>CM036259.1:10195192-15195192 GCA_020698575.1 Bostrychus sinensis | reverse complement strand
GCTGTAAAGAGAAGTCCCAAAGCATGACTATGACAAGCAAAAAGGCGATATTTAGGAGGAAGGGACCGGCGTGTAGGGATGAGAGGACAGGATAAAGGATTTGGCTCTAACTATGCAACATCTTGATACTCTCGCTGCATTAAACAAGGTGTGTGCGTGCTTTATATCGACAAACTTAGCCCTTGATCTGTGAAGAGGAGGTGATGGCGTCTTAAGAGATGGTTGTGCACAAATTGTGTAGATTTATCCAGTGGAAACAATCATGTAGTGTGTTTGTGCTACTGAAAGCAATTCCTCAGAATAACCCGTGAGTTAGGCTACCTGCTGGCACGAGCTAAGCTTTAGATCAATAAGAAGTGTTAGTGCGTCTGTATATGTGAACGTGGTTGCCCAATGTTTATTTGTGTGTATGTGTGGGGTGGATGGGCGGGTGTGGGTCTGAGGCATCGTACAGTTACTGGAACACTTACTATATTTGGCTCTCTCAACCCAACATCGAGTTTTTATGAAAGCAATCCATCTGAATCGTGGCAATAAATTTCCATCGGCTGACAATTTCTTAAGTGAAACTAACAAGTGTTTCCAAATTCTCTATGAAATTACAGCCGAGCTAGAACAGATTAGACGTTACAAATAACATTTAGTTCAATAATACAGTTTAGATGGATCGATACTATGGAGCGAGCCAGGGCAGACATGCACAGATGCAGTTGCCATGGTGTCTCTATGCTTTTTGCATGTTCCTGTCACTTCGCGGCTCGTGTGTGTGTGCGGTGTGCTGAAGGGCATGGTGACCCAGGCAGCCAGCAGCTTTTCCTCAGGGGTGACACGTCCATTATGCTCTAACAACACGAACAGGCGCCATCAAAAGTCCCTGTTCAAACCTCAAACAGGCCACGACAGTCCTCTGGTGTTCATCTGCATAGGCTGCTGTACCCCAGAATAATTTGGAGAAAGATTTCAACACTTGTTTGAATTTCCACCACATAATTTCAATAGGTGTCGTGGGTCTAATGTTCATGAAACATGCAGAAGGGCCTGGAAACCTTCAGACTGTTGGCCTTTAACTTTCTCTGGGTTCTGCCAAGCTTTAGCTGGGGGCTAATAAAATGCACAGTCATGTGATATTATGGAATAGGTCATAAAGCTGGATTATTGGCTATGATTAGATAGGACAGCTGTAGTCTAGCCAAGCCACAGAAAATTCAGCTTTGATCTATCTCCTTCAGTTCATCATATCTTATAGATGATTGCTTCACTTTTACAACCCATTTGCAAAGGAATTAGTCCCTAACACTTTCACAAAAAATGCAGTTATATAATCCGGACACAAAGAGTCACAACTCAGTGCACTGTTTGTGTAAGGTTGTGTTTCCGGCATGAAAACCTATGTGGGAAAATCAATATACAAATCCCACAATAGGTGACATATCTCAAAATGTAGTCATCTCCAAATTTCTCATATTTTAATATCAGAAATTAGTTTATCTATAGTTCATTCTTATCTGGTCCTTTTTGCGTGTTTATGTCCCCTATTTTGATGTGACCCAAATAGTTTTGCCCTACACGCCTTGTCACCTTTATTTATTTATTGATTTTAATGTTAGTTTATATATTTGGTTTTATTGTTTCCATAAGCTTGAATCTTCTTCTTTCCCTTCAGATTTCGTTTTCATCCGGGCTCACCACAGCAAATCACCTGCCTCCTACCATACAGTAATTCCCATATTCATTTGGCACAGATTTTACAGCAGATGCCCTCTCTATTAATCTGGGCTTGGGACTGGCACAAAATGCACCCTGGCTTGTAACAACTTGCAGCTGTATTTTCTGCGAGCTCTAATGTGTTTAAAAATTCAAATATAAAATCATACATAAAAAAGAAATGAGTCTATATTGTATGATGTTATTACAGAAATAAATAGTAATATACTCAATAATGTATAGTATAAGAACTCAACTGAAAAATAAGCGTTTATGGTTCTGACACCGAATATAATGACTTGGTGAAAAGAGACGAGGGGCTTTGAGGCTGCGTCTGATGTTGGTGGCAGCTCACAGTTGCTAATGAGGATGTTGATTTTGTTGTGATTATAAAATTGTTGCTGTTTGTTGATATCTCGCCAGTATGTCCCTCCCTCCTGCTGAGCAACACGGACACCAACTGCCAACACGAGAATTAAAATTACTTACCAGCCAATTAGTCTTAGGCTTGCACTCAGAATAGCAAATGTTCTGCACAACAAGAGATCAAATTCTGTACAGCCACAGAGAAAACAACATAAGCTGCATACATTAGGTGAAATAAATGCATCAAAAGAGACTTATCTGGGAATTAACTTCTGAGTTTGTGATTTGTTTTGTCATAAACATTTAGCAGCTTTGACTTGTTGCCACTTTTCAATTTATCAGCGGTATCTGTACTCAAGGAAAAGTACTGTTACTTCAAAATAAAATACACAAGTAGAAGTAAAAGTACTCAACAAAATTGTTAAAGGTGTAAGTGTAAGGTTTACCTCCATAGAAAGGACTTACTGCTACTACTACCACTATTACAGCTACCATTATTACCACTATTACACCTACTACTACTACCATGACTAATAATATTACTACTACTGCCAGTACTATTATTACTACGCACTTTGCCACTTAAGTTTATCATACTTTTACTCATTTATAGTCTAAAATACTTGAGTCAAAGTAAAAAGTACTCGTAATGCTCGTTACTTTCCACTGTGTATCCACATCATTTACAAAACAGAAGCAAACTCACTATCCAAAGCTTTTCTGCAAATTTCAAGATGCTCCTAAAAAGTGGGAGAAACAACTCATACACAGCAAAACCCTCTTAGTGAAAATGCTAAAATCTGAGCTCTCCCATTATACATAATTTAGGGGAATCTATATTCATAGGAGTGCGGGGCGTGTTGTGCTCAATGGGCTAAAACGCCCCTGTGTGGGTAATGGAATGGCCTGAGTTGCGTGATTGAGTGAAATGTGCTGGAAAGATTGGGAGGAATTTTAGTGCAGATAAATAAAGAGGAGATTCGGCTTTTTACTGGGCGTCAGCATTAATGCAGCATCTCCCCAGGTGATCAACACATTCAAATGGGAGCGATGTGGAGACAAAGGAGGAGAGAAGATGGGGAGAGACAGATGGAGGGAATGAGAGGACACTTTAAGAAATAGCCTGCCTCGCTCCTTCTCCACATGCACAAGGGCTATACCACGCCATCTCATATATCATCATAATGTTACCATTCTGAGGTTCAAAGCGAGTGAAAAAATGGGCCTCTTGCAAATTCAAAGTCAAAATATCCAAGGGACATTATGAAGCTTCTAGATGACTTGAGAAGGCCGCAGCGTTTTTTTTTCTTCTTCTCTTCTTACCTTCCATAATTTTACATTGAATGTGAGGCAGGCAGCCCTTTCTTTTCACCTCCCACTCTCCACATCCATTACCTTTGGAGAGATGCAAAGTGAACATTTCAATTGGATTGCAATGGCCAGTTAGCGCTTCTTTGATCCCCACTCTGCTCTTTGAGGGCTCCATTGTTCCTGATTTGCTGGCTTGATTTGCCTGCCTGTGGATAATGGCCAAGAAGCTACAGTCTCGGGGCCCGCTACCATCAACCTATTTCTCCTTATCATGGACCCGAGCTTCAAAACATATATAAATTACAGTGATGTGTGCCCTTATAGCATTGAGTCCCTTATTCTTCATATACACTGGGCGTACTGTTTATCTATCCTGTCACATAAACTCCTATAGTGTGGACCTCTCTCTCTGGTGTCATATACTGCCAAGTCCACCAAATACTAAGGCATTATTTCCCAGTGCCCCAACAATTCTTATTAAGTCGCAACACTGTAAAATCTAAATAAAAACAGAATACAATCATTTGTAATCTCATTAAACCATATTTGATCCACAGTAAGCCATAAACAACATGTCAGGAGTGGAAACTGAAATATTTTACTAGCTCATTTTTAACTTAATGGCAGAAAAATGCATAAAAAGTTAGGACAGGGCAACAAAAGGGTGGAAATGTAGGTGGTACGGATCTTCTTTGCATGATACAATTTTGACTTACGTTTTTGAGCAAACTGTGTGCACAGCGACTTTTTGAACTGTTCTTGATTCATGCAGGGGTTTTCAGAACAAAATCAAGTCTGTTTTTAATGCAGTGTCACTTGAGGATGCAAAGATCACAAGCATCCAAAACATCAAATACTAATCATTGTGAACCCTACCTTTCTAAAATCATTGCACTGACATGTTGCTAATTAACCTAATTAGTTGCTTATTGTTTTGTTTTTTTATTAGTATCGCCTGCTTTTGAAGTATTTTGTTGCCCTGTCCAAGCTTTTTGATGCCTGTTGCTGCCATAAAAAATTTTAACTTTAATTTTCATTAAAAAAAAATTCAACCGTCTTAGTTTCAACACCTGATGTGTTGTTTGTGCTCTACTGTGAAAAAACAAATGTTTTTGTTTATATTTTACACAGTACCCCAACGTTTTCAGAATTGGGGTTGTAGATATTTATCTCATCGATAATGTGTCGGAAAGATCGTAGTACATACAGTAAGTTGCTTACAGTGTGCAGCAGTTTAATTAGTTAACAGCCTTGGACACTTTATTCAGTAGGTAAACACAGATACATAAACCTGAACAATATTTGAATAGAACTGTATAAACATATTTGTAAAGTCCATTTTCTGTCGGGCTTGCCCTTTAACATCGAAAACATTGCTATTTACAAACATACATTTTACTATTCATATTCAAAAGTAGCAAGACTTAGACATATTTATAAATATATATATTACATTTTATTTGAATGAGTTGTACAAAGACATAAACAGGCTACACCCCTGACCTCACTATATAATAAATAGTTAACATTTTCTAATGAAAGAAAGGTGAGGGCAATGACAGTGGTCCAATTAAACTCCTGTATTATATTATCAAGAATGAGAATTAACTCAAACTTGATCAGCAATGCAAAAGAAGATGTTTTTGCTGTAAGAACAGATGAAGAGTAATTTAAAAAATTCCAACTAGAGGTTCAAGTGGAGAAGGGTGTCGTTGGTAACCTAGCAAGAGAAGCATAAAAAGGACATCGACCTACAATCTGCGTTAAGACTGGGGAATTTATAAAGTTAACCCAGTAGTAGTGCAGCTTGTGATTGCTAAAATAAATCTTAAACTGAAGAAGATGGGAAAGCCAATGCCAGAAGGATTTTTGGGAGGTCGTAGTGGCAAGACATATTGCTCACAACCTTTGGCTTTCATATGAAAATTTAGGTTTCCTCCTCTGTCCACGGGTAAAGTCAACGCCTGCAATCGCGTGGCTTTTATGTTTGCTATATCTGACTTTATTTGTGCGTTTTCATCTTCCATTATTCTCATTAACTGTTCTTCACACATATCAAAAACCACCTGAGGCAAGCGCGAAAACTTTTTATGTGAATTGCGTTTTTTATTCTCTACATTTGACGTTTCCATCACTTATTTCCGATGCGATACCTCAAAATGTGCATAAATAGAAGTTGATGGAAACCCAGCTACTGATGCACTTGATTTTTGTCTGAGACTTTAAAACAGCAAAGTCTCAGTCCGAGTCCCTCTCCACAAACCCCCTGCACCTTAAGATAACTTCTCTGTGGCGCGTATAAATAGAAAATGCAGAGAAGATTTGCTCAAGTGTCTGGTCTCCTCCCAGATACAAATGAACAATTTGTTTTCCATTTCTTTCCAAACCTTCATCTCAGCTGTTCGGCTTTGAAGTGGGGAGTGGAAAAAAGAGAGACGGGGTATAGGAGAGGGGGGCTAGAGATGGTGCGATAGTGTGTTTTCTTCAAAGAATCCAGGTTTGCTTACAAATGCGCCGGTGAGTACAACGGCTTCAAGGTGAAATTGATAAATCTAGTAGTAAGCTCTGTCATGGCAATAATAAGCTGAATTTGTAGAAAGGGCTTCATGGATTTTTAGATGCAAATGTTGTCGAACACCAACAGGCAAAAACTAAATTGAACTGTGGCCGATAGATAAGAATATTTTGAGAAACATAATTACATTCATGAACAATATCCACCTGAGTCTGGGGCACAGCTTAATCAGGCCTGATACACTCTTTTATACTTTCTGTTTGGCCTTTGATCGTCCTGCGCTTGGCTATCTTCAATGGGATTCACTTTTTTTTTTTTTTTTTGAAATATCTACAACGTTTCCTCTCTTTACATATCAAAACATCTTATTGTAGTCATTCAAACAGAAACTTTCCAGAGGCGCAGACTGAGCGCAAACAAACAAGCAGCAGAGAAATAAAGTCAGAAAGACAAAGAGAGGAGAGAAAACTCATCAGTTGTCCATCTGGCGTATGACATCCTTTGTAGCCTCTCTGTCATCTCTTTCTCATCTGGACAGAATCTCCCTCTCCTCTCTCTGGGATGACTGCCTCACTCAAGTCCCCCGAGACACCTTTCCTTCAGTCTCTGTTGCTTCTCTCTTCCTCACAGTGGCTGCTATTTTCCTCAAACTTTATGAATTAGTTACGAGCTGCCCCCCCCCACCCCCCTCCCCATATCTTCCTTTACTTCCTCATCTCGGCGTGGACGTGAATTCAACACCTGCCTCTAGACAAACTGTCCGTCTCTCTGTCCATCTGACTGTCTAACGTTCCCCCTCCCTACTTTTTTTTTTTATACTGTTTTTTTTTTCAATGGGTGTCTGGCGCAAAAGCTCCCAGGGAAAATGTAAGATGAAATTGAAAAAAAAAAAAATATATATATATATATATATAAAGTTGTGGCAAATGAAATGCAGCTGTGTGGATGGAATGGGCTTTCAGATGGGGCAGACACAGGGGGTGGCGTATGCTGTGGATCCTGTATATTTGTGTGTCCGACTCCTTTGTGACCGCTTTCCTGAACCCAAACCCTCCCTTTTTCGCACGGGGGGAAATGGCGGACTGTGGCAACGACAGGGCAGTTTTACAGTGTACCGGGCTGAATGTTAAACTTATATTTAATGTATGACATTTCACACAAATCATCCGGCCACAGACATGACCCTGGGGTATTCCGCAGATTGCTTTTTCAGTGCCTCAGCAACTGTGGAATTATTCGTCCCAGAGAGAGAGAGGGAGAGAGGGGCAGAAGGGGGGAAAAAAACCCTTTGAGTTTGGTGAAATGATCGGCCTCTCGCTGCTTTGGCCATCCCAGACTGGAAGCTCTCTCTGGCTCTCTCTTTCTCTCTGTGATATCATGATCGCAGGGCCGTGCCAAATTGAAAACATCTTGGCAGTCTGGAGGCTGTATGAAATAACCATATATTATGTGTAGTACAACACCAGACTGGATAGCAAAACAATTATGCCGTTTTGCAGTCTCACAAGATTTCGGCTTGGCCTTCTCAACCCCTTTGGTCTCTTCATTTCTATGTAAAAAAAGAAAAAAAAAACTTCTGAAGGGAGTGTGAAAATTTAGATTTGTAAATCAGAGTTGAATTTTTAACCCCCCTCCCAGAAACTTGTTTGATATGAATAAGTCTACAACAGTTTACAGCAATGTGTACCACGCACTCTAGCAAAAGCCATGTGTACGGATTAGGAAAAATGCTGTAAATATCTCACATTCATAACCAAGTTTTTTTTTTTTTTTTTTTTTTTTTTTTTTCAATATGGTTATATACTGGCAGCTACAGTAACAGTTCATGAATACGCCTTAAAAACAGCCTCCACAAAACACTGCAGTACTGAAAATAAACCCACGGCTGCATTTTCTGCAAATGTAGCAAGCTTTCCAATTGAATTCAGTGACAATTCAACATTTTTTCGTCTTTCTTGTCAGCTCAGTCTTGCAAAACAGTGTATTTATACCGATGGCTTCTTATACAGCAGGGTCATTCATTTTATCTGAGGGGACATTTTTCAACATTTGGGTTTAAATGTGAGTGCCACGGTGTCCACTACATCAGCGTCACTCTTCTTTTCAAGGTTACACAGCGGGCGGGAGTTGGAGAGCATTAAGCTACCTTTCACACAAACGCAGCATAGACCAACACACAATACCACATATTTTATATATGCCACAATCTGAAGATTTTATTTTTATGTTGTAAATACAGTAGTAGTAGTAGTAGCATTAAGTAGTATGTGTACATTTGTTTTAAGACTATTTGAATCTTTCCACATGAACACTGGTGTCTTACAATTGCCTGACAAAAATGCACCGTGAGCCCTGAAACTTTATAAAAATGGCATAAATGTGTATTTTGAAATAAGTATGATTACAATTTTAAGATGGTGTGTAGTTTATTGCTTAGATGTATAGTATGTTCTGCACCATTTAACAGTAACAGACAATATATTACAGTTGACTTATTGTTAAGATAATATCAGTACCAATGCAGTAAATAAACAGTATATTACTGTTATTTTACAGTAAAATATTAGGTAACACTTTATTTTACACTACAAGTAACACATGGCGTAACAAACTGTAATAACATGTACATATGTTGTACTTACATAAAGGTCTTTTGTGCACTTACAGTTTCTAGGTACAAAAGTGATTTAAAAAATGCATATTACCACTGAGTAAAGTAGTCATTGTACTGTTCCTGCAGAAGTAAAATGTACTTTGGTAGAGTATGGCTACTTGCATTAAGTATATTTACTACATTTGTACCTAAAAAGTATCTCTACGCAAAATGTCCTTGTGTAAGAACAACATACTTACATGTTATTATAGTTTGTTTCAGCATGTGTTACATAGTAGTTACATAGATACACTTATCAAGTGTAGAGTAAAATAAAGTGCTACCAGATATCTTACAGGGTGAATCATATTGAACACCTAACACATCAGTATTGCTAATAGTACACAAAAATGCCATTGACTAGGTAAGTACTTTAACGTTAAACCAAACTTTTATTGTATTTGACTTAAGTGTTAGCCACAGAATGTTGAAAAACGACTTCAGTGCCTTGAGGCTTTGCTTCAACACTCAGCATGGTGTGTGTTCAGCAGTGTACTCCTAATAAACAGCAGAGATAAGAGGATTTAAATCTCAGTATCGTGCCTAATTATGAAGCATTATATGATACAGCTAACATCATCAACACTGTAAACATTAGGCCAAGATAAAACAGAATATCATAGACACTGTTTAATCTCTATTGAAACCACACACACACACACAAACACACACACAAATACACAGCTTCAGTCACAACCACAGTCAACAGTATAATTATCAGTTTCCCCTTAGGGTGTTAGGAAACCTGTTCCTAATTGGAACCCAGTTGGGACTTTACATGGATTAAAATACATGAGGCATCTGCAATAAGGGAAACATGCTCCTACACACAAATAGAAAAGCCGCTCAATGAGGTCCTGGCGTTTCCCCAAATTTTTATTTACGCTAAATCTGGCATGATCCCCATTGTCTCGCTACACACGGGTCGAGCGCAACAACACCAGTCTCCAAAGCACAATTACGCCACTATTTTCCCCCTGTTTTGTATTCTGTTTTTTCTTTATTTTTGTTCCATTTCCCTGACTTAAGCTGTTGCCTAATGGACAGCATCGTGACAGAAAGGAGTTTGGTATCAGATTGAAGCCGCTTGCCCTTTTTGCCAATTTGCGAGCAGCCTCCTCTGTACTTGTAAGATGGCCAATTAGCTGACCGTCTGACAGAGGCTCTGACTGTGGCTATTAAAACACACGCTCCCACACACACTGACGGGCTTGCACATACAGTAGGAGCTGCCGCCTCTGACGCTCATCTCTATCTGCTGTTTTTGCAGGAAGCGTGCCTAGCTCTCACCCCTCACCTCCTGCTCACAATTAGACGACACACACACACACATGCAGGCGGAAACACACCTTCATTTTCCCCGCCAAAAGATGTTATGCTCCCTGACCTCTCGCAGCCCCCACCTGCTCTGCCTCCTTCCTCCTCCTCCTCCTCCTCCTCCTTATCCTATAGCCCTCATCCTCTCCATCCATCTCTCCAGCCACAATCCTTCAGCCTTTTTTCTTGACTAAAACTTCTATCCATTTAAGTCTCCAGCTTCTCTGTATTGATCAAACACATCTGCCTTTGCTCCATCTGGCAGATGCTAAACTCAATTAGCCTTAGCAGCGTAATTATAATTCATTTAATTTGCTCTAATTAATTAGAGTGTGGGTATTTCATTATTTGCATTAGAAGAGAGGACAATTGTATTACCACATAATGATGATGGAAAAGACTAACAATTATGATTTAAATAAGTTCATTGCTAATTATCAGGAATTAGAGCAGGGGTTTTAATGGGCCTAATCTGATTCAAAGGCCCGCACTTGTAAGAATAAAAATGTATGAAAATAAAATATGAAAAATAACCCAAAATGTTATTAAAAAGCTGAAAAATTTCTGGAGTCACCACAGCAAAACATCTGCCTTGGCATACAAAAGGTGAAAAAATGTAAAATTATTCTCTAAAAATTTGGAAATAAAGCATATTGCAATTAAATTGTAATTGCCGGTCTTTGACAAGCAAACACAAAATGGACACTAGCACATCTCCACCCTCAGGATGTCCTCCCTAAAATCTCAACCTTACACCCCCTTCTACCCCAGCCTTCTTCCCTCCCTCCCCCCACTGTCTTTGTTGTCCATCAGAGTAGTTTGTTTTAAGCTCCAGCCCTGTCGAGCCCCCCATCCCGCTCCATGGTCAAGTTCAAGGGTCCTCTAGACACACATATAGGCCAACAGTGTGCGTGTGTGAGCGGCAGGGGTCAGGGGTCAACAGTTCCCCAGGACTGTAAATGCACAAGGCACAGACACCTGCAGGCGCACATCCGACAACACACAACTGCCAAGACATGCTATGGAAACATTATTATCTGCCCAAGACACACACACTTACACACACTTACACACACTTACACACACACACACACACTGTAATATGTGAGCGATTTGGAGCAGAAATATTCACAGAAACATGCAGAAAAATAAAATAAATAAGTGAAATCTTCTGACACCTACACACTCATCCCGGTGCACCTGCTTCCTCAAGGTCTGTTGGCTGCAGTCAAAATGGTGGACACAATAACACTGGGCTTAGCTTTGATTCCTAATATGGAGGAAACAATTCTATTTTTCTATGGGGCCGCTGATACTCCTGGATAGAATTTAACCCCTCTGCCTCGCTCACAGACACACAGCACCCTATCTCACGCCCCCTTTTTTCTATTGCTCCCTCTTGATATATCTGGACATTATGTGTGTGTCAACCTCAGTGCATTGTGGCACATACTTCAAAACCAATAAATAAAATAACACAACATGCTCTTATTTACTATAAATAACTCTAAATGTCATTACACTAATTTATTTGAATAAATTATACTCTCATTATGTATTTGTATTTACTATAGAATAATGCTGGAAAAGAAACTTTCACTTCTGCTCTGGTAAGATTTATTTGCATTTTAAATGCAATCTGTGCATCTATCTGCAATTATTTCTAATTAATTTTCATCTAATTCTTAGGAGACTATTTCAGCCCAGAATTAACACAAAAGAACTTCCTGCCTCAGTTCTCACACCAAAGATAATTATAAAGTTAAGAGGGTTTGCTAATTTAAAAATGCTATCTGCATGACATCAAATATACATCTTTGATCTGGCTCTGTCCCTGATGGTTAAATGTCTTTAATTATATTCAGAAAAATTAACTTTCTCTGAATAATTAACAGTATCTTTTCTTTTTGTTTGTGTTGAATACTTTTAGCTTAATTAATTCCAGTGCCAAACAAACTGTAATTTCCCAGTATATCCATACTATTATCCCAGTGTGGGGAATATTCATCCACTGCATATCAAAACAGCCTCTCAATCCTGGATCCCTAGTGAAATTGGCTTTATGCAATAGTTTTGCTATACCCCACACACATGACTTGCACAATTTCTCTTAATCTCTGCATACCGTGAGCCTTAATCCTTACACGTAGAGAAAATCGCACAAAGTGCACATATGACCCACATGTGTTCTTGACAATCAGGGGGGACCTTCTCTATATCTCATTATATTCCCCTATAGCATATCTGCATCTCCCATGGTGAACAGTGTATACATACAGAGAGAAGGAGGAAAAATCAGATGATTCATATTATCTTTATCAGCCGCCTACAGGAGCCAGCTTGCCTACCCCCTTTGTCCCTGCCATTATGTAAAACTATGGATTAGGTTTGGTATGCGCATGAATCCACTGTTCAGAGGTGTATGAGAGTGACTGAGAGACTGGGCTGTATACATCCTTGCATGCATGTATGCATCCATGCAGAGACCCCAGCCATTTTTCTTTACCTCTCTCCCTCCCTCCTCTCTCCATCTATCATGCATCCATAGGTCTATCAGCTTCGGGAATGAGGTGTGGAGAGAGGGGAAGGGGCGAAGGGTACATGCGGGGGAAAGAGAAATAAATTTAGCCCCCCTACTTTAAAAATGCACATACATTTCCATACATTGAAAAGGCAGTGAGGTGCACACCCTTATACTGCTGCTGGATCCCCAATATTCATCCCAGCCATCACACACACACACACACACAGCCCAAACACCAAATACAGCCAAGATGGATGTGTGTGTCCCATTCAGAGGGTGTGCGTGAAAATCTACCCTGTGCCATATTTATCTTCATAAGAGCAGGAGGTGCATGTGTGTTTGTCCCTATACCGACTAGTGTGTGTGTCTGTGTGTATATAAGTTCATTTATTCACCTAGAGAAAAATGATCCCAGACGTGCTTGTGTGTTAAAAAGCACACTGTAGATTTTTTGTGATTTCTCTTTGTAATACATATTTAAATATTAAAACGTCAAGATGACCGAGTTTGGAGTTTGAAAGTTTTTTCACGGCAAATTCACAATTTCTTTTTTTCATTTATAACAAAAAAGTGTTTGTTGATGCATAGATTCTGAATAGTTTATAGTCTATTTGCTGTCTGTCATGTAGCAATGCTTTCTGATATGAAAACAACAAGCACGACCTTTCCCTAAAAAGCTTCCGAAACATCCGCCCCCTTGTAGATAATGACGGCCTGTCGCAAGAGAGGAGCGAGACACACGCTTGTGGTATTATTAAGTGAGACTAGTTTGTACAGGAGAAGTGTTTTTTGGCTTTTAAAAAGTTCCATTTTGCACTCCCCGGGCGCCACATATGGGGTACCCCAGGGAGGCGGCTGTGTATACGGGTGCATGCTAAAATATTCTGACTGAGCTGTCTTGCGGCTCACAGAGCAGAGAGATGTGTCCTGTCTCCTGCATTCAAATGTGCGCGGGTTTTGGAGTGCAAAAGTAAACAGATATGCTTGCTTGAACACACATGTGGATGTGTGTGTGTCCACCTGCGTCTCCACATGTATGCATGCATGTACGCACAAGCGCACACAAATACTGTATGAATATGAGCCTTGTGAACACAAAAACCTGGTGTCCGTCTGGACTTGCACCTAGCTCTCACCTATCAAGCTCATCACTCCAGTGTCTCCTCAGCCAGACTTCACTCAGTAACATCGCTCCGTCAGTCGGCCGATAAATATTTAAAAAGGAAGGTTTCATACAGAACTGTCGTCAGCACGCGGGTAGTCATGGACATGGCCTTTCACTGTGCGCCGAGCTACTGTTTTATGTGGCTTCGTAAAACCTCTGAGGGTCCGCATCCTCGCCTCACTCCTTACACGCTTTGATGTGTTTCACACCTGCAGTATATAGGCAGTAATATAAGGTAGTCCAAGACAATGAGCTGTCCAGTTGCCAAAGTGGAGGCAGCTGACAGCAACAAGGGAGGAGCCATAGGAGAGGTCGAGAGAAGGGTAGCACCGACCCTTCAAACAAAATCTGACCCTTAAAACGCTTTGCTGCTTGAGTCCATCTCACTGCCGTATTTCCTCCTACTCTTCATACCACTGTCTGCCCCCCTCCACCACGGCTCCCCCGCTCTACCCTCTGACCTGCCTGCCCTTCTCCGGTCCCCTCTTCAATCCGTTCACACACACAGATGTGTTGTCTGTCATGGGCGCGATGATAAATTAGCACGGCTGCTGCTGCTGTAATAGGAGCTGGTGTCTGAGTGCACAAGGCCGCTCCGGTGGACAATGCCAGGGATGAGCCACTGATAGTTCAGCTGTGGCTCGATCTGGAGAAACACTTTGGATGAGAGCGTGTCGGAGCCCAGCTCACTTCTAGTGCTCTACAGTCAATCCCAGACAGTCACTGTTGTTCTTTGCAAAGGTTGGAAATGGATCGGGTGGTATGCTTTTGCGTAGAGATCAAACTTATTTTTTTCAAATTTTGCGTGAAGAAGTAACAGAGACAATGGTTCCTGAATGTTGAAGAGTCAATATAATGTAGCAATATCTGTTAGGGGGGGTTCAATATTCAACAGAATAAAATGTAATGCCATGTATTTCCTTTTGAGTTTTACAAAATGAGTGGTCAAATATTTAGTCACAGTTAAATTTCCAGAATGACACTGATTGCAGCTTAAGGTGTTTTTATTGCATGTTTTTGACAACAATACATTTTAGATAAATTTTGCTGTTCTGGTAAAGACTTTTATTAAAGTAAAGATCTTTATTACCAGATTGACTTTTTCCTTTAAATAAAATAACAAATTGTGTGAGTAATAAAAATAAATCCAGAAAAACTTTTAACAAGGCTTGAATTGCCTGAGTGGATGATTATGCTGCTGATTTCCCAATCTGAGCTTACAAAAAATGGCCTTGTCTTGTTACCTGTAGCACTGTAGAATTGGTCTCATGTATGTGTCTGTATGAGCTGGTGGGGGTAAAGGGGGCTGCATGCATGTGAAGATCTCTCTTTTTTCTCCTTTTGAGGAGTGTGATTCTTTTACCTGCAGGCTTTGATTTTGTGTGCCTGTTTGTGTCTGCGCTCGTGTTTCTCTGAGTGTGTATGGACATGTGTTTCTCATGAAGGCCCATGCCGGGCAAATTAATTCTCAGAAGTTGCGTGGCGGGGGCTCTCCTTTCCTTTGAAATGGGGCATACTGCTCCCTGTAATCAATAAGTCAAGCCATCTCGGCCGCATGTTGCAACCCCCCCGGCACACAGATGAAGAAGTCCAATTTACTCATCATAAATTCTGATTCCCACAATAAATATGAGAGGAGGTCCCACGGTATTAGAATATCTGGAATCTCAGGGGCGTTTGAAATGCCGACTGGCCCTCGCCTTGCTTTCTTTGTTGCTTAGAATATGTGTTTTTGTGTTGAATAGTGATGAAGGGTCAGAAATATTTTAGATCTGAGAAGACCAAGATGAAAAAGGTAATTTTATCAATAAAAAGGCATTGGTTATAGAAAAAGTAATTTCAGATCAGATACTGTATATCATGTGTGCAACTGAATTAGATGCATTTCAGTGATTTTTTTATTTATTTTATTTTATTTTTTTTATGTTGCTTTGACTAAAACTTTCTTTTTTATTTTTGACATTTTCTAATGAAACTGGACAAGAACCTCCAGACAAGTGCTGACATCTGCGGGCCGAAGCATGTGACGCTGGGGATGTGCTAATCTAACGGACAAGCGCTGTCTCTCCTGTTTACAGCTCTGTGCTCAGGAGAACCAGGCACAGAAGAGTGACCTGAGGAGGACAGTGTGGCTTCAGTGTGACACACCTACATTATGGGGCGGGGCTAATTACTGCACTGCTACACAACAGTAGAAGTATTATTTACTTTTTCAGAGGTTTCTTTATTTGATGGAGACAGTAGGAAAGACAGGAAATCAGGGAGAGATTGGAAATGACCTGAAGTAAAAAGGCCAGAACCAGGAATCAAACCTAAGTTGCTCTGCTTCATGAAGTATGTGCTCTACCAGGCAAGCCACTGAGGCTCCACTACAACAGAGAGTAGGCCAGAAAACTCTCTTTTTGGGCAGATATTAATGTTTATACTGCTTATCCATTAACTTTGTCTTTAGTTTTATCTTTACTGTTTCCCTATGCTTTATATACATGAAGGATGCCCTCAAACATGATTTAATCCAACATGACATCGGCAACACCTGTGGCACTATATCCATCTTCTTTTTAGCCAAAAACATCCTCCTGCCCTTCTTCTAAGCACTTCCATTGACACATGCCATATATGATCCTCCCATGAACCCTAAACGTTACCCAGACAACCGAGACAGCATCAGCACCATGACAACCAAAACACCCCAAAAATGGTCACAGCCAAATTCAAGAGGGCCGTTGCCAACACCGCGGTCAAATTGGCTAGGTCAGCAGTGCAAAATGTTCAACTTTGGCATGTTTCGTGTAATCGAAAGAGAAAAGCCATGACGTGATGCGAGAGGGATAGAAGGAGACTGTATTCAAAGCCGGCTGGGAGAGAAAGTAGTTTTCCTTGCAAGTCAATACAGCTGTCTTCATTTGTAAGGCAGCGTTAAGAGCACTAATTCCTGACCTGTTAGTTACATCTGAGAAGCGAGAGCCGTGCTGGGTGCTAATCCATAAGTCTAGCGCTAAGTGGTTCATCAGAGAGTGCCTGAGATCGAATGTCACCAATTAAGACGCCTAAATGCCCAGCTAATTGTGCTCAAAGTGTAGCGCTCCATCTCTCACATGATCACACATGATTAAAGAGCACAAACCTCGCTAATTGTGGCTGGCTCAGCTGCGAGACTTGACAACATGAAAGCAGCTGTAAAGTAAAGCGGAGAACAGGAGATTTGATTGGCAAAACAATTTACCTCACACCGTCATGTTGTCAGCAATTAAGATCAAACACATTTAGGCTTTATAGGCCAATAACACTGATGAGTGCTTTTAATGTTTCGGTATTAAAAACATAACAGAACGATAAGCAGCGGTTAACACACTGAGTTAAACTGAATTAAAGCTGGTTGGTAACACATCAGAATTATATCCACACTGTTAAGCAGTGATAAAGCATCGACAACTATGTAATTAACAATCATATGAAGAATAAACAATGCGTAGATAATTAACACACATAGTTATAATTTTACATTGATTGTTTTAATGTTTATAACTCATTGCCCTTTATTCATGTTAAAATGATGCTTTGTAAATTATGAAATAACTGGTTACTAATTCTTAATTAATGCTTAACAGTGAGTAGTTATTACAAAGTGTTAACTGCAAGTCTAATCGAATCAGCTTTGACTTTTATTGTACAGACATTTCAAAGATTTTTTTCCTACAGTGATATAAAAACCTCCCTGTCGCATGCCTCTGTAGTGATCCCACTGCACCAAATGTAAGGAGCATAAGTATGGAGCAGCAGAGATCTGGTGAAGAATGGGAAGAGATATGATCTGGTCTGGGCCTCTCCCTGCCTGGGCCCACAGGTCTGAGGAGCAGAGCGAATTGTGTCTGAAAGGAGATGATACCCATCGGAATGTTAATGGTGCTGAATATTTCAGAGGTGGGATCATCACATGGCAGCAGGAGGACGGCTGGGTTTCCCGAAAGCATTTAGTGGTCGAAGTTCCTCTCTGTTATTGTAAACCCAGAGTCAAAGATAATTTTAATGCATGGTTAACAAGGCCCAGTTGCTGCTGTGGAGATTTAAGTTAAGTTCTGTCACTGTCTCTCTCAAAAAGTAAACTTGTTGGATTTTCAAAAGAACAATTCTGATCATTCGATGCTCATATTTCCACAAACATCTTTTATTTCTATTTGAACAAATTCACTTCCAAATAAATCTGAAACAGAGGAGATATATCTTTGAGTGAATGTGCATAAATCTCCGGATGTGCGGCTTTAGGCTGAACTCTTTTTGAAAGCAATAAACACAGGTAACTCATATTCCTTGTGGCTCTTTTACAGTATTTGTCATGATGAAATATCAACTAGCATTACACATATGGTAAATCCAGTCACCGTCGTTATATGACATAAGTGGTTCTTAAGGCTTTTTCAAGAAGGAAAGAAAAATCATGGGAGCCATAAAAACAAGGGGATTGCCCCAACAGTCCTTATAAACATCTGGCAACCACTATACAGTACCTTTATTTCAGCCAAAATGACTGGTTGTGTTAGCCTTGAGAAAGTGAGACAAAAAGAGGTGGGGGGGCAGGCGGAGGCTGGAATCCTTTTTCCCAAAGTCAAATTGAAGTTCTTGAAGCCAGAAGAAGGAAGCAGCAGGGTCTAAAATTAAGAGAATTATTGCATGCTCCCAGATGTGTGCGAGGAGGATGACCTGGGAAAGTCAAAGTTGTCCCCCATCAATCATTGCCATATGCTGCTGGAGAAATGGATCTTGCAGGACACTTCATATTCCTCTTTCTGATTAGTTCATTTGAGCGATGAGTAAAGGCTTTCCAAAGATGGACAGCTCTGGTGTAACCCAAGAACTGAAAGGGTTCAATGTCAAAATTAAGGCCTGCTATTTAAGACTTCAGGGATCATTTTGGGCCTGTACCTCGCTCACCTCTTCTTCCCCCTCCCTCTCTTCCTCCCCCTGCTCCATCTTGTCTTTTCAGAGGCTGGTGTCAGGGAGTGATAGAGCCAAGGCAATGTGTTCTTAAGTCTGATCAAAGCGTGGTGAGAGGAAAGCATTTCTAATGACTGGCATTCACTCTTTTTTCTTAATCCATCGCCGGTCTTCTCCTCTCCGGTCTCCCATCTCTCCACCCGTTCCCTTTCACTCGCCTTACTCTCTCAGGGCATTGGTAATTATCGGTAAGGTCTTAGTGACTGCAAATGAAATTACCATTTAAGAGAGAGGGAGAAAGAGACATCCCCTTTGCCATAGGAGAGAGCTTAAGTGAGGCGGCTAGGGTTTCAGCTATTGATTTTTAAACGGCTACATCAGAGAGTGTAATGCTTTCATAATTTCAAATAAACTGTCTGGTTACGAAGTACTAATGAGAGAAAAAGTGCGAGCAGAACAAACTGAGTAAAAGAACGACGAGGATTGAATTTTAAGTGTCAATGTGCCATATATTGCCAAATTAAACTAAAGAATTGGTCAGACATGATGATCAATGTATCAGGACGGCTGCATATTCCATTTCTGATAGGGATTTATTATGTGCTTTCAGTATGAGCATTGTTAATATCACATGGGTGAGAAGCTAAAGGACGCAAGTGACATTTTGTGGAAAATTAAGATACAAATCGAAGCTTATGGTGAGTTTACTAACAAATTAACACAAAAGATTTTGCCAATGAATTCAGAGTTATTGACTTTAAATGAAACACCTATCTCTGAAAATAGGATTCAGTCAGTGCAGTTTGATAGCATGAACCAACTTTTGTTGCCATGTTATCAAATGGCATGAAAAGTTGATTAAAAGTCATGTGACTTTTTTCATATAAAACATACAAACAGGATGACAGCTGCAAAAGTCTGATTAACCTGTGTTTCCTGTAAAGTTAGCAGAGTCAGTTCCAACCTTTTGATTATAAGGCCTTTAAGTAACTAACATTGCTGGTATAAAATCACACATCTAAAATCTGCTTGATAATAGGTGATGATGGCCAATTGTGTGCTTGAAGACTAGAGTATAATAATAAAGATGGGAAAGGGAGGATGTGTTTTTTTGGATGACACTGCATAAACCCAAATCTGTGTCTCTTTGTCTGTCTGTTTCCTTTTGTCTCTCCTCTCCACAGACCACAGGCCGTTGGAGGCAGCTTAGAAATCTCTTACATCTGGAAGAGCCATAATTCAAGGGATTTGGCCTGACAGCCATGACAGGCATTGGGCGGCCAGCAACAACTGTCTACTGTGTTAGCAGCACTGTGCATGTTAGCTTCTTGAGCGGGGCAGAAAGAAGATGGAGAGTGAGAGACAAATAGTGACAATACAACGGCGTGTGTGCATGTGCAAGATTTTCAACCATGTACGGAGGGAATATTTTTTTTTAGTTTTTATTTAGGGACAAAGTGTGAACAGTAGCAAGAAGAAAAAAAAATGTTCTGTACTAAAAATGTAAATTGTAAATAATTGTTTTTATGTAAGAATTAAAGTCATATGTGGACTATGTGTCGGGCTATGAAGACCAGTTTGTTTTCAATCAAAAACCCGAAAACATAAAAATGTATTCAAATCTACTTACTAATCAATGCATTATTTGAATTAAGCTTATAAAATATACTGTATAATTGCACTCTGTAAAACAGTCTAATGATGTTAAACTTTATCACTAAAAAAAAATTGTGATTATCAAAATTTAGTTTAAAATATCAAAATCATTTTATTTTGGTTTTTATAGGCTCATTTATTCAATTCATTAGAACAATATATAACTGCATTTAATAATCTAAAAAAGAAATAAACAAATACATTCACATATTACTGTCTATTTTTGTTTATTGAAAAAAGTATTGTATTTAAACTAACAATATACAATTCTACATTCAACTCACTTCCTCTTCAGTGCACCTTTGTCCACAAACTGTAAATGCACCCGCACTCTCTGAACAGACAGCTGACCCACACACAGCAGAGCCCGCAGTGGCGTCCATGTGCTCCGTGGCGTGCCAGAGTCTCCCTGTGTCGGCCCTAAATATTACACACAGACAGTAGCGAACTCTTCCAAGCCCGAAATCCCACATTCCACATTCCTGATTCTGCCGGCTCGCCTGCTCTAAGCTGGGCACCACATGAAGAGCCATTGTTAGAGCGAAAGGGGTCATGTGTCCGTCTGTCTGTCTGTCCCTCCTTCTCTCCGCCTATATAAATCTCACTGCCACAGTCTCCTGTCCTGTCGTGTCTCACTCTTCCACCCTCTGCTGGTTTATCTTTATCACAATTCCTTTTCCTTCTTTTCATCTGTCACACTTTTTCTTTCATTTCTTGCTTGCTTTACTCATCTTTTCCATCCGTTTGTCTGTCCGTCTGCCTCTCCCTCCAAGTCTCCAGATATTCACGTCGAGATTTTCGCACATGTTAGATATAGATTTATGACCTGAGCTAGATCCCTGTAGCCACTAAATTTGATACCATCCACTAAGCCACATTGTTTTTTCGTGTGTGTTTGGGCTTGTCTGTTGTGGGGCGAGCATGTATGTGAGTGTGTTCATGCATTACCAGGTGGAGGCGGGCGACTTTTAAAGGGTTAGCTTGGGTAAGGTGGGCGCAGAGGAGGAATTTACAGGTTATTGAAGCACGGCAGCCAGGTATGTGCGTGTGTGTGTGTTTAAGGTGCAGAGCGCTAGAGCCCGTGGGTGCCGGGTGACCAGGCTAACCTCTTGGCTGGTGTTTTGGATTTAGCCTTTGGATAGCAGTGAAAAAAAAAATAAAAACAGGAATGGCTTTTCAATTACGTATCACAAGGAAAGTGAACAAAGAGAAAAGGAAAATGGACAGATCAGTTATTATAGTGCAATATTTCAGATTTTTTTTTTTTTATTGTAAAAAGTCTAAACGTACAGGACTTTTTTTGCCATTATTTTTAGTGAGATAGCTTGAAAGAAAATAAGGAAGAGAGACAGGAATAATAACATGGAGCAAACTATCCTAAGCTGAGAATTTAACCCGTTGAATGTGGCATGCACTCTACCAGGTGAGCCACCATTTTATACTAATCATTTAATAAACAGTATATGCAATTATTTTGTAAAAAAAAAAAGTAATTAAATAACAAGGGGTCACAAGCCAGTATACTTCCAATGCCAATTCCAAGCCTGGATAAATGGAGAGGATTTTGTCAGGAAGGGCATCTGGCATAAAACACAAACCCAAAATGCCACATCAAAATATGAATAACTCCACACAGGGAGGCAGATCCAGAAGGGAAAAGCCAAAAAGAAAGGAGTCTTAAAAGTGTGTTTGCATCATGAAGTCTAAAAATATGGAACCCTTTTGCTCATCTGTACCACATAATTCTTAAGCCTTTTAACTCAACGCACCTAAGCCATATTATATTGGAGAGCACAAATATGCATGCGCACATAGGTGTAAAAATAGCACATAGAGTGCAAAATAAATGTGACAGACACACACCTGTGGAAGGCAGCCACTGTTGCTTCTGCAGCTTCTGTGCTCGTTATTAATTCTGACAGTACTTAGTAAAGTTGTCCTCTCTCCCATGCATATTTTATTGGATGTAGGTGGTATCTGTTGTGTGTTTATATCTATTTGTTTGAATGCTTCACTCCTTCAACTCATTCTACAAGTTGTCAAGGGTGGGCATTTGCCATTGAAAGAGTACAGAGGATTGTAATATTGTTGCTTGGGTGTGTGATGCGAGATTCGTCTTTTGATGTTTGGCTTGGAGGAAATACACAAAATAAAAGCCGGTGTGAGATAAAGGTGTTTTTGCACATGTTTTGGAGCGCGCATGTGTGTGTATCCTCAGACAATTTATCTGTCAGTCAATCTCTGTGTGCACTGTTTGTGTTTGCATGCAGGTATTACTAGTGTTGTGTGTGTGTGTGTGTGTGTGTGTGTGTGTGTAAGTCCACATACACATCTAAAAGCCATATCCGGCTTCAGATCAAATAGTGTATGAAGGAGGGGAATGACAGAGAGGGAAAGTGATAGCTCTTTAATGTTACCTATCTACTCTAAAACCCAAATATAAGAGGGAATGGAGAAGTGTGTTTTAGGAGCGACATGAAACACTTATGTAAAAAGGCTCTGAACATGACGTGGGCTTTGTAGCGAGGGGGAAATGTCTCCGCGAACAGAAAAAGAAGGATAAATTGGATGGGAGGAAGAGAGGAGCCAGGGCATGGCATAAAACAACCACCAACACTTTATTGTTTGTTTGTGCATATCTAGGTACAGCCATCATTTGTTTTCCACTGAATTCATCTAACTCACCTTTTAGATGTTTTTCATCTTCCCAAACCAAGGTGTCAAAACTTTTACTGCTGCAGCTATATGCATTTGAGGGAGGCGTTATCACAACAGCGGGTTTTCATCAATATATTTTCTATGCATTTTTTCTTTTCTTTGTGCAAAAGTCTTAGACGGGTATTTAAGGAAGTCTATGAACAAAGAAAGGCGTATCGTTATATAAAAACTAGAAGCACTCAGAGAACCTAGGTACTATCTAGCTATAGTGCCCAGACCTGGACTCAAACTCAAAGATCTTCTGGGGGTAAAGGCTCTTTCCATTTAGCCACAAAGCCCTTATATCTCACAATGACAAATCTACTAAAACTACAAAAAAAAAAAAAAAAAAAAAAACTGTATTAATTAACACGCTCTTAGTTAACAGCATTTTCCCACCTCACTAAAACTTTTGCACACTACTGTAGTTGAAATATACTTTTTTTCTATGAACATGTTTACTGTGCACAATACTTCCTCATTGTTTTCTCTCCCGAGCTTTGTATTCCATTTTCAATCTAAAGAACTGTTTGCTGTATATACACTAAACAATAAAGGCATGTTTTATCTATTTCTACATGGTCATCTTTCTTGTTTGGTCACTTAAATGAGTCACACAAACATATCCAAAGCCTCCACAGTGTGCTTCTTGTTAGCCGCCTCTCCGCCGTCACACTCACTCCCCTTACAAGGAAATTAACCTTGACATTTCCAAGATATAATTCCCTCTAATAAAATGTATGGGCCCAGACATATAAATATAAACACACACACAGACACACATATATGTATAAACAAATGTGTGAAATATTCATAGAGGGAGCCATACGTGAAGAGAGCCTACATATCAAAGCTGATGGCACCACTGGGGAGGGATTTGGTTCCCTATCTGCCATCTTAACACAGCCATCAAGCCAGGATAAAGTTCCAGCTATAAATGCGTATAGGCTTGCTCGTATAAATTGAAAAGCTATTTAAATACAAACCAGGAATAAGAATCGTAAGGAAATGCACAAATGTTGATGTCTGGCCTATCAATAAAAGACATTATTTCATGGACAAAAACAGAGTAAGAGAGCTTAGACAGTTGATGTTTGACAAACATTACTAAAGCCCAGGCCCATTAGTGATAGACATAGTACTGTAGTAGTAGCAGTAGCAATGGTAGCAATAGAATTAGCAGCAATGAGTGTAGTAGTGGTAGTAGTAACAGTACCTTTACTTGAGTACAGATTTTGAATACTTCATGGTCTAGACTATTCCTTCCAGCTGTGCTCTCTCTATATCCCGAGTTTACTGTCTATAAAATATCATAGCCCATCCATCTATCACAAACCGGGTTTTACAGGCTCACATCAATATCACAGGTGCACTGTGCGCCCTACACATGTGTGATGTGTGCACATGTGCTGGCCTGTTCACGTCCTAATGGAATGACAGCCGTGTGGATCCAAACAGGCTGGTTTGAGTATATGTGGACTGGGGTGAGGCAAAAATGAAGCAGGTCGGATACCACGAAAGAGAAAGGGGAACGAACGGGAAGCACAGCGAATAAGGCAGCGATCACATAATACCATCATGGACGCCATCACTCCCCGTCTGACCGGCCCCATTTTAGGGCAATGCAACTCCAGAGGAAAAAGGCACCAATGGCATATTATTCTGCCTCGGAAAAATCACCCTCATGTTTTTATTCATTCCACAAACAACAACAGAATTTGATTTCCAGAGTAAATATTCGAGAATACAGACATAGGATGAATTATTTGTGAAAATGTGTGCATCAGGGAGCGAGTATTACTGCACTTTGGATAGACCGACAGATTGGAAAATGCGACTTTGAAACTAAATACATTTCTGTACATTAATGTTTGGACATGTGTTTGTGTTTGCCATACTCTCCTATGGCTCCTAATGAAACACCTCTGATCATTCGCTGGCGTAGAGGCATCTTCATAACCCCGTCCTGCTCTAATCACCAGTGGGTCCTGCTGGGCCCGTGTCACGTCCCGCAGAGCTAGACGACAGTAACTAGGCTGCGGTACATGTACCACCCGCCGGTTGTCCCCGCTGACGTCTCCGCGGTGACAGGGCCCTCACTGTGACAGGCTGATCTCCGAGTGGCTCCGGGTTCATGTGTGATGTGGAGATACATGGATTGGCAGATGGGGATATGGAGATCAGCAACAGGGCGACATACTCACTGTGGAGATAGGTTAAAAATTATAACCCCAGCAATTCTGTGGAGATAGGTAGCACTCAGAAAACCAAATAAATAGGGTGAGGTCAATTAGAAGAAAGTGCTAAGAATCCAATGCAATTTCTTAATAGAATTTTATAGTAATATGCACTTGGCACTAAATAAATCTCATTTTCAGAGATAACTGTTGATGTTTGATCAATAAGTCTAAATCAGACATGCCCAAAGTGCAGTCTGGGTTGAGATTTCATATTGCCCTTGGCTTCTATAAGAAAATGTATTACTACATGGCCCACCAGTGTTTCTGTAGGTTTGTCTGTACATTTGTGCATCTTATCTTCTTTTCTAATAAGTTGGTTGAAAAATAATTGCAGTTGGAGCATTTATGTTTAAAGGTGTCATTTTGTTTGGACCTGTTTTAGATTTTGCTGTATCATTTATAATTATTTAGCTTTTGAAAACAAAATATTCAAAATAATTCATACTGTATGTGTGTTCAGTTCCTAGAAAGGAAGAACATTTGCACATCTTCAAATTTGGCTCTTTTGGAAAAAGTTTGGACACCCCTGGTCTAAATTATTTGGCAATTTTACTGTGATATTAAAAGTAAAAGGGCTCATCATACGCTCTCTTTTGGTATGTATATCTCAATTCTGTCCAAAATGTCACTTACACCCTTTAGATTCACGTAATTTTGTTCGAGATTTGTTTAAGGTCAACTGACTACCTTATGAAAACAGTGCAGATCTTACTAAAGCAGAAATCTATAGACACTTCTAACCCAAGTGTGTACAAAAGGAGGCATGTAACACTGTATGGATCCTATGTACATCATCTTCAAATTCCTCCGTTCACCGTGAATCACCAACCAAGGACACCTATGCTTGTTTATCTAAACATTCTCTCTCAATCAATTAATACTGCTCACAAGAGGCCAAAGTCCCTTGTTAACGATTTGTATTGAGGTTTCACTTGAAGGTAATCAATGGTGAGATGTTGCCAGATTCTGAAAGATAACCTTGAGATTTGTACACTGTGGGCTAAAGCTTGTAAAATATTGCACTCATATCCATTGAATAACTATGTAAGTGCTTATATTCTTTATAGTTGCCAGTGCAGTTGCTTTAAAAAAGCTATAAAAGCAATATCAATAAAGGGCACACAATTACTGTAAAGAATATTGGACTGTAATGTCTTGAAAACAGGCCAAACATTTCACTGTTGGTTGCTTACAAGAAGGCATTTTTCACATACCAAAGCAGGCGAGTGCCTTTTTCTACCAGAATACCAAGGTAAAATTACACGTTATGTGTTCAGGTACATTTAGACTGTGGGCCAAGCAGAGCTAGACTAATATGTAACTGTGGTGGGTTTTTCGAGAGTGAAGTCCTATGGAGAAAGCAAAGCATTAAAACTAAGAAAAAAACAAAATGTAATGTATTCAAAATTAAGATAATATGCATAACAAATCATTAAAGCATGGGAGAGGTGAAAGTAGTACTCAAAATCTGTAGTTAGGTTGACTTCAAAATAATATTACTCAAGTAGAAGTCAAACTTTTGAAAGTCTTTTTATTGCAAGTGCACAGCAAAACTACTACTACTAATATTATAACTCACTAGTAATACTATTATATCTGCTTACTACTACTACTGCTGCTACTGGTTCTACTGCTACGATGACTACACAAAACTGAATTGTGAGGTGAGTGTCTCTCATTGCTGCAGAGATCATAAAATACTTACTAAAATATTTACTAATTTAATTTATTATTTTTTGTTTACAAGAGTAAAAGTAATGTTTATTCTACAGTGTGTTTAACAATGTGCTTAAAATTTTCTTCAGAAATTATTATTATTATTATTATTATTATTATTATTATTATTATTATTATTGATACTACTACTGCTACTACTACTAATAATAATAATAAAATTACTATATTAAAAGGTATCTTGTTTCTTTCCACCTCACAATTTTGCCTGCATTAACTGCTTTTGTGCATCGTCATTTTTGCTAACAGTAAAATGAAGGAAGATTTTCATCTATTCTGTATATTACTACTACAAGCGCTACAAACATGCTATAGGGAAATAAATTATTGAGGTCATTAAGTTAAATAACAGAAAAGTCAACTCATAACCCTCTTTTGTTATACTTTCCCCTGAGAATCATTGCTTTAAAAAAGTAAGGTTGAACGTGTGGAAAATGTCAAATTTACAGTGAGAGAATGATAATGATAATAAAAGAGAATTCCCAGCATGTTGAGGAATACCAATATTATTAAGCAGGCGGGGTTTTGATGTATAGACTCCTGCCAGTGAATTGTACAGATGAGACACTTAAGGCAAGACAATAGTGTTATAGATTGTGGCAAGAGTTAAATCAATAGACCTTCTGAGGAGTAACAAGACACCCGGTAGCAAGTGCTAGTGCTACACACACATGGGAGGGGCTGGGAAACAAATGAGGGCAGGCAGTCAGGGGCTAAGACCTCAGTGACACCCACTAGCCACTGATGGTACAGAGGTGTGTGTCCGTGAGTCTGCGTGTGCGTCCGAGGTCCTCTCCCTACATGTGTTATGGATGTGTGCGAGCGCATGTGTGAATGTGTTTGTAAGGCATAAGCAAGAGCAGATACCTGTGTTTTGGTTGTACTTTTATCTCTGCTTCTTGGCCCTGTAATCTCCCACCGGGCATCAAAGACTAGCTCTACCACACCTCTGTATATCCCCCAGATCCCTGAGTGTGAGTGCAAGAACAACACTGGCAGAGAGGAGAGCCAGAGGAGCAAGATATAACACGAGAATTAAAAACAGGAAAGAGAAAGTGTGTGTGGAAGAACAAGCCCACTTTTCCCTACAGCCAAGAGAGGGAGGCTTTGCATTGAGCTCTGGCCCGTCACCCAGCCATGGCTGTGATCCAGGCCCGGGCTGCGAGCGCCTCCATGAGCACACACTACACCTCTGATCCAGGATCAGCCGTTCCCAGGGCCTTGATCGGTGTCAAGGTCCATTAACCTGGAGCAGGTCTTATCATATTCATCAGGAGGATCAGAGATCAGATTTAGCTCTGTTTTTATCAGATTTGAGGCTTCAGAAGGCTGCCAGAGATGTCATGGCTGTATGGTAATGTGATAGAAGCCCCTGACTGGCAGCCCACAGCGCCACACACACCAGGGCAGGTATAGCCCAGATCCACCTTTTAAAAGTTGCTCTACACACACAACACACATAAACAGAGTACATTTTTACAGTCTGTCAGCAGTAGCGTGAACCTATTTGATGGGGCTGTCAAGTTTGATTAGCTTATGAAACTGGACAATCTCAGCCTACTGACCTTTGTAGGTATGGGGCTAAATGTAATTTCAAGTAAAAGTAGTATGACCTATTAGAATTAAGAAGAAAAAATATATATAAAAAGGGATTTTTTAGACCCGCTCATTTAACAATAAATCTGCAAAAATCTGTGATTTGTTACAGATCTCTATTAAGAAATGCACAATCATGAATCAAACAGCCTTTTGTTAAGTTATAAAACTACAATGTATCCAGCATGGTCCGTCACTCTTTACTGAAAAAGATAAGCAACTGTGAAGTGTATTCATAGTCAAATCTACACTGTCTGAAGAAAAATCACATTTATTGCTACTTCACACTTTTTACACCAAACATCAAACATTTTGATTCAAGGTTGTAGCCAGTTATTTTAATTCAGTTTGCCACACCTCCCACGTGACCTCTGACCCTCACCCTGACCCCCAGCTGCTCACCCAGTCGTGCTCTGAAGCCACTAATGAATTATTGCTGACTCATCATGGTCAGTCCTGGGTAATCAAGCTGACACTCCGGGGCTCTGGACACATGGACCCAGTGCTCAAATAGTCATTTAGGCCCCACACTCTGTCCCCAGCACCCCAAGGGAATAGAAAATATATATATGCTACATTAAGGGTGGAGTCTGACTAATTTTGTCATTGTAGGGAGATTTGGACAAAGGAAATGCAGCTTAACAAGTCTTTTTGTATTACGTTTTTGGATTTATAAAATATATTCTAGACAAGAAGAGTGAGATTTCATTTTTTTATATATTCACAAAGAGCATCCCAAGCACACACTCACACCTCTCCTGCAATCCAGGCCTCATCAACATCTTTCATGGAAAATGACTGCGGCTCTGAAAAGTCATTTCAGCCACAGTAGCAGCAGGCCCTTAAAGATTCATATTCCTATTTACTGTCTACTGCCTCTCCTCCAGCGCACACACAGGCAGCACACCAGCTAACCCAGCGGGGTGAGCTTCATGAATAAAGGAGCGAATTAGAGCGGACCTGGAGAAGTCAGATAGACAGATAGAGAGGTGCACAAAGAAAAGAAAGGCTGCTGTTAAATTGCATGAAAAGCACCAGAAAGATGGGAGAAAAATCTACAAAAGGAAGGCATAATCAGCAGAGATCAGGGGAAAAAAAACAAAATTTAGAACAAGAGAAGAGGGAAGTAAGAGATATAGACAAGAGGAAGATAAGCACATAAATAGAAAGAGGAAGACATATCGAGGCAGTCAGAGGGGCGGCCACTGGTCCTAATTTAAATTGCTTGTGTCAGTCCTGTGGTGCATGTAGAGATAGCACTAAATGTCCACTGGTCCATGTGCACGTTTGGGAGAAAGTCCAATCACAGTAGTGGTGAGGATGTGCACATGTCTCAGCACGCCAGGTATCATAAGTATTTACAGTCTGCACAGTCACACCAACAACAGCTACTCACTGCAATAACACCATTGTTTCCAATCTAACAATATGTCCTTAAGTCAGACTTGAATAATCTTGCTGATGGAAAGCAGCCGTCTGTTGAAATCAGAAATATGCTGAAATTTAAAAAGTCATTGTGTTTGCTGAGACTGTTGAGAAATGAGAGAAGCTTAATGTTAATTTGTGTAAATAAAAAAGCAATGGAATAATGGCAGAAACAATGAGACATAATGGAAACAGAGGAACAGCAACAATGGGGACAGTAAACGCCCCTCAATCAGCAGAAGCTCGACAATCATCCCAGCATGCTCCAGCAGCAGATATAATGTGTTTGTGAGTGTGCATGTCTGTTTATCAGCGTGCACGTGTCAGAGGGGAGAGAGGCGAGAGGCCGTTACCCTGCGCCCAGATAATAACCTGGTTTTATAATGTTGCATATCTATATTCAGGCCAATTCCCCCTGGGGGGGAGCCAGAATAATAACGCTGGCCATTTTACCCCTCCTAGCGGGCGGCCATTTTCTGCCCTGATTCTCAGCATGGACCTCTCCTCATTCCCAAGGTAGCACGTAATGGATGCCGCAATGAGATGGAGTGACATTGTGGTGTCTGAAATGTGAAAAGCCTATTTGGCGGCCCGTCCTCCCTCAACGACGTGGCTGCTAGAGATACGGCCAATGTTTAGGCCTAATCCTCTTTGCAATTCCATATGTTGTCGTTTCTGATGATTGTCTGTATTTATGGTAAATTGGCAAATTTAGAAAATAGGTGCAAAATGGTAGTGAAAAATTTATATCTTTTTGGCAAAACAAATGCAATTCAATAAGTGTTGGAAGAACTTTGGCCGATGATAATGTGTGATATTGGTATATGTACAATGTTGAGAATTTATTTAATTCATCACAAAGCATAAGTGTTTTATTCAACGACGATGAAAAGAAGTAAAACAGAGCCAACTTGTGAATAATATAGTGTCAGAAAGACTTATCAGGAGTGTGAATTTCGTTCAAACAGAAAAGTGAAAAAAGAGCGGGCTACAAGCTCCAGACAGAATTGGGAAGTAGTATCTAAAGTATTACAAGATTTCATCATCCATATACAGTGCAGACAGAGTTGGGAAGTTTGTGAGGAGTGAAGGGGGTCTGGAGCCAAGTGGGACTGTATCCTCTTCATAGTTTCTGCTGAAATACAGTCCCTCTGACCAGTCAATTTCAATAAAACTACAGACAAAGAAAGGTTAGCCTATATAGATTTCCCATCGTAGTCACGCACATGGACGTGGACTGCCGAGCTTTTCCTCTGAACTCTAAATGCTACTCACTCATATTCTCCATTCTATCCCTTACCTCTTCAATAATTCACAAATGGTAGCTTTCTCTGGCCTTTCAAACCTTTGAAATCTAACCTACATCCCACAAAAACACCACTCTTGTTATCCCACTGATGACATGTGTTTATTCCAGCCCTTTGCTTGTCGAGCAGTGGGAGGAAAGGAAGGCAGAGACTTGACACTTCAAACATTATTGATTTTTATCGACAACTTGATAGCAGATAAAACAAAATTGCATTTCAGATATGTCCACTTAAATATGTCTCTTATATATGCCACTTTTATTAGATTCCTCTATATTGATTTAACAGCAACATTCACTAACAATGTCTCAACTTCAGACGCACTTGAAGAACTTTTTACTACAACTTCTCAAAAAGGGGTTCTGAGAGGAAATATAAATTTTAGGAACACCATAAAGCAAATCAACACATTGTGAAGATATTTTGGGTAATTATGCAAAGAGGAAGCGGTGATTTAGCAACGAGTGACAAGGGACAAGGAAGATGGTAAGAGTCAGCAAACATGTACACTTTAACCATTTAAGGAAGTGCAACATGAACCGTTACTACTACCAGAATGTGGGGTCTTGAAAAGTAAAAAATAATCAAATAATGATTAAATACAATTCTTTTAGTTCTCTGGTCTGTGCTTTATATTGATTTTCTTTTTGAATCAAATATTGTCCATGATTTCATAGTCAAAATTGCTGAATTTGAGTATTTCCTGTTCAAATACATGGGCGAGATGCAAAGTGTGACAGCGAGCAGCCGAGCTTCACCTCAGATTGTGCAGTCCGTCGCTAACTGGGCTGAGGCTTGTCATTGGCAAGTGTCTGCTTCTGTCTCTCTTCACGTCTCCAATATAATGTTTTCAGACACTTTTAATGTGCACTCTAATTTACCATAAACAGGCTAATATATTTAATATTTGTGAGTTACATATTTTGTTTTGCTGATAAAAAAGCATGAGGTGAGGCAGACAGTACTCTGCCTCACTGAAGGGGGCGTACGAGAGCACACAGGTTCACGTTGCTGCCGTTCTTCTCCGCAGAGACGTAGCTAGCCGCAATTCCAAAATCAACTCTGCAGCTGCGGTACATTCATTCTAAAATTTTGCTCCAAATGAAAGCCAAACATGAAAGATATTATATCAAACCTTAAACATTTCTCAAAACTGGACTACCAATCAAAACAAGAGCTAAATAATAAAGGAAGACCAACACCGGAGCTTAAAGAGCTGCTTCAAACATCAGGTCAGAAAATAACCCACTCTTTTCAAACCAAGTGGTACACCTCACTGCACGTCACCGACTACTACACCATACTTCCATAGTTTTCCAGGTGAAATATATGACTTTTTAAGACCTTTAATTGGCACTAATGGTAACATTTTGTGCCAAATTCTCATCCACAATAGCTAAAAAAATGAGTATTTTTCTAAAGCCATAACTTTTTACAATTAATTGTTAAGTACTATTCAAATCTAATTTTGACAATTGCAGCTGTACATGGACAATGTTTAACACTTATCTTGAGCCTAAATGTAATAGTTTGAAAGCATCTATACATTAATTTACATATGTTCTGCAACATTTTAAAAGCTAGATTTGTTGCAATTTGAAAATGTAAGACCTCAACAAACTAAAATTTAATAACTGGCCATAAAATATAATGTAAGCTGTAATGTAAGTTGCTTTTTACACAGTCCAATTAAAAATGTATTTAACACTTAAGACCCTGGTGACACCCTGTACTATAACACTTACACAACAATATAGTTTTCGGCTCACAATACACCATGATACCTGAGAAACAACATCCACGTCAAGTGATATCTACAAACTCAAGTGAATTTCGAATATAAAAATACATTTTGAGTCTAAGGAGAAAAGGCTCTTCTTTGCCAGTCCATCACTCTTATCCTCTCTCGTTCTTCCACTCAACTTGCCTTTGCCACAAAATGAGCTGTGAAGCCCTACAGCAAAATAAGTGGCTATACTGTCATAATGTACATACCTGGACACGATAATGGTCTTTTCACACTGAATTGTAACATCAGTCACGTAACACCTATTTTGAATAATACAGCTTGAGATGCTTTGTCCTGCTCTACTGCTATGAAGCATTTTGAACCAAAAGAACATGATAAATGGTTGTTTGATGATGTTCTTTGTGCCAGTCCCAAGCCTGGATAAAAACAAAGGACGTCAAGCGTAAAACTTATGTCAAATAAATATGCAAATTACTATACCAATATGATATGGTGACCGCAGAGGGGAAAAGCTGAAAGGAAGAAAGATTAGGTTCTATAAGGAATCAACATGCATAGTTTTGAAAGATGAGGTGTCTGTAGTATCCTATCACTCATTGGCTATGTCTGGGATTGCTAGTCTAGGCCAGGAAATAGCAAAATAATAAATAAAAGGTAACAAAGAAATTGATATTCTGAAAATATCCCCTTGAGACAAAGTTTGGAAACTTATGGGCAGAAACAGCAAGTGTATAGTCTATAGCAGTTTTGTTGGGAGTAATAAATCAGTGCACCAGGGCTCGTGAAATGGAGGACAGTTGGAGAGTGCAGTATAGGCAGTCGGCGAGAACAGCTCTGTCCAAGACAATCATATGATGTATCATTCATACTGTCAGTGTGGTGTCTCTCCTCTTCCCCCTCTCTCCTGCCTCAGTCCGTCTCCCTGCCCGTGGACTCCTCCAATCTCCCGCCGAGGTTATGATGAAGCTCGGCTCTCTCCATCACACGCTGCTCCCCGGCTGCTAAGGGATTACACATTTCAATGATGCATTCACACACGCAGTACCATTCAAATAGGGCTCTTGTGCCGCAGTCCCAGCTACAACGTTGCTACAAACAGATTCCCTGTGTAAAAACGCACCTGCTTCGTGCTGATAATTACCTCCAAAAAAGTCATTTTGGAGCGTGGATATTCGACTCAACATCAAGGACATAATATAAGTAAGTCCATTTTAACTGTGGAACTAGTTGGGAGGTATGTGCATTCATTTTAGTGGTCTATTTTATTAATCTTTGAAAAAGCAAAAGGTGTTTTTCAGAAAAAGCAAGTGCTGCCTCTGAATCATCTGACCTCAGTGATTTGCTAATGAATGCTGGGAGCAATCACCGTTTTCCAGAAAATGGACAAAAATGATCCCTCATCTGTGAACCTAATCACTCGGTGCCATTACTTGGTGCACATGTGTGTATGTATGTGTGTGTGTGACAGTCTGATTACCATCCCCTGAATGAAATACTTGTTTGGAATGATCCCATGGGGGAAGGAGGGGGTCTCTTCAAGGTGAAACGAAGAGCCAAGGTGGGATGCAGCCCTCAATTTTTTGTATTAGCAATTGAAAAACGGGCGGCGAGACAAAGATGACCAAAGAAAATTTGGAGAAAAGGGGGTTGCCCATAAAGCATTTATATTCTGTTTGCACCTAAAGAGGCTATATTATCAACTTTTCTGAGCTTTCTACCATTTTATAATGTTTCTTCATCAAAAACATACCTGGAATTGTGTTTTGCTTCATTTACACATTTAGGTAATCCTCTATTCTCTGGTATGACCATTCTGAAGCCTCAAAACGCTCATTGTATGAACCCCCACCCAATACAGGAGCCACTGACCAATCAACAACCCTTCTACATCCAGTCTGCTCTCATTCCTTTATCCAAAAAACAATGTACAGCTCTGTTTCCACTGATCACAGCTGATTTTCATTTTTGTTGTAAAATGGCATCATACAAAAAAGTTTAAGGAAATGAAAAGCTTTTTCCCCTCTGTGTTCAATAGGCCGCAACACTCTGCCCTCTGCAGGTGTCTTTACCTGTTCCTTTATGACCCCAGTAGAGTATTTATTCTGTTTGTAAAGGTTGTAAAACATGCAATGCTGTTGTAGAAGTGACCAAGATTGGTTTAAAAATATGAATAAAAGCATAATAAACTCTAATATCCTTTAAATTCTCCTCCTGATAAATGATGGTTTGATTAGTGTACTACTTGTGCCAGTTCCAAGCCTTGATAAAGAGAAGGTGTGGCAGGAAGGGCATCTGGTGTAAAACCTATGCCAACTCAATTCGCAAATTACTGCATGCTAGAAGGAAAATAATTTGTTGTGTTGACCCCAGAAGGAAAAGAAAGATTGGGTTTTAAAAGGTAAGGAATCAACAAATAGCTTTGAGGACAAGGTGTCAGTACTATCACTCAGTGACCATGATCAGGATTGCTAGTCTAGGCCAGGAAATTACAAAATAATAAATAAAAGCCAACATAGAAATACATATTTGTGGAGCAAGAAAATTAGGTGGTAAAGCGAAAAAGGGGTTGCCCATTTACCATTCCTATTCCGCTTGCTCTTAAACTCTTCTCTTAAAACAAGCTACAAGGATACAGCTTTTTTAGAGGACAGAATATTACTCTGAATATTATGAATTAAGTTTGCACCCACACTTTCTTCTTAACCCCAAGGTCTCTGTCTTACAAGAGGCACCCCGCTCCCTACAATATGTTGCCAGTTCATCTTTGTTCCCCATCTGCACTATCAAATGCACATCAAAAGGATATTCTTCCATACACTCTCTATAGCTGTTTATGCATACAGTAGCAATGTGCCGAGACAGACAAAGAGACGCACACAAAAACAGAATCAAAGCAAAGGTCACGCTTGGCATTGTGGGATAAAGCCAGTCTTTTGAAATCTCATTTCCAAGGTCCAAATCAGATCAGCACCTTCGATGTGGACACAGCTTTAGAATGACGAGGCCATAGAAAAGGAATAGAAGGAGGAGGTGAATAAGTCAATTACATTTACTTGGCTGTTGTTTATCTTCAGCATTAATGGTTGAAAACTAAGTAAAATAACCTTCTGCCATCTTTCAGAATATGAATTAAAACATGGAGTTGCCTGCCATTTCTCTTCCTCTTGTGCGATTATTTCTCTCAGCGCCTTTGTGCTCAAATATGCAAAGGTCACGATGCCTGGGCCAGTTGTTGGAACTCAAAGCAAGATGATTTTCTTGTCTCCTTCTCTGAGCGCAAAGAAAAAAAAAAGCTATTCACTGTTGCAACATCAAATTAAGTGGTAAGTGAGTATTCATGTTTATTCTCTGTCCAACTACTTTGTGCTTCAATGGAGAAGACACTGGTTCAAATGGATACAAACGTAAAGAGGAATGTGCTAAAGGTGGGAATCTAGCCAGTGTCAATGCTGTTAGTGTTATCAGCGTGAAAATGGAGAGGCGGCTTTGGCAACTTCTAACATCAGCACTATATAATCCATATTTGTGGCTCAGGACTCACCTGTGTTTTTGATTACATGTTCTTTTGGAGTCGTCCGTCGAGGGTCTCCTTGCCCTTGTGCGGTTGTGTGTTGATGTGGTAGAGGATGTATGTGATGATTGCATGCCTGTATCAGGACAGGGTCACCTTGCATCCAACTCACCGTTTAGAGAGGACCCCCCACAAGGATAAAAATCATCCTCTGAACTTAATCCAGGCTTATATCCACACCTCCACCTAACTCGGAAATGCACAGAAGATCAGTACACATGTGAGAACCGCCCACTCTATTTAAGTAAAATATTGGACATATAAAATAATAATAACTCGGGCAACAACGTCATGTGTAAGACAATTTGAAAATTGATATATTTTTTCTATTTTGGAGTTTGTATTCATTCAAGGATAAGAACACTGACATTACCCTGATAAAACAAAGGCCCTTTGAAGAGTTAGAAATTCTACTTAAATGGTAAACCAATATTATACAGCTTTTTACCTCATTGAAATGAACAGAAACAATAGCCTCAAAATCTTTTTGTTGATTTCTTCACTTCAAACAGAAAACACCTTAAAGACAAAATGCAACTGGTTCAACAGATTCTCTACAAACTAACTAAACTATTGTTGACAGTGATCCCGCTGTCTTGTAAGAAACACAAACTTATACAGAACTCAATATAGTTTTAGAAAATTAGCATTGTATGAATGTAGAGCAGAAATTGTATGCTTTAGTGCAGATGTATCTTAAAAAGCACTTTACATTTTAAGGATATTGAGTGGATGCAAGTTGTTGATAAAAGGTGCTCGGGTTTGATTTTTGTAGCACAGAAATATTCTGTTGTTTACTGATGTTTAATAAATATTTTTTACTTTACTTTTAATGTGGATTTTTGCTTACATAAGTCAGTGCTTCACTGCAAAATTTAATTTGTCTCTCCTCGTCAACCTCAAAACGTGAAATATAGGCTAATCATCCAATCTTCCAGCTAGTACCCCTGACCATGAAACTGGCTGAAGATCTGGAGATGGTTCCTTCCTAAATTAAAAGTGGCTATTCTATGTTGTTTCACCCAAAATGCCAAATCCTGCTGATGGTGTGTTAAAATGGTTGACAATTATACAGCAGCTTGTAAGACTGAACTAGGTGGCAGTTTAAGTTTCTAGAGAAGCAAACCCAGCATCAGCTAATGTCTGACTTTATTGGTAAAAATCTGCACATTTTGGAGGAAAAAGCACTTAGATGGACCCAGCAGAATTTTTGATTTTTTTAAATACAAGGCATTACCTCGTCTCCTTGTGTCTGCCTGAAATGAAACGTTCTCACAGAGTTTAAATCTGAAATAAATTAAGCAGGTAGCTGTAAGAAACAAAAGAGTAATCAGACAATAAGCTGAGTGCCAGACACACCATTGATTTTAAACTATCTCTAAGCAGCCTCAGAGGCGCGGGCCATATCCACCTTATGATATTGACCCTGCCGCTAACAAATATGCTTATATTTATATTGCCTTTTCTGACTGAGACAACACACAACCTCTCCTTGGGTGGATATTGGATCATACACACATGCTTAGCTCCAAATTCAATATTCATTCTCTAACACTTGAAGTAAATATTTATGTGGCGTTATGATATGATGGGGAAAACTCTAAAAAAAAAAAAAAAAAAAAAAAAAAGGAAAGAAAAACCTAAATCGCCTTGCGTCAAAAATCAATAATAAAATAGGGGCTCTGTTTTCTAGGTCACATTTGAATATTTCTTTTAGAGATATTGATTTGTTTTGTGTGACCTACCCGAGCCCATTCTTTGTAATTAAAAGGGAGAGTGGGGACTGAGGCGTTCCCAGTTGGTGTGGTTGTGTGTGCGCGGGATGGGGAGAGGGGGGTGTACGCTGGTGCAGCTAATGAATGAGAGGCAGTTATGATGAAGAGGGGGAGGAGCTGGACCTTAAGGAAGATTTATACTCTGTTGGATATGACTTGGTGTTGTGTGTGTGTGTAGAAGCAGCCGTGTAGATTAATTTCACTATATTAAACTCAGTCTATAATCCAGACTTGTTTGGCGCTGCAGAAGCCCAGGCGAACAAAGGATGACTGAGGGGAATGGGCCAGGCTGCATTTGTCTGAAAGAAGTAGTCAAAATTTGTACTCAAGTAAAAGTACTCTTACAACTTGTGCTACTATGTATACTACTATTGTGATGACTTACTACTATTGCTATTACTACTGCATCTGCTACCACTGCCACTACAATTACTACCCACTTGGCCAAACCAGGTAAAAAAAAAAATGCTGACTACTCATTCAGAGGCTTTATAATTTTACTTCATCTTCTTCTAAAAGTTACTCCAGTAAAAGAAAAGAATGTTTTTTGCGGAAAAAAACAACTTTAACATGAAATGATATGCAAGAAACTTTTGCTAATCTTATTATAGATTTTATACACAAGAGAAATACAAATTTTGCTCCAGGTTTTGTTCACTTCAGACCGTATGTTGTCTTTCTTTACCTGCTAGACCTACTCTCCCCTCAGAATGGAAGATGTCAACCAGGACATAAAAAAAAAAAAAATAAAAAAAAAAAAATCCAATCATATGCAAGCATTTTTATAGAGCAGTATATCACATGTTTTTCTTGTTGCCTGTGGGGAAAACTTTTTTTGCATCAGTATATATTGAATGTATAATAAAAAAAAGTTATTTTGCTTTATCCAAGTCTTCACAGAAAACAAAAATAAACTAAATATTTGTCCTGTTAATAAACAAAAACCTGACTTATCTTAAAAACTTTGAATCAAATTTGACTGTACTTTGAAGGAAGTAATAATAAATACAAAATTGGAAATTTGACTAATAATTCTTTCAAACTGTAAAAGTGAGAAGTGATAGTGTGTGGGCCTGATGTCCCCCTGTCCTTTACCCCCAGTGACACCTTCCTCCACTGTCTCCGGGCCGTCCCAACCTGTTTGAAGTGGCTATTAGCCTGAAATCAAAGCGTGCCATCAAGCCCATCTCAGCCCCGTGCCCTTTTAGAATATTCACCAATGCTCCTCTGGCCTTTTGTGAGCCCCCTGGAATAAAAATAATCAAAATCAGAATGGACCTTCATGTGCAATAATACTCTGTCTACTCTTATGGCCTCCACTGTCAATGCCATTTATAATTCATGCACCCATACTGACGGGTCCGGGGCACGTTCAAGAGGTCCGCTCCTCACTGTTCCACCGCTGTTCATCAATAGCCGCCAGCCAGGTAGGGGACTTTATTATTGACCAGTGACCATGCTAGTTCCACGCAAACACTGGTCTATAATTATTACAACTTCAAAAAACTTTGGCTTTTCTCAGAGTCCCCGGCGCTGTTTGAGATGACCTCCCCTCTCCCGTCTCTTCTCTCTGTTGTTAATTTAAACACTGGCGGTTTCATCCCTCCCCATAGGTGTCTGTTTTACAATAAAAGGTCATCCTCATTTGTCCGTCCAGCACAAAAGAGACCACCGTTGGGGCTGAGGTCAGACAATCAGACAGACGGACGGACAGAGGGACGGCAGGCGCTACATGCTGGCACCGGGCTAAAAGAAAAGGGGAATAGATAGATTGATGGATAAGATAGACGGTGATAGAGAGACTGTAAGGGAAAGAGCTCGGGAGGGAGCGATAGTCAGGTGTGCTGCAAGAGAGAACTCAGGATAACTAATAACGGCATCACAACCAGGCCTCTTCCTCCTCTCCTATAGTCCTCCTTCACCTCCTCTCTGCTCCACTGTGGGGATGATTGACGAGGTGCACGCTGGACCCAGGGTGTCCCAGTCCCCAGATTAGAAAGCCCTCAAACAAATGAAGCCTGGAAATGCTGCCCCGGGGAGCACACTCAGACAGACAGGCAGGACGGGGGAACTCTTTGGCTTTTTACCGACGTGGAGATATGAGAGAATGAGAGAGATGGGAGATGACACGTCGCCACGACTTAAGGGTGTACAGTATGAGGAGAGCAAGGGGGTGCTGAATAAGTTTGGGACTAGTTTAGGATTTGAACAAAGACTGTTTCCAAAGTCCCCTAACCTCTCAATAAGGTTGCATTATTTTGTTACTTTTCCAGACACTACACAACTTTCTGTTTTTCCTGGTTGCTGTTAATATCATAGCGCTAGTGCACACATACTGATCTATTTGAACTTGTGAAGAGTTTATATCTTTTAAACAATAGATAAACTAATTTTGCAACTTTGAACTTTGCAAATTCCTAATCAAATTTGTGCCATTGATAAGTGTGATCTACTCTTAAATAACCTGTGTGTGTTTTTTTTTTTTTTACCAAAGCAAGTCTCTCTTGCCTGTCTAGAGAGCACTGCTTGTCAAATGTGTAAACTATATACTTTTACACAAGTGATTTAGTACATTCAAGGACATTTTGTGAAAGAAATGTACTTTCTGAAAACATTTCTTGACGATACTTTTACTAGGTTACATTTTTGAGTGAACGGGGTAAGGATTTAAATTTTAAAAATCTCTAGATAGTTTTTTAATGTGACAATGTGGATAGTAGCAGCAGCAGTAGAAGGAGACGGGTAGTAGTAGTAGCAGTAGTACTGAAAGGACGAGCAGCAGTAGTAATAGCAGTAGTAGGAGGTATCTTAGTAGTATTAGAATTGCAAAGAAGTGTAGCAGAAGCAGTTGTGGTTGTAGGGATAGGAATTCAATGCTAGTAATTATATTGTTGAGTCATTGCTGGAGAAGTAGTAGTGGAGTAGTGGAGTAGTAGTCTAAGTAAAGTTTAGTATGTATAGTATTCATAGTAATATAATTTGTAGTAGTAGGAGGATAAGTTGCAGAACCATTAGTAGCAGCAGCAGTAGTAGTAGTAGAAGGAATTCAGTACTTTCAATTGAGTATAATACTTCTACCTGAGTAATATTTTAACAGTACTTTTTGAGTACTTCTACCACCTCTGTTGTTTGTAAACCAGTTTTTAAGGTGAAATGTTAGAAACTTTAAGTGCACTCTATTTGAGGTCACTCGACATTTGGACACAAAATGGTGCAGTGAGGATCCAGTTCAGTATATAAGAGCAAGGGTGATTTTTGACTGAGGGAAAAGAGGTAGAAAGTGCGCAGGAGACAATTATACGTGTAAGGTGAGTGAAGGGGAAAGCGTGAAGTCACTTTAATTAGGTTACCTGCGGAGAGAGATGAGATGAGGAGCTGAGCATGACAAACAGAAGGGAAGAAGGAGTGATGGAGAAGAGGGAAGATGTCGCAGAGGAGAGAAGATGCCCAGCAATGCCGCCAAACACTCACACACACGCACTTGTTCTCATTTTTCTGAAATTATCAAGTGCAGTTTGTCCCCCTTATGCTCCCCTCTACACATCTGATACGGTACATTTATCAAAAAGTGAGCATCACCCTGTTACCCTTACACCAACACCCCCCCCTTCTCCCCTTGTCCTCTTCACACACAAGCCCGCCTCTTGAAAAACGATCATCCTCAACCCCTATTGTTTTAAGATTCAAACATTAGCAAAAAAATAAAAGAAGGAAAAAAAATCAGGTGATATATAGCCAGATATTAAGAAAAAGTTTGATTTTATGGATGTCACGTGACCCTAGCATGAGTGACCTCCATTTTCCCCAAATGGCTCAGGTCCAGGGTTTTTAATGGAGTCTCGGCGAGCCATATATCAGCGCGCCTTGTCTCGTAAAGCTCTCCTCGGGCCGACCTCACAAACCACCTCCACCTTTATCGTGACACTCGGGGAGGCTTTCACGAGCAGAAAATAGATGTATTAACAGGGAATGATTTTAATATAGTCGGTGGGTGGAAAAAGCAGAAGGGAAAGGTGTTGGGGAGGTATTCTTGCGGCTGTAGTTTGCTTGTGGTATATATATTTGGACTTTTTTTATTGTCAACAGTTCCTTTTCCGTCTGTCTCAATCTCTCCCTCCCACCCGCCTCCTTCTTCCTCTGTCTGTGGAGTGTCACCGTGATACAGCTAGTCAACATGACACTTTCTAAAGTTTGGCGAGGAGGCTGACAGAGCACAGGAAAGATTAACCTAGCTGCCTGCCATAGCACCTGTCCCTCTACTGCTCCCTTTTTTTTTTTTTGCCTTAAAAATAACACAAAGAACCATGGGAGATGCAGCTGCCTTAAATATTTTTGTTTGAAACACGCCAAGAAAAATGTCGGAGAAGACGTATGCAAAGAAAGCACTATATTTGGCTGATGACTTAAAGATTGATAGTGGTATTCAGGATGTCAGTTGTTGCTGGTGTATATACCGCTCCAATTGAACTAGGAGTGTATACAGATTTTATTCAGTATGGTATCTAAAAACAATTCATAAAGTCATAGCACAAACCTTTTGGGGAAGTTCAAAACTTGTTCATATAATTTGTACCACTGATATTTGTGATGTGCTTCTAATTAAGCACACGTTTACCTCAGTCATGTTTTTACTGAAGGTTTAGGGTTTGGTTTTGTGGAGAAAATATGTGTTTGTGTTATACTTGAATATTTTTTGATAGAAAATGCAAGTCAATTTTAGCAGCAGTAGTAGCAAGAGAAATAATAGTAAGTGGAAGTTGTTATAGTAGTAGGAGGAGTAGTAGTAGCAGTAGAGGTAGAAGTAATATTTTAGTTTGAAATGCTACTAGAAGAATGTTGTACAAGAAGTAAGCAGTAGTCTTCAGGATGTCAATTGCTGCTATTCTCTGCATCTACACTGCACTGTATCAAAGTCTACCTTCCCTGTGGGTGTATTTTGGTAGCTTTGAACACTTCCTTTTAAAAACATGATATGTAATCTTATTTATTCTTTGCATGGGCCTGAGCAGAGCGAGACTATACATTTGATAACAGCGCACAAGAAGGAATACAAATTGAGAAAGTTGCAAAGAAATAGCAGCAGCGGAGTACTGTAGAGAGGAGCGCATTGTGTGTGAAGTAAATAGTGAAAGACGACGTTTAAAACACAGTGCCCCCCAGTCAGAGCCTGCTCTTCATCAGTCAGAAAGGCAGAAATGAGAAATGCATCTGAGCGACGCTTTAAAAGGCAAAGTTCAGTAATTGGGAATGACAGACACACACAAAGCATCCATCACTTATGACCTTTCCATTTCTCCCTTTTCTTTCTCTTCTCTGTCTCTGCATTCTGGACAAGGACGAGAAGAGCTGCACAAGACCCGATTTATTAGTTCTTTGGAAACTACATTGTGATGGCATTAACCTGGAATCAGCTTGAATCTCCAGTTAAAAATGACGAGTGGGTGCATGTTGTATGTGAACACAGGCTACTGTACCAAAGCGTGTTGAGAAATTGGTTCAAAATATTATTATTAAAAGGTGAATTTGTCATTTTCCTCTTTTCCAATTTGACTAAAACAAAGAAGTAATCTAATTAATCGATTAAAATAAACTCTTGCAACTTAATTCAGGACTGCCTTTAAAGACATAGGTTGTAGGTAAATTAGTTCTTAGCTTCAAAAATATTGCAAATTATGAATAATCAACTATATGCGTGTAATGCCTGGTTAAAAAACACAAGCATTTTCTGTTTCATGTAGCAATGAGCATACCCTTTTAGCAAAAGACTAAACAACAAAGGTTTCTGATTTTTTTTGTATCAATTTGGACATAAAACACAGTAAATGCAGTCACTTGTGGGAAGTTCTCTAAATGTTTTGATTATTTGAGGTGACTCCTGAAATGCGTTATGTCTCAAAGTCAACACTGTTCAAAGCTATCTTGAGGAACATCAAGATTACAATAACAGAAGGGTTGAGTTTAGTTTAAGTGTATGACCCAGCACTTCAAGCATATTTCACAACTATTGTCTTTATAAATCCTGCTTTTCTTGCTTTATTCTCTGTTCTTTTTATTGGAGGCATACATTTTTCTTCTCTATCTATCTCAGACATGAACAAGCACACACAAGACATACATGCTTCACATCTGGACTTGTGTTTAATTTTACGTCAAAGGCCGAACAGGAAGCACCTGTCTAGATGAAATCCTGTAGGAAAGTGAGTGAGAGAGGAACAAAAAAAAAAAAAAGCTGAGGCCGAAGGAAAAAAAAAAGGAAGACCATGCAAGGGGAAAAAGAAAAACATTAATCCATCTGTTGTGGAAATGCGTGTCACAGTCGTCACATTAAACGCAATGTCAACAAACAGAGCGAAAACTAAATTGGTTCGGAAAAGGCAAGTCATGTGAAATTAACACACATTTCATCCCGTCTAAATGTTATCGCGCCCGTCTGTGTTTGGGAGCTGAATGCGGGTCATTCTTTTTTGCTCCCAAAGCTCAGGGGGCTGCTCACTGGCCGCTCCGCAATTACAGAGCAGTAAAACTTCCAGATGTGGATTGTTCTTCCCCTCACATTAGCGGATTAAAAGATCACTGTCTGGACACAGTCACCCACCTGTTCCAAAGGCTGCACGGTGACATTCACAACGTTTGGCTGCTCACTTTCAAACACTGCACACAATCTTATATGTCAAGTCTTATTTTAATATTTTTATAATATTGAACAAATTTCACTCAGTCACAAAAGGTAAGTGCCATAACACCAGAGGTAACACTTAAACGAAGCTACATCTTCAACTTTTTTTCTAGCAAGTTTTATGCAAAATAACTGCCTGTAGCATACTCTAAATAAATAGCTTAAATAGTTAATTCAATCCAGCCACAATTGGTCACAAGCCAGAACTGTGCTGGTCCCAAGCTGGGAAAAATGGAGAGGGTTGAGTCAGTATGGACATCAAGCATAAAACCCATTCCTAATCCATATCAAATAACAGCAAGCTATAGGATGCAGAGGATTTGCTGTGCCAAAAGTAAAGAAAAATTCATTCTTTACTCATTTACATTTGTTGTCATAAGATACTGTGTCTGTCACCCCCTGCTGGCATTGGTGATGAGTGGACAGAGCATAAAATGGCTATTTAACACAGCAACATGATGCTAACAGATAGATAAATGAGCTTACTGTTTTGTACTGACAGGAATTTTTGTGCTGAATTTATCAGAGTGAGGCCGGTGATGGCGTACTGGCCTTTGGAAGCTTCCTGGTTTCATGTGTCTATGAAAAGCTGTGAGACCAAGCATTTCCAAATCTTTAGAAAAGAATGGATTCAGCAAACAGGATTACTCAAACATACGTGAATAAAACTAAATACTACTCCAGGTATGTTTTTGAGGTGCAAACAACACAACATTAACAAATGCACCTTACAGGGACCAACATGGCCTTGATCTGGCACCACTTTGTTCAGCTGAAAAGATGAAGAAATATTTGTTTTTCCTTAAAAAGACATTAAGATTAAAGAAATTTTGGTGGGTTACAATTTGAGTTTATTCAGGTTAGCTCATCTAAGTGGCTGGCTGAAACCATATTTAAAACATAGCTTACTTTTCAAGGCCAAAAAAAGCAAAATATAATAAAAATCTGGGTTGTGTTCTGGATTGAACTTTATGATGTTCCCGTAGGTCTCAGGATTCGACTTGTACTTTCCACAATTCTGTCATTAAAATAATATTTGATTAGTAGGATTACCCCTTTCCTGTTTCAGATTCAGCCCATCACTGACATTTTAAATTACACACAGTTTGCCAAAGTTCAGCCCGGACCCGGTCATGCCACGCCGCTGGTCTGCCTTTTGACATCACATCTGAGACATAACTCGATGTTTATGAGCCGATGTCAGAACACATCTGTTAATTGATTTGGTGTGTGCTCCGGGTAAATGTCCCATCACAAGAGAAAGACCCCAGCTGTGGTCCAGGTACATCCCCGTTCCACTCCAGTGTGCTGCCCTAGACGGTGAAGTTTAGGGGGTGCCAAAGTGCGTTAACCTCAACACATGCACTCCAGGTGACATCCGACAGCTGTTACCTTGACGACCAACTCTGAAAAGTCAAAAAGTTTAGGTCCAAGGCATTCGAGTTCAGACTACAACTATGTACATTCACTTATTAATGGCGTTCGTGAGCTTGTCTATTTGCAAAATTAGCTCATTTTTTATTATTGGTAAATTAAACCACATGACAAACTATCACAGCAATGAATTAATGTGGCACCTCTATCTGCTGATGTAAATTTATCAAGTCTATTACTTTAATTTTCCATCTGTGTAGCTGTGTATGACAATATCTGGCCGTGAGACAAATTCACCAATCAACTGATTAATTAGCTCGCTTTTATTGGCCGTAGTAACTTCTAATGTAATTATGAAATACTGGTCTGCCAAGAAATATCATTAATAACACGCAATCACAGCCAATATCGACAAAATGTATTCTGAGGTTTGCATTAGATAAAATGAGGCTCAATTAACTCTCTTAGTCATCCATTAGTGTTTCCAGCATTTAAGGCATAACAATCAATACTTCTCTATGTGGACTCAGTGGGTCAAATTCATACAGATATGTGAAAATATATGGAACTAACTAGTTTTAAGCATCTTGTGTGAATTAGGGCTACATGATAATGAAAAAAAAAACATGCAATATATGCTAACAATGTTGAATATCATGAGAACAATATGACTGTGAATGGCTCTTAATAAGATTTGGCTGTTTTAGTCATAGGCATAAGAAGAGATACACAGGGTTCATACACTTTTTACCAAGAATTTTCCATGACTTTTGACTAAATTTGACTAAAATTAAAATGAACTAAATACCCATGACCTGAAAAATGACTTGCATGTTTAAATTGTATTCAACGTATTCATTGTGGTACATTAGTAACATACTTTTGCTGCAATTCCATTTGTTAAATTTGGAAATTAGTCAGTTGAAGGAAAAAAAAAAAAAACAAAACAATTGTGCTTACCCCAGAAATATTTTATTCCACTAATTTTACTGACTTAAAGCCTAAACACCAGTGATTAAAAGATAATTATGTTATATTAGATAGAAACTAATCATCTATGCTGTTTTATAACCAAAACCAAAAGAGCAAAAAGCCCCCAAAAAATCATTTAGTACAAATAATCTGACAAAAAATAGCTATAGGTCACTTTTTTCTGCAGTGAGAACAAGAAGAGGCCAAGAAGACAGTGTTTCGACTGAACACTTCTATTTATTACTATATTCTAGCTGGGCAGGTTTAACTTGTAGTGGCTGAATGTTACACAGAACATTTAAATTTCCAAAATTTTACACCAAATGATACAATTCCCAAACTTTTCCAGTACCTGGAAATTGCATTTAAAAATTCAATAACCTTTTCAGGTTTTCCATGACTGTAGGGGCCCTGGATACAAGTCTGGGTATAAATCAAAACTTACTAAATCATGAACAAACCAGATCTAATTTTCAGAGTGAATTAGGAAAATCAAGTTACAAGTAAATTTAAGGCAGGCACACATTTTGCCAGTGTAAACCATTATATTATTGTGATACCAATTTGCATTTTCCAATTTTGTGAAAAAGTTACATTTGTGATACTCTGTAGTGTGAATTATTGTATTCTAAATGTGGTGATACACAGATGTGGCGTGATGTACCAACCCTATGAGAACCTCCTCACACCATAACTCCACATCAGAGAGTGCCTTGAGACCGTTGCCAGTTGATATACAGTAGCCTCTAGAGAGCAGGCCTGAACTTGTTGCATACAGTTATTGGTTTTGACGTGTAGGTGAGGAAAGTATTGGTGCCAGGGACAAGGATGAAAAGAGTAAGAACAATTACAACAGCTATGACACATCCCATAGTATATTTTTTTATTTGCTTTTTCTTTGTTTCTTTTGTTTTCACTCCTGGGGTCGATAGAGCAAATCATCTCCTCGGGTGGAGAGATGTGTATACTGATTTAGCATACATTTATACGCTGGATGCCCTTCCAGATGCAGCCCTCTTTCATTCATCCTTGCTTGGGACCAGCTTAAGGGCAACACTGGCTTGGCTGGAATGATTTGCATCACTGTACTGAAAATATAGATAGTAAAATGATTCAAAAGACAATTGTATTTTGTAGTGGTAAGATTGCTTCAAGAGTTGCATCTCAAAACAAGCGTGGTCATTGTATGGCGCCTTCTTCCTTCCCTCCTCCCTTTTGCCTTGAATCCTTTGGTCTTCTTCAAGGTCAATTGTCAGAGTAGGGCTGCATGTCACTGCTCCTTTGTCTATTCAGATAAAATTGCCGCATTCATTGTGTGTCAGATAAACCTCAAAAAGGAGAGTATAGTGAAGGGAAGGAAGAAAGGGATGAATGTGAGGTGGTGGTGAGCTGCAGGAGGTGGTGGGAGGGAGGGGGCTAGACGACACCCCCATATCACGGCGTCCTCCAAACCCCGGGCCCAAGCCTGTTTTTATCTGTCCGTGACAAATTCAAGTCTCTCCTCTGCTCTTCCCTCCACATTTTCTCTTCAGCTTATCTACTGTCTCAGCACTGCATCACTTGCCATTTTAGAATAATGTCCCCCCATGTCTATAATGACATTGCCTTTGTGTTTCAGATTACCTTGGGATTTTCAGTTCCTCCCCCTGCAACTAACACACACACACACACACATGTGCCAAGGCTGGAATAAAGATACACTTGCGGAGCACAAACATGCAGGTGTCAAAGAAAAGCCTGGCAGTAAATCCGGGAGAGGCTGGATGGAGCAGGTACAGTAGACTTCAATCAGCTTTAGATTGGTAAACAAAAGAAGAGCTGTCAAATACTATGTAGGAATTGGTTATTCTCACAAGAGATTAGGATTGTATTAAAATTCAGCTAACTGCGTCTTGTACTTTAAGCATCTCCAACCAGCAAAATCATGTCTTAGTAGGACAATGTTTTTATCACATCACTTAATGTATTCATTATTCAACTTTTTTATGCAAGAAATAATCAACATGCTGCAAATGACTTCTTTGCATGTATAGGTGCAAGTCAATACATGTGAAGATTGTGGTTAAGTTATTTCAGAAGTTCAATTCAAAAAGTGAAACATGTATATCAGTTCAGTACACATATGGAAATACTTTAAGCAAGTCTTTATTTTAATGATGATTGTGACTTACAGTTAAAGTGGAACCCAGTAACTCTGCACATTTCTTTGGTTTTGCTTAATTTTCCTCTATGGGGCTCACCTATATTTCAGAGTAAAGCACAATCATAAATACTCACAAGTCCAGTTGACTCCTATATGATCCCTCACTCGGCTTAACTTTCATTTTTGTGTATTTGTATAAAGTTTTGCCATGATGAAAATCAAAAAATAAACTCATTGCTACCTTGTTTAACTCGTTGTTTGGCTAACTGCGATGTGCCACCTTCTTGCGAGACTTACCGGGTCAGCAACGCTGTAGTTTTTGGCCCAGAGTTATTCACCCCACGCCAACTCATTCAAACATCACAGACTCCAAAACAGTTTATTCAAGGTAAAAAAAAAAAAAAAAGTGTGGTTGAAATATTTCCCTCTGTGTGTAGTGAATCTGGGGTGCACAGTGGCAGAGTGGTTAGTGCTCCTTCCTCTCAGCTAGCTGATTGTTGATTTTATCCTTGAGGGGTCCAAAGACATACATGTTTTAAGTTAATATGTGACTCTAAACTGGCCTTAGTGAATTAATGTGTCAGCCCTGCGACTAACTGGCCATAGTGCAGGGTATACCCCACCTAGGGCCCATAGTTGCTGTGATATGCTAAGGCCCATCCGTGACCCAGAAGAAGATGAGTAAATGTACGAAATCTTTATAAGATGTTTCACTTTTTGAATTGAACTACAAAATGTTTGCACTTTCCACAATATTTTAATTAAGTTATTGACATGTGCTTGGTAAGTACTGACACCTGCTAATATAGCCACTGATGTAATGATACTGTACTGATACTGTATGTTCTTAATGAAGTCAAGGCCTCCCTCTGGTTTCTTCTTCACACATGGAGCCACTCTTCAGCATGTAATATTTCTGTCCTCTGATGAGCTTCTTAAATTGTGACAGCTCCTTCTCTCCCCTGCCTGGCTTGTCTTTTAATGAGATGGTAATCAGCCAGTCATCAACAATAGAAGTGTGCAGGACACATAATGAGAACATTAGGCAGCAGAGTGAAAGAGCCCCCTGCCGAGTGCAGGATCAATGGCCCGACCTGATGAAAGCTGGATGATGCAGATGATAGTTGGACGGAAAGAGGGAGGGAGGCAGTTACAGTGTTGATTGCGCCACACATTATCTATTGTAGCAGATCCTTAGATTCAGAGGAAGTCAGGACTTGTAATGGGACAAGAGTAAACTACAGAACCCAGTCTCTTCCCAGTCAACTTTGAATGTCTGTAAGTACTGTGCTTAAACTATGTAAATCATGTGGTCAGTAATATTATAAAAAATTGGGAAAGAACAGCTGTTAGCTTTCAAATGTAGGTGGTAAAATAAGAAAACATCTCAGAGATTTCTGTAAAATTGGTGTAATGATCTTTGGATTATGTGATATTCATTCATTTAACTTTGTGTGATGTGGGTGGCTGGAGCCTATCCCAGCAACTATGGGCAATAGAAGGGACACACCCAGGGTATGTCAGACAGCCATTCACTCTCACATTCATGCACTATGAGCAATTTTGATTCACCAATTCACCTAACACACGCAGGTCTTTGGATGTTGGGAGCAAGTTGGAGTACCAGCAGAGAGAACCTATAGTAACACAGCCCGAGGAACACATTGCTGAGAGGCTGAAGCAATAACTACTAATAGTTATAGTTATAGCCAATATACACCCCATTTTGTGATATTGCCACAACTCAAATGATAATGCAGTATTAGTCTTTATTTCTGTATTCTTTGGCATCATGAAGGGCATTCGTGCAACGCTGTCAAAACTGCCATCATCACTAGAATGTAGCATTTTGCTGAAATGAGTGCATTGTTTTTATTATTCATAACTGAGACTGAATATGAATCAGAGAATAAGAAGTTACACACTTTCTTTTGTTTCCTTTACACATATTCTAAAACAAATGATAGGTCTGGCCTCAACAGAATAAAATAGATTAAGCAAACTCGGTGTGGGTGAGGCATTTAGTTAAATTTACATGCAGTTGCTCAGTTGGTCAGACACATGTGGAGCACCAGTACGCGACCCCCACTATGATATGCATCATAAAAACTGCTGTGACAACTCAGATGTGGAAGATGAACTCTTCTACCCCGACTTCCTCTCCCCATATAAACCATTTGGTAACCCTTTATGGATTTCACATATGTATATTCTTATTTATGTCCAGTCTGTCTTCTATCATCACTATGAAACGCAGCCGCCGTTTGAATCCGGCCATAAAACCGAGCGGAGTCACGTTAATTGTCAGACACAGACGCAAGTTCTGATCATAAACGCTGTACTACACACTGTGGCTTTAAATCACTGACAAATCTAACCCTCCCCTCTTTGGTGCCTTCCAGAGTGATTTGGTCTCAATTTGTAATAAAAAGACCAAGACCAGAGAGAGCACTTCCAAAGGCTTTCTCTTTTGTGTTTTGCATTTTTCACCTTTCCTCTTGTCGCAGTGACTGACTTTTAATCTAATAAACACTGCATGAGCCCACTGACCAGAACAAAGGGGGATGAAAAACATCTTTTGGAGCATTTATCAGATCATTCTAGTAAAAACGAGGGGTTGGTTAATAGGAATAAGGGATATAAGGTTTCATGCCAAGATTGTAAAATTACTGGAGAATAAAAGCCATTCATTTCAGATGACATCACCAACTTCTGAGGATATGAGCCTGAGCAGCTTCAAAAACAGGACAAAATGTTTTCCCCATTCACTCAAGTATGGCTGTTGTCTTACAAGATCTACAGACACACTTTGCTTTTGTAACATTGCAATAAATATATAATTCTCTTATTATAATTGTCTGGGTGCCTTGCTCATAAAATCCTGTATGTGGCCATAATGTGAGACTTTGCTTAAGGCTGACTTGGATGAGTTTTTTCTTGTAAGATGTCACAACTGTCACACTTACCACATGCATCATACTGGCACCAGTGGTAACATTTCGAGGCAGTAGCTTACAAAACAAGGATGATAAATAGGATGATAAACCAGCCCACAGACACCTGCCTATATGCTGCAGTTCAGTTCCACTTAAGTACTTGCACTTAAAACATTTTTTCTTATATGTGCTATTAGTGCTTCCCACTAATTTACACTTAAGGACTAGTTTCCACTAGGATCGCAACCATTACATTTATTCACATGGTTGCCAGTCACTCTCCATGGGACCAAGTCAAATCAGTCCTGTATGCATGACACAAATGATACAGGACTGGAGCACGCTCCAGGGGTACTAATGGTCGGTCTGAGTAGTTTAAGCCACAATGTCAAAGAAAACACATAATTTCCAGCCTGTTCGCTCAAAGAGATACATTTGCTAATGGCAAATGCATTGGGGAACAGAGGTGGGTTATGTGGCTGTGATGCATCTGGCTATTCATATGAGAGAGGGGTTTGGATTAGCGATAGTTCAATATAAAATCTGTGAGGTACTTAACAATATATGCAACATATAAACACTCCAACCAGCACTTTCACATTACAGTGAATAGTGCACTTAATGACCAGACCTTTAACTACTAGCAACTGCAATAACCTCACATCCATCAAGGGCTGAAAAGCACATTTACTAAAAGCAATTGTGTTCCTGTTTAGTAGACATTTTTCAATTTCCCAAACAATATGATATAAGCATGTAGAACATTTAGAAGCTTTTAGAAAAGTTCAAGCATGATGCCAATATTTAAATAAACTACATACATGACTTATGCTTGTAGTAGATGTTTTCTGCATAGTGTATGTTGCCTCCTATTTAAATGTCTGCGAGTATGCATTCATCTATGTGGGCCATCATGCTAGTTTATCTACATAAAACAAAGATGCCACGTTTAAACAAAGCCTGACAATGTTAACAAAGTATGAAAAGGAGACATTTTTTCTCTTTCCCAGAGAAATGTGACACATCATCTGGCACAGAATTGTGTTGCCCCGGGTAAAGACCTTGCACAGTAGATGGACCGCTGTAATTTCTCATCTATCAAATTATGGTTTATTGTTCAGCACAGCGACCCCAGGCTACACACAACCCTGTGCACTGACAGTTATGAAACATTAGATTTCTACTGTCATAGTCCAGGCCCGAGACAAACCTTAAAGATGGAAAACAGTGAGAAACGAAACTCCAGAGTAATCTTAACACCCGTTGTGCCTAAACAGAGTTTTGATCTCTGTATTTGTGTTTCTATTTGTGGGTTTTGTTAACAACATTAAGTTACTCAAATTGCCATTAGCCACTACTGTATAAGCATGTTTATTATTGTCATGGTAATGATTTTTCTACCAAATGAAATTTGTCGGCAGGAAATTGTGTTTAATGCTGGTCTAATGAGTCTGCTGTAAATTAGCTGGCATGCCAGCGTGGATGACTAAAAGGCCTTTAAGTAACCTTTGGTCTTTGTTGAGGGTAATTTGATACTGCCACTGATGATTCACTTAGTGTGGCTAAAAGCTGTAGGCTTGCATCTCAAGAAGGACATGTGAAACTATGATTACTCTTAAACTAGAACACAATGTGAAAATAATCCAATCAAACTGCTGCAAGATGATTGGAGTTAAAGTGGGGAAACTCAAAATAAAAATAATATACAATGTTATCACCAGTTACGGTTCAAATGCACCTGATTGTTGCTGTAAAAAGGTGAGCATAATTTTATCTTTTACTGTCAAAATAAACTTTATTATAATTTCAAAAACATATAATAGAAAATGTATCAATAAAAACATGCAGTACAGCATATTGGTTTGATTTCTTACAAAATAGTCTGACACAGGAAACGCATCCTGTACAGTCATAAAAAGTGAGGCCCCTGTGGAACAGTGCATCAAATGTGTGTTGTTTATGTCTGGCAGGCGGAGACTGAGCATGTTTGGCTGTGTGCCAGGGCTGCAGCAAACACTGATCTTCCTAATGGAACAGACGATTCATAAAATTGCAACAATGTGTGCACATTTGGCACCCCCGCAGGTTTGGGGAAGCACACATGGGTATTTTGCATTGAAGTGACTGCGTTTCGTCACAAACATGGCAACCACGCCCCTGGGCATATCCCCTGAGAAGTGACAACAAGTGTGCATGAGGGAGGTGGGCTGTGCATCTTGGGCTTTAATGGTGTAACATTCCTCCAAATGCAGGTGGCTCTCACGATGGGAAAACCCTTGATTTGTAGATACCCGTCTCTCTGTGCTCAGTGCCCGCCTTCTAACCCCGGCTTCCCTGCACCTCCCATCGCACCTCGCCCACCCACATTGCCACTCCCCTCCTTCTCTGCAACACGTGCCCCCTTTTAGTGCCAACATGGCCCAGTCCCAGATCTCCCGCTCATCAGACCCCCGCCTTGTCACTTTTTCCCACGCCCGCCTCTTTTTGTTATGGCGCAGTAGGAGTGGTATAAACGCACGTGCCCTCTTTTTAGTGCCAACAAGCTCCCCTGTGGCCCTGGCGCCCCCCACCTTCTTGTCTTCCTCCTCACGTCGTGTTTTACCCCCTGTTTAGCGCCCGCCCCCCCGACATTTCACACTGTGCTTCTCATTGCTATGTAAGTGGGGATACCAGACTGTTTTGCATACGGCTGTTTAGTCCTTTGCAGCAGGCGGGGCACCATGCGAATATGCAAAACGGTGATAGGGAGGCATTTTGTAGTGTGATGAGGAAAGGGAGAGGGCGGCTCTGAGAAAAATGCTGGTGTGTGTGCATATGCTTGTGTATGTCAGGGTTTTCCACCATGTTCTTTAGCTATTCAGAGCGATGGCTGGTACAGCAGCGAGTGCCAGCTCTATCATAGCCCAGTACAACGTCATCGCGATGGAATACCACCCTTAGCAGCCATAAATGCTACATGGAGGGATACTCTCATCTTCTGTGGCCTTTATTCCCATTAATGGACAATGCAGGGAGAGGTTGTCATTTTTTTTTTCAACACGCGTCGTTACTGTAAATCCTCGCAACGCCGAATCTGCAAATATCAGCGGCAAATTAACAAGAAAGAGATGAGGAAGTTCTTTTCGCTTCCCCCTCCTCTTTACCCATATCCTTCTCTCTTCTACTTATCTGTGGCGGAGCGCCAATGGTTCATTATAATTGGCCGTTGTCATCATGCAGATGACACACAGTCAGCGCTCTGAATATCATTAGCGCCTTTGCATACCTTCGCTCTTTTTTCTGTCCTTTTTTCTTGTTCCTTCATTCCGAGGGTTGTTTTGCAATTCAATATTCCAAAAGGTAATTATTATCCATGAAGCAGCCTATCAATATGCGCAGATAGGCATAATAGCGAACAAAGCTGCATGCCTGATTGTCGTTTTCTTTTTTGCTATTTCCAGCACCAATGTAGAAGAGTTCCAGCGGGTGGAAGAAAATGAGGGTGTATTTCTGTGGTTGTATTTGACTCTCTTTAGCAGTACAGTCCATTGTATATCTCTGTGGCTACAGAGCGTTCTTTGCTCTCCTCTTCCTCCTCCTCCCCCTGTCTCCCTCGTTTGCATATATCAGCCTCTCCTTGGGTAGAATAATAGCTCTTAATTCTTCGCTGCAGCTCTTGCCTTCTGATCCATGTCACAGAGAAAGAGCCAGCAGAGCCATTTGCATACTCCGCATACTGATGAGGTGTGTGTTGCCGGCTGCCTAATTACCAAGTCCTCCAGTCACTCTCTCTCCTCCTGCAGCTTTCACTTTTAACCCTCGCTCGCCCATTCGCCATGCCTTCATCTCCATTGGAAACCATTGTCGCTTTCGGCATTAATTCGTCTGGAGCAGCATTTAGAAACAATAGAGCAACGAGAACAAAACAAGCGCATATTGCAACAGCGACTACTTCGTTCGCTCACCTTCGTTTATTCCCTTGTCTCTTTTATTGGCTAATTTGCGACTCCTCTCGCTTGCGGCGACTCTCCTTAAGCTACCCTCTTTGTCTTTGCCTTTGAAATTTACAAAATCTTACAAGAAATCAATACTTAATTGATTATTCACTTTCCTGCAGCCTCAAACGACCGGCGAGTCCATGTGCGTATTAAATCCGGCGTGTGTCTGCTGAGTAGTGTGAGTGAGTCTCTGGTAGATCCCATGGTATCCCCAGTTCTTTCGAGGCAGCTGCCGGATAAGGTGGCAGAGAGCTCTACTGAAGCTACATGCATGAGTAAGAGAGAGTAAGTGTCTATGAGTTGGTGGGCATTGGAGACGTACCAGGGTCCCTTTGGTAACACCAAGTCAGGAAAGTTCCAAGGTTTTCCAGTAGTTTGTTTTTGTCATCTAGAAGAAGCAGCAGCATGGGAATCAACAACAACAAGAACTCACTTACGCCAAGGCTGCGGGCACAGAAGGAACAGCAGGCTCCAAACAGGATGTGGACCAGAGTATATCCTTATTTTCGGAAAGTTTTTTGTTCCTTTCGCCGCGCTTCTTTGTTTTCCATCCTGGCTTCGTCAAAGACAGAGGGGCAAGATGCCACCTGGACCCTTTGGAGAACTCTGTGGCAAAGTGGGCGCGGAAAGAGGGGCGTGAAGAGAGGGGCGTGAGGAGAAGGAGGAGGAGAGAGCGGGGTGAAGGTTGCCTGGTGCCTGCCTCTGATATGCCATAAGGATGGCAGACACGTAATGACAGCAAATGTAGAGCAGATTGGCTTGGAGCAGGAGGAGGGGGGAGGTGGAGAAATAGGGAGAGGAGACAGATGGCAAAGCTGGCCTGGTGCCAATGATACCAAGACATGACTATGCACTGGGAACTCCCCCAGTCTACACACTTGTTGCTGCATGCATATACAGGAAGTAAAATTGTTATTGAGCATTGTGTATCTGTTAGTGGTTCACAATGAGCTGGGAACCTATTTTTATAATAAATTATGCTTAAAATTCGGTTTAAATTAACAAACTGTATTGTCAAAATATATGCAGTGTTAGAACAAAAAAAGGCAAAAGCTTATTAAATGGGAAATTACAAAGGTCTGGCCTGCAATTGGACTTCCATTTAAGCAATGTGGCAAAGGTCAAATATTGACTCTTCTAGTATATCTGTTATTTCCATCACCAACCACAATGGATGTCACAACATGTCTCAATCATTTTTCTCTCTGTAATGACATTTTTGTTTTTCTGGGAAAAATTAATATGATTTTGTCTCAGAACATTCAGGAATAAAAACTGCTGGCCAGTGTTGGTTTCTGACAAGCAAACGGATGGCAGTTAGATAGAGTATTATGATGTTCATATTGAAATGTGCTGAGCAAACACCTTCCTGCATCAGCAGCCCTACAGAGAAACACAGAGGGGTTGGGTAGGGAGACAGACGAGATAGATTGTATACATGTTTGTGGGGATACAAATATGTACTATTATAACCTTGTGTTGTGGTTTTGCAGAAAAAGGAAGCACAGTTGTATTATATTTTAGCTATATTGAAGTAAATTATTGACAGCATGAAAAATAAAACTCCTTTAGGTTTAGTTGTTCACTTTTTTTTTTTTCTTTTCTTTTTTTTTTTTTCCATCATAAACAAAACCTTTGTCTGGTGTTAAAACAATGTTCGTTGGACAAAGCTGGTGTCTGCAGATAAGAAATATAGTTAGCATAAACCATAACTGTGTTTGGGTAGGCTGGGTATGAGGGGAGGGGGGCACCCAAATCAAACCCCACATTTGAATAAGAACGACCAGTCTCAAAATGGGGAAGCGAGAGGGGAATAGCAAAGCGATTTGACTTGCGAATCAGGCGATGCATATCTGCATGCTAATTACGTAGCAAGAAGGTGGAATGAGAGAAAAGCAACCCCCATACACCAGACAGAGTGAGGGCGAGAGAGGAAAAACATAGCAGACATACGAGGCAAACGAGGAGGGACGCGCACCCAAACGGACAAAACGAAGCATTCGCCAAGAAGCATATACAAGATGGGTAATTAATTCCTGATCAACCTTTATCCTACAGCACTCGATTTTCTTTGGAGACAAATTGACGCGCAACGACAAGGAATATAAAGGGATCCAATGAAGAGGACCGTTAGGGATTGAAGTGGGGTTGGCGGGCATCCGAAAATTAAAATTATTGATTGATCTTAGGGTGTTGGGGGTTGCAGAGTGGAGGGCATTTTGAGGATGTAATTAGACTGAGCTGGAACCAAGGCTGGAATGATAATAGATGACGTTGGAATTCTCCATGGCGATTGGCCATTAATCTCCATTAATGCGGACCAGGATATTAAAATTTCTAATTGGAGCGACAAAGATGATGTGGATGGTGTCCGTATGCATGTTTGCGGCAAGTGTGTGCAGTGGGCAGGCTAAACGAGGGTCTGGTGGTTTGCTTTAATTGCAGCCAAGGGGGAATTGTGTCCTGAGGTATAGTATATATCAACTGTATTAGCTCATTGATTCCAATTATTAACTGTTTACTGTGTTTTCTGTTTTGCCATATTCTCACTCGTGTACAAAAAGGTTTTCAGAACACCAGCTTTCAAATGTAGGTCTAATTAGACTTGTGTATAAGCATATGGATCAATGTAAATATGTTCTTGAAAAGTTGATTTTTGCCCTTAAAGTATTACAAAATATTTCTATTTAAGTTGTTTAATTGTTTTTATGTGTAAATAAATAATGTACGTGTATTTGTAATGCAAATGCTAACTTTTGTCATATCTGAATATAACAATAAAAAAACAGTGATCATCTTTTGTGTGTGTGTTGTGATAAATGATACATGAACAGCCATGTCAAAAAGGGTAGTTGTTGCTATACAGTAAAAAGGTAGACCCAGTGGACGCTATGCTGTCATCACTAGCGGCCTTGGATTTGCCGTAAGCCCTAAGTTACATCAGACCAGTTTAAAGAACGCGGATGACAGACCTATACTGTGTTTATCAATAGCCCCACCACCTTGCATGACTATGCTTTGACACTGTCAATAGATTATGAAATCCTACTGTGTCAGCTATTCAATATTACAAATTGCCTGTGTGTAGCAAGCTCTCGAGTGTCATGGTTCGGTGTATGTGCTCATGACGTAAATATGCAAGAGGTTAATGCATATGTTCCTGTAATGTCTCCATGTATTCACTCTGCATGATTAAGAACTGTCCTTGAATTAGTAAGATGAAACTGCAACCCATGTACCCCTGGTAACACACACACGCACGTGCACACACACACGCACACCCTATATGCAGAGTACTACAAAGATCACCTATTAGGATTAGAATAAAGACGAAGCCGGACTCAAACAAGCTTAACTATGAAAAACATTTCACCTCTACTGCTAATTCATTGTTCATTAGTCAAGGAAGTGAATGTCACTGCTAAGAGTTTGTAAGGCTTCATGTGTGCTAGCTCTGAGTGTGTGTGTGCATGACATGGCCAGTGTGATGTCATTACGCTAATGGTCTTTTGCTGGGGCTAGTCATTAAATGAGGATATTAAAGCGGTAGGCTGTTTTTATATGCATGGAGGGGGTCACAGTCGCTTGAAGTCATCAGTCATGAACAATGGGAGGACACACAAATACACACAGCAACACAATCGCACATACAAATGAGAAAAACATGTATGTGAGGGGTCAGTCATCTCTTCTATGTCTGTTTATTCCTCAGAGTTTCTCTGTAAAATGTGCACAAACACTTGAAGAGGACTCACTTGCCCCCTGTCTGAGTTGTTTTTATGCAGATTATGTACCCCCCTCTCAAAGCAGATTGATCCTAGTATTTATGAGCTGGGCTTGACGTGCATATTATTATTATCATTACTGTTATTATGCATTTCAGGGAGGGAGATAACATTAGGCATAGAGGGAGAGAGCCGGAGCCATCACTACTGCAATCATCAGATGGTGTGATTTATGATTTATGCAGACAGCACAGAGCCTGAGGTAACGCCCCCGGAGGACTGGGGTTGTAAAAATTTGTTTTAGCCAATTGATTAATCAGGACTAGTCGTATATGTTAGTAGCTCATATGTATATAGGCTGGGAGAGGAAAGGGAAATGCATGTTTATCAGGTGTCTCAATCTGTGAGGGTGTGCTGACGTCTGGTTTGAGAAAATTCATTTGTCAAGCCTTGTTTTGTTCAAAGACAACAGGGATTGGTTTGGTTTAAAACATGCATAAACTGAAAGTGACAAATGAAAAAGCCACCCCCAGCTGATTTGGTTAAAATATTGTCATGCAAAATAAAAAATGCTGAATTTGGATTTGATTTGTTTCTTAATCAATACAAATGACATTATGAATCACCACAATAAACAGGAATCAATACAAGCCTTTGTTTTGATGTTTGTTGATGCCTTTGTAATGCCCGGCAATAGGCATTAGGGTCATGCTCGAGAAATGAAAAGAAAATGTATTTATTATTCATAGCAATAATGGATGGTGCAAAGCACGCACAAGTAAAGATGCCAGTCAGCATTCTGTTGCCATTTCTCTTTAACCCCAGAAAGGTCAAGAGAAGAACAAACATACATTTTAACCAGTCCTTACAAAGTTAACAAAACTTAAAAGGCATGCAGTGTGAAAATTGCACTCCTGTTAAATTCTTTCTGAACCATTATTTCTTTTATACACCAACTATACATATATTAGACATAGCAAGAACAAAAAGGGTTATAGTTGTTACCACAGAGCAAGAAGTGGAAAACAGCTTTCATTTTGAGAGCACATTAGAACATTGTATGTTCTTGTAGCCCTCCTGCTCTATAATTCTCATCACAGTATGTATCCCTGACCCTGGCAATGTTTTCTCATGCTACACACTAAACTCCAGCACAATGGTTACAAGCAAAGGTACAGTTTGCCACATGCATGTAGTCCTTACTGCCATAAGTATGTTATTTAAGCAACTGCAGGCCACATGATTGCTTCCTTCGCCATGCCGCCATGTGTCCTTGTAATTATTAGACATATATGGAGACAATCCACCCTAAGGCCACACTGCGGAAAGTGGGACCGATTGCTATGCTGCTGCAAGTGGAATAGATGAAGAAAAGTGGGCCTGCAGCTGGTCATGGTCACGAGGAAGGAACCACTGCTGAGGTGATTACAGATTCTGAACACAGCACTGGACTCTGAGGCAGAGATTATTATAAATTTGGTCATTGGCAATGAGGACACTACAGGGGAGGGAAAAACAAATATTAGGGCGCCCTTCAATGCCGGGGCTAGTGCGAGCTGTTTTCCATTTTAATGCATTATGTGTGTATAAGCGAAGGAGGAGAGATGAGTTTTCTCCGCTGTGTGGGAATGTGTATGTGTGTGTTGGATTCAGCAAACTCAGATTTAGATTGCCCTTGTTTTCAGATGTGGGCATTGTGACTGCAATAATATGTAAGGCTGCCTCACTCTTTCTTAGACATGCTTACACTGCACACTGCAAGAGAAGACAGTTTTAGACAATGAGGACAGGGAGTGCTGCAGTAATTGCCAGGCATGCAGGTGAAATGGAAATTCACACTTCACCTGATACTCCTGTACTTAAGCTCATATTGACACTCGGACTGAAAAGAAGGTCCCCCTGTGTCACTCTAACAGATCAGTTCAACAAACGTCATTAGTACAAAGTAATAAACAAGAGAAAAGGTCTTTGACACAAATGACTTTCGCAGTTCTGCTTCCAATTGAACGGACAAGTGGTGATTTTTAACATTCTTAATGTCACTTTCCTCACCAAATACTTTCACATAAACTTATTAAAATTATAGTAGAGACTGTTATTACAGGCAGTTAATCATTGTAATAAAATATCTGCACAAGTAACCTGGTTTTAACCTGCCTCTCTATAACTCCATACAGATTCAACTTCCATCAAGTTAGATTTCTATTGGCCTTTTATACAAGCCCCTACATATAAAAAGTATAAAGTAATTTAAGGTGAAAATGTAATCTCAGCAGGAATGAGGCTGGCCACATTAATGATGATTTAATTGCATTCCTCTGTGACCTGTATATCCCGCGAGCCTCTGTAGTACATTACTAAAGGATCCTTCTGCTACAGCTCTATTCACTCCATACTGTGTAGATATTTCAACTATCCATAGGTAGTCTATGCCTGTGGGGTTCAAATTTGCAAGGATCTATCACACATCCAAAATCAGGGCCATAAAGTATCCACAAATCCATCCATATACTCAAAAGTCACCCTGGGGCAGTGTTTCCTGCATGAGCTGCGTCAAGCACTTTGTCATCTTAAGTGTAACACAGCTATTGATCCCATAGGTTTGATTCTGGGTGCAATGATGTCTTCCTCTGAGAGTTGATTAAACCATTTTGGTATTGATGCACAGCACGTGCTACTATTGGAGGCACTGAGAGGGTGAATGAGACATATTTTGTGTATATGCAACAATGGCCTATAGACAGATAAGCGGTGTCATTGTATACATAATTGTATTAAAAGTAGTAATTGACCTACAGCTGGACGATAAATAGAATATATTTAATTAATTCAAGCTTTTAATTTTGGACGATATAAAAAATAGCCAAATCATAAAATCTAATTTAGTGTAAATTAGCATCCTTCCTGAGCTGTGGCTAATGCTGCTGCTACTGCGCAGAGAAGCATAAAGACTGACTGTGAAGACACTGCAGATGCTAAAAACACTAATAATCAGAGAAAGGAGTCTTTTTACCTCTGTAATGTCCTTGTTTAGATGTGGCAGCAGTTTGGCCTAAACTAACAGCACAGTGTGATGTGCAGCACTTTTGTTTATGTATGCAAATTAGCCATGTGTCCAAAAGTTTTTACCATGTTTTTACAAGCCTAATAACAGACCTGGCCTTTAAAAGTACAGGGATAAAACTAAGATTCTGACTTCACTTATGTCACTGAGAATAGTAGTAGTGCAGACATTAGCATAAAAACATAACTATACTATAATGTAATTTAAAAATTATAAACCTACATTTAAATAGCTTTTTATGCCAACAAGAGAAAAAAAATCTAAAATTGTAATCACGCAAATAAAAATAAAAAAATAAAAAAAAGATTATTTTAGCCATATCACTCAGCCCTAGTTTGAACTTGAAATAAAAAAAGGAAATAACCTTTAACTTAAAAAAATGTCAAATTTTAGAGTCAAAATCTTCACTCAACTGGATTGTAAGCTGAAGAATTTGTTATATAAAGGACGCCTAAGCATTTGACCAATGAAAATCTATCTTTAATTTTGAAGGATTTTAATAAATAAGTCTTTTCAATGTTTAGCATGTGCACATGCTGGAATGAGAGGCCTAAAGCTGCTAACACTATAAAAGTGCAAATAGGAAACACAAAAAAGAAAAGGGGAGGAGAATGAAATATAAATATTGGCAACTCATTTGTGCTATGTTCACACAGTGGTGCTAAGTGTTGAATGCCATAGTCTAATGCAGAACTTCGGGCTTGAAGTTGAAGGTAATCTCTAAACTTTGAAGTATTTTGCTGTGGTGATTTGGTTTTGTTTTACTTTGAATAATAAAAGAAAAGCAGGAAAGGTTGTCATTTTGGTGAGGCATGGAGATGAGGAGCATAAGAAATAATTTTAAAATTATTACTTGACCAAAAGTGACATCATATAGTAAAATACTGATTAGATAAGTTTGAAGTAAAGGCAAAAATACAACCCAATAAATCGTCTACCATCTCTCCTTTATAGCCCAAATCTTGTGTTTACCAGCATTTCTTAAGGGTGACGGCTTAAGAATACAGCAGACAGATCCCTTTAATGTATCTAAAGGAATGTGTGAAGGCCCTTGAATGATAAGTAGAATAGCTCCTTGCCATTTATTTAGAGACTGAAAATCAAAGAAGCATATTCACATAAGCAATAAACTGCCTCCACATTATCATCCCCAGAGTAGCATGCATCTTAGTGATAACACTAATCTCAGACTCACAGCGCCAACTAAAAAGGGCAGGTTTCACGGGTCAGTAAATTAACTTTTAAAGAAATACCTTATATCCCTGAAAAGCGACATGGCAACATTTTAATTTTGGTGCAAACAGATAAAGAGAAAGAATGGAAGTGAGAAAGAATGCATCTGTATTTCAGATAGACACATGCACAAACACACCAAGACACAGACATCCACCTTGCCCAGGTCCCCAAAGCTAATTAAAGCGAAGGTAGGCGAGCAGAGATGTGATAACTCTGTGAATCATGTAGAATAGTTGTAATGGGTGACCTTTTTTTCTCTCCCCATGCAGCGGGCAGAAATCTCATTTGAGAGTGAGCCATTCCAATTTGCTGCGGCGAGGCAGGTGTCAAAGTCTCAAGCAGGCAGAAAAACATCCCTCTGTGGCTTCTCTCTTTGTTTGAGATCATGTGATGGCCTGTGTGAAAATGCAAAGAGCTCCACCATCGGCAGAAAGCAGTTTGTATTTCATCCTAAAATACGTCTCTAATTCTTTCCCTGCACTTTGACTCCAAATGAAGACTGTGTGTTTTGTGTATAGAAAGGATTATGTTAGTGATCAGAGCAAACATGAGAATTATAAACACAGTCCATCTTCATTAGGCTGCGGGCCAGATATTACTGAGCCGGACAGCTTGGAATGTTTGGTCGTCCATTTAGCCAAGGGCAGGAGCAGAAGGGCTGCTGTGCAGGGCTCCAACTCCCTTTGATCCTCTGCAAATGTGTGTGTATGTGTGCGAGTGCAATGCAATTTCACAACCCAAGTACACCAGCTGGTCCACGTTAAAGTTCCAAGGTAACCATGGCGCCCCGCGGCTGCTGCAGGGTGTACGTGGGTGATAACATGTGGTATACGTTTGGATGCGCTCCTCCACTCGTTCCCCCTTTGGCTTCGACTTTTAAGGAGTTTCAGCACTGAGCTCCTGTCTCAGGTAAACAGGATATGGGTCACTGATAAAACAATATATACAGAAACACAGCCTCCCGCCATGGGAGGATATGTGTGCAACACCCAACCACCAGATACCTGGGATAGGTCACCTAAAATAGCATGGTTCTACCACATCCAAAAGAGATTTTAGTATCACTAGTGTAAACATTGTTTGAGCTACTCTGCCAAGAACTGTCTCTAGTGAAAACACTGATACAGAAAATATATACAGGACAAATATGATGTCACTGGATAATGATAATATTATTATGACTACAATATTTTTTATTATTTCATTACACAATGACTGTCTACAGTGTTAGTAGAGCAATACCTTTATTTAAATTCAGTCCTGTTCACATTATCCTTTTTCTCTCTGGTCTCGAGTTGAACCATCAGACTAGTACAGTATAATGGATTTCAGAGCTGCTGGTAAAACTTCAAATACAAAGTGAAATACTATTATTTTTCAAGTGTGCATACAGACACGAAAAGTGATTAATCATGTTGTTTTGAAGGCTATCATCCATTTCTTAGCTGTATCATTTTTAAACACAAAGCAAGCTTCTGCCTCATTAGTCCTCAAACCAAAACTGTGCATAAACAAGTTTGTTATTCTTTTGTAATTTCTTTAGGTAAAGTACAACTAAAAGGGAGTGAAGGCCCTCGTGGTGTTTCCAAAGGACAACACTTTGAAAAACAAATACCCAAAAACCCTCAATCCCAAATCTACAGGGAGTTTGCTCTTCTCTTTGTAAATAGCCAAAAGCCTGCACATTCACAGTACCTATGGGCATCTTAGAGTGATGAAAGAGCCTTTGTGCAGTTTACATTTTAATTGCATATGTAGCTCCTGTACAAGCATTTTCATTTTAACTTTTGACTAAGATTGTCATAAGCATTCAGTCAGTAACGCAGGGTAAATTTTAACATGGGCATCCATAAAGACGTTTAATCTTTTCTTGAAATGAAAAATCATCCTGCTATCAAGCTGTCCAGAGCAGAGAGAAAAATCTAATGAAAATATAGTGCTACATATTGATAATAATATTCTGTATCTTTTCCCCCACCTAATCAGAGGTGGAATACGGCGCAGAGTCTCTCCTCTCTCCCACCATGACAGCCACAATTCATCACTGCTTTAATTTAGTCTGTTACTGGGTGTCGATAGGACCAGCCCTGCCTGCGACCCTCACTCACTCTCTCTCTCTCTCACACACACACACACACACAGACACAGACACACACACACACACACACACACACACACACACACACAGACACAGACACAGACACACACACAGACATGCACACATTCAGACATACACACAGGACAGGCACGCAGTTGTGATGCTCGTGGAGAAGCGTCTATCCCCAACATCTCATCACAAACACACACCTCCTCCTTCCTTGGTCCAGGAGAGCTATCTGTTGTGTGGTTGGCTGTGGCCCCTAGCTCAAGGCCCTTCTCCCTAGATGTATCATCAGTCATTTAAAGCAATTAAGCACTTCTCAATGAGAATAGCCCGCTCTTCCTTGAGCAAGACGGAGAGGAACGATTCACAAAGCCATTTTCTACCAAATCCTATTAAAGGTGGGAAGGGAGGGGGAAAAAACGAGGTTGAAGACTTAAAATGGAGGGCTTTTATTTAAGGACTAGGAGGTATTACAGGCCAGATTACTCCTGGCTTATGTTCCTAGTCTGGGAAATTACATTCCCACTTTTTTTTTTGGAGTGCCCAGGCTTTGGAGTCGAAGATGAGAATCACCTTAAGTCTCTCTTGTTTTTCACTTCTCCACTTCAATGGGTGGCTCCAACGGTGTTTGTGTTGTTATGTTTTGCCACAAAGATTTCGGTTCTTACACTTTCATCTATACCTACACAGCTTTTTTAAAGTTTTGGTGTCTGTTTTAGAGCTAGGTTTATTCTATCCTTTCCAGTGGTATTACTTTTTTAATTTCAAAGTCTAGTCTTTATTATTTCAAGGAAAATCATGAGCTGGTCTATAGATGCAAACTTTTGGCCCATAATGTTGACGCAGTTTAATCATCATACACTAACATCTAAACACTGTTGCAAAGTCAGTGAAAAAGATCATGGAAATTCTGGGTTGATTTTAGTGGCTAAGTGTTGTTCTATAGTAGTCAACATGACCATTAAAATTATATTAAAATAAACCAATATTCTAAAATATTGCACAACATGAATGAATCTAATGGCAGATGATGCTACTATGAGATGTTCAAAAAGTATGTGGAGAGTAAATTCCCAATATGGACACTAATAAGTAACATTTCTCTTGTATGCACTGTTATTATAATAAAATGCCATCTCCCCTGTCGGCCCCAATTTTTTAATTGCTATAGTTGCTGTTCTTACCTTTACACTGGCTAAAAAGCTGAACTGTCTAATATACCTAACTGTAAGTATGGTCAAAGTCAGTGCTAACTCTGAGTTCTTCCCTTTGCCAATGTGTAAAACAGGTTGTGGTTTATTTTTGTTATGTGAAAACCCTCGCTGCGCCGCTCAGGCAAACATCTGCAAAGCATAGACTCACTCATTTGCCGTTAATCAAAACAGCCTGCCTTTATTCATCTAGCTGCAGTGATCTGCAAGCCTCTGGCAACTGGAGAGAAGAGGAAAACACAGAGGTGCACTTACAGACAAATACACACACACACGCACACACATTTGAATAAAAGGTCAAATAGCTTTATCAATAACTGTGGAAAATGTGTTTTGTGAGGAGAAGGAGCAACTGATCTGACAGTGGCCACCGCCCTGATGAATAACCACCAGGAGAATCAATAGCAAAGAGGAGTTGAGGTGGAGTGGGGGAACGTTTTGTCATCCAACGGTACACTCCAATATCTAAGCTCATCCATCAAAGGCTGCAATGGCACTCCGTCCTCCGGTTTAATTGAAAGCACACTGAAACAAGTTATTTACATGACGGGATGAATTTGAACGGGTGCGCGTCAGCTGGCGAGGCGGCTCTCGTGTGTGCGCTCGCTAAATGTTTGTTTCATGAGCTGACGCTTGACTGTCTCTGAACATGCTTGACTGTCAGATAACGATGGAGGTGGAGACAAATAGGCTTGTATCAAGTCTGAAGCCGGTGAGAGAAGAGAGTATTTTTGTCGAGAGAGGTGTGTGTTTACAACCTTGACAATCAAAAACTGAGAAAGAAACAGCTAGCCTCTTAATGTTGTCAAATAGACCATTGAAAATAGCAATGTGTTTAAAATGAGCATCGTTCAAACTTGAAAAGCTCATCGCTACACTTTGGGGGAAAAAAAAATGACATTAAAGTTTAGTAGTGGAGTCTTTTCCTTAATTACAAATATACTAATCTTCTCTCTGTCACTACAACAAATCACTGGCCTCCTAGTGTGCAGTGACACATTTTGATTTGGTATTGGTTTTACACCAGATGCCCTTGCTGACAGAACCCTCTCCATTTATCCAGGCTTGGGACCAGCACAAAAGATACACGGGCTTGTGATCCTTTGAGACTGGATTATTGTTAATGATTACTAACAAGCCTGCAAATGTTGACTATGCTTGAAACAACGTGGCAAAACTGAGTTAACTAGTGGGACTAATACTGCCAAATATTTTTTGCTTTTTGCTCAAGAATGAATAGCCAAAAACAAAGTCATGGCATTTCCCAAACAATATAATGTTGATGCGTTTTTAACTGGTGGGAGGGAGGTTTTACACAAGGGACTGGTGCACTGCTGTGTATCGCATTTGCCCTGGGTGAACCACTATGAACTCCAGATGCTACTGTGTGTCACTATGTCACAGGCAGAGCTAAAAAGGCCAAGAGAAGGAGAGAGTGTCTGCCTGGGAGCCAGCTAACATCTGTCCAGCATATTCACATGTGTAGCAGACATACAGAGGCGTGTCAGACCACACTCAGCTATAAACTGAACACTCAAAGATCTACAGACTATTGTAGCATGTTGGAATCTGAATGTGTTGTGTGATACGGAGAGGCCAGAGCCAGCTATTATTCACGCTATTAAAAACATGATTTTCTCTCAAAAAAATTGATTTTTAATCTTTGAGCGATAAATATGATGTGCCAACTGGTTTATAAAATATTTTTTAAATGGCTTGTTCTTGCCATTTGGGTCTTGAACATGCTGGCTTGTTGAAAATGCTTCTGGCAAATTACCCATGGCTTTATTATGAGAAAGTGCAGATTGGCCTGGGAGCCAGCATAGCCTATTAGCTGGGGGTCCAGGGGGAAACGGTCATATTTTGACTTTTCTTTCTTTCCCTTTGTGCTTCCAAACCAATTAAATAAAACAAAAACTGAAATACTCCACACTAATGGCCTTTGGATTTTTGAGGTAATAGATAAAGCAGATGTGTCTGGCAAATGTAAAGGCTGAAATTGACATCTACTTTTATTCCAAAATGTTAAATACTCTTTCCGGTTATTGTCTGCATCCTGGTTGTGTCGCCTGCAATAGAGGAGGGATCGGGAATGCACAAGGAAACCACACTGAAGCGGGCCAGCCAAGTTCAACAGAGAGTTCAAGGCTAAATCAATGCATATTTCCCTTTTAGTGGTGACGAGGCTCGCCAAATGTGCACTCTTAACTCTATGTAGGAGGCCAGCCTAAAAAGTGATGGGAAAAGTCCCCATTGGACGGTATGAATTTCGCAAAACATAATTAGTCTTCTTTGCAATACCACAAATTCTTGTTTTTTTGCCTGCCTAAATTCATTGTCAGACTTATAAGCAGGTATGGCTCCAAGCCACTGTTTGTCTAAAGCAGATGCACTTATGCAGTCTACATGAGAAAACCTTGGCCGGCTCTTCTAAATATGTTTTACTCAAATGTCCAGATATATTTTCTGAAGAAGCCTTGGCTCTCCTCCCCACAGTACACATGTTAATGGTGAAAAGGTTCACATATTTTAGCAGCACATTTAATAGTATGTTGACATAACTTAAAGTCTAGCCAAACTCTGCATCACCGTTGGCCTTGTTCAATGTTCTTGGAGCAAATGGGGTAGTGCATTAAAGCTGCTTTCCAATCTGAGCCGCTCTGTCTTTCAAAATGATAGTTGCTGCATGTGCATATTCCACACCAGAGTCAGTAGTTTTAAATGAGTTCTTTTTCATAATGGTTTTATAGACCTGGAGTACACATTTACAATATTAAGGGAAAATAAACCTATGATTTATTCATAGACAAGTTGGAAAACAGGGTCTATTGTTTTGGTGGTTTCATCTGCACGGCCTGAGGGTTTGTGGGGTAAATGAGCCTTGACAATTATTTTCATAAAAAGCAATAAAGACCAGTAATTATAAAAATGCCAATAAGAATTCATCTTTCAAAAATCTATAAAGCTATTAAGAGCGTAATTAAAAAGATGAGCAGCTAAGTCTGAGAAAATTGCATTTTCCTGCACAAGTGACTGTGAAGCCCTGGCTCATGTTTGTTTTGCAAATTCTTCAACAAAAACATTAACTTTGAAATATTAATCCGATCTATGGTATTGATAGAATTTTCCCATTACAAGGAGAGGCCTGTACTTCATACACATATGCTTCATTAGGCTCACCTCAACTGCACACCCAAAGGGTCATTAAGCCTCCATCTTGGAGATTGCCTACACAGAAGCAGATACACACACAGTAAGCTGAAAATGACCACTGAACCCTTTAACCTACTAAAAGTGTGTAAAGTAGTCATTTACATAGATGACACAGAGTAATTTATCATTGGCTTTTCTAATGGAACAAGTATTTTGTTATGATGAACACAAATCATTTAATCATTTGCTACAGCTAGAGCAGGGGACAGACTTAAATCCTCAGATTTTGTGTTTGTTGTTCCTTCTAATTACTTCAGCAGCATAAACATGTTTCTTGTTGGTGAAGCTTTACATAGTAATTAACAGTACATCACACTGAGATGTATTTGAATTACATAGAATCTTAAAGGATCAAATATGATTTCAACATATTTACTTTTCATCTGTCCCCTGTGGAAACATGAGTGTGTTCAGCTCTCATCTCAAAGCACTACACAGCATCTTGTTTGCACGAAGTATGTACATCTCAGTCTCATCCTAATGTTTTGATCTGCTGTGTGTTCACAGTGGACATTAGGCCATCTCTCAAACCAGTAATGGGCTTTGATTCCCCAGGGTTGCAGTGAGATGGCCACTTCTTACATTAGCCAGTCAGGTATGACAGCGCCACGGCTTGCCTTCCCCTCGGCCAGCATGGATAAATAATAAATGAAAGTGGTATTTCAGTCCTCCAAATCATCCGCAGGGTCAAGACTCCCTTCTCGCAGTGAACTTTGTAAGATGCGCCCAAGCGCAGCAAGATGCTAAAGGTTAGCGGCTCGGACAAGACAATCGTGCATTCGGCCTGCAAGCACAAGTACTTTATAAACATCCCCCACTATACCCCCCTTCAGTTGGTGGTGAGGAGCTTCCTACGTCCAGTCTCTACGTCTGTTGGTAAATGGGCCGAAAGAGGAAAAGTTAGCATTCTCACACAGCATACATCTACTGCTAAGCTGGCATTTTCTATTGATTTTTCTCAAAGCCTGTAATTTTAAAAGCTTGTAACAGAAGATGAGGTAAATATCATTTTATTTGCTCAAATGGTATCAGATTGGATTAAATTGAGATGAAAGTGGTAGAGAAAGGCAAATCTAGATGCGAAAGCAGCAATTTTGTATAATTGTCTTCAGACCTGGAGCCGTAATATATTACGGTTGTTCTAAACTGTCAAGTGAAGCCCTGAAATGGACCGGAGTAAGAGAAAGCACTTACTCCTCAAGTCGCTGACATGTTTTAGCCTGAGCTGACAACTTTCCACTGTGTCTCTGCATTTATCCATCTGTGAAGAGCTCTCTGACTTGGACTCTAAGTATCAGTTACTCAAATGCAAATGGCATCTTTTACACTCAAAAACACTGTCACTTTCAGACTGAGATACTCACCGAAACAGACAATAAACCTTCCCTAGTAAATTTTGTACATCTAATTACGTGGTTCTTTAAACCAAACAAAGACTATAAATCATGTTTCATTATGGGACAGAATTTAACTGTTGTTTCCAATCTTATTAATCTGTCGACAAATCCTCAACCTTTAAAAATTCTCCAGCATGGTCACAAGTGTCAGAAGCTTAATAACGGATGTTTATAACCCCACTGCTGACTGCCACTCAGTTCATTTTTCTATTTACCCTGGAAGGTGAAGTTAACCTTCTTCAGCTCATTGTAGCCAGAGGAGAATGGTTTGTGTATTGGTCATGGTGATGTGACTGTGCATAAACTACAAGACAGGATCCAACTGGGACAGGCTCCTACCAGACAGCTCACTAGAGACTTTCATTTGGCATTTTTTTAACAAGCTGACCTTACATTACAACTTTGTACACATACAGTACTGTACTGTGCAAAAGTCAGGTTTTTAAGAAAGGCTATGAATAAAGGTGTACAAAAATACACAAAATTGCAACAACAAAAATAAAAACTTTAAAACTAGAAACACAGATTGTAGAGTTCTACCAATAGTAAAGATATAGTGCCCAGAAAACTCAAACTTGAAGATCTTCTAGTTCAGGGGTAAATGCCCTTTACATCACAAAACCCCTAATCTTATAGCTCACAATGGCAAAAAAATCTACTAAAACTTATTGTTATTTTAGTGTAGTCAGCATCTTCAGGCCTTATGTCAAAAATGGTTCAGAATTATTTACTGACCTTTTTGAAAATTTCATAATAAAAGTATTTCTTAAAGCGCTCTTTGTTAACAGCATTTTTCACACCTCACTAAATGTTTTTGCACAGTACTGTATATGGTATGAAACTGTAATTGTAACTGTAAATGTATTTAACAACAAATATCTTGTGTTTTCTTTCAGCAAATTGACACACCAGCCAACACTCACTTCTTTGAAGAATTTGTTTCTATGCATTCACCCACTCATCCATAGATCAATCAAGCTGACTACTTAAGCCACAAACTCATCAGAACAAAGCAATCAGCAGCCTATGTCAGTCCTCTTTTCATTAGAGCCACATACAAACCACAGTCCACAGTGTGTGTAACAGTGTGTGAGTGTGTGTGTGTGTGTCCACTGTGAGTGCTTATTAGCCGAGGTCAGCTAATTATTTGGCCAGGCTAATGAAGGTCACTGTGCTTGTCTGTCTTCGTGCTGATGGCCAGTACCTGATTGAGATAAGTAAGGCTCCTCAGCCCTCCTGTCATCTGTCATCTTGATTAACGGTGGACACCTTCAGCTAACCTTTACAGTGTATTCTGGTACAGTATATGCTCTGTTCATTTATGTGTTTTTGTATGGTGCCTTCACAGACACACAAAGCGTTTAATTAAAAAGACATGTACAACCGCATGCACAGTACTGTGGAAATGTTTAAGGAAGAAAGGCTACAAACAGTAAGAAGTGTATAAATGTACAAAGAACGCAGACCTCTGCTAAGGCACTGGTCCTATCTTACAATGGTAAAAATATAGTGCCCTGACCTGGGCTCAAACTCTAAGATCTTCTAGATCAGAGGTTACCTTGTATCTCACAATGGTAAAGTAGGAGAAGTTAGTCTGTCAGTCCATATTTCAAAATGGCACAGAACCCCTTAAAACACTCCTGGATCTAAACAGTGAGCTGGCTGCAGCAAAACTGATCTTGTCCTTGTATTCTTGTCCTTGGACCATTATTGACTTTACCTGTAAATTTAATAGCAATATAGAAAATAAACTTTCTATTATTAAAGTTTTCACATCTTTTGCACAGGTACTACCATGGACACTTCTTTATGATGAACATGTCACTGTCCAAAGCACAGCCCATCATCTATCATTAAAAGAAACTTGGATGCTTGTGGTATTGTTCATATGTACATTGAATGTCAAAATTGAAAATGTCTCCACTGACTGCTGCCATTATCTTGATGAATGGCTCAATCCAAATTAGCTAGATTTGATAATAACAGTGAAATTACGTATCCACTTACCTGGATGCTTAATGAACTGAAAGCGACATTGTCTATTATTCTTGTATCATGCTTGATTAGAACTCTTTATGGATATGTCGAGCTATCTTTGAGGCCAGATCACAGCAGCAGCCTGCCATTATATACTATGAACATAAGGTTATTGTAACAGAAACAAAGGAACTCTTGACTCCAAGGAGAAGTCATTCAAAGCAATGAAATTAAAATGTCTGAATCCAAACTTAGATATGTGATAACAGCCATTTCAAACACTCCTATAGCAACTCTTCGCTCTGTAATCATAAAAGTTCATATACAGTACTTGTTCATATACTCTACATGGCACACTGTGTGATGTCCTATGCCACATACAAACTATGTATGTATCATTTAGTGAGAGGTTTGAAAATAGTGCACATATCAAGGAAGGGCTTAGTCTTTTGCCATTAGTTTTAGTCCATGACTGGCTACCTCTGCAAGGCTTGTTCCTAGGCCCCAGCATCTCTAACAAGCAGCGGATACAGCGCTGGATTACTGTAGGCGTTAAATCAATAGCTGCCGGTCTCCCAGGCACGGCTATAGATTATGAATCAGTGTTGGTGAGCAGAGCGCCATGGTGGCGAAAGGGAGAAGGGAGACAGAGGAGGGAAGAGAAACACAAGCATGAAGGAAAATCTTACTGCCTGGATGTATAGAGGTGATACAGAATCATATTTGTCAAAACAGAACCGACCAAAATAAGAAATGTTTGAGTGTTAAGTATTATGTTAATAATTTTACATTGTCTTTTGATTATAAGAAAAAGTGTAAATATCATTAGGACACTGTAATTGAAAACAGGGACACAATCTGATTGATTTATGTCTTGTAAAATTATTTTATATAGCTTTCTAGATAACAATCAGTCAGCTATTTCTCATGAACTATATTCCTATATATACTGTATAGGAGGTTGTTATCCTTAAAAGCGCTGCCAATATCTAACTGATCTATGGCAACAAAGCCCATTAACCCGTGTTGGACCTCTGGTGATAACTGCACTGAGCTGCACTGTTTTCAGCCTCGCTTTAATTCTAGCCCTCTGAGTCTTGTTTACAGATGGTATCTAAGTGGCTTGATTCGACTGCCAATGAATATTGGCAAGTGTCTCCACCCCATAGACCCTGCTATTAAGGCTGGAGAGCAGAGGGTTAGCCAAACACAAATGAACATGACATCTGCCTCACCTCTGTGGGACTGGCACACGTGTACATGCACATACAACTTAATACATGCCAATTCTACCAAAAACCTTTTTACAAAACCTGTATTCCTGATAATGTAGTTGAACATATTGCTAAAAACACTGTATAAACAAGATGCCAATGCACAAATAAACAGCACAAGCTTCAACCTTGCTATAGGGAGGGTTGTTGGACCCATACTGCCCCCTGGCTCGCCTTGCCTCTGTGTTTGTTGAGCAGCACAGACGCCGGAGGAATAACTTGTCTCTCACCACAGATTCAGGGTCAGATTACCCTGGACCAGCTCCCTAACCTTACCCATTAGGAGGATAAGAAAATATCTGTTCTGGGATCAGTGGCTGGGGGGCTGCAGATGATATTGAAGAGCTGTCAGAGGTGACGAAGTTCAGGGTTAGGCCCTTGGGAGCCATAAGGTGAGATTAGGGTCAACCCAGGCAACAGCCCAGCCTAAGACAGAATTAGACTGACAAGATTGTATATTCTGCACTTTACATTTTAAACATAATACAATTGATTTTGACTTGGCCTTAGAGTTGCACACAATAGACTTGGCATGCTGATTTGAAGAGCCAGACACTAATGACAACTATTAAAGTAATTAAAATATTACTAATTATGCTAAGATTGTAATTATACCCCAAGGTGTTAAATAGCTTTAAATGTTACGTGGCGAGGTAAGGCAATTATGAAGCCCATGGTTCTCTGTATGGATAATTGTAGGGCACACATGGTGTTAACCGGTGTAGATGCAGAATATGGAAGTCGGGAGCGGCCAGCTGTGTGAGTGAGTGACTGTGGGAAGTGGCTCGTGCACTCGTATGGAGCCGTCAAGGTCAGTCGGGACATGCTCTCATACTGTAGTAGATGTACACACACATTTTTACTTCCTCCCAGAAATCCAGTGGCACACAGACACAACCACATACACACAGCAACACAATGATTAAACTGTCAATCATTGGGACCATTTCCTGCGGTGAGCCCTCCTCTTTTCCCTGCAAGGGTCCGCCGAGCTGAAATGAGAGTTTGCCAGATTGGTGCCTTATACGTAGGGCTTACTTTTCCTTGTGTTTGATTTGTGCAATCAGAGCCTATTCACAACACTTTTTGGACCTGAAAGCGTAAAGCAGAAGTAACATGAGAAGTGACATGTGTCCATAAACCACATTATAATAGGACATTTATAAAGGCTTTTATTGACTATTTAATGAATACAGTATCTATTTTTGTATGTATAGAGACATTTTTTTATCTGCATTAGTGGTTTCTGTTCCCATAATGATAACAGTGATAGAAAGACATAATAGCATAACGCTCCAAACCAAAGAAATATTTTGAATTACCATCTATTCAAATCTTACTCATTATTTTGTAATACCAGTGTGATTTGGCTCCTAGCTGTAATGTAAATTAACTAATTACAGATAATGAGAAACGTTCATGTTGGTACCTTGTTTATAGTCTGTGAAATATCTGATTAATTTAATTTTAATTCTCATTACATTCAAATGTTTGTTTCTCTTTACACGGATGCATAGTTAGGCAATGATAATTGGAAAACTATCATAGAGCATATTTATTCAGTTTATATTTTGTCATTAGCTGAGCATACCATTGTGTTAAATCAATATCATTATGCTTGCAACATCCAGATTTAATGAAGACCGCACTCAATGACTGCATATACATTTAATTAAATGCTGCTTTCAGAATGTAGCTTTCCATTTAATCAATTGCTTGTTGCAAATGGAAATGTTAAGTTAATATAGTGTCATAATGGCTTTTTTATTATAACATCTCTCACACATCGGAGTCTTTATTAGATGCAATATCATAGCACGAGTTGAGAGTTAAAGCTTGTTTCTTGTAAAACCATAATTTTATGCACAGGACATTAAGCACTAAAGTCACACCTCTTGTATCAGAAGACTTGTGGATCAATCATGCCTAATCCATTTGGTTGGACTATTTCATTTGTCTGTTGCAGAAGGTGCTCTAATGGCTTCTATCACAACCATCTTGGGCTAATCACCTCTCCTCACACTTGCTCATGCATGTCCATTTAGTCTTCTACTTTTGCTCGTTGTCCGCATCACATCATCTTCCTGACCACCCACTGGCTTGGCAACACTAATTGCAGACAGGCTGTCTAGTTGGCAGAAAAAAGTTTAAAAAAAGTGGGGACAATGTCATTAGGGCTTACTGGGAAAGCTAAATAGTTAGCCTTATTTCAGTGGATCCAATGTGCGTCAATAACATTGGGAAAATTGGATTCCTGTATAAGGAAATCCCAAGAGGGGACTCAGGCTGTCCATCTGGATCAGCAGAAGACACTTCTCCTCTCCCTCCTCTGTCTTCCTCTCCACTCAGGCACTGTGGCAAGGTTCTGTTCTCACTTTAGTGAACCAATAGGGCCATAATAAGTATTGATTAAGCTATTAGCCAACATTACCCAGGCACTGGCAGAGACTGTGTTTAGAATCAGCACCTCAGGAGCCTGTCACACTCTGTGACACACACACATGCTTAGGAGAGGCTGTGTGTGTGTGTGGCTCAGTTAGTTAGTTAGTGGAGCCACTAAACTACTATTCTCTTATCCATTTCCCCTTGTCGTCCTTTGCCCATCTCCAACCTCTCTATCCAGCACGGTAACTGAAGTCCAATCAAGTGAAGAGTCCACAGTCCAGAATACACGTTGTCCCAATGAGATGGGGGGAAGTACAACACACACAAGTGAGGAATCAGATAAAAGAGGCTTGATTACAAAGGACAAGGTCACAGCGAGTAGTGACACAGGTTAGAGGCAAGCTGTAGAGTATCAGAGTCAAACCACGCAAACACCTGCACAATGTTCGCTCTCACATGTCATTGTTTTGCAGAAGCTCGTAAGAAAGAGTTTCTGAATAGATGTTTAAATAGTATGCTAAGAGGTGTCTGTCAGCATGTGCAAGCATGGGCATGACATCAGCAACAACAACAAAAAATGGCCACAAAAGGAAATGTGCAAATCTAAATTCAAAACCATACTGAATGGTATAGATATGGTAAGACAGTGTCAAGACAAATTGCCTCCACTTAATAAAATCCTTGCAACAGCAACTCTGAAAGCGGGACTAGAATACAGCAAATATTAATTTTGTCTGGTCTCCAAACCACAGTAGTCCTTACGTTCGAACCCTAGGGCTGTGTCACTTCTCACCCGCTGTCACACAAACACACCCCTCCTTGCCTGGCCGTCGTACCCTAGCCCCCAGTCCTCCCGCCTCCTTCCTGATCATAGAAGAAATTCTGTGCCGTAGCAATTACCTAAGTCTTTTATCAGTCATTTCAAAGGAGGAAAATTAGAGCAATTGTGTCAGGATGGTCATATGGGCAGAAATTGCACACTTATTGGGTGCACTTACGCCTGTGACTCCACTCCCCGCACTGATGGGGCCCATTGTTGTGGGATGGTGCCTTGGAGGCTGCTGATTGGGCCTGAGAGCAGATGCACCCACTCCCCCTCCACACCCCGACGCCCTTCCCAATTCTCCCTCCCGTGTTACCTTACAGTCCCCCTGTGCCCACACTGTCTTTGTCTTCATTTGACAGACCTGGCGACTAATTGAATATAAATTACACCAGCATTTTTATGGGTTTACAACAGGCTGTCATCAAAGTTAAGACCAAACCACTGCTTTCTTTGTTGGATAATTCATTTGACCCCGCTCCACTTGTCCCCCCACCCCTGCCTGAAAGCTTCCTATGTCCTGTTTGTCTTCTCCAGCCTTAACTCTTTTTCTTTTTGTATGTCAGGCAAGTACAATGTTTAAATTATATTTTTTTTCTACGCATAAATAAAAATAAAATGGTATACATGGGTTCAAAATATAAACGTTAAGCAAACAGAAATACATGCAGCCCCATCTGACCCCAAAGAGATGAGCCACTCAGCTAACGAGTGAAGCCTAGATCTAATAGTAACACTGTCTGCTCACAGGGATCTTTCCCTAAATGCTAACTAGATTCAGGCAGTGAATCCTAGCAGTAAATGCTAAGTCTATGGCTTAATCGTCGACTCTAGCCCCTCCGCACCGCAGGGAGCTGCCAGGCCTCTCTATTCCCACTCCACTGGCCACACATCTCCACTCAATCTGTCTTAGCATATTGATTTCCCAGCTGTCTCATTGGTTCCTAACATAATTATGGCTGGCTGGGCTAGGGGCACAGGCGCAGGGCTAATACATTTACACCAGGCCCCATCAGCACGGGCTTATATTCATGTCATTGAGAGAACTGGAGATTGGATGCCCCAAAGAGGCAGAGCTACTAAGAGAATTTGGGGGCTTTGCTCTAATGAAAAAGGGAATTAGCTGGCTCGACCTCCATCACATTGCAAGATCAATAAAAACCTCTATGAAATTATTCAAAAGAAAATATAAGGGAAATTAGAAGTGTCATTATTGCTGTTTACTTGTTTGTTTATGGAAATCACTGTGCTTCCAGTTCTTAGCCATAGAAAGCTTCATGTAGATATTGTATACAAAGAAAATACATACATGCAATGTACCCAAAATCTTTTTATAACTATTGTGAATAATTGCAGTTTTACAGTAGTTTTAAGTGCATGTCTGAGCATCTTTAATTCCATAACCCCCATTTTTCTCCCCACATTTAGTATAACGCTAGAGAAAGGTAAAAAACCCTTAAGGAAGCAGAGAGAAAAGAAGGTCACAGTCTATCTATTTCACTGTTCCTAATTGTTGTCAGAAGCTGACCTAAAACGCAGAGACAGTATTTTTCAAAGTCAAGGATGAGGTAGAGGAGGGGTGGGCAATTCATCACGCTATCTCCCTTCCTCCTCCGCCCACCATCCGGGACCAGCGAAGGTCTGCTACTTATTTAATTCTATGGATCAGGCCCTTAATGGCAAACTCCAACCCCATAAATTAGACATGCACTCGATTAGGATATCAGGCTTAGGAAGCAACGCTGGCTATGATACTGACATGTAAGGTCATCCAGGCTTACTCAGGTCTAAGTCCAATAAAGAGTAGTTAGAGTTCATCAACAACACTTTCCTGACTCATTCTGTGCTGGAAAACAAACAATTTAAGTATTATGTTAAACCAAATGCATACAATCACTGTTGCCAAGGATTATAATTACAGGTTAAACAAGAATAAATACATATTATTACATATTCATATTTAAAGGCCAAGTTCTTATGTGTACGTCGTGATTGTAATCAAACTTAGGTTAATTGTGCCATAACGCTGCCCAAGGTGAAAACAAAACAGTGGTGACAGAAGTACATCCAGTGCTGTGTAACACTGTCTGCACACTGGGAGTGCGATCAGCGTGGTGCTGGACTGGACTGACTCGCTTCTATTGTGTTCCTTAGAGCACATAAAATACTTGTGACAATTTTAATGGCTGTAACAGCTTTCACTTGGGAAAAATTGCTTTATTGTATTCGTTATTAGGGCCCCCATTTTTCGTCACACCATAGCAACAACTAGTCTTTCAGAGCTGTTATATAGACGCAGTGTGAGGCACTCAACAATACAGTTCAACGGTCATTCCTATGAATTTCAATCACTCATAATTTTATTTCGTCTATTTTTATTTTCTATTTGCCTGTACTAAATGTATTTATTTGCTTGTCTCTTTTCTCTCTGTGGCATTTTGGACAGTCCCCAACATTTGCTGACAGTTATTTTGGCTCCTGGCAGCGCAGACATTGACTGTCAACGGGACGTCTCCTTTCTTTTATTCATTTCTTCTTTCCTGAGAGATGCTGCTGAATGCAAGTCAGCCTTTTCTCCCTGGAGGGCGGGGAGGACAGTGGTGGTGGTGGTGGTGGTGGTGGGGGTCTGGAAGAGAGGAGGGGAGATGTGGGGAGGGGTGATAAGACATGTCGGGAAGGTGCGCTGCGGTGTGGCAGGCCGGCTCTCTCCTGTGAGTTCAGTCTGTTTATTTGTGTGTGCGTGTGTGTGTGTAGTCTTTGTGTCAGGGGTTAGTCAGAAGACACACCACTGACCATCACACCAGCCTCTATTTTAGACATTCCTGCACAGAAACACTTCATATAATCCAGTACAATGCACAGCTTCTATATCAAAACAGAATCTATAAATAATAAATTGCTCTTTAAGACAAATTGATGTACAGGAATGTTGCTACAAATATGTTTTAGAGGTTAAATTTCCAGCCACAGAGAATCATAAGTCAGTGTACTTGTTGTGCAGGTCCCAAGCCTGGATAAATGAAGAGGGTTGGATCAGGAAAGGGATTCCAGGGTAAAACCTATGCCAAATTAATATGTGAAACACTGCACACTCTAGGAGGCAGAAGATTTGCTGTGGCAACCCAAAAAGAGAAAAGCTGAAAAGAAAGAAGGATGTTGTTAAATCTGGTAAAGTTAAATGAAAAGTAGCAGGGCATCGTCAAATAAAAGAATATGATAAACACACTCTAAAAATATTAAAACATCCACCAAGATAGTAATCTCAAAGTTTCTAATGGAAGGAACTCTAAACCCCAACAGGAGTTTTGAGCACCCCTTCAACATCTCAACAGCAATAGTTCATAACTGGCCAAGTATAACAAAATGTAGACAGCTATGCAACATGCATACTTTTTAAATGTGCACATCACACATAATTTTGCAGGAATCAAATGTTTGGAAACAAAAAAATAATAGTAAATTCTCAGACACTGGTTTGAAAAAAAAATATGTGAAAGCATGAAACAAAGCTGTATCTGTTGGTGTCTCTTCCGTGACCTGTGTAAGTGTATTCCCGTCTGTGTAGGCATAATTGGGATGTTGTGTGTCAGGGGAACACCAGCAGTATTTTTTTTTTTTTTTTTTTTTGTGAGCAAGCCAGCCAGTCAGACACCATAATGGGTGTTTTTGCCTGATGAAAGCCTCAAAGCAGAGGTCCAGTGTCTGTTTTGATAAAGGGAGCGTGCATGCCATTGAGCGAACCCTGCATTGATGCCTGGATAAAAAACATGATCAATAAAATAAACAGTACATCACCTCTATTAGTGACACAACACCAGGATCAAGGTATGTGGAAATGGAAACGGGGGGCAGCTAACAGTGCAGGGGTTCACATTTTTAGGCAGAATTAGATGCCACCGAACGTATTGAAATGGCGTAATTACTGTGAGACCAGAAATACACACTCTGAGTCATATGCTATGGAGGCACTAATAAGGGCTTCAGGTCAGACAAATTCAGACTGTGTAGACTTTTTATCTTAAGAACATGATATCTTAGACAGAGGTGGAAGAAGTACTGAAAATTTGGTACTGTTACTTCAAAATAATATTACTTAAAAAAGTAAAATGTAACCAACAGAATTGTTATTCAAGTAAAAAAAGTAACATTTTCTACAAATTATTCTGAATTTTTTTTAAACAATTTTCCCAAAACCTACTACTATTATTACTACAACTGCTACTACAATTACTACCACTACTACATTTACTACACTACTACCCCTTCTGCTACCATCACTGTCCCTACTACTACTAATACTAATTGAACCACCATTACTACTACAGCTGTTCTCAAACCAGGTTCTTCTAACCTTCTAAACGCAAGGTAAGTGTAAAACCTATTCTGCCACAGAGGACAATTTTTTTTTTTACTCATTTAGAGACTACATATTTACTAAAAGTAATATTTTCCATTAAAATTAATAAAGTAAGTTTTGGACAACATACTAAAAAACTACTCAGAAATTGTAAACAGATGTAAATGGTGCAAATGAGAGTAAAAGTATCTAGTTACTTTCCACCGCTGCAAACAGGAAATGACTGACAGAATGACATAAATGGATGTATATGACAAAGTTTGTAACGCCTTCTGAAACAATAGGGAAAAACTCTCAAGTCCAAATAACTTGAGCTTAATGTGGATACTAAAAGCCCTGAGAGTGTAGTTCCTCACTCAGCCAAATTGATTTCTGTTTGCTTTCTTTCTGTTTACAAGGTGTGTAGATTAATTTGCAACATGCCCCAACACATCCGCGACTAAAACTCCTTCCCTTTCTAAATCAAGGCAACGTTTTTTTTTCTGAGAGCAGCGGAGATGAAATAATGACAGAGATTAGATTACTATTCTTAAGAATCCATTAGTCAAAAATGACACCCAGGAAATCACACAGTGCATTCTAGCCTAATGCAATAAGGTGCCAATTATAACACTCATGTGGAATAAGTGCGCTGCTCTGCCTCTGTTGGCTGAGAGACCACAAATCATCATTACCGTGTTTCTTAATGCTATCTGCACTGAGAGGCATTAAGAACTCACTAATAAGTTTAGGTCTAGCAAACAGAGTGCAGCTCTATGCTCCACTTTCTCACATCTTTTACTTCCTCTCTCATCACCACCTCAGACCTGTGCGCTTATAACACTGCTGGTTTAATGCCATTTTCCACATTCTGTGTCCTCTTTTTTATTTTTTAATCCCATTTGTTTTATTATTGTGTAGACTTTGCCATCATCTCAATACAAGGCACACATCAATGGCATCATTTCAGTAGTTCAATCCAAAAAGTGAAATAATTTAGCCACAAAGGGTCACAAGGGAGTGCACTATTTGTGCCTGTCCCAAGCCTGAATAAATTGAAAGGGTTGTCTCAGGGTATCTGGCATAAAAAACTCTGCCTATGCCAAATCAATATGCAAAGAAGGGAAATACCAAAAGGAAACTTGACTAATGATCATGTAATATTGTATTTTAATGTGATAATTAATATAGTTTTTCATTAGCTGCAAATTCAGGGTGCACTAAATCTATACAATATATGCTTTTCAGTTGAATTGAACAACTGAAATAAAATGAAATTTTCACAATATTCAAATTCATTGATGTAGTGCTTGTATTAAATCATAGGAACAGAAGTGGCCTCCTTTAGACTATAAAAATATATAAATATGTATAAATTATGTATGTACCCTGTAAATGTTGTTCAGAGGCACCCAAAGATGTAAACAAAGAGGCAGCAGCAATTGTCTGCTTTAAGCCAATACTAATTTAAGCCATCAGCTAAGCTTGCAAAAAGCTGGTGAGCTAATAACATTGTCCGACTTTGCCAGCGGTGGCCTGCTAGTGGGCTGTTAGTTGGCTGCCAGATGGGAAGGGCATTAGCCGCTAAAAAGGATCCTGTTGGGCTAAAGTAACTTTTCCAAACTCCATCTCATTGGATGAAAAGACAAAAGGAAGGAAGGAAAAGTTTGATGGCAGTAAGGCGAAGCCATGGGGAATCTCAGACGATGATGAAAGCAAACTCTTGAAGAGCCACAAAACAGCACACACCCCCTCCATTACATCAAGGGCCAAGCAAAGAGAATTATAATAACACTGCCTTTTCTTTTTTAATTAATGAAGACTGTTATTTGGGAGGAGGCAGGGCAAGCTGTAAGGGACGGGATGATTGGCAAACATCAAACACAAAATGTGTGTGTTTGTGTTCAGAGTATGTAGTGAGCCAGCGTGTATACAATGTATGCTCTGTGAGATAATGTCCGTATGCTGGGGCTCAGTACACAGGAGCAGCCTGCTGGGCTCATTGGTGCCTTTAGTAAATAAGAAATGCCTATCAATGGCAAGTGGACCACGGCGTTTGTCTTTTTGTGTGAGTGAGGCTTGAGCTTTTCTGCATTAACGATTGAAGAAGAGGAAATGAGGAGAAGAAAACATTATTCATACAACACATTATACAAGTTATGGAGACTTTGAGAAGTTCCCCCGTCTCCACTGAAGGTGGTTTTAATAAGGTTCCATGGGAGTTGGTGCTTCAGGGTGTTGATGGGCTGTGTGTGTGCCATGCAGATGTGTGTGTTTGGGGTACAAGAGTGTTGTGTTCGGTGGTGGGCCGGCACGTGGTGTGTATTACACATCAAAGAAAGGTCAGGCTCAAACACAGAGTCGGGCTAAAGGTTAGGGCACGGCTCTATATAGAACAGAGAGAGGGATGGGGCTTATCAAAGCTATCACTTGGAGAGAGGCTGCTAGAGGTCACCAAACCCTTGACATGACGTACAGATCTAATGTCTTAGCCAAGGATCAATACAACTACACACAGACAAACCAGATAGGCTTAACATCAGTGTAGCCCCACAAGCCACTGAAACCAGCCATTCACTCTCTGAACTCCACTAAGGCAGAGGGAAGCAGAGGAGCTTGTGAAATAAAATGAAAAAAGACAAATAATCAATTAAACAAGAGCACAGGAATGAATAAAAGAAAGGTTTCTTTAGATGCAAACGAGTGCTGGGTAAAGTGGTTCTTCACAATTTGAAAATTTGATGCTGATTTTTTTTTTGGCCTTCATGCTTTATGTATTCAGAGCATCAGATGGAATAATGTAATGAATAATACAAATCAGAGGTGTTGGGAGATCATTGCAGTAGATTAATATGCAGCAATTTCTTGAGTGAAGTATATGATTGACAGATAGAAACAGACGCATTCAGCCTTTATTTTTCCAACACTCTCTCTTGCACTTAATGGCTAATCACTGGACGTTTCACTGCACTTGTCTGCTGGTTCTACAAAAGTGAATTACCTCCATTGACAGTTAAAATGGCTACAGCCTGACAAAAAAGAAAAAAAAATACACGGTAGGGAGCGACGGCATCATCCTTCTTTCTTGTGACTTCCATTCACTGAAAGTGATAGGTCGCTGAGTGTTTTTGCTTACTCATCAATATTTCAGAGCACTACACATGCAATGCTCCAGTGACTTTAAATATAGGGCCCATACGCACACCTCTTCTCTCTTCCTTAGTGATATGACATCAAGTAATGTGCAGTGAAAGTTGAAAAACCAGTGCATCAAGGTCCCCCGTACACCCGTCTAATAAAATCGGAGGAAATTGCTGGGAGGCGTTGTAGCCTTAAAATTGAGAGGACGGAAACATGGTGCAACATAAGTAGGATTGGTTTGGGAGGTAGTACTTTGAGTGGGGCTAAAGGCTAAGCATTTGTCACGGAGGATCTGAGTTCCATAGATAAATGCAAAACCACAGGGACTTACACATGCAAATTCAAGTGAAATCAAATACATTTAGTGTTGACACTGTTCATGTTTGAAAATGACTTGTTGTGGAACCAAGTGTGCACAAAATCTGCAGTGCACACACTTTAAATCGTGTACATACAACCATAGATGTGCATGTGTGCTTTTGTGTCACTCGGAGCAGAGTTCATTTATCAAGGACAAAGGGCCCAAAGTGTCAGAGACAAATGGACGTGGCTCTGTCCTCCCTCTCTCCCGTTGTGATCATCCTCAGAAATTAATTAGAAATAACGAATAGATAGTCTTTTTTCACCCCACTCTCATTTATTACAATGGTAATTGCTCTTCCCTCATTGTAGGTTAAGTCTTTAAACACTGTCTTACATCAAGACATGCTCCTCATTGCCATCTATAATTCATGATATACTTTGCACCAAGCAAAGCTGTTAAATATTTAGTGAATCATTGCCTTAAACTTAATCACCCTCTGATAAATGCATGTTTTTCCCTGTGCTCTGCCCCTCTCGCTTTAAGCTCTCCAATCAAGAGGATACACATTCCAACACGTTGTATAATCTATTTTTAATTTCTTTGTCAGAAATTAACATAACACAACTTAGCATAATGTTTTAATTACACTGCATTGTTAAGTGCTACATTATGTTTCTGTGAAACAAGCTATTATCTTTGTACTTCATGAAGTATTAAATCTAATCCATATTTAACGAATGCTTAAACATTAATTTGCTAGACTTGCTGCTAATGTCTTTCCTAATCAAACTCAATTGTTCCACAATTGGTAACTAGTATGAAATCTTAGGAGTGTTCTGACCTTGTAGTCTGGGGCTAAGAGATCAAAGAAAATGAATGCAAATTCTACATTACAGTAACATACTCAAGTGGATAGCATTGTCTATATCCTGTAAAACATATTTCAGCTCATTCTCGTTCTTTTAGTAACATAAGAGCCTTTTACTATTAATACTATCAATATTTAATGCCACTACAACTGTGACTACATTGGTAATTAAAATTTTATTACCCTAATGAGCAAGGGCTCTAAGCTAAGACTGAACTTTTAGGCTGGAAATGGTTTTAACAAACAGGATCAGTTGAAATCCTCATCTCAGAAGATGTCTTCCACTGCTCACTTCCTGTTTTGACTTGCTGATGTACATCCTGACTGCCTGTCATTGGTGGCATAATACTAGGCGGGTGGCATAATACTAGGCGGGTACCATAAACAGTCTTTCACATTATCATAAAATCAGCCATGTAAATACATACATACACTTTCACATTGTACAAAGACAAGAACGCATCTTTAGGTTCTAAACATCCCATTTGAAAGCAGCCTGTCTCTTTCCTTGTCTTTGGTCCCTTTGCATCTCTCTTTCTCTCTGAGGCACTCTGTCTTCCTGATGTTTAATTCATCATGCTTTTCCATCATCCTTCCACCTCTCTCCGTGCCTCTGTCAGGTAACAAACAATGAGTTTTTGATGTGAATAATTTAATGCGTGTACTGCAAATGCCGGCGCTGTGCATTACCCATGCTGCACACTCGGCTGTCATTAAGACACCTGATTTCCCCCAAGATTCCTCTCCCCGCCTCAGAGATGAAAAGGTAACACACATGTCGAAATTTCTACCCCTTTTTACATCTAGAGAGGAAGGCTATATTTTTAGACAGGCTAAATGAGACGATGACAGCGGTAAGCAGTGAAAAGAGAGGTGAGAAGAAGGAGGAAAAGAAAGCAAAGCAGGGAGTGAAATGAAGAGGAGGGGCGGAGAGAGTGCCACTGTTTCGCCGTACATATTTTTCTTTTTCTCTTGCTTTCACCCGATGTCGCAGCATCAAACACTAACCCTGCTTTCAAAAGGCGGCGGAAGCATTGATTCAATATTTTCTCCCCCATGTTGCTGTGATCCTGAAACTGCTCTCTGGCTACATCGAGTCGCGCGGAGGGAAAATGACGGTGGCGACATCAAACGCGAGCGTGTTGTGGATAATAACACACGCCGCATCCTTTCGCATTTGGTTCTACCTTTCTTCCTTTCTCGCAAGACTGCCCCTCCATCGCAATGCCTTTCCTGAAGTCCAAAAGGTGGTACAAACCTGTGTGCATATGTAGCATTGACAACCAAAGCCAAACAATTAATGACTGGAGCCATTCCCACATTTGTTGGTAATGGGACTGTATTCATCTCTGAGATCATATCTGTGCAGCCAAAGAAAGGCAGGAATGGGAGGAAATGGAAAAGAGTGGCATGATAGTATAGACGAAGCAGTATTATGTGAATCAAGGCGACTGGGCCAACACAGACTCATCTATCCTATTCAGTTGGTTTCCCGGCCATTCTGCCGACAGACAATCAGTGCTCACTGGGACTGGGGAATGAGGATCACCTCCGCTGGCAGTAGGGTCCACGGTTTCATTAAAAAGGATTAAAAAAGGTGGGGAGACGAGAGGAGGGGGTGGGGGTGAGCGGGGAGGAGAGGGGGGAGACAGTGACAGAGATCTGGGGAAGATATGAAGGCAAAGGGCAGTGGGTTTTAAAAAAATATGAAGGACGTGAAGAGAGGATTGAAGGGGAAGTGCATGGACTCAGATCCAGGATGGATAGGGTTAAAGGAATATAACGCTGCATGGCCCTGTTATGTAGAAAGGCGGGAAAGAAAAGAAATGAAGGTGGCCAAGGTATTAATAAGCCATTGTGGGGATAATTGAGGTACAGGGTGGGCTCTGAAAAGCCTTTTAAAACCAACTCTCCCTTCAGTCTTTGATTCACTTTCATCACCTCCAGTGTGGCCACGCTGATTGTGTGAAATCAGCAGGAGGGCCTTCAATTATTGCATCTCGTCTGTGGTCTTCATGCACAAACAGACATGTACACACATGCACAAGCCAGGACACAACATGCTCACATAACTCACACACAACAGAAAATGCATATTCCTCACAGTGCTAATATTATATACTTTCTTTTCCGCACACAGAGACTTAGAAGAATCCCCTGATTTTATCCAAATGACTATGGAAAAGAAAGGGGAAAAAAAAGGAAGAAGATACACAATAGGCACACAGAAGAAAGCTGTGGAGATGGGGGAGAGTGTTGATTATTCTCTTTGTCTATTTTGTCATTAGGAGATGGGAGCTCGATAATGTGGTGAGCATTTAATGGCGGTCATACAAAGGAAAATGAGGGAGAGGCCTGCACATAATGACACTGTGAAAGTACTGGACCTTTTAAACGTATGTGAGCATGTGCACACACTTTTCTATTGACACAAAATTCTTCAAGCTCATAAAGGCAGGAAAAAAAGGTGTGCAGGAACCAGCAAGAGTCACAATGTAAATTTGATTGGGGGAAAAAAAAAGCAATTGTGAGACCGCTAATGGGGAGGTAAAAATACTAATTGCATATGTAGGATCTCCACAGGTCAAATTGGTCTTGCATCACTCTCCCTGCTCAACTTCTCCTTTAGCGCTGGCAAGATCATGGCTTAACACGTTTACTCTATTCTTGCTTAAAGGTAAATCACTCGATTTGACTACAGCTGGGTGCTGTTCTAACAAAACCTGATACCTATAGAGTTTCCAACCCCACCACTCACCAACAACTATGGCAGGGTTACTTTTCTGCTTTTATTTTATTAACACATGTAAAACGGGCTTCCTCAAAATTCTAATATATGACATTAAATTGAAATTTGGCACTTACCATTACTTTAGCATTAGCGCGACGCAAACCAGCAATTATCTTTGCTTTGTTAAACTTGCATCATCAATTTTCATCTGCGTTTTACTTTGGTTACCTTTTTTCTGATACATTTTTCTTGTTAGCACTGTGTAAACAAACATATCAAGCGCTAAAATAGAGACTTTCTCTAACTTCCATCGGCAGCCATTTTTCAACAGTCAGTGGCCCAAGTGTCCATTATAGACTTTTTCACAAAAAACAGAAGTAGTTACTTGCATGGATGTATAATAAGACCTGGATAGGGCACTGCCCCCTCTCCACTGTTGCCAGTTTGATTAGTGGCCGCTCCGTGGAACTGCAGCAGAAAGATCCTCATGCAGCACAGAAAGGATTTTTTCCCATAGAGCACAATGTAAAAAGAAATGCCTGGTGTTCAGCTGACAGGACACCTAGAGCTGAGAAAATGCTTGGATTTTGTAGTGTTTATTATCTAGTTTCACACCATGGACTTTTTCTCAATTGAAAATCTTTAATTTGGCTAAAAAATAACTTTTTGTGGTTTTTGATGACACTCTTAGCCTGCCATCACACCCATTGGTCAGAACTGATCATGCAGTACTCAAAACAAGCGCGTGCATGTTTGAGGGCTGCAGCGTTTTTATCACCACGCACTAATGAGTACGCCCATTGAAAACAATGGGAGTCCTGACATTCACTATCCAGTTCTATAATACATCTGTAGTTACTCGTCGTGTTATCCCATTTCTGGTTAGCGCTTGTCTAAGGCAAAATGGAGCAAGTCTTTTCAAAAAGCTTAGTAATTTTCATGTTTGCAGATGTAGTGATAGTTACAGCAGCAAAGACACACACAAATAAGACGGACAAAGTCTACAAATTCTTTCATAAAGAATTTATTTACGATTGTCCAGGAAAGTAAAGAAGAAAGCCAAAATACAATCAACAATTAGCATTAGCTAACTACAGATGACAGCAGATAAACAGTATAACAATCAAGTTACCCCCCCCCTCCAGAGAGCCCACCGAAAGAGCGCCTCTCATTAAACAGCGCAAATTCCCGTTCGTCAAAACGCTCTGATAGACGTGATTATCAAATCTGTTTCAATACCCATTGCGAAACTCATATAAATCCAGTCCAGGTTTTCACGTCACGTCCAGTGACGTTTTGTCATGACGGAGTGCCAAGTTTATAGTGATCCAGTCCGGGTTTTGCGCCTATCTGCCTCTTTTGCCACAGGCAACAAGCGCTCTGAAAAACAACACATCCATGTGAAAAACACGTGAGGGGGACATCCAGGAACAGATTCAACTGAAGAGTAAGTCAGAATACAAGGACTAAGATATGAAACTTCTGTAAACATTAAGTACACTATTAATTATTAGAGAGGAAGGCTAGGCTTCTGTTGCTAAGTCTTGCTTGTGTTTTGTAAAGCCCAGTGTGGCGATTTAGGCCCAGAAATTAAAAGTGGCATTTGCTCCACAGTGTTCTGTCTATTCTTGTGCTGTAAAAGCAGCTTTTTTAAGGACAGTTTGTTTGGCTGCTCCTGAGCCCCGCTTTTATTCTGTGGGACACCACATACTGTGGGACATAACAGGTGTAGATAATGAAGTTCTGGGTCAGTTTAGCTCAGAGAGAAACATAATTAGCTTAGTTTTTATTTCTTCTTATAATAAAAAATATTTTACACTAGCCACCTAAAAATATCACAGTTAACACAGCTAAAATGTACCAAAATGTATTAAATGACTTCTGTTATAAAAACGTTTTCTGGCAGACCCCCTGCAATTATCTCGAGCTCCTAAATAACATGTTCATAAGATGCTTAACAGCCCTATAACATATTTTAAAGCTGTCTTTCAAATAAATAAACAATTATGCTCTCCCCCAATCCGTGCGCACACAGGTGATAACACCCCCTTCTGGTTGAAAAGGCGGAAGTGAGAGTAAGGTCTATTGGATACGCTATCTTCATCATAAAGTCATAAAGTCTCATTTTTTACAGATGATTCATATTACAATGCACTATTGGACCATTACACGGGTTTCCTCTAATCCAAGGGGGAAAAAATGTCTATTTCCTGTTTAAAAACAAGTTCAATTGTGAGGAAGAGCCCACAATATACTCCTCCACCTACTCACACACAACCTTCACAAAATATAGAGCTGCTCTTAGCCATGAAGGGCTGTAAGTCCTCTTTAAACCAAGCCTTTATTTCCCCTGTTGCTCACTGTGAATTTGAGTGCGGCCTATGTGCGCTCAATGTGCAGATGCCTGTGTGTATTCATATAGGAGAGATTGTGAATGAACAGATGTTGATGTGAGCTTTTCATGTGTGTTGGTGTGTCGCTTTCTTTCTTGGTCTTAATTAAAAGTGAGGTTCTCCTGGATCTCAGTCACAGAGAAACCACTGGGAATATTTCTAATTATTTCCTACCTTTCACATCCCATTCACTCCTCTATATGTGATTACTGACAGCGAGCGGAGATTAACTGACAGTGGCTCGTATTTGCACATGATTACTGTTTGTTCAAGTTGACAGAAATAACTTCGGCTATAAAACATGCCACTGAGTGTGTGTCTGCAGCTGAGTATTGGTGAAAAGCTTACTGCCAAATACAAAAATGTGTTCAACCTTCTTTTTTATTATTTTAATAAATGCAAAAACAACATTGTAAATCCCTTTCCTTCTTCTAATCTTGCACTTTCATGAAACCAGTACAAAGATGTATTACAACTCAACAAAAAGCTCTCTGCTCATAGTAAAATGTACATCTATGGCTCTTGCTGACATACACAAAAGCACTTCAGGTATCCCACTTATACAAATGATCCCATATATTTTTAATATACACACGACAAGTACAAAACACTAATAGCCTGTCTGCCTGCTTTGCGTGATTTACTGAGCAGCATATTAAAAGCTGAAGCTATTCATTAATATGTAAACTAGTGTGCTGTCATTAATATGGGGTTGGGGTTGAGGGACCAGGGCACCTCGGGGAGTGGCAGGGGCCATAGAGTCAAGGCTGTCTCGCTTCAACTTGATTGAGTTCAGCAGCACCTCTTGATACCCGAGTGTGAATGTGCGCTTTAGGGGGTTGTTGGTTACTCATTGGGTTTGTTTGAGAATTTGCGTTCACATGCACAAGTGTGTTTGTGTGCGCGCATTTGCATGCAGCCCTGTGCGTGTGCCTTCCAGAGGTCTCCAGGTCCCCAGGGTGATTAAAGAGAATAAATATGCTTGATTACAAATGTCCTACCTCCCCATCAACTCCCCTAATGTATGCAGTTTAATTGAGCGTCACGAGTAAAGTATGAGTTATGGAATGAACAGACAGGCCAATATCTCACAGAACTGAGAGGGGGATGGGAGGAGCATGGGGAGAAAACACAGCAAGAGCAATATCCTACATCTGAAAAAAGTGACATCTAATGTTAATGAAATGCACAAATCAAATTCAAAGTTTTAGCAACACTGGTGATTCAGTATATTGATTTGTAATGCTCATATATTCACATTAACTGGCCCAGTTTGCTGGCGCTGTTTCAGAATCTACATTTTGGATAAATTAAACTTTAACAGCATCAATTCCAGTGTAGCCAGCGGTTTTGAAAGTCAGAAACAATGCCAGAATTCAGAGCACAAAGGATGAAAGATAGTAGTCAGAGGCATGGGTTGACAGGGTCTGAAGTGAGATAAGAATCTGGAGTAAAAATAATAACACAACAGGAAGAATCTGGTGGCAGAGTGAATTCTCTGGTATTTTACATAAATAGTTTAAACTGCAATTCTCGCAGCAAAATATTTTGCTTAGTCCTGGTTGACAATAATGACCATAATGAGCTGCTAAAGAGCACTAGGTTTCTTGATATAACTGTATGACTGATTAACCCAGTGGTACTTTTGCAAGAATCAACTTTAATTCAACACTAAATAAAAACATAGTTTTAATAAATCAGTCTTTGACTAAACTATTTGTTATTTCAAACAGGCCAAGCAAAGGAAAAAAATCAATGGGTTCTTGATGGTTAAAAAATGAAGTCAAAAAGCATTTATAGTAAATAATATGCCATAAGACAACATTACATCAGATTTTATTAGTACCTATTTAAAGCCAGTAAAACAGTAATTTTTCTATCAAATAGAAACACCAAAAATCTATATTTAATATAGGTGTGTTGATGTGCATTCTTTTATTATCAGTACTAGTAAATCTGCACTTTTTAAAAAGGTTTTAAAGCTGTTTATATAGTGCGGGTGGATGAATCACCATTTCCTGGGGGTAATAGAAGAGTGGAGATACACTTATAGGAAATTTCTATGAATTATTACAAAATCCTTCTCCCTATACACATCCATATAGCTGCAAAATTATTAGAAGTGAATGTGTGTTACTATTGCTCCATTTCCCTCACCTCTAACTCACACTCACAGGACACACACAGGCCTTGGCCCTTAGCTGGGCTCGCTCTAATTGGCTTATTGTCTTGAGGAGCCAGTGACAGAAGAGTGGATAGGAGGCAGACTTTCATCGGAGGTTATTGAGAGAGATAGCTAATTTCCCCGTGTATCCCTGTCCAGGCCTCAGTGCGGCACACACAGCAAGCTCTCTCTGGAGGGATCATTAAGAGTCTGCCATTCTCTCTCTTTCCCTCTCTCTCCTTCTTTTCCCAGTCAACAACCAAACACACCCAACTAACCTTTAGAGGAGAGTGAGCTAAACCTGGTGAGGACCATGCAAGGAGCAGTTGTGGTGAGGTGCACCACCTCAGATCACACTGAACGCCATCTTACACATCAAGTAAATCTACACATATTCAGCTCTGAAAATATATTGTCCTAGTTTTCCGAAGATAGGTTTGTTGTTTCAAATAAGCATAAATGTAATGCTTAGCGGCTCTATTGGACACAGCCTCAACAAATATGTCATACATATTCACAGCTCAGTCGTTTGCTTTTTTTTTTTTAACCATACTGCTTTAACAAAAAACAAAAAAAACTAACTTAAACTTGAACACTGTTTTCACTGAGAGCCATCATTTCTAGTTACAGCCCCATATCAAGTTCATAGCTAGGTTTATTGTATTAAATAAAAATATTCTCAAGACAAGCCTTCCCTCTATCATGGTAAACACACACAGCTTACACATTTATTAACTTTACTGGCTTCTTGCATGAGTCTTGTAAACATAAATGAAAATAATTAGGAAGAAAAATTTAATGAATGCAATTCTGGTTTAAGGTCTTAACTATAATAACTTCTAGTAGATTAATGTAATAACCTTGGCATATGTGTACTACAAAGATGGTACTCAATCTTTATAAGCAAAGGTTAATAATCTTGTCCCAAAAAGCTTGCAGTAGCTCATTTGGACCATTGTTACCAACAAGCCATCCAACAGTTCAAGTGGGGGCTGGTGGTTGCTTTACAGGCCATAAAAAGCCTGCAACCCTCCTTTGGGAATTCAGAGGGCCTATGGCCTGGGAGGGACGGGGCACTACTAATTTACAAGCCCCTCTGCTCCTTGGTCAACAAAAATAAAACAGCTGGGGTAATTACTAATTCATTATTAACAGGCCACATTATTTATGAGTAGCAAGAAGAGGTGCTACAGGCCCGTACTTTCTTTGGTATCACAACTAAAGCAAAGCTGATGGTGGTGAAGAGCCAGCCTGGGGCGCTACGCGGCATGGGCCTGACTCTCTGTCCCCTGGGTGTAGGCCAAAATCACAGAGGGTGAATGTACTACTTACTTTTCTATGAACAACATCTTATAAAGTTTTATAATTACACAATCATAGACACCTACAATCTGTGGTTGATTTTCCATAATGTCATCCTACATTCAAACTGTAACTGTAAACAAATATTGCCAGGCCAATTCAACATAGTTATAAACTGTTTCTAATATTGTAGTGCCCTAACAAAGCCCAAGCACAAATTTAACATAACTTTAAACAATTTTTTCACATGGGGCAAAAGTGTTTGAATAAGTATTTTTACTAACAATGACAGATTTCTATCAGGCTTCATCCTGTCAGAGATTCAATTGTAACTGCATTTCCCTCTAAATGCCGCCACATACTGTCACATTGTACTAATAGCTCTCGATCTGATGAGAATACTGGTATTTTTAGGCATTTGATCCATCCTGACGTTCATGGATTTAAAAGCTTTTGTGTTATGGCTGTGAAATGATACATTTGCAGGCCTGCTTAAAACTCAATTTAACCGTAGCTGCAGCATTGCCATAATGGCTACCCTCTATTTCCAGAGCTCTCCCAATCAATAACAAATTGCTGAAAGCACAAATGATTCCATTTTCTGCTATGGGGAAACGAGAATGATGAGAAAATAGGTGAAATTGATATGTGAGGGAATATTATCAATGCTCTAAATGTCAGCAGGATGAGGTACTATGACCTTTCAGGGCAGAGGGTAAAAGAAAAAAAAAAAAAACAGACAAGATAAGTCCCAATCTGCAGCCAAACAATCATTCTAATGCAACAAATGTGAAGGCTGCAAGGATTATTGTTTTTAAGCAATAGATGGAAATAAAGTATGATGGCTATCACTCAAATAGCCACGGCATTTTCTTATCTTCCTAAACCTGTTTTCAAATGAGTCTGTCACATGTTGATTGTACATACAGCAGCATAGGGTTACACAAGCCTTTATCCCACAGTTACACAGTATCCAAGTATCTGAAAACAAATGCACACTTCACTTGCAAAGGGACAGATGAATAGAGTCTTAACAAGCATATTCAAGGTAAAATACAATGTTTGCCATTAAAAACGCCATCCAAACAGATAATAACGCGGACATTTATAGTTACACAGTGGGAGCGTTACGAAAACATATGTACAACCTTTGACCCTTTCAATACTTATTGTTCTGCAGTAGCACAGAGTGTTTGTGCTAGTGTACTATTTCTTAAAAAGACTTAGCTCTGAAGAGAACAAGAAACCCAATGTCTCCCTAGAAGGTCCTTATGGTTTGCATTGTTGGATAGTTTGTATTTGCAAGGGCAAGCATATGAAGGAGCTCACTGCACTATAAAGAATAGTTTGAAGCTCTTTACTACAACCTTTACTATCCAAGCAAAGTATGTACTGTGTACTGATTATACAGATATAAAATAAAATATAATAAATAAAATATACAGTTTTATTAAAATGTATTTTTTTATGTTGTCAACACTATCTATATAATTTTTACTATCATTTTTACCAAACATCCATTCTTCAGACTATAATTCAAACATACTGTGCTAAAGTCTAGGCTATGAAGAAAAAAAATGAAGAAAAATTAAAACTAGAAGCGCTCGAACAGCATATCCCTTTGCTTAGACAGTGGTTCTATCTCGCAAAAGTAAAAATTTATATAGTGCCCAAACATAAACTTAAAGTTGTTTTAGTTAAGGTAAGTAAGGTAAGGAAACTACTAATACTATTCATTTGTTCTTTTATTAAATGATATTAGTATCTGAAAATGGTACAATCCTGGATCTAAAAAGTGATCTGGAGCCACATCAAAATTAAAGGTCACCTTTTCTGCTTACTCTGCTTTCTTGAGTTTGTACCTCAGAAACATACTTGGAGCAATATTTTGTTTTGTTACACATGCTTGATGCTGAGCCGCTGCCCTTCTCATGAGCTGAAAATGCTTGGTCTCCTGGCTCTATGTGGACACATGAAACCAGGAAGTGCTATTGTGTGTTTCTAAACCCCATGCACCGTCACCAGACTCATTCTGATAATTTTAGGGCTTAAATTGTCATCACTAAGAAGCAGTCAGCTCATTTATCTATCTGTTTGTGTCATGTTGCTAATAGCTGTGCTAAATAGCTGTTTTAAGCTCTGTTCAGCCACTATAGGGGGCAACAGACACCTAATCCAAGTGTTGTTAGCAAAGCCAAAGTAACAGCTCCCCAAAAGAAGACATTTCCCATACTTATTATTTTAAGTAACATTTTACGTAAATTACTAATGCATTTCAAAAAGCATAATTTGACCTCTTTAATCAGTTTTTCTTGGACGATTATTGGCCAGACATTTTCATAACAAAATAATAATAACAATAATAAAATTCTGCATTTATCAGAGCACTCTTAGTTAACAGCATTTTTTCAACTACTGTATATAAATGCTTGTATGAGTGAGTCAATGGGAAAATCTCTTTTACAGGACTGAGGCCACGGCCTTTTTTCTTTGTATTTTTTCTTATTTTTGAACAAACATCTTCCTCCAATAAGGCAGCCCAATCATTTCTGTCATTAAACAATTGTCTTCGAGCAATAAACAAGGACATTGTGCACTAATTTTTTATAAAGAACAAAAAGGAGCTTTGTGTATTGTCCTCATCACGGCCAGTACTCAGTAAAATCAATAATGACAGGGCACATAAAGCTCAGCCAAGGCCCAGAGAAACCTTGTTAGTCCAAATACCTCCAGGAGATTTGTGCTAATAAATGAAAATAAAATTAACAGCACCCACTCCTGCTGTATTGGACTGGGCTGACCACTGAGAAGACCTAGCCTACGGTGTTTTAAACCATTCTGCTTAATTATATTTTCTAATGTAACAGACTCGAATGGAATTAGTGGGATACAATTCTGAAGTAGAAGCAACTGTGTTTTTTTCTTTTGCTTTAGGTTAGAAAATTAATCGCCTGACCTCTGAACTGGCATCATGGGTGAGAGATTTGTTTTGATTTTTTGGGAGATGTACACATATGATGAATGTTTGTGGCAAAATTATTTATGAAGCACACTAACAAATGAACAAAATATATTTTACAGAGTCCTCTGTATGTGAGTCTAATTATACGTTACTAGAGGCTGGTCTTCAAATCATTAGCACCTGAAGTGCAAGTCTCCATCCAGGTCAAAAAAATTAAGTCTTGTTGAGTTGATATGCAAGTAGAGTTACTAAAAAGTCCAAATTAATTCAAGTTGAGTTCAGGTCAAGTCCAAATATACTGTTGGCCAAGTCCAAGTCTGAGTCAAATCACCAAAAATGTGTATACTTAAGGGCACATTTGTATGTTTACTATCATTTTCATTATGTATTTACCTTTTTCATAAGAGAACATTAAATAGTGTTTATTTTGATGTTGAACTTAAATTTACTGTAGCGCTGTCTCAGTTTCAGTGTAAAAAGCACTAACAAGACGTGTGCAAGTTGCAAGTGCTTGAGTCCAAGCCCAAATTATTCCTAACAAGTCCGGATCTAAGTCTGAGTCATTAGCTCAGAGGTCTGAGTGAACCTTGAGTCCTGGCTTGTGAGAACAGACAAATCTCTGGCATAATGTTCCGTCACTAACGTGTTAAAGAGTGTGCATTTTTGTATTTGCAAAAGCTTGATATGTCCCACCTAGAAAAATACTTGCCCTGGCCAGTCCTTGGAGTTCAAACTCTTTAAATGTTGTGCTCAAGAGTCTAAAGTGGAGTGGACATTAGTTATTATGTCAGTTCTTGTGATCTTGATCTTTATGTTCAGTTGAGCTTATATTTTTAAAGACGTTTTATTGTCTATGTGTCTGTGTGGTTATTTGACTTCCTGTCTACAGCTTTTGTTTATATGTAGCTCTATGTGGAATGTATCATGGTTTTAACATTGGGACAGTTGGAGCTGCAGCAGACAGACTGTATGGCAGGTATAGGAGAGGTGTAAAATTTGGAGTGTGAGCAGGTAAACGTGCATGCTGATGCGTGGCCCTGGCATGTGTGTGTTGACCATGGAGGTATACCACGGGCCATTTGTACCGGCCCAGTGCACCTACGAAATTGCCTCTGGGTGTGGGGGTGCTCACAATGTTCTGGACCATTAGCTCAAATAAGTCACAGCCAAAACTCTTAGTATCTGTCTCAGTGGCCAAATGACAAACTGTGCATCCTCCTAAAGCTTTGCTGCAAAACAGGCAGTGAGAGCTGAGAAAATATAAGCTAATTTCAACTGTACAACACTTTAGCTTCAAACTTAAAGTAAAATACCTGATATCCTCACACACATGCACTATTCATCAACTGTGCCCCCTATAGTTACCCTTTTTAATGTTTGTAAGTGATCTTCATTGTTTAAAGCAAATATTGCAACCCACCCACAAGGGGTCACAAGTCAGTATACTCTTTGTGCAAGTTCTAAGCTGGAATAAATGCAGAGTTGTGTCAGGAAAGGCATCTGGTGTAAAACCTATGCCAAATCAATATGCACACCATTGCACAGTAGGCAACTATTGATTTGCTGTGGTGACCCGGAAAGAAAAAGATGAAAACAACTGTCATAATTTGTTGTGATTTCATTCAAAAAGATCATGCACCACGACATATCTCAGTCGATCATATATAGAGCAACTATAGCTGGCATCGGTGTTGTGGGTTTGAGTCTAGACTCCAGCAAATTACTGAATGTCTTTCCCTGCTCTCTCCTCCATAATTTCTTGTCTCCACTGTCGAATAAAGCCCATAAAGCCCCCCCCCCCAAAAAAAAAGAAAAAAAAGAAAAAAGTCATCCACACTTTCAGAAGAAAAACAGGTATATATTGACAAGTCTGACACTGAAGATGAGGGTATATTTTAAATGAGAGCCTAATGTATATGTGTATCATAAAGCACTGAGTCCCGTATAGAAGGTGCATAAATAAATGCAACAGCCAGACAACTATTTGGAGCCAGAGCCTTCTTATTGTTTATTCTGTCTTTCTCCCTTTCTTGTGTTGTCCTATAATTCATTTTTCATCTGCTCATCGCGGTTGTCTGTCTGGGGCACCAGGCACAGCAAGCACTAGCCTCTGTACGGATATTGTATTACTCTTATGTGCAAAGGCAGCACGCCCTCACAAAGTCCACTCGCACAAACTCTCAGATGCTTGTGTGGCTATCCTCGCACACGCTCATGAGAACCATCCTCTAGAGTAAATGAAGCCTCTGAATTCTTGAAGGCAGCCCTGGACAGAGACAGACTTTGTTTTATTCATCTTCTCAAGCCCCTGTTCTTCCCTCATTCCTCAGCACTTCACGTCAATTTTGCATGGAGCTCGTCTTCCTTGTTGCCACCCCACCACCCGACTCTGCTGGTCCAGATCAGAGGTGCATCTGAATCCCCTCTTGGGGCCACACTGCTAACTAAAATGACACATGCGGTTCACCTGAAGCGTGTTACAACTAGTTTCATCATGCAATATCATCAGATGCCTCTCTGTACTTTATGTGAGCCTGGGATATTTGGCTTTTGTCCATCTGGGTGAATGTGTGTTTAAATGCTACAGCTCGAAGAAACAACAACTAACATCATGCAACATATCTGTTCTCACAGCCCATGACTGGGACTGTGGTGTAAACTTTACTTAACAACAGTCATAGATTTAAACAAATACACAAATCTGGAATCAAGGCCATCAGTGTTGCATCTTAGAGCTGATCAATATCAAGAACAGCTAACTCGCAGTTAAATTCATGCCTTTTCAGAGACATTTTTGATGTGTGGTGGACCTTGGATCATGTGTGATTGCAGTACTAAATAGTGCAGGTGTGACTTTATAGAAGTGAGGAGCATGTAATAGGGGCTTCAGTCCAATTACGTTAAGCCCAAGTTTTAATAATTACCAGCCATGTTTGTTAACAGTTTAACAAACATGGCTTTCCTGGGTAAAATAAGAGTAAAACTGAGAGTTGAACCCCAGCCTCACCATCTCATTTGTCTACGTCTCTCTTCCAATGGAACAATGGCTTTTGTTTAACCTTGTTTGATTTCCCTCTTAGCACTGATCCCCTGACGAAGAGGGCCATTATTGGGCCTCTCAGAGAGGCATGTTTCACTAACGAGCGATCACTAATGAAGGCTTTGATGTAGGATTAATTACACTCCAAATTGAATGTCTAATTGCTTTTATTCCCTCCCGATGAAATATGCTCCGGCTGCCACTTCAATGCCATCTGTTGTAATTAGAAACAGAGAGACCAAGAGGAGAAAGGGGGGCCATTATGTGCAATGGAGAAGGCCTTTCTCACTCAGCAAACTTTATTCTTTTGTCCTATTAACAGATTATGTCTTTTGCATTACAAATATCTCCCGTTCTGTCCCCTTGACTCTACTCCTCCTCTTGGTGCCTTTGCTGTCACCTCTCTGATAGATGATGCCAGGTTATCACTTTCCTCTTGCTAATTGTATCCTCTGATGAGTTTAGGCAAACACATTAGCTAATTGCATTTGTGCCTCTCAGTTCTCACACACTGGCTGATTGATAAAGTGCAAATGATGCCGAATCATTACACTGTGTGGTTATTCATCCAGATGGCTTGGCAAATAAACAAGCACACACAGGTGGGTTGGATGTTACATTTTAAGACAAATCTTATAAAATCTTATTAAAATAATTGCCTTCATATTAATGTTCTTATTAAGTTCAGTCTGCATGACAAATGAAGAAGTCAAATTAAAGTGTTTAGGGAACGTTTCTTTCTTCTGTATATAATCTATAAACTTTTAGAAAGGTTTTACAGTTTTTTTTGGTCCAGATAATTTGTAATAATTTGTGAATGCTAAACATAGAAAGTGAATCAATACTACAGCGCACAAAGGTCCCTAACAGTTGCTGTTAAGGACCAGCTTGGGCCCTTAGAAACTGCGGCTATTGCCAGTTCATTCAAAATGCTCTGAAAAACCACATCTGGGATATGCCATCATTACAACAATACAGTAGTCCATGTTGAGGGCCAATAGGTGGGCCTAAAGGCTATTATACTCTATAATGGCATTATGCTCTTGAGCTTGCATTAGCATCCCAGTGAATGGGCGTGTGGCAGGTGTGCTTTGTAGCAGCACACTGGCTCTGTCTGATAAGACAATGACACAATATGACGAGAAACAACGCTGGGTGTCAGCAATTGTCCTCATAGAAAAGATGACACAGTTGTCAATAGGCACACTCCATATGTGTGTGTGTACTTGTGTGTGTATATTAAAAGGACTCCCCGAGGAGCAAATGGCTTTAAGCAACACAAGCAGCTGATCAATACATCAATATTTAGCTTAGGAGGTCTGATGACACACACATTCATACGTTCACTCACAAACAGTCAAACCCAGGGGCAAGTACACACTTGTGCCCACAGATCAGCACGCGCGCTTCAGGCTTTGCAGAGTGTGACCCTTAGCTAATCAATGTTTCGCCACATGATAGGGATGCCACGCGCCACCATCATTACTACTGCATCATTACTCTGTGGCAAACATGCAAACACACACACACTAAAACGCTGGCTATCATGGTCAATAATAATCTCCTAAAACAAAGATAGTGGGATTATGCCTGTATATAAAGTACACACATAAACACATACATATTCAAAGCTGTGGCCCTGACCCCTGCAGCGACTCCATTTTGGCTGGATGTCAGCTTGTGGCAGCGGCGCATGCATTGTGCTTATTGTTATTCAAATGACTGACTGAAACAACAGTACGAGGCAGAGAAGATGGAGCTTGTGCCTGGAGATAATCCCACTGTCCATGCTGCACACACCGATTGGTCACAGTTTGGCGTCTGCCGAGTCTGATAGTGAACCATGTACGTGGCTTGTCTCCACCTGGGAGCGCGTGCATTTGATGTAAAATACATGCAAAATATTCAGTTGTATAACATTTAACGGTTTGTATGGTTTTGCTCTGTATGATTTCTGACCAGCGTGAAATACAAAAATATCATTGTTTTGGATAAGTGGGTCCTGTATTTGAACATTTTCTGCACTGCGAAGATGTGAACTTTTATTTAACCAATTTTCTTGTTCTGTCTGCCCTTTTCACTATGGCACACACACAAACCCATTCAGTGAAGTAAACATAATTCAATTGCATAGCTGGCTAACACGATTCAATTACACAGAGGCATTTAAACCAATCACTCCCATGGTCTTCATTCATATCAGTGACATCATTCTGACCATTTGTGGCACCACTTAGGCCGTAATGAACCAAATGAAAATGGAAAAGTGGCATTGAAAACATCACAACAGGCTTCTGGGGGTTAACATTTTAAATGGAGGCTGTTTTTTCTTGTTCATATTAACTGACTAGTGTAACATTCACAAACAAACATACAAACAGATGAGGCAGCATCACTTGAGCACTTAGGAGGCAGTATTAATATAAAATGCATAATGTAGGACTGGCCCAGTAGACACTCCCGAGCCATTTGGTTTGAACCATGTGACCCAGAGGTTAAAAAACACAGCTCTAAGTAAACAACTCTATGATCTAAAGTGACTTCAATACAAGCAGGACCGGGGAGCAATCAACTTTCCTTACTTTAAAATTAAATTTGGATTCTGGCATATACATTTCTTCAGAATTGTCAAAAAATGTATTGTTTTGTGGTTTATGTCCTGACCCTCACTAACACACACACACACACATAACATAGACTAAGAAAGAAAAATACATTACACATACAGCTGTCAGCAGTCTTTAAAATGGCAACAGTTATTAACTCTGAAATGTTAAAAGCCATGGCAGTATGTAGAATTACTGTACAGTGAGTGGTTTCATCACTTAAGTGAACGTTAATTGTACCCTGCTTGTATGGCCTGTGGATTCACAATGCTTTGTTTTTTAACTGTGATTGACCAACCAGCACGAAACACTCAAAAAAAAAAAACAAAAAAAAAAAACATCAAGAGCTGATTTTGGAGCAATAAAAAGGCAAAGACCTTGGCATTAATCTACTGATTCCCTGAAGGAGACAGGGTGATTAAAATGGCTGAAAAGTAATGAAAATAATTCCTGCAAAGTTCAACCTTTTTAAAGGGATTAACCTTCCAGAGGTCACCTGACATGAGATTCATTCCTGAGAGAGAAGCTGAATGTTTTATTTACGGGCCAAGGTAAATAATCCTGTGGCCTTATTAAAAAAGTGTATTTAGCATAAGAGGTCACCAGCTGCCCATACCTGCACCTATGGAAAACATTTAAAGATTACAGCTTAAATAGATTCTTACCCACACATCTGTGTTTTTATAGCACGTGTAAATTAGTTTATTGCTTGGTTTCTGCTTGTAACATAGCATCTCACTGCACTGTGGCTTCTGTAACTAAGCCCCACATGCCAAGTACAAACCTAATTATTGCGTAAAATGTTTTTTAAAAAAAAGACCATAAACAATAAACACGACATAAAAAATATTAGCAAATTTTAAATGTGATGGCAGCAATACATCTCAAAAAAGACGGAACGAGGCAACAAAAAGTGGCAAAAACTTTACAAAATTATTTTGCAATTAATTTGGTTAAATGGCAACATGTCAATGTTTTCAAGATGATAAGGGTTAAGGGTCTGAACAAAATATAGTTATGATATTTGCAAAACATTATTTACTAGGGCTGCAACAATTAATCGAGTTATTCGATTAGAAAAAAGCTTCGATTAGCATTCTTTGAAGTCGAAGCTTCGTTTAATTAATGTAAATAAGACTGGCACATAGTGCTGGGAACTTTGTATGCACGGAACGAAATTTCTGCCCGGTTAATGCACAACACACTAGCGGCAGTAAGGCAGTGGTTGGGCTATAAGCTGAATAAATTTGAGTTGTAGGTTGCATTTTAAATGTATATACAAACTACATAGAGAACAGCACCATCATGAAAGAAGTTTTAAAGGAAACGGCGTCCTCCAAGCGTCGCACTGTTTGGCTAATGCTACAGCTAACGCAGAGCAGATTAAATACTGACTCTGGAGACCCTGCAGACAACAAAAACACTAATAATCACAGAGAAAGTATTCTTATTACCTCTGTAAAACCTTTGTTCAGTAGGTGGCAGCAAACTGTCAGAAATGAACAGCGTAGTGTGATGTGCAATCCGCTGCACTAACTTGCGAACTTTGTTTATGTAGCTATGCTAATTAGCCGTGTGGGCTCAGTGGTGTTTAGCGTCTTGGTTTAGGCCCCTGGTGTATAAATGATAATAGATATCACTTTTAGAAGCAGAGAGGTTTACAACTAAAATACTTTTTAAACTGTGAGGGGAATGCACACCTCTGCAGCTTTTGCATTGTTTTGTATAGGCATTTACAAATATTCTGATTAAATATATAATTAGTATATAATAATATAGCCCAGTATAAGTAGGTATAAAGTATAAGTAAGTATATAATTAGCAGACCATATCATAATGTATAATAATAAAACCTACATTTACAAAGTTATTTGCAATGTAATGCATTAAAATATGAAAAAAAAACACTTCTTAATGTTAGACTGACAGATTCACAGATGTGCATTAAAAAGTGTTACTTTTTAAAATATGCAGACACGCAAGAGCATCTCTTATTCAATTACTCAATTAATCGAACAAAATAATTGATAGATTACTCGATTACCAAAATAATTGATAGCTGCAGCCCTATTATTTACATACTGCATGTCAAAACTGGGCTTGTACAATGAAAATGAACCAGATAAACTCAATCTATAAACTCATGACTTTTAATTGGGTTTATGTGAGCAATAACCTTACAGTCAGATTGCATGATCTCATACTTTCTCTCTAGCTTATGAGGACTGAACTCGAATGTATTGAAACATCAGTTCAACAAGGTTTTGGCTTCAATACATCACTTGCCCAGTCACACAGCTTCTTTTACTTTTAAGTTCCATCAAAAGACTTTCTTTGATATATTTTGATGTATGGGTCAGCCTGTACTCGGGCCTTTCAAGGTGGAAAAGAGAACGATGTGTTTTCAGATTTCACATATCACAGATGAGGCTGCACTTTAATTCATTCACATTTGCTTGACAGGCCAGAATAATTTAAAAAAAAATTTGTCTTTATGTTCTCTCTGAATTTAGGCTAGTAGTATTTTTAGGCGGGGGTTCAGTCCTCGGGCAGGCCAACAACACTTAGTGTGGGTTCTCTCTGGGTTCCTCCCAGCTCCCAAATACATGAGTGTAATCTCAATGTGCAATGCATGTGAATTGGTGAATCTAAATTGTCCCTAGTGAATGAATGTGAGAGTGAATGATAGTCAGTGTATTTCTCTTTGTGAGCCCAGTGACTGGCCATGGTCCAGGTGTACCCCACCTGAGGAGCAGAGTTGTATTCTCTATTAGTATAAGAAGGTAAGTTAAAAAGAAAGACAAATCAAATTTTTTATGATTTTTCAACTTCAGACTCATGCACAAAATGACCAAACTTGCCTGGTTAACTTTGTGTTATCCATGATATCTGGCCACTGACAAAAGGATGCAATATGTATTCAGATGACACATATCACTGGTTTGTAGCCGTATGTGTATATATGTGTCCTAACAATAATTTAAACCTGTCAGAGTCATGTAGACATGTATTCATCTTCACCTCCACAGCATGTGACATTTCATCCATCTTTTTCCACACGGCTTTCATCTGAATATCACAGAGGATGTTACCAACAGAAAATATAGATTGCACTGTCCATAATGTGTCGCCTTACGTGTATTAATCAACTCTATTGACCTCTGTTTCTCTCCGAACGCTACTCCAATTGTTTGTTTACCATTAGGGGCAAGTGTCTCGGTTGTTCAATAGCCCACCTCCATCTGCATTTAAACAATGAAACTATCAGCAAGGTAACAAGAGTGGGGACAGCAGCTCAATACTGCTATGAGAGGTCTCCAATAATCAGCCGCGTCGGAGGCAGGCAGGACGCAGGCAAATACAAGCAAACCAGTATTGACAGGCGCTTGCTGCCTTCAATCAGCTTATATCTACTGGCAGGGAAATTGGCCACACTCTGCATGGACCAAGAATTATCACTGATGAAGACATCACTGGGGGAAAGAGTTCAGGCAATGAGCGCAACAATGGATGCAAGGCCGAGGAGGGAAGCTGGACATTTTGGTTACAGTGTTATTTTTGAGTAAGGTATAGAAAATCAATAATGTTTTAAGATGTGTACAAAATTATATTTCCAAATGTCTTGTTTTTTTTATACATTTTGTCCTATGAGGAGACTGGCAGGGTTCACTTTCTTCTTTTCCTCATAGTACCAGGCGTACATCAATAAATTAAAGCAAAGTGGAAAAATGAATGTATTTCAGTAGTTCAATTCAAAGACAACACATACAGTATATATTCAATACACATAGTGAAATATTTATAATGATTATGGCTTACAGAAAACTCAAATTCATTCTGTTAGGGGTCGTGGGTGGCTAGAGTATGTCCTGGCAACTATGGGCCTTAGGTGGGGTACACTCTGAATAGCGGCCAGTTAATCACAGGGCTGACACAAAGACATTCACAGACAAGCATACACATATTTCGCTCTGTGTGTACTGAACCGATATATCAATTTCAATTGATATATCATTTTTCACATTCACATTTCCTTGATACTCTAATTTATTCATGGGTAACTGTATAATAACTCCCCAATGAAAGACTAAAATATCCCAATAAAAAAAAAAAAAATCTATAAAGTCTACAAGATTTTTTTAATGCAACATATATCATTGTCATAACAGCCACCAAATCCTTGAAGGACCCCTTTTAGATATAAAAAAAGGGGATAATTTTCAGGCTGACTAGAGAAGAGCGCACACACGTCGGTGCACACTTCAACCCCCAGTGGTATTGAAGCTGCCAACACATCATTTACATAATCAGTTCTTGTTAGATGGTGGGCTCCCTTGTTTTGGTAAAATATGCTTAACCCCTTCACACACACACACACAAGCACACACTAAAACCCAGCCACGTAGCACTGCGCTTGGGTCACATTGAGGTCAGAGCTAAATTGGCTGAGGGCAGCAGGCCTCACAGCTCCTAGTTTATGGAGGCAAAAATTAATTAGTGGGCCATGCAGCATGGTGCAGTCAACATATTACTGATGCAGCTCATATCACACTCATGGCAATAGATGTCTAAATATTACTAAATACAATATTGATACTCATTTGTCTGCCCTGCAGCAAGAACCAGGGCTCACAATAAGACATGGTCTGCAGGTAAAGCACTACTACATTGTACTTTCTTCTTTTCTTTTTGGCTTTTCTTTTCAGGGTCAGTGCAGCAGTTTGCAGTTCTATATGCCAGAAGCCCTTCCTGACACATTTCTGTCCACTTATCCGGGCTTGGGACTGGCACAAAAACTACACTGGCTTGTGGCTGGATTATAAAACTGTACATTATTGTCTTAAAAATATTTTTCTTTTCACCCTATTGTTATTGTATGAATTCAAACACATGTGCCCAACAAAAACAGGAAGAAGGAAGTCCTGACTGGCAGATTTTGTTTTGAAGTCCAGTCACTGGGCAGTGTCACAGCGGTGCTCTGGTCCATTCAGTGCAGTGTGAGTGCTGAATCATCAGAGGAAGTCCCAGAGCTGGGACTGTCAGTCAGCCCGGTTCAGTCGGTGACAGGGGAACAGTTGGCAGCTCAGGGGCCTCGGGCCAACCCCCACCATATGGCAGACGCTGTAGCTGCGCTGTAGCTGCGCTGTGTCATACTTGGCATGTTTTAACGACCAATTAAGCTCATTAGGACTTGATTAGAGATGAGGAAGCCTTGGGGGGTACACAGAGCCAGAGGAGGGGGGAGCTGACAGTGATGACTTATCAGGATGTGGAGAATATGCAACAGTAACGATGTGCTGTCACTGTGCAAAACATTAAGAACAGGTGTTGATCTAAAAACACCACCAATGTTAGAAGCCGGACAGATTCAACCCGACTTTTACACTAACATATAGTAAGCTAAAGTCTCTCAATAGATAGAAGTATTTATTTTACCTTGGAGACTAAGTGTGTAGAGAGCTCACCTTACAATAAAAGGTTTTTTGCTTGATTATTTGTAGTAGTAATAGCTCTAGTGATAGTAGTGGAGTATTAGAGTCATGTTATTGTGAAGAAACAGTGCTTTTAGGTATAGATTTGGAGTACTTTTTCCACCTCTGATAATATAAATATCTTAGCACAAACTAAATGCCAGGTACAGCACATAACAAAAGTACAAAAGGGAAGGAAAAGAAGTCACTCACTGATGAAATCAAATCAATTTAGTGTGTCCTGGAAAGAATGTCGGAGCATGTTCGAGAGTCTGAATTGGCTGGAGATGTAATGTTGTGCTTTCGCGGCCTCAGAGTTGCAGAAAAAAGCAGGAAAGTTGGAAGCGAATGAGGCAGAGACTGAGTAAATGGCTGAGACAGTGAGTGAATGAATCATGAACTGAGTAATGGAGGCCAGAGAGATTGTAGAAACCAAGTCGGAGTGAGTGTGAAAGTGGGCACACAGTGAAAAAATGTGCACAATTCAATCCCAGAAATGAGTGCAAAGGAAATTATATACCTCTGCTCCACTCTTAGTATTACCTCTTAGTAGTACATGTGGCTGTATGTTTGCCTTGCTCATCTCATTGTTTTGATGCATGTCTAACATCACCATCATGTAACTGAGAGATCTAAAACAACATGTCTGCTGCAATGCTGCTGTGTTTTGACTGAAAGAAAAACCTAACAAACCAATCACCATCACGTTGGGCCATTTTTTACTCAGATTTTGTGCATGTGTGAGAGGTCTGCACTGGATTATGGCCGTAATGATAATTCTACATATGGTGACGGGATAACCCTGCCTTAGCACTGAGATCATAAATCCAATCTGAGAATCATAATCCATTTGCCAGATGAGGAATTAATACCAAATGTTATGCCGTGGTCAGAAAGAGAAATGTGTTTGTTACGGACAGATGAGAGCCTGGACTTGTTTACCAAAACACAGAAAATAATATTACTTTGTCTAGCATTTAAGAGCATTCATCATCAAAATAACTTGTGGTGTTTATTTCAATCATCATTCATTTTTCTGTTCTTTGCTTTAACTGAATTTCAATGCAATATGTCTGTATCGCCAGGGCCTATAGTTTGCAGCTCTGTGTTTTTCCTCTATTTTTCTTGTGTGAAGTCACCCTGCACTAATCCTAGTGTTGTTATTAAGCTCAGGGCCATGGAAATGGACAGGGTGTAAGACATGCAGAGTGCATATAAGCCAGATTAGCAGCAAACACCCCCATGAACACTGTTGCTATATTCAAATTCATTTTTCTATCAGTGTTCAGCTCAATAGGCTCTATATGGCCGTAGTGTGGAGACTGTGTCAAACAACGGCTGAAGGAACTCTTTTGTATAGAAAGTATCACAAACAATTAGAAGAAAAGGAACAGAGAAGAGAGAGATGCCAAACAGATGGGTGATACAAAGGGTTAGGCTGCTATTAACAGCAAGGTAACAGCAATGACAGGCAGCTTCAGAAAGGAAGAAGGAATTAAAAAGTGTCTCATTGAGAGTAGGAGAGTGAGGTTAGTGTTCAGAAAGATTAAGAGTCAGGGGGATAAATGAGGAAGAAAGAGGAATTCACAGAAAGGTGGAATAAAGCAACAATCAGCATGAGAAAATCTGCTAATTTCTGCAAGATCCCACAAAAAAAGTTGAGAACGACAGGCAGAATCCCAGACGTGAGGGAGTTTCTGTGAGCACCGCGAGTGAGGGAGAGAGAGGGTTCCAGATCCACTGTTTGACATTTCACCTTGCTCAGTTGATAAGGGGTGTCACCCTCTGGTCCTCAGGGCTTTGACTGCTGTCTGCAGTCATCAGCCCTCCCCAGCACAGGAAACTATTGATCAGTCAGACAGCACTGCCTCCATCTGTGTGTGTTAGCTGTGTGTGTTAGCTGCTTAAAGTCACATGCAGTGTGGGAGTGTTGTTATAGGAGGCTAAATATCACAATCTGCATTTGGCAGGAGACAGCCGGGCCTGGAGGACTGTCCTCTCGCCCTGTTTTTAAATCCTCATCTAGCTCCGTGTGATGTCTTAACTTATCTTATTATTTGTTTTGGTGGAAGTCCATTAGGGTTCTGTGGTTTGGGTTAAGTCAAGTGAGAGATCACAGAGCTAAGAGACACAGGCTGCCATTAGACTGCCTTGCTACTCATGTGTCAGGTAAAGGATAGAGTTACACATTAACCTCTTAAAATAAAACTAAATATATGCTTATGTGTTTACAATATACACAACATTTTTAATTGAACAAGTAAAAATATGAATTGTAATGACAAGGGCTTCCTTATATTAGTAAAACATGCCAAATGTCATAACAATAGCAATATTTGGGTACCTTAAGGCTTAATTAACCATAAAAGTTCAATTCTGATCAGTTTTAACATATGAAGAGATACAAAGCTCTGGTCAAAACTGAGATTAAATATAACCTACAGAAGACTATGCCAGGACTAAATTGAAAGCATGCGTTTAGATGTTGTGGTTACATTTGCAGTCCTGGTGACTAATTAGGTAATGTTTTAGGTCTGATGCCATAAACAGAGCAGTTAACTGTGAGTCATGATTATATTGTTTAAACATTGGTCCTCAGAAACGCACAACCAGAAAAGCAGACAAACATGTATAAAGAGCAGCAAGAGGGAAATAAATGATGCACCTGTGAGCTGCATTTGAAATTCCTCCAGAGCTGCTGGATGCTAAGGCCTGCTACAGTATGCATTCATTGTGTGGCTCAGGGGAGATGCAGGGAAAGAGAGTGAATAAAATGCGGCCAAGCACAGATTCATGTTAAAAATGACACAATTAGTTCAACTCTGAAGTGCGTGTTATTCGCGCATGGCTTCCCTTCTTAGACTCACATGAGGTGATCAGACAGGCAAATACTCCCGGGCCTGATGTATAGTAATGTGCACACATACACACATGCAGACAACAATGGTGTGCACTTAATACAGCAGCCCAGACCCGGCATACAAAAATATAATCACACCTGCTCGCTCAATATTTCATGGAGTCTCATATAAACAGGACTAAAAGCCTGACTGTAATTTGTGATACGAAATTTTGCGAAAGGAAAAAACAATCTATGCACAACACACCCCCAGAAAATAATGCAGTAACTACAGTGAATCACTTTGCTGGTGTGGAAAACACTGCTCTAATTCCAAAGCCTCTCACACTGAAAAATTGATCTTTATTTTCAGGGCAATGCACTTTGAAACAAAGGGAAAAGGAACTTAATATGCAGGAAATGAAGAAATGAAAACTACAGTACACGGAGCACTTTGAGTTTGCACTTTCAAAGCCGGGAGAAACAAGCGTTTGAATTTCCCACCCCCCCAAGAGAGAGCAAGGGAAAGGCAGGCCCTGATTTTATTAATTTCATCTGTAGTTATGTTTCTCCTGAATAAAACATTAATACTGCCAGGAACAAGGGAATAACAGAAACAGAAAGAAAGACAGCTGCTTCTCTTTTAATTAGCAAGCACAACTCACTGGTGCTCTCCAGCTGTCCCAGCCAGCTATCTTTGTATTACCCTTCAAGTGTTTCTCTGTCAATCAAGTCATCTTTCCCCCAACTACAATAAAAGAGAACTCTTTATCAACTTTAAATCACAGCTCCTTTCTTACTGCCACATCAAGTTGCACTCCTTAAATAGTGCTTAAAACTCTAAAGCAAATATATATATATATATTCAGATCTTAATACAGTTTGGGACATGCACAAAATTTTCATTTGTAACAAGCCATAAAGTTATTCTCTCTAGATCTAATGAGTACAGCAGAAAATACTAACCCTAAACTAATTATTCCTAGTTAAAGTTTTTGTTAAATTTGAATATTTAATAAAGAGCAAAACAACACAATGAGCACAACCTAAAATCATGTTGCAGTTGGACTGTGGTAGTGAAATCTGTAAAGGCAACAATAGCTTTACCAATATCAATAAAAGGGGACCCATTTTCAATTATAATAACCTGGCATTGAAGACACTAAACCCAGGTTTCTCTTGAGGCAAAATGACAATATATGGAAATCGCAGGCTAATGGTGCTGCAAGACCTCAAATCCATAAGTTCTGTGGCGCTATAAAAGAGATCATAATATTGAGCCATGGAATCAAGGGTCTAGAGAGCGCCTTTCACAGACGCTTGTGCCAGTTCTCACACACACCTATAGTCTCCTCTGCCTTGCCCCGGGGTGCAGCCAGTCTGAGATCACACTGGTAACTTCACAGCTTTACAGACAAACTACAGAAAGGCGCCGCTGCAGGTGGAAACACACAGGTTTATACTCAAATAATATACAGTATACTAAGCTTGAGACAAAAAAACTAAAAACATATACTTTTAAATGTTACATAGGCATGGGGCTATAACTGGTTTCATGGTATACCCATTGAAACTCTATTTAATTAAATTGACAATTAGAATAAAAATTTTACTGTTTTATAATGTTTAATAAATATAAATCATATTTTACATAATGCTGCATGTATTAAGGGGTAAAGCAAAATTTGTCTTTGATACAAGCATTTAAAAATAAAATATTTGCTTGCTATTTATACTGCTGATCAAGGTTACCATGCTGTCAGAACCTCATACTGTCCCATACTTATGTGATAGTACTTCCCTGAAAAAAACAAAACAAAAAAACAGTACAGATTCTTATTGTGTTGATTATTTTTATAACTAGGGCTGGGTAATGTTCAGATTTTTTTTATACCAGTACTTAAATGATTGCTGATATTCAATAGCGGTACCTGAGCGATGCTTTTTCTGATACACGGTGCGCTAATTCATCTTTTACAGTCATAAAACACAATAGTATTGAATAAAAGATCAACTTTTGGAGCAAAATTCTTAGCTCTAAGTTAAACCCAGTAGTGTGTTTAATTTTTCTGTGTTATTTATTTGATTCATCCATGCAAAGGAACATTAAAGGTCCCACTAGGTATTGATCTAGATCCTCTGTATCCTCTTGTCTCACACCAACTACCTTAAATCTCCTCTCTGGTCTTCCTCTAAGCTATATTGTATTGTACTGTGTGTATATTATAAATGTCTCTATATTGTTTGACAAAGTAAAATACTTGGAATACTTGGAAAGGAGAAGACACACTCAACAGTCGCCCTATGGTTTAAAAAAAAAAAAAAAAAAAAAAAAGTGGTGGGCAGCAGGAGAGAGAGTGTCCCATGAAGAGTGAAAGGCCGCAGTAATGATTGAGAGGGATTACCACAAACTCAGTGGACTGGCTCCGAATGAGAGAGGCAGAGCATGAGGTAAAAGGAATATAAGTGAGCAAAGTAAGGGATGAAGGAAAGGAGATGAAAAAGTAACAAAGTTAGAGAAAGGATCTGCATGAGTGTGTTTGGATTTGAAGAATTACTGGGAATAAAATAAAAATCAATTTAGTGTAAATAAAGCTTAAAAAGGTACTCATATTTTATATGACTGAATTGCAGCATATATTTCATCCTTGGTAAAGCAAATGTTATAAGGACGAGAACATTCAAATTATACTAGCGTTATTCACACAAAACAGCTTTAACTACACTCGGCCATACATAGCAGTAAAAACTAAACGTATACAAGCTCTTCAAGTAATACAAAATAATAATTGTTCAACCTTGGGCAGCAAAGGAAGGGTTTTTTTTTGTTTGTTTTTTATAAACTTCAATATAAACATATTCCTACAAACAGAAGCGAGCCAAGGTTGTGTTTATAAAGAGCACTTACAACATGTGAAGATGATATGTACAATGCAAAGCGCTCATTAAATAATACAGGGCTACAAAAACTCACCCACAAATACAAATACGAGTATCAATTATATTCAAGGTGGTTGATATTCAAATTATTGTACACACATTATAAAGCATTAGTAAGGGATTAGTAACCAGTTTACTGATTATTTACAAAACATTACTTTAACATTATTAAAACACCTTTGAAACACCATTGAGCTATAAACTTTGTAATTCATGTTTATTTCCTGAGTAATAAGCTCATGTAAATCAAAACAAAATTATAACTATAATTGGTAATACAGTATTTATAAACTATCTGTTATATTATTGTTAAGTATATATCTATTAAAGTTTTACTGCTTAATAGTGAAACGTTATTCTTCAGTGTTACAAAATAATTATAGATATTCTGTATTTTCACCTAATTAAAGAAATGTTCTTTGGAGTTTGTTCATTAATAACTTGAAAATATCAATGGCTAAAAATACATATTTTTCCCCACTGGTGTCTTTGATTACAACCTGATGAAAATGATTAGTAAATGTATACTTAAATGTTTTGTTTGTGGAGAAAATGTAGATTGTGTATGAAAAATTCATATTCTAAGCATGTTGTTGTTTCTAAATATGCTCCTGGTTGCATGGCCTCTCCCTCCAGCCCTGTGGTGTTTCTGTGGTGTTTCTGTGGTCTACCTATGCCTCCTATTGGTCTGTTCGCCGCAGTCCACAACAGTCGCAGCCCTACCACAGGAGAGCGAGGGAGGACGGTAGGAGCGACAGACGAGAGACAGGCACAAACAGGGAAGCTCGGGGAGGACTGATGCTGAGTGACACAGAGAGAGGAGGAGGTGGAGGCAGATCTTATGAATGTTGACCACTGTCCTTCTACATAAATCTGCACATTAACTGCATCAAATGAGCCTCTCCATGTTTTCTCATCTTCTCTCCCCGTTTTTTCCTCATACATTTGCAACAAAACGCACACACCACCCCCAGTTTGCGGCCTGCATCTGATTGGGCCGTGTCATTTATAATGTCTGTCCACATCAGAGGGACATGCTAGGGACCCCAGTCCTAACAACACTTCCCCCTGTCACGCCCCAGTGGCTGATGGGTAGGAATAAGCCAACCTCCAATCCACAATGTCACACAGCTAATATTGACTGAATAATGGTGCACCGCTATTAGGGCTGTTCTGCTTTTCATCGGCTGATAAAAATGTGGAATTTGAAAAATGCACAGGCCGACGTAATCTTGTTTCAGAAATGCAAAAAAGAAAGAAATGCTCAATAGAGAAAAGGAGGAAGGAGGTGTCCATTTGTCTCCTTGTATCTTTGGAAAGCTGACAAGTCTCATACTGATGAATTCAAACTAAAATGAAAAGAAAACTGTCTGAAAATCTTCATCAAATATGATCAAATATTAAACATTTTACAGAAGATGCATTATGTATTTGCATAATGTTAATTGCATATTGTTTTAGGAGTTGTGCAACAGCAATCAGACATTTCTATTTTCATTTTTTGTTAACTTTTTATTTTATGTAAAGTTAATTCATTTAAAGGCTTTAAAACAAAAACAAAAAATATTCTGGTTATACTTACATTTTATGAAATGTTATTAATAATCAACAATTAGCAATTAATCTTAAGTAATAGCTATATTGCTAATTATTTTAATGCTCAATGCTTTTTATTATATTATAACTTTATATTATACACAAACAATTAAAAAAAAGCTGTTTTTGACACTGATGTTCATAATTTGCATTGATGTAACATAAGCTTATTAATTAAGAATTAAACAGTAATAATAATGTTTATAACACAAAGGTGTTTACTAATGTTGGAGTGATCATTTGTAATAGTGTGAAGTGATAGTGTTACCAGTATTTTAATTAGTTATACTTTAAACACAAATCCTATTGTTGTTGTCATTGATAATTGTGCTGATTTATCCTGAATGTTTTTGATAATCCCACCTTGTACTGCAGTACACAGCACACATGTGTAAAAAGCTCCATTGGCTGTTAGTCTCCTGTATATTTCCATCACACGAGCAGGACATGAAAGATTGGGGAAATCCTTTGAAGCGGACGCCGGGGCCATCGACTCCCTCCCGTCGCCGCTGCCACCTCCTCAAAGGCAGCTTGACTCCCACATGCAACTCCTGAACATTAAACGGGTCCAGCAAAATCTAATGACCCTCTAGATTTCTGACCACACAAAACAGGGGGCAGCCACCAATTTGCATCGCCCATTCTGGTCTTCAGGCGTGAGCTGGCAATCTCCATGTGTAATGAGTGTGTTGTTTGTGAGCCTGCCCTCCTGGTCAATAATTACCTACTTGCTGTCTGAAGTGAGTCTATTTTCGGAGAGAAACCACCAGTTCAAAAAGCTTAACTCGCCCATAAACACTCTCTTTCTCTCTAGTAGTAATCCCACTTTTGTTGGCTTTGAAGAGGAAGGTGAGGAACTAGACAGAGAGTGGAGGCTAAGGGACAGCTTCACGTCAGCGCAGATCAAGAGGGTCATCTCTCCAGCCTTGTCTAATCATATATCTCGGCCACTGCATGCTGCCACTGCTCCAACACAATGGTGCAATCTCAGAAAGCACAACGCAGGTATTTAATTCACATGGTCACACATTATGAGTAAGTCTGGCAGATTGACTAGAAACAGTTGAGTTGATTGTTCGCTAGCCCCCAGGAGCGGCTTTATGCTAATGTTTGCGTCGATGCCTACAAAGCCAGCGTCGCTGTCCAAAGGCACATCAAGGAAATGAGAGTGCGGCCCGGGCCTTTGTATGCACCGTGTACAATAAAAGGGGGATTTAGGGGCCTTGGCGGCCGACCGGAGGGGATGAACAAAATGAATGAACTGGAGCGAAGTAGGGGTTGAAGGGTTGGGCCAGGGCGGGGGGAGCAGGCTAATGTAACCCCCCCATAACCCCGCAGCCTGGCCCGTCATCGCAGGACAGCCCATATATAACACAGACACGTTTGGTCTCTTCAAAAGGTCACAAAAGGGTAAAACTTAAGAGGAAAGATGAGAGTGCGGCTGTCATAAAAAAAGAAAAACGTGTGTAAGGGGAGAGTAAGTGCCTATTCCTCTTAAGGCGCAGATAAAATATTTCAGATTCACCCATGCAGCGTTCCAGCGTCCGGGGATCCAGATTTACTGCTGGGGTCAAAACCCATTGCAGATCAATAGTCAATCAGACATATCAAAAACCAATTATGAAAAGGGAACATGCATTTGTGCTGATCTGGCTTTGGAAATGTGCTATTTATCTGAACAATGGGCCTAAAACACTGCAGGCAATAAAAACAAGGTCTAATGTCATTTTAATAAATTATTCTAATACACAAAATCTTAATCTATTTTTTTTTTTTTAGCATTTTTAATTGTCAGGAATGATAGAAAATGTGACTACTTCATACAGTAGCTCAAAAAAACATTTAGCATTGTTTACATTCAAATAACTATAAATAGCAAAAACAAAATGATAAATGATTCCCTGCAGTATCCAAATAAACAGACAGATGAGAAAATACTTAGGGACTGCTGAAGAAATGTTGTGTAATGGAAGCACTTAATAGACATGAGAGGTTTAGACTTGAAAGCCCCATCATCCCCCTTAATGCATATCCATTTGTTTATTGAATGGGGTCTTCATTAAAAACAAGTTGGACGGGGGAGGAAAAATGAAAAATAACAATTATGTTGATGGCTTAAAAATCACATCAAAATTAAGATATTTATCACAACTAAGTGCATGTAATCCCCTGAGTGCTTTCCAAGAAAAACACAAAGCTTTGTCTTTATTCCTCTGGTTTTCCACCATCCATTTCTCCTCAAAATCATTTATCTTTATTTTTATTTTGTTAGTTTTGCAGCGAAAGTCTAAATGCACCTGTAGACTAGGTTGGACTGACATCATTTGTAGCCAAGGCCTGATCACTTCAATCTCAAGGGCGTTTGGTCCAAGTGCCTCTGTGTGTCTCTGAACTCCAGATAGGGATCTCCATGGCCTGGGATGTTAAATTCATAGTTTCGCCACTGACATCAGCATCAGCCTGGACAAAACGAACTGAAGAAAAAAAAAAAAAAAAAAAAAAAACGGTGGGTGTGGGGTGGGCCATAGGGTGATTTTTCTGCCCCCGTAACCATGACAACCCTCATCTCCAGAGTCGGGGAAGGAGAAGGGATGGCGACTCACACTGAGGGAGATCCTGATGTCTGAGGCCCCATTGGTGTCTTTTGTTGTGCATTTATGTATGTGTGTGTGTGCGTCTGCGAGTGGGGAGCTTTTATCGGGGATGCTGTGACACTGGTCAAAACATCAATATAAACCTTCTCAGATGTCAATGAAATTTACAAATTCTTTATGTATTAAACAACTGCCATGGAGTGGCTAAACTAAAACAGTGGCAACAAGCTGCTTCCAAACTCACTCTTCAGAGACGACGCTGCAGCTGTTTTAATAGTTTTTTATTGTAACAGTTGTTAGGTTTGACATTTGCTTGTTGTTATCATTTGATGAATTTATAAGTATCCCATTTTTTAAAGATATTTTTTGGCCTTTCTGGGGTTGACAGCCTCCGGTCACTGAGTCGATTAATCAGTCAGTGAGATCTTGGTTGACTATGTTTTATTTGTCAATTAGTTGCATCATGCAACTATTTGCATAACTAGTTGCAACTATTTGAATCAAAAATTACATTTTTTTACTTTTATTTTTCATTTTATTTATGATAATTATTTTTAGGTACCACTATATTTCACAGCCATTATTTGTAAATATCACATTACCTAATTAATATAAAACCTCTTGTTTGAGTAAGACTCTGGTAAGTCCTTTGGTATCCCTATCCTTTGGTTGATTTCTGCTGATTAATCACTGTGCTGGGCATAACTTTGGTTGGCTAACAATGTCTTTGGTCGACTACAGCCTTTTGTGGCTTTATTGGACAGGACAGGAAAGACGTGACAGGAAATCATGGAGGAGAGTAAGGAAAGACATTTGGTAAATTGCTGGAGTCCTGACTCAAACTCAGAATGCAGAGGTGACTTTGTGCATGCATGCTCTACCAACTGAGCTATACCGTGACATGCTTAGCTGCCATGAGTTTACAATACCATCAATTTTCTACTATCTACTTTCTACTATCTACTGTCAACTCTTTTCTCCTCAGATTTTTTTTTCCAAAGCACCGTTTTTATTTAATTTTAGATAGCTTTTAATTATTCCAAGTTCATATAAAGTGATGTTTTCTCCCCATCACGCCATCAGCTCTGTCACCAAATGCAACATGTCTAAATTACATCCACATTCATAAGAGCTGCTCAGATCAAATTCTATATGGCCATCTCTGAATTCATATTCTGCGTGGCCCATCGTCGGCAGGATCCAGATAGGGGAATATGAATGTCAGAGGGAACATTTTAATCATTTGGCAGGGTTGGAAGCCCAATCTCCAAACATCCACATTTTGACACACAATCTGGCTCTCTCGTGCCTCCCTCCCCTCGTCTATCCTCTGGTTTCATCATCTCATCTCACACCCTTCGTGTCTCAGGGACCTATTAAATCCCCCCTCCCTCACCATAACACACCCCCCCCTCCACCCCCTTCACTCTCAAATGTCACCTTCATTTTTCTGTTCATATTCTGCCACCGGAGCTCCCTATAGATGCTTTAATTTTTTTGGCCTTGGCTACCACCTCCACTGCCCACTGAGCTCCTGCCAGTCTTCCCCCTGCAGCTGATAAGGCCTGTGAGCGTCTGTGCATGACATTATATTGTTATGACATAAATGCCCCCTTTCTCTAAATCCCTTTAATGTGGGACTCATTTAAAAACAAAAACTGCACTTTATTGTAATCCTTGTAACCATCAACAAACTTCCAGTGAAGCCACTATCCTCATTTGCCCCCAACTGGATCAAAGTTTCTTTAAGTACGCTCTCATGTTGTAATGGATTAGCTGTTCATAAAAAAAACTGAGCTACAAATGGTTCATGTTAGCGTCTGTACTCTCGGCCTTGTCAACTTTTGGCTGGGTCTGGGGCTTTGTCTGCCAGGCCTTGTGGAGTTGATCACACAGTCTGCTGTTGACCTCACTTTTTCACAAGAGAAGAAAAACTATCACAATAATGAGGGTTATCAGCCAGAGCTCCTCTTTAAATGTCAGCTTTTCAGGAATTAAAAAATTATCAGATTTTATAACTGACATAGCATTAAAATGGGCTTTACATTATACATGTCATTAATATATTACTGAACATAACCTTTCTTAGCGTTTGCTCGGGACTGGCTCTTTTTTGTTAACCTCTATAAATATCACAGATATGATAGCTTTTTTATTGCTTGGTCAAATTAAATATGAAAGGTAGAGGTGGGTCTTTTTATCAGATAGATTTCTTCTGTTTTGTCTTGTGTTTTTATGTGGTTCATGTATTGTCAACATGTTTTTTTTTCTTCTAAATAAAACAACGTATCTGTGTACTGAGCCTGATACCAAACACCTTTCTTTAATGGCTCCTGATAATGTCACTTTGCTGCTATAGAGTTATGTAGTTTATACCTTTCTCTCTCTTACACACACACGCACACACACACACACACACACGTGCACACTCACCACAGGCTTTGCAGGCTCCAGCTGCTACCAAGCACTGCATGAGGGCATAAATTGTTAGGTGTTGGCCAGTAATTCTAAAATGCAATCTTCTCTGCTCTTTCCCTGCTATCTCTCCCTCTCTCTGCGCTCTGCCTTTATTTTCTCTGAATCGTCCTCATACCTTTTTGTCTCTTTACTTGACCTTTCTTTCTGCATCTCTAAATGCATGCTTCTTTGCTTCGTCTTTCTGTATGTCTGTCCATCTCTTCTCCTCCCCTCTCTCTTTTTTTATTAATAATAGCAGGGAAAGGTCACATGATAAATGAGTGGCAAACAAATCAAAGTGCGTTAGCCTATAGCTCTGTTATCGCCCTGTCAAACGGAGGCCCCCACATCCTGATTCTGAATAATTCTGCATTGCATTTTTGACACATTTTCAGCATGGCCACAGAGTGAAATAGTGAGAGGAGAGTGGGCAATTAAAGCAGATAAAATAGAATCAGATGATCTAGGAATGATGAAAAAAAGACTCTAGCATCAGGACTATTCCACACCCCTGAGGAGATGAAGTCTGGAGTCTATGAAAGAGGGAATAAGAATGAGAGAGAGAGAGCGCAATAGCAAAGACAAAGACTATTTGTCTCGTCTCTTGACACAGTAGGATGATAATGCATTTTAATGACAAAACCTGGACTGGTTTTATGAGGGGGTCACACACACACACGTGCACTGCACAAGGGCACAGCAGCTATCACCAAACAGCCTCCTCCCTGTGGCTCTTTAACACATTCTCCAGTCAAAGCCAAGGAGGCAGCAGCTCACCGGGCTCGACGTCACTCCTCACTCAGAGCCCGGAGAGGAGAGGGAAGGGGTCTGCACTGAGAAATCAGCAGGAAACTATGGGAGAAGGCAATTTAGAAGCAATCAGAGGGAAATTTGAGGTGGATTAGGCTGAGGGTTTATGGGAGCAGGGACCTGACGCTGTATCCATCTGTCTATGAGAGGCCTTCATCAACAGTCATCGCTAAGCAGACAAAATCAATCTCTCCTCTTCTTCTCTACCTCCTGCCTTCACCAGACTTCCCTCTTCACAGATTATCTCCTGCTCTGCTCTTGTTCTAACATTTTACACTTAGAGCTTCAGAGACATGCTCTTATCATGTGCAAGCTGCAAAGACAGGAACGCTAAGCTGCTAACACAAGCAGGATGCTCAAGAAAGCATCAAAAACCTAGCAACAGGGGAAGAGAGCACAGTGGGATTGTTGTCAAGAAAGGCAGGGTGCAAGGAGCTTTGGACCTCGTGGCCTTCTATTTACAAAATAAGTAGTTAACTGGTAACACAATAAGCTAGAAGTTACCTCTATAGTTATACAATCAAGTCATTTGTTTAAAATAGATTGAGACAGAAATTGGCTTTAATGTGTGACATTATTTGGAATAGACTGTTGAATAAAAGAAAAAAAAAAAAAACAATGCATTGAAACACTGCAAACACTGGATTAATACTCACCAGTACTAAACAGTTTAACTACAAGCTGTTCAGCTATTCAGAGACATCACTTCTGTTTTATCCATTTTAAAAGCCCACTTGGGCCTTATTTAAAATAAGATAAACATTTATTTCTACACTGTGTTCATGCTAGCATATTTGAACTGGCACTGTCACTATCATGTTTTGCATCATTCTGTAACTGGCTTCAATTTTAATAAATGCACTGGTATTATGAGACACAGAAATGTATGTGTATTTTCATATGTCAGTGTACAGAATCCTCATTCACAAACTGTATTCCTCTGGCTTTAGGTAAATTAGTGGTGTAAGAATTACTATGAAGCCAGAAGCAAAGGCACCCTTTGTACTTTAAAAGATATTGAGGCCTACATTAGATCTCCACCTCAGAATGAATTGATTTGGTCTCTAGACACTATTCACCCAATTTCCTATATTATCTTCTCCCTACCTTACATCAGTTATCATTGATATTCATTTATGAGACCTATCTCATCTTTGGAGAATTCTCAGATGATAGAAAACTGATCTCTTGTGCTTTGGTATTACTTTTGACTGTGGTCCAATCTCGCAGCAGCCACAGCTAAAATTGCTATATTATATTCTCCCACTTTCAGCGTGTTTCTGCCATAGTGCTGTGTATTATAGCTACTAATGTGTGGAAAAATATAAGTTAACTTCAAAATGTAAAAGACCAGGTCAGCAGCATCTCATAATGGCACATAAAAAGTACATTTTTTTTTTTTTTTTATACTGTAACTTATTATTGTCTAACTTTACAGACAGTTCAGTGCTACAGTCTTAGGTTTTAAGAAGTCTAGGAACAAAGAAAGCCATGTCAATGTACCAAAGAGAACGCAGACCTCTGCCAAGGCACTGGTCCTATCTTGCAATGGTAAAGAAAACATAAAAACAAAATAAAACAATTTTTACAGCATCATTAGTGAACAGCACTTTTACACACCTCAGTAAAACTTTTGCATAGTACAGTATGTCTCCTCTTCTCACAGTTTTTGCTGATGGAGGCTTCTTGTCCGTGAGATGATCTGAGCTAAATGTTGGTGTCATTAACAGCTGTTTGCTCATGGCTGGGAGGCACTGGTGATGCTTAACGGTTAGCATTAAACTGCTAACGAAGCACATGTGAAGCCATGCATACATGACATTTATTACATTAAACAACAACACCGGCTGCTGCTTGGAGCAAGACACTGATCCCTTGTAGGATAATGCATAATTACTGCAGACGTGCTCAAATTGTTACTGCGAGCATACACCTTGTATTTATGTGCCTTAACACAATTACAGATGCATGACCAAGAATTTGACTTGAGTTTTAAATCTTTTATCACCAAATATTACATTGTATATGCAGATTCACAGATAGATTATGTGATTGTTTTTCCAGTGAATGATTTTGATAATTATTTTTTTCTCCTAGATTCATTCTCACTAAGACACAATTTGAAGAAGCACGGCTGCCTTTGCTTTTGAAAGAACATAAGGCGAGTGAAGCCAGCAGCAGTCACTCAGAGATATAGATATGAGAGATTGCAGAGAGCATTTCTTATGTGCCTTTGGGCTACAGCGATAGTGATCTCCTGCTGAGATGGAATTAGCCATAAACTCATTTGCAGTGCCGTGACCCGGATTAGAGGAAAGGTGGGTCACGCCAGATATGACACTGTCCTTATTAATATTCAATAAAACAATGGAGGATGATATGCTGGGAAATCAAAGGCTCAGCAGGTGGAGACTCTTCTAAGTCCTGTTAGCTTTGACAATGAAAAAGGATTACCATGGTGATTAGCCCTGTGTCCACTGCAAAAATAAAGCAAATACTGGACTTTACATAGTGACTTTCTTTTACAACGTCAATAATTAAGTACAAACTCAATTTCAAATAAAAGTTGGGACACTGTGTAAAAATCACAAATTTAATAAAACTATATTTTTCATAATAGATCATAAACAATATATCAGATGTTGAAGATATTTTACCATGTCATGAAAAGTAATCCGCTAATACTTTTGTTGCACCTGTCATATCTTATTTTCAACTCTTGATATGTTGTTTATGTTGTGGACAAATTATGTATTTTTTTTTAGATTTGTGACTCATTGCATTTTGTTTTTATTTACATTTTGCACTGTGCCCAAACTTTTTTGCAATTGTAGTTGAGAATGAAATAAGAGGTTTAATGTGTAAAAAGAAAACTCTTAGGATTTTATATATAAAGTTACACCAAACTTCACTTTATTTTGGAGGAGTAAAAAGTCTTTGTAGAGTATTCATCTCAATGTGACAAATCCTTTTTTGCGTACCTTTTTAAAATAACCTGTGCCTTCTTTTAAAGACGACAGCTTAAATGACTCAGAGAAGCCAGTCGCCCGTGAGTCCTGAATACAACGTGATTTTCAATGCTGCATTTTCATTACTAAAGAATCACGGGATGTTTACGTGAGATATAAAGCGAAAGGCAGGGAAACAGAGAGAGAAGTGTGCATACCATGTGGAGGCCATTATTTTTGGTGTGCTCCAAGGCTGGGAGAATTAGAAAATATCATTCTGTCAGGGTGATTTGATAGTGCGATGAAAAATGTCAGAAGTGGAGATGACAAATCATGGTGCTGAGGAGAGGGGACTGGGAGACAGGGGATGTCATTTGTCATGAGTGCCATTTGACTGCACCTCCCTCAACCCCCCTCGGCCCCCTCTCCCTCCCAGCTGCCTCCTCTTCCACATCTCACCCTTCCTCTTCTCTACTTCCTCCCCTCATTGTCTGTCTCTCCGTTCGCCTCTTTTCATTGTAATGATCTATTTGAACACATTCTGCATCTCTCATCTTTCTTCATCCTGCCTCTCCAGCAGCCTTACTCTGCCCATCTCTTCTCCATATTTCTACAGTGCTCCGACGACTTACATTAACAGCCCCGAGTCCTCCTCAACTTCTTCTACAATCTTCCATTTTTACTTGGTCCAGGACAAGATGGGGGTAATGACATTTATTTTTATTTATGTTTTGTTTTTTCTCCTCCTTATCCTCTCTCCTCCAATCTATCCCTCACCCAGCCCTCCTCCCTCCAGAAATCTGCCTTCTCAGTGAATGGAAAGGATTAGATTGGCATTCAGAGCAAAACACACACATACACACGCTTGAATGCACAGAGAGACTTGAGGCTCAGCCATACACTTCATATACCTACATACATACACGGTCAAATGTCAAGACCAGTGACATTTAAGCATTTTATCTCATGCACAGTCTCCTTCAGATCTGGAAACACAGGTTAGTAATGAAGCCATCAAACAAATATTGCATTTTCAAGACAGATATGAAAGAAAGAGAAGATGTTGGTCTCAAGCACGAATAAATGGAAAGATTAATTGTATGAGGACATATGAGATAAACAGTTGGAGAACTTTTTAAGAGACACTTAAGATATTTTCCCCTCTAAATAACCCTCATTCAATCCTCTTGTTTAAATTGTTTGTGCTCCTTATTTTCATTTCTGTTGTATCTCAGAGCAATAAGGACAGACAGAGCTACACATCAGTCTTTCTGCATATGCACAGAGTACAGAGGGGGATATCCTGCTCCACGAGTAGCAGGGGTAGGGGGGTCTGGCCATCCCCAGTGCGGCATGGGCTGTTGCTGCTCTGTCCAGCCAGGGCCCTAATGCTGGGGTAATTAAGGAACAGCTTCAAGGTTGCATGGACACAAGACAATCCAGTCCTAATGAAGTATCGATCAGCCACATTGGGGCCCATGCTTGGACTAAGGCAAGCTGACATTCATTTAGAGCAGGGCCACGGTAGGGAGAGCAAATACACACACACACACACATACACACACACACACACGACAAAGAGAGGCTGATGACAATATAAGAGACTCAACGGCACTGGGTTTTAATCACATGGGAAACAATGAAAAGCCTCATTTTGAGCCTGCGGGGTTTACAGCTCCTTCATCTCCCTATCTCTGTGTGAACGGCCACTAGATTCTCACAGTATAGCCTCCTACTGAAAACACTACTGATTACACCAATGATGATTATGGCAATAATAATCATCCTGCCATCAGCCCGCTCATTACTGTCTGTTGCATATACACACAGCATATGCCACACCTTACAATCAATGTCATCACCATTTTAGCCCAACAGGAGGCTCATAACCCAGCTCTCATTATTCCAATCCATCATATTTACTATTTCAGTTTCACACATTTAGCATCTGTGATAAATTACTCCTGTACAATATAAGCTTATGCTGCGCAGTATTATGCATTTTAATTTTGTATTGCATTTGTGAATGTAAACTGGATACAGATCATGAAGTAAAATCTAAACTAAACGTAATATATTGGTGGCTGACATGATACCCACTTTTCTGTAATTAACTGAAAAGCTTTGCTAAATAATGTTTTTCCCACTCCAAAATTCTATCAGTAGTGCAACATAGGGCCTATTAAAAAACCTTCAATGTTTTAGAAAGAAGTTGTTTGTCATTATTTTGTATTTTATCATTTAACGGTAAAATGTCCTGTGGTGTTACTTTTTCACATTGCAGGACATTGTGAAATAATGCAGAAATAATAAGAGTTACAGGTTAAATTATGAATTGCTTACAAAAAACTCTCTTTACACTTTTTATACAACTGATTTATAATATATATTGGAAGTAATTTTACAAAACTGGAAATAGATAAGAAAACAACGAGCAACTTCTACATCTGAGAAGGAGATGCATATTGTTCCAGTAGATGTCAAGGCTGTTAAGTATGTCCAGTGCTATTTTGAAGATAATTGTGATGTTTTTGTGGGATATGGCAGCCTCTACTGGATCACCTGCCTAGAGAGCTGGCCAGGTTAATTTGAAAAGGAGGATTACATTTAGTTTTTAAATATTTTTGACTGTGCAGTATTCTTTTTGCTTTTTACTGTTTTTGTAAAAGTAATAAAATCAAATCCAATGATTAAACATTGTGATTGTGTCTGTAAATATACCAAACATATGTAAAATGTGAATATGTGTTTATATGCATCCATAGAGTGCCCTGTTATGATTCCCACCTCCGCCAGAGAGTTGGTGATTATGTCTCTGATTGACATATGCCTGGATTCCCATCTATTGGCCTACTTCTGCACTGATTGAGGACTTGACTTCTCATCTCCAGACAACTTTATCAAGGCAGTAATGGTCAGACAATCAAACTGACAGACAGAGACAAAAGAATAAAGGAAAGCCAAGGAGACAGAGCCATAGAAAAGATGGGCGAAGCATGAATGATCTTGATTGTAATGGCTGTAAGTGCTGTTTATCTCAAAATCCTACGACCCCAAATTCATCTATTGCAGGCTTCCTCTTAAACATATACAGCCAATGAATAGACTGAACCAAACCATCTTTCCACAAGTATAACTTTTCCATTAAAACATCCATAATTGTGTAAAACTGCACTGTTTGCACTCTTTACTCCCACAACAACAGAGCTACATGTTCAGTGCCTATTATTTCTCAAGCCCGTATTCAAATGTATTTAAATGAGAGATGTTTAGATCCACTCTTCACTGGAGAGAAAAACATTACAGTACTGAAAGCTGTGCATAGATGGGACACTGTTGTCCAACTTCTATCTGTACCTGTGAACACAACCCTGCACTCACCCACAGTCCCAGTAACTTTTAAACCTGCAGTTAAAGCGCTGACTTCACATTATTATGCCCCCCACCTCCTTGATCTTGCAGCGTACTGTGAATTTTTGAGCAGCACCAAAATGCTCTCATTTAAACTGATCGCTCCAATCATATGCAAATGTGGCAGGCAGGTGGGGGGATATCTTTCAGCAGTAATTGGCGGTTTTCTAATGGAGACTTTGGGTGTCAGTTGGAAATATGTTTTAAGGCTTAATGAGTTTTGACGGGTCAGATCAGAAAGCGCCCGCCGTGCCGCTGTGCGTCTGTGTGTGCATGTATGAGCGTACGTGTGTGTCTCCGCTACCAACGCCAAAACCTGATGCATTTTTAAACAGCGCCAATTACCCCACATAGTGAGTTTTATAGAAACATTTTTATTGTGTAATACCCGTCACGTATAGAGACATCAGCACTCATTAAACTCACAGTCGTGGCCAGGTGAAAACCAAGGTAATCCAGAACAAAAGGGGAGAGCAAGTCAAAATGCTTTGCTAAACGCCGCTGATTCTGCAGGGTCAAATGTCCTTTCATATGATAATCACGTGCACTTATACCAACGGTAGAAATTCCACATATTTCTTCAACATTCAAAATGAAAGCGACAACACGTCCTTCTGTTTTGGGATTGAGGAAAGTTTTCTGGCTGTAAACAATTTTGAGAGATTTATAATGAATAAGCCACATGTTTTCAGACTATAAGGAAAACATCTCAACTGAAATGCTTAAATGTCTATAGCTTAAACGTGATCCACATTTGACCACAAACCATTGAGCCAGTTTACGCTTTACGCTGGTCAAAATGCACAAACACCACAAATGTCCCATTATTATGCATGTGTCGCTATTCCCGCAATTTACAAAGTAACTTATCACATTGCCTGGCAATAAAAGTGCAGCAGAGGCAACAGATTGCCCTGACACTCCAAGTGGTTTTAGATTTATTGTGCATAATAAACACATGAGCAGGTTTTGAATGAAATCATCCCATGCATCTACATCTAGTTTTACTTTATCTGTAGAGGCTGCATGTATAATACGTATGGCTGAAGAGATGGCGCTACATCGGCACTTTGAAAGGTCATAAATCAGGGGAAATATAAATCATGGTTTGTTTGGACATGCAGGAGGGGGTTGAGGAGTTAAATTGCTGTCCAGTTTATAAAAGTGTGCATTAATAAGAAATGCCCTTCTGGGTGGCCATAAATACACAAACATGAGGTGGCAGCAGAGCTTTGACATTCTTTTGCAAAGTTCAGTACAATAACGCTTCAAACAAAAGTCTCATATTGTTGATGAGCAATGAGGAAGTACTTATATTGTCTTTTGCACAAATATACAGCAGTAAAGAAAAACTACATGTACACAAACCTCCTCCAAGGCACTGGCCATGTCTTGCAATGATAAAGATACAGTGCCCAGACCTGGATGCGAACTTAAGATCTTCTAGGGCTTACTGCTCTATCCAATGAGCAACAAAGCCTTTATACTGTATTTCACAATTATTTTTAAGAACACTAACACTATTCTAATCAAATTTACTGACCCCTTCCAGGATCCAGACATTGATACAGAACTACAACAAAAGCATTTCATCCGAATTTAAACATTGCTTTGAGTAATCTTGATAACAACCTAACAAACCAATGCCAGCAAAAATATAAGCTCCTTGATAAATGGATGTCCTTCTTTACAAGTTGGGTTCAATTACAATATAAAAAAGTGCACAAATTACATTTTTTCCCACATTTCTATGAATAAAAATGCTTATAAGTGATATAACTTTTCCTCAGAACGCAAAGCAACCTTTGTCAGATGTAAGGTGTAGCCTGTGGCCATAGTTCCTAAGTTACAACTGAAGTTAGAAAATTATGTATTTAGCAGTAAATCGCTAAACAAACTCCATGTCAATTTGTGCCATGTGAAAAAGTAGGACAGCATAATCCTTTAGCACAAACCCAATCTGGGAGATCTGAAGAGTACGTGATTAATTCTTTGGTATTAATCATGTAATTCTTTCATATAAAACAAAGCTTAAGCCTTATTTGCTAAGATATTTGACCTTGGCACAGAGTTAAGACATTACGGCTTGGATTTAAAATGCATCTAAAGATTAAAAATGATGGTTGACTATTACTGAGGATTATGAAGCCAAGGAAAATTGCTTTTTCATATTGAAACAAAACTGATTTTAGAAGAGAGCGACTGGGTCAGGTGGTATGTGAGGTGATAACTTGGACTAGGATATAGCGTCATTTCTGATAGATAGGAAGGCTTTTTATACGGGGCATTCTACATACCTCTTTTTATAATTCCCCCCTACATTTCCCTTTTTACTCAAGCATAGAAATTAAAGTAATACCCTTGTAAGAGAAACAAGATTTGTTCTAAATTTATGCCTGACTGCTGGAGGCTACGCGGCACCTCAGACACACCAAGTTTATTTGATCTCGACTCGTTGAGGGGAAAAAATCCTTTATGACTATCAAATGTGTCTCACTCTTTCCCCGTGAACCGTGTTTACCAATGCTGCCGTGTGTTTATCTGTGAATGAGAATGACTCTGGAGACACCGTGCACTCCTTTGCCCCAACAACAACACATATTTCTTTCATTTCATGGTCTTTACAGAGAGTGGGAAAAAAGTAAAAGTAAAAGTACAAGGTCGTTTTCAAAGACATGGCTTTTATAATTCATGCCAAAGTTTGATGCAGGTCTTCAACTTGAACCGGAGGCCTCTGTAAATGTTTTATTTAGAGTCTTTGGTCAAACAGTTGATATCCAGGGGCACCCTCTGCTCTGTACTCATATTAGGAATAATAATTAAAGTAAACATCAATACTCAGTGCACAGCTCATTACAACTTGTATGTAACATGGGCATTTTAAGAGTTGCTGGACAAATTAAGACACAATTAAAAGTCAGAAAATACATCTAAATATAGTTAAATGAAAAGGTGTAAACTTTTTAATATTCTCTTTAGTCTGGAAATATATGACAATTTTTCTTATTTTTCTTTTTTTTATATTCATATGCTTATTAACATAATATATTTGTATCTTAGCATGAGCGGATACATAATGTGTTTGGTATTAATAAATAAATCTCTTCCAAGATTATTATACACCCTCCATTCTTTGTGAATGGAGGGCATTTGAGGAGCCAGACATTCCTCTGTGCGTACAAGATTCCTCTGGTGATGCACAGATAAATGACATATTATTGTGAAATGTAGGAAAAATATAAGCAGTTGGAAAACATAATTAATCCTTTTATATTTCTAATCCTAAAATACAAATTCTTCTTTATGTTGTTGGAAAAACAAGCCTCTTGCGTCAGATGTTGTGGCTTGACTTTGAAGGACAGCGAGTTTGCGGTGTAAAATAGCGGGGTCTGAAGCAGCTGAGCCCAGGGGACAAGTCGACACGACACGCACAAACAACTTGCGTTGACCTTGGGGCTCTGGGCAAAAGGCCTTCAAGGTGTATATGCAAAAGCAGCACAGACGGCTCCAAAAGAAGGGCCTGCTTTTGAAGTCAAGTGTGTGTATGTTTGTTAGTCTGTTTAAGAGAAGGGGGTGCAGCATGCATTTTTCAAAAGCAACCAAGGATACCCATAGGCCTGAATTCTGTGAAGCTCTTTGATATGGGCGTCTCAGAGTGTTTATAATTACAAACAAACCCGATCATGATTAAAACATTGCTACAGACCATGGCAGTGGCCAGGGAGAACTGCTCTGACCCTGTGTGGAACGGGTATATCTTCAATATTTGTATATGAACACAAGACAGGAGAAGCAACAGGCTTTACCGTGACTATTAGCCGTAATGACACGAACACGTCACACCTGGAGAGCTCACAGCACACAGCTCATGTCTCTCAGCATGCAGATGATGTGTTTGCATGGGTCTGACCAGCTCTGATTCAAAGGGAAGACTAATCCTCAGAAATGAGGCATTAGATCAATATCCCCCACGTTTAATTGGATGCTGACTGGTGGTTCAGAAGCAGTCAGCACAACGTCCCTCTGTCCCTCTGTTTTCCTCTAGATCCAAACACTGCTGTTGTCAGAGTGTACGTTGTGTTCATGTTTGACAGGGTAGCCCCAAAGTCTTAAAAGGATTAAAGAGGTATTAAATGTGATGTGGTCAAAATCAAGGTGTTAAAAGTATTAAATCTTATGAGCAGGTATTACATTTTTTTCTTCTTGGTCTTTTTTTTGCTGTTGTTATTATATAGACAAGTGAGAATATGCTTGCAAACTTTGACCTTCATCAATTCATTCATGTCAAAAAAAAAAACAACTTATATTTTAAAGTAATACCCCATAACTAATAATAGAGAAGTACAGTATGTCTTATTTGCTGTATGTATCAGTTGCATAAAGTTGCAAAAACACCACACTACACTTTATGATTCAGTTTAAAAAAAATAAAATAAAATTGTATTAGGCTTTTGAAAACAAAAACACTTGCTCAGATTAGTACAAATATTTAATTTGTGTAAAATTCATACAGATTCTTGTTCTTTTGCCAGCGATCCTGGCATTAAATTTCATTCTAAGTGGCACTGAATTTCACAAGACAAAACCTGGCGCTATCCTGTTTGAGAATCTGGTGTCAAAAAGTCAGATGTCAGGCAGGAGCCAGTTTTATATCAATAGGTTAGAAACTATTTTAAAATAAATACTGTAAGAGAAAATCTAAAATTGTTGAACCTGATTTTTTGTTAGTGATTAGGTCCACAAACGTGCTACAATAATGCCTATGTGACTGAATATTATTAGGACTCTGTACGTCAATAATAAAAAAATAAATAAAAAAAAAAACTTTCACCTTAATTTACTTGCATTGACAGAGAGGACATTAAACTTTGTGCCAGTTTCTGTTGCATGTAAATAGGCCCAGTAATTGCAGAGATATTATCAATAAACCACACAAAACATCTGCATATTGATACTTTATTTAGCAGCAAAGTCTTCCTGCCTGCCCTCCATCCCAAAGTCACACTAAAGGCCTATAGGATGTTGGGACATCACATGAAAACAACCTTTTGCCCAGACAGACAGGCAGACACAGACAGGCAGACAGGTAGAGAGAGTAAAAGGAGTGGAATTGGGGCCTGACTTCAAAGTGTGAGGACGTTATGATTGCTATAGCCATAAGGAGTGGTTTTGGAGAGAAGAAAAACCTCAGGGGTCGTCCCATCATTATATGCCCCACTTGCCTCTGCTGTGATTTGATGATTTTTGTCCGGAAGCCCTGTTTTCTTTTTTTCCTTTTTTTTTTTTTTTTTTTTTTTTTAGGGGAGATGGGGAGTGAGGGGTGGGAGGGTAGAAGGGCAGGAGGGATGGGCGGGGACAAGTGTCCAGGCCACTGTCAAACGCTTAAGGTGTTGCCATGGAAACGGTAATGAAGGGTCTTAGGACACCCTCGAGGGATGCAGAAGGAGGGGTCTGAAGACGGATGAAGGCACAAGGCCAAATGAGAGTAAAAGGACTGAAATTAAAACTAAAAAGTAGACAGAACTAAAAGATTATGTTATTTTTTTTCATTTACAAAGTGCATAACTTGGACAATGTGTATACAAAACATAAAAAACAAATCATACATTTTGGTGTCAAATTATAGCAACTTCTACAATATCCTGATGGATATTTAGCATTTTATATTAACAGAATTGTCAGTTCACCAAAATTGCATGCACCAAATATTGTTTAATGAAATAAAAACTTTTTCAAGCTGATGCAGAATTGTTTTCACCAAACCAACCAATAATCTTTGTGTATGTCCCGAGTCTGCCTCGGGTCAACTCATCTCAGTGCTGTCCAATACACATATATTGACATCTGAAATCAACCTGTCTATCAGAAATACAATAAAATACAAAATATAATACATTTCTGTTAACAAAATATGCTTGAGTATGTATGTACACCACAAAAGAGAAAAAATAAAATAGGACAAAGAACTCAAAATGATTCAATAAACTGTAATATGCTAGATTAGCTGTACATTGGGTGCTCCCTGTAAAGACATCTTGAAGCCAATAATCTTGCCCTGGAGGTGATCTTTAGCTGAACCTGAGCTCACTGTGTGGTCTCCGCTTGGCCCTTCGCTGCATCAGATCCCTCATAGCTCATCAATACACTGATCAATTTGTGGACATGAAGCTATTGACTGGGATAATGATGATAGTTGCACACCAGTTGGGGAAAAAATACAACACACATCTGAGTGCAGTGTGTAGCAGTTCATAAAAACACAGATCAAGCAATAAATGAACGACAAATCTCATAGGGAAATGTCTGATTTAGTCTTGAAAAGTGTCCAGTACATAAAACTGTTTGTGTGTAAGACGCTACTGTATCTTTGGTCAGCGTGTGTATGACAGCAAATAAATAGCACTTCTCTTGTCAGTGGTTATTATAGACTTTTCAAGGCAATGCTTATTTGCTTCATAGTGACCCTGACATGGACGTGAGTGACATTCATCAACAAGGTGACCCCAAATGACTCACACCATAAAACAACACTATTTTACTCTAACATCAATGCACTTGGATCTAGTTCAGAAATGTTTCCAAACTAATGTACATGTACTGATTAAAATATGTCAAATTAAAATAAAATGTACTTACAACTAACCATTGTGTCTCAGCACTGAGCAGTCTTATTTAGATGTACAACAACAAAAATACTTCTGTGTACACAGAACAGATGAGGGCACCTTCATTCATTAAAATAATCTGGGCTCGTCTTGATGTTGGTCGGAGCAGTGACACACATCACAGCATTGTTCACAGAGGCCCAATAAAAGCAGCTCTGACTTAACAGGCAATTGTGTCCGTCTTGCTGCGAGCACACTCTTAGTCACGGACAGTGAGTTTATTGGGCGGATCAGTGTCAAGTGCCCATGTCCACACACACACGCACACACAGCCTTTAATAAGCCCACACTTTAATTTAGGCCCCGTCACTACAATGAGGCTTCCAACATCAGACAGCAAATTGTTCTTGTTCAATGAAAAAAAAAAACATCCTGTCTTCTCGTCTGGACAGAACGCACAAAACAAAAGGAGGAGTGGGGGAGGGAAGAGAGTGACTTTAGGACCACGTATCTATATGCACATGTGCATGAATTGGGATATGTGTACCTATGTATGTGCACACACACACACACACATACAGACTACGTCTGCTGTTTGTACAGATTTAAACAAACAGTGTTGTATAACGGCACACACGTGCATGTGTTTCAAACTATTAAAGGGAAAAAAGTACTCCAGGCGCTGCGTGTGGGTGTCTGTGTGGGAGTGTTTAATGTCTCTACAGCCTCTTGAATATGTTCAGTTAAATAAGCCGATTGTTCTTTAAAAGCTTAATCAAACCCTAATTAGCATAGCTATAATTGCACTTGCCTCGTGGCTGTGGCCCATTGACATAGATTCCCATGTTAATTATTGTAATTGCTTCACTAATGCTATGAATACTTCAAAGTTATGCAAATTGTGATGATGAGTAATCCACCAAGTGTTTGAATGGCTGTCATTATACACTTGTGTGCTAGACATGCTGATTGAGATGTAGCATTATATTCTCTTCTCTTAGATTTTAAAGACAAAGGTAATTTAAATTACAACATACATAATATATTCATGCTGTCACAAAAAACTCACCCACACCCACACAGACAGTAATTCATGAGAGGGATACTTGCAGAAGTGTACACACATAACAAGCAGTGCTCCGACCACACACCATCAAACTCTGAGATCAAAGTGTTAAATCATAAAGATGAGAATCTCTCAAAGAAAGAACACTTGAAGCAAGGGTGCTGCGTGTATTAGTACAAAGAATTAATGAGGGCACAAAAACACAGGCTGTGCCTAACTCACACAATGACTTACAAATACACAGGAAAACACACAGCACATGACAGAGAGCACCATGTTTGACTCTTCTATGGACTAATTACCCCTGGTTCATCTCTCTCATCTCACACATACGCACACACCATCAATGAAGGCCTGTTGACTGCTGTAATCCCATGCTAATACTCCAGGGAGTCAAATCAATGTGACCTCACAGGCTTTGTGCATAATATGCTTCTGTAATGAGGTTGGTACTGAGAGAGCCACACATCCCACACACCGAAGGGTTGTTTTTGTCTAAACACATTCTTTAAGATGTCAAGAACCATTTACATAACTCAGAATCAACATAAATGGGTACAGTGTAAAGTCTGGACATAGTCAATGCTTTCTTACAGGTTAAATGGTGTCCTCAGACTCTGGATGTGTGAAGACAGAAGAACAACAAAGAACAGTCTAATATATAAGAAATGCACTTTCACAAGATAATATACATTCATGGGCACATGCACCTCTGTGTCCCTCCCACACACACTAACACACAATGACACAGTCCACACAGACAGCTCCCAGGAGAGTGCCACTACAACTTCCACCACTTTATTATTGGTCAATTTGGAGGCTTCTTTCACAGGGGTGACATGGCTTAGGAGATGTCACAGCCCAACCAATCAATACCACTCTGAAAAGCCCAGGACCCACAGCCACTGCCTGTGTGTGTGTGTGTGTATATACGCGCAGTGTGCATGTTTATGTGTGTGAGCCCAGAGAGCTGCAGCAGCTGTGACTGGACTCTACCCTTCTGACCTGTTTACCGGACAGTAATTACATGGGCTCCTGCTGACCAGAGCAACTAATGAAGTAAATGATAGACAAGGTACGCAAAAATAGACAGACTGGCTCAGAGGCAGACAGACAAACTAATTAGATAAACAGCATTTTTATCTTTGCCTTATTCAAAGAAAGCAGACACATTTAGTTATGTCTTATGCCTGTTAATAAGCAATTTGTATATATGTATGAGAATCTATGTGCACAAATAGCCATGCACATTTTATTTTGCCATAGCCTGTGGCAGGGTAGGCCTGACTGAATGAACAAGCCTCACAGCATGTAAGTAATCCCAGGCGTGAGTTTCCCTGACAAACCTATTGATTCTATGGATTTCCACCCAAAGTTGTGATAATGATACATCATGGGCGGATTTGGCAGGACACACTGCTGGGGGAAGAGGTGGCAAAGCAATTTGCAGCTGTAAAGACGAGGGGAGGGTTCTGATTACTAATACCAGCACCGAAACTAAAAGGAAACATATCCCTCTGTATCTTTTCCACATCCCCCTCTCCCTGTTCTCCTCGGGTGGCTGTGTCTCTGATGTGTCAATATAGAAGTATGAATTTAATACAGATGAATCCTGAACAACAGGCGGCCTTTTGAGCTTTTTGAGGATAAGTTCTGGACCAGCTTCAGACACTGTTTAACAAGTCAGAAGCAAGTATGGATCAGATCAAACTATTGTTTGAAGACTATTTACACTTTTTTACTTGGTTACTTAAGTATGCTTGAAGAAATGTTTTATGGCTTTGTACATTTTTCTGTCTAACCAATCAGCACTGGGTACATTTATCTTCCATATACGTTCTATCAATTCTACAGATTCAACACTGATGCAATGTATTGAGTGCAGTAAAGCAAACACCTTTAGGGTTTTCAGATGAAAGTTACAGGTATTTACGCAACACAAGTAGAAATATAAGATACATATATTTGAGTTTCTTTCACTTCACTGGCATATATAAAATACAGACCGTTGAGAGGCACAGAGGGCAGGTTATTTTGAGTTTATAATGCAATTCTGAGAGAGAAAAAAAACATTACAGTATCGAACATAATCCCTTTGAGTGAAAATATACTTGAATGATTTTAATTCAGAGTTCCTGAACAAAAATAACTATGTTTTAAGCCTCTTAAAATGCTGAAAAATTAGATTTGTGATGCGCTGGTGCATAAACACAAGTTTGCATGAAAGGCAATAATTTATGGCCCATATTTCACTCTGATTAAAAACCTAAGCAGCGATTATAGTGACTACTCAGCAATCTTCTCTGACATCAAGGCATGTTTTTTCCTCATTCTAATCCACTACATTATAATTATTCAGTCATTTCAACTTTCAGAGGGGAAAAATAATCATCTTTTGGTTATGTAAATGATTGGACCACTAAAAAGCCCTCCTTGGCAGATGGCTCATGCCTAAAATAGGGTACATGGCCATTTGAGGATTTCTGTCATGAGATACGTCTTTGTCTTGAGCTTATGGGTATGCACTTACTTTAATACAGAAGAGATAATGTCATTACTATACTGTTTTCTATTACTTCAATCTATTTGTGTCAGTGGGGCAGGTAGCAGCAGTGTCAATAAACATTTTTTTAATCATTTCTTGAACCTACAAATGTTTATCTTCCATGTTACTTGATTACTGTAACAAATTATTATACACTTAACACAAACTAATGGGAACAGTAGCACAGGGTTTAAACATATCTCCTATAATGACAGATTCTCCAGTCCTTTAAAGGAGAGTGTCTGACTGTATCCAATCCCCAGCAGTTATGGCCAAATCAGGATAATAACACCTCCCTTTAAATCAAATGACCGCAGCACTGGACTCACTGCCAGCTAAAATTAATTCCACCTCTGACCAGAGGCAAGAATACGCCAGAGCTTAACCCCTCAGTAACACACAGCTAAGCCTTTACACATAAACTCACTTTAGAGCTTAATGTAGCCACAATGATGGGCTCTCACAAACACAAACAAAAGTAAAAGTTATATACTGTTGCTACATACATACTTAAGCTGCAAATGGAATGATGATTTTGATGATTTTGCATTGGGGTACATGAGCGTATTACCTATGAATGACGTAACAATGTGTAGAACCGAATGTTGAAGTAATGCTCTGTAAATAATAAGTGCTTACAAAGTCTTAACTAGCAGTGTGTGTAGTGTAGTAGCCTTACCAAAATATTTTCTCACTGGCACAATGCTCATTATTTGCTCTTCTCAATGTATATGTACACAAAACCATGATTTAGTGCTGTCATAGACTGTATTTAGACAGTGTGAGGCTGCTGCTGTAGCTGCGCACCTAAATGTGCAAGTTTTGAAGGTAACACTTGATGCGGCGCAGCATTACCTTCCCACTCCAGCAATATTGATTTACAACATCGATATAGGCCGGCTCTCTCTCTCTCTTAATATATTTAAACTCTAAAAACAGCAACATGTCACAGCTACTCGACTGCAAATCTTTAAAATAAACACGTTTTTTAAATGATCCACAATATATATTGCTGGTTTCTTGGATTTAGTTTTATTTTGACTTAGTGTTAGTGACCTTTTCTTAACTTGACTGTAAGTGACATTTGCAAGCCCAATTTGTCTTTGTTACATTTATATGCTCTTCATACTTCACCAAATAATCAAACTAAAGTTGTTGGCGCAGCTTGCAAAGTTAGATTGCTTATAAAGGGGACAGTATCAAATGATGAGGATTTATTGTTTTTCATTCGTCGTGACAAACCTGTGTGATATTTGTGTGTCTGACGCAGGCTGACCGTGTGATGAAGATGTATAAGATGTAAAGATTCATACATGTGTGAGAGTGTGAGTGGGGGGGGGGGGGTCCGGCTGTGCTGCGTTTCTAGGGCAAGGCTAAACTCTGTCATGTTGATTAGCTGAAGGTGTTAACGCACTAGATACTGCCTCATCCCATTCTCCTCATGACTGATCAATGTCACTCTGTTTTTCTCTGTGGCCCTTATTTCTGTAGCTGTATCAAGTGTGGGAAATGATCAGGTGCACTACATTTGTGAAAAAAGGAGCCTGAGAACATTTGTATATAACAGATAATACATTTATAACAACCAACACAGGCCAAGACTAATAAAAAATGTTTTATTAAAAGCTCAAAGAAGAATACGGGTCTTATATCTACAGTGCATTGTCAATTTTATAGTGTGCAGTGCTAAGATGTCTATGTATGTATTATGAATTACTGTATGCAGGTAATGCTTGTGTGGTGGACCAGAGAATATAGTCTTTACCATTGTAAGGACTAATAAACAATAAACAACTGTCTGCAATGAAAAATCATCATCATATTCAGAGCAGTAAAAGAAACAATGTAAAAATATTGTATGTAGAATATGTACGTATGTATGTTGAATTTATACTGATATTGGTTTAAAGTTGTATTTAACTCACTTTAGTGATTTGTGATTTAATGCAGCTTGTTGCCAGTGCTGCCATTCGCGCTGCCAGTGGCTCGTAACAGCGCAGCCATCAACAGATTGTGGGCTCTGAGCTGCCAGCCTCCCACCAACTGCCTTTGTGCCTCTGCCACTTGACATCTCCATTCGCTCTCTGTGATGATGTAAATAATTACACTCAATTAGCACTTAATTAACGATGCTGAAACAAAAGGACAAGTCCCTGGGCGCAGTTCGCCTCCTCTCTGCCTCCTCTCTGTACACTGCTCTCTCTTTCTCTCTCTCTCTCTCTCTCTCTCGACACACATCAGGGAAAACAAAACATGTCAGCTTTTGACAATGTGCCATCTGTCCCGGAGCCAACAGATATAAGGCTTAGACACACGCACACAGCATACAGCCCCTCAGCGCCCACAAGACATGCACAAACACTAATCGGGTCCTTAGGCCAACATAATTACAGCTTGCCATGTTAATTACCTAACAATTAGTAGCCATCTTTTTCAAGGGGCAATCAATGAATTAGCTTGCAATTCTCATGTCGAGCTGCCAGCGGAGCGCTCTCATTCACACACTAATTCACACTCTTCAATTCGGCCACTTATTTTTTACGCTCTTTAAGGACACTTCTACACATATTTGAAAAATAGCATTAATGTTGCAGAGAAAAATAATTAATTCAGAATTGGCTCAAATACTTTTTATATCCCATGGTGGCTTATTTAAGCGTTTTGCACTTTTATTTTACAAAGTGGTCAAGTTTTCATCTCTCCTCCTCCATATGCACCTATGCCTTAGGGCAGTGCTTAAATTGAATGTAAAATAAGTCTGGAACAATAATGGAAATGTAACAAATTGGCTGTCTTGTATTGTTCTTTGTCTTTGTAATTCTCACTCATTATCAAATGAATAATGAGAAAATTTGTAACTTTGATGCCAAAAATGAATCTTAATGCCAATTTTGATTGGAAACAAATTGGTGAAGCAGGTGCAGTCCCGAGACTAATGATCAATAAAAAAATCTCATATTTCATAATTTTTAGAGGCCCCAAAAAGCTATCAGTATGAAAAATGTGCACCCTTTACCAGAGAAATCATCCATCACTGCCCCTATTGAATTTCCCATATTAAAACTCCAATATGGAAGTCATATAGGCTGATAACACAATCAGATTGAAAATTGAGAAAAATTCACCTCCTGCCGATAAATGTATATCACGGATTAGTGCACTTGGATGGTTGCTTCCTGGGGAAAAATGGATGTGCTGACCTCTTGGAAGGTGAACAAACCTTGAGCCTCTTGTTGCATTCAAGCCAAGTTAAGCAGTAACCGTATACACTAAAAATACCCTCAACGCCCTGCCAAGCTCCTACACACATGGACAAACCAACAGCACATATATTCACCAGGTATTATTTGATCTATATAATTGAATCAGGGCTCGTTCTCTTGCTCTTATAGAATATTTTATTCCTCTCATTACTCTTCATATTGCTGTGGATATTACAGTGGATGTTAGAGCAGTACAGATTGGCCTTTAACTTCTTTTATTACTGAAATCCTAAGGCTGGCGAAACTCAAAGGTAATTCATTCACCTGATTGCTTTGTGCTATATTCATATAATATAACTGTGCTTGAGCCATTTTCTTTACCACCACTGGTGACTTACAATAATGTATAAAATCCAAAATTACTATTACTGCTACTTATAAACATGAAAAGTAAGATTAACACATAATTAGTCTACACAGATTAAACATAATTTTTGTGCATATTCTTTGGTGGTATTTTCCAGCAATGCCATTTGAGACCTTAGTGACCATGCTAGTCCTAGCCACAGACAGCTCTCTAATAGGCCCAGCTGTCTCCTTCTTAATTTGCTGAAATTGCAAAATCAATAGGTGTAGTCGTAGCCGCCCGCTCCCTGTTTTAGTGGGAAAAGATAAAGTCTATGGGAAGGCAATCTTCACTTTCAATTTGCCTCGTGTTCAGCATTGAGGCCGAAGTGCTTATCACTCTACTTAAAGAGACTGTATGCCTGTGTCATGGCGGCGACCACCAGAGGACACGGTGGGGCTGCCTGCACAGTGACAGAGAAAACACAGTTTGTATCTGAGCTACACTCAGCACAGTTTATATAAGAAGAGCCTGGCAATAATCTTTGTCAATATAGACATAAATGATACGGAAAATAAAGACAAATACTTGGTATTAGTTGATATATTGTATATTTAATAATAAACTGTTTAGTTGTGAAAATGTAAAAGGGTCTGTACTCAGACTCTCTTGAACATACGCCATATTATCTTGGCTAAATTACTATAATTATCTGGGTATTATTAACGCTAATGTTGCACTTTATTTCATTTTATGGTTTCATCAATTTAACTTCAGCTAAAAAAGAAAATTAAGTTCTTCATTTGTGTAGTGCTCTATCTTTTGTCTCAGTGAGTTCTAATCTCCCTTTGATGCTCCCTTTACCCATAATCCCTTTACTGCCCTCCTTGTATAGCGCCACCTTCTTTGCACTTTGTAATTGCACAGAGTCTGGAGAACTGTCTCTGGGCAGTGCATAGGCAGTGTGCAGAAGTACAATCAGGCAAACAGAGGGTGTGGGTGCTAGGGCTTTGAGCTTGATTGCTAAAATAATTTTACATGCTTTGGAAAAGAGCTTAAGAAAATGGTAATCTGGATATTAAGAACATTATATGTTCCAGTTAAGGGGTCAGTGCCATGGCTGCTCTTGGCAGGAAATCCACTGAAATGAGAAACAGGATTTTGATGATGAAGATGAGGCAGGAAGGGGACAGAGGGACAGTACTTAATATGAGCTTCTATTGTCATTGTTACAGACAAAACCAGAACAATTCGTGGAATTGTCTAATTACTTTCTGACATGAAATCATTTTTACATCATCCTAAACTGCGATACTACGGCAGACTGACCAGAAGAAAAGGAAGGGAAAAAAAAGACCAGCTACCAAACAGTAAAGGCAAATGTTTTCAAAATATCCTCTGTGGTTTGCATTTTAAAATCGTTGTTTTGGTGTTGTTAGCATGAGCAAAAAGTAGGAGGGAGGATGAAAGAGGAAGGGAGGGGAGTTCAATTTTGAAAACACGCATACTGATGCATATTTATGACTGTGCGTCACAAATGCACTTTATGATAAGGCAAATAATTCACACAGCACATCACACACATCACTTTAACATATTCTATAAGCAGAGTTAAAGACCGCCTTGTTTGCCATTTCCTCTCACACAATAACCACCCCAACAATAGTCCCCTTCTTGCAGCGCCCCACCTGCTCCCCCAGCCTTTCTCTGCTCTCCACCAATCACAGCCGGCCTCATTCAAGCCCCATAGTTGGTTACACACTGGCCCCTATTGGCAGTCCCACCACTTGGACAAATTCAGAGCGCTACATGCAAATAGAAAGTAATTCAGTTCAAATGTACTTGTATGTGTTATTCTTACAAATCAGTGTTGCTGCATGCAGTTCAGTATGTTTTAGACTTGATCCCATCATTTTCAAACCTGACTTAGCCTTTTTCAGCCAGACATAAATATTTTTTCAGGTTTGACTGAATTAATCTCTCTGCCAGAAACATGGAAATTGATCTCAACAGTAATATCCCTCAATTAATGCTCGAGGTTCTCCTTTTCCAGGCAGGAACAGTGCGTCAGTAAAATTCTGCAGCTAAATACATGATTACACTTAAGCCCCTGTAGTTAGGTGTGTCCAATTTCCACACACCACCACACAAGGATCAAGGTCACTTACACTGGCAGTTATAGAAAAAACTAGGCAGCAGAGATGGGGAAGGTGTAGTCTAAACTGTTTCTGTAATACATATGAATAACAAATGAACAGTGATATGGTGCACATTTGTACTTGCATAAAGAAGAAACAAATGTTTTAATTGCTGCTTTATTACAGCCAATATTGTCTAAATAAAATAAATTGATTTATAAGGCAAATGAATCTAACAAAAGCACAGTATAATATATATGTCCTTTGAGTTTAAACTTTTACCTATTTAATGACTAATAACAACAACAAAAAAAGAAAAAAATTTCCCCATTGCTAATAACAAAAAAAAAAAAAAACTTGCACCACTTGCAAACTTGCAGTTTTAAAATCATTAAAATCTGCTTTTGTTAAGGAGTTAAATATATAGGAAAGTATATGAAGTACACAAGCGTTGACAATAAAAAACACTCCTAGAGAAAAAGAAAAAAAAAAAGAAATCAGCTACTGAAATGCCACAAAAGCAATGCTCAAGTTGCCCAAAAGACTTTTTCATGCTCTCCAGTCACACAGCGCCTGTCAGCACACACACACAAAAAAGCCAAACGCACATTATCCTGAGCTCCTCACATTGAACAAAATGCCAAATGTATACATCAGTCGAGCCATATATTTTGTTTGCTCTGACAGCTTTTCAACAGTTACTCTTGCCTATGCAAATGAGCCCACTCTCTCCACTCCCAATGATGTGATATGAGCTGCTGAATATAAATGATTGGGAATGATTGATAGACCCTCCCACTTGCCGCCCTCCGCAGACAGATAGAAATTCAGACAGGCATATGCATCTCTCTTGGTTCTCACATGCATTTCTCTTTCTCTGCCTCTCCTACTCTTTCTCTGTCATTCACTCAATAATCCACACAGACATCCAGCTACATCCACACAAAATGCTAATCTACAAGTTAGCAACAGTTAATAGTAGCTTTTATTCTGTACTCTGCAAATTTAGTGTTACACATTGGGCCTGTACACAAAGCTTATCTGTAGCAAAAAATGTCATGCTACGAGTAAAAACATCTTTGCTTTACGGCATTATTACATTTTTTTTCTTTTAATAATTTAGCGCCGTACCAGCTAAAAGAATAAAGACATTTTGACAGCACGCCTCCAGAGAAGTTGAACTCTGCAGAGTACTTTACCAGTATACATTAATAAACCAACTCAATGGACCATGAGAGTTTGGAGTAAGTCACTGGAACTGCCTCAACTTGTCAACTTTCCTCCACATCAAGCCATAACGTGTGACAAGGAAGTGCGGAAAATCCATCTAACTGTTTCTGAAACATCTCAATTGACAGCCCAACTCGACTCCCTATTTTGTGCATTAAGCTCCATTGTGCAGCACCTATGTTTCTCACGGCCTCTTCAACGCAGCACCACACTGGCAGTAATCACAACAACCCACACATCCAGGGCCATGTGCGCACCTAGCACATTTAATAAACAAAGCTATGGACAATTTAAACTCCTAAAATAAAAATAGAAGATTGTATAACTGAGTACATATAGCATGCCGACGCCGTAAAAGACAAAATGCGTACAAAAGAGTGTATTTACCCGCCTGTTTCCTGCCGTTCCCCTTCCCCAAAGCCCGACTGGCCAGGTGTATGTGTGTGTCAGACTGGGTCGAGTGTGATTTCTTTCAGACAGGAGAGTGGAAATGGGGTAGAAGCCATTACGCTGGGAGAATCACCCAGAGCACCCCGAAATGAGGGGCAGGGGCCTGTCAGCACGCGTGGATGTGTGTGCGAGTGTGCGTGTGCGGGCAGGCGGGCTCGCAGGGTCCAGCCGGTGACCTTCTTCTCCCAACGAACCCCCCCGCCATGATTTATTTACTGTGGACCTTATCCCACCTCTGCACATACGAACACATGCGGACGGACGGACACATGATTTCTAGTATTTCAGCGATAAGGCGGAATCTGCAAATGTGGCTTTTTTTTCACTGGGGACAGGGACAGTGGAGAGAAAATGGTGTTTGGTGCAGGAGAACAGATCTGTCACCCTATCTCACACTGCAGTAGCATCTTATTTTCCCCTCCATTTCTCTGCTCGGGCTGTCCTCTTCTCATTTTAGCTCCTTCTCCAAAGCCAACGTCTACCTCTCAGCATTACTCCCCCGATCCTAGCCTCCCCGCGTTTCCCCCCCTTCTCTCACATTTGGTACCGACCAATGCAGAGTCTAGATGCCATCTCCTCTGCTCTCTTACTCTTTTTCTCTCTCATTCATTCATTTCCTGTCTCTCTGCCTTACTGTCTTCTGTCTCTCTCTGTGAGGGGGTGGGGTTTGGCTGTCGAGGAGCAAGATGAATTTCTGATTGCTGTCAGGCGGCACAAGCGCTCCCATTGGTCAGGATGAGACAGGGAGGCACGGGCTCGAGAAAAAAAAATACATTTTTTTTCATTGGATACATGACCATAATTGCACCCCCCCTTTTTTCCCTCCCCCGTTTTTCCTCTCAGCAGAGTGGCGGCAGGCTATAATTTGAACCACCAGAGCCAATTATGCAGATGAGCTTGACCCAGGTTGACCAATGACCTTCTCCCCCGGTTTACATTTGTTTACAATATGCAAATTATCACTGGGTTCAAAAATGTGCTGGAAGGTGTCTAAACAGCTTCAGACTGAGACTGTAATGCCACAACTGCCCCCTAAAACTAGACCTGCCTCCCCATACACACGAACCATTATGTTCAAGTCAAAGGGAAACTACAGAGCGGGAGATATTTGATGAGGTGCTTGATGAAGTGTTGGGGTGTTTTGTGCAATAAGAGCTTTTTAATATCACCAGGCATTCCCCTCATGTTTCGACATTGTAACGCTCAGTTTAACTACAGGCCAAAGTAAAATAAAATTAAAAAATAACTGCATTCCTTTATCCCATTGTGCTCCCATCTTTCAACAACACTTTTACTTGCTGGCTCGCTTCTCTCTTCCACACTTCCACCCCCCCACCTCCTCCTCCTTCTCAACCACTGTCCCGTTGTTGGAGATGGGAGCTGCTCTGTCTAATTATCTGTATGGTTTACCTTGGCTCAGTGGGGCCTGGCTGCCTGAGCTGGGTTTAAACAGGGAGATGGACGGGTTGAAATTCTGAAACTCTAGACTGTAATTAGAGACAGGCACACTGAGGGCACACCGCTGCTGACACAGAGCCTCTGTTCCCATGCACACACTTACACTTTGGAGAGCACACATACTCAAGTTTACATAAGACTAAGTGATCATACAACACATCTGCATAAATGCATATAAGGGCTGCATCATGTTAGAGAAAGATGTGATGTGCAAGAACTATGTTGAATATTGCAACAACACTTAACATTAACACTTGTAAGATGAAGGTTTTATTAACCATAAATATGAAAATACAAGACTCACTGTTCAAAAGTGGCTCTAAATAAAACCTTACTTGAACAACTAAACCAGGTCTAAATTTAGGACTGAATTGGGACTAGAACATGATTGTATTAAGGTTTTTTATTTGGCCTTAGCTCGATTTAAGGCTCCAGACACTTAGTTTGTGTAAATTTCTGTCAAATAGAAGGCTATAATGTTATTGCAATGAATTTAGTCTCATGCAATGCGCAGCCCTAATGCATACTGACTCTTATACAAGTACCTGAACATGGGACTAACAAGACAAACTTTAGGAAGCTTAAGTACACTCAAGTTTGTCATACACAAACCAACAGTAAGTGAGCATACAATACATACAACAATGCATAGTGACATTTTTAGGTATGCACAATTATAATGTACAGTTATTGCGATGTCAGTAAACACAATGTCTGTATTGCAAGAAACTAAATGTATAGCACTGACATTATGGTCCTTCACTTGACAAAGAATTCATGTCAGAATCATTGTCCTATTATTAACAATGAAACACAATAAAAAAAAAATAATTAAAGAGCTGATTTAGTCTATGTTCCTGATTTAACCTGGCTTTAGTCCTGATTTAAGGCTTTGTTAAGTTTTTGTTAAAATTTGACAAGTAAATACAGAAATGTGTAGCATAAAAGTTACTAGGTACTCACTAGATCTATCTCATCTAGACTCTCATACCCAACATGTGACAATCAAGACAAACTTTCTCAAAGCACTTAAATGCACACTGTACTGAAAGTCCCAGAATATCCAAAAGCATTCAGTATGTTGTTCCACGTCTCTTAGTCCAACTCATATTTTGTGGGTTATTTTACTGTGTTGCAACAAGATGTCCCAAACAGACTACCAATTATATCTTTCACCCTCACCTCATCTATTCTAGCCTGTTCTCCACCACTCAGTCCGGTTTTAAACTCAGCCTGTGCGTTCAGCCAGTGTCCTGTGATTTATTACTTCTTTCTTCTGATTTTAATTCTCTTCTCTCTGTTACGATTGTATGCTTTGTGCTATAGGAGCCATTTCTATTTTCTCCAGTTGGACAGATTAAACAAACACACCAAGACAAATTGACCAAAGACAACACAGCCAATGGCACACACATGAGTGCACATGAGCCGGTCTTATTGCACTGGAAGTGTTGTGTTTATTCCTCTCAAAGTTAACTTCATCAAAACAAGGAACAAAGAGACAGAGCCAATCAATGAAATTCATTAATGAAAACTGAAATGCATTTTATTCTTTTCTAATTACACGCATTGTAGCTCATAATTGAGCGGGGTGTATCAGACTGGAGATTACTTCACACTTGTGAGTGTGTGGCTCGCCATGTGTATTACTCTATGTGGTTGTGAGTTAAGTGTGAGCAAAAGAAAGAGTCAGAAAGACTGGTACACCATGAGCAAGACAATGCTGGATGAGGAGAAGGAAAGACAGAGGGAGAGGCTGAAGGAGAGGGAGAAAATATGAGGCAATGGATTCAATTAGGTCTAATTTCTCTGGTGTTACACTGCCCCCTTTTGTCAAAGCCCAGAATAGCACCCTCTGGTCAGTCAGCTTTAGCTTGTACAACTCCAGTCCCACCAGTTTTTTACTCTACGTTCACATAATCAGGTTCACTGTGTGGATCCGACACACACAACTTTGTTTTACGTTTATATTTGACAGTTTAACCATAATAAGTTGGCTTCATTAACATCCCATGGGAAAGATCTTAGGCAGTGAGCTCAAGAGTAAAAGAGTCATCACCAAGAAAAGAAATATTATTAATATAGATCAAGGTTGATTACATTAGATTTTTTGTACTCGTATCTTTTTAATGTGTCTGAAAAGTTGCCTTTTGTCAAAGATTTGTGTCAGCAGCACAACAACCTTGGTGTTGTGTTTCATTGTTGAATTGACGGTTGTTGTTAAGATTAAAGTGGACTGCTATAAAGAGAGCATGTACTTACAGGTGTCACAGTGTTGTAATGTGTTGTGACAACTCCGGCTGTCATCAGCACTGCATACATAAAGAAGAGAGCCTTCAGCCAAGTCCAAGCTGGTACAATTACAGAAGTAGATATGTTGTGTGTATACTGGGTGTGTGGTTTGCCATCTGGCCCTAACTGCCCCACAATAACAAATGTTCCAGCTTTCTGATTGGGCAATTAAAAGCAGCAGGGGCACAGTGTTGACGGGTGAGAGTGTGACATCCATCATGTGAAACAATCGGCCCCTACTGAGCATGTGTGTGCGTCTATACTATATGTTGCTAAAAGTACCTACCCCTGTGTCCCTATAATAACTCTATGAAATCAAACACACAACTCCTTATTCCCCAGTGATGCACAGTAGCCAGTGGAATAAAAAAATCAATAGGATCATGTGACCAAACCAGGAAATGCTTTAACCCAGTGTCCAACAGTGAAACAAGTCTCACTGAAATTTATCACTGTGACAGAGATAGCGACTGAACGGAATAAGCATCAGTCTTTGGACAATTGGTCACAAAGAGGTGGGTTAGTCAGTTCAAATTTAGTATGAACCTAAAAACTTAAAACCCAGGGTACATCAGCAACCCACAGAGACATTTTATAACCTTGTCCCTTATTTCACTGATTACTGGATTTATTCATATTTGATTTTATTTCTTCAGAAACAGTCTCAGAAATGCAGCAGTTACAAGACTACACATTTGAAAGTAATCTCTCTTGGTCCAACAGAGCAAATTCTCACAGACATGAGCTCCATATCAAAGTCCAGTTATAGTCTTAGACTGTTGATTGTCTCAGAGCATAATTAACAGAGCAATAATCCAATATGGCATCAAGCCAACCCAGAACTGTCCGAACACATTTATGGTTTCAGATTGGGTGTGAAGCAGCTCAAAGCTGAGCAGCTTTTAGTCTACTGAGTGAGCCACTAATCATGACCCCATTAACGAAGAAAACACTGGGCAGAAGTCAGATGAGTTAAATTTGTGCTTCTCCTCTGAGCTTTTGTTTAGCTAATTCCCTGTTGACAGCCAAGTGCTCCACTCGCTTCAAGAAAACTTCCTCGAGAGGAAAGATTACTTTTATCCCTAATTAAAGCAGCTTATTTGCATAGCTCACCAAGTCATAATATATGCTAATGTGCATTTACATTGTAGAGTGCTGCATTTGCAGTTAATGTGGCCTAAATATGTCCATAAACATAATTTAAAATGTTATTTTAGGCATTATCACACATCTCCTTTTACATAAATTATGTTTACTGTTCTGCTGTAGAGTTCAGATATCACAGAAGATTATTCAAAGTAAGTCATGTGACCACTACAAACAGGACAATACTGGTACAGTAAGTACAGGCTGAAATACAGTCTTGTAATTGTGTAGAATATGCGGTTAAGTTTTAACAGAGTCTTAGTTTTTGGCATTTAACAGTAATGTATCAGAAGCAGAATTTAAGTTTAACAGGGGCCAATGTGAATCATTTTATATCAAAAATTAAAATAACATAACAGCCAACAAGAAGCATCTGTATCATTGATGTGTAAACAAGTGTATTTTAATTAAGTAAATGAACTATATTTGTAGCACTGACCAAACCCAGAATACTGTGCATATCTTATTGTAGTTGGCTGCACAACAGAGCCACTGGCCAGTTACTAGAACAGTCTTTGGGGTGACTAAATTGGTAAAAGGGATAAAATAGATTTTAAAGAAGAAAGGAAAACAAAATTGCATCCTGCTGATACTAATTGAGTCATGCTCTTTATTCATATCTTCTATTGAGCTGAAGGGAAGTGGATACAAGGTCTATGATCTCTCCCTTCTCTCTGGTCATTTGCAAGTATCACTTATGTTCCTCTGAGTGATTTCATTTGGCCTGAAGAGGTTTTGAAAAGAGCATAACACCAGATGGGCCCATGGTAAAAAACAGGTATCTCAGAATTTCATGTCCTTCTTATACATATTAAGTGTAGTGATCTCAAACAAGCACAGCTCTCTTAGCCACGATAAGAAGCTGCGGCCTACATTTCTGTTTTTACACAAAGGAGAAAACAAGATAGACTGAGACGGAGAGCACATGAAAACAGTAAGTACTTCCTTTCATTCTGCGCTGAGTGTTAGAGCACTTTTTCAGGTAATTGGTTTTGCCTAAAAGATAGAAAGATTAAAGAATGCAGCAAAGATGATGGGGGGAGAAGTACAGGGGACAGCAGCAACAGAACAACAGCTCACAGTTTTATCCTCAAGTGCTTTTCCGTTTGATTACCCTCCCGCCCGCCCGCTCCACTCCTTGCCCTGCCTTCTCCACTGATTGTGTGCATTCCTGTTGCTTTTCACTTCAACAGTTGTCTACGTGCGCATGCTTTCGCCCAGCGTGACCACCCGTGTCTATGAACTGTTCTGTTTTCACCTGCGTGGCCAAATTCGAGAGCATCTTCCTTCTTCAAAACACAGAACAACAGCATTGAAATGAGTCACCCCTTTCATCTGCCTGCCTCACCTCTCAGTTACTCCAGTTTCCACACCCAGCCTAATGGATTTTCAAATGCAGGTACACAATTTCTATCAAGACTTGACAGGCATTTTCCTTTGTGTTTAGAGATGGGGATCAGGCTCTGAGTGGTTTGCTGCTGATGGTTTTGTTGAAAGATTCTGCATACAGAGTAGAAACGTTTTCCTGAACTTCTCAGAGAGGGCTAAATGTGAGACTTTATGCACATTTTCACATCTTGCCAAACAAAGGTATTAAGAGCACCTCTTAAAAGCAGTACTTCTCTCGTTCACTTTGGCGCCGTGCTCAGCCGAGAGTTGTTTGGTAATGCACCTGCTCTACATAGAAAGGTCCGACAGATGGAATTTGCAAAAATATTTGTGTCAGATGATCCTAACAAGGGCAAAATTACTGAAGTCATGATTATATTTCTCTTTTAATTATAAAAAAAAAACACTGCTTGGGACCTGATGATGACTTATAATGTGTTGTTTTTATATATTTGAAAACAAGAACAAAAACCTGCATTATTGCATATGGGCTGACATGCCAATATTGACTGTGAATGTATAGTATGAAGCTATTATGGTCAGCATCAGATAAGCTGTGACAAGTTGACTTGCGGTGCCAAACTCATGTTATAACCTGAATGTAATTGACTGTGATTTCCAACTGCCCTCTCTGAGCCAGAACGGCAATGTCTTCTAATTAACTAGAGAGCCCTGACAGCCTGGTGCCACCTCCATTTGGTCCCCACTTGAAACGAGTGCCATGTCCTGAGGGTTCCTGTCAGAGCCAGTGTCTGTGAATGGTATGACATGTCCCTTCATGTCTCCATTTATCTCTCCCTTCCCCTATCCACTTCTCCATCTCGCTCCCTGACAACTATTTTCTTCTAATCATGCTCAGGAGGAAAATGAGAGTGTGTTTGGCTGGAAGGAAGGGGAAGGAAGACTGTGCCCACTGAATGTATGTGTGAGAGAGAGGAAGTGAGTTGGAGAGTGTGACCAAGTGAGCAAATCAGACACAGACAGAGACAGAGTTGTTCATAGGCCTGTCATCTTATCAGTCTGTCTGTACACTGTGCTTCATTATCTGCCTGGCCTGGAGAGTAATGTCTTCCTAAACCAGCTCCAGAGCCATGGGCTGCTACAACTGCAACAGCTCACATAATACTGAGCACACAGTTAAAATGAGACGCCAATTACAGGAAGAAAAATACTTTGAAAACAGCATAAAGATCTTCCATAACAGATTGGGCATTGAATGGTGCAAAACACCAGTGATTATATTGGTTCAAACACAGATGAACAAGATTTTTACTTAAGTCATTAGTAGTAACTACAACTACACTATCATTGACCCTTTGGTCATTTTAGTGACCAAAGATGGAGCCATAAGAGAGTCTGTAGATTCCAGTAGTACACCTATATGGTATAACACCATAACTGACTTCATTTTACAGGCTTTTTCAGTCCAAAGCTCCCCTTAAGCACTAGCCTAGTGCTGCCATTGCCATGCCCATGATAATTTATTGAGAACAACTGAAAACTAAATAATAAGCTATTTTAAAATCTGAAATGTTCATCTCCCGGAAATGATGCTTTTTACAAATATGTGATACGGTTTGACTCTGGTGACCGGCTGTCTGAGTTTTATGAATCTTAAACCTTGGACAACCTATAATTCCTACCACTTCAGTGCTACAGCAAACTGACACAGGAATTTAGCGCCGCAAAAAGTTCTTTGTCCTTTGCTGACAAGTACCCTCAATTACCCCTCAGTAAACCTGGATTTACAGAAAGACGTTTGTCACAAAATGCAAAACCCTCTCGCTGGAGAAGAAGTATTTAGTGTGCTTTGCTAAATCTGTGTGCCACACCACGGGATCCATCCGGTGGTTGAGGTGCATCACAATCAGTCTAATTGGACAGGTGTTTGCAAGCCATTATGATCCTAAACCGTTGTGTCAGTAAAAGCTCCCCAAAACAGCACGAACCCCCCCCCCCCCAAACCTGCACAAAGGATTAGCTCGGTGGATGAGATGGAGAGTAAGGCTTTTAGGTGTCAGAGTTGAGAGAGTTGATGATGGAGAAGAAACACAGACAGAGAGGGGAAGGAAGATTAAAGAGGAGCAACTCTCCCAGTGTGTGGTAAGCTACAGTCATCTGTTGTCAGCCCCCCCTGGTGGGAGTATGTACCCCACAGAGAAACCCAGACAGACATTAACACTGCACTCAGCCGCGCAACACTTATTTATATTTAGAGAGAAACTAGACTGTAAGCCATAAACTTATCGTTAGAAAGGGACAGTCACAATATAGTACACAGGGTCAGAGGAATTATTAAAAAATAATCAGTACACATTGCATTGTAAGGGAACAGTAAGGAGTCATGTGTACTACAAGTATTGTATAAAACAGTGGTTCCCAAACACAGATCTGGGAGCCAAAAGATGGTCGCTAAAGATATTATGTGGGTACTCTACATTTTTGCATCAGCTTAAAAATTAAATAGAAAATTCCCCATTGTACCCCATAAGCATAATCAAAAGGACACTGTAAGGACTACAAAACTAGACTGTAATAAAAAAACTAAATTTGGAAGAAATTCAAGACCAAACCAATTAAGACAAGTGATCAAAACTAAAACAGACCATAAAAATTGGGTCGCAATTCCTTTGGTCTTCTAAAATATGGATCTCATCAACAAAAGATTGGGGAACAATAAATGTAACCATCCCAGAGCTGATCAGAACCAATGTGACAAGACTGAAACCAGACTGAAGTTCACTGGGTCAAAGGTCAAACGACAGAAGATCAAGGTTCCTTCCCGGGGGATTATTGCTGACCAGGCACATTTTATTGCCTGTACAGGTCCACACAAGCACATATAACAATATCTTTCACCACTTGTTATTGGATGAGGCACAGCAGCCTGGTGTGAGGCTCTCAATGAATAGATCTTTATTGATTTCAACTAAACTGCATGTGCTGTCGGGCCAGTTCAACCTCTCAACAACTCATCTGTGCTCAGCCGCTAAGTCCTAGAGATGCACAATGAAACACACCACACAGCTTTGATCATAAACACAGCACATACAACACATTTTGTACATTTACACAATACGAAAATGCCTCACCAACCACTCCAAGCTCTCAGTAATGACCCCATGAAGGAGGGAGAGGCTCTTCACACACAACACTAGTGACAGTGGGGTAAAATATCCTCTCAATAATAGCACCCAAAGGTCAACAAGGCAGTAGTACGCTATCAAACATGATGCTGGCCTGGAGAGATTTTTTTTTTATTGTACATAAAAGGTAACAAGTGCCTGTTTTTGCATTAATTGACTTGAACAGCGTACTGATATTTTATACCCATTTTTTTTACCCATTCTATACCCATTTAATTCATCTTCAAGACATGAGTTGAACTATGACACCTCAAATAGTTTGTGTTATGCACATTCAAACAAACATCCACTGTACCTGATCGTGCCAACTTGTCTCTGATTCAACAAGAAGATGCAGCAACATAAAATAGAAATTAAACAAAGTTAAATGCTTGTATTTGCATAATTTGAACTGATATACAGGAGATGCTTATTGTTTTGTGTAATTTTTTACACCAAAGTCAAAGTAACAGCGCTCTAAAAGACGTTTTTTTATACACTTTATTGTAAGCCACATTATTTTAAGTGAATAAAATGTGAAATACTAATGCAAAGGAGTCCAAAACTATCTCAAAAAGCCTGAAAAAAGCATATTATGGCGAGTTTGCGGATACTAGACTAATGCCAAAAATTTTAATATGATAAAAAGTGAAATTATCTGAGTAGTTTCTATAACAAGATGCATCAAGACAATATTAGCCATATAGCAAGCTGTTATTTCTCTATTTGATAGGTATAGATAATCTCAAGCCCTACAAGATGCTTTTATTCCACATTTTTGACAGTGATGATGTCTACTTCGCAATATTTTCATAAATTTCAATTTTATAGGTCCCTAGTATTTATCTGCTACATTATAGGCGATGTGTGTGGCTCCATGCTCAGCCCTGTGTGCATAGTGATGTGTGTGTCACTGGGGTAATTAGTAATAGAGAGGAAGAGATCAAAGACATTACACTTGTGCTGTGCGCCTGTGTCTATGCGTGTACGTGTGATGATCTCCACCGAGCTTTGATGCTGTAAGCTCTGCCGGTTAATGTACTACGGATAAAAATACTACACCATGTAATCTGGCATTTATCCCTTGAGAGCAGAAGCCCAAAATGTGACACGTGTCAGGAGGAGGATGTAGGAAAGAAGAAGAGTGGGAAAACAAGAGCAACGATAAGACACAAGATATTTGATGCAAGCTAATATTATTCCAGTAGCTTAGTTTTAAAATACAGGTGATGTGCAGGAAAGACCCGTGCACATTTATTTAGGCCTATGGGAAAAGCCTCTTCACTGCCTGGCCAGGGTAGGCTGTCACTGTAAATTGAGTGACCACCTGTCCCCACTTTTGGTTGTACTGCACAGCCATTTAGACATCTGTCCCTCCGTCCCACTTATTAAAATAATGTTGGTGCTCAATGGATCTTATAAAAAGATAAGAACTACAAGGTAAGGTCAGCTGTAGGTGCTGGATTGTTTTAAAAAAATGCAGACTGAAAGCTCTGTTTTTTTTCTGTTCCATCATTTTTATTACAAATAATAAAGTCTCATTAAACACATCACTTTGCAAAATGTGATTAAAACAGCATCATATGGTCTCAAGGCCCTAAACTTGTATCACAGTAAGTTGTATGTGAGATTTGTCTTTCAAACCATTTATTTCTCCAGTTGACCCACCTTGTCTTACCAAATCACACAACTTGTCCCAATTTTAATACTTTTTAAGAGGCCACCCTAACTGTAGGCTATAAGGGCAATGATTTTAAATTTGACAGCATGTGTGAATTATCCAATTTGGATAGTTTGAAGTTTTGAATTTTCAAGACATCAAGACTGAACGGGACAGTGGGGCTGGCTAACTGCACTGGGTATATGTGTAGAGCAAAGCAAAACAAGCAGGCTACAAAACATCTCTACACAGTAAGTAAATAGCAAAGTCTTCCTTACGTTTTTGTAGACAAGTCAGCAGTGTGGGAAATTGCCTCGAAGAGAAGGGTCCAGGCTTCCTTGGGAAGTTGTGCCAGAAACACACCATTCTCCTCCTCGGTAAATCCAGGCAGTGATCTGAGGCCGTTCTTCTCCATGTTTTCCGGAAAAAAAACGCCTTGGTCGGTGCGAGTGTGACATCAACGAGTTAAACGTAAAATAAACGAAACCTTTTTGCTCTGAAAACTTACTTTACATTGGTATCGAAGCCCAAGGTGGAGAGGAGCAGTAAATGAAAGAGCTTTTACGCCTGATTGTACGCACACCTGCAATTGTACTGTTCACGGTTCGTATAGTCATGGAAAACCTGGAAAGTCAGAAAATGCTAATTTCCAAGTCCGGGAAAAGTTTTGAAATTTTATATTTTGGTGTAAAGTTTTGGAAAAGTTTTGGAAATTTAAACAGTCTGAGTAACATTCAACCACTACGATTCGCCTGCCCAGTTTTTTTTTTTTTTTTTTTTTTTTTTTTTCCCCAACTGACTAATTTCCAATTTTAACGAATGAAAATGCATAAAATGTTTCTAATGCACCACATTGGACATTTTGAATAGTCATAAGTCATTTCAGTCATTCGGCTCTTGGAAATTTAGTCAGAAGTCATGGAAAAGTCTTGGTAAAAAAAAAAAAGTGTATGAACCCTGTTTATTAGAAGAAAAGAAAAAAAGTATAATCCACGTTCAGCGTTGGGCCGTTTATCTTAGAAAACGAAAGAAGCCTAATATCTCCGAGCAAAACGTAAATTTTTTACTTTGAAAAGTGACATTACATAGTTATGGGAGCCAGAGTGTAGCACACCTGCAATGGTACTGTACACAAGTTAGACCAAACCTTTGACTTGTGACTGTGATAGAGGCTAGTATAAGGATAAGCTACAGGGATAGACAAACATTAGAAGGAAGTTGTAAACGGAATAAAGAGTATTTTATTTTCATTTAATTTTATACAAATATTGAATTATTAAAACAATAAGAACTTTGACCACTATTTGGCAGGTAGTGTTGTAGCCAAAGTTGTGACCAGGGCCAAAATCTGCATAGTCCAAGACAAGACCCAGGCCTAAAGAATGAATCCAAATCAAGAGCAAGACCATGGCAGGTCAAGACCAACTTTAAGACAATGACTAATGTTGTGATAAACTGTATAACATCCCAGGAAGCATTAAATAATTGTCCAATTGTTTCTCCATAGGTGAAGTCTGCATGCCCTTCTTGGATTACTGCAGACACTCTTGGTACTCCAGCTTCCTCCTACGTCTAAAGAAATGAATTCACAGGTAAACAGTTTTATCTAAATGACCCATAGTGAATAAGTGTAAATAGTTGTTTGTCAGTGTCAGTGTATGTCTCTCAATATTAGCTCTGCGATGAACTGACCATTGTCCAGGATGTACACCATCACAGGCTAAAAGTACCTTGGATAATAGATAAAGAAGTAGTTTTACAGTAATTGCATTTTTTCCAATTACAAGAAATATCTAGACAAATGCAACAACAGTGGACTAGGCCATGATTTAAAATCCCCAGACCTATAGCCTATCTCCAAAAATAAGACTAAGTGAATTAGAGTTTAAGTCATGGACATGCCCGAGATGTTTAAAAAGTGCTCTTCAAGCTCAGATACTGACACTATTGGCAGGTATAAGCAGCCAGAACTTAAGTCTAAAATAGTGGCAGGCAAATAAATGAGTGCTGTAGGTCTCTCCACACCTGAGATGGATCGAAAGGATGTGTGTGTGTGTGTGTGTGTGTGTTAATGAAGACAAAAATGAGTCCGAGCCAGCATCAGTGTTGTGTGGGTGTTTGAGCGGGAGGAGTGTGACTCAATGTACCAGTGACTGTTACAGAGATAGGTGTGAGGGCCATACGTCAACAGGGCCTAATTGAGAGTTTCACGTTCCCTCTGCACTTGCTACTGACACAACGCCCCAGGGCCTATTGTGAGAACGCCAACTTGGTGTCACATGGAAAATGAGAGCGATGGATGATAAGGGAAGGAGAAGTTTATGCTTTTTTTTTATTTCCCGGGGCTGATTTTCCTATAACTTTTAAAGAACTCAAGCTGCAGCCTCCTCTTAAACACTGCAAATGGTGCTGGCCTCAAGGCTGAATTTGCAGACTTTTGACCCCCAAGTAGCTGTCCATCAAATATCAAGTTTTTCACTTTTTTTTGTGACATAAAACTGTGGAACGACAAACACAGGTGAATACCCTGTAAACAAAACATGGCATTTTGACTGCTGCTTTGCCACTGCTGCTCTTGTGTTTAAAAAGCCACAAATGTGTTTATACCATAAAAACCAATCACTATTGACACATTTGGTTTACTCTATGGACAACGCACATAAAGTAGAACTACTTGGACCTCCAGACCTCCAACATAAAGCACTGTCTATGCCACAGTAGTAAGGATATAGTGCTCAGACCTGGACAGTATCAGGCATTCTTGTTCAGGGGTAAATGCTCTATGCATTGAGCCACAAAGACCTTATCTCATGACCATTAAAGAGCCATTAAAACTAGTCATTTGTTCCATTACTGACCTGTTGTGGCTAGACTCTCGCCATGGTACAGAGGCTTTTCCAAAATACCTGGATTCATATGGTGCTCCAGATTGACCCCAAGTCCAACCATTTCTCTTTAGTAATAAACAGTTCATTTATTCACCTTCACAGATGTCTGGAGCCTATCCCAGCAACCTTGGACCGTGGACAATGGCCAGTTACACAGAGGGCAGGTAGGATTGCTCACTACTCTGCCACCCTGTTCCCCTAAACATAAAACATTGTATAACTTCCTTGGTGGAGATAATTCAAATAATCACTCAATATGACTGTAGCTGAATGTAAAGACTGTTTTTTATCCTCTTGCTTTGGTCAATGTACTGTATTTAAGGCAATGTTTATTTTAAAAGTTACCTACTTACTTAGTCAAACATGGTTCAAAATTTTAGAGAGGAAAAGTAAGTGTCTCTCTCTTGTCTCTTTTTTGTAATTTAAACAAGTCAAGGAGTTTAATGGGTGCTGGAGGCCTGCTAAAAAAAAGGAAAATCGGATTAATGCATGAAATTTGAAATTCAAACTTCGGAAGATTTATAACACTAGTGGTGAATATATCAAAAATCACACTTTGTCAGAACATTTGGGCAATGAGAAGCAGGTGTAGTGCTCGGCAAAAAGGAGAGGTATGTGTGTGCACGTTGACACACACCCACACACACAATTATACACGCAGCACTTTGTTCCCCGGGGTGGACCACAGAGCCGTCAAATCCACTCTGATTCTGAATTAGCTCTGATTGGCTGTCATTGCAGGGTGTCCCACACAGCTGAGACCACTCATACTCCACACACACACACACACTTTTATGGTCCGAGCATCATGTTTCAGTAAACTGCCAAGCTCTCCAGCCTGTAACTACGGCTGTTTTAGGAGCTGTGGTTTAGCATAACTGTGCGTGTGTATGTTCACATCTGTCCACATATACTGTATCAAACAGTGTGATTCTCCAGTTCACAACAGTTCATACAGAATACAGAAAGAACACACCATTTATTTATTTTTTATTTATTTTTTTAGATTTTATACAGGATTTTTTTGTTGCCTTTTTACCTTTTTTTTTTAAAATATTGAAACATTCTTGTATTCTTGTATATATTAGGATAATATTGTAGGACCCAGACTTGGACTAGAACCAGTGATCTTAGTTCAAGTTGAATACTCTAACCATACAAACCAACAACGTTTTATAGCTCACAATGGTTAAGAATCCACAAAAACAAATCATTTGTTCCTTTACCAATGACTTTCCTTTACCCCTTTGTAGCTTAAGTTACTATCTATGGCTCTATCTTGCAATGAGTTCATTTGTATTATTGTTAATGTTTTTTATTATTATTTTTCCAACATTGCAACATTATTGTATTTCCATTGTCAGGACCGCCCAGTGACAATGCAATGGACATTCATTTCTTCTGCTTGTTCCCATCAGGAGTTGTGGGTGGCTATAGCCTGTACCAGCAACTCTGGGTTTCAGGCGGGGTACACCCTGGACAATGACCAGTTAGTTGCAGGGCCTACACAGAGACTGAAGATGGACAGCACCTGAAAACTAAATGTATGTATACCTTTATGGAAAAACTACATATGAGCGCACATATCCATCTATTTCCCTAGCCTTATAAGACTAAATAGATTTTGTTTTAATGCCAGCAAAGACCAAAGAAAGCTTATTTTACTCTATATTTATCTTTTTAATTGGGAAATTACACAGGTTTTGCATAAATATCACTTTTATACCACAAACATGCAAGCTGAGTGAATCGTCTGTCCAAAAAAAGCAGACCCACCCATCTTCAGAAAGATGCCACGGTGCCAACAAAGACTTGTGTGGCTTCATCAGCAGGGGTTTACCAGTTCAGTTTGGCTTGGATCTGCATCCAACAAGCTCCAGATCTCCAGTTACAAATGTGTTGCAGTGAGCATGACCCCTGCTCTCTAATCCAAGATGATGGGAACTGCAAAAATAAGCAAACGAGAAAGCGGGAGGTGGTGTAAAAAAATCTGAATTCTATTAAAGTTTTCAAACCAAACATAGATTCCATCTTTAGAGGCCTCAAAGATCGTGTTTCATTGCAAACAGCAGCCCATTTATTCAACAGGGCTCTCAGAGAACATTTGGACCGGGACACACATTTTGTGCATTAGCAATATGTTCATGTACTGTACTCATGAGTGTTGAATAAATGGCATTTCCCTTACAGTACAGTATGACTTCCTACTTGCTCATGGGTGAAACATGAGTACTCTCTAGTGGTGAAATACAAAATTGCATGGAAAAAATAAATGGTTAAGCAAAATGTGTCCCACAAATGTAAGCTAAGCAATTCAAGTTCAAGTTTATTTATATAGCACATTTAATAAGTTCTGAGGCCCAAAGTGCTGTACATATCATTAAGACAGTAAAACAAATAAAAAAAAGTTCAAAAACAAATAACAGCAAAGCAATAAAAACTATCACACAATACTAGAGACAACAAATAAAACCAGATAAATAAGTTAAGTCTAAAAAGTCCTGCTTAGCTTCTGTTAAAAGCCAGTGAGAAAAGGTTCATCTTTAAAAGGGACTTAAAGTGCTCTAGTGACTCAGCTGATCTGAGGCAAACTATTCCAAAGTCTGGGGCCCGCCACTGAAAAGGCTTGGTCACCTCTACTTTTGACTTTAGCCCTGGGGACATCCAGAAGCAGCTGAATGGAGAACCCCATGGTTCTGGCAGGGTCTTGTTGAGACAGAACTTCAGACAAATCCAATGGAGCCAGACCATTTAAGGATTAAAAACAAGAAGCAGCATTTTGTATTTGACCTTATAGGTAACTGGAAGCCAGTGCAGTGATGCCAATACTGGAGTAATATGTTCCTGCCGCTTTGTGCCTCTTAGCAGATGGGCAGCGGCATTTTGGACCAGCTGTAGTCTGTGCAAGGAGGCCCGGTCTAAACCAAAATACACTGAATTACAGTAATCTAAGTGTGTTGTTAAGAACATGTGAAATACTTATTCAAAATCTTTGATTGGAAGGTATGGCTTCACTTTAGCAAGGAGCTTCAGCTAAAAAAAAGCTGGTCTTTACAACATTACTGACATGTTTGTCCATTTTAAAAGAAGAAATGCTGCTGCAGAAGTAGAAAATGTACTCTACTTTCTGAATAGATTTTCAACAACATACTTCACTTCTAGTTGAGTACCATTTCTCAAGTCAATACAAAAGATTTAACAAGAAAGCCATCTGGACAAAGTTTGTCCTTCAGGAGGCTTTTCATTCTCCGCCCATCTGATGAGCGACTTGTAGACTGGAGGAGAGACTGGAGAGACTCTCAGGCTCTGATATTTGGGGGAAATTATCATATGGGGTAGTAATAAACAATTCTGACTTTTTTTTTTTTTTTTTTGTAATTAGGTAATGAGCATTTAGCTGTTGCAAATCTGCAACGCCTGCCTGAAGAGGGTTAAGTGGTAAAACATTATTAGGTGGTTTTCAAAAGGCAAATCATGGACAAGGCCCATCTCTGTGAGAATTATTAAAGTGTGATGTGTTTTTTTTAGACTCAATTTACAGTCCATTTCCACAGAGCAATGTCAAAGACAGGGCTGATAACTGCACCCACTGATGGATTTATTGCTCAAATAGGCGTATGGGAAAGTGGTGGAGTTTGTAAAGGCAAATGAAAATGTCTAGTGAGAGTAAATTATGTACCCGCGGCACATGCAGAAATCATAATCTACTTCTCACTAGCCTGCTAAAAATAAACTGCACAAAAAGAAGAAAACAAAGTTTTTTATGCAGCAGACAAACAAAACAGATTATAGTTTGACCAAGTACCATTTTAGCTGTCAACAAGTACCATTTCTGCATTTAAATGAGTACTTGGGTTTTAACTATTTTCAGTGGATAGGCTACAAGTGTTAGTCATGGGCTCACGGACTGTACCAAACACACTGCAGTAAAGTTGGTGACAATAAAAATAGACAAAATGAGATGGATTAAAATTATTCATGCACCTTGATTATTTCTGATGGATATATCACCTGTTACCAGTTTTAATGTGTTATAGGCTACTGTTCATTGAGCAGCAGGCCTATGTTTCCATTATAGCCTATTGATCATATACTTCTACTAATCATTTGAAAATCTTTCATTTTGAAGTAGGGATGTCAGACTTGTCGCAACTCGTCTTGTGCAGCAGCTGGATTCTCGCGATATTTTAATATTTTAGAGTTCTCGGTTAATCCTTCAAGTCAGGTAAACGGAGTCCGTGCTGTAAGGTCATCTGAAGGCCACTAGAGGGCACTGTATGCATGTATAACAGCGGTACAGAAAGACGAGCGGTAGTGCACTGTGGCGACATCACGAGACTAGCCCTATAAAGTATGTTTTTTATGATTCGTCTTACTTCATTTGGATTTATGATCAGACTTAAGCCACACTTGTATTTGCTCTTTTGTGTTACTTAGCCAAAACCAACGTTTGCTAGGTCTACATTATTAAGCCACAATTAGTTAAGCAGATTTTTAGCCCAATGTTACATAGGCCTATTTTTAAAATATCATAAAATTTTTTGACAGTTTATGTTACAGGTTTAAAGTAATAATATGTACCAGAAACAAATAGTTATGCTTGTTCAGTTAAAAGTGGCACCAAATGGAAACTGCTAAGTAAACAGATAGGAATTTATTATAACAGGGTAGCCTAATAAAATGAGTCCTTGAGAAATATCGTTCTATATCTAAACCTACTCACGACTTTAGATGCAATAACTAAGCATAGTCTTCATCTTCATGATGAATTATTAAACCCAGGTGTCATGGCTCACCTGATAGGCTACTCTTGAACAAGGAAGAGGAAATGTAAACCTGTCTGGCTACTTTTGTACCTCGAACACCTTTGACTTGCAAAGAGATATGCAGGTGGTTTCCATTCAATGACTGCAGGCGTACAAGGCAGGTAGGCTGAAATAGAGAAAACATGTTTAAGAAGGCCTTTTGTGTCCTCGCAGCTTGTGGATTTATTACTATGGTGGCTTATATGGTGATGCTGTTTGGTAAAAATGGCCATATTTCTTTGGAACGTTTTAATGTGATAACTGCAAAGAATGGATTTTGGAAAAACTACAATGATAACTTTAATACAACAACAGAGAAAGCAGCAATAGAAAAGAAAACTATGCTCAGTTCTGCGTCAGTTTTACCAGACTGCCCTGACATACCCCCAGACCTTGTGGGACCATTACATGTAGATTTTAACTTTAGAGTCAACTTGGATGATATGAGAAAGCAATACCATGGGATTCTTCAAGAAGGAGGGCATTACAATCCACCAAACTGCATCACCAAACACAAGGTAAGGGAGAAAATGCTTAGTAACCTAATAATAATTTTGTCCATAGGGTAAATATGTATGTTAGTGTGTTGGCAAGTGTGCTGATTCGCCGGGTGCATCTCAATAAACTATATTGTGCTAAAACATTTTTCAGTAAATCAAAAAGTTATAAAAAGTGTATAAAGATTCAGTACACCCAACATGAAATAGCCAATTTCAAGTCACTGTTTATTTTAATTGTGATGATTATGTAATCTTTTGATTTATTTTTTAGATAATTAATTTGGTTTTCATTAACTAAATCATACTCATCATAAAACATAAGTACTTGAAATATTTAAATTTGTGTGTACTGAGTCTTTAGGTAGGTTGGTTTCACTTTGAATTGAATGATCTAATTTATTGACGTGCGCCTGGTATAGAGGGCTAAGAGCTTTAAAATTAAACAACTACTACTACTTTTCTATCATCCTAAGAATATACTTCATATTAGTCTAATTAAGCTATTGGGTAAGTATTGTATCTCTTTTGTAATTTGACACAAGATTTCACTTCTTTTTTGTTCAGGTGGCTGTGATCATCCCTTTCCGAAACCGTTACGAGCACCTCGGTTACTGGCTGTACTACCTCCATCCCATCCTGATGAGACAACAGTTGGACTATACCGTGTATGTAATTAACCAGGACGGAGAGGGCATTTTCAACCGAGCCAAACTGATGAATGCTGGCTACGCTGAAGTTCTAAAGATTTTTGATTACAAATGCTTTGTCTTCTCCGACGTTGACTTGGTTCCTCTAGATGACCGTAACCTCTACAGATGCTTTTCCAATCCCAGACATTTGGCGGTAGCAATGGACAAGTTCAATTTTGCTTTGCCTTATAACACTTACTATGGCGGGGTTTCATCACTGAACAGAGAACAGTTCAGCAGGATCAATGGCTTCTCTAACACTTTTTGGGGGTGGGGTGGCGAGGATGACGATATCTACAAGCGGATCACATATAGTGGGATGTCCATCTCAAGGCCCGACCTGGTGACTGGGAAATACAGGATGATTAGGCACAACAGGGATTTGCACAATGAGCCCAATCCCAAAAATCCTGACAAACTTCATGAGACGAGAAGAACAATGAATAGCGATGGGTTGAATTCACTCAAATACACAGTTAAGAAGATAGAGAAGGATATCTTGTACACATTTATCACTGTGGACATTGAGGCGCCATTAAAATAAAAAGTAAAATTTATAAAACTGCTAAAACAATATGCACTGATCAGGCATATCATTACGACAGGTGAAGTGAATAACAGATTTTCTCTACATCATGGCACCTGTTAGTGTGTGGGATATATATAATATTATTTTGTCCTCAAAGTTGCTGTGTTAGAAGCAGGAAAAATGGGCAAGCGAGTTTGACAGGAGCCAAATAGTGATAGCTAGAAAACTGGGTCAGAGCGTCCCAGTCTGCAGTGGTCAGTATCTATCAAAAAGTGGGCTAAGGAAGAGTGATGAACCACGTGCTGCTGGAGATTAAATTGCTGAAAAGTCAGAATATAGCCCTAAAGAGCATCACAGTTTGTTGCATACAAGGCTGCACGTTAGGCAAGAGGTCATAACACATAATATTATAATCAATACTAGACAGGTGGTCATAATGTTATGCCTGATCAGTGTTTATCAGTTTGCTGCTTACTTAGAAAGTGCCATGAAGGATACTACTTTAAATAATGTATGTGCATTTATGTTATGAAAATCGACTTTTCTTAGTGTGTTTCTTAACAATAACGTTTACAAGTATAGTATAGTATTTTTTTCTATCTGACTATAAAAATGTATATGGGGATTTTTAGGTTCTATTTTTAGCTGGAAATATGTACAGAGATACTATCACTGGTGAAACCAGTTCGATCTAACTTAATGAAGTTTTGATGAAGCCCAGAATGTGAAATATGATCAGCCATGCCACCAGTTGTATAGGCTTTTGTAAATAAAGTTGTATAGTTTCTGTTTCCATTAAAACTGTCAACACAACCTTAAGTGCTCTTTTTATACAAGTTTTTTTTAATCACTATACATGCTGTTTTCCTTTCCTTAATTTTTCTTTTACAGGTTCACCACAACAATTCATCTGCCTCCGATACACAGCATATCGTATAGATGTTACCCTTCCTGACATAACCCTCTCCATTTATCCAGGCTTGGAACTGGCTCAAATAGTACACTGGCTTGTCACCCCTTGTGAAATGGATTAATCATCAGATGTCCCCTAAAATCTACCCAATGCACAAATATGTTGCAGATATTTAATGATATTTGTTTTCTCTCAGCTCGTGACTCCTAATTTGATTTATTGTTATATTTAGCAACTGAAAAGCTTTCATTCATTTTGGACCATAATTAAATTAACATTTTTCCGTTGTCATATTTGTAATGTTGAGGAAACCGTGGTCGTTATGGTTTAAGATTGTACTAATACTTTAATAGCCACGTGACCTTGAAAATCAGAAATCAAAGTTCTAACAGTGTGTACATTAATTCCTACTAATGCACTAAAATGCCTCTTCCCTCACTGTAAATCCATCCACATATATCCGAGTGTATTCTAGATGTTGAATTATTGAAAAGCATTAGCCTCTTTGAAACTGTGGCATTATATGAGAAAGTAGGTGAGGGGTAAAAATCTAAAGAAACAAAGAAGAAATGAATTTAATGGTAGTGTTTAAAACCATAGAGTTCAACTGGGTTTGCTCAAGTTTGAACAGATTATGTCAAACAACAATAGGCTGTGTTGTTGTTGATAGTCTTATGTAACCAAGACCTGCATAAAGGATCAAGAAAGGCATTTTTTACTCTTGCTCCAATCAGAGATAGAAGAAGTAAAAACAAAACCCATACTTAAGTAAGCATGTTCAAAATGCTGCTGCTCAACTTTTAACTGGTACGAAAAGACAAGAGCACATTAATCAGATTTCAAAGTCATTGCACTGGCTTGACTGTTCGTTTTTGACTTTTAAATGCCTCCATATCTGTGTGACCTGCTCCAGCACTACACCCTGCACGCTCTCTCAGGTCGGCAGATCAGTCTTTGGTAGTTGTTCCTTAGACAAAGACTTGAAGAAACTTAGAGGGGGCCGTGCTTTTTCAGTTGCTGCCCTCTTCAGTTACTGCTCTCTTAAAATCCATTTTTCTTTTTGGCTTTTAATACAGTTTGAGGTGTTGACATTTATTGTTTATTGTTTTTGTTGTTGTTTTTATTGATACAGCTATTGTTTTTAGTTCTGCTATAGTTACTTTTACATTCTTGTTAGTAGTATATTAATATTTTTTTGTTGTGTTGTAACTCTCAACGCAATGCTGTGTACAGCACTTTGGTCAGCTGTGTTGTTTTTAAAGTGCTCTATAAATAAAGTTGGATTGGATTGGAAGTAAAAGTACTATTACTTCAAAATAATAATAACCAAACAGTAAAAGTACTCAACAAGATAAAGTACCACTGCTGTTTTTACCACTGCTGTCCCCAAACCAGTATAAATCCCCTGACCTTCTGATAGAGAGGCAAGCATGCTACCCACTTTTCCACTAGAGTTAAAAATTACTTAAACTCATTTTAGATAATTAAAATTTGTTTAGGTTGTTTCCCCAAAAAATCTACTGACATAATTAATTGAGTAAAGGTAACTACTTCTTACCACCTCTAATATTTCTGTATGTTTAAATCACATCTCTCACACATACTATGTCAGCATCCACCACCCCCCAAACATCACACCCATCCTCCTCATCAGCCCCGCCCCCTCCTCTCATTGGTTGACCTAGTGGGGTTTCTATGGAAACCACAGCAGAGAGGCTGCCATGCACAAAGTGGGGTACAGGTTTTGAATGGTGCTCCAGACTCCCTCTTTCTCACACATGCCCACATTTACAAATCTGACGTGACTTCCCAAAGAAGTAGAGCCGATGGTGATGCAATGCTGCAAGAGAAGATGCCAGTTACCAGGCAGTTCAGGGATATTAAATATTTACTGCATGTAAGCTGACATAGGCTACAGCTGCCATCTTGTAAACTATAACCATCTTAGTTTAAGATTCAGAAATTATTAAAATATGAAATAAATGAACAACTGATGTCTCTTTAGTGTGACATTATTTTAAGTATTACCAGTTACTACTGTCCCTTTCTCATTCAACAGCCTTTTTTTTTTTTTTTTTTTTTTTTTTTTTTGCTTGTTTGCCATTGTTTCCATCCACAACAAATTATATACCAATGTCAATTTTGTGGCACTCCCAAGCCCTGATAAAAAGGTTACATCAAGAGGGAGAAGTTGATCAATAAAAACAAATGCCAAATTAAATATACAAGTCACAGTGTACTATGTGGCTGTGGATTTGCTGTTATGACCCCAAAAGAAAGAGGCTGAATGGAAAGATGTTTGTTGCCAATTACTGCTCTGAAAATCCTGATAGTATACCTTAAATATCATCAAATGGGCTAAAATAAAGGTATACTAAAAGCTGTACTATGTATTATAATTTAATAGGAATATTTTATTATGATTATAATGACTGAAACATATTTTTCTAAGTACTTGCTATTATGCAGACCTATTTGTGAATAGCATTGTTTGCCTGAGTCCACGTAGCTCAGTGATTACTCATCTGAGAGTGACAGTGGTTTGAGTCATAGACCTTAATTTAGCAGCACTCACTTTTGCATTGTGATGCACAATAGATCCTTATTTTCCTGTGTAAATCCTGTGTTTACATTGTTTTTGCAGCAATTTGTTCAGTATGAAAATCACTCAAGCCAAAATAAATCCTCCCATCCATAGATTTACACATGACCTAAAACTAAGCACAAACATGGCCTTCAAAGACACGGACTGTCCGTATGCAGCCTTCATCGTCAGCAGATTAATGGTTTGATGTGGGTGACACATGCGGCATTGCTAGCTTTGATCTAGTGGCCTGGTACGACTGAGTGTTATTCTCTTACGTAAGGATTTTACATAAACCTCGGTGTGCAGTAACAGAGCAGGAGGAAGATGGTGGGGGCGAGGGGTTTGCTGCACCATTACAAAGGGGGATTCGCAATGCACCAAATTCTACCACCACTACACAGCAACATGCATATTGTTAGCAAAAGCAAATGTAATCTATATTCCAGACACATGTAGGTATTGGTCTGTAGGCAGAGCATGAGCAGGCTTTCTGTCGTCACAACCTGTTCCTGCTTCTTTGTGAAAGAAGCTGACAATGACACATCTGTTCCCCTTTGATGCAAAGATCAATAAATTGTATTGAAAGCCCATTTTTCCGAAGCCTAGCAGATCTCCATGTAAGTGCATCGCCACAACAGAAAGGCCACAAGCAAGAGAGCAGCCATGTTTGTTACTATCTTCTGCCTGTTTAAGAGCTGTTAAAACAAGGGGTGAAATCAGGTGACACAACCTGTATGTTGTTGTGTTTTTACATTTACATTGATGAATCCAACCAAGAGGGGTCACAAGCCAGCAGTGTACCTTTTGTGTTGGTCCCAAGCCTGAATAAAAGGAGAGAGTTGTGTCAGGAAGGCCTCTGGGGTAAACCATATGCCCAGACAATATGCAAATCACTACACACTAGGAGATAGATTATTTGCTGTAGGGACCCTAAAAGGGAAAAGCTAAAAATAGTTTTTTACATTAAGTACATGAAGAATGACATGCAATAACAAAAAGAGTCTAAACATCAACTCAAATGCAGTTTTATTCATTCATTAAATATGAAAAAAGTGGAAATGCTTCAAACAAACATAAGGTAACAAAAAAGAGAGGGAAACAAATTGTGCTTTTTTAAGGACACATTAGAAAGAAAGCAAAAATACACAATTTAAGCCTGTTGGTAGTTATGGGACACCTCTGTGATTGATACCATTGCTTTATTATACCAGAGCAACCGGTTTAAATTAGTCTACAAATTTACCTAAAGCAATAAGAATAAGTGCTATTTTACTTTGGTATATGAATGGTTTCAATCCAGGAGTGCCCCTTATAATTATTATTATTATTATTATTATTATTATTATTATTATTATTATTATTATTATTATTAGACCTGAAGTATAGTGCATAATGATCACAGTTTGTCCAGTTTGTTTTACTGAGATATTTTGCATTCATGTGATAGTGAAAGTGAAAAAGGGGAACATAAATTAGGATTACTTAAAGATTTGATTGTTCCTTTTGCACTCTGCATGTCAGTCACACTTATGCCCATTCAAAGGATTATAACTTACAGTAGATTCAACACAAAATGGCTGCATATGGAGAAGCACAATTATTTAGCTTCACTGTACCCTCTTTGTCTGAGAATCCATGTAGGATCAGGTTACTCCAGTCTGCCCCATACATCGCCATCAGGGGGCTGAACAGACATCTGAACCTGAACCTTGTCAAGGATCAATCGACACATTTTAAATGAGATGGAAAGGTTTCACAAGTGACCACCATGTCTCATTGTAACTGTTGCCACACTTGATATCCTCACAATAGCAAATCTTTTAAACTCTAATTGTTTTGTTTACGATACAAATATGATAAACTTAAAAGACGTCATTTGTATGTAGTTTGGCTTTTAATTAAAAGACAAATGAAATGTCTTCAATCCTTCTTTTTAACCCTACATTAATTGTGGCAACATGGTTGACTGAGAATCTATACAGTCAAGATACAAAGACGAATTGTAAAGAAAAAAGGAGGGGAAAAAAACATATGCTTACAATTTACAAAGACCTAAAAGATGTCAAGCTACATTCAGATTCACACATAGCTCTGGGACAAAGCTTCCAGGGCTGGGAGTGATCATTACAGCACAATAAAATTTGATATTTCATTTTAAAAGCATACTATGCAGGATATCCAGGAATGTTTTAATAAAGCTGACCCACAAGTCTATCTTGCATCTAAGCTGCAATGGTTCATTCAAAATACATTCACCTCCACATTGTTCTGGAGGACCATAATAATCAAATAAAAATAGATGACTGTGATTTTGTTCGGAAATCCTGCACATTATGCCTTTAAATAATGGCTCACATGAGGAAACAGCTCAGTTATGTTTAAGCTGCTTCTTGATTTACATTCCTCCATTTTGTCTAAATGATCTTGTCTGGGCTGTGAAAGAGATAAGATGTGTGTCTCCCTGTCCTTCAGATGTATCCACCTCCACAGCATGCATTTGTTATGAGAAAAATAAAAAGTAGCCAGTACATTAGAGTTTGTAGAAACTGGTGCTGTCACAGTCAAGTTTCGTGCAGAATGATACAGAAGCCTCTAAAAACATTGTGAAATCACTAAAAAAGCTTGTTTGTACCTGTGTCAATGAAGAATACAGTGTAGCTACAGCATGTCTGAGAAATTGACCCCTGACCTCTGTGTCGTTCATGCAGAAGAGGAGATTTGTGTAAATGTACAAAATGCATTTCTGTTAGTTGTATGAAACTTCAGTGCAAAAGACTAGTATTGCAACAGTTTCCAGTGATAATCCCTAATTCATTAATCCCAGAGTATTGTTTTATGATACAAGTGAGATCCAGTAAAACAGCCTGCAACCAATTGTGACTTAAAGTAAGTAAAAAGTTAACCAAAGGCCTCGCCTTCCCATTAAAAAAGGTTTTGTGTGGCATTCCACTAAGGCAGCATGCCACTTTTTACAGTGAAAGAGACATTTCCAACATGTTCAAACACGCTTCCTCCCAGATCTCAGGGACACGCAAATACTTATAACTAGTGTGCGGTCAAAGAGGACCAAAAACATACAGCAGGAAATTGTATCCAATACTGTGGATGTCACTGTAAAAGTTGACTATTTTTCTCAACTTTGGCTAAAATCAGAAGATTAGGAGGTAATTTGTTACAGGTTAGACAAAATTATACATTGAGAGTAAAAAAGCAAACTAACTTTGATTAGATTAGGTCCTTGTGGGCAAATTAGCTTTGTCGTTGAATCCCATTTAAAAAAGGTGCTCTGCTTCGTTGCAGTGTGCATTCTTGATCTGAAGTTTTCAAAATGGCTGTCAAACTCCGAGTAGGACAGAAGGAGTTTCCAATTGCAAGTTACAAGGCCAGTGTGTATATTGCATGTTCATAGTTTGTCAAGAGTTAGCCTCCAAAATTCCAGTGTGGACTGTGAAGTGTTAACCCAGCTTTTTGGAGCCTGCTCGTGACTTTCTCAATGAACAAAACCACTTATTCTATTCTAGCCTGTCATAAGCCAAAACACTTAGGAATGAGGGTTTTAAACATCTGAGAAGAATTTTACTGGCTGTCAACTCCACAGCTCAATATTTCTCAAGGTCCAGGGAAACTTTTGGCCCAGTACACTAGAGATCATAAATTAAGATGAGACACATGGACTCCTGTGGTAGATGCTACTTCTGGTTGGCTGCTCCTCTGGCTGTGTTGCCTGGTTTGTTCCCGGAGCGACGGACAGGTACCTTGGAAACGGGGATTCTGGTTCGGGCTGGAGGTGGCGCTTGGGTCTTTGGCGGAGATAATTCAGTTTCTTGGACAGATGACAAGGCTGAGTGGCTTGCTGAATGGGGTGGCGATGTTGGTCTTGAACTTACTGGGATCTTAGACTCCCGGGGAAGGCTGGTGCTGCCTTTCACTGAGCGGAAAGAGGACGATGAGGAAGAGGATGGAGGGGTTGTCTGAGAGGTGGGGCTGAGTTTGTATTCAGACGATGGAGAAGGAGTACTGTGTAGTTCCTGGTCGTCATCCTCTTCCGGGTCATTGTAGAGGTCATACAAGTGGTCCCCTGAACAACTGTCACGTGATAGGGCCTTTTTCTGGTTGTGTTGTACCCCGCTCTCGTCTGGCGTTGCGGTGGGGGTTGCCGAGGGGGTGTCCCAGTACCCTTCATCACTGAGTAGCTCTTTTTCACCGGGCGATGTTGGATGGCGATTATGTGGATGGGGAAGAGGTGGTTTGGCAGCGCGACTTCCTGCCCCTCCGACCACAGGGATCTTACTCAGGCCCAGAGCTTTCACCTGGGGTGCCTTTCGCTCTGTGCTCCGCCCAGCTGAAGACAAGTGGCTGGTGGGTAGGTTGGATGCAGAGCGAGGTGGGTATGTGGAAGTTGGGGTGGTAGAAGTGGATTGGTGAGATCTGGGCAACGCTGGGGAGTTGTCTCCAGTAGAAGGTAACATGTGCCAGAGCCCCTGCATGTCGGCATCATCCACCCCTTCTGGACTTGCCATTTCTTCCCCTCCACCCATGTAGGCCACAATCCCACTTCCGGCTTGGTGCTGTGGTGGAGAATCTGGTGGCCTTACGCAGGCTGGAAGTGAAGCTGGCATTGAGCTTGTGGAGTAGGTCTGGGTTACTTGGGGATGTAAAGGAGGCTTAGATGGGGACATTCGTGTAATGGCGCTGCAGGTGATATTGGGAACTTTCACTGCACTTGCACTGACACTACCACTTCCACCCCCACTGCTGCTGCTGCTGGTGCCGCTGCCTCCATTGCCTGTTGGTCCTTCCTCCTCTGCATCAGCAATAATGTCACCACAGCCAGTCAGTGAGTCAAAGCTTTTGAGGGATGTGACATCGGTAAACAGCAAGGAGCAGAGACGATCAACTGAGGGCTCTGAAGGGGGATCACCTGTGCTACAGCGATCCAGTGGGGGTGTTGCAAGGGATGGGCTGAGGCTGGAAATGGAGGCTTTGGTTTTGGGAATGGCGGGGTGAAGAGGCGAGTCGGTGGGCGTAAAAGGGAAGGCGCTGTCTGGCACACCAGATGGGCCTGGCATGGCAACACAGTGTTGGGGTGTCATGGTAACGCTAGTAGTGGGAGTCTCTGATGCATGGTGATTAGGTTCCTCTATTGTATTCCCACAATGCTCCTGGGGATGAGGATGAGGAGGAGGCTCTAAGGTAAGAGTGATATCCTTTTCACATTCAGAAATGTTCTCACCTTTCTCTTTTCCCCCATCTTTCTCCTCCACATCTCCTTCAGTTGTTTTTTCTTTACGTCTCCATCGCATGCTGCTGAAGAACCCTTTTAGGCCCCTCCCTCTCCGGACAAGCCCCGCCCCTCCATTGTCACTTGATCTAAAACTTCCACGTCTGAGAAATGAGAAGAAGCTAAATGATTTGCTTAGAGACCTCACAGGCACCGCCTCCATGCTGGCATGTCCCTCCCCTGGCCGTCCCTCAGTGTCGTTGTTTGAGCCTGTTAGCCCATCGTGTGTTTTGCTCCTAACGAGTTCCACTGATGCCGCTGATCCATTCCCATTTAAAGAATTCCCGTTGTCTGAATTCCCATTGTTTCCGATATTTGTAGCTCCTTTGTTTCTGAAAGAAAAAAAGCTAGTCATCCCAGAGCCGGTGGACCTCTTTCCGAAGAGTTTGAAGGCAGCTTTGTTGATTTTTCCTGTGGGTTGGGGGTCACTTTGCGGGGCCTTGGGGGGCTCCAGACAGTCCGCCTGCACCTCCATTATCCAGCACTCGCTCCCACTCAATGGTCTCTCGGAGCTCTCCAGCAGCCTTTCCACACAAACACACTCTCTCCCTCTCTCCACCCTGCAGTCTGCAGCTCTCACTCCCACTCTGACTAGCTCCAACGCCTGCCCGCTGCTTTTCTCTCACTGCCTCTCCCTCCCTTTCCTTTAGGAGCACCAACACTCACATGCTGGGTGCTGCTCCTCACTGTATCCATAGCAACTGGGTGGGCTAAGCAGCTTTCGTCAGTGTTGGCGGGGCGCCAGGCCTGTCCTCCACTCCCTCCCCCATCTATTCCTCCACCTTCCCTGTCACTGGTGCTGTTGTGTTGAATTGTTCATCAATGTCCAACTTCTGCACCTCTTTCATCCCTCGTCATAGTGTGTTACCTTGACTTTATGTGGATCTTTGTTCAAGCAGGTGTACACACTAAGAGAGGCTTTTCAGAAATTAAACTCAATAATTCAATGTAGTGTGGTCATGTCCTCATTGTGCCATGAAGATAAAGTCTGATCATTATTGACAGTTTACTTACTGATTGCTTACTGACTACCCTTTTTAGATGTAATCAGATTTATGTTTTACTATAGGTATGCACTGAATATCAGAATATTTATCACTATTAAACCATATTAATTCACAATCATATACTATACTTTGAGCAAGCAGGGTCTATAGGCAAACATTTTTCTGTACCAAAGGAGCATAATAAAGTCTGAGTTAGATGACTCACTGTAAGATGGTTGATCAGCAGTATCAACAGGATTACGCCTGTATGGATTTAGAAAACAAGTGCTTCAGCAGTGTTGCACAAACACACACACCACCTCAGATGAACCTCAGATACAGTGTGGGCTCCCATATGGCTTTGAGATCTCTCTATATGGGTTCCTCTCAAAAGGATGGGAGCCTCTTTCATTACTTTTTAATTTACTTTTAATTTGAAACATAGATGTTTGTTAAGCACAAACATAAATAATAATTAGCAGAGATATTACTAAGAGTGTCAGTCATCTCCAAACACTTAACCCGGAATATTAAAGTTGACAAACATCAGTTCATCTGTCCATTATACCTATTAAAATGTATGTATATCTCTCAATTATGGTGTTACTGTAATTATAATGATATCAATTTTATAAATGTTCAATTGTACTCACATTTTAATAACATGTCAATCATCCTTCTACTTTTTGTCTTCTCTGCCTGCAGCAGTTTCACCAGTGTGTTGAGTATTGTTCAAGTTTACCTCTAAAATAAATCATCTATAGTGGGTGCTCTTTTTTACAGCTTTTTCTATCTTCCCATCCCCCCCTGAGTCTCCCTGGTACCCCGACCCACTTTCAGACTCCTCTCCCCTCCTTCCATCCTTCCTTCACCAACTCTTTTCTCTCTTCCTCCTCCTACACTCTTGCTGTTGTGCACCGGCTCTCCTCTTTCAGCCCTTTGCAAGCAAACAATGTCTGCATTCATCCACACAACACAGTCCTAGACAAGCACACATCCACACAAATACATATGAGGGTATCCCCAGTGGCAATGTTTTCTCTCCAGAAGTCAGTCATTGTGGTGTGTTGCCAATTACCAAGCAAGTGCACAGATTCTTATTTAATGTTTATACTGTGTAAAGAAATATGAAAGCCAGTGTCACAACCATAAGACAACTAAAGCTGAATGTAGGGCAGTTGATTGGATGAACTTGAAGATGACACTGGACAGCAGATGGCTAGTGGGCTTGAGGTGGTTACCCATGAGTGGCTTTAGTTACTACATGGTGAGACAAAGGATGCCCAACTGTTTGTGGGGGTCTACTGTTTAACATAGTCAGAGCCACCTGTGCCTCTAACTAAATGTATGGTTCAGTGATTACTTTGTTTACACAATGTCAGAGTGTCACATTAAATAAATATTTGAACAGATGTTTCAAAACAGAAGGGTACTATTTATTTTGTTCTTGTACGACATCTTGAAAGTAATTTGTATTTTAAGTATTTTTGTTGTAATTTGTAAAAAGCAAAACAAAACTCATTCAAAGAAGAACTTAAAATCTGTTTTCAAAGTACTTTTTAGGAAAGATACCCAAGTCAATTTTCTTCAAAAATGTGCTTTACTAAATTGTGTGAGTGAAAATATCTTATTACTTTTCACCACTGCTTCTACACACATGTATACACCCTATTACAGTCGAACCCACTCTCCATCTGTCCAAATGGGGTTTCCATTTCACCCCCCTGAATGAAGCTCTTATTGGGACAGTTAGAGGACATTTTTTCTCTTTGATGGCTCTTCTAATAGTTAGCTCTGTCTTGTAGTCTCTGGTCTGCACTATGCTTGTGTCTGTATGCGGATCATGCATTAGTAGTACACTCTCCTCTCACATTAGTGATGTGCCTCAGGATGCAAATATTGATGTGCTTGAGTGTGTAGTGCATAAGTAGAAAGGATATACTTGTAGGTGCATACTGTGTTCAGCGGAAGACCATTTGAAAGTCACATTTGCAATTTAAAATTTGCAAACAAATTGCATACTGTCAATGCAAATACCTGTAAATATATGAACCATTTTAACATAGTGTTCAAAAGCTTCTTTTTGTCAGACAGGAGTATTTTTGTTTACCTGCTTTACTAGTTTCGCTACTTCCTGTAGCCTTTGTCAGAAGAACAAGTAAAGCAGGTAAACAAAAATACTCCTGTCTGACAAAAAGAAGCTTTTGAACAGTAGTTTACTTAAGAAGACAGTATAAATTTCCACAAAAGAAGGCATTTTAACATAGGTATTTGACTATTTTTCTTTCCTGAAACAAGGAATGGTTGCTGTGAAACTTTGTTCAAACTGCAAAGTTCAACAATGAAAAGGCTTAATGTGTTGAAACTGACCTGGTCAAACCACTTGGTGACACACCTGGTATAACAAGAACTTCTTGTACCGGTCCCATGTGCAAGAAGTGGAAAATGAACCGATGTGTAATATGTTAGCCTTTGTGCTTTTAGAATAATTTTTCATTTTATGTTTTTTAAGCAACACATACCAATCCGAGTGTCATATTTGTTTATGGGGTGGGGAGGTTGTTACGGCAGTAGCTATGCCTGGGCTTGTGACATATTTAAGTGAAATAATCTCAAGTAGGCGGAGACAAAGATAAGGATTTATAAATGGCGTTTGCACAATCACCCCATATGTAATTAACAATTGTCCTGTAAGCCAGACTCCCAGCAGGGTAGTATTACAATGTATTTTTTTATTTTATTTTATTTATTTTTTTTATAAGATTGGCTTTAACTGTTTGGCCTTTGACCTTTGTATGTTTGGCTGTCATGAGCTGTAGTCGCTTTGTATATAGGCCTAACTTGAAAAAAAGCACAGGTACATGTTTTTCCCCCCACAATTTTCAATTAATTTTTTAAAACTTAAAATTAAATGTGTCAGTGTTACCCCACTTACCCACAGCCCTACATGGCGTACCCCTACAAAAGTCCCTAGGCAGCCATACCCTGTTGAAAAATTTTACAAAACTTTTAATGCAGATATTGTATTCTTTTTGTTAGAGATCATAAGAAGGGTGTTACAAAAGGAATGTATGCTATGCCTCCTCGCCATCTGTACTGTTTTACCAGCTCGCCATTGTACTATAAATGATTAACAGCAGGGCTGAAAGTAAGCCGGTACGGCACTACTTACCGTCATAAGATTTAGAGGGGGTACGCAGTACCGGGTAGAAAGAGATCAGCTGTCCAGCCGGTCTTTACAGCTTTTACACACATTTAGAAAGCAGCCGCGACCGCGGACGCTTTTATGAGGAAAAAAAAATCTGACGCTAAAGCATGTGAACCAGGCAGTGCTTTATCTCATCATATCTGTGTCTGTGTGTTTTTTAGTGGCTTATGATCGCTCCGTGATGTGATTTAATGCACAGAATGTCCCTCTCCCCTCTCATCATTCACTGATTGTCTCGCTTCCTTAAACAAACGCATTGAGCATGCGCGTCTTAAGCCCAAAGCACACCTGGAGCGCCGCCTCAAATTACACCAAACGCTTGAGAAGGTTTTAATCAGTGGCCCTCAACCCGGCGATCGCGATCTACTGTCGATCGTAAAAGCAGTGCGGGTAGATCGCGGAGCCATGTCTTTCCAAATAAAGTAATTTGCCTATGGCATTTGAACGCCCCGCAGATGGATCAGTCTGAGATTCTTTCTAAAACACGAGACACCGCGGAAGCGCAAGGAAACCGCACGAGCTACGAACTAAACAGAATACAAGCAACTTAATAACAATCAGAGTTTGGGGCTGACGCACACACGCACACACGCGCACACACACACACAGGAGGAGAGGCAGCGGTATCAGGGAGGAGACAGGTGAGGAAGGTGTCAGAGCCTGATGTATGTCACCTGTTTGCTTTGTTTTTGTTACTGCAGAAGTACGGGGGCCATGTGTGCGCCTCATAGAAAACAATAGGGGCATATTTTTTGACGTGCGTCCGGTGTGTGTTGGCCTTTATAGGGTGCGTTTGATTTGTTTTCAAACCCTGTTAAACCCTGTAAAAGCCATGTCTATATTTTTCATTTATACTCAAGATTCATTCTTAACCTCGTATATCTGCTTTTTCTGATATATATGTGTGTGTGTGTGTGTGTGTGTGTGTGTAGGCATAATTTGTTATAGTACCGGCATAACCGGCATAACTACTTTCACCCCTGATTAACAGCCCTGAGTATACCCTCCACAGCTTGTCTCTGAGAGAGTATACAGAGTTTACAGAACTATAACCAGGAAATACAGGTGCATCTAACAAGCTTCCTTGTTGAGAAACGGGGTTACAAAAAAAAAAAAAAAAAAAAAATCAAACCAGACAAGGAAAGAGGTAAACAAAGCCTTTTCTTCTTCCTTGTGGCTAAAGACTCACACATTATTGATTACTGTATTTCTGACTCCATTCATTCAGAAATGCAGTAAAAATGTACCCAGGACACATATCCTTTACAATCCATGTTGACCCACCCCCAGACCACTTCAATTGCAACTTGTTGTAGCTGTATAATGACTTGCTTATTTGCAAACAGATGAGTGTTGTATGTCTGGGGACTGTGAAAGAAACCCATTTATTCTAACAATGCTTCAAAGACATTATGAAAAACTAGTTCACTGCCCCAGTACAAATAGCACTATTAACTATTTTAAAGCATAGGCAGATGCAGCAAATGAATAGCAGTTATTCTTGTGGGGTCACATATTTTGTCTTTTGTACACTAAAAAGCACTGAATTCTTAACAACATATACTTGTAGTTTACTCTAGTTCATATCTCTGAGCTCTTTGTAAGTGTTAGAGCTCTTTGTAAGTGTTAAACCTCTTTCTTGGATAACGCATAATAAACATTTATCCAGAACAAAATAAACTGCTGACCTCTATAATCGCCTGCAGATCCCCACGCCCTCAGTAAGCTTGACCTATTTCAAATACTGCTGCAAAATATGTGGCTGTTTCTAATAATATAACGCTTCATCCTTTTGGCCTAAAATCAACTAGAACTAATAGATTGTCAGTTACATGAACAATCCCTTTATATACTGTATACACATACTGCAAAAGGCAGCACAGGTTACCCTGACAGTTGTGTTTGCCAGACACTATTGTACCCAATACAGGGTCAAGAGTCATAAATCAGCTCAGTTAGGTTAACATCTAAATTTGGTGTTATTGAGCATTGTCAGATTATTTGTTCAAAGCGAGATGTAAAATATGATTAAATACTCAATGACGACAACAATAGAAAGAACACATTTTGTCTAATACATTAGTCATTTGAAATATGTAGAAATTATTATTAATATTTGACTTCTGCTGGCAGAAACTCAGACGTTCAGATAAGGACAGATTAGTAAATACTCAGAAAACATGATGTATGCTGCCAAGTATGTGTGTATGACGTGAAATTATTTAGTTGTTATTATTTATAATTATTTTAGTTGCTTGTCTGATTACCAAAAAAAATAAAATAAATAATGGCTGGATCAGCTCATTACTTTCCTTACATAGGTTTTTGAATGTGAATAAAATACAAAGAAACAACATTTTCCGGAGGAATTTATTCTTATCTTCTATTTGTTATTTGTCAATAGTGCTTTTTAAACATTCATAAAAAAAACAAGCTTTTTCTACATGTTTGGTATGACATAATGAGGCTTTCCTTTTAGATTTGGACTATACAGACAGACACAGGAATTCACCCGATCTGCCCATTCAGACCCATTGCGTAATCAGCACATAATCATTTACACAAACATTTAGTAAGCTTTCTCACTTGGTCTCTATGTCCATTCAAATGCCCCTTATTTGGACTCAGCAGGTCATACGTGCCACTCCAAACTCCAGACTCACAACAGCTGGCTCCTCTTTGGCCAGATCATTGTTGTATTTCCCTTCCAGCTCACCGTAGCTCTGCTTCCTGCTTCCTGTGCCGCTGCTGCCCTCTACTGTCCGCTCTGTATCTGTGCTCTCCAGGGCCTCTTCAGCGACCTCGTCTTGCTCGTCATCCTTGTCCTCCACTCGTCGCTGCTCCTCCTTGTGGTTGATGGGCGCCCCCAGGATGAGAGAGTCGGGCCGTGGGGGGAGGATGTTGACGGTTGAGCGCTGGTCTCTTGTGGGAGGACGAGCAGGGGGGTCAGAGGTCACAAGAGGGGTCACACCAAGCTGATGAAGCCTCTAAAATAGGAAATAGCAATATTTAGTTTTAGGATAACATTATTTTTACTGTGTCTATAAATATCACAGAAACAATATATTGTGCAACCTTATTTTGAAACTTTGCCTGTTTTGCATTTTAAATTTAGAAATGTATTAATAAAAATTAAAAATGACATTTAAAACAAACAGATTTGCAGTTAAAATGTACAATTATATTTTGCACTCACGTTTTCCAGTGCTTGCAGTGTGCTCTCCGCCTTTGAGCTTTTTTCCTTGAGTGTCAGAATAGTTTTCAAAATAGACTGACGTGGATGCATGGATCGGTCAAACTGATGGTACATGTTTCTCCAGAACCTTGGTATACACAGACAAAAGTATTTTCAAAGATAGCAATATATCTTTTGACTGTGCAGTGGTGTAAAGGATACTCACTTATAATGGTAGGGAAGTGTGGACGGCTCCAGGACAGGGTGTATATCATTATAAGCAGGATTGTAAAATGGATTTAAGTAGTTCTGCTTTTCACCGAGGAGGAATGCCCATAGTGAATGAGTTCGCTCTTTTAGTCTGAAAAACAAAAGTGCTCATGCTTTACTATTACCCTTTGTTATGCTTTTTAAAAGACATAAAAGAAACATTCATGTTGCTGGTAGTGTCTTTGCAAGAACACTGTTGCTCTGGGAGGCAAAAAAATATGCAACATAACTTAACATAATAAAAATATGGAACATTGTTGGTTAGGCACATAAATTTAAGTATATAGACAGGTTATTGGGATACACTTTTCCATTGGTTTGCACCACAGGCTAGTTTATTATAAAAAATAAATAAAACAGACACAACATACTTTTTTCCCAACAGCTTATTACCCAAAAGAAACATCTCAATTTCAAGCGCAGCACTCACTGTAGTTCCTCTCGTTGTCTCTCATTGTTGCCGAGGAAGTTGCCATACTGGCAGGAATGGACATGTTCATGGATCTGCAGCAGGAACCATTCGCTGAACTCAAATGCCTGAAAAATGTAATATCAAAAATGTTGTTAATTTATCAATATTTTAGTAAATGTGAATGGTTAAAATAAAGTTGTGCATACCTGTGGGAATTGTTCAGTGAGCTGCCAGACACATTCAAGAAACTGAGTGAAGATTGGAGACACCTCTTTTGGATCCCCATCCAACTGATCACACCTACAGAAACACATAATAATGTAAATAGAAACAGCACAATATTTAAAAAGTTCAAATAAATGCTTATTCACCTGTCAGCAAACTTGTGGCCAAAAGAGATCCAGTCCTTCTCAATCAATACCTGAAAGACAGCATCATTAGACATAAAATGCAGTAGACAGCAAATCTGGACAATAGATTTTTTTGGGTAATTACCATAAAGCCTTTAATGGTACGGTAGTAAGGGTCCATAAGCAGAGCCCCAAGAGCACAAACTTGGGCTGTTCTGTCCCAGCCGTCTGAACAATGAACTAACACACTGACTCCTTCCACTGTCACTGCCTAGATGGTAAGATTGAAGAAAAATGTTTCAAAAGGCAAAACTTTTTCAATTATTAAACATTTATTTTAGTGAAGTTGGGAAAATAAACTAACATATTGCTTTCTGCGTATTATAGATACAAAAAACATACCTGGGCCAAAAATACTGCTGCTTCTACAATGGCTTTAATATGACGAAGCCAGCCACAACTCTCTAAACCCACGAGGTAGTCACTCATGTTAAGGGATCGTGTTCCTATCACTAAAAGATACAGGATGAATGGGCAATATTAAAATGTTTGGTTTAAAATAAGTAATAACATCAGATTGCAAATGAGAAACACTAACAAATGTTAAAGTGAAGTAAACATTACCTTCTAGTAATTTCTGCAGACTACTTCTCATCACATGGATGTTTTCAATGCCCACAAACTGGAAGCGTATGTTGGAGTAGTTATCCTCATTTTCATAGCCTTTACCAGCTGCTCGGTTAGCAAGTGCATTTAACTATATAAAAAAAAAAGAAACAGAATAAATATTATTCTCTACATTGGAAATGGGAAGCCTGTCAGTTACTTAGAACATCCTTACCTTTGGCCTAGTATCCATGACATAGACAAATCGGCTGTTGTGATTGGCTTTACTGATGGCCTGTAGCATGCTCTCATCCTCCAAACATCGTGCACTGAAGCCTGAGAGGGGCTGACTGCACCGGCACACTGCTGCCTGTCAGGACAGGTCAAAAACATTGAATAAGACTGAAACAACAAAGTCACTAATTTACCAAAATAACAACACACAAACTTATTTACCTTCCTTTCTTGGTAAAAGTATGTGAGAACAGGAAAGCGCCCTTTACTCCTGAACTTGGAACTACCAACAATAATAGGCTTACTGGCTGTGATAGGAACATACAAGTCCCGAGGATATGTCTCACAAACCTGCAAAGAACAAATAATAATACAATATGCTGTATCAATTCAACAACTTGTGGTTTTTGCACAAGTATGACAATAAAAATGAAGCTCTAGTACCCTCTGGTGCCATTTCTCCAATTTTGCAAGAGGGCAAAAACAACTGCCAAGATAAAAGTTAATACCAATAATGAATTCACCCAAAGTATAGCAGAGACTTGGCATCTTTGGCAAACTAGTTGAGATGAAAATTGTGAGTGTTCAGTCAGTAACATGGGTTCAATTGCTCGACTTTTCAACAAAAGATGAATATTTCAATGATATATTGTTATTATTTTCTAGTATAAAAGAATAAAAAAAAGCAGAAAATACCAGGTGATAATGCAATGGGTTTCAAAGAACAGCAGGATACCAAGACAAGATAGTGCAAGTGGTATAGTTGACCTTATAGTCTCTGTTGACATCAGTGAGCTGCCACTGGTCACAAGGGACACCCATCCTCTCATACTCTGCCCTCAGATCTATCAGCTGCCATCCTTCCTCCCTTTGTTGGTCATTCTGTTTAGGGTTGTAGGAGAACGCGTAGAGCTCCTCATAGGAAACTATACAAAAATGCCAAAGTACAGTATTCATTTTAAATATTATTATTTAGAAAAACTATGAAGACAAAAATATTACAATGCATTTACACACCAGGTCGTAAGAGACGCAGCAGGGAGCTGTAAATATCATGGCAGTCTCTTTCTCTTGGTAACACAAAATGTACCACCCTGAAGTTACGGCACTGGAGGACCAGGGGGCAGCCTGTGGTGGTCAGGGATAACTTTTCCACTGAGGCTATATGGTGATGCAAAATCTAAAACAAAGAGAAAAAGTGATAAGGTACCACATCTAGATACAATGACTGTCAACAAAAATCCATGTCATGTATTTAATGTAAAAAGCATGCAAGAAAATAAACAATTTATATTTTAATACTGCTCTCCTCACCCAGATCTCCTGTGCGGCTGAAGATGAGTTGTTGGAACTGCTCTCTACAAAAATAAGATGTGTTGCAGTAAGGTACAGAGTGCCATTTGTGGATTTGTTGCTGAAGCGATCCATCAGCCGCACCTGCTCCACCTGCGAACATTCACAACCAAACATAAACATTAGTGATGGGCAGTTCATCTCTTTTCAAAGATTCGGTTCTTTTGGCTCAGCTCCTTTAGAAGAGCCAGCTCTTATGGCTCCCAAATGGCTCTTCATTTAGTATCACTTGGAGCATTTATTTTAGGCCTAATTTAGCACTTTGATGATTGAATGATTTGTGTGTTGGTAAATTATGTCGTGTATTTTTATGCAGTTTGTAAGCAAAAATGTTTGTAAGCAAATGTTAAGAGCCCACCTTACTTCTTTCACGTAACAATATGACCCTAGTCTGTTCTCACATGTGATTGGCTACATTGTGTGCCCATCAAAATAAAATTCTGCTCTGCTTGTGTGGATTTTTAGCAGAGCTGAGCAGGAGCAGCTGAAGATTCAGATCTCATCTATGGGAGTCGGCTCTTCTGATTCACTACAAAGAATTGGCTCTTAGAGCCGGCTCGTTCACAAATGACCCACCACTAATAAGCCTGCGACAGTTTAAAAAAAGATGTATTTATTGCAAAATGTCTTGATGGCTTATTAACAGATATTTTGTATTTACCCAGAGCTATGTTTGAGCTTTTACACTTTTAAAATGATCTTTAAGCTCTTAGTTAACCATTTATCAAAGTCACAAGTTAGTAAAGGAAAAAGGAAAGATGAGGTCAGCAGCAAATATAGGGTAAACATTTGGTTAACTAATGTTACAACAAGGAAAAACACGGTCCGCATCTTTTCTGTTAACTAGGACACAGTCCAATTTTATTACTGCAAAGTGTCCAAATCTATGGTTTTCTTGTTGAGTCAGACATCCCCTTCCTTGTTTTTGCCTTTCTGCCTTTTGCGGATATGATGAAATGCAGAAACTTTTGTCTCCCAGCCACCATGCAAACTGCAGTTGACAATTTGCAAGAAGTAATGGCTGTGTTTTATTGGGAAAAATAACTAAAGAATTTTTGAGAATTATTCATGTTGCATGCCTAATAGTAAACATAAACTCTGACATTTCTTTTATGAATGGATTACAACACTGCTGTGTTAATTTGACATAAGTGCCCAGTGTTCATGTTCAAAAATATTAATTATATGAAGCTAGTTCTTCTATTATTATTCTACAGTCACTAATATTTAGCTACAAGAAACAGAACACAAACAAGAAAAGCCAGATGACCTATTAAGCAAAAAGTCATGATTATGAGGCAAGAGTGCCTACTGGCATTCATGTCTAATCTCTAGGTGTGTACGTCAGTGTTGACTTGGTACAAACTATGGCCTAATTATATGGGTATAACTGTGTCAATACATTTTAATACGCAGTTTTAAAATGATTTAGATTATTACTAAGCCATACTAACTGATCATGTAGTAATGTGTTGTGTTTTTTACCCAACGTAAATACATTTGTGGCAAGATTTTTACAGCCTAAACATGCATTAGTAATGTCAACATAGATGGATACTGTGGCTGGCATGACAGGGCTTAAATCACATACTGCGTGCATTTAATTAGTAACAGGGCGTGTAAAGTGTAACATTAGAAAATCGAAGTGCTGGTGTCCCTCGGTCCTTCACGGGGCGCCGGGAAACAAGCAGCCCATTGATGCTCATCGCGCACCAAGTTGTTTGTTTGCGACACCTGCTAGTCACCATCCCAACATCTTTGAACATGAATCTTGAACTAAGTACTGTCATTTTGCAGAAAAAGCAATTGTCTGTTATTAAAGAAACCCCTTAACCGGACAAGGCCGTGCTGCTGTCTCTGTATCCCACCTACTTGAATTAGCTGCAAATGTTAGCTACCTTTGGCGTTCGGATATGCTCCATTTTCAGAGTCGAAGCAGCTGTCACCGACTGCAAAACTTCAAGCGACGCTCTCCAGATAAAGGTGTGTCATTGATAAAGGAGGACCCAATCTGTTACACAAACCAATTTAACTTTGACGGTGGCGACTGATATGTGTTTATTGTCAATATATTTTGTTCCCTCTCCATCCGCGTTAAGCCCGTGACAAAAACCGTAGCCCATGTTGTGTGTGCATTTCAAAATAAAATTTAGCTTACCTGTATTTTTCAATTGTATGCCTGTTTGTTTGTTTTTTCAATGGCTATTTCTTTGTATTATAATTGATCATCAAAGAAACAGTAATAACACAATAACTAATCTAAAAATAAATGAATTAATCTGAAATATTAAGCGGCTGGGAAATCTTTCACAGCGGAAAATATATTGGTGTTTGGCGTGTTTCTGTAAGCAAAATATATTTATCACCTAATGTATCGTTTCCTACCAAAGAGTCGATTTTACGGCAATATAAGATAAATATGTTTTATTGCGAGGGTTCTAGTGGAATCAGCGTATCTTGTTTTAGTACATTTATTTTTATTTGCATCCGCCCAATCGCCGAAAACAGCGCATGCGTGAGGTGTCATTTGACATACCGGTGCATTTTGGGAAATTGAGTTTATTGAGGATTACCCAAAATGCGTTTGGGAAAAGCAGGCGGGGAATAGGAAAAGTATACCATGCGAGAGATTGTGCTTTGACATTGGCGTGCTTAAAATATTTTAACTATTTTGTGTGATTCAGAAAAATCGGAAATATAAATTTAAAGTTGTAGGTTTATCTGCCTGTAAAGGTATAGTTGTGCAGATGTTTTGAGCGAGTACGAAAGCGCCGAGATGGCCCACACGCGGGCTAACTAGCATGTTAGCTACGATGCTGTTTCACTTCTAGCGCCTTTACGTGTGGCTTAGTTATACTTTGCCTTTTGATATTGAAAGTTCAGTTATTTATAAAATGTCTGGCTTTAACTTTGGATCGGGGGCTTTTGGATCTACGAACACAGGCGGAGGATTCACATTAGGTGCCGCTGCGAGGTAATAAAACCAAAATGATCCTCATATAGTTAAATCTTGACTCAACCTGGCAAAGGTGTTGCCTCAAGTCTTTTCGTGGCAACCGTTGTATCTTGGGGATATGTTATAGCTACTTGTACATATCTAATACAATATTGTACTGGCTGATGAACATCAGTTGGAAATAACGGTTTACTTTTTGTTCAACTAAATGTTTACAGTTAAAACACTAACAAGAGTAATATTCAGTTGTCAGTCATTTGCAGAATAGACACAGAGGCAAGTTGAAACATACAAAAGGCACTTGTTTTAAGATACTCTCTCTTTACAGTGCACCTGTTGCTAGTACTGGTGGATTCTCCTTTGGGACCCCTTTGGGAACATCAGCAGCAGCTCCAGCCGTCACAACCAGTACCCCCTCTCTTGGTCTTGGTGGAAGTCTCTTTGGTCAGAAACCTACCGGAGGATTGTCTTTTAACACACCTGCAACAAGTAACATTGAAAAAGGAAATCTTATTTAGCATACTTCTATTACTTCTGCTTGCTTTTCCATTTATTGTACAGCAGTATTATTTACTACAAACAAATGTATTTTAATGTAAAGTATATACATAGTTTGGATCATTTCATTTACCTAAATGAGAACCTTCTAAAATTTTATTCTTTTACAGGTACAACGGCCACCACAGCTGCTGGCACTGGCTTTAGCCTAGCCTTCAACAAGCCGACCGCCTCAGCAACACCTTTCTCCCTCACCACTACCGCTAATACTTCCTCAGCTGCTCCTACTGGTGCAGGTTTAACATTTGGCTCCATCCTGACCTCCACTGCCCCACAGCAGCCAGCAGCAACAGGCTTCAGCTTTGGCCTGAGTGGCACAACTACCACCACTGCGTCTTCAACCCTGTCATCACTGGGTGGTAGTCTCTTCTCCAGCACAGCACCAACAGGTGAGATGCAGGCAGAAATAGTAAACATCTGAAACATACGTTTTTTTAAAAGTGCCGGATTAAAAAAAAAAATAATAATTTATTTTGACTTATAAACTAATACTCTTGACTCTTGACTTTATATTTTCATTTCTCCTTTTGTTGCAGGATTAGGTCAGACCACACTTGGTGGCAGTGGGCTAACCCTTGGTTCACTTCTAACTACCTCCACAGCAGCTTCAGCTGCACCTGCTCCAAGTATAGGCCTTGGTGGAGTTGACTTTAGCACTTCCTCTGAAAATAAGAATGACACATCCTCTGGAGCCAATGCACAGTATGTCCTGATGACAAACCTTCATGGTCTCTTCCATAAATATAGTTACCTAATGCTTGTCTCTTTCACAGGGACAGTAAAGCTTTAAAAGATGAGAATCTCCCACCAATTATTTGTCAGGATGTTGAAAATTTTCAGTAAGTGTAGGAGTTATTTGTATTCAGAAGATGGTAATACCATAAAGTAAAATCATAACTTTTTGTATATGCATCCTCTGGTTTAGCTATCAAACATATGTTTTCATGTATTTGCTTTTGCAGGAAATTTGTAAAAGAACAGAAACAAGTTCAGGAGGACATTAGTCGAATGTCATCTAAAGTTATTTCTAAAGTCCAGGATGACATTAAGAGCCTTAAACAACTACTGTCGGTCAGCTCCAGTGGTCTTCAACGCCAGGCTTTGGCCATTGACAAGCTAAAGTTAGAAACAGCACAGGTAAAACAGTTGTTCTGTTATCATATATATTAACTTATTGTTTGCAAATGGTCTATGTTCAGCTTTTATTCTAATTTTTTTCAGGAGCTGAAGAATGCGGACATAGCACTACGCACACAAAAAACTCCACCTGGACTTCAACATGAAAACACTGCCCCATCCGAGTAAGTGATCCATCACGTGTTCAAATGTTTTTGCATTGATTTGTATGCCTACTTGCACATTGTTTCTGTGACTAACTACACAGCACACACTATTGGGTCAGGAGATCATTTTGTTTATTTTCTTTGCACAGTTATTTCCGTAGCCTTGTTGAACAGTTTGAGGTTCAGTTGCAGCAGTACCGGCAGCAAATAGAAGAGCTAGAAAACCATCTGACAACTCAAAGCAGTGGCTTGCACATCACACCTCAGGGTAAGTAGATCTGTATTATGACTATTTTAAAAGTCACCCTGTAATTCATATATTTGAATTTACAGACTTGACTTTGGCAATGCAAAAGCTGTACCAGACTTTTGTTGCACAGGCTGCCCAGCTTCAAAATGTCCATGAAAATGTGAAGGTCAGTTTTTATCCTTTTATTTTTTTACTTTAAAAAAATAAAATTTACAATTATTATTTTTCAAATGTTTATTGTCCAGTTTAGAAACAATATGTACTTTGATCTCTTCTTACAGGTCTTAAAGCACCAGTACCTTTCCTACCGGCGGGCTTTCCTGGAAGACTCCACTGATGTTTTTGAATCCAAACGTGCATCTAACAGGAAGTGGCAGAGCGCTCCACGAGTGACCACAGGCCCTGCCCCTTTCTCCAGCGTTCCCAACGCTGCAGCGGTCGCCATGGCCGCCACACTGACCCAGCAACAGCAGCCAAATCCAGGTCTGACTGCCTACAAGTTTTAGAGGTTTCTTCTTCTCTTAACATGTTTCAATAATAAAAATATGAAGGAAAATACAAATTAAGCAATAGTGCATTTAACATATTTTTGTGTAAAAAATCATAGATTATTTAAAGCCTTTAAATCAAAATCATTTTCCCAAATAGGTGGAAAGGAATTTATGGCTACTTATCTATTGAGTCTATTGCAGGAAGCCTTTGTGATGCCTTGCAGAGCTCAGTTTAAGGGCCAGACACATCTAAAGAGCCTTACAATATAAAAGTGAAGGGGTTGTGTAGGGGGGGACAAAGCCTAGCTGTCTTATTGTTAGGTCTAAAAGTGTTATACTTTCAAAAAGGCAGCGTCCTTAAACTATCATCTCCCTCTGTGTGCTCCTGCACTTACTGAATGACAACGAATGACATATTGTTTATATACTTGATCAAAGCGAAATGTTTTCAAGCTACATCTGTTTTCACTCAAATTTTTAAGAAATAATCTTGTGAATGGTGAAATGAAGCCTGATAAATGAAGGATCGTCATAAAACAGGGTTAGTAGCATCTTATTTGCTGTGGTTTAGAATTATTTTAGTATGTCTGCATTTGGTATGACAAAAATTTACGTTCAAGCAGAATTGCATGTAGGGAATGTCAACTGTTCAAATGCTAAGTCACTTTGGACATTACTTTGTTGCAAACACTCTTGAGATTTGTATAGTTTGTATCACCAACATTACACATAGCTTCTCCTGTGTATTTATTATAAAAATATACTCTTTACGCATTTAATAAACAATTCTACTAATGCTAATTCCATTTTCCAAGAGGTAACTTGTTGAATTGCATTCCAACTTGAACCATTCTTAACCACAATGTGTTTATATTACCTTGGTAGTTGATGCCAAGTTTAAATTTATTGAAAAAAGACCAATTATATACTACATTTCTGAGGTCTTGCCACATAGACTTTTGTTTGAAGCCAATGTATTGGCAAGTCAGGGTACCCACTTAACAGGTTTCTGCATGCAAAATTAATATTACTAGCAATATTTTAAAAGCCTCGTAAGAATGACAGGGTATATAACATCTTTGACAAAATAATACCATGTACAAAAACAGAATAAGAACACTGTTCAGTAGTCTCTATTGTCACCTAAAGGCCAGTCTTTAAGTTACTTGGATTTGAATGATACAGTGTTTATCATGCATGCTCATTGTTGGTATAACAAAGTCTGTCAAAATACTCAATCATTTGTAGCAATTTCTCTCCCAGTTTAGTTATAGTTTTAATCTAGACACATCTCTTGCCACATTTCTGGCAAAATGGCTCTTTACTATATTTCGTCGACCAATATTGTATTACACATGGGTATCTCAAAGACTGATCAACACTATTTATTTCAGTATTTATTTTATTAATTGTATATTGTGTTCAGTTCACAGATTACCCTGCTATAGGCATGTTTTAACATTTTAGCAACACTAACTTTAAGTCAACTATGTCGAGGTTAAATGCAGAATTATACAGTGTCTTGTGCCTCAGTATGGTGTTAAGTGCCAAAAGGCCCCACTGAATTCAAATCCATTTTATTACAATAATTACAAAAACAACTAGTTATTCTAATATTGCAAAAGCTAATGACACTTTTATATCATCCCCTAAACCTTTGACACAAAATAGTTTTGTAAGGCCCAACACTGTTAGGATAATGGCATTTTCCTTAAGGGCTACTGTCAGTGCTACAGGGCAGAGTGAAGATACCTTTGTACCTTATTAAAGGCTAAAATGCTGTTGAAATTTGTGATCTTATACTGAAAGAAATAGTACTACTGTGTGGACAAGTGTCAAGTGAAACAAATTTAATAGTGTGTGGCCTGAATGTCAGTTTTGTCCACTGTATATAAATAAAATCTTGCTGCTTAGACCGGACCTTCAAACCTGAAACACAGTGCCAAAAGAGGCAGGCCTTGTGCTTTGCCATTATGTGTTTTTGTTCTCTTTAAATCAATTACTTTAACTGATTATTTTCTGTAGCTTACAGTAAAAAGTCTGGGTTAAAGTAGTGCCATATTAGCACTTTCTCCTATTACAGTATTACTGTAAATTATAGACAGTATTTTGCTGTTTGTTACAATGGTGCTCAAAAACATTTTTAATTTTTGAAGGAGTTTTAGACCAAACAAGAAGCACATTACCTATATTTTCTTCTGGAGAACGTTTTGTTTATTTTAAAAGGTTTGTCTTCCAATTTGGCAGTATGAATGGATGATTAAATATTTAATAACTACCACACTGTCTTGTGAAATGGTGGACATGCCTTTTGGACCTGAAAAGTATGCAAAAATGTGGGTATTGTTTTTCCTCTTGGATGCTATCTCTGGTTAATGTTGGTTAATATTGGGGAAGCTTAAAAAGGTCAGTAACAAGAATATTTAGTTTGCCTTTTGTAGTTGCCAAAATTAAAAAGCATTACCCAGTGTAGACACTTTCTGCCTCTAATCACATATCCTTAATTTAGGAGCATCTCTATGAATCTTTTTCACAATACACTGGTAGAGTGCTAACAAGGGCACAAGTCGGTTTACAATGGGCCACACAACTGTAGTGACAGGAAGTTTTATCACTATTTGTTAATGATTGTACACTGATGAGCAGCCAGCTCCTATCTAAACCTGAGTGCTTTTACTTGTAGATGAGTGTGTTTGAACTTATATAATCAATGCCTGTTAACACAGTATTTAATATTTAATATGGTGTGCCTTTCAGCTATATTCAATAATTGTGTGATGCATTTCATTGGCGTACGCTAGTTCATTCACTCAAAGAAATTGGAAACTTGTCAAACAAAGTAGCAATTAGCAATTTTGTTTAAAAGTGTTTGTATGTGTTTTATTATGTAAGTGGTATTGCATATTTAATTGACAATAAATCAATTTTAAAACAAAAAAACTTGTCCTTGTGTCATTGAAATTTGTTAATGACAGCAAGAAAAAATGTAGTTTAAGAAAATTTAAGACAAGTTTCTGAGTGAAAGAACTAGCACGCTTTACAATGTTGTACAGTGATACTGCAGCTGTGGTTTATCAACACATAACGTTTGCTCTCCAAGTGCTTTTGATGACACTTCAGCAGAAATTAGTTATTTAAGCAGGTTTTGTACAATTACATACATTTAGTTTTGCTGCAGTAAATCTGGCCTTTTGCAATATGTTTTGAAGTGCCCTGTTTTTTGAGATCGTGTGCACAGTGTAAAACATGCATTAAGAGGAGTAAAGCAAACTCTCTTGTGCCTTAGGGACCCAGGCCACCTTGGGGGCGGGGTTTGGAAACCCCTTTGCCTCAGCAGTGGGCACTAACTTGGGCTCCTCCACCCTGGGAGGTATTACCACACTTCTGTTAATTTTGCCCTTTTCCTCATTCTGTAATTTTTCATTTTGAGTTTTTTTTTTTTTTTTTGTTTTAATAAAGGCGGTAGGACAGTATAGGGAGTAAGAGTTGTCTAGGAATTGTGAACTTCTTTTTGCTGCTTTTACTTCAGTCTATAAAATACTGTGTGTTCACACCACACAAAAAGTCTCTTACTACTCAATAAAAGTCAAAATCAGTACTGTTTGGATGTAAAAGTCAACTTGGAAAAAAACTATAGGCAAAAGTTGTTAAGAGCTGATGATCAGTGGTCTGAACACACAGTATATTGGTGTGGTTGGTTTGCGTTTAGCTTTTGTTCTATTGTGCCTTGTAATGCAGTGTTCTGTGAATCTTTTTCTGGTGCTTTGTGGTGGTGTTGCGTTGTGTGAGGCAAATGTGTTCATAACCATTGCTGGGGGTTCTAACAAAACATACTGCCAAGTTTTTTCTTTTTTTTTTCCAAACACCAGCCATCTAAATCCTATCTCACTTTTATTCACAGGTTTTGGTGGTGGGCCAGGATTTGGTGGGGTGGGGTCAGGGGGATCATCTTTTTCCTTCTCGACCAATAAGCCCACAGGAGGCAGTCTGAGTGCAGGTACACCAAAATGTATCTGCAGCATTTTTGTGGTTTTAGTTAACACGGCACATTGAGGCAAGGTTATACTCTATATACTGTTAACTATATCTAAAACAGCAAGTTAGTGCAGACATTAAAGAGTATTATCTTTCAATAATATACTGTTTTCTGGTAATACTCTAATTCATGTACTCTTTTCTACCCTCTTTAGGTTTTGGCAGCAGCAGCACCGGCTTTAACTTCAGTAACCCCGGCCTTAACCCTTCAGCTGGTTTGACATTTGGTGTGTCTAACCAACCTGCCACAGCATTTGGCACAGGGGGCCCCCTTCTCCAGCTGAAGAAGCCTCCTCCTGGAAATAAAAGGGGCAAGAGATAGAAATAAGAAAACGAACCTTCTGAGTAACCAGCTACGCCTTGGATTATGTTATGGATCGAATTAAAACCGAAAGCATTTAATACATAACAAATATAATACTTAAATCAGCTATAGTGCAAAAATGTTAAGTCTTGCTATTTTTTCAGGGATATGGCCAGAACCCACTAAATTGTCCATTTATTTAGGGTTCAGTAATGCTCAATCAGTGAATTAATAAAAGCCTTATATTTATAGCTTGATCTGTACTGCCTACTGTAATTTTAACTGGACATCTTACACTTCCCTAACCAATGTTACTGACTATTTTGCTGATCTTTTAAGGTCAGCAAAATATATAGACATAAAAGTGAATTTTTGTAATAAAATTTGGTTTGATGTTTTAGCATTAGTTAAAAATATTGGATAAGTTCTATTGATTTAAAGGCAGTATACTTTTTGTGCTTCGTGTGAGCAGTACAGATTATTCTATTTTGTTTAAAAAAATCCCAGAAGTGTACTTGAATCTGAAACTTGGTAGAGGTCTTGTCCAGGGAAAAGTTATGTTTAAGGGAATAAGGTTGATGAAATAGGCCCTGAGACTGAAGTATTTCTGATCCCAGATTGATATATTGACACATCTGTGTCCACAGTGGATTTTGGGGAATCACACAATTTTATTTTTGTATCAAAAGAAGTGAATAGGGAGGAGTACAATAGACAGTTGTCCAAATAACCTGTGTCTGTTTCTTTATCATAAAATTGTTTAGGATATATTTTGTCGCTAAATGTTGTCCATGTGTACTTGTGCAAAGTAAAGGCAGTTTGTATCAATAGATGTTCTCAAAGGGATTTCTTCAAGATTAGACTTGCTCAGCTCTGTTTTTAAATGTGCTAGAACAAATTTGCACTTACCAGTGTATGTAATTGTGTGGATGTGCATGTGTGCATTACACCAGTATGAGTTTTTTTCTGGTTTGTCTGCTTTTTTTTTAAGCATCGGGTGTGGCTGAAGATAAACTGCTTTTTTTTTCTTTTTTTTTCTTTTTTTATTGTCCTGTCTCTTCAGTTGCAAACCACCTACTGGTCGTTATTGTACTATTATTTTCTAACTGCAGCAGACATCTATTTTCAAGAACGTATGTCAATAATGAACTCTGTTGTTTTGCCTCTTTAAGGCATTCCTTTAATAAATGTATGTTAAAATAGTGAGTGTGTCTGGTGCTCAGGTCAAATAACATAAAATGCACGTCCAGCCCTAGGCACAGGAGGCGACACTGAGTTATGTAATGTTCGCTGAAACGAAGAAGAGGCTGTTGCTAAGCGATAGAACGGGCCCTAAACAAACGTTAGCTGTGAACCGCTAACATTAACGTTACTATTTGTAGTTACTACTGTAAAAGCTTGTTTATTGGATAAAGGTTAATTTATTCGGTAACGTAAACCTTTTAATTTATAATTTCAGTGTTTATGTGGTTATGAAGTTAGTAATGTGGCTCTAAGAGAATGATAACGTTAACTTAGAGCTACCTAAATTAGGGTTAACAGAAATACTTAACAGTACATAATATGCAGTTTACAATTTAAAAACAAAACTAATACTGAAGATACTGTGGAAGATGGGCTATGTGTTGTAGAGTCACCGCATCCACTTGTATAGGTTAATATTATTTTTATGTTATAGCCATGCCTCTTCCAGACACAATGTATTGTTCTCAGCAAATCAACGTGCCTCCAGAGCTGGCAGATATCCTAAAAAACTTCACCAAGGCGGCCATCCGGACTCAACCTAAGGATATTCTTGTGTGGTCTGCAGCGTAAGTGCGCCTCTTATGGGCACATTTATAATAAATATAATAAACACTATCTTTAGAGGTCTTCATTGCACCAAACAGCCCCCTTTATAAATTTGGTGGTAAAGTTTATTCCAAGGGCTTGAATATTATGCAGAATTCAATTTGAGTAAATTGAATTGCACCAAATAAACTGAAATGTGTGTCCAGTTCCTTTTTACCTTGTCTTTTTGGCCAGTGTAGGCTACTGTAGGTCTGCACTCTTAATACATATAACTTAAGTGATGCACAAAAGTTGAATATTCCAGCACTTAAATAATAAGAGAAACTGAATTTTATACCCCTTTGACTTTATTTTAACAGATACTTTGCTGCCCTGTCTAAAGGAGAGACTCTGCCTGTCAAGGACAGAGTGGAAATGAGTGTAGCCACTCAGAAGACAGATACGGGGCTTACACCAGGTCTGCTAAAGACTCTACATAAACTGGTATTTTTTGTCATTTGTCAGTATAGTTCTGAGCATGGGCACTGTATTACCAGATCTATACAATCTCTTATTTATTTAATCTTTTTTGCTATCTCATCCTTTAACCAATTTATGCATTTATCTTAGCTGGGATCCAGTGAAACATGCAGAAAGGATGAACTTGAAGACAAGTGGAAGGGCCTGTGTCTGCCCATTGAACAATTACAGACCCTACTGTCACTGGGCAACTTCAGCTCAGATATTGTCTGGATGGAGTTTTTTGTCTTGGGTTGCAGTGCTTTGGGTGGGGTAAGCCACCTATGTCTTAAAACTTAATACACATAATACCTGTTTGTTTGTTTTTTTTGTTTGTTTTTTTTTAACTTACAAATGACATGTAGTTACTATTTCAGCGATTATAAGTGTTGTCAAAAGTATAAATGCAGACTAGCAGCTGTTTAATGAGGCACGCTGACCACTTGAGGGCAGTCATGCTCTTGGACTTGAATCATCATTTATCTTTATCCACTTTAGGGAGGCTTGACGGTTTAAATATAAAGTTGAATGTTTTCAGCATTTTGTGTTAGCTATGAATAAACATTTACAAATGAAGGTGGATGTTTCTTAATCATCTTACTTTAATTATTTGTCTTTGAATGTGCAGACGCTTCTGAGTGCCCTTAAGATTGCGTGTGAAATCCTGACAGAGGATGAAGAAGGAGGCGCTGCCAGAATCCCCTTCAGTACCTTTGCCCGTCTATACACCTACCTGTCTAATGTGGATGGCGACATGTCCCAGGACCAAATTGACAACTTCCTTAAAAGTCTACAGGCACAAGCGTAAGTGTTATTGCTTTGTCTTTTTTAATTTAGCCTTCTTTTTCTTGTCTTTTTTCAATCACATTTCAGTTTAGTTTTGAGCGTGTATTAAATCCTGAGCTGAAGGCCTGACATGATGTTGTTGCATAGTTATACTGTGTTACAGAGAGTAGCCATTGCACTGATTTACTAATTTCTCTGCTTGATAGCAATAAGCAGGATGGCATGATTCAGGTTTCCAACTTCTACATCAGCAGGAAGTGAGGGTAGAAGAGATGGATAGTAATGAAGACAGGAAGAAAGTAACGCATAGACACAACACAATGGCACTAGTTAATTAATAAATGGCTCCACTAATGCTCTTTCAAACACAGCTGTTGTTTCATTGCGTTACAATTGACGCCGTTAATTGCACAAGACATCACAGGTTATTATTCATCATTGTCCAGTTGAAAGAGGCAGCTATTTTGAGTCAGGTCGCAATCTTTAATGAGCAGCAAGAGAAGCACAAAGCTGCTTTTGCACAAACTGTCAGCTAGAGTTGGAGAATGGCTTTTATTGCCTGTTCCCTTCTGCCTGGGTTAGCTGAAGTTCATTTATCATACACACAACCTATCATGCTGCAGCCTGTCGGTGTTTGGCTTCTCCGCTCCTGTATTTATTCAGCCTGGCCTATGAAAAAGAGGAGGTAGGAAGATAATGTCTTTGGGCACAAGAGCATGATTTTTTGCTCTAGCTAAAGAGTTAACCCTCTTGTGTTTTGTTCACTGCACACCATGTTCTAAATGGGCATGTTCAAATATAAGTCAGTGTCAGTGGCTTGTTACTTAAACAGCACAGTGTCCTTAGGGCCAGATGCACGGCACAATACACACATTACACTGTTTTCTCAACTTGTGTACAAGATTTTGAGCTGTAAAAACTATTAATTCATTATTTTCTGCTTATTTGCGTTAAGTGACTCAGGTGGCTGGATCCTACTATGGGTCTTGGGCAGGGTTAGTCACGGGGCCATAACAAATATACTGACAATCCTTCTACATTCATTCACTAGGGTGAATTATGGAATCACCAGTCCATCTACACATGTGTGTCCCACAGTAATGGCCTGGGGATTAAACCCATGCCCTTCTTTGTTGGGAGGCAGGAGCATCCCTATAATTCAATTTTTACACACAAAAAAAGTAGTTGTGTGTGTTTTGTGAGTATTTTGCAAGTTCACAAGAAACCAGATCGGTGTGGATTCACGGTTCAGTAGGTTTAGTTGGCAGTAGGTTTAAGGGTGTGGGATACACACAGACATGCATTTGAGCAGGATCTCAGCAGTGGTAAAGTCCAAGGGGACTGGACACATTGAAATCCTGATAGCCCCAATAACTATGGGCTCTCCACCCATATGACACAGCGGGGGAAAAATTCTGTCAGGCCTTGAACCCTGGAGTCCCCTGTAACCTGCAAAACAAGTTAAACAGTTCAGTATGTTGCAAACCATTCACTGGAGTTAACTCTCAACCAGTATCAGGCAGCTTTAGCTTCTTTTTGTTTCTCTAAATAAACTTTGTGACTTTACAGTTGTTTCTAAATGGTGTGTGAACGTGGACATGAAAGTGGAAAGTTGGAAACCGTTACGTAAAATGGGGAATTTATCTAGCAACGAGGGGTCGCAAGCCAGTGTAATCTTAGTGACAGTGAAAGGAGAGGTTTGTGTCAGGAAGGACAGAAGCAAATAAGATATAAATAGGGGAATTACATTTGTATTTGAAACTTAAACTCATTAGTGAGACACTAGATAATGATAACTTTTGTGTAAATACAACATATAAAAATAGCCACAGCAAATGTGATGGTGTCCACACAGATTTTAATGGGAGAGACAATTAGCAGCCTTAAAGAGTTTTATGGCAGCTATGAGAAAAGAGTTTCTCTAATCGTCTGCAGATAAATGTTCTCTGTCCAGTGACACACTCACTGATTAACATTATCTTTAATAGGCTGCTGGAGTCTAGACTAGATTCTTCTCTCCGCCACATTTCATATAGTGTCAGGAAACAGTTGTGAAGTTTTCAAAGCAAGATATTTAAATGAGTTTTCGGAGTGCTCCAGCCCAACATAAATGAACATGTATTTGGACAATCTTCTGTTTGTTTTTTCTTTGATATTTATTTTGAAAAGTGATGTCAGCTCTGGCCTTGACCTTGTTGCGCAACCTCTGCTGTTTCTTTAAACTTTGTCCATAACATCAGATCTCCAGGGACGTGACAAATGTGGCAGAGCAGTGAGAAGGAGACAGGAGGGCAGACAGAAAGGCCTCAGTTTAGGGATCATCTGTGCATCTAACTCATGTAACTCATGGCAGGGTAAGGATACAGGAAATATGAAATATGATTCAACATAAAAACACACTTTTTTACTTTTACTTCACAACATTTATTGAGGAGAAAGAATACTTTTTTATATTATAGCAGAAATAGCACTAGTAGTGGCAGTATGTAGTAAGCAACCAAAGCTTACTAAAACCCATTAATTCATAAAACACCTGAACATGTTTCCTCCGCACATATTTTTTGTCAGTTTAGCATGAGACAAGGAAGGTATGCAACAGGCAGAGGCAGTTTTTCTTTTCTTTTCAATTTTCCCATATTTACAAAGTGCAAGTGTAAAGTGCAAGGGAGTACACAGGAGCAGGGTCTTCTGCAGCAGCAGAACCACAAATGTTTGAAACAGGCGCCTTTTGCAAGTTTGACTAACTGGTTAAAACTATTACTACAGGGATGTTCATTTAACATTAGATCATTAAAATTAAGCTAAAATTCACCATAAGCTAAAACCACAACCATACTCCAACTAGTAATCGTGGTGGTTAGGTTAGTTATTATTGCAGTAGTTTATGCTAGGTAATCGTTCCATGTTTCTACTTGAGTAAAAGGTTACTATAACACTTACAGTATTTTGACTGTCTCTACTACCTCTGATCTTTGCATGACTAAAGTATTTCTACACTATAGTTTTCAAATTAAATGTATAATCAAATACAGTAGTTATGTTATATGTGTTACAAATTACAAAATAACCAGATGTATGCATTTCCAGGAAACTGCAGGATGGGATGATCAAGCCTTTGGACTTTATTTATCGAGAGGACAATGAATCACCAACTAACAGTTCATCTGAAATACTCAAAGGGGCATCAAGAGCTGAGTGAACTTTTACAATGAATGAAAAGTAAACTCTGCGTGATTTGTGCAACGTATCATGCACCAACAGCATACGTGCCTAACCACTGTAGATGTCTTATTGCCTTTTTGGAGATGGACTTTTAAAACTAAATGTAGCAGTGTTGTTTTGAAGCCCTGTATTTGGAGTCTGGAGTGCCCTTGATTTGCAAAAAATGTCAAACTACCCTGAAATACCATCTCGACAACAAACTGGCACATTACAAAAACAACTTGATTAAAAGTTGTTTCTGACTGATTAAAATTAGTCAGTTACCACTTGTAGACTATTGAATTTGCGCTGTTTATCCAGTGCTTTCTCTGTGCCCCTTTGTCTGCTGTTGTTGTCCAGTGTCTTGTCTCTCCTGGTCCAATTCACTGATTAGGCAATAATGTGAAGAATGTCTAATCAAGCTATTTTTAATCAGCCTGGGTTTGCTTTGTCAGAGTAAACATTTCGGGGATAACCTTGAGAAAACTGAAAGACTGAGATAAACCCTCACTTGTTTGAACACATAAGTTTGAACACATAAGTTTGAACACATCAGCACTTGTACGAGCAGACTCAGAGGAGACCTTTGTGCGGCCCTCGTTCAGCAGGTTTGCACAAGTACAGCGCCTGGTGCATGTGTGGGACTGCTCTGAGTAAATGAAGCGACTCAGATGTTGACTGTGTAAGGTCTCAATGTAAAGAGAGGTGTTGCTTTATTACATGTAACCTTTTCATTAAGTAAGTTATTTTTTGAACTGTAGTGTTTGGTGTGTCCCACTTCTTGGACTAGAAATTGGGGAAAATTTTGTTTGAGTAATCCTTTTGGCACAGCAGGATTTTTAGTTTTTCCTAAATCTTCTTTCCTTTTGGCTTCCTGGCGCAACACTCTCCAATTTTCTTTCTTTTTTACCCCATGTGACAGTTTTACAATAGAACTGTAAGATAAATAGAACAAGTTCAATGTATAGACAAGTCAATATCAAAATTAGGTCCAATATGCAAATAAAATGAATTCATACTTTACAGATTTTGTTGTCTTTATGTATTTTATGTGTGATTTGACTCTGAAGAGAGAAAAAATAAGCCCTGCGACAAGCTGGCCCCTGTCCAGGGTGTACCCTGCCTAAGGCCCAAAGTTACTGGGATAGGCTCCAGTCACCCGCGACCCCTAACGGGAATAAGCGGTAGAAAATGAATGAATGAATGAGAGAAAAAATAAATATATAAATAAAATTAAAGAAGGAAAAAGAAAAAGTCAACACAGATTTAAGAATGTAACAAAGAGACCAGGTGGCGGAGGATGAGTTTGATATTGTTTCCAAAGATATGTAATCGATTATTACATTTTTCCAAAGGAGTATATGAATAATCCATCTTGTCTTCCAGTTCATGAGGATTGTTTTCTTTGTGACAGCTAGTGCAACAAGTAGAATTTTTTGAAAGGGTCTGGTTTTGAGTGCAAAGTGAACAACAACACTCTCCAATAATCTGAGCTTGGGACTGGCACAAAATGTACACTGGCTTGAAACCCTTTTTGGCTGGATTTTTGTTTTCCCTAACTAATTGTTCAAATAAATGAATAACATTGTATTTAAATTGTAACACAATTTATTTTGTTTCTTGTTCATGTATTCTCCAGTATGTAGAAACTCTCTGCTATTGCCATCCACAAATGACAAAAGAACACTGTTCTTGCTCAATCCTGTAAGCATGAGTAATTTTATTTAATTTGTGATACTAACCCTCGACAGGAGGCAGAAGCCAGAGCACACATCTGGACCGAAGTTTTGAGTTTAAACATGATCCAGAATCTACAGACTGCTTTCGAATAACATTTTAGTTTGACAACCACGGCTCAACAAAAGTGTATACATATAGTAGGTATTGGTGTAAATACATACATAGACACCCCATAGCAGCGATCTGACACCATAGAGACAGAGGAGCCATGGGAGAGTCAGCCCTCTCAGAGCTCTCAGCTGGGGGTAGATGGGAGGATAATAATAATGGGTACACACTGGGACTGTCGTGAGTTCCTTTTTCCACAGCAGCAAATGCTAGCAGGTGGAGATATTAATAATTGAGGAAATGGAAGTATCTGATGTACCTGCATGCAAATATAGTGTGCATTTATGTTAGCCAAATAATACAAAATTTGTATGTAAAAAGAGATAATGTATTAACACTCACATCATACAACTACATCTTTAGTTGTTGTTAGGATGATTATTGCAGAAAAAAAGTGGGACACATGTACACAAAGAGCAATATTATTACTTTTATAATTAAGCAAATCCATATAGCTCAGAGTAGATTGAAGGAATATCCAGGGACAGTATAGTCAGAAGAGAGTTAATCTGACATCATAGCCTATGGCAAGAGAGAGAGAGAGAGAGCGAGAGAGAGGTCCCAGTCCGACCTAATCGGATTAGGAGACTACAGGTTGACACACTGCTGTCTCTCCGCCCTACATGGGACGCTTGTGTACGCTGCACTTTTACTCGGCTTAATGTTGTAACTCCACTTCAGCACATACATTTTTTTTCATTTTGATTCGTATGCTTTGGATTACAGACTCGTTGTGTTTTTGTTTTTGTTTTTGTTTTGTTTTTTTGTTATTTTGCGAACGAGAAAGGAGTTTGGGCTACTTCGTGCCATGTTCGCTTCTTGGGTGGACGCGCAAACGTCAACATCAAGTCTGCGTGAATGACAGATGGATAAGCGTGCACATAAAGCGATAAGGGACAGCCCATATTCAAAACAGCAGTGACTATCGGAGTTTGAGTGCTTTCGGCTCTTCATGTGATGTAACGCACTTTTCAACGACCATTTGTCAGCACTCCTTTCCCATGCCCATGAGCTGCGCGCCAGTCTGCACTGTACCCCGGGGACAGTGTCCTAGGCTGGGGGGTTAGATGGTGCTGATCACGGATGACAGGGATGGAGGAGGCGTCCCATCGGTCCGAGTCAAACTCCAGCTTCAGCCCCAGCATCTGAAAGTCCCAGGTAAAGTCACTCAAGTTCACCCTACTATCACAGAAGAGTCACTGTCCCACGATGAGGACTACCTGGGTTCATGCGAGGAGGAAGATGATGAGGACGACTTTGAGGATGTGGACTTTGAGGACTTGGACGACTGCAGAAGCATCGTCTCAGACGACTCCTTCTATCCGCCGGATGATGCGTTCGCGGACTCGGAGCGCACGCCGTCACCGGAGAGCCCCGAGCTGCTGTCGTTCTTCCAGGCGTGCTGCACTAACAACGCGGCCATCGTCCGAATAATGATAAGACATGGGGTGACGGAGGATGAGGTCAAGGAAACTGACAGGAACAACAGGGTGAGTATATCACATCACGATTAACGAACCTACAGAACAGCAAAAAAGTCACCAAAACAAACCTACAACAGTTTTTGTGAACAAAACGGTTAATCTATCATTTCTTCTGTATTCAGTACAAACCAGTTCCAGACATGTCACTGCAGACCCAGACACCACATCTAGCTCCCTGTCACTTAATGCAACTCACATAAGAAGCTTCAGTGCGGCTGGTATTGAGATAATTAGGCATGTGCTTGCAGCAGAGGCTTACTTGCCTATTTTAAGGCCTAGTACAAGTATCTGGTCTGCCTTTGCCTAATAGCTTTATTGTAGACTTTGCCATTTGCAGGCAGCAGGGTACACTGAACACACCATGCTTTTCTCTTCTCTATCATTTTTAGCCTATATTACCTAAAACGTGTCAGACCAGGTCCAAACTCAGGTTTTACGTTGACAGACCTTTAAAAGTAAACAGTCTTGAACACTAAACACTGAAACAGTGAAGCCTCTCAGAGTAGGACACATTCCTGTGTGGCAGGGCGTGTGGGTCATAAAGGTGCATTCATGTGTCTATGAAAAAGTGTTAATTTTGTTACTTTTTTATGTGGATGTCCATATGGGTAAACACAACGTTATTGGACTTAAGTTACATTCTCAAAATGAAACAAAAACTTTGCAGTACAGTCAGAAATGTTCCAAACTGAACAATTAGTTGCCCATCTCACTTTATAGCAGCTTTATAGCACTGCTCTCTATAAAAAGCCTATGTTAACTGCACTCCAAGTCTCTAATTGCATCTCATCTCTTTTTTCCTGCCAAAATAATGCAGCCCATGGCAAAAGGCTGATCCATAATGATATTACACTACACTAATTCTTATTCATTTGGACATTTTACTAATTGAGTTAAATGGCAGTGAGCTCTTTGCATCACATGTTTTTATCAGGAGTTCTTACTTTTCTGTTTGACTGTGAAAAGTTAACTATTCTTCATTATTGTAGATAACATGAATGCCAGGTAACTTACTTTTAAATTTGAAAACGGCCTCTCACCACAGACCTAGGCCTCATATTTAAAGTTGGACACCAAAGCAGCCCGTCCCTCACTGCCTCCTGTTCCTTTTCCAGTGTACAGTGGGTAATCACTGATGAGGTCACAGGAAGTGTAGTGGGGTGACATCATTGGAATGGCAGGGACTTTCTTCATTATTCAGTTTTCAGACAGAAACACACAAACTCCATACAGTGACATTCCGTCACATACAGTGACAGGTCAAAGGTCACCATTTGCTATGTAGTCCATTAGCAGTATAATCAGGAAGTGTTCGTGTGCTTTGCCTACGTGCACTGCCATGTTGTGTGACCCCAGGGATGTACACATAAGGAAAGGGACAGCAAAGAGTACATGGCCCACTTAGATAGTGGAAACACATGTTCATACGGCTCTGATCTGAAGTTCATTAGTATATTTGTAAGGGTGAGTACGTAACTTCAGTGGATGCAGTGCAAAGGACATAATACAAAGGAAGAGCAGTAATTAGGAACATGATTGCATAGATTAATAACATGTACAAAAATCTATTTATTTTAATTTGGTTACAGTTTAACTTTTAAGTCATAATGGCAAGGCAATTGTGTTAATTGTCGGCAAAAAATTAAAAAGGTTCATGACACCAGAGCTGGAAGTAGTACTCCAAATCTATACTATCCAACACAAGATACTGAGTGTAAAATATACTTACTTATAGTAAAAAAATACAGCTACTACCACTACTAACTACTACAACAACTACTAATGCTACAACTTTTATGACTCTGACCACTGTTACTGCTACTGCTGCTACTACAGCTGTTACCCAGCTGTTACCACTCCTAATTCCTCTGCTGCTATAACTAATACTACTATTACTATCCACTTGCCACCAAGATAAAAAAAAATCTCCTTTAGATATTATGTAAATTTACTTTAGAAAAGTATTTTTTCATCAGAAAGTACAATGTTTGAAAGTATTAAAAACTTACATTAAATCACTTCAGTTTTGCAAAAGTGTATAGTTACTTTCTACCACTGCATGTCACACTTTAAAGTGCTTAACATGCTTCAAAGCCTTTTAAAAAACCTATTATACAAATATATTTCTGCCGTTCCTGATATGAATAATTGTAAGTGCATACAGTAAGTTGGCCATGACAATCTCAGGTGATGTGCCCTCAAAAACACAACAACAGAACCCAATCAAATCAGATTAGGTCACTGTAGGTTACTGTTAGCACTGCCCACTGCCCTCTCTCTCTTATCACTATGTCATTTTCTGAACAGGGGTGAGGTCAGGTGACACAGCAGGACAGATACAGTGTATTTAAGCCATGGCTGCCAAGAAAAACGCCAACAGTATCAAAGCCAGAGAGTGTGACACAGTCCAAAGGACCAATAGAGAAATCAGGCCTTAGGCTCAGTGGCAGTTCGAGGCATGCATTTGCAGATTGTAGCGAGGACGGGATGACGCTGCCAGCAAATACAGATGAGTGGAAAAATCAAAGCGACAGTCATACACTTTTGATTTGATACAGCCATGTGACTGCTGGGCTGCAGACTGAGAGATTTAACAGTGAAGCTATTGATGGGAACATGGCCTAGTCCCTTGTCAGTCTATGGCTCTGCTCTATGAGAGAGAGCTGTGTTTTGCCATGTTTACTTGCAGGGTTTAGCTTTAGCATGAGCTCTTAATTTTATGGGGGCTATTAACAATTTATCATCTGTTGAAATAATATAGTAACTGGTGATTTGAGCCGGGAGTAAAAACATTTTCTGTGGTGATGTTCTGTTGTCTTGTTTTATTTGATAGCATCCAACTGACTAACCACAATATGGGGAAGTATTCAAGTAAAAGTGCTGTAAAATTATATTACTCAAGAAGTCAGTACTTAACAATCAGATGTAAAGTTTAATTAGTTACAAAGTATTTTCAACCTTTTTTGCAAGCACAGAACACGGTTGAATTCAGGATCCTCTTGCCTGGGACCCTTCAAAGCCAGTGTATATATTGTGGAGCAAGTCTAGGGATGGTTTCAAATGAAGTTGTGAAATAGGAAATGCTTAAAAATGTTGCAAGCATTGTAACATGACTTCTTTTGTGTCTGTCCATGTTAAGTTTGTTAATGCTGACCTTTCAGACCAATTTACATTTAAGCCTTCTGGCCTTGTTGGCTCTAATGGCATTGACTCAGAGCCCCCAGACTCTGAAGTCATCTCCTCACACTAAATCTCCCAAATCTAACTCTCCTTTCAAATCCCTACCTAAACATTTAATTCTCTGAAGCTTATACATCTTATAAAATACATTTAAGTTGATTCATTTAGTCTATTGTCCAAGGTGCCAGCCATGGGACTAATTATAAAAAGGTCTCCCACATTAACTAAAGCTACACAGTTACTAATCTCTGACTGGTAAGCCTTTCTATTCTTAGATGTGGATCGTCTCCAGATTACTTGTAATGTGTGCAAGTGGTGTATTTATTATGTTATATGAATGCACTGTCAGCGTACTGTAGTCAAGTGTAGGGGCTTGTAATCTATGTAACCGACATACACATGCTCACAATGCCCCCTAAACACATAGTAGAGATGCACAAGATTTTGTTAATTTAAGTATATGATAGATTGTAAAACATAAGCTACATCAACATCTGAAATGTCTGCCAATGTTACTCTGAGCTTACAAAACAGCATTTTTGTCCAGGACCAGATTGACGTGCGTTCAAAACCAGTTTATTTTGCAAAAGCATAAATCAATGTTGTATAAGCCATTATGTAAAATATATATATATATATATATAGTACATAATGTCTCTCAGCATAAAGCCTGAAATGCTTCAGAAGTCCTTTGACTGAAATGAAATGTTTATTAAGAATATAATATATGTGTGCACAGTTGTAAAATAATAAATCTGAGGTACATAAACATCTGAAATGTCAGACAATATTACTAGAATATACAGTACTACTTACAGCTTACAAAATAGCACTTTTCACTGGGAGCAGATTGACACAAGTTCAAAACTAGTTCATATTACAAAAACATAAATCACTGTTATTTTTTAAAGCCTTATATATAAGAAAGTATGCCATTGCCAAAAGGGAGTTAAGGCCTTATAGTAGTGGGTAAAAGCATTAATGCAATTAATACAACTTAGTGTAGAGTGTAGTGTAGAGCATTCTGTATGTAATGTCTCTGAGCTTGAAATCAGAAAAGCCTAAAAAATACTAACCAAACACAATTCCAAAAGTTGGAACACTGTGTAAAAATGTGAATAAAAACAAAATGCAATGGTTCACAAATTTGTGTTTATGTTTATTTTATTTAATATGAGACAGTGCACATGAATTAACATCTGTTTATCAGTCCAGCATGTAAATGTGCCAGAGTTACCCAAATAGGCTCATAAAAATCTCATAAAAATACAACTAGTTTGAAATTTGATGGCAGCAACACATGTCAAAAAGTTTAGGAAAAGAGCAACAAATGGATGGAAAAAAGTAAGTTTGGGTATAAAAGGTGCATTTTAGAACAGCAAAGGCATTATTAGTACTACTGAATGCACAATTTTGTACTGAAAACACCGTTCATGCTACTGCATGTTACAGCTTGTGTTTATTTTACAGTGTCCCAATGTTTTGGAATTAGGTTAGTACTATTGCACACATCCTTTTGGCCTGAAATAACGGTTTTAACAACAAGGGAGAATGTGTGGTCACAATCTTTTTGTTTTACCACACACACAGACTTATCCTTCTGAAGAAGCGCCTCTTGATTACTGCAGACTTGTTGAGCTGCTGGTTCTGTTGTTATTTTTATCCTTTTTACCCTCAGAGGTGCTCGCTGAGAGGGTCAAATCTTCTAGTCCATGAACAGATTGAGACTGGGAGCTGCTGGTATCCACAAAACCAATGATGCTCATGGAAAGGGTAACAAAAGTTAAAGAAAAACAAGGTCTTCTAGTCAGTGATTACTTTTTTTCCAGTGCTCTTGGCTTAAATTGTGTAACCTTCTTTTCTACCAATAAGCTCCTGACGATAAATCAAAAACATTATCCAAATAGCTAGCCTGGGGAGTAATAGTTTTCTTGAGTACTTGAGTAATATTATTTTGCAGTAACATTACTTTTTCTTCAGCACAGCTATGGGGTACTTGGTTACAGTAAAGTGTTCAACATGGAGAAAAAATAGTCCATTGTCTGATGACTGAGACTGCACCAGTCATGCTTCGGGGCAAGTACAAGTACATCACAACTAGACTGAACGATGTCAAGAATGTTTTGTGTATGTGAATGTGGGTGTGTGGCAACCCATATACTGCTATCCAGGCCTGTACTACTTGTAAGTGAACTTTTCCAGCCAGTGCACTTGTAAGTTAGCAGAAACTATCTCTATGTTTTCTCTCAAAGCTCACACAGCTGCCAGTAACATCACTGCCTCCTCCACGGCCTGACAGACTGACTTGTTACAGACAACACTGGTCTGCAGCGCTGCAAAGGCTGCTGGGAATCATGTAACTCAGGCTTGGTGTGAACCTGAAGCCAGTGTAGGTCAATTTGAATTCCATGAAATCTTTTGCAAGCAGTTGTTGTAGGAAATGGTCACTCAGATTCTCACTGACTGCAAAATAGAGTGCTGTTTTTCAAGTGAAAAAATACAAAATAGCAGTGGTACTTTTTTTTTTTTTTTTTTTTTACAAAAGTGACAGTAAAGGGACAGAATGTACTCAAGTAAAAGTGACAGATGGAAATTTCTGCTCAAGTATTTACGTACTCACTTTCAAATATACCTAAGTTTAAAAGTAGATTTAAACTATTAGTAAACAACTGCTTAATGTAAATGTAAGAGATTATAATTAAGATAGTACGAATTATACAAATGATATGATTATGCAAATGAAATCGACATTGGTGGAATGTAACAAAGTAAAAGTACTTAGTTACTTTACTTAAGGGCAATTTTCATGTACTTGTACTTTACTTGAGTAAATTTTACAAGAGATACTTTTACTTTTACTTGACATTTAGAGCAAGTATCTGTACTTTTTACTCCACTACATCTCTGGGTTAGTTTAAAGTACAAAGTATTTTGAGTTTTGGTTTAAAATCATGTGTTTTTGCTGTGCCCTTATTGTAGACACACAGTAATTAAATATAAAAGATGCAGTATAGTAGTACTCCTATAGAAACATCAGAATAATACAGACAGAAGACCTCGGAGACAGATTCAGTCTCTTCTACTGCATCGGATCATTAATGTCATTTGTAATCAGCACAATTCGTCAGCAAAATCCCTCAAATTTAACACATTGAGTTGTTGAGTCTGTGCAAAATACTTTTACTTTTTAACTTGCAAGTACATTTGAAAGTGAGTACTTTTATTCTTTTATTTAAGTAGAATTTGTAAGGTGATACTTTTACTTTAACTTGAGTGAATTTTTGCTCCTTTATCTGTATTTTTACTTAAGTAAAGAAATTGATTTCTGCCACAGGAAATTGATTGATGTATTGAGGGCACAACAAAAACAAATGTTTAAAAATGTAGTGGATCTAAATCTTTACAATGTAGTGAAGTAAAACTAAAAAGTACTCCTTGTAAAATCTATATAAGTTAGGCATAGATACATGAAAGTTGTACTTTTTCTTAGGAATGTAACGATATCCAACTCTCACTGTATGGTATTATTAATCTCATGGTACAATATTTACTGTGATATTGTGGGGAGGCTCACAGTATTTTATAGAAATTCTCACAGACATATTCTCAAAAATTTCCCTGACAAGCATTTAGTGCCTTAATTATTGTGATATTTTAATATATTAAGAAAAAAGTGTTTCATAGCAATAATTTTGTGAAAAGAGGCAAAGGATCATGGTCTATGTAGTTTCTTCTTCTTTATTACCATTCCGCTGAAACAAACAATGGTATGTAACCCGGGAGCTTATCATACCATAAAAGTCCACGACAATATTTGATACTACCATATCACAATATTTCCAATATTGTTACATCCATAATAATGATGCAATAATTTTACTTTTCACTAACTGTTGATCCTAAAATTGCAATGTATGGTAAATGTTATGACAGAAATATTAGTTTTGCAGTAACAGGCTGTCTAGTTGCATTTTGACATGTTTGAACTTTCCAGCAGGCTTTAATTAAGAGTCCCAGCAGGAGATACAAGGTTGCTGTTTAATTAGTTCTCAAAAAACAGCTCTTTTTTTTTTTTTTTTTTTTTCTAACACACTGTTTAAACTAATAACAAACTGTGCAAGAATTACCATCAATGTTTGTTTAGTATAATTTACAGTTTCTGAGCATGTGTTGTTTCTGTGTTGGAAATCTCTGCTCTTCCCTGCGGTAAAGCTGTTTGTCTTGGATGCCGAGGGTCACACCTTCCGGAAAATACCCAACTTTTACAGCCGTTCTCCAGACTCACTCACACAGACCGACAGACTAACATTTACACACACACACGCACACACACACACACACACGCACACGCACACACACACACGCACACACACACACACATCCTTAGACATGAAAGCATACCTTTCCCGGTCTGAGGACACAGCGTCCCATAGGAAATGCACACAACATCAGACAGGAAGAACGCAGCTAGAGATTTGTTTTGTCTGAACACACAACAAAAATCATATTTATTCACAGACATTTTAGTAAAAGTGTGGAAAAGTGCTAAGAGCACTTAACTAAATGCTGAAGTTTATTTTGTTATGAAAACTTAAAAAAAGGTAATAATACACTAAACTAAAAGAACAGATTTGTTTTGGTAGACTCTTTTATTGTGAAATGTCAGGGTTTTGTGGCTTATTGGAAAGAGCTATAACTAGAAGAACTAGAAGATCTTCCAGTTTGAGTCCAGGTCTGGGCACTATATTTTTTACCATTGTGAGATAGAACTAGTGACTTGCAAGAGGTCTATGCTCTCTGAGTGCTTCTAGTTTAAGATTTTTCTTTCCTTATTATTTTTTTTTTCTGCATTTTTGTACATTTTTGTACAGTGATAAACCTTTCTTTATCCACATCCTTTCTCAAAAACCTGTCTAAGACTTTTGGCCAGTACTGTACGCCAGCACTACTGCAGTTCAGATTGTTTTACCAGTCAATATTTGAGCATATTCTTAAAGTAAGCTTTTTTCCCCCTCTGTTTTCTTCTCTGTCCTCATCTGTCTCTGTGGGTCTCAGACGGGGCTGCTGGTCGCATGTTATCAGGGTTACGTGGATGTCGTCATCGCTCTGTCCCAGTGTCCGTATCTGGACGTGAACTGGCAGGACAGCGAGGGCAACACTGCACTCATCACTGCTGCTCAGGCAGGTAGGACCACACTCACACAATATCAAGATTAACCTAAACACACCTATCTATATACAAAACCTATTCCATCAAAAAGTCATTGTGTAAACTGTAAATAAAAACAGAATGCATCATCTACAAAGATTCTAAAGCCATATTTTATTGACAGAACATTAATAATATTCATGATCAGGTGGAGACATTTTAAATATAATTGCTCATTTAAATTTTTTTTTTTTTTTGCCCTCAAGCAGCGCTGCATTAAAAATAGACCTGATTCTGTATAGGGCATCACTGCATGAATAAGGAACAGTCTGGCTGCTGGTAGTGGTGACTGGGGCAGCAGTAGCTCAATTGGTAGAAACGCTTACCCACTAACCCAAAGGTTGGCGGTTTAAGCCTCGCCACCGACATATGTCGTTGTGTCCTTGGGCAAGACACTTCACCCACCTTGCCTGTATGAATGTGTCAGTGTGACTGTGTTTGGTGGTGCCAAGCTTGTAAAGCACAATATAAATCCATTCCATTATTATAGTATTATTATTATTATTATTATTATTATTATTATTATTATTATTATTATTATTATTATTATTATTATTATTATTATTATAGCTGACCCCATCTGTGCTCCTGTCCCGACCTATGGACTTCCCCTACGTCAGCCCCCACTCACCTGTCTGGATGAACCCCTCCCCACCTGTCTGCACTCTTACACACTGACATTGACTTGATACTATAGATGAGCTGATGGACTTTTTTAACAGTCTTAGACACATTTATAGCCTGGTGGTTCAGTGGTTCTCCCTGTTTTCTTTTTTCCCCACACAGCTGTTTTTTTTTTTTTAGGTGTTTTTCCTTATCCGAGAAGGAGAGTCTAAGGACAGGAGATGTCCAGGGACTGCTTACTTTAATTTAGTTATTATTGTAACCTCCAGAAGTCACTGTATGTAAACACAGTTAATAGCAAAATGCGTTTTTCCAGGCTGTCTGAGACATGTTGCTTCCACCGAATTCAAAATTAGCTATTATTTTCAACACCTGATGTTCTGTTTATGTTATATTGTCAATAAAATATGATTGTATAAAAATTTGCAATATACTATAATTTAGATAATTTTGTAATGTTCATTTTGTAATAATAATGTTAATAATGTTTTTATTAACATTTTACACAACTGATCCACCTGTTTTGGAATTGGGTTTGTGCTGTATAACCAGGCTAAATTAAGTGTCTCTTCTTTTTTGTCTTCAAGGCCACATAACAATCACTAACTACTTACTAAATTACTACTCTGGGCTGGACATCGAGAGGAGGAATTGCCATGGCTTCACTGCACTGATGAAGGCCGCCATGCAGGGAAGGGTTGATTGTGTACGCTCGCTCATGATGGCAGGTGTGGCAACTAGAAACGACACACACAACCATGAATCAGAGCCAAAGTAAAACCTGACGATGATTACACCCGTTATTCTATTTTATGCTGATCTCTTCTGTATTAATTAGGAGCCTCCCTGGACGCAAAAGACTTTGGCCGCAACTTGACTCCCAGAGAGTGGGCTGTGTTCACGGGCCGATATGAGACAGCCTGGGTGATGACGCGACTGATGGAGAGGTCATGTCCACTGCAGTTTACAGATACATACAGGTGAGGTGTGTAGCATGTTAGCCATTAGTCTTGCGTTTCAGTACAGCGGCTCCGAAGAGCAAGCCACATCAATAAATCACTATGCAACAACTGAACTAATTGGAAACACAACTATTTTGTGGCTTGATTGTTGGTAGACAGAATATGAAGCCACTTCCTGTTTCCCAAAATGTTGCCTCTTTGTCCATTTAATCACAAACAGAAAGCCTGTTTACCCTGCAGTTACGCAATTATGTACTCTACAACAGATGTACTGTATATTACCAATCAACTCACAACTAATCCTTTAAAATACCAACAACTTCATCACAATAAAATGAGTACTGTGAACAGGAAACAAGAAGTGTATTTAGATATTGTTACAGTGTTTGTGTTTTGCTTTTAGTTGCTGCATTTTGCTGTTGTTTCTTTTAAGAGACTCACCTTAAAAATTAGGTCCTAATTTCTTTATACCTGAATGTCGTTGTCTTCCAGTCTAGAGTGGCCTCCCCTGGCGCCACTTGTGGCCAAAGCTCAGGAACCCCGTGGCTGCCTCAAGCGCATCTCGGACACTGTGAGGAACGTCTTCAACATCGCCAACGTCACTAATCCTGAGGACGAGGGCGTTATCGACCACATGGTTACCATCACGACCGCCATGAGGAGCCCTTTCATTGCTGTGGCCTGCCATACAGTAAGCACAAAATAAAAACCAACACAAGATAGTGTGTTTCTTCCTATCAGCAAGATAATTACTTCTTCTTGTCATTAGCTGAGGTCTTCAGTTTTGTTGCCCATGTTTGGGCACAGTAACATGAGAATGCATTCTGGGATTATAACTCCATTAGGCTGATTTCAGATTCACCCTATCTTCCCTTTTTATCAGCAAACTCATTTACTCACAGTAATTAAAAGATATAATTAATACCGGTATTATCTGTTAAGCAGGTTTGTCACAGAAGATTGCCAACACTGCAATATTGCAAACAAAAGGAAGACGATGTTCTGCTTTTTGTTACTTTAAAAAACAGTGTGCTATTATTGCCATAATAGTGTAATTAATAATAATGATAATAATAATGATAATATTAATGATTTTATGATTTAATTCAGCCACAAGGGGTCGCAAGCCAGTATACTTTTTGTGCCAGTCCCAAGCTTAGATAAATAGAGGGGGTTGCAGAAGGAAGGACATATGGCGTAATATCTATGCCAAATCAATACAATCACTGCACACTAGAGGGCAGACAATTTGCTGTGGTGGCCCCGAAACAGAAAGGCCAAAAGGAAAAGAGATAAATGATGCGATAATAACAAAATATTGCTGTTTTTTTTTTTCAGATTTGTCCAGAAAGCCCTCCTGCAGTAGGTAAAAGGCGCTATGCAGTACCTGAGATCATTCGCCAGCAGCGCGTTAAGGAGCTCCTCACGATAAACCCGGACAGAACGGACGCTCACCTCAAACTTTTTGAAAACTCCCGGGTCATGCTAGTGGCCAAGAACTCAAATGACCGCCGGGCAAGTCTCCAAGTCCAAAGTGTGGTTCCTAGACCAAGAAGCCCCAGCCTGGTGACTTTCAACAATCCACTTGAACTGCGGAGAACCAGCCTGCTACCTGTGCATATGGTACTAAGGAGGAGCAGTGTCCGACCCGGCTTTAGTATCCCCAAGGTCCGAGTGTCCAAGGCCCCTCCGTCCACTTACGAACCGGAAAAAATACGCAAGAAAAGCAGTGCTAAAGATGGAGGAACACACTTCCTGCAAATACCAAAGTGGCGGTACAAAGAGCTGAAGGAGGAGAGGAAGAAAGCTGAAGAAGCAGAAAGACGTCGGCTGGAAGCTATTACCAAGCGACATCTCGCCTCTGGGAAAAAGAAATGATAGGACTGCTTTAAATGACATGATAAAATTACCAAAAAGCACAGTGGGAGTTTTTTTTTTTACCCTGGAGAAATAGCCATGAAGTTGCAAAAACAGTTTTTATTATTCGTTTATGCTGTTATATGCTCAGGGTAAGGACTGAATAACCAGCAGTGTTCCAAAATGAGTGAAAATTGTTTGGCTTTTGTCGGCTCATTTCTGCATCCTTAAGGTGAATCCTGGTCCATCTCCAGAAAGAGGATGCGGTTTAATAACTGTCAACAGCATTAGAAGTGCATGATGCTTGCCTTCGGTGATGTTTATACCCAAGGGATTTCATACTTGAAATGTTTTAGATAACTTATTTTTCATATTTATTGCTTTTTTAATGGAGTCAAGATGGCCAAGTCTTTTTTTTTATGCTTTAGATGCGCCATACAGCAATGCTTTTTGTAGTGAATAAAACCAAACTGGACCACATTCTCCTAGACTATTTTTACAAAGCAATTACTTCATGATAAAACTGCATCTTTTCAAATGTGTATAGAGTACAATTGACACATTATATTGACTCTAATAGAAACAGGGAGCAATATTTTTAAATACTACTTGTTTTGCTTTTTATTGAGCCCATGAATGTATTTGCATATTTATTTTCTATTAGTGAGATGTAATGTGTTTTGATTATATTGACTTTATATTTGTTAAGATACAAAATAAAATGTTTTCTAGCTATAATGTTTTAAACCAAAATGTAATCCAAAAGGCACTATTTTTTGGTGTAACACTGTTTAAAGTCTAAAGTTATCTGAATCATTTACCCAATGACAATAAACACTGGTGAAATGCTTTTATGAACTTGTTAGGAATATGAGTGGGAAAATAGCATGCACATTTTGTAGCAACAATACAGAAATTGCACCCATTGGCACTGCACCTGCCACTACACTACCCTGCTACTAACTAATGATACGGAGCGAGAGAACAGAGGGCGCTTGGTTGAATGTGAGGCGGTGTGGGGCTTCTTGGGGATGACATGCTCTCGGGCATCGAACATGCCTGCATCACCATTTTGGTGAAATAAATGCTCTTGCAAGAAGCATGCTGCACCAGTTCCAGTTACTTTGGGGAAGAAATTATTCTTATATACTATAAACTTACTATGAAGTACATTATGTATGTATTACAAACTCTTGAGCACACTATGTTGTGCACATAATATAGTCCATGTATACTCAGTAGACTATGTAGTGTGCACTTTGTATGTAGTACACTTTAATGCATACTATGTAGAGCACACTTTGTAGTCTTTGTAATGTACACTTTACATGTAGTGCACTTTGTATTGGACACCATGTAGTGGACATGCAGTGCATAAGAAATATTCCAAATATTCGGGTTTATTCCAAGTTTTCTCATTTTTAAATTCAGAGGCCTGCACTAGTTTTGTAGATTTCTACATAACTGCTTTGAATTTGCTTTTTGTTTTTTAAATCAAAACCAGGTTATTTGTGTTTTCCACACAGCAAATTATCTGCCTCCATCTATTCTCTGCATCCTCCTCCCACACAAACTAACTTCATGTATGTTCAGTAAAATAAAACATTGAGAGGGACTGTTGGCCCTTTGACATTATCACGCTTCAAAAAAGCAGATACTGCTGACAGAGACATATCTGGACAGACAACCATTCACTTTCATTTACTCTGACCAAGTCACCTCACACATGCATGTGTTTGGACAGTGGGAGGAAGCCTGAGCAGCATGGAGAACCCACAGAAACATAAAAAAAGAGTCTGTTTTGGAGTATAAATCTCACTAATAATGACAAGAAAATGGGCTTAATATAAATTTGGAGAAGGCACACTGAGACTTGGTCAATGTGACAGTCAGCCCATTATAGAGCAAGAGGTCATCTCCCTGATTAAACATTACAGGGGAACGTAATGGATTTTAAAAGCTGTGAGTTTAAATACAGTCTATCATGGGAAAAGCCAGTGCTATAACATCACTGGGATTTTTGAGAGCACAATTTCACGGTCCTAACTCCTCGTGGCAATAGCAGCTTTAGTGCTATCCGCGAGTGTGTGTCTAATATACATGGTGATGAGTTGGTAAAGGGGCTACAGGGGCACAGTTGCACCAAATCATTTCTTTAAATTAACTCCATTGACTTTGGAGTGGCAATCTGCATAGATACTGCCGAGAGGAAGTCATTTGAATGTGACAAAAGAGGACTGAAGTGGGCTGTAAGTAGATGCAGGATTAACATATTTGACATTTGGAAGTGATTGGTTTAAAATGTCCTTTTGCTTGCAGTGCAGTACAAAGCAATGCATGGATCATAAAAGGATGTCAGGGGTGAAAAGTAACTAGACACTTTTACCCAAGGAATTTAGTTCATATACCAAAAAATACATGACCTTTTCTTGAGGGGAACTTCAATGTAAGTACCTTGTAAACTGTTCTGGGTTTGAGGTAGGTTTGAAGACTGTAGTAGTAGCAGTATTAGTATTGCTAGTAGAAGTATAATTCATTGTGTAATAGCAAAATACTTTCAGAGGGAAGTGTATGACCAGCAAAGTAATACATGAACCATAAAAGAATGCCAGGAAAGGAAAGTAACACTAATACTTGTAGTAATACTTTATGATTCTAAAACAACAATATTTATATATTTACAATATTTTTTAAGGGTAAAATGGTAACTGTGGTGGGTTTGAGGCCATAATGTTGATTACTTTTACTTCCATTTGAGTAATCTCATAATGTAACAATACTTTTACTTACTCTTACATGGTCTTGCACCTCTGAAGAATGCTAACTTTTATTTTTTGCACGATAAGGACACATTTCCGGTGAGACCTGGATAGATCAGTTCATATTTAGGTCATGGTTGTAGCTGAAACCTCTGTTGGGTCAGATTGTAACCTGAGATTATGAGGCCCCACAGACAGGCTTAGTCAGCATTTCCCCTCCCTCCATCCTCGTCCCCCTAACACAGGCCAAATCCCTGAGATAGTGTCAGAGGCAGCAACTTATATAGGACACTATTTACTGAGTACATGAGCTATTATGTCATCTTGGTTGGGAATTATTTGGGATTTACAATGACCTGGATTTGCAACAGCAGCGTTAAAACTAAGGAAGTTGGGGGGAATCCCTACCTAGGGCCATCTGCTGGCGGGTGTTTGTATAACAGTTAATAGGTTTGACATCTACATTAGCTTAGGCTCCACATTTACAGTGGGTACAACAATAAATCATGTCTCAGCCCGATATTATGATAGATGTTTCTTTTTCACTTTCTGCAGTTGGATATATGCAGGTTTATTTTTGCAATATGGAATAATATGCCAACCCATGCAAGGAGCTCCCTCCTCAAAGATTTTTTATTTTATTTTATTTTTTTTAAGAGAGACACAAAATCTTTACATAAAATATAGTGTCTTATAATCAAAATCACAAAAATCAATTGAACTAAATGTAACTGTAATAATGAACTGAGAGAAAAGCTTCACTATTACTCTCTGAATCACAGAAGTAGATTCAAAGCAGTTTTAGATTAGAGCTTAGATCTGAAAACTAACTATAAAATTATATAATTTATTTTAAGTAATTTTTATTTCTGAGTACTTTACCAAAATTTTTAATTCATACTTTTACTTTTACACGAGCACATTTTTACAATTTGTAAATGAGTAAAAGTATTTTTAGTCCTTGGAAACAAAGTGGGAAATACAATCCCCTTGTAATCAGAGGGTCCTGGGATTGAGCCAAGGTTAGGGACAGAAGTAGTATTATACTAATATTGGTAGATGTTTTAGATGTTTTAGCAGTAGGTCTCGTATTTGTAGTAGTAGTACTAGTGGTAGTAGAAACAGATGTAACATGTAGTGGCAGTAAGTACTTTCTCCAAAAGTTACATTTTTTTAACTGTTTTTTTTTTTTTTTAATAACCAGTTCTTTGTGAGTATTATATTATATTATATTATATTATATTATATTATATTATATTATATTATACTATATTATATTTTAAAGTAACAATACTTTTGCTAAAGTACAAATTTGGAGTGCTTCATCCACCCCTTCATTTAAAATAAAATAGTTTCACACAAGTCAGTTGGCAAGTTTATACTTTGGTTTAAACATTAAATCATTATAGCATTACAGTCAGTATGTCACAATAACTTTTATCATGCTGCCTTGTCAAAAACAAACTGATCCAAAAGAGGGGAAATATATATATATATATATATATATATATATATATATATATATATTTTCTCCCCTCTTTGCATGTTGACTGAATAAGGTTTTGCACAGTACTGGTCCAACCAGTTCTAATCCAGTTCTAATTTTCTAAACACCTCATGGCAAGCAGCTGGCGATGTATACCCAGGGCTAATATAATTAGTGCCTAAAATGTCAATGACATTCAGGTAAAGTGCTTTAAACTATAAAACGGACATTTATTATGTTTGACAAGGACTGCAAAAGGCATACACAGAACAAGACTGAAATAGACATTTTGCAAATGGAACAGGAAGAATTTTGAGCATTTTTGCATGTCTAAAAATAGTCCCTCCCACAGTGGGCAGCACAAGTGTTGATAGTAACCATAGATACAGTATTAAGCTCCAAAATCCAATACAGGGCACAGAGGTTTTCAGCGAATAGGTCTACCAGCTGAATATTTTTGCATCCAGTATAAATAGCATAAGGAAATGTGAGATTGCATGTCAAATTCAGGGTACGCTTAAATAGTCAAATGCTATTTCAGGTGGTTTGGATAATAACATCCCAAACCGCAGCCAAATCAGTATTTGAAGTGGCACAGGTATTGCATGGCTTATTAAGTATTTCTTTATAGTGTAAAGTGTATGTAGGAGTCATTGTAACAGTAGTAGCATTAGTTGTTGGAGAAGCACAGCTAGTATTAATAGTAGTAGAATAAAAATTTGTACTACTAGTGATAGTAGTAGTGCTAGTAGTAGCACAAGAAGCAATATTCAAACTTATACTTGAATTGTATAATTTTCACTCAATACTTTTTCGTTTATATATATATATATATATATATATATATATATATTCATTTCACTTTTATTACTCAAGTTGTAAGTAAAAGTACCCAACAAAAAAGTATTGAGTGAAAATTAGATTCAGTACATTTCATATCACATCATAATTAAAATACTTGAAATATCTCACAGTGTATGTACTATATAATATGCATTTCACTCTGAAAATTTTTTCCGCCATACTCCAATCTACACCTGTGCACCTGTACATCTGTAGGCCCCAACTCTCTTTCATTCTGCTTTTAAAGTCAGTCTAATATGCCAGACAGAGGAATAATGTCCTCTATATTTTTTATCCAATATTTGACCAGGTAAGTCAATTGAGAACAATTGTGATTTACAATGATGACCTATAATAGTTGCAATGTTTACCTATCAGACAGTGGCTCCAAAAGTGACGGCAGCTGTACACTGACTGGATTTATTGGGCTAACAGGAGCTGACAGAACACCTGGTTGCAGATGCCTGTGTAAAGATGGATTACATGCACTAACACCTGGCTCATACACTTGCTTATATGTGTGTTTGTGAAGGCAGGAAAACACTGGACAGGCTTCTGGAAAGATGAGTCTGTTCCATTTCAAAACACCACCTGAGCCTTAATCCCTCAGTGCAAGGCTAATTCTCCACGGGACCCTCAAATATAGTGCTGAAGAGTTACATGGCGTGACCTATCAAGGATATGTTCAAACTTTGCAAGCAATTCCCACTTGTAATATGCTTCATGCAGAAATGATACGTAAGTGACCAAATTATTTAACTCTAAAATACCTTGCACGTAGTTTACATTACTTTATTTTACATCTACTGTGATATTTGTTGAGCGATATTTTACAGTACCAGTATTTTTTTTAGGAATACCGATTTGGAGAACTTATTCTGCTGATGGTTTCATAAATAAAACAACAAACTCCAAACATTTATGGTAGTCAATATCTTTATTAACTATGACAACCACACCTAATACCACTCACAAACTAAAGATTTGTACAATTTGAACATTTTGCTTCAGCAAAAGAAATAAGCAGAACAAAAATAAAGCTATTTTTAAAACTTAAATTAACATAGGAAATTATTCCTTCTTGGCAAGATAAATTCTTTCTGGAACCTGATCATTAGTGTTGCAACAAGTGACACTTAAGTGTAAAGGATTCTGGTGATAAACTAAGATGTGGTGCTTGTATTTGTCAGTATGTGTGATTGCAAGGGACACCAATCCAGATCTATGTGATATAAATCAAGCAATGTCAGTAAACTGGCAGGATGGAATAAATGGTATGTTACCTTCAAAGTCTCGAGCTGCCACAGGGCTGACATCTATGCCATTCATTTTCATGGAATGTAATGCTATTAAATTGTGCTACAAAATGGTATTACATGTAAAGAAAATCAACAATGTCCTTCTATGATCGGTAAGAGGCAAGCACTGTGATATTTGAGGCAAGAGCTAGACAGAAAATGTAGCCCAAAAATATGCCATAAGCCTAAATCCGTCACACATTACATAGGTATAGTTAGCTGCCAATACATTTAACTTTTATTTTGGGGTGAAATTTGTTGACTAACACTATATTTCATCACTACATACACTAATATAATTGTGGCCATTTTGTTAATTGTTGGTGCAAAGATTTTGTCATATTAAATTCTTGTTGATGTCAAAGTGACTAGAAGCATATGGGCAAACATTTTCACAATAATCTGCATACTTGCTGTGTCCAATATGACAATTACTGTATCCTGTGATCTTAAGATGTATCTTTTATTGGTCTTTTATCACAATTTGGGCTCATGCTTTGAGGTCATTGGTTGCAAGGGATTTGATTGAAATACTTTGATTGGCTGGTTGTTGTGTTGTGGTATTGGTATGCACGTAATGAAAGTTCCCCAACAGACTCAGATCAGATTCACTTTTTAATAATACAAAAGCCTCCATCTTCTATGTAAACCACATTAAGACTATACAACGATTTGTCTTAAGGACACAAAAGTGCAGATGTAAATAGTGCAACACCACAGCAGCACTGTCGTAAACTGACTTCGGTAGTGACCATACTGGCACAGGTATCTGTTGCGTACACTTAATGCAACAGGCAAGCAATAATTATTCAGATTTTTTTAAACAGAGATCTGGACCTGGTGGGGAAACATCTTCATCACTTGTGTGTGTTTGGTTGGAAAAGGCTGGCCGGTGGAGTTAGCGTAGCCGAACTGTAGCTCGGGATAAGGTTCACTTGCGAGGCTGGTGGATGTGCTGGTTGATGTGCTGAGCGGGAGGCAGCTTGGGGACACCCGGCTGGGGCTTTTGGTGGGCCACCTGGGCAGCTGCAGGTGTGAAGTCCTTATCTCCCTGAGCAGAAAGACACCACATTAGAGGGATTGGCACAGGTAGGAATTGAAGCTAAAGGCTAAAAAAAAGTTAATGAAAGAGCACTATGCCACTCTAGGTGCAAAAATGTGTATTATTGTGGTAAGCTACAGCAAGCAGACTGTTTTTTATGACAGTGGTCTAATTGTCATTGGTTTTCATTATTTTACTACAACCTTTATCTTCTTTCCTTTTGGCTTCTCCATGTCAGGGTCACTGCAGCAAGTCATCTGCCTTGTAGCATAGATTTCACATCTGATGCCCTTCTAATCCCGATAACCCCTCTTCATTTATCCAGGTTTGGGACCGGTGCATAAAGAACAATAGCTTGTCAGCACACAAGGTGCACATTTATTTTAAAAGCAGTTTCACCATTTCATGTAACAACAACAATTGGGCTCCGAATAAGTTGAACATTGACTATATTCAATTACTCTCAACCTCCCTGAAAACCACTTTTAGGGGCCTACTCACCTTTCGGGAACCACTGTTACAGCACATTCATGTTAAACCGATTTTAAGTATTTTGCTATAATACTGTATGCCTATCGCTAAAATACAAATACCACATCACACATAGTTTTGACTTGATACGTTTTAAGAAGCTTGGGAAATACACACTTTCCTCTGCGTATATGTAAAATCATCCTGGGTACACACTAGCTTGTTCCACAAAAACAAGCACCATGTGTATCGTATGACCTTATTTATACCCCACTCCGTTTGATAACTGCAACAATATGAAAATCCCTAAAGTGCATAAAGAGTACAGTACTGCTCTATAATCTGGCCCTGCTCATCTGTTCTGCAAACTCAATCTGCCTTTCCAAGAAATATTTCCATAAACAACCTTGCTCCTTAATCGGATAAAAGCAGTAATTTTGAAAACCAATAAAAGCGTTTGAGAATTTTAATTACTGGCGTATGACTATCAGCTGCATTTGCAATAAGTTGTATTTTCCGTGCACAATCTTTCTGTTTTTTCTCTTTTATGTTTTAGTTGTTACTCCATTTGCCTCCTACATCATATTTTTCTTTTCTTGCTTTCCAGTCAGTTATGATAGAAATAGTATTTGCTTTATGGCGGACTTCCTGTTGATAAACTATTCATCTCTCCAGCTGTGACCATATGCGGCTGCATCTCATCTCGAATACTAAGTACGCAGTGTGTCTTAATATTTTTTACTTCCAGCCTGTTTACATGGATAAAGTTATATAACCAACCTAATCTGTACATGTGCCCAGCCCCCTCTTGATTTAATGTAATCCTCAGCCTATGCATATGGTAGCCTTCTCTTCCTACCACTGCGCAATAATTTTACTGTGTTTCTGTTTAAACTTAAAACCTAAGTGTGTAGTACCTTCAATGTGTAGTTAATTTTACAATTTCATCTTATAGAAATGTATAGAGAAACTAAATAACACATTACCCCAAGACACTAAGAATACCTACATAACATACACAAAGATAGCAAAAAATGACCTGCTAACTCTGGTTTATATTCAGATGAAATAATTCATGATATAGATATTCTAGTTCAGGAGTAAATGCTCTATCCACAGAGTCACAAAGCCCATATTTCTGCCAATGGTAAAAAAAAACCCAATGTATCAAATCGATAGAAGTACGAGTACTTCCACTGGAGTACCAATACGAGTACTTTTAAAGGGATTACTTTATACACTTATACACGCTACTATATTTCATTCATCCCAGTGTTGTCTTTTTGCCGTCTGTCCCTGCTCTGCGTTGCCAAGTTACTTTTACAACAGAGCGGTTTGAACACAACTAACCATGGCTAAACTTTGTTCAACATGGACATGTTATACCTCATTTGAAAGCCTATTGTTATTAATAAATAATTTTCAAAGACACTCTGAGCATCTAAGCATAACCAGCAGAGATTCGCCAGGACCTACAGCAGCTAACACAATTAGGGAAGAATAGAAGGACAACTGCTTAGGTTTTAGGACTCACATATGATTTGGGATGTCTGGTTGAGGAGAATGTAGAGTCAGCTTTGCTGTTATCTCCATACAGTTCACTTTGAAATCCTTCAACATGTTTCTCACTGTTGAACTGAGAGATGAATGTCACGTGACAGCGCAGTAAAGTGGTATTGGTTGCTGGTATTTATGAATTTGAGTATTTGCACATTGTATCGCTATAAGTCCATATGGCTGTGGATTGGCATTGATATAAAAATAATAGAAAAACAATATGAAAAACAGCTTTGCCTCTGATCTACCCATACAAACATAAAAAGTAGTACTTCTAATAAAAAACCCTGGTTGAGTGTAAAGTGCTCACACAGGAAGAAGTGTTTCACTTAGCTCCTAAAAGCCTTTTCAGGGGCTTTATGCAGTGCTAGCCTCTGGGTCTGATGGCACTGATAGGTGGCGAATGGGAAGGCTAGGTTCTGGGGATAAATGGGATGCCTGCCACCTTGCTGATATCAGGGTAATCTTCCACAAACAATCCGCCTGGCCTCACACACAAGTGCATGCACAAAAAAGGCATTGCACACAAGAATTGAGGAAATCAAGGACACTTTTTCACATGTGCACAGTATGTAGGCATTCACACTGCACCTGAAAGAATGAGGTGAACAAACAGGACTATTCACAGATGTTGGCCCACTTTCTGTAAAGCCAGGTCAAGGTTGTTTAAACCTTTACTTTCACTCTTAAAACGACACAAAAAGCCCCAAAAAGCCATAAAATTACAGTTTTTTCTTCTTTATCACTCTAAAATACAGCCTGTCATCATCTGTAATTAGTCGTACAGATAAAAAGCTGGAGAGAAGCTCTATTTACTTTTTAGATTTTTTTTTCATCTATCTTTGGACTAAGCAAAGATTTTTTTTACTGTGTGCAAGTAAATTTAATACTTATTACCTACACTAAGGAAGGTATGTTATCACTGACAATGGTTTCTGGCGAGACAGATAACTCAAAAGGTAATGGTCAGGTGTTGATTACATTTTATGGAAAGGTGATGCATGGACCAAGAAAGAAATAACTGTTTGGATACATGTATTCATAAAGCACTCTTTGTCTTTACCAATAGCAAGATGGGGTATTCCAGAAGATATTGTACAAACTCCAGTCACAAGAAACAAGTGATTGGTTTTAGTGGATTCTTCACCATTACCATTTACCACACTTATATGGGCTAATGCCTTGGCTGAGGTATGTGCTGTTGTAGTTCTTATTGCCATGTAGTTGTATTTTGTATAAGTGTCTGCATACCTTTGTAACCACTCCAGACACAATGACTGGGACCTTTGGTGGGCTGAAAAAAGAGAAAAGGGGCAGAACGTTAGTCTCAATAATGAGGTAGCTTTGCAGAATGGTGTGTGTATAAATTGTTGCTAGTACTGTTCACTGGCAAAATGCATCCAAAGTTGTCGAAACACAAAATCCACAGTCCTAAACTCTCAGGAGAAGCACGCTCATACAAACCGGATGGACCTGCCAGCAGCTTAAATAGCTCCCATTCATCCTGACCAAGTGTTGGTACTCTGAGCTTCAGCATAGGGAGCATAAGAGGAGAGAGGGAGGAGGACATTCAAAAAGGGGATATGGGGATCAATGAAGGTAAGAAAAAAATGAATGGAGTCGGATGAATGCTATAGACAGATCGAGAAAGATAGGAGCATTGAGGGGAGCAGGAGGGCAGCCGGTAGGACAGAGGAGTAAAATCCCTTTGTAATAATACAGAGGAGGGAGCTGGGCCAAATGCTCACTCAGACATATACAGAGAGCCATAGGACGGAGGCAGAGAAAGCGATGAGGAGGAGGAATGCACAACCTGAGGTAAGTATCGACCTTGACATGACAAACGAGCAGCGTCTAATTTTATGGCAGCGTCACCCCCGGCACAAAGTGTACAGTTGTTGTAGCCACCTTTAAAACTCCACTCAAAGTCATTAGCTGTAGCAGCGAGCATGTCCAACTTATAGCATAAACCATTAACAGCATGTATAAATGCAGTGAAGACGTGGGATGGGTGCAGTGAAATGGAAACAGCCTAAATTAAATCATTCAAGTGAATTATAACTTATATAAAACATCTGCTACTTACTTTTAACAGTTTATGGCGCAGGCAAAACTTTTTAATCGTGGATAATTGAATCATGTTCTGGATATAAAGACATCTGGCTAACCTCCGTCCAGGCAATCAACATCTAGGCTGCCTTTTTGTAATTCTTCTAGAAAGACAGAACATCTTGGTAATATACTGTATGTGTAAATACGAACACTTTTCAACTTTTGGGTTGAGCAGTTTCTTCTTCTTTCCTTTTGGCTTTTCTTTTTCAAGGGTCACCGTAAATCATCTGCTTCCAAGTGTGCAGTGATTTGATTTGAAATAGGTTTTACATTGGATGTCCTTCCTGACAAAGTCCTTTTCATTTATCAAGGCTTGGGACTAACACAAAGTACAGTGGTTTGCGAACTCTTCTGGCTGGATTAGGTTGAAACCCATGAACCTAAAATGCACACACCATAACTAAGTAATTATAATGTGAATGACGAAATACTGTAAAACCCCCGATACTCCAGATTTTAGGTGTAAAACTTTCTCTCACCATGTACACATGGTGTTTATTTTCTATGCAATAAAGTCATACAACTCTTATGAAGTGTGGTTGTCAAAGTGAACTGCAGGTGCAGAGACACACAGCTGGATTTGTATTCGCTTGTGAGGCAGCGTAGGCTGGTTTCCAAGTCATGCTGGCTTATCACACGTCTCTATTGTATTAGATTATTTCCAACACACTGTCTAAAGATAAAACTCAAAATGAACTGAAAATGTTATAAAATGTGAAAAACTTAAATGTTAAAATGTTTTTGATTTTGACAAATTTTGTGTTTTATACCTTATTACACTCAATACTACCAGACAAGAGAGATGATGACGACAGTAAATTATAGGCTTTAGTCATGCCTCATAAGCAGACAATCAGTATAAGACCTATAAATCAGGGATTAGCAAGATTTCCTTATTATGGGCCCAGATAGTCTATAATCTAGGCCCATAAGAGGTGAGTTACCTTACTGACACTGCTGTGTAGAGTGGAAGACAATTGAGATGCACAGAAACGGTCACAAAAACAAAGCAAAGCAGACAAAGCTTTCTGATACGCTTTGGTTCAATGCCATGCATAGGACTGTTTCAACAACAGCTTAGGCCTGCAGGGGGCAGTAGAGAGCTGTAAGGAATCCAGAGAGGAGTTTCTTTGTTCAATGAAAGAATAGTTGGAAGAGATGAAAAGAGAAGGTGGAAGAAAAGAGGTTTGGAGATGCATATTGCAAAGCAGCATAATTACTTAAATAACTCAAAAGATGACATGTGCGTTACTTTATAATGTATAATTCAGCGTATTTAGCCTTCGAGCCACAACTCATCGCAACTACGGCTGCCACCCCACCCATCTCTCTCTCTCTCTCTGTGCTTCACCAGAGCAGGAAGTTTGTTGCCGTGGGCGAGGTGCTGGTTGCTATAGAAACTGATGCCTGTTGCCTCTCTGTCCTCCTCCTCTTTCCCTGCTCTTCTCACTCCCCTTGACTTTTCACCACAAACTGTGCCCACTGCACATTTCAGCACAGGTCCATGCACTCCATGTGTCCAGGGGTTTAGTCAAGTGAAAACACCGCAGCAGTGGCAGCTCTTTGGAATCCATCCATGTCTTGGCTGAATATGAAGGAGAAAGGACGACAAAGCCAGCACTACACTCATTTATATTTTCAGGATTTTTGAGCAACTTCTTCTCATCTGGGCACTATATATTTACATAGATAGAACCAGTGGCTTGACAGTGGTCTACCCTCTCCACATGCTTGTAGCTCTGATTTTTCTTCTCTTTTTTAGCAATTTTGTGTGCTTTTGTACACTGACATCTTTCTTTGTTCATTGCCTTTCTTATCAAAAAACTTTTGCACTGTACATCTAACTAAAGTCTTGAAAGAAAAACTGCTTTATGCCACTGTCTGTTATAACCCTAATGCATCTTGGAATGCCTGACAGCTAGTGGTCACCAAGCCTTTCCCGGGTCACTAGTCCTCTCCTCTCTTCCCCTCTTGCTGTCTTATCTTTGTATCACAACAGCATCTGTAGGTTTCCATATGTTTATAATCCTCCTCTTCTCAGTATAATCCCAGTAACCTATCTCCTACACTCCCAGTCCACACCCTGTCTGTCCAGCTCATCTTGATTGGGTGCGGCAGGTGTTCCCCTGACTACAACGCTTCACTGCCTGCTACTAATGTGAAATTTACCCAGTGGCCACCTGCTCGACGTCCATCAGCATGACACCGACAGGGACAGACACAGAAGTGTGCGTGAATGTGAAAATTTGCCGATGGAGGGCAGTTACTCAGAAACTCTTTCTGGTGCTGACAGGCATTTTTTTAGTTAAAGTACATGTTCATTCATCTTCTTCTGCTTAGTCCCATTAACTATGGGCCTAAGGCGGGGTACACCCTGAACAGGGGCCAGTTAGTCGCAGGGCTGACACAGACACACAACCATTTACTTTCACATTCATTCACCTAAAACATGCATGTCTTTGGACAGTGGGAGGAAGCCAGAGTACCCGGAGAGAACCCACGATAACACGAGGAGGACATGCAGACTCCACCCAGAAAGTTCCTGTGTCGGCTGGCCCAAGGATCAAACCACTGATGAGAACACTAGCCGCTCTGCTACAGTGCCCCCACAAAGTAAATGTTTTGCTTCTCAAAGCTAAACCAGAGGTTAGAGAAGTACTGAAAAATACTTTTATTTCAAAATAATATTACTCAAATCAAAGTAAAAGTACTGAACAAAATTGTTTCTTTGAGTTAAAATAAAAAACTACTAAGTGTAAAATTGACCCTAGTAGAAAGTAATACTACAGCTACTACTAATTTTAATACTATTTGTGCTACTACTATTACTGCAGCCACCACTATTACTACTACTACAACATCTATTACTACCCCCTTAGTCATTAAGGTTAAAGAATACTTTTACTCATTTATTTTACATCTTTAAAAATGTACTTAGTAAAAAATGTGTTTGAATAAATAAATGTAAATTAATTTAAGTAAAAGTATCTAATAATAATAATAATAATAATGATGGATTGGATTTATTTTGCGCTTTACAAGCTTCTCAGACCGCTTTTTACATTAGTCCATTATCCATTCATTCATTCCTCACTTGGTGGTGGTTATCTACTTCTGTATAGGCATGTCTTATATGTCTTGCCCAAGGACACAACAACAGTATGCAATGCTGGTAGCGGGGATCACACCACCAGTGTTTGGGTTAGTGGGCGAACGTCTCTACCGAAGTTACTTTCCACCTCTGCCAGAAACAGGAACTAGTAAACTAAAGTAATGATTAAAGGAAATGTAAAGTGCTCCTGGGGGCTAAAATTTACACCTTTGCTCTTTGTAAATCTTTACACATGTACAACCAGATCTGGGTCCAGATCATGACCAATAAATCAAGGACTAGTCTGGCTTACATGTTTTTCCAATAGGGATCTGAAAACTAAACCGCCAAGGACAGCAAACAAACTCCACACAGGAAGGTCTCGCACTGGTTGACAGCGCTATCATAGCCACCATGCCAAAGTTGAAGCCATAAATCTTCCTTGCCCTCATTAACTATTTTGTGAGTAAATATTTTGACTATATACAGGATAAGGTGTTAAGTGGCCATCAAATAATTAATGCACTGAGTGTTTTTTTCAATTTTATCCTAAGAGTATAGACTAGAAAACAGAGCATTTTATATAAGTTTGTTTATGTAAATGCGCTTTTCTTATACAACCAGCCAAATTTGCCAAGGTAAACAGGACATAAACCAAAGTTACTTGAAAGATACTGTAAGTAACATGAAAGATATAATTTAGCGTGTGTATGTGTGAGCTTGTTTGAATAAAGTACATGCACAGAAGATTTCTTGACAGTTGGCAATGTTCTTGAACCTTGAAACTGCCGTGCACCACTTGTCAGCTCTCATTTATCACCTCTCATTAAAACATGCACACACAAACTGATAGGCTGTGTGAATATGGCACCTGTACCAATACGCACAGACATATATGCAGGTGCGGTATGGGGATTAACACACAATAATAATGGCGAAAACATGCAACACCTTGCTTCTTCTCAAATGGATTGAACATACAGCTAACTATACAGTATGACAGAAAAACACAAAGATGGAAACTATTATTGTCTTTTCACTATAAAGCTAATGTCATGCATAAGACACAATTCAAGGCTGCAGAGAATAAAAGCGGCATGTGGAAGGGTTAATGTTGTAAATAAGCAGTAATTATGCTATTTACGACAGTGACAGGAAACTAGCCCTCTCATTTCGGTGAAACCAAATATATCATGACAGATCCTAAAAAGCTTCATTCGCCGGGCTGTACTGTATTGTATTGACAAAGCTGATGGTTATATCTTATCTTAAAGGCTTAGTATCAAAAGGTATACTCCAATTTTTCAGTAATTAGTAAGTATTTTTCAGTAAAATTATGTTCTGTGGGTGCTCTGCTGCTGTAATATATATGTATATATATATATATATATATATGTATATATATATATATATATATATATATATGTATATATATATATATATATATATATATATATGTATATATATATATATATATATATGTATATATATATGTATATATATATATATATATATATGTATATATATATATATATATATATATATATATATATATATATATATATATATATATATATATATATATATGTGTGTGTGTGTGTGTGTGTGTGTGTGTGTGTGTGTGTGTGTGTATTACCTGCTGCTCTCATACTCCTCCTCGTCATCCTCTTTCTGAGGAGGTTCTGGGGCTGGAGTTGCCTGGTGCTTCTGCACTATCCTCATGCCCCCTGCTTTTACTGTCACACACAGAAGCAAACTGCTAAATGAACAAATGCTGCAATCACTTCAACAGAGGAGCAACAAAACACTCAAGGAACAATTAATTTACAGCTAATCAAGCATGATCACAATTTAAAAATATTTTGTTGTATTTAATAGTATTAATTTAGTAGTTATTTTAAAATTTGATTTGTTGAATTATAGCCTAAATGTTTATTTTTATTTCTGCTTGGGGCTTATAATACTAGATACTAGATCTTTAAAATAAAATGGCATAAAGGGTTCAGAGAAAAAGTAAAAGCCGAGCTGATTATGGCCCTTTGTGCTCCTATAGTGTAAACAGGTGTTGTGTCCCATTGCCATTGAGCAAGAGACTGTGAATTTTACCACAGGTCAGAGAGTAGTGACCTTGACCCTGTTTTTTTCTTTTTTTTCTTCTTTGAATAACAGCTTGTGAAAGTCCTCCCACTAATGACAGGTTATGATGCCAGGTGCATCTGGTATCTTTCTGTGTAGTCAAGACTGCACTTTTTTTATCTTAGTGTGCTATCAGGACTACTGCAGCAAAGGCCCAGTGCCCAGCCAGCACCACCCCCTCTCTCGCAAGTCCACGTACACCATATCCTTTCGCCTACATCCGCACAACTGGAGCTTATGACCTCCACGTCAACTATATGAGGCACATTTTAATCTCAACACTGTAACAACGGCTAATGGACGCGATATGTCCAGATTTAATGGGCCTACTACAATAAGGAAGTGAGAAGAAAGCAGCGAGTTATGCCACAATGCCTTGAAAGCGCCGTCCTTTTTTTCCCCATCTTAATAATAACATATGCAGTAGTCGTGTCGTTATTGATATGCTGCACAAATAGGTTACAACAAAGATTAGGTTCATTAGAAAGGTGAGAAAAACAACACCACAGCTTACCTGCGGGAAGATGTCCTCCTTTCGTCTCCACTTTCTCCTTCGGTGGCGAAGCCATGCTAAATTTAATCTAAAGCCCGCTGAGGAAACGTTTGTGAGCGTTTACAGGTAAACTAAGGCGTTATTCTGCCTGAAATTGTGGACAACACTTCAGTCTGAACCGTCAACGTGGCTTTTTTCCTGAGTATTGTTTGGGAACCGTGCGTGATGACGTAATGTGCAGCGTGTGGCGTGATGACGTAGCGCGTAGCAGGACAGGACAAAGCTGGAGATGCAGTCATTCCTTACTGTAGGTTTATATAACTGGACAATATACGTGTTTTACCACGCTACTATACGGTCAGCTTATAGAAAGAAAAAATACCTCTATCTTAATGTTTAATTAACCCCAAATTAAGCATTATTTTACTGTGCCTGGCTATTTCTCTCTGTCTCACTGGATGCCACTGTTTTGTCTTTCTTGTCATAAGCTGCAATTAGTAACTAGCATGACATATGGGCACAGTTACCAAGAGCTTACCTAATCTTTTTTATGTTGACATTACAAAGATCAATTGAATGGAAGTTTTAATTGGGGTCACAAGTTAAGTAGGTCTTCTGGCAAGAATAATGGTTGCTTTCTATAAACTATTAATATAGCAATACAGCATCTCTTCATCTACAAGGTTGAAAGAAAACAGCACAGTCTGAAATGGATGTTATATGAATGTAGCTTGCATTAATGAAGCAGTCTGTATCTTTTATATGCAAGTAAAGTCTGCTGCTGTACCAAACTGAAGAAGCAGCGTGTATAATTAAAAGGAAAGCGACAACCCAGCAGAGTGCAAAAAAGAAACTGTGCTTGTGCTTGACCTGAGTGGCCACCTACTTTCTGTTTTCACACTTCATATTCTCAGAGCTGCATTAATTGGCTGACATGAGTCTGTCCTTAGGCACAACTGAGAATTAGGCTACAGGCAAAATTCAGAGGCGACAGAGGAAGTTGGGCTAAAAAAGGAAAAATACAAATGAAACTTAATAATTTCAAATAATTGGGTACTGTAAGAGTATGGTATGTGTTATACAAGAGGCAAAGACGTCAAAGAACAGATGTTTTATATTATTTATTGAAATATACACATAGAATATAAAAGCATTTTATATTTTATGTAATGAACAATACTACTCTGCTACTTATCATCCATAAGTTTGTAAGAAAGACGATATTGTGCAAAGGAGTGCAGGTGTTGCTATAGTATAGCCTTCAGTATATGAAGCACATGTTCCTGAGTAACCATTCAGAAGGTCAAGAGTTCATCTGCTGGCCATATGCTGTCTTACGAGCAAATATTTCTAATATTTGTTTTACAGTATGGCAACAGTTTATTTCTGAACTGTATAATTTCATGAAAATGTACCCACACACAAGTGATTGCAGCATGGCACCCAGGGGTGATTGAAATACTTGAAAAATCTTAAATATTAATGTTTGTTTGTGTCTTTTCAAGTAATGAGCACTGTTTAAAATTCTCCCTCTGTTATTATAACTATTTTTGCTTGTTTTAACATCAGAAATGGCCTATGTAAGTATGACCATGAATGCATAATTTACCACAACTTTGGGGATGTGGAAAAGCTTGAAAATTGACAAAAAGTGATGCTATAAAAAACACAGAACTTAATGTGGTGAGTTTGTTGATAGAAGTAGCTGAATCTTCAGTGTTTTGAAAGTGCATGTGTCCACCAGTCTGCCATAGTCTGTCACTGCAAAGCCTATGCATATTATGGCTGTGCATACATATGTGGCCACTAGATGGAAGAATGCAGCTTTGGCACATTGGACAAGTGTCTCCAATTCTGTGTGTGTGTGTGTGGGAGTTTGAGTCCTGCAGGATTCATCATCACTGTCACTCCAGCTATATTCAGCCTACGATGCCCCCCAAAAAACTGTAGAGTCACTGTTGAGTTTATAAAAAACTAAACAAATACACTAAAGCACTATTTGCAAAGCAGTTTTCACATAGTGTCTTTGTGTCACTTAGCCTGCATCCAATTTCCTTCAGAGACTATGAGAAAGTATTCATTACTGAGGGAGGAAATACACGGCATGGATTCAAAGTGCTGTAGGTGAAATCCTCTTGAAAAGTCAGTGATCTCCACACCTGCCCCTGTCTGATATGGCTGTAGGTGTACGAATGTGTGTGTGTGTGTGTGCCTTTGAGAGGAGCAGTGACGGCTTACAGAGAGACAGAATGAGGACGTCACAGGTGAGTGAATTTGCCCAAACTGACAGGACGACACACGCACACACACATACACACACACACACGGAAATAATCATGCCACTGACACATACATGCTCGATATTTCTCCCTCCGTCTGACGTAGAGTGCAGGAGCCAGCTGGGGCTTCTGCAGTACAGCCATAACGCATGAATAACCAAGGCTGTGCAGCATTGACTATTCAATACCTGACAGTGGGCCTAATGGTATGCATGCAAGGAGTGTGTAAGTAGTTAAAAAACACCCAAGACTTTCTAATACGAGGTGGATGCATGCCGCAAGTTACATTTTATGTGTTTTATGTTCACTTTTAAACAATTCAGATAGATTTGACAAGATATTCTTTATACAGTGTGCAGTATGCAGTGTGCGAAAGCTGTTTCTTACAATACACATCAATTTTTTCAGTTTTGACGAAAAATGAAGAATGAAAGGACACCATTTTGGGAGTGTGGATACTGTCCAATCAGTCAGTGCACAGGCTCTGAACACCCTAACACTTGAAGACTTCCTGGGATGCTATGAAGATTCATAAGATGCATACTTTGAAGAGGACAATGTCCAATTGCGAACTTTTCTACTTTCTGGACACACCTTTCATACCGTCAGACATATGCAAAATTTGGGCACCACTCTGAGGTTGCATAATAATTTACGTCTTCACAAAAAAAAGATTACAGAGGTATGTCATTCATTTTCTAGTGACATCTGAGTTCTAGGGTGTTTTCCTAACAACAATTTTTAGTGTAGCAGTATTTAAGTGTATGAAATTAAGTGAAATATGAAAAAAAATATCTGTGCAAATATATGAGCACCCTTATTTGCTGAATTGTTGACCCATGTACAGAAACACCATCTGCAGTAGAATGATCTTGTAGGTCTTTGGAGGTGATCTGTGGGTTGTCTTTAACCATTCTCACCATTCCTTGCCTTTGTCTCTCTGGTATTTTTCTTGGCCTGCCACATCTGGCATCTGCACCATCAGCTTTGCCTGTGTCCTTCCATTTCCTGATTACCACCTTAAATACCTTTTCTCGTTACTGAATGCACCTGTCTATGAAGTTCAAAGCTTAACTAACAAATTTAACAAGTTTTGTGCTGCAAGTAATCCATTTCGAGAAGTTAGATGCATTTAAATCAACAAACTTATAAGGCTGCCCAAGCTTTCGCATGTTTTTTGTTTTTCATATTTCATTTATTTCATACACCTAAATACTGCAACACTAAAAACACCCTAGAAGTCAGATGTCATTAGAAAATGAATGACATTCCTCTGTGATCTTTTTTTTTTTTCTGAAGTAAATTATTATCCAACTCAGGGGGGTGCCCAAACTTTTACATATGACTGTATTTATGTAGCTGCCTACTATTGCTCACACCTCTGAACAACAATAAAACATTTAAAATGCTGCTTGTGTTAAAACATGTGGCATTTGAGTTGAGATGGCAGAGTGTAGCGTGTGCCACAATTTGATTTTTTCTTTTGTTGAATTGACAATACACTATTTGTGTGGATGCTTTTGTTAGTATGAATCAACACTACTCAAAATCAAGGCAAAAAAAAAAAAAAAAAACAGACAACAGAGATAGTTGCGAAAGGCAGGCTGATTGTCACTAATAGGACGCTTTATTGACCAGAAATAGTTTTGTCCATTAGCTTCTTTTGTCCTCGGCGAAAAGGTCAAGTTCACTTAGGGAGAGTAAATCTGGAGCCCAGTCTGCGAACAATAACTGATGAGTCAAAAAGCTTTGTGAATGCATTTTCTCTGATGTCTAGGGAAACTCACACCAGTGACCAGTCATACACAAAAATAAGTGTATCAATAATTTGTGAAGATGTGAAGGTTTTTGGTACAACTTGCAATTCAAGTTTTTTTTTTTTTTTTAAGTATTAATATGTTCGGGTACACTGATCATGCAAGTCAGTGAACATATTGCTTTCCACAGCCAGGGAAGCATGGAAAGTATGGTAGATAGGAGCCTGGCTGAAATTACAAGCAATCAATGCACCTCATGTAATAAAAACTACAAAATGAATAATATTTTACTGCAGTGTTTGTGTTAAAACAATCTTTTTAATGCTGTGATGTTTTGTCTGTTCTTGCTGAGCATTTCAAAGACATCCAATTGTCAGCTTTTAGGGTGTATTTTCCACCATCAATCAGTGCAGTTCAGTCTTATGCAAGCCTATAAAAGGATACTTGGCGAAGATAAAATTGAAACATCCTGTCACTTCAGGAGGTGCAAATGAACCATGATAACACCCGTGTCAGACACTAGTAAGTACGCCACTGTGTGGGTCCTGAATTTCTATTGTATTCTTGAACTTGCAACAGCTGAGTTTATGACAGCTTCGTTTTCACAAGCTGGTGTTTTCCGGGGTGCTTGTGATGAAAATAGTGAGAATATGAAAAGTTGTCTTTTAACTTCTAAGCCAGGAGCCTTCTGTTTTCTCCCTTCTTTCCCTCCTTCATCTGTGCATTTTTGTGCACTTGCAACACTCTAACAATGCGACTATTAGCACAGTGTTTTCACATTTGAGATCTAATTTATGAAAACATTTAAAATGCTGGTGCTTCATTACATAAACATCTCCCCAAAGGAATGGCTTCTGGTTTAGATTTTGGCACAACCAAGCGAGTAAGGACTGAAGAGTTTCCCTGAAGACTAGTGAGTCCAGAAAACCATCTCTACACACTGCAGGAGGAAAAAAAAACAAGTATCGGATAAACCTATGTGTTGTATATTATGCTTTTCAAAATATTTTGGAGTCCTTTGCATTAGCATTTCACATTTTATAACCTAAAATAATGTATATGTATGGAAAGCATCTTCTTTTGGGGAGCATTAACTTTCTCTTTGTAGAGAACGCTTGTTCAGGGATAGTGTATGGGCTTTAGAAACAAGCAGGAGTACTTTGTGGTTTCACATCTCTGTGTAGAACTGTGAGACCAAGGGTTTCCAGCTCTTTAGAAAAGGAACGGGCTCAGCAAACAGGATTACTCAAACAAGCGTGATTTAAATAAAATACTACTCCAAGTATGTTTTTTAGATGGAAACAACATTTAAATATGGTTAAAAACTCAAATAAGTCAATTTAGCATATAAGGGGACCTTTAATGGACAATGTAGTTATGTCTTTTTTAATATCTAAAAGCGTTATAATATTTTGGTATCTTAGTTGTAATGAAAGTAATAATGAACAAAATCCAAAAGAAACTGGAATTCATCTTTAGTTACACAAATTATTTGAAGCTAAGTCACTATTTGGTCACTGGTTGGAGCATCTGAGGACATACTGATAATTAATTCTCTAAGGCAGTACATAAACTAAAGTCGGGGCACTGCTCAGTGGAAATCATTGAGGGACTGACGGCAGAAGGTGACTGTGCTAAATGTCAAATAAAATCTTCAAAGCTGTGAGGTTTACAGAGCTTTATGAAGAATGGCAAAAGAGGAGCACATGAGTTTGAGGTTATAAAAGCATAATAAAGAAATTTAAGTCTTTTTATTCATTTGTTGGACTTCATGCACTCATCTTCTGCTTATTGCTGTGAGGGGGTCCGTGTTAGATGGAGCCTATCCCAGCCACTTTGGGCCTTGGGTGGGGTACACTATGAACAACTGCCATTTACTCGCAAGACTGACAGAAAGACATACACTGACAGACAACCATTTATTCTCACCTTCATTCAGTAAGGGCAATTTAGAGTTACTAATTTACAAAACACGTGGACGGTGCAGGGAAGCCAGACCTACACGGAGAGAGAGTGTAGCTGTCTGGTCCAATAATAAAAACACACAATTACATTACTTGTAAATTCATTCCCACAATTCATCTTATCTTTTGTCTCCTTCATAGTCCAGCTTCTATTTCAGATGAAAACATAAATTTTGAGATCTATCTGTGGCACACATTGTGGCTGTGGCTTTTTTTTTTTTTTTTTTTTTTTCTAATTGATTTTCTGCTCAAGTTGTCTGAGTGTAAATCACAGATCATACCTACCCCCCTTCATTTCCCCTTACATTTGTCCTTTGCAACTCTCTGCACAGTGCACTACTGTATGTGTCCACATGCACACACACACACACACACACACACACACACACACACACACACACACACACACACACACACACACACACACACACACACACACAGGTTACGGTTTGTGACGGCTGATTGGACCAGGGATGCAATGAGAAGTCTGAGTACGAAGGAGAGAGATAGTGAAGGCCAGGGGCGTCTTGGAGGATGGAAAGGGGGCAGTTTCTCGAAAGGCAGTGCATAGGAAAATTGAGGAGCTATTTTCATGCCACATTAACTTACAGCAGCCTTCAACTCTAGGACTCAGACAAAGACGCCTTGACTGTATTGTGAAGGCTAATAATCAATGCAGTGGAGTTACAGGGCAGACTTATGACAGCATCAAAGACGGGAAAGGCGATGGGTAAAATGAATTCTGATGGGTTGTAACAAATGCTGCTACTTTATTTAATATGCTTCAAGTTTAGTTAAATCACAAGTTTGATGTGAGAATGAATGGGATCAAAGTGGCAGGGAAAAGTAGAGCTTAACAATAGGCAAGATACAAAGTTTGTACCCTTATTAGTGAATGTTTGATGTCTATGCCATGTTAGCACAGAAGCAAATGGTGGGTGTGGACACTAAAGATTTGGACAAACTTCTGCACAGTAGTGGAAAAAGTACTCAATTTCTTTACTTAAGTAAAAGTAAAGATAAAGGAGCAAAAATTTCACTCACGTAAAAGTATCACTTTAAAATGTTTACTTAAGTAAAAGTATCAAAGCACTCACTTTTAAATGTACTTGCAAGTAAAAAAGTAGAAATATTTCACACAGACTCAACATCTCATTAATGTGTTAAATGTGAAGGAGTTTGCTGAAAAATTGTGCTAATTACTAATAAAATGAACAAACTGGTGCAGTAGAAGAGACTGAATCTGTCATTGAGTTTTTCTGTTTTTATTATTCTGATATTTCTAATGGAGAACTACTTTACTCCATCTTTTATATTTAATTACTGTGTGTCTACAAGGCACACAGTATGGGCATGACAAAAACACATGATTTTAAACCAAAACTCAAAATACTTAATACTATAATAACTCATAAATGTAGTGGAGTATAAAGTACAGATACTTGCTCTAAAATGTAGTTAAGTAAAAGTAAAAGTGCTTCTTGAAATATGTACTCAAATAAAGTACAAATACATGAAGTACATTTACTTCATCACATTGCACAATTGCATCTGCATTAGTATAATACCGGAGATGGAAAGTAACTAGATGCGTTTACTCAATGTACCTTTAAGAAAATATACTTTTTGAACATATTTTTAAGGCACACCGAGGTAAAGTATGTAGAGTAGTACACTCAAAGTTGCAATAGTAGTACTGGAAATAATAGAACTAGCAGTAGTAGTACCTAGTAAGTTAGTAATAGTACTCAAAAATAGAAATAGATTTGTAGTAGAGATAGTTGTTGTAGTTGCAGTAGTCACATTAGTAGTAGCAGTAGCAGTGGTAGCAATAGTCAGTTTATAATGGTTGAAGATGTTGCTTATAATAGCCCTCTTGAATACATTTACTTCTACTTGAGCAATATTATTTTGCAGTAACAGTACTTTTACTTGAGTACAGCTTTTGAGTACTTGCACTTCTGTATAATACTACTCACATTTACTCTCACTGTCACTCTGTGCCTATGTCACAATGATATATTAGACACAACGGCCTCTGTCATGATAATACAATCACTATCAGTGCTGTGTCTGTACATTAACTTTACAGCGTCTGAAAGGGGTCATTATCTGTGAATGTGTGAATAAGTGTGATATCAGAGAATTATCAAACAACATGACTCCGCACGCACGCCCGTCAAGTCCCCTGTGGAAATATTTCTGAGAACGCTATCAAGATGTTAACAGTGATGCTTGTCAACCACACAAGACAATAGTAGTAAATTGTGTGTAACCGCAGCAGGGAAATATTGGCACATATTCATGCTGATAAATAGTGTCTTAAAGTGTTATGTGTGTCCTCAGGCGGAGTACAGTGAGGTTAGCAGCCACACCTGTTCCTTATGTTGAATGCACAGTTATAGCTTGAACTTACCTGAACATTTGTTTTGAGTGTATAATGTTTGACCAGTTTTCAGGTTTCTAAGCCACAGTACATAAATCCACACAACAAAAGTGCATTGTTTAAAATGTTGTAGTATACAGTACAACAAAGAGGAGACATTCAAAGAGCTTATATGATTTTTTGCGTTTCTGTCTCAGGAAGAACAGCTCTTTAAAAGTTCATAAAGCCCTTTTGGGAGTACAAGCTACCACGAGAAGACAAACTGAGCACAGCTAGAAGAGAAGCACCACCATTCATCTTTAAAGCACTCAATAACCTTGCAAGAATATTCAACAGAGCATTTGTTTATCCATGTAATGTATATATATTCCTTTCACATACACCATTTGACATTTTTTAGACCTATTTCCTCTGGATTTGATCCCTTCAGGCTGTCATAGCTGTTCACAGAATAAAGGAGTGTGGCATGTGGAATTGGAAGATGCAAACGTCAAAAACTACCATATTATATCTATTTTTTTTCCAAATATAAAGTAAGTAGCAGCTTTAGTGAAGACAAAATATATGTTCATGCTTATTATTGAGAAAAAATGGTTTGAGCTTAGTCATAACACCTTCACCTTCGTACGATTATAAACATGTCTGAGGCTGTGACATTACAATAATCGTGAGGTGTTCCTTATAATTTGCCTCAAAGCAGCCTTGACACGACTCTGGCGCCAAGGGTTTGTAACTGACAACACCACAACTAGAGATACAATGCTTACTTTACCAATCTCAGTATAAAAGACCTTCTGTGTAGACTAGTTAAATTTGCAAAAACAAAACAAAACAAAACAAAAAAAAGACATACAAATTTTTGATTGCAAAGAGTCTTTATTTTTCTTTGTGTTCAAGTACGGTCCTCTTTCAGCAGGGTCATCTAAGAAGCATTGAAACACAATAACACACAACTCGCACCAGAGCCTGAGCATGTTCAGGTGGGATATCTCTTTTGTCTCTTTTGATTAGGCATAAAGGGGTTTCCAATCAGCAGTTTCCATGTTTAGGTCAAGGGAACAAGTCCTGTTGTACACCATGTTTTTCTCTGTGAACATTTGTTGCATTTAGAGACACGGACATCTGCACATAAAAATCATATATATATATTTATATTTATATTCATATATTTATAGATTTGTCATTCTATATCAGCAATTCATTCTAGTGATTTTAACCTTAGGATTTTCATGTTGTAAAACTGGACAGCCTGTCAGTATAAATGCCTTTGATAGACATTGATTTATACAGGATTGCACACACATACACACTGTACATACACTCAACAGTTGCACACTAGTAGTCACATGCATGCATAGATACGCTCGCTCAAGTTTACATGGACACACAGACACACATCACTCACCGACCATTCATACTCAGCCAACACAGAGAGGCAGATCATACAGAGAGGCAGATCTGTACATTTATGATCCCCGGTGATAACACATCTCCACCTGATCAAAACATATGAAAATCAAAGTTGGAAAGAGCAGAGGGAGTTGTCCGGTTTGTAAACTTCAACAGTTATCTGTCCCAAATGTCTCTTTAAAGTCCATAATAAGGACTGGTCCGTGAGGTGTCAAAGTTTGGCACAATGTTGTTTTTCTGTCTTTCTCTGTAGTTGTAGAATATTATTCATGTGGCTCTTAGAGGGCAAGACAAGTTTGTATGCACAAAATGACAAATCACTAAAAGTTAACATGGCCAATAATATTAGATCCCCAAAGTAAAAGACTCTCCTGTGCTTTAAACATGTTGAGGCAGTGAAAAAGCACTTTGACTTGACTGGGCTCTGGAGCGACACTACTCAATCTGATGCTCTTAAACTGCTGAGGACATTTGAGCTTATTCATGAATGAAGTAAAAAGCAAAAATACTGCTGGACATCCTCTTCTGCTGGGAAAACAACAGCTGTTGTCTATACTGCTTCTTGGTTGTCATTTGACATATTTCATGTTCATTGTGTTTGCTGTTTGTAACTCATGGGAAAAAGTGGTTTCATAAATGACCCCATCAAAAATGTGTAATATACACACTATATTACCTTTGAACTGTACAAAAAAAAGCATTTAAAAATGTTTCTCTCCGTACACTGTTAGATTTTAGAAAAGTACAAATGAAAAGAAGCAACAGAATGGCGACAGAATGGCAACAAAAAGAAGTCTCTCTCAGATGACATTCCTTCAAAACAAATTGAGAAGACTGTGTAGGCGGCAAGGCCATTGCAACAAATAAGAGGGGATAAAAGCAGTGCTACGTTTCTCACTTGGGTGAAGTGATAGGCATCCACAGCTTTGCCTTTGTCCAGTGTGCTTTCATCTTTCTCTGTGCTTTTTGATCTGCTGCCCTCCTCATAAACCCTCATACCATATACATTTGGTCCCTCGTCCAGTATCTGTCTTTTGCAAAAAGTCATGTGACTTTTGGCTCTAAAACCATTCTATTTCTACATCCTTCTGCTCTGTTCTCTTCAGTTTGGCTGCTTATATCATTGCATCTATGCCCCTTCCACTTCTCAATCACTATATAGCACCTATTTCAACTTGTCCCTCCTTGTCCCATCCTCTTTCTGGTGCAAAAAAGCTGACTATGAGGAAATAAAGCAATTTGGGGTAAAAAGTAAAATGCCGGCATGCACATGCACTGTCTCTCTATCACTCACCCTTCCTCAGCTGAACTGTTTGACTTTGTAATTTGCTCCATATCCTGCCACTTTCTTTGAGATTCCTTTTTAACCTGCCACTGAACTTACTGTAACCTTGTGTTTGCTGCAAAAATAATCCCTTTCGGACACACATACATACACACAGTCTGTCTCTTGCCCCACACTTTTTATTTGGAGTAGACTACACCCAAGAGTCAGGCGAGGCCGGGTAGTGGCTGGTCTCGTAGTTCAGTTCGCTGTATGGCCTGGAGGCCGAGTAGAAGTCTACGTAGTTCCCAGTGGATTTGAGGCCCAGGTGCATTCGCAGGTCCTCTCTTGGATCTCGTGGAGGTCCGGTGGAGTTTGGGGGCTGCTGTGGTTGGGCTTGGGGCTGGGCTTGTGCTGGGACCTGTGGTTGGGGTTGGGACGGCGGAGGAGGAGGGGGTCCCTGGTCGTCGTAGAAGGCCTCATCAAAGCTGCGACTCTGGCTGTGTGGAGGCGGCTGGGGAGGCTGAGGCTGCGGGAAGGAGGGAGGGGGAGGATAGGGGTCGTAGTCTTTTAGCACGGCCGCTGATGGGCTATCCTGCTGGGGCTGGGGAGGCACAACACAGGGCTGTGCTGGAGCCTGGTAAAAGGTGGTGTGGTGTAAATTGCAGGAGAGTGGTGGAGGAAGTAAGAATGGAAAAGGCAGAGAAATGCGGGGATGGTGAGGGAGATAGACAGAAGTGGAGAGGCCAGTGTCAGATACACAGCAAGCAGGAAAACCCCAGGTTTGAAAAGCAAGTAGTGAGGGTAAAAAGGCTCAGATAGGAATCAAATAGGATGGGACTCATGCTGTGAATTCTCTATTTCATGCAGGTATTGAAGAGAAGGATTCATCTCCAGCACTATAACTCTCGCAGACAGAATATGTGGTTGCTTATAGATGAGAAGCTACAGGCATATGGCAGAAAACATATCTACAACTGTGATAATAACACAGCACTGGTAAAATTTACATCAAAATGAAACATACCCCAGATTAAATTCCAGATTAAAGACATTTCTCTTTTAAATTATCAATATGTAGTAGGTTTAGCAGGTGTAGTTTGGCAATTTCTGGACAAAGCCGTATTCATATCACATATGATACTTCCTTATCAGATGGCCAGTCCCAGTTCTTTATATATGTGTGTATATATGAAACATAGTATTATGTAAATGAAGAACAGTATTGAAAACTCACCTGGTTTTGCTTGATATCATCACTGGTTGTCAGGTAGGAGTTTCTGAATAACGTAGATGTCCCGCAGGATATTTGAACTGAAATGAGATTTATAAATACTGTATGCAACATCTGCTACTGAATCAACTTTCTGAAGATCAGAAATGAAGGTATAACTTGCATTACAAGTAAAACAAACAAACAAAAAACAAAAAAACAAGGAAAGAAGGCATCTGGAAAACCAAAAAAACTCATATTGGAATAAAAAAAAAAAAAAAAAGAGTAGTGGAGATAAAGAAAATCAAGGGATATCAGTGAGAGAAAGAAAAATGGTCCGAAGCACAGAATGAGACAGTAAAGGGCAGAGAGTGAGATGAGAAATCTCTAAGGAAAACAGTGGCAAAAGAAAGATTAAGAGCAGGGATAAAACACCACCATTTAATTTCTCTGGGTCTCTCCATCAAACGCACCTGCCATGCCGTCTTTGCGGGATGTGTGCTCTCCCTTGCTGCTATGGAAACCGGCATTGGTTGCCGTGGAGTCGTAGTCCATCTTGCGTTCCTTCAGACTCATCATCTCTCGGGGGGAGGCTGGGGCGCTCGCTACACCCATACCCAGGCAGACACGCACACACACACCCGCACGCACATACGCAACTCAGTGAGCAATAATAAGGCGAGAGGAACGACAGCATGTGGTTTCACACTGCAATAGACTTTCTGTGTGTGTGCGTCTGTGTGTGTCTGTGTGTGTCTGTGCGTCTCGGTCCTCAAGGTGCACAGTCATTATTCATCATTTAGCTTGTCAGAGGAAAGGGTCACCTACAACATGTTTAAAAAACGCCTGGGAATTCACTCATACATTCACGACCACTATTTCAAGACACAGGAGTTGAATGTAAAATATCGCAGCTACATCTACAGTATGACTTTTAGCATATTTAGGCTTTCCAAATGGTGAATTACAAACACACACAAAGAAGCTCACACTATTAAACAAACACTGACCTTGGATAAATTTAAAGAAAACGGCATGAAATCTTAAATATTATTTATAAAGATAAATATTAGGTTTTTGTAATAGAAAGCTGCAAATAATAAAACCAATATAATTACATCAGATCAATGATCAAGTAGCTTCTAAATAGCCTGTAAAGAAACTCACCTCTCCTTTTTACAAGGCTTGTTATTTTGAAAAGCATCGCCGACCATAACCTTTAAACCTGGTAAACCTGAAATGTTACTTTAAAATTTAGGTTGTATTTTTAAGATTAATCTTCTGCTGGTTGGCTGAAGTCTATCTCAGCAACTATGGGCCTTAAGCGGGGCACACCCTGGACAATGTCCAGTTAGTTGCAGGGCTGACACTTACAGAGTTACACTGACAGAAAACCATTCACTCTCACATTAATTCACTAAGGGAAATTTAGATTCACCTGTTCATCTACTCATGAGTGCCTTTGGAGCCAGAGTACCCAGAGTGAACCTCCAGGAACAAAGAGAGGAAATGCAGACTCCACTCACAAAGACTGTAGTCAGCTGGCCTCCTTTAGAGACAGGGAAGCTAACTACTCTCCCACTGAGTAGCCCAGATTCTAGTCTTAATATGTAAATATGGATTTTTTTTAAACAAAAAGATATCAATGTGTAACTTTTCTTGTAGTTTACTGACATACACATAGGAATAAAATGTATTGCAAGTTTTGAGCCATTTAAGGTTTCCATATGTAAATTAGGCAATATATGGGTAAAAATTTGCACACTTTTCAAAAAAACTAAATCTGAATATTGGAAAGAACCAGATTCAAACTTCTTCCTTCATGTTATCAACATCATGTTACATAAAAAAAGGCTTTTAGAGAGGGGATTTTTGACATCTTATTTTGCCTTCCTTCAGTAAATTAGAAAATACTGACAACAGCCTTAAAAAATCTAATTGTCTTGTTTTGAGGAGTAAAATGCCCATTAAATCAGGCTAGAAATTACATATCAACAAATCTCTCAGTAAAAGCCTTTGAAATATAGTTAAGTACAAGACTGGAAATTTTGGTGATTATAGGAGCTACTTATCTGACTCAGAGTGTGAGAAAAACTCACTTTGAGAAAACAGCCTTTCAAATTAATATTTCTAATAGAAATCTATGGATACAAGTGACTAACTGTATTAAACTAAATACCCTAAATGTGTAATTTAGACATTTTCTATATTTCAGTGTAAAAGCTTCCATGTTAAAGGAGCAAAATGGACCAAAACCTCAAAATTGAAAAAAAAAAAAAGAAAAAAGAAAAGTGTTTTGCCTCTAGTGTCTCCCCATGAGCATATATGACACAGGTTTGGTGGCTTCATACATGAATGTGGTTGTCTTTTTTCTTCCCTCAAACACACACTCAGCTTGCCACAATGTAATCCCCTTATAGCATACTTAAAGTGCTTACTCAGTGCCTCTTATCTTGACACAGTGAATTGCCCCAATCCTGCCTACCTGTGTATCAGCCTCTTCAGTCTGCTTAGCTAAACATTCCTGTACTCTGCGCCATCAATTCAGCGTATGCATGTATATTTAAGGACCATATAAAATCTATAGCTTAAGAAGTCAAGGGCGTTCTATGGATAAGCAGTATTCACACAACTTTGAAACCAGATGGATGTACAGTATAATTTGTTTTGATACAATATGTTTGCTTTGTTCACAAGCAAAGACACCTGGGAATTGAAGTGTGTTAGTTGATATCCTTATTGTAGCAGATGTGTTTATCCAAATTAGTGAGATTTTACCGGCAATTTTGGGTGATATTGAAGAACACTTTAAAAATCCAGCTACGCCTGTCATCGAAAGCCGACTCTAACGTGTTATCTATTTCCAAGGGTAATATCACAACTGCACAAATACAAAACGACTATTACTAAGAGGCACTTCCCACAACAAGAGGCTCCATTAAACTATGATGAATGAAATCACAAACATTTACTTAAGCATGAGACTGAAACCTGAGTGTTTTGCAATATTTTCAAGTAGATATTTATCACCACAAGTTACAATAGAGATTTGTCTTGAAATGGAGAGAGCTTGGAGACTCAGCCAAAATAAATGCAAAGGTCCCTAGCTTCACCTCTTTGCATCTCCTCCTCTGCCCTCCTTGCAGATTGTCCTCCCTTGCTGCATTTCTCACGAGCTCTTTGACTCCTCCTCTCCCAGTTTTGCCTGCACGTACATCATTACTCCTCTTGCTTTGATCCATCTCTAAGGGGCTGAATGGCAGACTGGAGCGTATGCAGAGAGGAGATAGAGATGCATATGGCCTGTGCGTGTGTGTGTGTGTGTGTGAAAGAGAGAGCACTGAGGCGGTCAGTAAAGAGTGAGAAATCAGAGCGCAAGGTGAGAAGAAAGCATGATTACCAAAAGAAGGAGAATGAAACGCTTGACTGAGTCTCTGCGGATGAGCAGAGAGACAAAAAGGGAGGTGTAGATGGTAAGAAGGGAGGGGCAGGTCATTTCCAGACTTTTTCATCACCAACTCCTACATTACAAACATCCCCAAATTGCTCTCTCTGCGATAATCCGAAAACTCTGTATTTTCAATGTCGTTGGCCAAAGTCAAATCCTCATCCTGAGCTTCCTCCCCCTGCATTAACCATCCATCAATTCCTAATTCTTCTTGCCTACTTGCTTTCTCTCCCTCTGTTTATCTCACTCCTCCCTCATTCTCTGTGTCCACACACACAAACAGACACAGTCCTGCTTTCCCTCTCTTCTCTGGGTCCTTGAAGACCTCTCTAAGCCGGGAGGAAGGAAAAGTATTTTTCTGCCTCATCAGCTTGCTAAGCCCAGTGTGGAGAAAGCACAGCTAAAGGCTCCTCTACCACTGATGCTAACGGCTAATGCTAGTGCGCCCTTTGCAGAGCATGAAGGCCAGTGGGCTCGAGCTAAAGGCTAGTGATAATCATACTTCATAGAATGAAAGCTTGTAGATGGCAAGCACTGATGCTAACAGTTGTTAACTCAAGACTGATTGACTAATAAATGCTGATTCTACCAGCTCTGCATACAGCTCATTACAAACCCATATGTATTTACGTATATGTTTGTGTTTTTTATGAATTAGCCAGAGGACCAAGACATTTACTATTAATTTATCTATTAGAGCTAATTGGGCTGGAGCTTATTGAAGCAACTATGGGCCAAAGGTGGGGTAAACCCTAGAAAATGGCTGTCACTCAGTGATGTACAGAGACAGACAACCATTCACATTCATTCACTATGGACTATTTAGGTTCAGGTCTTTGGTATGAGGAAGCCGGAGAGTACCCACAGTAACATGAGTAGAACATATAAAACTTTCCAGGGTGGCCTGAAGATTGAATCCGCAATCTCCTTGCTGAGAGGAAGGAACACTGACAATAAACCATTTGTTGGGACAACCCAAGACATGGGAATGTCTTTCAGTTGGTTTGGAAACGTCTTGGTATTAGCCCCAAAGTGATGAAGGATGTGGACAGATGTTTGGCCATCTTTGTTTAGACTGCCGCACCTGTGATTCAGCCACAACAGTTAATGGATAGATGGTTAAGACCAAAAAGCATTGCGAGTTCACTAAAGGTATATTTTCTATAATAATGTCCAAATATGAAGCTGTTTTGCCTTCTCAAGAATACAAAACCCAAAGAGGTTGTGGTCAAACACAGAGGCAGTCAAAGCTTCACCCAAAGCCTTTCACCAGGTGGACTGCTATCTTACACTATACTCGGCTCCCTGTCAATTTACCATATTTTTCCCGTTGTAAAATGTCTCAAAATAGAGCCAAAAACAGAAGACCAAGACCCACACACACACAGTGAGCGGCCTGGATGCATTGTGTGATGCTCACCAGAGCGGTTATTTGGAGATGTCCTGACAGGGGAGACAGAGGGAGTCCGTGATGAGGAGTAAGGCCTCTGTCTGTCTCTTTCTATCGTAGAAGCAGATCCCACAAAGTGATACTGTGAGTAGCCATCCTGTAAGACAAACACAGACAGACAAAGATGAGGTCGCATCATATATCTTTACCCAAGATTGGCAGAGGTCTGTGCTCTCGGAGTCCTTCCTGTTTTGTTTTTTCTTTTGCAATTTTTAGCATTTTTGTACATTGTTACACCTGTCTTTGTTCATAAAAGCTAACACTTTTGCACAGTACTAAATATTAACTTCATTATATTACAAGAGACATGAATGTTTAATGACAAGGTTTAGCGGTCACAAAGCCAGTGAATCGGAAACGTCCCATGATATAAGATTTTAAAAAATGTCCTCGCTCTCCAATATTCTAGAGCAACAGAGAGCAAACCCTTGTACATACTTGAAACAATTAAAATAAAAATGAAGTGTGTAGTGTATTGAGCTGATTAACACGCTGCAGGTGAGTTATGTAGTTGTTGCAGACATTACAAGACACTTACAACCCTTAGACACAACGAGCCACACAGTACCAATTAACATGCTTGTATCGAGCACAAGCTTTAGTGAATAAGATACTGGCACTGTAAAAAATTTAATAATAATAATAATAATAATATTTAGAAAAAAAAAGACTAAAGATTCAGAGAGTATAATTACTGCCACACCAATGACTTTGTATCTATATTAGTTTAAGACTGATTGGAGCAAAGCCCTTTTCATAAGAATGGATTGTGGGAGTCAACAACAATCACAGAGCTGGAACCAAATTCAATTTAGCATTAAGATAATTGGCTACCTCTGAACGCAAAGCCCAGGCTGATGATAAAAGATAATGGTGGCATATTCCATCATAGCTCTTATTTTACAGTGGAAGGGCCTATGTTAATATGGAGTGGACTGTCACTATGTGAGTGAGGGTACAATGGAGGAGGTGAATCACCAATGGGAGGAGAGTAGGATGACAGTGAAAGTGGAGGAAATGAGGCAGAAATGAAAAAGAGTAGGCAGGAATGGGTGGAGAAATGTAATGTAATTTAAGTACAATTTTAACATTTTCTTTTTGAGTACATTTTCTAAGTTACATCTTTACATGAGTGGAAAGGAAAATATGACTATTATTCAAGTACATTTTTAAAGTTTCTAAATAAGTAAAAGTATTTTCAGTGTGAGTTGTGTGACAAGGTTGGTAGTATTGTAGTCAAGACTGTACTAATCAAGACCAAGACCAGAGTGAACTGAGACCAAAATATTGTATTGTAAATTTCCTATTGTACATTTTTCATTCAGTACTTTTAGCATTTTACTTAAGCAATACTTTTCTAGAGATTTTTTTTACTAGCACTTAATTAATGGTACTTTTACCTGAGTACTTCGTAAATAATGTGGATGACAAAAATGGCCTTAGAGAAATGAGAGCACGCAGGATGGAGAGGTATGGGGAGGGATGTGACAGTCGAATATAGATACAGGAGGGGACATAGGGGAGATGTGCAGACTGTGGGAGGGTGTGCGTCCACTGTCCCCTGCCTTGACTCTGTACTAATAGAAAGCGGGATCTTCTGACACACAGAGGTTCAAAGGTAACTTGCTTCCAGACTTCCCTGCTTTCCTCATCTCGTCTTTTTCACTCACCTTGTTTGACATTGCCTTCCTTAGCCCAGCTCATTATCTGCTGCCTAACCTCCTTATGGTAAACTCTTGCAGCACAAATGAACACTGGAGAGGAATATTGAATGATGTACATATATATTTTACACAGTGATATATGTCTATTAATGTGGTTAGGGTGCTGTAATGGCCAATAGGAGTCTGCAGGATGCCCCGAAGCAAAAAAGAAAAAGAAAAAAGTTAACCTTTATAATAATTCAAACGTAGAGATTCAAATATAAAAGCCAAAGACAAAAACATAAAAAAGTTCTGTCACAACTTTTGAATGCCAACAGATGGAATTACACTTAGTTTTGACATTTATTATGAAAACTATAATACATTTATAGGTTGCTCTGCATATTTAACAATGAGCCTAACCAGCAGGACCCCACAGTCCTATTATTCAGGCAAACACATAATGTCAAACAGAAAAAGTCAAAAGTCACTGCTGTACATGTCCATTTTTTATGAAGGGCAGGAGAGAGGTGACTGATATTCAGCAAAATTACCCAAGCTGGATTTGAACCCGAAGTACGAGGCACACTCCGCCAGGTGAACCACCGAGGCGCCCCACCTGTCCATTTTTATAAACATCCTCCAATAATGGTTCGTTCTTATCCTATACCATACCTTTACTAAAAAGCAGTGCAGTAGTTTTGCAAATTAACCATAAAAATCATATCAATAAATGTACTGTTGCTGTTTATAATCCATAACTGAAATAATAAGACACTGTCAAAGTATAGCACAGAAAAGTAAACAAAGCTGCTATTTTTGGTGATTTAAACTCCCACAGATGCACTGATGTGGGATGGATGCCTCACTAAGCATGTCAGTGTTCATCTTCGTCTGCCTTGAGATCGTACAATCGCTTTCATTTTCCTCTTGCCTCTGTGAATACTATAATGATGCATACTGTAAAGATAATGAATTATGACACTTAAGGGCAGCCAAGATTTGTTAAGACTGATCTGATCTTTCAGCTTTTTGTCTCTTATAGCACTGGATTTCCCTTCTCTGTCCACCCACCTCCACTCAGGCTCACACCTCTCCTCCCCACATTGTACAAATGAGAGGAAATAAAGAACAGGTTGCCAGGCGACCATTTTGCCTGTTGCTCTCAGCATCACTGGAAGCTTTTGTTGAAGGTCAAGGGACTGAGAGCTAAAAAGTTGATTAGTGCTCTGACAAATTATCTGTACAATATGTATTTGTGTATGTGTGCGTGCATGTGTGTGTGTGTGTGGGGGGGGCTCATGCCAGACGGCAATTATAGCAAGAGCATAAAAGGTTACACATGATGAGTAGAGCGTCCCCTCTGGGCCTCTGCAGTGAACATTGACATATACAGTGCTGAGCAGAAGTCAGGTGTATCAATGTACAAAAACACACAAAGAAGAATAGCATAAACCTCTGCCAAGGCACTGGTCCAATCTCGCAATAGTAAAGATATAGTGCCCAGACCTGGACCCAAACTCAATCATCTTCTAGTTCAGGTGTAAAGGCGTTTTTTTTTTTTTTTTTTTAGCCACAAAACCATAATATCTTATAATAGTAAAGAATCTACCAAAACTAATCATTTGTTTCGATCACTCCTACTACAAGTTTTCATAATACAAAAAAAATCTTGTAAAACACTCTTAGTTAACATCATTTTTCACCCATCACTAAGATTTTGTACAGTACTTTACACTCATTGGCCAAATGATTACACACACGGTCTAATTCCTCTAAATCCAAATATCTAATATAATAAAAAAACAAATTCAAACCAGTCTGGCCATTCACTTTTGACCTCTGGCGTCAACAAGGAGCCCACAAAATGGCTGCTCACTGGATATTTTCTTTTTCAGATCATGTAAACTCTGGATATGGCTGTGCATAAAAATCCCAGTAACCATGTATGTTTAGCCTTATATGCCTTCCCACTAGTTCTCATTTCACACCTATATTTTCTGATTTAAAGTTGCAATGCTTTACTCTAAACAAGATCCATGGTTGCACAGAGAAATAATGTGCCTTTGACCTTTTCACTCTTCATTTTGGTCACTGCTGGCTGTGGTGATTTAGGGACTGACCTTTATCGTGCTGCTACATCTATTGTAAAGTCTCCAATGATGCTGCAGGACTGGTCCACTGCTCTACCTTAGTATTCAGCTTAAACTTTAAATGCACAGATGAGTTAGAAGTTAATTCTCCACATATTTTATCTGAATACACCTCCACCTTTTCTCTTCCTGTGTGTTTCGGTCTAAAAAAGGTAAACATCAGAAGGAAATCACGCAAACCATAGAGGCAGCTTCTAACGCCCAGGCTTTGGTTTGATGTCCTCTGAAGTTTTCAAACGCACATCTCCGTCTCATTTTTTTTTATCATCTAAGCAGCGTGGAGGTAGGTAAAATTAGTTTCCCCTTAAAAAAAAAAAAGAGTAGCTTACCTCATCATTATACTCATAATAAGGCATTATTAACAAGCTATGCAGTTTACTGTAATTGGGACATTTTCATTAGAGGACTAAATGTATCTGTGAAGACGCCCACTACAGCCAGCTTTAAGTTTTAATCCAATACTAAAAAAGTGAACATACAGGATAGCATCGTTGAAACCTTTACCAGGTGCCAGTTTGTATTTTTACAGTGGAGCTTGCCCTAGTCATTACTTCAATACATTAAGACGTGCACAAGCTGGAGCAGTGAAAGTGTCCCTTATCCGAATAGGACCATCCATCCTTGTTGTGAGCATGGTCAAAAAAACACTCCCTGCTCTAGATCCCCTCTGACAAATATTCTGTATAAGATGACGTCTCAGAGTCTTTTTTTTTTCAGAGATGTTTATTATGCTGTGCTAATGACTGAACACTAAGTTTTCTTCAAATACAAGGGAGAAAAAAATCAGGTAATGCATCTTTAAAACCAAGATTCAGTAGCTGATAAAGGTATACCATTACATACAGTGCTTAATTTAAGCCAGATCCTGCCGAAACAAGATCCGTAAATTTCTTATTTCGACAGAGTGCGATCTGGTAACTGTTTGCTTGGATCTGGTAACTTGGGCACCACTCAGAACAACGGCTGACTACATTTGACTCTTTTGAGCTCCTAAACCTGTGTTGAAGTTCAGATGTGTAAACAGTTACAAAAAAAAAAAAAAAAATCATATTTTTATAAATACGAGCCATGCTACTTACATCTCTGTCACACTAAGGTAAGAGCTTAATTTCTGCTTGAACCCTACACAATAAAAGCTCCTCACCCTCCACAGCAACTAAACTAATGGGAAATCAAATAATAAACACTAAAATATACAAAAAATACAACGCCTTTATCAGCTGTACAATTATTGACTATAAATTGGATTATCATTATTTATAGACATTCTGATAAAAACAGAAATGCTTGATGGTAAGTCACATACACAGACCAAAGGTGCAGATTTGCCATAAACAAAAGTAACTGCAGCACTCAAAATGTCAAAAATACAGTCACATTTTTCAGATGAAGCAGATTTGCAGCCTAAACCGAGCCTCTCTGCACACTTCCACCCACTCCCAGTTACTCTTTTTCAATGTTGTCAGACCCCCCTTGTCCAAATTCAATCTGGTTCCTTGTGTGAGGTCATGGGTGGCCAAAGGACACAGGACTGACAGATTTTAATATGCTGGCACACACACATAAGGGATCCTATAATAGGCAAAACAGTATAGTAAAGATTAATAGATTAACTGATCATGAATAACTGCAAGACAGGAAAACACAAACTACAAACGAGCTCTTTGTAGGTCTGCTATTACATTTCTGTTGCATTGTTTCCAACCTTTATTACACCAGGCAATGCAGATACTGACAATGTTAGATCACAGGCACACACATCTTCTGAATAACACATCCTGCAACATATTGTAAAGCTGTCAAAGGTGTGACAAACACAGCCTGCGCCTGACCCTGCCCGATCCGTCATCTACATGTATATCAGATCCATTGTGATTTGTGCCTATTTGCCAACTGTGTGTGTGTATTTATGAGAAGAGTATGTGATTAAGTACCACAGCTAGATCATTTATCAAGAAATGATCCAAAGCAGCCCAGCAGAAATGATGCTCAGAGCAGGGCTGTGACAAAGTGTAATCGTCTGAATATTCAGTAAGGAATTTACAGTTTGTCTACTCCATTGGTCCTTTTACTGTTTCTAAACAATATGGTTGCGTTTAAAAGATAATGCCATGAGCAAAAGAGCCACCAAATGTTTAAATACAAGAAAGCACAAACATGGTTGATTTTTTATTTTTTATTTTTTTTTTTTACAACAAACAAATATCAGAGGTCTATTAAGCTGTTTTATGTAATGTAGTAATTAGTATAATACTCTCTAAGCATTTAGCATATAAGCTAAAGGTTAAATAATACAGCTTTCTATTTTTTATGTTTTATTGGCCAAATAGGTACAAGATCAGAAATGGGTCAAGAAGGAAAATGATTAGGAATGTGGATCCAGAGGTAAAAAAAAAAAAGAAAAAAAAAAAGCGACATAGGGCCAAACAAATAAACTCCAGCCACAAAGAATTAGCTCAGCTATTAGAGCTGTTTAGCACCAGTGTCGGTGTATGAGTGTGAACGGGTCAATAGTTTCTTGATGTAAAGCGCTTTGAGTGCCTATGGATGGTGGATTTTTTTTTACAATGTGCCATTTCAAGGTCTATGTGACTTAATGGATGGAGAATTTACCCCTAAACTATAAGATTCACAGATCAACTCCAGAGCTAAGCACTATATATCTTGACAACTGTGACATAGGAACAATGGCTTCTCTCAAAATACAGTATTTGTATTTCCTTGAATCTAACTACACCATTAACAGCTTATCTGAAGTTTAAATATTGCTAAATTACATAAATTACTAAAACTGATGTACATGTCATATATTGTATGCATACATGTAAATTACTTGGTTCAGCAAAAAAGGGAGTCGCAATAAAATGATCAGGGATAAATCTGGGTCCGACAGTCTAGTTGAGAATCTACAGTGTCATAAAGTGTGCATACAGTTACCTTTCTATAAAAAACTGAATTTTACACATTAAAAAAGCTACATCTATAGGGCACTTCTGCATGATTCATCTTCAAGTCTGGGATAATGTTCTGGCTTTGGTTTGACAACAACAGCTGCTGCATTGGTATTTCAAGTCTTTGCTGACATTTTTTCATAGAGTTGCTGATTATTTATGGCTTCTAAGTTACTCATTTTGAAATATTCAAAGGTTAGCATCAATACACTTGCTCATGTATTTTTATTTCAGCATAGGCTGACAGTGCTGTGGGAGGTGATTAACTGCAAGTACACAAAAACACACTTATTTATTGATTTATCTATAAAATGTTTTAGCCCATACTTCAAAGTGAACATTTCTGATTCAATACTGACCATCATTTTCGAGATGCTAGATAAATTATGCATCTCTACTTCCCAAATATTACACTGCCTAAACTTTTCTCCTATTTTACTTCTCTCTGCATCAGCACTGCAGACACCCAGGTCCACTTACATTTAAATTATATGCTAATCCATGTTTGGGATGCAGGCTAACAGGATTTTTTCTGAAGCTAACATGCGTGACCCGATACGTCATGCAGAGATACCAGCGGTAAAGTCACTTACTTAGAGCTCTGGACTTGAGTGATAAAGTCAAACGTGTGGATCCTCGAACGCAACAATTTCCACAGTCATAAAAATAGACTTTGTCACTAAGTAAACTCTTTTTAGGGATCGAGACACGTAAGCAAGTCATGTTTGAATTAGAGCAATGATAGCGGACATTGGTCAGGCGTAATTTTTTGACCACTGACAGGTGAAGTGTATAACACAGATTATATCTTCATCATGGCACCTGTTAGTGGGAGCGATACACAGAATTAGACAGCAAGTGAGCCTGTAGCCTAAAATGCTGGTTCTGATAGAAATGTGTTAGAATCAGGGCTTGACATTAGCACAGGCCAAATGCGGGTAGATTTTCTGTTTGGTGAATAACACAAATACTCCCACTACCCACTTGGGCTGGTTTAATTTTATGCATACCTGTATCTTAACTTAGAGGTTAGGCCTGAATTTATGTTTCTTTTATATTATGGTTTAAAAGATGTGACACTACATGCATAGAGATCTGACAACACCCCCTTCCCCCGGCTGTAGCGGAGACTGAACTGCAAACTATTTGGTTAGTGGACGAACATCTCTACCAACTGAGCTACTGCCGCCCCATGGTATGCCTGTTCAGTGTGTATGCCATTAACATGTAAAGGGAATGAGATGTTTCTACTGTTGCATATAATGAAAATTGATTTCTCTGCTTTATAAAATGCCGATCAATCTGAGATTATGATAAAGTATGAAAGCTGAAATGATACAACAGGACAACCCGCAGATGATATCTTCTTTTTAATATAGGGATGATGGATGACCTTTAATGTTGTTGTTGTATAGGAAAAAATGCCCTGTTTTGAGTTTTTGTTTTTCTAATAATATTTACATCATATCGGATCAAATGAGACGATGCAAAACTCATTTGGTGGTTTCAAAAGCACTGCCATCAATCTTAAGAAACATTTTAAGTTTAATACCTCAATTTCATCCAGGCCTGTCCTAAGCCAGACACGGATGCTCTAAATAATCCACGACAACCTTTAACTGGCCCGAGCGATGTCCTCTGATTGCTGGAGTGTTATGCCGTCTACTCAAGTGTAATGCTATCCAGTGGCAATGATTAGAGGACTGTGAAGCAGATGAGGCTTCCAGAAGCCACATGGGAATTGGGCTTTGAGTGATCACAGGGAAAAGACGAGTGAAGGGAGGGATAGACTCTGGATCAGGCCTTAATGCTAAAGGCCAGTTTGTCCTAACATGGCTACGGCTACTATCACTACATAATACTTCATAGAGGCCTGTGTGTAATTTGAATATTTTTCATGCCAAAATGCTATAAATATTTTAAAGTTTATTCAAATATCAACTTTAAAGAAAAACTTCATCTTCATGCCCCCTGTTTGACAGCATCTTTGGAAACACGCTTGAAATTCAAATAGGATAAACAGCACACTCACTATTATATTCTTTGGCAAGTTTGTGCTGCATAAAATAACTTGCTGGCCTGGTTAATGGTACAGCTCTTGCTGAAAAGTTTTTCAAAACATATTTAACACTGCACACTGTTGAATGGGGAAATATAATACACATTTTAGCTCATGTTTAATGCAGTGTGGCCACCTATAGTACAAGGAAATCTGTTTTGGTTACTTTCTTACCTCCAGGGGTCGTGACACCAAATGATCTGATTATCCATTTATCCAGGTTTGGGACAAGAAGTCAGTGTTAAACATTGTGGCTGGAGTTAGTACATTTTATGCCGGCCGCTTTGAACGCCTCTACAGGCTAAGCTATTCATGCAAGGAGTGGACAACTTTTGTAAATTTCATAGAGCTATTTATCACATGAATATGACAATTATTTCCAATTTTAAGCCCAAATTCTTAGTGTTTTTTTGTCTCCTAATCAACAGACAGTAGTGTTTAGTCTCAGTTTGCAGCATCTTTAGGACACTGCATTTTATTGTTCACAATGGAAAGGCCAAAATGCAGACCCATTCTGCAATAAACTAGTCCATTTGTAACTTGCCCTAAAGCAAAGTAAAAGCTAAGATTGCCATCCTTAAACGTATACTCCTCCAAGTCTGTTCCTAAAGTTGATTGTCTCACACTGCAGTGAAGTAAACAGCATATAACCTTGGCTGCAAACATTCACTCAGAAACACTCATTACCGACAAGTGAAAGCAAGTCAGAAACATCTGCCATTATTTTTAATCAACTTGGAAGCCCAGGAAATGTGTGTGCCATTGGAGAAGACACAGAGAAGCAATGAGAAAGAGATGAGAAAGTTTTTATTTTTTACTATAGAAAGTGTGTTTGTATTTGAACATTGAGTACTTTTATTGTTGCATGCTGTCCTTATCATTCCTCATGAGATAGAAGTTAGCGTCTGATTTAATGAGCTACAGTTATTGGTGATGGACTGAGTTATAGCCTTGTTGGGATCTGGGGTGTGTGTTGGCGTGGGCGTGTTTAAGTGTGTGTGTGTGTTGGGAATAATAAAAAGAGAAAGCACACTAGGTTGGAGACTAACACAAACTTATTGATCCTACTGCGTCTGTAAACACAACAGTGATGGGGCCCAGTAGAAGCCCATTATTCTTAGGTTTGAAGGTAGTTATGGCTGACCTCAAGGCTCTCACACACACACACACACACACACACACAAGAGGGAAGTACACAGGTAAGGTACAGAAGCCAACATAAAACATATGGGTTACAATGGTGCAAGTCATTATCTGCTCAAAAGATGGCGGTGGCTTAGGGCAAATTAACTTTTTATATGCTGTTGTCTGAAGGATATATGCTGAGTAATGGTCTTAAGACAAGGTATATACTGAGAGTAGATGCAGTATTTAAAATCAGTTTGCACTTTATGTTCACATTGGTTTGGTTACTCTTCACTTGTTCTTTACACTGTATTTTGGTTGTTATTACCCTCAAAATACTGCACCGGACAGTTTGTTTGCTAGCACAATAACTCAAAAAAAAATTTTCATAACAGGTTAGTCGTAGGCCAACTTTAGGCTAAAATAAAAATCCTTTTTCCATTTTTGGTGTGGATCTGGAACACAATCTGGATCTAAGAAAGTTGCATGATAGGGCCAATTTTGTTGCAACAACAGTTAAAACGTTAGACCAGTATAAATTAGTTGGTAGAGCGCAATATATGGGAACAAATCACACCTCATAGACACTAACTTCTGTCACAAGAGGTTAGGTTATCTTGGTTTTGCACATAACATTTATACTTGTTTTAGGATTACTGTTGCAATTATCGTTAGATTAATTTAAAATCTTTGATTATGCAGTCATTAAAAATTTCACAAATAATAGCTTTAAACATGTAATTGTGATATTTTAACTATTTTAGTATGGAAGAAAGATTAAATCTTCAATGTTTTCCTTTTACTAAGTTTATGTGCTTTCCACGTTCTTTTTCTGAGGCCTCTTCTTGATATAGCAACTTTGTTTTCTTAAGCCTGTTTGTCGGTATGTCATTCATTTTCTAGTGACATTTGAGTTCTAGGGTGTTTTCTGAACAACAATTTTTAGTGTAGCATTATTTAGGTGTATGAAATTATATGAAATAAGAAAAAATGCCTGTGCAAAAGTTTGGGCAGCCTTATAAGTTTGCTGATTTGAATGCATGTAACTTCTCAAAATGGATTACTTGCAACACAAAACTTGTTAGATTAGTAAGTTAAGCCTTGAACTTCATAGACAGGTGCATTCAGTAATGAGAAAAGGTATTTAAGGTGATAATCAGGAAATGGAAGGACACAGGCAAAGCTGATGGTGCAGATGCCAGATGTGGCAGGCCAAGAAAAATACCAGAGAGACAAAGGCAAGGAATGATGAGAATGGTTGTTGTTGTTGAGAATGTTTCTGTACATGGGTCAGCAATCCTGCACAGTTTGTCCAAAGAACAGCTGTATGGGAGGGTGATGCCACGTCACCTGAGGTAGGAAAAAGCTCATTTAGACAAGCCAGATTCATTTTGGAATAATGTGGTGTGGACTGACATACCTCACCCTAAACAGCTGAGAATTCAGAAAATAAATTACATACCTCTGTGATCTTTTTTCTCGAAGATAGAGAAAATTATTATGCAAACTTACAAGGGTGCCATAACGTTTGCATATGACAGTAAATCTGTACTTTCATTCAACAAATCATTTTAAAATTAAATGCCTTTTGTGTGGATGTAAAGCCATATCCTTACCTTCTTGTAGAGGGAGCGCAGGTCTCTGTACTGCCACATACTGCTGAGCACCTGAGAGGCCGCCTTCACCACTTTAGCTGAGTGTCTGGAGTGAGATAAAGACAATAATAGTCATTTCTCTTGGATCCCATTGCTTCAAATAATATTTCAATGTTATTATGTCCCCTATCTCTCCTCCGCTCCTCAGTAAGTCTATAGGCCTGAGGTGCTTGGGCTCAGGCTTTTAAACAAGTAAGTGGTCCGTTGCTCCTTTTATAGCGAAATATGTCCTTAAAAAGGGAGTTACCAGATGAGTGTGAAATGACCCTCTCTGCCATGCTAATAGCCTTGTGCCCGACACTTGGTGAAAAATGAATCTAGTAGGAGTCAGTTGAGAAGCTTTGCCCTTTTCAAATGTAGAGTGGGGACCAAAGTTGATTTACATTTTTAAAATGACCACATAAATTTACCAAACCCTTGTGAGTGTAGAAATAACAGGAAGTATCTACAACCATCTGTGTATTACAGTAACATATTGATATTGAGTACAATCCTGGAGCTAAGGCAGGTAAAATTACTATCATTAAAAGATATTAATAGTGAGTTTGGGAGTTGACTCCTGCTTGTATTTTTCTTGTAGAAAATTTGCAAGAACGGAGATAAGAATAAAATTGTAGGTAATACATACACACAGATCAGGCACAATATTATGACCACTTGCCTATAATTGGTGGTCATGTGGTAATGTTATGTGTTATGACTGCCTATCTGATGAGTTCTGACATCATATTAACATCAAATACATCAACTTTGAGGACAAAAAGTTCACTTGCTGCCTAAAAAATTGCATTTACTAACGTGCCAAAATGAAGAAATAATGTGTGTAATTCACCTGTAAGTAGTCATAATGTTTTGCTTGATTGGTGTATCTACAGAATACATTTCAGCTTTTTAAGCCAAGCAAAATAAAACAAAAAATCTTCAATCTAATAATTAATATTCATTTCACTCTTTGTATATTTTACATTCACCTGCCTTCCACTCATTTTTTACCTTTACCAAAGCCTCTAAATGTGAAATGTACCGAGCAGCTCTAGTTAGAAGGCACACGGCTATTCCTAGTGCACCTATTGGGAGAAAATGAAGATGTGTAGGCTATTAGTGGGTAACTCCAGTGGCAGTGAAATTTGCACTCCGCTTTCTTCCCCGCGCCTCGTTTTTCCGTAATGTCGCCCTTGAGCACACTTCCCCAAATAGACTCTGACTCTATCCATAACAATAAATCAACATTTGACCTCCGTCTGATAACACCCAGGCGTCATAGCAACCCCTGACCCGGCGGTTGCCATAGCAGCTAACCAGGACCCCCTGTTTGGTCTCTGGCGGCAACACCTCTTTATTCCTCCTGCATCTTCCTCTTTGTTTGCCGCTGGTCCTTTGTGGATGAATGGTCAAGGGGAGTGGACACTGCTTATGAATGATGGATGCAGCCGTTAGCCACTGGTCACTGCCGGACTCTTTGGTGGATGGTATGACTCAGTAAATCAATAAAAACATGTAAAAAAAAAGTCTTTCCAAACCTTTATGCATGTAAATATTTAAGCTTGAAGAGGCGTTTTGTACTGCTATACAAGAGAGAGCAAGTTCTGGTTCTGGTTATAATATTAGTAAAGCTTTTTGCTGTAGTATTGTGTAGTAATGCTACTCTTAGTGCACTGTTTTATTTATTTATTTATTTACGTTTTAAAGAGGAATAACCCCTTGAGATGTAGCATCTCGTTTTCAAGGGGGTCCTCTAATTGAACAGACATTGAACATTCCACTTCATCTTGGATATGTCTTGGATCTTGGATAGTATTCCCATTTTGGTTAGATACAAGTTTATTTAGGTCAAATAAAAATAGGCATGCAAATTTCTGTTTATTTAGTTTTTAAGGATTTTACGGTTTCTAGTTTTCATGGTCACAGCTGCAGCATCACAACATGTATGCAGTGTTAAAGTAAGGTATACGTTATTGTTGTTGTTAAGTAATTTTTGAATGTTTGTCTCCACATAACCACAATATTTTGTTATGTTTAATATTAGTATTTGACACCAAATCACATGGATGGCAAGTTTGACATATTTTAATATAACAAATTTGCCATCCATGTGATTTGGTGTCAAATACTTTAATAATAATTTGACATATTTTAATATAACTGCATAGTGTCACCCCTCCTTGAACCGCCACCTTACCGTGGTGGAGGGGTTTGAGTGCCCGAATGATCCTAGGAGCTATGTTGTCGGGGGCTTAATGCTCCTGGTAGGGTCTCCCATGGCAAACAGGTCCTAGGTGACGGGCCAGACCAAGAGCGGTTCATAAAACCCTTATGATGACGATAAAAACGAGGCCAGTTACGTCGCCCGGTATGGCGCAGCCGGGGCCCCACCCTGGAGCCAGGCCTGGGGTTGGGGCTCGATTGCGAGCGCCTGGTGGCCGGGTCTCTCCCCACGGGACCCGGCCGGGCCCAGCCCGAAAGGACGACATGGGGCCATCCTCCCGTGGACCCACCACCCGCAGGAGGAACCGTAAGGGGCCGGTGCAAGGAGGATCGGGCAGTGGTCGAAGGCGGGGGCCTCGGCGTCCCGATCCCTGGATGCAGAAACTGGCTCTGGGGACATGGAATGTCACCTCGCTGGGGGGGAAGGAGCCTGAGCTTGTGCGGGAGGTTGAGCGTTACCGACTAGAGATAGTCGGGCTCACCTCCACGCGCAGTTTGGGCTCTGGAACCCAACTCCTTGAGAGGGGCTGGACTCTCTTCTACTCTGGCGTTGCCCGCGGTGAGAGGCGGCGGGCTGGTGTGGGCTTACTCATAGCTCCCCAGCTCAGCCGCCATGTGTTGGAGTTTTCCCCGTTGAATGAGAGGGTCGCGTCCCTGCGCCTTCGGGTTGGGGACAGGTCTCTCACTGTTGTTTCGGCCTATGGGCCGAACAGCAGTGTAGAGTACTCGGCCTTCTTGGAGTCCTTGGGAGGGGTGCTGGAAAGTGCTCCAACTGGGGACTCCGTCATTCTGCTGGGAGACTTTAACGCTCACGTGGGCAGCGACAGTGATACCTGGAGGGGCGTGATTGGGAGGAACGGCCTCCCTGATCTGAACCCGAGCGGTGTTTTGTTATTGGACTTCTGTGCCAGTCACGGATTGTCCATAACGAACACCATGTTCAAGCACAAGGGTGTCCATCAGTGCACGTGGCACCAGGACACCCTAGGCCGGAGGTCGATGATCGACTTTGTTGTCGTGTCATCTGACCTTCGGCCGTGTGTCTTGGACACTCGGGTGAAGAGAGGGGCTGAGCTGTCAACTGATCACCACCTGGTGGTGAGTTGGATCCGCTGGCGGAGGAGGAGGCCGGACAGACTCGGCAGGCCCAAACGTATTGTGAGGGTCTGTTGGGAACGTCTGGCTGAGCCTCCTGTCAGAGGGGTCTTCAACTCCCACCTCCGGGAGAGCTTCAACCAGATCTCGGGGGAGGTTGAGTCCGAGTGGACCATGTTCTCCACCTCTATTGTCAATGCAGCCATCAGGAGCTGTGGCCGTAAGGTCTCTGGTGCCTGTCGTGGCGGCAACCCCCGAACCCGGTGGTGGACACCGGAAGTAAGGGATGCCGTCAGGCTGAAGAAGGAGTCCTATCGAGCCTGGTTGGCTTGTGGGACTCCTGAGGCAGCTGACGGGTACCGGCAGGCTGAAGAAGGAGTCCTATCGAGCCTGGTTGGCTTGTGGGACTCCCGAGGCAGCTGACGGGTACCGGCAGGCCAAGCGTGCTGCGGCCCGGGCGGTTGTGGAGGCAAAAACTCGGGTCTGGGAGGAGTTCGGGGAGGCCATGGAGGAGGACTATCAGTCGGCCTCAAAGAGATTCTGGCAAACCGTCCGCCGCCTCAGGAGGGGGAAGCAGTTCTTCACCAACACTGTTTACAGTGAGGGTGGGGAGCTGTTGACCTCGACTGGGGATGTTGTCGGGCGGTGGAAGGAATACTTTGAGGATCTCCTCAATCCCACCGACACGTCTTCCGTTGAGGAAGCAGAGGTTGGGGACTCAGAGGAGGATTCATCCATCAACCAAGCTGAAGTCACCGAGGTGGTTAAAAAGCTCCTCGGTGGCAAGGCACCGGGTGTGGATGAGATTCGCCCTGAGTACCTCAAGTCTCTGGATGTTGTGGGGCTGTCGTGGCTGACACGTCTCTGCAACATCGCGTGGCGGTCGGGGACAGTGCCTCTGGACTGACAGACCGGGGTGGTGGTCCCTCTTTTCAAGAAGGGGGACCGGAGGGTGTGTTCCAACTACAGGGGGATCACACTTCTCAGCCTCCCCGGGAAAGTCTATTCCAGGGTACTGGAGAGGAGAATTCGGCCGATGGTCGAACCTCGGATCCAGGAGGAACAATGCGGTTTTCGTCCCGGTCGTGGAACAGTGGACCAGCTCTACACCCTCTATCGGGTGCTTGAGGGTTCATGGGAGTTCGCCCAACCAGTCCACATGTGTTTTGTGGACCTGGAGAAGGCGTTCGACCGTGTCCCTCGTGGCGTCCTTTGGGGGGTGCTCTGGGAGTACGGGGTCCGAGGCCCTTTGCTAAGGGCTGTTCGGTCACTGTATGACCGGAGCAGGAGTTTGGTTCGCATTGCCGGTTGTAAGTCGGACCTGTTCCCAGTGCATGTTGGACTCCGGCAGGGCTGCCCTTTGTCACCGGTTCTGTTCATTATTTTTATGGACAGAATTTCTAGGTGCAGCCAGGGGCCAGAGGGTGTCAGGTTTGGGGACCACAGGATTTCATCTCTGCTTTTTGCGGATGATGTTGTCCTGTTGGCTTCATCAAACCAGGACCTTCAGCGTGCACTGGGACGGTTTGCAGCCGAGTGTGAAGCGGCTGGGATGGGAATCAGCACCTCCAAGTCCGAGGCCATGGTTCTCGACCGGAAAAGGGTGGCTTGCCCTCTCCAGGTCGGAGGAGAGTTCCTGCCTCAAGTGGAGGAGTTCAAGTATCTCGGGGTCTTGTTCACGAGTGAGGGAAGGATGGAGCGTGAGATTGACAGGCGGATCGGTGCAACGTCTGCAGTAATGCGGTCGTTGTATCGGTCTGTTGTGGTGAAGAAGGAGCTGAGTCGAAAGGCGAAGCTCTCGATTTACCGGTCGATCTACGTTCCTACTCTCACCTATGGTCATGAGCTTTGGGTCATGACCGAAAGGACAAGATCCCGGATACAAGCGGCCGAAATGAGTTTCCTCTGCAGGGTGGCTGGGCGCTCCCTTAGAGATAGGGTGAGGAGCTCGGTTACCCGGGAGGAGCTCGGAGTAGAGCCGCTGCTCCTCCACATCGAGAGGAGCCAGCTGAGGTGGCTCGGGCATCTGTTCTGGATGCCTCCTGGACGCCTCCCTGGGGAGGTGTTCCAGGCATGTCCCACCGGGAGGAGGCCCCGGGGAAGACCTAGGACACGCTGGAGGGACTATGTCTCTCGGCTGGCCTGGGAACGCCTTGGGGTTCCTCCAGAGGAGCTGGAGGAAGTGTCCGGGGAGAGGGATGTCTGGGTGTCCCTGCTTAGACTGCTGCCTCCGCGACCCGGCCCCGGATAAAGCGGAAGAAGATGGATGGATGGATGGATGGATGCATAGTGTCAAGCTAGTTAGTCAAATGTCCAATGAACTTAGAATTAGTACCGGTACTTTTACCCAGTTGGACATTCACGTAAAACAATGACATAAATGGATCTTGAAAAAACAAGAAACACCAAACACAAGAAATCGGTTTATTAGACACATTTATAGTGTTTGGTGTTTCTTGGGGTGTATAAAGAAAACCACCTGACTTACTTGTCACCTTTGCTGCGGGCTATGCCGATCAGTTTTTCGATCCCACCGGCGTCTCGTAGTGCTTTGGCGTTTTCCATGTTCTTGGTGATGACTTCATGCAGAGCGCAGCAGATGGCAGTGACCGTGTCGTCGGACATGACCTTACTGGCAGTGCCGGCGTTCACTGAGGTGGCGCTGCTGGTGGTGTTATTATTACTGCTGCTGCTGCCCGGTAACCGATGGATCAGGTCTCTCATGGCATATTTACCTGGTGAGTGGAGAAAAGGTTTGGAAAGGGGACAAAATTGATCAATTCTTTGTCTCAGCACATCTTTCTGTATAGACAATTTTGTGAAAACAACAGAAAAGGTTGTTTAAAATTGCTTTTAGATGAATTGTGTGCCCAATGGAGGCTTTGGCATTATGCTCTGAAAACAATAAAGTGATTTCTTATATACAGTAAACAGAGTTATTCCTAGAGGAATAACTCAAATTATAATAAAGTCATAACACAGACTTGGCCTAACTGATTACTTCTGTATGCAGCAGAGGAGAAAGTACAACAAATACTTAAAGAAAACCTTTATGGCAGAACTTTAAGAGGACTCAACCACAGACACTCACTAATGCATACATGCTAGGAATCCAATAAAAGGGTGACTTGTGGTATTTTAGTGAAAAGGCTGGCATATGTGGAAAATGAAAAAGAATTGACATTCAAAGAATGAGTGGTTGGAGAAATCGAAGCAACAGAGACGCAGTAATTAAGAATGGTAGGAGAAGCTGTCAGATACGAGGTCTATGAGCACTGAGGCTGAAGCAATAACATTTGATGTTTAAGACAAAGTGATGCATGGATTTAAAGGTGGCCTGAGGTGTATGTAGTCAAAAAAGCCTAATAAACACAATCTGCATAATGATTTGGCACAGGTTTTACACCAAATGTCCTTCCTGATGCAACCCTCTCCATTTATCCAAGCGTCGGACTGGTACAAAGAGTGGCTTGTGACTATCTTTTGCTGGATTAGCCTAAAAAATTCTATGATCAATGAAAAATGACTACATAGAAATTGTCCGTAACAAAGACAATGCATCAAACATGGAGTGCAACTAATTAGTGACAAACGTCCATAAAGAATTATTGCTGTATAACAAGCCTGGCCTGTGATAATCTGTCATTCTCTACATGCCAAAAACATTTTCAGCAAAGTGAGCAACCAGCATGAGTCAGCCCTTTATGTCATAATACTGGGAGTGACAGTCAGTGCTTGCTATTTTGTGAAAAGCAGCTTCTTCTGGCTGTCAGCTACATTACAGGATTAAAAAAAGTGTTCAGTCCACTAACATCAAGCTGCAAGTGCACTTTTCTCAAAAATAAGTCCAATTTATTTCATTAGTCTTTTGGAGGAACAAAAAACTTGCACTTTTTTCTACCTATTTGCTTCATTTTCCATGCCCTCCATTAGAGTACCCTCCCTTATAAAAATAATGTCCCACTTCTATGTGTTCATTTCCAAGCCATTCATCACTGTAATACCTCGAGCCCTTCTAGACCTGCGTTCAATCCCTCACTCCTATTACTTCTAATAAGTCTAAGTGATCTGGGAGCAACTGAGAATGGACGAGAAGTACACACAGGTGGGTCAATCAGAGGGCAGTATTCAGCTTCATAAAGTGGCCAAGCGCTGGGACATGCAAACTTGATTATGAGATGCCCTTATGCAAATGCTGTCATTTAAAATCTCAAATGCACGTTATAGACACTTTGTATCAGATCTGACACACATACACTACTCAGTATAAGGACAGCGTGGTGAGTTAATTGAACCAGTGTTATCTCGTGTTTGCAGGCTAAAGAGGTTAAGCTTTCTTTGTCTTTTAGCTACGAGGACAAAGTTAAGACCTAACTCTTATTACTTGCAGAGTTGAATCAGACTAAGCTAATTTCCTGACTGATTTGCTGCCTGATAATTCAACCTCTTGGCTCGGTCCATGTAATGATCTAACTAATTTCTGAAAGAGTGACTGAACTATTTACGGACTGACTGCATGACTAGATTAAGCACTGGCTCATTTACTGACTGACTGCCAGATAATTTACTGCGTCAATGACTGACAATTTATTGATTGACTGAAAGTGTGATTGAGTGACTGACTCGTTTGTCAAGTGAGTGGCTTTAGGGAATCCGGGAACGCCAAAGATCACTGGGAACTATAAAACCATCACCACCTGTGTGTGATCCTATTAACATTTTCTCCTTACAGACAGATGCCTTGATAAACTGCTGTCAGCATATCTCTAAATTATACCTGCAGGTCTTTGCATGCATATCAATCACTGCAGCATCCTCCTTTACCTTTCAGCGGTTCCCTTTTAGAGCATGCCACAGCAACTCACCTGCCTCCATTAAGCAATATCTTCTGCAATTGCTTCTCTCATACCAACTAACTTCATACCCTCTTTGACTACATTCAAAAATCTCTTCTTCGGTCTTCTTCTAAGCCTCCAGCTCAAACCTTAGCATCCTTTTTACCAGTTTATATCCGCTATCCCTACTCTGTACATGTCCAAACTATCTAGTCTGATCTTTTTGCATGTTTAATTTGGTTTAACATCAGGTTCACTTCCATCAAAGCATCAAAAGCACAATTGCACCCACCAAAAGCTTGTAAAGTCTAGTTTAATCAATAAATGCAACCTTAATGTTAGGACAAACAATCTCCTATCTACATTCTGCTACTCAACAAACCATCATCTTGCCTAATCAGAATAAGCTCATAAACTGGTGTCAATGGAGTGCACTAATGATAATTTTATAGTGCTCTGAGTAAAAACATTGTGTGAAAACAGGTTGCAGCCATTAGAAATAAAGTGTAATTTGTAATTTTCTTTAATAACACACCTGGTTAGAAAACCGCTGCATCTATTATGTCATGTTCTGTTGGTTTGCTTGAATTTTATTTATCTTCCATATTAATTATTTAGATCACAAATGTGTTGTGCCTGTATGGATATTTCCACAAGCACACTTCCTTCCCCTATGTGTTAAAACCAAATGAAACTTTATTGAAGCAAACAATAGCTCAGCAATAGTATCAAAATCTTTCATACAAGGCGGACGCCGGTCATGAATTATAAATGAAAAGGTATTCGTGCACTTTCATATGAATGTAAGTGTAAATGTCAGAGTACAATTCAGACCCACATTTCTATCTGCTTTATGGGTAATATTAAGTTTTTAAATCCACAAACAGTTTATATTTTAAAGCTCATATAAATTTACAAAGGGCAAGACAAACTGTGCTAAAATTTGTACAGCTGTGCAAATATTCTCCGTATGGAAGTAAAGGCAGCTAAAGCATAAAATGTGTGCTAAAGCTGCAAGTGTATTAAGCCTTTGACTGATCATTGGGCAAAGTTGGAAGCAAATTAGGATCAATTCTTCAAGAGTGGGCCATGACACCTACTTCAAAGTCCTACAGCTACACAGATCTCCAGTGCTAGAGTGCGGACATCCCTCTCCTCTTACACTGACTGAAGCGTGAGTTTTAACTGAGCACGTCCCAGAGCTGAGAAACAAGCCCTTTGGTTGCCTCATAGTCTAATAAACCTGTATTACGCTGCTCCTCCAATATAGCCATCTCCACCTGGGAAGCAGCTGCTAATGTATTCCTGAGCTGCATTCCCTCATGTGCCTTAGTCCCGCCGAGAAGGCCGTGCTTGATCAGGGCCATAATGGCTGATTTGATTTAAAGAGATCCAATTACCCTCAACAATGGAGTGATTTGATTGTTTACTGACGGAGAAAGGAGAGTGTTACCGAACTAAAATTGGAGGTAATTGTCTCAGGGAGATGTGGGGGGAGATGAGGTGCTGTGATTGGTTCAGTTGTCCCACCATGTGACAATAAAAGATGGTTAATATACAGTTAACAGTGTGTCCCTATGGTGCGAAGGTGATATCAACATCCTCTGACTGTGATTTTTTAATTTTTTTATCTTGCTGGTACCTTTTCTGCATGTTAAATACATTGCTTTTTATATGAAATAGTGACGTTTGCATTGACATTGTAATCTATGACCACATAAAAAAACAGACAAGATACAAAAAAATCTGCTAAAAAAATCCATAAAACCTACGACTCTTCCAAGTCTTTGCCTCTGTTTTATTCATTATCATCATTATATTCTGCAATACATGGCACAGCTGATAGGGGGTGCTAAAATAAAAGCAAGTTAGAGTCTATTTCCCTCTTGATGGGAATATCCTTTTGTGCAAAAAAAAGCAAACATGCACTAAAAACACAAATTTATTTCTCTAAATATTCCGCAACTTCAATAATGTCACTCGCTGAAGCAGAAAGGCAGTTTTAAAGACACCAAATTAACCTATTTTTCTTGCACTGTAATTGAAATAATACAAAGTGCAGCATGCTAATGAGCTCAGGATTTTGGGCTATTTAAAAGAAAGACATTCGAGCACCAATTACATGCACAGTTATCAGGCTTGAATGGACATAAACAACTCCCTGAGCAAAGTTATGCGCAAGTAAATAAATATAACTAAATAGAGACATCAGTGTAGGCAGATAAAACACAGAGAAGTTTAAAGAGGTTATAAATGAATGTAAATTGGAAAGTGTCAACCTGTCATTTTTCTCATTTTAAAATACTCTTTTCTTTTTGTGTTGTTGCTCCTCAGAGCAGCTCTATCTTGCCCCATGTGTCTGTCTTTGATGTTGGTGGGTGACAGGTTTAGAGCATAAACCGCAGAGCAGGGAAAGGCAAAAACATTTTCACTGTTAAGACTTGTGGATACATCAACTGACTGCAAATAGGTCCACATTTTGAAGAGAAGTTTTTTTTTTTTTTTTTTTTTTTACCTTAACATGTTTTTAGATGAGAAAAATGAATGCTTGGGTTGGAAAATGCATAAACAACTACTTTCTATTTTAACTAATCTAATCAAATAGGGACATATGTGGATCAGTGAAAGAACAAGTTGGAAAAATCACCTGAACAAACTGGTTGATAAGCTGGTAAAAACAATTTGGTGGCACTCTGGTCCCAGTGTATTTCTCTTTATTGTTTTCTCCTCCTATTTCTCAGCCTGTCGCGCTCCCTGTCTGGCACACTGGAGCCGAGGACGGAGGATGTATGGGAGAACAAAGTGAGCTGATAAAAGACATGCCAGACCCTTCCACACAAGAGATTCATCCCAAAGATGACACCAAAATTTCACAAAGTGCAGCCACGACAATGACAGTGTTTTGTGTTAACATTGAGCAAGCAAGTGGTCACTGCACATTTTGGTTTATTGTGACCACTATGCCTTCTCTTAACTTTAACACTTGGAAACATTAAATTATCTAATAATAATAAATCTAAAAATAATCTCTGTGTGCACAAAATGTGTCTTTTTGCTGCATTTCTCTCCCCCTTACTAACACAAGTTCGCACAAAACACACATTTGGAAGCACGCAATTAGTGACATCCCTATGGTGCACTGCCGTTTCCACAGTAACGCTCCCCCAGTGCTGATGTCATCAGTACGAGACACAAAAAAGTGAGAGGAGGCATGTGAGAGACGGAGGTGAGCTCATGTCTGAAACTGTATCGGAGGGAGACAAAGAGAATGTGGAAAAACAGAAATAAAATGTAGAAATGAGATATGCACATTACAAAGATTATGAGGAAGAATTGTAGGGAGTGAGAGATGTTTATGATGTATTGGTGTGAAGAAAGGACAAAGAAAATAGCAAAAGAAAAAAGTAAAAGAGTGCAGATAAAGGGGTGGAAGAGTCTACATGTCCTCCCCATCTTAACGTTCATCTGTCCCCCCACTAAAGACATGCACAAATAGGTGAACTTATCAATGTAAAAGCACTCCTATTGAATGAATGTGAAAGTTTATGTCTCTTAACATTGGCCCTGAGATTATCTGGGCATTGTTGGGGTTGTACACCCAGTCAAAGGTAGGGTGACCAGATTTTTAGGCTAAAAAACTTGGACTTTTTTTTTTTTTTTTTTTCCACAGATCATGGTGCATTTGAACTCACAGTGACAAAAACGCTTTTGTAATCCATACAATTTTCTGTCATGCAATTCAAAGTATATGACGCTAGGGCTTAAGTTTTGAATATGATAAACATTTATTGATAGAAATTATGACATTGTAAATAGATTTAGTGTCAACAGTCTTTAGATAAATGTGTTTTTATGTGTCCTTGACATTTTTACTAGTTAAAATGGGGACAACTGGTACTTGGTTTGTTGAAAACTCGGACATGGTTTGTTGAAACCTGGGACATATTGGTGTTTTCACAGATATTTGCTGGGACATGGGACAAGGAGCCTAAAACTGGGACTGCCCCAGTTAAATAGGGACATCTGGTCACCCTAGTCAAAGGCCCATGGTTTCTGGAATAGGCTTCAGCCCCAAAATGTGGGAAAACATAAGGAAACGCCCATGTGGTGTTTAATTTAAAGCAGAACTCAGTAACTTTTTATCTTAAATAAACTGTTTCTGAGTCTGTGTGATGGTTAAATGAGCTGTTGTGTAAATGACACTTGCAAGTTTGAGTGCCTCCAAGCCAGTGACACGGAAGTCTCAGGTCTCGCGAGAAAGCGGCACATCGCAGTTCACAACATGCAACACAACAAGCTAGCGATGGCTTTATTTTTCAGTTTTTGCTGTGGCAGAGCGGCCAGATGGCAGAAAAAAAACTTTGTGCAGTTATAAGGAGGGGAAAATGAAAGTAAAGCCAAGCGAGGAATCACAATAGAAGTCATCTGGGCTTGTGAGTATTTATGACTGTGCTTTACTTCAAAATGTAGCGAGAGCTCCAGAGGAAAATAAGGCAAAACAGCAAAGAAATGAGCTGAGTTACTGAGATCCGTGCTTTAAGCTTACTGTATATAAAGGAAGTGGACTTTGGAGTTAACCACATTTTCTAAGTCGGTTAATAAAGATTAAATGCTTGGCAGTGCTTAAGTGAATCATACATTTCTGGTATAATTTCTAAACTACAAGCCTTGCCTTTTTTCAGTCCTAAAAAGAAGATAATTGTCCTTATCCAGAGATGCTACAGTACATTGAACATTTATTGAAACCATCAGTGCAATTTCACATTAAAAATCTATGTTTGCAATTTGAATAAAAAATGCATTGCACAATCCTGACAGTCAATTAGATCAAGCAGATGGAGCGAGCCTTTTTCAACAAAAAACATTGAATTAATTTCTCAATCTTATGCAGATTTTTGCAGTAATTTATTTTCCCATTAGAGACTTTCTTTAGTTTCAATTTGGCTTCAAGCAAAGCATGTTTATGGAGAATGCAATAGATGGCTGCAGAATTAAAAAAAAATTTAAAAAATAAATAATGAAACAAAAACCGCTGTCTATTTGGCATTCACGTATAGCTCCTAATTCATGTGTGTCAAATTGCCTTCTGTAAGTAAATGGGGAAGAATTGCGCTGACAGACAGTGTGAAGCAATGAATAGGGCTCATTTATTGCTACACAGGCGTACAGTACATTATGCAAATCAAAACCTATAAAGGAGGTGAAATCAGGGAAGAGACAAAAACATTGACATATGAGGTTCCTCAGTCACATCAATATGCCACGTAATCGTATTAAACAGACGGATTGGGATATAAGCATACTGTACTGTGTTTTAAGAAAGGAAGCTGTATAAATGTGCAAAAATACACAAAACTGTGATCAGTACAGGGTCCATGCACTTGGAGAACGTGGACCCTGTACATACGTATGTGCTACTCTAATCTGTCCCTTTGTATACTGCCCCTGTTTCTTTTGCATTTGCCTGTTTCTATGTCATATAATCACACATTTCTGTCACATAGATTTAGTGTTATTGTGTTCAAAACATCTCCCTCATCTCCAATCGCTCCACCAAACTCTCATGCAAACTACCTTTCCCCTACGGTGATAGTGCTATCCTTACCGTCACTAATAGCCTATGACACACTCTCACGACTTTCAAAGCACCTGAATTATTTTTTATGTCATGGAAAAAAGGTGGTTTTCACTGGATTTGTCACACAATTCTCTAAAGCAACAAACAAGACAGAAGATGACTCTATGAAATCTTAATGTCACAGGTTTGTTTGTTAAAGCTAGCGCCATGACTAGATGGAGACGACACTGTGCAATGGCTAAACTTGTACTGATCCACTTCCTACCTGTCACCATTTCTTTCAGTTCTTTTTGTCATATATGATTAGCTCCTATCACTCCTGTCTTTTTCTCTGATCCTCTCTGATTCTCTGATTGTGAGTGTTAATCCTTCTGTCTTCTCTGTCACCTGAACAAAGATGTCTCGTTTTCTGTCCCGTTTAAAGTTTTTACCTGTCTGATTATCCATGGACAGCGTGACTGAAAACTGTCACACTCTGCACGCATTTTAAGAAGCTGAATAAAACTAGGCTGTTTTTCAGAGGCTGGCAGATGGTACAAAGAGCTAAAATTGCCTATGGATGTTTACATTTTGCAGGCAATTGCTAGGATATAATATCTAGTCCCATTCTGTAGGGTGCTCCTCTAAAAATATGCCTCTGTATTTTCAAAATAGGGCTGACTGGTTAAGTGAAGTACTAGTGCAAACAGAAGTAGCTCACTCTATGTGTTCATAAAAATGTCAACATATTTTAAAAGCTTTTTTAATTGGTCAGACATCATTTGCTTTAATAGTCTCAATTCTTCTCTTTATTTTTCAGTTAATGATTTCAGATGACCACATACAACAGTACAGCTATAACCTCTAATATCTAATAAATTAGAAACAATTTCTATGATTTACAATTGAAAACATACAGTTCTTTTTGTAAAAGGTCAGAGAAGAGAACTGACATAATCATGACAGGATGGCATGTGGATTGATTCAAACACAACAGCACTAAAACCTTAAAGGGGCTATATTATGCAAAATCAACTTTTCTGAGCTTTCTACCATGTTATAATGTTGTTTTCTCAACAAAAACATACCTGGAGCTGCATTTTGTTTCATTCATGCATGTTTGAGTAATCCTCTATTCTTTTACATTGAGTTTGTGAGAGGCCAAAACAACTTGTTTCACCGATGTCCGCCTTTTCCACCTGACCACACCCCTCCCCCTCACGGTCCTGTCCTGTTCAGGAAGCGCTGCTACAGCTCACGCCTCCCTTGCAGCAAACAAACAAATCATGTGAACTCCACAAGCTTTGAAGCACTGAAGAGGCATCACACCAGGCAGGGCAGCACTTAAAGTGACAGGAACCTAATCTGAGCTTTTCTAATGATGAGTTTTCTGACCAACAAAATGTAAGATGCTGCTCTAGATGTGTCCTAAATTAATTTAAAAAACATAATATAGGCACAATAGTGATAGTAATTACTGCATTGTTTAAGAACAATGCAGTAATTGTTTCAGAACTGTCTAGCCAAATCCATATGTTAATAACCACAACAGAAATAACCATATAGGCACTAGCATATCCTTGCTTGACACCTAAAGAAAAAGAAGCCATGAAGTCAAGATCAAGTTAAGTGGCTGAGAGCAAGAAGCATTATGTCAATCATACAGCACATATTCGGTGCTTGCAGTGGACATGTAACTCAGAGTGGAGACATATAACAAACCAAGGTGAAGTGCAATGGTGTCAAGTGAGCAGGTGATTTCTGTTGCAATAATGCTTCCTTTCATATCATCATTACTTGGGTTTTCTTCTCCCTTTTTTAATACACTTTCTATCAGACACATTTACCGGCTAAGATCATTTACCGCCTACTTATTTGCTTCAGTCAACTAATGTAAATTCACCTTTACATAAGCCAATTATATACATATAATTTTTAAATAAAATGGTTTATAAAATGCATGTCTTCTCCAACCATCACACTAATTCCCGCCACTTATTCTCTTGCATTACCATTTTCAAATTCAGACCATTACAAGGACAGTATAAGGTGCTTGTAAAATAAAAAAAAGCTGTTAAATTAATGCAGAGAGGTATAGCCATGTGTCACTATGTACCTCATATACATCCTGCTGCAGTACTCACCAATGAGCTCCTTGTTCCTGATGTCCAGAGCCATGTTTCGAAGAGCCGTGGCCACAGCACAAACAACTTTATCATTGTCTATCCTCAGTAACTCCACCAGGATTGGTAGGCCTTTTTCTTTACGTACTGCAGCCCGAATATAAACTGACCACTGGGAAGAAGGAGAGTAGAACAATGTAGTTACTTAAACTTAGAACTATTATACCCATTTTGCCTATACAATGAAAGCCAGACACAGGACAAAATGGGAATTATTTAGTCAGTAGGGTTTTGTGGAAGATATTTGGAGACTTAACACCGATAAGGCATAACACTATGACCACTGACATGTAAAGTTAGTGAATAACAGATTATCTCTTCATCATGGCACCTGTGAGTGGGTGAGATACATTAGTCAGCAAGTGATAATTTGCCCTCAACGTTGATGTGTTAAAAGCGAGAAAAATGAGCCTGTGATAGCTGTGATAGCTAGACGACTGGGTCAGGGCATCTCCAAAAGTGGTCAAAAGAAGGAACAGTGGTGAACTGGAAATAGGTGATACATGTGGCTCATGTGGTCTGATCCAACACACAAGTTACTGCTGGTTCTTATAAAAAGTTGTCAGAGTAGTTTGTCGCATATGGTGTTACATATTAGGCAGGTGGTCATTTGCCTGGAAATTCCAGACTCACCGCTGGTCGCCATAGAATCAATTCGATTTCTAGCGCGGAGCAAACAGGCGGCAGAGTTAGCCAATCAGAAAATGGCGGACGTGACGTTAACAAAGCGACAAGACAGTAAGCAACGCAAAAACATTTTTTTTTTTTTTAAATAAAGGCTTCTAGTGCTGCAAGCTGCTGTGGTTTTAATGACTCGATATGTTTTTGGTCATTTAAAACGGAATTTACCGCTGAATGAAACAAACTCGGCTCCTCATTGCTCGCGAAGAACACGTGACTTAAATAAGTGAATCAAAATGCACGGTTCGGTTGGGATTTGGGTAAACCACTGCGGATGGCGTGGTGACCAGACTGATATTTCTCTGTATAATAATACAGAGACATATCAGTCTGGATTTTCCAGGCAAGGTGGTCATAACGTTATGCCTGTGATCAGTAGTGGAAAACATCCAGGAGGAGGCTATATGTATGCAAGAGATTATAAAAAGGGAATTGTTTGACCTGGAAAGCCAGGGTGGATCTTAGAGGTGTAAGGAATATCAGTATAATAATTACAAAAATTACAAATGAACGTTTTTAGGTGATTTTATCAGACACCAAAATGGACAAACTATGCTCCATAAATTCATTTCAACAAATAATTTATCCTTGGAGTGAAAAGATCATTTGTCCTCGCCAAGAGCTTAGCAGGCAGAGAGTGGAGAGTGCCAACAGTACGCCAACACATCCTCTTCAGAGACTGTTAGCAGCAGCCCTGCACTGCGAGCCAGGAGGGAAAGAGCTTGTCCAAACCAGACACAACAAAACACACACATAGACACACACACACGCATGTGGAGCAAGGCCCAAAAATAGAAAAGTGATTTCCTGAAGACCACCTGCCCTACATATTATCTCCTTTCTCATTGTTTTTCTGTAGCCTCCTCTTCCATCTCTGTCCAGAAATTTACTCAACCATGATACACAGTCCTCTCTGTAACTCGTCCCTTAGAAAAACCAACTTGGATTTAGAGCCTGTTTCCTGGTGCAGTCGTATTATTTCAAGGTCATTTCAAGTCTAAACCGGTACTTTCTGCCCTTTACCTCTATATGCACTGCCCTTACAGCTAACACAGCTTTCTGTAATTCCCTCCGATATGACTCTGTGACTCATACATTATTACCATCGAGCTGCTCTCATTCGTCAGCTGCCGTTGAACTGTGGCTATACTCCCTGGGGTGTTGGAGCTTGGGGCCTGTACATTATTACAGTAATTGTGTTTCTACTGAACAATATTAGCTTCTATAGAAACATAGACCTGAGAATTGCAGCTTCAAAACATTTCAAAAGCCACCAGGAATATGTAACACATCTCCAGATACTTCATCTCTATCTTATTTGTTCACTTGAGTTTCTATATTTCTACTGCTGACTAGGGCTGCACAATATATTGCAAGTTTATTGTCATTGGAATATGGGCAAATATTTAGACCTAAGAGAAGAAATTTATCCTCTGCATTTGACCTATGCTTCAATGCTGCTGGGAGAACCTTCCAGGATCCTGGTCAGGAGTACCTAGCTGGAGGTTTACCATATTGTGCATGTTTTAGGTTGATGGGGGAAACCAGAGCACCCAGAGGAAAGCCCACACAGGCCACAAACCTTGCTGTGAGGTGAGAGTGCAAACCACTTTGCCACCATGCCACAAGACCTGGTTTAGACCTACATTAGTCCTGGTTTAGACCTGCTCTAGACTTTGTGTACTCCTGGTTTAGCCCTACTTTAGTAGGACCTGGTTTAGTTCTGGTTTAGTCCTGGGTTTGTCTTGGTTAAGTCCCGGGTTAGTCCTGGTTCAGTCCTGGTTCAGTCTTAATTTAGCCTCAGTTTGACCACTGTGCAGAACCTCATATCTCTTTATTAATGAAATTTGATTTTAACTACCTCTATGCTTATTAAAGCCTTAACATTATCATGGGTATTTTAAAAATTACAATCATATGACATTGCATGATTTTCTAATATTGTGCAGGACTAGTGCTGAACAATATTGACTGAAGTACTAGTGCACACAGAACTAGCTCACATGGTGTGTACAGAAAAAAATATTTCAGAAATTCAATCAAAATATTTTCATATACATCATATTTGGTTATAATGTAACTCCCCCCAGTCTTCTGTTTATCTTTCAGCTAATGACTTCAGATGACCACTTGTAACAGAAGAGCTATGACCTTTGATATTTAATAATTTGGAAGCAATGTCAATGGTTTGCAATCATACAAGGTCAAATAAGAAGATAGATTTAACCCTAAGAGAATGGGCAACATCTACCTTTGTGGATTTACTTAAAAAGGACTAAAATTTTGAATGCACTTCAGAGCCAGCATGATTATTTAACACATCTAAATAAGTTGATCAAAAGACCTCTATCTCACCTGTCTGTTTAGAGAGGGAAAATAAGAAGTCAAAAGGGCTGAGTGACTTGTTGAACTGTACCTTCCAGCTGCCTGCGGCCAGGTTTTGCAGAGCCCCGGCCGCTCCCTCCAGAGTGTCGGGATTAGAGCACTCGGACAGTAAGGTGAGGTAGGGCTTGACAATGGTGGGGTGCCACAGCATCTGGACTCCTTTTGGGGGCTCGGGAGTGTCTGGAAAGGGACCTACACCATCCCACTGTGAAAAGTGACACAACAAGGACAGATTATTGTTCATATTCGGGCTTTTCATTAAATAGTTTAGTATTTATATGTGCATGTTTTTAGTTACAAAGTTAGCATCACAACAGTTCTAGGTTTCAGTCAACTGTATTTTGTTATGTAGTCTTTTACTCTGTTAACACTGGCTTTTTCACAGTGCTCTAATTGAATAGTGTGCACCTGTATTTTAATGTTAATATACCAGTCATCTAAAACTCTTGATGGACTACCATTTACACATTTTTACATGACTTTTATTGGTAATTTTCTCCTCTTTTAAAGGTTAAATTTAAAATAGTCTGGGACTAGGAATTACAAAATCATTCATAGTCTGTGTGCTGTTTAATTATGTCATGCGGAACACGTGAATGAAATCCATGTTTCCAAACAGAACACCCTGACCTTTTAAAATAAAAAGTCAAATAGACTAAGAGAAATACTAGGTAAATCACTCGCTGTACCTCTTAGTCTGTTATTTATCACAGATAATGGCAGTGGAGGACTTAGGAGGTGGAAAGAAGCTAACAAAAACGCATTTGAACAGAGAACATTTCATTCTTGCTTTGAGCCACACACCTAAAGCTCTGCATCTCTCTTCGTCTTTCCCTCCAAGCCCCTCACCTCCTGCTAAAATGAAGTCTCTTGATGTTAAGACCTCTTTGTAGAGTGACGTGCCCACACCTTTTTCAGCAACCTGCAGCTATGCCCTCTCCCTCTCCCCTATTTGTCATTTATATCTTGTCCCACTTTCCTCTGCTGTTGATCCCGCTTTTTCTCCTCCCTCTTTTATTTATTGTTCCCTCTATTTCTTGCTCAGTCCCTGTTTACTTCTTCTTCCTGTCTATTCTCTTCTTCCATTTCCATTCTTTTACCTCCACTTTTCCAGTCCCCATTGACCTGCTCAGATTCGCTTGGCTGCTCTCCCCTTCTGGTGGTCTCTAGGTAAACTAGGCTAGAGTGTGTCTTGAGAGAGGTGCTGTGGAGAGCCTATGTATGCATGTTTTTTATCTAAACATAGATTCCCTGATCATAAAATCAAAGCTATTTACAGAGTCATGTATTCAGATATAATATGAGACTGCCTGAGTCCTACATCAAAGCATGAGAATATGGTACAAAAGTGAATTTATTTCAGTAGTTCAATTCAGATTCAGCATACCAATATAGTATAGTGGGTGGAGTCTGCATGTTCTCCCTGTGTTACTGTGGGTTCTCTCTGGGTACCCCGGTGTCCTCCCACCATCAAAGGACACGGATGTGTCAGAACAATTGGTGACTCTAAATTGCCCCTAGTGAATGAATGAGAGAGTCAGTGGTTGCCTGTCTGTGTCAGCCCTGCTAGTAATTGACCATTGTCCTGGGTGTACCCCACCTAAGGCCCGCAGTTACTTGGATAGGCTTCAGTGCCTGCAACTTAACAAGAATAAGCAGAAGAAGATGAATGATTTCCCTCTGTGCGTACTGAAACTATATAATCTGTATGTGTTTGAATTGAACTACTGAAATAAAACTGACTTTTTAACAATATCATATGAATCTGAACTGTACACCTTTCAAAGCAAATGTGTTGTGGGGCTACAGAAAAATTACAAATATAGGAATTGCATTATTGAAACTCTCAACAGAATGATAAATCATTTTACATAGAAGTCAATATGAATGATAAACAATTTAAGTTACTTTAGTTACTGATTATACCATTACCATGTACCAGACTCCAGCCAATAGATTCAGAAATGTAATATTGAACTGATGATTATGAGAAATGCTCTCTGCAGCTCTGAAAATGAGCTTTGTGCTGGGTTAGATCTGCAATGTCTGGCACTCAACGCCAACAAATGAAATAATACATTCACATTAGTGCACCTAGGCAGATATCAAGTGGACAATAAACCCTTCTACATGCCCTGTAACTCTCAAGTGAGGCTGGCATCATTGCAGTAGTTACAGACAGAACATTTCAGTAATAGCATAAAAGACTGGCACCAATGCACCAAGTGTGGGCTTCATTATTTTAGGTCCAGACCTGGTTCCCCTGGCCTGGCCTTGCTCTCTGACCCTCTGATAAATGACTAAACAGACTACATTAACTTTCTCTCACTCTGTCTGTCTCCCTATTTGTTTTTGTCTGTTCCATTTCTGACCTGCCTTTGGACAGACTAAATATATTGCAATAATGATAAGGTTTCCCATATGACCAAAATGAACCCTGTCAAAATATTAGTTTAGATGCTTAAGTTATGACCAAAAAAAAAAAAAAAAAAAAAAACTTCAAATAAATTATTATAATTTAGCCCAAATTCAGTCCTAAATTCAGACCTGGCTTACTCTTAAGTAAGTTTGGGATTAGCCCCAGTTTTGAGTCTTCTAGCCTTGCATCGCTTATTAAATTAAACATAAATTGAACTTATGTCTATTGTTAATAAACTTACACTTATTGAAGGTATTCAAATATGTATATTATTGCTTGTTTTTCTAATATTAAAGAGGCTTAATTTTGAGAGTAGGTCAAAAAGATTCAATTCACTAAACATCATTCATAAAACTGTGAAAAAATTGTTATGAGCCAATGCATAATATAAGAAGTGTATGTTTTTCAACTTAGATGATATGCACTGATTGAACCATGATGCTCAATTTCCATCCATATGTTCTATTATTTACCAAACATGTCTCCCTTGAAAGCAGCCATGAGTCTTCAGTATGTTCTTCCCAGAGGTATTTTGCAAATGTGGCACAGTAGGCGGCGATATTTAAAGAAAACTCTCATGTTTATAAAGTCACTGATAAAAAAAAAAAAAAAAAAAAAAAAAAAAAATGTGTACAACTCTGACCTGTTCAGCTCCCTTCTTTTTCTTCTTCTTCTTGCCCCAGCAACCGGAGCTCTCCCCATCCCGACCATTAGCGTCACAGAGCAACCCGTCCAGCTCCTCTAGCCCCCCCTGCTGGCCGTGGGAGGTTTCTGCTGCCAGCCGATACGATAAGTTCCTCAGGATGCAAACGCAGTTCTCTACGGTCTAGCACAAAAGATGAATGAGTCACACTTTTCTACAGCAGGCCCAAATAGACAGATGCACAACAAGAAAGCAACAAGAAATATTTTCTCAGTGGTAATAAACTTCAGTTTTTAGTTAGCTCTGACTTTGAAATGAGATTACAAGAAACTCTGGTAAATGAGGAAAAATGACAGAGCCCAATATATTGTGTCACACTCCATTAAACAACCAGTTTATGGGCACACCCGGCGGCAGTGAAACATGCCAGACAGATTACAACAATCAATGTTGTCTATGCTTAGGTGTGTATTTCTGTACAGTGTGGGAAGTCGACAAGTGGAAATTAACAAAGACAAATCATCCATCTTCTCGCTGTCTGACCGACAGTTTACTCAAAAACAACTAAGCAGTGTAATTGAACAGCCCTAAGAGATGCAACAAACAAAAACAATGTCCCACTCCAGTGAACTGCAGTCAGAAATTCACTCAAATCTCATTACAGGATAAACTAGAAACTGTTGTGTATTATTTACAATATTCTGTGGCATTTTATATTGGAATCCTATATAGCTGCTCTGCTCTATAGTCAACCCAAATAAGATCGAAGACAAAAACGCCTTTAATTGAAAAACCTTTCCTTGGGGCTTTTCCCTTCAGGGGTTGCCAGAGAAAGTTTTCAGGCTCCTAGTGTGCATTTGTATAGTGATTTGGCATAGGTTTTACGCCGGATGCCCTTCCTGACTCAACTATTTCCATTTATTAAGGCTTGGGACTGGCACAAAGACTACACTGGCTTGTGACCTGTTGTGGCTGGATTGAAGACATATCTTATTATCTTTTGTAATGTGCTTCCTAATATGTCTTCCTCCAACTGATCAGGAAACCCTGCAGGGAAAATAATTTCGTCAGTTTATTGGATTTGCATAGAAAACGCTTTGCAACTAGCCTGAGCATGTTGCTAATGTGCATTACTGTGGCAACAGTGACCACTTGCAGGTCGAGCCGCCAATCAGTTTTTGTTAGTGCGTCTGTGACTAGAGTACTGCTCTGGTGACTGTGGTCAGCCAGTGGAGTGGGCCAGCGGCTTAAACAGTGATTAAGGATGGCCATTTAGAAAGGCTTGGAGACGGGGAGACCTTGAGAAGTCAGCCATCCACGACGCTGTTTATGTAGTATTGACTGTGCTGTGACATATACACTCGACCTGGAAAAGTCCTCCACTCGGAAATGCAGAGGATATCTAGTTTCCACAGAAAATCATCTGGCTCCAAGTTTGCATTGATTTGCATATTGATTTGACATAGGTTTTATGGTAGACTGACACAACTTTCTCTATTTATGTGGGCTTTGGACCAGCATAAAGTGTACACAATGGTTTGTGACCCTTTGCAGCTGGATAGGAAATGCAGAAGGAAATAATGAACCTATTGTATTTGACAACTGGCAGTGTTAAATTACCAACATGATTTTATACAGCATTTTAATTTGTGAGAGCTAATGCACCCAACACTGCTGATGAACTGTAGACTGACAATTAAATCAGTCTTTCTTGTTGCTACTCACAGTGAAGTTAGCTGACATTTTGAGGAAAAGACAATTTTCTTCTCAACTTATTAAATCAGTTTTAATAATTAGCATTTTACTTCTTGCAGTGTGCAGTTTCAAGTCAAACAAAAAACGTGAGGAATAAATTTAAGATTCAGGCTTAGTCATGGTCTCTGTGTTATTCACAGTCTTACACACACCTTGCTGTCGATCTCGCTGCTGCCCAGAGAGGTCTGGATGACGTATAGCAGAGCATCTGTCAGGCCGTCGCACTCCCTCATCCTCCGTCTTGCCTCTTCGCCTGCAGAACTTACATTCCTGCAACACACACCCATACAAGAGCATAAAAAACACTGGTTACACAGCAAGCGTTGGTTGTGTTTGCCAATAGAAAGGATTGAAAAACAAATGAAGGAAGGAAAGATAACACAGGGGGATGGATGAAAGTAAAAAAAAAAAAGAGTGGGAGAGTGAGAGACAGATACAGGGGGGAACCTGGCAGCTCTCCTAAACTAAACAATTGAAAAGGGAGCATTAAAATTCTGGATACATCTCAATCTATGCCCTAAAGGCTCACTTCAATTTAAAGCACTTGACTCGAGTCCAAGAAAAAAAATCCCTCTTTAGTCAGACAGTTGGTGCCTGAACTTCACAGCCAATACTCACAGTGAAGCTGCTTTGATAATTTGACAATATTGTTCCATTTATTATGGGAGGATTTGCCAACGTGCGGCTTTGAAAGAATGAAAAGGATTTTAATTGAACTGGAGGTACAGGTGGGTGGCGTTGGGTTGGATTTGTTTTGGGCTAAACCGTGAATCTGTCACTGTACCAGACATTGAATCATAATCAAAAGCCAGTTTAAACAATCCGTCCACATCTATGACATCCCAAAATATATTGTAGCAAAAGGACAATAATTACAGCTTAATTAAGGGATATCAAAACCCCAGAAAACAGAGAGGTGCTGCCTAGTGCGTATTTAACATCTGGGAAGCATGATTTAAGGTCACTGTAAATGACCAATCCATCTGAACACCATTAGCCAAATTAAAATGAAAATTAAATTGTAACAGAGTAAATTACGCTGGTAATAAAGGCTTTCAGAAATGAATTAGACCAGTTATGATGATGCGTAGAGCTGTAGATCACACCCGTGTTAAAGAGGCAAAGAGATGTAGCTTACTACACACTGTTACTGTGCTTTTTGCCCTAGTATTCAACTTGTAAATCATAAAATTATTATTGCCCCATGCTACTGTGGGACAGATTCAGCGAATAAGCATTTGCAGACATTACACTGTGGATATTATACAAGGCTCGTGGCCATGTCTAGTCCTTGGCAGCTTTTGTATCTAGTCTGCAGATGCAAATGTGTAAAAAATAGTTGTTAAATCGCTGTCTACTGTCTATGAACACTATGATATGATATGCACTGGTGGAAAGTAACTAGATACCTTTACCCAAATAATGTATTTAAGGGCATTTGTTTCAAGAATATGTATTTTCTGAGTACATACGCAGCATACTTTTACTGACTATAATTTTTCTCATCTTGGTTGCAAAGTAGGTAGTTGCCAGATGGAAGTAGTATTGATAGTAGCAATGCAGTAATAGTAGTAATGGCAGTAATAGTAAGTAGTGGTAGCAGTAGTAGTAGTCATAGTAGCAGTAGCAATAACAGTAGTAGTAATTTTAGAAGTGGTAGCAGCAGTTTGCTTTTGGTTTAAGTAAACTTTATATTCAACAGGCCAATGTTTTAGCATAGTATACTGTATGTATATGTATAAATATTTCATTACAAACTTGGTGATGATATGTAAAAATATTGTGCACAAGACATAATGACAACTGATAAAAAGGAACAAAATGATTTAAGCTGATAAACTATATACTGTATTTGACTCTTGATATATTTCTTATTAAAATGTGTCCAAAAAAATCTTATCAATATTCATAATGTCTCCCACAGCACTGAGCTTCACCAAGGCACCTTCCTAATATGTCTAATTGCCAAAGAAAAGATGGAGGAGCCTTGATATGCTTAAGCCTTAAACAACTTTCTTAATGGGTGAAAAGTCACATAAAAACAGACGAGGGTGACAATAGAGGTGCGACTGGTCTAAAAGAAAAAGTCCATCCATCAGACAGGCATAATAAAGAGATCACAGCTGTTCCCCAGTCTATGTGATGGGGTCAATCATTTATTGTACTGATGAGAAAGAGGGAAAAAGGCGAGTGAAAGGAAGACACAGGAACTCAATTAAAACTTTGCGTTCACGGCTCCTCGCTTCCAAGAGAAGGTCAAGTCATTTTCACCCACTTTGAATGCTAATGGGCAAACAAGCCCACAGAGGAACACTTGCTATAAGCACAGACGCAACCCTCTGTCAGGCTGATACAAAACAACGTGGCTGTGAAAATACTTCACCTTGACAAATGTTTAAGCACCACAGACAGGAGGTAGCACGGATGAGAAACACTGAATGTAGATTATTTATTGCTTTAACGTGCAGCCTTGAATATGCCGACATCCACTCCAATCATGTTTTATGTCTGCTGTGTGATCATGTGTGAAGGCACTTGACTATAGACACAAAAGTATGAATAATACTAATGCAGAATCCCCAAGAAAGGAAAAAAGGAAAAGTGGGGTTTAATGCAGAAAAGAAGCAAAAAACCTGAGCTACCTCTTCCTCGCTGCATATGTCTCTTGAAATATAAGCTGTATTGTACTATTCAGGGCTTTGTATTGAAAAGCACAATGTGTTCAATAGCCCATTGTTAACATTTTCAGAAAATCCAAATTCTGACCGTTGCTTTGTTAAGTTATCTTGTTAAAAGACAAACCCACAAAAACATAATCTAATTGTCATAAATGAAAGTCTGATATTGTCTTTAAACATTATGATTAATAAATTCTCTGAGAATCTAAAAACTTGAATTATACTGATGTTCTGATGTCAATAGACAGATAAACTGTTTTCTTCTATTCGGTAAGACTTTGCATTAAAAACTATGTGCTAAGTGTAGGAGTTAGTATCAAGAGAAACTCCTTGAATCTCCTGGATCCACACCAAAAATGGTTTGTTGACCCTTTCTGAAAGTCCTACAGCTAATCATTACTTTTTGAATAACCCACAGTCAAGCCAACTATCAAACAAACCCACATAAACATAACCTAATTGGCAGAGGGTCAAAAGGGTTTTCTTTAAATGTGGCGATTACAAAATTCAAAGCTAAAGCCACTAAAGTACCTCTGCATAGCTAGAGATGTCTAAGTGTAGAAGTTAGCATCAATAGCCCTAAAAACTCCTGACTCACTTCCAGATCCACAACCAAAAACTAACGATATCTTCATTGGCCCATTGCTGACCTTTTCTAAGAACCCCAAATCTGACCATATACTATTCGTGTTTTCTTGCTAAGAGACTAACAAACCAACAATCAAAGAAAAGTCTCAGAGAAGCTAACAACTTGAACTATCCCCGTCTTGCTAAAAGATAATAATAATCTGTATCTGTATCTGATAAAGATAATCTGTATTCTGTTCTTGAGTTGTGCTTTGTATTGAAAACTATGTGGAGTGTAGGAGGTGTAAAATAACACTTTATTACTGTCTTTATGCTCACACATCATTCAAGGTCTCTGCCTCTGAACTGCTTGACTTATACAGACATGATTTCTCCGCTATGTTATTTAAATACTGTCACTTTTCTCTTTAGAGTTCAAATACAATGTTTCTGTAGCAATGCTTTTTCTTGCACACTGCACTGCTTGTCAGTGTTTAATAGCCTGTATCCATCTGGGCTAAACTGTCCCGGAAAGTTCTGCACCACAGAGACTCCCCTGTGCATTGAGGAGTTTCTGTCCTGTGTGTGGGTCTGTCAGCAGCGAGAGTACCCCGCACACTTGAACTGTCTACTGCTTTCTTTAATGAAGCATGAAAAATTGTCCCCTTTGAGCAACACGCCTTTCCGTATGTGCTACTTACCAAATAACGCAGTGAAGCCAGCATTTCAAATGCGGGAAAATAAAAGCCTGCTAACTAAAGGTATTTATCATCACGTAGTCTGCAGGATTTCTCACATCACATCTGTTGCAGCACATGCATTACAGTTTTGGACAAAGGCCTAACACCGAAATAAAAATGAGTTAATACAGGCGCATGGTAATAAATTACAATGTTGTGGAAAAGTGCATTTATTTCAGAAGTTCAATTCAAAAAGTGAAATGCATATATTCAATAAATTCAGTGCACAGAGTTTTCAAGCAATTATTTATTTTAATTGGAAGGATATACAGTTAATAAAAATCCAACATCCAGTCTCTCATAAAATTTGGCCTAGGTTACACGCCAGATGCTCTTCCTGACGCATCCCCATTTATTTATCTTTATTTATACAGGGAGAGCCCAATGAGAGTCCTGGACTCTCTTTTTCATGGGTGCCCCGTCTTCACACAAAAACACAACACAAACAAGCTACCAATTAAGATACAAGACATATAACAATAAGAAAAATTAGACCAACAATTAATTTTTAGTTAAGTACATTCATGTTTGCATATATCAGCCGCCAGTGCTTTAAAGTGTGAGAGAGGCACAGTGTGTCCAGTCTAAGATGTTTTTAATGTCATTCCATTTGTGGGGAGCTTAAAAACAAAAGGCCTTTTCCCCTAGTTTTGCCCTGATGTGTTCAGATTTCAGAACTAAAAAGTCATGAGATCTTGTGATGAGGGGACCAGAGCTATAGTTCAGAAAAGACAATATATAATCTGGAAGCCTCCCAACAAGTGCCTTATAGATTAACAGAATACAATCTCCTGGCTGATAAAGACGCTCGTCCAACTTTGACATAAAGTACACAATTTATCCAGGCTTGGGGCTGGTACAAAGAGTACACTGGAACCCTTGTGGCAGGATAATTACAATTTAAATATATGCTTTAAATATTTCACTCTGTGTGTACTGAATCTATTACCTGGAAAATCTAGACTGATATGTCTCTGTTATTCTACAGAGAAATATCAGTCTGGTCACCACGCCGTCCACAGTGGTTTACTCAAATCCCAACCGTACCGTGCATTTTGATTGGTTTATTTAAGTCACGTGTTCTTCACGAGCAGCGTCACTCGTACGCGTCTCCTCGCCGACAACAATCAAGATGGCGCACAGAGGAGCTGAGAGTTTATTTCATTCAGCGGTATGGTACGGTAATGTTGAAATAACTCCCTCGTTCCTCCCTCGTGGCTTCACTACTTCGTTTGTTTACTTTCTCAGTTTCTTGTCGCTTTGTTAACGTCACCTCTGCCATTTTCTGATTGGCTAACTCCGCTGTCCGTTTATTTGGGTTTGCTCCGCCTTAGAAATCGAATTGATTCTAAGGCGACCAGACTCATCCTCTGGTACAGCGGTGAGTCTGGAATTTCCAGGCAACTGAATCTATATATCTGTTTCCCTTTTTATACGACTTAAAAAAAATTATTATTCTAATTTATTGATGTGTGTCTGTAGTTGCTTTGGGTTTGCATGTTGTGTGCACTATGCAAGAAAAGTCTGTCTTTAAGATCAACTTTCAAAAACACTTTCTTGTCTATTACTCTTCCAGATTGCTTCCAATTACCTGTGTGCATTGCATATGCGACTGAGCCAGAATGTGACCTTAAATTCACTCCTACTATTTAACGAGTCCATTACAAGCTTAGACACTTTATTCCCAATCTGATGCCATTCTTCACTAATTCGGTCTAACTCATTAGCCTGCATCATTAAATAATTACCCAGTGGGACAAAAAGGCACAAACTTGATTAAGCATCCTTTTAAGAAAGTAGCAGTAGTTATTATAGCTGCAGGTAGGAAACAGGAAAGTTCCTTTGTTGCGAAAGAGCATGTGATTATACTGCTGAAAAAATATTTCAGTCAGTTGTATAGCATTTGATTTGATTACAAATTCCCCCAGTTAGTTTTTATTTGCTATCTATAAGCTGCAGTATACATTGTGACTGACATGTAATTGTTTGTGTCCTAAACAGAAGTAGAAAAGCTAAAGAATAGTTCCAGGAGCCAAATGGTCTATAAATCATCTGAAGAGTGGCATACGCATAAAACTAGAAGCAGCTAGTGCAGACCTCAACTAAGGCATTCTCAGTATCTCGCAACACAAATTGGGGATTGCCTAGTTCAGGAGTAAATGCTCTATGCATAGAGCCTATTGTGGTTTGAGTTAGTATGAATGACCCTATCATCCAATGGTACAGAATCTGTAAAAGACCTTGATCAACATTGTTTTCCAGATCTACACCAAAAACTAAACTTTTGTTCACTGGCCCATGACCTTTTCTGCAAATTTGAGTTATCTTGCTACCAGACTAACATACCAACACTTACATCAACCAAAACATATAAAAACCTTACTGGCAGAAATGTAAATCTAGACTTTTTTGTGATGATAACAAAAGAGATTTTTCTGGATGTATGCAGTATTTTTAAAGATACAAGTGTTGGTGCTGACTGATTTACACTGATGATCACTTTAATCTGGTCTGGTGCAACACGTGAAGAGCTTTCGGAAGTAGATTTCGGACAGCTGGCCCTCTAATGTTGTATAAGAAACAAATGGCCACAGCATGACTTTCTCAAACAGCTGGTATCTGTGTGTGAATGTGTGTCTGTGTGTGTGCAAAAGAAAGTGCCTTTATTGCCTGCAATCCCATTGGACAACATATGGGTCCTTCGGCATCATTAGCTGCTTGGCCCACATTTTATATAGGGCCACACACAGACACTCAATCACAATGTGGAAGCTGCACATTTACAAAACCATAATGAAAAACACCTGACACTAGTTCATTCCTATTATCACGTGTGAAGTCCCTTGTTGTTGGATTTCACACATTGATTCAGCAGTAAAATGTATATATAATGTACACCTATTAAGCATACCATTATGACCACCTGCCTATTATTGGTGGTCAAAATCTTATGAGTTTTCCGGACACCTTTCTATTAGAACCAGCATGAATTCTCGCTCCCCTCATGCAACAACTGTCACTGGTTTACCACTGCTCCTTCCTAGGACCACTTTTGATAGATGACCACTGCAGTTCGGGAACAACCCCAAAGAGCTGCAGTGTTAGAGATGCTCTGGCCCAGTCGTCTAGCCATCACATTTTAGCCTTTAATTTGGCACTCAAATCCTTACACTTCCCCATTTTTCCTGCTTCTAGCACATGAACTTTGAGGACAAAATGTTCACTTGCTGTCTATTATATCCTACCCACTAGCAGGAGCCATGATGAAGAGAAAATCCATGTTACTCACTTCACCAGTCAGCCTTCATATATAGAAATATGATAACCTACATGACAGAAGTGTGTACAAAAAAGTGATAATGAGAAAAAATTGAGCTGGGGTGCACACAGACCTGCAACCTATAGCCCAGTGTGACCCCCCAAAATGAAAAAAAAAACAAACAAACAAAAAAAACATAGAAAACATACCGTTATAGCAGAAAGACCTTCATTACTCTCCATGACACTACTCGCCACTGAGATCTCGTTAGCTGTTCATTCTCATTGTTCGCCATCTCCAACTCTTCTAATCTTTTTCCAACTTTTTTTTGGCTCTACCTCCCTCACTTCTGCAGTAGGATCTTTAGCTTCACCGTGTGGAGCAGTGCGCTGACAGCATCATTTGTCTTGGCACACACATTTGAGGTAGACACACACACACACACTCTCACTAAAGTCCTATAAACTCCTCAGTGAATCACAAAAGCTTGACACAAACGCTGGAACACCAGAGAGGTAACATAATAAAAAACAACTCGGACTGGTTCAAACCAACAGAAGGACAAAGAAGAGGACAAAATACTTACTAATTCAATATGAATATAACGCACCAATGCCAAATTAAACAGCCCAGTCCTTAGCAATTTTCAATGACAGTTTTATTAAAAAACATAAAGCAGCATTATACTTATTTTTCTCCCCAATCTTTCAATATATGTAGGCAGACTAGATTGTTAGATTAATGCATAATGTTTTTTTCTATTATTATATTCATTCATATCATTTTTTGACTTATTGCTGTTAGGGGTCATGTGTGGCTGGAGCCTATCAAAGCACTTACAGGCCTTATTTTTATGATGAGTCGTTGCTTTAGTTTTGACTCTAGAATTACATGATTGAACAGCAATACCTCTAAGTGACATCTACAGAAGGGCAGTGAAAGACTTTAAGTAGCATGAGATAGCAATTGAGAGAGGTGGAGAGAGAGAGAGGTGAGATTTAATCATGAGTCTGTAGGTGGTTGATTGAAAGAGAGACGACGAAGTGGACAAGGACCCCCTGACCATCTCTCTCTGTAACGTGAATGTGTGTATGTGCTAGGACTGCACAATATATCGCAAGTTTATAGTTATGGTACTGTATATCCGTATTGCAAAAAAACTAAATGCATCACTTTAAAAATATGAATAAGTGTCTGAAGCCTTATATCAATTTGTTTTGACCAAATAAGTTCAATTAAATTCATCCAATTTCAGGTCTAAATTTGGACCTGGTTTCATTTTGATTTAGCCCCAGGTTTCAGAGTCCAGAGGTTATTATTTTCATGAATAATTCTATGACTAATAAATCCGCAACCCTATTAAAAGGTATTAAACTATCCTCAATCATATTAACACAATTGAACTCAGTTATCATACTGTACATATTTTTAATATTATGCACTACTCAAACGATATTACTGTGCAGCATTTTTTGTCATTTTAAGCATTAAATGGCATGGTAAGTTGAAAGAAAAAGTTATAAAGAGAAGTGAAGAAAAGCAACTTTTAAAAGAAAGCCATTATACTGTGATGAATGTGGACTCCTATGTATAAGTTCAAATGTTAAGAAGACATTATAGTATATATTTTTTTAATAATATCCTTTTTTAATCATTTTTATTAGGAGATGAAATATTTCTTTTCTTCCACTAATCAACAATGACTTCTTTTCCTGCAGATCAAACCGTTAACACAGTCTCCACAGCTGTTACTTCATCAAGTCTGGCTTTAACAACTGTGAACACATCTTATGAGCACGATGCACCAACAAGAAAGTCTCGACGCCCAAAGGACCTGCACGAGTGGAGGAGTTGTTGCTATGGTTACCACCCGGAGTTGGGAAAAAAGGGAGAGACCGAGAAACAACAACGCTGTATATTGTTCATAGTGAATATGTGCATTTATAATGAGCAAGGAACCCTCCACAGTGAGTGATTCTCTGTAGGTATTACTGAGCACACAAAAATGCAAGATACATGCATTGTGCAACTCAATAAAGCATGGAGAGTTATGCATATTGCTACGGTAATGTTTTTCAGCAGAAAATCAACAACATGACATGATCAATAACACTGTATATTGTATTGCTAAGGGATAACAAACAAGGAGAAACACACTCGGCATGAATTGAGTAATGATTTTATCCCTATAGATTAATGCGTGTTGGTTAGCATCAGCAGATAAGAGGGAGGTCGTGTAGGATTTAAAGGAATGTTGTGAATTTACCTGAGGCAGCCTGTTGCATTGCGGAGCACCTGGGACGTGTGGAGGTGGAGCTTGCGGTCCTCGAGGTGGTTGGGGGAGGAGTCCCAGTTGGAGTGGGGGATGATAACACTATTGGTCAGAACAGCGAGGGCATCTTGAATGATTGGCATCTTCAGAGCATCACAGGACGACAGGTTCCACAGCACACCTATAAATGAATGCAAAAATTGTCATTAGAACAGCAGAGATAGGTCCAATTCTAAGTTAAGGCACCAAAATGAGTATACTTATGAGGGTGTTTTGAATATACCATAACATAACAGTAATGTTTTAATTTGCACAGACTTAAATATTGGGTAGGTGCAAAAGCAAACTAGACACAAACTAGACCCAAGTGTCCAAGTCCAAGTCTACGTCTGATTCATAGGTTCACAGGTTCGAGTCTAAATCCAAGTCATCAGTTAAAAAGTTAGAGACGAGTCACGAGTCCTAGCCCATGAAACAAGTCTGAGCCCTCAAAACAATGAATCCAAGTCCAGTCATTGAGGCTTAACCATGAGTCCAGTGATGAATCTCAAAAAAGAGATCAATGACTCAACTCCAAGTCCAAGTCTAGGAACTCCATCTCTGATACACACATATTCATTTCTGCAAGTTGCACCTACAGTTGCACCTCATACTGCAAATTATATGTATTTTTGGTTTAATATGATGCAGTACCTATCCATTTTTTATTATTTAGTTGCAAGCTATGTACTCTATTTAACAATACAGTTTCCTACTACAGCATAGCAATACCAAATGAACAGAAAAAGCTAACCAGTAGATACAGTCTTTTACCAGCTGTTTTGATGAAGCAGTATTTGAGTGAAAAGAAACATGTGAATTATTTGCCTAAAGGCATACATGTCATAATATACATTTTGTGTACATGAATTTTCGTCAAGACCACACATGCAGTACAAATCATAATAAGATTCCATTGGACAAGAGCAAACACTGTTTTTCTCTCATCAGATGGAAAACCAGATGCTTCTATAAAGATGAGTGACAGGACTGGCCTTGTTGGTCAGCTATGACACATTTACAACTACACTTGCAAGCCACAAGCGCACACACTCAGGCTTAATCAGCGTCTTTGCATTTTAAATGTTAATCAGCCTTCTGTTACAACTTGATATACTAAAACAACACAAAAACATGTGTAACTGGTCGTGACAAGCATAAAAGACACAAAAATAGAAAATAATCAAAGGAAAGGCGATGCTGTGACTCTAAAGGATGAACCAAAATAAATTGAGAGACAACAAGGGAGACATGCAGTACATTTGTTGCATGGCAAACTATAAAAAGCCACAGTGTTGAAGGTCAGAGTTTGGCGTCAGGCCCCAGATGCTGCATGTCCCACATGACATATGTCTTTCATGTGCACGGATAAAACAGAAATGAAATATAGAGGGATCTTATGCTCAGAAGTGTGTCCACAAAGGGGGGCTGCTGGCTTTAAGATGACCTTCTCATTTTGACAAACAATAAGCATGTACAAACTGAGAATTGTCAATTATTTAAAATGCAGCACGCGACAAATGTTTTCCAGCCTTTTGTTGCCTGTCATAGCTTTTTTGAGTGTTGCTGCCATCAAATTCAAAGTGAGGTGCTCCTTTTTTATGAAATGATAACACGTCTATACATAATTATGCTCTATAGTATAAAAAAAAAAAAAAAGAAAAAAGAAAAAAAAAAGGTTTTATGAGACATGCAAACCATTGCATTTAGTTTTTTTATGTACATTTTACAAACTTTTACTTTATGGAATTAGATTAGGGTTGTAATCTAATCACCATGATATGTTATGCAATAATAAGCACACATAATACCTGTAAACAATAAATGTAAATGTACAATGTGATCCTGATTTGATCCAACATCCAACCAAGGCATTACTTGTTAATTATTACCATCTTTTATTTTCTCAAATGCTGCATACAGCTGTTGCAGAGGCTAGATCTTGAGCAGCAGCCAGTTTTGCTACCGGCAAAGTTAGTGTTGTTGTCTTGAAATGTTCTGCACTGCACTGCCACTCATAATGACACTGTGCAAATGACAGACATGAGTGGGAGGAATATGAGAATAGTATTATAATGAAAAATTTAAATGCACCCTGCCAAAAAAGTAGAATAAAATAATACAAAATATACAGAAATAAAGTTTCTATAAGAAACAAAAGTGGGGTGAAAAGTGTGTGAAATTTATGTAAAAATGTCAGGCAGAGTCAGAGTCAGAAAGGGTGCTAATGTGTGAGTGAGAGAAAGAGCTGAAGAGGACAAGACGAGGTGGGTGATAATAAGCCGATGACCTTGTATTCTGTTTGGCACCAATCAAGTGCCAGCACTCAGACTGAATGGTGCGTGTGTGTGTGTGTTTGTGTGTGTGTGTGTGTGTGTGTGTGTGTGTGGGGGGGGGGGGGGGGGCATTTACTTTTACAAATCAGCCTCTTGTTTCACTCACAAGACACTTGCTTCTGAAAGGCTGGTTTTCAAACCAAGGAAAGCAAAAAGAGATGGAAACTGACAGACAGTAAAATAAAACAGGGGTATGACACAAGTTTAGAAGAATACTTGAACATGTAAAAAGAAAGAAACTGTCACAAATTGATAACTGGACCCAAAAGCAGGCAACTTAGTAAAGTGCAAAAGATTGTCTTTATTTGAGCTGACTCAAAAAGGAGGAGATTGACTGAAGACCAGTAAACTGCCAGGTGTGCTGTTCTGCACTCAGGAGTTGCCATGCCCAGGTAGACGGAGACACACAAACACACAAGGGAGGGGGAGATAGATAGATAGATAGATAGATAGACAGATAGAGAGAGAGAGAGAGACTGAAACTGCTGCAGACCATGAAAGAAAAGGAGTGTGTGCTAGCTTACCTTACACAAATTAAAAATACATAAAATGGTTTGACTTTGGCAGTCCAGAAAACAAGATAAATTCAATAAATTTGTGCATTATCTTGATATAGTTAGCTGTGGCAAGTTTTCTAGTTCAATGAATACCAAAAGACATACTGTAGTATGCTCTACATACAGCATACAGAAATGCAGTCCAAGGCTCTCTTCTCAGAAGGTTGCTTCTCCAACCAAAGAAAGCAAAGAGAGGCCATGGCATTAAACAGGGCATATAAATTATTAAGTAACAGAAATACCACCAGAAGTAGTATCAGATATAGTTCACTTCTTCTTTCCTTTTGGCTTTTCTTTTTCGAGGTCGACAAAGCATCTGACTCCTAGAGGGCAGTGATTTTAATTTTATTTTGGCATAGGTCTTACACCAGTTTTACACCTTCCTGATGCAACCCTCTCCATTTATCTAAGCTTAGGACTTGCACAAAGTATATGCTGGCTTCTGACTCATGGAGATTTTCTTAAGGTAAAAGTCTATTAAAAGTATCAAATGTACAGATTGATTGTTTACAATATTTTAACTTTGGTAGTGCATAAAACAAGATTAAATTAATAAATACATATAGCCTGCTTTACACATACAGAAATGCAAATCTCCTTTTAGTCTGAGATCATATATCCAAGAGACAGTGACATCATACTGGCTAGCTTTCATATTTTCCTCTTTCATTCACCTTCTTTCATCCCTTTTCTCTGTCCCCTCTCAGGCCAGTTCCCTTCAGACTCCTGACAGACAGTTTCCAAAGAGCAGGGTGGTTTGGGGAAATAGGGAGATGATTGCATGAATTCATGAATTAATGAGAGTATGACTTGTAAAGGGAGAGTGAGGACTGTTAGGCCCCAAGTGGCAATGTTTTATTAAACAGCCTTCATCTGTGTTCCTCCATTTGAATTAGTTAGTGGAGGGGTCAGAACCAGCAGATGACTCAAGTCAAAGACGACAAATGACACGGCTAATGCATCTGCAAAAACACCAAAATGAGAAAGAAATTGTGTTTTTTCTGTCAGAGATAGTGGGTGATAACTAGCTTCTATTTGTCAATTTGACTCTGGGGTCACATAAACGATTTCCCCCCAGTAAGTTTTGATTGGAAAAGACTTGCCAGTTAAAAATACCACTGTGTGCTGCAAGGAAATTGTCAGTGTGTGCAGTTGAGGTTTCATTTCAAATGGGGCCTCCCGCCGTGAAAATGCTGCAGTGCAATTTCTTCAGGACACTAGCCATTTTATAACAGTGGCAGCTGTAAAAAAAAGTCATTCTTGTGAAGATATTGTGTGCGTTGTCCGTGGCAATCAGAATACTCATTCAAATGTCTTCAAGCTCTTCTAATAGCGGGTTTGGGCTTTAACAAAACACCTTTAGCAAATGTATTTGGAAACTTACACAGAGAGGTAATTTGAGGGTGACAGGATGCTACAAAACAAAGAGCATTTTGGGATGATAACTATAATTTTCCATGTTGATTTGTTGTGACAGACTGAAAGACTAAAATGTGCCCATATTCAGCTTGTGTGCTGCAACACATTCTCTGTACAGCATTTCCATCGAGTGCAGCTAGGTTACACCACAGCCCACTGCCTCAAGGTGAGCTACATGTGAGGATAGCATCTCCTATTGACACACAAAGCCTCCGCATCGACCAGTCTTTGAGTGACAGGCCCGGAAGCTTTGACTTCTTCCTATCTACCTCACGCTGAGACCTTAGGAAGCCAATACAGCCTGGCTAAATTTAAACTTCAGAAGCGACACGGAGATAGGGTAAATTGTTGAGGGGGAAGGTTTTTCCGGTCACCAAAAACACTGCATGCTCGGTCTCATTTCCTGAGACCTACACAGATTCTTTAATCAAAAAGAATATGAAAGTAGTTTTGACGAAAGCTGACAACAAAGAGGCAGTAATGAGGGGGCTGATGTGGTATGACTCAAGCAGTGCCACGTATTAGTGGAAAAGCAGCTGCAGATTGACGCAACTGAAAAAAATGTGTCAGTTCTGCCACAAAACCTCCTGCGAACAAAGACTTTTGTTTTGGCCAAGGCCACACATGTAGCGTTATGTAATGAACAACAATTCTCCTTTCATCTATGATACTGCTATCTCAATCTACATTTAAACATAAAAGATTTGTAGTATAAATATTTGAAAGAAATGATAGCACAGTACAAATTAGAATATTGTGGAAATGAGAAATCACAAGCACAATGCATATTTTGTATAGATTCAGTAAAAGCATTCATTAGTGATGATTATGTATTATTTTATTTTTATGAAATACAGATTTTTTTTTTTTTTTTTTGCATTTTGGGGCTAAATCTATATAAGGGTTTCACTTAAAAGGGGAACTATGCAACTTTTTACCTTAATGATACTGTTTTAGAGTGTGATGACTACAGAAGTTGTTGCAGGTTAAATAAAGCCCCCTGCACCCGTTATTTCCATTAAATGATACACAAAGCATAGTATTGTTTACAACTGACTCATTCTCTCACAAAGGTATAATTAAATCAAGTAATTATGCAACACTACAGATGAGGCAGAGTGGTCAATGAGGCAAATTAAGATTAAGACTTAAAGTCAGAATGGTACTTATGCCAATTGTTGCAAGTACACTATATCACCGAAAGTATTTGCTCACCTGCCTTTACACGCGTATGAACTTAATTCTTAATCCATAGGGTTTAAAATGACATTGGCCTTTCTGGTGCCTTTGCATCTAACAGCTTCAACTCTTCAGGTAGGGCTTTCAAACACAAGGTTTAGGTTTAGTGTTAATGAGAAGTTTTGACCATTCTTCCAGAAGCACATTTGTGAGATCAGACACTGATGCTGGATGAGAAGGCCTGGCTCGCAGTCTTCGCTCCAATTCATCCCAAAGTTGTTCTCTCGGGTTGAGGTCAGACTCTGGGCAGCCCAGTCATGTTCTTTTCTTCCACATCAAACTCACTCATCCATGTCTTTATGGACCTTGCTTTGTGCACTGGTGCGCATTCATGTTGGAACAGGAAGTGGCCATCCCCAAACTTTTCCATAAAATTTTTTCCACAAAGCTCCATGTCTAGGTGCTTGATTTTATACTCCTGTGGCCATGGCAGTGTTTGAAACACCTGAATTCAGTTAGGTGGGTGAGCAAATACTTTTGGCAATATAGTGTACATGAGTAAACAGACGTCATGCACAACAGTAACTCACTCATCCCGCAGTGGGAGACAGTCAGACAGAAAAGGGCAAAGACTGAGGCAAAAGAGCTAAGATTTCACAGTGAGTTTGAATGTGCGAGTCAAAAGTCACAGCTCAAATATGAGGCAGCATGGTCCTTCCTTTGTTGATTTCCCACACACATATAAATCGTCGCTGCAATTTTAATATCCTAGTCTCTCTAGAATGTGGTGGTCTTTGTTGACATGAGAGAATAAAACAACTGGTATACTGTACAGTTCTCAGTATGTTTAAACCACTTTACCTTTAAGAGCCATAGAATAAGTTAATGTCTGGTTCACATGGCAAGATTTAAAAATTGTCAGAAGATTTTCAAAACCTGAGAGACCCCACACATGGTGATAAAAAATCATAGATATAACAGTTTTGGTCCTACAGTGTGTGGTGTTCAGCCACAAGGAAAAGACAACACAACACACACAAACAGATTTCTCTCACGAACATTCCCAGGTCAGACAGGAAATCTTGCAAAACCTCACAAGATTAAATGTGACTTTGGCGTACACAAACATGGCGGGTGACAAAGAAGCAATTGCTATAGTTAGTGGGCTATTTCTAACAGAGAAAAAACAATACAAAAAGAAAAGGTGTTGGTCTTCAACGTACGGACAGACATTCTGGTGCGTCATGAAAACTGTTTTGATATTGGATTCCCCTCTGTGCTTCTGTCACATCACATCCAACAGAGTGTGTGCTCGTTTGTCCTAGGGACACACTACACATGCTGCGATATTGGGCCAAGACAATCCAACATGTTGAATATCCCCTATTTGAGATCGGAGTGGTCCCAATGCTCTTTTGAGCAGACCAGAGCACTCTTAACACACCACACACAACAGGAATATCTGATAAGATTATCTTTAGTGCCATTACGATAATCATGGTCGGGAGGAGAAAATCAGGTCAAAAATATTTATCTTAATAATTATCTTGCCGTGTGAACCATGCATAAGTTAGTATCGTGTAGCTTTACCTTAAACATTTTACAAAGTAAACAGATACTTTTACTCAAACAATTTACTTTAAAAATTACTGTAAATTACATACTTAAAAAGTATGTAATTTTACTTATTTTTTTCAAATAAATATTTTATTACGTAAAATAGTTTTGATCTCAGTAGCAAGGTGGGTAGTAATAGTAATAGTAGTAGATGTAGTAATGACAGCAGCAGCAGTTGTAGTAGTAGTAGTAGTCACATAAGCAGTAGTTATAATAGTGATAGTAGCAGTAAGTACTGTAAACTTAACATTTAATACTTTTTCATTCTGTTGAGCAGTACTTTTTCTTCCACCTCTGACAATTTGGTCTATCCAATTCACATTTTTGGGAAAAGACATCCTTTTCCCATTTTTTCACTTTTTACTTTCTTTATGTCTTCTCTATCTGTCATCTTCCTGGCCTTGTCCCTACTGTGATAGCAATGTCAACAGTAGCGGGATGTCAGTCAGACGCCAACAGAAAATACAAGATGTCCTTTCTTCCCCTGCTCTCTCATTGCTCCTCATCTCCACTGGACTCTAGCAGCCTGTTATCAGCACTGAAGTGGTCTTGAAAGGATGGGGGAAAATCCTGCCTTTGCTTGCTCGCTGTCATTGTAATGATCCCTTGATGGCCCTTTTCCCTGGAGAGAAAGTGACTGGCGGTGATGTGGGTGTGAAGATGATGGCTCTTCCCGCTGTGAAGTGCTCAGGTCAGAGGTCAAACTGAACATACTTTATCTCAAAATATGCATCCGACCAACTGTGTGCGCATCTGCATGCTTTTCAATCTGTTTGGTCTGTGTTCGTATGGCAGAGTGAATGCTATTGTACTTTATCTTTGTAAATGTCTGATCCTCTTGTATGAGCTCCCACATGTTTCTCTTATCTTGATGCAAACCTGGTCCTACAAGGAGGCTTTTGTCTGAGGAACAATGGCGATACGCTGAAGATATATACACAGGCCAGTTACAGATACAAGACACCTCACATGGGAAAGGAACAAAGAGAAAAACTCAAGAACATATAAGGTATAAGTCAGCCCTTTGACAAAAGACAAGGATTGTGAAGATGAGAGTATATAAAAGAAGATGCTTGACTGTCTTATGATCATCAGTGAGACAAGTCAGAAAAAAATAAGAGGTGCACACATGTTCACAATGCATGTTCTTACAGCATACACTATATTTCCAAAATTAGCTCACCTGCCTTTACACACATTTGAGCTTAAGTGACATCCCATTCTTAACCCATAGGGATTAAAATGATGTCGGCCCACCCTTTGCATCTATCTATGTCAGACATCGATGTGCCTGTGCAGCCTGTGAGCCAGGCCTTCTCGTCCAACATCAATGTGGCCTGCCCCGGTCTAATTCATCCCAAAGGTGTTCTATCAGGTTGAGGTCAGGACCAGCCAAGTTCTTCCACACCAAACTTGCTATGAGTTTGGTGTGGAAGAACCCTGCTTTGTGCACTGGTGTGCAGTCATGTTGGAACAGGAAGTGGCCATCCCCAAACTGTTCCCACAAAGTTGGGAATCTCTTGATATGCTGAAGCATCAAGCGTTCCTTTTTTACTGGAAATAAGGGGCCAAGCCCAGCTCCTAAAAACAACCCCATGCCATAATCTGAATTCAGTTATTTGGGTGGGTTAGCAAATACTTTTGGAAATATAGTGCATTTTTCCTTATTGTAATATAAAACCTCAATTATTCACAGCAAAACAAACATTATTCAATCATCTTCATCTGTTTATTAGGGGTTGTGAAGGGTTGCCGACTAACCCACGATGAGCCATAGGAGGGGTGCACCCTTGACACTGGCCAGTTAATCACAGGGTTGACACAGAAAATGGCTGACACTAACAGACAACAATTCACTTTCAAATTAATTCACTTGGGACAGTTTAGATTCACCAATTCTAACAGTTCTTCCTAACAAATGCAAATCTTCGGGCGATGGGAGGAAACCCAGAGAAAAGCTGGCCAGTCTGAAGCTCAAACCCACAACCTCCTTGCAGAGAGGTAGGACCACTCTGCCACTGTGCAAGCCTATATTATGATAACTATTGTTTTTGTTTATTTCTTTAAACTAACCATTTTTCTTAATTTCATTCTTCTTAATGACTCGAATTGTTAATATCCCAATAAATGCAAAACACTCAAATACGAGATACATAACTCTATTAATCCACACATCTACGCAAGGTTAAACTGTAAAAATTCTCACTGAAAATCTACTCATCCTTTCAGCTGCAGGTGCTCAGGTTTCCAACCAGTCCTAGGTCACTGCTCACTCCGAGCCAAACACAAAATGGTAGTGTTTAGTAACCCATTTAAATCTTCATAGGTTGAATCCTGTCCACACACACTGATGCACTCACAGCAGGTCATCATTAATACCTGTCCTGGGGCAGAGGAACTGATGTCATGCTGGAGAATTGCTGTAGCCACACAGCGAGCTTGCATATGCTCGAGGAGGTGATATCGTGTGCAAGGTTTCAGTGTCTGCGTGCTGTTAGTTTTTGCTTTAAGGGATACCAAGTAAATTATTCAACTGTTCCAAGAAATATTTCAGGAGATAACAAATTAATATGTGCGTGGCAAGGTGAAAGCAAGTTAAAAATACATATACAGCTCTCACTATGCACATTTTTGCATGTGTTAATATACTGCATGACTTCAGTTAAATATCTAACAGTGAACTGTTATGCCCTACAAGGTGTAGGTAGTCATAAGATTTAAACAACAAAAAATAGCTAAACATTTTAAAAGTCTAAGAGGAAAGAAAGTATGCAAGTGATAAAAAACACATTTGCAGCCTCTTCTGCATTTCTCAAGCTCCATTAGTTTGTTGAGAAGGAAGGCAAACTCTGATTGAATATTAAGTACCATTCAAGTGAAATGGTAAAATGTTTGGTATCTCGGAAAGTTCAAGACCAACAACCTTCAGCTGAACAAAGTGCAGAATTATCTAATGAATCATTTCATTAAATAGATCTATATACATGCCACATTTGAAATAAAGTAGCTTTTGACACATCAAAGGCTAAATCAATTCATGGTAATGAGTGTATTTTCAAGGCTTTGCTATATTCACACATGCCATGCATTCAGCAGCCATAGTAATTGTTTTACCAATAGACAATAGAAGCTGTCATTCACAATTTAAAAATGGCATTACGTTTGGCCCCATTGCTGTCTGTATATTGCATAATCCTACAAATATGCACTGTATACAATGAGTCAGACTGAGTGTAGGTGTGCCTATGCAAGCGTGACTGACCTTGATTTTTCAACAATAAAGCTCTTTTCACTTCCTCCCATAGGCGTGCACTGCAAAATACACTATATGACATTTCTCTATAGTCAGGTCATGGGCTGCATAAAGAGACACTAAATTCTTGGGGTGTGTATAATTTTTTAAACTTTTATAATATTTTATCAATACAGTCTAGCCTAATAAAATACTAAAATAGTTTCCAGACTCTATACTATACTAATCTATAATACATGCAGTGGGTGTGGTCATAGATACCTGTGACCAGCTCCCTGATTTCCACATCCCCAGTCTTCCTCAGGAGGCGGACCAAAGCCGGGATCCCTCCACAGTTCTTCAGAGCCACCTTGTTTTCGTCGTTCGCCTTGCCGTAAACCAGATTTCTCAATGCTCCACAAGCGCTGCGGTGGACTTCAGTCATCCTGTGGTCTAGCAGGTCCACGAGAAGCTGGATTCCACCTTGTCGGCGAATCTAAGACAAAAAAATACACCCAATTATCATTTACCTGTTTGTTGAAATATTTTGGCGGTCATTAGCTGATTGTACTTATGTTGTGTACAGAGATTGCTGTCTCTTATCATCATTACCTGTCATTCTAGTCCAAGTCTGTTCAACAACTAGGCGTGCACTAATTAGAACCACTATGACACAGCTAATGACTGTGCTTCACAAAATAAAATGACACTTAATTACAGCAAAATCAGCATGATCCATTGCTCTTCTCACAATGAATGACACATTAACAAACTACTTCTCAGGACAGCATAAGGACAGCATCAGCAGTCCAGTGCCATATACACAATATTCTTCCTTTCAATGTACAGTATCGATGAAGTATACAGTTAGAGATAAACATCTCTTTAAGCAACTTGAAACTGCTTGTAATAGTAACTTAATGCATACATTTCCAACATAACTCTCTTTTCTTTTTGACTTTTCTGTTTTTGGGGTTGCCACAGGGAATCATCTGCCTCATAGTGTACAGTCCTTCAGATTTGAAATAGATTTTATCCCAAGATTCCCTTCCTGATGCAATCCTCTCTATTTATCCAAGCTTGGGACAGGCACAAAGAGTACACTGGCTTGTGACTTTTGTGGCTGGGTTATATTTTCTAATATGATTGAAATGGCCTCTCTCACAGACCAGTGGTTCTCATTTGATCTGGCTGCGACCGAGTTTTATCCTTGATCATTTTATCATCATCTACTTAGAACCAAAGTTACTACACCCTTTATGACACATGTATATAAAAAGCTGTTTAACAATGTAATGTGATAAAACTACTAACAAACTAAAAATATTTAGGGTCCAAATAACCTGCAGATTTAAACAATATTCACCCTCCCAGTGACCGACTTTTGTGTCCTGACCCAAAAGCTGGGAATCCCTGTCATAGACCATTACAGTTAAACCAAAGAAAGAAGCCAAATCAGCGTATATTTATGATTATACCCTGACTGTACAAGAAGACAAGGCAGTTAGGACAGTTAGCACAGTCGGCATCACAATGAGGGCACTGCGGTGTAACACATTATACCTTCCCCCTATGGTGTTACACGTAACGACTTCCCCCTTCAGTGCTTCACATATCGGCTTCTCCCTATGGTGGTGCTTTTTAAACTCCCCCTCTCTCTCTCCACTTACACACTGCGGGGATCTGCATTGGTCCTGGGAGGAGGGCCAGGGAACTTAAAGCAGCACATGTTCAGTGCAATCGACAGGGTACCGCTAATCACTAAAACAGACCGATCGCTATGAGGGTCTCTCCATATAGCAACGAGTGTGTGTTTGAGTGAGTAGACGAGAAGAAAAAGCACTTGGACTTTTATTTAATCATTTTTTTTCACATTGAACTGTGTAATCACAGTCCTTGAAACCCAAGCCTTTTCTTTCTGTATGTTCTCCTATAGACCTGGGAAATCAAGGACGAGCAAATATCTTCAGTGTTTGCTCTACTCAGCAGCACCAGATGGATAGAGAAGTTCTGAAAAAACCCAAAACTCATTGCATTGTATTGTCTCTTGTGGAAACCTAGCACATCTGGCATGACTAAGTGCAAAAACAAACCGGGCAGACCAGGCATTTTCTTCAAAGTGAAATTATATTGGGAAGAAGAGGTGCTAAGTAACTACATACTTTTATTCAATTACTTTACTGTACATTTTCTAGAACAAACTTTTACTTCTGAGTAAACATTGCATGACACCAGTACTTAAACAATGACCCTGAGCGATACTTTTTCTGATATCTAAGGTGTGCTAATTCATCTTCTACAATCATAAAACACAATAATATTTAATAAAATACCGCCTTTTTTTAGCTGCAAGTTAAAATCAGTAGTGTGTATGATTCATACATGTAAAGGAACATTAAGGGTCCCACTAGCAAAGTATTTTTTGATATCAGTGGCAAAATGGGTAGTATCATGCTTGCTTTGAATTCAGAGAGTTTTGGTTTTGACAATGGCTCAGGGAAAAACACTGAAAAATAAGTTTACTTTCTACTTAAGTAATTTTTTTAGTTAGTAATTAATGACAGGATAGCTCCAGATTTTGTCTTGTAAAATTTAAGAACTTTTTAAGACTTTTTAATGCCACTTAGAATTAAATTTAATGCAAGGATCGCCGGCCAAATAACAATAATCTGTATTTTAGACTAATTAAATATTCATACTAATCTGACACTCAAGGGTTTTATTTTAAAAGCCTAATAATGCAAAGGAAATAAATAGTTCTGCATACATTTTTTAAAATGTATGAATCATACATTTCACCTTCTGATGAAGGCTGGTGTATTGTGATGATGTTTTTGCAACATTATGCAGCCCATATAAACAGCAGACCTGTAACAAAAGCTTTCAGAAATAAATGAAAGGCAGATTCAAGTGGGTGACTTAAAAGATGTTTTAATGTCTAATTCCAATTCACAAATAAGACATGCTGTACTTTCTGTCTATTAGTTAGTTATGATGTAATAATTTAAAATATTCTGTATTTTTTTACAAATACAAGCTGAACATAAATTTTACTTCTAACTGCACAATGATTTTTGTGATTAATTTGATGAAATGTCAAAGTTTGCAAGCACATATTCACTAATTTATATATTACCAACACTAAATTTAAAGACAAAGAAAAACAGAATTTTATACCTGCTGATAAGATTAAATATTTTTAAGGCCTTTATATTGGCAACATCAAATTTTAAGACTTTGGGGCTAGGCTAAATTTGTACTTTTTTAAGACAGATTTTGAGGACTTCTTCCTCCTCTGAAAATAAGGGTTAGGTAATGAGACAAAAAAAGAAAAAAAAAACATAAGAAAGTGATGGAGGGCAGGGAGCGGACGGAGGTGTTTGATGACACAGCAGGAGTTTATCGAGCAAAATGACTTTGCTTATCTATTCAATTAAAATGGATTAAAGGATGCAGCAAATGGCAAACTAACCTTGCACCAGTGGCCGCACAATTTCTCCAACCCGATTTGCTGCCCTGCCGTCTTCACCCCTCGGCCCTCCCTTCCCCTCCCCGCTCGTCCTCTGCCTTCTTTCTCTGCCTCTTTATGATTGTGTCACACTTAATCTGTCCCGCCATAAAAACCACAGTGCTATCACTTTGCACCGCCCGTGAGCTGTACCTGCGACGCTCGCCACTATCCCCTGCACCTTATTCCCTTATTTCATGTAAAAGAAGATTAGAAGCGCAGATTGATTTGTCTTTGCCTCCTGCTGTTCGGTGCTGGCCCTAGCTATCGGTAACCCATAGCGACAGCATTGCCGTGGTAACAGTTAGCAGTGGTGACAGCTGGGATTGTGGGAATCAGAGGCGTTGCAGGTGTAAAAAAAAAAAAAAAAAAAGCTTGCAGCGGGACATGGGGTGACACATACCTGGGACGGTGGCATGTGCGGCCTAACAGCGTGTATGATTCAAAACATATGGGACGTCAACAGTCATCAGCAGCAAAAGCCATTGTCTGAGGAGATTATGTCACATGTTTGAAGCTTTATTGCATTATTGTACACAGTATACACACATACACACATGCTTTTGCACCTAGCACTTAGCTTGGGGCTAACGGCATTTTAAAGCCTTTCAACCTTGGGCTAATTGAGTTCTTGGCCTATGCTAACATTTTCCTCTGGAGTATTTCAAACTAGGCCAGACATGACATTAACCTATGGCTACCTAATATTGTTCGGCTAATTTTGCAGCAGCATTTAAAGGGAGATAAAAGTCGCTAAGGAGCAACCATCACAATCACATAAAAGACTGAAAAATAATGTAAATGCAAGAAGTGAGAATCTAAAGGGCACAAGTGACAAGGTCCATGTTTTGATCTGACTTTTTGTAAGATTTTAGTATTCAAAGTGTAATATAATATCCACAGAAATGTCAGAGTATGGCAATTTTTTTTTTTTTTTTTTTTGCCCATTAGTTAAACATTTTTAATGTCCGTAAAGATTCCCAGTCACACAAGTGGTCCCAATCAAAACAAGGTTAAAAGAAATTCAGTTGTTGGTTGATGACCTTAACCTTATTTTGATACATTGTGTATGCATTTTTATTTTATTTTAAGAATATAAGCCTCTGTGGTGCCAATATTTTGCTCATTCTGATAAAAACAGTAAGCATTTATATACATACTTTTTGGGACTGACTAAATCCAATGTTTAGAGATAGACTTTTGTTTTTTTTATATAAATAACTCTAAATTAATAATAGGGGATATTATAGTGATATTTTGGTTGCAAAAAAAATAAATAAAATAAAATAAAAAATAAGATATTGTATTTTTCTTAATTTTGCCTCAAAATGTCACTTACACCCTTTCGATTCTCACCACTAGTAATGGTGAAACACATTCACCACTTCTCTTCGCAGTATGATAGCAGGAACGAGTGCTTATAAACCTTCTTGAGAGAGTTTGTGTGTGAATTTCTCTCCCCACGACTGTTTAACGCTGACATATGAACAATGACAGAGGCATTTGAAAGGTTATGCCAGACTTTCTGACATCGCTTTATGACAAACTGACAGAAAAGGTGGGAGGAAGGAAATGGATGGATAAATAACTTGTTACAAGGCAGCCATAAATTCCTTCTGCTCTAGACCAGTGAGCCAAGGAGAACACATTAAACCAGGCCCATTCTCCAAAGGTTACCCAGAGGCAGGAAAACCCTGAGGCGTGGGATTAATGACACTTTTCCTTAAATAACAGAAAATATAATTGCTATTGAAAGAGCTTTTGTTATAGCCAAACAAAAGACAATACAAGACATTGTTAGTGGAGGCCCAAGAATGAAGACAAACCTGAAATGCTGGCAGCGAGGTGCAAGTGAAGGGATTAAAACTAAAAAGCAGTGTCCTATTTATGAGAATAAAAAGAGCAAAAAATGTGCAATATTTCTGTAATACTTCTCATGGGATATTTATTTTCAATTTTTTCTTTTGAATCGTGTAATATTGAGTTAGAAACCTGACTTTGATCAAATAAGCTTGGATTCTATTTAATCTAGTGTCCACTACCAACATCTAAGAGAATCTGAAATGTATGTTCTTATACTAAATGCAGGGGTGCAGAATACATCACAAATATAATGTTATAGATTTAGAAACCACAATATCAACACTGCAAAAAAGTAAATCAATCACAAGCACCAGTATTCAAGTAAAACTACTGCTTAACTTCAAATTAATATTACTCATAGTACTGCTACTACAACAACCAGACCAGTCTTGAGCCCATAACCGTCAGACTGCAAGCCCAGCATACTACCCACATTGCCAGTAATATTTTATCAAAGTAAAAAATAAAGAGATAATTCATATTTACGAAAAATACTCATAAATACTCATACTCACTCACTCAAATGACTTGAGTAAAAGTATCATGCCACAACAGATATCTATATTTTGCATGTCAAATTAGAGCCTCAAGTCATATTCTGCTGCAACCACATATGAAAGTTAGGCCCTAATGTTGGAGTTTTACTATGCTAGATAAAAAAAAATCATTCTGTTCTCACGATTTCTGATATATTTGTTGCATATCACATCTTTTTGCTGATAATGTGCAGCTCTAATCGGAAGTATTTGAGGTGATAAACGTGTAAAGAGTGTCTAGATGTGGTAATGGGACGAGGGGTGGCAGAGGGAGGGGGCAGACTCCACTCAAGCAGAATGTGGGATAAATGGATATCGACAAGGCTTCTGCCCAAAATGAATCACTGATGACTGAAGTTTAGTGTGTGTCTGTGTGTGTGTCTGTGTGTCTGATCATGCATCCACAAAAAGGCTGGCGACACTGAGCTGAGAGTGCTGTATAGATGCTCACTTTCCAGACAGTTAGTGTGCCCATAGTCAGTGTCAATGACTGGGAAAATGCTTTTTTGTGCTCTAACTAAACCTCATATATATTTATATCTGTATGGCTTAATTGTGTATATACCACATCTCATATAACTATATTCTAGTCAAACAATTGATTCTCATGTGTATATATATATATATATTTTTTTTTTACAAATTTAGAAACTTGCTATTTAGAGCTTCTTTATACAGGTAGTACAACATTTTTGTGTGTGTTGAGTGTTAGTGACTAAGGAATTCATGGCTAATACTGCCTATAGTATCCACATATTGAACAAATTTTATTACTTTTATTTTTCTAGACACTTCTCAAGACACTCAAAGTCACTTTACAGTTGGATGCATTATTCATTCACTCCTCAGTCACACTGGGTGACAGAAGTGTGGCTGCCAATCTGCACCTACAGCCCCTTCCGACCACCGCCAATCACACAGTCACACCAACACGTTCATACATAGGCAAGGTGGGTGTTGGCAAAGTGTCTTGACACAACAACTGTATGCAATGCTGCTAGCAGGGATTGAACTGGCAAACCTTTGTGTTAGTGGGCACACATCTCTACCGACTGAGCATCTGCTGCCCTCTTTATGTTTAATTGAAGCAGCTAAACAGCTTCTTTGAGTTTTCATTGTACTAATATATAATACTACTTCAAAAACAAGTAGATCCAACTCATAAGTCAAGTCTTCTTTTCCTTAAAATTATTATATTTAAAAAAAAAACATATTGTGGTGGTTCTAGCTGTTCCCCTGCCAAAAGTTTCTGACGTGAGAATAAAAAAACTATCGACAGCGTACTGCGTTGAACAGCTTTGAGACTTTAGTCAAAACTATGTGACCTTCAAACTCAAAGATTTTTAAGTATGTACGCACTACCAAGTAAAAGTAAAAGTTATGTGAAAATTCATATTCTGTCGTCAAAAGCTTTCCCATCACTAAATAAAGTCATATTAAGTATAGCCTGATACAAAAAACCTTCAGGAAATTCAATACCGAGAAATCAGATGGAAAATACTAATAATTAGTCTCACAAGATTTCGTTAAGTTAATTGACATTTTACAAGATACAGAAGAAAAAGAAAAACATTGCTAATTAAAATGTCTTCACTATGTCTTTTCCCTAAAGAAATGGATAACGCTAATGTATGAAAGCAGGAAACAACTTCTGTTTGTTAACCTTGTGTTTGTAATTCTAGCGTAACTCCTTAAAAATATCAATCTATGTAGAGGAGTCAAAGTTTGCACATTTTTATAATTACTTTAATGTGTCTATCTGCCTTTCTATTTGAATTGACGACATTGGAAAAAGCTCTTTGTATTTAAACAAAAGCTGTTTATTCCCTTACTCTGAAACATAAAAAAAAAAAATTGTCACAACCTTGCTTAGAATCTCAATAGGTTTAATCAACACTTAAGTAACACACTTTTACATACCGCAAGCACATAAAGCTAATATATTTCACAGAGCAAATGTTTAATTTTCTAGAAACTTTTTTATTGAAAGTTGAAATTGAATCACCAGTCCTTGAAACAATAAAGTATTAAAGAAAGCTATTTGGTTAACTGTAATCTTTGAACAAATTGAGTTGAGAAGTATGACATTATAAAGCAAATTAATTACTCCTACATTACATTATGTAACTACACCTATTCACAAAGGGATTTAAACTAAATTAAAATATGCTTCAGGAATAATACAGGTATTGTCACAGTTACAGATGTCTCACATCTAGGAGGTCATGGGTTAAAATCCTCAGACGAGCCGATTTCTATCTGTCTGAATGGAGTCTGCATGTCCTTCTTTTGTTTTTTTTTAAGCTATTTTGTAGGCCATTTTCGGTTTTAATGTATAGTGCAGTAGAGAAGTGACAAGAAATCATGGGGGAGAGAGATTGGGGAGACATTTGACAAAGTGTCCAGACTCAAACTCGCAACTCTGAAGCAGGCTGTTGTTGTTGTGTATATGCACCGTAGCTCTGCCAACTGAGCTATACTGCAGCGCTGCATGTCCTTCGTTACCATAGGTTTTCTCTTAATATTTCAGTTTACTCCCACATCCAAAGACGTGCATGAATTTGCAAAAGTTTCCCCTGGAGAATGAATGTGAGAGTTACTGGTTGTCTGTGTTAGGGTTATAACTGGCCTCAGGTTCAAAGTAGCTCAGAAAGGCTCCACCCCTGCAATATCTAAAATGACTACAATGCAGATTTTGTATACTATAAATAGCTATTTGTTTTTACTAATTCACTGCTGAAGTGTGATGTTTTGCATACAAGCAGATAATGCAAGTATATGTGAATATTGTGTTGTGATGAGTACTATAAATTTTGACAGCCAATGACAAACTCTTATACTGTTTATGAGCTTTTTTCCTCTCCATTGGTCCATTTAGTGTGATAATTACTTCCACTACAAAAGACGGAAATACTGCATGGACCATCAAGTGGGAAGTGTCAGGATGGTTTCTGTGTGTTGTCAGCGAGTAGGTGTGAATGAAATGTTCTCATGCCTTGCCTTCAGAGTGCTTGTTTTTTCATTTTTTGTTTATTAAGCTTTCAACGTTATTAACATTTTAACATTATGCTTTGGGTGTTGTTCATTTATGCGTTTGCCACGCTTCCTTTTATTTGCGCGTGAATGAGCATGCCAGAATAATATTAGCATGGTTTGCAAAAGCCGCTATTGACTGGCTGGCAGAAATTAATTTCATCAAACAAATTTATCAATGCCCTCGCCTGCGTGGACTTGTAAATTGATTCCAAGGGTAATACGGGGAGCAGAGGGACGTGTAGTTTCAGGAAATATAAATAAAAATATAGAAAAGGCGTTTCTATTTTGCTGGGTGAAAGTGAGTACACAAGCCATGGCCATTGTTTTGTAAAGCTGCTAGACTTTTTAGAAGGTTTATTAAGAAGTTCCACAGGGGCTTCCCAAAATTGCTTTGGATAAACAAATCTGTGACTAAGGGACTAATAGAAGTTTATTGCCACCATAGACCCAACTTAATAGAAGGGACTGCTTAGAGATGGAGATTGTGGCAAGCTTTATCTGCCAAACTGCCAAGGTTAATGCACTTTTTCCTGGCAACAAAAACAACCAACCTATTTCGACTGCAGCTTTCAAGGCTCTCAATCTTTTCAACAATATTTATTTTAACACAGTATTCTCATGACACCGAGTCTTGCAGAGTGCACACACATAAACAAGGAATGCACAAACCTCGGCTTTGATCTTGTTGTCTCCGAAGCAGAGATGCTGTAGGTAGGCAGCAGCGTTGGACTGCACCGATGGGAACTGGTGTTGTAACATCTGGATCACCTCTGGCAGCTCCGGATCTCTCCAGCCAAACTCTCTGCAGACACACACACAGGGACACTTTTGTGAGTTTTGTGCAAATATTTGAATGAGAAAAGATTACCTTAAAGCAGCCCAATTACATTCACAAAAACATATTAATTGACATAGCTGCATGCACATGTCTTAGACAAAATAGCAAAGGGAAAGAAATTCAAGAATATAAGACCAAGCCTAAGCTGTTTACTAAATTGCTTAGTTCGTTAGCTCAGTGTGGATTGTTGGATTGAGGACAGTGGTTCTCAAACTGTGGTATAGGTACTGCTGATGGCACACGGTACATGGACTTCTTCTGGTGGTTCTTAGGAGTCATTTGCAGTTGAAGTCTTGACTTAGTTTATTACTGTTCTAGGCATTAAATTGTAAGTTTAGACAACTGCTTAGTCCTGGTTTATGCACAGTTTAGTTCTGATTTAGATCTGGTTTATTCCTGGATTTGTCCTGTCTGGGATTAGTGTGGGTTTAGACATTGTTTAGTCCAGGTGTAGTCATATTTCAATCCTGGCTCAATCCTGCTTTAGTCCACCTTTACTTATTAAGTAATACAATTTTTGTGGTGGTACTTGGTGTGAAAAGTTTCAGAATCACTGATAAAGGAGACAAACAGTGCTTTGAGAGTATGCCAAATAAGCATAGCATATTACATAAAATGCTATTTTAAAATGATTAAAGTCCTAAAATAGATACCAGCTAGATAACAGCTGAAAAGACTTGCCCACACAGCGATGCAGTCTGCTTTCTGTCTGAGTGTGAGTGGTGTGAGTTATGGTCTTTACTTTGCACCACCAGGAGTTTAGGCTTCTAAGAGTGCACTGGACAAAGTGAAATAAATGTTTTGTCCCTCGGTAATACCAAGGAAATGGTCTGCTTTATTGTATTACGCCCTGCTGATAATTGTTTTGCTATGGTCCCCCAAATGAGGAAATTACAGCTTGTGTGGAAGCGTGGGTGACTGTCTGTAATACTTTCTCCAATAACAACCATAAAACTTGCTTCTCTGTTACTACTTTTCTTCAGCAACAGCAAAGTCAGCTTTCAGTGTGAACTGACAAAATCTATGTTGAAGTCTTCCATTGATTGGGGCATTTGAGGATTGATTTTGTTGTTTTTGTATCCATGCTCGATGTTGTGTGCAAAAATCCCAACAAGCTATCATCAGGCACTTAATTTATTTTAGCTTAGAGCACAGCACACTTGTGAATGCGGTGAATGTGCGACAATGTAGTGCCTGCCTGAGGTGTTCAAATTGACACATAAAGAAGTGTGTTGTGAAGTTTTTTTTTACCAGTAAATGTGGTGCTCTCATCTGTGCCGGATCAAGTGAGCGCGGTCTATGAAACATCTGTGAAATGCACTGTGTTCACAGGGAGTAAACATGGCTCTCAAAGATAAAGCAAGCCTGTGCGTGGACGCCTCTTTATCTACCCAATGATAAGTGTTCATTCAGCCAGAAAGCAGGACTGAAGAGGGGAGGAAGAGGAGAGATAGAGACAGGGAGGAAGAGGGAGGGATTCCCAAGGCGTTTAGGGGATTTAGGAGGAGAGACCCTCAAACAACACTTCTTAAATCACACAGCCAGATACCATCGGGGCAGTTTGTTTGTTTATGTGTGTGGTGAGATTAAGATAGGATCATGATGAGTGTGTGTGTGGACACAATTGCCTCTAGCTTGTTTGTCCTAGTGTGTGCACGTGGAAGTCTCTGTCTATGTATGTAACAATTTGTAAATGTCCGTAACTGTGTGTATTGGTGGGTGGGTGTGTGTCATCCATCCCCTACAGCCTCCCCTGCTCTGTCAGTGTAGTTAATAGAAAGCAGAGTGATCTGCTGATAAGATAAGGATCGTGGCTTGCCATTAATTAAAAAGCCCTGGTAGAGAGAGACACAGACCAAGAGACATTGGAGGAAAGGAGAGCACTGTGCAAAAATAAGAAAGAGGGAGAGAAGTATGAAGGCTTTACATTTGAGGCTGACTGTGGGCACAAAATGTGAAAGTAGAAAAGGACAGAGAAAAAAAGAAAAAAAGCCCTCAGATGAGATGCCAGTCTTGTCCACACTGGTGCTAATGAGAGCCGCGGCTGAGTAGACACACTGCCAGGTGACAAGCAAATGATGGGAACAGCAGGATGCAAACAGTAAGAGAAAAATGCAGGACTAATCAAAGAAGCTGTGCCAACACAACGGCAGACGACATATTAAAAAAACAAATTTTGAGATACACTGTGCTTCATTCATTATGTTACCATATGTTTATACTTATTGCCTAGTCAGTTCACATATCTGATAAATTAAAGTTGGACCAAACTTTTGGTGGCTTGTAAAAAAGGTGTTTTTCCACATCACAGGCTGTATGTTGTATAGGGTAAACAATCAAACTAGAAAGCAAAGTTTCCAACAGGTCTTTGTTTTGACCATAAAGGTTATGGACGGCTAAATAAAAAACATATTCTTTTTCATATCATCCTTTTCATTATATGTTTCATGTTTCCATAAGCAATTACTGAAATGATACACAAAAACAAAATATGTTCATAAACCTGACTAAGGTGTTGACACTTTCAAAGCCTGTGACACAGTGTGGTGTAATAATTTTATGGCACCACTGCACCACAAATTTCTAGGTTCCTGTTTAGTCGGCTGCACTGTCATTTCTCAAGGCATGTGGAGGCGTGATCCAGCTAAAAAGTTTCATGGGAAACACTACAGGGAGCAGTGTGACATACTGTGAATAAATAAAGGAGTTGTTGGGAAAGGAAGGTGTGGGAAGTGTGATATAACTAGGACAGAGGAAACTGCTGTGTGATTGTGGGACTTTGATGCACACACACTCACTATGGAGGGAAAGTGATTGAAAGACGCAAACAACACATGAAAATATGATCTAGGATTATCAAAGTCCTTCTCTTCTTTTATGAAAAATTTTCATGTCAGGGCCTCATGGGAATAATGGAATGTAAAATGTACATACACCACAACATTTACTTTAGGCTATTTTAGATGTTCTATTACGACACAGTGGAAAAAGCGGTTAGCACCTATACGCCTCACAGCAAGCACGTCCTGGGTTTGAGTCCCGGACTAGGCAGATGGGGCCAAATAAATACTAACAGGAAATTCATGCAATGTGAAGATTGATGCTAGTTAGACAGAGGATTGGCAGAGAGACATACACAGATAGGCAACCATTGACTCACATTCATTACGATAATTTAGAGTCACTAATTCACCAAACACTTGCATTTTTTATCTTCATTTACCCAGGAAAGTCTCACTGGGAGGAAAACCAGCAGGAAGCCTAAGGAGGCAAGGAGAACGCAGAAACGCCATACAGTCCCTGCACAGTTTGAGAATTGAACCCCAGACCTGATTGCTATGCGGCTAGAATGCTAACCACTATGCCTATGTGCTGTCCATGTTTTTGGACAGTGGGAGAAAGCCAGAGAACCCACATAATGGGGCATGCACACTCCATTACACACTCCACTCTGAGAGATTGTAGTTGGTTGGCTCAAAAATCAAACCAGGGAAGTCAACAGAGGGGGGCAACCAGGACATTTGCCTTGGGCTTCAGGATTGGGGGGGCCAAAATTAGCCTTTTATATATATTAAATTATATATAGGGGGCCTCATCAAATCTGTTAGCAGCCTTGGATCAAACCCATAACCTCCTAGTTGTGAGGGATGGACACCAACCACTCGTACACCATGCAACTGCACACATTTTGATCATCACAGAGGTTGCTTAGTGCACCAATTCATGTAGACAGGGTGAGGGTTAGACCAGAGGGGTGTGATAATAATTTGTTTTCAGTTCTGCCCATCACTCATTGTCATGATATCCACTTGTATCCCAAAACCCAAACATGAATTGATTAAATACAAAACACGGAAATCTGAAAAATAACCAAAACATTCACGACCTCTGTTCCCTCATTGGTGATTAGGGTTGCATAATTTGGGTCTCCTAGGCTAAATCACCATCCATCAGTGGTACCCACAATGCATCTGGACTGACAGCTCCACACAGGATGCGTGTCCCGCTGGCCTTAATCTGATTGGACAAGGCCTGTCATGTCTTTTAACTGATTGGAGGGTCAGAGCCGGACAGACGGCCAGTGTGCATACCAAAGCAGATGCTAATTAGGAGCTGAACATCAATCTTCATCACTGCACTGGCATGGCAGGGAGGAGCGATGGAGAGAGGTAGTAAAGGGAAGAACGAGGAGATAAAAGGAGAGAAACACAAAGAGGATAATGTAATTTACAATTTAGGTCATTTACAAGCTCCATGATTGAATTCTGCCTGTAACTTCAAGGCTCTGAATACAAGTTTGACTTTGAGTGATGAACATGGGGCATGCTCTCTGAATATTGACTATTCTATCATCCCACAGCTCTAAATTACTCAGCCCTTATTTTTTCCACAATATTTTGAGAATTATTCACTTTGCTGTAATAACGGGGTGCATGGCGGCCTAGTGGTTAGCGGTTAGCACTCTCAGCAAAGAGTTCACGGCTTTGATCCTCGGTCCGGCTGACAACAATTTCTCTGAGTGGAGTCCTGCATGTCCTCCCTGTGTTACCAGTGGGTTCTCTCTGGATACTCAGGCTTCCTCCCACCACCCAAACACATGCAAATGCTGGGAAAATTGGCAGATCGAAATTGTCTGTCTGAATATGTCTTTGTGTCAAGACTACAACTAACTAGTTTCATGGAGAGGCTCCAAGTATAAGGTGAAGATGGATGAATGCTGTTACAACTGCTTTTGTCAGAGTATTTTCATTATTATTTGTTACGCATCAGTTTGCCTTACTTGCGTATTTGCATGTGTGCTAATGTGCTTTGTGCCCCTTGTGCCCCAAGGTGATGTCAATTAGTCAAGGTAAAGTCAATATAAAGAAAAGACTTCAGCAATTCCACAGATAGCGGCAGTTCCAGGTGAAGATGAACAAACATTGGCTATTAGTGCCATGCCCTGGTCTCTTTAATTAAAAGCGCAACTTCATTTAGATGCTATCAAGGAAAATTGCCAAAGCTGTTGATATACCCTTCTCAAAAAAGAATGGCTCCTTTTTTGAAATACAAATAAGTGTTGCCAGATCTATCTAAAGGTTGTATCTTAGTATAAACTTATCAAAATGAAAAGTTTAATATTGTAATATTAATATTATAGTTACTATTAGTAGTAATAGTAATTTCAATTAATCAACTTTTACAGAGTCGACCAAAGTTTTACAATGTTAATAAAAAGTAAACAGTCCATGAATGCAATGCAAGAACAGTCAATAAGACACAATAAATTGCAAAAGTGTCCCAATACTACGTGTCAAAGGCCAGTCTGAATAAATAGGTCTTAAGTTTGGCTCTGGATAGTGGTGGTAGTAGAAATAGTAGTGGGTGAATTAGTAGTAGTGGTAGTTGTATCATTAGTATTAGCACTAAGTATTAATAATACTGTTAGACGTGATAGTAGAGGTACATACTTTAAACTTAAGTAAACTTTATATTAAATTTATTATTTTGTGCAATACTTTTACTTCTACTTGAGTAATATTATTAAGCAGTAGCAGTACTTTTACTTGAGTACAGATTTGGAGTACTTTTTCCACTTCTGAGCAAAGCACACCTCCCATCTATACAGTGAGAAAGAATTTTTCCACCCTAAATGTAAAATTTAAAAAGAGACAGATGAGCGGAGCTGGGCAGAGGATGGTATTCATGTCCAGAGAGTGGGCCTATGAGGGACAAGATGAATAGAGCTGGGGGAAGACTAGATCACCTCTCTCCTGCACCTCATCACTCCAGTGTGAGCAGCCAGAGAGGCCGCAAGTTTCTTATAGTGTCTTCTACGTCTCTTTGTCTACACATATCACTCCGGTTTTATACTCTCTCGCTCTCCTATCTCCAGCCCATGGCCTAAGTGCGCAGACAAAAAGACGGATCGATACTATTTCTCAGTGGAGGCTTCCAGCTCCGAATAGGAGGCTCACAAGGTGGAATAAATGTGGACAAATCACTGATTAACAAGGTTGAAAGAAAGAGAAAAAGAGAGATGTACTGTATTTTCAAACAATAAACACAATTAGATAAGGACAAAGAAAACATTTTGAGGAATTATTAGGAATAATGAACATGAAAATTTAATAAATGAAGTTAAAAATCTTCATGTGCTTCTTACAGTGTGATTTTCAAATGGGCTTCATCTACTATTCTTGCACAGACCTTGAGTTCGTAGGAGGAATAATTATGCAAAATATGCCAAATCCAAGGGAGACTCGCATATCTTTAGACATTTGGGCTGCACTGCATTTTCAATAAGAGTTGAATATGAACCTCTAGTAATTCTCTCGGATTAATTGATCCCAGTGAGAGATACTTAGAGACAATGGGATCTCAACTGATGATCCTAACCTGCATCCTGATCCTGCAATGAACATGTATTTGAAGAAGAAATGTACAGTGCACAGGCTTTTGACCTTACTTCCACATCGTTGTAAACTGACAGGTGATTTATTAAACTGCTGTTATTGCTGGTGATAATGAGATATGGATGTGACCGCAACGAGCTTCTTAATTAATCTTCCAACCCAGAAAATGATTATGTGAAAGTAATAATTAGAAATCTTTGCACACAATAGAAAATGTAACTACAGTAAATACAGTATAGCAGTGATTGTCACTTTTTACACCACCTCAGAAGATATTTGGCCTTCTATGTACCCACTTATAGTACTAAAATGAGCATTACTAAATAAGAACAAACCAGGGACTAAACTGAGTCTAAGCAAGGACTAAACGTGGACCAAAACTGGACTAAACCTAGACTAAGCCAGGTCTTAGCCGGGTCTAAACCAGCACATAACCTGGACTAATCTAGGACCATACAAGGTCTACGCCTAGACCAGGACAAAGGAGTGATCTACATTTCAAATTTACAATCAGAACAGGACTAAAACAGGAATAAAAATGGCTCTAACTTAATGGGACACCTATGTGCCACCAGAGGAAGCCTGGGTACCACCAGTGCTACCTATACCACAGTTTGAGAACCACAGGTATAGTGTATATAGGAGTACACAAATCTGAGTGAGCTGACATAAGCTGAGCTGGTGAAGGAGAACATTAATGTGCAGAGCCATGGAGGGAATTGCCAGAGTAAGGAAAAAAACAAATGCCTGCACAAGTGCCTGCAATTGGCTGAACACACAGTATTGTACCTAATCGAACAGGGCATTAAGCTGACATACATGTGTTTATTTTACACACACCAACACTTAAACCAATTCAGGACACACTTATTCATGTATACATTCAGTACCCCACATATTATGTACATATCTAAATACCTGCTCTTCTATAAGGCTATCTACAAGGGCACACACACAATATATCATATCCACAACAAAGGGGCAAACCACACACTGCTATTACCCCACATTTGCTGATCGGTAATTTTCAACCCGGTGGCACTATTCCCCTGTTACACAGTGCAATAATGGGATGTTTACACAGGGAAACAATAGGCCAGTGAAACATACTCTCAGTCAAACACTCATTAGAAAGGCCAATAGATGCTGAGGTGACCTACAACATTACAATGTATCACATGCGGGGCTCATTAAGATTGAACTGTCCACTCCAGTGTATCCAAAACTCTGCAGAGGAAAGAGCAACACAACTTTTTGTAGTGGTCTAGCAGTATCCTTAAAACCAGCTATTCCCAGTTCACAGTACCTTGCCACCCTTAATAACAAATTCCATCCCAATATCAAATCTTCTTTCCTCACAGCTTTTCCCTTCTGGGGTTGCTACAGCAGATCATCTGCCTCATAGAGTGCAGTGACTTGCATACTGATTTTACAGAGGTTTTATGCAAGATGCCCGTCTGACGCAATCCTCTTCATATATCCAAGCTGGGGACTAGCACCAAGAGTACACTTGGCTGGACAGGGTATAACTGTGCGGTATATCAGTGGTGGACTGATAATCTGGCATACCGGGCAAAATCCCGGTGGCCTGACGATCCACCTTTTTTTTTTTTTTTTTCCCATTTACTTAATTTAAGTTAGGGCGCACTCACACTAGGGCCATTCGAACCGTGCTGTGCCCAGGTATGACTGGGGAGGGGTCTGAGTCCCCCGCCGGCCCACGTGCACAAACGATCCGTGCCGCGGCCCGGTTACGTCATCAGCTCTGAGGGCGACAGGTTGCTACGTCATCGTAGTGCGCGGTTTGTTTACAATTCGAGCGAGCCGCTAACACTTTTAAAACCAGTGTAGTGGAAAACGTGAGACGAGCAGCATGAAGTATTTGTGCTATTGTGATTCTGCTTTGAGTCTCGTTCGTGAGACGTGGTCTTCTGTCACAGGTTTTGGAATAAACCACATACGAGGAGCAGCGAAGGCACCGCAGACGACGAGAGAGGCTTCAGAACTACTGCCGCTGTCTGTTCTCTTCTTCCTAAAGGTGAGCGCAAGTGAAGTAAAGTGTAAAGTGTTGTGACGAATGTTGATAATGGAGTTTATTCACTTTTTACTGAGAGAAAAACAGTTGCATACATGACAGAGCTCGTAGTCTGCGTGCGCGCATTCATGAGCAACCGCGCCGTGGCCCACCTCCTCCAACCGTGCCAAAGTCCTGAAGCATACCGCGCCTGGGCGCGCTGCGGAGCATTCACATTAGGCAACCGTGCTGTGATTTAGGGGCGTTCCGGACTCCCGCCAGTTTCCATAGTGTTGAGCGTGGAAAGATGGAGAAATCAAAGTGGAAAGGGGGTGCGGAGACGTTGCGAGAAAAGAAATTAAAGAATCTCACAGCAGACGCTGCAAAATGTGCCAAAATCACAGACTTAATCACTGGAGGGGCTGCTGTAGCCCTCACGTCCTCTGTGACGGTGCAGGTTGAAGGTGAAGCCAGCAGCAGCGGACAGGGAGAGGAGCAGCCAGGGATTTCTGAAAGGGAACCGGAGGGACAGAGTGAGCGGGGAAGTGTAGCACAGCAGGTAAGCAGCCAAGGAAGACATACATAAATTAGTAGTTGGTTGTGCTCCGGTAATTATGAGTGGCCTGTCTAAGCCAAAAATGCCCGGCCTGTTTTTTTGTCCCAGTCCAGCCCTGCTGCCAATACGTCTAAGTAATATCAAACTAATATTTATTCTTATATACTTAATGTAGTAAGTTCTGGTGAATCACCTGCAGTACCGCTGTGCCCCACCAGGAAACAGCAGCCCACAGTTTGGGAAGCACGTGCTAAACTATACTTAAACTGCTACTTTGCTTTGTTCAAAAACAAAAAAAAGCTATGTAGGTCTGCACAAGGTGAACTATTGCCTGGAAATTCCAGACTCACCGCTGTACCAGCGGATGAGTCTGAGTGGAGCAAACCCGAGTAAATTGACAGTGGAGTACGCCAATCAGAAAATGGCAGACGTGACGTTAACAAAGTGACAAGAAAGTGAGCAACGCGAAAACATTTATTTATTTATTTTTTTTATAAAGGCTTCTAGTGCTGTAAGCTGCTCTGGTTTTAATGACTCGATATGTTTTTGTTCATTTAAAACGGAATTTACCGCTGAATGAAACAAACTCTCGGCTCCTCTGTGCGCCATCTTGATTGTTGTTGTTGAGGATGCTGCTCACAAAAAACACATGACTTAAATAAACAAATGAAAATGCACGGTACGGTTGGGATTTGAATCCAACCACGGTGGACAGTGTGGTAACCAGACTGATATGTCTCTGTATAATATTACAGAGACATATCAGTCTAGATTTTACAGGCAAGGTGAACTATGGAGTCACCATCTTTCCTTTTGGGCTCGTGCCAGAAAATTATCTACTTTCTTGAGTGCAGTGATTTACTTCTTGAGTTGGCTTAGGTTTTGCATCAGACCCCTTCCCTGATGCAACTCTTTCCATTTACTCAGGCTTGGGACCAACACAATGAGTACACAGGTGGATATTGAAGCACACTGTAATATTGCTTAAACTAATACTCAATAAAAAACAAACTCTGCAACGCTTACTTTACAGTAAGTAATAAATGTGGAGTTACCACTGATATTTCTCCCAGGATCCAAAGGACACAATGAACAATATCAACTGAATGGTCTTTTAAAACTGAGAGCTGCTTAAACTTTGGCAATGATACAAGTGAACAAATGGACCAATCAAAAGCCCATCCACTACACTTAGCCAATCAATGCTCAGCCCAAGATTAGACTTGTAGATGAACAAGAGCTTGCTAAAAAATTACTGCCCCATTGTCTCCTGATTTTCATGCTAAGATGCAATCACGGCAGAGAAGACACTCTGGCCTCCGAATGACAAACCAGAAAGGTGAGCTATTTTGGTTCTGATGATGTTAATGAGAATAAAGGCAGTGTGAGTGCGTGTGACTCACCTCTCATACTGTCACATTGTGAAGAGTGTGGATGTTGTGGCCCCTTCCCAGATTACCCAGAATAATCACTGTGATAAGGTCAAGCTGTCGGCGCATGTGAGCGACTGTATATCGTCTACACGTGTGTGGGAAATGCAAGAATGAAACACATTTAGCCCCTGATTCTGTTTAGCACCACAGGTTTTCAGGGATGCAACTCAAATTTTCTTGCATTTGAGTAAAAATGCTTAGTCACCTAATAGCATATTGTAATGGGGATGAACTGTGAAAAATGAAAACCATAAGGCGCATTTTAGGGCTGATTTATGAAGTATCAGAATAGATAACACAAGCTTTGGACCATATCATATTTGCATTCATTTATTCCTCCTCTCTGCTTCTCTGCTGGGCACTTTCATTGGCTGATGGTCTACTTAACTTGTAAACACTGAATTAATGGAAGCCACAAAATCTTACTGAAAAGTGGCTAAACCAGCACTAACTTTTTATACAGAGAGATGGTACAAAAGTGGAAAAACAAAGATTAGGTAAAAACAATGTAAAAAGTAAAACATCAATAATAGATGTTGGCAATTTATTCACACAGCAATTAATAAAGTGGCGATAATTTCAGGATTGTACTTAACTAACATACATACAAGTTAGTTATTTGCAACAAGGAAATTGTTCAGATTTACTTTTGACAATATGCTTTCTTTTGGGGTAATAAAAAACACAGAAGTAAAAGAGTAATGCTGTACTTACAGTATGTGACTTGTTACCTTTAATAATTTAGATAAGGACCTTTGCTAAAACTTGAGTCATTATTTATTATTAAAGCTACTGGACTTGTCATCAGACCCTGGGCCAGACTTTGGACTTGGCTTAAAGGTATTTTTTGAACTTCCACAAAATAGCTTCATGTTTTATTATGCTATCTTCTGGCTAACTCTGTACATTCTTTATAATTTTGAAGCCGGTTTACAGTTCACCTTGATGTAACTAAACTCTCCTCAGGCGCTGCCTCCTCTGAGTGTGTGAACGTTAATATTTCATCGTTGCCTTGTGTGCAGCGTGTTTGTGAGTGAGAGAGTAATCAGCGAGGTGACGCAAGAGGGAGGAAAAACTAATAAAACAGTGATTAGCTCCTGCACCTGCTATTCTCATTAGTTCATATTGGACTGGTAATACAAGAGAGGGGCAGGGTGGTACTGAAACTGTGCAAGGAACATGCTGATAATGATGTTAATATAAAGATGATGACACAGAGAGTAAGAAGAAGGTAGCGGGGAAGGAACATTGAAATTTTTATTAAGGTGATGAGAACAAGATGTGATCGTGGCAGAGATAAATGGATAAGGTAAAAAAAGTATGCAAAGTTTAAAGACTCACTCATCCTCTAGCTCAGGGCCTATACTCTGCAGAGACCAGGCAGAGACAGCAGGGACTGTCAGCTGTTAGTACACTGTAATGGACGTCCCGCCGCATGGCAACAAGAGTGGACTGGGACAGGAGCTCAGGCACAATGGGAGGCAATCATGGGGGGGGGGGGGGGTAAAGTGGAAACAATACTACGTCATTATGGTCTACTAGGAGCTACTGAACTGAAGAAGCCACTTTCTATCAGAGGAGGGCAGCACTATGTTTTTGAGGTTTGCACTAACATGTCAAAGATAGGACCATAATCAGTGACATGCACCACAATGTATCAGCAAAAAAAGTGGTTTTAGGCGTGACTTACTCTTTAATGATAAACTATGCTTATAAGCTGAGAGTCTAAATATGTTTTAACACTGGCATTTGGTTTACCACTGAAAGAGATTAATAAAATTTGAGCATCTAAATGTTTGTTGTGAGAATGTGCATCATACAAATACACACCTGCTTAAGAAGAAACACACACAAGTAAATAAAACCGTTAAAAGCGGATTAAACAAGACTAAATCCAGTCATCCACTTCAAATTAAATGAGAAAGGAAAAGCCTAACTGTGCAAAATGGACATGACTTGCAGCCCCTACAGCAGATCCCCTATAGGAGTCGACTACATTCACCATAGTGCAATAAAATTTCACAATGCCCATTCAAAACTACAGCTCCTTAGGGATACTTGCAGTTATAATCTTAGATTTTTTTCTGTTTCTTTCTAGTTTGGTGTGAGGTTTATTTACTCAACAATATTCACTGTGCAGCATTTCAATGACACAGATGACTTAACTCTTGAAGAGGTTTAATTCTGCGAGAAAACTTTCATTTTCCGCATGTTCAGCCATCCTTGCAAAAATAATTGTTAGTACAAAAGTAAAGCCCTTGATGGAATAGCAGAAAGATGATTACCTTTCTCTTGGGCAATGCTGGTTTGACAGCTCAGTGGCATCTATAGAACAATAAAAAAGTGACATGAGGCTAAACCTGTCCAAAATAAACGCTTTTTATGCTGGACACTTGAAGCCATTTGTAGCAGAATAACAATATTTAGCCAATGTCAACAATCTATTATCAATCTATAAAGGTTTTTGCCTTTATAGAGAGGTCTTGGCACAACAACAACCCTCTAATCTCTTTATAATTATGATATATGAATATATAACATATTAATTATTGATTTATTTGACTTAATTTACATAATTGATGATGCATGATTTTTATATTATTGCAGCTTTAACTATACTGTTGTAGAGAGTTATATAAATGTAAATATGCACATGAAAATGTATGTATCACTTCCTCCTACCACTTTTGCGCATCATATAATTTTATTCTATGTTGTTTATCTGTTGCTTTTATACACATTGATGAACAAATTAGAAAAAAACTCAACTTAAATTCAGAACAGAGGGCAAAGTAAGACTAATCCTAACATACCAGTTTTAACATGAGCACTTCATCTGTTAAATCCAAGCTTTGGCACTGACATATGAAACTCAGAGACAGTGAATCAGTGAAGTGATTCATAGGAGCACACGGAACATACAAACTGTGCACCGGGGGAAAACAAACTAGATCACGCATCATTGCACTTGCTGTCTACCGCTGTGTATGCCAATGCCTAGAGCCACTGACTTAATGCACACACACCTTGACTGCGAAGAGTAAGATAACACTGTTAACCTTGTCCGACTGCCCTGCACTTTACACGCCTCGCTTTTGAGTTTTCAGCCTTCCGCTATCCATCTTCCCACTGTCATTGCATTGAGATTAGCAATTCACTTCTGCCACACTCAAAATTTCAGCATCTGCCAAACAGACGGTCTAGGTTTTATTGATATTACGAAGCAAAAGCTAGACATAAACACGCAAATACACACATGCAAAGACCAGACAATCCTGAACGTAATGAGTCTAGCCTTTAGATCCACTTTGTAGTCTGCAACCGCAAATTGGAGAGGCAGATATATGGATGGCGACAGTAAGATTGAGGAAGCAATAACAACGGAGAAGCAGTGAGGGGATTAAAATAGTGGAGGCAGGCCGCTTTAATAGATGCAATGGATAACAAGCAAGGGGGACTGTGTGTTGTTAAGAAGACCAGGAAGTGAGTAAACACTTCAAAATCTGGATAAATGCCCACACTGCCTAACTTATTGTTACTGTCAAGCCTCCTTTACCTGCAAGTCAGAGAGGATTGGAAAGGGAATGAGGGAAGGATGGAGGAGAGGCTATAAATTGACTCAGCACCCCTAGGATGCATCTAAGCTATTTTATCATGACGCAATGAAAAATTGGATAGACTTTGCAGATCAAGGCAGAGAAAGTCTATGATAAAAAAAGGAAAGCTGAGCGTTTTCCAGAAAGAAAATAAATAATAAGATGTAAAAGCATCTACAGTATTTTGACACTCTGGATAACTGTGTTTTTCAAATAACTACTACCATCAGAGGCATGACATGAATAAATGACGTATAAATGCTGTGTTAACACCAGTCAGCCCTAATGCCTTCAAAAGAAGCAGCCCACCACAGATTCACAATCCTATTTAGTGCACTTAACAGCTATAGGAGCAGCAGTGGGATTGAATACTTGCTAAAGGTCAATGCAGTGGGCAAGGATGAGCACAGCATGCATTATCTGACCAATATTTTGTATTACCTCCCTAATGTTTACTAGGAAATGCAATTAGTATATGTGTCTTATAAAAAGTGTGTTAAACCTAATGCAGGAAAAGGTATAACTTAAAATATACATAGATACAGTCATACTGTTCCTCAGAAAACCAACAAAATATACTGGAAAGCTAAATGCATGTCTTGATAAACCAATACAACTACTGAAGTTTTTATCTGGCATAGTTGCAGAGTGGTTATCGTTCTTCATACAACTGAGATTATGGGTCAAATCCCAAGGGTGGCTGCTAAAAGTCTCTCTGAGTGGAGTCTGCATGTCCCTGTGTTACAGTAGGTTTTCTTCAGTTAGTCCAGCTTCCTCTCACCATCCAAATACAACCCAAAATCATGAAATGTTGGGAGGTTTTTTACATTTGAATAAAATGAAAACTAAAAGACTTTCAAATCACATGGGTGATTCATTTTATTCAAATTAAAAAAAAAACTCCCAACATTTACGTAATTTGAGTAGTACATGCATGTGTGTATCCCTAATGAATGAATGAGAGTGAATGGTTGTCTGTCACTGTATATCTCCAAGTGTCAGCCCTGCAATAAACTGGTCATGATCCAGGCTGGTGTACCCCACCTCTGGCTCATAAATGGTAGCATCCAGCCACCTGTCCTATCCAAAGACATTAAGCAGCAGAAAATTTATGAAATATAATATATCCCTTATATAACCAATTTAACTTTTAATTTATTGCAACTGTGAACTCTACTGTGCCCAGGGCCTAGAGTCCATAAGGAAGACCTCCTGAAGGCAAAATCCCTCTGAGTGAAAACTACATTTCATCTTTTAACTCAGCTGCAGCCCCATTATCATTTTGCTATATTTGACAACAAACCTGTGAAGCATCCTAATTTACAAAGCATGGAAAAAAGCAATTTAGAACACTATTGGTTTGATATTGTGATGGCTTATGTGTGTGAGAGTCTGTGTGGGCAAGTACTGTAAGTGTTTTATTTTAGCAGGAGTACGTCCACTGGGACATTACGAGATGACTGTAGTGTGCAGGTGCCTCTGCAGCTGGGGTACACTGACATGGCGGCATGGCTAAATGCAATAATTAAAACAGGTGCAATTATAAACAGGATAAACATGGACATTTATTATGACCCTACCATTTTTTACCTAAGCCCATTTTGTAAAGCCCTTTGCTCTGTAGCTTTTATTGTTCCTTTTATTGTTTTCATAAATCTCTGCCCAAGCTAGTTTTAAGTTGTTTTGTACTGTGCGGTCATTACCGAAAGAAGTAGTCCCGCTGGGTCCAATAACAAGTATTCATTGCTTGATTTCAAGAAAGCAACTGAGCTTAAAGGTCAGGATCCCTTTCTTGCAAACAGGATATACAACTCACAGACCTTAGCATCTGCAGCCTCCTGGAAGACTGAGCCTTGTGCAGAGGTAGCTGTGGCTGCAAGATGTACAACTCTTAGACGTTAATGTGTGCGGAGGGTGTTAATTAAAGGTGAAGTCAATAGTGCTGAGTTCATGCAAGACTGCACTAAAGTCCAAGGGAGAATAGAATCTTAGTACTATTGTCCCAAGAGGGCATTTAAACTGATAGCACCGTGCTATGTATGTAACTGAATTCTGCCAGAGCTGAAATAAGATGCACTGAGATTGCAATGAGCTATAAGTTTATATCGAAAGAGAAAACAGGTTTTATGGTTATTCTAGCAAGGATTGTAAGTTCAGTCCTCATGAAGGCCAACTAGGATCTCTCTCAGTGGAGTCTGGCATTATCCTCAATCCTTAACCGTGGGTTCTTTCCAAAGACATGGATGCTGAGGTAAAATGGTCACTCTAAATCGCCTCTTGTGCAGGAATGTTACTTGTAGTTACTGAGATAAGACCCACCACTTCTGACCCCTAACATGAACAAGCAGAAGAAGATGAATGAATGAATATTGCAAGCTTAATACCAGAACATGTCACTCCTGTTCTCATTGACCCTGCAATGCTGGAAACCATTGAGGCTGGTGGCCTGTTGGGGGCAGTAATATGAATACAATTATCTAAACTGCCAAAGTGGACACATAAATGAGAGGACAGAGCAAATGGATATACCTTCAGTGTACACAGAGGTAATCTTCCTGCTTTCATTTAAAACTCGGCCTTCCCGGCAAATTAAGTGGGACGTTACAAGGTCTTGATCTGGGAAATTGGCAGAGCAAATATTCAGGGAAATTAGTTCTGGCTCTTTTCACACATTACCTTTTTCAGGTAAAATGCTGGAAGTTTAGGTGAAAGGGCTGCTGAGTAAAATGGGCTTTAGTTAACCTTAGTTTTAGCTTTTCATCTTCGAAACCCATTATTAGATACACAATACTTACTTTACCATAACTGTTAAAATTGCATTTGTAAAAATACAGATAATATAAAAAATGCTAGGTAAAATGTACTCTTACAGTTTAGGGCTCTAGTTTTGTGAAGCCTATGGATAGAGTGAGCTGAGGCTATGTTGCTCCAAGACTGAGTTAGCAGAATGGTGAAGTAGGGTGAAGTGACGCGTAGGAAGCAGAGGAGATATACAGTAATTCTGCTGCTGTGACATTTTCCCATAATCCCTCCCAAATGCTGCTGGTGTCAGGAGACAGAGTGGCGGAGTCGGCTGGTGGGAGGAGGAAAGATGGAAAGTATCTATTGCAACACTTTTGTTGAGTATGAAGCAGATGAAAAACCATATATTTTCTAAGCAGATTATAGGTAATGTCTCTGTGTGGGTACACACTTTGACGAATGGTGATCAAAGTAATTTCTGTGGCTGTAATTACCATAAAAACAATAATGCAATGATTGGATCAGAGTGAACATGACAGAATCATTACCAGCTGCGCACAATGATGGGATATTGTACAAACACAACAAAGACATAGTGAAATGTCAAGCAGGGGCTTCCTCATCTGAGTCCTGACTACTTAGCAGCCAAATATCATCTTCTTTGTGAGTGGTTAGAGTAAATGCAGGGACACAGGACAATTGCTGTCTTATTCCCATTTATCTGTACTCTTTCTGTCCATAGACTTCAAAGACAGAGTGAAGATCACGCAGCAGAAAGCAAAGAAGATACACTGTTGTTACCATCCAAGGTCACACACAAACACACACATAGGCCACCTTAGAAAAGGAAAATAACTACAATGGGCAATTTAGCCAGAACAGGCAGAGATGATGGCCAGGGCACAGAGAAACACACACACAAACACATACACACAGCTGTGCCTCAGGGCCAAGGTTCTGGCAATGCATCATTACCCTCCCTTGGAGGTGATTCCATATCCCAGCATGCATTTCTCATGTGGAGAGGAAATTACCCCTGGGCCGTGCTGAGAGCCAATAGAGTGTGTCCTCTCTGCTCTATCTGTATCTTAGTTTTCCTTCCTTTCTTTTCCGTTAAACCTGTCACTCTGTGTGCCACTCTGCTCTGGCTCTCTGAGAAGTGTCACTCTCGCTCTCCCCTGGGTCACTCAGTTTTAACCTTTTCTGCTGCCTACTGTTTTTTACCTTTTTCATACTCAATGTAGCAAGCTAAATAACCAATAATAAAAAGGTCCCTCTTCTAACCATTTCTGTCCCTTTTCTCTATATAATTATTATCCTTAAACCTGGTATTATGAGCATAATGTGACCCCCTAAAGCACAAAGTGAAATTTTCCAAATAAAACATTAGAACGAATGCAACTTGTGTAAAAAAAACCAAAAAAAAACCCAGCATGGTTATGTTCTGTGTCTATTCACTTTATTTGTGGTTCTTTTTGCTCTCCATGGTGCTGAAGTTTTCATGGAAGCTTCTTAGAATTTGTGTCTCTGTCCTTGGTTCTGATGTCCCTTGTTTGTTCTGTGCTAGTACAAACTGGCTTCCTGACAGATATTGTGTCTGGTATAATAATTTAATTATGCATATTGTATGCGCTATGTACATCTCAAAGTATGATGTTTGTAGGTGAACACTGGCCGGTAAGTACTGGATGTAAAGAATGAAGCAATAGCCCAGAAAAAACACACCATTAAGTTCAAGATATGGGACCTATTCAGTGGCCACAGCTGAACTGAGCTGAGAGACACTCACACTAAACACAGAGGAAATATAATGTGTTTTCAGTTTACTGCATAAAACTCCCTGGGCACAGTATGGTAAAACAAATACAACCAATGTGAATTTGTCTAACCTCAATTTAAGTGAGCACTGAATCTCCTCAGTGAATATATTTCTGTGGTCTGGGCCTTAGACTCGGGTTTCTATTTCCATGTAAAGCAGTATCCTGGTGGTGGAGTCATACATAAACCATATGTGTTCAACTCAGAGCTCTGCCCCTCAACAAACAAAGAGGTAACATAAGCCTTCTATTTCTTTGTCACACATGCATGCACACAGATCTACAGACACATGTGTCCGAGTGACAAGAGTAATCAGCGCATAATCATATTCACGGGCTGTGTTTATTTAACGCTAGCACAATGACATGCCATTGTCCTCTATGTGACAAAGCATTAGTCTCCTTATCTAATATCAATGCCGGCCACGCACACACTTCCCTCACCGTCTTTAACATACACAGAGCTATTCACACAGGAATCACCCGTGATCATTGCAGATTTTCTATAAATACAGACAACACACACTGACAATGACCCGCCACACCAGATCAAATCATGTCAAGATAATGTGCATACAAGTTCATGTCCTGCTTATTTGACAGATGCAAATAGCAAGGGCGCAGGTTATTTGCATTTGTCAAATAGGCAAACATATTAGCTTTAAATTTCTACATTTCAAGCTTTATAGTTTAGTAATGAAGAAATCAAGAGCACACTGTCACAAGCCAGTGTAATCTCTATGCCAGTCCCAAGCCTGGATGAATGGAGAGGGTTGCATCAGTCAGAGCATTCAGTGAAAAAACCTATGCCAAATCAGTATGCAAACCACTTCACACTAGGAAGCAGATGAATTGCTGTGGTGACCTCAGAAGGGAAAGGCTGAAAGGAAAAAAAAAAGTTAAGTAATGTAGATAATGCTGCTCTATAAATACTTGTAAATACTTTTCAAAGATAAGACAACAATGAGCAGAGTTTCATTCAAAGTCTCAGTATTTGATTAATCTCATTATGAAATGCTGAGTTCATAGTTTACACTGATTGTTTGATGAGACACCCCCACAGTTGAGACAATTCTGCAGTCTTGTTTTGCGATCACAACTATTTTTTTCAAGCTGCCAATCCTCATTTCTGTGAGCTGTTGCTGCTAACTCCCCCACTCACATGTTTCTTTGTCGACATATTTCCCACCGCTAGACTCTGAAGCTTTCAAACAATAATACTTGCTCCCTCAGCCCTTGGTCCCAAAGTCCCTCTCTCCCTTTGCTAATGTTCACTCCTGTTTTCCCACTGTCCTTCCTCACAAAGCTCCATATGTTTTGCATACCTCACTGGGTTGTTTCTTCTTTGGTCCTCCTTTGTAAAGGATGTTTTCTATTCCCCAAACAAATGTCTGTTCATGCTTCTGCTTTCTCCAATCTCATTTTATTTGTTTTTTTTTTTTTCTACCGTGGGTCCTTTCTTATCATAGCCAATTTTGTGGGCTCCAAAGTATCTTGTTTTAATATTGAGTTTAAGCAAAAGGTGAACTATCTTGATTCTTGTGCTGGATAAACATAAAAAGGAAGACATTTCTGAGTTACCATAGCCTTTTCGTCTCTTTTAGCTCCGTCTTTAACATCTTCTTATCTTGACCTCTGTCCCAGACACTACATTATTCCCACAGCCGACTCCTTTAATCTTCCATCCTTCTTCTCATCCCGCCTGATTTTCCACTCTGCTCATTTGCCTCCATTTCCTAGTGCACCACCCATCCCCCCTTCTCCTCCACCTAATCTCCTCTCAGTACTTCTTTATTCCCATCCATTAGCCATTATTGAGTTTTTCCTTTGTATTGCCATGCTCAAGTTAGCTTTACTGCATCTACTAAATATCTAACTGCACAGTAATTTTGACAAAACAACTGCACATTCAGAGACACAATATGGTTGTATTGAACAATGTGCTGACATTTCCAGCTCTCTTAACACACACACACACGTCCTCTACCCTCATTCAAGTATTCCTTGCGCCTAATAGCTGCTAACTCATTTAGCACTTCATGTTAGCCCAGCTAGATCCAATTACACTAAGAGAGAGTGTGTGTAGTTTGAGTAGGAGGACATTTAACCTTGTGGCAAAGAGAATTGTAGCACATACACTACCGCTAATTTTCTGACAGCTAGCACAACAACCCATCAGGCTGAATCTATCGTCCATGGTGGATGTTTCCATAGCACAGTGGACATGTACCTTAGTGGGTACAAAAATAATGGTTAGGACCTGTATATCGATGGAAATGTTTAAATAACAATGTACATTTCATAATAGATTAATAGTAGATCTGTAGTCAGTTTTTTTTTTAATAATACCAAATTATGTCTAAAATTCCCCACACTTGATGAATAAGCTCACTGCAAAGTAGCACCTCCCACTGGTTATGTTTTATTGTAATATTATTAGTAGTACTTTGCAGTGTAATGTATAGTACACCTTAATACTGTATATGTGCAGTTTTGTCAAAAGTTAAACTACCTCATACCTACACGTACTTCTGTAAAAATGATATTATCCACCAAAAAGTGCAAATACACACACAGCAATATGAGGACATATTTCATCATTAATATTGGCACAACTTAAATTTCACTTTCTTCCTCCATCAGACCCCTACTCCGAAAGTCTAATTGCTCATGAATAACTTCAAAGCTTTTAATTAAATAACTTCTCATTAAAATCTACAGGGGGCTTTAAAATAAAAGCAAAACAAGCCATGTGTAAATTGCATTTCATTTGTAAAAAGATGGAGTTGCTGATGTCTGGTAAGCTGCAGTTAAGCCTACACGTCTTGTTGGGGATATAACAAATACAAAAGTACATGCAAAACAGGGAGGGAATCTCACTCACAACTTGATATGACTGGATGAATAATAAATGCTACTGAATGTTTTGCTAGTCTGCCTTTGTAGGTGAAAGTGGGTTATTCAAACAATTGTCCAGGGCGAGCTGATATACAGTATAAAGCAACTTTATGACCACTGACAGGTGAAGTGAAAAACAGATTATCTCTTCATCATTCACTCAAACAATTCAATGTGTTACAAGCATGAAAATGGCTTGAATGACTCTGACCAGGGACAATTGTAGCTCTTGTGGGCTGTTCTCGGTTCCCAGCATGTGGGGAGCGAAGCCTGGCCTGTGTGGTTAATGTTGATTCTCATAGAAAGGTGTCAGAATACACAGTGCATTAGAGTTTGTATGGAGCTGCACATTTGGCAGGTGGCACTACATTACATTATGAGCACCAATAACAGCCATAATGTACAAATACATAATAATGTGTCAAAAACAACATTGAACTTATGTATACTGTATGTCTAGGACCACTTTTTGTACAAGTCAATAAACTTTTGGAGACATTACAACAAGTTATATTGGAATTATCTGTATTTTTAACCACACCTCAATATTCAAGGTCTTCAAACTGGATACTGCAACTGCATACTCAACGTGGGCATCATACATATTTTTTTTTTGTCTTTGTATTCTGTGAATGTGTTTATTTGACCAAACATGAGCTGTTATACTTTAGGGGTTCAGCTTTGTCTCTAAAAATAAACCTAAGTTATTTTCCCACTGAGAGGAAACACTCTTAGGCACAAAACTGTTCTTAGCACGTCAATCAGACTAACCAGGACCTCTTTATTATTTACTTCACAGAACATCAGAAGTCTGCACATGCCAAGACTAAACTCTGTACTTATTTTTAAGCATTCTATTCTTATACAAACACATTTTCCCAGCTTTTTGATCTTGTTGAATCTGTTTTGCCATTGTTCCTTCTTTCTAGTGATTGACAGATGCTACTGAGACTTGATCCATGCAAGTCTCAGTTAGTTTCTGACTGTAATTAAAGGAATAGTGCATCAAGAGACCTCTGGGATATATACATACATATAAATAAAGAGTCAAGTCGTAGCTTGGCTTAATTGCAGAGAAAAGAGGATAGAAGTGATCACAGCCCAGTAGGATACTTCTTTAAACACGCAGCGTGACATTATGAGGGTGGTATTGAGCTTCTGTAGAAACTGCGTTCTTTCACTTTCCTTTTTGAACACAAATGGGGTAAACACTACAAACTTAATCTGCACTAGACTTTTATTTCAGGAAGTAAAAGAGGAACATTTTCAGTTCAACTGCTGTAACAGAAACATTACTCCAGGTAAAAATGTGACTGCTTTACACCGCTGCCAAAGAGTTTATGTTTTCATCAGCATTGGTTAGTTGGCTTCTTAGTAATTTTAGCCCCAAAAAAAAAAGAAAAGAAAAGGAAGGTATGTAATGGACCAACTATGTATTTATCCATGATTTTTCAAGTATTCTGTACAATCACAAGATAGAACCAAAATACAAAATCTAATTAATTAAATTAAGTTACGTTTGCTTGATTTTGAAAGATGTAAAAAATTACCACAAACAGCCTACTGTGATGTGCAGTGCTAACTTACTTACTTTGTTTATGTAGCCATGTGTAACTTTTCACCATCTTTAAATAAGTCAATGTTTGCTGTAAAAATTATAATAGAACCTGGCCTTTAAAGGCAGAGAGGGCGAAAACTTATTGACTTACTGATTTCTTCACTGACGTCACTGTGAGAGTAATGCACACTGCTGCTTCACTCTTTTAGTGTAAATTATTTAATATAAAACTATAACTATGCAATAATTGCATTTAAAAAAATAATAAGCCTATATTTAATAGCTTTCTATGCCAGCAAGAGAAATTGGAAATCATTTGAAAACTTTTTTATTTTTTAGCTGTATTGCCCAGCCCTCTCACCACTAGGGGTTAATGGAATCTGACCTACCACTGTGAGAAATATGGGCTTGTGGCTACCTAGAATCCTCCAATTCTTGGTTTGACTGCAGTATGTCTTTATGATTACACCTTGGCAGAGATCTGAGCAGTCTGAGTTCCTCTCATTTGCCACACTAAAAAAGTTAAGACTCCTGACAATACTGCCTTCTTGGTGTCAAAAAATGAAAGTGAGAAACATAAAGGCCATATTTTCTCTTGTCCAGACTTTTTCACCAAAGCACAAACAGCCACAAGCCCAAAGCACAAATAGTCAGACACCAAAATCTTTGATACCTTGCATACACCACTTGATCCTACCTAGAGTATGCATGCAAACACCAAGTCCTCCGCAGCTGGAGTCCATAGCGCATGTACAAATTCTCAGACAACATACCTTGCATGTACTAGCTTCCACACAGCCCTTTGATCCTACCTGGGGTCTTTCTGGATGGAGTCGATAGAAGGCGAGCGCTGCAGGCTTCCTTCAGGCGGTAGAGCGGGTCCAGATTTGCTGTAGGGTGATTCAACCACAGAAGGGCAGTACTGCAGGGTGCGGTAGGGGTCCGCCACATAAGGATCAGAGCCGTACACATCTCCACTGCCCGCGCTCGAGGTGTAGCCTGGTCCGACTGTGGCATAATTGTTGGTCCCGCCGCGGCTGTAATTTCCTGTCCCGGTGCCATGACTTCCTGTGCGCTGCAAGGGGGTGGAGTCCACACCGGGGGAAGAGGGAGCTAGGGCGGGAAAGTAGGGACAGAGGACATAACGTAAGGCTTGGTCGTGGACACGCTGGGTTAGGTCTAAGGGTGGGTATATAAAGTTAGAGGATAAAAAGGAGAGCAAAGGAGAGAAAAGTGAAATATAAGGTTGTTTGGCAATGCTGTGCATCACCATTTATACAGCAATGGGTTGTTGGCGCAATGCCCAAAATAAACAGTAACAGTAGTTGTTAAAGAAAGGATTGTAAAGATACATATGTGTGCTGTTTTACAGCACACATATGTATCCATATGTATCCAGATACCTTCTAAGTAAACAATTTTTATTTATGATCACCTGGACAACTGAGAACCTGCACCAAATCCTTACACTTAATGTGTTTTGTTTCGCTGCCCTACAGTCAAGTATGAAGGAAACTTATTACCCAAAGTAGTAAAAAATAAAACTGCAAGTTCAATTTTAAGCATGGGCCATGTTATTCCCCACCTTGAGCCCAGATTTCTGCCTCATTGTCTCTATGAAATATAGACAAAAAGCCCAAAAAGCAAACTTGTGATAGGAAATGAGGTACAATTATGGTGTTTAGTGACGCTCTAATGTGGCCCTGAGACCTTGCTTACAGAACAGTAATAATAACTGTTAACGGTCATAATCCTGTAATTTTCTTTGCTATTTTTGACATTAGTGTGGCAAAGGTAAAAAATAGACCCAATAAGTGGCCACACCAGGTCGCTCAGCTGTAAGTGGTTCACACAATACTAGTCATCACCTCTAATAATGTTTACTGGATTTACTACCAGTACATTTTTACTATTGCACTTCATTAAAAAAAATATATATAATCAAAAATGAACTCATGCTTATTCTCCGTGGCTTTATATGTAAATTGATTTGGGATTTGGTCAGAGGGCTGCCTGCAGGGGGCACAGTAGCTGTCATCCTCCTCCCCATTGTGTGTTAGCTGTGGATCGGTGATATATCAAGGTGTTAATGCGAGTCTTGGGTGCTCGTTGCTCTGGCTGTAAAAACACAGAGACAGACGGTGTGTTTGTGTGTGAAAGCGAGGGGCGGGTGTATCTCATCCGTCATTAGGGCCAGAAAACACAAGTACACACATGCAAAAACAACATAAATATGCTCTTAGTGGGACTAGGAGATAAATCACTGCCTTTGAATCAATACCATAGCATTGACTGAGGCTTTCACACTGGCCAATGAAACACTTTTTACACAAGGGATTTGGCTTTTAGACAGGAGAAGATATCCACACTACCAAGTCTGTGTGTGCATTTTATAACACTTGCACAAGAGGGAACACATTTGCACATTTTACAAGCCCCCACATAGATAAATCTTAAATTAGCAATGGAAAAACAGTAGGTGGTAGAGTGTCTCATTGTTATGTGATCAACAAACTTGCTCTTTAGTGCTGTCTTGAGTGGTGGCATTTACTTGACCTTCACAACCTTTTTTTTTTTATCTTTCTCTATCTGTTTCTCTCTCTCTCTCCCGCTTCTGCAAATGCACAGCCTGAACTTGCACACCTTTTTAACGGCACATTGCAGATTAAACCAATTACTAACAACTGGTTTTAATGCAGCTATTTAAATTCTTCTCACCAACGCAGATAAACTTCATTAGTCAGCCCAGCGCCTGTAAACTTCATTAGTCAGGCCACCAGAGGCACAAGGAACCTCTTTAGATGATGTAACAGGCATTAGCATATTTTTATTTCTGAACACGGAAATCAGGTTAATAAAAAGGCACTTGCCAGCCAGACAGAAAAACACTCAACTTTCTGCCATGCTATGCCCATGAGGCTAAAGGCTGTGTGCTAGCTCTTGTATTGATGCCCCAAATTTGACAAAGATGCAAAGAATTAAACTGGTCTAGAAATAGTGAGCCAGTGTGAATGATTATGAATGCGGCGCTTAGAATACTAAAAAGGAAAAGCGAAAAACTAGTGCAGAGCATAGGGCACAAAGGGTGTCAGCAGCAAATCGTAGCCTTTTCTGTGCTCTTCAAACGCTATCTGTGACATGTCTGTCTTTGTAAATGTCTCATTAGCAAAAGGGGCTTTAGGCTAACACTGCCACTGTGCACTCACCAAGAGACTTAACACCAACTAGGACAAACAGTTAGGACTCTTGCCAAGGAGGCAAGAGGGGAGATCAAGAAAATGCACTGTCAATTATCCTTATGTAGCCATTGTGGGTAGTAACACAACATAGAGAGATTACAATTCAAAGAAGTGCAGCAAAATTGCAATTTTCTTTTCATTTTCATTGTGTTGCTTTGTATTCAGCTCCTCACGCCTCTTTATGTGTTCCATTTTCTTCTTCATTCATTTCTTCCTCGTCTGCGCTCCCTGCTCCTACCTTAACCAAATGGAGCGCTGCCGAATTTATCATTTGCTAATGGTGTGTTCTGACTGATGACTTGACCTTTGGGGCCAATATTGCCTGGCAAAAATCACTGCGAATGTGCCTGCTTATATATGCATGTGTATGTGTGTGTGTGCGTCGAGCTGTGCGTACTTCAGTTCGTGTATTTGTGGTTGCACCCGAGTATTATCATTTTGATCAGAACAAACTTAATCGAGATTGAGGACTGCAGCCTGCCAACGATAATGGATTGTTCTGGAAAATTGTTTTAGTGAAACAAAAGTGTGACTTGGATTCCTGGATATTTTTCTCAGCGTAGACATACCTGTGCCATTTCATAAAAGTTTAAACAAATCATCGAAAGCTCCAACAAACAAATGCACGGACCACTTGTGTCTCTTGCACCGAGCGCTCTGGTGGCAGTGGCGTGAAATTGTGTTTGAGGGGGAAAAAAATAGGCGAGGTGTGTCTTTGTAGTCCCCAGCTTCGGCGCAGAGTAAACAAATCACGGCTGCGCTCCTGCTGGCAGATTAGTGACAGGAAGGAAAAGTCTATTAGTCATTTGACACAGTGATAACTCTGCAATTAGCCGGCTAACTGAGGGGTCAGCTAGCTTAGTGCTTAGGAAGATGTGGTTTCTGTTATGATGACAGAGTGAAAATAACGTAGAAAAAAATCCAGATTATATCACATAATAAACCATCCAAAATTTAAAAAGGCTTTCTTCCACCAACCAAAGACAGATGTACAGGTAAACTGGTAAATCTAAATTTCCAATAGTTAAGAAAGGTGAGAGTGAATGGTTGCCTGTCTTTATGTTTAGGCCTTACAACTAATTGGCCACCAGCTTCACCAAACTGGACTTATTGGAGGAAAATAAATGAATGCTGGAATTCTGTCAAGTGCAGGAGTGAAGCCACAATGTTCTTCTTCTTGATCAAGCTAGATCACTTCTTGCCATAATGTGATGAGATAATTTGTGCAACTCCTTGATAATCAGGACCATCCAGTCCTTTTCAATCTGTCCAAAGATGATTCCTAACTTCTTGTGCTCTGTGCCCTGGTTTGGCCCTGAAGTTTACCGCTGCCATCCTCCCCACATTGTTTTATCTTTGCCTCTCTTCCAATCACTTCTCCTCTATCTTTGTCAGTCCCTTTCCCTTTATCATGGCCTTGGCCTTTTCCTTCCTACCAAGACTTCATTACACCTCCCTCCAGATCTGTCCCTCTCTGTCTCTCTGTGCATCCATCTTTTTTTCCCCACCTCTTCTTTTGAAACCTCCCCTTTCAATCGTTGCCATCGGAGCTCTTTTTGGTCCATCATCCATTCATTTCATGTTTTTTTGCCTGGCTTTTTTCCCCCTCACAACACCCGGCTGTCTCTGTCTCTCCCTCACTCTCTCTATTGTGGTTGTAGTCGACTATGTGATCAGAGTTGAGGACATGTCCTTTCTCTCGACACGCTTGGGCGCTCAGCACGATTACACAAAACCCCTTAGTACATTCTCTTGCAAACACAGACACACACCAGTATGCACAAATGTGGATTTCTAAGCAGCCGAGTGATTGACACAGACAAAACATGCTTGGCTCTGAGACATCTTTTCTCTTTAAGGTCATACAAAATCATGCAACCTTGCCTTGAGCAGACATGGATGAAGCCCAGACACACATAACATGCAGTTGTTGGATATGAAGGAGAAGCAGGATTAGTTTCTGTTTATCCCTGAGAGAGCCTCCTGGCCAACACATGAAGCTCTTGATGTTCCTGAGCTGGAAGGAGTGGATAGCACACATGCACAAAAAAAAAAAAAAAAAAAAAAAAAAAAAAAACAGTGTCAAACACACACTTTTAGGATCAAGTACACGGTCTGCTGCATTGTGGGAGCTACAGGACACTTGTCTCTATGAGCCAAGGTGCTATGTCTTTTTGCCACTTAGTCCCAGCGGGAGATCTAGCCCAGTGGAGGCTACTAAGTGTTCATGCTGCGGAAGAACAATAGCGAATGTCAATAAAGATTTAATTGCTTTTCTTATTACAAAAATGTGCTTCTATTTTTATTTATGGCCTATACCCACACATGAAACACTTATGTATCCCAGAGAGTTAATGATATAAACTATGATTGAAAAATGATACAAATGTTCAATTTATATTGTAAGCACATAGATTCTCCAGCATTAACCTAAATAAATGTAAATAAACTTGCTGGAAGCACCCCTTTTATTTAAAATAGCGCAATTTTAGATAACAATATCTTTTCCAAATGTTTGATCACTTAATTAATGTGGAGTAACTTGTTTGTATAAGACTTTGGTAAGTCCCCACACATCCTTTTAGTAGATTTCAGTCGATTAATTGCTGTACTAGGCATAACTTCAACAGAAGCCCTACTTGAGTAAAAGTAAAAAAGCAATTAATGTAATATGCTATGCTAAGCTATGCTAATACTACTGCTCCTACTATAACTTGTGCTGCTGCTTGGACTACTATTACTGTCCCCAGCTTGGCTTAAACCCAGAAATCTTTTGATGGTATGGCTGTGCAATTTAGAGACTTTAAGAATCTGCGTAAGTTAAAGTAATATTTTCCCCATTGTATACCCTAATCACAACTACATTAGCATGCTTTATTTATAAAGAAAATACATCTGTTGTTCAGTAATATGACACATTTTTTTCAGTCATCTTCAAAAGTGCAGTAAACTACAAATAAGGCAAATAATGGCATTATCTTCAATAAATATTTGCTGAAGACACAATGTTACACAATGTCACTGAGTGATGATCTATTATGCATTTATCTTGTATTAAAGAAAGTAATGAACATACACAGTACAGCAACAATATATACAGTGATAATCTGCAGATCAGCTAATGAATAAAACATGCTTTAACAGAAGATATGAATGTTTGTATTTTACATTGGGTAAACACAGTCAATAGTGAGCGAGTGGTTTCAAATTTATCTGTGTGATCTCTAAGGACAAAACAAATGAATGTCTTTCTGGCATTATGAATTCATTTTTGCTGATAAAACAACAAAGATGCAAATTATATCAACTGAGACAGCATGGGAAAAGCACGTATGCATATTCTTGTGTGTTTCTGTGTGCGTAATGTTCATTGTGTGAGACCGAGCTACGGTTTCGCTGGCAATAAGCTAACTTAAACCTACATTTAGGAAATGCCATATGTTTTCACAAGGGAGGCCATTTGTGCTGATGTCTAAAGTAAGTCGTTTTGAACTGGTAATTAAAGTTTTTCTGGGCTTCAGCAAAACCACATTAAGTAGTTTAAGCCCAAATACAATAGTAGGTCACTTGGATTTTTACACTGAGCTGAATTATTTGCCAAACTGCAGCAACTCGGGAAGATTTTGTGTCATGTTTCTTAACCAAAGCTCGTTGTCACAACACAGCTTTATGACAGCCACTGTGCTGGCAGATCATGACATGAATAAACAAACAATTTAAGTGTCGGTAATTGGCCATTTAAAACATTGTGGTGTTTAAAAGACACCAGGGTCATTAATCGAGCAGCGGGACCAGAGGCCAAGCTGCCATTGATCTGAGCCAAACAAAGCTAATCTAACCTCATAACTGTGAGAGTGATACAGTCAAGCGACAAGGGAGATGCATCAGCCCTTAAGCTCAAATACTGAATACACTAAAATGTAGAAAATTATTATTATTTTAGCATCAATTTGACCACATACATATATAACCAATGCTATTACACTTCACATAGCTCTGTGCAGTAAACCAGCCTTCTTCAGGTTTCTGGGAAGCAGTAGCTATGAAATCAGACTTTTTTTGGGCTGACTGACCTTCTATTTATATCAATAATTCAACAAAAGGTGGTGTGGGGTTTTAGCGATGGTTTAAGCTAGAGGACCTTACAAATAATAACCCTGAATTATGGCAACACTGTGCAGCTCTGTACAGTGTTACAAAAGCTTACATTTAAAAGTGTGGTACCATCAAAACCCTTACAATACAATCGCCCACTCCACCAGTGGAGAGGATGATTCAAATAGACCCTACTCCTCTTTTCGGCCTAAATCCACCTTTCTACCCTGTATAAACAATCAAACATTAAACACCTTCACCAAAAAGGTGTCTTATGAGGTGGAGAGAATTTTTAAGGCCCCTATAAAGATAAGACATTATAACCTTACAAAAAATGAACATGATGCACTTACATCGCTATCTAATAGAACTGATATAATTATAAAAAGTGCAGAAAAGGGTGGTGCAGTGTGTGTGGGGCAAAGAAACATATTTAACAGAACAGCCCCAATTAACTAATACAGAATACTACTCTATGCCTTCATCAAATCCAATGGATAATATGAAAAGAGAACTTTTGGAGTTATTAGATATTGCCAAAAATCAGCACTGGATCTCTAATAAAGAATATGAGTTTTTGATTTGCCAAAAAACACAATTTCCTTATTTCTATATGTTTTCAAAAATCCATAAAAATTTAGTAAATCCACCAGTGGGAATGATTCAATTACAGAACCTGCTTCCAAATGTGTGGATCATTTTATTAAACCATTTGTTTTACAATTACCATCTTATATTCAAGACAGCACTCAAGTGCTTCAAAAGATCACACAAATGGCTAATACTGGCTCTTGTATTATGGCCACAATGGATGTTAAATCTCTCTACAGCAATACTGTACATGAAGAAGGATTAGAGGACCCTAAGACAACAGTCTGAATGTCAATTTAAAGTTAAGTTTGGAATATGATTTTAAAACTATTAATTTTCTGGACCTAAAGATCAAAAAATTACCAAGGCAATCTACATTCTTCAATTTTTAGGAAATCTACAAATCGCAATACAATATTGCATACAGACAGTTTTCAGCCTCCTTAGTTAATAAAAAATATTTCTTTTGGACAGATACAGAGACTCAGACGCATATGTGACTCTGACCAGGATTTTGTAAACCAATCTATGGATATGCAACAACGTTTTATTCAAAGAGGGTATCTAACAGAGCTTCTGGCTCAGGCTCATGAGAAAGTCCTGTCACTGGAGAGGACTGAACCACTTACTCCCAAACCTAAACAGGAACAAGTTCAAAAGCCTTTTTTTGTCACACGTTATAGTAAAGAGGCAGTTCAGATTAAACATATCATAAAGAAAAACTGGGACATTATTGTGAGTGATCCCCTCCTAAAAGACGTATTCCCTGAGCCCCCTGGAGTCAGTTTCAATTTCAAATTTAAACTATCCAATGGCCAAACATTATATGGAGGCTCATCATGGAAGTGACTCTACCTTAAAGATGTCTGGCATTGAAGCTATCACTATGGATGCCAGGGGCGGGGACAAAATCCTACGCCTTAAACAAAGAGAAGCCTATTGGATTCATGTTCTCAAGGCCATGAGTCATCCGGGCTTAAATGAGGACTTAGATCTTTCATGTTTTTTATAATTGTAAATCATTGAATTGAATAATATTTTTTTTCCTCCATTTTCAAATGGTGCACTGTGGGATAACCATAGTTTTTCTGTTTCAAAATTTCTGGTTACTGCCCCTTGTGTCAGGGAGGACAGCTTTAGTCCTTGTACTCCTGGCTGCACACCTGCAGCCAGTGAGTATAAATTAGTGTTTCCCTTTGTCTTTGTGTACACACCCTGAAGAAGGCGCAAGCCGACACGCGTTGGTTTGTTTTAATGTCTCCAGCCCTCATCTAATAAAGGCCTTTTATACTTTTTCAACCAAGTGAGTGCCTGGACCATGTTTTTCTTTAACTTTTGTTACCTTTTCCATGAGCACCATTGGTTTTGCAGATACCAGTAGCTCCCTGTCTTAATCTGTTACTGTACAGCTCTGTGTTATAATAAATTACTGTTAAACTGGCTACAGCGTGATGGCTATAGCAACAATAAAGCTTATGAATTTAAACTGCATTTTTTAAAGAAATTAGCCAGTTTTATACAACAAAGCAACTTCCTGTCATTCTTGAGTTGAGTTGAATTTAGAGCTGTCTTCAGTAAGGCATAATGCAAAAAAAATATAGATTAAAGAGAAGGTTTCGTCACCTGAACCTCCCCTGCCTTTAGAAACACATTACACTGGATTTCTAACCTGTTTCCTGTTTCCTCTGCTTCTCTTCCTTCCTTCTTCTACGTCCTTGATTCCTTCCCTCATTACAGTGTCAGGTCTCATTACTAAAGTGATTTCATTGGAAAAGCTATTCAGTTTAATAGAAAACAGCTTTTCTTGATATTCCTCACATCTGGTCTGTGTGCTTGTGCGTCACTAGATGGATAAGACTGAAGGATAATTTTGCACACCTATGGCACAGTACATGTTTGGAGTTAGTTAAGATTGGAATTAAAGCTACAGTACATCCATTCATCCTTAGCTCATTCCTGTTAAGGGTTATTGGTGGCTAAACACAGCAACTATGGGCCTTGTATGTGTTTGGAGTGTGGGTGGAAGTATCCAGAGTGAACCTACAGTAGCACAGGGGGAACATACAGACGCCACTGTGCAACCCAATTGTGAAAAATATAAAACAATGTGCATTAGGTAAATAAATGTATGAAGAAAGTATGTTAGAAGCTGCTCATCTTGCTAACTAGACATGCAGCATTATCATCACTATTTAGAGCATATATCAAATGCAAATGTACTATCTTGCTCTATATTAAAAAAGTTCTGTAGTTCTGTAGATGGTTGAGAAAAATGGACTCTGATTTAACCATGCTATATTGATAGGGGAAAAATTTGTGACTGCCTCCTCAAAAGATACTGTGGGCAGCGATGTTAAACTAAATAATGCTCCTTATCAACAGCGATAGCTCAGACCGGTTACACGGTGCCTCTGACGAATAGCCATTGCAGTGAATCTTACCATTCGCCCTGTCACCACCTGAGCCACATGCAAGGCCTGATGTTGCGCTATTAAAGAGAAAAAGTGCCACATCTTTCAGAGCTGGTGTAATTCCTACTGGCCCGCGTCATTAATTTAGACTGGCTTTCGTGACATTAGGAGGAGAGTGCGGGAGAAAAATGGCAGAACAAAAAGCTGGAGCAGCACAAGAAAACTACAGTGGAGTAGGTCAAGGAGGAAAGAGGGAAGAAGGACATTAGCAGAGAAATTAAAAACACAAAAACTAGGCTAGGGATAAAAGGGACAACAGTGTGAAAAATATAATGACAAGATTAGCACAATGTTGGCCAAAACAAACAGGTAACCATCAGAAGTGGGAAGTACTTTTACTTTTTACATTTTAACATTACCATTTTTCAGTGCTACCCAGGTAGCTAAGTGAATAGTAAGTAATAATAGGAATAGTAATAGTAGCAGTGGTAGTAGTGGTGGTAGTTGAAACTCAATACTTTTTTTACACTATATTGCCAAAAGTATTCGCTCAGTCAGCCACCCAAATAACTGAATTCAGGTGTCCCAATCACTTCCATGGCCACAGGTGTATAAAGTACGTAGGCATGCAGTTTTGTGGTAAGCTTTGTGAAAAAGTTTAGGAATGGCCACTTCCTGTTCCAACATGACTGCGCAGCACTGCAGAAATCATGGTCCATAAAGACATGGATGAGTGAGTTTGGTGTGGAAGAACTTGATTAGCCTTCACAGAGTCCTGACCTCCTCCTGATAGAACACCTTTGGGATGAATTAGAGCAAAGACTGCGAGCCAGGCCTTCTCATCCAACATGAGTGTTTGACCTCACAAATGCGCTTCTGGAAGAATGGTCAAAATTTCCCATAAACACTCCTAAACCTTGGGGAAAGCCTTCTTAGAAGATTTGAAGCTGATAGAGATACAAAGGGTGGGCCAACATCATATTAAACCCCATGAATTAAGAATTAAGTTCATATGCATGTAAAGGCAGGTGAGCAAATATTAATTTAGCAATATAGTCTGTTTTTTCTAAAGTAACACTTTTGTTGAGTACTTAATAATATTATTTTGCAGTAACAGTTCTTTCATGAGTACAGTTTAGGAGTACTTCTGGCAACAATGATCCTCAGGCTTTTTCTCTCTGTGATTCCTCATTGCCTAGTTGTGTTTTGAGACGCTGTGACCATGCAGGAATAATCGCTTAAAATAGGTCGCATTAACCTGCAGTCCTCTGGGGCGCTGGCCTGGTTTAATCCACCACTGCACATCAGCCTGGATACAGAGGCAAAGACACACAGGAGTTCAACTAAATGCTACTGGGCTATGCAGCGGAGACCAGTGGGCTGATCTGATGAAAGACAAGTGTAAAAATCAAATGCTGTATTTACTAAAGAAGCTCTCAGATCAGTTTTCTGTTTCGACATGATGTGCAGGTAAAAATATCCACTGCTGTTCACAATAGAGGGCTAAAATGGAAGAGTCAGACTCCATCTGATCTTAGATACTGAGTGTAAGACATGAAAGTCAAACAAAAGCCAACAAGACACTGCACCAAACTGGACTGGACAACAACACCACCACTGTCTTCTTCTGTTGTATACTCCTGGCTTTGTCCGCTTCAAATGTTGATTTATCTGACCGTAAAACAGTTTTCCATTTTAAATGAACTTTGGCCTATAGGTATTTTGGATCACATTCACATATAACTTCTTCTTTGCTTGAAATAGCTGTAACTTGAATTTGTAATAATGCAGTGCTGCGGGGGGTCCTGAAGAACATCCAATACCAATTCCAAAAAGCTGCTTATCTCATCACCTTACTGAAATATCAGTTTCAACACCTACAATTTTGTTTATGTCCATTGTAAATATCAGATTTTTTAATGAGAGTTGCAACCATCTGCTTTTATTTATAACATACACATGGTGCCTGACTGTTTTGAAATTGTTTTGTTCTAAAAAAGAAAAGAGTCCAAAGAGGCCAAGAGCAAATGAAAAAGCATGCATGAATGAAAACATGTTATGACAGCAAGTTGTGGTGCATATTTTTGCTTATTCTTGCCCCTAAACCCTAAACATGATTTGAAATATTGTGTTCATTTTATTAACTTTGTCATGCCCTTGTTCCACCTGGTCCTCCATAAACTGGGTCATGAACACAGCATTTATAAATGCCAGTGCATGTACAATTATAGTAGCCACTTATATTGCTTTTGTTGCAACATGCAGGCCTTTTTCATACTTAAGTGCCCAGTTAAGTAATGCGATGTTACATGCTCTAGCAGCTCACTCATATTACAGAGAGTGCTTGTCTTAAATTGGCTTTAAATTAGCCGTGCATCATATAGACTGACTGACTGCAACCTTTTAGAGTACAAAGTGAAATAGTTACACAAACATCTCTTTTCTCTGTTCATCAAAATAATGACTTATAGCATTAATTATATTGATCCATGCCAACTTAATGAACCAATAATATGGGCCTGCCATTGCCAAGAAAAGCCACTATGACATAATTAATGACTTACTGCTCTCCATGTCAGCACAGTCCTTATCAGTTCATTATGTGCTTTCACTGTGTGCATTATTACTCCCTATTAGGGAGTCATGACATACTATTCACAAGGTTTAAAATAGGTTTCTACAGTAATACCTCCACATCTAAAGACAAACCTTACAGCACTGTTTGATGATTTATTACTGCAGTTACTTTGAACAAACTTGAACACTGATAATGCATGCCAGTATTTTAAGAGCACATTTAAAACAGTACGGGGCACTTAATTACAAAAACAATAGGAGTATATAAACAAGTGGAAGTGTTGCAGTTAATTGTATCCAATATAATCCACAGTCTATCTTTTTCTTCATTTGTAACTGTGCTGCAAATTCCCTTTTCATCTAACCGCCTTGAAACAGCAAACACGAGGGAGAGTAAATTATAGATAACAGTGAATCCTCTCTGTACACTTGTGAAGCGTATTATTTGATTTATTCCTGCTAGCAAAGACAATCTTATCACTGTATGCATTTCCCACAATTTCACAGGTCATAATCAAAGCAAAATCATACAAGTAAAAAAGCAAAGCCAATGACCCCAAACTCACAAATGTGCTTCAAAAGCTACTGCTCAGCGCTCCAAGGCAATACGCATATCAAATGAGTCAAAGTGATCCAGTCAAACGCTGGTCTACAGTGGCATATTTTCTAGTGTGATTCTGACCCAAATGCTAATGATAGCTATTAAGGCTGGGGCTGGTAAATGACATCCAGGGAGCTGTGAATGCTCCGTGACCGACTTGGGTGTTTTCATGTGTCTTTGATACAGTAATGGGATTTACGTGGCGTACCTAAACCCACATTCAGATAAGCTCAATGAGGCACAATTAAAAACACATTGTTGACAAGAATAGCATTAGAGAGGCAGCGGGTTAAGAAGGACTGTCACAAGTTTCATATAATATACTGTGTAACTCCAGTTTGGTTTGAAATTATCAAATTATCAAACCTAAAACAATATGCTTTCAATGAACAAGAAAATGCTACTTTTTGTTATTAGAAAAACAACCAACTCAAAAACCTCATTGCTTATGCAGCCTTCCATACTTAACATAAAGTTGCACTAATTGATGTTTATAGATGGCAATACTGAATAGATAATATTTATATTTGTTAAACATGATTGCTAATGCTAACTTGTCAATGTAGGATTTGTAATATGTTGTTCGAACAAAGCCATATTGTTTTCAAACACTAAAACGGTCTATTGCAGGAAGACAGAAATATGAAACCATACCTGTATTGTTGCGGTAGGGGCCAGAGTCGGACCCCTGGCTCTGGCTCAGACTCCTCATAGGTCCTTTGTTGTGGTACAAACGTTCTTCATAGATGGGGTCTATATGGTGTTCTGGAGACCCTAAGGGCCTAAGGGGCTCCTGGCTGTGCTGACTACTATAAGAGCCACGAGAACCTGGAAGAAACAATGGGGAAAAATCGGATCAATGATTGGAAGAATAATGTGCTGCTGGTTTTGAGGTGACATACATAGCAACCCATAAATTTTCCTGGACAAATAAGAAATGTGTGCATCAAAATGACAAGACAGAAAGCAAAATAAAATGTAGATGCACACTGGTCAGGATGAAAGCAAAAAAAGAGGGATACCACTATGTCTCTTTGTAAAATCTCTGTGGAAAACAATGCTGGTCGTCAGCTCTAAAATAATGAGATGTCGTCTATTCCCCTTTGGTCTGTGTTGGCAGCAGTCCCAGATACAGGGCGAGAAACAATGACATTTCAGGAAGTACACTGCAGTACAAATGTATGATAGAGACCTCTCTGTGGAGAAACCAAATTAAATCTAGACAATAAAATGGTTTAGGTGACACTGACACAAAAAGTTTGGAGAAAAAAAAGAGGGTCCTGTCAAGCCAAGGTATCATATAACATTAGATCTTGTTGAGTGGTGACAGTCGCGTGCTAAGGATTTACTAGGGCCTGACAGAGGGGTAAAAAGTGCAACGCTTCAAGAGCCATTCAAAGCTCTGTGTTTATCCACCATCAACTTAACACGCTCTAAAACCCTTCAACCCTTCAGATCCTATCAGAAATCAATGCGTGTGAGGCGGTCAGACTTTCAGAATGGCCAAGTCCACACAAGCCAAGGCTAGTGCGCCACTTAGAGAAAATGGGGTTAAAGAAGGAGTAATCAATTTTATAAGTTTTGCATGCAAGGATCTCTTCAGGTGGTTTCATCTTTAGAAATCATTGACATGCTTTATTATTGCAGGTGTCCAGCAAACATTACCCAAACAAAGTATCCATTGTGGTTTACTGAGCTCCCATATTTAAGTATTACTCAAATATTTTTTGGTGGACAACTATAAGCCTCTTCTTGCAGCTGCTTGTTGACAATTCTTCTACAAATATTAACCTATATCTTGTATAAATGTAGCGTTAGTGACACAGCAATGACTTAAATGACTTGAGCGTAAATGTCAAAATCAGCCAGCATATATTTTATGTTTACTTCATAGGCTTTACTTTACTTTACTTCATTGATTCTGACAATATCAAATTCAAGACATTCTTCAGACCTTAGAAAATTTAGTGTGGCCTGGTTACACTCTACTAGCCAATAGTGACCAGAGAGACAAGGCAAAAAGACAGAAAAAGAGGCAGTGACCATAGGGATATAACATGAGAGTAAGCTCAAGGACATATAATGAAACATAGCTTTTTAGACTTGACATTTTAACATAGCTGGAGCTTGCTGAGAAAGACAGAAGCTATAGAGATAGATTGAGATGGTCAGAATCTGCATGTAATCCTAATCACAGTCACAGACACGCCCATTACTGGCATGAGTCATCCACATTTTCTCTGTCTTTCTCTCAATCCTTTGGTCTTTGGTGCCTCTGTACATTAATTTTATTTCTATAGCCACTTAATTTGTGCTCACAAAGGCCAAGTTGTGAATGTACTGACTTCTTTCTTTCAAAGAATAGGAAAAGTTTATATAAAGATATGATATGAAATGATGAGAGGAGACTGAACAGATAAAGACAGCGTTCCCACAATGGTTAACTCTACAGCTTGAATTAAATGTATAAACAAACTCTGTTCCCCTTGACAGTCTTCTCTTTATTTTGTGTATTAAAAACAGCAGACAGCATGCATAACCAAAATTAATATTTAATCATTCTCCTTTTCAGTAACATAATCAGGGTAGTATTATACTGTATGGGCCAGATTTTTCAAAGGTTTGCGTGCACGCTAAATGAAAAAGACGTGCTAAAAATGGAGCAAACCCAGGTGCAGCTGAGATTTGCGTCTCTCACAGGAGCAAATTCAGCGTGGTGCAGATTTTGCTCCTGTGATTCAATGAATATGTAAAACAAGGCGTTCTTGCCAAAACGCGCAAAATTCAAGGCGTGGAAAATGCAAATGAAGTCGGTTTGCAGTCGCTGTTTGATTTATCACGAGTATGGGAGCTAAATCTGCGTGAAAATTTAGTACGTTGGAGAAGCAGGTGCAAAAGTTTTGTGGAGGTAAGAGTGTAGCTTTTAGTGCACAGATGAGGCGTTGAAAATAACTTCTAATGCTTTAACAGGGCTCATTTACAAAGCTACAACAGTAATGTGTTGATTTGAAGTCGAAGGAAACAAAGAAACAGACAGACAGCTCGTATTTCCCAGAACTTCAGCCTTTTACAGCTGCTGTCTCTGGGCTTTCAGTCTGTTTAACATTCTTTGAAATCCTTACGGTGACAGAACAGTCTTTAAACGCTGCGCAAAGTCTACTCACTGTGTTTATCTCATTGCCTCCCAATGCTCGCTGCGGCGCTTGACTGACAGCTGCCCCTACAGAGGCTCAAGGCTGTGTGGATTTGATCGAGCGGAGGACATCAAAAATGTTTTTTAATTGTTATTTTTATTCGATCACCATCAGCACGCCATATAGGCTACTTGATACATTTTATATAATTGTTTGAAAGGTTACTGGCTCTGACAGACAGTGAAAAGGACTACAGCTCTACTACAATCAGTCCTGTTATTGGTTGGACTCTCAGATTGTGTTTTGTGTTGCATCTCTGTAGGAAAGATGCAGTCAGAGCTGGCAAACAGCGTTGCTCTCGCTGTCAGTGCGTTTTATGCTCACGCAAAATTCTCATTTACATATCAGATTTGCGGCAGCCGTTACTTACGTAGTTTCTCTTCGTATATCACACGCAACACGCCCTCAAATACCAGACACTATTTTTTAAGCTGCACTCGCAATTTTGCACTTGTCTTAGTAAATATGGCCCTATGTGTATTTAGCACACAACATTATTTTGTAGTTCAAATACTTGATTAAAAATATCACCAAAGGAAGAACTATTTCTAATCAACTGGGCATCATTCACTCAGTCGTTATGCAACTAACAAATTTCTGTTTCATGGCTATTTTTATTTTACCCAGCTTGTAAAGTGGGTGCTTCAGAGCTGTTATCTGGTCTCTCCAAAATGGGCTACGCACTAAAGCTGCACTATTCTCATTCCTAGTGAGTATGGCTTGCTGCCTATGATAAAACAATTGGCTAATTATATCCCTGAATAATTGTGTTTTCTGGCATTGTTTAAGAACTTGCTGGAAGCTCACAAAATCCAAAGCGTATACTGTATATGTGGAGCCAGACCTGCTAATTACAGTGAGCTCTTAGTTCTTTAGTTTTCCATTGGGACGTCCCGCTCTGTCATAGTTTTTTCTCTTCATTCACACACTGCAATGAAACCCCGGGCAATGCTTTAAGATCACAGTAAAGCCCCTGGGGGTAAAGCGTGAAGGTCATGTTCTTCATCAATACAGCAGCAAGTTTAAAGGGCTAATCAATTAAAGTTACTACACAGCTACAAAAGACTTCCAACTACTTTGATCAATACTAATAGTGTCAAATGTTTTAGTTTTGTTAACAATGTGCATAAAAGGTGTTACTAAGTTATAAATCATAAAGAATTCTATATATAGATGAATGCATGGTTACTGCTATTTTAATATGCAACATGATGCAACCCGTTTTTGCATCTGTTAGTGCACATTGCTCAAACACATTAATGGCATTTGAAATAAGACTATTTTGTAAAGCCAAGTCGTCCAACCACAAGGGGTCACAAGCCAGTGTACTCTGCATATGTGCCAGTCCCACACGCAGAATAACGGAGACACTTGTGTCAGAAAGGGCATCTGGCATAAAAATTCATGCCAAATCACTACAAAATAAGAGGCAGTTGATTTACTGTGGCTGCAGAAGGGTAAAGCCAAAAAGAGTAACTTATTTTAAAGAACATGAATGAATGAGTATGCCTATTTACAACACAACATGGTGAAATCAGTGTTTGCATCTGTCATTGAATATTTACATAAACATTGCTACATGACTTTTAATAGCAGTGATAATAAAGAGGACTCTTTTGTAAAGGTAAGAAACATGGGGACGGGAAAACACATCTGTAACCCACTGTTACATTACCACCTAATGATAACTGCATAACTGACAAACATTTATTATTTTGGGTAAATTTTAGGGTAAAACTGTGAGATTGTAAACAAACAAACAAATAAAGCACTGTGAAGCAGATTTTTATTTTGCTTGCAACAATGCGCACTTAGGAGGACAGCCCATTGAGTGATTAATTGTGTAACAAAATTTACTGTATAACCTAGAGAAAGAGCAGGACAGAGTGAGTGTGTATGTGTGGTCCCACCTGCCAGACTCCCAGGTCGCTGCAGTGTAGCCGTAGCGTAGAGCTCGTGGGAAATCTTGTACTGGTCAGAGGCGTGGTGAGCTGCCAGCCGTTTAGGAGACAGAGTGGCATAGCTCCCTATGCCTGAACTCATCTGGAAATGCAGGTTTTAACAATGAAGGGCTACTGCACCAATATCATGGCCTCATAGTTTTCATAACATGGGTTTGATGCTTGAAACTACTTTAGACTTGAGACATTGCCGTAATATGGCGATAGAAGCAAATATCTGCCAAACAAAACTTAAAAATGTAAGAGAAAAAAGAAACAGAATGCATGATGGCATTCATTTTGAGTCTTGTCTCAGTTATATTATTGATTTCAGAGTATGTAAAAATTACCTTTATCATAGGAAGCACATTTAGTCTCGAGCAAAGCACATAATAAATTTCCTTACAGACACTAAACCCAGCTGCCTAAATATTACACTTCCATATTTAAAATCAATAAAAGGATGGTTCCCTTTGCTCCAACATTAAACCATAACATGCTCTTCTCATCTAACAAAATGTGTTCCTAAGCACTAAAGGGTTATATAATTTGGCTGTTTTTATTGATTTTACCCTGGCTCTGTGAGAAACACTGCAGGAATAAACATTTTCTTTCTTCATTTATTTTATCAGAAGCATTCATAGCAAGATGTGTTACATAAGTCTGTACCAATTTACAAAAAAAAAAATCCTATTATTAGCTACCTGGTGAAGAGGGGACGATGATGCGCTGGCCCCTCCCCCTGCTGCGGGTGAGTTGGAAGGTGGAGATGCCACCCTCAGGGGAGACCCACCCCCACCTGCTGATGTCACGTCAACTGTGGTGCTGGAAAACAGATGGGAGAAGCAACCAAATTTGAAGAATCCTAAGGCTGATTTGACAAAATTAAATACAAAACTGGCTTTAGGTAGATGACTGCTATTATGGGTTAAATATACTATTACTGTATGGTGTATTCTTTCTAATCTTTTGCCCTTTAAAAGTCATTCAGCTACTAAAATCAGACTATGGGTCATCATAGCAGGAGCAGCATAAAATCGATATCACTTTTACAATATGAGGCTGGTACCTGTATGACTTGGCCAGACGGTTAGCGGGGGACTGCTTGTTGGGGGAGGAGGAGGAAGAGGAAGGCAGGCGCTGAGTGGTCGAGTAGCCTTGCGTGTCAGAAGATGATCCCAGGCGTTGGAGCTTACTAGGGGAACACGAGCCCCCACCTCCCCCTGTTAGAGGGGAGCTGACACGCTGGGCAGGCAAAGTCGAGCTGGAGTAGTAGATACCTGAACAATACAGAAATATCAGGGTTTGTAATATATATATTTAAAATGAAGAACATAAAATAATATATTGCTGTATATGTTGAAATAAATCACCCAGTTTCTCCATAAAAGAGAGAGAATAACCTACAATTTAAAGACAGTGTTTGGCTGTCTTTATGTGAGGAGCCATGCAACTATTTCAGTACAATATTTTTCTTGGCAAAATTGAATGCATTGAATTTTCAAACATATTTTTTATATTAGAATATGCTCACAGCAGTGCAGTTGTATTCAGAGTGCAAAGGGATGGCACAATGTAAAGATTGCTTGAATTATATTGTATATATAGAAAAACAATTTTCTTTACACTGGCTTCCGGACTTGCCTGACTCAATAACTCCTTTTTACTAACTTTGTCAGGCTATGATGTGAGTTAAAGTCCTAATAGGAACATTTTCTTTTAACATACAAAGCGTCCAATATCTACAGCATGTAAAGTCCCAACTATCTAACAATATAAAGAGGTTTTTTTGTTTGTTTGTTTTGTTTTTTGCAATAATAATATTTCTATAGTTTATATTGCTGAAATGATAAATTTGGAATATAAAGTACAGCTCTAGGAAACATCTGTGCTGCATTAAATACAAGGAAATTGATACAAAGGCATAAATTAAATGTATAGCTCCCATGAGAGGTAATTTTGGGTCTATATCAATATGATAGATTGACAGTACCTTTTAGATGTTTTGATTAATAGTCCATCATTTTACCAACATTTTGAAAGCTATGCTAAATACTGCTAGGCCTAGCAAAAAATTTTATAAACATTTAGTTAAATAAGCTCAAAAACATTTTATTCTAGTTCTTATGCATGTCTGCCAGTGTCTGTAAATGTTATTACTTACTTTTTACGGCATGTTATGTCAGAATAAGTTATTGTTAAAGGCGATCCAATGGGGAATGGGTGAGTTCTTACCTGACCCTGCCCCAGTTTGTGATTGTTGCTGCTGGGCTGCACGACTCGATGTCACCTGAAGGCACGCAGGGGAAACCCAAGCAGACGAGCGGTGAAGGAAGAAGAGAGAAGAGAGGGAGAGACAGCGTTAGGGGGAAAAAAACTAGGATAAAAGAGAATAAAAAGTAGAGGCCATCAAAAACTTTATGCACAATGATTTGAGTCAGGACTTTGAGGAGAGTAGATGAACCCAGACAAACTAGTAATGAAATCCCCACTGAAAACCAAAGGGTGATTCAAACAGACTTGTAGAGGCAGACCACAGAGTCCTGGAGCTCCACCGTCTGAAATCATGTCTTATAAAGCCTCTGCGCCACCAACTCAGTCTGCAATGTCTGACAACTACCATCGCTTGAACCCCCACTGTTAGCATACCATTAAAGTAAATTTGTAATCGAAATCATTACCAAATACAAAAAGACACCATTTGGAGTTTAATCGGTCATATTGATTTAAGGTTTTAAAAAATAATCTCCTCCTATGCTCATCATAAGTATAAACCATCAGTCTTGAGTTGTTTTAATTTGAAGCAAGATTAAAAATAGATAAGTAGAAAGAAATGCAAATTTGAGCTCATCTATTATTCTGAAATATGCAGTGAGTTCTTTACAGAGAGAAAAGTAATGCGCCAGTTTGTGAGGCAAAATAACTGTGTTAGAAGCTGTGCCTTCAATGCATCACATGCTACTCAATCCTAATATATTCGAGTCTCAGGAGAGAGTGGTGGGGGACATGAGCCAGTGGTTCACTGAGACATATTTAGTCTTATGTTGAATCCTAAAGAAAGGGTAACAGACTAATGTTGGCTTGACATGCAGTCATCTAGGGACACTGTCACTATTGCAGAGTCAACACGCTCTCCTGCATATATGAGCTTACATCTCGTATCTGTCGTCTGTCATGTCCAATCTGCCCAGTCCCCAGGCCAATTTAAAACCATGCTAAAGACCTACTGCTTTTATTGGCATTTTCTTTTATCTTTTAATGTTTTATGGTAATATTTAACATATTTTTTATTTGTTTATGTTGTTTTTTTTTGTATTTTGTACAGCAACTGAGGTTACAATAAACTACCAACCCCTGTTGAAAATGTATTACAGAATTCATTAGGAGAACATGAATTAACACTGAATACATTTCTATTAAAAAGTGACAAGTCTATGTATCTTGTGACAAGCAAACACTCCTCTAATTTTGTAACAATAACATGCTGTGCATACAGCATAACCTACATTTATACATGACAGAGGGGCTATATAAATACTGTAAAAATCTGTTCCTAAACAACAATGTTGGCATAAATAGTGTGTCATGGCCAAAGGCATTTTTACCTCTAACTGGAAAATGTATTATATTTTTAATGTGTTAAAGCATGTCTGTTTTATAACATTGTGAGTCTTATTAACATACAGTTAATCTGAAGCAAAGTGCATGAACTAAGGGTTTTAGTAGAGGTTAAATGACTACTATGACTACTATTCTCGAGATGTCTTTACCTGGTATGTACTGCATGAACCTTGTTATTCATGTTTGGCAAACAAACCAAGATTAAGAGAAGTAATCTGGACATGGTTGAAGTTGAAGACAGTTAGCCTTTGTTCAAGTGTTCAAGGATGAGAGACAAAACATGAACTCTACGAACCATGTTCACTACTTTTGAATTATGGTTTAATTGTGACACTCCACAGACATTTTTTGGCAAACTGCATTTCTTTTTTGAAAATTTCAGTCTCTTTAAAATAATTTTGAATGCTGTTGCACTAGTATTTCATGGTTTATAACTTAGGATAATGAACTTGTATGCAAAACATCTTTTGAGGAGCTGTTACTTTGCAGAGAATGGTTGGCTTTAGAAATGGACAGGAGAACTTCCTGGTTTCATGTGTCTACGTAGAGCTGTTAGACCATGTGTTTTCAGTTCTTGAGAAAGAGACTGCATCAGCATAGAGGATTACCCAAACGTGTTTGAATGAAACAAAATACTACTTCAGGTATGTTTTTGAGGTGCAAACAATATTACAACATGGTTAAAACCTCCAAAAAGTCTATTTAACTTAATAGAGGACCATTAAACGTTAAGCTTTGCCTCATTTGTTGCATTATGTTCTTAAAGTTTAATTAAACCCACAGTAAATGCACATCATATACAGTAATCTGCTTGTTTTAGTGCATAGGGAAAAGGGTTATTAGAAAGTGCAATATTAAAACAGTCAAGCCTCTTTTCATAAAAGTCTGCATCATAAAAACCCTTTAAAGAGGCCCCCTGCGTTGGTTTAGTAGGTTATGAAGCCAAGGAGATGAGACACCAGGCACAAAACTAAGTCTGAAAACCCTATTAATGGTTTATGCGTTGAACACTGCAGCTGTGCTAAAGCCATCAAGATGCAAAGTGAAACATAAATGGACTTAAGAGTCATGAAGGGGAAAAAGTGGAGGAGTAAAAGGATGGATAGATGGACGAACGATTCGGTGGTTAAATAAATGATGAGCGTAGATGAATTGTTGGCTGGCTTAACTAATAGAAAGAAATCCTGACACTGTGTGGGGGAGAGCACTCTTTCTGTCCCAGTCTGTGGCACTGAATGGAGCTGCGTGTCTCTCCAGTAAAACACTGAGATGTTTGAGGTGCCATGTATTCATGCATTATTAAAGCAGGTCCTCTCAGGGTTATAAATACCTTCCAGAAGAGTAGAAACAAGCACAAATTTACACATGCTGCCTCTTCTCTCTCAGATGTCCTTAAACTAATTCATTGCAATACATGTGACATTTAAAGCACACACAATGAATGTCCAAAATAACACGTACTGGCCATGTGTGTGGTGTGCACCTGGCTGTCAGCAGCAGTGGCCTGTGTAGAGCTTTTCATGAACAACAAGCCCTGCTGCTGACAACGTTGGCCCCATTACAGTGACAAGCCAAAAACATCAGCGCCAGGGATACACACACACACACACTCATGCACAGACAGAGATGATGAGGGAAGAGGATGGGCCAGGAGAAGGAGGGGGGTAGAGGGCAGGACAGACACAGCAGAAATATGAAACTACAAGGACTAAAAATGACTTTCAGCTCAAACCTAGGATTTTTTTAAGGCTAGTTTTCATATCTTTGCTTTTGTATTTTGTTAAGTGAGTCTCAGTGGACTGGGGAAAAGCTAGTTATTATGTACTGTATTTTCGAAGGCATACACAACTTGCTCACTTTACTGTTTGACAATGCACAAGCTGTAAAGCAGACAAACACAACAAGCCTAACTGGTAGTAAATGTAAATAGCCATTAAATGCAGATACTGAAGCCTAATTGAAAACAAGGACAATGCAATAAAATACATGGAACCATTTCACTCCTCATAAAAACTACATCTATGTACCCTGTACACTGTTTGTATGTGAATATGAGGACAAATATCATAGAGGCACACTGCAGTGATTAAATGTATTGTGTAAGATCCTATGTTTGTTTTTTTTTACCTCCCCTTGTCTTTATGTTTAGAAAAATGTATGTAAATTAGACACTTTCCACACACTAATAACGAATGAAGTTACTAAAATAATTATTGTTGATGCATTTTACAAAATGTGTACATGAACTGGGGGTTATATAAATCACATTGAAAAAAAATGGGAAGAGACACTCATGCAATGAATTTGACTGTGTAGATCTGAAATAATGTAACACATTAGGCTTAGATTTGTTCAGAAATTACAAATACTTAAGAGAAGTTTTTAACAGATGAAATTAATAATACGACTTGGTTCTCAAATAATACATTAACATTCAAACTACATCGTGACTGGTTAAGTTCATTAAGGGTCTTCTTGGGAAAAGGGAGTAAGTATTGCCAAACCAAACAGAGTACTCGGGAACTCCAAACATATACAAAAACCCTTTTATGACCATTCAAACTCACGCAAGTTTCTCAAGCTGTGCGTCTCTGCAAATTGTCTTTTTATTACTATTGTTATTGTTTGTCTTCCACATACGTATTGCTGGATTTCCTACCTGGTTGTAGCTGTGCACGGCTCCTCCGACCTGCCCGCTGCGCTGAGGAGCTGCTGCGGAGATGTTGTCGCTAAGGGCGAGGGTCTGGTTGCTATGGTAGCTGGCAGAGTACTGGAGCGAAGCCTCCGGGGTGGAGTTGAGCTGCAAGGAACTCTGGGAAAGAAGAGCTGGTCCTATAGTTGGGGGCGGACGGATGAAAGAGAGAGACGAGTGATGAGTTTAGTTTGTCAATGTTTGCAAGAGTACATAAAAAAACAGAAAGGAAAGAAGAACTTGGTGCGAGCAGAAAGAAGGACAGATTAACAGTAAGAGAAGACGAGGGAGCGATTGAGAGGAAAATAGCAGAGAGAGAGAGCGGCAATTTAGAGCAGATAGTGCAGCAGTGCAGCACTCTGTGAGTTGGAGATGGCATACATAATTTATTAGCAGAAGGAAAGAGAAGCAGAGGAATATGGGGAGCATAGGAGGGAGAGGGACAGCAAGAGGATGGATGGATGGCAGGGCTCGGACAGTTAAAAGTTAGAATTGACTGGACATGTAACTATTAAAATAATACCTCTACAAAAATGTGATCGTTCTATTGTCATCATGATCAGTTTTATCCCTGTGTAAGAAATTGCATTGAAATATTGTACTTAATTTTAATACTAATATTGTAATCTGCTAAGAAGTTTATTTAGGTCAAAAAACATAAGATGACAATATATTTACATTTCATTATGTTTGAGCAGGCAGACAGCAAACCTTCTGGATATGTATCTCATATTTTGTTCAAAATGTAAACTTATTTAAACTGTATAATGTTCGTTACAAAAAAGACTTCTGGGTGCTGGTACAAGCCACTGCAGGCAGCTGAGTGAACGAGCAGTTTTATTGGGCAGAAGTGTGTGTGCGTGGGTGTTTGCACGGTTTAGTTTTATTGAAGGGCAGTTAGGTCTATGACCTGTGCTCTTGGCGGTATATAAATATTTGATAAAGTTGCCACTGTTATTCTCTTTCCCTTACTGAATACATTTAGGCACAGACCACTCTTGTTATTACAGATGGCAAATAGCTGAGAAAACAAACCAGGAATGCATTTTTGTCAAACTTCTATTGTCCTTTTTCTGGCCTATGCTAAATGTATATTAATTGCCTATAGCAGCAATCAATGGGATGCTATTTTTTTTTTTTTATTCTATAAAACAAATGCTCCTTATTATTCATTTCCATATTTGCCTGCTCTCTGTATCCCCCACACTCACTCTTCTCCCAGAATCCTTTTCAAACTATGAGTTTTAGCACTGTGAACCAAGATCAACTCCTCTGCTTCTCGCCCTCACAAAAGACTCATCTTTCCTCTTCCTTGCTTGCTTTGTATGAATTATTAATCAGCACTTTCTGTTACACAGACTGAGCTCCCAATTTTATCGTCAGGTCTGGTGTTTGTTGCACAGTGCAGGCAAAACTGTATCACTCACATGGTCTGATGTAACTGTACTGTCTGTCTGGGTGACGCGAAAATCATTAAGTATGTAGAAATGTGTCTATGCATATCAGAACAGGTTGTGCTAGATGGGAGTTCACACTCGGTGCATCTTGGTTAATTAAATCTGTAAATGTTTTTTCAGTAGATAACTCATTATTCAGTATAGATCCAGTATACACAGAGTGAAAAATTGTATGCATTTTATATGGCTTTACAGTTAATAAAAAAACAATCTCGGTTTCCCATAAACAGGTAAAGTATATATAATATGAGTTTCAAACTGAGTTGTATAAGGTACATTGACTAAGAAGTAGTTGTTACTGTAAAAAAAACAGGCTGCCTCAAACTCTCTCTCTTACATTTGAGTGGAGATTGTGTCTAAGTGCAGTGTGTAGCTCTGTTGTGTCAATTGCAGTTTCTGAAAAGCTCAAGAGCCTCTATATGACTATATCTATATCTATGTATCTATAAAAACCTCTTCATGAAAAAACAGCCATTACATGCATTTTGTGCTTAGCTAGTTGTATCTCAATGAGATTAGTAAAAATGTATGGAACCCAGCACTTGTATTAGGAGAATGTACATATTTCACAGAATGTTACATTCATAACTTTTTTCTGCCCTTTTCTAATTATTACAGGTTAATTCAGTTTGTTTTCTCAATATAACATAATTTTCTCAAGAGAAAGCCAACAACTTTTTTAAAGATAATACAAAAATTTGGACTTCCAATTTCCATCATAGCATCCCTTGGAAGACAGACATTATGTGGTTTAGCCAAGCTGCTATTTCAGCTCAGCTCAGCTGCCCATTTCAACAATCAATGACAGGATTACTTTCTCAAAACCTCTGGAAAATGAGACTATTAAGTTGTTATCATGAAAAAAAACACGAGGAATAAAAACTAGACATTTGCTGTTTTTAGGGGAAACAATCACCCACAACCTTTGGTACAAAGAACAATTATTACTTCTATGCTATTATAAATACTACAGAGATTAAAGTATATATTGCTAAATCAATGTATATTTTGTTTAAATGTCTTCAGTCCAGCTTGAGGGGAAAAACTCACATCACAATGTGCAGAGCAATATGTGCATGGCCACTTTTGAAATGCCATCCATTAAAGCAATATCAACTATCAAAAAGGTCAGCAGACAATAAGTGAAAATGGGAATGCAGTCTTCCAAACCAGTGACCTGCAATGAAAATGCCAGGCACATTTAGCCAATGCCCATACAACAGCCTGTATGCCACTCACGCCTTTGATTTCCTTGGAGTATCGCAACACTCAGCCATGAAGAGCAGCAAATCACTTTAAATGGACTCTAGGAATAAAGCACTGGCAATTTACTGTACAACTAATCATAATATTGGCAGTCTGTCTTGACATAAACAGTCAAGGATCCATGTGGGATTTTGGTATAAAATGCTTTGTGATTCTCCTCACACTGACTTAGTTTTCCGCCCATCCCGTAAAAGAAACAATCATTACAAATACATTAAAAATAATCTTTGTTGTAGAGCTTAAATTGTTGGATCAAAGCTATTGACCAGAACAACTTAAATAGTAATCCAGCCCAAAGGTAATCATTCTCTTTTGTATTTACAACCATACAAACATGTCTTCTCTCTCTTGAGACTGACTCTGTGTAAAGATGTTTAAACTGCATTACATTTTCAATTCACATCTGTTGTTTACACTCCCCAATTAAATGTGTTACCAAAACATCTCTCTAACTCTAAATTACAACCAATAAAGCCAAACTGATATCTGTGCTTAGTTAGGTGAAGATGAACGTGCTGAAGGTAGCTGTATTATACAAAGTACTTACGGTCTGCACTGTCCAAAATGCCGGATTCTTGTAGGGATCGAATGCAAGAATCCACCAGCTCAAGGCCTGTGGTCAGCTCATCCTCGATATCCTTCTGCCCATCTGCTGTAGAGACCAGAGAATAAGTCAGGAGCATGGCCTAGACATTTATCAACATCATGTCATGGAAGAAGTCAACTAAATGGTAGAGGAGTATTGTAAGTACTGTTAATACAATATATTACTCAAGTGGAAGCACTCAACAACATTATTACTTGAGTAAAAAGTATTAAATGTAAAGCATACTAGTCAATTGTAGATTTGAAAGGAGTTTTTGGGAACTGCTTTTAATATAACTTGTTACTATTACTGCTACTACTAGTACTACCACCATCACAACAATGTGTCAAAGTCAACAATGTGTTTATTCATTTGAAGATCTAAAGTAAAGTAGCCTATGTTCTTGCAAATTAATTCACAAAGTATATTTTCTTCAAAACATGTACTTCATCAAATTATTTGAGTAAAAAGGTCTAGCTACTTTCCACCAATGATAAACACCAACACTAATGTGAAATAGCAGTGATCACCAACACTTGTGTTGTGATCCTTTCCAAATCCATTACTGTGAGGCAGGCATATCATCCAAATGCTGTCTGACACAGTACTGCTAGCATGTCAAGCCAAACCAAAATCATCACATTGGTGTAATCCCGAAACTTGAGAATTGTTTCAAATACGTCGTTGGATGGAGTTACATATTTAAAACATATTTTATACATGTTTACAGTAACTCTATTGTTAATCATCCATGCATAACAAATATAAAAAGTGAAAATCTACCTTGTGCATTCCATCGAAATTGCTCATCTGTTGAACTGCAAGAGAAAGTACACAGGAACAATGTTAGCAAAACATGACATAGCCAGGCTTTTGATTTGTAATTGCTAGATGAGATTTTTGGACAATTAGATGAGATAAATTGCTTCTATTATGTGTCAAAGAGTCTGTTTCAAGACCACAACTCAGCTGCATTTGCTCTTGCTTGACCTTACCCCGAAATTCCACTGCAAGCGGAAGCGCCGCGCCGTGAAGCGCCAGCGGCCGACGGCGCTGACCCGCGCCCACTGGAAGCGATTTGTAACGGCAGCGCAGCGCCGCGGAGCTCTGAGCAGCTGGGGGAGCATGTGCGGGAATTGCGAGAACGCGCAATAAAGGCCTCCAATAAAGACGGGAACGTGACCAAAACAATCTTCATTCACCAGAAGGACAGAAAAGAACAGTTTAACCCCTCATCCATGGCTCTTTGACTGTTGTACAAACTGAATCACCTGTGACCTGAACTATCGGCCTCTGGTGCAACAGGAAGGGTCGCAAGTGATTTGTGACTTGATTTAAGAACATGTGCATGTTTATATATAACAGATTTTATTAACAATAAATGTACATTTTTACAACCACATAAGCATATATATTATTACCGTAATTAAAAGTTATGTACTCCGTGTACGGCGTCGTTTTATTTTATTTTTTTTACATTTATTGTGAAAATCCGTAAGTTACACTCGTTCAGTATCCGGTTTGGTGCGATCTGATCTGTGTAGATTGACGTGGACTGGGAGCGCCGTCGCCAGTGTTCCCAGATTGGGCGGTTTCCCGCCCAATTGGGCTACTTTTGCTCTCTCTCGGCGGAAAAAAATAGCGTTGGGCGGGTGTATAATATTTGGGGCGGGATTTTCAAAATGTAAAATAAACTTATTTTAATAATATTTTATAAATTTCCTGATCAATAATTACATATATTTGCTGGTTATTGATGAATAAAATTAATTTGTAAAATAGAAGTAGTAATATTAGTGTCATTAGTTGTCAATCACATGTCTAATTATGGACCTGTGATTGGTTGAAAAAAGTAAACACTGCAGCCCCGTGAGAGAGCTATTTGTTTTTCTGATTACACTCATTGTGGAGACTGTTTATTACTTTTTCCATTGGCAGTTGTGAAGTTTTGTGTGCTCAAAATATGCTATTTCATATGTATTACAGTTTTAACATTAAGATTGTAGAATGGTTGTGATTTGGGCGGGTTTTTATTGCGTTTGGCGGGTTTTACGTTACATTTGGGCTGGAAACTGTCAGTCAGATCTGGCAACCCTGGCCGTCGGAGGAAAATAGAACTAGGGCGTATCTCCGGCGAAGCGCCGCGCACTCTCGCGCCAGAGCAGCGGCGCGGCGCAGGCAGTGGAATTATTCTCATTCGCTAGAAAGGAAGTGTATTTGAAGCGCAGTGCGCAGCGCGGCGCTTACGCTTGCAGTGGAATTTGGGGGTTAGTTATTGCAGCACTCACAATTCACCTCTACCCCAGCTCCTTCAATAAAAAAATACCCACAAAAGTTTAGAGACAGAAACAACAGACATTTTTAAAATCCTTCAAGCTCAGTAGTTGTTACTCCAACAGAATTTTAACATACATTAATTAATGCACACAGGTGCCTGCTGACTTTTACTGACACATTATCGACAGATGTTTGAAAATAAAGGAAAAACAAAGAAAAGAGACTTGCGAAAAAAGTGGGAGTTGAGTATTGAGCTGTGTGCAGAACAATCAATGCAGACACCATCACACGAACTGATATATTTATAGACTCTTTGATCGGACTTCATCTAAACCATTAGAGAGGCTGTCTGAGGTTGTCCACACTCGTCCCATTTAGGCTGTTTGTTATTTTACAAAGCCAACTATCTAATTGAATGTCTGTCAAAGGCTGTGCATGTGCATCTTGTTAATATTGTACCATTAGAGTCTAAAATGCCTCTGCGCCTTATTTTGTGTACACACTGGTTGAAGTATATGAGAATTGGAGAATACATTTACATGTGTTTATCTGTCCTTTTGTATGCTTGGTTGCGTGTAGTAATGGACTGCCAGAGATGAGGCTGTTCTAAATAGCCATAATGTATCCGTGTGAATAAATCTATTTTGCTTTAAACACAGAAGCTGTTTTCTAAAGCATCAATGCTGAGCTGTCAGAGGATCTTGTAACTGCAGCTATGTGATATATCTCACTAGAGTAGACATTTTATTATAATATAAAATGGATAGTGCTACAGTTAATTCGCCAATTTTCAAGTTTCCAAGTTTCCAAGTCAAGCTCGAGTCTCCATTGTTCAGGTCTAAGTCTGAGTCAATAAAGACTGGTCTGTGTTGAGCCCAAATTGAATCGTTAGAACTTATAGTGGGAATCAAAGTCCAAGTCCAAGTCTACGGAAAACCTTAGTCTGGTCTGAGTCATGTCATCTTGTGTTGAGGTGCAAGTCAGAGTCGAGTCCAGTCTAAATAAAAAAGTCCAGTCTAAATCAAAAAAAGTCCAAGTCAATTGAAGGGTGTCCCAGTCCATGCAAAGGAAAATATACAAAGTCATATAAACTTCTGCGTATATTATTTTTCAAACAGTTTATACAACCTATTGATTGTTAAGTTTCATTATAGGTTTGCTACTGCCATTGCCAACACAATTTGTTGTCAAAGAGAAAAAAAATACCCTGAGTAATAAGAAAATCAAAGAAAAACACAAGAACAGATGCTACTTTCATACAAATCAAATATCCTCATCTCCAGTGTAAACTCTGAGATGCTTGACATTTAGGCATGACTTCTGTTTATCTTTCCCTCCAGATGCTGCTTCCTCTGATTTTTATTTTTTTATTTTTTATTGGAAGTCCTTTATTATGCAGCACAAAATCACAGCAATGCAATGGAGCAGGACTAATGAGAGCATGAGCCTGAATGCAGAAAGTCACATCCATTACCTGAGAGGAAATTCAATCCTCTAGCATTTTGATGAACTTCAAACCTAGCCAAATAACATGTGTTTTTTGATCGTCATAATTATCCAGCCACAAAAGTCACAATTCAGTGTACAGTGGGTGCCAATCCCAAGCCCAGATAAACAGAGGAGGTTGCATCAGGAAAGGAAACAGGCCAAATCTTTCATGCAAATGACTAAGAAAGAGATTGTTTGGTAATATATAGAGGAGGAGGGACAGGAAAATGGTAAAAGGATGCTGAATTGTGAGTCACCAGACAAGAGGCATAGAGGAAGACCACAGGGGAGATATATGGATGTAGTGAAAGAGGACATTAAATTAGTGTGGTGTGAGTAAAGAGGATGCAGGGGATCGGGATAAATGGAGGCAGAATATTCTCTACAGCATTGGCAACCCATAAAGGAGAAAAGAAAGGAAAAAAAAGAAAAAGAAAGTTTGATACTGACAAAGGTAGAGCAGCAGGAAGCATTACATGACATGCACTCAGGGTCACTAAAGAGTAAATTGTACCTGATTGCAATGCACTTTTCAGAGAGATTGGACTAAAACTGCTGCTAACTAATTGAAGTTCCCTCTTAAAGTGTGCCCATTTTAACTAAACTCTCCATCTTGAAGTGACTTCGATTCATGTAGGTCAAAGTCAGAAGAGAAGTCTGCCATTATGAGGACAACATGAAGCATGAGCACAGAAGATACAAACTTGGATTTTTAAAGGTTAAGTGGTGATGTGAGAGATAATGTTTAAGACATCATGACTTGTTGCTTTACATGATTCACTGGCTCTCAACTGGTTTGATTTTTATTGTGACCCACAGTTTTACATAACAGAGGAAGTTCTTTCTTTATTTTATGTTAATAAACAATATTTAGGGTTAAAAAAAAAAGCTTAACATCAAAATATCAACCTCTCTGCAACACAGTTTTGGCTCATGAGCTACCTTTTGGGAACCACTTTTATGAAATAATGCTCTTTGACAAACCAATCCTTATTCTGTCTTTTTTGTGTGGGAAAGTCTAAAAAAAAGTAGAAAACCTCACTGATGCAAACTGTGTCAGAGGTATCAGCGTGTCTATGTCAGTGTGTCAGTTAAAATGGACTTGGAAGAGGAGTGACAAAAAGACACACATTGTTACGGTTGATGGACTGAGAAAAGTACTGCATTATTCCACAGCATTGCACACTCTTGCCTGCAATGCCACAACTCCACACACACCAGAATATGTAACACTAAGGGTGCTTAAAGTCATATTTTAACCCCACTAGCCCACTGTCAGCCACAACTGAGCTAATATGAACAGACCTATAGTAACAATGTAGACCGAACAATAAAAGATGTGGATGCAGAGGTGAAATAAGTACTCAAAATCTGTACTCACATAAAGGTACAGTACCTCTACATATAATTAGCCAAGTAGAAGTAAAAAGTCCAAAATTGCTTGTGTAAAATAAAGAAAATGTATTGAGTGTATGGCTGAGCGTATGTCTTGCTACTTCCACTGCTACTACCACCAATACAATTACTACTAATAATAATAATTCTAATGCTACTACTACTGCAACAACTACTGTTACTGTCCTCTTTACAGCCGAGGTCAAAACTACTTTAATAATACTCCAGAAAAGGTAAGTATAAGTATGTTTTAGAAAATGTATTCAAAAAGTCTTGTTCTTAAAAATATACGTATACTTGTAAATGTAGTTTGAGTAAATTTTTGTAAATTTGAGTAAAAATGTCTAGTTACTTTTCATCTCTGTGTGGATATACAGTATACTGTAAGCTAAAGAAACAGAGTCCAGCATTTCACATAGACAGTTCCCTTTACAGAAAAATAGTTGAAATGCCTTATACACATAAAACAAATGCACCAACATCGCCAGGAGCAATAATACAGAGATTTTACTGCAAGCGCTTGTGTTGTTAATAAGTTTAAGACATAAATATGAACTGTGCTGCAGCCATAAAGGGAGAAATTCCAGCAGCAACATACTTCATGAGTCATTAGTCGTCTGCGTTAAGAGCATTAGGCTGACAGAGTTACCCACTGCAGCACGCGGTTCAGCTCCAATCCTCCAGCTGCCTCCCTTCACAGATAGTAGCACTTTAGAAACACTTTGCCGTGACTTGATAAGGCTGTCAGCACGGGTGCTCATATGCTGCACAAGCAAACACACATGCACACTCCTGTCTGCATCCCATTTAAGCGTTTTGGACACAGATATCTGCTATGAACTACAAAGTAAAAACACTACTACAACCGGTTGAAATAGGAAAGTAAATGTATCTTTAAAAAGTGGTATCCATTAAAATTGGATAAATGCCAAGTGAAGTGGACTACTGCTTCTTTGTGGAGTAAAAATAGAATAGTATTAAAGTCTATTGTCCACATGGTCTGACATTTACAACAGTTATAATGAAATGTCTTTTTTTAGCTTGTATTTTTGATGGAGTCATTAGCAGGTAGAAGAAAGTACAAAGAAGTCAGGGATCAAAGGTATTGCATATTGTACATATGTATGCACACTTTTTATATTTAAGGTACAATACAAATTGTATTATTCGAGTTATTAAAATCTGATAAAATACATTTATGGCTGTGTGTTTTACTACAACAGGTTACAATGCTTACTTGGTACTCAAGCTGAATGATAATATTGGTAGAATATGGTTCAAATCCATCGTGTGATTATCCACAATTGAGGAGGTAATAAATGGCAGTGCAGCAGCGCTCCTTATTGATCTCATTTATCGTTGCCTGTGGGGTCTGAGAGGACAGATGTCAAGGTCAGCTGACACACAGCTGTGGGCTAAGAGCAATTCAGTGTCTCACTCAAGGACAAATGGATGAAATGAATGAACGCCCTCAGACAAGGGAGCAGGAGCCCTGTAACTTGCTCACAATCACAACTTCCCATTTTGAACCACTGTCAACTGTGAGACTGACAGCTTATCCCCACAGTTCAGAGGAAGCACACACCAAACTAAACCAGCCAAACCAAAAATGTCCAAAAAATCATGTCCAGACTGCTTTATAGACTTTATTTCATTGAGCTATAATGTTGGTAATTAGCTTTGAATGGGCCTAACATTTCCATTGCCTCTTTAAATATATATAAGCCCGTAGCCATTAGGCCAAAGATGGAGCGGCTGGTGTGAGACTTGTTAAAACTAATTATTAAATGTTTTATTCACTGCCAAATTTCAAGTGCAGCACTGATATCATTGTACTTCACCCTATTACATTCAAGTGCAATGCTTAAATCACCCCTCTGTGTGAGAAGTGCACATAAAAGGAGACCAAAGTCAATTGCAGAACAAGCCAATAACTCCATGTAGACTTTATACATATACTATTGTAATATCAGTGTTTTAAGTGATAACTAATATGCCACGTCAAGGACACATCAAGAGGGTTAGTAAAAAATATCCTATTATATATTCTGGACTCTGAGTAAAACTACTGAATTAAAATGAATGAATGAACACTGCCAAAAACTGCTTACTAATGTTTAGAGCGTAAATGATTTGGGAAGCCGCTGAATCTAAAATCTGTCTATTGCAAGGATACAGATCAACCCACTGTTGGCTGTCCTAACAGTACTTCATCATCTTCAGCATCAAAGAGTGACACCGTAGTCATCATCTGTCAATCAAAGTGGAGAAGCAGATTTTAATGCTTTTGTGTGTGTGTGTGTTTCTGTGTGTCTGTGTGAGAAAGACAAATTAGAAATTGCCTATTGTGTGTGCACTGGGCAAAATGACAATCTGTCTGAGAAGAATTAACCAACAAACACAAACCAACTTTAAACAATAAAAAAAGTCAAAACATTGAATGCGAAAAGCAAAAATGTGTTGTGGTTATGTTGATTTCTGTATGGTCTGTTTCTTCTCAGACATATACAAATCTTCAGTATTTGTGCTAGTGTGTGGGGGTGCCCATGCACAATAGTCTATTCACAAGCCAGTCTATTGTTCACACAACTGAGGCTGAGGACAAACTTTTGTGGATATGACAGCTGAATGACAGTTCAACACTGCAGATGGAAGAGAATAGTCTAGTCAAGTATTCACAAAAATGTCTTCTAATGCCTGACTACTGACAGCTGCAACAAAACCTCTATTCCTATAAAAAACATAGAAAACAATGCTTCTTAGTTTGACAACCCCAACAGAGATATGCAGCTCTCTGCAGCTCCCCTGGTGTCACACAGTACTTTCAAGTCATACACATTCAAATTTAGATTTGCACTGCAAAAGACTGAGTTTCTGAAAACGATTTATTCTGAAGTTTGATGAAATAACAAGAAAAATATAATTCACTTCTCTCTACTAAATAATAAAGCAACAAACAAATAAATACAAATAAAGGATCAGCAGCTTTGAACAATGGAAATACAGGAGATATTTGACTTAATATTTTTAGATTCCAAAAGTTTTCACTGCCCCAGTTTTCACTGTCCCACGCATCTTTACTGTAAACAGTAAAGTAAACCGTAAAATTGCTGCCTTACATAGGCTACTACTTACTTATGTTGGTAGGGATTACCATACTTATAATGCAATGTTAAATGTTTTTTTCAAGCTTTTTAATAATTATTATTATTATTATTTTTAAAGAGTATAGAGTAAAACCAGTATTTCAGGTTTTAAAACATAAAATACTTGGAATCAACTTCTTTTAGTGAACTGTTACTTTCACTTTGTAGAAAACACATGGACTTGGTGCCTGTCAAGGCCCTGTTAGCCCTGTCCACACTGCAGCCAGCTCCCACTCTGCAAACATAGTAATTTATTGTTCGCACGTGAATAAAGTGAAGAGGATTTCAGTTCAGACATGACAGGAGAATCTCTGAGTGCTTGTACTGAGCTGTGAGGGATAGACAGAGCATGATAAAATGGCTAACGAGCAAGGCTATTAGCAACATGAAGCTAACATGTAGATAAATTACTGCTTTGTAGTGGCCACGATTTTAACACTGAATTTATCCTGGAGAAAGTGGGGTTTCACAAGTCTACGTAGGGTTGCAAGCTCAAGTGTGTTTTGCTCTTGAGAAGGGCTTTGCCTCAGCATACAGGATTATTCAAACATGCTTAAATGAAACAAGATACACGTCCAAGTATCTTTTTGTTGGAAACATAACGTGGTAAAAAGCTAAAAAAATCTTGCATAATAGGTCTCCTTTAATGATGCAAGATTGTACTTCATTCTTGTATACAGACAGAAATGTGTATGTGTGTATGTATGCAGTGTGTCACAGATAGAAGTGTGTATGTGTGTATGTATGCAGTGTGTCATAGACAGAAGTGTGTATGTGTGTATGTATGCAGTGTGTCACAGATAGAAGTGTGTATGTGTGTATGTATGCAGTGTGTCATAGACAGAAGTGTGTTTGTGTGTATGTATGCAGTGTGTCACAGATAGAAGTGTGTATGTGTGTATGTATGCAGTGTGTCATAGATAGAAGTGTGTATGTGTGTATGTATGCAGTGTGTCATAGACAGAAGTGTGTATGTGTGTATGTATGCAGTGTGTCACAGATAGAAGTGTGTATGTGTGTATGTATGCAGTGTGTCACAGACAGAAGTGTGTATGTGTGTATATATGCAATGTGTCATAGACAGAAGTGTGTATGTGTGTATGTATGCAGTGTGTCACAGATAGAAATGTGTATGTGTGTATGTATGCAGTGTGTCACAGACAGAAGTGTGTATGTGTGTATGTATGCAGTGTGTCATAGACAGAAGTGTGTATGTGTGTATGTATGCAGTGTGTCATAGACAGATGTGTGTATGTGTGTATGTATGCAGTGTGTCACAGACAGAAGTGTGTATGTGTGTATGTATGCAGTGTGTCATAGACAGATGTGTGTATGTGTGTTTGTATGCAGTGTGTCACAGACAGAAGTGTGTATGTGTGTATGTATGCAGTGTGTCATAGACAGAAGTGTGTATGTGTGTATGTATGCAGTGTGTCACAGATAGACTTTTGTATGTGTGTATGTATGCACTCATGTGTACATCCAGAGAGCAGCACCTGCCTTGTTCACATCTCAACCCATGAACATCTGCTGTGTGTGTGTCTAAATCACTGAGCTATTATAGTTATTATGAAAGGTGGGCTATGGCCGTTTTGCACTGCACAGATAATGATGGAATACCTCTATGCATAATTCACCAGGGACAGGGTGGCCTGACTTTGTGCACCCGATATTATTGTGTTCCTCACAGACAGGGACTGTCTAATATTTATACTCATCTAACAAGGCTCAGTGCAGCCCGACGTATTATTGAACTGGAGATTAAAAGAGCTGCTTGCGAGCATTAGAAAGTGTTTAAAATAAAGTTTTGCTTTTAGAGAATCTCAAGCACAGCTAAAAAGCTTTACTGCTAACGTCCTACTGAGCTACTCATGCAATATGTTCATTATTAAAATCATTGACCATGTACAAACATAACGTGTGAGGGAAACATCTGTTTGACCTGTGAGTAAAAATCACACTTAAAAGTATTATAAAATGGTACTCCGTGTTTAAGCCTTGTCCCAGAGTATTTTTGCTGGGTTGTTTGGTGGTCTTGTTAAGTCACGGTCTCTTTCTTGATGCATAGCTGGTTTAAGACATTTTAACACTTACTTTGTTTCAGTTTGTAGGTTTTAAAACATTTTTTTTTTTGTGTGCTTTCTATAATTTTGTTGCCCTGAATTAAACTTTTTAACTGGGTTTGGTCCTGGTGTTGGTCATGTTGTTTGTTTGGTTTTGTTCTAGTTTAGTCACAAAAGCAGTGTTGTTTGATTTTGTTCAAGTCAAAAAAGCAATGCAAAAACAGACAACAAATGCCAGGTAATCAAAATTTACAGCAAACCAAATCTACTGTGAAAATGACCACATAGCAGCCAAGGGGGCACAGGGAAACCCGTGCACACGTGAACGTATTCAAGGCCAGTGGTGTGATGTCATGGCTGGGACAGCTCCTGGCTTTGGGGGCAGGCGCCATTGACGGTGTAAATCACTCATCCCCAGAGGATAATCTACCAGTGATTTAGAGGAAGTCACTGAGCTGGTGCTGCTTCCAGTCCAGTGGAGGGATATATTAGTGTGCATGTATGTGTGAGAGAGAGGGGAAAGGTTAGCCACCATACACTGTCTCTCTCTTTGAAGCCCTCATGAGACTAATTACCAATACTCTGTGGCTCCACACACGCACATTTGTAATCTTACACCACACAGGAACTGTCGCTGCTTGAGTGTGTGATCAGGATAATGGCTCAACATGAGCCTCATACTGTCAGTATTCATGATTCAGGAGAGACCACTCAAAGTGTGGGACGGTTATTACAGAAAGACACACAAATTATAAGACAAATTAAGCTCAGTGGCCAGCATGTCTAATCAGAGGAAGATGACCAAATGTTAGCGAGCAAAATGCTCCAGTGCTGGTCTATAAATAAAAGGTCAGTGTGACTAACCAGTTGTAACATTTTTACAAATACACAAGTATACAAAATATTTACATGAGTTGCTATGGGGGCATCTTTTGTTTTTCTAACTTCTTAACAATTAAGCAGACAGACAAGGAAACACCTAACAATCTTGAAACAGAGAAATTGTTGGTCATACTTCATTGCACTGGTTAGGTCTGTTTACTTTTTATTTGCCCAATGCCTCAATGCCTCTTACAGAAATATCCACCCTCTGACTTTTTATAAAAAAAATCTCCCTCTGGGGAAAAAAATCCTCCTCCAAATAAACACATCCAATTAACATACAATTGAAAATTACCATATACTTAACATTCATGTTCATGCCAGCTTTGGTCTAACACACGCATATAGGCCTGCAATGTAATGCCCACTGCTTACATGTGTGTCATGTAATTAATATTATAATGTTTTGCAGAAGGGTGACTAGCCTCTTTGGAGTGTAAATGCATGTTCCGTTACACTGTAGGTGTATGGGTAGGCACGCAAGTTGATGAGGCTATCCATGAAGCCTATGTATGCATAATATATGTGGCTATATGTATGATGCATATACAGTGAGTGGTGATTGATAGATGATGTATTGCGAGTCATAGCTGGTCATGGCAGGTTTTAATTAACTGGGGGCATAGGAGCTGCTTGGTCAGGCCATCACTGTTTATCACCATATGTGTGTAGATTGAATGAGTAGGTCTATAGCTCACATACAGAACATATACTGTACGCAAAAAGAGCATCTATCAGCAAGCAACTCATTCATGCCCTTAATGTTTCTTTTGCTCTACTAGAAGGGACTGCCTTGTTGTTAACTACTAAAATCATTTATAAAATACTTTTAATTTCTTAATCAACAATAGAAAACATACACAGATCAGGCATAACATTAAGACCACCTGCCTATTATTAGTGGTCATGTCATGTGTTATGACTCCCTGCCTATAATGATGCCCCATTCACTACAGACTGTGATGCACCCGTGTTATTCCAATACCTTTCTATCAGAACCAGCATTAACCTCTTCAGCAATTTGAGCTATATTAACTCATCAGTCCAGCCTTCGTTCACCACATGGCAGCACATGTTGCTGGTTCACCTCTGTTCCTTTCTTGGAACACTTTTGATACTGACCACTGCAGACCAAGAATACCCCAAAAGAGCTGCAGTCTTGGAGATGCTCTGACCCGGTTGCTGAGCCATCACACTTTGACGTTTAGCAAACAATCTCAAATCCTTATCCATTTTTCTGCTTCTAACCTTAACTCTGAGGACAAAATGTTCACTTGCTGCCCAAACATACAAATGATGAACAGACAATCTGTGTTATTCATTTCAACTCTCAGTGATCATAATGTTATAACTTATATATAGCAATGCATCCTGCTGCTCCAATTTCTGTATAATTGGTGTTTATCTTAAGTGAACAACTGAAATTAAAACCCACTCATAATAAAAAAATAAAGAGCTCTTCCTATGTTGCTTTGAAGGAAAAGATAAATAACACCCACACAGTTGTTTAAGAGTATGGCATGACTTGAATTGTAGCCACATATCTAAATTACTGACTGACTGGTCTTTTTGCTAGTTTTAACGGCATATTGAGATTTTATGGTAAAAGACAGTCCAGGGTCAGATTACACCTCGGTTTTATGTATTCAATAGTACTTGAGTTGTACTCAGAGGTTTATGTGTAGTAAATCATTTGAGATTTGAGTTAGATGCTTATATTTTACCAAAAGCACTAAATTCACACCGTTTCATCTCATTCTTCCTCATCTTAAGAGAAGTGCATGCATGTGGGAGACTTCTGACGGCTCAACCCTCAACACAGGAGTCATACCATGTCACTACAGGCTACTGTCAATTATAACAGACAGAATTACTAACATACAAACAACAACAATATTTATCACATGTCTCAGAACAATGTTTCAGTAGTATTTTTTACTTTTTGCATCATAACATGGAAAACAATCTGAATATACAATCAAAATACTATCCTAATCCTATCATCCAAATATGTGGGTGTATTAGAAGATTTAGTGACACTAAACTGTCCCTAGTGAATGAATGTGAGAATGAATGGTTGTGTGTCAGTGTGTGTCTTTGTGTTAGCTCTGTGACTAACACTGGTGTACCCTGCCTTAGACCTATAGTTGCTGGGAAAAACTCCAGCAAACTGCAACCCCTAACAGGAATAACCAAAAGAAGAATGAAACAACAATATAAATAAATGTCAAAAAATTGCTGCATTTTGACTTTGGATAAAAAATATATTAAAATATCTAAACAAGCAAAAAATACTTTAAAAATCTAAACAAGCAAAAAAATAAATAAAAAAGTTACTAAGCCAGCAGTAAAAAGAACAGTTTACCACTGCAAGCATAACAATGGCAATGTTGTGTGTAAAAAACCATGAGACAGATTTGTGCACACAGAGAAAAAAACACATCAATCATGACTCGGCACACAAACCTATCACCCACGTTGCCTTGTATCCACAGGTCTGAAATCTTCTCCTCAAACTGCTGCAGGCATCGATTCCTTTGGCCGCGGGGTATGGTGTCTCAAGAGGACCAACTCTCTCAAACATCTTTCTGCTCCCTTTATGGTCTCACACAATGACAAATGTATGAGGACACTCACACTTACTCCCATCAGTGATAAGTACCACATTAACGCAGGAATAAAAACTTTGAAGTGTCCTGCTTTCTTGCATACTATTGGTCATAGGACAAATCTATTCCTCACTGCCTTGATCTGAACCTTATACATTCTTTAAGCATGTCTCTAACGCATATGTTAACATGGGTTATTCATCTCTGGGATATCTCTTTCTTGTTTTCCATCTTTTCTTTTCTTTGTTCAGTCTTCTGGTATTCCCTCGTCTCATCTCTCTTCCCATGACTTCTCACATATTCCTCTGCTCGGCCTTTCAGAGTCTCCGGACGTCTCTCTGAACAGGTGTAATGGATTTAAATGTATTCAGTGATTGGAAAGAGAAATGGTTGGTTAAGTTTAACTGAACAAAAAGGTGACAATGTAAATGGAGCATTAAACCTGTCATGTCTCATTTGCTTCAGCCCCTTATGTTACCACGTTTTGTTCATGTATGAATTTGAATAACTGTATATATTGATCCATTTGTATAAAAAGCATCTCAGCAGCAAGCCCAGTGTTTAAAAAAGTGAGAACTGCACTTGGCATCTTGTAAAACCACCTTAATTTAATCCTATTAAATAAAAACCTTTTTCTCCCAAACACGGATGCATAAACTTGAAAAAACACATGATAATAATAAAACAGGCAGCAATACCAAATATTAATATAATACCACATGTCTGAACACAACAAACCTGTTATATACTGTCAAGCTTTTTCAGGAGGTCAACAGAAAACAAATAAGAATGAATGGTAAAAGCCAGCCACACATGTTTTAACCTGTTAAGCCCTGAGGCCTTTTTCCCGAAAATTCTATATCTACATTTATTAAGGTTTTACTTAACATTTACCAGGTGTACATAGCTAACCTTGGTAGCAAATTAATTGGTGGACTTTGGGGATTACTGTGGAAGAGAAATAATATTAATATATTATATTGTTTGACCATAAATGGAGGTTGAAATGGATTATTCTAATTTCCGCCTGAAAAAAAAAAAACACATATTAGCCTCCAAAAAAGCCTTTTTCCTTCCTGTAGTGAAGCAAATAACAACATAAATTGAAAATTTCACATATCCTGGTCTACTGCAGCAAAATTTGTGCCAAATAAACAAAGTAATGGAAAGATATACATGTTGAAGTAGATAGTTTTGTTGCCACGAATTGTCCGAACACGAGGATGTCAAAAGTGTGTGTTAGCCGTTGTATCTCCCCTCTATGGTCCGAACAAGCGGACGCAAGGGGGCGCGGAGCCCCATCGGGCTCTATTCGGGTTTAAGGGGTTAAGCCTGCTCAATTGTCAGGAAAGACTATAATCTTTCATAAGGAACTGTCTTTTCTGACACACTGACTCTCCCAGAATAATTGGAAATGCCAAACTGACTGATGCAAACAGAGTTTAATACACTTCAGCTCCTGATTTAGATAAGTACTGGTGAGGCATAAAGCCATAGGCGCAGTGCCAGGAAAGTTAGAACAAATCAAGCAATTACTGTTGACCACATTTTCACCAGAAACATGTAAAATACACAAGCGGCTGTATTATAATGTGATTAGAGCTACCTGGTTATTCTGTGATACACGAGTGCCAAAAATAAAGCCACTAGATACTAATAGTATCATGAGGGCTGATTATGGCTACTGATGTCAAAAACACAAAACAGATAACAGTGTGTTTAAATGGCCATCAGGTGCCCTATTATATTACCTCCAGAGACACATTAACTTCCACTGCATTTCAATAGGCCAATTTTTCACCCGTCTCACCCTCCTCTGTTCTGCTCTTATACCTTGTGTTTAGTCTTTAGTTTGTTTTGTTTTTCTGTTTTCCTTTTGCTTTCCTTCACACTCTGTCCGTTTTCCTCTCTGTGCTCCTCTGCCAGGGTTTGGTTGGTTCTTATCTATTCTCACCACTATCTGGTGCTGGGGGAAGATAAGCATGCATTTGCATGTTTAATGAACCAAACACCCTAGATTCCCCCCAGCTTTGGGACACACACATTCACATGGGTGCGCAGTGCATGTACATACACAGTAATGAGAGCCCTGCAGGCCCAGCTCTCCTTCAGAGTCACCAGCTGCTGACTCCTACAGGAACAAACAGGGGCTGCCTTCACCACAGGAAATAAGGACACCATCTAAACAATAATCTATTTTAGGATGTGCCCCCAAAATAAACAAAATATTTACACAAAAAAACAGTTTACCAATTAACAATGAAGAACAGTAATGTCCAGAGATGTCTTGTTGAACAGTTAACTCAAAATTACTCATAAACCATATTGATAACACTTTAGAAGTCACCACCACATAAATAACACATTAGTACATCTATAAATAACTTTTTTATATGCTGGTTATTGTCCAGCGTGTACCCCAAGTACAAGCCAGCTCAGCCAGGATATGCCCACCCTGTGACCCTGAAAAGCTACGAAATCTCGTGAAAGAGAGGCAGGATTCCTACACAAACATTTTCAAAATATGCTACCATCTGATTGTCATATAAAATATATTTCAAATTGAAAAAAACAGAAAAGCCAAGACATAATTTGGAAGCGAAGGCAGATGGATGGTGAGAGAGATGAAACAACACACAGAAAAGCAGACAGAAAGATAGACAGTGGGCCCGACAGCAGCGTGAGAGATGTCGGCACCTGCCACCATTTTTCTCCTTTCCTTTTAGAGATGCATCATCAGTCATTAGAGAGGAGCATGACTCGGGGTATCATCATTATTCACACAGGCACATATGCAGTACACACACAACCCCAAACACACGGCGTATTTTAAGGTTTAATGCAGCGCCCTATAATTCCCCCTCTATGCTGCGTTTTGCTGAGCTTATAAAAACGCCCGCAGCTAATGGTGTGATGGATCCCTCTATTATCACCCGATGCTAGAGAAGAGGGTGGGGTGCACTGAGATAAAAGATGGTAATTGGATAGTATTTTAGCAGTGGGCATTCGTGGACAGGAAGAAATGGAAAAAATCTTGAATGGGAAGATGCCCTAATAAGCAATGTTTCTATCGATCAAAAAAGTCTGTAAGGGATTTTATATACCAATTTAAAATAGACTATACTTATGTTTGTGCATGAACAGTAATAGGTAGGGGTCGCCAAAGCTTCTCAGTGGGTTGCGAGTGCATCTTGTAAAAGAGGTCCAAGCTAGAGTTGAATGTTAATACAAGGAAGACTGTGGTTAATACACTACAATAGTCAAAGAAAATGTGTTTAGAAATTGTTGAAAATAGATTAATAATGTTTTTATTTTTGTTATGCAATGAAATTTACCCAATTAATTAAATTTTTCCTAATTATTAGGTTCAGGGAGGCGAAGGGTGGGGGCCGTCTACATATCAACTGATAAAATGGGGGTCACATGGAAAAAAGGTTGGGAATCACTGGGTTAGGGCAGTGGGGTCCAGCGCCCACTGGGGGTTCGCCAAGATCTATATTAAGTACATAAAAAGAAACTGAGTCTGAAAATGAAGTACAGTTATATACTTGGTTAAAAAATAAAACTTTAAAACATTTTTTAGCCAAGAGTCAGGTTTTATCATAACATTTTATAGAAATCTATGCAGAAAAACATGACAGCCTTTTGAGAAGGGTGAAGTTTTGTTGTTGGGGCTTCACATGGGATTTTCTGAAATTTAAGGGTCAACACTCTTGACTATGGGAATGGCTGGGTTAGGGTAACATGGTCTACACTGCTTGACATTTAACTTTGAATCAATAGCAATAGAAAAAATGGCTATTCCAGCACTAGCCAACATGTGCTTACACAGCAAAACAATGCAAAAAACAATGGAGAGAACTGAAACTGTCAAATGCAGATAAACATGAACAATGTGTCCAGGCAATAGTTAATAAGGCGGGAGAAAGCCAGAGAGAACCCACAGTAACACAGGGAGCACATCCAGACCCAACTGTGGCCTACCTGAGGATATAACCTATGACTTTCTTATTGAGAGGCAGAATCTGTAACCTCTCTGCCACAGGGCACCCCACAGTGTAATGTTAATAATTAATTCACCTGAAGTTGCAAAAAGTCAAGAAACAGTTGCTTTATCCAAAAGATTCACTGACACTCACTGTGTTTCTAGGATGTATCAGATGTTGTGATCAACTCCAGTGTGTAAAAAAAAAAAAAGCCTATAAGAGTAGTGTGTGAATGCCTGCTCCTCAGGGTAAGACAACTTTATAGTCTAGTAAGTGCGTTTGCCCCTGAGAACAGTATAGGCCCAGGGTTAGGAAGTGTGTGGCTGTGACTGTGAATGTTACACTGAGAGAGAGCTGGTCCCTGCTGCTGGGAAACTAAATGTCATGGCTTGATTAGAATAAATAGTGCTATACGGCTCTGGGACCAGGCTCCAACACACATTAGGGGCAAAATATGTGTGGACTCATAGCTTTTGTTCACTCTTCCCTTTTTCTTTCACAGACACACGTACTTAGTGTTTAGGACATTGCAGCTTTACCTCTCCCTGACCTGCCCAATGGGTCTCAGGGCAGAAGTGAAATCTGAACAACAAAATCAGAAAGCTGTTACTGCCTCAGGACATGAACTTTACACCTCCATCCTCACTCCTCCCTCGTCGCCTGTCCTACTGCCACTTTGTGTCTCTCTCTGTCTCTCTCTGTCTTGTCAGCGTTGGAATGTGTCAAATTAGTGTTCTATTTTGCAAAGTTTGCCAAGATTGGAAAGGGCACTGCACAGTTTGCTGTACACTTTGACCATAAATATCTTATGTGAGTTCATAGTCATGTGCATAGTAGATTACAAACTATGCATTACGCAAATTATAACCAAACTTGTGTCATGTTTCTCAGAATTTTCTTCATCTTTAGAGCGCCATTAGGTAATCAAGATGTGAACAGGTCAAATTAAGGTAAATTAAGATGACACCCATGAAAAACACATTTAACATACATTAAATACAATTAAAGATATACACACAAGAGCTTTATATATATTTAAATTTCTTCTCATGATTTGAAAGTGTATACCATTCCCAAACAGACCAATGCTTAAAGTGGGTAAGGCATAGGAGGCTGCCCAGGAAATACATTTATTTTTGCATGGCAACACAATGCACATAAAAAAAATAGCGTTGAGTCAGATTAAGAATACTAGAATAATTTTCACACAACACCTGTACTTGGAATTTACAGATACTTCTAATGACTTTTTGCCAGGGTTATGTTTCTAAAAAGTAATAGATGCATAAAGTCAGACTGATAGGAAGGGGACAGACGATATGGTAAAATGAGACAATGCAAACACACTGTGAAGAAAATAAAAGAGAGATAGAGAGCACTAAAAAATGAAAAATAATAAATCAATGAACCTATTCTGCAGCTGCTGCGGGGTAATGAAAGCTATTTATTAGGCTTTTCTCTCACTCTCTCTCTCATTCCTTTACCCTCTCCTGTGTTCTTGCAATGCGTCGAGCCGCCTCCAGCATTGATACGCTTATCTACTTATACTAAACACTAACACTTCCATTAAGCACAAAAACACTCATTTAGAGGTCACATTTGCATTGCTAGGGCTCTTTTGTCATCTGCATACCAACTTAGGAGCTGCCTAGCTTGGTCTATTGTTACATGACCTGTCTGTCTGCTTTCAAATTGTCTTTTCCTTTCAGCTGTTCAGGGATCGCCACAGCAAATGATATGCCCTCATTTAACCTTGTCCTCTGCATACTCTTCTCTCACACCAACTAACTTTATGTCCTTCTCTTTTCTTCTATGCCTCCTACCTGGCAGATCTAATCTCAGCATTCTTTTTACCAATGTCTCCCATATTTCTCTGTACATGTCCAAACCATCTCAATTAGATCACTCTGACAGTACCTCCAAAACATTACCTTCTCCCTCTGATGCACTCATTCCTAATCCTATCCTTCCTCATCCTCTTCTAAAGAGGACCACAACATCTTAAGCTCTGCTACCTCCAAAACCTTTATCTAATATGAAGAACTATTAAAGGCCTAGAGCTGACGGTCTGTTTACTTGTAGCCAGTGGAATATAACAACATCATAATTACATTTGGCTGGTGCATCCATAAGCTTATGTGACATCTCTTATGTGGTCTTTGTAATCTATTGCTGCGAGCCACGATTAGCTCAATCGCCAACTTCACATTATTTCCTCGACAGTTCACGGGCGATGCTTTAATGCTCCCATAATGTGTCCCAGAATGCATAGCAAGGACACTGCAAGGCAGATGACGTCCATGAGACTTTTAACAATCTAAATCAGTCAAGTAATAATGCATGTATCTATCTTTATTACAGTGAGGCAAATACACAGGAAAGACTAGTTCCGCCTCCTTTTTCATGAACAGTTTTCTCAAAATTAGATACTAAGTCATAATTATTAGACACAAAGTCAAAATTATGAGATATTAAGCCAAAAATATAAGATACAGTGTCAAAATTATAACTTAGTATCTTAAGAGATTATTTCTCATAATTTTGATTCAGTATCTCATAAATATGAGAAAACAGTGTTCATGAAAAATGATTTTTTAAATTTTTTTTATTCTAGAGGCGGAAATAGACTTACATACATATTAAACCTGCATGGCTTACCTAGTTAAAGATACAGTTGAACAGAATCACACATTTATATTGAGTTTACATCTGACTGAAAAGTAATAGTAAAAAAAATTAAAAACAGCATGATTCTGATTGTTGCAATAGTAATAGATGTAAAAAAAAAATTAAGGCTTCAAGATGTACAACTAAAAACAGTTAAGAGTTATGAGACTAACACTAACAAGTACAATGTTTTTGGTATAACCAATGTCAATTAATAGAGTAATTTTGGTACTTTTGGTCTTTTGAAATAAGAGTCCCATGAAAAACTTTTTGGGAAAAAAAAAGGTATTGCATATGCAAAAACACGAAAATAAGGTCTCCATGTTTAGGTGGGATTATTGACTATGTAGAAAAAATCATAATGCAGCCACAAAGGGTCACAAGCCACAAGTAGAGGGTTGCATCAGGAAGGACATCCGGGGTAAAGCTTGTGCCAAATCAATCTGTGAAACACTGCATTCTAGGCAGAGAGAGAGAGAGAGAGAGAGAGAGAATATAGAAGCTCACAGACCAATCTTATAATATTACACACTGGACTATTAAGAATTAACCACTGCATCGTCACTGTGATTAAAGACACTGAATGCTGACTGAAATATAGCAACCCTAAATTTAGTGGTGTACTGTATGCTGTAAAATGGTGCTGAAGGCTTGAGCCCCACAACCAGTCAGGCAGCGCAGACAGCAGGAGCAAAACGTCTCCTACTGGCTGCCACTTACCACTAATGTTAGAAAAATGATGAATTAGACTCGGCACGCCAGTCAGAGTGCACACGAGTGGGCGGGTGTGTTTCCTCCCTGTAAATAGTTGTGTCGCATGCCAACAGCTCTCAGTGTGAACAGATGTTAGGCAGTTAGGCCCAGGGTTTCGGCGCCATGGTCGGCCATTTTTAGGGTCCTCGGCTCAAAGGAGGAGTCCGGGGAGACGCCAGAATTGCTTTATCGAGCGGAACACAACAGAAGACATGCAGCGACTGCCCAGAATACACACAGAAAAACAGTACTAGCTCCAACAATGTGTAATATAAACCCACTGCAGAGGGGATACCACCTGAGAAATAGCACAAATACAGAGCTGTAGGTGGGACTATCCCATGACTAACTGTGAGTGAGCGGACTGCGGTGGTTCTCTTCTTAAACCACAGGATCCACTTGATATTCATGATAGCCTATATCAACCTTAAAGATTATATAAAATTACACTTGTGTCAGTAAAAAAATCATCAATCTTCGCATGCCTGGTACAAAAAGTCTTAAATTGCCAAACCCTTCTTATTTCACTCTTTTATTTAAACAACATAATGCAGAGGTAGAAAAAAAAAAAAAACATCTGCATGGGTAGTGTCCTTGTCTATATACTTCTATACATGGCTATATACTTTTACTTAAAAAAGTACATATTTAAAGCATCTGGATGTAAGTATTTTTCTAATTTGTGGAAAGGTGTGTACCACTGTCACCCTACAATCAGAAGGTACATGGATCAATTTCTGGTTTTGGATAGTACTAGTTGACTACTTTTATTTGTACTCAAGAAATGTATTTTTTAAATTGACTGCAAAATTTGAGTACTTGTTCCTCTGTCACCCCACAATCAGAGGGTCTCTATGTGGTAGTCATAGTAGGAGTGAGAGGATACACTATTATTAGTAGCAGGTAGTTGAGGTAGTAATTAGAAGTTGACTACTTTTATTTGTAAGTAATATATTTTTCTAGTAAGAATGCTTTTGCTTAAAGAATGGGAGTACTAGTTTGCCCTAGTTTGACAAAAATATACTGTTTAATGTGAATTTTTGGACACCCAAAACCAACACTATTCTCCATGTTACCTTCCTGTCTGTTGTTACTAGGTGCCTTCCTTCAGTGTACCTTGTATTATTGCGACACATTAGCACTCACAGCCACCACCGCTCTATATTTAGCTGCTACCTGTCAGATCCTGATGAAGGAGAGGGAAATGAGCGCTGATGTTTGAGACCATGGGAAAGGTTAGCACTGTCTCTCTGAATAACCTCAAACTTCCTCTGATCACTCACAGTCACATTAATATCTAAACAAGACAAAAGACTGAAGTTGGTAATTTCAATAAAGATGTCAATCTGGAGAAGACAAGGCATTCATAATTGTAATTTAAGAGTGTTTATCAAATATAGTAAATGATATATAGAGATAAATTTGAACACACAAGGGGCTGTCTCAATAATATTGCAAGCTGTCAAATGAAAATCCAATTACATTATAAAAAAGACACTATATTTGATGTAACTTTGCTGCTGGTGCACAAAGGCATACATCAAATAATAAATACATTTTCAAATCACAGATGCCAAAATTGTAGTTCATTTTTCTGTTACTGGCTTCCAGTAAATTATACAACTTTTGCAGTTCTGATTTAGTTTAAAAGAAACAAATGTTGACAGATTTGCATTAGAATTTCATGCTTTATAACATAAGACTTTATATTTATTGAAAATGGCTTCTTTCAGCAAGCTGTTACTTAAAGGAAACACTTGGATTAGGTGCATTTCACTTTAAGGCCCTGCCCACTTCTTTCTATCACCTCTTGATTATCTCCTTTGAGTTCACACGTGAATAAATTTGGAAAGATTTCCTCTTTGATGTAAAGACAGTTAATCCAGTTTAAGCCCTGCTTTGGTTGTGGTCAGTCCTAGTTTATACCTGGTTTTGTCCTGAATTTGTCCTTGTTTAATCCTGTACTGGCTTTGTACTGGTTCAGTCTTGGTTAAGTCCTGGTTTAGTCCTGGTTTAGTCCTGGTTTAGTCCTGGTTTAGTCCTGGTTTAGTCCTGGTTTAGTCCTGGTTTAGTCCTGGTTTAGTCTCATGTTAGTCCTAGTCTTATCTTAGGTACATATCACTGTACTTTAAAATTATTTAAATACTGAGATAACAAGAAAAACAAAAGTTGATTTATCTGGGATAATATTATGTTGGAATCAATGCAAAATTAAAATAATCCCATAACATATTGCAATATTGGTAAAAGATTGCATTTATTTTTTTCTTATATTATTCAGCCCTACTATACAGGAAAAATAACATGACATATAATCTATATAAGAATAACACATAAGGGGTATACAAATTTTCAAAGGTATAATACAGGTTTTTGAAGTGGAGCTTAGTCGTCGCTGCATAGTAATTCTGGTCAGGCTGTGATCCTTTAAATTGTGTTTTACTATATTGGGATTTACCATTAAATAAAGCGCACAAATCAATGCAGAATACCTGCCCATTCTTTGAGAAAACATCATTTGGAAAAAAATATATTCAAAATCGTTATGAGCGTGACTGTATCAAGATGTGATCTGAGTGCTTTGATTTCCGAGCGGTTTCATTTGCAAGTATTGACAATGTGTCCAAACTCAGGAATAAAATATGTGAAATATGTTTGGGGTGGATATTTGTGCAGTGCTCTGACATCAAGCTAATAAGCTAAACAAATTATAATGTCAAGAGGAGGAGACAGGTTTGAAAGATGACTAATAATCATCTTGCAACTAGGAGACCATATAAGCACAAAAATATATATACATCTTTCTGGTCCCAATTATCAGAGGTGGAGGAAGTACTAAAAAGATGTACTTAAGTATAAGTACTTAATGCAAAATAATATTACTATTTTAATAATTACTGCTACTGCTACTATTTTGACTGCTGCCACTACTACAACTGTTACAATTACAAATCTACTACATACAACTTACACTTAAAATACTTTTACTTATTCAAACTTATTAGCCTTGTTTATAGTTAATATTTTAGTTAATATTATTTAGTTAATATTTTTAATATTTTTGACATCATCAAATTGTAAAACATGAATGCAACCTATTGGACAGTGGTAAATCACATTATTATTCTCATCAAAAATGAAGTTTTGCGCTATACTGAAGTTTGGGAATTTCTTGAAAATACTTGCAGTTTAAAAAAGTCATGATGCTCCATAAACACAGCTCATTTTGAAGGAACCCTCTTCACTGTAACCTGAAATGGCGTTTGAAACTCAGCTGGAGCAAAGAGAATGAAATAGAAAAAGTTCAAACGTGTCTTCTTTTCTCTCACACGGCTCTGTTTCCCTGCCCCCTCAGGCTTGTGTACTTATGCAATAAGTTGCCTGAGGGATTCAGAGGAATACTGAATTTATATCAACCTGAATCTTTGACATGGCAGCAAAACATTCACACCAATACTCAAGTTTACACATGCCGTCTCTCTCACAAACAACAAAAATCTATAAAATGTAAATAATTTATTCCCAACTTTTTACCAGACTTTTGCTAAGAATGTAACTTACTGAGAGTCTGTCTGAAACACTGTGGAAGGTGAATTTAAAAGTGGTTTATTTGGTTTAAACCTTCAGCTGTTAGTAATAAATTGCCAGCACACTCTTTAGACGTGTCTTCATCTATATGCCATCTTCCCAACCTCTTCACTAAAGTCAAAATAAATCTGCTTAAAGCTGGACTACCCAATGCTACTAGTGCCATCCTGGGTGCTATTACTACAAAATCTGTTACCTATAGCATTTCCAACCCCACCACTCACCAACAACAGTACAGCTACTTTTTTGGCTTTTATTTTATTAAAAAACTTAAAAAACTAGCGTCCTCAAAATAGTAATATGTGAAATCAAACTGAAATTTGGAGCTTAATGTCAACTTTTGGTGCTGAGTTTAGACCGATACAAATCAGCAAGTTTCTCTGCATTGTCAGCTTTTATTTGTGTTTTACTTTTCTGTTTAACAAGATGTATCTAGTGCTAAAATAGAGACTTCACGTCACAGCCACTATTCACCAACAATTTGAAGCGTCCCATATAGAGCTGTGCCAGTAGAAAAAAATTGGTTACACAGCTTTCCTCCAGTCCACACTAGTTTCCATTCATAATACATAATCATACGTATGTTGTAAGGTGAGCTAAATATGACAAATACACAAAGAGGCACTGTGCAATAACAAGCCTGAAAGGTACTTTGGGGGAAAAATTGTTTTCTCGCCCGTAAATCTCGCTGAGAGTTTTGCTGATGTGCCTGTAATATCAAGCCTTTGGCAAGTGTCATGCTGTTTGTCTGCCTCTGTCAGAGTGTGCATATTTGTGAACAGTGTGTTTTCTCACTTCCCACAATGCACTAGTGTGTTGTTTTAGCCCCTGAAACACTACTGACTGTGTGGGTTCAGATCTGTCCAGGAAGCTCACAGCATGGGGCACAGACGTCTTCACCAGCAGCATCAACCCAAAGATGTTTGGAAAATACACTGTTGGCTTGTCTCTTTATGTACTCTGACATGTCAAAAACGTTGGGTTAGCAGTCCGCCGTGACATGGGAATTGCAATGTGTGTTGAAAATGGGTAAAATGGTGAACTCAAAAAGGCGAAAATGGTCATTTCTAAATTTCTGTGGGACAGACAAGTCGTTAGAACCCACTTCAAAAAGAGCCAGCACATCTCAATGGGGTTTTCTCTAAATAAATTAAAACTGAATAAAAATTGATGGGATGAATTGTGTATCCTATCTGTGAACAACACCATTTTATTTAATTTGATGTGTAACAATGCGATACTGACCCATTGACATTCAATTTGCTTTTTTATGTTATTATGTTATTAGTCATTTGCAGTTTGTGTTGTAGTCCAATAAGCTATCTGATAAAATGAGCAGCATTTTTGACACATAAGAGAGTAGCAAGGGCACATGCTGTACTAAGTGAGCCACAAAGATGCCCCAACTTACTTTTAGTTCATTTTGGATGTTGGTATTCATAGCATAGCAAAATCCCACCTCTAAAACACTGTATATGAGGATTTTTACAACAACATAATTAATGGACAACAATATTAGGAACATACTCATATTTGGCAGTAAATTAAGTCAACTGTACAAGGCACCTTACTTTTACTTTTACTTTAGGAAGGTAAGTAAGGTCATGTCAGTATCACCCACATACAAAATTGCTGGCTACTTTTTGTGTAACTGTACACCCAGTGCCCATCCCGACACACATATGCACACAGTGGGAAAGCAGGGTTTGCATGTTACCTGATGCTGCTCATGCTGCCTGCCTCAGATCCCAGCTTGCATCTCTCCAGCTGGGTGGCGACAATCTGACGCTCAGCCTCCAGTTCCCTGGTGAGGCGCTCAAACTGCAGCTCCTGGAGAGACACAAGGAAAAATATAAGTTCAAAGACAAGGACAGTGATATAAATATCTGAAAGACAAATCAGTTCTTCAAAAATATGAAAGCTTTTTTTCTTCACTGATGAATAATTTGTCGGTGGGCACTTATTTAAATTACCGGTTTCATTTGAGCCCTTTAGAGCAAATTCAAGATATAAAGAGAAATTAAAGTGGCAAGCAAGCCCTGAAGCTTTATGTATGTCTATAGTTGAATCTGTAGGTGTTCCATGTTTAGTGAAGTTAGGTAAAACCAGCAGCGAAGGCAACATTTAGGGAAATTTAAAGTTGCAAAATTGAATTTAGTTCATAATGATCATCAAACTTTAATATTTGTGAAGATCAGATCAAATGACACATTGAGTTGACCTGTTTCCTTCAGTTTTCATCTCACATTAGTCTACATCAGACAATACACACCAACTTCACTGGTGAATGTGTATCAAGTCTCATTAAATTGTAGTATAAGCCTTGTTTAGTTCTACTGTGAGCTTGGTTTAGTTCTAATATAAGACATGTTTATGGGGGTCATATTTACAAAAAAAAAAAAGAATCCAATTAATTTCAAATAGGTCATGTGCCAACTTTTCTGACTCAAGCCTATTAAGATAGTGGTTTTAACACCAGTTGAACTTATATACACCCTGTACTTTGATGTACAGGGTGTATACTGCATCAAGCCCTAAGCAGCTGTGAGATGGAGACTAAGCAAAAATAAGCAGTACCTGAAAGAACAGATTAATGAAATGTTTTTTATTGCAGCAGTACATTTGTCATATATTCACCGACTGCGTGTCATTCCTTTATAAATGTATTAGTAATACCTGGTCCAGATGTGAGGAGGAAAAACAAACACGAGATGAATCCTAATGCCTACCTTTCATCTTTTTAAATCACTGAGGCGAGCAAGAACGCATTCAGAATCACAATAGCACACTATCATTAAAAACAAATATGCATTCTACTCATTTATTGAAATGGCCCCCTGTGGAGTCACAGCGAGCATCGTGACACTGCGGCCCTGGCAAAAAGAGCGTATACCAGGCTCTATATGAAAGATGTATGACACAACTGTTTCACTAAAGTGAGGCCAGCATACTTTGAGTGCGCTCTCTGCAGTGGGTCACAAACTCACTAATGCCTCACTCAGATTAGGAAGAAAGGAGACAGCAGACAAAGGATGGAGCTGAAAGGAAAGACAACCATTTGGCAGAGGGCTAAAATGACTAAACAGCAATGTTGATTGGTGTTGCAATACCATTGTTTGCATGAAAATTAAATACAGTTATGTCAATATACACAGGCATAACAATAAGTTCACCTGCCTATTATTGGTGGTCATACTGTTACGTATTATGAAGTCGTGCCTAATATACAGCTCCGTATGCAATAAACTGTGATGCGCTGTGTATTCTGACACCTCTCTATCAGAACCAGCATTAACTTCTCAGGTGATTTAAGCTAGTAGATTGTTTGTTGGCTCGGCCCACACAGGCCAGCCTTCACTCTACACATGCATCACCTGTCGCCCGTTTACCACGGTTCTTCCACTTTTGATAGACACTGACCACTGCAGACCAGGAACACCCCACAAGAGCTGCTGTTGTCTAGACATTACATTTTGTCCCTGTTAAACTCGCTCAAATCCTTACTCCTGCCCATTTTTCCTTCTAATGCATCAACTTTGAGAACATAATCCCACCTGTGTTATTCATGTGCTGCCAGTGGTCACAATGCCATTCCTGAAACGACAATGCAGTTCCCTAGCTCAACATTGTATATGTATAGGCATTTTTTTGTTGTTGTTGTTTTTGTTTTGTTTTTTTAACATACCTATAACACCATTAAGCTCATCGCTGCTAGCTTTCCATACATCAGCCTTGTTTGTTACACCATGGTACCATTGTAGTCATGGGTTGTTAGTTTTATTGGTGAGACAAAGCCTGTTTTCTGTGTATTTTTAGTAATGTCACATCCAGTTTTAGACTCTCTATATGGCCTCTTTAACCAGGCTAATTTACATTAATGTTGCATCTTCATTTACCATCTGTTGCATATTTATCTAGTCACATTTATAGACCAGACAGACATCTACATCTAGTCTAGAAATCGTGACTAACATGAACTGAATTTATGATGCCAATTTTAGGCAAATGCAGCATTCTAGTTTTCAGCTTGTGGATAAGTTGTGCAGAGGGTTATAAGCAAATAACAATTGCTCCTGTGTGCTCTAAAGTTCCCAAAACAATGCTTATAGTCTACCATTTTAAATATTTAGGAACTCTGCCTTGTCCCTATACTTTGTGTAAAAGTAGTTAACTGGAATAGATTGTCTCAACTGCAGAGTATAATTTCTAAGCCATGTTTGGTCTTGGGGAATGTTGTTGTTGTTGTTGTTGTTGTTTTGTTTTTTAACATACCTATAGGGCTTGTTGTTTTAGGCTATGTAGATACATAGGCTGACATTTCTGTTATATTTGTAGAACAACATTTAGCAGATATACAGTAATATAGTATACAGTAGTACCTGTACATTTTGGTGTACTGAAGCTTTGCCAACGCTGCCGGCGAGTTTGAAGCTATACAAAAGCCATTTCCAAATCTCACTACAGGAATGTGTTTATGCATGTGTGTAGCCTTCAAGTTAATCACAGCCACGCGCAGCAGATCAATAGGCCAGTGACCCGCCCTCTCCCTGCTGAATGTATGTGCCAGCACATGTGTGTGTAAAGCCGAGATAGGAAAAGAAAGTGAGCACCAGAGAGTGTATGCTAGTTTGATTGGTTTTCTCAAAGCCATTTGAAGTTCTGAATGAGTTGATCCCCAGTTGCTATCTCAAGTCTCCAACCTTAATCCTGTCGTCTCCTCAACACTACACAGCACATAGCAATTCATCTGGCTTTACGACACACTTCTTACACACACACACAGCAAGCATTTACACATAAGGAATGGTGCTAACCTCTACTTACTTTCTTTTTACACATCTTACATGCAAAAGTGTTAATGTATGTCTATAGGGAAGTGAGATACACTTACTGCTACCAATATCTGACTAATCTCAGCATGTGAAAATACTTTAATCTGTGGAATTTTACTATATAAGTTACAGTCTACAATGTCTTAAATCGATCAACTCATACTGTTAGCTCATATAAAAATTTTTAAACTTGCAATATTGATGCGTTGTCTTCACATTTAAAGCCATTCATTACTAATCTCCCTGGCAGCAAATCCCAGTTATTTCTGAACTACCTTCATGAGATAAATCTGAGACACGTGAACAACAGAGGAGTGGGTTCAGCCACCCTGATGATCTGCAAAGCGAGGTGACATTAGGAATTTGAGTATGGTCTATTAAACCCTCCAGACTCGTATTTCTAAATTATAGCTTTGTTTAACAGTGAGGAGCCATGCTTCAAAGCGATGCTGCGCTCCTCGCCGCAGACTGCTTTGTCACCTTGTTTGCCACAGCTGCAACTATTTTAAATCCTTGGGGTGTAAAAATGCAAATCCCTGCACCTCAAGTAGCATTATGCTAATTGATGATATATATTACCTCACTGCTAAAGCATTTTAAATGTCTTCTAAGGTAGCTCAGCGATGCCTGAATCCCAAAACAGATGGAAAACCTGTTGTCTCCAATGGCGTTTATGTTAAATTATGCATAACCCTTTGTTCCTTTCTCATTTAAATGGCCCTGCCAAAGGAAGTGCATTGCTGTTCATATGTTATGATCAGTGATACCCATGAGGATGAGCCAGAGCAACTTTTAAATGCAATGCAATGAATTGGCTGAGTGAGAGTATTAAAATCTGCTGACTTCTCCAACTGCATATTTGTGCATTTGGATTAGGAAAGGTCATGGCAGGCCAGTGTGTGAGCTGAAGGTTTATTTAATTTGCAAATACTTATGAAAGCCAATCCCTAGGCAGAGGATACATAATCTGTAGTATGTGTAACACCACTCTTGTCTTGTATTCTTATTTTAGACTTTACAAAAAAAGTTGTCTGTAATCTCCCTCAAAAAGGCCTCCTAAAATATGTAATACAGTACAGTAGCTAAACAAAACAAATATGTGCAAAAATACTTGACTGATAAAACCATGAAACAATGATAATATAAATGATAATAATAAAATATGGGTAAAATTTCAGAAGAACGCATCAATATGAAGCAGTTTATAGATGCTGTGTTAATTTTGCAATTGATTTTTTTAAGCGTATTATTCAAGAATTAAACATCATTAGCAATGTTTGGACTAATGTTTTGTAAATAAACTAAGGATTGGTATACAAACAATTATTTATGCTCAATAAATATGGCATCCGCTGCAATATAACTTCCTGATATTGCTGCATATTTTATTCTTTTAAATTGTATTCTTTGTACATTGTAGAAAAAAAATGATCTTGAATCAAATGAACAATGTGTAAAATTAACTGTGTGCACCTTCATACCAAAGCTGAACAGCAGAAGGAAAACACAGCCAACCTTGTCACAAAGGTCTATGGCAACTGCAGAGCACATCCAGCCCAGCAATATAAATGAGGTCCTGACTCCTCCTACATGCTGTCGCTGCTCTTTCACACATACCTGCAGCTCCAGGACTCAGCACACAGAGCAGTCCTCCCACTACATGACACTGGGCTGGGGCTGGGCGGTTTTGTGAGTCCAATGTTGCAGGATACAAATTGTTTTATTATAGAGTGGAGTGCTGTATAACTTTCTTCACTTTATCTTAGTCTGCTTGTGTAGACATGCACCTACACCTGTGTGGGCAATTGCATCCAATATTTGTTGTGTTTTCATTGGGACAAATCAGTCTAAGCTGAAACACAGCAATATAAAAAGTTAACTAAAGAATGAAAGCCTACAAAATGTAATGGAAAAATCAAGACGTAGATGCTTTTTTTTATCATTAGTTACACTATATACAACATAAAGTTAGCATGGTGGCAGCACTTCAGCCTCACAGTGAGTAGGTACAATATATTTCTAAAAGTGTTAGCTCACCTGCCTTTACACGTCAGACACTGATGTTGGATGAGAAGGCCTGGCTCACAGTCTTCGCTCTAATTCATCCCAAAGGTGTCCTTTCAGGTTGAGGTCAGCACTCTGTGCAGGCCAGTCAAGTTCTTCCACACCAAACTTGCTATTCATGTCTTTATTCACTGTGCTTTGTGCACTGGTGCATTGGTCATGTTGGAACAGAAAGGGACCTCCCCAAACTGTTCCCACAAAGTTGGGAGCATGGAATTGTCCAAAATCCCTTGGTATGCTGAAGCATTCAGAGTTCCTTTCACTGGAACTAAGGGGCCAAGCCCAGCTCCTAAGGACAACCCCACAGTTATTTGGGTGGGTTAGCGAATACTTTTGGAAATATAGTGTATGTCTGCTGTGTTTTCTGGGTTTTCCTCAGGTACTCCAGCTTTTCTCAGTGACCAAACACATGTACAGTACATGTTCTTATTTAAAGCAGAACAATGTAAGGGGTCGAGCAGTTTGTTGATAGTTGATCTACCACCAAAATAAATTTAGAAACTTTATTTTAAGGTCCACATACTACATAGTGTTGCTTTAAAGAGTTAGACACAGTTTAGGATTCAGTCCGCATTGACAACTTAATCTGAAATTAAAGAAAAAAGAATGGCAAAGGCAAGCATGCAATTTCACTAATCACCTTGGCTATACACTATGAGGATGGACAATAATATGGTTCTTTATCTGTTTAAGTAAAGTTGCTCTTGCCATACCGTGATGAAGACAATGTGCCTGGTCTGTGTGTGGACCCGCCTGTGTGTGTGTGTGGCTACAGATAAGGACCAATCATTATAAAGCGGCCTAGGGGCAGCTATTAACTCTGCTGTTTTTGGATGACAGACAAAAGGCTATCAAAAGGAGCAATGACCTTCGAGTTGAGAACAAACTCTGGCTCTCACATTTTTTCACTCTTTCTTCAGTCAGTAAAAAGTGGGATGAGTGGTTTGAAGCAGCAGGGAAGGGTAGTGTGAATGAGAGACAGTAAAAAGGTCAGGCTCCTCTCTGCTGTCACTGCATTGCATATTAAGCACACACTGTCCTTGTATCTCTATTCTGAACTGTAGCTATAGGTCTTATTCAAATTCAGCTGCAATTTGTAAAGTGTTTGTCGCCTTTTGCTCGCCCACTCTGCTTGTCTGCTTGTCTGTCATATTAATGAATGTGAAGAGTCGTCCAAAAGTTGGTGACAAGAAAAGATAGTGTCACATGAAAGGGACGGCAACCTGATCCGCTCACAGTGTGAAAGACAGGACAACGAGGGAAGAAGAAAACAGATTACCAGAAAAGCCTGATCATTTTAATGAGTTTTTCTGCATTTCTTAGTCTGAAATGCTTTATGTTGGATATGACTATGTGCTTCAGTGTTTGGTAACTTCTTGCTCTTGTTCTTGTTTGGTATCTAAAAGAAAACCAAATAGATTTGCAAAGATAAAAAATATGAATATAATAATCTACATTTACTGGATGATTCCACTTACTGCCTTTAGCAATTGTCATCATTTGACATCTCTGGAGTATGGTCCGATTAAGGTTCTCTCACATATCTAAATTCTTCCTTTTTTCCTTTTGGCTTTTCTCCTTAGGGTCGCCACAGGTAATCAGTAGATCTGTAGCGATTTGCATACTAATTTAGCGAAGGTTTTAGGCAAGGTTTTATGCACTTACTGTGACAACACTCTCCATTTATCCAGGCTTTGGACTAGCACAAAAGTACACGGGGTTGTGGCTGGATTCTCTACTATGAGTCTTGAATGAATCTAAATTGTGTGTCCCTGTAAAAGTTTAACTATTTCGAGAATTTCATGAAAGCATCATTTGATCGTATTTTTGCACAAAACAATGAAAGCTTTCTTCTTCTAAATCCCTGAATAAGCAGTGTTTGTTTGAAAGTCTATCAATTAGCGGCGCACAGTCAGTGTGTGGCTCTCTCTCATAAGAGTGGATAATCAAGAGCTGCATGTTTGCAGACAGTGCCACACTGTTCATTTGTGTGAGTAGGTTTGTGCGCAGGTGCTAGAGCCATCTGGCCAAAAATGGTGATTCTAGGCTAAGAAATATTGCACAATTCAGTCTGCACCATTTTTGTTCATTAACACCTATCTTTTCTGAGAGCACACAATTCATTATTATAGGACACCAGGGATTGTAGCCTGTAGTCTATTCTACCTAATGACTGACCTTTCCCATATCGCTGTGATTCATAGTAAATTAAAGAGATGTTAGTGGTATAACCTGTGGGTTTTGATGTAATTATAGGTATTGCAGAAGAAAGTTCATCAGTAGAATATAATACTAGGGTAGATCTCCACATATTATCACCAATATTATACCTCTGTGAAATAAGACAACAGAAGTTACAGAAGATCTATTTAGATTTTTCATATTTTTTTAAGTATCATAGCTTCTAAAGCACCGTGTTAATTCCTTGCTTTTTATTTGGGAAATCATGTTTAATTCCTTTATGTGGAGCCAAAAACTACAGCCATCAATCTAAGCCCAGATAAATAGAGAGGGCTGAGTAGGGATGAGCATCAAGTAAAACATTTTTCGATTTATTTTATTATTTATTTTTTTTATTTATTCATTTGTTGATTTATTGGAAATTGCTAAAAAAATAAAAATAAAAAAATAAAAAAGTTATATTATACTGTATACCAGTACACTAGTATATAGTAGACTAATTTTTAAACAACAATTTTCAAAACTGATAATTCAAAACTATCAGGTACACCGCTCTAGCTGCATCTTATGCTGCACCCCAGAAAAACACAGTGTTAACAGAACCTGATGCTTGTTTCATGTATTTCTCCAGAGTCACTTATGTAACCATGTACAGTACGGAGAATTATTTTAGCTTTTGATTTTGAAGTTGTTAATTATTTTGATGTGATTCCCTCCCTATGGACACCTTCTAACCTTTGCTCGAAACTTCCTAATGACTTCACATATTCAACTGTAAAGAGTATTTTTAGACAAACTTTCAGTGCAGGTCTTGCGAGTTATGCTGAGCTGATAAATATGAATACAGAATTTAAATGGCTCTAGTCTGGGCTTCAAAGACAGCAGAATCAAAGAGCCACATTGCTAAACAGTTCAAAAATAAGCGATTCACAAGGCTGGGCCCTGGGTAACGGCTTGTTACTAGATAAAAACACACAGAATATTTGCATAAGAAATTGAACCTCCAAATTCTGGTCATGTCGTGTGAGAATCAAGTAACGACCAAAAGGCACTGATGGATTCCAGCTTAAAGAAAATACGAGAACAAGACGTATGATGGCGAGCAGCTGGTCCATAACAATTTTATATGAAGTATAAATATTCAACACACAAACACAGCAATATGTTGACTGATCTCCCATTCTCAATTATTAACAGCTTTGGGGAATAAATACAATCATTTTGGCTTAATACCGCTCCAAAATGTTAAAATAAATAAATAAATAAATAAACTACACTAAATGAAAACTCTAAGAAAGAAGGAATCTAATGTATGTGTTCTCTAGCAGGAAATAATGTTAATAATAGCACTACCAAAATGGGTAACACTTTCTATGAACTCGCTGTTCATAAGATGCTATATACACATTCATAAAGCATTATAAAGCATTCATAAGGCTTTATAATTTTTGACATAAGTTGACATAAACATGTATAGATACTCAAAACTACACTTATATGGCATTATAATCTTTCGTTATAGGCGTTTACAACTGAAGGTGACACAGTGTATTATAAAGCGTCTTTGTCCTCATGAGACCAGCAGTGTTGAGGTCAGTATTAGGTTAGGTAAAGTGTCTCTTAATTAGTGCTTATGTATGAGGGAAAACCCCACTTTACTTACTGTTTGTAATGGTGCCCTATGAATTTTTATGAGTAATTATAAGTTAATCTTACTTTACCTAGCCTATGCAATGGGTGCCTGTATCCCTTAATTAGTGTGTATGAGCAGTAAAATAACCATTGACAAAAAATATATGAATAAGACATGGAATTCTGACACAAGTGCACATAAGCTGCTTTGGGTCTATTCATGGATTCTGTTATGAAGACTTATAATACTGACCTCAACACTGCTGGTCTCATGAGGACAAAGACATTTTATAATACACTGTGTCACCTTCAGTTGTAAACGCCTCTAACAAAAGATTATAATGCCATATAAGTGTAGTTATGAGTATGTATACATATTTATGTCAACTTATGTCAATAATTATAAAGCCTTATGAATGTTTTATAATGCTTTATGAATGTGTTTATAGCGTCTTATGAACAGCGAGTTCATAGAAAGTGTTACCCAAAAGGGTTTCAACTACAAGTACCCTGACTGACAGTGGTCTGAAAATAAAATTTAAAAAAAGGGTTTGGTGATAATTGTATGAACATGTTTTTTTCACCATCATTTTCTTTGACTAACTCCTTTGTGACACATTCTCTTGAATCAAATGGTTTTCTCAGGCAAGCTAATCTGTACTTTCTGTGCTTTCTGTGAGTTGTGTGTAGTAAATTCTTCTGGCATTTCACTTGAAAAATTGCCTCATTAGGCTCTGAAAAACTATTCACTACGCTTTTGCAAAGTATAAAATACTCCAATGTCCCTTTGCTTCTAATAACTAATTTACAAACAACAAATTATTTTGTTTTAGTCTAGAAATACTCTTCTCACTAATTATTCTGCCTTGTTGCCACCAGTTGAAAAAATAAGGCTTTTCATATGATTGTAGTTTTGTGCTGGTGTGGAAAGGGGTTAAAAAAAAAAAAAAAACTTGACTTGTGGATTTGATTGGACACTTTATCTTATTAAAATCAACCTTTCCGTGTGCATCTGTAACAATGTGAGTGAGTGCAAGTGCATATGTGTGGTGTCTAGGCTGCAGGCTCCATGACAGGAGAGAAGACAACATCATTTAGTTCACACTTATTCAGTATGAGTTTGGCCACAGACAAAATGTCACTTTTTAAATGTCACTGCCTAAATGCCATTGCCACACTACACACCATATGTGGGCACATACACACATGACTGTATGCACACACTCAACCATAAACACTTACGGTTGATCCTGGAAACTGAATTGACAAACTTAGGAGCAGCTCTTCTGGCACTACCATGCTGTCTGGCACTGCAGTGAGGAACTAATGGTAAAGTGTTTTCCAAATTCACTGATGAATCTGTAGTGCTGTGCATATTGGCAAAGAAATGGGGCATCTGGCTGCAATTGGCATCTTGTTGAGGTCATGAACTTTTCATTTTACCCCATGAAGACCAATTTGTTCTGAAATAAGAGTGTTAAAAAGTGTTTGTATGAAATCTCCTGCATACTGATATCAAGGCAAGCGACGAGGAAATTTCACAGTTGCTCTCAAAGGGTGTTTGTACCACTGGGCCAGTTAGAAACTCTTGCCACTGGTGTGAAAAGGCATACATTCGAAGTATGGGTTGCCACATAAAAACAACTTTATTTATTTAATACTCTAAAAAAGCATTTGATATTGGGGTGACATATTGCTCTGCTGATGCTGGCAGCAGGCTAAAAAGTGAATTTAAGACCAGTTGGGAAAATCTGGCCAAGAAAAGTGAATGTGTAAACACATTGCCCTTTAACAGCACTTACTGGCAATGTGCCCTTGAGCAGGGCATCCTTCTGATTGGCTTCAGTGGTGTAACTTAATGATGCAGTAGTACAGAGTGTGGCTGTACTGGGCAGATGCCAGGTGAGACTATGCGAAGGGCATTAATAAGAAGCAGGACAGTGCTACAAAAGAGCCAGCCCGTTCAGCAAAACCCTCGCCAGATTAAAAACAAAACAAAACAAAACAAAAAAAAAAAAAAAAACGCACACTTCACCTAGTGAGTGTCTTCCCTTCCACCCTTGTCAGAGCTCCACCAGCTCTGTCCTCTGTCTCCACCACATGATGTGACAGGGGACTCCAAAGGCCCCAAAGGTCATCCATCCACTGGAAATCACAATCACTTGTTTTGATAGATTAACCCATGTAAGCACTTGCACTCTGGTTCACACAGCCCTGCAGCATATGCAGAGGCAGACCTAACTAAAACCCATAAATGATACAGTTAAATGAAATTACATTACAGCGTGGATAATAATCTCACTATAATGTTTTGTGCAGTGCCCTTCTTGTGTGAAAGACAGCAGTTCATGATGGTTGCAAGATCCATTTAATCAGATGAAACAGCAAAGCGTGCAGGAGTGTTTGTCTAATGCGTTAATCTGGAGTAGTGCAGGTACTCTTGAGCATGCAAGCCGATGTGACTGTGCAAGTCTGACAGATACAGTATGCAAGTCCCTAAGCCTAAACCAGACCGACAAGCGTGACAATGATAAAATCGCAGACAGGCCCTTCGGCACAGTTTTCTCTGGCGGTAAAGGGTTTAACAAGCCTTTCTGCCAGCTCCTTTCATTGGAGTTCATTCACATCGCTAAAATAAAGCATTTACAAATGCAACAATGTGGGATTGTGTGGCCCATTTGATACAGTGTGAATCAGTGTAAAACAAAGCTGCACACAAACTGAGACTGAATGTGATGTTAAAAAAGGGACATTAACCACATTGTTTGTGAGATAACAGTGAGTAATCATACACTGGTCTCTTTTGGAAAAACTATTAGACATTCCCCTGCAGCTCATGTGTAGCCGAGTAGCTATAGCATGACAAATGTAAGCGCAGGGAAAATGTCAAGTGCCTGTTTTCATTTAGAGGTAATGTCAGATTGAGGATCATTGTCACTAAAATGTCACACATCAAGATGTAAATGGTCTCAGGCTCTCTTTGACCTGCTTGTATTTATGACACTGGAAGAAACCCCTCACCCCTCTGGCCTATATTTATTTTATATTTACTGCCAGAGTTTAAGAGTTCAAGTAGTAAGCTCTGAAATTTGAAGCTTATTGCTTGTAAATTATAAGGTTTGATGATTCAGCGCAGTGAGAGGTGTTACTTTCAGGCCAGGACACTACAGCATTGACCAGATTGTCATTTGGCTCAGCGTAAACAGGCCCTCATAAATCAGTAAGTGACTGCTGCTGCCCTTACACATCTCTAAATCAAACTGCATTAAGCATTTTTAAAGATTTATTGCTGTTGTTGTAAACAATCTCTGGCAACTCAGTGGAAAAGTGATTTGCTAAACAAACTGTTCTGCATTTATGTCACTGGTCATCATAATGTTTGATATAGTTTGTATTTTAGCAAGTATTTTAATTTGCTCTAGGTCTCAATATCTACTTTATCATATGACTGAATAGCAATTCGTTCTCTAAATTCATATGTGGATACACTAAATCTTAGGGAAAGTAGTAGTAGCAAAGTAGTAGTAACAAAAAAAATGTCATCTCATTATGGCTAATTAGAGTTTTATTAAATACAAACACATGAGGGGCATAGAGCAAGTGGGTCAGGGATGGGTACAATTTAACTGAGTCACAAACAAGTCATGATAAACTACTAATCAGTCAAACCTTTTAAACATTTCCTAGACAAGAGGTGAAATCTCAAGTTCCAGCATGTCCATGACTACTTTGGCAATCTGCATATTATACAACAGTTTCACTACAGTGTATTAAAAATTAAACTGCCACTGTAAAAAAGTTTCACCACACCTATTTTAACATAAACAGTCTCCATGTTTGCAGCTGCTTCCTGTCAAGCTTGGCTTTATGGTTTACAACAGTCAGCAGCGCCAGTGTGAGTCATGGTGCTGTCCATGGTGCTGAATATGGCACCATGCGTTCCTTGCCTATGTCTCACTGGGAAGAAAGTCCTAGAGAACAGCTCATATCATGCCTTTGGATGATTGCATGGGTTTAGCATATGCAGCAGTGAAAGAAACAGTCCAATAGTATTATTAAGTGCAATGCAGCTGAGTCCATTATCTCACTCCAGGTGGACCGTGGAGAGGTAGGCGTTAATTCCTATTTTTAGGGCTTTTTCTTCTTTACTCCTTTTAAACACTGTGATCAAGGTAGAATAGTGTCTGCTGCACTCAAAATGGCATCTGAGGTTTATTCACAGCCGCACCAGAATAAACAAAGACGAACTGGCACAGACAAAAGAAAAGCCTCTCTCCACAATAACAATGAGATATGGTACACCCACACAGAATGAATATACTGTATTTACTGCACAGTCATTCACTTCCTCACTATATACTGCTATTTGTTGACTAGATTTCCGGCCTTTGAGTGGATGGTCTCATTTGTGGGTTGTGTACACAAACAAAGATGTAATCTCTGAAGGCAAACACAGAGCTGGCGACTCCAGCGCTAATTGGCAACAGAGAGAGGCTGTCACAGAGTGGAGGAATAACACTGAAGCCATGTCAACTCATTAGAAAGAAAAGAGAGGAAGGAAGGAGGGAGGGTGTGATCGAGCAGAATTGGAGGGAGAAGAAAGAAGACGCTCAAATGAAAGCTGAGGAAATCTGCATGCAAATTAAAGGCACACAAACAACTTCCAGCAAGTAAATACACAAGTCATACTCTACAGATACTGTATCTTGCATATGAATATATAATAGGTCAGTAATTCAGTGGTTAGATTTGCATGTGAGTGAATCAAAGTGAAAACACTGGTTAGCTTATTCCATACTATGTTTAACCCAAATCAGTCCAGCAAGACCAAACACCAACAGTGTCCAATTATCCCAATTTAAAACCAAAGAGGAAACTAAACCAGGAAAAAAAGTTGGGTAATTTTTTTAACCCATTCATGGCATAAAAAGAACTGGTACCACTCACTGCACTTTAAGGGGAAAAATAAGAGAAAAGTTACTGTGTACAACGCTGATAGGAATGGCAAGTTATTATTATATAACCTAAAGTATTTTGGAGTGCTTAGTGCTACACCTACTGCCTCTCAGCAAGAGGTTGGGGGTTGCATTTTTAGGCCAGCCAGTCGGCATGTCCTCCCTGTGTTACTGTGAGTTCTCTCTGGGTACTCCTATTTTTCCTCCCACTGTCCAAAGACATGTGTGTGAATAATTGGTAAATCTAAATTGCCCTACAGTGAAAAAAAGTCAGAGAGAATTGTTGACTGTCAGTGAATGTCTCGGTGACAGCCCAGAGACAAACTGGCCACTGTTCAGGGTGTACCTCACCATAGGCCCAAAGTTGCTGGGATAGGCTCCAGCCACCCAGAACCTCTAACCTGAGAGAGTTGGTTAGAAAACACTGGTGAGAAAATGAATAAATAAAATGTAACATGTAAAAAAATGCTTGTCAATGCTTGTTTACCATATGCTCCAATGACATCCCACTGAAAGTACACTTCTGGAGACTTGATTGATATGCATGCTCTTGTAACATATGCTAGCTATTGTCCTCATATGTTATCATATATAACAAATGACATGAAGAAGCCCAATTTGTCACTTTACTAGTCTGAGCATGGCTCTGGCACTTCTTTCCAGCTTCTGACACATCTGTGTGTTTGTGCATGCGTGGTCTGAGAAATAGCGAGAGGAGGTTGTTAACTGTCATATTTTCTTTCCCTTTGGCAATGCATCATTAGGTAGAAATGTGGCTCCGGGCCCCCCTTGGAGTAAGATGAAGGCTACCGGGGACTGATGGTGAAAAGGAAGGAGGGACAGCAGAGTAAGGATGATAAAAAGGAGGAGAGAGCAGAGGAGGAAAGAGCAGTGCGTTTGACAGCGGGGGGCTTATGGGCACAGCTGAGATGCGAGGAAAGCAAGACATAAAGAACAGTGTTATAGACAGAGAGTTGGGGAGCATCGTATGGGAATACTCTGGGAGGAGGAGAAAAAAGATGATTGATTCATGTGATTCATTTTTTATTTAGTATTGTTAATCTTTAATGGTGTGACATGTCCTTAAGTTTTGCTTTTCAAAAAGAACTGTGTACAAGAGCCTGCAACTATCCCAGCAATGCAAAACTGAAAAGGCCTTTAGAAAGAGAGAGAGTTTGACATGCACCACCAAAACAGATATCAAAAATATTGCATAAGCATAAGGTTGTGGATTTGTTTCTCAGGCAAGCCAACTATACAATCTCTCTGAGTGGAGTTTGCATGTCCCCCCATGTTACAGAGGTTTCGCTGGTCACATCACCACAGCCTGTCCATCCTGGGAGTGGATGTGATTTGGTTTTTCCCATTGCTGTTTTTGGAGTCCTTAGGGTCTAAAAACTGGTGATGCACTGTCTATTGGCTTGTATGATTGTGTTTGTCTATTCATGTAAACCCCTTTGAGGCAACTGTTGTTGGGATATCAGGCTAAATAAATAAAAGCAAGCAAAGCAGCTGGGCCCTATGCTCCATGCATCTAATAAAGGACAAAATGATAGGAGCCACATTAGAAATTGAATCTACAACCCTATCAGGACGTAAAATCCTAAATTGTAACTTACACTACACAGACACACAACTAATTTTACACATTGGCTTAAACATTTGAACTGGATAGTCAAGGAAAAGGTTTGTGAAAGTTTTTGGAGGTAGAAGGTCTTTGCGCAAGTTACCCAAAATGCAATGCTCACTGTCAGGAATCACAGGGGGTTGATTGCTCACTGTCATCTCTGATGTTCAGCAGTGCTTTCTGTTTGTGTGCATCAAGAAACAAAGGAATGGATAACAAAAGAAAAAACACAAATGCAAAGTGAAAAGAACATGAATTTATGTGTTGTAAATGCTCCCAGTCTGACTGCTACAAAATGTAGTAAGCTTTACACTATGCACCAGTAATTATGCTGAGATGAGGGTTTTTAGTACAGCAGATAAAAAGAATAAATGGGGAAGTATGGAGAGAAAGACATGGGAGGTTGAAGGACAGAGACGATAAAGTAAAGCATGCTTTAGATGCAGTTTGTCCCATAGATTTGTCATCGGACACTATCCCTCACACTCAGCACTTTCTGTGGAGTGGGACGGGGAAACCTCCCCCTAGAGAACTGCAGACCACATACACATTTAATTTAGACACACTGATACACTGGTTGGCATCATTTTACAGTAGTTTTCAACTGTATCCTGCAAAATACAACAAGGCTCTGAAACACAAGCATATCTCCCTGTTTAAGAAATAAAGGCACAAAAAGAGGTCAAGTACTCCAAATGATTGATTGTATCTATCTTGAAACTGCTTTGGCACAGAGTTGGTAAGCCAGGATATAACAATGGACTGCCCAAAGTTGTGTGTGTTGGGTATGTACTGAGACTAACAGACCATTGTCCATGGTGTACCTCATCTAAGGGCCATAGTTGCTGACATAAGCTCTACCCAGCCACAAATAATAATAATAATAATAATAATAATAATAATAATAATAATAATAATAACAAGATTAATGAATAATATTTTTTTCAAAAGACCATAACTGTATGCACTGTAGTACTGTTACAGTAAACAAAGCCAATGAACACAGGGGCTTACAATATGTAAGTACATGTAGAGAAAATCAAAGCAAATTAAAAAGAAAAAAATACATAAATTACTCTCCTTTGTTATCTTAATTCCTCTCCTTTAGGAGCAGCAAGCAGCAAAAGGAAACACTACGCAACTGCTTAGAAAAACTCATTGTCTAATTACTGCATTTTATCACTTCTCATATGTCTTGCGACTGGCGGTTAGTGATTATAGAGTTATTGATCAAAGCTGCCAGAAGCCTACAGGAAAATTACAGTCAAAACACTTCCTCATCTGCCAGCTTGTTGTAGCAGAGGTAAGCCTCAAAACCACTTCATACACTTCTTCGGAAACTAGTTTGTTCCAACAAGTCAGCCATCACATTCATAAATCCTTTCTAAATTAAGGAGCGTGAATTGATGGAGGTGAGGTAATCCCACTGTGAATAGGGAGAGGAGTGAGCTTTGGAAATGATGAACAAAGGTTGGAAAAGTGAGACATAGTCAACTCAGAGGGAGATGTGGTGCAATTTGTGCATTTAAGAAGCAGGTTCACCATTTTCTCTGCAGTACTTGTACTTTTTTTAAATGCCATTTCTTAAAGCCATCTAAATGCGGTATAACATTCATAAGCCAATAAATGACCTTTAGCCATAGTGAGCCCCATGAGGAAGACATAAGAAAACAAAGGGCAATGCAATAAACCTGTTTTATTCTAAGAGTGCTGTGGTGATGTGCAGAGTTGGGTTATTGCTTAGTAAAGTTGATATATGGAAAGGAAAACATAGTTGGAGTGAGGTAAACAGAATTTTAAATATGTCCACAGTATCAAAAAATCATGTTCACATTGTATGTGATATGTAATATATTATACGGCTTTTCAGCATCTACATTATTTGCATTATGTGATTGCCATTCACACATTTGCATTGTCTCTGTATGTGGGAAGGTATTAGGTGTCAGACACATCCATTTAGGACCTCATTTTAGCTTTTACATTTTCTCCATAATAGAAGAAAACACAATGGAAGGTGATTGTGAAAGTGCCAATATCCATAAAACCGGCTTTACAGAATATAATCAGGCTTGTTTGTATCGGTTTGATTTTACCACTGAACTATGGGGAGACATGTGCTCTTAACCTAAAATACAGATATTACTTACTTTTGTAACAGCAGAGACATTTCAGGCTTTGCCAGCTATTTCATTGTTTTGATTTTAACGGTTTGACAGATCTGTTTAACCTAAGACCTCAACAAAATTACCAGTTTTTAACATCAGTCTATATCCATGCAAGAACATTGTTATTTCCTATAAAATTTGCACCATCTCCATATTTTTTACTATCCATCCCTCTCGATAAGCATTAACATATCCTCTCTCATTTAGCCAAAAACTCTTTAATATCAAACTACCATTTTTATTTCAATATTTTATAATAAAGCCTATTTGAGTCTAGAAGTTGCCTTGCTGCAGCAGATGCAGTACAGTATCTCAAAGCGTTTGCTCCTGGTTTCTGGTGGGGATTATCTGTTTATAAACAATGTGGCTAAGCCTGTAGACAGAGGAAAACTGTATTTGCATGCACCGGAGTGTGCAGTACTGCAAGTGTGTGTTGGGCTTTCCCTGTGTTCTCAGGAGGCTGCATCGTGAATACTGTGGTAAGACAATTCAAGTATATAATGCTACTTCTTTCCTTACTTTTACACATCAACAAAAAATAATTGAACAAAGCAAGCCTCATAGGACGTTTTACCAATCAAGGTCAAACCAGATTGGCACAGTCGCATGAAGTGTTGTTTGCCTTTTTCATTTTTGGGGGTAAATATTTTTCTTGGGAATGATGTCCCAGCAACAGAGGGTCACAAGCCAGTGTACTCTTTGTGCAAGTCCCCAGCCTCAATAAAAGGAGAGCATTGTAAAAACCTTTGCCAAATCAATATGCAAACCTAGGATTCATGATGATTTGCTGTGGCAACCCCAGAAGTAAGAAAAAGGAAAGAAGATATATTAAATTATCCTAAGTGCCTGCCTTTAGTACAACAATTGTTATATTTTGAGAATATTAATTTATTTGTGGCATTTTTGGCTGAGAGTCTATAGCAGCCAAGGTTGTGTATCCAAACCTGGTGTTTCTGGTTGCTGCTCCCAACATACAGAAACACCTCCCTACACCACTGACAGGACGCAGAAGGACACATGGTGCTGTCTGCCGGCCGCTGTACCCAAAGGGCAAACACTGAGCCCGCACCTCCGCCCTGTCTCTCTGTCCCTGCTCCCAAGTCGCACTGTCATTCTCCTGCTTCTTCCTCAGTTCCTCACTCTCTGCTGCTTGATCGAATGCAACTCAATCTGTCATGATGTTCTCCATCAGAATCTTTAAAAAATTTCAACCAGTAAAATAGGAGTATAGAAGAGGACAAAGCAAAACATTATTGCAGATCATGTGCTTTTGGCTTTTCTCTTCTGGATTTGCCACAGCAAATCATCTGCCTCCCAGCGTGCAGTGATTTGCATTTTGATTTGGCATAGGCTTTACACCGTATGCTATTTCTTCCAAAACACCCAACAAAAACAGAGTGGAAAAAGAAACAAAGGCATGAGAACATGTGAAATAATGCAGGAGATAGGAGAAGGTGTGGAAAAGTAATGAGAAGGTGCCAAAGAGTCGTACACTGTGTGCTCAGGTGTTACCGAGCTCTTCCATTCTCACAAGTTCATTTGGGATCAAGAGAACATTTTGTCAAGTTAGTCATACAGCTAAACTTTGCTTTCACCACGCAGCTCATTTGACTTGACTGCTGTGTCTTTGCTCATGTGGTCAAAGAATGTGCCAGCGATTGATTCCTCAACTTTCAATGTGCCATAATTGGCCCATCCAATGAACAAATGTCAGAGGAAATACTAGGGTGCAGTTAATTACCATTGACTGATCAGTGACAAGCCTCCAATTACTATTGGACTATACGTGTTCATCAGCAAATTATACTGTCTGACTAAAAAGCATTTTTAAAGCAAACGTGATTGGCAAAACACCCAACTAAACATGAGAAATGTTTAAAAATATAGACCCACCTGTTAACAAAAAAGCAATTTGACCTGGGAGCCATCTGCATGATGATACTGCCACAGTTTAAACAGCTTGTTTCGAATCAGCTGTGGCCAACAACAATGACAGCCAATTAACATACTCAGACAAGCAAGTCCGAACCAAGACAAGCGGTACTGCTAGTTCAGCTGTGGGAGGACACTTGTTAGGATCCACTCACTCCAATTTTATGAGCACAAAATATATTTCCTAATTATCATTTTTTCTAGAACAGTTTTTGGTTATGCACTCCCCCTTTTCTCTAACATGCCTCACTCTGCATAATGGTCAAACTGTATTGAAATAGATAAAAAGTGTCTATTGCCTTTGTGAGACAGTGACATTATGACAGCCTCACTGAAGCCATAGAGTACAGATTTTCTTGCAGTTTTGAAGACTTCTTTGTCTAGTATGTTTCATTATTAAACCAAAAAGCCCCAACATTTCGCACTGGCCGAATCTCCTAAGAATCTAACTTGTTCCTTACTTCCTTTACTGACCCCTTGTGGCTGAAGGTAGTCTGTAATGTTGCAATAGAGAATAATTGTGTAAAACATCCTGGTCCCACAGAGTACTCTGAAACCACATGAAGAACAAATAAATTCTTCCATGGCTGCTTACTGACCATTACTTAATCAAACAACAAACAAACCAGGCAAGTGCAGTACCTAATATCATCCAACTTTCTTTCAATCAACCATTTTTGGTACTGACCACTGCAGGCTGTAACCACCCACTGGAACTGTTCTAACTTTCATACTTTTTAAAACTTTCACTTAAAAGAGAAAATGAACTAGTTGCCAAACATGTCCCTTTTACTCACACAAGTAAACAAGTATGTACTGCAATATTTACTGGCTGGTCAAAATGTTTAGGCAAAATATTGGGTGATTTAGTCCAGTACAATGTTAGGTTCACATTGCTGTTAAATTAATACATATGAAAAGTGCTAATTTGTTATAATGAAAATATATGTGGAGACAAATGCAAATTATGTACACCTGCTGATAGAGGACTCCCTTGGCCCAGAACAGCAGGATTATATTGTACCCACATTGTAAGCCTTTTCAGCTTCCTTCTGCAGCGATGCATAGTGATTGTGTGTCTTATAGCGTCGAGCAGGAAATGACACGAAGAGATTCCCCTCTTTGTCTCTCTTTATCAGCGTCCCCTGACAGTCTGGTCCTCTCTGTCTCTTGTTCTCTCATAGCCTTGTCTACTTCCCCGAGTGGTTTGCAAGACTCTAGACTCCCAAGCTCCATTGCTATGCCTTAAGTGATCTGCGCACTGACTTTTAAATGTTTAATGTCTCGTTGACAGACCAGGTCCCGAGTTGTACAACCAACCGAGAGAGCCAGGGAGAGATTGGGCACAAGTCTTGGCTTTTTTTTTTTTTCAGGGCAGATTACAGGCGCGTAGAGACCCCGATCAAGAGTTGTGAGAGGTGAGGGAATAAATCTCTCCTGACAGGAAGGTTGTGTTAGCCTTTGCTCCTTATACCCCAGTGGAGACAGCAGAGCAAAGTTGGGCTAAGCCAGGCCACTTGCGGATGGACTGAATTTGGTGGGAAAGGACAGAAAGATGAGAATTATGGTAACAAGTTTAGGAAAACAAAAGCAGAAGAGGAAGCGTGCAACATAATTTAAAAAAAAAAGAGTATGATAAGCAGTAGATAGACCCAGATAATGTTCAGGATCCACACAAAAATAATAATAATAATAATAATAATTTCTTCTAACTACTAACATTTACTATTAATACTAACTACTGGCCTTTGCTGAAAATTTCATCCAAATTCAATACCATTACTTTTTGAGTTAACTTATCAACATACTAACCAACCAACCAAACAACCAGCAAACAAACCAACACCAGAAAAAAAGGAAATATGAACGTCAAAATAGTGTCATAGTCATAATAATTCCATCGCTGAGGCATATGACAAGCAGAGCAAGACATTTGACTAGAAAGCAGATAATACAATCAGAAATCTCAAGGAAATAACACTGAGAAATCTTCTGTGGAGCTTGAAAGGGGTCAAACAAATTGGGCTGAAGGAAGTCATAGGGGACGCTAATAATCCACAAGGAAGAAACCAACAGGAGAGAAGTAAGAAAGCTGGAAGGAGGAGAATATTAAATAAGGAAGACGGGATAAAAAGTTTTTTCTTTTTTTCATAACATCATTACTGACATTTAAATTGAGGCCAGTCTGGAGTAGACCAGCTACCCAGGGCATATCCAACTGACAATATGACATTTTCAACCAAAAGTGCTCAAAAAGAAGAGGCAAAAATAGAAAATGAGGTTTCAACCCCTACTGTCACTAAAATATTCAAAAACCAGTCCAGAAACTCACTTCAAAGGGACCTCCAACATGGCTTGTCAAAATCCACTTAATCACTTACATAAAAGAGGAGTGGGGAAATAAAATACATATTATGAAATGGATGTTGCTGTGGTAGAAAACAATGAAGATGCATGTTAACGACGTGAATGGAAAATCGCATTAATTCATATTAATCAAGTTTCATTTGTCTGTCCGCCTCTGAGCAACTGGCAACGGCGGGTTTAAACACGAAGTAATGATGTGCACATTCGCAGAGACAATTTCTATGGCAACCGCAAATGACTCTACCATAAACAACAACAACAGTGGCACCAAAGAACACAGGCTGCCTCATTAGAGATGGTTAGATGCACATCTCTAGTTCCTGCAAAGCACTGTGGGTAAAAGGGAATATAAGCGAGCGAGGCGGGGGCCAAGTATGATGCATTTGCAACACTAAAACCTCATTTATTTTGTACAGACAGAACCAAATGAGAGAGTGAAATACACTGATGAGTGATGGGCAGAGGGCCGCTGGAGAAATAAGGGACTAAAGGAAGAAAGAGTGTGAAAACAACAGACGAAAGTATAGAGAAAGAAAGATTGAGTGATCTGCCTTATTTCCAAGACAACTCCAATGACAGAGCCATTCTTCATTAGCCGGAGTCTTTAGAGTGTATATGTCAACCCTGGCGGCCAGACAACTGCGAAGGAGTGCAATGATAATTTATCTATTTAGGATGCAGAAGGGAGAAGGCCACAGTGTCGTGCAAAGCTTTTAGTGGAGCTTCCCCTGCTGTGCTGCACCGTGCAGTGAAGTGCAGCGACAGATAACAATGATTGTCACGATGTTGATGTGAGAAGTCGGAAATAAAGTTTTCAGAAAAGTATACAGAGCTATATCAGTTCATGCAAGGGAAGCAAAGATTTTTATTATCCAGGCATATTGAGCTGTATCATAATGCATACTGTAATACTTCAAAATGATCAAAGCAAGCTGTATATTTACTGTTCTTCACAAAGTGACTACACCTCCTTAGCCTTGCCCTTCATTTTACATTTCATAGAAATAAAGCCTCATGGAATGAACAGCAAGTGTACTCTTTGTGCCGGTCTCAAGCCCGGGTAAATGGAGGGGGTTGCTTCAGGAAAAGCCATCTTAAAACCTAAAACCACAGCAGTAGCAGTAGTGACCTTGACAGGGAAAAGCTAAAAGGGAAGACAAACATTATTCTATCACATGCAGATGGCCAATATCAGAATGCATTATGTTGCATGCAGTATCATAATATGATGTGTATTTCTTGAATGTTCCTTTGGTATAGTAAAAATTTTACTAAATGTATATAAATAAAAGCATTACTTTAGACTAACTTCCACCTTATCACACTGACACCTCATACTTATTTGGTTGCACCACTAGATGATTCAATCCTTTTATTGGCCAATTACATTCAAAGGGAGAAAAGTGACACATGAAAATCATAAGATGACCTGAATCCAAGCAGTCCTTTGCAAAACAGTCATAACCATACATTTCTGAATATACTCTATACAGTTGTATGAGAAGATACTTTCAAAACCCATGCTGGCAGGTAACTAAACCCATGTCATTCTCATTCTCCACGCTAGTCCTCCAACATTTGTAGCCAAACATCCAGAAGATGAATCTAAACACAACTATATAAACAACATTATGCTGCTTATAAAATTTTCCAGAAGTGAGTGAGTGCACTTGACCTCTTAAGCTTCCCCCGGTGGAGCTGTGACAATATGTGACCAGAATAAGCAGCTCTGAAGGACAGCATCCGTAATCAGTCACTAAGGTATTCCAAAAGCCCTGCATCTACCACCATAACTTGTATCTACAAATGCAGTGAATTGTGCCTTATAAATATGGACATCCAAAACCAGTAAACATCACTTGCAACTTTGAAGTAGTGCAAGTAAAAATCACAGTTACTATCAGCTTGCATTATCTGGATAAATAAAGAAAGAGTACCAGTTAAGAGGAAACTACTCGGGCATTTTCTGAGCTCTTTGCCACTCCAGCTCTTTAATGGCACTTTCCATCACTGAGTAATCTTTCCATTTTCTCATTTTCAGATCGATAGGAACTCTGGGAGAATGAAAGGCCTATTTCCTCTCAAATAGGGATAAAGCTTAACCACACAGGACTGCCTCATGTTTTCTAATCATGTCAGCCAGTCTACAGCACCAGATGAAGTAGTGCTGAGAGTAAAAACAAGTCAGACTTTGAGTAGTATTACAACGGCTAAAGTTAAAATGATGATCTAAAAGTAAGCCGTACATAAAAAATACTTGGGAATGCTGCTAAAAAGTGAGAACATAAGTCACAAACCCTATAAAGTAAGGTTGGAGGACATTGTACCCCTAGAAAATGTTTGTGTCTGTGTATGTTTCTGTGTCCTGCGACTAACTGGCCACTGTCCTTAGTTCACTCCGTGCCTATAGCCCATAGTCCCAGGGATAGGGTCCAGTCACCCGCAACTTGCACTCTCCAGCAGTTAGCCTACTGTTTATGTTGACTTTTGTAATTGGGAGTAAGAATAACAAGCAGAGTTCATTGCACCAGGAACATGCCCCCCGGTGTTTAGCCCCGGCACTAGCATTGTCAGTAAATAAAGAGCCCTTACAGAGAAGTCCAATTAATATGTTTATATATATATATATATATATATATATATATATATATATATATATATATATATATATATATATATATATATATATATATATATATATATTTATATATTTATATATATTTATATCATACAACTTTTATTTGCGCTCTGAGATACCAGCTTTCTCCAACGTCATGGGCCAAGCTGCAGCCTCCATGACCCATAACACCTCAGGGAAGTATCTCACAGAACAGACAGCAATAACTGAACAAATGAATATTGACACAGAGAGGTAGACTTTGACCTTAGGCTATATGTTCACTGTGGTGTTTGCTAAGGTTATGAGGTTCAGTGTGACTTGTGGAAAATATCTCAGAAGACAACAGTGTGTTATGCATTATTAGTGAAGTGATTGTTTTCTATCAAGGAATGGCCGTAACACAAACTCATACAAACTAAACTGAACTTGTGAGTTTAGACACATTTCCATTCATGTCCTGTGTGTCTATGTGTGTTTACATACCAGACAGATAAAACTAGGCCTTAAAATTATTTACTACTTAAATAAATATTTCAGCTTTTATTATGGTAAATGTTTTTAAATCCTTTTTTCCTTTTGGCATTTACCTTCCAGGGTCACCACTAGGGCTGCAACTAACAATTATTTTAATAATCAATTAATCCAGGGTAGCTTCAGGTTTTTTCTCGTGAAATTTAATATATTTTTAAGACTTTTTAATGCCACTTAAATGTATGATTGTAAGATTGCATGCAAAATTACAATAATCTGTATAAATTTTACACTAATAAAATATAAATATTTCTTTCTGAAACTCATTGCTTTTATTTTAAAAGCCTAATACAGGTGAAATAACTTCTGTTTTACAATAAAAATCACTGAAAAACCTGACTCAAATGTCCAAATTTGACAATTTAAGACCTAGATGAACTAAACTTAAAACCTGCCCATACAATTTAGTACGTTAAAGTCTTGATTTTGGTAACATCAACTTTAATACTTTTTTAATACTTTAAAGACCTTGGAGCTACTCTTTTTTTTTTTTTTTTTTTTTTTTACAATTAATCAATTAATAATCAGATGTGAGTAAATGCATGATGACCCTTATGACAAGTGGTTAATAACTTGCGATTTATAGTAGTAGATTTATAGTTGTCTATAAAGCAGTGTATATAGCAGTGTCTTTACTGCTTTGTCTTGGAAATAAAACTTCCTCTCTGAGCACAAGACATGTTTTAGAGTTTATGAATACCAGCAATTCATTGATTACTGAATAAGTTGACAATTTTAATAATCAGTTCATTGGATTACTTGTTGCAGCACTGGTTTTATGCCGGTTGCCCTTCCTGACCTTTATATTTATCCAGGCTTGGGACCTGGATAAATATAAAGTGCAAAGAGTTCACTGGCTTGTGACCGTCTGTAGGTGTTGTTAAATGTCATTGTTGGTTTTTGCCATTTTGCTAACTGTTGATGTTAAAGAATAAAGTCATACAAAACTACCTGTAGATGTTCAATATAATATTAGCATTCAGGCTCCACGTTAGGCCTGAGGCTATTGGAATATTAGCATTCAGATATTGCTAACAAGATGATCAGCATGCAGGCAGCCTAAGATTGAGGCTCAGGTAGCATTAGCATGCAGATGGTGGTGGGACGGTGTGTTGGAGATGAGGAGGGTCTGGCCTAAGTGATTAGCAAAAAGATCCCCTGTTTCACATGCAGGATCAGCTCTGGTCTCTGTCGTCACGTTAAAGGCTAATGAGAGAGTGCCAAGATGAGGGAGGGAGGGGAGGTACACTGGAGGAGCAGAGGGGAGAGTCACTGTGATCCCTACAGAGAAGCAATGATCACACACTTATCGGGAGCCTCACCGCGGGCATCTCCTGTACCCGCGGTTCAGACTCACCGTTTCCTTCATTTAAAACTTATCACAGATCCATATTCACAAAGTCACGGCTCTCACTGATGTTGTGGAAGCAAGCAACCTGTTTACAAGTAGATACTCCAAGGTCTCTGTGATTAAAACAGCTCCAAAACGCTGCTGACACTCTATTACCCAGCATGCCCCGGGTGAAGCAGGATTGTACATATTGATTTCATGCCTCATTACACTTCCTGTCCAACAATGTCATTGTTCTTCCTGGTTCTATGGGATCGCGCATCATTCAGAAATGGCCAGGTATAACTCTCAGAGCAGACAGTGGATACGCACAAGTGAACAAACTATAATGTAGCCTGTTTGAGGAAGCTCCAAGGAGGTATTGGCAGGTCTAAGCTTCTGACTGAATATTGGTTTCCTATTTAGTATTATTTTTATGGATTAAATTTATGAGTCATTAAAGCTTGTTTTTACCACTGCTTTTGAAAATGTCTTATTGTAAGCTTCATGAGACTCAGAAACATTGCATTGTTTTGTTTTTGTTTTGTTTAACCCACCACAAACACCTGTATACTAAAGTGTGATTTTACTTCAGTAACACTTAAGAATACCTCACACTAGAAAGCATTAATTAAGTATCAATAAACAGTGGCTTACTTACAAAGCATTATTTCAACATTTATAAACACCATTTAGTCATAAACATTGTTATTAATGTTCAATTGTTTATTAAGTCATGTAAATCAGTGCACAGTTTTCAACATCAGTGGTAATTCAGTATCTACATCTGTTTATTTGTTGAATTATTGTTATTTCCATATGTATTGATTCTTTGTTACAGCTTAATAGTTGTGAGTTATTCTAAAGTTACCTTTACTTTTATCTACTGACTTTCAAGCAGAAGTTAGGGAGTCTCAATTGCACAATTGGACAATAGCTAATAAAGCTTTTCTTTATACTGTTTTATGTTCAGCAGTTTTATGTTCGTCTTGGTTCTTTTGTTTTGGGTCTGAAAGCATGGCAGCCGCAGTAACGTGTAGACTGCCCAGCACCAGTTGTGATGATGACAAATGGCAAAAAAAGTAAATGTATCATTTTAAAATATGTACACATAAAAAAAAAAAACACTATTGCAGTGCAGTTATGGGACTATGGTATTTCACTGTGTATTTAAAATGTGTGGTATAAAACTCAGCCACAGACACTCAAAACTAACTACTAAAAAGCACCAGAGCAGCCTGGAGTCCCATTAATACCTCTTCCCCAGTCGTTTTACTTCTACACCTGCTGGAACCGCTGAACACCACCTTTTTTCTGCCCACAGATGCTCTCCTGAATCGACAGGGGATCCAGCTCCGTTGAGATGTACCTCCTACTCAAACGTACAGCACAAGATGAAAGCTACTAAGTCATCATAAGGACAGGAGTGTTACATTAAAACAGCATCTGACATTTGTGAGTGAATCATATGTCCTGAAGGCAGCAGCGAGGCACTTCAACTGTTTTTTTTAATGAATGAGTAGATAAAAAGCCAAATCCTGGGTGAGAAAGCTCCACTGCGGTAAGACAGGTTTGACAATGCAGTGTAATCAGATAGCTGTGGTGTGGTGTGTGTGATGATGCATGTGTATGTCACTAAGGCTTTTCTTGCTGACTCGGTTTACTGGCAGAGAGGCTATTTCCTCCCATGCTAACACACCCTGTATGGACAAAGGTAAGACTGTCCATAGACACATAGTACAGACAAATGCATGCATAGAGCTCAAAAATTGCTTGCCAACATTAAATTAAAAATTAAAAATATGTTAACGATTAGGCATAACATTATGACCAACTGCCTGTCTATTATTAACGGTCCTAATATAGGCTACTGTAGTGTTTTGACCATCTACTTAATATGCAGCCCCATACGCAACAAAGAGTAGAGCACTGCCTGACACCTTTCTGTCAGTATTACTTCTTCAGTAATCTGAGCAACAGTAGCTTTTCCATTGGAGCACTAGATCATAAAATCAAATTTAGCAGATATCGGTGGCATCCAAGTGCCACACTGTTTTCTGTGTTGTGGCTAATGTTACTGCTAGCACCTAGAGGAGCTAAAATACCAACTGTGGAGACTCTGCAGATGCTAAAAACAAATCGAACAGCATAGTGTGGTGTGCAGTGCTAACATGTGTACTTTGTTTATGTATGCTTATTAGCCATGCATTCAAAAGCTTTTAATATCATTTTACAAGCCTTCATTTGCTGTAGAAATTATAATAGACATGGCCTTTAGAAAACAATAGGGTTAACACTAAAAGACATTGATGTGACTGTGAGAGTAATACACATAGCTGCTTCAATATAAACCATTTAAATAGCTTTTTATGCAAAAAAAAAAAAAAAAAAAAAAAAAAAATCATAAATGAATAAAAAAAAGTTATTTGTTTGCCATATCGCCCAGCCCTACAAGAAAATACAAATAAGCTATTACTGCAGAGAGGCCATTTCCTCTCAACCTAAAATACATTGTGAAGAAGGGTACTGCACATCTAGTACAGAAAATGCATGTGTAATAAGCCAACAGTGTGTGGCGTAGGTATAAACATGCAGAGCTCAGAGTGTACTGAATCCCTGCAGGCTAAGTGATACTTCCCTATACTGGCACAGTGATAAATATTGAAGGACATGAAGGACACACAGAGAGGAGAAGCACTGAACCCAATTTTCAGGCTGAAAACTACCGGCAGAGCAGCTGGCAGGTCTGTTCAAAGCACATAACACGTCCAAGCGGCGGTGCACACTCTGAATGTGCTGTCAAAATTTCAAGTGTAAAGTTATGTGACAGTGTCATTTCAAAGTTCATCTGCCAAAGCACAAAAAGTATTATGCAGGTCAACAGCAGGGTGCCACATAGGTCCATCTACACTAAGCTGGGCCAAGAAACCAGCTTTTTCCTGGCCTAGCTACCCCACATTAGAAGCAGGAGGAGAGCGCAGACCTCTGGCAGAGCATCTTGCCATGCTAAAGATATAGTGCCCAGACCCTGGCCTTAAACTTGATATGTTTTAGTTGAGGACAAAATGGGCTATTGATTGAGGCACCATGCAGCCCAGACCCTTATACGTTAACAGAACCCCACTGGATTTGAAAGAGCATGAACCATAATAATAAATATGATTTAACAGGTGATTTTATATGTCTATATGAACAAAATGACCAACCACATGAAAATCACCCAATTTGCATTTTGGCAGCTGCCAATAGAAAAAAAAAAGATGCATAGGTCACAGAACAGCTTTGTTCACAGGCCATCTTACTCAGATACTTTTAAAATTGCAGTGACCAACAAAATACAGTATGTGCAAGATAATAACCAAAGCTATGTTCCAGCATTTTACAAAAAGGTTTTAGATTGCTCTAAAGACCATTTGAAGCACTAAAATTGAAACGTTTTCAGTTGTAAAGCCTAGCTTTTACCCTGCTGACAACAAGCCAAGAAATGTGTGGTATGTTCAAAAAGAGTACTACATTTATAACAATATCACTACCATGTGGGCCTTATAAAACACTGCATAACATAATGTTTGCATGCATTGCGTGTCTATAATCAAAATCTAGGAGAGAAAGGAAAATACATTACACAAACCACTAAAAGTGCAATCAGTAATAAAAACAGTCAGAGCTTCAGATGAACTGAACTTAAAGCTTATAAAAGATAATGACTTTCCTATAACTAACCTGAAGGACAGATCTAATTTAATTTTATGTGAAAGATGGCATCCAGACATAAAAAAACCTTCAGTTATATAGCCAGCAGCAATAGGGATCATCAAACATATAAAGCAAAACCTTTCTAAGCTGAAATATTTTTTACATTAATGGCAATTGTGTAGCTTGTTGTCAGAGCAGCAAATGTAACAACTTCATACAAATATATTATAAGTGTGATCATTAAAGGAAAGATGTTAGAATCAATTTCAATGGCTATTTTCACTGCTGGCTAAAAGGATATGCAGAAAATTGACAGATTGTTAGGCAAATCAGCAGTGGTTCAATTGGTCTCTGAGGAGTTCTCACTTGGGAAGAGGAAACATGATGTAATGCAGTGCAAAGCCTCTTCAGCAACATGAAAAGCTTCAGGTGTAGCAATACGCTTAAGAGCAGTTACTTATATTTACAGGAAATGAGGATAGCAACCATGTAAAAGATGTAGGTTATTTTTGTTTTTCATGCTGTTAACAACACCTATATCACAACATTAACTCAACTTTGATACACCTGTGCTGCTTCAGCTTAGAGATGTCTTTACTAAAACCAGGAAAATCTTTTAAGATCTCTGTGTGCTTTGGAAGACACATCTCACTCACAGTAACTTGTTCTGACAGTGGACAGCCGCAGACAGATTATGACAAGTACAGCACATGGAGAATTAGACCTGTATAGTGCACTAAGTGGCCAATTACACACAGTTACTAGGACCATTTTATTCATTTTATCAGTACGTGTGGAGCCATATACTGCTTTGAAACATTTATTACTACCCTCCCTTTAGCCCTATAAGACACAATTTTCTGTCCTCTTTTCTTTATCCTTGGATGAAAATGTTGGTTGAACCTTACTTATAATTAATAAACAAAACAGTGGCTTGTTTGTACAAGTTGATACTGTTTGTATTGAAAAAAGTCTATTATGTTTATTACTTAAGAACTCATATTTGACTATAAAACAGGAAGCAGATATGTCAAAAGCAGTAATCTACTTTTGGTACATTGGGAGAAGGGGTGGGATTTATTAAGTTTGCACTTCTTACCACTCCTTTTCGGGCATACATGTACAAGCCTTGTCTTGTTTGTTTTTGTTTGTTTCGTTTTTTCTATCATACGTGTGTACATTGTGTATGTGTACATATAATTTGATTTATTACATGATCGAAATACTACTACTATACTTCACCCATATAAATGTCAGCATATTGTGTTGACCCATGATTTTTACCAAGAACCTACAACTATCCCAGTACTAACAGCATATACACAGATTAATATCATGGAAAAGTAATTTTTTGTTTTTTGTTTTTTCAGTTCAAGCAAAAATCATATATTATATGTAGACACTCAGAGACATTTTAAGCATTTTTTTATTTTAATTGTGATGATTATGGCTTACAGTCTTAATCAAACCAAAATACTAAACTAAAATTATAGCATGACACAATATTATATAATTATTATATTCTATCTATCTATCCTACTACTACTACTACTACTACTACTACTACTACTACTACTACTACTACTACTACTACTACTACTACTACTACTACTACTAAACATGATGCACCTTCCCCCAAAGCATGCTCTCTCTTCTCTAAAAAACAGGCTCACATCACATTTCTTCTGACAGCAAATGTCATCTACCAGAAAATAAAATAGCAATGTAAACTCCATGACTTTATTATAAGATATTTTTCTCCAAACCTGGCTTTGCTCGCTGTGAATCCTAAGCAATGCAACACTTGGCATCCACTTTAGTTTCCTATAAGGAAAGAGCCATATGTGTCCTGCATTTGCACCCTACACAGTGACCAAAATGACAAAGTGGCATATTATGAAGATGATGAGCCCCAATGGGAGTGTGCCTGCCTGGTTACTAGTCCACTTGCAGACACACAAATACAGACAGAGACGGAGACTGTGAAAGATGCTACAACTATATTTAGGACCTACTCTTCTAACTCAGAAAGAAGCATTGCTATGTACACAAATAACTCAGTGTTTTTACACAAAATCCAAGTGAGCTTTGAGATAAAAATCACACACATCTGGGCCATTTTAAGCTTGGTAAATTTGCGTTACAAGGGCACACATCTATTATCCTCAACTGATCAGGCTAAATCAGATGTGACTGATATGCGTTTGAGGTTTGGCCAGTGTTTATTTTCTCAAAACATTTTACTCAAGGGAAGGGTTTTAAAACAAGGAAAGAAACAAGACTGATCAGCATTCATGTGATGTGTTCCCCTTTGAGAGACCTCTGTGCATTTTCTGTGGGTTCAAACAAGGCCAAAAAAACATTAAAGAACAACAAGTTGTTTTGTATTTGTAGACATGCAGAAGTAAAGCATTTTCTTTCTAAAATTTCCACTTATTTCAGTCACAGCGCATGTAATTTGGCCAAGTTTGTCAAATTAAAAATAAAAATGACACTATGCTTCTTGATGAGCTAAATTAAATAAACAGAAATACACAGAGGAACAAGGCTAAGCACAAATCACCAAATGCAATTAGTGTGAACTCAAGGTTTTCTCATAAGGGACCAGGGACAAATGATTGTTTTATATCTGAATGTAAGACAAGCAGGGTACTTTATTGACGTAACCACAGTGCCCCCAGCAACTGCTAAAGGTCAGTATCTGTATGTTTAACATCCAAATTAAGCATTCAGGTGAAATACGAATTGCACATAGCAATATGAGTGAAGATTCAAACTGTTTTTCCACTTCTCCTCACATCCACCCTCCTCCTCCTACTCTCCTGATACCCAGAAAACCTTGGTCTGTCCTGCTGAAAGGCAAGGGCTACTTCACAACAGTCCACATTGAGTAATTGCCTTGATTTAAATGACTTTTTCAATTATGTCTACTTGACTACAGCTAGTGCTCCGTAATCTCCATTATTTCCATCCATTACACACTCACAATCCCTTGACACCAATCAATCTGGTTTCTTTTAAACACTTTAGCACAGTGGCACGCCATTGCCCCTTAATAGCACTGACTTCAAGGGCTATGGCAGAAACTTTCTAATTAGAAGTTATATTCGGTGCAGAGGCTCGTAGGTTTAATACAAGCCTGTGGTGGAGGTGGTGGAGCTCTTACCTGCTCTTTGACTGAGGCCAAGATAGAGGAAGTTGTTTCTGCCTCAGATCTGTCTCCGTTGGACGAGGGTATCACTGGGGGCACCATGGCCCCCTTTTCCTGCTCGGCTGGCTGGTCCGGCACTGGCATTGCTGATCACACAAGCAAAGAAAAAAAATAATGAGTGCTTTTTTTTTTACTTGCATCTATTCTATAACTCTCTTTTTTCGGCTTTTTGTGGCCATGTGCCAAATTTTTGAATATTTGTTGTTGCCATAAAATTCAAAATAATCTTATGCATTATGTATTATGTATGTATTTTTAACACCTGATGAGGTTTATGTTCTATTGTAAGTAAAGAATGATTTAATTAGGTGTGACAATTAATTAAATGTTGAAATAATTCAGAAATGTGAGTAATTTTGTGGGGTGCTGCCAGGTTTTCTGGGCTCCCTGAAAAGTTGTACCATTGGGTCCTGTCAAACTAAGCTTACCTTATAGTAAGTAAGTTATTGTAAGATTTCCCTGGGCCCCTGTCAGTCATGGGCCCTTGGAATCATCCCAACATTTACCCCCTTACGACACCTGTATCCTTAGGAAAATATTCCCATGGCAAGATAGGTCTGCGTTCTCTAAGCGCTTCTAGTTTCCAAATAAATATTCTACCATTTTCCAATTGTGCATGTTTAAGAAACTATGTCCTCATGTTTTGATTTGTTATTTGTCACTGTTATCCAATTAGTCTTAAATGCATACAGTACAAAGCCTATTGGTCACCAGTCTTGAATCTCCAACAATGTGGTTATAGCTCGTGGCATCAGAATCAAAAGCATAGCCTTGTCTTAGCAATTAGTCTGCAATACACACTTCATTGCACTGTTCGTCTCACCTGCTTCTATGGCTGTATGTCGGTTAATAAATAGGGGTCCGTGTAGACTCATTAAAATGCAATGCTTCACTTATCATGATTTTAATTACTTGATACAGGTAACAGGAAAGTGATGGGTGGCAGTTCTTTTTTTAGACATGCAATTTTATATCCAGGTCACATATTCATTTGTGCTTGGCTGCTTTTTTAAGTGACTGACAACCACACACAAAACACAAAAGGATTTTCTTTGTAGTAAATAAGGCTTATATCTTGCCAGTTCACCAAGAACTTTGCTCTTTTTCTTCAACATTAATTGTACCCATTTAAATAATCAATAAAAGCTCCTTATTCTCGTGTTTGTGAGTTAAAGGCACGCACAATGAGAGAGAAAGAAAGTGAGAAATCAGGAAATTGGTCTGTGGGTTTAATAGACAACAGACTATGGGGACAGGATTTGTCAATAGTGCATCCCCGACTTTGGCAGAAGACTAAATAATGAACTGATTGAGTCTGGGATTTGAATCCTTTTCATTTGCTTCTCAAACACAGTTAACATTTGATGTGAAAATAGAAATGTGTGCTCAATACGATTTCCCATTCATGTAACATAGCATTATGACCACCTGTCTATTATAATAGTAATTTTGTTATGTGTTTTGACCACCTGCCTAATATGCAGCCCCATACACAACAAACGCTGACACCATTCAAACAGATCCAGCATTAACTTCTTTAGCAATTGAGCCACATTAGCTCATCTGTTAATACAGTATACCCCATCTGCTACCAGGTGCCATGATGAAGAGATACTGTCAGGGGTGGACTGATAATCTGGCATACTGGGCAAAATCCCGGTGGCCTGAAGGCCCCGTGGCCTGACGGTCCACCTTTTTTTTTTTTTTTCCATTTACTTATTTTAAGTTAGGGCGCTCTCACACTAGGGCCATTCGAACCGTGCTGTGCCCAGGTACGACTGGGGAGGGGTCTGAGTCCCCCGCCGGCCCGCGCTCTCACGTGCACAAACGATCCGTGCCACGGCCCGCTTACGTGATTAGCTCTGAGGGCGACAGGCTGCTACGTCATCGTAGTGCGCGGTTTGTTTACAAGTCGAGCGAGCCGCTAACACTTTTAAAACCGGTGTAGTGGAAAACGTGAGACGAGCAGCATGAAGTATTTGTGCTATTGTGATTCTGCTTTGAGTCTCGTTCGTGAGACGCGGTCTTCTGTCTCATGTTTTGGAATAAACCACATACGAGGAGCAGCGAAGGCACCGCAGACGACGAGAGAGGCTTCAGAACTACTGCCGCTGTCTGTTCTCTTCTTCCTAAAGGTGAGCGCAAGACAATGGTGTTGTGACGAGTGTTGATAATGGAGTTTATTCACTTTTTACTGAGAGAAGAACAGTTGCGTACATGACAGAGCTCGTAGTCTGCGTGCGCGCATGCATGAGCAACCGCGCCGTGGCCCACCTCCTCCAACCGTGCCAAAGTCCTGAAGCATACCGCGCCTGGGCGCGCTGCGGAGCATTCACATTAGGCAACCGTGCCGTGATTTAGGGGCGTTCAGGACCCCCGCCAGTTTCCATAGTGTTGAGCGTGGAAAGATGGAGAAATCAAAGTGGAAAGGGGGTGCAGAGACGTTGCAAGAAAAGAAATGAAAGAATCTCACAGCAGACGCTGCAAAATGTGCCAAAATCACAGACTTAATCACTGGAGGGGCTGCTGTAGCCCCCACGTCCTCTGTGACGGTGCAGGTTGAAGGTGAAGCCAGCAACAGCGGACAGGGAGAGGAGCAGCCAGGGATTTCTGAAAGGGAACCCGAGGGACAGAGTGAGCGGGGAAGTGTAGCACAGTAGGTAAGCAGCCAAGGAAGACATACATAAATTAGTAGTCGGTTGTGCTCCGGTAATTATGAGTGGCCTATCTAAGCCAAAAATGCCCGGCCTGTTTTTTTGTCTCAGTCCAGCTCTGGATACTGTGTTATTCAGTTCACCTGTCAGTGGTCATAATGTTATGCCTGATTGCTGTATACACTGGTACTGTAAATTGAATTAGTTTTTATGGTTTTAAACTGTTTTTTAAGGCCAATATTTATTTAGTAGACATTATGGGTCTTTGAAAGTAAGTGAGCCATTAGTGTCGACAAATGGTAAACAAGTGTGTAAGGCCCCAGACAGGCTGCAAATCAAACATCCAGCTAGTCTATCACGCGGCATGCTAGCCAGCAGACAGACAGCAGGCCAAATAGGGTGGTGTCTGTAAATAAAAGATGTTAGAGAGATAGCCCGCAGATGGATATTTTCACTCTCACTGACAAACACCAATTCAGAGTCTGGCATCACCCCTCCTGAGTAGAGATGAGTCACCAGTGTTTGTCTTGTGAGCAAACTGCAACCCCCTTTAAAGACCATATTACACCAGCTGGCCCTGTGCCACATCCCTTTTCAATGAGACAGACAAATGCACAAAGTCAGTGGGCAGAAGGGAGCCTCGCCTCACCCAGCAACCACCTTACTAGAGTCAGCATACAGCAATCAGGCATAACATTATGGCCACTGACAGGTAAAGTGAATAATACCTGTTATCACTTCATCATGGCACCTGTTAGTGGGCCCTGGGGTTGATGAGTTAGAAGGAGGAAAAGCATAAGCATTTGAGTGAGTCTGAGTTTGGTCAGAGCATCTCTAAAACTGCAGCTCTTGTGGGGTGTTTACAGTCTGCAGTGGTCAGTGTCTATCAATAATGGTCTAAGGAAGGAACAATGGTGAACCAGAGACAGGTGATGCACATGGGGAGAGAACGCTGTTCTCTGTGGTCCAATACAGAGGATAAGCCATTGTATCTTAAAAATGCTAAATAAATTGACGCTGGTTCAAATAGAAATGTGCCAGAATGCACAGGAGATAGCAGTTTGGGGCCGCATATTTGGCAGGTGGTCATTTTGTTATGCTTGATCAGTGTATCTTCCAGTTAACTGGTCACCCTATCCAGTATGAACATAATGAATCTGCTCTGTGAAGGATTCATGCTCCAGGCAATGGCTGTGTATATTACAGGTTTGGTTTTAGTTCTGCAAATTTGTTAACGTATTTAATAAAAAAGCATGAGGGTGGCAGGCAAAGGTATGACTAAGAACATTAATGTGGGTTACACTGAGCTTTGCCAGTGAGTGTCAGAATGCCAGCTTTTACAAAACAGAAACCTAATGCAGCAGCAACAGGTATCTTCACCAGGACCCACAGAGTATCAGAGTTACGACAATATTTGATTTGTCTGACCACTGGCTATGTTGCCCATGTAGCCATAAAAACCATCTCCAGCATCTGATTTTTTTTTTTTAAAGCTCCAAATGTTGGTAATTATGAACACAGCCATACAAATTCAGTTGAACTGATATTTCTTGATGTCACTGTACTGTATACTGCTGCCAGTGAGAGATTCCCAGAACCAGCATATTGCCATTAAAACGCACAATACTCTCTGTCTACTATTTTCTTTCTGGGCTATTGTACACAGACACAGTTGTACTGGTATTTAATAGATGTGCTGTGTCCTGCAGGGTAAAATGTAACAGGAACCTAAGTTCACAGAAGCCTTTTGTACCTCTGGGGATGTATATAATTGAAGCGCATTCTTTCTGGATTGAGTTCTGGGCAGCTTCAGATTGAACTGAGGAGGAATGATAGTCTGACATTTAATTTAGCTTAGCTGAGATAAGATGGCAAAAGCCTAGGCGTAGCTGCCTGTTTTTGACAGCATACAGGGGCTAGCATTAGTAGAATACATTGGAGAATCATCAACTAATGTCTAAAACCTTACAATAAAGTGGGAAAGGGCAGAGCAGACTTGCTATACCTAAAGGAAAAGCCTGGGCTTCACTAACATTCAGGAGTTTTCAGACAGTGAGTCAGAGGATTTGGCAGGACAGGCCTCTGACCCACGCTCACACAATGACCTCTCAGGTCAGTGCACCTGCTCCCAACCAGCTGTACTCTCCAAACACACACACACCTCTACATCTGATGTTCAGTGAGACGTCTCTGCCTTTACCCTGCTTCTCCTGCTGTCTGACTCCATACCCTCTCTGCTCTCCTGCCTGACCCTATCTCTACTTTGTACCTGTTTTTACAAACTCTTGCCTCCTTTTCCCTTATATTTTGCATTGTTTGTCTCTGGTGTCCAATCCCCCCCCACCCCATACCCCCCACCTTCCCACCCCCTTACCCACCCCCCCTTTTTAGATGTGTTTTCAGCCTTGCGTGATCTCCTTGCCATTGTTCTCAGAGTCTGCGTGTGGAGAGCTGCTCAAAGGAACAAAATCAAAAAGCACCTTCCCTTCTCATGAAATGACACTTTTGAAATATTTACAAGGCTTTGAAATGCACTTGAGCTTAGAAGACAGGCCTGTGATGGCTATACAAGAGAGGAGCTTATAAGCGATACACTACACAACTATATGACAGATGGACGTTATCACAAAGACAAATCAGGATGCTTTGTGAAGTGGGGAAATAACATGTGTAAATGTGGTTAAGAAATGCCCAATGCTACTAAAGTATTGTTAAAAGCCTCTTCAAAATTCAAAACAGGTTCTTGGCATAAAAATGACTTTCATGGACACACTTATAATAATGAAGGTATTGCTCAAAGAAATTAGTCCAGATAATGCTACAACTGAGTACAGTATTTCTTTTGACATGCATAAATTAGCCGCTGAGGAGCTAATACCCAGTGTCTTGTTTCAAAGACAAACAGGAAAAATGGATGAGTTTGACATCAAGGACATTATCACACATTTTGGATGGCTCCTCACAGAGAAAGTCTGTTGTGGAAAGTCATGCTCATTCAAAGTCCACTAACTGTATGAATTACCTTCCTTTATTAAAACTGACTTGTGCCAATCTGTTTCTTAATTAGAATTTCAAATCCAACTAAAAGCTTATTAATTGGTCTCTGAAATTAATATTTATAAAAGATGAGAAAAAATACACAGAGGCTGTTTGACTTTCTATACAGTCCTTACACCAATTATAAATTACCATATTTCTCCACTTCATCAGCGTCCTCAGGAGCCCAAATAATAATCATCTGTAACATATGGCTAATAATGCTAATGTCATTGGAACGAAGCAAAGCCTGGTAAATGAAGAAATAATGATTAGAATTTCCACACCCAATTTCCCCAGCCAATCAGTCTTGATTTCCAATGGCTGCTCTGCTGTCTAAAAAAAATAAATTCTCAAAGTCTGCCACGTATAAATGTCTTAAATGATTGATAGCTCCAATTTACTTGCTTGTGATGTCTAATATTAAACTCTGAATAATATATAATTCAGTAAGCACTGCTGAGAGATAGGGGGTGTGGTACATGTGTGTAAAAACAGCTTTAACTACTAACTATTTCCTTTTTTAGTTTTCAAACATACCACAACAGCAAACGCAAATGAGTGGAGTCTCCCTTGTGTTGCAGTGGGTTTTCTCCAAGGTTCTCTAACTTCCTCCCACTGTTCAAAAACATATGGGCCTGTAGGAAAATTAGTGAATCTAAATTTCCTACAGTGAATAAATATATGTATGAATGTATGGACCTGCAGCAAACTGGCCATTGTCCACAGTCATCTAAGGCTCATAGTTGCTGGTATCGGTTTCAGCCATCCCCGATCCTTAACAGGATTAAATGCAATAAAAGAATCCATGAAAAAAGATATTAAAAAGAATGTGAAGAAGTTATTTTTACTCGGTTGTTAATTTTTTGAAGAAAATATACACTCTGAGGACATTTTGTATAACACATTTTTACTTTTACTTGAGAAAAAAATGTATTATAATTTTTTTTAACCTCAGTGGCAAAGTGGATAGCACGCTTGCCTTGCATTCAAAGACACCTTGGTATCAGCCAGGTTTGTAGTCAGGGCATTCACTTTTATTGTTTTGCTCACTGGCCACTATGGCTAGTCTTTGGCAAAAGTCACTTGTCAATTAGTGTTTTTATAGCCATAATTTAATTAGTTAAGTTGTTGTGTATAGTTTATAGTATGCAATAAGCTTAAAGAAATGTTAAACTTGGATATGAACAGGGATTAATCAAATACAAAAAAAGCATGTCTTTTAAAACACTTTTAAAATATTATTTTGTTTCAATTAAGATTTTCCTTTCTTAATTCATGATGAATTACTCTATACTAAATGGCATATACTCAAAGCAACATAAATTCAGGACTAACCTCTAAAGTTAAGGTATAGGTATGCATTAAATTCAACAAGCCAAAATGGCTAGTGGGAGTATTTATGTTATAGCCAAAATTAAAATCTACCTGCATTTGGTCAGTTGGCAAGTGTTAATATCAAGCCCTGTTTGTAGTAATACTTTATATTTCAGTAGAGCATTTTAAACCATTTTATTTTTTATCAAGTGATTATTTTGCTGAAAACTTTTATTTTTATCTAACATTGTTATGAAGTAATAATGGCTTCACTTTACACCACTGACTAAAATAAAAATGTTTTTAGGAAACTTGTTTTAGCATTTGTTACTGGGATTTTAAATACCTCCAAAAAACTCTAATGTGGTCCACATGGTGATATTGGAGCTGGGTGTGTCTCCTGCATTTATCATTCAGAGTGATTTAGGAGGCTGGTCACAGTCAAGTGTGATGCCTCAGGCCTGTTTTGCTTGTTTTCAAAAGCCCCAGCACAGGCAGTCAACAGAGACTGAAACATTGATTATTCTAATCAATACTCCGAGCTATTGCTATGGTAGCGTTTCTATGATATACTTCACTGTATTGCTTAGAAAATGCAAACTATTGGACGAAAAAGTCTTAGGAAAATATACTTGTCTTGGTGTCATTCAGCCTGGAGCCATAGAAGTACAACACACACACACACACACACATGTATAGCCGCTTGCATACACAGCTCAGTCAGGCAGCTGGGAAGCACTGAGATGGTTGACCTAGATTGAGAGTTTGAAGACGTGCAGGAGAAACCATCTGCATACAAAGTCAGAAATCTCGAGCCCTGCAGGGGAGATAAGAAAAAGGTGGAGGGAAATCATCCTAACTTTACATTTTATAGTAAGTACCATTAAATGTTAACAGCGCCCCACTGTTAAACCAAAAGCTCATGAAATATTTATGCTATTTTAAATAAAAAATTTCCTTGGCCAATGGTAGTCTTAATTTGACAGCTAAATCTTAGTTTTTAAAAAGCACAGCAACACTGACAGAACAACACTAGAGAGGCGGTTAATTACTAATGCGACATTGTGTTTCCAACTGTCAGACAATGACAACTCATAAGTACGTTTCATCACATTGAATGGCAGAGCACGTAATGGATACTGTGGAAGTCTGAAATAATACCACAAGACTGAGCAGACAACAGGAGAGATTCAACTGGACCATAAGGCTTAAATAGAAACAATACAGTTATGGAAATAGGGCCATTTATCATGAAACCAAGAAGACACGCTGTGGTAGATAATCACAGGCAATGCCAACACTATGGAGTGTATAAAAGGGGGAAGAAAACTGACAGTTTCTTTCCGGACTCTTGAATGTTTGCACTCACACCTTCCTCTGATTCCTTTGCACCTGTCTGAACAATGTGCACCTGATAATCACCTGGTTTATAAGCAAACAACCTCCAAAACATGCACATGACTAGCATGCAAATACATATCCCTTTCAAATATACTGTATATAATATATAATATATATAATATACTGGAGAAACTCCTTTTTATTTTACTGTAATAATATGTAGAAATTTAGACAGGTGATTCCCAACTGGTGGGTCAGATTCCAAAAGTAGGTCAAGCGCAAGTTGAATATATTTGACTTTTTGTTTTTATGCTAATCTGAAGCTTAGTTAAACACAGGAGAGACTTGAAACAAGTCTCAGACTCCTGCAGGTCAGCGATGCCATGAAGGGAGATTTTGATAGATTAGTTAGGGGAATTCTATCCCTCCAGGGCCTAGACACTGGTGGTGGTGAAGAGGAGGAGAAGGAGAACTGAGGAGGTTGATGGTTCTGCTGCTGCGGTGGAGTTGGGGGCGGAGGAGGGTTGCGGCACATACGTAGCTGAACAGCAGGATGACTGAGGGGAGAGGGTGTATGTATATGAGAATGGTTGGAGAGGTGATTGGATATGAGGCAAAGGTGGCAGGCTGTGATTGGCTGACAGTGGCAGACAGGTGATAGGGTGTAGACTGGGAAAAGAAATCAGTTATCCTGGGTTAGGGTTAAGATCCCTCTTCTTATTCCCATTAGTGGTCACAAGGGGCTAAGATCTACTTCAGCAACTATGTGCCTTAGGTGGGGTACACCCTGGACAATGTCAGTTAGCTGCAGGGGTGGGTCTCAGTAAATGATCAGGATTATAACTGGGTCCCATAGTTAGAATAGTTGAGAACCACTGAATTAGAAAATATAGACTAAGTTTTGAGGTAGGTGTCAAATGCCTGAAGAACTTACATGAAATACTATTTTTCATTAACTATTGCTGTCAAGTCTGTATCTTGTGTAGGCAGACACATACTTTACAACAGTCAAATAACTTGACATATTAGAGAATGGATTATGGTGTAATTAAAATGCAAAAGCAGACCTGAGGGCTAAGGTGTTGTGAACTTCAGTTTTAATTCACTGTTAGTAGATTAGCTAAATGTCCTGCCAATAGAGGAATTGCTTGTCTCTCGTTAGTCAGTCAGCAGGACAACAGCAGACAGCAGCGTATACACTTTCTCATTATTTTTACTTCACTTCCTTTTCCCTTTAATGTGGTCTTCGTGAGGACAGCTCCCTAGTTTTATTTATAATGTAAACCCCATGACAGTACAAATGCTGCTGCATATCTTTCGGCTTATTGCATGAGTAAAAAAATCCTCTATATTGCACTGAGCACACGATATGTATTGCCCTGAAGCAGGAAAAACTATGTAATGACGTGCAATATTCCCAAATCTATTTAAAGCAATACAATTATAGTCTGTCTTGTAAGGCGAGATAGAAGTAAAGGCTATAAGCTAGGGACTGCCTCAGGGAAGGCTACTCATGTCTTACATTGTTTTGTTACAAACACTGAAAGCTTTCTTTGACTCCCAGCGGCAATCAAAAGCGCATAATTTTACTATGTGAGATATGTACATTGTATCACCAAGGAGAGTTTGAATCATTTAACACTGCATAATTTACTTTTGGGATTGTTGACTTGAGGAAAAAACATTTGGTTTCAGTCTAAATGCAATTAGTGACAGTAACTGTAGGTAACACTTTTTAATAACTACACATTATAAAGCATTAGCTGAGTATTAGTTAAGGGCCTATAGTAACCAGTTAATTTATCATGTACCATGCATTATTTCAACATTAATGAACACCACTGAGTTACAAACAATGCTTTTAATGTTGAATTCTTAGGTAATAAGATCATGGAAATCAATGCAAAATTATAAACATCAGTGTTAATTCTTTAATTTCGGCTTTTCCCTTTTAAAGTAGCGACCGCAAATCCTCTGGCTCCTATTGTGCAGTGTTTTCAATATTGATTAGACATATGTTGTACGGATGCTGCGTGCCTTTTTTGCATAATGCGACCCTCTCCATTTATCCAGGCATGGAACTGCCACAAAGAGTTCTGGTTGTATTATGTTATTACTGCTCAATAGTGGGGTTACTGCTCAATAAGTGTTACTGAAAAATTATTTTGTACATTTTTTAATTACTCTTTCAAATGCTACAAAATAATATCTTTTTAATGCTGCTCGCTTGATCCACCTGCTGCTGGTAGTAACGTGAAGTATTGTTAGCCTCATGTCTGAAAGGAAATGTGTTATGTTAAGGCCACCCCTGGCACTTCAACACGTTCATCAATAAAACTGAAAAAGGAGGCTGAGTTTATTGCTGTAGGGAGCTATTCCAAAATGAACCTTGGTAATTTAGTTTTTTAGAAAATGGATTGACATTAAAAAAATAACAGAGATCTGGGACTTAATGTTCAAGACCTTATTGAAAAAATCATGAAAGACACAGCCAGGGCTGAACTCAAACACTGCACTCGGGTACTCTTGTACACATAATACTGGTATCTTGTTGTGTAGCTGTCGATGGTGCTGAAACCCACTGATAAAATAGCTGTGTTGGCCTTGTGTCTTTCTCTAAGCTTTGGTCAGTTTCACAGCACACAGCTGAACGTTATTCCAAGCTTTTCTTGTACTTTTACTACTGTATGTCTAAAGGTAATTGGAAAATGAATGTGAACAGTGTAACATTGGAATGACCCTGGCTGTATAATGCAAGTCTATTTTTAAAAATCACATGTACAAACATCATCATATGTTTAAATACAGTCCTAGGGAAAAGTCTACCTATTAAAGAACCATTGAAATACACAAAATAAAAAAATAAAGAAGAAAAATCGAAAACAGGACCTCTGCCAAGCCACTAAAAAAATTTTTACATTTGTTCATTCAGTGAGAGAAGTTTTCTCCAGTTCAAATCTCAAAATGGTAATAAAAAACTATCTTAAAACTCTCCTGCATCTAAACAGTGATCTGGATCTGCACCCATATTAAACATTTTGACATTGGTCCAAAGAAAAATTTCAGCATTTGCTTGGGTTGGTTATCATCCATCCAGTGACTTCTGTAGCACAAAAAGCTGTTAACACAAAAAACACAACCTCTCTTAAACCCTCAGTGAAGATGAAGAAGGATAAAAGTATGTGCCAGGGAACAAGGGACAGAGAGAAACATGGTGGCATTAGCTGATAACCTTACACCTCGAGATTGTCATCTTATGTGAAGATATGATTGGCATTCAAAGCGGATACTGGCCAACATTTACCTGGGTGTTATCTCTAAGAAGCCAGGCCCAAGTCGCTCTGTGATCTAATGAACGAGTGACAGCAGCAATACCGAAAAGAAGAAAAATGCTACGTGACTGCTTTTATTGGTTTTACATACTTTACAGTTCAAAACAGCTTACATGCAAAAAAACAAAAAACAAAACAAAACACTTCAATAGAAATCGCTCATCTGTAATTTATGGCGTCTTGTGAGATCGCTTCAAGTTGTTTTTTGTTTCATTTGAGTCTCACTTTCCTCACACCCCCCTCCATTTCAGCCCCGCTCAATAAGTAGGGCAGCTACTTGGAGAGTGGGAGATCAAAACTGACAGGTCACTATTCTCAAACAAGCTGGATAGAGAGACAGAGAGAATGAGAGAGGCATGGAAAAAAAACCTAAAATGAACAAGCAAGAGGGAGACAAAGGACAATGGTAACAGACTTCTCAAATACACTGCTGCAGTCTCAATAATCAGGCACACTTGTGAGTGTCACACAAGATGTTTGTGCCATCACACAAATGCCCACACTGCCTTGAATGTTGTTACATAATGGGTTACCTAGAAAGTACAAAAGATAATACTTGTCTTGGCTAGCCTTAACCCTATGAAATGGTTCAATAGCAGGATTATGATTGGATTATGATGGAGTTTAATTAAACCTCCGGCATGTTTAGTGGTGCGTTCGCAAACAATACCACTGAATTATCTGATTGATTTCATCCTTTGTTGTCACGTAGTAACAAAAAGTAATATTAACAGTAGCATAAACAAAATAAAAACAAGCAAACCTAAATCACCCAAAATATGTAAAACAGATCCAAATACCTGCGCTCTAGCAATTGCTTTTTGTGGAATAGCTGACAGTATTAACCTTGGAACAAAGTTGATTACTGATAAGGGTAAGGGAATTTTGTAAAAGGCACTGTAATGTATTTTTGTGCTATATTAGAAATAAAATTAGAAATAAAAGGAGAAGCATTAGCTAGTAAACTTTAGACATCAGCATTAACTCAGTGGGAGAGCAGTGTGGTGAGGTTGTTTACTAATATACTTTTTATATATTGTGTCTTAAAAATAACAAAAATGGCATTCATCTCTATCTCCAGTATGACTAAGGAGACATAAGTCACCATGAACACAAGCATAGAGTTGTCTTCTGCATTACCACAGAATAAAGTAGTTTGCGCTCTGGCAGAGGCTTGTGCTGGCTGAAGAGCTCACTGCAGTCACAGAATAAAAGCCATAAAGCCACAGTATAAAGACAGCACTAAGGTAGAGGGAAGGAGTCCCATGGGAGCTGGATAAGAGCCACCGAGAGATGTTGAGAGCATGGCTTTATCAACACACATTCTCCAATCCCTCAGCGTGTTGACATGTAATACATTTATAATGCACATGAGGTGAAGCTCCTGTATGCACAAACAACATCCTGTATATGTTGTGGTTAACATACTGTACAGTGCATTTATATACCGCAAGAGTTATGAAACTACATTCTGAATAAATAGATAACTGGACATAATTATAAAAATGGTATGTCATTTCTGTGAAGTCTTCTTCTTTCCTTTTAGTCATTTCCCTAATGGGGTGGCCACAGTGAATTATATACTATACTAGCATGCAGTTATTTGCATTTTGAATTTTTCTTGAGATGCCTTCCCTGATGCAAATCCTCTATATTTATCCAGGATTGGGAATGGCACAAAAGTTACGTTGGCTTGTAACTTCCTGTGGCTGCATTTATGGCTTTTCTGCAAAGTACATTATCAAGTATATGAATTAAGAGGTTCTGGCAGAATAATGTTATACTGCCAGATGAAAAATATTTAGGAAACATTTTTTGCCAACTTAAATCATGTTTTTAGCTGCATATCGTAGTTTTTTAAAAATGTTCGCGTACAGTATTTTTTTTTATATATTTATCGGCTAGTGGAGGAGTCACAGGAAGAGGATCAAAAGCTTAAGCAGACAGTAATTGCTACTGTGTCAACAGGAAAGATAAGAATTGGTTAAACATGTTCCTTATCAAAAATGCTGTTAGCTTTAAATTGCTTCTTCTGCCAGCAGTACATCATCTGACGTGTGATCCATGCATGTAGTTAACATACAAGCAGAGGTGGAAACATAGGTGGTAGACTTGCATGTTATTTTCATGCTCTTTTAGCTGCTCACAGCTGAAGGTCTTCATGCTGGTTGTGTTTGATCGCAATGAGATGCTGTACATCTGTCAAAGGAAGGGGATCCCAGTGGGGCCCCACTGCCTCAGTCCTATCAGCATGATGTCATCCTCTCTCTCTCTCTCTCTCTCTCTTCCTGTCACACCCTCCATCCCTCCCTGCATTAACTCGTCCTCAGCACGGCTTTGTCCTCCCCTTTTCTCACCGTTTTGTTACCAAATGTGTGCATTGTTGGTTTTGTCACTTGTTCTCCTCTTTTCGTTATCAGCCTAAAAACATGTTCTTTCACACAAATTTTAAAATGGCATATTTGCTGTCAAGCTTTCTGAGTGTGAATATTTAGCCAACTGTAGCAGCTATAGATGATTATTTTATCTTGTGAATGCAGGAAAATAGAAGTAGTGTGAGACATAAAGGACAGAAAAATTAGGAGTAAACTCACTTTTTTTACACACTAGTTCTACTGTGATAAAAAAATATATATATATATATATATATATATATATATATATATATATATATATATATTTTTTTTTTTTTTTTTTTTTATAAATAAATAAAATAACTGTACTGGTAACAAGAATGCTTGATGGCTTCTTGTTCTGTCCAATGATGCAGACATGTGTACAACAACCAAATATTTGAATATTCAGTATAATATTACCAGTGGCATATTTACACAAAACAAATAAAGAAGCACTTTGGGAGCACAGACTTTTTTAAGGTATTAGACTTTGATCCTGAACCAAACCCAAAAAATAGTGATTCATTCCTTTACTGACCCCTTGTGGCTGGAGTTAGAATCTTTGTGCCAGCTAATAGACAAAATTGACAACGGTAAAGAATCCTTTAAAAATCCCTGGATGCAGACTGCAATACAGATATTAAACAAAAATCTTACACTTAAGAGGCTATATTTTGCTTTTATCTATCTTTTTAAATTAATCTTGGTCACTTCTAGAATAGCACTGCATGTTTTACAACCTTTAAAATCATTATGTGACTAAAGAAAGACTTTCCAATAAATACTGCCATAAAGAAACAGACCAGCAGAGGGTAGCAGAGTGCAGCTCTGTTACAAACATTGATCTACACATTGATTGGTCACTGCTTCCTGGAGTGGGTGGAGGTTCGTGGAAGAGGCAAAGGTTCATGGAACTGAGCATTCTGAGGCCTCAGAAACTCAGTGCCTGAGACTACAGGATTACTCAAACATGCATGATGAAACAATGACATGAAATGAAACAAAACATAACTCCAGGTATGTTTTATAAGAGAGAACATTGTAACATGGCAGCTCAAAAAAGTTGATTTTTAAAAAAAATATATATTCCCTTAAAATGTAATCCAAATCACTTCAAGAGTTACTGTATCATACTAGCACAGCAAACTAACAAATATGCAGCCAGGAAAAAAAAAAAAAAAAAAAAAAAAAAAAAAACTTGGTGGTAATAATATCTAATTGTAATCAGAATATTGATGTTGATCATCTCTGGTATTAAAAAATGTGACATATTCATGACATATTCATACTGTATCTATTGATTTAAGGCCATTCTGATGTGACGTTGGGTCTAATATAGTTTAGGAGGCATTTCTCCCAAACAACTTTCAGACAAAACAAAGACGCACAAATGCAGACACAGCGGAACATCCAATTCATTAAAAATCCAATTTATTGTGTCAAAATAGAAAGCAAGGGAATGATCAGAGCGTATTGTTTGCATTGCGACTTCTCAGGGATGCTCTGTCAAGTCTCTGCAATAACATCGTCACTCATTAAGCAGCGTTGGGGATAGGTTTTCTCTCCCTCTCCCCCATATATTCCTCAGATGGGTGATCAGGCTCTTAGTATTGGCTGTTGCTGTGGCAGACATATGGGACCTCAGTGAGTTGTTAACCTCATGGCTTGACTGTGGCCTCTCTCAGTCTATGTGTGAGAGTGAGTGAGTGAGTGAGTGAGTGAGGCAAAAAGAGAAAATAACAGCATACTTGGTTGTTTTTGTAGTAGAATAATAAAAGGTAGTGTGCATCATTATCTGTTCATTTGCCAGTAAAGTTTACCTGGAAGCTATTCTTAAACTAGGTCTTCTGCATAAATATGAGAAACAAAAGAAACAGGGCTGCCAAGGTTATGGAAACACAATCTAAGAAGCTTTTGAACAAGCAATGGAAAGTAGATCAAAATGAATGTGCAAATTTGTGATTACAATAATGCATTACGCCCTTGGGCATTTTACAACAACCTGGTACAGTACACATTCTCATGGTAGAAAAAATAGACCAGGAAAAATAAATTGTAAAAGTTATAGCTGTAGAAAATTAGGATAATGTGATATGTGATAACCCAAGTGGATGGCACTCCTGCCTCACGGTAAGAAGATCTCTAGGCCTGCTACCAGCAAGCTTTTATGCAGAGTCTGCATGAAAATTTTAATATAAAGTGCCCCTAGTGAATGAATGTGAGAGTGAATGGTTATCGTTTTTTAGGTGTTGGCCCTGTGACTAACTGGGTATGCCACCTTCAACCCTAACGGGAATAAGCAGCTGAAGTTTGATGAATGAATATTAGTACAAATGTTCACATATTAAATTAATATTCAAATGTGCCTTTCACATTAGTAATGTTTAAATTAATTCAAATCTTCATTCCCTTCCCACCACAGCAAATGATCTGCCTCCCTGCAGTGATTAAAATATTGACACAACCTTCTCCATTTATAAGGGCTTGGGACCATGCAGCAAAAAAGCGTACACTGATTAGTGACCCCTAGCAGGGGTGTAACATCAAAAAGGTTACAATGGTGTCACTGATTTGTATTTGACAGTTTAACAATTTAAGACATGGAAAGCATCACTGTTTGTAACACTGATTACCAGAGAAATACAGATATTGTCATAGTTGAGGCGGCAGTCTCTTAAGACGAACATTGATTTATCAGTTATATAAAAGTGTAAAACATATCACAATGTAAGAAATGCTTTATTACCACACTTTAGGACCCAGATAATCTCTGCTCCTTGTCTGTGGAAAAGCAACAGCCGATCTGACAGTCATATGAACTAAAGCCGTCAGACTGTGAGGCTGAGAACTGGCGGGCTCCCATCACAAAGCTCTTTGAGTAATGGGACATATCCAACTAACATAGCCTGGTTTGCCAAATTTCCCATTTGTCCTTCTCTGTTACAAAAAATAAAAATGCAGCAAGAATAAGTAAAATTTAATGTTAAAGTCACACTTCTGACTTTTATAATACAGAAATATATGCTAACAGATATACAGCTATTGACCATTACAGCACATCACACAGAGCTGACTATAATTGAAAAATATTTTTTGATGTCCTGGCTCTATTATGACTGACTGGACAACTCTTCTATATATAGCACACAATCTGTCACCCTGATGCTAAATGACATTTTTTGATTTCGTTCTCACTACCTCTGAGTTTTACACAATTGCAGGTCACACAGTTAGATTTTTCCATCTCCTGTCACTTTCTTACCACTATCTACGACACACACTGCACCTATAAAAATTAATATTTCAAATTAAAATTACCTCTGCTTCTGGCTGTAATGATATCATTTTTGCTTCTCGCTATGCCTGACTTAATAGGATTTCACCTGTCTGCGGATTCCAACCTGTTTTTTCGTCATGAGGCGGAATAATAGTTAAATATATCACTATTATAAGCATAGTATTATATGGCCGTAAAGTAAGATGAGAAGATAATGTAATGGCATAGTATCTGGATATAACATCTATTTTCTGTCACTACGTATACTATAAAAGTCTAGGTGGTCAATTATTGATCAAACAGGATGACTTTTTCTTTTCACTTACTTTGATGTTACACCCCACAAGATGTATTCCCTTCCCACTGCTGGCCTGTTATATTATGCCCACAGTAAGACAGGGATCTCTACAGTCATAGCAACTGCAGCAACCAAGTTACTATACTTGAGACTTTCAATGGCGTCCAAGAAAATTTGTAACTTGCCAGTGTTTGATTAATGTTACTGCCTGCGTACTCAACTGGTGGGCCGGGAAACAAAAGTATTTCTGCTTTGACATACATGTTTTATGTGCAATTTTTATTTTTATTATGAGGTTAGATATATCAGACATAGACATATCCTTTTATTCATATGTTTTTATTTAAATTTTTTTAAAACAATCTTGGTCGTTTCAAGAACAGCACTACACACGTTAAAACATTAACATTATCTGGCTAAAGAGAATGTTTTTAACACGTACTCTATCGGTGACCAAATAAACAGGTGAAGAGACCAGCAGAGGGCAGGAGAGTGCAGAGTGTTTTGCTCTTTTAGACATAATCAAAGAAAAAGATCACTTCACTTGCTTAAACTTTTTGTACAAAGCAATTTTACTACAAAATAAAAAACAGCTGTGAGGAATATGTTTTTTTTTTTTTTTGGATAAATGAATGAGAGCAGACTGGATGTAGAAGACTTTTTGATTGGTCTGTGCTTTCTGGTGTGGGCGGGGGTTTGTGGGAGAGATGGAGATTCGTGAAATTGAGTGTTTTGATGGCTCAAAAACACAGCGCCAGAGACTACAGGATTACTCAAACAGTCGTGAGTGAAGCTAAACACAACTCCAGGTATGTTTTTGAAGAGGGAACAACATTACAACATGGTAGAAAGCTCAGAAAAGTCAACTTTGCCTAATATAGTCCCTCAGCCTGTAGACCCAAATGTAATGTAAAATGTCGAGTGCACCCTGTGAAGACCCTTGAAAGGGAATAGCTGAAAGAAAACTGGCCCTAACTCGCAATGGTAAAGATATATTGTGATGCCCAGACCAGGACCTAAACCAGAGATTTTCTAGTTGAGCAGTGCGCAATCCATTAATCCACAAAGCCTACATATTGCATGATGTAAAAGAATCCAGATAAAACTAATAAACTGTTCTTTTACTGACCCCTTGTGGCAAATTTTGTGTTTAGCACAGGTGTTCCAGATCCACACGACAACTAATAACTCTATTTTTGGCCCATTACTGACATTCCCTGAAATCTTCATAAAAAATGTTACAATTACTTTCAGAGAAAACATACGGGGGACAAAGTGGCTCCCATCAAAATCATAACCAAAAACTTTGGGTCCCAAGATGACACAAGGTGAGAATCACTGTAGTAGACTTTAGTAGATAAACTATAAAGAGGACATCCCATACTGGTTTGAGATTTAGCACACTGAGCTGGTGGAGACCTCTCTCCTTGCTGGCTTCCCGCTGTCTGTGTGAATGTAGCATAATGGTAGAATGAGTAACGCTGCCTGACTAACCATGAGAAAATGGAAATTCAATTTGCTGCACAGCACGACTGCCGAGCATCCCACACTGTATACATAACAGGAAAAATGCCTTAAGTCCAAAAATGTATGTGTGGTCACAGATTTACACCAATGTTTGTATTACTTGACCCATCACAATCACACAATGGGAAAGGTAAAAGGAAGTGACTCCTTTTTAAGAGTGGGTTTGTTGCGGTATTCTCCTGGTGGAAGAAAATGATGTAACACTCGGAAATACTTGACGGGATCTTAAAAAACTTCTCCGCTCCTGGCTAACCCTCTGAGCTCCGCCTCCCTATCCCATCATAACAGTTTAAGGCTTAGCTAGCTGGCGGGCTAAGAAACGCCAAAAGATCAAAGTCAGACACCTCACTGCGCCTTTGGTTTCATTAGACCTTGTGATCCCAGATTATTCACCAGTTCAACAAACTTGTCACGCACCATTCAGCTAAAGCTTGAAGTGTATATTTTTGAGCTGTGACAGAACAAAATTGACTCAAAGCTTTTGTTATTTTAAAATGACAAGTTTTTCTTTCTGTATTGCTGTATTTCTTTCTGTAAAAGTAACAGTCTTAACATGTAGAGGGGGTGTTTTGAATGTTTTTTTTTCCAAACCTATTGCAAGAAAAAACTGTTAAGCTGACTTGCCTCCCATATATGTAATTACAAACTCTGAATCAATAAACTATTTCATGTGTGGGAGAAAGCCATGAAATCTATTACAAGATACAAGCCTATAGACTGTTACCTCTATACAATTGCTCCTAACAATAGTACAAGCCTACAAAGCATTTTAGTGCCAGCTGTATGCAGTGCAGGCCAAATTAGTTTAGTAAATATTACACAGTCAAAGTGGGTAGCGCCACTGCAGGGAGCTACAATATTACCCTCCCACCTCAGCAGTTTTCGGGTATCCATTTCTTCCTTTTGTGCAGCATTCTTGCAACACCAGTCTATACTAAATTGTCCTTTTTGTTTTTTGTGTTTGTCTAGAGATAAAACAGAGATGTGAGTGACAGAAATAGTGCTTGTAGTTTCTGTACATTCCTTGAAAGCCACAAGTGTTTTTTTCATGTCCTGTTACAAGGCACTCTTTTTGACATGTAAAGACTTCTCTGCACCTCTGGCACAGTCCCAAACCTGACAGATTTCCATACTAATTGGACTAAACAACAGTGAGGGGTATTTTGTTTTTGCAAATGATTGTAGCATTTTGTTTGAATGCGAGTTACATTTGTTTAGTTAAAGCCCCCTCCCAAGATGTGGCTTTAAATTGGCTGGCTGGCACAAGCAGATAAATCATAAATGAATGACTCAAAACAAAGACCAATTAGTTTAAGATAATTGTCCTAATCAAGCATTTTCTAAGCCTGCAGCAGTGTTTAAACCATGAATGCTTCTCTGATCTTTTACCATCCTTCAAATGCAACCATCAAACCGATTGGGATAGACATAGAAAGGCACATTTCTTCCACAGACGCAGCAGAATCCAGCCGTAATTGCGACACACAGCAGCACATAGTAGCTTGTCTTTCAGTGTAGTCTGCAGCCTTTCTTCAAAAGCCTCTAGGGAACTTTTCATAACATTTTTAAAAACCTCAAATCACAACTGAAAACAGTCCAAAACACAAAAATGTTTTTAAACCCGGCGCTGATATACAACTGCGTCACTACTGTGTACATACACCGGTTAGAAATTCATGAGCCGCACAATATCGAAGTTAATTTATATGCGGATACCAACAGAGAGTTGCTTGATGAATTATACATAGCAAATGCAAGCCACAGAAGACAGATGAGTGAAATTAATGGCAGATGCAGTTCTGGAGTTTGGCCTCAGCTGGGATCTGAACAGGGTGCCCAAGAAGTCGATATCACAGAGAATGAACAAGTGACATCAAGATGCAATTTATGAAGCAATATGATGCCAAATGAGCAACCAAGACACTCCCTTTAGTAACAAAACTGTCAAAGTTCTTTACATCCCTGTTACATGTTTTACATTTTTGGGGAACTCTAGAGAGGAAAAGGTTGACTGAAAGTGCCCTACAAGGAATTGATTAAATGATCACAAATGACCTTAAGAACTTAACTGCTGAATAAATCATTTAAGCCATACAGAATATAACACCTTAATTATGCATACCACTTTTTTAACATTTAATGCTTTCATTTATTTTATTTAATTAAAGCTAATATGATTTGTGAGCCTGTGAGCATAATATAGCAATATTCAGTCATGAACTAATGGTGGAGTTAACATGCTGTTAGCAATATATTAATAATGACTTAATATTATGTTGAGACAGAACAGCTGGTTTGATTAAAATGTTAAAAGTCAGGTATACATTAATTTAAAAACCTTCAAATTTTACAATATTATTATTATTATTGGCTTTTGGTTTTATTTTATATAAAGACAGTAGGGCAGATAGAGAATCAGGGAGACAGATGGGGAATGACATTGAGCAAACCAGGTCATTCTGTTTATGTGATACGTGCTCTACCAGGAGAGCCACCAGGGCAGCAGATATTTCTTTTATGTAATTTTTCTGTGTGACAAAATGAGTAATACTGTTTATAATGTATATTCTAACTTTAGATTTTGGGACACAAACAACACTCATCAGTCAACACAACCATGCCTATTCAAGTGACTGTAATAAAAGACAAGGTTTGAGACAACACATCAACAAGCTACACTGGTGGTAACCGTAGACCTTAACGTGCAGTTGCGAAAAGGTGTTATTTAGACAGACTTCTGTGTCATCACCTACAGCAGCCATTTCCAAAGTCAAGACTGTCATGGCCCACTTCCAAAAAAACTTCCCAAAATCCCATGTGTACCCCCTGACTACAGAACCTCTGTTTATTCAGAAGACTTTCATGTTTTTCTTCATAGATTTATATAAAAACATTACAAAAAACATTGACTAATATTTTTAAAGAAGTATATAACTGTAATTCAACTCAGCTCAATTTCCTTTTGTGTACTTAATACAGACAGCCTCTGGGGAACCCCCTGCAGTATCTTTGTGGCCCCACAGGGTGCCCCAGACACCACTTCGGGAACCACTGCCCTACAGTATATAATCGTGCAGTGAAATACAGCCAACAGAACAGTGATAAAATACAGTGCATTGCATAAAATACAATGGTCAATAGAATAATCAATAGATCAGTAGTATACAACAGTGCAAGAGTTTTTGTATTGTTAGTAGTAATCAAAATAGTAATTAGGGCTGCAAAAACGAATCGAATTAATCGATTATAATCAATTATTGAAATAATCACCAACTAATTAGTAACTGTTAAATTAATAACTGGGGTATTTATAGACTCTGAAACATGCAATGTGTTGAGAGAGGAGGGTTTATTACCAAGACAGAGCAGTAAAGCAACAAAAACAAATTTATCATTCATTCATTCTCTTCCGCTTATTCCCGTTCCGCTAACACTAACCGCTCTGTTCCCAGAGTGGTTAGCGTTCTCGCCTCACAACAAGGAGATTGTGGGTTCGAGCCCCGGGCCGACCAACACACCATCACACGATCTCTCTGGATGGAGTGTGCATGCCCTTCCTGTGTTACAGTGGGTTCTCTCCGAGTACTACGGCTTCCTCCCACCATTCAAAGACATGCATGTGTTAGGTGAATTGGTGACTCTAAATTGCCCGTAGTGAATGAATGTGAGAGTGAATGGTGGTCTGTCTGAGTTCGTCTCTGTGTCAGCCCTGCGACAAGCTGGGCCCTGTCCAGGGTGTACCCTGCCTACGGCCCAAAGTTACTGGGATAGGCTCCAGTCACCCGCGACCCCTAATATAATAACTATAATAATTTATAGAATTATAGTCGGTCCTTGCATGTTTTATACTCCCCTTCATTTGTGTTATAAATGACCATTTTAAATAGACACTGGAACGGTTAGATATCTTGCTAATTTGATGCACAAGTAAAGTCTCCAGTCTGACACTTTTACACTAAAAACTAGTGAAAATAAAGATGAAGATAAAGCACAAAAGCCTGTATCCAATTGTCTATTTTTTTGTGTCCCATTTAACCGTCAGTTTCTCCAGTATCCACCGCATTAATATCGAAGAATTCCAACATAAATCATTAACCATTGCCTTCTTGTGTGATATATAATGAATGGACCACCACTGCCAACACAACAAAACATGTCCCTTCATCTTGCTCACTGTCAAAGCCAGTAGAACTTGATGTCCCTCTGCCTCTGTCTATAGGAGCTCTGTTTGTATTTTAATCTGAAAAAGCAACCTGAACTGGATGCCGTTAGTTAAAAGAAAAGCATTTTGTTGTCAGGCGAGTGGTGCAACAAAGGATGCCTCGTGGAGGAAGTAGAGGCATAAATAAAAATGCTGAGTATCAGGGAAAGAGTGTATAAAACCTGTAGTGACATGAGCTGTGGTCGGAACAAGCACAATGCGCATCTCGACAGAAAAACCTGCCTTTGTTAGTTCAGGAACTGTGAAATGAAATCGAATAATGTGGACGACAACGGGAGCCCGAGCCCGACAGTGGATGTAGCTCTCCTGTGTCAACACACATCAATAAACAACCTAATAAAACGCCCCGTGGTCAAAACATTATTTCAGCTGCTGTTCATCTTCGAGAAATGCTAAAATTACAAGCAGCTAAATCCTCGTCTGTGGTTTGTGATCTACAGGTGGTTCACAGTAAGCATAATTTGTTGTGCACTCATTTTCTCCATTTATTTTAAATTTTTACCCTGTTAATATGGCATTTCAATACTTTTAATCCTTATGTGATCCTTTCTGATGACCTAACTCACAGAGGCCATATTTGTGTGGTCCATGTCCGCCCCTTCCTCCTTGTCTCTTTCATCATTTTCATAAAATCCTTCTATATGCATGTGGAGGAGCTTTTGATTGACAGGTAGAAGTCGTCAAAGCAATACGTGGCAGATAAGGATCGCTGTATGATGCTGATGGGCCTTTGCTTATCCAACCACAAGCAACAGGAGTGGCATTTATACTAAAGGCTGGCAATGAGATTCTGGGCTAGACGTGGTGCATGTGTAGAATAGTAATACATGAATAGTAAGATTAATGTAGTATATATCCAAGTGTATTTTCAATATTTACATATTACTTTAATATTTTGCCCATAAAATGTGGGGTTTATATGGCTCAACATTACATTAGAACAAAGAAAAAATCATGGACATGAGTAACATACATTACAAAAATACTATAATACTGTTTTGTATAACTGTAGATACTACTTACAATAAGTACATAAAAATGTGTTAAATTTGGAAGGGTTAAACCACTAACCAACTGAAATTGTGTTGGCATCTGTATAAGGATAACCAATCACACTTGTAATGTTAAAGGATGAATAAGAAAAAAAGTATTAAATAGTTAATTTTTGCAACAGAACCCCATTTTTTGAAATACTGATCAATGTACTGAAATGTAGAACACATGTTTTGATAGCCTTAACAACATACAACCATACTTTTTACAACTGACTACATTACATCTCAAGATAGGGATGATTTAAAATAATCATTAGGAATAACATGTACAACAAAACATGTTCTAGGGAAACTTCAAAAGTAGTAAAAATACTAGGATGCTTTGTAGTTGTGGTGGAGAATATGGTGAAATGTAGTGAGATGTCGTGAAATTACACGCAAATGTCTTTCTGCCTCTTCTTTTCCAGGTACTCCAACTTCCACCTCCATCATGCCTGTGTTAGGAGACCTGGTAAATCTGAACAGCCCCTTGTGAATGAATGTGAGAGTGAATGGCTGGCTGTCAATGTATGTCAGCCCTGCTGTGACTAACTGGCTGTTGTCCAGGGTGTACCCCATCTAAGGCCCATAGTTGCTGGGAAGATCAGAGTGAATAACAGAAATTGTGAGTAATGTCCTTTCAAACATGTTACTTTAACATTGTAAGCACGTCCATGGATGTAACCACAAAGACAATATCAATATCATTGCAATATCAAAAGTCACACAGTATACATTTATATTATATTGAATGGTAAGTGCCTGGGGCTAAATGGCATTGTTTTGTGCAGCAGAATGGTAAAAAAGCAGAAGGAACCACATAGACCATGATCCTTTGCTAGCAAACATGACAAAATTATTGCTGTTAAACACTTATTTAGTCTTAATCTTTTGAAATATCACAATAATTAATGCACTAAAGGCTTGTCAGGGCACTTTTAGAGAATATGTTTTGTTATCCTAAGCATTTCTATAATACCATAAGCTTCCCCACAATATCGCCATAAATATTGTACCATGAGATTAATGTTGTGATAATACCATACCATGTGATTTGGATATCGTTACATCCCAAACATTCATGAAATGCCATTACAACAGGTATAAATACTTTTTGCTATTATCCTGAAATGACATACTCGCACAAATAAATGTGTAAATTCTCAAAAGCAATACATCTGAGTCATCCACAACAACGCTACAGTAAACCCAGGCTTTGTTTGCTCCTTTGGCAGTAGATGGGACACAGAAACCCTGCAGTGATTAGATGATATTGGTAAGACAGATATTGGTAGGCAAACACACAATTCTTTTCCCAATGTTTGTAGACAAAGCAAAATATGTGCATCACCGGTAAAAGACACAAAAAGATACTCGCCCACGGATACTCTGAGTTTTTACTGGATATCTCATCAAACATATTATTTCCCACTTGACCGGGCAAACAGATAATACTACGCTTCTGGAGCTTATAGATGAATACAAACACAATGCACCTGCCTACTTTCTGCTGCACAAGGTGTCATTATGTGAACACTCACTGTATTCACTGGACTTCTACATGTCATTAGATCTTCCATAGATTGTAACACAAAAAGTAAAATTATGTTTATTTGGCACTTTTATCCATTATTACCAACTACTAATTACAAATTCAATGTTTGGAAAAGTGAGGACAATGTGTAAAACGTAAATAGAAACAGAATGCATTATACACTATTTTAGACCATAAACAATCTGTATCTGATGTTAGTGTTATTATGGTTATTTTATCACAAGTGATCAGGTGAAGCAAAATTTGAGACGTTGGTGTTTCAAGATAATATTACAACTTGAAATTGGGTATGTAATTACCAACTAAAAATGTAAAAGTTTGCCACAAAAATGGTTGAAACAGTAGATTTATAAGCACCGAGCTGTCAGATGAGTGTGCATTCACTAGGGAGCTGCAGTCTAACAAAATAGATCATACAGGTAATGAAGTAATAATGAAGCCAAGAACCTGAGCCATTCTAAAATCCCTGCTCGTGTAATAAAGGCCGCAGTCACACACACACCGTGAAATGAACAAACATATAGTCCTTCACACTCACTCATACAATTTACACGAGTCGACCCTGGACTACGTATTTGCCTCGGGAAATCTAGTTGATCTGTGCTCTAGCAGTGGCTTCTCTTTGATGCCCAATTTACTCCGGCACACCTGGCAAGCCAAGCCAATTACCAATCCATCGTTGCAACTAAAGCCCACATACTACAATGTCATGACAACCCCGGATACTCGGGTTTTCAGCATTTTTTTTCCCACACTTCTCTTGTCCTTTCACTGCTATTCATACTCCTCAGTCACTCCCCTACCAGCTCAGTCCTTCAGCATCCCTTTTTCCACTTGTGTGTCCAACACTTTTACAACCCATCTCTCCTATCTTCTTCACCATTTAGCCCTTCCTGTGAATTCCCACTCTTCAACATGGCTTACTTAAACGGCTTCTTGTTTTTTCCTCCCCATGCCTTATCTATATTCTCTGCCCCTTTCTCTTTGTTTCTTTTCTGGTCTTCCCTTTTACCAAAGACTGATGGGAGGGTAGGTGCATAATCGAGCAGCGGAGGGAGGAGGAGGAAGGTTGGAGGGGGGGAGAGTCCCATCTGCAGCGAGCTCATTAGAAGAAGGGAGGAGAGTCGGCGGCAGAAACACACTCGGCGTCCCAACACCTCTCCACATATACTGGAGCATTACTGGACGTTTTCCAACACTGACACATCGCTAAGTCTTCTCTTTCTCTCCGGCCCCCTGTCTCTTCCTCACGCTGTGCTCCTTAAAGTCTGGCTCTCATTAATCACGGTGATGTACAATATGCAGCAATTGCTGAATGGTTTTACCTCTTACCACCCTCCCACACTATGAGCCCATATATTTTTACTACATGTGGCACCAGTGGAAATCGAGCCATAAATCCCCAAAATTGCTAATGGTGGACAACTTTTCTTTGTTGCTGTCTTTGAACAGTCAAAAACAGAATAAAATGCAATGTTCAAGGACACAATGTAACTGTCCAAAAAGGCGTCTTTTACTGCATTGCCATGAATCCACAAAGAAACTGCTAAATCATCTCATCTCAATGCAAAGCAAAGAAGACGTTTTAAAATGTAATACAGACATTCGAGATCAAAAGATGGCTTGACTTGAATACAATTAAAGAATTACAAGTTCATCCAGTGCCAAAAAGTTCTCAATCTTCTCTAGCTTATTCATTAAAACACATTACATTCATTAAAGCTAAATAATATTCTGCAAATAATTCCCAAGTAACATTCTTGTCAATAAGGTCAGGGTCAAAGCAGACTTTATACTGCGTTAAACAGTACTCAAGGACACTAAAGTGATGAATCCAGGGCCTTGAACTTCTGCCTGTGAAATAGCCACACTTATTTACACAGACTGTGAACTACTGCTCTCTACGAGTATCATTCTCATATAGACATGTGGTACACAAGATAATCTGTGATGTGTACTGCTAAAGAGTAGGCTTGCAGTAAATAAAAGAGCATAGCAGTTAGCCCTACTTGACACAAATACACATTGATGGTTGATGGTCTGCTTTGGTGGGTCCCATGTTTACACAGGGTCTGATACTATTTTGGGGGGAAATACTCTTAGAAGCCTCCCTGTGGAGATGGCTGCAAAGGTTCAAACCATGTTGTCAAATGTGTTTATATGACGTTTTGTTACATTGCTGTATATGTCAATGGTCAATAACCTCACAGCAATGAATAAAAATTAAACAAAATCAATCTCAGCCCAGTGCAACATCACTGGCAAAGATAACAAGATATTTCAGATAGGGCACACTGCTAAGGTATTAAATTGTTTGTCTGATAAACATTCTTTCAAGTAATGTTAATGAGCATGAGCCTCCAAATGACTTATAAAATTAAGTAAAAAAAAAAAAACATGTCTACAACAATATTTTACCTGTGTGTTTTGTTAATACAGCATCCAGCATCCTTAAGGCAAAGAAAGTGACATTAGGATTTAATGATCCGTAACATGTATGTAATCTTACAACAGTTGCTCCATAATGAGAATGTTATACAATTGTCCATTAACACAAGCACATAAGTGTTTTTATGTCATTAAGCAGCCTTATGAGCATCTCGTCCCCCACATAAGCATCAAGTCCACTGATTGATGACCACACTGCGCCTGTCAATTAGCACCTCCTCTGTTGCCATGAATATGCAATCAATGCAATTGGCAAGTATGGATCAAATGTCAGCCAGTTTCCCGGAGGCCCATTCACATTTCATTTTACTGATGGCAAATAACCAAGCTAGGGGACATCAAAATCCAATCTAATGCCCATTTCTATCTGTTATGTTGACTATATGGCTCCTTCTGTGTTATTGTACTATTTTCTTGTCTTTCAGTCACATAGTTGGTAAATCAGTTAATGTAAATCAGTTGCATACTGTTTCATTTGGTAAGAAAATAATGCAGCAACAGAAGTTATTTTTCTTTGTTGCTGATGTTCCACAAGTAAAATTACAGTGCCTTTAGTTTCCTATTATTATTTTTGTTAGGGGTCGTAGACTGGAGTCTATCCCAGCAACTATGGGCCTTAGATGGGGAACACCCTGTCCCTGAACAATGTTAGTCACAGGGCTGACACAGAGACGTACACTGACAGATAATCATGCCCACATTCATTCACTATGGGCAATTTAGGCGTAGGAAACAGGATAATACAGGGAAGTTAACCACTCTGCTACCCTGTTCTTGTGGTTTTGATACCTTTACAGTCCTTTAATTGTGCAATAACCAGAATTTAAATGCACATAATAGTGATATTATCAATAAAAATAACCATAAAAAGTGAATAAATAATGCAATTTCTCAATCCCACTAAGGATTTCAAAAATGAATGCCCATGTTTGTATACATTTCCTCCTCCTGCTGCTCCAGAAGGATGGATAATTCATACTCTTCCCCTCTCATCAATGGGCCCTACTCCAGTTCATCCCAGCAGCTCTTTGGACTGTCATCAGCACTCCATCCTGTGGACGCCTGCCAGTAGACCCTCCGTCCGATCAATAGGCACCGTCGGCTAGCTTTCCCCCTTTGCTCCCTCTCTCTGTCTCTGTCCATGGCTGTCTCTCTCACCCTCTCACCGCCACCACCAGCGTATAAAGAGTGTTCTGTTCTGCCGGCGCAGCATAGTGATTAGGCATTAGGCCTGCGCTGCTGTGTGAATTAGCTTAATCTGTGTCCGCAATGAAGGACAAGGCTTTTCATGCCCACTGGAGACTTTCAGTGGACATAAAAGGGGCTAATCTTTAGGAACTTTAGCGCGCGGATGGTGCATAGACAGACAGAGATTGCACTAAGGATAGTTTAGAGTAGAACATTCCCACAGTGATAAGGTTTTTATAATGCTACTTAAAAATCTATTGAAGTTTTTGAAGATGTTTGGCTTATGCCAATGTGAAGTCTTGTGATACTGTTGTAACTTGAAAAAGAGGAAAGACGGATAACATGCTGGCCAAAGTCAGGAAGACAAAGACATTCCTTTAGTTTGATGTGAAGTAGTGGAGATGGTATGGTCAATGCACTTAACCTTATCTGAGCTACAAACAAGAGCAGAAACTTTAAGGCGTATAGACGCAACACACACTAAAAGCAGTTCCGCCATGCACCTGCAAGTGCTGACTGATATGCAGAGGGCAGAACATGTATACGCACAGCATGCAGCCCAGCCCTCCTCCATAACATCTGCTGGATACACACTGTATGCCCTTGACAGACTGCCAACGCACTAGCCCTCCTGCAAGCCCTTATTGATCGTAACACATGTAAGGTGTGGGAAAAGGGACGGTGGTTTGCTTCTTCTATACTTTCTATCCATACATTACCTCTTAGAGCCACTTAACAACACCTTCTCCAGGAATAAAGAACTGAGGAAATACTGTATAAATGTATCATAAAAAGGATTAGCAGCACATAAAACTTAAAAACCTGGCCTCATGCAAAACAATGACAGCATTCACATCTGAGCAGAGAATCAAACTTTGTTGGGAAGAACTCAAATCCAAGAGACCAACCCTCTATTTTCTTTTATAAACACACCCTTGAAGTATCAATAAAAACTAAATTTAGTACAATGTTATATGCAGTATGGACCTCAAGTGTAAACGGATGCCCCATGTTTGTTTCCATGGACTTGATATAAAAACAAAGCATCGTTTCTAAGCAGTTGTCCAATATCTTCCTCCATGCATGCTCCAAAAGTCTTACTCACAATAGCTGCGTATCTTCAAATCAAAGGTCCATGAGCCAAACCCATTCATTTGGAGACCTGTCATGTCACGCAATCACATCAAGTCCACATTAAAAAAGAATTAACGTGATGACTTACCGAATAGAGCTCCTGGCCACTGTCAGCGACCGGCTTCTCCTCGTTTCTCTCTCGCTCCTGGTCCGCCTCTGTTCCAAGTCAATCCGCAGTGTGCTCAGATCAGATCAGCGCCTTTTTGTGCTGCGTCCTGCGTCCGGAGTTGCCGGGGGAATGGAGCGACCATTTGCCGGGATGCTGAGAGGAATAAAGGTGCGAGGATATTGTGGCATTCGCCTGGAGGAGAACGGGAGGAGGAAGAGGTGGAAGTGAAGGTGGAGAGAGGAGGGAATCAGAGACGAGGCGCGGGGCACGAAAGCGAGAAAGAAAGAAAGGCAGAAAGAGAAGCACTGCAGCGACGTGGAGGCAACACCACCGGGGAGGAGGCAGACAGCAGCTCTCTGTCTAGGTCCCGCACACGCACGAGCAAGCGCACATGTACGCCACTACATAGGTGTAAGCATTTTAGGAGGACACGCAGCGCCATCTTGAGGCTGCGGGGAGAGGCAGGGAGGTGCCTCTAGGGCCAATTAAGTGTCATATTATGTGCAAAGTTGGTGTATTTTGACAAAGCTGCAGGCCGTCGGTCCCCAGTTAATGTGAGTTCATGCGCGTCAAATGCTATTTAACAAATCTGATGCTATTGTCTTTATTAAGCCAATATGACTCACCAACATGTGTTACTCATCCCGTTACCACACCTCACCAGCGCGTTCGCCTTTAATCCATTAACAATCAATGTCCGATTGCCAGCAGCTGCAGGTTGGAACCAAATGCAACGTCATCATGAATTAGTTAAATTTAATAAAACAGAACTGAACTAAAAACGTACTTTAATATAAGATAGCATAATATAATGGTATTGTGTTTGTGTAGCTATTTTCTATTTTAACCTTTAAACCCTCTTCTAGTTGTAGCACTTAAAATGCAAAGCTTATAATAAAAAAAATAAATCATTATAATCACATTTTGTTTGATTAAGCTATTTTCCCTTTATAGGTATGGCCAGTTTAAAACCAAAACCTGAATGCAGAATTGTATATTGTCCGACGCTGTGGACGCATTCTATCTCATTAATGTCATTAACGCCATATCTCACACACACAGTCTTGCTCCTATCCATACTGTTGATGCCCTTCCCCCACGCGCAACACACCCACTCTCCATGGCAACCAGCAGCCACCAGATTCCTACAGGGTTTGGATGATGTTGTCACCTGACCCAAACTCTCTATCATCTCCCACAGCTACACATTCAAGGGCGGTAAGAAACACACGCACACAGAATCACTCACTCTCTATTTTCCGCAACAATTGTGCAAGCTTGCATTTAAAAGTGAAAGCATTTTTTATTTTGGTAGAGTGAAGGTAATTCTGCAGAGGTTGGGAATGTGACAAAATACACTGCGCTGTGTAAGCAATAATACAATAGAGATAGAGTAAGCCACATTTGCGCAGGGAGATACTAACGTGCACTGTATTTACGTGTTCATATTTGTGCATAACTTGACATTATAAACTTCAATTATTATGCTTGTTAGAAATGTACAAATGATACAAAAATAACATAAAACAGGCCTCCATAAATATATATCTGTTCTTTTCAAGAATTCGTTTGGGTCAAACAGTATATATAGAAATAAGTTATTATAAATTATGAGTAAAATATTGTGCAATTTATGTGGCGAAGTAGGGAGAAAACAATCACTCATTGGTAAATGGTATGTGTTTGTCAGTCAAATGTAAGAATTATTACTGTTTTATAATACACAGGAGACTCTACGTGAACCATATATAAGCGGCAGCTGCATGTTACAAAGTGAACACTAGATAGCGCCACTTTATTCTAAGACTACTCACATTTTGGCACAAAGCAGAGTCCAACTCAAAAGCTCCTCTGTGGTCAGAATTGCTGGACAATCGAGTTTTAACAAAACATCATGTAGTAGATTTTTCCTGGATCCTCCATCAAATTCAGAATTCATTCAATACTTTGTCTTGGGATTTATGTAAGAGATTATGTAAAATGTTCCCGTTTGGCCTGACACAGTGTTGTTTCACTCCAATGGCATGTATGGGCTCTGTATTTTATGCGAAAAAAATAAATAAAATAAAAAATAAGCAGGTTTTATTCAAAAACTTTAGCACATGGCAAAGTAAGGTGCACATGCCTGGTTTTAATTAAAAGCCAGGAATGAGAAAGGCATTCCACTCATAAAAAGCATCACGGAAAGTTGGCCCATGTGAGATTCTGAATTATGCAAGCTATACAAATGAGTTGACCTGGAATGACATATAAATATTTAGCTACATTGTAATGGTTCTGTGAAGTCAAACAAAACAAGTTACTGAAATAACATCCAGTGACAACAGGATGAAGCATTGAAAGCCACTGAGCATCTGCTGGAGGTAAGAACATCTGGTTTTGTTGCGGACTTCACAAAGAGGGTGGTTTTACCACTGTTCTGAGAAAACGCTGCAGAGCCGGTGCTAAGGACTTTGTATTATTGTGATGAACTCAGTGATGTAAAGTTTACCTCACATCTTTTACTAGGTGTAAAAATACAATGGGAGCATATTGAGCAGCAGATGAGCCATAGGAGGAGATTACAGGTGGATATACAGAGAGAGAGAGAGCACAGACAAAATGTGTTTATCGCAGAAGTGCAGCGAATTCAAGGTGATAAAGGAGCAGCTATAACAAGCTCCACTCTTCTGTGAAGGCTTTTCCAAATGCTGTTGAAGCTGGAGCAGATTTCCACCTATTAGTGCAACCGAGCACTTCTACCGTGCAATGAGGCCAGCAATACATCTCACTTCTCAGTCGTCATGTGAATTTTATTTCTTTACAATGTTTTAGGGGCCTCATCTGGAGACTAACTATATCAAACATTCTTCATTCATAAAAACTTCTTGCGCCACGATTTATGGGAAATGCTTTCAGTAACGTAACTTTCGCAAGATTTATTTTGGGATGTGTTTCAAAGTCACACCCTATCTGTCTCTTTGTCACTCTGCAGAGCTACGAGCAGAGCATGTGACGGTAAACGTGCACTTGTCTCATACAAAATTAATTTGAAATAAAAAACATTGTTATTAAGTGTTATGCATAACATACACATAACATATTTCTTATACAATATACATATTAAAAGAAATGTAATAAATTACTCTTTATTAGGTTTATATGCAATTTTTATTTTAAGTTACAGTGTAAATTGATTGTATATAAATATATATATATAGCCGCTCATTGATTGATATACATTAAATATTATATCATATTATATCATATTATATCACAACATCAATCTGCAAGCATCTAATAACATGCAAACATACATAGGCATATGCATAAATAAATAGCTGCCAAAAATGTAGTAAAATACAAATATACTACTTAAAAAATCATAAACATTGTCTTCTAAATCGAATAATATTTTACAATATTGCCAGCAGAGACAGTCAGAAACACCTGCATGAGTTCTTCTCTCACACATAGTTTAAAAGTGATTCACAAAGCACCAGGAAACAACAGGAATTTTGCACTGGAGATTCACATGTGTATGTTTGTCTGCCGTTACCATGGTTACCCCGCTTATGATCCTTGTCCCACGATGCACTGCTTCATGGCACTTGTCACATACTGATGGATGTCTTTAATTACTGCAGGTCCCCAAACTGTCACACACACACACACACAAAGAGAAAGACTGACTCAGTTTTACACTTTTTGTACCAACATTCACAAACCACATACACAGAACAACTTTAAGTGCGAGGTCATTAAAACAAAGGCTACCATTCAACCTACTTGCACACTGCTGATAAAAGCTACAGTAGTTTTAAGATTTTCAACCAAAACAATTGGGGCTTAAGAAAAAAGAAACTCTCACCATACAGCATATTTAGATATTGCATAAGGCTCAAAAAAAAATGTTCAAGATGAATTCTTGTTTATTTAGCAGTAACTGTAGCTGCAGACATCCAGTTCAACGTCCTTGCACCTGTTCAAAACTCAGATCATATCATTGTCACTGAAGTCAAAATACCTTTGTGAATCAATATTCGTCATTGGTGCCTTTAGGCACGTAAGTCATGCTTTCTGTTTCATTTACACACTGTATTTGTCCTGTCATCTAGGTATGGCTGTCACTCTTTAGGTTTTTTTAAAGGATTTACTGAGCACAAGACAAGTCACTCATTTATTCAGACATATTCATTGTTCATTGATTTACGCTTACTAAATGTTGTCTCATGTGAGGCAGTTCTCAGTTTTGTTGTGTAGATTCATTAATATATGAATCTTCTTCCACTTATTCTCGTTAGGGGTACTTTGCTTGCCAAAAATATGTACTTGTGAAACTCGTGTTTTCTTTTTGTCAATAGTGGGGACCAATTTGAGACCCACACACCTGATGGGTGGTGCAACCACCATCTTTTTGTCAATGCATGATATCATTAAACATTATTATTGTTCACTAAACATTGTTGTAAATGGCTGCGCTCACAAATAATTTATAATTTCTCTGAATAATGCCACAAACCCATGTTGATATGATCTATTAGTGGTTTAAAGTGTATTTTCTGACATTTGCTGAGTATAATTACAGTGATTAACTTCCTTGTCACTAGTGTGTGATCCAGTGAGTCTGATTACAGAAAACACAAATAATTCCTGTAATGTGTAATCACTGATTATGAAGGAAAGAATTACAAAAATGTCTTAGTTAAGGTAGTTTTGCTCAATGTAAATGAATAAAGGAGTGAAACAGAAAAAGGGGAAGGAGAAGTGGCAAAGTGAAAAGTGGATACAACTGTCTGGGAAACACCAGCTTTGACACTGACGGGAAAGTGCAAAAGGGTACTATCACTTCTGTTCAACATGTCCATAGATTTCCAGAGATTTGATCTTGGTATATTTTGGAATAAATAGGTAACTAGTACAGCTTTGCAAGAATAAAAACTTTAGCAAAAATACCTGGTAAGAGTTAATACCCAAAGCGTGGTTCATTTTTGTATGACAACTTCAACTGCTTACGTTTAGTAATTCATATGACAGCAAAATGAAACCTCTGCGTGTGGGGACGGAAGTAACGCAGGACATGGGACTGCGCTGCCTTTTCTGTGCGCTAAAACATCAGGATTGGTGAGAAGTCGACTTCTAAGCTTTTTTTCACTGCGTAACATCAAATTTACCAACAATGAGAACTTACGCACCACCATTTTTCCAACTTGCCCACGGTGAATATAAATGAAGAATGACCAATGGTAGGTAAGACTGGACGCTGAAGTAGCCTAACTCCAAAGGACTAGACCGGTGACGCACTGATTTTAAAGTAGATCAAACCAACGAATTGTGACCAAAACTAACAAAACATAGATTTAATCTCTCATAAGTAAACTGTAGGGCAGGTGAAAGTGCGCAGAGTAGCCACAACTCACCGGAGACGACAACAGGCGCATCCGTCTTCTCGCTCCTCTCCAAACAGCGTGTGGCTGCTTTATCGCTGGGCTGGAGGCTTTAAAGCTTTTCCACACGGGGGAATTCCGAGAGAATAACTTCCCATCTGCCAGTCAGAAGGAAACTGAAATTCGATTTACAGTTTATAGGAATTGGCTGATGTATTTACAGGAACGGATAGAGCCGTACTTCAAATGTACTGCAGTTGGACATTTACATAATCACAGACTTTTGAAACATGTAGGCCAGTAGTCATATTTTGTTGTTTTAGGTTGTTTAACATTAAGAATTAGTCAGTTGTATAGAGAGAGTATTTTTCTTCTAGTGCCTGTACAGTAAGTGATCATTTCCTCTTGGACACTGAGGAAAGATGTTTGAAATACTTGCAAGTGTGTTTGGAATTCCTTGTTAAAGTGATGCAGTGCTAAACAAACTCCTATGATGACCTGGTCATCTCTTTTTTTCTCTGTGTTAATTTCCCCCCTCTGTCTTTTCAGCCTCTTCTTTGTTCTAGTGTCTGTATCCTTCTTCTTCTACCTCTTATTGCGCTGTCCTGTAACAGCACAAAGTCTCCCAGAGATATAGCATCTGATTATCTGGGCACCATACAAAAAGAACTCTCCAATGCGGTAAGGAACTGTCTTGTCTGTGTAGCCCTTTCTACAGTATGTCTTTTGTGTAAATATGAAGCTGTTGGGGAGACGGGGGATGTTTTAACAGTTTTTGCTTCAGCCCATGAAACTCACTGATTACTGAGCTACTGTTCCCAAACTTTGATAAAAAACAAAAAACAAAACACAGAGTTGTTGGCTACAAATGGCACCTATACAATCCTCTTCAAGAATATCTCAGACATTGTGGGTTAGTGTCAAATACACAGTGGTCCTATGTACAACCTACTCCACTACTGGGGAGAGTTGTAACAGTCAGGAAAATAACCTAAAACAGAGGCCACACCATAAAATATGCTTCAGAACTGGTTTATTGGGGTAAAAAGAACAATCCAGGCCAGTGTAAGTCTCTCTCTCTGACTGACCATAACTCACACACACACAGTTTAACTTTGGAGTGTGTGAAGTGTAAATGAGTCTAATAACAAACTTAATTTTTCTTAATTCTTCAACTACAATGCACCTGTATCAAATACATGCTATATCTATAATCTATAGATATAAAAACAAAGCCAGTGTGCATGTATTTGTGAGTTTATTCTTGATCAGAATTAAAATGTTGACAAATGAGGATTAGTAGGCCTGGAGTTTTCTTGGCCTTCTCTGTGATCTCATTATATGCTTTTAAAAAACATCGGTAGGCACAGCTCTCTGTCTTTCTTTTCCACTGCCTGTGCCTGCTGTAGAATGATTAAAATCAGTCAAGTTTTATATATGCTTTCAGTAAAGGGATGGTTGTAACACCTTTTTAAATCTTTGTTACAACCCACCCTACCCCTGTCTGCTGATGTTTAGCTCACTGTATCAGTGGTTTGAAATAAGCAGAGAGAACTTACAACACATTTTACCTGGGAAGTTACACTTGAATCTACTGTAAGTCCTGTAATTGTGTCTGCAATTATATGAGCCTAATACACAAATTTGTAGTTTTGGTAAAGAGTTACTTTCTTATCTCAAAATAAAATCTACATGCTCCGGTTTCTAGCCTTGAAAATCACCATGAGAGATCGGGGTCAAAGTGGCTAAAAACTAATATGACCATTATAGCCCTACCTGCTCCCTGACTGGGGGAACTGGTGGTGTTACAACTCTCCCCATGTTACAACCATCCCCGGTCTCCCCTACTTCAAAAGGCAGAGCTGTGGTGACAGTCTTGTTTTAATCAACTACATGTTGAACGGTATAGCATTAAAGTATGATAATCTATAAAAATGGTAAAAATATAAAATAAATGTCTATTTGTATTGAAAGAGAACATTAAGGGCTCAGTTGTGTTACATTTCAGAAAAATCAATTTGATAATTTGCCGTTACAAAAATCTGCACTGATTCATCAGTTAGAACATCCCGAGCTGCACTTACTGTGTTCTGCGATTTCTCTAAAATGCGACATTGCTGAGCCACAAAACTTACAGATATTGTATTGTGCAAAAGGCAAAGAACATGACAGAATGAACTTTGATCTGTCCCTAAACTTCCATGCAGAATCAAAGGTTTTCCCTGGCTGAAATAAAGGAACCTTTGTTGTGGAAAGTTTAAGGAAATATTGAAGCATGACAGCGTAGTGCACTCAAGGGCACTATGCAGCGTACTCCAGGGACTCAAAATTATCCACACAGTTCCTGGTTCTATGTATTACATTATTTTCTTCAAAAGCATTTTTTAAATTTATGTGCAGAGAGAAAGCATTGAGAATATGCTGCAAAATTCCACAAACCCATCTTGCTCAGGACACAAACTGAGGCGCTCAATGAACAGCACGGTGAGTTAAAGCTGACCATTTAATAAATGACCCGGGAAAACTGAAGTCTTCTATAATGACACACATTTCTGTCTTTGTTTGGTCTTTGATTCTCACACATTACCTGTGCAGGTACCATTGCAGAAAATTGTAAAGACCCTGTTCAGCATAACCTGCAGAATGCAGAATCTACAACTTCCAACGACCTCACTACTGATAGAGTCCGTGCAGAACTCAGTGGTCTGCCTCTGTCCTGAGAAAAAAGTAAGTGATGGTTCATAAATAAATAAAAAACAAATAGTTTTACAGTACACTCCTGTACACAATGATTTTACATGTACCACTCAAATGCCTTTGAAGTAAATTTTGGCAGCTACTTGTGAAGATTGTCTGTGTGACAAATGTGTAATGTGGGCAATTTGGTAGCCTTTGGAATACATTTTAATAAGGATTTCACATGGGAGCTTGGAGAATATTATTACTTATGTATGAATTGTACATATTATTTCAATATTTGTATTAACTGTTCAATTAAATGCAGAGATAGAAAATAATGAGATACTTTACTTACAAACTTTTATTTGAAGGAAAACTTTTATGTACTTTTTTTTTTACCTGTGTGGCAATGTGGGTAGTACTCACCTCACAACCAGGTTCTGTGTTAGATTTTAGGTATTGCTGCTGTAGTAGTAGTAACAGTAGTAGTAACAGTACTTTTAGCTAAGTACAGATTTTGATTACATCTCCCTAATACTAAGTTATATTTTAAAAGCCAATTTAATCCATGTGCTTTTTAAAATGGGAAGAACCAGCCTTAATTTTGATGATTCAGGTTCATAGTTCAAGCCTGAGTCATCAAGGTGCAGACTGTGAGGCTGTAAACACTGACTCATAATGTCACAATTTACACTTAATGTTACAGTAATTACACTGTAATGGCAACATTACATAAACTTTCATTGTAAGCCATTCAATGCAGACTTGTAAACTATCTTGTCTAATCCCAACTTTATTTTTTGACTTCTTTTGGATAGATTGATTTAACCAAAGCACAGAGGAAGGGCAAACACAATAAACTTTGCCGGGCCAAGGCATTCCTGTCCTCCATGGCTGAGTGCTACGAGTTGCTGAATTCTAAACTATCTACAGAAACATGAGACTTAAACAGCTTGTGGACCTATAAACTTGTACATCCTGCCACTCTCTGATGCTATGGATTTCTTTGCTGGATTCGCCAAGAAGAAATGTTCACATTTAAGCTAACCTGTCATGGACTTCTACAGCTCCTCCAGCTTTGTTGCAATCATATACAAAGCCAAGCTGCATAAAAACCATATGCATCACTCAAAGCGACAAATTTGCCAGTCAGGGCCAGTCATCGTCTCTGCCGTGCACAGTACTATCAATGCAAAATGGCCTGAAGCTCATGGACAATTCTGTGTGATCGAAAGGCAACTTATAAGTAATATCTACTTGTTAATGTTACGGTGCTGTTAACGTTAAGGTGCTTAAATACAGTTTTGCTTTCACTTTGAATCCAAATTTCTTATTAAAAATATGTAAAGCTTTTTTGTTTTGGCCCGGGAAGTTGTTTTAGGCTGTCACTGTACTTTCTTTGAACTGATTACAGATTTGAATTCGGTATGATTGATACCTTAAAAGCATATTTTGTCACAGCTGGCTGAGTTTTGGTCACAGCTATGACTTTGGAGTACGTCCAAGTAGCATTCCTGTCACATCCAGTTGATGCTTTGGCAAATGCTACAGGAATAATTAAATAACACTTACGGTTAATGTAAAAAAAAAAAAAAAAACTTGTTTCCTTCCCCACATGGCTGAGGCAAGCTTTGAATCTGTGTAAGCAAAAATGCAGTTAAATATGTACCAAATATATTGACGCAAAGCTATCTGTGGAAAGGCACATATTTTTAAAACACTCAACTCTTTTGTACAGCTGTCTTCAGAGGTTTATTGATTATGGATATGTGGCATTACATACAGCGTGTGTGCACATCATCAAGGCTAACAATCCAGGGAAACAGCCAGTTTCTGTTGTATTTTACATAAATAGATTTACAAATACAGTTTGAGGGTTTGATTACTTTTTCGCCTACATTTTTATTTTCAGTCAGAGACACTTTTACCGGTCTGAATGAATGTATTGTTAACCAGGTGCTTAAGGTTGACAGTACAAAGGGAAATGTGGAGTATTACTGGAGTTCAACAATGACAGATACTTATAAAATGTTGTGTTTGAACATTTGATAGCATATTGTGCAAGTACAGGGCTAATATCGGATTACATTTCCAGTGACTTATTCATTCAATATACTTTGTAAAAACAATTACTTACAAAACATACTGGCATGATATGGCATGCCTAAAATCATCACAAAAATTAGAACAAGGAAAAAAAGTGGTCCTAAAAGTACCGGGTTGTAAATATTTAATTATGGCCATAGACAGTAGTGAAATGACTTTATAGTGTTGATAATCAACCCCAAAATGCACTGAACACTGCTAATTAAAATACTGTAAATGAAAAAAGCTTCAATGACAAATCCTTGTGTGTTTGGGTTTGCTACAGAATCAGATAAAATCACATTTTACTCTGCAGCGCCTTAACCAAGAGATGCAGTCATTGTTAATTTAGTAAAAAATGAAATGGATTAAGAAAATAAATAACATTTCATAGTATAAAATAACAAGAAGGGGGTGTATAAATGCTACATTTATTTAGCTTAGCTTTTTATGTAGTTTTTATGACCTATGTTGGTAGTGAAGAGAGTTCAGTACCAAGCCTCAACAATAAAGTGACCTTCGAAGGAGTGTTTCCCATAACAAAACCATATTTTCAGTAGTCAATTATATTGCACTTTAAAGGGATAATGATTTCTATTTAGGAGGAAGCTGGATTTCCGGAATGCATTTTAATAAAGCAGTGGAGAATGTGGATTAAATGCAAGGAAGCTTATTTTCTTATCTAACCAAATCATGTCTTTCATGCAATTGTCCTATTGTTATCCTACCCACTCCCTTAAATGTGCCAATTGTACAGTAACTTATCTGGTACCTAAACTGTTAACCACTGTAGTTGGGGATCTATACAACCCCAAAGACATGGTTTGGTAAATAAATATTTAACTTTACTCTGTGCAATCTAGTTTCACAGCAGTGTCATTTACTCTTGCCTGCTGGCACTTTTGCAGTAGCCAAGGTCAATAAAAATTTATTTTAAAATTATCTATAAACTAATATTCTCTGGTACTGATAATAAATCTCAAATAAACTGCCAAAACTAGGCACACTTTTTCCATGTTCTCATTGTAACTAAGAGGAAAGACAATTTCTTAATAAACTCAATCTTTCTTCTCTGGTTAATAGAGAGTTTTAACCTCTATCCATAACCTATGAAGTTCAGAGAATATACCATTTAGTTTGTGGTAACTACACACAAATCTAAATTATCATCCACTCCTGCTGTGAAACTAGACTCAAAGATGCCATTTTAGCTTTTTTATGTAGTTTTGCTAAAGCTCTGTTTTTACTACCCAGCACCAATGCATTCCCACTTTCCTATACTTTTACATGTAAATGACTCATTAGATGCACATCCTCCTCACCCCACACTCACAGCAGAATTTGGCAGATTCTACGGGATACTTTGCTCCACATTCGTGACAGAACTTGCTCTTTATTCCACCATTGCCAACTTCATTCCCACCATCGACATCATTCCTGGAAAAGTATTATAAAAAGAAGTTAGGCCATTTCAAAGCCAGAACAGGATCTGTATTAGTACCACTGAAGTATAGTACAGTATAGTATAGTACAGTATAGTATAGTATAGTATAGTATACTATAGTATAGTATAGTATAGTATAGTATAGACTTTAAACCAAAGTTGTACAAAAGAAATAGCGTGAACCTATAATAATAATAAAAATACAGGTGCATTTGAATATCATGGAAAAGACAATTTATTAGATGTATTAGAGATTACTATTCAAAGAAAAACTCAAACATTATATACATTCAGAGCAGTTCAGTAACATATTTCAAGCATCTATTGATTTTAATTGCATTACAATATCTCAGAAATTTGTAAAGTACATAATATTATATAGTCACCATAACCATTAAAATTAAAATAAATAAAATGCTTAAAATCTCTGTGTGCAATAAATCTGAAAATTTTTACTTTTCTCAAACTGCTGAAATTATAAAATATTTTTACTGCAGATTGCTGTATTAGAAATTACAGCTATGTTTAATTTAGTAGTAAAGAAATTAAATATTCACATATTTTCTCAGTATAAAGTTGCAATTTACAAACTTTCCACTAGAGATCATCACAAATATTTTTAATTGGTTAAAACGTGCTTATTACATGGATCTCACCTAGATATGTAGGAGTCAACTTTCTTCTTGTTGACCCCTGGTCCAGGTGTGTTCCTTACAGAGCCAGAGCCTGTGACTCTAGGCTTCATGCCCACACTTTAATAAGAAAAGTGGCATTAGATAACAAACGCGCTGTAAATTTAGGAGGACGCTGCATGCTTTGTACAGTATTATGTTGTGGTATATGGCATAAATGACTTTGTACAGACCCTGATGGTGGGCTTGTGAGGCCAGAGGGACTACTTCTTACTACACCAGCTGAGGAGGCCTTACCAGGTGTTCCTGAAAATAAAAATAAAAAATAGAAATAATAGTGGCAAATGGGTAGATGATGTTAAAGCTGAAAAAAAAAAGAAAATATATTTATTGTACTGAGTCTAAAGTTTTTAAATATATATTATACATTTTGAAATTCTGTATTTAAATTAGATTTTTTTTCATGAATTACTCAAATCAGCATCATATGGTGTGACAAGCAAACACTTTAATATAAAATAAAAAGTATATATTTTCTTAAAATACTCAGTTCACCACCTCTCACTGCTTTTTAGGCATTTGCCATTTTCTTTGCATAAATTTGCTACACTTTGCACTTTTTTTTATTAATAATCGTGCAAAATGCTTTACCTTTTTTGAGCCTCCAAAAAAATTTTAATTTAATTTTGCCAAATCTTGATAAAATTCAGCTAAAATGCTTGCGATACTAGCGCAAGGTCTTCTCCTTCTGTTCCACCAATATTTTTAGACTTTTTTTATGATTTTACTTTTTCAAAATTTTGAATGTCACACCATATAACCAACTCCATTACACCACAAAACAAAACAGGTCTACAAAATGCATTTAACATTCTGCTAATTAATCTGTTAAAGTAAATACACCCTCATTATGGACATAAATTATCCACCGTTTTGCAATTATTATCTATTCTATTTTTAACACTCAGTTGTATTATTTGCCTTACCTCAAAATCAGTCTGATTTGATATGAAGTATATCAATTAAACTACAGAGCCTTACATTTAATAGTTTTTATCATAAAACTGTAAAAACAACCTGTCATTTCTCCACTATTTAGCGATGAGTGCTGCAGCACAGTGAAACAACTGTATCCACAGTTTGACCAGGACCCTCTCCTGTGTGAGCTTCAGGTTGGACCTTTTCTGAGAAAACTACACTCTCAAACTGTGCTGGGCTTTTTCTGACACAGCAAAAACCAAAAACTGAGCAAATAAGAATTGCATAAATCAAATCTCCATAAAATAAGTGTATTCACACAAAGGAAGCTGATTTGTTCCTGAGACTCAGGGGAAATGTCAAAAATAAAGATTAACATAGATTAACTGCATAAAATAAAGCTCTATTTATAAATATCTGTTGAAAATCGAAGTTTAGTTCAAATGATGTGACAGTGATATCACATGATCACACCATATGATTTTTTCCCCATAAAGCTCACTTCTGGCTTGTTAAAAAAAGACTTAACATGTCATCAGACTCAGGGAAGCATTGCATATTAAGAATTCATTAGAATTATTCATGCAACATAATTATTTTTCAGTAAAAGCATGTCACACCAAAAGACACAACTGGCCGATCACATTTTGTGATTTCCACGTTACTGCATTTTTTTTTTTTTTTGTCAAATAAAAAAAAAACAAAAAAAACTAAACCCACTTTTTGACATTGCAGATTATTCAAGAGACATTTTTGCAGCTTTCTGACTGATTAAAATATCTTTATCATAATAATAGTAAAACTATTGCCCGTTTAAAAATCTAAATACTAGCGTCACTCAATACAATGCCCTTTTTAATGGACAAAATGTTTTGGACCAGAACTTTCTTAAAAATAATTCACAGACTTTAACACTTTCTCTATAGGTAAAAACATCTGTGCATATTCCTTAATCTACAAATAGGATTTTATTTACACTTTATTTGTATATGTGCTATTATTAAAGCCAGACATAGCCCGGACAGTCACACCATATGACATTTTTGCCTTTTAAATCTAAATTTAAAGTACAAGTCTCAAACAACTGTATCTTTACTTTGTCTTAAGAGATCCGTGTTAGAAGAACATCTTAAAGTATGTTATGTCTTCAAATAAATACATTTTAGTAATGTTTGATGCTACAGACACTGAAAATTTGATGTTTTGTCATTGACCCAGATGACAAATTTCTTGAATGTTATACTATCAATTTCACATATTAAAAAATAATATGGCAATATGTATAGAGAACATTCATTGGCCCTTACCTGTGGACTGCCCTGAGCCTGCTCTCTGAGGTAAACGAGAGGAGGCCGAAGGGATGCTGGACACAGCAGGCGTTGTGGTCTTTTTTACGGGAGCAGGTGGCTTGTACTAAAATCACATCAATTGGGTAAAATATAGTTATGTTAAAGAAATTTAGATGAAAACATGGATACTAATTACTAACTAGACTAATAATTTAATAAAAATACAGTAAATCTAATATTTATTCTCCTGAATTGTGCACTGGGACATCTTAAACTGCCATAATCATTATTGTTGAAGATATTGTAATTACACAAGACAAACTGCTTACCAAAAATTCCCCAAACCCTGCTGTTTTAGTGACTGCTAAATTAATTTCTTAGTTGTGTGTCATTGCAGTTCTGACTGACTGGTAATTGTACCCAGCTGCAGCAGCGGGGTTCTTACTGCAGTAAGACAAATATTATTGATTCATTAAGGGACAAGCACTACACTTGCTGATGGCCTAATAACATCTGTGAGCAGGGTCTGTTGTAGAAAAACGTGATCTGAGATAATTATGTTGAGTAATGCAATAACGATATGATTGGTGATATTTAGATACTCTAATAAGAATGATAAGACTAAGTAACTATAAACAGTAAATGTTCTATTTATTTTTTATTCACAAAGAAAACGGCTCTGGATGCATGGTAAAACCTAGGGCTAAATCAAAACCTAGTCCTGAATTAGGACTAAAGGACAAGTTTTTTATTTGGTCATAACAGAATTTGATTTAATATGGCAGACATTGTAAATTTCTGTCAGATGAAAGACCATAACATGATTGTGTAACATTTAGTTTTTTGCAATATGAATAGCACACCTGTCGATACTTCAATAACGTAACATTTTAGAAATATGGTGCAACAAGTTATTGTACTACAGTTCTTTATGTACAGTTTATAAATTGTGTCCATGTTTTATTCCAAGACTAATACAAAAGTTAAAATTATATATTTGTGAGTTGCCATTACCTGTGTTCGACCAGGAGGTTTCTTGACCTCTGCCTTGGTCCTGTTGGCCATACGGGCGGCCTGCTCCTGACAAAACTTAATGTGTCTGTCAGCTGCATTTTCATTAAACCTCCGCTGACAGTAAGGACACTGGATATAGTCTAGAAAGAAAATGTTTATTTGTTAAAATACAGCATTTTAAACATAGCATTTATTTTTCTAACACAAACAAAAACTCACAAAAACATAATATAGCCATAATAATGAAACAGTGCAGTTTTACCTGGGTCATAGCTTGGAGGTGGAGGAGGGGGTAAAGGTTCACCATCTTTCATGCCCTGAGACACTGCCCTGGCGGCCCTGATTGCAGCGATGAAGTCCTCATGTTTCTTACGCCAGTTGGACGGTTTCTTAGGGGGCTCAGCCTGAGAGATGACACAAGAGATTCAGTCTTATACTTAACAAACATAAATAAATTTACTACTACTTACTTTTTACTATAATTATTTTTTGTAAGAAAAAGTTTACATTTGCTTTAAAAACCTCACTAGTCTGGACTAACTTAATGACTTCTGACAGAAGTGGATCACTGTTCTGAGAGCAGTGTCCCTGGCAACATGAGCTTCTCTATGTCTGTTTTCCATTTACTTCTAGGGTTTCAGGCTCATTTGAGAAGCTACAGCTATTGCCTAATTTTCTTTCTCACAACGCACTACTTGACATACATACATACATACATAATTATTTATCAAGGTACAGTGCAATGCAAAAGCAGATACTAGAAAAGTGCTTATACCCAAACTTGTACAATAAATTGAAAACTGCATTGCAAATTATCTACTCAATTTTCAAACTTTATTTTTGGCAAATACTATGTATGGCTGAGCACAGTGCATTTGTGCATCAACAGTGAAAGAGCAGACAAAAAAAAACTGTGGTGTTAATAAAGCCAAGAATAATGAAATGTATTAGCAACTGTGATAATTGTTATTTTTTTTTTTTTTTAAAGCAGCCTACAGATTAAGAGAAATTAGTGAGGCTAGTCAAGGCAGAAAGAATTGGTCACTTGGTTCCTTAGAATTGTAAAAAGAAAAACATTGTCATCAAGTGTACTTTTCTAGGATCATTTAATCAGTGATTATTGGTAAGTATACACAAATAAAGCAGAATAACTTACTTTTACAGATGAAGATGAACTTTGTGACTGAAATACAATTAAAAGTTGTTTATATTCAAAAATAATTTGCCAACATAAAATACTAACGTTCTTCAAAGAAACCGCTCAAATAAAGAGCTGCTTGTCAACATGGGGTTCACTGTAGCACCAGATTGGTCACATGATAGATGACTATGTTGTTGAGTTCAGTGCTGCTAATACTCTTTTTACAGTTGTTTGAGTTATAGTCGTTCAGTAATGCATTGCAATATGTAAAATATTATGAAAAGAAAGGTTTGGGGACCATAATATAGGCTAAAATGTCGGTGTTTTATAACTGAGCGTTTGGCATACTGCTTTAGTCTTACCTTTGGTTTGAGAGGTTTAAGTGTGGGAATGTCTGTGCCTTCAGCTCTCTGTCTACTGGAGTCAAACACCTTCCTCTTTTTGACAGCAGTTTTTTGACAGACTTTGACATGTTTGTCCTATAAGAGACACATATTATCATGACAAAAAAAAATGTTAAACCAATGTTAAACCAATCAAGCAGTACAACAAGAATACCTTCAAAGTAACTGTATATATTTAGCTACACACGCTTCAAGCAGACGCTTTGGCTATTTGAAATCTACAAAGTGGTTATCACAACACGCAGATTCCAATCAATGGCTGTAGACATTTACCAGAACTTTAGGAAAGAAGCTTCTGTTACAGATGCTGCACTGAACCAGGTCCTGAGGAGGAAGAATTGCTTCATCTGCAAAAATAATAAAAAGTTAATTTGTTAAAAACACTTTAGGTAGGCTTCCGAGACAAACGAATATAAAATAAATGCCGAAATACATCTCCATTTCTCTGGCCTTTAAAATTTCAACGTTTTAATAAACTTTAGCCGCTCTACCACTCGCATGTAAACAAAGGACAAATGCTCATGAAAATCCTGAAGCTTATCTGTGTAATGATTAGTAAATGTGGCTTTATGTTTATGACAAAATCTTGGGATTTACATGGAACTGCAAAGAAGAAAAACTTTCCGGAATCAACTAACGTTATAGATGATAAAGATTCGTTGTTAAAATGTTTTATGCGTAATTGTGCGTGCACCTAGAAACATTTGCACTGCAGCGATCGTTGCAATGTGCTACCGTTAATTCATATGATGCTGTAGTTAAAGCTACATACTCATGTAATTAGCTCAAAGCCTCATGCTAAAATGAGCTCTTCCTGCTAATGTCCTGTAGGTATCACACCCATCTCGACCCAGAAAGGAAGAGTTAGCTTCATCTTTGGCCCTGACGTTACCTAGCACGCTAAATCACAAACAAAAAGGGGGTAACGTTAGCAAAGGCGGCAATGAATTGGAAAAACTGAAAGGATAAATACTAAAACTCTACATAACGTTATATTAGCGCCACACAACTTTGAAAATAAACATCTAAATTGCAATTTCTTTTACCTTCAAATTCTTCCATCCTTAGGTTATCCCTTGTCTGATATGCTGCCTACAACCGGCTAACGCTATTCAGTGGAAGTAGGATTGTAAGGTCTACCCATTTCCGGATTTGCAAAACTAACCATAAAACGACTACTATTTTCAAATATTTGGCAATATCATGCTCAGTAAATTCAAGTTTTTAATAGTTTAACTTTTACTTTACTTTACTTTACTTTACAGATATACTGTATATATTTTTAGATTTGACTAAGTTACCTTTGTCATACATGCTTACTTAGGCCTACATGTACATGACCAAACATGTTATTTTTTCAAATAGCTAATATTTTGGAGAAAGCATATAATATAGCATGTAATATAGCTTTATGAATATTTGTTGTTTTATGTTCTAATGTAGCTTAAGCGTGTGATATTATAGAAGGATGTACTTAAGTATCTTGGCATATTTGTTCTTTGGCTACTATTGGCAACTGACGCTTCTTCACGTGGTAACATTGGTTCATTTGATTGGTTGTTACTCATCCAAAGGAAACATGCTGTTGATGTAGATACATACTTTGGACGAAAGGGGACGCGTGGGAGGCAACCCTAGTCTTTAGAGAGTAAAAATAATAAATATAATAATAACTGGAGGTACTGAATGTTGTGCAAACTCTGTGTTGTTTTCATTGTATTGTATTATGTATCTTGTCTGTTTTTTGTGGTTGCTATGGACCCCCTCCAAAAAGAGATGGCACATCTCAAGGGGCAATCCAAAATAAATAAATGTAAAAAAAAAAAAAAAAAAAAAAAAAAAAGAATGGTTAGCACAGACCTCACTGTGACATTATGACACAAGTGACCTTTTATCCCATTGAGCAAACACTTATGGAAGCAATACTGACCATATTGAATGCATGTGTTTCTGAATGAAACAATTCAAAGCTTCATTCAAGCTTCAGATTCAACACCAGACCTCTGAATACAACATCTGTGTAGCCCCCACAAAAAGATTGCTGTCCTCTTTTTTCCCTGCCTCTCTCTCTCTCTCTCCCTCCCCGTGGCACCCTCCTCTGTTCTCTCGCATTTCATTTCACTACAGACCTCTTCTCATTATCATGATCTTATTACAGGGCCAGTGTTAAGATTACTTAAACTTTGTTCTTTTATTTTGAAACTGTTTTCCGGAATGAGTTAATTCTGTCGTTTACTTGACCTAAGAGAATCGTTTGGGTGATGTGCCATAGGAAACAACCAAGCTCCATTCAAGCGGATGTGAGTGACCATTTCGAAAGCTTGTTCACCCAAAAGGTATCTCCTAATTTTATTCTAAAAATTGTACAGTTATTTCATCGTTGTGATTTGATATCTATTTATGTAGCCTACTGAAGGCCTGCTGTATGTATTCTAGCTTTATGTAGGTCATCAGGGATTGTTGATTTATTATTGAAATATGTTTATCCTTGTATTGAAGTTAAGTGCTAGGGGAAGATAAGGCATTTACTGTGTTAATAGTGATTCCTGGACAGGCCTAATAATAGCCTATTAATACACTGTTGTGACATTTAAAAATCAGTGTTGAATTTTTATTTTTATTTTTATTTTTTTTAGGGGGCACCACCATTAATAGCTAGTAACAACAACAACAACAACAACAATAATAATCTTAATAATAATAATAATAATAATAATAATAATAATAATAATAATAATATGGATTATGGTAAAAGAACATTTATTCCACTGCAAAACTGTGGCTGTTATATGTCTGAAGTATTATTTTAGTTCTTAACACTGTTGTTGAGGTCATCTGAACGCTGCACCCCACATGGGAGCAATTCCATGAGAATGGCTTGAGCAAGCCAGTGACTTCTCTTGCTCTTCCTTCACCATAACTAAAATATATATTAACATAATATATACATGCTGTCGCAGGTCAGGCATCCTTTTGTAGTTTATTATTGTGTGCAAAAGTATAGAACGTTAGAATCAAAAACGGAATCTATTTTTGTAGAAATCCTAATCATCTTGTTTTCTCATCTGACCATTGTGCATCATGTGTAACATCTGTTGGGTCTTGCCCATCTTGACACCATTTCGAAAATGACAGCTGAGTGGGAGCATGCTCAGATCATGACAGAAGCCGTGTCCAAAAATAGATACGGTCGATTACTGTTTGCACTGCTCTGGAAATAGCTGCAAATGGACAAGGGAGCTAAGGTCAACGTTTGTATAGGTATAAAAGCAAGATCAGACATAAAGTACAAAGCAAAAAGCCATCCTTCAAAAGCAGACGAGGGAAGCCTGAAAGCAGTGAGGGGAGAGGAGGAGGCTTACACAGCAGATTGGTACATAGCAGGAGAATGTCAACAGAGGGGTTTAACCTAAATCTCTCCCAGCTCCCTTTGTGCTCCATGCTTCTTCCTCACGGGTCATATTTAAACACTATGCTCTTCGCTTGTGCTTCCTAATTGCTGCCTCTTACATGTGCTGTGCTTTCTGTACAGCATCATTCTGTGAAAACCCTCATTTATCCTTTCCCTTTCTTATTGTTCCTTTACACAATGTATCACTTCAGTGTCACCGGTGCTTGAGATTAAAAAGATTTATCTAGGATTAGGTCATAAGATATAAAAGAAGGGATGTGTGTCGACTAAAATGTTTTCTTTGCAGATGCTGATGAAGCTGTTTCTTGTGGTGTACATGTACTAGTATTTTGTATGTGCAATTGTGCCAGGCTTTGCTATGGTGAGATGTCTTAGCGATGACAGATGTGGAGGCCACCTATAAGGGCTTTTTGGCCTCTCGACGGTCCGGCCGCAGAAATGCCATCCATGAGATGGAATCAGCACCAGCTGGGGAGGGAGCCACTGACTTATCACAAAGTCTCGCACAGCTCAGCATCAAAAAGTCAGGTGAGGAAACATCCCCAGTTATAATGTGGACTATAAATAATTATGGTGAAGCCTTTGAAATATGTATCACTTCTCCTTTACTTTTGGCTCTTCCCTCCCGGAGTCACCACGGCAAATTATCTGCTTCCTAGCATTTAGTGATTTGCATGTTGATTTTGGCATAGGTTTTACTATTGAATGCCTTTTGTGGTGTATCACTCCATTTATCCAGGCTTGGGACCAGCACATAGGGTACACTGGCTTGTGATCCCATAACTGGATTTAAAATACATCACAAAGATGTGAAACACAGCAGATTTTTATGACAGAGTGACCTAGTATTACCTACTGAAATGAATCTCTCCTTTGGTATTGTTTTGTTTGTTTTTTTGTGCTATTTATTTTTCCCATTGTGTTTGCACATGTAGCACACATGCATATAATTTACTGGCTGTCCCACTTTCATTTTGTGTGTTAGCTGATGATGACACTGAAAGCACCCAGGATTCCCCAGCTAAAGAGGAGGAAAATCAAGGCAAGAGCAGCTAAACAGCAATGGGCAGATGTTATAACAACCTAAACATCTGCTGCTTCATGTCTGCTGCGTCCTGGAGCGGGCCTGACTGGCCAGTTGTATCTAATGACTACAAAGACACTCAGTAAAATCCAGCACTGCCTCCCTTCAGTCATCGCCAACTCATCACCAACCACAGTGCTATCCCGGCTTCACTTGGGTGTGCTCTAGTGTCCTTAAAAAGCCTGCTTTGGTTGTTTCTTCTCCTTCACTGTTGCTTGAACGTGATTGGATGGTTGGTGGGCACACTGTGATGTCATCGCCTAATGCCAGTCCTGTCTGACGATCTGCGAAGAGGAACGAGAAAAAGGTTATTTAAGGTTTTTAGGGTGGGCCTAAGGATGAGTAAGCTCAAAGCTGGTGTATCCTCTGCACTTTAAATGTATGTGGATCTAATCTCCTTGTTGTCATGTCAGGGACACATGTTTGATACATCACCCACTGCACTGATGCATATATTACAGTTTCTGGGATGTATCACTCACAACATTTCTTTGCTTTTCAAACTCTGACCTATTAAATCTATTAATTTAACACGTCATTGTGCTCCTAGTAAATGATCTAGGTCCAAGGTAAAATGGTGGCCAGTTAGGAGGCACTGATGCACCTGCTGACAAATCAAATGATCATTTTTAGAGTTTTTATAGAATATAAAATATTGATATTTCCTTGTATTTTCATTCTTTTTTTGGCTAACACAGACATTTTGTGACTCATAATTAAATGTTTACATACAGTATTTTGATAGGCCTATATTTAATCAGAATTTTATTGGTTACTCAAAGGGCAATTCTTTGCAGCAACCTGGTCAAGACAAACAGCGCAAAAAACAGTAACAGGTATACAAGTATGTAAGCATATGCCACTACAGTTCACACATACATTATCTTATGAGCAGAGCCAGAGCTGTGCAGGTGCATGGTAATTCCACCAGTGCTTACCAATGATAAACTGTGACTGAATATTTGTGCAGGTAACCCCAATAATTCAGAGTTTTCTATTCCCTAGTTCAAACCACAGAAATTTGACCTGTAAGCTATAAGGGTTTATAGACTGAGTGTAAAAAGTGTCTTTAATTAGTATTGTCTCTGTCTGAATTGATGACATTTTTGCACAACATTTGTAGACAATTACATAACTGTTTTTATACTTTGTATATATGATCCTGGTTTGAATATTCGCGCATGCCTAGTTCTATTTCAAATGCCTAAAATAAATCTGATTATTATGTTTTATAGTGCAAATCAAATACTTTAAATATGTATTTAAAAGACAAGGAACATCCTTTTCTGTGTTTGATAATGATACTGTCATACTGTGGCCAATATGTAGTGATATCCTTTGTAATGTTTTTTTTTTCTTGGTTAAAATGTACAATTAAATTACATCTGTGAAAGCAATACAGTGAGTGTTTTGGAATATATAAAAAAAAAATAATTAAAATCTATATAAAATCGTCCCCAACTGTTTGTGTTAACTTATACATCTATCGCCATCTAGTGGTTAAACTAAACATTTGGCCCCATAAATCCTGTGTAATAGTCACAAAAATAACAGCAAACTCCACATTGAAACATTTATGAAAGGCATTAGCAAAAGTCATTTACAAGTCATTTCAGTATAGTAAAACAATACAGACAACATATATAACAGTAGTATGTACATATTTAAGATACATGTTTGCTTCAAAAAAATCAATAAAACATTTTTCAATACATCTTAATAATATTGTATATTATGAGTATTATATTTTTTCTAAAAGCATTACACAAAGCCTAAACTGATTTTTGTGCATTACTGTTTCAGCACCATTACCATTACCAAATCTCTATACAAACTGATAGGGGCTAATTTGCCTGTTGGATAAAAAAACCATGCACATCTCTATGGAGATGACCTCTAACGTTAGCTCGAGCTACTTCTTTAAATGTTTTCCCATCAAGGATCACAATAAAACACAACTGGCCAGGGTTAGAGTTGGTGATTGAGGCTAAGACCACACCTGTAAAAGGCATAGATACAGTAAGTAAGAAGAGGAATTGCAGCAATAATGATGTTGTTTTTTAATGTGTGTACATGTATTTTCTCACCATCATCTTCTGATTCTCCATTTGGTCTGGGGATAAAGACAGGCTCTGAAGGAAAGCAGTTCTCTTCGCTCCAATAAACCATCTCTTTAGTTTCTGTATCAAACTTCCCAATCTGCAAATGTAAGCATATGATAGGAATCATAATTTTTGATTTTGCAATGGCTTGAATGATAACCCCAGGAGTACCATGTTGTTGTAATCAATAATTTCTATAAAATGTAAGTAAACTGTTGTATCTACAACACAATTATTGGGATTTATTATTGGTCCAACTAAAATGCCTTACATAAATGTCTTATCTTCTGCACAATCATTGCCTCTTTTCAGTACTTTGTCCCAATTCTAAGTCAAGCTCTTGGAAACAACTATCAAGTAAAAGATAAACCTTTTGTCAGTTGGCGTTTGCATAACTAACTTGCTCTATACATAGCATATAGAGAATGCCTTTTTATAGACACTGACAATACCTGCAAATTAAGACATTTCTCTTTATCATATTGAGTTACATATCAATTTTCAAGACAGATCTTGAAGGAACTTTAACTTCGATCACATATCCTGATTTATTAAAATGATTTTACATTATAAGAGCCAATATGGAGGCTTTATACTCAAAATAACTGGTAAATTACACTTCCCTCCCATCTACAATGCCTGGTGACTCATCTTACATCTGCTTATTAAAAAAAAGTCTATTTCTTAGCATGTTTACAATCTCAAAATAGTATGGACGTTTCAGGTCTCCACTGACATACTTATAAAGGTTAACAGATACACTGACTGTACCTGTTTTGACACAGCAGAGTGGTCCACAATGCTGCCATAGACAAAACGGTGTTTCTCGGCATTAAAGTTGTAATTCATTCTTGGTAGTTCAAAACCTGTAGAATACAAGTGTCGTAACTGGGATAAGTAAAAGTTATGAAAGTCTGACTCCTAAAGCAGTTTGACAGTAGTTTACCTTCACAGAGCACTTCTGCCTGGCACTGTAGTTTACCATCTTTTTCTTTTACAGCACTGGCTGTTGTATGTTTAAGTGTGACCATATCCTCTCCAATGGCAATGCCCTGCATATCAAAGAATCAATGCATGTGAGGAAAAAATGATTTATATCTAATCATTTTATAGATACCAAATTAGATGATATCTGTTTTCTGTATGAACCTTGTCAGATCTGACAGGAAGAACAAATCTCCTGTAGTTTGGTTTCACGTAGCTGTCATCATGGAAGCCAGGGTTTTGCTTCAGTTTGTTCAGGTAGAACATGTTGTAAAGGCTGTTATCTTTGTATGCAATAACATCAAAGATGATGTGGCCTTCCTCTTCAAAAGCATTCACATGATGGTGGACAACCATTGCTCCGGTGTAATATTTTGTTTCTATCTCTTTCCCAGTCTTTCTGTCAATAACATGGACCAGGGTCTGTTCAAACAAACACAAAAGTTAAACACTTTAGTGTTATCATGGTCTTGTATTGACCATAACACAACAGACAATCTGTGAGGACAATGATCAAAAGCATAGTTTACCAATAACTTACATTCTCTTCAGGGCAAAACTTCAAACAGCTTGCCCAGTTGACTCCTCTCATGTAGGCGGTGGCCATCTTGAGGATGTCCAGTTTAAAAGGCTGTTCAATGAAGATGAAGTAGTTTTCTGTCATGCCAAAGCTGTGGTAGTAGCTTGGTGTGAGCAGGGATCGACAGGGGATTGTGCAGACCACCTCAGACTTCTTTAGTGCCCCTAAAACACATTGGTTAATTACAGTAAATACTGTAGCATATAAATATATAAATCATTATTGCACAAAATGTATTCATGATGTGGGCTTCCTATGCATTTACTGTAAAAAATATTTGTGCATCATATCTTATTTTAAATGTAAGATGGCAACCCCATGACAACCCTATGTCTCTGAATGATTATTTTCAAAATATTATTGGAAATAAGAGGTTACAATAGCTGTATCTTGTCTTCATATTTGCACATATTCTTATCTAGATCAAAGGGACCACAAGCAATTAGAGTCCGTGAGGTGGGCTACACACCCTGACACTTATGTCAGATTATCAGCAGGCAGTAAAACTTCATGTGCATCAGTGCGACACTTTCCCTTCATGCCACATACGTAATCGTGCCCTACATATATTACGTAATCTAGGCTTGTATGCTAATAACACTGCTAGAGAAAAAAGAAAAGAGAGAGGAGCAGATCACCTTTATCAGGAACAGCTGGGACTTTGAACACCATATACTTGGTCTTTCCCTTTTCTGCTATGCATGTGCCCATGTTGTAGGTGTTGCCTTCCTTGTCGTAGTGTGGATGAGATGAAACCACATTGACGGGCAGATGTTTCAGGTAATCCACCTGTTGAACAAGTGTCAACACTCAGTAAGAGCTCCATACATATGCAAAGTGGGTTAATACTGATTCAAAGAAGCATGATGCTTTACCTTCTCCTGTGTTTCCAGAGTAACAGGATCAATCTTACAAATGTAGTTGGTCTCAGATGTGGCAAAGTATTCATTTCCATACTTGATAAAATTGCTCGCACCATTGTCAGTGAAGTCTGGCACTGTGTGGTTGAGGAAGGTAATTGCTCTGAGAAAAATATTAGCACAGCATGAGCAAAATATGTAGTGATCCTTATGTTTGTCATTGTTCATATTTTAAATTGTCTACCATACATCAAACAAATAAATGTGCTCACTTAACAATAAAGTTCTTGCTTGGGTCTGGATAAGCCATTGTGCCCATTTCAGACACCACTATTCTGTTTGCAGCCATGTTTGCCTTATACGTGTCGCTCCGGAGAAATCTGCTTCTGTGGGTTACTTCACCTGTAAATTAAAGTTATGTGTATAATAAATAGTGCTTTCAAAACTTTAAATAACGTCTTGAAAATACTTACCGTCCTTAAAAGTGAAGCTGGTCATGAGGGCCATCCCATCAAACCAGTGCTCATAGCTGGTGTCCCCCACAGAGAAAATCCCGGGGCCATTGCGCAGCAATGTCCCTTGGAGCCAGCTGGGAATGTTCCCTGAGCCAAGAAAAGAAAACAAAGGACTTAGTTGTACCGACATTTGAGTAAAACCTTAAACATTAATGTGCGCTAATTGTCTTACCTTTGACTTCTGCCTTGCAGGGTTCTGGGCTCTCCGTGGCGTTTTTGGAGAAGTCTACGCTCATGTTGCTGTCAGTGCAGGACTTACTGAGCTGTCTGAACAAATAGTGAGTGACACGAGAGCAAAAAAACCACTCCCTTTAAGCCCGTGGGTTCCTCGGGGGGTTGGCCAACGCGAAATATCTAATCTGTTTGCAGTGATGACCATCATTTGTAGAGCTCAGTTGCTCAGTTCTGAGAAAGGTTCCGCACCTTTATCACACTAATTGATTATGTGCAAGGAAAGGCCTATGCGGAGTAGGTGATGTTGCAGACCTGCTGCGCAGAGCTGGAAATCATTTAGTAGCTTGCATGTTCACACGTGCATTTGGAATGGCTGCCACATCCGTTTATTTTATTATTTTCAATGTGAATTTATCATATTGTTTTTATGGTGGGGTAGTTTCTAAAATTGTTTTATGATGTTATGACACTTGGTTGAGGCTCGCTGACCTGAAGTGTAATATAAGCGGTATTATCACATAGTTTAGTTTTACATGTTTTTCTCGGAATGTAGTTTTGTAACATACGAAGTAAGGCCCAATCACACATCTCCTGATTATGGGGAAAGGGAAGATAAGTCAGCATGTTGTTCTGCAGCCCCCCAGAGACCAGCCACAATTCTTCAAGTACCAGAGGCCTACATTTTTAACCCATATAAGAGTACAGGTGTGTTACATGTGTGTTACATGGGTGGTATATGTGTGGTACATGTGAGGATAACACACTTTAAAGTCCAGATTCGCATTACGTCACACTGAACAGATTTTTTTAAAATTATTATTTTATTATTATTTATATATATTATATATTATTATATTAAATATATATATTATTTATATATATATATATTTTTTTTCTTTTATATTTTTTTATTTTGTCATGCCATTTATATGCATCTTATCTGACTTATCTACTGTTGGTCGTTTTGGTGTCGATACAATTATCTTATAAATAAATGTCCATATAGGCTATATTAAGGACATAAATAAACTGTACAGTAGAACAATAAACAATTAAGATCACAGAACAAGAAGACTTAATGTGCTTACATGCTAAATATTTAACTTGTTTGGTATAAAGAATCAATTTAGTGTAATGTAATGGGTGATATAATAATTGTAAAGGAATATAATAAGATATTATGTGAATGTTGTCAATATTTAGTGGTTGTCTCCATAATAATACTGCATAGGCACTATATATAACACTTCTCTCCTGTATTGTTGTTTATCCAATCTCATATCAACACACAACTTATATTGCTTTCTAATTATGAACATTCAGGCTCTAACACAGGCACATATTTCTTTAGGCCACTGTGGAGATTTCGATAAGGCACACTCAGCCCTGATAATGATAATGAATAATGATCCCGCACTTTGCTCCTATTGTAAGGTCAAATGGTACATGACCACCGATATCATCTCAGGGAATAAATCTTTCTTGGTAAAATGTTTATATAAGATGTGTTTTTGTAACTGACCATGACCTAGTGACCAGTAATCACTTCTTGATAGTCAGTATAATTATTGTTGTTATGATACGGGTTAAAATTTTAAATGAACGTCGCCTGCACTGATCAAGAGAAAGTATTAACATTTATAACAGTGATGAAAAACATTTTGAAGGTTTTCTTAAAAATATATTGTGTTTTCTAATAGTGTATTTGTACACTAAACGTTTAATTACAAACACCATTATCTTGTTAATAACTGCTAAACAGTGTTTCTCAAGCAGCAGTACAGGTGCCACTGGTGCTATTTTCTAGAGTTTTTTCTAGAGTTTTTAAAAGATAAAAATTCAACTCCAATAATCCCAGACTGGTTTAGTTCACATTTAGTACTGGTTATAACTTATGTCTGTTGGAGTCCTGCTGTAGTTAGGGCTTGAAAAGTGATAGTACAAGGATTTATGAACTAGGTTTTAGTGTTATTTACTTCGTCTTTAGTCCTAATTTAGCCTTTGTTTACACATATGGTAAAGTTGTTGTGTTTTTTTGTTTTTTTACTACTTACTTTACTTACTTACTTTATTACTCACTGTTTTATCATTTGGCTAAAGCCTGGATAATCCTGATTTAACTTTGCTATACCCTATACCCTTTTGCTAACCCTATATCTAGTAAAATGGTACTTGGAGAGCAAAATATTTTAGATCTGGTACTATTTGTTAAATGTTTAAAACCACCGTGCTAGAAAATGGTAAAAAATTGTTTAAAACTCTGCCCTCTAGTGGCTAATATACTGTACTAGTTTAGATTAGTTTCCCCTGATACAAAAATTCAGCCAAGACAAACATCACAGGTAAGGTTAAGGAAATTAATACTTCAACTTCAGTAAAGTATTATATCTGTTTTTTTGTTTTTTTGCTTAATTTTACAGACAATTTTCTAAATGATTTTTTTTTTGATTAGGTGACAAAGAGAATAGAAATAGTGTTATCAGTGGTAGCAAAAGTAGTAGTAAATAGTAGTAATCATAGTAGAAGTGGTGGTGGTTGTAACCACTTCTGCAAACGAATCACATATAATTCTCTTCATAAAACCCATACACATAACATCATTATTTTTGTTTTTATTCTTTTAACAAGTGAAAATGTAAATGACAAATATTTTTTCTTTTTCAATACATTCATAGAATGTCACTAAGCATCCATCTATTCACATCTCTCATCAGTACAACATTCAAAACAAGAACAGCAACACGATCAATGCTGTGCTTCCTGTTAGGCATCTGCAATGTTGACTTTAAATGGGTTAATAAATTATAGACATTGATTGAACACAAGATGCCATAGGAGTTGTGTCTATTTGCACTGCCCATATTGTTCAAAACTGTGCTGATTAGTATTCAAGTATTCCCTCATTGATCATTTGTGTTGCAGATATTATACTAAGATCAGCTTGATTATCTGTATGAGCATCCGTGGGTTACATTGTATGGCACAGTACAGGAATCAGTAAACGTGTAATAAAAAAAATAGTTGTCTTGCAAATGTATATGCTGTATATGTCTGTTTACAGTGCAATCTCATGCAATACAACATGCAGTTACAGAGGGCGCATGAAGAAGACCACATTGACCATGCATGGCTGAGCATACGGACCAACCTAGTGTCCTTAAACCCTGACCTTTATTCAAATACAGTAATTTATTAATGTAAATTTTCTTCTCAAGATGAGACATTGACCATTAGAGGTTGTCGATCTTGGTATAAACGGAGGAGGTGTTCTTCCCATGTGCCAAACCATGCAGTGTTTCAACAGACTGTAATGAGAAGACTGCACAACTGATCTGAACCATTAAGTCCTGGTTCCTAGTTGGTAAGTTGGCACTGTTGTTAAAAAATATCATGGTAAAAAACCAAAAAAAAAAAAAAAAAAAAAAAAAAAAAAAAAAAAAAAAAAAAACCAAAAAAAAAAAAAAAAAAAACCTTCTAAACATCAAAAGGAGTAAAAGTAATCACTGGCACAAATACATCAGGCCAACCCATGAAGCACTAAATACCCAGTTTTTACATTTTAAACTGTCAATAACAAAGGCAAAATCATTACATTAAACATTAGGCATAGGCCATGGATAAAGCACATACAAATAAAATGAAATAAAAAGTGTAAAAAGTGGCAAAATATTCACTGTCCAAAAGGCAACCGATCTATAGGCTGAACACAAAAGCATGTTAAAAAAATACGTGCAATACCTTAGTCTGACAAAAAAATTTACATAAGCAATTCATGTACAGCATATATTATAATGGAAAATGTCTGTGTAGGTTCTCAGTCATCCAGGAAAAATCAGTAAAAAAGGCTGAACAAGGTCATCTGTTTTTGTTTTTGGAAGAGGTGTCGCCCAAAACAGCAGTTTTCCTTGGAAATGATTAAGCTCTTCAGAGAAAGGGCAAAACACAACCAGATTACCTTCTTGTTCAGTCTTTTTAAATTGTAATGGAAATTCTGACATGTTTTAAAAATCCAAATATTCAGTCAGTTGTTTTAAATCATGTGTCCACCGTATAAATAAAAAAAATGCTTCAATAAAATGTGTTTAATGTCAAACAATGGAAAACTCTTGAGTTAGGCTAAGACTAAAATAACAACATTTTCTTCACTACTCTTGTTGTACTATGGATTTATGGATTCACAGTCCCCTCCAAAAGCATTGGAACAGAGACATGAAAAGATGAATGTGAGACAAAAGAGTAACTTCAGCTTTTATTTGCAGGTATTTGCATCTGGATTCGATACACAACTGCAACAACAGCACCTTTGGTTTGAATCCACACATTTCTAATGTGAACAAAAGTATTGGTGTGTGTTGTTGACTTGGTGTGTCCTCTTACTTTGATTATGCAAAGTATAAATAGCACTGAATGTCTATGCTCAGTAAGTTTTGTCTATGCAGACTGTATTTATGTATAGTAAGACTACTAAACATGAAAACCAGAGAGCTGTCTAAAGGTGAAAAACAAGCCATTGTAAAGGCTGGAGAAGATGGAAAATGTATCAGAGGTAACAGACCTTAAACAGGCAAGACCATGGAAAACAGGTACAGTAGACGACAGAAACATTGTGACAACTGTGAAGACCCTAAAACTACTGTGATATCAGAAACAACCTCCAGTGAGCAGGAATAAATGGCTCACAATCTACTATTCGCTAAAGATTTTGTGAAAAAAAGTATGGAGGCCACACAGAAGATGCAAACCAATCATTAGCAAGGATAGGAAGTTATAAAAATAAACTAAAAATACTGAAAACTTAAAATATGAAGTTTTATTCCCTTTCATTTATTCTTTGTCTATCTGTTCCAGTACATTTGCTCACAATTCTAGCTTCTAGGTTGTGTATCGGATATAGATGTAAATACCAGCAAATAAAAGATGAAATGTTACTCTTTTGTCTCATATACAAATGTCAAACCTATATGTTTTCAGTTTACAACAAAAATAAAGAAATAGGCCTCACTGTTCCATGACCTCGGAAGCTAAGCAGGGTAGGGCCTGGTCAGTACGTGGATGGGAGACCACTGGGAAAATACCAGGAAGCCGGTGTGAGTGACTGGTTGGTGGTGGTCGGAGGGTCCGTTGGCGCAGATGTGTGCAGTCGTGCTTCTGTCAGTCTACCCCAGGGGAAACTGTGGCTACAAAACATAGCTTACCACCACCGACTTTGGAGTGAATGAAATACCCCTTCCTTTCTGTGTAAAGCGTGTGTCATAGGTAAAGCGCTATATAAATAACCCCCCCTTCCCCATTCCATTCCCATGACTTCTGGAGGGGACTCTTAAGACATTATCCCAGAGTATGTTGTTACTTGCACTGACCACACACTGTGAAAACAATACAACTTATTAAAAATATTCTTAAACAATAAATTTTGTAAATTAAATGCCATGTCAGGATGTCTTTAGGGCATTCAACATTGACTTTTAGTGATGTCTGTAATTAAAAATGTTTGCCTTGATCCCAGCAAGACAACAAAATCACATTAGATACATATTGTCATGTCAGTTCATCCCTTCACATTTTTTTTTACATCTAAATGTTAACATACTCACGGCACTTGAATAAACTCCTTAATAGATTAAATAATAAATTAACATCAAGATTAAATCAGTACAAGACTGAATTTCTAGAAAAAAAGTCACATTTTACCTCAAAATAAAAGTGTTTTATGGCACTGACCAATCTATTTTCAAGGATCACTCAGATTGTTGCATCAATATGAACTTCTTCATTCAGTGTTGGGACAAACCAAGCACATGTCCTGTGGGTATAAGGGTAACAATGATATTAGAAAAAGCAAATGTTAAAAGTTCTTCTAAATATACTTAAAGGAGCACTAATAAGAACCGTAAACTTTTTGACAATTTGTGTTGGGGTACAATGGTCCATGACCCCATACAACCTCTCTGTGAAGTGTTCAAGTGAGACGAGCTGGCCATGCACACACAGTATTGCTAAGAGGTTGTTTCATGGCTTATGGTGGCCAGGTTGGTGGTCCATCATCATCTCAGTGACTGTGCCCAATGTACGACGTATTACATTTTGCTCATCTTCCCTCTTTACATTCGGCAAGTTCCTTTTGCTATTCACACGGTGGAGCTTGTAAGATTATTTGTTTGTGTTTTTAATCCGCCTTTCCATTTTCTTGTGGTGCCTCCACTTTGCTCTTTTGCGCTGAATGGAGCACTTTGTAGCAGCCACGTGCAATCTTGTGCATCCACATGATGTTCATAATGTCCAAACAGATACTGGAGCATATCCAGGCCACACGACCACCCCACGGTACCAGGTAAAAGGCGTCAGTGCCGTACACAGCGTACATCCGGCTGTAGTACACTGGCATGACAGCAATGCGGACCATAAAAAAGACCACTGCCATGGCAACGCCGTTTGCCATGTTTGGTCGAGAGGACTTGGGATATCCTAGTACCTCAAAGAACCAACTGAAACACATAAAGTTATAAACATGCTTCAACATACTCACTAGGACAATTGATTCATGGAAATGTAATAAAAACAAACAAACAAACAAAAAAAACTTATTTTAAAATTTAAAAACATCACATACACTTTGCATGCAATTTGCAGTAGAAAATACACTTAAACACATTTACCCAGGACTTGACAAACAACATAAAGTGTGTAAAGACCTATTAGAGCGCAGATACATACCGCTGGTTCACACACGGAGTGGAGAACTCAGCTAACAGGCGGAAGTTAGCAAAATAAGGCAACATTCCTTGACCCTGGAAGATTGAGGTAAGAACAGCAAAAGAACCAAACATGAAAGTGACAAAAACAAAAAGCACTTTGGTTTGAACTGGTCTGCTACAGCAATTCTTTACATACTATCTATCATTATCAGAATACCGGTAGTTAGGTGTGGACATTGTGTAGTTTTTAAGCAACAGCTTTTGTGCAGGATGCAACATATGAGCATCAAATTGAATAGGCAAATGGCCTAACACACATTGCAATTGTACTTTTCCCACTCTGAGACAGAATCTGGAAAATTGAACAGTCAGAGCAGATTAATGGCTTGTATGAGTAAAAACAGCGCCACGGCAAAAAATCTCACAGCAAAGACAGTGTTGCTCCATAGACAGAATCAAAATGTTCTCTCGTAAGCTAGCCATAGAAACACAACAAGCATGAGACACATAGCTACGTAATTTCCCTATCAGCTTGTCTTATGAGGATAGTGGCTCTCCCACAACAAATTATGATAATTAACACACATCCTTGTCTATATACACACAGCCATACAAGCATAGCCAGACACTAATTCAGACAAAGCCATGCACCATAAAAGCAATATAACAATACAAAGTTCTAGACACTGCCGTGTATACACAGATGTTTTCTGTGCCATGAACACAGCAGTATATAAAGTAATATGGTTATTGTTAGGTGAAATCAGGATGATATTTTTGTCTAAATGGTGTCAGTAAACTTTGGACAAGTGGAATAAAGGCAAGACTATTAGCCATTAGCCTGTGACAGTATTTCACCAGGTCCAGGTTTTATGTATTTTATGAAATAGTAATCTGACCCTTATGGAAATATTAGAAAATGTACCAAATAGATGGAACTAAACTGACACATTATTTTCTTTTCTTCCTTCGCATCTTTGCAAGACTTTTAAAAGTATTTTTCAAACTGAAAACAACGTATTTGAAAACATATTAGGACAATGACCTCAAAGTGATATTCAAGTGATACTTACCGTAAGAGCTGAAACAAAAAAATTATATGAGACACATACTTACTACCGGTAGTCAAGACAGAAAACACATCTGTGCTGCAGATTTACCATATGATAAAGTATTTCTAGCAAGCATGAGCATGCTAATACCTCTAGGAACTGGTAAGTCCATACTGTGACTGGGCATCATATCTGCTCAGTGCAACACAACAGCAATAACAGCAGACAAGAAAGGAATAAAGAGGTCCCCATCTAGATCAATACTATCTGTTTAAATGACTCAAACCCTTCTGGTAGTTTTTGCATGAACAAGGATGACACAACCCAACATGTAGTTGGTAGCTTTTGCATGTAGGGTTTTAAAAGGGGCTTTTCATGTTAAAGTCAGCAGAGAACACAGAGACGGACAGACAGACAAACAAACACACCTATCTACATATTAGAACAAAATAAAGATGCTGCCACATAGAATGCAACACTTAAACATTGAGAAGAAAGCATGCATTTAAGGCCTATACAGCAATTATTATGTGTCCAGTTTGATTAATCCAAACTTTGTTATATCACACAGAGAAAAGACATTTCAGATCATTAAATTAATGGCTGATTTATGTTAAATATCTATTCAAGATTAACATACAATGATGAGTCAGTATAGATTTAATACTTAATCTCAATATTTTAGCACATATATTTTAGCTTTGTGCCTCATCTGCGTCACAAGGGTAGATGTTAAATATTAACACAAACACTTTCACATAAACACAGTTGACACATTAACTAAAACTATGACAACAAATGACATATTTGACCGTGTACAAAACTAAATGAAAATGATGTTTTTTTTTCTTTTCTTTTCTTTTCTTTCAAAGCTAATCTGTAGAAACAGTCATGAGTGTCCAGTAACAGTATGGCCAACCTATATACCTTCTATGACAGATACAGGTGCTTGCTCTGTCTCATCAAAAGAGTTAGGATAAAAGCAATAAACTGTATGTATTACATTATAGTTGGATCCAATGACTAAAGATATTTACTTTACAACAGTAATTTTTGAGTTTTGTTTTTGAATAGTGGTCACAAAACTATATTAACAACTCAGAGGAAGAACAATGCACACTGTATGTCTTTGGTCACATTGAATTTCAAGTGGAAAAAACTTCCATAAAGGGATCTAAAACTGTTTCTAATTAAAATAATTTGACTATGTCCAATACGACTTTTTTTTTATATTGTTAAGTTCATTTGTCAACAGTGTAAAAAGAGAAGAAGGAAGCACAACTAGGCCCTGGCACAAAGCAGAAAGGCAGAAGGTACTGTAGATAGGCAGGAGAGTCAGTGAGTAGGTTAAATACGAGTTATTGTCATGCACAAAACAAAAACCCTGTCTGCAAAGAGTGCTACATGCACACAGCTGCCACAGCTCAGACAAGTTCAGCTTACTTCAGGTTAGCAACAACAAAAAGGGCCCAGTAACAAACTAAGAAAGCACAGAAACTGTAAGGGCAAGGTGAGGAGGGGAGGGTCGTCAGCCAGTACCATCATTGAGCATTCCATGCAAAAAATACCATAGTCATTCACTGTCTTCATATTTATGCAACAGATCCTGCTCGACCTAGAGGGTTTCAGATAAAACCAAAAGTGAACAGCAGCACTGCCCTGACTGCTTGTTATTCCTTCAAAATGATCTCTCTCGCCATATCTACATGACCAAAACCTAGAACAAATATGACAACTACAGTCAAAGTTATTGAGTCACAAGAATGGCTGAGTGTATGAGGCTTTTATTGTACAATAGTTAACTATATTAGTGTGTGTGTAAAAAAAATATAAAGTCTATGTTTAGGTTCAAGCTTCAGGTTGGCGGTTCAAGCCCCACAACCGGCAATGAATACTGTTGTTGTGTCCTAGGGCAAGACACTTCACCCACCTTGCCTGTATGAATGTGTCACTGTGTGACTGTGTTTGGTGGTGGTCAAAGATTGGCAGCCACACTTCAGTCTGCCCCAGGGCAGCTGTGGCTACAGAAGTAGCTCACCACCACTGAGTGTGACTGAGGAGTGAATGAATAATGCACCAAATAGTAAAGTGACTTTGAGTGCTTAAAAAAGTGCTATATAAGACTAATGCATTATTATTATTGTTATTATTATTATTATTATTATTATTATTATTATTATTAAAGAAGATTGTGTTCCTGTTGTGAATACTGAATCTTTATGTTTGGGAAAAAATACTTATCTCCTATCTTATCTTGCATTACTTTGTTGAGCAACACTAAATAACGTGCTGTCTGTCCTTAGCTTATCTTTATTTACCCTGCACACACTGTAACATTAACCTCAGATATTTTGGGTTTAAGTCACTAAAAAATCTGCTTGACCAAATTAACTCAGTTTACCATGCCTGACAAGACATAGCTGTTCACTTTTGGTTGTCTCCTTCCCATCTTGCCTGCACATATTGCTATTGGACAATAAGGCACTCACCAGTACATAGTAGTAAGCATACAATGCTGCCAGATGGTGAACTACAAAAAACTTGTCGCCTATCGCCTTCCAATAGTAAAATATTAGCAGCAGATCTGCAAACATACACAGAAGAACAAGATTATGTGCAAATTAGATTTCACACATCTTGCAATGCACATGGCATTTGGATTTTAAGTACCGGTGTGTCTTACCAGAAATGAGGTAGCCTGTTGTAACAGCAACATTAGTCTTCACTAATGTAGGATCTCCCCTGTAAAAAATTACATTTGTTTGGAAAAATATAAACAAGATTGATTTAGATATTGTCTGTCTGTATATAAGGCATTGCCCAACACTCACCAGACTGGGTCTTCATTGACAGCGTCATCAAAGCACAAGATGTAGAGACAGAAAACTCCCACTAACAGTGCATGAAAGGTCGACACTGTCCTAAAACACACAAGGTGTTCATCAAGGTTACTACTTTAACTGAGCCAGTAAAATACTAAAATAATTCATTCATTCATAAAAAAGTGCCTAAAGTGCTGAATAAATAAATACATTTGGAAAGCGTACAGTGAATCAACTGATTGCCTGTGAGAGCTGCACACAGATTGAAACCAATTAGACTAAGAGATTAAACACTGCTCCAGGGTCACACACAGTCAGCCATCCAAGCCCTGAGACGATTTGAGCAATGCTTAGCCATCAGTCAGTCCAAAAGAGTGGCAGCCCAACTAACTGTAAGTAAAGTTAGAGTCTTTGCCACAGCACAACAAACCATTACAGTGCATTTCCTCATAAATCATACCATTTCAATTTCAGAAGTGCACTACCGCGTAATAAAAAAAATCTAAACGAAAACTTGAAATTATGAATTCATGCAGTGTGAGCCAATCAGACTGAACCCCACTGTAAATGATACAAATGCTTCCACAAAACAGAATATGAATTTTGACAGGGAAAAGCATGGGTTAGTTGTCACCATAAACTGTCAGATCCAAGTTTACTCAAAGCCTCAGGACATGAACTGTGTCCCACTCTGCCATAAAAGCATGCAGACTCATTCCGACAGTATGCTGCAGGTTGAAGAGAGGTTACCTTGAGTTCCACTCCACCTTCTGCTTGTCACTGAGATTGAGGAAGCGAGGGCTGATGCGCATAGACATCCAGGGACTGACTTTGTGGAAGAGCCATTGGAAGGTGAGGAAACTGGTCACCGAAATGGTGAGGATGAGCCGGCTGAAGGGGTCCATGGCCACCCAATGCCACTGTAAAAAAAAAGAAAAAAAAAAGAAAAGAGGGACAAAGTTTAAACACACTGAATTGAGGCAACATAATTTTTTATTACTGACAGACTGGCTGTCACCTGATGGTTTCAGGCCAATCCAAACATCATGTTTATTTGCCAAAAGTGACCTTTGACAGATGCCTTCAGAAAAAAAAGCACCTGCCAAATCTGCCAGGTAAATTTTTAACCTCAATAGATATGATAAAGATTAAGTGCATTCTGAACTAATCATTATCTTACATTCTGCATTATAATTGTTTTTTACTTTGTGAAAATTGTGTGTAATTAGTAAATGTAAGATAGTGTGTGTCACAACATTGTTTGGTCACAGAGCACTTGTTAAGTTACACTTTAAATCTAGCAACAGACTTTACAATATACAATAACAATTTTTTTTTTTTTACTAAAACATTATTGTAAGTAAGCATTGAAGGAGGTAAGGACTAATAACAAAGTCATGTATTTACAATGTAATAATTTTCTATATTCATTTTGACCCTGTAGATGGAGACAAGTGTAGGCACAGAAGGACACAGCATGTTCTTGTCCAGACTGCTTCATTGATGTCAATGCTTGTGACTGTGAGCTGTCAGTTAGTCACTGCTGGAGACTCACTCATTGTGAAGAGTCAGCTCAGCAAACAGAAAGCTGGGCATGTCTAGAGGCAAAGACTCTAATATATGTATGCATGTGGGCTTATAATAAGCTCTATTTAAGTTTCAGGACCCTTTCTTTGTATCTTTTTGACTCATGTGATTTACACTTTACAAAGCATTTATAAGAACCCTTGTGCATCAGTGAATAAACATGATTTGCTTAAATATATTTTAAAAAGCAGTGGCTACAAATCCTGAGTTTTAAGTATCAGAAAAACATATGTGAGTGGGAGGTACATGTGCTCATATGGTACAGCATTCACACATTACATTAAATTGCAATTTCACCACTCATTGGTTGGAGTTTTCCTACTGCCATGTAAAGATTGCATTAAGCCGCCACATCAAGCTAATATATTAGATTATTATACTAATTTACTGGTGTGATCTAGATGGCTGATTACTGTGTTAACTTTAAGTCACCCCAAAATCTAGGCTACTTGTTGGGTTTATATCTGGTTCCCCATAAAATGATCCAATAATAGCACATGCAAACTGGCCTACAGCCAATTTATAGCAGTGACAGCGGTCAGCTGTGGCCAGTGTGGGAATCAGACCACTGAAGTGTTTAATGAACGCTACACTGGACTACTTAAATATAGGCTAGTCAGTCAGTGCCAACTCTGCACACTCTAAGGGGCTTTAGTACCATAACACAGATATGAAGGTCTGCATTTTAATTAACCTGAAAATAGTGGTGGTGTGTGGGTGCAAAATTCAGTGCTTACAAGCTGTGACTCAAGTCTGTGTTCAAGGGCGAGTAGTTGCAACGTAAAGGTCAAGAAACAACAAACACTAGAGTTTCTAAAGCTGAATTATCTGAGAAATATATTCAAGTAAGGAAGCGAATATCTCGTTTATGAAGGTAATAAAATGAATGGAATAAAAATCCTGATCCAAAAGCACAATATAAGACGTTGTTTAGTAATTTAACTACATTGTTAGAAAGCATTTCACAGAGCAGCTTCACCTTAACTTACCCCACAACACATACCTGCACATATGTACTATGGAATGGCATGCTTGGATCCGCTTAAAATAGGCCTAGACTCGTGTTTATGTTCTAGGAAGAGAGCTGTACCTGTTTCTTCCTCTGCTGCCATATATGAGTATAACGATTGGCAAGTGGGGTTAAATGCGCTTGCGTTAGAAACGGGTGGTCCGCTTATTAACGAGCAGGAAATGACAGCCCTATGGTAAAACTTGGCTACGTGCATCATTGCGCTACATTTGCGAAGCTCCCTGAAACACAGTCCGTTATTAAGCTTAGATCAAACAGATTTGCTTTGATTTTTACAGCATCAAAGAGCGCATACGACCAGCTTATGCGGCACTGCCTAACCAGCTGCTGGTGCTATGAAGGGGGGAAACAGGACTGGCCTGTTCACGAACGCACAGAAAACCACAAACACCAAAAAACAACGGGTCTATCACTTACCTTGAGACTTTCATTAAGATGACTGGAGTCTCACTCTCTCTATTTCAGCTGCTTATGGTTTTGTGTGTCGCTCGCGGAGCTGTGAACGTTGAGCCGAAGCCACAGCCATTTCGAGTCATTTTTGATAAACAACACACAGCCAGCCTTCCTTCTCCTGCTGCTTCACGCACACATGCACGCAAACACACGAGCTAACACAACTTGTGGGTGATGCGGAGCGAGAAGCCTGTGCCAGCCTTGCGGTGTTGTTTACTGACAATCTCATCTATCGCAAACGTGCGTAATTGCAGAGGTGCGGATCGGGCAGCTCGACGCTCGATTACTGAAATGATTGGAGGGAGGAGCGAGAAAGGAAGGAGGAGGGGGTGTTGATGTTTGAGGTGGGTGCTGTTGTCTCTTTCCCTCTCTCTCTCTTCTCCATAGCGATCAAATTACAGCTGAAACCTTAAAGGCGAACTCACACGAAAGGGGGAAGACAAACATAGGTCTGGTTTAACCAAGGGTAGTCACTTTCTATTTATAACCATAACGGATTCAGGCTAAATCAATGAAACTACAGCCATCATTGCCCTCTAGCGTTTACATATAACCAAATGAATGCTCCCCAAGCAGCTCTTCAGTTCCTATTACTACAATAAAGCCTCTTTATTACAGGAGGAAGGTTAGAGGAAAAACTATGGGTCTAGTTATTGAGGGTAAGGTCTACTGAAGAGTAATGTGAAAGTGAATTGCAATAACAATTTTAAGGAGTAGCGTGGTATGTTTTATTAATTTTTACAGCACAGATATAAATAGAGTAAATGTAATTATTTTGTTGTGCGGGCTATATATTTTATTAAAAATACATTATTATAGGCAATAGAGCCTGTAATCATTCGTTTGGTTTTTGGGTATTTTTTAAGAAGTAGAATTTAGCCTTCAATTAGGCACAATTACTAACTTCTGCCACTTGGTGGCGCACCAGTACCCCCAGTCAGAATAAACAGAAACCTCACATTCATAAACTAATTATCTAAAAAATTATAGGCAGGTCACTGACTGACCATTTTGGACATGAGTATTCAAGGCATTTCAGTTTGTGTTACATGGTACATCAGATGTTTGTCTCTTATTACATTTAGACTTCATCTGTCAATCCTGAAAGTACTTTTTCTTTTTAGTTTTTCTGAAGTTTTAATAGTCTTTAATGTATTTCATATAAAATGTTATCTCACAAAAACAAATCAAATATAAAAAGTATAATATACACTTTATTTAGCAATGTAATATAAAATTAAGTTTCATGCATTACTGAAGTCATAAATACAGTAGGGACAGCATAAAAATATATAAAAGTAAAGCCCTTGTCAAATTTCACTGCAACATATTTTTTTTAGAAAAATCCCACCATGATCTCATGTAAAACTTTATAACAATGTAATGTTTAGATAAAAGACAAATGTACATAAAAAATTTCAAAATACATAAAACACAAACTTTGGTCAACAAAAACGAAAAGTAGTGCGTGATCCAATCAGAAATGGTTCATCTTTAAAAATACTATTTGTAAAGCAGCTGTTGTCATTGCATTTGGTGAGAGTAAGAAAGGCAATGCATTAAAATGTAGAGGACCACAGCACCACAATACTTGGTGTCTGTGAACCACTGATTTGTCCAACCATGACACCAACTCATCCACATCTGTGATTTTGGATGATGATGATGATTTTTGGATTTTGGCATTACAGTTGCAGATGCAACATGCACTTGTGGACTATAAGTGTATCAAGAACAAAACATGGAAGACTCTCGTGTAGAAAACATATTAAGGTTTTCACAAGAATACACGTTAGAGAAAAAAAAGCAAAGTAAGTGACAAAATAGCTCATGAAAAATGCAATTTATAGCTTTGTTTACTAGCCTGTAATTATAATCAATATTTAGTGTGTAACTACATGGCTTTTTTCATTCAACATTTCTGGACACATAGTTTTGTGGATAGCACCATGGAGCTAAAAAAAAGAACAAACTAAAGGTAATGTACATACTTGAGATAACCAACAAATACACCAAGCTACATCTTGGTATCAGTTTAACAAAGATGACCTAAGAAAGCAGATACATGGATGGAGAGAAAGAAAGGTACATACAACATCATTAATTGGTCACATTGACTAACTGCTTGAAAACATTTAAAATATGAAAGATATTTATAGCAGAAACTACTACAGCCTCCACAGTGATGGTTAACAATATCAGGTGTTGTTTACACCCTTAAGGCACAATTAAGTTTAAATTATAAACTATTTATTTCATTTTTTTTTACTTCATCCAATTGTCTGTAGTAGCATTAAGTTATGCATTTAAAAACACTCAAGTTAAAGTATCAATTTTATAAACTTGGTTTTCCTCCCGCAATTAATTTACATTGGTCATCATGTTTCAAATAATAACATAATACAAAAGTTGCAAAGCTGGGCTGAGCTGTGTTGTCCCACATTATGTCAGTAGCTCTTCTCTACACCATAAACTGTGTGTACCCTTCAGCTCCTGTGACGATCACATCCATCCAGATCCTCATCGCTTCAGGTGAAGGAGCCACCATGTAGTAAACTCTGTCGTGTGTTTTTACACTGAAGGTCAGGGATGGGTTTGGACTCTAAAGGAAGGGGATAATGAAATGGTTAGAGATAAAAGAGTGTGAAACTTTTTAAACTATATACAATGACTCACAAAGTACAAACTCCATTCTAAAAAAGTTAGGACAATGTGTAAAATGAAACTAAAACACAATACATTACTCACAGTAGACCATAAAAAGCCTATATATCAGGTGTACATGTAATACATCTCAAAGAAGTTGGGATGAGGCAACAAAAAGCAGGGACAAATGTTTTACTAATAAAAAACAGCAGCATTTTGAAACTATTTAGGTCAATTGGCCACATTTCAGGACACACAAAAGGAGCATATTAGAGGCAGTGAAGATTATGAACAACCCATACATCCAAACTAAAAGACTTTCTACAATGCTCTCTTTGCATTTACATTTTGCATATTGTCTCAACTTTCTCTGAATTAAGATTGTATGTGCAATGTATTTTATGAGACAAGAAAGCCTTTATTTGTCCCACATTGGGGAAATTAAACTCACCTTATGGGCATTCTTCAAGTGGTCATAATACACTTCTTCAATGGCTTGAAAGTAAATGACACCTTTTAGCTTGGCTTCATGTTTATCTGCAATCAAAAACAAAACATTATAAAAAGCACAGATACTTATTGTGAAATGAAAAGATAACCTATGTGCCCTAATGTCTTATACCTGAATAATAAGATAGGGTACGTCGATTGCGATCAAAGACGAACCAGCGTTTCTTCCAGGTTTTGATCTTGCCTCCCATCTTGACCAGGTAACCTCTGCAGGTCTTCTCAGACAGAGACAAGTGGAAGCAGGTGTCGGCGCTGTGGCCCGCTGACTCGATGTGGGAACGCAGGTCAAAATCATCCTTTCGCACTGGTAAGTACCGGGTTAAAGGCCGAGACTGAAGACAGTAAAGGTTTATGGAAAATTCTAAATGTAGGTATTCGTATAAATCACATAATGGATTTTAGTACAAATATAGGACTCTTTCTTCAACTGCCAAGTTTGAGGGACAACTAACTGTGAATATGTTGATGGGTGACGTCTATTCCAAGAACTGTCAGCAGGAATGTGATTAAAACCATACAAAAGAGAAAACTATCCAACAGGTGAGAATAATAAGTTCTTCAAAGGAAAAATGTAATATATGTAAAATACACAAATTAATTTCTTTGAAGTGAATCACCTCAAGGTTTGCTTTTTTCCTTTTTTTTCTCAATATTTACATTTTAGAGGAAAAAAATATATGTATGTATTTTAATTTATGCTCACCTGTGCCCTCTGTTTCTCTCTGAGCTTCACTTCTCGGTCGATGAGTTTCTGTCGTCTGCTGGTCTCCTCCTGAAGCCTTTTCTCCAGCTCCTCCCTTCTTCTCCTCTCCTCCTCCAGAGCCTGCTTTCGCATTTCCATCTCTTGCTCCTTTAGGATAAATCAATTCATTAAAAAGTACATTTAAAAATAGCACTATAAAGTATTGTGCCTATGTCTTGGTTTGACATTGGATGAATGCTGTAGTTAACCTTGTGTTCAAGAAGACGGTTCTTCTCGGCCTGAGCCTCTCGCAGCAGGCGCTCCATCTCCTCCAGCTTGGCCATGTTCGAAGTGCTGGCACTACATCAAAAATATCACAGGAATCACATCAACATTGAAAAAGACACTTTAAGAAGTCATTTCAATAGCAACAATGGCTAAACCATAAATTTCTTTCCGGCTCCTCAAAATGTTGCTTTGAAGCCCTGGCAGTTTATGCTCTCTCATCTTTGCTGTCTACTTTTTGCAGCACATTTTTCCTAAAACATCACACATAATGTACACAAAAATCCTTTTTATTTTGAGCCAAAAAGAAGTGAGGATCTAGATTGATGTAATGATGCCTCAACATTGTGATGATAAATGGTACACATTCAATTCAGTCTAAACAAACCAGGAATCTAGAGCACACACACACACACAAAACAAACAAATGGAGAGTAGAACTGAACCAAATTATATGCAAGAATGCTTTTCCCGCTCTAACTTTTTTTTTCTAGTGTTCACAACATCAACTCCAATGACATACTTTTGCTAGCTAATTCTCTTGTGTCAATCCAATACAGCCATATTACCTACAATACTTATATTCAAAATCGCACCAGCTAAAGGTGTCTCTTTGTATGACAGAATACAAAATTATAAACGCATTTAAAAAAGCACACCATAGGAAACATTGCTCTTGCCTCTTACCTTATACGATGAAATGTAACAGCACTCATTGTCATTGTAAAGCCACCAGCAAGTTCATTAACTTTCAATTTAAATAAACTACTCCTTTTATACAAACACCAGGGACAAATTCCTGCACAAATTTCTTCCAATCCGCTCTAAGCCCGTACAACACGATCCAAATGTAGCCATACTGAAGATCACAGAGAGGCAGCCCATTCCAGGAAAACTCACAATGCAGACAGGTCAGTCTGCAAATGGTTTGAAACCCAGGCTAAAATGTATCTGCAGACCATACCACTCAGAGTAAGAAAAGGGGGGAGAAAAAAAGACAGATGTAACCACCGTAAAAAGAAAAGAATGAAAGCAAGCACACATGGTTTGAGTCCAGACAAGCACTAGACCCCCAAATGTACCTCCACAATTCAAACCCCTCTGAATCCTGCAGAGACTCAGTACCCACATGTGCATTGTGTTTCCGTTTCTATAGATTTCATTAAGGAGACTTTATTTAATTCAACAACTAAACCATTACTACAGAATCTTGCTTTTGCTAACAGAGTCATCATAAGTCATTTTAAGTGTGTCTGCTAATTGATTTATGTCCCTATAAGGTAGGAAAAACATGGCTACAGACACGCTTTTCAAGTTCTCAGTCTTCCGTAACCTGATCCCTCGAGCACTAATCAAGAGTCTCCCTTAACTCATAGTATACGCACAAATCCTTTTCTCTGTGGAAGGACCCTGAACGGCGGGAAACCTCTGCTATCCACATGCCTTTTGAATTAACTTTAAGTTTGTTCTAAATAAAAAATAAAAAAAAACATGAATAAATGAATAATCTATGGCAGAATTGCTGATAAGGACCTTGGTCTATTTTTCAACACATTTTTTTCATTCATTTAAACTATGACTGTACATATTTTATCTGTCACATACTAACCTGGATACATTGTCGGGTGAACATGCAGAGATGCTGGTTTCAATTGAGTCCGTACTATCAACGCTCATTGTATCAAAGGCTTGGTCACGGTATCCAAAACCATCGAGGTAGACATTTGTCTGAGAAGCTGCTCTGGAGCCAGACTGACCTACAAACACACAAACAGAAAAATAAATTTAATTTTCCAGCCAGTGATTAAGATGACCTTTGAACTACAATATGAAGAATACCTCCTGGGACAAAATCTTGCCCATTTGGATCTAACTTTAAATCGAAATGCCCCGCCACAGTGAAATTCAATCTGATATACTCAATTAGGAGAAAAAAAACTACTCCAAACTGAATAAAAAGTCTGAGAATTTCATATTGGAACACATAATCCAGATGTTAAGCTTCTCCAACTGTCTGAAAATAAATCTATACACGGCAAAAGAAGAAAACACAGAAGTAAAAAGAAAATGAGTATTTTCAGAGAGACAGGAAGAATCCACTTTTATACAAACAGCTTGATAGCATCTGCCCAGTGTTCTAAGCCCACCCATCTGATGAGGAAGATCAAGAAACTTGAGAGACCTAAAGACCAAATGCAGTTTACCAGTGTAACTAAGACTCAACATTAACAGTAAAAAACAGAGAAAACTAAGTAAACAATAAATATTTCAACACTAAATTAAATGATTGTTATTTTAATTGTATTTTTGTTGGTTAAAGTGCATTAAAACATTTGGTTATAATTAAATCTAAACAATGCAGTATACAAACCATTACTTTTTATGGTAAAATCAGTCCCCATGAGAGGATCCTGTGGGCGTGCACATGTTACAGCTCTAAACTGTCATTAGCGAGTGAAGATAGTGATGGAATGCACAATAATTAGTGGAGGGCTGTCCCCTTTTAAGAAGACTAAAGACAGTGAAGAGACTTTCTAAATGAATTGTGACTGGGGAAGTGACTACAACAATGTGTGGTTACAGGTTGTATTTATTATCTGTGTATACCTTTATGTAGACGGCGAGATTCTGTTTCTTTGTTGGATAAGGACAGGATTCTGGGTAAAATGCTGCCACAGCTTGTGCTCTGCACCAAGGGCTGATGAGACTATGGAAGACCAAACATTTTCACATTTAGAGTCATATACACTGATTTACATATAGTGCAGTGTCTCTCCACTGGCGGTCATGGCCCTGAAGTGAAAAGAGGATCTGTGTAGGTTCTCAGTCATCCAGGAGATTTCAGTAAAAAAAAGTTAAACAAGAAGGTCATCTGGACAAGGTTTGTTTCTAGAAGACTTTATCCCAAAGGCTTAATAATTTCTACATGGATAAAGGTCAAAATATCTTCTAACAAACAAACCTAGTCCAGATCTCCTTCTTGTTTAACTTTTTTTACTGAGTAGGTTGAATACAGTTTCAATATTAAACTTATTTTGAAAACTAACTATTGTTTTAATTAGTGTAATGTAAAGTAAAAATTTGGTTCTGTAAAACGTGGAAAACAACAAAATGATTGGAGATAAAACTGGGTCACACAGTCAGACCAGCTGAGGACCACTGATCTATGTAACAAATACTGTACTGTATGTAGGATAAAACAGAAATTTACTTTAGAATGTTTAAAATGTGCAAAGATAGTTGCTAAGACAATATCTACCTTGGTAGGAAAGCTTCTTCCCAGGGTGGCACATGTAAATTGGGAAGTCACAGGTGGTGTTGTTTTCTTCCTGGGTAATGTGTCACTTAGGTGTGATCCATAGTCCTTATCAAACCTTTTTCTCTCCTCCAGCAAACGGAAATGCTGATTAAAAACAAATGTAATTTTAAGGTTACTCATTTTATAATTATTATATCATAAAAAAATAAATAATACTAAATAAATAATATATACATATATATAAACCAAATAATAAAAATAGATCATGCATTTAGAGCTTACATTACTGCCATCTGGTGGTTGTATAAAAAACAACACAATATTCTAAGGTAAAAAGACCACTAATAAGGCTTGCACACACACATTACCTGCCTGTGCCGTTGATGTTTTTTGATAGGGAGGGGAGGTGGGGGAGAGTCAGGGAGGGGAGAGGGGTCTCTATAAGTCACCATAACCTCTGGCCAGTGCACAGAGTATACAGTTTTTGTGGGAGGGCGGGGATTAAGGTTGAAGTCAGAAGAGGAAGGACAGTAGGCAGGTGAGGAACAGATACAAAGCTTTGGAAAGAAGAAAAAGTGGAAAATAATTATAGAATATAAAGAAAAAGGGAATGATCGAGACATAATTTTTATACAAGCTGAACTGTGTACAGTCCAAATTCTGAAGTTGGGGCACTGTGCGAAATGTAAATAAAAACAGAAAACAATGGCGCTCAGATCTCATAAAAACATATTTAATTCACAATAGAAAATGAACAACATATATGGAGAGATATTTTACCATTTCATGGAAAATACTATTTTTTTTTTTACTTTTTACAGGTGGTACAAATAAACATAATACAGTCAAATTAAAGTGAAAGTGATTAGTACTCGACAAATGGGATACAGTCTTTATACTAATAATAGAGACTCTGAAAGTCATCTTAAAATGTGTTTTTAGTACCACTCATTTTAGCCTCTTGCTTTTTTTTTTTTAGATCTGTTGCTGCCATCAAATTTAGAATGAGCTATTCTTTATTATTAAATTAAAATCTGATGTGTTGTTTATGTCCTCTTGTGATTATTTTTTAATGAGATTTAGAAATCATTACTTTCTGTTTTATTTACATTTTTATGTCTACATAATTTGATTTATACAAACTGAAGTACGTACATGGATGTCACCACACTCTATAACTACACACACCTTGTCCTCCACTGGTTTGCTTGTGTCCTCGTCACTGGAGGAGTTTGCCCTGGTGTCGGGAGAGGCATTGTTGGAAGAAGGGGCAGGTTTAGGGTCCCCCCCAAGCTGTGAGTAAAGCTCATTCAGCTCACTGACTGTGACATATCCCTGGAAAGTGCCGTGAGGAACATGGGTTAGAGAGAGAAAGGGTGAGGCATAGCAAGAAGCGAGTGCGCATTATTAATATTTTTCAATACAAGTGGCTAGAAATGTTTAGTGTTAAGTTGCATTAAATTGGATTTTAGTTAGCAGCAAAACACACAGGTCAATAAACCACAGTTGTTTAAATTAATAAAAAAAGAAACATTCCAACAATATTTTGTGTTAATAAACAATACCTGAGTGTGAGCTGTGTGGATACACGCAAGTAATTTAGTAACACATTCTTCTTACAACCATAACAAATTATGAGACCAAGGGAAAACGAGACAGACACAGCAACAGGACAAAGTACCTTGGCATTTTTATTATAGAGAGAAGAAAGGAGAGTGGAAAGGCTGCACAAGTTGACTGGATGAGGTGAATTTGAGGCAGAAGTGTTGTCCAGTGCAATTCTCACTAAATGTCTGACACACATCAGCCAGAGAAACTGTATCCTGACAGGAAAAGGAAACCCAGACCTAGCCATTAGATTCTTTTGACCCTGTGCCATAAAGGAGGCGGTGTAGGAAGCAGGACAGATGTTGTTTGTCAGCTGCCACTCAGACTTACCTCTCTCAGACTGAAGTTCCTTCCTCCAGTGAGTTCAACATACTTTCTCTCTAGTGCGGCAAGGTTTTCTTTTTCCTAATATAGACAATAACAGGAAATATATTATAATCAATAGAATTACCATTAAGTCGACTTGTAAACACAAATCGAGGACTAAAATTAAAGTCCATAAGTGACATTCCTCCAACTTTACAGAAGAATCAAAAAGATTTTTCCTAAAACTTCTGATATTTACAAACATAGAAGCCTCAGCATGTGTACTTTTTGCAGTAAAGAGAGCGTATCATAAGCTTTCATGTGATAATATATCTCAATCTCACCCAAAATGTCACTTTGACTCTTTAGATTTGTTATTATTATCAGCAGGTTGATTTGTACATACCCTTTGCAGCATCGCCTCAAGGTTGCAACGTTCCTTCAGGAAGCTTTCCTTCTCTCTTTGAGCCTGTTGTGTAATTTGTGCTGCCTGTTTCTTTAGAGTTAACAGTCGCTCCTAGTAAGAGAATTACCACATATTATTATTATTCATAAATTCTTTGTTATTTCAGGGCATGCTTGACACATAAATAGCCACTAGCCTTTCGAGTGACAGTGCTCCGTTGGTAGTCTGCAATTTCCCGAAGAAGTTCCCGAGTTTGGATTTCCTTCTCCTCGTCCAGTCTGCTCTCCTTCTCCAGCTGCTGGAACTCCAGGTCCTCGAAACGCTTACTCTCTGCATCAAGCACCTCACAATCCTAAGACAAAAACACAAATACTATAAGATAAAAAACACAGCTTTGTGGGAAGTGAACCTCAATGCAAGACAAGGGAGAAAGCCATTCAGACATAATGACAACCACCAGTAAGCGTAAGAGCATTTTTCCATCACTGTAGAAAAATGTAATGCAACATTATAGTACACAAGAACATGTCCTTGTTAGTACACATCTACAATGCAATTTCACATTTAAAACTAGTAAAAGTCAAATGTACTTGACTATACCAAAGTTCATTAATACAGACACACAAAAACAGACCAACAAAGCTAATTAGACACCAGAAGTCATGGTAGTTTGTTTAAACAACAGCTCACAAACATCTGTGCACATGCAATACAGGCATTAACTTCTTAAGTTATGAACCAGGTGAACACATGTAACCACTTTAAGCCAGTCTCCAGTACACTTATGCTGTATACACATAATCATATTCATTTACAGTTCTTTTTTTTAATAAAACAGATGTAGACAAATGTGTGTAGAACCTGTTAAATACATAGAAATATGAAGATTAAGGGTGCTCCGATCAGGGTTTTTGAGGCCGATCACCGATCACCGATCAGCCTCTGCTGTGATCGGCCGATACCGATCATGGCCGATACCGATCACGTGGTCTTCAATGTAGTAATGTATTGTATGCAGGCTATTATTAGTTCCATTTGAAAAATACTGTAGCCTTTGTAAACATAAAAGAACAACAAAATTCTACTTATTTTTGTTTTAGAAGAGGTTTTGTTGCATTATTGGTCTTTAATGTGTGCCCAGTGTCTGTGGCTTTGTTTGAATGCTCCGCTGATGTAAAAATCAGCTGTTCTTAATTGGTTCCTTTAATGCGAGTCCGCGGGTGCCTGTGTCCGCGTAACGCGCAGCCAAACCAGGTTGAAACACAGTGGACTAAAGAGCACACAGCTCCTGCTGCCAGTTTTGACAACGTCTGAATGAAGAAAACGTGCAAAGAGAGCAGAGAAGACAACGATGAAAGGTGCTCCTCTCAGACACACGGACACATGGGCTGCCTTTTTACTTTCTCTTTCCATTAGCAGCCATTTGGTGCAGTTTAAGCCACAAAACGCAGTTTTCTCCGCACAACAAGACACAGGCAGACTCTGAACTTTCTTAATGCTTTTAACGTAACTGTTAGCGGGTTAGCTGTAGCTCCATTTACGTTGGTGTTTGCAAATACACGCACTGCTGCGCCTCGGTTCTGTCCCGTGCGCTCCTAAAGCAGGCGGGGACACAGCGGGGACACAAAGCAGCGCCTCCAGGGCAGGTTTGTGTTAGTTATAACCAGGGCTTAACTTAAAAACACTGCTAAAATAACGCTACTGCTGTTTAATCCAACCGGAGTTGCAGGACAGTAAATGTGAGAGCCTTGCGTGTTTATTGTAATTTGATCGGCCCTTCTGATCGGCCCATTTTACCGATCACCGATCACTCTATTTTTAGCCATGATCGGCCGATCATGATCGGCGGCCGATCGATCGGAGCACCCTTAATGAAGATTGTACACATTAATGGAGGTTAAAGCAGAGTGTTAGTTCAGATAGGAGAATGTCCTAAGTTCACTGGTCATGTCAAGTTCATGTTTGAATATGTATATACAGTATGCAAAGTATATATGTAAATCTAAATCATATATTTTTGTGTATATGAGTAGGAGATGAGTGCGGCTGTGTACTAACCCTGGCTAGCTGCTCCTGCAGGGGCTCCTTGGTGGCCTCAGGGCAGCTGTCCAGCTGGGAGCGCTGCTCACACACAATTTGAGCCAACCTCTCTACTCTGCCCCTTTCTGCCTGCAGCAACTCGCATGCCTGACACACACACGAACGTGCACAACACATATGCACACATTCACACACAACATGTACACACAGTTTGTGTACATAAAAGACAGACACACACCAAGGACAGAGAGGATGGCAGCGTTAGTGGGAGCGGGTGTCACAGTTAGTCACTACAATGATCAGATTATTAAATGGGAAGAAACATGAGTGATTATTTCATTGGATTATAAGCATTTATATACAGTAAGCATCTTCGGTCAAACGCCTTTTTTTCTGTTGAAAAAGGCAGGGGAGAGGCTGGTGGAAGATGAAAGAGCAAGGAGACAGATTTGGATTTGCTAAGGAAAGGGTTAACTGGCACAAATGTTAATGATTGTCTTTGAAAATAACAAACAGACAGCCAAAATCTGTACAAGCACTACCTTCCCCTATTTTCAACCACATATTTAGCACTGAGCAAAAGCCAATATGGCTGACATTTTGCCGCATGTGCCAGAATATAAAGTTGACACAAACATGTCAGTATCCAAATTTTACATGAAAAAAATTGCACACAAATAAAACTATTTTATTTATATTTAGGAGCGCATGTTCCCGATCTATGTTGACTTTTGACACTTGAAGAAGCATACATCCACAGTTGCCCAACTGTGTTTGTTAGATGTGATCACTCGGTGACCACTATACCCAGGACAGAGTTAGCAGATATATATTTGGACTAGAGACAGCATGAGAAGGATTAACACCTACCAGCAAGTCACATGACCCACAAAATGTACGAGAGGCCCTCTCACACAAACACACTTACCAAGGGACATTTTTCTTGTTCATGTTATTTTACAAATAGCTGAATTATGGACATAACCTTATTATTACTTTTAACACATTAAAAAAGCACCAATGCAATTTTTACAAGCATACTTTTATTATTCAATTATAAAAACATGGCATGCTAAATACCTTTTCTTTGTCTTGTTGGGACTTGGTCTCAAGGTCAGCCATCTTGTTGTGTAGTGATTCAAGAGCATCTTTTTCCTGTTGCAGAGCAGCTACCTCGGACTCTTGTTCAGCCTCCACAAGGGCTCGCTCCACTTCCACCTTTGATGAACACACACATTTTTCATGGTCAATTTACTGAAACATACTTGTCTGACAAACTGACTGTATCACTTCTGTTGTCCAGTTTGTACCTCTCTAGCAGACTCCTCAATTTGGTTGTCTAGCTCCTTTATCTTTTGCTCCAGTTCCTCCATGTTGTTCAGCACTTGAATCCTCTCTTCTTCCACGCGTCGGACTTCTCCGTCAGATGGAAGTTGTCTGCGATAAAAAGTGTCCAAACCCTGATGATAATGAGAGATTTTCAAACTGTCAGATCATTTGTTATCATCCGTTTATTTTTAGTATTTTTAGACACTAATTATGTAATAATAATGACATGATCTGTACAGGTGAACACAAGCAGAGACATTCACTTAAAACTACAAATAGCAGCTGCAATCTAAATAGTAACACTTGTTACATGTTAATCTAATAAAGAGACTCTAAATACAAAGATATGTATGCCAGCATGTTCAAAACTAAAATGTTTTTGTTTTTACTTTTAAACACCAATAAAGTCTAAATAGTAAACACTAGTTGGCAGTATTTTTTTAGTTAGTTAGTTAACACAAATACTGTACCAGCTGTCAATTCTACACTTGTAAGTTGTTAATCTAATAAGGAAACTATCTGTTTGTGTGTATAAAGATGTGCATGCCAATCATTTTCAGATAGTAAGTTATCACTTTTTTTTTTTAGGTTTTAGACCTTGCTCATACAGAGGTGTCTTCCTACCTCGATGCTCCTCTGTGTACGTGGTGATGGTGATGGGGCGAAGCTGCGCAGACTGGCAGCCAGAGATTCTGCCCTGGTGTCACGGGTACCGCTGCTGTGCCGCTGTCGCACCTGTACATCATCATCAAAGAAACTGTTCTCTGAACCAGGTGAGGTCATGTGATCATTTCCCATAATTCCATTAACGGCTGAAGAGTCAGAAAAGACTGACGGTGTGTCATCTTCATCATTTAACTGGAGCTTTTCAAGTTCCTGGTTGATCTTTTGCAGATCCGCGACAGCAGAAGTAGGACTTGTTGCTGTTCCATTTTCATCCCTTGTAGACCGGCCCAGCTCTGTACATAGAGACAAAATAGTCTCCAGCCTCTGTCGTTCCTGGATAAACCACACAGACCAAAACACGCAAACATTAGTACAACTGAAATGAAAAAAATGTAGTCTAATGTTGTTGCAAATCACATAAATTCAATTGTATATATAGGCTATTAAACCATAAGCTCAGATTACCTGTGGCAGCATCTGTGAAGCCTATAATATGTCCAACTATGTCCACAATATATCCTGTGGCACCTTGAGAATAGTAAATGGCATGCACAAATTTGATATATCTGCCTTTTTACATACTGTAACTGTTTAGCCTGTCTAGCTATACCACTAAACTATGGAGGCCACAAAGAGTCAGAATGACATCAGCAGTAACTCTTTTGGCGGGAGGGGCAAATGCAAATCCTGTGTAAGTGGAAAAAGAGAAAGGGACAAGCTGAAGAAAACAGATATCCAGTATAGATGTGAGGGAGAGTGGAGGAGAAAGGGGCCTGGGCAGGGAGCTAATAAGAAGGTGAACAGCTGTCAACTGTGGCCACAAGTATGTCCAGTACAACATAAAAGCATGACACCACCATACACATGAACGTGCCACTATGCAAGAGACACACTCTGTAAGAAGCAAGTTACAAACAAAGTAAGTAGGGAGCGAGAGCTGGGAAGACTTGGGGAAAATAGTATGTAATATGTATAATCATTTTAAATTCACATATAAATCATACTAAATAATGAAGTGTTATGTCTAGCTGCTTTCACTGTTGATTTCCTCTTATTCACACATATAACATAAAATCTTCTTTCTTTCTTTGCAGGAATAGAAATGCATTACTTTGTTTAGCCACTAGAGGGCAAAGTAGGCTATATTTAAATATGAGGTTGCAAACTAAGCTTTGGTTGAGGCAATCTTTTTATCTAGATTTATTTAGATTTAAGAAGCATAATAGCTATTTATCATACAATAGTATGTATAGTACAATAGTATGATAAATACAATAGTATGATAAATAGCTGTTCTGTGCGATAAGTACAATAAAAAGTGTACAGCTAAATACTAAGATAAAGCCAGCTTTATCTTCTTAAGACCGCCCAAACCAAATTTATGTCAAATTAATACTTCAGGATAAGGTAAATTACTGCACTGTAAATATGTTTTCTCACTCTCACTGTTAAGCAAATGCAATGATATGGTACATAATATATAGTACTTGATAATACTGTATTTTGTATTATTGTATATATTAAAACATTGCAATCTAAACATCAAACACCCATATGTGGGCACATATTTAACAACTATATAACTATATAAAATGCATTGTAGATTTAGGTTTGTAAACCATCCAGAAAATATTTCTCACAGTCCCAGGACCACATCGACTAAAGCAATATGGCTGCATGTGAACCATAGAGATATATCAAGAGTGAAGACTAGTGGGACTTAGGTCCACTTGTCATTATATGTGCAGCATGTGTGTGTTTATCCACCTGCTACGCTATGACTCCGCTCTCTAATCTTCTTATTTCACTAGCCCACATCTGACTTTGGGGTTGTGTGGGTCCTCAGTGGCCCGAACCACATCGGGCGGACCTCCAGATGACTGACATAAACATAACCCCACATACACAAACACTCACTCATAGCCCAGGAAAATGGTTAAGAATAGTTCTGTTAGTTCGGGCAACCTGCCAGAGGCATCTGTCTCGTGGTGAACCTCACTGTATGTGTATGTGGCTGGATGTTTGTATGTAGTAAGCTCCCTGGGAGAGTATGCTAAAGAGGACAACATGAGGCCAATACGAAGAAAGGAAATCCTCAATTTCTGTTTGTATTTTATGAATTTAAAGGAATGCATTTGGGACATTCAATTTTAGTGACTAGTTTATTTATTTATTATTATTTTTTTATTTGGTGAACTTTATGAAATGCATTGTTTTGTAGATACAATCAAACTCACCAGTCTCTCCACCTCTTGTTCACGAAGTCGCTCCTCTTTTTGGCGCTGGTGGTAGTCGGTCAGTTCCTCTTTTCCACTCAGTGAGCTAATGCTACCTTTTCTTTCCCTGAAGCCGCCTGGTGGTCCAATTCCTGCTTTCCCAAATGATTGTCTCCTCTCTCCGAAGCCCATTCCTGGCTCTATCCCAGCCTTTCCAAAAGAGGATCTCCTCTCACCTATCCCAAAACCTGAACTTGTAAATTCTGTACCAACCCCACGTCTGTCCCTTTCCCCCAAAGATGTTTCACCTCCTGTGGACACTCCATTGCTGACAACTCTTTCCTGATCTGAAGGGCTGGAGTTCGAGGAGACTGTGGATCCAACTGAGCTCGTAGATGTTAGGCTGAGCTTTTTGGCCACACGAGGAGAATTCGAGCCCCCAGCCTTGGATGGGATGGTCACATCTGGGGGAGCATTTGTAGGTGAATTGAGTGTGCTGTTGGATATCTTAGGAGAGGAGAGAGAGATTGACACTACACCCTCTCCTAAAGCTGTGGTCTGGTTTTGATTCCTATTGGAAGACTGCTGGCTAGAGTTGTGGTTTAAGTCAAGGCTAGCATTGAGGCTATTGTTATTGTAATGATCCTTGTTAAGTTTATAACTCCCTGTGATATCAGATCGGCGAGATGTCACCGTTGATAATGTCAGCATACCACTGTTGTTCTCTCGCAGTGACGGAGAGGGGCAAAGACGAGGCAAGGATCGACTGTGTGCTCCTACTGTCATACCATTGAGCGATCCAGCAGAGTACTTCCTAGTCCGGCTGGTAGGTACTGGCTCCTGGTTACCAAAGCTACGGCGCCCCAGTCGGGGGCTTGAAGGCATGCTGACAGCTCCTCCTGATGATGCGGTTCGTGAGGAGGACGGGGGAAGCGTGAGGAGAAGAGTGTCACTGCCAGCAACAGAATTAGATGAACCTCCGCCGTTCCATGTTGACAGTAAAGATGAGGATCCTTGGTTATAATGCCTGCGACTATCACTGTTACCCAGAGGTAAACTGTCCTGGTTGCGGCTGTATGATCTTGAGGTAAGTAAAGAAGAAGAAGAAGAAGAAGGGTCAGATCGTCGGCCCGAGGAGACAGAAGTAACAGTTTTAATTGATATGGGAGGACGGTCTGAGCCATAGAGCCGCCTGGACTGTTCCTGATAGGCTGATGAGGAAGATGGAGGGGACGTAACAGGTGTAGTGGGGGGAGACTGGGAAGAAGGAATTAAAAAAAGACACAAATTAATTCATCAAGCAACTAATGAGTCTAAGTCAGCACTAAGCCAGGTCTAAATCAGGACCAAACCAAGCCTAAACTGGGTCAAAACCAGAACTAAGCAGTGCCCCACATTCCAACTAAAGCAGGACTAAAACAGGCAAAAGAAAAATCTGTACAAAAATAATGAATGTTTATTTCATCTTTAAAAAAATCCCACTAGAAAGAGCCCTTGTCCCACCATTTGAGATCCATTGCACTATACTATTATTTTTTTTTACAAGCCCTGTAACATGATACACTAAAATTAAGAAACATACATTTACATCCTAAAAGAAAAGGAGCTATAACTTTAATATGACATTATTGTAGTCAATTTTGCCAATTGCTGTGACGGTTTTACCTGTGTCACACTGAAATAGGAGGGGTTAGCATTTCCGTTTGCCCTCAGACTATTTTCAAGGGCAATCTTCTTGCGCTGAAGGGTGTCCATCAGTTCACGAAGTTCAGATGCTGATCGCATGCCTCTGGTGCTGTTGGTCCCTCCCACCACTCCATGGCTGTAGTCACTGCTGAACTTAAGGTAGTCTGGAGGTAAAACAAACAAAAAGAAAGAAAAATAATTAACTTTGTTAAATAATTGACCTAAAAGTTTACATTTATATGTTTGTGTGCACAGAAGGTGATTCTCATACAGCTTAAAAGAAACAGCCAAAACCAAATATGCAGAATGCTGCATCCATAAAGTCTGCAGCCAGTTTTGCTTCAGTACTTGCGTGTACACACTCTTACACATATCCGTCCATGTAATCCAAGACAAACACTTTCACTCTAATCTGGCTTCAGTTTCTTAGTATAGATTTTCAGAAAATTACCACAGAATATTCTTGCAGTCCCTTAAGAGGCCCCCCGCCCTTCCCTATTTAGAACAGTTTCTGATGAGCGGCTTTAAAACCTCAACTCAAAGTCTGTTTTTAGTTACTTCCTACTATTTTTTAAAAGAGCTATCAGCCAAGATTTATTTCTAGCTTCTTGCTTCAGTGCATATTTCAACAGATGTGAAATTACTGTCAACAAAACAGAAGGTAGGGTGATGGAATGGGAAGACTAGTGAAAAGCAATATATGAAAACCTGGACAGCTTTCTTTAATCATCTGTGGCTTTATGTAGAAAAGTAGCTATTTCAATGTACAAGTATAGACCACCCAGTGTTTAACAGCTTCACACGCCTACATACAAAACCTTTCCTTTAACAGACAACGGCCAGAGAACTGCATAGATGTGTATTTCCCACATGCATGTATGCCAAAGTTTAAATATGTGTTAAGGAATTTTTGCACAACATACACAAATGGTGTCAAGTTAAGGAAAAGTAATGCAACTACATGTGAATGCCGTTTGTTATCATCTATGTGAAAGTCAAAGCATGGTGGAGAGAAATGGGGCAGAAACTCAGAGACATCATAAGATTGGGCATAGCAGACCGAGACATACTGTACACAGAGCTTGTGTCCATACATGGGCAGATTGATGCTAGTGGTCCAACGCTCTTTCATTGCAACTATTTGTTTTGTATGGCTGGTGTCCCATTAGGTGTGTACTTTAAAGCCAGAGAGCCTTGGCAGTCAGTGGAGTAAGACTTTGGCGGTTTAACATAACAGTTTTGCACCAAATGTGTGAAAGAGCGGCAGGGAGACTGAAAAAAGCTGTGCATTCCTGCAGTTTAAATGCTAAAAGGGCAGGGATTCCTCTGATTATGGCACGGACTCACACTTTGACAGCCCGATCAATCATTATGGAGACAGTGGTCCAGCTGTATCTCCATGACGAGGTACCTAAACATTCCACTGTGCTTTAGGTTTAAGCTCCAACATGTGTGCAGCAGTAAAGGTGATTCGGAAAGACATATGAGAGAAATAAAAATGAGATTTCCACATCCAAGCTACCATCCCGGGTCGGGTTCAGGTCAGTTTTTAACTTTATCATCTTTCTACTTAATTTTATTAACTTGCCTATAGACAGTTTTGAGTCTTTTGAAGAAAAATAATATAAGACAAAAGACCAAAATATATAGTAGTATAGTGAACATAATAGTGCCTCCAAAACAGGAGTGCAGTGACTTCAAATGTATTTATTTCAATTTAAAGGTCCTATGTTATGCATTTCACAGGTTTTGCATTAGTTTTCACTTTTTATAACAAGCAAAGAACACTTGGATTTGGTGACTGACCCCCTGCTGGCAACGGTGAGGCAATGGACAGAGCATAAAATGGTTATTTAGCCCTATTAGTAACATATTATAACATGGTTAAAAGCTCAAAAAAGTTGATTTAGTATAATATGGGTCCTTTGATTTAGTACAAATAAGACTGCAGCAAGACTCTACTTTGGTGTAAAATAAATCTATTAACCAGTTTATGTGAAATTCTTACTTATACCTTCAACATGGTTTGGATTTCAACTGGCAAGAAAAACAAGCACAGCCTTAATACAATTAAGCAAATTGAGAATTATTGTTAACTGTTCTTGAGCAAAAGAAGCTGAAAGACCAATATGCACACATATTAGATTTAAAAATGAAAACACAATGTAGACTCTTGTGTTTTGGTGGACAGACCAGAAATGTGGAAAGCACAAATAACATATGCTTTAGGGCCTAAGAAAAGACATTTAGCTAAAGGTCAGGAAAAGTTTTGAAGTACCTGTGTTGTAAGCTAAAGCTGACACAGGGCTCTTTTGTGGAAGCATGCTTTTCATTCGGGTTGCCTCTTCAGGATGGTTGAACCGGAAGAAATAGGATTTACCCAAACACAGCGAGTAACCTGCAGACAGAAGAACACAGGATGAAGAAATTAAATATCTTCACATACAGTATCAATATTGTTGTCATTGTACATTGTCATTGTTAGTGTTCAATCAAAATTCAGCCAGTGTTCATCTTTGGGCTGGTCCAAGTCTGGAATAAATGAAGAGGATTAATGTCAGGAAGGGCAAATCACTGCACACTAATGGACATAAGTTTTCCGAGCGACCCCTGAAGAGAAAAGCTTAAAGGAAGAGGATTGTTACCATTAATCATGATTTTCTATCCGAACTAACTCATGTTGACATACAGTACAGATTTACAATGCAGTTAAACTCTAATAGAGAAACATTTAGTACAATTTTAAATGTAAGCCTGGTGTATTTATCCAAAGCCACACACATAAACGCCTGCATGTGGTCACACACTGAAAGCCATCCCAGACCACAGTGTTTGCTCTGGCCATCAATTAAGCCGAGAGAGCCAGGTATTAAACAAGATGTCAGGGTCACAACCTCTGTAATACACACAGCCAGCCACAGCTGTCCAAATACCTCTGAAGGGAACAGTGAGGGACACCAGTGCTGACACACACACACACAGGAGGTCCAACACAATTCAAAAATAAATAAGAAAAGTGTAACGATGCATATTTCTAGGAGGAGGAGGAGTAGGCCTTCTCTGTTATGCACATGCAACTTCTCACTCTCCCATTCTGATAAGCATTTCAATACCTCCACGCAGCTCCCATACAAGTGTAAAAGGCTAAAAAAGCACCTCTGTAATAGCCCTATTATAGTTACATCAGATTCCTTGGACCTGAAGTCACACATAGCTGCTGTGGCGAGGGGAGGATAGAGAAACCAAATGGAAATATAGTGGATGGAAAAATGTCAAAACCATTCATCTTTCTCTTCTCTTATTTTCTCTCCCGAACTCAACCAAAGGACTAGTTTTACATGAAAAATCCTGTTCCCTGGCCAAATTTGAGGCTATAGTTCACCTTAAAGAGGTCATACCTGTCTAGACATCACCATTATTTTGTATGCACTGCAGCCCAAGCAGATTTTTTACTTCAAAGCAGTCATTTTTAAGCACAGAGAGGAGACCTGTGGTGAGGTGGAGCTAACAGCATGCACACATTAAAACTGTGTAAGAAATGTTTAGTCTACACAGCTGGACTGTGAACTCCTCAAATATATACTTTTGTAAACACAAGTCTTGTCCAACTGGGATGAAGTGGCATCATGACACAGAAAGATCAAAAGACATTTGAAGAAAAGAAAAACGAGTCAGAACAGAAGCAAGTGTGAGCTGGGTATAATAACATGTTATCATTATTAGACATTAGTAATACTGCATGTCCTCATCTATGATCTACAGAAAGACATGTCTCAACAATGTCTGTCTAATGACTCACAGCAAGCCTCAATATTTAGCAGTAAACACACACACACCAACAGACACACAGGCACTTTGCCAGCAGCCGACTCTTGTAAAAATCTCATTTCCGAGCCTCAAAAGCCCTGCCATGTGCCACCTTTAAAGTGTGTTGCCTTGATTTATAAGCCACATTGCTGAGTTGCTTATTCTAATTTCTTTAACTCCTCAGCTAACAACTAACTCCTCCCACCCCAGCAGAAACAAATTGTACTACTGAGTACTTGTGACATTGTGAATTGAATTAGCACTAGTCTTTGATGTAAAAACCTAATGCTTAAGATAATATTAGAACAGGTTTTTTACTTACTTCATTTAGATTAATTAAACTCTCCAATAACAACTTTTAGAAGCGCAGCACCACCATCCAATCAAAACTTTAATCTTAACTGGCTCCACACAGCCAGCATTTAAGACTGGTGTCCTAAATAACTGCAGAAACACATGGCCTCTCCACACATAAACAGACAAACCATCCACAACAAAAAGCATTTAATCTCCTTCACGTGTTTACTTATTTACCCGTAAACTAGGTTTGCCTCCCATGTCGAAGTGTCCATCTGGATCACTGGCATCCACATACACACACGTACATATGTTACGTCTCATGCCAAAAACTACAAAAGTCGAAATTAGCCTGTATATACATTTATAGGATAATTTAAAGTTTGCAATCTACAAAGTCAGACCTCAAAGTCTTTGAGGACACAGATGTAGGAGTTGTGTTACGTCTGTCGCCAATTTCTGTCCCAAGTAGATTGGAGTGAACCAAACTACACTTACCACAATGTTATGAGATGGGAATTTAAACTGTTTGAACATAAGTGGATGAAATGACAAATTAGGCCCATTAAGTTTAAATGAATAATAAACCAACTAAACATCCCATGGCGGACATGCCCTTGTAGAAACTCAGTTACAATGCTAATTGATACAATTTAAAGCGTTCAGCGTACCAGTCTTTTCCATTATAATTAAGTAAAGGAATGCCAAAAATGTTGATGTTATTTTTAGGTTATGCCACAGACAAATGGTAAGATTTACTTTTGCTTATTCATAAAAAGACACACAAGCTTCCTAAGAGAGTAAATTGGCCGGAAAACCACAAATAAACCCCGTCAAGGTCTCCAGGGTCCAGAAGTAAAATCATTAAAACAACACTGGTCTTCCTCAAGGGAGTTGGTGTCAATTAGTTTAGGCACTCGCTTTAGGACTCCATTCCTCTGGCACAGACACATACCCACAAAGACATAAATAAGATAAGGAAATTGAATAAAATGGGAAGTTAATGTGGTACTACTGAATGTAATTAGAAAGTGTGTCAAACAGATATAGTATAAAAATATAAATAAATGTGGTATGTGTGAATGGAAAAAAAAAAATTGTGCTTAAGGCAAAGCAAGAACATAAAAAGTTTGAGAACAAAACAAAGATTTTCTTTCAGGTGTCAAGTATCAGACCACTGTCTGTCTTCATAGCCACAGGCTATGATTCCTTTGTCACAGGGGCTTACAGTAGGCTGTGAACTTGCCAGATAATTTATCACCCCAAGGAACCCAGGTCATTTTCGTCAAAATATGCAATAGGCCGACTGATGGAAGATGGAAGAACAACTGATGGAAAAAATTCTAAGATTTAGCTGTAAAACTAAATTGTACAGTAAATGTTGAGAATGTGAATGCAGCATCTCAGGCCTGAAACACTACAGACTATGTGTGGCTGTGATTTACAGCAGCTACTGCAGACAATCTTAACACAGAAGTTAAACAACACAGTGTCTGATGTCGCCTAAAGCACATATCATCAAATACCAATGTGATCAGTATAAAAATCCTATTCATATTAACTGTACCACAGCAATATATTGAGCTGCTGGCTTTATTTGATAAATAAAAATGTCAGCTGATGTGCAAATGATCGTCACACTCACAAATTTACAAAGGACAGAAACAAACTGATTATTGGTGGTAACTGTAAAAAATAAATATGAACAGGCCATGTCCTTTGAACTCATTTAAATGCTACATAATTGCTAATAGGGAATCTACAACATTAAGTCAAGACTTACTACCAGACATAATAAAACATATATATATATATATATATATATATATATATATATATATATATATATAAACGTATATATATATATATATATATATATATATATATATATATATATATATATAACGTATTGTAGCCAAACTCCCCTCATACTTCTGCCAACAATTATTGAGAGAACCTCGCAAAATCACACGACCAACAGATTAAATCGTAAACGTAAAAATACACGGACAATGCCGCCGCAGTCATCTAAATTGTGGCTTTAGCCAAAAGACTTTACAAACCTGTTCGTGTCCCATTCAGTGAACGACGGAAGATTAATCTGTTTTTTGATTGACGACCTTATCCTCCGAGCCATAAACGTAACTTCTCCGCCGTTGTTCTCCTCTCCTCACAGTGATGGGATCCCTGCCCCGTTTGCCCTCAGTCTTGGAAGAAGTTCACTGATTTACCGTGGCCAGCGCTGAGCCCGGGACCGTACCATTTCCCGAAGGAGAGGGGTGTGTCTCTTGTGCCACGCGCTGGTATTTAACCGAGGAATTTATATTTAGGTTGTTGTTTTTCACTGTCACCAAGTAAAAGAAGATCATTAACATGGCTGGGTAAAAATATCTAAAATAGCTGCATAATACATACGACCTTTTCTACATTTGGTAGTGGCCAAAGCTAATAGACAGTGAGGTATTTGGTAGACGCCCCCTCGTCTCCCCTTTGTCTACCTAGCTACTTCCCTGCGTCTTTCTTTTGAGTACATGTTGCTCGGTTTGTCAACGAAGACATATTAAAACTTATTGTATAAATAAGCTAGATATATAATGCATTTGACTTTAAAAGGTGAACTCCACTATGATTAACTTTTTTAGGCTGCTTCTTCCAGATCCTTTGTTCAGTGCAGACTTTGCTGAATGGGATAAAGACAGAGTGTCTGTTGGAGCAGCCCTGTTTTGTTTGGCTGCAAGATTTGCATGTACCTTATGCACATGTGCAGAGTGAAAGTTCGAGGTTTAGAGCCTACTTGCACTGTGGAGACCAGACTGCATAGACAGAGAATTACATGAAATTCAATCAGTAATTTTTTTAAAGGAAAAGGTTACTTAATTAAAGTTATAAAATCTGTAAATGGAGGAATACATTTTTTACAAAGTGGGCTATGCACTCACCTTGCAACCAGAAGGTCCCTGGTTCGAAGGTACTAGTAATAGTGCTAGTGGAAGATTTTGGTATGCAATATCAAGTACTTTATGTTATTTGTGCCTTTCTTCTCTTTTCTAACAGTAATAGTTTTGTTGAGCCTGCTTACTCCTGCTTGAGTAATATGATCTTGAACAAACAGTACTGGTACTTGCAGATTTTGAGTTGGCCTACTTCTTCCACCTCTGGATCAGGTGTTGTCTAAATTACTGGGTATAGCACTTTATTGTAATGTTACTTCTCAATTAGATCCTACTTCCTCCTTACTTATTACTAATATTACTATTACTGTGCTGTTTGATTACATTAGCACAGGAGACGTCCATCTGTCCCAGTAAACTGGACGTGAGGATGATGATGTGATTTCAGGTCAGGATCCGAAGTCCCAAATACAAAACAGATCACTTCCTAAACATAGCTAATCATATCCAGACGGGCGATGGTGGGCGTGTGTGTGTGTGTAAATGTACGACTTTGTGGTTTTAACCCAACCCATTTGAGTCCATGGATATTTCTCCAAGCTCCACACTTTCTCTTTCTTATAACATTGTTCCAACCAATGCCCTTTCAGCTGACTTTTAATCCCAATTTTTGACTTTTCTTCTTTTCTCTTCACAGTTCAGTGGCCTCGTGTAGACACACCAAGATGATGTCAAATATTTGAATCGGCCAGGCAGAGCGGGAAGATAAATAGCCCTGTCAATATTTAACACAAAATGGCTCGGGCATGTTGTACGCAATGAAAGGAGGCCAAGAGTAAACAGAAAGGTGTGCTCTACGGAGAAGGAAAACCTAATGAAATGTGATGGAGATGAGATGGCGAACTACTAAATCACAAAGGTTAAGGGAAATGTTTAAAGGGGAATTTAGAACAGACTTTTTCACAAAGAAAGTAAAAGAAAAGGAAAATTGGGTGAGGAGAGAGGACAGAAGATTACGAGGAATAGATAAGCAGACGAGAAGCAGACCCTGGAAGGTTAGGTCAATACAAAGATAAGCGTGCATTGACAAATAACAGATAAACTACATTCTCCATGTTACAGTATATCTCCCAGTGTGTTTTTTTCCCCAGTTTCACAACACAGTGTAAGACGCATGCTCTGCACTTTATGGAAGCTGTGACTCACAAGTTAGCTCTCTCCCTCAAACCACAACCACTCACAAATTAAACACAGAAATACACAGGCACACACTTTCGATTTATTGCGCAAAAACACACACACAACAAACACATATGCTTTTGGGTAGGAGATTCACTAAGCTTGGCTAATTCCCAAAATGCACAGCGTCAGCCATTTTATATTATCTGTATTACATATGCCCAAGGGAATGCAATTTTACCAAACCTCAAACTAATTGCTGATACTTTTCTGGCACTCTCACTGTAAAAGGGTTTTGAAATCTGTTGAGCTAATATGAATGACCAGTAGAGGGCAGTATACTTACACCGGCAAGAAAAGCAATTTTATTTTGAAACCGTTCTCACTTTACATGTAACACTACCTTAAGTTATTTGGTTTAAACACTTGGTTAAGGATAATAGAAAGGTTTATAAAAACAATGTGAAAATACACTGATCAGGCAAAATATTATGACCATCTGCCTGTAATTGGTGGGTATCATGTTATGACCACCTGCCTAATATGCAGCCTCAAACTGTGTTCAGCAATTTGTGCTCCAGCAGCTCCTCTGTCAGATTACAGGGGCCAGCCAGGGGCCACTCTGTCAGATTACAGGGGCCAAACTTACAGGGGCCAACCAGGGGCCACTTGCATCACCAGAGCATCGCTAGATCACCACTGCACTTCTTTGGACCACTTTTGCTAGACATTGACCAGTGCAGACCTGGAGATGCTCTGACCCAATCATCTAGCAAAGCTCTTGTCACATTTGCTCAAATCCTTACGCTATGCCTGCTTTTAACAAATCAACTCAGAGGCCAAAATGTTCACTCGCTGCCTATAATACAGTATATCCCAGCTACTAACAGGAGCCATGAGGAAGCAATAATCTGTGTTATTCACTTCCTCTTTCAGTGGTCACAATGCCAATGTTACCTGATTGGTGTAAAAGAGTGTAATAGTAGGCCTTACCTTGTGTGAGAGGAGTTGGGACAGTAATTTGCACACCGTCCAGACTGCAGAGGTGGCCACATGGATCTAAAGTCACAACCCCTCCTGGTAAATCAAGAAATTTGTAATATCAGTAATAAAAAATGCACAGTAAAGTATTATACTAATATTTTATATAGTACTTACTATACCTTCATTGAAAATAAGACAGTGTTCTGCCTCAATGCCAGGGCCCTCGATCGTGATATCTTGGGGAATTTGGGCATCATCTCGCCCTATACGGGTTACCCCTGACAAAAAATAAACTAATTGACCTCTGCATGCCACTGGAGCTGTTAGAGCAATTCAATAATACTGTGTGAGACATCTTTGAACTACAGTGGTGGTCTCAGGTCTATGCTGATGCTTGTCCAGCTTCATAGACACATTGAGAAACCAACAAGTTCTCCAGATATGGCTTGTTCACATTGCCGGCATTCCTCACTAAAATGGCAGGGCATACCAGGCTTAAGAGATGGGAGATATTTGGGAAAGTATGTGGGATTATGAAAAAGGAAAAATAACATTAGAGCAAAAGCATGCAATTTATTTATTTTTTCTTGTATTTGAGGAAATGGCATATTGTGCTGGGAACCATTTGAGAAAAAAGACCTGTTTTCTAGACATTATGACAATATTGAATTAATGGCTGTAGCTAATACAAGGAAAGTGGCTATGTTTGTTTACACATGTCATATTAGAATTTTGTGAGGGCAAATAGGTCATGTTTTGCTTTTTTAATAAAATAAAAACTGCCAGGGTAGCTATATCGTTGTTGAGATGGTATAAGCATGAGGCCAGATAGAAAAAATGCTGTGTACCTTGTACTTTTAAGAAAGAAAGCTTTGGTCTTGTGCAATATTAAATGAATTAAACTGCAGTTATTTTCAATTGAAAGCATACCACAGTTGATTTACCACTCTATTTTTGACATTTAAAGCACTATGATGTTCAAAACAATGTGTCTCTGTTTCCCCATTGAAAATATAATGGGAACTTTGTGAGGCATGAGATTCCTGGTATTATTTTGTACTTTGGTTGTATTTCAGTGGCTAAAGACCAAGACATCTATCTTACATGAATTTGAATAATACTGATTTATCCAAAGGATGTTTTACAAGCTTGTTTATCAGGTTTTAAATTTCTGACTGTGCTGTTAAATCAGTGCTAATATATGTTTGGCTACACAGAGGAATAGTAATGAGGCTTTGGCACCTGTGGCTGTCTGCACTGTGAATGTGTGTTTGTGCAGCAAGGGAGAAGGAATCAGACACCTGTGCACTGCTGATGAAAGAAAATAAACTATATTTAACTGCTATTAACCACCATTAGGTCACCCACAGGAAATGGCTCTATAAACTACTTCACTTCCAAGTCCAAGCTTCTTTTTTTTTTGCAAGTTTTAATCCTGTTCTTTCTCCCTAACAGAGGTGCAACAAGTTCTCAAGATCAGTACTCAAGTAAAATTACTGTTTGTGTGAAATAATAAGTATTAGTATTGAACAAATTTATTATTAGTAAAAACAAGTATTGACTTAGACAAACTTTATTAAGCCACTAACTGCTTTGTCACTGTCACCCAGTTGCACAGAAAAAAACGCACTCTTAAATGTGAAATGTATCACTACTACTTAGTGTTGTAGAATGGTCTTGGTCTTGAGACAATTTTTTATGGTCTTAGTCCCAGCTGCAGTTTTTACTTGGTCTTGGTCTTAGTCTTGTTTTCAAATCCAATCTTACTCAGTCTTGTCTCAATCTTGGATGTGGCAATCTCTGAGATTTTATTTACCAAACTTTATAAAGAAACACTATTCTTCATAATTTTAAAGTAATTCGGTTTCAGCATTAGAAGAACCAGGAAAATATTCTGTTTTCTGTTTGTTTTTGATAGAGCAATAGATTGTTAAAATGATCAATAATGTATTTGAACTACTTTTTAAAACTTTTCTAGTTAGTTCACATGATTTGGTCTTGACCTGGTCTCGGTTTGCCTTGGTCTTGGTGTGGACTTGGTCCATAAAACTCTGGGTCTTCTCCTCAAAAGTCTCGGCTTGGGCTTGCTTCACTCTGGTCTTGGACTGGTCTTGGTCTCATTTAATATGGTTTTGACTACAAATTGTACACCCTCATAACATGACTCCAGCAAATACCAGGTTTAGAAAATGTACTCATAAAATACATCAGACTTCTTTCCACTATGTGCTTCCAAATCAGAAAAAAATGCCACTGGTTATGGGAGACAACATGAAAAAAATGTGATCGCAACTGCACTGAATGAAAGATGGGACAGAGGACAGTATAATCTGATTTTAGCTGTAAATTTACCAGTGTCCCAAAAGCATAATGTGGTGTTTGTCAATATTCACCTTCCTTTAGTGGCAGCAAAGTGATGGCCACACTGAGTCTCCCACTGCCCAGGCTGACCAGATGGGGCGCTAGCCGTCTGGACCTTTAACCCTTTCCCAGTGTCAATCAGGTCCAAGGGTGGGGACTACAAACAGCAGGAAAGAGAATGGAAAATGTCATACTTTTAATAAACAGCAGTTATTATTATGGGATTAGTTTACATTTGATACAAACCTTGGGCTCTGCTGGAGGTATCTGGTCCGACTCTGGTTGGAACATCATCTCTGAGTCCTGCATTGAAACAAGATGGAGAGAAAAATGTTGTTTAGATTTTCACTTATACGCAACAAACAGTCATTTAAAAACAGACTTTGCTTGCCCAGCTGCCACATGAGAGGATGAGTTTGTGTGAAGAGGTTCCAAAGGGAAAATACCACACTAAAGCTTGCAGTAATTTAATGTTTAATGAAAACAAGCAATCCCAAGTTTTACTGAGGACATATTGGCATCGTTATTACATTTTGAAAGTAGACTTGTGTGGAAGAGACATAGGTGTGGTAGGTAACTGGGAATTAATCTTGTAGAAACAACTTCAGAATTATAAAATACAGTAACAGTGGTAATTATTGCGTCAATGCAGAGTACAGTGCAACCGGAAAGAAATGATGAACTACAAAGCGACATAAAAACATTGCGTGATAAAAAGGAAAATAAAGAGGTGAACATATGTAAACACACTTAGAACTTAGTGCCAAGGACGGCCCATGCTTAACCCTACAATTTGATGAAGCAAAAACAGCCTGGCTAAGGTTGTGTCTGGAGATAAATGAGTCAAATGCTTCTCAGTAAAGCAGAGATGATTACAACACATAGGAAACCACACCAACCACGTCTTCTTTTCCACCTTCAACCATGGACTTCCTTTTCTTTTCCAAGTCCATCCTTTACTGTACATCCTGCACTCCCCTTGTATTACAACAACACCCTTCAGTGATGTTATTATCCATCTTCAATGGCAGAGGAAGTATTCAATTTTAGTACTCAAAGGGGTAAAAATGCACGCAAGTAAAAGGATTACATGAAAATTTGTACTTTAGTAAAAGTTTAAAAGTATGTGCTTCCAAATGTACTTAAAGTAACAAAGTAAAAGTATTTAACATGGATTTTAACATCTACTTCATGTATTAAATGTAAGGGCTGATGATTAACAATTGTGCTGATATATGAAGCTAAAGAAGCAGGGCAATAGAAGACAACTGTCGGTGCTGGTTCTTGTCTGCAGTATTTATATGTTTCTAAAGAGTACAGCTACATATGCTTTATATTTACATTGTCAGCAGTGTCAACAATAGAACAATAATCTGTATGAATTTTACACTAATGAAATAGTCATACTACTCTCTGGAACTCAAGGGTTTCATTTTAAAAGTTTAGTACAGATGAAAGAAGTCCAGTTATTGTGGTGACACTACTTTTTGTAATGTTAACATAAAGTTTTGACACATTTTTAAGACCTAGATGAACTAAATCTGCTTCTAATATTTAATACTTTTAAGGCCTTTATTTTAACAGAATCAAATATATAGGGTACAGGGTATAGGTACTGTGTGTTTATAGTGAGGCATATACTCAAAAACACAAAGTTAAATGTAAGGCAACCCAAGCTAAAAATGTAATGGAGTAAAAGTACAGATAGTGCTCTCAAAAGAAAAAATACCACTTGTAAAATCACTGTTTGACAGTTTTCATCTGCTATGTAATTTGTTTTAATTTACTTTCCCAAGTTTAGTAATTTTCCTTTTAAGCTGTATTCCCTTTTCCCTCTTTTAGCTCCATCACTGAGAGGAAACAAATCAAAGTCAGCTCCAGTCCGTTTCCTTTAATTCAGTGCCGCTTCCCTTTTGAGGTCATTTCCTATGGTGCTTTGACACCCTTACTACTTAAATACCCCCCTCACACAGAAACACACAGCACACAACGACCCTCATAACTCGCTGGGACAAAACACACACATAGTCATGCATGGGCTCTCCTGTTATCACATATGCAACCTCACATTCCATTGACTTTTTGTGTGTTGCCAGTGTAGACAAAGCAAACGCATGTGGTGTAAAGGCAAGCAGTGGTGGAAGAGGTACTCCAGATCTTAAGTAAATGTTCTGTTACTTCAAAATAATACTCAAGTAGAGGTAAAACAAGTTGACAATAATATTAATTAAGTGTAAAGCTGAAGTAGAAAGTACTTCTGAAATTTGTTTTTGCAACTGCACAGCAAAAACTATTATACTTACTAATATACTGCTATATTATTTGTACTATTACTTCCTACTACTACTACTACTGCTGTTCCTCCTGCTGCTACAACTATTAATGCTATTATTATTACTACTACTATAGCTACTAGTTGTTCTCTATTCACTAAAGCAAAAGTATATTTTAGAATAGATGTCAAAGCCAAATTTTATTGTTCAGTGGGGCCTATGACTGTGACTCTAGTGTATACTCCATAAAATATTTTCCTTTGCGTTGTGTTACTTTTCGTCACCTTACCACCTCCTTTTCTATAGCCCCCAGCCTCTTCAGAGTGGGCAGGTCTGGACAGGTCTGTGTTTGTGCTCTGGATTTTGTTGAGCAGTGAAGTTGTGGCAGCCCCCCATCCCGCTCCCCTTTCCAGATACACAGATTATATCTCATTCATAGCACTAAACTGATCTGATCACCTCATTTGATGCCTAGATATACAGTAAATGCTAAACTGGGTCAGGAATGTAGTGGATTCTTCCTATACCTGAACTTTGAACTCTGCAGGCCAATACATTTATTAAGTGTCCATAATGCAAATAGCTGTCACAGTAAAGTTTCACCACTCTCGGCAGCCTCTCCTTGAACTGCAGCTGGTTTGAGTAAAAAGCTTATGTCAAACCCGCTGGGCTCCACCTGCCGCGTACCAGCAGCATACGGCCAGAAAGACAAAATATCTGACCTGCAGGCAAAGTGGATCATTAGACGAGGTCAGGTGTCTGCCAAAAAAGAGGAGAAGAAAACACTTGCTGAATTTGTCTCAGGGAATATGTCAGTGTTTTAGTTAAAGCTAATTGCTAGTTGTAAATTTAGAGTGAAAAATATAACTTTTGCACACAGATTTTTAAATCTTAATGAGTATCTTTCTTATGGCAAATTGTAGTAAAAGCAGTAGTTTTAAATCCAGCCACAAGGGATCGCAAGCGAGTGTACTCTCTGTGCCAATCCCAAGCCTGGATAAATGGAGAGGGTTTGGTCAGAAAGGGCATCCGGTGTAAAACCTATACCAAATCAATGTGCAAAATCACTGTGTACTTGGAAGCAGATGATTTGCTGTGATGACCCAAGAAGGGTAAAGCCAAAATGAAAGAAGTAAAAGCAGTAGTATTAGGGGTTGCACCTCTAGTAATAGTAACAGTAATAGTAGTAGTAGTTACTATAACAACTAGCAGCTGTAGTATGAGTAGTATTTGTTGTGGTAATGGTAGAATAAGTTATAGTGACACAGTAAGTAAGTTCTTCTTTAAAAAAAAAAAAAAAGAAGAATTTTACTTCTAATTGAGTCATTTTTTGAGTGCAGACTTTGAGTACTTCTTCCTTCTCTGCATAAAAAGTTAATTCAGTTGGAATTCTGGGAAATGTAGACTTTCAAAGATATAGGTACAGTCAGATACAAAACTACAAAGCCTCATCCATAACCTCTTTTCAGTGTATTACAATAAAAGAGTGTGGATGCTTTCCACAGTACACTGTCCATGTAAGGCAATGTGAACTCATGTGGAAATCTCCTAGAAATGCATCCTGACCCACTTCTTATACTGGTCCTGGTGGTTTACATCAGCACTTCCCCTTTAAGGCTTTACTGAGAAATTATTTTTTCAATAAACCATAGTTTTTTCATCTCAAGCACACCAGTACAAGAAAGTGAACGCACTCTTTGATCCCATCTGTAGAACAGCTGAGTTGCCCTAAAGTGCTCCCTTTGCAGCACATCTGGACAGAGAAATGAAGAGAATAATCCAGAGAAGTATGGGAAGAAGCTGGAAGAAGAGTCTCTACTATGTTTTATTTACTTCATCTTTTACTTTCATCTCACAAAATCATTTAAGTATATCCTCAAATTTTCTTTGTATGCTTCAGCTGGCTATCTGTCTATTTGATGAGCCCTTATCAGGACAAATTAGGGTCTTGCTAGCTCTGGCCACTGTATTTAAATCAGAATGCCCCTTTTTAAGTACCACTTGCATACCTTACCCATTATGTCTACATTTTAGAAAGAAAAGACGAGGGGGAAAAAGCACATTCCACAAACAGGAATCTTGTGGGAAAATTTGGAGGTATGTTCTGGATTGTCAATCAAAATGAGGGAGCAACTATGAACAAAATGTGCAACATAACATTTGGTCTCTGCGTTTCTGATTGACATAACTAACTAGCAACTACAACAATGTATGTTACTCTAGTCTGGACCTAAAGTATAATGGTGTAAGATGTGATTACTGTACAATATTACAATTCCTTTTTCCTTCTGGGTCGCCACAGCAACTCATCCACTTCCTTGCAGGCTGTCATTTGGCTGTCAAAGGCCATTCCTGATGCAACCCTCTCCATTTATCCAAGCTTGGGACTGGCACAAAGGGTTTGTGATCCCTTGTGGCTGGATTACTGATTCAAATAATTCAAGATCACAATGCATAAGCTGATGGAAAGTGATAATTTTTGCTTGATGCTTTGGTGTTTTAACTTATTATGCAACCAGAAGGGAAAAAAATATGTATGCATTGAATTTTGGGGTTTGTCCTTAATGTATTTTTCGTGTCCACAGATCTTTCTCTCTTTGTATCCTCGGCTTCTCTCCATCTCTCAGTGATTACCCCACCCCTCACATTCCTCGTCCCACCTGACAAAGCCACCATTGTATCAGCGATGCTGTTTAATATGGAGTCCCTCTCTGTCCCTCAGAGTCACAGCTCCTTAAAACTACATGGCTCCCTATGTCTCCCCCTTTTCTATACACTCTCTGTTTTGTTTGACAGGACAATTATAAGGTACGCTCAGCTGTAGACTGCCATAATTCACCTTTGCATGTCAACTTGAATTCACATTTTGGCACTGGTGGAAAGTAAGTAGATACTTTCCACTTTCTTTTGCAAGTAATTTAATGAAGTAGAGGTTTTGGAGAAAATATATCTTCTGAATACAAACTTCTTTTTTTATACCATTTTTAGGCTTTATTGCTAGGGCAGAGTTAAGTAAGAAATCAGGGAGAGAGCGGGGAGAGACATTCAGCAAACTGTCAGAGATCAGACGCGAAACTGCGACATTGAGGCAGGCTGTAGTTGCCCTGCATATGCACCGCAGCTTTACCACTGAGCCATACAACAGCACAGAGAATGCCACTTTTAATCAAGTTTATATGGTATTTAGTATTTTTAGAATCTCTAAAGAGTTAAGTACTTTTACCCTAGTAGCAGTAGTGGTACTAGTTAAGGTCATAAGTAGTAATTGTACTTATAGTAGTAGTAGTAGTACTGGCAGTAGTAGTAGAAATAGTTGGTGTTTTTGTTTTGTAAGTACTTTACACTCGATACTAGGGATGAACATTCGGGAAATTTCCATTACTGTGTTAATTAGTAGTCTTAACAAACAATTATTGATTAAACGTTTACCACCAGCTGTCATTACGTTTTATAAAAAACAGCTCTTTATTCAATTTGAAGTCATAAACCATAATAAAAAAGTGTCTTTTTTAAAATTAAAAAACAAGTTATAGGCTTGTATATTTTATTTTATATTTATTTTGCCGTAACTCTCCAATGGTACTGTACCTTGACTCTACTACATAGAATAATGATTAATTGTTAGTATTTCCTTTAATCAACAAATTAACCACGAACACCCCCTGGTTAAATGGTTGATTAACCAGTTTAATCCCACATTTTTCTCAGACATAAAAATATTAAATTCATATGTTATCAGTGCTCTAATGAAACAATCAGTGTTTATTTTTAACAATTTTAATGAAAAAGTGGGTGTAAACCTGAGTTCTATGCTTGGCAACAGTTGTTGCCAGTGGGATAACGTGGGCAATGTTGAAAATTGCAAAACACTTTTAAGGTATTTTGTCAGCTTTTATTTAATATAATGCAACATAACAGTATATTATTGTCTTTATTTGTACTAAAAAGATGTACAATTATTACTTTAAGCAATAAAAGTTATAAAGTATATTACGTAATACATAATACATAATACATAATTTTAAGCACCATTGGATCATGTATATATACCTTTTTTTTTTTTATAAAATCATGCATTGACTTCCATAAATTAAAGCATTTTAGTTCCACATGTTCAGATTATAAATAATATTTTTATTTTCAGTTTGTAAAGTCAAAAAATAAGTCCTGGACCTCATTCTGTGCCTGTCTGTATTGAAGATGTGGTGAGGATTTAGTGAGGATTTTGAATTTTAGTTATATTTTTTGCATATGTCTCTGTCTCTAACATGCACTGGCCTTTATTTCCATGATAAACTGTGGTGACTGTATATAATCTACACAGCTGTAGCCTGTAGACTGAAGCACATGTGCAGGTGAAGAGTTTAGGGTTGAGGAAAGCTCAGTTTTTACCTGTTCTACATAGCATCAATGGGAATGTCTGACACTTTGCAATAAAATAATATCAACATACCATACAAACCAAAGTAGAGGACTACATATCTGAACACTAGAGACCTTAAAGATGGTATGTACCAAAAAACATTCACCTAGCTTCATAGTCACACACTTTAATAAGCTTTTGTTTGAGACTTAGGTGGAGGCTGATCTCCTCTCCAGGTGTAACTTGTGAACAAACACCTGTAGTCATGTGACCTCTGACCCCAGACATGTGAAACTAACCAGACTTCTTCAGAACTCCTCAGCTGTGCTTAATGTACTAATATTAACTTGTTAGATCATTTTTAAACAGCAGTTGAGCCTGAAAAGTGACAGATCTTTTTTTCTGCAACAATTGTTGCCAGTGGGTTTAAACAGGTTAACTGTTGATTAACTGTTTTACTGTTACTCTAGTAATATTTTGGCCAACTACTTATACTTTAACTTGAGTAGTAATAAGTCCTGATAAGTCCAGATTTGGAGTACTTCTCACTCTAAAATCTGGTCTGTCTTTTAGGACAATGTGATCTCCTTGCAGGAAAAGAGCTTATTGTTGTTGCAGCTGACTCAACGATGAAAAAATAAAAAGAGAGGAAAAAGGAAACCAAAGATAAATTTCTGCAGAGGGTGTGTGTGTGTGTGTGTGTGTGTGTGTGTGTGTGTGTGTGTGTGTGTGTGTGTGTAAAAGCCCAGATTACCTTATACCCACCATATGCAGGGGATCAACTGATGTTTGGGTTTGTAAAGAGCCGGATATGACCGAGAGACAAGCAGGGACTGTGTGTGGAAATGAGGCTATGTAGACCACATTAAAATAACAACAAAATGAACTATTAGAGGGAGACGAAGGATTAAGATGCACTTTGAGATAATGAAACACGAGATAAAAGCATAAGCTAAGATTTACAGTGGAGTGTAAGTTTCAACAATAAATCCAGCCACAGGGGGTCACAACACAAGCCAGTGTACTCTGTGACGACCCAAGCCCAGATAAATGGAGAGGTTGGCTTCAAGAACGGCATTCAGCATAAAGCCTACGTCAAGCCAGAAGTAAAAAAATAAAGTGGTTTCAACAAAAGCAGAGTTGGTGTCTTAAATAATGTTAGTGAAATGAACCAATGAACTAATAATTCACTTTTATTTTGTGCTTGTGAAGAAACACTCGTATAAGCCAAAAGTCTCTAAACTTGAAGTATGGTTGATCTTTTCCCATCTGAATCTCTGGTAAGTACATATGCGTACTCTATCATAAGGGGAATGCATTATAGCAAACATTTCCAGACAGAAGAATGCACAGAGAGAGATAGTGCGTGAAAACTTCCCACTAGAATTGGACTAGGACCGATGAAAGATGGATCCTGTACACTATACTCTGCTATTAAACCTGCAGCTTATTACAGTATTGGCGTGTTGGGTCATAAACTTGTCATGAGTCATGGTTTCCAAATCAGGGCTGGAGGCTTCACATATTACTCCTTCCATATTTGAGAGCTTCTGACAGCTAGTCCAAAATATCATATGTTATAGTATTGGTGGTAAGGCCCTTAAGCCAAAGTCATTAGTGGCTCTTGGAATAACGACTCATGTTTGGCCATTGACATAGTTGTTAGTGCTGACAGAAGTGACCAAGATGAGGTCAGATATGTGTGCTATGTGGTTAGATGCACCAATGGCAAAACCCAACGTAATAATTAAGAAAAGGGATTTAGAGCCGCAAGTAATATTGCAGTGGACTTTTTTTTTTCTAACTCAGGGGGGTCTTACCAAAGCTATTCGTGTTGCAGTAGTATCCAAAACACACCTTAAACAGCAAGCTATATTCGCCCCATTTCTGTGATTTAAGCAACATTTGGACATCCATATAATCTATATTAGTGGAGCTAACGCAAATATCTTAATCTGGATTTGCGTAAAATCCAGTTGCTTTAGGCTGTTAATGGAATAAATATACGCAACAAGGTAGATCATTACAATATTGCTCGTAGGTTAGCAGTAAATTTGGCACTGAAACAATCTGCTTATAAAATACATTTCATCTCATGTCTGGGAACTCAAATTCACTTTTTATAGTAATTAGTATGAACTCACCATCATCGAGGCAGGACTGGCTACTTCTGTCATGGTTCAGAAACAGCGTCGATCGCAGAGTCCCCCAAAGTCCACGATTTCGAAAATTATCCCCAAAAAATATTTTGTTACTGCCCTTATTTGGCAAGATTACAGTTTGATTTTGGCCATCGTGCGCGTTCACTGCGCACCATGGGCAACCAGTGGATGTCTAGGAAACCTTTTAATCCCCCGACTCACGGGCAACAGGACACATGAACAGTTAAAAAGCCAGCGGCTCCAGCCAATTGCGACGTGTAGAGGTATATACCAACAGCTGGGAGAAAAGAAACAAGGGGAGGGATCCTGTGTCTATGTGGCTCCGATGTCACCCCAGCGCGCACTGACACATGGGCTGCACAGTGCACCGTAATGGGCAGGTGTTAACAGAGAACTACACTTGACCTGTTCTCACTGCTCTTAAAGAAGAAGCAAGGAAAAGACGAAGAAATAGACGAAGAGGAGGAACAGACTGACTGAAGCATCTGTAATTGTGGAGGATGTACTAATTCCTTTTAAGTGAGTGTGTGTAGATCCATGCATCCATAGCAGGAAAATACCTACCTTTGATTTAAATGGTAGTTTACAGCCAGGTGTGTGATGATGCTGTAAGTTAGACAATAAACGTACTTTGTAATTGAGAACAACATGGCAAATAAGATATCTGAGAAGTTTACAAAATGCTGTAAAAGTTGCCAGTTGAACACAAAGTCACAATTATCCCATTTTCATATTACTCTTATCTCTTTTTCAAGTTATTTGCACAATCTCAAAAATCCCTGCTGCAAGTACAGTCACGTTCTGCTCTACAGACACCAGCCAGACAGGAGGGGATGCCCCCATTTCCAAATGAACTTTATCTATCAAAGATTTATGCAGTCTTCACATAATAATACTCTCAGCACAACACACAATAGCTACTGAGTTAATTGAAATACGTTTGATGGTAAGATGCTTTAATAAGCAGACTACAAGTGATTTGACAAAGATTATTGTGCTTTTGAAGATCATACATTGGCTTGTGTATTAAAAGCAAGTAAGGTTTGCACACATAACTTATAGTCTTATTATCGCATATTCCTGAAAGTCAGATTATCTTATCTCACAGACATAGTGGGGACAATCTCTTTGTGGATAAACAGGAAAGGCCTTCACACAACCTTCCCAGCTCCACTTTCCCCTCTCCTATTGAGAGACCATTTTTACATACAGTAGTAAACATTACAGACCTTACAGTAAGAAGACTGCTTGAGCCATAGGTGGTGTAATTACTTTGTATTCAAGTAACTCAAAGAACTATTAAACTATACCCTTTTATGCGTACATTATAAGTGACATCATCCTCCAAATGTGTGACAGACAGCGTTCCCAGCCAAATTCCACACTTCCCATATGATCCCAGGAGGTGTTTGGAAAGAGATTTCTCTCAGTGGTACGGGTTAATCTTGAAGGCATTTACTGCTAGTATCAGCCATGTTGATAATGGCTTAGTAAAGTGACTCAAATCCATCTGTTTTGAATAATTATTAATGACTGATAATTGCATGGAACTGACACTTAGTAAGCATTTACATTAGGTTTTCCAAGAGTCTTAAGGAATGGCACAATATCATATACCATTAAGTGTTGTATGTTTTCACAGCTGGTTTTACAGAGAGAAATACTAAATGTGTTTAATTCTACCACCTGGGGTCTCAGGCCAGTGCACTTTTTGTGCTGGTCCCAGGCCCAGATAAATAGAATGGACTGTGTCAGGAAGTGCACTCAGTGTAAAAACTATGCCAAATTAATACACAAATCACTGCACACTGATACTTAGATGATTTGCTGTGGCGAGTCAGAAGGGAGAAACCAAAGAAAATAATGTGTTTATAAAAAGGAATACTTAACACCAGAGCCACCAGAGTGAGCAATGGTGAGATCCATTAACATTTAGAAGTTACAAGTTACAGATTTTGAAGTGTTATAATTGGACATTCAGCAGTATTATGACTATAGCTTCCATAAAAGCCAATAAGTTGCTATGTTATTATAATAAACTGTTCAGCATTTCAGCAAGCTGTAAAGAGGCCAAGTGATATCACTTGTGAAAGGAAACAAAAAAGTGGGCTAAGATGGAAAATTACATAACAGGGTGAAAAAGTCAAGAACAGCATTGAGTACTATAAGTTTTGCAGACTTTGATGCACACATTCACACAGGACTGTATATCTGGCAGATACGCTTGAGCTACAGCCTTCTCCTTTGAAACCTGGGAAGCCAGCTGGGATATATTGCAGTTAACGGAGAGTTAGGACCAATCCAAACAACAGAGGAATGCCTTCCATCAGCCGGAGCTGCTCTCTCTCCGCTCTCCCACTTGCCTTCCCTGGTATGCGTAATTATGGCACAATTAAAGCGCCTCTGTTTCTGACGCTAACTGTGTGTGAGTGCATCAGTGCCTGGTGACCACGCTCAGCCGTGTCCACAATGTGGCTTAGACACAACTATTTCACACAAGTGAGTCAGAAAAAACAAAACAAAAAACGTCTAGGCTTGAGAGTTGATATGAAAAGAAAACATATTCTTTCCTGTTATTTGCAATGGCTGAAGGGGAAAGCAGCTGTCCAGATAACTCTATGTAACTCCCCCTTTGCTTTGCATAAGACTCAAGCTTTCTCTACTGAATTTTCCATATTTACATCCCCTTCTTGAGCAGATGCCATGTTTCTATTACAATTTCCAATTAAATTTCCTTTATATTATAGCATAATCATATTTCTACAGTATACCTTTAAACTGGGACACATTCTGTAATTTTTTTCACAAATTATGGTTCATTTGGATTTTCTCTAAAATAAAAAAGCTTAAAAAACAGACATTGTACATGGAGCTTTTGGATAACATGGAAATTTATTGATAGAAGAAATAGACAAGGGTAAATAAATGGAGTGACAAAAGTCCTTAAATAAATATGTTTACAATGCTTTCCCAATTGGTTGAAACAGGGACAACTGGGACATATTTTAAAGATATTTGTTGGGACATTGGACAGACAAGGAGCATAAAAGTGGGACAGTGCACATTAAATAGGGGCATATGGTGACCCGTGTCAGGCACTGTACATGCTTCTATCTCAGTTTTTGTACTGTTCTGCTTTGACTCTGACCACAAGAATGCATCGCAACTGTCACGGGGCTGCTGTCCATGTCATGCATAGTAATCAGTGGGACCACAAGATGTGCATGCAAATGTCTTGGAGAAGGTACGTTAGACTTAGTGATATTTTTTAACTAATTGTAGTAATCTACATGGGATGCAGCATTTCATATGACTGTGGCACTTTGACGAACATGCAGCTGTCCCATATAATTGTTCTGTGCAGTTTCCCTATAAGCTACATTTAACTGGAGGCATTCTATTTCTGTGTATCTAGTAAAACTATGAAAGTGGCTAAAATATATATATGTATCCTTTATGCACAACAGTGTCAGCTTTATGGCACTTGTGGCAAAGGCTCCATATTATACTGCTGCCATTTTTTTCCTCTCCGACCCCCCTATGGTGGCATTGTCTGCATATTTAGTGAAACTTTATAGTCCTGCCATAAATACTCTCACACTTTGAGTTGGCGCAGTGGGTTCTGTGTTCACAAAGACGTATCATTAAAAACAACACCCAGAAAAAGTTAAGGTTGCAGCACAATAAAAGTTGTTCTTTCATGAACTTACTTTGTTTATTGCAAAATGTGAGCATACAATATATTACATTATAGAAATACATTTTTGGCATTTGTGCCTTTATTTGATAGGGATTGTAGGTTGATAGGAAATAAAAGAAAGACAGGGACATGATATGGAGCATGGAACTGGCCTGAGCAAGGAATTGAACCCTGGCTGCTGCAGCATGTGGCATAGACTCTACCAGGTGAGCTACAGTGGCACCCCTAAAATGATCACTATTATTAGATTATCATATTTGAAAATGATCATATTTAAAAATGTTATCTGCTATATACAGTATTCATACAATTTACATAAAAAAATTACTACATTAAATGCACTGCACTTTTCGTCTACTAGACCATTTGTGTGATAATGCATACTGACTATAGTATAAAGTGAAAATAGTAATTGCAAATACAAGTTAAAAACATTACAGTACACCTGGTTATTCAAGTATTTGTTACAGGTAGTTGTTCATCCCTCATGCACTTCACATAAGTGTCTTTTTTAGCAGCTTGTTTTCATAGGACAGGTATTTCCCACAAAAATGTAAGAGGGTAGGAGAAAATGTGACCAGAGCTGTGTTATGACAGGAGAGGCTCCAGATTATGAAGATGCCAAAAGGTAGTTTTGACAGTGAAAATACATTTTTGGCCTGTAGTGGGGACAAGACAAGAAATCATGGAGGAGAGCAGGGAGAGACATTTTGTTAAAACATCCGAGTCCCATGATACAGAGACAAGCTGTAGTCGGTCTCTATATGCAGCACGCGCTACGAAAAAGGGAGGTCATCTTGACTTGTGATCCTTTTCAGACAACAACAGGTTATTTAGTCTGATGACAATGTTGGCAAAGTCTGTGAGATCCACAAAGTCGGAGGTGATGATGTTGACTCCGCCCACTCCCGGTTTCTGAGCTTGGACCCAGGACATGATGGTTGGCAGGTTCCTTTTACAGACATTGATAACATAAAATAAAAACAAACACAAAGGTATTTTAGTGGGGAATTTTCTCAAATAGACTAAACTTTATCACAATTCACATTCTTGGATTTTACAACACATTGAAACTAAGAGTAGAACAAAACCAGGAAGTCAGGGTGTTTTTCCAGTGCCGATAAACCATCCCATTTCCTCGGAAGTGCAGAATTAGGCCACCTCCTGTCTCGCCACCCTATTTCACCAAAGGACTTCTGAACACTAAGCCAAGGTCTCCTCTTTGGATCTAAATATTGAGCTCAAAGATTTTGTCAAAATAAATCAACTAAGAAAGATCCTTTACCTACCAGATGAAATATATTTGTACAAGTTTAGTAATGGATTAAAAGGAAGGCCGTCTATTAGGAAAGATACATAATCAAGTTGTTAAAAAGGTCAAGAAGTCTGCAGTAAAAAGAATACAAACATACACATCCTGAAAAACAGATCATTAAATTCTTTAAGGTTTCGTTTTTATGGGTTTAAATCAGGTCAAATGAAACTTAACACTTTATTTTTGTCATTCATGAAATTACAGCTCTGCTCAGGTTCTTCTGTTATGTAACATCCCATTGTATATTTGAATCTTATATTCACAAACCATCCCACAAAAATACTGACTCACTTCTCCACCAGGTAGTTGCGTAGTCCCCACACCAGACCTTTGGCCACAGTGTTGACCCGGGGCGTGAGGATGGCCTGGGACACGTGGAAGGATCCTTGCTTCCTTCTCTCCTTCAAGGTGGAGTCTAGGAACTGGAAAATGATACAGAACATTTAAAGCACAGTCAGTTTGTTGTAATGTTTTTTTCCTATATGAGGTTTTGACTTTGGGGTCTGACCTGCATCAGTTTGTTTGGCTCTGTGGTGTTTGCCCAGGGAGCAGGGATCTTGTTGCCGGGCCACAGGACAGGGACGCTCTGCCCTGATGGATGATGGTAAAACACTATTACCTAAAGGATAGATGGGGTTAATAGGGATATGTCAAAAACGTAAACAAAAATATACAGGAAATAAAACATCTCGCAGAAATAGTTTTCATCATCTAAGAACATTAGGCTATTGCAGTGACAATATTGATTTTACCCTCTTAGGAATTTAAGTACTGTTACTTCAAAATAATTTAAAGTAACGGTATTGAGTGTAGTTGTAGTGAAGTTTAGAAACTGTATATAGTACTTACTACTACCACTCCTACATAATAGTACTATGACTACTACTACCACTGGTACTTTTACTATTACTACTTTTACTACTGCTCACTGTACTATTATTACTATCACTACCACTGCTACTTGTACTATTACTACTTTTACTACCCGCTTTGCCACAGAGGTCATAAATACTTACTCATTCAAAGTTCTAAAAGTTAATTTTTTTCTTTCACAATTTACTTAGGTAAATAGGTAAGTACTAAGTAAAAGTAAATATATATCAGAAGTATCACAAAAAATTACTTAAATACCTGAGTATAAGTATCTACAGTAGTTGTTTTCACCTATACTTTCTTTACAGTGCTTTAAGATAAAGTGGTTCCCAAGAGGTGGGTTAGGACCCAAAAGTAGTTGCGGGGAATTTGAATTTATAGTTTCAATGCTCAGTTTATTTGAGGTCTAAATATTTTTTTATTACATAAAAAGATGAAACACATTTTAAAATGCACATGGTAATACCAAAAAAATATTTAGAAAAATAACTTTGGCTATAAAAAATAGGTCACAATAAAATGATCAGAATAAAAATTGGATCCCATAATTACATGAATAACAACCACTGAGATAGAAGATTAATGCTGCCCTCTGCTGTCCGTAACTGTTTAAACTCCCCTCCCTTTCTTTTGCCAGCTAAGGCAGTCATAGATTAGGGCCAAAGGAACAGAAATTCAAGTGAGAGTATCTGAATGAGAAGGTAAAAAATGGCTAAGACAGATTAAAATTCTTGCTAAAAGCTTTCTAGGTTTTTATTTTATACAGTATTCACATGTGTCTTTTATAAAAGTCCTGAAAGAAGAAAAAAGTCATTTAAAAGAAGAAAGCCTGGTTGAGAATCTAATGGGATGAGACCCTGTACTAATTCCAGTGCACGAGAGTCACAGGTAACATGGATTACTTTACCATAAGGGTTAAGCCAGTCCTGAAGCATACACACACATCTCTATCTTACATGCCTTTCTGTACTGAACTGTAGATATATACTGCACAACTAGGGCAAGATGACAAAGGTCTGGTGATAACGAGAACATTGTATTTCATGTGGATCTCACCTGGTATTTCTTGTCCCAAAGGAAGTCCAGTGTAACACTCTCCACAGCACAGTTAGTACAAAGCCGGCTCCCAAACACTTGCTGTAGCATGTTGATGAGGTACCCGTGGTGCTCTGCGTTCATTGCATAGTAGTGATTGAAGTCAAGGAAGACAACCTAAATCAACATCAAAAATAGTTTTTACTCTTTATGTTGCTCCATAATTGTGTTAATATGCTTTTGTAGCTATTTTACCAGAGATTCCTACCTCTTTTTTGTGCCTTGATAAGAAAGAGTTGATTTCTAAAAGGCCATCCCTCACCTTTGGGGGAGAACAGAGTGGGTATCTGAATAGTATTTCTTTGCACACCAAGTACCACTTTTAGAAAATATTTACCTTTCAAAGTACCAATGTACCATCAATGTACCTAGGCTTTACAAATGGTTTACATGAGTTTCAATATTGTTCAATACTCTGAGATTACTATTATTATTATTATTATTATTATTATTATCAGGAGTATTGATAGATAGTATTATTGATAATGTAATGGATGACTGTATTTACTTTCAACCTAGTCAGTTTTAGGCCTCCTGAGCCCTAGTAATTTTCTAATATTAAGTTAAATAGTTTTGGAGGTACTAAAAGACAGTACTAAAAGACAGGGCCATGAACCAGCAGCTGGACCCCTCCCACAGTTTGAGAACCAGTGTATTAGTATCAATGTAGGAATTAATTTATATTTTGAGAGAAATTGGATACTATATGAATAGGCTGGACCTGTGTCAGATGAGTGATGTTTACAGCAAATTTGAGCTTTGATCCCTGCTGAAGGCTGACCTAGCTCCTATACAAACAACCAGAAACTAGACCAAATCAAAAAGGATTTTGACTTTGGTTTATGTCCAGATAAAACCAAAAACATGAGATTTAGTGAAACAGGGTCAAGAAGATCTGCTGTGGTAGGAACTGGTGGAACTTATTATTATTATTATTATTATTATTATTATTATTATTATTATTATGCTTACCTTGTGTCCAAATAGCCCATGGATGAAGTATATCTCATTCCCGGGCTCACCTGGTTTAGCAGATACTCTGAGGTCAAAATAACGAATCCCTGCATCCAGCTGCTCGCTAAAAGTCAGATTCTGAAAGTGGTAAAGACTTTGGGTCATTAATTAATTAAGTCCAGTAGATCCAATAATGAGGACTGACTTACCTGGGTCATGGACCACTTTATCATGATTTTCTTGGCCACCACGCTGAACATAGTGGCCAAGTACTTGACATAAACCTTTTGATCTGGACCCACAGGAGCGCTGACATCCACCCAGTAAGTGAATGAATCATGGGAACCTTATGGAGAGGACAGAAAAGTGTGTCTATATACAAATGTCACGTTGTAACCACAAAGGCTAAAGGCTACCAAGGTGGACTCACCTGGCACAGCGAGGTGTTTGAGGGGCATGGCACTAAGTTTGGACGGGAGAGAACCCATCCAGTCTGCATTGGCATCCCCTATCCCAGCAGGTCTCGTCTTCATGTCACAAGTTGCGCGTAAAACCACAAGGGAAACTGGCCTCCCGTGGATTCCAGTGCGCTCCAAGTCCGTAGCTGACGCTGCACATCTTGTTACCTGAATGTTTCTACATCTTGTTCATAATACTTAACCACTAATGGTTGGCTTTTCCTGTCCTGTCTAGTTTCATAGACTATGCGCTACATTCAAAGCGCCTACCGGCATCCGTTCACAAAACCTCTAACCAGCGCGTTAATCTTCTTAAAGCGGAATTTCACTTGTTGGTTATCTCCGGTGTGCTACGTCTGTGCCTCTAAGCAGGTCTCCAGTGGCTGTGTCCGTGTGATGCAGGACCACAGACAGAGACACAGCAGGAAAACAGAAATATAGGCCATAGGCTCGCAGGTTGATATGATGGTCCATCCCACTTGTCAATCATCTTGATGCGTAAAAATGTGTTGGCCCTATTGGGTCAGCGAACTTTTGTATAACAGCGGTGGTAGGAATGGTACAACATAACAACTGTGTTTTGATAGGAATAATAGGAAAGAAACTTAAAATCTCTAAATTGTGTTGGAATGAACTGTCTGTTATGGGCCATGTTTGTCTAACAGCTCTACCTACTGGCGCAAAATATGTATTGCAACCAGAAGAATCCAGTCAGTAGCTAGCAAGTTGAAAGCAGAAAATGTTTTTTTTTTTTTTTTTTTTTTTTTTTGTGGCGTGTCCTTAACTTTTAGAGCTACTTAATAAATGACCTAAAATTGGCCTATTCTTATAGCCTAGTCTAAAATGTCCTTGACATCGCTGCTATATGTAGGCTACTGGTACAAAGTTAAACTATACTTTAATAATTTTAGATACATTCTGTGCTATTATATTACAGTCAGTTCTCACTGACTTCTCGCTTTCTCATCTGTCCGTGGTAGCAAACCTCTCTAGGAACAACAAGCCCCAGAAAGCATTGCGGCAGCACGAACAGCAGCTGTCAAGTTTGTGTGTTCGTTTCCATGGGGAAGGTCACACACTCACACGCCTTATCGTAAGAGCTGGGCTGAGGAAGATAGCCTACATCATATTTTTTGAGATGAAAAAGAGTTGTTATCAGCAAACCCAGACAACGGTGTAAAACTGGAGCAAGCTCTCTAAATGGTGAGTGGAAAATTGGATAGAAATGCGAAATCAAATCTGTGGACGACTGTATGTTAACATGTCAACAGAAAACTTGGATGTCCTACCTCTTAGCGCTACAGAACATTTGTGTGCAGATCTCTTGGATACCATTTAAAAGTAGACCCAGACCTCTTGTTTACAACTGTCTTATAGCGCTACACTGTGGCAATAACTGTACTGTAGCCCAGTAGTAAGACATAGCCTTTTCTCATAACAAATGTACAGTGTAGAAGTTTAGCTCTTTGTTAATATCCACGTGTGTGATTACAGTAGAATGGTCCTTGATTATCTGTGTAATTGCCTTTGGCCTAGATGTGTCTTAATTCCCTTCAATCCCCTCCACGGCAGTGTGCCATATGTGAAAGCTAAGGGCAGGCAGACCAGCACGCTGCTTGGCTGGGCTCTACTTGCTTTCATATTGCTTTCATATTGCTTTCATTTTCTTGTCGTGGGAAAAGATGTAACATGGGGAGAAAACACATGCTGTTAACTAATTGATGTAATCTGTCAATAAGATGATTGGTAGAGTACAGACTCAGTTTTACTAAGGTGATTGAGTGTGGGTTTAGCATGTGGTTGCAGCTTTGCGGCTCATCAATATAATCAGGGGTGTAGCACAAATTTCTGCCCTTTGTATAAACCATTTTGGTGAGGCCCCTGCTCACTTTAGCGATATCTCTCACACATATCCTAGGCTTTTTAAGGGCCCCTTCCTGCAGTGGGCCCTGGGTAAACTGTACCCTTTACCCCCTTTTTCGCCCCTGAATATAATGAACACTCATCTTCAGTTACATGGAGCACCATGCATCTAGTGACCTCTGTGATAGGGTGCAACTTTATATTTCACCTTATTGTCAAAAAAACAAACCTTAAATTATATGCATGTGTTAGTAGCCTACCTAAAATGTTCTTGTTATTGTTATCACTTCCTTGATCTGTAAAAATGTAATGCGTAAAACTGGGAGCAATATTGTAAAATCAAAACAACATGTTATTATTTAGCCTGGAATCACACCAGATTGCCAGATGGGACGCTTATGACTGCCAGTAAGCATGGGTGATGTAACATCCTATTTACATCTCTGTTGGCCTAATCTGCTCCAGGCAGTGATGTCATTTCCCTCAGGTGGTCATAGGAACGTCCCACTAGTGTGACACACACCTAATCCTCTTCACTGAGCCAGGATCAACAACCTGTTCAAGCTTTATCTATAGGTCATTTAATATTTTTAAAGAAGTAGTTTTATTAGAGTGGGATCTTGATGATTATAATTGTGTTACAGGTGCTGAAGAAGACCTGCCAAAGAAATGAACTGGAGTCTGACTCACTTGAGCCTTTTCACAGTGGATCTATTACTGTGAGTGAGAAGGAAAGTCTTCTTTTGCTTCATAGAGAACAAAACGACACCTTTTGGTCACTGAAGTAGCATTTCACCTCGCCATAAGGAATGCTAAGTTGACAAGAACGTCTTGAGATGATGAACCGCTACACCACCCTGAAGCAGCTGGGTGATGGCACCTATGGGAGTGTGCTGATGGGGAGAAGCAATGAATCTGGAGAACTGGTGGCCATCAAGAGGTGAGGGGGAAAACAAAAATACATTGAGGAATGTATTGATTAAATACCTTTTTAATACTATTGCTAACATCACATTGACCGATAAAATTTATCAGGCATTTTGGCTAAAATTAAATGTACATATTCTTTTATTATTATACGATGATTCATTAAACACAAGCCTTTTACACGATTATGTGATGCATGGCAAATATTGTATTCAAAACAAAAAACACAATTATAGTCAATATATTATTTTGTATTGCATGTAACAGATTACTTTAAAGTTTTTCATTAAAAAACATAATTTGATTTATAATTGATGTTGATTTATGTGCATGTTATTTTTACGATAAATTTGCTTTTATGCCATACTTTTTGTCCTTCCCTGCTGTCACTATGCAAAATAAACACAAACTAGCTTACAAGCCGTTGTCTCAGCAGCATGGCAGCAGGCTTCAATAATGAATGGGGAAGCAGGTGGATGCGTCGATCATTTGGTTACCATGCAAGACAATACATGTGCGGCTGGTGAAAGGCAGTGAAAGTAGAGGGGTGTTTCAGGTTGCCGACATAGTGGAAGGACTGACAGTAACTGGCCTGTGCCCAGGCTCGGGACAGGGATAGATATCAGCACATGCTGTAACTCTTACATAATTCTGGACTTTTAGGTTGTTGTGTAACCTGCGCCCTAGAGTCTGATCACTGGGGTGTCAAGATGTGTTTGCAAACGCAGCAAAAACAAGTCTTTCTTGCCTTATTATGTGATATCTACAAATACAAATAAAAGAAAGGTCATCATTAATTAAATAGATTAAAAAACAAGATCTACAGTTAAGAGTGGTCCAAGTTTCCAGAAATGTGCACAAAACTCTTCAACAGTTGTGGAAAAAGTTTGACAGCTGTGACCATTTTCTCAATAAAATTATTTACCATAATGTCCTACAGTCTTTTGCCATTTTGTTAATAATAATAATTACAATATATTGCTTTTTCTGTACATTTAAAGTCACTTCACAATTTGGTGCATTATTCATTTACTCCTCAGTCAGTCTCTGTGATGAAAGTGTGGCTGCCATTTTGCCCCCTGACCACTACCAAACACATAATCAGACTGACACAGTCACACAGCAGGCATGGTGGGTGAAGTGTCTTGCCCAAGGACACAACAACAGTATGCAATGCCGGCAGCAGGGATCGAACCTCCAACCTTCAGATTAGTGGGCCCCAGCTGTAAATGTTATGTCATTTGCAGCCAGAAATTTAACTACTAATTTGGCCAGGGTATGAATAATTTAGTTTGATTTACTTACTGTATGCAAATTTAATTTAAATATTCCATAGTAGGTTTAGCTCACTGAAAATGGTTCATGCTTGTTCTAACCTCTTTCACCCACCAAAAATGTTCTTTCCTTTGCTTTTTGGTCTTTTTGTCATAGGATGAAAAGAAAGTTTTATTCGTGGGATGAATGCATGAACTTACGAGAGGTGAAGGTAAGAATGGTGCTGCTAAGATTTGGTTTTGATTCTCCTGCCATGGTGTCAGTAACTATATTGTGCATAATCACTAACTTTTTTGTAATGTACTGCTATTTCCCATTTCCCTCCAGTCTCTGAAGAAACTGAACCATGCCAATGTTGTAAAGTTAAAAGAAGTCATCCGGGAGAATGATCACCTCTATTTTGTATTTGAGTACATGAAGGAAAACTTATACCAGCTTATGAAAGACAGGTAAGGAATAAATTACATCTTTTCATCTTCATCATATAAGATTCAAGATTCATATACGTTTAAGCATGCCATAGTTGTAACATATAAAACATAGTGCATAATGCATTTTTACATGAATGCTATGTGATGTGCATTCAGGTATTATAGTTATATATAATGATACACTGATTTTATTTTACAGAAGAAAATTGTTCCCAGAATCTGTGATACGAAACATAAGCTTTCAAATTTTACAAGGCTTATCATATATTCATAAAAATGGTAGGTAGTACTGGGCTTCCTTCATGCATGGCCATTGCATGGGGATGGTGGCACACTGCAAGATTCTACTCAGCATTGTGTTCAGGCTACAAATACAGAAATTATTTTGCTACTTTGTGCACCAAAACCAGGTGTACTATTTAAAATGTATGAGAATCTTGTAGTTGGTCAGCAGTGTCTTTCGTCAAACTTTTGTACTCGCAACTCTTTAGATGTGTGGATGTGATTTAAAAAAAAAAAAGAAAAGCTAAACCACAAGATGACATATTTGTACAATAGCACACATCCACCCATCTAGTAGATATGTCTATACTTTCCCCTCTTTTAACTGCTTTTCTTGGTTTTCTCTGTGTTTTCTGCCTCTGATTGATTTCTGTTGTCAGAGAGAATAAGATGTTCTCTGAAAATGAAATTAGGAACATCATGTTTCAAGTGCTTTCTGGCTTGGCTTTTGTACACAAGCATGGTAAGAGGTTCACATTGTCACTCAAACCCTTGGTTTTGGTCGTAGTGTACTGGGTTCATCTTTAGTAGTTGAGTAGCCCCTTCTGTGTTTTGCACTGTAATGTTTGTTTTATGTTGTTGGTATTATTATTATGCTAATTATACTCTATTTGCAATATTATTATGAGTTTAACTAGCTAGATTGTAATGATGGTTATAGCCAAAAAGCCTGACTGAAGTATTGTTTAGAGAAAAAACTTAATACAAAATATTATTAAAGCATGCACATAACTCAGAGTGTGCCAAATTTTATAAATCACACATTTAAATAATGCTATGGTTTGTCCCCATTCTGAGACAGATATTATTCTGCAGTGTCTGATAAAAACTTCTTTGCAGGATTTTTTCATCGTGACATGAAACCTGAAAATCTGCTGTGTATGGGTCCAGAACTGGTCAAAATAGCAGACTTTGGATTGGCCAGAGAAATACGCTCTAAGCCTCCATACACAGATTATGTATCGACAAGATGGTGAGCAAACTTTTTAGACTAAAAAAGCCCTGTGTTCTTATGAGCCCAATATTGCCATAATATGTCTCTGTTTAGGTACCGGGCACCTGAGGTCCTGCTCAGGTCGTCTACCTACAGCTCCCCTATCGACCTGTGGGCAGTGGGCTGTATTATGGCTGAACTCTACACTCTCCGACCTCTTTTCCCCGGGAACAGTGAAGTGGATGAAATTTTTAAGATCTGCCAAGTCTTGGGCACTGTAAAAAAGGTGAGAGGAATCTTAAGGTGAAGGAGATTCTTGACCTTAGTTCAAGCATTTAATAATTCACTGACTAAACTATACAAGAGTGGCGGGTTCCTACAAAGGTTTATGCATTTTTTATGAAGTATTATACAAATGCATTAGAGATTGATCCATCAAATTCATTGCTGTCGCTGACCAGATGCTGACCAGGTGGTGTTGTATTTCCACATTTTGTCTAACATGTTTCAAGCAGTCCAATGCCATAGTCTTGTAAAGATAAAAAGGAGGGATACAACTGTGACTTTAGCTTACGTGGTGTTGTTTTTTTCTTAGGGGGACTGGCCTGAGGGTTACCAGTTGGCTACAGCCATGAACTTCCGCTTCCCTCAGTGTGTGCCGACCCATCTGAAGACCCTTATCCCAAACGCCAGCAATGAAGCTATCATTTTGATGAGAGACCTGCTTCAATGGGATCCTAAGAAGAGACCCACAGCTGTACAGGTAGGCTTGGGTCTAGGTCAGGGAAAAATAATATACATTCACCCTTTTTAAAGTGCTTTGGAGCATTGATAAAAATAGACTTTTCTGCAAATCATGTTTTTCCACAGTCTGAGCTCTTGCTATGACGTCCATATTATTATGTTTGCCTCACACAAGGGAATTAGACAGATAGACATAATTTACACTCTGCTGAGATGAGTGACTTAGTAGGAAACACCTTTCTAATGGGAATCATTTTCCACTCTCTGCTTATGTGGCTCCTGGGTGTTTTCTTGCTGACAGGAAGCAGATCTAAATTTAGACTTTTATGAAACTGCTGACTTTTGTTTACCACAAATTATGAACTAGTTTACTTAGTTTAATTGGAGATGCACCTGTTTCCCATTGAGTTAGAGAAGGTTAAACATGGTTCTCTGTGATAATTTATGGATTTGAACACACAAATACTGTGAATAAAGCTGGCTTCCTCACACTGTCCAAAGACATGCATGCATTAGGTGAACTGGTGACTCTGTCGGTAACAGGGGTCAAACCGACAACCTCCGGGTTAGTGGGCAAATGACTGCCGATTGAGCTACTGTCGCCCCATGCTTTATCTAGGCTCCAGCTACTTGCTGTCACTTAATGAGAATAAGCAAAGAAGATGAATTGGTCCTTTTTGGTGTTTTTAGGCATTGCGCTACCGATATTTCCAAGTGGGCCAAGTCTTAGGGTCTCATCCAAGTCAAGAAGTCAAGAAGGTCCAGCCCAGACCTCAGCCTCCTAAACAAGCACAGGAAACCAAACCTGATGTCCAACAGTCCTCCTCTGAGTCCAAAACTTCCTCATCATCTGCAAAACCCCAACAACACCCTCTTCAACCCATGTCCTTGCAACAAACTGAGAATACAGCTCGTTCCAACCAAGCAGTAAGTGTTTTTATTTATTTATCATGTAAAATTTGTTGACTGTAATAGATTATTGCAGATGTTGAATGTCTCTCATAGAAGGCAGGCTCTATAGGCAGTGAAAACGGTGTCGGTGGGGTTGGGATGCTGAAAAATGGCCGACGGCGCTGGGGTCAAACTGTGGCCAGGACCTCAGACAGTTGGGAGTCTGACTTGTCTGAAACTGCAGCTTCTATCTCTAAAAAACCCAGCCTAATACAGACAGAGGAGGAGAAGGCTTCTAAGCACCACCCACAGTAAGTTACAAAATTATTCAAATAAAAATGCATTGGATGATGCATTTTGTTGGTCATCTGATATGTTGCTGTTTCAGTACATTTTGAAAACACAATACAGTGCTACATTCATGAATAGAACTGTAAAGTCAATTTTTTTAGTAGTTCAAGTCAAAGTGAACTATAGAGGTTAATACACATAAATTACACATAAAGTAAAAAATTTCCAGTGTTTATTTTAACTGTGACGATTATGGTTTGCTGTTATTTAAACAAAAGTTTCTCATATTCTCACATTTCACTCTGTTCTGTGATTCTGAATCTAATTGAATTGAACTACTAAAATACATCTTCTTCTCCGCAATATTTTAATTTGTTGATGTGTACTTTATAAAATAATTTGGTCCCCATCATTTTGTCCTTCTTAAGTACAAGTTCCTAGGCTAAAATATGCAAGCCATTAAACAATAATACATTTTGCAGCTTACAAAAATAAATAAACAATTTATTGCAGTTTGTATTGTAAAATTTGTGTTATTAAAGAAAATGTCAGAAAAATACAGATAAATATAAAATGTGCTTTCTTTTTTAGGTTGAAAGACCAAAAACCTTTGTATTCCTTCAGCACGGTTACTAAGATACCCAGCAATGTTAAGGTTACCCAAACTGACCCTAACCTTCCTGGATCTGCTGCACGCCAACACTATCTCAGCCAGTCACGCTACCTGCCTGGTACAAACGCATGAAACATTATTATGCGACCTATATAAATGTGTATTGCATGTTGGCCTAATGCATTTCTGTATACTATTCTTTGTTTTCTTTGCTAAAAGGACTCATTGGCAAAAATCAGTCTGGAGATAAAGAATTGGGAGCTATGACGTTGAGAGACTTGTGGGAGAACTCGTCAAACACTGTAAACAAGCCACTGGCGTCCATCGGAGGGGGATTATCTGTCCCCAGAGCCAACGCAGGTAAAAACTACGGATGTCTAATGATGAGGCGCTTAGAGCTCTGCGGTGCAATAAACAGGTCTGAGGTTACTACACTGGTTTGACACAAGATAATATAAGGAAACGTTAGTCAGAAATTTAGAAGGAAAGAAATCTTTAGGGTAAAAATGCTCACTTACAACATACATAACGTATATAATATAATCAATTTTTCCAATCCTTTCACAGTTGCAAAAGGACTAAGCAATTATGCATAGTTAGCCCCTTTAGTTACTTACTTTGGTAACTCTATATTAATAATAAATTGCTGAATTGAGTTGAATTGCTTGTGACGCCTAATGTTGTATAATGTGACAGGGCTCGCACTCTCTGACACAAATTTACTAAATGCTAATGACGCGGCTAATGTCTCCTGATCAATGTTAACAGGACCGGGGTTAGGATCGAGCCTAAGTGTCTGCGACTTAAGAGTGTGGAGCGGAGACCTGTATAATTCATTTGTTATGTAGACAGTTACACAATATGCCTCCCTACTGTGCTTCCCTCATTCTCCAGGCTTCTGTCTCTTTCTTTCACCTTGTCTCACTGTCTTCATTTTTTATTCATGAGATTCAGACTTTCAGCGAAAGATCAAGTGCTCCTTAAATGGCCATTAAATGCCTCCCCACCCCCACCCACTTGTCCCACCCCCAAGCAACCACTAATGTTACTTTAAAAACTACAAAAGAACCTAAGATGTGGAAACAAGGCTCAATTTAGTTTCTTCTGTTTGACTGTATCTTGTGAATATGTTTACCCATTTTTGCATTACTGGCTGCAGTCTACTTTTGCTGTTTATATCCTGTCTTTACTTCTTTTTTCCATTTTCCATTTTTCCTTATTGCATGCTTTCTTTTGCTGTGACTAGAAGAAAAAGAGTCTTTGGATAGCCCACAAGAGAAAAGTGTTGTTAAAGGAAGGATACTGGAGAAAGTTGATCTATCCAAAGGTATTGATGTGATTTGTCTCTGTGTTGGCTATACACTGATCAGGCTTAACATTATGACCACTGACATGTGAAGTTATAACACTGCTTATCTCTTCATTATGGCACCTGGTAGTGTGTGAGATAAATTAGGCAGCAAGTGAACATTTTGTCTTTAAAGTTGTGTTAGAAGCAGGTAAAATAGGCAAGCGAAAGGATTTGTAGTCCAAGAAACAGTGAACTGGCAATAGGCAATGGCCTTGGGGAGTGAAGGCTGGCCCATGTGGGCTGATCCAATGGACGAGCTACTGTAGCTCACATTGCTGAAGGGGTTAATGCTAAGGGTGCTCCGATCGATCGGCCGCCGATCATGATCGGCCGATCATGGCTAAAAATAGAGTGATCGGTGATCGGTAAAATGGGCCGATCAGAAGGGCCGATCAAATTACAATAAACACGCGAGGCTCTCACATTTACTGTCCTGCAACTCCGGTTTGATTAAACAGCAGTAGCGTTATTTTAGCAGTGTTTTTAAGTTAAGCCCTGGTTATAACTAACACAAACATGCCCTGGAGGCGCTGCTTTGTGTCCCCGCTGTGTCCCCGCCTGCTTTAGGAGCGCACGGGACAGAACCGAGGCGCAGCAGTGCGTGTATTTGCAAACACCAACGTAAATAGAGCTACAGCTAACCCGCTAACAGTTACGTTAAAAGGGTTAAGAAAGTTCAGAGCCTGCCTGTGTCTTGTTGCGCGGAGAAAACTGTGCGTTTTGTGGCTTAAACTGCACCAAATGGCTGCTAATGGAAAGAGAAAGTAAAAAGGCAGCCCATGTGTCCGTGAGTCTGAGAGGGAGCACCTTTCATCGTTGTCTTCTCTGCTCTCTTTGCACGTTTTCTTCATTCAGACGTTGTCAAAACTGGCAGCAGGAGCTGTCTGCTCTTTAGTCCACTGTGTTTCAACCTGGTTTGGCTGCGCGTTACGCGGACACAGGCGCTGCACGCGGACTCGCATTAAAGAAACCAATTAAGAACAGCTGATTTTTACATCAGCGGAGCATTCAAACAAAGCCACAGACACTGGGCACACATTAAAGACCAATAATGCAACAAAACCTCTTCTAAAACAAAAATAAGTAGAATTTTGTTGTTCTTTTATATTTACAAAGGCTACAGTATTTTTCAAATGGAACTAATAATAGCCTGCATACAATACATTACTACATTGAAGATCACGTGATCGGTATCGGCCATGATCGGTATCGGCTGATCACAGCAGAGGCTGATCGGTGATCGGTGATCGGCCTCAAAAACCCTGATCGGAGCACCCTTAGTTAATGCTGAGTCACAATACACAGTGCATCACAGTTTGTTGCCTCTGGGACTGCATTTTAGGCAGGTGGTCGTATTTTACAGTTTATAGAACAAATGCCATTTAGAGTAAAGGTTAACTGTTCTTGAACTTGATATGCAATTGCAAACAATAAAGTTCAAGGTGAATAGCAGGAGGGTTAAATGAGATAAACTAACAACCAGCATGATGTGACAAGCTTTGGTTATTCACCCAAACACTTATGAATATGAATGACAGCACTGGCTAATATCTCAGCAGGAGACCCAGCTACAAATACACAGTTTACATTGAGAACTAAAGGGGGTCCTTACTAAATAGATGCTAAACAGCACTACAACCATAAGTAACATAAGGAACAATGTGGCATTTCACTAATTATACTGATAACGATCTGAGACTGCTGCTAGCGCAGACCACAGTCAATGACATCAATCACTTGGCCTTAGCTTTTGCAGAAGATACTTCACAGACTGTAGGCCAACACAAATTATTCATACCTCAAAATGAACTAACAAAAATGTATATAATATAGTGAATGCTTTAGTTTAGTCAATACAAATCTTGCTTGCTTGTAAAATATCATACTAACTGGCTTGTCTTTCTCAAGGCAATTTTGTGAGCACAAAGTACAACCTTTCTGCTGGTTACATCCCTTCGTTTCAAAAGAAAGAAGTGGGTTCAGTGGGACAGAGAATCCAGCTTGCCCCATTGGCTGGACAACATTCAAGTAAGATGTTTCTTGTGAACCATAGCACCCCACACTGTGAAATGAATTTAGGTTATTTTCTGACTAAAAACAGATGTCTGACTGACTCTGCCTTCCTATTCCTTTTCTCAAACTAATCCTTACTAACATCTTTTATTCTATGCTCTTCCAGCTAACCTTTCCTCCTCTGATACTAAAAAAGCTAAATCTAAATCTGCAAAGCCTAAGCAGCTATGTGGCTCATCTTTAAGTGAAAACAATGAAGGTAAACTTGTCCAATGTTTTCCAGCTTTTACTATTGTCTTTTCTTTTTAGAACAAACTTTTTCATAGTATTTATTTATTTTTTTGACATTTTCACATTAACAACTAACTGAGTGGTATTTTCTTTCAGATTATGAAGACTGGAAAAGGAGAACAGACAGGGCGCAGCTTAAGGGGAGCAGCTACTCAACTTTGGGGAAAACCTCAGGCAACCTCCTGTCCAGAGCACCAGCAGTACAGCCTGTGCACGGGAGGATAGACTGGACATCTAAATATGGAGGAAATCGGTAGTATGCGGCTTGAATCTCGAAATAATTCAATTTTGATGCACTACATGTCATTTAAATTGTAGTAGATGCAGTAGTAGTAGAGTGACAAAAAGGTTAGTCCACTTACTGCATAGTGTACTTTTTAAATTATTGCTCCCAATAATACTTTAGCACAGTGTATGTTCACATATGAATGAATCTCTTACATTTGGAGATAAAGATTGCCACTGAATTTGTATTGTAAGCATGTACCACTGTACAGCTTCAGGGCAAGCCAATGTTGGGTTATTTTGATTAGGTTTTTTCAACTTTTTTATTGACCATTACTGTTTTCATTTTCATGTAAAAGCAGTTATGTAGTAGTGTCCTCATATTTCTTGTAGCTGAACAATGAACTCTGACATGAATATGAGCAAAACTTTTTATACTATGTGCTCTTTGTATGATGCAATGAATAAATGGATGTTTTGTAACATTTTATACATTGACATTTTTAAAGTTAAGAGAGCAATAAATGACACATTTCTGTTTTATAAACAATGTACTGTATTTTGTCTTCTTATATACATACACTTGTTACATGTTACAAAACTGTTTTGTGAAAGTGAAAATACATCACGACTTCTGAGGTTTCTGAAGCAGTGTTAGGCCAAGCTTTCCGACCATCAGAAGACTAAAGAGACAAAACAACACTTTAGTCACCAAACCAAAAGTGAAGGAAGTTCATTAAGTAAGGTATGTAACGGTGACTCCTACCTGGCTCCAGCCATTATGCCTGCTGGAAAAAGCTTTCTAGATCCATAGAACCTTTTCCCCATTATGCCTGTTAATGTCCCAGATGTAGCTGCAAATTTTAATTAGTACAAGTCAATTTTAAATGGTATATTTTTGGGGTAAAAAAATAAAAAGCAGTCAAGCAATTTTCTCACCAAGTGACACCCAAACATTATTAGGATCATTGGAGATCTGGTAGGCTCCTAAACCAGCAAGTCCTCCAAAAAGAAGACCAGCAGCCAGCGAGGGAACACTGCCTGTAAAATATCAGTGTCAACAGAGTCAACAGCTGCTTCAGTTTACAAGGCAACAAACTAACTATACAGATATGTTTACAAACACGTAATAGCATTGTGACTGTTCAACTTCTTCCAGTACATAAGTAATTAATAATCACAATGTCATATTTAACACAACAAATCTACTGCCTACCTGCTTTCACGTAGCCTACAACGCCTCCAGTTGCGACCAGAGCTGCGTATCCATATCCCACCCAATCCACTGACATGTTGGACACCTGAAAGAGGCAAAGCCAGAGTTAAAGTTAAACAAATCCACCCATAAACCATACAGTAAGCAAGTACTTACACTTGTAAAATTATCTATAGGACTCTGTGTAGTCTGCAACACAGTGTTGTTAAATAAAACAAACTGAGCCACCAATAAACATGGGAACATTATAGCATATGTTGACCAAATTCACCCGCTACCATCCGGTCGAAAGGCAGTTATTAGACAATTTTGAGCGTTACTTTTGAGCGTCTGGTTATGTAGATAAGATAAACATTAGCAACAGTCCTTACGCGCAGAAGTAGGCTTGTATCTATCGTAGGATAAAACATTAACAGTACATGACAGTTTGCAAACATTGGCAAACATTTAGCCTTTCTGTCCATTCTTAAATCTGCATATTATTAGTTTAACACAAAAACTGTACAACCTTGCTCCTTGGCGCTATCCCGACCTTCGTAAGCTCCAGCAGCGTGTTCTAGACCGAGCGCAAAATATTGGTGCACATGGGTTATGACACTTGGTGGTGCCTGATGGGAAATGTAGTACTTCTTTATTTACATTCGTAAGCAATTTTGGCACCGACAACATCACAGGTTTAACCCATTCTTTAAAACAGGATACAGTAAAATACAATTACAATTAAACTAAACAGTTTTATTTTCGTTTGGACAAAGAAATCCACTCGATATCTTTTAAAACGGATCAAGGCTTATTCTGCTTTTCCTTTCATGTTGCAAGTAAAAAGCAGTTCCTTTTATTTTATTTTATTTTATTAAATTTTATTTTATTTTATTTTATTTAATTTTATTTTATTTTATTTTATTTTATTTTTTACACAAGTTGGTTTTCGTTTTGCACACCCCCCCACCCCTTCACCCTTTTACTCTATTTTAAGTGCTGCTCAATGAAAACCTCATGATAGCTTTGGCATTCGACCACAGGATGGCGCCAGAGGATTGGTTAAGGTTGGAGTTTGGACGGACCCAGTATCTTAAAGCTATAACTCCTCCCTTTGAAATATCCACACAGTTGCCACGTGCCATTTTAAGTATCTCTATAATTATTGCAATGCAGTGGGCTACGCTACCTCATAGTGTTATAAAGTTTATAAAATAAAACAAGCTCTTAGATGTAAAAAAAACAAAACAAAGTTGCCATCCTCTAGTTAAACGCTAAAAGGCCTAATATATAAGCGATTGATAGTCAACAGATTAAATTATATTTAACTTTTGTGCCACATTGTATTTCTCTGTTTTTGTTCTGGCAGGCGTAAGGCGAAACCTTCTTTGCTTACACATTAAGGTTCCTCCGGGCACGAGTCCTGCGCTGGTTGTCTTCTTTTTATCCTTCTCAGTCAGTTCCATGTAATTACGCTACGTGGCGCTCTAATACAACCCATCTACTAATCCAGATTTGCGATCGTCCGGAAGCCCTGCAGACAACAGCCTATAGATTTCACCAGGCTCGCACCTCAGTTCTTTGTGTTACGGTGGACGCACTTCGCACAGGTCTGCATTTGGTGAAATAAATGCAGCTTTTTGTATTTTAAATTATTATTATTGTTATTATTATTATTATTATTATTATTATTATTATTATTATTATTATTATTATTATTATTATTATTATTATTCAAATAAGTGCTGGCCAGTGACGCACTGGACAAACAAGCAGGCTATATATTCAGAAGGGACACAGTTCTCGTCTGGGATCTCTCCTTTACCTCCGTCACTGCGCACGGCCTCAAACTATTTTTGACCCCCCACTCATACACCTTCTTTTGTCCAAGTCTGGTAGAAGATCTATATGGCTGCAGGTGGTGTGAGTGTGTGTGTGTGTGTGTGTGTGTTTAAATGTGTTTGAAGTCGAACATAAAGACATGTTTTAAATTTTAACTCCGCATGCATCTATCAAGATTCCGTGTGTAAGTATGCAGCTGCAAACAGAAGCGCACCTTATGGATGTTCTGGGTTGATTCATTGGAAGAAATCAAAAGAAGGCTACTTTTTTCACTTGGACAGTGTTTTAAACGCTGAATAACTTTGGTGTTTATTTTGGTTGCAGCTTTGAAGGACAAATTGCACACTGCTCCACAGGCCCAAAGAAGAAAGAAAAAAAAGATGGGACTAAATAATCTTTACCCATCATCACCTTTGTGTGCGCACATGTTGCGCTCACTGCTTGACGTCCGTAAAAGAGAGAGTGTCTCTGAGAGCTCTTAGGCTCTCAGCCGCAGGGATCTACACTACACATTTATGAATTAGGAATAAAATGTGAATTGATAAATGGTGGCCTTCACATTAGCAGCTCAGCTTTTTGTTCTGAGTTTTTCACTTAACACAGCTATATTGGAGAGCATTTATTTTAATAGCAATTTGTAGTCACTTTGGCTAATTCACTGTTTTGGAATTTAAATTGTTAAATAACAAATTGTCAAACTAATTACTACACTATGCCTACTATGGCGCATAAAGCTGTACAATTTTAACTGACTTCTTGCGCCACAATTTTAAGTGGAAATAAGATAATGTCCTTACTTTGTATGATTACTTGTGAATGACTGGATATTAAATGGTATAAAGAACGCAGTGGCTCCACTGTACTGACTAACATTTAACAATTTCAGTTTCAAGTATAATATGGTCTACTTTTTATTACGCACTTCACTTTTGTCAGTTTGAATATAGTTATTCCTCCCAAGTCCACGCCCGCAGCATTGCGCATGCGTCACCAGGTGGCCCTGCACCGCTTTTATGGCCAGGTGAGACAATCCCACTCCAGGCAAAAAAGTAAAGCTTTTACTTTGCTATCGAAGACCTCCATGAGATTGCTGAATCAACAAAGAAGATAATAAATTCAGCGATTCTACAGGCAGCGTCGGATAAAGAATGTCAATTATGGGCAAAATGGGGGAATGGCAGGTATGTGGTGCTTTTTTAAGACAAAGAGAAAATCTTTGAAAGCTGTCATCTTGTTTGCGAGATGTAGCTCTAAAGAAATCAGTTTCAAAAGAAGGCTATGCGAATATTTGACGCCATAATTCATTTAGGTTTTAGCAGACGTCAAATTTCGAAGTTCTAGAGGTAAAATTGTCTTTAAATGTAAAATTGTTTATCATTGTTTTGCTTTGGTATACAGATGATGGTGCGTTTGCAGCCATGGCACAGTACGCATTTGACTTGTCACCCAAACTATAAAATAGTCTTTCATGTATTATACACTGCTACAGTCGGTGGCACTGGTGTTTTTAGTTAACTTGTGTCTATTGCATTACGTTGCATGTACGTGACTAGGAGAACACACATTTTTCTAACTTTATATGAAAGGCGTGCTTGTGCGTAACTCTTAAAATCGTTGCGTCTTTTTACGCCTCTTCTCTGAAACAAACCCGCAAGTTTCACCCGCTGCCTCTCAACCAAAACACACACCAGACACCAACACATGTCTACATTAGCTGTCATTGTCAGCCAGTTTCATCGTTTGCTACTCATTAATAACAACAGCTCATTTAGAAAATTGAAGGGGGCACTCCACCAGAAATGGTAATACAGGTTTTAAGGGAGAAAACAGAGCCAACGCCTTAAATAACTGGTGACCTGTCTGCTGACCCACGACCTGCTGAGGTGAAAGCTGGGCCGGCGACAGAGCAGAGCCAGCTCCCCGAGCCGCTTATTCACATGAAACAGGCCCATGTTGTTGTGTTAATCATTTACATTGCCCCCCTTAATGCTCCAAAACCATGCACCGTACAGGTAGTCTGTGGACCTGTAGAGCCGCTCCAAATGACCCAGGCTATTAACATAAGACTCAAAGAAAAGGTCTCCCTCTCAATGGGATTAAAATAACAGTTTAAAAAATCAAGGGTGACAACAAAAATAGGCTGACAGGTTATTTGCATATAGATTCACACAAGAGTCACTGCTATTGTACCCCCAGGATCAACATATCTTTTATTAAATATAAAAAAGAAATGTAAAAAACTGTAACAAATTAAAACGTGGCTTATTTTATACTCGTATAGGTTTACCTTTAACACGAACTATAAAAAAATAAACATTTTCAGATTCTACTTTAGTTTGACAAATCTGGCATGAAAGTAGCCTAACTAACTAGAAGGAACAACTTACAATATAACTTCGCAAACAGCTGAAATTTAAAAGGTTATTAAATTGAAACAATATTTGCAAAGACTTTTTTTCTCTTCAAATGTTAGTCAAAAGTCAGATGAGATTTTATTGTGTAAACGCCAAACAGTCCCAGGTGAGCGCACGTCCCCATGCATGACTATAACCCCCCTCCCCTTTCACAAACACCTGAGTGAACAGTAGAAATAATACGCGCGTGTCGTATAGTTTTTTACCTGTGCGCTGTCCATTGGGCGCAGGAGAGGCAGATGGGGGGAATCAAAACGGCTGTTGATATGCTAATGAGGCCCAGTGCACAGTGTGTTATTATACACTGCACAGCCCTGCTTCCACTTCCACCATTAGAGGGAGACCTCAGAGCGCCAGACAGACAGAGAGCTGAGCAGCTGCAATAAAAAGTAGTTTTTCTGAGCGGGAGCCACAATCCACTGAGTGAAAACAAGACCATAAGGCGATACCAATATTCTACTCAATAGCCACCTCTGCAACCCATGAAAATGCTCTGGAAATTAACTGATAACATTAAATATGAAGATTGCGAGGTAAGGGTGCTTTATGGATTTTTCTTTTTTTTTTTCTTCTTTTTTTTTCTTCATAACATACAACTTCAAATATTTATATTTTCACAGATTTATTGCATTGTTTTTGCATAGACTAAAATGCACATCATTTTTCATCGCTTAAACTTTCATTAAAAAAAGTTATTGAGATGTATTTTGAATGTTTTAAAATAATAATAATAATAATAATAATAATAATAATAATAATAATAATAATAATAATAATAATTTTCTAAATGCGTAAAATCAAAGATTTACGCAAAATACTCTATTAAATATTGTAAACTAGATCCACCAAAGAAAATAAATTAAATAATGCCAGTTATAAAAGCATCAATCGTGTGCCAGAATTTAATAAAAAAAAAATATATATTTTTTTTGTTAAATATCAGATGTCAACACTAATACGGTAGCTGCTTTATTCTGTGCCGAAAAGACAGGGGCATTTCTTCTTTTAATAATATGTTTGGCATGAGAGCTGTTGTATTTAGCGTGTGTATAGTGTTTTCACTGCTGCCTATCTGTGTGCTTGGCTTGGCGTGTTGTTACGGGCAAACTTTGACAGTAAAGTCAGGGAGTGGAGAAGCCAGTCGGACGTGTTTTTGAAACCGTATGAGGAAACAAGGCAGTAAAACAAATGCTGCACAGTTTTGACCGTGTTTTGTAGATTTATGCGTTAAGCAGAAATAATAAAAAAAAAAAGTATACGAATTTCGTATGAGGAATTCAGAGTTTTGCAGATTTGGTCGCGCGTAAAGATAAGTAGTTTGCTACAATTTATTTGCGCTTCGTCTTTCCGGGTCAAAGTTAAAAGTCAGCAGGTGCGACTCGGAGTTTTGGAGGCAGACAGCGACCTGGTGGAATTGCTGGCCCAATGGAGGACAGCTCGCAGTCGGACTCTGACGTGGAAAACAAAGGGACAAGCGCTAGAAACGTGCCGATGGTCGAAAAGCCCGTCAGCGGCGTGTGCTGGACGCTCACCCGGTTCAGAGGTGCACATTGTTTCCTTCCATTGCTTCTTCTTTTTGTCTCTGGTCCACCTCCTTTATTCCTATGTATTTCTTTCACTTTTTGCGTTTTGGCCCTGGGACCCTTTTAAACTGCCCCCCTCCTCCTCCACAGCCTCCTCCCTCCTCCCTCCTGATTCGTCAGACAAGGAGTGAATGTCCCTCTTTTTTGTCTCTCTCTCTCCCTCTCCCCTGCTCTGATTAGATATACTGATTCCTCCTTTCAATGGACGTCATTTAAGCGCAGACTCCTGCCTTGAGTTGCGTCCTCCGCTTCACGCCTGATTTCCGAACCAGTCTTTTTTCCTCCCCTCTTGTTATTATTAAGTATTGCTTTAATATTAATAGTCATGAGTGCGTCCGATTAGGAGTCCGAGAGGGACACGAAGAAGCCGCTCTGTTTCTAATATGAGCTCAAGCGAGGGGACGGCTGCACTGTGATAGAAGCCAGAGGGACCGAGAGAAACTTTTTGAGCCAAAAATCCGAAATACCTGCATTGTTCAGAGCCAAATGAAGGGCAGTGAGGATTTTACCTATCATTTCTAATGGATTATCGTCCTGCTACTGTTGCACGCATCTGATCGCAGGGGCCATCGCGATCTTGCAGGAGAAAAGATATTTTCTTTTTGTGGGGGCATTTTTGGTCGTTGTTGCTGTTGGGTATACCCTTCGCTCGCACCATCTCCCCTAAAACACTCAAAAGTGTTTTGTGAACTGTTTACTTTTTGCTTTAGTCGCACCAAAAATCTGTACAATGTTAGTGCACAGTTTTTCCGCGATGGTAAGTTAGTGGAGCCTCAGTGTGCCATTTATAACCAATATGATTTTATTATAAATTGTGGTAAATATTATTTGCAGTGCTTGTGTTTCCTTTTGGCTTTGGAAAAAAAAGTGAAAAAAAAAAAAGTTTAAAATGCTGTATTTTAATGCAATATGGCAATGTCTCTTTAGTTTAGCTCTGTTTTGCTTGTTTTGATTAAGCCTCTTCCTGTCTTACTGTAATTATGATTTGAAAAGAAAAAGATAATGGGCGTTTGTAAAATTTTAAAGCTTTTGTTCTGCATTTTATTTTTAGAAAATTCATCATACGCATATAGGCCACCGTAAAGTTCAGAGAATGCAGAAGTTTCAATTAAATTCTGAAATACTGTCTTTAATACACATTAAACTAATGTCCTACTTTGTGCGTCTTAGGATCGTCACGACGGCACCAGCAATGGGACAGCCAGGCTACCTCAGCTGGGCGGCGTGGGCCAAAGCCCCTACACGAGCGCGCCTCCGCTCTCCCACACACCCAACTCGGACTTCCAGCCCCCGTACTTCCCTCCGCCCTACCAGCCCATCTACCCGCAGTCTCAGGACCCTTACTCGCATGTCAACGACCCCTACTCACTCAACTCGTTACATGCACAGCCACAACCGCAGCACCCGGGCTGGCCAGGCCAGAGGCAGAGTCAGGAAAGCGGCCTACTGCACCAGCACCGAAGCTTGCCCCATCAGCTGTGCCGGGAGTATCGCAGGGAGGTGCTGCTGCCGTCCGGACACGGACTCGAAACGGGACTCTCGGACTCTATCCCTATCCATGGAATACCTCACTCATTAGAAGACGTTCAGGTAAGAAATCTAGACACAATTCCTTTACGTACAAGTATAATGATATTTATAAATGTGTGGTACTTTATTAAAATAGCTAATGCAATCATTACAGCTGCTATTTTATCCCATTTGTAGAGAAGAAATTCAGTCAGAATTATTAAATACAATATAACAAAAAATGTTATTGTTATTAAACGTATTAAATCAATATGCCGTGCCGTAAATTAAATTAGATGCTTACTACAGTTTTATTCCCTTAAATATCAGTAGGCTATACAATTTCCAACAAGAGCAAATTTTCCACTTTTACGCGCAGTTTAATAAAGAGCAAGTGTTCATATTTATTGTGTTATAGCGCTTTAGTTGAGAATTTAAAAATCCAGCTGAATAAGAAAAGACTACCCGAGGTTTTATTTTAATCCTCTGTCTTTATTTAATAGCTCCTTCAGAAAATAGATGAATTGTGGCCCAGTACCGGCGAGCCATAACACGCAACATGAGTCTCCAGACTAAGCTGTTATTACAAAAAAATAACTAATAAAATACGTTATTTTGTAGTATATTTTGTAATTTTACACAGGAAATAAACACCAATAATCCACTAATTTGTTTATAGGGCTTTAATAGGTTACGCTGCCTTAATTACTAACCAATGTAGATTGCAAGTTTCCAAGCCAATCTAAAGCTAAATTAGGTCAGGATTATAGGACGACACAGCTGCGTTATTTAAGTCTAAGGAATGCGCCCATCAGTGGAACCTGCTAAAACATAATCGAAATAATAACAGGTAGGCTATGGGCCTCGAGAACCTCGTGTTTGGCTGATCGCAGCCGCTAATTGTGTCAGTCTTTGTTATAGCACCATGTGGAGCGTCCACTTTCACACAAGCGAGACATATTTTGAAGCTTTGTGCTAAAATTGTCCATTTTGTGTCACAGCCTGTTGATGATCAAGGAATCCACATTCCCGACCAGACTGTAATTAAAAAAGGTAAGCAATTTCCTCTGAGATATCATGCATGTTTCCACCACTAGGCTACACACACGCACGCGCACATACACACCATGCACCATTCTGCTCCAGAGAGCTCGATGCAATGCGGTAATGCCTGACTGATCCTAATACGCAGTAGCCTATTTTTCATTACATGCTTTCCAAGTGCATCAAACGGGCTGCAACCCTTTTTCCTCGCGTTGATGGAATTTACTGTGAGCGTTTGAAAGCAGCGGGGAGATGAGTAAAGCTGGTGGGCTTTGTAGTATAGGCCCATGGTGTTGATGGTTAAAGATACAGGCCTAAATAGAGGTATAATGTGCCGGCTGGCACTTCGGCTGTGAAGCTGCAATCAGGCTTCGTGGTCCAATCTAAAATGGAAGCTAGTGGGACTATGTGGAGCACAGGCCGCGCTCTGTGCAGCTGCCTGGTGATAGTGTGACATTAATGGAGGGAATCCAGCTCATGCCCATGTCCTTTTAGCAAATGCAATATTGGAGCAGAATATGATGACACTGCTAATATTTTTGCTCTGGATTCGATGAGGTTCCACTTTTTAGAATTTAATACGACTTATGTTTTTTTTCTTTTTCTTTGCCATTTCAACATTTTTCTATTTTGAGTAATTCTATCTGCAAATCAGCATGATAATTGGCTTCTTATATTAGTAATCTCCAGAGTTCGTTTAACTCCTATTGTCTCTATTAGGCTCCCCTGAGCCATTAATGTCACAAGTGATCTATCCAAAGGCGCGCGGTCCCCTTTGTCTCCGGTTACTGCACACACACCAAAAACAGTATAAAGCCCAGTTTGTGCTTGCGAGCCCCCTCCCCGCATTGAAATTACACCCGCCCTGAGCGCCGTTTTGCTGGTTTTCAAAAGGATGTGTCAAAATACTTTATAAAGCATCTTGGATGGCTTGGTGGCATTATGCGCAATGTTGAGAATATTAAGATTATCTAAAGACTTATTTAAATGTGGATGACCGCAGGCCTATGTCCACTGAACGTTATTTTTTTCCTAAGAAATGTACGTTCATTTAGGCTATTATAAAAACATCATCATATTATAAAATAGCCCAATAAATGTGTGTTATTATTATTATTATTATTATTATTATTATTATTATTATTATTATTATTATTATTATTATTACTGCTGTATTTTTCTGCCTGTCCGTGTCGCCTAAGCCATCACATGTGGTGGGTGTTGAACTCCTAAATCCCGGGCCTAAATCCCCCCTTCTCATTTAGTTAAGGCTCTGCATTGCATGAAATTCACTGAGCACGGTCTCTCTCCTCTGTATCCCAACTCTCCATCTCTCTTTCCCCTGACCTCCTTTCTTTTCCCTTTTTGCCACAGGTCCCGTGTCTTTATCCAAGAACAACAACGTGTCCATCCCCGTCAATAAAGATGGTCTTTTTGGCGGAGTGGTAAACCCCAACGAGGTCTTTTGCTCGGTTCCGGGTCGTTTGTCCCTGCTCAGCTCCACATCAAAGTACAAGGTCACGGTGGCGGAGGTGCAGAGACGCCTCTCGCCGCCTGAGTGCCTGAACGCCTCGCTGCTGGGCGGGGTACTGAGGAGGTGAGTGTCCATGTCACAATCTCTACCTGCTTTTTTTCATACAATCCTCCATTCTTGTAGTCAGCTCGCATGCCCCCCTCCCCTCTCTGCTCTGTACCAAGAATAATTAAAATCGACCAACCATGACACCTAGCTCCTGCATTTAAAGCAGACGGGGTCTGTTAAATTCCATATTAACTTCCCTCTCCCTTCTATCTCAAATGAATGTAGGCCTAGTCGGTTTCAAAGCCAGCTCTATAGGCCCAGTGAAGGCATTACGCGTAAAAACATTGGTCTCCAGTGAACTGTCTAGTGAAGTGCTGCACACACGCAGCCAGTAATAGTACTGCCTATTAAGTAGGGCTTTATTTATTCATTTTGTACTGTAGTTGTCTGTTGGCAAATACGCTCCCTCTCCTTTAAGCATTGTTTATAGTTGGTATAAGGGGTGTAATAGACAAGAAAGCAAAAACAAACACATTTAGTGATAATTATGGGTAGAGTGTTAGAATATATCTGGATCCCACTCTAGGATGAATCTCAGGACATAGCCTTCATCTTAATTTTTAGTTTAAGGGGCCAGCTGATTGAGCATCACACTAAAAATAGCCTACCTTACGGTCTTATGTAAAAACAGTATAAATAGGCCTTGTGAAGAATTTAGTGAACACATTACAAGTTGAAACTTTTGAAAAAAATATCAGGCTAATTCTAAGCGCAGGTGAACTTGTCACCGATATTTGGCATAGAAACCCTTTAAATTGGCGGAGGGTGTGCCTAATGTCATTATTCAATTTCCACCCCTTCCTTTGTCCACAAATGAGCTACTTCGAGACATTCCTCCACGCACACGCCTCGCTACAATGTACTTCTGCTTTGTCTCGTTGTCTACAGGGCCAAGTCTAAAAACGGTGGGAGATCCTTAAGGGAGAAGCTGGATAAAATCGGCTTGAATCTACCTGCAGGCAGACGCAAGGCAGCCAACGTCACCTTGCTGACGTCACTCGTGGAAGGTAAGTTTTAAAATCCCGTTCTCACTGTCGCTATTCCCGCGATATCCGATGAGATTCCCCCCTCCTTTCTTTTCTCCTCTCGTCTCTCTCTCGCTCGCTTTCTCTGTGTTGGAAATCAGCATATGCGCTCATCCGTGTAATGTGGACCGACTTTGCCTCGCAAGTAATAAAGCATGAAGGATGTGTGTGAGAGACACACACACATAGAGATAGAGTCAGAAAGAGGCTGGGAGAGAGAATGGTGGTAGTGGCTTTGCAGCGTTTGGCCTTCGCTTTGAGGAGCGCAGGTCCACGCCTGGCCTAGTTTACCCACTGGATGAATTTGTGTTGAAGTCCAGTTAATTATTGCTTGTTTATTAGGCACCGCTGAGCTGCTTCACCTCATGGATGAGAAGTCGATTGATTTATTAACCCTGCATTGTTTCAAACATTAATACAGTCTGGATATGGCAGCGCGGGGCTGGGTTTTAATAGTGGCTTAATTCTTTCGTTAATAGCTTCTCCTGCTTTGGCTTTTGCTGAAGATTTTCTGTTGCATGCAAATGGCATGGCACTGACCTATTGGGAGCTATATGTTTTGGGTCTATTAAAGAATAAATTAGTCAATTATTGTGCACTGAAAAGATGCCTTTTCGCGACTGGATAAATCCATTTCGCTCGAGTTAAAGCTGATTATTCAGTGCAGTGGTATTTGGTGTGCTGTAGGATTTGCAAAGGTGAAAGCCCGCGCTGGTTCATTGGTCCCTGTTAATCATTATTGCACACGAGGACCAAATGCAATATTCATTGAGCTTCGTAGAAATTTGGTGGTGTATTGTAATGAGCCCCGAGAAATGTATGATTGTAGGTAATAAGGAGGTGGTGGCACGTGGGGGTGGGTGTGCGCACGTGCGTGTGTATGTGTGCGGAGACAGCTGGTTAGTGAAGGGACACTGCGTTTTCTTAAGTACTGTCATTGTTTATGATCCGCTCCATTTTATGGAAACGAGTTTACTGGACTCGAGCTTTGATGCTAATTGGCGCATGCGTTCTTCCGGAGCGAAGGCTTAGGGCAGGAAGCCCCGCAGTAAAAATTCAACTGCTTCAGGAAATTAAAACCAAAGACTTTAGGGAAGAGAAATCAAGCAACAAGAAAGTGAAGACACGCGGAATGCAGCGTAATTCTCCAGTATGTTGAAAGAATGCGAAATAGGTGTACTTTCAAATTGTTTCCATATGTCTGTCTGATCTGTTGGACTTTCAATAATGTGCAAGCATTGGCAATCAATGATACGGTGTTAAGCATGACGTCCAGTCTATATTTCATATGCACTCGTTGTTTACTTTGTATATAGGCCTACCACTTCTCACAGTGTGAATGCAGTTAGCTCTTTGTCTTTGCTGATATCATTCTGACTGCTCTGTACAGATCGGATCCATAATGTGTGTGATTGAAGCATATTTAATAATCAACCCCTCTCCCTGTTCCCAGGCGAAGCGGTGCATCTTGCCAGAGACTTTGGTTATGTCTGTGAGACCGAGTTTCCAGCCAAGGCAGTAGCTGAATATGTAAACCGTCAGCATTCCGATCCAAACGAACAAGTCCAAAGAAAAAACATGCTATTGGCCACGAAGTAAGTGCTATTATTGTATTTCACACTGTCATACCACATGCACGCAGTCTGTGCCAATTTGTGTCTAGAAATGACACACACTCATCATAATGTGATCTCAAATTTTATTTTAAGGCGCAGTTTAATCATGCGTAAAAGTGTAAGAACAGTGCGATAATATTATACTGTATGTTGTGGATATGTAGAGCTAAAATGTCTTCACTAGGCCGTTGTCTCTCTCTCCAGCAGCAATTAGTTTAGACTGTGATTTCAGTGACACTGACATATAGCTGGTTCCAATCCAACGCTACCATTGGTTATTTTTGCAGCGTGTCAAGCAGAAACACGGAATTCCTAATACACAGGCGCACTGTCGCAAGTAGAGGCCTGTTTTCAGAATTGATAGTGCGCCATTTTATCAAACACTCAGTAGCCATGGCAACTTAAAAAGTAATCACGGAAGAATCTTTGCGCATTTATTGAAGTATTTTATTTCATGCTTCCTTTGTGGGAGCAAATAGATTCATATTTAAGTTACATGTTGCTTCAGGATTGCTACGTGTACATTTTGCAGTAACAAAACATACATTTCAGTGCTTTGCAATTTTTTTAAACAGGCTATCAACATAATATAGACCCATTCGACTGTATGTGTGCTAAAGGTTGTTGCTTCGTTTGATAACACGCGCCTCTCTCTGCCTCCAGGCAAGTGTGCAAAGAGTTCACAGACCTGTTGTCCCAGGACCGCTCGCCGCTGGGTAACTCACGGCCGCAGCCCATCCTCGAACCAGGAATCCAGAGCTGTTTGACCCACTTCAGTCTCATCTCGCACGGTTTCGGCACGCCGGCGTTGTGTGCGGCCGTCACGGCGCTGCAGAACTATCTCACCGAGGCAATCAAAGCCATGGACAAAATGTACCTCAACAACAACCCCAACAGTCACTCAGATAACGGCACTAAAGGAGACAAAGACGAGAAGCACAGAAAGTGACGCTACCATCTACTTCCAGGGGCCAAACCTTTACCTGCTCAATTTTCCCGTTCCCCACACGTCCATTCAATATAAATATTATAAATACCTTATAAATACTATTGATAAAGTTAAACGTGCCACTTCCAGATCTGTTTTGCGTCTTTCCTTTTTACGCACTTCTTTGGAATCACGAGAGGCGGGAATGACGCAAGAGAATCATCCACTTCTTCTACTACAATTATTTAAAAAAAAAAAATAAGAGAAAGCTGCAAAGGAACAGCTCCAGGAAAAAGGAAGCAGGCAGAGGAAGGAAAAACATTTTTTGTTGTTGTTGTTGCCTCAGCCAGAGAGGACTTTTTATGTACTCTCCCCTCTTTATTTTTATGAGCTACAAAGACTGAAATCCTGCGAGCCCTTTTACTTCTCAATTTTACTGATTGTGACACGAACTCTCAAAGCAAGAAAAAAAGCTGAGAACCGGATGAATTCTTATCAGTATTGTGAATAAATATGAACTTTCCAACAGAGCTCCATCAGTTGTACTCTTCACTCTTCTCCAAGCGACCAACTTGAACTTTTTTTTTTTTTTTTTTTTTTTTTTGAATTTCAACACGATTCGCGGTTATATAAGGGAATCAGTGTTCATGTATGTATATATTTATTTATGTGTAATTTAATGGGAATTGTAAATATGGTGCGTCTGTTCTTTTTTATTTATCTGGTGCCTCCTTGTTTTAGTGGGTTTTGACTATTTGGTTAGTTCTTCATGTGATTTTATGGTTCTTAGAAAAACAGAAGTTTTGGGGTATTTTTTTTTATTTCTCTGGGATATATTTCAATTCAGCCCTCTTGTAGCATGTTGAGGCGACATTGAAGCAAAGTGAACAAATTCAATAGAAATAAAACTTCAATTTCTCTCTTATCTCTCTCTCTATATATCATCCAGTTTATTTGAAACAACAGCATACGTGACACCCTGAAGAGTTTTATCTTTATGTTTCTATTTTTATACAAGCTTTCATGTGTTGTGCCAATCAGATTTCACCTCTTGTTCTCTCCTTGAAAGCACCATAAAAGCAATAAATGGTTGTCTTTTTTTAAATGTTCGATTCAAAAGAAACACGTTTTTCATGGGACCACCTGATATCTTGTCCTGTCCGATAATGTCCAAAAATTGGAGGCGGTTTTAGCTGTATTGTATAGACATGTGCTGGCAATAGTTCCCATGCCTGTCAATGTATTATAGTCCTTTGTTGCCCAGAAAAAAATAAATATTTGATACGCTTCATCTCGATTTTATTCATATCTTTTAATTTTTTATTCACTGGCTGTTTTTCTTTTTCTTTTTTTTAGTCTTGCTTGTGTTTTTTCCCGCTCTGAACTGCTACAGTAATTGAGTTTAAGTCTCCCTTGACAATTGCTCCTTGCAATAAGCAGCTGAACTCATTGTTTCCCTCAAGTATAATAAAAAAAATCTTACTTTAAACTCCCCTAGTTCAGAGCGCAGGATCTTATGCAGGCCAAATGGCTCACAACAATGGATAGATGCGTGTTTGAAGTACGCAGCGCCACCCCTCCAGCTAAAACCCTCTGAGATGTATATAGGCCTGGTGTGCACTGTTTGCTTGTTACAGACTATATTTGGAGCCTTATTCAAAGACACGCATCAAATATTTGTGATGTTGTTTGCCTCGCAGTGTAATCAATGAACGATCATCGCTCACTCTAGTGGATGTTTATGTATATTCCGAGTGTAATCATTAGACTTTCATAACGAATATTTCTCCAACTGGTGTTCTTTGTTTGGCCCTTGCAAAAATGACAGCTGGCCTTTGCTTTGGTCTATTCTGGTTTGGGTTGAGCTGCACAGGCCGTTGCTTGCGTAATATTTCAATGTATATTCTTGGTCTATAGCGACACATCAATCTGAATATTCAGTTTTGACGCATGGCATGTAATTATATTTTATTGTTTCTTCCTGTTTGCCCCATTTGGCTGTAAAATCTTTTCCGCAGAGCATCCTCTCCTCCTTATCTCTCAAATCTTAGCAGCCATGTTTATTATTATCATTTCTCAGGCTTTAATTCTGAGCCACTTGTGTGTTGTGTTTTCTCCCGCAGGAGGTTGGGTGAATGAAGCCTAACTGTACATGTCCTTGGCATAATTGCGATGCACAGTGCCGGAGCAGGTGAAGCGAGGCATTGTCTGTCAGGCCCCTGTTTTTGTTGGCTCAGTCCTCAGATTGTGTGTGGGATCCTGTCCTCGGGCACAATAGCTCACTTATAAAGGGGAGAGACTACCCGGCTGCTCCTGCTGTATATGTATGTGAGCTGCACGGGGGGAAAACGGCATAAATAGTCAAAACAATCGTATTAAAACGGGATTCAAAAGGGAAACCTCTCACGTGTGTCATTAATGCTAATGTCGTTAAATAAATTTATCAGGAGGTTGCTTGAATTGCATTTTGGGGAAGTGAAACGAACGCATTAGAAATAGTGGTATTCTCTGACAATAGTGAATATCTGGTGCGCATTAAATAGACGCAAAAGGGAGAATTTGGTGGGTAATGGAATTTCCAATGGAAATCCAATTGTCTTTTGTTTGTTTACAGATGTCACAACTTGTAAAAAATATAATTTGATAACAAAATATTGCATTTAGTGAATAGGCATAACTTTTTCAAAATAAGAGATGTTTCGAAATTTGAAGTAACCAATTATACTCCACTGGACTTGTCTAACTCAATTCATAACTGCTTCTTGTCTCAGCTAAAGCAATTACAGCTGATTCACATTCAGTAATTAATAAGTGTGAGGCCTGTTGTTCTCAAATATCACTGCTAATATTGGAAATAAATTATAGAGGGATATTTGGATATTATTACGCGCATGATTAGGAAGCGGGAAATATTGAGTTTGTAAATCTCTACCTTGTTTTACTTTTTATGGTGGTGGAAACACGTTCAAGAGGTTGAACTCTGCTGGCATTTATAGTTTGTGTGAGGTGTAATGCAATACAAACACATCCTGAGCCAGCACACTTCACGTTGTTTGACACTTGATAAAACTAAGACAATTTAATTCACAATACAAAAATGTATCCTGATAATATCTACTGATGGCTGTTTATGGAGTGAGAAGCAAAACTTTATATTCATCTTAACTAACAGCACCATCTACTTCTGCTCTTATCAATGCCCCACGCGCTTCAACGCACCACGTATGCGCCACGTTTGTGGTCAGACAGTGTTTGGTTGATGCTGCTCAGATCCTAGCTTGGTGAAAGCAGAGTCTGCATGGCCTAATTAGCCTGTAGCACCATCCCTCACATACAACAGTGTGCAGTGTGAGGCACAGGGCAGAGCCTGGCTGTCTGAAAGGGAGATACAGGGCAGCGGTCTACAAGGCCCAGATTTGTTCACTGCGCTGCTACTAATGTTTTATTGGTATTTTGGCATGAGTGGAATTTAATTCAGATCGTTTATGTATCTTGACATTTAAAAAGAGATATCAAATAGATTTATGGTGAGTAAGAGAGAAGGAAAGACGGGAAAGTTTTTTCCTGGATGTTTATCTGGAGAATGGATTGACTTCAAAATTAATACACAAATTAAAGGAAACAGCTGCCCACTTTATGTATATATAATTTCTTTAAACGAGCTCTGTCATCAGACCTGCTTATCGTATTTAATATTAACTGACTTGCACACGAGCCAGGGTTTCTTTAAATGACATTTGATACGGTTATTGGCGCAATCGAATTATGGGACTTTAAAGTTTTCAATGAAGCGCAAAATGGCTAATTGTCCTCAACTCTGACATCAGCTGTCAATTGAGGCTTTCTGTGTCTTGGCCCCCCGCCTGGTGCTGACCCTATATGAGGCCCCTTGGCCACTCTGCGCGCCAGAGCTAAGAAGCCAAGAAAGGTCACAGACTACGCCAAATCGCTCTTGATTACTTGAGACATTAGGTAATCGATTAGAAAACATAAGTGACTTTGCATAAACAAAGGGTCCAGTGATAGGCACTGGTTAGTTAGCGGAGCGCAATATGGAAGGAAAATAGAGGAATTTAATATGTTTTTATTGAATGAAATTAGGAAGGAAATTAAGTATTGACTTGCGAATATAGTCTAGATTTAAAAAAAAGTTCTTCAATTAATTTTTTTTTTCACTTTTTTTTCACTTTTTTTTCACTTTTTTTTTTTACTTTTTAATTAGGCTAACTGAACAAGCAAACTTTTGAAATAAACCACGAAGGCCTGTCCTGGGACTGTGCCTCAATTTCACTAAAGAGTAGAGCGTTAAAAAAATAAAAATAAATAAATAATTAAATAAATAAAAAATAAAAAATAGGCTAGTGTTACTGTTTTTGTACTGGGTTGACGCAGTTGATATTGGAGTTTTAGTCATTCCCGTCTCTCCCTGCCTCTCACTGCATCCTCTGCAGTCGGCCGGGGGGGAGTGTCGCCCCGGGCCAAACATATGCTTCTTTCCATTGCACTAATCCAAATGCAGCGTGGAGGAATAATTGCTCGAGTGGCCGTGGCTTCTCACAGGCTTTGTCCCTCACTGCCTCCCGTCAGCCAGGCACACGCCATTTCAATCAAGTCTCTTTCTGTATCAAAAACCCCGGACCTTTTATCAAACCAGACCCTCACGCTTCATAAGCACACAACCACATCCTTTAAAATGCCTTTTCTCTTTTGAATTTCCCCTGGTGTTGTTCTACGCGCTGTCAGGCCCTCATATCTGCAGAACTGCCTTCATTAATATTGACACACGCCTTTGTGACTTTGCTGGGCTTCATTGGCAGGACGGTCGCGTGAGCACTGACTACAAATCGAACTGACTTATGGTGACTTTTGCGCTATTTGTGATTTGTAAAAAAAAACAAAAACAAAAACAAAAAAAAAACTCCAGAAAGTTAAAATAATTTAACCCAGAAAATCTAATAATAATAGTAGTAGTAGTAGTAGTAGTAGTAGTAGTAGTAGTAGTAGTAGTAGTAGTAATAATAATAATAATAATAATAATAATAATAATAATAATAATAATAAAATATGTATTACTTACAACTAACTAACTTACTTTCATTGACTTTGACATATCCAGTTTGTAATAGGATATTGATTACAAAGATTATTCCAAGTGATGATTTTAGGCCCAATGAAACTTACAGATGCATGAACATGAACACAGCCATTTTATCTAAAGGTTGAGAGGCAAATTAAGAGAGGTGGTACAATTTGATGCAATAAAGTGACAAACATGTTTCATACGTGAATGCAAAACGTAAGCAGGCCTTCTGCAGGATGATCATGCTCATGTGTTGTCTCCGCCTGCACAGCTCCGTGTCAACCGTTTATTTTCTGTGAATCAACGACGAAAAATCACTGTAGTAAAATGGAGCATTTGCTAGGAAATCACATATTTCTGTACGGATAAGAAATGAAATAAGACACAGAATGGGGTTTGGGCGCGTGGGGGTGGGGTGCAGCAGCGGAGAGAACCGTGGATGTCTGACTGAATTAATAGACATGATAATTTCACACTATTTCATAGTGAGCTATCTGTTCCATCACAGCAAAATAAAAGGGTCACTGCGCAGCTGTGGCAAACCCCAAGCGTTATTATGAAGTTTGATGATAGACCCCCCCGCTCTTTCTTTTCTCCCAGCTTTTTTCTCCCCTTCTCTCTGGTACTTCGCTCGAGGCCAGCAATAGCTCGGGGCCACGCCGGTGCCTCCCCATGATAAAGGACTTAGACTGTGTCTGTGCGCAAAGAAAGCGCAGCAGCTTCTCTCTCTCCCGAACCTAATCAACTCAGTGGCTTGGCCCTTTAACGATTGGTACACGGCCCCTCCCATCCACATTTATTTCTTTTCCCCCTTCCCCTCCCTTGTTCCTGTCTTTCTGCCGGTTAGAATCCGGTGTTTATAGATATTTTATTAAGTTTTAAATGTATAATAATAATAATAATAATAATAATAATAATAATAATAATAATAAACAAACATAGGAGAATATTTTTTATTTACGTTTGTCATTTTAAAACATTTCTTTTTTTAACAACATTTTGGAGTTTTTTTTTTTTTTGAGTTTTGTTTTATCAAAAATATGTATATTTGGGGTGCATCTGCCCACATACAAATGCCAGAAAACTATCACAGAGGGTCACTGTGACATGTGACAAAGGTCGTAAGCCAAGCCAAGCAGAGCACGTCATGTGTTTGTTACAAGTGACTTTAGAGATTTCAAACAGTCATTATGTAGTGCTCAAATCACTTTGCTCAGTCACACACTAACTAGTTGTTTTCTCAGGCATTTCACATATAACAAAGTATAAAAACAACCGTGAAACAGACAATTGTGTTCTTATGTTTTACACTCTCATTGAAAAGCTAAAATCAGATCTTTCTGAATTTTCACATGATAAAAAATATGCTCTTAGGCAAAACTTAATATGACTGGATAGGGATCCACATTTAAAAATAGTTATAAATCAATATTTCATATGATAATAACAGACAAAGTGGCACTATTTTCTGCAAAACAGCATAACTTGCTAAATAAATATGATACGTCTGGTCAAACAATAGTGCCATTGCTCAATAATAGCAATATACATAATAGTTATAAAGTTATAGTTGTTTTACTGACAACTGGGTTTTCTATTGCATTTATACACTTATGATACATAGTTTTCTATATTATTGCCTCACATTTTTGCACTGATTGTTATTTATTTGGACAATCAAATCATTTCAACCACTTAGCTAATTAGTGAGATTAGCTTACCCTGAAATGGCATTAAAACTATTTCTGTCATTTTTTATAGATGACAAGGACACCTGACAATGACTGCACAATAAACAACCACTTTATTAGCTTAAAGGAGAGTGGTGTGTGTTTGAAGGAGTTAGAGAGCTCGGTCTGGCCTTTCAGAGACTGTGAAGAACTGGTTTTGATCTTACCACGGGCTAAACACTGCCAACAGGACTTGACATTGCAGAACAATTTCCCAATTACCTTTTGACATGCATATTGACACAAACGCGCAAAACTGTAATTTTCTCTCTGAATTTGTTAGCTTGAGGGCCTCACTTTCATGCCAGTGGATTGTCAGATGTGCTGCTCCCTCACTATCCTCTCTCGCTCCGCTCCTCATCTCCACTGTGCTTACATGTGATTGTCCAGAAAAGTGAAAAATTTGGAAAAAATGTTTCACTTTCATAAAATATACAATACTGTTAAAACATTTTGGTGAGGTGTAAAAAAATTGGTGACTTTTATAACCTTTTATAAATCCTTTTTTTTTTTTTTTTTTCACAGGAACGGTCAGTCGTGGGCCAAAGACAAAATTACCAATTTTGGTGTGGATCCTGATCACTGTCCAGGAGTAATTTAAGAGATTCTGGACCATTTTGGAATATGGACTGAAGATATTTAATTCAATAAAATAACAAATTATTCATTTTAGTTAATTCTTTACAATTGTGAGATATATGGGTTTTGTGGCTCAATGGAAAGAGCATTTATCACTGAATTAGAAGATGTTTGAATCCAGGTCTGGGCACTATGTCTTTACGTTGTCTACACTCACCAAGTGCATCTAGTTTTGATTTTTCTTTTTTGTTTGTTTGCATTTTTGGTGTATTTTTGTACATTTTGCTGAGTACTATACGTTCGAACTGTCTTGAGTAACATTTGGACAGATCTGTTTCCACATTCTTATTGGATAGATTTGATTATTTTTGGTCATTAATGGCATTTTAGAGACACAGACACAATGTGATGTGTCATGTGATCCAACGTTGTGCCAAAAACCTCAACCTTAGTCAATAAACTTGGCAAACCTCGTAAACATGTTGTCTTTTTATTGTCAATCTGAAGGTTAGAGCCAAAGCTGACATGCCGGTTGACACTGAAATGCCATAATCACTGGGATGTTTTCTTGACTTTGAAATGTCCAGGCGGCGCAGACAGGACAGAGGACGATGGCTGTGTCATTGTAAGCTTGTCATCGCTTTGGACTTGATTGGCACATGCTATGGTGGATTACAGGAGCTGGTGTTGATGGAGAGTTAACCTGAGACTCTGGAGGAACCCCTCAAAAACTGGGTCAGACATGAGGCTTGGCTGTGCCCCGAGCCGCTCTGCCCAAGATCTGGTCCCAGCACAGGGGGACTGCTGGTGGAAGAGGAGGCTCCAGCCTAAGGCCTGGGATGAAGGCCAAGACCCAAGCCAATACCTCAGTCCTTGCACACACATTTCAAATCTGGAGTTACACAAGGATTTCCATGTTAGGTGTTGGATAATTACCAAGAGTCACATGTCAGTGTACATTTTTTTTGCCAGTGCCAAAACCGGATAAATGGAGATAACTGCATCAGGTAGGGCATCTGGTGTAAAACCTGTGCTATATCAATATGGAAGTGTAGATTCATTACAAGTGCATAAACAATATAATAACTTTTGATGAACAAGATGACATTTCTGAAAAGGCCACTTTATATGTCCAGAGAGCTCAAAGCAGAATGATAATGAACCACATGTCATTAAAATCAGTAGGCCTCCATGTGACTTCACCAGCAGCCTTAAAGATGTCTCTCCATCCACATAATGAAAAAGTATGGTTCGTTTTCATAGTATTATAAACCTTTACATGCAACTTGAATAAATGAATCATTTTCCCAAGCCCAGTCCTGAAGTTGCAAAGCAGATGCAAATGAGAAAAATGTAAATACAGCCTATGTGAATTCACTATGGGCATCCTCTTTATCTTCCTCCTTGGCCCTGGCGTTCATAGTGTGTAACCCAAATAAGCGCCGTCTTCTTTCAGTAGTCACCTAAATTAAAGCAGCCACAACTAAGGGCTGGGGCTGAACGCCAGGGCTTTGCAGTGGCAGCACCGTGTTTAACACAAGTTCCATTAAAACGAGCCCATTACTACTACTGAAGAAAACGGCGCCCCGGGCTTCACTAAAGTGTTGCGAAAACCTCATTGATAATTAAATGTTGGTTACCCCCGGTATGCATCGCTCTCGCTCTTTGCTTACCAATCAAACCTCCGCCCACCGCCGCTGCCACTCGCCCCCTGTCTTTTCCTCATTGTTTATCAAGGAATCATACAGTCTTCTAATAGGTGCCAATTAGACGCAATGGGGGCTCTGGGGTTAATTATTCCCCACACATTATTTGATTGTATTTAGAGTGGCACAGTCCTGGAGAAAGATGGTGACAAGGTTAACAGTAGATAACACCTTTTTGTTGATGAGCTCATTGGTAGGGAGGGCCCATGCTCCCAATTTTTGTCCCTATAGCATCTCAATTCTCATCACTCATGACAGGGAAGTACAATACTATGCCAAAATATTTAGCGAGTTGTAAAAAATATTGTTAAGTAAGAGTGCTTTGATAAATGCATAATGTCAAATGTTCAAATTTTAGAAAAGGTCATGGGCCAAAGACAAAAATGATTAATTTTGGCGTGGACCCTAATCTGATATGTTTACTGTTCAGGAGTATTTTAAAGGATTGTGCACCATTTTGAGATACAAATCAAAGACACTAACTTCACTCACTGAAAGAAGGGTGCATACCTATGTTCCCTGGTACCTATGTTCTCCGGAGAGTATGGAGTGGGGAACATAGGCACTGGGAAAGTACCTATGTTCCCCGGTATGTTCCCCCAGTTTGTAGAAACCAGGAAAGATAAGTAAGTCCTGAAGTCTCCTAACCTTAGCCCTAACCCTAAACTTAACTCTAATCTTAATTTTTCCTGGGGAACATAGGTACTGGGGAACACATAGGGCTGAGCTTCAAAAAGAACAAATGATTTATTTTGGTAGATTCTTTTTTATTGTGAGTTATGACCATTGGGAATGAAAGTTTTGTGGCATAAGGGATAGAACTTTTACCCCTGATGTTTGAGTTTGAGTCCAGGTCTGGGCACTTTACTGTTGCCATTGCGAGATAGGATGAATGCCTTAGCAGAGGTCCATACTCTTTGTAGTTTTTTCCAAAATTTTTGCAATTTCATGTATTATTGTTTGTTCATATCCTTTTTTAAAACACTTTTGTAGACACATTGAAGATAGTGACTAAATTCCAGGAAAAGGCTTAACATTGAGTTCCTATTGTTGTAATGTTGATTTGATTAGATTAAAATCATATCATCATATTCAAATTTTTTTATTTTGCATGACTCCTCATAACAGTGTTGTTCTTTCAAGGTACTGTGAGAAAACAAAGGTGGATTGTTAATAATTTCTATTCTTGAATAATATATATATATATATATATATATATATATATATATATATATATATATATATATATATATATATATATATATAATCCACACGTATATATATATATATATATATATATAATCCACACTGAAATAAAAACAAACAGACACAGGAAGCAGGGAAACATTTTTCTTTTTTTTTCTTTCAAGTGCAACATGGAGTGCATGGGCATCAATAATACAATAATAATGTGGATTCTCATTGAAACATTAGAAGGAAGTAAAGAAAAATCAGATGCACAATGAGCGGTAGGTATCTGATTTATTCTGGGCAAATAGATAATCATCATTACGCCCAAGTGCGCCTCTTTTCAGTCACATTGCAGCAAAGCAAAGACATAAAAGTAAGTTGCGAATGATGCTTTTGACAGTTTGCTAATGGATCGCTGTAGGCCCATCTGTTTCACTGCAAATAGCGCAATGGTTGGGGTTTTGGATTCGGCTGTTGAAGACTGTTACCACTGTCACTGTAAACAATAATTGTCAAACATATTTACCCCGCAATCGCTTTAGCAGATGTTACGCTTTTTGTTTCAAGCCCTTTTTTTGTGTGTTGTATCTCCCCTTTGCAGACACAGCACATGCCCCCCGCCCCATCACCACTTCCACCACCTCCACCACCACCACTGCTTCTACTGCTGCTGCTGCTGCACCCCCAACTGGAATATTGAGCAGGTATTTGCCGAAAGGTGCTCCAGGGCACACAGTGTTAGGGATTGGGATGGGGTAGGGTTGGGATGGGGAGGGGTGGAGGAGAGAGAGATTATCTCGGCCCTTCATCAGTGGTCCCCCTCCACCCCGCTCCTGTCTCTCTCGGCTCCTCCTGCCCAGCACCGAGCCCTGAGGGTGCCGGGCGGAGGCGGGACCCAGCAGTGCCTTGCAGCCATGCAACCTCTTTATCACTCTAATCTGTTAATTGTAGGCGCTCAATTGGCACATGGTGGCTTTTTATTAGAGCCTACCGACATTAACTAGATGGAGAATGTGCAAAAGCTGGAGTGGCCCTTGTAGGCTCAGCTTTGTGGTTGACTTTTTGACCATAAAGAAGACTGGCATGATTTGTTGTTAGCATTGTTGGCAAATTGGAGTAGGCCCACAAACAAATGTTTAGAAACAATGAAAGTAGTGTCAAATTTTCAAATGTAATGCGATTGTGTTAACTGAAAATTCTATTTTTTTCTTAAAATTCAATTCAGTTCATTAGTCACACAATCAAACATAAACAATGGCTAAACTAAACAGTCCCAGGACATCCCCTGTTCTTACAGACCCTTCTCAGTAAGGAAAAACTCCTAACAAAGAAATCTTAAGAAAAAACACACTGAAGGACAGATTGACTCCCAGGATGAACCGGCTTTAAATGTATCTAGGACTGTTAAATGTGGTTCATTAGCTCATCTATATAGTATTCTAATCTATAGTAGTGAAAGAAAAACTGTCTGACAATACTAAAATATACTTTATTATACTATTCTAACATAGACTATGGACATAGATCTACATTTTGAGGACATGACTAAGCATGTACAGTAACTTATTAAAAAAACAAAAAACTTCTTTTCTTTGACCAGTTCATGGTTGTGAATAGAGTTCAATAGGTTTGAAAGAGTATAATGCCTCTTCTCTGCAGGTGAGTCAATGGTCCATCTGATCTCCATTTGTGCAGTCTGTTACAGTACTCATCCCTAATGTGAAGACACAGAGAGGGGAGTTGGATGGAGGGCCAGGGGTCTGCCCTCTCTGTCCCGTCTGGACTTGCCTGGATCGACTGCTCGTTTTGTTCTTCGGCTCAACAATCTCCCTGCCTCCTTTCCTTTGTTCGTCAGACTTTTGGTTTGTGTCAGTGAGACAGCAGAGACATTTGTCGGACTGTTTCAACTAAAGAGAAAGTTATATCTGATCACCTAACAGTAAAGAGGATGCCCACAGTGCAAACAGAATAGATTCCCTTGTTGATGACTGCATCTCTTACAAACAGTGGTGAAGCTAACCAGATACTTTTACTCGAGTACTTGTACTTACCCAAACGTTTCAAGCCATACTTTTCCTATCACCTGAGTACATTTTGGATTAAAATACTTTTACTCAAGTACATTTTTACAATCTCTAAATAAGTAAAAGCATTTTTGACCCTAGTAATAGCAGTAGTCGTAATAGTAATAGTAATAGTAATAGTAATAGAAATAGTAATAGTATTAGTAATAGAAATAGAAGATGAGCTTTTTTGCTGAGCAATTGAAAAGAAAAGAAAACAAAACAAAAGCTTCCCAAAGTACTTTCTAAACTCAATACATTCTACTGTCAACTATGTCAACTAACTATTTTTGAAGTAACAGTACTTTTTTGAGTACTTCTTCCATTTTTGGTTATAAGACGTAAAAGGATCAACTATTGGATTCACATCTCTATGGAAAGTCATGGATATTTGGACATTGTTTGAGAACATGTCCAAATGAAAAGGAGAAGTGCATATTAACAGAGGTAGTTATTCAGCAGAGTTTTCCTCGTGCCTCCCTCAGAGAAATGCAGACCTGTGAGTTGGTGACAGAACAATGAAGTGAGCGATTTATGGCTGCCTATTAACAACTGCTGCGTTCAGGCCCCGCTCGGCAAACAGGTGTTTTACGAGTCCGCCCTCACACTGACACAGGTCCTGCTGTGGACTTCACCAAAACCTTTCGCTGGTTCATTTACATTTGTGATGTTGAAACAAATCTCACAAACTTCATTACGTCACAGCCCAACACTGTCTGTATAGCAGAGGTTAAAAGTAGACACATAAAAGTACATTTTCTAAACCACACTTTAACTTAAGTAGATTTTAGAGGAAAGATTCTTTTATCAGTAGTGATAACAGTAATAGCAGTTGAAGTGGCACAGGTAGTACAGTAGTAATAGTAGTAGCAGTAATAGTAGTAGTAATAGTAGTAGTGGTGAATAGAAAGGACTGTTGTTACCACAGACTTGATTTGAGCACAAGAATATTGATCCTGCTCTGAAAACAAAAAATGGCTTAAAACATGACATAAGTTAGTTGCAGAAAGACAAACTGATTTGAAAGGAGGTGGGATTAAATAGGTTTTATCTTCCTCCCACTTCTATTCAGATGTCTAAGGAACAAAGAAGACAATATTATTTACTTACTTACTTGGTAATTATGTGTTATTAATTGACATGGATTTGATTTACATAACAACTAAGTTTGTTTTAAGTTTGTTATTTATGCCTGAATATGTATGAATAAACACACTCAACAAATTGATTTTTAAAAAATGTGCCATTGCTGTTTTTGTGTTTTCACTTGTGTCAAATCCAGTGGCATATAAGCGTGATAACAAATTGGATTTAGACAGGAATAGATTAAATTAGTTATATGTGTGACAGGAGAGTTGTATCTACAGATTCAATGCTCTCTTTGTCTATGAAGGGACAGTATATTTGCAAATGATCAGGCAATTTCTTAAGGTTTTTGCTTGATTAGTATGTCCTCATGTCAATTAGAGAATGGCTTTTTGAGTGTAGAACTAATTGAGCACACTGATTTAGTGTTTTTGTTGCAGCCTGGTCACAAGGACTTCATGTGGCCAGAAGATTCAAAGCTAAACTCACCATGAATCCAACTCTATTTTTGGTTCAAAAAGGGCATTTTTTGGGTCATACATGCTTAACAGTCACTTCTACACATCATTACTACATTTTGTCATTTCAAAGCAATGGTTGAAAATATAATCAAAATCTGTACTCAAGGAAAACGACAGTTACTTCATAAATATTATTCACTAAATACAAAGTATAAAAATGTAAACTTAAGGAGAAAGTATTTGCAATAAAAACAATAAAATTTAATACTACTACTACTACACAACAGTCCAAATCGTGCTTGAACCCAGGACCTTTTGAAGAGAAGCACACTATACTCACTTTGCTGAAATCAAAAATAGTTTTTACTTCTTTTGAGAATTTTTGAGTACAAGAAAAAACAATACTGAATTCAAAAAGTATCTTCTTGAGAATAACCTATGAAAGTAGTTAATTGATTTAGTAAATTGCCTGAGTATACTACTACTTTCCACCACTGTTTAAAAGTATATTTTACATAGAGACTTAGAAGATGATATTATTAGAAAAAAAAGTGGTGTGATTCCTGGGAAAGCGGAGAAAGGATGTGAAGTGTTTCCTGAATGGATACTTTTTCAGGTTAGGACTGAAGACAGCGAGTTACTCTGCCATCCTCCGTGGAGTGAAACTAATCTAATTCACTTTGAGGAATGTAAGTGGGCCAATGCAGACAAGGTGTGAGACTGTGCCCAGTAAACAAAGCTCCTCAAAGCTTTAATGAGAAACTGACATACAATTTAGACAGGCCAAATTAAGATTAATGTAAGATAAAGTTACATTTACAGTCGCGCCAAAAAATAGTGGATATTTGTATTTTTTTTAAAACAAACATTTCAAATTCAATGCAAGCCCCTCTCATTTCAACTTTTTATCTGCTATATACATTACATTACAAATACAATTTAATATTTGAAACATAACCTGGAAGAAGTATTCATATCCCGTTTTCAATAAAAGTATTGTTATTTCAAAATATCTTTACTCAAGCAGAAGTAAAAATACTCAACAAAATACTACTAATGTCCCTAAATCTGCCTCAAAACCGTGACCTACTGATTACAAGGTGGGTAATATTTATTATATGCATGTATATCTATGAGTATTATAACATATATAAATTAATATAAACAAAATAAATGCCAGGAATTTTTATTTTGATTTTCACCTTTCTAGGTTTTCACTTTTTGTACAGAACACAAAATTGTTAAATATTCATATTACCTGTAAAGAGATTAAAAACATTGTGCCATTATGTGCCATCCTTAAATACTGTTTTGAACTATTATGGGCTGTGCGTGACCCAGTGGCTTATTCTGTGCAACAATACAATGCAAAAGAAACCATTGTAAACAGATGTGACTGGATGAATTTACATAGTTGCGCCATTTCAGAAAGTTCAAAGTCGCAGTTAAACAATGTGCATCTGTGTGCTGGTGGCCTGTAATCCAATTGTGTGTGTAGTGAAGCATTGGTCGTTTCCTGCTCTGTCGACAGCTTTGTCATTACTGGTCAAACTTTGCAATGGCAGGAACACGCCACACTCCAGACCACACTCCAGCTAAGTGGCTTTTATTGGGTGACTTTTCGCCGGGGCTAAATGGGGATAACATTTTATTCACAGTGTTCGGGGAGAGCCCGAGGTGTGCACGGCCCTAAGTGGAAAGGCTCTGCAACTTAAAGGAGCCCCTTAGCTTCCGGCACTGTTTTATTACAACTACTGTTTACATCTCCCAATACATCCTAAGTATTTCCATTATTAAGTTTGGACAAATCATTTGCCTGGGGTTCAAAGTAGTATGCCATTGAAACATGATCCCTCTGTTGATCTTATTACTGCCAAACCAAACAAGCAGAAATCAATTTCAGCAGGAAAGGTAAAGGAAGAAGGGGAAAGGAGGAGGAAATTAGATCAGAACGATTGAGGGGTAGTGGTGCAGCTGTGGGTGGAGGTGGGGTCTGCCACATACGCTATATGCCAGAGGTTCTCAAACTGTGGTACGGGAACCACTCGTGGTACATAGCCTTCTTCTGGTGGTATACTACACAGTCTTTTGCAGTTCTGAGCTACATTTTAGTCCTGGCTTAGATCTGATTTGAAACTGGTTATGCCTTAGTTTAGACCTGGTTTAGCTCTAGTTTAATCCTGGTTTAGTCTGGGGTTAGATCTAGTTTATTCCTGATTTAGTGCCAGTTTATCCCTGATTTAGTCCAGAATGCTATAGACCTGGTTTAGTCCTAGTTTAGACCTGGTTATGTCCTGATTTAGTTCGGGTTTAGATCAGATTTAGTCATGGTTTAGATCTGGTTTAGTCCTTGGGTATAGCTGGTTTAGATCTGGTTTAGTCCAAGCTTAGTTCTGGTTATGTCCTGATTTAGACCTGGTATAGACCTGGTTTAGCCTTATTTAGTTCTAGTAGAGTCCTTGCGTATATCTGGTTTACACCTGGTATAAACCTGGCTGTAGTCCTGATTTTAGTTTTATTATAGTATTGACCATGTTCAGCCATATTTAATCCTGGTTGTAATCCTGGTTATGTCCTGGTTTACACCTGGTTTAGTCTACAGTCCTGGTTTAGTCCTGGTATAGTCCATGTTTTGTCTATAGTGATGCTCATTTTACTCCTGGTACTTTTAAAACTAAATATTTTCTGATGCGGTACTTCGTGTGTAAAGTTAGAGAAACCACTGCTTTGTGCTTTACGCTGTGCGCCAGTGGTGTTTGCTCACTGCCCAAACAAGTTGAAAAACAGTGAGGTGTAATTTTAAAGCATTAAAATATGGTACCTCTCTCCTCTCTCTCTGTTTCTACCTCGTGCCCTGGAGGAGAAAGCAGACACCTTGGATCACAGTTTTTTTTTTTTTCATCTCACGCTGCGCCTTTTTAAAGACTCTCCAAACTGTGAGAAAGTCTACTCCAGCTGCTTCAAGTGTAATTATATGACAGTTTAGTGGTTTATATACAGCACCTTTTCATTTCATACACTTAATAGAGTGTTAATTAAAATCCAAATTATGTTGCTCTTGACTGTACATCCTGAATTCATTACTAATGTTGAGTTGTACAAATGTCCCGGGCTGATTAAAAACGCAATTGATGATGTTTAAACTATGAGAACTACACTTTTCATTCGGATCTTGTTTATAAGATGGCTAGATTGCAGTCGAAAGGAGTGGATGTGATAAATTAGCTCTGGGACCAAATGTACAGCAGAGGTTCTGGCAGCATGCCATTAGGAACCCTTATAAAAAAGGCAACATGCGTAGTCGCTCTATGCCTTTTGCCATTTGGGTGGCACGGGAGAGGCGAGGGGGAAAAGCAGGACCAATGTGCGAACAGTGTTAATACCAACTGAGTGATGTCATGGAAAAGTTAGCCATGTTTAAGCAGCTTCTACAACCGCTTCCTTCAAAGTCCATGCCCACACAAGAGTTTCACAATATCATGTAAAGTGTATGTTTATGAGTGAATCTGTAGATGTTTATGCATTCAGATATATACAGATGATGACAAAGGGCTTCCATAATTGTGCATCCTTCTAAAGGTTAATGAACTTCACACTTTGCAGAAAGCTGACAGCGCCCACAACACTGCATTCCTGTTTTATTATGTGTGTGCTCATCTGTGTATTTGGCAGAAGATGCTGCTATGAATTTGCACAGCTGATAATAAACATGAACAGACAAGTCTATCTGAGAACTGCAATTGAAAACATATAACAGTAAATAATACAAAACAAACCAGGCCATTTGTATTTTGCTTTCATTTGGTTAAACCCAGTGTACACATGCTTCTTCTAGCATATGGCTGAATCCTTAAAGATCATACATATTTCAAATATGTTAATATGGCAGTGAATATATGCGGTGTGAGAATACAAAATGAACATTAGAAAGCCATGAATTAATCTCATGAAAAATGCACAACTGTCTAATTATTCTTTGGGACAATCATCAATTGCAAAACAGCTTCGTGCATCGCATTTGGGAGAACAAGTACTCAAGAGGGAAATACTTATTCTTGCATTAGCATTTGGAGTTAAATAACTACAGTGTTGTAAGAGTTGGTCACACAGACTGCAAAACAAATCTAAATTGCCATATTACATTATACTACAAAACATATTAGTGATTAAAGGGATTTCAATATAGGTGCATTAGCAGGAATATGCAGAGGCCCATAATGGTACATAAAGTTATACACAGCTTTGCAACTTGATGTGTACTCGAACATGTACAAATACAGTTATGGATATGTCAGGTCTTTGCACATATGCTTAACTGTATAACAAATAACATGATAGATTATTCATTGAACACCACAACAATTAATTTTCAGTTATTATCAATCACTTGACCAATTGGTTGTCACTTTACTGTCTAGATATGCTCAGTAATACTGGTATACTTCTCACCATTAGCTAGCTACAAAAGCTATGTGCTTTGTTAACCCATAACCTTTTCCAAATGTTGTATTCACCCTCATGGCATCATTTGTCACACTCACTGCTCACTAATTCTAAATGCCTGTAGTCTTGTTTTGGACTGCTCACTGTCTCTGAGTTAACTACGTTGACTAGCAGTCAGCCTCCTCTAATTTTTTTTAAACTTTGACATGCAGGGATGATTGTTTACTGCTCCGACAGATAAATTAAAAACTGCATAGTCTTCACAATCGAATGTATCCTTTTCTTATATTTATCCTGAAACTTAAAAGTCTCCCTGCATTCCATCAAACATAAGTCTAGCCTTAAAAACAAAGCTCTCATCACTTCTGTACCTCTATGAAATCTTAGACAAGCAGCACTTTTTGATGGGAGACAACCTGAACAGCAAACATAGTACTGTCTGCAAAGTGTGAATATTTGTATCTTTTTTCTTTCCTGTTTTTTCTCTCTTTTTTTTTTTTTTTTTTTTTTTTGCTTGCCCTGCTGTCTGCCTGTGTTGTTTTGAAGCAGTGAATAGATTTAAAAGATGCAGGATGACAAGACAAAGAGCTGGGGAATAGCCCCCGGGCGCTTGTGCTTTAAGTCATGCCATTTCCTTGCATGGCAGGCAGCCCTAAATAAGTTACTTATAAGCATTTATTGATGCACAAGTGTGGCATCTGTTCCTAGCTGCGGTTCTGGATGTAATTAGCTCAGAACCTTACACACTTCAATCAAGCGACACATTTAGAGATACGTCCCCCGCCCCCCAGCCTATACCCCCCCTTTCACTTGCTGCTTCTCCTTCATTCCCTCTTTCAATCTCTCCCTTGCTTAGCTGTGGAATCCGCCATGCACAGTAATTACTCTATGATAACCTTCATCATCATTATCCCCAACAGCATCTACTTAAGCATTCCTAACTGTTAAACTAGTGAGGTGCTGCAGAGGCTCACTTTGATGACATTAGAGGTGATAAAGGAACATCAAACATGGCCCAGCAAACTAATGTTTTTTTTTTTAATATATAGACAAGGGCTGTGTCCAAATTCACCCCCTAGACCCTAACCCCTCAAACACAGTGCTGCACACACTACTACATACATAGTGTTTCAATTTTTAGCTTGCCAATAACCATGATTATGTAAAAAAAATTCTAGATTGGTATTTTGTAATAAAGTCCAATAAGTCTTAAATGATTTATGGATAAATAAAAATTGTGTTAAATTCAACACATCACACGTTTAAGTAAAACTTACTGGATTTTTGGATCTCTCTTTTCTGTAGCACAGACATGTCCAAAGTCCGGCCCAGGGGCCATTTGTGGCATGAATCGAGATTTCATATGGCCCTCAGCTTCTATGATAAAATGTAGTACTGAGGGCCGAGCATCATTTTCATAGCGTTTTTGTAGCTTTGTCTGTTCTGTATTTGTGCATCTCATCTAAAACTCTCTGCCTTGTGTTTTCTAATTGATCAAAACATAATTGCAGTTGCAGTTTTTATGTTCAAATATGTTATTTTGTTGGGATTTGATTCATTTTATAGTCAAAGAAAATTATTTAGCTTTTGAAAACAAAATAGTAAAAATTAAAATTAAACAGTGCATTAAATTTATACCCACACTGGAAAAAATTTGGACACCCCTGCTTTAGAGGGATGCTATCATACTGTATTTGTCTGTGCAAGCTCAGATAAGCAAACATTAAGAGTATTACAGTTGTCCTGTTCTACTCCGACAACCTGGCCATTCAGTGACCATTGCTGTTCATTACTTTTTATGATGCATTGTAGGAAGTTTTGTGTGCACTACTTTTCAGTCACTGAGTATTTTCAAAACAAACGTGTAACGTATAACAGCAGTTAAAATATTCCCCATTAAAGAGATCTAAACTAGTCTGGTCTTCTCCAGTTGACCTGAGCCGGATTCGAACTCGGGTTGTTCAAGTAAGTGATATGCGCTCTACCAGGTGAACCACCCCGACAGCCCATGTTTTTAAATTAATAATATAAATAATTCATGCTAACAAACATCAAGGAGTTATGTGGTCATGTTTCTGAGTGATGCCCTGGCTCCACACAAATTGTAGATGTAAATGTGTTAATATTTTAATCACTCATTGGTCCAGACACGAGCTATTTCACAGAACAGAAGATTTGAAATAACCCCTTAAATTCTTTTAATTGGGTTTGTTTCACTGTGTGCGCATGGCTTTGTTGCCTTGTCTCTCTGTGTCCATGTGCATGTACTTAGGCACGGCGCAAAGAGGAATTAAATTTGATTAATTTCAGACGGATTTTGGAAATATAAACTATTCATTTTGTTACACAGAAACACAAGAAAAGGTTTAAACCTAGCCCAGGGGTACAGCTTTTGTGTCGAGTCTCCTTTGATATTACTGAGGGCTTTTTATTGAGCGCTTGACATGATAGATAAACCATACAGTGAATTGAATGGCCTTCCTCTGCAGCACCCAGTAAATGCCATTTGCCATTAACAATGCTGCAGTGGGGTACATAAACCATTAATACAACCTTTATGACCGTACAATCTAACTGAGCATGTCTCCTATACGCGGCTCCACTTCTGACGGACGTTTTCGCCTTGGCCTTCTTGCATTGCCACTAAAAGCTGAATTTAATTGCACCAAACAGATGAGATGACAGACATTAGCTTTTTAAATGCAGTCATAAAATGTGGACAGATAAGAAAATACATAAGAATTGGTACGCCTCTCGTACCAATAAAACGAAGGAAAAATGCCACTTTTTTGGCCCTACTACAAGAAGAAGCCCATGACCTGCTGTGTGGGTTTAACTGAGGGGACACCATGAGTGCCTCTTCCAGGCCAGGGGCGTGGAGAAGGTGGAGAGCGACAGGCGATCAGTCACAAGATGAGTGGGCCCAGTACAGAGACCTGTGGGGTGCCACAGACCCTCGGCCATTCCAGCAGAGCCGGCCCATTGATCATCACTAGGGGCCTATCGAGGAAGGGTTGTGACTAAAGCAGGCATGCGTGGAACAATGGTCAATAGTTGGGCTGACGTGCTTAAGCAGCTGGGCGTCAGTGGCTTTAATAGACGGGGTAGACTCCCTCTATATGGTCCACAAAGCATTGTCTGTTCCCCCCTTTGGATGAGAAGGTGGTTTTCTGCAGGAGGCCGGACCCGCTATCATGTGGTGGCTGTTTTCCCCACAGCCAGCGCTCTCCATCAGCTGAATGGACTTTGTGGCTGACATGGCCTATATGTTTGTGTGTTGATGGTAGAGGGAAGCTACAAGAGAAGAAAGCAGCCCATTGAGACACATAGCAAGGGGGGAACACACACAGCATATCACAAGGGAGCATCTGGTAGGAGGAATGTGTACATGATGTCAAATGATCATCCAAAGATAGGCCTCCCTTCATAAAAACTAAAGAGGGTGATAAAGGGCAGCGCCAACAACAAGAGTCTGAGGAAAGGAGGCTTGTTAGTGTTGTCTTGTTGGAGAGTTTTCTTAATGGTGTTTGGAGATTGGGGAGGTTTAGTCTTGTGACACATGAGAAGGAATGTTTCCATGACCGAGTAAACTGTCTGACTCAAATTTTGTGGTCGGCTACAGGAACAGACAACATAATAGCTTCTTCCCCTCCCATTCCCTTCAACATCCATACCAAATATGCCTGTCTAGCAAGAAAAAAAAAAAAAGTTTTCAAGAACATGCGTGCAAATCCACTTTGATCCATCCTTTGAATGCACACTTGCTGTCAGTTTAGTCAAAGCGTGTTCGGGCACATGAGAGCTTTGAGGAGCCTGCAAACACCTGCTATAAAGCATGACTATGGCTATCAAATCACCACCTGAGTATGCGCCATAGGACAAGATAACAACCATATACTGACTATATGGTGCTGGTTTAGGGAAAAGATTATCCACTTTCTGAAAATTTGGAATAACAAACATCTCTTTTCTTTTGGGTTTTCCCTTCTGGGTGTGCCATGCCATATCATCTGCCTTTTAGTGAGCAGTGATTTGGATACACTTGCCCCCCCCCCCCCCCCCCAAATAAATAAATAAATAAATAAATAAATAAATAAATAAAATAAAATAAATAAATAAAAATTAAAAATAAATAAATAACAAAACATATTACCATATTACATATATTGTCAGTACATATATTGCCAGTACATATATTGCCAGTACACAATAGGTCATCCTCATATATTAATGAAAATTTTTGCTCCATGACTCCAGTCAGGGCCACATGGCCACAGAGCTTCAAGCCAAGTGCTTTTGGGAAATAGAGCTTTAAGGAGCCATTTATCACACACTTGACAGATCTTGACCTCTTTTACCATTAGTTGGCAGATGTTACCCGGCATCTTTAGCCACTTCGGACTTAGATAGCTCAAACAAGCAAATCTTTATTTATGTATAAGGTAAAGTGAATGGTGATTGTGGGCATTTCACAGGGGACCACTCACCTTACCTCAGAAACCCCCTCACTGAGTGACCTATCCACCCTGTTCTTATGTTGTGTACTCTACTGCTCCCCTGGGTGCTGCTGGATGGGGGTCATCCCATGGGGATCCCACCTGACTATTACCTGTGGACCAGGCTGTCACAGTTAGGCACCTGCACAGGGGAGATACAGCACACACACAGGCTCTGCTGGTGACACCCTCAGGGAGAGCTGTGGCAGGGGGAATGAGACTACCAGGGGACCAGGCAGCTCTGGGGAAGAAGCAAATGCCATCAGTCAAGAGCTGCCCATGTGCTGGCTTTGACATGAGCAAGATAACTGTGTGGTTAGAAAATAAACTGTCTTAAGGTCATAAACATAAAAACAAACAATACAAACTATTTCACAATAGAATCATCTTCTTTAAGAAAATAGAGTTATTAATTTAATTTCACTTTATTCCCAGTTAATCACACAAGTTACTTTAGCTTCTTGTTATTATCAGAATGAAACCAAATATACCAGATTTGGTTGGTGATGAGTCTGTCTCACAGTAAAATAACCTCGGTTACTTCAAGTTAAATTCTCTGTTAATATAATTAATGGTATTATACACTGACAAGGCCCATACTATACTGCTGCGGCCCCTTGCCCCAACCCTAAAAGTGTGACACAGGCCACGTGAGGACTTGGGGTCATAAAAAAGCCCAAGTGAATTATTACCTTAGTTTGGTGCCAGCTTGAGCTAACCCATTAGCCATGTCACCGATTTGCCCAAAAGACAGAATTTATTTTTTTAAATACTACTAAAATTCACCATGCAGCTAGGTTTTTCAAATGCTAATTGCATTTCATAGCTTGCTGTAGCTGTGTTGGGCATTTTTGGCCCCAATTCAGTGGAGCCACTTTTTGCTCGGCTATGGCAAATTGCCATTTGTGGTCTTTTGTTGAGAATCCAATACTGTGGCTTTGGGAAAGTCAGACATCTTAGGACCACTGTAACTTTATTCAACACAGTGGTGACCCTATGTAGTAGCACCAGGACTGTGCAGCAGGGAGGTGAGACGGACAAAGCAAGCCATTGTCTGATGATGGAAAACCACATGCTTCTTTCCCACACTTATCAGTTGGGGCCAGTATCTGAAAATAACAGCTAATGGCTATTAATGGCAAGACACAACAAAAATTAACAGTTGTGAAAAAAAATCACACAAATGTTTAAATCTCACTGTTAATGAGCCTAAGTAAGATTTTTATGAGATCATAATTTTAATGACGTACATTTCTATTATGTGTTGCAGGCAGTATCCACCATTACATTTCAGATTTAAGCACACTGCCAGATTAGAAACACATTTTATAATGAATGTAATAAATAAATTTGATTCATTTAAATGGAGGATGTAGATTTCTGTCATTTAAGCAAAATTAGTAACAGCTTTACAAAAAACAAAACAAAAAAAGCAATTAAGATGATATTGATTCAGAAGATGATTGGTTTGGCACAGGTCAGGGGTTGTTATGCCATAGTGCATATAGCCAAAAAGTGAAATACATATTGATTAACACCTCCAGGATATATATATATATATATATATATATATATATATATATATATATATATATATATATATATATATATATATATATATATATTTCTGATTCATTCTGTACAAATGGTTGATTAATTGATTAATTAAATACAATTTCGCAACATGTTTTGAGCGTTGTCTTCTTGCACTAAAAGCTTGCACTCTTTAACTATAAGCAACACAGACGACTTGGCTGTAGACGTCCAAGGAGAGACAGAGACAACAATCTTGTGCTTGTCTGTGTTTTACCTCTCCTGACACGGCCTGACCCCTCCATCGATCTCCTCGCCGCACAATGGGTTTCCTCCTCAACCACGGGCCATATGTGCATTTATATGTCTGAGTCTTCCCCCATCTCCAACAGCACTTTTCTTCTAACTACTACCACAAATCCACAAATCCAGGACAATTCTCTCAGGTCTTTTTCTGGAAAAGTTTGTTCAAAAGTTATTCAAACCCATAGCAATCAGTGCAGCTGACTAGTACATACAAGTAACTGTGCATTGCCTTTTTATCAGAAATCCATTTAACAGCAAACAGGTTTGAGTTTATGGTTGTCAACATCAGTGACAAAACCCAAGTTGAGTCATCTTGCCAGTAATACACACCAGGTTTGTGTGCACCAAAACACTGCCCACTCAATAAATACTGTACAGTGAGTAAACCGGGATGCCAATAATATACTTGTAATTTGCCTGAGACGATGATAGTGTTTCTGGATCATGGCCTCTCCCTTTAATAATACAGCTATAGGATGAATTTGTGCAATATGACTTCTGGAGGTGTTTCTGATCCATGCAGTAATTTTCAGTAAAGAATAATATCTGTGATTTGAAGACCCGAAGATCCTGAGCAGCCACTACATCCAAAACTAATACACATTTCCACGCTTTCTAAAAATGCTCCTCTTATACCCAGAAATCTCGCTGAAATGCTGCTCCAGCTGTTTTGTAAAATATTTTCCCCACTCTTTTGTTGCTCCATCCCAACTTTTTGGAGATGATATGCTGTTTTTATTCTGTTGTAAATAAAATTATAAGATTGGCATATCATTGCATTCTTTTTGTTTACATTTTACATGCAGCGTCACAACTCTTCTGAATTGGGAATTGAGGAATGGATAGAGAGGGAACTGTTTGGGCTTTTAAACGTGGCTTGAGATAAAAATAACTAGTCACACAACACAGAACTGGGCACTAGCTGGCTCTCTTGCCCCGGGGCTTGGCCTGCTCAGCCACTACCATGAGAGAGAGAGAGGGGTGGAGGTGGGGGGTTAGAGAGTGAAGGCAATAGAGATGCATGGAGGAAGGTGGTCGCGACATGGGGCAAAAAACTGTAAAACTCACGACGGAAAGTGGTAGATTTTAACTCAGGGACAAAGAAAGAGTGATAAAGAGAGATCAAGGGCTCAAAGGCTTATAAAGCAGAAAAAAGTGATGGCAGAGGATGTAAAAAAGAAAGACAGAAAGAAAAGAGAAGTTGTGTTTGATGTATGAGTGCTTGTTGTAAGCCCTGAACCGCTGCAGGCAAAACTCAAATCTTTTGTGATTAATTGGAAAGAAGTGGAGTATTATGAAGTGGCTGCACAAAGCCAGTGCACACAATGATATAAATACTAAATGAGAGCCACATAATACAATGCAAACAGAAGAAGTCTAGGCACTTCACGAGTGCTGAGTGCAGTCGATACATTATTTATGCCTGGTCATGTGTTTCCCGTTGAGTTTTTTTGCTTTTACTTTGACACCTGTGATAGGATGAGCTGTGGGTCTGATTTTTACAATTTCAGCAAAGTGTGTAAATACTGTACTTGGTCTGTCAGGTATTATTATTATTTTTTAATCCACTGTCCTTTATACACTGCAACAATAATGTTAATAATGCTAAATACATAGAGCTGAGTAATTTCAAGCAAGTTTATATGACAAATGATCACAACCATATTTTTTTCCACTGTTGCTACTGTTCCATTTGTTCTTAAATTTATCGAACCTGAATAAGACTATTGACTGATTTATAACTAGATCATAAGCATGCTTTTTTACAATATTTTTTATTCAAACCAAAAATAAAATATTTTGCCACCCACCAATATGACTTTCCACTAACTTCATATTTCTCAGTTGCAGTTTTAGAGATCTCACATGAATAAGCTATATAATCCACGACCCCAGTAAGTGTTTCCCCAAAGTCTGAATATGATATATGGGCCAAAATACTGCAAATGTATTGTGTACCACATTCTGAGTCGTCAATCCTTTTGCCATCCCACACAGCTAACCTCCATCACTTCAGGGTGCTCCTCTTATGGACTCTGTGGCTAACAAGCAGCTGGAGCGAAACATCTTCTGTCCCGCCTCTGCAACAATGTAAAACTTTTCCCCTCTCTCTAAGTGTGTGAGTGACAACAGCGTGTCTCCATCCTTCCGCCATATGCCCTCCATGCTGCTTAACAACCTTGTCACTGGAGTCTGCAAAGGACCATAAAAAATAGGCGACCGCGGCTAACGGCTGATGGCCATTCTTGCCGTCAGGAGGGGGGTCCTCTCCTCCTGACGCAGGCCTAATTAACCAACAGGCTTATCTAATGATACCCCTATCTCTCGCCTCTCGGCCCCCTAAGACCACTCTTCATGCATGCTGACATTGTCTTCCCATTCTAACGCTGATGGCTCTGTAAGTAGTAAAAAACATCTTGACCATTCAGCTGCCAGCGGAGAGGAGAGCTGAGGCTGCGGGTAATTAAAAGTTCCCCCAGATCTTAGGCCCTCAGGGGTTAAAATGAGGGGAGGAGCCGGGAATTTAGGGGGCTGATACAGAAGCACTCAGTCATGGTGATGTACGAGCTCCACCACAGATCTGAATCAGTGTCACATGAAAGGTGAGAGAAACATTTAGGTATTTATTGCAGTGGTAAGCACACACCACAATGCTTATTACTTTGATGCCATGACATTTTTAGTTTATTCCTTTACAACCTTGAAATAATTCTGTTTTCAGACACATGCCTCATTTTATTCCTGTTTTTACACAGTAATCACCTTTTACGAGGTCTAAGTTACCTAGGTGACAGAAATTCATGCTTAACATTTTTTGGCATTTCATGAGAAGAAGTCAGATATTTTATTCCAACTTTATGGGCAACAGTGTATAAACAGATTATTTTCAAGGGAAAACAGTGTCCTCAAAGTGCCCATGACTTATCACATTTGCACCTTAGCTACCTGCAGGGTTTTGAGCAAATGTGCATATCACTTCCTGTATCTTTCACAGTGTAATGTGGCTTCTAGATAAGAAATGAATGCTTTTGTTTGGATTTGAACACTCTGTTACATGCTTTGTATAATATTTGTATTGTCACTACTGCCTCACAACTAATAGTTTTTCATACAGAAATGTCCCAGTGTCCACAGCTGTAAAAACCACAGGGTCTGTCTCCTGATCGATCAGCTGATTAACCCTCATTACTGATGAGGCTGTGAGCTGATTGGATCCCGTCGTCAAGAAACCACCTCTCGCCCTGAGGCTGCTGCGTATGTGCCAGTGTTTATGTTTGTGTGTCTATGATGGCTGTCACAGTTCACTCGATTACTTGGAGGTGTGGACGGGAGCGGCAGGGAGGGAGTGAGGGGGGGATGATTTGACCACATAGAAATGCACACACTGTCTGGGGTCACAGAGATGAAAACGCGGTGCCAGAAATCATATTGTGTTCAATCTCTATTGGTCAGACACTCTACTATATCCTCCCTTCTTTTTTTTTTCTTCATGTCCTCCTTCCCCTCCTCCTTTTTGGTGGCAGATTTAAGCTGGGTCAAGCAGAAACGCTAGCCCAGTTTCCGCTGCTATGGCCAATAAGGCATTGTACCTTGGCTCAGTAAACAATGGGATGCCATCTGTCCATTAGTGAGAGCACAGCATGAGCGGGAGAGAGAGAGGAGCCATTAGTGGGTCCAACGTGAGGCCAACTTACTTGTACGGTAGAGAAAGATGTACTCTTTGAGACAAGCCAGGGTCACACAAGTTTATGTAACTCCAGATTGGTTGAGAGCTGACAAAATAGTCTTTAATATTACAGCTATGGGGGCTAAAGCAGCTAAAGAGGTGAACAAGGAAATGGCCCAGGGGCGAAACATGTCTGCCTCCAGCAATGAACCGAAAACACCACCGCGAGTGCCATATCCCCAGAGGGTCAATTATCTCTCACATCCAAACGGGGAAGTCAAAGATCCTTTTATCACAACAGTACAGCTAAATAAATCTTGCAGTAGCCTAATGAGAGGAATTAGCATGGTGTGGTGATAGAGACATTTTAGTTTGTGGGGTCACCATCAAAGTGTCTTGTGATGTGGGAGTGAGTAATGTAAACTGGCCCGTGGTTTTCTGGCAGTAAATTACATCATGGGAGTAGCAAACATTTCCGGGAACAGAGCTATAGCGTTACACAGAGGCCTACTGTAAGAGATATAGTCCCTCATGTAACACAAATGTATCTGTTAAGCTGACAATCCACCCTATTGTAGAAAGCACAATTTATTAGTGTAATATTGTCTATAATATATATTTCAAGAGGATTTTCTCTTCATCTACTTCAGTTTCTGTTTATTACAAAAAGTACTCAAAAAGTATTGTTACTTCAAAATAATATGAATCAACTAGACGTAAAAGTACTCAGATAAATTATTACTTGAGTAAAAATATAGTGTAAAGTTTTAATATTAGAAAGTACTTACTGCTACTACCAGTACTACCATCCCTACTACTACCACAACTACTACTCTTATTAACTACTACTCATTCTTGTATTATTGCTTTTGCTACTAATGCTGCTGCTACTACTAATATTATTACTGCTAGTACTACAATTATTACAAGTGCTACTACTATTTAAAACTTGACCACCAGTACTGCTACTTTTACTGCTGTTACCAAAATGATCTCTAATATTTCAGCTATGAGGGGTAGAGCAGCTAAAGAGGTGAACAAGAAAATGGCCCAGGAGAGACACATGTCTGCCTCCAGCGATGAACTGACTGCTGCTACTACTAATAATACTACTACTGCTTGCAGTACGAGTACTAACAGTGCTACCACTAATCAAAACTTTACTACTAATACTGCTACTCTTACTGCTATTGCCACATTTTTTTCTTAACATTGTGCACAGGTTTATTTTAGAAAATATGCACAGAAAGTATAAGTAAATTTCCAAAATACTTAGCAAAGTATTAAGTTACTTCCCACCTCTGGCACTGGTTAGTTCTAATGATAATGAGTCAAATTCACGCAGACTGCATGATACTATTATTTCATGTAACTCTTGCAGATATTTTGCAGTTAAACGTCCTTTTGCAAAGTATGATGTGTTATGGTTCCCTTTGTTCTCCCTGCTCTGTCTCCCTCTGTCTGCACCCACACACTCGATTTGGGTGCTGCTTTCAGATAAAGCTTCTCGTAGTGCCACTTCTTTTCATTACAATCAAGGAATAACAGGAGCAATGTCTGCTTCCTCAATGGCATGTCACGCTGAAACTCTGGGGAGTACCGATGTGAAAAAGTCTATCATTTAAGAAAGCGCAAATGGACAGACATCACTGTGTGTTAAATGTGTTGATGCATTCTTCAGTGTGTCTTGAACTGACTGTTGGAGGGCCATGCATGTGTCTCAGTTCCCCGCCTTAGGCAAAGAAGTTCTTCCAGATTGTTTTCACTAAACAATCTATTTCTTACTCATGTTGTAACACTCCCAAATAATGTTGTCGCTGTTGGTAAAATTCGACAGGGTCTAGTAGTTGTTTCAATCACAGCGCACGGTGTCAAAAAGACAGGAGAGGTGAGAAGAAACAGCAACTCAAAGGTCACCAAGGTAATAAAATTATCTTATGAATTATCATGATATTTTGAGAAGAGGAAGCCAAAAATGATAGCAGTTGGTGTTGTGTAAAAATATAGGGGAAAAAAAGACTGACAAGGAAAGTGCCCGAGGCGTGACTGGGAAGCCGGGAGAAGTGGAAGACAACCTGCTGCGAAACTTCAAAGTCCAACCTGTCACCTACATTATTTGACCTTCGAACCCTCACAAATCCCATCATCATATTGTTGTCTGAGTCAGAACCATTTTCAGGGGAAGCGTTTTTGGGAAAAATCCAACAAAGATGCAAAGTAGTCCTGGAAAAAGGAAGCTACAGAGAGACAGTCAAGGATTTGGGATCTAAATCCATAGCGTATTTGTTTATCAGCTGCGCTCTGGCCTCTTTCTCCATCTCCTATCTTTCTCCTACTGATGGTGGTAAAGAGAAGATGCCTTAAAATGATTAGACTTAAATAAGCGTTGGTAGGGCCTGAGGGGCTGCAGGCAGAGATGATGCAGAATCAGATGCTATCAGCAGGTGAAGCTAAGGCTCACCTGGCTTCACAACAAAAACCACAGGAATAACTGCCATGAACACTGCTACATTATCACAATTTACATACATTTTATCTTAAAAGCAGGGCAAGAGAATAAAATAGGATTAAAATTTTGACCCCTCACATTGAAACAAATTTAATAAGCAGATGATTTAGTAACACATTATAATATGTGTAAACAGTCACTGTATTTTGTTCATTTAAAACATAAAGTACATGCCAAACAGTTTAAAGAGTTTGTTTAAGACTTGGCTGTAAGACTGTCTTTTCCAGCTTTAATCTACCTGGCATATTAAATATAGCATACCTATTATTATGCAGTTGTAGAAATTGTCATGAAACTTTAATTATAAAATCAAAGTTGTTGAAAAAGGGCTACTATCTGATGTCAGGGCTGACTTCCATCCATCTACTCTGATGTGTGTCTAAGGTCATGCCCGAATGGCTATCTATCTTTTTGTGTTACAGAGCCTCAGGCCAGCTCCTGAAATCTGATAAGCCGAGCAGGAGCATAAACACCTCTAACATCTCTGCAGAGTAGGACACACCTTAGCATGCATGCATGTATAGATTCACCTAAATAACCTGATGTGACAGTAGCACTTAGTACTTTGTGCTCAAATATTTGAGTCGGGTGATCCCATGCTTGAAGTTTTTTCTCATGAACATAGTTCTGTCTTATTACCTATTCGGTGGACCCATGAGAGTTAGTTCTTATTTTTTATCAAAACCTCAAGGTGTTTTTTAGTTTTTTGTTTTTTGTTTTTACCAGTGAGAAAAAAGATGACTATCCAGCCATCCTTATGGATGGACTTATTCACACACACACACACGCACGCACGCACACACACACACACACACACACACACACACACACAAAATAAGTATATCAATATTTAGTTAAATAGATGTGCCATTGTTATGTAAGCATGTATCACAGGGTTAGGTGTCAGGAAAGTGACTAATACATACTGTATTTCAATGTGCTTGTTCATGCGTTTTTGAGACAAAGACAAAACAGTGAAGTCATCAGGTCAGAATTGCTTCATGGACCTTTATATGCTTGACTGTGGTCTGCAGAGGGCTGCAGTTTAAAAATAAACCCTGTATCAGCGGCTGTATAAACAAGTGTACTCTATGTTAAATATAGGTGGCAGTGAATATGATTCTTTCATTAACGTTTTTTCTTCACAACTTTGTTTGACTTTGTGAAGACTCTTCCCCTCCAAACTGCCTCAGCAGATGTATGCAGAGTGAACAGGGCATGACTGGTTAAAGTGGTCAACTCTGGTTGAAGATTCAGAGCATCTGTCCACAGGCTATGAATGCAGATATTATAGCCTTTATGTACACATACAAATACAATGTTTACAAAATGTCAGATTTTTTTGACATTTTATGTTTTGTTTTTAACTATTGCTGGTTTGCTGGATTTTAGTTTTCACTGTGCCCAAATGTGTTGTTCCATGTGCACTCAAATTAGCTGTCAGTGAGTGACTTTGTGTCCAGGAGCAAGTCCAGTGCCTTTTGTTTATCCCTGGTTAAGTGTTTAAATCCAGAGGTACAGGCTTGGGCAGGCTCTTACGAAGGAAACCTTTCTCATTCAATCATCACTGGCATTGCTTTGATGTGTGACCTCTGATTCTGCTGCAGGAAGAAGAAGAAGAAAAAACAACAGGTAGATGAGCTACACTGTGCATTTTATTGTATATGCAGTTCATATACAGATACATTCATCACATAAATGCAATCTTTACTGATCAAATATGGTTATTGTACTGCAGAGAAGAGAAAACTAACCTGTCTAAACTCAACCAATATTCTCAATTATAAGGTGACATTTCTACGCTTTACAATTCAGCTTTACAAAGATAGAAGTAAATAAAAATTTAATTCTTAAAAAGTGTTGCTTGGCCAGCACAATTCACCGTTTTGATTTTCTGATTTACAAGAGGTTTCTGTCCTCAAACATGGTCTTATAATATATGGTAAATTGTTAAACTATAACTTTCATTAATCTTGCGTCAGCTATGTGAAAGTATATTCATAACTAAATACACTGCTCAAATGTGCCACACCTTAATGGCTGCTTACCTGGCTTTCTGACCCCATTCAGGTCAAAAAGTCACATGACATCTGCGTGGACAAACAAGCCTTATCCTCTAAACCCTTTGGAAGACTCTGTTAAATCTGCAGTCATCGGTTTCTACACAGCAACCAAATGCATCTTTCCTTCTCTGAGGCTTGTAGATGTTGACTCACTTCTGGAGACATTAAGTTGGTGCTGAAGAGTAGGATTTGTCTGTGTCTTTCTTCTCTTGATAGCTGAGTAAAGCAGACGGGACTCGAGCATTACTGTGGCTCTTGAGTGTGCGACGATGCTGATCCACTGAGAATGGGGACCTGTGACCTTTGACCTTTTCCCATACAAACCTGAAACTCACCATCCTTATTTTGACATGCAAAAGCCAGGTTATAATCTACCTTAGACATCAGAGGTACCTTAAAATCCAGAGTGACCAGAGAGTGACCTGGCAACCTTTCTCAAGACCAACAACGGGTCTTAAAGCCACTCGCCAAAGGACTCATCCTGGAATCCAAAACCTATTTAGTCTTGTGTTAGTTTTGGATGTAGACCTGAGGAGACAACCACACAATTACTAATAACCTCTTAATGACCTTCTTTACCAATGTTTGAGTCATAGTCTTAATCATGATCCAGTCAAAAGGCATCACAAGCCAGAGTACTCTTTGTGCCGGTCCATAGCCTGGATAAATGGTGAGGGTTGTGTCAGGAAGGACATCTGGCATAAAACCTATTCCAAATCAATATGCAAATCACTGCATGGTAGGAGGCAGATTAATTGCAGTGGTGAACCCAGAAGGGACAATAATCAGTTAGCATGGTGCTCACTACAACATTATATCATGTGATCTCAAGACATTTCTGCATCCCAGTCGTGGTCCTTGTCATTTGCAAGCCTTTCATGTTGGTCTTTGTATCAGCATACTATGGATTTAGGGGATACCAGTTGTAAACACATGTGGGTCTAACATGCGGAAAAGAGACAGGACTGAATGTTGTTTACCTCTTTGCAAATGCCATGAGGGACAATGAGTATCTATTAAAACCACATTGTCGATACATGCAATTGTCTGGCAGGATATTTTGCATTTCACCCCATACACTTTTTTTTGTAAATGATTCCTGTCTGGCCCCACATAAAGCACTGGAACTACTTTTCTGTTGAAAACCTTAACTGCACCGTACTATTTAAGGGCATTTAGTGGTTTGTGGCAACTGACTCTAAATTGCAAAAACATTTGCACGGCAATCCTCTCCTCGCCTCAGAAAGTAGTTTCTAGATCAGGGTTTTATTGTGTTTGTTGATGACTGCCGTCTTTTTATGTGTTTTGCTCCATTTCTCCACTGCCTGCCCATTTTGGAGGAAAAAAAGCAAAGAGAGGGAATAAAAAAGAGATCTACTCCACTTGTTAATTCGCTGATCTCACCAACAATCGATTGGGATGCGTTTGTCACTGTTACGGCAGATTAAATGGCCTAAAAAAGAACATGGAGGCAGTAAAAGCACAGAGAGTTTAATCTGAAGTTGTGAATGACAATATTGATTTGCCTTTTGGTTTTGACAGGACACGATATCGAGTCAGGAACAAAGATAATGGGGACAACAACTGTCACAACAAGAACTCCATCTCTTCCCTTCCTTTGTATCAGGTTCTTTTCAGCCTGTAGTGGTAAAAAAAAAAAAAAAAAAAAAATGTCCAATCTATCAATCTATCAATCTATTGCTCTAAGTTTATATGTTTACTATTGTGTAAATATTATCTAAATAAATATATTGGTGTGCCTAGTGTTGGTGTGGTTGTCTGTGGTCAACCTTTCTTGGCACTTCTAGTCGTAGGTTGGCTCACTTGCACTTGATATGTTTCTGAAAATAATAATTAGTAATAATAACTTACATCAGGTTAACACATGCAGTATAAACATTTCAAATGCCATTAAATAAATTTATAGGAATAAACCTGCCAGCTTGTATCGTCGTTCTTTTCAGCTTTTCCCCATAGTGAATTATCTGTTTCCCAGCATGCAATGATTTACATATTGATTTAACAAAGTTTTTTTTTATGTCGGATTTCCTTTCTGACGCAACCCTTTCCATTTATCCGGGCTTGGGCCTGGTACAAAGAGTAAACTGGCTTGTGACCCCTTGTGGCTGGCTTAAACCTGTTATCTAAAATGTCTTGTTGCATTGCATGTGATTCTAAAACAACACAATTTAAAATGTACAATTTAAGGTTTACAATGTTGTACAATCCTTATAGCAGCACTGAACACAGCCTGTGAAGAAGAAACTCATCTCTTAAGCTCCAGTGGAGGTATTTGCTTTTAGAGGGCCTTGTGGACACATTAAGGCCTATTTGCATGTCCGTAATGTGAACAGGGAACCTCATCTCTTACTTAGGCTCAGTGGATGTGCAACTTTAAATATTGCCGTGAAGCAGAGCGTAGTTTCACTCTTTTACACAATTAGTAATGGCTCCCTCTACAGTAGCTAGTTTCGGATGATTTAGTCTGCACTGCCATGCCAAAGCGCTACAATATATAGCCATGCTGTTAATTTTTTTCCCCCTTTTGGATTGGAAGAAACCTGTGTAATAATCCAAAATTATTGTAATGGGAGACTTTAAGACATCATATAGGCTTTATTATTAAGGATTTTCATATGCTGGCACACTACAACAAGAATCCATTGGCTGTTGAATAATGGCTACTGGGAAAGGTCAAAGATAATGGCTGGTTTGCATTAAAGCCAAGCAAATTTGGTTGTGTTTTACAGTTTTTAATACTATAAAAAACAGTGGTGGGGTTGGAAACACTATAGATAACAGATTGCGGCCAGTAGTAAAATTAGGTAGTGCTGCTTTAAGTGTAATTACTGCTATTGACCTTTTGAAACCATTGTCCATCAAGATATAAGCCTAACCTGTGATGTCCTTAAATTACCTCAGCATGAAATCTGCTTCTTGTTTACACAATTATGCAGACCTTTCTTGAGCCCCTCCCTTGTCACATTTCTAGAAAAAATGTTACTTCTTCTCCCTTTGTCCGGGGCACCTACAATTAAGGGCCTCGGCTCTGAATAACAAAACCGATAGCTCCTCCTTTGCGTGGTAGCCTTAGGTTGTGTTTACACTGCGGCACTTCAAAGGCATTGCTGAACCTTTCCAAGCCGCGCCTGCTCAGGTAGTAATCCCGGACTATAATCTCTCTAAAAACTGTAAACCCCATTAGAGGGACACCATCTAAAACCTCAAAATAGAGAGAGAGAGAGAGAGCGAGAGAGAGAGTAAAAAGTGAACTTTGTGGGGCCCCTTACACTTAGACTTTCTCATTGGATATCTAAACAGCCTTGGATAGCGAAGATGTAATGTTTACTTTAAAAATTTCCTGGTATATATGAGCAATAATTGGCTGGATGAAGGACCGCTTGCAAGTGCAAACAGGCTATAGGTGGTTTAAACATTGTAATGTGTGTTTAAAGAAGGGATGTTGTGGTGTTAATTTGGTCTAACTCACTCTAAAACAACAGACAAACCACTAAAACAAACAAATCTTTTTTGAGTGCTTGCCTTTAGGGGAAAGTTACAAGACATTTCCAACCTAAATAAGTATGCTACAACACTTAGCATTATGATCTATGGATCTATACTGAACTGCTGTTCAACTCTTGTTGCTGCACTCAAGACCTGAAAAAGTACTATTATTACTATTGGTATTATTACTTCAACTGGTAGCACTACTGTCAAACAGTCCAAACATTAAAAAAATAATAAAATGTTTTCCTCAAAAAATAATTCAAATTATAGTAAAAGTGTGCATTATAAAATATACTCTTATTTCAAAGTTACACATTCAGATGTTTAGTTTGATACATTTAGTCACTTGTTTCCAGACTTTTCTATTGGAAATATTAATTTCAAAGGCTGTTTTCTTAAATAAATATTTTTCTCACACTCTGAGACAGATATCCCCATTTAAGCTCTTACAAGCACCAACATTTCCACTTTTGTACTTAACTTGTGTATGTTTTGAATCCTTTTGTTGATATGTAATGCCTAACCTGATTTTTTGGTCATTTTACTTTTAAAACAAGCCAGAATTTGATTGTTCAAGGCTATTACCTGTAATTTCTAATTTACTGAATGACAAAATCAAATACCAAATATCCCCTCTGTAAAAGCCTATTTATGTAACATATCAACAACATGAATCAAGAATTTTATTTGATTTATCAGATTTTGTTTTTTAAAAATTTGTACACATTTGCACATTTTTATATTAAATGACTCAAAACTTGCAAAAAATCTTTCTTCATATCTTTATGCTGATAATTTACAGAAGTTTTACACTTATATCTGTTAGTTAAAAAAAAATCATATTCATGCGCAGTGTCTTTTAAGTAAACTACTTGAGTAAAAGTATCTATGTAGTACTTTTCACTTTTTTGGTCAATATTTTACTTTCCATTTTGACCCCGTTCATCCTCCGACTGCTGTCTTGTACACTTACTGACACTATCCAATCTCACTCTCCCCATGCAGCAAGTAACTTTTCTGAAAGCCATAAGTCCCCCGTTAGAGGAAATATTCCATTTCTGTGCGGCCCCTCGCTGTGCGCCCTCCCTCGGCCCCAGCTCTGCCAAAGCCATATCACAATCAATTCCATAAGCTAAAGTGGGCTGTAAGAAGGTCAGACAGCCCACTTTGAGTGCCATCTGAGCGTGAAGCACTTACCTCCACACCATGTCGAAGCAGTCAAACCTTAATAAAGCTTTTCAACCCTGCTCCAAGGGTTCAACCAACACTGGGATTTGAATTGTAGATCTAATAACTACAGAGTCTACATTGACTTGACTTGAAACGCACATAAACACATAGTTGCTTGGTAAAAATGCAGAAATTGAGAACACTGAGGTGTAACACTTCAATGTAGTGGGTCAGGTTTAGGGATGACCCTATAGCCAAACAGCAGTATATGACTTACTGTAAAAAGAAAAGAAGAGTTGAATTAAAGCTAGCAGGCTATCTATTTATCTATTAATTCCTATTTTTTCAACAGGAATCATTGGTGTTATACAATAAAGAAATATGTTGTATTTAATCTGGGATAACAGCTGCTAAAAGCATACTGACCTTAAAAATCCAAAAAGGTTCATTTGGTCTTCCACTACTTCTTCAGGACATTAAAGTTTTCTTATTGATATGTCCATTTACTTTATTGTGTATTTACCCATTAAAGCCCTATTTTTTTCCATACATTAAAATATCAAAACCATATGCCATTAGTGCCCCAATAACACAATCAGTTATTTTTTTTTTATCTTATGAAAAAGTGGGTGAAAAGCTTTTATGTTTGTTTACAATAGGGACCTGTGGGATCACATGTTTTATGTTGAATATGGACACTTTTCAGGTATTCAGTCAACAATTTCTTAATATATTTGAGCATAGGAATTACCAAAAGTGTTTTAGGTGTCCGAAAGAAGATCTAAAATGATAATTTTAGGTAATAAAAGTCAAACTCTTAATTTGTATAACAATAGTACACAACTTTTAACACAGTCGTCTTGTCTCCATATAATACCCCATAAAATGATGTATGAACCTCCATAAATAAACCCAATTTAATTTTACATGTTTATATTTTAAATATTTTATCAATTTTTAGTCTGAATGGTCACAAAATAAGTCTTGGACTTCATCCAATGAGTTTACGTCTTCAAGTTGTAGTGTGTATGTATGGAGTGTTTCAAATTCCAGTGACAATTTGTAGATACTGTAACGCACTAGCCTTTTTTCCTCAGTTAAACTGTGGAGTGTGCATTTGTTCTGCACAACTGTAGTCTGTAGTCTGCAGGAAATGTGCAGGTGAAGAGTTCAGGGCAAAGAAACCCTCAGTTTTATATGTCCCCTATATGTATCAATGTAAACGTCTGATACTTTTGCCTTTGAATTGTAACAATATACTTTATCAAAGACTTGTACTAAAATATGCATAAATACATGCTAGTGCACTAGGTCACGCTCAACAAACATGTTCATAATCTGATTCAGGGTTAAACTCCTGCAAAGAGAAGAAAAATACATATGACACAATACATGACCATATATTTTAATATGGGACTTGCATACATGGTGTGATCCCATTGGTCACAAATTTTGCCGCTCACATTTCTTCTCCTGCTCTGACCAAAGCAAACAAAGCAGAGAAATTGCAACTACATATCTGAATACTAGACACCTTAAAGATGGTGTGTACCAAAAATCATCCTTCTAGCTTCATGCTAACACTTTAACAAGCTTTTATTTGAGACTTAGGCGGCAAGTGAGCTCCTCTCCAGGTGCAATTTGTGAATAAAGACGTGAAACTTACCACACTTTTTAAAAAACCCTTAATCTATCTGTATCAATAATTTATTAATATATAATGTAAATTTAAATGTAGAGCCTTAGACACGAAGATTATTTTTTCTGTCACTATTGTGACCAATGGGGTGAAATGGGTTAAAGCCAAAATTGTGGTATTATATCGTTAAGGTAAAAAACTCATTTACAAACATCAGTACTGATCAATGAATACATCTTGGAAAATGTAATTCTTGTGCAGACTGCTAGTTTGTTTAGGAATAAAGTGCTATGTTTAGCATGTTGTTTCTTTACTTCCCAAATAATCATTAGGTGATAGAGAAAACCTCTTGATTAAAAAGAGCCTAGAGAAAGTAAAGTATTTTATGTTATAAGCATGATGACTGTGTTCTGGTAAATCATCCCACTTTTTACAAACTCAGTCAGTCAGTGTGGGTTTCCTGCTGCAGTGGGCCAGACCAGGCCAGCACCACACCTACATTATTAACGAAGCCAGGGGCCCCCAGAGGCACAACTTTGATGATGTTATAAACAGAGGGAGGACAAGGTGCCTTCTCAGCAAAAGACTATAGGGACCCCCACCACCTTCCCCAAGAATCACCACATGTACAGACACTAATTACCCACTTCTGGGGGAGAAAGCAAGAAGGCAGCATTCAAATAAACTTCACACATGATTTTTCTCAATATTGATTAGGAAAATAAACAAACTAAAAACAAATAAGCTAAAATTCTCTGTTCAATCTTTGCAAAATGCTCATTTTTTTAAACTTAATAACAGGTGAAACAAAAAATAATGTTAAAAATAAAACAGGCATAGTAGTGTGCTGTTGGTAAACCTAAAAAGTCTACAGGAGTGAAATAAGGAAGTTTGATTTCCCCAGTGCAAATATGCTCCAAATTAAAAACCAAAATGAGGTCTCTGGAGTGTTCTCCATCTGAGAGATAGCCAGATGAATTTGTCATTAAGCAGATTATAACTTTAGCGATTGCAATATGAGCTATATAATAATGCTCTAAATAACATATCTTTTTATAATGATCTACTTTTTGTCAGATTCTTCAAATACACAACATAGAGTATGCAAGAAGAACTAATATTTCTGCCCATATTATGTTTAAAAAATATGGCATGCTACTATTTTCTGTCCTGCATTTGCCATCTGTGGCAGCAGTTGACACTCGACACAGGGCCATCTGTGAGGAGCAGCAATGCAACTGTGTTTTCAAATGTTACCAATTCCTCTTAAGAAAAAAAAAAAAAAAAAAACATTAAATATACAGTGGGAAGCTACCCTGCCTTGATAATGACATATTTTTAATTTTTGGAGTATTCTGGGGTCACATCTCAAATCTACCAACAACACACAGTAACCTGAATTATATTTGTGGGTTCAAATCTATCTGTTCAAGTCAAACCACTGTTGGTTCACCCATATGCCCAATGCTGTGGCAGTACTGATGCATGTTGGCAACAAGTGTGCTTAGCAGTACTTGTAAATAACATGGCAATGCTAAACAAGCAGCAGTTGTTATGCTATGTCGAGAGTTGTTGTAGTAGCCATCACTGGATAAAACAAATCTTGGTAGGCAGTCACTAGCTGGTGCTGCATCCAATTATCCTAACAAATATTCTGTCTCGTCTTTGCAAACGCTTTCCAATAAGAGTCCTCCAAGATGTAGAAGTAGTAGAAGGTCAGTAGAAGATCATTATGAGAGACATCACCCATAATGCACTGTTGTTTTATTCACACATCTCTGTTGTCTGAGTTGTTCATCAGTGAAGTTATGATTGATCATGAGTGTCTTCATTTTGGGACACAGCTACAATAAGTTTACTGTTGGACTCCAGAAACAGACACTATGACGCTGATACTGAAGCATGCATTGTAAAAGGGAAGTGATGTCATGGGCATCTCCCCTAAAAAACTGTTAAAATCGAATTAGATCCACGGCGCCCTGGTACATTCAATTGCCCAAAATACCCCCAGCTGGAATGCCACCAAAGTTGTGGCCCTCATTTGACATCTGCAAAGATAAATGGAGAACTACCAGAGTCCACTCAAACACTCAGACCAAGTGGAGCAGAAAGACTTCCTGTCTGGGTGCAGAGGCAGACGGTTTGCCCCCACACCATCTGGATTTCAAAAAGTTACATACAATTAATATGGATTCAGTACTTCCAACAGCAAAACTAGTCTAATTTTTTACTTGCTTGTTAATACACATCACATGCCTTTTTGTATTTGCATGCACTGGTCACTTTAGGTATCCTATGTACCTTTAAAATAGGCCTAGTGTGATCTTCTGCTGCTGGAGGCCATCCTCTTCAAGGTTGTTATGTTCAGAGATGGTCTTCTGCAGACCTTGGCTGTATTTGAGTTACTGTTGTTGCCTTTGTATCTCAGACCAGTCTGATCATTCTTCACCTCTGGCAAAGTTCACCACAGAACCACCACTCACTGGATTTTCTTTTTTTGGGATCATTCCTTGTGAAGACTTAGCTATGTGTGTAAATCCCAGGATATTCATTCCCTTCATTTCTGAAATTCTCAGACTAGTCGAAGTCACGCTCAAAGTTACTTAAATAGCTTTTTCTTTGTCATTATGATGCTCGGTTCAGCTTCAACCTATCTTTGAATTAATTCTGCATTCATTTGGTCCTCAGATGCTCGTCTTTCCGAGATGAGAAGTTGTTTTCCCAACTTGTTTATGTTCATGTGCTTTTATCTCAGAAAGTCGGGATATTGACATTACCATAGCTAAACCAACCAAGTTATTGGTCAGTAATGTTATTAATTAGCATTTGTCACAGCTAACTAGTCAGATTTAATGTTAGCTTTCTCGCACCTAAAAGGCTGAATGTTAATATATTATCCAATAAAGCTTTAGCCAAACAGGCTTACATTAGGGGTAAAATAAATTAACGGCAATGATTAGCATTTCTAATGCAATTTTGTTACTTCTATGCTAACCATAGCTTAAAGTGAACTCATATTATCAGCAAAGAGCTCATGTATAAAACGTAAATTAATAAATCAGATACTTTTCTGCTCTGTCCATGAAGCAGAGGATGTCAGGTCAGGCAGCAGGTTTTTTTTTCTGATTTGTCCAGGCGTTCATGTGCATCTTTTAACTTGGAAAAAATGCTTTCCTGAGTTTCTGAGGACCACATGAATGCACCATAAATGCATTAAGTTGCTGTTATGTGACTGGCTGATAAGATGTTTACATTTGAAGCATTACAACAGGTGTATATCTAATAAAGTGTCCAGCAAATGTACAGTATTTGTGTTCATTATCTAACCCAAAAATAACACATTATCAGACATTTCTCTATATTCTTCTAGACTAATATATTGATCAGTTTTTGTCACTGTTGCCAAAGTTGACAAAAAAAAAAAAAAAAAATCTTGAGTAAAGTTTGATATAAACATGTGTCACAGCCATAATTAGCTTGCTGTCCAGCTGAAAGTTAATGTTTTTCAAGTCAAAGTGAAGCTTATTGGTTTCCTGGACAGGCATTATAATGGCAAACTCAATGAGCCATGTGCCCCACACAAACAGCGGTGCACCCCAGGAGGTCCACATCAGACAGACACTGACAAACCAATCTATCCCTTTTGCCTCACATGACAGGCCCAACCTACTGAGCAGTCACATGATCAATAGTCATCAGTGACTCCGTCCTCTTGGCCATCACTTAAACTCAAAGTCCTAGACACAAATGCACAATCCTGCACCTTAACATGTCCATATAATGTCCATGCAGTGGACAGGTAATGATCTGTGTGTGCATGGTCCTAAATTAGCCCCTCAGTCCAAAAGGTGTTTTTGATTTTTTTGTTTACTTAGAAATGGCAAAGAATAAATGTGTGTGTGTTTCCATATTAGCTGAAGTATTGCTCAATGTGCATTTTTACAGGAAAACTAACAGGGTGTCAAAATACAGTAATCAATTTTGGACTGGGGTCACTGATCAATTGTCACAAATGCCAATCAAACTGTAATTATTCATATTTTATGTAACAACTGCTAACTCAACCAAAGCTTTTATATACTTACACTCATATTTCTCCTTCTGAGCATTTTTTATATATAGTTTTTTCCAGCCCTATTTTACATCAGATCTATGTTGCAGAAAATCCAAGCTAAAATATATATAAACGATACATTAAGCACACATTCAGTTATATGTACTAAACAAATGGCTGTTCATTGGAAACCAACAGGCAGCAGGAGCCCAGGGAGCTAACGGTGGCACCACAACAACAACAAACAAATGTTTGCTGATAAATAAAACATATTCAATCAAAGCATAAATGCTAATGAAAAGGGAACCTGCAATCACACGCGGCTGAACATGCGAGCTCTGGCACACAGAAAGTGCGAGGCAGAGAGGTGTTAATTGCTCTGCTAATTAGCTCCTGATTGCATTGCTGTTGTTTTGCACTTGCAGGTGATTAAAATTTCAGCAGAGCACATTATTTGGCATTGCTAACAGGTGCCAAACTCACGCAACACTAACACAGGCAAACACAGTCACTCAAATACATAAACACATCCACATATTATAAAAGGTTATCAGAACCATCCAAGCTTTTTTAAATGTGCCCTGTCAAAGGATCAATAAACAAGCTATGAGTCCTCTCTGAGTCTTAAATTTTGGTTAAAACACAGTATTTAGGAAGCTCATCTGTACATTTTGTACATTTTAGGAATTTGTTTGTTATTTTTATTTTATTTTCGCTTAAATATCATTACATGTTTTTGACTGGCTTTAAATAAAAGTGTACAGTTTTGCCAAATTCAACTGGGATACTATTTATTATTAAAGAAGCCTTTATAATTACATTGAGAGAATAATTGGATTATTGACAAGTGTGAGGAGAAAGTGCTTATGATGTGTCCAGTGTGCGCGCGTGTGTGTGTGTCTGTGTGTCCATATATTGACTCGGGGCTTGGGAAAATCTGCATCTGTGTTTTGAGTGGGATGTGAAGTGTCAGAGTGACGAGCCAGTGTCTCTAGTCCCATTCTGTCTATCAATCTATTGATATGCATATGTGGATGCTGGACAGGAGCCTCAGCCATAGAGAGACTCATAAATAAAGGCATTTATATGACTGCACCAATGACATATGCTTGTTTGGACTTTGGCCTCGAGAAACAAACTTCATCACAGTGACAGATAACTCACTAAAGTAAACCAACCAGGAGGCACAAACCCTGAACTTTAGAAGCATTTTGTTTTAGTCATCATATATCAACCAATGCAGCGTCCTCCATTACTCAGATGTGAGAATTAAACTCAGCCCAGGCAACAGAAAATCTCTGCAGTCACAGTCTGTCTGATTAATGCTATTATGAATATTGATTATAACATAAGCCAATACATGGGACACACGTTTAATTTTCTTGACATCATAGATACAAAACACACGCATAAAGTGACTGGATATGTGCCAGTGGGTAGCGTCAGCATCTGTGGTACAAATCAGTCATAATGACTTTAGATAACGCTTTTTATTAGAGAATCAATGAGGCTGTAAAAGACATGGTACAATATTATGCTTACTAACTGTTCCTGTATGCAATATCATGCAAAATTAAAGTGTTTAAAAGGTCTGTAAGAATTTTTTTCTTTTTTTGTGGTTGAAAACATAGTGGTATATGGTGTTTTTATAATTTCAACTATTGAGCTATGGCTGAGTGGGTCATGGTCCTACTCAAGTTATGACATAACAACAGCTGGGTTACTCTCTGGTTGTGCAAACCCTGAAATCTACAGACACAAATGTACTATTCAGTTTCTCTTTTTCTGTCGTTTCTCTTACACACAATGCCACACGCATACATATGCCTGAGGTCCTCACCAGCTGCTTTGTCTTCCAGAGAAGCCACAATGCTGGACCAGGACACCTGTCAGTCTCCCACGAATCAAGCTCATAGACAGAGGAAGAGATAATAAGGAAATGATGCCTACAAATACTTTTGCATTTAAGTCTATTACAAAATTACAACTATGCCTAACTGAAACTGAACTGAATCTTTTTGGTCCAAACATTGACTAATGAACATCAGCATCACTAAAGACACTGCTAGACATATCATACTACTAATACTCACCATGATACTAATTTATTCATCATCTTTCACTCATTCATGCTTGTGGTCGTGGGTGACTAGTACATATCCCAGCAACTATGGGCCTTAGGTGTAGTTTTCTCATGAACAATAGCCAGTTCATTTGAAATCTAAATAATGTAATTAACATGTTTAAAAAAAAAAATAAATAAAAATAAAAAATGGCTTTATTGTATGATACAGTCAATAAATGAGAGGAAATCATGGGAAGAAAAATTCGGAGTCCAGACTTGAACCCACAATGCCGAGGCAGGCTATAGTTGCCATATCTGAGCTATACCACAGCACAGACAAACAATATTTACATACTGCCAGCCAGCCCTGGATAAAACAGAATACAATGGATGGATGCACTATGTTGATCTGAAACCTTTCAACAAAGACACCAGTGTTGTGTGCGGGTGGATAAAAGTTGCAGTAGACAACACTGCAAACTCACTTCAATATCATTAAATACTGTATATCTGTGATGGAAGTAACAATGTGGAAAAGCTGCCCTTATTTTGCCCCAGACAAACTTTTACCTCCTGATTAAGATCTATGGCACTGCTGATGATATAAATTCTGCTCTGCTAGTTGGTATTGATCCGGCCATGATGCTTGTGGCACTGGGGATAGTGGATGGAGCCGCAAAAGAAACATCAACACAGAAATACAAAAATGAAATAACGATTCATATTTTGTTTTTATCTATAGCTTTGACAGAGAATTCTTCAAATGACGGTCGATGGTTTCAAGAAAAATAGCGGTGTCTGATTTGTCTGAAAAACAAAAAGGGAAGTATAGAAATATTGATCTCCTCTGTCATATTTCAGAAGAATCAGAGACAGTTCTTTAAGATGTTTTTGCTGCTCCAAAAATAAAAATAAAACAAATAAATACTTCACTCTGTGTGTACTGAATCTATATAAAGTTTTCACAGTACTCTTATTTATTCACTTTGTGTGTGTATTGTCATTTTTTTCAAGTTAGTCTTTGGGCCATTTTCAGGCTTTTTTGACAGACAGTGGTAGGAAATCATAGGGGAGAGAGCAGGGAGAGACATTTGGCAAAAGTCAGACTTCGCACTCACACCCACAACTCTGAGGCAGGCTGTAGTTGCCTTGTATATGCACTGCAGCTCTACCCACAGTGCTATACTGTGGCAGCAACATCTAATGTGAGTTTTGAACATAGGGGAACACTAAATTGGCATTATTTTCTTTTTATATTATCCCAAAAATAATCTGTCCACCATAAGCCTTTAGTTAACAGTTGCAGTGAGTACAAAATTGGCACATAATCTGACTATCGACAAAGTTGACTAGTTTATGGACTGCTACTGCCTTCTTTTTAATCTTTCATGATTAAGTCTGACTTTTTTGTGAGTTGAAATCGTCCTCCTTGCATTTTCTATTTACAACTCTCCTCGCCTCATTATGTGCAATTGGATAGGTTAATTAGCAGCATTTACCCTTTTTTACTCACAATGCAAATGTAGCAGAGCCATACACATGGATATGCTCACGGATGTCAGTTTCCCAGCCTGCACACACCTGAAAAACACCTGAACGCTGAGGTAATCTCCAACCCCCATTTCCACCACCAGTTCATTGTCTATAACTCCTTCTGTCATTATCTCACATTTGATATTGTCTGTCTCAGTGTAAAAGGTTGAGTTTCTTCTAATTGGTCCTGAAGAATACCTTGGCGATTTACGAGCACTTCTTAACTTCGTGTTCCCGCTACAGATTCTGGTTTCATCCTGCCAGTGTTTTTTTTTTTTTTTTAGGGTATCATTTCTCCTGACTGGAAAAGGCCCCTGTTGAGTTGTCAAGCTCATTGCTCAAGGTGCGCACTGGGTTTCAAGTCGGGCCCATGCTGACACATTCATAAATATGACACCTTGTTTTGTCCTTCTGGCGTCTTTTTGGTCGGCGATGGCCTTTTGAATTGGAAACAGGTAAGCTAATAGGGCTGTGTCTGATGCATGGGAACCGTGGGCTTTGGGAGAGAGCAGGGTGGCCCCGGGCGACACGTGACAGGCAGATAATGACTGTATAGCTGTCAAGTCAAGGATACCTGTCTAGCGGTAAATACAGATTTGCCTTTTTGACATCATTTTTCCACCTCCTGGAAGATCAACTGAATCCTAGCTTTCTGACTTTTTCACTCACTGCCAGACACTTGGACGTACATACATGTTGTTGCACATAAAAACACAAAGCGCAAGTTGAAACAGGAACAAAGACTTCTTAAACATATGCGCTTATAATTGTGATTTTCTGCACCAGCTAGTGTCCCCCACGTAATGCGGTATGTTTGGGAATGCATGGAGCGGTTAATATGATTCTATTGTAGTCAGGCATGAAAGATAGAGGGAATATGCTAGCGTGTAGCAGTGGTGTGTCTCTCCATGCATGGGTGTGTGTATGTATGTGAGTGGCAGGCCCGGCTGAGGCCTGTGTTTTGCACGTCGCCCCGGGGAATGCAGGTGAAAGCAATCTTGGTCTGTGAAAACCGACGAGATGCGCCTTTCTGCACCCGGAGAGCTGGCGAGCTGATTTCTTTTTGATAGGCTCAGGCCCTGACACAAACCCCCCTCACCCTGCCCCCATATCACTGACAAGGCACTGGCCGCTCCTCTGCATTATAGCCATCTATTTGTTAGCTTGTTGTCACTGAATGCACTTATGATGCAATTCAGTGGCTCAGTGTATAGACTCGCTATTGGTCCCATGTTCTATCTATTAGATGCCATGTTCATTTGACCTCATTTTTGAAGCACATATATGGAAGGCTGCACAATAGATTGCAAATTTATTGTTACCACATTTCCAGCAATATCCATATCGCAAGCAACTAAATGTATTGCAATAATAGTATGGTCTTCCAAGTGACAAAGAGACTTAGAGGTGCTATGAACAGTATATTTTTTTTTATATTTCATAAAAATTACCCACGTGTGCCAAGAGATGAGGTAAACATGTTTAAATCTCCAGCTAGGTACTCCAGAACAGGATCCTGGCTCAAGATCTGGAGAAGGGTCCCACTACTCCTGACAGGTTGCCCCAGTGGCATTGAGGGATGGGTCAAATGCAGAGAACAAATTTCTCTACGGGGATCAATAAAGTATACTTTACCTTACCTTACTTTACCTTAAATAAAATATTAGATTCACTGACAACAATGGTACAGTTGGGTTATTAACAATTAAAAATATGTTTTACATCATGGCCAAGTTGAATTTCTTTACATTTTTTGTTTTGGTTCTAAAACTGCATTGCCGATCATCCAATCAGAAAATAGACCATTGTTTTGATTTAGACTGCAGTACCATTTTCAAATCAGTATGAGCACATCCTGCTTACAGCAACACTGCTTACAGCAACACTGTCAGAAGTCTGTCCTGTCATAGCCTCAAATGAAAAAAACGTCCTGATTTGGTCTGCCTAAATTTTAATTTAATTGAACTCACTATGTCCAAAAGAATATCCAAATATCACCAGTTGACACAAGTTGATATCTCAATACACACTGTATTGATTTGTGTATTAATTTTGCATATGTTTTATGCTGGATGCCATTCTAACACGACCCTCTCTGTTTATCCTGGCTTGGGACCCTTTATGGCTGGATTGTGTAGCCCTACATACAATGCCATCTACATGCAGCAGTTTGTGAAAGTGTTGGAAGATCCTTGGGTGACCAGCATTAACTAATTTGTGATTTGGAAATGGTAAAATTTATTGGATTGTGGCATCTTTAAAAGTGTTTCTGTATTTCTTTGGCTTGTTTGGAAACACCCATGCACACAGATTCTAACCACACACAGCATGCATCCCCAGGGCTGAGCAATACTGACACTTATGACAGTTTATTATACAGTGACACGGCCACTGAGCCTGGCTAAACAGATCACTATCTGTCAGAACGCTGCTACTCCTCGCATCCACTGTGCAAAAGCAAAAACAACTATGAATACTTTTTGCATTTCATTTCCTCATTACACATAACTTTTTGAATACATAGAAAAACTTGTATGATGCTGCGTATAGGGAAATAAAACCTCTGTCACTCAAACATCACAACATAATAAGTTTATATAGGGAGTTTGATAGAATTTAGTGCAAAAGAAAACCCTTGCATTAGCCATGGGAGTCAGTCATCCTGTTCACGAGCCAGTCATATGATATCTCACTGCCCCGCCAGCTAAAATGGAAATGCATGTTAGTGCCAGCAGTTAAAGACTGTTGGGGACTTAGCCTTCACACTGTTGAGATAAAGTAGCGGGCCTAAGCCTTGCCTGGTGAAATGACACATCCCCCCACCTTCCTTTTCTGTACAATCGCCATAATATTGTGTTTCTATGCCGGGCCTGTAACCTTTGATTAAATTAGTCCAGTATTGCCTGGGTCCTTTTCTAAACTGTGGGCACTGGAGAGCTACTTAACAGACCCTGTCCCTCGGAGGGAAGAAACTGCTTGAGCTTACAAGTGTACAGCCACAGAAATATCAAACCCCTCTCACTCAAATCGCTGCCTTTTATTTCTCTCCCTCTCTCTACTTCCTTTTTTCCGATTTATCGCTATTCTTATACTAAACTTCTTCACCATTTGTGTTCCGAATGTGCAAAGTCGATCCATCATGGTCTGTCAGTCTACAGGTGAGGCCCATATTATAAGGCGTCAAGGTAAAGAGCACCAAACTGACATTTTGTTGTTGTTATTTTTCAAGTCTGTGAAATATCAGCGGTGAGTGAATGACAGCATAAATGAAAAGCACATCAGAATTGCATTTTGTTGAAAGGGGAGCGGGATTAATGTTGAAAGAAGCCAAAAGAGACATGGCATTGGTCAAACGTCAATCAGTTAGACTTACTTAAATGTAACGCCACTTATTTACTGTACTAAACTATTCCTCAGGGCTCTCTTTTTTTTCCTCCTCCCACATACAGGTTAATACATAATAAATGTGTTTTCCATCGCCTTTTACTAATGCCATTATACACTGACAAGTAAATGCTTTTTTGCTATTTTCTTTGTGCACTGAAATTACAACCTTTTTGAAGTGTTGTCTGTCTCCTATTACCTCAAATGATTGATTGAAAAATAATTAAGCGGACTCCAGTTTCGTCTGTACTGACCAGCAATGAAAGTTACCTCTGCATCGGTCACTGTGGTTAACTTCCCACAGTTGTCTTGCTGATTATTTCTAACCGGAGGCCAGTTGGTACAGGAAGGATTTTCTTGTCAAAACAACTTTGTGAATGACTGGTCTGGGCGTGTGCATCTATAGTATATTTGTGCATCCCTGATTAGGTGTGTATGTGCGTGTAATTAAGGATGTGGGGCTGGAATCTAAAACTTAAAAAGGACGAGCAGACAAAGAAGTCACAGTCTCCACAGTAAAATGAATCATCCTGTCAAAGGGATAATAAAAGTCACTTTGAATTGACTCTTTTGAAGCGTGAGAACAGTTGAAAGCTTATGAACCATATAACTGCTCCAACCTATTTTATACCATGGTCTGGGTCTGACTGGCTGACAGGTGTCCAACAAAGCTCTGTATTCAGCAAGCTTAGTTTATGCCAGCTCGCTCAATTCAATTACACTTTGCCAATATGAAACCAAATCAACTACAAAATGACCTATTTTTGGAAGAGTCTGACATGTTTCTTCAACGGTGCACCTTTTTTTTTCATTTTCACACACAACAAAAACGAATATGTATATGGCAGACATAACACCAGTGATGGACAAAGTACTGAACTTCATCACTTAAGTAAACGTATAGGTCTTCCTGGTCAAATATTATTCCCATACAAGTAAAAGTAACCCAGTCAAATTATTAAAGCACTGGAGTACTGGAGTGAAGAAATCAAAATTGATTTCAAATGAGTAGAGTTGAAAAAACTGCTGTAACATATGAATAAAATACATTTTCATACCTTCTTAATCCTACCTTCTAAAGAAGAGATGTCAAACTCATTTCATTTTAGATTCATCCTATAGAGTCTCCACCTCAAAATAAAAATATATTGTACAGAATCAGTAAATGAGAAAGAGAGGAAACTTTATTTAGTGTAAATCCATTGATGAAACAAGTGGGGACTAAAGTCTAACCCAAGTCTAAACTGAGATGAATCCATGTTAAATCAGAACTATTTAAACAAAAACTGAAGCTAGCAATGGTAAACCTGGACTGAACCAGGTTTAGGCCAAGTATTAAAAGTAACACTGAAAGTAAGTAACTGATTTCTGAACTACCCCACCTCGGTTGAAAAATGCTTTAACTTGAGATTTTAACTATTTTTCTTGGGCATTTTTAGGCTTTTAATAGGACAGAGCAGCATTTACATTTGACCAAAGATACATATGTGAATTACTGAACACTAGCAAGCAGTTGATTGACTGTGACAGCCCTGGAAGAGAAAAGGACGAAAAGGACTTACGAGAAAAAGAAAAAAAAAAATCCCTCAGAAATGTATTCAAGTACAAGTAAATGTATGCTTTTTTTAATAAATGCACATTATCCAAAGTTGTCCTTTAGTAAATTACCTGAGTAAAAGTATCATGTTACTTTATTCCTCTGCATGTAATGGAAAAGATATCAGTCATGGCACAGGTCCAGCCAGAGCTAGTGCTACGCAGGTGTGTGTTTGTGTTTGTGTACACACTGGGGACCTGGTAGAGTGAGATGAAGCACCAGCCGCCTACATATCCCTAATGGGAGCTCTATGCACCTGGGTCCACACTCATGCTCACACACAACTGCCTCCATGTCAGATTTCACATGATCGGGCATTAGGATTTTTAGACATAGGATACCACAACATGACAAGGTGGAGCTGGCGTACACTGGGACATCCCGACACATGAGCAGGAGAGAGGCTGGAGTGCGTGCGTGCGTGTGTGTGTGTGTGTCCGTCTGCCTGCCTCTGTGTCTGCTACCACACTTTCACACATGTCAACACACAAAAGCCACACGGGAGGCCATTGAGAGCCGCAGCAGCTGTGGAATATGTTATTCAAATGGTGTGTGACTGTTTGTGTGCGGCGTCTGCGTCCCTGTGTTATTATGTACAAGTGCTGCTGTTATCATCTCTGCTTGTAGGAATAAACGGCATTGATGTGTCTCAGTGGGGAGCTTATCGAGAATCACTTACCTCTCTGCGTTTATTGTACCGTAGCGATGAGTGAGTCAGTTATTCTCTTTACGCATTATTGGGACAGGGCAAGAAGCATTAGAGGGACTTACGAGGCTGTTTAAAATAATAATGACAAGGGAGTAGAAAACAATCTTTTCTCAGCCACATTTCTGTCCTGACACTCACCACGTTTACATGCAGGCCGAGAAAACCGATTATAACATTAGTGTTTAGAGACTTAGACACCAGTGAAGACACATGGTCCCTCTGCCCCTTGTGTTTTGTTTTGGCCCAATGTGCTTAAAAGTGAAAGCTTCAGTGACTGCAATAGTTTAGATATGTTTGTGGGACATTTACCATGTGAGGAATGCTTTTTGTAACATTGTTGAGTTTCATTTAGTAAAGTAAAAGATTAGCATTAACAAAATTAGCATTAACATTTAGTGCTACAAAGTTTTAGTCCTGCTGGTAAATCCCCATGCCAATTGAATGCCTTGCAGTGGCTTGGTCGCATATTTCGGCTCAGTGCTCTGCATGGAGATTGAAACAAAAAAACAAAAAACAAAAGTTTGACCAGTTCTTTGGAGAAATGGGAGTAAACACGCATAATGAGCATAACCAGAGTAGCCTCTTTATAAACATAGTGACTGTGAATGGGACTCGTCAATCTTTTAAAATGTTATGTGCTAAAAAAAAAGTATGCAATGGCACAGCTACCACTTCAGTAAAGGCCCCTGACCAAATGTTAAGTTTGTCTTGATGTTGAAAATGATTTATTTACACTGATATGTGCTAAAAGATAAATCTGATTTCTTGTTTCATTGTGCCCATACTGACCTCTAAGTAACCTGGCTCTTGTTAACTGTTAGTAAACCTGGCACATTTTTAGATAAAGCTTGTTACAATGTCATTTGGTTTTTGCTATAAGCATGTGTGTTGTGTGTTTCAGCAGCCTACCTTTCTTCTGCCATTGGTTCCCAGTTCTCAGTGCCTGTGTTTGCATGTGTGTGTATGGTTGGCTCCATAGCCTGTGTCTAGCCTTTGCGGCACGGGCCAGGGCTCTGCGGCTGCCCCGAGGCCACCATTGTCCCCGGTCTCCACAGCCCAGTGGCCACAGATGTTCCCCGTTTGATACCGTGCTTCTCACACATCCTCCTCACTCCCCTACATGTGTGGGTGGCCAAGCAGGGCGCCCTGTTGCATACCACACTTGCACATCATTGGCCGCTTGGTCCCTGCACGTGACACAGACAAGCGGAAACCATCACGTCTACAGTTTTAATCCCGCCACCATGCATAATGGAACAGAAGTAGCCCCAAGTGGAGAAGGAAGCTTTGCATGAGGAGGTGTTCATAAAAGGATCATGGGAAAAATGGGGTACGACCAGAAGTGCACTGAGATGTTGTTTAAAGCACCCCAAGCAAAAAAAAAAAAAAAAAAAAAAAAAAAAAAAACTTTGGAAGACAACTGACATCCCTCCCAGTTGAGCTTCCATATTATGTATATCATGCATAGACAGTGGGACTGATCTAGTGCTCGGTGCAACAAACAGGCCGTTCAAATTAACGGCAGATGTGATGTTGAGCGTCAAAAGGAATTGGCATCACAGAAAAAGAAAACACATTGCTTGTAGGAAAACATTGTTACGCTTGCTTTCTAAGCACAAATCTGATGCTAGTGCACATGTAAGACTTTTTCAGCATTTTAACATGAGGAAATTGCCACTGTTCAGACTGCACATAAAAGTGAAATTATCCAAGGGTAGCGAAGATTTGCCATGTATTTTTCAGCAACATATTACAGTTTCTTTGAGATGATCTAGAATCTGGAGTGATAGTAGAAGTAAGTTTCTTGTCACAGTAAATGTGTTTGAACTGTTGATCAGAAAAGTTTGTTCTAACCTGTCAAACCCAGTTTGTTTACAAGCTAACGTTTGTGTCTAAATGTTTGTCTCTGTGTGTTAGCTTAGCAGTGACAACACAAATTGCTGGAATTGGTTTATTAAACTTTCCTTGACCACTATAGCTTATTATATGTTTATAAGTCAGACGACAGGTAAAGGAAGCTATTTTTACAGTAATGTGCTATGAGCATCGATGGAGTAAGCTTTGCTTGTAAACTTATTGTATGATACTGGTCATTCTCTGAGGGACACATGGCAGACAAGAAACTGGTTTTGTTATGTAATATTTGAGATTAACCTGTCACTTCAAAATTCAAATGCAAAACTGACAGAAGTGATAAATAGAGTGGAAACTGATGACAAAGCTAGTTTATGACAGCACAGATGTGAAAAAATGTTCATATGTTATAGGTGACAGACACATGTTCTTCCCTCCTTTTTGCACATTATGAAATGTGGAATGCAAAACGAATACACAGAGGCAAACATTGACACAGAAAACAAGTTGAGGAGATAGTGAGGAAAGACGCGCCATTTCCTTCTGCTCTAAGACACAGCACAGTCTTAATCAAAATCCCACACAGGAAGAACACTTGAGCAGCTTAATCAAAGATCAGGCCGCTCGGTATTAATAATAGAGCAGAGAGCTGAAATGGAGTTTTACTTATTCAAGACTGCACTTATTTGCCTCATATACCTTCACAGTGTGTATGTGGTGAGTAACAGCGCTAGGTCCTGTAGATTGTACACATGTTCAGCATCTACACACATCTAAAGTACTTTGGCAACCTGCATGTGCGCAATGTAACATTAGTTTTCAATAAAATGTTGGTTGACTTAAGTAAAATCACAATTGAAAACTTTTACATTTCCTCAAAAGCAAAATGATGTGCAGGAAATATTTTTTTACAGAAATTAATGCAGATTTACATGTGTACTCTATGTAAGGTCAGGATTTCCAAAACCCCGATATGGTGCCACAAACTCCAGCCATAATATGTGCTGTGTCCCAAGCCTGAATATATTCTTCTCTCGCATCTTTCTGACATAGAGACACTCCCCTCTGCTCCTGCCTCTCAGCAAGGAGGTTGTGGGTTCAATTTTACAACAATCTCTTTGAGTGGATTCTACATGTTCTTCCTGTGCTACATAAACATTATTAATTAATTAATTCATATCTATTACAATTAAACCCAATTTAAAATATAAGTTAATATCATATAATCAACTCTTCATTGCAGCGTGCATCTGCCTCTTATGCAGGTGAGTATTTCTAGCAATAATTGACAAAACAGGTCAGAATCTGCCTTTGACATGATTGACAAGCTTCCTCTGCCACCTGTTTCCCTAATGCTGCTCGCTAAAGGCAACTGCTTTCTCACACTCTGTCAAATACATAAGTCATATGCTATCAGGTTATCTGGATATCTCCTATTTCTTAATTCCTTCGACCTACCACCTCCTCTCAACTCCTCCTAGACAAAGCTCATGGTGGGGGCGATTGGTGGTGGTGGTGGGGCATCTGAACATCACACCTGCCTCCCCCAGGGCAATGTGGCTTGGGAAAATATGCGAGGTACAGGGTTGGCTTTCTCTGTCTGAGTTATCTCCTTCTACTGGTAAAGTATGTGTCATTGGAATTTTTTAATGATCCCAACTAATTGTCACCGCTAATGGTTCATGTTTAAAATAATACTCGCCCTCCAAATTTGCTAATTTAATGGGCTGACCTACATCTTGTCTGTGTCAAAAAAGGAAAGCAGTGTGTGTATATATAGCAGCACAGTTTAAAACCAAAACAAGTGCTAAAATATAGTAATCTTCCACTCTTGGCTGTAAGATCCATCTGTCTCGTGTATTTTCCTTGAAGGCCAATTGTTAACTTGAACTGGTGAACACACGTCTATACATCTTAAGGACTTTAATTCCACAGGGTAAAATAAGGATTGAAGATTTTTTTTCTTCTACAAAGCAGTGTCTGGCCATGTCACTTAAGGACTTGCAACCTTAAGACAAAACAAGCAGGCGTTACATTGGATTATTGAGGAAAACCTGGTACGACAATGGCTTACGGTGATACAGTGGGACAGAGATCCGTACAGTGACAGCAACAATGGACATGTGTGGTGCAGAGATAGGCAGGCATCAGCTAATTAGCTCAGTGGGAAAAGCCCCATTGTCTAGGCATGTGTGCTTCAGTGGTACCTCACTTGTAGATGGGTATGCTGCAGATCGTGTTCGCTGGGACTTGGCCATTGTTGAGCGAAATGCTATTAACTTTTAAGCTGGGTGACACATAAAAGTGAAGCTGGTGTAAATTACAATTCCCCTGCACATAATCCACAAGACATTACCGTGGCCTTGTGTCTTGACAACAGATTACAGACACGGCTTTACCCAACCCCGCTTGCAAACATGAGAATCTGCAGGATTTGAGTTCTGATCCGCCCATCCCTTCTTCAGCTCCTTTCTCCTCATCCCTCCCCAGCTCCCTCCTTTTCTGTCGTCCTGTTCTTCCATTGATCCATCTCTGTGTTGTATTCAGTATCTGCCAATAGTGCATGCCTGCAGGGAGGGCACCAAATCCATTATCAGGTAGGACAACAGTTTCCACACTGTTTCACTTGCACAGTACACTATAAAAGAAGGAAAAGGGGGAAGAAGTGAGAAGTAGTCGAGAAAAAGCCCTTTAAACCAGATTATGAGCCAGTGTAGATACATTTAACACTGTTAAGACATGTGTCTTATGTGCTATTATAGAGACCTGCTTAAATATACACAGTTCATGTGCATGCCTTATACACTTTCACTGTTTTTAAGTATCGGATTTTATTATCATAAATTATCAGCACATGGCTGCATTAAAGTTGAATAGGATCAAATTTCTCTAGAGAGTGTCATTTATTTTGACTCTTGAGCAAAGTATGGCCTTTTCTGATCTTTAATTTTAATTTTATATAATTACAATATTATTATTGTTTGGGCATACTCTACATCAAGGGTCTTCAACTAATGTTGTCCAAGGGCCAGCATTTTTCTTGGCAGACACTGTGAGGGCCAGACGCTCTCATAAAGGCAAGGCATCAAGGCAATCTCAGCCAAACTTGCTGTGCAAGTAGAGCTCGAGAAGAGCTACAAAATGCTTTTTAAATTTTTGTTCTACACGGTTCTATGCCAGAGAAATAAGTAAAATATTTTTATTGCCGTTTTGGGCATTTCAGTCCAAGAGTTTTTGGATGTTTTCTAGGTCGGGGACACTCTGAGCTGTCTTCTCAGGACTTCCAAAGCATCTTAAGGTCAAATCTCATAGATCTGTAGCAGGGCTGCCGCAATGGCCTTTAATGAATTGCATAGTAAGAGCAGTTTAAGCTTTTTTTTTTTTTTAAGGTAATCTCAATTGAACTTGAGGTTGAGGAGAGCTACAAAATGCTTTTTGAATTTCTGTTCTACAAAGTTCTGTGCCAGAAAAATTAGCATTTTTTTAATTGCCGTTTTTAGCTTTTCAGGCTTAGATAAAGTGATTTTGGCTGTTTTCTATGAACTGCAGAGTAAGATGCATAAACTGCTTGGAAACACTCTGAGTTGAACTCTGAGTTCTCAGGACGACCAAAAAGCACTTTCCTGGTGAAAATAGAAGTGTTCTTATCAGTGCTATTGGGCTCTACTCAGGACCCGATTTTTTTTTTTTGCGTTAGTAATATTCTGGGGGCTGGATGAAAAGCTCAGGCAGGCCGAATGTGGCCCGTGGGCCGCCTGTTGACTATTCCTGCTCTACATTCACAGAAATGTAGGACACTTTTTTATTTAAGGTTGCATGAAGCCTATGAACACATAAAAAAATATATATAACACACAAACACCCAAAAAATATGCCAACAAGCTTTAGCAAAATATATCCACATTTGTGATAAAATAAAACAACAACAAAAAACAAAAAACAAAACAAAACAAAAAAACATGTAACCCTAGTTTAAAAACCTGATTATGATTCAGATCTATGCAAGTGTCAAAATTTGTGTTTTGCATTGCAACAATTCAGTGAATTTTCAGACTTCTATACAGGAAACATGTCAGCAGCATACGGTGTAAAGCAGACCAGTAATGCAAAAGCTAATGTTACAAAACTGGCAGAACTGACTACTTCTCACACAGTACAGACTAACCACAGACCAATGTTGCAGTAGTGTAGCAGTAGTGTTGCAGTAGTGTAGCGGTAGCGATGGCCAGTGTGCCCGTCTGAGTATGAGTGTGTCTAATTCTCAGCTAATGCCGTGTGCCCCCCAGGTCCACCGTTCTTGGCCAGCTGCCACTCTCTCTGTACTCACTGTGCTCCTTTAAAAGCCTTTCAAGGAAGAGGACAGGGGCAGAGAGCATGATAAAAACAGATGGGGAACACAACAACGCAACACACTTTTACTCAGTAAACAAGTATGAAACAGGTTGAAGCAATAGCATGTACTGTATTGTATTGTAATTGTAATTGTATTGTAATGTATTGTACTGTATTTTGTGAAAAATAAAATTGAATTGAATTGACTGTAAGTTGTATGGATACTGTTTTTAAAATGCATAAAAAAATAAGAAATAAATGAGGTGTCTTTTGCCCAAATATTACTGTTCATGAATGTAGGTAGGCAACATTTTTTAGTGCTTCTGCATACTGTAATTATGAGGTGACAAACCAATGCATTTTAGTTCTCATGTTGAGTTTAGTCACACATGCCAAAAACATAATCCATGACAAACTATTATAAGCCTTGTACCAAGCCATTCTCATAGATTGGGGACTTGCATATTTTTGTACACATTTCTCCTTTAAATTACATTATGCATTACTTTACATTACTTACTTGACATCAAGAGCCATTTGCACTGAACATTATTTTGTAACTGAATTACTCTTCCCATCTGATTATTGTTCAGTAAGAACAGTTGCAACTTGGAAGCATTCCCGGCTAACCTGACCTAACTCTTTAATCAAACTTTGACTTCTGACCCTTCCATCCACTCCTACACCCTTACATTTCTCAGAATCCTGCTTAACAAGGAGAAAAGGTAGATTCCCCTGTGCACTTATATGTCACCTTACTTCACATTGCCCATAGATTAAAGTCCTTTTTGCTAATGGTTGGAGCTATGTGTAATATTTAAGACCTTAAGGGTCTGTGGCTTTTTGACATCATGCTTGAGGCTTTCTCTTTTGAAACCTGACGCCCGGAGCAGGAGCTTAAAGATAGTTGGGTTGGGTCAGCCTGGGGGCGTATTGCACGCTATGGCAGGGTGAACCAACCTGTTCGGCCTGTGTGGCTTGTTGTTGTGTTGTGTTTTCGCAGCACTTAAAGACCTTCCTTACTGCCAAATCTCCCTTTCATTTTTATCCTGGTGATGCATTTATAAAGCTGTTAGTACGTGGATAGATTATATATACAGTACAATTAAGAAAGTATGCATTTATTATTTGTGTTTGATCTGATTTTGACAAGGTGTGTCCAGAAACTGTGAAAGTGTGTCGTTCTTTAACACTTGAGGCTCTTCCGCATACCTCTCTCTCCTCCCTATTTATCCTCAGGTTTTGTTCTCTTGAGGAATTCAAAATAAATATACCCTCCACACTATTTGAAACATATTGTTATCACGTTTACCCCCCAGATATGCATTTCAAGCAAAGAACCACAGGCATGTTTTTTAGGAGATGCCAAAAACTAAATGCTGCGCTTCAGGTAATAGAATAAGAGAGGGATATATTTAGAGCTGAGAGCGAGAAAGAGAGGTTGCAGGAGATTCTCGGCACAATTTCAACACTTGAGTCATTCATTTTTTTTCTAGTGCAGTTAATGTGGGTTATCTACTGTTTTGTGCTTGGTTGTCAATAAACACAAGGCATCCACAAGCCGTCTACTGTTTTATGAAAGACAGAATAACTGTGATAACATTTGCAGGGAAAGTGGAGCAAAGCAAATGAAAGGTCAGATCTGTACAGTGTGAGAATTTCTGTTTGCAGTGATTAAGAGATACATTCATGTACAATTTGCTTGTTCATGTAAAACTTAATTTATATTTAATTATATTTTATATATCTTATATATATATATATATATATATATATATATATATATATATATATATATATATATATATATATATATATATATATATATATATATAAAACGATTGAATTTTACATATTTTTATGATTGTTAGTTAAACTGGAGGTACATGGTGGGAGCGTCACTGTCCAAATACATGAGTTGAATTTATGCCCATGGTGAATGAATGTGAGAGTGAATAGATTTTTCAGTGTATGTCTCTGGGTCAGCTGCCCACTGCCCAGAGTGTACTCCACCAAAGGCTCATAGTTGCTGGGATAGGCTCCAGCCACCCACAACCCCTAAATAACCCCGAAATAAGCAGATGCAAGCTGAATAAATATTATTAACATTTTATGATCAAACCATGAAATAATTTATGCACATACATCAGTCAACCATAACAATCAACAAATCAGAGTAAATAAGAATATTTACTTGATATTTTTGTGTCCATGATTATGATTTTACCATTTAGTAAATTATGTAAATGTTTAAACAAAGATCACAGTCTTAGAACCACCCACTTGCTCTTGTAGTATGTCAAAATACTTATATAAAGCATAATAATATTATTATCTGGGATAATATCAAGTTGTGATGATTAAACTAAGCTCCTAGGCATTCGTCATGTCTTAAGATGAAATACCAGAGTGCTATACTTAAAGGTTAATGGCCATTTCGTGCCCATGTGCGTGTGTGCATCAGCCTGTGTACGTGTCCATATAAGTCCACATATCTGAATGTGTTCAAATGTCTGCTCCATGTGCACAGATCAGGCAGACAGATGAGGATGACAGATGTGGGGGTATTGGTGCATGTGTGGAGGGGGCTGGGGCCTGGGCTGGCATTCGTTTGTGCATGATGGAGAAATGTCGAATAGACACGGGAGCACTATGACGGCTCTCTGAGTTTCATCCCTCTCCCCATCACTGCCTCCACCCCCCCATGCTTTCCTAAAGGCACAAACTCTGCCAGTTGTCACCTCAGAGTATTGCAGGCCCTGCTGAAGCACTCCACTCCTTGGGAGGAGAATGTCAGCCCAAGCTCGGGGCAGTTTTGACAAACAGAGTATATATTGATACATGATAAAGTATGCTAGAAATCACCCGACTGCTGAGGGCTACTATAGTTTTAATATCATCATTTGAATTAACAAGCATTCTGTGGAGAAATAATGAGCTTTCATTATTCAGAACATCATCCTTACCCCGGCGGAGACTCGCAGGGCTATTAGTGCTTGAGAACTTAATGAAAAGAAGATAAAGAAGGTTTGAGATAAAAGTTTGAATGGCCACACTCGGTAACCAGAGTTAAAATTTAATGCGGCCCCAGTGGATGACGGATGGGCTTCTTATCTGGGGCCTGGGGAGCGGGTAGACAGGGGATCCGCTGTGGAAGGTGCCATTCTGGGGATGGTGAAGGATGTGCACCCTTCCTGTTTTACTCTGACAGGCCTCAATGTGCTGTGTTAGCGCCGCATGGACCCCCACTTGTTATCCCCAACTGACGACTGTAATTCAAGCGACCCTATAAAAACCAAAAACTTGCCTTTCCAAAGTGGTACTCTCACTATTAAACTGACTTAATTGCAAATGTTTGACTATCAATTTGCCTAAAGTTAAGTCCACTCCAATTCTCTTCATTTTCTCTCCAAAGTTACATTGTATTACATAATTAATGAAAACTTATCAACAAGAACAGAAAATTAATAGCCACAGCAGCTGGTAGTTATAACAGATCAGCAAAGTTTAAAAAAATCTTAAGTTGTAAAACATTCTTTCACTGTTAAAGGCACTATGTTAGAACAAAATCAACTTTTCTGAGCTTTCTACCATGTTATAAATTTGTTCCCTCATCAAAAACAAAAAGGTTGTGTTTTGCGTCTTTCACATAACCCTAAACCTGTATTCTTTGGCACAGCCTTTCTGGGGTCTCAAAATGCTTGATTCCAAGAGTCCAATCAACAAGCCCTCTACATTCAGTCTGCTCTCATGACTTTGTTTTAAAATGCCAACATGCTAAAAGTTTTATTTCCTCTGTTTGTGTTCAAAAGACTGCAACACTCTGAGTTCTGCTGCCCTCTGCTAGTCTCTTTACCTGTTTGTTATTGAAAACATTGTCTTTTAGTCTGATTTTGAAGCTTGTAAAACATGCAATGATGTTCTAGAGGCCACCAAGATTGGTTTAGAAATATAAATAAAAGCGTAATATAGCTTGTTTAAATATTTGGGCACATGTTTTCAGTCAGACAGCTGAACCAACCAAACCAAATCCTGCCACAAGGGGTCACAAGCCACTTCTTGTGCATGTCCCAAGCCTGGATAAACAGAGAGCGTTGCATCTGGAAGGGTCTCTGGTGTAAAACCTAAATGTCAAATTTATTTGGAAATCACTTCATGCTGTGAGGCAGATAATTTGTTGTGGTGATCCCAGAAAAGAAAGAAATCTTTAGCCAGACAACCATGCAGTAGTGCCATGTTCATGTCTTCATAGTTGTAGGGTTACATAACCAACAAATGTCAAAAGCTCATAAATATTTTCTAAATGTCATTACTAATGTCAAAACCACACCAGTCAGTTACTATAGATAGATAATTTATGACTGATGGGGAAATTTGCAGGTGCCCCAATGCAAAAGTGCAGCATTTGCAGTGAGAAATACTCAGACCGAGTGAAAAAAGGCAGAGGCATCCACTCCTGGAGTCCCTCTGCTTGATGCTGTGTTTGTCCCAAGGGCCTTAAGGGAAGTATGTTTGCTTGCTGAACCATTGTGAAGTCTCCAACAGACATGTCTCGCTCGCTGCTGCGCCGGGCCGTGCTGTTACTCTGCTGGAGGAGATCTCTGTGAATGGGAGGGGAATGCATTGATTTGATGAATGAGTGCATATTTGTGGGAGTACTGGTGGCCAATGTGCAGTCTGGTGCGAGGAGTTATTTTTGTGGCTACAACTTGACAACAAAGCCTTTAGCTTTAAGCGCAAGACTGGCAGAATCACAGTTCAGTGAGAGAGCTAGCACAGATGTTATTCCCTATGCACTGTGTGTCTAAAAATGTATTACAGTGTATGTTTTAGTGTTTTGTCATATATTTTTATAAGTGTGGGGCGTAAGAAGGGTACTCCGGCATGGGCTGTAGGTGGGGTACACCCTAGACCAGGGGTCTCCAAACTTTTTTCCCCTGAGAGCTACTTTTACACAATTAAAACATCCCAGAGCTACTCGTGCTTTGTAACAGTCATTCATTCATTAATTCATTCATTCATTCTTCTTCAACTTATTACCATTGGGGGTTGCTGGTACTACAGCCTATCCCAGTATCTATAGGCCTTAGGGGGTTAGTCACACAGCTGTTAAAGATGCCTGTTACCTGAATATTTACCTGGACATTCACAGAATTTTTGTGTTAAAACAACAAACTACTTAGTTCAGTTGCATGCACATTTTATATTTATGCAGCAACTGGCACGCTTGCACCTCAGATCTGACACACACTGATTTACATTTATGAAAAAACTCACTTCCATTGCCTTGACTCAATAACTATTCTTCATGAAAATAATACTTTTTAGCATTTTAGTTGTGGTCATGCTTGCTACCAATCTCACATACAGTACATAAGTTGTTTTTCCAAGTTACATGAAATTTTACTAATGAAGCTCATGTAGGATTCATAAAGTATTTGGGGAGCTACTTAGAAAGTGGGTTAGAGCTACTGGTAGCTTGGCCAGTTTGGCACAGAGACTGATTTTAGAATCACAATTCTTAATACAGACTCAGAAAGAGCGCAATCAATCAAACTATGGACTGAAACAAAAAAAATTGAAGAACTAACCATTTGCCCCTGTGCACCTGTAACCCATGTGATCTGACACGTGACAAGGGGGTACTGCCTCAGATTTGCCGTCCAAGCTCCATAAAGAACCAGGGCTACTGAGTCCATCATTTCCCATTGCAAAATAAGCCTTAGCCCAAATAAAAATACAAAATATGTTACACACCCCGCTGAAGAAAAAAAAAATATGTAGCTTTATGTGATATGAAAACAACTCTTGTTCCTTGTTGCTAATAAATAAAACTTAATGACGTTTTGCTTCTCTGCTTTGGTATGTGATCACTCTTACTAATCACTGAAGTATGACAAACCTGAAAAGAGGCTAGCACCAATTTCACTTTCTCAGCCTGTGTTTCCATTTAACATTTAGTGTGTTGCACCTTGTCCTTTTCCCATACGTTGGGACTCATACATATGCTGCCAATGTGCTTTCTAGTTTATAAAACCTTGAAGTTGCCCAATATAATCGTTTTTAAAATAACCAATTAATACTTCTACCAGGACAATAAAGTCTGACATCAAACCCAGGTGTTTTAGAGAAAAGAGTAAATATCATTTCAATGCATTTTACTTGGCAACTTTTGACTATTTATAGCCATGATGTGGTTCATACTTCAAAGAAAGTGCTTAATTTTTTAAGTTCCAATAAAGGTTCCTTATCCATAATGGCAACCCCATTTATGGCGGCCATATAACTTTAATTAAAGATAGCCATGTGTTAGTTGCTATAAGCATTTAACACAGACCAGAAACAGTATGACCTGGTGAAAGATGTGAAGGATTTCATGGGTAAGCTGGATCGTGGGCTTCCCAAAAACACAGCATTGAGAGTAACTAAAGGTTAATATGAGTCAAATTTGGAACGCAAATGGTTTTTATAGGGGTTTGGGCTTCCTTATAGACTAGAGCAGTGATTCTCAACTGTTTCATACCAAGTACCACTTCAGAAAAAAATTGTTCAAGTACAATTTTATCATTACACAGATCTAGGCCTATACAATAACACAACCTACAACAGTTTTAAATGGCTTTATTTGCTTATCAGACAGTTGCATTTTTATATCATCTTTGTGCCGCTCTTATCCTAATGATATAGTGTAAAATCCACAAGGTGTTACAAGCCAGTGTACTCTTTATGCCAGTCCCTAGCCTGGATAAAAGGAAAGGGTCGTGCCAGGAAGGGCATCTAGCGTAAAACATATTCCAAATCAGTATTTAAATCACTAGACACTCGAAGGCAGAGGATTTGCTGCAGTGCTCTCAGAAGGAAAAAGCCAAAAGGAGAATATAGCGTACACTCTATAGCAGCCTAAGTATACACTAAGAACAAATACATATGTATAATTTATTTTTCTGTCTTCTCAGACTCCTGCATACCACTAGACAGAGCCTGTGTGCCACCAATGGTACCAGTAGCAGTGTTTGAGAACCACTGGACAATTAACAACATTCAAGTTTGTTGTGCCATTCTGTTGTATTACTATTAGCATTTTTATATTTTTAAGCAAATATAAGGATGATAGCTTGCAGGGTAAAGCATTATAAAAATTCCTATTCAAGCCACACAAGATTAGCAGGCCTAAACGAGCGGGGTGTCTTTACTATGTCGAAAGAATTTATAGGGGGCGCAATACTGCTACATTTACAGATTATCTCAGCCTCTTTAATTCACTTCTGTTGCTTCACTTTTATGGGCCGGGGCAGGGATGGCTGCAGGGGATAAGGCAGGGGGATGGAGAGAGGAGTGCGCTGTATAGAAGTCCTGTGCAAGTATTCACATGCCCAGAAAAGCAAGAGAGCATCATAAAAAACAGCTCCACTAATCATTTCAATACAGCGCTGGGTCTGTGTAGGCAGGCAGGCAGGCAGAAGGATGGCTTCATGCGCTCACAAGCTCACACACGCACACGACAACAGGTGATGTGCCTGCAAAGTGAAGGGCCATTGAAAAAGAGGCTGGAGGAATAAAAAAAAAAAAAAAAAACATACAAACAATACAGCTGTAATCATAATGGTACAAAGCATCAAGATTAAAACAGAACTCAGTAACTTTTTTATCTTAAATGAAATGTTTTGGAGTCAGTGTCATGGTTAAATAAGTTGTTGTGGGGTAAATTACGTGCCCTTCATCTCCCCCTGGTGTCTATGGGCTGAAAGTGACACTTGCAACAGTGACCCGGTGTCACAGAAGTCTCAGATTGTGGTTAGCAAAACAACAAGACAGCGATGGCTTTATTTCTTGATTTTCGTTGTGCCATAGCAGCCAAATGGCAGAAATAAGTTTGTATGGATATGAAAAGGGGAAAACGAAAGTAAAGCCGAGCAAGGGTTCACAATAGTGAGTGTTTACGATAGTGCTTTACTCCGAACTGTAGGGGGAGCTCTGCAGAGGAAAATGAAGCAAAACAACAAAGAAACAAGCAGAGTTACTGAGTTCTGCTTTAGCTTAAGCACTTGTAGTCCATGCATTGGAGTACACATATGCTATTTCTATACTTGAGTATATTATTATGTACTTACCATAATGCTTTGCAGTAGTTGTGGTGAGACAGCACATCATCTTCCCCTAAGTGTGCAGTGATTTCCATAAAGATCTGACAAAAATTTTATGCTGGATGCCCTTCTGAACACAGCCCTCTCCATTTATCATGGGTTGGGACCGGCACAAAGAGTACTCCAAATTGTGACCCCTTGTGGTTAGATTGTCTACTACAATATAGCAAAATGTCATATACATATAAGCAACTCACATGTCACATGACTCTGATTCACCAATCACAACACAGAAATTCTCTACTGAGGAGTAGGTTAAGTCAGCAACATCTACAAAAGCTAAAACGCTCAGCCTGTGGGTGTGGTGGGTCAGCCCTCAAAATTCAGGAGGGAGTTGAGAATAGTTTTATTTATTATTTGTTATACATATTATTATTGTAATTTCATAAACTCTGAAATAGCATTTTTTTTTTAAATATACATGTCATGTATGCAATTTATAGTAAAATAATTCAGAAAAATAACTTGTAAAAAGTGGGTCACAATAAAAAAAGTCAGGGATAAAATTGTGTTTCAGTCAGACCAGTAGAGAACCAGTGATTTCAGACTACAGAGCAATAATTAATATTAATACAAGAGTGATTGCCCAAATTGCTTTTTACTTGAACCTGTTTGACTTTTACTTTTATTTTTAAGGTAACAGTGACTAACTTGAATACAGATTTGCTTTGAGTTTTGGTGACACCTCGTTTTGATAAGTAGAGTAGTGAGTCGCTGTCATCTCCAGGGAAATCTTGCTCCTAATTTCCCCTGGAATCACAAACAGCTGTTGTTTAAACTAGATCACATCACTGTCACATGACTACGGGGGCCTTTGGAGTAGCAGTAGCAGCCATAGCTCACATGCTACTCCCGACTGTCATCACACGACATCTTTCTTTCTTTCTTTTTTTTTTACCTCTGATCCCTTTCAGGTACTTGAATATTTCCGTCCGCCTCGTGAGACAATGTGCGCTGGAAGACATTACAAAGTGAAATCGGACTGAGAGAAAAATGTATTTATTTTTAATAAGCTCCAACCTGAGCCCAAAAGCTGTCCGAGGCCTGCTAATAAATGTGGGATCTATTTTGTCGTCTCTATCTTGCCTTTTTCCAGATCAACTCAGGATGTATGGGGCCCGTCGCTTGCTATACTTTCCCAGGATCCCACGCCTGTGCCATGTGCTGTACTGATCGCAAACATATGGTTTAATTTCTGCAGGAGGCTTGCAGACATAACAGCAAACACAGCCAGACAGACAGATACTCTGCACTTTTTATTATACAGCTGCACATAACATTTTTCTTGGCTAATGTTTTGTCGATGAAAACTATGATCAAAGGAGTAATGTTCTCACATAATGCATTTCCATAGGGCTATTAATTACTAATATGAGTTTTATGTACATACCTGCTGCTTGTTTTTGACTGGTGTTTAAAACATTTTTAAGGTGTAAAATCTATCCCAGATAATATGCAAATTACTGCATATTACGAGGCAGTTGATTTGCTGTGGTGACCAAAAAAATAAACTGAAAGAAGTTTGAAACCATTTTGTTACAACTGATGAGCAGATACCTAAGCACTTTTGTTATTAACTGAACACCTCATAGCATTTACAACAATCATTTTTCTCAAATAAACTCATAATTTTACATTTACAGTCTAATTTATATTTTTGCATGTATTGTCATCATTATGGACTGATTTTAAAGTAGCTTTCCCTGCACTTACAAATACAAAGTGGACTGGGGAAAACCATGACTCAAGATATCAGACATTTCTGACTCCCCACAAAGGTATTTTATTGGACGTCATTATGTGAACTTTACACACCGCCTTTGCTGAGGTTGGATAATTACAGTCAACACCTATCACCGTCATTTTCCCTGCAGATGTTCATCAGTCCACAACATAGAGTGAATCTGGTTGAGAGTAATGTATATAGTCTTTATTTAAAAAGTATGGATCAGATGCTATCTTTGTGATTTTGCGCTGGATGCTGGGAGGTGGCGCCAGTTATGTGGACTCTGAGTTATACATTTACAAGAAAAGCAGTACACTTAAGTTTAACTAAAATCTTATTTGTTGAGGTTATTCAGGAGAACAAAACATTTATTTTGAATAATATAAATAGATAAAAGTTAACATGTTAAAAGCAACAGCTATGTTCAACAAAAATACATCAAATTGAAAAATGTTTTTTGTATGGTTGGCTCTAGTTTGTATCTGTCAGTTTTTGTCTCTAAGTGTTAGCCCTGCGACTAATTGGCCATTGTCTAAGATATAATCTGCCTAAAAGTCATAGTTGCTGGGTTAAGCTCCAGTCACCTGTGACCTCTAACTGGAACAAGCTGAAGCTGATGAATGAATGAACGTTTAGTATAGGAACTGTGTACAAAAGTACGGTTGAATGACTTCTGCTACATTAAGGCATAACAACAAAGCTTGCTGACCAAATTTTGCAAATACCCAATGGGAATGGGAGGCAATTGTTGATATATAGGCTATACAAAATATAATGCCTTTGGAGATGTGTCTACCTACTCTGAGGATCGGAAACAATTCTACCAACCTCATCATAATAACACTTGTCATAATTAGAGTGCACTTTGGCTAGCCTCAAGGCTTTACTAGAAGCATGGCCTGTATTTACACATCTAAAAGTTGATAGGCAGATGCATATACATAATTAAAGTGTGTTAGAGTAATACTAGAAGAGATGGCAGCACGCTGAAGTGATCCCTGGTAGACTACACTCGTAAACCCAGCATAAAGACACAGAAATGTAAATGAATGTGTCCAAAGCGTAGCTGCACGTGAACTTTAAACACCACCCAGCCAGCTCACTACAGTAGACGTCAGTCTTTACATGGAGCATCTCAATGAACTCTTTAGTCATTGATTATGTGTTTACGCTGGCTCAGAACGTAGCTGCGTTCTTCTGCATGAGTCTCAAGAGGAAGTGATGCAATGTATGTGGGTTATTACAAGTGGGTGTGGAGACTTGTTTGTACGCTTGATCAGATCCTTAGCTCTATCCATCTGCTGTATCTGTACTCAAGTAAAAGTATTCAATTAAATTTCAATACAAATCAACTTTATTCAGGACTCATGGTCCATTAATAAAGATATAAATAACAGACAATACAAAAACAGAAATATACAATAGTTAAATAGACATTTTGAAAAGACAGTTGTACCAGTGTCTCCACAACATGAACTGGTAGAGTATTGCACTGACTATAATTGTTACATCAAAATAATATTACTCAGTGCCATGGTATAGATCAGTTGGTGAAGCTGCAGCGCATATACAGGGCAACTACAGCCTACCTCTCTCCCCTTATGATTTCCTGTCACTACTGCACTGTACTATCTAATAAAGCCAGAAAAGGCCCAAAAAAAAATAAAAAAAAAAAATAAATAAAAAAAAAAATATATATATATATATATATATATATATATATAAACAACAACCCCAAAACACTTATATTACTCAAGTAGAAGTGAAAGCACTCAACACATTTTTTATTCGAATAGTAGAGTAAAAAAATCTTCAGTTCCTTTGTATTTTTTTTTTTTTTTATTGCAGTGAAAGTTCCTACTACTACTAGTAGTACAACTAATACTATGACTAGTATTAGTGCTACTACTGTCTCAAACCTAGGCTCAAACATGTAAACATGCTACAAATTTTGCAGTTAAGTATGGGTTACTTTCCACCACTGAAAGCTCCTTACCTAAACTAGTAAATAAAACATATTTTGACCTCACAAGCTGAAACCTGTCGAAGGCATACTTAATCTGGTCATTATGGTAACAGTTTTAATCCATTTATTATCATGACATCAATCCACTTACTAGACCTTTAGGCCCATGGCACCTCTGTTGTATGGTCCCATTGTTGTCCAGTGGTTTGAGATCCACTGATCACAAAGTAAGAGGCAGATCATGAGGTGAGTCAGCAGCATTCCTTCATCACCACTACCACACACACTCACAACACAGTCACTCTGCAGGTGTGCCATAAATTAAGTGCATGAGTAACTGTCTGAAAGAAGAGAGAAAAACACAGCTTTAAAGAGGCAGAAAATGGCAGTGCTCCTTAACAGATGCATGAATGTTTCCGTCACACATCAAAGTGTTTTGTTTGTGATCCTAAAAAATTAGTAGTGACAAAGTACTTGTGGTGGTGTTGTATTTCAGTGAACCAGAGGTACTCAAAAAATCTATAAAAGTCCCGTGCCAAAAAAAACAACAACCAAAGACTCAGATAGGGGTGAAGATAGGGGTTAAGTAGTAAGTTCAAAAGTACCAAATGTAAACTTTACTTAAGAACAAAGTACATACTACTACTCCAAATGCTCTACAATTACTACCACCAAATCTACCAGTAGTACTACTACCATCGCCATCTTGGCTAGAGCTCAAAACCTAATTACAAGGCAAGTGCGCTACCCACTTTTCCACTAGGTAAAAAAAACAAAACTTAATATTAATTACTTGAGTAAAATTATTTTCACCACCACTCTTTTCACCACTGTCTTAAAGCGACACAAATATATGATTGTTTTATTCTGTAGCAATGCAACATTTTCTATCCACAGTATCCAGTCTTGTGTGCACTGGTATACACGAGTGTACACGTGACTTTTTGAGTGGAAAGGTTTTCTTATGCCAGTGACAGAAATAATCACAAAATGGCTCGCCGCTTGTTGCAGTCACAAGAATGTGGCAGAAGGCAGTGGCAACTTGACAGTCTGGTTCTGCCTCAGAGTCTGATGAACCGGAGCAAAAGGTCAGAGACTTCAAAGCGCGGAGCAGCTTCAAAACACAACTGTAGGTCTATGACAGCTACATTATCGTGTAAATGTGTGTGTAACGTAAAAGGTGCATTTAGAATAATAGCTTGGCTGAAAGTGTGAGTGACTGCTGGTCAAAATATCATGTGTTATTGTAATCAGAAAGTTAGTGGAACATTTGGTCCTTGCCCTTAGTTCGAATCCTTGCAAGACCAACAGTAAACACACAACTTATTTTCTGAGCACTGCAAAAGAAAGTGCCCTTAAGCGAAACACTGACCACTCATCTTCAAAATGCAGTGTAATTGACAGATGAGGTGATAGTCTAAGATGAAATCAAAACTTAAATGTGAGGAATCCAATTGTCAAAAGGTTGCGCCCCAGGATTTGCATTATGAATAATTATATAAGAAATAAAGAGTCAAAAGTGGTGATGGCTGAACTGCCCTTAACATTTAGTGAACTATTACAGATCTGGCATGTAAGCTGCTGTGGAGTAACTTGATTGAAAGGCTCAAAGGAAATTTTACAAGTGGATGTGTAAGTGTACTGTAATGTTGTATTCTTTAAGAGCAGTCGTATACTAGAGGCCCATGTTAATGCCCAAGGTCCATGATTACTTTTTAAAGATCTACAACAAGAACAACAACACTTATAGTTGCTGTAGTAGTAGAAGTAATAGCAGAAGCAGCAGCAGCAGCAGCAGCAGCAGTAGTAGTAGTAGTAGTAGTAGTAGTAGTAGTAGTAGTAGTAGTAGTAGTAGTGCTAGAAGTCAGAGAAGTAATAGCAGTAGTTATAATAGTAGATTTTGCTACTATTTTAACTCTACAACAACAGCCACACTTTTAGTGGCAGCAACAGTAGTAGCAGTTGTAGTCGTAGCAGTGGTAGAAGAAGCAGTTGTAGTAATAGTAGATTTAGCTTTCACAGATTACTTGTACATAAGTAAACTTTTCATTCAATACTTCTTTACGTTTACTCAAGTAATTTTGTTCCTTTCTGATGCAACTCTTTTTATTTATCCGGGATTAGAAATGGCACAAATAGTACTCTTGTTTGTGACCCCTGTGGCTGGATTAGACTAGTCTTACTTCTACTTGAGTAATCTTGTTTTGACGTAACAATACTTTTCCTTGAGTATTTGAGTACTTTCTCCACCTCTGCTTGTATGTTGATATGCGCACATGGCCAGTCTGCTAGTATGTGCTTGTATTAATCAATATTCTGACATCACTGCTGACTAGCTTTGTCCCAAAACTCCACAAAGTCACACTTAACTTAGCCGCTTGGTTGATTTTTTTTTTTTTTGTAGAAATTAATTTGTAAGCCTGACACAAATAAACAGCTCATGCATAAATATGCCCGTAACTTTAAGACAAAAGGCGAACAGCTCTATCTTCGTTGCAAGGGGGGATTTTTCTTCTTATCAAAGCAACACAGGGCAAGATTAAAGAGTCAAAATCCTCCCCACATGTTTGTACTGTGTGTATTTGCTACTGCCTGCGTGCCCCCGGACGTTCTCCCTTCTACCTCCCTCTCTCTCCCTTTAGCATTTATAGCTAGCTGCCAGGGTCTCCTTTTTAGCATCTATCCATCCCTCCATCCTTAACCCCGGAGGACTCTGCATTAATCACTTTTCTCTCTTTTTGGTCCTTCTACTGTAGCTAGTGTTGTTGTTTCCTCTCATTTGTTACCATGCATATGTGGCCCACAGTGGCGTCCCCATCAATCCTTATACAGTGAAATTACACAGACAATCAATAAGGTTCGATAACAACAGGCCATTTGCCCATCGGTCCGTCCACTCTATCATCCTGCACACTGACAATGGCCTTTAGTGACGCTGCATGCACTTTGTTTTACATGAGAAAAATGTGTGGAAGTTTGCACAAAACAAAGCATGACCCTACTAATTTGCATGTAGTATATTATATATGCAAATGAAATGGAGACATTTAAATGTAAGCAGAATGCATAATATACATCTTAATTAACTTTTTTAGTAAAATGCCCAATGCACAACAAACTGATGCCTTGTGTATTCAGACACCTTTCTATCTGAACCAGCATTAACTTCTGCAGCAGTTTGAGCTACAGTAGCTCATCTGTTGGATCAGACTGCAGGGACCAAGATTCACACCCCATGTGCATCACCTGTTGCAGCTTCTCCCCTGTTCCCTCTTTAGACCATTTTTGATAGATACTGACCACTGCAGACCAGGAACAGCCCACAAGAGTTGCAGTTTTGAAGATGCTCTGACCCAGTCGTCTAGCCATTATAATTTGGCCCTGGTCAAACTCTTGCCCTTTTCCTGTATCTAACACCAGATTTACACTGAATGTGTTGCATGTGCAGTACATCTTTGGTATGGTTTTCTGATGGACTCCAATTCACACTGAGTGCATTGCGTGTGCGGCACATCTCCAACCAGAGCCAGCTGGGGAAACTGCGAGTTCATGGGAGAGAAGCGAGTTTAAGCTGAAGTCATGAGTTCACATGATAACAATAATGTATAATGAGAGCTATATGCAAACAAAAGCAACATTTGCCTCAAACCATGATCTTCTGTTCATTTGGAGATTATTTCCGTGACTTTTGTGCCTCTACCCTGGGTAAACATGCTACGTACATAAGTACTTTCTTTTTGCTCATGTTTAATGGTGTCCGCTCTTACCTGTGACCTGTGTCTTCAGTTAAGATGTAATGTTTACATTGTGATGTGAGTGAGAGGCTACACGTCTTTTTATTTTTGAAATTTACCAGATCTTCTTCACTGGTCCCAGGTCTAACTTCCTGTCTGGTTTGATTTGCTCTGTTCAATGCATGACGACTCCATCATTTGACAAAAAATATACTCAATACGTATTTCTGTCAGAGCAATGGACACGGAGATGTACTGCAATGCATCGACTTGCATTGCATCTATTTGCTGCGGAGGTCATACAGAACACGTAACATACACACAACGGATTCAGTATAAATTGGGAATAACACATCAACTTTGAGGGCAAAATGTTTACTTGCTGTGTAATATAACCAGTGCCATGAAGAAATAATCTGTGTTATTCACTTCACATGTCAGTGGTCATAATGTTATGCCTGATCTGTGAACATATTTAATTAACTTTTATGGTAAAATATGTGTCAGATGAACAGAGCAGGTGACAACTAACAAACTTAACAAACTGTATTCTGCAAAGATAATGCTCGTCTTGCAACAAAAGACTTTCACTCTTTGTTCTACATATTGTGTTTTTACAGCAACAGATAAAAATCACAGATCAGAGCCTCCGCCAACAACAAAAGGCAGATTTTCAGTCAGGGGTGAACCACTTAATAATAAAGTTTTGAAAGGCATACTTGGATGGCAGGTGAGATAAGACAGTTCTTTCAGCTCACCGACAAATCAAAACAATGCAGTTACACCAGACAGCTGTGACACAAGAATTACTCAACCCGTGAAGATGATTGATTCAAACAGAAATGTTATGCTATTGATCAGCATGGGAAAATAATGAAAAGGTTTTACTTGTAAAAGACATTGGCAGCAACATCCTTAATATGACTCAAGTAGCAACAGATAATTAGGATAGAATCAACAGAAGAGCTGATGATTGCAAAATGGCAGAGGTGGAAATAGTCCTCAAAATCTGAACTTAAAAGTATTGTTACTTCAAATGGAGAAGTAAAAAGTAATGTGTAAAGTTTACTGAAGTTGGAGGCACTTACTGCTAATACTACAACCACCACAACTTTTACAATGGCTAAAGCTACTGCTTCAACCTCTAATCTTACTATTATAACTATTATAGTCCCTTCTGCTACTGCCACTACTACTATTATTCACTATCCCAAGGTAAAAAAAAAAACCAACAACAAAAACAAAACAAAACTTGTAACAGTTATTAGCGCAGTAACTTTGTTGAAGTACAGCTGACAACTTTTCACTGACCTTTGACCTAATTTTGCTTTTTCTGTTGATCAGTGACAATCAGTTGGAGTCATTTTAGGGCTCCAATATCAAGCTTATATTATAACTCTTTTTCTTTTGTTTGTTCCTTTCAGGGGCTGCCACAGCAAACTCACTCCCTTCATTTAATGCTCTGCATCCTCATCTCTCACCTCTGTTTCACTGTGTTTTTTTATCTTCTCTTTGGTCTTCTTCTAGGCCTCCTGTCTTGTACTTCTACACTTTGCATTCTTCTACCAATATATTCACTATCCCTCCTGTGTGCATGTACAAACTGTCTCATTTTGACCTCTCTGACCTTATCTCCAAAATACTGCATCTGCCATTCCAGATTATTTCCATCCTCATCATTCCCCCCAAAAACCTCAGTGTCTTAAGCTCTGCTACTTCCAGTTCTGATATGTAAATTGTCTTGCTTCTCGATACTTCTCCATTCTGCTGCAGTTGGTCCAAATCAACCTGTCAGTGTATGTGCCAGTATATCCAGAGGGCATCACTGCACATACTGTACACCAGCATCATGCAGTGGGTCCATGAAAGCTGCCAAAGGCCAGAAAGGGGACCAGGAAAACAAATAAAATATATGGGACAGAGAAGCAGGTAAGGATGGGAGAGAGAGAAGGACTGTGCATGTATGTGTGCATAGAAAGAAAGAGAAAAGCGTTGGATGGCAGGAGGGCAGCATGCAGATTGCCCAGGACCTGACTGGCATATTCTTGGACAACTAACAGACAGAGGGAGACATGGAGGGAGAGGGGAGGGGGTTGGGAAGCCGGGGAAAGTTAGGGCCCTCAGGATGTTCTGTCCCAATGCCAGCCCCAGAAGTGTGGCTAGGAGATAGCAGACCCACGTGCAGTATTGTGCCAGACACACAAAATACACACATACGGTCTGTAGTAGGAGGAGAAATGAGGAGATGAAGAAATGCAAGATGAATAAGAGAATGAAGTTATCATCACAAAAAGACGATGATCAGGTATAAATGAAGGTATTGTATATGTGTGTATAAGTATATGGTTTGAGCAGAAGATAACCTTGCTTTTTGGAGAAACTAATTGACAATGCTATTATTAAGTTTGGCCATCCACCTTTTTCCACAATACAGTTTGGTAAATCTTTTCTCTCCACTGTACTTGGATCTTCAGTCAGGTCAGCTGTCTCTCTTCTGTTTCCTCCATCTGTATCCTCCTCTCTCTCATTGGCAATGTAGAATGAGGAGCTCCGGGCCATGTGTGCTGGTTTGGGCCAATTATAGGGATTCTCATCAGTGCTGGGTTGCCTTTTGCTTCGGGCGCAGAGCACACAGACCAGCCAAGGTTCCACACGGGTCAACCCTGTACCCCTCACATCTCCACACAATGAGCATACCTGGGAGATGCACTATGAGCTTCTGCATCGGCAAATAGAAAAAGACCAAAAAAGAAATAGGACATTATGTTTTTTGGGGATTTAACAAGTAGGTTTTTCTTTACTTTGTGAATACCTGAAGAGGATAGAAGCCTTTTTTTAGCTTATACTGTAATGAACCAGGCATACGAATGGATTAAAAGAATATTTAGAGACTATCTTGTCCTCATCTGACACAGTAGTCTCCTTATTTTGTGTATGAAAGATTTAAATGATGCTTAATTTTGCCAAAGGTTCAAAAGTGATATACATAATCATCTTGCAACTGTGGGCCACACTGGTAGGCAGGGCACAGCCTAGACCATGGCCGGTTTGTGGCAGGGCTCACACAGCGATAGACACTGACAGACAAACATTCACTCTCACATTGATTCAGGGCACTTCAGATTCACCAATTCACTAAACACATGCATGTTCTTGGAAGGTGAGAGGAAGCCAGGGAGGACATGCAGACTCCACTCAGAGAGAATGTGACTCGGCCAGACCAAGAATCAAACCCACAACCACCTTGTTGGAAGACAGGAATGCTCACCACTCTGGCATATGATATAATAACTCTTCCTGGTTCTCTGATGGAAATATACCTTTTTTAAATGCTCATAAGCTTTAGCGCATATAACCAAAACATTTTTTCCTATACCTTCTTTAGTTATAGGGAAGTGTGCCATCTTCATTCCCTGTCCCCAGCTTTAGGATTATGATGGATGACTGCTCAGGTTGGGTGTTAACTTATTAAATTATACCTGCAGGTTACGTGCAAAATATGACACCTGATGTAGAGTCTGTAATGACAAAAACAACAGCAGCACTCCGAGTGTACATTTGATTTAGCCGTAATTACCAGCTCACAGGGAAATTCGTCTGAGAAACTGGATTAGGCATGAGCGAATCTTCTTAAGTGGTTAGGAAATCAAAGCGCCCTGAATGTTTGCCCTGTACACATTGGCTTGGGGATGAAAGCTTTGGCAGTGGTTTAGGAACTAGCGCCGACACCAAGAAGGTTTTTGTCAAATTTTCTGCTTTTATATCACCAGAAGTTTGAACAGCGCTGGTCTCTGTGTTTGAAACAGAATCTCAAACATGGCCTGGAACTGTATGTCTTGGAGATGGAACCAAACTTGTGGCCTGATTGGTGCAGAGGCAGAGGAGCAGCCCTGAAAGTGGATTGTGCTGCTGTTGTGGATTAGCAGCCGTGTGTGTGTGTGCGTGTGTGTTTGTACGTGTTAGCGCTGGAGGCTAGCGTGTGGTGAGGAGGGAGATTCGCACCTCTCTGCACACTGCTGAAAACCTGCTAACCGTTGCATTTACAACTCTCAGTATGGTGAGGTAAACACATTTTTAGTGCATCAACCTCCTCCCCCACAATATTTTTAAAGGAAACACAGCAGAAGCACACCCAGAATAGCACTGCTACAAGGATGATGATGTAGCTTTGTAATTTACAGAAAGATCTCAATGTATCAACGGCTAAGGGTGCACTGTGGAAGACAATGTACCCCCCTAGCATTCAGCAGGCTATGGGGTAGATGCTAAAGGGTCTGAATATAAATTCCTCACTGGCAATATCTTTATTGATAAGACATACAGTACAAAGGAGAAGTTTATACAATGACAAAATGCAAACTTTTGCCAGTGGTGATTCAAATTGGTATTCAAATGGATACGTACTTGCAGAATGATGCAGTTCGTCAGTCAGGCCATGAGGGACATTGTGAACTCCAACCAGGTTAAGTAAAGGCAGAGGTCAAAAAAATTACTAAAACCAGGCATTTTCAGTCACAGCAATATTAAACTTTGAAGCCTACTAATTGTGGGGCCCCCTTCTTTCCGGTCAGCTTTTACCTGCTGAGGTTACCACATTGATCAGCTGCCACATACTGATTTGGCAGGTTTTACACAAACTGCCCTTGCAGACGCAACCCTCACCATTTGTCGGGGCTTGGGACTGGCACAAAGTTAACTGGCTGTGGCTGGATTGTGCATATTTTTAAGCACAAAAACATGAGATTCCCTTGAGCAGCTAGGGTGTCATGATTTTTACAGATGTCCAGATGTGCTACAGAATTTTTTTGGTGACTTAGAAATGCATTATTGTCTTTAATAGACTTAATGGCAAAGGAATCTCTGGTCTGACTTTTAAAAACAACTAATACAAATTGACGTGGGACCCGCCTTAGGTTAGCACTTTCAGAGTCTGCTATCCTTGCAATACACTGATATTTTTTATTTTTTATTTTTTTGCATATCCTTAAAACTGTTATTTCTAACACAGCAACAGTATTTTAGCTTTCAGAGAACATGAAAGTAAAAAATACTCCATTTAGTCCATTTAAACAGGAATCTAACTGCTCTCTATTTTATTAAAAGCATAATATAAACACTCATGGGTATTTTCCACTCTCTTAAGAGGAGAAAATGAATATCAGACCCAGATTTTCTATCCCACAATGCATTTGGGGATATAAGTTGTAGAGGAGAATGGAGAGACAGAGGAAGCTTTAAATCTGTGTCAAAGACAGAGACATTAGGCTGTGGCAAGATGTTCATTTAGGAAACCTGGTGTGAAGGCAGGTACGTCTGTGGCCCATTAATTACAATAATCACATTGTAGGTGCTAGAATAATTCATTAACTCAGATTTAGTTAAGGCTTCATTTAATAATTCCTTGTTGGTCAGGAGACTAGGAGAAAGGAGAGAGGAAGAAAGAAAGGTGGGAGGGGAATGAGAAGGAGATATGCGGTGCCTATTAAACTACAAGGCCCGGATTGTCAATTTGTGTTTGAGCGTTCCACTGGGGAAACTGTTTCATCCTTTTTAAGAGATATATCATTTTATAAAAGACCAAAGGGAGGTAAAACCAGACAAAAAACTTGGGGGGTGTAACTGTGGTAGTGCTACAAGGGAGGGATAGATGGAGAGAGTTACGAAGGAGGGGCGATTGGTTAGGGAATCAGTTTTGCCTACTATATTTAACTGACCCATAAATCTGTTTTTAAATTCTCCTCCATTCAAAGATGCCCAGGCGAACAGAATAGAAAAGAAAGAAAAAGAAAAGGGGAGGGTTTGTCTTTTTCGCGCCGGCTGTTAAGTACCACAATCCATGCATAGTCGTCGCCGCATTTATCCTAACAGTGTAATTGGTCCAGCTCCCTGGGCTGGTGGCTCAGTTACTGCCCTCCCTCAGGTCCCCTGTGTGACTTTCTCTCTGTATGCATGTGCGCATATCCCTCAGCTACAAAAATAAAGAAAAATCCCTGGTTTCCATTGAGACAAAACCATACTGGAGGATGTGGTGCAAAGCCTAGCTAATGCTAACATACAAGCTGTTGTTTTTAGATGGAAATATAATGAATCATTGCTTCTTAAAAGCCATATTTTGCAGCATGTGGCCTTGCAACAGTTTGTATAGTTTCAGAGATGTTAATTTTTATCAGTGTTAACCTCCAAAATATCTTGTTTTATAATGGAGCCTTAGAAGTCAGTGTTTCCTGCACTTTCTAACAGTAAAGGTTCATGGTCTTTATGTCTCGTCCACTATCCAAGCTGAACATAACAATAAAAAGCATATAAATTAGCAGTGGTGTAACCCAGGATGTAAGGACATAACCCAAACTGACCAGTAATACTGCAAAATAACTTATAAGGGAATAATGGCAAACCCAGCGCATCTCCTTGTAAGCTCGAGGGTGCCTTCAGCCTCACTGGAGGACAAGATGATCCACACACTTGAGTTTATTCCACCAGGGGAATAATAGCAGCTTGCTTGCAACCATACTGCAGGGCTGTGTGTGTTGGAGATGTAGATCTCACTGTAGGCAACACATACATGGCAAAGCAGGCCTTCAGACTCACATACAGTGCTCAATTATGAGTATGAGGAAAAAAAGCAACAGAGAGGTCGGCTGGCTGTTTCACCTGGAGGGAAAAATGTAACTGTAGGGAGTCAAAGAGACAGTGTGGGAGAGGAGAGAGAGACGCTTAGAAGAGATGGATGAGTATATGGGGACAGCAGGTGGTTTGACATAGGCATCTTTAGGTTTGATAGACAATACAATCCATGAAGCTGTATTAAAAGACCTCACATAATAAGCAGTTGTGGAAAGAAACCATAAGGGGTCTAAACTCTTTAAAAAATTACTTGGTAAATTTATATGAATAATTTGTCAAAAGTGTATTGAGACAGACCAAAGATAGAGAGTAAAGAAAAGAGTGAGGGAGAGGGCAGTGGGGGTGGCAGAGGAGAGGGGAGCCGCATAATGAAGCGCTGGGCTAATTTGGAGAACTCCAACTGGTAAAAGCCAGAGGGCCTGAGCCTCTGCAACATCTGAAGCACCTTATTCACACACCAACCCCCTCACACACATGCACACACATGCGAACTCATGCACACACATGCATACACAGCACACTCATGCACACACATGCGCACATACACAGAAAAGCTTTTCCATAAATTGTGAGGACATTATAGGCACTAAAAGAACTTAAAACTTATAGCACTAATCTCTGCCCCCATAATGATATATGTTTTGGGCCAGAGCTCCACAGTCTTAGCTTTCAGGCCCCACACAGTGATGTCGTCAGAACCTCACAAAACACATCTTATATTTCCATGTGTTGAGAGCACTTATCTAAACCACAACAATTCTCAAACCCATAACATTGCCTTAATGGTAACCCTAAAAAGTGCTTGTTCACATGAAAGATAGGTCTCCACATGAGAAAGCTTTGTCATTTACAAAGCACTTGCATTAAATTCCTTTTGGATTTGAGTATTGTATAGAAAATGTAGAGGTACACAAAATCTGCACCTAAGTAAAACTGTTACTTCAAAAAATTATTACTTGAGTATAAGTCAAAGTACTCAACACTACTAAAATTAAAAAGGTACTAACTGCAAAGTTGACTGAAGAACTTACTTGTTACCACCAATACCCAAACTGCCACTACTATTACTAACACATTTGCTTCTTCTATTATTGCTGCCATCACTATTAATAATAAGACTACTACTACTACCACTTAGTACCCATCTTGCCACCAAGCACAAAAATATGTTTCCTTATTTTAAAATCTAGTAAATGTTTCAAACATCAGCTCAAATAAAAATAAAATTATGTTTTAAAACAGACAAAACATTATCTTCCAAATTTGTAAATTATTTGAGCAAAAGTATGTAGTTATTTTCCATCACTGTATAAATAATCTCAGATACACAACATAATCTGACATTTTCAAACTAAAACAGTACTCTAGTTTTTTGCAAAGAATGCAGTAAAAGGGATGTTTTAAAATGAGAAAGTATTACAAGGATAGAGAGAAAAACTCTGAATCTATTTCACTTGCACTTGTCAGATCATATAACCTTTTATCAAAACAGCACAGCACACCTCATCTACAATGCAACCTGCACAACACAGACTTTACACTACAAACAGTAAAACAGTCAATACACCAGCCCAGTGTCTGTGGGCATGCCCGTGGTGCTGGTGGGTGGGGAGTTCACATCGTCAAACAAGGCTGTTTATGCGTTTCTTTGTTCACTGCATAAGAAATTGTCCATTTACAGTAAAAGCTGTTTGTGGCAAAACCCAGACAAAGTGCAGATTTGGCAAATATAGATACAAACTTTTTATTTTTATTTGAATTATTGTCTCTTGGTGCATCCTTTGCAGAATTAATGAGATATAGTTTACATGTTCAAATTTCAACCAGAAATAGTCCAACAACAATTCTGATTCTCAAAAACCATATTAATATATTGCTTTGTCTGTGAATTCAATTTGCACAAATACAAGTTAAAGCTGTATCATGCAAAGAGGAAACACTTTGTGAACCAAAGTTACTGGTGACTACATGATAAAAAGAAAATTATACCTAACCAGCTATTCCTTGTGTTGTGACTGTCCACTTGCAAACACAGTTGCCAGTGCCACTGTTTCCTCTCACCATATTGTCAGCCGCACCATCGCACTTTAATCGGCGCATGATTGGCTCTAGTGTTGGAGTAAATTTCTTTTCCTCTAAGGCTACATCAGTAATGGCGTCAAACACAGCTGGATTAGAGCCTCTCCGGTTTACAACCAATAACGTTCCCCATCTGCAAACAATGCCCAACTATATTTTGTTGCCCTCCTCCATTTGGTTAACCTCAAGCCTTTATGGTTACCTAGGGGTGGCTTGGGGTGATGGCATTTTGACTTGAGACTAGAGCCAAACAGAGATGCTGACTAATCTGTAACATCTGGCAGATTTTATGAGAGAAAGACGAGAGAAAAAAGGGGAAATTATACCAGGTGGGCAGGTGGAGGAGTAAGGAGTACTTCCATTTATTTAATCACTCACAGAAAATAAATAGACAAAGTTTTGACATTCACCAGCCTGCCTTGTTACTCTGTACTGTACCACAAACAACAAACTCCTCCCATGGACACAGTAACATGCAAAAGCCTCAATTTAAAACCTGTTAGGCATCATATGGTGAGAGCACGGCCTACACCATTTATCAATCATCACCCAAGACTTCAGTGAGAGCCCCAGACCAGAGAGCTGTCAGCAACTCAAACGCCCTAATAAATAAGGCAGTGTACATGTGTTTGTGTGCGTGCATGCGTGTGTGCGTGCATGCGTGTGTGTGCGTGCATGTGTGTGTGGGACCTACAGCACTGGTGTGAGGTCTGACACAGTGTGGTTGTAACCAAAACAAAAAACAAACTAATAATAATTATGACATAAATGTAAAATATGTTTTTCCAGTGGGTTGTTAAATGTTTAGGATGGCTTTCTGTTACACAGTGGCGTAGGGGATGCTTCTCAATGGGTCTGACTGCAGTACTGATCATTTTATTGTGGGTAGTATATTCTTGGGCATCGACCCACCAGTTGAGAATCACTGCTAAATAAATCATAAATCACTAATGATTTATTAATTTATTTATCCAGGTTTGAGATTAGCATTAAACAGTTGTGACCCTTGTGACCATGAATTAGATATTTATTTAATTAATTAATTAATTAATTTATTTATTTATTTATTTTTTAATTAATGTCAAATAAGTGAGAGTACATTATTCACAGGTTATCCCTAATACATAAAGAGTTATAATTATGTAATATAATTGAAACACCATACATAAAGACACAAGATGTGGACCAGAAGACAAATGTGTGCATGTGTGGGCGTGTGCGTGTTTGTGTGTGTTGAATTTTGGATTCATATTACTGAATCCGAAATTAAAAAATAAAATGAATTAGGTATATATACATTTTTTTATACAATGGCACTGCTATCTTTAGTAAGGACGGTTACCACACATTTTAATAAAAAAAATAAAAATAAAAGTTGCAGCCATGCAGCTTTGTAAACAGACCAATCAGAGCAGCCATGGCTTATTAAAGGACCCAAGTCACATCAAATCAATCACACAAAGTATCCAATGTAAGGATAACTGATGATCCAATTTCCAAGTAATTACTGTATGTATCTAAAATATTGTAGCTCCACCCACCCAAGGAGACCTTCTGCCTCCAAACCCAGAATTACTCAGATAATCAGAAAAATGAAACTGCCATGACACCTAATACAACATAAAAAGAAGAGGGACACATGCATTAACACAGAGTTTACCTCATGTGAGGAGCTGTAGCATGTAGCAATCACACGTGTAGTAGGTAGTGAGGCGAGAGCAACAGCAACAAATTAGATTTCCCAAGGATGATGGTGTGATGAAAGATTGTGTGTTTTTCTCATCCAGCGCCAGTGCTGTTAGAGCGCAGCATGATTAAATAAAACCTTGCCCAAGTTTCAATAAAAGCATTATAACAATTGCATTTCCTTGACAAAGATTTAGGGACTGGTGTGATGCGATTGGATTACTGGGGAACATTGAGCTTTTTTAATGCTGTTTTTGCCATTCTTTAAGTTGAATGTACACGGCAAGTTTAAGAGATTTTTCCTTTCAACATGTGGTTAGGGACATCTTTGTGAAGACAGTAGCAGAGAGGACAAGTAAATGTCAAAACAGTCAAAAGTATTTGTTAATTGTGCATTTCTTTTAAACTTACTGAATCAAAATGGTCAAAAGAGGAAGCAGGTCCTATAGACTCCTTTAGCATCTGTAAACAAAATGGCTGCCTTCAAAAGAATGGTGCCAAAAGCTAAGCAGACCACAATATATGTATTCTCAATGGAGGAATTAGCATTAGCCACCAAATATGACCAAATATGAATAATCAAACTGGTTTTGGCCACTGACAAGCAATCAACTTCATGTACTGTATGTAATCTGAGTCCAGATCATAAGCATTAGCATTTCATTTCAACATTTTATTCATTTAAGCATTTAGCTTATCGCCTGTCTTTAGCATTTAAGCTAAAGGTTATAATATAGGTTTCTAACTGTTTGTATTGCTAAAGAAGTAGTAGCAGAAATGTGGAAGATCACAATGCACTAATCTGTATCTTCAGATTTAATCTATCACCAATAACCTGACTTTTAGTAATTTAGATGCCACTAATCAAAGTGAATTTTATAAACAACAACCATTACTATTTGTTGTATAAAACGTCTTATTTAATGTTTTTACTTTGCTGCCTGCATAATAATAAATGGAAAAATGCACCCTAGCCTAACATCCACAGTTTTTTCAGTTTTTTATACAGCCAGGTTAGCTAAGTACGTCATCACCAAACATTATTGCCTTATGTCTGGGGACTGAGAGACATAACTTACTTATCGAAAAATTCTTGACAAAAATGAATCACATAAGACCCAGTGCAGTGATGAGTAACAGGCAAGTGACTCAAGAAATGCGTATGGGCACAACAATGCAAAGAATAAATTGTAGGCAGAGGCAAATACAGCACTTCATTTTTATACATTTGTGTGAGAGCCATCCTGCACCGTGGGAAGATTGTGGGATCATTTTGATTTAAGGTCAACTGTCATTCCCTGTCTATTGATTTAGCCAAAGAGTCAGCAGCCAGCACACATAAACATAGTCAGGTATGGCTCAATGCTACACATCTGTGATCTGAGCAGGTGGCGACAAGTCGGTTGTTAATGCCACTCCTTTTTTCCCCTGAAGTCGGCAGCCCTCGCACCTACCACACACACAGACTACACAGATAGACCATACTGTGCAATATCACATATATCAATTTAATGACTATTTGTCACCGAGGGGCAGGAACTAAAGTAAACAAACTACTGTTTTTTGATAATAAAGGGATTTAACAACAACCCGCTGATAAAAAGTTAATGCTCCCTCCATTTGTCCAGGTTTGGAACCAGCACAGAGAGTACACTGGGTTGTGATCCCCTGTAGCTGGGTTAGGTCCTGGCCCGCTGACAGGCTGGTTGGGGCCCAGGACAGTAAAGCTTCATAAGGCAGCGTTCTACTAGAAAATATAAGAAGAGGGACTATTTCCTGGCCCCTCTGACCATGAGGCCCGGGACAACAGATCCCTTTGCTCCCTCCATTGACAGGCCTGGCTGCTGGTCTATGTCCGCTAAAGTGCACCCTGGCAAAGCTGTCATTATATATAGCATGAATTACAATTACTGTAATTAGTCATGTGCAAATAGCTTTTTGAAGTTACATAACTCGCTTCTAGTGTAATCATCTTGTCTTCTATTTGTGAATCTCTACTGTAAAAAAAAAAAAAAAAAAAAAAAAAAGCTTTGAATTTTGAATGTCACGGTAACCCCGAGGTATTGTGTTATCCTCCGTCAGCTGCCTGATGCAAGCTGGCACCACAGCTCTATCACCAAAGCATCGTTAACATATTCACACACTGTACCTTTACTCATTCACTTAAGGCAGACATACAGTGCAGTGACAGTATATACTGTATATTTGATATCATAATTAAGTCACACAAACTTTACAAGTTCATTTAGATCAAATAAGTTGGGGAAATGATTAACCCATTAATTGAAGTTCATATCTGAAATTATTTAAGTTCATATAGTTATTTCTATAGACTATACAGAACTCCAATAATTTTGTTAGTAATTAAGTTATATTAATGTATATGATCATTTTCAGGGTATAGCTTTCTGAAATTACTTCAGATAACTTACGTTAGTAAATCTGCCCTGCAAAAAAGATTATCTACATTAGTTAAAATTACTTTATTTCCGAATATTAATTAATTAAATTAATTAATTACATTATTAGACTAGTTTTGTTTTAAGATATTTTCTCTTATTTTAGGCTAAATTATTTGCCATTACTTTTTTGCAGTGTGTAAATTGTGTAATATTTTGAAATTGGGTGCATTGTTAATATTTTCTGCTAATTCTGTATTTTACAATTTGAAAAACTCTGTGCTTATAGCCTGCTTTAACTTGTGATAAGAAAAAATAAAATTTAGTTGCAGCATTATGCAAAAATTTAAATTCAGGGAATACTTCTAAAACTGTTCATAATGGCTCAAAAACACACAATTTTACTTTCAAGTAAAAAACTTAACATTAAATTGTTGCAAGATTGTTTTTTATAAAAGTACAAGAAAAAGTAATTCTCAGAGGGTAAAACTGACATGGTTCAAAATAGTTAAAAAATAATTTTCAAGTCAATTTAACACAAATGGAATAAGTGAATATAACTGAGCAGAAATCAGTTAGAAAGTGAGAAAAGAACATAAAACTAAAAGAACACAAAAACTATGTGGAAACGTTGGTAATTCATTTGATGACACTTTCAGTGTTACAGTATTGTTAAAATGACATATCGATGTTAATTTGATACCACAGCTACATGTGAATTAATATAAAATGTTTTTTCTAACTTATATGACAGAGAAACACATATAGATAAGAATGCATGGCTTATTGTGGTTATTCTAACATGATAATATGACATTATAGAAAGTCATAAAAAGTGACATTGAGTAATGACAAAAACATGCAAACAATATATGCTTATAGCATGAGCCGCTTTGTCAAATCATCCCCAAGTCAAGAGACACGGCTGCTTCAAACAGCAAATAAAAATAGATAGACGTGTAGCATTATAATGAGTCGGGATTGTTTTATTAATGTTTTCCCTTCTCTCACGGTGCATTCTCCTCAGCGTAGCTTACAGTTCCTCCCCGCTCGTACTCTCTCCTTGGAGGGAAAGTCAAAAGGTTTTTCATTTATCTCAAGCACAAAACACAACTCCCCCGAGAGACCCACAAGGAAACTGCGAACACCTTGCCCCAAATATCTGATCTCGGAGATGCAGAAAATAGCATGTGCGTATTTGTTTGGTGGGACCGAGATCTTCCCTCATTCCCCAGACTGCATGCGTTGTCATTGAACATTTGCCGCTGTGTGTTAGGCATATAAAAATACATTTCGATTTTTATTGGGGGAGAAAAACACAACCCTAGAACAAAAGATAATTGTATTGATTTGTTGAGCTTGTGTGGAGAGCAGATCTGTAATGTTTGTGTATACTCCATGCATGTGTGCATTGCCTGTTTATTAGAAATGTGCAAGCTGTCTTATTGACTGACTTTTACACCAATGCTGGGTTGGATACTGAATGAATCTCTGGGTTTTAGAAGAAGCTCTAATATATAAAAAAACAAAGATGAAAGAGAGGGAGACATGTAAAAGCAACAAACTTTTAAACTAAAAGTTAAAGTCTGTGTGCCAAAAAGTGATAAGAAGTCATTTACAAGGCGCTACAGGTTAAGTTAAAGAAGCACTAACCGATGTCTTCTCTTGCATTTGAGGAAAACCAATTATTTAGTCAACAGCACACCATAATAGAAGTAATCTGTAAACAAACAAGACTGTGAGACCTTTCAGACAGCGATATTATTACTAATATTTATTGCAGGGATTGAAATGTTTGACCAATCACATACTCAGAAAAAAAGAGGGGTGGTCCCACTTGGATCAGGGACACTTTCATTGGTTAGTGCACATCTTTATACACTTTATACACCATAACACAAAAAGCAGGAACAAAAACTCTGGCAGTGGGCCTTTAATGTCACATACCTATCTCTGTTAATACTTGTGTATAGTGAGTTGTCTAATTAACAGAAATGACTTTCTTCTGAATCACCTGCTGCTTTAGTCTAAAATTTATGACACAATCCTTGTAATGGCTTCCTGTGTATGACCCATTACTGCATAATAGTGCCCAGTCATTTTCTGTGCAAATCTAACAAGCAAACTGTGATATTCTTCTTTGTTCACCTCCAGACTTACTCAAATAGAAAGTTTTTTTGTCTCTTGGCTACAGGGCTTGTGGGATACCCCTTTACTTCTTGGCAGTCGTTTAACACAAGCTTGAAAAACAGGCTTTAGTTTGTGCATCTGTCTGACTCATCCAGTAGGAGAGAGTCTGCAAACATTCACGTGCTTGTCAATGTGCTTTTATTTGTACACATGCATCATAATCAGGTAGTATGGTAGTAAGTATAAAGTAACTACTTTATACTTTACTCAAACGTTTTACTTAGTAGCAGTAGCACTGTTAGTGGTAGAGCAGTAGTAGTAGATTTGTTTTTGCAATTGAAAAAAAGTAAATTTTTACTTCAAATTCAATACTTTTTTAAATCTTAAATAAAACATTTGTTTTACTTTTACTTCTTCTTGAGTAATTTTCAATTGGCAGTACTTTTACTTAAGTACAGGTTTACTGCAAAAGTACATGTTTTATAAATAGTAACACACATATAAAAAAATTGTATGACTCATTGAAAGCTTTTATTCAAATATCAAAGCCATTTTCCATGCTCTCCTGTTAGGCTTTGAAGATGTTTTTTGTTATTTAATCACAGTGAAATAATGTTCAGTTTAAAACATGAATAAGCAAGAATAGTCAACATTCTCAGCCATACGGCCACATTATGTTCTACAGCAGTGTAGAAGAGCGGTTTCCATTTTAAATTAAAGTTATGATCAATTTAAAATAAATTACAGTTGAAGATGTTTACTTCTAAACTAAACTTTCACATCTCACAACCACATTTTTGTCTGAGCTCCCAGAAGCACAGTTAAATGGAGTTTTTACTGCCTCCTGTCTGGGCTTCCAGGTCAAGTTTTACCTTTAATTACCTCCATTCACGGGCCGTTTCCTCCAAATCCATCACACCACCTCAACTTTTCCTTTTGCATTAATGTGTAGTGTATTTATTCTAAAAAAAAAGAAAAATGAATTGACCATATTTACATACTGTTTTACAGTATGTAAATATGGTCAATCAAGCTGGAGTTGGATGCAAACAGTCAAGGTGCAGATGTTTGGTATCATCTTTGGGTGATACAGGCATATATTGTGAGAAAATAAAAAAATAAAAACATGTAACAATATACACTTACAGCTCATGCCGCTGTGTCAGATCAGCCTATTGGAATACTTTCTTTATGTACTTTCAGTAATGTCGAGACATCATTCACCGGTTTGTCATCACAGGCTCAGGTAGGCTATCCAAACTGAAAACCACATTCAACAATCCAAATTTGCTTGTGTATTTAACCAGGCTGTTCTTTGACACACTTTCTTATTCCATCGCCGCCTCCTCTCACTCTCCTTTTGTGAAGTCCTGCTTCTGCCTCTATCTCATAATCCAGTCTGTCATCAACAGATTGAGATTTAAGCTTCCATCTCATCCTAGAGGCCACTGAAGATGAAACGTACTTGTTAGTTTTTCTCATAAATGTCTCGCTAAGTGCTAATACGCCAAGAGCTTTTAACCGCTATTTGCACACACTTTTTCTTTTTACATACACGCACCCTTTTCCTTGATGGGTTTCTCACAGATCTTTTTTTATCTAAAGATTATTTAAAAGCGAAGTGAAGACTGGAAAAGGGGGACGAGGTTGAGGTCAGGTTCTTGCCAGACACACAGTGAAGCAGTCAGCCAGAGAGTTGCTCAAAGGCAAAAACAGAGGACTTAATAATCACCTTGTGTCAGATCTACAGGTATCAGGTACTATACTTTGCCTTGAGTACATTTCAGAGGAAAGCGTGTTAATAAATACGTTAAAGTCTTGTGATGATTAAATCATTAGAGTCCTCATTTATGTCTGTAAGTTAAAGTATTCAGGAGTTATAGCATCTTTTTATAGTGTGTCCAAAGTGTTCATTTAGATACAATAAATGAACACTATGAATTATGCCTGGATATATCAAATAAATAACATGTCCTAAATGCTCATTGTTTTCAAATTTGAACCGGGAATAGTCAGTACCTCAGTCTGTGGGCCTATTGTGTGTTTCCGTCCATACCTCCCAGCTGCAGCTCTGTGCCACCTCAAAAAAAAAAAAAAAATCCAGGCGAGGAAAAAAACGTATAATTTCTGTGTGTTAACTGTGTGTATAACTAAGTGTATAACTATTTACCAGTTACACTTACAGTAAATCTGACTGTGGTAAAAACTACAAAGCGTTACCTTTACAAAGAACATGCACTTTTATTTATACTCCAAAAAGTTTCATTTTAATTTGAGTAGGCTTTTTTTCAGGTGTTTTAAGCAAAATAACCCAGAATCTCCAGGGGTTAAACTTATACTTGAGTACTATTGTTTTGAAGTAACAGTACCTTTACCTGAGTACATAGATTACTTATATAAAAATAGTCAGGCAGTTAGAAAAATATAGTTTGTGAATACCATTTATTTAATCTAAACTTTAACCACAACATTGTTCACACCCAGAATCAGCCTCTTTCAGAGTCAAACCTATAACAGCAACACATTGGTTTGATGTTTTGAATGTGGACTCAGCCTTAAAAGTTATACAAGTGTAGTCACATTTTCTGAAGCAGGTTAACCTGAAATCTCCTTCACTCAACTTGTTTAATGACCAGAGCTAATGCCTGTGTGCTCGCCCCTCTCTTTGTCTCATCCGTGTGCCCAGCCTAATCGCTAGTGACAGTTAGCTTTGCTCTTTTATTAGCTCTGCGTCGCTTGCTATCAGTGACAGTGAAGTCAGGCAGCAGGAAGGGCTTGTGTGAACTCAACACCCACTCAGGCCTGTAGTGTTCTGCCTTGTACACACACATTTGCTCAAAACATACAGCACAGTTTTTTTTTTTTAGTTTTTAAAAGCTCTCAGAGAACATAGACCTCTGCCTGGACTCATACTTAAAGATCTTCCAGTCTTCTTCTCTATTCACAGCATTTAACACGCTTCACTAAAACTTTTGCACAGCACTGTTCTGCATATTTACATTATCATCTAAAACTGCAAACATATTCTAACTAGTAAAAGTGCCTCTGTGACTGGCTTTTCTGTATATGGGTCAGCCCCATGCAAAGCTGTATTGATTTTTTTTCAGGCCGCACGTCTGACTGTGTGTGTGCCTCCAACGGTTAAAGAGGGTGACCGCTAATACGACAGCTATAGCAAGCGAGCGAGTGAGTGTATATACAAACACAGCACGCACGTTCACACAGGCGGGCGGTTCCACCACAGTCTCCGGCCTCGTCTCGTCACTGCACTCCTCCAATTGGCAGACAATGGACTTATTTGATAGAGAGGAGGGCTGACATTCGAACAGGCAATTTGTGAGCGACTGGGCGAGAGACAGGGGAAAAGGGGGGGGCCAAGAATTTGCTTCACTCCCTTTAAAGAATGTAGCGTCACCCATATGTCCGTCTGCCCTGGTGCATACCCGCTGGAGTGGAAGGGCAGGGATGCGAGAGAGAGCGCTTCTTTCTATCTATCAGTATTTCCAGTCTATTTTGCAGGATGGACACGGCTTTCTCCTATCCCCGGTGCAGAGCAGAAGCTTAATGTTGTTTTGTCTATTGCATTAAACCATGGAGAGGCCATTTAGGACACTATGTAGGCCACTGCCAAATAAGAAAAAAAGGGCTTTGTAACACAGCTAAGGTCAGAAGTGGTGCATCTTAGTCACTGTAGGCAAGACACTACAGGTAAAAATTTTCATTTTTCATGAAGTGGTGAATTAGCGTCACACTAAAATAAAGGAAATGTCAAAAATACATATTATAGTGTTTATTCCATTACATTTTCTCTTTGGATTTTTACCCTAAAATGTACAACTTATTGGCTATTTTCTTCAAATGAGTTTTTATGTTTGGATGCTTTCCCTGACTCAACTCTCTCTGTTTATCCAGGCTTTGACTGGCACAAGCAGTACAATGACTTGAGATGCCTTGTAATTTTTTTTCTCACTGAGATAGAGTAAGATATCTTCACTTTAGTAGCACCAAGCACCAAATTTTCCATTCTTATACTTTTTCTTAGACTTTTATACAGCTAGTAGTTGATATACTTTAATTCCCTGTTATTATGTATACTGCTTTCACAATAGTACAGCTATGTTTTCTTTTCCTTATTAATAGGACAGTATATAGAAAATTGGGGTACGAGCAGGGAGAGACATTGGGCAAACTCCAAAGGCCAAGGTCTGGATTTGAACCCATAACGCCAAAGCAGGCTGTAGTTGCCCTGCATATGTGCTGCAGTTCTACCACTGAGCCATATGGCATCACAATACAGGTAAAAAAAACAAAACAAAACAAACACCTATTGACCTATAGTGTCTGGCCTTAAAAGATGTCTTTCTCTCTTTTCACTAAGTGCCCTGGAAGTCTTTATTAATTGCCCTAACTGCAGGTTTGCATATATCATATTTTCCAGAGCTGACCTTTTGACCTTTGCCACTGGCTACCATCTAATGTGGTAAATTAGCTAATTTGTAAAATGGCTGAATTTGGGGGTAAAGACCACTTAGAGTTAATGGCTGGCTCATCTGAATATAAGCGCTGTGCTTGGGGGAGGGCACGCGTGTGGGGCAACACTGCTACTGTGGTACCGAGGTGTATTTTCCAGAATTAGCCCATCTCCAAGAAGCCGAAAATGTCTCCCCCTCGCATCAATCAGAATAGCTAAGTCTTTCACCACTTCCATTATCTTGCCATTTGTTATCCTTGTATGCTGTAGGCTTTTTCTCAATTACAGTCATTTATGGTTTGGGGAGTAATTACATCAAACTCAGAGTCAGTTACCTGTAAGGTGTGTTCTACTGTAAATTAATTTCGAAGTTTCTGTCGCACTTCCTTTTCATTTGGTAGTAATGGGCCATACTTGTTCTTATGTAAGACAACCAGAGGGCTAAATGAATTGTGCAGCAGAAAACTGACCTCATGAGGAGGGAGGGAGGGAGGGGAGGCAGGATTTCAAGAGTTTTCGAGCAATTTTCATTAAAGCCCCGAGACAGAACATCACGTCTGACAAAAAGATGCTGGGAAAGCATGTTGTGTCAAGCTGGTGCACGCACAAAGGCTCACAGTGGGTTAGAGCTTATTGTCTCTGTCATCTGTGATATACTTCAACAAATCCAAACATTATGTGTCAATTTGAGTTTATTTTTTTCACTTAACATTAACCTTTCAAATTTTTTACTTCTCTATGACTATAATTGGAAAACTCAAGGGTCGTAAAATTAACCCTAGTAAAAAATAGTGCTGGGTAGGGCAGGCATATTGCAGTGGTGGAAGAAGTACTCCATTTCTTTACTTAAATACAAGTACAGATAAAGGAGCAAAAATTGTATCAAGTAAAAGTAAAAGTATCACCTTAACCTTTCTACTTAAGTAAAAGTATAAAAGTACTTACTTTTAAATGTACTTGCAAGTACAAAAGTAAAAGTATTTTGCACAGACTTGACAACTCATGAATGTGTTAAATGTGAGGGGTTTTGCTGAAAAATTGCTGATTCCAGAGAAAATGAACAAACTGGTGCAGTAGAAGAGACTGAATCTGTCTCCGAGGTTTTCTGTCTTTATTATTTTGATGTTTCTAGAGGAGCACTACTTTACTGCAGCTTTTATATTTAAGTACTATGTGTCTACAATGAGGGCACGAGAAAAACACATGATTTTAAACCAAAACTCAAAATACTTTGTACTTTAAACTAACTCAACAATGTAGTGGAGTAAAAAGTACAGATACTTGCTCCAAAATATAATGAAGTAAAAGTAAAACTACCCCTTGTAAAATTTTGTCAAATAAAGTGCAGATACATAAAAATTATACTTAAGTAAAGTAACTAAGTTCTTTTACTTCATTACTTTCCACCACTGGTGTACTGTGGAAAAGTCCATTTATAGTCACTTATTTAGTACACAAAGAATGAAATATTTCAAGCATTTATTTATTTTATTTGCCATAATTATGGTTTGATTCAGTTGCTCATAAAATTAAAATGTTTCCCTTTGGTTTTTTCCTTTTTGAGGTCAACACACTGCCTCCTCGTGTGTTGTAATTTGCTTCTTGTTTTGGCATAGGTTAAGCCGGATGCCCTTCCTGATGGGCTCCATTAATGTGAGCTTGAGATGGCCCAAAGCCTACACCAGATTGTGACCCCCTGTGGCTGGGATGATTGTGCATGGCCTGTGTAATATTGTGATTTTATATCATTTTGGTTTCATTAACTGTAATATTACACCTCACAGTTAAAATATTAAATGCTTAAAATATGTCCCTGTGTGTACTGAATCTATAGAGTATATGTGCATTTCATGTTGAATTGAACTAATGAAATAAACTGACTTTTCCCTAAAGTAGGCTACACATTTTTTTGAGAGTAATACTAATGAAATGAATCCTAATAAAAATAATGTGATTTTGTAAATTATTTTTCAAACAACACATGTCTACTGCTATTGAAATGTTGCAGTACCCTTCATTACTTCTTTGTCTCCTTCTGGATTGAAGATTGGATGTTTCAATGTCTCGGTTACCTTCAGCATATTTAGCCAGCCCTTCATTAGCACTCATCGTTTAGGCTAACAGCTTATTCAGCCTGTTTATGGATGGCCCCTTAGAGCTAAATTAATAGACAAGGCTTTGGGGACCAGAGAGGAAAGTCATAAGCAACACTGTAATGCTCATTTGCAACGTACAGGCTAATTACCTATTTGCCACTCTCCAGTCTTGTTTCATAATATGTTCACGACTCGACTTCTTTTGTCTTTTGGTGCCTGCCAGCGATGGATGACTTTTACACAACAGAGGATGCTTGGCAAACTGTCTTCTTCATAACTTCATGAGCTAGTACTTACTTGCTCTGTGCAGGTCCATATTGTGTGTGCAATTACCATGAGCGTGGTGGCTGCAATTTTAGGCTCATGAAGCAAAATTCGTCACTCTACATTGTAACTGCACAGACAATGAGGTGAAGGTGGGAATTACAGACTCAAGTAGTGCTGAGCATCTTTACAAAACCAGACTATAACTGCTTGTGTGCATCAACAGGCCTTCATATAGTTATGGTGACTATGATAAGCATTAGAAAAATTTGTAATTAATTCAACAAATGTAGGAGAATACAGGTAAACAGACACTACTTACTGACAACTTGAAGTGCGCCCATGGTGGTGATAAGAGGAACTGCAACAGCTAGCTACCACTGCTAGATAAAGGCATTTGGAAAGAGTAGCACATGGCAGAAAAATGATTCTGCTTTGTAATAGAACAAGAGTAATGGTTTGCCATCTACCACATGAAAACATGGTAAGCTATTCTATTTTAATCATCTTTATATTTGCTAGTTAGCTTTCCTGTATTTGTAATATGTGTTTGATGATCCAGCAACTATGCCTGCCTTTACAACCTACTGTTTTAATTTAAGTTAGCTTGTTATATTGCTTGGTTTTCTTCATAAAAGATAACATATTTTGAGCTAAACCTTTTAACACACATTGTTTATTATGTCAACTAGAATCTAAAAATACCTGGAAATAAAACTAGCCACCTGAGTTAACAATTACATGTTCAGGTGCCCTTGCTGTGCCTGTGTGTAAGACGTCAGTGCACACAGTAGTAAACCCAGTGCTGAATCATTAACTGTAGGAAATAGATCATTAAAAGTTCAAAAGAGATCTAGGTTAAACTCACATAGTGAACATTATACCCTTTAAAAACTTAAAAGGCAGGAGGAAGAGGACTCCCGGTCTATGAATACACCAATGAGCCTGCTGCTGCCCTGGGGCGGCCAAGCATGTCCACTGAAGACAAGCTTAGCAAAGTTGGTCATTGACGACATTTACATTTTAAACATTCTCCTACACATTTAGACAGATGTGAGTTAGTTAGTGAGTGACCTCTGAGAGCAGTACAAACTCATTTAAGCCAATCAGCTACTGCTACAGAAGGCCAGCCTAGACAAGCTACTTCCTGGAATAAAAACTTAAATAAGTCACGAATAAATGGTAATTTATAGACCAAATCAAGTTGAGAAAGTTGATACAACTTTTCCTTTAACACTTACTCAAATTAACTGTGTAAAAGTTGTATCAAATTCATATTGAAGTTTTTGTCTGCCTTCAGCAGTGTCAGATTTTGCAGCCAGGGTCAGGGGATATTGACAAGATTGAAAATCATTGGTGCAGGGACAATATTAGTATGTAGCACAGCATGTCTTAATCTGAACATTTTAGTGATCTATTATACGCTACAAACTGGACACTCGGTACAAGAGTGGAATTTCTGTTCATTTATACTTTTACAACTGTAACACCAACTTTAAGTGTCATTACACCACCTCTGGAGAATCTGAGCGTGTGTTTTGGGGGCGCCTATAATCTTCCAGTATTTCAGAAATGACAGGCAGGAAACATTGGTTTCATTGTTAAAACTAAGAAGATGAGCAAAGTCTGAACATAATTACATGTGCAGTGGGTGACATTTGGATTTATATTCAGGCGGAGGTGGGAAGAGTAACTAAAAGAGTATTGTTACTTCAAAATAATATCACTCAAGTAGAAGTAAAAAGTAGTCATCCAAATAATGACTCAAGTAAAAGTAAAAAATTATTTGGTGAAAAAAGTACTAAGTAACTGTTTAGACACAGTCATTTATCCCAGCTCGAATAGCTCAGTTGGTATGCATGGCAACTATAATCTGCCATGGCGTTCTGGACTCTGACACTTTGCCAAAAGTCTCTCTCTGCCCTCTTCTCCATGATTTCTTTTCACTTCTCAAGTGCACTATCCAATAAAGCTAAAAAAGGCCTAAAAAAATAATAAATAAAAAAATACATACATTTGATACATATGAGTATTCAAAAATGTAGTAAGTAAAAAATAAAAATATCTACTTCTAGTCAAGTAGAAACCAAAGTATGTTGCAATAAAATTACTCTTAGAAGTACAATTCACTCAAAGTTACTCAAGTAAATCTACTACCCACCTCTGTATCTATGGTTATAGGACAGTGCTTGTTTATGTTTATGTTTGCTATTTTAAAAAAAAGTTAATGCTATTTCTTTTCCAAGATCTGTAGGATTTTTTGGACAGGACAGTGGATTTGAAACAGAAAATCATGAAGGAAAGCGGGAAGAGGTTTTTGGTAAACTGTCGGGGACCGGACTGGAATCCACAACGCCAAGGTGAGATGCTCCATGCTCTACCAACTGAGCTAATTTAATGGAAGTTTTATTGTTGTTTTTTATACCATTTCTGAGGCCTTCCATCAACATTGAGACACAACATTGCTTTAATATACAGTAATGCTTGAGCCTGCTTCACGTCTCTCAGTTGATATACAGTAATATCCCATACAGAGCAACCTTTGGTACCACTGACACACCGCAGCCTGTAGCTTCTTGATCTTTAAAAGGGATCACAAGACCTCGCCGTGCGCTGACATCACTGTGTCTCAGAATGAATGACAAACAAAGAAAATGTATTTATAGACCAAAGTTTCACTCCAACAGTTGTCTGATTTCCTCAAGCGTTTTGTGCGTGAACGCAGCAGTCTCATCAAAGTGGCCAATTCACTGTCTGTCAAAAGCCACATAATAAATCCTTGTTCCAGAGGTTTTGGTCGCATGCGAGATAGTGCCTTGTTGGTCAACGAGACGTTCTCAAGCAGTCCCTCCCCTTGAGATCATGCCCTAATGATGACCCTAGGCTCACTTTTAATCACTATTTGTACTGCCCTTTTAACAATCATTCCACTGCTCTGCACAATTTCAACTCTCAATTCATGAGCCTTGGACACAATCTTTTGAGCCTGTTATTGTTTTTTTTCTCCAAATTCAACGTTATACAAGTATTTGCCTTTACTTTTTGCATATGCTGCACCTCGGAAGGCAAGACAACTCCCACAGTATATGAGAAAAAGAAAGCTTATTTGAAAATGTCATTCACTCCCACTCTTAAGAGGCAGTTTGAACTTTACAGTTACAGTAAAAAAACATTGGTTCAGAAATAAGTTTTTGTGAACCAAAAAGTTAAAGTGTAACTAAATGGAGCAGTGACATTTGGTCAAAAACTTGAAATCAACAGCAATAATTTTCTACAACATTTAGGTGTACATTTGTTGTAATTAGACTGATCTATTGTCTTACAACATATAAGTGTCAAATTATTTTTATAATTTTAGCATCTAAATGTGAAGGACGCCATGTTGATGTGATACATGCAGTGTTTTTTTTTTTTTTTTTAGAGCAAACCCTTCAACTTCAAACAGAACTGAAACACAGTGTAATATTGACTTGGATGGAGTGCCGCAGTGCCACATTCGTCTTTGAATAATCCAACTATAAAAATATAGTAGCCTTTATGGGTTTTCTGTACATTTCTTTGGCTAGGCAGTGTTGTTAAAAGCCTCATATTATTCTCAAAAATAAAATGCATGAGAGAGATTTTTAATTAGTCATATAAACGTAAACTGTAAGGCCTAAATGAACAGCATTTACTGACCACTGCATACAAGAATTACCTGAAGCCAAAAATCCAAAGCCAAATTGCCCTTGCATGTCACATATGTAGCTATTTAGAGAAACTGTTCACACAGATAATTTTTGAGCAATGAAGAGTGAATCTCTTGTGTTTTCTTTGACCTTATGAGCCAGCTACAAAAAGTGGAGCAATCGATTGCTCCCCTCTGAAGATACAGCAATAATGTATTGCTGAAAAAATAGAAGTCGAGCCAGATGAACAGCTGTATTGAGATAAAGCGTCACCCCATATGCTGAGGGAAAACAATCTCTGCACATTATGAAGATGAAAAAAAAAAATACACTTAATCAACTAACATTGATATTACTTCTGGCAATTAGGAGCATGCTGGTAATGATATGAGTTTTCAGCTGTAAATAATTATGCTGCCTGGGGGCCACACTTTAATTCTCGGCTGTATCTATAAACAATAATCAAACCAACAGCGGGCTAAAAGTTGGAGATTTGTGGTTTGCAAAGCAGCGGTTGAGGAGCAGCTTATTGGAGCCCTGTGGTGATGCCGGTAGTCAGGGTCACCTTCAGGTGCTCTCTCATCTCTGCACCCGCACTAATGCTCAGCTCCATTGATTAGACCGTGCACATCAGCACACATGCAGGTGCACACACAACACACATAATGAGCTGAAAATGTAAGGAATTAACACAGAAACATATAGAAACTGTTAGCATTTCATTTAAGCTTGTATGTACTAATGTTTTATACTATATTAGGTTTGCATTGCACTCTTTGATTGATGATTATTTTCTGAATTTCTATCTTTTACCAGTGGTCTTATGAAAAGCAGCATCAAGGGGTCACAAGTCAGTGTTCTTTTTGTGCCAGCTCCAAGCCCAGATAAATGGAAAAGGTTGCGTACCTGAAGAAGACTATGATCTATGGGCAATGGGGAGGTCTAGACCATAATGTCACTATAGTAAGTAAGTCTCAGTGGTGAATAAAACATGTTTACGCCACCTTTGTGCTGTGACCACAATCTGAAACTTCCTAGACTTACATGTATTTAAAATAATATCATTTCCAATCAGCTGCTAGTACATTGAGTTTTATAACTATGAGTCTTGAATAAACCCATGATAGTATAAAAGGAGGACTGGCTGTGAGGGGGTAAAAAGAAGGAAAAAAAAAAAAAAAAGGAAAGTCAAACATATATTAAAAAGAGTGATTCTTGACGGCTAACTTTTCCTCACTGTCAAACAGGAAGTGGCAGCTTGCTGATGTGTAGGAACTAAGATGAAGTGCATAATTAAGAAAACGTATGAAAGCTGGCGCTGGCTCTGAGATTAATTAGGTGAGTGTCGATAGCCTCATCAATATCCGATTAACTAATGACACATGGCCCAATGAGTGCTATTGATCTGCTCCAAGTCTGCTGCGTTAATAGGCTGAAGTCGCAGCTCATTTCGGGAAAATGCCAAGGAGAGGTGCCTATTGCAGGAACCAGGGCATCCCCAAGGTCTTAGAAGTATTAAAATGTATTGAATTTGAAAGTGACAAAATGAAACACAGAGAAGCAGGGAACACCGAGGCCATAGTGCGATTGTAGTCAGTAAGGTTGTTTTATTCAAACAGACACAGCAGATAGGGATGACAGAGATCTGAAAGTCTGAAAGTCTGAAAGTCTGAAAGTCTGAACGAAGAGTGTAGTTTAACAATAGCTTATATAGACCACAGAAGAGGTAACTGTCCCTGGGTTGACATATAGACTGGTTAAGGACAGACTAAGATTAGCTGGTTATGGTTCACATTTCAGGAGACAGTGGGAGACAGTAGACAACTAACAACTTATGACCCAGTATGGAGTAGGTCAAAAAAATGGGTCACAGCTGCTACATACAAGTTAAGAAAGCAGGAGACATTCAAAAATGTATGACATCACCTTAAAGGAGTTATAGTATTACATTTTTTGTCTGTCCCTTTCCATTTATCCTTATTTATCCATTTATCCACACCTGGATAAAAGGAGAGGGTTGTGTCTGGAAGGGCACCCAGTATAAAATACCACTCTTAGAAGTACAATTTATTTCCACATTACTACCTACCTCTGATTGTGAGAGTGGCATTAAAAAGGTCTTTAAAAAAAAAGTCATCAATTTTACCCTGATAAAGGCAACGGGCCCTAAACAACTCTAAAATGTCCCCTCAGTCATAAGCATTCAAATCATATCTAACTAATACGGACTCATGGGACTGCTGTGGGATTGCTGTGACCACACTGAACTTCTCCAGCTTTACTACAATTCCCATCCTTCTGTGATAATTAAAAATGACCCCAAAGGATCCCCCCTCCCCAAAAAGGAGAAAAAAAAAAGACTCAATCTAGATTAATGGTGGAAGAATGGCCAACGTCATAAGTTAGCCCCTTTATGATAATGATTGTAATGATAATAATGAACTCTTGGATGAAGGATGAAGCAGTCCCCTGTCCTGAAGTTGAATCCCTATACAGGTTAATTAGGTAAGATAACATCATTAGCCACTCTCATGCCTTTGCCGAGAATTAATTGGATAAGATGGAGATTTAAGTCTATATTTAATCGCATAAATGATCAGCGACAGCTTAGCCACGAAACGAGGGGTCAGAATTGGTGAGCATCTTATTTGGTTCAAATTTACACAGCCTAATAAGCAGAATATGCCAGTAGATTGTGCTGAAGTGGCTCGCATGCAATAGTACATTTACTAATGTGCATTAATGAGTTATTATTCTGCTTTGGTAACTTCTGGTTGCTTTGTTAAGGTTTATAGGGGTTTAAATTGACTCAAGAGGGAAGGAAGAAAGCATAAATAAAAGCATGAGTATAATTTTGTGGGAAAAAGTCCTCTTACACAAGTGAATTTGTACAATCTCTAAATGGCTAAATGTATATTTTCAGTAACAAGGTGGGTAGTATATTTACCTCAACTAACCAGAAGGTTATTTAGAGACTAGGCATACAGTAGTAGTGGTAGTAGTATTAGTAGTAACAGCAGCAGTACTACTATTAGGATTAGTAGCAGTATAGTGGTGGATTTAGCAGTGCAATAACAAAAACTACTTTAGTAAACTTTGTGGCATGGTGGTCCCGGACAGGGTCTTTCTTTGTGGAGTTTGCATGTTCTCCTCGTGTCTGTGTAAGTTTTTTTCTGCTCCAGTTTTCCTCACCACATGTAGGCCAACCTGAAGTAGCATTACCTTTATTTTGGGTACATGTTTTGTGTTCTTCAGCAAAAAACAACACTGCAATGCAAATGTGATATCCAATTTGTTACATAGGAGATATCGCTCAACCTCAGTGGAAAAGGCCACTACTGGCCTGATGGCTTCATAAATAAAACCAAGTGTGACCTAAAACATTAACTGCATGCTCTGTTCTACAGGCGACACTATTGTTAATATGTCATGTACTGGAGTGGGCACATCCACTGGGGACTTTTTACCTATTCTTCACAGCAGCAGCTTGCACTCTTGTCTGTGTTTGAGAAATGCACTCGTTTCTTCTAAATAATGCATAAGGAGAACTTTTGTTTGAATACTACATAATTAATATTTATAAAGTGTGTGTGTGTACTTTTAGTTGAAAGTGTAGTCTGTTTTACTGGCTATCTTTACTCTTATGCAAATAAAGCACCAGACTTGTATTTGAAAGACCTGTATGTGTCACATTCAGTTAATAATACATTACCATTTGAAACACTATTCCCATCTGCTAGTTACTGTAAGACTAACACGCTGATAAAATGATTACAAGATAAGTCTCTGTACAGATTAAAAAAATTAATTGTCAATATTTTACTTTCTTCAAACAAATAACTTTGTGTAATATAATATGTATGTTTGCCTATTCTGAACTTTCTCATGTGCTTTTGTCTTTCCTGTGGGTGAAAGTGAACATGAGGAGGATACCTGAAACCTTGGAGTGTGAGTTGTTTGGACCGCGTCTGCCTTGACAACGAGAAGCGAGCCGATGATGTAGAAGAGGACTTCAGATGTCAAAAGGTAATTTCTTAATCATACCATGTAAGTGTTTTCATAATTTTGTTGAAAGCTTTACCGTATCAGAGTACACTGCCAGGATATAGATTCGTCTGTGATCATGCCTTACTAAATTCTTCTATCCTGAGATAAAAGAACAATTGTTACCCTTTTTGGCTTCATCGTTAGCTTTGTGAACTCTGTCTTATGGGAGACCAACTGTTGTCAAACACCATATAAAAGGCTTCTGTCCACGAGCAAATAAAATATTCTTTGGTGCACGGTGCCCTGTCCCTCGGTGACTATTGAGTTACAACCCTTGTGTGTGTCCGACGGAAACGCAAAAGAATGTCATGCGAATATTTCAGGTCGCACTATGCCATAGAGAAGGGGAAGTGCAACACAGAGCCCACTGTCACTGTGGATTAAGGCTGGATTGAGCTTAGCTGAGTAGATGACAGAAGAGATGGTCATTCTCAGGGCAGGGGAGGCATATGGTAAAAGGGGTGCAGGTCAACCATAGTTGTGTAGTTTAAGAGGAAAGCTACCTGCTCTCTGGTCTCAGCTTTGCAAATGTTGTATACTGCATTTCACAATTAAATGACAACTCCAAGTCCAGAAAAAAGTTTGGGCAGTGCATTGTTTGCATTACTTAAAATGCTAAAATGTTGCCAGTTAGCATAATCATCCTTAATTTTGTTATTATTAAAACCTTTTTTCCTGCTTTTTGTTGCCTCATCCCAGCTTTTTTGAGATGTGTTGCAGTAATCAAATGAGCTTAAAATGGGAACATATTACTTTTTACTAGGGCTGCAACAAATAATCAATTATAATCGATTAATTGATTATAATTGATTATACAAATAATTGTCAACTAATTTAGTAATGGTTTAAGCGTTGACTGGGGTATCCAAAGAATCTGAAACATGCCATGTGCTGAGAGAGGAGGTTTATTACCAGGAAAAATCAATAAAACAACAAAAACTGTTAAAAACAGCGTACATTTTGTGTTTTTCATTAAAAATATCTTTGTATGTATATATGCTCTATCCAAACATCCTCAAGTGATAGTTGTAGCTTTGTCTGGTTCAAATTTTGTAAAATATTTAGTGATTTTTTGTAGAATTTTCAAAAAAAAAAAAAATTTTAACAGGAACACATGCTTCACTATCCAATTTAACCAATTAATCAAAACAATAATCAACAATAATTGATTATCAAAATAATCATCAGTTGCAGCCCTAATTTCAACACTTGATACTGTATATTGTTCATGGTCTATTAGGAATAACATATAGTTTTATTAGATATGCAAATCATTGTATTCTGTTGAATGTACATATCCTAACTTTTTCTGAATTGAGTTTGTATTAAGAGAAAAGCTTATTTTATATTTCTCTCCTTTTTAAACAACTTTAGCCATATAGAAAAGACTTCATTTCATTTCTGTTCTGTTCATTTCCATTACTGGTTTACTCCAAATTTATGACCTCATAGTTTATAGGGAAATTTACAAGAAAAGCTCATATAGACAATTTAGGAACATGTTGGCCAAGGCTGGTGTATTTGTTTTGTTTTTGCATGCAGTGGTAATATATGAGTCAGTTATTTATATGGGTTAACAATAGCGTTGGCAATCTTAGTATTTAGGAAGCCTGTGTTTGGCAGGAAATGCACAGTTTTAACAAGTCATGAAGTGATTTTTCTCCCAACATTACAATTTTACAGCCTTAGTAAAACATTCACATACACCCCAATACACAAACACCTCAATTAGTTATCAAAAACACTTGAGCAAATTAAAAGCAGAAATGTCTTAAATTCATTAAATTGTGCATGTAGAGGAAATGCTGCGAAAGGCCTCTTTATCTGAGCATTATCCATCCTTTGTGAGCGGGTGATAAGCTCCACTGGACACAAATAGAAACAGCTGGATACATAACTAAAGTGTTTGAGTCTCCACAGTTGTTTGCACACTCAGGTTTTTTTGTGGGCCGCGATAAGGTGCGTGGATATCCTGTGGTCTTTGCCTAGTTAATGCACACGGACCGCACACTGGCTCCGCTTTCACTAGAGTTATTACGCTGGGTGTAATTTGAAACAATTACAAAAACACTGGCCCACTTGTTACAACACTCATTTTCCCCTCACATATACAAACCACAGATTCAATAGCTTTACATGTTTTTCAATCACACCCAGTGGAGCAGTGTTCAGTGTGAAAAAGTATAGCATTTCATCCCAGCTCTCATGGTATGGGATAATCTTTCACATTTAGCCTGGGGTTTGTTTTGCTATTTCAGCAGAAACTTGTGCAAGCCATGTGAATTACCATAGGAAAAGATGATAAAAATACCAAATGATATTGTATCAGATGTAAATGGGTAAACTATTTTGAATTATCAGTGCAAATAATTTGTTATCTGTGATAATAAATGGGCTTTATTGGGCAAGATGCATCACAAAGATTAGGTATAACACACACATTAGATAGATCTTTAACACTGTATAGATTGTGTGCTGCACAGTAGGATAAATTATTTTCACATATGGCTTCTTTTTTGCATAATGCAGCTTTAATTTGCATTTGTGTAACCTGTGTTCACAGACAGTGACTTCTGGAAGTGTTTCTGATTCATGCAGTGATTTTCAGTACAGAATCATGTTTTTTGAGAGCCTTAAGACATGCAATACAAATAATAGAGATGCACCCTCTCTAAAATGTTCCTTTTATACCCAGATATCTTACTAAAATCTTGCCAGTAACTATTTAGTTGCAAAATACTACTTTTCAAGCCCTTGGCTGCACTTATCCCAACTTTTTTTATGTGTTTGTGCTATAAAAATCAAAATAAGTACAAATATGTTGTTTATGTTCTAAGGTGAATGGACCATGGTTTAATGAGAAATGCAACTATTGCATTTTGTTTTTATTTACATTTCAGTCTCCTGAGTTTTTTTACAATATTGGATTCGAATGTTATTTTTTTATATATATTTTCTGCCTTAAATTTTCTCTTTAGTGCAAATTCTTGTATGTGGCATTTAATTGATCTTAGTCATTGTTTTTTCCTTTTATTTCTATGTTACAGATTTTGCTCACAGGGTCAGTTTAGGTTGGTCTGTTGCAGTGTGTGGACATGGACACCTTTAGCGGCGTAAGTACAGTTTCACAGCAGTGCAGTTGAAGCACAGTGGGGTCGGCCGTGCATCTCCTTTCCTTTCTTTCTGTGAAGGTGCTGGTGCAGGCCGACCATTGACATTCTGCATTCCTCCGTCCCGCCTCTGGGTCCTCAATGGGGGGATTGAGGGGTGCAGAGGGCAGCCCATGGTTCTCAAGGGTAAAAACAAAAAGGCTCTTGAAAATCCCAAAGCTTTCCCATGATCCGACGGAAGACCTTGATCTGACTTGTGTTAGATTTTCATTCCACGGATTAGGGAGCACAAAATGTACATATTTCACCCATTTATTTTGTCTAATATCCTGGATAGCTTACAGTACATAGTGATGTTTTCATTGTCCAAAACTAAAACATTCATTGATGTTTTAGTCATTTGTATAGTCAGCTAGCTTTTCTTTTTTATTTTTTTTTCTAGCTTTTTTCCATTATAATTCCAAGCATTCATTGACATTTCTAAGTGCGCACATAAGCTTGTAGTGACATTTTATGGTAGAAAGTTTTCAAAGTCATCTTTCAAGGTTTTTTTTCCAGTAACATACATAATCTGTTAGCATCAAAGGAGCACACATGCATAAATAATTGACTAATTCACTTAAAGGGGGCCAGCGTAGATTAATTAAGCTTGAATACTAATTATGTTTTCTGTCTACACCAACTGCTGCGGATGTTGTTTAATAAGAAACTGTTTGGTGGGTCACAATTAACATGCACATATAAGGCCACTCTATAAATTAAAAATGCGGGTTGCATTTTAAGGGATTTTGCTGCCTTTGAAACTAATGTTAAAATTATCATTAATACTTTGATGACTTTATCATTCGTACAACATTTTATTAGCATGGATGGGCTTAATGACATTTTGACGGATGTCTGGGTTTCCAAGAACTGAAACCCTTAACATTTATTTTACTTTTATTTAAAGACAATATTTGGGGAGGTGGTGGACATTTTTGAATCATACCTTGCTTCAGTTATTTAATTTTTTTTTTTTTTTTTTTGACCTTTATTTAACAGGAAAGTCCCATTTCAGAATCATTTTTACAGGGGAGTTCTGGTCCCATGGGGGATACTATTGATACTATGAATTAAAATATTGTCCGCACATGACTGAAGCAAGTCAGTAACTTAGAATATTATAAAAAAAGTGAATTTGTTTCAGTGGTTCAGTTAAAGTGAAACACATATAGATTCTATATAATATTTCAAGCTTTTATTCACTTGAATTGCAATGATTAGGGCTTACAGTTAATGAAAACCAAAAATCAGTATCTCATAAAATTATAATATTACATAACCATCATAATAATCACAGTCAGGGCTTGACATTAACACTAGCCAACAAATGTGGATAGATTGCCCTTTTGGACAGTAACATATTCAGTCTCACTAGCCACTTTGTCTGGTTGGATTGTTTTTTACTACTACTAGGTCTACTTTAGATTTGACTTTCTGCTGCTATGCTTATAAATCCCCATAATAATCCCCATAAAACCTATAGTAAATCATGAGTGGAGAGACAAAGTTAAGCTTGTTTGGTTCTTAAATGAAAATATGTAAAAAAAAAAAAAAAAACAAAGAAAGAAAGAAAATACTGCAAAAGATTTTCTGAGTCTAAAAGAAATGATTTTCTTTTTGAAGATAATAAATCACTGTTTTAAAAATGCCTTTTCAAACAAAATTTCAAAAGAATTGTAAAAGCAACATATTACATATTACTTATATACTACACACAAATCAGAATTTTAACATCTAAACTATGGCTAGCAAAAAACCTAAATGGCTAGTAACTTTTAAAGAACACTTGGCCATTAAGCAAAAAAGTTAATGTCAAGCCCTGATCACAGTTAAAATGCCTGAAATCAGTTTTCTTTTCTGAATTGGACTACTGAAATTTTTTTTGCATGTGCTAGTAGATAACCAAGGATTTCAAAGTATACCTTGCCTAACTTTGATTCTATAAAGTGAAATGATGCTAGTAAATAATGTGAAACTAATTTTTACTGACATTGATATCTATCCCAACACAAGACCACATTTTCTTACAAATAGCATTTGAATAAAAGACGTAAAATGCTTGTACTGTCTGACATTTATATGCAGACAAAACTCCTGTCCTGAACACCACTATTGTCTTTGACTATTTATTCTAGTGTTGTCTACAGAGCAGCATCTTTCCTTAGACAGGCTTCTGCATCCCTTAGTAAGCGGCGCATGCAGGGACAGAGGGAGACAGCCCTGAGCCGGCCCTTGTTTACAGCTGCGTGGGGAAGAAAACAGGCAGACGTAAATGAGGGTTGACGGTTTCATGAAGCACAATTGGTTGATGGCAGATCCAATGTGACTGGGCTGGACTGGGCGATGATCCGTACAGTATGCAAAATTCACTTTCTAGCTGGTCTGTGCCCACCAGCCCCTAGCAGCGAGCGGTCTTCCCCAAGCCCTTCTAGCTATGCCTTTGAATGCAACAAGAACTGAACAAGCAAGGCATTGTTGTGCTCAATTCCTTTTGACAACAATCACGTTTAAAAAAAGAAAGGAATGAAATATAAGTCACGGATTTTCTTTGTCACCACTTCTAAATGATTTCTCTCTCATGTTGACTGCACTGTAAGCGTTTTGCATGCAGCAGAAAGAAGTGAGGAAAGAAGTGCATGGATGTAAGGAAAAATCTCTGGGGCTTTTAGTTTTTGTGTTTGTATGTATGTATGGTGTAATGTATGCACTTTTCTTGGCACTTTAACACCACACAGTACATCCAAAGTTGCATAAAAAAAATGGTTTCAAAACATTTCTGCACATCATTAATCATAATCTATTTCTTAACAGGATGCAAGTGCATAACTGTCATAATGTTCTTGTTAGTATGGGCAGAAAATGTTAGTGTATAATAGTAAGTTTTACTAATGGATACAAAACTGTAGTTGTTCTGTCACCTGTGTGAATGAATAAGTTTGCTTTAAAAACTAAAATTCTCACAGAAAGTCAGAAAGTGTAGAGCTTTTTAGCATTTTCTGTAAAGATAGCAGAATGTCACTCAAACCCTTCAGACTCTCACCCCTCGGATCACAGGTTATTTGAGCAACCACAATGATACATTTTATTTCCCCAGGATTGAATTGTTGTTTATTGTTTTGGAAATGCAACATCTGCATGTTCCATCCGGTTATGGCACATTAAACAACGGTCCCTGTATTACAAGGAACATGCTGTCAGTGTCAGTGGAGTCTAGGGAGCAAGACGAGAAGCAGGCATTTGTCTTAGCTCAGAGACACAGAGGCTCTCATGGCACTGCGTGGATTAGATGTTTAGTGACAATGACCTACAGCGTTAGGCCTGGGGAGTATGTACTGTACTGCTTCTGTGTACTTTCCCCTGTGTGTTTACCAGAGAAAAGTGAACTTCAGGCATAAATGCATGTATAGTAATCAAGACCTATTGATATTTGCAGGATATGGAGATAATTTATACTGGAAAGAGAGAAAAAGGACTACTGTTTACCAGCTATAGTGTGTAATAATACATTTAAAGATATTCAAGTCAGACTAATTATTTACATTATTGTGTTTTTTTTTACTAACCCAAACAACTGGATAACTAATTCTATATGTTCATTAATAACAACAGCATTTGATGTTTAGGTGGTAGAAACAACTTCATTAAAATATATTTGTCAAGACATGGTGATGTTTCCAATTACTCAAATTTAAGCAGCAAATGCCATAAACAAATTACCTTTAGCCTTAGGCACAAAGTAATCATGTTAAAATGTAATAGTTATTGCTGCAGTATTTCCCTCAGTCGTTACATGATATGTGGCATAAAACAACATAGAATAAATAAAATAATAATGTAAAAAGAGGCGACAGGGAGAGCACTGATGCAGATCTCACTCTCCATGTGAAACTCTAAAAAAGTGATTGGTACCCAGTCGCAAAGAAAATGGTTTTTAAATAAGTTACAATTAGATAAGCATTAATCTCAGTGGTATAAATGAATGTCTTGCTGTAGGGCTTGTTGAATGTAAAAACAGATCTACAAAAACTCATCTTACCAGATTGGTCTGAAAGTAGTCCCCCTCGATTTTAATTGCTCTGTCATTTAGAGTTGAAATAATCCCCCACTTATTGTGCTCCCTGATTTAGCCTTTGAAATTAAATATTGTATACAAATACATGCTGTTCACGAGCATAAGTGCAGTTCATCACCGAAATCTGCATAAAATGATGCTTAAAGAGCTCCATTCGCTTTGAGCAACACAAGCCTTTTATATAGTGCGTCCTTATGTAAACATATCCATAACCAAAACGACTAGTTTGGCTTTTACCTCAGTGTCCTTATTGTTCTGTTTGTCCGCAGAAATAAGAGAAATGTGGGACTGCAGAGGTTCTTCCACATAGCCCTGATTTCAAAGGATCACATACGGATCTCATACATGCCCTTTTTTATGCCATGCCATGCCAGTCTGGACCACCTACCATATTAACAGACCTAGCCTGGTGTTGTTTAAGATATTTTTTCTCTGTCTCCTCATGGCTTATGCTCACGTGTGCCCAGATTTCCATTCTCATTTGCACACTATCGCCTGTGTAAAAATGCATAATTTCCAGGAGAGTGTTTTTGCCCATTCATTTTCGAAACAAGGGGGAAGTATTTTAATGTGACCTTCATTACACATTCATGTCAACTTTTCTTATCTATTTATGATTAAATTCTTTTCCACTCCTGTTGTTCAATTAGTGCTTGACCCCTTTAGCGGCGATGTAAATTAAATGACATTTCAGTGTCGTCCCATATTTAAAATACTGCGTTAGTTGCGGATCATAAATGATGATCTTCATTCTGCAGCTAATTTATTCATTTAACAATTTCCCTCCAGAAGTTACAGCAGAAGGCTCTGCAGCAACCTAAGCAGAAGAAATCCAAGTCGGCTGAATTTCTGATGGGTGAGTCCTGCTTGATGAGTTATTGCTCATAATTTGTGTAAGGATTAATTAACTAATTACAGACAAATGGCTTTGGGCTAAATTTTGCTCTTGCTTGTCAGGGCGCAATTTGTAATTATTTTAATCATTTCTTCTTCTCTTTTTTCTCCTCCTTCTGCAAGATTCTGATTTAATTTTAACCTAATTGTGTTTTAGTGTCATTTGAGGAGGATGCGCTGAACATTTTGGGCCAGACAAATCACCAATAGAAATGTTTTGGTGCCATTAAATATGCTTTTGTGCGCTAATGAATCACTTTGACCTAACTCTTGTCTATCCCCTGTGTGGCACGCGTTGTGTTTTTATTTATGTTTCTGTTTTATTATTTTCTCAGGCGAAGAGGATAGAGCCACTGTGGTGGGCATTGAAAATCCGGCTTTCGATGGAGGAGGCAGCAGCACTGAGCTCTCTGTTCCTCCTGTTTGTCTGGGGAGAGAAATGCGAGGTGACAGGCCAGATAGCACCCTTGCAGCTCACCAAAAAAAACTGGAGCTGCAAGCCCCTGCCAAAGAGAGAGGTGAAGCTTCATTTTTCATTAGCTTCAAATTTGTTGACAGTAGATGTGTTCCTGATCTAACCTTTCTCTCACTCACTCCTGTCTCTGTATTCGGGGGGCTCTTGGTCCCTGCATTCCTATCTAGCGTGTCCTAACAAGCAACCCTCGTATAACTTCTTGCCGTGCTGCAGAAAAGCTACTGTAGTGGGTGTTCTATCTCTATCTAGAAGTAGCCTCCGCACAATCAGCCTTGACTCCCACTCTGGGCTACATGCCTTGTGGTGGGCTGGAGTCATAGGAGAGTGCATTTACATACGCTACTACGCTACCGAGCTGATTCCGCTGTCTGTGTGGTGTACTCACAACGCCCCCGAAACACGGCTTAAGGCCAATCAGGCATACGAATATGCCCCCTTATAATTCAGTATGTCAGGGAGAACTCTTGAGGAATGGGATGGTAAATTAGGATGCGTTCAAGGTTGTGAGCGTGCCAGTTTTTCTCAAGGATGAGTCACATGTTAGATTCCTGATTTAATGTGGTTTATTTTGCTTTAGCTGTGCGGGGCTAGTTAATTATCATCCTTTATTGTCATCTCTTTGCACAGTTGGTAGGTTTACATGTTACAGTGGTATCTGGAATTCACATTCAAATAAGGAGAATCATTTAATTGTTTTGGTTAATTTAAGTTTCAGTATAGTGTCTGTGTAATTTAAAAAAGTCAAACAGAACTGCATGACTAAAACATTTATTTATAAAATATTTTACAAAATAAACTGGAACAGATGTAAATTACAGGTTAGGTCAAAACTATTAATACTACTACTAATTTGAAATTTAATAGTGTTAAAATATATTTAATTTGAAAAGATAAATGATAATTAAAAATACTTTGTAACAATAAACTTTGTAGATTAATGTCCCAAGTCAGAAATATGTTTTGAAATGCTTTCTTTATTTTAAACTGTGCTTATAAAGTAAGGAGTACCAAGCTCAGTGGTTCTCAAATGTAAAGGTACGCATTTTTTAACTTTCATTTCTCGCCCAGACTGGTGCAAAAGTGCTTTTCATTGGTATTGTGCATGTTGGATCGGAGCATTGAAATTTTCATTAGGGAGATGAACTAGAGGACAGCCAGACTATTTGGGTAAATCACAGATATCATTCAAAGGGTAATCCACGCAGCCTCTACCATTATGCAAATATGTGCTTGAAAAAAGAGTTTCATAACCTCAGAGCTATTTGCTGAGAAATTGTTTAAATGTTAAATGCTAGCAGTGTAGAGGCATTTAACATTTGAATTTTCTGTCTGAGCTAAGATGCATACGACTGTTAAATAAGTAGTTTAGTCTGACTCTTTAAGGTAAAAAAGTGCAGATAGTTAATTTCTGCCTCAGAGTGAGTCAATGAGCTGTGTGGTAGAGACCTAGTGGACCACCGCTGGTCTTATACAAACACTTCCCACATTTTTATGTCTCCAAGTACTGATACCCCAGCTGTCTCTAAAGGTGATCCTTGTGTAGAACCTACAGTATAACGGGTTTTATTGCACTGTGTATTTTTTTTTTTTTTTTTTTTTTTTGCCTCACAACCTGGGAAATACAATTTAGATTGTGAGTGAAATATTCAAGGCCAGTAATGAGAATGATTTGGGGTTAAGAAAGCTGGTTGCTGGAGTTTACCCTTAATAGAAATAACCCTGAAGCCATCAGATTCCCATAAACTCCGTGGAGCAGACTTGATACCTATAGGTCAATGATTGCTAATAAGAAGTCAATGAGACATGGGCCGAAGATATTTTCTTTGGATCCACTGCTCCCAAACTGCCTGGTCCTCTGGGCCACTGACCCCGCAGTATTTAGAAGGTATTGTCTTTGAAACTCCAGGTACGTATGAGCTTGTAGACTTTCTCATTAGTTCCTTTTGAACACGGCAAACATATGGCAGTCGTATTTAAGAAATTGCCTGCCATGACCTTTTGCAGCATGCTAATTAGGCCCCAGAGCACCGCAGGCCGTAGAGAGGTGCACTGAGAGAGCCAGCAGTCCTGGTCTTAGTCCTCTCTCTCTCTGTACTCCCGTCTCATCTTGGCTCTGCCTTATCTGGTAGCAGCCGTTGCCCCTGCCCTTCAACAGTGTGAGTTTCAAAATTAACATTTCGCTTCATGTGCTTCTAATAACCACTGACCTGAACCTGTACAACTCCCCTCTTTCCTTCCCCACAACCCCGCGCCAACTTCCAACCCCTCTTTTTGCCTTTCTCTCACTTCTCTCACTTTCACAGGAAATGAACACTCTCAAAATTACTTTGACCCGTCGTCAGCGGAGCAGACAGACCCAAGGCAGTGCGTGATGACTGGGGTCAACGCTGAAGATGAGCTAGAATTAAGTATGCCATTCACTGTCATAATAGTTCTCCTTGGTTCATTAAAGTGAGGTGAGAGGGATCACAAGAAGCAGGCTCCATTTGTGACAGGACAGTCTATGTAAATACACCAAGTGATGGTATCACTAGATTGGCTACCCACCCTACTGTCATTGATGAAGGTCACATATGATTGGTCAGTTTTCATTTCAACATGGCTTTTCCATCCCTCTGTCAAATGACACGCAGAGCCACATCGATAGTTTGCAGCCCCCTGCTAAAGTAGGCCTATTAAAAGCAAGCTCTTGGGAGCAAAGTAATATGCATGTTATAATGAAACATGGCTATTAATGGAGAAGCCATTTCACCTGTATCTTTTGGATATCAATGCCATGTAATATCAAAGGATTGGCCAAACTAAATCTCATCATATGATGACAAGCTGGGTAACAGGCATGTTAATGCTGCTATTCCATTACCCCACTGCACACTTGATTTTTACCCCTCTAGAACCACAGCTAATATCTCTGGTTGCATGTGATTTAGATTGACTTTTGTGATAAGAACAAAGTAATTTAGAAGCATACAAGTGCCTGTAATTTTCACCATCCTTTAAGGTGCCTTTGTTGTGTTTTGTGATTTTTAGCAATGCTGAATACAGACGAAAAGAGGCTATATCACAGAATGGCAGCATTACTGGATGACAACAATACCTTTGTAGACATACCTGGTATGTATTTTTAATATGCAATTTATGCTGCAACCTTAACAAGTTTTGAGACAAAAATATTATACTTTATTTTAGAAAATGTTTTTATAGAGATATAATGCTGCCTAGATTGGAGGATGTGTCAACACAATAACTAAGCATGAATTCACATTGACAACAGCACAAATATTGGACAAAGAGTGTGCTGCAAATTAACCTGAACCGTCTGTCTGTGCTTTCTAAGTAACAAACCATTGTCTGACAGTAGCCACGCTCAGTTTCATTTGTATATGCACTCAGCTACTCAGGCAATATTTTCACATTTTAAGCTTTGCATTGTTTTGAACGACAGTCGTACCAGATCCTGTTGACATGACGCACAACTCTCTTGTAATTCCTGCACAAAAGTGGCGGTTTTCCGGCCTGTTTCTGCACATTGAGCACATGCTGAGCCTGCTCATATTATTTGCCATTGTCTTGGGTTTAGCTGTACCACTCAGATTAGCAGTGCCATGCATTGTCTGGAAATGTTCATGAAATCCCCCAGAAAACTAAAGAGGATCTTGGATTAACAGTTTCTCCCTGCAATGGGATGAGACACAGGGAAGGAAGGAAAGCTATGACGAAGGATAGCTTGTACTTTCACTGATGGAGTCCAACTGCAGCGACTGCCAGTAAGCAGAAGCTACAATAGACTTTTACACAATCACCTTATGTTGTTGTATGGATGCCTCCCACTGGTATAGGTTGAAAGTCTTCTGTAGAACTGGCCCAATGTATCAGTTCCCATCTAGACATTTTATGACAAGATCTTAGGCTTTTGTTTCCCCTTTACATCTAGCCACAAAACACCAAGAAATGGCCTGCATGGCACACAGTATTAATGATATGGACAGCGGCCAGGGCTGTAGATATTTTCTGTTGTGGATCCAGACTTTCTAAGATCTTCCTTTTGCTTGTCTTTTAAGATAAAGACCACAGAACAAGCTTTTTATTCATTTCAACTCAAAGCAAGGCGTTGGCTTTGATATGAGCTTCTATGTGAAAGCATTAGGCACCAGCAACCGCGTTGGTTGGACTGCACACGTTGAATGCACAGATGCTTACTGTAATACCTTATGCTTTCGACCAACGAGGCGGTGCAGCAAAACTGAAAAGACACTGGCAGCAGGTAAACTCCTAGAAATTGTGTTATTTTCAATGACAGATTCATGCTTTCATAAAATCACAGTGAAAAATAAATCCCAGTGGGGGTTATGTTACGAATAAGCTTCATATAAAACTTTGGGAGGCACCATGCATGACTGAATAAATTAGTTACAAAGCAATATGTATACTAGAATTTCATAAAAAAAAAAATAAATAATAATAATTATAAATATTACAAAGCCACTGTTCTTGTCGTATTTTCAAAACATAAAAAATGACATTGCTGTTGTGTATGTATGGGGGGAAAAAAACACATATTGGACAAGGTTAGTATGCACATCCATCCATGTTTGAGTGTGTGTCTATGGCTGCTCACTGAGGCTTGTCTCCGCAGGTACGGTGCTCCCCTCCAGGGATGATGAGGTGTTGGAGGTGAAGGCGGGTGATCCGGTGCTTCAGCGGCGACTGCTGCTCCATGCCGGTGCTGACGCCTCGGGCAGCAGGCCCTCCCAGGTCCACGCCATTGCCAAAACTCCGGCTAAGACTAGTGATGGGCTGGGAGACAAGACTGGGCTCCAAGCAGGGAGGATGGTAATGGGCAAGGAGAGCACACTAAAAGGTAATCATATTCTGTCTTGGAGCATATTTTATTATTTTGTGATAGTTTTAAAATTAGCAGGACTTACTGTGAGTTATATATTTAACTATGGCAATATAGGGACAGTGTATTAAATTATTGCTTTTTGTATAGGATTTGAAGGATGTCAATCTTGTATGTCTCTAACAGTGCGGACAGCGGAGGATGTGATACCCCACTATGCTCAGCAGCTGAGGGAACGAGTGCGGCCTGACATGATCACGCTTGGCAGCCTTTCACTGCAGCAGGTCAGAGCCACAAAGAGGAATATGTGTGTCACCATCCCATATTCACCAGCGCATCAGCCACGTCCATTATGCTACGGCTAATGGACATAGTGTGTGCACGACTGTGTGGACATTTATCTGTGTTTGTCTGGTCGCATTACGTACATTTTCTTCTTTCCTGCACTCCTGAAGTTGTTCTCTGTGCTCAGCTTTTCAGAACATACAGTACATGTGATGCATTTCAGAGGTTAGATAACTTGTTTATTCCCAGCTGAGAAAGAAATGCATGGATTTTCAAACTGTAATCTGTACGATATGATCCTCGCGCAATTCATTTATTTTCAGAGATGCTTGAACTTTGTTGTGCATTATTATGTATATTTGTTTGTGACAGAAGCTGATTTAGTTTTATTCTTTACCCATCTTCTGGCCTTTTCAGGAAAATTAGAGCGTGACTATGACTTCCTAAACGAGGAGTAGGGATTTTGTGTAGCAGATCTGAAGCTTCTTACAAAACAAACGTTTGTATTCTAACAGTCATACAAGAAACATTCATTGTGCTCACACATCTAGATATAACATTAACATAAAAAGAATGCATAACTTCATCCACTGTATTTTTAGTTATAATCTCTCTTGAAAAGGGAGTAGGAGTGTCTTCTGAAACAAAAAGTAAACGTAATTGAATTGAAATCACTTGGAAGCCACAGCAACAGTTGACTCATCCCATACTGGATAATGAGTACTGTATCTGTACTGGGATCAGTGTTTTTTGGTACTCTGTTATAATGTGTATGCACTCTCCTACTGTTTCCACACCCACCTCCCATTCAAATCACATTATCCACCAGAGATTTCACATCTATTTTAAAATAATAGTGTTTTTCTTCTTCCTCTATTCTGTTGCACAAAGCCTCGACAGGGTTAGACGCTGTCACTTAGCAGTGTCAATGCGTTTGAATGGGAAGTGTGAATGTGCTGACTGAATAAAAAAAAAAAAAAGCAGCAGAAATACTCATCAAACAGTTCATGTCTTTAGGGTCTGGCGCGTGTATTGATTGCCTGCAGATTGCATTACAGTTGCTTCTTGTGCTTAATTCTGCCATTATGGTTTTAACAGTTTCATCCAAAGACTTTGTGCATGTGTTATTTATGCACATTTCCAGAAGGATGCTCAGAGAGGACCACAAAGAGGTAGTGAGTGGGAAAAGAGGAAGAGGAGACTGGTTGCCTTTTTTACTGGGAATTTTCAGGTGAAGACTCATGGAATGTATGGTGCGTTTGTTATTTTTAGATACAGTACACCAGGTTTTAAATATTAAACATATACAGGATTATTAAAGCATTTGTTACATATATTTCTGAATTTAACTAAAACTGTTTATTAATTGACAGATTTAGGGTTTTACCTTAACATTTTTGCCTTTACACCTAAGGCAAGTTTAAAATGTCAGCATCAGCAATAAATAAAAATCTGACTGACATGGAATAAAATGGCATAAATCGCAGATAAATAAAAACAATTAAAATACAGTTACATCCAAGGCTTGACATTAACGCTCGGCAACTGGCCAAATATGGGTAGAATTTATTTTGGCTACTAACACAAATGCTCTTAGTAGCTAATATGGCCAGTTTGATTTTATTCTGTATCTTAACTTTAAAGGTTAGGCCTGAATTCATGGTGCTCTGCTTGGTTGTACATTTTTTTGTATAGAGTAATTCAACATAAATTGAGAAAAAAATACTAAACAAAATAACATGTTTTAAACGATATGACACCACATGCACAGAAATGCCATTTATTCTGCCTATAGGTAAACCTGTTTTGTAATATTTAATAAATCACTGTCATACATGAAAACACATTTTACATTTCTTAAAGTTTGTAGTATACTATTAAAATGAACAGAATCTTTTAAACGTGTTAAAATTTGTCTACTAAAAGCACTTATTGGCTAGTAACATTTGAAAAAGACTAGCCACAGTGACCAGTGAACAAAAAAGTAAATGTCAAGCCCTGATTACATCAACCTATTAGAATTTCATGGAAAGGCAATTTCTTTTTAGTACTTTAGTACTAAACTTTTTAGTACAATTCAAAATGAAATATTGCATATGTTTATGTGATGATTATGGTTTATAGTTAATAAGAACAAAATTTCATATCTCTATTGGGATATGACTTATTACATAATCATCACAATAAAAGAAAAATAAATAAATACTTGAAATATTTAACTCTGTGTGTACTAAATCTATATGATACATGTAAAATAGCCAGTATAGCCACTTTAGTCACTTGCTCTATATTCATCAATGCATGTAAAACTGTAAACTGTCCATTACATTCCCATGTTAATGATACTTAACATATTAACTGGTTATGCTTCCACATTAATTTTTCAAAGGCGCCTCATTCACAAAGCGACAGTGACAGTGGCGCGATACCACAGCCCAGACTGAACACACTTTTCCGGGGGTAAGCCATTTAATATTTCTCTCCATATGTACAATTGATATCACATGACTCTAATCATTAATTGTGCGAAAACCATTTGTATTCCCGCTGTCGTTCGGGGAGGCATATAATTCATATGTCCTCTGCATGGCTTCGTTCGTCGGACGGGCAGTGCATTGTGGGTAGTATGGCTGCGGGGCAACGGAAATCTGTCCATGTCACGGGCTCGGAGGCGCATCAATTCTTGGTCCATCCACTTTAGTCAGAGATCACACATCACGTCTCGTACTAAGAGGCCCGCAGGCGCTCAGCTTAGCATGTTTAAGTTTTTTTAGTAATTACAGACTATTTGCCCCGGTTGGCGCGATAATATCAAAATCTAACACTGTATCCATGATTCTTACGTTTGGTTGTTTTCTGGGTGGGTGGTAGTCGGACACCAGCCCCTGTCAGATGAATGTGTCTCCGAGTTTAGCAAGATGACCTCCTCTCGACAGCCTTGAACTCTGTAAATTCCTTCTGATATCAATGGTGGGTGGCTATTAGACATGGGAGACTTTCTATGCATCACCTAGGGCTACATCTGCCTGAAATTGAATGAGAAATGATTTCACTTTTCTCCCTCTCTACGCCTATAAAAGAGAAAAATAAAGCGGAGAGACATGGCGCTGACTTGTGGTTTTGGTAACAAATGCGTAATTCATTTGTTTCCACTGTTTCTGATTTAATGGAGGTCGAGTAATTGCATTAGGAAGCGCATTGTGCCTTGTTGTGAACTGATGAAAGCTCATGTAATACTTTTGATAGGCGAACCGAATAAAGAGGGAGAGAGAAGAAAGAACGACCCACTGTCTGCCTTTGATGCAAGCATTTATTTTGTGAATTATCCTTCCCTTTTACAAGCATCTTATCCGCAGTCACGGGCCGGCCATGGTCCCTGCAATATTGCCTTATTTTGAGGAATTAAGAGAGGTGGCAAGCAGACAGGGTGAAGCAAGCGCTTATTACATTACACTGATAAGATTGAAAGGCTGGGGAAGGAGAGAGAGAGAGAGAGGGACAGTGTGTGTGAGTGTGTGTGTGACCCAGTGGAAAAGTGTTTGATTAGATTGAGCTCCTGTTGGCCATAGTGGAACAACAGAGTCCAAAATGCAGGTGGCGGTTAACAGCATTAGCTCCTGTGTGAGTTGTAACGTGTGTGTGTTTGTGCACGTATAGAACAACAGCATGCCCGTCACTCAGAGCGCTGGGGGAAGGCCAGGAGGAAGCGGCGGCCAAATATGGACAGATGACAGAGCGCCGGGAATCCACCTCGTCGTCAGCACAGCCCTCGTGGCAGGTAAGATCTGTTAGCTACTCTAACTGGACGAAGAGAGACACAGGAAACAACAAAACAGGAAGTGACATAAGCTGAGGCTGCTAAGTGGGCTGTGTCACCAGAGATATTGATTGTTAAAGAATTGTCAAAAGTAAAAGCAGATTTGTTGCCAGAATAACAGTGTAGTGATGTAATTTTATGAAATCATGTATTGAATGGAAATCGTTATATTACATTTATAATTTTCTAGTTTTTTATGTGTGTTTAGTCCTGTGTTTACACCGGAGGATGTGCACAGATGTAGCCTGGAATAAGGCTTTCATATACAAAATGCCATACTGAGCCATATTATTTGTGCAATATATGAAGATTTTCTTTGTGCTTGTTGATGCTGTCTGTGTTTTTAGGAATCTAAGTAGGAGGGAAAAGGAGGTGAAAGAGGAGAACAGAAGCAGAGGAGAGAAAAGAGAAGTGGGAAAAGCTTTAGCCGTAGCATCAGCAGCTGTGGGAGGAGTGTGCTGTTGTGTTGCATCTGGGGATGAGGCTGCCATGCCACCATGCTGGCTTAAAGATGTAATGAATCTTCAGTCGGGGGCTTTCCTTCCAGGGTGACAACTGGCTTTGAGGAAGGTTGTAAATGCAGGGGAGATTGTGGTATAATTCCTCAGACTGGCGTTTGTGCCCCCCAGTCACCATTCGATTATCTCCCAAATTGCTGTGTTTCACTGAGATAAAGATTTTTTATGGCTTGCTGACTTGAAACAACCGGCACAGGCAGAATAGGGGGCAAAAGAGGGAGAGAAGAAGAGAGAAAGGGAGAGAGACAGCAATGGCCAAACCTGCCACGCATAGTAATTTCCTTTGGTGAATGACAAAATCTTTGTTTATATGACATTTCCCTAAAATTACTGCGGCGAGATGAATCTAAAATATAAAATGTCACATTTGGCATGCAAAACTATGAAAATATATTTCTGTGCAAAATTCATAGAGGCATTTAATTTAGAACGTGTTTAATAACTAAAGCAGCCTGCATCAGTAATCCTGCCCGGAGGTCCCAAAAAGATTGTCATATTTATTCTCTGCTTTCTTCACCCCCCTCCTTCATGCTGAAGCCAAAAAATTTTAAGGGTAAATGTTCATTGTTAATTAAGATTTACTAATTAAAATGAAAATAATTAACGAGAAAGCTTAATCTCTGAATATTAGCCCATACTTAGAAAGAAAGGAAGTTTTTGTATGTGGCATTTCCTGTCTCTATTAGGAGTGCATTTGTGTGATCAGTCAATGTGTGGAAAGCCCTGAAAAGATACTGCAGCGAGAGGACGGCCGCTTGCCAGAAAAACCACGGAGGATCCCTCTCCGGCGCCTTTGATCTCATCTGTAGGAGTGCTGTAATGTTATGGCACTTTAGGCACAACTCAGGCTTGGGGCAAACAAACCACCTCTGATATGGAAAATTGGCTCACTTCACCTTTTACCTTCCCCTTGCCGTCTTCACTGTCTCTTTACGATGCATGTGCGAGCATGTGGGCCACATCATAACAATAGCTCTCAAAGACATACGCACTGCAAATTGGACACTGGTGTAATGTTTTTATTTTGTGGCTTTCTCTATTTTCTCCTCCTCCTTTTGTGTTACAGTCTCCAGGAATTCAAGTCTGCATGGTGTAGGGTTTAGAGGTGTAAATTAAAGAAACCAGATGTGGGCCCCAGCACATAAGTTCTAATTTTATTAACTTATTATTAACTTTATGTCAGCATTTAAGCTCAGTATAGTTTTGTGGAGAAACTGAAAAGAAATATTATATTACAAGTAGATTATGAAAACACTGAAAGTCACTAAAACTTGCACATTTTTACTCAAGAATTTTTCAGTCAGGTAAAAAGCTACAGATAAAGTGTAAATCATATATTTCATAAATATTCCAAAAAATTATAAATAAAATTGAATGCACTATTTCATAAGTTTTCCACAAGTCTTGCAAAGTCTTGTCCTTAAAGCTACTTAAAAATCCATTTTTAAAACCTTGGATCAGACATCACACAGTTAATGTTTATTTTCTTCAGTGCAGTTAATTAATACAATGTTTCCCAACCAGGGGTACAGGGACCCCTAGGAGTACGCAAGCACATTGCAGGGGGTACTTATGATTATGTTATAAAAGATACAATCTTTTCATAAAGAAATATATTCGAAACGTATGAAAGAAAAGCTCTTATTGACTGATTAAAAAGAAGAAACTGCATTTTATTATTATTATTATTATTATTATTATTATTATTATTATATTTTGTAACAGTTTCTAGGTTAAATTGTTTGTTTCAGAGTAATTTAAATAATTTTAAATTTTCTTTGTAGTAAAATTAATGAGTTTGAGAGTTTATATGTTTTATTTTTAAATGTATTTTGAAGAAAAATGCAATAACATATGAAAATAGTCGGAATTTACATATTTATATTGAATTTGAGTTTGAAAGAAATAAGAATTCGCATTCGTAATAAATGTCTTTGTACTAATATGATCAGTTCTTGGAGAATCAGCAACACATGAGAGTGAGGCGGTACTCAGTGTATGCCAATAAGCTCAGGGGTACACGAGATAAAAAAAAAACAAAAAAAAAAAGATTGGGAACTACTGAATTAATAGATTCCCATCCGTTTTAGACGTTAGTTTTTGCAATATGTGTCTGTATAATTTCTTTCTAGTTTATGTAAATACAACTAATGTAAATATCCTTTATCTGTATTGACATCTTGATGTCAGAAACAGTATTGATGTGTGAACGTGATGACACACTCTTACTGACTGGCAGATAATGGACAACAGCAGCGGACTGACGCCTGAGTGCTGCATGCTCCAGGTTTTAACAGTCTACTGTAAAACAATGAGAGAGCACATGCACTGTGGGCTGCTGTGGCATTGATTGGAATTGAGGGCCTTAATTGCCCAACACTCAAATTTGGCCCTAGGGAGTTGGAGAACACAGTGTAAGTTCAAGTACATAAAACAAATGGGCATTTAGAGATGGGACATGGATAATAAGAGAAAATAAATTCCTTCACTTAGAATAGAATTAAAACAGGCCTGAATAAATGGTGGTGGTGGGATGGGATAATAAAGAATATGCCTCTTGGTGACAATAGAGTTACAGCCATAGTTCAGCAGCAAAGAAAGTAATATTTTTGGGGTTTTAGGGGACAAGCAACAACTGAAATGAAGTTTTCTAAACATATGAACTAGCGACAGAGACCAAGTTCCTTTTAATCCAGATTGACTTTTTATTCATGGTTGTTCAAGAGTTGCCACGGGGGACAAAAGACTGCAAATGTATTTATATTGTTTTGTGATTATTTTCCATTAAAAAAGTAAAACTGTCTCGCCGGCTTATCCTATTACTCATCTTAAGCTCTAAAAAGAGGCACATGTCACCAGAACAAACAAACAAACAAACAAGTGGGCTGCTGTAGCCTGAAGGATGGTGGAAGTTGATGTTCAAACTGTCAATTAAATGAAAAATACTATTATGTATAGAATCTGTAGTTGGTCAAATTTGTGTCATTTATTAACAAAGCAGCATAGAATTTGATTGCATATATTAAGAAATATTTGTATTTTTAAGTATTTGGCCACCCTGCATTAAGGAAGGGGTGCATTAAATAAATAAAAGACTTTATTTGGGGATTTTGTAACAGTAGTTAGTTGCAGATAAGCAGTGCTAACTAAAAAGAATCAACCTCTTTCTAACAAATATTTGTCCTAGACAGAAGAAATATTCATTCTTTGAAGTGTGTATGGAAGTAGGCAACTGCAACAGATGACTTGTAAAAGGTTGACCAAAAGTACACAGTACAAACACATAGCAAACATACTTTGTGTGTTTAGTAAGTGCAGATGATCAACTATTTGTTTTTTACACCTTCACTTAACCACCTCTGTATTTTATAGCGATAAAGAAACACCTCCATCATCACTGTACTGCAGATAATTTACTATCTGAAGGTAATAAACTCGCAGGGCTGGTTGTTAAGTAGATACTTTTGTTGAAGTCATTTACTGACTAAAGTTTTGGAGAAAACTATTACTCCTCAAATACAATTATTATTTTGACCTTGCAGCTACAAGGTCCTGGGTTCAACTCCAGGTTAAGTGGTACGTAGTAGTAGTAGTGGTAGTTGCAGTAGTTAGGGCAGTAGTTAGGGCAATAGTAGCAATAAGTAATAGTTGTTGCATCAGTAGTAGTATCAGTGGTAGTAGTAGTTGCAGCAATAGTAGCAATAAGTAGTAGATGTTGCGTCAGTAGTACTAGTAGTATTTGTCGTAGTTGCACTGAGAATAGGAGAGGCACTAGTAGTAGTAGTAGTAGTAGTAGTGATGGAAGTAGTAGCAGAGGTAAATTTTGTGGTTCTGTTACAAAAAATGTCAAGTATTTTTCACTTTTTTCAAACTTTTCATCAAGTAATAATTTAGCTGACTACTCTTCCTTTTGAGTACTTCTTCTCTTGTGTAAACTGAGCGGGGCACATGAATAATTCTCCTGTGTATCTTTGTGTGCTGCAGGAGAGTCCAGCTCCCCAGCCTGTGGAGGTGTGTGTGCGCTGCTTAAGAGCCACCAGAGACAAGGTTCCCCAGGGTCTTTACTCAGTCAGAGTGGGTCTTCACAGCCGTCTGGGGGGTCCGGTCCTGGCCTGCCCCGGGACGGAGCAGCAGCAGTGCTACGTGTCCACTGAACCTGTCCAACATCGAGGCCAATACTATGACATCAACCTGAACATCAACCAAAGCCTGATGATGGTTAGACAATGTGTGAAATGTAAATAAATCAGTGTTTGCAAAATATACTTTATTCACAACATAACATAGAAGTTGAAACTAAGATGTTTTATGAAAAAGAACAGTTTGTTTTTATTTGATGGCAGGAACTCATCTCAAAAAAGTTAAGACCAGGCTGATGTTTTGCTGCCATTCAATTAAGAAAGAAAACATAAAAACAAATATGTGGTAATTACAGCTACCAGAATTTAGTTTTTGATCTGTGCACATTTGGCAGGGGTACAGCCTTTGAAGTCAATGGAAAGTTTTTTGGTAATTTTTGAAAATAAGCAAACAATAACACACACCATAAGAATAAGGCAGTTTAAACTCAGTATTTATTTATTTTTACCTCAATATTTCCAAATTTCTCTTCCACTTTCATATTATTTTTAAGGGAAGATTGAACTGGTTATGAGAAGTTATATTACTGTAAAAATACTGCCACAGACCGCCTCTAGGTTTCACTCCGAGGATCTCCCCATGAATAAAACAACAACTTTTCACACATGGCATTTAATCCATGCATGTAAATCAAAGCAAAAAGATCAATAATTCATTTATATAAGAAAGTAATATTTTATTGGAATTAAAATTAAGTACAAACAGAGTGAAAAATTGACTGGCTTCCTGTACTGTCTTTGAATAGCTGTGGCCTAGCTCTGCATCAGGGGAAAAAGATGAGATAGAGAAAAAGATTGCAGTACAACCATACACAGTACAGTGAAAAAGTTTTAGTGAAGTGTGAAAAATGCTGTTAACTTTAGACTACTTTAATAAATGCAGGATGCAGGATTTTATTTTTAAATGTTTGCTTCAGAGAGTTTGTACCATTTTGAGATAAGGGCTGAGGATAATAACTTCATTCACACACACACAAATATATATATATATATATATATATATATATATATATATATTTGAGTCCAGGTCTGGGAGCTACCTTTACCATTGCAAGATAGGACCAGTGCCTTGGCAGAGGTCTTTGTTCTCCAAGTGCTTCTAGATTTGATTTTGTGTATTTTTGTACACCGTTCTTTGTTCACAGACTTTCTTAAAAACCTGTCGAAGACTTTTGCAGATTATTGAAGAGAACCCCCATTTTAGAAAGACGAATGACTAAACTTTTGTGGGTGAAAAAACAACACAGCATAATGTCACATTATTTTAGATAAAATCCATATACACATTTCACAACAATTTATCAAAATCTGTTGATATGCAAAAACATCTTTTATAGACGCTAATCTTGAAAGCCCACATAGTCATTTTGGATGGTTGATATTGACCAGTGGATTAGAAATCTAATCTCTGACAATCTTTTTTTTTTTTTTTTAAGGCAAACAGAAAATCCAATGTCACTTTCTCCTATAGAGTTTTGTGCACGCTGAAACAGGGCTTGTTGTTGGGATGGCAACTCTAAAGGCCTTAGCTGGATTTTAGCGAATGTGGACACTGTCAATGCGCTGGTGGGCGTAATCACTAAGCTAGAGCATCCTGATAATATTGTCTGCATCTTCCTTAAAATATAAAGGATGGGGTAAAAGCAGGCTTAAACTGAATGGGGACCTGGGATCTGATTCAGAGGTAAAAAAAAAAAAAAAAAAGGTTTAAAAATGGCTTGGTTTGAATGGCTCGTGTCAGTCTCCTTCTTCTTCTCCCCAAACCCACAGCTGAGCTTTATGAGCAGACCTGTTGTTGTTGTTGTCCTCCTCGGCCGTGGTGGAAACGCTGATCAGATTTGCCTGGGACTATCAGGATTGGCCTGGATGTTTTCTCTTGCTTCTTTGCCCACACTATAGCGTGCCGTTTCAGGAGTGCTCACACTGCCTTCTGAGAGGAAATGAGGAATTAGCGATGGTAGGAGGAAGCCAGGAGCTTATTTTCCCAGCCTCTCTTTTTTCATTCACCCTTTGCTTTTGTGTGTCTCAGTTTGGATCGAGACAGAGGGGATTTGGGAAAGTTGTGCATATGGTGGATGATGCAGAAAGTGAAATTTAGTACTTTTGTTTGTTCCATGGAAAGAATATGTAAAGTTATAGTATGCAGGAGTGGAAATTTGATTTAACCTTTTGACAATAGCAATTCATTCAGACCTAGATTTGATAAAAATAAACTTAAATTTTATTCAGTGATCAGCGCTAAAAAGGTTTACTTGTTTACTACTGTTGTTTACAAATAACACTGTCAGTAAACCTAACCCTTCTTAAAATCAACAATAATGAAATATATTAAAATGTCAGCAGTATTTTATGCATATACTTCATAACCCCTAAAAAACTAACAGTTTATCTCATACTAAACCCTAATATGCAGAGTAAAGGACAGGCCTTCAGATACAGTACTTGCACATGCACACAAATTACTATTTATGTCGGTCATTTTTCATATAGTAAATGAAAAATATGAAATATCCTCATAATCTGTAATATTATTCCATAAATTTGTGTCCTGACTGTACTCCCCATCATAACACAGGTGCATATCAAAAGCATATTAGAGCCTGGGTGGGAGGGATAAACATGATTTATGTGTTAAAACAAGTCTGCTGTGTTTTCCATTACAACTAATAAAAGGATCAAATATTTGCATTCTGTGATGAATGAAGTGGCACAGACCTAACTGTCACTTCATTTTTTAAGCAAACTCCCCACTCTTTGGGTAAATAAGAACATATGTGTTCATTATCAGCTGCTAACCGCTAACACTTTTTGCATTGAACAAGATTGCCTGCAAATTCACTAACTGTCAGATCGCACACTTCAATGTCCTCCTCCACTCTGCGTTTGATGCCAACAGTCATTATCACTGCAACATCTCCTTTTAGGCAGTTTTCTGTGTTGGACGGGTAAGAATGACGGTTAAATAAATATGTAGAAAATGGAAAAAAATGCAATTAGTCAAAGTTAAAGAAGGATTTAAGTCAAGGCTATAAGAGGCTCCCTGAGGGCTTCTGTCCTGTTTGCTGCCTTTTGTGTTCACTAGTCATTAGATTCATAATAGTAATAAGTCTACAGCTCCTTCTTTCTCTTATACAGTATATATTCTTAGTGTTTATATCCCCAGGTTTATGTGTTCACCTGGATCCAAACACAACTTCTTCCTGTCTTTCTTGTACATTCACAGGTCTTACCTGCATCTACAGAGGTGGTACCCTCTGCAGTCCTTGTTTTCCAGTTGGTCGCGCTCCCAGGACACAGCAGCCATGTTAGCTCTGTACTGGCCTGGGGGGGATTTCCTGTCTGTGGCCCGAGCTTCAGTGTAGTCCAGGGCAGGTGGGTCACTTATGCAGATCTCAACACCTTCTAACATCTATATTGTTTATATACTGTAAGTTCACAGTTCATATGACATCCCCCTGCCTTGTTTTACTGAACTTAGGGCATTATCACTTTAAAGTTATGTGTTTTTTTCTTATAGCTGTACTTCTGTCTTGTCTTTTTCAATCAGATTCAAAACCCCTTTACTTAGAGGAGAGCCTAACGGAGACTTGGACCAGTTTAAAAAGATTGAATCATTGATTTCCTCTGATCTTGATCACTGGCTGTGCAACTTGTATTTTCAGGTGGGTCTGCAAAAGTATGCCAAAATATATATGCACACTAGTAAGGAGATCTGAAGTGGTCCAAAATTATATCTCATTGTTTAACTTGAAAAGAGTTGCCAAATTGACAAATGTCTCTTGCCCTTATTTATTATGGATATTTAAAGTCTAGACTAAATATGATGATCCCACTAATATGCAGGCATTACTCTCCTCTCTTCCTCTTTGGCCCCTGCGCTGCTGCACTGCTTTAAGTAAGTTATAGTATGCAAGCTTGACAAATTAATTGAACCTTCAAACAATAATACAAGCAAAATAGGATTTGACTCTTGTTTAAAAAGTTTATTTTATTTTATTTTCATAATAGGTATTGTTTGTTTGTGTCTGTCCTGTTTGTTTATGCGCCTCTGATTAGAACTACTTTTTAGAAGATCATCATAGCTCTGGGTGCAGGGGTCAGAATTTTGGATTTTCGTCAGATAAAAGCTTTTACGGAGAAAATTGAAAATGGCCCCCAGAGACCAAACAAAAACCACATCTTTACCCAGCGTCGCCGGATATATTTGAGCTGATGCATTGATTAGATTAGTAAACATCTTAATTGAATTAAAATCCAGAACAAAGCTAAGTCTGGGGGTTTATTCTTTTGACTGTGACATGCTGTTTTGGATTACTGCCCTATCCTTACTTTGACTTTTACTCGGGACAATTTCAGATGCAAAGCACATAGATGTATAATCACTATAACATTTGTAGCCTAAATTGAATTATTTAATGCTATTCTGAGACACTGTGGCAAAGAGCTACTTAGAGCTGCTTATGTCTGTAGTTTGATCACTAACACCTGGGATATAATTACCTGCACATGTTGTGTTCCCATAAACAGTGACTGAATGGTGATGCAATGGAATACAAACATAACTGGTGGTGACATTAATATGCAGGGGTCATATTAATGTTTACTAAACCCATGTGTAATCTTTGAACACACACAGAGATGTGCCACGCTGTTGTTTTTGATGTCTCAGGTGAAGAAGCTCCCCGCTGAAACGTGCATGCCAGAGCGCTGTATCACCTTACCGCCATCCAACCCACCTGCAATGCCACAAACGCGGGCCGCTCCTGACCAGCCGTCCCAGCTAGCACCTCAGCTTCAACCAGAGAATCCCCAGTCCCACATGTACCAGCACCAGCACGTCGGCCCCAGCCACAGAGCCAGAGAGACCGCCGTGGCACTGTCTCACCAGGGGTCCCCGCTCCACCTGTCAGCTGACTCGGCATGCTCTTCCTCGTCTTTACCAGGTAGGGGTTCAATGTAAAAAAAAAACCCGACTATGGCACAGTGGGGTGTAAATGTCAGCCCTAATGTCACCAGCGCTGGGACGAGAAGAATGGCAGGCCTCACTTCCAGCAGCTTGTGCTGGAGGGTAGGGTTGGGCAGAAGTTATTAGACAGATGCATCAAAAGAAGAATATATTTTCATATAAATTATATGCGTTATGAACGCATTTGGCTTGTCTGTGCTACTATAAATATTTGCTAAATACTGAGAGAGCGGTCTGTTAGACGAGCTAATCCGTTAATCAAAACTGCCAAAATGTTGCTTGACTCAAAGCGAGGTAAGATTTTAGCTGGTTTATTAATTTAATTATTATCTACTAAAACATTTAATGTGCAATGGTAACACTTTAGAATAACTCACCTCTGTTTGCAGTAATAAACAACAATTAACAAAAAAGAAAAAAAAGATGCTGAATTACCATGATTAGTATTGATTTACATGAGCAATTAAGAATTAAACACAACTAACAATGTTTATAACTCAGTGGTGTTTTATAATGGAATATTTCTTACTCTTAACAATGCTTTATAGTGTGAAGTGTGTCTTTTAGTTTTGTGTTTTAAGTTTGTGTTAATTGAAACTCAGGAAATTGTTTTATTCAGTGATTTATTTTTTCAAATCCTGGTTCATTTCCTTTTCGAGGTGTGAATGTGTTTATGTTTCTGTCTTGAGCTGTCGCATGGCCTTGATAGGACCCTGAGAAAGTGTGAGCTCAGTGACATTTTGGGTGGGGGTGGGGTGGTTCCTCTTGTCAGGCAGTTCAGGTAAGGTCACGCCACATGTAGGGTTAACTAATTATGTATTTAGCTATTACCCTATTTTAAAAACATACTCCTCTTTTATGCCATATAGTCTTCTCACATCTTGGCCCTTTCCAGAAATGAAAGACAGACTCATTTGGAACTGATCTTCTACAAGGATGACCGGCTAGTTCCTTTGTTATTAATATATCCCCCCTTTTTTTTTCCACTTTTCTTTTTTTGCACGCACAGCTCATCTTTATTTAACAGTTCTCAAAAGTTTCTGGGGTGCGCTGCTTTAAACATCACACAGGCTTTTTAATTACAAATGAGTTGTGACAGGTCTGCTGGGTAGCACCCTGGCCCATTTTAAGCGTGATGCCGGCTGACAGCTTGGCAGTGTTCTCCCAGCACTGAAACATGTGGAAGAAATTGGTCTTTTACATTTCACAGCTTGTCGCTTCCTCCGCCGGCTGACCTGTGACCCCCCACCGAGATCCTAACGCCCACAAGGGAAGTGTCCCGAGCCTATGCAGAGAGAAGGAGGGAGGCAGTCACTATGGGAGATTTATGTTCTGGCTCACGAGGCAAAAGGTACCTTGGTCTCGTCAACACACATGACTGCATCAGCATCACTGTGCATACATTTCTGGAGCCAGGTGATGAGGGTTTGCTTGGGAAGTGAACCCGATCCTTCTGAAAAAATCCTGGATCAAAAGGTGTCCTGCGCACAACACCTCATCCACGCTGTTCTCTAAGCAAACCTGACATTTGGACCTCATTTGCATACAGATCCGTTCACGTTGCATTACCTCTGGAGCGAATTATGGCATTCAGATGTGTGGAGATTACGTCAAGGTTGAAGGAAATGATCGGACGGACAACTTTAACCTAGCCAAAAATGGAAATCCAATTCAGCGAGGAAAAGAAGAACAAATTATACCCGCGTTCTGCAGTCTTCTGTCAAGTCTGGGGTTTCAGACATTTCCTTCCCATTTCATGGCTTTTCGTGTGTGATGTGCACTGTGTGGAAATGACTAGCTCTGCGCATGCAACACCAAGATTTTTCCTCATTACACGTTTGTCTCCGAATCAGGACGAGTATATGGAGACCTCTTGTCACCAGCATAACACAGTCGAGCCTGACAGAGAGACTAGAAGTTTGTATTCCCGAGGCCTAAAGTTAATTAATCCCTGTAGAAAAATCATAGTGTGCAGTGAGGTGTCTATTATAAAACAAAATCTGACATTGCAGTCCGAGATAATAACTACAACAAGTTTCAATTGGAATATGCGAGTCTCCTACTTTTCATACTTTAGGACTGAAATAGTATATGTATATGGGTAACATAATAACTCCTTACCATTAAGCAGTAACAAAGCATTAATATGTAATTATCAATGAATAAACTTTTTATAGAGAGTCAGTTACAACTGCTGGATATTATTTTGCACTGATACACAATTTGCAATTTTCAGTTCGCAATATATTTTCTTAACAGAATGAGCTGCAGTACAAATATGTTATCATTTGTGTCCCCTCGTCGAACAGAAATTGTCTAAACTATTTTATTAACAGAAATTAAATAATTATATCTTATATTGGATATTAGGTTTGTGTTCACACTTGTTGTTTTTGGTCTACTTGAAGTGAACTCTGTTGCGATTACTGGGAAAGTCTGGTTCATTTGAGCAGGTGTGACTCCACAAACTCTCGTGCAGACCAAACTCTGGTCTGACTAAAATCAGTGGTCTCAGTGCGGTGCGTTTTGAGCCATGGTGTGCTCCTGGTGTAGACCTGTGGCGTGTGAACACAGTGTGGACCAAACTACAAACAAAACCACAAAACTCAAGGACTAAAAGCACTGTTAGTATTGGTGTAATTAACACAAACCTCACATCTAATATATCAATATGAGAAAATAAATGACAGCATGGATATACTGTAAATGAATGTATTTGATGTTGCTAACTTTGCAAATGTTAAAACATTGCCAGAGCAATACAGATTTAAAATTACTGGATACTAACCACAGTTCAGCCAATATTGCTCCTCTAAACAAATACTTTATTAAATGTGAAAGTGCATCATACAATAATATAGAGGTTTAATAAGCTGAAGAGACATTTGTCCAATAGATGAACAGGATTTCTTCTTCTTTAGTTTCTCTTCAGAAGTGTAGCGTGCAAACACACCTTAAAACAAATCTCATCAAAAACATCAACATCAAATTAACAAAAAAGTAAAAAAAATAAATAAATAACTGCAACTTGATTGGATTTCACATTTCTCTGATGGAAAATCAGAGGATATTGTTTCACACCAAACAGGTGAGCAATGTTATATTTACCAATATAACCTTGTGGTGCCCTAGACACTGTTTTAGAATCACAATTTTATTTAATGCTTTTTTTCCCCCTCATTGCCAATTCAACTCTGAACTGTTTCAGGATGCATTGTTACATCCCCCCATTTATTACACAAGAATTAAACATGAATAATTATATAATTTTTTTTTACCCAATGGTATTTATTAATGTTGTAAGTAATGCTTTGTAATTAATAAATTAACTGGTTACTAACCCTTTAGTAATACTTAACTAAGTCTTTATAGTGTGAAGTTAGGAAGTATTGCGTTTTAGTATTATGTTTTAATAAAATAAAAAAAATAATTATGTATATGACATTAGTCCATCGGAGTGCATTTGACTTTTTAACATTCCAGATTAGCTCAAGGCCCAATGGGTTAAGTGACCTTTCACATTAACTGAACGATCCAGTTACTGTGGGTTTGTTTGAGCCCAAATGACTAATTAGATTAACGTCTTGCTCCATGATCGCCTTCAGTGAATCACTACAACCACAGATGATTTTTGAAATAACTATTAACGTTTCATTAAAAAATACACATCATAACATCCAGCCCCTTGAGGGAGCGCCGATTTGAAGACTTCCTTAAGTAATGCCCTGTTTGGACCCAGAGACGCTGTACTGTCAGGATGTGGTCCCTTCAGGCTGGTCCCAGTCATCTTCCGAGTTACAGACCACAATATTACATCACCCCCTCTCAATCAGTCGCACTGTGCCTCTGCTGATTATAACAGCAGTGCCCTTGTTTACAAATGGGCTTTTTAACTATGTCCAGAGATACATATAAAAATCGCACACAGTGAGTGTGGTCAAAAGAGCCTAGAGGACAGAGTGAGGTAGCTTTGTACGTGCTTTGGTTAACGTAATGGCAAAACTGACTGCAAGATAGTGACAGACTTCGAAAAACTCAGTGGCCATGTGTGGATTTTTCTTTTTTGAAGATCGGGTTTGACAGATGAGTAAGAATTACATACAAGGGTGATTTACGAAATATTATCCGGCTCACAAACCAGTGTACTCAGTGTACCAGTCCAAGCCTGGATAAAAGAAAAAGGTTGCATTGGAAAAGACATCCGGCGTAAAACCTATGACAAATGTATATGCAAACTACACACAGGAGGCAGACAATATGCAGTGGCAACCCCTGAAGGGAAAAACCAAAAGGAAAGAATCCAATGTACAACTTCAGTCCAACAAAAGCTGAGACATTTTGCATTTTGCAACTATTAAGGTTGATGGACAACTTTTAAGAGGTGTGATTGTAAAAAGATCATTTCAGAGAAGCAGTTTGTATTATATTATATATAGGACTTGTGATCCTCACAGTGCATTAGACCATTTACTCACTAAACATTTCCAATTCTTATTACGTGACATCCATTTTGGCACTATCAATATCACAGCACTCCAAGATACACCCTATCACCCTATATGTGTAACGTGACACCAAATTTATTGATTATAATAAGAACTTGAGCACAAAATCTCCACATATACTCTTGGGTAATCTGTGAGGCAGTGACCTTTGACCCTTGTGTAACTTTGGACCAGTGATCAGACAATTAGGGGCCTATAAGTAGGTGTATAAGAAGCCACCATCTTGGCTCGCTTGTGATTGGGTCCTGACAAGCGCTACGACCCTCCGGCTTTTCTTTTTTCCTAGTCTTTATGTGGTCCACTCATTTATATTTCTCCCCTGAAAATGTTTGTGCATGTATGCAAGTGTCTCTGTATTAATATGCTTTTTTTCATTCTCTTTCCATGTGTGTGGGTGCTTGTGTGTAGGGATGAGTATGTGTGCACACTGGTCTGAACACAGCTCAGAGCAAAGGGGATAACAGGGAGTTTGTTGTTGGCCTTGAGTGCCCACAGAGGCTGGAGTTGTGGCAGCTCGAGTTCTGAGTTCATGGACGTAGCCCTCAGCTGTCGAAGCTGTCGATGCTGCCTCCGCACTCATTGTGGTCCCACCAAGTCCGCTTCATAGTAACAGGCTGAGTATATGTGTGTGGTCTAGTAAACATCATAAGAGATGCTGGTCTGAGTCTATAGGTCTGTGGCTCCTCATATTCTGTCTATGGCTGTTTATGAATCTGTAAGCAGCTGGTTATGCTTTTCTTTACCCTGTTATTATCAAATAAAATAAATCAGCTTCATTGCATTCAATTTAGTATCACTTGATCAGTTGACATTTTTGGCAATTATTGAACAATGAGTTGATATTGGAAGAACTGAATTTGAAGGGTACCCATTACACATTATATAGCATTAGTTATTATTATATACATTATAAACATTCTTATTAATGTTCAGTTCTTTAGTAATGAGCATATGTAATTTAATGCAAATATAAAAATATAAATATATAAAAATATGCATCAGTGTTAATACAGTATATATATAAACAATTTATGCATTGTTCATTAAAATATTATTAATTACATGCTTAAAAGGGTAGCCAAATAATAAATATGCATTTCAATATCAGTCTAAAAGTTGTGCTGCATGATAATAATGATTGTTAAAATACAAATATGACTGATATGATTTCTGAAAAATAATAGTTTTATTAGTTTTATTATTTTCTTGATCAATTTACATTTTTAGCATTTATTGAACAGTGAGTCAATAGTTTAGCATTGGATCATGGTTGCAAGGTAAATCTTTGTACCATAATAACTACACATCATATATCAGTGGTTCCCAAACCTTTCACAGTCCCGTACCCCATCAGACATGTGACCTTCAGCCATGTACCCCCTACTCGCACACTTTAAAAAAGCATTTGTAAGCGCAGCACACACAACTTAAATCTCTTATTGTGAATTATTTTTCAGTTTCAAAATGTAATGAATGTACCCATTGCTATATAGGATTAGTAATCAGTAAATTTGTTACTTACAAAAAAAAATGAATGAATGAAATGAATGAAATGATGACAAATGAATTATGAAAGAGGCAAAAATATAAGATTCAGTGTTAATAAAGTAACTATAAACTGCATATTCATAAAATTATTGTTAATTACACATTTTTTATTTGTTTATTACTGCTCAATAGTAGGGAGTTTTTTAAAGTTTCCACCGCAAATGATTTGCATGAGTCTTAAAATAAAGCGGTTATAGAATATATTTATAGAATTACAACATTACTGTGTCAGGTGAGTCAAGTGGACAACATAAAAAAGGATTGCCTCAGCTAAGACCAAAGTTGTTCATCTAATGCAAGAGTTATTTTGTGATGCAAGTTTTGCTAAAGAAACTATTTGACGCATGTGGTTAGTGCAAGCTTAAAAAGTCAGACACATTCTGTAGTTATGCAATGGTATGAGAGTGCAAAAACATGAATTATGTAAACTTGAAGAGAACGAACATAACCTGATTAGCCTGTAACTGTAGGCACTCCAAATGTTTACTACAGTGGTAATTAAAAACTTCATCTGTGTTAGGATGAAATCTGATTTTAGACTTGTGTAAAAATAGTAGCATGCTGACTATTTCTGCTGTTTAAGTACATTTAAGCTGTCAGAAAGATTTGAACTGTGGTTGCCTATATTTAAGCTATTATTACAGATATATTTAATCCCCCAGCAAGAGGAGAATTATATCATCTATATGTATTATATAGATGTGACTGGTTCCACAGGGGAAAGTTTCACATAGCGAGATTTTTACACGTATCAAGCTAAGGTTTACTTAATTACAACCTCCAGGCAATGCAAGAACCCTTTTTTAAATTCTGTGAATGTTAATATGCTAAATAATGCAGATCTTCAACTCTTCAAGCATGAGACACACATCTGGCGGCTTACCATTTAAATTACAGCAAAAAACGAGGGAGACAGAGGGAGAGAAGATGAAAAAAAAAAAAAAAAACACTTTAAAAGTCCTTTTCCAAAGAAGAGAATCACTTGGTATTACAACCAAATGTAATTTATTTTTTAGGATTTTTCATCATTTCTAATTGCATAAATTAGAGTACTGAGGCTGCTGAAGTTCACCTTAGATATTACAAGAGACAGTGTGGTAAAAAAAACAAAAAAAAAAAAAAACAGTATTCTTGCATTTGCAGGTCTACAAACAACACATTACCTTTTGGAAATAGCCTACTTTAAACTTGCTGTTGTCAAATATTTGGCCAATAAAGAAAACAAAAAAGTTTTAATTAGTGCTAGTTTAGTTTGGAATCTGTCTGTCACTGTGGCAAGCTAATGTTTGTGATCACATTACTTTTTTTCATTGCTACATCCCTAATACCTACATTACCTAAATATGTCTTTCTTTTGGATACAGGAAAGAATATGTCATCTGGAGCCATCTCCGGGAACATGGCAGAAAAAAGTGATCCAAGCCGAGACAAAGTTGAGGGTGCGGCCCACTACAAGGTACAACAGTATTCCCACCGTAAAAATGCACTCTCTCTCCACTTTCACCTCTTCCTCCCATCTCCTGCACTCCACACACCTACCCTAAGATTTGTCAAAATACATTTCACACTAACAGGTATTTTTCAGCCTTCAAAGACAGTTTTGATCTGCTTGACGCGCCAAAGCAGCTCAAATTCTGTGAAATCAGCAATGCCAGCCCAGCCTCCTTTTTTTCTCTTTGCTGCTCAAAAACACGCCTCTTCCTGTGCTACAGAGGACTTAAGCTAAATTAATCAAAGTCTGCATGTTACCTGCCATACTTTGAAGTGGTAATTGCAGAATGACTGTGTGTGCTGATCTGGCATTGCAGTGCTGGTCCACTCCTGCCATTGTGTCTCCACTGAGGCCTTTTGTTGTTATTGTTGTTAGAAGTCTACAACATGTACAACATTCAGCATCCATCTCTTACAAGCATGCACACACTCCCCTGCACCCTCCATACCTCCTATAGGCTTTACCCACACTAACCTCCTCATGCACAGGAACAATCATTAATCAGTAATGACCTGTTAAATAAATGTGTTTGCTAATATGAGCTTTATTTCTCAGTAGGCTCTGTAGACTGTTTTTCCTGCTCCTTTTGGCCTTATCTAGAAAACCTCTCTAACTCTGTCAGATGTCGTGGTGTAGAACCCAGTTGTCTAATGATTAAGTGGAGTGATCTCCAACCTGCCCCAGCCTGTGAGCGCTGGGATCAGATTTCAACCCTTCAACCTGCAGTGCAAGCCTAATTAAAATGAATTTTCTCCAGGCGACCACTTTGCCCACAGGGCAGGAGTCCAGCTATATACGGAATTCACTCTTAAGGTATTGCATTAAATTTATTGTGGAGAGACACTGGAGAACGTTGTGGCTTATATATCCACTGCATTTTTTCTCTGGTGCTTTGTTTCCTGCTCCTTTACACCTTTTTATTGTGATCATCACTCTGGAATCCCTGCTTGCTTTGGCAAAGATTGCCCTGTGAAAACGGATGGAGGTTTTATAGGGCCTTGCCTATTTACTACTTCCTGGGCCTAGTTTATCTGAGGGGAAGAGAGGGATGGAGGAAGACATGAAAAAAGAGACATTGGAAAGGTAAAGCGAGGCAGAGAAGGCAGAAAGAGAAAGGCAGCTTATTCCAATGGTAGATCTCATTAACATACATCAGTAAGTATTTCACAACTTGAAGCAGAAAGGCACTAAGCCCACCCAAGGGCAACACAGGCAGGGTTGACAGGCCAGGAAAGCCAGCCGTTAACATGTTGGCGGCTTAACAAATAATATGTGCTCCCAAGTACCTTAGTGAAATATTTAAAGCCCCACTTCCTAACTGCATTTGACTGTGTTTATGACGATGACAGTAAATGACTTGTATGGAGAAAACATTGCCAGCTGCTCAACTATCACATATTTAACAGCAGCGTCACTGTACACACGCTTCCCAAATGAACTCAAGTTGAATGATGGCGTGCCGTATGCGATTTTGCCATCATTCTTGTCTCGTGTCAATTGAGGCGAGGTTGAGATATAGGAGAGGCTCCAAAGTGCCAGGCATACTGTCACTGTCACCGTGTGCATCCCCCAAGATAAATTCATAGGCCTGTTTCCTGCTTTGATTACAAATGACATCCGCATGTGTTCTCCCCGACTCCTGCTCCTCACAGAAGAAGCCAATCAAGAAGACAAATAGCTGCAGCCCCAGCATGAGCGGCAGCAGCGCAGCGCCTCGGCAGGCTCACAAACAGAAGAAGCTCTCCATGGACGAGATGGAGGAGTATACATTCTCCCTACAGTAAGTCTCACCACTCATTATCCTGCCTCAGCCTTCAAATTCAAATGTGAAGAAAGCAAACGTGGGCAACAACTGGTGTCTGTGCCTCACAGACTGCATCAACCAGACGCTGACAACAAAATGTTCCTAGAAACACACTTATATAAAAGTGCTTGTGAGTTAAGTCATTTTTATTGGGTACAGTTTATTGGGAAAGAAAAACAAATTAATTCAGCCCAGAGATGAAGCAGTGATTGTTGAAGTTAACCAGAAGCAAGTACATTTTGTAAAACATACTTTTACTTAACATAACATACTAACATACTTAATATAAAACATACTTTTACTTAACATAACTTTTACTTAAAGGTACTGGGAGCAGCATGCGCTCCTATAGGCTTGAAAGCGGTACTGCAGTCTAAATCAAAACAATGGTCTGTGGGCTGCCAGCCTTTCCCCTTTTCTGATTGGACGATCAGCAATGAAGGGTTTTTAAAAATGTAAACATAAACAACTTGGGCATCACGTTCATGTTTTATTATTATTATTATTATTATTATTATTATTATTATTATTATTATTATTATTATTATTATTATTATTTTATTGTGAATAAATTAGCTGTACCATTGTTATCAGTAAAACTAATATTTGATTTAAACATGTTTGCCTGATATCTTGGGACACATGGGTAATGTTCATGAAATATATAAAAATAAACACTGCTCATAGTACGTTTACGTACCTTTTTGGGGGAACAGTGTTACTTTTAAATTGCCCAAATAAGTAAAAAGTATTTGTATCCTATGTGACAATACATTCACACTCCAATCAGGAGTTGTAGGATAGTAGAAGTAGTAGTAGCAATATCACTAATAATTATTGTTGTAAGGGTATTAATTGTGGTTAAGTTAACATGTAATCTCTTTTTAATTTCCTCAAATAATTTTGTTAAGTACCTTCACTTCTATTTCTACATTCTACTTTAGTAATCTCATTTGGAAACAACAGTACTTCACATTTTTGGGTACTTCTTTCACCTCTGGCATCTGGACATACTGTAGCTACACCAACTGCCTAAGATCATACTTTGTACATTGTGCTAAATTACTGCATACAGAATTCCTTTGTGGTTAACTCAGGACTTTCAAAATAGTATGTTTTTAAACAAAGCAAACACTGTACAGGCGCACATGCGGTTTAGTCGTTTCCTATTTCGCCGGACAACAAAAGAACTTTTAAAATTTATTTTTTTCCTCCTCACCATGGCTCACAGCGAGTGGTTTTAATGAGAAAACAAGGTTGAATGTAATACAAACAAAGCCCTGATTTTTACACACCTTGGTCAATTGTGTTAAAAGCTTAAGGTGCACAGTGTATTGTCATGGAGCATCAAAACAGGCTACGAGCAAAAAGAGCTTATTTCAACAAAAAGTCTTAGGTATTTGTTTTTATATGAACCTCAACTAAATTAAGGGGAGGGGATTACTACATAGTACTATAGACTAGAGGGTACAGAGAGAGAGAGGATCCAGACAGAAAAAAATAGCTCTCCCCTGAGATTTAAAAGTACCCATGTTTCCTCATTTCGGGGAGTTGGTAATTTATAGCTTCTGGTCACATATTAAACAAGATCAGAGACTACTCCCTGACATCTTCTGAACATACTGGGGGAATTCGAATGATTACCAGCGTATCCTGCCAACAAATGACGACACTGGGACTATCTGGAGGGAGAGCAAACACAAGAACGCAGAGCACAAAGGGACACAATTAAATGGTTTTCACAATTATTCATAGCGCCGCTCTTTTATACCTCAGAGCAGTCACCGGGCTGTGTGTGTGATGAGTGTCAGTTTTAGGTATTGAGTCAGAGTCTATAGCTTGTTCCCTGTTGCCCGGCGAAGGGAATGATGCACTTATTGATTTCATCTTTACAAACGTAACAGTATCTCTCAAGCTCAGGGCTGTCTTTTTGCCCTCACCTAATCAGGACATTAGAAAGATAGGCGCCCGCAGTTTGGCTTTCACAATAAAGTTAAAGGCGCTGCTTCTCAAAGTCATGCCCTTATATATTTAGTATGTTTTGGCATTCTTTACTCTAGCTATAGTAGAAATTCACATGCATTGCATTTGACAACTATTAGTGATGTCTTCTTTATTGCTTCTGGCACTGCATGCTCGTACTGAGTGTACCTACTGTACACATGAGCTTTATGTTGGATGTGAATTCATACTGTACAGATTGAGGGATATTACTGCCATCTATTGAGCCACAAGAGACTGAACTGAACTCATTGAGATTTCTGAAAGGCGTCCCATCACAAATCAGTCATGCATTATTGAAGGAACACTTAGAAACAGAGATTTTTGTAATAAAGCAATAATTTTACACCGTATATTTGTAGCATTAAATTGTATACAAAAAGGTAGCAGGAGTTTCACTATGCAACAGAAAAAATACACTTTAATAACTGCACACAGCTAAGTATTACGATTTAATATACACTTAATTCCCCGTTTATAATTTAAGTGTCAAATAATACATAGTATAGGTAAAACTTAATGCGACATTTGACTATGAACACATCATTTAATAAAAGTAATAATAACACATCAAGCACATTTTAATTTTTAGGCTATGCAATATTTTGTATAATGTAGCAATTTTAGTGCATTTAAAACAAGTCAGAGACCAGCACCAGTTCATAAAAAACATGAAAGTAATGCTAATCTATACATCTATACATCTGAGCTCTAAATTACAATTTGGCTCATCTGCAAGCATTGAGTTTTTCTTGAAAACAAGCCAAAATATCTTTTCTCCTCCTCTGTTTTTGAGTTTGAGTGATGCTAATATCTGTTTGAACACGCATGAAAGACCGGGCCGACTTCAGAACTCATTTGAAGTGTAATCTTACCCACCTTTTTTCTCACAGAATAGTACTGAGCAAATAGGAGCACCAGATCTAATATGATTGATAATTTGATGCAAGTCTTTGAGATGGCAAAGGTAAACATACTCAGACTTTAATTAATGTTACACCAGTGACATTGCAAAGGTACACAACATAGTGACAAGTCCTGCCGAAAACGTGCATGGAACCTATGTGTAAAGTCTAAAAAACCTTATTGGTTGTAATTATTGTTAACAGACCTGTACATTGTTATTTGAATTCAGTATCACCTTATTTTTCAGGAGAGAAACCTGTTTTAATCAAAGTCATTCTCTCATAGCAATTAGATCTAATTAGCCCAATTATTGAGAGTCTAATTACATTGAAATATATCCCCTAAATCTCATATCAATTAAAGTATGCGTGACTTGTCCTGATCAGGAGACACTAGGAGACAGACAGTGGAAATAAAAGAGGGTTTGAGAACCGTCCTCATTCTCTGGAGAAACCACGTCTGCTGCATTGACTCTCTCTGCCAAGACGTTTTGGTCATTTGGGGATAAAATGTCACTTAACCTTTGCTCATTATTTCACATTCAGAATGATTGTGTTACAGATTATGGTATGATTAGTTACCTCCCACTGTTTTTCAACCCCCCTCTTTTGGAAAAAAAAAGGTCCTTTTTTTACATGTTTTTCAATGACAGTAAACACCATGTTGTCTATTTTTATGGAAGACTGAACTGCACAAATCATTCTGTATATTATTTTGTCTTTAAAACTGTAAGACTTTTAAAATTATATTTAACTCTTTCTGTCACCTGTACAGTACAATGTGAGGCGTAACCTTTGAAAGTGCACTCACACACAGCATGTGGAGGGCAGCAAATGGACACAAACAAACAGTGACCTGCACAGTATGTCACTTTAGTGCTGCAGTATGGGCACTGTAGGTGCACTGCAGACACACACAGACACACACACACACACTCATACTCATGCTGTTCTTGTTGTGGAGTCAGAGGGAACACACTGACCTAATTTCCCCCAGTTAGCTCGCCTCGTTGGGGACCATCGTTCCTCTCCACCCGTTTCCCCCAACCGAGCCTATCAGAGCACTCCGTCACTGTGTCTGTCTTTATCAGTCTGTGCCCTCCATCTGTTAAGCTCTCTGTACAAGCTTACACACTGAAATTATAGTGTAGAATAAAATAATGTTCACACAAATCTCTCTGTATTACCTGTGGATATAACTATTAGTCCTTGCTCTGTTCCTGAGGCCTAAGTACAGACAGAAAAGCACCTGAAACCACATCTAGTTTGAGTCTGTCTATCCCCTACATACTGCAGCTCCCAATCACAGCTCAGTGCAAGGGTCAATCAATGCTGATGTAATGCTGGCAGGAGAGGTGGGTGGAGATGGCAGTGCCGGTCACCCCTGGGTCTCTGGTGCTTTCGAGGCCCTTTTCCTGTGCTGGGGGGGCAGTGAGATGTCTGCGTCTGCGCACCATCCAGTGTGAAAGAGAGGCCCCTGGCTACTGCAGCTACAGTGCACATGTTAGGGTTTTCTGTGGCCAGACGTGCCCTGGGTCACTCTGAATTTCACACATACACACACACACAATCAACATGCGGCCTCTCATATGGAAATCACAGCTGTCAGCTTCCTGACAGGCTAATGTTGCGATATGATTGGCTAATCTACGTTGATGCTGGTGTCAGTCAGAGCTGACTACGGTCCCATTGGTGGTCTGGGTCAGATGTATGTGTTTCCCACACAGAGGTATGGGAGCCAAGGGAAAGGGGCGGTCAGATGGAGAAAGTTGACAGGATTTCTACGAGAGCTTAGAGTGATTGTGCATGTGATTGGCTGGTGTGTGTGTGTTGGATACAGAGGTGGGTTAGAGGTGACTCTCCTCTCTCTTTATCTGTAATCACTTGTTCTCAAACTGACATCAGTGATCTCACAAAGATGGCAAACATCAACAAATAACTCTGCAAGAATTTAAAATTGGACTGTCAGAGTCATCTACAACAGACAGATTCTGGCTAATGCAGCGTTGCACTAATATACACTAATGTGCTGCGCGCTGTGCAAATAAATATTACACTTTAAGAAAACATGACTGACAGGCTGTTATAATAATGATACAAGATGATGTTGCTGTTCAGCTGAATGCATCATTTCCATGGCATTTTATTTCTTAAAGCACTGTATCCTTTTAATTGTGAGATAGTGCTTTATACCTAAATGGTTGTCTTAACTTCAATCAATATGGTGTAATACTACAGATTATTTTAATTTTATTGCTATGTAGGCAAGTTTAAAGTAAGATTAAGCAGATACCAGAATATGTTAATATAGTTAAGGTATACTTTATTGTCACCGTAGGGAAATTTGTCCTCTGTATTTGACCCATCCTTCAGTGCCGCTGGAACAACCTGTCTGGAGCAGCGGGCGACAAACTTTTCAATACATACAGATACCTTCTCTTCATACTATAAATTTGTTTTTTCTTTCATGCTCATCAAATACAGAAGCACTCATTGCTTTTATTTTGACACAATCAACTCTCTGTTCCTCTCTCCTATGCCTAATAATGTCTATACTTCCTCTTGTGTTTTCCTATTAATACCATCTTTTCATACTTTTCCCAGCTTCTATTCTCATCCATCTCGCGCTCTCTCCTCTCTCCCTGTGTCTCTATCTCTCTGGTGACAATGTCCTGCAGTTATGAGGCAAGGTCAGAGAAGTGAAATCCATTTAAATACTGATGCAACTCTCGGGAGGCCTATAGTCAGCCCGCGCCGCGCTCCTCCCTCTACGCCTCACCCAAATTGATGAATGAATAGCTCTTGTGAGAACATTTATTATTTGTCCTGCATTAATCATTGGCACTATGTGTTTTCACAATGCCCTGAAAAAAAGTTTATAGAGGAAAACAACCTGTTCTTCATTGTTCAAAACTGTGGTCTAGTGGCGGTAGCTCTGTGTGTGTGTCTGTGTGTGAGTGTGTAAGGATTTGCTTGGGAAGTCCCTCCGTATTTGTTGATCCCAGGTGCATCTGTATTTTAAAATGTTTCCACCCTGCTTTATGGCTCACCAAGGGACCTGCCATTTCCATTTTTTAATCCCCTTTTCGTGTTAAGTCAGATGCTCCATAAAAACGCCACATGTTGCATCGCAATGAAACAGCTACCTCATGTATACATGTAAACTACTACAAGGTGTGGGGGACAGGGGAGGCCAAAAACACTTATTTGTAAGGGGGGTGGAGTTTGTTTAGCTACAGAGTGAAACTAAACTGCCTCTAAATCTGCTTATTATGATGTTAATTCTGATGCCTGAGCCCAGCAAACCTAAAAGTGTTGATTGTCTGGTTGTTTGTCAGTACATGTCTCTGTGTCAGCCCTCCACCTACCCTGGCACTGTTTCCCCTAAGGCCCATAGTTGCTGGGATAGGCTCCAGTCACCCGTTACCCCTAATGGGATGAAAAGGGAAGATGAATAAATGAAAACCTAACAAAACTGTATACACATAAGTACACATAAATAGCCTGGTGAGCCAGACCCTCCTACTTTCTTTTTGAAAGCAGGACAGGACAGGTCTGGTGCCTCACTTGCAGTGAAGTGTTTCTCTCTGGTCGATTTGGAACTGGCCTATCACAGCCATTTATCGGCAGTGCATCTTACAAATATGTACGCTAATCTCCTATATACAATAACCAAGATGCCCACAGAGCGAATTTTATAACTTCTCTCACCCGATTAATGGTGTTCAGTGCTTTCCTTCACCACCTGTTGATTCTGCTGAAGTCTGCATTGTTGTTCAGGCCTGTGTGGGATTTTTTTTCATCTTGTTTTTATTTTAACAACAGTAAAGTCCTGTTGACGTCAGATGAAACAACCACATTCAAACAAACCCACTTTTCTTGAAGTCTTTGTACACCTAGCTTCTGCTGTTGTCCTTATTCAGAAATAAGTACAGAGCTGATCGATGTATGCTGGTGCTTTATGACAAAAACAGCAAACCGCCATGTTTGTTTGGGTCAGTGGTGTACTGGTTAGATCCCACTCATTGTTTCTCTGATTGGCTACTCCGTCGATGATTGTTCTGCCCATTGAAACAAAATTTAAGCAAAGGGACCAGACTTCTTTGTATAGAATAGGAAAAAAGTTTGTCTGGCTGGCCAGGCTAATTAAAAATGGTGCTGATGAACCATTGCAGTAATTTGGTAAAGATAAAGTAAAATGTACCCCTTGTAAAATCTATAAGGTATTGTACTCTTATATAACACTACAATAGGTTGCTTTTACTGCAATATGTTAATTTATTCCACTAGTTATTATTGTATTCATTTTTGTCTTAAGATTTTGCCGAGAGCTCTTTTGCTGTTCTTTCCAAACATTTCCACTGTTTTTCTACTTATCTTAGCCTACTATCTACAAATTACATACTTACATACATACAGTAATTATAATTGATGAAACATTGTATCGATCGGCATTATGTTCAGATCATTAAATGACCAACAGAACGAAGCACACAGCTTTTTTCCACTGGCGTTAAATGCATTGCAAGAATTATGTTGTAAAATGAGCAGCCAACTATTAGCCAAGCAGCGATTCCTCATTAGGGAGCATATTTATATAGCTTCTGATTGTGCTCCCTTCCTCTTCCTGTCAGCTGAAAATAATTCTGATCATTTACAGCTATTGTTGTAATATTTTAATTATATGATGATGGAGTCCAGCTCTCGTTCATAACTCTCTCTTAACTGCATCCCAAATACCTGCCACTGTGCTCCCTTTTTGTCAATGAAACTCAGTTTAGCACATTTTAATGTGCCATGGGTCTCTTTAAAACTGAGGTTATAAAGCTACAAGTGGGAATGTAATCTGCTTTTCAACAAACAAGTTGCATATAACAAAGACAGGGAGCGTTATTGTGTATTTTTTATATCTTGGTGGTTATTTAGTATAAATAACTCCATAAATAACTCCACACAAGACGATTTGGAAATTACTCAACTTTGTAAGGCCTTGCAGGTGAAGGCTCCTCCACAAAAACATGCATACAAAAAATCTGTTCTTAACTACTTATTGTTTATTCATCTTCTTCCACTTTTTTCTGTGAGGGGTACTGGGCTGGAGCCTATCCCAGCAACTATGGGCCTTAGGTGGGGTGCACCCTGGACAGTGGTCACTTTGTCGCAGCACTGACACATACATATCTTACATTCATTGGCAACACTTTAGAATAACACACACTATTAAACATTAATTAAGTAGTAGTTAAGGATAAGTAACAGGTTAATTGATTTTTTTTTTTTTTTTTTTTTTTTTTTTTTACAAAGCATTACTTTAAAAAACACCATGGAGTTATAAGCATTGTTTTTAAGCATGTTTAATTTTTTTGTAATACTCTAATTTAAATCGATGAAAAATTATTAGTGGTAATTAAGGATCTACAAACATTTTTTAAAAATATAATTATTTTAATATTAATATTAAATAATAATATTAATATTAATAATATATTAATAATATTAATTCTTTATTACTGCTTAATAGGTATTCTAAAGTGTTACCCTTTAATTCACTATGGGTAATTTGGATTCACTAATTATCCTGTCTTTAGATGGTGAGAGGAAGCTTGAGTACCCAAAGATAACACACAGTAACACAGGGTTACTGAGAGGCAGGAGCGTTAACCACTCTGCCCTTGTGCACCCCTAATTTGTTTTTACATGTTACATGTTGTGTCTGCATATACAATACCTAATTTATCCTTAATGACCCTTTTCCTGCTTCATGTTTAGAGAAATATGCTTAAATGCAATCTAGTACCTCATTATACTTTTATGTATACTTTAGTCATTGTGTCAGTCGTTGTCTACAAATAATGTGACAGTAGCATTCAGTAGGTGTAAGATTGATGTCGTATAAAATTCACTTTTTGCCATCCAAAACTAATTCATTATCTGCCTTATTCTTCAAGACAAAATGTAAATAAAGATGTGGTATCTTTAGCCTTATCTCCTGACACCTTAGATAATCACACTTCCATAATCACCACAACACCGGTGCATCTGGGCCACTGGAAAACAATCACTTTATCTGTCAATCTTTTAAGTCTATTTTCACACCGGATCTGCTGTGCCTCTCTATTTCCCCAACAGCAACCCATTCTTTTACTATGGCGGGCATAATGTGTGGTTTTAGTGCAATTATAAACAATGCCTGTGGCCCAAATAAGAAAGTGACAGAAAATAACTTAATCCTCAAAAGCTAAGGATAAGTCCTAAGTGGCCTTATAGCAGGAGCTTTAAGCCACTGGGGGTATTCGGAGGGCTACCTTTACAGTCCCCCGCCCTGCAGTCTACTCACCATAAATCTTCTATCTAACATGTAACACACTGTATCTGTCCCTTTACTGCCCTACATCTCCTATTACCGTCTTAAAGCTTTAATACTTGCTATTTTAAGAGGACAGCTCATGTGAGTTGTCATGCCTTTTAATATTAAGGAAGGCAGTCATGGGAAAAACCAGTCCAGGAGATGCGTTTTGGTCCAATGACAGATATATGCTAGTTAAATCTGATTTACTGGCCTTGGCACACTTTGGCAAGGGTTAGAGAAGATGAGCTCACAATGTGCTTTAATGACATGGGAAAGAACAACAACCGCCCATCAACACTAAAAAATAGAGGGAATAGCTTCTGGCCCATGTTTACAAAACATAAAAATACAATTAGCACAGTATTTTTTGCCAGTGTATGCATGTTCGAGTGGTTTCATCTCTCACAAGTCTTTCAGGAGACAAGGTGTGATATTGAAATGAACCATGCGTTATAAAAAGCCACACCTCCGTTCCTGCCTTTCCCTCTTCTTCCTCATTGTACTTTTGTAATTGGAGGTGCCATAATGAAATCAATTCAGTGGCGATAACAGATTTCACAACATGTTACCAGATTAATCTGGAGTAGCCTGCTGCATGAAGATGTCTAAAAATACTCCTCTTTCATGCACCATCAATATCTTCATTATATGAAAGATGGGCGTCAGGTTGAATTTTTTGTTTCGCGTTAATGACACTTGACAGGGCAGCATCTTGCCTGTGTCCACGTGTCTACTCTGTAATTCCACTTTTACATATGCGTAGAGTGCTGTTTATATATATATATTTATATATATATATATATATATATATATATATATATATATATATATATATATATATATATATATATATATATATATATATATATATATATATATAATATAATAAACTGTGATAAAGCTTTGCAATGTGGCATAGATACTGTATGTTAGCCTGCATCTGCATGTCACACTTTGGGTTTGTGTTAGAGGTCTTAAACAGCCTTGGGAAATTCAAAGTTGACACTGCACTTTTTGACCAGCATTATTTTGTATGTATTGAACTGAGATACCAAGTGTAAATTACAGAGTACTTTGTGAATATAGCCTAGATTTTGTTTGTCTTTAAAACAAGATAACATTTAAATTTAAGATAGTGTCACTTCTTTTGTTATAAATGTTACTGATGGTGTTTATAATTCATCAGCGTTACCAGCAGGAAGGAAGGTGCAGTGGTGCATTTTGATGCAAGTCTACACTAATTATTTGGAGAAAAGGAAAAGCAATACAATTGATTCATTTTTTTTTCTCTGTAAATTTGGTCTTGAGGCGCTGTATTGTGTTCCCTGGATACACACTACAAAGTGAATTCCTACTGTGCTCTGGGACACAGTGTTGAGACACAGGGACGTCCACAGGCTAAGGCCTTAAGTCACACTCTGATGCTAACCATCGCTGCACAGGCTTTAATACTGGTCTAATCACTCTTAGCCAGACAATAGATCTGTTTACTTTCACTTCAGACTATCACAAATATATACAGTATATACATTGTCATATTCTTTATATAAAATTCATTTTATCCCATTATAACAAATTTAGTATGTTCTTACCTATACTTCTTTCTGCTCTCTACTTCTCACTCTCATCTCCACTGCTACATCTGTGCCCTGTATATGAAAGGGAATAGTTGAGCAGGCCTGACAAAGGGCGGCTCAGAGGAGGCAGAGGTGCAGAGGGAAGCTGAGCACCGCTGAAGGGCTTTTCACTCTGTAGCTGTGCTTGTGTATGTGTAAGAGACATTTGGATATGTGTGAATACACTCTGTGTGAGTTTGAATAGATTTTCCTAACAATAGGATTTAGCACATTTACCTGAGCTTAGTAAGGACCTATTTGAATAAGTAATTTAAAGAAGCAGGTGTGAAAACCATAAGGTCATCTAATTGTGTGCGTTCAACCCACCCTTGATTATCAACTGCTGAACTACTAGAGTCAGTGCTGAATGGTCACTCAATACCCATTTTCAGTAAGGATGATGCAAAAACTGCAGGGAAGACTTGGAAACAGTAGAGAAAGGAAAGTATGACATTTGAAATACCTTCATTTAACATTTTACTACAACTAAAACCAACTGAAATGATGAATGATTTACTCTTTTATTTAAATTCTTTCCTCAGATCATCTCCAAGCAGAACTGCTTCGGTCTCCTCTCGCCTGTCGGACCGGACCCACCTGGCTCTCCGAATGCTGCCGTCCGAGCTGGGCTTGCCGTTGCTGTGGCAACAGCAGAGTAGCTGGCGTGGCTCTGTTCGGCAGCTCGGCCTCATTATGCTGCTGCTGGCTTTGATGTGGTTTGTGAGGCTCTACCTGCATTACTGCAGCCAGTGGCTCTACCTCCAGGCCATAGCAGTTCCTGTCAACAAGTGAGTTTGCTTCCTTTGATATCGCCTTGCATGCACACACACACTTGCACATAGGAAGAGTATGGATACAGAGGCAGAGAGAAAAATTACGCTGAATACTGCTGACACTGATTGCTGGAGTAAATAAGCAAATTAGGAGCCTGTACAGGTTTAATATGCAAAACATTTTTACACATTAAAATGGAGAATAACTATAATAAACTGGCTTAGAAAGAATACAATAGGAGTGTGCAGTCTGCGTTTGCACATTGAAGTATGTACACACCCAAATCATCTGGTTGGAATCCCCCTTTTAACAATTTAACAGGACTCTGTCTATATTAGCCAAGCATGCTGCAGGAGTTCTCTGCTTTAAGTCCCAAAAGGCTACACTATTTGGAAAGAATTTATCGTTATTATTTGGTCCACAGAATTGATAAACAGCAATAAGATTCCCTTAAATCTCATCTCAGTGGCATATGCTGCTAATTTAATTTATTGTAATAGAATGACTATATTTTGCTGCCAGCATGCTTACAAGCAGTTTGTATTATTGTAACATAGAGTGCAAATATTGCATATTAAAACATAGGAAGTATGGAACAATATGGATGGATATAGGGATGGACTAAAAGCCTGCAGGAGGGAAAAATGTAAAAACCAGGGGGTCAGCATCTCATGACAACTTCCACATGTCCAAAAGTGTTGCTCTGCCTTCAAGCATTTCTCTCTCTATGGACAGAGCTGGTAGTGTCCAGTGAGCAGCAACTAGGAAAAACAGAGAGACAATTGGAAAGGCGAGTGACAATATATTCTATCCATCTTATCTTCTTTCAGTTGAACATGTGGGCAATTCACATAGGTAAGATAGAGCTATAAAAGGACTTGTTAAGGACTTGTTATTTTTCATATTCCAAACACCAAATGTACCTCGACTGTCAGATTAATGAACAGAATCTTAGGAGATGCTTGGCTTTTGGACCAAATCAGATGGAAATTAATGAGCAAAAACAGGGCCTCATCTGAACCACCACTGGCTTTACCTCCTCCTGACTGACGGGAAGATTAGGGAACTCATGAGGCTTGATGTAAATGGACCTAAGACTCGTATCAAAACATACTCTCACTGGACACTTTATTAGGTATACCTTGTACGTAATAAAGTGGCCCAGCATTTGACACTGTGGACCATCAAATCCTTTTAAAGCATCTGCAATGTGTGGTTGGTTTTCCTGGTTTAGGCCTAAAATGGTTCGACGCTTACTTAAATGGCAGAACTTTCTCAGTTAAAATAAACAACATTTTCTCAACCCGCCCCCATCACTTGTGGCCTACCTCAGGGTTCAGTTTTAGCACCTTTGCTATTTTCCCTATATATGCTGCCCCTCAATACAATTTTTAAAAAGTACAAAGTCTACTACCACCTGTACGCAGATGACACGCAGCTCTATCTGCCAATCTCTCCCCAGGACAGCTGCTCTATGTCTGCCTTTCAGAACTGTCTGGCAGATCTAAAATGCTGGATGGGAAACAACTTTCTGCAACTTAATGAGAACAAGACAGAGATAATTTTATTTGGTACCCATGTTGCTTATAACCTAAAAGAAAATCTTGGTCCTTCAATATATACAACACTGTCAAAAATCTTGGTGTCTTTATGAAGGCCTCTCTAAACCTTCAAAACAGGTCAACAGTGTAGTCAAGGGCAGTTTCTTTCAACTCTTTGCATTGCCAAACTAAAGCTGGTTTTGTCCATTAAGAACCTGGAGACTGTCATTCACGCTCTAATCACCAACAGATTAGATTACTGTAATTCATTATCTGCAGGACTTCCACACTCAACTCTGGCTAAATTACAGTTAGTACAAAATGCCACAGCCAGACTCTTAACTGGGACAACAACAAATCACGCCAATTTTAAAGCAACTCCACTGGCTGCCAGTAAAATTCAGAATCAATTTCAAAATGTTATTGTTTGTTTTTAAAGCACTTTCTGGTACTGCCCCTCAATACATCTCAGATCTTTTAACCCCACAGGATGTCTCACGGTCTCTTAGGTCCTCCTCTCAACACTTACTATCAGTCCCCTCAACTCGCCTAAAAACAAAGGGAGACCGGGCCTTTTCGCTCATTCCCAAACTGTGGAACGAACTCCCACTCCACATTAAAACCAGCTCCTCCACTGACCATTTAAATCTTAAATCTTAAAACTCACCTTTTTAATCTGGGTTTTAATAAGGCTGATTTTGGGAGCTAGTTTTTGCCTTTGTTTTGTGATTTTTTTATGTATTTTATCACTTCCATTTTTGTTTTACATGTTTTTAATCCATTGTAACTTATTTCTCTATTCATTACGAGACTGCTTTACATTATTTTATGTCAACTTGTTTTTAAAAGAAGTAGTTTTTTCCATCTTTGCTGTAAAGCAAATAGAATGGCTTGGCTTGGCTTGGCTTAGTGCGGTCTTCTGCTGCTGGGGTCCAGTGCGTTCAGAGCTGTCTTCTGCAGATCTTGGTTGTAACGAGTGGTTATTTGAGTTACTGTTGCCTTTCTATCAACCCAGACCAGTCTTTTCTGAAACTCCTCTGGCATCAACAAGACATTTTCTCCACAGAACTGCTACTCACTGGATATTTTCTCTTTTTTAGACCATAGATAAGCAGTTTTTAAAATATACTCAGACCAGTCCATGGCACGTTCAAGGTCACTTAGATCCCTTTTCTCCTCCATTTCCATGCTTGGTTTGAACTTTGAATACATCTCATGACTACATACTTTGAGTTTCTGTTGTTTTAGAAGCTGATTAGCAATTTTCATGAACAAGCACACTGGTGTACCTAATAAAGTGGTCAGCGAGTCTATAACGCTACATAACTCTGTCTATATTTTTTGGTAATTATACTCCATATAGCCTATATTACCTACCTAATGCTTGGTTTGAACTTTGAACTTATCTCATGACTAAATATGTTGATATGTGATTGACTTAGTTATTTGAAGTACCTAATAAAGGTGTCAATGAGTCTTTGACTATATTTGCTATATTTTTGATTATTATTATTTTTGATAATTATATACTAAACACCTTCCTAATGCATTTTGAATTTTGAACCTATCTCATGACTAAATACGCTGAGTGATGTGTGATTGGCTGATTAGCTCTTATGATGAGTAAGCAGCTCAAATGATGAAGTAGCGAGTGAGTGTATATGACTTTCTGTATTTTGTTGATAATTATACAATATATACAAATGCATGCCTGATTGCTTTCCCTGGTCTGACAGATTCCAGTTCTATGCACACACGGTGGAGCTTGTGTACCAAAGCTCGCTGCTCCACACCCGGGAGGAGCTGGCCATGGTGGTGGTGGGACCGCTGACCTTGAACGCAGTAACACTCCTGCTGGTTCTGATCAGATGGGGTTGTCAACAGATATTTGGATCACTCCCTTCCTTCACGTCAAAGCTGATCATGGCGCAGGGAGTGTGGACAGTCCTCGACCCCCTGGCAGTCTTTGCAGTGGACGCCGTCCTCGGGGTAAGTCACTTAAAAATAACTTGGACACTTGTGCACTTTAAATAGGAGTTCACTTTATCTCGGCAAAGTGACTTTAGATTACAAAAAAAAAAAAAAGTGGGAGGGGAGAGGGTGAGAACGGGAATGTGCAAGGTTAGGCGGGTGTCTTCTTTGGTTTTTTTGACTGTTGGAGTTTCTCAGCGAGTGAGAGAAACAGATATGATTTGAACTGTTTACACTGGTGAATACGATGCAATATTGACATCATAATTTGCCTGTTTGGATATTACAAATTAAAAAAAAAAATTTTATTCCTCAAGTAGGAGCTGCACATTGATAACAGAATATGTTGGAAAAGAGATTTCATTTCAGTATTTTATGAAAACCAAAATTCATTACCTCATAAAGAAAGAATATTACATAATATCACATAATCATAACAAATACTTTGAATTTGTCAATTAAAATAATGTTACTTTTCCATGGCATGCATCTATAATATATAAAAATCATTCATAATATATATATTTTTTGTGTCATATTTGATTTTTTGTATTTCATGCTTCTTCAGCATCTCCTCTACAGCCCAGAAACACCTGTGGGTGATGCTGCCAAGCTATACTGGCACTTCTTCCAAGTCGACCAATCAGGTGTAGCAGGAGTGGTCCTCACCGTTTTTCTCTATGCAGTGCTTACCATTCTGTCCCTTACCATCCTGTTTATTTACCTGCTCAGGTGAGATCATTGAATGATCATATATCTGCTTTATAAATCCTTATTCTTTTTAATGTTGCTACTGGGAAATGCAGTGTAAAAATGAAGTCATAGCCTAAAAATACCAACTCAAATTCCTCTCTGATTTGTTGCTATATTGTGTAATTCTTACTCTCTTTCTGACAATTTTAGCTTGGACCTAGTGGCCAGTCACAGGACAGCCTTGTGCAACAGACAAACTGACTATAAAAGCAGGCATTACCATTTGGGTATTTTTAAATTGACACAGCCTGTAGGGATAGTCTGCCAATAAAAAAGGAAGACCCTTTCTTTAACAGCCCTGGCCCTCTCCAGCCTACTACAGTATTTTCAACACCCATTCTGAAATCACTCTAATAAACCTCCCACCCCCACAGCCTCGCGTCTGTCTCTCCTTCCTGTGTCCACGGAAAAGCGCAAAAACAACTAAAAATGAAAACAAATGTTGATTTAATGCATTTTGATTTTATAGTCGGAAGGAATTACTTATGCCCTTATGCATCAGGCTCACACATGTATGCACAAGCCTTCTCCACACACAAACACCACTGCAGAACGGTCTTGAATGCACCACAGTCAGCAATTGGTTGGAAAATGGAAAGCGTTTCTAATTCAAAAGTTAGATGTGTTTTGATACAGCGTGAACATGTAACCCCCCCTACATTATCCGATTAGGCTGAATGTTTTGCATGGTTGCTATCACTGCTGGTTTCATACATATTGAAATGGACGGCATGTACATGGTGGTGTGTTCCACTCATGTCTTGCAGATTGAGGTCACCCATGCTGAAGAATGTTGTTGGTTGGTCTGTATTGTGGTTTAGACGTCTCACTATTTTATGCTAAGCCTTGATGTCCTTTATAGAGGAGCTTACTTAGAGGTGAGGATGAAAAGAAACTATGGACCATGCACATTCAGTGTAGAACTACAGAATCCCATAATTCTCTCTAAGAAGATAACCACTGATGTTTACATAATAGGGCATCATTTTTTGGCAAAAGGAAAAAGCTGGGTGATAAATGATGAATAATGTAACTCTGTATTCAGCTAAGGTGTGTTCTCCACCCTCATATTAAACCAAATTCCATTACCAGCTCCAAATGTAAGAAAACCCTTATTGAATTAATCAGTTTGAGATTGGCGGCCGAGGAGAGGGTGCCATCTAATTTCAGTAAGCGGCGCGCTTATCGGGCTCCAGCTAAATGGACAATATTAAAACAGCAGCCGGGAATAATGACTTCTGCCACTCAAGCGCCACACGGGTTTGTATTGAATGTAGGCCATGAGGCTGAAGCAAGGCTGATAATTTTATGGGTTACAGTTTCCTATTGGCTGCAAGGAAGGGCTCTGACACAGAGCATGACCTATTTCTAAAAGAAACCCTCAGGCTATATGTATAGATAGAATGGACTGTTATCCTTTTTTAATTACATTTTAGTCAGCCTTTATTCACTAGGTTCTAAAATACTGCAGTCACATGACCTACACCTCTGTATGTAAAATTATAACTTACTCAAATTTTATAAGATTGATTTTTACACATTTAAATTGTCAAAACGTATTTGGTCAAATTGTTGATTATTGTCAACACCAATCACTGTCATTATCGTGTGTAGTCTATAAAAGTGGGTAAAACATCAGCCACCAAAAACCAGAAGAGATCCCTAGACATTTATTGCAAGAAGATTTTGGGTGAAGCATTGTCATTGCTAGCTGCTAATGCTAATGGAAAAAGTACCACTAAAGTTATGAAGCAACAATGAAGCAGGTATTTTTACTTAGTGCTTACACCACAACAAAGTGCTTGCTGTGTGAAGTGAGTCAGTAATTGTGTCAATTATCTGTCATATGCTTATGGGATTATTGATTGAATTTGCTATTTGTATCAACATAGCTTGCCAGTTTCTGTACCACAAAAACAAATGGGGAGGGCTTCCACAGAAGGCGTTTGCTAACTGACTTTCTTTTGATCAACACCTGTTTGATAACTGGACGAACCAGCTGGGATTTTTTAATGCTATGTTGATAAACACTCTTTAAAAATTATTCTTTATGTAATAGTCAGTTCATAGTTTCACAAGTTATAAAATATACAGAAGTTAAAATAAATAACATTTTGCGATCATAGGACCGTTGGACTAAAAATATCAACAACATTATAAGTATGGAAAATTCATACAAGATTGGTCACTAAATTTGGTTGTCAAATACTGTTTGAACCCACCCACAGTTTGATGTGTGTATAACACAGTTGTAGTCTAATACATTCAGTATTCTTGTGACCAGTGCCAGGTACGATCTCTGCAAAATGTTGGCATTATTATTTTTTTTCTGTTAGGAAACACGTGTGATTCTGTGCATATTGTAGGGCAAGCTTTTTTGTGTGGGGCCGTAGGATCCTGGAGCAGTTGGTGATAGCCAACAGCACAATTTGAATGCAAAACATGACAATGCAAAATTACGTCTCATTTGTCAGGTGTTAGGTGTGCTGTAATGGTCAGGTGTAATCTCTGATCAGTATGGCAGATTGAGAACTTGAAATGGTAAAGCACTAAATCACTTTGTTGTCAAACCTAAAAAACACAGCCATAATTATTGCTTTTGCCACACTATTGTATTATCTTTAAAAAGGTGAAAGTGGTCAAATTAAGACCAATCTGAATCATAAATATCCATAAATCCTCTAAACATTGTGTTGTTTATCTGCCTCTCATAGAACTAGAAAAGAATGTGTTGTCTTTAAAGAATGCATATAAATAGTAGTAGTACACACTAAATGCATTTAACTAATTATGTAATGCTCACCCTTACACCAAAGAAAAACCACTGAAGAGACTCATGCAGGTCATACCCACATGTAAGTCACAAGTTTGCACATGCAGGACTCCGCCAAGATCAAGAAAATTAGCTTCTACTCAAAGACACAAAGATGCAGAGCTGGTGAATCCTTCAAGAGTAAAGAGAGTGCATAAATGAATGAGAAGTGTATTTGAGAGAGTGGGATAAAAATGAATGCAAGCTATTCCTGTGTCTGAGGTCAAGATTGTACAAACATCTTTCTCCCAAGAGCGCTGGGGAATGATGCTGAGTTCAAAGCTCCTTACCCGCTTCTTGTATAAATCCCTGTCTCCTTGATGTTGGTTTTATTTGAGAGTTGATTACCCTCTGACAGGCGAGAATCTCTGTGGAAGGGCACAAGGTCTGCTGGTTTTGATGGTCAGCCAAGGCATTTGTTTACAGACATGGTGATGCTTTTTGGGGTGGGCCGTCTGCTCGCACCCTTGTATGGCAAAAGAGAAATAACACTTTGGTGATGTGAGCTCATCTGGAGCCGTGAATCAATATGCCTTCTGCTGTGACTCAGGCCGGTCTCTGCAGACACAGCTGCAACCAGTGCGTCCATTGTAGCTGCCATCTTTGAAGCGCAGCATTAAAAACTGAAGAATATCCCACTATCTGACTCCCACACAATAACAGACACAAGCCAAACACAGACACGGCTACAGTCAGCTTGTGTTAACAAAGTGCTTCCCACTCACAGGCCAATTTGTTTGATACCGTTTGCTCTTCAGTTATGTTGGAACACATCTATCACACTTTCATAGTCTTACATTGAAAACCAGCTTTGTGTGATCAATAAAACATAATTCTGGATCCAAGATGTGACCATTCAACACCACATAAAGTACATCATCATGTTTTATACACAAATAGCCCCTGAACGCCCTTTCTCAAGCAAGTCAAAGATGTCTGTTTGTTGACAATTGACCAGTATCATGTTTACCCATTATAGATTCCACAATGACGGCCGCATGCTGGATGTCTATCAGAGGCTCACAGCCAGTGAGGGGACCTACTTTCTACCTCATGACATGGAGGTGTCCAATCAGGAGCTGAGCTACATTGTCAAAAAGGCGGAGCAGTGGAGGGGCTATAATGGAGAGAGGCGTAAAGTAAGTGATGTTGTTTGCAGTTTGTAGACAAAGTTCTATGTGTTTGAACTATATGTCTGTGTATACTTAGTTTTAGACAGGGAACAGGGTGAGACAAAGGGGAATAACATTGATCAAATCAAATCAAGCCGTATTTAAACCCGGCTTGCTCAGGTATGTGATTTGCACTGTACCAGGTGAGCCACTGATGCATTCAAATACATCATTATGTATTTCATTGACATGATGTATGATAGTGGGTCAAAAAGTCATTTATAAGCTGTCTAGGCCGGCTGAGACGGCCAGCTTCAGAAAATATCAAAAGTAAAAATGACACAGGCTCCCCTTAAGTGAAGTTGTTAGTTCCTTCAATTTTGGTGAAAGAAGTCAATGGTTTGATTCCCCTATGTAAAATATATATGTCATAAATCCTATTACAATAACTTCTGAAGTAAAGCGAGCAGCAGAAACTGACATTTAAGAGTGACAGTATTGCATTTTTCAGCATTAGGGGATTCAGTTTGGTTACATTTTTGACAAGTTCAAGGAGATGTATAAGGTGCATCAATTTATATCATTACATTTCTTTAGTTACATTTTATGAAGCTGAAAAATCCCCTTATAGGTCTTTTCTTCCACTCTAATTAGTACAAGATAATTACCAAAACAGAAACTCAGCTAGTGGGTTGCATGATTAGTCTGTGGAAACCAATTTCCAGAAATATTTCATTAAAGAAAGACTGCTTAATCAACATGCGTACACACATGCACATGCATACTGTGTTACATTATAGACAAGTTAGTGTCAGGAAGTGCAGGATTCCAGTTTGCATAAATGTATGCTACTATGAAATTGCTATCGCTGGGGAGAAGCTGTTGCATGTTTGATAGCCAGGCGTAGGTCGATGGCGATGACACAGGAGAGGCCAGTGCATTAGTACCCAGCCTACAAAGTCTCTGCATAATGATTGAAAATGTGACTTGTTGAGATAAGGGAAATGGAAGCAGCGATCAAACTGCAGCACCCTTTAATTTAGTTTGTACAATGTGTTATTGGCGCACATCGCTCCATGTTCGCCATCTTCATTAACTTTTCTGCTCTTTACTTGCACAAGTTAATATGACTGTAGTGGCAAAAATGAAACAAGAAACTACAGCGCATATACTTTTTAGATGGACCAGTAATCCTAGGCTTTTTTTTTAAATACATATTTTACTTTTTTAAAACATCACTACCAGATTTTACTACTGCTGTCCACTACCTCTCCACTCCATTAACAGTAAAGCTACCCTTCCTGCATTAAATGTATTAACTAATAATATCTAAAACTGGACAAATTTGCCATTGTAAAATAATCATATGTCACATCAAATTAAAGTCTGGAGCTAACATTATGGCTTAGTTTAGCTTTAGACTTTCGAACACGCCTCATTAAACATCACATCTTGCATTGGTAAGTTTGCCAGGTTTCACTTTGCTCCCCCTTTTCTTGTTTTGCACTGTTTCTCAACAGCACAACCAGCACAAAAATACACACAAAATACAAACTTTCACTTTTTCTAATTCAACAGTGCCTCTTATGGAAGCGTGGCAGTGTAATAAAATCATTAATAATAAAGCTTATATGACATCTTGAGGTCAAGGTTACTTTTAGATTAGCATATTATTAGATTTCTGTAATTCATGACAAAATGTTGGATGTAGTTTAGCTTTAATTTGACAGCTAACTAAATCAATGAATGAAAAAGAAACTAATGAATAAATAAATGTGATGAATTTTAAAATGTGCATCCAGCCATAGAGCAAATGACTGACTTTATCCACAGTTCTTGGTTAGTTTACCTGCAATACCTACCTAAGTAAAATGCCTCACTCCGGATGCTCTACTGGATGTAATTGTAGTGGCACTAGATGTTCCCAATTTGTTAAAACTTGTATTAAAAATAAGCTGTTTAAGACATCTACATGAGCAGTGCTTTAAATGACATGAGTCTTTTTTACCACCTGTCTTTAAAGCTTTAATGAAGAGCAAGCCCTGATGGCAGAGGTGCTACGCCAGCACTAATGGCATAGTGATGAACCTGTTAATGGAGGAAAATTGAACCTCCCAATGTTTGGAGACTTTAGGAGAAATTACACCCCCAAAGTTAGTGATTAAGAAAACGTCTCATTTAGCTGCTGATGGCCTCTTTCTGCGGTAGCACTGCTAAATCATCCTTGCATTACTCCATATCTCCCTCTACAGCAGCAACAATTACTGCATACTTCATACTGTTCATAATTTGGCTTTATTAAACAGATGAAATGCTAACACGCTAACATGTTCACCAGCATGATGAGAATTTAGGGTTTATTGCATTTTACGATTTTTGCATTATTCAAGTTGTCCATTTTTCTTTAAAATATGATAAGCTGCTCCATTGCTCCATAATTATTGTGCAATTTCTCCTCCAAAAGGGGTCACTTTCCTAACTCAGTAAAGACCTATACACCTATTAGACTAATTTGCCTACATGCAAATTTGTGTCATTTTTCCCTCATTAAGTATTTATCACAGACAGGAAAAAATATATTCATGAAGGCGCGCAAAGGAGCAGCCGACAGAGCTGAAACTAATATTTTGCAACTCTAATGATTTTTTGCATCCTTAATTGGATAGAATAAGGTTGATATGATTAGGTCAGGATGTAGTGTTTTTCATTAAAAATACATTTCAGAAACTGTATTCCAAATGTGCCCTTGCAATTAAATAATGAATCTGACGCATTCCTTATTACGGACCCAATTAATATCAGAGGCAAGGGCGTAATTTTAATAACAGTGGGCCACAAGGCCTTCATTAGCTGAGTGAGAGAATGGAGGGATGGGGAGAGCAAAAGCAAGGCATTTTTAGGAGGCGCAGTAGTGTGATATTGAGCCAGATTTAGGAAGTTATTGCATAGGACACTGAAGGACCAACTATTTTTGCAAACTTCAATGTCAGATTGTAGATGGGGATGTCTCTTTTTCTTGTAAAAAGGTGACAGAGTGGTTAGCCTCTCAACAAGGAGGTTGTGGGGTCAATTTTCAGGTCAGTCAACAGTCAGTCTGCATGTCCTCCCCGTTTTACTGTGGGCCGCCCATAACGTGCACATGTTAGGTAAATTGGTGAATCTAAATTGCCTCCAGAGTGAATGGCTGTCTGTGTATCAGCCCTTCCAACTAACTGGTCACTGTTGTGCAGGGTGTACCCCGTCTGAGGACCAGGATTGCTGGGATATGCTCCAGCCACCCAGGACACCTAACAGGTTTAAGTGGAAGATGAACACATGGATGAGTGTAAAAAAGAAAAGCACTCCTTGGAAATGTTAAAAGCAGGGAAACAATTTGCATCTTGAAGGTGTCAGGAAATCTTATAATAAGCATGAGTTAGAAACCTACACACCTCTTAATTACCACTTATGACTGTTTATACTATCAAATCTAAAGGCTGAATCAGGTCAAACCAAATGAAAGATGCTTGTAATCAATTAGACTCTAAAAACTAGTTTTTGAAATGTGCGCTGCTGCAACTTGTAACTCAGCAAAATCTGACACTCTCGCTGTATCTCCCTCCAGCACTCAAACAATAAAACCCAATCCACATTCAATAACCAACCTGCAAATGGCCTATTATTATCAAACTTGTAATTTTCACAAGGCAGCCATAAACCATAATCTATTTTTTACTTTCTTGCCAATTAACTTTATATTATAGATTTCTTGATGCCATATGATTATTTGAGTTGCTGCAAGGTTTAAACATTTCTGGCGGGTTACGACGTCAGCAGCTTCCTGATGCAGTAAAATAGGTGAATGAGCTAAGTACTCAGTGCCTATGTGCTCTTTAATTTGATTTCAGGAAGGAAGCAAAACCCAATAATGTTTTAGGCCATTACCCACAAGCCGTAGCCATTAATTATTCTAATTTTCATAATCAGGTTTCTTGTCACTCAATGTACATTACTATGCAAAAGTCTGAAAAGAAAGGTGTATCAATGTGCAATACACAGAAAAAGAAAAATCAAAACTAAAAGCACTGCCAGGCACTTGTCTTTACATGCAATGGTAAAAATATTATTCAAATATAATAATAAAGATATTCTAGAGTAGATATTCTGGTGTAAATGTGCGTTTCATTGAGCTACTAACTCTTATATCTCACAATGTAACAGATCTATTGAAACTAATCATTTTGTTCTTTTAGTTAGTGAAGTTAGTGTCTTCGGTCCATATCTCAAAAGGGTACAGAATCCGTTAAAACACTTTTTGCACAGTGCTATACTTAGACATACAAAAATCACATCTTTCTTATTTTGTGGTATAAAACACCAACTCTAAGAAAATGGTATTAGATGTGCAATGCCCTCGACGAAGCAGCTGAACAATTTGTACAAAATAGCTCAAATAAACATTGCTTGCTTTGTGCAGTAAAGGCTCTAAGCTAAAGTGGTGAGAGAGCTAGCATGTTCAAACTCGTGTTTCTATAATGAGCCCCATTAATTATGTAAAGGCAGTGATGCAGATGGACCTAATTAATTGTCTCTCGTCACCCCCTTGATTACTGTACCTGGAAGGGAGGTGTTAATTTCTGTAATACTTAAGCAGGTATGCAAACTGTTTTGTCAGTGCTACCGCTATGACAATGACAGAGTAGAGCACCGGGTTACCCTTCTGCAAAGCTATTTTACCCAAAGTTTCCCAGTGGTGGTGCTGGTGACATTGGGATAATTGAAGGAGAGAGGGAGAGATTAAAAGTAACAACGACAGAGAGGAAGCGAGGAGGAAAGGGAGGGCTTGTGTGGTGGTGGTGGCCCTGGAGATGTTTTCGCAACCTGATTGCATCAACATTTGCGTACCTTTGTGCCGTTTGTCTCCGTATGTCTAGGTAATGGGTTACCAGCGGGCGAGTTTGGGATCACCCAGGGTGCTTTGCAACAGCCGCTTGAGTGGTAGGGAGGAAACCTGTTGAGAGACAATCATCGTAGATAGGAGTGGTAATGATAACCTCAGTCTGTCTGTTAATCATATAGAGACAGAGATGAGGTTTCCATCTGAATCTACAGAAGTTTTATTCTTCGCCACCTGGAAACATCTTAATGCTTCTTTATTGTGCCCATTATTAGAGAAACACAAACTTTTCAGGATTTATACCCACTACAGGACCCTTCTTTAGTGGGACTATTATGTTGCAGTATGCTTCATATAGACAGTGTGTAACATTTGTAGAAAGTCATGGTTATGTTATCTCCCTGGTTCTATGACAAGTTTGTATAATAAATAATTGCTCTCCATTTGATCACTGAAACTACTTTGAAGGGACACATTTTGAAGATCATAGGGTTTGGTGTTTGTATTCTACTCTTTAGGTAACTATATTGTGTATTAATTAATTCATGGCTGGTCCAGTACCTTTCAAATGCTTACCTCTATTCTTTGGTGTTAATGCATTATATTAAGTATCATTTCAATCAACATATTGTGCTGACTGTATTTAGCTTTTTCATAAAAGGATAGAAGCAAGTTTGGGAGGAGATTGGGATGCTGTGCTTTCAGTTGAGCCAAGAGCAGTTTTGGTGAGATGAGCCATTGCCATTACATTTTGGTAATGAGGTTTGATATTCACAAATGAACACACAAATGTAATAAGCCACTACTACCAATTTATGTTTTACACGCAAGGGGTATATGCATTAAGAGCATAAAAATTACCTCAAATTATTTTGTTGTTTACTTTTTATACAGCCAGTGCTCAGCACTTACCTGCTGTACCTGTATGAATCTGCCTTGCTGTGGAAATATAACAGTAGTAAAAATGTGTGAGGGCCACCTGGGAGGCAGAACAAGCTCCTGAGAAAATGGCCAACGCTCTGTAAAGTAAGATGGACAGAGAGGGCAGCAGGCTGTGACAGGATACCCCGGAACCGCTGTCAGGTAACAATAGGACCCCCAGCTCGGGACAGGAACCCATAACAAGAACAGCGGCATGGGCGGCAGTGGCTGAGTGCTTTAGTGGGACAAGAGGGGTCGTCTGGAGTCAGAGGGCATCTGTGGTCACTAATCTCTGCCACAGACCGAGTATGTGTGCATCTGTGAATGTGCGTTTGTGTGCTGGACATGCCTCACTGCACCGCTCTTCACATGCATAAAACGTGCATCTATTTCTACAGCAAATGCGGACATGCACGTTTTAAGTGCACACGCAAACCTTTTTCTATGCCTGCATGTCACATTAGAGTGGCTTCTTCAATTACAACAGATGCCTTTTTTTTTTTTTTTTTTTTAGTGGACAGCGCTGAAGGCACCCACAGCCTGAGGGGATAGAGAGCAGGCAGGCAGGCAAAGACAGGAGCGACGTAGCAGCAAGCACAGCAGCATCCAGACTAGCAGCATTAGGGAGCTCAATATGAGATATGACTGCAAAGGCTACATGCCCGTGTTACAGAAAAGGTCATGGACTTTGCTGGGCAGTAATGTGTGAACGCAGTGTGCAGTGGTTAAGGAAAGAGGGAAAAATAAAGATCAAATGCATCAATGTTTGGCCAAACCACACATTTGGTTAGGTATGAAGGACAAGTAGCAGGCAGAATTTAAAAATGTATAAAATGTAATGAAAAATTGTTGTGTATTGTAATGTTGTCATGTCACATTTGAAAACCTATAGTTACTTCTGCAAAGAAATGTGTAGTTTCTGGAGCTGGGACATTTTTTAATGATTCTGTACTATTACGAGATAGGGTTCAATTCCAATCATAAGGGAATGAGTAAAGGAAGGAGTGATTAGTTGTAGTTCCCTACTACCGCGAGATGTAAAGGCTTTGTGGCCTAATTTAGTTTATTTAGTTTATTGAACAGAAATCAGGAGCATTGATCATAGAAGAAAATATGCTTTGTACCAGACTAATTTCCTTCTAAGGTGAGGCACACAAACATACATCACAGAGCAACACAAAAAAAACAAAACATAGAATGCATATACAGTTGGAATAATATTAAATGTTTGTATTAAAAGTCCAGTAAATAAATGAAAAACAAAATAGTAAGACCACAGTAATAACAAAACGGATCACCCGTTCCATTCCGACAGTTTTCCTCAGTCCCCTGTAACGTGCAATGTTACAGAATGTACATTAGATATATTGTATGTTCTTTTTCTAGCTCAAAGGCCCCATGAATTAGAAGGTTTAGATCCAGGTCTGGGCTGATATTTACCATTGCGAGATAGGGTCAATGCCTTGGGGGAGGTTTGTGCTCTCTAAGTGATTCTAGTTTATATTGTTTAAATTGTTTTCAAATGTGTATTGCCTTGACTCAGTGCAGTTACAGCTATAAAAAGTAATGTATGTACGCAAATGCTTTATTGTGGCTCTATGCAACTTTACGCACACCTATTTCTCATTACTGCATCGGTGAAAGCAAAATCTTATCTGTTTTTAAAAATGGTTTTAATGTTCCAGCTGCAGAGAATGAAGTGTTCCAGTATGAACTCGTTGGTGTGAACAGTTTAATTACAGGGAGTGTCAGCCCCATTGCTTAATGTGTCCCTCACAATTAATCCAGAAGGAGGATGTCATTATCTACCAAAGACTGGGCCTGGGCTGGCTTCACTGTCGGAGGGAGAGGAGGGAGGGGCCGGCAGAGACCGCCAGTCAAAACAAGGAAGTGTCTTTGCTTGGCTTCCCACAGTATGGCCGGCACACCAAAGGGCCAAAATATTGAATCCTTTTAGGGCCCTCATCCATTAATCCACCACAGAGGAAGAGCTTTTTAGACTTTTTGATGGTTAACATGAAGCATCTCACGTCAGCTGTCAAAACATGTTCAGTTGGAAGAGGTTAAATTGACTCCAGGTTTTTGCTGCCTTTTAAAACATTTTTTTTCTCTCTCTCTCCCTTAACCCTCGTCATTCTCAGTGTCCTCTCATTTCTCAAGGATCAGGCCAAGTCCTCAGGAGTCCTGGCGTGTTCCCTGGCCGTAGCGTAATATGAAACAGAAGGCAAACAAATTAGAGTGATTTGCTGAGTGTGAGAGAGAGAGATTTTTTTGCACGCAGAATATAAAAATTAACAGGACTCCTCTTACATAAGTTTACAGAGAAGTTGTGACCACAGCACCTGGCATCGATCACTTATGTGGGTGATGAATGTGGTTTTATAAAATATCTTAATGGATTACTGTCAAGTCTGTAAACTAGTCAGATTTAAAACACTACTTAATTTACTGTGTACAAAGCAGTCCTTTCTCCTTGAGTTAAAGCAACTATGGCTGCATGAGAATTTTGTCACACTACCAACCCTCTCTAGTAGCTTGTTTTTTTTTTGTTTGTTTTTTGTTTTTTTTTTTCAAACCAATTTGTCATTTCATGAATGGTTTGCCACTAAGCATGTTTTACCTGATTTAATGTTGAAAAGATGTAAAAACCAATAGCCAATGGGAGCATCCCTTATTTGAATGGATTGTATGAGAGCATGTGTTTGCCAATAGAGTGGTTAATCTGTCAAACCAGACATAATTATAAATCTTTGAACCCTCATAATTATAGGTGCAGTGTTACAAAGTGTAGTAGAAAAGTCTGACTTTGAAAATGTCAGAAAAAATATAGCCAAAACTGGCCACATATTCTCACAAAGAAACACCCAGCCCCATAAGTACCACATTCATAAACAATCCCTGCCACCGTCTTGAAGTGGACAGATCTGATCTTTTGTGACTGTGTGTCGTTAGTCACTTCTCTTCCTTGTTCCTCTAAAGACTTTGACCTTGGCTGGTTCCCGCGGGCCGCAGGGGATGAGGAAGGTCTGGTGACTGTGACAGGTGTCGCCTCTTAACAGCCCCGCGTGACATCCCGAGGAGAGATAGACATTTTAAACTCATAACCTTAAAGAGACAGTGTGTAAGTGGATGTGTGTGATCCCCAGTCCTCATTTTGGGTTATTGGCTTGGATACTTATCACCGCCAGCCTCCCAGGCCTGATTAGGTTGAAGCTACTCCAAAGTCAAATTTTGGATATCAAAGGCAGTACTCAACTTTGGCATCTGTCTGCAGCATCTTAAAACCTAGTCTGCCGAAATGCTCTTAAAATGTCTACCCCATGCAATTTAAGTAAGAGAATTAGGTTTCTCCTCAACACAAAGGATTAACCTGGAGAAGGCTGGGGGGCTAATTTGGTGCTAAGAAAGGTATATGTAGTTTTAGCTTTTAAAAATGTCAGGTAAACTTCCATGCACTCGGGAACAAACCTTGAAAAGTCATCCCCTCAAGGCCCATAGTGAGTCACATGACAGTAAAGCTGCTATGTGACTTGTTTACCATACAGTAGAATAGGACTAGCTTTATTTGCTGCAAAGTAGATTAGTAACACTGAATTATGCATATCTTATTTTGTGGATTATCTCAGGCACTCACAGATACCATCTTATTGGATAATCTCTTTAGTTTGTAAATATAGTTGCACTGAGTTTTCTTTCTTTTTTTTTCTTTTTTTTTTTTCTTGAAGTCCAATTCAGGATGTCTCAAACCGACTCGAGTTGAAATATTTATAGCCAGTGATCTCTGCTTCATGGGCACAGTAATGAGGTAGGATGAAAGCAACTGTAGCGTATGTGCAAGTTTGTCGCTATGTGTGTATGTGTGCTCGGGGAATATGAATGGGTGGCCTGTCTTGTCCAGTGGTGCGTTTAACCAGACACAGACCTTTGCTTCAGCCAAATCAGGCCCAGCGCAGACAGTGTGTATCCATGCCATTTTCAAGCTGCTCCAATTATATCTGCTGACTGTGTACATATTGGCGAAATTTGCAATAATAGCGTATCTATTTCCATCCTAATGGCTGACGTTGCTTGGCTTATCCATGCATGTATGTCGGTGGCGTTGCATGCTTTCTGGTTTTGGTTTGCAGCCATGTGCAATGTACTGTGGCTCGTGTTCATCCGTGTTTGTGAAAGTGTTGCATGTATCCACAATATTTGTACGACTACACGTGTGTGCTTAGGGCTTCAGTATTTGTGTTGCTTTTGGTAGAGGAGTGCAGCCTAACACTTTGTATGCTGTTAGTCCAGATGATGTCCTATATCTTATGTTTTAGATATTGCATTATTGTCCAAGATTATCTTTTACTGTAGCTTTCAAATTGCACATGCAAAATATTTCAGTATTTTCACAGTGTACAAATTTGACAGACAATTTCTAACCATGAAGTTGTTACCATTATTCCTATACTGTTTTATTATAGCCAGAAATCACAGGCGCACATCAATAAATTAGAATATCATTTAAAAAGTCACTGTAAGTAGTTCAATTCAAAGTAAAATGTGTTTTATATAGAGTCAAATATTTAATTGCTTCACATTTATTTAAATTGTAACAGTTATGGCTTACACTAAAACACAATTTGGTATCTTGTAAATTTACTATAATTATAATAAGACATAATATCTCAGATAAAAAAAAAAGACTTGAAATATTTTCTTCTCTGTGTGTAGTGAATCTATAATATATGCATTTCACTTTGAATTGAACTAGTGATATCATTTATTTTCTCCATATTGATCTAATTGATTGACATGCGCCCGTACATTGGTTTGGAAACGTCCCTTATCTTTACACAGATTTAAATCCTTAGTTGTTCTGTTAAGCGCTTTGCTATTTTGAAAATATTAAATTAAGACGTTATCAACCCAAAGCATTACTGTAATAAACATATGTATGGACGGAACATGTGTTTTTGCATCTGAACCTGTGTGTGTGTGTGTGTGCGTGCGTGTGCGTGCGCGTGCGTGTGCGTGTGTGTGTGTGTGTTTGGACTCAGACCTCAGCAAACAGGCCTTGAACCAGGGCCAGCTCGACGGCGGTGACTCTGGAGTGGTGGGATTGACCCTCTATAGCTTAGAGAGCCTCTGCACAGTGTTCACTCCTCTCTCCCACTCCCCCTACAGCCCTCTTCTCTCTCTCTCTCTCCCTCCCTCTCCCCCGCCGCCTCCCTCCCTCCCTCCCCCTCTGCCTGCTGCCTAGCCCCGAGTGCCCGCAGGCGCTGGAGATGCACGCATGCGTTTCCTCGCTGTGTGGGGCTTTGTCTGTTTGTGAGCGAGGGATGTACAGTATGTGTGTGTTGGTGTGTAGATGAATGTTACTGCTTATGTGTGTGAGTGTGTGTGCACGGATGAAGATCTGTGGACAAAAGAAGCAACCGTGTCTACCTCTTCTTTCACTTGGCAATAATCAAAGATGCTTTTCTATGCTGCCTTTATTGTTCACATATTCTAACTTGGCCAGAGCTTTCTATTTTATACTTTTTAAACAATTTTGCAAATGCTGGAGAACCAGTAAGGCTGATAATGCCACTTAATGTTAAAATAATAACCCTACACAGTACACAGCAGGCCTATTGCATACTTAAAAGTGATGGCCTGCATATATAAAAACTTATGACAGATTATTTAGTAGTTTAATTGTGTTAATCGAGCTGCATGGGGTCACAAGCCAGTTTTGTACCAGTCCCAGGCCTAAATAAATGAAGAGGACTGTGTTAGGGAGGGCATTTGGTGTAAAAACCTATGGCAAAAACTTTAGCAAAAGATTGAAAAATATTGAAAGATATGATAATAGTGTGAAGTTAGAAATCCATTTTTTTTTAGCATTTTACAGTCTTTCTAAATGCTGACGGACCATGAGGCTTTTGCGTGCCTTATCTCCATCTAGCACAGTCCTAGTTAATGTTGACCACGATATTAAAATTTATTGCAGTCAGAATCACGTGACTTGGCATCCTTTTTGAAAAAAATCAAAACACTGTGCTTTAAAAATGCTCCAGTAAGCTCTTCCTGAGATCCTGCCTTAATAAAACATGTTGGTGCTAGCCCATAACGCCCATCCCATGTATAGTGCTTTTCATATCTTCCACCCGGCTTCCTTCTCCACTTTTAATCTCTCTTTTTTTACTTCCATGTCTTTCCCAATCCTGTCTCAGAGCCAGATACACCCACAGTCCACCATCACTTTCCTCTTGTCTACCCATTTAACCAAAATGAGAAAAAAAAAAAAATCTCCCATCCCGTCCCTAGTCTTGGTCCCAAGTCCTAGTCCCATGCAGCCACAGCCGGGGCTTCCATGTGCGACTGACACATAAATAAGCAGGGCTGTCGGCCACCCAGGCAAATTCAAATGCACCTGTCAAAGTGATGAAGCACCCGCCCGCAGGGAAGCATTGTTTACATTTTCACTCCACTCTTCACAAAAGTGAGATTCTAATTATTTTCCCCACTGTAAATTAAAGCCAAGTAGGACAGAACTACCAACCAACTGGATCATGACAGTGACGAGAGAGAGGCCTGGTACTTCTGTGTGAGGACTATGTAAAGTATAGGTGAAGTAAAGTTATTTTGTGGGTTTGGTGAAGTTGATATTACAAAGTTTAGTTCCCTGTTTTATTCACTATTTTGAAGAAATTAATTTAAATTACTTGTAGTTATATAAGGACCCTTGATGGTGGTAAGGACAAGCACAGTTGCTGTTAACTGTGCCCAAATCTCTCAAAAAACTTTTGTCTAGTCAGTGGGTCCAATATATCATTTAAAGGTGCTATGAGCAGTATATATTTTATATTTCATAAGAATTACCCGCTTGTCCCAAGATAAGAGATAAACATGTTTAACTCAAATATTTTTTAGTAGTTTTACTGATAACAATACTGATAACAATGGTTCAGCTGATTTATTAACAATTAAAAATATATTTTATGTAATGCTCAAGTTGTTTTTGTTAAAAAACTGCATTGCCTCTCATTTAATCAAACAAAAGACCTTTGTTTTGATTAAGACTGCAGTACCATTTTCAAACCAGTACACGTGCATGCTGCCTACAGCTCCTTTAAAATATGTATACTTGTTTTTTGCAGTTTGTTTTGTATTGGGATAAGCTGTATAAACATAATTAATGCACACTATTCCCTTGATACCAAATGATTAACTTTTCAGATTTCTGATTATGATGAAGACATTGTCTCACTATTTAAATAGAACAGGGTTTAGCATTATGTTGCTGTTTGTCAAAAGGTGAGGAGATCGACAAAGAGAAGAAATGGACACAGGGCATTGACAGAGGCTGAGTAGCCTCAAGTCCACCATCCCTGCACTCATTACAGACAAGGTCTACAGGACTGATCCAACTGGAATACATTATGCACTCACATTTCATACATAATAATGTGCCAAAATGTGCTGCATTATTTTTCATACCAATGGACGGCAAGTGAAAATGATAAGGCGAGAAAGATAAAGTAAAAAAAAGGAATGGGAAATTTTAATTAGTCCATGGGAACATGCAAATGGAGGTAAAATTAGACAGGGAGATAGACCTGGGGAGGTAAAAGCATGAATGGTAATGATGGCTATCTAGTTTGGATCAATCACTGAGGGATGAGGGGGACTGGCAGGCCTGTTGTGGCCCTGCCTAAGGCTCCGGTCCTGGACCGTCGCCAACCCATCTCAGCCTGTCTCAGCCCATCGAGACTCCGCCTCTGTGTCTCTCTAAGTGTGCATACAATGTTTTCAAATGTCATCAGATCTTTCAAGTTTATTCTGACATAGTGTATCACTGCCCCTTCGGCCCAAGTGGCTCCACCCCCTTTTTAATTGTGAGTAAACATTACTTAACATGCTCTTTCTGTGAACATAGTTAGTTTCCACTCTGACACACCGCTATGATTTTTGGTCAGTGGAAAATGGGAGTTTTCTGCGAGGTCAAGAGGTCAAGTTTGGGAAGTGTTTTTATTGTCAGTGGGGACATGCAGTCGCGACAGAAATGTCTTTTTTAAAATGGTCAACTTTAGACACTGTTTATATCCAACATGTCACCAAGTGCAGAGAAAGGTCAGACAGTGATATTTGTGACACACAAGGACGTGTGAGACAAATACAAAATACAGTCTACCTCTCCCAGACAGAGCTATTACCACAACTGTCTGTCACTCTGTGGAAAATTACTGTTTAATCTCCACAAAGTGTCTGCCCTCTTTTTGGCTTTAGTTGCAAGTTTAAATCCTAATTTAGTGATGAATATAGGTCACTGTTTAAATATACCACACAAGAATATCTCTTTACAAATGAGCCACATTTATCATCTCATCTAAGCTCATTAAAAAAGAGAAGTGTCACAATATCACTGATATTAGTTCAATGAGTTTGATACAATATTTAAATATCTGTCTTCTGCATATTCCTACTTTTAAACGCTGTTGGTTTTAATTCTGTATTTATGTTATGGTGTGGTTAGCTATGTGTGATGTCCTATCTCTTTCTAGAAAAACAGACAGACAATATTTGTGAAGCAGCTGCGCCATCCCCACTTCCTGTGTGCCTGTCCCTCCCTCCTCTTCTCTGTGCATTTGCGGTAATGTCTACAAATCCTCAAATTTATGTCCCTGCTGGAAAACATGGTTTGCCGTTTATAGTCTCCCTCTAAAAGAAATAAGGGCCGTCTTTCCTGATGCAAGTCAAGGGACTGATGCGGACTCTATCAGATTTCTAAATACAGACCACAACAATAAATCCCGACTTGATTGGGTTTGAATTGGGTTAGCTCACTTGAATGCTATCTGCTTAACCCACAGCTGGCCTGCCTGCTCCATGCAGCCATTGAACCTAAATCAGTCACTTAGTGCTATCAAATGGAACAATGGTGGAGTGGAGAGAGCACTCAGGCTAGGGCTAGAAGCCAGGCTAGCACTATAACGCCACACAACAGACCAGAACAAGGTAGTGTGGAGCCGACAGGCCGCTAATGCTCTTTCCTCTTTGTATGGCGGCTGTGATGCGTCCTGAGAGCCATGGTGCATTGCATGAAATGGCATCACCCTAGCCGAACGCACAAACACCTTTTCAAGCTTTTGTCTGGTCTTGTCAAGTGGATTTCACATGCTAATTAGTGTAGGATGGTGGCATGGCTAACGTCTATTTTCATGCAAGCCAAAATCCATACATATGCACACCACGCTGAGGGATATAAGCAGGTGTGTTTAACCAAACCGACTACGGTGCTCTATCACAACCGTACAGCTTGAGTTAAAATATTGCTGATGGGTGCTCTTCCTGTAGGCCCACACCTGCCCAGCTCAGCCAGGGAGGATGTTTTTCTACCCCACCTTTGTGACTTGAGACGTTTATGACCAAACTGAGACCTACTGTGCATAATATAAAACATCTAGTATTTTCTGGAAATTTCCAGGTTGTGTTTCCTGAAAAAGCAGCCAAATGAACATACAGACACTATGCAAACAGACTGATTGCTGCTGATTACTCAAGGAATACTGTACAAGTAATCAGTTTACCCAGAGTGTGGAGGCCAAGCTGGAGGGTCTGCTGAGGAAAATTTACTGAAAAAAAATCTGGTTTAGTGTTTAGATTAATTAATTCACCTATGCCTGTCCTTGGATAGTGGGAGGAAGCTGGACTTTATTTATCTATTAATACAATATGTTTTATGTTTATTTGTTTAACTAATTTTAGCAGTACTGTTTGACTTTTTCAGAATTTTACATAGGCGTATAGAACAGAGGTTTATTGTCATTGTTGGGTAGAAAACAATGAAAAACAGTGATTTGCATTCATTGCTCTATTCATTAATGTGTATCACTGTTTATTGTATTATGTATGTATTGACTCTGTGACATTGGACTGCGAGGCCTGTTCTTCTCACGGGGCTGTCTGCTCGTACACAGTGGCTCTAATTACAAGCGTGGTAATGACGCTGACTGTTTTCTGTGCCTAGAGTTGTGTTTGGCTAAGCGTTTATAAGTGTGGGGTGACATCGATACAGCGCCAAATTAAACCTCTCCTTCAGCTTGACCCTGCCACTCATGGCCCGCTCAATGAGTTTGCCTTTTTCCTTTTTCAGTATTTTTAGGCGAATCATAATTACGCCGCCAATTAGGGGGTCACCTTGAGTTTCAGAAACTACTTGGAAAACTTCCTCTACTTCAAGACTTGGGCTGTGTGTGTGTCCCAGTGTGTGTGTGCGTAGTGGAACTTTCTTTTGTTAGGTACTAATTGTAAGAAAAACATCCAGTTAGCACAAATAAGTATTTGTAAAGGCACTTGTCATTATCATAGCCCTCACTAGTGATCAGAAGTTAGGTTTATTGTAGCTTTTGTTATATAGGTTTTATTAGCTGTCTTGCACACTCAAAACTTTGCTCCCACAACAGAGGAGAGGAGAAACAGAGGAGAAATTATCTTTTATTTTATCAAAAAATAGCACAAAAGCGAGTACTTGTACGCAATATGTAAAGTAGATTGTTAATAGTGACAGAGTGAACAACCATGTGTCATTTCTGTAGTAATCTTTTTCTAGAATATTTCATAAAATATTTTCAAAGTTATAATAATAATAATAATAATAATAATAATAATAAACACAAGATAGTATAACAGTACTAAAAAACTCAAAAGTGATTAAAGCTAATACCAAAGGTTTTACAGTACAGTTAATCCAGCCACAAGTTGTCACAAGCCAGTGTATGCTTTGTACCAATCCCAAGCCTGGATAAATGAAGAGGGTTGTGCCAATAAGGGCATCTGGCATAAAAACGTGTGCCAAATCAGTATTTAAAGCACTGCATGCTGGGAGATAGTTTGCTGTGGCGACCCCAGAAGTGAAAAGCCAAAAGGGAAAGAAGGTACAGTACAATACAATTAACTAAGAACATGAAGAAAATAAGAAACACATTTCTTCTAATCTAGTTCAATATGTTTATAAAGACAGTATGTTGATGTTAAAAATGTACAATCATAGTTGTTCAAAGCTATAGTTTGGCTTTAAAAGAGGAACAGTGGAAGCGAAAAGCCCACATTAAGCATTTAGCCTCACCGTCTGAACACAACCCATTTAAGATTTTGGGTGGCGATGTAAAAATATGTAATTTAATAATATTATAATCCCATAATGCGTGTGATGAGCAGACATGAAAGGCTCACCAGCAGACACTATCTAGGAGAGAGCTTCCATGATCTTCACACATGGATGACTCCGAGTTACATGACCTATATAACATGTTACACGCTCCGCTTGCTCCCCATGTCTCACCCTAACAGAGGAGAGCAGAGCATTACAGGTGTGTGAGCCTCCCATACACACACACATACACACACACACATACAGTACACACAAAGACTCATAAACAACAGTGGAACCAGGATTATTCTTGTTTATGCATGACGGCAAACACAACCTGTCTCTGTACCTGCTGCTGCTGATCTGGCCCCATAGGAATTAATGCGCTAACCTGTTTTATTGTGCAGTACTATTATTCAACTGCTGTGATCCTATCTGAGCAACTATGGGCCTTAGGTGGGGTACAGCCTGGACAGTAGCTAAAATTAGTCAAAGTAATCAGGTGTACAAAGCAGAAACAATATATTTTCACCCTACTTTCATAAGCTACTGTATGTACTCAATATAGGTTGCAGTGTATGACCACATCTGGACAGAGGAGGACCCATTAGTGGTTTCTACTGTCCCAAGTGACGGCCCACAAAGAGAAGGCGTCCCCCCACCCGAAGGTGAAACCAGCACCCACGTGACCATCCATACCCTGTACCTGAGTGGGCTGAAGCAGAGGTACAGGCAGTTCCTCAGACAGCCAGACGGCGCCATCACTGAGGTGGGTGTTTTATGCAGATGAAGGCGCATTATGTCATATGATTCATAAACGCTATAAAGATATATTTTTGAACAGACCTGAGCATTGATCTGTATCAGGCATCATTGTATTTTTAGCACTTGCTTTCTACAGTATGTGTGCAATAGCCTCCCAGCATGAAGGGATTGTTTTTAGGTGCTTAGTCATGTATGGATGACTACATTAAGTTGTGCAAAGTCAGTGAATATTTTCTCTGAACCTATAGGTCTAAAATGTTACCCCTTCTAGATTTAGGCTAATGCCCAAATCAACTCTAAACAATTGAATTTTTAGCTCTCACTGTTTGTAAGATTGTGTCTCTAAACTTTGATGTACGTTTTGTTAAAAAAGTAATTTGGCCTTAGAATAATCATCAACAGAAAATATTAAAAACAACACAAAAATACAAAAAATAATAGCAATAAAAATGTTTAAATTGTATGATATTAGGAAAATGTAGGTCCCAAGTACAAATAAATGGAGAAGGTTGCGGCAGTAAGGGCATCCAGCATAAAACATGCACCAAATGCACACAGATGGTTTGCTGGAAGGAAAAAGCTGAAAGGAAAGAAGATACGTCTTACACCACTGGTTCCCAGAGTGGGGTCTGGGGCCCCCAGAGGCTGCCTATATTTCAATCCAATTTAAGTTTCAATTAATTCTTTATTTCAGACACGTTTTTTGTTTGTTTCTTTGTTTTATTTGTTTGTTTTGTTTGTTTGTTTTTTGTTCTTTTTTTTCCAGACACATGGTTTTGGTCCATAACAACAAATAAAACATACAAAAATTAGTCAATGTAAATTAAGTACCTAAAAACATTAAGTACATAAAAAATTTTTATTTGAAATTAATTACAGTGATGTACTTGCTTTAAATTATTACTTTAACATAAATTTGAACCAACAGTCAGTGCTTTTTGTAATGTTTTTATAAAAAGACATGACAGGGTCTTTTGAATAGAGCAAAGTTAGGGGTCCGGGTGGGATTTTCATAATTTCAAGGGGGCAACAATTGGGATTAACTGTCTTACACAGTTTTTTTGCAACTTAATATTAAAAGTTCTAGTTTTATTTTGCCATGTTGCTTCATACCTCCTAATACTGCTCCGCTACTACAATACTTTATATTATACCAAAAGCGGCAGGTCAGAAAGTTACTCAAGGATTGTTCTCTAATTAAAAGTGGTGCTTTGTGACAAGTGCTGCAGTAAAATAAATTGGCTCTTTTCTTCAATCATTCTGACACTTCCCCAGGAGCGACCTCGATGGCTGCAACAAAATTAATATTTGAAGTTTGAATGTCATTTGAATGAGCGGAGAAGTGGAGGGAGTTATATGCGTTAACAATTAGCTTTGAGGCTGTGTTCGTTCTAATGGTTCTCCGTCACTGTTTGAGTGATGGTGAGTTTATGTGAGTAAACACACAGCATGCTATATTTATGACTTGCATCGGACTGTCAGTGCATACGTTGCCTCTAGACTTGGGCCTCGTGGATCAGACATCTGGGGTGGAGTTGTAGCCAAAGAAAACGCATAAACACATCCACTAAATTTTATTTCCTTAAAAAAAGGTCCTTGCGAAACGCCTAACACTTTGTTTTTATTAAATCTATACATAAATGCAGATGTTGGCCGATGTTTACACCTACTTAGCGGTTGTAAAATAATGAATTCCTGACATTTAAAGTGTGAAAAACAAACTCGACTCTGCTGCTTCCCTATTCTTTCAACTGTGAGAGAGGCCACCATACGTTAAAGAAAGGTGTTACTGCAATTCCAAAAACACATTTTTTCTTTACTATTTATTTTCTGTCACTTGGGCAGAGGTGGAAAAGTACTCAAATTGTGTACTTAAGTAAAAGTACTGTTACTTTAAATAGTATTGCTCAAGTGGAAGTGAAAGTGCTTAACAAATTGTTACTTGATTAAAAGTAAAATAGTATAAACTGAAAGACGTTTACTTAAGTTTACTTAAGTAGAACGTACTTGTTACCACTTGCTACCACTACTGCTACTACTTGTAGGACCACTACTACTATTACTACTACTTCTACTACTACTTTTACTGCTGCTGCTACTCCCACTCTACTACTACTTTGACTACAGAATATATTACAGTTACGACAACCACTACTACTTTCACTGCTACTAGTACTGCTAGTAGTACTACAACTACTACTGCAGTGGTGGACGAAGTACTCACAAACCGTACTCAAGTAAAAGTACTTTTACTTAAACAATAATATTACTCAAGTAGAAGTAAAAGTATCCAACTAAATTTTTACTTCAGTAAAAGTAAAAACATATTGAGTATAAAACTTACTCAAGCAAAAATGTGCATTTGAATGTTTTTGCAAATTCTTCTTCTTTTTCTTCCCCAAGTTACCAAACCAGAATCTTCTGATTGCAAGTCAGTCTTTTAGATTAGATTTTTACTTTTTACTTGGGTAAAAGTACAAGATTTTCCTCAAATAAATAAAAAGATTATGATTATGGTTATGAAAATTATGCTATAAAGTACCTATTCTTCCAAAAAATTAGTACTTACTTGAGTAAAAGTATCTAATTACTTTCTACCTCAAACCTTGGGCTGCTGCTTTTTCAATTTCACCAAACCACAGTGAGAGAGAGCCGCCAGAGTGAGCTGCTGTTCCCCACTGCCTTACAGGACCTTTACATATTCACCACTAATCCTCCCCTGAATATATAGACCGCTTTTATGTATAGACGGAGATCCAAGAATAACCAAAGGGCAATCCGAGCTCTGCCAAGAACACTTGAGCTGATTTTATTAGTGCTTCATATAATTCCAAACGCGATATAGACAAACTGGCCTTAAGATGTGAGGTGACAGCTCCTTAGAGAGAAATAACATCGTTCAGCACTTGTTCAGAAATTAAACAGATAAAAACATATAGAGTGAAATATGAGATGCATTGACCACAGTAATGCAGCCTCAGTTCTTTGATTGATGACATTTTAAAGTGATTTTATAGGTTTTCCACTGTGCATTTATTACTTTATTCACTTATAAGAACAGAAGCATGCTCTATGGAGATGTGGTTACTCTGTTATGTGACCAGACGAAGTAACATGGATCCTGTCTGGATTTTAACGATTTATGTAACATGTCATAGTATCAATAAATACATTATACAGCCATAAAACACTCTTTTATATTTATCGCAAGTTGCTGCTGTTTCAGTTCCTAAAAAGAAAAGGCTATAATCCCATCCATCCAGCCTAATGTTTAGATGCAGATGTTTAGATTACAGATTGTTACTGTTTCAGTATATTATTTGCTTTTGCATTTTAAAATAGGCCAACAGAGATAAATATGTGAGTTTATGTGACTTCAAATAGGCATTAGTGAAAAGTTAAAAGACTAATCCTGCTACTTAAGAAGTCTTTTTCCATTTACTGAGGAAATATTGACAGATGCTTCATTTCCTTTAGAAGCTGTGTTTTCTCAGGCAGTGTCCTGGACGCCTATGCCCCGGAGGACCTGCTCCTTCCTTAGACTAACATGACCACTGCTTCAGGCCCCAGCGACTCTGCATAATACCCACAATACACATTTACTCCCAAATTAGTCTAGAGGAACACCTAAAAAAGACAGTACTAGCAGAAGTGCCCAGAGCTATAGACACTGTTAGACAATGTTTGGATCCAAGCGAATGATGAGGTGTGTCCTGTTTGATTTTGGGAGTGAGAAACGGCGCAGAAGTCATGTGAGACCAACTTCTACTGTTTATTCAGCCATCATTGAACTTTTCACTGTCTTTTTATGTTCTGTTCTGCAGTTTTGTAATGGAGATATGTAGTGGAGCACACATCTTCTGTATACTTATGACTTTATGTTGCTCTCACCCTTTATATTTCCTGACGAAGATGGAAGAAGTACTTCAAATGTGTTCTTAAGTAAAAGTACAGTTACTTCAGCATATTTTATACTTACATAGAAGTAAAAGGACTCAACAAAACTTGTGTAAAGTTGCCCATAGTTGAAAGTACTTGCTACCACTACTACTACTGCTCTTACTACCACCACTTTTAGTACTACCTGTACTACTTTTACAGCTACCACTACTACTACTAATACTGCTGCTGCTACTATTACTACCACTACACATTGACTATTACTGTTACACATTTACTACTACTAGTACTACTACATATTTTTGCACTATCATGACTACTATTACTGCTACTGCTATTACTGTCACTACTACTACTGTTGACCACCGTTAGTATATTTGCAACTGAGGTCCAAAAATACTATTGCTCATTTAGAAAATTTTACTTTTTAGCAAATGTACAGTGTTTCCCTTGAAAATGCACTCAAGTAAAAGTATGTTTTGGAAAATGTACTCATAAAGTACACATTCTTCTTGGGTAAAAGTATCCTGTTACTTTACACCTCTGCCGTTTACGTTCTGTGCAGTTTTGTGAGGAAGATGTGGCAGTGGGGTAATTCTGAAGTTGTTTATTGAAAAATATCTCAATAATGGTCTCTTTATTGACTTGCATATTGAATTGTGTTTAAAGAAAGTTAATATTAATGATCCATCATATGCTCACATTCATTGTTTCGCCGAGGGCTCTGCCACATTGACCATGTTGAGCGGATCTTATAGCGGAATCACAATGCAAAAAGTTAAGACAATGTTCCCATCAGCGTGCACCAATAAAAGACATTAAAGGTAAAGTGAGGTGTAGCTTTTCAAACACTCATTACCTATAAACAGATGTTCCACAGCTGTCAGCCCGCACAAAACACTGCTGACAACAACTGTTAGGGCCGATATTGCGCAGGAAAATGCATCTATACAAGCTAGGACCTTCAGAGAGGGCCTCATAACCACTCTGTCTGGAGAAACAAGATGGCTGATGAAGAAATTAATGCAGGCAAAGTCATTATCTCCCCTCCTAAAAGCACAGTGGGTTTATGTCCCCCTGTGCCGTCTTTTCTCCGGGGCTAGCATTTAACTGTCGATGGACTTATAAAAAGATAGGACAAGCCAACTGTGCTCCTTTTGTCTGCTTCTCTCCATATGGGAGGCAGCGGCATATGCAAGAACTGGCTCGGCTTCTGTAAAACTTCCATTAAAGATGCACAACTAAGGCTCTGCCAGCTTGAATATTACCTCTCTCCGCAAATTATTTATGGCTCGGAAAAAACGCTGATGATGAGCATCTCCTGCGACGGGTATAAATAAAAACACTTTTCTGCAATTTCAGCTGGGTTTTATTTTTTGGCTGAGGAGCAAGAACTTTGCAGTTTACTCACAAACAAAATGCTTTTATAGGATTCAGAGTATTTAAAAAAAAAATGGCGGAGGATTGAACTTTTTGAAATGGGCAGCTCATTGTTGATAATATGCTATAACTAGGCCAGAGAACCTAAAGGGCATGAGTGACACTGTGGTAACTTTAAGGAAGGAGAAAAAAAAAACTGCTCTGAAATGAATTTTATTTATTTATTTTTATTTTATTTTTTCAGAAAAATTTGTCTCTGAAAGCTAAAACATTTACAAAGCACAACAGTTTATCCATTAATAGAATATTTATTTGTATGTGGGAAAATTGGTGACTCTAAATTCAACTTAGTGAATTTGAGAGAAGATCTGTCTGTGTATGTTTCTGCGTTAGCCTTGTGAATAAATGGCTACCGCTCGGGGTACACAAGCACTTTATTTGAAAGATCATTAGAAAATATTTTAGATCTTACCTTATTGAACATTGAAACTTATGAGAGACAAGCTCAAGTGTCTCAGTGACTGATGAGGAGGAGAAACTGAAGAATATTTATTAAATATTATATGTTGGTAAATATTTGTTTAAGTTCAGAAGGTTAAAAGGGGATTTATTAAAATTATTTAAAAATGTCTTTATATATTTTTAATAATCTTTTTTATTCTTATTCAGTATGTTACACAAGCATAAAAAACGACAACAACAGTACCAACAAGTCCCCCCCCCCCCCAAAAAAAAAAAAAAAAAAAAAAAAAGTAAAAATCTTGAAATAAAAGTTCATGTTTGAAGTTGTTGCAGCTGATGTAGTTTGAAGGAAAAAAATTGTCCAACATGTCTCTTTTTGGTAAATTTATTAGGAGTTTTTTAAGAATATTATTATTTAGTTTAATATTTTAGATTTTTTTTTTATATTTAAAATACAATAAAATAAGTCAATGTAATAGTTGATATTGTTATTTTTTCATTTTATATTTTTATTTTAAAGACAAGGAGATTATTATATTTATTTCATTTTTACCATGAATTTGACTTTAAAAGAAAAAAAGCAGGAGAATTAATATTTACCAAAAAGTACGTGTCTTTCTGTAATAGGACAGACCTTCTTATGATAACTTTTACATAGTTGCTGGGGTAGGATCCTGTCACCCCCAACCCCTAATGAGAAGAAGTGGAAGATAAATAATTTGGAAAAATATATACACCTTTCATGACATTTCTTATTAGGCTGGTACAACAGTTATGCATTATTATTATTGTGAGATTTTGGCAGTAAAGAGGTCATCATAAGGTTTCATATGATAGGTTTGACTTACAGCCTTTAGATTCTCAGCCGTCAAAAATCTCTCATTACCGCAAAGTCTTGATCCTCTCTGACTCAGCCCTTGGTCCGTCTCTGCAGGACGATGACTCCTTACCAGACCAATATTGACCTAATTAAGCATGCAGAGAATATGAAGAAGTTAACCTTTTCCAAAAACACCTTGGAGCAACATTAATTGACAAACTGCATCAAACCGCCCCCCACACACGCCCCTCTTTTGTAATTACTCTGCCGCACGTTTGATTGCCGCTGCGGAGCTGAGGACCCACGCTTCATTTGCCGTGAGGTCATCGCCAGCCCTCACAAATATGAATATGATTTAGACAGGAAGTGAGTGTACTCTGTGTGCGCTGAGAGAAAGAAAGAAGGAAAGTAAGGGATGTCCTTGGCGCAGTGCTGTATGTTACATTTGGAGATTAATGCCTCCCTGGCAGCCATATCAGCTTAGCAGGAGGACTCCTCCAAAGTACACTGCATGTAATTATCTGGCAAGTTTATACTAGTTTTAGATAAAGAGAAATACTGGCACATTTATCAACTTGGCTCAATTGATCCTCTATCTATGTAATTTGCAGTTACATGCCAGTATATATTTTATTTTCTTATCGCTGGTGTGACAAGCATCTGAAGGTGTGTGGAAAGTTATAATTAATGTCTACTGTTTTATTTATGTGAAAGATATATTTCATATTGCTCATAAAGGTATGGTGACCAGAGGTGGGTAGAGTACCCATCAAGTAATAGTAGTGTGACTTCAAAATATAATTAGCTAAATAGCAGTAAAAAGTAGTCCTCCAAATAATTACTCAAGTAAAAGTAATATTGTATGGTGAAAAAAAAAATACTCAAACTGAGTAATGTGTTTGGATGTGACATCTGATTTATGTTATTGATGAAAACAGACAGACAAACAGGGCTTGACATTCATTTTTTGGCCCACTGGCCACTGTGACTTGTTTTTTTCAAAAGTTACTTGCCAATTAGGGTTTTCACTAGCTCCAGTTTAGTTTGAAGTGTTAATGTGTTTATTGTATAGTATAAGATAAGCTATAGAAAGTTTAGTTTTATAATCTTTTACAATCAACTACTAGTTTAGAGATAGAATAAATAGTATATTTTTGCATGTAGTGAAACTCATGTTTTTAAAAGTCACTTTCAGGCTGTTTCCACTCTAATCATGATGACTAACTATATATATTTAACTATATATATTTAATTATGGGAACAGTTAAGCATAACCACAGAAAACTTGTTCTAAATATGTCTTAAAAATATGGATAAAATCTAACCAGCCAAAGTGGCTAGTGGAAGTCAGCGTGTTACTAGCCAAACTGTTATTCTACCTGCATTTGGCTGGTGTTAATGTCAAACCCTGCAGACAACACATATCAAAATTAAAATGTGAAAATGCTGGTATTTCCAAACAATTAAAAAAAGTAAAAATAAATAAATAAATAAATGTCATCTTTATAAAATAACAAACTATAAAAAAAAATCCAACAAGAAATCTCAATTTTTCACAACACAAAGCTTTTGAAACCAATACACACACAAGTATTGTTACCTCAAAATAATATTAGTAACTAAACTAATAAGTAAAGCACAATTTCTTTGATAACTTACCCAAGTACACAAACTGAATGTAACCCATTACTAGCCACCTCTGATGGTGAAAATCAGATTTTACTATTCCGGCACAGATCACACCAGTGAGATTGAACATTCATATTTTTATTGAAAAGTAGGCCAGCCCAGAGTTAGGAGAGCAGTTAGCCCTCTGGGAGCAGATGTAGTTTGCCATAGAAAGTCTCCATTTCTGCTTCAAGTTCATTCCACCAGGACAGAGGGAGCGACATGACAACTCTACTCAAGCCTTAAGGAAAATAGCAGTTCTGCCAATCTCAGTCACTGTCAGGCGAGTTTAACCTGTAGTTTGTAAATGCTTGATACATAAAGCCCTAAAGGATTGTTGTATTGTTCATTTATTGGTAAGTTGGTGTCACTCGTGTGTTTGGTGCAGACTGCTGTAATGTGCTGTGTGGATTTTTGCTGAAGGTGATTGGTGACATGGAGGCGGTGGACAATGCAATGAGGATGGAGCCCTCGGGTCAGTGCTCAGCCAAACACACGCAGGACAAGGAGGCTCCCCAGCAGCTACGCAAAAGAAAGAAGCTATTTGGACGTAAGTGATTTTTTTTGTTTATGTATGATTTATTTAAGAACTAAATTCATGTAACAAAAAATAATATAATTGTTAAACTCAACAAGAAGGGAGGGTTACAACTCCTGGGGGGAAATCAGTTGACATAGTGATTTTTGATGTTTTAGCTTATTTAAGTCTGCTATTGTTTGCACAAAAGTTAGTGCTGCTTGCTTTTAGGAGATCACAACTGTTTTCTGTATTTTACCAGTCTTACGTTACTTGTGCAAACCTTCCTCTTTTGTTTGTTGAACTAAATTTAGATAGTCTGAAGGATATTTCTTGCCCTTAGGCTTTCGTCGTGTTGAGCCAGTAGGAAGAGGGTGTGGCTCCAGCTTTGCACTGCAAGATCTCAGCCAATGATAGTGAAGGAAAAGATAAGTGTTGGACAACTAACAGACATATGTCAACACACAGACTGTCACTTTGACCTTTGCTGATAACTTCATTTTGCTACTTTGCCGTCCACTAAAATCATTTAAATACTAACTTAATTACTTTATCTCTGCTCATTTGTGCCACAAGTCCAGAGCTGGCTTGTGTATATGTATATGATTTTGATTTGAAACCTGTGTAACAAGTTTGCTAATGATATATTGTAAGTAACGTGTCTTATCTTAACGTGTCTTATCCTTCATTTTGGCTTGTTCAGTACGGGTTTGCCACAGCTCATCACCTGCCTCAGGCGTTCATTCATTTGCATAATGCCTTTACTGGGGCATCTCTCTCCATTTAGCCAGGCTTGGGACTGACAAATGGAGTACTTGTAACAACCATGTGCCTGGAATATACTCAAACTACAGCAGCGGTGGAGGAAGTACTCACTTTTTTTACTTAAGGACAAGTACAGATAAAGGAGCAAAAATTTACTTAAGTAAAAGTAAAAGTATCACATAAAAATTTTATTTGAGTAAAAGTATAAAAGTACTTGCTTCTGAATGTACTTGTAAGTAAAAAAGTAAAAGTATTTTGCACAGATTCAAGAACTAATGAATCTGTTAAATGTGAGGGATTTTGCTGAAAAACTGTGCTGAAAACTAAAGGTTAACGGTGCAACAAAAGAGACTGAATCTGTCAATGAGGTTTTTCTCGAGAGTACTACTTTACTGCATCTTTTATACTTATGTACTGTGTCTACAATGATGACACAGCAATGATTTTAAACCAAACTCAAAATACTTTTTACTTCAAACCCATAAAAAAAGTAGTGGAGTGAAAAGTACAGATACTTGCTCTAAAGTGTAGTAAAATAAGTAAAAATAAAAGTATTACTTGTGAAATTTACTCAAGTAAAGTACTTATACATGAAAATTGTACTTAAGTAAAGTAGCTTAGTACTTCTACTTCATTACATTCCACCACTGAACTATAGTGTATATAGTGTTTTGTAAGTGCTAACACATTGTAAAGAGTTAGAAAACAGTGCTACTTCTTATAAGAATGTATGTCATTAGGTCTTCAGCGATTCCCCAACACAATGAAAAATGAAGATCCTAAAAGTCACTAATCAGAATACGAGTGATAAAATATCAATATTGGCCTCACATTAAGCAGGATACTATTGGGGCCAGCTTGATTTGTATTGAATATGTGTCTGCTAGCCGGTGCTCAGTGTAATGAAGTGGCTCACAAATCAGCACCTAATGGCCGCCTACTTACACATATTGCTTAATTAAAGGTTGTGAGATTATTAGCATGTGTCTGTGGAGCAGGACGCAGGGTGAATGGAAGAGGGGCCGCTGTCGTTGAGGGCGAGGTTTTAAAGGTTTTATAGATAGCTAACCTCTCATACTAAAGCCATAGCCCTCCTAAAATCAGGTCTTAATATCGTGTCATTTTCATTGATGATGATTCTCCTTTATGGGCGGCCATTACAGATAAACTTCTGGCTCTGGTGGGATGGTGATGGCGCCCATTCATGCTTGTCATTAACACGAGAACACCTTACTTTGGCCTTGGAGTCGCCCATCGTCTCTGTTTAAGCCAGCAGACCTGTGGCCCTTGGGTGGAGGTCACAGGTGTGGACACACTCAAAGCTGAGGTTGTATTGAGTAGACACAAAGTCATTTCATTATTATCATATTCATTTATACTGTCCTAATGCAACAAGATAGAAAATAATGTTCAAAGACCTACCTAATGCCTGTTCACTATTGTATAACACAGGGCAGTGTGCAGTTGTATTTATACTAAGGCTGGGAAAATTAGCGTGTTAACGCAGTGCGTTAATTTATTGATTTAATTTCAATTGACGCACTGATTAATTTGATCACAAAAAAAAATTATGACAAGCAGCAACACACCACAGGTCTTCCAGTGGGGCAGAAATGCACCGCGCGAGCGTAGAAGACGACACATTTCTGTTTCCATCCATCAGGCGCGTTCGTGATGAGCCAGACTTGCGCAGTTTCGATCGGTGTCGGTCTGTGCACAGTGCACGCCGGTTAGATTTGTGTCCGACTTGTTCCCGACTTGCTCTGATGCCACAATGGGCGACGGTCACCGTGAGATTCAAACGAGACCAGCGCCTGAGCCGCCGCAGTTCATCAGGAGCAACTGCGGGGGCTGCACGGCTCAGTGCATGATGGGAAAACGCTCACCTGTCAGCGATGAACGGACAGGTGATTGGATCTGAGTTTAGTGCTGATCAGAAACGTAACACACGACACTTCACTGCCCTCCTCTCCTTATTCCCCCGCCTCTTTTTAAAAAAAAAATACAGACTAAAATTAAAGTTTTGACCTGGATAAACCAACACACGCGAGAAGTGGATTTCGGGCGTGATGGTGCGTGATCTGAGCCACAAACTGTCTGACTTCAGTACAGGTGTGTTTCCCCTCCTCTCACTGCGGCCGTTCACTCTCGTTCACAATCCAGGCGAGGCGCAGTTCATCTGGAACGAGCCTAATGCAACAAGTGAACGAGCTAAAGCAACATGAGTGACCAAAAAGACAATTTGCTAAATGGACAATTCTGCTTCAAATCGTCACCAGACAGCAATATAGACAAAACAAAAGTTATGTGCAGTCTATGCAAGGATGAGTTCAGTTACCACTGGAGTAACACAGTTCATAGTATTTACACTGTTGTGAACCACAACAATTGTTATTAATTGAAGAAGTAAACTTATTTTTGTTAAAGTTCTAACTTATTTAGGCAAACTTTGTCTGAGTTACAGCTCTCAAAGAGACTATTAATTTATTTTCTTTGCAAGTGTTGTTTGCATTGCACAAGTTTACAGTAAAGTATGTGAAGGTTAATTCAAAATAAATGTTCTAAATTTACAATTTTGTGTTTGTACGTGAATTCATAATACGATTAATCACAATTAATTGTGATTAATAACTGGTAGTTATTAATCGTGATTAATTGCAATTCATTTTTTTCAGATTTGCAATTAATTATTTTTTTTTTTTTTTTTTGCCCTTCACTGTTCCTTTCCAAGGAACTCCTCCACAGCGACGTGCACGAGCGGTGAAACACGAGTGTTTGTTTACAGCCAGCATCAGCAGAGATTCGCCTCAACCTAGACCTGCATTGTTTGTCTGTACGACCTTTGACCTAGTTCCGCACACAGACCCAATCACACGCACAGCAGAAATATGTCCTCCTGCTATTGGTAGCATTAGCAAACTGACGTTGCTGTACAGTTGAAAAGGTTCAACAGATAAAGAAAAAAAGGCATTTTTTTCAAACGATAAGATAAACGTACCTGTCCAGCAGAAACTTGGCGACCAATGCATCGTCTGAAGCCCTTTCTGTTCCTTCAGCGCACACCATCGTTTGAAAGAATCGCCAAGAACCACACGGGTTTTATTCTGCTCTTCTACAGTTATTCTCCTCCTCTGGTACACTTCAAAAACAGTTTTCCTTTTGCGACCGCCTGGTTCACGGTTTTCCTCAGCCATTGTGCTCTTCGAAGTCAAGCTGTCCGCGCTACGATGAGGCTCGCGCTGGACTACATAAACACACTGCGTACTCATGCGCAGGCACAACAACACGCACGTATCGCCGAAACCAGGAAGTCAGAATGATTGGCAAGTCTGTGGAACAATGGTTATCATACTCATGACGAAAACGATTGGGTGAGGTTTTTTAAGTCCTACAGAGTCCACAGTTTTCTTAATATTATTATTATATTTTCTAATACACCAATTTATAAGCCTTATGCAGGGCAATGAAGGTAGTTTCAATAAATATTGCAAAAAAATGAATTTATAAAGATCCTCCCTAATATCTTTAGTACACCCCCGATTTTGGTCACATTTTCATGGAAGAGCCAGAGCAGTATGATTTCTCTTTGCTACTGCAATGCACTTATACAAATTAAATCTCTTTGTGTATTTTTTTACGGATGCAAAAAATGTATCCTTTTTCCTTTTGACTTTTTCCTTCTGGGGTCTCCATAGTAAATCATGTGCCTCTAAATGTTGCATATTAACTTGAATATATATATGGCATAGGTTTTATGCCAGATGCAACCTTTTCCACTTATCCAGGCTTGGGAATGACACTGACATAAAAAAGCCAGTGAATGGATGCAGCAACTATTGAAATACTGAATAAAAACTGGCTACTTTTTCTACTGACGTGCATCTAAAACAATACATCTGACCTACATTTTTTTGTATTTTTTTATATAAACACACAAAAAAAGGTTCATCTTAAAAAATTAATTTAGCCACTATTCAAATTAAGTTTGTTCATCTGCGACCTTTTCAGCACTGTACTATATTTTCTAAGCCTGACAGTGGCCAGCTTACAGCATCTCGTCTGCTTTTGACACTATCCAGAACACAGAGGCCTAATGTGTGTCCAATTAGAGATCACTCCATTAACAGTGACAGTGCTGCACCCTCAATTCAATCAGCCTCTTAATGAACAATAAGCAGAGACGCTGCCGAGCTCAGATGACATCCCATACCTTACCACTCTCTTCTAATGGACCAATGTTTTCTCCTTCGAACCAACTTTTTCTGTTATTTTCTCTTATAATGGATTGATATGTCTCTAGCCTTTGTTGTGTTTTTTGATGTTAATACTTTTATATATAAAAAAAAAACACACACACACAATTTAATGAATGGCTTTGTCTACTCTATGATGTTCTGAAATTTTTACTAGCTTTGCAATTCATTACAAAAAAAAAAAAAAAATCCATGCTACTTTGCAACTGGGGGCACAAAGTGTAGATGCAAAGGGGGTAAAGGTATTTCAGTGGTTCAAATATTTGATTGCTAATGACAAACACAATTTCTCAACAATTTAAATTTCAAATTGAACCCTGCAAGCAGTTATTTCTGGGGTAAGAGAAAGGCGCCGCTAGGTCTGTGCTCCACACATTTGCTGATTTAAGTTAAAAGAAAAAGCCTTTTTGCAGAGCTATCATAAGGGAACTTTTTGAAGTGCATCTGCTTACAGCCAAGCCAACCTGGGGATGTTACTGGAGAGTGAGGAGAAAGGGGAATAAAATAAAACATAAAAAGAAAAAATAACACTTTGTCTAATTCTATATTTATGTAGCCCTGAGCTCGAGGTGTTCACATAAAACAGTTTGCATTGAGAAGTGCTGCGCTGATCGTTATGCGGAGAGTTCACATCGGCGAGACTTAAGGCGCTGTTAGTGGGCACGGCTCAACCTGAATCATTTGAATTAAAGTTAGCCGACTAAATAAAAGGGATTCAAATACTTTTACAGCAACAGCACTGTGGCACTTTCATGTGAAACTGAATGTATGTACTATGAAAAAAAAAAAAAATCTTGTTTTATGCTTTTGATTAACGTGGATCTTCTCTCTGTGGAACAGCCGTTGCTACCTGAACACATATCAGAAAATATCTGTACTACTTTATTTAGTTAATTATGGCTGACAGCCTGTTCAGACTCACAAACGCTTCTGTGTTTATGTAATTTAGATTCTCACAGTAATGCACCTTTTTGGACAGGACTGAAGGAAGACTAAGAGGGAACATGTAGGAAAAGGCACACTTAAAAACAAGTGCCTGTTATTGTGATAATGTGGTTACAATCTTTGAAAATAACATTTTTATTAAACTTTAAAAAACTCTAAGGATATTTTCAGGACAGCTTTACAATATTGGTTTGAGAATTTTATATTTCAAGTGGCCCCAGGCTTATAAAATATATTCTATTCATTTCAGCTTGTATCTCTGTTGGCCCCGACTGTGTGTAACCTGCTGCACCAGTGCGACAGAGCCTTGTCTGTCCCAGTCGTAGAACAGTAATATGCAAAAAAGATATCCACTGCAGACCTCTGTCAGTTCTTTCTGCCCGCGCTGTATTCTTCTGCGCTGACCCTGAACGTGATTTCCTGGTGCTTAAGCCGTGGAAAACACACACGGTCGTCCTGTACAGAGATGTCAACATCGTGCCATATTTCGGTGGCATCTGGATAGATCATTTGCCTCCCTGCACACATATTTATTTATTTCTGCTCTTCCAGAGAGTAGTGTCAGGGAGGCAGATGTCCTGCTCACAGGAAAAAATCATTTGTGCCTGAAAAAAAAAGAAAAAGGGAGGTGGAAGGGGGAAAAATATATGAATATGCAAATCTTGTCACAGTGTGGAACCTTGTAATGAGTGGGAAATGTTGTCGCCATCTTTCATTATGCAGAGGTCATTGCTTAATGCCAGGCAGCTGGGCCCAGCGTCTTCCCTGTGTGTTCCCCCAGCCTCCCCTGTCATCTCACTGCAACTTCAACCAAACTACAGCCTGGCACGGCAAACCAGCAGGGCAGACACAGCCTGCACATGTAACTGTTTATGTGATGAAACGTGAAGCTTTCAACATCTAAAATTGTCACCAAGTTCCTGAAATGACACTAGCACTGCAAAAATCTAAATTTTTGTTACTCTGCAATGTGTAACAGGGTTCATGCAGTCATGGAAAAATCAAAAAGGGCACTGTAAAAGTAGTTTCAAATGCAGTTTCAAGGTTTTGGAAAAGTCAGGAATTTTGAATTTTTTGTCAAAGTTTTGAAAAAATTTAAAAGCCATGTGTAAAATGTGGCTCTTCGAACAATTATCCTCAAATATTCAGTTGTAATGTTTTTTTGTTTGTTTTCGGCTGCTCCCTTTTGTATTCTGGGTTGCCACAGTGAACCAGTCACCCAGTAATTTGCCAGAGTTTTATGCCTGATGCCTTTCCTGTCACAACCAGCCACATACTGTGACTGGAGTGGGCATTGTACCTTGCCCAGGGACACAACAACAGTATGCATTTCAGGTAAGCTTCGAAACGTTTTTTTTTTTTTTTTTTTTTTTTTGAGACACCTTATATTTGAAATGCTGAAGTAATACTTTGAACAGATTTTTACTCATGGAGAAATGTTTTGAAATTGTCATTGAAAAGTCCTGGAAAATTATTGGGGAATACATGTGTGAACACAGGTGTAACGATACAGATAGCTATGTGCAACTATCTCTTTAAAGTCAGAGGTTCAAAGGTGGCCCAGCATGCACCTCTCTCTTCTTCTTGTTGTTGTTCCTCTCCATCCTTTTGATCAACGCGCTCATGTTCTGGAGATTGCTGAGACAGCGCACTCCTGTTTTTTCCTGTCTCCTCTCCCAACAGCTCTTGCCTGAAATTTCCGCTGGCGTGTGCCCGACATTGAGCTATGAGGCTAATCATTAGGTAAACCCGTCTCATCTCTTCATGCACTCTTCAAATAATCCTGCGTTTGAATGCTAAAAATGTAATGAACTTCACGGTTCATTGTGTCTGACATTGCTTAATTAATGGGTGCATTTAAAGTACATAGGGCCCCGGTAATTGATTTATATGCATGATTTGCGCATACAGCTGTTGGTTCCTGTAGGAGACTCATCACTCAAAAAATGGCGGTGCTGATGGGCTGGCTAGGTATTATCACCATGATGTGTTGCCCAAGCCAGCCTCGGGAAAATATTTCATACACTCATTTTTATGTTGGCACCTTTCTCCTTTGGGATTATCAAGAGTGACATAAAATGTTGTTGTGGGCAATTAAATCCCACATTTTCTACCCAATATAACAAACTTAGCCTCTGCATATTTTATTTTATTTACTTATTTCCACAAGGATTCTGGTGATGATACTTGGACCTAGTTAGCTGATGCCTCATAGAGCAATTAAACTTCCTCCAGCCAACATAAGACTTGGGTTTGGCCGGCTCCCTCCGAGTTTCTCTCTGCCTGGTCGCCTTCCACATGGACAGCTTGCACTACTGCACCTGTCAGGGAGGAATTGCACCAGCAGCCAAACCAACTCTCATCGAATCAGTAAAACAGAGGAGATCTCATGGATTTATTTTTTCTGTGTCCAGAATTTCCCAACTTTTTGGCAGAAGGGTGGCAGTGAGATATGCTTGTTTATGTCTCCTTATCTGGCATGTTTATGATACTGCAATGCATTTTTAGGCTAGTCTAATTTTAATGATTTATGAATACCATCAATCAGTAAATAATTATGTATGCAGCTAACAACTTTGGCAACATGTTCTGTATGTCATTTAATTTACTATAATATTTTAAAGTTACATTTTAAAGTAGCTAAATGCAGTATTGTGTGGTTTTTGGTTTTGAGTTTCAATAATTCAATAGCGCCTATACCTGGTAATGTAAATAACTATGTAATCTAAATAAATAAGTAATGAATGAGCAGCAGTAGCTCAGTCGGTAGAGACAGTCGCCCACTAACAAGAAGGTTGGCAGTTTGAGCCCTGCTATGGCCATTGCAAAAACAAAACAAAAAAAAGGCGTGTCCTTGGGCAAGACACTTAACCCACCTTGCCTGTATGAATGTGTCGTTTGGTGTTTGGTCCATCAGTTTGTCCCAGAAGTGGCTCACCACCACTGAGTGTGACTGAGGAGTGAATGAATACTGCTCCAAATTGTAAAACGACTTTCGAGTGTCTAGAAAAGTGTTGAATAATTCAATAAGACTAATGCATTATTATTATTATTAACATGAATAATAATGTTGATCGTTTAATAAAAATAAAAAATAAATCCAGCCACAACAGGCCACAAGCCAATGTACCTTTTGTGGCGGTCCCAAGCCTGCATAAATAGAGATTGTGGCATCAGGAAGGGCATCTGGCCCAAAACCTATGCAAATCAATAACCAAATCACTGCATACTAGGATAACAATAACAATAACAATTACCTTAGACTTTTTAGTGCACTTTTTGATAATACCCCTAGCTTAATATTGTTCATTTTTTACAGTACTATCTGCCTTTTTTGGGGGTCTCAGAAAATGTTGTTGTCTATTGTAGAAGGAATGAAGTATGTCTCTATAAACAACTCTTTCATTAGCTACGTATGTAAATAATATTTTTGGCACTTTGACATTGAATCTAATGGAGGTCTAAATCCCACCTGTGCAGAGTTAGCATTTGGCTTCATTGACTGTGGCCTTTATACACACACATACACACACACACACATGCACACGCACACATATTGTTGGTTATAATTATTGTTTTGTGTCGAGCTCTGGAGGTCGCTGGCCTCTAACCATTATTTGGTTTTGGACAGACCCTCTGTGGAGCGCAGATCAATCTCTCACCTACAGAACATTCTAGCATATTTCTATCACCAGCATATTGATTTTTCCATGAGCGGGGCCTGCTGCTGTTGTGTGTTTCATGCAACACACTGCACTGACTAACTATCACAGACGCAGCCGCACCTAGTTGTTCATTTATTCAGTTCTGTAGACAGCCATGGGCATTTTTTGGTGTGTAAAATGCATACATTGGCATATTTAGCTGCTTTAGATGTCAAACACACACTCGTAGGTCTTGTTAAAGAACCACAAAGCAAACCGTGTCCTCTTTGGAGTTTTCTATACAACACAAACTAATCAATGAGCATCTTCCCATCATTTCTTTCCATATTCCTATGCTATTCTTACCAATATTCCTTCATATATTCATCTAACCCTCTTTTCTCTTGCTTTTTTGGCTCCTGACAACATGATTTGCAAAAAAAAAAAAAAAAAAAAAACCCAGACAGACAGAGTGAGACGGAGTGATTTGAAAGGAAACAGTGTGTGTATGTATGACAAAGATGGAGGGAGAAAGGAATATAAGGCAGCGTTATTGTCATCTATAACATGGCCGGACAGGGGAGGGTGATTTGGATTTAAATAATGTATTAGTTTTTCACAGCTACCATCCACAAAGCCTCACAAAGCTGCAGAACATAATAACTTCTTTAAGGTGGAGGTGACATGTTGCGAGATGAGATTGCTCGTCTTTTAGATGCAAATGAAGTTGTGATGTTGGCTGATCAAATTGTGTTGTTTAGCGATAAGGCAACTAGTTGAAAGAGGTGGTCGGAGCTAACAGGGAGGCGAGCAAAAAAAGGGGGGAAAAAAATGTGTGGGAATTTGTCAAAAGCCAATAATCACTGTGGTGCCAGAGAGGAGTACTATATCAGAGCTCCAAATCAATATCACATTACTTTGAGTACGGGAGTATATACAAGACTCATCAAATTGATTATTTTTGATGCTACAATGGCAGTTTGGTGTTGTTCAATTACAGCGGCGGTGTGTGAATTTAGAGCAAAAAAAATGTATATACAAGAAGACAAATGGATATTTATTTGACTAAAATAAAGCTGTGCCCGGGATAGAGATGAGGAATGGTTATGTCACTGTCTGGTTAAAAGATGACTTGTTTCATTGGACATTGAAATTTCATGAATATATTTTGCAAGAGCCCAGGAAAAACAGAATTCATCATGAAGTTTGTACAGGCCATAATGTCATGTGGAAGATTAGTCATTAGTTTCCCAGTGCATTGTGGGAACTGTGGTATTGTTAAGCATATGCCTCACTGGACTAGACTGGGCTACAGAGTATACAGGATTCACTACAATTAATTCTAATAAAATCCCATTAGATGTATGTGCCTAAACTAAGGTGCATTTCAATACATTATAAGTATGATTGAGTACGTCTCTGACTAACTGATTACTGATGACATTAACAAACCACTGCAGTAGAAGAGACTGAATCTTTCGGTGGTGTGTCCTTTCTTTATTTATTTTGATGCTGTTTCTAATGGATGCTACTTTACAACATCTGCTATATGAAGGTGTTTGGTTTCTGCAATAAAGGGCATGATAAAGAACAAACAATTTTAAACCAAAACTCAAAATACTTTGTATTTCTAATCAATTCACAATATGTAGCGGAGGAAGTGCCAATACATGAAAAATGTAAATTAACTAAGTACTTCAATCAGCTACAGTGATAGAAATATAACTATGTTTTGGTATCTTTGGTGGTTTGTGCAGAAGCCTAATCCTGCTGGGGAATGAAATCTGTATCAGCAGAAAATGTCCTTGTAAATGTCCTTCCTTGTTGACTTTGCACACAGTGGTGTGACCTAGGTGATATAGCATCCCAAACCATTAAAAATCAAAATAATTGTGGTCCAAATTTTCACTTTGTGTGCTGATACAAAAATATGTGTGTGTGTAAAAAATAATAAATCCATATTATGAAATTTGGATTAGCTGCTCTTTGAAAACTCATCTCCTTAAGTAACACCCGTCCAACTGTTGCTAAGAACGGCTTGTATCAGTGATCTCCAGCTTCTCGTAATGGCTCTAAGTCTTCAGTACGGGGCCATCAGGAGAGACAAGGCGCGGCGGCTCCTTGGATGATTAAAAAGTCATTTCCTTAACTGTCCTCCCAGGATTTGCGAGACCCTTTTTTTTTTGTAAGAAAACATTAAATTGCTCCAATCAAGCATAAACGTCTCCTGCTTGTGGTGTAATTTGTACTGCCGTTCGCATGGTGGGTGCTTATTTGTCATCCTTTTCCTTTGGCGCTTTTCCCAACTGCCTTGATCAACAATTAATGGTTGAAATTGCTTCCCTGTTACTTATGGCTGTGGAGACAGATGCGGCAATGTAGACACAAAAATATGAGAAAGCTGTTTCATTCAAATGGCCTTTATTGAGAAACTTTATTCACTTGAACTTCTATAAAGACATCTAAGCTTATAGCATTTATCTTTTGTGGGATACAGAATATTCTTATTCCAAACCAGAGATAATATTTATGTCCTTTGTATTTTAAAGTTTACAGAAAGACATAATAAAAGTGTTGAGCCCCAAATTGCACACAGTATAAGCTGTGCATTTGCAGACTTACAGCAGCCTTCGCTATGACCACACTCAACCCGCAAAACTCAAAATGAAAATGGCAACAATAAGGCACTGTAAATGTAAAAGGTTTATATTTTACTTAGTCTTTTTAGAAAGTATTACATAGATAAATATGTTAGATGTGTATTATTCTGTACCGTTACAGCCTCCGGATTTCTTTCCTCTCTTCTTGTGCCTCTCCCCCACTCTCTTGCTCACACAATGACCTTTAGTGCTCTTTTCTTCATTGTGGGGACAGGCTGGGGCCTGGCATCTGATAGAATCAATATTCTATTATGATAGTGCGTGGAGCGTGTGGGGCTTTACAACTGGCCTGTAATAGTCTCTCTATTTCATCCCGTGGCAGCCATGGCCTTAGGGATCATCCAGGCTTCTCGGGGCTCTATGCTCCCAGCGTAGCCCCATTTCCATTAGCGGGGCAGGCCTCTGCACAGGGGACAATCTGTGACCGATGGATGGGGTTGAGAGAGAGTCCAGCTGCAGTGCAATGTGTGTCAATAGACTGTGTAATAGCCAGGCCTGGGTGAAATGTTAGTTAAATGGCTTTACAGTTAAAAAGATAGAGCTGGGTGGATACCTGAGCTATTTTTGTCACAGTGTTTTTTCTTTTCTTTAATTTGATTTTAGACCTAATGATACAGATACTTGCAACTTAACATGTTTTCTGTTTTTTTCTCTAACACGTTGCAAATTGATCTCTGTATGTGTATGTGCATTTTTGTAAGTTGTGGTGTCAGATTAAGCAGTAAACTGTGATCACATAGAACACGTGGCTGACACTTTCATGTGGTTCCAAAAGAATTAGCACTAATGCTGTTGTAAAGAAATACTTTCATTTCATGCAACATGACAAGTATTAGAGAGCATTTTACACTAGTATGCTGAGAGTATCACCTGAGTTGAACCTTAAACTTAAACTAAATACAATAAAAGTAGTGCTTTCTCATGCTAACCTTTGTCTGGGTGCAACTTAAAATGGCAGACACAAAGGTTGATGGTGGTATTTTAAAATGGATTCACTGTTGGTGAGCCAGACCTCGGTCAGGAGCCATGGCGCCCCCTGCCCCCGCACTCCAACATGTAAAACAGTTGTTGATTAGAAAAGTCATGGGTCGCACTGCACTTGCATGGAGGGAGTGCTAAAGTGAAATGTTAAGCTATTAGAGATCATAGCACCAGGCAGACCTCCATAAAACATTTATGCCATTACAGCTGCTTTTCGCGAATAATTAACTGATATGAGCATTTTACTCAGCCAAACGCAGTTAGGGCTCTAAAAATCCTTGCATTTAAATGTCATTTGAGTTGTATTGTGAATTTTTAATCTCAGGCTGTAAACATTATGAGGTTAGCAGGGCACGCTGGAGGAACAAACGCGGCGTCGTTTTGAGATCTTTCCATCAAAGGTTAGAATCTATTTCAGTCCAAAATGTCAGCTTTAACTATAAAATACATGAGAACTAGATCAGAGTCTCATCCTCATAAAGTTGTGTGAATGCATAATATTAGTGAAGCTACCGAAGTCAAGAATAAAACCTTTCAGTAAGCTGCTGGTGGAAAGTCAAATATTTTTGCTCAAGTAATTTACCTAAAGGTCCTATGTTATGCTTCTTTCAGGCTTTTTGAAATAGTTTACTTTACCTGAAATACTTTTTACTCAAGTAACACTTGAATTATACAGTTTGTTATTGTTGTTTTTTGAGTACCACCACTACTCACTATCTACTTTCTTATCTTTTTGAAGTATGCCAGTTTCCTTTAGCCTATCCTCGTGAGAAAGTGCGGTCCCTGTCAGTGGCTATAGACAGTGCAGCAGTAGCAGCCTGTGTGTGTTTGATGGAGAGTTTGGCGACTGAAGGTGTGTGATGAGGGCCCATTCTCCTCATATCCATCATGATGTAACCGTGAGCAACCCGGATCTAAATTACCTTCATCTGGCATTATTCCAGCACATGCTATAAATGAGGTAATCGTCCTTGACTATAAAATTTGCATTTTCAAGACTTAATTGCTATCATTACATTTTTTGCGTAATTCTATTAATTTAACAGAATGGGGGAACGGAGCCTCTTTTATGGTTATAATTTGCAGTAAAACAATGCATTTCCCAAAGTAGAAAAAAGTCTCAAGCAGGAAAAAGGGTTAGAAGAATATGAAGACTACTTTGGCCTTCTGTCACTAGCGTCCATTTAGATATTAAATATACACTACTGTGCAAAGGTTATAGTGTGGCATGGAAAATGCTGTTAACTATGAGTGCCTTAAGAAATACAGATTTTTTTTATTTTTATTTTTTTCAGGTTAGAAATGGACCAAAGACTGTTCATGTGAGTGTTTTAAGGGATTATTACCCATTGTTAGCTATAATGAGTTTGTGGCTTGATGGAAAAAGCATTTACCCCTGAATTAGAAGATCTTAGGGTTTAAGTCCAGGTCTGAACTCTATGTATTTACCATTGTGAGTTAGGACCTGAGCCTTGGAAGACGCCTATACTCTCTCTGGGTGCTTTAAGTTTTTATTTTTATTTATTTATTTATTTATTTATTTATTTATTTATTATTATTTTTTTGCAATTTCATCTATTTTTCTGCATTTACGCAATCTTTTTGTTCATAGCCTTCCTTTAGAACCTAAGACTTTTGCACAGCACTGTAATTTGAAAGCAAATAGACTTACATTGTCATATGAGAAGTGTGTTTGACCAAGCCATTATTAAAAAGCACTCTGAGCTGAAGTTGTCTCAGGTCATGAAAAGCATCACTCACGTCCCATCTCTGTATTGTGCACGTTAACTCAAGCTTATGTGGTGATGGCTTCTATTTTTGCCACCCTTTTTTTAACGTCGCCGACCACTATCTTTTGTGCGTCGGCGATGTCAGCTGTGCTCAGTGGTGCCGTTCCCAAATAGTCCATAGCAGCGCACGGCGGATGACACGGAACAAGGGAGCCATCAACTCCCATTTGTGCTTCCTGCCGTGACCTTGCCACAGACGTCTATGAGGTTCACGAGCGTGAGCCGAGCTAAGTGCCAGCCACATTCTGCAACCCGCTGCACATCTTCGCACTGGCCTGACCTCAAAACTGTGGCCTTGTTTTTATGAAAAGGCTCACAACACAAAAACTAATGTCATCACCAGGCTGCAACTTTTCTATTAGTTTTTTTTTTTTTTCATTAAATACTAACTATACTAACTATATTACTTATACTAACTATATTACGTAGAAGTAAAAGTACTTGACAAAATTGTGACTGTTACTCACACTATTCAGCATTAATTAAGTCTTAACTAAGCATTAGTTACTAGTTAAGTGATTATTTATAAAGCATTACTTTTGAACACCCCTGAGTTATAAACATTGTTATTAATGTTAAATTCTTTAGTAATAACTCGTGTAAATCAGGTCAATGTTATAAGTCATCAGTGTTAATAGAGTGTCTATTCATTAACTATTGTTAATTACATATTGATTAATGCTTTATTACAGCGTAATAGTTGTGAGTTTTTCTAAAATGTAAAATGAATAAATAAATAAAAAGTTACTGTAGTATTGTATAGTATTTTATATTTAGTAGAAACCACTTGCTGCTATCACCATTACTACTACTGCTGCTGCTAATACTAATGTTATTATTACCATTATGACAACTTCTACTACTACTACCTACTTTGCCACCAAGGCCAAACAAAACAATACTTGTCATTTAGAGACAGTAAAAATGTACTCAGAAAGTGAAATTTCCTCCAAATGTATACCTATGTAAAGTTATCATGTTACCTTCCACCACAGTACATCAATAATGTTGCATCTGATATTAAAAAAGACTATGGGAAAATGATTCTTACTGCTGAGGCTGCTGTCTCTACCTTTATTAATATTCCTCACACTTATACAAAATGCATGCATTTGGTAGAACTTGAATGATCAATAAGTTGTAGGCCGATACTATGAATAAATTTTAAGTTTGTAACTTCTTAAAATGCACCAGCAGACTCGCTAAAAAGATTCCCCGAAGGCATTACAGAGCTTCCTAGCCTCAATGTGAAACAATTTGACAACTCTCAGAGAATGAATGAATTTACCTCCGCTGTGACTCACTTGACTAGCTGCATAGAGGGAGCCAAAGGAGAATCATTTTCAGTGTAAGAATGTAATATTCATTTATAATTAACAGTTATTTATAGTAAATGCCAGGTAAATAAAAATGAATTATTGGAAAGTCTGGGCAGGTTATAATTACACACTCTACAAAGGCTATGTCATCACTAGAGTATGCAAACTTGCAACAGTAAAACCAAAACATGTACGACCCAACTATACCTGAATATCTCATCATGGCACTTGTTAGAGGGTGGAATATATTAGGCAGCAACAACTTGTTAGAAGCAGGAATAATTGGGGAAGTGTAAGGATTTGGACAATGGCTAGAGACGACCGGGTCAGTTTACAACCAAAACATTAGCCTGGCCCTCCATTTTCTGTACAAAATTTGTCTTCAGTGTGGATTTGAGGTGTTTTTAGAGGGCAGAAATTCTCCTGAGTGGGAACAGTTGTGAAGGGAAAGAACATCAGACCCATTTCACAGGGAAAATTATCTGAAAGTGAATTGGCAAAAAAAACTGAATATTGAATGCAGTATATATTCAACCTGCATGCATTTTACAGAAAGAATTATTTAAAAGTGATTCAAAATGGCTGGCTAGGTTATAAAAATGCATACAAACAAGGCAACATCTACCAAGCATACTCTACTATTATTCTTCCTTGCTTCTCTGTCCTTCTGCACTGACTTCCTCTGACACTGACCAGGTGCTGTAGTCACTCCAGCTCTCCACAGCGCCTCTGAAACAGGAAGCAGGTACAGCCCTGATGCTTAACATAGGGTGAAGAAACACTGAGCGTTGTTTTGAGCATGTCAGGTGACATCAGCTCAGGCTCCAGCGTGAGGTGAAGAAGACCATTACCTTCTCAAGTCTCTGTTTCACCATCTGTGAAGCGATAGGACACACGGGAGATGCAGTTAGGAGTAGCTGTCAGGTGCATACACTCTGGGCTTCACAGGAGCAGTACTGACAGCAGCGCTTAACTGTGTGTGGGTATGACAATAAGGAGGACTGACTCACTTCCATACAGTGCTTCATGCTTGCTTGAATGAAACTCAACTGCATCTTTGGAGAGGCTTGCATGAACCCAAAATTTGTCTGTCCCACAAATCCTGGAATAATAAAACAAGGTGTGCGTGGTTGCAGTTTGGTTTTTGCTGCTGCTTCTCAACAAGGAGCTGGTAGAGGTTTGATCCCAGGGCCGGCCGACATGTAATCTCTCTAAGTGGAGTCTGCATGGGCTCTCCACCTAATGCCCATAGTTGCTGGGACAGGCTCCTGGTACCCATGACCCCTAATGGGAACATGCAAAAAAAGATCAATAACTGTTGTTGAGAAACTGTTACTAATCCTGCTACTACCTCTGTTACAACTACAGTACATGTGCTACTGTTCTGCCTGGAAGACTGCTCCCTCGCTCATCAAGCTGCTGCTTCACCTACACCTACTGCTGAGAGGACTCCTCACCTTTCGCATGCCACGCCTCCTCTGCTCCGTCTCAGCCTATCATCACTCAGCATGTCATTACTCAGCCTGCATTTAAACAGGCCTCATCACCTCACCAGTCAGCTTTTCAGCTCGTGCAGTGCAGCCCTCCTCCTCCTCTCCATCACCGCCTCTGCAGCCAATATCTCCTCTTCATCGTCTCTGCACCAGAAGGTCCACCTCCTCTCCACCTCCACCAGTGTCTGGGCTCCGGGGGGAAGACTCTCTATTGTCTACCCTGCTCTGTACATTCAGTGCATCGGTCAACATCTTTCCTGCCAAAGCTATTTCAATAATTGTCTTCAATAAATCTTTGCTAATGTAAACTTTTGTCTCTGCTTGAACCTGTCCAGGTTGAACTATTATTAGTGGTCAATAAACTTTTTTTATTTATTTATTTATTTTTTTTATTTCATTTAGAGATGGGAGTACAAGTAGTGTTTGTTCATTAAACATACCCAGAAAGTACATTTTCTTCTAATCTAGCCATCATCTAGTCATCTAGTTACTTTCCACCTCTGCCTTATGTATTACCAAGTTCACTGTCTTCATAGCCTTAATAAGAACACTGCAGTATAATCATATCTAAATCTGTGTAAAGCTTAAGTAAATGTAACCCATGTTTGAGTATGGATTTGACTCCCACCCTTGTGTTGAAAGCTGCAGCCGCTCACTTCCACTGCTCTGGTTTCATCTGTCAACACACTCAGATGTATTGTATTTGTAAAGGTCTCTCTGCTGTGAAATGGTTTGTTTTCTTCTATCACTTAGTCAATAACAGTTCAACCACTTTTAAGACATATTTAAACTTTACTGTGTCTTACTGAGACTTTGGTCTGTGGCCAAATCAAACTTCACTTTCTGTAGTAAATACAAGCACAATAAAATATCGGTGGTTTGTTTGTGTTAATATGAACAGCTAAACAAGGCAACTGTCTGAAGTAGAAGAAGTACTCCAAATCTGTACTCAAGGAGGAGTACTGTTACTGCAAAATAATATCTCACAAGCAGAAGTAAAAGGTAATCAACACAAATATTAGTATCAGTTACTAATACTACTATCATTACTACTGCTGCTATTACTATTAAACCCAAACCCGTATCAAACCAGTGATATTCTAACTGCAACCTGAGAGTGTTGCGTGTTATATATATATATATATATATATATATATGACTAATGCATTATTATTATTATTATTATTAGTAGTAGTAGTACTAGTAGTAGTAGTAGTAGTAGTAGTAGTAGTAGTAGTAGTAGTATAAAAGCAAATTGTACTCCAAAAGTAAGTTACTTACTCTAGTCACTTTCCACCACTGTTCAGTATTAAAAAGCACTAGTAAAACTTTTGAAATAGGAAATTGACTAATATGTTTTGAAATGTTTGTTAATGCCAAAATCAAGAGCTCTTTTATTTAGCTCTTTGCATACTCAAACAGAAGGACATTTTGTTGATGAAGCACTGTACTTGACATTCATCTGTTGTGCAAATTAACATTTAATAGCCATACGCATTTGAATATGTTCCTTCTTGACACAGAGAGAAACCCACAACATCTAGCACGTACATACACAAGCTGGAGAGATGGGTTTTGGCCACAGGCGCTTTAGCCCACCACAAGACACATTAATTGTTTAACAAAATATCTAAGTCTGTTGCCCATTTTTCAACATTGTTTTGCTTGCTCCTGTAAACAAGTATCGTCTCGCCGTTTGTTCATCACAACGCAACATCGGGCGTTGTGAATTAACATTTGGTGTGCCCTGCAGTAATGCCCTTCTAAAAAGGCTAAATAGGAAGACTGGTGGGAGGATGGAGAGAAGGGGCATTTGTCATTTATATGAATTAAAAAGATATTTCTTGAGTTATTGTTGTTGGGTTAATAGATGGAAAGTGACATGTGGAGAAGTCACATTCTCCAGCCAAGGCATCAAAAGTGTCTTTAAATGGATCTAATAAAAAAAAAAAAAAAAAAAAAACAGCACCCCCGACCAATGCAAGAAACTACAGAACCCATACAGAGACTATTGTTTTGATTTACTGCGGTACTGTTTTTAAATCAGTATGAGCGCTTGTTGCTTACAGTACTTTTAAGAAAATACACTTTTACTTGAGTTAAATATGGAGGGGAAAAATCTCTGGATGAATAAAAGTATTTTCTACCTTAGTGGGTAGTAGTAGTATTTGTAGTAGTAGCAATATTGACATAGTAATAATATTAGTAGTTGTATTAATAGCAGTATCAATATTAGTACTCATAGTAGTTGTAGTAATAATAGTAAAAAGTTGTAGTACTAGGAGAAGATTTTGTTATGTTAAAAATACTTTCAAAAGTACTTTCTAGTTACGTAAACCACATTCTAATACTCAATACATTTACTCAGTTTAGTATAGGACTTTTTCCTTCTTAAATAATATTATTTTGCAGTAACAGTACTTCTGTTGAGTGCTGATTTGATGTAGCCTCCTTCTTCCACTACTGATGATAATTGATGATAGAATATACACAATAAAACTGGTTGGCATGCAATGTAGAGCTAAGAGCCAGGAAGCCTTTTTTTTTTTGTTTTGTTTTCCTTTTTTAACATTTTCCAGTCTAGGCCTACATTTAAAAAACTCACTGACAACTCTGACTAAATGCATGTGTTTCCAAAGGTGTTGCACTTTACCTGGCAGCCCTCTTGATCCCCCCTCCTCTCCTCTCCAGCTCAGGAGCGTGACACCATCTGTCTACTGCACGCTCTGTGCTTGTTTGTTTGTTTGTTCGGTGCAGCTTTGACTTTAGCTTGAGAGGAACCCACTCTGGCGCTCCTCAGGTGGTACACACGAGCTTTTAGAGGAGTTGACATGAAGCGTGGCAAAAAGCAGCAATAAGCCAAGGCGATGTCTCTAGGAAAATTGGAAAGTGTGTGGTGTGACCGTGTAAACCTGATACTGCAGGTCATGATCAGGTGCTTACCTCCAAGACTGAATACCTAATACTAGCCCCTGACCTGTGTGTTTAGTGTCTTATGAGGGTGAAAGTGTGCGAGGGGCATCTCCTGATCTCCCAGTGAGACTGATGCGTGTCGATTGGTGGCCAGGCCATGCTCAGCGGCGCTTGGCCAGTGTCAGGTGAAATTAGCAGCTGTCAATGAGCTACTCCCACACTGGAGGAATTCATTAAGTACTATGCCATGTTGGAGCCAATGGCAACAATTCTCTCTACAAATACTGTAAATAGAAATAGAAAGACAAGGAAGGGGGACTTGATCCGAGCAAATCGTTTTTGTTTTGCTTAGTTTTTCAATGCTTTAAGTGCAGTCCTCTACTTCCCTTTTGTCTTTTTTCATGTCGATTCCCTTCCTGGTGCAATCCTTTCCATTTATCCAGGCTTGGCACTGGAAAGAAAGAGTACACAAAGAGTACACTTGCTTGTGACCTCTAGTGGCTGGATTCCTAAAACACATGCGCATTAATAGACTATGGTGTGATGTTAAATGTACTATTTTGTTAAGGGATGGTGTTCTAGCAGAGTATTTGGATCTGAGGGGAGCCGGCTGTCTCCAGCTGGACACACAGTGGACAGTCTTTCTGCAATGAGCATTGGCTTTGTCCCAGATCTGCCCTGGCACAAGAGAGGCTGCTTTCAACTGACCAGGCCAACTCTGTCACCATGTCCCTTCTCTGCTTTTCTATCTTCTGAAACATGCCATTTTAGCTTCCCATGCTTTGAATATATAATTTTCCATAACACCTTTCATTTGTTTTTCTCTAAATCCTTCACTAAAACTTCTGAAGCGCACTTCTGTGCAGGACATAACCTGAAGATGAGTCACGCTTGTTGTGTTTGCTGCCAAGCTATTTCTATGAACAGAATGCATTATAAATGTCACACTCATTGGAAAACTATCAAACCCCAGTTTTCAAATGTGCCTCGACAAGCTGTTGTGAAGCACTTGTGGTTCACTGTTATTATTTTTAAGATGAAAGTATGTTTTGTCTTTGTAGAGACACATTTATAGAACATCTTTTGAGCCATTGGTGCAGCTTTTATGTGTTGATTTGCCTGATCAAAACATACGACTTTGAACTGGGGTCCATTTGCCCTCATGAGAACTCTCCTAATCCAGTGCTTCCACTTTAGGAGCTGCTACAGAGCCGCGCTCATTAGAATTAGAGACATTAGTTACGACCAAAGGAACTCTATTTCACGCACATCTCCCCGCCTAAATAAATGAAGCTTTGCGAATCCTCCACAGCTTTTAATAGCCGCCGCTAATATTACAGGTCACAAATGATTGCACCCTCCGACTCCGCTTTGGTTGATCAAACACAAGCAGAGATTATCAGTGTTATTTACGCCTGTGTATCACTTTGGCACAAACACTGCACTTATGGAAATGCCAGCTCTTTATGGTAATGCACTTTTATAATGATTTATGTTGGAATAACACAAGCACACAGTTGTTTTAGTTTTATTTTTCTCTTGTGTCTGTAGCAGGCCTAGCTATTATATCAAACTTAGTCATGTGACGTTTTAAGATTCACTGATAGTTTGAATATGAAAGCTCTATATATTAAAATAATATCTCGGTATTTTTCAGTTGGGAACAATAACACACATATCCGTCCATTTCAGAAGCGTTAAATTGGGTCGGTTTGCTATATGGGCTAACCAAACTAGATCAATAGTATTTATAGTGCCATATAAAATAGAGAGATGACTCAACCTTTTAAAATTCATTATAAAATCAGGAGTGAATAATGCATGCATGTCTAATTACCAACAATCCAGAAACATTTGAAAGCCTTGCCAAAAAGAAATTAAGATGCGAACCTTGTCCATGAACAAACATACAGCACGGATTCCTTCTATACTTGCACCCATCCGAAATAAGCATGCAGTCACAGGTACTCAATGTATCGACAAATTAAAATAAGGGATTACCGCGATGACTGTGGATGTGTGTGTGGGCATGGGCTGCCATACGCACACAGGCAGGGAGGCAAAGCAGGCCTTACATTGCCCACAGCTACTCGGCTAAGGATTCCCGATAAGGAGAATTAGTCAAAACTTGGGAGCTGCCAGTCAGCGCCAATTAAACTTTAATCTTAGGCTGAAACAGGCACAAATAAATTAAACCCTTGTGAGCGGCAATGTGCGCTCTCCTGATAATAGGGGATTGAAGTCGTCTCGGAGCGAGGCTGCAGTGTTCTCCCGGCTCAGCCATGGCAGGCAGCAGCAGCAGCGGTGGTGCAGGGGGAACAGGGTTAGAGCTGGTGATAGACAGAAGAGGCAAAATATATATAAGTCTAAAAGTTGAACATGAAGCAAACTTGTCAAGGAGTATTGATGCAGGACAGCTGGAGATATGTGCTTTTTAAGAAATACAGTGATAGACTATGTAAGACAGAGGCAGATGAGAAAACAGGAATGGAGCAGACAATAAGAGAAGAAGACAATATGGTTGTCATTTTAAGATGTTAGATAGTCTGTATATTCTGACTTCTCATGTATAATAGGTTTTGTGATAGGTCATATGTGAAGGCGCCTCGGTTGTTCACATAGTAGAGTGCATAACACATAGTGGAGAGGCCTAGGTTTGATTTCTGGCTTTGGCTTTTTCTGGCTATTTGCTTAATGGTTTTATCCTCTCTCTCCCTAATTTTTGTCCTTCAAACTATATGTATATTAAAAAAACAGCAAAAAAAAATTAACAACAATAAAGCCAATACCAGTGGGCACATCAAAACCCAGACTTCAGGCAAGATGACTACAGAGTATAGTTATATTCAGTCATTAGAGGTGTTTTGGTTAGTTTAGAGTTTCAGCAGGAAAATAAGAGGCCATTTAGGTGTGACCATAAAACAAAAATATGTTTATTATCTGGCCATTCTTCATTCAAGGATGGTGAATAGGAAAAAAAAAATGCTTTCGTAACTCGCAAGATATGTAAAGTTGCTATTTATCACAAAAGTATCAAAAAGCCAGTGTACTCTGTGCCAGCCCCCAGCCAGAATACTGTAAGTTCTGAGGTTTATATCAGAAAGGGCTTCTAGCGTAAAAACTTTCTTGTTGCTTATGGTTAAAAATAACACCTTTATTAGAAATGCCAGCTATCTATATAATTAACCTCCTTAGTCCAACACTTCTTACATAGGAAGCTTTTCATAAACGCTTGTTGTAAATGTGAACAATCTTTAAAGTAGTATTGTATCTGACATTGTTATGTGTGCTGGAATTTGATAACCTAACCATGCATGACGCTCCCAATACCTAAATAGAAATGATATTTTCAATCATGCACAGGCATGGAAAACACAGTACAAGTATCAACCAATATAATATTAACAATAAAGAAAGATCTAACCTTCATATCAGCCAGGGGAAACACTTTTAAAGCCGCAATATTCTAAAGTATGGTTGTCTCCGTTTACGCCGTGTAGCGGGGGATATTTCATTAATATTTTTTAATGAATTAGCAGCCTTATCTGTATTTCCCGTGCCCGACCTGTGCTAGCCTGGTGTTTAATTTCAAAGTAATTTTCTTGCCATATGAGCATGCCGTTTATGTATTAATGTCATGGGCCTTGTCAGCCGGTGCAGTGATTTATTCCCAAGTATAGCGGTCACATACATCCTAATATCTTAAAAAGGAAGCCCCAGAGAAATGCGGTGATGAGAAAACAATAACATTAACAATATTAGCGACAATAATGAAAATAATTGCCGGTGAAGCAACAATGGTAATCACACATAGAGCAATACCTCTGACCGAATCGTACACAATTATCATGCATGTGTATATAATATAATTAATTCTATGTCTGAGCCTCGGTGCCGCGGGCGATCGGCATAGAATCAGTTTTGTATGTATAATAGATCAGAGCTTAGTTCATGAATAAAACAAACGTGGGGAGTGTGCACTAGTGACTGTGTGGTGAGTGTTTGTCTTTGGACAGCCGAATCAAAGTGAACATGTAATATTGTGATAATCCATACTTGATGAATTCAAGGGGCTGACTTGCCTTAGCTAAGTTCAGCTAATTTCCAGACACGGCTTGCCTCCGTAATTGAGTTTCCAATAACATTATGATTATTCCAGCCCACATGATAATTGAATTCAAGGTATTTTTTTCTTAACAGTGCAATATTGTAGATGTGTGATTATTATGCATTTGCATGTAGATTTCCGTGCCTTCCTCAAACTCATCACTTTCCTCCTAACTGGATTTCCTATATTGTAGCATACATTTGGCTCATAACAAATGACGGCATCCCCTCTCGTTATGAGTGTGGAGTCAATTATTCCAAAAAGTTCATTTTTATATCAATTTTATTCCTCGTAATGGTATTTGGGAGGATGATTCCTTCCTCCAAAAAAAGTCACCCAAAAAAGTACCCGACGTAGACCTGTTTGTCATTCTCATTATACGTGAAAAGTGAATATTTTTACTGTTGAACTCATCAAATTCACATCACTGCCAACACTCCTCCCACGCATCCAGTTTGATCCTGCTTAAGAAATGCTATCAAACTTAGACACCCTGGCCCCAATACTCATGTGTTGCATAATGTAGGCTGTATAGGCAGAAGTGGCGCTGCCGTGAATGTAATTTTCATTAGCTGATCGTGCCCCAGTAGGTTTGCTTCAGTACAGTAGGGGCTCAATGCCTGAATATAGGAGTTGTATTTTGCACAATGCACCAAATCCCCTTTTCTCACAGCTCTAGGTGAACTGGCTGCTGCCTTGTGCTGCTGCATTAAATGAATTTTTGAGAAGAGTTTGATGCATACATAGTAACAAAAACTAAACCCAGAAGTGGGAAATTATTTAACTTTACTGCTCGCACTCGAAAGCAGAAACTTGTGGGTGGTTATTTAGTATCAGTGGTGGAAGAATTACTCAAAATCTGTAGACTAGAAAGTATGGTTTCTTTACAATAATATTAATCCAGTATTAGTAAATGTAATCAACACAATAATTACTTGAGCTTTGATGTAAACATATGTGGATTTTTTTTTTTTTTTTTTGCACAGAAGAGGGGGTAAAGGGTATCAATTACCCAGGGCCCACTGTATGGAAGGGCTCTCAAAAAGCCTGGCATGTGTGAGGGATATTGAGCAAGTGACCATTGGGGTCCACTAAGATGATTTATACAAAGGCCCCAGAATGTTGACTAGTCCTACTACTATTATCACAACTGCGTATATGTTAGTACTACTGGTGCTGCCTCTACCTTATTATTATTACTGCTACTACTATGATTACAACTACTATTACTGCTGCTACTACTAGTACTACTGGTACTGCTGCTACCTCTATTAATGTTACTGCTACTACTATGATAACAACTACTATTACTGCTACTACTACTTGTACTGCTGCTACCTCTATCAATGTTACTGGTACTACTTTGATTATGACTACTATTACTGCTGCTACTAGTAATACTGGTGCTGCCTCTACCACTATTATTGTTAATGCTATTACTTCTGTTACAATGCACTGAGGTGAAAAATAATTTTAGATTTCACAAATTGATTATAAGTAAAAAAGTAAGTATGTTTTAGGAAATGTACATATGCAATGTACTGTTATAAATGTATCTAGTTACTTTCCACCTCTGTTCAGAACTATAGCTCTGTGTTAGCTGCTTGTATTAGAGGATGACTGGGCGACTATAGTGAATATTTGGAGCTACAGTGAAGAGCTCTATCTCTCTCATCACTGGGAGTAGCCACAGGGCCCTCCCTCACACTCCGAGGATGGCACCAGCCAAGACATTATGCCCGAGTTGAGCTGTTGTTTTGCATAAACGTTGAATCATACCAGCATCCTCTTTTTAATGTGTTAACAACAGCCTGCACTGATATTGATTTAATGCTCACTAATATTTAAACTGGCCTAAGGGATCGATGCTGGTGATTTAATATTGTCTACTAGTACACACATAATACAATGACATAACATTGATCATTTGGTGCAGGGTTTAACTTGTTGGGAATGTTGGTAAAGCTTAATCAAATAAATAAGCTGTAGAGGTGTACATAGAAATAAAGGTAAAAACAAGATAAGTCTCTTATAAGTCGATTGTCAAGGCATGTGTTTAGATTTGAACGCTGGTCTTGAATGTCCTAAATTATGACTCATCGGTCAACCAAACCTACTGCTTGTGGATCATGAAAAACATTACATCTCATATTATTTTATTTCAAATATCTTGGCTAGATTCAACCCATTTACAGTGGTTTAAGAAAGACTTCTGGTGGTACCCATGATTACTTTGCAGTCTGGTTTAATTTGGAGCCATTTTTAGTCCTGGTTTAGTCCTGCTGTGGTTGGGGCTTGAATTTAAAGTTCAGACCACTACTTTTGTCCTGATTTAGACCTGGTTTAGTCCTAAGTACTGATTTTGTCCTGGTTTAGTCCTGGTGTACAAAGTTTAAGAATTGCTGTTTTAAGACAAATCCTATGTCAACATATATTTCTATGCAAACAGGCTAAACTCTGTTACACATATTGACTTCCATTGTCAGTGACTACACAAAGTCATGAAGTGCACTTACATTTCTTTCCACAGTCCACATCCATTATTCTTTTTATATGAAATCCTGGTCATGAGAAGAATGGGAATAGTAAAGGTAGAAATGAGGAGGAAAGAAAGGTTGCAACAACTTTTAACAAAACATGACACACGACTGAGAGGGCTGAGTTCTCATTTACATACGCTGACATTTTACTGAGAATATTTCAACGTTAGGCTGAGCTGTAATGAACTCCTGCCAGGGACCAGTCAAGGAATAATGTTTCCATAAAGGTAACCTGTCCACATGTGCGGCAGGAGAAGGATGTGGAGGAGGAGAGCCACATTTTTCTCCTCTCTGCCTCTCTCTTCCTTTATGTCGGCTGTTTGGTAACAAAGGGGTATTTTTCTTTGGGCGCGCTTCATCCATCTTGGCTGATACTGATTTAGTGTATTTTTCCAGCCTTTTTACAGGCTAATTGCACATGGAGACGGTGAATTTGTTAGTGGTGACACCTTGCCTACCCATTGGGAATGCATCTCATTACGGGACGCAATGTCCAGGAACATCAGATATTATTAGCTGTCATTAATCTGCCATATATAGTGAAGTGGGAGAGCAGGCGAGAGAAGGGCGACAAAGGACACAAAGAGATAAATATGATGAGTGGAGTGGGCTGCGAGGTGAGGTCAGAGGTCACAAAGGTTAGCGAGCACCCAAGTGGGGGGTGGTTGGTGATGAAGTCTTAATCTGGCAACAGATCCGTCATTATGATATTATACCCCATGAATTTTCATAAGTGTTTTTATTTTAGGCAATTGCAGCTAAATGGATATGAAAGTTGGATTTAAATATGCACCAGAATATTTTTTCTGTTTTTTTCAAGTGCCATATGTCATAAACAGATCAACTGTTTGGCCTGTTTTGTTCTCAAATCCCATTTGACTCAAATGAAAATGACAACCTTAAACTAGATTTTCAGAATAAATTCATTCTTTTTGAATGCACAGTGATTGTTGCCCAAAAGAGTGTGTTCTCTCCACACATATGTTTAATTTGATACAGCATCTTTGGCTGTTTTTCCTGCACAGCCCCGCCTGAAGACTGCTACATGCATACTAGATAGGATTACACCTTCTAAGCAGATTTCGTTGTGGAAGGGTTAACATAGATCCCCCTGCTTTGCTGAACAAACAGGACACCATCTGAAGACACAGGAACTACCCGCTCTCTCATTAAGAGATTTTTTCTCAGGAATCGAGGGGGGCTTTCTGTAGAAGAAGCACGTTGTGGCCTCCTGCCGCGTAGCCTGGCTCTTTGAGTATATGGCCTAATGACGAAAAGTTCCTCTATAAAAAGTATACAGCGCAGCTCCCTGCAAATTGAGTTTCCTCTTTGTGCCAATTGAGGGTGGTTTATGTGAGCTGTGGGGAGTTCCTTTGAACTCTCAGTCCAAAAAACTCCAGATTCCTGGGTCAGCCCCTGCCCCCCTTTCCAAGTTTCTCCCACCAACAGTTGACCATTAGTAAGGATGAACTCAGAGGCTGCTGTATGTGTTCTCAAATTCACTCAAAACCAGGTCTGAAGCAGGTGTTTGTGTGCTCTTTCACAGCTGTATGGGCAGTGGACAAGTTTGTAAATAGGATTTTACTGCCAACTTTGGAGTTTACATATGGTGCTATCAATAATAGTGGGTGGTTTTATGAATATCAAAATCTGAGACAATTTTAAGAAAATTAACACCTGTACATCTGAATAAAATATGACTGAACATTGCTTTCTTACTCAAGCAAAGTAACAATAATTGTCTGGTTTTTTTTTAAGTATCCACAAATTAAGAAGGCCTTTACTGCTCATAAGATTTTGCCAGGAGCTACTTGCTGCCTTTCTTTTGTCCTGAGCTATCTTTTTTGCCAAAAGCGAATGCTGGCGCCATCCCATGTGGAAGCAATGGGGGCCTGGATGCCCAGGACTCAGCCAAGTGGCAGCAATTGTCTTCTATGTCGGGGGCATAAAAGCTGGGCTCGTTCTACAGTAATCAAAACCCCCCAAAAGGTCTCAATATAAATCCCAACACTTCTTCTTCTCCTGCGTCTTCTTCTCCCCACCCCACCATTCTTACAATTATGCACACACATTGCCATAAATCTAATGCGCTTTCATGATCTGTGGAAGCGGAGTACATAAAACGTGTTTGCCGGATTTGCATACAAACATACTTATTCTAAATCCCCCTCAGAAGTTGTAAATGATTGTCTTTTCCTGAAATACATCTCAGCAAATTGTATTTGGGCATGTTTATGAATCCTATTATGGCGTGGGGTTTATCATATTTTGTGGACAGTGATGGCTTCTCGGCGTCGCTGTTCAGAAGAGGGAGAGAGGGCCTTGGGCGATAGACTTTGTCATTTGTTTCAGATACGCAGGATTCCCCTTCAGTGCTTCATGACAGGTTCATGGTACTAAGATAGATATCTGCTAAGTCTTCAGAGGAGCCCTTTAGTAACTACTGCACAGAGGAACCAGCTGCCTAACGCCTTAATGTTTTAATTTTACTGTAGTGCTACTAAACAGCAGTGACATAGGGATGGCTTTATAGTATGTGGTCACAATAAAGCAGAATTTATCAAGCAGGGGAAGGAAGATGTTAGTGGCCCCTTGATGCTTGTACTGCCAGGATTTTGAATATTTTTGTATGCAGCTCATCAGGCCATGTAACTGTTTTGATGGAGGCCTATGCTGGCTAGAAAGGCCTTTTCCAGTCTATGTGCACACAAGCAATTTGTTCTAATCTGACTTGTCTAATTTTCGGCTCATGAGTACTTGTCAAGATCTGCCATTATTTGGTGGGATGAGGCACTGAGTGAGGAGGTCATAAACATTTCAAGAGTTATAAAACTTTCATTAAGTTCTCACGATATCGCTCCAGTGAATGACCCCGCCGCTCTCTCTGGTCTTTTTGTCTGCGTGGTGTTGAAGTGGAGAGAGATGGTGAACAAGCGGCCTCTTTGTGACGGAGGGAGCCTTTTTCAAACTGTCTCGGCCTCTTGACTCGTCCTAAGCCAGAGATCAAGGCTTGGAAAAGTGGCAAAACAATGGGCCGATTTAATGAGATTGTAAAACAGGCCGTGCAGAGGGAGGGGGTTACCGAATAGCCAGACTGCCAGCGCTGGTCTGTTTCAAAAGGTCTTTTCAGGCTCTCCTTCTAAGCCGTCTCAATATGAGCAAGAGGGGGGAAAAAAATCAAAGAAGTTTAAATGCTCCAACAGATTTTGACATGAGGAAGATGTGAATATTTGTTGGCTGTTTTTTCATTTATTTTCATTTTTTCATGACTTTGCAATCAGTGAAAAAAATGTAGTATGACATTGTTATTAATGTTTTAATTCTTGAGTAATAACTTCCATTGGAAATTATAAACATCATTGCTAATGCAGTAATTATTTAGTCATTAAAATATTGTTAATTACATATTTATTATTGCTTTATTACAGCCTAATAGTGTTGACTTGTTCTAGTGTTTTGCTGTTTAAACATTGTGTGTCACATGTTATTTAAAATAGCTAATAAAAATAGCTAAAACAACAATTAACTTTTATGCACTATTTAATTTATTTATTTCTATGCCAATTTTTCTGGTTCTAGGAGGATGCTTTTTGTGCCTTACAAAGTGTACACTATTAACAGATAGCACATTTAATTAATTTCCTTATTTATTTTCACTTAGTTTGAACAAGTTTATTTTAAAATAGTGTTAGATTTTAAAAAACAACCAGTTCTGATGGCCATAAGGTGAGAGGTCTGCTTGCTTACTCACACTCTCTCTCTGTAAACAGTATTGGCAGGCATCACAAAGGATATTCATTTACGTCCAAGGCTTCTCAGTTGCTCTTTCTAAGTAACACCATCATCAAGTTTATCACAATACATCACTTGCTAACCTCCCACATAAACAGAAGCCCAACTGTGAACTGCAACAGACTCCTAAGTACCACGAGGTAGAATCCCACATACCACCACTAGTCCCTGTACCCTATTTTGAGAACCACTGAATTAGAGCATTTAACCCCTCCTCAGTTGACATTAGAGAGGAACGAAGGGGAGATAACCATCATGGATCCTAAACCCATTATCTGGCCCCTGTCCGCTGGTGAGTGTCAGGAGTCACACCCAGGTCTAAGTCAGCCTGCAGCGCTTGACCTGATGCTCTCCACTGACATTTCCCATTCAGACAAATGGCTCTTCACTGCGTGCTAGGAAGTGTCCGTTTTGACCCCTACCTGCCCCAAGATTCCCCTCTCTCTCCCTCCCTTATTAGCTGGGCAGCGTCCCCCTGTCTAACCTGTATTCTACTGCCTGTCCCAGTCCCCGGTGAGTGCACAGCCGTCTTCGGTAATAATGGACGACAAATGAGGCTAACGGTGTCGGCTTTTAATGACAGTGAGCTTTTGGGGACCTTTTATGGTGAGGGAAAACTGGGATAGTAAAACCTCTGCTTATAGACTGCGTGATGGATTTAGAAAAGTTGTGCACCCAGCCTGAACTGGGATTAATGTTACGAGGGAGCACAATAAAAATATGAATATATGTGTTTGTGGACAGCAGGAACAACTGGTTGTTGTTTACATATTTTTTAAAAGTTACTATGAATCGATATGACCCAGAGCTGTCTTTTAGTAAGCAGTACTTGTGGTAATTGATGAACTCTGAGCATACAGTGTCAAACTATTGTAGTCCAGCACCTTTCTGTTACTACTAGACCTGCTTAACATTGAAATAAAGGAATGTAATTTACGTATCATTCAGCTTATATGGTAATTATAGACAAAAACATCGACACACACTTTATTATCGACACACGTTATTGTTACTTGCTTGATGTTCTGGTAGGATCCGTGTACAACTTTTTTACAAAAACAAGAAGGGTCTATGAGGGTCTGATTTTGAGGTGGAGGAAATACTCCAACTCTGTAAACGTAGTGTTACTTCAAAATAATAAGTACAAGTAGTGAATAAAAATATGACTTGTGTCCAAGTAACGAGTTAAGTTCACTTAAAGAGATTTTTTTTTTTTTTTTTTTGCACAACGAAAACCATACTACTTGTTACTAATACTACTTCAGCAAATCCTCTTCCAAATAGTGTTCACTGGTTTGCATATACATTTGGGCTTAGGTTTTATGTCACATGCCCTTCCCTTTCCATTTTTCTGGGCATGGAACTGGCACAAAGAGCACGTGGCCTTGTGACTTTTTTTTTTTCCGCCTAAATATACTGAAGGTAAAGTACTTTTTAGAAAATGTACTCAGAAGTAGGTAAATTGCAGTACTTCATTGAAAGTATTTAGTTACTTTCCACCACAGAGTTCAGTTTCTTCTATCCAGACTCAGGCAGGAGAGTTGGTAATGGGCCCGGTGCCATACACAGCTGTTTCTTTTATGTTCTTTAATTCGCTCTGAGCTAGAAGATAAAACAGGCCGGTGTCTTTAAGGAGGGCCCTGGACTTAAAGAGACTAAATACCAAAAGGACCTTCATAGGTGCACTGTAGTTAACCAGTGTAATTAACAGCAACACAAGTAATCAGTCCAGGGAAGTGTGTCATTAAATGGCATCTTCCCCACAAGATTAATCTGCCGATCGTAACGACAAAATGAAGCTTCACTGTGTCCTTAATGACCCTGGTTAATCTGTGAGAGAAGGAGGGACGGGGCCTTTAAGTACTGTTGGCAGTTATGTAAGTTTTCATGCATAGAAGTGCTTTTGGACCACGGTTACATGGCATTAGATAATAGTAACAATATAAGTAAATGCATCATACTGAAAAAAATAACTATTTCAGTCTAGTCAATGTGGATGCAGCACAAAATCCTAGACTTTTCCACCTAGGTCATTATCTATGAATTAATACTTTATTGTCATTATACACCTTAGGTACAATGGAACTTATTTGGCTTGCCAGCAGTTCAGTCAATAATTACTAATGAATGTACTTTCAAAATATTAATAAAAGGAGAAAAAAAAAAAAGCTTTAAATAAAATATATAAAAAAACACAATGTTTGTTCAGCAGCAGTGGTGGCTATGCAATAAGTGATGTGTGCAGATTTAAAAATATAATATAACTAATATAACACCAAAGTTACCAATAACTCAATTAAAGTTAGTACAGGGGTGACCAAAGAGGGGCCCGCAGGCCAAATTTGGCCCTTTAAGGGTCTGATTAGGCCTGCGAGGGGGTGCATAAGGGGTCTACTTTTATTGTAACACTGTTCTAAGTTATTTATTCATGTGTATGGTTTTTATATCAGTGTTATTCATGTTTTCATGTTTTTATCTATTCTTCTTGGGTTGTCTTATTTTGTATTATATCTTATGAATGTTTTTATGATCTGTAAAGCACTTTGTAACTGTGTTTTTAAAAAGTGCAATACAAATACAGTTATTATTATTATTATTATTATTATTATTATTGTCACTTTGAATCTATTGTGCACTAAAAGGACTGTCAATAGTTGGCAGGGAGTCTATAACAAGTCTGTTTATCTAAATAATGTAACAATTAAAGAAGTTTAGTCGTAGATCTGTTTGCAAATGATCTCATTACATTCAAAAGATTATTGGGTTTGGCTCTTGGCCCACTAATAAATTTCCATTTTGGACCTCTGATGGAAAAAGTTTGGCCAGCCCTGGTTTAGAGAATAGATAAACAGTTGTGAGGGTATATATACATATATAATACAATTAATACATAATCTAAATAATCTTCCACCGATTGCACCAGTCAGTTTTTGGATGAAATCACTTTAAATTGCGTAACACTGCTAAAATATTTTCTTCACAAAAAAAATAAAAATATAATAATAATAATAATAATAATAATAATAATAATAAACAAAAATTTAAAACAAGCATAGCAGTCTGCAATGTTGAAATAAATAAATAATAATAATAAATATAAAAATAAATCACAACTTTTCAGAGATGTTTTGTTTATTATGACAATCCTTTCCTTTCAAACACTGACAGAGCAGAGGTAACACATGGCGTCCAGCTTCTGACACTGTGTTCTTTAAAGTAGCAATGCCAAACAGTCAAACGCAGGGATAAGAGCCCCTATTATACGCCCTGTTGCATTATTAAACACTTCACTATGTAATCCATCCTTCCGCGCAGTACATATTTGTCTTGGTAATTTTTCTTAAGCCGTGATAAAGTGGAATTAACCGTTTGAATTAATCATGGGAATGGATGCTTTGATACCGGGCCGGGGCCTATAGCGTCCAGCCAGCTGCACTGGTCCGGGGGCCGCCTGCTTAACACCACAAGTGCCAAGCATATGCTAGTTGGGAGGAGCGGAGCGGATAGGGAGGTCCGGGTGGGCAGGAGGAGGTCCCTGTGGAGCCCTCCACAATGAAACACAATATCCTCCTCCTCAGACGCGTGCAATGACTTAAACACTCCATTGTATTAAATATGAATGAGGTTCCCTATTGTCCGGGTGCGGGCGAGCGGGGAGACAGTGTTGTCGATTAGCCACATGATTAAGCAGACGACACGGTAGGGGCCACAGAGGTAAATAAAGGACGCCTTCTGTCATTTCCTAGTCCCCAAGGGGCTTCACCAAGGGCCCTTCACAAAAGTTAGCATGGTTAAAGCCAATTGACTCAAAAAGTGATAATGTATGAGTGCGAAAACAGCTGAGTGATAGTAGGGAGGGAGCAAGATTAACAGGAGAGATATTAAAAATATGGAAAAAAGAAGAAATATCATAAATAAATACAAAAAATATAAACATGATGATGGTTAGTAGTAAAAGAAAGTCAAAGAAATGTATTGGCTAAAGCAATGCTAATGGTTAAACAGGCCCGATAATTCAGTCATGCTCCACGTCAGGTGTTTATTATCACATTGTATCATTTGCATGTGAAAAAGACCCCAGCACTCGCTTCCCCTCAGCCCGCCCGTCCTGCTTCTCCATTGGTTGACAAGGGCATCTGCTACAGTGTCGCAAAGACGCTCCCCTCCTCCCAACGTACGGAGGAGTGCATGAACCCAGTCACGGTTATTCACACTGGGCCCAATATGTCAAACGGTTATTATTGGCAGCATTAGCTGGGAAAACAAATAGAAGCGGAGAGGCTCATAATGAAAGGGAATAAACTGCGGTAATCAATTCAAAGCATTAATCAATCTGAGGCTATATGTCACACAGGAGCAGCTGATAATACTGACGAGTCACTCCAAGTACTTAATGACAAACCAATCATCTGAGTTGCATCAGATTTTCTTATATGATGATTTATTTTTGAGGACAAGAAGTATTTTTGTGAGTGACAAAATATTGCTGAAGGTAGTCCTTTTTGGTAGTAAGTGTCAGCAATACTGATTATTGAAATACTGAATTTTGGTTTTCAACAACATAATCATCACAATTCAAATAAATGCTCAAAATATTTCATGTTGTATGTGAGTATTGTGCAAAATTTTCAGTAAGGTGTGAAAAATTCAAACTTAATTGATTTTTTAATGTTTTGTTATTCATTTTTTAAAGTAGTGTAATGGATTGAGATCACTGTTTTTATTTCCGGGAGTGTTCAATGGATTCTGTAGCATTTTGAGCTAGTAGTAGATACACTACTAACTTCACTTTCCTCACTAAAAAAAAACAAACTTTAAGTGGCTTCTTTCCCATTAAATTGATTGGTTTCCATTAAAGTTTTTTGTGGCATTGGAAAGAGCATTTACCCCTGAACTAGAAGTCTTCAAGTTTGAGTCAGTTTTTTGTTTATTATTTTTGTACATTGACATTATAAGCTGCCTATGTTTTTTGCACTGCACTGTATATATTTTTGTAGATCTTTCGGCTGCTCCCTTCGTTTATACGGTGAACCCGTCGCACTTTCATTTGGCAGGCTTTTACACCGGATGCCCTTCCATACTGTGAAGCGTCACTGTGGCCCCTTGTACTGTCCTGTATACATCTGCATTTCACTTTGACTCTGAAATAACTGGACTTTTCCACCATATTCTAATTAAACTAATTCAGCGCTTGTATATTTGATCATTTCATTACAGCAAATCTTTAGACGTCTTTCCCTCCGTCCCCTCCTCACACCCCACCGTCCCCTCCTCACAACCCCACCGTCCCCTCCTCACAACCCCATGCCACCCCCCACCCCCCTTTTATCCCATCGCGGGACATTCAGGTAACTAATCTGCCTTTAAATATGTCTCCAAGGAAGAGCGGCTAATTAGTATCGGAATTTACTGCCTTCACTTTTATTGACTTGTCCTACTTCTCCGATAATTAACTAATGAGTAAAGTAATGAGCTATGTCGTTCAGTCGTGCTGTTCAATTAGGGTGCAGAATCAATTATTGAAAATAGTTTCTGATGCTAACGCTTGGTATGGGAGTGAGGGCGCATGCAGAAGAGGGGACAGCACTGGTGTGGCAAAACCCTTGACAGTAAAAGACTGTTTTGTAATTGAAACAGCAGTTGCAAAATGTAGCTACAGATTTTTAAGATTAAATTACACAAAATTGTTCTATCTCGCGATGGTAAAGATAGTGCCTAGACCAGGAAGTTAACAGCATGTTTCACACCTCACTAAAACTTTTGCACAGTAATCAATATAATGACTAAGAACTTGAAATACATTTCTTTGAAGGCCAATGAGATACACATCTAATCATGAGGTTCCCACTAAAACCCAGTGGAGTTGGATGCGATCCCTCCATAAACACTGTGTCATTGCGGTATTTCTGAGCTTAACAAAAACATTGGCTTCATTATAGAAAATTAATTAGAGGAACACACTCCCAAGTGTTTTGGCTCATAATGAACTCTCTATTATGTCAGGCCAATTTAGTCAGGCATTTTCCGATAATTATGTTTACATCAAAGTCAATGTGATAAAGTAAATTTCCATGTAATTTCATATTATATACATTTAATACAATGATCTTGTAGCTGCTTATTTTGTTGTTTTAGATGCACAGACATTTCTAATCCAACAGTTCAGTAGTGTCTAGCATGTCAGGCCATTTAGTTACATTTTTTTGATAATTATGCTTACATCAAAAACAGTGCTCCTTGTGATGAAGTTGCATATAATTAAATATAACATAAAAGATAAACAATAGACCATATTTATCACATTACATCTGTTAATTATATTGATTTAGATGCACTTTTTTTTTTATTAAAAAAAGTTTGCCCAATATGTTTTACAATTCATTTATAAATACATGCTACATGCTTTTTAGTGTTGGTACATTTCAACTTTTGGAGTTCCCAAACAGACCTGGGAAGAAGCAACCAACACAATTTATAATAATATTGGATGATTTTAAAAAAGGCTGCATAATATATGGCAACTTTTTCATTACCACAATATTAGCAAATGCAATATTTATATAATCCTATGGTCTTATGAAAGGTTGAAATAAAATAGTGGAGTCACCAGATACAATACTTTTCAAAGCCCTGATTTAGTTGTGTTTCCTGAATTTAACCTTGGTTTAGCCTTATTTTGGTTCTGATTTAGTCTTTATGAAGATTCAATAGAATGTAATTATATCTTTTTTTTATTTTATTTTTTTTGTTTGTTATTATTGTGCTTTTGTTTTAGATGCACATAGACAGTTGTTATTGAACAGTTTTGTGCTTTTTTTTTTTTTTTTTTTTTTTTTACTACTCCCAATAAAACAAGGTACATGCTTGAGCACTCTTTCTCCCTTTTTTGAGATCTCAGAACAGGCCTGGGAAAAAGTAACCAATAACCAATAATATCATGGGATAATTTTAATGTGGGTTCTCCCAGTAAAGACTGCTTTTACCAACTGTAACCCTGAATCCACAAAGTTGGATTGACTCCTTATTTTTTATGTCATAGTCTAAGAAATCTCCGCATGAAGGTACTTGCCACCCCAAGCTTGCCAAACACCTACAGTGGAAGAGTTGCTACTATTGATAAATCTAAACAGAGAAAAGATAACACACCCCAGATTTTTATTACAAAAAGAGAAGAGTGGGTTGAGACAAAATATGCAGAAATTGAAAAACTAGGAAGTAAGGCTGAAAGATAAGGGGAGAATCCCAGTGCAGCGTTTTGGCGGTATCAATATTCTATTAATATTCCCAATGCCAGAGGTCCCGGCTGGTGTGCCAGTCAGCTCTGAGCTCATGTGACAGGCTCCCAGAAAGACGCTCAAGCCAAGGACACTAAATTCCCACTGACAGCAACCTTGGAGACCGTCCCAGGCACGCGTCACTTCGACTGCGGTAAATCAGAGAAATAAACTCAAAAGAACATAATGGAGTCGGCTCCTATCATTATTATGACAAGCAGGTTTATTTAGTGTACAGTTGGCTCGGCTGCTGTGTGAGAGAGAGATGCTGAGCGGTGTATGTGCTTGCCTTGATTAGCCCTAACAAGCAAAAGGATGACTGTCGATAAGCCCAGAAAGCCAAACTGCTGTCAGGTTGTACATGCAGTAAACCCAGGAGATAAGAGGGAAAGCTGGTTTTAGAAAGCAGAAGGTTTATTAGAAAATAAATTACATTTTTGTATGTTTAATGATCGATGTCAACATTACTGGTAAACGCAGCAACATGCACGTCTAAATCCCATTTTGTTTCATCTAATCTGGCAGTGATGCAGCTTTAATACACATCATGAGAGAAAAAGATTTGTGAAGGCATGCATGATGGCAGAGTGGTTAGTGCTGCCACCTCTCAAAAAGGAGGCTGTCGGTTCAAACCCTGGGACATCTGACTGTGATCCATCAGAGTCTGCATGTACTCTCCATGTTACTGTGGGTTGTCTCTGGGTACTGTGGCTTCCTCCTGCCATCCAAAGTCATGCATGTTCAGGTATATGAGTGAAATCTAAATTGTTTTAGTAAATTAAAATCTCTGTGTCAGCCCTGCAACAAACTTACCATTGTCAAGAGTGTGTCCCTCCCAGGCCCATAGTTGCTGGGATGTTTAACGCTTGAGCTGTTAAAAAAGATCATAATTCAAAGTGTGTACTGGTATTTCTTTAGATGAAATTAAACACAACAAAGTATCAAAAAGTATTGCAGTATTAAATAAAGCAAAACTGGTATTGGATAAGACATCACTTCATACATTGTATTGCTCATTAGTTTTACCTTACTTTACTTACTGTGCCGAGGTTTGGGGTAATAATTATAAAACTACATTAGATCCATTGGTCATTCTTCAAAAAAGAGCAATAAGAATCATTAACAACGCTTCATACCGAGATCACACCAATCCATTATTTATTCAGCTCAAAATATTAAGACTTCATGATTTAATTGAGTTTCAAACAGTACAAATACTGTTTAAGGCTAAAAACAAGCAATTACCAACAAATATCCAGGGATTGTTTATTGAAAGAAAGGTGTGTCACAGTTTAAGAGGTTTGTATCATTTTAAAACAAAAAGAGTTTGCACGACTAAGAAGAGTTTTTGTGTTTCCGTTTGTGGGGTAAAAAAATGGAACGACTTGAATCATGAATTGAAACAATGTCCAAATAGGAAGCAGTTTAAAAACAGATATAAAGAAATTATTTTTGCTAAGTATGTGGATAAAATAAATTGAGTATTGGGAGTTCATGTTAAAAGGAAGTCGAAATAATTATTGTATGGTGAAGGATTTTTGAAGAGGGGTGGGATTAACTAAGTTTTTTTTACTTCTTCCCGCTCCTATTCAGACATGTAAAATACAACGTTATTTCTTTTCAAGACAATATATATATTTCATTATTTATTTATTTATTTTGGTGATAGCTTGTTGACAGTTGAAATGGTTTTGATTTATACAATGACAAACTTTGTTATATGTCTGTCAAATATATCTGAGTACGTCTGAATAAACATTATCTATCTTATCTATCTAAATATCCATGACACACTTTTTTTATTTTGTCCAAAAGCTATATGTTTTTAGACCCTACAGACCCCACTGCTACTCACATATTGTATTTGTTCTTCTGATTACATTCACAAATGAGGAATAAAACAACAGCTTATGGCACTGAGGATGGCCTGAAGGAAGCTTTCTGGGGGTCTTCAATCTTCCCCTGTCTTCTTTTACACCAGCCTTGGCCAAACCTTATCACCCACACTCCCATTTGAATAGTCTCCTATGGCTATGAGAGATGGAGACGCCATAAAACATGCTATTGATTTTTGTTGCTAGTTGTCGTCATATATTAATATCATCAAATAACGATTCCAGCCTCTGTTTTAAGTGTTTTTTTCCCTCTCTCTCCCCATCCCCCTCAGTATGTCATAGCTGATTCTGGTGACGTTATCTTTCCGGTGCAGCGTGACTGATCCTTCTGCATCTTGTCAGGCTTCTCCGAGGAAGGCCTTTTTGACATGCACAGCCATCTTGCGGGAGGATTTGATGTGGCATGATGAAGTGAAGACTATTTCTAGACCAATCACACTCTAGTATGTGACTGTATAGGGGCCATGTTTATCATAAGCCGTGTGATCGTCCTTGAGAATCCCAGACGTTGCCGTGCCAGACTCATGGCTCTCTTTGTGCTGTGATGTTCTCTAATGGCATGTTCACACCTCATCCAGACAGCTCTGGTGTCCACACGCTTTGGCTTTTTTCCCAGTCCTCCTGTCTCCTGTCCAATCACAGCATATTGTTTTTACCTTGTTAGAGTGAGCAGGTGACAAGACAACTTGAGGTGTGTGTGTTTACCTGTAGGTCCAATGACACAAGCTTTTTGTGTTTTCCTTTGTCGCCTCTTGATTCTTCTGAAGTCCACGTTGTTGTTCAGTTGTACTATTTTTTTTTTTACTTTGTCCTGTTGCAATTTTAACAACAGTAAAGTCCTGTTGGCGTCCAATATTAAAACTTTTTTCCACAAGTATTTGTACAACAGGTTTTTGCTGCTGTCCCTGTTCAGAGATAAGTACAGAGTTGCTAATAGTACAGCGTATTCTGTTGTGTTGTGGAAAAAAAAGTCAGCAGCATGCTACTTATGTCCCGGCCTCAATTCAATTCAGTTTTAATTATAGTCCAGATCCAGAACAAAAGTCGCCTCAAAGGGCTTCACAAACAGTTAATCAAACTGAAACACAAAATTAGACATAACACACAATCAACACAAACAATAACTACACTAAACTAAACAGACCCAAGACATCCCTGTCCTTAGACCCTCCTTCTTGGTAAGGAAAAGCGCCTTAAAAAACACAGCTGTGGGAAAAAGAAGAAAAAACTTTATGGAAAACATGTTGAAGGAGAGATCCTCTCCCAGGACAGACTGACAAAATGTGTCTAGACTGTTAGTCCATCAGCTCATCTATAGTAGCATAGTTCAGGTCTGTAAGGATGCAGCAGGTGGGCCTCATTAAGACATGGAAGTGGAGGTGAGGTAGAGATCCGGGAAGTCCATAGAGGTGAGGTTAAGGGCCCACAGGTCGGGACAGCAACACAGATGGGGTCAGCTGAGATCCAGTCGTCATTGGGACATCTGCCAGCAGCCAGGCATCCAAAACAGTCCCCACTCCCCCAGAGGGGAGCAGGAGAGAGGGACAACTTGTGAATAGCAATGAACTAATTACAGAAATAGAATATTTGATAAAATTAATGACAGTGATAGAAGAGGAGGAGCAGATTAAACAAGAGGACAGAGGCTCAGTGCATCATACTTTCCCCCAGCTTCTAGCTCCTACAGCAGCTTAGCTTCAACTGTGGAGTTAAACCTGCTCCTAGCTGGCCTGACCATAAGGTTTCTCAAGAAGGAATGTTTTAACCCTAACCTTAACTGTGCCTGTGATTATTCCTCCCATATAAATTAAACTCCAACCATGTGGTACCAGACTTATGTCTTTGTATACAATAGGAAAAGACAATTTTCCTCATGGCACATTCAAAAGCCAGACAACTTTGTCACAACTTTGGTTCCTTGGGACATTTTCAAGACCCAGAACATATACAGGGGTGTTATTCTACTACATACACATTACACACTAAGAAACTTTGTCTCAGTCCCCTCCTCCTTTTTCACACCATCTTAAACAAAACTCAGCACAAACCCCTGACGCAAAAAGGCAGCGACGAAGAAGTCAGCACAAAAGAAAAAAAAATGTTGAAAGGGGTCAGCATATGTCTACTCAGGGTACGACACCTCACAAGACAACTGTCCCAACCAAGCAGACTGGATCTCCCATAATGCTTTGCTGTGGTGTAGTTGGCATGCTGCTGTGTCTGTGATGCTCAGTACTGTATGATGTGTGTGTGTGTGTACTCAGCCGTGTCATATACAATAGTACACAAGTGAAGATGGGCCAGGGGAACAGGAGAGCTGCATGGGCACATTTTGGTGTTGCCTCAGGGTGTGACTCCAGACTACACTCCAGTCCATAAGCAATAATATGACTGGATGAGGCGTAGTCTTACTTTATATAAGGGAAATAAAAAAATGAATTTAAAAAGTCCTTGTGGTGCAGCTGGAGCAGATATTTTGAAAAAAAGGTTGTAACTGATGAATAAATTATTATCTAAATGAAGGTTAAGGTAGACTTAAGCAGACAGAAGGCAACCGCTGATCAATGCCTAGGAAGTCGGGACGCTTCTACAGATCTTGAGCCTGGACCCTTTTGTTGGGCCCTGACTTTTCCAAAGTATCCTAATAATAAACTTTATCTTTACAGCAGCCTTACAGTGAGCACATACATTACCAGCTCCACAGTCAGAGATGTGGCTCGCTTATTGTTTGTGTTGTGCCTCCGCAGCCACTGATCCATTCAGAGTTAATCACTCCAAACCGCATTACAATTAGTGCATTTCGGAGTCAAACATCCATCTCCTGCTCTATCTATCACACTTTTTTCCTCTATGTGGTAATATTCCCCAATTAAAGCATTATTGTAGCCTACTTCATCAAGGGCTAAAGTAATCAAGATTAATCTCAGTGAGCTGACACGCGCTGTTTGCTAAGGAACACACAGAACAATTGCTCTGGGCGAGCATCATTAGGAAATGCAATAAAATTAGGCAAACTGATTATATTTCAGAACTGGGGAGCAAAATAAAAACACAATTTGGGGAGGGCTTCAATTATGGTGGCTGCGCTTGCTTGTTTGAACATTAGCTGTTAAACTAGTTTACTGTTGTGAGGCTTGAGCACAAGTTTGTACTTATTAGATGCGCTCAGCATCGGAGTTTGTGCAACTTGTCTTCTGTGTACTATCAGAACATTTATGAATTATTTTACATAGCTACCCTTTCAGCTGTTCAAGATACTGTTTGTCTTCTTGTTGTTATTCTTTCATAGTAGTTTAGGGCAATATGTTAATGTGCTCATAAACCTGTTAGCAGCAACTGAATTGTGCTTACGCACCATTTGTGTACTGTCTTTTGACAGTCAGTACATTTTGATATAACTATTTTATGGTGAAGACTTTCAGAAACTTTACAGTGTTGGCTTATATGAGATTTTGAATTTGTGAAAATGAAATTGAAGGAATTTTTGAATTGTCATTGTGTAGAAGCATGCACATATTTATGGCAATGGCACAAACTCTACTGGGATCATTGTATCAATACAAGAACAAGAGACTTAAGAACTAAGAACAATTAGACACATCTTATTTTTTATCAATGTATGTTGTAGGAAAGTGGTTCACAAACTGTGGTATGGGTATCACTGATGGTACGCAGGCTTCTTCTGGTGCTACTCAGGAGGTTAATTTAGAGCCACTTTTATTTAAATTAGTTCCCATTTTCTGTGTATATATTGTCATTTACAGATTTCCTGTAGTGGGAGGATGGGTGGTGCTTCTCCAGCTGCTGGTGCTGGTGGTGGTGGGGGAAGCCCATAGCCACATACACAGGCTGTGAGCCAGCTATTGACACTGACTAGGTTCTAGCCAACGGCTGCAGCAACCATTTAGACTCTGTTGTCAATTGGTATCTAATAGGGGTTAAGTGTTTTGAATTCTGTCTTTTTAAGGGAAAGAAGCCACCGCAAGGCAAGTTTTCATTTAATTATAGCTCAGATGGGAGGTGAAATATAAGTGTTGCTAGTGTGCGTGCTTGCATCCTTGTGAGAGTGGCATCCTGTTTACTGTACTTCATATATAAGGGAACCTAAATGTGTCTTCTATAGGTGCTATGTCTATGCTGTTTATTTATTTGTAGCTGCTCCCAACAGCCCGCTACTGAGGTATACCAGGGCAATCTATTTATGTCATTCATGGCCACTCAGTAGTGAACAATACTCTGAAACACACACTGTGATTTGCCGGTTAGCAGTGAAACCGTTTTAAATGCTTATTAATCTTGCCTGAGGCCCGACTCTTCCTCCTCCTCCTCCTTCCCCAAAATGGGAAAATGAATGAAAATACATGGAAATATGAAAAATACCTTATCTTATCAGTGTGCAGAGGTAATATTGTGTGATCCCTCGCTGAAATAACTCTGAACGCTTCATGAATATATTTTGAATATTCTCCTCACCTGCATTTGAATTGATGTACATCAGGCCAAATGTGCATTCATGTTGTCTGTCCCATGTCAGGCGGCGCCCATAAGACAACATTTTACCCAATCAGCTCTGACAAGTCGGGACATTTCCATTCATTTAGATGGGATAAATATAGACAGTTTTTACTTCACTTGCTATATCCTCTGTGCAATATTGTACAAGGCGACAGATAGAAGCTAAAGTGAGTGACACAATAGTAACAGGCCGAATAGTGATTATGTGCATTTAGATCCCACTACTTCCCCTCAGGTGTGGTCCATATCATATCTGCTGAGTCTGCCAGAGAAAGGATAAAGAGAAGCTATTATTCAACTCACGGCATGGATAAGAAATACTGTTTGTGTTGCAGACCTGGCAATACAAATCTATCTTTTTTCCTTTTGGCTTTTTTTTCCTTCAGAGGTTGCCACAGCACGTCATCTGACTTCTAACAAGCATACTGATTTGGCAAACCTTTTTCACCAGATGCCCTTCCTGATGCAACTCTTTCTATTTGTCCGAGCTTGGGACAGGCATGAAGAGTGCAATGGTTTGTGAGTCTTTTTGGGTCAATTTGCCAGTACAAATCTATGGTTTGCAGTCTTTTGAACACAGTCAAAAAAAAAAAAAAAAAAAAAAAAAAAAAAAAAAAAAAAAAAACAATGACATATGAAACATGACTTTCTTAGTTGAGGTAAATACTCAATTTATCATATCATTAAGTTTGGAGTTGTACACACATTTCTGTCTCTGTGTTTTGTAAAACTTACAGTGATATAGAGGACATTTCTTGGAATATAGATTTTTTGAAAGTTGGTATGATGTACCCTTCAATATTTAGCAAGTGTAGCATTAAAATTCTAGTGGTGTTTGAGGGATAACAGACAGATGTTTAACATGTCAGACCTAGTTCTGGTTCAAACTTTTCAGTATTGTTCTGAATATTGTATCAGTCCATTGATTGGGGTCAATTTGTATTTTGGAGGCCACATATGGACCAAAATTCACTAAATCGATACAATAACACACACATATGCCACAATGTGATATTCTTTGTTCTGAAAAACAAAATCAATACACTCATAAAAATCAGGACGACCTTTTGACGCGCCGTGACCCTCTCGCTTCTGATTAACCTTGTTCACATAGCGCCACTGACCTGTGCCTATAGAGTCTATGAATTATAAATGTACTTCATTATCATAGACCGGTCGTTAAGGGATATTGTACTCTGCATTTTCACTCCGTCCCAACTGAGATGAGTTTTTCCTGCACTGTCTTGGTTATCATATGCAATTTGTCCTCTTCCTCCCTCACTGTCTTCCTTTGTGCATATTGCCAGATCTGCGAGAATGGGGCAATTGAGGAAAAGAGGAGGAGAAATAGTTAACAAACTCTGCAAGTGATTGATGGGCTAATTTCAAGCCCCGAATAAAGCAGTTTCCTAAGTCTGTTGATTCTCCATTTATTAGGTAATAGAAACATTTATCAAAAAAGTCAAATTTTTTGCTTAAGCAATAATTGCATTTTTAAGCCCTCATTAGGTCTTCCATGCATACATAATCCAATTGAATAAATACAGTGTTGAAATGGGGAATTAATACTGCGCCTATAGTAAACCAAAAGTTGGAGTTTCTGTGGCTCATCTTCTTTTGAGTCCTCAAAACTCCTTCCAGGTGTTCAGTTATGAATTATTTCCATCAAGCCTTACAGCTGTTTAAAATATTATTTACCTGCTTATGGTCAGGGCTAGACGGTGATGTATTATTAGCAAAGATGGAGGCAATAAAATCTCGCAAACTCATCATTTTGTTCTGATGTGCATGCAGAGTTTAGGCTGTGTTCACACTAATCCAGTTTTCATTTTAGAAATTATGTTAGCACATTTCACAGGGCATAATGTAAGACTCTTGGTTTTGCTTTGTTGCTTCTAATAAAAGTTAAAAAGTTGTGTTTGTACAACTACACCCACAGCCCTTCACATTTTGGACAATCATAGATGTCCTGATCCTTTTTTTTTTTTTTTTTGTCTTTTTCCTTCCACTTTCACTGTCACCAACACAAATCATCTGCCCCCTAACATGCAGTGATTCAAATATTAATTAGGCATGGGTTTTTCTGCCAGTACAGTAATATTAATCCATAGTTGTCCTTATCCTTTTTTTTTTCTTTCTTTTTTTAAGCACTGTTCTGAAGTTGCCTATTTTTGATCAAAGGTGTAGTATTGCCATATCTAGCCACACCTTCAGTCAATATGAGTGGCACAGGTTGCATGTGTTCTGTTACATGTATTAAAGCTAAAACGCCAAGTTAAAAAAGTGATGTAATGAGGTTTTCATTTTTCATATTTTCTTCCAGATGCTATAAATCTTAGTCATGGTTCCATTTACATACTTCCTTTGACTACAGTTGGATGCCCTTGTAATGTGTTGTAGGACTAGAAGCTTAATACAAAACATAATGCATCTGAAGATACGTTATGTGAGCCTACTGTAGCGTTAGCCCTTTGATCATGTGACCACATCAAAACAGCACTCATGTCTTGTTACCTGGCAACAGTCCCGTGAGCGGCGAATGCTCCCGCTCCAGATGAGAGCCAGTTTTAATCACCCAGCAAAACACCCCACGCTGCAAACAGACAGGGCCTCCGCTTAATCTGGTTAGCACGATGAGGCCATTTTCACATATCACTGCTAATCAAATCATCCCAAAGGCTTTGAGCCCAAGGGATTTTTTTTTTTTTTTTTTTTTTTTTTTTTTTGGAGGTGGAGAATGTGAATGTATTTGTAGAGATGGCCGTTGCATATATGTGTGTGGACAGATAGGTGGTGGTATGCATGAATATGTGTTTGTAAACATGGGTTAGAAATAGCATAGTTAAAATACTGTAATTCAAAATAATATTACTCAGGTAGAGTTAAAAGTACTGAACTTAATTATTACTTGAGTAAAAAAGTTAATGGTTTGAATGTAAAGTTTATTTACAGACAAAGTAAAGTCACAGTAAATCTAATAGAACTACTGCAACAGGGATGGGGGCTTGTGGCTATAGATCCCCCGAGTTCACTGGTTGCCCTTGGGTGACAATGTTAAGTTGTACTCTTATGTGTAAAACTGCTACAAATACTACTACTTCTACATTATCCAACCAGGGCAGGAACTAACAACCTTCTTGTCCCAAAGCAAGTGTACTACCCACCTTTCCACTGAGTAAAAAAACAAAACAAAAACTTTTTAGTAAGTTTAACATTTTCTTTTCGTCCAAAATGTTTTATAAAACGTACACAAAAAGTACTTGAATAAGAATACATGTGGTCATGTTGCAGAAAGATGCAAATTCACCTGCAATAACTCATCTGCATCTGTCTATACAGTATATTGCATATTCAGCTGTGTACACCACATACATTCTCTTCCAAACTGTCTTTGGTCATGAGCTCTCTCTTCAGTTTTAAAGCCTCTTCCTGTTTTCCCAGTAGATAACCTGAGTTTTTTTTTAATAGCCCTGAGCCACTCACCAGCACCCTCAGAGACTCCCCAACCCTGGGCCCATGAGAGCCGCACAACACAGAGAGAAGCAGAACAAAGCCAACCTGCAAAGTCTTAAAAAGTTAAAACATGTACTTTGATAGCCTCGGCCTACCTATCGCAGCGGCGCTGATCCGACCCCAGGGAGGCACACAACACTGTGGAGAAGGAGAAAGCACGGCACTCAAGAATAAGAAACAGAATAGAAGTGGGCCACGCTAACCCCAAACTCTTCTCTCATATCTACACACATACAAGAGTTACCAAAGATGATGATTTTGCTGATGTTTTTCATTGCTGACAGTTTATTGTTGTAATCCAGGTGTTGTACGATGACTTTCTGCATATTTGAACACGATAATACAGAGTACAAGAGATGCCAAGTACAATGCAAAAAGCAAAATGTGGAAGCGGGAACACACTGCTGTCAAACAAGCAGCTATATCAAGACAGGGATGCTAGGGGCCCCCATGGCTAAACTAGAATCATTTGTACAACAATGAACTACAGCAGTGTTTCTTAAACTGTGGTATGGGTGCCACTGATGGTATGTGGGCTTTTTCTGGTAATACTCAGGACTCTTTTGGAATTTAAGTCCTGATTTAATTTAATTTAGCATTTAATCCAGTCGTAAAGTGTACACTACTTCTTAGTCCTGGTGTCATCCTTGTTTAGACCTGGTTTAAATATGCTTTGGTCTTGGTTTAGAACTTGTTTAGTCCTGGTTTTGTCCTGGTTTAGTTTTGGTTTAGAACTGATTTAGAACATCTTGTATTACACCTGGTTTATTCTCAAAAAATAAAATATTGCATGCTTTTTTTTAGGCTTTCTTAAAAAAGTTTTCAGGCATCTTTGCATTAGTATTTAATGCTTTATCACTTAATATATATGTATGGAAAACATCTTCAGTTGGGAAGCTGTTACTCTGACTCAGAGAAAGCTTGGATTAGGTTTCTCTCGCCCCCTGCTGGCAAAGACAGGAACTGGACAGAACATAAAATGGCTATTTAGCACAGATATTATCAACAAGATGCTAACAGAAAGATAAATGAGCTGACTGCTTCGTAGTGATGTCAGTTTAAGCACTAAAATAATCAGAACAAGTCCAGGGATGGAGTATGAGCTTTAGAAACACTCAGGAACACTTCCTGTTTTCACGTGTCTAGAGCAGTGAGACAGAGCGTTTTCAGCTCTTCAGAAGGAATGGCCTTAGCAAACAGGATTTCTCAAGCAAGCATGAATGTAACAAACTAGTCCAGGTATGTTTTTGAGGTGCAAACAGAATTATAGCAGGGTTACAAGCTAAAAAAAGTAGATTTAACATAATAAGGGACCTTTAAAATAAATAAATGCTTGAAATATTCCACTCTCTGTGCTGAATCTATGTAGTAGGCATTTCACTTTTCAGTCAAACTACTTTAATTTTGTCCATGGTATTCTAATTTTTAAAATGCACCTGTACTATCAGAACACACATTATCCTGTTTTAAAATCAATGCAATTAGAAGTGAATTTATTTTACACCAAGAGAGTCCAATTATAGGCCAGTAATGTTAAATGATGTTTCTGGAAGGCATTGTTAAGTTAAAAATTAAAGTCAAAACAGATCAATGAAAAAGGTGGAGAGATTAATTACACAAAATGATGCATTAATTATAAAATGATAAGACAACATGCTGTTTCATTATAGTCACAGATAAATTTGACCGATAAAACAAAAGTTGCTCAATCATTTTGGCTTTAACGCAGCATAAAGTGAAATGGTTGCGAATAAATCCTTGATCAGAAGTCATCAAACTTCCATTTGGACAATCATCATTTATGGCTCATCATAAATCATCCAATTAAAACAAACCCTGCTAATTGTGGAGAGACATGAGATCAAATGTGCCATTCTACTGCCCCGAGTGGGAGTTTATTGCCCCCCTCTAAACCTAAATCACTGACCTTAAGTGCCAGAAAGGTCGTGTTTGATAAGTGACAGCAGTGACAGTCAGCTTGGAGCATTCCTTCTACAACACCAGTCTGCAGATATAAGCCCCGCCTACTGGGTTCTGTTATTCATTCTGCCGATCTTTTCCACCAAGGATTTGATAATAATAATGTATTAGGCTTATATAGCACTTTTCTAGGACACTGGTCGCTTTACAACCTGGTGCATTATTCATTCACTCCTCGGTTACACTCGGTGGTGGTCAGCTACTTCTGCCACAGCTGCTGCCACAGCTGCCCTGGAGCAGACTAAACTCTGTGCCTACTGCCCCTTTGACCACAACCAAACACACACTCTCACAATTCATTCAGGCAAGGTGGGTTAAGTGTCTTGCCCAAGGACACAATGACAGAGCTCAATGCCAGTAGCAGGGATCGAACTGCCAGTTTGATTTCGGTTAGTACTCTACTCTCTACTGACTAAGCTACTGCCTGTGTTATTAAATCAACATTATGTAGTATTTGGACTGTAAAATAATGCTCCAAAAATATTAAACAGGACGAACAGCCACTCCCCCGACCCCTGAGCACTTCCTGTTATTGTTTTCTCTCTCATAATGTAACTCTGTGAGTAAAAGCAAAACGCCAGCAATAAACACTAATGCTAACACTAATGCTACATAAATGCTACATTATTTTAGTCATAACTTTAGCTCATTTATGAAAACTGAAACTATGAACTATGACACACTTTTCTGTTGATCATTTCCTCTTAGGGTTTAGTGTAATTAATGAACCAGCTCATGACGAGCAGGGACAAGACCCTAGCTGCCTCCACCATCCCTGTCCCTCAGTGGTCACTCTCAAAAGGGCCACTCCAGCTGCCCACTGGGGTCCCCCTTGTAACACTGGACCTAGGCCCTGTCACTCAATTGCTCGCCCTGGGACCAGCCCCCTGTCCATCAGAACTGGAGTGACGGGAACACAGAGGCAGGTAGGGACAGCGTTCGGGGCTATATTAGCAGCGTTGGTTCGCCCCCAAGTGACTGTGATTGTGCTCATTACTGCCCATTTACATTTCATCAGCAGGTTAGCTAGCCCTGCTGACTGTTAGCGCCACCGACTCATTAGCACCAAGCAGGGAAGAGGGGGGGCATAAGGAAGCATGAGGTGTGTGTGTGAGGGCCTCGGGCATCCGCCATCTAAAATATACCAGAGGGAGGTTTCGAGAAAGACGCACATACAGAGACAGAGAGGACTGGCATTGTGGCTGTGTCTGGTCAGATAAAAAGAGCAGAAAGGAGGAGGGGTCTAAATCGATATGTAATATTGTCCAGGGCTGTTTCTGCCCCTGCCTTTTTCTGGATGAGGAAAAAGCATGAGAGGATCTGTCAGGCTTTTACACACAAACATGTGATTCATTAACTATTTCTGCTGTGCATTTCCCTATGTGTCTATACAAAACAATAAAGACATGTGTAGTATAAGATGTAGGCCTGTACAGTATGTTTGGCCTCAGGTACAAACATCTGTCATTATGAAGCATAAAAGAACAACTCATCTGATAAAATGATGTCAATAAAAGGTACTATTCATTTGCGTTGTATTATTAATTTGAGTTTAATTTTTTATTTTTATTTTTTTTATTTTTTTGGCGTCACTACAGTCTCCTTGTGGGATATTATATTAATTTGAGGGTTTATGTATATGGTCTTCCTGACGCAATCCTCTTCATTTATCCAGGCTTGGGACTGACACAAGAAGTACACTGGCTTGTGACCCCATGTGGCTGGATTGCAATATAATTTATAATGTTCCTTAACAAAATAACCACATAGATTGTATGTTTTACAAAGCTTATAAAATCATAAGTAATCTCTTATACCAAGCCATTCTTATGCAATGCCTTATACAATATTGAGGAAAAAAAAAATACTAGGCTATATTTAAGAGACCTTATTCAGAATACACATGTCCACAAATTTACAGTTGTTCAGACAAAAATATGTACAGAGATTGCAGAAATGTTACATTCAGGTTTTGGTATCTTCTTTGACATGTAAAATCCTGGGTCTTACTAATGTCTGCGTTTTATCAGCCCAAACACAACTACTTAGATATTTATGTTTGAAACCAGTTAATTCTTTTTCAGCCGGATCATAGCACAGCTTGTTTTGTGACCTAAAGGCATACTTCATTCACTTGTCACAACAGTGCAGCCCATTTTTGTAAGAAAATACTTAGATATTAGATATTATACTTTACTAATGATATAATGTAATCACACAGAGGTAATCACAGCACACCTTGTAGTTTACATCTGTGCAGGGGCTATCACACTCATAGGTAAGATGTGTCGGTGGGCACTCTGTGGATGCCAGGAGTATTGGTTTGGTTGGAGAGGGTAAGGTAGTGGGAGGGGTCAAAATGCCTCTTGACTGTCAGAGTATGAGCAGTGACACAGAGATGGGGGGAGGCACAGACCAGAGACACACACAGAGTGGGTCTATTTGACGGAATATGAGATTAAATACAGTATGTCTGCCCTCTTCTGGTCACCACTGCCATCATCCACCCACAGTCCTCACCATGGGAGGGGGCAGAAGCAGGAGACCGGGGGTAAATGTGTACAGGGGGAGAGAATGGAAGCCTGTACCTGACAGCTAACACCTAAAAAGATTTGTCCAAAAATAACTTCATTATTGTGCCAGCGTTATCTTGTGTAATTCTCATCATAACAATTAAAATTGTTTATTTGTGCAGTGGTTATTATCCTATTCCCTTGTCATACCCACAGAGAAATTATAATTTCATATTATGTACCTCATTTACTGTTAATATTAATGCAATATCATATGAAATGACATTTCCGAGTGACTAAAACTCCATGATATTCAAAATGTAATTAAACAGTGCTGCCATATCCCGCTATTTTTATAATTATTAAACCAATGGCTTGATTACTTGGAAAAAGAAAATAACAAAATGGAAATGGTTTGCCACTGTTTCTTGACTGACAGCATTGTTTCTAATCTCATTAGCAACAGGAAATTGACTGCAAATGATGAGTGCATATTCCTAATATTACTAATTTACTTTAGCGCGCCGGGTGTTTCTGCAGCACCCAGTGTGTATTTGTTAGCAGTAATTGCCAGTGTTCTGACAAAAGGACAGTCAGTGAGCGAGCGTATTCTCATAATTGTGCTTATCCAAGTGTGTCTGTGCTGGTGGGGGGTTAGCATGAGCACTATGAGCACACAAACACAGGTTTATGCATATGTGCAGCTCTCCGGGGGCCTACCTCTGCCTTGAGGTGGTGTTGGGGCAGGTGTGTAGCCAACAGGCAGCAGTGATGGCTAGTTAGCCCACTCCGAGGTGAGAGGTGTAGTCTTAGAAGAGCTAGTTAGTGAGAACAGGATTAAGCTTTTTTATCAGCAGCAGATCACTCTTTATTCTTTATTCTCGTGGTTGGAAACATTCAAAAATTGGTCCCTGTGAGCTCCACCTATTTCATACTTATATTCAGGCTTAGGGCAACAATTGAACACAACCTGGGCCAGAGTGGAAATTTGGCTCACAATTATCAAAAAAAAATATATATATTTGAATTTGTTTTACTTGAACACTTTAATTACAACATTCCCCCCTGCTATTTCTATCATTTTCTCCACCTTTCCTGTTACTGTGATAAAACACAGGCACTATTAAAAGTATTGTTTTTTAATTGAGGTTGCATTGGAGAATTGTGCATAACATAATATTACTTGCCAAAATGTTAGATGATGTTGTTGTCTTAGGACCACATGCATTTTAATAAAAAAAAAAAACACAACAAAAAAACAATACTATCTAAATCTAAATCTTAAACAATACTATTTTAAAAAGCAATTCTATACCCTTTTTTCTATGAGTTCTTCAGTACGTGTTTGCTGTTAGTATCTTTGGATGTTTTTAAACTGAGTTGGCGTGGGGTAAACCAAACTGAATATTAGATTCGGGATACTAGCCTTAGCAAACATCCCAAACAGCCATGGCCACATCTGCTGCTCTAAAACATAGCAGATGTTTGCATGAGTTTGCTCTATTGTTTCCATTCATGCCTGCTTCATAGTAGGCCCTTCTTGGCTGGTGTAAAAGAGATGTCAGCACTGTTGTGACACATGAGTAAATAAAGATTAAATATGGACGAGAGAGCAAACATATTGATTCGGTACAGGGTTTATTTCAGGGAGGAGAGTGAAGTCGTTTGATGCGTCGGAGCGATGTCGTGCCAGGAAGAGCCAGCGAGTTGACTTGTACTGTACTTTTGATTTGGTGCCAGTCTGGATTTGTTTTTTGCAGTGTGTGCCAGTGCATCCACCTGCTTACTGTAGGTCTGACTGTATACTTGTATTGGTGTGCGTTGTGTGCATGTATGAGCTCCCCTGGGCATTTTGAAAAGCCTTCGCTGCCTTGTGCTCCTCATCATCATCATCTGTGTCTGAGGGCATGCCTGTAGGGTGGGCCTCCACTGTGGGGATCCTGGGACCAATGGAGGACAATCAGTGCTGCCTCTAGCTGCGAGGGGGGGAGACTGACACATAGTATATGAACAAAAAAAAAGTGGGGGTATGTCTGTTTGCACCTGTTTTACCCCATTTTTGACTCTTCGTCTCCTTAAAGTGTTTCTCATGGCATCATTGCTATCACCTTGCACAAGTGCGTATGTGTCTTATTATACTGTGTGCTTAATGGAATCATCTGTCAACACTTCCTCATCTGTGTGGTCACATGATCCAGGCCTGTCACTCAGTGGATCAGGTCTTTGCCAAATCTAAAAGCAAGAGAACTACTTATGCTACCAAACCGTTACATCATCAAATTAAAGAAAAACATAAAACTGTGACATAAGCCCCTGATTTACTCAACTTCTTCCCAAATCAATTGTGGTGTAAATTGTGCAGTTCAAAATTGCAGGGTTTGTTGTTATGTGTCATATAATAAGCCAGCCGCAGGGAGTCACAAGCCAGTGCACTCTTTGTGCCGGTTCCAAGCCAATTATGTCACAGGATATGTAACAAAATATAAAACACAATGTGCAAGTCCAAGTGCATATAGATTTGATGCTTAAATTGCTTGCAATAGGATAATAAGTTGTGTTTTTGTTTTTGTTTTTTTTTTTGTTTTTTTTTTTTTTTTTTTTCAGGCTTTGCTGTAGCATATTAAGTTTTATAACTTAAAATAATGTACTGTATGTGTAAACATCTTATTTTCAGGAGTTGTTAATTTGACTTTGCAGGAAAGCTTGGGTTAGGAGTATAAGCATAAAATGGTCATATTCCAGAATATATTCTATTAGCAACATGATGCTAACAGATAGTTAATGAATTGACTGCTTTGTAGTGACAAGAGCTCAAGCTCTAAAATGATCAGAATGAGGAGCACAGGAACACTTCCTGGTTTCATGTGTCTATATAGATCTGTGAGAGTGTTTCCAGATTGTTAGAAAAGGACAGGCTCAGCAAACAGGATTACTCAAACAAGCGTGGATGAAACAAAATACTACTCTAGGTATGTTTTTGAGGTGGAAGTATTATTAAAAACTCAAAAAAGTCAATTTAGCATAATATGGGACCTTTAAGGTTACCACATTCTTCCTCTACACCAATTAAAGACCTTTGTTTCTCTTTATATCCCATTACTGCCTCTCAAATATTTAAATAAACACAATTGTTTTGAAATAATTTTATATAATCAGAGCAAAAACAATAGTGTCTTTTTTCATTTTATGTTTTTCTCAGCATGCATTTAGTTCAGTACAGAATGATAGAAGAGTGGCACTACCATTGTTGAGCCATTTTTCCATTGGACATTGTTTCCATAAATGTTCGCTTTGCTGTTGTTTGTAAACAAATGTTGTACACACAGTCGTTCCTAGTCTGTGTGCATGAGAAATGACTGTTGCTGCTAATGATCTTTTATGCAAACAGCACAATAAGGCAGGTTAATCAGACCCACATGATTTTCTATTAGCCATGTTTACTCAACTTGTAGAGACTTGAGGGGCTAGTTTCATCTTAATAACAGAGGATCAGAGTCAGTGACATTTGTTGAGATCCTCAATGGGAGGCAGTGTGAGATCTGCCGGGGATGTTCTTACTATGCAGGGAAAAGCCGTGCCAGTCACAAGCCCCAAGGTTTTAGATTCAATCTCATCTTAAGCAACATCTTTGCCAAAAAAGTGATCTGTAACATGATAGGTGCTAATGAGTGGAGCGCTTCTCTAAAAACAATTGTGTGGAAACTGAATACCTGAAATGATTGCCTTGTATTATTAGATCTGTCATTCATGAAAAGATTAGTCACTACACAATAATAAGTCATGACCCTATTTAATCACCTTATATCAGTGGTTCTCAAACTTTTGAAGCACAGCCTAAAAAAAAAAACGTTGTTCCAAGTACCACCTTGTCTAAAACAAGCCTAAATGGTAAACTATACCAGGAGTAAATTATGTCCAAAATAGGTCTAAACCAGGACTAAACCTGGTCTAAAGTCTAGTCACCAAGTCTAAATATGTCAGGACTAAACCCAGTTTAACCCAGGACTAAACTAAACTTGGTCTAAACTAGGTCTAAACCAGGACTAAACCTGGTCTAAAGTCTAGTCACCAAGTCTAAATATGCCAGGACTAAACCCAGTTTAACCCAGGACTAAACTAAACTTGGTCTAAACTAGGTCTAAACCAGGACTAAACCTGGTCTAAAGTCTAGTCACCAAGTCTAAATATGCCAGGACTAAACCCAGTTTAACCCAGGACTAAAGCAGAATCCAGGACTAAACTAAACTTGGCCTAAACTAGGTCTAAACCAGGACTTAACCAGAACTAAACCAGGACAAAACCAAGACCTTACAGTGTCTAAACCAGGACTAAGCAGTGGTCTACACTTCGCCACTGGATCCAACTTTAAATTAATCTAATTACAACTTTAACTGCAAAAAGCCCACATACCACAAGTAGTACCTGTACCACAGCTTGAGAAACCTGCCATATGTGAGTACTTTTTCCATGTAAAATATTTCAAAAGTATATCATAATTACTTTCTACATTGTTCTGACACAAGACAGATTTGACTCATCAATTCTCCCTCATTATGCCGCACCCTGCCGCTGCTACAAAAGCCTCCAAATCTCAGTCAGTGACTTCACCTAGATCAAATTGCCTATTCCCTTTCTTCACTGATAATACACGGCTGACCTTTGACCACTGACAGGTGTCACACACATCACTCATGGTTGTGTTCAACCGCTTGCATACTTCTGTTAATACCGGTGTTAATAGCAGTGATGTGAATGGCCTTTGATGCTACAAAACAGGTTAAAAAGCATTCACTAACAACTCTGGGAAGCACAGTATGGGTGCCGTGATGGACAAGTTCTAAAAGTTGATTAACAAGTCAACCCCTTGGCCTTTTGAAGAAGTTTTGCTGATTTAGTGTTTCTAGTTGCTTTATAGAGATCTCTAGGACATTTTGATAATGTATATGCAAGCTTTTAATTACATCAAGTATCACAGCTGGAGTCTGTAGATAGAAAAAAGTCCTGAAGTCTTAATGCAATATCAATGCAGATTAAATGGGCTGAGTGTAAAGAGCATATATTTGTTGACATTTTTATTACTGTTATCATTGGGTTATGAAGTTGTTATGATTTTGCACACTGTCACTTCGGTAGTGGCATTATTTGCAGAATTTGCTATTAGTATCAAATCTATACACTTGGTAAATGATGTTGTGTTACTGTTTTGAAAAGGTAATCTAAAACATGCCAATCCTATGCCAAACCCTACAAGACACTAATGTCTTTGGCCTCTGGTATTATGTTTGGTGTGATCTGGCCCTTGATCAAAATTATACTTTTCAGCCCATGGCCCATTTCTCCTAAAATCCTAAATGTACCTCTATTTGTTTTCAGTTTTGATGTTTTAGGCCAGTTTGATCCTTTAATATGTAAGTGTTTATGCATAATTAAAGAAAATGTCCACATTACTCATTAAGGTGTTGTAGTAAACATTTAGTCACGTGTCCATAGATTTCTATTGGAAATATACATTTCAAAGGTTTTTCTTAAAATGAGTTTTTCTCTCACTCTGAGTCAAAAATCTCCACTTCAGTACTACAAGCACCAAATTTTTCAGTCTTGTCTTTAACTGTGTTTTGAACCCTTTTACAGAGGGATTTGTTGATATATAATTCCTAGCCTCGTGTATTGGTCATTTTACTCCTAAAAACAAAATTAGATTTTTTTAAGGTTATTGTCAGTATTTTCAAATTTTCTGAAAAACAAAATAAGATATCCCTAAACCCCTCTGTAAAAACCTTTTTATATAACATTTTGACAAAATTAATCAATAATTTGAAACCTACCTATCCAATATTCCAATTTGTGTTTTAAAATGTGTGCAAATTTGTGCAATTTAGTTCATAAAATGTCACAAAATTTGCAATATAAATCTTTCCTATCTTAATGCCACTAATCTAAGGAAAGGTTCCATACTGATATCTGTATTAAAAAAAAAAAAAAAAAAAAAGAATCCCTATTCCCCTGCATGCAGTGTCTGGACGGGACGGGACCTCTACTCTTAAACAACATAAAATATAAGCATGTTAATCCAGCCACAAACAGCCATAAGCCACAGTGTACAGTGTCAGACCCAAGCCTGGACAAATGAAGAGGATTGCGTCAGGAAGGGTCCAGTGTAAAACCTATGTCAAATCAATATGCAAATTTCGGGACACTATGGGAGACTAATGATTTACTGTGGTGACCTAGTACTGCATTTGTTGTACCCTTGCTTTCTGACCACTGCAGATTTATACAAAAAAGAAGGATAAAGCATAGTAGCAAAAGATGTCAGGTTAGTGAGGGGGTAGTGGAAGAGGGGGGGGGGGCATCAAAATGGAAGAGCCCTAAAAAGACAAAAGAGTGTGTGTCATGTGTCATAATGTCATGTGAGTTTGGACGCAGAGAGGAGAGGGCGGACAAACCCACGCCGGGCAGCGCAGCGAGAAGCGCGGAGGGATGATCAAAAGGACTGTAACAGTAATGATGAGGCCTCAGACTGGACGGACGCTGTCTCCATCTCCATCCAGTTTGTTCTCATCAATGTCAATGCTTTTCTGACAACACACAGAAAAGCAGAGAGCAGGAGACGTAGAGTCCTGTCTTGTCATACACTTTCCCCACAGTCACCCCAGTGTGTGCTAATAAGCGGATACCATGGTACTGATTCTGTGCAAAAGTTTCAGTGAGGTGGGGAGTGTTTAATAAATACAGAATTTTATTTTGTATTTTTGATATAAAGATTTCAAGAAAGGTAAGTAACGGACCAAGTGCAAGGGATTTTGTACCATTTTGAGATAAGTACCAAATACACTAACTTCACTCACTTGGTCTTCAATGACTTGGTAGTTTTGTCTTTACCATTGTCAAATATAATGGTTTTGTGGCTCAACAGAAAGAGCATTTACTTCTGAACTAAAAGATATTTGAGTTTGGTCTATTGCTAATTATGACCAGTGCCTTGGCAGAGGCCTAAACTCTCCAAATGCATCTAGTTATTTTTTTGAGCTTTGTTAATAGATAAAAATCTGTCAATGACTTTTGCACAGTATAGTGACTTTATTTACCTCTTTTCAACACTAAACTCTAGGACTTTTTTTTTTTTTTTTTTGCAGACAGGATCCTGTAACCAGATGCCTTCTGTTGAGATGACACAACGCAGTATCATGGCCCTCTTTCACCTGATCCTCGGATCTATGTCACTGCAGGAAAATCACTGTGGAAATCCCCGTCAATGATCCCTAATGCAGTCATGAAACCTGCAGCCACATCCTTTCACTGCAGTTCACAGACACCTGCCCTATCTCTACTTCATCTACTAAACAGACAGGAAAGAGCTGCGAGTGGTTGGCCGCAAAACTTCTGCACCAATGAATAAATAAAAACTTGAAATGCAAATGAAAAAATAACAAGAAATAAAGTTGGTTTATTGTATATAAGCAGCAGTTTGGGATTTTAGATGGTAAAATGTGCATTTATAATGCATTTTCGATATATTCTATAATATAATATATAAAACTTGTGACATTAAAAACAAATTAGTAATATTTATAATATAGTTTTTAGTTAAAGAAAAAGTACTTTCTGAGTACTTTTACTGTTTCTTGAGTACAGTTTTGGAGTACTAATGTACTCATACAAATATAGGTCTAAGGTTAACACTTGGTGACTATATAAAGATTTAAAGTTGGCCTTCAGTTGTCAATTGAAAGTTGCTCATTGGTGCACGTCCTATGAGGTGTGGAACAGATCACATTCAACTTGATTTTAAGTCTACAAAGAATGCTAATAGATGCATCTCCAGTGAAATGTCCTTAAAAAGAGAGCTGAACAAACCAATACAAACAAGACTTTTTTTTTTTTTTTTTTTTTTTTGAGCAACAAATGCAAAATCTTCCACCTTAAATTGTCTTCTATTAAAGTACAATATGTTGTGAACTCCTCTGAGTACAAAGCCAACCTGCTTGGATGCAGGCTGTTTAACTGGAGCAGCCTTTCAAGAGGAGATTTTCCACTTCTGATAGACACAGTCAATGGAGCGTGCTCCAATAATGAAGTGCTGTTTAGCATTAGCCATTCATAGCTTCAAGTGGAAAGCATAATATCCCACGGGTCGCTTTCACTCTTAAACCACATTAATGGCACTTTCATTTAACCCCTTAATATATGTTAATCCAAGGATGTCAATGGGTTCTCTTAACACTCCTGCACAGGCCAGTGGGGGCGAGAGGCCGCCCTGACTGAGCCGAACACAGACAAAAGCAGGCTGAAAGACGGCGCTTATATTTGATCTAATAGAGAAGCTTCCTTAAAACAAAGGCCCATTGTTGGCTGCAGCTCTGTGTGTGCTGTATGGCCCAGTGTGTGAAAGTGTGTGATAGTGGAGTCTAGGGTTAGAGCTGCTCTTTATGTCTGACTACTTACGATAGTCTCGGAGTTCATAAGTGTTATCCACCCACTTGCTGGTCTACCCTGTCTGTCTTTCTCTCTTCTCCTGACTGGAGCTGCCAGTTTGGGAGATGCTGTGCCTCCAAACAGCCAGCAGAAGGGTTTAAAGAAAGACTGGGGAGAGGGAAAGTGATGAATATTTAGGGCCTATTGAAATGAAAATCCCAGCAGCCCCGAGAGACCGGGGCTTAGAAGTCATAGCCGAAGGGATCTCCATCTGCTTGTACCTTGAAATTCTCCGTTCTATCTGTCTATCGAGCCAGCTATCCTTTATCTAGTAGCACAGAGTTTTCATTCACTTTTGCATATGTCTGTGTGGGGTCTGCTCATGTCAGATGTGTGCCTTTACCTGCCCATGCTGTTTGGTTGTTTGTATGTGTTTGTATGTGTTTGTATGTGTTTGTGCGTATTTGCTGCATGTCTTACAGAGGCCCGAGTGTTGCCTGGCTTTGACAGAGGCAACCCACAAATCAGGAGTAAATCAGGACCCGGGGGCACACCGACTGTAGTGAGGGGGAAGTGAAACAGATTCAGAGCGACCAAATCAGCCTCGATCTGGCCTCAGAGAACACCACCGTACAGCACTGACCAAATACTGTACTAACCACCAACCACTAACACTCACTCTGCGCCAGTGGGCCAATTAATGGCAATATTAGAGAAGAAACGAATGAAAATGTAAGACGGTTAGCTTCACTTGCTAAGTGGCTAATTACATTATGAAAAGTGTAACATCAAATACAAACAGACACACCACATTACTTATAGTACTGTGCAAAGGTCTAAGGCAGGTTCTTTAACAAAGCTATGAGAGAGCGTAGACCCTGGCACTGGTCTGATTTCACTATGGTAAAGATATAGTGCCTGTAGAACCTGGAATCAAACTTGAAGATTGCCTAGTTCAGTGGTAAATGCTCTTTCCATTGACCCATAAAAGCCTTTTATCTCACAATGGTTAAGTGTATATTAAAAATAATAATTTGTTCATTGTCTTCATATCGTATTTTTTACTTCTTCTTACTTTGTCCTTGGCCTATTACAACTAGTACTACAAATTTTCATAACAAAAAAAAAAAAAAATACAATTTAGTATATTTAAGGACTCTTAGTTTACAGCATTTTCCACTGTTGTCTGAAACTTTTGCTCAGCACATGAACAACTAATTAGGATATAGTCTTGCAGTACCTACTTGAGAGAAGATTTTAACTACCCACCTCTGCTTTTCACTGTGTCCACACATAATGTACTACAACACTGATACTGCTGTGAAAATGGCTGCTACAAGAAGCTTTAGATTAAATGTATATTCTACATAAACACCTGCAAAACAGTAGAGGAGTACTCAATACAAACGAGGGTGCCTGGATTGATGTCTTGGCTCATTTAGGCCTAGACTCTGGCCTATACAGATTGGTTGTAAAAGATATACATAGTTTGTTTTCCAAAGTAGGAATGGATAGTAGTGGTGGGACACACTGTCGTATTTTGCAGCTTAGCACACACTGACTGCCAACTGAACAGGCTCAGCAGCTCCCATCCAGATGCTTTTGAGTTTTCTTGGCACCAAAGTATCACTGTATCACATCAAAACAATAATAGCCCACATCTCTCAAAGTAGATTGGTTTTCTTTTGCTGGCAATATTCACCATCTGCTTTCTAAGAATTCATTTCACTCATTACAGCATTACATTTTAAAACTACTGGATACACTAAAACATCAGTGCAATTTTACTACAGAGCATGTATAAGTAGAAAGACGGCATAATGATTTTATTCATTTGTCGTCTTGAGCTTCCCCTCCCTTTTGCTGGAGCCTATCCCAGCAACTATGGACCTTAGGCAGGGTACACCATTGACAATGTCCAGTTAGTCATGGCTAACACGTGGACAGATAACTCATTCACTCACATTCATTCACTAGTGGTAACTGAAAGTCACCAATTCACCTGGTGGGAGGAAGCCAGAGGAAGTCCACAGTACCATGGAGAGGACATGTTCTCCAGCCAGAGAGATTGTGTGTCAGCCAGCTTGAGCATTGAACCCACAACCTCCTTACTGCCCCTCACACACGCATTAATAATGGCAGAGGCCAGATTACTACATCAACAGTATGCTCAGGCCTCACATGCCCACTTCTCTCGATGTGCCCCTGCTCTTCTCTCTCCAAATAGTGTTCGAGACTCTGTGCTTTCCTAGCTTCTGTAAATCCTCTGCACTTTCTTCTTTTTATCCCTCTCTACTCTGCTTTCATCCTCCTCCTTATTTTCTTTAAACATTCTTTCCAATTCAGGCCTTTTACACGACTTTAAACCTTCCTCTTCCCTTTCTCTCCCGCAGAATCCTTTCCCTCCCCCCGTTCTCATTACTCGCCGCTCTCCCACATCAGAAAGTGTTGGATTTTGACATCTGCCTGCAGGACCAGTGACCCATGAAGTAATTAGAAGGAGGAATCTCGCCTCTCATTTTTTTTCCCCGCCGTCTTGCGTCCGTTCAGAGTTGGGGATCATCTGAAAAAATTGGTTATGTTTACTCCCTGATCCAGCTAATTTCTGTAACGATGGCCGAGCAGAGCCTCATCTCCTTAACCACGCTTAAGCCAAGGCGTAGGGCTTGAGAGGCAGGCTGCCGCGGGGCACTGTGCCGCTTCAAGACTGGAACCTAACCGGATTAACTTCCAACCGGCACAGGTGGAGGGACCCCAAATCACATACACACACACGCGCATGCTTGCAACTTTACACCGTTTAATATATCATCAAAAAATGCTAGGATGAGCTATATGTGATGTGTGCAGCAAAAACTTTAGCAATATGAGATGAGAGAACACAATTAGGAATGGCTCCGGAGCTTAAAGCCACTGATAACTTGTAAGTGCTGTGGTATCAGAATCACACCCCTCCCACAATTGGAGATATTTGCCCCCTGGATTGCAAATGTAATATGCCAGGATAAGGGCTGATGTATAATGCAACAAAGTCAACTCTAAGGGGCCATAGCAAAACATGACAAGCTCCAAAATGTTTCACCGGGCATCATTAGAGCGTTTGTCCCATGTCCTAATTTACACATTAAAAAGTCTTTAGGGATGTTTTGTTATTTTGCCACACTGCTTGTAAACAGTGTTCACTCTCATCTAATCTTCTGATCTTTACTAATGAAAAATAAAAAGTCTCTGATCAAAAAGTCACTCAATTTGTAAACAGTTTCAGTGTTTCCATTTCAAATCATGTTAGTTTGAAGAAAACTTTTGAAATGCTGCAAAATGCACCGCAATATTTGTAAACAATTTTTAGTATATCAATAAGTGTATCAAGTTTAAAATAGGTTTTTGAGATACTCTGATACTGCTACTGTGCAACACTTTTTTACCTGGACAATCCTACTGTACACATATCAGCTAGGGACTTATGAAATAAAAAAAAATACAAATGTAACTAAAATTTACATGCTAGTAAATTTGCATGTTAGTACAATCTTTTACACACTTTACTGATTGTATTAATGACATGGATGTAGTAATTCAACCACAGGGATTGAGAAGCCAGTATACTATTCGTGCTAGTCCCATGCCTGGATAAATAGAGTGGGTTGCGTCAGGAAGGCCAATTCAAAATATGAAACACTGTACACTAGGACACAGATAATTTGCTTTGGTGCCCTGCAAGGAAAAAAGGAAAGGAAATAATAAAAAGTAGTGAGTGTAGCAGTAGTCTATTATTTTGATAGTTGGCACTCTCTGGGTACAAGGTGTCCTATTCACCCTGGTCCCTCTATGATCCAAGACTGCTTTATGAAGCATTGGCAAAGTCAGCTTGTGAGTCTGTGTCCGTTTTTTGTGCATGTCCCCCTGACAGCTCCGGGCCTGAGACACTGGCCAGAGCAAGGCCACTCTAACCCAATTGGACCATCAATTACTACTGATTAGCCTCAAAGTAGCATCTGGCTCAGGAAGCATTTAACCAATATATTCTCCATACTGACATACGGCAGCAGAATTAACCGTCATATGTCAATGCCGTTTAATAGGGTTATTGGATTTTTGACATGTTCAAAAGCCCAAGATGTGGCTAATGGAATGACAGGGACAATCCAACGGGGCACCTGGCCGCCATATTACTGTATGTCTGTTTTCCATTTGCCTCAATAAATGGGAAAAAGTCAAAAATGTCTCCTCAACAGCAATGCCAAGTACCAAAATAGAATAGTTTTACTTTGACTAAAAGATTTAGCAGCTCTTAGGAGTGCCATATGAAAACCATAACGTGATCCTTATTAAATAAAGAACACTGCCCTTTTTTAGGCCTAGTATTTACCTTGTAGAGCTGCAGCCGGGAGCGTACCCAGGAGAGGAGGTGTCAGTCAAGCCTATGGAGTTGGTAAAACAATCTGTCAATGTGATGTTGTGTGTGTGCTGCGTGCATATGTGTGCGTAAATGCAGTTGTGTGTTGCATCAGTGTGTCGGTAAAACAATCCGTCAGTGTTTTGACAGCCACGTCACACACCGGGGATCAGTCTCGGGGGATTCTGATGAGAACTCCTGATTACCCCTCTGTGTGTGTGATTCCTATATTTAACCCCGCTAAGTGTGACTTCCATGCTGCACGGATGACTTGCTCTGTGGTGGAAAATTGTTTTGCAGCAGGTGCGGAGGGTCGGACAGGGAAAAGTTTTCAAGGTGACACGAGGCACAGTAGTGGAGCGATAAATTTCTTTGCCATCTGTCTATCATTAAGATAAGTTGTTAAGAAATGACTTTACAGGCTCAGAACAGTGGGAAAGTCGTGTTCCATTCCCAAGCTGTAACATGCTACTCTTAATACACTTGGTTTTAAAATATTTGCCAAGTTAGCCACAAAAAAAAAAAAAAAAAAAAAGAAGGGCAGGAAGGGCATCCAGCATAAAAGCTATATGGCAAATCAGTTTGCAAATCACTGCACACCTGATGGCTGATGATTTGGTGTTACAATCTCCAAAAGGAAAAGCCGAAAAGAAAAGAGATAAAATAAAATAAAAATTACAGAAGTAAATAGCAAAGACATTGTGTACATTTATGGTAAATCAATATTCTGTTGTTGTTCCCAAAGTGGGGTCCAGGGCCTCCTGGGGGACTGTGAAGGTACTCCATGGGCGCCCCAGAGGCTATCTATATTAAGTACATAAAAAGAAATTGAGTTTGAAATGAAGTTATATACACTGGAAAAAAAAAATCTATCAAAAAGTTGCAAAAACTCAAGTTAACCGGATCCCTCAAGATTTTTGAGTTTTGGGGTCAACTCAAAATCTCAAGTTTTCCACGACAGTAATTTTTTGTTCACTTAATTTGATGTCCATATGTCTAAAAGATAAAAATTTTAACTTTTACTGACTATCATTATTTTTTTTAGGTCATCTTACAGCCAACTGACTATCCATTGTTCAGAAAAGATAATATTAATGATAATAAAAACTAAATATACTAAATTCAACAAAAGAACAATACTTTTTCTGAAAACTTGAGTTTTTGCATTATTATTATTATTTTTATTATTATTATTATTGTTATTGTTATTATTATTATTTTGCTGATACTTTAATGCACTTTTTAGCCAACAGTCTGTGTCTTTTGTAATGTTTTCATATAAATGTGAAAAAAAAAAAAAAAAAACTATGACATGGTCTTTTGAATAGAGGGAAGTTGTATTATTGGGGTCCACGTGGGATTTTTGAAAATTTAAGGATGCCGCGACAACATTGGGAATGGCTGTTCTATGCTTTGCAAAGCAGTTAGCAAGTCTACCTTCTAGCAAAGCAGTTGTGGGTTCGATCCTCAGGCCTGGCCAAAATAAGCTCTACTCTCCAGATACTCCAGCTTCCCAACACATGCATGCAACACAGGATTGGTGACTCTCCATTGCCCCAGTGAATAAATGTGAGAATAAATAGTTGTCTGTCATTCATGTGTCTGTCAGCCCTGTGACTATCTGGCTACTGTAAAGGGTGTGACCTGCTTAAGGCAGGCAAATAGTAGCTGGGATAGGCTCCAACTACATGTTATTCCCCTAACAAGAACAAGCTGAAGATGATGAATGAGAGCCATCTATAGGCCGCCTAGTGAGTATTGGCCAGACACCAAACCAAAGTGTGAATTAATTGTGTTCATAAGCATTGGTATAAGAGCCTGCAGCTTTGGGGTTTACTTTACAATGTGGCTTTGCAGGATAATTTCTTTAAAAAACGTTACTCATGTATTATATCATGGAAGCTGTTATAATTCTAACCGATGAGTAGTGTCAACTATTGGGGGTCAAGTGCATGTCAGTGGAGGGGGCTGTATTTTTTAACCTACAAGTTGGGAACCAAAATGGGTCATGGGCCAGTTTCTGCTCCCCAGACAACTCAAGTGGTGGTAAGTTTTGCTTGAGACTTGGACCCACACTAAGGATAAATTTCTCAGATTTCACTTACGCCCTGAGAACAGTGGAGTATTGGAGTATTAATGGTTCAGTAGGGGATGCACACAGTAATATAAACCCTTAGTGAAAAAAATAAAGAAAAAAGGTCTGGTTTTCTCTTGTGTGTGTTAATGGCAGTGGCAGGGTGACATAACATAAGTCTTGATTTATAAGGCTATTTGAAATGCCATTGCTCGCGGGGCTGTACCCATAGAGTGGGCGGGGAGGATTGCTGACAGGACGGGGAGACAGTAACGCCTGGTGTGTCTGTCTGTGGAGATGGGCCTCTGTATCTCTTGGGCTGCTGTCTTTTGTTCTGTCTTGGCTGTTACTACTGTTTTCTCACAAGTCTTGCTACATTTTTTGTTTGTTCATGATAGATTCAAAAGGAAGGTTTGTTGTACTTTTAAAGCTCAAACTCTATTGTTCATTTTAAACTTATAATATGCAAAATTTTGAGCCTAAATAATACATGCATCAATGAGTTTTTATTATTGAAAATGTGCAAAATAATGGGTATATACACTATATTTCCAAAACTATTAGCTCACCTGCCTTAATCCATAAGGTTTAATATGACGTCGGCCCATTCTTTGCATCTATCCGCATCAGACATCTACATGTCTGACTTTTTTGTCCAGCCCAGTTCCTTTAAACGACCCCACACCATAATCCGAATTCAGTTATTTGGGTGAGTGAGTGAATACTTTTGGAAATATAGTGTAGATGACTGAAGTTTGCACAGGCATACTGCATTTTTGTCATAGGTTAATGTTTTTTTTTACAGTTGAATCCTATTGTGAATGGAAGGCTCCCATCAGACAATCCATTAAAATCCATACAATCATATTTAAAATGACCTGCATTAATCCAAAATATGTATACATAAATTATTATTTTTTTAGTTAAACATATACATGAGAAGTATGAACATAAACAATAATAAAATAAAATAAAAAATAGAAGTGTACAAAAATGGTCAGTTCATATTAGGTAAAGAAAAATGCACATAAGAATTTGAGGTGACCTGGCTTGTATGTAACAGGTATGCATGTGTTTTGAGTGGCTTTTTAGTGAATGTGTTTATAGCTACTATCTGGAATGCAAGGTCTAAAGGACTTAGACTGAATACATCATTAAGTTTTATGTCCTACAGCATTATTGCAATATATGATTTGTATTTTGATATGCATTTTCTACTGATACAGGTTTATAATATAGATTAGTTATATGTGAGGAAAAAAATGTGTTGAAAAACTAAGGTGGACGTAGGGGCCAAGTGCTAAAGGTCTGCGCAGGTATGTATGTAATCCAGCGCAGAGACACACACCTGTTTAGCCCTCAGGACCAAAACAGACGAGTGAAAGCAATCCGTTTAGCGCATTTCAGGACGGCCTATAATCATGGTCGTGTGTGTTTGACTGTTTTGTATGGATCTGTACGTGCGCAGGTGTGCAGACATATTTCTGTGGTCGCAGCTCGCAGACACATGGGGGATTTTAAACAGAGACACCTGAGTGGAGGGGACCTATGGAGCGGGTAAAGACAAAGGCCCAGGTGGGGTCAGCCATTGTGATGCTCATAAGTGGACTCATACAATAGCTGTTTGTAAGCATGTTCACATTACCTAAAGACTATGGAGACCAACTGTTGTAATGTGATCAGTGGAAAAATGGTGGGGAACACAATGTAAGGCACAAGCAGGTTTGACTGGGTGGGAACTAGAGGAGCATCTCTCGGGGATTTCCTAAATGAAAACCTATCCCTGCACTGTCAGTGTTTGTGTGTTTACTTATGTTTGAAGAATGTTGCCACTGTACATTGTTATTGTGAATAAGAAACTCAACGCCGCATTAAACAGTGAGGGGAATATTAGCGAACAGAAACAGATCACGATATCGCTGTCAGAGGAATGTGGCTGCTGAAAGGAAACCAGCAACTACTGAAATTATATACTTGACTGAAAAGATTTGATTTCAGGTCTGCAGGCTGATGGTTAGCCCCTAATTATTATCCACTTAAAAAAGAGTGGTTAGGATATACATTTTGGTTTGTTTGTTCTATTCAAGTATATGAATAATAACATCTTGATCTGAAATACAATGAAACACAATTATCATTTGTCTATTTTGTACTGCTTCTAATTTGTATTTTTTTTAATAATCAACTTTATATTAGCATTTTAGTATTTTAATAGGTGTATTTTTTTCATTCTGTGCTATAAAATGTATGTACATTTTTAAAGCAATACAACTGATGATGATGTATATAATGGAACAGAAATATTTTTAAATATCTTAAATATTTAACGTGGTGTAAATTTGTGCTCATGTGATGGGCATGTGGATTACTTGCACTTTGATTCATGTCAAATAAATAAATGCATAATTAAATTAGTGTTATATTCTATAGAGGGCTTGACATTATCTTTTTTGCTCACTGGCCACTGTGGAAAGTTCTTTTTATGTTTTTTCTAGCCAAGATTTAATTAGTTCAAATGTTTATTTTATTATTCTATTGTATTTTAATAGCATACAATAAGCTTAATGAAATGTAGCGCTTGCTTTTATTTGTAGACAAGGATTTATCAAATATGTGCAAAACAGGTTTACCTAGGCAGAATAAATTTGAACTTTTTGCATGTGATCTATCTTAACACAAGTTTTTTTGTTTTTGTTTTTGTGCTAAATTAGGTGAGCACTCAAACATAGTAAAATAAAAAAAAAAGACTTCCAAAATTAAGATCTATGCATAAAATCCAACCAGGCAAAGTGGCTGGTGAGACTAAATGTGTCTACTACCTTTTGTCCACTTGGCTAGTGCTGTTGTCAAACCCTGATCCTATCCATATTTTAGGCTCTAGATTATGATATAAAAGGTTAGTAATACAATTAGTAACACAGAATAATTATTGAAACCCTCTTATTGCAGCCATTCTTTCTGTTTGGCTTTTCCCTTCCAGGGTCGCCACCGTTAATGATCAGCCACCTAATGTGCATTAATTGGCATACTTATTTGGCATCTCTTTATTTTTCCGAGCTTGGGACTAGCACAAAGAGTACAGAGGTAGAGGCTTGTGAATCCTTGTGAATCCAAAACGCTGCATATGAACACTGATCACACCTGTAAGGCTTTTGGACTGAGGTTAAGTAAGTTTGCTCCATACAAATAAAGGGGAAATACATGGGATTGATACCTAGGTGGAGTATAAACCTGTGGGAACTGCTGCCTGTAAGTGTGACTCATGTGCTGTGCAGTTTGTGTGGTTAGGCTAACTGCTCTGACCCCAGCATCAGTCACCATCAGCCCACAGACAGGCTCTTATTTCACCGTCTGAGGAATCCACTCCTGCTGCAAATCTACACAGATCTTTATCAATGACAATACACCAATAACTTACTCGAAACCATGTGCGTCAAAATTATGTTTCCAAAGAAATATAAGCATGTGTTTGCCTGTTTTATTGCTATAAACAGGTTTTTCTGTCTTGGCATGGTGTCGGTGTTGTGTGAAAATGAAAAGCCGCAGCCAAATCAGAGTGGCAAAAACAAATCCTCACATGGTTAAACAATGTGGGGGATTTTAAAAAGTGTGTTACAGCAAAGTGTGTTCATGGATTAAGAAAAGGCAAACAAAGCCCATCCTAGTTAAATATAGCTGCTTGAACATACAGCAGTGTCATGAGTCATTCTGTCTCAAAGCTCTAAGTCATCTTAAGAAAGTTTGCTTTTCTAGAGATTGTCCACAGGTGGAAAGTAACTGCTTACTTTTACTCAAGTAATTTTATTAAAGATTTTAAACTACTGCTTAACTCATCAGTGGCATAACTTAGCAATGAGGGGCCCCAGTGCAGATTTTTAAAATAGGCTCTAGTAGTATAAAGCCAAGCAGTACTTCAAGTTTATGTATTAAGCTTCTAATAAATATAAAATAAAATGTGGCAGTTGTTATATTGGATTCAAAGACCAGTGCTTACAGTCTGCAATACTAAAAGGGTTTTGAAAAAAATAAGTGTATCATAAGAAAAAAGACTAGACTTCCTAAGATGAGCTTACAGATTATACAGATTGATCCAAGTCTTATCATTTATTATTAATTGGTTAAGTTAAACATTAATTAAAATTATTTTAAACTAAAGACTTGACCATAGCCTGACAAGGGCCCACTCCCAGGGCCCCCTAAACCCCCTGGGCCCTGCACTGCCTGATTTTACGCCTCTGTAATTATATGCCTTATGTTGCATTTATTCTTTGTACTTTTAGTCTGGCATTTTTTGCATGTCCTTACTTTATATTTTATATATTGCACTGGATACAGTGTTCACTTATATTATTATAATATTTCCTCACACTGAGGGTTTGAGAGTAACACATTTTCATAGTACTAGTAGTAACAGTGGTAGCAGATGTTGCAGTAGAAAGTGGTTATAGTAGTAGTTGTGGTAGTAGTAGTAGCAGCTGTAGCAGCATTAGTATTAATAATAGTAGCAGAAGTATTAGTAGTAGCACTGGCACTAGTAGTAGCTGTAGTTGTAATAGTAGCAGTAACTTCATTCTCAGCACTTTTTTACCCATGTAACTATTTTGTAGCGTGACCCTAATTAAGTAATATTATTTCTGTGCAACAGTACTTTTTCTTGAGTACAGATTTAATTGCCATTATGATCTCTTACCTAATCCCATCTCATCTCTGCATCTTTATCTGTCATATCCATAAGAATAAAGATAAACTTGTTGCTTCTGGCCCTCCCATATCCACAGATCTGTCTCCCCCTCTTTAAAGTTACAGGCCTGTTATCACCCTTGTTTCCTCTTGCCTGAACTTTTTTTTTTTTTTTTTTTTTTTTCAAAGCATGAGAACTAGCTTGGACGATTAAGGAATGCTAGCCTGGGCTAATCACCCCGGACTGGAGGACTTCCGCCGCGCTGATTACCGAGGAAACCATTAAGGAGAAGAAAGTGGCTGGATCTTTCATCCTGGACGGCCGGGCTCAGGGGAGGTCAGAGAGGGGTGTGTTTGATAGGCCATTTACCCTTCCTGTTCTTATTATTGCAGCATTTCCTCTATCTGGACTCGACACGACTGTGGCAAGCGGACCCCAAGCACAAACGCTCTCCCTCCATCCCTCCATCCCTTCCTCAAAAAAGAGCTGTAATCATTGCCATACTGGTGTCCTGGACTCATTGGGGCTGTACACAAGAGCTGATGTCACACATGTACTCTGCATTATGTGGGGGTACAGTTTATGGACTTATTTATGTATAATTAATTAACAATATATATTTATTGATTTATTATTATTTATATGAATATGTTGAACACAAGTTTACCATTGGTGTACCTTGACATCTTGTGGATAAGGCAAATTCTCCAATTTACAACCAAGACGCCAGAATCTTAGCCTAGCAGAAGGATTAGCCTATTTGTGCATGTTTTAGGTTGATGGGTGAAACCAGAGCACCCAAAGGACACCCACATAGACACGGGACAAACATGCAAACTGTGATTTTTAATTTTTTTTTAATAATGGCATGGCAAGGTGAAAATGGTTTTATATGGCTGCCAGTGTCCCTAAACCCGAATAAATGGAAAGAGTTGTGCCAGGAAGGGCATCTGGCGTAAAACCTATGCCAAATCAGCAATGCACACTGAGAGGCAGAAGAAAAATAAAAAGTGTGGATATGTTTGTGCATATGCCTCCATCCATACAGTGTCTAGTTGAGCATCAATGACCCCAGAAGAACAGTATACAAGTGTTGTCTCTTGTATTTTCACCAAAAGCCAAAGTGGGGGCATATTTGTGCGCACCATGGCCTCATGGGTACTGTCACAGATGGTGCTAATGACGTGTAGCCCCAGCAGAGGCGGCGCCCTCCTTTTCCACTAGACTGGTGACATATGCTGAGTCGCAGGGCCATCAGTGTCCGAGTGCCCCCCCTTCCCGTAACCTCTCCACGACAATGACACGCAACGACTACACGACCCTCTCCTCTCTTTCATTGTATCTCAATCTGTGTCTTTTGCCGCCCACTGCCCCGGCCTGTCTGTCCCGGTTACATTTCTCCCGCCCCTATGTTGTTCATCCCTCCTCTAATGTCCCCACTGAGCCTAACATGATGGATGACCCGTTGCGTTGCCGATTAGGGTTTCCCGTGGGGGCCCTCCTCTGTCGAAGCCCGGGCGAGGCGAGGCAGTAGGGAGGCAGAGGGTTGGTTAGTGGCGGAGCAAGTTTGATGCCGCCTGCCACTAAGTGTAAGCGTGTGTGTGGGACATATCAAAGGGATTTGTAAAGAAGGGTGACAGAATGTATCAGTCGAGAGGGCACTCACTGTAGGTAATAGGCCTAAGACTACAGTGCCTGTGTCCCGTGGCCTTTCCTGTCAGTATCCTGCAGATAGAGGGGTGAAAATGTATTCAGGTTAAAGTATCACATGATATTTAGTGGTACTAAGTAGCAGAAGTAGCATTACTAGTAGCACATGTAATTATACTAGTAGGAGTAGTAACATGAGGTACATTTTCTTCTGTCTCTTCTAAGTAAACTCACACTTTTACTCAAGTAACAATTTTGTGTAGTACTTTAACTTGAGTAGCAGTTTCAAGTACTTCCACCACTAAGATTGCCTATATTAGCTCAAGACTTAATACAACAAGATATCTGCATGTTTAATTTTGTTACTTCACATCTGAAATACTCACATTCAAATGTACTTAAAAATAAAAGTATTTGATTCAGCACATACTTACTTACATACCTTAATGGATTAAATGTGTTCAAATGTATTCAAGTAAAAAGTATCACAATATTTTCTTCTTATGCATTAAAGTATAAGTAGTAGCACTAGCAATAATAGTAGTAGCAGTGGTAGCATGATGTACTTTCTTCTTAAGTAAATGTTACACTCTCTCAGGTAACTTTTTTAGTAATTTTATACAGTATTTTTACTTCTACCTAAGTACAAATGTTGAGTACATCTTCCACCACTAACATAATGCAACAATATATCTGCCTGTTCAATCAACATGAGTCAAAGTATTTAAGTACTCAAATGTACTTAAAAAAAATTGTTCAACAAATACTTATATTTTACATATTTAGTTTAATAAATGTAAAAGTTTGAAGTTCATTGTACACTTTTCATAACAATTAAAAAGTAGTGAAGTAAAAAATATACGTATTTGCCTTAAAATGTTGTGAAGTAAAAGTAAAAAGTAACCCATGTAAAACATAAATATGTGAAAATGGACTTTGTTACATTCCACCTCTGATACTGACTCACAGGAGTGAGGTCAGAGCAGATGTGTTACAGTGCTAAGATTTTCTCCAGGCGTGATACAAGCTTCACAATGAATAAAAACATTGCATTTGCATTCTGAGCTTAATCTCATTCAAAAGGAGTTTCAGTACATTGCAATACAATATATTGTTATGGGATCCAAAAGGTTGCAATAATGCACTGACAACAATAAGTGAAGGGGAATTCCTTGAACATGACCAGAAGACCACTGGCTGTCATTATCCAGGTAACCCAAGCTTCCCATAGTGTTACTGTAACTGCACACTAATTCACCGCGGCTATGAATGAAACCTTCCCGGACTTTTTTTTTTTTTATTTTTACAATGTATAACGATGCCACACTGGCCTTTTGTACCACTGCATTCCTTCACAAAGTTGTAAAAATCCTAAAAGGTAGCTGCGGACAAATTACCAAATGACACTGGCGCCCCCGGGGACCACAATCTAGAGTTGGAGGAAAGTGTTGGAGTAAAAACACTGTGTCATGTTTCGGTAACCAAGAAGATGTAACTGGAGATGTCTTTTGTTAAAGATAAAGCAAAAAAGCCAAGTTGTCTGTGTATGTGTTTGGAGGGGATGTTTGGTTGATGAGCTCATGCCCAGATTCACTTTTGCATTTAACGCATTAGCTATAGGACAGGTGCAGGGTTTCAAACTCAGCAATAACATAAAATAAATTGCTATAAATTGCATGGATATATGAAATTTAAATACAGATGTGGTTATTATTTTTACTCTATAATTAAACCTTATGAACATGAAAAAACAACACCTAAATAAAGGCATTTTGGAAATTGATGAGTTAATTGTCCAAATATAATGATGCTAATTGTCCCTCCTATCCGGGGTTCAGCACTGCAAACCAAACTGGTGAGGCATAAAGAACCAAATATCATTCCTGACACAACTATCTCCATTTATCTGGGCTTGGCACCAACATAAAGTGTGGCTGAAGCTTTTGTCTTATTGTATTATTTATTTATTTAATGTAGCAAAAAGGGGTTATAATAGCTCAGGTGCTTCAGCCGCTCATCCACTAATCTGAAGGTTGAAGCCCGCTCCCTCTGTTACATACTGTTGTTGTGTCCTTGGGCAAGACACCTCACCCACCTTGCCTCTGCTGTGTGCATACGTTGGTATATGAATGTGTGAGTGAGAGTGAATGCAGACCAGTTGACAGGGGAAGGGCAATGGGGTCTGTTGTCCTGGGCCTCATGGTCAGAGGGGCCCAGAAATGGTCCCATTTTCTATTGTGAGGAAGCCCATGTGAATCCTTCTTGCCCCGGGCCCCAGCAAAGCTGTGGACAGCCCTGGGTAAATGGTTCCTTGATGTAAAGCACCCACGGAGGTAGAAAAGTGACATATTAATGTGATTATTAATTTTTAAGCCAGTGTAATTTTTGTGGTGGCCCCAAGCCCAGATAAATGAAGAGGATTGCATCGGGAAGGGTGTCTGGCGTAAAACCTATATGTAAATTCCTACACTCAGGGGCACAAATGATTTACTGTGGTGACCCTGAAAGTAAAAAGCTGAAAGTACTTCATTACCTCACAGTGTAACAAGTAGCTATGATAAACTGCAATCTTTGTTCAGCCGCTGAGACATCACATTGCAGTCATCAGTAGCTGCTAATAAGGACTAGACGAAACTGAAAATAAATCTTACTAAGCAGCTATGTTGTGAATCATACAGTGATACTTGCTGGTTGTACTAAATTACACAAGGGACATAAAGAAAGCATTACAAAAATATCAGTTTCATTGTTGAAATACTTGGTGGTCTCGTCCAGTCATCATCATTTTCTGACAATAATGAAGACCACATGAGGATCCCCTAACTTCACAGATAAACAACAAGACAGAGAACAAAGACGAATTAGAAATTGTATGTTTTCAAAGAGGCCACATCCGGAGATCATCTGCTGTATCCTTACATAAATTTTCCATAGCTCACACACACAGAGGTCTAACCCTAACTGATGGCAGAGCGAATGATGGTCGTGGTGATCGTGGAAAAGTTATTTCAGTACTGAGCTGAGCGCTGAGTGAGAGGTGTCAGTGGATTGGAAGCGGAGGTGTGCAGTTCGTAGGCATGGCAACCAAAAAGACCAGGAAGTGGTGTTGACAAGTAGCAGTCGAGGCAAATTTTTTGAAACAAGATTTTGCCTTTTTTTTTTTTTTTTTTTTTTTACCATCTCAGTAAAATTATTGTTCAAGAGGACCACCACAATCTTCTCATAATCACACCATGAGAGCTACTACTTTATAATACAACACCAGAAAACAGTGTTATAGTGTTTCTACCACTTTGGTCATATCTAAAGTATGTATTTTCCTGTGAGTTCAGTCTGAGGTGTGTGGGAAACCTTTCAGCCCAGACGGTGGCGGCTCCAGTGTCTGACGCAGTCATTTTTCACCTGACCAGCGACACTGCTATGTCTGAGCTGTGAAAGAAAAGCACACCTGGTGAAGTCCTAGACCTAAACCCGCCCCCTTTGTTTGCTCCACCTACAGGCCCCACCCCCCCATCTTTCTCCTTCCTCTGTTCGTCCCAACGCCTAAGGGGGGAGATGGATCTGGAGCTGAACTGGTGATGTCACTCCTGGCAACACGAGGGCTCAGAGTTCAAACCAGAGAAGGATTTGAAGCTATGTATGCAGATTCATCTCCATACATTAGAAAAGTAAATGAATTTCTGCATTTCAATTAAACGTGATAGTCATAGTAAAAATATTTCAAGAATTTATATATTGTTGTCATGATAATTCTGACTTTTGTGTTCTGACATATTATGTTTTTCACAGTCTAATTTATTGCATGCACCTGTCTATAGCTGGTTGCATGTATCTATAGGTCCTATATGTGAAAGTGACCAATTTCTGTTTTTTGGTGGATTGATCTTTGCACAATTTGGCTTTTGCACTGGAACGACATGAACACAGCAGAGCACATGTCAAGAGAGTCAGTCTGGATGAAAAGCTTTGTCTTTTCTTTCTTTAGTCAACTCTTCTGCTGCACAAGTGTACAGATTTAAAAAGTCTTGACATTGTCCCATCAATTACAGGACACCGATGTCACGGACTGCTCTGGATCTCCTCAGATACTTTCAACGCAGTCAGAACTTAAAAACTTATCTTAGAACATCTTTGACATCCTCACTTTTTCCACAGAAGTGTCAGCCGATCTGGTGAACATATCAGAGTTGGTTCACGTCTGTGGTTTTGAGCTGATTAACACCTTCTCCGTGTCAGATAAAAGCATGAAAAATGGTACGGAGTAGGAAAAAAAAAAGAAAAGAAAAAGGCGTCTCCGTTTGCCAGCCGTAGCTTCAGTTATCTGATCCTTACCATGCAATTATGGAGATTTATGTGGCCAAACATTCCAGGCTGAGTTCTTGTCCCAGCCACCTGTGGAAATATGATCTGTTTTTAACGCATCTAACACCAGGTTCAGGAACACTGGTGTAATGGGACCAAGGTTTTGACAAAGTTTCCACAATAAATACGTCTAAATGCTCTCAGCATAATCACTAGAGACTGTGCCAACCAGCGAGGTTTGTAAAAATAACATATCATTACATTTTGATTGATAGTGTACCTTCTGTTTGGGCCACGTCTGATTCAAGTGTGACTGACGTATTAGTAGGTGTAAATGCTTTTCAAACATTTCTGTGTCTGTGTGTTTGGATATCTTCAAAACTTCATATATTTGTACATGACAGTAATCACAGCACTCATCACTGACAAGGTTATAACCTGTTGTATTGCTTGAGGAAGCAGCATTTTGTACAGGAAAGTAACTACTCAGGTATTGCTCAAGTACATTTTGACCTCAGTGTGAGTAGCACAATTGTCTTGCAATCAGAGGGTTGTGGGTTAGTGGTAGTATGAGTAGTAGCAGTGGTAGTAGTAGGGTTTTGCAAAATACTTTAGCTAGAGTTTTCTGTCATGTAATTAAAGTAAATGAAGCTAGGACTTAAGTTTTGAATTCTAATGGCAATGTATTGATAAAAATAATGACATTGTAAATAATTTTAGTGACACAAGCCTTAAGACAAAAGTGTTTAAGTATGCTGTGCTTTTTTATTATTTAAAATGGGAAAAACTGGGACATGGTTGGTTGAAAACTGGGACATATGAGTGTTTTTACAGATACGTCTTGGGACATGGGACAAGGAGCCTAAAACTGGAACTGTCTCTGTGAAATAAGGACGTCTGGTCACCCTAACTTAAGTAAACCTTACATCTGTTACTTTAGAAAAACAGATGAACAACACATTTCAGTGTTATACTATGGCATTTTAATCAGTCTCATCTTCTGCTTTTTCCAGTTAGGGGAGCAGATGGCACCTATCCCAGCTACTATGGGCCTTAGTTTAGGTGCACCCATTGTTGCACAGCTAATCAAGAGTCACACTCAGATATCCACATTTATTCACTGTGGTACAATTGCATTTTCCATTATTTATTCCTTTGTTACAGCTACATTAATTTCACACACTGTATATGTAAGATGGACAAAACCCAGCATCTCAGAAAACTATAGGAAACAAACCACTTTTGTTAAGACAGGGACATTTATGACATTTTGTTTCAGATCGTACTGTGACATGCATGTGATGATCTAAGGACTTCATCATATCCCAAAGATAGTTTTCCCTCTCTCTGGTCAGTCCTGCTGTCCCCTGAGGCTGTGGGTCATGCACTGTGAGCTCCTGTTTTAAAGCTCATTCATCGAAGCGCTCCCTGCTCCGTATGTGGCAGCAGCGAACCTGGTCACACTACATGGGCTCTGTAGGAAACACATGTCTGCAAAGCTTCAACTTAAAGATCTGACTGTGAGGATGTGAAAGATGGAGGGATGTCCATTTTACAACCAAGGTTACCCACACACTTCTTCTTCTATGATCCCTCCACTGTTATTTTCTTTTTACATTTACTCAGTGAGTATGGGCATGAATGTAGTATCTAATCTACCAGGTGAACCACCAAGGTACTCCAAGTATTTCATTATAAACACCAATACCAACTGATACTGAATTTTCCATCTGCAGAAAACCATAGTAGAAGCAGTAAGTTACAACTGGACTGTGTTGTTATACCACATGAGGTAATACAGTCCAGATAGTTCCTGTCAAAGCAGATTTGTTGCATACTGACCTGAAGTACTCAAGTTTAATCAGATTCATTTGTAAGAAGTCATGACATCTGATTCTGCTTTGGTTAAGAGCATTTTAGCTTCCAGTAAATAAAATAATATGTGAATATGTCTTTAATTCCCATCCACCAATTATAAAAAAAACATTGCAAAGTGGTGATAAATGCACTTTCGGCCCTGGTTTTGAATCCTGGACCATGTAGGGCCTTTCTGTGTGGTGGAGGTTGCATGTTCTCCCTGTGTCTGGGTGGGTTTCCTCCAAGTGCCCAGGTTTTCTCCATCAATCTAAAACATTCACAAATAAGTTAATCCTCCAGCTAACCATGATCTTGGCTCAGATCTGGAGAAGGGTCCCTGGGCGCTGCACTGCGGTCGCCCAATGCTGCTGACAGTTTTCCCACACACTTAATTTTCACCTGGTGGGTCAGGACCAAATAATGCCTGAATAAATGAAAAAGAATAGGTAGTACATGATTGGCTGTGGAAATCCTGAAAAGAAAAAGCCAAATGGACAGAAAAGGTGGGTAATCAGGTATGAGAAATTGAGAACCACTCCTTTATACTACACTGAAAAAGCTTTGTTCAGAAAATATCTTGTGTTTATATTAATGTTGTTTATATTAACCTAATTTTCAATTGAGGTTAATGGTGCAATGTTTTTCAAAAGCTCCTCTGTCATGCAAGAGAAAAATATCAGGCTAACTTGTAGCCCTGTTTGGGACCCGGCGAGTGGAAAATTTTGCCGTAATAAATAACCTGCGCTGACACGCTAAAAGGCTTTGTGGATCTGTCATATTGGAACATTTCATCAGACAATGGCGTGGGTACATGATGACACAGCTTAGGTCAAATCATTCCAGACCTGGTAACTGTATCTCATATTTTCTCTCCCCTCAGAGCTTCTTAACTGGATTTACTGCAACGTGATACAGCAGCGAGCGTGGACTCCATGCTCGTGTGTAGCAGGTTGGAGGATGAGATCAGATGCTCGGCCCGGTCCATCTCTGGGACGGCTGCGGTGGAGCAAAGGACGCCGGGAATACAAATCAGCCTTAGGGGGGATCCTCTCCTTGTGCTGAATGGAATTGAGGAATGCCACCATAGACAAACACGCTGCGAGCTATGAAACAACTGCAGTACATCTGAAACCAACACTATAGCAGCCTCTGCTCTCCAGGACAAAGGGGAAGTCAATCCAAGCTACAGAAGTAGAGAGAATGAGAGAAGGACAGAAAGAAAAGAGAAAAAACAAATATTACATGGTGCCTTACTCCAGCCCAAAGGGAGTTTCAATGTAATGTCACAGTGTTGATGTAATGGTAACATATGAGTTTTGGTTTTAAATATTTGATATCCCTGTATGGTCAGACCTGTGATACTACTGTGCAATCCTATATCACAGAATTTGTGAGACAAAAGTCAAGAAAAATCACATTTTAGAAACAATGCATCTGTAAGTAACAGGTTCTTATATGAATGAAAGTTGTTTGGCTAAGTTTGTCAGCAATAGATCAAGAAATAGAGCTGTTCGCCCACTACTAACTGGAAGGTTGGCGGTGCAATCCTTGCTCCCTCCAGTGCATACTGCCATTGTGTCCTTGGGCCAGTCACTTTACCCACCTTGTGTCTGCATACACTGGCATATGAATGTGTGTGTGCGAGTGACTGTGAATGGGTAAATGGTTCTTTTAAGCGCAGTGCCCATGGAGATAGAAAAGCGCTAAATAAATGTGACCCTTTAAAGTGGATCTTATAGGCAAAATCAACTTTTTTGAGCTTTCTATCATGTTATAATGTTGTTCCTTCATCAAAAACATACCTGTACTCATTACAAAATGATCTGTTTTAGTCAGACAATGTTTTTAAACATTGTAAAATGTGCAATGCTGTTTTTAGGTGACCAAGATTGGTTTAAAAATATGAATAAAAGTATAATATATTCTCTGGTGTTTGGAGAAACACAAAATCTAAAAGCCACCAGGGGTCATAAGTCGGGTGGCATAAGTCGGTGACTGGCTTTGGCTCTACAAGTTGAAATAACTATAAGACTTGTTGCATTTGAAAATCTAAAGCTTGGTAACAATTTCCTCTCTCGATCACTTTTTTAGAACACCCACAGCTCAAAATGCCTCTTCCTCTTCTGTTTAAGGTTTTATGTAGAGACTGTTTTGTTCACCACCTTCAGACAGTTAGCATTATCCTAGCCACGCGTGCCGATCCGCAATATTGGCTGACAATTGTCCTTTCTGTCATTTCTAATAATTTGGCAAGCTTATGGCCACGAGAGACAAAATGATTTCAACTCGTGTTAGAAGGCTTGCGTGCGTGTGGGAATGTAATTGATTTATTTTATTTTTATGACGAGGAATTCAAAGTGAGATTTGTGACAGTAATGCGGCTTCGGAGACAGACTGGGAGAGTGCGTTGTTGCCGTAGAATAAAGGTGGGGGAAGGTGGGCCTTTTGCAAATCTTCCAAGAACGTTGATAAGCAGATCCCTCAAATGAAATCTTCCCCTGCACACGGCTGGATGTGCCCCTAATCGTTTTATTTACAGTCGCTATGAAAGACGCCTCCCTTTAATGGCGCAGTCAAATAATAGGCAGCTGAGGAACAATTGGTACAGTCCTAAGCGCATTCCCGTCTTCCCATTTTCACATTAGGCTAATCGAGGCAAAGGGGAAGCATATAAAGACATCAGTTGGATGAAATGAGTGTAATTGGAGAATAATGTAGTTAGTTTGCTCTAATCTTCTGCATAATATTAAAATGTTCTCAAAGCACCCCAGCTGCAAGCAATCACCCGGCTCCGTGAGGAAACCTGGGCGATGATGTTCGGGATTGTGTGAAGTGCAGATTGAGGAAGAGATATGGCAAAAAAAAAAAAAAAAAGGGAAGCCGCTGGAACAACTGGGAGCTCTGCAAGGAAGTCCTGGGAGGGCCTCGGAGTGGATCAACTCAGCTTTCCTTTATTTTTCTGTGCGATAGGAAGGCAATTCGTACACCCTGCAGACGGCTGGCTAATTTGTGATGGTGGTTTGCCAAGACCGGCAATGGCACTGGTAAGAGCAGGAACAGTAGGGACCAAAACTGTCAGCATGGGTTTCAGAGGTTCATTTTCTCCATGCTGAGTGCAGCCTGCTACCTTTTTTTCTCTCAATTTTGCTTTGCAGCCAAAAGGCACACTATAGTAGTACACCAGCTTACAATAGCGTTTTAGCAATGAAATGTGTTTGGTAAATGTGCTGGAATGGCTTGCTTTGTGAACACCATTATTTGAAATGATTAAAGATGAAGTCGAGGTGTGAAAACATCTTCTATTAAATTTTTGTGCAACTTTAATGGCTCCAAGATTGAAAATTGAGAGGTCATCAGTCACTCGGTTCAATATGGTCTCTTATACCTCTTTAGATGTTAAAAATGAGTGATGAGGCTAAATGAAGTTTTGATCATCCTTCTCTATACAATTAGCTCTGTGGTGAAGTGTGAGCAGCAGTAGCATAGTAGCCTTTCTGCAGAATTAACAGTGAGTGTTATTAGTCCCCCTTTGGCTTAGCCCTTGTCTGTAATTTCCAAGGCAAAAGAAAAAAAAACTTGCTCTAAGGCAGCTCTTTAAGTAGTGTTATTGTGCAAAGAAAATTGTCATTAGACGGTGGAACAAATAACCTCGAAACGTCATGGGTGTCTTCACTAGGGATCTGAAACAACAACGGAGAATTAATCAAATTAAAAGGGGAAGCCTTGTTGTTATGCGATTTCAATTTAATTTCCACAACCGAGCCTGCTATTTAGTGTTTCAAACAAAACCTAAAAAAAGGACAAGTCACACTTTAGGGGCTCACTAACAGTTTTATATTAGTGAAGAATTATCAATCCTTTAAGCTAATTTGGCTAAGTTGGGGAGCCATAAAGTGGGCTATGAAAACGGAGTAGCCTATTTGTTAAGCTCCCACCCCCTTCCACACTCTTTTAATGCCACTGGGGCACTAATGCACTTTTGTTTTCCCTTGTTGATCATCTGCTATTTAAGGCACATTAAATCCTGAAAATTAATATAAATCTATGAAAGCTATTAGTGATCTGAGCATGTATTAGGCGCCCACACAGGCCTGGAATCAAGGCCTACTGTAAGTTCTTAATAGTCCTTTTTGTTTTGGGATATGTCTGCCCTTTTGTAGCAGCCCACCTTAACTTTAAAGGCACTGTTCTGGCGAGGTGATATTTGATGTATACAGGGACAAGGCAAGAGCACCTAAAAAGCATTTGCTGCTTTATGAATAAGCATTAGGTTATTATGCATGTCGCGGGAACATATTACTTACATAGCACACTTTTATTTTACCTCTACATTGTTTTCTATTAATATTTCTTTTATCATAATGACAACATGATGTGTGTGATGTACTGCACAGAACATTGAAGAATGGATACCTGGTCTGTGATTTACATTATCGGTGGTTAAATGGTTGGTTTGTTGTCAGATATAAAACCCAGTACTGCCACACAATAGCTCCGAGCTGCAACAGGGAATCATCTGCCTCCATTTAGCCCAATCCTCTGCATCTTCTGTTCTCTCACATCAAGTAACTTCATGTCCTCTTTCACTATATCCATAAATATCTTCTTTGGTCTTCCTCTAGGCCTCCTACCTGGCAGCTCTAACCTCAGCAACCTTCTACTTATATCCATCCTCTGCAAAAAAAAAAAAAAAAAAAGACATCTCAATCTGGCTTCTCTGACTTTATATACTGTATATAGGCAGATGTACAAAGAGTGGTACCCCTTACTTAATACGTAATATAATTTTTTATTATTTTTCATGTGCTTTGTAAGTAATGTCCTTTTGCATAACCACCCAATCCTCAAATCGCTTCACTACTATCCCCACTTCTTCTCTTAGTTTCTCTGTTTTCCTCATAGCCAAGCAGTTTAGGCGCGTGCCATATGCCCTGATTAAAGCTAGCGGCAGGCCAAGGAGCACAGGGAGGCTGTTTTGTCATTAGCCCCTCGCGCGGCTGAGGTGGAAACTCATTTAGCCCCATGCTGGACCTTCATTATGATAGACTTGTATCAGATGGCATCTCTGGCTGGGATCTCTGGCTCCTGGCTAACGGATGGGAAGATGCGGCAGCTTCGGCCCCTCTCCAGACCCGCCAGTGAAAGAGAAAGGGCTGGAAATGGGGAAAGAGGACTGGGGTAGAATGGCTGTGGCCGGATAGTGGAGACTGAATGGGGGACAGAATTGTGACCGAAACAATTCAGGATGGGGATGAGAGCATTAGCTGAGGTCAGGAAAGAGGTTTAGGAGGCTGTTAATGGTCCCATGAAATTCTTAAAAGGTTAAAAGTAAGTAATTTGTTACGTCATTATACAAGAATAGCCGTATTGGCCAATTTAAAGGGCATAGAAATTTGAACAGATGGGAAGTTATGTTTAAGTACATAGTTATAGGTTTTAATACTATTTATTCCCCTCAAAAGTCAGCCTAATATGTTTTATTTTAATTTGTTTGTTAATTATCTTTTTCAAGAAAATACTGGAAAAATACATAAATTTTGGGTACTATTATTGGCTTATGGTACAATGGAGAGTTGATTTTATTGAGTACTTATATATAAAATAAATAAATATAAATAAACTAATAAATAAAAAAACTTATAAATAAAATAATAATAATAATAATAATGCTTCTGGCTTAAGTAGCACCTTTCTAGGCACTCAGAGTCACTTTACAATTGCATTATTCATTCACTTCTCAGTCACAAGCCACAGCTGTCCTGGGGCAGACTGACAGAAATGTGGCTGCCAGTCTGCGCCTACTGGCCCCTCTGACTACCACTAAACACACAATCACATTCATACGATTATAGGACAAGTGCTCTACCACCTGTGCCACTGTCGCCCCACAGTAGCTCTCAACATGGTCAGATTGTACCATTGATATATTTTTTTTATTATTTTACTGCCAACTTCATGGCACATGTATTTTAAAATCTGTTTTGTTATTTCAGATACAGATACACTTATACTACTATACTACTATACTAAAGTGTATTTAGGCTTCGACCAAGCAAAACATAGAATTTAAATAGAATGCAATAAAAGACAGCTAACAAAAAATAGCACTTGTATACAATTAAATAATATGGACAGACTTGTCATTATTGTACAAAAAATAAAATCTACATTTGGATTTTTTCAAACATTAAAATAATCCAAGGTAAAAATCCGAGGTGTGTAGTGTAACCCTACGATATGGCAGGAAAAAGGTAAAGATGCTGACTGAGTAGTGGCCTCTGGGTAACACAGGCAAATCTGGGTGTGAAGATGGAGAGTTTGAGGTGAAGGCGGAGCGCAGGACAGCCAGGCCTTCAGGACACAGAGGTTGGCCTGGCTTAGGTCTGGAGACTGGACGCAGGCCTTGGTCTTGCTCAGCCTGGTGCCTCTCTGACTGGCTGAGGGGACCACCACTGACAGAGCGCTGGCGGCTACAAGCTGTGTGTTCCTGCTAGACCCAAACCACCTCTCTGTCTTGATTTAGTCTCTTCCTCTATCACTCCATTGTGTATTCTTACTGTACCTTTTACAGTAAAATCCATGGAGCAAAAACATGCTTGCTGACACACACAAAAAACTGTACGTGCATACACTGAATACTGAAATTATCAGCTTCAAATGTTCCAAAGCAAATGGCTGAAACACATTTCTCCCTATTTGCTGACAGTTGTGCAACCTCCTGTAATAAAAAGTCAATGAACCAAGGGCAGTCAATATATTCCAATAACAAAGACTGTGAGATTTGCCATTTCCCTGCTCCCTGCTTTTTTATGGGAACATGCTTTTCTTCTTTAGCATGTGATGGATGGGGGTTGGGGGTAGAAACAAACACGGCACATCAACGCACTGTCTCTTAAAAATAGAGAAACGTCAGTTAAAAAATGCCTCCGCCCCCTCCCTCCGAACGCAACCTGAAGAGAAGGCATCTGACTGTGACAAACCAAACATGCTCCGTAATAGAATTCTGCATCTCGCAAAACTGATAAGGAAGACAAAACACAACAGCAGCGAGTGGTAGATATATCTGAAGGAGGTGATTTCAAAGAACAACAGAGAGGCGCTCCAGATGCCTCCTCGCGCTGACTTCTTACATAAATATGCCGTTAAGCAATATGATGTATTATTATTACCTGAGAACATGCTACGAGCCGAGGAAGGCAGCATATGAGCCGAGCGCCTGAGCTCCCCAAAGGAGATTGTCTCGACACCACATATCAGCATGTGCTATTGGATTCCCTGACTTTTAACTGGGTTAACCCACTTCCTGGTGAATACAAATTCAATTTAAACTGCCGCAGTTTTTTATTTGCCATGCCTGCCCCTCCTTTCCCTTTCACTTGCCTTGCTCTCAATAGACTGGCATAACCGCATAGAAACAATTTTCCTATTGAGTATACACAAACTATAAAATTAAAATGAAGTGCAATAACACATGTGCTAAAGGAGAGGGAGGTCTGAAATCCTCACAGCGCAGTACAACGGCCCATCTCTTTTTATTTGTCTCATTTATCTAGTCGCGCCTGTAGCTTTTCCTCTTTTTTTGGTGTAGAGGCTGAGAATGTCACATGGCCTGACATACAGTGGTACATTTAGGACATTTGTTTTTAATTTCTTAATTCATCACTGTGGAAGGAAGTTGTTTTGGAAGTTTTAGAAATATTTTGTAACCTTTTTCTCAAGTATAAAACACATGAGCATTTTATTTATATACTTTTATGGTTGTATTTTTGAATTTTGCCTTTATTGCATAGCAAGATAAAGCTCAGGAAATGAGGGACAGACAAAGGGGAATGACATGGAGCAAAAATGCATGAGCCAGGGATTGAACCTGGGTCGCTCCTGTATGTGGTATGCACACTACCAAGTGAGCCACTGAGGCACCCTTTTATTGTAATTTTCATTTTGTACAGTTAATAAGTGGACAACAGTAAAAAAAAAAAAAAAAAAAAAAAATGGGGCTACTTCTTTCAACTATACTAGACCCCAGGATGTACCAATATAGTATACTGTGGTCATAATACCACCCTTTTGGTACTCTAATGGAAAACTAGTATGGTACACTTACATGTAAGTCCTTCAGTACTTATTCTGAATTGTCCCTGGATACAACCTGTACCATTCCAGTAAAAATGTGACTCAAGTATCTAGCTAACAGTATAGGCCTGTGTGACGGTCTCCTCAATGGGCTAATGGCTTTCCTCAAGCACAGGGGAGGGGGGGCAGGGGTGAGCTAGGCCTAAACAAAGCCAGATGAGGGAGTCAGGAAGCCTTTCAGGACTTCATTAGGTCTTCTTTCTGAGAAGGGAGGTTAAGAGCCCGGCAAGCTGGTACTGTTTAGCCGCTTAACGTCAACAGGAATGCTCATGCAGCTGCCCCATAGGCTCCAGCAACAACCAACGCACACAAGACAACCAACACACACTTCGATATTATGTCCGTGAAGGTGTATGCCCACATGCACACACACACACACACACACCTACACACTGTCACTGTCCCCATGTAGCCTCAGCATCAGACAACATCCACCGCTAAACACTGGCTAGTTAGCATGAGAAACAGGCCACACAGGGACTCTTCTCCTGGTTCAATCATGCTCTTGCTACAGGCACCAACCACACACAAACTCACACGCAACAGTGGGTTTGGGGGACACTGCATTTAGTATGTCCTGGGTTTACCTTAGCCACAATGTCTAACAATGGACACAATGTTCTGTTCTAAGGATGTACTAGGTTCTTGTACAGTATTAGCGTCAAAATGTCTTCCTCTTTCTTTTCGACTTTTGACCCTTTTCCCTTGGATTATGTCATCCTCTTCCTTGTGTGCAGAGATTTGCTTGTTGATTTGGCATAGGTTTTACCCCAGATGCCCTGACAAAACTCTTTCTATTTATCCAGCGTTGGGGCTGGTTTGAGGATGTACTTACTTGTATTGTTTTTTTTGTTTGTTATTTTTTTCTCCCATTACCATTTATAATATTATTTTGATAGTAGTACTCTTATAGCACATGATGACAGTATCCCCTTTACATCCTATGAAGTGCATAAAGAACCAGGAAAAAAACTGTCAAAAAGGGAAAGGGCCAAAAAGGAGCAACATTGTTATCTCTTACATATCTGGTCTGTCTGAGAAGCTTAAAATGTTTTTTTTTTAGCCAACACAACATCCTGGTTCATTTCAAACCTGTTAAAATCCTGAGACAAAAGCTACTTCTTCCCAAGGACAAAACTCAGTTACACAAAGAGCAGCTTTTTTGTTGTGTATTTACGGTATACTATATGTGATATGTATTTCTTATTCACCAGTTATTTTAAATACTCTACAGTTTACATGTTTAGATTAACATTGTTTTTATAAATATTTTGCACAATTATTTTTTATGATAGCTCCTCCTGTAATTGTGCATGTGTTTCTTTCAACTTATACATCTCAGGGACTATTGTTACAGTATACTCTAAGCCTTTAAGTAAATTTGTATATACAGTAGTAGATGATATCTGACCAGTTGTTGTCTGAAAGTCAATGAGGCTAGTACTTGTACCACAGTTTCTCGTTATTCACTGTTGGGGTAAGCAGCCTGCAAGCTCATGCACTACCAAAGTGAATAGACAAACTTAAGACACTTTATTCCAATGTTTTCAAACCTACTCTAAATTTAACACAACATCATTGTCTTAAGCTATTACACAAATTGTCAAGATCATGTTGACCATAAGGTTCCAGTGTATTTGTGTACACGCCTCGCTCTGTGTCCTTTGAATTTACAGGTATTGTGTTGCAACTGGTCGCCTGCCCTTGAAACACTGAGCTCCGCACTGGTCGTCCTGAAAGAGAAGTGAGGAGAAAAGGCCAAATGATTAGATGGATATCATAGCTTTAGACACGTGTAGCACTCAGACTTGAAGGGACAGTTTTGCTTGTGAGAAGTGTAGAAGTGAGGAGGTGTGGTGGGGGGGTGGGGGTGAAAGGGAAGCTGGAGTATAGCGGATGAACGGGGAAAACGTGTGTAAAGTGAGCTGCGCATCTTTTCGGGCCTGTTTTATGTGTGTGTTGGGGGGGGGGTTACTTTGTTATTCTCTCTGATTGAAAAGAATGCATGGGAGCCGACGGTGCTGTGTGTAAAGAGGTGTGTTTGTGTGAATGTGGCAGGGCTGTGTTCAAGCACCACCTAGTGCTGGAGAGAGGCACCTCACCTGAGAGATCAATGTCTGCTGTGGTTACTACAGTTATTATGAGATTATTTATTTTAACTCATGCCATGTAAATGACACTGACTGAGATGTGCATAAGTACAAAAATAAAAAGTATGTTAACGATAAATGGTCAGAAAAAAAAAAAAAGTCTACTTACAATATCTATGAAATATTAGTAAAATATTAGATCCCAAAAGTGCATTTTTTAAAATCATGTTTGCACAATGGGAAAATATATGCAAAGTAAAGGGGCATAATGTGCACTGGGGTCCTAAACCAACTTTGTAGAGACACTCCCTGGACTAGACCAAATAGAGGCAGACCTAAACCAGTTTTGCAATCAGCATAGTAAAGACTCATAAAATTACTAAGACAAGACATATGATCACTTGATAGTTAGTTGAATAGTTTTGAATATAAAAACAATACATTTCTTTTTGATTTTCCCCTTCAGGGGTCAAATAATCTGCCTCCAAACTGGCAATGCATATTAATTTGGCATAGGTCTTATACTGGATGCTTTTCCTGATGAAACCTGGACTTATTTATCCGGGCTTGGGAGTACCCTGGGCAAAATTTCCCTCTAGCCCAGAGCTAAATAAAATAAAATGTTGCTATTGTTTTCATGAAATACTTAAAAAAAAATAAACCATTCATCCATAATTAATTTGCATGCAACAGTGATTTGGAATCATTTGTGAGTTGAAGCAGCATTAGGACAGTGTCACAGTGGATCCCTCACTTGTGACAGCCACCAGTCCCAGCATTAGGACAAGCTCTGGATAATTATAGTACACACAGCTTACCACCAGCAAACTTTCCCCTTATTTGTCGTTCTCATTTCAATGTGCCCTTGAATACAGTACACTGTCAGCACACATCCATCCCGTCACCGCTCACACACCATCAGCACCAAGCCCCTACGAACAAGCTGGTGACAGTGATGGGAGCCTGTCGCGCTGCATCAAGGTAATTCACTCTGAGAACACCGCCCGCCCAAACCCAACCCACCCCACCCCCCAACATCAGCCATGCGCACCATGACCCTCGGGCCTTCAGATTTAGCTCCCCAGACCTGTTTATTTTTATCACAACAATGAAAATTAGCATGATGCTGAACGCCCATGCACGCCGCACTCCTTCCAGGCTGTTTGTGTACATGTGTGTATGTTAATGTTACTGTGTGCCATCAGACAGTGTGTGTGTGTGTGTGTGTGTGTGTGTGTATGGGGGGGCTGGAGTGACACCTTCTTATCATAGGGCCAGTGTGTTGTGTAGACAGAAAGATTTAGTGCAGATTGAGGACTGGTGAGTATACTGTGTGCTGTGACAGGTGGCACCAAGACAAGGATTATGAAAACAAATATTCCAGGAAACTGTCGCAGTGATCGAAGTGTCTCAGGGCGATTTCAATAAAGAAATGTCAAAAGTGGTCATCAGATTTTTTTGTATCTCATTTTATTGAATGCAATGCCAAGAAATAAAATAGTCCGCTATGCATCACTTATCAACAGTCATACTTAGACTGCTGCCTATTTAACACAAAAATTGCATTAAATTTGTCTCTTTATTTGATTCATTGACCAAAATATTATGTATTAAAATGCTTAGTTCAGTGTGATTTCATTATTCATCATTACACACATAAACACATTTGAGTTATAATCAGTTATTAATGTTTAATTGTTGAGTAATATGCTCATGGAAATCAATCTAAGTGTTTATCAATTAATTGTTATTATCTGTCAATTAATGCTTTATAGTGGGGTATTTTTACTTTTTCTTGTAGGCAATATTAGAACTAGACTAGCAACATTGAACTGGGGTTTTAAATACCACATTTTGTATTTTTTAAAAGGAAAAATTTGTAACACTTAAGAATAATAAACTAGAAGAGAGCACGGACTTTCACTAAGACATTTGTCCTATCTCACAATGGTAAAGACATTTATTGTTCTATCATTGGGTTGTGAATGTTGTTATGTTAATTTCTAAGCTCATGTAAATCAATAGTCAATATCTATAAAGTGTTTATACTTCACTTCTTTGTTAGTTACATATTTATTAATGCTTTATTACACCATACTAGTGGTGAGTTTTTACCAATAGCTTCCTTTTCTCTTATTGACCTTATTTACATTAGACTCCTGCAACATTGAAATGCTACAACTTTTTATATACCACTTACTGAATTTATTAAAATAAGAAGATAAGATATAGTGACAGAGTGCATAAACAAATATCTAAGTAACAAAAAAAACTTTTAGTGTGGATGTACCCTGTAAAATATTATGAATCTGAAAAGTGTCAAATCTGTTTTCACTGTCATGTTTTCATCTAAAATATTCAAAAAACCTGTCCCTCTGTGTGATTGAAGCCTGGACAGATGTTTGATGCCGTGCCTGTCTGAGCACTCACACAGCTGACCGTGAATACAGATGTAAAAGTGTCCATGTTTTGACTGGCATTTGATGGGCTGAGGATAAGCCTGATGAATGGAGAGATGGAGAGGGCCAGTGGGAGTGGGAGGCCAGGCGCACAAACACTGCAGAGCCCTCGTGGCCTCTGCTCAAACATACGTCAAGATCCAGTGTATGTTTAATGACATCTATTTCCCTGCATCTATGTCAACACTTTGTATTGGTTTGTACATGAAGCTAATATGCATGTTTTTGAGTTTGAAGGAAAAGATACCCAAAACTATGATGAGAACTCGTAGATGGGAAGCTCTGTTGTTCTTAGTTTTGGAAATGATGTATAGGTTTCATAATAAGATATTATTATATCATAAATATAGCCAAAGAAAACCTTGGGGTTACTAATAATTTACAACATTCATTAACAGCTTGACAAAGAAAGAAATATATTGACAAAACATTGGCAAAGCCAGTTGATTAAATAAAACAATTATTTTGACCATGTGAACAGTAACTAGATACTTAAAATTGTACTTCTTAGTACATTTTCTAAAACATTTTTAAAACTAAAAACTAAACTAAAAAAGTTGCTTTTGCAATTATTTGCCATATTCATTCACTCCTCAGTCACACTCTGTGGTGTTGAGCTACCTCTGTAGCCACAACTGTCCTGGGGCAGACTGAAAGAGACAAAGCTGCTTATGGCCTCTACAACCACCACCAATAAAACAATCTAACACACACATTATTACACCAGTGCCTTGCCCAAAGACACAATGGCAGTATGCAATGCTGCTTGAGTCACCAACCTTCCAGTTAGAAGCCAAACCACTCTGCCTACTGAGCTACTACTACCACCCCAATTTACTGTGCTCTTGAAATGTTTGTACATTTACTTTAATCCAGTAAATATTTTGTTGAGTGATTTTACTTCTACTTGAGTACTTTAAAGTAACAATACTTTTACTTCAGTATAGATTCTCAGATCTTCTCCTATCTCTGGCTTTAGGAGTCACTCATCTTCACACACCATCAATACCCACTGTTTACTTTCTGCTTACTCAAAAACAATAGACTTTTTCATATATATTTGACACAGTACTGTACAGTACTTACACAGTACTGTATCCAAACCAGGATACTGTTAAAGCAATCAGCATTGTTGAAAACTTCCCCTCACCATCCCATCGTGTGGTTTCTCTGACTTCCTGAACCAACCCTGAGAGCCCTCACTCAAATCTGCGGCTCTAGACAGACAGATATGGCAGAGCGGCGAGGATCTATTCAAATATGATTATAACTGAATTAATAGACATTGACGTTTGTGTTTGTTCCAATGCGGTGAACAGCCCGCCGCTTCCTGCCAATGGGCCTTCGCATGACACTAATACCTCGTAATCAAAGGAAATGTGTATAGCTCCACAAGCGTTACATTCAGATTTTGTCTCTTACTTCACTCTTGTTTGTCTCGCTGTAATGCACATCAGTTCTGGGTTTATTTTCTACCCTCAAAGCTGAAATCTTTTTTTGATTTGATTTGCGGTAAAAAAAAAAAAAAAATTATCCCGATGAAATTACATCCACATGGCAGAGCAGTTTGTACTGTAGCCCATATACTGTTGGCGTTGTTGGTGATGTACCGATGACAAGGGAACAAGCAAACAGTTGTTTTCCAGAAAAACACTTTAAGCTTCTATTTTGGGCAATGAGCAATTAAACAAGGTCCCTTAGTCATTATGATGGAAATATAGGAATATATCAGTAAGAGCAGGAGGGTCTGATTCATTAATCCAGGCAGGCCTTCACTCCAGCTGCTGTTATGGGCATCAAATAAGGCACTTAATATCAATATGACATAAAGTTGGAAAGTTCGAAGCTCGCAATGTGTAATTTTAAATCTGCTCCTGTAAGTAGAAGCATGGTATCTGGAAGTTTGTGGTATCTGTGGCTAGATGACATACATTTCCCTTCAGAAGTATATAATATAGACTTTTTACACAATATTCCATTAGGTTTGGGGACTCAATAGAGCCAGGCAGCTCGTTTTGAACTAGAAGTACGCTTCCACTTCTCCAAACCTGGACTCAAGCAAATGATCCTCTAGTTTAGTGGTAAATGCTCAGTCCAGGAGCGCTAACCACTATGCTACCATGCAGCCTTTTTGCATGCAGACCAACAAACTGACCAACAACCCAAATGCTATCAGAAGCTATACAAATATAATGCACTTCTCAAATAATAATCAGTTGTTTAGATCTGTTTGTGTTGTTTACACACAAGACACATTCAAAACAACTAGACTCCTTATAATTTCTATGCAATAAACCCTAAAAAAAATCAGGAGGTTAAATCTAAATTCTGATACAGTATCTCAAAAAAGACAACACTGGCTAAGTTGCAAGACATTCCCACTTAATCATTCTTTGTGCTGCATTTAACCCCGGGATGTGATGTGATGATGTGACACGGCATGAAGGGATCTAGATGCGCTTTCATATCTATCAGTGAGTGACTTTTCTTCCTTTTTTCCTTCTCTAATGCCTGTGAAGACAGTAGTTTACCCCACGGGGAAAGACGTGGCTACATTTTCACCAGCAAAGAGAAAAAGCAGAGGCAGACTGGGGTGGAATTAACCAGTTGAAAGGTTATGTGGTAAGTCAACATTAGCTTTTGGACTTAGCACAATGATTGAGCCCTGTAATTATATGACACAGGCCTGAACCTTTATTATGGCTAGAGCTCTTTATCCTTTAACTCTCCACTTTTACATAGAAATACTTTGGTTAAATTTGATCACATATTATCTTCTCGCATTCAGGTTTTAACAATTAAGCTGTTATATCACTGTCAGTCTATAGCTCTTAATCACACAGAAAGACCCTCAGGTAATGTTAGTGAAAATATTTCTGTATAGCAAAGACAGCAGAGTGATAGTAAATGCTTCAAACTGTACCTCTCTAATGGGACAATTTTGAAGCTATAGCCAACATTGGGGATATTTTAGTGGATTTACCTTACAGCAGTGCAAAGGTAACTAAACAAAGGACACTGAGCACTTAATCTTTGAGCACACATGGTACAATTCAAAAGGGTCTCCATTGTTGCTAATATTTACCATACAGGACGCAGTGTAATCCTCAATAAATTAGAGTCTTTGCTGTTAATATTGACAAAGTCACGAAAGGAAGATGCACTCGGCCATCTGGATTTCATAGAGCTTCAACTCGAGAATATAAAAGGAGGACAGAAACCAGTTTGGCCATAGCATAAAAAATTGTTTGTTTTATTTTCTCATGATGAAGGAAGTGTTTATATATTTGCTATGCTCCCTGCCAGTCTCAATGTATGTTTGGGCATCTGTTTATCAACAACTAAATTCACTTTCTTATGTTGCCAGGTTTCTAGATCCCAGCATGCAACAGGGCCTAACAGGTGTCCATTATTTTTCAGTGTAAACAGACTAAATAGTAAACTCAGGCCACATGGCAGGACAAAAACATGGAAGTACTGTTGTATTTCTAATTCCACTTTGAAAATGCACAGTTGATCTACTACTGGTCTTCTAGTTCAGGGGTAAATGCTCTATCCGTTGAGCCACAAAGCCATTATATCTCACAATGGTAGAATATACTAATGCTAATCATTAGTTTAATTTACTGACCCAAGCTAATCAAATGTTGTCGTTTTTTACTGACCCCTTATGGCTGGAGGTAATATCTTTGATGCTATCTTGCAATGGTACAGAATCATTTAAAATGTTCTGTATTCCTACAGTATTCCACACCAAAAAATGAAGTATTATTTTCTAAAAATGTCAATTACTTTTTCACAGGCCCTCATACATTGCCAGGTTTCTAAATCCCAGCATGCATCTGGTCTTAACAAGTGTTGTAAACAAAGTGAATGGTGAACTCAGGGCACATAGCGGGACAAAGTTTTTGAAGAAGTTTTATTTTTCTTCCAATTTGAGAATGCACAACCAGCCATCATATTGTGCTCAGACCTGGACTCAAAACAAAGATCTTCTAGTTCAGGAGTAAATGCTCTATCCACTAAAACCACTGAAACTAATCAAATGTTATTTTACTGATCCCTTATGACTGGAGTTAGCATCTTTGACCCTATCTTGCATTGGTACAAAATCCTTTAAAATCAGCGCACGTGGCAAAACTACAGTTTTGAAGGTTCGTCATTTTTCTAGCTTCAGTTTGAGAATGCACAGTCGATCTGCTTGCCGCCATTGTCTGACGAAGACACTTGTACTCCATTACCATCTTGGTGTCGAACATAGCTCATTAAATCTCACTTTTCCATACCACTTGTCCCAGTAAATAAAGTTGTTGTTCAGTCTTCCATCATAATCACGCTTCCTCTTGAGTGTGCGCGCCTCTCCCTGTCTCACAGCGTGCTCGGATGTAATTGAAAATGTGATCCATGAAGTCACAAGTGCAATTTAACTCAAAGCCAACCCCGTGTTAGCGTTTCCACTCGTAACAGGTCAAAGAATAAAATTAATTTTTAAAAAGGCGACCCATGAAATTGCACTCATGATAGATGGGGTGTAAAAGCAATATTTTAATACATTTATGGCTATATATTTTCCGGCACCCTTGACGTGCCTCTCTGTTAAAGATAAAGTATATTTTGACTTAATTTTAAGAAAGAGTGGTATCAGTAAGGGAGGCTTTGGTAATACATTTGGAAAGTCCTGTCTTTATGAGATATTACATTGGAGAACTCAACAAGGAACCCTCTTTTAAAGTCTTAGTATTCATTTTATCTTCTTCCCATTTTTCCTGTCAGGGGTTGTGGGTGACTGGACCTAATCCATAAACTCTGGGCCTGAGGTTGCACGCTGGGCAATGGCCAGTTAGTTCTAGTCAACCATTCACTTTGAAATTCATTCATTTTAGGTTAACCAATTCTCCTAATTCATGCATGTCTTTGGATAGTGGAAGGAAGCCTGGTGACAACCCACAAAAGACAGAGACTACTTTGAGAGGTTATAGTCATCTGGCCTGAGAATCAAACCCAAAACCTACTTGCTGAGAGGCAAGAGTGCTAACCACTCTACCACTGTACACCTCAATTCTCATCATGCCATTTCTTTTCAGTGATCATCTCATACTCTATCAAACATCATGCACACTAGTGTGCTGTACCTTACTGAGATTACTATAAATGCTACTGTGCTAATGGATACACAATCATTGCATTGAATTAAAGTTTATGTTTAGTAGAGAAGTTTTTAAATAGTATGCACTGTCAAAAGTTAAGATTAATTTTCAACATATAGGTTCAGAAAAGGATGAGGCATGACTGATTACACTTCCTATATTAGCACCATCAAGAATGAGAAAAGCTTCAAAATCAAACAGTAGCATTACTTCTTTATCCACATCTCAGAGCACTTTAGCGTTTACTTATAAGCTGCAAAAATTGTTTCTATTCTTGGAGTGCTTTCTGCAGGTTGGCACTGGCTGGTACAGTATAGAGGTTGCATGCAATCTGTGGTCCTCTCGAAGGTCCCTCACCAACTGTCACCTCCACACCTCAGAGACTGAGTGGGGCCAGGGCTGGTACTCCTGGAGAAGGAACAGGGAGCTGAAGGGGCATCTGTCCTCGCTTCGGTCTGAGTCCTCTGACCTATTTTCCTCACCTCTCCCACCACTCCTTCATTCCCCGTTGCCATTTACTCCCTTGCATTCTCACCCAAGATTAATGGTGTGAACCCAGACCTGCTGGCAAGCTGGATGTAAGGAAGATGTCTGAGGTAAGGCCTGACAGAAGTTAGGGTTAAGGCCAATATTCAGTGTTATGTTCTATTAAAATACAGTACAGTGCATGTTATGTAGGCAGATGTAGAACAATGCTCTTAACTAAGGGTGCTTTATGAATACGGTGCTTGATTAAAACAGTAAAATTGTTTTGTGGCTCATTAGAAAGAGCATTTACCCCTGAACTACAACATCTTTGAGTCCAGGTCACTGGCCACTATATATTTACCATTGCAGGATAGGAGTCTGCATTCTTTGAGTGCTTCCTGTTTTGTTTTTGCTCTTTTTTATTCAGGGTTTTGCTGTACATGATATGACTTTCTTTGTACATTTTCTTAAAAACCTGCCAAGGACTTTTGGTCAGGACTGTACAAGGAAGACATAATGTTGCAGAAGCAAAATAGAAGCTCTCAGCTCGTGTTTCACTTTCCGAGATGCAGAGTCTTCACGTCTTTCACTCTTTCTGTCTTCCTGCCTCCGTGCCTCCGGGCTGAAAAGGCAAATTCTCAAGGCCTGAAAAGTATGTGAGAAGACTTGGTCGGACAGAAGTTCAAGATGTCATAGGGGAGAAGTTGTGTTTCGACACGAAGCCTTGTTTGCGCTCATCAGCAAACCTGTCAGGGAGGCCGTTTGATGTCGTATTTGGGTAATATCCTCGGGCGTCCTGTTTGTGTTAGCTTCCATATGGATTAGCTTCATATAACTTGGCCTTGCCGGAGATTATCCATCAATAGAAAGACTCTGCAATTCTCGTGTCAGACTCATCTCTTTTATTCACTTGTATTACTGGAAGAAAGGTGCCCCCATCTCAGCTAATGACAAGGTCCAAGAGGTATCCGTCAATATAATTACTTGGGGCTGAAAAAAAAAGTTTTCAACAGCCCAGAAATTTCCTTAAATCACCACCATACCTCCACCTGCATAATTGATAGAGTCTTCGTGATTAACCTAATGAGGCTCAGAGCTTAAGCCCTATCCAACAGGCCCTAATTACAAATATGTAATATGCCCCCTCTGCTTCAATTAGCATCAGAACAGAAGGTTAAGAATCATTCAATATTTATGGAGATGGCGAGTTTCAAGGTTAAGGAGACTGGTCATTTAACCTCAGCTTTAAAAATAAAAGTCATTTCCTTTAATTGTCTTTGATGAGGGGCCACTAACCATAGCTGCAAGTGGTTCTAAGCCAAATTTGAGAAGACTCTCCTTTCATGTGCTTCCTTCTCTGACCTACGACTAGTACTGCGATAAAGATAAGTTATTAGCTCTTTTATTAGCATGCAGGTGCGACACTTAACTTGTATTTCTTTCTTATCTATAAGTTGACATTTTTTGACATACCTGAGCCAGGTGTGTGACGTAATATAGCCAGGTTGTCAGACTTGAGGAGAGACACCTTTTGACTGACAGCACTGCAGGCGATGGTTCAACTGCTCTCCACAGTCTTGTAAGAAACATGTTGATGTGATGAAGGCTTGATGAATAGGGATCGCATGGGAAAATGTGGCGGTGTGTTTTGGGAAATTAAAACAATTTGTAATTAATAAGATATTGCATTTATGTGTATTTATTGTTGCTAAGCAGAAATCTAATGTACAAGAACACTGATCAGCCACTCTATTCACCTTTAAATATCATTAGCTGCAGACCTCTGAAAAATAGTTTTGTAAAGTTGCAATAGTTTCTTTTTACATCACAAGAGAAGATAGAGAAAACAGAGATGGGGAATAGTGAATACAAATAGTCTCCAAAGGCTAACATTACAAGATTCTTTAGTTGTGTTGATGAAATTGGCCCAGCATATCACATGGCAAAATGGCTCATGAAATTTCCTGCATATGGCAAAGAGAAGTATTAATATTAGCCGTAATGTTTGAAGCTTGAATTGCACAACTATTTGTTTACATTTCTCTGTAGTTTAATCTGTAGGTTTGCATGCCATTTGAGAAATTTAGGAAGGTGAAAGTATGTCAACAATTTTATGGACCACCAGCAGAATATGATTTTCATGGAGCAGGAGTTAAAACTTCCTGCAGTATTTCTTTGGTCAGCTTCCTGCAGTATGTCTGACCACTGACTGGGCTTTGACAGGAGACTACATTGGCCTTGTGTCAGCAGTGGAGACCACAGAGCAGAGTGTGGGACTCAGAGACTGGGCCCAGAGCCCATAGCCAGAGGCTGTAGGCCCAGCTCTGCACCCGCTGGCCCGGACCAGCCCAGAACTGCACTGCATGGACCAAACCATCCCAGGCCTGCTCTGCCCCTCCTCTCTGTGGCCTCCCTGCACCTTCACCAGCTGCGCTTTTCTGGCTCCAGCTGCTAGGTGTGTATGTACAGACGCCCCCCTCCCTACATATACCCCTCTCTCTTTTCCTTTCTGGTTTGAGCTTTTCTTATTTCTGGTCCATCCTCTTGCTTCATGTCTGCCTCATCCTCCCGTTTTTCTCCTCAGTGTCTCATCCTTCCCTCCTTCGCCAGACACAGGGGTTGTAATAGTGCCCAGCAATTACTGAGTTGGCATGTGCTGCATTGTTTACTCACAGTCCTATTCCTACTGGACTTTATTAAAACACCATCTGCCGTCAGCGCTGGAATGGCAGAAGAGGTGCTGGAGGAGGAGATGGAGAGGAAGGCGATGGGAGGAGAGCCATATATTTGGCTTCAGAGCGGACGGAGAATGGCAGGACTCACATTGAGCGTACAGGCTGCCACAGTGGTCTCCTGTCAGAGGGACACCGACAGTACATGAAACCAAAGAAGCTAAATTAGATTTTTGGTGCAAATGAAGGCTCTGGTAATGGGGACATGGTAAATGAGTTCTAGGAGAAAGGGTCCAACTTTGCTTGTGATGACAAAATGAAAAACCATGCTCCCCTCACTGTAAGGGAACACATCTGCCAAGGGCCCAGGTGCAAGCTAGCATGTGGGATGATAACAGCTAACACAAAAAGCACACATGCTCACCCAGAGTCATGCTGGGTAATATTGGCAATGCCCTGCCCATTCAATGGTGATCTGATGGTTATTTTATTAGCTGTTATTTGTTACGGGATATGTCATTTTAGACAAGAGCCTGTATGGATTGAATAGTTATTGGAAAGAGGTGGGTGGACTCATGATGGATCAGTTAGTCAATTAGTGCACTAGGTTGGCTTGTTCTCTGGCAGTTCCTTTGTATATGTACATTTCTGACACTACGATCAGGCATAACATTATGACCAGGGGAAGTGAATAACACAGATTAAATCTTTGTCGTGACACCTGTTAATAAGAAGCATATAAAGCAGCAAGAAAACATTTTGTCCAAAATTGATGTGTTAGAAATCAGAAAATTGCAGCTACAGCTCTTGTGGGGTGTTTCCAGTCTGCAGTGGTCAGTATCTATCAAAAGTCGTCAGAGGAACAATGGTGAACTGACAACAGGTGATGCATGTGGGGAGCTAAGACTGGTCTGTGTGGTCTGATCATTCAGACACATTGCTGAGGAAGTCAATACGGGTTCTGATAGAAAGGTGTCGTCAGAATGCACAGTGCATCAAAGTTTGTTGTGTATGGGGCTGTATATTAAGCAGGTGGTAGAAGAAAGTAGAATATTGATTGGAATGAAGAGTCTAATTATATTAAACTTGCAGCAATAGTTACCATTTATTTAGCAGCATATATCTGCACATGCCACTCTCCAGACAATGGCCAAGTCTAGTGTCTGTTTGTGCTCTGAACATGTGTGTGGAAGTCAATGAGGTGGAAGTCACATGCACTCTCTCACATATATATCACAAATATGGTGAGCAAATGCACGCAATTACCAAGTCCTTCTGTGGTCAGTCTGCTCCACACAGCACTGCACTTCTTATAATTGGATGCATCCCATGTTGGAGAGTAAAAGCTGTCTGTTGGGAGCTGGAAGTCACTTGTTGAGTAATCTGTGAACTCCACACTGGGCCTCATTTATGCTGTAAGACGGCCATGTGGCTCGGCTGAGGCTGCTGGCAAGAAGCAGACAAAACAAAAACACTGAAGACTAATCAGAGGTGAAAGCAGCTATTGTTGCATTGGCATTAACTGGCACACACACACAGAGGAAATTAACAAACTATATATTTCAACACATGTTTTTGCTTAGATAAAAAAGGATAGATATTTCTAATATACTGTACATACTGACCAACTCTTATTATTCCAAAAATAAATAATCAGTCAAACCCTCTACTCAAGCAAAAGTACGATTACTACAAAACTGCCACAAAATTGCCACTATTAAGTACTTCTACTACAAATGCTATTAATACAATCACTAGTAAAACCTTTACTACTACGGTTTCTACTAATACTACTACTGCTACTACTGCTACTACTACCTCCACTGCTCCTGTTTTTTCTATCTCTACAACCAGCTACCCACTTTGCCATTGAGGTCAACAGACATGTTCATGTTCAGAGTCATAAAGTTTTCTTGAGCTGAAGTTCAATCTTTTACGCAAATATATTTCAAGTAAAAAAATGTTTTAGAAATAGTACAGAGACAATACATTTTATCTTCAATAATGTTTTTAGAGTGACTTAGTATTATTTCCTAGGTCAAATTAATTGTCATTATTTATATACACCATTTTGTATTACATTCTAGCCATAGCAATTCCAAATTTACAATGCAGTGGTATATTTTTTCTACATTTGCACTTGCAGTTCATGTTAACTAATGCTGACTGGTTCCTTATTTATGTGTTCACTTGTAAATGAGCTAAAATAAATGCATAGTGAATCCAATTTCATTTCATCTAACACTAGCCGTCATGAGTTTATGCTTATGTGTTAGAGATAGCGTAGATTGACAGCACCATTATGTCAGGGGGTATTGCACATCAGCAACCATGTCATGCCCCTTGGATGGGCACATACACCACGCTGCATGCAAACAGCATGGGCCGTTTGAGGTCAAGTCTTTCTAGCTGGAACAGAATTGCAGAATGTAACAGGCTTATAACCAATTACATTAGCCAGTTGCATCTGTATCAGAATAGCAATCACTGTTGCTGTGAAAACATTGCATTTAAAATAAGTTGGGACAATGTAAACTGTAAATAAAAACAAAAAAACACTGTATTTTACCATTTCATGACTTCTTGGAGTGTTTTTAATCCATGCAGTGATTTCCAGTGTACAGAATAATCTCTTCACTCTCTTTTAATCTCTTTTTAATGCAACGCTGTTCATGGCCCCAAAGATAAGGAGCCTCCAGTACATCCCATATTAATAATACAAACTCTTCCTTTCTCAAATGCTCCTCTTATACCCAGACTCATTGTAAAACTAAGATTAATATTGCAGAATCTAGCGGTGATGCCTTGCCACACAAGCAGCCTCTCTGTGGTAGCCTTCAGCTGGTGATGTTGAGAGGGGTAAAAGGTCAAAGGTCAGACCAAGGTTCATTATAGGTTGCCATCTTTCAGCCTCAGCAGATGCCAGCACCCCACCGTCTGTAGCATAAAGGAGTCATTGACTTTTTAAGACAATGCATTAGGGGGTTTCTATGTCGAGGGGTGAAAATTACACTATAATTATTGGAAGAATAGGTTTACCTGCTATGCTGTCTTCACGGCTTATAAAAGCTTTCGAGCATAAATGGTGAAGTAAGTGTGCCATTAAGCACAAAGGTGTCATAGGCTTGTGTACAGGACAGTCTATAGTTATGTTTAATGAGAGTGAAATCACTGTCTCTTAAAGCTACACCGACTGTTTTATGGGTCACATCAGAGCTGCATTTACTGCAAACATCCAGCACCTCGACAGGAGGGACAGAGGGCCACTTCCTCATCCTGATTATTTCACTTCCTCAGTTAAATCCACTTAGGCCCTGGTCGTCATGGATGCAGTTTATGATACAGTAGTAAGGTAAACAAACAACTGGGTTAGAAAGGACAACAGCTCTCTTGTGATGGATACATTCTCACTGTAGGTGTTTGGCAAATAATCATTCTCATCCAATACAAATGCTTGTGTGAAATGTTAACCAACCTGCAAACGTTTGATATGTAAATTAAGCATTTCCTATTGAGAATGATTATATTGTTTAAAAAGTAGCATATTCAAGTGCTTTAAAGCCACAGTATGTACAAAGTAATATTTTCAGCATCCATTCCTCTCTAGGGTTCACACAGCACATCATTTAACTTCCTCCAAGTGTGCAGTGATTTGCTTAATAATTTGACATAGCTTTTAAACCAGATGCCCTTCCTGAGGCAACCGTCTCCATTGATCCAGGCTTGAAACTGGCACCAAGAATACACTGAGGAAGACTGACACTCAAAATGTAAATTTTCTGCATATTGTATGATAAGTGGAAATTTGAGTGTATGTGACACTATGAAATTGTGTCTTATTTCTCATTTAGTGACATGGTTGCACTGTACTTGAAGGATTATTATTCGTGTGTCATAAAAATGGCAAAGAAAACTATATTTTACTGAGCCAAATTTGAGGCTATGTATTTGATGGGGGGAAGTCCCATAGTGCCTCTGTAAGTTTGAGTTGTAACAGTATGTTCTTGTGGACCTGGTGCAACATCATCATCATGCAGCTAATACGATACTGTGCCTTCAGGATCTTCATAGTCAACTTATATATTAAAGTATGGAATGAGATGGGAGCAGCTGAGTGTATTTAGGTAAATACAAATACATAATAATCTGCTCATTATGATATTGATAAATTGGTGTAAATTTAGTAATAAATTTAACTGTGAACTACAAGTTGCTCTCCCAGTCTGTTTAGTAAATGCACATATGTTGTGAATACACACATTAATGTGGACTCAAGCTGTGTCCGTCCACAGCTCTCTAACACAGTCAGCACTTCTGTGAGCCAGCTGGGCCCTTTCTGTTACATTTGTATTTAACACTGTAAAGTGGTTGACACATTTTGGTGAGAAACGATGCCTAAAGCCGAGGCCATTAAAAACAAATACAAGAATTCAATTATCACTCATTGCCGTTCTTCAAGCCGGTGTGAAAGGGAAGCCAAATGTAACCAGACTGAGGTGTCTAGCACTGTGTCAGCGTGTCTCTATCGTCCCGCTGATGAAGAGGCCAGCTGAGGATGGACTCTTGCGGCTCGGGACATGTTCACTCAGTCCCCCTCCCTGTCCCTTCATCTCACATGGCCCGGCCTCCTACAAGCACCTTTTGTGTGGGCTAAATGGGGCTGGATGCACCCCTTTAACTTGGATTTCCATTTTCCATTGTGCGCCCATTGACGGCTAGGGTGACTCCATCTGTGCCTGCCTCGCGTGGTGCCACCCTTTCAAAAGGCATATGCTGCACATGTAAGAGCCCCAAACATGCAAGAGAATGGGTGGAGGGAATAATGATATACAAGATGGGCCCCTTGCTATATAGAAAAAAATATCCCATTCATCAATTTATTGTATGGCCTTAAAACTCTGGATCCAAGAGGCCAGAATACACCAATACCCCTGCTGAACTGATGATGTTTTAAATTGTGGTCAAGCTGCTCCTCTCACCTCCCTGAACTGTGCCTAAATAGGCCTGTGTGTTATTGTGACTGGAGGGGCGCTACAGAACAATTGATAACTGTTAAGTGTGGTGGCGTGGTGAGTCAGTTTTGACTTGGAAATGTGCAATATGCTGTGAAAATAGTGCCTTGTGTTGGCGCGCCCCCTGCAAGATCGTATCTGTGCATGTGATAACACCACTTAAGATCCCATACAGTAACACACATTAAGTCATTTCCCTCTCCAAACAAACTGGGGAGGAGAAGCTTGAGAAAAAACACTAAGTGAAATTTAGTATGATATTGTTATTAACCAGTGCTTTGGTTGCCGAGTTTTATCTCTGAGACCAATTTCTGATCTGATCTAAGTTTGGATTGGTTTGTTTTCAGAGTTTTAAACTGGGCGGGAATGGACAGGGCTCACCGCTTCCAGCCTACTTCATTCACTAAATCATTCATTGCCTGTTCCTCAAACTTATCCTAATCTCTCTTTATCCTTCCCTCCCACTCTTTCCTTGACACCCATGATGCCCCAATGCTCACCCCAAATCTGCCTTGTCCCGCCCCTCTCCCTCCCTCCTACTCTGTCAGAAAGCTCTATCGATTACAAGCCTGTCGGACAAAACGACCTAATGGTGGGTCAGCTTTAATGTGAGTGCCAGGACTGGGGCGGGGGTGTATGTCCCGGGACCTCACTTTGCTCCACCTTGTCCCTCTTAGTCCCCCATTGCATTGGAAAGCGGGGGCCATGAAAAATCAACAGGCCCCCTCCCCGGTCTGTCCCTTTACAAGCTCACCGCCGGCTGCATGTGCGAGGGTATTTAGTATGGGCCTGAAAGCTGAAAGGAGACGGTCCTGGATCAGATGTGGGAGGGAGAGGGGCCGAGGGAACAGAAGGAGCCCTCTCAGGAGGGGTGCTGAGGCCCCCGACACGTTTTATAGACTCCCCTGAAAGAACGTGATTACAGATCATTATCCAATTGAAGCAGATTGATGGGCCAGGGTCAAAGTAATATAGCTCATAGTCGGCCGGCGAGAGGGGAGGGGTGACAGGGGACGGTAAAGGGCAGGACTGGAGTGGGGGGAGTGGGTAGACAGGCCGAAGATGGTATAATGATGTGATTGTGGCCAGAGAAAGGGCTCTGAGATGAGGACAGAGGAAAGGAGGAGGAACCACTGTGAGTGAAAGACAGGGGTTTTTCTCTTTGGGACTGGGCTGAAGTGGGACAAGTGCTGATGGAGATGAGAGGTTGTGGTCTGTCACTACAAGAGGGCAGATAAAGAGATCTTTATGTGGAGGAGGCAGGAGGGTTTGTCCAGAGCAATTGGCTCCATGTCTCCCCCACAATGTGAAACTGACACTATCACCACTTTAAACTGGCAGAGAGTTTATGTTTAGCAAAATCAATCATTTAATCATTTTCACTGAAGGGTGGATCTTTGAACCCACTGGACATTTGGGCTCAATAAAACACATCATAAAATTATCAATTTTTATTTTTATGAAGGTCATTGATTTCCCATCGGGTATACAGTATTATCTAAATCTAAATTCTATGGAAAGTCCATAAGTTCAATAATTCATTTGAGAGCCACTGGTGTAGTTTAGATTTTCACCAAAGCCAAACCCAGTCAATCACTGCCATCAGCTGATGCCCTGACTTCTGTTTTATGATCTCCTAATTGCCCTTACATAATAAGCATTATGAAGCATGTGGTCTTGACCTTTTCACTGCACTGTAAAAGTACCTCTTACCAGATATCTATTATTATTCAGCTGGTTTTACACTATGGGTCTAGGTCCCTGACTGTTCAAACTGCTGCATACCTAACATAATGATTAATCAGAACAAATCAGCACAACATAACTTATATAAACATAAAGTCAGATGTTTTACCACATTGGTTTCTGTGTAGAAGTAAATCGAGCATTTTTGTATTTTTGTCAATTAAAATGACCTTCGTCTGATCAGAGCATGTGTCATGAGTGAAGAAGTCATCATCATGCCATTAGGTGGTATGTCATAATATTTGATGTTACATCTCTGAATCTGATGCATTCATTCGTGCTTTGTTTCAGGATTGTGGTTCTCTGATGGAGCCAGTGGTCTTGTGACAGGGAGCGTCTTCATCTACAATAGAGGGTTTATGGCTAATAGCTTACACTGAATAGCCTTTTGATATCGGCTGAGATAAAGGGACTTTAATTCAGATGGCTTCAAAGATTTGCACATGTTAAAAACATCGCTTGAAAAGAGCTCGAGCATGGTTCAGATCAAATGTGACATTTCATTTTTGTGCTTGGGATATTTTCAACAAAACCCAAAAGATGCAGAAGTTTGGAACTTTAATGGGATTTGACAGATGCACATGTCCACATTCACTTTGCATGCAGGAACTGGCACAAGGCAATTATGTGGAATGAGCGAGAGCATGCAAAGCACATCTTAAAGGTTCACCACAGAGCCGTGTGCAGCCTTTAAGTCATTATTGGATTAATAAAGAATGCACTCACTCTGACGCATAAAGAGAGAACATACTGTACATTTAGGAAGCACTTTACATGAGTCCTGCTCATTTTAACATGATGTGAAAGGGCAAAGCAGACAAAGCAATGACATGTGCTCAGGCAGACTGAACATGCTTCAATACACAGCCATCATCACCACATGTATGATTAACATGCATATAATGAATAAGCTTTACTTACATGTCCATACAAATATTGTCAGTGGAATCGATAACTGAAATCCACTGGGTTTCACTGGGTCCAGTAAATGAGCTGTAGGAGAGTAGCAAAGGTCTTGACTCAAGAAGAAACACTATTACTTCAAAACACAAAGTGCTTGAGACCTATTTTGACTAAGGCTGGGATCACTTCATTTGTTTTAGTATAAGTCATGTGACCAAGCACTCAGACAGGAAACCAGGGAGAGAAGCAGGGAATCATGGAGAAAATTTACCCGAGCAAGACTTTGAGCCCAGGTGTCTCTGGTTTATGTGATATATATCTGCAACAATGACGAGCTTTAAGTTGTGCATGAAACTCTAGCTATTATCCTTGTCCCAGCTGACCCCATTTTGTTCAAAACTGCAATGAATTACCAACCACTTCTCATTTAGCCTTTTCTTCTACTGTATAAAATGGATGAGTAGATGTCTGAGCTTGAATTGTACTAGGTTTGATGTCCCATTCACCTAAAAGCCTCTGCCTATTATAAATCAGAAACTGGGATAAACTCTAATAATCTAGTATTTACACAGGTGGTCTGGGGGTCCATACAAAACACAGTGAGTTCAAATATAGTGTTTTAAGTTTGTAATTCATGTAAATGGGCAATCAGATGGAAAAGTGACCAATCCACAAGGGCTCACAGGCCAGTGTACTCTTTGTGTAGATCCCAAGCCCAGATAAAAGGAGAAAGTTGCATCTGGAAGGGCATCCAATGTAAAAAGATGCCAAATCAATATGAGAATTACTTCCCGTTAGGAGGCAGATTATTTGCTGTGGCGACCCTAAGAAGGAAAAGCTGACAGAAAGGAAAGGAGAATGTATCAAACCTGTATTCCACACACTATTTCATATCAAACAACACCCATATTTATTTAATTTAGTATTTTAATAGTAGCTATGAAAATTGTAATCCTTATTAGTTTTCTTGCCAGGTTAAAAAAGTTAAAAAGTAATAAAATGTCAGAGCACAAAGTTAGTCAGAGTGGTAAGTCAATTAAAGCATTGCGTAAACAAGTTGTCTTTGAAGGCGCCACACACTGTAGCTCCGGCTCTGCGACCTGCATGCTAAACCCGGTTACAGGCAAGAGAAGCAGCAGCCCCTCTCCCTCTGCGTTACACTTAGTCAGATAATTGGAAATGTGAGGGCATTAACTCCAACGGGATTAAGAAGGGGAATTAAATATGTTAATCCCCAAAATAGGTAAATAGCCTCGGTGATACAATAACCAATTTCTAGGGTTTTCCTCCCCTAAGGACACGTCTGCCTTTGAACGCATCACGCTCTCACAATCACACACATGTACACACACTGGTGAAGCAACAAAACTACACATTCACATGGCTCGGAGAAAAGTGTGGAGTGGAGAGTCTTCCGAGTTTTCCCAGTCTTCCAAGTGTTCCCAGAAAAAGTTCTCCAAGGTCAGGCCTGTGGTGCGGTGCGGCCCCCTGAACCTGGTTGTCCCGGGTCGGCCCTCTTTTGTTCCAGAGATCATTACCTCTGCCCCTCCTGAGAGAGCTTTGTCGCCATGTGTTCATCCGCCTTGTAATTATGGCACGGTCCTGGATGTCACGGTTTAGGGACTCGGTGTCAAGGGACAAGTGTGTGTGAGGTGTGTGTGTCGTTCTTTTTCTTTTCTTTTCTTTCTTTCTTTTTTTCTTGGTGTTTCATAGATTTTGTGTGTGTGTGTGTGTGTGTTTTCTTTTTTTTTTTTTTTTAGCTTTTCTAGACTTTATTAGACAAGATAGAGGAGTATTGACAGGAAATCATGTGGATAGAGCATTCAGTAAATCATCAAAGATCAGACTCAAACCTATTACGTCAGACACTTTTAAAGCATCACATGCTCCATCAACTTAGATTTAGGCCAGTATACATAGCCCATCCAATAGACAAACAATGTTGAATGTTATAAATAATAACAAATAATGAAAAATAAAAATACAAAAGAGAGCTTAATGAATTACCAACAACTTATCATTTTTAAATGTAAGCTGTTACAAACTTTTAGTTTAGTTTAAGCAAACTGCCTTTATATCCATGTAGCAGATAAAAAAAATCTGAAAAAAAAGTGTGATAATGCCTGAACTTAACCATCCTATACATTTGTAACTCATTTGGAAACTCTTTTCTACACAATAATAAATAAAAACAAATAAAAAAATACTAAAATATATATATTTTTTAAACACCTTGGTCACATAATTTTAATACTATTGACACAAATATTGTTTGCTGTCATTTAGTGTCTTTTACTGGTGTTTTGAAAAAAGTCCAAATAGTCTCTACATTCTTTCCCATAATGTGCAGGCCAGCTCTGAGCACTGTAGATCTGTTCCTAGGACGTCCCCTTAGCCAGATCTGTAAAAAGGTGGTTCTCCTGTGTTCCTCCAGTAGTGCATTAGGACTTGCTACCCAGTCATGTTAAAGTCTATAGTGTTTCAGTGTGCTGTCATATGTTAGTCACTGGGGAGATCCTTGGACTGTAGTTAAAGTTAGTATGAAGAATATTTTTTAAGGCATCCATGCATCTTTACTCAGTAGTATTGGAGCAAAGGGTGTTTCTAAAGAAGATGAGTGAAAGTAATAGCTAAGTATCTTGGAACTGAATTAGCATCATTTTAATATTTCCAACCAGTAGCTCTCAACCACTTTCCAAGTAGCTCCCCAATGGTTTTATAAATTCTACATAAGCTTGATTAGTCAAATTTAATTTAACACTTGACTATTGGCAAACCAACTTGTATGTGTCCAGTCAAATTCATAGGTGCCAGCCTCATTTGTACACAAAATTATTATTTTAATATTAGGTGTTAGAGTTTATATCAACTAAATATTTTTGTTGTTGTTTTAATGTTAAATGTGAGTTGCAGACACCAACATTTGTTCCCTGAACATGTAAATGTTCAGGGAAAATATATTTTCTTTGGGTTGAATGTGTCAGGCCTGTGACTGGCCATTGTCCAGGGTGTATCCTACCTAAGGCTTATACTTACTGAAATAAAAATTAAAAGGAAAAAGTGGAAGAAGTTGAATTAATAAATGTTCCAAAGCATAAGTAGCTCTCAGCCAGTTGGAGACCCCTGCTCTAGATACATTGTTAGCATTTTTAATCCTGCCACAAGGAGTCAGTGTGCTCTTTGTGCCAGTCCCAACCCTAGATAAATGGTTAGGGAAGGACATCTGATGTAAAAACCTATTCCAACTCAATATGTAAGTCACTTACTTTATTTCTGTCTTCCTTTGGGTATGTGGATTTGATGACAAGTTGGTTTTAATGTGCAGCATGTACATGGGACATAGGATATTTGTATTTAAAAATCAATGCATAATAGCTGTTCTTTATGTTTTTGAAGCACTTTGGGGTAAGTTGATGCGTGCATAATTTCAATCACACAAAAAGAGAGTCTTGTAAATTGAATATAGTGCACTTTCTCTTTGCAAACAGGGGCATTGCCTTTGGAGATGGTTGGGTTTTGATGAGCTACTGTACTTGTGTAGGAGACATGAAACAACCAAATAAAAAGTGTATATATATATATTTTTTAAATCACTAAGGCTGACTGTTGGGGGGGATCAGTTTTAGGCAAAAATCAAGTTAAAGTTCCCAACTGAGTTCAAAGTACATTTTATACACAATTAGTGGAGTACAATTTCTGTTGGAAGTGAAGCCTAGCACGTAAAGCCTAAGGTCAATAGCTGATGGCCTATGAAAAAACATTATTTTTATGTCCAAAGATGAATGTCTAGAGGGGCGGGGAGAAGAAAAGAAAACATTAAAAGAGAAAAGTCAATCATTCAAGAATGCAAGAGTGTAAAGCAGCACAGTCAAATTCAATAAAGTCATTATTCCTGGCTTAGCTGAAGCACTAGTATTTTCCCTGGATATCCTACACCGCTGTTGCTTTCTCCGTGTCGTTCTCTCTTTCTCACCATTTCTCTTCTCCTCTCTGGCTACGGGGCATGTTAGGATGGCATCAATACTCTCATTTTACAACATGAAACCCGCTATTTACTCGAAAAGATTCATCAGCTGTGGGTGTCGTTCTGCGATGGCTACCTCGACAAACGAACAAAAGTAGCTCCTCCATGCCAAAGCCTTAAGTATTACCCCTGCTATATTCTATTAGGACGATTACACATAATGATGCCAAATAAGCAGCCAATGATGAGCTCCAGAGTTATCGCTGCCCCCCGATGGAAAGGAGAAAAAAAAAAAAAAAAGAGGAAAAAAAAATCTTGAGCTAAGTTTCTTATCTCATTGCAGCTTAAGGAGGAACCACACACACACAACGCCCGAGCTACACTTATCAGTCATTAGGCATTTAAATGCTTGCCCAAAGAGGAATTAGATTTGGAGTGTGTTAAGAAGATAACCAGTGGCACACTCTTAAAACGGATGTAGCACTTTCAGCACAAGGAGTAAGATGCAGTAAATCTTACCTTGTACATTAAAGTATATGTTGTTTTCAATGCAGTAGGTAAACAGGAACAGCTGATGTATGGTAGAAAAGTCAAATTTATGTCATGTACTTTAAGTTATACTTTCAGTCCACTTTTGCATGAATACATGTGTTCTTAACTAGTAATTGTTACTCACATTGTCAAAAAAAAAAAAAAAAAACTAAATAAATGTTTCAAATGATTTTACTCTGCTCATAATAGCACATAACTAGTCATGTTATCAAAACAAAACAAATTATCATTCAAATAAGCTAAACATTGAACCTATTTTTACTTCCTACTTTTGGGTCCTTACCCACCAGTTGGTAGGCACTTCATTTGTTTTTTATACTTTCATTGACTATTTTGATTTACATTCAGTACATTCAAATAATATTTCAGATTTTTTTTCCGGATTAAAATTGCAAAATATAAATACATTACTTTTACATAAATATATTCTACTTTTATTTATGTCCAAGGTTAATTTCTTAATTGCACTCTAATATATGCAAAGGTTTAAATTAAAGTGTTTTGTGATACAGTAGCCTGTGGATATGAAGACAAATCCTCCAAATAGTCAGCAGCTACAAATTTGAACAACATCAGTGCATTGTGTAGCAGCTACAGACCATAAACACTGGCACATTGGCATCACTCTACATTAACTTTGACGTTTTATTGATGCCGCTGCTCACCAACAGATGTTCTAGCACTTCTGTATCTTGAGTTTCATTTTAAAAAATTCTCGTCCTAACCACATGACTTTAAATCAACACTCATACGACCCTGTTGATGCTGTAGCCGGTGCAACAAATTGCTGTGTAGTTAACAAACTTTTATTAGCTTCCCCAAGACACATCCCAAGCCTAAATGTGGGCGGCGGGTATTAATTTAGGGAAATGAGCCCAGGGTAAATAAAGTCTGTCTGGTTGCGGTCCTAACAGGAAATACTATGCAGGGGACCGGGACAGGGTGAATGGGGGGGGCAGGGTGGGGGGGCAATTATGACCTCATTTAATAGTCTCACTCTGCGTCTGTCCCGGTCCGCTCCCAGGCTGCGCAGATCGGAAAGGAATGCCCAGTCTGGAAACCACAAGTCACCTCTGTACATGGGAGCATTTGGCCTAAGTGTTTCCTGTTGCAATAAAAATGTATGTCAAGTATGTGAGCCGAGGTTCCTGTTGGCTGAGGCCTAGTGGATTTGGAAGTAGTTATGGGACAAATATGATGTGCACGGCCAATACAAGACCACAACAGTGTGTTTGAAGCAAATATTGTACTTCTGAGGTGTTACTGGCGGGATATACAGTCAGGCTTATGATAAAAGTTTGGGAAGTAGTTGAATGAGGACTCGAAGTGGAATTTTTTTTTTCATTTACCTCCCTTCATGGATCATTATTTCTGTCAACTACTGATGTGTTGGTAGAAGATTTCAGACTTCTTAAAACTTGCTTTGCTGATCTCATATAATAGTTTTCACCTTTTTAAATTGTTGTTTTTGCTTTGATCACATCCTCTATTCTCTGGCATGGCCATTCTCAGGCCTCAAAATGCTCCGTTTCATGAACCCCCGCCCACTCCAGGAAGCACTGACCAATCACTAAGGCCTCTATTTCCAGTCAGCTCTTATTCATTTATTTATTTTTGCAATAAAATAGCCTTGTGTTCAAAAGACCGTTATGGCCGTGTACTCTGCTGCCCTCTGCTGGTCTCTTCATGGCACCAGTAGGGTACTTATTAAAAATGTTCTCTTTTAGTCAGATAATGTTTTTAAATTTGTTAAATGTGAAGTCCTGTTCTAGAGGTGACCACGATTGGTTTAAAAATATGAATAAAATGCATAATATAGGAACTTTTAAAGAGGCTATATTATGCTTTTATTTATATTTATTTATTATGCTATTAGGCTTACATTTTCATTGGTTTATATCATTTTGTATTGGTTTTGCTGACACTGAGTATTGACCGTTCCCCAAACATTATACATATGCTTTATACTATATTTATAATGATGGTAAATATTTATATTGCTACTTTTCAACAATAACACTAGAGAGTCCCAAAGTGTGTAAAAACTATGGTGAAACTCTGGTTGAGGTTATTTTACACTAAGTCTGTCAACAGTAACAGATGAGAGTCAGAACCTACTCATCAGCCAATAAGAAAATTCCAGGAAACTCTTTACACTTATCAGAAGTTGGCCCCAAAATGTCACTCAAAACGCTTTAAATTCCACTGCATAGCTTTTACCTTAACTTACATAGATGCATAACACATAACCTGCTGGCTTATAGTGTATTTTGTAGAATACCTTTTGTACTCTTTTAAATAAGTCAGGCTCTACTCAGATTTAACTATATTATCATTAAACAATATTGCACTGGCTATTTGAATGCATTGAAAAAGAGCATTTGCAGGTTCTGCTAATAAATGCTTAAGGAGAAAAAGTTGGAAATCAGGTAAATATTGCATACTCAAGCCAAGGGACTGTTTGTGCTGGTCCCAAGCCTGGATAAATGTAGAGGGCAGGAGGGGCATCAGGCATTCAAACCTATGCCAAATTAAGTTGCTGCACAATAGGATGCAGTTGTTTTGCTGCGGCAACCCCAGAAGGGAAACTACAAAAATCAAAACATGTTAATCTAAATGTATGATCGAAGTTGTACAAAGGAGTGCAATTTTGTCTTTTAAGTCATTTCAAAAACATCTAATGAGTTTGCACTAGTACTTTAGTAGCTTTAGTAACGGTCAGAAGCGCTGACTAGATAAAGCTTTGGAGCAGTATAAAAAAAATCTAACTCCTGAAAAAGCTAATTCTCAAGGCCCTTTGGTGGTGGCTGCGGAGGGGAAAAATAGGTGGGACGTCAGTGAGGGCAATCCCCTTTTTGCAAGAGGAATGAATGGTATGGAGCAGTAGTGACCACTCATGCATACTCCCATAGCTCTCCACCCCATCTATCCTACGTGTGTTTTAAGCAGACTACAAAAGACACAGAAAAGGTAAAAATGATAGGAATTGTTAGGAATGGGTGTTACAGCATGAGAATAAAAGGGCGCACAGTAAGAGGTAGAGTGTGTATGTGGATGGCAAGGCTCGGTAAGTCACTGGAGTCGGGAGAGCAGTGCACCGTGAAATAAGGGAGAGGAGCAGCTGAACCAGAAAGAAGCGAGGCTGCTCATTACAAAAGCCCAGGCCTATACCCTGCCCTGTGCACACACTTACAACACTGCAAGATACACAGAGATATGCACAGGACACAGGGGAGCTGCAAGAGGAAGTCACTCACCACATGCCATTCATGTAGCTACATTAACTACACTGAGTTTGTGCTGTTTTTGCGAGATACACTTGTATTCACACGTTAGAATAACTCACACTATAAATATTAGTTATAGGTAAGTAAACAGTTAACTGACTATTTACAAAGCATTACGTCAACATTAATAAACACCACTTAGTTATGAAGTTAAAAACATGTTATTAATGTTTAAGTCTTGTGTAATAAATTCATGTAAATCACTGCAAAATTAGAAACAGCAATGTGAATACAGTGTCTTAAACAAAAGTATAATGTATAGATTGTGTAAATATTGTTAATTCCATATATTTTAATGCTTTATTACTGCATCTAAAATATTATTTGTTTAGAAAAAGCTATAAGTCTCTAATGTGTGACCATTATTTTATATTGTGACAACATTTGGTGCATTTTTATTTTCTCTTTTATTAGTGCGAATTAATACACTCTCTTTAATACACTCTTCACAAACACATGTAAGTCTGTATAATAAGTATAATAAATCCAATACTGTGCAAAAGTTTTAGTGAGGCACATAATGTTGTTAACTCAGAGTGCTTTATTAAATACAGAATACATTTTTTTGTTCCAGGAGTGTTTTGAGATTTTGTAGCATCTTGGGATATGAACTGAATATAATCTAACTTCACCCACTAAAAAAACAAATTATTATTCGTATTAAATTCTTTACCACTGTGAGAAATATGGGTTTTTTGACTCAATGGAAAGAGCATTTATCCCTGAACTAAAAGGTTTTTGAGTCTGAGTCCAGGTCTGGGCACTGGACCAGCGCCTTGGTAGAGGTCTATGCTCTCCAAGTTTTGATTTTTCTAAATTTGTTACAATTTTGTGTATTTTTTTAGATTGATACACCTTGATACACCAGTATTGCATGTAAACTCATCACGATGGCTTCATGAGCAGGAAAAATAAATCTTGAAATCATGTCATGTCAATGGCACTGCTAAAATCACTTCAGAAATCTCCTTTTTCCTTGTCATAAAATAAGGAACAATTTTAGACGTTCAAGTGTGGACAGTAAACACAATTCCCAGTAAATAACTAATCACTTTGTCAACATTTACAGCTCTTTTATGTTGAAAACACAGAGGAACCCAGGGCCAGCAGCAGTGTTCAATCCAGCTGGGACATGTAAATATTACAAAGAGACGTATAAAGATGAAACAAAGGATAGGATATTAATATGCTCCTTAGATATTCCTTTACAAGTTCTCAAAAGAGGATTTTTTTTTCTATCCAGACTTAGCACAGGAGGTGGATACACAGAGCTGCAACCACTGAAGGCTACATGTTCTGGGAAATACTGCCATCTATTGGTGATGAGAATAACTTTTCCTTCTTTTTCCCAGACAAGCAGACAGTGGACAAGACTGCTTCAATCAAAGGCCAACACTGTAAAAAATATAAAAATATATACATGCAAGACCTCTGTAAAATTAACCAATAAGTAAAAATCTTGTTGCATAATAAATAATTTTTCTGTTATATTGACTTTAACTGGAGTAATGTAATGTTAATATAATTTCAGGAGATTAATTTATATTTTTTATTAGTACAGGATACCAGTTTTTCTTACTCCAATATCAGTGCAAGTACTCAACGTGTTTCTTTGTCAAAAACCATCACACTTTTTGTATTAACAACTGTGAAACTACATAAATGTAAAAACGTAGCTGAAATCAATCTCTAAATGTCTAAAAATCCCACTGTACCATTATTCTTGGAAAAATGTTGAAAACCTGTCACGAGATAGAGGTGCTCATCCACTGAATCAGCAGCTCCTCTCAGAGATAAAGAGTCTGGATTTGTGTCTTGTATCGAGGATTTGAGACGCGTGGATCAAAGTGACATCTTTCGAACAAGGCGCTGAGTTAAAGTGTGTTTCTGAGCAGCTCCGGAGCCGAGCGTATACAGCTGTAACTCAATACTCCCCAGTCAGTGCTTCTCTACACGGCACTGTTGTGTTTCACCGAATGTATTTCCACCGCGAAACAGGTTGTTCATCACAGGGTCTGTTGATCTTAAACACACACACACATACAGCGCTGGGAACTTTGAAGTGTGAAAATAAACATTTCTACCTAACCACTAATCTTCCCTCCTTTTCTCCTCTCTCTCTCCTCTGTTTCTCCTTAGCCATTTTAACTCTGAGCTTCATTTACAACTTTCATTTCAATTTGTCCCGTTAGTCCATTTGTTATTGTAGCAAGAGGGCCTCTGCTTAGTGCAAATGTCAGATTCTGTAATTTGATTTTATAGGATTTCAGCAGGGACCAGGGGCTCTGTGTGGCTCTGAACTAGACTTTATTGTGAATGGCTAGAGATGACTACTGTTTGCATTTAAACGTCCATTTAAGGCCTGATTCCCACGAGGATTCATTTGTCACACAGAGGTCAATTACCTCTTTCTAGCACCTCCCAAACTATCCCAACAGAAAAAGAGCATCAGCAATTAAACAGATTGTTCCTGTTTACTTTAGGTGTTAGGAAAGGGTGCTTGGCTGAGGTCACTGTTTCAATTAGCCACTATTTAGGACCAATAACAAAGTATTAATTGAGATTTGTGAGTCGCCATAGTTATGTTAGGTGGTGCTTAAGGAGCCTGCACATATATTTTCAGTTAATCTTTACCTTAAAGTGTGATGACATCAAGTAACATCATTATCATTTATGCAAGAAAATTGTAATGTCTAAGCCAATGAGCTATAGTTGGCTTAATGTAGGTGATTGTGGCTTCAATATATTTAGGTGTTGAAAAAAATGCAAAGCATTTAAATTAATACTAAAAGTGTAGCTAGTGTACAGTCTTTGTGCTGGTCCCAAGCCCAGATAAATGGAAGGATTGTGTCAAGAAGGTCATCAGGCTTAAGTTGATAGAGACGTTCACCCACTTACCCAAAGGTTTGGCATGTTGTTGGTTCCCCGCTGCTGGCATTGCATTGTCCTTGGGCAAGACACTTCACTCACCTTGTCTATGTGTATGTGTCAGTGTAACTGAATAATGCTCCAAAATTGTAAAAGAAACTTTGAGTGTCTAGAAATGTGCTATGTAGGACTAAATGGGTAAGGAGGTAAATGATTTGCTGTGTAGAAGGAACAGCCCAAAGAAAAGGTTTAAAATGACAATGCAAAGCTTATTTTGACCAACTATAACTTGCACAGCATAGAACAGCAAAGGTGTACTGTAAAATTTTGTAATAGAAATTATTCCAAATATTCTTCTTATTCTTTCCCTTCTAGAGTCATCACAGCAAATCCTCTGCCTCCTAGTGTTAAGTCATGTGCATGTTCATTTAGGTTTGTCCTTTTCTGAAACACCTCTCTTCATTTATACAGGGTTGGGACTGGAACAAAGAGTACACTGGCTTGTAAACCCTTATAGATTGCATTGTTCAAAAACATCTAATCTGCCAAAATATAGAACAGTCATAGTTCACTTTGATGGTTCTACCCCCACATTTCTTCTCTTAACCTCCTGCCTGTTGCTTCCTCCACCTCCTGCGCGCTGTCATTGCCGAGCACTAAGTAAATACATTCTCTTCATGTTCGTTGCCTTTCAGTGTTTGTCAGCGAGGCAGCGGGGGATCCAAATGTGTGCGTCTGCTAAATGTCAGCGGGTAAAAGGGGGCCGAGTTCAGAGCGGCACACTCCGAGACGCACCTGCCGTCGAGGCTGAGCAGCAGGGGAAGAGTCAGCCTAACTGGAAAAGGCTATGACTGCACTGGACCCCTTCTGCAACCTCAAGTATACTGTACGTCTCAGCGTAGGGCCATTCCACAGATGGTGCAATATAGTAATACTGCAGTTGTTTATCAGGCTCCTAAATACTGCTGTTCATCATAATGGTTATTTAAAGCAAAAGCAATGAGTCACAGCTGCTTTTATGTCTACCTTATAGAATTAGATTAGATTAGCAGTTTTAAAGAGCAACCCACAGAGACATGTGCATCCCTTTAAAACCTCATCATGGTGCTGCTTATGTTGAATGTAAAAAAAAAAATAAAAAAAAGCAAAAAGCAAAGCATTTAAATGCATACTAATATTGCAGCCACAGTGGACAATAGACCAGTGTATCATTTCTGCCATTTCCAAGCCTTGATAAATGAAGGTCGTGTCCTAACCTGTTCCAACATGATATGTAAATAACTGCCCGATTTGCTGTGATTACCCCAAGTGAAGTAAATTATTTTGTATGGATCGAATGCTGAAAATGTGAAAAATTTCAGGAAAGGGAAGTGGCTGGTTTGAGGTTATGTATGACATCAAATAAAGTCTGGGGCTGTTATGTGAAATAGTCTGGAGGAGCGTGACCAGCCATGGGAAGTATCTTTGGCCTCAAGGGACTGAAAACAGACAGGAAGCCCTGAAGAGCCACTGCAGGCCATTCTCCTCCTCCTCTGTGCCACTTGGCCTTTGTCTTTGCATGGTCCCTGTGTGCGTGTGCGTGTCTGTGTGTGTCTGTGTGTGTCTGGGCGTGTGTGTGTGAGTGAAAAATGGTGTGTGTGCATCTGCATCCTGTCCTGGTTGCCTGTCCCTGCCTGCACCGTTGGAGGCAGCTGATGCTATCTCATGGCAGCATTGTGGTAGCCCCTGCTGTGAATAATCAAAGACAGCTGTTTGGAAAATACCAGAGATGCCTAATAGGAAGCACTGATGGGCTAGATCCTTCTTTACCTAACAACCACCATTTCTAATACACAATAGCAAAGGGTTATGGAGACTGTTTATTTATTTAAATATATTCAATCCAGCCACTTAAGGTCACAATACTCTTTGTGCCAGTCCCAATCCCAGCTAAATGGAGAGGGTTGCATTAGGAAGGGCATCCAACATTAAAACCTATGTCAAATCCACGTGCAAGTCACTGCACACTAGATGACAGATGGTTTGCTGTGGCAACCACAGAAGAATTTTTATTTTTTTTTAATGTTTTAGTTCAAGAGAAAACATAATTTAAATGGATGACTTTTTATGTCAGATAGAAACTGATTTAGGTGGCTTTTAATTTCACTTTGTACCACTGGATGAATTCGTGAGCAACTACAGGATCAGTCATTCTCAGCTGGTCATAAACAGGAGGTCTCTCTGTCGGCCTGTAAGAATGTCACCAGCAAAAACAGATATTATCAAAGCAATTGAAATCATTATACTATAATATAAAAAATAAAATAAGAAAAAGCTTTGATACTACATCTGTTGGTGAATGCAAAGATTTTTATGCACCATAAATAATTATCTGCTGTTTTCAGGATGCAGGGATTTCAGTTACTGCTATTATTTCTCACATGAGGCACGTGATATTCTTTGGTCTTTTTGGGTGAAATGAAGAGGAAAAGACCAATTATTCCTATTGTTTAGATTGAGCAGTGCAGCCGCATTTGGGGTTTGATTGTGTTTTGTTTGAATAAGTCTGTTAATGAACACCATTGAAGGGATGCTGGTTGTTCTTGATGCATATCTGGTGATCGGGGAAGTCCCAGCAGATCTTGGCCAAACAGCGGGTGAGGCAAGAACAAATCTGTCTGTCAGTACAGGGTTAGAGTCCTAATTAGGGGTCCTGACTCCTGTCCACAGCTCCAAGTCAAGCGTCCGCTCTCCCTGATTGGTACAAATCTCGTTTTTATAAGCCTCAAAGGTTGGCGAGGAGGGTCAGCGGCTTGCCCCGGCCGTGATTTGCTTGTACCTTTAAAGGCCATTGATTACGTAATTAGAAAAGGAAAATGTTGAGGCACTGTGCAGAATGAAAAGGCACGACTCTGCACCGGAGCTGTGTGAGAAACGGTGGGAACTTTTGTGGGATGGGAAGGGCAGTGATGGAAAGTAACTAGATACTTTTACTCAAGAAAGTACTTTTTTGGAAGAAAATGAAACATGTTCAAGCCAAGTTTGGGGGTAGAAGAAGTAGTATATATATATATATATATATATATGAATTTTAGTGATTTTATATGAAGCCCCTTAATTAAGGCCGCCAATGATCTGAGATAGCAAAAACAAAACAACAACAACAATCAAAAAAGGCAGCTTTGTTATAATACATTTCCAATAACATCCACACTTCACAGCACACAATTCATCACAGTACTCCAGTTACTCCTTCACCAGTACCCTTAATATTGTAGTAGTAGTAGTAGTATTTTAGTAGTAGTAGTAGTTTTTACTGTGCATGAAACACTTTGTGAGTTTACATTTAATACTTTCATACTTTTAATCAAGTATATTGTTTTGTACTTTTACTATAACTTTTTTCCTTTTGTCTTTTCTCTTCTGGGGTCACTACAGTCATCTGCCATATTGATTTGGCATTGTTTTTCATGCTGGATGCCCTTCCTGATTTCTATTTATCCAGGCTTTGGACCAACACAAAGAGTAAACTGCCTGGTGACCTCTTGTAGTTTGATTGTTGAATATGTTTACTTATACCTGAGTTAGGTACAGTTGTGTTGAAGTAACAGTACTTCTGCTTGAGTCCAGACTTGGAGTACTTCTTCCACCTCTGGGGTATATTGTTTCATTTGAAGTATTACCAGAAATGCACAGTATCTTCAGTATGTTGCAGGATTAAGTTCTAAGATCAAAAGTTGTGATTCTGGGCAGCCATTCACAATAGTTTTGCATCTCGCATGTGTCCTTTTTCCTCTGACTCACAATGGAAAATAATCATCCTCTTCTGTCATGTTTACGCCATGACATCACCACCTCATTGTGAGAAGACAACTGAAGTGAGAAGAGATTTGGGGAAAGTCAGGCTGTGGTCAGGTGCAGCCTCAGATTACATTATTAAGTCATTACATAGGAATCATTTAGAAAAGTAGACAGGATAAGTAATCTAACAGTGTTTTGAAGTCATCTGTTCCCCCCCGTGTATGTAATAGATGGTCTGGTCCATACACTAAGAGCATAGGCCAATGCACTAAAGCAAAATAAACTGCAGGGGAAGGAAGTGGTTAACATTAACAAGCATCCAATAAGAAGATTAAATGTAAAAGGTTGGCTCTGGTAATTGATGTGTTTCTAACTGGTGCTACATAGGTGAATGTGTGCAGTAAATACATGCATTTGTGTGTGTGTGTGTGTGTGTGTGTGTGTGTGTGTGTGTGTGTGTGTGTGTGTGTGTGTGTGTGTGTGTGTGTGTGTGTGTGTGTGTGTGTGTGTGTGTGTGTGTGGACATAATTGCTCCCAGATTTGCAGCATAACTCTGAGGGTTGATTAGAAAACGTCTCTACTGTAAATAGTTGCCACTAATCATATGACGGCGAGGCAATTAGCATGCATGAAGAGGAGGTCAGAAATTTAAGCAGCTAAACATAGCTTTCAGTACTTTACTTTATACTTTAAATAGCTACAGTTGCAACCACTATGGCCTTCATACTAGTACTATACAAAAGTCAATGTACAATTAGGAAATATTTGGAGAGTAGACTTCTGCCAAGACACTAGTGTCCAGACCTGAACTCAAACCTTCTAGTTCAGGGGTAAATGTTCTTTCAATTTAGCCACAAAATCCTTATATCACAATGGTGAAGAATCTACTAAAATTAATCATTTGTTTCTTTAGTCAGTGAAGTGAGTATCTTCGGTCAACATCTCACAGTGGTACAGAATCCATTAAAACACTCCTGGATTTTAATAGTGAATCCACAACAAAGTTAATTATTTTGTCCTTGGCCCATTACTTTCTTCCCTGTCTTGAAATGTTCATAACAAAATATCTGCAAAACAATAGTACATGTGCAAATGTAATAAAAAAAAATATGGGACAAACTGTAATTGACTTCAGTAACTTTGTAGTAGGCACAATGCACAAATAGCAACATAAGCATACAAAACATCACACTGTTGCTAGTTTTTAAACTTTAGTCACTTCTTTTACAATGTCCTTAACTAATTTTATTTTCCTAAATTCAATGCCAAATTAGTCAACAAAAAAACCCATTAACTGAAATTTGGTGGTACACACACAGTGTATGAAGTAGTATTTTGTAGCTTGTGTATAAGGCTTGTAATTGACTTATGCTCAGGACTTAGTAAAAGCAGATTAGCGCACTGACTGTAAACCCACTCCATGAAGCTGTACATAATACAGCAGTAATTACAGTAAATGTGAGGATTTTGGTTGAACTTTTTGAAGTCATTGTCATAAATCTTCAGTTCAAACCAGCTGCACATGTTCTGTTATTAGATTAGCGCTCAACAACTTCCACATCCATGTTTGTTTTTCAGACTGGATAGAGTTCACTGCATGTGACTGACCCTTCTGTAGTGGTTCTTATAATATTATCTAAATATAATTGTTTTGCTCTAGATTTTTCCCACCTGTACAAGTCCAGATGCTGTATGTTCTATTGCACTGGTTTCCAAAGAGTGGGTCTGGACACAATGGCGGCCACATGGAAAGCCTAAATATTGTTTACATTACATGAAATGGTGACAGTTTTACATTATCTGTGCTATAAAGGTAGCAGAAAAACATTTTAGGAAATAACTGTGAAATAAAGTTCTGTAAAATATGGACCACAATAAAATGAAAAAAATGGGTCCCACATTCAGACCAGTGGAGAACCATTATTTTGGACTGGCACACCTAAATGGAAGATGGTAATGTAATACAATGTGATTTGTAAAAGCTACTTTTTTCTTTTTTTAAGATATTTTTTGGCCATGTTTAGGCTTTACTGATATCAGGGAAAGAATGGGGAGAGAACTCAAACCCACCACGCCAAGGCATGCTGTAGCGGCCCAGTATATGTGCTGCAGCTCTACCACTGAGCCACACCGGTGCACAAAGCCACTAAGGTTTTGTCATTGTCTTGTAAAAACAATAGGTTTTGCAACTCTTAATTTTAAAGATAAAAAAACTGAGATAAAAAGTAGCATTAAAACACATTACTGATTTTGTTACTGAACTGACATAGTACTGGAGAAAATTAAATAATTAAATATCTTCAATATCACTTATATCCAAATTATTTATACATTAAGTTACAGAGTCGTAATACAGTTATTATTTAAAGGCAATGGTGCCATCCCACTGAGGTTGCATTTATTATGCAGGCCTGTGCTTGTGACTAAACAAATGCAGTTATGTGAGTGTTGTATTGGATTTAGATGAATGTGGATTTTATGTGATTGTCTGCCACATTTCCCTGGATATACATGCATTCTTTGAATTTTACTATAGAGATATGGCTTTTCATTTTTACAACACTGGGGTCTTTTGTCGACATTGCATTGAAAACAGTGCTGTCAGCTTCACCCATTAGAGCTTAGCAGTTTGTCTCACCATCCACCTACAATCACAAGACCAGGCTTTATGCTCGTATTGCAGAAAATTACAAACAAATTGTCTCCTCTCCCATGTAAACAAAACGCTTTTCACTTCTCATAAACGGAGAATTGCGTTGCTATTCAGTTGGCTTTCACATGCTGCCACTTCCAATGTTGTGTAAGGGTGACAGGAGCCCAAGGCAAAGTTAGAAAGCACTAAATATATGCCATTATGGTTAATAGATTGAACCAAATCCAAAGACACTCGGAGATTATCTATTGAGACGCTGTCATAGAGGGACAATCTCTGCATTACTGTACAACCATACACCTTAGTTCAGAGAAAAATGGCAGACATAGGGAATTGGGATACAAATAAACATAGAATAAAGATTACCTAAGGGCATGGCTAGTGGATTTAGCACTTATTCCGCTCAGCATATGTTTCCAGTATCACAAAAATCCCAAATCCCACATCCAAAGTATGATACACAGTGTTGTAAGGGTATGGATAGTGTCGGAATGTTAATGGTTTTCCGATAATTACTGCTATCTGTGTTCTGTAATCCATCATTCGGGACCAGCCATAAACAAAAAATCTGCATCTGTTTATTTTCCAATTTGACAGGCGCAGCGGCAACCTCCAAGACCATACAGTACAGAAAAAGTTTTTTCTAAGTTTCTTCTAAATAGAACCAAGGTAATCTCCGCTGTGAACCGTGACTGGCGTCGTCCATGCTGGGTTGATGGGTGGAGTGCGGCGGGAATGTTGAAGCCACCCGCAAACAAAAGAAGATGGCAGTTTTCGGAAACAGGCAGGGGTTTGTGGGGAGATTGTAAGTAAACAAGGACAGGACTGGGTTTGCTACCGGTGTGGGGCTCCACCTGGTGTTTTAATATGTCCACGTCTGAACCAATTATTTAACTTTGGAAAATATGGGTAGGTTAAAAAAAAGGGGTGGTATTAATATCCAGTTTGCATTGACTGTGTTTTCAAGCCTGTACCAGTTCCATTATTTATGTCTTGTGTCATGGAGTCTCAGGTTGATGCATTCATGTGAGCTGCCATCAGAGGTGGAAAGTATAAACTTTTGTTAAAAAAATGTACTTCCTGCGAATAACGTATTTTTTGCTTTTACACAAGGAAAACATGTTAATTTTACTCAAGTCTGGATGAGTTAAAGTATTTTTGTTTAAAAGTAGTAGCTGTAGAGGTTATACTGCGGCAGTAGTTGTAATAGTAGTTACAGTAGTAGTAATAGTAGAAGTTGTAGTGGTAATAGATTTTGCTGTGCACTAAAAAAAGTACTATCTTCAAAAATAGTGTTTACATTTAGTACTTTGTGGTAACTTTTACTCAAGAAATCATCATTTTGTTCAGTACTTTTACTTCTACTTGAGTAACCTTATTTTGAAGTAACAGTACTTTTACTTGAGTACTGGTTTTAAAGTATTTTACAACTCTGGCTACCATAAGCATTAGCACCTCAGTCTGTTGCAAGCAGTCTGGGGCAGCAGTAGCTCAGTTGGTAGAGACACTTGCCCACTAAGTGGTTCAAGCCCTGCAACCGGCAATACATACTGTCACTGTGTCCTCGGGCAAGACACTTCACCCACCTTATGTGTGAATGTGTCAGTGTGATTGTGTTTGGCTACATATACAAAGTGGCTACAGAAGAACTGAGGAGTGAATGAATAATGTAAAATGTAAATTGTAAAGTGACTCTGAATGTCTAGAAAAGTGCTATATAAGACTAATGCATTATTATTATTAAAATATTTGTAGAACTTTTTTTTACTTTATTATATTTTATTGCAGAGCTCTATGTAATGTCCAGTGGTCATCAAATACAAGTCTAAATCTGACCAACCTTCAGTGCAAGTGGGATGAGTCTATAGCAAAATGCATGAAAACTAAAGATACTGAGACAGAGGAGTGCAGTATATGCACACACAGATAATTGCTATATTGTGCTTTGAATTGTATCTCCATCCAAGTAAGCAGCCATTTGCCAAGTTAAAGTCGTTTTACAAGCACATTATCACACTATTTCACTATATCACACAATTATACACTATTAAAAAGCCTTTCTCTGATGGAAAAGTGGACATGACGCATTCATTTACAACCCTGTCAAACTGCGGCTCGTCTGCGGCTTGCTCTGGCCCCTTTAACACATTTAACCTTTGGCTGAGGGTTGGCCCTGCTCGCTTTCAGCTCAGCACCGCAACGTCAGCCCAGTAATAATGAAGACAGGGAATCAATCGATTGATGAATGAAAGATTAGCTTATAGACAGAAAGCTAATTAGAGCCTTTACAATGAAGAGTGAGTCCAGATGGATGGATCCCAGCTCTGTAATCAGGATATACCTGATTTTACACCTCCAGCAGCATAATTGAAGTCGTGATTTTATTGATGTTTTTGGATGCGTCTCTATCTTTTCAACACATTGTTTGTTCTGCTATATTTACACGCAATCAAAAATGTTGTTTACATTGTAATTAACACAACTTTTTTTCAGATTACCTCCACAACTGTCCCTTTGATGACTGTGCCAGCGTTCAAAGCTACTTATGCTAATGGCGGCGTACCAGAGGAGCTCACAGTTGGAAGCTACATACAGTAAACATGTATCGGGGAGGTATGCAGTAGACTTAACATGTCTTTTTGGTGTGATCTCCAGGAAAAGCAACATGGAACACGCATAATGCAATTTCATGGTCACGTCTAACAGAATACAGCACTGTGGAGCATGCATGTATCAACAATGTACTATAGGAAGCTCACTTGTATACAGTATATTAGTGCATTATCACACCCACATGCTGTCAAGTGACTTCAAGCATCCCATTCAAGTCTATGATTAACTATATAATGGCGGCGCAGCAACACAGGCCTCCTTAGCATGAGTAATTGATTAGTGAGAATTATGGCTGTTCACTGTCTTTTGCCTATTCATTAATCATACAGGAAAACAATGTAGTGAGTAATGATATCGATGATGTATACACTGTCGTCTGGGGAAATGGAGAATATAAGGCTTACAACAGCAGATGTCCCATAATACCGGAATTAAGTGATTAAAATAATCGTCTTTGTGCAAATAATCTTGAACAACAACATCCGCTCTGTCACAGCTGATTGTGTGCTCCTCTGATGCTGAGAAGAAGCAGGGACGTGGTGGGTTCGTTGCAGCGCTCCAGCTAATTTCCCATAATCCACTCTGATAAGGCCCCATGGTCCTCATCTACCTATGCTGCATAGCGATGTAATGCACATTAGTCAATTAATAGTGTGTTAAATGACAGAGGTTCCAGTCAATTGAGCTTCTCTTGGGAGCAGCCATTGTCCTACACTTTGAGATGGAAAGACAAAGACACTGCTGAAGGAAACAACCTTTGCTGCACTCACACATCACTGCACACATATGGCACATAGATGATACAGGAGAATATGACTTTGTTAATTACACTCGCTTGTTTCTTTTTGTAACCAACGTGTAAATAATATGATTCAACCACATGTCAGTACACCGACATAACTCTGAACAACTTTCTGTATTCTTCAAAATACAATATCCCATCCCCCATCTCCTAAAGCTCCTATTGCTTCAGTCAATAGGCTTGAGGTCCACAAAAGGAGATCCTTAGACCCAACCATTCCCATTGGAGAAAAGAGGGAAAATGGTTGGTCATTATGGCACCCTCACTTCAGGTCCTACCTCATGACAAGGGTATTAAAATGAAATAAATCAGCCATTAAGAAGCAGGCGCTGGCAATTGAAACCCTATTAATGCAGCTGGTGGAGAGAGGTAGTCCTGGTGCGATGTGACAATGGAGCGACACAGTGCCCCTTTAATTGCATTTAGGACAGGGTTTTATTCCCTGGATCGGGCAAGCATGACAGGAGTACACAAGAGAGGGCTGTGTAGACAAAACTGTGTTTTGATTCATGCACTTTGGTGTTTATGTGTTATTTTAGCCGGCACATTTATGATTTGGTGAAATGCCATTAAATAGTCAAGTAATTGTGCATTGAAGAACATATTTTACATGCCAGCCATCTTGACTGCAGTACTTGCTTTTATTATCATCTTATGTAAGCACTTGACACATTAGTGCAACATGAAAGTGCATTATATGAAATTTGTAACCAGTACTGTTTTCTGCAATAGTGTTTTCTCAATGGTGTGTGTTGTGTGGAGGTTGACCTAAGTTTCATTGTTTTCGAAGCCTGAATATTGTTTTAATTATGATATGGTAGGACAGAGTTTTTTTTTTTTTTTTTCCTTTCAGGGGTTGCTACAGCAAATCTTCTGACTCCATAACCCTGTTCTCTGCTAAGTCCTCTTCTCTTACCAAGTTCATGTCTTGAGAAGAGATGAGAATGGGCCCCACAATGGGACCAGTTGAGAACCACTGCTTTAGAGAAACCAGCACTAACAATAACTATTCAACTTTATTCACAATGCTTTTTAATGCAATAATGCCAACAACTATGAATATCTTTCTTACTACAGTCAACCATTGATACCATTGTCGGTGGCCAGCCCCATCAATGTTGCATAGGTCCCCTTCTCATTACCTTTGCTGTTAGAGCAGACACCGGGTGATGGATCAGGGCCCGACTGGACCTCATTTGTGTGATGTATGGCTGGTGTTGCATTGGGAAGAGTGGAGGTGATTATACACAGACAGAAAGACAAACACAAACACTCACACTGAGCCAAAGACGACAAATCAGTGCCAGGCATTTTGAGGTCCCCACTTATGGTGTCCTTGGTTCCAAAATGGTATAAAAAGTGAAGAAGGGGAAACTTTGAATCATATGTATTCACATACTTGTGTGAAAATATATTAGTTTTATATCTTCTCCACATTTCTTAAAATCTACTTGGGCTAAATTTTTGGTCAACATCTCATCATCAGTGGTTCACATTTGCAATTTAGAATCAACCATTTCATAATCAAAACAATATATAAGCCTCCAATGTAATTTGTAACCCACCAGTTGGGAACCATTGATCTTAACCACTTCTCAACCATAAAAGCTTTATATAAGAAATATTCAAAAATAATAATAGCAATTTTATAGTAGTGATTTTGGCTATAATCCAGAATGTAACCTGCCTAAGGCCTATAGTTGCTGAGATTTGAAGCCAAGAGAGGATGAATGAATGAACTGGATTTTGGTATTTAAGAGCACAAGTAACAAATAGGGACCAGCAACTAAGCACAACTGCAACAATTTAAAATAGTTTCACAATATACTTGGTAAACTATTTAAAACGCAATCTAAAACAGTTGCACTATTCTTTTTTTATTTTTTATTTATTTATTTATTTTTGGCTTCCTTTCATTTTGACCGTATACAGCAAAACTAATGGCGTCCTCCAGGAGTGGTGTTGGAGCTGTAGTGAGTTGTGGTCGGTGGCAGTCCTTCACCTGTCACTGGTTATTGATATATTCATTAAGGACCTATTCTCTTCCAGAGGTATCAGTTTTTCTTGACACTAGTCCTGTTGACAACATCAGTCAACAAATCACATTACAATTATGATTGTTGATGGCCCATGACACAAACTTGGAGGGGATGTCATTATATGAACATTAAAGTGATACACAGGGAGGCCGGATGGAGGACCAGGGTGCCGGTACCCTCCCCCACGTCCCTGATGCCTTCATTTAGTACAAGACCCTCTATCACATGGCTTTATCTCCAGAAAAATTACCATCTTATGACTTTTAACAGAGCCACATAAAACTCACACAGTGTTCCCAGATTGGGCGGTTTCCCGCCCAATTGGGCTACTTTTGCTCTCTCTCGGCGGAAAAAAATAGCGTTGGGGGGGTCTATAATATTTGGGCTATTTTTAGACTTATGGGGCGGGATTTTCAAAATGTAAAATAAACTTATTTTAATAATATTTTATAAATTTCCTGATCAATAATTACATATATTTGCTGGTTATTGATGAATAAAATTAATTTGTAAAATAGAAGAAGTAATATTAGTGTCATTAGTTGTCAATCACATGTCTAATTATATGGACCTGTGATTGGTTGAAAAAAGTAAACACTGCAGCCCCGCGAGAGAGCTATTTGTTTTTCTGATTACACTCATTGTGGAGACTGTTTATTACTTTTTCCATTGGCAGTTGTGAAGTTTTGTGTGCTCAAAATATGCTATTTCATATGTATTACAGTTTTAACATTAAGATTGTAGAATGGTGATTTGGGCGGGTTTTTATTGCGTTTGGCGGGTTTTACGTTATATTTGGGCTGGAAACTGTCAGTCAGATCTGGCAACCCTGAACTCACAGTGAGGCTGTAGTAGTGGCTTTGCAAACTTGTCATGCTACATGTTGTATTAACTTTTTGAAATTTATTTGTATAGCTTAATTATTGGAATAGATGCACCTTTAGTTTGTTTTTCAGTGTGTACAGAACAAGTCTGCTAATATTTAGACAGCTGACAAGGAAATAAAGGAACACTGACTTAACAAATTTAGCCATATGGCATCAATTCCACATAAAAAAAATGAACAATAAATAATTAATTTAAATAATATAGTTGTTTTTTTTTTGTTTTTTTTTTGCCAGCTGCACTGAGGAAATATTGCAATTACAAAATGAGTATGTGGTTAGCATCCTTTAGTTAAGTCACTGATTAATTGGAAAATTCTTCAACAGTTTAGATTAACAAATGTGTTGAGGTGCAAATGTGGGATCCTGTTCACACAGCAGTACTTTTCTTATCTCAAACAGCACTACTCACAACAAGATTAGACATATTTAATAATATCTCAAGCACTTGGCTACTGGCCAGTCTTAATTTACCACCTGCTAAGGGCTGAAAAAACACCAGAGCTAAATGTACCCACGATGCACTGCACATTGAAGATGCATAGATGGAGAAACCAATACATGCAAACTGTTAGGTTTTGATTGTTATTCCCCTCAACAAAAATACTATTTTTAGCATTACTGTTTAGCATGAATCACAAAAGTAAAATGTTGTTTTTAAAGATATTTAATCATGTCTGTAAAGGATGACTGTTGTTGGAATGCCAGATATGGAACACTTATTATCAGTAGAGAAAATGTTGAGTGGATGTGAACAATGAAGTGGTTGTAATAGCAGCAGAGACAGCTTAAGCAGACCTCAGCAGTGTTTTAGCGGTAGATAGATGCAAGTCTGTAATGAATGTCACAAAGCATATATGCAAGGAATGACCTGTTCAATGACTGATAAGAGGGTTGGTGGCAGAGTGATTAGCTCTCCTGCCTCTCAGCAAGGAGGTTGTCAGTGCAACCTTAAAGCTAGCCACAGTCTTTCTACATCCCCGATATTACCATGGGTTCTCTCAGTGAACTCTTCCTCCCACCATGCATGTTGAGTTGGTGAATCTAAATTGCCCCTACAGTAAATGAATATGAGTAAATAGTGTGTGTGTCTGTAAGCATTAGCCCTGTGACTAACAGGCCGCTATCCAGGGTGCCCAGTTGTTTGGACAGCCATTTAGGACCCCTAAAGAGAAAAAGCAAAAACCAAATGAATGAACCTGTAAATTCATACGCAACAAACCACTGTGTGCAAAAACAGCATATCCATTCATGTAAACATAATCATTCACAATATGAAAAGTTAGATCTCCACAGTTGTCACTTTTCTACTCTTGTCTGTGTCTGTCCAATAACATCAGCCTCTCGAGAGCTAAACTCATCTTCCTTCACCGTGCACTGCGGACACTGGCGCACATGTGGCCGGCCCTGTTGCCACAGCAGGCTAACAGCTTTGTAGTGGAGGACCATTTTTATTGCCTGCCCAGCGCTGAAGTGAAGAAGAGGAGACAGCACTAAATGAAAGTCCATCCATCTTAATGAAACACAATTATTTTTCACTTATTAATCATTGAAAAATCAATATGTCTCTTCACGGCCAAGTGTCGGCTGGATTTGTCATCCGGGGCTGAGCTGTTATGTATCATCTCGCTCGGCTAGGACAGTCATGAGTTCAGTCACCTGTGTCCTTTAGGAGAGAGGGAAGGAGGGAAGGAGGCAGCAGATGTGCACTAAGACAGAGTTTGAGAGATGGGGAGTAAACAGACGACAAATAAGGAATAAATGGTCGCAGACAGAGGAATAAATGGCTTCTCAGTTTTCTCTCGCTCTCAAAGACAAATGGGAACTCATTAGTGCATGTTGGTGATTGCGTGTTTCTTCACAGATCAATTTACTAAACACATTGTTTAATGGTTCATTATTAAAGTCTAAGCCTCATATTGATGAAGAGGGAACACATGGATTCCTTTATATTTTCAAATTAAAATACCATTGATTGTTTTGTTTATATATTCATGAGCAGCCTCTCTGGTGTTTATTAACTTACAGGATCCAAAGTAGTAAAATGGGATACAAAGGGCAATAATAGGGATAATTAGACTAAAGTTTCCTTTGTTGCAGGGCTGTACACAGTGAATCCATGTTTTAAGACCAAACACCTTACAGGAGTATCACACTGCTTACAAGTTGTAATCTCAACCTCTACTAATGCTGGTGTAGTCCTTTACTGTTTAGAAAACCATGATATAACTTGTATACAGTGGAGCAAAAAAAATAATTAGTCAGCCACCAATTGTGCAAGTTCTCCCACTTAAAAAAATGAGAGCTGCCCGTAATTTTCATCATAGGTATACCTCAACTATGAGAGACAGAGAAGGGAGAAAAAAAAAATCCAGAAAATCACATTGTCTGATTTTTAAAGAATTTATTTGCAAATTATGGTGGAAAATAAGTATTTGGTCAATAACAAAAGTTCATCTCAATACTTTGTTATATACCCTTTGTTGGCAATGACAGAGGTCAAACATTTTCTGTAAGTCTTCACAAGGTTTTCACAACCTGTTGCTGGTATTTTGGCCCATTCCTCCATGCAGATCTCCTCTAGAGCAGTGATGTTTTGGGGCTGTCGCTGGGCAACACGGACTTTCAACTGCCTCCATAGATTTTCTATGGGGTTGAGATCTGGAGACTGGCTAGGCCATTCCAGGACCTTGAAATGCTTCTTACGAAGCCACTCCTTCGTTACCCGGGCAGTGTGTTTGGGATCATTGTCGTGCTGAAAGACCCAGCCACGTTTCATCTTCAATGACCTTGCTGATGGTGAGTGATGACTCAAAATCTGATGATACATGGCCCCATTCATTTTTTCCTTTACACGGATCAGTCGTCCTGGTCCCTTTGCTGAAAAAGAGCCCCAAAGCATGATGTTCCCACCCCCATGCTTTACAGTAGGTATGGTGTTCTTTGGATGCAACTCAGCATTCTTTCTCCTCCAAAAACGACGAGTAGAGTTTTTAGCAAAAAGTTCTATTTTGGTTTCATCTGACCATATGACATTCTCCCAGTCCTCTTCTGGATCATCCAAATGCTCTCTAGCAAACTTCAGACGGGCCTGCACATGTACTGGCTTTAGCAGGGGGACACGTCTGGCACTGCAGGATTTGAGTCCCTGGCGGCGTAGTGTGTTACTGATGGTAGCCTTTGTTACTTTGGTCCCAGCTCTCTGCAGGTCATTCACTAGGTCCCCCCATGTGGTTCTGGGATTTTTGCTCACCGTTCTTGTGATCATTTTGACCCCACGGGGTGAGATCTTGCGGGGAGCCCCAGATCGAGGGAGATTATCAGTGGTCTTGTATGTCTTCCATTTCCTAATAATTGCTCCCACAGTTGATTTCTTCACACCAAGCTGCTTACCTATTGTAGATTCAGTCTTCCCAGCCTGGTGCAGGTCTACAATTTTGTTTCTGGTGTCCTTTGACAGCTCTTTGGTCTTGGCCATAGTGGAGTTTGGAGTGGGACTGTTTGAGGTTGAGGACAGGTGTCTTTTATATAGATAACCAGTTCAAACAGGTGCCATTAATACAGGTAACGAGTGGAGGACAGAGGAGCCTCTTACAGAAGAAGTTACAGGTCTGTGAGAGACACAAATCTTGCTTGTTTGTAGGTGACCAAATACTTATTTTCCACCATAATTTGCAAATAAATTCTTTAAAAATCAGACAATGTGATTTTCTGGATTTTTTTGTTTGTTTTCATTTTGTCTCTCATAGTTGAGGTATACCTATGATGAAAATTACGGGCCTCTCTCATCTTTTTAAGTGGGAGAACTTGCACAATTGGTGGCTGACTAAATATTTTTTTATCCCACTGTATGTGTTACATGGGGAACGGCACCTTGTTATGACATACTGTTATGATTAGCAGATCATAGCAAACTGCTGTGTAATATTGAAAATGTTCTGCAAAAGCATTAATGAGTTAGAGTAAATTATATAAAAATCATATAAAAACAAATTTGAGATTCAAACTCTGTTTTTTGAAGTGACACGGTGGCAAAGTGCTTACCACTGTTGACTCACAGCAAGAACGTCCTGGGTTCAAATCCCAGCATACTGGCTTAAGTTATGGAGAAGGGTCTGCGGGTGCTGCTCTACAGACATCCACTGGTCCAGTTGTACTGAAGGATGGGTCAGAGAACAAATTTCTCTATGGGGACATTAAAGTTTACATTAACCTTTTTAATGCTGTAGTGTATGAAATACTTTCTCCTATGGCCTCGTGTCTTATGTAAGTCAGAACCACCATGACCAAAATGTGTGTATTTTAAAGTCCACTACAGTCCTGTGACCACTCTCTGACCGACTGGCGAAATATCTTCTTTTTTTAAGCTCTATCTTTGTCATCCTCTTGACTTACACCAAAACTTTTTCCCAAAACACACCTTCCTCCACACCTACTTCAACCAACAGAAGCTAAATGCTCCACCTGCACCTGGTAAGTCAGCAGCACCACTGGCAGTCGTTGTTAACCCGGGCTGCAACCAATCCAGTATGTACTGGTGTTTGTGATTCACCTGTTTAAATTGGCATAGATTTTGTGTGGGATGCCCTTCCTGACACAAGCCTTCCCATTTACCTGGATGTGGGACTGGCACAATGAGTGCGCCGGTCTGTGACCCCCCTTTGTGGCTGGGTTGAGAATGATACAAGCTGGTTTATTAAATTCTGTCCCAGCTGATGCTACCAGAGGCAAGCATCTTCATCACTCATAAGTAAGTCGCTCCAACTCTTCAAACAAACAACCTTATGTGCATCTCACTTTGTTTTTTCTCCTAAATGAAAGAATCAAATCCATCAATCTGCCATTCATCCATTTTACTGCCGCTTCTCTGCTCTCTCGGCCACCCCGAAACCCCAACAGGAAAGCTTTTGGTGCTGTTTTGAAAAATCGTCCTTAAAAAAACTGATTTCAGCTGGCTCAACCCTTTGTTTTCCCTCTCAATAAAGCGAGTGACAGGGCGGGTTTGATGTACGAGTGTCATGGCGCACAGGCGAGCAGCGGACTGCATAAGCAAAGCCATGATTCACAACAAACAGACTATTCTTCGCAGTTTCAGTGGCACCAACAATGAGAATATAATGTTGTACAGCCTGTAACTGCTTCAGGTCAGTCCTTGATTTGCTCCAGCATCTTGTAGTTCCTGTTCTGGCATAGTCTAGGGATGCATTAGGGGTCCCTGAAGCAGGACGTATAGGTAATGTGTTGTGATTTGGGCTGCACAGACTACTGTAGGTGGTCCTTCTAGATGTCAGGACTGGGATGTCATAGTCCCCTGAGTCTAAGAAATGTACATTCATATCTATTAGAGGAGGTCTAGTATAGTGCAATGCAGGCGCAGTATTATGAGCATCATTTTAAATTAGTGGTGTGTAGATTGAATAAGAAGCCACACAGATTTCCCTTGTGATTTAATGTGCACACATAATAACTGATTATGAGGAGGCAGGTAAGTCAACTGAGCAACGCAAAATCATTTTTATTCTGAATGTACATGAAATACTGCATATTTCCAGCCACTTCCCCAACAGGCTAAAGGCTCATCTAACATGGATCCCATTGGGAGTGAACCACTGAACATCTTTCCTATTTCAATATAGTTAAGATTTGGACCTGTCTATGCTCTGACCAAGGACAGCATTTCTTGTGTCAGGAAGGACCCAAATAATGGATGGAGGTGAGAGCATTGGCTAAGGTTTATTAAATATTAATGCTGTTGAACTGCAGTCCATCTCCACTCTGACACTGTAATGAAAGAAAATCACTTGGCCTTTCACTGAGATAAAACTCACAGTGGACATGTCTGCTGTGTGTCCATTACAATCTATATATAGACAGATGAATGACATCATCTCTTCAGATGACAGCTGATGGACAGCTTACTCCTACTTAAGGTTTACGATAGGAGGAGGTAAAATAAGTTTGAAAATAGAATGCACCACCGTGTTTGACTTCAGTTCAAAACTTTTCCATCCTCAACACTTGGTTCTTTTATCTGACTTTTTCTCTAATTAAGCAGTGGCAACAAAGCAAAGGCTTGTGTATATACAGCATAATTATATCAACTCTTGCCTTCAGCTGAGAATTCACACAATGTGTGCATACAAAAAGTAATATATATATATATATATATATATATATATATATATATATATATATAATACTTAATATAATGAGAAATGCAAGCTCTGTTTGACATTACTGTGCATTGCCATATAGAAACATACAGGGAAACAAAATGACAGAATTAGCAACACTGTGTTGGATTGTTAGGGCCTATTCCAATGGTAAATTAATGAGCTTACTTTGGAACCAGTTTGCCTTCTGGAGGAAACTATTAATTTGTGGTGTTGGCCTGTAAATTTTTCCCTTCGTTTTTTAATGTAGCTTGTCACAGTGGCAGGCTGGAAGCTTGCTAAAGTAAATGCAGGAGACTGTTTTTATCGTGGTGCTAATCCAGAGCCCCTGGGTCCCCTTGCCACATTGACCAGATGAAAGGCCTTGCCCAGATGTTTACAGCCTGTGAAAGTGGCAGGGAGCTGGTGTCGGATGCTGGCACAGCGTGCCGACAGACAGAAAACAAGGCTGTAAAGCCCCATGCTGTTTATGTAGAGTTAAGGAAACTGAGGCAAAGAAAGTGTGTCAAAGGGAAATGATGAAGTCGTAACATTTGACGAACATGAGTGTTGTGGCCTGCACATACACTTAACAGCACTGTGAGTGGGAGCCACAGCAGAGTAAAGGGATGGCCATGGACTGGTGACACGGTATAGTAGTTTATTCTTAGGCACTTTACCAAACTGTTCACTGTTTCTGGAAATGGGCTGACTTTGCACAGGTCACCGCTCATGGAGGTGTGACCTTGACCGCAGGTTCCAGATGGCACTCACAGTGGCCCAGCCATACTTAGCACACAGACCTGTGTGACTGTGGTGAGAGTGAAGTGTGTACATACCTGTGTGAGCACTCATGTCAGTGTGACAGGGAGAGGTCTGCCTACCCATGCCAGTCTCTCCCAAACGCAGGCCATCTGGTGCCCTGTGTCACTACCATGTTATTCATTTGTGCGAGGCACAAAAGAACAATCATAATGCAACACTTAATTTCACATTTGTGATATGTATTAAACTGATCTGATCATTTCAAATCAGCTGTCAGACTTCATATTTCACAACTAGAATACAAATATGACTATGCATACATATTGGCCAACAGTTTTCAAAGAGCAGCAGAGGCCAGTACAGAAAATAAAAGAGCAGGATATTTGTACAATAAGGCCAAAGCCTTCTGACCCACAGATCATTGTGTTCACTCTGCTAAACTGCATTGTTTCTTTGATACAAAATCAAAACAAGGCCAGTTTCTAACCCAATTAACCTCACAGCTATTGACCTGATCTTGTGTTTGAAAATTTGCACTAAGTTTGGCCCCAGGGCCCTTTTGTTTAAGCACGGAATTATGTAGATGTTGCCTCATTATTGCAGTAATGCTTTATGTACACCACAATGCTAATAAATAAATGACTAAATGGTCCTTGAGAGGGTTTTTATGACTTGGAACAAAGCAGTGGTCACACTCTCTCGCCTGTCGTCATCCTAGTCCAATTAGAAAGCATCACTAAATGAATGTGCCGTGTGTAGCTCAAGCCGTGCCGTCTCGTGACTTAATCTGGATTGAGCAGAGCACCCTTTTATTAGGTTACACGCCGCCGCAATGTGTCTTGTCACTTTGCAAAGACAGCGGCCAATAAAATGAGTTGGATGGAATTAGATTGTCATTGATGTGTCAGTGGCGTCGTGAGAACAACAGATCAATGGCCACATCACGGTGCTATATGTGAAGATGCACGATGTATAAATAAAGAAAAAGGAATTCAGCAGGGAAAGTTTGACGAACCTATACACACATGTTCCAACACACACAGACACACAAACCAGTCTTTCCTCACACTTTAGCTCGGAGCGATCTCACAATAACACGGAGTCAGTGAGAAAAGGGGGAAGAGAAAGAAGCCAAACCAATTCCAATACAGCACTAATGGGCCACATCATGCCAATACAATAAATAATGGCCCTTTCAGCTCAGTCAATAGTGAGTAAATGAAAATTTAACCTTTCATTAAATGTGGTCGTATTATTTCCCACACTTGCTTCCCAGCTCTATTTACCTCTGACACTTTTTTCATTTTTTACAATAACCATGCAAAATGTTATGATGTAGGGACCTATTCTGGTGTTAAGTAGAGTTTTGTAGTACAGCGGTTTAGTTTGTTGGTGTCATAGGTCAAAGCTCATAAAAGTCTATGTATTTCAGAAACCATAGCTTCAGAGATACATGTACTTGCAGTGGTAAAAATGTCAAGTACTTCTATATTGGTAAAATGATAATAGTAAAATGAAAAGAAGAAAGACAAAGGAATTGGCCTTGGTTGCCCATATCATTATTTAATTTGCATACAAATTTGGCATAGGTTTTAGGCTGGATGCTTTTCCTGACACCTTCAAAACTCTCCATTTTTCCAGGCTTAGGATCACCACAAAGTGTACAATGTGTCTAGATCAGGAGCGTCCAAACTATGGCCCAGGAGCCAAATGCCCGCAAACCATTTTATATTGGCCCTCAGGCTTCCTTCTCAATTAGCAAAAGAAAAAAATGATAATTAGTGATTGATGGTGCCAAACAATTGCAGCCATACTGTGTGCCAGTCCCAAGCCAGGATAAATGTACTCATTCATTACTGAGTCACTGTGGAGACCCCTGAAAAAAGGGAGCAGGTGAAAGGAACTGGCTGTTCTGGTGGCCCACATTGATTTTTCAGTATGTGGCCTTCAATGAAGTTTGGACACTTCTGGTCAACATATCCAATACAATAGGACTACATTAAAAGGCCTAGTATTTCTATGCACAAAACTGCCATGCCACTTCTTTCTAACTATACAGTTTTGATCTGCAGCCTCAGTTATATTTATATACATACTAAATCTCCATTGGCGTCTCTGAGCCCTGCAGTGGCATTATAAAGAAAAGGAAGCAATAAGTCTCTAGGTAGCCTGTCTGTAGTAGATGAAAAGGCTCTGGGCCCGCTCTCCACTGTGGCCAAGCTGCCCTCTTAATTAATTAGCGCTAGCAGGAAGCGCTGGCCCACAGGGGAGAGAAGGGCCCTCCAGAGGACTGGCCAAGGTGATAATGTCCTGAAGGGGAGACCAAGTCCTGTACGCTCAGGTACATGGAGGATACAGTACAGTTTTAAATGTACAGTAGAAATCAGGGGACCTATTTCCCACGGTGGATACAGGAAGTACGTTTTTGGACAAAGTTGGAAGTTTACCAAGACTTTCTTCTGTACGTTATGTGATGGTGCTGCCAGGAAAGGTGCTTCAGCTAAGTCGTTGTTTAGTTAAGCAAGAAGAAAGAAACTAAATAAGGACATAGGTTAGATAATCCTGACCTATGTTATTCATGTTGGCTGAAATAAAACACTACTGTATAGCCACTGCAAAGTTGTTTCAAAGTGTGTGCATTCATTTTATATTCAACATTGCTGAGCTCATTAGGGAGGGTCCTGTGGTCCCTTAAGTTTGTATAAAAGGGTACACTGTTGTACAAAAATTTATAAATGTATCTCATGACATTGTCTAGTAGTAGAACGTTAAGTTATTTATGATGACACAGGGGTGAAATTTGTGTGCATTTTTAAATTTGCATGCATATTTCCGAATTTCTGAGCGTGTTTTCAAATTTTTTGTATGCGTTTCATTTTTTGTTTATGTGGTGTTAATTTTGTTGTTGTAACTTGCCCTCCAGAGCAACCATAGTTACTTCTCAAAACTCTTAATTTACTATTACTTGCTACCAATAACACCTAGAGAGATAAACAACATATATTAGAAAATGCTAGGTTTCACAGAGTTATCTAGCACAAATCAACCCACATGAGGGTACGAGCCTGTGTACCTTTTGAGTGGGCCCCAAGCCTGGTTATGGAGACGGTTGCTTGACCCTAGGTATTGTGAGGCAGATGCTTTGCTGTGGGAACCTGAAAGAAAAGATATAAGGAAAGAAGAAAACTCTATTTGGCACTGCTTGCTGTTTCTTGTTGAACACACTTGTCATCCATCTTTTCTTTTGGGCTTGAGCTGATGTGCATTTACATACAAATTCAAAGCCTCAGTTAACTCTCCGCACTTTCTGTGACCTATCCTTCTCATGGCGACACTACCGCGTTGCTTTGGTTGTTTGTGTGAGTGCAACGACTGTGTGCAAACTTCACTCTTTTTCTCTCTGTGTCTCCAATAATGAGCATGTGCACCTTTTTTTGCCCGGGGCCTTCATACACAATTTAGCCAGAAAGCCATAGCTGATCATGATTTAGCTTTTGACACAGCTCGCCCCGAGGCTGAGAGGAGGGGGGACTAATACAGATATCTGACTCCCAGACCGCGAGAGTGAGAAAGTGAGAGGCCTTTTATTGACTAAATGATAAAGAGCTTGGTAATGATAAATAACAGTCATTTTATTGTGGAATTCCCAGAAAAGACAATACTACACGCAATATATAAAAGAGAAATAATAGGCATTGAAGTTGTGTGATGGGGTCTCGGCGCACCAGTTCCCAACAGAGCCACCCATTGTTAAACTCCAATATTCCCAGTCTGTGGTTGGAGGTCACAAATTGTGTTACAGGGCCTGCTGCTATGAATACGACATAAGGCTGATGCAGAATGGCAGCGTCATCTCCCCCTTAAGGCACTAAGAGGAGTGCGAAGGCAGACCAGCGCCAGTGTAGCCTACGGGCATCTCTCGGCGTCTGTGTTCGGTGATTCTTCCTCCGTCTTTCTGTCTCCCAGCATGGTCAGTGCATAGTTTTTCCCCCTAGCGCATTGAAGTGGCATGGGAGCCTATATATGATGGCAAGACAAGATGGCTGACCCTCTCAGGACAGAGACAGTCCTCTGAGGCACAGTATAGATGACATTAACCGCAAAGATACACGCTCGATTGGTTGGGAGCGACAGTGAAAGTGCGGTGTTAATGCAATTTATAGATATCTATATCTGTTTTAGTGTTGAATAAAGAAAAATATGCCTTGTAAATGTATTAAGTTCTTATTACCTTGAGCCCATGACTGATAAAGTATAGTGCTGACCATCTTGTAAGATTAAAAAGCTTACATGCAGCAAAAAGACTGATGTCCATTGTGAGATCCAGCCTTGCTTTCAAGTGAGAGGTTTCCTGGGTGTAGCTTGGTGTGAGTGACGATAGCAGTGGCAGCTAGCATGTGTATGTGTGTGTTAGCCTCAGGACACCGCGGCAGCTCTGCAGTTCTTGAATACTGAGTGGAGAGTGGCCCAGAAATGAGCAGTCAAATCCAATTAAATTACTCAAATTAAATTGTACAATGGTTATGGAATACCTGATCGAATTACTCACATTCAGGGGGATTTCGACAGCAACCAATTAGTTCAAAGTATAAAGTTCACACTCTCAAATTAACACCAAGAGAGGACGGGGCCTTTATTTGAGGAAACTGATACATCATAATTACATCACATTGGGAAAAAAATTACAAATGATACTACATGCATTTAATAAGAAAATGGAAACGGTTAATAGGTCTTGATAAGACAAATCTAAGCCTGTCAACAGAGCAATGAGGCTAGGTGGGCTAAATTAAAGGACTTATTATTGTTTCAAGGAAGCTTAAGGGCCCTTTGTTATTCAGTCAGAACATGCTCATACGTATAGCTGTCAAAAACAAACGTGAAAGCAAGCCAGGGAGAAAATGAGGAGGAACGGCAGCCGTAGCAGACTGTAGTTACCTCTGCTCCTCTGGTAATTGAGATATGTTAAAGAGGTTGGTCCGACAGTTAACAAGATTTAATTGTGAAGTAGGTCTTTCTTGTTAGATTGGCCAAAATAGACACTTCGTCATTTTCTCAATAATGACGGTATTCAGTTGAAACTCCTGGCTTAATTGTACAAGGGACTTCCTGACCTTTTTTACATTTTAAATTTAGCTCCTCAAGGTGCCTTTCCAAGGTGAAACATGTGAGTAATGAGATACAAAATCAGCCTGTTAATTGACTTTCAGCAAATTTAGATCTGCAAGACCAACGTATATACATTTCCCTCTTTTAAAAGTGAACCATTTTTGCTAATAAAGTTATTAATCTTACCCATACAGTAATTATCTGTGTAATTATGCTGTAATTGCACATACATCAAGGCCACCTCATATAGTGGGCTGACTGGAGAGTAGTCAGACGATCTGCCTTGACATCATGTGGGAATATTACTCACAGAATGGATAGTAGACATCCTCAAAAGAAATGCATTTCAGTTTTTGTTTTGTTTGTTTGTTTGTTTGTTTGTTTTTTTATATAATGCAACAGGTTTTTTAAGGATTCAAACAAGTACATAAAAAACATAATTTTTATGACTCTGCTAGTCTTTTCACTTTAATCATGTTCTCACTAATGTAGCCTACTGTGTTGCTACTTGTGTGACCAAGCTGTTGTTGTCAGAAGGTAATGCTGAATAGTCAGCTAATCCTGACTTGTGAACATGTATTTTATATATAATTACATTAATATTATTGACCCCACGCTATATGAAAACACAAAGTTGGCCATCTTGGCACCTCGTATTTGACAAACTTCCAGGGCGTTAAACAGAATGAGTTAAAAATTACAAAGCCTGGCTTTACTAAGCCTGATTTAAATAAGTCTGACTTCAGTCAGACTTACAGTAGAACTAATTTATTTTTATACTAAACCAGTCTTTATACAAGGACTAAACCTGGCTTATACTATGGTTAAAGGTGGTATGAGCAGTATATATTTTTATATTTCATAGACATTACCCACATGTATGAAAATATATGTTGTAAACATGTTTAAATCAAATATTAGCCGGTGTGAAAGTAAGCCGGCATAAGATTTAGAGGGGGTATGCAGTACCGGGTGGAAGGAGATTAGCTGTCCGGCCGGTCTTTGCAGCTTTAACGCACATTAGAAAGCAGCCCCGGACCGCGGTCGCTCGTATGAGAGAAAAAAAAATCTGACGCTGAAGCATGTGAACCTGGCAGTGCTTTATCTCATCATATATGTGTCTGTGTGGTTTTTAGTGGCTTATGATCACTCCGTGATGTGATTTAATGCACAGAATGTCCCTCTCCCCTCTCATCATTCACTGATTCTCTCGCTTTCTTAAATAAACGCATTGAGCATGCGCGTCTTAAGCCCAACGCACACGGGAACGCCGTAGCGAGGCAAATTACACCGAACACGGTGCGTCTCGGCACTTGAGAGGGCTTTAACATAAACAATGTGGAGTTTAAAATATGTGTTTTATCTGTTAATAACCGGACAAAGTGGCAGAAGTCGCCCAGGCTGTGTGAGGACAGACTGGGCTGTTCTGTTAGTGAGTTATTAGCGAGTTAGCAGCAGAAAGGAGTTTCCCCGTGCTCTGACTGCAGCAGGAGTCGAGTGCTGCTGCCTGTGTCCCCGCGAGCAGCAGCTACTGTCCCTTGGTGTTTACAGCAGTCTGCCTGTGTCACACGGAGCAAAGAACCACAGAAAACAATAGGCCGTATTTTTTGAGGCGTGTCTGCGCGTCCGGTGTGTATTGGCCTTTATAGGGTATGTTTATTTTGTTGTCAAACCCCGTATAGCCCTGTCTATATTTTTCATTTATAGTCAAGATTCATTCTCAACCACATATATCTGCTTTTTCTGCTATTAAAAATATATATGTAGGGGTAATTTGTTATAGTACCGACATAAGCAAAAATCTACTTTCACCCCTGAATATTAGTGTTAATGATAACAATGGTACAGTTGAGTTACAATTATAAAAATATTTTACTTAATGGCCAAGTTGTTTTTGCTTACATTTTTTGTTTGGGTTATAAAACTGCATTGCCGATCGTCCAATCAGAAAAGCAAAGCGTGAGAACCCACAGATCTTTTTTTTTTTTATTTAGACTGCAGTATTGTTTTCAAACCTTTACAAGCACATGCTGCTTACAGGACCTTTAAATTAAGATTTATACATTGACATTGATGTGTAAAATAGGTGTGACAAGGGCAAATTGATGAATCTTTGCATCAAATATAGTAACAAAAATGTTCCACTGGTGTAGTTCATGCTCCCTAAATAAACATCAACTGTAAAGTATAATAAATTGTCCTTTGCCCTTTGTAACTAATGCCCCTTCTGTCCAGTCAGCTGCTGTTTTCCACTGTGGAACTTCCTGTTCGTTGCCACTTGTATCCCTCCGCCGAGCCGCGGCGTAACATGATAATGCTGCTTTAATTACCCCTTGGTCAGCCCACTTACAAACCTATTGCCGCAGCAGTCAATATCCCCAAAGATCCATTCGTGCCTCGGCTGATGGTTAACTTGGGAGCCTTTGCCGAGTGCTTTAGCCTAATTGATATCCTTATTTAGCAATGAGCCAGTGGGAGTCGGAGGCGAGTTAAATGGAGCAGTTTACCAGGCAGCAAGGAGGCTAAACCAGATCTCTGACACCACCGCAGTGGCTTTTTACAACCCCGACTATGATTTATACCGGCTAATTTACTGTTTCAAATGGATTAGGGACACTTTTGCCTTTGTTTTTGCTAATATCTGTCATGGCAAATTACATCGATTTATAGCAGTTAGCTGCTCTGAGGCTACAAGCTAACTTATGAGCAGGGTCACAAGGGGCATTAGGTAGCACAGAAGCTAATGGGTTGTTATGGAGATTATAAACAAAATGACATGAAAGTAGTGTGACTAAGAGAACAATGCACATCCAACAGGTCAAACTGAGCCAAAGGGAGCAAAACGAAAATCAGATTCTTCTTTTAAACTGGGTTTGTAGGTCTCTCCCTCCTGCCTTGTCTCCCCAGATATGTCTGCCTTAACAGCTCAAAGTAATTAGCAACGACCACATGCCAAAGGTAGGGTAGCTAACGTACACAGCGCAGGCAGACCTTAGCGTTAATTTGAGATGATGAGATGCTCTATGGGGGCTTACGGAGAGCTGGGAGCTATAAGGTAAGGCGAGCGGGCTCTCCCTCCTCCCAAGGTTATATTGAGACAGTCTAGGGACAAAGGATACCCACTGTACGGAAGTTATGACAGATTCATTAGCAACTTTTCCATCCAAACTTCAATGTCAAAGGCGCATCCTAGTAAAAAAAAAACCCATATATATATATATATTTCTGGTTGCTCTAAACTTTGCTTTTTGAGTGATACCTCCTGAACTCCTCCAGGGCTTCCCATTAGTCACATGGTCGAGCACAGAGCCCCAGCCACACAATGGCCCCGGATCTTGAGCTGGCGTGTCAGCCCATTCTTTATACTGTCAAGATGAAGAAGAGCATAAAAACGCAGAGTCAATAAAGTCATATGAAATACTTGAAATCGAAAAAACGGCGCGCTCCCGGTGACTGATTAAGGTTTGTAACACTGGGATCACTAGAAAGGAAATAAAAGGGGACATTGTGGAACATGAGCAACAACTTTCAAGTCTTAATGCTTTACTATAACATTATTTGTTAAAAGAGACATTACTCAATTTTCCTCTTGCCTTTCTTAGTGTACCAAATTTGGCGACCTTGCAGTTCTAACACCCACAACAACAGAAAAGCTACCCTTTCTGTTTTAATTTCAATAAAAAAATATAAAACGGGATCAAATCAAAATACTAATACTACACCAAACTGAAGTTTTAGTACTGATCTTATACTTACGCTTTTCTTTAGACCTGTGTGTTGGTGACATTTTTTGTTTATTTATTGATATTTTACTGGGCCTTTTTGTTTTTTCTATGTGTGTTTTTCTTTTCTGTGCTGTTTTTCTTTTAAACAGATGTGTTCATAATACTCCTGCCATCTTACTTTCTCCAGCAGCCATTAATTCAACAGCCATTGGGAGTGTCTCTTGTCATATGCCATGTATTATAATACTTAAAGGGGCTATATTATGCTTTTATTCATATTTTTTAAACCAATATTGGTCACCTTTAGAGCATAATTTCATGTTTTACCACCTTTAAAAACATTGTGACTAAAAGAAAAGAAAAAAAGTACTCTACAGGGAGCATAAAGAAACAGGTTAAGAAACCAGCAGAGGGCAGCAGAGTGCAGAAGAGTGCTGCTTTTTGAACATAATTTTGAGCAAAAAAAGCAGTTCACTTCCAAACTTTTTGTATGATCTCATTTTACTACAAAATGAAAAATACCTGTGAGCAATCACTGGAAACAGAGCTGTGCAGCAGTTTTATTTATTTTATTTTATTTTTTTGGATAAATGAATGAGAGCAGATGCCTTGTTGATTGGTCAGTGCATCCTGGAGTGGGCGGGGGTTTGTGGGAGAGGCGGGGGTTTGTGTAATCAAACGTTTCGACGCCTCAGAATGATCGTGCCAGAGAATGGAGGATTACTTTAACATGTGAATGAATCAAAACATAAGTCCAGGTGTGTTTCTGATGAGGAACAACGTTAAAACATAGTAGAAAGCTTAGAAAAGTCAATTTTGCATAATATAGCCCCTTTAATAATAAATGTCATCCTAAGGTCTTGTTGTTTCACAGTTGACTCCTATTATTATTAGATGAATAAATAAATATAGTCAAATACAAGATAAAAAAGCCAGGGAGTTAAACTTTTATAACTTTTATAATTGGTAATAAGTATTCAATCAGGGGTAATAACACTGTATGAAGAGGAAATACATGTGGGCAAGTTGTTACGATCTTACAGTACTTTACATATCAATTACTTCAACTCTACTTCCTTTGTCTAAAAATTATATGTAAAGATTTTTCAAGTCTGGATAATTTTTTTTTTTTTTTTTCCCAGCAGTGAAGTCAATACGGACAAAGCCGAGAGTGAGATGAGAAAGAGGAATGACAGATTAAAAATGAAAGAGAGTGCCACTTTTTGTCCTGATAGTGGTTGTAGCCCGCAGCACCTGACTGGGCCGCGCCAACCCCAAAAACTCAAACTGAAACTTAAACACACTTTTACGGCACTGACAGATCACCATAAGTAAAAAAAAAAAAAAAAAAAAAAGGTCTTACAAATGAACAACTCAGCTCTGGTAAAAGTTTGTAATATGCACTTTAACTTTGCCAGAGATTATTTTGGCTACTGCAAAAACGGTCATTGCCAAATCTTCCCTAAATTTGTTTTAATTAACTTAAGTTTGACAGAGGATAGTATTACAACATTTTTACAACATAAATTGACAACTTGACATCACCTTTGACATTTGGGCAGCACTAAACCTCACTGTCTTGTATAGCAATAGTATGTTTCAGACCATGATTTTGATTTGACAACAACAAACCGAATGTCTTAAGTAAACCACTGACTTGACATAAATGTGTTCACACAGACGCCAAAGAGGAATGAGGAGAGAGAAAGAGGTTTTTGGACAGAGCGCGTTAAGATCAGTGCTCGAGGCTAGGCAGGTTGCTATGCGCTGAAATGCTAATAAGCTTCCTGGCTTTGGGTGCAGGTCTGTAGCCGTAGCCTGTGCTGACTCGTCTTGACACTTCACACACACGCTGTCTTCCACCCTTTTTAATCATTTTTGATAGGCCTCCCCGGGATGCCATCCATTTAATTTGAAAGGGTTGAGCCACCCAAACATTTTCACCATCTTTTAAATAGAGATCTGCCTCGACATGCCTGCCGCAAACCGTGACCCGACAAGGTGAAAAAGCAGCTGAGGAAAAATACTGTTTAGGTTGGAGAGGATAATGTTAGGCCGACGCTTGTGGTGTTAAAGGTTAGGATACAGGACAACTGAGTGATGCTTATGAGCAGATAAAAAAGGATTAAGGATATTTCACTTCTTTCTCTTTGTTTTTTTTTTTTTCATTCCAGGGTCATCAATGCAGGTCTACTGCCTCCTAGTGTAGAGTGGTTTGCATATTCATTTGGCATAATTTTACACCAGATGTCCCTCGTGACGCAAACCTCTACATTTATCCAGGCTTAGGTTTGGCAGAAAGAGTACACTGGCTTGTGACTTTATGTGGCTAGATTAGATTAACAGGAAGCAAAAAAGGCCTTAAGATTATAGGAGACAAAACACACAGATACGTCTGCAGATGCCAAACCATGGTTTAAAATGTATTGTTTGTCAGATTGTGTGCTTTAAAGGCGCAGTGTATGAAGAACTGTATAGTGCCCTCCAGTGGTGACGCTGTGCACTACAATACTACACCCATTTCTACACCTGTGAGCACCTATGGAAGCCCTGCAGGCACATTGTTAGTATAGTTTTTTTCTCAAGTAGCACTTTGTTTTTCTTCCCTAAATCGAGTTTTGTGAGCTTTTAACCATGTTATAATGTTGTTTCCAGTAAAAACATGCTTGGAGTAGTGTTTTGTGTCATTCACATATGTTTGAGTAATCCTTTTTGCTGAGACCATCCGCTATTCAGAAGCTAAAAATGCCTGTGTCTCACAGCTCTATGTAGATATGTGAAGCCAGGAAGTGCTCCGGTGCATTTCTAAAGCCAATACACTATCACTGGACTCATTTTATCACTTAAATTGCTGTCAGTACAAAGCAGTCAGCACCTTTACCTATCTGTTAGAATTATGTTGCTAATACCCTTGTTAATTAGCCATTTTATGCTCTGTCCATTACCCACTGTGTCCAGCAGCACCTAATCCAAGGGTTATCTGTAAATGGAAAGTAACAGCTGCCCAAAAGATGAACTTTTTCATACATTATTTTAAGTGATAAAACGTGAAATACTAGCGCGAAGTTGTCCAAAATTGTTTTAAAAAGCATTATATGTGAGCTTTAATCATTTGTAGTTGTAGTTGTTAAAGTATTCAAATAATGCCATACAATCATAAAAATTAAATATTTGTTGAATCCATAAATGTGAGATCAGAAATATATTAACAGCAGCATATTGTAGCACTTATATTTCCAGGCCATAATCCTTTTCTGAACACATCTGAAAATTTGTATTCTCTGACAGACTTGAACAACTGCTGTCCTTCTCTATATATCTTACCATTCTGTGTGAAAAATCTCAGAGCCTGCAGCCAAAGAGTACAGTCCGAAATGAAGCCGAGCCGTGTTGTATGATTCATAGGGAAGAAATCACATATTTTATTGCACTCGGAGAGATTTATCTACCAAGGTTATGGCTGATGTGTAAGAGACATGATCACTAGGATTTCACCGTCCAATTTGCCAGTGGACTCATCTATAAACATAAGCCAGTCTACAGTGGACAAATCCTGCAGAAAAAAAAAAAAAACTATATATATATATATATATATATATATATATATATATATATATATATAATATATATATATATATATATATATATATATATATATATATATATAATATATATATATATATATATATATATATATATATATATATATATATATATATATATATATATATTGCAGGTTATTTACTAAAGTACTTTTTTAAGTACATTCTTGTTACTTTTAGCATAGACTTTCAATCAGAAGGCCATGGATTTAAAACAGGTTTGGGAACAGTACTGGTAATGGTAGTAGAAGTATTAGTGGTTGTAGTCGTAATAGTACTTTTATATGTTATTAATATTCATGATAACAGTACTTTTATCTACAGGCTTTGCAGTGGTGGAAGAAGTACTCAGTGAGCAAAAATGTACTCAAGTACCTACTTTTAAATGTACTTGCAAGTAATAAAGTATTTCACACAGATTCAACATCTCATTAATGTGTTAAATGTGAAGGAGATGGCTGAAAAATTGTGCTAATTGCAAAAAAATGAACAAACTGGTGCAGTAGAAGAGACTGAATCTGTCCCTGAGGTCTTCTGTCTTTATTATTCTGATGTTTCTAAACTTACTGCATCTTTTATATTTAAGTACCGTGCATCTACAATGAGGGCATGAGAAAAACACATGATTTTAAACCAAGACTCAAAATACTTTGTACTTCAAACCAACTCATAAATGTAGTGAAGTAAAAAGTACAGATACTTGCTCTAAAATAACGAAGTTGTTACTTTTCACCACTGAGGTTTTGAATATTTTTTAACCTCTGTCATCAGGAGACACTTTGGATGAGGACTACCTGCTCAGAGTCTAAGAAAGAAAGAGGAACTCCCGTAGGGTAAGTAGTGATATATGCAGTATTAACTCAAGATAAAGATATTGAGATAGAGTTATTGGTTTAGAGTGACAAATAAGGGAAGCAGATAAACCAGTATAAACAAACTATTTAAGTCTAGTGGCTCGAGCTGAAGGCGCAGATAGCTCTGAGGCTCTCTCCATGTCCCTCTGTGTGAAACAGCTGGAGCTCCCATCAAACCACACTGTGCTCCACAACAAACCTGCTTGTTAGGCTCATACTGCGACCTATTCACCTGCAACATGTATAAACTCTATACTGTACTTACACACAGAGAGGACATTTTTAAGATGCAGGTGGAAAAAAATGGTGGAAAAAAGGTCCTCTTCCAGAACAGAAGTAAAAGTACTGATACTTCAGAGTAATATTACTGAAGTAAAATTAACAATTCCCCAACACAATTATTGCTTGAGTAAAAAGGAAAAAGTGAATGTAGAAATTAGAAAGTTCTTACTGCTTCTACTACTGCTTCTACCACTATTACTACTGATAATGGTAATAATACTACAAAAGCTACTTCTAATAATGCTACTACTACTACAGCTACTTCTACTACTGGTACTACTAATAATGATAATAATAATACAAAGCTATTTTTAATAATGCTACTACTACTACTACAGCTACTTCTACTACTCCTACTACCACTATTACCACTGATAATAATAATAATAATAATAATAATAATAATAATAATAATAATAATAATAATAATAATAATAATAATACTAAGCTACTTCTACTACTGGTACTACTAATAATGATAATAATATAATAATAATACAAAGCTATTTTTAATAATGCTGCTACGACTACTGCTGTTGCTTCTACTACTACTTACTACCATTATTACTATTATTTTGACTACAATTGGTATTACCACTATCACTGCTAATAATAGCACTAACACAACACCTACTTCTACTAATATTGCTGCTTCTATTACTATTGCTATAACCACAACAACTATTAATAAAAATACTTGTATTTATTTAAAGATTACACAAATGTACCTGAGTAAAAGTAACACTGTTCCCACAAATACAAATGACTTCAGTAAAAGTAGTTACCCTCCACCTCTGCCTGCCTTTATATAAACCACACAGTTGTGATTGTGACCGTAACGCAGCATGTGACCAAAGGCCGGAATCAACATAATTATTAATGACTTGATATTACTGAATGGAAAAAGTCTGTCTTTGGTTTCCTTCCTTGAGCTTAATCGGACTGAGCCAAGATGAAGCTAAGCTAAACAACACCAGGCAGTTAATCTCCGCCAGCGTACACTTCAGATGCTGATAATGTCCACAGGTCTTTAGTGAACAAGCAGGCCCATGTTGTTTAAATTTACTTGTTTGCTGTTGTTTGCCATCTTTAAGTGGTCTTTTATTAAAGCCAGCCATCTTCCATACGGCCCTGGTGCACTCCACAGCTCCGATGCTAATGATGGCCTAAGACGGCATTATTTAGCATTAGTTTCATTTCCCTTTGAGCCGCAAATGGCGACAAACTGTCTTGTAACCATTAGAGTTTATAGTGGCATAAGGCACGCCACCCGCAATGGAGAATAAATCAAGAGTTGGCATTAAAGGACCTGGTCATTTTGATAATCTGGTGGTGATAGTTTTACAAGATATGGCCGGCTGAAGCTAGGTTTCAGGAAAACTGTTTAATCATCCAAATGCATGTTATAATAGGAATCATCTGAGGAAAAAACAAGACCTTAAGACTTCATAGAGGTTTTATTAATAATGATTTTAATATGCTGGCTCAATGCAGTAATAGGCGCTGTTGAGTTACACTGTAAAAAAAAAATCTGTAACATTTACTGTAAAATATTGGCAGCTGTTGCCAGAATTTTACTAGTAAAAAAAAAAAAAGGTGACTTATACATTAAACTAAGTACTTTTTTTGCCTATGACTCACTGTCCCTGATCTACATTTAAAAAAAAAAAAAATATTGTACTGTAATGAAAAATTAAGGTAATTAATTGTAACATTACATATTGTCACCAGCTTTGTTTACGGTAAAAAAAAAATGGTAACCACAACTTTACAGATTTTTTTTTTTACAGTGTAGAAAAATAAAGTGAAAGTGTATTAAAGTAGTGTATGTATGTATGTATGTATGTATGTATATATGTATGTATGTATGTATGCATGTGTATATGTACAGTACTATACACAGATGAACACTGCTATACAAAAAACATGAACAGAACGCTTAAATGAGATTTCTGTTATTAAAATACAAGCAGGAAGGATAACTTAGCTGCTGTTGATGGTTTTGGAAATATTTTGGTATTACACCAGGCGGGATGGCAGAAGGAAAATCGGATCGCTTTAAAACATAAAGTTCAGCAAAAAGTTTTTTGAATGACATGAATGTACATTTGCTGTCTTACTAATGTCTCTCACGAGTTAATGCAGCTGTAAGGCATGTGATACAGTGTCATCATGCATATGCTGTACATGATGTGCTTTTGTACCCGAGAGAGCTTAAAGGCATTAAATGGACTGGTCTCTGTAATAATGCTGTGTGTGTTGCTTCTGTTGTGGACTGTGACTGACCTGCTGCTGCTGCTGCTGCTGCTGCTGCTGCTGCTGCTGCTGCTGCTGCTGCTGCTGGTCCACTCTCACAGACTCTGTACTGTATCTTTGTCCATATTACTGTTCTTACCCTGCCATCTGCTGGCTCCTATCAGCTCAGACCACACTCTCCACATCTACTGCTGCTGCTTTTTACTGCTCCTCTGTCTACACTTTACAGGTTTGACATCATCTATAACAGTCACTTTTCCTTTTACACCACTAAATGATTAATAATAAATGGAATAAAAAGTATAATGGATTATTTGAAGTAGCAAAATTTATAAAAATACATGTGCCATTGTTTTGTGTACAACATTTTTTTATCCAGTCATATGGCGTTACAAGCCTTTTTGTGCCCACCCCAAGCCCAGATAAATGGAAAAGGTCGCTTATGCCAAATAGCTGAACAAATCATTGCACACTAGCAGCCAGGTGTCGACTCTGGAAGGGGACAGCTCAAGTTTGATGTACAAATTTTACAGGATAATAATTTTGTTCACTTGGAGTTGATATGTTTAGTAAAAAAAATGACCTTGATCTGCACCTAAAACCGAACATGTGAACACTATAAAATAAAAAATAAAAAACAGAAAAATAATTCATATTCCAAACAATAATGCATATTTAGTTTTTAATGTTAATATACTTTAGATATATAACCATGAAATAACTAATTTAAGTGGCCTCAAATATTTTAGCACTAAACACAATCTCTCTGCATGAAATTACCATTTGAAGTCACAAATCTTTCTGCGATTTTCTTTTTACATTTAATTTAATTGAATTAGACAGTCCCTTTATACATGCAACAGGCCTTACAAAAATAGCACCCACAAATTTTGCACAGCTCAAAGCTTTACATACAGCAGCCAATCACTGACTGAATAAATATAAATTACAGTCATTTGCCAAAAAGCAACACACTTACAGTAGTTTCTTCTGGTGTGTGCTATTTTACAACTTTACAAGAAATTAATCCTCACATCGACATAAATTATTTTTTTTTTATGAACGCAGATCACCACAAAATAACAAATTTAAGTGGCCTAAACTACTCTTATTTTAGTGGCGAACACCATCTTCCCAGTGTGTGCTCTCCTCTGAGAAAGCAAGAGCAGTGGACGATTGTTATCGAAAAATAAGCATGGTGTTTGAAGGGATTTTAATTGAGGCATTTGTTATATTTGAAAAGGTGAGGTCCTGAGGGGACGAGCCGAGTGAGGGAGCGACCCTATTCATATTCTCAGACAGTCATAAAGAATGGCATCTTTTGACTTTCCCTTTTAAAACCGGACAACCTTAAATGGCCTAAATATAGAGGAGGCAGGCAGACGCGGTAAATCCCTGAACCTTAAGGGGGGTGCAGCGAGAGCACGGGACGGTGGATACAAGACTCCAATTAACAGTGAGGGAGGCTCCAGCCACCTAAAATAGAGGGCTTCTTCACACGCCCCAAAGCAACTGTCAGTCTCTTTCGTTCTTTGTCAAATCCTCTTTTTTAGGTTGATTTCTCTTTTTTTTCTGCTTTTTGTCATTTTAACATGCAAATGCAAAAACGTAACAAAATGCTTCTTACCTTATGTCTTTTCCCTTCTGGGTCCCTAAAGCAAGTCATCTGTCTCCTAGTGTGCAGTGATTCACATATTGATTTGGCCTAGGTTTTACACCGGATGCCCTTTCTGGCGCAGCCCACTCCATTTATCCAGGCTTGGGACTGGCACATTACATTGGCTTGAGACCCCCTGTAGCTGGATAATGGGATGTAACAATATTGGCAATATTGTGATATCACAATATCAAAAGTCTTACAATATCGTTGTGGGCTTTTACAGTATTGAATGGTAAGCTTACAGGGCTAAGATCCATGTTTTTTTTTTTTTTTTTTTTTTTTTTTTTTTTTGCAGCGTAATGGTCAAAAAGCAGAGGGAACTACATAGACCATAATTCTTCATTCTTTTTCAGGGCAGCCACTAATCTTAATGGTTTGAGCAATTCTACAATACCTTGAGCCTTCCCACAATATCACAATAAATATCGTACCATGAGATTATTATTGTAATAATACTGTACCGCGAGATTTGGATATCATTACATCCCATGCACTGAAAATAATTTAATACTAATGATTTGTGCATTGCATCAGAAATTTGCTGAGTTTGCTAATGTCGTGGAAGTAAAATTATTTTAGCAGATCAGATCAAAAAGTGAAACACATACAGTATATTGTATATGCATTACACACACAGATAAATATCTTTCAAGCATTTATTTATTGTAATTGTGATGAATACAAATCTTTTACTCTGTGTGTACTAAATTTATATTTTTCACTTTGAATTGAACGATTGAGATACATTGACTGTTCAACCATATTTGCGCTTTCTCTCTGCAGTAATTAATTAAATCATTAATACCACAAGGACCTATGACTGTCCCCGCTAATACCTCTTGTCCGGTTTGTATTTCTTTAGCTAAAGTTCGCAGGAAGTGGATGGGCTGCTGGTTTGTTGTTGTTTGGTTAAGGTCAGCTCTTATATGGCCCGCTCCCTCTGAGACACACAGCCCTTCGTGTTTTCCTTTGCTATATTTTGCCTGTCTGACCAGTGGATTAAAGTGGGATTGTTAGTTCATTGTAAATCTGTTGCACTTAGACAACAGCTGGAGGCAGTGTACAGTAGTTCGTCTGCCAATCTTATTTGTAGGTGCACAAGGCAATGTTTCCCTTGTGCACCACTATATACTGACAGCAATAATAACCATTTAACATCTCAATATTTCAGCTTGTCATCTGACATCTTCTGTTGTGACAAAGTGATAAAGTTTTGATGAATTCTTATTGTATTATTAGTGAAAGTTTTATCTCTATGCTTTGGGAAATACCCGGAGGTGCTGTTGTGTGGAGGGATCTCAGTGATTTATGCAACTGTAACCGCATCGCTGATTAAGAAGTTATAAAAGTTTGTGGATGCACCATACCAGCCAAAGTATTTATTATCGTTATTATTATATTTTTTATTGTAGTGCTTCTTATAATACACCCACAATCTGTGCAAAGATCTTTTGTCCACTTAGCATCAGACAATTAAATATTTTTGGCTGATAGATAAAGACTTGCTGCATAATCCTCCGCTCCATGATTGGGTGGAGTAACTTCTTTAGAACATGATTAATGTACGCACATTAGGTTCTGTAATCTCCTGTGAACATTTTTGGCTTTAAAACATGACTTGACATTTGGCGCTGGATGAGATAAGGCATGTTCTTCTGAATGATTAAAGTCTGACTGGTGAAGTGGCATGGTGTCAAAGCAAGAGGTGAATGAAAAAACAGCAGATAACAGGAGCAGAGGATTGTCCAAATGCACATGCTTATGTAAGACTCCATATAGTCAGAACATACAGACTGTGCTTGCACGTGCAAATGTATAGATTATAGCATGTACAAGAAGTCAAGATGAAAATACGAGTGCAATCTATTAATAATGGCTCTAACTGCCTCACATACTTGTTGAGTTTCTCCTCAGCTCGCTCTTTTACTCATTTATTCTGGGAATTTAAATTATTGTGTTTTCTTCTTTTCTTTCAGCTTTTCCTTTCCGGGGTCATCAGAAAAAAAAAAATCATCTGCCTCCTAAGTGATGTGCATATTTATTGATTTTTTTTTACATCAGATGCCCTTCCTTGGGGCAAACTGAAAACCTTGTATTTTATTGCACATAGTATTCAGTTGTTTTAGAGAAATAGGCAGGTTACATGCTTATTAGATCAGCAAAAGCATTGTTTATGGCTACCAACGGCTTTGTATCATATGTAAACAAAAAGGGAGCACATTTGCTAATATCAAAATAAAACTTATTTAAAACCACCGTTTAAAATGACAAATCTTTCTTTAGTAGTCCATTTATATTTAAATTAATCTAATTAGACATTCCCTTATACAACAGGCTTTGCAAAAATTGCATCCACAAATTATGCACAGCTCAAAGCTTTATCCAGATCCACATTTTTACACAGCAGGCCAATGACTGAGAATAAAAATAGTTGCATTAATTTTCCAAGTAGTTTCTTCTGGTCTGTAGAATCTTACAACTGTACAATAAACACAAGCTTAAGCGCAGTGGCAGCTCTCATTTGCAATAAAGGCACACTTCTAATATCAGAGTGCACGTTCTGAGCAGGTGACCAGGTTGAGGTGTGATCCGTTATTTAGACAGGCTGGATGCACTTCCTCACAGCCTGAAATTTCCCCCGGGGCTCTCCTCCATCTCTCACTGTCACGGATTTGAATCTTTTTACCACTGAACTCTTACAATTACTGAACATTCATCACCTGCCTACCTTCTTAGCCACCCAGACACTGTGTGGAGGGCTGAGATATGAGGCAGACTGCTGCAGATGAGAATACAGAGTAACAGGACCACTAACATTGTCATACATGACTTATGGTGTTTATGTTTACATGTTTATTCACCATTTAGACCACTCCGCAGTGTTTATTTATTTATTATATCACAATCATTTTAAACTAGATTTACAAAAAAAAAAAAAAAAAAATGTGTGGGAAGGACTTCATTGTGTTGTACAATGAGAGAACAACATTAGATGCAAACCGGTCTATCTGTTAGATCTCTTTCTATCACTAGGTGGAGTCAAGAGCTACTGCAGTTACACAGGCCAACACAATTGAGAGGCTGTACACCTGGGACACTGTCCAGATAGTCGCAGGGCTGACACAGAGACAACCATTCATTCTAACATTCATTCACTAGGGGCAATTTAGGCTTTAACTAGCACATGCATGTCTTAGGACAGAAAGAGAGGAGGACATGCAGACTTCGGTCAGAGAGATCATAGTTGTCCGGCCCAAGGCTAGAACCCACAAACTCTTTGCTATCATTCAACTAAAATGTATGGTGTGCTTGGTTTTGTGAAGTCAAAGTTTCAAGGGCTGGACAATAATTATCAATATATAATAATGTCAGAATGTGATACATTCCATTTTATTAAACAATACAGTTATATTGTTCAATATAATTACATTGACATGGAGGGTTTGATATTAACAGCCAAATGCAGGTAGATTTTCATTTTGCCTAGTGACACAAATACTCCCACTAGCCACTGGTTGAATTGTATGCATACCTAGGCCTATACCTTAACTTCAGACATTAGGCCTGAATTTATGCTGCTCTGCTCAAGTGAACATCATTTAATATATAGTAATTCATCATGAAAAAAAAAATTATATTACAAAAGATACACTTTATTCTGCCTATAGGTAAACCTGCGTTTTATATTTGATAAGTCTTTGTGCAAGCATAAAACCGCATTTTATGTTCTTTTATGCTCATTTTATGCTCTAAAATATACACAAAAACTCCACTAAATAAATTGTGGATAGTAAAAACACTAATTGGCTAGTAGGTTTTAACAAATATTAGCCACGGTAGCTAGTGAGAAAAAAGTTAATATCAAGCCACAATTACATGTACCACTGCCTGTTGTGTGAAGGGGTATGGTGGTGCTATATGTAAAAAAATCTGTCCCACCAGCTATCACTAAAAAGTCACACATTAGTGGTACATTTCTCGTTGCAACATCATCTTATTGATTTATACCCATAGTACAACAGCGCAGCATATTTCAGTCTCTCTCTTATATAAATAAAAGGACTTGTCTGTGAGAGGAGAGAAGATTTGCCCCTTTGGCGTTCCCCTTCCTAACCTACACTCTCTTGTGTTGCACAGTAGTCCCTTAACACTCACCCAGAAAGCATAAATATATTATAATCTTATCACCTGTCCATTTATACAGGTGTCACCGGCTCCAGCACTAGATTTCCAGGAGGGCTCCGCTCTTTCCTGTGGCAGCGATTGAAGGAGCCGCGTTATTATCAGGCCAAATGTATTCATGATAGCAGAGGTCCAAGTGCCCTGTGGGCTGGTAATATAATAGCAGACCTCTTTATCAAATTTAACAGTTTATTGGAAACAGCTTGTACACATGATTTAGGCAAAGGGGTGGCAAGGCGACGCTCCGGGTTCTCTCCATAACACACTTCTGCAGACATTATGAACAACACCACTGCAGACTTAGACTGTACAACATGTATTTAATCACAGGTCTGCCTCCTCTTCCTCACCACTCATAACGCAGGGATCTGATTGGTCGATAAAGCAAACTCTTTTGTTCACATCTTGTTTGTTTCCTCTTGAAGAGTGGCAACTTAACAAACGCGTGATGTGACAAATGGACTTAATGCCCTGCAGACAGATTCAAGTGATAGTTCAGTGAAAGGGAGCGACCGTCCTATCTCATACAGCCCATACACAAATGGACATGCACTCAGATGACACTTGTATGCAAGCAGGTGGGTATAAGACTTGCTTAGCACTTACTTTTTAGTACATAGTTAGTAGTGAGTTTTTTCAGACGTTGTGTAATTGTATAATTTTGCTCTAGTAAATTGTACTTCACTGGCAAGGTAAATGGCAGTGGTAGTAATAGATGTTATTTAAAGTTTACATTCAGTACGTTTACTCAAGTAACAATTTTGTCCCACTTCAATAACAATATTTATTGAAGTAACAGTTCTTCCACCCTTCAACAAATTCTCCTTACAAGTCCTCCACACAAGGAATACTTACTTGTAATGTACCACATGTTAGTGCTAAAGTGACAGAGGCATTTTTTATTATTACTAACACAGATTCTCTGCAGTGTTTTCTGCTTTGGTAGTTTTCTGCAGTTTTTATTTTAAGTTATGATCTGTATGATAATTTTGTTGCTTTTTCACTTACAAATATCCTGAATCTAAATACTGTACATCAACTTGGATATTGCAACATCTCTGTAATCCTCCCCACTTCGAGATCTCCTCTGGGGCTTGTAATCAAAACCATTCGTTGGCCCTCTAATGATTTAAAGGGACGGTCAAAGGTCATAGGCTGGCTATTAATGATCCCTTTAACAAAAAGCACACACGCAGGATCTGACCAATGGGAGCGGGCGCTGGAGTCACCTGGGGCCTCGGAGGAGATGTGTCTGGATGAGGTTAGAGTCTGAGGAAGAGCAGAGTCTGGGATCTGCTCCTTTAAGTGTTTAAGTGAAAACAGGTCAGACAACTACATATCAAAGCTTCAGTGCATTTATGATCTGTCTAATTACATAACATTGTCATTTTAAAGACTCAATACATACTCTCAATTATAATATTATGGGACCAGTGCAGAAAAGATAAGATAAAGTGTTTTACATCATTATTTTGTTTCAGCTTTTCCCTTCAGGGGTCGCAAATCATCTGCCTCCCAGTGTGCAGTGATTTATTCCCTTTGTGATGCAAACCTTTCCATTTATCCAGGCTTGGGGCCGGCATACACAGAGTTGTAAACCCCTAGATTTTTTATGGATTACAGTAAAGGATGAATTAAGGAATAAGGAAAGTATATTTTACTGGGATGAGAAGAACCTATATCCAAATATACCAGATATACCACATACACAGTAGTCTGAATAAGGCCCATTGCATTATAGCCTGCTTTAATTTGTTGGCTCCATTTTATTTAATTGTATTCTAGTCCCATTGTATCCGAGTGAGGCTCCCATCAGTCCTGTGCTGTTAATTATGGGAGCCAAGCTGTTGTGGGGTTGAGAAGAAGCGAATACTGGATATACACCAACTCTGCCAATGCCACCGAGCATTGTCTTCCATGATAAAATATGGACGGAAGTGCTGCTAGGCAAATCGTTTATCAGCCAGGTTTAGCATGCACATGTTCAAATGAAAGACTAAGCTATCTGCATAGGTGGTGTGAGCTTAGTTTAGTGAAACCAATGCGTTTGTTGTGTATAAATGGCACGGTGGCTGTCGCCCCTGTGGGACGCGATCAATCACACACAGGCTGCTTTGCTCCTGAACAGCTATGGGCAAATCTATTCACAATATTCAAACAAGTCGCTTCTTAACCACACGCTTTGTTGCTTTTTGTGCCTGAGTGCAGTGCATCTATTAAAATTTTTAAAACCTTTTTACTTCATTTTCACAGGTTTCAGTTTCACATAGACACCTAAAACACAAATTGTCCTCAATAGGAATCTTCTAAACTTCAACTCTATTACAAAAATAATATGGAATATATTATGTCAGTCAGTCAGCATATAGAGACTGTAATAGTCACCTTAAAACTTTGCATTTGAAGTATGACATATTGATATATATTGATCTTTTTGTTGTATATCTTTTAGTTGATCTGACCTATTTCAGGTGATGAATTACAGTTTTTCTCAATTGCTTTAGCTCATTTACTGAAACTTGGTTCAATTCAATCTTTTTCTTCAAACCTATATTTCAACAGGGGTGTCTGTTTGCGAATCATTTAGAACATTTCTCATCATTTCACACAGTTTTCAAACTATTTAGCAAAACTCTTCACACAGCTCTCACACAGAGACACACAGCCTCACTGAATTCACTTTGTTTGGCCAATACAACAGTCTTTTTTGCACATGGAAAGATGCTTTGGCCAAAATGACGTTTCTTTAAATATAGGAACTTAAACATAGCTGCAAAAATCTAACATTTGTGAGCAATCAACATCTGATTAAAAGGAAATGACTTCTGTTTTTTTTTTTTTTTTTACTTTTTTTATTAAAAAAATGAATCATAAGAGCTGAGGACACCTGTTTACAGTGAGGTTGAATCTGTTTTCCCAGCAGCCATCACAAGAGGAGAAATACATAGTCTTTTTCTTTATCAGAATAAACATATTTTCATTATTGTTACCAGTGCTCCCACTGACAGTGGTAAAGATGTCAGGATGAAGAATAAAACTGAAGGTACTTGTTTCAGTTTGCTGTTACTATAATGGTTATATAGTTATAAAGAAAACACCACTGTGGGTTTACAGCGCATCACAGTAACCAAAGACTTAATAATTATAAATAATGTACAGTACAGTACAATACGTAAATGCACATTATTTATATAGAAATATGTTGTCTGTATTTTTCTTCTTTCAATATGAAAACAGTCATGTTTTAGGTAGTGAAAATATCCACAGTCTCCTGTTTATTCATTTGTGTGAAGTATGAACCCTAAACACTCGCTGCACTAAATCAGTGAGAGCTGCAGTTACTGAGAGCAGGACTCAGGAAAAGACTGAATGTGTGCATGAAAACAAGTGATTGCAGTTTGATCATTTTGATGCAAAAATTGGCTTTTGGGGATATTTTAAGAGTTTTGATTACAGAACAACATTCTGCAAAGAAAAGCCTTTGTTTTGAGAACCTGAAATCCTGTTTGGATTCTTTGTGTAACCTGTTTTGGAAATGACAATTCGAATGGAGAAATATATCAAAGCAATTGAGAAAAACTTTAAGTAGACACATGTCAGATTAATGTTACTTCTCAATAACCTTCTGACAATTTGGTCCATAGGAAAATATAGTTGAATAGCTCTGAACTATATGATGACCCTGGAAGAACTTTTATAGTATGAAAATAAATGGTAAAAACATGGAAGGATCTCAAAATGTAATGTCTTATTTGTTGATTGATTGAGTAGAAGTAAATTTAGTGACAGACTCTGTGAACCTCACCCTTTTAGAGTCTAATAGTCCATTATGACAATTAAAGCTGCACATTTCTTCCACTAAGCCATCACACAGAGCATGAGCTGGCATGTTTGTTCTGTCACAAGGCAGCCCTTTTAAACATCTTTGCACACTTAGTTTAGTCTCCTGCTCATATTTGCTGTAATGAGCAGGTTCAAGCTGTCAGAGGGAGGAAAGTGAAATGGGAGAGCAGCTCTGAAGACAATCCACTGGAGCAAAAAGGCAAAGAGACAGAAAAATAGAGGGTTATGAAGGCAGGAAAGGTCAGGCAGGGTTTGTGCAGCAGTGACTGGAGCTAGAGGCAGAGCAGAAGAGAAGAGGCTGGACAAGACCTCGACCTACAGTTCTAATAAATATATAGAGGTGAAACAATAGAAAAAACATTATAGCTAAATTATTGCAAAAAAAAAAAAAACATAAAACATTTTTTTTGTTAATTATAAACATGAAAACTAAATGCACAGATAGGAAGGAACATTTTCTGAATAGGACCTTGGTGATAGTAGTAGCAGGTTTTTTTTTTCATTCATTTTCTACCGCTTATTCCCGTTAGGGGTCGCGGGTGACTGGAGCCTATCCCAGTAACTTTGGGCCGAGGGCAGGGTACACCCTGGACAGGGGCCAGCTTGTCGCAGGGCTGACACAGAGACAAACATTCACTCTCACATTCATTCACTAGGGTCAATTTAGAGTCACCAATTCACCTAACACATGCATGTCTTTGGACGGTGGGAGGAAGCCGGAGAACCCAGAGAGAACCCACGGTACCACGGAGAGGACATGCAGACTCCACCCAGAGAGTTCGTGTGATGGTGTGTATTGGTCCGCCTGGGGCTCGAACCCACGACCTCCTTGGTGGGAGGCTAGAACGCTAACCGCTCTGCCACTGTGCACCCAGTAGTAGCAGGTTTATTAGTAGTAAAAATTGCACAAGTCAAAGTGTAGTAGTGATAATAGAAGTAGTAAAAGTGGTACCAGTAACAGTGGTAAGTTGTCATAATAGTACCAACAGTATAGTAGCACCGGTACTAGCAGCAGCAGAAGTAGTGGTGATAGTAGTACTAGTAGTGGTTGAAGCAGGAAGTTCTTTTTGTTTTGTTTATTTTGTTCACATAATAGTTGTCTTGAGTACTTTTACTTATGTACACATTTTGAGTACCCCTTTGTAAAGTATATTATTATAATGTTATATTTGAGTGCATGAGAGAAAATATACAATTTTTCAATAATTAGCAGAATATACCTATTAACATAGTTTAGCATTTTACAGGAAACTGTTTAATAACCTATTTGTATATTGTGATAGTCACCACATGAAAGACAGTAAATACATATCACTTATTAGAAAATGTAGCTATGTTGCTGTTGGGAAAAGGATTAAAACATTTTCAAGTGGTATACCTTTAAATATTTTAATGACCAAAACAATGTCAATGTTGTAAAAAAAAAAAAAAAAAAAAAGTAGTTTTTTATAAATTTAGTGGTGACCCTTTAGCACGTAGCTATTAACGACTAATCACTAGAGGTGTGTAATAATGAAGAATGCCCTTCATTTTCACAGAGGGCAGGTAGACAGCGCAGTCCGGCCCTCGTCTTCAGAGCCACATACACCGGGAACTTAGCTGTTTGATGATGCGTTTAATTCACAGTGGAATACATTAATATGACAGTCAGTGGAGCGGCAACGCCCTCAAGTCAGGTTCTCTCATTAGTATGTTTCTCTATTTCTTTTTTTAATTATTCAACAAAAAAACGAGGAGTCCTGTGTGACAGATGTATTGGCTGTGTCAAGAAGAAATGAGTTGAATTTGAATTGTGCATAAAATCGTGCAATTACTGGGGCTCATTTGTGAACAAAGTATTAGGCTCTAACAAGAAGTGCTTCTCCAAAATCAAATGAAAGGGTTAAGGTTGAATTAAATATGATTTTTGGTCATGTATAATAAATAAATTAAGACCAAACAGACAAAGTGACTTCAAACATATACCATTGAGAGTGCTCAGTGCAGTGTAAGGCTTGTACTCATCCTCCATTCATGGCTGTGGCTGTTATCTCACTCTGCCATTGTCACAACTGGTCATGTCTTATTCATAAAGCAAACACCTGTCTATTGTCTTCTGAAAACTGGAGGTCAGCAATAGCAGTGTTTTCTCCATGACACCTGCAATTATCATGGCAGTGTTGTTGTGTACTACACCAGATACTCAATGATGCCTCCATGTTGCCCGTTTAGGCCTAAGAAATTTTAGTTCTCCCTTTCTTAATGGAGGGCATTTGAACTCATTCTCATTATTGCGTCTCCCTATTTTTCCTTGACACAGTTAACCACACTGAGCTTTTATTTGAGGTTGTATCAGCCCGCTGCAAAAGGTTAGGAAGGTAATTCATTGCTTGATTAGTCTCACTCTGCAATTAATCACGCCTAAACACCTCCCCTCTCTGAGTGATCGTTTAGGAATGATGATGAATGAAGCCGTCACACATTCCTCTTCTTATTGGGACAGCTGTATCTGAACCCTGCGCTTCTGAAAAACAACCTCATGTCTTTGTTTGTCTTTGAGGAACCAGCTGGAGCAAGATACATTCGTAAAGATAAGTATTGTTTTAGGTTTTATAAAGTAGTTATAATACTTTTTGCTGTTTTTAGAAGTGGAAGTACTCAAGTAAAAGCATTGCTACTTCAAAATAATATTACTCACAAAGTGAAAGTTTTTAACAAGATCATTGCCTTAAATTGAAGTACAGTTAGCAGTACAGTTCAATCTTCTGGTACTACTGCCACTACTACCACTGCTACTACTACTGCTTGCACTACTTATATTACAAATAAAGATGATTGGTTTACAGTTACTACTACCACTACTACAACTATTACTATAGCTGTTAATATGTCTACTACTGTCCTCACTACGACCCCACTACTACTATCACTACTACTATGGTTAATACTGTTCCTGAACCAACTACAGGTGCAAGAAGAAGGACTGGTTTACTAATACTACTACAACTACTTTAACTACTACTACTGCGGATACAACTGTCCTCCCAAAAAATAAAGATGCAAGTAGGACAATTGACTTACAAATACTGCTACCACTATTACAACTATTACTACTATTGTTACTATGCCTACTACTGTCCTGGAACCAACTACAGGTGCAAGAATGATTGGTTTACAAATACTACTACAACTACTACAACTAATACTACAGCTACTACGACCACTACTGTCCTTAAACAAAATACAGGTGCAAGAAGAAGGATTGGTTTACAAATACTACTACTACTACTTTAACTACTAATACTACGGATACAACTGTCCTCCAACAACAGGTGCAAGAAGAGTACTACTACAACTACTACTACTGTTGTTAGTACATCTACTATTGTTCTCAAAGAAATTCCGGGTGCATGAAGAAGGATGATGGGTGAACAAATAATACTAACACTACTACAACTACAGCTAATACTGTTTCCAAACCAACTAGGTGCAAGAAGAAGAATGAATGGTTTACAAAAACAATTACTTCAACTACTACTGCTGCTACTATGGCTAATACTGTGCCCGGACATTGATTGTTGAGTCAATTAATTATCAAACGTGGCATGTTGTTCCAGTAAGGTGCTCCCATTTCCAACTGGCAGCATGTTGAGACCTATGACAATATTAATCACTACAGCACAACAGCAGGCGTATTCCCGTATGTAATTAGTCTACTACATCCAAACCTTGCACTTTACCAAACTTGCTTAATTACGTACTTACACTTAATAATTGTCTTCCAGTTTGTTCTGCGAGCCGAACATCATATTTGTTTTGGGGAGGAAAAAAAGAGACAAAAAGGGAGACTCCACCTGGGAAAGGGAGAGGCAGGTCTCTTGAGTTGAGTGCCGCGTCTGGTAGGAATTTACTGGATTAGCTCAGTCACAAAATGGTGAGATGAACCATATTGTCGATCAGCCCCGGGGCAGAGCGCAAGAGAGGAAGAGCTGTCAATCAAAGCGGGATCTTCAATCGTCCCATTCAGCCCGGGCCTCCTGGAACCAGTCTCTCCCGCTGACTGCTCTTTGACATTTAACGCGCCGGGGCCACGAGGACAAGAGAAGGGGGGAAAACATCTTCAGATCTCGACGGTTTTCTCTCTTTGTCTGTCTGTCCTCAAAAACGTAAGAGATGGGAATATGTGTGTTTAATGTAATGGTGTTGTTCGTTTGGCGTGAGATGGAGCAATAGCGGTGAGAGAGAACTGTAAAGCAGGTGAAAGTTGTAACGAGAGGAGGAAGAAAAACTAATAGAGCAAGGAAAAATTGTTTTCAATGTTTTATAATACTTTTGGTGTTTCTTTTTCACTTTTGTTTCAATAAATTATGCTCAACAATCAAATATAATGTGTTATTCTAAAGCTAACCGTAAAAAGTGGTCATTCTTTTTCAGAGGTGGAAGAAGTGCTCAAAATCTGAACGCCAGTAAAGTATTCTAAATAATATCAAACAAATTTAAGGAAAAGAACTCAACAATTTTTTGTTTAAATAGAAGTATGGTATTTTTATTTATTTATTTGATCCTATTTATTTTATTTTTATTTTATTTTGTATTTATGTTTTTTACTCCTATTGATACCTCTGCTAGTACAACTACTCCTACAACTACTACTACTGCCACTACAGTGACAACTATTTCTTTACTGTCCCCAAACCTTGGTCAAATCCAGGACTTTTTGAGTGTAAGAAGAACAGGCTAAGCCACTCAAAAAGTACTTGTACTCATTAAAAGTAGCCTTTCCCCTCAAAAAAATAACTAAAGTAAAAGTTAAAATATCCTTAAGGAAATGTATTCAAAAAGTATCTCCACTTGTGGCCATTTCTCTTCGAAGATTTCACTTTTCTTGAGATTATTATGATATTTAAACCATCAATAATATACAGTGTGTTATCCTAAAGCTAACCATAAACTGTATCCAATTTACCACTGAACTCAATAAAAAGGAATAAAAAAGTGCTAATCTGCTGCTGTATGAGAAATCCCTCTATGCTCTGGTCTTGTGTGTTTTCTGTTCTCTTGTTTGTATGCTACAGCCGCCGCCTTAGCTCCCGGAGAGGTATACAGAGTCATTGGTCTTTTGGCTGCGGCCGTGACACCTCCTGCCCTCCAGTGTGGACTCCTTAGCCGCGATCTGATCAGCATCTTTATAGTTTATCAGCCTTGGGGTTCAATTTTGGCTTGGATGCTTTTACAAATGAACACAATCACTGGTTTAGCCTTCGCATCCTGATTGCATTGAGAGGAGCGGGCGGAGGAAAGTTTAGTGGATTACGGTGCCACTTGAGGATCCCCCCATCCACCCCTCCACCCGGGCTATTGGCACTCGCCGCTTGTACTCTGTCTTATTTCACTAAAATAATATAATTGTCTTCTATCTTATTGCTTGTAAAGCCATCTTCTGTCCCGGGGCGTTGTGTGTGATCAATGTACTATCTAACACAATCAATTCTTCCAGGAATACCCCGTGTTTGTGAAATGATCCCGAAGACGGAGCTGGATGTGCGGATCCCTTGCTCCTCGGATTAGTTTAGCGACTTGGAGCCTCCAGTTCACACTAAACGGGATGGCACTTAGCCCATTCCTCATGTCGTCCGTGTCTCCGTATGTGTATGTGCAAAACAGGCTTCCCAGGGAATTCACATTCATATTGCTGCTTATGGTGCCTCATCCCTATATAACATCTACAAAGCGGTTTATTCCACTTGTAAACCGCTGCAGTACTGTGGCCCCTTGAGATGTTTGCAACCAGACTGGAAAATGGTAATAAATATCATGTCATGTGTATGGTAATATAAAACATATTTCTTGAATTTCATTGTAATAAATGTAAAGGATTGTAATGTTTTCTGCATTATAGGTCTTTACAGGCTCACTCATAAATGTACATTGCTGAAGTGTCAAATGTCCACAGTGAATGTGAAAGTGAATAGTGGGCTGTCTGTTTAGATCCTGCAACTTACTGGCCACTGTCCAGGGTGAACCCCGCCTAAAGCCCATAGTTGTGGGGTTAGGCTCCAGCCACCTGCAGCCCCTGACAGGAATGAGCAAAACATTAATGAATTACAATTACATAACAGCACTTTAAAGCCATTTAATGTAACTTAATTGCATTGCAACCGTTTCACCTTCACACTGGGTGCACAGTGGCAGAGTGGTTAGTGCTCCTGCCTCAGTAAGGAGGCTGTGGATTGGATCTCTCTCTGAGTGGAGTCTACATTTCTTCCCTGTGTCACTGTGGGTTCTCTCAGGCTTCTTCCCACCATTGAAAGACATGCATGCGTTAGGTTTATTGAGGAATCCTAATTTGCTCCCAGTGAATAAACGTAAGGGGCCGACAATGCGTTTTGCGGAATCTGCAATGGTTTGATTGCAGTTTGGCCTTTTGTTCACACGAAGATGGGGTTTCTGTTTTCTGAATTTGCAAAGGTTTGAAAACGCTGGAGGAGGTGTTTTGGTCTCACAGCAGGGAGCCGCTCGGAGCCGCTCTGCTTTCGTCTAAACTGTGAAAACAGCATACTCACTGTACACAATGACAAAACAGCCCCAATCTGAACAGTGATTGGCTGACTGCACGCCGTATGTCAGCTGAGCAGCCAACACAAAATACAAGGCTTTTATATCTCACATGTTCATATTTAGTCCAGTAACTGTCAGTAATATCTGTATAAGGACTTACTTTTAGGAGAGACTTTATGAGAATGGCTCCACAAAACCACAAGATCCTAAAGTAGTTGGAAAGTTACAGACCGGAGCTATCACTTCCTCTGCTGTTTACTCACTGTGCAGTGTAGAACATTTGCCCACAGCGGCATTTGCTGGACAAATACAGATATTACAGATTACAATCGTTTTACTTATACCTCAGCATTTTTGTGTAAATGCGAATCGGCGGCGGCGTGACTGTTGCGTTTACCAGGGCAGCGTTCTCATGTAAACAGGCCATAGGAGTGAATGTCTGTCTGTTTATGTCTCTATGTCAACATTATGTCTAACTGGCAATTGCACAGAGTATAACGGGTTACAGGCTCCAGCCACCCATGACCCTATAAGTTGTATATATATGCATTTCCCATAATTTTTTCCTTTATATATAGCAAATCATATCAATAAATTTATTAAGATCCTACTTTCACTTCCCACTGTGCAAGCTCTAGTGAAATTCTACCACTAAACAATGATATCAAAAATGAATTATGAGAGACCTCTGGGGTGGAGGGTAAGATGCCAAAAACTATTACTAAAGAAACTGTGGGAATAGACTTCTCTAGAGAAAGACGGAGAGATTTAAGGAGAGGGATCGGGCCAAAGGGAACCCAATCCACAGGCCAGGTTTGTAGCAAAGATTTACCAAAGACAAGAATAAGCTTTGTATGTTTTGGCTTGTCATCAAAGGCTTTTGTTTTTTACAAGGAAGATGATAGTGATGACACCTTGACCCAGGAAGTGAGCCAAAGCTGTAACAAAAGGATGATTGACATTCAGAGCATATTGCTATTGTAACTACTGGGTTGGCAGGACTTAAGCTAAATTGATCTTAATAAGTATGGAGAATTCCCAGGAAGTACCATAGTATATTGAGTTACTTATTCAAGATTTTAACAGAGATTTTATGCAAATCTAGGTATGCCTTTGCAATTGTCATTTGGTTGTTTAGTCCCATGGTTTAATTCAATTTAAAACCAAACAGCGCTGCCAAATTGTGCTTTGGATAACATCTCTTATTGCATTTGCGACTTGAGTTTTTGCAGCTTTTACCTGCTCAGCCTCCGAGTCCAAGTCCAAAATCCTTTTCATTTCCTCTGTAAGGCATATGTCATGTTCTGTATTAGTCGGATCTAGGACGTCCTGAATGTGCCTTCATGTCTCCGCACCTTAGATCTAGATAGAGATTTAACCCCCTTCTCCTATGTAGCTTTTTCTCTTCTACTGTTTACTTTGCCCCAGTTTTCATCTCCATACCACTTATTCTCTGTCTGTCTTTTCTATCTCTCACTCCACGCTGTGCTCCTCCGTTCTTTGGGGTAGCACAGGAAGTAAAACTGTAACACAGAGTTCACTGGTAATTGTCCGCGGTCACGCTAACCAAACAGGAAGGAATCTGCAACTGATTAGAATTCTTCCTCCTGCAATAACAGTCCCCTATGCCGTCGCACCGCTCCCCCCTCCCCTAAGAAATTAATTACATTCGGGGGTCTATTCCCACTATTGGTTTTCCTGTTTGGAAGCGGCAGCATCATAAAGGGGACAAATCCCAAGACAACATGGCCGACCGAGCTAGTTTTTCAATTACGCAGAGAGACAGGCTAAATGCTAACAGGAGGAAGCAGTGGCGTCTATCGAGTCATCGCTGCATCCGGACACAGGCACAAACTGCTGAATAATCTCAGAGATTCACTCACACATACGTAAAAAAAAACGTATGTGAAAATCATTTAATGGTGGAAGAAAGTGGTGCTGTTACTGTTTCAAGGTAAATTGGAGTAAACATTCATTCATTTATATTTTACTTGCAACACTCATAGGTCAAAGGCTTGTAGAAATTGAAAGGATGTTTTTTGTTTATTTGTTTTTGTTTTTTTTAACTCCAATTTAAAATTAGACAAACAAAAAAGCATTTGTGTTCAGCCTGTATCTACCCACTAGTTTAACAATTTTTTGAATAAAAATTACATTGCTAGTACATTGTTTTTAAACATAGTTGCACTTTTACTTGAGTGAAAAATATTTTGAGCTGCAAACTGAGTTGGACGCTCAGTGAGACGAGTGTCCTGGGGTCGACCTTGGTTTAAGTATGTATAGTATTAGTAGTAGCAGCAGTACTGGTCTAAGTAGTATTAGTAGCAGAAGATTTTACTGTAATGAATTACAAAAATAACAAAATTTCTTTCCACTTGAGTAAAGAATTCTTTTTTTTTTTTTTTTTTTTTTTTTTTTTTTTTTTTTTTGTACTTTTATTTCTACCTAGGTACTATGAGCTGTATATATATTTTTAATACTTAATTAAAGAAAAATTCATGTGTCCCCAGATATGATGTAAACATGTTCAAATCAAATATTTTCACTGATAACAATAGCACAGCTGATTTATTTAATACAATTAAATTTACATAATGGTCATGTTGTTCATGTTTACATTTTTGTTTGGTTCTAAAACCCTCACATCACTGATCGTCCAATCAGAAAAATGGAAAGAGCTCCATGCTTTGGTTCCCACACAGGACAATCTGTACACACAGCAGCTCTGGACACGAGTCATTGTTTTGATTTAGACTTCAGTATTGTTTTTAAACCAGTACGAGTGCATGCTGCTTCCACTAACTTTAAGTAATAATATTTTGAAGTAATACTTTTACTTGTTTATAGACTTCCACCTTTGCATAAAACATAAGTACTGTTTTTTCAAATGTCAAAACATCATTTAGTAAAAAAAAAAAGAAAAAAAAAACAATAATTATATATAAAAAAACAATACACACAACTTTAAGATACATTTGTCCATACACTTTATTTACAGTTTGTGTTAAAATCACAAGCACAATAATCATGTTCAAATACATTACATTCATCTGCACTCTGCACTGGACTGTCCCAGCTGCAGACAGTGTCACAGGGAAAGGCTCAGGGATAATGTCCACCTCAAACTGCTCTGATATACTGCATATTAAACAAGTGCATTGATCATGTGATATTAATTTTTGCAAAGGGGGTTAAACACACAAGCCCAGCAGGAGGCCCAGTGAACACATAACACATAGACACTGTGTCTCTCAATACCTTTCCAAGCAGTGATGCATTTTCATCTTTAGTGAGACACGGAGAGCTGATGCTGCTGCAGAAATAAATTAAAGCCTAACAATGTTTTTGATGTCCTATATTTAAATTTGTACGGTTACTTACATTACTCCTACTTCCCTGGTCCTGAACTAATCCGATTGATATGGAAATGCTTGGTTTCTGATACAGCTGCACAGAGAGACAGAGAAATCACAGGTTTTGGTTCTGCTCAAAATGTGGTAGATTTTTTTTTTTTTTTTTTTTTGTACATACTTGCATGATTTCAAAAACTACTGGCTGTCACTTTATAATAACTACACACTAAAACATTAGTTCAGTATACCTTAGGGGTGAGCAGGCCGATTTTTTATTTACAAAACATTACTTATAAATACCGCTGTGCTATCATTATTTTTAATGTTTTTTTTTTTGAGTAACAAGCTCATGTAAATGAATACAAAATTATATACACCAGTGTTAATGACATATTTTATGCTTTATTACTGCTTAATAGTACAGTAATAAAGCAAATGTTACCTTTTAATGTTTTTAAGTCCTGTGCATTTCAAAAAACTTGATGAATATAATTTAATAAATAAGCAGATGCAAAATATTAAGCCATACAATTTTACACTTTCCAGATTAACCATCTTCATTTATAAATTCTAAAAGAAAATACAAATCTGATAAACTAGCGATTATACATAATCGAAGAACTCCAATAAAAAATAGCATTTTAAAACATCACTCACAAGGCACCATTTATGTAAAAACATGCAATATATGATTTTATATGAATATTTTTGGCACTTCTCCATAAAATGCCATATATCTTTATAATAAAATGCTATGTAACATAAATCTTTGAGTAAGCTAATAATATACTTGCACTGTTAAACTCTCACTGATGCCAAACTACAGACTACAGCAGTGCTATAAATCAGACTGACATACAGCCACTGTAACTTCTGCTTTTACCATGAGGACATAGCCTTATCTGCTACAAACTGACCTTTATATCTTAAACAGCATTTAAAATCATCACTTACCATTCTGCATCTTCAGCTAAACACTCGTCCCTGCTTGTGTTGTCTGTCGCTGGGCTCGAAAATTGGGGAATGGGCTGGAAATTGGAACCATCGAGGATGCCGTCCTGGAAAAAAAGAGGAAATCAAAGTTAAATGAGATCATGCATGCCAAGAGAGTGTTTCACCAAAGGGCAAAAAGGAAGCTGCAGATAACAGAGAGGAGCAAACCGCTTAATGTTGTGGTACTGCAGCCTGCTTGTGTATGTGAACAGGGGGTGTAGCTTGTCAATAAAGATTACACAACGTCTATAAATGTGACATATAAATAGTACCACATATTTGAGTTTATACTTCAACAAATCAAAGCACAACATTAAGCAATAGAGGTATATGTACATTATGTCGGTAATAACAAGGTTTCCATGCAGTGTAATGCCTAAAGACGTTTGAAGTGGCACACCACAGTAGTTAATCTGCCAGTGATTGTACTGAGGCCCAGGGATGCACATTTCCATGACAAGATTACTTCAAAAGACTGAAAAGAAAGTGAAGGTCCCACCCTTTGCGTTCATTTTAAGGTAATAGATGTTATGACAGAATAGGGTTCATTAATACAAGAGTTAGTATCTAAACTATGGCCAAAGAATATCTGAAGAAAGTTTGAGAGCCATAGTTACATAAAACAAAAACAGCACTCTTTACCACTGGCGGCTGCCTTTTGAGAGTTGTCCGTAACAGACAGACAGGAATGAAGCATGTCTGGATTATGTTTATTCAATTTAAGTGAGCATTTATCCTCCCAGGACTGTACTCTTGGTATGCGCCGTGTGGAAGAGGACTGATGAGCATAGTGAAGATGACAGCAGCAAAGTTTCCAGTTCATGCACTGAAAGAGGAGAGTGCAGTGAGAGAGAAACATGGAGCTGGCCTGCACACGTCAGGGTCACAGACAGATGTATGTGAGGAATGAACTACATAGAAATAGCCTCTATCTCTGATTATGCTATAGGCTAAACACATTGTTGGATATCTGTCATCTAAATATAGTTTTTACTGGTGGTTCTATAGATTTGTGAAGGTCATTATCACTCACTGTTGTGAAAGTAAATTACCAACTGATGTATCCATAATGCAGCTTGTATTGTAAATCCTATAATTTGAAGTACTCCTGTCACTATTACTACATGATGTGATGTCATTTGGACAGAGACTTTTGGGTGTGAGCTTTTCACTTTGTTTCCTAATTCTGAAGGAGCACTTCAGAAAGAAAATCAACCCAGGAGCCATATTCTGAACAAGCAAAAACTAGTTCAAAGACATTTTTCTCAACCTCTCAATCCATAGCTTACTGTCATGGCATCGAGTCAATTTCCCATTTGCAATCACTTTTACAAGAGTTTTTTTTTTTTTTTTTTTCTACCTTGTTGCAGTTGTGGAGCCCTCAGGCCTGTAGGTCATATAATTATTATGTGCAGAAAAAGATAAGCATGTTTTAAAGGTGGAAATTAGGTTTAATCACAGTGTATGGTTGCAATGTGAGCATGGAATCACAAAACTCAAATAAATGAATGTGGTGCATCATTTAAACAACTTGCAGGTTCATTTGTGTTTGGTAAGATTTTAAAATGCTTTTGTTACGACCAAAATGAAAGTGGATATGTTTTAAAAATGGACCCAAATACATGCACTGGCCTAAAGGAGTTATGTGCACTTAGCATGTTTATGTCTTTTCATTAAAATGTATGTTTGTATGATTTGTTTTTGCATTCAACTTGAACATTTGTGAAAACTGTAATACAGAATTAATCCCACTCCCCCTTAATAAATAGTGCCCCTGGCTTTTAATGCACAAGGTTAGGGCTTCAACTATTATCCAATGTGGAACCAAAAACTCCAGCCACAAATTGTGCTGATCCCAGGCCGGGATAAATGGAAGCTTGTGTCAGGAAAGGCTTTTAGCATTCAGAACTATGGCAAAGAACCCATGCAAATGATTAACTGTGGTAACCCCAGAAAGAGATGGACCAGCTGAACGGGACTTTCTATACAAAAAAAAAAAAAAAAAAAAAAAAAAGAATAAAACTAACTCTAAATGCTTTACAGAAAGACTACCTGTTGTGTTTGATGTCACTGTTATGATTTAACCAGCTTTGACTTTAAACGACTGAACATTCATTCATTCATAACTTGCTGTAGCCAAAACAACAAGTGTCAAAGTGTCATTACAGTCCATACCTTCACCGTCCATACCTTCACAGTCATATTTGTACCAACAAACGCAGTAGGTGTCCTTGGAGTAACTAAAACAACTACAAGTCTAATTTCCCCTTTTGTCACTTCAACTCGTCTGAGACGAGAAAACGCAATTGTCGTCTGGCAGCTCTCTGGGCTGTGTGTGAACCTGACATCCAGTTTCCTGAGTGAAGTCACTTCCTTAGTCGACATTTTGCACAAACACGCCTCTAATAATAATAATAATAATAATCCAACATAGCGGGCTTGTCTTGAACTAAAGGGCTGACGGCAAACAGTCAATTGAATTTTCCCCTTAGCACAGATAACACACTCAGTAGTCGTGAAAAGTAGCAGTGAAAATATTATGATAAATGGACTTTTATTAGTGTGTTTCCACATTATTCACGACAATAACAATACGGTGTTCTCCACATGTGCTGTCAGTAGTGCAGCAGTGCTTATTATGTAAACGGTGCTATGATGAATGTGTTAGAACAACTCAAACTTAATCTAAACTGCATTACATGTTGTTTTGAATATACCTCGGTGATATGCCCATCTTTAATGTACTGTATCAAGTGCAAGGAGCCCAATTGCTTTCGTCTCCGAATTCCTAGCAGCGACGAGGGGGAGAGCGAAAGGCGCCTTTAAAATACTGTCTCTGAGAAATGCAAAATTTATGAATACCCCCCTCACATCTCAGCTTGATTTATGTGAAATAATAATACACTATTTAATGCTTAAACATAGCTAGGAGCGATCCGTGGCTATCAAGATGTACAATGGAGTAATGGGGCTGGAAGACGGATCACCTGGCCGACTTGTGATGCTTATTTAAAGGTGCTCGGGCAGATATATTAAACTATATGTAATTGTACACTAACGCAGTGCTGTGAGGCAGAGGCGGCAAAAAACACGCGAGGAGGCCCGGTCCTGATGCAGATGGAGGGGTGTAATCAATTTGACTCGGGGATCGGCGGTAAGAGAGGAGCGGGAGAGGAAGGACAGGCATGAGGAAGAAGGGGAGAGGTGTCAGGGATTAAGTTTGGTGTTAGTGTTCACAAGGCCAGCCAAAATGTATTTTTTAGAGCTGGTATTAAAAGTACTAACGTGTCATAACATATAAAAGATGATTTGTCTTAATGATGTTGTTTAATTGCATTTAACTAATTTGAAAATGCGGCACTAACAAAATAATATTGTGTGACAGACTCCTACTAAATACAAAAAAATAAATATTCTATTTAAAGATATTGGGAAGTGTTGTCTTGGGCAGCCTGTTATTTTACCTTGCAACACTAGATGGAGTCTTGAGCTTTGCAACACAAGGTTTTTTCCCCCATTTATTGATTAACACCTTCATCCATGTGAGTATTTTTGATTTTTTTTTTTTTTTTTTTTTTGACAACAAGAACATTTCATTCCCAGCAACTATAGGCCTTAGGCAGGACACAGCCTTGACAGCAGACAATTAGATGTAGGGCTAACACAGATACTTCTAATTCTTGTAACACATGTCTTTGGACGGTGGGAAAAAGCTATTTGTGTAGACTGTCAATTCCTATCTAGTATATTAATTCCTTCAAGTCATTTTTGTTTACTTACTTATACTTTTAATATTGAAGATGATGGTATATGGGATCCTGTAGGCATGCTGAATTGGCATTTTGCTGTCCACAAAAGTGATTAAGTTGAAATGCCATAATTATCTATCTTTTCCATTATACACATTAGGTGTGTCAGCTCTACAGGATAAGAAAACCAGGTTGAAACAGAGCAGTGGTCACACACACTGTGATTTATGACTTTCTGATTGCCTCATTTAATTAAAGTAAATGGCAAAGCCCAAGCAAGACCAATTGTCCCGATCTGATGAATTGGCCCCCAACGCTTTACCACCAAAAGCAGGTAGGGTAAATAAACGGGATAATTACATTTGTAAATGGAGCCTCTGTGAGCGAGCGGTGTGGGCTGTGGGCGGCTCACCCAGGATGTCCCGCCGAAGTGAACAACAGGCGTTCCCGTAGAACTTTCTTTTATCATCCTTTCTTGAGTCGCTCACATCGGGACATGCCAAGAAACACACACACACATACTGGGTGCACAGGCTCCCACCCAGCCCCCCATCCCGCCCGTTCATGTACAATTACAGTCACACTCATCCACAGGTGTTGAATTCTTGTGGCAAGCCATAAAACATGATATGCATGATTTGTGCAGTCAGCCAGGTCTGTAATTTCATTCTCCTTTTCTTTCATTTCTCCCTTCCTGGGCCACAGGATCCATTCGGCTGCTTTATGAGAGCGCAGACACCCAGAGAGACTTTCAGGATGATTACATGCCCCGTGCCATGGGGGGTCGGAGAAGCCACGGCAGCCGCCCAAAAGCCATGTCAGACCAGGGTAAAAACAGCTATTTGAGTAAGGTTCGGAAGTGCTGGGGATACGCTTCATTTGTGCACCTTGACACTCACACACTCCTAAATGGCTGACAGGCTTCTCGTGTCTAGTTCACAACTACAGTGATAAGTTAGTCACAGCTCTATGTTAAACAGATATTTTCACGACTTATTAAATTAAATTAAACTGCTGTTCTGGATCATCTTTATGTATAATGTCAGCTACAGTTTAAATAAGACCTGTATTTCTCAGGAGGTAAACATGTGATTCACAAAACAGCAATGAATAGCAATTTATTAGAGAAAATGTACTTTCTGAATAGACCTTGAAGGGAAAATGTTTCACTCTTTTGGAATTTTTGACCTCAGTGAATATACAGTGTGTTAGCAGTATGAGATCCAGACACTTGCCGTTGTGCTTGCAGGATATCCAGTAAAATGACTCATACAAACCTCATGTTTTTAAGGGATTATTCAGATACAGTACAGTCGGCCTGATGTCACTGAACGTGGGCTGGTCTTTGGCAGCGAAACATAATGTTCTCCAGGGAAAAAACTCAACAAACTCTGTGTCTGCCACTTACACAGCACTGCCTAAACGTGATCGGGGTGAGAGCACTTATCTAGAGGTGGAAGTAATATACTTTTACTTTTTACATTTTTTATACATTTACAAAAAATATTTGTAACTTTCAACTTACCTACTGGAAGTCACTATATATAAATAAGTAAAGGTTTATTTTTATTTGGGAGTAAAGTGGGTAGTAATAGTAGAAGTATGAATAATTATAGTAGTAATAGCTATAACAATAGTAATGGTAGCAGTAGTAGCACTAGTAGTATTACAGTAGTATCGGTTATCCAACTATATATATGTACAGTACATTTACATTTTTTTTAACTTACTGTTATCTTTAAATTAGTAAAGATTTATTTTTATTTGGGAGCAGAGTGGGTAGTAAAAGTAGTAGTAATAATAGTTATAGTTACTATGGTAGGAGTAATAGTAGAAGAGGAAGTAGCAGTAGAAATAGTAGTAGGTGGAGCATGAGTAGCACCTGTAGTAGTAGAATTAGTTGTAATATTAGTAGCACTAGTAGTAGTAATATTACTAGTAGTTGTAATAGTATAGGTAATAGCAGTTTTTTTCTTTCTTTGACTTATGACTTTTTAACTTTATGTTTACTTTCACTCGAATAATAATAATTTTGTCTTAGTACTTTAAATATATTATAGTATATTGTTTTAGTAATATTATTTTAGTTAGTAGTAAGTAACATTACTTTGACACGAGTATACATTTTAAGTATTTCTTCCACCTCTATAGCTTTGCAACCATACACACCTATGCACTCCTGTATAAACTGTATTTACACTGCAGAAGCACACCTCAGTAGGAAACGCCAAAGGAGCAAAGCCATAAATTGAGTTTGTACATATTAAAACCGAGTCATTATTCTAATATAATATAAGATCGCATAGGCGTATTTCTAATATTACTCTGAAATTTACCATGGCTGGCTGTTATTATAAACAAAATATTATTATCTATGTAAATAAGTGCCTCTCATGGATTTCAGATAGGTTAGTAAATGGATAAATGACTGTGAAAAGCTAAATAGGCCACCAAGCTGGATTTTGCATATTGGTATGTTTTTTTTTACTCCTCCAGCTGTAATCTGTAAGCAAATATTATTCACACACACACAAAGAACAGGATTAATCCAAGTGTGATTGACATTTCATATCTGTGACAATACTGCATATAATTAAAAACAGAAATCTTGAAAGGTAATAGCTTCTCAAATCCATTAAGTAGTTAAAGGTTAAAGGAAAAAAACAGGATTAGTGCTTACAGCAAAACTCCTAATTAAATGACACTAATTTGTTTCTCGATCCCTTTTTCTTTTCATAAGCACAGGTTAAATTATTGGGCAAGCAATGTATGTCTGTTACCATCACTTTAAGACCAGAAACTAATTAGTAACTTGTTAAATGCAAAATAGGAGAGACAGACACACACTTGCATCTCAATAAATAAATAAATATATATTCAGTAGTTTAAATCTGCTGTGGCGGATGCCCTTCCTGATGAAACAATGTTTATCTATCCGGGTTTGGGACTGGCACAAAGAGGAAACTGGCTTGTGACCCCATGTGACTGGATTAAAATTAGAACAGCACATACTATTATATAATCTCCACAATCAAAATAAATAAAATGTTTCACCATGTGTGTACTAAATCAATACAGTAAATCCCTTTCAACTACTGAAATAAATATTCTTTTTCACAATATACAAATTTATTGAGATGTGCCTAAAAGGCCTAGCAAGCTGTTTGTTTAATGACTTTTTCTTTTCATTTCTTATGTGCACACTTGCAAAGAGGGATGCTTCCCCCTCCTGGCTGCTCCTAAGAAATCCAAAGACTCCTTGGTCTCCAGAGCCTGCCCTCCTCCCAAACACAAACAAAAAGCATTTACTCCAAGACCAATTTGACCTCCCAGCGTCCTTTCTGTATGGACCAGCGTGTATTTTAGTGCCTGTTTGCAAATTAGCTGCAAAAGAATAGAAAGCATTTACAGTGTACAGTATGGAAAATGTAAATAAGGCTTAAGCTCCAGCTGATGCATAAATCACATAAAAAGAAGGGTAACTGCTACTTTCTGAATTAATTGTTGTTAAGATACAATTTTTTTATAATTTATGACATGTTTACTTAGACCTCTGCAACTAATGTTAATGTATGTAAAAACAGTAAAACATATGCGTTGAATGCATGACTTTTGGCATCAATGCAGTATGGTGTTTTGTATATTGTTGGTATACATTGCTCTTAACATTCGGACAAATGACCCTTTTGACTGCAGCTAAAATCTAAAACATTTTGATTTTAAATGATTGGACCATTTATAACTACAAATGATATATGGTTTTATATTTTTACATAAAATTAGTAGGAGCTGCATAACCTCTGACCTCCATTCAGTGATCAAAAAATTATGTTTTAGTTTTATAACTTGTGCTCTAATAGTTCACAATCAGCTTTTCTACTGTAAATAATGTGTTTTTATCTAGTTTATGTTTGTCATTGTAAATTATATGAAAGGAAACAAACTATTATACTCAAAATCATAATAATAATATTACTCAAACAGAAGTCCTTAACAAAATTAAAGAGCAAACAAAGTTATGAATGTAAACCTTTTAAGGTACAGGTATTTTATTGCACAAAACTACAGCTGCTACTACTATTGTCACCAAACCTGGGGCCCTTCTGTTTCTAAGGGGAGCGTTAAAAATTCACTTGAGAAAAAGCACAATATTCCCCTCAAAAATGTACTGAAACAAAGGGTACCACCTCCAATTATTTATAGCAATTTCAAGAAAATAGCAGGATGTTATTGTGCATCTCTCACTTGCTCACCAAAACAATACCAAGTAAAGTAATATTATTAATAAAAGATTAGAGAAGAAAAAGTCTTACAAAAGCTATATTGCATCGCTAATGCTAATAAAGCTCTAAAAGGCATACAAAATGAAGAATCCACGCGGTCCAACCCTCGGTGCCCCTCTTGCCCTCTGTAGACACGAACCAGATGAGCTGAATTTAACCGTCCCGTTACCAGTCTGCTCTGTCTGTCTCTGCAGTGGTCACTCTCTCTACTCAGGATCGAGGAAGCATCCTAATATGAAGACGTGGTGCTGGTCAGGAGGGGGGAGAGGAAGAGCGTAAGAGCAGCAAGTCTAGCAGATCAAAGAAAATAACATGGGAGAGGATATGAGCGCTTTGAGAAGTAATATTGTCGAGATAGCATCTGTTTTTCCGTCGCATGCAGGAGGCTTGAGACACAAAGACAACACCGAACAAGTGCACTTTAGCCGAGGATAAGACAGAGCACAAATGGGTTATTAAGAAACCCTCAATGTAATAACTGGCTGGCATTAACTTGACTTTTTTTTTTTTTTTTTTTTTTTTTTTTGCATGAATCACAGAAGACTAAATAAGAATCATAATAATATTTTTTAATGTGGATCAAGGTAGAGACAAGAATAAACAAAATTTAAAGTGTTTAGTAAAAGTATTTAATCTCTTTTCTCTTCTGGGATCGACACATCTGTCCATATCCAGGCATGGGACTGATACAAAGAGTACAATGGCTTATATTTAATTTTATATTTTATATTTTTTAGTTAGAGCTTATTTTGCTAATATCTCCTCACCTCTGAAATACCCAGAATTTAAATTAGCTTTAATGAAGAGGAAATTAATTTTGCCTTGTCATACTCTGCCTGATGGTCATGTCTGCTGTACCTTTGCAAATTTAGCACTAATGAGTTGACATTGTAACCTAATCAATTATAGCTAGCCTTTTACATTTATACAGAGACACATTGTGGTTGAACACACAACAGTGGGTCTGGAAAATGGATAGATAGTAGAAAGTATGAACAATTACTCACAATAACAATTTTAACTTCTCCAAGGCTGCAGTTATTACAAAGGAGACAATTACTGGCACTGTTGTTTGTTTGTTACTGAATGTAAAATAAAATTTACTTGGAGAAAAGTTGGGAGACTTCTGTGTGTTATAATAATTATTTAAATGATAAAATATTGATCACTACATGTTTACAAGAACTAATGCTCATCAAGTTCATCATCACTATGTATTGTGTATATTAATGGTTCATGCAAAGTCTACATTGGCAAATCTGTGAAGAAACATTTACACATTTATCTATGCTTGTATTGTGTTGGCTAAAATAATGCAGAAGGAAATTAATTGTATAAAAATCAAATTGGAGTATTGGTTTAAAAAAATTCAAATGGCCATAGACAGTAGTTCTCTACAGGACACTGGCCCAGTTGTCCATTTAAATTTCTACGGCCTGTATAGTATATGAAAACCATTCAGAGGTCACACTCCCATGTGAGCCTCCTGAAGATTGAATAATGTCCTTCCTGATCTGCGCCGTGAGAGGCCATATTGGATCCAGATTTCACCGGTTCAAGAGTCATTTCATTCCCCCCCCCCCCCTCTCTCTCTTGCTCTCTCTTTCTCTCTCTCCACTACATCTTTATTTATTGCCGGTCCAGTGGTGTGGTACAAGCCCATTACCCGCGCATATGTACCTTTTTGAATAATCAATAAATAATTATTTTATTATTTAATAGGATCTTATGGGGAAAGGAAATGGCTTTTGTTGCATAAATCTATCACAGAAGATGAATGGGTGCACTTGTAAAGTTGGGTGGCTGAGACAGGAAAGTGGCCGGAGTGGGTAAGCACCTGTGCCTGCCTATACTGAGCACTTTCACCATGCAAGGTTGTAAATATGACATTTCTGCCTCTTTGGGAGTGTCAATCGCAGTGTAAGGGGATTGTAAATTCAGGGAGATTAATTAACCTCTTACATTTGCCATTCAGCCCTGCATCTTTTCTGTATATGGTGACCCCTGTTAGTGGTGGGGTGAGAGACCTGGCTGTAGACTGTGGAGCGAGTGTAGACATCTCATTCCCAGTGAGTTATTAACAGAGTTTTTTGAATAGATGGAAAAATTGTAGCCTGACCATTTAGTGTCATAAAGGCCGGCTGGGCGAGGCAGCGGGGGCCTCCCAGGGACAGGAGGCAATACCATTACAATCAAATCTTAGATGGAAGAGGGATTGAGCTGTCCATTCACAATTTTTATATTGTCGGAGGGGCCAGCGAGGAAATAATGCCATCCTGGAGTGTATTAACCTCTGGCTGGGGAGAGAGAACCAGCAAAGAGAGAGAGAGAGTAGACAGGGAGAGGGAGGGAGTGTAGATTGGGCATCAGGGAATAAAACAGGCTCAAAAAGAGGAAGGAAGGGGGCAGAGAGGAAGTCAGACCGAGAGAAAGTGGGATATGAGGATGGGAGGACAGGGAATAATGTGATAAGGGTTTATGGACTAAAAGTACTGTAAGGGTGGGGGTTGGGAAAAGGGAGCAAAGCATACCATAGAGGAACCAGAAAGAAGGTAAATCTTGCAGAAATACACTACATGCAGTGTTATACCAATAAACTAGTATCTATTTAAATATTTTATACTATATTTTTACTATATTTGCATAACAGGCTTGCACGCACAAGAGTTGTGACTTCCAAAGTGAACAAATAAAGAGCAACAACCATCAGCAAAACACTTCAGACTTACAATAATGATAGGACTACAGATATTACTATTGTATATTACTTTGAATTAAATAAAACTGCTTTTAGTCACAAATAGGCCTGTATATGTTTGCAGTCTATAAAGTAATTATGTCTTGGCTACACTTAAACTACAATGGAGATTGCTAGAACTTGAAGTTATTGTAAAAACTTTAAGTGGCCACAACTCCCCCCTTAAACAGTTACTCTACAAAACACAGACAAAACAAAACAGCTCTTTACAGAAAAAAATGAAAATAAAAAGGTTTTACAGTTTTTATTAGGCCTAATTATTTTTGTTTTGCGCAAAAACGATAAATATTTATTATGCAATACAGTAGTACCATATAAACACTCAATCAACATAATAATAGTTTACGATTATTTATCATTGCTGGACATTTAATCACAGATCTGGATGACACCAGTACCTGGCTCCTGCAGTGCGTGTCTCCGGACCAATGGAGTTAGAGGTCAGAGGTCGAGCGGAGCGGAAGTTGTTGGCTGCCTCTGTCACAGCAGCAACAGCTAGCTTTAGCCGGCTATTAACCCCCAAAACTAGGCTCAGTTCATTGTCCCTGGAAATAATGAGGAAAAACCTTTGAAATGTCCGAAAGATGAAGCCGCAGCATACAGGGGAATGATTTTCACCCCGGCTGCCTCTGAGGACGAGGACACGTTGCCGTTAGAAACCCGGAAGTGTTGTTAAAGGTAACAGACTTGCTACATTAGCTTGCTAATTTAATTGATAAACGAAAGGCAAGAAAACAACGCGTCTCTTAAAAGAAAGAGGATCATAAGCCGGTGTGTTTGTACTACAGATCTTTCGATTCGTGGCGTAATGTCAGTGAATTTAATAGCTGCTTTTGGCTGTTAGCAGCTGGTTTTATGCAGTAGAGCTAACGCTATGAAGGTACACACTGATTCGTGTCCAGAGTATTCCTTTTACAAATCAGACGAAGCCACACAATCCTAGAAAATATAATTAGCACATAAAAACGCTTGTCCGGTTGTTTCTTCGCTGTCTGCACAACTGTCACAAGCCTGCATTTGAATGCTAAAAGATTATTTAAATTTGTGTTAGTATCATGACCTGTCTGCATCTCTACAGTGTTTGTGGCTTCTGTTGTTAAACAGTTTTAGTTATTTACCACAGTCAGCTGTAAAGTTTAATTATTGAGCTGACTATTTAACTTTTACTATTACAATCTGGTTATGCGTTAGTTTAAATCTCAGCTTGTTGCCTTATTGGTAAAGGTTAAGTGTTTGTTAAGAATTACATGACACTATTACAGATTGTATATAGCAGGAGGCGGAAGCTAATTTTCTCTTTTGTCCATGTACACAGCCCCCATAAGCTTGTGACACAATGAGTGGCAAATATGGCTTGGTGGGCTACAACAGTTCACGAAAGCACATTTCCATCTCCATCCCCTCGTCGACAGAGCAGGTCATGTCTCCTCACATCAAGTCTGTGGAAGAGCTGAGGGTCCTGGGAATCAATCTGAGCAGCTTCAGCGCACCAACAGCAGTTCCTCATCTGTGTGGCTGGAGTCTTCCTCTTTTACCTCATCTATGGCTACCTGCAGGTAACACATAAGCAATAACAATTTAACCTCAGCAAGTATACCCTAGCTGGTTTCTTAATGCATTTTATTACTTATTTAGCACAGTAATTTATTTAATAATGTTAGTTTTGTTTAGGGTGGTTTGTCTTTGCTATTTAAGTGCAACTAAAGTGATATTTTTCACACCACACCACTCAGGAGCTGATATTTTCTGTGGAAGGATTTAAGCCTTTTGGTTGGTACCTCACTCTGGTCCAGTTTGGGTTTTACTCCACTTTTGGACTCGTGGAGCTTCAGCTTACACAGGACAAACGCAGAAGGTATAATGAAGTGCAGATTCTATTTCCTGTTATAACATTGTCATTAGGCTTTTCTTTATATCAAACTATAGTTACTGCCACCAGCCGAACTCGTTCTGCATTGTACTGGTTCAGTGGCTTTTGTGGTTAATCACTAAATACATTTACACAAGTATAGCTCATAATAATTCATTAATTGGTTTTCCATGTTATAGACAGTCACAAACCTGTGTGGTCAGATAGTTAAGAATTTTAACATGACATGCCATTATGTTATTATATTGTGTGTTTTTCTTGATACATATTTTGCCTCCTTACATATTTTGTAATGTAACTTTTATTCCTATTTTCCAGGATACCAGGAAAGACCTATATGATAATTGCATTTTTAACAGTGGGCACTATGGGCTTGTCGAATACCTCTCTGGGCTACTTGAACTACCCCACGCAGGTCATCTTCAAGTGTTGTAAACTCATCCCTGTCATGATTGGAGGAGTGTTTATACAAGGTCAGCTTCTATCTCTTAATAATTTTCATTCAGCAAGCTTTTAGTTATAAATATTGCATGACTCACAAATATCCCAGGTTGTTTGTAAAGTAATATTGTAGTTCTCTTTGCATTTTGGACATTACTGTCAGAAGGCCATCTGAGAGATCCTTTTAGGCTTTTAAAAGATATACTTTTTAGTTTTAATTATTATTCTGGTGAGGTAGACTTTGAAACACCTAAGACATTGCATATGATTTCTTTGATACAGTGTCACCTTTCAACTGTTTTTCATCTCTGTTGTTGTCAGTTGTCAGAGTCCAGGCACCAATACTCACTTCACTCTGTCCTTTTAATCCTAAACCCAGTCTGCTGAAAGTTCACTGTCCTCAATGTCAAGCAGGTTTTACTCCTTCTCTCACTGCTCTCTGCACCGATAGACGTGATAACTGTGGTCCCTTAAGGGGTTGAGTTGTGAAACAGAACTTGTTCACTTGGTATGCGAAGGGGAAAGTGCTATAGATAGATGGACAGAGGGTGGAGAGCGGGGTTGCATCTGATGTTTGGCCCTTCAAAGGCGAGTGGAGAAATCAAAGCACACTACGGCCAACCTGATGCTGCGTCCCTTGTCAACCTCAGGGCACCCATCCATCAGTCCTGTTTTTGGAAGAATCCCTCATCCTGTTGTTTTGGTATCCTGGCTTTTGTGAAATTTTACATGCCAGGCCTCCAAAACTTTAAATGGCGTAGAGAATCTTTCGCTACTTTTTGCTTTTACATCAGTCCAAAGCTAACCTCTATTGTTTAAAAGGGGTAGGCCATCTCTTTTTAGTAAGGCCTATCTCTTTAAACATCCCTCCTCTGTAGCGACAAAAGAAATCTTGACTGTTGTCTTTACAGTACATCTTTATTTTCATAAAAAGTACTTTTATGAAAAAAATAACAATGTTTGAAAATACTTTCAAATATATTTATGTTTTCAATTATGTCTTTTTTATTTTTTTCATTTATTTATTTATTTGGGCTGAATTGCAATTTGTTCATGTCTTTCAGGTAAACGGTATAATTTGGCAGATGTTTCCGCAGCCTTATGTATGAGTTTGGGACTTATCTGGTTTACATTAGCTGACAGCAAGGTGGCCCCAAACTTCAATGTAACAGGTACAATTTTTTAATATTTAATGTCACAATTACTTACTTCTAACCACATAATGATAACCACATAGTGATTTAGCTTATGTATAACTTGGACAAGGAATACTGCTATTTTTTAACAACACGTAAATTTGTCTCATCAACATGCCATTATTATTACCACACAATAATTATATTTTAGATATTTTACATATTGAAACCTAAGTTTAGCAGTGCAATGTACGAAGTGGGTCCTTTATTTGGTGCAAATCCTGAAAGGTTATGTTGTCTTGCTTAAATGTAAATGTTAATGTAATGTTAATGCATAGAGGGTTTTGTACTCTTGTCCACGTTGAATCTGTGTATTTAATCTTTAGTGTACCTTCAGCTTATTTACTTAAAAATCATCTTCTTGTTTGTCAAACAGGCGTTATCCTCATTTCACTGGCACTGTGTGCAGACGCTGCTATTGGAAATGTGCAGGAAAAGGCTATGAAACTTCACAATGGTTCCAACTCTGAAATGGTAGTTTGTTTATTTAACATGAGTCCACAGCATGCACAAAAAAATGCTTTTCCTCACGCTCACAGATGTTTGTTTACAGGTGCTGTATTCATACTCCATTGGCTTTGTCTACATCTTGATTGGCCTGCTCTGTGTGGGCGGGCTGGGGCCCGCTGTGGCTTTCTGCTCAGAGGTGAGACATAGGCTTGTTCTCATGCATACGTTTGAATACATAACACTTTTCTCTCTCACTGTCTACTGCTTTTGAATCTACAGCGTGCTTTATTCATTTATTATTATTTATTTTTTTTTTTCTCTCCAGCATCCCGTGAAGACGTACGGTTATGCATTCTTGTTTTCACTTACGGGTTACTTTGGCATCTCCTTCGTGTTGGCCTTGATTAAACTGTTTGGCGCCTTGGTTGCAGTGACAGGTTTGAACAACTCTTAAAACTTTGCATCATTTGTATTCGTTGAGAGGATTCGAAAACTGTAAAAATAAGCTACAGGGCACTATACTTTCTTTTAAACTTTCTAAATGAGTAGCCTCAAATATGTTTCCTTGTTTGCAGTGACCACTGGGCGGAAGGCCATGACTATCGTACTTTCCTTCATGTTCTTTACAAAACCTTTCACTTTTCAGTAAGTATTGTCACCTTTTGACTTTAATCACTTTTGTTTTTGTTTTCACTAAGTCCAGAGTGTGACCCCTGACCCCTACTTTTAATAATGAAACTTGACTCGGCTTCACTGGCCTCTGTTTTTATGTCCTCAGTCCATGTTGAGACCTTGGACACTCTTTTGCTCTGTTTCCCTGTTTTTGACTCTGTCTCTCACCCTCAAACTCCACAGTCAAAGGGGTCTCATTTTAATCTGTGTCTGTGCATAGTCACTCTTCAACATACAAACACATAGCACAAGATAAACAAGTCTTTGGCCAGAGGTGTTAACACAGTTCTGCTAACTAGTATTAGTCTGTGCAGTATCACTCCCTGCAGCGGATGTGTGCCCTCCTTGGTCACTTGTATGACTCAGAAAATAGTTTTAAACTGTTACTACTGTGCTTTTACTACTACTTTTCACAATGCTATGACACTGATTTTAGTGATTGCTTTCTAAAACTAGCTGTGTATTGCATGCTGACCAACTTGAGTTTTATGAGTGCAGTGGTGCAGCACAATTAATTATTACCATCAAAACTTCGCTCGTACATACTGAATAATCACTTGTGAATGTCTCTAACAAAGTAAAGCATTGTATTGCGATGTCTTTTTTACAGACTATAAAAGCCTTTGTTCTTTATACAGTCTTCCTAAAATATCTTCTCCCTGTCTACTTTTCAGGTACATTTGGGGTGGCCTTTTGGTGCTCTTTGGCATCTTTTTGAATGTTTACAGTAAAAACAAAGACAAAATGAAGCTCCCCTCAATCAAGGACCTCAGGAGCTGGCTAGTAACAGGAAAGAAAGTCAGATTTCTCTCTCAAAATGTATAGGAAATAAGAGACGCATTGAAGGAAAACATCCCTTCAGATGATGGGCCCACCTGTTTCAGTGGATACGCTGATTGTGCCCACGCTCCAAAACTCATCACCGTCAACAATGAGCCAAGGATGGGTAACAGGGTTTGACCCTGTCTCAAACTGTGCACTGGGAGTCACCATTTCCCATTTTACTCTCCTCATACACCACCGGTGTAGGACTGAATGACTGATGAAAATGCAGTTAACAGCCTTTTTAAGGGGATCAAGTGGAGAGCTTTAAAGTGACACTTGACAGAAACATTCCCGACATGGAGGACAACACTGAGGACATATATGCTCTAAAGGGAAGCCAGGGCCTTAGATAACCAAATTGCAGAGTTTGCACTGGAAATGACTTGTATCTTTACCCACCTCAGTGGCTGTAAAATGAAGCATTGGAGTGAAGGAATAAAAATGCCAAGTAAATATGATACTTATGAAATGAATGTTTGTGTGCTGTTGGCCTGACAGGAACAGTACACGCTGATAAAAGGAAAACTTGCCTCCGCATGTGCCACAAAAACACAAGTTGTTATACATAATCACTGTCTTGACAAGAAGCTTTTTCACACTTAATAATTTATATCTGACTGTTCTCTAAATTGTGTTGTGTACATGATACTGTATGGTGACAATGGGAGTATGAAGATATTTGCTCCAGTTTATATTAACTGCCATCATTTGTTAACCATTGGGTAAAAGGGTACCACTGTTGTTTTAATAAAACAAATAGACATTTCCCTCAAATGTTCAAACCGTTTTACGTTTTGTGTGTGTGATAGAGACCCAGTTAGTCTTCAGCCTCTCCCCTGCACCACTGGAGAGAACAGTTGAAATGTTGCCAAACTGTGTGTGGATGTGTGTTTATCCATCCTTTGGCCTTAGGCGTGTTTGATTAGCAGTCCTAAAAAAGGATCGCACTGCTCAACAGAAAATAAACTGTCTTCTTCAGCACACTCTTCCCTAATTATTTAGGCCTATATACATTGCTCTGATGTACAATTGACCCTTAATACAACCAATTGGATTTAGATATTTTTTCCACTCATTTACTATTTTATTACACTATGCCAAAATGTATTTAAAATATGAATTGCATACTGAATGTAAAGTAGCTCTATTTTCTTTCTTTCTATTTTCTATCACACTCTCTTCATAAAATCGCTGCTATAAATATAAATACCACATCCAAATGGCAATAAACCAATCCATTGCAGAAAGAGCCTTTTCCCCAAGACATTTGAGTTCAGTCTGTTCACATTTTTATAAAGTTTATATAAAATAGGTCAAAGTTCAAGACATGACCAGCGTTATGATATACTTTGATGGATTTAGAAATGTAAAAATTGCAGTTTTTGTAAATACTTTTTGGTTTTGAGAGTCTTATCTTTAGGTACTCAGAATCATCTTTACACATGTAGTTAGTCATGGCTCAGTATAAGCATTACATTACAGTGATAGTTTAACATCTTTTGTTCTTGATAATCACTGTGTGCGCATTTGTGTGCTGTTGCCATTTATTCTGTTGTAAAAGTAAGTTGCCAGCTCAGCAGGAGGGGGCATAGAGTGACTGTCTCTATGATCCTAACAGGCCCAAATATTACAGTGTCACTTCGAGGCAGGAAACCCAACTTTGGGACAATTAGTAATATGGTATTTCAAAAAATTTGGCCGCTTGTGTGTGATGACAAACTGACAGTGATCCTTTTTCTTCACGGGAGTCTTTGGCAGAGCACCAGCATACACACATTAAGGACATGAAAGTTGGTTTGTGTAGTGGTGAATGTTGCACATAAGAATTTTATCTGTTTTTGTTATTGGTCTCCTTTCTTCTTTTACTAGCGTTTATTTTTTTGTGGTTTTTAGACGGGGGCACTGAGGAAAAGACAGGAGGCAGAGCTGGAGGACAGAGAGCTGAAGATGTTGAGGTTGTTTTTGGTAACGGGGATGGATAGGATTAGAAATGCACAGCTCATGTTAAATGTTTTGGAGATAATGCCAGAGAGGCCAGACTGAGATGGTTTGGACATGTACAGAGGAGGGATATATACTCAATAAATATTGTATATTCTTATATTGGTAAAAGTGTTTTTGTTAAAAAACATTGTGGCCTTTTGACAAAGAACACAGACTTTTCTTTGACTCTCGCTAAACTGACACACTTAGATGACTACTACTGTTTCATTCATTTACAGCAACAGTCAAAATAGCTGCTCTGCCCACTTCTGCTCATTTATGATTGATGAACAATGTGCAGCTCCTCTTTACTTTGCCATTACAGTATAATATGTGTATATGATGCACAGCACACAGCACTGCCTCACCGCTGTGGGAGCAGCTGCTCTCCTCCAGCTCCCAGAAAGGTCATTATGGGATGGGAAAGCCCAGTTGACCCAAGGCAAAGTACATCATTTGTCTTTTAGCACCAGGAGAACACACATCTAACAAAGCATGCTGACCCCTGTTAGAACGCATATATTTTTTGGGTTCATTTTTCACAACTATGTAGAGTTTTAACATGTGCTAAGTCAGCAGATTTCATTATTGTTGTTTTGCATAAACATTTGTGTAACTAAGCTATAATCTTTCCTTTTCTCAAAGCTTTTACTGTCAGGGTCACCACAGTAAATCATCTGCCTCAAGTGTGCAGTGATTTGCTTATTGATTTGGCAAAGGTTTTATGCTTTGATGCACTTCCTGATACAACCGTCTTCATTTATCAGGGCTTAGGACTGCCACAAAGAGTTTGCTGGCTTGTGACCTCTTGTGCCTGGATTTTGAGTAAGCTTTGAGTTGTAATTTTGTGTGTGTATGTTTATGATTTGATATGTGTGTTGAACTTTTGCACTTTTTCTATTCTTTTTCCACTTCTTCCTTCTGCTCCAGCGCCATTCCTCATCTGGTTACCCAGGCCATCCAACGTCTGCTCTCACCAGCGCTGTGGCCCTTCCTAATAAATAATGGGAGGTGTCCAGGGCTCATCATCCCAGCAAATAGGCTGCTATATAATATGCGGTCCATTTCAGATAGGTTGCTATATAATATGTGGTCCAACCTGGGATGGCCACAGCGGGGAGGGCTGGCAGCTCATTCATTATGGGGGCAATCAGTTCATGGGGGGGCAGTAAGGTGGAATACAGGGCGGCTTCACAGAGAAGTGCACTCTCGCTCACGTACAGTACAATCCCTGCTGTCCTTGGACAAATAGGAGGTACACAATTATAAGTGTGCACATTTAGGAGAACAGCAGCAAACCCAGAGAAGAATCTAAATGTGTGAATGTGACTCTGCAGTGTAGCTGGGTCATGTGCCTTTGTTATGAGTCCTGGCAATATGGCGTGATGGAAAGTAGTGAAATGAATTAATAAAGTAGTTCAGCAGGTTAGACTTTTACATCATTACATTGCCAATTTGTGTGGTGGAATATTATGATGCCCAAAACCTTGAATATTGTATCTTAAGTACTCCTAATGTTAAGTTATAGTGTTACCTCAAATGAATATTACTCAGAGTGAACTAAGTATCACTGAAAGGAAAACCATATTAAGTATGTAGGTTTACTTTCTTCATTTTATTCATTCGTTTACTGCTACCGCTGCTATTACAATTATTGCAATTATCACTAATACTACTACAGTACTATTAGCACTTACTAGAACCAGACACTTTTTGTTAATATATTTTTTTATTATTATTTTGCAGATATTTAAATACAGAACAAACATTAAGGGTGGAGATTCTATCATTGCACCTGAGTAAAAGTAAAAATGCATTGTTTGTTTTTTATTTTCCCCAGCAAACCATTTGCCTCTGAACATGCAGTAATACTGATTTGACCATTTGTGGCTGGACTGAGTAAGTAAAATGGGTAACTTTTTCCTCAAAATTTGTGTCCAAAATTTACTAAATAAAACTGTCAATACAAAAATATGGAATAATTTGTTTAAACCCATGTACTGTATATTGTATAATGATCTTCCTCAGTAAAAGTAATCAACTGCATTTCAAACCAACTTATGATGAATAAACAAACAAACAATGGCAACAGGTTCCTAAAAACCCTTGACTTTATGCCATCCCTGTTCCCTTCTTCATTCTCATCCCCCTCCTCCTCTTCCCACCTCGGACTCATTACACCCCACCCACCCGTATACTCCAAACCTGTGCAAAGCTCTCCTCCTCGTATAATCTGATGGCCATCTGCTAGACTGAGCCACACTTCCCCACAAAGGGCCCGGGGCTAGATGTTTATCTGTCCTGCCTCCTACCTCCTCTCCTCCTCCTCCCTCCTCCTCCCAAACTCCTTTAAGGATGCACAACATATCCGCCATCATCAGCGTTACAATTAGCGCAGGTGCTGTTCCCGTAAAGTGATCAGGAGAAATGGGAGGAAACATAATTGAAGTGGATTGGAGCGGAGAGGTGGGAGGAGGAGGATGAAAAAATGAAATAACGATTCTGGGGGCTTGGACAGCGGCCCTTTTGCTGTAGAAATTCACTGGGCGTTGATTAAAATTTGCGGAGAGAGTGAAGTCCTGGCACCGGGAGTGGGTTTTTAACAGCTGTCTAGTGGTTTCCTACACAAACTCTTTCTGGGAATGTTACGCTGTTGGTTTGAAAAATGAGGCTGTGGATGCCATTGTGTTTTGTATTAGTACTGTCAGGGGTTGCTGTGTGAAGTAGATGCATTTTACACATAGTCACAAGAGGAAAAATGAACACTGAGGTTGGAGATTGAAGTCTGGCTTAAATGTAACTATACATTCTTTTCCACTGTTTTTATTCTATTCAATTATTCTGCCCAGGAGGTTGTGAATGGATGGAGCCTATCCCAGCAACTATGGGCCTTAATCGAGATACACCCTGGACAATGGTTTATTAGTTGCAGGAGTGACACAACCATTCACTCCTGCATCCATTCACTATGGACAATTCAGAGTTACAAATTTACCGATACATGCATGTCTTTGGATGGTGGTAGGAAAGCAAGGTTCCTGGAAAGAACCCACGGAAAAATGGAGGAGACATGCAGACTCCACTCAGAGATCAGTCAGCTTGTGTATCAAACTCTCAGCCTCCTCACTGAGAAATAAGTAAACCACTCTGCCACCATGCACGCCACATCCAAAGTAATTTTTCATTTTTTACCACAATATTTATAGTGCATGTATCTGTTTATATTTAGGATTCTGATAAGTATACACATTGAAACTATTTCCAAAAGTATTGGCTCACCTACCTTTATAAACATGAATTTAAGTGACATCCCATTCTTCATCCAGAGGGTTTAATTTGACTTTGGCCCACCCTTTGCATCTATCTACATCAGGCATCTACATGTCTGAAGGCCTGGCTCGCAGTCTTCACTCTAATTTATCCCAAAAGTGTTCTGTTGGGTTGAGGTCAGGACTCTGTGCAGGCCGGTCAACTTCTTTCACACCAAAGTCACTCATTCATGTCTTTATGGACTGTCCTTTGTGCACTGGTGCATTGGTCATGTTGGAACAGGAAGTGGCCAACTGTTCCTGCAAAGTTGGGAGCATGGAATTGTCCAAAATCCCTTGGTGCTGAAGCATTCAGAGTTCTTCACTGAAATTAAGGGGCCATGCCCAGCTCCTAAAACCAATGTTTTAGCATCACCTGCTATATTTATCTCAGTATGTTAGGTTGTTTTAGCAGGAAACACTGCGACCATGCTTCTTATATAATGAATTTGTACCCTTTCCCAAATATGGTAATCTCTTCCTGCTCCTTAAACTCAACAACAAATCAAAACCAGTTGCACATTTTCTCACAACTTAATGTTTTTACCCTAGATGTTTGCACTGTACAGTATATACATTTTTTTGTTTGTTTGTTTATTTGTTTGTTTGTTTTTTTGTTTTTTGTTTTTTTGTTTTGTTTTTATGTGAAGTCATCATTTATCTTCTTCTGTTTGTTAACAGCAGATGTATGCACAAATGTTAGGATACAGTGAAGACAGTCAGCCTGCTACACATTTTTGTGAACACTTGAGGAGCAGAGTGAGGCTGAAATATTCTGCAGCAGTCACTCATGAAGAGAAATTCTTAATAATAAATATCCAGCCAATAATGAATGTGCTTCTGGCTGCAGTTGTCTTCAGGGCATAATATCTAATTTCCTCCCAATGTTTCATATCCCTACTCCGGCATGTCGACACAGTCCATCATTACACCCCAATGCAGGTTCCTATCACTTTTATTTATTTTTCAAATCAATATATAAATCAAAGGCCGGACAGATGAGATCCAATAAATTACAGAGTGCCGGACAAATGGTGAATGTTAACTGTGTAGCGGGAGAGGAGATCCCCACGGGAGCGGCCTGGTGTGTGCCGGCAAAATCCACTAAATGTCATATTAAATCAGAGCTAACTTGAATATTACTCAGTGCTGTTTTTAATACAAGCAGAAATCTCAACCACAGGGGCTGCATCTGAATATGTTACCTCCTGTCTCATCAGATCTTTTTAAAGTTATATGTTTTATGCTAAATCAAATCATAGGTACAGCAAATATGACGACATAGCTTGTGTATAAACAGCCATATAGAGCTATTTTCTTGCATTGTCTTAATTATTTGCATATATTTTACATGCATCACCACATAAATGCATAATTTATATTAATATTTTATGATTCAGACCCGCATTGGTTTGTCGTACTAAGAAATTAAATTAACAGTAGGTTTTTGTGTTCACCCACCAACCAGAGGGGCCAGCGGTTCAAACTTTGCTCAAAGCACATACTGTCATTGTGCTCCTGGGCAAGACACTTTACCCACATTGCCCACATCCAGTCACTGTATGTGGCTGGTTGCGACAGGCAGGGCATCTGGCGTAAAAACCTGCCAAATGACTGCTACTGTTCACTGTGGTGACTCCTAATTAAAGAAAGAAGCAGCTAAGAGATTAATAATAATAATAATAATAATAATAATAATAATAATAATAATAATAATAATAATAATAATAAATACTTGTGTCTGTCTAATTGTCTTCTCAAAATTAAAATTAGTATATACAAGATTTGGCAATATACACACATGCACACCTGACATCCTGAAGGCTCAGTAATACTAGCAGCAGTTGTAGTAATATTTAGTAGCAGCAGCAGCAGCAACAGCAGTAGTGATAGTAACCACATACTATAAAAAAAATTATAATAAAAATAAAAAATAAAATAATAATAAAAAATCCTGTGAAAACTCAAAAACTCAAGGCAAAAGGATCCCTCAAGATTTTTTAGTTTTGGGGTCAACTCAAAATTCCCAAGTTTCCCATTGTTCGGAAAAAAGTATTATTCTTCTGTTAAATTTAGTATTAGTATTCTGTTAGATTTAGTTTTTATCATTATCAATAATACCTTTTCTGAAAAATGGATAGTAACTTGGCTGGAAGATGATAGAGAGTAAAACTTAAAATAAAGTTTTTTGACATATGAACATCAAATTAGAACAAAAAATATTTGTTTTTGAAAACTTTTGATTTTGAGTTAGCCCCAAAACTCGAAAATCTTAAGGGATCACGTTGCCTTGAGTTTATGCAACATTTTTTACAGTGTAGTAGTACTAATAGTAGATTTTGCTGTCCAATTGTTAAAACTTTACATTTAACACATTTTTCTAATAATTATTGTTAATTACTACTTGTATTTATTTTTGTGGAGTACTTTTTCTCCTACTTGATTAATATTATTTCAAAGTACAGTACTTCAGCTTGATTTTGAGTACTTCTTCCATCTCTTGTGTAGACTTCTGAGTCAACCCCATACACTCCAAGCTTATCCATATGGAAAAACAGTTAGCGTTAGTGGAAGAAGGGGAATAAACGGCAGCAAGAGGAGAGATCGCAGGTAAAATAGAGCGCAGAGACGCAGAAGAGAGAAGAGTCAGGAAGGTCAGCCGCCTCCTAAACCTGCACCTGTCATGGACGATCCTCACCATGGACTCTGGAGGTAACGGGAGGTATGACCAGTCAGCTCTGCCGTGGACCGTAACGCGAAGGCCAGCCACACATAATCCAGAGCTAGAGCTATACCTGAGCGGCGCAATCGTGGCTCTCACAGGAGAATATGCTGCAGTCAGGCCCCATAACATCAGGGCACACCTCGGCCCTGACACAACACGACACTCCATATGTGCCGAGGTAGAACCAGGCAGGAGCAGCGGGTCTGTGAAGGAGATCCCCACTGACAGAGGTCCAGTGGGGTGGAGGGGGAGGGGGGGGTCCTCGGTGAAGTGAAACGAGGACCACATCAGGAAACAAAGAGAGCAGCACGACCACTGAAATGCTCTGTGAAAAAAAAAAAAAAAAAATCATATGTCTCAAAGTACTTTTCAGCTGCAGACCCAGGTTTATTGTAGGTAATGGGAAGGTAACCACACTATCTTTGACGTCAGTGTTCTCCTCTGTGCCTGTACAAGTCCCATCTAGCCTCATGAGGATTAAGAAGGAAGCATTTGTATAAGGCCTGTAATGAGCTAATAAAGCCCAGCACATAATCGCATAATAACACATAAGCACTTTGGCAGCTTCAATGAAGAAATAATAACATTTCAAAGGGATAATTGTGGATATGATCTGAGCTTTTTGTCCTTGGATTGCATTGATACATGACTCCACGGAACACAAAGGTCACACTGCGGTGAAAGGGGAAGAGAGGAGCAGGGATGACTTTATTAATGTAGGCAAAAGTGGAAAGTACCGTCATACTTTAAAGGTTGTACTTTCTGTGTACATTTTCTAAAACATATTCATAAAATATTAGTAAAATGTGCAAAGAGCATGATGGCTAGTTACAACCAGAAAGTCCTGGGTTTCATTTTAATAGAGTAGATATAGCAGTGTTAGTAGTTGTAGTAGTAGTAATCACAGTGGTAGTGGTAGTTTTGGTAGATAGATAGACAGACAGACAGACAGACAGACAGAGAGATAGATAGATAGATAGATAGATAGATAGATAGATAGATAGATAGATAGATAGATAGATAGATAGATAGATAGATAGATAGATAGTTTGTAGAACAATATGTTTATGAACATTGTAGAACAAGATGTTTATGACAAAATACTAAAACTTGGATAATTTACACAAAACAGCATTTATATATTCTCATCTAGTTATGATTTAGACTCACAAGATCCCAAATGATGCACCACTTTACAACAATTGCTCCCGTGTCTTTTAATGCCACGCTGGTAAACCAAATCTCATTTAAAAACAATAGCGGAGCAGAAGGCAGTTGCTCTAATATGGAGAATATAAAGAATAAATAATCCAGTTGTCTGCATTGCCCCAACGCAAAGCAATTTAACGCATCGCTGGCACCCGCCTATTAATTTCCCGTAGAAGGAGAGGGAGAGAAGAGGGGGGGAGCCTGGGAGCACTGATTGGAGGGACAACATGGCCACATCATGTATCACCACAGAGCCAAACAAGGCGCACACACGCAAATAACGGACACACACTAGCAAACACACGCATAATTGTAACATCGCTCCCCACAATGTATGGAAGCGAAGTGGCACTATAAGCATAATGATAGTGAATTAATAAGGGGAGCCTACAGATACCAAGCCCCATATGTGATTCGTGTCCCGGGGCTGCAGCATTGATAATGGGAGCCCCCCACATCCCTCAGGCTTATACCATGCTCTGGCTTCTCCTATATAGCTGCTTTAATTAGGCACCCACCTGACCCCTCCCCTGTTTTCCAAAATAAGCAAATATGGGCGTGGCTAAAGCAATAATATGGTTGGCGCCCATCCAGAACCTCAATAACAGCATGGGGGCAAAGAGTGGAGAACATGGAGCTATAAATCTAGAGGTATTTGGACCCAAGCCACAAGCCCCCCCCCCCCCCCCCCACACACACACACACACACAAAAATACAGAGGGCCCACAATATAGGCCCAGTCTTTGAACTGTTTTGCCAAGAAAAATTGTTTTTTTAGTTTTTTATTGATTTAAATTGTTACATCATAGCAATATAAAATGCATTTCTGCTGGAGTGGTTCAGTACAGGTTGTGTCAGAATGGGTTGCATCATTATGGGATGGTTTGATACAATAGCACCTTTGTTTCCATTGCTCTAGGTTCAGTGGACCAGTGCGTACATCATCTAAATGCAATTTGTATTTAAAGCTGAACGTGAATGCATTGCCAATAAGAAAATAAAGAATTCATAGTCTTTTGCTTCAAAAACTGAATATCTATTTACAAATGGCAGTGTATAGCGTCACCCAAAAATTAGCTGATACAATATGGTATGCTTTTTGGCACTTTGAACTCTTTTTGATCATGGAAACATCTCCCTGACCTGCATGCACTGTATTGGTGGAAAATAGCCTATAACTTTCAAAGGCTCACCCATGTGGTCACCCATGGTATGACAGATTCAGTTTCCAAAATAGTAGCATATTTTTTCATGTCAGCATACTGCTCACACGTAACACTTATATACTATTACCAAAAAGTATGCACCTGCAATTTCCCTTCCATCTTTCTATTATGATTATTTAAAAATTATACAGGAATACACATACTTTCCATCCATCCCTCTATCATCGGACCTGTCCCATAGCTTGAGTAGCTCTGATCTGATGCTTGGTTTTTCATTATCACTATGGCCCATCATTACTTCCTCTGATTATAGTCTGGGGGACATTTGAGACAGTTCAAAAGAGCTGGAGATGGCAACAACACACACGCTGAGCTGTTCTTTTCTTTTGGGGGAGAAGAAATGTGCCCCAAAGACATAATGTCTGTGTTTTCCTGCAATTAATTAATGGGTCCCCAGTTAGTTAGCAGTAGCAGCACTAGTTTGAGCTCCGCGACTGAGTGAGGGCGAAGGGGCTGGAGCCAGGCTCGCCTTGGTAGCTGCAGGCTTTTAGTTGTGAGCCACTGGATTTGGACTATTTTTAACAAAATCCTTTTATGGATAGATAAATCTGATTTTATGCAAGAAGAGTCTCCTGGGTTTCAATTAACTGGGGGTCACGCTGCAGATCTATCACAAAAAGAACGAGGGAAGGGGGAGAGAAAGAAAGACAGAGAGGAAAAGATAGAAGAGAAAGGCTTTAATTAATGCGGTCTAATTAAACATTTGTGAAATGCATTATCTGCACTGTTTTTCATGATGAGCCACCAATCCCTAATTGTATACATAACCCCCCCACAATGCACCCATTTTAACATTGTTTAGAGATTACATCATGGTTGTTAATAATGGAAAAGATGCTCTTTTTAAGTGTAGTTTGTCTTCTACAATTGAAGGCAAAAAGAAAATTTGTAATTGGGAATACAGTTTATTTCTCCCATGCTCGAGTCCTCTGGGTGGCTCTCGACAACATCTGACTAAGTGCAGTGATTTGGTGGTGTGAGGTGGGAGAGTGTGCTTACTTCTACACTTGCATCTTGAATCTAATTTGATTCCTAAAACATGCGAGATGACAGCCTCTCGCTGCATGCTGTAGGTAGATTTTACTTTGAATCATGACACACTGTTTAATCATGGGCCACGAGGCACGACAAGTCACTGCACCTGAGGAGAGCGAAATAAAAAGTGTCAAGCGTGTGGGGCGGAGATAGAGAGCGATGGGGAGAGGGCGAGAAAATCCATAACAGATTAAACAGTGTTTGGTCAAAACGCACAGCATGATATGTGCGTCTATCACCTGAGCACGCTCTGTCTCGCTGCCATGCATATTTCTCCTCAGCTGGCTCTCTCTGTTTAACTACCCACAGGGCTCTTCTTAGTGTGCAGTTGATCTCAGGTTGGAGTCGCTTACATGTGTGTGTTTGAGCCACTCCACCCCCATCGCCACCGCCGTGATATTTCTCTCCTCATTCACGTCACACCATGTGCAACAGTAGCACTGTGTTATGTTCATCTTTTAGTGTTTTCTACATAGGGAGGAACGGTTTGGATAACCAGAGATGATCTAAACTGGTATTTTAACTAAACACAAAAGTCTGACAGGTATACGGAAGTTGTCTACAATAGTTGGCAATGCTCAATCTTTGTAGCTAACCCATCTTTTTTATTTGACACATTACTTCTGCTTTCAAACTAATATATAGATTAGCTTTACTATGGCACAACAGCCCTAATGCTCCACAGCTTTGGTGCACAGTCTGCACTGAGCATGCCCAGAAAGCTACTTCACTAATTGGAGATCTAACCTTGATGGCTGCTATCTATCCTTTTGTCTCTCGCTCCATAAGCATGTGTGTCTGGGCCCAGAAATGACTTAATGTGATGTTTTAACATATTTCTGCCAGTAACTGCAGGAGGAGGCTGCTGGTTGGAGACAAATTATCCAAATTAATTTCTAATTTAAAATCCTTTGCCTCCTTTTATTATAGGCTGTGGGCGCCCTTGGAAACACAGGGAATAAAGACAGAGAGGACTAAAGTTAAAGATGGGAGAAGGAATGAAAGGATGCTTTAATAACAGATTTTGGCCTCTAGACCGGTCCAATACACTTCAGGGTTGGGAGGGGTGCATGACACAGGAAGGATTTGAAGAAACATTGCCAACATAAGAAACCACAGAAAGAGGAAAATGGCTCTAAAAGTTTGAGGCACACTTAGCTCCCCCTTTGCTCTAATTAGCAGCCTGGCGTCCTTGTTAGGCCTGAGAGGGAGGAGGAGCCAATGGCCACGATCACGGGTCAATCTTTGAGAAAATGTTATGAATGTGCACACATTAGCCCAGAGTGCACATGTGAACTGTAGGGCCCAGAGCCAGTCCATGTGGAGGCCCTCACTTCTGCTCAAACTCTCCAATTAGCAGGGCTTCTTATGGCCAGAGATTATAATGCTGTCAGACACTGTTTATAATTGATGTTTCTGGCTGAAGATTTGGAGCGTCTTATTCTTAATGGACTTAACATATGGCTTTTTAACTTGCCATTTTGTCGCTATTTCAGGAATTCTCCAATAAGATGTAGATTGTTTTGCAGTGCATCTTTGAAACAGTCCTCATTACTATAGTATCAGTGCTTTTTCCTTGTTATTTTAGGTTCTTGTACCTCAGGAATATGATATGGAATTTAATGAGAAGAAAATGCATTATTACTATAGATTGAACCATTGTATTATTTTTGATGTGATAGCAATAGTTGCAGCAAGATCCTATCCCTTATCAAAGGCTGGTCAGGAAAAAGTATGTGCTGTGTAATATATAGATCACAAGAACAGCAATGCATTTTAATAAAACAAAACTTGTGTTTTGTGTGTTATAGAGGTAGCTAAGGCCATAATATTAACTGTTGTTGTATATTATTGTGCATCTTTCTTCCTTGAGCCTATAGACTTAAGTGCCACAGTCTTTCATACTCTTTTATTTCTTATATTGAAAGCGAAGTTCAGCCTGAATTTATCTTTCTTTGCATTCAGCAGGTAACTGTGGACAACTTTCTTCACTTCAGTCAAGACTCAGTAAACATGATTACTAATATGTACACACATTTACAACAGAAACAACTAACACAACTATATATTGGTAAAATATTCCTTTAAGAAACACTGTTGGAGCTGATTGGTCCAAATTCAGCTGCCTGCACTTTTTTTTGGCTTTATTTTAAAAGACCTTTTTTGTGTTTAACCCAAACCACTTCACCATTTTAGCAAATGCTATATATATATATTTTTTTATTTTATTTATTTTATTTGTTTATTTGGATGGGACAATGCATATTCATGAACATACAATTTGTGAAATCACACATATTGATGTAAATACAGCGGATTTAGCACAGGTGCTAATTTCCATCCGTAGGCCCAGACATAAAATACACATAAATTAGACATTTGACAGACTTGACAAATACAACTGACAGTATACATATAATGCACAGTATCGTACAGTACAATAAACAAACATATGATTCAAGCAATATAAAAGATACAAAGAGATATGTTTAAGATTGTTTAGTATTTCAGACAAGCAACACTATACCTTAAAATAATGTTTCAGAAATTATTTTAGTGGTAGTTGACCTCTTTTCACAGCTATTTACTTACCAATATACACATTACACCATTTGGAAACAATGTTCAATAGCATATACAAGCTCAAAATTACTAACATTATTGCAGAAAACTATAAACTATGACCTTGCTACCTTTTCTGCTTATATAGTTATACAAATTAGGCTTCAGAGTCTAATCAACCTGTGCCTGAGAGTGAGCAAAAGTTACTTTACATTACAGTTGCTTTGAGATTTTTAACAATATATATATTTTTTCTTATCTTTTCTATTGTTTGACTTTAAGAACACAATCCTTGCATTTAGTAGGTAACTGAGGACAACTTTCCACACAAGCAGCTTTATAGCCGTCGCCCCAGCATGTAAACAGCGTACGTATCACTCATTATTTTTCTTGTTAAGTCATTATACAGCGAGACAACAGGCGTCACGCATCGACTGCTAACTGTATGTTTAATCACAGAGTTACCCAGGAGCCTACAGCTTGTTTCAGCTAATATCAAATAATAGCACAATATCACCGTGTAATGAACAAACACACATTTCCTCGCACAAAGACACAGCCTCCAAACATGGCGGATGGGAAACAGGACTCTCAAATTTCGGCTCTCGGGGACGACGAGGTTTGTTGCACTCATGTTTTTTTTTTTTTTGTTTTTTTTTTTTTTGGTTGTAACTGTGGGTGCTGTGTTGGCTCAGGGAGAGGCACGGCGCAGTAATTAAGGACACAGGGAGGAGGATGTTCGTTAGATGCAGTGTCCTCATTAGTGTAGTTAGTTCCAGCCGGAGGTGGTGCAGAGCTGCGGACACATAATGAGACGCATATTGTCACCAAAGTGGGGGACCTAGTACAAGACTTTATAGGCTGGCAAATGAGGGCATATGGAGGCTACTGTTGGACTGATGGGTAAGTTACTCTGAAATATAATGATAAATATCTGCACCTTTTGTGGCCTAATGTCAAAGAATGGAATAATAACCTTCTTCAAGCCACCAGCTCATTTCTTAAACTTGTTTTTTTCCTGCTTAGCTTCAGTGGCTTCCTTCCTTGTTGTTGTAAAGTTTCCAACGTTACGAAAATCAAGAGTCATAGCTATATACAGTAGATGGAGCAATACAGCTACAGCAGGTCACAAGCCACTGTGCTCTTTGTGCCTTTCCCAAACCTGGATAAATAGAAAGGGTTGTGTCAGGAAAAGCATCTGGCAAAAAATAACTGCATGTTAAGAGGCAGATACTTTGTTGTGGTGACGCCAGAAGTATAAATCTAGAAAACAGAAAGAAGTTGTCATACATAGATAGAGCAACTTTTAGAGAGTAGCTAGAGCTTTATAGAATTTATCTTTTGAGTTTATAAATAATTTGTGTGAAAGGCTAATAATAAAAGATGATCACTTCAAAACAATTTTACTATGTTTTCACTATGTTGTTACATCATTACAAGTCTTTTTGGTGTCCTCCTCCACCATCACTTAAAGGTTCCCCTATTGTAATGTTGTTTCCACCTTAAAAACATACCTGGAGTACAAATTTTTTTATCCTTGCTTGTTTGAGTAATCCTGTTTGCTCAGCTCGTCTCACTGCTTTACGTAGACACATGAAACCAGGAAGTGCTCCTGTGCATTTCTAAAGCCCATACATCATTACCAGACTCATTCTGATAATTTCAGCACTTACATTGCCCAGCGTTTATAGCGATATCGCTTTTTGATCCTTCAATGTTGGCTCGTCCTTTCATTGTGGATTAGAATTCGGCAAGCGTTCAATTGTTCACCCACTTATAGGGAACGTGAGTTGGGTTAGAACATTGTGAGACAGTTTAGTTTTACCCTATTTATCATTTTGCTAATAGCTGTGCTAAATAGCCATTTTATGCTCTGTCCAGACACCTAATCCAAGTGTTCTCTGGAAAGTCAAAGTGCCATCCCCCCAAAAGAAGAGGTTTTCTATACATTTCATTATTTTAAGTTATAAAATATGACATACTTATGCAAAGATGCCCCAAAGTATTTGAAAAGAATAATATAGGATCTTTAACTAATCAAGCTGAAAAAGTCCATAAACAAATATAAAATAAAATACAAATACCGCTCTTGATTCTGTTGAACATACCATTGCTTTTGTATTGCTACTTTTACATCATATTATTCACATTGGCCTCAGACAATAAGCCAGCCTACAAATCATTATTACACAGCGTAAGCAGCCAGCCATAGAGACACTGTAGGGGCTCACCTGCCCTGTGGCTAAAGCTACTGTACACACACACACACACTCACAGACTGATGCATAGACAAAGCATCTCCCAGCATGCTCCTCACCACAAGTACCGAACAGGTAATCTCACTTAATCATCTCAGAGGTCACCGCGAAGCGAGGCTGGGCCATAATTGCTGTGCTGAGCAGCGAAAAGTGAAGGATTGTGAAGAGAGGATGAGGGAGGAGGAGATGAATGCAGAGAATGAAAGAGAGAATATGGACAGTGAGGAAGAGGAGGTCTGTGTGAGTCTGTGTGGCTCGAGGGCACAGCGGAGCACAGTGGTCCCTTCAAGGACAGCCTCATACTTGTGAAGAGTCAACATGAGGATAATCTCTCAGTTGTAAAGATTCTTACAATGTGTTATCATTATTAAAAACAGAAAAAAATGTCCCATAGCAACAACGAAAAAGAGCATAGGCTTTATAATATGTTTAACAGCATTAAATACCCACACATCATAAAATCATGCCTAACTTTAGTTTCATAAAGGTCCATGACATCCATAGTAATTTGACACAGACACTAAATAACCTGACCTGATAAAACAGACCCTCACTGAGAATGTTAATTATAGAGGGGGTGCATGGTGGCAGAGTGGTTAGCATTCCTGCCTCTCAGCATGGAGGTCCTGTTAGGTGAATTGGTGAATCTAAATTGCTCATAGTGAAAGGATGTAAGTGAGTGAGTGTCTTTCTCCATGTGCCTGTCTGCAGTGACTAACTCTGTGACTAACTGGCCACTGTCCCAAGAGTATCCCGTCTCAGGCCTATAGTTGTTGGGGAAGGCTCCTGTCATCCGTGACCCCTTACAGAAATAAGCGGAAAAATATAAATTTGTAAAATTGTCATAACTTGCCACTATGTTGCTGATGCCGTTAAACTAAATTGCTAAGAACATTATAATCTGACACATTAGTCTCATTATTTATTGCTAATATGTTGAAGTATCCTCATTAACAAACAGGAAATAAAAGATTATAGTTTAGCATTAGAATAAAGAAAGAAGACCCAGGACGAGTGACTGTCCCTGGGGCCTCAATGGGGCAGCTCTCCCTCAACCTCTGACAGCCATCCAAACAGGTAACAGAGCAATGATTTAAGACTATAATAACCTCTACTTTGGCGGATGGATGATGTCTCCTCTGTGGCTCCTGATGCTTAATGAATGAAACATTAGTAAACACTACTAAAAACATGATTATAGAGCCTCCCTGCCAGCAGCCAGCGAAGAGGAGAGAAAAAAAGATGATACGTAAAATTGTCTATGGCTCTGTTTCGTCACTCTATTGTCCAATTGTTTTATTCTAGCTCAGTACTTCTGAATAAAAGATGAAAGCGAGAAGACCTCAGGAGAAAAATATGTATCTGAATGTGTGTGTGATTTTCGTTTGCCTCTAGACCAAATGATATGTGTACAGCAAGGTGCGCTGCCCGCAGACATGCACAATCCATACAAAGTGTTTTTATATAAGCAATGAGACAAAGAGATGCAGGCACAAAGCGGCAAGGGCTGACTGAAATAGACTGCTCTGACACTGGCCTTACTGGAAAATAGCCACGGTTAGAAGAAATGCTTCGAAATCAAATAAAGGAGATTTATTATGCAAAATCAACTTTTTTCAGCTTTTTGCATTGTTATAATGTTGTTCCCTCATCAAAAAACATACCTGGAGTTGTATTTTGCTTCATTCACGCATGTTTAAATAATCCTCTTTTCTCTGTTTCACTGTTCTGAGCCCTCAAAATGCTTGGTTGCATGAACCTCTGGCTCTCTCCCCTCATACAAAAAGTTTAAGGAAATAAAAAGCTTTTTTTCTTCTGTTTGTGTTCAAAAAATGGCAACACTCTGCTGCCCTCTACTGCTCTCTACACTTGTTCCTTTATGGCTCCAGTAGAAAACGGTTTCATTTAGTCCATTAATATGTTTAAATCTTGTAAAATGTGCAATGCATAACATAATATAATAATATAAAAGCATAATATTTAAGTATTAGTTTTCAAGGCAAGCCAATGTCCTAGCAGGCCACCATACATGTTCATAGACTGTTAAATAAGGTAAACTGAGAAACGTGTATGATTTTATGTGGCTTGACAATGCAAGAATACATTTTCTTTGTGTTACTCTTTTGGTAATCCACTTGAGGCTGAGGTGAGGTACAAGCCAAAGCAAAAACTGACTTATTAATTAATATAGAGTCACATTGCTACACTGTTATATTGTTCTCCCAGTGGGCACTTGTGGTACTGCAACAGAAAACATTAATTTTAAATACATTTTCCCAATAGATAACAAAAACCTGTTGGGTGTCATCTGGCTACAAAGAAAACTAGACCTCAGTAAAGATGGAGGTGCCAATTCATTTTTTACCCCATATTTTGAACTGTATTTTTGTATGTAAAAATGAGACGAAACATTGAATAAAACAGCTCTGTAGATGTGTAGAATAACAGACAACAAATCTCCTCCACATAAAAATAGAGTGATTGCTTTTCCCCCATTTACATTTCCCCAGTGTTTTATATAAAAGTGAAGCCAGGTCTTAGTTTAATGCTTACTAATTGTTGTGGACAAATTTAGCTCAGACAGAATGGGACAGTTGCTGTGTCTTTACATGGCATTGTATACTTGTGCCCAAACATACAGTAACCTCAGTGGCACACATTAAAACACATTCCCTTCACAGTAGGCCAAACTATAAAGTGCATCCTGTCTGTGCGAGCAACAAGGTCGGCAGAAACAGCGGTTTACTGTCACCAAGGGAAACGCCAGTGTGCTGTCGTTGGCTAACAACACTAAATAGGACAACAGCAAGTCAGAGGGGACAAAACTAGAGGAAGTGCTCACTCACCTCTTTCTAATCATGGACGTGTCTTTGGCAGAGACAGTGGGACGTGCAAGGACACACAAACAGGCCAGCCCTGTCTTTGACTCGAGGAGGGACGACCAAAACAAACAAGGGCACAGAAGAGTTGGAATAGTTTGTACACAAGGAGTGGTGAAAGTAAATTGCAATTTTGTGCCTTATTCTAAGATCTTGCTTGTTGCTGTCCCTATGCACATGAAAAATGCACATACTGTAACTTATTCATTCGTTCACCTTTTATATCTTTTTCTCGTTAGGAGTGGCAGGAGGCTTTCCCATCATTTATGTGCATTAGGCAGGGTAACACTAAGACTCCACTCAGAGATTGTGTTCTGACTGACCTGAGGATTGAACCCACAACATCTTTGCTGAGAGGCGGAAGGGCTAACCAGAACCATGCACCAACATAAAATTATCACAGACAATATCTAATGCTATCATGTGGCAATGTACATTATAGAAACAGCTTATATGCCTAATTTTCACGAACAGGAGACGTGAGGGGCATAGCCAATTAAAAATGCCCTGACATTGTCCTGACTGAGAGCTGTCTCTGTCATTGTCTGTAGAGTAAGGTGATTAAAGTGCACTCTTTGTGCCTTTCCAAGCCCTGTGTAATGCAGAGGGTTATGTCAAGAAGGGCATCCAGCACAAAACTTAAGACAAATCACATGAGAAAGATGTTTTGCTGACCCCAACAGGGAAAAGTAAAAAAAAAAAAGAGAAGGATAAAATAAAGTAACTGTAAATGCATGGGGGTGTCCATGTGCTGAAGGATTTACATATGACAAAATAAGGTTAAAAAGATGATGAAATGCTGTGTAATACCTTTATTTAACAATACATTTTTGCATATGTTTGAGTATGTGGGTTTTTGTAAAAAAGTCAAGGGGCTATTTTTGTTCCACTCATGAACATTAATGAAAAAGTCTCAAGTACAGTTGAATTAGCCCCAGATCCTTTAATAGCATCAAAGATAGGAGATGGATTTCCAGCCAACACCGACACTTACCGTAATGTTCATATATATGTATAACACAGTGTGACTTCAGAGTCAAATTAAGTTCACTGGGCTAAATTATACCAGGCTGAATTTACCCATTTATATGACTCTTTTTATGGTGGATTCAAAGCCGCCTAGCTAATCAACGCTCTATTACAAAGCTTCTCCGTGCCCGCACTTTGATTGGCTCCAATTTACATAATGGTGGAAATGCTGAGAAAGTCAGGCCTGAAACTGCTTCCCATTTCCAGCCGATTAAATAGCTTTATGGATTTGAAACATGTGTGATTTTATTTATTTCATTATTCATGCATTGGTCTATTGCACCCGAGTACATGCCGGTTTGTCGGTGTGTGACAATAACATACATTTCTCCCGCATCCTGGACTATGCTCAGTGCTGGAATCCAATTTGTTGCAGGAATGAGAAAACAGCTTCATCTGCAAGTATAGACCTTTGAAAGTAACACATTGTTATGTATAGGCACATACACATCTCTTTCACAAGCCTATGTTATCTTTGGATTGTGAGTTGTCTTGGAACAAGCCAGTGACAGCCCATAATGGTTTGTGTTTGGTAAGTCTGTAAAATCTTTCAATGCAAAATAAATGATGCAAGATAACATTTACTCATAATTTAGTATAATTTCGCTTTTCAGTCACATTGAGTATAGGTGTAATCACTCCTGCCACTACTGTAGAGTGCTCAGTAGTGAAATAAACTAGACTTGAGATAATATTTCAATAATGGTCTAAACATAAGATACAGGTCTGAGTGTTAGAGAGAGAAAGTGCAGCAGCCAGAGGCATCCCAGCAGGACTCTCTGCACTCAGTTGATTTCACATTCCCTTTTCTCCTTGTCTGCCTGCTCTGCCATTTACAAAGTGCACGAGCTGAGGACGGTCACACAAGCCAATACACTCACATATTATCAGACCAAAATCAGCGTATGTCCTAAATAAAGAGCAGTGTTGTTCCAGTGAGCTGATGATGCCTTCGTGCATAACATCAGTTGAACAATTGATCCATAAAACTAATGAAAAGTTAAAACCTTGGATGTCGGATCCTTCCAACAAAGTCTTCATTAATGCGTTGACAATAATTTCTGAATTATCACAGGACAGCCATTCTTGTGGCCCCCTTAAATATCAGAAAATCCCATGCATAGCCCCAACAATAAAACTTTGTGTCTTTGTGTTTTTCGCCATTGATTTTTATAAAAAACACTGACTCTTGGTTCTCTTAATATTTTTAAGTATAGAACTGTAATTTTCCTTTAATGTATTTAATAGACAACCTCTGATGACCCCCCCATGCAGTGCCTTTGCAGCCCCCGAGGGAGCCACAGACCTCACTTTTGGAACCGCTGTCATGGGAGAACCATCATTGGCGATAAATACACCTACGACTTTTCAAATGCAGATGAAATTTAAATGCTATAGACTGTAAACAGAAAGATTTTTTATAGACTGGGAGATGTATTCAAAGCACGCACTGATAAATAAAAAGTAACATTTTAATAGCTTTTCTGTTTTTGTAAACTTTAAATAGATTTGTTTCCATTTGGGATCTAGATACAGTATTTTATAGCAGTATTCATTTTTGCTCAAACTGGCATCAAAGTAAGAAAACAGACCCTTTTCCTTGGTCTGCCCATTGTGAACAAGCCTGAAAGTCAAGAGTTGGAGGATATTAAAACACTAGAAGAAGAACAAGAGCAAAGTGAGAAGATCAAAATTAGAGCCAGGCTGGGGGCACAAAGCCTCAGTGTCTTCCCCTCTCATCTCCCCTCACTCTTTCTCCTCTCATCTGACGCCACATGACGCCCGGCCCAGGTAACTGCACTTTTTAATGACGCCATTTGCCTAATGCCTTCTTGTGCTTGTCAATCTATCTCACATTATGCCTCATATCATATCCCTCTCCACTGTAGTGCACACCAAAGACCCTTGCCTGAAACATTGCTCCGAAGTGCCATTAGGGGTGCATCCTCCAGACTAATTGGGAGGGAGGCACCAAAAGACAAGCAAGAAAACAACAACAAAAACAGGATTTTGGAGACGCAGGACGCCGGTGATGGGCATATCTTTTATCCTCACTTCCCTCTTTCTGCTGATCCAAGACTTTCACCGGGAACAAATTGGGCTAAGGAGGAAGTCAGAGGGGAAAGTGTGTTGTTGCACCACATTTTGACAGCCTATAGAGAAAAAAACTTTAGTTCACCGAGTAGCTAAGTCTGTACTGAACCTGTTCTTGTCAACTCTCCACTTTCTCTGTGTGTGCTTTTTGATTTCATGTTGTACCGATCCCCCATTGGATCAATTATTTGTGTAAAGCGCCTACTTCAGACATATTTGCTGCCATGTATAGTATCTACCATGCGTAAAAAGAGTAGCAGGGTAATGTACATAAGGCGTCTGACTACTTCTTAGCAGTAAAATGACACCATGAATACTTGTAAGTAAGCAGAATTTTCTATTGCTATGTTGCAAAAAAGAAATGATGGCATGTCAGATGTCTTAAGTCATCAGGTTTTAGGGAATGTGAACACAAATAAGAAGCCTTCAGCATGTTTTTACTTTACATTAAAGTCAACCACATTGTCAAAACCTGAGGTCTGAGTTTTACTACTGATAATATAAGGTGGAATAGTTGATTGCCCAATATAAACAGCTGATTTTCAAATGCAAAATTTCTGAATAATGGAAAGCAACATTTAAGGGCCTAGAAATCATCTGCGGATCAGGTTTTTAATGGTAAGGTGATACTATGTTCTTGAGGAAAAGGTTAATGAGACATGAATGAATATGAGCTACAGATAAAGAAAGAAAAAAAGGAAGTCTGGATACTTTCTATTTTCCAGGAGTGGCCATAGTGAATTATTGGCTGTTTACTTTTGAAGGTTCACTGATGCCCTTCCTGATGGAGTCCTCTGCATTTATCCGAGCTTGGGACAGACTTTGAATTTAGAATAGGGGCCACAGATCTTCTTCCCATTCAGCTTATACCTTCTTGGGTTGCCATGCAAATTGTCTACCTCTTACGGTCCTGTGATTTAGCTATCGATTGAGCATAGGTTTTCACGCCAGATGCCCTTCCTGATGCAACCTCTCCATTTATCCAGGCTTTGGACAGGCACAAACGATACACTGGCTTGTGACGCCATGTTGCTGGATTTGATTATGGGCCACAGATGATTACTTTAAATCCGTCAGCTATTGTGTAAAGATGTTGCAACTAAATTAAGCCAGAAACCTCAACACTCAATGTTTTCAGTGCAAACTTTTATTTAATTTACAATATGATTAACACAAAATATACTTTCTGACCCACTTTTATTTCTTATGACAGCCTATACCAGCCATAGTCCACACTTTCAAAAGCCTGAACGCACACACACTTCATGTCTTGAGCACACATCCCAGCAGAGGCTTTTATGACAGGGCCGGTGACATGAGTCCGCTGGATGAATAGTTTGATAGCCTCGGGCAGAGAGGGGAAAGATCGGCCGTAAATAGGATTGAAGTTTAAATGGAATAATGCGGTCGGGAAAAAAAAGAGGCGCGAGGGCTCGGAGTGGGGGCAAACCCAGAGGTAACACAGAGGTGACGGGTTCGCCTCGAGAGCGGCTCAAGCAATAATAAGACTCTGTTTTAGGGCAGAGGAGGAAAGTGAGAAGAGAAAGTGTTTGGGACAAAGTTAGGATTGAATTCAATGTCGGGTGATGTGAGGGAGGGATGGTTGTTAGAGACCACAAAACACTGGATACAGACACAAAATATCCAATGGCCTTAAATCTTGTACATTGAAAACAGTATCATTTTTATTAAAATTTTAATTCAATTCTCATTAAGATATCAAGGATTTAATCAAATACATAATTTAATAAAAAATGACGCATTTTGCATGGAATAACAAATTCTGCGTGCTTGCAAAGGTGAATTAATGAATTTAAAGGGGTTATATTATGCAAAATTGATTTTTTCAGCTTTTTACCATGTTAGATTGTTGTTCCCTCATCAAAAACATACACTCATGTTTAAGTAATCCTCTATTTTCTGTTATGTCTGTTTTGAGCTCTCAAAATGCTCAGTTCTACAAACTTCCGCCTCTCTCACAAACCCCCACCCACTCCAGGAAGCTCTGACCAATCAGCAAGCCCGCTATATCCAGTCTGTTTTCGATCATTTATCCAAAAAACAGTGTACAACTCTGTTTCCCCTTTAAATTGCCTCAAATTAGTAAATGTGTGGGTGAATGGCTTTTGAAAGTGTATGTGTCTATGTGTCCGGAAGCTCTGCTATTTTCCCCAACATCTTTTGTTCAAGATAGTTTCTACTGCCCAATCATAACCATTCATGTAAAATGGGAGGGGCTTTATGCATTGCTTTGTTTCTTCATTTTGTTGTGTATTTTTTTTTTTTTTTTTTTTTAATTGTCTGCATATGCGTATGTTGGTACTGACTTCTGTTTTCTGATTGGCAAATGTCTATCCAATTGCATTTGGAAGTCTAACTTAAATGACTGTGTTTGTAGCATACAGTATAAAGATGGCTGGTCAGGGTAACTAAAAATACACACACCACTTTTACAAGTTTTAAATGCCATGTAGGCTAGGCACTTAACAATAATAATGACTTTCATTGGTCACTATTTGTCAGGATACCCAAAGGACACCTTCCAGTAAAAACAATTATAACAGACAGTGGCTAAGATACACACTATATAAAATAACTAATTTACAATAAAAAAGCTATGGGTACCTTCAAAGAGTGTACTGCTTTATAAGAGCCAAATTCAACTACAGCTTAACTTCACTTGAGATTATTGATAAGAAATAATTGACAGAACAATAGAAACTCCTGTTTGTATTCACAGGGGATGGTTAGGTTGTAATGAGTTGACAGACTGGTGATGTAGAGTACGAGGTGATCCCAGTGGGCCCACATTAAGAAGCCGTGCCTTCGTTACGAGTCATTACACAGCCTTAAAGCTGATGGCATGGGCAGGAAAGATTAATAAGTGTCCAACTAGAAGGACGTCTGTGGGGGATTTATGTAAGGCTTGCATGCAAAAGGCTTCAGAAAACACTTTGGTGTTAAGTTTTCAGTAGCTACTTTTTTGTCTTTCATATTTCTGTCATCTTCCATTTATTCCTAGGTCGCAGGTGGCTGGAGCATACCCCAGCGACTATGGGCCATGCATGGAGAAAACCCAGGACAATGGACCATTAGTCATTGGCCTGACACAGAGACATCCAATGAAGAGTAGTTTATAAATGTAAGGCTATAATAATCAACTTGTTTTAATACAATCCTGTTACTAACATGAAATCCCCAAAACATGTCTCTTTACTCTTCCTACATCTATAAATATAGCACATTACAACATTAATAGCTGCTCCCCCAACAACTGTGGCATGGGATAAGCTCCACACTAAATTAGCCACAATTAGCGTGGCAGCAGACATGGACAAGACCATCCCCCAAATGCTACTAAATGGCCAGCCAATCATCTGTGAGTGAGTACAGTCCACTGAATCATTTCTCAGATCGATGCTCTCGCTAAGTGTTATGGGTAAAAAGGCCCTCCTCTGCCTGATCAGCTGGATGTGGACAATTAGACCGGAGTTAGGGGACAGCCTTGATTAGCACAACGCTTCAGGGCAACGCAGATCATTTATCATGCAGCACTGCACTTCTGCACCTCTGTGAAACAGCAGCACATTCAACTTCACCACATGAGGGTTGGAGCTCTTTTTATTCACTTTATGATTATTGTTTAGAAAGTTATTACAGGTATTGATTACATTATATAACAAACCACTCCACTGTTATTAGAAATACATAATCATCTCATTTGTAATCACATGTAAAGAGTGCAGGATAACTACAGATATAATACACAAGTACTACACAGAAAATTAACTTTCATACTGTAGGTGCATTACAATGTGCTACTGTGTATTAAAAAAGAAAGCAAATCTTTGACAGCAATGGAAGTGGCTGGAGATATGGTCATACTACTGCACTGAGCATTGTTTCTATTTTTTCTGTCATTTTCATTTTACTTGAGCACCAAATCACAAAAGAAAATGTCTCAAGATATTTCCAGATTTTAGTTTCAGAGCAAAAAGCAAACATTACCTCGTTCACATGATTTTGGTGACAGTGGCAAGGAAAAATAGCCTCCTAACAGGCAGAAACTTTGGGTTAGGGTTAGGGCAGACCAAGGCTCTGGGTGGGCGCCTGGGCGGTCGACTGCCAAAGATGCCACAATTTTTGCTTGCGAATCCTCATTGGCTGGTTCACAATGATACATAATGATTTTTGTCATTGAAGTAGTAATCAGATGTGTCAGTCAAAATTCATACAACTTTTGAGGCACTTTATATCATTAAACTATACTTTTCTTGTTATGCACAGCCTGCATATGTGCTGCATGTTAACTTACAAGTATTATAGTTAAACATACCCCAGGAAAACTTGTATCTGACCCACAAGATTGACCACACATAATTATATGCACTATTAAACCGTGTGCATCAGAAATTACTGTTATCACTTTATGTAATCCCCTGTCTCTACGTCAGACAGCAGCTCACAACAATCCATCTTTGGTGAACCACGCTGTGTTCACATACAGTCCCTGCTTCTGCCCACTCAGCCGTGGACCTCACTGCTACCAGGTAACAGTCTGGTGCCCAGCCACTCCTTACCTCCATGAAATTAAGCATAAAACATTAATAGAGGCAGATTAGCTTTTAAAACCAGACTAATGTACCATGAAATGCTGCGACCATGCTCTACCGATCAGAGGCACTGAGGACTGACCTGTTTCAGATTGGCTGTGACCAACGTCTGAAGGATCTTAAAGGGACTATTTAGATGAACATGGCCACATACAAGAGTCCATTGTACATTGGATTTTCTGTGCTACATGGCTGCATTTGGGGCCAATTTGTTTTCACAGTTTTGCTAATGTCAGGTACTTGGGGGTTAGTTGTGTTGTGCAAAGATTTGAAGAATCAAGCGTCTTTGTAACTACATTTTTTGTGGAAAGAGATTGAGAATTATAAGCTTAGTTCTTGTAAGATATTAACAATAGCAAATACTCTACCCACAAAATTGTGTGTCTTGTTCAAACTAGAACCTCTTTTGAGATAGCTGTTTGTCTCTTCTGATAAAATGCTCCTTTAGTGCCATGGTAGCTCAGTTGGTAGAGAAAATGACCCATTTATAAAGCAACTGCAGCTTGCCTCTGCACTGTGACTTTGAGGTTTCCTGTTCTCATGGTTTTCTGTAAATACTCCCCTGCCTTATCTCATAAAGCCTAAAAGACAATATCTATGTAAATAAATTTAATTTTATATAATTTGTTCAGTTGTTGTTGTTTTTTTTGTTTTTGTTTTTGTTTTTTGTTTTTTTTTCCTCAAATTTAGGCTCAGTATTTTTGTGTAGTGGTGTTATTGCAGTCTTTTCTATTTAACAGTTAACAACATACTGTACCTCCAGTCAGGTGAAATAGTCATTACCTTCTCTAAAATTTTATTTTTTGTGTTATAAGTATGTAGAAAAAAAAAATTGGTTTTGTAACCTTTTCCCGATTTATGAGTGGCAGCAATTTTTTTCTTCTCTCATTTTGGCCCACTTCTTTTCTGTCTGTACATCTTATGATTACTTGATTTATTAATATTGGTCTGCTGATTAGCTGCACAGTTGCAACTCACCTTTCTTAAATCCTAAATCTTAATTTCTATGGAAATATTGTTCCTGTCCGCTAGTGCCTATGTTCCCAAAGCAACTGGGGTTAAGGTTAGGATTAGGGAACATCAGGACTTTCCCAAATGCACAGGTACCTATGTTTCCCAGGCCATATTTATTACACACTCAAAATAAACAGCTGCTTCAAGTCAGGTTATGTTGTTTGTTAAATGTTAATAAAATTAACAGAATATGTTTGATAAATCAACTGTAGCAACATCTTTTTGCTTTGTTTCTTTAAAGTTGTTGTGAAACTGATGTGAAGAGACTCCAAACGCTCTACACAAAAACTGTTATCTGCAAAAGGTCAAGGGTCACTGATTCAGATCTTTGTATTTGTCAAGTGGATGTTAACTATGTTTTACTTTGCAGAGTGGGGTCTTTCTCCACAAACGGGAAAACACAATAGAGACAGATCTGCAGTGAAGCAGGCAACAGCACTGTCGGATGTTGCTGTTTATGCTCCCCATCACACCAAACACACACCAAACACACACCAAACACACACACATGCACATCTTATGGCAAATACGCACGCACACAACCTCAACAGCAGGGCCCTGTCTCGGATCACGATGGAGCATGGATCTGCGGCGCGCTGAAAGCAAACGATTTGAGGCATATGTCAAGTCCTAGTGGATTCAAAACAAAGGACTGTCGGGAACACTCTGCCTCGGCCGCTCTGCTTACATCAGACCCGTGCAGTCCTCCCAGTCCAAGACCAAAGCCATCATCGTCCTATCACGTCGTCCCTGTGCTTTACCCCCACACACTGCTGCAGACTCGGCTCCCATCTGAACAACAGACCTAACATTTGCCTGCGAGGCTCGGGATGGGGGCCGTGACACCCAGGAGACTGAGTCCATTCACATTACACACTGTGGGACAAGCTGCAGCGGGACGGGGAAAGGGGAGCAGAACAAAAAGAAAGTGTGTGCCACCATAGAGGTGTAGAAGTATGGTTGAGAGCACCTTAAAACCTATCTGGCATTTATGTATAATAAGATGATTATGATTGTATTAAGCTAAGGCTAAGCTTATGGGTTGATTATGCCATTAAGGTATTAATGTCAACCTGTCATGACAGCATGAATACAATTGCAATTAATGGTTCAATTACACTGCAGAAAAAAATGTTTTGGATTAAAAGATGAACGCTGCATAAATAGTGTGCTCTCTGTTTGGATGAGCTGTAAATTAGTGTAAGCTGTAAATTAGTGTGTCTTTTCTAATAAAGGGGGATGTCTAATTGGTATAAAGCCTTATTTCCACTATTTTATATCAACACAGGTGGAATAAAAAGGAAATGCAGAAACAGAGAGCTAATGCACATGGGGCAAAGAGTCAAAATGTAGAAAAATCTGCATTTGGCAGTACACATTTAAGTCTTGTCAGAAGAGCTTATCATTATCGTTAGAGGAGGGCTCTAATGAACTATGAAGACTCCAAGACCTAGATATAAAGCTGCACGGTACAAAGGCTATTAGGCTATTATTAAAATATTTGGTTTAAAGAGGTCCTTTTCCCATAAGTATGTGGTTTTAAAGGCAATCTAAACAAGCAGCCAGAATATAGACAATGTTGTAAAATACAAAAATGCTGACAATCAAATGTCATGTTTTGTTAGTGAAAAGCACTTTGCCCAAGACAAGAGCCTATGATGCCTCTGAGGCAGTGTTGGCGCTCATAGGCGCAAATAGGATCTAAACATGTAATATTTTGTTTTGTTTTGTTTGTTTGTTTGTTTTTTATTACATTTGCTTCCTTTCAAAGATATGAAAGAGAGTGACATCCATCAAAATGCATTTGATTTATAAAATAACTGAAGAAATCCTCAATAGGAACACAAATCTAGAGTGGACTATTTTGTGCTCTCTTTGCACCCAAAACATGATGGATGGATATTCTTTGCTTCCCACTGTGAGATATATAATGGGGTTAAATCTGGGCAGAGTGGGTTCAACACGGTCCTCTTCTTAAGACCCTGGAAAATGACTGTCATCATCTTTCACAGCAGGCTGGACGGGCCCATCCCTGATCCAAGATGGCCGCCCAGACTTCCTCTGTTTATCTATCAGTCTGGACTTTTAGCAGACGTATAAATGATTTTGAAATGTTAATCAAGTAGACAAAGACCAGACACAACATTGCCTGTGCACACACTGTACCCTCATGGACTGTTAATGTTATGCTTCCCACTTGGTCTTTAGTATGTAAAACTGATATGATAGATGATCCTACAAGAGACCAAGCAGAGGGAAACACAGTGGTGGTGGTACTACTACACAAGTCGACCCTAGGCCCGGGACTAACGACTCTTTGCCAAGTAAATGATGATAAACACGCACTCCACTTCCACCAGTGAGTGCGCATTACCTAATGATGTTCAATGGCGGTGGTGAGCGGTAAAGACAACAAATATATTATACCAATGCATCTTAAATGGACATCCCTGAGGAAACCCATCTGAATTGTAAATTTATGCGCTAGCCTCATTTTTCATGTGCTGCAAGGGTAAAATACCAAACAACTGTGTACTTAATGTGCAATGTTTTCTGCATTTTTACATCTTTATAGTCACTTACAGGGCTCTGCATGTATTTATTTATATGAAATGTGTAGCACTTTTCATGTCAGAGATAAACTACGTTAAGATGACTGTTTTTATGCTGTAGTATGCCACAGGTCACAACTTTTTTCCTAAATAAAAAGTCTGAAGTGGAGATGGGTCTGGCTGGGTCTAAAATGACCGCATTATAAAATCTTATACCAAAACAAGTCTAAGGGCTGAATATTGGTGTAACAGAAATGTGTGTGTCCCAAAAGTGGAGCATGATCAGGTCAGCCTGCAACATTGCTGTCCTGATGACATCTGTGCCAATGTCCTCTTAGCTGCTTCAGTTTAAACTGCCCAGACCTAGAGCTCGTCCCATTAGAGAGTTGGCCTCTGCACACCTGAACAGTTCTAGCCTGGCCAGCCAGACCTGTTCACTTTCTCACAGTAAAATTAAGTGGATCTAGGAACTTTTTTTTACCTAAATCAGTTCAACTATGGCAATCAAAACTTGCTCCAGTGGAGGGCTACTATGGGGCTAGCTGTACGGACTGCTTTGTTTCCTGGTTGGTTGAGTATTTTTCAGTCCAGAGGCAGATTATTGTAGATATGTGGGTACTGCCCCTGTTTTAAGATTGGTTGTAGGTCTGTTGAAATTCCATTCAAATGTAGTTTCATTCCTTCACAATTGTTCACACTCCTGCTATATCAAAATGATAAAAAGAAGATGAAATGTACACAATAAATTAATCAAGGTACAGATTTTTAGTTGGGTCCTCAAGTTTTTCTTGTCAAGATTCATTCATGGCATTTTACCTTTATTTGCGAGATGGTAGAGTGACAGGAAATGAGAGATGGGTATGACATGGACCGAAACCACCCAAGCTAAGATTTGAACCAAGGTTGCTCTTGTATGTGCTATGCCACCAAGGCACCCTATAAAGCTTTTTGATGTTCTCCATGAGCAGGTGTAGCACTTACAAAGCCTTAGACTTGCCATTGCAAATGCACTTTCAGTGGCAGTAACCGTAGAGAAAGGTCAGAGTAAAGAAGAACAAATAGGATGTGACCTGTCTTGTTCTGTTCTATGCTGTGCTGCTATATGAGAGGAAGTTTACAAAAATGGTAAGAGTATTTTTTCTCACCATCAGTGTTTTTAATGCCATAAGATATCATGGTAAAAAAGGCACATGTAAATAATAAATGTCAATTAACTGCATGTATTGCATGTTATACAGTGAATCATAAAGACTATTGCTTCCAGGTATTTTCTTTATGTTTTAAGTATGTTTAGCTTTGTCGAGGTGCTAACTTTGACTGCAGAGAATCCTGATACAGATCTTCAGTCACTCACCTCAAGCAAGAAAAGCAAAGTATGGAAGGAAAGAGCGAAACATTGGATTCCCAGTAGGCCCACAAGAGTAAAACCGTCCAACATGGGGCGTGTATGTCTGCCCCACATGTCGAATATGAGCAAGACTTAACCAAATCTATTTCTGAACATGTGAACTGTGGGCTGTCTGGGTGGGTGTAGTTTTGAAAACCTCTAATGGGGAGGTTTAAGTGCATCAAGAGTTACGTACAGGCAATATAACATAAAACAATATAACAGATATTTGTGTATGTTATATGTGTCTACTTCATGCTGTCTAAGATGTATCTCTGCCAAGGTCACAATGTTGGTAAGCAACTGTATACTTTTACTCAAGTAATTTACGTGAACAACATTTTAAATTCTGTACATTTTCTATAAAATACTTTTACTTGAATAAATTCTGGGGGAAAATGTATACTTTCATGGAAGTAATTTTTTATAATCTTTGACTGAGTGGACTTATTATTTTACTTGCAGTCAGAGTAGTAATAGTAGTGGTGGTATTAGTAGATTTAGTTCGGAAATTGGTAGTAGTAGTAGTTGTTGTGATAGTACTAATAGTAGTGGTGGTAGTAGTTATAGTAGTAGTCGTAGCAGTAGTGGTGGTATAGTGGTTGTAGTTGAAGTAGTAGTAGTTGCTGTGATAGTAGTGGTAGTAGTAGGGGTGATAGTAGTAGTAGTAGTTGTTGTGGTCGTAGTAGTTGTGGTAGTAGTAGTCGTGGTAGTTGTTGTAGTATTTGTGGGTATAGTGGTAGTAGTAGTAGTGATGGTAGTAGTAGTGGTAGTAGTAAAAAAACATTAATTGTACCTATACTTTACATTACCTAAAAATCTTTACTTCTGCCCTACTTATAATTTTGTTGAGTACCGTTACTTCTAATTGAGTATAAATATTTTGAAGTAACAGATTCCTCTTCCAGCTGCACCAAGGTCATGTCATCATCAGGGAGGACATGTCCTGTCTCCTGCAGAGCTGCTGAGTCCTACAGCAACAGCACCTCCAAAGTGCTGAACATGGCTCTTCTGACACATGGGATATCCCATCAGCACTCATACACATGCACACAAACACCTCAGTCTGAAGGTCTGTCAGCTCGGGACCAGGGGGGTAGCTGTCGGTGCGTCTCTGGGGTCGACGTGCCCTGACACTCACACAAAAGATACTGTATACACGGGGCGACGCCAGCGGTCAGGCCTTTCAGCTCATATCTGCAGGCTGCGTGACAGACAGAGGCCAATGTGTGGACAAGCTGGTTTGAATACGCCAGTCACTGTGATCCATGGTGCTTACGGGGGGAAAAAATGCTGAGGCAAAATAAAATGGTCTTATCCCCTTCTGGATATGGATTCTCAGGTTTGCTGTCTGGTTGGAGTCTATAGATCCATGGGTTCTCTCTGTCCAAAGACATGGATGTGTTAAGTGAATTGGTGACTCTGGCGACTATGAATGTAAGCGTGAATGTTTGTTTGACAGTGTACATCTCTGTGCCGGACCTACGACTTACTAATCATGGTCCAGGGAGTACCTAAGGCCCATAGTTGCTGGCAGGCCCATCAACAGAGGGGGTGCAAAGGGGTCTGTTGTCCTGGATCTCAGGGTCAGATGGGCCCAGAAATAGTCCCTCTTCTTTAATTTTTTTACTATTATAATGGGCTCATGTGAAGCCTTCTTGCCCTGGGCCCCAGCAAACCTGTCGATGGACCTGTTTGCTGTGATAGGTTCCAACCGCCCCTGATCCCTAAGGGTATTCCAATTAGTGAAAGAAATTAAATGAAAACATAAAATTGCATAGAAATGGAATAGATGCTGAGTTAATATTAGATCACAAATGCCCACACAAAGCAAGACTGTGTTTTAAAATAGAAAACAGTAATGTGCTTCTACTCCAGCAGTTCTAAGTTTGTCCTTTCTGAGCACTTGTAGGAACAGGAGGCCAGGGCTTCTACTGCAGTCAATGGAACTTTAAATGTAAAACTTTAACTCTGTACTACAAAATCTTACACACTGCAAAGTAAAGGTAAAAATGTAATGTATTACTGAGTACAGAACCACTGTAAAAAGCGACCTTACCAAGTTTAGGCTTACCAAGCTCTAAATTATTAGCTTTTGGAACTTTTCTGTCTAAAAAGAAGCATTTGCATATGTGTGACTTAACTAAGTATATCTTCTAAACTTTAATTTGTTTGAGTGTTTTAACTAAAATCTTAATTAGTTTCCGGTCACCTTCCAAAGCAGGTCACATGCACAACAAATCTAAACAGTGTAATTCTCCTGTGGTTGATTGTAATTAAGTGTAATATGATATAACACAGAGAAAAACACATTTGAAGTCATAGGTCTGTGTACTGTGAGCTGCCTCCAGTAAAATAGTAAACAGCATTGTGTGAAGGCTAAACAACAGGTTAATGAGAACGTCCCATGACCACTTTCCACATCCCCCCCTCCACTTCCCCAGTTGACATCATGTTGTTCAATATCTATCCATCATGCTTTAACTTCCTCCCTGTATTTCCATCATATCTTTGTTATTCGGATGCCACTAGACCTATGTTGTTTCGACCCCTTTTACCCGTTCCCCGTTGGCCCCTGGGTCTCCTCCGCGCTCCTTTAGCGGCCCCTTCCCACCAGTCATCCAACAGCCATCTGTCGGCCTCCTCCTTCTCGACGCTTGCCTCATTTGGTCGCTCTGCAGGACTGTGTCGGCGCTCCAACACTGGTGAGCTCCTCTTATCAAACTCATGTGGAGGGCCTAATTAGTCGGTGGGCTTTTGGAAGTGCCAGCTGGGGTTAAGAGGTGGCCGCCAGGGCTTGAGAGGTGGTCCGAGCCGTTCCCTTCAGCGGAGCATAAAGGAAGTAAAAAAGCAAAATAATACTTGCATATTACAGTGTTTGGTAATGGATAGACTCGTGTCAGGGGAGGTTTTGGTCAATTGTTGTTATTCTGTTGCAAATGGCAGCTGACATCATGGGAAGCACAAAAAACAATCCCCAAGGACACAACTGTATGTGTGTTAAAGGAATTTGTGATAAGAAAGCAAGTGAAAATCTTGTAGCACCATCTGATGTAAGTAGACAACAATGTAAACTGGTGCCTGTGTGTTTTGTGTGTGAATGTTAAGTCGTCCAGAAGTGGTCCAGTGGTGGTTACTCAGTCCACACCAGTGACTGTGATTGTGGGACCCAATTTTATCCCTATTCTGTAACCCACTATAAAATAACTTATTTTTTCTCACATTTGTTTCAACATTTACTGTAATTAAGACTTTTTTTTTTAGATTTTAAAAAGTAAAAAATGCTTGACTTCAAACTACCATACAAAGAATTCCATGCATGTGGGTAACATGTAGCACAATGGTTTATCTGTTATTTTTATTTTTAAGTATATATTTTTGAGCCTTTTTGATAGAAACAGGGGTAGAGAACTACAGAATGACATTGAGCACTGCATTGAACTGACTTATGTTGGATTTGAACCCCGCACTTACAGGATACATGGTATGTGCTCTACCAGGTAAGCCACCGAAGCTCCCCCTTTCTGTTATTTTTTTTAATGTCACCAAGCAAAAAAAAAATAAAAATAAAAAATGTGCTGAGAGTACCACAGCAACTGAACCTATATTTACTGAAGTATTTCACTACATTGGTCTCTGAAATGAACTTGTAAAAGAGGTGAAGTTCAAAATGAGAAAAGTGGGATGTGTCACAGAATAAAGACCTCACTCAAACAACTGGGTCACTCCACTGCAGTACGAGGAGAAAAGGGGTTTTGGGGTCACCACTCTCAATATCATCACTATCATATCATCATGCACTCAGTACTTAAAATATATTTGACTAGACTTACATCATTCTTATCAGGTTAGAGCCTTTAAGTAAATCACATCTAATCTGAAACATTAGATATCATGTATAGAAAGATTATTCATGTTTGCCATGTGCTTATTTGACATCTTTTTGGTAATCATGGATCCTCTGTACTCGCTTTAAACAATGACACCTTGTTTAAACATGTTTTTTGGCAGACATCATAGAAATTATTAGTATTAATACACAACAAAAATGTGACAACAATGCATAAATCAAAAAAAAAACAAATGCAAGGATTTTCAAATCTCATACAACCACACTTTATTCACAATTGAACATAAACAACCTATCAGGTGAAAGTGCTTTTCCAAAATGCTATTTTTGTACCTGTCATGTCTTTTTACTTAAATGTTGCTGATTTATTAACTTAACAGCAAAATACATTTTTTTATTACTATCACTGCCTTTTCCAGCCTATTGTTCCCCTGTCAACTATTTTGAGATGTGTTGCTGCCATCAATTTCAAAATGAGCAATATTTTTTATCAAATTATTGTACAGGTCTAAAAATAGTTTCAACACCTGGTTTATTGTTTCATTGAGAATATTAATGCATGAGATTTGAGAATCATTGCATTCAGTTTTTTTTTTTTTTTTTTTTTTTTTTTCTTTTGTTTAGTATCCAAACGTCTTTGGAATAGGGGTTGTAGAGACATTAATATTTCATTTTCTAAAAACTTGACTTGAGAGTTCTGTTTAAATATATAACGTTTTTTTCAGTATTGTAGATCTCCTCTGTGTTGTGCTGTAGACAAAACAAAGCCTATTATCCTAAGGCGAGTTATGGCTCCCTGGGTACGAGCATCTAAGTGGCACTTTGTGTATTTGTCATACATTTAAAAAGCCTCTAAGCCTGGACCAATTACACACATTCAGGTAAAAACAACTCCTCTTCATCTGCGCCGGCCTTCGTAACTGTGTTTGTCTTCTCGGTGACAAGGCCCTGGGTCAAATCCAACATGGCGGAAGGTAAATTCAAGAGATGAACGCTGCGGCTTCTGTCTTGCCACCATTCAGCACTTGGCTTAAGGTGTGTTTGTTCATGCATCGAGGTCGACCAATTAGCCCTGTCTGCAGATCTACTTCCTGCCAGTTCCTCTACACATCTGAGGGCTTTGGGGCAGGTGATTAACACAGACCATGGTTATCAGTCTTTATAAGTGATTCCTTCATCTCTGAAACAAGATGGTAAAGAGTTTGTATAGAGTTTGGCTTTGACCATTCAAAGTCATGAGAGCTGCTCTAGGGAACCAGGTGCCCTTTCCAACAAAGAAGACTAAACAAGTTGATATTTTTAGTTGAAGATTTGTTATTGTGTTACCAAACTCTCCATACGCTCAGGCTTGTGGCATTTTCCAAGACCTGATTCATTCCTGCTTTTTTTCTTTTCTTAAAAGTTTGCTTCTTTAGATGTTTAAAGATAAAAGCAATGCAGTGATAGCTAGCTTTAAAGAGACTCATTTTACCTGAGGAATCAAAAGATTTCTCACACCCTTGGCTTTAGACAAGGACGCTCCAGCAGCACATACGCGGCCGAGGTGGGGAATGACTTAAAGGGAACGTCTTGCTTTCAAGCTTCACAAACACACACACATCTCTCTCTCTCTCTCTCTCCCTCTCCCTCTCTCTCTCTCTCTCTCTCTCTCTCTCTCTCTCTCTCTCTCTCTCTTTATGTCTTACAGTAATCAGTGAGTGGAGTAAGTGCAGGTGGCTCTAGAGACGAGGCACAGCAAAGAGTCAAAAAGCTGCAGACTTAAATGAGAGGGAATGACCGCTGGCGCTGCAGCAGTGTGGAGTGGAGGGTTTGGTAGCAGCCCCAACACAGGCCACTCTGCAGCTAATTGGGCTAATTTGGAAGCAAGGGAAAGAAACAGCGTCTCAAAGGAGCAAGTGGCTACTCTTTTCATCATCTCTCTTGCCTCGTCTGAACCCACTCCCACCAACTACGTCCTGCTTTAGCACGCTGGAGCACACTCTTATCATCTCTCTTTAATAACGACCCCTCATTTTCCAATCAAGCCATATACCAGGGCTATGTGAAGAAGTTACCAAGCCTTCTCTTCTACACTTAGCACAAGGATCCTGGACTAAGAAGGTCACTTGAGGTTTAGATTATTTAGTAAATGTCCAAAGTGAAGCCCATGGATCAGTCATGGCCCTGGGTCAAGGTTTAAATGCCCCTCAAACTATTGCTGCATTTCAGTTGTCCTCAGAAAGATTTGAGTTGTAAATGGCAATTGGAACACTCCCCAAGGTCGGAAATCCTACTTAGAAAGTCAGACGAACTCCAACAACTCTGAGATAACGTCAGTCTGAGGTCTTATTTTCAACCTCTGAGGAAATCTGGAATGCATCTTACAGTATGTCAATCAAAGTCCATTAGCCTTTTCCAGTTCAAACTACTACATTATTACTCTTTCTTGGAATAATGTGAAAGAAAGGTAGAATTGCAGTGTGTAAATACAACATTTGGTCATATGCCTCTTCTTAGTAAACTTTGTTGTATTAAAAGATTGCACTAACGCCACACTAAGGAGGACCTGTTGCTCAAACGTACATACATGGGTACTGAAAAAAATTTAATTTTTATTTCCTAGTTACTAATTCAACTATTTAAAAAGACAAAGTGATCAAAAGCTTAAAAAGATGTTGTGGACAGGGCACAAGTCATGATCAAGACAAGAGTGTACCAGGCAGTATGCTAAATTGGTAGAACAAACCAACAGTCATAACACAACACAACACAGTTTTATTGGAAAGATAAAAAGATCCATTCGCCAAAACATTGTAGACAAAGTAAACCATGTGTGGTCTTGAGCTGAAATCTTAATGTCTATACATAAAACAAAACAATGTAAAAGTGTGTTTGAGTTGTTTGAGTCCTGAGACAAACCCATGACCCTGTTTTCTTTTTCTTTGTCATCACCATTTTTTTCCACATTTTTCATGCACTTGTTTTTTGTTGTTGTTTTTGTTGTTTTTGTGAATACTAAATATGTCCCTCTTGCATCTTCCTATTTCACCTCATCTATCTTTTATTATTGTTGTTTTGCCGGACAACTCTGCCAGCTTGCCCTCAAACCTTAGTGTTGAGTGAAAGATTAGCATTACCGAGCCATCTAGTGCAACATGATATAAAAACACTTAGATGAACAGACATACATGGGTATCCACATACACACTACACACTCCTGCACCGAGTCATGCCAAGGAGAAGATAATCTGCTTTGTGGAGGTTCCTGAAGGCACAACATAGACTCTTCTCCTCCAATATCAATACAACATACAGGCAATGCATTATGGGCCCGTGTTTGGTGCTACCCTGAATTTAATGCATTATGTCTTCTCTAGCGGTTTCTGATGGAGAAGATTCATAGGACGTTGACTGTGCAGATGAATGATAGCCTATGTGACATGTCTACAGAGGAGTCTCCCTGTGTCCTGCAGCCCGTGGCACTGGCGCACTCACTGGTCATCTGCACCAGTGGGATAAAAAGAGGAGGAGAAGCCTGAATTTTGAGACACAACATATGTTATTCGCTTTTCCAATAGTGTGATGCCTCGCAGGGAAATTTGTGCTATCGCATTATGACATGGAGAATAAAAGAGGGTCCGATGTGCCCCAAGATGGAGTAGGGACAGCCAGGAATAATACTGAAGACATAGACATTGGTGGGTGGTGACAGTCGGACTGCAAGGAGACATCACAAACAATAAATCTGACTTCAAAAATAAAAAATGGTTTAAAAAAAAACATATGTTGGTAAGGAAAAAGAAAATTACAATTTGAGTTCTTTTGTGCTCATCTGTCATTTTGAATTTGTGCATGGATAAAAGAAAAAAATACATATCAATATGAGGAGGAGAATAATAGATGATGTAAGGTTTGGAGATAGGACTGGGGGGAAAAAAAATGCCTGGAGCATCATATTCCCAGCCCAAGCCACTCACAGTTTCTGGCAGATTGTCGCTGTTTTCTATTCTTAGTGGTCGCTTCTGTAAAAGGCAAAGGGAGATTAGCCCACTTAAAAACAGACAAGAATATATATGTTAGAGGACAAATTACTGTATTAATTAAAAGCGTGTACCAACAATATGTACAACAAGAAAATCTAAATGCATGACTCTTTCTATGTTTTGTATTCAGTTCTTCGCCTGCAATAGCAAAAACAAGAAGGAAGTTGAACCCAATGGCAGCGTGCCCACACACTTACACAGGCCTACACAAGTACACATGTAATCCTGTGCTTATTCCCACATGTAATCGCACAGATATGACAAACACGCGCTACATGCAGGGATCTTTGAGGATAATCACTTATAATCTATTTGCAAGACATTGGGGTGCGATTTATATATAAACTAAAAAAAATATTCAAACCAAAACGCCTGCGATGTGCATGTAAGTGCATCGTGAGACTGAATTTACAATCATTTACACAGCGTTAGCATTCGCTTTTCCATCATTGCAGTAACATTTCAGAGAAGGTCAAGAACTACTATGCAAACAATGTCAGACACACATGAAAACTTTAAATATTGTGTAAAAGTTGACATTAGTAGATATTTAGTTGTTTAGTGAAATATTTCAAGCATTTATTTATTTTTATTGTGCTGATTATGTCATATTATGGAATATGTATGAGATACTTCATTTTGTTTTTTATTAACTGTGAAATATAAACATTGCAATTAATAAATCTCCCTCTTTCCTTTTGGCTTTTTCTGTCATGGGTCATCACAGCATTTTATGTGTGCAGTGATTCAGATATTCTCTATTTATCCTGGCTTGGGACTATTAATAAATGCATGCTTGAAATAGTTGACTCAGTGTGTACTGAATTTATAGTTTTAAACATATGTGTTTCTCCTTTAATTTTACTATTGAAAATAATTTCTCAAAGTGGGGTCCGGGGCCCCTGGGGGTTCACAAAGGTACTGCAAGGGGGCCAGAGGTTGTCCATATTGAGTACATGAAAAGAAATTGAGTTTGAAATGAATTACAGTTGTATAGTTGTTTTCAAATATTACTTTAAAACTACTTTTTAGCCAACAATCAATGTCTTTTGTAATGTTTACAGAAATATATGGAGAAAAACATGACATAGTCCCTTTAAAACATGACATAGTTTCTAATTCAGGATATTTAAATCTTGAACTATTCATAACATAAAACGTGCACTATACTTAAATAATACTTACATTTTACTTAATCACATAATTACACATGCATTTTATTGTTTTGTGTGAATCTAAAAGACTCCTTCACACTGAAATATCATGTTTGTGCACTTGCAGTAGAGGAGGTCAGATATCACTACCACGCAGAGGTGCTCGGTATGAACACACAAGAGCAGGTCATGCGTAGTGATCCCGGGGCAGTGCAGCCTGGGTTCTCACAGCAGGGGAACTACAGGGCTACAGTTGGTCCTCAATAACAGTGTAGTACTGCCAAAAAACCTGTAAAACGTGTCTCAGATCTGAATTTAGCAATAAAACAAGAACTGAAACACAGGTAAAAGACTCAAAAAGAATAAGAACAGATGTGTGTTTGTTTGTTTGTTTGTGTGTTTGTTTGTTTGTTTTCTGCTTCTGGAAATACATTTTTACAAGGCATAATGCAATATATTTTCATTTAATCTATTATAGTAGTTTCTAATTTGCCATCGGTTTATCCCATTATTTGCATTCATATACAGTACATCTATTTTTCAATGAAAGTGCATAATGACCAACAGTTGATTGTATAAAAATGCTTCAGAAAGAAGCTAAATTTGTACTGTACATGTTATGTCATCTGTATTATTTGCAGGGGCTCAGTCAAGCCACTGGGGCTCACAAGCTAGCATACACTTTGTGCCAGTCCCATGACTGGATAAATGGAAAGGATTGCATCTGAAAGGGCATTCAACATCTCTATGTCAAATTAATATCCAAATAATATGCCTTCCAGGGGTCAGAACAAATGGATATGCAAAATTAACTTAATCTGAATCCTGTTGGATACACAAACAAATCAGAGACACAATAGCCCTACTGATTCTGGATAAATGGTTTTAATTGGTTAGATACGATTGGTTGCCAGTTTGGGAAATGCTGAAGACCTGCTTCACTTTGACAAGAAAGTGAATGGTTTGGTGGCCAGTAGTGGGGCCTTATAGAATAAAATAAAAATATACCCATTACATTGGCCAAATTGGAACTTATATACCTTAGTAAAAGAGTCTTTAGGTGATCAAAAGCAAAATGTTTGGCTGGTTCAGTCCTCTAAATAAAACAAGAATGTATTAATTTGTTGTTTACATTGGTGATATTTTCATTTTAGATTTATTTAAGGTGCTTATGTGATAAACTACAATCAAATGTTGACACCTTCACTCATCATGCTCCTCTTGCTTCAGTTAACAAGCCTCCGCTGACCACCGTCACATACGCCTCTGAGTACCTCTCAATGGGGATAATAACCAGGGCTGTGTCAAAGCATAGCAGGCCATGTTTAATCTAATACAGCCATTAGCAGGCACAGACACACAGAGAAGGACGGTCCCACACAGGCAGGTCTGGGTCACCCCTCGCCTGTCCCAGAAGAATCCAGACAGACGTGATGGGATCTGACAGATATTTGACATGTAATTGCTCTAATCATTCAGCGGCTCACGACTGGGATACCCCCGCACCCCGACCCACTCACAGTGCTGAGGTGAGGGCAGAGAGACTGCGGGACGAGCCCCTCTGAGGTCCCAAGTGTTGACACATATACAGTGACTTGGGGTTCACAAATGGGAGATAAAGGTATAAACTGGCCTTTTGACTCCTCTCACGCCTTCACTACAACTGTTGTCTTTCTGCTCACATCTCATTTCTCCAAATCACATCCTACTTATCTTTTCTTCAGATTGCCTGTCACATGTCACTACATTTTTATTTTCACTGTAAATGTGCTCATAATGTACTAAAGTATGAGCTATAGCTATGTACAATCTCTTTCTGTAAACGCCCATTCAAAATATATAACATATAATATAGTGTAATCTAATTCTCTAATTAAAATTCTCAAAAAAATATATATACATTTAAATTCAAATTCACATTTTCCAGGATTTTTGAAAATGGAGAGAATTCTTTAAGAAAACCACGGTCTTTGTCCACACTGTAGAATATAATGCATTAAGTGGTTATTGGTTATGTTTTGGTTATGTTAGGTTAACAAGAAGTAATGGTTGGATTTTGAATGTCTGTAATAACAGTGTCTGAATCCAGGAATGTTTTTTAAAGGAGCCTTTGTCATTGCGAGATAGGGCTGTCAAATGTAATAATTCCAAAGGGGTCAGTAAAGAAACAAATCTGTACTTTCTGCTGCAGAATCATATCAGCATCAGCATCCTGTTTTTTTTGTTTTTTGTTTTTTGTTTGTTTTTTTGTGAGATATAAAGGCTTTGTAGCTCAATGAATCAAGTATTTACCCCTGAACTAAAAGATTGCCAGTTCAGGTTTATGCCTGGGGATTATATATTTTCTTTTAGCGATAGGACTGTGCCTTGGTGGAGGCCTGCACTCAGGGTTTGAGTTAAATTTTTAAATCGCAACAAAAAGTTTAAAAAGCAGTCATCTGGATTGGATTTTTAAAGTTGAAGACGTTTCACCTCTTATCCAAGAGGCTTTCTCAATTCTGAAATTGAACTGGTAAGAATCCAGCTCTCTTACCAGTTTAATTTCAGAATTGAGAAAGCCACTTGGATAAGAGGTGAAACGTCTTCAACTTTAAAAATCCAATCCAGATGACTTTTTGTTGCAATGTAATTACCCTGGACGAGTGAGAGTCTTCACAGATTTAAATTTTTAAAGTTTTTTGTTTGTATCAGTAAGTAGTGTTCTGGGTATACTGTCTGTATAACACAGTTGTCTGTATAAGCCCTGTTACTCAATTGCTTTTGTTCTTTAATAAATATTATATAATAAATCTGAGAACATGTCATAGCACTTCACACAGTAGTGCTATGTAGTGCAGTAGTTTTGAGTTAAAAAAAATATATTTTAAGCACCATGAGATCTCAAATATATACATTTCCTATAAAAGTTGAGATGGCTGACCCAAACTCAGATGTTTATTTTGTTGGGGCCTAACACTAAGAAGTAGAAGCAGGTATAAAAAACAACACACACACTAAAGAGGGGTGGTGCTATGAGGACGGTGAAAAGGGGAAACATCTACACATCGTACCAACCCCCAGTCCATGAGCAGTCACCTCCACACCTCCTTGTACCCACCCAGACCCACCCTCCCTGGGACAAAAGCCCATCAATTAGGGCCAGTCCGCCCTCCTCATGCACCTCACCACGGAGCTGCCGCCGCTCGACCGGTGCATGACACTCAGAAACAGGAAAAACTCAGCTATAGGTGGACCTCTCACTGTCAACTCCACTTATAGGTATCCCTGCATTCACGGCCTTTAATTATATGAGGGCTGTCAGCGCTGGTAGGAGAAACCGGCCAGCGAGAGTGCGAGCGGGGCCCGAGCTGCAGAGGAGTGTAGTTAGCGAGATTGGAGATCCCAAGATGAGACAGAGATGACAGGCAGCCAGGCACGACCCGTTCGCTCGCCCCCACCCCCAGCGTGGGCCTATATACTGCCATTGTCCCTGTCCCGACTTGGCCAGTTGGCTGGGAAGAGGTGAGGTGGAGGCTTCTTGCTCCGTTTTGGTTGGTAATGAAGAGCCTGTCCGTCAAAGTCTTCAAAGCAAAACAAGCCTAAAAAGAAATTGATATAATGCTTTCTTGTTTCCATAGATGATTTGTGTATACTTAGTCACGGCCACTGAACACATAGTCTGGTCATCTACAGACCGGTCGCGCTGCCTAATACCGTGGCAATTTATGACTACATTCGCTCTAAAAACATTATAATTGTTACTCTCTGCCTCATTACATAAACTACAACACTGATATTTGAGCATGAGCAGTTGTTCCAAATAGGATGTCAATTGGCCAACACTAACACAGTGGCATATCCAGTGCATAGAACAAAGCAGGGTATTTTAAACTGGGCTAGATGGAAGAAATACTCCAAATCTGTACTCAAGAAAAGAACTGTTACTGTGTATGTTACTCAATTTTAAGACAAAGTATTTTTGGTAGTTTTGTATTTTTCCATAATCACAGCAAATATTAAATGTACTACCACTCTTACTCTTACTCTTACTACTAGGCTACTCTAATACTACTAATACACAGCGGCTTGGTGGTAAAGTGGTTAGCACTCTCGCCTCACAGCAGGAAGGCCCTGTGTGGAGTTTGCATGCTCCCCCATGTCTGGGGTGGGTTTCCTCTGGTTTCCCCCATCATCCTAAAACATGCACAGTCGGCTAATCCTCCAGCCATGTACCGCTGACCAGGATCCTGGCTTAGGATCTGGAGATCCCTGGGTGCTGCTCAGTTCGCCCCCTGCTCCTGACAGGATTCCCCAGTGGCAGTGAAGGATTGGTCAAATACATAGAACAATTTTCCTACGGGGCCAGTAAAGTCAACCCTAACCTTAACTTCTACACTGAACCCAAACCTGGAGTCAAACCCAGGACCTTCAGGTTTTGAGGTGAGTGTTCTTACTTTACCACCCAGTCAAAAAAATACATTTATTCAATTATGCGCAAGAGCAAGACTTTACTCATTTACTTGTTAAAATATACACAACTTTGTATTAGAAAATGTACTCACAATGTTTTACTCCAAAAAATGTTCCTAGGTGGTTGGTTACTTTCCACCTATAAAATGTTCAATGCAAGATAAATTGTGATAAATGTACAACCTAAAATGTCTCCTTCTAATGTAATAGACCCTGTTCTGAATTACATTTCCGCTGTAGAGAGATTTATACAGAACAACAGGACGTTCAGGTTACTGTAAGTGTTTCCAGGAAGTGAGCCTATATCCGGGGAGATATACATCTACTCCATGCTCCTATAAGTGGTTAATGCAGATAGGAAATTAAAAGAGGCATGGATGCTAAATGCATATGTTTGTGTTTTTAAGAGTTATACAGGTCTGAGGTCTCCATTAAAAAGGTCAAAATGATTCCAATGAAAACATCCTTTAAAATCAATGGTGTAGCTCAGGAAATGTTTCAGTTTAGATAGCATTTGTGAAGAGTAAATTGTTAAATTGTTCAGAATTGCTGTTGGTGAATCACAGCAGCATCAATACATTATTTTATGGGTCATGAAGGCTAGCCCAGCTTACCTGAGGATGCATCCTGGACAACTGTGGCAATTTTTACACAGCAAAATCTTAGAATGGCGCTTAAAAAGAACCATCATAGCACTGGTAGGACATGCAGTCCAGAGTGTAAAGGTTACCCACTATGCTTCTGAACTTTTTTTTTTTTTTTTGTAATATTACAAAGCCAACAATTTTTTTTTTAAACCAATCCAACACTGGCACATTTGCCATGTTTTTCTAAGGTATGCAGGTAAACAACACTATGTCCTACAAACAGTGATCAGAGTAAGCCTGAGTGCTCCGCCCGCAGCCCAAACAACAGGCCACTACACGGCCTACAGGGGACTTGTCCCAAAACAACAGGAAGTGCACCTGGGACCCCTCCTGAGACCCTTGGAGCTTAGAGCACACCACACATCACAGCTCTCTAACCAACACTAAAAGACTTTATCGGACACAGTTACAAGGTTACTGATTTTCTAAATATAAGCACTTGTTTGTCCAAAAGTCTGTGAGCCTGTCCAAAAAATAAAGCAAGTTTGTAAAAATACAGAAATGTCCTCCTGTTGGTGTGTTCATATGGGGCCATTAGTTTAAAGAGCAGTCGCTGACGTTGACCCTGATACAGCCAAATGAAAGTGGTTAGTAACGGGTCATTACACAGTTAAACTGGGGTGTCACACTAAAGGTTAGAGGGGCGATGACATGGGCGGACATCACGCCTCCACTGTCCCTCCCTCTTATTAGCTTTGGATTTGTCTCGGTCTCGTTGGCGTCGTGTCATTCAAGCTTCATCTCTTGACCATTCGAAGACTTATGAAGATGATAGGGCAGTGCAATATAGCCAAAGAATACTGCACAATTTATCATGAATGTTGCAAATAACATGAAGCAATCAAAATCAAAATGTTCAAGTAAGTGGACTGACTGATATAGCAACAGATCATTTTCTAAAAAGTGTGAAAACCCCTTTATTGGAGGCCATATCTAAAAAAAAAAAAAAAAAACATGGAAAAAATGCAGTAAGTTTGTAAAGAGAACAAATGGCTCTTGTTCCTGACGTGCGTTTATTGCTGTTGTTAGTCTCTTTCTCTGTAAAGCCCTCAGCGTGTTGGCTCTTCAAAGGCATCCCAGAATAAATCAAGACCGCTCAAGATTAACGGTGCCAAATTATTCATGAACCCAAGGTCTCCTGACCGGGAATAGCACACAGTGGCCTGGGCGACATGTCACAAAGTGTTGTATTGAAAGAAACCAGGACCAAACTCACACAAATAAGGCTGAAACACAGCTATGTTTATGATTGTGCTTTTGCTAAATATATGATTTTTTTTTGTTAGTACCTTTTTTAGTGCTCCCAGAGATCCCAACATTATTTTTGTGTTTAATTTGACTGCTTGTCATGAGGGAAGTGACCCACAATACATTTTCTATGGAGGAATTAGAATTACCCACCAAATATTGAACATAGCCTAATGAATAATGGTTGGTTATTGAAACTGAAAAAACAAACCACTACATGTGTGCAATGTCAGAGCCTAGGTAGAAAATGTTAGTGAGTGCATTTTAGCTGTTAAAAACATAGCAACTGCATTACAACACAACTACTTTATATTAAATTTACATAGGACCATACAAGGGTAAATGTAAGGGAATACAAAACAAGACGCTTTCAACAAGCATTACATTTGCTAACCAGCATCTGTTCATGTAATCAGTGGACAAATGCAGTTTAGTACAGTGAGGGACTTGAGGAACCTGATTAGTCGCTGCTGGAGTGGCTTAGTTGAGCGGATGTGGGAAGAGGAAAGACCCAGTATTTGCAGCGAAGGCAGCCAGAGCTCGGAGGGAGTATCCATTTAGCAGTGACCAGCCCGGCCTGCGCTTATACCTCCGTAATAGGCTTTGGACTGGGCTCCCACCGGAGAGTTTGGTTGACAATCTGACAAAGTTATCTCAAGATAAATGGGTTACGGGTCGGAGGCGGCGAGTGGGGATAGAGGGAGAGTGACTTAACTTCTCTGTCAGTGATGTTTTGATGAAGGATGCACACAGCCGCCACCACCAGCACCAGCAGGTTGCCCCTAAGGTAGATGGCGAGATTGTTTTTTGGCCACAACAGAACACTGTGTTGTGTGTGTTTCTTTATTGGTAAATCTGATAGTGTTATTAAGAGGCAAATTTGCAAAGACAGAACGCAATTCATGTGAAACGCCACCAGCAAAGCCTGCAAACCTGAGACAAAGATCACAAGTTCAATGTTTTAGATGGACCAAGCAGATTGGGCCCAGCAGGCGTATGCACTATCGGCCAATCAAAAGCTATTTAAGTAATAACTGGTCCTGTCTTTCACTTGCATACACACAAACAAACCAAACTTCTCATTTCACCGATATACGGGCGTTACCTATCACCAAGCCAGGCCTCTTTTTTACCCTTTAATTCTCCAGATAAGTACACTTTACCATGATCTTGTCATTGTGTGTTATCTGCAACAACGGTCAGCCAGTCTGTTGCTGTAGAGCAAATTAGGCCCCTAAATGTCAAAATTGCTACACTTTATTAAGTTAATTAGAGGCAGAGTGTACACAGTGGTCGGGATGGGTGGACAAACGCAGACGGACAGAATGACAAACACTGAGAAGCACTGACAGCAGCTGAAGAGAATACAAGTCAATGGACTATGCCTGCTGTAGAGACTATAGAATAGAGTGGATCCAAAGACAGTATTTAAAAGTAACTGTATGGTTCAATTTGAATGAGTCTCCTTCAGTACAAACAAACATCATAATTTAAACTTAATAATAAACATGCAATGGTGGACATGAGAGCCCTAATCCATATGCTCTAACACCTATCAACTTGTTTTGCTTTTCCACAGTAAATCATGCCTGGTGACAAGTGTGCAGTCATTTGCAGATTGATTTGCTAGAGATTTTATGCCAGATGCCTTTCCTGATGCAACCCTCTTCATTTATCCATGCACAAAGAGTACACTGCTTTGTGACCGTGTGTGGTGGATGTTCTACTTTACACTTCACTGCAATGACATTCATACTCAGGGCCAACACAATAAAAACATGAAAGTCAGACACTATTTTGAAAATGAAAAGTCATCAACTTGAGGTATTTATAACATATAGCAGGAATCATCGTAGCTTAGAATGCTAAAGACCAAAATATCATGTTAAGCTAGCGACAGGCAGTCAAGCTACTGTTAACAGGACTGTTAACAGGAGTGATACTGTTGATTGGTAAATCATTCCAGAAATATTTTTAATCTATCATATACTCTCAAGTCTCATTTATAACTACATAATCCTTGATGCTCAAAAGTGACCACCCACCATGCAGTTCAAGAAGTAAAATTCCCATAAATATTCTCCATTGACTTTTAGAAAAATGTGTATATTAAAAGTTCAACAGCTCAAGGGAGGCTAATCAGCTATGGGATATCTTGTGACCATCATTTTGCTGAATTTTCAAGTTTAAGTTTATCTTTTGGATAGGAAATAATCGTGATATCACCATGAGTTATCCCAAAGCTGATTAGCCTTCGTCAAGCTTTTATACGCATTTTTTGTCAAAAAAGTCAATGGGGAAAATGAATGGGAAATTTACTTTTGGAACTGGGGGTCCGTGGCTCCAAACTTCACTTCCCAAGCATCTGCTTCAGCAACTGATAATTTGATCCACTTCACTTTTACTCTCTGTTGTTAAACCAAATAAAAAATACTATTGAATAAAAAGGTCTGGATAAATATAGAATATGATCACAATTCCTTTTTGATGAATCTTCAAAAGGCATAAAAATGATTTGTGCAGACTTAAACAAAAAGACTGTATTATGTTACCATACATATATAATACACTCTTTCTTTGTTAGACATGTTAGCACAATATTATTCAGAATTACAAATGTTCTTTCTCTTGATTCTTTTTGATGCCCTTAAATCTGTGTTTTCTGAACCTCTTTCCCTGCTCCGACACTTGAAAGCCCGTAGCTGATCAATGCTTTGCAGACTGTACCAATCGATTAGCGGGCGAACACAGGCAGACGGCTCTAATGGCTGCTCCGAACTGAATGGGCCTCCTCATATAAAGGCAATTGTTCATTACAGGCCTATTTCATGGTGTTCGTCACTTTGCAAGCTTCTGTCTTTCATTCATTGGTTGGGTATGGAGGAATGGCCTGGGGATATATTGTCTGCTCAGAGCTCAAATGTTGTCATGCTAGTTCCCAGTGATTTTTTGCCTTGTGCGATTCGAGACTTTGAAAAATGGGAAATGTGTTTCACAGACTTTGGAGAGAGGGTTGAATGTGATATCAAGAGTCAGACACGCGGGATGTTATAGAGGAGACTGTGATTGAATGAAGTTATTGTTGAGTTCAATCAGAATTGCGGAATAATGCATCATGGAGGCCTTAATGTTTTAGTTATATTCAGGTTTAAGAATCCTTTTCTTTTTTGTGTTGCTGGGGCAAAACTGGATTCAAACTCATGGGTATTACTTTAGTGGTGATACTAAAAAACTGCATTCATGCTTTAGAATAATTGTTGGAGAAGCAATCCAGCCATAAGGGGTCACGAGCCTGTGCACTCTTCTGTCAGTCCTATGCTTCGATAAATAGAGAGGGTTGCAATAATAATGCATCGACCTTATAGCGCTTCATTGGACACTCTAAGACACTTCACTATTACTACTTCTTCATTCACTCCCCACACTCAGTGTTGGTAGGCTATTTCTGTAGCCACAGCTGCCCTGGGGCAGACTGACAGAAATATGGCTGCCCAGTATGCAATGCCAGCAGTGGGGCTTGAACCACCACCCTTCAGGTTAGTGGGGCAAACATCTCTACCAACTGAGCTACTGAGCTACTGACTTGTATTAGGAAGGACATCTAGTGTAAAACCTATGCATTCACATTTTAGGATACATTTGTCCATGAAAGCGTCAATCTTACACGTCAGTTATTTCTGATTTTAAAGTTTTTATGTGCATTTTATCATTGGACAATTTACACTTGAATGATCAAGTGTAAATTGTTCACATATAACTCTGTACACACTGCACAGAATGGTGACCTTGAGACAAGCACGAGTAATTTGTCCAAATAAAATGACTATACATAGCCTGATGGCAGATAATGTGACCTTGAGTTTCTTACATCATACTATGTTTATTCACTTGTGGGCTGTCAATGGAAACACAACTAATTTGCATTTTTTTCTTTCTGGAGTAATTCAACATTTCTCTTCAAATTCCCTTCATGATATATGGAAATGTAACTACTGCTCTCTCCAGACCCTGGATGTGCTCAGGTGAGAGAAGAGTGTGTATGTGTGTGTCCTACACCCGTGTTTCTCAGAAAAAGCCGAAAGCAATAAGTCATGGACAGATTCTTGACTCCTCGCAGTTGAATTATTTACCCTACATTTCAACAATATGTAAAGTACCCAAACCATCTCAATTGAAATCGGCCTGCAACACGGCTCAGTGATTCTCCCCATACTAAACAGAGACCCCTGGGCGTGACAGCAGCCCATACATTATTCCTACACACACATAGCTCCACATATAACCCCTGATGCATTATTTCTGCAGCCTTCAGAGCCGGAAGTCACAGGTGAGTCCCGGGCTTTCATCATCGTCTGGCTGTCCGGCTGGCTGGCCGCACTCTCATCTGTCCCTGGGTTGAAATTGCCAATAAAGAGGGTCTCATATATAGATCACCCCGACGGGGGCTGGCGACCTGTCATGCAGACCATGATTCCTGGCTCTCCGAGAGGAGAAGAGGGACAAATAACCCTCTGAATCTCCCTATATCTATCTCTAACACCCACACACCACACACACATACACACACATGTGAGTGCACGACCAGCAGATCCTCTTCAGAAGGCCATAAAGCGCCGTGCAAAGGGATATAGTGGACACAGTCATAGGAGAGACAAGTGGCGGCCCGAGCTTTCACTTCCCGGCTCCAGAGGTAGTGAATCAAACTAATGGGTTAAAGACATGAAGACGGATGAGCAGCGAGGGCGAGGACCCGGCTGAGGCGTCCCAAATGCATCCTCATATGAGTCGCACGCTTTCATAGACTCTATTTTCAATCTTTCCAAATTTGAAGTCAGTAATCCAGTTAAAACATCAAAAACAAAGCACAGATTGGCCTTAACTGCACTGGTCCATTATAGTAAATATCATAGCCTCATTATTTAAACCCTTGAACAATGTTTACAATTTGGCATACAGGTAGTAGGATAAGCTCTGTCTAATGAATTAGCATTACAGTGATAAGTTCTTTTTAACTCCCAGAGTCTAACTCTTAATATAAAGTTCATTTTTTTAAAGCAAAACCCAGCTTGGCAATGGCAAGATTTAAAAATGCCCTGCACCTTGTATTTTATGGAAGTCCCACAGTGCTCCCTGCTGTTGGTGAATGGAACAACACATCGAACAAGCCTGAACATGCTCAGAGGTGAGGCTCGATGGTTTAGTGTGCATGTTGGAGCCTCACGTGAGCCGCCTGAACCTACAGCAACATAAAAGTCTGCCTTATCAAGCTCACGGCAAAAATACAATAAAGATTTAGTCTGAATCATGAATGAGAGACATTGAGACAGAGTGGGAGAGAGAGGGAGACGAACCTGCATGGCCAGTGGGCAACCTCAATAAAAGACAATCTGACTTTTCAGAAGCTATAATAATCAAGATCCTCCCACCGAGGCTGTTTGTCTGAAGGGGACACGGGTGGAGGAGGAAATGCAGAGCGGTAATTAATAGTCCTAAGTGATTGCTGCTGGATGGAGGCAGGCGCAGGGTTGTTGTGAGCTGGTACTGTGTCCTGCAGCGTGTCCCACAGTCGTGTTGGCTGGCATCAGCAGAGGAAATGGAGAAAGTGGCTTTATTTCTTTATCTCCAGGGCCCTCTCCTGATAAGCCACCCTGCTTCTGCATACGAGTGTGCCTTCCAATGCTAATCTAGTGTCACAAATGTTAAGGAAAAGACATGAAATGCCACAAAAATGTCATTGCTCCACCCTTGTCACTGGCTCATCCAAGGCTTCCATCCCCCTTGTAAACATGTTCAAAGTACACTGATTTGCATGTGCTCTGTGTGTGATGGAGAGGGGACCAGCTTGTTGTTTTTAGCCTTTGGGTGGCTGTTTGTGCACGGAGCAGCGGGGTGGTGCTTATAATCCCATCACTGTAGTCGTTCTGAGGGCCCAAAGGCCGTCCCCGGAGCGGCGACATTTCTGGCATCCGTTGACTTCCCTCCATGAGAGCTCGATTCTCTGAAGCTAAAATACACTGTATGTGTGGACTAGCACCACAATGCACTAGTTTATCGTGTCATGTTTGTGGTTGGGAAATAAAAACTTCAAGATAACTCCTGTTAATTTACAAAACACTAATGCATGAAGCAGTTGTGTAAGGGCAGATGAGGGTGGCCAAAGACATGATACACTTTTATTTAAAGCACTTATGCAATGTTTAACTATCAAAATGTCTTCTGCAATAAACTTCTTAATTGGTAAATTTGATGCAAGATGCCGTGTTTGTCTATTACATTTTTATAAGAGGCCTGAATCCACTTAAGGAAATACAAGTCTTATGGCTCTCTTCAAAATGTCCTTATGCAAACATGCAATTTGTTTATTGGCCTTTATGAGCAGAATTTACATACATTGCTATTTTACTGCAAATAAAAATGCATTAAGGCAGGCCACAAATCTAGTAGCCAGATAGAACGGCTCTGTGACTATTGCAGTATGAATATTTTTAATAAACAACATATAAACATATAAAGATTAAAAAGCAACATTTTCATCACCCCCCCCCCCCACCCCCCTTTTTAAAAAGCACTCTGGGGCCAGCTTATCAAATGTCTTTGAATTAGATAATTATATAAAACAGTGTTACATAAAGCTATTCTGACCATTTAAAACAAACCTTTCACAACAATTACCTATGTATACAAAATTAAAATGTACTATTATTATTATTGTTTGTCAAGATTAAACTCGCTGCAGCTATGGCTATACTCACTGGTAAAGAGTCTACCAGACATAAAGTTATTAGTGTCAATGAGACAATGAGATTGTAAATAGGTAACTGAGATGTGTGCTCACTATAACATTAACACTAAATTGACAAAGAAAGGTACCTTAAACAGTCAACACAATTCTCCAGCCGCTGTCTTTATCACAAGTGCCAACTAGACATAACTGCTGGCGGCCATCTCCATGTTGCAGGATTGACCTAACACCAATATGCAATTTTACCAATCGGTGCTGACAGCATTTGTGTCGACTGTTCACAACCAATACCCATCCTCTTTCCGTGAACATCTGTGTGCCTACAATACAGCGAGAGCTCTCATAGGTCATGAAAGGTAACAGAAGAAGCATCCCGGCTAGACAAATCAGTGTAACATGCCGGATAGAGGATAAGACTGGGGCTGTGTTTATGGCTATGTCCGCCTTGGGAAGCCCCTCGGCACTATCCCTGACCCCACTGTAGATTTTTCCTTTGCTAATGTGACCCCAGATTGTGTATCACCAACGGCATGAGAAAACTCCCAAAGGCTACAGTTATAGTCCGCGGCACTGGGGGATCACTGTCCTCAGCCCGCCTGAGTCCAGACAAGATGTGGCAGCTTCAAGGCATTTAGTTAAGGGAGACGCACTTTAACGCTGCGGGCAAGCATTTACAGAGGCCCCAGTAAAACTATGATGTGCCGGGGCCTATAAATAAACATCAAAAAAAAGGGTTAGAAAATACTGCAGAATTAACCTTACCTTGTTGTTCTACGGCATCTAATCATTTGTGATAGTCTGTGTAGTCATTCTTTTAATTAATTTGTTTTCTGGGACAGCTTTTTCTCAACAAATTGAGTTTAAAAATATCATCTGTTCTTTTATATTAAGTGCAAGCAGCAAACAGGGGAGATGTGGATAGAGAGATGTGTGCAAAGTAATAAACATCAATGGAAAAAAAGAAAAACGTGAAACAAAAATATGAGAAAGGAGAGACATAGATTTTAATGTTAATTTGTTGTATTACATGATTAAGATATTCGCAGTTACAATGTGATACATGGGAAATAAATTATTATATAAATTATGAACAAGCCAGTCCCAATCCCAGATGAATGAAAAGGGTTGCATCAGGAAGGGCATCTGGTGTAAAACCTATGCCAAGTTAAAATATGATTTCACTTCAGGAAGCAAATGATTTGACCCCAGAAAGAAAAAAAGTGAAAGTAAAGAAGCATTTAATTGTAAACTCTTGTAGAAATGCCATGAAAATATGTGTATTTTATTACTTTTTTTTATTTAGTTTACTACTTGTGAACACACTCTATAAATCAGCTCAGAGGTGTAAACATTGTTCTCTCATACTATGTCTTAAGGCAGAAGCAGACTTCATTTCAGACATGCCACACTCTCTTCTCCCTACTCCGCATCTTTCTGTCTGTTTTATTGCACTCGGACTCAAGTCAATAAAATCCACAGTAAAATATGAGTTTGATTTGAATATCCACAGTCACCGACATCACCTGGAGCGCGTCCAGGTGAGCTGTAACAAAGAGGGACCTTTGGGTGACACCTCAGTCTTGTTGTCACTGCTGTGAGTACGGCCACGTCCACTCCTGACTGACAGGTGACATTTTATTATGGGGAAATGGTAACAAAGTGGTATAAATCTAAACAGACAGTGCACAAACACAACGTCAGTGCACGCTGCAGAGAGCCGAGTCAGACGAACTGTGCTCCAGGACTTCGCCTTGAAACTTCAGATATTACTGTCATTTCAAAGCAGCACTGTTTTGAGTGGTTTATTTGCAGAGGAGTTTGATACAAAGACAAATATTTTAGACATGTTTGAAGAAATTTTGTAAAGTAACAAACAAACTATAAATTGTAACGTCTCTTTATCAATTGAAAATGAAAACATCAAACATTCTAAATCCAGTGGTGGAATATACGTAGTTACTTTACTTACATACAGTTTTCATGTATCTGTACTTTCCTTGAGTAAATTTTACAATGGATACTTTTACTGTGCTTCACTACATTTTATAGCAAGTATCTGTATTTCTTACTCCACTACTATTTTTGAATTGGTTTGAAGTACAAAGTATTTTGAGTTTGATTTAAAATCATTAGTTTTTGCCATGTCGCCATTGTACACTCAGTACATAAAAGATGCAGTAGCAGTAGTAGTAGTTACAAAGTAGTACTCCACAGAAAAACCTCACAGTCTCAGTCTCTTCTATTGCTCCAGTTAACCTTTAGTTTTCAGCACAGTTTTTCAGCAAAATTCCTGACCTTTAACAGATTCACTAGTTCCTAAATCTGTGCAAAATACTTTTACTTTATTACTCACAAGTACATGTGAAAGTAAGTACTTTTATACTTTTACATAAGTAGAAATTTTACTTGAGTAATTTTTTTCTTCTTTATCTGTACTTTTACTTAAATAAAAAAAAATGGAGTACTTCATCCACCGCTGTCTAAATCAAATGGTGTGACTGCTTAAAAATAAACTTTTTATTTTGTACTAACAACACACCAAAAAGATACCATGGGCTTAAATTGAAATAAAATTGTAAATTAAATAGGCGTCCATTGTAGACATCCTTTCACAGTATGCCATTGATATCATATGATTAAATGTACTTTTTATTTTATTTTATTTTATTTTTACGAAATCACTGATGCAATCTAACGAAACGATCAATGTAGTCTCTGATTTGTTAACAGACCCATCACTCAAACAGTTAGTGGGCGGAACTTGTGTGTTTTAGCCAATCACGTTACGCTCACGCTGTTCCTCCCTCTGACAGTCAGAAACATGGCGATACGGGAGCTATCGTCGCTGGAGAAGTATTTAGGACTGAAAAAGCCCAACAAGTACACTACACAAGGAGACAAAAAGGTGATATTACTGAGCGGCTATATGTTGTGTTTAAACCTTGATTGAGCGGAAGGATCAGTAGCTAAGACCCGCAGTAAACGGCATGCTATATACAGCTAGTAACGCTAAGGAACTGACTGGTCGTCTGTAATTGTATTATTATCGTTTCTCGGGTCATTATTGCCATGCGGTTGGCGTTTATACGAAGCTCTGCAACCCCTGCTTCTCTGCGAGTGATTCAGAGCAACAACATCAAATGCCAGTAGCTTTATTTTCTCAACTCGGCACAATAGAAATAGCACCATGCTTTACGCATGCGCTCTGCAGCACCGGGTGGAGTTGACCACAAGTCCAGTAGAAAAGGGAGGCGTTAACTTAAGATGTAGTTTTGTTAAAAAAAAAAAAAAAAAAAAAAAATGTAAAAGAAAGTATTGCACAATATTATTATTTCTGATGTTAAAGTATAAATCAATTATTCACCACATCTACTTCATCTATCAGTACTTTACAGTGATACAAATATGTATATTATTTAAAATATTGATAATGTGTCAGAACTGCACATAATTTAGTGTATTAATGGTAGCTGTAATTGCAAAACACTTAGGGAAAGACTTATAATTGTAACACATTCAGCTTTTACTGATAACACTGGATGGGTGGGTTAAGTGATGTTTTCTAATACAAATAGTTTGAGGAATGTGTGCTACATGCTATATTTGCTTTTTTCTTAACACATCTTTTGTCTTCTCAGGTCCCTGTTTTACAGAATAATAATGGCCCACCACTCATTGGACTGGTGACTGTAGCTTGTCATCTCGTGAAAGAGGCCAAGCGTCCTGAGCTGCTGGGGGACAGTGCAGAGAGCAGAGCAGTGGTGCAGCAGTGGTTAGAGTACAGGGTCACAAGACTGGATGAATCCAGCAAAGAAGACATCAGGACCGTCCTAAAGGTACGGCCTAGAAACACACACTCAAACAGATGTCAGAAACCAAAACATTATACTCTATTTTTGTCCTTCAACTAAATCAATTATAAAATAGATACAAATGTTCTAATTTTCAAAATGAATGTAAAGGAAGATGATTAAAATTTTGAAAACCTTTAAGAGACACACAGTCTGTGCCCTCATCCTCTAAACTTTGCCGTGTTTGTCTATGTTGAGCTTGTTAAGACACAAGAGACAGGAACAGACTGATGTACGGCCCTACAGTGACATGGTCACAAACGACAGACAAAAGAGCTTTAATGTGCCTTACGCCAGTCAGCGTGAAATGGATCACCAACCACTGGTTGGCTGGATGCTGGGCGCCTCTTGGCAGTGTCCTGTCAGCAGGACATGTGTGTTTGTGCAATTCACAGCAGGGCACACTGTTGTGGCACGGCTAAGGAGTCACGCAGTGTACCAGCATGTTAACTGGACAGGCCTTTTAAATATTTTAATGGTGCCACTTACAGAAGGAACTGCCCAGTGGCCCCTTGTCCCTGTCCTGCTGCTTTAGCTGCATCCTTAACACTTGTCTTTTAAACACGCCAGTCAGCTTCCATTAAAATGTCCAGGAATAAAAACTGTCAACTCTAACTTTCTTACCCCGGGAAACAAAATGTTCATATTGATATGTATCTGAAGGTGACATTGTTTTTTGTAGTAAACGTCTTATTTCTCATGTTAAGTAACACTAAATAAGATGTCATCTGTTTTTTGTGGCTTTCAAAGCCAAACTGTTGCAAACCTGCCTTGCAAGTATGATAAGTTGGTTTGTTGTGCATTTGAGTGATTTTTACTTCTTGATATTATAATGCAGAACATTTTTATACAAGCTGAAGGCTCTTTTCTGTGTTTGTAATCCAGTTGTTTTAAAGTCATGGTGTTCACACTTAACTTTTTCCTGGTACAAGAAGCCAAATACATTGGTGCAAACTTTGATGCTGTGTTAAAGCCATGTGAAGCAGTGCACAGAAGCATGAGCAGGTAGAGAAGAGTCCAGCTCTGGAGCTCCATGTGCGGGCTAGAGCCAGAAGGAAAGCTGCCTCTTGTCCGATGCTTGACTGGGCTTCAGCTCTATAGCTGTAGGCAAAGAAAAGCAAGGATCTGATTGTTGAAGGGAGGAAGTCTGCAGTCTTCATGCCTTGTTTGGCATCACCCACTCTTGCTGCACAATAACTCTATTTGCCCCCAAGAAGCTCTTTGTGCATGGAGTGTTCCTTCACACAATGTACAAGTGCTAAAGATGGTCCCTTCCCCTGGGACCAGCAGTGCCATGCACCACTTTGCACACAGACATAGGCTGAAAGAAACATGCATCAGGCTGCCTGAGTTTTCATTTGATTTGCAGGCAAGAGTTGTAGTCATTTGGTAGAAGAATAAACAAACAGACTGTTTTGTAGAGCATCTGTGCTGAGTCTCTAGTCATGAGCAGACAATGCCCCCCCGGTTACATATTATGCACATACAGAAAGCACAGCACTCATGCAACCTGGGATGTATGCCCCTATACCTCACATGCCCTTACATATATAGGTTACTCAGTCAGCTCATATGCCCTCTTTAGACTTGCACTTACATCTATAAACATAAGATAAACGTAGTATTTGTTGGATGTGCCAGATACAATTCATCTTCAAAACCTTGTAATAAGTTTTTATATTGTACATTACATTGTGTGTCTTCATACTGTGTTCCATGATATTAACATCTCAATCTCTAAATATATGTTGTTTTTTGCAGGAACTTAACGTCTACCTAGAAGACAAGGTTTACTTAGCTGGCAACCAGTTCACCTTAGCTGATATCCTCATGTATTATGGAACACATCCACTCCTTGTAAGTTGTCTGTGATTTCAAGTACTAATGTTTATGTACTTCTGATTAAGATTATGATCAAAATATTTTTGATCTACGCATCCTAAAATGTACTGTACTGTATGAATGCGTAGTCTAATGGATTTACTGGGTCTCTAGAGTGTTCCCACCACTGGACAAGGTCTCGTCAATGCTCTATGCTTTTACCCAATGTATTTTCTCTATCACCACTTAGTTAAGTTGAACCACAACTTTAATAGGCAATTTGTCACAGCGCATCACGCACAATTAGACCAGTCATATGGCCAAAGGGCACTAAGTCCGACTTGGCCATAAATGCACGGTTTATAAACACATTCTCACTTGTCTTTGGAGAAATAAAATGATGTGGCACAAAGTGATATCTTGAGCATCCGACCAGGGACAAGTAAATTTGTTACGCCTTCCAGGATGAAAAAGTCAGCTCTGAATCTGTGAAGACGGACAGAGGGAAAGATCACATGTTGCAATATGTCAGTGGTTGTGGCAGGGATGGGATGCTGCCCTGTGCCACCAGGCAGAGCAGCGTCACTTCGATTTGTGATCAGTGTAGTTTTTAACCTCAGGGGGGCAGAGGTCAGATGTCCCAGCCCTCAACCACAGACTGCCCTGTTGTTCAATTTACCAAAAACAAAATGCAAACACTAAACATGACTGACGCTAGAATTGGATTAGGGTTGTGGCTGGTCCTAATTAAGTAAAGCACTCAGAAACAAGCCACTAGATTTGGTAATTTAACAGGACTAAGACCTCAGTGTTGTTTGATGTTTTTAATTTATCCTCTCTACCTTATCCCTTGCCTGTTCGTCCTTTTCCCAGGTGGACATGACCATCCAGGAGAGAGAGCAGTTTGTGAACGTGACACGATGGTTCGATCATGTCCAGCACTGCCCCGGTGTCAGACACCACCTCCCTCCAGTCGCTGTGCTCAGGAACAGGATCTACACAAGCAGGCACCACTGAGACTCAGCCTGGTCTAACTCAAAGTCATACTCCCTTTTCAGCTTATAGGCCCGCAGTAATCATCTCTACAACCCTATGAAAAGTGATTTTATCCATAATTACATTTTTCTATTCCTGCCTTTACGTTTTTCAGGGCTTTTGTCTGGTTAGGATTTCATTTACTCAATTTACACACACTTTCTGTCCTTTTTTTGGAAAACAAGTTGATTAAATGGTTTTAAAATGATTGCAGTACTTTAACTTGTGTAAGGGAATACATGTTAACACAAATATTAAAATGTCTATTCACCAACTGTAAGGTCATCATAACCCTCTCAGCATTGTCTTATTTTTGATAAGTTTGAGGTTCTAACATATCAAACACCAAGGCAGCAATGATAATGAAAAGTATATTTCAGTGTTTTGTTAATGTGGAAATTTGTGGATAGCTACTTTATTCACTACAATAGGTACCTGGAGAACCAAAAAGCAGTCATATGTTTAGAAAAGACAATTTTTGAAGGTTTTTAGTTATAAAAAAAAAACTTTCATGGTCCCAGTAGTAGTCATTCATAAAATTGCACCGTCCTGTCTGCTTCTCCAAACTGCGATTATTCTGACAGTTACTAAAGGGAATAATAATAATTTTTACAAATACTGAACAACTATGCCTTTAGGTTTTGTGTAAGTATCTGTGTATTTGTGTTGGGGAGAATCTGCTGCTAACTGGATTAAAATGTGCTAATTTATCATCTTTGTCTATTTTTATTTAAACGTTTTAGCACAATTTCTAATGCCAAAGTGTTACAAGTGCTGATCAACATACATGGTAGTAGTTTTGTTGACTTTTTAACTGAACCTGGTTGCTTGTTCAGTGGCTGTTGAGTCATCACGTCTCTGCCTGAGGAGTTCATATCAAGGTTATAATGTTTTGGGTTTTGTTTTAAGAATTGGCCATGCAACTCTAAAAGCGCAGTTTCCTGTTTTTATGTGTGTGTGTGCGCGTGATCGAGATGACTTCCCCACTTCTCTGTCCCACTTCAGTACCAGTCGTGTGGGCAGCAGCAGCGAGCAGTGAGCAGTTTGAGCGTCAGCCCCAGAGTCAAGAGATCAGAGAGAGGCTCCAATCAGTCCCACTACCACCACTGTTGATGCTGCAGGCCAGAGAGAGAGAGAGGGCAAGCCGGCTCACCAGCTGCCACACAGATCCAGCCAGCCAAGGCCAGAGCCCGGGCCCCTGGGCGACAGACAGCCACTGTGTGTCATTTCAACACTCGCTCTCCCACGGGGCCCCACTGGAGAGAGGAGGCCGTACAGGGGAGAAAAGAGCACCCACAGGCCCAGGGATCCTTCTGTGACATGTGAACAATGATCTGCCTCCGAAAAGCCGCACTGCTGCTTCTGCTGCCGGCATCAGGGTTGTTATTAGTGCCAATAAGCAGTGTTTTAGGCAAATAAACTTTAGAATTTGTTAGAATGACAACAGATAATATCGATATTTGTCTGTAATCTACTGAAAACTGCATTAATTAGATAATCAAGATAATTTATAACAGCCTTTTTATTTATTTATTTTATCTTCAGCCAGTTCATTTGTTATTATACTGTGCACATGGTGTACTATATTTTGGGGACTTGACAAAGTCCCTCATAAATTGTCTAAAAATTGACCAAAAGTCTTCTAAAGAATAAGCTTGAAATATTTCAACCAATAATCACCTAGATGACCAAGAATTTTCACCCTTCACTGACATGTATTGGGGGGAAAAAACAAATGTTCAAGTGAAATCAAGTTAGACATATCATATGAAATCTCTCCGTATGCTCTCTTCACTGCGACAAAAATCAATTTGGAGACAAAAGCCTACTTCTGAACATATAATTTATTCAGTACCAAGACAGCTTGTAATATATTGTAATAAATTAATCTATAGTTAATCTAAAAAACAAAAAGGTATAAGTAACTTTTTATCATTCTGAAAAATGTGAATTTATTGTATATTTTATTAATAGACATTTTTTACATATATTTTTTCTAGGTTGTGTGTGCATGAACGTTATTTCATTCAGGACCCAAGTACTTACAAAAGTCATTTGGTCCATTAGGCCCTCTTTGGGTTCTGTGAAGTTGGAGAAATGTCCTTCCCAGTTCATCTTCCCCTCATGTTAAAAAAAAAGTATACCTGAACCATCACTTATTCATTTCTTACTACTTGCTGATCTATAGCCTATAATGATAATTTTGTCAAACTGCACGTTAAAATGAGACTTGCAAAGCAGTTTATATTTACAGAAGTCTCATTTCCTGTACATATCTATACATCTGTAGCTTTATAGTGGAGTTTTATCAGCTGTAACCACTGTCTTTGTACAGTGCCAATAAATCAAAGCGATACACAGCTCATGACCCGGACTTCAGATATTTTTCACTGCGTTCTCTCTTTTCCTCCGGGAATTTGTTTTGCTTAAAAGAGCAAAAAGACAGAAGTATTGTTCATTGGTCAGGTTTTGTGAGACAGCTTGGCCTGTTTGTGGCAAGTGTTGAGAAGATTTGAGGGATAAAAACAGCTCGCAGTCATTTGAGCAGGCCTTGTGACTTGATGGAGCAGTTTATGGTGCGGTCTGCCATTAAAAGAAGCCCTTGTCCTTGTGATTATGTTAACATTTGGTTGGAATGTCTTTTTTTTAAGTGCAATGCCAGAGAGTTTTCTGAGGTGTAAATAATCGAGCTTTGGTCACAAAAGCTGCAGTAGAACAAATTGTTCCTTACTCACTTTTTGTTTTTGAGAACACTATGGTTACAGACCATGCAAAGTAATAATTCATGTACTGTCATAGGTTCAAAATAGCACCTGTTTTGAGCACGTCTTGAATGCAAGGAAGATTAGTAGTAAACAAAAAAATAAATATCCAAAATCTAGTTTCTAGTTAGCACTCCTGCCGCTCAATGGGGAGGTTGTGGGTTCAATCCTCAGACCAGCCAACTGCAATCTCTCTGAGTGGAGTCTGCATGTCCTCCCTGTGTTACTGAGGGTTGTCTCCGGTTTCTCTGACTTCCTCCTACCTTAAAGACGTGCATGTGTTAGGTGATTTGGGGAAACTAAATTGCCCCTAGTGAATGAATATGAGAGTGAATGGTCTGTCTGTGTCATCTCTGCAACTAGCTTTTCTCTGTCCAGGGTGTACCCTGCCTGAGGTCCAAAGTCACTGGGATAGTCTCCAAAATCCATGACCCCTAATGAGAATTAAAAAAAAATGCACCTAATAAATTAATGTGAGACTGAATAGTTGTTTGTCTCTGCGTTAGCCCTACAACTGACAGGCCATTGTCCAGGGCACACCCACCTGCCCATGGTCTCTGAGGCTCCAGCCATGTGTGACCCCTAATGAAAAATAAAGGGGAAGAAGAATGAATAAATAAATATACAATAGTAAAATAAGATGTGTTATGCACAGTAATGGCTAATTAATCTAAATGTCATAGAGAATAGTAGTCAGTGACATAAATACACTGGTGAGCCATCGGCAAGCTTTAATTAATTTGATTCAAATGAGATGGAAGCAATGAAAATGTAAACCGTGGCTCTCTATAGAAAAACATAATGAACTATGACAGTAAGTTACATAAGGCTGTGTCACATTATAAGATACATAGCATTTAATATATAGATGCTCCATTTGGCCTTAATTTGCTATTACAGTCATTGTCAGTCATTTTTAACCCATGTGCGCAATTGCCCATATGTGCGATTTTGGTGTTTGGTGCGTATTTGAATGTATACTGTCATATCCTATTATGGCATGGTATTTATAGGATAATCGATAATCAACTAAACTAAATTGCCCCGAGTAACTTAATATGAGAGTAAATGGTTGTTTCTGTGTTAGCCCTGCAACTGTCCAGTGTATACTCGCCTAAGGCCCATAGTTGCTAGGATAGGCTCCAGCCACCTGCAATCCCTAACTGGAATAAGGAAAATAAGATAAATTAACTATTTTTGAAATGCCTTTGTTTAGATTTAAGCCAGATACTTTCCTGCTATGTTTCTGAACTCAACTCTTTTTCACACACTGTATGAAGTGTCTTGTGTCACTACTTTTGTGCCTTTCTGACCTTGTTCAGGATCTAAAATGCAGGTCTGGTACTGTCTCACAGCTTGAGTCCTCATGATCAAATCAAACTCTAAAACAGACACAGAGATGGAGCCCCAGCAGGTGACCAAGGCCAGGCACCAATTAGCCGAGACCTTCCACCAACCTTTAATGACGAGAGGGGGGCGAACTGCAGGGGTGGCTCTGTGGCACAGCCCGAAATCCAGACACTCAAGTAAGTCCCAACTATTGCCCATACACTGTCCTCACCCTCTGGCAGCTGATTAAATTCACAATTTCAGTAACTGCATGTTGATAGAGAGGTCAGAGGTCAATTAGGAGAGGTTACTATTAGGGTAAAGTCAAAGTAATTTTCAGATAAATAATATTGTAGATAGATATAATAATACTGTTGTGAATCCACTCAAATTCATATAAATTGTCTATGTTTAATGTTGCATCTAAACTCTTCCATGCTATATACAAGTTTATTTTTTCATGTCATTTCATCTCCAACACCTTTGTCACCCCAGGTTCACTAACCACAGCGGACGGCCCACCCCTGCTCCTATACACCTGCTGCACCCAGCTGTAAAAGCACCACCATCCTTCATTACATGTTATTAGGAGCAGCATCGAGGCATCTGCTCAGGACAGGCCTCACAGTGACACATCAACGGCGTGCAGTGGTTGAAGGCGCCGTTAACACGCGGTAAGCTCTTCTGACACGACTTAATCCAGCTCGCTTTATGCCGCTCTTACACATAGTGACAGTTGTACCATGCGTCTATAAAGATGGCATCTGATTGTCTGTTGCAATTACACATGTTCATGGTAAGAGTGGTGTTGTGAAGGATTGGACAAGATGGGGGGAGGTCTAGCTGCGCGCCATAGAAATAAAATAATTTCTATAAATGCATGCATAAGGAATAATTTTATGCCTCAAATGACATGAGTACTACAACATATTCTTCTTTCCGTTTGTCTTTTTGGTTCTGGGGTCGCCACAGCAATTCATCTACCTGTTAGCATGCAGTGATTCACAAACTGATTTGGCATGGGTTTTACACCGTATATCTGTCCTGATGCATCACATATATTTGGGATTAGGAGCGGCACAAAGAGTACACTGGCGTGTGCACCATTGTGGCATTATGTGTATTACTACAGCACATTGTGTTCAAAATATTCTATATTTCCAAAAGTATTCACTCACCCACCTAATACTGATGAATTACATATTAATTTGCCTTAAGTTTTGAATGTCTTTAATGACGCCACCCTCCTCATTTATTTACCCAGGCTTGGGGCTAGCTTAAAAAGTAGTAGCTTAAAACACTTTGTGGTTTGCCATCTTTATCTGAGATCTGCAGCACACTGACAATAACACTTGTTGTTTCCAAACAAATATCCAGGACTAAGGGGTGATGTGACCATGTTGTCAAGTCAACAAATTCCCTGATAAATAAATAGTAATGAATAATAAAAAAATAATTGGTGAAAAGTACATAAAAATAGAAAGAAGAGTAGAAATATTCCTGGGGTGAGCTACAAGTTGCAGACTTTTTTGTAGATTTGTGCTAGGACTTCTCTTTATGGCTTGTTTAGTTCATCAATATAGTTTTGAATACTGTTGGTGCTTTAATGAAACATGAAGCCGGTTTGGCCTAAACACTGAGTACTTCATACTCAATTTTATTGGGCCGGTCTTGTCTAGACTCTGGTCTTTTATTGCCTTATGTTTATGTTATTGTAAATAGACATCTGTTTTATTGCTTCCTCCAGATTATCGCTCTAAGCTCTTTGCATCACTGTTTTGAATCAGCATATAGCAGTTTGCCTTATTATTTCTTCTCTTTCTCCAACAATTTTTTCTAGCAATAGACTTTTGCATGGGTTGCATAAGGATCCCAGGTGTGTGGTGGGGAGTTTTACGAAATGCAAAGCGCTCATCTCATCAATCAGAGAGATGGCTGGCTGATTCCTAACACGGAGGTGCTAAAGTACATATGCGTGACCTGGGGCTAAGACATTGCACAAGATTGCACCTAAGTCCCCCACACTGTCTCACACACGCACACACACACATACATATGCTCACACATACACACACACATATACACATACACATATGACTGTTGTTGAATTAGCCGCCTCGGTCGCCCCTCAGCTGCAGCTCTCCTCTTCGTGTGTGTGTGTGTGTGTGTGTGTGTGTGTGTGTGTGTGTGTGTGTGTGTGTGTGGTCATGCACCTATTCACGGGGTTATGACTTTGGCCTCAGGGGTGAGAGGTGAAATCAGGGTGAAGGATGCACAAGACAAGGTCGTCTTAGCTTGAAAAATATGCAAAATGAGTCACACGTATTATCGTTTTAAATGAGACACGACTGGTAAATTTTTATTTTTTTTCAGCTAGTTTGAGTTCCCTTCAGCTTCCACATTAAAATAAAGAAAATGCTTAACCTATATATTGACGTATTTATAGTTCATTACATTTTGTCAACTTGCATTCATAGATTTATACCTGAAATTAAAACTTCAAAGGCTATTTTGTCCAAAGTAGGTTTTTTCTCACTGAGTACTATATCTCCACTTCCATAGTACCTACAAGCACCAAATTTTCCAGTCTTATACCCACTATAAATAGTTTAATTTTATGCCCAAGTGAGATTTAATGAAATAAAATGTGAACAAAGAGACTTTTTACAAGGACAAAATTGATGCTTTTTATTTACAATAAACAATAAAATTGACTTCATTGCATGATATCATTACATGCATTAAAATAGCAGCGGTAGGCTGAATTATTTTTAAAACAGGGTTATGGCAGTCTAGAGACTGTGTTAGCCAAATGATAAGTATATATAGATATAAAAATACAATTAATCACAACAAACCAAAACCAAAGGAGTGGCCTTTATATGCAACCAAAACAACAAGTGCCACAAAAACCCAACCACACACAATGGCAACTCTAACTCAATCCTAAACCAACCAATACTACTACTGACCCAAAAAATAAACAAAACTCTGTGTAAACCATGGGAAAAAAACTGTGGCCAGCTCTTAAGCTGCATGGGGTGAGTACTAAAAGACATAGAAGTCATTAAAATACATGTTAAATGTTTAATAAATGTGTTGAATATAAAATACTGAATATAAATACCTTTTATAAGCAAGATGATTATTTATCTTCCTTTTACTTATTTTATGTATTTTGTTGCCCTCTGCTCAGACACATGTGGAGTGGGTTGAGTGAAAGGCAGAGATTCCTCTCCCACTGCCCTCCCACTAACTTCCCCTTCCCAGTATACCCTTTCACATGTTGAAGGAATTTTCAGCAGGATGTTATGTATACTATTCTTAGCCTGATTTATTGGACATTTTCTAAAACATGTAGGCTATTGGCTGTTGGCAGCGTTGTCTATTTTACTGAAATACAAAAGTAAGATATCCCTCTGTAAAAAAAAGTATCTTTCATCTTATACTGTTGGTCAACAAAATAAACCAGGAATTTTAAACCTGGCTCCAACCAATATTCAGATTTTGTTTCTTAAAATTTACCTGCATCTGCATATTAAATTAGACTAAACTTGCAATATATTGTTTCATGTTGATGCCAGTTATCTAAAGTTTCAAAATAAAAAAATTGACCCTATTCACCTCCAGTGTCTCGCCTTAAACATCCCATTAAAACAATTTGTATAATTAATCAAGGCCTTCTTATTTACCAGGCTGTCACATTGTGGAGCCATGTCACAATCCTCACCCTTTTATTTAAATGCTCCACAAATTAGCCATACATTTATGCCCCAGCCCACCCACAGGTCATGCCACTTAACTTCAGCCTGCCCCCCTGCCGTAATGACTTCTGATAGGGCCCCTCCAGGGAAGCCCACTACTCACCGACAACTGATCCTAAAAGTAATTGCAGCCGAAGCCCTATGACATAGGTTATACTTTGAAAAAATAAAATAAAAATTAAAAAGCCAGAGCGCTGCATAGAGAGGATGGCATGGGGAGAGGAGGATATTTCAGGGTCTACTGCCCTCAGCTATTGCTTGTAATATGACCTCTATGGGGAAAAAAACACACACATTTGCATATTCTCATCTGCATACGTCACCAACAGATCCCTCCCTATTACGACACTGCAGTGTTAATTTGAAATGACTAATTTATTTAAACCTGGAGTTAAAGCCAGTTCCTTGTAACACATCTCACGTCTCTAACCATTACTCAGATGAAGAGTTGGTTAAGACGATGTAAACAAGGACTCATACTATTAACATGAGTTGTGCATTTATTATTCTACTCAGGTTTATTAATGCAGTGCAGTAACTGGTGGTTGAGGTATGAGGTTGATACATTCACTAATAATGCACAACCTATTAGTTAACATTAGTTAGGTGTCCAGCATTTTAAAGATGTGTAGCTGTGTAAGGAAGAGATCGTACGGCTTTATTCTTATCTTAACATGTCACACTTTTGAATATTTTCTATATTTTCTAAAGGCCTATCACAAAAGATACCTACGTATATTTTCGGTCCCAAGAAAGTAGGCTTAAAAAGTCTGTCTGGATAAAAAAAATTAACAGTTTAAGCTCAAGTCAGAAAATAAACTCTAGTAAAAACAACAGGTGTGCTTACATATTATTACCACATATGTTTTATTGTTTATATTTTTTATTGTTTGTTTTTTTTTTTTATTTTGAATGGGTCTTCTAATGTGGTGTTATCTAATTTGCACTGTAAAGCACTTTGGAGCTATGTTTGGAAAAGTGCTACATAAATTATCATTATTTTATCTTGCATTGCTCTGTGTATAAAATTGACCCAATTAGTTTTTTTAATAAATTGGACAATGTTGTTGGTTATATCCAGCCAAGGTTCACAAGTCAGTGTACTCATTGTTCCAGAACAAAACTTAGGGATAGAAAGTGTAAAACCTATGCCAAATCAATATGCGACTCACTGAACAGTAGGAGGCAGATGATTTGCTGGGACAACCCCAGAAAGAAAAAGCCAAAAAGTGTAAAATATAATTTAACAAAAGTTCATAAAACAACTTCCTAACTCATAAATTCAGATACATAAACGCAGCATTTGTCCCAGCTTGTTTGCACCAATCACTTTATGTTCTCCTCCCACCTGCCTACAGACATGATTTACTCACTAAACACAGAACAACACTAGATAACTACTGCCTTTATCTTTACAACACCAAATTAAAGAAAACATTTTCAAATCAAGACAACTGAACAACTATTCTTGATAAATTAGAGTTGCTTAAACCATTACTCAGTTTGATTTGTTATCTGCTTAAAAACCTGGAGGTCAAACTGTGTCTTTCCCCAAAAATCTTGCCTTTCTCATTGTAACTGTACTGAGTGATTGCGGCGTGTGTTTAACAGTGACAGGCATGGATAAGCAGAAGACAAACAGATCGCTGAAAGGTTACAGGCAAGCTAATTTTCCAATTTAAGAGAAGACGCTTTTATATATTCACTCTATGCCATGAAATGAATTACAACCTTCATCGTAGTACAATAGCCCGTGGCCTTGTTGTCAAAATGGCCACCTTGGAGACACTAGACTTACAGCTGAAAGAAGACCATGAATAGGTTAAAATACAAAATTATAGAGAGTTTGAGCATGTGTATCCTTGTGACCAGGAGGGACAGACGCTGATTTGTGTATTTTAACAGTTTTTGATGCTAAGGAAATGGTTAAAAAAAAAAAAAAAAACGTTGTTCTTATTCCTGGGCTAAATTTACCAGCACATGACACACAGCTGATCACTGGGTTCTTTGAAAAGCAGCCACAAATGAGGAAGCCGTGAAATCGACATTTGGACAGGAAAACACAAAGTCATCCTTGTATCTGCTGATGTTGTGTGCTCCCTGGACACTGATCTTTCGATCTGAGAGAGGAGGCTTCAGCATTTCACAAACTTTGAGTGGTACAAAAAAAAACAAAAAAAAATCTAATCTAATCTTTGAAGTGGAGCTCCTGAGGATATGGAAAGGGGGCAGAGATAGAGACGCAGTGTGTGGAGGCTCCAGTCACACGTGGACAGTCACACAATTAAAGTATCAATAAAATAAAGTTTGACCTGAGGCTGTGAGGGTAAAAAAGTAAAATTAGATAATCTCTTTAAAAATGTTGCAAAAACTCAAGGCAACAGGATCCCTCAAGATTTTTGAGTTTTGAGGCCAACTCAAAATCTCAGGTTTTCAACATTGAAGATTTTTTGTTCACATATTTTAACGTCCATTTGTCTAAAAAGTTTTACTCATTATCATATATTTTTTACTCATTTTACAGCCAACTTACTATCCTTTGTTCAGAAAAAGTTGTTAAAATTGTAAAATTGTTTTGTTGAATTGGGTATACCAAGTTTTTATCATTATCCATAGTAATACTTTTTCTGAACAATGAATAATAGGTTGGCTGTAAGATGAGTAAAAAAAAAAATACAGTGAGTAAAACTTTACAATTTAAAGTTTTTAGACATATGAATGTTAAATTGAACTTATTAGTTGAAAACTTGAGATTTTGAGTTGGCACCAAAACTCAGAAATCTTGAGGGATCCTCTTGCCTTGAGTTTTTGAGTTTTCGCAACCATTTTTTTTTTTTTTTTACAGTGTACTACAGTGTAAGAACTTTTCATGACACTCAAAGACAATGTATAGAGGGTTACCTGAAAAAAAAAAAAAAAAAAAAAAAGCAATCAAACATTAAACATTAAAAGCAGATTACATGAATGCAGTTAAACAAAGTGACTTTCCAAAGCAAGAAAAGTTAGTACCATATTATTCATTTTGATACAAAATTGAATGTTTATAGACTTCACTGCGATGACAAATGAAAAGAAATTCCTGAAATAGTTTCCCTTTGCAGTTACTAATCTGCACAGTAACTAATGAATACATGATTGTGCCAGAATTTGGCAAACTATACAAAACAGATAACACCAAACTGCCCTAAGCACCAAAACAGTTCTTGTAACAACACTATGTAAAACTTCCAGCATGCCCACAAAATGTCCATGAATGTTGTCTTCTAGTAAATAATGTTTATAAGTTTAAAGACATTACATTTGTGTTGGTGTGGTGATGGTGGTTTCACAAGACAGTGGGACGGTTGGAGAGAGTATTAAGTGAACTATGGACACTTTGTAAGTTATTGACCCCATTTAAATCTATTAACCATCTATTTTAATTAAATCAGCACGCCCTGATGCAGATCGTGAAGTCAAAATGTGTTGCCTTTGAATACCAGAGTGCCTCAGACATCTTCTCTCTTCACTAAGTATTCATTCTTCAGCCCAGTTTCTAGTCCTAAAGAGCACCTGGTATTTTTGCTTAAAACCACCTGATGAGATCCAGTGAGCACTTCCAGCATCTCTTCTATTTTAGGGATTTTCGGGCTCCACATTTAGCTGGAGGTAGAGTATCAAATTTCCGAAGTGTTACTTTACATAAAACATTTACAATATACAAGCGTAACTTTGCAGTAGTACAATTGAGCACTTGATAATGTATTGGAACTCTGTGTGTCCTGCTCTTGTAAAGACACAGATCTGCTCTCAGCTCGTGGCTGGAGGGAGGGAAACTTTGCCTTTTCTGCAGCGCCGCCGGACTCCCCTTGTGACTTTCACAGCTGTCACGCCTGTCTTTACAACTTTCATTCACCCCACGACCTCAGGCCTGGAGCATGTGATTAGGCCCTGCACACACACACACATGCACACACACACACACTTACACAGGCACCTCCACTAATGTACACGAATGCAAAGATTCAAATTTAATGCTCGCCAAGTGCTGACATGGTGCTAACGCGCTGTGTTATTTGTCCTAATGTTGTTTCACACTTTGTTGAGCGTTTGCAGAGCTAATGATATGGACTGTTAATAAGTCTCTTAGTGAAGGCCTAGATATCTTCAGAGACGTTGTTGTTACAAGGCTTTTTTATTACTAATCGTTTTGTGTGACGCAGCAGCATGCAAAATACATTTTCAACAACCTGTTATACACTGTTTAAAATGCAATAGCACTAATGTAAGGAATGCATTTAACTCGTTTTGGCATGCTTATCAATGTTGTTAATTCTTTATGCCCAAAAATGTCAGCTTCTCTCAGACTTTTTAATAGCCTCCTTCACTTGTGGCTCCAAAATAGATCTTTAAGATGCATGAAAGTACACTGATTATCTCTACATCGTGGCACCTGTTAATGGGTGGGATACATTAGGCAGCAAGTGAACATTTTGTACTTTGTTGATGTGTTAGACACAGGAAAAATAGTTAAGTGTAAAGAAAACAAGTGTGATTTCATTTCATTTATTTCGATCTCCATTAAGCTGTAACTAAGCACAGCTACTCTTCCTGGAGTCAATCCCAACATGCTACTCACACAATACATTATCACAACAGACTCACACAATGATCACAACACAAAAACAACACACTAAAACAAACAATACAAAGACATACAAACAAAAACAAAAACAAAACAAAAAAACACATAGGACCTAGTTTATATAGAAAACAAAAGAGTGATAGCATAACTGGTTAATTATTAGCACTATAGTAATATACATCCAATCATGTTATTGTGAATGAATGAAAAAAAAACTAAAAAAAAACTAAAATTGCCTTACTTAATGTTCAGCAGCTGCAGAGATCTGCTCAATGAGAAGATGTCTCTTCAAAAGGAGTTTGAATTGATTTTTACTACTATTATTAATAATGGAACTTGGCAATGTATGCATGCTAACATGGATCTATACATCACAGTTCTTTTCAAATTATTAGTTTGCACTTTGGGCAGTATAAATCTGCCCTCTGTAGCGTGCCTAGTCTCGTAGTTGTGCTTATCAGAACTAAAATGTAACTCTCAATGAAGTACTTAGTAATTTAGTTGTTAGAATGCTCCTGGTAAAATTAAGCAGTGAGGCAGTAAATCTCTCCTCTCCCTTTAACCAGGACAAACTGTTGTGCATCCAATTTACATTCGTTCTGTATGGGCAGTGAAGTACACATCAAGCTGCCTTGTTTTGGACTATTTGATTTTGAGATTGTGATCAATAATATCAAATGCTGAACTGAAATCTAATAGCACTGCTCCTACCAACTTCTTGTTATCTATTGCTCTAAGCCAATCATTTGTCATCTGAGCCATTGCAGTTGTAGTAGAATGACCTGCCCTGTATGCGTGTTGGAAATCTGTGATTAAGTTGTTCATTAAAAAATATGCTTGAATTTGTTCAAATGCAATTCTCTCCATGATTTTGCTCAGAGCAGGCAACAAACTAATAGGCCTACTGTTAGGGCCACAGAATGGTACAGTGGCACTTTTTGATAAATGGAATAATTTTTGCTGTTTTCCAAGCTTGCGGATAGACACCATTTTCTAAACTCAAATTCATTAGATGGCAAATAGGGATAGCAATTAAGTTCGCTACTAGTTTCAATAGTTTTGAGTCCATGTTATCTACACCAGATGGTTTATCTTTACATTCTAAAAGTAATTTTTCTACTTGGCTGATGAGGGCTAAATTAATCATCTCCTTAACTGCAGCTCTTGTGGGGTGTTTCTGGTCTGCAGTGTTCAGTTTCTATCAAAAGTGGCCCAACAAAGGAACAGTCAGCGACAGGTGAAGCTTGTAGTGAACAAAGACCGGTCCATGTGGTCTGATCCAACAGATGAGCTACTGCAGCTCAGCCTGCTGAAGAAGTTAATGCTGGCTCTGATGTGTCAGAATACAGTGTCACAGGTTGTTACGTGTGGGGCTTATATCAGATAACAGATAACACTATGAGCACTAATAATAGGCAGGTGGTTATAATGTTATGCCTTGATGGGTGTATATAAAAGTCTTGGAATGCATCAGCCTTCATTTTTGCATGTTTATCAATTTCCTTCATTCTTTGTGCTCAGAAACTGAAGTGTCACCTCTAGTAAAGCCTTAAGTTCAAAGTAAGTCTCCATTTTGCAGCTGGTGTCACACTTCTTAGTCCTAACACAACAGGAGTATAAAGGATGTCCCCGGCTATAACTCTTCAGCAAAGTCAGGCATTTTTATATGATAATGCTTTTTTATTCTTTCTTTGTCTGTGTGTAGCTCGGAGTGGCGGTGCCCCCTGTGTGCTTTTTATAGGTGACACTGTGATAGACCCTGCCCTCAAAGCCTCCATTACAATCGTATTGGTTTCCTCTCAACTGTGTTCCTATGGGGCACCGTCACTGTCAGGAGCGGCTGAAGTTTAGTCAAAGACATTAAGAGATGTCTCCGGGGACAAACATGAAGAGCTCCTCTGTGGATGATAAAAGGGGAAGTGTTGGTGCCTCCGAGGGTCTATCCATAACTTTTAGCATGTTTACAGATGACAGGTCAGCCACAGAGAGGTCTGTCGGGGCTTTCTGCGGATGGTTCTTGTGTATGGAGATATAACATAGAGCAGGAATGTGGAAAATGTTTTCTCTATGATGAAGCTAGAGTGAAATTAAATACCTGTCTTTTCTGTGAGGTTAGTTAAGGTTGAAAGAAAGATTTAAAAGGAAGATTTTTGAGCCATTTTTCACTTACCAAACAGTCACAGTGGCACGACTAGGAATTTTACTTGGGTTGTTGCTGATTCATTTTCACTATCCCTTCTCTTTACTGGTCCAAACCATCTCAGCTTATTCCTAATCTTATCCATCCTCGTCACTCCCAAAAAGAACCTCAAAATCTTCAGCTCTGCTACCTCCAGCTCTGCCTCCTGTCTTTTCCTCGGTGCCCAACAACATAAATTATTGTTTTATTTATTGAGGAAAGAAACAAATAAAGTTAGTATATTTTGTAAAGTAGGAGGATTCATCTTGGCCAAGTGTTTTTTTCCATTAGGTTCACAAACTTTGCAAAATAGGGATAAGGTAACCCGCACTATAAACTTAAACATTTTATTGGTGCATCAAATTTACCAACAAGCAGAGACACCACAGACTGACAGTGTATCCCTGAAGGATCTGCCATCTCTCTCTGCGGTGGTCCTCAGTGTTAAACTCCTGTCAGCCTCCATCCACACAGTGTCAGAGCAGGACGTCCTGTCTGGAGGGGCGTCTCATTGTCACCCGCTCCAGGAGGCAGAGCTGTAACTGGCAGTTCTCTGTACTCTCTTTCTCTCTCCCTCGGGTTTTAACACACCAGCACTAGGAAAACAGGCTGAGTTTGGTCAAAGTCTGGCTTGATTTGCTGGTTGATATACAAATATATATATTATTTATTTTTGACAAATTGACATTGAAATAGTGATCGATCAGCCAGCGAGGTCACAGCAATATACTCTTTGTGCTGGTTCTCTAGATTCTCTCATTTGAAAGAAAACTAATTGATTACTTTAAAAGGTCTTTCCTGAGCTTTCTATAATGTTATAATGTTGTTCTCTCATCAAAAACACACCTGGAGTTGTGTTGTGCTTCATTCACGCATGTTTAAGTAATGCTTTATTCTCTGGCATAGCCGTTCTGAGCCCTCAAAATGCTCGGTTGCACAAACTCCACATGTTCCACGAACTCCTGGCCACTCCAGGAAGCACTGACCAATCACTAAGCCCTCTACATCCAACCGGCGGTCATTCATTTATCTAAAAAATGGTGAACAGCTCTGTGTACACTGATTCCTCACAGCTATTTTTTATTTTGTCATCATACAAAAAGTTTAAAGAAGTAAATTTCCTTTTGTTCTTTAAATTATGTTCAAAAGACCACAACAGGCTGCACTCTGCTGCCCTCTGCTGGGCTTTTCACGTGTTTCTTTATGGCAGCAGTAGAGTACTTATTAAAAACGTTCTCTTTTTTTCAGATAATGTTAATGTTGGAAAACATGCAATGCCGTTCTAGAGGGGAACCAGATTGGTTTTAAAGAAATGAATAGAAGCATAATATATACCCTTTAATGTACATGAATGTATCTAACACAAACATGTGATATATAAAAATGCACAGGACTAAATAAAATTTATTTGCATTTTCTTTATATTTGTTTTGCACATCTGCCACTTACAAACGTTACAAACAAATTAACAAGAAACAACATTTGCTACTAAAGTGCATTTGATCTGCAGCTCAAAGTCAGTCACCGCACCAGCAGCTCTCAAAGTTTATGAATTACCGTCATGACAAACCCAGCTCTAACTTTCTGATCCACTTTGGACTAAACCCACTCCTAATCCCTCATGTCGTCGTTTAATGAATTCAACCGTTTTTCAGGTCTCACTGCTCCGACAGCCGCGCCTTGATCATTTCTGTGATGTACACTTTCACCGAGGAAACATTCGACCGCTTTGTTTGGTGTCACTTTTGATCATGTGCCTGACATTCACAGCTGTCTCACAACTGGGACAAGAAGAAGAAGAAGAAGAGGGAGAAGAAGGAGGGGGAAGGGGGGGGGGGGGGGGGGGGGGGCTATTGGTGCAAATGCTTTTCCACTCAAAGGCTGTACGTCTCTCCCAGGTGACTGCTAAACACCGAAAGTAATTGAAAAGTTGCCCCTGGCTCTGTGTTTGTGTTTGTGTGTCTATGAGCATCTGCAAATACACGAGTTCTTTTAAGATTAAATTATAAGACAGGGCAAATGAAAATTACACCATTTTACCAATTTTAAGAGTTTTAGTGTGTTTCCTGATTCAAGTAATCAGCTTATTTTATTTGTTTGAAGGACTTGGATCCTGTTGAACAGTGATTCTCAACTGGTGGGTCATGGGTTTGTTAAAAAAAAGTGTCAATGTAGTTAAATAATTCAGAAAAATAACTTTGGTTCTCCCATTGTTTAAAGACATGCTTTGTAATGGTGATAATGGTTAAATTATGCCCCATAATTGGATCAGTTACAATGTAAAAGAATGTATAGGGAAAATTGGTTTTATGGGAATAATAATAATAATAGATTTGTCTTATATAGGGCTTTTCAAGATATCCAAATTCACTTTACAATTTAGTGCATTATTATATGCAAGGTGGGTGAAATGTCTTGTTCAAAAACACAATAACAGTTTTCAGTGCTGGTGGCAGGGATTGAACCGTCAACCACACTGCAAATAAATATGTACAGTTAGTTACAAGTGAGTGGTCTCAACTGGAGCACTAAGATCTGACGACATTTATGAACATTGTCAGATATTATATTCGTAAGGTCTTTAATTTTTTTTTTCCGTTTGTTTGTCCTTTTGTTGATATTATTCTTTTGGTTCTTGAAATTACAAGGGCGTATTTTGAAGGTGTTGGCATGTGTGTATTAGGACAGCATCAATAACTTCCACTTTGCACATATGAACTTGTCCAAACCTCCTTCTCTACTTGACTTATCTTTGTCTAACTTCCACAACTTTTCCAAATTGGCAAATGAAACAATCATTATTTTTTAATCTCACCCAGCCTCCCTTCCCCCCTGTAGTCCCTTTTTTTTTGCTCTTGTACACGGAGGGGCCAAATCTCTTCAGCATTTCCAGCCCTGTGAGCTAATTTGACAGCTCACGGGGGTGACGCTGATTCCAGTTCGCGGAGACAGGTACCCTAGGGCTAGCCAGCTGGATCGCCGTGGATGCTTACAGATTTGGCTTTAGCTTCATGCTGGGTGTCATCTGTCTCTTTGGTCTGGCGCGGGATAATTTTTGCGTGTGTATATGTGTATGTGTGTGTGTGTGTGTGTGCCCTGACATCATGTGCCTGAGCAGTTTGTGCCTGGCAGGCCTTGTCTGTCCAGGTTGGCCATCAAACACAGCCAGCATGGCCCTAATCTGACGAGGCACTGCTCCAAACATACCACAGCAGCTCGACAACAGTGTGTGTGCATGTATGTCTCTATATGAAAGTGTGTGTGTGTGTGTCAGTGTGACCCCTAGGGCAGACCCCCCCTCTCCACGCTCCCACTTTTCTGCGACTTTTTCTCCTTTGCTCTGTCCCACGTCCAACATCGCTCCATACACACACACAAACCGATGAAGAACTTCAAAAACCATCAAGTGGGTTTTAGAAGACGTTTGTCTCCGCCTCACAGCCTCCCTGATCTGTGAGTCTGCATGGTTTGTCCTCATGGATGGAAAAGTCTTATTCAAAACACAGGTAAAAGAAACATTACTCCTTTTTCATATTAATTTTGATTCTGTTTGTTGACATGGCACCAATTTACTAATTGAACCAACAATATAAGGTCTCAAAAAATTTTCTGGATTCTTTCTCGTTGTATGCTTAACAACTATTTTGTGATTGAACTTTGGGCCACATTTTACAATACATACATTTTCTACCATTGACAGTGATCAGTATTGTCTTCTGACCACTCTCTAGATCGGTCACAATCTTCAGATCAGTTTGTAGACAACAAGTTTTAGTCTTGGACATAAAAAAAAAACTCTAGTAAGCACCCGGTCCCATAAAACCTATTCCAGATCAATATTGCACTGATTTACTGTGGCTACCCCAACTGAAAAGCTGCAAGGAAAAAAGACAACAAGCCAAGGCATTACTCTGTCATCCTGAAATCAGGTTTCACCTAAAAACAATCCAGACAGTGCTCTGGATCTGCACTATTATTTGTTCCAGTATTTGCAATATTTCCTGAAAGACATTTTGAGGTGCCCCAAACCATCTGGATAAAGTACCATCTAGAATGATTGTCGCTCAAAGCATTTACCCCTGAACTAGAAGTTTCACAGTTTCAGTCCAGGCAATACTCTTTATCATTGTTAGCTAGTGCCAGAGCTGTTGTTTGGACTTATATTGAAATCACTTGAAGTTATTTGAAAGATGCAAAAAAGTTTCATTAGCTACCAAAATATATTTTTCTATACATTTAAGTCACTCTCTTTCTTGTCATTCTGCAAAAAAGTTCACAGCCTCAGCTCGTTGCCCTCAGTTGACCTGGGTGCTGCGTTTCTTGAGTTAGGAAAGAAGAGGACAAGGGGACAGTCTCCAATGGAAAAACTGACAGTGTATTTGCAGTTATTTTCCAGAAACGGGCCTCGAAATGGCGTCTAGAGCCACTTGCAAACACTAATGACAGGCGACACACTGGTCTTCCCTGAATGCCTAAGCGCGATTTCTGAGGCTCGGAGGAAAAGTGGCAGTTCACCGTCACATGCGTCTGACAAATGTTTCGTTCTGTTTTTGCTGCAAAAGAGAGAAAAAAAAGCTCCTCTCCCTGAAAAGCAGAGGGTGATGGGTGCATATGTTGATGTTCAGGCTGTGAGCCATGTGCCGCCACTGCATCTTCCCATCAGGCCTTGGGACGGACTGACAACAGAGAGTGCCATGCTAGAGCCTTACTTAGAGTGGAATAGTCACCAATTTACCTAGAACATACTTTCTAGGACTGTGAGGGGAAGCTGGAGTACCTGGAGAGAACCCAGGGTAACATGCAGACTCTGAGGATCAAACCCACAACCTTCTAACCACTCTGCCACAGTGCACCTGACGTTAATGTTCAAGAAGTGTGTGAAAGTTTAAAATCTGTAAGGCCCATTGGTTAGAAGTGGGCAACAGCTTCATGTGGCTTAGTAATGTCCTAATGTTTTGTTTTTTACTACAACCTCCCACCTTCTCCTGTAGTAGACTGTGGGACTTCAATGGGACAACAGGACACATGACCTGTTTGCTGCCCAAGGACTGATGCACAGAAAGATCCGTGAATGAAGCAGCATCTGCAGAAAAGGGAAGGTAGGTGGGTTACTTGGCAGCAGGTCCCCTCCTCCTCCTCCCCCCACTCCGCTCCAGCCCTTGGCATCAAGTGAGTAACACCCACCTCCCCTTCCCCATCACAATCTCGGTGTCAAGACCCAGAGAGAGACCCAACAAGAGAGACCGAGGCAGCGGCCAAATGCAGAATAATTATACCCAGTGGGGGATGTGGGCACTGCTGTCTGGGGGGGTTGTGTGTGGTTGGGCCATGGTGCAGATGAGCATCACCGGGGCGAACTCGCACGGCCACTGGGCATGTTTTGGTAAAGTGCACTCGCAGACCTCCCACTACACGGCTTCAGCTCCGTCAGAGAGCGATACAGATCATCTGGCTACTGGCAACCAGCGCACACTCAGGGGGCCGGGCCGCTGCTCCGGTCCGGCACATACTGTTTATGAGCAAGTGTTGCACCTCATGGGAGAGAAACGGACGGAGGCTGGAGAAATATGCTGTTTGACAAGAGAAATACACAAGGTCTTACTGTGCAGCTTCTATATTGTGTTAAAATCAGTTAGTGCTACAGTTAAATTAGTTTATTTGTTGAAAACAAAAGTGTAATGTTTGTTGCAGGCCTTATTGTCTCTTAGGCTTTTTTTGAATAGCCCACTGCAACAAGTTCTTGACAATGGATCTTAATGTAACTTGAACCAACATTATAGGAAAAAAAAAAAAAACGTGATTTTTTTTTTCACTATTAACAGTGAAACCATGCATTCTGTAGTGTATTTAAAAACTGCTTTTAAACTGATGTAATTAGTACTGTAAGGTTATTATTATTATTATTATTATTATTATTATTATTATTATTACTTATTCTTCACTTTGTGTTATATTTTAGGCTTGACTATTTGATAGCTGATAACCAGGACCTTTTAATAAAGGTAAAAAGTACAGGACAAAATTTGTTATCCAAATATGTTTAAGGTGCTGCAAAATGCAAATAACCTAAGATAATCCCACACTTTATAATAAAGGGTGCAAATGAATGAATGAGGCCCTTAAGATTAAGTATTGTTTAAAAAAATACAGGGTAACTTTATTTTGCACATTGCATTTGAGCTTCTTTCCCTGATAGTTTAGGAGAGTGTCCCAAAAAGGCTCTGGGCCCTGGTGGAGGGGTGTCAGATTAATAGCAAAATTCATTTAATAACCAAAGTGTGGGACAAAACACAGGAAAAAGACATCATCTGTTCTCATGCAAAGAGCTCTGCAGCCAAAGACATGAGTCTTGCAAATACTGATGCACACAGACAGATACTTCCTCGTTATGTTGATGTTGGCTTAGTTTTTCCAAATTCACTAATGCTTTGGAAATCTGGGCTCAGGAGAAGTTTTGGAGTTGGGGAGCATGCATGTATCCTTTTTTTCAAAACAAGTCAAACTAAATGTACTTCATAAAGAAAGATTGAAAATGAGTGTCTTTTAAATATTCAGAAATACTCAAAGAAATGCACATTATAACCCTAATTAAATGCATGTTATTTAATCAACAGATACATAATTAGTGTTCATGTTTTATTTTTTTAATTTTTTTTTTCTTGTTTAAAACGGTGGCTATAATTTATAATCAGAGTAACTAAAGTACTCAACAAGATTTTGACTTGAAGTTAAAAAAAAAAAGTACTGAAGTTTACTTATAAGTATGAAGTACATCTGCATGTTTTTTGAGTGCTCTTTGAATGATTTTTTTTACTTTTACTACTACTACTTCTACTACTACTACTACTGCTACTACTACTACTACTACTACTACTACTTTTACAACTATTACTACAACTGTTATTACTATTGCTACTACTGCTACCATTACTACTTCCACTAATATTACTGCTGCTACTACTTGTACTACTACTACTACTACTTTTACTACTACTACTACTTCTACTACCACCACCACTACTGCTACTATTACTGATGCTGCTGCTACTACTTTTACTACTACTACTACTACTACTACTGATCCTCTGATAGCAAGACGAGCATGCTACCCACTTTGCCACTGTCAGTAAAAAGTACTTTAGTGAAAGTAACATGTAAATTATTATTATTTTTTATTATTATCATATTTCAACATGTTTTTTAACTACATGCAGTGATTTACAAGTCACCCTCTGTGCTAATACTTTAAATTTCCCCTCCTGCCGAGTTATGAATAAACAAAACTCATAGCTGGTTCTGACATGTTTGTTGTTGGTGTCCTTTCCTGCTCGTTCACAATAATACAAGTCAACAGCAAAGGGCTTATTTTATCCTTTGGCTGTGGATCAATCATTTAATCTCCTTAATAGACCCAAATCAAACTAATGGTGCATGTAATAACTGTTTAACTAAACTATGTGGACAGTGGGCGACTTAAGTGGTGCGTAATGGTATTCTTCTAACTGAGGCTGACAGTAATAATGAGTTTAAGGTTCACAAACAAACTTGTGACAACTAATATGCAATGAGTGCCCCGAACCATGCCTCCCCTCACTCTGAATGAATATCATACGTGCCTTTCCCTTTGATTATAAATGTATTTATGCCAATATATTTGCATTTCATGAAGTGCAATAAAAGCATTTGCTAATAGTGAATAATGCAGTAACCAGGGGTTTGACTTGTAAAATGTGGAGTTTGATGTCATCCTGTGGACACTGAGGTAACTGCATGTGTCAGATGAACAGCCGCAAATAGCCTTAGTTTTGCTTAATGATAAAATGATGAATGTAGCATCAAACATAAACACAAATACTAAATAAAAAATAAAAAAAACGTTCATTTTTTGTCAGGGGCTGTGAATGGCTGAAGCCTAAATCAGCAACTATGGGCCTTAGCTGGGATACACTGGACAATGGCCAGTTAGATTCGGGGCTGACATTCACCAAGAGACAACTAATGACATTCACATTCACTCACAATGGGTCATTTTGAACAGGAAATATCCAATATGCATCCAAAGGCACCACTGAAAACTGTTTTAGCAATATAGTATGAGTCTGCAAAATGGTCAGAATGATGAAAAAATATCAGCAGGTGTGCCTCAGAAATGTTTTAGAAAACTAAAATTATTTTTTAATTTATAATTGTTATGTTCAAAACCGATAACGTTAAAAAGCTGCTTTATTTAGGCGCAGAGCAAGACTGACACCTGCTGGTCACAAAAATAACTACAACCGATGTGGGGTCTTTAACTTCATCTCCCGTTTATCAGAACCCTGTCCAAAGGTTAACTGGTTCAAAGACAGGTGTATTTCACTTATTTTGATATTAAAGATTTACACCAGAATAATCATATTCTATACAAAGCTTAATCATGACTAAATTATGCCGGAAGTTGAATCTAGAAACACCCCTATCTCTGCAGTTTGGTTCAGTCCGTGCTCAACCCGGAAGTAGTAGTAAATATTTACAATTCAAGTCACCTGATTTTCATTCACCTGACTGCAATTATCAAAGAAATTTCGCAAGTCTTCTTAGCACAGATTTTATATAGTAACATTAGTCACATATAATAGAGTTGTTATTGCTTTGTTGACATGTTACTGGGACTCTGCTTGTAGTACTTTCGCTTCTGTATTATAAAAGTTAGCTCATATAGCAGCTAGCCTGCTAATCTCTGACAGTTCAAATCTGAGTTTCAAGGTACTCTCTACGTTTTTGGAGGAAACATGGAGAAGATCATAAAAGGTAAGTGACACTACACGCCATCTCTGTCCTGATTTGCGTTTGGTAATTTCATTCACATCATGGTAGCATGATTTCATCACTTTCCTCTAATATGGCACAATTAGTAATGTGACATATGAATAATCAATATTAGTAACCATTGTGGCTAACCCTAAGCATGGTGTTGTATTAAAACTGAGGACCCACCTTATAATTTGATATTGTTTTGTGATTCACCATTTAATCTTTGGAGCAACAAGCAACTAATGTAGGGTTTTATTTAGTGGACTACAGTGACTTTCACTTATGTTTGTAATAAACTAAAATATGTATGAACAAATGTATAGACATGGAGAGTAAAAAATATACACTTTAATTCGTATTAGTAATATATACGTTGTAATGACATAGGAGCAGTTTACTGCACTCTGGCAACCAAACTTTAAAAAATATTTAACAGACATAATGAGTAAAGCCATTAATGGCTTAATCTTCTTAACACAGTAAGCTGTTTGTAGTTTGCATTGCATGAGTTTGCACTGAACTTTCATGAATAAGCTTTGTTCTTTCTGACTGTCATAAAAACTATATGCTATAGTTTTGTCCTCTCACATTAAAGTGAATGTGATTGCCTTACAGATGTTGGCGATATCCAGTCCAGACTATTGGACCACAGACCCATTATCAATGCAGAGACACGCTACTTTGTGAGAGAGTTTGAGGTACTTACCATATGTTTAGAGCCATAACCAGAGAGAGCCATTTGTTTAATTGCTTTGTGCAGTGTAATAGGACTAAACTTTTCCCTTCTGTTGTTTAGGAGAAGCGTGGCCACAGGGAGAGCAGGCTGCTGGACAACCTCAATAAAAGTGTGACGGAAACCAATGAACAACTGCAGAGCACCCGCTCAGAGGACATAAAGCAGCAGCTGTCTGACGTCATTGCACGATGTTAGTCTCCCACCTTAGGATTTATTAAATTGTCCTTGTCAAATGTTTAACACTTTCATTTAGAGGCACACTTCATAAACCTATAATTGTCTTTCTTACCTTATTTACTGGTCATTTTGGCTCATGTTTTGATTTGTTTTCACAGTGGGAGCTGCTAAACACGTGGCACAGAGAATCCAGCAGAGGGAGCTAGAAGGACAGCAGGTAAGACCCAAACAAGAATGCTGTATTGGTCAGGCCTTTCTGCTCTGGTCTGCTTTATTTAATGGAATTGTTTTTTTATTGTGCTCTGTAGGTCTGTTTCAGTGCCAGATATCTAAAGATAGCTTATGGCTTATGCAGGGCTCGCACAACTCTTGAAAAACCCTAACATTTAGAGAATAGTCTTTGAGTGATGTGATGATGACACATAAGTCCTGGGAATAAAAGCACTGAGGCATAAAACACTCACTGTTGAAAGTATGCAACCAAAACTCTGTCTTCAAAATGTCCTAAAGATTATATCTTGAAAGTGTAGTAACCATGTGTACATGCTTTAGCCTACTTTGGCAATATGCTGTGCCTGCTCATGGTCAAGAGAAAATGTTGATTCATTGTACAGCCATGATTTCAACCCAGCTACAAGGAATCATAAGTAAGTGTAATGTTTATGCCTGTCCCTAGTCCAGGTAAATGCAGATGTTTCTACCAGAAAGGGTATCCAGGAATTCTCCCCTGATTTTGAGAATACAAAAATCCAGTATTCAGTAACCTTTATTGTAGTTCTCTCTTTTTGTGTTGTTATTTCAGAGCACCCAGCTGCAGGAGAGTATGGACCATTTAAAAGAGGAGTGGGCGGAGTTTCTAAAGGAGCAGCAGCGACTGAAGGAGGAGGTGGATGAGGAACATGCGAAGGCTGTTGGAGAACTCAGCGCTAAGTACAATGAGATGAAGAAGGACTTGGAGAAATTAGACATTTGATCCTTTATTGTTCGTGAAGGTAGCAGTGTTTATCATGGAACTGGAAACTATAGACTTAGCCCAGCCAGAGCCAAAGGGCTGTTCTGCAAAAGTAAATTAAAGACATTGATGGATGTAGTCGCTGCTTGGCAAAAACAAGTCAAATGTGCACAGGTTTCGCTCTTGCACAAAGTTAGCATTTTCCTAATCACGGATAATAAAGGTGTGATTAACAATGTTGGATTTTCACAGACCATCAACATCACTGTTTTTCTTCTTTGGCACACGGGATATGCACTAAATGTCCTGGAATATGTCACTTTTAAACAAGCAATCACAGGACTGTTTTTTGGCTGTGAAGTTTTCAACATTTCAGCGTGTTTAATGGATGCCTGCCTAAGGGGTACTGATGATATAAATTTATCATGCAGGTGAAATATGCCAAGCACTGAAAGTTGGAGTGTTAAGTATCCGTAACGACCTCCTGAGCAGGTGTGTTTAAAGCACAGGCCAAATGTTGTAGAAATGAGCACAAACAGATCTCTCCAGAACAAATCATGCTTCACAGGTTGGAACATTTGACCTCCTACAGCAAATTTAACCAAATCAAGTCTCTAAAGTAAGTGACTATGAAAAACAGCTTGAACAATCACCACCAGCTGCTGTGTGTTTGCTTTGCTACCTGCCATCTCATTTAGAAGATCACATATCCAGTATTTGTCTGACTGTTTAAACGGAAAGAGGCATAAATCACAGTTCATATGTCTTTTCTATATAACATGTTGCATGTATGAATGTTTAGTACTGCTTTCAGCTACTAGTATATCCCGTATGCACTTCTTCAACTTCTACAGTAAACCAAAGCTTTTTGTCAGGTTGTCGAGATGTTTATACCAGTACTCAACACTTGGTGGTGCCCTCTGCTATACCAAACTCACTGAAGTGTGAGTTCCCCCATTTATATAGCTTTGTTTGTAAAATATTTTACTATGAAGACAGTAAAAATGATCTGTAAACAAGAGCACAGACCACCAATAGGGGACCACAGCTCCACCATGTAATCCAGTTTTATTAAGGTTATACCAACCTCCGATTTGATTCCTAGACCACAACAATCTAGCCTTAGCGCTAACATTTGCGGTGTGTAACTCTCAGGCAAAAGTTGTCCTATTTTGCAATGGTAAAAATCACATAAAAACTTCCTGAATCTAGACATTGAGTCAGACATGCACAAAAGAACATACCATTTGTTCTTTGGATCATTTGTGCCCTTACCTAATTTTATTTATCAAACTCTAACCAGAAAATTTTAAGGTGTGTTGCTAGAATAGAACTGAATAGTACTTTATTGTCCTATTTGTAAACAAAAAGAAAGAAATCTGGCTTGCAACAACCCACTTTCCAGTATTAATCAGTCAGTCATTTAAAAAAATTAAAAATTAAAACAGCTGCAAAACAAACAATGCCAGCAAAAACATAACTTTCTTGGAGGAGGTCTTTTTAAGCCAAGAGAGTATGTTCTTTTTGTACTCATTCTGGTTTTGGGCCATCCATGTTTTTCAATGTACATGATTTTGACCTCAGTTGCTGAGGTCATGTTGCACTTTTTATAGTGTTTTGATTAAACTCCAGACAATGGCACAGTCATGGTCAGGTTGACGGATGGGTGGGCACTCTGGGCACATTCCTCACATGACTAAGAACAGCGTTAGAAAACGTAATTGAACAAATATTTAAAAATACCCCCCTCTACATCCCTGCCCCAGCTCTGCACAGATCTGTCAAACTTCCCATAATCATATGAGACTTCACCTCATCAATCTGCCTTAAGTAGAAAAAAAATTCTGCTAGAAAAATAAGATTAAAAACAAAACAAGTTGGCAATGGAGGCCTATGCTGGGTGTTTGACACATCTGACAGGTGAAGTCAGCCAGGGTTGTATCAGGATAACCCTAAAGTCTTAAAGTTATTACATTTAATGTTGTCAAAATTAGGGCCTCTTTTAAGCATTGAGTTCCAGGTCTCAAATGTTTAAATTTCAACATACATAATCTTATTAAACCTATAAAAATTATACCAAATTAATGTCACTGAGCACTACGAGGCAGATGATCTGCTACGACTTAATACATTATTTCTTCTGAGTGTAGATCTGAATGTGGCATTAAGAATGTCTTAAAAAGTATTATATTTTACCTGGAAAACCATCATGGTATGTATGTATGCACTTTCACAGAGGCCTATGTGCAGCGTTTTTATTTTTTAGCCTATAACCTGTGTATAGGACATGTTAAAACAGGGCATGGCGGTTGGCATATCATCACATATTCTGCCAACAGAGGCGTAGAGGTGTGGGTTAGTCTGTCCTCTCTGTCTGCAGCGGAGACAGCTCATCAGCAGCCTCTAATAAGCAGTGACAATAAGGAAATGTGCCTAGACTCTTCCAGCAAAACCACCTTTCATCTGCCTGTCGTTACTTTTTGGTTTCAGTGGAAAAGAAAGAAAAACAGTATGAGTACATGAAAGGTCAGGATTAAGTCATTTATGAGTTACAGTCAGGATGCTGTCTTTATACTGTATATGTTGCTTGTGTTACACTGTGAATAAGCTGAGCAATAGGTAATGCTGTAATAAAAATGTTTAGTATAACTTTAGATTTTCTATTTATTTTGTACCATTACATACTCAAAACAAACTTCTATTACTTTATAAACAAACATTCATCATTCATTAATTCATTCATTAACTTTCTACCGCTTATCCCGTTAGGGGTCACGGGTGACTGGAGCCTATCCCAGTAAATTTGGGCCATAGGCAGGGTACACCCTGGACAAGGGCAAGCTTGTCGCAGCATTCATCATGTGTTATTAATTAACAGGTTGTTGTTCAATAATGTAAGAGTATGTAAAAGATATGAAAAAACATATGGTCATAACTTAGCTGTAACATTTGAGTTATGTGGCTAACAGGCAAAAAATGGCCCTTCTTCATGCAATAAATAATCATGTAAAAACATGGTAATACATTGATCCAAATCTGCACCAAAAACCTACCATTTGTTCCATTACATAATTTTATTTATATAAAATACATGCCTTTTATAAAAGATATATGATCATAAATTACCCTTAATAGATGAATGTGAGAGGGGATAGTTGTCTGTCACTGTGTCACAAATTATGAACCACGTGACATGGGACAGACTCCAGACACCCCTAACAGAAATAACTGAAGGACAAATTAATTAATATATGGGAACCAAAGACAACACATATTATACACAAAGGTTCATTAATTCACTGGAAGAGCATAGTAGCAAAATGGCTTGGCTTCTTAGCTTGTGGAATTTGCATGTTTTGCAAAAACGCTCGTAAAAATACAAAGTCCACTTTATTTGCATAGCACATTTTACAAACAAAACAGTTTCCAAAGTGAGGCACATACACAATAAACAATATTAAATTACTCTATTTAGCTCCACTAGTCCCCATTAAAATAATAAGAACCACTACAATATAAGCAATACAATAAAATAACAATAAATAAGTATAAAAATAATGAAGAAAATAAAAACAAAACAATAAAAGACGCACAAGACCACACAATTCACGTCAAGTTAAAGGCCAGAGAATGAAAGTAGGTCTTAAGACGCGAATTTAAACATTTGACCATGGAGAGTAAAGTTAGTTACTGTCCAAAACATTTACCTTACTATAATATAAAAACGGGTGATCAACATATGAACATTGTGCTAACTCATGAACTTTATAAACCCCTCAAGAGAAATACAAAGTACAGTAGATATGATATCACATCATACATAGTGGATGCTGTAACCTCCTTGTCCCCAGCTCCTATTCTGGGACAACTCCGTGTGATCTGAGGGCTGAAACTCTCCTGGTATCATCCCTTTGTCCCTCTGCCTCCTCTCTGGACCCTCACACGTTGTTTTTGGTCTCCTGTGTCCTCTCCAGACCAGTCTGCTCTTCCTGTTATGAAGCCAGTGTGGTGCTCTTGGGCCACAGGAGCCGCCGGTCACCTGTGCCAACATAAATGTGAAAGGAAACCAGGCAGCACCCCGCCGGAGCCCCTCTGGACCGGGACAGTGATAAGGGCTGTGTGCTCATGAAATCTGATTCTCTGGACAAAAAGGTGCTTTCCACTAAATCGGAACAAAGGGGGCAGATAACATTTTGTGAATAACATGATCAAATGGCTATAAAAACTTGTCTGGTTGTGTCAGATAATACACACATCAATAATCTGTACAAAGTTCCCCAGACAGTTATTCCCTAAGTATTTATTATGTATTTTAAGTCATTGTTTAATTTTACTTGAGCACAGATTTTCAGTGCCCCTATAATCCTATCCATTCTTGTCACACATCACTTTTAAAAAACTGATACCAGGGTTCATAGGTAATAGGTCAGGGGCCAGTATTGCTGTATAGGCTGGACAGTATTTTTAAAAGAATTATCCTAGAGCAAAATGCATGGAAAGGGGATAGAAGGGATGGGCAACCTATTTTTTTTCTTTGTTTTGTGTTAATTATTGTCTGTTTGTTTATTTGTTACTGTTGGTTTCTGTTTGAGGGTTTAACTGTATTGGAAAGTTTATCTTTCTCTTCTCTGTCATCGCGACCCTAATGGGAATAAGTGGAAGAAAATGAATGAATTAATCTTTCTCTTTGTATGGAGCATAAGATGTTAGATGCAAACTCACTCCTGTACTGTATACTGACTACAATTATGCTCATGTGATTGAATTATATCAAAGCGTTTTGACACTATAGTTTAAAAAAAAAAATGTATTTAACTGTGGGTATTTTTTCAGAGAAGACAGTGAATGCCAATTTTGGTTTCATGTGGATAGATCTAGTAATTGTGGAGATATTAACTCTCAGGCCATGACATCTGCATTTTAAATCTTTAGCAGCAAATTCTGACATACAATTTTAGCCTGCCTCTATCTCAGTCTCTCAACATAGACCCTTTACAATGTTTTGACATCACATGAACGCTACCTATTGAAAAAAATCCTCTTTTATATAATGTGGAAAGCCTAAATGCTGTTTATACATGATTGTTTGGTAACTCTCTTCATCTAAACTCATAAAAATACCCATAAAACTTGAAACAACCACGCACTTGACTTAATAGGCCATCTTTAGTTGACCATTGAGCTTAAGCAGACTCTCTGAGAGTATTTAGTCTTGGAACAAAACGAAGTCAGGAACTACTCTCTCACCATCACCTTCCTGACAGCAGATTATGAAACTGTTTCTTATTGTTCAACCTGATGGACCCCTGTTACTCAATTACCCACGGCCCAAAATGAAATGCCAATGCACAATAGGGCTTCCAAGTTAATAAGCCAGCTCATAACAGCTCTCCGGGGATCCAGCAGTGGCTCCACATTGCAAGTGCTAATAATATGAATTCTTGAACAACGGCGAGCACTCACCCGGTGGATCTCAAGGCTGCAGTAAAACAAATTAGGAAATTGATACTGGTTCAGGAAATGCATGCTGGATAGTCTCAAGTGCTTAGACAATGAGCGCTGGGTGGCATATAAACCCATCAGAAGGAAAGAAAATGTTGGGAATGAAGAGTCCCAAGTTTCGCTATTAATGAACATAAACTTCCGCGGTCTAATGGCTGTGTATCTAATTAGGCCAACAACCAGATGAGATGTTGTGAGTCTCTGGTCTGCTTCATCTCACAGCCTCACTAATACGAGCGGTACTCAGCGAAGGTCCAAGAAACACGGAGAGGAGTCCAGTAACAACAAACACCTTCCGCAAGTGGATCTGAGGGCGAACAATAGACAGAGGAGGAGAGGAGGATACAGGGAACGAGCCACATGGCAACAAGAGGAATGTCCCGAACGGTGCCAACCAAAAAGGAATTAACCTCTTCTAGACTGGTGGCAAAACACTCAGAGACCCCGCAGTAACACACAGACTCCACTCAGTGAGATCACAATTGAACAACCTGCTTGCCTAAATGCAGAACTGCTAACCACTCTGCCACCATGCACACCACAATGTCTATATTTATTATGTTTATTTGACATTGCCAATAAATACCAGTAGTATACAGTATATAAGTAAACGATTATATATCATGTATAAGCAGATGTGGACAGTGACAAAGTAAATTTACTTTGAGTACTGTGCTTTGAATCTGTACTTTACTTGAGTAGTGTTTTTAGGGGAAAACTTACTACTTTTACTTCACTACATCTATAATACTTTTTACTCCACTACATTTCTAAAAAAACAAAAGTAAGTTCTGTAGAGAAATTGTCTTAAGACCAAAAGACAAATGACTGACACCCTAAAGATAATCATTTACTACATATATTTCTAAACTCATATTTGCTCTCAGGAACTAAAAAGAACCTCTGGATACAATCTGGAAGGGATTTAGCTTTTGCTTTGAATATTATTTGCACAATTTTATAATAAACCAATTTAAAAATGATTGATTAGTATGAACATAAAACCCAGTCTCATTTATAATACATATGACTTGTTTTTTGCTGTAGGACAATCTTATCTATTATGGGCTAAGTACTTTGAATACTTAAGTATTTTTGAAAGCACATACTCCAGTACTTTAAGTCAAGAAAAAATTTTGACTTCACAACTTTTACTTGTACTGGAGTAATATTTGACCAGGAGGATCCATACTTTTACTCAAGTAATGAAGTTGAGTACTTTGTCCACCTGTGTGTATAAGAAAAGAAGCCAAGAAAGTCAATGAAAAGCAAATCATGCAGAATTAAACATGTTCACTTTTTTTAATATCAGCTCATCTGTGTCTGGATATCCATTCATAAACCCCATTAGTGAACTTCCTGCCACATCATTACACTGTTGATTTACTTCTCCATCCGTTCAGACGTTCTTGTTTGACATTATAAAAATACAGGTGGATGATTTAAATTCACCAAATATGGCTAAACCATTCACTCTCTTCCTTTTTGATCCGTTATTCATGGTTTATCGTCTGGGCACTGCGATGAGGAAATAAGTCACACACAGACAGCTAAAGGTGAGCAGTATGAGAGATGATTCAAGATAATTGAACTAACAGATTGTTCACTGACAAAACAGTTTTCATCCTTGTTGCTATGAAATTGTTACTTCCTTATGAGCTGTTGTCATGTGACTATGATCCTGGTTGGCATCAGTGGTTATCACTGCCATAGAAAATCATTAGCCACATGTCTCACTAGAGTCAACAAAAGCTGTGCCCTAACTCTATTTAAGTTAATATAAGCCAAGGGTCATGCTGTTGTTTGATGTATTTGAATATATTCAAATAAACTGAAGCTAGTTTTGACAATATCATCTACATTTATAAAATTATATTTTCACAAATCTCAAAAAATGTGATTGTCCATGGCCATTTACAATACAGTAGTTATAAAATGGCTATAAGGGTGTGAAGCCAACATTAGGGGAGAATAAACAGCCTTATGGCAAGGACAATAATAATATGAACATATTTATTATGCATATTTAAATCCTAAAAAAAAAATGATGAAACAGTTATGGAGACTTTTACAGCGCAGGCATTAAGTGAGGAAAAATCACATTATTGTCATTGTTGCTTTGGGGAAAGCTGGACTCAAGAATGTTCTCCCTGTTGTTCCCAGTTCAGGCCCTTTGCCCCGATGAATGTCCCACAATGAGATCTCCAAGGAGCATCCAATATCCCACCTAGCTCTGCCCCGAAGTTAATAAATCAGTCAGATGTGCTTTACAAGCCCGAGTGCAACTTTGTGTTCGTCCCATTGAGGAAATCCCTGCTGCAGCTGAGCTCACAGACATCTTGACTGACAGGACAATGAGCTGAAGGTGTGTGGACGGAGCAGTGCAGATGTAGTTCAGTGTGGTTTCTGAGTGTGCACCCCTGAAGCAGCTCAGGAGCCCCATGGGGAGGATGGGTCAGTGTCCCATCCTGGCTTTCTCCAGGGCGGCCTGAGGGCTGGCCACTGGAATGCATGGGAGAGGGCTGCTCCATAAAGGAGCCCTCTTGGGATGGTCCAAGGCTTTACTTTTTATCCTAAGACTTGACCATGTCTACACGAAAACTGTACTACACACTCTGATATACAATAGATGTAGTGGTCGCTAGATACTTTTACTTGAGTACAAATTCTTGAGTACTTCTTCCATCTCTGCCATGGATTAACACAAAATAACACCTACATTGGCATTTTAAAAATGGCTTTCAAGCAGTAACTATGTAACTGATTTGTGCTGGTAACCCCTTAAAGAAAGGTGGCCTTTTTGATAAGTGACCTATAAATAAACCCATATCAAATATTTTACACAGCATTTGCCTTTTTCTCACTGAAGTTAGTCTGTCCTGGCCGTCTTTCCAGTTAGTCTGTCTTTCTTCCCCTTTAGTGAAGTCTAATGTCTTTACCATCAGGAAGGGAGGTTTCTCAGAGCAGCAGCTTCTGAAAAGAGTGACCTCCAGAGAAGCTGTAGCCCAAGCACCTGTTAAGTCCCATCAGCTCAAGTGACTTTCCTAACATCTGTACAGCTGTGGTATTTCCTATTTTAAGATTCAAATGTGTATTTGTACTGATTAACACTTAAATCTGATCTCAAATAAGCTAAACATTAACAATGATAGCCCAGGAATTCTCCCTGCATAGACAGCATTATTCAAAAGGTCTGAAAAAAATAACTAAGGTGCACAGGGTTGTTCATATTAAATTGAAAACAGCCGACTAAGGATTTCAAAGCATAGCGAGCAGACACTGGTTTTCCCAAAAAGGCTCCAATAGTGCTCCAAAGAGGCATTAACCACAACAATAGTGTTGCCACCTTGGTCTTGACAACATTTGGTTCAGTCAAGGGAAAGACCAATATAGCTGTATATTTCCAGCAACATGACAATCAAAATGTCTATAGCCAAGTAGCTGGCGATGACGACCTGACAGGGCAGTGACAGGGAGCGTGTTATGATCCTGTCTGTGTCCTTTTCTGTGTGTTTTATTTTGTTGTCTTTGTAGCTCCTTTTTTTTCTGTTTTTCTGTTTTACTTCCTGCCCTCCTGTGATTGCCTGCCCCATACAAGAGTGTTTCACCTGTGCCTCGTCCCAGTGTGTATTTAAACTCTATGTTCTCCCGTTTCCTTGTGGTTTCATTGTCATGTTTTGCCTGCGCCCATGTCTGAGCCTCTTGTGTCTCCTGTGTCAGGGTCAGTTTGTATTTTTTCATCCGTTGTGCCTTTTTTTAGTTTGGGATTTTTCATTTTGTCATTCCTCTGTTTTTGGCTTTTTGTGTTGGGAGTTATTTGGACTTTTGGTTTTCTGCATTTAAGTCTTTGGGGTGTGGGGCTGCTGAAGATGCTGTGGCCAGTTTGTGTCCTTTGACTGGGGCTGCCCCTGGAGCATCCTGACCTTCCTCCAGGATCGCCACCGCCAGAGCCTCCTGACCTTCCTCCAGGGCCATCGCTGGAGCGTCCTGACCTTTCTCCAAGACCCACGCGGCCGCCAGACCGTCCTGACCTCCCTTGGGGGCCCACACCGCCACCGGAGCCCCCTGACCTTTCTCCAGGGTCTTGTTTCACCTCTTGGTCACTTGTGTTTCACCCCCTGGGCACTCTCATTTTGCCCCTGGACACTCTTGTTACTCCCCCGGACATTCTCATTTCGCTCCTGGACACTCTAGTTTTGTTCACTCCTTTTTCCCCGCCTTTCCTCCTTGGTTATGACAAAACAAGCCTACAACAACTAGATTTTTAAAGCACTATTAATATAGCAAAGATTCCATACACCTTCTGCTGCTACAACTGCATAATGCCTGTCTCATGTTAGATAAAAAGTTACAAAATGAAATAGCTGTAAAGAGACTAAGGAAACAAATTAAAAAGCTTTCATTCAATAGTTTTAATGGGTTTTATATTAATCCAAGCAAGGACTCTCTTCTGTGTCATAGATCCAACCTGTTTACAATTTCTCTGCACAGTCTCCACCAGATGGAACATGTGTGACCTTGTTTACTTTGTGGAAAATAAGAGTATTTCCCAGAGAGCAGATCCTTTAGATGCTTGGCAAGAGTTCACTGGTCTGCTTGAATCCTGCAGACAACAGTGCAACCTGCTACGACCAAGGATACAGTTGCCACAGCAATCCATGACCAGTATAACCACGTTTTTCTTTTTTCACCAACAGGTCTGTTTTAAAACCTCCTCTGCTTCCCTCTCTCACACTTTCATGGATGTTTTTAGTGACTAAGATGAAAGCTAGCTGTTGCTGTTTCCATGTATTTTTCTGGGGCGGCTCCAGTTATGTGGGAGAGCCCTTTCCCTGCCGTCTTTCCCAGGACAGGTGGCTGCGGCAGTGGCTTCAGTAGCAGTAGTCTGTTAATGACATTGGTTCCCCTCTGCTGGTCATATCCTGCGTACCGGATATGATACTGGGTCTCAACAATCCTAATGGAAACAAGTCTGGCTTTGGAGCACACAATGTTCATTTATGGGAAGATGGTGTCTTGGGGCGTAGGTAAAAGCCTTTTCACAGATGGGATGAGTGTCTAAGAGAATAATTACCATATGTTCACATGATAAAAATAGGTTGAGTCAGAAATAGCTGTAATAGTAAATAGTTTCTATTTTGGAAGAGTCAAAAACAACCTGGTTTTGTAAAAGGTTGCTGTTGTTGCAAGTTATTGTATAGTTTTGTTACTCACATGCATTTAAGTCTGCTTCCTCCTTATATTAAATCTCTTTTTACTATTCCTGCCTATAGAATAGTCATATAACAACATACATTACACAACGACACTGCCTACAAATCCCCAAGGTCAAAGCCAAAGTTCAGTCCAAAAGCTCACAAGAACAATGGTAGGCAGGCATCAAATGAGACCATACTGTATGTAAAGAAAGTGTTAGCCCTGCAACTAACTTGGCATTGTCCAGGGAGTATACTGCCTCATGCCCAAAGTCCTGGGATAGGTTCCAGAGCCCCACAATAGATAGATGATTGAATGAATAACCACAAGCAGCAAAGGAAAAGAGAAGACCAAACACATACAATATGTGCTTTAATTTTATTGTCATTGTCACTTTTTAAAACAAATTAAAATCATTCTGAGTCTCATACCTCTTCAGTATTTGAGTTATTATTCAGCTTCTGATCTCCATTGTCTAGACAGATTTTTAACTATTCTTTACAAGCTGGCCTCACTTCTCTTTTCTCCATGTCTCACATCTCACTCCCATTGAGCTTGCCACCTGCCGACACTGCACTCTCAGCCACTCAGGCAATTAAGAAAATAAACAGACTTTTCCACTGGTCCCTTGGGTCCATTAATCTTTCTTTTTCCTATTACAGCATGCTAGAGCCGGCCTGGCGAGGTGCCTGCTCCTCCTCAACAATGGGTAACCAGTAGACACCCACAAGTATGTATGGCCTCCGCTTCACCGAGAGAAATTCAAAATGTGTCAGCAGCAATTTGGTCACATTTACCACCAGCATATGACATGTTAAGATTAAATAATGATGTGTGGTTATTGGCTTTCCACAATAACAATGGAGGCCCTTTGGGAGGGTGCAGGCTTTGTGGAGATTTTTTATCCTGCACAAAAAGTCAAAGAAAATAATCTTGTGTATCATTTTTCATCCACTGTGTGAGAGGGTATAAGAGCCGTGGGTCACGAGTGTGTGTCAAGGCCATTTTTTTATATAATAGCTCAAATAAACGTTAGTGGGTGGGAGTCCGCACATTCTTGACTGAGCAGCGGTTTATCGCAGCGGGAATATGATCAGATCTGTCACAACAGAGCAGACTAATTTACCTTTGAAGTCAAAATCTAGAGGGTTTTTTTTTTTTTTTTTTGGTCTGAAGCTTGTGCAGGTGCTGAGAGAACATTAGTCTTTTTTGGGCTCATATGAAACTGATCTTTTTTCATGAAACAAAACGTTAGGATTGAACCAAAACTCTTCTAATTTGTTTAAAAATTCCCCAACATAGACAGACCTCATGGGGCCAGAGGAGCATCAGTCAATGTACAATTGTCTATTCAAAGTTATCTTCACTGATTTACTGCACAAAATTTATGAGGTTTGGGGTCTTTTAGAAACCATTAGCAATACTTAGAGGTACTTTTGAACTGATATAATCTTCTCTTTTTGTGCCATATACATAAGTACTTTATACCCTTTACATTTTATCTTAATACAGTACTGGGACAATCAGCTGTAAAGGTAAAAAAACAACAACTATAAGATAAGTAAATAAACCCCCAATAATGTGTCTTCAAGTGACTCAGAATCTTCTTTAAAAGGGTTATATTATGCAAAATTCACTTTTTTGTTGTTCCCTCATCAAAAACATACTTGTACCTTGAGTTGTTTTATTTATGCCTGTTTAAGTAATCCTTTATTCTGTGGAATTTTGGAGGCCTCAGAATGCTCAGGGGTCCCCCAAAATTAGGCCATCCTATAGTTCAAGTGTATATAGGGGGGCCTCCAGTCAAGAGGTGTTGTCCGGGGCCCGTTCCAGTCTGTCAGGGGGCCTGTGTGTAAGGATAAAAACCTATATGCCAACCACTGCATGCTATAGTATGATATCTTGCTGCAGTGAATCCAGAAGGAAAGACATGTACAATATTATACTCCAGTCTGTACTCTGTATTAACAAGTATTCAGTCATAAGTTCCCATTCTTGTACTTGTTCTGGTAAAAGCGATATTGAGACATCCCTAGTTTTTAACAATGCCGTTTCAATAGTTGCCAAGGGAAAAGTAGGAAAATGTCCCGACAGAAGCCGTGAGACCAAGAACACTTCATAAACACCTCTGACTTGGAGCGGTGGACTTCAAACGGGCGGCCGTGCATGGTAGGCTCATTCTCACCCACTTTAACATATAGACGTCCACAACAGGCTGTGTTTTATGAAAGAACGTCCCATCTCAATCTGTTCCCATGCTGTAACTTTAATCCCTCTCCTTTTTGGATCAAAGAAAACAGATGACTAAAGTAGAGATGGATTTAAACGCTTCCATAACAAAATAAAAGTGGATTTTGGTGCCTCTGTAGTGCTGTTCATCCACTGTAATAAATTATATTCATTAATGTTTCCTAAAATATTACTTCCACCAATTTCCAGTATAATAAGGAGGCAACTCTGACTCAACAGACTGTCACTTTAAGAAAACTTGCAGTATTTAGCCCTCATTTAGTGCTGGGGTGACCTGTGTAGCCCATTCTTTAGGTAATATTTAAGTATTTCATAAATGTCTTAATACATTTACAGCAGTAGTATCACTCTGAGGGCAGCCATGTGCGCAAGAAAGGCTGTTCTCAGGTGTGAAGGAAAACCGTAACGTCTGCCAAAGTAGTGCAGTGGAGCGTGGCTTATAGGGCCATTTATAATCAATCAGCAAACAGTGAACCAATTCTCCACATGTCTCCTAATGATGTCCTAATGGCTTTTTTTGACTGACCTTTGTGGTGTGAAATCATTTGGTATCCTTTAATGCTGAAGTGATATATTGCTTTTTAAATTGTGTTTAACTTCAGATCTGTCATCCATGGAGCTGAAATGTAAGCACAATGAAAGGCCGTGTGTTTAAACGGTAACATTATTTGAATATTAAATAAATGCAAAGTGTGATGTAATACTGTGCAAAAATGTTTATGATCTACATTACTTGCCCACCTGATTAAAATATCTTATTGAGGCCTATAAAAAAATCATCTGAAGGTAGGGTGACCGACAGTTTTTTTTTTCCATTGGTGCTCAGTGAATCTTATAACAAGTGACATTCACATCAAGAACAATAAGGTATGGTCAGTATCAGGGCCGTACACAGAATTGTAGAAATACTGAGGTCTATCACGTTAGATTGAGACCAAATTTTGCCCTGGGTTAGATCTGGTTTAGTTCTAGTTTATTCCTGGTTTAGACCTGATTTAGACATGGTTTAGACCTGGTTTAGTCTTGGGTTAGATCTGGTTTAGTCTTAATTTAGTTTTAGTTTAGGCCTAATTTAGACCTGGTTTAGGCCTAATTTAGTCCTTGTTTATACCATGTTTAAACTGGGTTAGACCTGATTTAGTCTTGATTTAGTCCTAGTTTAGGCCTGATTTAGTCCTGGTTTAGATGTGATTTAGTCCTGATTTAGTCCTAGTTTAGGCCTGATTTAGTCCTTGTTTAGACCTGGTTTAGTCTTGGTTTAGTCCTTGTTTAGACCAGGTTTAAACCGGCTTTGGTTGTGGTTTAGTTCTGGTTTATCCTTACTTATACAATACCCATATTAGAAAACAATACTGAGGTCGGGACCTCTGTGACCTCTATGGTGTGTATGGCCATGGTCTGTATCATCTGTGGTGAATATGGGGCTAAAATATGGGTTAAATATAAAGTGTTGCCTCTGTGTTTCAGGAAGAGCCTCTCCATGGGGCTCTGAGCTGGGCTGGAGTGGGTCTGAGTGTGGGGAGAAAATGTAATACTTTGCTATATGTCTGTGTTTTTGGGATGAAAACTGCACAATAAATACACTCAAGGAAAAATGAAACGCACCACTTTCATTTTCTCAATTTGTCAAAAAATATTACAGCCAGTGAAAAATTACAGACTACAATGAGTTTAGTACTATTCTGAGTCAAAATGAAATGACTATTTTCCTGGTTCCGGTTGATTGATTTTGATGAGCAATAACAACTGTATTTTTGTATTAATCACCTATGTCTGGGTCATGAGTAAAACTCAGAAATGAATTGGACCTGTCCTCAATTGTGCACAGCCATTCCCTATAAAAAGACACCAAAATGGGAAAAAAAAGCACATTTGTTCACAATGCCACGACTACTGCAACCAGAGAGAGATTGGCAGCCATTGGCCTGCTTCAAGCTGGAAGGAGCACACGGCTGTAGCCAGGGAGTTTGGAGTCCATCACTCTACTGTTGTACGCCTTGCTGAGCGTTTCCACACCACTGGATCCTCCAATGACCGTCCCAGATCTGGTCGACCACATGTCACAACTGCTGCATTATTATTGTTTGGTCATGTTATTGTTATTGAAACTGTCATAAGCATTGATTAATTGGGTCTGAATATCAGGGACGGGTATATGGTTGATGTGCACATGTAATATTTCCATCAAAAGTAAGTAACCAAACAAAAATGTGGTAAAAAAAGCAGTGGTGCGTTTCTTTTTTCCTTGAGTGTATTTTATAGGCCCTAAGCTGTTGCCTAAGTTAGATATGCATAATATCAAAGCTTTTATTTCTCAATTCTGTCCTACCTTGACCCTCCAAATCGCACAACTCGCCCCACTTTTAGCACTTTTTGAGGTGGTCACCCTATTTGGAGGTGAATGGAGGAAAAAAAAAAACATAAAATAAACAAAATATTATTTACTAAGCTAAATTATTTCTAGATGTTTCACACTCAGCTTGTACCAGTACCAGCAACCCTAATAGGTGCGCTTGGTTAAGAACGATTCCCACATACTACTTGTTCTGTTATGAAATAGTTCCACACAGCTTGCGCCAAACCGGCTTCCGTAATTCTCCAAAGAGTGGCACTTCTTTTAACCTGTCAGAGTCAAACAGAGGACGAAGGCGCTGCCACAGATCTGTAAAACATTATCCTAGCAACCTCATGCAAATTGCCGATAAGAAGCGTCTCCATATTTCTGCGCCTCATCCAGAGCGTGTGTCGCTTTACGTGGCTCCTGAGAAAAAGGCGTGCACAGTTACAGTGGCTCTTTTTCACACCAGCAGGAAGCCCGTGCTCCCACCGAGAGATTGACCATGGCCTCAGCACTGACCTGCACACCTCTTCTCTTCTGTTTTATTTATTGTTGGTTACTGTTTTCTGGTGTATTTTGTGACGCTGACGCAGAGGAAGATGAGCACGCCAAGCATACCTACACTGTAGAGATGTTTAACGAGGCAGTGCCGACTGCTCCACACTTTGTCATGTTTTACGCTCCCTGGTGAGTAAAAATGTGTATTCGTTTCCTGAAGTTATAAAAATACAATAAGATAGAGTGAAATAGTACTTGGGGCTTTACTGGGGCACTGCAGGCCACGGTGCTGGGCTGCTCACAGTGGGTAAAGAGTTGTAAGCTACCGGCATTTTAGCCAAGAAGCTATGTAGCTCTTCCATTTAATGAAGTGCTGTGCCTAGCTTGGCAGCTAGCAGGCTAAACTGCACAAGGGCTTTGTTGCAACAAGTAATGCTAACAGCGAACCTGCTGCTGAATGGATGGGATAAAATGTAAACGTAGCATATTTAAAGTATTGTAATACCTAGACAAGGTACATTTGCCTTGGATAAAATAGTTTGAGGAGCTGCGCCTACGTGGCAGGCACTGATTGAGTCTGGACCATGGCCCCCGGGGGTCTGTTAGAGGATTTTAGAGATTCTGGACACAGTAAAAAGTAGATAAATGCACGCTTATATCACTGAATAAGTGGGGTGCACTTAATAATTAGGTGCAGGAAGTGAAAAGAAGCATATCAATGTTAAGGAAACATTGCCATTCAGTTATAATTGGCAGCATTTCATAATTGTTAAGATGTACTCTGAGATATTGCCTTAATAGACCTTCAGCTCACATTACCGGTTGTATCACTTTTTGTCAATGACATACATGTCTAATTCCTTGAGACACTTTGTACTTTTGTATCTGAACTCATCACTGTGCATTAACATTTCCACAAATATGAAACTAGTGAAGATGCTTTTTGCAGTATTCATATGATTCTCATGTTATTTCACATTGAATAGTCACTAAGTTTGTATCCTTGTTGTTCTCAGGTGTGGACACTGCAAGAGGCTTCAGCCAGCCTGGAATGAGCTTGCAGAAAAATACAACGCTATGGACGAGCCCCCGGCATATGTGGTTAAAGTAGACTGTGTCCAGAATACAAAGTTCTGCTCAAATGAACATGGCATCAGAGGCTATCCAACGTAAGTCAATATTAAATGACCTGTATTTACCATGTCATTATGCACACAATAGGCTCAATTAAACATGATTCACTGTAGCGACATGGATCTACACTGATCAAGGCCTAAATTAACAATAATCTCTGCTTTCTCAACACCAGGCACTGATAATGATTGACAGAACTCTTAAACTATTCATGTGACAATGGTTTGCTGTGGTGTTAAACTTGAGCAGGAGGACAGAAACACATATAGTGCTGATTATATGTGAAGTTTCTCACTCATTTCTGGTTATCCCCAAGGTCTTAAAAGATATTAAATTGAATGGTGTCAAAACCAACACCTTTAAAAATATTATACTTTATGGACATTATACTTTATGCCATTTAATTTTGTCAAATAAGTTAGCTATCATACAAGATATACTGTATAATTAGTAGTATTAGTATTAGTAGTAGGTGCACTTATAGCCGCAATGAGAAGCTTGTACATGTACATAATAGAAGAATATGTATTTTTTTGCAGGTTGGATTGGGAATTTGGCATAACTTTATGTCATGAGTGGCATTAAAAAGGGCCCCAAAATGTCGTGAATTGCACCTGGAAAACCCTTGTCATACCCTGCTTATTTTTGTGTTATTCAATTAGGCTGAAGCTGTTTAAACCAGACCAGGAGGCCATTAAGTATCAGGGCCCCAGAGACCTTCAGACCCTGGAGACATGGATGCTGAAGACGCTTCAGGAAGAACCTTCAGTGAGTATTACATCGACAAGTCAGCTTTGTTAACTGTTTTATCTAACAGTGTGAGTTACCCGTACATCATTCTCATCATTAGGAGCCAGAGAGTGAACAGGAGCCTCCCAAAGCCCCAGAGCCTAAACAGGGCATGTATGAACTCAGTGCCCACAACTTTAAAGGCCACATTTCAAAAGGTACATTTTTGTTGGTAAAAATGTTTTAGTATGTGTTCCCATTGTTTCATTGTTATAGATGTGTGCACCTGCAAACAGATGAGAAACTTCTGTATTATTCTAATTGAAACATGGGTGTTAAAACCACAGAAACTGGTACTGCAGGAGTTGTCAGGAGTGGAAACAGCTCAGCGGTTTTTGATTTACTTAACTGACATTTTAATAATAATAACCTTCTACAACCTGCAACGTCTGTCTTTACACATATGAGTATTTCAGTCTTGAATCCTGTCAACCTTACGTTTCTGGATTTTAGGATGACTGCAAAAACAAATGGCAGTCATGATAATTATTGAACTAAACTATGGCACGGCATAGTCCAACTGAAGTAAAATGTTTTGGTTTTTAATGGAAAAATAAATTGCTTGTTTGGGGCCGAAAGACAGCAGGATATGACGCATACATTTTTAAAATGGTGTTTATAGGTCCCACCTTCACATCTTGGCAACAGAGCTCCAAGAGTCATTTGTTGTGTATAACCTCTACATAGGAGTTGTATATTTTCACTTTAAGCAGGCTGTGTGAAGTTTGTGGGTAGTAGTTTTTTTTTTTTTTTTTTTTTTTTACAGCATCCCATAATGTTGAAAAACTCATCAATCATTTAAGTGACTTTTATTCAATGTCCAATGGGTTTTCTATTTTATATTCATCCCAGTTTCGTGAAAAAGAGGCCTGTAAATGATATAGTATTTAACCCTACATCATCTTCTGTTGTCTTTTCCCTTCTGGGGTCATCATACCAAGTCGTATCAATGTGTTATGCATGCAACCTAGATATTGCACATAACTATATAAAGTATTTATTTTCTGCTTTTGCTGCAGGTGCACATTTTGTCAAGTTTTTTGCCCCATGGTGTGGTCACTGTAAAGCCATGGCTCCGACTTGGGAGCAACTAGCGGTCACCTATGAACACGCCAATGACATCAAAATAGGAAAGGTTGGTCCATACACAGTTTGAATATTGTGGTATTTACATAGTTTGAAACTGGGTAGTGTCAAATGAATAGACCAGTTGTTGTCCAGTGAGAAAGTTCAAATCAATGAGCGCATTGTTAAACATGTGTTATGTTTGTCCTGATGCTGAAACACATGTCCATATCCTGTTTGCATAGGTCGACTGTACACAGCACTATGAGGTGTGCTCTGAAAATGGTGTAAGAGGATATCCCACACTAATATTCTTCTACAATGGAGAGAAGGTGTGAAAAAAATAAGCTCTTACTTTAAAATCTTTGGTTTGACAATGTTTAATGATTTTTTTAATGCAATTTGTATTCTTATAGACTGAACAGTACAAAGGCAAGAGGGACCTGGACTCTTTCAAAGACTTTGTGGACAACCAGCTGAAGGTGGTCCTGGCCAAAGAGGAGAAACCAGAGGATCCCAGTGCCAATGAGATCCCTACTGAAGAACCACCCAAAGAGGAAGAGAAGGTAAGTGGTTTTGCCATTTAAAGGTTTGCACATTTTTTGTGATTTGTAACACGCTCTCTTTAACTAAGCTAAATAAATATCTGTATATTTATATCTTCCAGTCCAGTGTATTGGTCTTGACAGAAAGTAACTTTGATGAGACAGTTGCCAATGGCCTCACCTTCATCAAATTCTATGCCCCGTGGTAAGGTCATCATAATAATTGTAATAGTAATAGCAATGTCAAATTACTTTTTGTCTAACTGGTAAAAGAAGCCGCATCCCAATTCTTAAAAACAAGTCGCGTGTGAAAAAGATATTTACATAGTTTCAAATGTATTTATGCAGCTGTTGAGTGGGATAATGTGATGTAATCCTGCTGTGTAGGTGTGGCCACTGCAAGAACCTGGCTCCAACATGGGAGGACCTCTCCAAGAAGGACTTTCCGGGCCTCAGTGACGTCAAAATAGCCAAAGTAGACTGCACAGTGGAGCGCACACTCTGCAACAAGTACTCTGTAAGTATGCACATGTCAGCTACATTTTTAAGAAGAAAGAAGTGAATGGTACAGGGCATGTAGCAGGCTGTGTACCTTGCTTTTTTACATTTAAACAGATCTGTAAAGCTAACAGTATCACAAGATGTAATAAAACAAAGACTGGGTCATCTCACAGCCATAAAACAATATAACCTCTACATATACTTAGTTATAGATCCTTTATTAAAATGCTGTCAGAAATTAAACAAATTTAAGAGTGAAATAATTTTTTATCATATATGTGCTGTTAAAGATATGACTAACTAGAAGCACTCAAAGACCCAAAGCATGGTACAGAATAAAAAATCCCAGATGATGAGACAAATCTACATAAAAAAATATTTCTTCCTTGGCCCATTACTGATCATTCCTTAAAATGTTTGGCAGTGGTTACAACTGCAAAAAGTATGAAAAATGCAACGTCACTGTTACTTAAACCAACCTTTATCTAGAGATGCATTGGTTTGTATCCAAAACAAACTCCTTAAGTTGTTTAGTATAAGTTATTATATGGGCCTTTATTGCTAAGAGGTCAATCATTAAACCGCTTTGTGGTTGTTAAAACTATATTAGTGTTTGCAGGTTTGCTTTGCCAAAGTTCATCCCCTGGGTTTAGTCACTTTACTTTCAGGTAATCAGTCAAAATTTCAGTGAGTCCTTTAAAACAGCTGCTATTTCCACATTGAACATGCCATATTTTAATATAGAAAGCAGGTGTTTTTCAGTTCCACATCACTACTCAACCCAAATAATACCCATCTCAGACACGTGTTTAATACACTGCCTATCACAAAAAATAGATGGTAAATTTAAAACCAATTACCTAAAATCAGAGGAAAAAGAATCATACGTGATACATCATACTATTTGTGAGACAGGGTGTTAATGTTTAGTTGCATGGGCAAAAAACAACTTTTTTTTTGTATTTTATATTAAATCTTTTGTATGTCTTATCAAACATTTCAAATGCAAATGCCACTGAGTACAGCTACCTTACGCTTTTCACATAATTCTATCCATGTATTATATTAAATAAGGTGTTTTATAATTAGATAGTAGTTTTTAGTACTTTAAAGAAAATGCTAGATGACAGGGAGGAATGAAAAACATTGATAAAAGTATATTATGAAGCTAGAGAGGTGTCCATGCATACAGTATCTTGAAAATAACCCAATTTGTCATCTCTTGGTGCAGGTGAGAGGGTACCCCACCCTATTCATGTTCAAGGCCGGGGAGCAGGGCGAGGAGCACAACGGTGGGCGGGACGTTGAGAGTCTGCACAACTTTGTGATGAGACAGGCCAGGGACGAGCTGTAAACAAAACTACATTTTGCCACTCACTTTCTACCACTCTGCTCAAGCAAACTGCATATCGAGCCAGTGGGGCACCTCTCTGTCCTGTAGTGGCCAAACCTCTGTCTCTGCTGTTGGGATTTTCAGTCACTGACACACCAACTGACTTATTTTGGATATTGAATGTTTTCATTGGTGGCGCACACTTTTTAACTTTTCAAAAATGGTGAAACTATTTTATGGTATCAGATGGGTTTGCAGTGTATGTCCAGCAACCACTTTATAAGAACAATCAGGACTTAAATTTGTCACATTTGTTGACATGTAGCAGTCAAATGTCTGTTTCTGAAAAGGTTTTATACATGATAAATTGTACTGTCACTTAAGAGATTGTAAAATGTGTGTCTCCCATACTGTTGAGTGTTAAGTTGAAGGTACTTCCTCTCCTCTAAGCCAGTGATGGCCTATGTGACTTAACTCTCAGGGAATGACTGCACTGCACAGATGTGATGGAGAGCTTATTGATCTCAAATATGTCTGTCTTGTCATTTTGATAGCTTTTTTGTCTGATCTTGGTCTCAATTCTGCTGCATTGCTTTGATCTCAGTCAGCCTCCATCACATCACCAAGCAGGCAGTCTCAGTCCTGGACCATGTGCCATTGATAGATTACTGCTTTGTTAATTTTTATTTACTCACCAAAGGCAGACTGCTTACACTGACCAAGAGTAGTTCAGTACCTCCAGGCCAGCAGTGTTAAAACATGGATGTCAAATATTTGGTACAGCTCAGGGTTAAGTTCGTTTTGGTTTATCCAGCAACACCTTTTTTATTTTAGACATGGAAACTAGTGTTTGGCCAGAATTATGCATAATAGTACTGAGGCGTAGAGTGCATGTTTAGACATCTAGGTAGTGTTTTTAATAAAATGGTAAAGTCATCAAATCAAATTGGACTAAACCAACAAACTTCTTGGTTTATGGCATGCAGTGTCTGATGCACTGATCCACAAAACTATTACCAATGTGAAATATTTGTTAAAACCAGCCTGCTGTTTACCTATAGTTATGTGCACTTGACTATATTTTTTTGTACTTCTGTATCACTACGGTTCACTTTCAAACTCAGACAGTTAACACAAACTCAGACACATATTTTTTCTGTAAGTTTTTTATGGATAGCACATGGTCTAAGGAACTCCAGTGACAAAGTATTTTCCTTTTCTTTGTAAGTCATGGGCTTCCATTGCCCATGCATTTTGTACAAAAAAAAGTGTTTAATGGCAAGTTGTAACATGAGATTTCATAATAAAACTTTTTTCCAAAAATATCTTTCTCATTTTGTTCTTGCATCTGTCTGTTAATAAGAAATGTGATACATTTTTATAAAGGTGCAATAAATAAGCAGAGAATGTACAAGTATTTACAAAACAGTCTTAAACTTGGTCACACGTAGACAGCAGCTTACCAGAGGTATATTTTGTAATTAATGTTGGTTAGGCACATCAGGTACTTGATTCTTATTACTTGGTTTTAATATTAATATAAGTTCCTAAAAGAAGTCCAGTGTTGTTCAAAGCTCACAGTAACAAGTGCGACTGGAAAGATGTTGCCACGGCACACAAAACTCGACATAATTTTGCCCTCAGGGCTGAAAAAGCAAAGGGCTAATTTCAGAAAACTGGCACAGCAGCCCTTCAGCCGACTGTTTTTGACTCACTAAATGTTTTTCCACAATCTCTTGATGGGATGTCAGGGGTGGAAGCGTTTGTTAACTTTGTGAGTGCAGCTACATGGAAATGGCCCTTTGCGGTATGTCAGAGGGATAAGGCGGTATTCTTTACTTCTTTGGAGGAAAACATCACTTTAGCCACAACATGCATCATGTTGAGGCGGCTTGGTGCATCGCAGCTCGGCGTGAGGCTGGCAAATATTGACATAGAGGGGATATTTGGAGCAGCGCACCACTGAAATAGACTGTGGTCACTTTGGTCCAGTCCATATTATGTATTTTTGGAAGACAAATATGACTTGTGATGAAAATACAAGAGAGAGAGGGATGAAATCTGAAAGGACTGACTCCAATGCATCATGTATTGAAATGTAATAAGCCAGGGTTTCACTCATTTCAGTCATATGCAGTTGTTTGTGATCTTATTCATATCTAAGAGGACATAGTACTGAAAGGCCTCTGCTGGTTAGTCACACAAATATTTTGGCCTCAGTCTGTGGTGGAAAAGGTGCCATTGCTTTTTAGGCATTCATACTTTCCATTAACACATAATATACAAATTAGACTCTCCTTGTCTCGCATTCACACAGCCATTTTCTCAATAGACGTCCACACTGCAGTGTCCAGTTGCCTATAGGGTACTTGCATTAGTCCTTTCTCTGTATAGCGTTGCTTCCCAAGGCTGACTTTTGTAAGAAGTATGAAGTTATTTGGAGTCTACCTAAGGCCATTAGCAGCCCTTTTGCCCAACCAACTTTTTATATATTTGGTCCTCAGAAGGTGTCAGTGGCAGCCACATGCCCGCACCACCATATTCTTGTATTTCTTCAGTATGACATTTGAGTTGTCGTCAAAGTAGAGCACTGAGATGGCGTGGAGTTTGGTGGGAGCACAGCACGGCTTTGGGACATTTTCAGGATTCATCAAATGCACCTATGAATAATGAAAAGGAAGAAGCTGTTACAGTTTAAGATAAATAAAAGGAAAGCCTCATAGATCACTAAGAAAACTGTGTAACCATTCCCACAAAGTCCTAATGACTTCTCCTGGCCTGACTCAGACACAGAGAGTGTGGTGAAGCACTAAAGTCGGTCTTACCAAAGTCTGCACGATGGCGTGGTTGGTGGCATTCATGTGGGCATTTAGAGGGAACGAACACTCGCCGTCACAGTAGTTGGCCGCGTAGCCTTCAGGAGCGATGATCCAGTCCTGAGAAAATAGGAGCCATAACATTAGCATTAAAACTCATACCCACTGAATACATTTATTTTTTAGTATACAGTTGAATAAAATGAAAGTATATTTTAAAGTTTTGCATTTGCCTATTATCAAACTGTCAACTATCAAACTGGACAAACTGAGCACTACTGAATAAGAAATGCATGAGTTTTTATTTGAACACACAATTATTCCTGTTAAATTAATTGTATCTGTAATTCATAAAAGTGTATGACATGCAGCAAACTGGTCTGAGCCAGAAATATAACCCAGGCCACTTAGGTGAGCCAGTAAGGCAGCCCCTTATTTCAAATTTTAAAGTAACCTCAATACATATTTCTATTGAATTTGTCGATAGACAACAATATGTCCCAACAGGGCTCCCATAGATGTCTATAGGTCCGAAAAGAGGAGGGCTAAATTATGGGTTTGCAATGTTGTCACTAATTAGTATGATGATTAAAAACTACTCACTCCATCTTTAAAAAAGTATTTAAAAAAACTGAAAAAAAAACACAGACCATTGCTACTGCTGTTGTGAGATCATCCCAAGTTTATTGTTTTAGCTGTTGTAGATAAATATAGCACTGACCTCACGGCTGAGGACAGATCCCTGCTGAAACTCTTTAGTCTGTGGAATCACTCAAGGAAGCAATACTTCTCTCCTCTTTCCTTCCTTCCTTCCTCCCTGTGTCGTACCGTTTCGCTTTGACAAATTCCCTGCATGTTTAATCCTCAAAGTGGTTTCGTATTTTTCTCCTGTCATCTTTCCTCGTCTGGTTGTTTTCATCCAGCTCCCTTCTTGTGAGCACCTGCGAGTGTCTCTATGCTGGCAGCCTTCCTCTAGATGTCAGTGCTGTGTTATACTCACAGTAACATATGCTTTCAGCTACACTGCTGTATGCAATTAAATTTCAGTCATTTTTGAGCACTTACAGCTATTAAGTGTACAGACATCTTTAATCTTTCAGACCTGGTCTAAAAGACCTAGTCTCATTTGTGAAGTCTGAATATTTAGTTGGACTCAAAATTAATAGCTAAACTAAAGCCAAAATCCTTTTAGACTTCAGTATTACTGTATTGTATGCATTTTTAAATCATAAAATTAAGCTGTTGGGTAGGATCTTTGATCAAACAAAATCATTTAACTTTGTCATTCTTTATCCAATAATTTTGTCTTAAAAATGTGTTTTAATAGGGCACAGCAGCTTGGATTAGTGGGCACAAAGCCAGACTACTTGTCTGTTTATTCTATGCTTAGAAAGAAAGTGGATATGGCTTGCCAGGCTACAAATATCTAGTTGTTTTTAAGGCAAAATTTGCAATTTCTCAATGCAAACTAAATATTGAGTATATAAGCATTTGTATAAGCACACAAATTCAATAGTTGAATTAAATGTATCATATTATTAGGATTGAGCCATCTTCACCATTTAATGAATAGGAGACTTTTCTCAGCATCATTTTCTAGGTCTAAGTATGTAAGTACCTGTAATCCAGCCAGAGATAAGATAAAAGATAGGAACAGTTATTAAAATTAAAATTAGGACTGGGTACCGTTACCGATACACGATACCTGGTTTTCGATACTGGTACCTGAGCAATACTTTTTCTGATACCTATGGTGCGCTAAATCATCTTCTACAATCATAAAACACAATAACATTGAATAAAAGACCAGTTTTTGGATCAGAATTATTAGCTGTAAGTTAAAACCAGTAGTGTGTAGGATTATTCTGTGTTATTTATTTGATTCATACATGCAACGCAACATAAAAGGTTTTTAAAATACCAGTAGCTCTGTAACTTTTCTTTTGATATCACAAAGGTATTGTTTAACGGTACCCAGCCCTAATTAGAAAGTGTCACTAAAACCCCATATTACTTCTGCCTGCTGACTGCCCACAGTTCATCACAATATTTGAATAAAACTTTTCATACCTGCCATCCCAGCTCTCGAAAGCTGACGTAGAGCTCATGTCTCCTGCAGGCCGTCTTCTGGTCACTACTGTTGTAATCTGCAAAACAAATTAAATATGAGTAAAAAAACATGTTTAGTTTTTTTGCACACAACATAACAATTGGAAGATAAACAATTATAATTCATAAACATATCCAGTAAAGTTGAGACTTGAGAAGTGGTTTAAAAAGTCTACTTAAATTGCATGGATGGGCAGAAACCTTATTGAATGTGAAAGCTTTAGGAGTAACACGCTGCGTCCCATGTAATGCACAGGGTGGGGACAGTGCGGGCGTACACCAGACCAAAACGTTCATTACAGTAGGGTCAGTGTGCTGCCGAACGTGCTTCTCATTCATTTGCTGTCTACATACATTTGAACCCGTGCCTAATTGTATTCAGCAACATTCACATGTTACTTGGCCGTGGCTCAAGCGATGACATACTGTGTTTACAGGCCGGGGCTTGTAGTTTGTTGTTAATTATCTGCTCTCCTTTTTGCAGGAGTTCAGCGGCGGGACGGCTACAGACAGTCACAGGTAGACGTTCGTAGTGAGGGAGGTCATTGCTGGCATCGCCGTACATGGTGAAGTCAAAAAAGTGACTCACCGTTTCCACTGCTACAGCGCATTTTCTTGCCTGGATGATTTTATTGTTTTGATTATTTTCTTCTTCACAAACCTCCCATAGAAAGATAATTACAGGGAGAAACATGGCCATTTTGTGCCTTTGCATGTAACACAAAAGCAAACTGGTGTCTTGGTGGCCCCACAGAAATTCTCCAAAATCTAAACCCACAAGGATTTAATTAGAGTTGGTTGTTGGTCTGCAGAGTTTCACACTGCACAGCTAATTATAAAAGTGTTAACCAACTGTTTTGGCTAAAAACAGTTAGCGGTTAGCAACATACAGCATATATATAGTTTTCGCACCATAGTGTGTAATTATGCTTACAATATGGGTTCCCAAAGTGCTTCTAAAAGGTTTGTAACTTTGCAAAATTGAAACAAGCACTACATCAACATTATATAATATTGATGAAAAGTTAATTTATTTCAAAGTCACACCAGCTTATATAGATCTATCTATCTATCTATCTATCTATCTATCTATCTATCTATCTATTTCAAGCATTTATTTATTTTATTGTGATAATTATGGTTTATGGTTTACAGTTAATGGAATCCTAAATTCCATGACAAAACAATTTATCCAGGCTTGGGACTGGCACAAAGAGTACACTGGCTTGAGACCTTTTGTGGCTGGACCATCACTGGATCAGGTGGTTGAGCCGTTTGTCCACTAAACCAGAAAGTGGAAAGTTCATATCTCGCTTCCATTGTTGCATACTGTTGTGTGCTTGGGCAAGACACTTCACCTACCTTACCGCCAATGCTGTGTACACTGATTTATGAATGTGTGAGTGCTTGTGTGTGTGAACGGGTGAATGGTTCCTTGATATAAAGCGCTTTCAATGCCCATGGAGATAGGAAAGTGCTATATAAATGTGACCATTTATTGATCATTTACAATTAAAATAAATAAATGCTTGATATAATTTTCTTTGTGTTTACTGAATCTATATAATTTACATTTCACTCTTCCACATTATTCTAATTTACTTAACAACGTCTGTATATATCGTTTTTACAATGTGGGTTTCAAAATCCACATTTAGCCTTGGAGAGGAGCTTCTAAAATGCTTGTAACTTTTGCACAAGTCATACCTCATTTCAATGCATTTGCATCTTCAATCTTGTTTAATTTTGCTAAACTGTACAAGACGGTGAGTCAGACAGCAGACAGGGATTTGTCACTCCTCAAGGCCACCACCCAGTCACTCTGCAGCAGCCATGTTTGGTCAGCTGGATCTGAAGGCAGACGCACACATTTCCAGTCTCCATGGGTCACTGCCATTGGCTCTTTACATCTATAGGCCTCTATCACCAACAACCAGTGCCACTTAAACGCACACGCACGAAACGAGCTGATGTTTTTGCATTTTCAAAGCACTACTTAGCTCCTCGTTAAAATAGAGACTTATAATTTGGATTTGACACTGCTAGTTGCAATAAGGTTTCATCATCAAATCAAATTTCATTTTGAGCAGACGCTGTGACTGGACTGGCTGCCTAGACCGGTGTGTTTTGGCTGGACTCATCTCAAATGGGACCGGGACAGACGACAGCCAGAAAGGGGAGGGTGAGTTGGACCTGTCACTTAGTCTGAGTAAATTAGACAGAGCAGTGAGTGAAAGACAAAAACGAGGCACTGACACTTTTGGGCCCATTTAGATTTGGTGTTAAAATGTATAAGTGTTTTACAATAAAAAGTATCTTGCAAACTATAACTGTTAAAGAACTTTTAAAAGGGTCAATGACAAGTTAGTGGTGCTTCTTAATCAACATAAAAAAGTAAACAAACAACATAGCATGGAGGTAGCACTCAGCTGCCTCTGGACTGACTCAGGGCTTAACTCAAAAGCAGAGGTGACCAAGTCTTCTCAGTGGCTGAACCTAAACTTTGGAACAGTTTGCCCCCTTAAGTCAGATCAGCTGAGTCACTAGAGCACTTTAAAACCCTTTTAAAGATACACCCTTTAACTCTGGCTTTCTAACATAAGATGGGATACATTTTTAGACTTTTATTTATCTGGTTTTTACTTTTGTTACTGTGTGTTTTTAATAATTTTGTCTTACTTTGTTTTTATTGTCGTAAGAAGCAAATCATGTACAGCACTTTGGACTGTTAGAGTTGTATATATGCTGTTAAATAAATTTGCCCAAACTAATCTATCAAACTCTCCCTTCATCGCATCACTTTTCTACCTGCCAAGGTCTAAGCGGCTCTTTCAATAAATCATCCGTTACATGTTACACTCCCTTCCTGACACATACCTCTTCAAAATCGATATTGCCCCATACTGGAGAGTCACAGCCTAAGTGAATAGTTGTCTGTCAAAATTTGTATCTTCCCTGTTGGCTGTGCATTCAACTGACACCTGCTCAAGGTGCACCTTGAACTGGCCTCCTGTGACCTATAGTAAACTTTAAAGTCATGTTTTTTTATGTAAAATTCAGCTTTACTTGGTTGCTTATCATATTCTTGATATACCTGTATCAAATGTTTGTATTATAGCCTATTTAAATGTGTGTATGAAAAGGAAATGTAGGTGAGATTAGTGTCAACAGTCAATGCCAAAGTGAAGGCAAAGGGTAACTGGTAACCATCGGAAACGGTCAGGTGTTTCCCGTGGTTACGCCTTCTTCCTCTCTGATAGGAAAGGCACGTCACTGGATGTGTTTAATGTGGAAATACAGTGTTTGTGCATGACTCCGGGAGTGTATACAGCTCTTATGAATGAGGATCTCTGAACACAGGCTTATGTATGCCTCCATGTCAGAGCTACTTCTCTGGGCTTGACTTGATGTATTTGATGCTGACCTTTGCTGATGAGAAAACAGGGTGTCCCTTTTCTACAAAATTTACAGTAGCTGTGGTCGTGACAGTGAGCGGTGTGTAAACGATGGAAAGGAGGAAACTCTGACTGAAAGAACAAAGCTGACCTGATACGAACTTGATCCAGGGAGGAAGGTGATCCGGATTTAATAAATTAGCTATAAAAACATAAATCAAGACAAAACGAGCAGAGCCAGACACAGGGTTGGTCTTTTAGTGTTAGAGCTGCCCATGTGGCTCTAAAACATCAAAATAAAATAAATTTTAGGCTGAATACTGTAAATTAAAGAACTGCCATGGAAATGATACTTAAGTGTTGCCAAATAACAAAACATAATACAAATAAAGGGCTACTGTACATAGATATACCAATGGCTTTGTTGCCCCATTGTTAGGATTTAACAGCAATTTTGTGTGTGGCTCATTTGCCCTATTAACTAACCCGTGTGTTTTTTAATAATGCCTTTCCTGGTATTCAATTTTTTTTCTCTTATTTCCTACCATTATTTGTGTATAGTGCATAATGTAATGTTTTGAAGTTGTGTTAACTTTGTACATTGTACAGTAATGCTGTAAAACTAATATTAATCTCCTGAGGTGATTTTCCACCTCAGGCTCTGGGCCTTCACAGCCGTCAGTCTGCAGGGCTTATTTAAGAGGAATAAAGCGATATTTACTGTGGGCTTTCATTGAGTGTAAAGGCCCAGATTTGTGGTGCCCATAAACCACATCTCCCCTTCCTGCCTGTAAAAATTTAATGTCACACTGCTACCGCTGAGCTCTAATCACACTCTCATTCACTACTCTTTCCTTCAACTTCACTGAATATAGAGGTGGGAACGGGCTTTTTACATATTATTGGGGATATAATGTGTTAATTTGAGCATGCCTTATCTATTTGAATTACTTTGTGACAAGCTTGTGATGTAATTATGAGAAAAATGTGTTGATTAGTACTTAGATGTACTAAAAAGTAGTTTGCCTGGAATAGCAGTTTGTATAATGTGGTCCCAAGCTGCTATCCCAGCAACTATGGGCCTTAGATGGGGTACAACGTGGACAGTGCTGAAAATTGTAGAAAGTGGTAATTTCTCTGCTTACACAGACAACCCAACAACAAAACACAAAAACAAAAAAGTCTACACCAAAAACATAAATAGAGAAGAAATAAAATGCACCTAAATTTCCACAATATATTCATGCAACGACTAATGAGCCATAATTGTGTGTATTCTGAGGTGTACTATAAGCTCTAAACCTGCAGCTTTTGCCACATGCATGATATCTGACAAGCATTAACGTGTGCCACTTTCCAGAAATTATTTCACTCTGTTGTGTGAGTGGCTGCAATTTCCCACCCCGGTCTGTTCAAAAACACAGGAAAACGCAGCTCCACTGAACTGTACACTACTACTGATCCTCGGGCCGATACTAACTCTTTACACTATGTGCCATTCATGTGGCCTCTCGAACCACTTTCCCAGCACCTACAGGAGGAAAACACTGTAAATTATATGTATGCACCTCATTCCAGAAATGCATTAATCAAACAGGCCAGATTCAGACAGTGAAGGCAGCGTGTTGTGTTTAAAGTATGTGACCTTTATTTCAACCTTGAAAGCACAGACTTGTTTGCATTAAAACCTGATTTATCTGAAGCTTTAGTTTAGAAGTTTAAGAGCAAGAGGAACACTGCTACTCTTAATTAAATGTTAAATAAACAATGTACATTAAACACACCAAGGAACAAATGTGTGTAGGTTTAATGGTATGCGTCATGTACAATTTAATTTTGTATATTCATACAACCCGACCATGAACAATGAACAACTTTATAACTATCAAGCCCAGGCAGTGCTGTGGATTAGTTCATAGACAACAGCATGTCCCTGCAGGGCTACTGTAGTCTCTAGATAGAGAGGTGAGAGATGTGCAATATGACTAGAATAAAAAAATACTCACCACAAGGGAGCAATAACTCAGCTCAAATTGGCACAACTTTACACACATTCTCACAATTTTAGCACAACACTACACACAGTGTTTTGCAAGATCTAAAACACAATTATCTGCTTTTGAAACACAGTTCAAAACTAAATGACTTTCTTTGTTATTCCCATAACACTGTCTGGCCAAAATATTATTACTACACTCAGCACAAATGTAAAATAGGTGTTAGATTTCTCAGTGTAGTGTCTTGTTGGTGATAGATTTAGAAGTGTGTCCATTGTGTTTCACATTTCGACAATAAAGTGTAATTTTTACAATATTGTCTAAAGCTTTTCACATATTGTTTGATTTTGCGCATGATCTGAGATGTTTGGTGACCTGAGTTTATAGTTTTGGAGTTGGTGTGTGAAGTTCTGCCACACTGGCTACAAATGTCAGAAAACAGGTAATAAAACTGTAATAAAAAATAAAAAAAACTCCTCAAATCTTGTCTTGCTGTTTAATTCCCAAGTCGCTATCATATCCCATTAGACACCATGTCCAACAATTATTTTGACCATCTGGTTTGTTGAGCAAACAGTCACTGAGCAGACAGTTGTTTGGCAAAAGTAAAGCAATGGCTTTATAACTCAATAGCCACTGATAAATAGAAAGGGTATAAAAGGGAGATTTTCACTGTCTTTTCACTGCAGATGCCCTTACTGATACAACTTGTCCATTTATCTGGGCTTGGGACCATTTTTTTTATATTTTTATATCTATCTTGTACTTCTATTTGAGATATTTCAAGAACAGCTAGAGTACAGATGTTGTCTACTCTGTCTATGTCAGCCTCAAGGCCATGACGACAAGAAAGAAAAATGTCACCCATGTTTAGCCTGGTCCCTCCTACGAGCCTACCACTACTGAAGTTTATCTTTCTTCCTGTCTTTCATCACAGCAGTTATTAAGCCCTGCACCATGTCTAATTACTCCGACGGTAAACAAAAGGGGGTCGGGCAGGGAAGCACCCACAAGAAGAATGACAAGGACGAGATTTAAAAAAAAAACAAAAAAAAAAAAAAAACACAGCTGGCTTAGCACTGTGTTATTATAATTCTTGAAGCGATACTGTTAGCGCGGTCAGTCCTTTAGCTGTGTGGCTAATGACTGGCTATGTCTAATTACAGGACGGGTGTGTGCTGTGTCGGGACGTGATACTCCTTCCCGGGACGGTTCTTAGCTTCCCCCCACAGTTAAAGCCCAACCCAACTACTATTACCTCTGTGGCCTTCTTAACCCACAAATTACCTCTGGAGGTGTTGCATTGTTCTTTTGGCAACAAGCGAACCACCTTTTTCCACTGACACATTAGTAAAAGCAGGTAGAGGCCACAGCCCAAAATATGAATGCGTCATAACAATAGCAGACTTGAGAAGATAACTTTCCCCCAAAAAAGATTCCCGTAAGCACCGCAAGACACAACACAAAACCTGGCCAGTGACTAATCATGACTATTTGGAGCTCAAGCGGAAAACAAAGATGATTTATTAGATACATAATCGTGCTATTATCTTTTGACTAAATGTTGCAGAAATGTATTTGGCCGAATCTGTCCTCATGTCATCTGGAAGACATTTAATATCACATGTCGTCCGCTAAAAGTATGAAAATGAGAAAATAACAAGGTCCAAACCCTCACAGGGAACTCAAGTGGGAAAATTATGTTTTCTAGTTAACAGTGTTATGTAGCTGTACTCTGGGAAAATGGTGATTATGAAATTTATGACAGAGCAAAAGAGAAATAAAACTATCACAGCAAATCATCTGCCACTTAGCATCTTGTGATTTGCATATTTAATTTGGCATCATTTTTTACGCCAGACGTCCTTCCTGATGCAATCCTTTCCATTTATCCAGGCTTGGGACTGGCACAAAGAGTAAGTACATTGGCTTGTTACCCTCTGTGCCAGGAATTATAACAATTAAAAAAATATCTTGATGGGTCAAAGGCAGAAAAAGGTGCAATAAGTGCTCACAAAGTATGCATTCAAGCCTATTTTTAGAAAAAGAGGCTCTACATGGAAGTGAAAACAAACATATTGCTACCTCCTGCTCTAAGATCTTGTGTTTTCTTTAATTATCAAAGCTGTGGTAGCCCTCACAGTTGGCGAACAAGCTTTACATTTGGTGTTACCCCATGAGTGCTCCCACAGGACGGACCCCATCCATCCTGTCCTCCTCCCTGTCCCGGAGCGAGTGATGCCGTATTGAAACCATATGCCCTCCTGAATTCCTTGAGGATCCTCCCATCTCATCCGATCCCAGCAGTCAGGGGTGCGGGCCGCGGACACTCGGCTGTCGCGAGGGGGGCCTCCCTGCTTCCTGTGTAGGATCTAAATATTTACACTCCCCGCCGTCCCAAGTGGCGAGGCGGAGAGGGCTTGATGTTTCGGGTTATGTAAAGTCCAATCCAGCATTTTTAACAGATTGTCCTTTGAGCAGGGAATGGTCTTTGGCTATAGACACACACACTTTATAACCTACTTTATACTGTATATGATGGTCTACAACTTCATTGCCAGCTTTGTTGATTAAATAACTCTGAGGACCACAATCTTTAATCAAACAAAATGAACTTCAGGGTCTGTCAATATGATAAAAGGCAATAGATTTTTAACCTAATGAAAAAAATGCCTAATCTTACTCTTGCTTTAAGCAAACAAGGATGGCATCAATAATGGGAAAGCCGAGCCACATTGCGAGCACATGGCGTCTACCTTATCCCAGTGATTCAGTTTGAGTCCTGGTTTGACTGCGTCTTCAAAACATCTTGACATAAGGCTCAAAAACATCTTTGGATGTCTCTGGCCAAAGGTGACAGCTGGGTGAAAAAAAGTGGATAAGTCTGGAGCCAAAAGTGAACATGTGGTACACTCGAACTGTCCCAGAGCATAACAAATGATGAGTCTTTGTTCTCTGTTATGTCAGCCTTTCATCTAACACAATTACTGAGAAAAAGCCCTGCAGGATTTTAACTTACAACCTCTTGTGCTAACATCACCACAGTGTAGCCTACTGAGAAACACGGGAGATGCTCTGGACAAACACTAAATTTAGCCAAAGGACCTTCAGTGAGATCAGGACAACCCCGGCGTGTCCTACAAATATCCATATACCTTGCAGATGGTAAAGACATCACAGAGGCGAGGCAGAGGTAAATGGCTTCCCAGGTAGAAGCCAAGTCAATCCATTCACAGCTGTGTGTCATACTGGCACCAGAGAAACCAGAAAGTGCCGGCTCAAGTCTGTATTTTACTGCCAGTTTTGGCAAGCCTCATGGAGACTGAAGACATTTAAAATCTAGTTAGCAGCACAGTGGCAAGCTCTGCTAATGCAGTCACAGTCCCTGGAGTTGTTACAGGAGTAGGTGAGTTCACTGTGGGCAGGTCGTCCATCACATCACAGCTCTGGGCTCAGACAGGGAGCAGGTGCGCTGATTTAAGGCTACCATCAGCCCAAAATGAATAGGCCAATCTGATCGTAGGCTAATATGAAAAATACTACAGAGTCTCAGTGCTTCACCTGGTAGAGCGTGGGCAAGTTTCCTCTTCCTTCTTTCTCCCTGATTTCCTGTCAGTAAATTTTCTATCTATTTAATGATAAATCTGACAGATAAAAGCCCTAAATCAATTTTCACTGATTTGGGGTTTTGCTACAGATACTGGAAGCAGCTTAAGCTGTCGCATTGATTTGAAAAATGGTACTGCAGTCTAAATCAAAACAATGGTCTGTGTGTTGCCAGTCTTTCCGCTTTTCAGATTTTCTGATTTTTTCGGACGATCAGCGATACAGAGTTTTAGCACCAAAACACAAAATGTAAACATAAACAATTTGGGCATTACCTTCATTATTTTTTTTATTGTGAATAAGTCAGTTGTACCAGTTATTATCAGTAAAACTAATATTTGATTTAAACATGTTTGGGACACGTGGGTAATTTTTAAATATAAAAAATATATACTGCTCATAGCAACTTTTAATAGTAGAGTGTAAAGTAGTATTTTATATACTACTAGACAACTTGAAGTTGATTACTGAATTCCAGTCCATTGCATTGGATTTTTATGGCTATCACACACTGACCTTACAGGCTTACATACCACTCAACTGGGCAATATATATTTATGAATCTATCCAAAGATCTGTTTTTCAGATGCATACTTAGATTAATTCACTGAGGCCAATTTTGATTTAGCTATTTTATGCATGTCTTTGGATAGTGGGGGGAATGCCAGAGTACACTGAGAGGACCCTCGAGAACTCAGGAGGGATATAATGAATTATGCAATAAAAGCCAAGAATTGTAAAAAATAAAAATATTTTAAAAAGGAGATCACAAACCAGTGTACGCTTTGTGTAGGCCCCAAGCCTGAATAAATGGAAAGGGCTGTGTCAGGATGGGTATCAAGCGTAAAACCTAAGACAACTCAGTATGCAAGGGAAAAGCCAAAAGGAGAGAAAAATGATAAAAAGGGCATTAATTTCCATTTGTAACCTATACTGTATCAGTATGCTGACACATCCATAGGCTCATAGTCTTTAGTCATAGTTATATCTGTTGAATTAGCCCAGCATCATGCAGATCACAGCCTGGTTTATTGAGGATTTCTACTGCATCACACACACAAAGGAGCCTCACAGGAGCTCCTCAGCTTCAAGCGCTGAGTGTCCTGCCAGAAATCCACAACAGGTGAAAGGTGAAGGGATTAGAGCTTGATTTAATTTGGAAAGTGCTCATAACATACAGCTTAAGCCTCATTACATCATCTGTGCAGCAGGAAGACGAGCAGCGAGGACTGATGAGCAGTTCAGAGGCTGAGGTCACCTGTCAGGACGGATTTGGACACTGTATCCGTACATGTTTGATATCCCCAGTGTAGTGAATCTGCTTTGGTCTTCCAACATCTGCTATTTTTTTTTTTTTACATCAAGTAACAAAGTAATACAAACAAGATCCAAGATACATGAGACAAAGAGTTTGTGTAAAGCCTATTCAGGATTGGATCACTGATGGTAATTTAATCTTCAACACATTAGTCTTCTATTTTTATTGGGGTTGATGACCAGCTACATGCAATAATGCTGACTATTTCTCATAGTTTTGGTTTTAACCTCACTCCACTAACAAAGTACACTGGTCTTATAGAACCTCAAATGCAATCTTTAAAATCTCACAGGGTTTGCCTAAGAGCCTACTGTGATATTGGATTGTTTATTCATAGCAATTTTCAAACTAAATGCATACCAAAGCTTACTGACACAATCATGAAATACATACCACTTGCCCTCCCAGGCCATGTAGACTATTGTTCTCAAGTCTTTTTGGACAGCTCAGTTTGTGTTTTTGGACACCAAGAGATGTGGTTTAAAATGATATTTTATTCATTACCAGACATTTCCTGCTTATTACAGTGTGTGCTTTTTCCGAACTGAAAGATTAAAGGAATAATAGACTTTGGAAAGAAATCTGGAGAGGATTTTCATCTGAAGTGTCCTGATTAGAGAAAGATATTGCCAAAGTCAAATCCAATGAATATCTCAAAGAATAAAACAACATATGCTGCCCATCTTCAGATCTGTATACTGTTTTAAATAATATTGTGTTAGTGTCAGTGTGTAACTAACCTGCTGGTGCGGGGCCTCTGTGTGTGTCCTGTGGCTGGTTGGATCTGTTGCGGTTTTGTTGTCGTCGTTTGCCGCCGGTGGATCGCGCTGTTCGGATGTGTACTTCACTGACTTTAAAAAACGCCACCATGAACGGCTGCTTCTCCAGTGCTCCATCACGTCCTACTAGCCCCGCCTCCTTGGAGCTGATGCTTTGTCCTGTTTGCAACCACATAGACAATTAGATTATTAAGAAATATACAAGTTAAAACCTAAATGCAGTAGGTCAAAGTAACTTACCACTGCTGGTCTCTATGCTGATTTGTAGACCCAGGTTGTGGACGGGGCTCATTACCCAAAGGTTGCTTGTGGCAGTGATGTCAAACTCCAACCATCCCTCCTCAGCGGCCCATAATCTACGAGACTCGAGCAGGAACAGATCTGCCTCCCTAAAATTAGATTAAAAAACCTACTCTCAACGAATTGCCAAAAATATAGGAATAATCAGTCAATAAACTGTTTTGGGTATGAGGTTAGTGACCAGCAGTCATTCATAGACTATTCAATGCCAGTGTACATAACCTCCTCTATCAGTGCAGATCTGTGATTGGCCAAAGCTTCTGGTATGTGCTGAGCATTGTCATCTATTCAAATCCTTGATAATAAAGCCTAAATTACTCTCAATAATAATAATAATAATAATAATTTTAATTTGTAATGCACTTTACATTTAAAAGATCTCTCTACAAAATAATCTCAAGTGCTATACACTTTTGAATAAAACCACACAGCAATTAAAAGCTTAAGAGTAAGCTCTTTTAAAAAGATATGTTTTAAGGCCCTTTTTAAAAGTTTCAAATATTTGTGGAGCCCTAAGATGTTCCAGGAGGGTATTCCACAATCGTGGTGCTGCTGCTGCAAAAGCTCTCTCACTCATTGTCTTTAGTTTGGTCCTGGACTGAAGGAGAAGTTTTTTTTTTGGGTTGAGTGGAAGTTTCTTGAAGATGTTTGTGGTGCGAGAAGTTCACTGAGGTAGGATGGGGCCAGTCCATGGATGCAGTCATGTGTGAGGATATTAAGTGGTGTGTGAGGATGGTTGTGATGTGTTCATTTTTTCATCAGGACTGTGTGGCAGCACAGTTCTTTATGTATTGCAGCTTTTGTGGACACCTGCCAGGGATCCCAATGAGGCGTGCATTGCAGTAATCGAGCCTATTCCTATCCTATTCCTTATACAATATACCATTGACTGAATAAACAGCTTTTTCTCAAATACTAAATAGATTTCAATCAAATACACCATAGACAACATGTAAAATGTTATGGATTATACAGCAATAATTTTCCCAATGAAATGTTGATATTACAAGTGAATAACCTCATCTACCAGTGTGTACAATTTAACTTGATGCAGCTGATACTTGACAAAGCAAAAACACTGGATAGCAGTAGTGTCCTTAGGATCCCAGGACAGCAGAGGGGAGTCTGTCTTTTAAAAAGTCAAGGGAGACACAGTGGTCCTCCCTCTGTATCACGGTAACAGTATCATAACAAAATGACAGTAAGATGAATAGGTGCAGTTAGCAGAAAGGCTGGGATTTGAGGTCCTGTAGTGCTCCTGAAGGTTTGACCACAGAGTCAGCCTCTCCCAGGGACAAGGAAGAGGAAGGGGTTAAAACCCTCTGCTGTCAGGCTTCAGGTGTGTATGTTAATATCATTTACAATACTAAATGTGTTAAACTATATAAGGGATACATATAACTTACATAAATATACAATAGTGTACAGTCAGTGACGTACCAGGCTCTTGTTTCCCACTCTCTATTATCCAATCAGGTGAGAAAGTCATCATTGGCTGTCTTTTACACCTTAAACAATGTCATATAATTTGAAACCCAGCCACATATTTGAGTACAGGGCAGCTTTGAGGGCAACTGCAAATTACTACAAGTGACAAGTCCCTGGATATACATAAGTAGGGCACAGCATTTTTTACCAATATTGTGATTACAGTTTGTTATGCAATTGCATATGGAGGACTAAAACTGCCAAATCGATCAATTCATAAATTAATAAATAAATGCTCTCATTGACAAATAATTATTTAAACATACAAATCTATATTTTTTTAAATGAAGATGTAAGTTTTGGTTAAAATAAATAAAGGTCTATAAGTATTCTCTTTCTGTATTTGCTTCTACATTTATTCATTTGTGCTTTTTTTATATATATTTTTGCTTATTTGAATGGGGCAGCGCGCTTTAATGAACGGGCAACAGGTGCCGTAAATACGCCAGATTTAGCATATTGCTAATTTCCATCTGTAGTCCCATGTTTAATTTCTTTTTTTTTTTTTTGCTTTATTTAATTATTTATTTTTTTACACTTTTATTTATTCCCACATTTATTAATTGATTGATTTCTGTCACCAAAATGCCAAAATGACAGTCCATGGGTTCCAAGTGATCACTTGCCCAGATCAACCAATGACACCATCAGGACACGCCCCCTTCATTTGCATTTTGGTGACAGGAATCAGTAAATAAATAAATAAAAATAAAATAAAGCAAAAATAAATAAATATAAAATATAAATATAATATTAATTATATATATATATATATATATATATATATATATATATATATATATATATATATATATATATATATATATATATATATATAAATAAATTTAGTTCAGCATTTTTTGCTCTGTTTAAATTATTTGTCAATGAGACCATTTATTAATTTACTGATCGAATGATTTGACAGTTTTAGTCCATAGTCCATCATTTAGATCATAGTGAAGTGCGGGACAGACAGGTTGAGTGATAAGAGGGCTCAGTGTCTCATTACTGTAGTAATAACATGGCGTTGGGTCAGTGGGACGTCCTCTCAGAGCAACTTCAAAGCCTCGCAATCATCCAGGTGTTTGGAGAATGCCCCTGCGGTCATGCATGGGCAGCCCCGCTTTATTGCCCATTAATGAGAGTGTTTGTGACCGTTTCCTCTGCACTGGGTTCACCATAAGACAAACACACAAGGACTAGAAAGTTTACACGCTACAGTCACGGTACGGGGCAAGTGCAATCTCAATTATTCAGTATTTTAAATTAGCCAACAGTGTGCAGAGGCCAAAACAAAACAGGTACAACAACAACAAACTGTAGGTAGCTACATATTAGCCCACAACAAACAATTAGGGTTGTCCACATAATGATGCCAGTACTTACAAGTATAGCAGCCTCTAGTAATGTTACTCAACTACCTCCTAAACTACCATGCAAGTTGTTTACATATGGCAATTTGTAAATTAGTTTTCATTCCCATTTTTTGGACATGGACAGTGCTTGTATTACTGTTTGATAATAGATTTTATGTTTGTGCAGCACTTGGGGTTGTTTTAATTGGGCTACAGAAATAAACTTGACTTGCTAATATGAAAAGAGGTTAAAAACTGGCTTTACTGATTTTAAGTACTCATTATCAGCACTCATACTCATGATGTTAAGGCATTGCTGATACTGAAAAGAAAAGAAAATCTACTTTTTCAATACAGGCAATAATTATACATTTGGGTGGGGCAGAAGTTCATAGACACTTCACAATGTTTAGTTGGGACTCTGCTAACTATCACTAATCAAAAAACAGTCAAACTAAAGAGAACTTGGTCCAATGGAGGCTGAGGAAGCACGTTTTTGCCTCAATGAGAAACCAGAAACCATCTCAGTGGCCAGAGTCCACAAGAGATATCATGATTTTTATATTTTAGTCCTTCTGCCTTGTCATCGCAGCGACCGTTCCCCTGTTGAAAAGCAGCGGGGATCCCACAAGGAGCTGCCTGAGGGGCCAAGGCTACCAGGACCCTACTGTAAAAGCTCTTATTGACTGGCTGTTTAAATGAACTGGAATAATAAGGTCAGGAGTCACACTGGTGTTTTTTGCTACAGTAAATCTCTTTTATAAGTCTTGTCAGTGACTGTTGTAAAAATGTAATGCAATGTGGAAAACTAGCTCACAGCTGGCTGGCTTATTTGTGTGCTTTCATCCCGCACTGAAAAGGCATATTTAGAGGACTGTAAAAGCGACATGTAAGTGGCACATCTGGAGATAAAAGATGCTCAAGTGTACATTACAAGGTCGCTCTATTACACTTTAGCAACTCATATTTAGTCTTGTAAACAACAAGAGCTGCATTAGCGTTGGCAGCAGAAAAGCTCTGTATGCTGCATTTTAGTATAGTGTTTAGTGTGTCCAGCTCATCAGTGCCACAGTGGCTACAGCTTTTAGCATTGCTGCTGCTGGGTAAACAACATTGCACTTAACCACTTACTCAGAGCTATCAGTATCATGCCACACCTCTTAATCATCTAATTAAGTATGTTCAACATGAGCTCAGATAATTGAATTTTATCTTTTTTCACAAATGAAATTTAAAATGCATGCATTTGAAGTTTAGCATATAACAAACTTTTTCAATTAGGATTTGCCATTGCCTGCGCATAACTGCTGCGTTCTGTGGTCCTCAGGTCCTCGTCTTTTCGAGATGAGAAGTCGTTTTCCCAAATTGTTTACGTTCATGTGCTTTTATCTCAGAAAGTCGGGATATTGACGTCACCATATGTGGACCAACAAAGTTATTGGACAGTAATGATATTAATTAGCACTTAGCACAGCTAGCTACTCAGATTTACTTTTACCCTTTTCACTACTAAAAAGCTAAAAATTAATATATTTTTCAAATAAAGCTTTAGCCACCCAGGAAGTCAGGGGTAAAATACGTTGATGGCAATGATTGGTATTTCTAATACAATTCTGTTTTAAGTGAGTGACAGCTCATAGAAAACATATATTAATAGCAATGTTTAGCTCATGAGCTCAAAGAGCTCATGTATAAAATGCAAATTAATAAATCAGCCACTTTTCTGCTATGTCCATAAAGCAGATGACTTTCAGAGGGGAAGTCAGGCAGCAGGTTTTAACCCAAATTCCTGAGTTCTTTTTCTGACTTGTGCAGGCCTTGATGTGCATCTTTTAACTCAGAAAAATATTTTCCGGAGTTTCCAAGGACAACACAAATGCACCAAATGCCTCTTGTTTGTCTAAATAAAAGCCATCCAAAATGCTTTTCAGTATCTCCTGCAATTTTTGTACCAACTTGCCCCTATTCCCACATAATGTCAGGCCTACCAAATTTCTGGGATTCTAATCTTCACATTCCTCACCTGCTGTTCCCAAACCCGCCCCAATCAAATGAAAAGTACAAAGGGTGTCAGGCTAATTAAGCTCTCTGTCATTACAGCTTAGAGTTAGCCTTTTATTAGAAGGTGGGGCTCGTGAAAGTTAACAGGCTCCATACTGATTACTATACAAGTATATAGTAGCAAAAGGCAGAAGATGAGGCAAAGACACTGCAATAATGTAGTGGTTAGAAACAGCATCAGATCTTTAAATACAACTTGATGCATCACCAGCTTGCATGCCCATCAAAAAACACATGAAACATTTCTTTTGTACCATCTGCATGATCTAGACTGTATTTTACTTCAAGGTAAAAATCTCTCACCTACAATAATACAGAAAGAACAGCCTTATGGGTCCTCTAATCTTCAAATATCTGCAAAAATAAAGGCTTTACCTCCAGGCGGCAAAGCACAAACCAGCCATTGTACAGAAACAGGAATGCAGCAAATAAGAGCTGATGACCATAGAAAACATTAGACAAAAAAATATACTGCACCCATTTGTATGGCTAAGAATGGGTTGCAGAAAGGATTATCCACATCAAGGAGAGTTATCAGTTTAACACTAAAGTGTAAAACAAGGTCAAACTTAATCACTGTTATTGCTTTAAGCCTTTCTTTTTCCCTATGAAGTTTGTAAACCGACTTAGTTACAAAGTCAATTTACCATTACCCTTACATTTAGTGCAAATAAATCCATGTATAAGTGTTAAATACTGTATTTTAGTAACATTGATACACAGGTTCTAACAAGTAGGCGTCACTAAATAGGATGTTTTTAAAGGACCACATAAATGCAGTTTTATATGACATAGATTTCAAGTCCTCAGCATAACTTTAAAATACATTAAACCGAGGTGAGTGTAGCAGCTACAACAAAATATAAGATTTTAATTTCAAGGGTTTGTTTAAAGTGTGTATGTGGCATCCTTTGATGTTGGTGTTGCCGCTGACTGGGCGGGCCTGAAAACACAAATATCATTCAGAAATCTCTCTGGATGTTGATCTACCCCTGCAGACGTAATGTAAATGTTTGGCAGGTATTAGCTGCGCTCATTCTGGCTTTAGGGGGATTTTCAACTAGTGCTATTTCTGTACACTGTGGTTTCTGCTTGATTTAAACTTTAACTAGGCCAGAAATCTAAGAGCAATGTAACAAGGATAAAGGAAGGTTACCCATGTACTGATTTGTTACCTAAGACTTAAAAACCTAAATTAAATTGAACTTAATGTTTTATCTATAATGTTTTAGAACTTGGGATCTACGTAAGGACTAAAACAATACTTTTTCCCTTTAAAGTGAATTTATGTGACTTATTTTTTATATTGTAAAAAGTGTTTCAGAGCATATTGTAATAGAAATTAAGAAACAACACTTGATTGAATAAGGGACACTTCCTGACTGCTGATGACTTAGAAAACGTACACAGCCAAACAGACACAAGAAATTGGCAATGCATTCATAACAATTACATTGCTTATTAAGGCAGAGATAATTGTGCGATTGCAATGGTCTAACACTGAACTCACTAGAAGCCAGAAGTTAAGGTATGAACTTCTCTTTGACAAATGTATTAGTATTTTGCAGTAGGATATTGGTATATGTGGGTGAGTTACCTGTCGGGGTGCTCCTTGACCACCTGGTAGACCTTGAGCAGGAAGGTGTCATTTCGAAAGGCCCGACTCACACACTCCTTATACAGTCGAAACTCGGCTGCTGTGACCGCCTCACCCTCTGGGATCTGGGACAGGTTGAACTTAAACTCTTTGTGGTGCCGCCGCTGAGGAGAGAGCTCCCTGTCGAACTCCACTGTGGGACAAAAATAAAGGCACAGGGTCAGTGTGGTACAGAAAAAAATTGAGGGATGCTGTAATCTTAGTCATGTGCAAAAAAGATTATAAAAAACTAGATTGATGAATTAATTTGGTGAATCGTTTATGGGCTATGGGGCTGAAACATAGCTCAGCTGCTTTGGGCCTGCGACGGGGTGCATCCGTGCAATTTAGAGACACCCTTTCACCAATCCACCTGCATGATTTTGACAGTGAAACAAAGTGCAAAGAGCAACAAAGGCTAATCCAGAGAGAACCGAATGTATGGCCATGCTAATTTTTATATAAAGTATGTATATCTCTGAGTATTCTTGTATGCATGTTGTGTGGTCCAAAATATCCTTCAAGGCCTCAGTCTTTAAAATGATATAATCAACCCTGAATCTTGGCAACATCTTTTTCAATATGCATGCATTTGTCAAAACGCTTGTCTTAAATACACTGCATGAATAATAATAACTTTAAGCCTCCAGTATAAATATACAGTACATTAGCGATATCCTGATATCCTTGCAGACAGTGTGCTGAGGTTGACCATGGTAGTCTCTTAAGCGATCACATGTGATTTATACTTTCAGCCTAATAGCTTGTGTGGTTTCCCTAAATAAACCCCTGTTATCATCAGTCTGAGGCAGTAAAACCATCAATCTTTTTTTTTTTTTTTTTTTTTTTTTTTTTACTTAAGAGACATCAGGCGACCACTTCTGACGATGCAAAACGACAAAAACCAACAAACCCACTGCCGCTGCTTTTAAGTGCAATATGCTCTATATAATGATAATGTGTACAGCGGAGGATTGGTTCCTGTCTCAACAGAGTCTCCTTAAAAAAAAAAAAATAGTGTATGAAGATGACTATGTTAAATGCAATTAGAAGGTCCAGAAATAACCATGAATTCTATGTATATTCTTAAGTATGCAGAAGTGCTCAAACTTTGTACTGTTACTGCTAAATAATTTTACTTGAATAGAAGTAAAAAGTACCCAGCAAAATTGTTACTTGAGTACAGAGGTCTTAAGTGTAAAGTAGAAAGAACTTAACAACTACTACCACCACCATTACTACTATACTGCTATTACTGCTACTATTATTGCTACTAGTGTTGTAGCACCAGAGACCGGTCTTGGTCTTGAGACCATTTTTTTATGGTCGAGGTCTTGTCTCAGTCTCGGCTGCAGTTTTACTCGGTTTTAAGCTTGAATCCAATTTTAATCGGTCTTGTCTCGGATGTGGCGGACTCAGAGATTTTATTTACCAAACATTAGAAGAAAATGCTATTCTTAATAATTTCAGAGTAATTAGTTTTCCGAATTAAAAAGAAGCCAGGAAAATTATGTTGTTTGTTTGTGGAGTCTGTTGCATTAGATCATTTAAATAATCATTTATGTACTTGAACCATTTTTTTTTACTTTTCTCCTTTAGTTCACAGGGCTTGATCTCGACCTGGTCTCGGTCTCACCCCTTGTCTCGAACCTTGAAAGTCTTGGATTGGTCTTCGTCTCAATTAATACTGTCTTCACTACTAACACCAATTGCTCCCACTACAATTTCTGCTACTACAACTTGTACGAATATTAACTACTACTATTACTACTATCACTCGAACAATACAAATACAACTATACCACTTTGCTAGACATTTTTTAAATTACTTAAAGTATCTAGTTACTATACGCTCCTGCAAGTGTGTGATATATTCTATGCAAGAACTAGCTATGCACAGTAATTGCTAGAGCACCCAAACACATACATCAACACACTTATTCTTACTCCGCCACACGCTGGCTGGACTAAATGCTTTCTCATATGCGCTATAGTACTAACAGCATATCATCATCTCCAGTGTAGTTTCCACTCTGCAAAGTTTGAGTTTTGTGGTTTGGTCAGCCACAGACTGACTGAAGCTTATTCCACTGTCTCATGTCTTTACCTGCACCAAAAAAATGAGTCCAGCCGGTCAAATTATTAATATTATGGCTGCAAATTAAAATTACACAGGTTAGCTAGACGCCTGGCCACTATAAAGCAAAAATTACAGTCATTATGAACACTGCAGCTACAAACACACTGAGTTGTAAAATCTATGTATAGGCATCTTTATACCAAGGTGAGTCATACGGTGCAGGAAAGTTACATTGCATATTTTTGACACTTTTGATAGTCTTTTAATCTCCAGTAGTTATGTTTATTGAACTTGAGCCCAGTCTTCCTAAAACTTGTGGTGATTTTATGACGTATGGAACCACCCAAAATGACACATTTTGTTCCCAAATGCAAAGCGCCAGAGAGTGAAAACTGTGGTGCAGTGAGAACCCTGGAACCAATCAAAGTGTCCCAGAAGCAGCAGCCCCGCCTCAGGCCCACACCCAGGAAGGTCATCCCCAGATACTTCCATGCTGAGGAAAACGGGGAAAAGGAAAGAATATAGGCTAATTTTTTTGTGTGTTGCAGTAGAAGATTTTGCAGGTTTATGTTCAAAACTAAATTCAGTCTTGAAGTGCACGTAACACGGGGCAGTCAACATAGCTTGTTTTACATACGACTCTCTGACCAATATGCATCTCATCGTTTTAGAGTTTTTTTTTTAAGGTCAGTAATGATCCAAGGAAGAAATTAATTGTTTTTTGGGGTGAATCCAGAACACCATGTGGATTCAGAATTGTTTTTTTCTAATTATGTACCATTGAGAAATAGTCCCTTCCAGGAATGAGGTGTTTAGAAAAGTTGCACACAAAGCCTGGTACCAAGATTAACGTTCTATTTGTACAAAGGTACAAAATAAAAAATATGAATTTAGACGTTTTTGGACAGCAGGAACAGATGGTTGTTGTTAATTTATTCATTAAAAATGACTCTGAACTGGTATGACCCAGATATGAGTCAGCTCCAGTTGCTAAAGTTAATTTATAAAAGTAGAATTCTTGGTGACTGATGAAATAAATCTGAGCATACAATGTCAAACTATATTATAACTTACTACTTGTCCTGCGTAACACTGAAATTACAAAATGTGAATTATGTATCATTTAGCTTATATGCTAATTGCTATGTTAAATAAAATGGATTAACATTGACACACTCAATAATGTTTTCTAACATTCGGCTCTGATATTACTCACATGTGGTCAAATGGTTGTTAGTTGCCAAACCTGTCTTAATTCATAATTTGTGATGTTTGGTGGCTAGGGCGTTTTTAACTTCTGGTACCAGTCTTTGGAACGCAAACATTCTGTTTACAAACACTAAAAGGGTCTAAAGGGCCCCCAAGATACAAACTCCAAGCACAAGAGTTCAATAAAGCAATAAATGATTAGTTTTAGTCAATCCCTTACAATTATGGCATACAACTGTACATAGGCTCAAGCTGAATGGATAGAACAGATCTCTGTATTAAGCCTAAGCACTATACCCTTACCAATGCAAGATAGGGCCAATACCATGGTGTCTCTCAGTGTTAAGTTTTAAGACCGAGTGATCAGACTGTTCTGTGGTATCTTTTTCCATGAATAATGCACTGATCCTAGTCTGAAAAAGTCATGTCTTGGTCTTTGTTGGTTAGTATTGTCTTGACAACTACATTACTAAAGCAAAGTGACACAAAACAGAAGTCATAAAACCCAGTGTGTTCAAGTTGAAGACTTTGAAGACGGCCAAAGTGAAGGGAACCACCTATGGAGAGCTCAGTGTTTTTCCCATCATCCTCTCTATGACCTGTATCAGTTGTGACAGTGACATTTCATCATCCCACATCAGGACCGGCCCACATGAGCAGATGTAGCCATAGCTGTGTGTGATGTTAGGCCTGCTTCATAATGACGGGAAGACGAGAGAGCCAAAAAAACTCAGTGTGCTAGCCTTGAGTTTGAGGTCATGGTCCTGCAAATGACTTTACAACACTCCCTCCAACACCCCCGAGTGTAAAGAGCAACAGCTTGAAATTAAATATTCACATTTTTCACTTTTTGGCACGAGATATTTTTGATAAACTTACTGTAGGTCACTTGTAATAAATTAGGAATTCATTTATTTATGCAGAAAATGTGTGGAATATTTGGTGGATGTGTTAACGATGCGAGTGTCAAACCAAACAAGATTAACGACCATCTCAATTATTACAGCGCATACTTACAGAGACCCTTTCTAAACTGTTTATTGACTTCATATTGGGAGCATGAGAGGAATTTTAAACTCTCAGCATAATATTCACATTTTCTTGTCCTTTTGCAAGATTAAAGATGAACTAATAACAGTATCAAATTTAGTCCAACCACATTTCTAACGCTGAAACAAAACTTAAAGCAACACAATGGGCCTGATCTTGTGAATGGTGGCGTAGGCGACATATTGAGCAAAGACACACTAAAGTTCACATGAAACTCACCAGAAGCTGCAGGTGTTTTTTTTCTTCTTTTTTTATTGTTTGTTTTTTGCCTTTTCTCTGCATAAAAGTATCCAATATCCGACACAGTTTTCACATCACAGCAGCAAGCCGTCCTCATCCAAATCTCTGAGGTCACAAAGGAAGCGCTCATGTAGCTTATCAGTGCACAAATACAGCTTTTAAATGATCCTTAATCCGTATGGCAAAGAAGGCATCAGAAGAGCAGGGTACAATGCAGTACGACGCAACTATTCCCAGTGAGGAACGAACGCCATGCCCACAATGTATGGATCATGCCCTGTTCACGTGAATAATTAATGAAGGTGACAGAGACACGAGCAGCTGAAGATGGAATAAAGAGACAGAGAGAGCTAAAAAAAAAAAAAAAACGGCAGGATACTGATACCACATAACTCAGAAGTTACATTGTTTGGTACAGGTTAGGTTTGGCACTGTAGCTGGATCTTTCTGTTATCTGGAAAGTTGGAGGGTCCTAACAGGTATATGCAACATATTTTAGTGCAAAAAGTTAACTATTGCTTTAAGGGGACTGAACCTGATTAGCCTTGATTATTTTTTACTTCTATAGACATGGCTGGTTTGTCAATCTGAGTTTGATTTCCAAGTGGTTGGAAAAATGGACACACTAGCTCTAAACACAAGCAATACAACTGATAAGAAAACACAGAGCAGGCCCCTGAAATTGCACAAGTTGTTAAACAATTAGACAACAAAACACTAGTGTGAAGCCAGGCTCATTTTAAATTCACTTAACTCAGAAAATTCATAGTTTTCCCTCACCTAGGCAACAGGCAAAAGAGAAATGCAATTAACCAGTATCATCAATGGTTTAATGTTTTAGATATACAAATAGAAAACTGATGTAGAGAAACTGTGAGCAAATACCAAAAAGACCATATAAAACAATGCAGTTAATGGCTGTCATTATTATTGACATAGCTACACCAAAAATGCATTATCAGCCATGTATCAACTGAAAAGATACTATTGACCCAACTGAGTTTGATTTGACTTTAGGTGTCTTGATTTGATTGACATGTTTGTTTATATTTCATTTACAATATCTGTTGCTGAATAGTACAGCTCATATTGCAAAAAAATAATGCATAGATAGTGCAGCCAATCAGGAACTGCAGATAAGTAACCCTTTTAAAATAGTGCAGCTCGACTAAATCTTTTTTATCTGTGCTGTATTTCATTTTAAGTGAGGTGTTACAAACTCAGCAGCGTGGAGTGAAATACAACTCGCCAACATTTTTCTTAAAGATGAAAAATGTATGATTGGGACGTAATGAAATTAGCAGGACAGCCTTTGACATATTTTCTCCTCGCAGCTGTGCAAAATCTCCTGGCTCTCGTGAACTCACTCAACAACTGCAAATCTATAACCATTTAATCTTAGCCAGGGAATAGAGAAACAGACAATTAAAACTATAAAATATGACAACCACTGACACCCTGTATATCTCTTATTATGAAACACTTTATCATCTCTGGTGAAGTCAGCTAGAGCTGCAGTTAGCTGCTTGCTAAGTAGCCTTCCAGCTGTCTGTCCACCTTCACGGCATGAAATTCAATTGGAATCCACTGAGATTTTCACATTGAAAAATCAAAGGGAAGTGTTTTGAGGTTGCATACAGGGAGCATAACCTCTGCGTTACCCCAACCTGAGCTCAGTGAGCTCTGAGACAGGAACGCACAGAGGAGGAAAGGGATTCACATTTAAAGGGGTTTCCTCTTTGGTGGTTGTGAAGATAATTTAATGCACAGAACCCATGTATGCTAGTGTTGTTTTAATGTTGTGACAAAGTTAAGACTTGAACTTGTAGTATACAGTTGTCAATACATTTGTCACATCTATGTGTATAATGCTATACTGACCAGCCAGACCCATTCCCTTTATTTGCAAAGTGGGATGGTACCATCTCTTCATCAATCCTCTTTACAAACAAATCAGTCCTAACTCATTCATTTATTTTTTAATCAAATTAGGAGTAACTGTAGGCTGGAGCCTATACCAGCAGCTATGGGCCTTAAGCAGGGTCTACACTCTGGACAATGATAGGACTGACACAGAAAAATACACAGACAGAAAACCATTCACTCTCACCTTCATTTAAAAGGATTCACAATTTAGATTACCAAAATTAGCAGATTAAACGAAAGGACAAGATTCCAGACACAAGCAGCTGAAATGAGTTTCCTCCGCATCGTGGCTGGGAGGAGCTTGGTCACCCAGGAGGAGCGTAGTAGGGCTGCTGCTCCTCCACATCAAGAGGAGCCAGCTGAGGTGGCTCGGACGTCTCAGTGCCTCCAGGACGCCTCCCTGGGGCGGTGTTTTGGGCATGTCACCACCGGGAGGAGGCCCTGGGGAAGACCTAGGGGGGACTATGTCTCTCAGCTGGCCTGGGAATGCTTTGGGATTCCCTCAGATAAGCTGGAAGAAGTGTCTGTCCCTGCTGCTGCCCCTGCAACCCGGCCCCAGATAAGCAAAAGAAAATGGCTGGATCGATGGCAGATGTATTCTGACATTTAAATCACCACAAAATCTTGGAGCCATTGTAGATAGACTGAGCCTAGACCAGAAAAGTGAGCACAACTGGAGGTGAAGCACATTCTATCTGAACACATATCTTAGTTTAGGACTATTAAAACAAGATTTCTGTAGGTCCACAGGCAGTCGATAAAATGTCACCACTGCCAAAGGCCACACACTGTACCTAGATAAATATTTTTGTGTTAACTAATTTATTTCACTTCATTTGGTTGTTCAAATACATTATAATGCATTTTGTGAATGCTTAACCATTTATAACAGCTGTAAATCCTATTCCACATGTACATTTTCATTCATTTTTTACTCATTTCAACACTCACACTGTCACTGTCACTCAGAATCAGTGTCACTTAGCCTGGAAAAAAAGAGCAAAAGGGACAAAAGTGACACAGAAAAGCTGAAAATATGACAAAAATAACCAAGGCAGTGACAGAGAAAGACAGATTTGCAGATTGGCTTTGATAGGACCTGTTCTCACATTTCCACCTGCGCAACATCTGCTGGACCTGTCGGTGCTGCTGTAGGTATTAGAGCAGCCCACATACACATGGCCATCTAAACTTCATGACCCCAGGAATCTCTCCACTACTGCATGCATTCATCAGCGTACAGCAATAAATATAATAATAATAATAAAAACATTGGGCTTTGAGATTTTTGGATATCAGTCATTTATTTTTAGATATATTCATAATTTAACACAGGTAAGGTCTCTAACAATGTTAGTCTACCTTATGTTTTTATGTAAGGACTTTTACTATTACAAAATCTATCACTGGATAGCCTTCTTGGGATATAATTAACCCTAAAAGTTTAATTATATCCCCAATATAAAGTCAAGCTGATAACCTGAGGTCTGTTGGTACTTCATGTTTCAATGGTTCAAACCAAAAAAACATCAACAAGTAGATCTGGGAGCAGCTGAAAGCACTGTTTATGTGTGGACAGACAGACTAGGACTCTGGCTTTTTATAAACCCAGTCGCATGCCCCTTTAAGATGCAGAGGAAGGAAAAAGGGAAAAGTGATGAAAGAACGACAAGTGAGAGAAACTCAAAGCCACAAGTCAGTCTGCTCAGAGAGGCTGCTCCAGACAGACGAGATAAGAGATCAATGTCGCATGGGGTAAAAGTTTAGTACTGACTGATATGCAAATAGTCTGACAAAGCTGAAGGAGAAGTAGTAGGCTGGTTGTGGTTAACAGGCTGCTGGTCTGTGGTGAGCGGTCAGTATTTTCCTCACATTTATGGTGCTCTCCAGCCAAGTCCTCAGAGGCACAGCTGGGGGATGCTCTGGCCTCCCAGCGCATGTCCCATAACCACAGAGCAAAACAACCACAGTCCATCAACAATACAGCCTTTTACTGATCACCAACACTGTGGAAATACTATGGACAGCACAGAGTCTAGTTTCTGCCAATAAGAGAATGAAGTGGAAAATATTGCATTTTATTTTGATCAGATTTCAATATATTTTGACTGAGTGGCTCTTGTTTGAATCACTGTGGTGGAAACGGTCTTCCATATAAAAGTAAGTAATCGAAAAACACCTGTTGATTCTTCCACTCTTTTTGCCTACTTTTATTTTATGCATTTCCTCCAAGGTTAAGCACCTGAACCAGTGCCGTATCCTGTCCAAAATAATAAAATATTGGAAAAACATTAAAACATACAAAGCCATGACACCGCAATGACTTCCCTAAAGCTCCTCTTTTCCCTGCTCTGTACAGTGCTGTGATGTAGATTACAGAGAGGAGAGCACCTGTGACCCAGATAATAGGCTCTCTAGAGAGCTCTTATTAGAGCTGTCAGAAAGATTTTACTAAGTACCAGTCTGATGACAGACAGTAGAGAGGGAGAGAAAGACTACAGACATGCACACTGCCAATTTCAAATGGGTTTTCTCACTGTGCGGCTGAGACTGAGGAGTAAAATCCTCCTGAGGTTATCGCCACCTTAGACAGGAGCTCAAAATTTACCCTCATGTAATGTCAAAGGGACACTAAAGCCAATTAATAGCACTGTAACTGCCAATGGGATACCACTTTGATGAACTTCCAGCCATTGAGCATCATATCCTGATCATATCCTGGACACAAGCACACAACCACATCTCCAGCCCAATATCTAATTTTAAAAATCCAATATCAGATCAGATACGCCTTGGAAACGGCACTGATAAATTTATACTCATCTAAAATATTTTTTGTTTGCTAATGCAATACAAACAAACCTTGGATTTAAAGATCATTCAGCAGACAATACAAATATCATGATGATTTAATCTGTAATTATTCCTCAACATTTACAGCATATACTGACAAATCTACTTGACCACACACCATTGTCCATCACATTCAGTGTATCTTTTAGTTCCGTACTTTATGTGTGCAGCTGAATCTCCTTAAACTTCACTCAAACTCAAGGAATAGGATGATTGCAGTCTTGTTAACTGTGTTGAACTAACATGGGAAACAGTCAGTGCATCTGTGAAAAAGATGGGCTTCACTCCACAGCACGGCCATTATCTAAGTGTCCTCTCCACTGCCAAACTCCACAGGGGTTTTATGTCTATAGCTATCTATCCAGAACTTTATTGCAAAATCCTCATAAAATCTTTGCTTCCTGATTAAATCTGAAATTTACTATTTCCTTCAACCCATGATGCATCACTGTGAAAGGGAGTCTGAGTAAACGTGGAATAATCTTTTCAAACTACCTTCAATTAGACTCTTGCACACCAAGAACCTGTCAACAAAAGGCTTTGGGGATGGCTAACCCAATAAAAAAATCTCTAAGATTTCCAAAACATGAGAGGAATCTTTCTGTGTTTATGTAATTAAAACCCATAAGCCACCAGTCTTCTCTCTCAGACTCAATAGTTCATGAATGGGACAGATAACAGCATATTCTATTTATAGTTAATTTTCGGCCTGATCTAATTAACAGTGTGGCTTTTTTGCATAAACGTTTTAATGGAACCTCAGATGTTTATCACAGCAGTTTGCCACTTCCTCGTCTTCCATTAAGGCCTTTCCCTACCTCCTAGTATAGATAGTGATTTGCATATGGAATAGGCAGTAGTTGTATACCAGATGCCTTTCCAGGCGCAACCCTCTAGGGCTTGGTACTGGCTGGTGACCCCCCAGTCATGGACACGGAAAGAGATGCCATTAGCTACACAATTATATTACACAAGATGTTCAAAACTTTCTGAGCTGCCAACAAGCGCAGCCTTTGCCATGTGTTTCTTTGTTGCGATGTCGTTGGTGGGACAGCTCCAGGGCTGAGGTCAGGGGCAGGAGTCCAGCGGGACCCATCATTAGCACTGACAAACAGAGGGTGTGTGACTGTGGAGACCCATCCTGCTCTGATCTTCTCCCCTGACCCGTCATCAAAGCCATCACACTGAGAGGCTGCAGGACCTGCCCCGGGCCACTGGAAACAGCGAGTAGGTATGTCCCACCAACACAGGCAGGCACACACTAGTGTTTTATAAATGGACAAACATACATGGGACAGGTACTGCGCACATGTCAGGGGTATTCTGAGAGTGTATATGTTAAAATTGCATTATACCATGCAGCTGTAACTACTATTTATTTATTTAGATCAAGTTGTTATGTATGGTTTCTGAGCCTTGTTGATTTTTTTTTTTAATCAAATAGCATTTTTATTATAGGAGGTCCCACATTTACACTTGTATTTGTACCTGCAAAACTTTAAAGAGGAAAAAGGAAAAGTTAAATTATATAATAGTATTTTGTGTAATAGCAGTCATCTATAAAAAAAAAAAAAAAAAAAAAAAAAAACAAGATCTCAAAACATCAACATTGACCATCAACAGAAAAGTGGCTCAGTTTGGACTGTCTTGCTCTAGTTACACAGAAAAACTGCACAAAAAAAGATAACTAGAGAAAAACAAAGCAAAGAGAAACTTTGATAAATATTGTCAGCAGTCATACGTCTGTTTGTGCCAGTCCCAAGCCTGAATAAGGAAGGGGCTGCTTCCGAAAGGGCATCCAGTGTAAAACCTAAATCAATATGTAAATCACTGCACACTAGAAGGAAAATTATCTCCTATAGTGACCCCAGAGGAGAAAAGCCAAAAGGAAAGAAGATGGCAAGCTCTAACCTGTCTTGTAGTAGTATTTTAGGTTTAATTTAGCTATTGAGACTATTTAAAAGTTAAATCATTTGTGCTGGGAGATTAAAAGCAAGAGAATGAACTTAATTTCCCCTAACAGACACTTAAATGTATGTTTAATATTCACTGCAGCCTCAGAGATGGGTGATGTAAACTCAAGACTGTAGAGAGGGTCCACCACACCAGAGCAGCCCATTCACACTCTGTTAGGGCCCATTACCAAACACACAGCTGATACATGCATCGCCGGGAGACTTGTGCATACTTCTGATTACTTTTATGTGAGAGACAAGCCAGAGCAGCCAAAAAGTGTTTAAGGTTCACTGGGGGCATTATAAAAAATATGTACAATATAAGCTAAGGAAACAAATGCAAACAGTTTTATGTCAATGGGAAAAATGACTTGAACTGCAACTAATCAGCCAACTGTTTCTTGAGTAAGTTCCCAAACATAAAAAAGTCTTCAGTCTTACCATTTATACATTTTAATTAAAAAAGATTATGAAGATTTACTGTAAAGTTATAATGTACTGCAGTGTCTGTGTGGGTTCCTAAGCTACTTGCCCCATGTCGTCTCCCCTCTCTTTCCCACATTTTCTGTTTTTCTACCGTCTCTGGCCTGTAATAAAACGTCCAAAAATATCTGGGAATGCCAACTAAGGGCAAAGATTATTTCTCTTTTAAATACTCTTGAACCTATACATACATACCTATACATGGTTTTCTGTCAAGGGACAACCAACAGCCCCTTGTCTGAGGATCTAAGAGTCCAGGTAGTGTTATAGGGGACAAGGATTTTAGAGATATATGTAGGGGAAGGGCCATGGAGGGGTTTAGAGACAATTAAAAGGATCTTGAATTCAGTTATATAACTAACCGGTAAGAAGTGTAAAGCTGCTGGGATAGGATCAATGAATTTTGTCATGCTTCTTGGATTGAGTTGATAAACGGGCAGCAAACTGTGAAATGCTACAGTAGAGATAATTGCAATCTAATCTAATTTGGATGAAATGAATACATGCATGGATAAATGGATCTTTTTTTTTTAATCAGCAGATGTTAAAAATGTCTGTTTATGATATTTTACAGAGCTGGAAAAAACGGATCTAATGACTGAATTACTGTGTTTATCGAAACTGCATTGGTTACTTTCATGATATCCTCATACTAGCACTAACTTCATTGTTACTCTCACTAAAATAATACATGGCTACACCTTGTTAAATTTGATCCATCTCATTTTAATGTCAAAGTATCTAGCTTCAAATCTTGGCTCCTCTACCAACATCTGTGAAATGCTGGCCTAAATTATAGCTGAAAATGAAAGCACTTCTTGCAGTTCCTGTTGCATCTCCAGACTGCTCTTCCTTCATTACCTCCTACAGGTTACAATACATCATGACCTCAGTGCACAAGCATCTCTGTGGGGAAAAAAAAAAAAAGAGTATTTGAACCATCAACCAAAATCCTTGTAAAACCATTCTGGTTTTCTAAAGACTTATACAAAAAGCACTGTTCCACACTTACATAAACTTACATCAGTCCACAGAGAGACAGCACTCAGCTCCCATAATCCATTACTCTATCACTACTGGACAGCTTTCTTCAAATAAAGTCTGGATACAAATCTCCCTTTTGTCATTTTCAGCTCAGTGTGTCTTTGTGTGTTGTGTGTCTAACCCAAAAGTAGGCGGATAATTCTGCCTAATTGCTGCTCTGCTGGGGCTATGCTAACAGATATCTGCAGTATCAGGATAAAATCAGTGTTTTTCCATCACAGACTGACGGCTGAGTGGTAGCAGTCATCGGCTCTTGGCTGCGGGGAGCTGGATGTGTCATACCTGTGTGTCAGTACCAGATTTTAGAACATCTCTTGGACGTCTGATTCAGGATTATGGCGTGGACTCACAAGGACTGATTGAGAATGGGAATGTCTTTGCCGTGCCGCTCCAGGAGCAAACTACTGTGTTATTGTAGTGCAGTGTTTCCCAACCAGGGGTACAGGGACCCCTAGGGGTATGCGGGCACATTGCAGGAGGTACTTGGAGTTATGTGATTATTTATAGTAACTTTATATATGTGGCTTTCAAAGACTAAAATAAACCTAAATCAGGACTATAGCAAGGGATGTGATAATAAAGAGGAACAAAACAGGCCTAAACCAGAACTAAACCAAGTCTAAACCAGGAGTAAACCAGGTCTAAAAAAAGGTCTAAACCATGACTAAACCATGCCTAAAACCAGAACTAAAACCAGAACTCAACCAGGAACAAACCAGGTTTAAACCAGAACTAAACTCAGTCTAAACCAGTTCAAACCAGGACTAACCTAAGACTAAACCAGAACTAAGCCAGGTCCAAACTGGGACTGCAGGTCCTGGGGGTACACAAAACCAAAAAGGTTGGGAACCACTAGTGTAGAGTATTCAAGTCTAATTCTGCTATCACTTTGGACAGTAATGTGTTTATTGTTAGGAGACTAAATGGGGGGTGCACTGTGGCAGAGTGGTTAGCACTGAATTTGTAAATCAAATTTAAATTTTACCATTATTTAACCAAGATAGTCTGATTAAGATGATTAATTTGCCATATGCTGTTTCTAATAGCTGCATCAGTGTGGAGTTATCTCTTCCCCAGAGATTTCCACAGCAATATTAAAGATGCAATAGAAGTAATGATTTGGTTTTATTTGTCATTTCAGCATGTGCAGAAAAACACAGGAACAAAACACTGTACCGGTCCTGGTTGTCGGCAGTAGACACAATAAAAGTGTAATAAGTAGTAAGTATTAAATAGTCAGTAAAATCCCTAGTAAAATAAATAAATAAAATAATGGCATTGCATAATTATTTTTCATCTAACTTTTTTGTTAGATTTACTCTGTTCAGTAAGTTGGTGACTCTAAAATGCCCTTAGACAATGAATGTGAAAGTGAAGGATTGTCTGTCAGCGTGTGTTTTGAAGTGTCAGCCAAATTGACTAGCAATCACTCTAAATGTATATAATATAATATTATCAGATTTCATGCTTATCTCGTTCACCATAAATACGAACAGTTACAATATAGTACCTTATATATTGTGTGTCAATAATCAATCTTTGCTCTGTGTATCTGTTTGAATACTTACAGGGCTAAATGACTACAGAGAAACACTCATTGACATTAATGGCCAATCATGATTTCCCCCTAAAGCCCATGTAAAAACAAGTATTCATTTCATTGGACGCCATTTCGGGCCAGTGAGCTGTCAACAACCGATAGTGCAACATCTTTTTCACATTTTCAGGAAATTCCAAGAAATCAGGACCGAAATGAGCTGGAGAATAAACAAAGTAGTTGTGACTTTTTTCACTTTTGAGATGTTAATAAAAATGTAAATCGACAGTTCAGCAGCTGTCACAACAGGCTCTGGTCACGCTAATGGTGGTAATACTTTATCATTGATCTTCTCTGGGGCTGTTTGGATGAAAGATGGATTGAACAATCAGAGGATGAAGGAATTTAACTCAGGTCAATGCTAATAAGAGATGCTTATTTGTTACAATGATGGGTGGTATTGAGTCTAATTGATAGATTAATTCCTACAAACAACCATTTCACCAACACCTGCATGTACATATTTCAATGTTTGTAAAATTATGGCCAATCTAGAGACACCCTATGGTAGCATGGAAAAGATTTGCAAATGCTCCACTTAAGGTTAGCCGTTATAGTGATTAGTTGCATACTACTTTATATTTATTACTGATTTGACCATTTGCTTTATACATAGTGCAAATGTTAATTTTAACTACTCTCAGTCAATACAAATGTAGACTGGGAAAAGAAATGTAGTAAGGGAATTAACAAAATGTACTAGTTTTTACTCCAGTGAAAGTAATATTTCTTGCTCCAAAATATGTTCAGATACATGTAAAAGTGTTTTTTACTAAGTTATTTTACTACAACTTCCATGGCACATGCATTTTAATTACTGTTTCATAATTTTTTTAACCAACCATTCATTTATTCATTCATCCTCTTCTGCTTATTCCCGTTAGGGGCCGTGGCTGACTTTAGCTTAACCCAGTAACTTAGGCGTGGGTACACCCTGGACAGGGGCCAGCTTGTCACTGGGACAGGGACAGACAGACCATACCAAACCATTCGCTCTCACAGTACATTCACTTGGGGCAATTTAGAGTCATCAATTCACCTAACACATGCATGTCTTTGGACGGTGGGAGGAAGCCGGAGAACCCATGGTAACACAGGGAGGACATGCAAACTCCAGAGTTTGTGCGTTGGTCGGCCCGAGAATCGAACCCACGATCTCCTTGGTGGGAGGCGCTCTACCGCCGTGCCCCCTGTAACCAACCAATATTTTGGCTTCAATTGAGCTAAACATTGAAACTATTTTTAACCTGTCTGAGCTACCAGCTGGGAACCACAGTTTTGAAGAATATACTTACAAAGCACATTTTCTTCCAAAAAGTTAACCAATCCATAACAATATTCAACAGCAATATCATGTGTTTTTCTAATCTTGTGTAGCCCCAATACAAATGTCTTTTCATGCCAGTGATTGATGTCGTATCCTATTTAGTTTATTCTCCAACATCTTGATCTCTTTTCTAGTCGATTTGGCAGCAAAAAATACTGTCTGTTTGACTTAGACATGAACATGAATATAAACATTGTAGTCATAAACAGAACAAGAGACACCAAACACTGCTGCTGAATGAATGGGACTAACAACAACACTCAAAGCCTTCATTTCACACTGTACTGCACTAAAGCATGCTTTGTTTATGGGTCAAGACTGTCTGGATTTGACGTTCTTTGGTTGTGATTGGACACACAGAAGAAACAATTGGGTGGCCCTCATGTATTCATATGCTCAACTTTCCGAAATGAAACACAAGATGCTACAAATCTATCACCGGCTTTTCACAATAAAAGACTTCTGACTGGGGTTTGGATCAAAAAGTAAAAGTGAAAACAACAGGTGGATCTATAATTCTCATTTAATATCAAAACATTACAGACAGTATTCATTGAGGAAGTCGGTGACCGTGGCTTTGAGAGATCAAAATAGTTTGAAGCTCTTTTTACTGAAGAATTCTCCATGCTCAGCGTTCTGCTCCATTTAGACTAAGATTTTTATACGACCAAAGATGGCTACTGCATTTTTCTTGGGTTGTGACCATAGACCTCTCATCCGTATTAATTGAATATCTGCCCAAACAAATATGCTTCTTTTTGCTTCCTTTTGTCAGTTCCCTTTTCAGAGGTCCCCGCAGCGAATCATCTGCCTCCATCTAGCCCTATCTTCTGCCTCCTCTTTTCTCACCAAATAACTTCATGTCCTTGTTTACTACATCCACAAATCTCCTCTTTGGGCTTCCTCTAGGATTCCTGTCTGTCAGCTTTAACCTCAGCATCTTTCTACCAATGTGTTCTTTCCTCTGTACATGTCCAAACCATCTCACTCTGGCCTTCAAAACATTTCCAAAACATCTAACATGAGATTTCTAATCCCAATTTCATCCCAATAAGCTGAATTCTGTTTATTACAAATTCAGATAATTATGGATATTCATGGTATATTCAGTAACACCCTCCCAGTTTGGAGGAGCAGATGGGAGCTAGGGTAATAATAATAATAATAATAATAATAATAATAATAATAATAATAATAATAATAATAATAATAATAATAATAATAATAACTTTTTGTCATAGCTATATCCAAGCAAAGATTACAGTGTTGGCAAAACATCTTGGGAAACTGGCGTAAGACTGATGGCAGTACCTGATGTTTAGTTGTTTGTGTGTTTTCATTAGTTTGTGTTTTGGAGAGAGTGGTGCAGAGGAGATGCCTGGTTTAGTGATCTGTAGCTAAAGTCGGCACTCGGGCAGCAGGTGAGCTGTGTGACTGTGTGTATCCAGGCTACGGCGGTCTGCTCTCAGATTTAGTGGAGGAAGCCGGTGTCAGGGCCAGGAGATGGATCTCTCCTGAGGGATCGGATAAATAAGGAAAAAATATCTTTGAAAAAGGGAAACGCAGCTGTTTCCAAAGTCAAAATAATGGTGGCTTTGCATTCCTCAGACGCAAGGTAGAGGACTCCTGACTATTCTGATATCAACCCTTTGTCAATATAGCATCTCAGACAGTACACTGATGATGGTCAGCCTCTGGCATCCAGTTTTGGGCACCAACCTATGTGCATCATGTGTGCATATTACTGTTGTACATTAATTCATCTTCCACCTTTACCCGTTAAGAGTTGCAGGTGGCTGGAGCCTAGCCCAGCAACTATGGGCCTTAGGCATGATACTCTTTGGACAATGGCCAGCTTGTCACAGGGTAGACAAAGAGACAAGGACAGAAAGAATGTCTCAGTACACGTTTCAGTCCTAGCCACTGGATACCACAGCTTTTTTCTTTTATTTCAGACAGGCAGACACAGTAGACTGACAAGAAATTAAAGAAAAATAGGGATGATGATGTCCTAGTGGCTATATATGGTGCAGTATATGGGTGTTTAAATCTTGGAACTATAAGGTATATTTCTCTTCTTGGTCTTTATTTTCTTAATAATGAATCTGTTTTACAATGCGTCTAAAATTGTAAAGAATGAACTCAAAAATATTTAAAATGGTTAACTTAATGAGGTGTTTCTACAAATGATTTGTCAGTCCTGAGTTTGTATCAACAATTAAAAGGGGGGCAACTGATAATGTCTAAACAAAATAAGTGAAGTTGTCCTACTAGGATACTGGCGGGTGACTAAATATTGCTGTATTTCTGCGTGAGATGAGAGAACGATTGGGAGCGGCTGTTCGGGATGTCCCATTCTCTGCATATCTCTTCTTCCCTGTCCTCACCTCGCTGCCTTAACTCTGTCTGTCAGGAAGAGCCTTCACACGAGCCCCTTTGGAAAGTCTGGTGGTGACCGCAGCACATTTCAGCGGCTTAGACCGGGACCATATGATCCACTGATAAATCAGTCTGGCCCGCTCTCAATCTCCCCCCTGGGCAGACTTACATGTAAGACCAACTGCTTGTTTTACACACAGGCACTGCTCCAAAAACAGCGACGGAAACCAGATACCTGCATATGCAAAAAGCAGGTGGGCCTCGAGCGAAATCAAGAGAAAAATAATCAATGTTTCTAATAATACATCTGTCCACCATGTCATCACAATATTGGTGAGATGAAAGTGTGAAGAAGTGTGGCTCTCTGATGTTTCTGCTGAGAGCCAGAAATGCAGATTCAAGCTGCCATTTTGAATTATGACTGTTTTCTTGCAGTATAGGGGGCCAGATGGAAAATATTTCCTAAAACACGCTTCACTAAATGGACAATGCAGTGCTATGAATATGAAGTGTACAGTCTGTCTAAGTAGAAAACAATATGATGGGCCACTGCTTCAATGAGTCATTTAATATTCTTGTCTCAAAGGCAGTGGTTCTCAACTGGTCTGAATGTGGGACTCAGTGATATCCCTGATCATTTAATCCATCATTCCTTCATTTATCTTGTTCTGCTATGTCCCAAGGTGGGTCAAGGGTGGCTGGAGCCTATACCAGCAACTACTGTATGTGCCTGATAGGCCGGGTACACTTTAGGTGCACTGGAAATGGCCAAATGAGTCGCAGCAGTTAGTCGTAGGGCCGACACAAAGTTATAAACACAAACATGCAGGTACGAGGTTCAATCTCATGTTCATTCACTGGGGCAATTTAGAGTCACCTTTCTCCTAATGCATTTATGTCTTTGGACGGTGAAAGGAAGCCAAGGTACCTGGAGAGAACCCACAACATGGGAAGGACATGCAGACTCCACTCAGAAAAACTACTACTACCTTTATGTTGTATTTCAAAACATGTTGAACTATTTCATGTGAACAAAACAATATTAAAATGATCAACTAAGCTGAGCATTAAAACTCAACCTCCCTACTTTTGGGCCCTGAGCCATCAGTTGAGATTTACTGTTGTAAGGAGCTGTGGAGCGTTGACAATGTTATACAACATACATTTTGTACAGTACAATGAGCCTGAATACAGAATATTTTACCAGAAACACATCTCATAAGTCTGCCTGTGAAGTTTTTGAAATGCAGTCATTCAATTAACACACAAAGAACCCTGAGAATTTGGAATAAGGTACTTCCCATTTAGGATTAAGTGCAGACAGCAGTAAGATACATATAGTCCAACACAAGTAAAAAATGTAAGACTTCCTCTCGGACAAGCATTGACAGAGCAGTTATAAACAGTGAGATAAGGTCTCCAGGAGACTGAGGTATGGAAAGTGTCCGTCCAGGAGGAAGGACTGGGCAGAGTTTCCCTTGAACATCCTCAGTGATAAGACCTTTTAATCCCGACAGCCTCACAGCTCTGCGAGGGGGACATTTTTAGAACAAGTGAACTTAATCTACAGACTCAAGCACACAACATCCTTCTGATGCTCACTATTTAGCACACGTTTAAAACTAAGAATGATTCAAGAAAAGTTGGTTATTCTAGCATTCGAAGTGTGGGCAGGATATTGAACCACATCTGACAAAATGAGCTGACTTATGTATTGGAGCTGGAAAATCTGGAAAATTTTAATAACCAGAGTAATCAGTGCATAGGCCACTCTAGACAGCACTGTATTTTATGAAACATGTTTTCTTTGCAGGTACAGTTGCTATTAGACATTCAATTGTTCATTTTAGTTTATTTTACATACTTTCTGCTCATAGTGTGATTTGACAAGGAATTATTTGTCTTGAGTCCAGGGGGTTACATTTTTGCAAGTGTTGGTTGGTTTGTTAGTCTGTAAGTAATGTTTTTTGAACATGAAAAAAGGAAACAGAAAATGTTCTAGATTCTTTACCATTGCGAGATAGGGCAAGTGCCTTTGCAGAGGTCTGTGGTCTCTTAGTCCTAGTAAAAAAAACTCAGTTTCCTAATCAGGGAGCAGAGGCGTTTGCTCTCTTGTTGGATGCATGTCAGCGCTCTTTTAAGTGCCAGTCAAAACAAATTACAATCTAAAGTATTTTGACTCAGAGACAGATTGAGATATTTTAACTACTGGATCTTATCGCAGGCAGGTCCAACACATCTGCACATATTTGAGATCACATCTTCACAAGTTCACACTCAAAGAGTCACTACAGCTAAGATCACGTATTGTAAATCCCTCATGTTTTAAGACTATTTCAAGGCCAACTGTGTGATTTCTTTTCATCTATTAGAGGGAAACTGTTTTATTGCCTAACATCATAGTATTGTAATAAAAATTGATTAAGTTGTCATCTAGGCTTTTTTTTTTATCAAGGATTTAAATAGTTGAGTAGGATCAGCCTTTAGAAGCTTTGGCTAATCACACCTTCACATGCTTCAATAAGGGTCCCATTGGGTGTTTCTCTGCAAAACTTGTCAACTTGTCATCGATGTAATAGCTGCAGATAACACAGAGAAATTGGGTATTTTAGCTCAGTCTGCATCTGTTTTCTACACAAAATGGCAATGAAAAAAAAAAAAGACATGAACAGAGCAAAAGCAAGCACTGACTCATGCAATACTTAATGAGGCATAGCTAATTCTGCTATGACATTAGTCTAGCATTGAATTCAGGGCTAGAAGTTTAAGGTGAGCACTAAACTTTAGGTTATTGGAGGAAGCAGGAACATAACTATGCTTTTGTTCAGGCGTGGTTGGTCCTGAAATCCTAAAAAAAAAAAACAGTTAGTGTAACTTTATTTTACTCTAAACGTCTGCCACTATTTTCTCACTTGATAAAATCACTATAACATCATGGACAGATTCTTGTCGTCTTGTGGCCCCATTTTCATCTCACCCTCTCTCCGTCCCTCCGATCCCCGGCTGTTTTCCTGTCAGTATCTTGTTTGGAAAGTCAGCTCGGGGGTCAGTGGAGGGCTCATAAATTTGTCAGCGGCAGCACAGTTAAAAGGGGAGGCTACTTGCTTGGTAAGGTCAGGAGCATCGCCTCTCACATGGGACCCTTTCTCTCGCTACGGGCCCTCGCTTGTTGTTTCAGGCATGTCCTCTCCACCGACCCGGACCGGCCTGGGAACATGTGAGAGTCCGAGGCGGGACGTTTTCTCAGTGACACCGCAATTAGGACCAAGACTTCACCAATAGTTACTGTATGTACGGGTCGGTCCATATGTGTTTGTAAAAGCATTGTTTGAGTTCACTCTCTGACCTCTGACCCCTGACCTCAGAGGGAAACCTAGGGAGAGATGTAAGTCCTCAATGCAAATATTATTTGTGTAAAAAAGTGTCAAGTTTACTTATAGAAAGTACTAGTAGGTACTGCTAGTATCACAAATTATACCATTACTACCACTACCAAAGCAAACAACTACTACTAGTACAACTACTGGAGGTGCTACTACAAATACTACTCCTTCTACCACTATGAATAATACACTACAACTACTACTACTACTACTACTACTACTACTACTAATACTACTACTACTACTAATACTACTACTACTACTACTAATACTACTACTACTACTACTACTACTACTACTACTACTGATAGAGGTGCTACTATAAACTACTTCTTATACTACTCTACTATTACCACCACCACTATTACCCACTTTGCTGCCAAGTTTTGCTACTTCTACTGCTTCAACTCCTACTACTACAACTAGTGCTACTACTATTCCTACTACTAGTACTACCAACACTACTGCTTCTACTACTGTACTATTATTACCACTACCAGGACTACAACATTACTCATTTAGAAATTAATAAAAGGATTTTTTCAGTAAAAATTCCGCCAATAAAAATATATTTTTAAGTGCTCTTTAAAAAAATGTACTTGAGTATATGTATCTATAAGGTACTCCCAAGACATCACTAGTAATTATGTATCTTGAAGAAACATACACTGGTCCAGATGTGTATGTGTAAAAGCATTGTTTAAGTGGTTACATTCGTTCTCTAACCCTTAACCCTGACCTCCGAGGGAAACTCCACCTCAACACACTTATCACTGCTAAACAAATAGCTATTGTTGATCCTCTGAACATTTCTGTGTGTTCTGTGATGTCTTTACCAATTCCCAAAGATACCTGGGCAAATACCATAAATATTCAGTGCAGGTGCAGGCATAACTCACTCTCAAGCCGGGCAGCATTACTAGGCCATCTCCCTAAGCCCTTCTTATATAAATTTGAGATATAAAAAATAAATCAATCCAAGCAAGATTTTAAGCCTTAAAACACCATAATTTTTCCATTGTGCAGTTCACATACTTTTTTCATTTGACCCTAACACTCCCCCTTTGGGACTTTGGCCTAATTATAATCACCAAACTGTAAAAGGACATTTTCCCCAAAATGACAAAGGTGGATTCACCCTACTCAGTGCCCACTGTTAAACAGCTGATATTCAGGACTACTGAAGTGCCTTTTTCTCCATGTTTAGGCCTCTCATTTACATGCAAATGAAGACAACATGAAAATGTGTGAGTCCATGCTGTATAAAGTGTAGCAGCTTCAGTAATTGAATTCATTGCATTATATTATATTGTATGAAAACACTAACAACAGTGCATCATTTAATAAAAAAAACTTAATTATACTTAGATTTCCAGTATTTATTTGCAGCTCGTGTAGTGGGTTGAATAAATAGAGATATTTTGCAAATCTCTCTTGTGTAAACATTATAAAAATGACTTGACTCAAAGACATATGTTGGTTATTGTGTCTCTATGATGCATTATAATGTTCAATTTTAAGGTTTTAGCCTAAATTATTCACATGCAACTAGGATTGCATGTTCAAAAGTGGATGCCTCACATATACATACCCATGCATTTTCCACACGTTTTTGGGCAGCCACTGATTTTAATTGGGCATAGCTGTGTGGACCAAGAGCCAGTGGATGCAACCTTTATACAAAAGACCCTTCCATGTGATAATGTGATTGGCCAGAGCTTGATCACTTTTACACAGACCATTCTTCTTACAGAAATACTGTTTTTATACCAACACCAATTGAGCCATTTACTCAAAGTATCACACACATGAATCCTCCAAAGCAAACTCACACACAGCCCTCCTTCCTCTGCGTCTTCAAGGTCACCCAGGGCCCTAAATCCATCTCAGAATTTTTCACCCTTCAACCAGCCATCTTCTCTCTTGTCTCTCTCCTCCAGCGCGTTTTATTGAGCACAGATAAATGGCGGCCGGCCTCCCAGCGGCTTCAGCCAGGAATGTGACAGCAGGAATGTTTACGTGGTCATCTCCATTACCAAGACGAACCTCTCTCTCTCTCTTTCAAACAGAGCAAAACCACCAGGTCATTATCATAATAGATGGAGTTTACTGGGCACAAAGGGGCCAGCACGGTCCCAGTTCAGTGGTTCACAAGTTCGCAACCTTTTACAACACAAGAAATTCCACACAGACACACAAGGTCAACCAACAGGATTTATGTAACTTAAATGAACTCAAACACATGTCAAAAAAGATGAATATTGGACTTTATGTGTTGAGAAATAAGGCAGAGACTAGATATTTTCTCTGCAATTCATAATGTGATTAATAAGGTTTCCCATGTACTTCAATGTAATTTTAGAACTACAAAATCTCTACTATTGACACTGATTCTATATAAAGTCCAGAAAGCTAAATCTGTACTCAGCTACTGGTACTTCAAAATATTATTTCTCAAGTAGAAGTAAAAGTAGTAGTACAAAGTATTGGTGTAAAGTTAGATTAGAAAGTAACCTACTTTTGAATGTACTAGCCAGCACATTAAAATCTACTATTACCACTACTACTACAAAACATGAAATGAAACCCAGGACCTTCTAGTTGTAAGACGCAAAACATTACTCAAGTCAAGGTTGCAGTATGTTTTACAGAAAGTAGCCACTTGAAAAATGTAGATGTGTAGTTAATTATTAGCTCTGGTCAGGACCTAAAGTGGGTCAGAATGAAGCTGAATATTCAAAGTTTAGCTCATTTATTTTCTTCCGCTTATTCCAACTATGGGTTGTGGGTACTGGAGCCTATCCCAGTAACTTTGGGCCTTAGGCGGGGTACAGTCTGACACTTAGACACAGACAACCATTCACTCATTCCCATTCATTCACTAGGGGCACTTTAGAGTTACCAATTCACAAACACATGCAAATCTTTGTACAGTGGGAGGAAGCCAGAGTACCCAGAGAGAACTCATGGTAACACAGGGAGGACATGCAGACTCCACCCAGAGAGTTTGTGTGTTGTCTGGCCTGAGGATTGAAGCCACAATCTCCTTGTGTGGAGGCGAGAGCACTAACCTCTCTGCCACAAATGCCATTAAGGTTGGAGTAAAATTATTGAGAATAAAATGTTCATTGTATAAAAGGTACGTCACAGTGAAATCCCCACAATCAGTCCAGAGAGCCACTGATGTAGAAGATGAATTTACAACAATATTTGTAGCTAATACATAGCTTAATCCATAATACTAAATGATGTTTTTGACTATTGTTAGCCCCATATCCATCCCTATTAACAACTTTAAAATCTGTATATCTTTCCTTATCATATAGTTTGAAAAATGTAAAGTTGGTGCATGTGTTAATCCTTCAAATCATATATTCAAAAGAGCTGAGCGATAAGGCGATGGTCTCCAGCTGTTTCGCTTCAACATTCAGCTCCATCTTGATGCCATCTTTGCAAAGTTCATCCTCTGAGTGCACACACCTGTTTATGCCTCAAACATCACTGACCTGAGCTCAACCTGAGACTTGGGCAACCTGAGTACTTTGTTTTGGGAATTGTTTGTGTGGAGATCAGGAAGAAACTCAGGAATTAAAACATAGATAATTGTTTGTATAGTAATCTTCTCCTTTTGTCTTCTTCAACGTATACAAACATTAAGTATGGCCTCACACGCTATTCCAGGTTAATGATCTCTGCTGTGAAGATAAACAGGACACACAATGCATGCAAACAGATACTAGTTTCCTCTGAAGTACAATGACACAGACATACATGCATCATTGAATGTTAAAATGTTTCAAAGAGACTATTCCAGAGGTGGACTGTGATCTAAAAGTGACCAGCAAGGAGGTTGAATATATAGTTTCAATGTTCAGCTTATTTGAAGTCTGTTTTTGGCTGCCCAGTCATCCTAATTGTTTTTCTATTATAAGTATTAGTACACTCAGTTTGAGTTTTATTTCTATGGGCAAAAGCAGAATGAACTATCTATGAATGCAAAAAACATAAATCCAAACATTGCATAAAAATTAACTCCATTATAGAAATACTAAAGACTGTCCCGGCAGTATTAACTGTGTATAGGTTTTATACCAAATGCTTTTTACTGACACATTTATCCAGGCTTGAAACCGGCACAAAGAGTACCCTGGCTTGTGACTCCCTATGGTCGGATTCCTTAAGTTACAAAATGTAGGTAAAAATGAGCAATGTCTCTGTATTGAATCTTTGTATAACCATTGTATCTTGAACTGACAGTCCAATATACCGCATGGCGTGTTTTCTATGAGCTCCCAGCTGGGGCCAATATTTTAATCTGTTTCTGATCTGAGAATCTGTCTGAGGTTTCTCACTGGGAACTGTGGTGAAAAATGTAACATAGTAAAGTGAAGAAAGGACAAAAAAGAAATCCCAGGCCCTATGCTCCATAAGACACAGTGAAAGCAAATTCCTTTATGCAGTGGGTCCTTATCAGATGTTGCATTGGAGTTATCGGCTGCGTTCGATAGATGGTTACCAGCCGGGAGCAAGCCACACTTATCTATCCACTCCTCTACCCATCACTATCTGTGCAAACTGGAATGTACCAAGATGGCTTAGCTCTGAGAACAGGGCGATATCCACGTGAAATCAGAGCTAACACGGTGTCGAGTGGAAGAATTATGGCGTGAGAGGGACAGATACCATCAGCGGAGTATGTACAGGGGTGTTAAGTGCAGAGATTGTGGCAGGGATTAACTCAAATGTAAATGCTCTTTGATAAATGGCTATCTGCTGAACTTTGAGTCAAACAACAGAGTATGTGAACAACATCTATTCACAGAAAGATCAGTACGCATTCACATGCAAGCTTCTTAATGGTAAATAATGTATCTCATAAGCATTGTGCCACATTTATACTCCACAAGCAAAAAAAGACAAGTTGCTATCCTTTTTATGCAGCAGCCTTGCATGGTGTTAATAAGTTTTAAATATATCTTAGTATAACATATTTCATAAAAGCACTTTCCAAAACAGGACTGTTGTAAGGAAGAGGAAAAGGTGCTAATGCTGAGCTTAAAACTGAAAAAGCACAGACATTTGGGGCAATTTTTCATTCACCTTCTATCGCTTATTCCCATTAGCGGTCACTGAGGACTGGAGGCTAACCCACCTATTTTGGGGCTGAGGTGGGGTACAAATGAGACACAGGCCTGACACATGGCATACTTCAGACAGTGATTTTTGGTTTTGTATGTATGCACAAACAACTATTCCAAGTACAACAAAACTAAAACATCTACTACTACTAACAGTGTAAAAAGTAATATATTTTACACAAAAAATCAGACATGCAGTATGTTTTATAAAATGTACTCAAAAAGTGAATTACTTGAGTGAAAATATTTGGTTTCTCTCCACCTCTGTGCTCCAATTAGCTTTGTTATCACTGTCCCACTGCATGACTAGCCCCTTCCAGTCTCCCTGTGTCAGCAATGTACTTTTAGGATAAAGCCAAATGTTTCAAAGAGAGAAGTATCCCACAACCAAAAGTGAGAATAAAAGGGGCTACTAAAACCCCTGTCGAGTTTTGTAACATATCTTCTTCCTGACAGAGATGCTGCCTGGAGAATAGATAATACAGTATATTCAAACAATTGCAAAAAGTTTCCACCCTCAGTCGTGTTTGTGTCTTGAGACCATTGTATGTTTGGCCAGAGCGCTCGATAACCAATACAATCCAAACATGAGAAAAAGGAAGCGCCTAAAAACACTGTAACTGGATAAGCCCAATTATTTGTATATCTTGGGTCAGTTGTTGAACATGACTGGGTTCAAGACATATTGTGGGCGCACTAACAAATCTGATCGTGTAAACAGACACAAATAAACAGAGGTTTGTAGTTTGTTAATGTAATTTTTCTCACCACTGTCTCAAGAGGGATGTCCTGCCAAGTTTATGTCCCAGAAAAAGATCTTTAATTCAGCAGCGGCATATCTCAAATTCCTCGCTTCACTTTTGGGTTAATGCTGTTTATGGTGAGCTCAAACTTAGGGGGGTGAAAAGATAGGTGGTCCTCTGTTGTGCACTGGTCACTAAAGTTTTGCAGGAAGTGTTTCAAAATGATTTAGTGAATTTTTTGCATCCAACAATCGACTCTTTGATGGAAGCTATAGCTAATTATTTGATCATGCTGAGGGCTTTGGGACACATTTCACTGCAGAGAAAGTGGCTTACCTGGGCTTAGACCCTGAGAAATGCAGCCAGGCATCCTAAGACAAGCAAAACAGTCTTTTAATAAGGGCACTACATTGGAGCATAAGCCCAGCGCTGTCTGAACCCGGATAATCCTCCTGAAAAACCCACTTCTTAAGGGACTTTGTTTGCCTTAAAAGAGAGGAGGCTGGTAAGAACTCTGCTGTTGACTAAGAGGTAAGAGGCGTAGTACCGGCTCAGCCTCTGACAAGGGACAGACGAGGAGAGGAAAAAAAGCATTTCATTATTTAAAATGTTTCAGATTTTTTCTTGGGATTGAGGAAAAAAATGCCATTAGAGTCTTCCAATGGCACAGGGACAGAAATCCATTCACTGCAACAATTTAGATTGACCAATTTATCTAACACATGCAGACTCCACTCAGAGAAAAAATAATGCTTACACCTCTGCCACACTAATGTCTTTTAGGGTTTATTATTAGTTTAACTGATGACAGTGTTTAGTACTCAGGGAGCACTGGATTTTGGATAGAGGTTGACTGATATGGGTTTTTCTATGGCCGATGCTGATGCCGATTTTTAAAATTCAGAGCAGCCAATGGCCGATAACCCCTGCTGATTTTTTTTTTTTTTTTTTTTTTTTGACCAATATGTAGGGCCAATTTTCCTAATTTTATAAAAGAATTTAATATTATATAGCCATTTGTTTTGTCTTAGTAATACTTGTTAAAATGCAAACAAATGCGTTAGAATTGGACACTGAGAACAGTTAAAGATGAGTTTTTTGAGAAAACCAATAGAACAATCTCAATCAAACTGGCCAAAGTTGGGGAGAGCTATAAAATGCTTTTTAAATTTTTGTTCTACAAGGCTTTATGCCAGAGAAATGAGCAAAATCTTTTTATTGTCGTTTTGAGCTTTTCAGGATGAGATAAAGCAATTTTGGATGTATAAACTTTACTGTAAGATGTCTAAACTGCTAAAAGATGGTTTGGGGACACTCTGAGCTGCTTCTCAAGACTTCAAAAGCATTTTAAGGCCAAATCTCAGATCTGTAGCAGAACTGCCACAATGGCCTCTAATGATTTGGACAGTGAGAATAGATAAAGATGAGTTTTTTGGGGGAAAACGATTAAGACTATTTCAATTGAACAACATTTGTTCTACGAGGTTCTATGCCAGAGATAAGAGCAAAATTGTTGAATTTATTGCAGTTTTGAGCTTTTCAGGCTGAGATAAAGCATTTTTGGCTGACTGATATATCAGCCAATCTCTAATTTTGGCAGGTTTGTATCAGGTGAGGTCTCAAGTTGGGACATTTTGATTGGTTGCTGGTCTACATTGGGTTTTCTGCATCAGTGGCTGTCAATATTGCTGATAAAATGTTTATTCCAGCACTGACTATGTCTGCTTACTCAGTGAAATAGCACAATAAAGAAAAAACATAAATAGAGAAAAGAGAAGCAAAGTAAAACATCTTGGCAATGCATACAGGCAATGCTGGTCACGCTGGTCTGAGACTTTGTGGTGTATTTTGTGGTTAATAATTGAATAAAATAAGAGCATAAAAGGTAGCCCTCTGAAGAAAATTTCAGGTTGCACACTGATATGATGTTTGAATGGTTATTCCTGGAGTAGCCCATTCTTCTTTGTTGGAAGTGTATCATGTAACAAAAGTGAAACACGATCCTTTCTTAACTACACTGAAGCCATACATGGATTTTTCTGGATTACTGCGGGACCTTTCCCCTCTCAAACAAAACCCAGAGCCCGGAGAAGCCTACACACCTGTGTATGTTTTGGGCTGGTGGGACGGCTGGCACAGGACAGCTAAGCAAAGTTATCATAGTCCTAGTTAAACGCAGATGACAGAGGAAAACATTTGTACTTCCTGTTCTGCAAACCTTCAAACCAAAGCCATTTTGGTGCATCCGTGACTCTTTGACCACAACAGGTCGACCACTGTAGACACACCTGATAGGAATAGCACATTTTCCACTAGCGGTTATTATAATCCTCCCAGCGGCTGCAGCTATTTGCCCAGAAACATGTCACTTCTCGTTAATTAAGTGTGAAGTGACCTCTTGTATTTGTTTTGCACAGATGGGATGCACCTTACTAAAACTGGTCTTCATCGCCACGTCCTGTCCACAGCACAGTGCACTGAGGGCAGGGATTTCAGAGTAAAAAGAAAAACTGCATTTGATGAATTTATGCAAAACAATTCTTATGAAATAGTTGATCAAATGCATCTTTATTTTTGTTTTAAGTGTTTAAGGAGGTGATAAAAAATATACGGTATAAAATGTAGTACCACAATCTGATAACTATAACTCAATGCAAAAAATGTGAACAGGTAGTTAGTATTGCTAAGTAGTTAGACTTGCCATATTTAATGCAGGTAATTGCATGTAATAGCAAAAGAAGTCTGACATCTCACAACTCCCCCCAATGGTACAAAGCAGTATAACCTGAGATACCAGTTTTTTTCCTAATACATCATGTCTTCAATACAACATCAAGACTCATTATTTTTCTGCTCTTTCTCAGTGTAACCCCATGCAGCCCACACTGTAATTTACACTTTCGCTTAAATTATAATCAGACATTATTTAATGTTGACAAGTGGTAACCAAATCGTCAAAGGGGGTCACCCTTGTTTGATAAGAAAAAAATTCCTTAAACAAACCTTAGGTCTAATGGGCTTGTTTTTTTTTTTGTTTTGTTTTTTGTATATTTTTATTTCAGCAAGCTATTAGATTATTAAAGTTAGTTTTTCTCACAAACAAAGAAAAAGCATGCTTTTCTATTAAGTCACAGAGAACTGTTTTAAATCTACATAGTACAGGTCTGGACAGGGCTGAAGTCTCTAATCAATAGTGACTGCTCATTTGAGCGGCGGACCTGCGTGCGGCGGGACATGTCCAAAGCTGCAGCGTGTCGCATGAGTCATACCACAGACACTGTCCCTTCACCATAGACCTCAGTGGAAAGCAGGACATCCCGCAAGGCAAACAGTGATGAACGTGCTATTCTAGGAATGAAAATGAAAAAGGAGCTGGAAAGTATGCCTCTCAAGTCCCCCACCAATTTGAAGTCGTTTTTTTCCACCAGTTTTGAGTCAATGGGTCATTCTGGACTAGTGACGGAGGCTGAAGGGAAAACGTATGGCTGAACAAGTGGTGAACATGAATCACATGCAGGCATATGGTTCGCAGAGAACGCACTCAAGACTAGATGTTACATGGGGGCTCTTAAATCTGTCTGCCCCCCCCCGAGGATACAGGCAGAAAATGAGCTCTCTATCTGCACTGCTGGCTGTGAAAGACATCAGTTTAAGGCTGGGCCATAAATCTCTGTCACTGTCTTATACACTGTCTTGATTTGGACATGTGTGAGGAGGATGTGCTAAAGTAAACAGGTAAATCCAATTTCCAATCAGATTATAAGTGAAGGATGTGAGGGATAGTTTATGGTTGTTAATCCTAGCTTGAATTTTTCATTATTTTAGACAGACTGTTTGGCTGCTCTGCTGTTCCTCCTTTCATTTATCTTGATTTTCTAATTTGTATCCCCACACATGATATCCAGATTTAAGGCAGACCACCCGCAATACATTCAGAACTCTATCAGGTTTAGCTTACCCAATTGGAGTAAGAGACGCATTAAAATCCAATCGGGTCAGTGATGACACACGGTAGTCGTGCGAGGCCTTATTTGCAAAGCAGATGGGGATCCTTGGCCCTGTCCGACATTAATTACAATCACATTCACTGAGGAAGCCGTCCCTCCTCCAAAAGGCGGTTAGGACTCTTTGTACGACCGGAGGAGATGGCAACCCAATCCCCCAGTCACTGCAGAAATCTGAGGGAATTGTCAAAAGATGCACAGGACGTGATCACTCAAAGTAGAGGGAGCCAGATGTGCTACAACAGTGGAGTATAAACCATGGCAAAACCACAGACACACAAACTAGCCCACGACCAGCACGGTCACACCCCCGCACAGGAGCTAACAGAGGGGCTGCACTATCAGAGACCCAAAAAAAAAAAAAAAAAAAAAACCTGCCCCGCTCCTGTCTGGAGATCTGGTTTTCATCATGACATGTTGCAACATCGGTACTCAGAGGACCAATAACAAGCAAGAAGCATTTGACTTCTAACAGCAGCTTAACTTTTCTTCATGTGTGGCACTGAGTGGCTTTTGGAGGAGGACCACACTAACCGAGACCAAGGCATGATATGGACTTTACAGGTGCACTCAGTAAAATGTTGGAGTATAGAAACGAGAGGACATGTTTTTTGGTAGCATATACCTCAATCTTAATAGAGAAAATAACTCTATACCAGTGATTCTCAAACTTTTCTCTACCACCCAAAAAACTATTTGACTTTCAAAGTACCATCTTCAACAGACTAAAATGAGCATTACTAATTAAGGACCAAACAGGGACCAAAACCAGAGTAAACCCTGATTAAACCAGGACTAATCTACAAAACCAGGTTAAAACCAGGATTAAACTGTGCCTTCACTTTTCACTTTTAATCTACCACCAAATGCCCACCCTAGACAGGACTAAAAAAGCCATTAAAATGCTTCTGAATAAAAATAAATCAGAACTGAAAAACACTGTACAATCCAGTAGAATGATAGACTATTTGTGTTTCTATATTGTAGTTTGTAATGTATTGCTTTTGGAAAATATTATGACTGTTGTGGTTTTGGTATTATTTTTTAAGTAAACTCAAATACCAATCGAATCACTGTGTTCTTCCATAGACCACAGCATGTCCCAGCAGGGACAAGGCTGTAGAAAGAATTAGTGTGAGGTATGGAAGGGCACAGTACAATCTGCAATTCTGCCACCAAGAACTACCCACTACAAATGTAAGGTCCAAGTCATGACCAAAGCTGGTGCATGATACACAGCAAGAATAGTTCAACAAAAAGTACAAGAACAAAAAAAAAATTGTTACAACAATGACAAACTCTGCGGCAGTTTGTTAGAGCTTAGTGAGAAGTCATCAGCAAAAGCCATAAAACTATAAAACTAATTTAAGTAATGCATATATGGTTGCATATAAAAATAAATATTTTCCATCCATAAAACAAAGATTGTATTTCCATTCGTCTTCTAGTGTGCAGTAATTCACATTGGTTTTACACCAGATGCCCTTCCCTATTTCACAAGTACACAGGCTTGTGACCCTCTGTGGCTGGATTATCATATCACAAAAATGGTGTCAGCCAATTGCAGTCCTTGGTAGACTTGTCTGAAGACCAGAAAAAGCTCATTAAATGTTGCATAAAACGTAAAGACCAAGACGAGTCTTAAATTGTCCAGCACCACAGTTGTCTATTAAAAGTCTCAATTACAGACTTCCCTTTTCTCTAATAAAAAACACATTCTTTTGTAGTGTTACATGACAAAGCCTTTGGTTCCCAACAAACCGGACTTATCCATCTAGGCTCAAACCGTCTTGTCCAGCAGCTTTGGCCTTTGTTTATCTTAATGCGCTCTTGTTTAGAGTCTAGCTGTAAACAGTGGAGCTGCTAATGGAAGGAAGGGCTTGAGGCTTTCATGTTCCTAACTCATTATGATTAAAGTGTCCCTCTTTATCGTCACTGGGGCTAATTACAGACTATCTCTTCCACTAACACAAACAATGCAACACAATTTACGCACAGAAACCACAAGTCTCGAGGTTCAGGGGCAGGAATAGCCCCTTTATATACAAATACCAGCGGTGGTGCGAGATGCTAGATGCTTTGGGGTGGACTTCTATTTTTCCTGTGTGGATGTAAATCATGGAGCAGAATGCAAAGAAGCATAGCTGACCACAGAATTTGCGGACAAGAAATGAGCCGCGGAGGACCAGTGTATGAGAGAGACAATGAATGAATGTGGTACGAACCTAATTAAGTATAGCCACAGTTAGACAAGTGAGAGTTCAGGCTTTGAGCTATGAGTTATGGGCCAGAACTAAATGTGGGCAACTGTGGTTCAGCAAATTAAGCCACGGTCGTTCAAACTGTGTCAGCTATGTAACATACATTATTTTAGCCCAAACCTACTGTAATGTATAGCCTTCTTCTTTCCTTTCAGCTTTCCCTTCCTTATGTGCATTTTAATTTGGCATATTTTTTCACCAGATGCCCTTCTTGACACAACCCTCTCCAATTATTTAGGCTTGGACACAAAGAGTACACTGACTTGTGAAACCCATCTGGCTGGATTAACTGACTGTAATGTAGCTTAAGAGAAAATTATACTGATACTAACTGATATGCACTGAGCCTATTTCAAGTACAGTAGAAATCCAACAGGTAAAAAGGACCCACCAAGCAAAGGAAGCAGTGAAATTAGGCAAAAACTAAAATTAAATCTTAACACTGAGAACAAAATAGCAGTAATCATCCCACGTCAATGCCATTTTTACACAACAATTTGGAAAAAAAATGTTTGAAATAATCTTTAGATAACGCACACACACTGATATAGGTGCTGTTGAAGAAGGAAGGAATATGATTTAAGATATAGACAACATTAATCTGATTATGAAGGAGGCAAAAGCCATAAAATGGGAGATATTGCACTTAAAATAAACAAAACGACTGAAGGAGAAGTTGTAGAAGATTTGCACACTACATAGTTGCTTTGGGACCAGCTGTAAAGGCATAAACCACACGGCTACACGGACAGAGGAAGAGTAAGAGCCCTGCGTGTGTCTGACACCTGTTCCCACTTTATGCTTGAGACAGCAGCGAGCCCAAGCGCAATTACGCACGTGACAAGAAGAAGTAGCAGGGGATTTCTTACCTAAATTGACAAAGCTCATGACCATGTCCGCGTCGTTAAGAAAGGCAGTTTCCTGAAAAGTGGCCAGATGTGGACTTTGCGTCGTCCGCATTGGGCTGTATCTATCCAACACGCCTTCCACCTGGCTCTTCTCGTCGCTCGATATAGTGTTGTACAAGTCCAACATGAAGAGCGGTGCGGAGTTGTATTTCCCGTGGGACAGATGCGGTCTCGGTCTGTGCGGTAGTCCCAGGATGGATAGGATCTCCTTCTGCATCTCCCGTTTCTCGTGCGTCCTTAAGCGCCGGTGGATAAAGCCCGGGTGCACCTCGTTGTTTCCATCCAGTGAGTAATTGTGACTCCCGGCGACGGGGAGCGTGCAGTAATACGCGCTCCACCAGAGTCCGAGGAAACACAGCCAGCAGCCTCTCATGGTGTCAGTCCAAACGGGTAAAAGTCCAAGAAATAGGAGCCAAAGTCCGGCTGTTATCTGTCGTGATCAGACGCGAAGAAACAATCCTGTGTCAAGCCATTTGAAAAACTCCCGTAAACAAAATCCACTGACAAGCGTCGCTCTTGCTTTCATTTCTAATCCCAGTTGCGCGTTTGGCCACTTCAGGATAAAACATGAGAAACTTTATCAAACTTTTACCACCATAACATCCAGTAGGTAAACAACTCCTCTTTGTATAGCAGCCATTTTACTCGATATAAATGCTCCAATGTATTTAATCCCGTTTTACGCACACACGCGAGTCGCGTTATTGCTTCAGTTGGTCCAAGTGACGCTCTCCTGCCACTACAGGCTCCACTAAGAGGAATCAGCAGGTTGCAGTCCATAATATGTTGCGCGTACGTGAAGCGCGCGCGTGTCCAGAAACCGCCCACTCTGCGCGCACTGAGCAGAGGTGGAGCTCTTTAAACCCTTAAAACTACAAGGCAACTCTTAACATTTCATTTAGATACTTTGTTTGTGGCAAAACAAGTCTGGTCTAATGGAGACAGTACTTTTCTGGTACATTATGCGCTTACGGTATGAGCTACATTTATTTCTCTAATCCAAGCATTTCGTAGATTGTTGCGTAAAAATTAAGCTAATTATGAACCCATTATCTTTTTTTTTTTTTTTTTTTTTCTTTTTTTGGTATTTGAACTTACCTTGATTTTCAAGCTAAGTTTCGGCGATATTTGTTGAAGTTGTTTGCCTGCCTGGTGGTGGCTTTTGCCCACTCTGTCCAGAGAACCGGGTCCACTGCGTGTTTCTTCAGTTGAGGCACGACCCCTGACGATGGACTACGAAACAGCAACAAAATACGCACTAAAGAGAGGCGCTCTGGACAAACTAAAATAAAATATACAAAGTAAAAGTCACCAAAATTGACTTGTACTTAGATTTTGTCATATAAATAAATTGGCTCGAGGTAGAAAAAAAAAAGAAAAGAAAAATGGTTTGTATCAATGTTACAAATGCAGTTTATATTGAGACAGTTTTAAGTTTTAATAATTTTAAGCTTACCCCAGTCCTAGAAGCAGAAATGAGACAGGCAAAAGCCCCGCAGAGATTCTTGTAAATACAAATTTGCAGTGCTGTGGTTATGCAAAATTTAATATACGTCAGATGACAAGATGGACTGACAAATTATTATTTTTTTGTTTTTGATGTATTTTTGTGGGCACAACCAAATAACCCCATTACCCTGTAATACATAGGCCTATTTAGTTTAAAATTACAATCTATTTTAAAGTCAAAAATGTATTAATACAAATGAATAGTGACTCGGTCTAGCTCTCTACTAACAAGTCTCAGCCAGTCTCTACTCTGACTAAATTAAGGAAAATGCTTTAAAAAAACACAGCACTTTAATTCATCTCTTCTTTGTAGTATTATAAGACCACATTAATAACTAACTAGCTCACTATCTGCACATACCAGAGAGACCCCCACTTACAAAATACTGAGCTAAACTCCAGAAAAGAAATTCCTTAAGTTCTCCTGTCCCTTCTTTCTTCCCTTCTTTGCTTGAAGCCTAACCTGTGTTATGTCTTCATGGCCCCTTCAGAAGTCGATGGTCCTGGTGATAAAACCCAAAGGTGTCCATATCTCTCTGACTGTGGGTGTCTGCTGCCTCTGCTGCTGCCTGGTCCTATTATCTTATCTGTATGTGAAGAGTGAGAACCAGCATCAAAGCTCCACATACCAACAGCACACTCACAACTACATACAGGGCAACTATGGACAAGACTCTGCTCCCAACTCAGCAAAAATACTTAGGACAAGACACTGCAGGTGAAAAGGGGCAAAATTTAACTAAGATATAGCATTGTGAAACTTCTCCACTAGATTATTAGCATCAACATGAACATATTAATGTTTTTATATGCAATTTAGTCACTTTCTACTTTAAATATGTGTACAAAAACAAAGCCTAATATTGGATAGAGCAAGTTGTAAAATTCTTGGTTCATTTATTGACATTAGATGAAAGTTGTTGTTTTTAAGGGAATTACCCAAAAGCCTAAAACAATCAATTTCCGCCACATTTTTAGCAGTAAAATATACACTAAATATCAGGTTAGGAATGATATATCAGCAAGTTCCTCTGTAAGTTTTCAAAATAAAAATTAAGCACAGAATTTGATCCTTTAGGTGCTATTGGAGCGGACATATCTGACTCTGAGTGTGAGAAAAAATAATCATTTTGAAAAAACAGCCTTTGCCTATAGACACAAGTTGACAAAATGCAATGAAATAATCACCTTAGTGGGTAATTTGGACATTTTCTTTCATTTACTGTGAGCTTTACTTGTAGTGTCTTGCCTTAAACATTAATGATTTTGGTCTCACAAAAAATTGGGCTACTTTTTCTATAATACTATATCAAAAAAAAAAAAAAAAAAGCTCAAATGCTGCTATGTGACTTGTGGTAGAATAATATGTACAACACTGTCTCTATTGACAGATGTAGTTTTAAAATAACAGTCCAAGCATCTGACAGAGAAGCACTGCTCTCATAGAAGCAATTCATCTCCCCCTTCAGTTTAACTTGGACCAAAAATCCCCTATTTATATGAATAAGAGCTCACGTTTGATTTACAATAATGCTTTAGCAGCTAGCCTCGGTCTGTAGCGCTTGAAATATTTCTTGTCCTCGTATTAATCCCATAAAAAAAGTATAGTGAGTTTCTTTATTACATAGAAGTCTCCTGGTTCTTCTCGTCTGGCGTTCATAACAAACCACAATGCTGTTCTTTGGGTTTTGGAAGAAACGGGTAATTTGAGGCAGCTCTATAACAAACAGCGTCAAAGACATGTTTAAACATTTCATGGGTCACTGGGCGCACTTGTCATGCTAAACAACTCCACTGCTTTTCCACTGAGGGGCTGACCACTTCCAAAAGCTCCTGTCTCAAAATAAAGTGATTTTGGTATGTGTGTGAGGAAGGGGGGCTGTGTGGTGGACACTAGACTTATCTCACACAAAAATGTACACTTTTATTCTGAACGTATTGGGTGAGGGAAGTGTGTCTCCAGGCGGTGGAAGCAGTTTGTTCTTGTACCATGAAAATGTTACTTTGCTGGAAGTTTCGTTGCAAATAATGCTGAGACTCAAATACCACCTCTCGTCTCATTTGTGAATTTCCACAAGAGCATATTTTGAAATCATTGATTGATAAGCCACCAGAGTAATTAGTTTCCATCCCCACAAGTATCTAGAAAAACTAATATGTTTCAATTTTCAATAGTCCCTGCCCCCCAATTCCCTATTGCAACCAGTAAAAATAGGCAGCAAACTAAAATACATTGGTCTGTACACTTGTCATACACTATATAGTACTTGTTGTAGGGATATGTGGTAGTAGTTTTAAAGAGACTATATTATGCATTTATTCGTATTTTAAACCAATCGTGGTCACCTCTAGAACAGAACTGCACATTTTACAACCTTTAAAAACTTTATGTGACTAAAAGAGAACATTTTTAATAAGTACTCTACTGGTGCCATAAGAAACAGATGAAGAGACCAGCAGAGTGCAGGAGCGTGAAGACTGTCATGGTCTTTTGAATATAATTTAAAGGATTAATGGAACTTCACTTCCTTAAACTTTTTGTATATGTATTACTACAAAATGAAAAACAGCTGTGAGGAATCAGTTTTTGGATAAAGAATGAGAGCAGACTGGATGTAGAGGGCTTGTTGATTGGTCAGTGCATCCTGGAATAGGCGGGGGTTTGTGGGAGAGGCGGGGGTTTGTGCAACCGAGCGTTTGAAGGCCTCAAAATGGCCATGCCAGGGAATAGAGGATTACAACATGCACGGATTAAGCAAAACACAACATCAGGAATGTTTCTGATGAAGTAACAACATTATAACATGGTAAAAAGCTCAGAAAAATTGATATAGTTCTAGATCTAGTCCTTTAAAGTTCTGAACAGAAAGAAATGCCGGTCAAGTACTGCATATTATGTAGCTGTACTTAATTTTGGCAAAAACATTTGGAGAGTGTTTTAGTTAGAATAAGTTTAAATACAGAAAATGCAAGTCTCAAAAACATACCTGTTGGAAACATTTTTAAACATGAGTTGGCAAATGTCCCATTTTTGGAGATTTAGAAATTCAAATCTATTATGATGAGCACAGCCTCCTCCTAAACTGGCATTACATTTTTCACTGGCAGTGTGATCTTTTTGTAACCATCTCTTTCTGCGTCTCATTTTCTTGTCTCGGTCTTAATTCAGTCTGTCCTCTGACGTGACTTGCTCCTCGTTACGTTGGTCGTGACCACACCACCATGTAGCTCTGTCAAAACAGGGAAGAGGAAGGCAGGATTAAACAAACACCACAGATGTTCTCGTACGTATCCATTTTCTTTGACTCAGAGGGGACCGTGCGCACTTCCCTGGCGGCGGTGAAGCAGGTGATGTGTTGTTGGACGAACTGGAAGCAAAGGGAGGAGGAGGAAACATTAAACAGTGGTCTGCGTCCTGTCATCACACTGTCTAGACGGGACAACTCCTCGGCCTAATGAGATCTTCTGTCTGCCTCGATCCATCTCTCTTATGCACACACCTTGGCGTATGGGCACTTTTGGTTCCTCCAATCTTCCAGTGGGACCTTTTATTAAACAGCAATAAAAAGGTCACAAGAAAAGGCCATGTAAAAATAAAGCTTGGATGAAAAAAAGGAGGTGTGTTTCCAAACAGGAGGAATGCCCACACCTGGCACAGATCAGAGAAGTGCTGAATCCTCCAAAACAGTGGTACTCCTATAGTTACCGGGTCACACTCATGTGTGCATGAGGGAAATACTAGGTTTCTACTATGAGAGTTAGAATAACAACCCTGATCTTCCCTTGTTGCACCTTAGTAGGAGTAGCTTAGCATGAATAAAGAGCAAAGCGAAAGATGTGACTGAGATGTATTTATTAAAGGGATACTCCAGTATTTTGTAAAAGAAGGCCAACAAGATACTTAGGGACAGGTCTTCCCATCCGTTTATAATAGTCAGCACACTGCCAGTATGTTGCTAGTATGATTTATATTTTTCATCATACGTATAACTGTTTTTACCATTTCTTATGTATGCAACCCAAGAATTTTGCACTCCTATGTATAAGCACAATGTGACTACATGACCCAAAAACATATATTGTAGAAATCTACTTTAAGACCACGCTCAATGAAGAAATTGTTGAATGTTTTAAAAGGCAAGAGTTTAAATTCAGTCTTTACCTCACACGTTTTCTGTGATACATTATTTGGTGTAGTTGCTCGTTGCTCCTCTCTGCTTCTTCAATGTAAAGTTTATCAGTGACCAAAGCACACTTCATACACAAATATAATAGCTTCCTTATCAAAAATTCAAACATGAAAATTACTTGTAGTCAACATGACATTATCATGGGAGAAAACTATTTTGCACAGGATAATAAAAGAAAAAAAGAAAAATGATCCTGTAGTGTACTGTGTACACCACATTAAGCAGTTTGCATGAAATAGTGAGTCAATTTATTCATGGTAATGTAATGAATATTAACAATATTTTTGTGTCATTTCTTCTAAATCTACGTTGACAGACTTACAGTTTACATTTTAGTTTTTATATTCCTCCAGGCGTCATTAGATATTGTTGTTGCCACCCAAAAAAAGGGAAATATAAGTGCAACATTGATCTTTGACATCTCAACACATACTGTATATTTGGTCTTGATGCTTGAGTTAGATTTTACAGTTAATGTAAATACCAGCTTGTACTGGCTACTTGTAATGTAAAAACTGTGTTTTGACCTATTTTATAATTACATGTTCTTAGCAAAGCACACAAAGCCACATTGTGGGGAAACAGTCCATTAGAATATCATTATCATAAATGAAAAACAATCTGTTCACCTGAAAAATAAATTTAGAGGCCTCTAAACTAAGTCCTAGGAGAACTTCCCTCCTCGTCCTGCTCCAGAACTGAATCGAGCCGCTCCAGCAACACTTTCTGAAGGGACGACAGGAAATCCATGGTCCATCTCGAACTGCATGGCCTGCACAGTCAAACAAAAGGACAAATGATATTTAAGAATGTAATGGCCCAGAGATGAAAACACACACAAAAAAACTACGTTATGTGAAATAACGGCATTAAAAAAATAAAAAAATAAAAAACACCACACATTTTTTTATTTGATCCCATATTTTAGGATATAATGACTATAAACAGCAATAGCCAGCAATCCTAAGACTTTTCTATCTTATAAAAAGAACTGAAGACATAGACTAAACTACCTTAAAATGGAACTGGATAAACATACAACCAATCAGAAAACATGAAGCTATACAAAGACTACCAAAATAAACTGCTTCTGTATTGACAGAATTTGAAAAATATAAAGGGAAATTAACCATTATGTAAATGTTAGGGCAGAATGAATTAAATTTTCCAGACTGACTTCACTTCACAGAGAAAGTGAATGGGTCTGGCTGGCCAGGCTGATAAAAAACATTGTATAGGAATAATATTTTTTATTAAATAAACCTGAATAGATTTTAAGGATTATACAATATTAAAATCATGTACCTGAGTGAATGATTGTGCATCGTAGCAGCTGTAGATGGCTGAGGAGCGGTCAGCGCGCAGACACTGCTGAGGGAAGGAGCTGATCTCCTCGGCTAACTGCAGCGCTGCCTCTAAAGCTGACATGAGATCAGGGCACAACAGTCAAAAACACAGAGATGTACAGGACAGCATTAACAGGTAAACTAGCAGTGTTTGTAAACTGTTAACTGTTCTTGTACAATGACAATAAAGTTTTTAATCTGACCAAACCTAATTACAAAAGTAGTAATGGTTGATCTAAAGTTCAGTTTAACATACCTACAGTACGCATGAAAAAATTGTCATTGTATTTTCTTTTGTTAACATAAAAACATTTAAACAAACCAATGTTTTCTCCAATTTATGAGTTAAGACTTTTAATGGTTTTGTTTTTAGCCAGATATTAACTTTATTTTATTAGTCCAAGACCATTTTATGGAACTGATCCCAGACAAACAGAAACAGCAATGGCCCACTGTAGTAGTTATCAATGTAAATACTGGTAAGCAGCACCACTTGTTTGCACCACTTGGTTGAAGGCCTTCCTAAAATAGATATGGCAATCGAATGCAGTACTGTATTTAAAAAGTAAGACATTCGCAAAAAAGAGCACATGGAAAAGCGTTTGTGTAATTTAAGGATACAGTAGACTTTATGTGTTAATAAAACACAGGAAATGCCCCATTGAAATGCATACATATCTTCTTGGACGGCTGTTTGAATGAAAAAGTTAATGATAAAGCTACAACATGTTGAAGCCAAAAACTGAAAAAAAAAAAAAAAAAAATACTGGAATAAATGTTAGGTGTCTGATCCAAACTACTGTTGTAAACATAACTTTAACAGACCTATATTTGCAGCTATATAAAGACACAACAGTTATTAAATACTCAAACAAATGTTTATACCTTGTCCATCTGGGACGACTCTGTTTGCCAGCCCATAGGAGAGAGCTTCCTGTGCTCCAATGGGACGTCCGGTCAGGATCAAGTCGAGGGCCCGGGACAAACCAATGAGACGAGGAAGACGTACTGTACCTCCATCAATGAGAGGAACTCCTACCAACAGATAAACAAGCGTCACTATAAAAAACATGGTCATCCAGCATTATGCATTTAGTTATTCAGGCAGTTGGCAATAGTGATAAAAGCTTTAGTTACATAAAAAGTTATGGTGTTTTAAGCCATATCTAAACTAAAAAGCTACAGATGTACAATTTCTAAGACCACTAGGTATGATATACAGTGGGGCAAAAAGTATTTAGTCAGCCACCAATTGTGCAAGTTCTCCCACTTAAAAAGATGAGAGAGGCCTGTCATTTTCATCATAGGTATACCTCAACTATGAGAGACAAAATGAGAAAAAAAAATCCGGAAAATCACATTGTCTGATTTTTAAAGAATTTATTTGCAAATTATGGTGGAAAATAAGTATTTGGTCACCTACAAACAAGATTTGTGTCTCTCACAGAGCTGTAACTTCTTCTGTAAGAGGCTCCTCTGTCCTCCACTCGTTACCTGTATTAATGGCACCTGTTTGAACTCGGTTATCTATATAAAAGACACCTGTCCACAACCTCAAACAGTCCCACTCCAAACTCCACTATGGCCAACACCAAAGAGCTGTCAAAGGACACCAGAAACAAAATTGTAGATCTGCACCAGGCTGGGAAGACTGAATCTGCAATAGGTAAGCAGCTTGGTGTGAAGAAATCAACTGTGGGAGCAATTATTAGGAAATGGAAGACATACAAGACCACTGATAATCTCCCTCGATCTGAAGCTCCCCGCAAGATCTCACCCCATGGGGTCAAAATGATCACAAGAACGGTGAGCAAAAATCCCAGAACCACACGGGGGGACCTAGTGAATGACCTGCAGAGAGCTGGGACCAAACAAACAAAGGCTACCATCAGTAACACACTACGCCGCCAGGGACTCAAATCCTGCAGTGCCAGACGTGTCCCCCTGCTAAAGCCAGTACATGTGCAGGACGTCTGAAGTTTGCTAGAGAGCATTTGGATGATCCAGAAGAGGATTGGAGGAGAATGTCATATGGTCAGATGAAACCAAAATAGAACTTTTTGGTAAAAACTCTACTTGTCGTGTTTGGAGGAGAAAGAATGCTGAGTTGCATCCAAAGAACACCATACCTACTGTAAAGCATGGGGGTGGGAACATCATGCTTTGGGGCTGTTTTTCAGCAAAGGGACCAGGACGACTGATCCGTGTAAAGGAAAGAATGAATGGGGCCATGTATCGTCAGATTTTGAGTGAAAACCTCCTTCCATCAGCAAGGGCATTGAAGATGAAACGTGGCTGGGTCTTTCAGCATGACAATGATCCCAAACACACTGCCCAGGTAACGAAGGAGTGGCTTCGTAAGAAGCATTTCTCTGGTCCTGGAGTGGCCTAGCCAGTCTCCAGATCTCAACCCCATAGAAAATCTTTGGAGGGAGTTGAAAGTCCGTGTTGCCCAGCGACAGCCCCAAAACATCACTGCTCTAGAGGAGATCTGCATGGAGGAATGGGCCAAAATACCAGCAACAGTTTGTGAAAACCTTGTGAAGACTTACAGAAAACTGTTTGACCTCTGTTATTGCCAACAAAGGGCATATAACAAAGTATTGAGATGAACTTTTGTTATTGACCAAATACTTATTTTCCACCATAATTTGCAAATAAATTCTTTAAAAATCAGACAATGTGATTTTCTGGATTTTTTTTCTCACTTCTCTCATAGTTGAGGTATACCTATGATGAAAATTACAGGCCTCTCTCATCTTTTTAAGTGGGAGAACTTGCACAATTGGTGAAACTAAATACTTTTTTGCCCCACTGTATCTATTTGTGCCACTGAGGAGGCTGTAAAATTTAACTTGTTTTACATATATTCAGACCTGTGTGTAGGGAAATGTAGGCCACAGTGCCAGCAAACGGCATTGAGTTACTTAATCGGTGTGAAAACATTTAGAAACACTTAATGCACACCTAACATTAATCTCAGTTAGAGCTGTCAGGGGAACTGCCTTTTAAACTATTTCACTCCTCGGTGAATTTACTTTCCTCCTCCTTCATCTCAGGCTATGTTCACACTGTAGAGAAAAGTGGCCCCGATCAGATTTGTTTTATGTCTGCTCCTTTCTGTACTGAAGCGTTATTAATGAAAACTAGCAAAGACAGCACTGGGTCAGATTCATTATATTATGGATGTATTCAATTTAATATATACTGTTTGTGTTCTGATAATTGAAAAATATGTAATGTATTGATCTGCTTATTCCTGCCACAGTTGTTGAGAAAATATACCAATAACTATGGACCTAGCCCTTCACTAAGGACAGTTTAGATAGACCAGCACAGCTATACCAAGGATGTCCAAACCATTTTTATTGAGGGCCACATACTGAAAAAGGATATATTTCTCTTAAGTCCAATTTGTCCAATTTGACTGCTTTTCTTCAGGGATATCCGCACATTTATCAACTCCATATTTATTTGGGGCCCAATACATAGTATGGGTCATCTTTTTTCAGTGTCCCAACCACAATTTTTTTTCCTACCTTTATGCCAGGTCCTCAGTCATACAAATATAAAGCTTTTTACCTTGTGATAAAAAGTACTACCTGTTGGGTCTATTGAGAATAAAGCCTATGCTCGGTCCAAGCTTCTTGTGTAATGCTGGGTGTTTTTAATGGATATTATGAAGTGGAAAAAGGTGTGAGATAAAACAGAAACAAAAAAATTTTTTTTTTAAATGCATGACTAAAAAATATGTATGAGTATTGTATACTAAAGAGTACTGTATAAAGAGAAGTCTCCTACCTATGTGCAAGCCAACGCAATTAATCTTGCCTTAATAATATGGCTTGTTAACATTTGAAATACATGTTTACACAGACTTTAAGCAATTATGTTGATCTGGAGAATTTACAATTCAGTGTAAATCTAGCCTTTGTCTCATTACACACACATAGACACATTATTCCTCTATCCACCAAAGAGTTACAAGGACAGAAAAGAGGGAAGGAGAAAAGAGGGACAAAAACCAAAATAGAAAGACCACTCCAGTGTACACGGTATAAGCTTCTGGCATGTGTCCTAATTTCTAAAGAGCACCAGCTGGTAGTGGCATACTTTCTCCCAAGGCCCAAGCCACGATCCTGGACTCCCTAATTCCTCAGAGTGGCTGATTCCTTTTGACCGCCCCTTATTGAGAGCACATGTGTCGGACATGTTTTTATAACCCCAAATCATCATGCGAGTTTGACTTTTTTTTCACCTCCCCGCTCTCTGACGTCCTGTGGGGAGCTTTGGAAACACTAAGATCCTATTCATACTACTCTCTTTCTCAAATAAATTAAACTGGAATACATGGAATACCAGTGTGAATGCATGTGGGACAGTCGGCACATATGGGAATCTGACAGCTCGGAGCCTGGGATTGGGCTGGGGCACGGGGGTGGGGGGGGGGGGGGGGGGGGGGCAATGTCTGTGAATCATACAGCCCTGAAAAAGTTGGAACAGTTGTGTAAAATATAAAAATCACAGTAACAAAAAAAGTACACAACACATCAGGTGCTGAAACTTTGATTTTTAACAATTTCATATAAAATAGGAACTCATTTTAAATTTTATGGCAGCAGCACATCTCAAAAAAATGAGAGAGGGGTAACAAAAGGCTGGAAAACTAAGTGAAACTAATAAAAAAACAGCTGGAGCAACATTTTGCAACTAATTAGATTAATTTCCACCTTCATTTTACCAGTACAGAGTCATGTCTGTTTTTAATGCACTAGCACTTGAGGGCCTAAAGATTGTCCAATACAACCAATACTAATCATATAGAAGCTGCCTTTCGAAATATCTCTTTTTATACTCAGTCATACTGAAATGTTGAATTATATGGTGGCAAAAATGCTGATCTAACTGCTTTTTATTAGAAACACCTGCTTCTCCAGCCTTTTGTTGTCCTGTCTTAGTGGTTTTGAGATGTGTTGCTACCATCCCATTAAATAATATCTGTTTCAACTCCTGATACAGTATATTGTTGGGTCTATTCTATTGTGAATCAAATATTGTTAGAGTTGCAGATTTCAGTCTATTTTCCCCGATCAGTGTTATCTACTGCAGCGTAAATTACAGAGTGGGAGGCTGAGCACACTGAGGTGATGAAATGCCACACAGATTACACCTGCATGCCTTTTGGAGAAGGGTAATTTACAAAATGACACATCCTTGAAGCACAGGTGTGTGTCCATAAATGTCTGTTTGATACCGACAGATACAGAGGAAGATTGTTTTAGACAAAGCAGTGCTTTGTAGTGCCCTGTTTTGAACTTTGTGTTGTAGCAATACTCCCACTTACATCTACAAGGGCATTTATATTGTAGAACATCTAGAGCCCTGTTCAAAGAATGTAGTTGTTTTTTTTCTTGATACAATATCACATGTTCACACTAAAGTGATAGTTCAGTATTTTGTAAACGGTTGTATTAGATACTTTTGAATAACTATTATACAGTGGATACATAGTATAGAAAGCAGACAAACCCAACACTAGGACTAACGTATACTGATATAAAAAGGATTTCCTTCTTGCTGCCAAACAAAAAATATTCACTTCACATTATTTAAAATGTTGAATCAGCAATAGTGTCCAATAAAGGGGACATATTATGCAAAATCAACTTTTCTGAGCTTTCAGTCATGTTATAATGTTCAAAAACATACCTGGAGTTGTGTTTTGTTTCATTCATGCCTGTTTAAGTAATCCTCTATTCTCTGGCATGGCTGTTCTGAGTCCTCAAAACACTCACAAACCTCCGCCTCTCCCACAAACTCCCACCCACTCCAGGAAGCACTGACCAATCAACAAGCCCTCTACATCCAGCCTGCTCTCATTCATTTATCAAAAAAAAGTACAACTGTTTCTACTGATACCTCACAGCTATTTTTAATTCTGTAGTACAATGGCATCATACAAAAAGTTTAAGGAAATAAAAAGCTATTTTTTTCTTTTGATTATGTTCAAAACTCTGCCCTCTGCTGGTCTCTTCACCTGTTTCTTTATGGCATCAGTATAAAACTTATTAAAAACATTCCCTTTTAGTTAAGTAATGTTTTTAAAAGTTTGTAAAATGTGAACTACTGTTCTAGAAGCAATCAAGATTGGTTTAAAAATATGAATAAAAGTATAATATATTCCTGTTAAGGTACAGTCTACTTCCTGTTGTTTGAGTCACCATTTTAATAAACTCCTAAATGTCACATTTGGCAAATTAATAAATGTAACTAAACAAATGTCCATTGGTTACTTACAGCATCTGAGGACTGTCAGGTTTTGTTTTGGCCTTTCTGGTTGTAACTACACCATTTACATGCACAAGGATATAGGAATATACAACACACACAGCATCTTTAGTAAACAATAGACCAGTCAGAAAATATTATAGAGCTGCTTTTATACTTTGTCCAGTCAATATTAATACAGACAAGAGCCAATGAGGAATACTTTAAGAAGGTCATAAATCATTGACAAGTGAAGTTGGGAGTTAAACAGAGAAGGTCTCACAGAAATAAAGATTAAACTAGTTTGTTTGACCTCCAGCCCGCCTGTCTATTGTGCTACTGTTGGCACCATCGCTATCAGTAACAGGAAGGATGTCACCGTCTTATCCAAGCTGCTCGTCTGCAGCACCTCTACCCCCCTACACACACCCCTCTCTCTAGATAGTCCCGTCTGCAATGTGTCCTGTTTGAGAATTATCACAGACCTATGCATTGTCCCACATGAATAGAGCGGAGAGGTTTGAGGAGGTTGAAAGAGTGTGGTTTACTGATCCTCAAACGTTCAGCAGTCATCCTGATACAAGATTATCAGTTAGTCTACAGCACAAAAATGAAGATTTTTCAGTTATGGGGCCTTCCTTAATGAATATTTTGAAAAGACCTCCTGTTTCTGCATCAAAGCACACGGTCAAGAGGTAGCAAAATCTAGAGATAGGATCTTATGTGACTGAGAACTTGAAGGGGCAAGTAGAGAGACATTAGCAATAGAACAAAACTATCCAACTGAGCTAGCAAGCAATATAGAGTAAAATACCGCTCACTCCCAGTCTGTTATTGTTGTTGAACCGGTAAAATGCATGTTCACTTCTGTTCTGACAGGATAAAATTTTCCATGAAACCAAGAAATACAGTCTATGATCAATTGCAAAGCAGTGGGACTAGTTACTAAGTAGACACCAAGTTTAAAACGCTATCTTTTTATACATTGATACTTATCATATTTACTTACTAAAACGATTGTTCATGAAAGCATTCATAATCAACATTGATAGCCATCAATTGCCATATTGCTAATGGCCTTTTCCCTAAAACATAACAACTTCAACAATTAAAGCTACAGTAGTTCATCTCTTTGATAGGACCACATGACCACTTTGAGGACAAACTGTTCACTTGCAGCCTAATATATCCCACTAACTATCAGGTGCCATAGTAAAGAGATAAGCTGTCTTTCATCTCCCCTGTCAGTGGTCAGATTTTTATGCCTGACTGGTGTAGCATAGTATAGTGTGATGCAGTATAGTACAGTAAAGTAATTAGGGATGTAACAATACGTTTTTGCAACAATAAAAATGCGTTTTTGAATCTGATTGAAGAAAATATTGGCTGATTTAGAACTATTCGATACAATTCAATACCTTCATATTGTTACAATCAATGTAGCAACCTTTTGCCCAAAATCATAAAAGTTTACTCACAAATCCAGCATTGTGGCCGGGGTTGATTATGTCCAGCAGACAGAGAGAGAAAAAAAGTTGAATAGAACATCTTATTACACTAAAAACCCCAAAATTACACCCAAAAAGATTTATCTGGTTTTATTTTAAGATGCAAATTTCTAATATCGGTATTTCTGATATTAATAATTTTTGTCCATGTACTGTTGATATACACTACAGAGAAAACTATACGATTCGGTACAAGGCAATGCATATCAATATAGTTACATAAAAATCAAACAAATATCTACGAAAGAAAATTAGGAATAGGACCTGCAAGCTGTTGGTTAAAAAAAACAAAAAAGTTAAAAGTTTCTACTACTTGAACTAAGACTGAGCCACACTCCACAGGACAGAAGTCTCCAATAACTTGAGGAAAGAAGCGTGAAACCTGACACACTCAAGTGTCTGTGTGTGTGCTGCTGGTACTGCTGGCATCCTCTCCACTTCAAAGACCAACCCACTACAATGGCCTCGCATGTGGGCAATACGATTAAGTTTGATGTGGATTAACGATTTCCGGGCAACTTTAGACCAAACGAATGGAGAGGAAAAAAGAAACCTTCAATCAAAAAATGGCTTTTAAATAGCGCAATTGAGGAGGCTTTCTGTATGGTCTTTAGCCCATTGAGTTAATACCAAGGGAAGGCTTTTCTTAAGTTTTCTATGCGCCAGTTCAAGAGACCACCAAGACTGAGATTGTTGGGTTAAATTATACAAATAGTTGTAGAAGAGCAAAATTACTTGAATAGATTTGAACCCATGTGTAGTTTGATACTGGGGAAACCATTTTAAACATGAAAATGGGGCAGCACCCCGTACGTATTGTATGCTTTATCTGCTTTATGTTACTGTAGCGTGCCTCACAGGAGAGTAAAGTGAAATGATGTAATCTCTGGACACTGTTTTAAACTCACTGAGCAGGTGTTTGCGTTGGCCCGCCGTATGTCAGCTTTGGACCGAGCTACGACTTCCATGCAACATGTGGCTTCTTCTTTTTGGCACACACAGACTCTCCCACATCCAGGTATAAGAAAGGGCTCAAAGAGGAAAGAAGTGAAGAAAGGAAGAGAGTAGTGACATGGTAGGACACTTCAGGATAACAAGTATTAAGAGTTATACCACTATCACTCCTAATTTTTACTGATATGGAAAAAAAAATTTGATCAATTTATAGATAAGATGTTATTTGTGAACTCTACAAAGGAAAGGAAACAAAGGAAAGCTCAGATATATGTCTAGAGCAAATATATATATATCCATATTAGCTGACAATAATCCAGCCACAAGTGATCACAAGCAAGTGAACCATTTATGCATGCCCCAAGCCTGGATAAATCGAGAGCATAGCATCATGAAGGGAATCCAGCGTAAACACAAATGCCAAATTAATATGAAAATCACTGCACATTAACAGGCAGATGATTTGCTGTGGCAACCCAAGAAAGGAGAGCTGAAAAGCAAAGAAGCTAATAATAATATCAGTAACCAACACAATTTAAGGATATAATGGAGCTCATATTAAGAGCAAAACAAGCATGTGAAGAGCTAAATATACGACTAGGGAAAGGACATTATTCTCACATATACTAAACTAATACTAACACCAAGATACAGCTGCTAATGCAAAATATAAGATTTTTTTTGCTAAAATCTAATCATCCATTTTGAATTACCTGCTGCCTGCCTCATAGGGGTCATTTATTTGCATAGCTCTTGTATTTATTATGTATCTAATTTGACAGAAAGTACTGAGACCCCCTTATAAATAATCATAATATAAATTGACGCCCATGTTGGTGTTTAGCCAGGAGATACGTTGTAATTATGACCTGGAGACTGGTGATCGCAGGTCAGACAGACCTATGGCAATTGGACAACTGTGTAATACGAACTTTATTGGTCTATATCCAACAGGAAATTGCAGACTATAAACGTGTACAACAGTCTATTATCTGATTTAGATTTGCCAGATACATTATAATCCTATTACATGGTTTCTTTTCAGTGCCAGCTCAATCTTTCTCTTTGTGATGGTCAGCTTGCTTAAACTGATAGTTCTGTACTGACTGATCTTCTACAGATTGGTCTATGGCCATATGCATGTGCAATAATTTCAGCTGTGAAGTACTGGTTGAGCTGAGGTACAGAGGTGTCCCAATAGTACTGGCTTCTCCAGAGCAAAATAAGGAACCATAAAAAGGTCTATGGTGTCCAATTGAATGGTTATGCATTTTTAGGCAAGACTTATATGCAAATTATATGGGGGTGCTTCCGTGGGCTGGCTAATACACTGACTACAAAGTACAATCCTTCTTCAAAATCCCACAGTATCTAAAGGAACCAAAAATAACATGAATGAATTAGTTAGGCAGAGTGGTTTTTCATTCACATCTCTCAACAGTGAATGAGCAGCAGACACAGGACCAGACTGCTGTGACGCAACCCTGTCCGCCTTCTCATTTCCTCCTCAGCGGGGCAGAGGGGCCCCAGACAGGAAGCCGCGGGTTCGGCAGCCAATCACGTACCAGAAGGCTTGTGGTCGCTATTGGCCCACATCAGAGCGGTGCAGAGAGCATCTAAAGGGTTTTGTTGGATGCCAAAGCCACCAGGGATTCCCTCCGGCTGCTGCCATCTGTGCCCGTCCCAAAAACTGTTACAGGATTGAACCATTAAAAAGAAAATATTCGGTGAGAAATGTTAGATCTTTAAATAAACTCCACAGCCCACAGTACAGCGTGGCTTTGGACGGAAATGTGGGCTATTTCAATTGTTAAAATGAAATAGATGTACTGGCAGGCGTTGTGCAAGTGTGAGGTTATAATCTTTAAGCTTTGCTAATGAATTAACTTTGAAGGCAATTACAATACTTAGAGTGACAAGGATTGGGTAACAGCTGTGGCTAATGTACAATCAAATCACAAAACCACAATAATTAGTCAAACAGCTCAAAAATAATTCATAATTAATTACAACCAAGCCAAAGCATGTGTTGCAACAATCTAACCATGGGGAAAATGTGCAAGTAAAAGGATCAATACCACAGCAATGTTAATGTCTTCCTACTATAGCTTAAGATAACTAATGGCTTCTAATGAAAAACAATAAGACCTGACCCAAGCCTAAACATGCTTGTCGTTATTACGCTTTATTATAATTAATAATGTTCAACTAAGTAAGAACAAGAACAAGGGAAAAATGCACAATGTCAATGTATATTTTTCCCCTAATCTTTAACCTTCTACTGCTTTTAACTTTTATTTGACCAGACAATTAATATGTTTCCCAATGACGACCTGGCTAAGAGGGAGCAGCATGAAACCTAGCATACCAGAACAATAATCACAATACAAAAAAGGTCTCTTAAAACAGATAAAACATAAAGACTACTCTCATACAATATGTACAATGCATAAAAAGACAGAGATACCATGGACACATCAGAAGCAGGTGCACTGATCAGAGACTATAGATTTTACTGAGGGATGATAAAGGGATCAAAAAAGGTTATTTCTGTTAGGGGTTACAGTGGCCTGGCACCTATCCTAACTACTTTGGGGTGTACCTTGAGGCGGAATGCACCCTGGACAATGGCCAGTGACATAGCTAACATACACATTCTCTGTCACATTTATTCACTATGGGCGTTTTGGATTATCCAATTTACCAAACACGTTGGACAATGGAAGTAGGAGGAGAAAACCCACAGTATAATGTGTGACATGCAGACTCCACCCAAAAACATTGTGAGTCTTTTAGTACAGGATTCATATAAAGTAGGACCAGGCAGTAAGTGCAGACAGGCTGAAAGACTTCCCTTTCCCTGATGCACCCCTTTAAAATTACAGACCAACAACTATAAGCATACCATGTTTACCCTCCAAGTCGAGTACTGTCAGTAATTATAATACAACAGTAGTATTTAAAACACTGGTGTGATATTTTTAGCTGCAACTGTGACAAACTGTATATAAAAAGTTACTTAGAAACACAGAGTGAAGTTGTGTTAGGATCAGGATTAGCCAAAAGTGTTTACAAGCGTGTCCTTTAAAACTAGAACAGTCGGTGACTAAACTATGCCAGCTGGATACATGAGGCCAAAAAAGGAAAAACGTTGTTTATGAGGAAACGGTGTGACATAAATAATGTGTAAGCTGTGTTTGGCCGCAGTGGAAACCTGGCCGTTAGTTGCTTCCTCTCTGACTTATCAAAACTACCCAGCAGAGTCTGACTGCAGAGCGAAAAGGTCATGGTCACTAGTGTTATCGGGCCGTGACTCCATCCTTGCACACACAAAAAAAACAACAAGAAGCTGGAGTGATAATAGCAGAGAGAGAGTTACAAAGTAAAGAATGTCGAAACTTCCCGAAACTTGAAGATAAATGGTGTATGCTTAGATGCAGGGAATACAGAGGGGTACTTTCATGAACAGATATAATTAGACAGACAAACACAGAGGTTAGACAAAAGGACAAGCAGGAGAGATGTTACCAGGATAATGTCTTGTAGTGTCAAATGGTTGGTTGATAAAACTATGATAAAATTGTAAAATTAAGCTTAAGCGTAAATTCAACCTGGAAGACTGATTTCTTTTCCTCTTCTACACCCTATCACCAATCTGTCACTGTCAGCCAATCACAGCCTGCCACCTGCCTCTCAATCACCTCTCAAGCCATTCTCATACACAATACATACACAATACATACATACTATACACCCTCTCCCCTCAGTCATCCTGCTGTTCAGCTACGTGCTACAACCCTCCTCTGACCCCAACTCCCTTGCAGCAGCAGAACCAGCCTCCAACCTCCTCAGCCTCTCCTTCTCCTCCTCTTCATCACTACCAGTGTCTAGGCCCCGGGGGAATAAAATTTCCTTAACTAATCTATCAAACTCTCCCTTCATTGCATCGCTGACATCTCTACTGCCGGAGTCTAAGCGCCAAAGTTTATTCCTTCAATAAATCATCATTACACTTCACTCATTTGTCTGTGTTTGTCTCTCCTGGTTGAAATATAAGTCTACTGTATACAAATAAGTGTCCTAAACTTAGCAATGCCTTGTTATTACTGGAGCTGTACAGTAATGGTCACTAATGTAACTAATGGTAACTGGCAAGTTTCATAGGGGGGTACTTTTATGTTATTGCATTTGTGGAGTCTTTGAGAATGAGTTAAGGTGATTAATTAGCAGCACAAGACAGCACTATTCATTAGGGGCAATTTGGATTATTAACCAATTCACAGACAATAATAACCCTGACTGAGAGAATAGTCCCACAACCATTCTGCAATTGTGACACCCCACACCGATATCTCTACTCTGCTATTTTGTTCAAAGCTTCTGTTTGCTGTAATGTCACTGTGGTGAAATTGGACTTCAGACCTCTTCTATTATAGTCCTTAAGTATAATGCACTGGTCTTGGTCCCAATCCATAACCATTTCTGTCTGGTTTCAGTCTCAGTTAATGCACATTGACTTACCAAACCTGCGACAGAATACACCCATGATGGCGCTTTCCTCCACAACTCTCAGGTCGGCCAACAGGGCCAGCTCCAGACCTCCAGCCACCGCGTATCCACTGATCGCCGCTATTAGGGGCTTGGACAGCTGCATACGGGACGGCCCCTGAAGGAACAACACGATCGGACCTTTGAGGATACTTTAATAGTAAGCAAACCACAAACAATATGAACCACATCCTGAAATTGGCAGCTTGCTGTGGCCTATAAAAGGAAACACTGGATATGCATTGCTCAACAGCAAATGTCTATTCACGGATATTTTTATATTTCACGCTTTTCCGACTTTCTGGATTTCCGTGAAGTTTAGCGACCAAAGCCCTTCCAGATTTGTCGTCCTTATTCGTTTCTCAAAATGAAAGAGTAACAAGTGACTCACGCTTTGGCTGCTGCTGCTGGGAGATACAATGCTATAATTTTACACTCAGGAGGTCTATGAGATCCCAGGGCTTTAACATGCAATCCAAACAAATTTTATGGAGTCTGCAGCTTTTATGGCACTCACTGACCGTAAATCTTATGGGTTATGAGCTTTATCCTGTGTCAAGTGGAAGATGAGGGTCACTCGGGTTTCTATGCACTTTTTATTCACATTTTTGCATGTTATTGAGTCAGCATCAAATCAGGTCTTCTGTGTTATGGACCTGCTCAAATCATTATAAATATATTGGAGGTTGAGCAACCGTTGAGTGAAGGGTAGAAGTTATCTAAAATGAGGATTTTCAGAAACACCCTTTATGTTGCTATAGACGATCTGTTGAGATGCCAGTGTACATTTGACTATACTTTCATTCATTCATTGCTTCTCATTATTCTTGTTAGAGGTCATGGGTGGCCAGAGCCTATGCAACTATGGGCCTTAGACAGGACACACAATGGCCAGTTAGTTGCAGGGCCAAAAACTGGAGAGACACAATGACAGACAACCATTTACTTTTCATTTACTTTTACAAGTTGTGGGGGCTGTCCTAGCTGCTTAGGGCATGAGGCACCATCATCATTCAATTTCTATCACTAATACAATGAACAACTGGTACTCACAATCTATCACTATAGGAAGTTTACCTAAACATGCATGTCTCCGTATGGTGTGAGAAAGCCAAAACTCAGAGAATGGGCCTTTCGTAGTTTGGGAAGGAAATGCAGACCACAAATGGAGAGAGGCAAGAGTGCTAACCACTCTGCCGTTGTGAGATATTTATCTTTAGCCTTTCATTTTTGTTTCACGCAACATCTGTTTGTTTCCAATCCATTTGGAAAAAAGGAAACTTTAGATTATTCATCTGGCCATCTGTCTTTTTGGTATTTTTATTTTGGACTGAAATTTTATCTTTTCAGTAAATACTATATAACGTTTTGACTAAGGTGATATTGATATTGGTTCTGATACGAATACACTTGCCAGTACTAAAGCCTTCTCATGTACTCCACCTCTGTAAATACTGTTAGCTTACTGTCTAAAGTGTGAGTTTCCATTTCCCCTAAAGTGTATGGCACCAAAATCTGTGGATAAACAATAAACATTAAGTACTCATATGTGTAATTGTATTAAATAAAGTGGTACTAGGACATCTCCACCTCTTAATGATCTCAATAGCAGCTTTTATTTTTTTATTTAGTTTTTAAGCCCCTTATGTTTGAAACTGTATAAATCTTTATCCCTCTATCACGTGAGAAGTATGTATACAGTAGATACAGCATGCAGACAGACACACAGCGAACAGCTCTCACCATCGGACCGGGACCCTTGGTGACATCTTGCTCCAATTTGAGGGAGTGTGTGTGATTGGCCAGCTCTTTCAAATCATAACCAGCGCAGAAATTCCCTCCTGGAAGAGACCACAAAATTACAAAGTATGGCAGATGGAAAGTCAGAGAGGAAGGGAAAATGATGAGGAGGAAAAAAACAACAAGTTGAGCTGGAGTCCGAGGGCTGCAATTTGGATAGCAGCTTGCTTTGAGCTGGCTGGTACACAGACGTTTTCCTATCCCAAGGACCTGAATCCGATCCATATAGGCAAAGATCATACATGCATATACGCACGCATTATTGTCATACAGGGATCTCTATTCAAACCGCAGCCTTCCTTCTGGATTCATGCGGTAATTACTACATTTCCCAGGAGGTCAACAAACAGTATGTCCACAGACTTAGTGCATGGGCTCATAAAATCCCTCAGTCCCTGTCAGTGAGGGAAGAGTAATGAAAATGATTATAACGAACACATATGCCAGCAACACCCAGATTACAGTTATGGGTCAACACAGAGCAATTAGAGGAGCACTGTGTGTGATGCTGTTTATGGGAAACTGAGATGGGACAGAGGAGCTCCTAAGGGCTTGGGTCGCATGTCTGAGAAATGAGTTATGTCAAAGACGTACAATCATGTGAAAAAAGTTATTGTCCACTGTTTGAAATGAAGGCCTGCGCAATGTTAGAAAAATATGCAATAACTACATTGAAAGATTTGAAACCATAGACATAAACAGAGTGAAATTCAATTTAATTTTAATTAAGTATAAATAAAGAGATGCAAGGCTCTGGACACACTTGTTGTCTTGTGGGCTTAATAAAATATTACTACAAAATGACTAAAGACTTAACAAGGTCTGAATTTATCATTTAATTCATTTTTTTTTAGATGGTCATAACATCATCTGAGATACTTTCTGTTTGATGTGTCTGAGCTACTGAGTGCACCGCAGTCCCCTAGAGCTAAGATATTGGTATCTGTTAGCAGTCAGCCATGTTTTAGACATAGACAGACTTTATTGATCCACAAGGGAAATAACTTGTTACTCAGAGTAGTTCAGTTGCAGATAAAAACACACTTAAAAACACCAGTTAAAAGGGAAAAGTAGCTTTACATGAAATCAATCAAACTTTAAAATGAATGAACTCTCAGAATAACATCTGGTCGTGTTCAAAATATATGTACGATTTTGCATTAGCATAATTGATAACTTGAGGCTTTGGTGGGGCTTTTTTTTCTCTATGAGTACATCATACAATCCCAACAAAAAAAAACAAATAACAGTGCTTCTGTTTTTTGTTCAAAATACCAAAATTAAGTTTGACAGGACATTGTATCCTTTAAATGCCAGCTCAGCTCCACATACCTCTGAGGTGACACACTCTGGTTTGCCAAATAGATTGACCGCAAACGTCCACAGAAATCTGAAGCCCCAAACCTCTCAAATATGTGCCAGTATATTCAAAACCTCCAGCAAGCAATTACTCTTAATTTCACATGTTGAAAAGAAAAACACTTTGACACAGAAAAATGAGAGCCGCGAGAGTGATCGTGTTGGCGCTAATTTGAGCAAAATTGATTCCTTATGTTTGCATAAACACTACATCCAAACTGGGCCCTCCCTCCTTGTCATCTCATCGCAGAGACAGGCCGCTAATCACCACCAAAGGTCAGCCATCTTGTTTCATGGAGCAAAAAAAGAGAATGACCTGGTGAAGGGAATGTGTGGCACGATCGTGACAGACATTTCTCCGGCTCAGACCAGTGGCGTGTGTCTCAGGGGAAATGAGGCACTTTATTTTAACATTGGTAAAAAGCACAGGTTGATCCAGGTTGAAGAAATTATGTTCAGTGAGAGAGAGTTCAGACGGTGACGGTGGTGATTGTTTTAAAAGTTATTAGGAGTTAGGCATAATTTTGGCTTTGGCAGTTGCCAAAGTGCAGGCAATTTACAGGTGTGTGCAATACCTCATCATTGTTTTGATTTTGCTTACCTCTTTGTGTAAAAAAAAAAAAAAAAAACATTAAATGTTACAGTCTTTCTCTCAATAGTAATAGTAAACAGACTATGATAACCATACCAATGCAGATGTTGCAAATACAAGAATTGTAACAGTACTGGGTATTTTTTACTTTACTGGGTGTTAAATGTCACCTGTTCACAAAAAATATAAATTCATCAGCTGAGATTAGATGCACTATAGACAAAAAGCACAAGTGGGGGAAGCGTTATTCAATGAAACAAATACTAAATGATTTAGGGACAATCTTTTAATTGTGAAACAAATACAGACTATACCATTTTTCCCTATGTTTGAAACCAAAAAGGGCCAAATTAATTCATCAATGGGCCCTAAATGGTTAATCTAAAGACTGTTTAGGGCCCATTAATGAATTGGGCCCTAACGGTTCAATTTAGGGCCCAAATTGGACCCTAACTTTAAAAACAAAATTAAAAATGTTTCTAATTTTAACACAATAGTTAAAGTTTGTTTTACTTTTTATGTATTTGTAAAATACATTGGGGCGGCAGGAGCTCAGCTGGTAATGACACTTGCCCACTAACGCGCAGGTCGGCGGTTTAAGCCCCACTCCCAGCATACTGTCGTTGTGTCCTTGGGCAAGACACTTCACCCACCTTGCCTGTATGAATGTGTCAGTGTGCTTGTGTGTTTGTGGTGGTCGGAGGGGCCGTAGGTGCGCGATGGCAGTGGAGTGAATGAATAATGCGCCAAATTGTAAAGCGACTTTGAGTGTCTAGAAAAGCACTATATAAGACTAATGCATTATTATTATTATTATTATTATTATTATTATTATTAAAATAAATTAATATGTCTTTCAGATTTCATTGTGTTTTACTAGATGCTTTAGAAATACTAGGTTTCTTTTTTAAACCAACAAGTGGTCTTGCAGATTTGCTATCAACAAAATCCCTTTCTAGACTTGGGATTACAGAACAGGGCAAATAAGAAAGTGTTGCTTGTCTGCCTGTGTAGTTTTCCTACCTTTCCCGTGCAGGACAGCTACATTTAAGTCTGGGTTTCTGTCAAAGGCCTCCATCTCCTGCAGCAGACGCCGCGCTGTCTCCTGGTTCACCGCATTTCGCACCTCAGGCCGGTTTATCGCCACGGTAACCACAGTCCCCCTCCGCTCTGAGACCACGGTCTGTCCAGCCACTAATGCAGAGGAATGAGAGACATGGACCAATGTCAAAACAGAAGAGAGAGAAACCAAGACAATGTGGACTTGATACTACTGAAAATTTCTTTGGGATCAATAAAGTAGAGATCACATTTATTCTATACTGTTGTTTGACGTTACAGTTGTGCCAATTTGAGTTGCCTTTTTCCTCCATGGGTGTCAAGTTTCAAAACTTGTGCATTTATTTTTACTGTAAAGCAGGCTCCTGATAGCCAAATGTTTAGGGCAGACATCTGCAACATATGGTTTTAGAGCCACATGTGGCTCTAAAACTCTAAAAGCTTTTGAGCATCTAACACCTGGTTAAGTCAATAAAGGAACACATAGACAACTTTAAAACAACCTGCATCTGCATCATCTTGTCAATTAAATCAGTTTTTCAGAATATGCTACGTACTTATAATAAACCACTGTTTTAGCCTTTCTTAGCTGTGCAGTGCATGCACAAGGTGATTTAAAGTAGTAAAACACATATGAAATAGTTGCTGGATGTAGCTCCAGTTCTCTGAATGTGCATGGCTCCTGTATTCAATGGCTGTTTAATGGACTATTAAAAGATAATCAGTGCAATGAGTACTTAAGAAGATTCTTTGTTAGTTTACAATAATTAATGACCATCCACAGGCTACATTTCACTACAGGCTAAGAGACTTTTGTTCATTAAACTAGGTGCAGCTCTTTACAGATGCAAATTTATAATTTTTGGGATTAATTGACTCTTTGTATCCAGAAGGTTACTGGTTTAAGGGCGTAAACCACAGTAGCAGGGAAAGTGTATAAAAAGTCAGACCTTTGACCCGTAATGTATGCCATTAAACCTTTGCTGTAATGAATTATGCCTGTGATTAAACAATGTTTAAGCCTCCAATTACTGTTAATCTTCAAGTAAATCTCACAAAACACAGACAGATATTACTTTTTAATTAAACTTTGTGCATTCAAAGATTGGGTGGGTAGTTATTGCCGTCTACTGCCTCCTACAGTCAATAAAGGGTTAGTACAGGTTTAGTTCCCCTTCACAACAAACCTGCTTCCGTGTTTCCATTTCCCTTTGCAGAGCAGCTGGAGGGTCTCCTTTGCTCTGGGTGAGGTTGTGTGGCTTGTCTTAGGGTTTTACTTTTATAAAACGACCCAAAAACTGGTCTCCACGGCCGCAGACACCGGAGCGCCATGTAGAACCCGAAACAGCGCGCACAAATCTCGTTACAAAACCAAATCCTCCCAAGTAACGTCTTATTGAAATGATTGTCTATAAACCAAAGACTGATTCAGAAGTAGATCTCAAAGCTTAACTGAAGAGCCGAAGAAATAAAAGCAGCCAAATAGAAACGAAACTTAACGCTTGACTTTGGGTGCACTGCAGAAAACCTCAGTCCCATCAGCAGGGGGCGACAGAGAGCTGCGCCGTAGATCCCATCAGGGTTGCCAGATCAGAGTCCCATTTTTCAGGTTAATAAAACAAATTCAAGCGTCAACTACTGCCTAATGTACTGTATATATTTCATCAAATCGAGTTGAAGAAACGTGTCGTTTTGCAATGTTGTATTGTTACTACTCTTGTCACAGTTTTATCACAGACTCCATAGTTACGAGCTCTGGTGAAAATCCCATCTTTAAAAGCAATCTCTATAGAATAAGTAACGTAATCTGTTATAATCTACGGTGGCAGCTCTTCTGGAAATTGTCTTTCAGTTAGCATCCCACATGGAGACAATATTTGCTAGGTACAATTATAAATTCATCTTCTTATTCCTGTTAGGGGCCGCGGGTGGTGGAAATCCTTTTCAAAAAACTGTGGGCCTGAAGTGGGGTGGTATGATTTTTTAAATACTATTAAATATTATTAAAAGTCAGAAGCACAGCAAAAAAGAGTGTTAAAGAGCACTAAGCAAGTGGACAGTGTTCAATACCTTACAATAGTCTGTGGGATACTCTAATATTAGAGCAAAAGCCTCCAGGTAAATAAAGGGAAACACAAAGTTTTATTTGTCTTTTTTAATAAAAGATTTCTCTGTTGTTGTTGTTGTTTTTTTACACATTTTAAGGCATCATGCACAAAAAATAAGCCATACTAAAGGCAGTGCCTTACCTCTACCCAAAATTAGGCTCTAACATTTGAAGATTTGCTGTTAAAAATAAGTTTATACAAATATGGCATGTAAGCTGGCATGTCAGTGAATCTCAAAGCAGAACATGACCTGCTCTCACAGTACTTGTAAACATGGCTTTGAGCAAATTAGGGCTGAGTTAAAGACAAGAAAAGGGAAAGCATGCTTAGACCTGGGGCTACATTTCCCTGAAAAGCATGCAACGCATCCTAAATCATATTTACAATGCATTGTTTTACTCTCAAATGAGATATATCTATTTTAACTTGAATTAAACTTAAGACATTAAAAGTTATTTTAACATTGACAGAAAGACTTTTGTGTCCATCATACGCCCCACCCCAAGTCCACCACACAGTTTCGGTCTTCTTAGAAAACACTACAAGATTTTTATATTTCTAGCATTCGCTCCAGATTTACTTCTGGATTTATTATTTTAGCTTTAATAAAAAAGAAGTACCATTTATAAAGGTACACGTGAGTGTGATAAAGTTACTGAGATTAGAATTAGGATTAAAAATCTGGTAGTGTTTGACGATGGTAGACATCTGGGAGGTGCCTGTAGCTTTGGCACAGATGTGTCCAGTTGTGCTCTTTCTCTGGTGAACAGTGTGCGTTATACTGTGTTGAAGACCATGGATAGATATTGTTCATACGACACTTGGATCCAGCCGTCCTGATCTGTGTCATATTGTCTGAAAACGTCAGTCAACCTCTGCAGAAAATAGAAAAACAGAGACAGAGTTTAGAGTTTATCCTTCTTTTTTAATACTGTGTATACTTGAATGTAAAAAAGTTTTGATGCAGTACCTGTAATACAATACAGCACTGGATGAAGTCATCAAACGCTACCTGTCCCTTTCTTTGCCGATCAAACTTCTCTATCAGTGTACCGTAAAACTGGTCTGACAGACGGTATCCTGCAAACAACAGTATTTATAGTCAACACTTGCATTTTTATTGTTGAGTTATCAACAATAAAAATGTTATATGGGTAGGCGTCATGATTCACATGATTTAAAAAGATTTGTCTTTGTGCATGTTGGAGAATAATATACCTTAACATCAAACTCACTGCAAACTGTTTCTAATATCAAAAGAAATGTCAAAAAATACAAACAGGCTTGTGTGGGAAGACCAGTACAATATGTAACTTCTTTCTTTTCAGCTTTTCCCTTCCCTGGTTGCCACAGCAAATCATCTATCTCAGAGTGTATAGTGATATCACATATTTTGGTTTTATGTCAGATGCCCTTCCTGACGCAACCCTTTCTATTTACTTGGACATGGTACAGGCACAAAAAGCATAATGGCTTGTGACCCCTGTGACTATATTAGCACTAACTTAAATTAATTGCTAGTTACAGTCAAATTTGCCACTGTTGTCACTGTTTGAAAATAACAATGTCTAATGCTTTTAAACTACTACAGTTGTTATAAAGATTAAGTACTGCATATTGTTGTGGTGCCCCAAGCAATTGCAGGGAGCCAAATATTACAAGAAAAGCTAATGCAGAATGATTATGACAGAAAGTATGGCCAAAGATTTTTAATAGCAAACAACTAAACATGCAACTACATAAAACGACTCACTGCAGCAGAGCCCTCCACCACAGCACAGCACAGCACACAAATGTTAATATATTAGCATACTTTGCTGCTCACCGAATCCAGTTAGGGCCTGTTTAAGCTCGTTCCTATCAATGAACCCAGAGTTATCCCGGTCGTACGTCCTAAAGATGTTCTGCCAATCCGTGATGTACTTCCACACCCCAGCAAACTCGTTGAAGTTCACTCCACCTTTGTTTTCCCTGTCGAACATGGCTGCAGCAGAGAGAAGATGGTTATGATTTTTATGAAAAGAAAAAGTCATATCTTTGATATCTTATGAGCTTATGATTGTAGAACAGCAGATAAACTTTGAGCAGTTTAATGGCCAGCTGCCAGATAATATGAGCTAATTTAGTTTAATAGTGTTGTTGTCTTTTTCACCATGCTTTTAGATATGGCCCACATCGCTAACGTAGGCACCCTGTTCTAACCAGTCCCCCTTCCTGTTCTCCATACAGGCAGTGCTGACTTTAACAAAGGTATATCTATCCTATACAAGTACTTCATACAAACCTATTAAAATCAATATGTTTGTTTAATCCTAGGTTAAATGCTAATACAAAGAAAACATCAAATTACTTTGTTGCAACTTGAGGCAGGCGTTCACATGTACTTTTTTCAGTGTGTCCAACACCCCATGAACGCACCATAACTGTATAAAAACAGAGCACACTTCACCAAACCTAGACTGTACTCCTCCATGCAATTCAATCCAATTACCTCCCAACAAAGGGAGTGTTATCACAGGATATGCTTCTTGCCGAGGGACTATTAAACAATGGATTTACTGCACACAGTACAGTGGGAAAGGGAGGCCATAGTATTAGCGGGATTAACTCTGCAAGTTGCACCATAAAAGGAAACAAAATACACAAAATACTCTGGGCAAAGATTTTAACATTTAAGGCTAAAACATGCCAGAGGTGTAAACAGCATTATAAAACACTAAATTAGTGGAAAGCCTAAAAGGAAATCAAGGAAGTAAAACATCTGATGCAACGACAGCTCCCAGCCAACTTAAGATAATGCTTTTTACCTCCATCTACATCATACAATTGTAAACAGATCAATAACTGCAAGTCTGAAGCAACAGCATTTAGAGGAAGACTTTTCCCTTTCCAAAAACAAACAAAACAAAAAAAAAAACTCTCTTATTAATTCATGGCTGCCAGTTTCTACTCGACCAACAGTTTCTAGAGTCACAGCTAACTCCTTGTGCCGTCTAATTTCTCCAAACTTAATTACCTAATCCAGTTGTTATGGGGAAGCAACAAATAAACATTGCACACAAAAGAGTTTAAGTCACCGTCAGCAGTTACTTACAGATGATGGAGCGGACAGTCACAGGGTTGAAGGGGGTCCATGTGCCTGTGAAAAAGAAAATAGAAGAAAAACATTAGCAGTAGTAATAACCAGTCATTTAGTCAGGTCACCAGATTTTAAGTTGAAGTCTTCCTCACGGCAAGTCAGACAGTCGACTCGAGTCAATAACCCTCGAAATAGGAGTCTGAGTCACAAAAATATTGAGCCAGAGTGAATAAGAAAAGTCTAAGTCAGACTTTAAGCTCTCAAAACAGTGAACCTCAAGTTGATTCACAAGTTAGCCCAAGGACTTGACTAGAGTCCACGTCCAGGACCAAATTACTTCATCTCCGGTACTACCTAACTCCACAGAATGTTTTCTTGACAATTTAGGGCAGCATTGCAATACATCCACTCACCCACCCACACATCCATCTGTAGCAATTAAAAATAATTATTGTGACTATTGCTTTCTGCTTTGGTTTAAAGCAGTGGCACTCCAGTGGCAACCTACTGCAACCTCAGAGGGACAAAACTCCCATGGGAATAGCAGACTTGTTTACGGAACAGCTACAGTGTACTCACATTTAGATTGATAGCTACTTCATGCTTAAAAGTACATTATGTAAACTTCATTTATTTTATTTAGCACTTTGAGGCTTCTTTTGAATCAGAGGACATGTTATTTGCGGACAGATTAAGAGAGATTTTCCACTGGAGCCACTCATACTTTCAATACCCTAATAAACACAGCGTGGAGGCTGATAAAAGCATCAAAAGGCACAAATCACATTAGGGAGGCAGCGTATGATAGATGAGCACTTCTTAATGGACAAGCTTATTTTAGACAGTAATGCCACCACACTTAATATTTTTATAAAGTAATCAAAAATCCATAAGAGACATTTAAGCCTCAGTAAATTAACACTCTTCAAATGAAAAGTAATCAGTGGTGGAAAGTAAGACATGCCTTTATTAGCAGTCGTACCAATATCACCTATGAAATCAATGCACTTTTTGCCCAAAGAAACAGTTTTTAACAAAGCACCAGAGAAGTAAAAGAAAACGACACCAAGACACTTTTAGTTACAAGAACCTGAACTACTGTAGCCACTTTTGCTGACCTCAGATGCCTTTTTCCTGCAACATTATCTGCAAAAAAGCCTCTGCAGAATTTAACAACACATTGGTAAAGCCTTTTTCACACTGCGCTGTTTCCTTGCTGCTTGTCTTTGATTTCACAGTTTGCCTGGAGTAAGCAGGTTTAAAGTAAGAGCACTTAAGAAAAGGTGAACTGTGCTACAAGCGAGACTTAGCTTTCTTGCCAATTTATTTTTACCTACATTTAACTGTAGAAACTGAAGAGACGGGGCATGAATTTGTAGAAATAGCAGTGTTTTAGATTTGACTTGAGCTACTAGACTTTTCCTCACTTGCCCTTGGTCTGATTTATTGATGGGTCGGTCCGTCCAGGGCTGTGGGGAGATCTCCTGCAGGGACTATAGGCCTAAGGCTCTTTTTGAAGCTGGGTTTGTGCCAGAATCTATATTCCTACAGTGTCGACTTGAGCACTCCTCTAAGGCTCCAGTGTACCACAAGCATATCGACGTGAGACTAATTTGTAACTGCTGTGTTTACCCGCTCCACTGCCCCACATAATGAAAACTGTATTTCTTCATTAATCTTAGAAGCAGACGGATACTTTCTAAACAAAATGCACCATTAACCTTATCTTTGAAAACTCATAATGCATTTCCTTGTAAAGCCAACTGTCACTAAATCATTTCACTTGTACCAAATGCACTGTGGTGGTCAAGAAGAGTATACATGATATGAGTTGGTGACAATGAGTGACAAAAAAAGGCACGCTAGTTATGGTGGCCCCTATACTGTAGATAATATATAATAAGGTTAATGTCTTGGATGAATTATTTTCAAAGAGCCAGCCAGGAACACACAGAAATCTCTATCACTAACCAGCATTACAAAAACAACTACAATGCCATCCTGCTGTCAAAATGTCGCTAACCTCATCAAATGTTTTTATGCCTTTCTCCAACAGAAGCAGATGTAGCAGAAGTAGTACAGTGTATAGTCAGTGTACAATGTATATTGCTATGTGTGATGCAAAAAAGTCCTATAGTTATACAAAGAAGCACATTGCAACTGAGACCTATTCAAAACCAGAGCAGTATGTGTTAGAGATAACAAGAAACTACAGTAGAGTAGCACAGTGCTTCACAAACTTCATTTACTAAACATAATTTAGATCAGGGGTGTCCAAACTACAAACAAATGCATTTTTTTTATTTATACAGATAAATCCTATGCCAAAGTACCCATGGGAATAATTCAGTGTGGAGACCTCTGACAGCAAAGGGAGCAGACGAACTGGACCTGCTATTATGGTGAGGCGAAATCTGTCATCTCTACTGGCCCTCTTCAGCATATATTTTTTCAGTATGGCCCCTTATGGCACCCCTGGTTTAGATTCTCCATTCACCTATGCAGATCTTTAGGTGGTGGGACGACGCCAAACCCAAGGTAACAGTACAGTAATGGCCAGTGAATACCAGTCCTGAGAATGTATCTCTATTTGAATACAACTCAGCTTAAGCAGTTTCAAAAAGGAACAGGCTTTCATCACAAGTCTTGCAAGCAACAAATTTCAGCCAGATTGAGATAAATTTAGATACTTTAGATACTTAACTCTATTCACTGTAAATAGTCAGTTTGATCATGATTATTAAAGGAGCACAAAGATTACACATGTTCTTGGTTGCATAAGATGTTTTTAACCTATTACATGAATTAAAAATGTGTTAAAAATCAGGACCTTTCAAAGATGTTGCCACAGGTTTCACAACAAGCAACAGTAAAACACCCAAAGACGTTACACAGAGAAACACGCTTAAACCTCTGAACACAGTTACCACAGCAGAAGCAATAGTGGGGTCACCGGTGTGGGCCAGACTGACTGCGTGCCCGTGTGAGCTGGCCAGTATGGTAGAGATGTTTGTGAGTCTAATAGCTCACTGGGACAATACAGCTCTCTGTCCCATGAACACACTGCGCTCTGTACTGGAGCCAACTGCCAGTAAAGAGGGGAAGGGGGGGCGGGAGGTGGTAGGAGGTGAGGCGAGTCAGGACAAACAGCGAGTTAGTTTGGAGCAGTGTAAATGATGTATGTATATAATGGTTGTAATGTAAGTCAGTGAGATGCTTATTCAAAGTGAAGCATACATGTTAGATTTTACATATCATTAAACAAAACCTCTTTAATAATCTACTCACAGGAGATCACAAGCCATGTACTCTTTGTGCCAGTCCCAAGCCTGGATAAATGGAGAGGGCTGTGTCAGGGGGCCATAATCTTTTCTTGATGTTTAATACTATTTGTCTCGCATTAGCTAAAATCACCTTAATGGCTCTTTTACCCATTTTTGTAATTGCCTTGGTAGTAAAAGTCACAGGTGCCATGGTAGCGTTATCGACTGGGAAACAGAAAATAAATGGTAAATGTAGAGGGAAGCTCCTCCTTGTTTAATTTTGTACGCAGGGAACAGCTCTGATGCAGCTCACATTTGGTTCAGAATTACGCTGTCCTCGGTGCATGCAAATCTCCTGCCTGCCGGGACGCCTGCCTCTGTGGCTCCCCAGGTAAAATGTGTACCACATAAGAGAGTAACTGGAGTTCAAATACAGTATATTCTATGTCTTCTCCATTTACTTCATTATCACTTTCATTAATAACAGTAAGGTCAAGAAGACATATACTGTCAGTCTTTGACAACAGTGATCTGTGATTCTCAAACTCTTGATGGCAAGTACCACCTGTAGGATTTTAAAGGACTATGCTGGACCTAAATTTTAATGTACTCATGTCCAAACCAAAGTAGGCATTAACAGAGGAAAATGCATAAGGACAAAACAGAGAGCATACCTGTACTGAGACAAGGGCTACAACTGGGCTAGAACTAAAACAAGAGCACAGCCAAACCAGGCCTGAATCCAGAAACTGTCCCAAACAAAAGAGGGCTAAACTGGAAAAGTGAATTCAGTTGTAAATTAAACTAGATCAGGACTACTGCAAAAGACTAGAGTATTACAGAAGCCTGCGTACCACCAGTGGTATCCACACCACAGCTTAAGAACCAATGCTCTATATAACTATATGATCTATATACCTAACTAATCAACTAACTATATACCTAACATACATATAAATAACATTTATGAAAACTATACACTATTAGGCCATAATAAAGCATCAATAAAGAAGTAGACATAGTATTTTAATGAAAAAAAATCTTTGTAGACACTAAAATACCATCAAAATTATTATTTAGCACTGATTCTTATTCTTATTACTCAGAAAATAAACATTAGTAACACGAAAGGTCATTATTAATGTTGGACTAAGGTTTAGTAAATAACCAGTTAACAGATTACTAAAACATAACAATACTTCACTAATGTTATGTATTGGGTATTGTATGTAAATTTTACCAGAGCATGTGATTACTTGCAAATATTAGTATTAAAACATCTAATTTGAAAAACAAATGTGTCTGTCTCTAGACCAGAATTAGGCATCTTTGAGTTTTCCATTCTGTCACATCTGAAGATTATTTTAAAACTGTGGTATTTACTTCACCTATGAGCAAACAGTGACATCCTGTTGTCAGTGCAAACAACTTAAGATGAAGACACAAAAATAACTTTTTTCTGCCGTCATCTCAGCTGGAGTAAACAAAACACTACAAATGCAGACTTGTATTGTTGCTCTCTTTCTCTCTGACACTCAGCCAGGTCTACAATCTGCACAGCAAGCGCTGTGCACTCACTCAGTCATGTCAGCAATTTTAGAGCCTATTACTTCTCCTACACACTTAAATAAATAACTCGGAGAACATAAATCTGTGAGCAGGGTGCATGAAGCAGGATGTCTATTGAGGGAGGCAAGCCTGTACTATTACATATTTAAGTCGTACAACATAGACATGCAGTGCACACAGTGAGCCTTATCTGATCGTCACACAACACAGGGATGAGGAAGAAGAGGAAATAGAGTAGAAGTGATAGAGGACGAATGAAAGGACAAACAGCAGGCTCTGCGCTGGTGTCACAGTCTCCAGAGGAATATGTGGAGAGGTAACAAGAGGAAATGGGATGAGAGAAAAACTGGCTTAAAATGCACAAAGGACTGGGTAATAGGACTGATTTTGCTGCAGTTATTAAAAGAGAGATTTTGAGAACATTTCTACACCGCTTTTTTATCAGAATGAGAGTTTGTGCAAGGACAGTTAGTATCCTACAGAGCTCAATTCGTACTGTGCTTTCTGTTCATGGAGTACCACCTTCCCAAAACAATTTTTCTGATTAAATTTTTGGAGCCACATAACAGACACAAGAATAGGGCTGGGTATCGTTTAGATTTTATCAATACCAGTATTTAAATGATAACTGGTTTTTGAGATCAGTACCTGAGCGACTTTTTCTGATACCTATGGTGTGCTCATCTTCTACAATCATAAAACACAATAAAATAGAACAAAAGACCAATTTTTGGAGCAAAAATCTTAAGTTAAAACCAGTCTGTATGATTCATTCTGTTACTTATTTGATCCATACACGCAAAGGAACATTAAAGCTCCAACTAGGTATTGAATAAAAATTATTTTTTGATACCAGTAGTATGGTAAATTTTCTTTCAATACCACATATGTATCGTTTAATAGTACCCAGCCCTACACAAGAATGTCACCCACCAGCTACTGTGTATGACTGAATGACTGACCTTGACTGAAATGTTTTTAAACATAACACAGTGCTACCACAACACCTGCATAAATTACTTGAGAAGGATGAATTAAATTAGTATGATCGCTACTCTAAAAATTCTGAATAAAAATGTGCAGCCAAGACCATGGTTATGGATAATATGCAGTTGTTTTGATAGTTGCTTCTTGACTCATTACTAACTCATATTGAGAATCTCAGATAAGTTTGAATGGTTGTCCGTCTCTGTGAAACTGTACTATTACTTGGAGACAGCACAAGGTGTACCCCATAGTATGCCCAAAGATGTAGGGATAGACTAAAACATATAAAGCATAAGGGATAGGAAATAAATGAATAAATTTATTTTTAAAAAATTACAGTAAGTTTCCTTTAAAGCAAATGGAATCTGATGATCACTGTTACATCTAATCTGCATCACGATAATATATACTGGGTACAACATTAATGATCACAAAGTTAACACGCATAAGGCTCTAGTTTTGAAAGGCAACAGCTCACAGATTTCAAAGCTCAAATCTAAAAATTCAAGCCATAGAGAAAACTGAAAAAGACAGTCTGGGATGTCGACTGCAAAGTACAAACTGCTGCTGTGTCCTCTGCCTCCAGGGCCCTGACACTCTCCGCACTGCACTTCCCGGAGGGAGGAGCAGGAGGAGGATGAGGAAGACAAAGGTGCAAAATTGATGCACCGTTTGCAGGTCAATAAAGCTTTAACAGACACTGGCGGGGTTGGTGGCTTTAGTGGGCAAACTGCAGGACAGGAAATGCAGTGTGCGTTCAGCCTCACTGGCTCTGTTTCATATCACAGTGAGTTTAATGAAGTGGCCAAGACAAGACCGACGAGACCTGCCACAACAAGCTTTTCCTGGAACGCAGTAAGGCAAAGAAAAGGTGGCTACATAAGCATATTTTTTTATTAAAAAGCAAGGTAAAGGAGTTATTTGGGGGTAAGCTATTACATGTTTTTGGAGCTAGCTTCACATTTTGCCACTGACCAAAGCAGCAGTATACACCAGAATGTTTTATATGTCTAATACAATCACATAAGGACAGCAAACCCCAGGTACATAGCAGCATACTGTACAAAGCAAACCGCTTTTTCAGCTAACTGTCCCATCTGGAAAGAAATGGAAAGCAAAAACTAAAAACACTTGGAAAGAGCAGACCAACCACTCACCCTATCTTGCAATGATAAAAATAAAAGTATAGTGCCAGAAGACCTGGATTTGAACCAGGGATCTTCCAGTTCAGGGGTAAATGGTCTATCAATTGAGTCACTAACCCCACATATCTTGGTAAGAAAACCACAAAAAAATTCTAGCATTCAGATGAAGATCCAGATTCACACCATAATCATTTGTAGAATTTTTGCCCCAGCAAACCAACGCCTGCAAAAACATACATTCTTTGGTAGAGACAGTGAGTGACAGGAATACCAATGTTACTGACTGAACAATATAATACTGTTCTCTTTTTTCATATGCAGCTATTTAATCCCTGTTTTATACATCACATATCTTTTAATGTAGATCTGAACACTAGCATCACACCATGCCCATCCTCAAAGACACTAACAGACTCATCAGTATGCCGAGCCAAAGCCACTGCGTCGTCTGATAAGTGCTTTCTCTCTGCTGCTGCTGTTGTTGCTGCTGGCTTTCCACACTTATTTTGAGCCCACAAAAAAGGAGTAATCTGTTCTGAAGTCTTTGCACAGCTGTCCAAGTTTTTGAGAGCATTACAGCCATAAACTAGATGGGAACACATTATAAATTAATGAGAAGGTAAACATTATCATCAGCTGCTACAATTTCTAAAGCCAAAATATCCCATGATTAACCTTTCCATATTTTATGCAACGTAGAGCAAGGTCAAGAAGTAAGTTTCTAAACCATGTCTGTGGAGGTACTGTAAACTCATTTGTAACCCACTGTAGCTGCTCTGGTGTAAAACCTAGCTCACTCGCATGGCGGAAGCATGGCCAATGACCTGTATCCTTATTCTGCACTGCTCTCAACACCGCCTGCTGAATCACAAGTATCTCTTCTTTTCCTAAACTCTGCCCTGACGAAAAGTGATCCTTAATCCTGTTTGAATCATCTCTCCTCCCGAGCTTCACAAGATTAAGAGCGAGAGCACTTCTATCACCAGCTGCTGAAATCCCAGTGGCTCGTGTGGGGCTTCTCAAGTCAACTTTAACTTCTTTCTTTTTCTGCACACAGAGATATAGCACCCTTCAAGAATCACTTTTCTGTTCAAGTGCATAGTTTCCCAACAAAGTGCAAAAAGGCCTTGCACATTATGGCTAATGTGTTAAAGAAGCAACAAAACTACTCAAGGATTATACTTTTACAAGACTCTATTTTGGAGAAAAAAAATACTGTTACACAAGTAATGTTCTTCTCTAAATGAGCAAGCGTATTTTGGTATTTTTGTTATTTAGGTGGGTGGTACCTGTAGTAGTAGTAATAATAGGAGTACTTTCTACACTATATTTGACACATAATATCTGTTTTACTTTTACTCAAGTAACAATTATGCTAAGTACTGAAATTTCTCCTTCAGTAATATTATTTTTAATAGGGCTGGGTACCCTTAAATGATACTTTGTGGTATCAGAAGAAAAGTTACGATACTACTGGTATCAAATTTTGTTTTGTTTATTAAATACCAAGTTTCCATCCCTAATGGGACCTTTAATGTTCATTTGCATGTATGAATCAAATAAATAACACAAAATAAATCATACAAACTACTGATTTAACTTAGAGCTAAGAATTTTGCTAAAAAAATATTATTCAATATTATTGTGCTTTATGATTGTAGAAGATGAATTAGCACACCATAGGTATCAGATAAACAAATCCCTCAGGTACCGGTATCAAAAACCAGGTACCGGTTAAGTACCGGTATCGAAAAAATCTGAACGTACCCAGCCCTAATTTTGAAGTTTCCTTGAGTACAAATTTTGCATAGCATACTTCTTCCTCCTTTGAAGGTCATACAGTTAGTACTTTATCTATAGCATTTTTAGGCCCAGGGAGTTGGTGATAATATTTCTAATCTGTTCACTGACAAAAGACTTGGCTAATAGACAGAAAAGTCATACATCAGCACTTTGCTTTTGTAATAAGCACTTACACCACAGGTACAAGTAGGGTCTTCTCTTAATAACACTACAAGGCCATTCAATCATTGTCAGAAGGAGTATGGGGCGTCCCATATGAGGTGCACCATATACAAAAACACTTCACAAAGTCATAATTTTTGGTTCCAGCTCCTTATACGGTTAGTAAAAGGAGCTAATCACTGCAGTCTCTTGGTTAGATGCCAGAGAATCCCTATAAATGGCAATGTAGTTTCAACTTTGCATTAAACATGAGCATCACTTGTGACTTTAGTGAGCCCCTAAAATGTAGGAAAATGGATGATGCACTACTTTGAATTTACAAATGGGCATATGCAGGGAATAAACCAGAAACTCTTTTTATATTACAGTTTATAGCAGCAGTACATAGCCATAACTCCTCAAACTGTTATGAGAGTATGCTGCCTGGAAAAAGGGCACTTAAAACTGACTTGATGATGCTGCGTACTGCTCTGGAGTCAGTCGAGAAACAAGGGGTAGGAGGCTTGCAGCCAGCTACAAACAATAGAAAGAATAGAAAATAGAATGCAAATGCGTATAATGTAGTGCATCAATTACAATGGGGATGAATTAGGTTTACCATCAACACTGAAGGCTATCAAAGCAGAAGCTATGTTTCAATAAAATTATAATTTCAAAGTAGAGGAATGAAATAAAATATGTCAGTTACGTATCTTCTTGTGCTTTCCCCATACACCAAGGGTTAAGAGAATTTAGATGTTTTATTACATGCATAAGTATTGAAAATGTCTTCTATTGGGGAGATTTTACTTTATGGATTAGGAGTCTCTACTGCAGTAAAGGACCATAGGGCTGAGGCTTTCTCTTACAAAAGCCCTCTAAAGACACTACTCTTTTTAGCTGATACATGACAAAAGTTAGGAGCATTTGAGTTCAGACATGAGAGGAGAATCTACGAGTGCTTGTACAAAAAAGTAGTGGATAGTCAGAGTATAGAAAAGTCGATTTAGGCAAATAATACTCACAATTTGTTTTTATTCAGTTACGCACATACCACCATGACCCAAAAATAAAATCCCCAAACCTTTAATGCTGTGGTTTGACAGATACTAAAATAGGTTAAAGATATAGTAATATAAATATAATGTAAGTTGCCAGATGAAATACAGAGGCAGGGGAGTTATGAAAAAGAGAACAGAGTATTAGAAAGTAGGGTCAGGACACTTGAATGGGAGAGTTAAACGTTACAAAAAAGAAGAAAGGCAGTCAGTCAGACAGTCAGACAATGATACGCACCATTCGATAGGGCCTGCTGAAGTTCTGAGTCCGATATCACTCCACTGCGGTCCTTGTCAACCCTGGGGAGGAAAGCAAAGATTAGATACCACTTCACACGCCCGTTCTCTCCAAGACACAATAGCTGCGGGCACAAGGCACTCGCCATTTGAAACTTTATCCTGAGCTGCGTACGTTCAGGTTTCAACACATACACTCTGGGGAATGAATGGAGGGTCTATGAGTGCAGCACACGTGGAAATTTGTACGCTCACTGCTCCCTTGGGACCGAACAGGCAAGCTTTCAGTGTGTGGTTTGATCCCGGGACAGTGAAGTGAAACTAATGTGGGCAATGATCGTGCCCGCAAGGTGTCGGCTTACAGGACTCTCAGTGTAACATTTTTACGCTGTGATTTGGATCCTAAGAGGTAAAAATTCAAGTAAAAAGTGTTGGATCAAACAGGACTTTTAGTTAAGAGGTTGAACTGCAAAGTCCAAAGTTCATGAATATTAAAATTAACATTTAACATTTCATTGATGTAATTGTGCCTATGAAGATTAGATCAAATATTTTCTCACGTGAGCAAAACTAATAAAATAAATTAAATTGTATTATTATATGTGCAGATATAATTATAATTACAGCTATAAACGTAATTAAGAAGGCCCTCTATATCATAATTAGTATGGTAAAAACAGTTCCACTTGCCTCTGTTAAAAGGTGCCAAAGTGCATGCTATTAATCTAATAAACATTATACAGACTGTCAAGCCATGTTTCTGGTGAGCGTATTTTTTTAACTGAGTGCATGTAAAAAGGCATAGAAACCTTTACCACAAACGTCTGGAAAAAACATTGTAAAAGATGATTATCATATTACCAGCACTGTGTTTTTGAAATGGTTTGTGTACCATGACTTAAAAAAGAAGAAGAATGTCCAATTTTGACATCTCATGTGAACTCTTTTGCTTAGCTTTTTATGGAAAAACACACACAAAGTCATCAGAATGCTTCTGCTAGCTTCTTGACATATGTTTCCTTTATAGGATGACCAAATCTTTCAAGCAGGTGTTAATACCTGTATGATTTACAACCATAATAGGTTAAATAAGTTGCTGTGTGCTTTCCAAATAGGTCAACATAGCTGTGTCCTTTGCATTAAAGGCTTGGTCAGTGCCAGAAATAACGGGTCTTGTGAATATAGCTCGGGCAAAAACCTCCCGTGACTCAGTTGTTCCTTAGCAACTGCTTTGGCCCAACCTGTCCACATAAGCACATACACAAACACTACAAATTCCTATACACCGAGAAAACAGAGGGGAGGGGCCGTGGTTAGGGATTCCCCCTCGAAAAACACAGGAACGAAGCAGCGCTGACTTTGTGGCTTTCTATGTGGACTTTAGTGTGCCTGTCAGTGCTGGTTGCTTGACTTTCCCTAAAGTAAAATAAGCATAGAGACATGGAGGGTTAACTGGCTGCTTGCTCTCCTCACGCTGAGAAAACACTGTCGGCCTAAAGGAAGGCTTTGACGCAAAAAGGTGGGAAGTTTGTGCCGTCAGCAAGGGCACCCAGCCTTTACCAAACATTGATTGATTTACTCAAAAATGTGTACACAGTATTGCCCTTTTTCCCGCATGTCCTTGTACTTCTCTCTGAGGCTCATTATCCAAGCAAAGGTAGAGTTAGGTGGAGTTTAAAAAAGTGAAAACATCATTAGACTGCGTCAAAGTCTGCCTGCAGCAAACTGTTAACCATCTGGATATTCCCGCTTCACTCACTCGAATACAGAACTAGCCTGTAGTGCAATAGGGAGACATAAAATACAATAGCATATGTGGTCATTCAAGTTTTTCCCATGTTTCACTGTTTCCAATGAGCAAGAGGGTTGGAATATGAAGTGAAGAGCAAAGTCCGCCCAACTTTCCACATAAACACGCCTTTCTGACGTCACCATGGCTTTACAGTAAAAGGAAACTTCTAAATCAAAGCCATAACTTCAAATCATATCGGTCTATGTCTATGTGGGTATCGACGTTTTGTGTACTGTACCAGCTACATAGCACAATCTGAACACAGTCATTGTTTCTGCATAGCAACAAATCTATCTAACTCATACATGAATGTCTTATCTTGCTCTAAAAGGGCAGGGTGCCAACATATCTGTCATACCAACGTCATGCTTTGAAGAACTGTCAAAAAAACCCTGACTGCTTTATGAATAATTCAGTGTCAGGCCATCCAAATACAGATTTGACGAAGACTTGTATTAGAGCTTGCGAGTGCACAAACTTCACTATTCACAACAAATTTAATGAACAATGATGTGTAGTTGGAAAAAGGCATTGTCAAATAATTAGACCATAGAAGAGCAGAACAACTGGATTAAAACAAATAGAGTTTTCAGTGTGTGATGGTGAGTCATAGGTCAGTAGGTGTGTGTTTGTGCGGCAGAAAGATTCAGAAGCCTCTCACACCAACTCTGCTCTATTGACTCGCAGATCACATGACCAAAGGGAATTCCAGCACTGCTCTGTCAGATTGTGACCGAGAGGCAGGAGACGACCAGCTACTCATGAAAGTCACACTGTTTGTCCTAGATCACCACTGTTTCTATTTTTGAGAGATGGACAAAAACATGAGGAAAAATGAAACCTATTAATATTCAATCCTACATGTATCAGAGAGGTTTCTTCCACACATAAATAATTTGTTACGAGTGTTTCAAAGCTGGCAATGATGCTTGCAGCATCTCAATGTTGTGAGAAAGCAAAGCAGCGGGAAAAATCCTCTGCAGTATTACATAACTCCTATAGCTTACTATCACCAGAGGCCAAAACATATCAGCTATTTCCCCTATTGCCCAGTGCCATGACTGTTGCTGACATTACTTTTGACTTTGACTATGAGAAGTGATGACTACAGCCACCATTCATTGTGTGCCAAGGTTAGGTTAGGAATAATCATCTTGTCAGTGCAGAGCAAGTCTTCCTATTATAATTATTTCAACTTATAGAGGTTGACTCATGCATCATGAAGACAATAATAATAATAATATTATATAATAATAATGACAAACTTTCTTCACAATACTGGATCTTTGCTGGGACTCTCTCGGGTTAGATTCATTCATTAAACATTGACATATTTTTAGATATCTGAAAACTTGGCTCAGCAATCTCTTCAAGGACTCCTGGAGGTCCTTGACCATCAAACTAACACTATAATGTAACTGAGCAGTAACTAAACTAGCAGGTAAATGGCTGCATGTTAAGGTGTACTAAATTATGGGTAGGCTGTGATAGTAGGCTAATTATTTGTGTAGTAATGTGGATTTGTAAAACATGCAAATGACGTGTAATGGTTGTAAGCTAGTGTACAGCATGTGTAGGCTACATTGAACAGTAGTATTTCCAGGAAGCCCCTTCTGACACTGTAACCTTAGACTTGACAAATCACTTGAACTGAAATCACTATGAAGTGCAGCTCTAGCCCAGCGCAGTACATTTTCAACAGTAAAATGACCATTTGTTAGTGAAAAAACATCATTAAATCCGTCTACAATACAAAAATGACAGCGGAGGAGTATACTAAAAGCGAAAGCACTCACCTCTGGAAGATATTCCACAGAAAGCCCTGGTCCGGAGGGTGGTTAATTTGCGGCGGAGGTCTGTACGGGCTGTGATACGCCATTTTAAAGGGAATAGCTTCTCAAAAAAATGTGCAAAAAATGACCAACGCGCCGTCTGTCTATCTGTCTTCCTTCTTCTTCTCGTCCTGCTGTAGTTAAACAGTGCTGGCTTCCCTCTCGGACAGACTCCTCATGCCTCCGCCTCTCCCTCCGAGGGGCGTGGCCAAAACCATTCACCACTTCCTTAAAGGCGGTGACGTCACATTGTCCGCTGCTACGAGTAAAAAATAGCATCGACTCCTATAAATTATTGTCCCAAAGCCAAGTAAACCATAAAATTAAAGTAAAGTTGTTTGTTTGTTTTTGTTTTTTTAGCTAATTTAGTAATTGTTGTAACATGTTTTAAATTACGTTTCAAAAATAGGTCTGAGAAAAAAAAAAAACATAAGTAAACGATACATTGTGGGTTATAATCTAAAACATTTTTGATTCTGGTCGTTTTTTTTATTTTTTATTTATTTATTTTATTTTTACAGATATTGATTTTAAACAAAAATAAGCCTGATTATTAAGACAATCCCATTTAGCAAGAACATAGGAAAAGTAAATATTAAAACATAATAATGTAGTGTTGATTTAGAAACTATTATGAAAGTTTTTTTTTTTGTTTTGTTTTTTTTATTATTTTTTTAATAATGTACAAACAAGTACGGCAAATGTACAACTGTGCAAATACATTAAGCTTCCACTAAAACGGTAAGGGTACACTATTATGAAAGTAACCAACATACTTGACTTAGGTGACTTTTCGTACTTTTTGAACCCTCCTAAATGCACGTGGATTAACTTTACTGTGACGTTTACGGCGGAGAATGGGAACTGGCCGATTGACTGTCAACGGTATTCTTCAGCTCTTCAGGTTTCATTGTTTACTTGTTACGTTTAGACAGACCGAGACCTCGGCGGTAATTTGTCCAATTAAAGCCGTCATGTGAAGTACTGTGACTGGACTAGTATATCAGCCGCCTGTAAGTATCCAATTTTTCTAAATGTTTTAACAGTAACATGGTTCATACAATAGTTGTCCTACAGTGATCATGTCATGAACGCATCATTTGTACGTTTTATGACAAAGGGATTTGATTGGTCCGTTTGGATTTATGGCGGGAAAGCGTTCTCGTTCGTCTGTTTCTTGGCGTTTTACTGAAAAAATTCACAAATATATACATCGGTTTTCTTACATTTTCTACCATCTGCATGTTAGTTAAAAATGTTTTACTATCCAAATGTCCTTCAGCGTCATTCTGGCTGTTTCTCCACTATTTGGTAAGTTTTAAAAAACAATTAGATTAGCATTAGTTCAGAATTAGCATGCTCTAAATCAAGTATGTATTTTTTTTTATATTTAAAACAGATTTATTAAAAATATGAGTAGCAATATAACTAAGTAATATTAGTCTACTAAAGTTTTATGTGTTTTTAGGTTAGCAGCTACAAAGGGTGTTAAAGTAACTCGCAGGGAGCTCCTCAGGGTGAATGTGAAGGCAACATGGTAAGTCCATTTCACAACTGTGCTCTATTTTTCTGTTTATCTGTGTCCCATTTGTGTCCTAAGTTACTTATTTTAATATATATCAAACTCTTGTTAACTAAGATGATTGTAAAACTGCTACTAGCTAGACTTGGGTGTTTAGGCTCATCTTAATGTAATGTAAAAAAATTATTATACCCCTTTTTATTTCACCCCTCAAAAAAAGTATAAAAGGTTAAACAAGAAGCTTAAATCATAAATAAGCCCTAAGGAGAAAGGGTGAAACGTCTTCTAAAAACAAACCTCGTCCAGATGACCTTCTTGTTTAACTTTTCTTTACTGATTTCTCACAGATGACTGAGAACCAACACAGATGACCTCTCAAGAAACACTTCCTCTATCAACCCAAAACCAGTTGTACAATAAAATTATTGTAATTCAAGCTAAATCCAAGCATAATATATGCTATAATTATGTTGTTCATAAATTTCAATAGCAAAACAATGGAGCAATTTAGGATGTAAATTACTTTTGATACTTGTGTGCGATAAAAAGTCACCAAGAGTGACAAAGCAATTAAAAGTGTTGTTTCAAGGCATATTTGTTTAATTTTTATGCCGCTGATACTAATGCTTCTGTATTATATTTCGTTGTCTGTGACCATTCACAAAGCAGATTCATCACTCAATGGTCATTCTGTGACATAGGTTCCTGAAATCTAAGAAGAGCAAGAAGAAATTGTTTTGAAAGGCCTTTGTGTCTGGCACTGTAAATAGGTTTGTGGTTAAAAAAAAGTGTCCCAGTTTGGAGATTTGGAAATATGGTCACCCAAATATAGTAACATCTTGGGACAAGTCTTACTAGCCTGCATTTATCACATTTGTTGTGGTAGTTTTTGGTTTATGCCTGTCTCACACATGGTTGCTTGCTGAAAATAATGTTTATCATTGATGTTACTGTATAATATCGACTAAGGGTGCTCCGATCAGGGTTTTTGAGGCCGATCACCGATCACCGATCAGCCTCTGCTGTGATCGGCCGATACCGATCATGGCCGATACCGATGTGGTCTTCAATGTAGTAATGTATTGTATGCAGGCTATTATTAGTTCCATTTGAAAAATACTGTAGCCTTTGTAAACATAAAAGAACAACAAAATTCTATTTATTTTTGTTTTAGAAGAGGTTTTGTTGCATTATTGGTCTTTAATGTGTGCCCAGTGTCTGTGGCTTTGTTTGAATGCTCCGCTGATGTAAAAATCAGCTGTTCTTAATTGGTTCCTTTAATGCGAGTCCACGGGTGCCTGTGTCCGCGTAACGCGCAGCCAAACCAGGTTGAAACACAGTGGACTAAAGAGCAGACAGCTCCTGCTGCCAGTTTTGACAACGTCTGAATGAAGAAAACGTGCAAAGAGAGCAGAGAAGACAACGATGAAAGGTGCTCCTCTCAGACACACGGACACATGGGCTGCCTTTTTACTTTCTCTTTCCATTAGCAGCCATTTGGTGCAGTTTAAGCCACAAAACGCACAGTTTTCTCCGCACAACAAGACACAGGCAGACTCTGAACTTTCTTAATGCTTTTAACGTAACTGTTAGCGGGTTAGCTGTAGCTCTATTTACGTTGGTGTTTGCAAATACACGCACTGCTGCGCCTCGGTTCTGTCCCGTGCGCTCCTAAAGCAGGCGGGGACACAGCGGGGACACAAAGCAGCGCCTCCAGGGCAGGTTTGTGTTAGTTATAACCAGGGCTTAACTTAAAAACACTGCTAAAATAACGCTACTGCTGTTTAATCCAACCGGAGTTGCAGGACAGTAAATGTGAGAGCCTTGCGTGTTTATTGTAATTTGATCGGCCCTTCTGATCGGCCCATTTTACCGATCACCGATCACTCTATTTTTAGCCATGATCTGCCGATCATGATCGGCGGCCGATCGATCGGAGCACCCTTAATATCGACTAATCTTTGCATTTTATAGACTGCCTGAAGGCCAGAAGATTAATGAATGTCTTTGATGTGAATATTTCCCTACAGCTTGGACATACTGAACTACATCACAGCCCAGGTGCCTCTGCCACAGCAGAACCTGCCAAAGCCCCGGTTCTCCCTGTACCTGTCGTCCCAGCTGCAGTATGGAGTGGTGGTCGTCTACCACAGGCAGTGCGGCTATCTGCTAGGTGAGGAGAGTCTATGGTAGTGTGCAATGACAACACATTAATATTAGACCAAACTGACCTTGAAAGCAACAGTGGCTGTAAACAAAACACTGGGCACCATCTGTGGGGATAGAAATGAATTAGGTCATAGAGCAAGGATAAGTGAAATGTAAATCTGCCTTATTGTAAATAAATACAAGGAAGACATGTTTTTCTTGGTGTGGATTACTATTTACAGACCTGTGCAAAAGGCTAAGGAAGTTGCTATCTCGCAATGGTAAAGATATAGTGCCCAGGCCGGAACTCAAATGGCCAGCCTCTCTGACTTTCTTATCAAAAGCAGGACAGTCTGGTTCGCCACTCGCAGTGAAGTGTTTCTCTCCAGTCGATTTGGAACTGGCCTATCACAGCTGTTTATCTGCAGCGCTTCTTACGAATATAGAAGCTAGCCAAGGTATCGCTGGCTACAGAACTAATTTTATAACTTCTCTGACCTGGTTAACAGTGTTTAGTGCTTTCCTTCAATACCTGTTCATTCTGCAAAAGTCCGCTTTGTTGTTCATTCCCGTGTGTTTTTTTTGTTTTGTTTTGCCATTTCAACAACACTAAAAATCCCCTTGACATCCGACAAAATGACCACATTTAAACAAACCTTTTTCACAAGTCTTTGTACAACTGACATCTGCTTTTGACACAGTTAGGTAGCACCATGAGGAACATATAAAACATTTATTAAAGATAATTTTTTATTTTTAAAATATAAAAAATAGATTTGTATGTATGTTTTCTGTTGTATGCCCTTTGTCCCTGGGCCCAGTTTTGAAAATTCAGTCCCTCTTAATATCAAGATTAATTTTGATTCAGTAGTTACATTTGGACAAATAGCTCATAAATTCTTTATTTTTATTAATTATGCCAAGTATTTGTAAATTATATTGCTAAATTATGTATTTTTCTCTAAAAAGAACACCTATCCCTAGGGGTCATCGTCATTTCCATCACACACCACAAAATGTAACTTTTTAGATATTTCTTTTAAGCTTTGATACATGCAACCACTGCAGCTGCCATGTGACAGGAGTGCTCCTGGCAGGGGAGAAAGGTTAGCTCTGTGGGAGGAACATTAAGAAGAATCCAAAAAGGTAAATACTCGCAAAACCAAGAGTAGGTTTATTGGTTGTCATTTCCAAACATTTCCCATTTCTGTTGATTGTACAGATAATGAGAAAAATTACATTTTATATGTGTATTTTGAGTATATTTACTGTCAAGGCTAATACAGAGATTAGCAGGCTAATATGCTAAAAGATTTTTAAAAAAATGTTGCATTATGTCATTTCTACAACGGTCATTTCCATCACTTTTTCTGATGTGATGGAAAAGACATTGTGTGATGGAAATGACAGTACTAGTTCTAGTTCTTCTGTTATACATGTGTTTATTACCTTAAATTATCTGTATGAAGTTAAATAATTATACAATACAAATCATTCTTAATTAATGTTGTGTGTACACACAATAATAGTATAAATATGTAAACGTGACACCACTTGTTTTTTAGATTGTTCACAAGAGCCCATCATTGAGAGTAAAAGCATACAAAGAGAATCAGATCTGATCCTGTAAAATAACAAGAGTTCCTACAAAAAGACAATTACTTAAAAACAAACAAACAAACAAAAAAACAAGCAATAGAAAAAAAAAATCTTAGAAGAAAATGGCGACACACATGGCTAGGCTATGGGCTCCCCAGTCTCTACAGTTGCTAAATTGTACTACAACTTGTCCTAATGGAGGGCATGGAGAGCAGAGCTCTTGACTCATTTCCAGGTACTACCCCCAGAGACATGGACAACACCTGGGTTAAGATCAAAATCCAGGAAGTGGAGGCATTCACAGAGCACATTAAAGCTATGGAACATGGAAGTTCACCCGTGAGGACGCCAAGGAGAACAGCCGAGGCTTCTTAGACTGCGCAGTTATCATCAGAAAAGACAGGCCGCTCCATGTGGAAGTGTACAGGAAGCCCACTCACACAAACCAGTACCTGTTATTTGATTCAAACCACCCACTACAGCACAAGCTCGGTGTGATTAGGACACTGCAGCACAGAGCCCAAGAGGTTCCCACAAGCTCTGAGGGAAGGAGGAAAGAAGAGCTACATGTCCGCCAAGCCCTCAGAACCTGTGGATATCCCAACTGGGCCTTCTCCAAATTCCAAAGGACAAGAAAATAGGACAGGAAAGAACAAGAGCCAAAAAGGAGCAACATAGTCATTCCTTACATCTCCGGCCTGTCTGAGAAACTTAAAAGGATTTTTAGCCAACACAACATCCCGGTTTATTTCAAACCTGTTAATACTCTCAGACAAAAACTGGTTCATCCCAAGGCCAAAATTCCCAGTTACAAACAGAGCAATGTTGTGTACGCCATCCACTGCAGTGAGAACTGTAATGAACAGTACATTGGAGAAACCACAATGTCACCTCCATCACAACACGTTTTTTTTTTTTACAGAAAACTCATAATAATACCAGAGTTAAATAAAAAATATTTAGGATATTAAAAAAATCTGTTATTTTTACAATTAATTTATGGGAATGGAAATCTCATAATTTCTCCAATATTGATTAAAAGACTTCAGAAAATCGGGTTAGAGGTGTTTGCCATTTAACTGTTGGGACATTTAATATTTAAAATAATTTAATATAAATACAATCAAATGTGGTGGTACATCTAGGTGTGAAGTTTTGAAAAATGTTTTGTAAACAATTGTAAAATTTGTAAACTTTTGTTTACAAAACACCTTTTTTCTGGTGTGATGGAAATGACGCTTTACTCTGAATGTTTGACTAAAATGCTCAAAATCTTATAATGTTCAAATATTTTAATCACAACCACTATCAGAGCATGTTTTTACACATTATGTAGAAGTTCAAAAATATACAAATATTTTGAAAAATAAGTGTTTGATTTTCATGAAATTGCCCGGGCCAAATTTGACCATAGTTGTAGAATGACCCAAGTACAGAGCCGTACACTGTATTTTGGTGTTTTATGACAAAAACGGCAAACCGCCATATTTGTTTGGGTCAGCGGTGCACTGTTTATGTCCCGCCCTTCATTTCTCCGATTACTCCGCCCATAGAAACAAGCCTTTAGCAAAGGGGTACCTTCTTCTTTCTTCTTTGTATAGAATATGAAAAGAGTTTGTCTGCTCAGTCAGGCTAGGACTCAAATCTGAAGATTGTCTAGTTCAGGGGTAAATCCGCTTTCCATTGTGCCACAAAAAAACAAATCTGTATGTAGCTTTTTTCACACCTGTCTGAAGCTTTTGCAGAGTACTGTACGTCATACACTGTTTCGGTGTAGGACAAAAACAACCTTGTTACCACAATATGTTTCACTAATTGCTTTGATAAGTTTGATTTTTAAAACCAATTTAGAGCTGATGAAAGCATTGTCACCCAGCACAGCACACCATCTTTTTTCATCTGGTCTTAAATTACACCTAGACATTGATATTGGGCCTGACAGATTCGCAATCATGCTGTTGTCATGGTTGATGTAAAACAGTGAAATTCAATGCAGTATAATAAGCAAGGGCCGAAGCCAAGAAAGCATGTGTGCGCCTATTCCCTGCTGTGAGGGAGCGATAGGATTTAATTTCATCCATTTGTAACGTATAGTGGAATATCCCAATTTACAATTCAGACAGGGCTGTTTGGTGTATCATATGATCTAAAGATTAATCTGAGTCGTGTTACAGAAATTATTAACCTACAAGCTAAATATTGCACGTGTAAGCAATGTGTGGATATTTATGTCTCCCATAACTCAAATTTGTCCCGTATCTTGCAGACGAGATCCAGCAGACCATCGATCGCCTTCTCCGCTCTAAAAGATGCATCCCTATTGACATGGCTGAGTCTGACAGGTCACACAAACACACACAAGGATGACTGACTTTTCATATCAGATTTTTTTTTTCTGCTTAAAAATTAATGTTCTGGATGTTTAGAAAGACGTGAGTGCAATATTTATTAGGTGAGTTGTTTGAAGGAGTAAACTGAAAAGAAGAAGGTGTGGTTTACTGACTGAGTGACGGACTAAGCTACTTCCTCGTAAATGACTTTGTAAATATTTAATAAGCCGTGTTATGGAGCAGTTGTAATGCAAGAGCTTCTGTTCCAGCAGTTGTATTATGATTTTGTTTTCATAAAAAAGACATTTAAATAAATAAATATATCATCATAGTATAAGACCTGGAGTTAGAACAAAAAAGATTTACCATGTTGTGTTGTGACAGGCTGGCATTGGATCTTCCTGATAACCTGTTTGTCATGGAGCAGGCAGAAGGAGCTCAGGACCCTTTCTTTGGATTAATGGAGTCACACCAACTTCCCAGTCCTTACAAAGTCAACCAGGTAATTAGTATTTAATGCATAAGCTTTTCAGCACAATTTGCAGCACTCAATAGTTAAAGCAAAAAGCCTCTACCGCCTGGGCTTCCATTCATTATAGGCTTAAGAAGTGATAAGCAGCCAATGTGGTCAAAGTGGTCGGTAAAATCATTGATGTCCGGCAGTCTCATGGCATCTACAGTCGAAGGGTTATTTGTATAGTCCAACAGATAATGGATTGTCCAGACTACCCACTTTTTAAAGAGTTTAATTTAGTCCCCTCTTGGACGCAGACTGAGAATGTCCTGGATAAGAGTGGGCTCTTTCATTTCTGAGGCCATAACCAGGATGAATGCACTTGTTTAGCTCAGAAGTGCAGCTCTGGCACTTTGCACTTGTACAGTTATTCTTAAACTATTGATATAGATTGTAAATGCAATGTATACACAACTTTGTTATTCATTAGTTGATACACAATTTGGCTAAAACCTTCACTGACAAATTCTCTTTCTGCGGGACACTGAATTTGTCTCATGCTATCTGAAAAATGGCCTTTTAAGTTAAGCCAGATAGTGAAAGTAGCTTTAAAAAAACATTTGTATTCTGTAAGCTTAAGCCCTGTGGTCTGAGCTGAAATGAATTTAAAAGTGAATAAGTCAATAAAAATCACGTTATGTTGTAAATTTATAGTTCAGACTGGCTTAAATATTACATTTAATTTAAAACTCAAAATTACAGAAGCCACTTAAAACACTATAAACCCAACTAAAACTGCATAAATCTGTATACACCACGGCTTGTTAAATACAGTACATGGTGTGGTTACTGCATTAAAAAAATTGCCAAAGCAACACTGTGTAACATGTCTACCATTTTCTTCCCTCTAACTTATTGGCTTGCTTGTTTATTTTTCCTGTAAGCATTTTACATCTGTCTGTGAGATTTTGTGTAAATGGGGAACAAGAGTAGTGAAAATGCCTCCTGGCTAAACACTAACAAAGAGTTTACTGTTGAAATTTGCCTCAGGCCATTAAGTGCAGCAAATATAATGTGTTAGATACTGAGCACATGCAGTAGTTGCCAACAGAAAGCCTCCTCTCTCTCCCAGTGCTTACAGCTGTATACTTATTGCACTGCAAGATTGTAAAACTTCAGGTGATACATTTTCATGTTCTTAAAATCCTACATCATTTACACATTGCAAGTTTAAATAGTAGTTTTTGTAGCATTTTCTGGGATTTTTTTTTTTTTTTTTTTTACAGGCATCCAATGTCTTTCTTTACATGTGGAGAATTGCTGCTATATTTTGAATATCAGATGTTTCTCACATCTGTAATCCAGCCACAACATTCACAAACAAGAATAAATTTTGATGGTCCCAAGCCCGGATAAATGGAGAGAGTTGCGTAGGAAGGGGCACCTGGCATAAAAACCTGCTCCTCCTAGCATGCAGTGATTTGCATGCTAGGAGGATTTGCTGTGGCGAAACCCAGAAGGAAAAAGCCAAAGGAAAAGATGTCTCTAAAATGTTTCAACACCTTTTCCTCAAGATGACAACATTTCAAAGTGTTTATCTCTAATATAAAATGCATTTCTAGCCTGAATTCATTATTGAGGATCTCAGCGCTGATCACTCCCTGATGCCAAGTCCCCACACCACATCTAACGCAGAAGGTACTCAAGTTTATGCTCCTTAATAAATCATCTAGATGACAAATGACCTTCAGCACATGAATCCAGAGCTAATATTTTACCAAAAGCACCAGCTGTATCCCATTGTCTGAGCTGTTTATTACCACTGAAAAAAAAATCATTAATAATTCCCTATTTTCTGACTTTTACTGCTAGCATGTGTGTCTCCTAATACCTTCCCTGCTGTGTCCATGCAGGTTTCAGGTCATCTCTAGCCGCCATCACACTACCAGAGAAGGAGCAGTTTGTCATCGCCACTGCTGAGGTAAACCCTCTGTCAGAGAGCAGAGATAGAAAACATATCCGTCATCATTTTACATTCACCACCAGCCTTGTAAATCATTGTGGACACTGTTACTACAGCGTGTTTGTCACTAGAGAAATTTCCTCCTGTCTCTGTAAAGTGTGCAAAGAGGACATTAAAACTGAACTATTTGAAAACCTCTCCTCCTCCAACAACAGCATAGCAGCCTGCCAGTTGTTATTTTATGGGAAAAAGCCAAGATGAACCAATTTCCTACTGAAAGCCAAACAGTTTAAAGCTTTCTTTAAATGTATACCTCCCAGTTTAGTCTTACACTGATCACCATTTGCAATTATCTCTGCCTTGTTAAGTTTTATGTAAATGCATTGCCATTATTTATCCTCTTAACTTGCTATTTCTTCCATTGGTGTTTTTTGTTTTAATGCTCTTTCACTTTGTAAGCATAATTCAGCACTGAATTAGACAGTAAATTTTGCCCCTTATCAATTCAGAGTTGACTGTCTATAGACCAACTAGCCAATGGTAGTAACTTGACAATGCTTTGTATGCAGGCTTGTCATTAGCCAAAGCTTGCTGGCACTTACTTAACATTTTCATCCATTAAAATCCTTGATGATAAACCCCAAACGATGTCTGAATATCTTGTTCTGTCACAGATTGTCCCCATTACAAAATGCTATTAGGTGATAATTTTCCTCATATACAAGAATAAATATGATGCAAGTCTAAAATTATCCAATGCGGCAGTATTTTGCGGGGAGCCTAAACAAGCAGACGTCTTACTCACTGTCCCGAGTTCACCTCTGTGTCTGCAGCCATTAAAACAGCAGAGAGGTTTACTGTCTTGTTCGTGGTGCGTGTGTATTTCACTACAGTAGGTTTGAACGCAGCACACTCATCCTGTCACTTAGCGTCTGATAAAGCCTCTCTCCTCAAGCATTGTCTGCTGATGAGGTCTATTTTGTCTTGATAAGATCTGACTTAATCACATCAGCTTGTTCTCACTCAAGAGATACAAGGCAGACAATTATTCTCATCTCGTGCCTCTGTTGCTTTTGGTTTGACTTGCACATACTCGATTGATTTATGACCTTACGTAGCAACTGAATATATTACAAGAACTCTCTCTATATGTTTTATCTTTCTGTAACAGCATTTTGTAGGAACCGATCTTCCTGAAGCCACAAACCAGGAGCTTGACTTGTTGATGGATGAGCAAGAGCAGTTTCGTCAAGGTTTGGTTTTGTCAGGCTTAAACCCCACACTGTTTGGTTACTCATGTATAAATATGACACATGTTTGTGCTACTGCTACAAATAAAATGCAGCCGATCAGGTTCCGTGAGAAGCAAACAATTTACGGTAAATCAAGACATGTTCTTCAACATGACCCTATTTTCTATTGGTAAGAGAGCCTTGAGTCAAATTATCGTTGTAAAATTCAGCTTATTTGAAGGGGTTAGGGTTAATAAATTTGGTCCAGTAAAAAGTGGGTCACAAAAAAAAGATTTAAGATGCAAGTAAGTCTCACAATCACACCAGAGAACCCAAGAAATCTAGTTAAATACTGTGTATAGCTTGTGTTATACATATTATTTGATTATTTATGTATTAAATTATATGAATATGTGTGGACAGATTTGGAGGAGCAGCTGAGAGACGGGAGGCAGAGGAGCAGGGACCTCATGTCATCTATTGACCAGTGAGAATCTGTCGAATAACACTACAACTATCTTAACTGCTGGTCCATAACCATTTCCCTTGTACCTGTCACACTTTAAAAAGAGTAATTATAATACTTTGTTTGTTTGACACATTTGGCGTCTGTATGCTTCAGGCTGAGGGAGTCAGTGCTTGGGACACATCGGGACAGCGTGCAGCAGCAGGACAAGGAGAATGGTCAGCTGGTGGAGCTCCCTAAAGCAGCTCTGCCCCAAGAGATGACCCCTGTACAAGTAAACATGCCATCTTCACCATCTGGGGCAGAACAAGAGGTAGGAGGAGGTTATTCCCTAAATTAAATTAAAATGTTCTGAGCAATACAGTATATACTTTTATACGCTGGCTTATGACCCCTTGTGGTTGGATTAACTACTAAGCAAAGTGACATAAGGCTTTACCATTGCTGTGTCACTTGTCCACCTCATTTACATTCCTCAAAGTGACTCATGAGCCACTCGAGTCATTTTAGAAATAGAGCAACCACATACAGGCGTGTCAACCCATAGGTTCATAATTTCTGACTGTGATGTATCAAGTAGCATTAAGTATGTTGTTTGGGTATGTCTCTCTGTTATCAGGTGATCACCCATCCTGTTCGCAAACCCTGCGGACTTCGCAAACGCCAGTTGGTTTTTGCAGATCCTGAAGTCCAAATATCAAACAAAGCCATGAAGGAGCAGATTGAAAACCCTGAGACGGAAACCCTGAACTTGGTAAAGCTTAGATTAAAAGTGACCAAGAGAATCTTTGACAATATGGCCAACTGCCAGTCCAGTATACAGTAATAACCTGTACTTTGGTCATAAAGAAATGTGGAAATGTCCTGCCAAAAGATTTGTTAAAAATACTGGGAACAATGAGAACCAGTTACACTAAGTTAAAACCTAAGGCAGTAGGTGTATGTTTTAGAGCAGGCGCAGGACCAATTAGAGCAGGAAAAACCCACTGAAAGCTGAATTTGAAGGGTTCAATAACCTATTGAATTTTCACTCTCCACCAATCTGTAATCAAAGTGCTGCCATCATCAGGCTGTCTCCTAATTATAAATGCTTTCCAAGTTCCTCTCTGGAGCAGATTGATTATACTCCTTCCATGTTTTAGTGAATTTCCTAAGAGACAGCAATTTGGGATTGGTTTGGTCCATCTTTCTTTCTACAAATCAGAGCTTAACCAGTGCAATTGAATTATTAATGTTTTCTTTTGCTCTCAGTCTAATGTCCTGCTGGACTTGGCCTCCGTGACCAAGTGGGCCAGTCCTGCACAACTCTTCAATGCCCCCTGTGCAAGTGAGTATCAATTACTACAACACTTCACTGTTACATTAGTTACATATAGCAAGCAATAAGCCCTTTGAAGCTACATTAAGCTACCTAAAAATGTCCTCACTCCCTTGACCCACCCTTTGATAAATCTGCTTCTCAGCTCTGGTTCCCTGTTTTTTCTTCTTCTGCTGTTAGACTATGAAAACAATGTAGTTAGTGTGTTCCTATTTAACTGTCCATTTAAAGACATATTTTTCCATCAAAATCACCTAAATTATAATTCATGAACCAAAAAAATGGTTTGGGACTACTGGTTACCACTAAGTACATGTCTTCTATCCTGTCTACAGCGCTCATCCACTCCGACCTCAAGTCACTTTGGAAAAACAGTGCTTTTCTCACAGCGTTGTCTGGATCCAAGGATGACATTGGAGTACAAGAAGAAGGCAGAGAGGAGCAGGACAGAGAAATACTGAGGACAGAGAGGAAGAGGAGGCACTCAACCATGAAGGAGGTCAGTTTGTGAGAAAAATATGCTCTAGTCTAGTCTCTGTGATAAGGTAAGCAAACTACATGACACTATGGCCGAGGCTATAGCTGTTGTAATAATGTTTATCTGTTAGACCCCCTTTAGTTCAGTGGTGAAATAAATTATATGAAGCTTGTTTTCTAACATTGTGTGTCTCTTTCAGATGTCCAGTGACTCAGGATTACAGCCTGCAGAGGTCTCATGTAAGACTTTGCACTTTTCTCAATAACCACCACTGTAAACGTATTCATTTTGTGTAAAAAAAATAAATAAAAATAAAAGAATAAATACAGTGGTCATGTTCTCAAGCAGGTCTCAGTCCTTTCTTACACTGACATTGCAGTAACATTAGTATTCTGGTGTTATTTTTTTATATGAGCATATTTTAAATCCTTAAAGTTTAGTCCGTCATGAGTTCAGTATATCTAGTTTAGAGTTTGCAAATGTTTAAAGGATAGATACTTTCAACTAGCTGATCAAATTCCCGTGCCCAGATGCCTTCTTCTAAACCAGTTTAGTGTTCAATGAGCTGCATCGCTGAGATTCTGTGCTTCTAAGCCATCTACAGAATTAGGCTACAAAATGCATTCTGGTCTGTTAATAGTGTATTTTATTGTCTAATATACTGTGATTTAAGTTACTCATCATCATCATGCTTCACTGTGTGTTAAACAGCTGCGTTGGACGTGATCCTGGACATGTCTAAAGAGGACAGATCGGTGAGCGATGCCATCACTCCCGTCAGCAGATGGTGAGTCCCAGGATGATTTAATACTAACCCACATTCACACCAGAAACATCCTTTATACATCACTGTGTCTGTGTAGGTCGCCTCAGGAGGAGGTCCAGCTCGCGATGGAGCCAATTGCAGAGGAAAACATCGAGATGCCTGAGGCGCAGGCAGACACTCAGAGCAGTGGCACTCTCAGGTAAATAGGTGTCACACAACCTGGATTTGAAATTGAGTTTTTCAGTGATGTTTTATTCGTCCTCCAGACATATAGGGGCATACATTAATAGCCATATTTAACCTGTCAAAGTGACAAATGGAAAAGTCAAGTATAAGAACTGGAAAGTTTTGTGCATTAATCCAATGCTTTGCTGAATGTAGGCCTGCTCTTTGTGTGTGGAGGTAGCAGCTTTCTATTTTATAACTAGCCCTAATTGCCCAATAATAATTTTAGTCTTTCATAGTGATTTGAAATTGAAAATAAGTTGCTCCAGTATAATAGGATGACCCAGATAACAAAATACAGCAGTGTTGTTCACATTAAAGAAGGGACTGAATCTATTAAGTAGTTCACTGCAGCTAAATTACGGTAATCATTCATCAAACATCCACATTGTATAGAGATGTTTTAGGTACATGTAAAATGTTATTTACTAATAGATCTCTACACTGTATGAGTAAGTCATTTGTCTCGCATTACATACTTCAGTATATTTAGTACAGGATCTAAAAATAAATAAGCTATATTCAATTATCCATCTTATTCTTTATTCATGGGCCATAAAAGACAACAGTATCTCAGTAGGCCATTAGAGAGTTTATCTATGGTCACAGTGACGATACTGAAACCACAGGAGATGCAGTAGTCCTATTATTAGAGTTTAATTGATATCCTGGTCTGACTGCTTACTCATGTTTTGTTTTTCAGTTGGATCTGTTCCCATCTGCAGCAGTCCGGAGAAGTCACCTTTGACTCTCTTCTGCCTCCACAGTCCGACCGCAGCAGTGCAGCTCACACTCTCTACAAACTGCTGGGTAAGAGCTACAAACTATTTTATTTGGTTCTCAGACTTTTCACACTAAACACCACTTCAGATGTTTGGTCTTTTTCCATTATAATTATGGTCTTATGGAAAACATGAAGATCTAGGTCTATTTAATTCTGTGTAGATCCTTTTAGTGTTTGTAAAAAATAAGAAATGATTAGGGAAGACTACTATTGTTATCCCAGCTGATATAATATATAAGATGTATGTCATTGTCTCTTCAATTGTTTCTTGATGTGATGTGGCCTGTGGTTCCTCAGAGCTGCTCTCTGCTGGACAAGTGACAGCACAACAGGCCGAGCCCTACCACAAGATCATCATTACCCCAGTGGAGCTCAGGGCATCTGCATAAAATACACCCACTACGACTGACTACGACCAGAATTATTAAATCCTGTTTTTAATGATAATTCCAGACCATAATGAATTAAAAAATTTATTACAAAAAGATCAGTTTTTATAGCCTTTTAATACATTTCATCTTAAACAGTGTTTTTATTGTGTTTTTATTCATGAGGATACAACCTCGCATCAGATTTTTAACTGTATCAGTTCCTCATGTTGTTCTTAAGCTTTGTAACATTTTATTCTTGTTTGGAAATTTTTACTACTTCACTTTTTAGTATTTAATATGCATTGTTGTGTTATTGCCACTATTTTACTGTGTTTTTTAAATGTATTCTGAACTTAAACTTTGAATAAAATGTTTTCATCACATTTGTTTTAATATTTTTAGACACTACAACAAAATAAAACTGATATTAAGTAGGATAGGACTAAACAATAGGTTAGAAATGGGAAACTAGAGAGAAGTAGTAGGAAGTAAAGTGATTAGTTTGCACTTGTAATTGTGTGTAACCATTGAATTGTCAAGTCCTTAAGGTGTCTAAGAGTGAAAAAATGTGAGATCTATACAAGAAAACCAAAAGGGGACAAGCCTGTGTTAAGTCACTAAAAAGCCCTGGCCCTACAATTGAGTTGCAATCATCCAAGGTGTACCTCACCTGTCAGTGTGAGAAGCTTGACCCACATGCAGCCTGCACTCTCAGGACCCCTGTTTATTGCAACTAGGGCTGCAAATTAATTAGAGCTAGTCATAACTGTCTAGGGAACGCTAATCTTACCCCCAACTCTCACCTTAACCATGGTGGGACAGTATAGCCTAGTCATTTCTACAGATAGCAATGAGGGGCCTGAGAGTGAGGCGGTCCTCGGAGTGCAGGTTCCAAGTCTGCAGCTTCAATTGTGGTATGAAAAGCCACCAGCGACTTGTGTGATAGTAAAAATCATACGATCATAAGAAAGAGCAAAACGTGTGCAATTGCTACTACAGTGTAAACACCAAAAGCCAGTGTACACATGCCTTGAAATCCTGGGTTCTGGATGACATCAGTTCAACAGGTCAGTAATGCGCCTTGCCTCCATCTGACCTCATGCTGAGACAACCACATAATGAAGAGCAGAAGCAGTGGCACCTCGCTGTGACAGAGGTCTGAGCTGAGGTCAGGGCTGCCGTCACTGAGCACAAATCCTAATTCACATCAACACAGTGGAATGGTAGTTTTGTTTATTGGAGCTGTGATACCTGCAGACTTTTCACCACTACATAATGTTTTGACACAAACATCCCAAACTACTCCCATCGTAAACCACTACTGTACACATTTATTGATATTTCAGCTACATCTTTTTGGCTTTGGCCTGTCTTGTATTTACATTCCCAGCCCTCTAAATCAAAATCCCTTTCTGAGCCTCTGATGTATGGCCCTCTGCTATCTGTAAATGCATTTATGATCGGAGCCTATGGAATCTGGCATATACAGCTCAGAGCTAAAACAATGTCTGCTATCCACAACAGCGTGCCATTCTGTGCCGTGGATCTCTGTCCTGTTAGTGCGGCCCTCTAGCACCATACTGGCCACATATTTTTCAAAAGCAGAACATGTAACATTGTGCTGCGGAAAGGCCATATATCAAAATTATGCTGAGAGGAATGAGAGGGCATACCAAGCAGGGGTTTGTATATAATCTCATTACACTCAGTAATAAATCTGGTGTCTGAAGAAACAAGCCTCTCTGTAACCACTATGTTATGTGTTGCACAATCAAAGCTTCTTCTTTTATTTATTTCTAAGTCACTATGTTATAAAGTCACGGCATTGTTAATAAATTGTGACTCTATATCAGGGTAGCTTCAGGTTTTTTCTCATGAAATTTAAGACCTTTTTAAGACTTTTTAATGCCACTTAGAATAAAATTTAATGCCAAGATTGCTGGCAAAAGAACAATAATGTGTATAAATTGTACACTAGTAAAATATCAGTATTACTCTCTGAAACTCTTATTTTAAAAGTCTAATACAGGTGAAATAACTCCAGTTCTGCATTAAAAATCTCAAAACAGAATCATACATTTCCGTGGTAACAGCATTTACTGTGTTGGGGAAAGTTTTTTGCAACAAATATACCTATGCCTGCAACATTACACAGCCCATATAAATAGTAGACTTAGCTTTCAAAAACTTAATAAATAAATGCACATTTGAGTGGATGACTCTACTGAGACACTTTTCTGTTGTTGCTTACAAAGTACTGATCTAAAATATCCACTATATTTGCAAAAGTATTCGCTCACCTGCCTTTACACACACATGAACTTAAGTGACATCCCGTTCTTAATCCATAGGGTTTAAGTTAATATGATGTCGGCCCACCCTTTTGCATCTATCTATGTCAGACATCTATGTGTCTGACTTTTTTGTCCAACGTTCAGACACCGATGTAGGACGAGAAGGCCTGGCTCACAGTCTTCGCTCTAATTCATTCCAAAGGTGTTCTGTGAGGTTGAGGTCAGGACTCTGTACAGCCCACTCCTTCCACACAAAACTCACTCATCCATGTCTTTATGAACTATGCTTTGTGCACTGGTGCACGTTCATGTTGGAACAGAAGTAGCCTATCCCCAAACTGTTCCCACAAAGTTTGGATGCAGTGGAATTGTCCAAAATCTCTTGGTGCTGAAGCATTCAGTTCCTTTCACTGAAACTAAGTGGCCAAGCCCAGCTCCTAAAAACACCCCACATCATAAACCCAATTCAGTTATCTGGGTGTGTGAGTAAATAATTTTGGAAATATAGTGTATTTTAAGTACAAAACTGAAAAACTCGACTTAGCAGTCCCAATTTGACAATTTAAGACCTAGATGAACACAATTTATTACCTGCCCATACAATTTAGTAGTTTTAAGGTCTTGATTTTAGCGATTACTGGTTTAAACCTCCTGTTGATTGGGACGACCGACACAATCTCTGAGTGTGCATGTGTAGGTGAACTGGTGAACCGTAATTGCCTTTAGTGCAAATTATTGTCTGTCTGTATATGTGTCTCTCTGTCAGCCCTGTGGTTAACTGGCCTTTGTCCATGGTGTACCCTGCCTTAGGCCCATAGTTGCTGCCATAGGCTCCAGCCACCCACACTTGAGCAATGATTTACACAAGTACTAAATCAGGTATACCAGCTGTTTTTTTCTGTATTATGCATTATGACATACATGTGATATTATTTAGTGAAATTGGGTTTGACACTGCTTATATCATCTTGAAACAGTGACTTCACTGTGGCCCCGGTCAGAAAGCTAACGCACACAGACACCTGGCAGAGCACACACAGCCCCCATAGGTCCATCAACGCCCTGACAGTCTAATAAACCTAGCATCTGTACGCCACATAACACACATTCACACTGGCTGCTTATAAAGGCTGAGAGGGCTGTGTCCAAACGCATTACCCACACAAGTCACACTTTCCAGAGGCCCTTTGGTCCTGAGAGCTGTGAATCATCCTCTACAGCCGGCGCAGGAAGCAGCTCGCCCACCGTCTGAATAACAAACAAAAAACAGAGCATTAGTCAAGATAAGCAAAGACCGTACAAAGGGAATATATTCTTTTTGAGATACCCATCAGTGTGTCAAGCTGGCGGCCGACCAGATAAAACACTCACACAAGGAGGAGGAGAAGACCAATGTGGGGCAGAGGCGCAGAGGACGGGACAATCTGGCAGCCAAGGAGCCTATGGTGAGGGTTGAACTGGAGTGGGACATCCCCATGGCGGTGACACTGCCCATACAGGTGCAGCCCGACCCTGCGCACCAACCTTTCCCCTTTCTGGACACGACTCTGGCAGATCTGGGGATCCAAGAGTGAGTTAACATTGTGGTTTGAAAATGACCTGGATGTGATGCTTATGTTGATTTTGCGTGTGCAGGTCAGAGGTCAAGGAGAGGGTGGTGTGGGTTGACACCACAAAGACTCAAGTGAAGAACAAAGCAGGGAAACTGAAGGAGAAAGAGACAACTATTTTGGAGGTAAAGATAACGCAAACCTTACTTTGTATGTATTATAAAATTTAAACGTATGTATTATTGCTTAGCTTAGGGTTACATAGCACCATATCTAAACATTTTACTGATGCAAAGTGTACAATCAGTAACAGTGAATACACTTTCTGGTGTCTTCTCCTACTTACCCAGAGTCAAGAAAAAGATCTTAGTATTCATTTTTGACTCCTAAATATTGTGTGTTTACTTGTGATCTTAATCCTTTTAAACTAAATATGAATTGTTTGTGTGTAGTTCTATATCTCTTCTGCTTTGCTAAACACAAAATATTATGCTGTAAAAATTGATTTCAACATTTATTTTTCTTTTGAAGGTTCGTGTGAAAGCACAAAAACCCGGAGACAAACAGCTCCAAGAGGTCCTGTACAGCACTGAGGCCCACACTGACCGCTCATTTTGCCGAACGGGAATGAACATCCAACCCTGGAAACAACAATACACAGGTGCTACCTAAAATCAAACGTTATTCATGTAGCCAATTTAAACTTTACTTCAGAGCCAGATGTACCAACTTTGTAGTATTTCTCACTTTGACCACCAAAAAAAGGGAGATATTTGTTGCTTAAATGGCATGTGTTTCTGAAGGACTTTTGTGTCTCTGCCAGGAGAGAATGAAGTAGTGCCAGTGCAGATGACTATGGCGCTGAATATGGAAAACCGACACTCCAATGGCACCAAGGCACAACGGGACATCTGAGGAGCAGCAACACTCACCACCAGCTAATATGAATCACCTAACAGGCTATCAACAAACAAAAGCCAGCAGCACTTTCTATGAATAGAGTTGTTTAAGTTTTGTAAATATCTTAGGTGTGTGTGTGTGTGTATGCTGTACATGAGCACTTTAAGCATAAAGAGACTTTTGACAGGGAGATACAAATTAATAATTATATTTAGAGATTTAGAGATTCAATTCATTGTCATTTCTAACCCGGGGAGTCAGAGGTCTTTCCAGATGGTGGTAAAACAGGACAATAGCAAACAACAGTGGCATTTAACAAGTACGTATGCACACAGGAAAACTGTTGTCACAGGATGGGGTAAATTCAAACTCTTAAAATAAAACATCAAACCATGTCCATAACAAATAAATACAAAGTTAATAGTCAGACTCAGAAGTTAATGTAATAACAACGGTAGAACAGTGGCTGAAGTGCTAAATTCACTCAAGTTTGCTATATTATATATATATATTGTTCAGTCCCATTTTCCAAATACAGTGCATGCCATGGCTATGAAGCAGAAATGGCTGCACTGAGCTTGGCCTGCTGCTCTCCGGGAAGCCCTCTCACAGCTGTGTGGAAGTCTGCCGAGTGCTGTTGGGCCAGCTGTTTCAGGAGCATGGCCACGGTTTTCTGAGTCTCTGTTGAAGAAAGAAAAGGAGAAATTCAAGCTAAGAGGGAAAACAGGCAGGTTTAACAAAAACAGAGGTCATCAGTATGTGTGACGATAATTAAACCCAAAAGTTGTTCCACATTTCAGTTCTTTTTATTCAAAAGCTGTTAATTCTTGCTAACACTGTCTAGAGATATTTACCTTGATCAACATCCTTATTGCCCAGGACATGAGTTGAAGCTGCGACTATAGGCTTCATCTGCTGCACAATCTAAAAAAGCAAGGAGATTTATAGATATAACACTGCTGTGAAAAATGAACATCATATGTATTATGATAAAGGTGTGCAGATGTCAAATTAACTATTAGATGCTATACTTTATGTCAAAACTTGAGAGGCTAATAACATGCTGTAAATGCAACACTGTTTAATAAATTATTTTAAAATGTAAAAAAAATGTTTACATAGTTGTTTTGCTAATACTGAAAAAAGGTAATTTTTCATATAATGTTGTAATATAATACATTCAGACAGAAAGCGGCTGGTGTTTACCACAGCAGGACTGCGTGAGTAGAGCATCGCCAGGCAGTTGTAAACCGTCTTGTTTTCCTCCATGTCTTCTTTAAGCGGAAGTCGTGCCACTAAAGCAGGCAAAACCTACAGCACACACCACACTATGTGAAATCCATCCTTAAATATTACTGTGTACTATATTTTGTGAGCCAAGGAATTCACCTGCTCCAGAGGGACAGCATCTGCATTACTCATAATCATCCTGCAGAGGGCACCACACAGGTTGTCAATCACTCTGAGGTCAGACTCTTTGGAGAGCAAGTTAGAAAACACAGAGAGCATCATGGGATAGTCTCTATACATCAGCTAAGGAACTGTTTTTTTTTTTTTGTAATCTTATTTTAAATTAAATGTCATGACACATTAATGGTGGAAGGATACGATGCTACAATAGGTCCAGCCGCCTCAGCCAAACAGCCTAATGCGTACACACTGTTGTTACGGACTTCATCGTCACTGTCCTTTGCTCCAGCAACCAGAACGGGAAGCAACCTGTTGGACAGTCTGCCTGCCACTCCCCGTCCTCCCTGTGCCTTTACCAGAGCCGCCAGTAATTCTCCAATGGTGCCCACAGAGAAGGACCTCTCTGCCACGGGACAAGAAGATTTCTGCCAAAGAGGAAACACCAGTCTGATACTGTTCAAAATGACATAAGAGCAATGATGAAGACAACAATGACCTCCTTGTCTCTTGACTTTAAATCATGCAGTGTCATTCCTTTGCTGCTATGGTGAGAGCTGCACTGACCTACTTCAGACTACATGTGTCCAAGGTAATAACTGTTAATGTCGTGCTAAATTGTTGTATCTGTCAGTGAGGCCAAACTTACTGCTTTGCTCATGATCAGAGGCAGCAGATCATTAAGGAAGGGCGCAAATTTGTCCGCTGGGACGGCAGCAGCCACCAGGGGAATACCCTCCCCAGCGTACTCCTGGAGCATAGCGTCATACTCAGCCTGAAATAGACCAAGAGGCAAAGCCACAAAGTTCACTCAGGGCTTTTACTTCTATATGTAGCATGTATGTTTTTTTTCTAGATCACAAACCTGTTGATCTTCATCATCAGCATCATCACAGCTGCCATCTTGACAAGTTGTCTGCACAGACAAAAATAGAAACATACTGGTTAACTATATAAATTATGATGATCTTTGTTTTTGTCTTAATATCTTGCTTTCAAACATTTTATTTAGTTTTCATTTTCACCTACAGTATTTTCTGTGCTATAGGGTGCACTTAAAAGCCTTCAATCTTCTCAAAAAACTACAGTGCGCCTTATAATCCAGAGCGCCTTATATATCAATTTATTCAACAAGATATATAATTTATAATGAGATTATAATGACGAGAGTGATCCGGGCATGCTGGATGCCGTAATCGCCCAACTGTTTAACTCGGACACTGAAGATGAAGAATTTGAGGGATTTGTGGACAAAGAATGAACTGAAAAAGTGAGTGTATTGTGTTGTATTTTGTTATAATGTTAACTGAACAGTTATGAGTTATTGTGAATACGCTATCGTTTAATTTAGCGGTCTCAGATTGTGTTTTTTTTTTTTTTTTCATGCGTTACAACTGAACAAGTTTGGGAGTTATGGTGAACGCGTTGAATAAAGTTTGACTGACCGACTTATCTGACTGTTTTGTTTCACCTTTTAGTCCGATGCGCTTTAGATGTGAAACAAGTTTGAAAATAGACCATTCAATGATAGTGCGCCTTATAATCCGGAGCGCCCGATAGCGCGGAAAATAAGGTACTTGTATTCTTAAGATCATTGCAGTGTAAATTCATTGATCCGTACACTGGATCAATAATGTACATATAAATTTCCAACAAAGACAAATTAAAATAAAACAGTCAATTGCACTATAAAACATTAAAGATATTAATTTAGCATATCGTCTTAATATCTAAAAACACTAAACAACTGCACAATAATAAAACCCTTTCACTTGCCTTTTTCTTAAGCACATCACGAATGGTGTTGCTAATTTCTTTAAGACGTTCGGGGTGTCTGAAAACCTCCTCCTTGCAGGATTTCACAACACTATTTATTGTTTCGAGGACACCCATCACCACTTGGCGCTCCTCATCAGTCTGTACTGCCTTGAGGAGGCAGGGCATCACCAAATCCAGCAGCTTCTGAAGAGCTGCATACAGCAAAATAAAAAGATACAGAGCAAATGGATAGCTACAGTGAGTTCAAATCGCTTTGTTGCAATTTACATTTTATCTGCTTCTTATGATCTCTTTCTGCACCAAGATATTCACAGCAACAGATTTTAAATGCTCACCCTGGTAGTTAACATCAGTGGGATTTTCCTGCCACACTTTGTGCTGAGCTCTACAAAACTGACCCATAGGCTCCCAGTGCTGCCCTGCGGACATCCTCATGGGCATACTAAGAGAAAGTGTATATTGTGGAGTTTAGTCCAGAATCATCTAATAGTTATAGAGATTTATTAACAGCCAAACACAAATAACCCTGCAACTCAAACAGAAATCACAAGGTGCCCTTCACACAATATTAGGCAGAGAGCTGTGTGTGACTTACATCGCTCATCTCATACACCTGCTGGAAGCAGGACTCAAGGAACGGCTGGAAGGCAGCACTGTCACATAGACCACAACAACACAAGGTAAAATAAACTTGACCTACTTATTTGACAACTAAGTTTAGACTCCATATTCTAAAAATTTTTTTTTGCTGTTTGTAAAAGATACTCTTGCTTATTTTCTTACCCAGTGTTGAAGGCAATCTCTCCCAGTGAGTCACAGGCATCTTCCTTCTCATCTATGTAGGCATTTTCAACAGTGAATCTGAACGAATCAGACAGTGTCAGCGTCCCTCTGTTAATGGACAGTTAAGTGTGTGTGCATGTGAACATCCTGTACCGTGAAACATCATGAACGTCAGTCTCAGTGTCATCTTCCAAGAAGTCATTGACATCTTTCTCTTCATGATCCTCCTCATCGTCGTCTTCATCATCAAGGAGGACAAATGTTTTGTCTTCCTCAAGGTGTGCCTTTGAAGAACACAAAAAGCCACTTTAGCAGTCCTGTTTTACACATGCAGTTTTACTTGGTGAATGTAATTTATACCGTGATGCCTTCATTTGACTTAAGAGCAAGCACCATGACAGTTGTGATGGCAGTGAGATGAGGAGTCAGGCTCTCAGGACTGATAGTGGACACAGCAGAGTACAAACTGTACCTGATGTAGAAAAACAACAAAAGAATATAGGAAGTGTTATCACCAAAGGCTCATATGAAGCTGGGTTTAGAAAGTCTTGATTTAGACCGAAATGTGCCAAAACAACATACGTGCAGCGTCTGAGATCAGGATCATCAATATTGTCAGTGAGATTGAGGCCCAGGCAAACACACTCTGCAGCAAGAGGACTGAAGACGTCTTTGCCAATGGTTCGGGCCAGCACAGACAGAGTGTCTACCATGGGAAAAGAAAGCAAACATCCACTCTAGCTTGTGTGTTACTCATGTTGCATATTTGGCCCCATTATAAAACAGCTTATAAGTGTTGTTTTCTTACCTAAGGACTGAGTTTGCAGAGACCTCATTTCGTCCGAGGTAGCTGTGAGAAAGCCCTTCAGACTTTCAATAACTGGAGTGAAGTAAGGAACAAGTAGTTCCTTGGCGGCATTGGCTGTTAAAGGTGATTCAGAGGTTTAATTATTTTACATGGAGCCAAGAATATTTTGTATGCTTTACTGCTTTATTAATTACTGCACCTATGGCTCCTATGGCTGACACAGCAAGCTCCTTGATCCTGTGGCTTTCTGCATTGTTGAGGGCAGACAACATAGTTTCCATCAAAGTGGGGAGGTAAGGCTCAATACCTGTGCCTGAAAGTTGCAAAAACATGAAATTATGAAAGCAGTTTTTTTTTTTTTTTTTTTTTGGAGACGTGTTTAGTACTCTGAAATAGGGCTGCAACTAACAATTATTTTGATAATCTATTAATCTCTCGATTATTGTTTAGATTAATCAGATAGTGAAGCGCGTGTGGTTAAAAACCTGCAGTGTTTTAATGTTACTGTTAAAAATATTTGAAAATAACCAAAATACCAAAAATTACTTAATTTTTTACCAAATTTGAACCAGACAAAGCTACAGGTCTGCCACTTGAGGACATTTGGATAGAGCATATATACACAAAAAGATATTTTTAATCAAAAACACAAAATGTACAATGTTTTTAACTGTTTCTGTGGCTTTACTGCTCTGTCTTGGTAATAAACCCTCCTCTCTCAGCACATTGCATGTTTCAGTGTCTATGAATACCCCAGTTAATGATTAAACAGTTATTAAATTAGTTGATGATTCTTTCAATAATCGAACATAATTGATTAAACCGATTAGTTGTTGCAGCCCTACTCTGAAATGTTCTTTAGCTTACCAAGGTTTTCCATAAAGTTTTCTAGGGCATAAAAGGCCTTAGTGACATGGACAGTTTTGGTCTGATTCAAAGATGTAAGGTAGCCCAGGAGCAAGGGCATCAGCTCGGCACAATATTTACTTATATCTGGCTGTTTATAAAGTAAACAGAGAGAGAGAGAGTAAAGAGCAATTATTAATGAACAATTATATATTTAAGAGGTACATTGTAAAACAAAACACTTATTACTATTTTGTTACCTGCAAATGCTCTGAGAACTGTCCAAGAGCAAAAAGGCCAGCACTACGCACCACCTGGTTACTGTCTGAAAGACTCTGGCAAACTGTTTGAAGCACTAATGACAGCATTCTGGTAAAAACATACACAAAGTAGTTCAATTCAACCTCAATCCTATGTCCACAGAAAAAGATGAATGGACTTAAATGTGGTCTAACTTGGTGCGTATGTAGTCAGCACAACCCTCAGCCAACACAGCCAGACACATGAGGCCTCCTTTTCTCTGATAGGGGTTTTCACTTGCGAGAGCGGCCTGAGCGAGGGGCATCTAATGTACACAAACAGACACATATTAAAACACATTAAAAACCATCATTAAAAAAGCAATTGACCCATCCAATACAATAAATATTATTATTTAATTTACAATGTAGGCGTACTTACTAGCTGTTGGAACAGTTTCTCCGGAGGCATGTGAAGTGCCATTGTGTCAATAATCTATAAAATCAAAATAGAGTTTAAGCTTAGTTTAATTTAACTTTTATTCAATAATCACATAGAGAGAAAATACGTTTACCAATTGATTACCTGAGCAGCACAATGTTTTGGGCTGTCACTGTCTGCACCATCACCATCATCGTCCTCTTCATCCTCTGGGTCCTCTTCACCAGGAGGGGGTGCTGCAGTCAGCACAGGGAAAATGGACTGCAGGATGGGATTCAGCAGTTTCTGCTTAAGCACAGTCTACAAGAGAAATATTTTTGTTAACAAATGTACTGTAGTCTTTTACTTTTGTTTGAGGCATTTTAGCTTGACAAATATAACATCATAGAAGAAAAACATGCCCGTGTTTAACTTACCTTGCTCTTTAATTTGATTAGGAAGCTAATACAAGAGAGAGCCTTCACACGCAGAGAGTTGTTCAGTGTGGTGTCAGTGCCCACCTGACCAAACACATACCCACAATACATTCAGCACATACACTGCATTTTAAAAGTAAGAGTTACAGACAACACAAAGTACCTCCAGGCAGAAGCTGACGATAGCGGAGACATGGGGAACAATAATGGTAACCTCACTCTCCATAAGCTCATTGAACACCTCCATGGCCTCACTGGCTTGATCCTGGAATGATAAAAAATTATGATTACATTTTATTTATGGAGTTTTAAAATGTCAATTTATCTATCAGTATGTACCTATAAGAAGTCACATTTTACCTGATTTGCCTTAATGAGTGGTTTTAAAGCATTAATCAGACTAGGAATCATGGAGCGCATTTGGTTCTGTCAAGGAAAGAATAGTTTTTAGGATTCATTATTGTTTGACAGTTGCAAAATATTTGCAAAATGACAAACACAAACAGAACTTCTAAACAGCCCAAGCCATAGCTCAAACAACTGCAAGAAAAACTGAATATGGTTGATAGGTTTGAGAGTTAAAAGGGCATGTGGACATATGGCTTACCATCTCCTCTGAGCCGATGTATGGTGTTAGAGAGGTGATAGTACAGATGCAGTAGAACAGGGCTGTTGGGTTGTTGAGGTCCTGCAGCACAATGGCAAGCAGCTGTAGCAGCTGACAATAGTGAGGCTTGAAAGGCTCAGGGTTTGACTCCACAACTTTATTCAGCAAGAGAAGGCCCACCTTAAGAAAAGATATATAAATGCTTTTTTCACTTATGTAAAAATTCTCTTTAGCCTGTTTTGTGCCAGATCAATTATAACAGAAATAAACAAAGTCAAGTACACACTCAGTGGTACAGTACCTGTCTGTCATGAGGATTGCTGCTCTTAGTCGACTGATTAAGGAGCTGCAGCAGAGCAGGCCAGTGGTCTGGAGTCTCATACCTAACCATCGAAGCACAGAGCTGGGAGAGAGAGTGCTGCACTGTGTGTCTGAAGCACAAATGTACAATCATAACTATATCTTGCTTAAGGTTTTGTGATAGTCATATTGTAAATACTACACAATAAACAAATGACTTACTCGGTTTCTTGCATAAATGCCTGCAAAACCACTGCCTTCAGGCTGTGCATTTAAAAGCAAAATGACACAGTAAGAAACAAGAATAAATTTTCTACAACAAACACAATATATGTAGCCTCTGACCTCTCTCTGTCATTGGGATTTATTTTCTTCCAATGTTTTTTTACCCTCACTCTCAGCATCACTGCAGCTGTCTGACGGATCTACAGGGTGGACAGACATGACAAGGCAGAGAAATAACATTAGATGTTACATTCACAGATGCATTTGATTAGCACTTTCTTTCAACCAAACAAATACCTGTGGATTCTGGGACCCACTGATGACAGCACAAAGGGCTGGGATAATGGCAGGATCTTTGAAAGCCTGTTTGAGCTGGACTGTGGCCTAAACAGACACACAAAAAGTTCACGTTAGCCAAAGACAACTTGGATTGATTATAATAGTTTTAAAAAATCGTCAGTTTACTGAAAGTCCACTGCCAACATAATATCAATGACAAATTGTGTGAAATAGACGCAGGTAACGGTAAAGTTTTCTAGCCTGGTCGACCGTTGATAGTTATTCGTAAGTTAACTAACGTTGGTTTGGACGCAAATCGTGTCTTGTGTGTAGCGTTAATCACTTGTTCTGATCAAGTAAATTTTTAAATTGCTCAAAGATGTATTTAGCCTGTTACCTGCTGAATGATTGCATTGTCAGGTTCTGTCAGCTGAGAGAGAAGCTTTTCAAGTTCTTGTGTCATCTCGCCAAGTTAGGGCTGGTATTCGTTTTGTAACCGTTTCCAAAAAAGCAAAGTTTGATTAAAGAAAAGAGTTGTGTGCCTCTAGCCAGCCGGTGTCCAAAATATCAATTAGCAAAGCGATGCCAACAGCTCGGTTGGCTGGTTTCGTGTTGTTTATTCCCGGTGAGTCAGTTGAAAAAGTGCAGTGAAACGTTTATTTCTGAAGAGTGTAAAAGGCACAGGTTCTGTTCGGTGCTGTCCGTTAGGGTTGAGCTGTCCGCACGCGGGCCAGAACCGGCCAGAGTTCCATGTGAGTTCAGTTAAAGAGACAGACATCTGACTGAGCCCGCGGAAAAACTCACAGCGCCTCCAGCTGGACAGGAGGGCATCCTGTAAACGCTATCAGGTCAAAAAATTTATTTTATTTTATTTTTTTTTTAAAAACACACAGAATACAATGTTTTTATATCCAGTGTTTTCCCCCAGCACTTGATAGTGAAGGTGGCCACCTTGGCTATAAGCACTTACCTCCTTGGCTTCCATTTAATAGGCTTTTATACATTTACTTTATTCCCCATAAAACCCAATTTCGAATGCTTTTATGATGCAATGTTTATGTTAAATTAACTTTTGTGGCAAGTAGGAGTTGTAAGTGTGTTGTATAAATGACATCAATTTGTAGGTTCTCAATTTGGAGGCACTATGAGTTGGCTACCACTTTCACTAACACTCTTTCTGCAGGAAATACTGATATTATTATATAAATGTGAGCATACAATTACAAAAGCCTTTCATTTATAACCAGCTTAGAAAGGCAGACTTAAAAATCTAGTCCAATATACACATTTTGTCATCATAAATAACAAATGTTTTAACAAAGATGAGGACTTGACATTTACGCAAGCCAACTGGCCAAATGTATCCAATAAGATTTTTATTTTGGCTGAAAACACAAATACTACCACTAGCCACTTTGGCTGGGTGAATTTTATGCATACCTGTATTTTATCTAGATGTTAGGCCTGAATTTTTCTTTGCTCTGCTTAAGTCTATGCCAAATTTATAGTAAATCATAATGATTAAAGAAAGTAATATTAATGAATAATGCTAAGATGTTTTTAAAAGATGTGGCACCACATGCACAGAGATACCATTTATTCTTTCTGCCTACGTAAATCTGTTTTTTAATAAATAAATTCCCTTTTCATTCCTTTTTCATTTCTTTAACCTTATTGTATACTATGAAACATGCACAAAAACTGTGGCAAGTAAAACAGAATTTGGCTAGTAACTGACAAAGACTAGCCACTGTGGCAGCGAGCAAAAAAAGAAAATGTCAAGCCCTGATAAAGATGTGCAAATATGACACATAAGTGCTATTAAGGTATTGTTCACTTTAATATGAATTAATTAATGTTCTTAAAGCAACTATGCTTGTACTGGTGTGTGTTGTTGTGTCAGAAACCTGGGCTGTAATTTTCCAGCACGTGGGTTAGGGTTATGCAAATACACCCAGGGTATTTCACGGCTTGGACAAACACACCCTGCCCAGTCTGTGATGAGTAGAAATGCAAATGTACCTATTAGGCTTGCCATTTTACTGCTAACTGAGTCATTACCACTTCCATGCATACGTATAGCTGAAGGAACACAAACAACCATTCACATGTTTACACACCCCAATGTGATTCAGCTTAATGAATATAACCCCAAAACATGATCAGGAATTTTAAACAACATGTCATACCACCATGTGTGGCCCTAAACTCAGATTCCTAACACTTAGTAGGCTACTGTAATAATATTTCTTCCACACAGATGTCTACATGCTACAATTCAAATTATTAGTATTTAGCACAGGACACAAAAGCTCTTATTCCTAGTCATCAACACCAAAGCAGAGGGGACTTCTCGATCATTCCTGTAATAAACTAATTCTTAAACCACATAACCCCACAAGAGCTAGTGGAGAGTTTAAATGTGCACAGTTTGGATTTGTACACATGCATTTCTAATCTAATTAAGTGCAAGTTATTGCTAGAATGCAGTGAGTAATTTAGTGAAGCCATACATTTATGTACAAATTTGTTCTAATGCTAGTAGGGCAACTCGGGATTTATTAACCAAAAATAAATTCTTCGCTTAATATTCTGCTAAAAATAGTAAATGGTAAAAGTATTTGTTTTATTTTTGTTTAAAATAAGCTACCCCACCCACTGAGGTGGGCTATTCATTCCGATACTGAAGGTGAATGAGGAGATTGGTCCATGTGAAACGCCACACCCACACACGTCTTATAAACAGCCTATGGAGGGCTGCGCCCCCAAATTTTAAATAATTGGCTCCTCGGGATTAGTTTGTGCAGGTCAGGGTCGTGGTTTTATTCATGTAACGTGCAAAGCTTTTACGCAGTCAGGGCTTCAATTTAAAATCTCAGACCTATTTTTACGATTTTACCTTTTTTACGCACAACGCACAGACCTGCTCACTCAGTATGGCAGACTGGAAGGCGCAGATAAGTTATAATTACAACCCGTCCTACCATGCTTACGCTTACAGTCTTATGTACCAACCTGGGACGGAGCAAAGCCATGTTAATTTGACCTCTTCTTGGGCCGAACCCGGACTCAGCGATTTGAGCGGTTATACCTCGAGTGCGACCCAGGCCTACTACACTCCCGCTGCTGCGCCGAGGAGCCCGGAGCAGTCCCCGCCTGAAAGCCCGGAGCCACAGACCTACAGCGGCCACGGCCACTACCAGGGCACCGGGCTGGTCTACCTCGGTGATACAGAAGCAAGCCGCCTGCTTCTGACCGGACAGCCCCGGGAAACCGAGAACAGACGGGCTGGTAGCGACTCTGCAAGCGACTCGGAACCACACACTTCGCCAGGTAAACGCATAAAGCACATGTCGCCTTTTTTCCGAGCACCGCTCAAAATGTTACTAACGATTTTAGTTTTACTTTACTTTTACTTACATCATTTCCAATGCGCTCGAAAAATTTCTCCACCAAAATTGACGTCCAATTTATTTCCATGACGTAGATTTTATTTCAAATGTCCCACCACAATGACGATATCTCGCGATAAAATCCGAGAATCGCATGCAACATTTACATTTAATATATTTGCATTACCTTTTTAATTGATAAATGCGTCTCTCGAGATACTGTTGCCTATTGTAGTGTTTTGAAAAGCACATTTAATATTTTTTCTTTTGGTTATTTTAGTCCTACTGTTTCTTTTCTCTTCCTGCCCTTGTTTGGACTTTTAGATTTTTCTTAGTGTGGAGGTCAGTAAAAGGGGAACACACGGCCTACTCTAATTTTACTCTGGAAAAAAATTACACCAAACATTTAACATCGAACATGCTGTAGCCCCAAGGTCTTAAAAAAATATCAGTAGGTATTGAATTTTGGTCATCTAGATGTGAAATATGTACAAAAAAAATCATAATATAAATTAGAAAATAAATACAAAAATGTACTGTCACACTGGAGTCATTTTATCTTTATTAAACTTCTAAAAGATGAGGGTTTCATAGAGTGGTACCAATAATTCCTTAGTGTAAAATTCATACAGATTGTTTTTCTGTTGACAATGTTTGCCTTAAATTTCACTTTAAATGGCAATAAAATGTCTTCCAGTTCACATGACAAACCCAGAGCTACCCTGATAATAGTTGCAAGGAAGAAAATAGTTATAAATCACATCTTTATGCCTCTAAATGGCAACCTTTTCTTCTTATCTTTCAGATTCGTGGAGCTCTGGCAGCAGCGGAGAAGGCAGTCTCCCTCAGGCTGATCCTGCAACATGGGCTCACAAGACCGACCTCGACGATGAGACTAGCAGCAGGAGTCCTGATGCTACTCAAGACCTTCCCATTAAAGAGGAGCCACAGACCTACTGTATTATCGGTGGCGAGAGTACCGACAATATGGCTACCTCTCTCAATGCACCTTCAATTGCCCCGAAAAATCCGAGCACTACTAAAGGGAAAGTCAGAGCCGCTTTTTCAGAGACCCAGATGAATGCTCTTGTCCAGCGCTTTAATGTGCAGAGGTACCTCACTCCAGCAGAAATGAAAAACCTGGCAGAGCTTACAGGACTGACATACAAACAGGTTAGCTTTGTTTTGTGCCTGTCTTTTTGTTGCCTGAGCTCCTGATGCAAACTAATTCTACTTACAGGCACTAGTTTATCATTTATTATTTTGGTATTCTTGAAAATTAATGTTTTGTTTGTATAGGTCAAAACATGGTTTCAGAACCGAAGGATGAAGCTAAGGAGACACCAGAAAGACAACAGCTGGGCCTCAGAGCGTTACACAATTAACAAGGACAATACAGGACATGGAGCAATCTTCACCAACGTCTCCTCACATATCCAGCCTGTAAGTGCCATTCCCAGTGCATCATCTTATATTGTCTGACCCCCAAGAGTTTTGTTCACTATGAGCAGAAACAAAGGCTCGGACATAGATAAACACATCCATAATGGAGGCCATACCAGAGTTTGACTGTGGCCTTAAAGGCGAGATGTAACATTGTAAACTTGTATTCTGGACTGTATGGTTATATTAACTACCAAACCATATCTTTTTAGTATCAGGGAGAGGCCAGACCTGCATTCAAAGAACATTACAACCAGCATGTGATAGAGGCAGCACTGAAGAAGACTGCACCCCCGAATCTGGCTTTTTACTTGGCTTCAATGGGAGGAGCTGCTGGGTCTGCTGGTTATCCTACATGGTCATCCAGCACTCCCCAAACTGGTGTCCATAGCCGGCCCCAGGCACCAAGCTGGACCCTGACATCAGACATCAGCCACTTCGACTACAGTGCATTTAACTCACCGAGTCTTGCCACTGTTCCAGATACAGGTTTTAAGGAAGGAGAGCAGATCAACAGCAGGGCCTCCCACAGCACAGTCATCGTCCAAAGCGCTGCGCAGTAAAAGCTGTTGGAGCTGATGGCTTGAATGCTTTTATGTGTTAAATGTTGACCATCAGCTGTGTTTTCTGACTGTAGTTTGTAAATAACATAGGTCTTTTTTTTTTTTTTGTCTGACCGGGTGTACATATGCTGTCATATGTATATTCATACTTCTGTTGAAGAGGAGTTTTATCATGAAGTTTTATTTTTATATACAACTTTATTTAATCCATGTTGTGTGTTCCTTGCCCTTGCGCTGATGCTAGCTGGAGTCAAGTTGGATTCTTTTTGTCATTTGGTTTTTGGGAATGTTTTAAGGTATATGGATGCTGATCTGATGTGCGCACATTTCAACACATTCTCTATAAATACAGTTCCACTCAAAACCTTATTGTCCTTCACACTTTTCTTATGCAACACTGTTGAACCACATGCTTTGCTTTTGTTTTTTGTCTAACTTGAACTTCCTGGTTTACTGGGTTGCATCTGTTGAGGGACCATGCACTTGTGCTTGCTGAAGCTTTGCTGGGCTAATAAAATAAAACCTGGTTAGGCAAGACTGTATTAAAGCATTTTATTGAAAAGACTATTTACAACAAAACGTGGTCATTAGTTGACCACGAATACAATGAGAATATTGCTCCCTTCACCAACATCTTGCAACATCTCAATCTACAAGGCATCATTTTTAACCATAATAGGGCCACATTATGCGCAACAGCTAGCCGAATTCACAAATACCTGATTCTATATGCTATCTTTAAATGTGAAAATACTGCATTAAAACTGCAGTACATTATATTTGTCTCAGTGGGTAACCAGTAACTGTAACTTTGACAAACAACCAGAGCAAACTAAACTATAACCCAAAATCACTGACTGGGTCTGAATTGACATTGAATTAGCTCAAGTGAATGTTGTTCCCTTTTGTACAACAACTCACATTTAATGTGTGATTGCTAATATAAATTGAATGCACCTATTTAGTCATAGATCCGGCTTTCCCTTTATCCCCAACAAAGATGGCAGTTTCCATTTGCTGCACCTTAAAAGGCCCCTTTTCTCCTTCATTAAACTCTGAGGAGTGTGTGCATTTGGCTGTCGGACAAAAAAAAAAAACAGCAGAATGCGGATTGTCCATGTGGATTACAATGTGTATATAAATGCACCATTTATTTTTAGTCCATTTTGAGGCTACGATAGATGTATCGAATAAAGGCTAGTGAAGCCCAGAATGAGACACTGCCCAGCATCAGCGAGAATACCATTGCTGTGAGTAGTGAGTAACCAAAGAACTCCGTGCTCTGAACCAGCCCACTCATGGACGACCGATTTCTGTAGTAAAAAACAGAGTACACAAAAATAAAGAGGCCAGTGGAGCCTGTGTTCAGAACGCTTCGCCACCACCAGCGGTAGTCCTCGCCAGATAAGAGGAAGTATGTGAGGGCCACAGAGATGCAGGCGCCCACTGAGATAAGGATGGCAAAGACACACAGCAGGATGCCATACAGTGTGTAGTGCTCTCTGCCCCAGACTGTGGCAAAAATATAGTACAGCTCAACTGAGATGGCACTAGAGGAAAGAGTCAAGAGACAAAAGAAATGAGTATGCATGAAAGTAGTCAGGTACAACATTTTGAAGGTTGGAACAAATTACAAAATCTCTAGTGTTAATACTCTCAATAAAAAAACAGTAAGTAGTATAATGAATTTGGCAATAGTGGAAGAAGTACTTAATTTAGTAAAGTAAAAGTACAGATAAAGAAGCAGATATTTACTAAAGTAAAAGCAAAAGTATTACCTTAAAATTTCTACTTTGTGTACAAATTGTGTTGATTGCTAAAGATATTAAACTGGTGCAGCAGAAGAGACTGAATCTGTCCGTGTCTTCTGTCTTTTTTATTTTATGTTTCTAAAGGAGTACTACTTTACTGCATCTGTTATATTTAAGTACTTGTGTGTGTCTACAATAAGGGCATGACAAAAACAAAATTATTTTAAACAAAAACTCAAATACTCAATACTTTGTACTTCAAACCAACTGATACATTAAAATTGTACTTAAGTAAAGTAACCGAGTACTTTTACTTCATTACATTCCACCACTAGCATTTTGGGGATAGATCAAATTGTGCTCATTGATTGAATGCGTCTAACTGTAAAAATTAATGTTTTGCAGATTTGGTAATTTTCTTTGCACACTGAACATTACCTGAATGGCAAGAAGCCACCAATGGCCATGTGAACTGCTGCATGTTTGTACCAGGGCTGTGCAGGGATCTGACGAGGGATGTTGCGCGTACGACATGGCGCCTGAAAGCTGCCTGCCCGGTTCTTTCCCACTATTCCTCCAATCACAGTGAGGGGGAAGCCCACTAGCACCCAGGCCCCAAGCAGTAGCAGCACAGTGGTAGCTGGCAGGGCCTGTGTGGAGCCACTCCACCAGTGAACAGAGTTAACCACACTCCATGTCAGAAACAAAGGTGCTGTGCAATAGAAAAAAGGAAATAGTAAATGTAGTCATAGAAGCAGTTAAATACGTCATCATTTTTAGCACAGTGTGAACTCACCAGAGAAAAGCGAAGAAGTGAGGATGATGTTCCAAACCCAACGCTGACCATTTATCTGGGTGTAGAAGCTGCAGGAGACGTAGCCTGACACACAACTGGTGAGAGCATACAGCGCAATAGCTGCCGAGTTGATGGCGCCATGTCGGTGCACATTAAACATCCCCAGTAACGCCATCAGAATGATTCCTGAAATAATAGTTTTGCAATTTCATGAACAGTCCTACATGAAAGAATGAAAATATAGTAGAACAGTGTGTGTTTAAAGCATAATTTTATTGTGATCATTATGTATTAGTATGTATTATTCTAATTTTATTGGATAACCATGATAATCACAATTAAATAAATATACGGTATGCTTGAAATATTTTTGTTCTGTGGGTGTACTGACTCTATATAAAAGGTTTCACTTTGAGGTGTACTACTAAAGACTTTTCCAGAATATTCAGATATTTTTTGAGTACTCAAGGACCACTCCAGCATATTGTCTAGTATGTCACATTTATGCCTGGATGCCACCTAATGTTTGTACCAAGTTAATAGTTAATACCCAATGATACCTTTGTGATCATTGGGTTTTAGTTTGTCATTTTTCAATGGTGCTTGATACAATAATAGTTCCCATATATATAATAATAGACTCTAGAGACTGAAATTCAACAAATGCATGTGTCTTCTGTCAATATTACTGAACATCATACTCACCAGTGGCAAGGGTAAGGAACTGTGCCCCTACTCCCAGGATGGCACACAGTAGGCTTTTGTAAGGAGGAAACCTGAAGACATCAGTATGTATGATCTTCCAGCCATTGTCTCCCTGGTCCAGATCATCACAGCTACCGTCCTCTTCTACATTATATCTGCATGTGTGAAGAAGCACTTATTACAGTTATATAATAATGTGCCCAAGATTTTTAAATACCATAAACACTTACAAATTGCAGCAAAGGAAAGTTGTCAAATTGTGACAACAAATATTATGAGTGTTGTTTTTACTTTGAAGGCTCAAGTAAGTTTTTTGTTGACTGACCTGGCAAAGTCATTCTTGAGAACTCTCATGAGTATAATAATGACAAAGCCGAGCAGCAGCACCACCAGCACCAGTGAGTTGATGATGGACAGCCAGTGGATCTCCAGCGTTTTGGGAAAGAAGGAGTAGTCTCTGAAACGCTCCCCACGGCGTGAATGAGGCAAAGGGGACTCGAACCAATGCACGCTATAGGTATGGGTGACTGTGAGGCCACCTCCACCCAGCCCAACTCCACCAACTCCAGTACCTGCTCCTTCCTCTAAGGGAACTGGTTTGACGTCTTTGACCGAGACATTGGCGAAGATTATGGTGTCACCATTGTACTCTATGTTGAAATCAAGATGAGTCCATAAAACAACCTGTATGGGAAAAAATAAATAAAAAATCAGATATAACAAGGTATGAGTGATAGGAAGTAAGGAACTGATTTACAAGTTTTACTTACTGCAAGAGGAACTTGACATAAAACAAATTTCACACCTGATACGCAAGGCAAATTTAAAAATAGATCAACTATGTTAACTTACCTTGTGGCTGTGCGGTAAGAAGCCACTCTCCTCCAAGTATCCCACAAATCCCCAGATTGGAATGTCATCGAGAACAAATTCAAAGTAGTACAACTCCTCAATAGCCTCACGAAGCTGGTCCACCTTCAATAGACAAAACATTCGTGCTCACTTATCACGATAATGCAAAAAAGTACTGCATGTCTTCAATGTTTTTGCTGTCATTTCCCATAAATGTAAGGCTAGAATTGGCTGTCTTATATTATTTATATCTGGACTCTTTTAAATGACAAAACAAAACATAAATGATTCCAACAAAAATGGCTTGGATTAAGCTAGAATTGTTTATCTATAATTACAAGTCAGGAATATTTATAACATATTTGTTAGAGTTTTGCATGGCATAAAACTAGCGTTCCTTGCTTTTGCATATTTTAAAAATCCAATAATGCATGTCATTACAGTAAGTAGAGAAGGGTGCAGTAATATGATGTACCTGTTTTTCTGAAAGACTGAGCTGGCAAAGCACTTTTTTCTCCACGTTCTCCCTGAACTGTATATGATACAGTGATTCAGCCATTCTGTCACCGTCCAACACCTCTCCCAGACTCAGCGACTTGTGATGCACCTGGGAAAAGAATATCATACTTTATAAAAAACATGGAAAATAGTAAAAAATAAATAAATAAATAAATAAACATTACAAAATCAAGATTTTTGTTTTTTAAGGCATACACTCTAACACAGTAAATTTGTCTTAACCATATTTAGTGATCTAAGCTTTAAGGATAACAACATAATGTATAAATATGCAATAACTTACAATTCCTTATAAGATTTGCAACTTTGAGCATTGATTAAGAAGTACTGGTCAATATTTACAATTGTGCACCATATGTTAAAAATGAAATATTGAACTGAAATGTGTTTTTTGAATTGTTTTATACTGAATTGCCTCTCTCCTATTGCTTTCCTGTTTTCACCCCGCTTACTATTCACGTTGTTGCAGCAATGTACTGTATTAATGTGCAGTGAAGCCAAACAAATACTGACCTTTTCCGGCCTGCAAACAGGCAGGGTGTAGTAATGATATGTCTCTTGGGGGTTATGATAAGGGCCCACTTTGTTGACATAGAGAGTCACATTGTCGCCTTGTTTGTAGCCCACTGCCCAGCCTGAGAAAAAGCACAGGATCAAGACGCAGTGCAGCCCCATGGTCCTCCAGCAGCCACCTGGCGGGTGTCCTGTTCCACACTGCATAACCCCTGTCACAGAGACAAACAAACTCAGGTTTGTAAAACAAGAAAAACGCTTTCTCCAGTCATTCATGTGAAAGGGCCACAGTCCAAATTATTAATTAGCTGCACCAAGTGTACCCCGCCTCAGGCCCTAAGTTGATGAGATGAGCTGTGACAACAGAGGAAACTATATCTTAATTAGCTCATAAATTATATTAAAAAAATACAATATTTATACTACATAAAAAATTAAATTTCCTTATATACACACTGATGGCCAATGTTTTAAACGCCACAGTGGTGACACTAGAGTTTCCACAGAAATTATGAACGTCTGTTATGTAAGTAAAGAATTTTTGTTTGTTTGTTGTACCATATTTTATTGTAGCTACACATGTACAAGCTGTAGTCATTGTAATTAAATGTAGTCGTTAGTGCTGTATAAAAGTAAGAATATGCTAAAAGTAAAACAAGAGAAATGTTAGAAATGAGAGGAAGAAGTATTTATCCAACCTGAGGCATCACTTGGATATGTGTAATAAAACTAAGTATATTATATTTTCTTTTACAAACGTCAATCAGCCTAGTGTTTTCAACAGAAACGCTGTCATACCACTCTGCCTTCTGTCCTGATGTTGCAGATCCAATCAAACCAGCCTGTCCACTCCAGGCCCCGCTGACTCCTCCTGGCTCCGATCCGCAGCGACAATAGTGCTCTCAGTGTACGGCTTTACTGCCAAACATCATCACGGCAGCGTTTGAGACGAAATACCGAGATCCGGTTCATCAATTACATCCAAAATACACCGAGCAGTCCAAACATCCGAAGCGTTTTCTTCGAGGGAATCTGACTCCACGTCACCTTAAAAATAAAAATAACGACGGCTCGATTGAGTTTTCCGGAGAGGTCGGAGGAATACAAAAACACCTCATAGGTTACTTATAAGCATAGGGTAATGTAATTTATCTTTAGTTAGTAAAAATGCTTTGTTTTAAGTGTTGCTAATAAAATGCAACATCTGTAAGGAGTGAAAAGCTACCTGAAAAGCAACCTATTTCGCTGTCCAGACCGGATTTCCTTCATCGGATACAGCCAATCAAGCGTTTTCATTATATTTCCGGGTTAGAACCGAGACCAGTGTAGTCGCATGTACAATATCGATCTGATACTCTTTTTTTTTTTTTTTTATTAGATGTTGTCATTCTTTGTTGATTATTTACATTTAGTCCAAGTACATCTATCTCATTTTCCCTAAAAGCTAGTTTCATTTCTTCCTTGACAGATATTGTTTAATGTCAGGAGAAACGTACGTGTTCGCAAAATAACGCCCCAGGAAGAAAAGTTTCACGACGTAAGCTCGGAATCTCACCTTTATAAATAATCACTTTCTCTACAAAACAAAAAGTACACTCAGCTTATAGTAATATATTTTATCGTGTAATAAGGCCCATAACCACTACGCTGGGTCTTTAAACAGTTTAATGTAGCGACTTGTCTGATTTTGGATATTTGAGCCTCTTTTTCTGTGACTACACACTGTTAACGAACCGGTGCGTAACAACCAATCACAGCAGAGCAGGCCTGGTATGCAACCAATCACCATCGTCTTTAGTCAGCGCCACGCATCCTCTCAGCCAATCATCTTCGCCTTTAGTCAGCTCGACACATCTACTGATAATGCCTTCTGCTCTGTTTCCCGCGAAACACACTCGCTCAGGAAAGCAGACGTGTGGACCCGCAGACTACAGGCTACAGCTCATTCACAAGGTAGTTTAAATATTTTAAATGGACGTTATTAATGTCAAAGCCCCTTTATTGTGAAGGAACTTGTCATTGTCCGAACTGCGGCTTGTATATGATGCTAGTTTGGTTGTAGCCTTCACTAACTGCAGACTCGGCACATGTTTTTATGCTGCATCAGTCCAAAATAATAGCAAAAAGGTGGACAAATTTGGTTATGTCCTAACTGATGCAAGTGCCCTGTTTTTCAGATTTGCAAATCAAAGTGATCTGTAGCCGAACACAATGGGAATACATGGACTTGCTAAACTAATAGCTGATCAGGCGCCTGGTGCCATCAAAGAGCAGGACATAAAGAACTACTTTGGTAATGTCTCAGTTTGCATTCTCTCCTACAATACAAAAGACAAACACAACTGTGTCTGTTCTTTATTTAGACACTGCCAAGGCTAAACTTACTCTTTTATTACAGGCAGGAAAATAGCAATAGATGCTTCTATGTGCATTTACCAGTTCCTGATTGCTGTGCGACAGGATGGTAATGTGCTGCAGAATGAGGATGGAGAGACGACAAGGTGATTTTGTTTAAGCTTAAGTATCAGTAAATATAGAAAATTATCAACAAGATGAGCTACACTATTTGATTTCGTTAACCATACATTGTTGCCCTTTCCAGCCACCTGATGGGAATGTTCTACCGGACCATACGCATGCTGGAGCATGGGATCAAACCTGTGTATGTGTTTGATGGCAAGCCCCCACAGCTCAAGTCAGCAGAGGTTTGTATACAAGACTCTCATTTGATGCAGTGATCTTAGCCATACCTTATACCTCTTTGTTGTCCCTTCTCAGCTGGAGAAGAGAGGCGAGAGGAGGGCTGAAGCTGAAAAGTTGCTTGCACAGGCCCAGGAGATGGGTACAACAGTTTTTTGCACTGTAAAAAAAGTATAGTGTAGTATATTAAAAGTAACGTAACATTACTAGACACAGAAAGTAGTAATAATGTATAATGTATTCTTGAGGAATGGAAATTAAGTTGATTTTATTGTTAATTAAACATTTTAATTTGCTTGTGATGCAGGAGAACAAGAAAACATTGACAAGTTCACCAAACGTTTAGTAAAAGTCACCAAGCAACACAATGATGAGTGCAAGAAGCTGCTGACTCTGATGGGAGTGCCTTACATTGAGGTTAGAGCAAAATAAATTATCTTTTTAAACTAATAAAAAGTGATTTTATATCTGTGATACCCAATATTTCAACAGCCCAGGATATATGAAGTGTAATTTCTTTGCTGTTGTAGGCTCCTTGTGAGGCTGAAGCCAGCTGTGCAGCTCTGGTTAAAGCTGGGAAAGTCTTTGCTACAGCAACGGAAGATATGGATGGACTCACCTTTGGCACAAACGTCCTGTTAAGGCACCTCACAGCCAGTGAAGCAAAGTAATATTGTTTTTTGTTGTTGTTTTTACAAATGTTATGGCTTAGATCAGAAGAATATAGCAGCGGTATAGCTTGATGTAAATTATTAACTTGATAACCTATTTTTAATGTTTTAGGAAACTCCCCATCCAGGAGTTCCACTTTAGCCGCATGCTTCAGGACATTGGCCTGACAAATGAGCAGGTAACTATAAAAAGGTTCAATACAAATTTGTTTGGCATGATCATATTCAGTCCTAATAACTACAAACATTAATGCGTTGTTGTGAATCTTTCTTAGTTATCTGCACTGGACCAGCACATGCATTATATATATTTTTCCTTTCAGCATTTTTATAATTCTCTGTATCCCACTGCAGTTCATAGACCTGTGTATTCTTCTGGGCTGCGACTACTGTGGCACCATCAAAGGCATTGGCCCTAAACGAGCTATTGACTTGATCAAAATGCACGGTTCCATTGAGGAGATCCTTGAAAACATCGACCCCAATGTAAGTATGTGGGTTTTATTTTTGCATACAGAGTTAAACATTTCATTAGTAGTAATATTTCTCTTGACTCTCTAATAGAAACACCCAGCTCCAGAGGACTGGCTGTACAAAGAGGCTAGGACGTTGTTTCTGGAGCCTGAAGTAGTGGATTGTTCAACAGTAGATCTGAAATGGACTGAACCAGACGAAGAGGGCCTTATTCAATTTATGTGCAGCGAGAAACAATTCAGGTCAGTTACCTATTTTATTCAGAGGTTTCCGGTTTCCTCATTGAAAAATAATAGGTCTATTTTTTTATTTTTTATTTTTTTATTTTTTTATTTTTTTTAAATAAATGTTATAGCTATACTGACCACTAGGATACACTGTTGGATTATATGTGGGTTTCAAAGCATTTAAGACAGAATCCACAAATTAAACCACAATCCACAATATTGAGACATAATATAAATACTTTTTTGCTTCTTGACACCTTTACCTACAGACTTCACAGTTTAAGCCCCTTACTGGAAACATTTACCTACATTTATAAAGAAGTTGGAGAATATTTGCATAATAGTCCTATTAAAAATATTATTGTTTACAGTGAGGACAGAATACGCAATGGCTTTAAGAAGATTATGAAGAGCCGACAGGGCAGCACACAAGGGCGGCTGGACTCTTTCTTCTCTGTCACTGGATCTCTGTCCTCAAAACGGAAGGTAAAGTTTTAGACTTAACACATTTCCTTTGGCTCTTGTTGGCTTCTGAGTGGAGCTCTGTGTTGTGCTTGTTGTTGTCGCTCTCACTACACTGTATTCGGGTTGATTTGAGTCCAGTTACGCCCTTCCAACAGTCGCAGGGGTGTGGCTAGACTACCTGAAAATAGTCAGTTTGTCAGTCTTTACCTCCATGAGCTGCAAACACATCAAGACAATTCTATACTTATCATAAAAAGGGAAGAGGTGAGGATCAGTCATCTTGTGATTTAATAATTTTGCTCTTTATAACTCACCATAAGAAAAATTTTGCAATTCAGTAATAGTGCTTTCACAATACAGCGTTTGAATTACATTTGCAGTCTATTCAACCTTTACTATGTTACTGCTTCATAAAATACTGTCCTAAGTCAGCCAGTAATCTTATTAACATTACGTCATTTACACAATGGCATTGATTACTTTGAAATTTGGATAAATTGCTGTTGTCCTTGTGAGCCAGGCTTAAAGCATCTGTGTATATTTCTGACTGTAGGAACCAGAGATGAAAGCACCTGCCAAAAAGAAGCTGAAGACTGCAAGTGGTACACCCGGCAAATTCAGAAAAGGAAAATAATTTTTACAGGTTATGTTGAATTAAAATAAGTAATTGTAATAAAAAACTGTAGGGCCTGCTTTTGTTTTGAACAAAGTTGAGTTTCAGATCACACCCTGCTTTAACTATTATGACTAGGAATAATCAAGGAAGTAGTTTTATTGTCTGGTTTTATCTGCTTTCAATTATGAAATAAAAGTATTTCATTGTTCTAAAACCTTTCTCTGTTGCTTTTTACTCCATTTTATCAATTGCCATTTTCCTCCAACCATAGGCATGATGCTTAACAAATCGTTGGCTTAACATGAACTCTAAAATGCATTGTGCCTAGTGGTCACATTTCCTTGATGTTGAAGCAAATAAGGTAAAAGGTAGCACCTGAAAAAATAAGGCATTCAACAATATTAAAATCTGTGCCATTCTGTGTATTTGCATGCCAGCATTTCCCCTCAGATGTTTTCCATAGTGATCCACTGTCCAGTTTACAGTTGCACATTAGGCAGAGGACTAAGCGGATGCTGTTTTGGAAGTCTACTTTATACATTTTTACAAGACTTTTCTGATGTTATTTTTCAAAATTTAAAAACGATTTGTGTGATGCCCCCTAGTTAGCACTCGGGGTAGTTTGTCTGGCCTGGGGCACCTGTGGGTAGTTTTAGTAACGGCCATACCAGTAGTCAGCGGGTACGAGGTAGCCCCAAAACCAGACTGTCTGAAGACCACCACGGCCGCTGGCACACTGCCTAACAGAAGTAAAAATCCAAATGTATATCTTTTCTGTCTGAGAAGCACAAATAATCACCCGAGGCCTGACCCTGTTCATTTAAAATCTAGTGAACTGAGCATTTGAGATCACTCCTCTGAGTCAGTTTAAAGTGGTGGAAAGTAATCTATACTTTTATAGAAGTACATTTTTATGCTCATGTACTTTCTGAGTACATTTTCTAAAACATGTCTTTAACTTATGTGTATTTTTTTTTCTTTTTCTAAATGAATAAAGGAATTTTGAGTGTGGGTCATAGTTGTAATAGTTAGTGGTAGTAACCTAATAATGATGACAGTAGTAGCAGTAGGTGGAAGTTTTTTTTATTTTTATTTAACCTTTATTTAACCAGGAAAGTCCCGTTGAGATTAACACCCTCTTTTTCAAGGGAGTCCTGACCAAGACAGAAGTAGTGCCAGCAGTAGTTATTAGTACTGAGTACTCATTTCCTATAGCATTTTAAAATACTAAAATAAATAACGCCAAATCTTAAAACCACTGGTTGGCTTCAGCTTATCAACTATAGGCCTATATAATATTAAAAAGGGATTGTGCCTACAACTCTGACCAAATTGGTTTGAAGCAGTCTATGCTATATTTAGTAGTCTGGCTTATGTAGTTAATCTAAGAACTTATTTTCTCCTGTAATGCACTGACAAAAGTAAGTGTACTTTAATTACATTATTTTTGTGTACATTAGGATGTGGACAGTGTTTTTGTGGCCTCTTTATTGCCCATTGGTGGAGGATTTTCTGTGTAAACCTAAAATAGATATTCTGTGTAAATCTAAAAGAGGAAAAACTTGCTACAGGAGTGCCAAAGGTTTCGCCATAAGACGCCCTCGTGCTAAACCAGCGGTAAACCATTCTTACAGTAACAGGCCGTAGATTTAGCCACCGTGAGGCGCCTCCTGGTGGTGACTAATTCAGTGGTAAACCAAATTTGACTCACAGGATGTAGAAACGCGTTTATTTCTGCAAAACTGAGCTCATGTGACGCAGGCTTTGGTTTAGAGAACTTCTGAAATCAAGACCACACTTTACGCGGCTGGTTTTGTTGAACAACCTGTTAAATATCATATTTTTTAATCATAATTTTCACCTTAACGTGTGGATGAGCTTTTAGGTAAGTTTTTTGTACTTTCCTGTTTATACTGTAGCCTATTTATAATATGATGTAATTATGGGTGACTTCATATTTTTGTGCCATATCAGATAAATAGACTCGAGCTTTACAAGAAATAATTTTAATAATATTTGGATATTCCATGGTGCAGTGTAATCAACAAGTTATTGTTCTTCTAAACCCAGGTGTTTGTGTTTTGTCTAAATATGGAAATGACTATTTTCTTCAGTGTCCTGTTTTTGTCAGGTAAAACCAAATGTATTTTGAAGTATAAAGCAAACTTACAAAGGTGCATGTCTATAAATTTGAATATTGTGGAAAAATGAAAGACATACAGTATAGATTCAGAACACAGAGTAAAATATTTAGAGCATTTATTTTAAATGTGATCACAAGAAGTCACAAGCCAGTGTCCTAGTCCCAAGCCCAGACAAATGGAGAGGCTTGCAACCTGTGTCAAATGAATATGCAAATTCCTGACAGGTGACGTGAATACCACAGATTATCTCTTCATTATGGCATCTGTTAGTGAGTGGGCTATTAGGCAACAATTGAACTTGTTGTCCTTAAAATTGATGTGTTAAAATAAAAAAAATATAAAATAATAAAATGGGCAAAAAAAAAAAAAAAAGTTAATGCCGGTTCTGATAGAAAAGTTTTAGAATACACAGTGCATTTTGTAGCATCTGCATTTTAGACATATGGCCATAAGATTATTGGGCAGGTGGTCATAATGTTATGCTTGATTGGTATATACAGTGAAGCCCGAAATTATTCATACCCCTGGCAAATTCTGACTTAAAGTAACTTTTATTCAACCAGCAAGTGTTTTTTTTTGTTGTTGTTTTTTGACCAGAAATGACATAGGCTTCTCCCAAAAGATAAGACGATGTACAAGAAGTATCATTGTGGGAAGAAAAAAAAAAATTCTCAGCTTTTTTTTTTTTTTTACATTTGAACAAAAAGTGGAATGTCCAAAATTATTTATACCCTTTGCAAACTGTCACAGTCCATGGGAAAATCCAAGGTTCTATACCATTCCAAATAGTCCATGCTCTTCTAAAGCATCCTAATTACCCCGATTCACTGGAAACAGCTGTTTTAATCAACACAACAGGTGAAAAAAAAAAGTGCTCTGCTGTCGGTTTGTGGACAGTCATGGTTAAGACAAAGGAGCTCTCTGAGGACCTGCGGCTGCGCATTGTGGCTGCTCGCAAGTCAGGAAAGGGCTATAAGACCATATCAAAATGTTTTGAAGATCCAGTGGCTACAGTGCAAAGTATTATTAAAAAATACAAGATGTTCTGCACTGTGACAAATCTCAGAGGATGTGGTTGGAAGGCAAAAGTGACTCCTGTGCTGGCCAGGAGAATAGTGAGAGAGGTAAAAAAAGAATCCAGGGGTGAATCTGGGCTCTGCTGTTGGCAACATCTCAAGGCAGAAAGTCCAACACACACTGCACACCGCTGGGTTCCATGGACGTAGACCAAGGAGGACACCATTTCTCCAGATGAGGCACAAAAAAGCCCGCTTGGCCTTTGCAAATGCTCATCTGGACAAAGGAGAAGACTTCTGTTTTTCAGATGAAACAAAAAGTGAATTGTGAACACCATCCCCACTGTCAAACCTGGTGGTGGGAACCTAATGTTTTTTTTTTTTTTTGGGGGGGGGGGGGTTCAGCTGGTGGACCAGGGAACCTAATCACAGTAAACAGCACCATGAAAAACACACACACACACACACACACACACGTACGTTTTGCAGTAGCCCAGCTAGAGTCCTGACTTGAATTCAATTGAGAATCTGTGGAGGGTGATGACAAAGAGACCCTTCAACCTGAAAGAGTTGGAGCTCATTGCTAAAGATGAATGGGCAAAAATACCAAGGAGACATGCAAAAAGCTGGTCAGCAATTATATGAAGCGTTTGATTGTTGAAATAGCCAAAAAAGGCTTTTCTATTGATTATTGAGAAGGGTATGAATAATTTTGGACATGCCACTTTTTGTTCAAATGTAAATAAAAGCGAGAGAGAAATATTTTTTTCCACAATGATACCTCTTGAACATCATCTTATTATCTTTTGGGAGAAGCCTGTGTTATTTCTGGTAAAAAAACAACAACTGCTGGTTGAATAAAAGTTACTTTAAGTCAGAATTTGCCAGGGGTATGAATAATTTTGGGGTTCACTGTATGATTCACAATTTTAGTTTCACATTAAACTGAACTACTGACCTTTTCCACATTAACCCAATTTATTGACCTGCACCTTGTATTTTAAAAAATGAGGTGCTCATTTTAATTTATCTGTAATTCCAGGTGTTTGGGCTGACTGTGCTAAGAATCCTGCCTTGTTCATAACTACCCCAAAGGAGATGGCAGCCTTAAATGGATCATGTTTACAAATTCCTTGTACCTTCCAACCTGCAGAAAGCTACACTTTGAAAAACTCCAGACCTGTTTATGGCATTTGGATAAAACTGGATCCCAGAATTGCAATTCAAACTAACATTGTTTTCAACAGCAGTGGGGCAGTGAGGACCTATCCAATGAGTATTACTGGAAACATGACACAAAGAAACTGCAGCACGCTGTTTTCAAACTTGACCACCAATTATACAAAGCAGTATTACTTCAGAGTTGAGAATGAGGCGTTCAAAGCAACTGCGTCCTGTAATCCCATTAAAGTCAATGTACAAGGTAAGATGGTCTTATATATCCACTCTCACAGACCAGTCAATAAGCAACCGAGTTGGTCAAATGTTGGTTGTGTTGGCTGTAAAAAAACAAGCTATAAAATTTTTATGATTGGAGCATGATAATTGATAATGTATTTGATCTAAACTCACAGACTCTCCCTGGAGCCCATCAATAGAAATCTCAGGTAAACAGACAGAGACAGAGTTGGTGACTATAACCTGCTCAGCTGTCACTCCCTGTCCACACTCCCCTCCTCAACTCACATGGGACCTCCAACAAGGCACTCCCAACATCACAGAGACAAACTCAGATGGGACGTTTACTACTAAAACCAAACTGAACATCACTCTGACAGACTCTCATGATGGACTTCTGATAAAATGCTCTGCTGTATATCCTGTGACTGGAGGACACAAGACGACAGAAAATAACATCACTCTCAATGTTACATGTAAGTCAACCATAGTTACAGTCTGTTCTGTTGATACCTTTGCACTAATTTAACCTGTGTTTCCTCAGATGCTCCTAAAAACACCTCAGTGTGGGTCAGTCCGTCTGGGTCACTGTCTGCAGGTCAGTTAGTGAAGCTGAGCTGCTCCAGCAGAGCCAAGCCTCCTGTCGACCACTTCACCTGGTTCAGACACAGCTCACAGGGACCAGTCTCTGTTTATGAAGGAGACACTTACAGCTTCAACTTCAGCAAAGCCACTCAAGGACAATATTACTGCGAAGCCACAAGTGAAGTTGGTAAACAAACCTCTCCAGTGATCCACCTGGTCGCTAAAGGTAACACTGTGTTTCTAAAGCTCATATTATTAGTCAGATAGACACATGTAGCAATGTTTAAAGCTATATCTGGGGCTATTTAAAGTCTTATTAGATAGTACAGTGGAGAAGTGACAGAAGAATACAGAAGAGAGCAGAGAGAGGCACAGTCTGTAAAGTGGTTTGAGGCAACTGTTGTAAATCTGGGCTATGTAAATAAAACCAAAGTGACCCGAAGAAGGCTGTCCAAGCTATTCCCACAAACATGTCCTATCACTGCTTATTTCTATAATAAAGTTTGCCTAAGGTTTGTTTATTATGCCTCCATTTCAAAGCCATATTCCAAATTATCTGTAATTTGCCTTCACCAGAACCAGCCCATGTTCAAAGCCAAAAAAGTGCCTGCCACATAATGCAGTAATTGTGACACTGAACATGGCATTCTTTTCATATTTGAATACAGAGCTTACCTCATGTTGGAACACATTATATATAATATATATATTATATATTTTTTGTTGCAAAGATTGTGTTTATAAAGAATACTATATTTTGTTTTTAAAGGATTAGTACCAGCTGGTGGCTTTCCACATTCTGCTGCTCTGGGTGGAGGAATCGTTGGGATTATTGTCATTATAGCTGTTCTTTTGGCCATTTGGTAAGCTGCGCATCCACTAGTTTTGACCAGAACCTTTATACAATGTATTTATGTGTTAAATATATAGTGTTTCAAATAACAGTTGTTACAACATTATTGTCTTCTAATTCCTTGAAGGCAATTTAGGCGGAGACACAAACCCTCTCAGCAGACACAGGTGAGAGTTCACATCATGATATTTTTGCAAGGCTTGAAAATATTCTTAGCTGATCATGTGGTTCCTTATTGGTTAAAAGGGGAAGTAGAAAAAAAAAAGTAAATATCTTAGTCATTATGGGAAGTCATTTGTCAGAGTTGCATTTCACTGTTAAGCAACACGAGGACATTTTCTCAAAACATAGAGCCTCAAAATTATTGAACTGTTAGCTCCAAATTAATTTTGATGGTTTGTCTTTTATGGCAAGGCCAGCTGATTTTGTTTAATATACAATAACATTTACTGGCTTGATTTTACTGTAACCCACATTTTACAGAGAAAAGTTATTTTGTGATTATTGAACTACAGTCTAGTATTTGAAAAGCTCTATTACCATTTGATGTAATTAAAACTAATTATGCTTTATATAGGGTATACAGTAAACTATATTGTACCTCACCATGGCCCACTTTCGAGTACCATTTGAGAACCACTAGTTTAGTCCATACTAGTGCTTATACACGGTGAAAGTTTGTTTATTAAAATACAGAAGTCAAAAGTGATTGTCAGCAGCCGGACACTACATGTGATACTTTAACTTTGCACTTTTTTGTTGCTGCATTTGTAAAACTGATTTAGTGAACTAGACCATTAGGAAACATGTTATTACAAAAGTTTACTCTTAATATTTTTTACTTTTTTTTTGGTTTACCAGAGTCTCACAGCTGAAGCCACATCTATAAATACAAATAATGGAGGTGAAGTCCATTATGGTCAGATTGACTTCTCAAAGCTTAGACAAAAGCCTGCGGGACGGTCTGTGCAGGACAAGGACCAGGAGACAGTGTACGCCCAAGTCAAAGTGTCAAACATGGCCGAAAGCTCCGATATCTATGCCCAAGTGATAAAAAAATAACATAGATATGTTATAATGTATGTATGTCAAATTTACCTATAGGTTAATTGTATTAAACCAAAATAACCAAAATGTATTTAAAGTAGTTCCTTAAATGTTTGGTTAATAAAAGAATTTACAGCAGGTATTGTATCTGTGGTTTTCTGTCTGGTCTTAGCCACTTCCTCTTTGTATTTTTTGTTTGCAAATTTGCTTGTCTGAAATAAAATGTAACTTTTTAATAGGTTTCTCCAGCTACAACTACAACTTTTAACATGTTTGATGAGGTGCATGTAGTTCAGAAATGATATCCAATTAACTTAGCCTAAATAACAAATCACTGAGCAGTGACTGAGCTGTTAAATAAACCATTGAAATTTTGCTCTCACAAAACAGACTTAGTAGTGATAAACTTTGGCGAAACAACGTACTTTGTTTTTCTTTCATCAGCAGCAGTTTTATATATTTCTACGTTCAGCAGGCATGTCTGGTGATGAGTTTTTTATTTCTATGCTACTTCTGAAAATAATTCACACAAGATAATACATTTTAGATAATCCCATTAAATAGCTTGTTCTTTCTTTAAAGGTGCTATGAGTAGTATATCTTTTTTATATTTCACAAAAAATTACCCATGTGTGCCAAGATATGATGTGATAACATGTTTAAATCAAATATTAGTTTTACTGATAACATCAGTCGACTTATTAACAATTTAAAACATATTTTACATAATGGCCAAGTTGTTTTTGTTTACATTTTTTGTTGTGGTTCTAAAACTACTTTGCTGATCGTCCAATCAGAAAAACTGAAAGACTGGCAACCCACAGACCATTGTTTTGATGAAGACTGCAGTACCGTTTTCAAACCAGTACAAGCGCATGCTGCTTACAGTACCTTATTTGGAAAAACAGACTGGAGCAGTCACAGGTTTTAAGTGATGTGTGTTTGCAAATTGTACAGTATAATTTGCATGCAATGGTTTTGTTCGACCACTTTATTATCACTGAACTTAATATTCATTGCAACAAAATATGCATACTGTACATTGTGTTCTTCTTCTCTGCATGTCTGTGTTTAGTATTGATGTCCTTTTTTTCACTGTCGCCTTTTACAGCATTTTATGACCTAAGTTGGCTGACAATTGCCAACTGTAGTATTAATTATTAAACTAACTATTTAGCTGCTCCAAATGTATAACTTATAACATGCAATATCACGTAATACCACTAAATTACCAAAGATAATAATAATTTTACGATTATATTGGTAGAGTTCATGAGGTTAAGGTCATGTGTTTTAGTAACTTCATTGTTTTGTTGCTCTCGTTTGTGGTTTGTCTGTCAGATGAACACAAAACCAACTGGACCTGCAATTATCAGGTGAAATACAGAAGCTGTGGAGTCTCTCCAAAAGGAAGCTGCCCTGCTGTCACTCAGCTCAAATCCACACAGACACAAGAGCTATGAGGATTTAAGTCTTTATAGTGAGTGTGTTTATTTATCAGCAAAACAGAGTAAGAACAAAAATGTGAGTGCAGTTGTTTTTTTTCTTGCAGATTTTGACGTTTCATGGCATTTGGAAACATGTTAATTCAAATAATACTAATTTTACTGCTGTGTTCAGGTGAGTTACTTTTGATTTTTTTTTATTTTAAAACTCCTTGTGATACATCTGTTTCAACCAAGACCTAGTGGTGGCTAAAGGCAGAAACAGTGAAGCTAAAATATATGGCACAGTTGGCCTGTGTTTAAAGTTTTTCTTGGTTTAAATCTGTGGGGATTCTCACTTATGTATAAACACTAAAAAATCACCTCAAGATGCAAAGTTGTTCCTAATCAAACTGACCTAGTAACTACATGACTATATATGTACATGAAACATTTTGTTAAATTATTACCTGAATGAGTGACAATCTCCACAGAAACTTTCTCTTGTTGTATGTTTTTCAGGTGCTGAAAGTTACTGTTACCAAGCTCTGTCCATCACTACACCGACTCCAATGGATGCACTGAGTGGATCATGTTTACTAATCCCATGCACATTTACACCTGACCCTAATGCAGAAGATCCTTTTGATCCCACAAGATCTGTTATTGGCTTTTGGAGTAAACCAGATACAAAGATAAATCATGTGATTTACCAGAGTGATGGCTCTGTTAACACATATCCTATGAACATTACTGGGAACCTGACAAACAAAAACTGCACCACTCTGTTTAATAATTTAATCACAGCTTATACAGACAAATATTACTTCAGGATAGAGAACGACCCTTATAAGGCATGGGCTCAGTGTGAACCTCTTCTAATAACAGTCAGAGGTAAGACACATGTTTTATTATTAGACACAATGTCAACATTTTAGGAAAGTTAAAGTAAAAACAGACTAAACAGTGTAATTAAATATTTGAAACAATGAGTGTTTTCTGTAGTTCCTGTAAGATGACTTCCTATTACATTGTTTTACAGTTCTGTATATTGTAAGGTATCATATTGCCTCTTGTGCTTGTTAAAAATGACCTATAACTAAATTAGATTAATATATTTCTGTTTTACACCCAAGTGGGTTGTGATTTACAAAAAGAGCAGTTGTCTGCACTGCCTGTTGACACCAGGGCCTCAAAGTATTTCTCAATTTCTTTTTCAAAAATCCAAATTAAACACAAGCTTTGACTGTTCTCTTACTGGAGATTAGATCATTATAAATTTGACCATTTACTGAGCGGACATGTGCCACTGATATACTGACAGACTCTCCCTGGAGCCCATCAATAGAAATCTCAGGTAAACAGACAGAGACAGAGTTGGTGACTATAACCTGCTCAGCTGTCACTCCCTGTCCACACTCCCCTCCTCAACTCACATGGGACCTCCAACAAGGCACTCCCAACATCACAGAGACAAACTCAGATGGGACGTTTACTACTAAAACCAAACTGAACATCACTCTGACAGACTCTCATGATGGACTCCTGATAAAATGCTCTGCTGTATATCCTGTGACTGGAGGAAACAAGACGACAGAAAATAACATCACTCTCAATGTTACATGTAAGTCAACCACACTTACTGGACCTGCAATCTTTTTACCATTGCACTAATTTAACCTGTGTTTCCTCAGATGCTCCTAAAAACACCTCAGTGTGGGTCAGTCCGTCTGGGTCACTGTCTGCAGGTCAGTTAGTGAAGCTGAGCTGCTCCAGCAGAGCCAAGCCTCCTGTCGACCACTTCACCTGGTTCAGACACAGCTCACAGGGACCAGTCTCTGTTTATGAAGATAACATTTACAACTTCAATATCTGTGAAGATGGAGACTATTACTGTGTGGCCTCAAATAAACTCGGCAATGAGTCCTCTTCTGTCATTCAGTTGAGGATAAATGGTAGGTTAAATACTGCAGAGGTAGGTAGAGCAGTCTAAATATAAAACTGTGAATAAAACTGACATATGTAAAAAAATGTAAATATTGCTTAAGGAACAATTATGCATAAACAATGCCAGAATGGAGACTATGGAGACAATCCCAAATACTTTGGGCCAGAGGTGGGTTACACCATGGCTAGAGAGCAGTCAATCACAGGCTCTACACTACACAGCCAGACAACTATTCACTGTCACGTTAAGTCACTTACTGTATGTACCATGTGTTTGGATGGAAGGCGGGGACACTACCAATCACCTGTGGCTCTAATTATCACCAGTCAGGGAAAGTAGACTTTAAGAAATTTCCAATGTTATAACTAAAGTTTGTTCTCCTCAGATGTTCCTTGGAGCCCATCAATAGAAATCTCAGGTAAACAGACAGAGACAGAGTTGGTGACTATAACCTGCTCAGCTGTCACTCCCTGTCCACACTCCCCTCCTCAACTCACATGGGACCTCCAACAAGGCACTCCCAACATCACAGAGCCAAACTCAGATGGGACGTTTACTACTAAAACCAAACTGAACATCACTCTGACAGACTCTCATGATGGACTCCTGATAAAATGCTCTGCTGTATATCCTGTGACTGGAGGAGTCAAGATGACAGAAAATAACATCACTCTCAATGTTACATGTAAGTCAACCATGTGAGGGAGGTTTGTGGTGTCCTAGTGTTGTAAAAACATTCATAATGCTGGATAATCAGGTCCTATACTGTTACCATCAGTATAGGACCTGGAGACAGTTAAAAACTCAACACATTGTGATCAAATCTGACTGTGCTTTCATTGGATCATGACAGAGTTCAAAGAATATTATGGGTAAACAACATCTGTGCAGAGAAGAGACAGCATGTTAATGTTAGGCCATAGGTTACATATGAATAAAGGGAATCACATCCATAACAAATCACAGCTACAGGACCTAGTCTGACTGTTGAAACCATTGCACTAAATTGACCTGTGTTTCCTCAGATGCTCCTAAAAACACCTCAGTGTGGGTCAGTCCGTCTGGGCCACTGTCTGCAGGTCAGTTAGTGAACCTGAGCTGCTCCAGCAGAGCCAAGCCTCCTGTCGACCACTTCACCTGGTTCAGACACAGCTCACAGAGACCAGTCTCTGTTTATGAAGGAGACACTTACAGCTTCAATCTCACTGAAGATGGAGACTATTACTGTGTGGCCTCAAATAAACTCGGCAATCACTCCTCTACACTCTTTCAACTGAGGATAAAGGGTAAATAACTCACACTATTAAATATTAGTGAAGTACTACTAATAATTAAATGTATAAACATCTGTTAATACAGTATCTATGACCTGTTTATTTAATTTATTTAAGTATTATTACATATGTTAATAATGTTTTATTACTGCTGAATATTAATGAGATCTCACCAAAAACTATACACAGCTGAGGAGACCCACAGCACAGATTTTTTTCAACAGAAAATAATAATAAGTTGTGTTTACTTTCTTGAGATGGTGCCAGAGTATTACTTCACAACGTAGATGTTGAATCTAATCATTATTATTAGCAATTATCGTGACCTTACTAGACGTTTTTTATCTTAAGGCTAAAGTGACATTTAGGACCCCTGGGGCCAGGTTCTGCAGCAGAGCACTCAGAGGAACAGAGAGAGCAGCGATGCTCACAGAAGATGACATAGAGGAGATTTGAGTTCTTCAGTAGTTGTTTTTTCTCAGTTTGATCATTTGTAGAGACTGTAGAGCAACATCTGAATAATGACACTTTAACAACAGATTTGTCCATAGATATTCTCTTTCTAGCTCAGTCTCATCTCAGTCTGGTAAAAATCTACCTCCTTGTTCTTACATATTCATATTAAAATCTATTTGTCTTTATTTTTAGAAGAAACAAACCCCTCTGACAGTGGTGGGCTTCCTGCAGGTCAACCATGGCAGGCCATTCTTGGAGCAGGGATTGCACTTAGGCACTTTTCCTTAGACATTGATGTTGAAATAATATTTTTTTGCAGAAACAAACCTCCCTGCTGCTCTGCCATGGGAAGCCATTCTTGGAGCAGGTATTGGACTCCTGATAGTCATCTGCCTGGCTGTCCTTGCCAGGTAAGTAACAACAACATTAAATAATACTTAAACTGTAAGGCAGAGGTTCTCAAGCTGTGGTTCAGGTACAACTGGTAGTACCCAAGTCCTGATTAAGTTTAATTTAGAGCCAGTTTTACTCCTGGTGTAGTCTTTGATTTATTCTTGTTTAGTTCTGGTTTAGTCCTGGTTAATTTTTTTGTTTAGTCCTGAGTTATAGTCCATGTTTTGTCCTTATTTAACAACGCATAACGTTAGTTCAGGTTTATGCTCCTTTTAACGCATTAAAGAAGGCACCTGGAAAGCCAAATATTTTCTGATGTGGTGTGAGGGTTTGAGAATCACTTTTGTAAGGGAAAGTTTGTGTGGTGTTTTAAAAACATTTTTTTTTCACTATTGTGAAAACTCAAGTTAGTGAACCAAATAAATACAACATAAGAATATTTATTAGTGCTTATGCATTTGTATAGGTTTATGTAGTATGTGCTCTGTGCAGTTCTTTAATCATGACTCCTTGTAGTTTGTCCCTTATTTTACCTAACAACATTTTGTCTTAGTTATGGTAGCATGCCACTCTTAATCAAAGCAGACATATGTTAAATAAATGAAAACAGCACTATGTATTATTTGGACCTTAAAAAAGTAAAATAATTCAAAATTATAGATCTCTCTTAATGGGACACATTTTCCCTCCCGGACCCTTGAGCACTTCTCATTCTTGTTCTTTATCACTATGTAACTCGAGGGAGTGGGTCACTTTATACAGGCTTTCACAATCAGAACTAACCGGCTGCATACAGCTACTACTACTACTACTACTACTACTACTACTACTACTACTACTACTACTACTACTGCTACTGCTACTACTACTACTACTACTACTACTACTACCACCACTACTGCTACTACTACCACCACTACTGCTACTACTACTACTACTACAACTACTGCTACTACTACTACTACAACTACAACTACTGCTACTACTACTACAACTACTGCTACTACTGCTACTATAACTACAACTACTACTACTACAACAACTACTACTACAACAACTACTGCTACTGCAACTACTACTACTAGGCAAGAAAAGTTCATTTGTATAGTACAATTCATACACAGAGCAATTCAAAGTGCTTTACAGAAAAAAGGCAAGTTTAAAAGTACAAAGACAAGAATCACAATTAAAACAATAAAATCAAATTTAAAAAGAATAATTAAGAATCAATTTAAAATTAACTTAAAAGAGAAGAGTGCAGATAAAACATTTTCAGTTGGCATATGCACAGCTAAAAAGAAAAGTTTTAAGTCTGGACTTGAACATTGTCAGAGTAGAGGCCTTTCTAACATCGTCAGGGCGACTGTTCCAGAGTTTAGCTGCATAAAACTGAAACACTGCTTCACTGAGTTTAGTCCTGACTCTGGGCACCAGCAGCAGACCTGTCCCTGAAGTTCTCAGACTCCGAGATGGTTCATATGGGACCAACATGTCAGAGATGTACTTTGGTGCTCAGCCATGGACAGACTTGTACACAAGCAGAGCTGTTTTAAAGTCTATTCTCTGAGCAACAGGAAGCCAGTGCAGAGACCTGAGGACAGGACTAATATGGTCGTACTTCCTGGTTTTAGTCAGGACCCGAGCAGCAGCGTTCTGGATGTACTGCAGCTGTCTTACAGCTCGCTTAGTGAGTCCAGTGAGCAGACCGTTACAGTAGTCTAACCTGCTGGAGATGAACGCATGAATAAGTCTCTCTAGGTCTGGTTTAGACAGTATACCTTTGATTCTGGCAATGTTTTTGAGATGGTAAAATGCTGATGATATTATAGATTTAATGTGACTGCTGAAGTTCAAGTCAGAGTCCAGGATTACCCCGAGATTTCTAACCTGACTTGTAGTTTTTAGTGAAAGAGACTCGAGGTGACTACAGACACCTTGTCTTTGTTTCTGTGGGCCAAAGATGATTATTTCAGTCTTGTCTGTGTTTAGCTGGAAAAAGGTGTTTCTCATCCACTCATTGGCAAGGCAAGGCAAGTTTATTTGTATAGCACAATTCATACACAGAGCAATTCAAAGTGCTTTACAGAAAAAAAGGCAAATTTAAAAGTACAAAACACAATTAAAACAATAAAATCAAATTTAAAGAGTATAATTAAGAATTAAGAATTTAAAATTAAATTAAAAGAGAAGAGTGCAGATAAAACACTTTCAGTTGGCATATGCACAGTTAAAAAGAACAGTCTTAAGTCTGGACTTGGAACATTGTCAGAGTAGAGGCCTGTCTAACATCGTCAGGGAGACTGTTCCAGAGTTTAGCTGCATAAAACTGAAACACTGCTTCACTGAGTTTAGTCCTGACTCTAGGCACCAGCAGAGACCTGTCCCTGAGGTCCTCAGAGTCCGAGATGGTTCATATGGGACCAACATGTCAGAGATGTACTTTGGTGCTAAGCCATGGACAGACTTGTACAAAAGCAGAGCTGTTTTAAAGTCTATTCTCTGAGCAACAGGAAGCCAATGCAGAGACCTGAGGACAGGACTAATATGGTCATACTTCCTGGTTTTGGTCAGGACCCGAGCAGCAGCGTTCTGGATGTACTGCAGCTGTCTTACAGCTCGCTTAGTGAGTCCAGTGAGCAGACCGTTACAGTAGTCTAACCTGCTGGAGATAAATGCATGAATAAGTCTCTCTAGGTCTGGTTTAGACAGTATACCTTTGATTCTGGCAATGTTTTTGAGATGGTAAAATGCTGATGATATTATAGATTTAATGTGACTGCTGAAGTTCAAGTCAGAGTCCATGATTACCCCGAGATTTCTAACCTGACTTGTAGGTTTTAGTGAAAGAGACTCGAGGTGACTACAGACACCTTGTCTTTGTTTCTGTGGGCCAAAGATGATTATTTCAGTCTTGTCTGTGTTTAGCTGGAGAAAGTTGTTTCTCATCCACTCATTGATCTGTTGGATGCAGTGACAGAGTGAATCCACAGGTCCATATTCACCTGCTGTCAGTGAGATGTAAATCTGAGTGTCATCTGCATAATTGTGGTAGGACATGTTATTGCAGCTTATTAATTGGCCTAAAGGGAGCATGTAAAGATTGAACAAAAGAGGTCACAGGATGGACCCCTGGGGCACTCCACAGGTCAGGGCCATTTGGTCTGAAACACAGTTACCGATTTCAACAAAGTACTTCCTGTCTTCAAGATAGGACTTACACCATTTTAGGGCAGTACCAGAAATACCTACCCAGTCCTCTAATCTTTGTAACAGGATCACATGGTCAACTGTATCAAAAGCAGCACTCAGATCCAGCAGAACTAAGACAGAGAAAGCAGTTGTTCCGCAGAAGAAAGTCAGTAAGTTGTTGGTATACAACTTTCTCAAGGACTTTTCCTAAAAACGGCAGGTTTGATATGGACCGATAGTTGTTGAGTACTGTGGCATCAAGACTGCTCTTCTTTAGGAGAGGTTTGATGACGGCAGCTTTCAAGGCCCTTGGAAATGTCCCAGATTGCAGTGAGATGTTAACTAAATGAGAAAGTTCAGGTAACAAACTGCTCAGCACAGATTTTAGAAATCTAGTGGGTAGCATATCAAGGCAGCATGTGGATGAACTCAGATTGGCGATGATCTCTTGGACTGTTTTGTCAGTGACGGGGTGAAGTGTGTCAGCTCTGAGTGTCTGGATGGCTGCAGAGTTGTTATTTGTGTTGTGGAGTTTATAGCATGTTTAATACTCTGAACCTTGTCATTAAAAAATCTTGCAAACTCATTGCACTTAGATGTGGAAATGAGTTCTGAAGGCAATGGAGCTGTAGCAAACAGGACACGTGAGTTGTTACTGCAGTTTGTAATAATTTCAGAAAAATACCTTTCCCTTGTTCTACGCAGGATTTGATTGAAAACATTCAACATATTTCTGTATATGTCATAATGAACCTGGAGCTTTGACTTGCGCCATTTTCGTTCGGCCCTTTGGCACTCCCTTTTCTGTGCCCTGACCGAGTCCGCATTTCTCCATGGCGCCTTCTGCCTATTTCTAACCATTTTAACCTTAATAGGTGCAATGGTGTCCAGAACATTTACAACACTAGAAATATAGGAGTCCAACGACTGATCAATATTAGAACATGAGGTATTTTCAAACCTAATTATTTCCATGAACAGTCCCCGTGTTATCATTTATGTCTCCTCTGGACAACTGCAGGACCAGCAGCTGGTTTGGGAATAACAGACAGGTCAAAGAAGACACAAAAATGATCAGACAAAGCAACGTCAGCCACAATAACATTTAAAATATGAACACCTTTCTGTCACAGACGTTATCCACATGTACATTAAAATCACCTGTAATAACTATACAGTCAAAGTCTGTGCAGACAACTGAAAGCATTTGAGTAAAATCATCAATAAAACTCTGACAATGTTGGAGTGGCTTATATATGATTATAAAGATTATGGATGGAGATACTTTTAGCTCCATTTTGAAAGATACATACTCAAATAATGGAAACACCCCAAATGACAGCCTGTGGGTAACTATATCATCCTTAAATAAGGCACAGACAACACCTCCCTTTTTGTTTTCCCGTGTTTCTGATATAAAAGTGAAGTTAGGTGGAGTGGATTCAATAAGAACTGCTTTACCCGTCTTGCTGTCTAACCATGTCTCTGTTAAAAACATGAAATCCAGGTTATAAGAGGAGATAAAATTATTGATTAAAAATGATTTGTTGCATAAAGATCTGACATTGAGCACTGCAAGCTTCAGATCTGTCTGAGTAGAACCTGACATTATCTGCTTACAAGGAACTTGAATTAGATTTCTCTGATTGGACAGTCTAACTGTCCCTCTCTTATTGAGCCCTAAGTTCTTTATCCTGACTAAAAGTCCTGGAACAGCAGAGGCCCTGTGTGTCCTAGTCGCTGATAAGTGTTGATCTTAGTCAGGATCTTTGGTCTGGGAGCAGGTCGGGGGGGTCTGACAGGGGTGCATTGAGGGGTAACAACTCTCGATGTCGGTCATGGGGGTGGAGCTGGTGGTGTTTTTGTGGATGGAGCAGGAGAGGTGGAACTCCTGGGGGGCACAGGGGGTAGTGTTTGGTGGGGGGCAGAATTCAGCGTTGTTGATGATAGTACCCGTGATCTTGCCATGTTTGGAGTAAGGGGTACCATTTTAATTCCTGATTTCACCAAGCTTTCAAGGTGGTTGGGAAAGCCCATTGGTGAAGCTGGTGAAAGGATGGAAAGTGAAGAGTCTGCAGAGGGTGTGGATGTAGCAGGTGGGGCCCAGGGCTGTTGTGAGGGCACCGATGGAGGTGACAGAGGTGCTGCTGGAGTCTAAACCCTTTCTGTGTCCATGACCAGCGAGGCAGGAGCGCTTCTGTCATTCCTCTCTTCTCTCAGTGGCTGCGTAGGACCCCGTCCAGGCCCTTTCTGATGCCTCAGAGCGTGGAGGAGGTTGTCCGTCAGTTGTCTCACTCCACCTCTGCACAGGTGTGGGCCCTTTCCTTTAAACAGGTCCTCCTGTTGCCAAAACAGATTGAAGTTGTCAATGAAGTTCACTCCTCTAGACTCACAGACCCCGGACAGCCAAGTGTTCAGCTGAAGCAGCCGACTGAATTTATTCATCCTCCTGTCTATGTTCGGGAGAGGTCCACTGATAGATGACTGGATTGCCATTTTATCAAGTGTCTCAAAAAGTATAGTGAAGTCCTTTTTTAAAACTTCTGATTCTCCCTTCCTGATGTCGACAGCACCCACGTGCAGGATCAGCTGTTTGACTCCCTGATGTTTGGATATGACCTTGGGGAGGAGTGCTGTTATATCAGTGACCGTGGCGCTTGGGTAGCTGCATGTAACAATCCTACTGTTGTTTATGTCACTGATAGCACCGTCTCCCAGCAGCAGGATATCTCTGTCCTTCACTTTTGGCATAGATTTATTCTCTCTGTCTTTCTGATTTTTTCTTTCAACATCATGACTCTTGTCTTGTGCCATACAGTTTTCTGTCTGTTTGTCAGGCACAGCAGAATTCACATTCATATTTAACTCTGACAGTGGTTGAAATCTGTTTGTTAGCCGTATATTAGCTGTAGGTTGGGTCATGATTGCCTTGTTGCCAGCATTCTCCTTTAGCGTTTGGTGCCTCTTTGGCTTGGCACCAAGTCTAGGCCAGTTTTCAGTATTTTGGTCAATTCCCACTTTTGATAGTTTAGGAAAAGTCACAGTGTCATTTAAATTGAAATACACTGTAGTATTTTTGTCAGTACCCTTTTTCCAGGTTGTAAAATTTGACTTCTTACCACTCGATGTCAGAGGGAGCGTGTCATGAAGTCCTTTCTCTGATTCTAAAGCAAAAATCCTCGCTTGTAGTATGTTGATTTCTTGAAGGTAAATCCGGCAATTTTCACAGAAAGAATTTGCTGTATTTTCCACCGACATGTTGAAAAATGTTTCCCAGATTGTAGTTGCTCGGCTCGTCAGAAAAGTTTTTTAATCAGTAAAAGTATAAAAAAAAAAAAACGTTTTGGGCTAACTTAGAAGATTTAAAAGATAGGCTATTATAAAAAGTTAGTCCAGGAATCAAGGAATAAAAAGTAAAAGGATTAAAAAAGGAAAGTAAACCTAGTCAAAGCAGGAGCAGGGGAAAAAAGCGTCTGCACTCTTCAGAAGCAGGAAGTAGTATACTTTTTATACTTTTTTTTTTTTTTTTTTTGTCTGTGTTTAGCTGGAAAAAGGTGTTTCTCATCCACTCATTGATCTGTTGGATGCAGTGACAGAGTCAATCCACAGGTCCATATTCACCTGCTGTCAGTGAGATGTAAATTGGTGTCATCTGCATAATTGTGGTAGGATTCGTTATTGCTGCTTATTAACTGGCCAAATAGAGCATGTAAAGATTGAACAAAAGAAGTCCCAGGATGGACCCCTGGGGCACCCCACAGGTCAGGGCCATTTGGTCTGTGACACAGTTACCAATTTAAACAAAGTACTTCCTGTCTTCAAGATAGGACTTACACCATTTAAGGGCAGTACCTGAAATGCCAACCCGGTCCTCTAATCTTTGTAACAGGATGTTCAGGCGGTGCACTGAGGGGTAACAACTCTAGATGTTGGTCGTGGGGGTGGAGCTGGTGGTATTTTGGTGGATGGAGCAGGAGAGGGAGCTCCTGGGGAGCACAGGAGGTAGTGTTTGGTAGGAGGAAGAATTCAGCATTGTTGATGATAGTGATGATAGTACCCGTGATCTTGCCATGTTTGGAGTAAGGGGTACCATTTTAATTCCTGATTTCACCAAGCTTTCAAGGTGGTTGGGAAAGCCCATTGGTGAAGCTGGTGATGGGATGGATAGTGAAGAGTCTGCAGAGGGTGTGGATGCAGCAGGTGGGGCCCAGGGCTGTGGTGAGGGCACCAATGGAGGTGACAGAGGTGCTGCTGGAACTGTGCTGTGTCCATGGCTGGAGAGGCAGGAGTGCTTCTGTCATTCCTCTCTTCTCTCAGTGGCTGTGTAGGACCCTGTCCAGGCCCATTCTGATGCCTGAGAGCGTGGAGGAGGTTATCTGTCTGTCGTCTCACTCCACCTCTGCACAGGTGTGGGCCCTTTCCTTTAAACAGGTCCTCCCGTTGCCAAAACAGACTGAAGTTGTCAATGAAGTGCACTCCTCTGGACTCACAGACCCTAGACAGCCAAGTGTTCAGTTGAAGCAATCTACTGAATTTATTCATCCTCCTGTCGATGTTTGGCAGAGGTCCACTGATAAATGACTGGACTGCCACTTTGTGCCAGCTTGTAGAGTGACCTACCCACACTAAATTACCCAAATTACATAGTGATAGAGAAGCGCTCAGGGGTCACGTCAGTTTGTTTCATTAAAAGTTAATCTACCACTAACATAATTCTCAGAAGATTATAACAAGAAACAAACCTCTTGTAAATTCAGATATGGACCATTTGGTGTTTTTCAGGTGTTTCAAAAGAAAATGTCGGCCTCCAAAGGACACTCAGGTGAGATGTAAACGACTGTAATCCAACAGCAGTAAAACTATAAGTAAGAAAATTGTCTTTTATAATTCGTTGTGTCTTGTTTTGCAGAGACAGACATTTGTGAAAGGAGCGGAAGAAACCATCCATTATGGAGAAATTGACTTCTCTAAGTTAAGACCTAAAGAGGCCTCTAATATGAATCTGGACAAAGAACTGAAAGAGGAGACGGTCTACTCTCAAGTCCAAGTGTCCAAGGCTAAAGCAGCAGAAGAAGAAACTGTTCATTATGGAGAAATTGACCTCTCTAAGTTAAGACCTAAAGAGGCTTCTAATATGAATCTGGACAAAGAACTGAAAGAGGAGACGGTCTACTCTCAAGTCCAAGTGTCCAAGGCTAAAGCAGCAGAAGAAGAAACTGTTCATTATGGAGAAATTGACTTCTCTAAGTTGTCTCCTAAAGTGGTCCCTGACACAGAGCAGGAGGAGACGGTGTACTCTCAGGTCCAAGGGTCAAAGGAAGCAGACGGTGATGGTTTAGAAAGCCTCTATGCGAATGTAAAGAAGAAGTGAAGTTTTATTCACTCAGAATATCACATTCAGTACACAGATATATACAGATTTTCTGTTCATGTTCAAGTTACTGATTTCCATGTTCATGTATCTTTTTGACTTTTGCTCATTCAGCCCTGCAGACGCACATACTGTGGACTATAGACCACAGATCTTTATGAATTTCTCTCACGTTTGCTCTATAGTTGCTTCTTAGAACTAAACGTGCTGCTCTGTTCTGTATCTTCTGTAGTCTTCCTATCATAGTAGCATTTGCGTTCGACCAGACTGCTGGGCAATAGCTTAAATTTGATAATAACAATGCTTCAGTGACTTGCTTTAATGCATTTTGATTAAAAAAAAAAAAAAGGTGCAAATCTTTTTAATGGCGGCTATTACTCCACCCATTTAATTAGAACATTTTTTCACATGTTTCTATGTACCGTATTTTTCGGACTATAAGTCGCTGTTTTTTTCATAGTTTGGCCATGGGTGCGACTTATAATCCGGAGCGACTTATGTGTGAAAAATTACATGCGAAATGATATTATTATATCATTTCACATGTAATTTTCACACTAAACCGCAAGATGGCGCCATAGGCCTGTGTTGATAATTATATCATTTGACGATGAGTCTGACGTAGGCGACGTAGAAGAGGAAGTGGCGCATCGTCTACCTCCCGAGTTCGGGGAGTTGTTTAAAAGTGACACCGAGGATGAAGATTTCATTGGATTTAGTGATTTGGAGTGAAACTGATAGTTTGGTAAACTTGTTAGCATGTTCTTTATGCTAGAGTTATCTGAATAACTCTTAATATGTTACGTCGTTACTGACATTACCAGGCATGTCTGTCATGTAACGTTAGTATTCCATACACTTATTCAGCCTGTTGTTCTCTATTTTTATTTTAAAATAAATAAATAAAGATGACATGTATGTTTTTGGTGTTGGATTTTATCAAATAAATTTCCCCCAAAATGCGACTTATACTCCAGTGCGACTTATATATGTTTTTTTCTTCTTAATTATGCATTTTTTGGCTGGTGCGACTTATACTCCGGAGCGACTTATAGTCCGAAAAATACGGTAAGTTGTTATCTATGGTAATAAATCCTAACAGTTTGGTTTCCTGCACTTGTCTAATACCTTCATCATCAGTTTTGAAATAAAGTGAATATCTTGAACCCATCACTATACAATTTGTTTTAGATACATTTAACACCAACTGTTTCTCTTCAAGATTGTATTCAGTTCATCAATAGATGCAGAAGAATACAATGTTAAATCATCCACATACATTACTGCTGTCGCTTTTTTAGGACAAAAGGTAGCTCATTTGTAAAAATACTGTACAATAATGGACCAAGGCAACTGCCCTGGGATGTTGTAATGTTGACTCTGGTGAATTTGTCCATTGTGGCTGGTTATGAGCAGAGAGAAGAGCAAGATTTTTCAAGTTTTATCGTGTCCATCCACACTATAACTGGTAAGATAATCATTTTTTAGCTACAAAATAAACACGATAATTAACTTAGTAATTAAAATACCATGGTATTGGCCCTATTGGCGCAATGACTTTGTGAGGGAAGCAACAGGTAACGCTGCGTGTTCATAGCACTCTTGTCTGCGCGAGGCGCTTTTATTAACTGATTAGTTTCTGCTCTAATATAAGCATAAGTTATACGGCTTCGGCACGCAGCGCCAGCCACGCTCTATCTGGGGTTTATTATGTTGTTGGCATATACCTGAACACCAGAAACGCGGCTCCACCTCTTCAGACCGCCTTGTCCGCTCTCCAATTTTATCCCGCATCCTTCATCGGAAAAATAAGTTATTTCGTAACCCCGCTCCTCTCATTTCATCTCTCCCTGTCTCGATGTGGATCTTTCCTCGGCTCCATTACGCACGGGTTAGAAGAGCGAACCATGAGCTAAACTCAGACAGAACCAACTCCACGCAGTGTCCAGCCGAGGACAGAGAGATGCGGACATCAGTTAGCGTATTAATAGTTTGCAAAGCAGCTGCATTTGTCCTGAGGAGTTGTTGATGCCTGGAGAGGCTGCACTGTGTGCGTAAAGTTACTGGATTTATCCCCAGTTCTGCGTATAGCTGGAGTAATGATAATGCACCCGAATGTTTATGTTTTGTCTACACCTAAGTATTTTCTTTCCATTCCAGAAAAATAAAGCAGTCATATTAAAGTTGTCTTTTTTTTCAAATATGACCCTTTTTTGTGTTTAATAAAAATACAGCCAACTGCCAGAGTGAAAGCTGCCAACATGTCAAAAACATCTCTGTTTCAACACCTGACATGTTTTCGTTCAATCAGAATAAAAAATGTTTTAAGATTTATATCATTTACATCCTTACATTATGTTTTATTAGCATTTTACACTGTGTCCCAATTTTAAATAAAACATATTATGTTGAGCAACTAAAACACAGTAAACCAATAACAATGACAATAGCAGAAAAACAACCAGCAAACAACTCATAACAAGAGAACAATAGTGCACTGCCACAATAGTCCCAAAATTTTGCCTAATGTTTATAAGTCACTTGATAAATAACTAAACTCACCTCAGATGAAGCTGAACATTCAGCTTTGGGGGCCCCAGTGGCTTGTGGGGCCCTATGCAGGTGCATAGTTTGCGTAGTGCAGTTATATAGCTAGAAAAGCCCTGGTTATTATGGACTTACTTCTCAAAGTAAGCTTTTTGATTTGTGATTGCAGATGTCTGATTGGAATAAACCCCACAAGTGGCACCAAGACTGACAAGGGTTGTCGGGCAAAGAATGGGAAAAGTCCAAGAGAAGAGAAACAATGCTGTCAATCCACATGTGTCTTCCCTCCTCAAATGCTTAATAAATTTTGAATGACTCTATTTGTAAGTCTTATGTATGATGTTTACATTGTTTCTTTAGATTGAAGTTGTAATAGAAGCTAAATGTAAATTTTAGATTGGTTAAATTGTTTGATTTAATGTGTATGTTTGTGGCATAAGACCATGTGATACAGTATACATACAGTAGTACAGTTATAAAAATACACTGTTGTGACTCCTCCTCAGAGGTTGGTCATAATTAGGTTATACGTTGTAGTTTGATCACACCAAACTTGAGTTATTATTTTGAAGTGGTAACTCTGTAAGTTACTATGTTTTAGTTTCAAAAGCTTTATTTGGAAAACTGAGAAGAAAGGTTACACAGTACTGTTTTTACTTTAACTTGAGAAGTTTTTTGGATGTTTTTTGATGTAACTGTGCACTTGCGTTAGTATCTAGTTTGCATTAGAGAATACCTGTTCTTAATCAACCTTCACATCTGGTTGAATTTTGGAATGGATTTAGTTATAGCAAAGAAATGTTCATAAACAGTATCACCTACATTGTGTCAGGTTGCTAGTGTAATTCAATTTGTTAATCTTTAATAAAACTTTTTTTTTTTTTGCCTCATTTTTGGTATTTTTGTCAGATGATGGATATTTGCAATGTTACTAAGAAGCTAATATTCACCCCCCTAGAATTACACAAAATGACGACACCACATGAGAAAGCGTAGTACACTGGCCATTAACTACCACATAAACAGTAGACACATACGACAAGAGAGCCATCTACCTAAAGATTAGTAGACCATGGAAACCTGCTTAGCACTTAGCAGTTACCACAAAACTCCTTAGATAAAACGTGGTGCCTTTTACACCACACAGAAATGACCGTACACAATATGCAAAAGCAAACATGGATACTGCTGTCCACATACAGTAAGTAACAAACACTGCAAGGAACCACGTTACCAAGAACAACGTATTGGAACAAAAGCAATTAAGATTGATATAACAGGCGAACAAACCCTCTCAGTGCCAAACACATACTCAACCTGAGTCATAGACTCAATCAATCTACAGACTGGTTTAATGATTCTACCAAAACGTGTAGTAAGCTTACGACCCAACTCAGACACTTGTTCACAAGAGTCATCTGGAAGATTGTGTGACTCATTACAGGGGAACAAAGGAGCACCAGCCCATCCAGCGGAGGCAGCAGAAGACATCTCAGGTGAAATGAGGTCTCCTCTCTTATCAGGCGACTGCTGCTGGACCCAGGACGCGGTGTGATCATTACTCGACTCACTGACGCTTGAAGGAACATCGGGCTGAGAGTTTCCAGCTTCCCCTTTAATTTGAGAAGCATCGAACTCCTCTGGGGCGGCAACAACACTAGCAGCAGGCTGAGTCCCCATGATATTCAGGGGAATGTCCAAAGGCAAGAAGTTCACCTGAAGGAGCAGGTTGCGGTCTTTTCATGTCCTGTCTGATCTTTGATCTTGTTCACCACACCCCCTCCAGCAGCCAGTCTCTGCTGAGAAAAGATATTTCCCCCTCTGGGCTGCGCTAATAAAATACCTCATAGTCACTTTCCAAGCAAATTCACGCCAATATTTAGATTGGGTTATTTAGAAATTTTTTTTATACATTCTTCCCATTTGTCTTGCTCCATTTTAATATTTAATTCTTCTTCCCACTTACTTTTGACATTACTGTCTGAAACCACACAATCTTGAATTATTTTATACATTTCTGAAATTTTACTTTTATTTTTACTTATTAAATATTTGATTAAACTATTGTCAGATTTGTTCTTTAAATGTTTCATTAGATAACTTCTCACCTGAAGATATTTTAAAAAAGTGATTTTTTGGTATTTTATATTTGGAATTTATCATTTCAAATGAATCTATATTGTTTTTAGTCATCAGCTAAGAGTATGTCATTAGCCCTTTAACGCCCCATTCGTCCAAGACTCTGATCTAGTCCAAGAGTCTGATCTATTTGGTATGAAGTCCTGATCTTCACTCATTGCTCTAAGAATAACAATACCATTATCAATCTGGACTGTCTTGCAAATATTTTTCCTTGTTTTTAATGTATTTAAAATACAAAAATTCTGTCTATGATATTCTTTTCATTTGGATTTTTCTATAAAGGGTAATGTCCCCAAAGATATACTTGCTGTTGTCCTTTCTATGTTAATTCATTTAGGTTCACTCTTCCCATTCCTCCACTTTAGTAAGGTAAGAATTTGAGTTGCATAAAAGTAGTTCTGCAAGTTTGGTACTCCAAGACCCCCCTCATCTTTGGATTTGATCAATAGTTTAAATTTAATTCTATAAAATCCGCTAACATTATATTCCATGAACAAAAAAAAGCTTTTTTGACAATGGTATTGGTATTGCATGAAACAGAAATAGATACTGGGATAGAACCATCATTTTAATTGTTTCAGTTCTACTTAATATTCCATGTGGGATTAGTTTCCATCTGTTCAATTTCATTCTTAACTTATTTTCTAATGTACCATAATTAATCTCAAAAAGTTCATGTAGATTTTGACTGATATTGATTCCCAAGTATTTATTTTTTTGGGAGTCCTAGTTAAGCGATCAGTGATTCACATTTACTTTAATTAATTTTATATCCAGAGACTTTACAATATTCTCAAATAGTTTCCATCAGTTGAGGTAAAGACTTCTCAGGTTTAGTGAGGTAAACTATGATATCATCTGCGTACAGAGCTAATTTATGGACCTCACTTCCAATTTGAGTCCCCATTATATTATTATTTTGTCTAATTGCCAATGCAAGTACTTCTATATACAAAGCAAATAATAATGGGGATAGTGGGTCCCCCTGCCAGGTCCCTCTCTGGATTGTCAATCGCCTAGATAACGTTCCATTAGTTTTAACTCTGGAGGATGGGTTGCTGTATAAGGCTTGTATCCATGAGTTAAACTCTGTTCTCAGTCCAAAACTATTCAAAATTGAAAACAAAAAAGGCCAGCTCACCAAATCAAAAGCCTTTTCAGCATCAATTGTCAGTAATAAACTGTCTTGGTTGTTCTTTTGCACATAGTCAATTATATTTATTGTCCTTATTATATTGTCTGATAGTATTCTTCCTGGAATAAAGCCACATTGATCAGAATCGACAATATCTACAATACACTTTTTTAATCTGTTGGCTAGAATTGCTGATTGATTATTCTATGATCTGTATTTAATAGAGATATCAGCCTATAAGAGTCACATGTTGTTGTATCCTTCCCTTCCTTATAAAATAAGACAATTAATGATGACTGCCAAGTTTGTGCCCATTTTCCTGATTGTAATGAATAGGTATATGTATAGTATATATATATAATATAGTATGTATAGTATATATATATATATATATATATATATATATATATATATATATATATATATATATATATATATATATATATATATATATATATATATATATATACATTTTTTGTAGAACTCATTTGTATAACCGTCATCCCCAGGGGATGTACCTGTTTTAACCCCTGTATTTGTTCTAATATTTCTTATTTCTTAGTTAACATGATTTTTTGTTCTGATGTAATTTTAGGAAAATTTAGCTTATTTAAATAATTTCTAATTTGTTCTATTCCACATTCCTCCTTTTTATATAATGTTTTGTAATAATTTGCAAACTCCCCGCTATTTCTTCATGCTTAAATTTTACTTCGGTTTGGTTGGATTTAATTTTAGTGATATAGGCCTTTTTTGCTTGATTTTTCAATGCATATGCTAGTCTTTTAAGAGAGTTAGGTCCACCATCATAGTTGTGTTTTGTGAACCTTAGTAATTTCTCCATTGTGCACTGTATTCAGAGCCGCACACTTTTTCTTTAGCTTTATTCTGTCTATTACATTGTTTGTATCCCTAAATCTGTCTTCCAGTTCTTTTATTTGATCTATTAAGAGTTACGGGTTTTTTTCTCTTGCTCTTTTTTTATTGATGAATAAGCAATAATATGCCCTCTCAATACAGCTTTAGCTCCTTCCCACAATGTAATTGGATCTACACTGCTCAAAAAAATAAAGGGAACAATAAAATAACACATCCTAGATCTGAATGGATGAAATATTCGTATTAAATACTTTGTTCTTTACATAGTTGAATGTGCTGACAACAAAATCATAGAAAAATGATCAATGGAAATCAAATTTATTAACCCACGAAGGTCTGGATTTGGAGTCACACTCAAAATTAAAGTGGAAAAACACACTACAGGCTGCTCCAACTTTGATGTAATGTCCTTAAAACAAGTCAAAATGAGGCTCAGTAGTGTGTGTGGCCTCCACGCCTGTATGACCTCCCTACAACACCTGGGCATGCTCCTCATGAGGTGGCAGATGGTCTCCTGAGGGATATCCTCCCAGACCTGGACTAAAGCATCCGCCAACTCCTGGACAGTCTGTGGTGCAACGTGGCGTTGGTGGAATGTGCGAGACATGATGTCCCAGATGTGCTCAATTGAATTCAGGTCTGGGGAACGAGCGGGGCCAGTCCATAGCATCAATGCCTTCGTCTTGCAGGAACTGCTGACACACTCCATCCACATGAGGTCTAGCATTGTCTTGCATTAGGAGGAACCCAGGGCCAACCGCACCAGCATATGGTCTCACAAGGGTCTGAGGAATCTCATCTCGGTACCTAATGGCAGTCAGGCTACCTCTGGCGAGCACATGGAGGGCTGTGCAGCCTCCCAAAGAAATGCTACCCCGCACCATTACTGACCCACTGCCAAACTGGTCATGCTGGAGGATGTTGCAGGCAGCAGAACGTTCTCCACGGCATCTCCAGACTCTGTCACGTCTGTCACATGTGCTCAGTGTGAACCTGCTTTCATCTGTGAAGAGCACAGGGCGCCAGTGGCGAATTTGTCTTGTCTTGGTGTTCTCTGGCAAATGCCAAACGTCCTGCACGGTGTTGGGCTGTCAGCACAACCCCCACCTGTGGAATTGGGCCCTCATACCACCCTCATGGAGTCTGTTTCTGACCGTTTGAGCAGACACATGCACATTTGTGCCCTGCTGGAGGTTTTGTAGGGCTCTGGCAGTGCTCCTCCTGTTCCTCCCTGCACAAAGGAGGAGGTAGCGGTCCTGCTGCTTGGTTGTTGTCCTCCTACAGCCTCCTCCACATCTCCTGATATACTGGCCTGTCTCCTGGTAGCGCCTCCATGCTCTGGAGGCTGGACTCTGGACTTCTTGCCACAACTCACATTGATGTGCCATCCTGGATGAGCTTCACTACCTGAGCCACTTGTGTGGGTTGTAGACTCCGTCCCATGCTACCACTAGAGTGAAAACACCGCCAGCATTCAAAAGTGACCAAAACATCAGCCAGAAAGCATAGGAACTGAGAAGTGGTCTGTGGTCACCTCCTGCAGAACCACTCTTTTATTGGGGGTGTTTTGCTAATTGCCTATAATTTCCACCTGTTTTCTGTTCCATTTGCACAACAGCAGTGAAACTGATGTCAATCAGTGTTGCTTCCTATGTGGACACAGTTTGATTTCACAGAAGTGTGATTGACTTGGAGTTACATTGTGTTGTTTAAGTGTTCCCTTTATTTTATTTTTTTATTTTTTAATATGTTTTTATTGACAAAAATAAGTAAATAATTTCAATGACAAATACAGTTCACTTTTCATATACAAGCATGTACATACACATGCAGGTATACATACATAAGCACACACAAATATGCATAAACAGAGACACATACATGAAATTAAAATTGAATCAATTCCAACAAGATTAAGAAACACAAGGTAAAGAACAATGAACAAGCCGCCCTCCCAACCCCTCCTCACTTCAGCATGACCCTCATAAAAAAAATAAAAATAAACAAATAAATATTGGTTAAACACGTTATAAAAGAAATAACAGCAGGCACAGATTCAGTCGGTAATAGCTCCAAGTTAGAGAAGTAATCAATAAAGCAATTCCATTTGTAGAAAAAAAGCCTCTCAAAGTATACTTAATTTTCTCCAGTTTTAGAAAAAACATCATGTCTCTAAGCCACTGGGAGATAGAGGGACATCTAGCAGAGTTCCAGAGTAACAAAAAGGAACGTCTTGCTATTAAGGATGTGAAAGCTATAATATCCTTTTGTGTGTTTAAAGGAAGTAAAAAGTCAGGAATCCCAAATATAGCAATCAGTGAACAAGGATGCAGATTTACACCAAGAACAGCAGACAAAATAGTGAAGTAACTGGTCCAGAAACTCTTCAGATCAGGACAAAGAAAAAACATATGACTAAGATGACATGGTGAGCCCTGACATTTGTCACATTTGTCCTCCACTTCTGGATAAATTTCAGAAAGTCTGGACCTTGAAAAATGAACCCTATGTAGCACTTTAAATTGGATCAGTCCAAGACAAGCACAAGAGGTAGTAGACCGTAGCCTATCAGTAGCGTCTTTCCAGAGATCGTCACTAAAATGTATCCCCAATTCCTGTTCCCACGCTTTCTTAATTTTGGTACTCGACTGACAGTTTAATGGAAGAATGAAATCATAGATTTTTGAAATCAGGCCTCTCTGATGTGGACTGTGAGAGCAAGCTTTCCCAAAGCTGTTCCTGTGGTAGAGACAGGAAATTAAGAAAAAACTTGGAAACAAAATTACGAATCTGAAGATAGCGAAACAAATGGCTGACAGAAAGGTTGTATATTAAAGACAAGTTGGCAAAACTATCAAAAACACAATGTACATAAAGATTCTTGAATTGTTTAATACCTTTATCCTGCCACACTGAGAATGTAAAAATCCAACAGAGATGGAGGAAATAAGTGGTTATTGCTCAAGGGACCCAAGGAAAAAGCAGCTACAAACTGAAATCAGATCCTAAGTGTATTAAGAACCACTTGATTATCAGAGTATAGAGAAGGTTTTGCTGGTAAAGAGGAATAAAGTAAAGCAGGTAAAGAAGACCCCATACAAGATGATAGTTCCAATTTCACCAAGGAGAACCAGGAGATTTTAACCAGTAGCAAAGTTTATGGAGCAGCCCAATAGTATGACTGGAAATTGGGTAGAGCGAGTCCCCCGCTAAGTCTACATCTTTGCAGTAAAGTTTTTACGAATCCTTGGTGGCTTCCCACCCCAAATAAAAGCACAAATAGTCTTATCCAATGAGTCAAAAAATGTTTTTGGCAGAAAAAGAGGAAGTGACTGGAATAAAAAAAGAAATTTCGGTAATATATTCATTTTGAAAACACTGATCTTGCTGATTAATGAAAGGAGGAGATTACGCCATCTTTGAATATCAGAGTTAACCTTTGAGATAAGGGGGGTGAAATTAGCCGATACAAGGTTAGATACAGAACGTGTCACAGTAATACCAACGTATTTAAAACCTGGTGGACTAAATTTAAAAGGCAAGTCTGGTTGTTGAAGATTACATGCAGCAGTGTTAATGGGAAAACACTCACTTTTCTTCAGGTTTAATTTGTAGCCTGAAAAGAAACTGAAGTTCTCCAGAATACTCAAAACAGCCGCAATAGAAACTGCAGGATCAGTCACATACAATAATAAATCATCAGCGTATAACGATACTTTGTGTTCAATCTTGTTTCGAGTGATTTCTCTAAATAGGGTGGAAGCTCTTAAAGTGATAGACAGGGGTTTAATCGCAAGGGCAAATAATAAAGATGATAAGGGACATCCTTGTCGAGTTCCGCGTCCAAGAGGCAAATATTCAGAATAAGTATCATTAGTATGAACACTGGCTTTGTGGGATACACAAAGGAGGCGAATCCAAGAAATAAATTTATCACCAAATCCAAATTTCTTCAAAACCGCGAATAGGTACTCCCACTCCACCCTATCAAATGCTTTTTCAGCATCTAAGTTACAATCACAGGAACCTCAGCCGAATGCTTAGAGTAATTATATTAAAAACTGTAGAGGTGTTAAAAAACAACTGACGCCCCTTTGACACATCTTTGATCAAGGTTACTAATTGCAGACATAAGTCCATTAAGCCTAGAATTAAGCTTTTTTTTTTAGAAAGTGCAGCATAAGAAATAATTTGCCCCCTAAGGTAAGGTTTAAGTGTCTCCCACAATAATAAATATGAAGTGGAATCATTCTGAGTGAACAAAAGGAACTCATCAATAGAATTTGAAATGAAGTCACACACACACACACACAAAAAAGAGAGAGTTAAACTTCAAAAGTGGTGGGCTATGTTTATGATGATAACTGAATGTCTAATAATAAAGGTGCATGGTCAGATATTGTGATACCTAAATAGTCTGAAGAAACTACACATAATAATAATAATAATAATAATACATTTTATTTATAAAAGTGCTTTTCATGACACTCAAAGACGCTGTACAAGGGTAAAAACAAGAGAAACAAACAACAAAACAAGCAAACAAATATTAAACTTTAAACTTTAAAAGCAGTTCTAAAAAGGTGGGTTTTGAGATAGTTTTTGAAGGTGGGGAGGTCAGTGCAGTCACGGACGGGTTGTGGGAGTGAATTCCAGAGGGTGGGGGCAGCGACAGAGAAGGCTCTGTCGCCCCAGGTTCGGAGCTTGGTCCTGCAAGAGAGGGAAAGAAGGTTGGCAGCAGAGGATCGGAGGGAGCGGGACGGGGCATGGCAGTGGAGCAGGTCAGAGAGGTAGGAGGGGGCCAGGTTATGGAGGGCTTTGAATGTGATGAGGAGGATTTTGAATTGGATGCGTTGAGGGATAGGGAGCCAGTAGAGATTTTGGAGGACAGGGGTGATGTGGTCACGGGAGCAGGTGTGGGTGAGAAGGCGGGCAGCAGAATTTTGAATGTATTGGAGTTTTTGTAGAGTTTTGGAGGGGGTACCAAAGAGGAGGCTATTGCAGTAGTCGAGTCTTGACGTGATGAAGGCATGTGTTAGGGTTTCAGCAGCGGAAAAGGACAGAGATGGGCAGAGTCGTGCTATGTTTTTTAGGTGAAAAAATGCAGTCTGGGTTATTTGATTGATGTGCTGTTCAAAGGACAGGGTGGAGTCAAAGTGAATGCCAAGGTTCCGAGTGAGTGGGGATGGAGTGAGGGTTGTGTTGTCTATGGTCAGGGTGAACTTTTGGGTGGATTTGGTGATAGTTTTGGGACCGATGATGATTATGTCTGATTTGTCACAGTTCAGTTTGAGGAAGTTGTGTTGCATCCAGGTTTTTATTTCATTACATGAATCAAGAGCCCTGTCAATAAAAAAATAATCAATCCTAGAATACGAATGGTGCACCTGGGAGAAAAAACATTATTTTTAATGGAAGGGTTACGAGATCTCCATGGATCAACAAAACCATTTTGCCTCATAAAATCAGCGAATGTATGAGACATAGCAGATTGAGTCAGATTAGATCTGGGATTAGATCGATCTAAGCTTGGGTCAAAAACGCAATTTAAATCCCCTCCAAAAATCAATAGGTGAGTATTTAAGAAGGGCAGGTTTGCGAATTCTGCATCATCAAAGTTTGGGGCATATACATTTACCAACAAAACCTTTTTTTGTATTAGGGTACCAACGACTATCAAGTATCGGCCATTCTTATCAGCAATAACATTAGTGGAAAAAAACTGTACTTTATTGCTAATTAAAATGGCAACTCCCCTTGCTTTTGAATTGAAGTCTGAGTGGAAGACTTGACTCACCCAAGGGCAGTGTAACCTATGGTGAGCTCTAATCCGGAGATGAGTTTCCTACAAAAACACTACAGCAGAGTATAAACGTTTCAAGTGTGTTAAAACCTTAGATCTCTCAACAGGGTTGCCCATGCCTCTAATATTCCAACTAATAAATCTGAGTGATGTGCCTGGCACAGCTAAGCTAGTATCTATAGTAGAAATAAAACAAACAGGAAAAAAATACAATTAACCACAAAGAGCTGAGATGGGACCCCCTTCACCCAACACTCCCCAAAACAAAACATATGTACACCCAAAGTCTCCATATAACGACAGAACAAAGAGACAGCAGTGTTTCCCCCAGTGAAAGAAGGTTGTCCACACTAATGTGAAAACAACTACGGGACAAGACCAAAAAAACAAAAGTAAAAGAAAAGACTCCTGCCAAGTCAAATATGAATGCCAGTATGCGCAATGATTATCGCAATATTGTAAAATGTTATTCCCAATCCACAAAACAAAATATGAATTTATCTGAAGATTAATAACAATTATAATTGTCCAATTAAAACAAATATCAAAAAGAGTACTTAATATTTAAACAAGCAAAAGTAACACTAACCCAGTTAGTGTATCAAACCACATATTAGTGCAAAGTAGGCTAGATTGAAAGCTGAAATGAGGGTTAGTGAGCCCACAAACTCCAAGCAACAGTGTAACAGTAATAATATAAAGACAATATATTATATCAAGCTTGGGTGCAGTGGAAAAGATAAAAATAAAAAATCAACTTTGTAAAAGCTAGCCCAGCTCACCCAGGGATCAAGTTATTAGCATAGATTCTCGCTTCCTCCACTTCCTCCACTTCCTCCACTTCCTCCACTTCCTCCACTTGTATGTGATGTGCAGCAGCACCGGGTGGATTAGTCCGTACCGAGCACTGCCAATACTGCGGAGTTGCCGCCTGACCTTGTTAAATGCAGCTCGGGCCCGGGCAATCTTGGCAGTGTAGTCCGGAAAGACTGAGAGAGTCAGGTCTCTGATTTTAATCTGTCGGCGCTCCCTCGGGCAGTGTAAGATGTCAACACAATCACTGTAATATTGAAATTTACACACAATGGCTCGAAGTCGTTCACTCGGCTTTGGCTTTGGTTGAAGGGTCTGGTGAGACCAGTCCAAGAGCGGCTCCTTTTCCAACTCGAATGCTTCTTTTAGTAAAGCGGCAACAGCCGCTGTGGAGAAAGTTAGGGGCCCTCTGGAACTCCCAGGATCCTAACGTTATTATGCCTCGATCTGGACTCCAAGTCTTCACATTTATTTTCAAGCTTGGCTACGTTCGCGGTGAGGGACTCGATAGTAGTTTTCATTTGAGCAATGTCATCTGCACAGCCGTAGAGTGCGTGCTCTATCTCCCCCACAGTACCTTTCAGTGTAGCCACATTACCATCAGTAGCAGCTTTATCTTTCGCTAGCTGTGTTTTCGCAGCTTGCAGGTCAAGCTTAATAGTTGATAACGCATCTCAGAGGGTCTCTTGGAGTTCCTTTTTAAAAATATCAGCAATGTCTTTTCTCAGCGATGCCAGCAACTCGAGCTTGAGGGCAGCGATGTCGGGGTTAGCCTGCGTTAGGGCGGGCTCAGCCGGAGTTGATGATTCACCTGAAGATGTGGTCGCAGCATGGAGGCTAGGCCTCAATTGTGTCTGAACAACATTGCGGCCTTCCGTGTTCTTTCCAGACATTTTAACATGCCTAAGTTACACCCCCAGATAATCAGTCGAATGAAGTAATATAAATCTTGATTTGTGACCAAAAAGCGCAGATGAATCACAATTTATAATCAAATTTGGCAGGAGCTTCCAAAGTCACGTCCTACTCCATTGAAAGCTCAGCAGCGCCCCCGTTCCCTTTATTTTTTTGAGCAGTGTATATCACCTGTGTTGTTTAACTGAATATATTCCTCCAATATTTTTTGTAGTTTAGAAACTGGGTGTTTGTCCTGCAGCAGTGAATTATTTAATCTCCAAATGCTTTTATGAATGCTCACATTTAGTCTTATTGTGAGTTTCACTGCTGCATGATCAGACAGATTCATTGGATCAGTTACACAACTTTTGACCATGTTATGTCTTTTCTAAACATCAAAAAATAATCTAATCTATTATACACTGAATGTCTAGCCAAAAAATATGTAAATTCTTTTTTTATGTGGGTGGAGTGTTCTCCATATATCCATCAGTTCTAACTCAGAGCAAGCTTTTCATAATATATTTGCACTTTTTTCTGCTCCGTGTAGCTTGGCCTTTGAAAAGTCCAATTTTGGATTTATTGTCAGATTTAAATCCCCTCCTAATAATACTACCCCCTTGGTTCTAGTGACCATTAAATCTATCAGCTGTGTCATTAATTCAGAATCCTGCTCTGGTGGATAATAAACATTTAGTAAAGTAATTTGTACAGACTCAATTTTTCCGATCACCATGACATAACGACCTTCTTTAGGTACAAAATATCACCTCCATCTTTCTCCATGTGTATTAATGCAGATCTTCTCTTAATTATATTATTCAGCCCATTTACATTTAACAAAATTACTTTGAGATCACGCATCTTTACAATAAAAAAACAAAAAGGTTTTATCTAGTTTGTCCATATATGAAAAAACATTCTTATAGATCAACTCTACAATATTTTGGTAAACAGGCATAGGTTTCAAATAAGGTGAGCAAACCAAAAACAAAATAAATATCAACAAAAATAACAAAATTATAAAACTTTGTTTCCGCTGACAAAAGACATTTTGTTCATCCATATTTGGATGAAAAGGTGTACTATTAGCCGCCTAAAAGAAACGAAAAAAAAAAGGGTTCCCTGCAGTAATATGCACCACAAAAAACAAAAACAAAAAACAAAAAAACAACCTAGAACTTATCATGCACCTGTTGCTCCATAGAAAATCAGCATTTCCCTTCAGGTTTTAATAAAATGGCAAACAAAGACCACTTTTTATAGCTAGCAGAACAATTATCTTTTCGTTTAGTCTTGTTAGAGGATTTTGTACCTGCAGTAGACTCAGGGCGAGATCAATATCATTAGTCAACGCTGAACTAGATATCATGTGACCTCCGCAGTCCGCACCAGCCTTCTCCTTTCACCTTGTCCCATCACTGTGGTCCACATCCCTCTCATCATTTCCTCCTTCAGTTTCTCTGTGTTGTCCTCCTCTCTGTGTACTCCCATCTCCCTTAGTACTGGGGCAGTTGGAAACAACTTTGTTCCTCCATTTACGAATATCTTCAGCTGTGCAGGATACGGATTGCACCTTTATATTTTTCTCCTTTAACAGTCTAATTACCTCCCATACATGTTTTCTCTTCCTCAATGTTTTGGACGTATAGTCCTGGTTGAAATACACAGCTCGTCCCTTGGCTTCTGTTTCCATGCTTGTTTTATGAGGAGTTCTTTCACTTGATAATGAGAGAAACGGACCATGATTACACGGGAATGAGTCTCATTCCCTTTCAGCTTGGGACCAAGAGTGTGATGTGCTCTTTCAAGACAAGTACAGATGAAGTTTTTTACGAATCCAACAATGTCGCAGTTAACATGCTTTTTTCCACTCCTTCTGGAATACTGTGAATCCCTATGTTTTTGCATCTTGATCTTGCCTCTAGATCATCGCACTTAGCTGCAAGCAACGCCTCTCGTTGGCGAGTCCTGTCCTCGGTCTCTCCCAGTCTCTCCTCCACCCTGATGGTTTGCTGCTCCAGCAGGGTCATTCTTTCCATTATTTCTTAAGGTTTCCAATCTCATAAGTGCTTTTTTATTCTCATTAGCTGCTTTCGTATGCTCTTGTTTTAGTTTTCTTATTTCATTAAGTATTTGCCAATCACGCTCATGCTCTCCAGCTGTGTTCGTGCTTTCAGGCCTTGTTCCTGTTGTCGAGTCATTACCTTCTTTTGCATCAGTATTTTTGGCTGACCTTCCTTTTTTCTCCATTTGTCGCATTTTCATGAGTATCCTGCCTCTCTGTTTATAAGGGATGCCTTCTTTAGTTATTTTTAGTTTGTGCACAGTGCACGCTGCCACTCACATGCTGCCACAGGAAGTGGAAGTTAGCCTTTCACTTTCTTATTGTATTCTTCTGACTGATGTCTTTGCTCAACAGCGCTGTTTTCTTGGGCTAGGACCATAGCAGAATGGAGATCATCCATGAGCGACTTGATGTAGGTGTTGTAGTCACAAACTGTCTCATCATGAAGAACGTTTTTAAACAGAAGATCAACAGGTAATCGGGGGACCCTCCCAACCATCAGGTAGAATGACGCAAATCCTGTTGTTTCATGTGCAGTGCAATTATACACAAACGTCATTGACTGAATCATCTGCGGCCACTTCTGCTTCTCTCTAGGGCAGTGGTCCCCAACCTTTATCAGCTTGTGATCTACTTTTAAAGTCATCAAGGCCAGGCCAGATCTACCTTTATTTATTTATTTACCCATTATTTCTATTAGGCACAGTGTGGTGGGCATTTATAAGAGTTATTATTATCGCAGTGGTTAAACATGAAAATAAAATTAAAATAATCTCTTTAATAAAGTCACATTTTATTAAACTAAAAATTATAAATGTTTATTATCAATGCTTCCGCCACAGAGTGTGACTGAGGAGTGAATGAATAATGCACCAAATTGTAAAGCGACTTTGAGTGTCTGGAAAAGTGCATTATTATTATTATTATTATTATTATTATTATTATTATTATTATTATTAGGCCAATTAAATTGTAAATTGCAGTATCAATGCAGTTCATCACCAACGCTCAGTATTATTTTAGTAACATTGGTGATTGACAGGAGCTCCATGGTAACGCTCAGGGGAGGAGCTTGTGAGACTTCGACAAAGTCAGCTTTCCTCACGGCTCAGAACAACAAACTACTTTGTGAGAGACAAAAACAGCCAACAGGTAGAATACATCAGGCACTGATGGCACCTGTCTCCTCCCTTTCTCCTTCCCTGACACCGCTGCTTCTCCTCCTCTGTGTGCGTGTGCATCAGCTCCACGGCGCTTTTCAGAGGGGGCAGTAAGCGCAAGCCACCCACAGCCTCCACAACAGTACTGAAGTAGGTAACTGTGAAGGGTGTGTCGGACGCAGAGTTGCCAAGTGCTTTTAATTCTTTTTTCTCTCGTTTTGAAAGAGATGATGTCTTGAAAACTGTGTCTGACTGCAGGAATTCTCTTAAACCTGCAAAGGAAATTGAGATTTCACAGGATCAGGTCACTGCTTTACTTAAGAAAGTAAAGACAGGGAAGGCCAGGGGTCCTGATGCCATCTGTGGGCGCACATTGCTCCACTGTGCCACTCAGCTCAGTGTGGTTTTTACTAGAATGTTTCAAATGTGTGTGGATCTTTGTCAAATTCCTTCTCTGTGGAAGACATCGACAGTAATGCCTCTCCCTAAATCAAACAAATCAAAGAAGTTGAGTGAGTTCAGGCTGGTGGCACTCACATCTTTGGTCATGAAGACTTTTGCACAGATTTTAAAGACTCACATCTTGTTTTTAACTGAAGGAAAACTGGATCCAATGCAATTTGCGTATCAGCCCAATAAGGGAGTAGAGGATGCAAAACTTTTTTTATTGAACATTGTCTATAAGCACCTTGAAAATGCCAAGGCACATGTGAGACTTTTGCAGATTTTTCCTCTGCTTTCAACAAAATGCAGCCCCATGTCCTGATTCAAAGACTGGCTTTAGATTTTAATCTCCCGGACCAGCTTCTTTTATTGATTTTAAACTTTCTCACCAACCGGGTTCAGCGTGTTTTTGTAAATGGTCAAATGTCTCCTCCCTCCATCTCTAACATCGGATCTCCTCAGGGTTGTGTGTTGTCACCTCTCCTTTTTATTCTGTACACGGACAGCTGTAGATCCTCAGAGGAAAACAGATTCCTCATTAAATTTTCGGATGACACAGTCCTGGTGTCACTACTTTCAGGATCTGAGGTGAATCATGGCCCTGCGCTGGGGCAGTTTGTCCAATGGTGTGAGGACAACTATCTGGATTTGAATGTTGCTAAAACCAAGGAGATGGTGATTGATTTTAGACGCGTACCATCCCACAGTGTTAGTGTCATCCACAGTGATGTTGTCGAAATTGTCGATAGTTACAAATATCTGGGCACTGTGTTGGACAATAAATTGAAATTTGACTTAAACACTGAAACCATTGTTAAACGAGGGCAGCAGAGAATGTACCTGTTGAGAAAACTGAACTCTTTTAATGTAAACAAGACTATTCTCAACAACTTTTATTGTTCTTTTATTGAAAGTCTGCTCACTTTTTCCTTCATTTGCTGGTTCCAGTCCCTGTCCTTGAAGGATAAAAACAAACTGCAGAACATTGTAAAAACCTGCTCAAAAATCACAGGGGTTAAACTGAGGGAGCTGCATTCTCTGTGGGAGGAGCGAGTGCTGAGCAAAGCCAAGTGCCTCCTGGCTCAGCCCCTCCATCCTCTGACTCCTGATTTTATCTTGATGCCTTCAGGGCATCGATTTTATGCTCCGGTACGGAAGACTAACCGGTTCTCCAATTCTTTTGTGCCTTCAGCTATTAAATTGCTAAATTTTGAGGGTCGTGTTCTTCAAGGTTTTACACTGTAATATGTATATTGTTTTTATATTGTTTTTTGAGTTCCACTTGTGTCTGTAATAGACTGGCACACTGTGTGTTTGTGTGTACGTGAGAAGTGAGAATTGCTCTGAGAATGCTGCAAATGAATTGCCCTCTGGGATCAATAAAGTTTTCTGAATCTGAATCTGAATCTGAAGTGAAAGCGGCCAAAACTCTGATTGTTATTAAGTTGCGTGTATTCGGTTTAGTTCGTGGCTCGTGAGGTTTACTCGCACTTCCGCGATGTCTCGTGTGTTAGAAAGAATCTCAGACTGGTCGATCTGCGGGTGAATCAAATGCCATAGGCATATGACTTTATTTGGAAAGACAGGGCTCTGCGATCTACCTGCACTTCCTTTACGATCGACTGGTAGATCATGATCGACGGGTTGGCAACCACTGCTCTAGGGGGTAAAGATCTCAACAGGTTTCCCAGAGTCCGGTTAAACCTCTTTGTGACGCCGTTGCCCATGGGGTGGTAAGGAGTGGTGTGTGACTTGACAATGCCACTCACCTCCAGCAGCTCTGCCACTAACTCACTCTCAAAGCTTGGACCCTGGTCGGAGTGGATGCGCTGGGGGAAGCCATAAATACAAAAGGAAACCCTCCCATAGCTTTTTTGCCACACTCTTCGCCGACGCCAGAGATATCATTCCTCAGACATAGAGACATTGACTGCAGTTGAGAAGGGCGGGTCATCCAATGACTGGGGCTGACAAGTCAAATGAAAAGTTTCCTGCACAGACTCCTTCTTAACGTCTCTGTCCTGCTTCAACAACTCACAATATGGCTCAGTTAGGAGACACTCAGCCAATGGTCTAACAAATGGCCTCCTGCTCAGGGTATCCGCCATGACGTTCAGCCTGAGAGGGACATACTTGATGTCAGTTGTATGGTGCCAGTTAAGAGACCCAGCGTTGCTCCCAGGCATCCAACTTCGGCTTGGTCAAGATGCATGTGAGTGGGTTGTTATCAGTCCAGATGGTGAAAGTATGACCTTTGAGCCAATGACTGAATTTACAACACACCGCCCACTTAAGAGCCAGAAACTCAAGTCTGTGAGCAGGATACTTAACCTGGCTGTGACTGAGGGACTTGCTAGCAAAAGCAACTGCTCTTGCTCTCTCTTCACCTGCAGGCACCTGAGAGAGGACAGCTCCCAACCCTTCTGTGGAGGCATCGGTGAAGAGGATAAACGGCCTGTCAAAATCCGGGTGGTCCAGCACCGCACAATCAAGGAGCGCAGTCTTCAGCTGCTCAAAGGCTCCCTCACATTCAGCAGTCCAATTTTGTGGCGTTAACTGCCTATATGTTCCAGGTCTCCCACGGTCATGGCAGCCTTTAATATATTCCTCTTCTGGCCCGCTGTTAAAGCATAAAGTGGCTTAGCAATACGAGAGCATGCAGGGATGAAGTGTTGGTAGAACAGCACCATTCCGAGAAAAGACCTGACCTTCTGTTGGGATGGGGTACAACCATCTGGTTCCATTAGGTCCTCCATCTTCAAACCAGATATGACACTCACCTTCTCCTGGTCTACTGAAACACCACTGGAACTCACTGTGTGTGCAAGAAACCTCACAGTCCTCCTCAGGAAGTGACATTTCTTCTGCGAAAGCTTCAGGTTACTGGACCTCAACCGGGAGAAGACAACACTCAGGCGGTAGACTCCTCTTCAGAAACACCAAGAGATCATCCAAATAGCAAAGGAGGCTGGAGAAGTTCAAGTCACCAAATATGCTAAGCATCATCCGCATGAGAGAGGCTGGACTGTTGTAGAGACCCTGGGGGAGGCGATTGTACTCACAGAGGCCAAGTGGTGTTGTAAAAGCTGTATAACGCCTATCAGACTCATGGAGAGGGATGTTGTAAAGTCCTGAAGTCAGATCCATGGTGCTAAAGAAGGCATTTCCTCCAAGGGCAGCAAGACAGTCAGCCTGGTGGGGCAGTGGATGGGTGTCCTTAACAGTTCTTACATTAAGCCAGCGGATGTCAGTACAAATCACAAGTCACCTGATTTCTTCCACACCATCACCATGGGCGAGGCATATTCACTGATAGACTTACTGATTATGCCTTTCATTTCCATCTTAGACAGAACTTCTCTCAGCTTCTGATAGTGAGCAGGGGGAACTCTGCAAAAAGGCAGCTGGAAGGGGCTCCGGCTCTGATGGACAAATCCTTTCGCCTCTCCACAATCCAAACCTTCTCTGGAGAACACATCCTGAAAGCTCAATAGCAGGTCAGCCAGCCTCTTCTTCCATTCATCAGACACTTTACAGCCCTCTATGTCAATGTCACCAAGGCCGCAGCCCTTCAGTAACTGCACGGGGTCAGAGATTTGGCATGTCTGAGCAGACGACATAGTGATCTGGTCAAACTGGGTTTTGCATAGACCCTGGGTGACACAAAAGTCCTCCACAGCCACACAAGGGAACATGTCAGCCAGTTTAGCATTGCACCGCAGTGTCACTGGTCTTTGCATGGGATTGAGAACCTTCATGGGGACCCAGCGATCTCCCCACATTGGTGTTATAACTCGGCCAATCATGATGTTCCTTGGTGTGGGTTCCACAATGATGGTGCTCCCAGGTGACACAGGAGCAGAGGGCGGCAGCTTTCCCCAAACAATGTATTCCTTCTGAGGCAGCAGTGTAACAGCTTGTTACAATCTCACTGTTCCCACTTTGTCCGGAACTTCAGGGCTTAACCACCTAGAGGCGCAACTCAGCAACTGCAGGAACTGTTCACATTCGGGGTCAGATGTATGGGAGGATAGTTGGTACCAGGAATCTGAATTCATAGAGTTCAATGTCCAGTTCATAAATACATTTGGGTTGAGTAACAAGACCACCACAGCCCACAAGAACCACCTGGTCTGGGACAGGTTGTGGAAATAAAACCACTCCATCAGCTCTCAACTTGGCCTCTGCTATCTCACTGAGTCTACATGACAAGCTGCCTGAGTCCAGCATCCCTCTCAAAAACATCAGGTCTCTCATTGACACAGGAGCATAAAACAGTTCACTTGCTCGCTCAACTCTTTGAGACCCAACTAAAATGACTGTCTTGTCTTTAGGCTGACTTTTACAGCAGTTAACATACACAGAGTGTGGATCATGAGGATTGGTGAGGGTATCTTTAACACTGCCCATGCCGCCCCTCTTCTCACATGGGCTGTTCAATTTAAAGTAACATTCAAGGGAGCAGCGGCGCATGCAGTCCTGGCTTTATTTCTGCGTTCACAGTTTACATGTCTAGGCCCAAAACAGTTTAGACACAGCCTGAACAACCTACAATGTGAGTGTGTGGTGTACTCACTAGAACTACAGACTCGACATGCTTGATGCCATGGGTGGTGAGAAACTTTAGCATGGCCTGATCTCAACTGGCTGTTAGTTAGTGATGCAGTGCACAGAAAGCGTAGTACACTGGTCATTAAAACTACCACATAAACGGTGGACACATACAGCAAGAAAGCCATCTTGTCAGGTACGAATGGTTACAAAACCAAACACACATTCTTGTGTAATTATATCAGTAACTATTGGCATGTCTGGTGATGAATCCTGCTCTTTAGATAATCATTAAGTAGCTTATTATTTCTTTATTTAAAATGTTCATATTTTATAAGGAAACTTTTAGAAAAACTTATGAGAAGTTAACTTAATTGTCTTTGTTTGGAGCAGTGACAGGTTTTCAGTGGTGTGTTGCTGGTGTAAAGCATAATTTGCATGCATTTATTTTGTTCAACTTCTTTAGTATCACTGAACTTAATATTTATCACAACAATATGTATACTGTACAGTGTGTACTTATTCTCTGCATCTCTGTATTTAGTGGCGAAGTCCTTTTTTTCATAGTTCCTTTTATGGCATTTTATGACCTGACTTGGCTGACAATATTGTTTAGTATTAAACTAACTATGTAGCTGCTCCAAATTTACAACTTACATTAGTGGTTCCCAACTTTTTTCAAGTGACCCCCATTATATCAGTTGATATGTTGATGGCCCCCACTTTTTGCCTAAATAATTAGAAAGGAAAGTAATTTATTGAATACATTTTACAGTATAACAATACCATCCGGTTAATGCCAGGTGATGTCACGCGTGTGTATTTCGGGTCATTTTCGCCATCTTGGGAAGCAAGATGACTTACAACATGCCATGTTACTAAATTACCAAAGATGATATTAATTAATAACACTATATTGGTAGAGTTCATGAGGTTAAGTTCATGCGTTACAGTAACTTCATTGTTTTGTTGCTCTCGTTTGTGATTTGTCTGTCAGATGAACACAAAACTAACTGGACCTGCAATTATCAGGTGAACTACAGAAGCTGTGAAGTCTCTCCAAGAGGAAGCTGCCCTGCTGTCACTCAGCTTAAATCCACACAGATACAACAGCTATGAGGATCTAAGTCCTTCTAGTAAGTGTGTTTATTTATGAGAAAAAAAAAGAGTAAGAATAAGAATGTGAGTAAAGTTGTTTTTGTCTTACATTTTTGGTTGTTTCAAGGCATTTGGGAACATGTTAATACAAATAATACAAATTTTACTGGTGAGCTATGTTGTGATATTTTAAAAGTTCTTGCGATGTTTCTACTATATTTCCACCAAGGCTTAATGGTAAAATGTAAAAGCTGAGGTGAGTACAGTAGCCTATGTTTTAACGTTTTATTGGTCCATGTAGAGATTCTCAGTTACCCAGTTTAAAAACAAAACTATCAACAGTTTAGTTTATGATTACCTGGATGACTGAGGATCTCCGCAGGTGTTTTCTCTTGTGCAGTGTTATAAATGTACTGTATGCATGGTTTCATGTGTCGATGGTTGTTCTCAAAGATTAGATCTGTCCATTACTACACCAAGCCCAATGGAGGCTCTGAGTGGGTCATATTTACATATCCCATGCACAGTCTGGAAGAGGTGTTTTTGTCTCACAATGGGGTGCCACTCCACACCTGTGTGTCCTGGGAAAACTGTCTTTTTTTTTTTTTTTACAACTTACTGTAACATATGTATAAATCCTTAAAAGTACTTCAGAATCTATCAGCTCTTCTACTGTTGTCTCACACCTCCAGTCAGGCCCGTTGACAGGCTCGCTGGGGCCCAGGGCAAGAGGGACAACAGATCCCTTTGCCCTTTGGTCAGAAATTAATATTTGCATAACCACCGTACAGTACATGATAAAATTAAATACACTCAAATACATAATTTTGTTGTTTGTTTTCTCCTCTCAGATCCTTTTCACATCACTCAGCATGCTTATATCTTTATAAAAGTGAAGTATTACATGAATAGACCCTTCCAGGAGTGACTTATTTAGAAAAGTTGCAAACACAGCCTGTGCCGTGATTTTCCTCTATGTATTTTTATGTTTGTAAATTTCCTTGAAATAAAATGTAACTTTTGAATAGGTTTGTCCAGCCATGACTTCAACTTTTGTAAGATGAGCACAAAAACAACTCTACCTGCAATTATCTAGAAATACAGAAGTTGCTGAAGCCAATCACTCCAAGAGGAAGCTGTTCAGCTCAAATTCACACAGAAAACACGTGAGGGTCACATTCTGCTCAAGTCTGTCTAGTAAATGTATTTACTGATCAGCAAAACAGAGTAAGAACAAAAATGTGAGTGCAGTTGTTTTTTTCTTGCAGATTTTGACATTTCATGGCATTTGGAAACATGTTAATTCAAATAATACTAATTTTACTGCTGTGTTCAGGTGAGTTACTTTTGATTTTTAAGATTTTAAAACTCCTTGTGATACATCTGTTTCAACCAAGACCTAGTGGTGGCTAAAGGCAGAAACAGTGAAGCTAAAATATATGGCACAGTTGGCCGATGTTTAAAGTTTTTGGTTTAAATCTGTGGGGATTCTCACTTATGTATAAACACTAAAAAAATCACCTCAAGATGAAAAGTTGTTCCTAATCAAACTGACCTAGTAACTACATGACTATATACGTACATGAAACATTTTGTTAAATTATTACCTGAATGAGTGAAAATCTCCACAGAAACTTTCTCTTGTTGTATGTTTTTCAGGTGCTGAAAGTCAGTGTACCCAAGCTCTGTCCATCACTACACCGAGTCCAATGGATGCACTGAGTGGATCATGTTTACTAATCCCATGCACATTTACACCTGACCCTAATGCAGAAGATCCTTTTGATCCCACAAGATCTGTTATTGGCTTTTGGAGTAAACCAGATGCAAAGATAAATCATGTGATTTACCAGAGTGATGGCTCTGTTGACACATATCCTATGAACATTACTGGGAACCTGAAAAACAAAAACTGCACCACTCTGTTTAATAATTTAATCACAGCTTATACAGACAGTTATTACTTCAGGATAGAGAACGACCCTTATAAGGCATGGGCTCAGTGTGAACCTCTTCTAATAACAGTCAGAGGTAAGACACATTTTATTATTAGACACAATGTCAACATTTTAGGAAAGTAAAAATAGACTGAACAGTGTAATAGTTGAATAATTGAAACACTGTTTTCTGTAGTTCCTGTAAGATGACTTCCTGTTACATTGTTTTACAGTTCTGTATATTGTAAGGTATCACATTGCCTCTTGTGCTTGTTAAAAATGACCTATAACTAAATTAGATTAATATATTTCTGTTTTACACCCAAGTGGGTTGTGATTTACAAAAAGAGCAGTTGTCTGCACTGCCTGTTGACACCAGGGCCTCAAAGTATTTCTCAATTTCTTTTTCAAAAATCCAAATTAAACACAAGCTTTGACTGTTCTCTTACTGGACATTAGATCATTATAAATTTGACCATTTACTGAGCGGACATGTGCCACTGATATACTGACTATCCTTCTGAAATGTTGTTGGTCCTCACAGACTCTCCCTGGAGCCCATCAATAGAAATCTCAGGTAAACAGACAGAGACAGAGTTGGTGACTATAACCTGCTCAGCTGTCACTCCCTGTCCACACTCCCCTCCTCAACTCACATGGGACCTCCAACAAGGCACTTCCAACATCACAGAGACAAACTCAGATGGGACGTTTACTACTAAAACCAAACTGAACATCACTCTGACAGACTCTCATGATGGACTCCTGATAAAATGCTCTGCTGTATATCCTGTGACTGGAGGAAACAAGACGACAGAAAATAACATCACTCTCAATGTTACATGTAAGTCAACCACACTTACTGGACCTGCAATCTTTTTACCATTGCACTAATTTAACCTGTGTTTCCTCAGATGCTCCTAAAAACACCTCAGTGTGGGTCAGTCCGTCTGGGTCACTGTCTGCAGGTCAGTTAGTGAACCTGAGCTGCTCCAGCAGAGCCAAGCCTCCTGTCGACCACTTCACCTGGTTCAGACACAGCTCACAGGGACCAGTCTCTGTTTATGAAGGAGACACTTACAGCTTCAATCTCACTGAAGATGGAGACTATTACTGTGTGGCCTCAAATAAACTCGGCAATGAGTCCTCTTCTGTCATTCAGTTGAGGATAAATGGTAGGTTAAAATTAGTAAGGTAATTACTTTAAATATTATAAATTAGTAGGTCAATCAGTCACTGGGTCAACACTGCACTGACAGACAACTGGTACACATGCATGAACTGAAAAGCTTCCTTGGAAGAGAATAGCATAAACATTTTTTTTTACCCTAACTGGTCCACGTATAAAGAATAAGTCAATTGCATTTGTTCAAGATGACAACTTAAAAAGCTGGCTGTACAGAGTATGTCTTAATTTAGATGTCCAACTTGGTAAACGGGGCATGGTGGCGGAGTGGTTAGTGCTCTCGCCTCCTAGCAAGGAGATCGTGGGTTCCTCAGGCTGGCCAACACACCATGGGTTCTCTTTGGGTACTCTGGCTTCCTCCCACTGTCCAAAGACATGCATGTGTTTGGTGAATTGGTGACTCTAAAATGCCCCTACTCAATGAGTGTGAGAGTGAATGGTTGTCTGTCTGTGTCTCTGTGTCAGTCCTAAGACTAACCGGCCCCAGGGTGTACTCTGCCTAAGGCCCAAACTTAAGACCCAAACTTACTGGGATAAGCTCCAGTACCTGCGACCCCTAACGGGAACAAGCAAAATAAGATGAAAAAACTTGGTAAACATAAAAAAGATAGTTACATGGCGTAAACAATGGGCACTTGTCTTCAAAAACGTAACCCGGAGCCACTGCAATCTTCTCTGGGCCAGCTGTGTATGCCATTTTTATTGAAAATGAAAAATAGCAGTGAGGCAAAGATTACGTTAACCAAGGATTTTCCGTCATTTACCAATTATTTATAGCTTTGATGGAACATTATGAAGGCTGCCCAGGGGCGTAACATCAGGCAGTGCAGCCAGTGCAACTGCACTGGGGCCCAGGAGGTTTAGGGGCCCATAAGAGCTCTTAAAGGCTACATCTCCTGTCAGGTCTGTGTTTGAAATATTCATAATAAAAAAGAGCAACACATGACTCTGTTATAGAATAAAGTTTTTACCATAAATTTAAATAGAATTCATGAACTTATTACAAATTATAAGAACAGAATAAATACACATTTATATTCTTTATATACTGTCAAAAAAAAGATTATTTAAAACAAAATATAAAAATAAAAAGGTGTAAAATTGTTAATAAATATGAATTTTCTTTGAATAAAACTATTCCACCTGTAGCACCTGTTTTTGCAATAAACTGCAAAAACAAAAAAGCTGATAGCTATGATATTATTTTTTATAAATGGGAAGGGGAAGGGAATGGTATTTATAATACCGCCTATAATACGCCTCCTAAACTGTATACTGTTCGCTTGTGTGTCAGCTGCGCCCGGTGCCCTGACAGAGCCTGAACACGGGGCGTTTTTCAGATAGGATCTTTGACCTTTTACACAAAAACATCCAAAAGAGAGAGATATTTACTATCTATAACAGAGGTTTGATGACCAGACACAGGAGAGAGAAGCAGAGAGGGGGACAGTGCTGAGTCTGAGAGGAACAGGCAGCGGGTAGGGGAGGGGCCTGGGACAGAGCAGAGCAGCGCGGACAGAGAGACCAGAGGGCCAGAGGAGATGCGACTTAAAGCAAATAAATAAGCTAAAAGTATAAAGAACAGCGTACAATACAGCAGACAGGTCTGAGGGCAGATATTTCTTCTAATGACTCGAGAGAGACTTGCGTGAGTCACGTGATGCGTATGCGGCTGCATGTACAGGTCTGTAAAGATCACCTGTGTCTCATTACAGGTGAGACACAGGTTTTTTCCTATAAAGTGGTAAAATAGACACAATTCTTAGTATCTTATATGCAGTAAATGTCCAGAGCTTTAATATCTTAATTTATTGAATTAAATATAATATACCCACCCTACAAAAAACAAGAAAAAACTGTTAACTCTAATTATGTAGGCTACAAAATATGAAAAACCATTACAACATCAACAAATTCATAAAGTTGAAATAAATCTAAAATCGTGAGGGCAAAACCGTGAACCAAACTGAACTGAATTGTGAGTTTTGTGAATTGTCTCACTCCTAACCACCATGATCTGTCGGGCACTGCCCTGAGCACAGCTGGGCACAGAGTCATGCTGCTTGCAGTGCAGAAGCTTTGCTTTGCTCATCAGCTCAGCCAGGATCATCATTTCCTCCTCTGAGAGCTGCACTTCTTTTCCCGGTAAGGACACGATTGCAGGACTCGGGCTCCGTGCGCCTTGAAAAGTAGCGCTTTCTCTCTGATTTGTTAATTGCTTGAAACACACTCAAATCCAACCTTTTCCCAAATGCACAGCTGTCGCCCAGCTTAGATTTGCACCATTTCAAGTTCAGCCTCAAACCCGCCCACGTCCAACCTCTTTAGGCTAAGTTTTGCTTCCAGTCTAAAGAGCAGGGATTGGTATAAGGCCCCTTTCTGTGCCACTGTCTGGTCCACCTCCTGCGCTAAGATACGGAAGATCCAGCCACAAGTGTTTTGAGGCTTCAGAACGGCCGTGCCAGAGAAAAGAGGATTACTCAAACAGGCATGAATGAAGTAAAACTCAACTCCAGCTGTGTGTTTGATGAGGGAATAACATTATAACAGCAGAAAGCTCAGAAAAGTCACTTGTGCATAATGTAGCCTCTTTAATAAAAATGTCTGGAGTACAAACATCACTCTACACCTCCCTTTAAAGCAAAGAAAGCTGATGGCTAGTGACCTCAGGGCCCTATAGGCAAATGGTTAGATTACAGTGTTGCTTTGCATTTTTCCTTAGACATTGATGTTAAAATATTATTTTTTAGCAGAAACAAACCTCCCTGCTGCTCTGCCATGGGAAGCCATTCTTGGAGCAGGTATTGGACTCCTGGTAGTCATCTGCCTGGCTGTGTTTGTTTGGTAAGTATCATGAGTTTAAGGACTGAAGAGAAACTAGATTGTCTAAAGTGCAGACCGGACCCAGACCTGGACTTGAACCGATGATCTTCTAGTTCAGATTTCAATGTGCTCTGTATTAAACCAAAGAGGTCGTATGTCACAATCAAGGGCAGGCCTTATTTTCTGTGGTGGAGTAAAATTTTGAGAAGCACGGGACTATATCATTCACTAATCAGAAACAAGTGATTTAACTTAAATGAGTGAGGCTGCTAAATTAAACATTAGACGTCAAACTTATGATAATGTTTTCCAGGCGTTTCAAATTAAGAGGTCGGGCTCCAGAAGACTCACAGGTGAGTCTATACTGCAGTTATACGCTGATGACACAGTATTGTATGCTCATGCAAAAACAAAACAAGAAGCTGCTGCTATACTTTCTGGGGCCGTGGTGCCGGTGTCCCATTGGCTTCAAAACTCATGTCTACATCTGAATACTACAAAAACTGTCTGCATGTTTTTCCCACGACAGCCAGCAGAGGGGCCAGAGCCATCTGTCTGAGTCAGTGAAGAGAGACTAGATGTGGTAGAACAGTTTAAGTATCTTGGTGTGCTCTTTGATTCAAATTTAAGCAACATATTATATTATAAAATTTAACTTGTCAAATTTCCAACATATAAGACCTTTTCGTACTATTGAGTCAGCAAAGGCTTATATGCATGCAAAGATAATTACTCACATAACTTACTGTTATACAGCCTGGTCTCATTCAACAGAGACCACCTTAAAACCCCTCAAGTCTCTCTTCAAGAAAACACTGAAAACTCTAGACAGGAAGCCTATACATTTTCATCACTGTAATATTCTAAGTAAGTATAATATTTTAGACTTTGACAGTTATCAGACGTTTTTGGATGTCTGCCTTGTTTTTAAAGTTTTGAATGGGCTTGCACCACCACCATTAAAGGACTTTGTACATAAAAACTAACAATAGAGTAAACACTAGAGGATTAACTAGAGGAGAATGTAATGTACAATGGCGCAGAATTAAATTTAGCCAAATGGTGTCTGTCAGAGGCACACAGTCATGGAACACACTGCCAGCTCATATCAGGAAATTGAGACAATTACTTAACCTTTTAAAAAAACTTGGCTGACTATGGTTGAAATCAAGCCAGCAATGTACCCATGTGTAAATAACTTTCCCATCTGACGTCTGTTCATGGTGACCTTTTAACCTCTGTGTGACTGCTGTTTACTCTTCCTGGTCTTTGTTGTTCTGTGTCTACATGAGTGATGTTATGTCTGTAAGTAAGAGTGTTTTTATGATACCTGCCTTAGGACAACGGATGAAATTTAGCTCCGGCGTATTTACATTGATGCTCACTGCTGATTTGTTGATGAAGGTGCACTGATTAAAATAAAAATAAAATGAAAGTTGTGAGCTTAATATGTTCAAATCAAAATCACAATTGAAGTGCATGTGAAAATATTTAGATACAAAATGCCAATAATAATCATAGAATAAATAAATAATATAAAGTCCCAGGATATTCCCCAGCCCCCCTGTGGTAAAATGGATTACTGTTCCATAATCTAAACAGATTTCCTAATTATTTTTCTACTCTAACACTTGTCTTTGTCTTTTCCACAGAGGACAGAGGAAGCACATTATGTTAATTCTGGGTTTTTCAAAACGAGATGTCAGGCTCCAGAAGACACACAGGTGAGTCGTGAGCTGAATACGTCTGGATCACCTTTGAGCACTAACACATCTCTTTCTTTTCCACAGACGACAGAGGGAGCTGTTTATGTGAACTTTTCTGTTTCTAAATGACAAACAGTGTGAGTTTTTTTACTTGTAGACAGAACTTACTGTACTATGCTGAACTTTGTTGGCTTCGAGTGAGATTTAAACTGTGTGAACATGCAGACCCATTCACTTTCAAGTGAAGTTGGTCTGGACTCCCTCCCATTTAAACCCATTTCCATAAATCAGCCTGATGAATCATAACTGTGTATCTAAATATGTGTTCCACTAAAGAGAAAGCAAACTCTAATTGGCAGAGGTCAGAATGATTGTCCAGGGTAGATCTATTGTGCATCATAAAAATGTAATAACACCAATATTAGAAATAAACGATGGCGATGAGATGATGTAGTTTAAAGGTTTAAAGAATGAGAAGATGATAGAAACATGTCACGCTCATGCTTACATCTTAGTGGACCGTCTGGACTGGTTCTGCAGAGTGGATCATGAAACCGTCCTTCTCTCAATGGGCAACACTTCACTTTATTTTCCTAGGTGTATTGTACAATAGTGTGGTGTGGTCTGCATTTTGTAATTGCAAAAATTCTTGTTTTATTTAATATTTCTGTTTATGATTATTATATCCTTGTTGTTACAAACCATTAATAAAACAACTGTACTTAAAACCATTAGACTGATATTTTTGACAGACTCAGATCCTGGCTTAAAGGCCCATTAAGTTTAAAAAAAACTCTCCTCCTGCTTTTTTATTTGTGTTTCTCAAATGTTGAATTAGATAGAAATCATTAGATAGATACTCTTTATTAATCCCAAAAGATCAGGTTCCAGCAGCAACATCTCACAGTTACACACAGCGCACAGCATGCAATACAATATTAAAGTGCAACACAAAGAACAAAAGATTGCTCCTAGCTTCTCCTTTTTCTGCTGTTGTGTGATGTTGGAGCCAGCACTGGAATTGGTGTCTTTCAGTCTTTCAGCTGCCATTACTCAGTCTTTAAAGATATGAGCCTATTCAGTCCCCAAATAACTAAGATCCCAGACACAAGCAGGGCCGGAGTGGGACTCATTTCCAGCCTGGGAATTTTTTTGTAGATCAGTCCTCACTCAACTGCAGCATAATTTTTCTTATGCATAAAAATAACTTAATTCAAGAGGCATTCAAACACAGCTATACATCCATAAAACGTTTTTAGATCACAGTTCTGAGAGCGTGAATAACCCAAAAAAGGTGCATAATATACAATATAATATATAATAGAAATAGGGGGTTCTGGGGGGTCCTCTCCCCAAAGATTTTGAGGAAACAAAACATGTAATTTTGTGTATCCTGTTGTGTTTTAAATGATGTTAGTTGGCTTTAGTGTGAATACAGTATAGAATATAATCTGTGATTGTGTCAGGTTCTAATCAAATTGTTCAACAAAAGATTTTAACAGAAAAGTGAGAAAATACTTAACCTACCTATTGTACAAGTAAGATGTGTAAAAAAACTAAAGCGATGCTTCATAGACTATTCTTTTAAAGAATAAAAAGACATTTTGCAAGAGTCTTACACACAGAAGCAGCAAATGACACAGGGCCACAGCCAAAGCCCAGGGCTCAAAGAATCAGGGGTCACACAGTAAAAATACAGTCTAATAAATATTTGGGGTTAAATGCACAAGTTTCTGTATGTTGCATGACAACAGTGACCAGAAAGTACGTCAACACGTGCACTAAGATTCTACTTCAAAAACATCCATTACTCCTTTAGTGATCAGTCCAAACAAGCATCTCCTGTCCTCAACAAATTAGAAATGACACTGAGCAATATTTATTATGGGCTAAATACTGACTCTCATGTCCCTTTAAACTTAAATCCTTACAGAGAGAAGCAACAGTCAGTGATGCCAGCCTTATCTTTAGGAGACACATTTACACAGACTGTGATGTAACCAGCCTTGTTCCTCTGCAGGAGCTTTAGCTGCTGTTAGCTTTAGCTCAGCTTTTACACTGCTCACACTGTTAACCTGACAGAAAACACCAAGCAGTGATTTTATTAACAATATGTCCTTTATTTGTCGTTTGAATGTTCCTGACGGGCCATATAATTATCCACATTGTTGTCACACTTAAAGACAGACTTCCTCGTGTTTAGCTTCAAAACGCCCTAATGCAGCTGTAAACTCACATTCCTCTGTAATCTGCCTCACGTTTGTGTCCAGCGCCTGGTTTAAAGTAATATTGTTTTGTATTTTTCTATCTGTCATGTCACATTTTGTTTACAGTCTGTCTCACAATAATCAAGCCAAGCGCTCACTGTGCTTTACTCCTGCCTACTTTTGACAGACAGCCAATCAGACGGGAGCTCCATAAAATTAACCAAGCAGTGACTGTACAATGCTCAGCCATTGATCCTTGAGCATTGATGTACAGCGGCTCTAGCGGCCCTCAAACTGACGGGCCCTTCGGGAAATCTCCCATTTCTCCCGATTCACCATGCAGGCCCTGCGTTAAATAAAACTAAGCTAAACGTTTACTCACTTGTTATCATTATTAAACCAGGTTCTGATGTTTATTTATTTGTTTTATGACATTTGTAAAAATGTTTGGTTTTAGATGTAAATTCGTTTTGCACTTCTGGGCCACCGTACTATGTAGTAGTTTGTTGAGTTACTTTCTCTGGAGCACGAGAAAGTTTAAAAACATTTTTTTAATTCAGTCATGATCCTTTAGGGCTCTGTAGGTTTTGTCAGTAAAATGGGTACAAAACCAACTGGACCTGCAGTTATCAGGTGAAATACAGAAGCTGTGGAGTCTCTCCAAGAGGAAGCTGCCCTGCTGTCACTCAGCTCAAATCCACACAGACACAAGAGCTATGAGGAGCTAAGTCTTTATAGTGAGTGAATTTATTGATCTGCAAAAAAAGATTCAAAACAAAAATGTGAGTAAATTCGCATTGTTTTTTCTCTTGCAAATTTTGACATTTTATGGCATTTGGGAACATAATAATAATAATAATAATAATAATTTCACTGTCCTTGTGATGTTTCTTTTATATTTCCTCCAAGACTTAATGAGTGTGATTTCAGTGAGTGGTGAGTCTTATCCCATGAACATTACTGGGAACCTAAGAAACAAAGACTGCACATTTGTGTTTTATCATTTGAGCCATAATTATAATGATATATTATATATCATTATATATTTTACGAATGTTACTTCAGAACAGTGGTGTTACTCAATTTCTTTACTTAAGTACAGATAAAGGAGCAAACATTTACTCAACTAAAAGTATCACCATAATAAAAGTACTCACTTCTAAATGTACTTTCTAGAAAAAAGAAAAGTATTGCGGACAAAGTCAACAACTCATTCATGTATTAACTGTGCAGGATTTTGCTGAAAAATTGTTCTGATTCCAAATGAAATGAACAAACTGGAGCAGTAGAAAAGACTGAATCTGTCACTGAGGTCTTCTGTTTTTATTATTCTGATGTTTGTAAAGGAGTACTACTTTACTGCATCTGTTATATTTAGGTACTGTGTGTTTACAATGAGGATATGACAAAAACTAATTATTTTAAACAAACTCACAATACTTTGTACTTTAACTAAAAAATGTAGTGGAGTAAAAAGTACAGATACTTGCTTTAAAATGTAGTAAAGTACTCATTTTACAATTTACTCAAGTACAGATACATAAAAATGTACTTAAGTAAAGTAACAAAGTACTTTTACTTTGTTACATTCCACCACTGCTTCAGAGTAGAAAACAGTGGTTTTATTCCAATTGCTGTTTGTGTCTTCAGTGTCAAAGCTAAGAAACTTTTTTCTATTAAACAAAATGTGAATGTTAAAAAAAAAAAATCAATAACTTACTTTACACATTAATTTTCTTTCTGGAGTCTCCAACTTAATTTGAAAATAGCATTTGGCATCACTTTACAGAATAACTGTACAGAAAAGTGCTAACAAAATGCATAAAACACATTCCTATAAAACCACGGCCAATTGAGAACTGCCTAGATTTAAATGCATGTCATTCTCAAATTTATAATAATAATAATAATAATAATAATAATAATAATAATAATAATAATATAATAATTCATAATGGGTTGAACGCAAGGGAAAAAAGGACCCAAGTAGCAGAACTTTAATATAAAAAAAAAAAAAAAACCTCCAAACACAAAAATCCCCCCCAAAAAAACAAAAAACTGAGGAATCACAAAAAACCTCAAAAGCACAATGAATGGGAGAAAAACCAACTTACATGGGCATTGCATGGCACAGGCAGAACAGGACAAGACCAAACCTGACATGACAAGACAATGATCCAACAAAGGACAGGGGAGAACACAGGGATTATATACACGAGGAACGAGGCGCAGGGGAAACACATTAGAGTGGGACAGGCAATCACAGGAGGCAGGAAGTAAAACAGAAAAGCACAAAGACAAACTAAGATTACAAAATAAAACACAGAGGAAATAAAACACACAGAACAGGACACAGACATGGATCATGACAAGTGCATGTCACACCCTGCACAGCCTCAGACTTTTAAATTTACTTTTCATTTTAAAGCCAATGCTTAACGTTAGTATTTAGTTTTTATTTCAGGCAAACACTGTGACTTGTTTCAAGGTCCACTGCAATCAAATTTACTGAGAAGATTGTGCAGACATAAAAGCAGATGCTCTTTGTTGTCATTACTCGTGTGAGCCATAGCCCTCTGTCTGAGGGAAAATATTTAGTAAATCCAAGGTCACATTTTCACCCTACCAGCTTGTCATTTCAGAAAATTGCAGTTAAGGTTAAGATAATTTATTGTCCCCGTTGGGAAATTTGTTCTCTGCATTTGAGCCATCCTTCAATGCTGCTGGGGCGACCTGTCAGGAGCAGCGGGCATCCACGGTGCAGCGTCCTGGGACCCTTCTCCAGATCTTGAGCCAGGTCAGCAGTACCTGGCTGGAGGATTAGCCTTTGGGCATGCATGAGAAAATGCAAACTCCACACAGAAAGGCCCCACACAGTCTGGGAATCTAACCCGGGACCTTCTTGCTGTGAGGCGAGAGTGCTAACCAGTAAGCCACTGTGCCTCCAATTATTGTCAGCCTGCACTGCCGGCTGTTGGCTTATTTCTTAATTATAATTTGTTTGCATAATTCTCTGTATTCCACTGTAGTTAATAGACCTGTGTATTCTTCTGGGCTGCTACAACTGTGGCACCATCAGAGGTGTTGGCCCAAAAAAAGCCACTGAGTTGATCAAAATTAGGGCTGCAACAATTATTTTGATAATCATTTAATTTGTCGATTATTATTTTTGTTGATTACTTGATTAATAATTGAACAGTGAAGTGCGAGTAAAGTGCTTTAAAACTTGAGGTGTTTTATAGTTCCCTTTAAAAGTTGCTAGTAATTCTACCAAAAATCACTTTTTGGAGCTACAAGCTCCTTGAAAACATCAAACCAAATGTAAGTATGTGTGTTGTATTTTTCTGGAGCCTGAAGTAGTGGATTGTTCAACAGTAGATCTGAAGTGGACTGAACCAGATGAAGAGGGCCTTATTCAATTTATGTGCAATGAGAAACAATTTATTTATCATCTTTTTTATTCAGAGGTTTCCTCATTGAAAAATACTAAGTCATTTTTTGGAAATTGGGAAAAAATTGTGTTACAACTATACTGACCACTAGGATACACTGTTGAATTTTATGTGATTTTCAAGGCATTTAACACAAAATCCACAAATTAAAACAATATTGTTCCATCACATTATATTAATGCTTATTTTACATACAGACTTCTAATTTACTGGAAACATTTACCTACCTAGTACCGGCTAGAAAGAGATCAGCTGTGGCCTGTCTTTGCAGCTTTTACACACATTAGAAGGCAGCTTTTATGAGGAAAAAAAAAATCTCTGACGCTAAAGCATGTGAACCAGGCAGTGCTTTATCTCATCATATATGTGTTTGTGTGTTTTTTAGTGGCTTATGATCGCTCCGTGATGTGATTTAATGCACAGAATGTCCCTCTCCCCTCTCATCATTCACTTCCTTAAACAAACGCATTGAGCATGCGCGTCTTAAGCCCAAAGCACACCTGGAGTGCCGCCTCAAATTACACCGAACACTGGAGAAGGCTTTAGTCAGTGGACCTCAACCCGGCGATCGTGATCTACCGTCGATCGTAAAAGCAGTGCGGGTAGATCGCGGAGCCATGTCTTTCCAAATAAAGTCATTTGCCTATGGCTTTTGAATGACACGCAGATGGATCAGTCTGAGATTCTTTCTAAAACACGAGACACCGCGGAAGCGCGAGGAAACCGCACGAGCTACGAGCTAAACGAAATACAAGCAACTTAATAACAATCAGAGTTCTGGCCGCTTTCACTTCAGTTCTGTTGTGGAGCTTGCGGGCGGCTTGCGCTCCGCGCTGCTCTGAACACTGCCAAGGGGCTGACGCACACGCACACACACACACACACAGGAGGAGAGGCAGCGGTATCAGGGAGGGGACAGGTGAGGAAGGTGTCAGAGCCTGATGTATGTCACCTGTTTGCTTTGTTTTTGTCCTTCAGTAGTTTGTTGCCGTGCGTGAGGAGAGCTGACTTTGTCGAAGTCTCACAAGCTCCTCCCCTGAGCGTTACCATGGAGCTCCTGTCACTCATCAATCTTACTAAAATAATGCTGAGCTTTGATGGTAAGCTGCATTGATACTGCAGTTTAATTCAGGCCTAATTATAAATATAGTAGGCCTATTATAATCCATAATAATCAGCAGTTTTAGGAAATGATGGAATGTTGTAAATATCACTGACAAAAATGCTACATTTATTAGATTCAGTTATTCCTGTCCTGAGTTGATAATTAATGTTTATCATTTTAGTTTAATAAAATGTGACTTTATTAAAGTGGTTATTTCTATTTTTATGTTTAACCACTGCAATAATAATAACCCTGCTAAATGCCCACCATGTTTAATAGAAATAAGGGGCAAAAAAAAAATAAAGGTAGATCTCCTGGCCTTGATGACTTTAAAAGTAGATCACAAGCCGAAAAAGGTTGGGCACCACTGGTCTAGATAGAACTGTTGCTCAATACTAATGGTAATTTATATTTTGCTTATTGATTTTAGCCTATTGTTTTTGGTGTATATTGTTGCGTCAGAATTTCATTGCCCCCTCTTTATTTAATTGCCCCCTCAATGTCTGGAGCCGCCCCTGTCTATAGCAGGTTATTAGCGAGTTAGCAACAGAAAAGAGTTTCTCCATGCTCTGACTGCAGCAGGAGTCGGGAGCTGCTGCCTGTGTCCCCCCGAGCAGCAGCTACTGTCCCTCAGTGTTTACAGCTGTGTGTCTGTGTCACACGGAGCAGAGAACCATCTTTGTTACTGCAGAAATACGGGGGACCATGTGTTTTCAGCCACCGCCGTGCGCCTCATAGAAAACAAGAGGGGTGTATTTTTTAATGTGTGTCTGGTGTGTGTTGGCCTTTATAGGGTGTGTTTGATTTGTTTTCAAACCCTGTTAAACCCTGTATAAGCCTGTCTTTATTTTTCATTTATAGTCAAGATTCATTCTTAACCTCATATAGCTGCTTTTTCTGCTAATAAAAATATATATGTAGGCATAATTTGTTATAGTACCGGCATAAGCAAAAATCTATTTTCACCCCTGTTTGTGATTCAATAAATTTGCAGATTAAAACCACTGTAATTAGAAGTAAGTAGTGCTTGCATAATCAAGAAAATAGTTTTATTGTCTGGCTTTATCTGCTTTCAATTATGAAATAAAAGTATTTCATTGTTCTAAAACCTTTTTCTGTTGCTTTTTACTCCATTATATCAATTGCCATTTTCCTCCAACCATAGGCATGATGCGTAACAAATCATTGACCTAACATGAACTCTAAAATGCATTGTGCCTAGTGGTCACATTTCCTTGATATTAACAAAGCAAATAAGTTGCATGGTAGCACCTGAACAAATAAGACATTCAGCAGTAATCAAAATACTGTGCCATTCTGTGTATTTGCATGCCAGCATTTCCCCTCAGATGTTTTACATAGAGATCAACAGTTCAGTTTACAGTTGTACTTTAGGCAGAGGACTAAGCGGACGCTGCTTTGTAAGTCTACTTTATACATTTTTACAAGACTTTTCTGATGTTATGTTTCATAATTTATGTATGATTTATAAGCACCCACAGTCAGCTGCATCTGCTATTAGCTCAGATGACTGTGATGTGTCAGTGATGTGAGTTCATCTTTAAAATAAATTGTGCTAATACTGTTTTCAGTGTAATTAACAAAGAGTAGGCTACATTATATACTGTACCTGTTTAAAAATATGTTAATGTTACTGAAATTATTTTACACATAGGATTTATTTGGTAATGCACTGTAAACAACTTCATAACACGTCATTAGTACAAATAAGATACTGTATGTTTATCACATTATTTATTATTACTATTATTACAACGTACAGGAAAAGTGTAATTGTACAGTGAAAATAATTAAAATATATTAAAAATCTTATTTATAGAATGTATTTGCAAGTTATGTTTAAATTGATCTGGAAACAAATGAGACTGTATCATGGCCCACGGCTTGAGTTACATGAGGAAGTAATCCGGGGTGGGCAACCAAAACAGACATAATAATCCAAATTTTTTCTGTCTGTGAAGCACCAAAAGCCTACAGTGACTCAGAGGCCTGCTCCTGTTAATTTAAAATCTAGTGAACTGAGCGTTTGAGATCACTGCTCTTAGCCAAGGAGCTAAATCAACCTTTGTCTCAGTTTAAAGTGGTGGAAAGTAACTATACTTTTATATAAGTACATTTTCTAAAACATACCTTTGCATTTACTTGTGTTAAAATACTTGTGTATTGTTTTAAGAATCTCTAAATGAGTAACAGAATTTTGGGTGTGGGTAGTAGTCGTAATAGTTAGTGGTAGTAGTAGTAGTAGTAGGTAGTAGTGGTAGTAGCAATAGCAGTAGTAGCAATAGTAGTAGCAGTAGTAGTGTAGTAATTAGTATTAGTATTGACTACTCTTTTCTTATGTAGCATTTTGAAATAGTAAAATAAATTACGCCAAGTCTTACAACACAAGATTTCTGATTATCATTGTAATGACGATTGTAATATCCTGATGTAGTATTCTTAACTTGTCACTGAGTTCATGGGTATTGCATTCACAGGTGGTAGAAATGTGTTTGTATTTCTGTATTACTGAGGTCATGTGACGCTTGCCTTGGTTTGGTGAACTTTTAAAATTGAGACCACTTTTTTTGCTGCTGGCTTTGTTGAACAACCTCTTCAAAAACTTAAATCTGTAACATTTTTCCACCTTTACATTGTCTGTGGATGAGCATTTAGGTGAGGTTTTTTGCAGATTCCTGTTTATACTGTATCCTAATTATAATGTGATGTAATTATGGGTGACTTCATATTTTTGTGTCATATCAGACAACAAACTAACTCCAGCTTTACAAGAAATCATTTTAATAATATTTGCATATTCCATGGTGCAGTGTAATCAACAAGTCACTGTTCTTCTAAACCCAGGTGTTTGTGTGTTGTGTGTCTAAATATGGAAATGACCATTTTCTTCAGTGTCCTGTTTTTGTCAGGTAAAACCAAATGTATTTTGAAGTATAAAGCAAACTTACAAAGGTCAATGTCTATAAATGTGAATATTGTGGAAAAATGAAAGACATACAGAATAGATTCAGGACACAGAGTGAAATATTTAAAGCATATGTTTATTTTAAATTTGATCACAAGAAGTCACAAGTCAGTGACCCAGTCCCAAGCCCAGACAAATGGAGAGGCTTGCAACCTGTGTCAAATGAATATGCAAATTCCTGACAGGTGACGTGAATACCACAGATTATCTCTTCATTATGGCATCTGTTAGTGAGTGGGATATTAGGCAACAAGTGAACTTGTCCTCAAAGTTGATGTGTTAAAAGAAAGAAAAAAGGAAAAAAAGGGCAAGGATTAGGATTAGGATTTGTACAATTTTGACCAGGGCCAAATCTCCAAAACTGCAGTCCTTGTGTGGTGTTCCCAGTCTGTCAATGGTCAGTATCTGTCAAAAGTGGTCCAAGGAAGGAACCGTGGTGAACCAGTGACAGGTGATGTGAAGGCTGGCCCGTGTGGTCCGATCCAAGACGAGTGACTGTAACTCAAAAAAAGTTAATGCTGGTTCTGATACAAAGGTTTTAGAACACACAATGCATTGCATTTTGTTGCATCTGCATATTAGACATGTGGCCATAAGATTATTAGGCAGGTGGTCATAATGTTATGCTTGATTGGTACAGTTAGGTCCAGCTCAGTTTTTTACCAAAACTGTTCAAAATACAGTTATATAATCACTATGTGCTTAAAGTGCAGAGTCTCAGCTGTAATTTGAGAGTATTCCACATCCAAATCAAAGAAAGGGTTTAAGAGTTAGAGCTCTTTAATGTGTAGCTGCCTCTTTTTCAGGGGCTCAAAAGTATTTGGACAGTTGCTTCAAAAGCTATTTCTTGAGCTGCATGGGCTTCTCTCTCATTAATCAATCATAAACTGAGCAGGTAAAAGGTCTGGACTTGATTCTAGGTGTTACATTTGTATTTGAAAGCTGTTTCTGTGAAATCACAGCACACAGTATCTCAATGGAAGTGAACCTGACCATCATGTGGCTGAATCAAAAAATGGTGAAAAAGCCTTCACAACATCCACCTTAGTAAAGAACACTCTCCAGGCAGTGGGTCTATCAGTGACTAGGTCCACCATAACAAGAGAAGTTCATGAGAGAAAATACAGAGGGTTCATCACGAGGTGAGGACCTTTCATCAGCCTCAACAACAGAAAGGCCACATTAGACTTGGCCAAAAAACACCAAAAGAAGCCAGCCCAGGTCTGGAAGAGCATTTTTTGGACAGATGAGACTCAGACCAACCTGTACCAGAATGATGAGCAGAGAAAAGTCTGGAGAAGGCTTGGAACGGCTCATGATCCAAAGCTCACCACATCTTGTGTAAAACATGGCGGAGCAGTGTGATGCATGAGCTGCAGAACTTCCTATGGCACTGGGTCACTGGTGTTTACTGACGATGTGACAGAAGACAGAAGCAGCCACTCTGAAGTTTATAGGGAAATAATTTCTGCTCAGATTCAGACAAAAGCCATGAAGTTGATTGGACTGTACTTCACAGCACATATGGACAGTGACCCAAAACAGACCGCAAAGGTTTTTTGAGTCAAATAAGTGGAATATTCTGCAATGGCAAAAGTCAGTCACCAGATCTAAGCCCAGTCAAGCTGCATTTCACTTGTTTAAGACAAAACTCAAGGCAGAAAGAGCCACAAATGACTAACAGCTAATAACAGCTGCACTAAACACCTGGCAAAGCATCATAAAATAGCTAACCCTCTGTTTGGTGATGTCCATGGGTTCCAGACATCAAGCAGTCATTGCCTGCAAAGGATTTTCCCCAAATAATAAAAAATTAACATTTTATTCATGGTAATGTTCAACTGTCCAATTACTTCTGAGCCCCTGAAAAGAGGCAGCTACACATTAAAGAGCTGTAATTCTTAAACTCTTTCTCTGCTTTAAACGTGAATACTCTCAAATTACAGCTGAGAGTCTGCTCTTTAAGCACATATTAAATATATAACTACAGCTGTAATTTATGTATTGTTTAGAATAGTTTTGATCTGATTCAAGAACGATATTGGGGATAATAGAACGACACATTTCAATACAATTCACCTCAGGGGTGGACTGGCCATGTGTGCATTCTGGAGGACACAGAACGGCTGGTAGCTCAGACGGTCAGTGGGCCGTTTTATATCTGACTTCACAGTCAGGCCAGAGAGGGCACAGCCACGCAAATGCACAGCGGCAGAGTAGAAAAAGAAAGCAGTACAGTCACAGACACTCAAACAAGCCTGGTGCAAGTGACCGCAACCGTGGAGATGGCGATGGTGACAAACAGAGAGAGCTGTGGTGAACAGAGGCTGCTGTGCATTCACGTAATGGACAAAAAAGGGTTAATAAAAAGAAAGGAAAAGGGAAGAGCAGAGATGGTCAGAGAAAAGAGGCTGAAATCACAAGCATGTGAGGCGTCCCAGTGTAAAATAATAACAGAACTGTTTTGTAGCAGCAGTGCTAGAGCCACAGCCAGAACAGCACAAGACAAGAATGAAGAGGTTGAGTGCGTGGTGGTGGGTCCAAGTCAGCCCAGCATCTCTCAGGCTCAGGGACAGACACAATTAGTGGAAGTTTTACCTCAGAGACGTGTAGAGAGCAAGTGGTGAGTACTACTGTATGAAACACAGAGCTTCCAGGGCTATGTACAACATATCCATTCCACTTACTGACACTTAACTCAAAAATATTCTAGCATAACAATAATAATATGTATAATAATAATAATACAATATATATAATATGATTTAATTCCAGGGATGTTGTTAGGTCCAACTCACTAAAATACTCCAAAGCCCCCCCAATAATAAGTCATAGTATGATCCAGGACTAAACCACTGCTGAAAACATGACACAACCAGAACTAAACTAAGACTAAACCCAAACTAAATGAGCTGTAAGCCAGGCCAAAACTATGGCTAAACCTGGTTTAAACTAGGTCTAAACTGGGACAAAACCAGGTCTTAATCAGGTCTGTGCCAGGATCAAATCAGAATCAGAATCTAAACCAGGACTAAACCTATATAAAACCAGGTCTAAACCAGGACCTAATCAGGTCTAAACTTTAGTGATGTCCCAGTATGAATCTAAAGGTTTGATGGGAAAAAGAATGAAACAGATTACATACTGACTCTCTATTTTATATTGTTTACTCAGGTAGAGCATAGACCTAGCATAGAAGATTGCTCAGATGGATAATTATCAGCATAGAATTTTTATTTATTTATTTATTTATTTATTTTGCTCACCGCCTTCAAACAAAGACAAAATCCCTTTAAGTTCGGAAAGCTTTCATATGCAAAGATGGTACAGGTAGAAAATGGAGAGACATTCATTGTTTTGTACAGTATGTTTAGCTATGGCCAAGCCAAATGAATATAATCCCTTTATAAATGGAATAGAATACAGGACTGGAAACATGAACAGCAAAACCGTGACCCACTTTTGAGTCTTGACTCACCATTTGAGAACCAGTTTAGTCCAAAGCAGCTATACACACTGAAAGTTTGTTCATTAAATTATAGAAGTCAAAAGTGATTGTCAGCAGTTGGTCACTACATGTGATACTTTAACTTTGTACTTTTTTGTTGCTGCATTTTTATTACAAATAGTTTTTGACTTATTTTCCTGTTTCCCCAGAGTCTCACAGCTGAAGCCACATCTATAGATACAAATAATGGAGGTGAAGTTCATTATGGTCAGATTGACTTCTCAAAGCTGAGACAGGGGCCAGCGAGAGTCAAAGTATCAAACATGGCTGAAAGCTCAGATATCTATGCACAAGTGATGAAAAAATGTGAGTTATATAATTGAGTTATAATGAATGCTCATGTATGTCAAATTTACTAAAGTTAACTGTTTTTCTGTCCTGCGCTAGAAAAAATAACCCAAATGTATTTAAAGTAGTTCCTTAAATGTTTGGTTAATAAAAGAATTTACAGCTGGTATTATATCTGTGGTTTTCTGTCACTTCTAGCCACTTCCTCTATGTATTTTTTGTTTGCAAATTTCCTTGTCTGAAATAAAATGTCACTTTTGAATAGGTTTGTCCAGCCATGACTTCAACATTTGTCTGTAAGATGAGCACAAAATCAACTCTACCTGCAACTATCTAGTGAAATACAGAAGTTGCTGAAGCCAGTCGCTCCAAGAGGAAGCTGTTCAGCTCAAATTCACACAGAAAACACATGTGAGGTTCACATTCTGCTCAAGTCTGTCTAGTAAATGTATTTACTGATCAGCAAAACAGAGTAAGAACAAAAATGTGAGTGCAGTTGCTTTTTTCTTGCAGATTTTGTTGAGTTTCATGGCATTTGGAAACATGTTAATTCAAATAATACTAATTTTACTGCTGTGTTCAGGTGAGTTACTTTTGATTTTTTTTTATTTTAAAACTCCTTGTGATACATCTGTTTCAACCAAGACCTAGTGGTGGCTAAAGACAGAAATGGTGAAGCTAAAATATATGGCACAGTTGGCCTGTGTTTAAAGTTTTTCTTGGGTTAAATCTGTGAGGATTCTCACTTATGTATAAACACTAAAAAATCACCTCAAGATGCAAAGTTGTTCCTAATCAAACTGACCTAGTAACTACATGACTATATATGTACATGAAACATTTTGTTAAATTATTACCTGAATGAGTGACAATCTCCACAGAAACTTTCTCTTGTTGTATGTTTTTCAGGTGCTGAAAGTCAGTGTACCCAAGCTCTGTCCATCACTACACCGAGTCCAATGGATGCACTGAGTGGATCATGTTTACTAATCCCATGCACATTTTCAACTTACACACATACTTTTTATCCCAAAAAATCTGTTATTGGCTTTTGGAGTAAAACAGATACAAATCATGTGATTTACAAGAGTGATGGCTCTGTTAACACATATCCTATGAACATTACTGGGAACCTGACAAACAAAAACTGCACCACTCTGTTTAATAATTTAATCACAGCTTATACAGACAGTTATTACTTCAGGATAGAGAACGACCCTTATAAGGCATGGGCTCAGTGTGAACCTCTTCTAATAACAGTCAGAGGTAAGACACATGTTTTATTATTAGACATAATGTCAACATTTTAGGGAAGTTAAAGTAAAAATAGACTGAACAGTGCAATAATTGAATAATTGAAACATTGAGTGTTTCCTGTAGTTCCTGTAAGATTGAATGTCTCTCTCTGCTCTACACCCCATGACTTCTTGTTATGTTGTTTTACAGTTCTGTATATTGTAAGGTATCATATTGCCTCTTGTGCTATAACTAGATTAGTCTAATATATTTCTGTTTTACACCCAAGTGGGTTGTGATTTACAAAAAGAGCAGTTGTCTGCACTGCCTGTTGACACCAGTGCCTCAAAGTATTTCTCAATTTCTTTTTCAAAAATCCAAATTAAACACAAGCTTTGACTGTTCTCTTACTGGACATTAGATCATTATAAATTTGACCATTTACTGAGCGGACATGTGCCACTGATATACTGACTATCCTTCTGAAATGTTGTTGGTCCTCACAGACTCTCCCTGGAGCCCATCAATAGAAATCTCAGGTAAACAGACAGAGACAGAGTTGGTGACTATAACCTGCTCAGCTGTCACTCCCTGTCCACACTCCCCTCCTCAACTCACATGGGACCTCCAACAAGGCACTCCCAACATCACAGAGACAAACTCAGCTGGGACGTTTACTACTAAAACCAAACTGAACATCACTCTGACAGACTCTCATGATGGACTCCTGATAAAATGCTCTGCTGTATATCCTGTGACTGGAGGAAACAAGACGACAGAAAATAACATCACTCTCAATGTTACATGTAAGTCAACCATGTGAGGGAGGTTTGTGGTGTCCTAGTGTTGTAAAAACATTCATAATGCTGGATAATCAGGTCCTATACTGTTACCATCAGTATAGGACCTGGAGACAGTTAAAAACTCAACACATTGTGATCAAATCTGACTGTGCTTTCATTGGATCATGACAGAGTTCAAAGAATATTATGGGTAAACAACATCTGTGCAGAGAAGAGACAGCATGTTAATGTTAGGCCATAGGTTACATATGAATAAAGGGAATCACATCCATAACAAATCACAGCTACAGGACCTAGTCTGACTGTTGAAACCATTGCACTAAATTGACCTGTGTTTCCTCAGATGCTCCTAAAAACACCTCAGTGTGGGTCAGTCCGTCTGGGTCACTGTCTGCAGGTCAGTTAGTGAACCTGAGCTGCTCCAGCAGAGCCAAGCCTCCTGTCGACCACTTCACCTGGTTCAGACACAGCTCACAGGGACCAGTCTCTGTTTATGAAGGAGACACTTACAGCTTCAATCTCACTGAAGATGGAGACTATTACTGTGTGGCCTCAAATAAACTCGGCAATCACTCCTCTACAGTCTTTCAACTGAGGATAACAAGTAAATAACTCACACTATAAAGCATTACTTAAGTACTTAGAATAAAATGTATAAACATCTGTTAATACAGTATCCAAGATCGGTTTATTCATTAAAGTATTATTACATATTTTATTGTTTTGATACTGCTGAATAGCCATGAGATCTTCTCACATAAACCTGTCCACAAGGAAATCATTTCTCTTTAACAGAAAATAGGTTGCGTTTACATTCTTGAGATGGTGTCAAAGTATTAATCCACAACATTGTTTAACTTAATCATCACTTTCTAGTGATTATTATGATCTTATATGTTTTTTTATCTTATGGCTAAAGCAACTTTTAGGATTCCTGGGGCCAAATGCTGCAGCAGAGCACTCAGAGGAACAGAGAGAGCAGCAGTGCTCATAGAGAATGACATAGAGGAGATCTGAGTTTTTCTGTTCTCAGTTTCTCAGTCTTATCATTTGTAGAGACTGCAGAGCCCAAGGAACATGTGAATATTGACACTTTAGCAACATATTTCACCATAGATATTATGCCTGCCTCCAGCTCAGTCTCATTTCAGTCTGGTAAAAATTCCTTTACTTTCTTGTTTTTTCATATTCATAATGAATTAATTTTGTCTTTATTTTTAGAGGAAACAAACCCCTCTGACGGCGGTGGGCTTCCTGCAGGTCTACCATGGGAGGCCATTCTTGGAGCAGGGATTGCACTCCTGATAGTCATCTGCCTGGCTGTGCTCGCCTGGTAAGTAACGTCAACAATAAACAGTAATCAAATTATGTCAGGGGTTCTCAAGCTGTGGTTCGTCCTGATTTACTTTCATGTAGAGAAACAAACCTAGAATAGAAACACATGTTGCTCTTGTAAATTCAAATATGGACCATTTGGTGTTTTTCAGGCGTTTCAAAAGAAAATGTTGGCCTCCAAAGGACACTCAGGTGAGATGTAAACTACTGTAATCCAACAGCAGTAAAACTATAAGTTAGAGGATTGTCTTTTTTATTTTTTTGTGTCTTGTTTTGCAGAGACAGACATTTGTGAAAGGAGCAGAAGAAACCATCCATTATGAAGAAATTGACATTTCTAAGTTAAGACCTAAAGAGGCTCCAAATATGAATCTGGACAATGAAACGAAAGAGGAGACGGTCTACTCTCAAGTCCAAGTGTCCAAGGCTAAAGCAGCAGAAGAAGAAACTGTTCATTATGGAGAAATTGACTTCTCTAAGTTGTCTCCTAAAGTGGTCCCTGACACAGAGCAGGAGGAGACGGTGTACTCTCAGGTCCAAGGGTCAAAGGAAGCAGACGGCGATGGTTTAGAAAGCCTCTATGTGAATGTAAAGTGAAGTGAAGCTTTATTTACTCAAAGGATCACATTCAGATTTTCTGTTCATTTTCAAGTTGCCGACTTCCATGTTGTATTTTGATCACTTCTGCTCAGCACAGCCCACACATGGTAGCTCCATGATATTAGTGTTTTGTTTTCAACTGTATAGCCTATTTGTCCCTTGATGTAATTATACCATTGATGTAATGTTGCTGTTTATACAATAATTCCTTTTGCTGAAAAAGCTATTGAGGACTCGTGGATTGGTCTTTTGTTTATGAGTCCAGCGTTCCCACCTCACAAATGGGCAAACTTTAAAGGGGCTATATTATGCAAAATCAACTTTTCTGAGATTTCCACCATGTTATAATGTTGTTCCTTCTTCAAAAACATACCTTGAGTTGTGTTTTGCTTCAGCACTGACCAATCGACAAGCCCTCTACATCAATTCTGCCCATTCATGTATGAAAAAAACAACTGTTTGTGTACAGCTCTGTTTCCACTGGTTCCTCACAGCTATTTTTCATTTTGTAGTAAAATTGTCAAGACTGTTCCATGGTCATAGTGTTTGTTTGTTTCTCAATGCACTCTTCCTGTTTTATTTTGGAATGTGTCCACTCTGCATTTGTGGATCGCTCCATTTGTGCATTCATCACCTCTGCACATTTGTACGGTGGCCCAGAGAGCTCAAGGAATTACAAAAGCCGAAACACACTTTACAAAAAGAAACTGCCACACGACATTACAACACTTACCTGCACTGGAAATACCCACACAACATTACAACAACATTGCCCACACGACATTACAACAACAATTTTTCTGCACCGGAAGCTTTGCAGCTGGAATCTGCTCGTTTTCAGCGCAACTCATGGCACAACTGTTTTGTTTTGGAGGACGGCATAATCACGTGAGCCAGCTCAGTGAATGTATAGCCCATATCAACATATTTGAAAGTAACTACAAAGCTGAAAATAAGCAGCTTCCGGCTGCAGAGCTTCTGGTGCTACATGTTCCGGCGCAGAAAAATTGTTGTTGTAATGTCGTGTGGGTATTTCCAGTGCAGGTAAATGTTGTAACGCCGTGTGGCAGTTTCTTTTTGTAAAGTGTGTTTCGGCTTTTGTAATTTGTTGAGCTCTCTGGGCCAATGTACAAATGTGCATTTGGATCTTTTTGAGACATTTGTCCCACATTTTGAGACAGCTAGATTTTATTTACAAAAGAAATCCTGTTCTGATGATAACTGCTGGGGGTATGCAGCTATATTGTAATTTACAAATATATCTTGTAATTATTTCAAAATGTTTTGTGTTTTTCATTCATAAATCTGCATTTTGCATGTTGCAAGTTGATTATGCATTTTTTTTGGATTGCCCTATGTGCGTATTCAGCCCTTCCAATGCGCAAATTCATAACTTCTGTGCTTGCGGATAATTTTGAGACATTCGTTCCGCATTTTGAAACAGCTTTGGATTGAGTCAAAGGAAATCCTGTTCCACTGATAACCACTGGGGGCAGTGTTGGCATTTTCACTGATGTCTCTGGGTACAGACCAACCACCAGAGACCAGCAGTATGTGCTGTTGTTAGCTGATGATTGGTAGCGGTCAGAGCTTACCCAAGTTGAATCATGGCAGGACGTCAGCCTGTCCACAGTAAACTGCACTATTTTGCTTCGATCACACCTGTTTGAATAATTCTCTATTCTCTGGCACAGCTATTCTGAGGCCTCAAAACATTTTTTGTCAAACGAGCCTCCGCCACCCTCACCCAACCCCCAAACTCCAGGAAGCACTGACCAATCAAGAAGCCCTCTACATCCAGTCTGCTCTCATTCATTTTTCCAAAAAAACAGTGTACATCTCTGTTTCCACTGATTTCTCACAGCTATTTTTCTGTTTGTAGTGAAATGACATGATGCAAAAAGTTTAAGGACAGGAAGCTGCTTTTATTCTTTAAAATTATGTTAAAAAAACTGCAAGTCTGCACTCTCCTGGTCTGTGCTCCCCTCTGCTGGTCTCTTCACCTGTTTCTTCAAGCCGCTTGTAGATGTGGTGGTATGCCCGCGCATCTGCTGGTTAACCAATCACGTTAGGGTGGTGGTCTATAAGAGGGGGGTCTCATGCCCCACTCTGCCCCTTTTTCACCTCTGACGTCACGCGTTGTTGCTCAGTGCTGGAGCCGCGGCTGTTGAGCTGCATTGGGCTAAATGGGTGTCCAAGTTGCCCATTTATAAGGCGTAAAGCCAAAGCAAGTGCCATATACAGCCACCGCGTGCACCGTTGGAGGCCGGGGACTCTACTGAAATAACGCCATTGGCGTCACCTGTGCGCGTGCTCGGCATACACCTTCGGCCGGTGACTTTACTGGAGTCACGCCTTCTGCGTCACCTGTGCGCGTGCTCGGCATGCACCTTTGCATGCCGACACTCATATTGAAGTCACGCCTCCAGCGTTACCTGTGTGTGCTCTACCTGTCGTGCCTGTGGGTTGTTGGCGCAGGGGAGTCGCGTCTGGCGTAAAGCGCTGCAAAGGACATCTTGGAAGTGAGGGCCTGGCGAGCGGGCGTGCGAGCGTGGCGTCCTTTCAGTCCACGGCTCCTGTATCCAGCCTCCCCTTCTTTCCGTCTTCGGGTTACTACAGCTATGAACTAATTTGGGTGGAGCGTTGCTCCCAATTAACGTGGACGGCGCTTCTGTAAGGACAAAGACTGGTTTACGGCTCTTGATACAGAGCGCCCTCTAACGACCGAACTTTCCATCATTTGTGGAGGTAAATCATAAACGAATCAACCAATCAGTGAGCGGCTGTAGGGTGTTCACAAGAAACTGAGTTTCTGAAGATTGTGTTTGGGCATACTGAAATGTTTTAATGATGTGTGGGTGTTGGTGTGAATAGGAGTGAGTGAGTTTTAGCCTTTTACAAAATTAGAATTAATAAAGAATCGTGTGCCTTAAACTAAACTAACTTAAAGGATTAATAAAATGAATGTAAATTCATTTGTGTCTCTGATCCATTCAGTTACTCACCTGTGTCCTTTCGACTCGTGTTGGGTTAAAATTAGGTGGTCCCTGGAACTATAGCCCAGGGTGGCGTTGCTACTACAAACTGGCTGAAATAAATGTGTATATATCTATTGGGTTTAACCCCTAATCGTGCCACATAGAGGACTTATAAACACAATTTCTTATAGTCAGAAAATGTTTTAAAGCTAGTAAAATGTGAAATGCTGTTCTAGAGGTGACCAAGATTGGTTTAAAAATATGAATAAAAGCAAAATATGTCCTATTTAAGTCACTAGTGAAACTTTTTTTTTTTTTTTTTTGGAGCTATAAATCTATATGAATATTGGTTTAGGTATTGGTATTTGGTTTAGGCTAAATTATTTGTATTATGTTTTCTAAGGGGGAAAAAAGAATATTACTACTGCAGCTGATTACTGGCAAAATAGTTTTTGTGCATTGCCTAGTGAGCAAAAAGCCTGGATCCGCAGCAGAGGTGGACAAAACAGATCCGTAAGGAAGTCCACACTGCTACAGATCAGGTCCAGGTCCAGTGTGTGGATGGTGCAACACATCTACTGTAGATCTGTGCCAAAAGCTGCAGATCTGTTACAGCTGTATCATGCAAGAAGAAATAAGTGATCCAGAAACACCTCAATTGGGGCAAAGCTCTTTTAAAAAGGACTGTGGTAAAATGTAATTCTTTTCTTTGGTCAGATAAATAAAAACAGTAAACCCAATTGGCCCAGAAAAGATGGCAGTGGCTCCAGGTTACTTTTTTGAAGCCAAGTGGCCATTGTTTACATAATCTTTTTTTGTTTACCAAGTTGGACAATTAATTTAAGAAATATGCTGTACAACCACTTTTTAGTTTGATACTTTAGACAAGGACCAGTTAGCCTGACAAACAAATATTTATGTTGTTCTAGGATATTTTTCAGTTCCATTTTTCATTAACCTCCGCATGCATGTGTACCAGTTGTCTGTCAGTGCAGCATTGACCCAGTGACTGACTGACCCACTAATTTATAATATTTATAGTATTTAACTTTAGTTCTTTTTTCTACTGAATTTAACCTACCATTTATCTCCAAATGAACAACAGAAGAGAACTCTTTGTTGAGTTTATTTGAGGCCACACAGTAATAGTCTCCATCATCACAGATACTAAAGTTCTAAATGTTATCTTCATAAACAGAGACTGGTCCCTGTGAGCTGTGTCTGAACCAGGTGAAGTGGTCGACAGGAGGCTTGGCTCTGCTGGAGCAGCTCAGGTTCACTAACTGACCTGCAGACAGTGACCCAGACGGACTGACCCACACTGAGGTGTTTTTAGGAGCATCTGAGGAAACACAGGTTAAATGGATAACTGTAAAACACCCACATGTTTTTTTCTATTGATAAGCAGATGTGGAAAGTTCTTCCTGTCAAGTAATTTCCTTAAGCATTCTTCTGGTACCCACACAATGGACTGAGTGTTGTTTGTTAGGGAACTTGTGGCTCCTTTTATTCATATACAGCATAATTCAACCCTTACTTTAATATTAACTTCCTGTGTCTCCCCTGCACAGCTGCCCCATGGACACATCCAGTTCTGCTTGTACCAGTTAAGTCTCATTTACATTTACAGTGTTTGTGGATAACCCAGTCTTTGAACTGTGTTGTAAAACCTCTACAATGGAAACCTAGTTAGAGGTGAATGGATACTGTCACAATATGTTTGCTGGTGTTTGCTTGTGTTTATCTGTCTCCAGGTCCTGTACTGATGGTAAACAAACTGCCTCAGACATCAGCCTCCAGGCTGTCTTTTATAACACTATGGCACCACAAATTTCCCTCACATGGTTGACTTACATGTAACATTGAGAGTGATGTTATTTTCTGTCGTCTTGTGTCCTCCAGTTACAGGATATACAGCAGAGCATTTTATCAGGAGTCCATCATGAGAGTCTGTCAGAGTGATGTTCAGTTTGGTTTTAGTAGTAAACGTCCCATCTGAGTTTGTCTCTGTGATGTTGGGAGTGCCTTGTTGGAGGTCCCATGTGAGTTGAGGAGGGGAGTGTGGACAGGGAGTGACAGCTGAGCAGGTCATAGTCACCAACTCTGTCTCTGTCTGTTTACCTGAGATTTCTATTGATGGGCTCCAAGGAACATCTGAGGAGAACTGCCATCAGTTTTTCAGGATCTGTCAAAACAAACAGTAATTCATAATACCAAATCAATAGACCTTATCAGGCAGACTTACATGCATCAAAATGATCTTCACAACTGTTATAGGAATTTGAGCTAAGTAAGAGAGCAGCTTCGTATTTGGGCTTTAGAGAGTAGCAAACAACTTACAGTAAACCACAAAATGCAAAATATCAACGTCACAGGTGGACATCTGGACTTTAGCCCCTGAAAAACTTAAAGTAAAAAAGAAATATCCAAGAATAAGGTTAACTGATTAGTTTAAATACATCTATACCACTAATTGTGAATAACAGAATTATGCACTTCTTCAGTGTCCTGTTCACAAAGAAGTAAATATTTCTAACATCTATACTTAGCTTTTCTTGGTCCCAAAATTACCTCAACCATTTCATTCAGGTTTAATAATCTACAGTCCTGTTAAATGAAGTCAGGCCAACACAGTGCCAAACATCTTCTCATTAGTCCCAAACAACCCAAGTGAATGTAATTGTGGAAAATGTGACCCCATTTGGCTGCAGCAAGTCCAAGTGAAAGACAAAAATTCTGGTGCTGGCAACATCACAAATCCTCACTGCAGTGTCTGAGCCCACATGTTGCTACCTGTTCTTCAATGGTTCAGATCATATTTAACAAATAGACATTTTTCTGTCAGAGCTGGTCTCCTCTTCAGACCTTCTCACATCTGGTTCTATTCTGGGCCCTGTCCTTGACTCACTATACATGTTGCCTTTAGGTTCAGTCATTTCAAACCATAATATCTCTTTCCATCTCTATGCAGATGATATACAAATTTATCCACCGGTCACTCTAAATTCCCCAGATGGAGCTGAGTCAATCCATAAATGTCTGGATGACATTAAGCTCTGGCTGTCACAGAACTTTCTCTGTCAGAATGAGGGCAAGACAGAATACATCCGCATTGGTGCCTCCAACCCACCCAGTACAACTCCTGGTTGTTCTGCTCTTGTCTCAAATTTAACCATGTTGTTAAAGATTTGGGAGTGAGATTAGCAGATTGATTTTGTGATCACGGCAAGCTTTTTTCAGCTTCGCCTGCTACAAAAAGTCAGGCCGTTTCTGAGTTAGAGTGACCTAAAGAAAATCATTTATGCCTTCATGGGCGTAGGAAGACCTCTATAGCACCCCTAAGGTAGGTTTTAGCACCCCTAGATGTAACCCAGTGACAAAGTGATTTTAGTACACAGTATAAAAATATACAGTACCAATATTGACAACACACATAACTCACAAAGACTTTTTTCTAATAAACTTTGACATAACATTTCTAATGCTTCTACTAGGCTACCCATAATCCTACACTGTAGACAGCTACAAAGGTGGCATAAGTCACATTTTTCTTATGTTCAGGGTTTTTTACCAAGAATTTTCCATGACCTTTCAAAAGTTTTGACTAAATTTCCAAGACCTTAAAAATTATTTACACATCTGTTTAAATAGTATTCAAAATGTCCAATGTGGTGCATTAGAAACATAATTTTGCTGCAATTTCATTTGTTAAATTTGGAAATTAGTCAGTTGAAGAAAAAAAAAAAAAAACAGTTGGGGCTTCTTCCCCCAGAAATATAACATTCCACTAATTTTACTGACTTACACACCAGTGATTAACAAATAATTATGCTATGTTAGTTATAAACTAATAATACATGCCGTTTAAAAGCATTACCTAAAAGTAAAAAAAAATATTTAGTTCAAATTCTGACAAAAAATAGAAATTGGTTACTTTTTCCTGCAATGAAAACAAGAAGAGGCCTAGGAGACAGCGTTTCTTCTGACCTCTTACATTTACTGTTTTCTAGCTGGTGCAGGTTTAACTCGGAGTGGCCCAATGTTACTCAGACTGCTTAAATTTCAAAAACTTTTCCAAAACTTTACCCCAAAATATAAAATTCCAAAACTTTTCCATATTTTCCATGACTGTACAAACTCTATGTTGTATCTAGTGTTAATGCTTCTTTTGGAGACCTTTCTTGGCTAACAAGGCACCCCAAAATCTGTCATTCTAAAATCGCCCTTGCATGCCTTTATCAGCTCCGCTTTAGATCAATGCAATCCACTGTACATTGGAGTTAACCAGGCCTCTCTGCACCATTTACAACTTGCCCAGAATGCTGCTGCCTGCTTCCTTACAAACAGTCGCCGACATGACCACATCACACCTGTCCTCTGCTCTAAAAATACAGGACGCCTGGATTAATGTTTTATGTTGCTTTTATAATAACACAGGTGAAATATTGTGAGAAAGGCGTCGCACACCGCCGCAGTAACGTGTGCTTCAGATCGCGTCTTTATTACTGAAGGTATTATTTCAGCTGAGAGCTGTTTTTGATCGTATCTCCATGAGTAAGAAATCGATTGTCATCAAACAAAAAGTGACTTAAAGCTTGGCAAGACTAAAACACATCTATGGACTCAAAACTGTCCCCAGTGTCACTAATTTGTAGATATATACTGTCATTGATAAGGCTCATTATGCCTTTTGTGCACTGACACATGGGACAGTGGAAGCGCAGCCATGAGAGGGGAAGGGGGCGGAGGAGACTGAACGGTAAATGTGGGGCTGAGTGGCGTGTTTAGGAAAAAGACCCACACCTGGCAACAGCGGGACTGGGACGAGCGCGCAGGGGAGAGAGACAGCGAGGGCGTGGAGAGCACGGGCCATGGGAGGAGGTACTTGGCACAGGTGTGGTAACAAGGTCAATACTACTATTTGAAATCCTGTGGAATTTCTACTGAGCAGAAATCCCACTGTTTGACCCTAGGAGGGCAGCACTCTGACGATTTTCACTACAAAATGTGAATTTAGACCTTTTTTTACAAAACGGTCAAACATAAGACTATAAATAGTGAGATGTATCACTAGTGAGATGTACAGCTGATCAGCAAAAAAAATTGGTTTAGGGGTGAGTTGCTCCTCAAGACCTACAGACAGGCCTTCGACATGTAGTAATGGGACACTTTTTTTCTGTAACAATGTATTACTGGTTGTTCTGAATTGTATTCATGGTCTGTTTACTGTTTGTAACTTTGTTAAACACTTTGTATAAGTTGATTGATTGATTATGATGTTACTCATCAGACATATACTGTAAGCATCAGTTCAGTGGCTACTGATTTCTGGAAAGGGCCTATCAAGCAACAAAAAAAAAAAAAAATCTAGTGGCAAAACCTGGATCTAACCAAGGATCATCTACTTCAAGGGTAACTGCTCTATTTATTGCACCGCAAAGACTTTATTTCACACAGGCCTGTAGCCAGACAGTGATCCTGACCCACACCAAAAATATTTTCCTTTCCTGACCTCTTGTGGTTGTAGTTAGTATTTGGCAACATTAGAGAATCATTTAATTCCTGGAGGAGGATTTAATTACTGTCATTGATCCAAAAATACTGATAGTGTGCAAGTGCATAGTATTCTCTATATTCCTATAAGTCTGGTACAACATTGCTGGACATTGCCTCAATCATTTTAGGTGTTTAAAAGAATTTAAAACTGTGTGGCATTTTCTCTACCACATTATATACTAAAAGACAAAAAAAAAAAAAAACAAGTGAAAATAATTGTGAAATTTAGTACATTTATTTTCTTTAATTTCAGTTACAACATTTTAATATGCAAATAATAACAGTTTTTGTGTATTAATGTGACTAAAAATACTCCGTTTAAAAAGCGGTAAGGTCTTTGAAGGCAGTGCAGGACAAAAATATGGTAATTTAGACCTTTAAACACAAAACCTCAGTGTAGCTAAAACATTTTCATTTCTTCTTTACATTTGCATAGAGTTCATTTAAGTCCTCGGTGGGTTGTGCGGTGTTGTTTTCAGTCTTTGAAACTTTGACCTGAGAGTAGACAGTCTCCTCGGGCTCTGTGCCAGGGGCCACTTTAGGATCCAGCTTAGAGAAGTTAATTTCTCCATAATGGATGGTTTCTTCCTCCTCTGCTGTTGTATCAGCCTCCTCAGTGGTCTCTCTCTGTGAAACAAGACAATAAATAGTCACAAAGTTATCAAAATAATAATACTTTCTCTGCTGACATTTACACTACTCACCTGTGTTTCATTGGAATCCTGGCGTTTTGATTTGTAACACCTAAAAATCATAATAAATAGACTTCATCAATAAAAAAAAAATCCAGCCACAAGGGTCAGAAGTCAGTGTACTTTCTGTGCCAGTGCCAAGCCCTGATAAGAGGAAAGGTCTGCATCAGGACGTCCTGATGCTCTCGATTAAAGTTAATTTTGAGATTAACTACAAACAGCACAGTTACTTCTTATTACCAGCCTTGATTCATGATACTCACCAAACAAAGACAGCCAGGCAGATGACTATCAAGAGTCCAATCCCTGCTCCAACAATGGCCTCCCATGGGCGACCAGCAGCTGGGTTTGTTTCTGTTCAAAATAATATTTAAATATAAATGTGTGAAGAAAAACTAAAATAAGCACTGAACCACAATAAACAAACCAGGAAGAAAATGTTTTCTTTGTACACAGATAGCAGCAGATCTGCTTTGTACCAGTGGATTCATAAATTGTACTTACACGATCAAGCATTACATTATGACCACTGACAAATGAAATGAATAACACAGATTAGCTCTTCATCCTGGAACTTTTTAGTGCGTGGGTATATTAGGCAGCAAGTGAACATTTTGTCCTCAAAGTTGATGTGTTTGAAGCAAAAAGAATGGGCAAGTGTAAAGATTTGAGTTCAGTAATAAAGTTTGACTTCACTAGAAGGGCCATGCCACAATTGTGGAATAGATTTGAAGAATTTATTATTGGAGGATGGACCGGATAAGATGAAGGAACGATGAGGGATGCAGGACACAGGATGCTGAATGCAGGGAGAGGGATGAGGAGATTGCCTGCAGGAGATGATGGCTGGGTGAGACTCAGTGTGTCTCTGCAATTCAGCTGGCAGACTAAGGACCTCCCCCACCCCCATTGCCAAGACGAGGCTGAGAAAAAGAAGGTAAACGTATGGAGTATAATGGATAAAGGGAGGGAGGGTGGGGTCGAGAGAACAGTGAGCAGCAGTGTTGTATGAATTTCGCGGGTTTAAACAATGTTGCTGGGAAAAATAAATAATAAATAATATATAAAACATAAAATAAATAAAATAGTGGTTAAGGGTTGCTGTAGTTGAAATATAGTTAAGGCGTGGTCATAATGTTATGTCTGATTGTTGTATATAAGAAAAGAACAAAAGTAGTTTTTGCTGTCGCTAAAAACTTTACTTGGTTTAATTAATTATGTGTAAAACCCATGAATTTATATTTTTAGATACCTTTTGTGCTCAAGTGAACATTTGGAGAGGATTCATTGCCGAGTTTATTTGAAGCCACACAGTAATAGTCTCCATCTTCAGTGAGATTGAAGCTGTAAGTGTCTCCTTCATAAACAGAGACTGGTCCCTGTGAGCTGTGTCTGAACCAGGTGAAGTGGTCGACAGGAGGCTTGGCTCTGCTGGAGCAGCTCAGCTTCACTAACTGACCTGCAGACAGTGACCCAGACGGACTGACCCACACTGAGGTGTTTTTAGGAGCATCTGAGGAAACACAGGTTAAATTAGTGCAATGCTATCAATAGAACAGACTGGGTCCAATAAGTGTGGTTGACTTACATGTAACATTGAGAGTGATGTTACTGTCGGCCATCTTGACTCCTCCAGTCACAGGATATACAGCAGAGCATTTTATCAGGAGTCCATCATGAGAGTCTGTCAGAGCGATGTTCAGTTTGGTTTTAGTAGTAAACGTCCCATCTGAGTTTGTCTCTGTGATGTTGGGAGTGCCTTGTTGGAGGTCCCATGTGAGTTGAGGAGGGGAGTGTGGACAGGGAGTGACAGCTGAGCAGGTTATAGTCACCAACTCTGTCTCTGTCTGTTTACCTGAGATGTTTATCGATGGGCTCCAGGGAGAGTCTGCAGAATTACAGTGTAGTTTAGTTTAAGTTGATATAAAATGCGCAAAGGCCTTACTGAGTCTTTATAAGCTACTGGCCAATAAAAGCAAGATTATGAACAGAACATTTGAAAGATTCATCAGGTTTTGTTTATGACTTTGATACAGCCACTTCACTGTTATAAGATGAATTTGCAGTTGCCTTTTTGAAGTCATGCAACTCTTCTTTCAAATACAATCATACACTTTCCAATACTACAAAAATGTGTCTTGCGCTGCAGTATAGCTCAGTCAGTACAGCATCTCCACATTGTGAGCTTGAGTCCGGACTCCAACACTGAATGTCTCTACCTGCTCTCTTCCCCAAAATTTCCTGCCTTCTTCTTCTCTAGTTCTCCATCCTGTCTAATAAAGCCATGCAAAGCCAAAAATATCTTTAAAAAAATAAAGTGCCTTACCTTTTACTGTTATTCCAAGAGGGTCACAAACAGCTGTTGCCATAAAAGGACTTTTCTCTATCCTGAAGTAATAACGGTCTGTATAATTTATACTTAAATTATAAAAAAGAGTGGTGCAGATTTTGCTTGTCAGGTTTCCAGTAATGTTCATAGGATATCTGTTTACAGGCTGACTGCTGTTGAAAATGACATTTTGTGGATGTGGGCCAAAGTTAGGATCTTTTTTAATCCAAATGCCAGTAACAGATTCAAAAGTCACCATTTGATTTGGGTCAGGTGCAAATTTGCATGGGATTTGTAAACACGATTCACTGAGAGCCTCCATTGAGCCTGGAGTTGTGATCTCCAAGCTTGATGGTAGCCTACAGACACCTGAAGCACCTGGAACACATATTTACAAATTAATAAACATGGAAAATAATGTACAGGCTTTTAGCTTTTACTACATGCAACATTTCACCATCAAGTAACTCACCTGAACACAACAATAAAATGAGTACTATTTTAGTTGACATCATACATACAGCTCCCATGATGCTTCTCAACATCTGACAAAACAAAAAGTAACATATTTCACATTTTAATTTTACAAAAAAAATTGATCATTACAAGACGCTTCACTCAGCCGTAGGTTCCTTACAGCTGTTAAATTTGATGCTTCCTCTTTAACTTCAGGGACTGACAAAACCACAAAATGCAAAAGTCACGGTTAGAGGATTACAGTAACTCTAGTTCTTATAATGTCGACACAGTGGACTATAAATAAAACTTATCAAAAGATGCATAATATATGTGTAAACCTATTTTAAAAATTCATAATAGGCCTGCACAATAACTAGAAAATTGACCAAATATTATATATCAGCAAATGTAACAACCTCAATGCAAAGAAATGTCTGTGTCACAATAATGTTAAGGTCTTGGGACAGACTCTTTCAGTGTCCAAAACCTTGTCAAACATTGCCTTAAACAAAAATAGCTTCAGTCCTGGTTTAGTCCTAGTTTAGTCCTAGTATATCCATGATTTCGATTTTGGTTTAGTCCTGGTTCACTCTTAGTTTTTATAGTTCTGACCAGTCTATGTTCAGAGCCCTGACCTTCACTGTATACTTCAATTTGACAAAATCAGTCAGATAAGAATTTACAAATTACAGATCTATTCACATTTGAGAAAACACACAATAAGCCTTTTTGCTTATTTCTAAAGTTGTGTTTAGTTTTGCTCTTACCTTAATTGTAGCGCTCTCCTCTGCCCACAGTTATAGAGCAGGGAACTGTTACAGCTCTCTCAAAAATATTCAAATGATTGAAAGTGACGCCAGACTACCACTTCTGCTCTTTTCTACATTTCCTCAACACTTCTCGTCTGAAGCAAAAACTGTTTGGCAATTGAACATTTTATCACAACATCACTATGTCGATTAGGACAGAGTTATTTTAAGTAATTGTCCATTTAGAATCATTATCAGCGGTCAAAACAGTTGTAAGACCTAGATTTTTTTATGAATGCATCTTATTATGTTACAATATTTTAGGACATCCATTACCCACACCAGATCAACACTTTTTTAAGTTTAAGACCACTCTTCACTTTTGCTTTCTTTCCATTTTAATATGTCCCTAAAACTGAGAAGCCATATAATGCTTTTTTCAGGCTTTTTGAAATAGTTTTGGAGACATCTGCATTAGTATTTCACATTTTATAACTTAAAATAATCAGGGTTTTACTACCTTTTTAAGACTTTTTTAATGCTATTTAGAGTGAAATTTACAACAGAACAATAATCTGTATACATTTTATAAAAGTAGTTTTTCCTACCACTCTTTAAAACGCAACTCTAACATTTTAAAAAGGTTGAAATAACTCAGGTGAAAGTTACTAATGAAATGATTATTATTATCAAAGTTTTTATAAACTTTCATATTGTGCTGACAGTACTTTTTGGTTGCCTGGAAAATCCAGACTGATATGTCTCTGTGTTATTCTACAGAGAAATATCAGTCTGGTCACCACGCCGTCCGCAGTGGTTTACTCAAATCCCAAGCGTACCATGCATTTTGATTGGTTTATTTAAGTCACGTCTTCTTCGCGAGCAGCGTCACTCATACACGTCTCCTCGCCGACAACAATAATGATGGCACACCGAGGAGCCGAGAGTTTGTTTCAGTCAGCGATATGGTACAGGTAATGTTGAAATAACTCCTTCGTTCCTCCCTCGTGTCTTCACTACTCCGTTTGTTTACTTTCTTACTTTGTTGTCGCTTTGTTAACGTCACGTCCGCCATTTTCTGATTGGCTAACGCCGCTGTTCGTTAATTCGGGTTTGCTCCGCCCTAGAAATCGAATTGATTGTAAGGCGACTGAGTCTGGAATTTCCAGGCAAACTTTTTGGTAATATTAACTTAAAATTTTGACAATTTAGGACCTGGAGGAATAAAATGTAACACCTACTCATAAAATTTAATATCTTTAAGGCCTTGATTTTGGCCACATCAAATTTATTACCTTTTTAATACTTTTAAGACCCTTGGGGCGACCCTGATAATGTATACGTATGGAAAACCTCTTCTTTTCAGGAGCTGTTACTTTGACTTTGCAGATAACTCTTGGATTAGGTGTCTGTCGCCCCCTGCTGGCAACAATGGGGAGTGGAAAGAGCCTGAAATGTCTATTTAGCAGGGCTATTAGCAGCATGACACTAACAGATCTAACAGATAGATAAATGCTGACTGCTTTTGACGGCAGTTTAAACTCAGAAATTTTTAGAGGGAGTCTGGTGACGGTGTATGGGCTTTAAAAATGCGCAGGAGCACTTCAACATGTCTATGTAGATTCATGTGACAGAGCATTTTAAGATCTTGAGAAAGAGACGGCATTAGCATAAAGGATTACTCAAACATGCATGAATGAAATAAAATATTACTCCAGGTATGTTTTTGAGGTGCAAGCAACATTATAGCATGGTTAAAGGCTCAGAAATGCCAATTTAGCATAACAGAGGACCTTTAATTTACATTGTTGATATTGATCTTAACCCTGACACTTGAAGTCTAAGGAGGAGGTAATCTGCTATTTTACCCATAAAGCGATTACCACAATTTAGATGACAATCGAAAGAAAAACCTACCAATCAGGTGCCCAGCCACATGACGACCAACAGGGATACCAAGGCCAAGTAGCCAAAAACATGACAAAAACTTGGGGTAGCAGAGTTAATTGGCTAGTGTTGTGGTGGTCGCTCTGGCCCACAGCTACTGAAAATAAAGTGACAATTAGCACAGGATCAAATAATACAAAATAATGTAATGATTCCTACCTGGTCCTGACACCAGAAAATGAAAGCCTGGACATGCAAGGTGCTCAATGAAGGAGAAAGAGCACACCTTTTATATACGTTTCAGTTGGCATCACCTTTTGGCACTGTCTATTCATCACAGTAAAGACACCAATAGACTTCTACTGCTACGTATATTGTAATAGAAATAAAATGCACAAAAAAGTTGAATGCATATAAAAACAGTGTATTAAACACAGCAATTAAGCAGTACAAATCATAAATAATAGCATGGTGTTATATGACAAGGTCGTCTAAAACAACATAACACTGTAGTTTGTCACATGAGTGAGTCATTTAACTTGTATTTGTCTCATGATCCTGACGCTGAGACATAGATCTTGCTGCACAGAAACATCTTTGTGCAAAAGGGCAAAGTGCTGTTTTGTTGTCCCCACTTAGCTTGGACAGTAGCTGAACTAAAACCACAAGCTAAAAGTGATGTTGGTGAATCAGCATCCAAAAGTGCCTCCCTCACATGTCCTTATAGTTGAGTCTCACTTTCACAGATACACGTTTATGGTGCTGCCGATCCTCTGCCTGCACAGTGGACAGCTCTGATGCAAGACAGGTTGTCCCAGCATAGAGTCTTTACAGTCTCCACACAGACAGAGGTGCCTGCAGGGAAGCAGCAACACGGTTCTGGGACGGTCCTGGCAGATCACGCACCTCTCCTCCTGCTCAGTCAGTGATCTTGGCGGGGTGACAGGTCTGCGCTGTGGGTCTTGTATTTCCATCTGCAGCTGTTGCCACTGTTGATGCAGCATCCTTCTCAGTGGTTGACTCGTTTGTCGGACAATCTCGAGAGCGGAGGAAAGCCCCTGGTGCGTTGCGTATGTTTGGAATTTTTGAAATAATTGTGCAACTAGCCTCCGTGTTCGCTCTGGATTAGTGTAGGCAAAGGCTATGAGCGCTGCAATACTCATCACAAATAATATCTGAATGAGCAAATACACCAGGGCGTAGAGACAATACAACACCCAGGTAAAAAGTGTCCAAAAGAAACCTACGGCACCGATACCGAGCGCGCCGTTAAAGAGAAGGCTAGGAGTGACCCTACCAAAAAGCAAAAACTTCCCCAGAGTTTCGGCGCACAGGTAGAGAAACAAATAGCGTACCAAGCCAGATCCCCCGTAAAGTAGAAACAGTAAATACATAATGCCGAGGAATTTCCCAACATCAGAGAAAATCAGCTTTACCAAATCCATGGTAATGTTGTGTCAGAAACTTTGGCTAATGCTACGTTAGCTGACATTATTGTTTCGGTTTCATTCCTCCCAGGTCACGGAAGCTGCCAAGGGACGTACACGTTTCACGTTATTGGCCATGGCAACTGCTTCAGTGGCAATTCCGGCGGCCATCTTGTGACTGTAGGATAAAGACATAAATGGTAAGTAATGTAAAAACAGAGACATAACTTTAAAAAATAAATGTTGGAAATTGAGAAGCAGTGATATTTTTGAACTCGTAATAAGTCTGGCAGTCTCTATGAGTACGTTTTTCACTGAAATACAAAAAATAATATTAACATTATAAATATTGTAGTGGTCTGTACTTTTATCCAGATCCATTGTATGTTTGTATTTGTAAAGGTGTTAGAACAGATGACCATTGCACCAAGTATAGGAGTGTAAGAACATTGAATTAAAATATGCCATTATACCAAGTTGAAAACCGAGAATTGTCCAAAATGTCTCTGTGCTGGAGCAAGTACACTAAATAAGCCTAGACATTTAGATCAAGCAAAAATCTAAAAAAGTTATCAAACTAACAAAATAAATTAAAAGCCAGTGCAGCTGTTTGTTTACATGGCACTTGGTAGAATGTCTACAGTCATAATATGGCGGCTGTTCAGGAGTCAGTCACTGCAGTTCACCATTAGAATGTCCACTCTAGTATTTTATTTATTTCTATGTTTTTACTATATAAGTAACTAGGTGTTTATATAAATAAACCGATAAAGAAGTACAAATGAATAATAAATTAAAAAAAAAACTTAAAAAATTGCTATACAGTACATAAACTGCATTTTCAGCGTCATAAGAGAAGACGAGGCTGCCATCAGGAGCATTGTCGTCTGGCTGCCAGCAGAGGGAGCTGTGTGCTGAGGATGAAGTCTACTTTAACTTGAAAATGTTTTTATAACTGCAGCAATCACGGCACAAACGATAAGAAAAAGATATTGTTGCTACTCACCTCAAAAGTGCTGCCAATGAATTAGGGCCAGTGGTTCGCAAACCCTGGTACAGGTTCCACTGGTGGTACGCAGGCCTCTTCTGGCAGTAGGCCAACTCTGGAGTCTTTTTCAGGTCAAGTCCTGATTTAGAGCCATTTTTATTCCTGGTCTAGTCCTTGATTTGTCCTGTTTTAGACTGGTTTAGCCCTTGTTCAGCCCCCATTTTGTCCTTCTAATTTTTCTGTTAATCCACCCCTTTTTAATCTGTTGGTTTAGATCTAACATTGTCCAGATTTTGGATCTTTTATCCAAGATGGTACATGGAAATCCAAATATTTTTAAGGTGGTACTAGGTGTGAAAAGTTTGACAATCACTGGATTAGGCAATCTCTTATTGTATTTTGTTTGTCTTATTGTATTTGGGCATCTAAAATAATGAATAATGTGGTAATAGAAGTAGTTATGCTGAAAAAGCAAAACTCACACATTGTATAGACTGATATAAAAGGCTGTGGCAAATGCTGAAGATGTGATTTCAGATATTTTTAATAATCTGATAGTGTAACTAGTTGGTTACGGTCACCCAAAAAAAAAAAAAAAAAAGATTTTTAATGGCAGGAGGACAACACCAAACTATCCAATGAAAATTACTGGAGATCTGAGTCAGAGAGATTGTGCCACTGTGTTTAATGACTTAAAAACCCAATATAGAGACACATATTTCTTCCAAATTGAAGCAGGAGACTTTAAGGCAACAGCGGACTGTGTAAGAGGTTAGAAAGAATTGACATTTCTTTAAAGTAATGACATAAAGTAGAATGAATATGTTTAAAATATTCACTAATGTAAGATATAAGTTAAGAAAAACCTCTTCACAGACTCTCCCTGGATTCCTATACTATAACCTGCTCAGCTGTCACTCCCTGTCCACACTCCCCTCCTCAACTCACATGGGACCTCCAACAAGGCACTCCCAACATCACAGAGACAAACTCAGATGGGACGTTTAGTACTAAAACCAAACTGAACATCACTCTGACAGATTCTCATGATGGATATAGCGTCACATGTTCTGCTGCATATCCTGTAAATGAAGGGAAAGGGTTCAAGATGGCATCATCAAAAATTACTTTCATTGTTACAAACAGAGGTGAGTAGAGACGTCAAAGTCTGTATTCATTTAAATTCAGTCAGGTAAATTAATATGACAGAGCCAGGCTTACGCTAGGATAAACCTGAAATAGTCTTTTATGCAACTCCTCACCTACTTGCCTTCAATACAAAAAGATATAATGTTCATTTTTATGTGGCCCAATATCAAAATCATTGTTGCCTCAAAGGGTTTCAGACAAAATTAGACAAATAGATAAGCAAACATTCTTTACAAGACAACATCCCCTGTTTTAGAGCCTCCATCCTAATGTCTAGTGACAGGTGTTGGCACAAGCAAACATTTATAACTGTGATAATTAATCTGGTTTGATGCTAATAATGATGAATATACTCCATTTGTTTTGTTACATGGATGACCCAGTGTGGTGACTTTAATTGGTGCCTACAACATAGTGAGGTTCTGTGGGATTATACTTCTTTATAGCTCTCTGGTCTTTCTTGAATGGTGAGGCTAAAATGTTTTAAAAATAAATTTAAAATGGTGTTAGATGTTAAACATTGCTATTTTTTTTTTCTTTCAGTTGGTTCAGAGCAACTTACAGCAAGAAACATGAGCTGGTAATTTACTAATTGAAAATGCACTATTGAGTAATGTAATATATTTAGCATTGAGTATAGTGACACTTTGAGCAATGATCAGATTAGGAAAACTACACAAATGGTGGCTCTAACAAGGTCTGATCTCATATCCTTTTATTACTAATAGATATGATGTAACTGCATGTCTTTACAGAATATAGATAAGTTTTCTACATAATTAACTCAAGATATATACTGTGCAATCAATAGTAGAAAATAAGGTGGCCCTGAGGTGCAATATCAAAATTGTTTTTGTCCACTAGAAAAATAAAAGCAGTTGTAGATTTGTTTTAGTATTGCCTTAAAAATAAACCTATCCCTCAAGTAAAAAAAAAAATAATATATGGAAAATTAAAATAAATGTTGATATTACAAAAGAGCATCATCAAAATAGTTTTTGCCCACTATAGAAAAACAAAAGCAGAGGAAGATTTTTAAATGTGTTGCCTCAAAAATTATGAAAGAGCCAAAAAAATGTATGAATAAAGCCATGTCTATTTTTCTAAAAAGCTTCTTAAAAAAAAAAAAAAAACAACTCAACAATACAAAAAAACGAACTTGTCTAAAAATTTTAAAAAAAGCTCTTCTCCTCCACCTTTTAAATTAGAGAAAATGAATAGAAGAATGTTTTTTATTTTGAGGAGAGCTTTTTTATTTTTAGAAGTTTTTTTTTTAAAAGAAGCTTTTTAAAACTGACTTTATTGTAATGGACTCTTTCATTTTTAGAGGCAGGCTTCTTTTTTGATGTAACACATTTAAAAATTTTCCTCTTCTTTTTTTTCAGTGGGCAAAAACAATTTAGATGATGCTTCTTTTTTAATATAGGCATTTATTTAAAATTTTCATATATTCTTTTTTTAATTTGAGGGATGAGTTTATTTAAATTTTTTAATTTACATCTGTTTTTATTTTTCTAATGGACAAAAACAATTTTGATGTTGCACCTCAGGGCCACTGTAAGAAAGTGACACAATTAACATTTACATTATACATTTATTTTAGTGACTGAGCAGTGATTCAATGTTATTTAGGCAAGTTATAGTTAGTAATTAGTAGGTTTGATCTAACTCTTAATATGTATTTTGTGCAAGCAATGTAAAAAGATCAATCAATCTCACAAAGTTGGAAAGTAACAAACAAAAGTAAAAAAAAAAAAGTTGAGTAAATTTTGGAGGAAAAAATGTTAACTTTACTTATTTTGTTTTTTATATTATCCAATGTAAACTTTTTTTTTTTTAACCTCTGAGCCAAAGTAAGTAACACACTTGTCTTGTCAGATGGTTGTGGGGTCAATACATGTTTGGGGACAGCAGCAGCAGTAGTAGTAGTAGTAGCAGTAGTAGTAGTAGTAGTAGTAATATATGGTGCCATGAAATTGGGAAAAGAGGAAAAACGTTAAAATGTTTTCTACTTAAACCCAGGTAACAGTACGTCACTTGAGTTCATGCCTCTGTGTGTATTTGGTAGGTATGACTTTGAAAAGGCACTTTTTTTTTGTGTGCGTCAAAAAGAAATGGTGAAATTTGAGGACAACATAAAGAAGAAGTAACAGTTGTGTGTTTCCCACCAGCAAGTTCACTATTTTTTATTGGACATGACTCCATACCAAATATGGCAGAGGAAGTAAGAGAAAAGAGAAAATACTTTTACACTTTCAGCACTAATGAGAGTGTCACACAGGCACAGAACAGAGAAGTGAGTGACACTGACGATGATTTGTGTCTTCTTCAGTGGCCTTACTTGGTAAGTTATTATTTATAACCTTTTTAAAGGATAGCACACACTGGACTGTGTACTTTTTCTTGCAGATAATGGACATATTTCTAAAGAAAATGGTCAAGGACAAAACTATAGTGGTTGTTGTCTTTCTGTCAGGTGAGCTGCTTGCAGTCACTCACTAAAAGTTATAGAAAATGTGTTTTAATGGGTTAACCACTCTTGGTGTTATATTGTGTCTTGTCCAGGGGTGGTGACTGCTTGTCATCTGACACCTGACATTTCCATCACTTCCTTAACCTTGGAGGGTCTGAGTGGGTCCTGTTTACAGATCCCATGTAACTTCACAATCAAAGAAATAAAAAATTTCCCTGGTCACAAACATGCTGTCGCTGTGTGGATTAAAACACAAAGCCAATATGAAAATGAGAATTCAAACTTTGTGATTTTTAATGGCAGTAGGGAGACAGGAAAAAACTATCCAATGGAAATTACTGGAGACTTGAGTCAGAAGAACTGCACCACTGTGTTTAATGATTTAAAAACAGAATATACAGAGAAGTATTTCTTCAGAGTAGAGGATGAAGACTTCAAGTCAACAGCATCCTGTGACCCCATCGACATAAAAGTTCAAGGTAAGAAGTCATTTCTATTCTCAGACATTATTTACTGCTGATTCATGTAGGGGCCATACCATTTTAGACCATTTTGTATTTGTCTATTGGTTATATGGACAAAAGTACAGCTGTCTGAATGTATCTAAGAAAAGATGGTTAGGGTTTCACAAATGTCTGACTTCTTCCTCTACTCCTTTTGAGCATCGAGTGACTCATATTTTTTGTTTCTGTATCTTTGTGATTCTATAATTTTTTGACACGTTGCTCAAATAAAACGGCTTGATTTTTATTACAATCCAGAAGTAAGTAAGTAAATCCAGAAAAATCTTTTTGGCAACTGCAATATACGTATCTTGCAATGCTTAAGAACCTTTCAAAAACTCCCCAAATTTACATACGTGCAAGATTATTTCTCAGACCTATCCTTCCAATATCTAACAATCTTTCCAAAGGTGAACAACAACAAGTAAACTGTATGTATTCTGTTGCTTTTTGCAGAGTCTCCCTGGAGCCCGACAATAAATATCTCCAGTGAACAAAATGAGGAGGTGACTATAACCTGCTCAGCTGTCACTCCCTGTCCAGGCTCCCCTCCTCAACTCACATGGGACCCCCAACAACAAGACACTCCTAACGACATAGAGGAAAACTCTGATGGGACGTTTACTACTAAAATAAAACTGAAGGGCACTCTGACAGGCTCTCATAAAAGATATAACCTCACATGTTCTGCTGCCTATCCTGTGAATGGAGGAAGGTCCAAGATAGCACAAACAACCATCACTCTCAGTGCTACATGTAAGACCTTCAGGGTAATTTAACATGATCATAATTCCCACAATGCCTCTGTTTTACTTAATTTTATTTTCGCTCTTTCCCCAGACACATTCTCAGGTAAACCAGTGTATAATCACCTTAAAATCCTGTTATATTATGTGATGCATTAGACATCTTTAACAATGTTTTTGTCTTGTTCTCAGGTAAAGCAGGGAGTTTGGTGAAGTGGGTTCCAGCGCTCTGTGCCGTTATTGTTATTGCCCTGATCTGTGTTATTGTGTACATTTGGTATGTATCACATGAGAATAACCTAATACTCTTATCTTTTATATCTATATTATTTTAAACACAATTATGTCTTACAGGCGTTTTAAATTAAGACATCCAACTTCACTGCCAGCTCAGGTAAGAAAACAATGCAGTTTTAGATTTTTTTAAAATATATATTTCCGTAAATGTTATGAAACAAAATGTGGCAAACTTATGTTAAGCAACTGTATGAAACTGCAGTATTAGGAAACTGAATACCACACTCTGCAATACTGTGAAACTGAATACCACACCACAAGTTAAACATATAAAATATACACCAATCAGGCATAATATTATGACCACTGAGAGGTGACCTGAATATCAGAGAGTGTCTCTTTCTCATGAACATTTTATCTTAGAGTTGATGTGTTAGAAGCAGAAAAAGTGGCTGAGTGTAAGGATATGAGCAAGGTTGACAAGGGCAAAACTGTGTTGGCTAGACCAATGTTTCCCAACCAGGGGTACAGGGACCCCTAGGAGTACTTGAGCTCATTACATTGGGTACTTGGAATTATTTCATAATTTATTTCCAATTTTATAAAAAAATATTTGTGATCTTTTCATATTCAACTATTGAAACTAATAAAAGATGAGCTCAGTGTCTCATTGACTAATTGTGTGTGAAACTGATAACGATTATAATTTCAAAAATATATTTTGTCTAAGCTATATAGGGGTAACATGCCCTCTCAATATGTTTTGGTGAATATCCTCCGTACTTGATCACAGTGCTCTGATTTCTTTGCTGTTAACCTCGATGTGTCCTCTGGGTGTTTTTAGACTTCTCTATGAGAAGTAACTGACAGTAATTAATTATTATGTGGTTGCTCCATAGGTGTACTCTAGACCATACCAATTCACAAAAGTTTTTTATTATTTCTATTCTTTGTTGTTGTATTTAAAAATGTGAAACCCTGGTGTCATGTGATCATTCACATGATCCTATCTCACTATAGGTTTAATAGCTTGTTTCAAGAGGGAGTACATTCAATGATTTATTAATATTATATTATGCTTTAACATAAAATATATAGGAAAATAATTAAATGTCATAGGAGTTTGTTTTTTTTTTCTTTAAAATAAGATGCATTATTATTTTTACATCTATAAATAGATTTTAAAAAAGCTGGAGAATTTGTATATGATACAAAGAAGTAAGTGTAATATGTCTTTGTTTTAATTAAGACAGCCCTTATAAGCTTATGAAGAATCAGCAACCTGTGTGAGTGAGAGGGTACTTGTGGTATGACAAAAATACTTAAAGAAATATACTGTAAATAGTACATTTTTACCTATTTTTATGATGCACATGTTAGGTCAAAAAGTACTTTTAGCCAGAGACTGTATTGACTACTGTTTTAGAAAAAGTATTTGTTTAAGTTAATATAAAAAACAGACACACAAATACAGCCATGTGGAACTCCTTAAACAGATGCATCAGATTCAATAAAAAAAAAAAAATATTATTTAGATTCAATGCACATTACATGTGTTTTTTTTTTATTGATTATTATGTAATATAATTAACTATTATAATTTTACAAAATACTAAGTGTGGGTTTCATTAACTATAAGCCACAATCATTAAGAGTAAAGGAGAATAAATAAAAGCTTTTAATATTTCTATATCATTTATAAATACATTATTATAAATTGTAATAACTTGACTTATCCACATCCCAATGTTTTCATGTGTACCTGTCTGTATTCAAGCCTCATAACCTTAAGAAAATCCTTGTTAAATGTTTTACCTTGTTTATTTTTAAAGGTCCAAGCCATTGAAGAGCATGTTGTTCAGGAACCGGCCCAAACCGAAGACAGCCTCCATTATGGAGATGTTAGCTTCAATATGATGAAGCCTAAACCAATCAGCATGCAGGAGGAAACTGTGTATTCACAAGTAAACATGTCCCAGCCAAACAACAGCGGCATCAGACAGGCTACAGAGATGGCAGATATTTACTCTCAAGTCAAGAAATAGTTATAGTTAATAGGATTTTTGCTTCCTCATTTCATCCAAAGACTTCAGTGTGTGGTTGAAATGATAGCTCTAAAATCCTCTATGGCTAAAGTGTGAATGGTTGCATCAACATATACTCACTGGCCACTTTATTAGGTACACCGCTGTACCTTATAAAGTGGCCCTGATGTGGTCTACAGCTGCTGCAGTGCTTTAAGGCTCAAGAGATGTTTTTTGCAGACCTTGGTTTTAACGTATTTGAGTTTCCTATTTATCAACTCAAACTATTTTGGCCATTCTCTGGCCTCTGGCATCAACAAGGCATTTTTCACCACAGAACTGCCGCTCACTGGATATTTTCTGTTTTTTGGAACCATTCTCTTTAAAGATATCAGTCTGTGTTAAAATCCCAGTAGATCAGGAGTTTCTGAAATACTAAGACCAGTCCAAGCCACATTCAGAGTCATTTAAAGCCTTCTCCATTCTGATGCTTGGTTTGAACTTCAGCAGGTTTGTCTTTATTCTGTCTCAGGATTAAATGAACTGAGCTGCTGCCATGTGACTGGATGTTTAGATGTTTCCAATTTCATGCCATAGTTGGATACACCTCATGCTTAAAACTCTTGCTTCTCATAAAGAATAAGTGGTAGAAGCTCAATGAAGGGTTAAAACGGTGACATGCAAACATGCTATAACCAAAATATATTTATTAAGATGCAAAGGACTTGAAGAAAATGTTGCAGCCCTGAATTTAGCATTTTATTTTATTCAGAATTTTATGTATAAGCTTATTGTCAACAATAGACAGGATGTATTGGAGTTTGACATGATATTTTTATTCATTGCACTGTAAAAACTTAAATGTACAACTTGTAAAAATATCTAATCTCAGCTGCATTTATTGGTCCAACATTTCACATATTCTGTGTAAACATCACCTAAAATTAGACAATTTAATCACAATAATTACAAAATGTGGAAAAGTTAGACATAGTAATCTTTTGGCCCTGGTAAAAATCAGCTTCATAAAGGACTTTATAAATATTTTCTTTCTGTTTTGGTTTTTAAGCTCAGGTTCAAATAAAAGTTAAAACAGCTGGTGCTCAATTAATTTAAAATGGTGTTGGTCTTTGAGCTTCCGCCAGTAAACATAAGCAGCTTAGACTCTTTATCACTGTCTTTAGGCACTTCTAGGCCAGGCTTCAGTACCTCACCTTGATGCAAATATCTATCCTCTATGTCCTCCATTATTTCATTATTGAACCAGCGTTGGTCTGGTTTGATGGCAGCATTAGTGTAAAAAAGTGTCCATAAGGTAGGTCCTGTAGGTATTGCATTGTTAATTAAGAATAGCTTCACTTTTCATCCGATATTGGACTTTTTCCTTGATCAGAAAACAGTGACTCTGTTTTCAGACACACCGAAACTTTTTTATACAGTACAGGTGCATCTCAAGAACTGGAAAAGTGACATTAATTCAGTAGTTTAAAAAAATGCACAAATAATAAAATACTTCAAGCATTTATGTGTGTGTACTTGTTCCGCCCCCTGTTGGCTCCCCTAATTTCAAGCTTTTATTCTAATTGATAATGATATATTAAAATTTTATGAGATACAAAATTTGGGTTTTTATTAACTGTAACCCATTATCATCACAATTAAAATTAATATGTTTGAAATTAGGGGAGCCAACAGGGGGCACAGCAAAGACATTTGTCCCAGCCCTTGGTGTCAGGAGGGCCCAAAATTAGACCCTCCTATAGTTTGATTGTATATTAATGTATAGGGGTGGGGGGTTCATTCAAGAGGTTTTGTCCAGGGCCTCTGTGTGTCCTGAATCTATATAATAAATGGGTTAGGGCTTTAAGAGTTTAGGATTCACTTTAAACTGAACTACTGAAATTAACTTGCTTTTCCAAAATATTTCCTGAAATGCAGCTGTATTGTACATACAAATTATATGTTTTCAGTCTGTTGGGTGGCACGTCGTCTTTGTTTTAGTTAATAAAAAAATATTCTCAGTGTCTGCTCACACAGCCAGTGGATCTGATTGCACCAAAATGATTCCCTCTTTTTTTTTACTTGTGCACTCTTTGCTCCAGCGCTCTCAGCTCATCCTCCACCTGAGCAGGCAGATCCGCTCCGACCTGCTGCGTGAAGTAGGCTCTCAGCTCTTTGGTCTCCTTTTGCCAGAAGGGTTTGGGGACGTCAAACAGGGCGCCCATATCCACAGCACTGGCCAGGCCCTTAGTGTTGATGGCTCCCTCTACTGGCACCCAGCCGATAATGCTCTTCTTGGCAGCTTCGTCCTCTCTCTCCCGGCCGCAGCGCTTGAAGATCCACTCAAGCACGCGGGAGTTTTCTCCAAATCCTGGCCACAGGAAGGCGCCGCTGGGGTCTTTCCTGAACCAGTTGACGTGGAAAATCTTTGGCAGCTGAGTGGGAGCCTTTCTGCTCTCCATGCTCAGCCAGTGACCGAGGTAGTCTCCGAAGTTGTAGCCAAAGAACGGCCTCATGGCAAACGGGTCATGCATAATCACTTTACCTGCATTCAAAAGAAAATAAATTAGCAACACAGTGCAAAAAAAAAAAAACGGATAATAAACTAAAAATAACTGTATATGTGTGTTTCTACCTTTGTGCTCAGCAGCTGCAGTGGCTTCAGATCTCATAGCAGCTCCAACAAACACCCCATGTTTCCAGTTAAAAGACTCGTAGACCAAAGGTACTCCTGTTAAATGAAGAATTGATCAAGGTTATTACAAACAAATAAGTTAAAGCAACACGATGCAGTATGTTGAACTCAAAATAGTGTTACAGAAAATGATTTTAATAGTAGATCATCCATAAACAGGATTAACTGCATGGTGATATTAAAGAGCAAATAGTTTTTTCAGAAGAGACAAAAAAAAAGAAATATACAAACTGAAAAAGTTAGCAAATGAGTTATTTTTGGCATTACTTTAGATGATTTCTGAAAACTACAAACTATGACACACTATGTTTTCTATTGACATGTTTGTATAAATTAGCTTGTTAACTTTATTTATCACTTTAATTAAATCTTTTGTAAGCTTTAAAATGTCCAACTTTTTGACACATTTACATCATTTACATCTTATTTTACAAAAAAGATCATTTGGAACAATTGTAAGAGATGCAAGGATTGTGTAAACAGTTAATAAGCTTTTCACTTTCTCAAAACATGACTCAGTAATAAAGCTTTAGTTATGACTGAGGACTGACCTTCGGGCCTCCTTCCACCAAAGATAATGGCGTCGATGGGCACGCCCTCCTCACTCTCCCACTGAGGATCGATGATGGGACACTGACCGGCCGGGGCGCAGAAACGGGAGTTCGGGTGGGCACAGGGAGTTGAATTTCCTGTTAAAAATAGACACATACACTTTTTAAACATTTTATAGAAGACATACACACCACACACAAAATGTTGTTTGGTTTATAATGTATTGCATTGTTCTTGGGCTGGGTGTGATTCATGACCATACACATTTTTCACCAGCAGATGGCAGCATTTTGCATTAGTGCTTGAGGTTATTATGATCAAACACTTAACAGTTTACTTACCTTTCTTCCAGGTTTTCCCATGCCAGTCTGTGAGAGTGACTCCCTCTGGAGGGTAGTCAAGCCCCTCCCACCACACGCCTCCGTCGCTCGTCTCACCAACATTTGTAAAAACTGTGTTTTTGGAGATTGTTGCCATGGCATAGGGGTTGGTTTTGTCCGAGGTGCCGGGAGCAACACCAAAGAACCCATTTTCTGGATTAATGGCCCTGAGTTTCCCTGCACAATTAAGCAAAGTCAAGGTTAGGTACAGCAGCCAGGTGCACTAATTCACAAAGATGCTCAGAAACCATTCAGCCATTCACTTTGAAGCTGTAACATGTTTAAAATTAGGTTGTAAAACTTTTTCTTCTTTAACATTGTGGTGTCTTGGATGCTTTCAAATGTAACCACAAATTACATTTCCTGGTTTTGTGTTATCATGGTTTTAGCAGTTCCTTGTTTCATAAGATCAGTATCTTAGGCCTTTGTGGTCCATTTATTTTGTGAAGTAATACAAATGTGGTCACAATTTAAAATGACTACCTTATATGGCCATTATTACTCATAAATAAATGTGACAAATGGTGAAATGTGTGTTACCTTGACTGTCAAACTTCATCCAGGCAATGTCGTCCCCTACACACTCCACCTTCCAGCCGGGCAGAGATGGCTTCATCATGGCCAGGTTGGTTTTCCCACAGGCGCTGGGGAAAGCTGCTGCTACATAACGCTTCACTCCCTGAGGATTAGTGATACCAAGAATCTGACGAGAAATAAAAGAGGGGTTTCAACAAATAAAACAAGTTATTAGGGACAAGCAAAATACCACTGTTATATACTCCAATCGGGCATAATATTATGACTGCCTGCCTAATATGCAGATATGCAATGCACTGTGTATTCTGACACCTTTCCAGCTTCAGGACCTCGTCTGTTGGCTCAGACCAGTGAGACATGGGCCAGCCATTGCTCCCCACCTGCATCACCTGTCACTGGTTCACCACTTTTCCTTCCTTGGACCACTTTTGATAGATTCTGACCCCTGCAGATCGGAAACACCCCACAGGAGCTGCAGTTTTGGAGACGTCTCAAAATTGGCCCTTGTCAAACTTGCTCAAATCCTCATGCTAGCCCATTTTTCCTGCTTCTAACGCATCAACTTTGAGGACAAAATGTTCACTTGCTGCCTTATACTGTATATCCCACTCACTAACAGGTGCCAAGATGAAAAGATAATCTGTGTTATTCACTTCACGTGTCAGTGGTCATAATGTTATGCCTGATCGGTGAATATTAAATCAGTTTTATCTGCCAATCTCACCAGCATGTGCTCTGCCAGCCAGCCTTCATCTTTAGCGATGCGTGAGGCAATTCGAAGAGCAAAACACTTCTTCCCCAACAGAGAGTTTCCTCCATAACCACTGCCGAAGGACAAGATCTGCCTGGTGTCGGGAAGGTGGCTTATCAGCACCTTTTCTGGGTTACAGGGCCACGCATTGACAAGAGGAGCTGCAGAGGACATATACAATGAATAATGACTCCTTGCTATGTTAAATTATTTATTAAGCATTTTGTTTTGTGTATTACTTTCTTAGCCTTTGTACCTTTGAGGGGCAGAGGTCGGCCCAAAGTGTGTTGGCAACGCACAAACTCCACTCCTTCTGCTAATTTGTTCAGGACAGGAGTGCCCATTCGAGTCATGATGCCCATGCTGGCCACAACGTAAGGCGAATCTGTCACCTTAAAGTGTAAAGGAATTATAGGACTGTGGTCAGTGGTTGTGCTATGTTTTAATAGTGATGAATATTGTGATTGGATCTTGTCTCTACCTGAACACCATATTTGGACAGAGTTGAGCCCACTGGACCCATACTAAAGGGAATAACATACATGGTCCGACCTGCACATAGAGAAACAAAAAAATTATTGTCATTGTGTATTTAGACATTGGTGTCCCAGCCATTGGTAAATAGAGTATCTGGCATCCTGCCCTCTTTCATCCACTTAGAAGCAAGGACTATAAGCTCTTTGCACATTTGTCTGGTTTAAGCCATATGAAGCAATTGCGCTATTAATAATATCACTGAAATTAAAAACACACCTTCTTGTGGCAACAATTTAAGGTTTGTTTCATGAACGGTACCTGCCATACTGCCGGGAAAGCGGTCCTGTCTGGCTCTGTCCCAGTCTGACTCACTCATCCAGTTGCCCAGCTGGCTCTTCACTCCCTCGGCGGGTACGGGAATGGTGTCCCGCTGGTTTTTTGTCACGATCACCGTCTTGCTTTCGACGCGGGCCACGTCTTTCGGGTCTGTACGTGCCAACCAGCTAAAACAAAGGAAAAAAACTTATCATTTAGTGCCAATGTGACGCTCGTGTGAAGTCCTACTTCTGATATTCTCGGGAACATTTAACAATTACCAGTTTTTATATTTGGGCAGCCTCTTGACCATGCCCTCCTTCTCGAGTCCTGCCAGGATGTTGGCTGTCTCCTCTGGTGTCCCTGTCACCACATGGACCCCGGACGGTTTACACTCATCCACTGCACCCTTCACGAACTCGGCCACCGCTGGAGGTAGAGACGGGACGGAGGCCAGGGAGCGGACCCCCACACTAGCCCCAACACCTCCATGTCTGAAAGTGGCATAGAGAAATGTATTAGAAAAACAAAAAAACTATAACATTATTGTGTTATTATATAAGTTTAGGGTAAAAAAACAACAACAACAGGAAAGGCTGAGAGAAATTCAGCATAACCCACTCTGACATTATCTAGAGTAAACACCACCTTTATCTCATTAAGATGTTTATTTATATTTGCAAAAATAAACCTTTTACTCAGCAAGGCAAGCAATCTGGACACAAATGCCTTCTTCTTAACAACAATATATGTAGATACTGTTTTACTTAAAATACACAGTATGCATAAAGTGGAATAACAGTCTTTGGTGCATGTTTTATGAATAACTTCAAAACAAGCTTGCCTAGAAATACATCTGTGAGTAAAATGACATTTGTTCACACAACACTTAACATGCCAGCTTCATCTTATGTGGTTATCAGTGGTGATTGTCAACTGGTGTTAGAGGACCCAAAAATGGGTTACAGTGAGTTTGAATGTAGTTTTAATGCTCAGCTTATTTGAAGCCTAATGTTCCATAAGGGCATAATGAAATCATTTAGAAATATAACTTTGGTTTAGTAAAAAGTGGGTCACATCTAAATAATAAGGGATAAAATTGGGTCCCATAATCCGACCAGTTGAGAACCACGGGTATTTTCTACAAATGAAACATGCACATATATGTCAACTGTTTAACACTTCAAGACAAATACATTGATTAGTGCTGAAGAAGGGCATATGGCTACATTTTGTAAAAATGTAGATTATAAACTGTATTGGTGTGATTGTCATGTGACAGTGGTGTCATTAAGACCCTGTCCCAGGGCAGTCAGTGTGACCTGAGAGCCTCAAATGAACTTCTCCACAAAAAGAGAGGCATATAGGGGGGCCTGCCTTTTGTTTGTTAACAGCATGGTGTTCAGAGACACAAGCCACTGGGTTAGAGCTGCAGATATGCAAGCTGTTAAAACAAGGGGCTGTCTGTGCACAGCCACAGAGATACAATGGGACATATACATCGTGAGAGGGTGCTTTGTTTTGTGGAAAACCTGGAATTCAGAGCAACATCACGATAATACAGACAGTGAGACAGCTTTAGACAGGTATATGGAGGCGCAAAAAAACTGCACTGTTTTTGATTAGATAAATAATAAAGTAATAGAAACAAGTAATTTCAATGAGGGCTTCGTTATTTCAATAGGCAAAGTTGACTGACAAAGGACTTAACTATTGCATTGCATTGTATTTTCAAGTACTTTGTGTCATAGTGGGTTTTCTTAGAGGTATTATTACACTTGAGTACATACACTGGTGTAACTTATGGACTAAAAGATAAAGCTTTTGTGGGTGTGCGATGTTTGTTAATGGACGAACCAGTTTCCTTAAGACAACTCTCTAAAGCATGAGACACTTTTAAACTTCTACAATAAACCAGTTATTCACGTTCCTAATTTTGCACCAATCTGCCTTTTATTTTGTGCTACAAATTAATAACATCGGCTCCTCCGACCACCACTAAACACAGTCACTCTGACACATTCATACAGGCAAGGTGAGTGATATGTCTTGCCCAAGGACACAACGAAAGTATGTGATGCCGGTAGTGGAGCTCAAGCCGGCAATCCTTGGGTTAATGGGCGAACGTCTCTACCCACTGAACTATTGCCGAAATTAATGACTGTGAGGCGCATAAGTGACAGTTTTAGTTGAATTATTATTAACTGTTTACCTTATTTGTAGAATATGCACCTAATGTCTTTCTGTGAACATTTTTGGAAAGACTTACTGGAGTATTGTTTCAGGGATTTCTTTTTAAACTTTTTTTTTTTTTTTAAACTCAGTCGCAAAATGGGTGGTACTAGTACAAGTAGTAGTAGCAGTAGTAATAGTAATAATAGTAACATGGATATTAACAGTAGTCATTAGTTGTAGTAGTGGTAGTTGCAGTAAGCAGCAACTTAAACTACACTCGTTACTTTTACTGAAGTTACAATGTAGTTGTGTTCTTTTACTTGTATTTGAGTCATATTATTTTTACTTTACTACTTTACTTTTACTGGAGTTCAGGTCTTCCAGCTTCCTCAGGTAATCCTTACAGCTGTGGCACTGGCTGATTAGAAACAGGAGATGACACTGTGCCTCTTTAGCCTCTTGGAGCTCGTTTCTGGGCATCTTTTGGGAAATCCTGGAAAGACCTTGATTACCTTTGCCCCTTGTTCCCAGCAGCCATTCAAACCCTGATGCTTTTGTCTCTGACACTTCATTCCTCACACCATCCCCCCACACTGCTGAGCACCAACATGCCTCCAAAAAAGTGCTTTCCACACTTTTACACGTGCTACCTTTTAAATAAATGATGCATGAGCTCTTAATCAAACAGTTTAATGGTCGTTAAAATAATGGAACTAATCAGTCACTGAGGCAGAACACAACTTTTGCTTGTAACAGACTCCTCAGGATCAAGAAGCCAATGGACGCTGAGTACAGCTGGACACGCCTACACTCCCCCTTTTAACTCTTTGGCAGATTCTGGTATATAGCCTCGTGGGGCAGAGTCTACACAGGAGCGTAAGCACTCGGGACGTGCACACGTGCTGCCAACATAAGCTGCACTGAGTACAATGAGTACGATGGACCTTAGAGCAAATACAGGTGTGATGAGTCCAACTCCTGACGGTCCTTCATGCAGAAACACAAATAAGCCATGGTCCTCTGTCACTAAATGTTAGTCACTCATTCACTTACATGCTTTTTAAACTCACAGGAAAAGCTACAGAAAACTCACTGTATCCGTTAGCGGAGTGCACCTGCACAGGTACAAGGTGAATGGGTAAACACAAATATTTAAGGTCACATATGACTTTAACTGTTAAAAAATCCTTCAAAATGTCATTTGAGATGCCTGTCCCATGGATCAAGTCTGACAGGTTTGAGGCAGCACCTTGAACAACTCTACAACTTCATTGACAACATTTACTTTCATTTAAGGTTTCCGAAGAGTAACAGTTGTATCAGTGAGAACCAGTGCAATGCAATCAAGAGGTAAATGGACAATACTATAACATAATGGAATAAGCTATATGTGTTGAAAATAAATACTTTAAAATGAAAAGCATAAAGCAAACACAGGTACTGTGTGGCATAAGATAATTATGGAAGACATAATGTACTAATATGTTATTACAGCAAAATATGCAGACTTTCCTTTTAATTCAGTTTTAATAGATTACCAGAGGACCAAAAACCTATAAATGATCCTCAATATTCAGAAAACTATTATACTAATCATTGTAATTATCTTGTATTAGCAGCAAGTACTCAATATTGCATAGTAAAAAATGTGACCAAAATTTCGCTTGAGGCAAAACTCACTCACACAGGACACAGTGCTGAGGCCGCAAAATCAGAATACTGAGTAGTACAGCATAAGAAGTTGTAGTACATAAATGAAACCTACCTTCGTATGACTCCTAGTAAAAGACACGACATCTTGGAGCAGACTGAGGCTAGTTAACTGAGATGTAAAGGCGTAAATAGGCGCATATGAGTTTGCTGGAGAGACGAAAGCAGTGGTCAGAGCTGCTGGTTCATATCTGAGGGGACCTTGCACTTTGACCGACGTGTGCATTCACTGAATACAGCTCGGTGTCAGCGGTAAACAGATGCTGAGTCCTCCCAGGGCTTCACCAAGAAGTCAAGATGTGCAAAGTTTTATGGTAGAAATCCGGCATCAGGCAAACAAACAGCACGAGACGCACGAAGAGGCGCTTCTCGTTTAATCAGCAAAAAGTCCTCTTTGAAAGTTGTGCGCACATTGTCCTGTTGTTGTCTCTCCTCTATAGCTCGTACCGGCGTCTGGCTGATGCAAGTTTGAGGAGAGCCTTCAGCATCGGGAAAAAAAACAAAAAAAAAAAAAAAAAAACGCACAGAGTAGCGAACCGGAAATACATCTGGGTACGCAAAGTACGGAAGATGAACAGTCAAAACGTGGGACAGCACACAAACAGACAGTCATCATGACTCAGTTATAATATTGGCCTATGTATTGTCTTTATAACCTGTAATTAGTTACAGTTGCAAAGACAGTGCCAAAACTAGTCAGGACTTCCTCTGGCTACAGGAGTCAGGACCCCATAACTGTAGTCAAGACCGTACACGGGATTTTAGAAATACTGAGGTCTATCATGTTGACGGCCGGTTTAGTCCTGGTTTAGTCGTAGTTTGGTCCTTGTTTAGACCTGGTGTAGTCCTTGTTTAGACCTGGTTTAGTCTTGGTTTAGTCCTTGTTTAGTCCTGTTTGGTCCTTGTTTAGACCTGCTTTAGTCTTGGTTTAGTCCTTGTTTAGTCCTGGTTTAGTCCATGTTTAGTCGTAGTTTGGTCCTTGTTTAGACCTGGTGTAGTCCTTGTTTAGACCTGCTTTAGTCTTGGTTGAGACCCTAAAACTTAGATTAGTGTAGCCTACTTCGACTTGGCTATTTGTCATTTTAAGGAGCTGGAAAGCAATAAATAGTTACCATCTCCCAACAACTATTTGGCCAGACACATTATGTTCATTTTGGTGGCGTTTAGTGCAGGGTTGCCAGGACTGTGAGTCAAAACCAGCCCAGCAGCAACTGTGGCTCAGAATATGGATCTTTATTTAGAGATATCATTCATATAATCTGTATCTCTCGCCCAAGTCCAACCTAAGGACATTTTATATATGTTAGGGGTTCATAACTGAAAATAAGTTTGAGAAACACTGGTCCATGTCATGTGATTTAATTCTTAAAAATTATAAGAACAAAAACAACTTCTCACTTTCTTTATCCAATGCTGTGTGTTTAAGATGTATTAATGTATTATTTGTTTGCTCTGTGCTTAGTTTGTCCACTCTGGGCAGTTGTAGGAGCAGGAAGTAATGGGAGGGGTAATCTCCTGGGTTCTGTGTAAATAACAGACTGATGCCTATAACAGACACATGCAAAGAGAGTGATTTTGAGACCTTTACACTGTAATGAAAATAGGTACATTATGTTCAGTTGTTTAAGTCACAACAATTTCTCTGTAAATATATTATATTTTAGATTTGACCTGTTAAGTTTGACTCACTTTTTAGTCTTTAAAACTTTACAAAACTAAGACAGTTCCTTGAATTGAGAATTTTTTATGTCTGATGATGATGCCATTTTGCATTGTCACAACTCCTCAGCTCAAATTTCAACCATCTTGTTCACTGCCAGGATCTCTTGTGGGTTTTGCACACGAAATTAACCACATTGATTACCTTAACTACAAATAAGAGCATTGTAATTGATCAACTCTTATTACATTCACTTCCAAACTTGTGCCTGCAGTCACAGATACAGCACGAGCAATGTTTTTATGGTGCATTTCCTGCTTTCCCTGCTACTCTCTGGGAACAAGGGGGTGGGGTCTTTCTTGCAGACACTCAGGCGATTAAAATGGGTGGGATTACAGCAAAGACATAGACAGAACACGGAGACAATAGTCCAACATCTGGTTAAACTTCAGCCACTCTGTCTCAAGTTACTGAGCTGCAAAGTCAGCAGCCAACCACACAGACGGCACACATTTAATTTAATGAATGAATGCACACATAGACTTATGCAACAGATGTTAAGTGCAACCTCTGCTAATGAAAAGACACATTCAGCAAGCAGGCCACAGGCAAAAAGAAAAAAAATCTGCTACACTGTAACATGCTGTAAGTCAAACTTCACATGTAGACATAAGCAAGTGAGTATAAGCACTACATAAGCCTTAAGCCTTTGAATTAAAATGTTTTTAGTCTTTAGTTGCTCCCAAATTGAAATAGTGCCTGATGTGTACCAACATCATTGTGCAATAATAATCCAATCCAATTCAATCCACATTATTTCTAAAGCACAGTTTTCAAAGTGCTGCACAAGATTATAAAACAATAAATGAATAAATGCTCTCTTTAACCTTACTTGCTTCCATTAAAACAATAAAAATAGTAAAATCAAATTAGAGCAGTACACTAAAAAGCAATAAAACAATAAAATAAATAAAACAAAACAATTAAGGACACAGGATCACACAACACACGGCGAGTTAAAAGCCAGAGAATAAATTCATTTATGTGTTCATCTTCCTCAACGTTTTCACTCTACAATATACTATAATCCAACCACAAGCTGGTTTACTCTTTGTAGCGGTCCCAAGCCTGGATAAATGGAAAAGGATGCATGGGGAAGACCATCTGACATTAAACCTATGCCAAATTAATACACATTACATATACTATACATAAGATGCAGCTCATGTTGTACTATTATTATAACTAAATAATAATATACACATTGCACTGTGTTGTATTATACCACAGAAAACTAAAACAGCAGGAGCATGGAGTTGAGAAGTAGTCCCTTATTTTCCAAAGCCCAAGTCTATTATAAACATTGCATGGATATATTAACATTGTAACTATAGCTTCCCCTTTCCATTCCCCTCTCTCCATTTTTGTCTCATTACATTTGTGCAGGGACATGAACTTTGCTCAGGGACATTTCTCAACAGCAGCTGCTCTCACATGAAAAACAAACTGCAGACTTTTAATCACTTACTCAATCAATTCACGATCAATAAGTAATGCCATTCATGCAGTAAACACGTGCGCCCTTTGACCTTTGGATTCAAACTCTTTCTTTATGACCCACTGAGATATTAGTTGTATTGTCTAAGATCTCATCTGTTATGCAGAGTTTGAGGAATGATCATGTGTATTCAAGTAAATGTACTGTTACTTCAAAAACTTAAAATGAATTAACAGTAACAAAATAATTACGCAAAAATGTAAAATTACTAGTCCTATTACTACTACTACTGCTGCTATTACTACTAATGTCATACTACCACTTTCACTACTTCTACCATGACTGCTACTATGACTACTACTACTATGATTATACTAACCACTTTAGTTATATTTTAGTCATATACTTTCTACTTGTGAACCAATGTATGGGACAAACAACAATTTAATGCCACATAACAACTTATAATCACTGAGCCAGTATTCTCTTGTCTTGTCATGTTGAGTTTCCTGGTGGCTAGACACATAGTATTGAATAATGCAGTCCAAACTCCAGGATTTACTTAGCGTCTGACGTCTTTTCTGTCCATTACAAACCTTATATTTGTTCAGGCCTCTCTGGGTCAGTGCTGACCACACAGCTCCTGACGAAACACACCAGGCTTGTATCATCGTGTGATAGCAGACCCCTGGTGAACTACACCATAAAACATACTTTGCCCTTAGCTTTACTGAATGATTAATCAATAATGAGATTAAGTATGGAGGATGCATTAAATTATAGGAGAAGCTTGTAATGTTTTGGTGCATAATACTGATGTAAACCTAAATATAGGACTCCTAAACTACTCTATACTATATTAATATTTTGAGAAAAAAAAAAAAGTAAGATATGTTATTATAAAAACCAGAAGTTAGTTTGTAATGGTCCATGTATTTTTTTCGTTGAAGATATTGATGGACAAGGTTTCCTCCCATCAGCCAAAGTTATGCATGTGGTTAATCTAAGTTGCCCCAGTGCATAAATGTGAGTTGTCTGTCAGTGTATGTCACTGTGTCATGCAGCTAACAGGCTAGGGTGTATCATAGGCCTAGGGCAAGGATAAGCTCCAGTTATCTGCAACTAGGGTGACCACCTCAAAAAGTACTAAAAGTGTGACAAGTTGTGTGATTTGGTGGGACATAGTGGGACAACGCGAGAAATAAATATTTTATATTATATTTTTTTACCAACTTACTGAGACACAGGTTGCTTCACTTTAGGGCCTATAAAACATATCATGTGCTGTTTATATCCCAAAAACACACATTTTGCAAAGTAATGTCTTTACCGAGACTTCATAGATTGGGATAAAAAAGATGGAACAGAAAAAAATCAACGCTCTCAGTCTGTATTTTCTCAAAACAATCCAGCAACAGCTCAGAGCTCCAGAGGCCTGTCCTGAGACACAGGGACAGCAACACACCAAACATTTAGTCAACTTACTGTATACCAAAATGGGATGCCCACAAATATTTATTCTACATTTCACGCAAGGAATACTGACCTTACCTTGCTGTTCTTAACCTGAATGTCTCTTTTTATGAGATCCACTGAGCAATGAAAAAGGACAGTAGGACAGATGCCTAAATAGTTGCGCTGTACAACCAGAAGTGGGACAGGTGGTCACTCTACCTGCAACCCCTAATATGAAATAAGCAAAAGCTGAATAAAGATAGGAGATTAAAGATGTCTTGAAATGATTTACAATTATTTTAGGACTTTAAAAATACAAATGGACGTTAACATAACTACACATTGACTGCTGTTTGAATGTATCATTAATGTAGCATAAGGTCTATTCGTTTACTGTACTATCTACTGATGGGTCAGTCATGAACGGTCATGAAGTCGGTACAAAGAGAGACCTCCAATCTATGAACCGTTTTTTTTTTTCTGAAAGTATCTTTTCAAAAACAGAGCAGATCAAAACAGAGAGAAGACATCAGATCAAACCCTCTAAGCTGAGACACTTCCTTAACACCAGTCTGCTCTGAAAAATAAAAGTTAAAAAGTTAAAGTTAGAGAGTTGATGGTTAGTTCAGAGAGAGAGAGAGACACTTAAAGCTGTTTGGTGTTGCTGTTTTGCACTATTGCCATTTCAATATATTTCATTTTTAAATTAGTTATTAGTAATTAGAGTATATATTTATTATTAGTTTTTTTAGTTTTGAGATCAGCTGTTGCTGTTGTTTTTACTTTTTATTTTTAGCAATGCCCTGCTTTTTGTTAGGGGTCTGTGTGTGTTTAAATTAAAAGAAAGGCAACATCTGTTCATTGTTATTTTTATGTTTAATTATAGGTGTTGTTATATGCTATGTGTAGTAGAGTGGTTCATTGGGTAGCTCCAAAACATCAGAACTTTTGAATACTTCATCACAACCCATGTATCTGATTTATATAAGTACACAATACAACTCATCAGTCAAAACTAAATGTGGATGAAATATAAAAGGTACAGGCGGTAAAATGAAGGGCCATTGGGAGGTCTCTTGGGTGAGCTGAACCATATCATCCGGCTCACTGATTCCCATCACTACTCCTATCCCAAGAGGAACAGCGTCATCTAGTGGACAAGAGTCGAACAAGAAACGTTTGTGGCAACGAACTTCATAAATCAACAGGGGCAGTGAATGTGCATTGAGCTGAGCAATAATTTCTTTGTGCATATTTAGTTTGTAGTTTGAGAGAAATATTTGTAAAACTTTAATTCTATGTGGGGTAAACCATTGAAAACCACTGCAATAAATATGATTACTAAATATGAATCCAGCATAAAAGTGAACAAACGGGATCGTATTGTAGTTTTTTAAAACTGATTCGTGTATGTGAAAGGCATTAAAGTCACATTTCAGACTACATCCCCCACAATGCAACTGCGCCTGCTTACAAATGGGAAAGTACGGAACTGTTTCACGTTTTACTTTCATTTTCTTTATGCTGAGTAACTGTGAGTATTTCTCTGTCGTACTTTCTTAGCATTAAGTTACTGGCTTGAATTACAAATTTACAAAGATATTTCATTTTCTCATTGCAGTTTTAAGCTTATCGTAAACTTCTTGCTGCAGATTCAACATGACTTCTCTAAATGTTCGCCCCGACACAAAGCAGCAGGTGAGAGACAATTTATGCACGATTGCACGAAGAATTTGAAATAATAATTTTGCCATAAACCTATTTTACTTTATTTTGGTGTTGTTGGATGTTTTTGGTGTTTGCTAACAGATGAGCTAGCGGCGCCGGGATGAGACCACAGTGGGGTCTTTTAAAGGGAAAGACCTGTTAGTTATAATAGTTTAGTTTTATCATTAGTATGGGGTGATGCTCGTCTGTATGTGGACCCAAACAAAATAATGTGTTTAATAAATGGCTGTGTTGTTTATTTCAGGTGGATGGCTTCTCTCAAAAGCTCACTAAAGAGGTATTTTTCAAGCTTTCTCTTTCACTTCCTTTTGCTTTTTCATTTCTGTTAAAAGCAATCTGACTCTGCTGCTAATATTGTTCAGTGACAGTTTTACTCAACTCAAAAAACATAATGCAATGGTTATAAAATATCATAAAACTATACTTTATTTTATATAGACCATGAACAATATATCAGGTGTGGAAATTGAGAAATATTACAATTTCATGAGCAGTAATAGCTCCTCCTCCAACACCTGATTTATTGTTAATGCTCTATTGTAAAAAAGAAAAAAAAAAGTTATTATTATTCAAACCATTTCAAGTGTATTAAAGTTAAATGACATCTCAATGGAGGAGCCCATTATTGTACAGTTTAAGTCACTGTTTTAGATAAATAATTGCTCCTAAAAGTGAATTTACATCAACTGTGTGCGATGTTTTTCTTTTTTTAGGCAGAAGAGTTGGTGAAAAACTTTTTTCCACAGAAGATTGAAGAGCTGCAGTTGATTTTAACAGTATGTATCTCTTAACACTGGCGGTCGGACAAAGTGGCTACAGTTCAAGGCTATGGCAGTTGTGAAAGATTAGCATCAATATACGTTTTATTTATCACATCATGGGCAATTTAGGTTTGAATGAATGAGTGAGGTGAATTAACTGTTTGCTGACTGGTATGGGATATTCTTCATTTTATTATAATATTGTATGAAGTTAGAGAAAAATAGTAAGGAGGACAGCGTGTGGTGCAGGGTATACCTAAAAATGTTAGATTATAGAGAAAGCCTGGCTGGAGATGATGAGATGTGGCCTCTATTCTTAGATTAAACTGATATAATTTACTGTACTTTATTGTATTTATTTTAAGATTCAGTCAATTATAGTAATTTAGCTTGGATCAAACTGCACCGGGTTGTCATGGAAAAGAGAGAGAGAAACAGAGTTGTGTGAAAATGTGTCTTAGACAGGAGGAACATTTCTAAATCTATGCCATTTTTATTATTTTTCACAATAGTAATAATAATGTAGAAATTTAGCAGTTCAGAGTTCTTTTCATAGGCAAAAAGACACTCTCTCAGGCATGAAAAGAGCAGTAAAAGCAGGGAATGTACAATGTTCAAATAAAATAAGTCAGTATAACAAGTGGCAAGAGTACAAATTTTGTATTTTTAAAAGCATTTATACATTGCAGAAAATGTATATATATAAATGGATAAATAGTTTAGACCAATGTAGTAGTGTTAAATTCCCAGATATTTTTGTATCTGAATACTTCTTGTTAGATGCCTGACTTGAATGAGCTGTGTTGTTTGTTAGAAATCCTTCAGCTGCAATGACCTGGAGACTCTGAAGGTCCCGTTGGAGATCCCGATGCCAGACCCGGCCAAAGAGGAGGCCAAACGCAAGAAGAAGGAGGAGGTGTGTTATCAATGTTCTTAAATCATTGGCAGGGAAAATACTGTATAATCCAGGTACAGGGGTCACAAGCCAGTGTCTTTGTGGCAGTCCCAAGCCTAAGAGAGGGTTGTACCAGGATTAACATCATTGCAGACTATGAGACACATGAGAGTTAACAAAATACCGTATCTCCTAAATGCTTATTTTATTACTGGATTTGTAGTGACATGTGTTTGAGCTCCCTTTGTTCATTCGATATATTTGGCTAATTAGGTAATATTCATGAAGAGGCAATTAGGCAAATAAAGAGAGTCGTTTGAGAGGCTGAAGGGAAAATAAACACTTGTACCTGATTATATAAATGTGAAAGGTGTCATTATAAGAAGTGCTTGTCGCTCTGCACTGAGCCTCTCTGTGTGTTCCTCCGCCAAGGGTTTAATTTAATAGCGTTTCATAAAAAACATCGTGAGAGGAAAATCTCGTGTTGCCATGGATACCGATCGCTCCGTAAATTGCCAAGGTCTGGGTTTACAAATTGGCAATGAGTGGCCTTTTATTTTTGTCTGAATTGACATCTCGAGCTGCTGTCAATTATGCGTTCAGCTGGCATTAAATCTTTCTTTCTCCGTTTATGTTATTCAGACGACTGCTGCTCAGACGATGTGGTGTATCAGTATTTCAATGGGGTTTAATGCAGCATAAAAGGGCTCTGGTTTTAATTAATAAAAGAGACATCAGTTCATTTAGCTCTTCTCCTGCAGAGTTATGTTGTCCATGTATATGTACTAAATACACTTCCATATGCAAATCTATGTGTCTGTATGTGTTTAAGTTATGGTCACCAGTGGGCAGTGAAGTGTGTATCATAAAACTGGGGGCCTGGGATTTGATTCCTGGTTTGGGTTTAGCTCTATCTCAGCCCTATGTCTACCTACATTTTTCTGTTTGCTATATCTCAAAGATGTTTCATCACATTTAAGGTCCTACATCAGTATCCTCTGAACAGCCTCTGGGTTCATTGTTGCTATTAGCAGAGACTGATCCTATAATGTCCTTGCTGACCAAGGTCTAGTGTCGACTTGCAACATATAATGTTTTTGGAAGAAGATTTTTTTTAAAGATATTTTTCTGCCAGTTTAAGGCTTTATTGATAGGAGCATAGCATAAGACAGGACTTTGACTTTTTGAATATTATGTTTATTTTTATCTCGGCTCTCCATATCATTGTATGGTTTTGTGTTGACTTAATCTTAATACTATTCTCAATACATTCTGATCCTGGCTATGACTTGCTCTTGGTCTATCAAAAGTTTTCAAATACAGACCAATCAACATAACTCTGGAGTAATCTTCACTAATCATGCAACTTTGGATTTGGTACATAATGTGGACTTCTTATATTGCCAAGAAATGCTCTCACTTACCAAAAAACAAAAAAACAAAAAACAAAAACAAACTGCGACCTTTAATTTACCCCTATATTTCCCTTATTGTAGTTTATATCCACATTGTATGTGTGGATTTACTGAAGGAAAGAGTTGTTTCTGGCAAGTCTTTATGAGAGGAAAACTGGTTATTAAGAGTTTTTGCTGCAGCTCATTTGAGGCTCTAGGCTTCAACGCACAGGCCTTGAGCAAAAAGTACAAACTAGGTTACATTTTGTATGCAAAAAAAGGGGAAAAAAACTCTTGACATCTTGGTTTAGGCAGCGGCAGAAGTAAAGCGTGTGGGTGAGCTGTCTAAGAGAGATTAATCGGCAGTGAAAAGTGTGTGACCCGGTGCCTTCTGTTCTTGTGTTTCAGGAGGCGGCAAAGAAAGGAGAGAAAGACAAGGACAGCGATAAAGAGGAAGAAGCAGGTAACCTCAAATATACAGTATTTGAGCAGACAAAAATAATACACGCATCATGTCAGTGAAGTCACATAGGGATATAGACATTTGAAGACAAACTGTGATAATAGGTAATATCAAAATTATCCTAGAAAGCCATATGGTGTACACAGCTCTGCACTTCTTGGCTCATACAGATCCTTAAAATGTGCACACTATGACAAGATAATTAGTGTATTCAAACATTAAGTGTGGCTGTTGGTGTTGTTACATAAGGGTTATTTATAGAGGCTACATTAAGTGTACCAAAGTACATAATCTGCACAGCAAAATAACAGCCTGAGTGGCCAGAGTTTATCTTTACTTACGGTTTAATTACAGCGTTCTCCACAATCCTATACTAAAAAAATATGAAGTTAGTAGTTCATCAATCATGAAAATTACTCATAAACTGATTCAAATTGCAAACATTGTAATTCATTTTAAAATGTCTGCCTACGAATTATATTTTCAAGTCTGCAGAAAAAAGGAAATGTCTTGGAAAGTTATTATTATTATTATTATTATTAGTAGTAGTAGTAGTAGTAGTAGTAGTAGTAGTAGTAGTAGTAGTAGTATTTCTTCTAAAAAAAAAAAAAAAAGGTGTGTGTATAAGATAAGATATAATAAAATGGTATTAAAACAATTGAATTTCTTGTGTGTCAGAGAATGTGGAGCCAAAGAATTACAGGATCAAAAACAAGTTGAACCTAAACACAATACAATAAAATAGCATAATACAATCAACATAATAATTTTACTAAAACCAAAGTAATGACATATAAAAGTATTAAAAAATACCCAGGTACAGTTTTCTGAAGGTATACACCTCAGTTATCACTGACTTCATAGTCATGGTATATTTCTGCCATTTGAACAAGTTCTCATTTGAATTAGAAAGTATTTTTATGTGGCAATAATAAAACAATATTTCACATCAGTTTCTTGGAGAAAAAAAATCATGCTTTTCCATTGGGATTATAATTCTGATATATTGTGATAAAGTGGAGTCATGTGGTGTCCTTCAGGGCCTCCTTGTGGTCCCATCTGCTGCAACGACCGAGTGGAAAGTCTCCTGAAAGAGACCAAGACCGAGATCAGCACCCTGAAGGAAAAGCTCAACACGGTCAGTCCAGTCAGGTTTAATAATAGCACTCAATTAGTAACAAAACGTGACATTACCCAATGGGCGTTACAACTGAAATAAGCATTGTATTTAGATTACAGCCCAACAATATTATAATATAATTTCACGACTGTGTAAATCAGTAGACTTGTCACTGTGAATGACTGGGCATTAACTAAGGACTAAATAAAGACCAAAAGTAGTTGGGCCACTCCTTGTTATCATCTGTACAGGGCTGGCTTCCCCTCCCCCCACAAATGCTATGTCCACATGTACAGAGGAAAAAAAGACCTCTTGTGTGTTTGACAAAATATCTTTATCCATGAAGCAACTCTTTATGCTCAGACTAGGCCATTACATCCCCCAAAGTGAAAAGAAACAAGACAATAAAGATACCTTGTTATTTTACAATGCATTATGATGAAAAGAGTAAGCCATAAATGGTAAAGTCTTAAAACCCAGTACTGCAGCCACCATTAATGTGCTACTTATTCTACGCAACATAAATTTCTGCACTTTAGAAGGAGTGAGAAATGTATGGTATGTCTCTTCTGTGACTTTGATGATAATGTAGATGATGCCAAAATGCACAGATAAATCACAGGAGGCATGGACAAGACCTTAATCCGATAAATATGTTGGCACCAAAGCTCCTCATACAGCAGGACAGATGTTGACCATAAATATCAGAAGGTATTTTAAACCAAGGACTGAACAAAAATAATCCAGAAATGAGTATTAGGTGCAATTTTAAGGTAGTTTAACTGTTGCTTCTTTACTCAAAACTCTTTAAACTACAGCTGCATTGTTCTTCCCGTTAGGTTTCTTTGTGGATGCAACTTCAAGTCCCCAAAGTTGAAGATGGCAACAACTTTGGAGTCGCTGTTCAGGTCAGTCACCGTTGTTTAATCAATGCTTGCTTGAGATGATCCACCAGCCTCACACATAAGAAGTGATATAACATTTAAAGTTTTTTTTTTCTTTTATTCAACAGGAAAAAGTGTTTGAACTACTGACCAACACACGCACCAAGATCGAGGCTTTCCAAACTCTCTTGGCAAAGTAAGAAAATACAACAAAACAGTAAAGAGTTTTGTATTTTTAATGAACTGGAGCAGGCAAATACTTGTGCACCCTTTTAGCACATAATACATGTAAAAGACTTTGTTGTATAGTAAGAACAGATTAGTTTTATCACCAAAGAAGACACAAGAAGTCTGAAGAAGACAGAAATAGAAACACACAGTAGAGCCGTAGAACAAATTTTTTGTCCAGTCTGATCTTTTTAAGGCCCCACTTCTTAAAATGGCATGTTAGGAATTTTCTGAAGTCATAATAATTCTAAAAGAGGTTACACAGTATATCCAGACATGAAATGTATATTGCACAACTATATAATAAAGACACATTTAATTGTATCTGTCATTTTTTATTTGTTAGATATTCAAATGAAAGAGGTGACGCTGTGGCCAAGGCTGCCAAAAGCCCCCATGTGGTCAGTATTTCAAGTTATATGTCAATTATGTCATACTGAATTAATAGTATATTATTATTATTCATAGCTTAAATTAGCCTTTTCCCTAATTATGATTGCATGTTTTTATATTTCTTTTTCCAGGGTGACTACAGACAGCTTGTTCATCAGCTCGACCAGTATCTGTACTGTGAACTGCGTCTCGTTGTCTTGGAGATCCGCAACATTTATGTAAGAAATCTGCTCTAAATTCACCCTTTAGTCCCAGTAATAACTTATAATTATAATAATAATTATTGTGGAAAAATCACCATCTGACAGTGTGTTTTTTATCAACATTTCCTGTCACATGTAAAATATGTTCCTGTCTTGTCCTCAGCAGATAAATGAAATCCATTTGTCACTAATAGGATAGTAATTAGACTAATTGCTTTGCTTGTATTAAATGGATTAGTGACTTATATTTTGCTCATTAATCACTGTTTGTCCCTGTTGTCATGTTGTGATGCTCTTAATGAACAGGGCAGGACAATTAGTGATAGCAGAAGCCATTTAACACCATAATGTCTCTATATACAAGCTTGATTTATTTATTACCACCTCTGGGCTGCCTGTCCGTCTCACTTACAGCACTGTGTGAAAGTTTAAGTGAGGTGTGAAAAATGCTGTTAACTATGAGGGCTTTATAAATATGAGATTTCAAGAAACGTCGGTAATGTGGAGAAAGTTATTCATTTTGGCATGGATCCAGATCACTGTATAGATCCAGGATTGCTTTATTTTTTACTGTTTTGAGATACAGCCAGAAGATATACTAACTTCACTCCCTGAAATTAATAGATTATTAATGGGTTTTGGGGCTAAATAGAGAGCATTTACCTCTGAACTAAAGCTTGAGTCCAGGTCTGGGACATTTTTTAAAAGGCATTGTTAGGCATTTTCAGCTTTATTGTATAGTGCAGTCGAGAAGTCACAGGAAATCACAGGGGAGAGTGTAGGAGAGACATTGGGCAAAGTGAATCCAGACTCGAACCCATGACACTGAGGCTGGCTGTAGTTGCTGTGCATATCCGCCGCAGCTCTACCAAATCAGCTATACCACGGTGGACGGGCACTATATCTGTACCATTGCGAGATAAGACAAGTGCTTTGGCTGAAGTCTGTGCTGTCCGAGAGCTCCTAGCTATCATTTTTCTTCTGTTTTTCATAGCATTTTTCAAAACCCGTCCAATACTTTTGCTGTACTGGACATTTGTTACATCCATCTTGTGTTTACAGTTTCTCAGTATCTTTCTCGTCTCTCTCTCACTCTCTTCAGGCCGTGGTGTTTGACATCATTACCAAGAACTACGTTAAGATCAAGAAGCCAAAAGGCGACGGCAAGGCTCCCATCTACTAAACACACACTAGCACGTCCACAGTCTCATCTTTCTATAACAAGATACAAGTGGTGTTTTGATACAAGGATCAGCTAACTTTACAGCCACTCAGCCATACACTGACGATATGTTTTGTTCATTTTGGGTGAATTTTTCGGTTCATATTACAAAATAAAACATTATGGTTTGTCCATATCTATAAACTCACTGGAATTGTTGCTTGGTTGTCCAGTGTCATTCATACTACTACAAATCACCTTTTCTACAGCTGTTTTGAAGAATATGGCCTTGAAAACCTATAGTTGAATGTGCTTTGTATACAGTTTTGTAGTGTACAGGGGAACAACATAGAACACATCAGTTTAAACATTCAATATTGTCTTATTGTTTAAAAATAGATCTCTTTGCACTTGGACTATCTTTTATATTTAGACATTTCTATTGCGCCCAGTCAAAGGAGCAATTACTTTATGTTCATACAAATGCTGACAGCAGACTGCACTGCTGGAGGAGAAGCACTCTGGCTGAACACAGAATTGTACTTAAATGATCAGGGCGTTTACAAACAAACTTTTTTTCTCAAGCAAATTCAACATCTCACCCACGTCTACTGGCTTTGTTCATAGGCACAACGGCATGTCCCTGCAGGGCTACTGTAGCTGATCAGTTAGGGGTGTGAGGTTTTGAATTGTGTTGACATGATAGGGTTACATACTGCAACTTTAGGACTCACCCAAATTAGAGCAGGCTAGTAATGTGAGTTAATTGTCTTTCGTGAGCTTGAAATAGCCTAATGACCACTTCCCATTGAAGATATTGTCAGATCTTTAAAAATATTTACCACTGGTGTCTATGAAAGAAAGCTTAGGTACAAAATAACATCCTTTTCACCCATCAAAACATGTGTCAACAATGTGTCATATTTTCAACGGCATAAAGACACGACTCTGACTTGACTTCTCAAATATCTTTGATTGTCACACCCAAATCTGACCTAAAACAGAGATACAATCTTGCCTCTAGTATATTGTTTTACATTACTTTTTGTCATTGTCAGTAGTCAGCAGTCCCTCTCCTGGCAGCCCTGGACAAAAACAGCTTCCTTTGAGCCTGTACCAGCCCTGATACAGTCCTCTCCATGCAAGGTAGCCTAGAGCGCCTCCTAGCTGTTGGGCAGGGAACTTAGGAAAGTGTGCAAGCAAACACAGCAATAGGAACATCCACATTACAAGAAGCAGTGTACACAGGAGGAAGATGAACCGTAAAGGGGCTCCTGGGGACTTCTGCGGGGGCTTGGTAGGTGCTACGTGGTCCCTAAAGACACTTATTTCCTCAAGTATAAGGAGACAGCATAGACAGAGGATGAGCACGTCCTGGGACACTTCATACCCTCTCCACTGCATGTTGGCTCTTAGACAGGAGGCCTTGGTCTGGTCTTCGTGTAGGAGCAGTAAAGGTTGGACTGAGGTACCAGAATTCTTGGCGTCCTGGGACATGGGTTCATAACAGGTCCCAGTGGCGTCCTCTAAAAGGGTGAGGAGGCGGCAACAGCCCCACAGGAGCAGTCCCACCACCAGCAGACGGCAAAGGTGACGCAGGCAGAGGGACAGGGAGCGCCGGGCCGAGAGGGACAGGACCAGAATGAATGAACCAGTGAAGATACAGGTCCAACCCCACGCTGACCACAGAAACTTCCTGTTGGAGAAAAATCACTGTTCTCATAAAAGTGGGAAAATTAAAAAAAAATGCACAGAATCATGTACATAATGGGATGGGACAAAGCTGGTCATTGCACAAACGCTTATTTATATTTGGAAGACCATTAGTGTGTGTTGATTTTTGGCACCACATTAAATCAACTGGAAGTACGCAATCTTTTTGAATCTTTAAAACGTCTTGAGTAATATACCTTGTGTACATTTATATCTGCATACTGTATCATTACCAGCATCCATTAAATACAATAAACATATTCAAGCAAGCTGCAACTATGGCTGTGATTGCTGGAGTAATATTGAGGAAATAAAGGAACAATATACATATTTATACATTTATTTACACTTTATCCCCTCCAAGTGTGCAGTATTTTGCATTATAATAATTTGGCATAGGTTTTATGCCAGAAGCCCTTCCCTTATTGTTTTTTTTTTTATAGTTTTATTTTCAATTTTTTCTATTACAGTATTGTGGATATTATGCTATCTGAAAAATAAATAAAGTATACATATATTAAAAATGGCATAGGTTTTGCACCAGATGACCTTCCTGATGCAACCCTCTCCATTTTTCGTGCCTTGGGATTATTTTTTTACATTTCCATGCTTCTGAATAAAAATGCCCCTCCCATCATGTCAACAATAAACAATTTCTATCAACCAGCCTCCATTCTCACTGCATACATACTATAAATAACATAGTAATGAATATTTCACCAGACAGTGAAAGATCATGAATCAGAACATGGTATGGAGAACTCACCTGTACAGGTAGTGGTTACTGTTGGCAAAGATGTTGTACTTTGAGACCCAGAGACTGAGCAGCGGACCAAACAGGACCAACCCGGACAGGAGTAAGTGGAAGTGATGCCAGACGAGGGAGCTCCCTAAAATCCTGGCCAGTAAAGTTGTGATAAACTCCAGCACTGAGTTCAAAAGTCTGACGATAAATCTCGCCGGTAAAATCAGCTCTTTGGACATTTTCTGTAACTTTTCCAAGCTGACCTCAAAGTTCAGAGTTTTTAGATCCATGTTTATTTCTTTGTTTTCTTCTTGTTGTCCTCCTCTCTTTGTCAGTGACTTTTGTTGTTTGTTTGTGGGACTCTCCCCACACTACTCTGGACGCATTTCTCCTTTATCTTTGTCAGGCTGGCAGACACCACATGGTTTTTAAAAATACTACCCCACTGCCCACTTTAGCCCCAAACCCCTCCCCCTGAATGATACACACAGGCTGCTGTTTTTGTAACTCTAGCCATTATCCGTAACACAATTATACAGGTCTTAAATGTGATCCAAAAGAATCACAGAGGACTAAACAACTGCTGGATCTAATAATAATATTACACGCAGTACTGTGCAGAAGACTTAGAAGGGTTTTAAGGACGATTATGAACAAAGAAAGGTGTGTCAATGGACAAAAATACACAAAATTGCAACAAAAATTTAAGCTAGAAGCACACGAAGAGCATAGACTTCTGTCAAGGCACTGGTCCTATCTCACAATGATAAAGATATAGTGCCCAGACCTGGACTCAAGCTTGAAGATCTTCTAAGGGGTAAATGCGCTTTCCATTAAGCCACAAAGCCCTTATATTTTACAATGGTAAAGAATCAATTATAAATAATCCATTGTTCTTTCAGTAAGTGAAGTTAAGATCTCTGGTCTGAATCTAAAAATGATAGAGAAATCCTTAAAATTCTCCTGGATCTGAGCTGGATTCTCACCAAAATTAATCATTTTGGCCTCGGTCCATTACCCAATACAGATTTTCCTAGCAAAAATAAAAAAAACAAAAAACAAAATGTGTATTAGTTAAAGCTCTATTAGTTAACAGCATTTTTCACACCTCACTAAAACTTTTGCATTGTACTGTACCAACACAATTATAATGAGTATTTTAGTAGCATTTACTAGTTAAATATATACCAATATAATTAAATTTCACAGTAGAAATCCCACTTCTAAGCCTTTTAGAATATAATCAATTAAGTGTCTTATTCTCTAGTTCCTCTTTAGTGCCTCCATGATTAGTCTCAGCTGTCGAAGCCAACACTAATTTAAGTTATAAACTGTTGCCAGTCTGTATTTGGCTCCACTAACAGCTGCAAGACTTTTATTTCCAACGCCCAGTCCACCAGTCAGTCTCCGGTCTTCTTCAGAGGCAGGAAATATAGCCTTTGTATGGGACGTATGCTCCTTAAACCAGTCAAGAACCATGACTTCTGTACTATTGGCGTTTTCAAATTAAGATTTAATGCAGACGTGCAAAGGAATCTAAGTTTAGACTGTTGCCGCATTGCTGTCAATACAATGACCTCCATGTGACATTGTGGTGCTTCTAGTTACAGCTAACTGTCCCTGTTTGTGTCACACTGCGGTGGTACAATAGCAGAGAATGTCAAAATTACTTTCAATGTTCTAGTTTTTCCTTGTCCTTATATACTGGCCCAAGTTGGGACAATGTGTAAAATGAAAAAACAACTTGCTATCTCATAAAACTATATATATCATACACAATCGAACATCACAAACATGATCAATGAATCAGGTGTTGACACTGAGACACTTAACCATAAAAAATAGCTCATTTTGAATTTGATGGCAGCAACAGTTTCAAAAACTTGGGACAAAGAAACAAAAAGGGTGCAAAAGTTTACTTATAAACACAGATGGGAGAGCATTTTGCAAGTCCTTATGTTAATTGTGTGTCACTGTAATCAAATAAAAAAGGGCAGATGTTTGTATGTTTTGGCATGAAATGGTAAAATATCTCATTTTCGGCACCTGATGTATATCACTATGGTCTATGTTTGCAAACCACTGAAATCTTAGTTCTTTTTACATTTTACACATCAACACAAAAGTGTCAGCTTTTTATGTTGTCTGCTTTTTCCTAACACAAACCTTCATATATTCAGATTTGAAGCCTTTTATTGTTATTGTAAAATGCAAAGTTGTGATGTATTTACCTGAAAATTGCTTATGTGTACATTTTTGTTCACAAACAGATTTTTCCATTCTTCTCCAAGAGATAATCCCTGCTCAATACAACAAACATATATATATTTTTTAAAGAGCAAAGTATGTGCTGACAAGCATATTCCTTTTTTAAATTGGTTCACGTTTGGATAATTGTGTGCCCTGACCCAGGATCAATAGGACGTCCAGGTTCATGTGGGCAAACTTTGGAAAAAAGGGGCTGGCTCAAGACCTCTATTATACAATGGCTATGATCATAACAGAAAGGAGCAAAAACAGCACCAGAAAGTCAAAGTTGATGCCAAATCAGCACATGGACAGCTACCTAAATGCACTCATTGAATGCACTTATTAAAATACTATACATTTATACAGAATCCCCATCATTACTTTCTTTCAGCAATGACCATGATTTCTGTTTAACTAACTTACCATTACATGTCAACAGCAAATTAAGTAAGTGTGAGTCTAGAGCTCTTAGCTTTTGCACTTAAGTGTAAAATGTCTTAGACCATTTTTCACAAGACAAATAAAGAAGAGGAAATCCCTGTGCCCCATCTGCACTTCAGAATTGCAATCATACTAGATTTGTAATTATTAATATCCAGCGATAAAGTGAAAAGTATTAAGTCTCTCCTTGTCTGTATGAGCTCCCCCATTGGGGCGCAGCCCCGCCCAGTCTGTAGCGATGTCACTTCCTATGACACTGGTTCAGCAGTCCTGGGTCTTCTCCTCTGGTATCACCGTTTTATTTGTCCCTCTCTCTCCGTCTCGATCCTCGTCCAGAGGGTGGGTTTGTCTATGCTCCCACATCCGCACTGCTCCATCCCACTGGAAAAATAATCACACAATGATTTCTTTCTCCTCAAACTCTGACTGAACAACAGCTGAATGTAATGGAAATGCTGGTCATCAACTGCATATTGACATTATAATTTAATACATACTGGCTTTTCTATCTGTATGCCCTATACAGACCACACCACATGTTTACAATTAATGTTTTAAAAGCCTCATTGAGTAGCCCTAATTTGGTGGTGCCTTTTCAGGTTGCAATTTCTTCCTTTCTGCAACCTGTGAGAAACTACAGTGGCCCAGCAGGGGCAAGCTTTGAGACATAGGTCAGTTGATAACTTAGCTTTAGAAATTTAGCAACACATCAAGGTTACACGTTAAATAGACAATACCGTACTTTTGCTCCAGCAGTTTTGTGCACTGACCATGTACTTTATGTAGGAAATTTCACATTTTAAGCTAATCCAAAGAGTGTTTTTGATAATATACTAAAACATATTTAACTATTTATTACAGGATTCCATGCCTACATTTTACACAGTGCATTTTTAACCAGTACATTGTTTAAAACTTTTTACCCCCAGGACCAAAAACAAGACTTACAGAGCTACTGATGATGTTGTCTTCAAACGGATGCCAACTAACATCCCTCACACAGGCAGCATGTCCAGACAGTCTGGTTACCACGCCACCAGTCAGGACGTCATAAACTGGAGCAACACAAAGAGCCAATTAATCTCTCTCAGTCAACAAAATAATACAATATAATACCACTGCTACTGCAAATAGCTCACAAGTTACAAAGGACAATGTTAAGGCAGAAACCAGGACTCACTGACGATCTTGCCCGTGGAGCAGCCGGAGTAGATGAACCTTTGGCCGGTGCTGAACTCAGGGGAGAACCGGCAGCGGATGAGGGTGTGCAGGACGCCATGACCGCGGTAGGTCATCACCGAAGTGTCGCCTGTGAGCTTGTGTCTCTTCAGAGCTAAATGGGACAGAACCCACTTTTAAACCAACAGAGTTTTACCAATGAGACAAGTAGTTCTTTACATAAAGTGCTGCGGTCAAGAACAGCCTGACCACTCCTCCTATTATTCTCTACTCTAATACAAAATTTAAATATTGTGGAAAAGTGGATTTATTTCAGTAGTTTAATTCAAAGTGAAAGACATATTTTACAGATAATACACACATAGAAATATTTCAAGTATTCATTGCATTTTTTTGTGATGATATGGCTTACGATTAATTTATAAAACGTATGTTCAAATATAGTAAAATTTATATTATAAAATTATAACATAATCATCACAATTAAAATTAAGGCTTACAATATGTCACTGTGCATACTGAATCTACAAAAACAATTTCATTTTTCCACAATATTTAAATAATAAAGTGGTAGTCTGATCTGAACAAATGGACAAAGATTAAACTACCACTAAATGCATTTGGACAGACACACAACCAATCAAAATTCATGGTGATTGGCGACATAAGCAGGACAAGCTGACTTTAGAGTGATGCAATTTAGATAAATGGTTAGTAATTGGGTTGAAATAGGTTTGAATGGGAGATGGTACAGACAGAATTGGAGAGAGTGACCAGTGTCTAGACTGACAGGTCTTAATACTACAACACGAACAACCTCAAAGCGCTTTACCAACTACACAATGAACAGACCCTCTGTCCTTTGACCTCAAGGGTTTCCTTTTTGGTAAGGTTAATGCTTTTTATTAAGACCTAAAAAAACCAAACACGCACAGGCTTCACACTTGAAACATTTACTTGCTCCTCTCCCGGCTCCATCTTCTCTGAGCTTTTATCCTTAACCTCTCCTCCACTCCTACCCTGCTCTAACTTAGTAGCAATCACTCATGAGGCTCTGAGGCTGTAATACTGTCATATCTTTTTACCTTCAGCTTCACCTTTCTGCCTTAAAACCATCTTTACTCCCCTCCTCTTCCTCTTAAGTGCCCTCCTTCTCTTGTCGTCCTAACTTACTGTCTGATGCACACTCTTCCTGTCCCATCTCTGGCTCACCTCTCTGGGGAACCTGCTGCCAGCGGTAATCCCAGTTTTGTTGGGTGACAGCCAGGCGTGAAGCAGCCAAACCCTCTTTTGGCGAGAACTTTCTGACGTCCCAGAGCTTGATGGACTGGTCTTTTGAGTTGCTGATTAAATAGCGTGCATCTCCCTGAAACAAAAACAAACGGCAATGAGAGACGCTAACAGTGTCAAACCAAGTTGGGTAGCAATGATAGAGCAGACAGGCCATCCAGCTGAGACATATCATACAACAAATTAGATAAACAGAGCATTTCATTAAAGCTGCCCTATTTTAGATAAATATTTGTGATTGGTATGACAGGATTTTGGAAATAGTTGTGAAGCAATGCAACTCCAGATCCATTATACAGAGAGAAGTAGACTTGAATGAGCCTGGCTGCCCAGACTAACAGTAAAGCATTTACTGTAATTATACACAATACAAGGGAGGCCAAAAAAAGCTTTACAGTAATCTTAGTATTTTAGTTAATAAATTTAGCACATTTAGTGAATAAAAGCCTTTTAAGAAATATCAAAATACTGCATCTATACCAGTGGTTCTCAAACTGTGGTACAGGTACTATTGATGGTACACAGGTCCTTTTCTAGTGGTACTCTGCAGTCTATTAAATAGTTTAACAGATAATTAGAGGGTGGTCCTGGTTTAATTCTTGTCTAGATCTGGCTTAAATCTTAGACATTTCTTAGACATGTTTTAGAGCTGATTTAGCCATAGATTCATTCTTGTTTAATCCTGATTTAGACATGGTTTAAATCTGGTTTAATCCTGGTTTAGACCTGGTTTTATTCTGGTTTGATCTAGTTTTAGACATGTTTTAGTCCTGGTTTAGTCCGTTCTGATACTAGAAGAGCAAAATAGTGTCTGCGGTGGTAGCAACACTTTATTGATTTTCCTAAAATCATCAAATACAAAAACCTCAATTGTTTAAGCAAACAAGCAGCACTTTTCTAGATAAACTGATTGATAAATAGCATCCGTATTTCTTTATTTCTCCACCTTGCTGTGTATGAAGGTGATGCCGTCTCGGTGTCCGGCCAGATGTCCCACCGGCTGCGGTCTGTCCTCCCGCAGCGTGCGTCTGTCCCACACTTTACACAGAGCGTCGTCGCTGCCAGAGAAGAGCAGCTGGGACGAGCTGTCTGCAAACGCCACCGCATTCACATCGTCCTCGTGGGCATCAATCTGAGAACAAGAGAAAGAGCTTTAGTGTTTCTGTACGTCTTACAGGTGTGCGTGTGTGAAAATGACAGGTCTATTATAAAAAAATGTAGGCGAGTAGTTGATTACAATGGGCATTATTTCTACAGTATGAAAGAGGGTGAGACACATTCATCATTTAGACAATTAAATATTCACTGCAGTTGTCCGCTGCAGATGAAGCAGAGCAGTGCTACAAAACAGGCTTTTAAAAGTGTGGCGAAGTGAACTCTGCTGCTAAACTTTTATGGCCTTTTTGACAAAATATACCATTCAAACTACCTAAATACTTCCCAGCCATTCTTCTGCCCCAACCTCAAACCCATTTACCTAATAGTCTTTTTTTTTTTTTTTAACTGGGGATAAATCGTTTTATTTTTTTAGATATAAACAGAAGATGAGGTTGTATCTGAAGTGTGAATTTAATTGGCTCCTACACATCCAAAATCATATTTGATATTGTTGCCTTTATTAGACAGAGACAGTGGACAGACAGGAAATTAGGAAGAGTAATGGGGGAATGAGCAAAGTCAAGAATCAAACCTAGGACACTGGCATGTGCTCCACCAGGTGAGACACAGAGGCGCCCCCAGATTTGACATTTTTAAAAATAACTCAACATTTTTAGTATAATAAGTGTTACACCTCTGTTTTTAGTTTGGTAGCATCAATAACAGGTCGGTACAAATGAATGCTCTACTGTTAGACTTGGTTTATTAATTTCATGTCATTGTTAAACACATACAGAATCAGATGTTTTACAGAATCGCTAGTAAAAACATGAGTTAAGATCTTGTCATTTTTTTCTAATTATATTGTTGACATTTTAAAAATCACCAGCTCTTTAACCAGACTAATATACAGTCTTTCTTCCCACAGCTGACATTTTAGTTGCTACAACAGGTGTGAGTGATTAGCAGAACAATGGCTTTTTTCCAACAGAGTGATACAGTGAGCACAACACAGAGGCCATGAAACTGATACAGCGACAGAATACAGCTATTGTTAACAAGAACAACTACACCTGTGTCGTTTCTGCCCTAAAATTCAAACAGACTACAGTGGAAAAATAAGTGTTACAGAGATATAAACTCTCAAATTACCGGCAATAGCGTTCACAGATATGCTTAGCTTTGGTAATAACTGGATATTTTCTTTAGATTTTTTGGTCTGGTCTCATTTAAAATAGAATAAAATTGGTAAAACTAGTGCAGAGAAGACAGCACTGATTCAGGATTGTGTTCGCATATTAATATTTCTTTGCATGATACAGCTTTAACTTCAATTTGTGCAAACTGTGCAATCTTTTTTTCCTACTTTTTGTTGCCTCATCCCAACTTTTTAGAGACATCAAATAAAAAATGACCTATTGTTGAAGTTTCAACACCGGATATATTGTTTATGGGCTATTGTGGATAAAAATAAGGATTATTTTTTTCCGGAATTGGGTTTGTAGAAGTAGCAAAAGAAATGACAAGAACAGACAAAAGAAAGGAGTACAGGAGTGGACACAGATAGTGATGAAGCAGATGGCTCAGGGTCAGCTACACAGAGGGAGGCATTGGGACGGGTAGGACAGAGAGTTAGCCCTTCCCACCCCGCCCCCTCGTCCCACTACAGGGTGTAGCTGGACTGCTCTTTACAACTACATCACAGACAACAGAGCAGAGGCAAAAGTTTATTTGAGCAGCCCAGACACAGCCACCTCACCTTGACCGCGGGATGGGCCTCAAAAAACACAGGGGGAGGTGAATGGGACACAGCCACAGCCACAACAAGAACAATCAAGACAGCAATCGAAACTGCGAATGCTCACTGACCTTCAGCGTCCGCTTGTTCTGATCAAGATCAAACACATAGAGACAGCCATCGTTTGCACTGAAAAAAAAAAGTCAAATGTAACCTGTTAATGTCTTATGTTTTTGTTCCTTAATGTAAACGGGACAAGCAGATTAAACTGTATTCACTATGCTGAACAGTATCCAAATTATTTCTCTATTATACACAAGAAATCAGCAAAAGAACAAAAGGCAGAGAAGTGCTTGGTTTCTGAAAAGAGACGTCAGTTGTGGATCAGACAGTGTCAGTCTCAGTGCCTTGAAACATAAAAGCAAATTGTGCTCACCCTCCCAGGATCTCCTTGCCATCTGTGGACGCAGCCAGCGAGAACACACAGAACCTCCTCTCATCTGGACTACAAAGCACAACAGCACACACAAGCAAGGTTGACAAGGCAGTAACAACAATGTAATTCAATTAAAGCTACACTGAGCTATTAGAAATGACAAACTTAATGAGAACACACAAGGGCTGAACAATTTTGGGGAAAAAAATTTTCATGCAGTTATTATTCTTCTGCATTATTCCAGCGAACACAAAACAAGCATAGATAAATTAACTCATGTTTCTTGTAGATGCTGCATGAATTTTCAAATCCAAATTATTTCTCTCACTATTTAATCATGAAACATTGCTCTTCCAAGTAAATTATATTTTATGGTCAGTAACAGAAACAATGGCAACACTTTAGAATAACTTAATTTAGAATAACATTAGCTGAGTGTTATTAATGGATTATTAAATTTATTATTTACAAGAATTGATAAAGTCTCTTGAGTGAAAGACAAAACGTTTACCTCCAAAAACCACATCCAGACTTCTTTTTTGTCTTCACAGACATTATTTACAAATAGGGGTGTAACAATATGTTTTTGCAATGATATATGTATCATTTAGAATTGTTTCAATGTGATTCAAGAACAATATTGGCTAATTTAGAGCAATATGATTTGATACAATTCAACATTTTCATATAGATATCCATGCGGTAACTTTTTGCCAAAAATCATATACGCTAAATCTAGCATTGCCCAGCCAGGGTTGATTATGTCCAGCAGACAGAGAGCGAAGCACAGTTGAATATACATTTTTATTTTTTTAAAAGCACAAAAATGACATCCAAAAAGACATATCTGGTTTTATTTTTACTTGCAGATTTCTAATTTCGATATTTCCGATATTATCGATCAATTCTCCAGGCATATTGACATACACTTCCTAGAAAATGATACAATTTGATACAAGGTGATGTGTATTAATATAGTTGTGCCAAAAAATCAATACATAGATATAGTTACTGTATCGGTAAACCCCTATTTACAAAGCAAAGCATTTGAGTAATAAGTTCGTGTAAATAAATGTAAAATTATAAAGTGTTATTTTAGTATCTATAAATGTTTATTCATTAAAATATTGTATAAAGTATATTTAATAATGCTTTATTACTGCTTAATAGTGCTGAGTTATTCTAAAGTGACACCAAAAATCTTCCCTGCCTGTTAACATGCAGTGACTGGCATTGATTTGGCATAGGTTTTATGACAGATGCCCTTCCTGACACAACAATCCAGGCTTGGTACTGACACAAAGCATATACGTGCTTGTGACCCCTTGTGGCTGGATTATAGTGTTATCCCCCAAAAATTAATTGTGGCCTTTGTAATTAATTGTGTCCTCTGTGCATTTGAAAATGTGTGTGTTTTATAATATTCAATTACAAATCCGATTAATTGTTCAGCCCTAGGACACACTTCAACCTTTAAAATAATGCTTGTGTTAGAAAAGACTATGGTTTAATGTTGTCATAATGGGCCTGCGTTCACACACAGAGAGGTGGATGGATGATGAGGTGACAAGCTTTGACAGCATCATTCATCCCGGTGGTAATGAAGGGAAAGGTGGGCTGCCCAGTGGGGAATGATAGATTACCTGCTCCGTAATGTTATAAGTTACTATGAGGAGAAACACTAACTTGAGGTCCAGGGCGGTGTGGTTTTCACTGTCGCCTTCTATACTGCATAAATGAACTGCGGACGATACACAAAGAGACATGAGTACAAGGTAAAAATAAACATTAAAATCGCCAGTGTATGACAGAAGAATACTGTATTACTGCCATTACTCACGTTGAATGTTTAGGATGTGAAGAGCACCAAGTCTGACCCTTGTAACATTTATATAGAAATATAGTGGTATATAAGGGTTATGACTTAGCTTTGATTAGGGAATTATAGTATATACTCTTCACTCTGTTATTTAAAATGAACTATGATTGTTGAATGCCAAAAATCCTTTAAAAAGACATTTTTTTCTGAAGATGAATGTGTTCCCGTTAGTGTAGTAGTTAGTTTCCTTCTTTAATGTAAGATGTCAGAGGTTCGGACACAACATATTCAGAAATTTACAGTAATTTGACTTTGCCTCTAAAACCTAATTATACAGTTGCCTTAGCCTTACTGTAGTCAGACCAGCTGGAGTAGAGCACGTGGTGAGCATCAGGGGTGAAGCACACGTCCAGCACACTCCAACCCACGTCGCGGGCCTTTACCGTCCGCCGCAGATTAAAGCGCCCCCTTGTAGTGTCGTACAAGCGGATATTCTGATCTGCATAATAATAAATGAAAGAAAATGTTACTTTATATAGCTATGCAGTTGCCACACGCAATACGTACTCATTGTGTTGGTCCCAGGCATGGATAAATGAAATGGTTGGAAGGGTATCCAGCATAAAACCTAAGCCAAATTACATATGCAAAATAACAGGAGGCACATGATTTGCTGCGGCAGCACTCGAAAGGAACAGCTGAAAAGAAAGAACAACAAGATACAGCTATGAAGTTGGCCAATATAATGCAGCATCCACATTCAAATGTAACGAAAATTTGCCATTTGAGTGACAGTCTCAGCTCATAAAGACAAATGTTGAGATAAAATGTCAGATATATTTCGGTTCCTATGGGTTGTCCAGTTGGCTCTGGGCTTATTTACCTTGGCAGGCTGAGAGGAACATGTTGCCATTCTCGCTGTACACACCACAGAAGGCTTTCTGCTGGTATGTATCCTTGTGGGATACATAGTTTGGCAGGAAACTGGAAGGAAACATAAGGGTCAATATCATTTGACAGACAACAGCATGAGTCCCCTTGTAAACATCATGTTAAGGGCATTGTAGGTTTCCTCATACAATGTGTTAAGCTGTCAGTCACAAAATATTAATACTTATTTTTTAATTATACAATGTTTTTTTTAACTACAGTTTTTTTTTTCATTGGCTTGGTTTAAATGAATAGCACTTACTGTGTTCGGATACGACTGCACTCTCCATGGGAAAAACTGGAGCCTCTACATCTGCCTTGTTCCCTCTAGAAAAACAACCATTTATTTGTATTGGGAATTAAAACAGAAACAAGCTTTTTTTTAGCACAGAATTTAACCTGAACCAACAGATATGCAACAACTGACAACTCTAATAATATGACAGTATTTGCAGTTTGTTTAGTTTTATGCCCTCTGACCTCTGCTAGCATGTGTGTGAAACCGTGCCGTCCTTTCAGAGCGGAGGAGGCAGTGGCCAACAGGATCTGAGTCCGGATCTCACTGCGGTCCACTTCGTGAGTGTCAGGCTGGACGTCCACTAAAAATATGACACCAAAAGCAATCAATTTAGCTGCTTGTGTTATATAGTGCAATCTGAGTAACCACTGACTACACTACAGAAAGTGTCTTTTAGTGTTGCACTGAACAAAAAAAGAAGATAAAAAGATACATTTTATTCTGATCTGATGCCAGCAAAATTGTGGTTTTGCTGAGTATGATATTCAAGTTCCACATTATATGCAGTTTTGCTGTATGCAAGAAATGCCCCCATATACAGTTGAAACCAGAAGTTTACAAAGACTGTATAAAAATACACAACCTTTTTCTCTCACTGTCTGACATTAAATCAGTCTAAACTTCTCATGTTTAGGTCAATTAGAATTATCAACATTTTTGTATTTGCTAAATACCAGAATAATGAGAGAGATGATTTAGAGACTTTTTATTACTTTCTTCAAAGTCAGAAGTTTATATACACCTTTGCTTTTTACCAATCTGAAAAAGGCCAGATGAAGATGTAATGCTTGGAAAGCTTCTGACAGGCTAAATGACAGTTGCTGAGTTAATTGGACGCACATCTGTGTAGGTATTATAAGGCACACCTCAAACACACTCTTTCCTTGTGTGACAACATGGGAAAAATGAAAAGAAATCAGCTAAGCTATCAGGGAGACCTTCACAAGTCTGGTTCAACTTTGGTAAATATTTCCAGATGCCTGAATGCACCGCGTTCATTAGTTCAAACAATTATACGCAAGTACAAACAATATGGAAAGGTCCAGCCATCACACCGCTTAGGAAGGCGACCAGTTCTGTTTACCAGAGATGAATGATCTTTGCTGCAAAATGTGCGGATCAACCCCAGAGCAAAAGCCAAACACATTGTGTAAATGCGCGCTGAAGCTGGTAAAAAATTATGCTCCACAGTAAAAGGAGCACTCTACCGATGTGGACTGAGAGGTCGCTCAGCGAGGAAGAAGCCATTACTCCAAAAGAAACATAAAAAAGCCAAATTAAAGTTTGTAAATCTTCACAGAGTCAAAAACCTCAATTTTTGGATGCATGTTCTGTGGTCTAATGAAACTAAAATTGTTACATTTGGAGGAAAAAGGGGGAAGCTTGTAAGACTGGGAGCACCATCCCAACACTGAAATACGAGGGTGGCAGCATCATGTTGTGGCGGTGCTGTGTCAGGTGACACTGGTGCAATTCAAAATAGATTGCATCATGAAGAAAGAATGTTATGTAGAAATACTGAAGCAACATCTCAAGATGGACACAGTTGGGTCTTCCAAATGGACAATGAACCTAAGCACACATCCAAATTAGTTACTAAGTGGGTTATGGTCAACGAAATCAATGTTTTAGAGTGGCCATCACAAAGTCATGATCTCAACCCAATAGAAAATTTATGGGCAGAGTTGAAAAGGTGTGTGCGAGCAAGAAGGCCCACAAACCTGACTTGGTAACACCAGTTCTGTCAGGAGGAATGGGCCAAAATTACTTAAAACCATTGTGCGAAGCTTGTGGAAAGTTTCCCGAAATGTTTGACTCAAGTCAAACTGTTTAAAGGCAATGCATCCAAATACTAGGGAGATCTATGTAAACTTCTGACTTTGACAAAAATAAAAACTCTAAGAAAATCATCGTTCTCATTATTGTGGTATTTAGCAAATTGCATTGCATTCTTGCTGACCTAGAGCATAAGAAGTTTAGTCTAATTTAATGTCAGATAGTGAAAAAAAAATGCTTTTGTGTCTTTTTATACAGTTGGTGAAAACTTCTGGTTTCAACTGTATATATGTTTTATTGTTGACCTTTACACAACTATTTTAATATCCTAATATTATGTTTGTCATTCAGTAGGTTACCTGGTGGGTTATAGCGGTCGCCCAGTCGCCCTTCCCAGGCTCCATCACTGTCCTCATCGGAGTCTGAATAGGACTGGACCAGCTGTAGCCCAGTGGCTCCACTGCCATGGACCAGTCGGACCTGGCCCCTGCAAACACAAACACTACATCAGTGGAAACAATTACCTTGTAGTACTGATACAAGGTCAAATTATTTCTCTCAAAAAAAGAGGGGGCATCAAAGCATTCAATTTTATAGATGAAATGATTACGAATCCAACCTAATTTATTACAGGAGGGCACATAAGCAAAAAACAAATCTATACAATAGGATAAAAAGGAAGTTATAGGTAACTTCAGAATTTTATTATGAACTATAACAGTAGCAGTGAGAAGGTAAATGGTCATAACTTTTGGTTTATGAAAAGAAAGAAGAACAAGCTACAGTGGAGGGTGTGTGTTGGCACTATAGTTAGAATAATGGTATTATATTTACAAATCAATCATTCTTTTTTTACATAACAAGTCTGGTGTTATTTTTCAGCCAGTGTACCCACACAATATTGGTACTGAGCAGCTGTAGCACAACAGATGGAGGATCAGTGGCTAACTCCACAGTAGTTCAATGCTAAGTGAAGTGAGAAAAAAGGCTACAACTCTTTTATTTTGATACATTCATTTTAGCTATCCTGTCCAGTTTGGGAAATTGACAGAAATTTGCAATGCAAAATATAATCAAACCTATTTAAGTGGTTTATGCTATTTCGCCTTATTTTGGGTCTTCTTCTTAATGATTATATATTTGTGCCAATCACCAGCAGGAATGGGTTCATGGCAAAAATGTAACTTTACAAAGCAGCTATTCAAAGCTGAACAACTAAGGGGACTCTATGAAGCAATCTATCAAAATCAAATGAAAAGAACGTGGAAATCCCCAGGCTCCTCGAAGCTAAATATCTGAGAGTAATTTAATGTTTCAATTGTTTTGTCTGTAGTTAAAGATGTGAAACAGGCTTTTTGTTCTAATTCCTGCTATTACATTTCAAAAAAGGACATGACAAATGTTATGTTCTCCAGTAAAAGGCAGTTTTGACAGATACAATAAATTATATCTTGGGCATACAGAGGGATATCAAATTGACATAATAAAGTATATAAAGTGCCTTAGAAACATTTAAAAACTCAAAAACTTTTCCGTAGTGGCAATATTTTCTGTAAACCAGCTATTTTCCTTTGATTACAAGTGACTGACATTTTTGAGTACCTTTTTCCTAAAAACACCTCACACTTTCATTGAAAAAAAAAACAAAAAAACACGAGTGACACAGGTTTATTCAAAACAAAAAATTAATCATAATTTGTATGCAACATTTACTTTTTCAGTGCAACAGAATGTAAGCAACAGTATGTTACATGTTGCATTTTGTTTCTAACTTAAAAAGAGGACTGTGGATTCATTCTCTACTAAGCTTTTATATAATAGAAATTGTGACCCAACTAAATGCATGTAAGAATAGCGAATGATATATAATAGAGAATTTCAAGGTTTCAGAATAATTCAAACTAAGGTTGAGCCTTAGGAGACCAAGCGGTGAGTAATATTCTCCCAGAGTTGTAACAATCACAAAGTCATAATGTAAGAGCGTCATAGAGTGAAAGCAAAGACCTAGGTTTGTGATTTACCTCCTCAATAAGTACGCCAGCACTTCAGCAAGGTCTACGTCCTCCTCTGATGACTGTCGCTCTCCCTGCTGCCTGTCACCCGACCGGCGGCCTCGGCTCTGGTTCGACTCTCCTTCCGACTGATCTGCTGGGGTGCCACTGGAGGATCCCCTTCCACCAGACATCCCAGAACTGGACTGGGAGCCCATAGACTGAAGAGAGCCTGAGCACAGACAAGACAACCAAAGTCACAATCAGAAAGTTGACCGTCATTGTACAAAATGCCTAAAAGCAAACTGATAGTAGCCATGGCATTGAGACCTCTGACACATGGACCTTGGAAATGTGTGCATTGTATAAATATAAAAACAATACAAACGGTAATTCAAAAGTAATTCAATAAGCATTTTAAAGCTACACTGTGCATCATCATCACAGGCTAAAAATGAAAATGTGTAGCCTTAAAATAGTTTTGACAATTAATGGTTGATAAGAAGTATAACCACTAGTGTACAGATACACCTGAGTAGATACACTGAATCTACTCTTTACTCACTGATATAGCTTGAGTGACCTCATCAGCTCAGCACACCTCTCAAATATTTCCTAAATACGTTACATAGACTTAATTACACCTACTTGACTGTGCAGGGCTGCAGGACAGAAAGACAGGAGAGTCCCTTACTTTGTACTAATATTATAAAGCATAGTGTTGCCTTAAGTGTCAATAGTATACAGCAAGTATGACAGTCGTGTCAAAACAAAGGACACATCTTATTAAAGTTTGATCTTTAAAAGATAGCCTTCATTCATTTCCTGTCCCTTATTATTGAACTGAAATTACGTGCGGGCAAATTAGATCGCCATGCAATAGCAATTTTTGTTCGAGGTGTCCATTATGAAAACAAGGTTAGGTAGCAACAGTCAAGCCGATGTTATTACCATAGCGGTAACTTTAACTTAGAAGCAATTGCACTAAGCATGTTTACGAATTATTTTAAAATACAGAATATCTCTTGACATGCTAGCATTTTAGCACATTATTACAAAAGGTGCAAAGTTATTCTGAAAGCTAAGCTAACCTCGCTAAGGTTACCTTTTGACAGCCTTCCTCTTGACAGTTCCTCGGTTCAGCTCTTCCTCGATTGTCTTCAAACTCAACAATTTTCTGGATTTTTTACTTCCACAATAAGTGATCCAACACGTTTGTTGGACGTAGATGCCGTTGCTTTGTGACACTGTATTTCTTCAGTCTGCTAACAGGGCCAGTCCGTGGGTCGCCATGTTGTTTACAAAAAAGTGAAAAAAGCCTGCGCTTGCCCTATCGCCGTCACGTGGTCAGCTGATCGACACTGCACATGAAATTAAATTTGTACTGACTCACAATTAAATCCAACTTTATTTTTTCTGTATTCAGCGTGCTGTTATTGCGACTCGCATGTGTAGCGGAGTTGATCACGTGACGCTAGGATACGTGGGTAATGTTTATGTTCAGCTAAATATACTCTAAGGGTTGAAGTTTCCGGTTTAAATGTTTGGGTTGGCATACAACTACATTAGATTTACAACTACATTAGTTGTATGCCAAGTAGTTGTATGTGTACATGTTCTTGTGTTATTCCTGCCCTAGCCTAGGGTGAATAGCGTTAAGTGGTGTCACCATGACTGAGTTGTCTGTGTTGATTAATGACTTGCTTTACTGTTGAATGGCGTCTGTAAGCTTCGCAATAAAACAGATTTCTCGTAGTCGCGCGGTACACCGGTGGTGAGAAGTATAACTGAATAAATTGCACGTGACTTTATTGACACTAATATGAAAACACAAGTCACTTGTTTGATTTACAAATGAAATAGTGGAATGTTTATTTGTTTATTTATGTACTAAAAAGGCAATGAGGATTAGTGGCTTAAATATTTTTTTATAAATATTGTTCAGCACTAAGTTAAACAGCACTCAGGATTTTTATTTTTGATATACCAATTTTATGTTAGAGTTTTTAGAAAAATAATAACATGTCTCAGGCCCTTATAAGAATCAGCATCAGGATCGTGTTTACTGCCATTGTAAGTGAAAGGTAATGTATAAAAATAAACATGCAAAATAAAATAAGGTAAAAGCTATAAATGGAATAATTTACAAAATATACAAAGGAATAAAACAATGTATTCAAGTTATGTGTATTCACAAAATGAACTATAAGGTATGAACTCTTTATAACAGAATATACAGGTGAATATGGAACAGGTATCAGATATTGTTATGTACATAATGGTGCAAATAGAAAGTAGTGCAAAAAAAAAAAAAAATTAACAGGTGGATAATAACGTAACAACAGTGTTATAGACCAGTGCATTATAAAGTGACTGTATAAAGTGTTTGTGAGTCCTATAGCAGATGCCTGAGGGGAGTAGTAATGATTTCATTTGTTTAACTAGCCACTACTTTAGTCAGCATACTCAAAATAAACAAACCTATGTTTACACATTATGCATATTGCAGCGTAAAGGAAGCAATCATCATCAATCATTACCAAATAAAATACAGTCTACCGCCAGTTAACACAATACTGTACTTCCAGTATTACTGTACTTCCAACTAATTTTACATTATATTAAAAGTCAAACTACTAATAATGTTCAGAAGAATAACACCTTCAGTGAGATTTACGTGTATAGACTTATGTAAGTTGAAAGTTCTCTGGATGAACCATGACCCTGTAGTGACATTTAACCTAAGATCTTTAACACAGCTGAGGAGGATTTGTTTCATTAAAACTTCTTGGGGGAAGATGAAAACACCACTTTGCTTTTATGAATTTTTAGTATCAGATGCAATGTCAGTATTTTTACTTACAATCTACCAGCATTGCATTCAAACTGTGGCAAATGCACATTTTAAGTGGTTTCTGTTGAAAACAAGGCCCAACCAAGAAAACAATTAATCTACGTGTTGATCCAATACAGAGACAGCGTAAACAGGTTAATTAACATTTCTAATGAACCAAAACTACAACACTAAATGGCAAATAGATACTTTGACATTTGCATCAAATTCACGAATACAGCACCCACTGTGTATTGCTGACTTTCTTTTTTCTTTGGTACAAACTTGTGAAAGGTAGATGATAGATGTAACTCCCATTTTTACAGCAGGATAAGTTGGATTCTCTGGGTGAAAGTGGTTGATGTAAAGCTTTGGATAGCATATGTACAATGCTGTTAATATCTTACACTTATGTTAATGCATATTGGTTTAATGAAGTAGATATCCATGTTATGCTTAATTATGAAAAAAGGAGCATTATACTTTTTAAAATTTTACATCTTAGATGTAGCGTCTCTGTTCTTCTAGTTTCTGCATACATACAAAAATACACAAAACATTTAGGCTTCTTAGCATGTATAACTGTTGTGCTGTTTACAAATTACTAATTAGATGTATATATTTAATATGTTGTATATATTTACTTTATGTTTTTATTGGATATTTATTTAGCTAATGGATGTTTGAATATCTATAACTTTGTTCTTTTTTTGGGAGACATAAACATAGGGGTAATGTCCTAACACTATATGGAATTAACAACTGCTGAGTATCAATGTGTTCAAAAAATAATTTAATTGTTATGATACTGTACATGAACACATACAGTTTATAATATGTGTTCCCTCATTAATGTTTCATAGTGCTTTGGGAGGTATCTTTGGAGATAGACAGTCATTTTTCCAGGGGTTCGCTGATTTCCAGTCAAACCTGTGAGAAAAGCAGAACAAGCAGAAGAGTAATACCAGAGCTGGTGATTGGACAATTTAGTGACTTTAGGCTTACCCAGTTTTTGAGCTGCCTTTTCAATCTTCTCCAAGGCAGACTGCACATCTTCCCCCTCTGACACAAGGACTTCAATCTCCCCCACACTGTAGCCAAAGTCTGCCTGGTCTAAATCGACTTGCACCCCATCCTCCTCCAAAGTGAATGACCGGCGAACTGTTGTGAACTCTGCAAAGCATACCAGACCCATGTCGCTCAGCCAAGACTCATTCCCTTGTGTTTTGGAGCCATCTTCAGCAGTCACAGTCTGGCTCTGACAGTCTACATCGTTGTCTGGCTTCTGCTCCTTCTTTACTTTTTCAGCTGGTTGTGGAGTTTCTTTGACTTTTATGACCGCCCTCAATGAATGCAGAATTTCAGTCAGGTCCATAATCTCCCTGTAGCGGGTACACAGTGCCTCTGCCTTGGATTTTCCTCCATTTGGTCGGTCCACTTTACTCACTGGGCATTTGAGTTCCCAGCATCCTTTACGTTTACGCAGCCAAAAGTCTTTTAAAGTCAGGTCAAAGGTTGTGGTATCAAAATATTGGTCGTGAAACTCCCGTTGACCAACGCATACTGTTGAATGAAGACAATTGAGAAAGATAAGACATACTGCAATGTATTTTACAATTTCACTTAATGGTAAGCAATAAATAAATGTGTAAATTTATTAACAAAAAGTATTAGTGCATGCTTGAATCCCAACTCTTTTACAAAAACTTACCGCCTATCTTCTCCAATACTTTCAGAATTTCATCAGTGCATATAAATTTTCTTTCTACCTCAACACTCATCTGAAAGGACATTATTCAAACACTGTAAAATACAATAAAGTATAAAAACACAAACACATAAAGTATAATAACACATTTACACATATCTCTTAAGTGAAAAAGTGTATTTTGGAATATCACCAAAAAAGAAGTTTAAATGGACCCTTTTATAAAAACTATAAAAAACTTATGTCTGTGAAGACTCACTCATCCAGGCTAACTGAATCACAACAAAAGGTTTTAAAACTTTTGCTGTAATATAAAAACGTATAAAACATACTATAAAAATGCGAATTACATTTTTTATAATTTTTTCTTGTGTGTACCTAGCAAAATTAAACTATGCATTTTTAGTACACGCCTGTGCTGTAGACAACATTTACTTTAAAAAAGGTCATTCAAAAGTTATAATATACAAATAGCCTACTTCAATTTAAAACAAACTAAAGTTGGAGTCAAGTTAATGTCAGAGTTGTAGTATAGTAACAACAGTATAATAACAGTAATGTATAGCGTTATGTCGTTGTAATAGCGGGTTTTTGTAAAGTATTGTGGCCTATAATTGCACCTGCCAGATTACACCAGGCGTTGTCATTCAGAGTCAGATTAAATGTGTGACCTGCTTCCGCACAGTACGCGTAAACCAAAGCCACTATCACCGAACTCAAACAAACACAAAGCGGGGTAATAACACGTGAAAGCTTCACCCGCAACCTCCTCCACACACACACACACACACCTTACAAAGCCACGTCCTCTAATCCAAATAAATCGGCATTAAAAACGGAGCGACACAGATCAATCCGGGCAGCTCCAACACGTCAGCCACAAGTTAATTTTACTCAGGCGCAATTAAAGACACCTATCAGGGCATTCAGGACCCTCACTTCCTGTCCCAGTAACGCAGGGGCATGGGCTACAGATGGTGCAGTTTTTAATCCCTCACCCAGTGCTTCATAAATATTTATCTCGCATACTCAGTGTAGATATGCGCCACACCTAGCGTTTAATCAAAAACACTCGATGTCTTACTTCGGGTTTTAATTAAGTTATCGCGAGAGTAGGGAATTTCTCAGGCGCATTCATTCCTAATTAGATGTTAAGTTGCTAGGATGAGGCAACAACATGTTCATTCTGTAAACTGATATCAAGCTCTTCCAAATGATACTCTGGTTAATGATATCTGTGAATCTGCTGAGGTTACATAAGTGATTTTATTTGATAGTGAGGAGGGACTTCTGAATGTCAGCAATCAGCCTTGGGGGGAGCTGTGGTGTGTTTACTAGAGAAAGAGGGGAAGGAGAGAGGGATAGGGCGAATGAAGATTAGGAAAGGAGGGAGGGAGGGGAGACCAGGAGAGAGCAGTCAGCGAGGGAGAGAGAGAGAGGGAGGGAGAAAACTTTTCACTTCTGAGGAGCCACAGAGGAAGCGAGTGTGTGTGGAGCGGCGACCATGCAGGTAAAACGCATTAGCTAATTGCTCAGAACTTAATTAAACGTCATCCGCGATCGCTTAATTGTGCTGATTTGAGAGCATAGAGTGCCTCAGAACTGATAGACAATCGAGCAAACGACGGATTGAACCCTTTAATAATCCGTCTCCTTGTAGAAATCCAACATTAAATCCAAAACTTTTCTGCTACTCGTCTGCCTTTTGCCTGTTCTCCTTAACGCCACCCCCATCGTCGAGGAGGCGACCGCGGCGCACGTATTTCGCTTCAAGTAGCTTTTACGCGTTAATTCTATCGCCAATTACGCATTGAAGCTGTTTAAACGATACTTTAAATGAGCATGTGTTGCAGCGAAACTGTTTAAGGCATGGTTTTGAGCGTCAAACGGGTCTGCTGGGCGGCGAGGAAGGAGGGGGTGCGAGTGTTTTCTAACACATCTGTAAGCGGAGCCCACGTTCATTAATTAAATGGCTTTAGTCAGGCTAGGCCTCAATTTGCGCTGTTGAACAGCAGGCGGCGGGCGGTGCAACACTACATGCCCGATTGGCAGCCCACAATCAGAGGGGTAAGGAAATAAATCGAGGCCGAGGTTTACGATTTGAAGGCGAGTGTTTGTATTTAGTACCAACGTGAACTCAGACGGTTTGTTGAAGCTGCTCTCCCACCTGGAGTTCACGGAGAGCGGGGACAAGCCACTTGGACTCAGTTTGGAGCTCGGTTAATTATCTCTGGCTGCTAACAGGCTAGCTAGCAAAGTGACACGACTGTTAATAGCTCAGCCCCTTCCCTTTTGTATATTAATTTAATGACCATCCAGTCGTCAGTCGGAGACAGCGAATAGATAAAACTGACGCCAGTGCTGCTTATTTCGGTTTGAGATAAGTGTATGTCCATCTGGGTGGTTATTTTCACTAAACTTGGAGCTAACAAGCAATTCCTGAACCTCACTGTAATGCGACGGTACAGGGGGCTCTCTCAGCCTAGCTTACTAGCTAATTGATTCATCTCTGTGTGGCATAGCTAATTAGACTGCTCATTAATTAGCCAGCTTAAAGCACGGAGAGGGTGATATAGCTGTATCTCGGCGATTAATTACAGGACACATGACGAGGGGTTTTAAACATGATATTCACCGCAGATATGGACTTGGCGAAATATTATCTGGTCTTATAACCGCGCTAGCTTGCTAATTGGCATGACAAGGAAGTGAGCCTTGTAGCTGTAAAGGCATTTTTTTTTGTCTTGGCTTTGCTTTAGTTTTTAAGCAACCATAAAGTTTGTTTAACCTACCAAATCAAATTGTTAGAGGACAATCCTCGCTGGTGGTATGTTTTAATCTGAAATAAACAAAGTGTAATGGAGTGTTTTAGAATTGTTGTTGATGCTAGATTATTATGAGTGTGCATTTATTATTATGCAACTTAAGTTTACAATTCAAGCTGTTCATGTATTTGAGAGTTTGCCAAAGATTTATGTGTAACAGAAATGTTTTGATTTTGTGCTGAGAAATAACAATACAAATGTATGTGTTTGCGGTTTGACTTTTTTTTACATAAATCATTTAAGGACATGTTAATAAAATTGTTATATAGGGCACGCATAATGATGTAGCTGCAGTTCTTGTCCAGAGGAAAAGCATGATGGCTCTTGGTCAGTTCACTAAAATGCATATTCAGCAAAAATCCTCTCTGAGTGTGTGCAGCCATCATTTTTTTGTCACTAAATACTTGGTATGTTAGATCTGAATATCTTTAAACCTCCTCTGAGACTGATTTTTTTCTTTTCTTCCTAAGGTATTTGTTGTTACCATTTTTTCATCCATTGTGCATCCTGACTTACACTTGCTGCTAAAGTGACGCCTAGCTGTGGCTTCATCCGATTGGCCACATGGTGTAAACTCACATGTGGCACATGTATTCACAGCTCAGTCTGATAGGCCAAATGTTGGTGTGCTTTGTTCTAATGCATACACTATTTTTATCATTTATGCTTTGCATTATTTTTCCACAACCCCCCCCCCCCCCCCCCCCCCCCGAGTTTATGTCCTCTGTAAATCCATACTACTATGCGCTTTAAAAGACCTATGTCAACACTTTAACCTATATTTATATTTGTTAGGAGGAGTCTGGAGAGACAGTGAGCAGTGAAACCAATGGGGTGGCTTTGTGGCTATGCCCCCTGTGTCAACAAGGACAAGCAGACAGATCCTCCCTTTCTTTGCACCTTACTGACCAACACAGCGTTCTTCCATCTTGTGTTGAGAGACTGCTGGACATTGTAAGTTTGGTTTCAGCAAAGATAAATCTAACTTTATAAGACAAAGAGATGACATAGAAGTGGGTGGTTCCTACATGGCATCATTGTGGTGTATCATATAGCAAGAGAAGTATTAAAATCATGATGGGATTAAAAAAAAACAAGGAATCAAAGCAAAGAGGAACAACTGCTACATGTAAATGAAGACATAAAATATGATACAAACTAAAAATCATCTTGTTGCATTGACACCATACTGTATATCTAAAATGGATAGAAAGTTGGAAAAAAAACCCATGTATGTTAAGAAGAGAGTAATGTGTTTTTATTTATTATAGTAGTATATCTTTAAGTATTTATACATTTGTTAGTCAAAGATGGATTTATGAATAACTTTAATTTATGCCTTCAGGGCAAGATGCAAATTAAAGGCAAGGCTTGCTATGTGTAATATAACCACACTTCAATGTGTCACGCCCAAATGTTGTTGCCTAAAAGCGAACTCCTATTAAAGCAGCCGTTGCAGACTTTTGCTGACAGTCTCCTTTTATTTTCTTTGCACAGGCTGGTCTAAAACAAGCAGCTCGTGCACGAGGAGAAGCCACAGGTGCTCAAAGATCTTCAGGTGAGTGAATGTTTGGGAAATATGGGTTTATAACAAAATTCCTAACTTTATATAGCTATAGTAATATACAGTCCCCTTGTGTTTTCTTTTGAAATTAGCACCATAGTTCTGGGTGTCATATGTTATGTCAGACTTATGTTTCCAAACTATATAATATGTATATAATATGTCTTCCAATTTAGGTTAAATTGTAAACAAAAAACAGAACTGAGTAAAATTATCCTAATAGGGAACACAATTAATACAAATAAAAATCAGAAAATCATACTTGCACTTGCATACTGGCACTGTAAGGGACAAGTACTGTATGATAAAACATTTCTTGTATTTAAAATGTAATTTTTATGAAAGCCAGCCTGTTGCAATATATTTGTCACCTAATTGGACCACGTTTAGGTTTTGTTAAAATGTAATCTGTGATTCTTATAATGTAGCTGTGATAATGTGTCCTATGCTGCAACTTTTAACTTGTATCTGTCTGTTCTTCAGATGCTGCATCCTTAGATTTGAAGGACACAGAAGACCTCAGTTCAGGCCCCTGCCAGTCTAGTGAGACTTCAAACTCTGCAGAAACACTTGGAGGCAAAGACATGGAGGAGGAGAAAGTAATGGAGCAGGACAAAGGTGAATCACAGGCAGAGCCAGAAGAGGAGGGAAAGCACCTTACAGCAGCCAAACAGCAAGCTACATCTGAAAATGCAGAAATCCCAGATGCTACTGAAAAGTCAGATGTTAAAAATGTGCCAGCTGAAAATAACACCAAGCCTTTCAAATGCTATGCCTGTTTAGAAGCATTCCCCAACAAAACTGCTTTAAGTGTCCATTATAACTCTTCAACCCACATTCAGAGGATGACAACGGGCTCTGCGAAGACAGGTGGGGAAACTGATTCACAAAATTCTTCAGTTCCTCTCCTGTCTCGGCCATATATATCAAACAAGCCCTACCAGTGTGCTATATGCAGAGTTTCATACAATCATGCCATTACTCTTGAGAGCCATATGAAGTCTGTTTTGCATCAAACCCGAAGTAGAAATGCTGGCATTGTTGCAAACAGCACAGTGGCTACTAGTAACACCACGTGTGTCCCAAAAACTGTGGCAAGCATATCTGGGAATGGAAATGGTCAGTTAGTCACCACCACTGCCACTTGTGCTGCTCCTGGGACCTTGATGGTTACTACTGCGAAAGATGGAGAGCAGATTCAAACTTCACAAGTGGCTCCCTCTCTCCTCACGTCCCCTGTGGCTTCAGCACAGGCCGTCTCCGCCTTTCTAACCCTTTTAACATCCAGCCCTAACACCCTGTCCCACTCGATTCTCCCCTCCCTGTTCACAGCTGGTGCCCCCGGTGCTGCGGCGCCTCAGCTTGTGCCTCAACCTCAAATGGTCATGCCCTTGATTTTGAACGGGCTCCAAGCTCAAACCCAGCAGCACCCAGAGAACCAGCAAAGCCAGCTCCTTACACAGTGTGTGCCATTCGTAGGCCTCAGCACAGCCCAGCAAGCTCTTCTAACCCAAAGACTTAGCAGCTTACAGAGCCAATGGCCCTCTGCAGGAGTTCCTCCAAACATGCAGCCCTGCTCCGAAGAGCAAAAACAAGCCACAAAGTGTGAGAGAGAACAAGACAGGCAAGACAAAAATGAGAGCGAAGGGAAAATTTCAGATCAGACCAAGGGCAGTGAAACCATAGACACAGAACGCAGCAAAAAAGAGGCAGAGGACAGTAATGAATTTGCACAAAGTCTTAATTTAGAAAGCAGAGTGAAGGTTGGGAATAATGAAGACAATGGCAAGGCACATAGAGATAGCACAACAGATGGAGACAGCTCGACTAATCAGTTGGACCTGGAAGGTGATAAAGCAGCTAGCTTGACTCTCTCCCCAGCGGGCACAGACAAGAGCCTCCGCAATAACAACCTCTCGCCTTCTGTATCCGTGCCCAGCAACTCAAGCCTTAGTCCAATCAATTTAAACCTTACACTTAGCCCTGATTCTACCCCTCAAAAATCACAGTCAGGTACAAGCCCCTGCGGTTCGGTTGGCACCCCTAAAAGCAGCCCGTGTGCAAATGCCTTAACCAAGATCCGAAGTCGGCCCATTTTGCCAGACCCACCTGTGTTGTCCGAGTTTCAGACAGAGGTACTTTGGGCATTTCTTGAATCTCGTAGTGAAGCGGATGCTGCCAGCCCACCCCGCGAGGACTGTGAGGCTCTGGGCAGAGAAGTAGGGCTATCTGAGGATGAGGTTCGTAGGTGGTTGGCTCATGCCCGTCTTGTCAAGCAGAGGCAGAAAGCGGCAGGTTTAGAGCATTTGCAAGCTTTGGCAAGGCAAATTCAAGTTTCTGATGATGATGAGGAGCACTCACTTGTTATAGCAGAAGGTGAGGAAGAAGAAGCTTGTGATAGTCTGGTGTTAGACTTGTCTAGTACAAGGGCAAAGCGGAAACAGAGAGAGTGGGGAAGGGAAGGACGTGGAGATTCCTGTCTCACATCTGACTCAGAAAATGAGGTCTACACTTCTGTTATTGTTTCTGATGAGGAAAGTCACAATGGCTCTTTCAGGGAGGGTGTAGAAAGCCCTGCTAAAGAGGTAGCCCAGCGTGAACTGCATATTGATAAAGGGGCAGTGGGTGGCAAGGTTTTGCGCTCCACGACTGTGTTTCTCTCTGATGCAGAAGATGAGTATGAAGAAGAAGAAGGTGGGGGAGGTCAGAGAGCTAAAAAACGGAAGGGCGCTTTTGAGCGGGACGAGCTGGAGGTGAAAAAGGAAAGGCAGGACTCTGATGTGGATTTGGAGTTGGAGGCCCAAGGGGATCCCCCAAGTTCACAGCTTCATGCGATGGATATCCCCGCTGGAGCTCTCCACTCTTTGCCTTTGTCCCTGGCTTCTTTCTCTCAGCAGTTCCTCAGCCCGTATGTTCTCTCGCTCAGCCCTTCAATGGTTGGGGATGGAAGCAAAGTGCCAGTTTTTTCCAACCCACCAACCATTACACGCTTTCCCAATTCACTGCTGTCGCAGTCGCTCTCTCAAAGCCAAACTTCCCTGTACTTGTCCAATGGTGGGGACTGCGAGTCTGCTCTGGATCTCAGCATGGGAAAAAATAGTTCAAAGTCGCCCTCTTCCACAACATCATTGGCTGACAAAATTGCTGTGCAGAAAGGACAGTTACTTGATGGACTTGGCTTGAGGCCCACCTCTAAGGGTCTAGTGGTCGTTCAAGTTAAGCCTGAATCAGCAGTGCCCACTTCCAATAGCAGCATGAATCTTGTCAATTGCAATAACATGACAAAGTCTACCATTTACATGAGGGCTGCAGAGAAAATGAATGCAGCTCTTTTGGAAAAAGAACGTGAAAGAGAGAGGGAGAAGGAACAGGAGAGAGAGCAGGATCAGCAGGGGAGAAAGGCCAAAGGAAAACGCTATCGAGATATGCGTCGCTCAAGGACCATTATTCAAGCTGAACAACTTGATATTCTCTATGGCTGCTATTTTAAAGACCCAAATCCTGGAAAACATGAATTTGAGCAGATTTCTGAGTGGGTCCATCTCCCAAAGAAAGTTGTTCAGATTTGGTTTCAAAACATGAGGGCAAGAGAACGGAAAGGTGAGGTTCGATTTATCAGTGACGGGACCCTGGCAGCAGTTGGCAAGCCTTTAATCAAATTCACCTGGCCTCTTTCCAAACCCATATTTTCCAACAAGCCAGCAGCCCCCAACAATACAGGGGGCATTGCAGCTGCTCCAATTGTACGTACTTTGATAAAGCCAGAGACAGATCCTGTGAAAGAGCTGAGCAAAGGACCTGTGGTGAAAAAAATCATCCCAGTTCCTATTAAACCCAAGGAGGTTGTTCCTTCTACTGCAGTGCCCCCCCCTTCTGCAGTGCCAAAGACCAAGCTTGAAACCACCAGCAATGTTACAATGGTTAAAGTTACTCCCAAAGTCAATAACCCTGTCATTTTACCACCACCTAAAGAAGCTATCCCTATAGCACCACGGCCAACTGAAAAGAGAAAGCTGGATGAGGATGAGAGTGAGGAAGAACTGACTGACGATGAAAAAGACCATGAAAATGAAATAGTTCATGGACCAGGAAGCACCAACCGCATGGTGCCCAAGCTGCCTACGACACCCATAAATAACAGGCCTTCTGCCACGACAGCAGTCAACAGCAGTCTCTCTCAAAAACAGAATGGGCTCAACTATTGGACACCAAAAGTTCCCATTAAGATCAACACTCTATCAAGAGAACAACTGTCCCTTCCTGCTCACCTCCCTCCGCGCTGCATCGCCCCTCCTCCCACCCCAAGTATCGCTCCAGTCAGCCCCAACACACCCAACTCTGCAAAACTGACTAGCCCCACCACACCGGCTGGAGCAAAATCAAGTCCGACAGAAAACAGCTTTTTGTCCCACTCCTCTAGCCGCAGACCACGCACACACCTGTCCTGCCTACAACTAGCCATTCTGCAGTCCTGCTACGAGACCTGTGCGCACCCAAACTGCCTGGAGTGTGAGGCCATCGGCACAGAGCTCAACCTGCCACTCAAAGTGGTGCAGATCTGGTTTCAAAACACAAGAGCCAAGGAGAAGCGCTGGAAGCTGCAACAAGAGAAAATGGTAAGGGCAAATCACTGTTACTAACCCTTAATCTTTGAGTAATTTTAAATCTGTCAGTGACTCATTGTTTTTCTCCAACTCCACTATCTTTAGACTACCCCATCAGGTGAGAAGGTGGACACAAGTTCAGGAAGTTATCTCCAGTACAGCGCTCTCAAAGCTAATCGTCCCATCCTTCCAAAACCAGTGCATTTGACAGTTACTGTGCCTGCATCTTCCCCAGTGGATGGCCAGCCAGCACCGAAGGAAGTCCTAACAGGCCACTGTGATGCTTGTAATGTGACTTTCGATTCCCGGGCTGCAGCAAGAGAGCATGTCTTCTCTCAACGCCACCTTGCAACTCTGAGAACCACTAACTTTGGCCAGCCAATGTCGCTTATCAGTAAGAATGGCACCAGTAACAGCGGATCCAACAATGTGGCACAGGTCTCTCACTCCACTCCAGTGACCAGCTCTGGCTCTGCAGGGGAGATGCTCATCGAGTTGCCTCCACAAACGGCCACCAGCACCAGTTAAAAACTCAGATCAGGATTGGTCTGCACACTGACTATTTGGACCCATTTGGGCTCCTCAGATTTTAATAAATAAATTTGAGCACTAATCTTCAAAAGCTAATATTGTTTAGTTTTTGACATTTGCTCTCCCTGCACCTGCAATCCTTCACTCATCCCTTACTGACTTGTACGTTTGTTAATCTGAAGATTTCATCAGGATTCACCAGACAATTTCTGTGCTGCTTAACACTGACTCAGCCGCTGCCTGATGAGTGAAGAACACGTCTCCCTAAACACTTAAAAGATTTACCTAATGTTTTTGGTCCTAACCCTGTGGTTATATATTACCTTTCTTCCTATAATTTGTAAAGGCTCAGCTTGCCATGCTTGAACAGTTGAACACAAGACTGATGCAAAAGTTATTCTTCTGATGAAGTGTCCATTTTATGATGGGCTCACACTTTTTTGGGATAATAATACAGATTACCTACATTAACTTGCAGTTTGCGCCTGTGGAATTGTTTTCTTATGCCTACCTGTAGAGCAAAGATTGCTTGGGTATACTATAAACAGACTGACCTGTAGGGAGAAGAACTAGTTTGACTATCACTTTACACCTGCTTCTGGAGTGTTGTCTACCTATTTGTGATATAAAAGAGGTACTTTAAAGAAAACAGGGCTGTTGAGGTGTCCCCAATTAAATGTGCATAAATTTCACGACAATCCTAATAGACAGGGCAAAAAAGTAGAGAGTTTATAATCTTGGCATACCGCACTTTGGACACATTTTACATTGAGAAATGTTTTAAGCATTCTGATGCAAGTGTCTTTCTGGAAAGATACACAAGTGCATGGTGGATGCCTTAATATATAATCATGTGAAATAAAATGATTTTGCTAGAATAATAAAACATGCTTTAGGTGTGCGCATAATGTGCAAGATGGTGGTTCTGAGTATATAAATTTTAAAGCGCTCTCTTTTTAAATTACTTTTAACTTTTTTTTTATTTTTTATTTTTTTTATGTGAGCTTCTGTCAGATAAATTAATTCCATGAGCTTATGTGTCTGCAAAAGACTACATTTACAGATTTTACTTTTATGAATTTTTTGATTCTGTAAAACAGCCCTAAATTGCATATGTGTCCTTTGAAGCTCTTCAATTTTTTTGGGGAAAACACCAATAAAGGTGTAAATAAGAACAGCCTTAAGAGGAAACAGCACCAGGTAGTGGTCCTCGTTTGCGATTTTTAGCCACATCTGTCACTGGGTCATAGTTTTTCTACTGTTTAATTTTCTTTTTTATTCTGTATTTACATTACTTTTTAGTGTTTTACTAAAATATTTATTCATACATCAATATAATTGGTAATTTTCAGGTCAAAAGCCAAACATCAGAAAAGTTGAGGTGTGTTTTCTATGACCTCCACATTGTCTTTAATTTTGAAACTGAGTTACTAATTCTGGGATTGTATGTGCTGTGAAACCTAATCTGACTATATCTGGAAACAAAGACAAGGGAGAAAGCTGGGTATCTGTAGTGTCCCTAAGGGATAAATAGATACTCAAATTACCAAGAAAATTTGGGAACCTTAATAACATGAGAGTTAATAAGATGGTGCTGTTTTGAAGGACACATAACTTACTAAAGATGTTTTCCTTCAATTTAAGTTGTATATTAATGTTACTATTGATAGTTTTAACAAAATGCAAAACTAAAAGCTAAACTTTTGTAAAGAAATATATAAAAAATAACTGATTCCAAAGTAATCCTTTCTTCGCTTTCTGTCTTTCAAAAACCAAAAAGCAATCTTAAAGGTTGACAGAGAGCAGGAGAGGTGTTCATAAATGCAAACTGTAAAGGACGTCCCATGGCTTGACACTTGCACTAGTCCACATTTTTGCACAAGTTACAGACATTTCAACACAGCCATTAAAGCGTCATTAAGATTCACTTGGTGTTGTTTTTGGGGCAAGTGTCTTTTTGGAGAGTAATAATTTGTACAACTTATAGAATCTGTATCTTGCGAGTGAAGCAAGGACTCGAGTGCTTGAACCTCAAGGCTGGGCTCTCACACATACACAAACATGGTGTTGCACTGTCCAATTTAGATAGGTTTTTATGGAGATCTGCTTTTTACTTTTATGTTTCATTGTCACATTGATTATCACTATTGTTATAACTGTACTACTACTTATATGATTAGCATTACTACTCCTCACTGTTTATCATTATTATTGACCCATAATGGTTTTTTAATGCCACCACCGCTCTAAAGGTTATGGTATTCCTATGAATATTGAACAATAGTGGCAGTGTTGTTATGACTTGTTAGATTTATGATTAAGCTTATCTTTTCCTCATCACTTGTACCTGCCTTTTTGTGTTTGGTCTCCATTATGCTTTCTTTGATATACAGAAAAATAAAATCAGTTGAACAACAAATGCAATGCTTTCTTTAAATGCTACTGGTTTTGTCAAATTATACCAATGTACTCTTGTAAGTTGTAAGTAAAGGTCATCTAGGTTAGACAGGAGGAGACAATTGGGGTTAGTGTGCTTAGAATTAATTTGGCGAACAATTGGCCTAGCCAGTGTCTGACTGCAAGCAATATGATAGACGTTTAGCTAATCCAATTAAAACTACGCATGCCTTTTACAAACCGGAACGTCCTTTTCCACTAACCAGTAGGGATGCTTTACGTAAGAAATAGGTAGGTCTAAAATGCTCTCTTCACCAATCAGAATGAAAGTTTTACGCCTGCAGTAATGCTTGGCTCCGCCCCCGCCTTCCATTTCTGAACCGAAGCTGCCGCTTTCGACTGCTCGCCTTTTTATGCACGTTTAAGTAAATAAAACTACGTACTCTCCGGTGAATTTGGGCGACTTTTGTACGGTGGAGCGGATAACAGCGACTATTGTTTGCACTGAAGCTTTTTGATAGTGGTCATTAGAACTGTATCTAGGATTTTTTGACCATTTTAACTTTAGTAAGCGGCTTTTTCCGCGGTTTCCCCCTCGCCGCCCGCTCTGTGTGTGAGCAGGGCCTCCAGCGTCAGTTTAGCCACGAGGTGCGTCGGTGCCGCCGGACCAGGGCGATGGCAGAGTTTGGGAACGGACTAGCGGAGGAATCCCTGCTGGATTCAGACCCCGGACATCCCGAACTCGAAGACCCAGGCGTGGGGGACGAGGAACCCGGGTTAGAAGAAGGAGAGGCCGCGATTGAAGACCCGGTAGGCGAAGGGCATTGTTTTAGATTTGAGAGCAAATACAAAAACAGCACACAGTGTGTTCATATTTTAGTATTAAAACAGACCAGTTCATTGTTTAGCTTTTCTCTTTCAACATTTTTGGGTCACATGCCGTGTGTGTTACTGCTATCGCTGTGTCGGTATTGTCCGCCATTGTGGTTCACGCAGTGCAGTAGAAACCGTGGGAATGGGTGGTGACATGCGCGTTGTCGGCAGCCATTTTGGCGCAACAGCGGCACCAGTTTCTCTGCGCCAGGGGCTGCTCGGGCAGTGGGGAAAGAAAACCCTCATTGCAAAAAAAAAAAAAAAATGCGAGACGGAGATGCTGGAGACAGACTGGGGTGAGGGTAGGACAGGCCGTCGTCATTAGCAACCACCGTGCGAATCGCAGCTTACGGTAAAAAAAAAAAATCTCTTTTGTGGCTTTTAGTTTCACCCTTGCCTTAGTCACCACTGCTGCATTTCATGTCAGGTGTGTGCCCATGCAAAGACAGAGCAATGCGGGCTAGTATTGGCTTACTGAGCATCAGCGACTTGTGCTGCATCTAAATGATGACAGGACCTGCCGAAAGTTAGCAGTTCAATGTCTCGTTATTATGCTTAATTTGCTCGTTGGGCTAGCCTCCACACTGCTGCAGGCTATTTGAACTTTAATTTGCTAGTGTAGCCAATTTGATTTATAGCCAATGTTGGATTTGAGGGGCGACGTGCCCCTGACCACGTTTATAGTTTGTTTTGGTTTGGGTGTACGTTTTCCTTGATTACAGAGTCAACATAGTGATGTGTTTCTCCTGCACACTGGCGCAGAGTTACTCCCAGTTTGTCGGTCCACTCCAGCCTCATGGACAGTGAGAGCAGCATATCCAGCAGCAGGGGCTGCGTTTTTTAAGGGGCTGGGTTTGCATCCTTAAGTATGTTGTTGGGACTCGAAGGGAGGGGAGCATATGACAAAAATGTATAGACAGCGTGGCCATGTTAGGGATGAATGCTCCATTTTCGATTTCTATATCCTACATATTTTGACTAAAGTGTACATTTCATGACTAGTGTGGTCAGAAACATATTGAGAAATGGGTAAAATAAAGAGATGCTCATTTCTATATGCATTTTATTAAATTGTCAAGGATCTTTGTACCATACTTGACAGCATAGACAGCTGTGGATATAGTGAGTGACTCCCACTGTGCTGCACTGCACCACTGTTTGACAAGAGGAAGCTGCTATTTCAAGAGCCTGCCTGTGACTGTATTTACTATAACAGTAACATGTTTTACTGTATGATATGGCTGTTTAAATTCCCCTTTACTGGAGACTTTATCTTACACCACTTTTATTTCAGAGCTGTAATAAATCAAAATTCCTTTAGCTCTTGATTATGCTAAATGTAATTAATAACAATACATTTGACTGCAAAGCATGGTCTGAAGGTGAAAACTGTCCCATGCGTTGTTTTGCAGGAGCTGGAGGCGATCAAGGCCCGTGTGAGAGAGATGGAGGAAGAGGCAGAGAAGCTGAAGGAGCTACAAAACGAGGTGGAGAAACAGATGAACCTCAGCCCACCGCCAGGTAAGTTTTTCTTAACTAATCCACCTTCAAACACGTGATTTCTTCTTTACCCTTAGGACTGTCAATATATTTCCTTCCTGTGCAGTTGGCCCTGTCATTATGTCTATTGAGGAGAAGATAGAAGCAGACGGCAGATCAATTTATGTCGGAAATGTAAGTAACTTTCAAATAAAACTTTTTATGCATGATTTGAAGTTTGAGTAACAACAGTTATCACAACATTTATTTCTTGCTGTTCCCAGGTGGACTATGGTGCCACAGCAGAAGAGCTTGAGGCTCACTTTCACGGCTGCGGTTCAGTTAACAGAGTCACCATTTTATGTGACAAATACACAGGCCATCCCAAGGGGTAAGTCTCTAAAACTACAATATGACTACATACTTTGTTTTTGATACATTTTGTCTATGAAGTCTCTGATCACAATTTGGTCTAAAGTAAAATTAAAATGCACTACTAAATTTCTGATACTGATATTTTGAGTTTTATGTGAATTTGGTTGTACCTGTGTTTTTAAAGAACCCATTAATCTTTTCTGTTGGGGTTGGAGGGAGTAATTCTTAAATTAACAATTTTCATGTGTCTCTCAATTTTCCAGTTTTGCATATATTGAATTTGCAGACAAAGAGTCTGTTAGGACAGCCATGGCTTTGGACGAGTCTCTTTTCAGAGGAAGGCAGATAAAGGTAAGATGCTTTATTTTAACAGATTGGTGTGTGACCTCCAACTTTACTTTTAAAAACAAGTAAAAATATATTTTACAAGTTGGACGTGAATTTTGCATCCTTATCATAAGATAATCTTAAAAAGCCTTAAATTTTACCTGGAGTTACCCTAAAAAGAGCATTTGCTCTAGTATATAGATTATTATTATTATTGTTATAGTTACAGTTACAGTTACACACATACAGTTGGACATTGGAGATCACGTTGACTGTGGTTATCAGGTGGGAGCGAAGCGGACAAACAGACCAGGCATCAGCACCACAGACCGCGGGTTCCCACGGGCTCGGTTCAGGTCACGAGGAGGCAACTTCTCGTCTCGTGCACGTTACTACAGTGGCTACACACCGCCCAGAGGCAGAGGAAGGGCCTTCAGGTGAGCCCCATGTCACTGGGACATTACTCCACCAGCATGCATGGTTCACACCATTTACACACACGACTAAGGAAACAGAAAGATGTCTTTCCTATTCCCTAATTTAACATACGGTGAGCGGGTGGAGGAATGGTCAGTTCTTAAAGTTGGGATTAGGCTAAAACAGGAGTACTGTCCTGGTTGATTGAGACAGATTGTTTGTGAGCAAATGCATTTAGCTGACAGGGTTACCACATGTCCAACTTTTGTGAGAGAGAAAAAATAAATGATCTAGAAATTAATTAAAATTATTCTTGAAAACTTGCCATTGCCTCTGAATTTGATTTAATTAAGTGATCAGATAGCTTGGTGGTACTTTACACTAGTGAACCTGATTTTAGTTGACCCTTTTGGGCTCCTGTCATTTCTGGAGTTTAAACAAAAACTGAGAGGAATAGTTGTGATAATTAATGGCCCTTGAATTTGTAGTTTACGATTTGCATTGTTCAGTAAAAGTCCTGGAAATGTCTCAATTGCTGTGTTTCATAGACTTCCTTAGAGTTGCTTTTTTTTTTTTTTAGAAAGAAAATTCATTATAAGTCTCAACTATTTTGGTTGCTCAACATAACCTTAAATAATTGCATGTTGCCAGGACAGTTGTCTAGTCTCTTTTGGCACTGGGAAACTCACATGACCTAGGACCACCTGAGGAGGCAGCCTCTGTGTGCATCACTCGGTCTTCCCAGCTGAATATCCTCTCTGAAGAAGTTGGAGGATTTGTTGGGCCAATGCCAAAGCAATCTGCTGCTGCTCAATGATAACAGAAAGGCAAAGCTCTAGTTATTGTATCTTTTAGTTCTTACACAAGAAAGGCAAAATAATTGTAACTTTTGTTACAGAGTGGAAAAAGTGTGAAGCGAGTAGCTTTCAAGTTATCTATTCAAAACTCTACAGCAATGGGTAAATGTGGTAGTGTTTATTTGTTGGTACTGTTCATAGTTTTGCAAAGGATTGTGTTGACAACTGGGTTGCACCAGATTTCTGGCTTTCTCCACATATGTGCAACAGGGTCATAACTGTTTTGGTGGGATGAATTGAAGTCTGATGGATATCACTTCACAGTCCTAGGGGCTCTTGTAGTTTTCTAATTGGCACAGATCGGCTTGCTTGGCATTTTGACCTGGCAATAGAGGGTTGATTTAAAAGACTGATGTGTTATTTCAGTATAATGTGATTTCTGAGTAGTTAATAATCTGACTACTTAATTGCATAGACACAAAACATTAAGACCCCACTGTGGAGCCTTCTTATTTTGTCTGACACTGTCAAAGAAACAATGGTGCCAAAAGACCAGCATGCCAACTTCTGACACATGCACTAGGCTTTGAAATGGAGAGATTCTGATTTTAATCTTTTTTGATGATAAGCATCTGGAAACCCACTTTGGGAGTATTGCCTAAGACTTAATGCTCTGACAAGGCAAGACTATTTTCCAGTATATTTTCCTGAATAATTGGCTGTCTAAAAGCTTGAGTGCAATTTGCGATTATCTTTGTTTCTGTGTTTATCTCGCTGCTTACACTGTTGCCATGACCCTGTACATAACTGTTAGCGCTGGTACAGTGTATTACTATTGAGTGAGGCTGTCCTATACTCATTCCTTTTGTGTGCGAATGCGCCTGGACCTCAAGGTCAGAATCTCTCTAATCACTGTGTGTACTCACCCCAGCCACTCCCGCACATACCAAGGAGCCCTAACACTAGCCGTGCACTTACTGGGATCTGGCCCGAGCTGCAGGACAAGGCACACTCACTTGGCTTCATGTCTATAGCCACATATACACACAGTAAATGCAAAGATAACTAATAGTGATGGTAATTGTATTCTGTGATAAAATGTTGTTTTATTGCTCCCAATTGTACATAGACTGTAGTTAGTATTCCCATTTTGCTATTATTGACAAACACATTATGTATTTGATCTGACTAGAATCACCCACAGGAGAAGCAGACTGAGTAGCAGAGCAGCGGCACACTTGTTCTTAATCACCCCCTTTTTTTTTTTTAAACAAGAGCAGAAAGGAGGTGTGGTTGCTGCATCAGGAATTCATCTCTAGACCAGTTTTAGGTCTGTGCCGCTTTGAACCGAGCCAGGCTCATGTTTGGAACAATATCGCTTTTCACTGGTGCCTTGTCTTGTTGTGGGAGCACATCCAAAAAAACTCAAAATCAATGCCTTTTGCCCGGTCCCACTTGGGAAGACAGACGCTTTCCAAGAGTTATGCTCCATAAAGCGTCTGGCACCAAATTCCCTTTTACATTTGAGTCTCAACATTTAACAAGGCCACAGAAGATAATCTCTATCAAGCCTCAGATTACAGAGCATAACAACTATTAATGGATAAGGTTATTGGCACAACCATGAGCTATAACAGAGATGGGTAACTCTTAAAAAACAGTTTTGAAAATGGTGCTGTGGATGGTCTGTTATTGCTATTGGATAATGCTCAACACAATAAATAAACAAAGCCAAATACATGCCAGACTAGAGTGTAAACTAAACAGAGACACTTTTGACCTGACCTGACCTATTAATGGCCAAATCAGGTCACATGGAGCAAGTGTATAGCAGTTATAGACTCTAACAGCTGTGAAGTCTAGGTGTATAGTGATGAAGTTTTTATTGGGTGGGTAAAAATAGAATGTTAGGTCTGAAAGTTTAATTGCACAAATAGCTTCATTGTGAGGAAAAAAGTGACCATGTGTAATATTTTAGTGGCTTTGCTCATATGTGGTAATAATAGATCTAACCAGAAAATCCCTAACCTCTTAGAAGACCTAGCATATGTGTAAGGTAAAATTACTATTGTCCCAAGTTGGTTTGACAAAAGGCTGAGATTTTGAACCAGACAAAGAACATTATCTGTTTGATAATTATTTTGTTGCTGTGCTTTTTGTAGTATGTATGCCCTGCATGTCCATGACCATTACATGCATTACACTCCTTTTCAGCCTTCACTCCCAGAAACGAGGGTTCATTACTGCAGCCTGACCCCAGCCTGGTTTCAGTCCCAGCTACTTTTTTGTGTTTGTTGCCACTGAACTGTGTGTGTGTGTGTGTGTGTGTTGTGTAATAGGAGATTTTGAGACGCGTGCTTGGCCTCTGTGTGTGTCTGAAAGCTAATGATCCTGTCCCTCCAAATTGTCAAATATGTGTGTGTGTATGTATGTGCACTGTCAGTGCTGGGGATATATAAGTGTGGTGCTGTTTGTCCTTTCCCCACAGTGACCCCAGCGGCGGCTCTCAATCATAGAGAGTCGCATAGAGAGAGAGAAAGAGGGAGAGAGTGCCTTTGCTGTCCCCTCACACCCACACACCAATAATTATTTTAATATCTGGAAACTTTTCCTCCTTTTTAAAGCTGCTTTCAGCTTCTTGTGACCTACTGTAGCCTTTTTTTCATTCACTCGCAACACTAGGATCAAAGGCACAATACTGTTAAGATGCCTACTTAGCCTCAGGTGCACTTTGACATAGACACTTTACATTTGACCCTGGAGTTCACACACTTAATAACTTCACACCATGAAAGTTGGTGTGTCTTCTTAAGCCAAACAGAAAAACTCACCCTCTTTTTCTCTCTCTCTTTTCCAGGGGCCGAGGGCGAACAACATCGTGGTATTCCCCTTACTAAACACCCATTCCCTGTCCCATACTATCTCTCCCCTCTCTGTTCCCATTAAAAACACACACAATGACAGAGCCCACCCCCTTCCCCCCCAACAATAAAAGAAGAAATACCCAGAGGAGAGGAGGAAAAAAAAAAGACAAAAAATGGAAAAAAAAAAAAAAAAAAAAAAAACCTCCTCCTGGACAGAGAGACTGACTGGCCACGGTGTGTGTGTGAGCGTGCGTGTGCCGAGGTTGGTGCAGTCACCCCTGGTAAGGTATTCGTTGGCCATTGAGGGGACAACAAGGTGGCAAATTTTTCTTTTATTTTGTTGGTTTTGAGGGCGGGATGAGCGGGGGGAAAAAAACAAAACAAAAAAAGAGGGGGAAATGTGAAGATTATGGTACCTCAGGCTGCAGCTGTGTGTCCTTTGGTCTGGCTGTGACCACCTGCTTTCACACCATCACCAACACAGCCCACCCACTCACCTCCACTGCCACCCCAAAAAAAAAAAAAAAAGGAGAAAAAAAGAGAGACAAACAAACGGGGGGCAACAAGAATGGATACTGTTCATATATTTTGTTTTTATTGTACCGTACATCTGTGTAGCAGAGTACTATTTTAAGTTTGTGGTTGGAGTTTCTCATTACCTCCTCACCCTTTGACCCTTGTGTGTCTCACCCCTGTCCTCACTCCATCTTTACTGTCTTTCCTTTACGTTCCTGCTCTTTTTGGCCTGATTTTGTCTTTTCTCCGAACAGTGACGGAGCATCAGTATTCAGCTGGATAATTCGCACCTAATTTTTTATTTAATTTGCGGCGTCATTTTTATCATGTCCACCTCTTGCATGCCTACAACTCACATTTAATCCTCGACAGCCAGTGTTTTTATTTTTTGAGCCACACCTCCATCTCCAAATCTATTTCCCAGTTTTCTCCCTCATGTCCCTCCTTCCTTCCCCTCTACTCCCTCGTCCCGGTCTGTCCCCCTCCTCTCTCTGTATATTAGACCACTTCTTGTCGTTTCAGGTTTCAGGACCAGTGGAGGCTGACGACCCCTCCCCAGGTGGCACCGGCGCCGCCCACTGTCTCGGCGGCGTCTCTCTCACTCTCTGCTCCCGCTATGCACACTCACCCCATCCTGTCCGTGTGGGGGGGTGGGGGAGGGGGTCAGGGTGACCACAGACCTGCTGCAGGGGGAATTTACTACAACAGCAAGCGCTGATGACTCTTAGTCCTTTTTTTCCCCACACGCATCAACGACATGGCAGGCATACACACACCAACACATACACCTTCCACAGGCACTTACAGAGAGGCAGCCAACACCACACAGAGTTTCTACACAGAGCCAGCGGAGCTAAAGGCAGGCAGGCTAACGTAAGAGAGAGGACAGCAGGAACAGAGACTAGGGAGTTTTTGGGGTGTACAGTGCGGACCTTAAAGCGCCCCCTTTCTCTGACTTGGCACAGTGCAGTCACGGCTTGTCTGAGGAGGGCATCGGAGCTAATGGCAATGATTAATTTAAATAAAGAGTGGGCCGGAGCTGTTATTTTAGGGAGGGGAAAGTCAGGGGTGGGGTTTGTGTGGAGGCATTTTTGTTTTTATTGGAAAAAAATAAAGGGGGAGTGGGTTTGAAAACAAATGTTTTGCATTTTTATTTTTATCCCATGAGTCTGTAATTAGAAAAAAAAATAAAGACATTGTGTAAAAATGATTGTGTTTCTGTGTGTTTGTTATACAGCTTATGAAGATAGGACTGTGTCCATCAAATTTGGAAGCAGGATTGATTTAACATAGCAAAACCTCAGACGAACCACAAGTTATTAGTTTGACTCCCAAAAAATACCAGGATCTGATTTAATGTCACGTGTTAAACTCTAATTTCACATGCCTGTTAAATGTCCTTGGTATAGAACTGAAGGGGAAAACAAAGCCACTAAACCATTACTAGTTACTATTGTAAAAGCAGCATGACTGCCACCTAATGGCAATAAATGGTAAAATACAGCCAACTTGTAGTTTATTCCACAAATTACATGAAACAGTTATACATGGCAATAAAAATTAAATTTGTCATCAATAGATACCAGGCAAGACTTATCTGTGTTTTTTAAATGCTGCAAGATAAAGGAAAGGAAAGTATTAGATTTCTTAGTACATAAATATATAAAATTTATAACAATTTATAGCACAACTAAATCCTAACTAAAATATACATTCTCACCCTTTCGTTTAGTTTTCTTTTTCATGAGTTTCTTCTTTTTCTTAGGCCTAGCACTGTCCCCATCCTGTAACAACAAAATGTTATTAAAAAAGGTTTATGTTTCCAGAGCACAGCCATAAAGGAGCAAATAAACCTCAAGCTTGAATGATTTTTCCACAGCTGCCACGGTCTTTTAATACAGACTCATTACTTTTAGACTCATTAGGAAGTCTTCTGGACGTAAATTTAGACAGGAAACTGTACAGTATCCAAACCAACGAAGTGTAGACACAGTGGAGCTGATGCCAAAGTTACTGCCAAAAGTGAGTTACTAAATTATACAAGTCTGGAAGTACATAAAACTTAGCATACCTCTTTAAACTCCAAGTGCTAATCCAATTAATTGTATGCAAACAGCAAAGCAAAGTAGTTTTAAATCTATGTTCCATATTGCAACTTACCATGCCAGGCTCTCCGCCCGTTAGCGCTGAGATGTCACCAAAGTGTGTAATACCGCCAAGCTGGCCTACCATCCCCATCATGCGCCTCTTTCTTGCGTTTTTCTGACTCTTTGGCACGTTGAGACGGACCATCATTGACTCCTCATAGTTTTTCCTATAGAGAAAGCAACAGTCAGCCAATAACTACCACACAAAATACATACACTGATTTATAGTGTCGTTTTCACAGGGTTTCTGCAGGCTTTAATAAGTTCAATAAGTTAAGTTTAAGTTAAGTTTTTTAAGACCATTGCTCAAGAAAAACAAGACCCTGTTTTAGTCAGCAATGGAGACTGAATGATTAGATTCTTCATGTAGATGTAAACATAAAGATCAGGTAAAACTGATTTATACTTCTACAGCATGTTACAAACTTATACAATTGCACAACTAGTCTTTAGCACAACAGTTTGTCATGCAAAGTAGGACTGCACAACATGAGGAAAATATGCAGTAACTGTTAACTACTGTACACTGGTAGAACGTACTATGTCTGAATCAACTTTCACATAGTAAAAGCTGAATTAGATTAGGCCCTATCTTCAGAAACATTAGGTTCTACACTGACTTTACACTTTCAAATATATATCACACAAATTGCTGATGATCTTCAAAAAAACTAATTATTGCACAGATTGCTATACTTGAATAACCACAACATGAAAACTTGCTTTCTCACTATAATGCGAGTAAAGCAAATAATGGTAATTTCTTACTATTTGTATCATAGTGAAAATGTCTACAAGCTACAGATATTGAAAAACAACAGTCTATTATCGACTTCTGATGTCAGCCTTATACCTGTGGAGCTCATCACGGGTCTCGCGCTCGCTCTGGAAGTCCTGGTGGTCCCTGATCTCCTCCGGTGCGTCGCTGTACTGCTGTCTCAGCTCCTGAATCACTGAACTCCTCAGAGCAGCTCGCCGCAAATGCTCAACCTGGGCTTTCTTCTTGTCAGCCTCAGTTATGTCGCCGTCTGGAGAAACAGGTGATAATTATTGATGGCTTAAATTCAAACTGTTCATTTTTGTTGTTTATTATAATCTCACCATAATGCACAGGGGCAATCTTTGGCGGGACATATTTCTTGCTAGTAGAGTGGGTTACTTTCTTATCTGAGGCTTCCTTATCCTCTTCTTCAGACTCAGATTCACTTAACTGAAATATAAAGATATTAAAACCATGATATAAGGTACACCATAACATTATTCTTCAATATTCTTCTCAATATTATAAATATAAACACCCTTACTTTGCTGAGGAGATTTTCGGGATTAGGCCGAAGTTGTAGAGGATCATTTTCAGCTAAAATAATAGCATTGCGGTTAGAAAACAAGCATTATAAGTACCTAAAAGTATAAATAATCTCAAAAGCATTTCACAATTCTCACCCAGACTGCCAGTAACAGCTGTGCGCACTAATTTATCAATCTGGTATTTTAGTTTATGGTCCAGTGGCCGCATCTTCTCCAGGGCCTTAACAACAACAGAACAGATACACTCAGTCAGCCATAAAAAGCATCAGGATGTGTGCTAGGTGTGTTTGTGGTTAAACGGTCTTATAATAATATACTTGAAAGACATAGTAACAATTAATCGTTATGCTGTACAGTTGAGTAAAGGTACAGTGCCATTGGAGTTAGGACAAATTAAACCTAAAATTGTTAATTGATAATAGCTTCTTAAGACTACCAATTCATCAATTAAAGTATATTAACTGAATATGCATCCCTAATGTGTGCATTGCTGTACTCTGTATATTTTTTACCGTTCTGACAGTGACAATCCGCTCCAAAGCCTCACTGTCTTTGATACGGCCTCCTTCTGTCTTGATGCTGATCAGGTGGGTCAGGTCTTGCAAATAAAACAGAAGAAGGTGATATCGGAGGTCTAAAAAGGAGAGACCCTAATTGGGAAACAAAACAAAACAAAACACAGTTGTTAATTCTTGATGTGATTCAACCATAAGTAAATATTAAATGCTTTATTCTCTGGCACACACATTCTAAAAGGCATTTTACTTATTGTGCAAAAAGGATATTTCTTACTTACCTTTGATGTCCTAAAAGCGCCATCTTTCATTTTATTTAGGAGGTCTCGTACGTGACCTGTGACTGCCACCACCTAAACTCAAAATTAAAGACAGAAATTTATCAGCAAATGGCCGGATGTTTTACAATAGTATTTTAATGCCTTTCTGGTTACGTGAAGATACACGTTACCTGTTCAGTAAGGTTGTTAAGCAGTTGCACAGCTTTAGGTAAATCACTTTCTATCAAATCCTAGAAAAAGGTAAGAATTCATTACACAGAGTAGAAAATACCCGAGTGGACATAATGAAGTGGAACAGGTTAGCTCAACTACGCTAGCTAGCCTTTTGTCTTTTGTTAAGCTAAAGTAAATAACACAGCATTAACGTTATTTATATTGGCCATACGGTCAAATAAAACAAGAAAATAGGTTTAAATGTGACTCACAGCTCGCAAAGTTTTACTCACGTTGTCAATAGAGGCAGCCATTTTGATTGCAATGCTGCCTACGGAAGCCGCCGAAGAGCAAAGGTGACAATTCCCGCAATAGCTGTTGCCACGCTAAAGATGGGTATGAATGAATTATGCTTTTGTAACATTTTATTACACGCACGGTGCGTATAATCTAAAGAAAACCATGTAATTAGCGTTTTTGCATATGTCTTAATTATGCTGAACCAAACCAGTGAGCTAAGAAATGAATGAACCTTTGATTTTTAAGTTTTGCATTTTTTTACATGCTTTTTTGTCAAATAACCTATCAGTATATATGGTTTATAATCATTCAGTGGTCTTGGATTTGATGATTACACAACTTGAACAGAAGATGTGTGAAGAGAGTAAGTGATGGGAGGGAGGGGAGACAGAGGGAGGAAGTGTTGGCTGTGACATATACACATATACCTGTCTGTCTCACTTTTAGACCATTTTCACAAAGACTTTCAGAGAAGAACCCGGAGACACAGCTCAAGTCATCGTAAGTCACAGCCTTACTTCAATACAGCTCTTTAGAGGGTTTTCAACTAGGTACATAGGTCTTTTATAGGCCTAATAATAGATGAGGTGATGTGTATTTTATTAATTTATAAAACATGTATAAATTCTTCATAATTAAGTTATTATGGCTATTTTTTTGTGTTGTATACATCCCCAGAATTAATAGTATTGTGACTTACTATTTATTTCTTCTTCATATCGTTTTATCATACGATGCTATAGAATAACAAATTACAAAGCTGGTTAATTTGTTAGACTAATAGCCTAATTCCTATTACTAAAACCATATATAGCCAAGAAATTCACATAAATGTATAATTTTTATTAAATAATGTTTACATTTAAAGTTGATGTGTTACTGTAACAAATAAAGCATTAAAATCAACCAGTTGTGTAAATGTACTTTTACTTTAGATTCTTTGCTTTCACGTTAGTAAAAGAGACACAGGATACATCGATAGCCTACTTGCAATGATTTACCAATGAAAGCCTTTCTATTGTCTCTAACCCTTTTACATTACTCATTTATATTTTTTCATGTTTTGCTCTAGATGTCTGATTCCAGGGTTTCCTCTGTGATCCAGGAGTGGGTGAGCTCTTACCCGGGACAGGCCCACTCTTCCCACTCCGTCCCATCGGCAGCTTCGGCCAGTCACCTCTCTCAGATGGACCTGCTCTCATACGGCCAGGTCCCGGGCCTGGTCAGAGGGGAGGACAGAGGGGTCAGTGAGCAGATGATGGGACTGTCCTACCTGCCTTATACCACGTCCTGTCTCAGTAACACCTCCAGCTCTATTGCAGGGGCCAACACACACCATCAGAACCATAGTCCTCAACAGGTGGGTACATTTGCCTGTACATCTCATATAATTGCATATTTAGAAAACTGGGAGGCAGGTTTAGCCATTTTATTTTATTGTAAATTTGAGAATTTCTCCTTGATTATTTTATTGTAACTAACTTTTTACAGTTGTTAAAATATTACTTCTCTAAATTATGTTATTACCACCTTTTTAATATCAAAAAAGATTCACCATTTCATGCACAAGTTATAAAGTAATTAGAACAATATTTAGGCTTCAAATAAACTAAACATTACAACTACAGTAGCTCATCCTCTCAGAGAAACACTCCTGACCCACTCTTTCATAATAATTTTTAGTACTCACGATGTAAACTTTTCTTATTTTAGCATAATCCTTGTGAGAATGTTGAATCAGTGTCTGTCTCTATTCTCAGGACTTCTCACCGTTCCTTCACCCCTCTCTGCGTGGCCCGGTGCCAAAAAGGAGCATCAGCAAGGACAGTCCCGAGTACCGTGTGAGGCGTGAAAGGAACAACATTGCAGTGAGAAAGAGTCGGGACAAGGCCCGTCGGAGGATCCTGCTGACCCAGCAGAGGGCCATGCAGCTACAGGAGGAGAACCAGAAACTGCAGCTGAGGATAGGGCAGCTCACACAGGAGCTGGACACTCTCAAACACATCCTGTCCCAGAGACACCTGCAGGGGGCTGAAGAGGGGCCAGGGGACACCATCTGAATACAGGCCATATACACCTGGAATTAATGTGCTAATACAAGTGTACAAGGAGAGGCAGGAAAAATGAGAAGCTCAAACAAGACTGTTCATAGATGATGATGATAGAAGATGATTTGTACAATATTTACAACCCTCTTTAAGGTGAACTTAGAAATTTGAAAATAATGTTATACATTAAGAGACATCTGTATAGTTTAAATGTTTTAGTGACTTTGTTTGTGCTCCCTGGGTACATCAGGACCAATAAGTGGCTCACAAACAGGTTGAATAAAGTCGTGTGTAAAGATATATATATATATATATATATACGCAATCAGACTAGTTAAAAGCCACTGATATTTAATATCCTCTGTTGTTGTTAGGGCTAAAAAAACTTTTAAAAAGCTCTTAAACCACAGTGATGTTATAATCAGTTGACATTGTCTGTGTACAGTATAGCCTATTGTATATTCTGTTCAAACTATGCCACCTTGGATATGCTGTTGGGTGTAATCATATATTAAGTGAAAGAGCAAAGAAATGAAGGGTACTAGTGATTAGATTTTGCCATTGCCTAATAATCTACCTTCACAGTACAACTTGGTTGTTTTGTTGCCCAACTTTGTTTCACAACAATGTTTGATTTTGCAGGCAGCCCAAGCAACAATATGTTCTTTCTGGCACTATACAGCATTGTTCACTTATGCATATGTACAATTGTATAATTTTATGTCAAGATTATGTAAGTCTTATTAAAGACATTATCGCTGGTGCTGGCTTCCCTCAGCAATCTGTTTCCATATCTAAAAATGTAGTACAAGAACATCTTTGATTGCAGAGTGCATGTGTTTATGAAGTACAATTTATGGAAAAAGGTTTGATGTAACTGCAGAGTGTATCATTAGGCATCATGTCTGTTTTATTCTGTCTTCTGTCTTCACTGCATCCTTTCGTCGGAGGAACTCACAGTGAATCTGCCCCATCATTTACCATAAGCAGTCCTACCACAGAAACGGACGTCACGCTGAGGACCGTTGTTCACCAGCGGTTTCCCTTTTGTGGGATGGGCAAGATTTCAACACATTGCAGGACGGAGATGAGGAGCGAAGAGATGGTATCAGTGTCTTCGGGCTGCCAGGGCTTTCCTGTGGCTGTGATGGTAGTGGAAGGACATAGAGATAGGGGACATAGGGAGGGGTTAGGGGGCAGACAGCCAGAACCTCAGGAGACACAAGCACTACAAAATACTGTGATTATACAATTCAAACATCCTTAGGTGATGAAATCTGTGACTTATTTAGACACCGATTCCCACAGTCAGAAATGTACACAGTTGTCCCATGTACAGATGAAATTAACTGATAAAATGATTTAGGGCAGTAATGTTTAGTTCAAGGACCCACCCAAAACAAGAATATATACATCTCCAATATTGTATTAAAATTAATCACATCAGATATCTTTAAAACGGTTTATTCACGTTCTTTAGAGACCAGCTTTGTTGTTCTTTTGTTCTTTTGAACTTTATTGATTGTTATTGTGGCTTTATTATGTTTTTTCCTATAATTTGCCATTAGCCTCTCAGATCAGCATAAGGATAGCTACAATTTACTAAATAAACCTTTGGGTCATAAATGTGGCTTAGAAATATGCTGATAAATACAGTAAATGGTGCTTTTACAAGTTACACTGATGAAATATAATCACTATTATGAGAAGTCATTCAGAGATATGGGGCAGTGAGTCACCCATACTGTTTTTTTTGTTTGTTTGTTTGTTTTAAGTATTTTTTTTTTATTTTTTTTATGTCTAGATGTCATGTTTGAGGTCCTTCAGAGACTCGCTACTGTTGCTCTACTTTGTTTGCCACAGTTGTTTGATTTTTATTTCAGTAAAACAGGTCAACAGACTAATAACCAAACTGTACTATTTAAAACATTTTGAGTCAAGAAAGGTCATGTAATAGCTAATTAAAAAATGCACCAGACACTCAATTTTAATTTTACTGATTTATATGAAAATCTGGTGCTAATTAGTAATGTTACGATTATTTACCTTTTACATTGCCTAATAAGCAAACTTAAACTTCACAATATAACTTGGATGTATTTTCTTGCCCAACTGTGTTTCTCAACAATCATGAAAGGTAATTTAGGTTATTACAACATTTAGCAGACATTTAATTAAACTAATACCACTAATACTACTACTACATTATAATTAAATAAAAATATTAGGTCACATTTTGCCTCCATATCTCAACATGTTGTAAGTTTAATTATTTACTCATAAATATACTTTGCCTTTTTCATCTATCAATTGGTTTTGACATCAACTAAATGTATTTTAAGGTGTGTATGGTTGAAGCATGTTTTCCCATAGCTTTACCTGTGTACCACACTAAACATAAATGTAAAACTTTATTATTTTATGTTTAAAACAAGCTACTATTAACTTTATCTTCCTAAAAAGCAGGGTGAAAGTGTTATTGGGGTATAAGTTCCAGTCATGCATTAAGCGACACGGTGTAAGTTCTTGTGTGAAGGTGTCATGTTGAAATGTCCTGCAGCATCGTGTGGGGCAATCTGTGGTCCCAGGACTGCAACATCTCTGCAAAGTGAAGAAAGACTGTATTTCACCGACTCTATAGTGAGTTACTCAACAACAAACAGCAAACCAGAGAATAAACTCAAGCATAACTTCTATTTGAACATACTGTATCCGTATGTGTTATAAGGACCTACGTTTGAGAGCAGTGAATGATCAGAAAAGACAAATTCCTTTGGACATATCTCTTCACACCTAAATTAGAAAAGGTCATAGGTCAACATGTCAACATAATCTCTTCCTGTTTCCTTGTATACACATCTAGATATGCTTAAATATGGCAGCATATATTACTTCAACATTAATATTCATTTTCATTCTTGAGTAGTAAGCTTAGATAAACCAATACGATGTTATAAACATTAATCTAAATCAGTCTCTGTTCTCATGTATTCATGATACTCATGATGTATAGAGAGCTACCACAGAGTCAGTGTGCAGATACGGGATCACCAGCTGGTTTGGCAACTTATTGGTCAAATCAAGACACAAATAGGAAATCTGTTTAAATTAGCAGGAAAAATCATGGAGACCCCAGTTCCTTTGAGCCCACAGGAGTTCTTTGAGCAGGCCATGAGGAGTCAGACCAGGAGCATCCTCCCTGACCCCACTCATGTGCTTCACCCTGAATATGAGCTGCTGAACTCAGGGAGGAGGTACAGGGTGCTCCTGTGTCGGCACAGTCATTTTAAACACTCTCTTGTCCCCACTTCAGTGAAGCTCTTAATGACCATCAGAAGTGATGTTGTGTTTGTGATGTGTCTCTGCGCTGAAGAGTGGTAGGGAGGGAGGAGTTGTGTCGCCCTTGTCTGTTGTTTTTGTCGTATTGTATGTGCAACTGACCTTTCCTGTCCAAGACTAATGCCTCCTAAGGGAGACAAATAAATGTAACTTAACTTAACTTGACTTAACTTAACGTAACTTAACTTATTGTTAATTACATATTTAATAATGTTTTATTACAGATGAGCTATTCTTTTTTCCCCCCAACTTTATTTATTTAACTTTTTTTGGTTATTAATATTTTATTAAATTCCATGTTTCCACAATCAAATTCAAAAACACGCCGAGCACAAATGAAGCACAACCTCCCTCCCAAATTTTGGACCAGTAAAAACATCAAGATCACAGCTTTGAGGTTAACAGGTGACCCCTGGCAATCAGTAACACAACCAGACTCATGTAAAGCAGTACAAATATCACTGCTAACCATTTTCAACAGATTGTATCTTGATGCTTATAAGGGGAAGTGGCCATGACTGTGCTCTGTGGATGAAACATGAGTGCAGTAAAAAAAAAAAAAAAATCATATAAAATGAATATAGTAAGTAATAAGTTATAATAAGTATATGTTCCTAATTTTTTAAAATGCTTGAATGAATAAATAAATAAATAAATAAATAAATAAATAAATAAATTATATATATATATATATATGTGTGTGTAGCAGCCTACCCTTAGCAAATGAACACAGTCACTTTTAATTGCATAAACCAGTAATTTAAACTCTAGAGGGCGCTGATTTTCTGAGCATTTAACAACACTGGGATATTTCTAGTTTCAAATAGTTTCAAACAATAAAAACAGTGTATTGGTGTTTGGTTCCTGCTGAATATATTAGAAAATTAGTATGAATTTGTGTACAAAAATTCTTAAACCTACTATTTTTTGCCATCCAAGTTTGTTCAGTAGTTTGTTGTGTAATTAAACCTTGCATGTCAGTCAGTTTCACTTTTTAAACAGCCGTCGCTTGAAAAGACTTTGATGAATGGCTCCATCATGTGGCGCGAGAGCAGAACGAGCAGCTTTATGGAGAGATGCAAGAAACGACAGATGTCTCACTCTGGCGCTCTTTACTGGAGTTCACGTTCATGAAAACATCTTATGAATGATGAATAGCAACATAACATACATACTATAAATTGATTTGAAAAAGTCCTGGTTTTAGTCATGGTTTAGACCTGGATTAGTCTTGGTGTAGTCCTGGTTTAGTTTTGGTTTAGTCCTGGTGTACGCCTGGTTAGATTTGGTTAAGTCCATGTTTAGTCTTGGTGTAGCTCTGATTTAGTCATGGTTTAGCCATGGTTTAGTCCTGGTTTAGTTTTGGCTTAGTTCTGATTTAGTTTTAATTTAGTCCTGGTGTAGACCTGGTTTTGTCCTGGTTTAGTCCTTAACCAGTTAAGTCTTAGTTTAGTTTGGGGTCAGCGCTTGACTTGGCCTGGTTAAGGCACAGTAATCCTTTGGCTCAGACCTGGCTTAGACTTTGTTAGACTCAGAGTGAGTTCGGGATCTCATGAAGTCTGTCGGGGCCCTGAGTTCTGGTTTAGTCCTGGTTTAGTCTTGTTTTATTTCTGTTTTTTTTTTTTTTTTTTTTTTTTTTCAGGTTTAGAGCTAATTTAACCCTGGTTAAGGCCTGATTTAGTCCCAGTTTAGACATTGTTTAGACCTTGTTTAGTCTTTTTTTTTTTTTTTTTTTTTTTTTTTTACTCAATGCATAGAATTTTCAGTAAACAGTAGAAAAAAAATTAAGGTGATCTCTGCAGTGCGTACGGCCATGCTTGGAGTATAGAATAAAACCCAGAAGCACAGGTGGAGATTAAATATATAGCTATAATACCTAAATAATAAACAATTTATCAAAAACATAATAAAGATGTCATTGTTTCTACAAGTCTTCAGAGTGAGTCCTTCCCTCTCCAGTAACGATCTCCGTCTCGGGTCGCGCTTTGACGCTCGGAACCGGCTCTTCTCGAAGTGAGCCACCGGCGGCAGTGTTGCTTCTCGCCTCTTTTTTTTAACAGCGTTTTCCCCGGCGTCGCAGTTTTCCACCACCACCAGTTCTTTGTCCGCACCGGCCGACGCGTTTTGCCCCTTTAAGATCACATCGGTGCCCAGGATGATTTATTTATTTATTCCGCGTAATGTCGGCGGGCAGAAACTTGGACTCCACAACATCGCTGGAGGAGAGCTGTGGCGGTAGGAGGAGAAGAAGAGCATCCACTTGGTGACTGCCTGGCTGTACCATCCTCACATCTTTCTCTGGCGGAGGTTTTTTAGCTGTGTGCAGGACTCACTCACCCCAGGCAGACGCTTTTTTTTTTCTTTTCTCTTTTGCTTCTCAGAGGCTACGGTAGTTCTTTGTGGTGACCGCGACATGTCTTTGTATTTTGGAATAACATAAAAAGGGGATATCGTTGCGCGCAGGAGCGAGGAGGTGCAAGGGGAATGCGGTTAAACTACTCTCTGTACTCTCTGTTTTCTCGCACTACGCAATGTTTTGGATATTCAGCGGCGAAAACGAGCTGTAGGATACTTCACGCACATTCAAAGTGGTAAGTAACAGTTTGTGCAGCAGGGATCAGCAGTCATTTGCATGTGTTGGCAGGTGGAAGACAGACTACACTTGATCCGTGGCTGCTTTCAAATCATTTTATTCCGCTCAGAGGCTTTTGTGTCTGTGGCTGCTTAACACTGGCTGGCTCCAGATTGTTGCGTTCCCTGTGCGTCCTTTACCCTCGTGTAAAAAGCTCTTATGTAACCCCGTGGGACTCTTTTTTTTTTCCTCTTCAAGACTTCCTGGCCCAGCGCAAAGGAAAATACACCAACACAAGCTGCTATAGGGAGACCATGTGCACTGCCGACACAGACAGAGGAGGCTGCTGAGGAAAGCACAGGCTGTTCACATTCCTGCCCTCAGCTGGGAACAACACAAGAGGCGGCTAGTTTCATGGACTAGAGCTGCTGTGGCTAAAGGCTAAACCAATTACTTTATATATTTTTAAACGATCATAATTTTACGAGTTTAATATTTATATTCCCAGTAGCCACGTGTTAATCAATGTTCATAAACTCACAGCCAATCACATTTTAGCCTCACAAATATAAACACATTGAGCTCTTTTATTCATTTAAAAATAGATTTTTCTTAAATTTTTAATTTCAGAAAGTAACATCTTTTTGGCTCCCATATTAGACGCCATTTCATATGAATTAGTTCAACACTATGTACTTCACACTCTTTTGGCACTGACTGAATAATATGTTTAGACATAGTTTTTTTGTTTTTGTTTACATCAAGTTATGAGCTATAACCTACTTAACATTTTCTATCCATAAACTTTCAGCCTTTTTTTTTTGAAGATATATAATTTGAACACTGAATATAGCTTTTATTCCACTGTAATGGGGCGTAAGACACAGTGGATAGAGGTTCTTTCAGTGTAAACTAGTATGGCTTTATGTCAAACAACCTCAGGGCTGACACGTGTAAAATGCAAATTTTTACAGTAAATGCTGAAAAGAGTTTTATCAACTGAGCTGGAAAACTAGGAGTGGTCCCAGAGATGACCAACCACAGACTTAAGGTTTAAGACATCAATTTGCGCACATGATGTGTTGTTATACCCAGCCAATGCTTTTAGTATGAACTACCTTTTTGTGATGGAAAATTATGATAAACACTACTTTTATATCAATATGTAGGTCATCTTATTGGTCATCAAACATACTTGTACTTAATAATTCCTCCAGTTCAATGCAAATATGATAACAAATATAGATATTATTGATGTGTGTATCATCAAACGATTATACAAAACTTTCTTTTCTTTTATATTGTAGGACCGCAGATGTAATGACTTGTTAACAATAGCAACTAAACTCAATACAGCAACTATAATTTTAAGTAATGTTATTTCTTCTGGTATTGTTTTCTTTATGTAAAGCCAAAATGTGCTTTTCAAAGTCCTTTTACTTTTACGTGTATAGACAGCCAGCATTTGTGTAGGTGTCTTGTAAGAGTAATGTGTTGTAAATGTTGAGGTAAGTTAAATAATTGAAGCTGATACTGTTTCACCTTAAAATATTTAGCATAATACGGTAAGAAAACTAACACATAATACATGTTTCATATGGACTGAATGTGTTTGTGAACTGTCCACTGGTCCATAGGGTTAGGTCAAAAAGTTCTCACTGCTTTTTTTATTACAGCGCTGTTATTGTGTTATACTTGTCTTCCACAGAGCTTGCCCTTGCCTTGGTCGGCTTCACCTCTGACCTTCCATCATGACGTCCCCAGACTCTCCTCCGCTGGTGTCACCCTCTCCGTGCCCCCCTCCTCCCCCGTCCCTGCCATCCTCCCCTGTCCCATCATCTCCCGCCCCATCCTCCTCATCTCTCCCCCTCCCACCTGCCCTACCCCCCACAGGCGAGGTCATGGTGCTGGCTTTGGGACGGAAGAAGCAGCGCGTCCTCATAGCCCTCTCCATTTTGCCCAACCTGTTCTTGGCCTTCCTGCTCTCCTCGGACGGTCTGATCACACTGTCCCCTCCGCACCACTGCCGCCTCCCAAGCTCCTTGTCGCTGCCGGACGTCCTGAATGCCTCTCTGCCCTGGGTAAAAGGGGACCGGCCCGGAGACAGTGGGGGGCCATCCCAGTGTAAGCAGTATGCCAACAGCAGCCGCTCTGCCATTGTGGACTGTGAGGACGGCTGGGACTACAATGTCACAGAGGGGCTCAAGAACAACATAGTCACTGAGGTAAACTCCAGCACTGGCTGCTCCCGTTTAGATTTTAAAATGATACTTTCTTCCTTATTTAAGCACAATTAAAGTGCTGCTGAAATTGCACTTTCCATTTTTGCAAAACACAGCTGAACTAAACGCAGCTGCATGAGTTTTTGATTACTACTTCCTACTCTTGATAGACACCAAAATCATACCAAACTTTCTAAAAGAGAGAGCGAGGGCAGAACTAATTATAGTCTTCAATCTCGACAAGCATCTTTTAGGCTGTGTACTTCATTGTTTTGGTTTGAGACCTATTATGAACAAAACTGTTGTTGTGGGCCTCTACATTTGAGTGGAAACTGCGTGTGAGATAATCACCAAAGATCATCAGCATTGTCATTGTCAACAGCGTGATGTTTTGGTTTCAGCTTAGTTTTCCTCCTGTTTACATTGGGACAAGTGGCAGGTGGCAAAGCAGTTAGTGCTCTTGCCTTCCAGCAAGGAGATTGTGGGCTCGATCTTCAGGCCGGCAAACATACAAACTCTTTGGGTGCAGTCTACATGAGCTCCCCGTATTCCTCTGGGTTTTTTACTACTACATCTTCCTCCCACTGTCCAAAGACATGCATGTGTTAGATGAATTGATGACTCCAAATTGCTCCCAGTGAATGAATGTGAGATTAAATGGTTTGTGTATGTCTCTGTGTCAGCTCTGTTACTAGCTGGCCTCTGCCCAGGGTGTACACATTAATAACTCCAAACTGATGCTAAAGTTTTGCCAGCTTGGTGGCAGAAAACAAGGTCTCAGGAAATTTCACCCAAAATGTCACCTACTCCCGCTTGTTTCTAACCCTCTCAATGTCAAAACTCAAAATGGAGTACATTCCACAAACTAAGGGGGGCAAATAAGAGGGACACTCCTCTGAATTAAAAAAAAGTGTGTTTGTACTAAGAAAATGGAAAAATATCCAGGCACTATTTACAAATCTACAAAAACAGCCCAGGTCAGGTGTAAGATGCAGATTTTCTGGCTTCAGGGTATTCTGTACAAGTCACTGTGGTTTTCTAAAAATATGTCCTCCAGTGTTATTTTAAGAAAAAAAAAAAAAAACAGAGCCTGAGATATCTGGCACACTAAAAAAGATATGCAACTACTTTTCCCTTTAATATTAAAAGACAGAAGAGGTTAAAGATGAGCCAGAAAGGTTGATAGTTGTGAACATGCTGCAGTACATCATTCAGGAGGAAACCCAGTAAAACATGTCCACTCCCATTAAAATCAAAGGGTTTGTCTTGGTGACGTCTAAAAGTCTTGCCAGTTTCACACTGTTTTCCATTCAGGCTGGTTGCTGTGGGGAAATGTTTTTACTGGTGTGCCTCCTGATGTGGGAGACACACCCAGTCCTTCAAGGCCTGGTATTAGGGCAGGTCTCTGGTAATCCAGGCATAAAAAAAGTGGAAGACGACATAGAAAATTAGTTTTTTTTTTTTTTGCTCAGTTTTCAGTCAGTTCCTCTGGTGTTGTTATGCTGAGCTGGCAGGCTGTGGGCAGGAAGCAGGAAGCCCACAGATCAATAAGTAAATAGTCTACATTTGGTTTTAGTTAATGCTCTAATGCTGTGGAGTTAAACATGAGAGGGTTAATGGCTAAAAGGTGACATCTGGGCAGTTTTTTCTTTTGCTGACTTTATACTTATTCTAACTCAAATATAAAGCAGGCATATGTTTTCAGTAGATAAAACATAGTTAGGCTGCTCAGTATAGCTTAAGTGGATTGTTATTGCTTTATCAGCATTCATAATATCTGTATTGCAACTAAATGTAATCGCAATAGTAATGTTATGGTCTTATACCTGTAAATAATCAGAAATTTTCATGGAGCTTTAAATTTTATTTAACCCTTAATCTAACCCTGGTTTAGTCTTTGATTCCGCCTCAGTTTTGACCACTGAGTCCACATCCTTGTATCTCTTGATGGAATAAAACTGAATTGATCTTTTACTATGGCCTTGGTTAAAATGGTCTTATTAAGGATATCCAAATATTGCCAATCGTATAAATATTGCCTAAGACACAGTACACGCCTAAGAAGAGATTGTTTGTGCTCTTTGACAGATGATCAAAACCACCCTTGGTATTACATAACATAGAAGGGTAAAGGTCACTGAGCTTTAGCTGCTTTACCCACAATTATAATTCATATTTATTACTTATACTTATAAAATACAAAACAGGTTGATACCTGTTTACGTGGTCTTTATTTTATAACCAAAGGAGCCACACCCTTTTTACCCTGGCCTTGGGCACAGTTTGTGTTGCATCAGTAAACACACCTGCTGTAGCTCCACTTTGTTTGATTGGGTGATACATTATTGATGTTAGTCACCGGGTCTAAAGACTAGGTTATTACTGTTTACACAAAGCAGGAGCTCTAAATGGTATATCAATATATCACATTTACAAGTTATTATATCTATATGATATCTATAATAAACAGTGGTTATCAAACTTTTTACTCTAAAATACAACCTTAGAAATTAATTGACTAAATACCATTTTAATGAACTGAAATGAACCTAAACCAAGACTATTCCAGGTCTAAGCCAAAGGATTAACAGTATCACTAAATGAGTACTAAATTGTGCCTTAACCAGGCCTAGTCCAGCTCTGACCCAGATCTGAAGCAGGTCTAAACTAGGACTAAACCATTTCAGGACTAAACCAGGACTAAACATATTATAAACCAGGTCTAAACCAGGTCTAAACCAGGACGAATACAGAACTATACTAGAATTTAACCAGTTCTACACCAGGACTAAACCAGGACTTAACTCGATCTAAACCAGCACTAAACCAATTCTAAACCAGGACCAAACCAGGTCTAAACCAGGAATTATACAGAACAATACCACGATTTAACAAGTTCTCAATCAGGACTAATCCAGGTCTAAGCCAAAGGATTTAAAGTATCACTAAGTGAGTACCAAACCTTAACCAGGCCTAGTCCAGCTCTGACACAGACCTAAACCAGGTCTAAACCAGGACTAATACTGAACTCTACCAGGATTTAACCAGATCTAAACCAGAACTAAACCAAGCCTGAACCAGGACCAAACCATACTTAAACCAGGTCTACCAAGATCAAACAAGGATTAAACCAGGTCTAAATCAGGACTAAACCAGATCTACACCAGAACTAAGTTATCTACATTTTACTACTGGATTAAACTCTAAATTAAATAAATTCAGGATGTGAACCGCAAAAGTATCCTGAGCACCACTACAAGAAGCCTACGTACCACCAGTAGTACATGTACCACAGCTTGAGAACCACTGATATGAGACTGCTGACGTGAGTACGATCATGTCTATGGGTGTCAAAATCTCACCCAAAGACGTAGATCTCTGTTCACCAAACCAGTCTGCCCAGTCTCTGAACCTGTTTGTTTGCATCGCCATCCCTCCACATGTCCCGGAGCATTCCTCACATATGATTCTCAGCATGTGCTCCGTACTCTGCCCTTTATCCCGCCTCTCTCTCATGTTGTTGCTGTGCGTTGAGCAGCGGGACCAAAGATGTTATGTGACAGCCCCTCTTCTGTTTCAGTGCATGGGCTCCAATTAACACCGGGCATTTTATCAGCGACCCTAGTCTTCCCCTGCGTCATTAAAATTATTTTTGCTTGGGGCAGCGGCATTAGCAGACCTCAGCTGTTAGTGTGAAGTCAGTGGCTTGGTCTATAATGTGATTAAAACTCTGCGTGTGTTTTGGAACAGCTGTGCAGACTTTCCAAGTGGCTGCTCTCTGTTTGTAGTAGTTAGCCATTTGTTTATTCCCACAATAGAAAGGCATGTGACCCATCTGTCTTTTGCGGAGGTGGAAGAAGTACTCAAAATCTGTGCATAATAACATTACTCAAGTAGAAGTAAAAGTACCTTTGATATGTTTTGTGCCTCTTGTTTTAACCCCACAGCAGTATCTGACCCATTCACTCATATAGAGAATTTAATGGTTTTACTTGAATTACACAGGTTTGCATCCAAAATTCACCCAAGTAAAAGTACACTAATCAGGCATAACATTATGACCACTGACAGGTACAGTGAATAACTCCTTTTCTATTTTTCATGACACCTGTTAGTGGGTGGGATGAGTATTTGTATTAGGCAGCAAGTGAACATTTTGTCCTCAGAGTGGGTGTGATGGAAGTACCGATATATTGGGCAATCGGCTGATTCTTGCACTTTATGGCCGATTTTTGGTCAGGCACATGTCCAGGCAACCATGTGACTGAAGGACCCTAGCATCTCCAACCAGTTTGTAGCAGTTTGGACATATTACACTGCATTTCATAGGAAACATAAAAAATCTCTTTATCTCAGCCTAAAAAAGTTTGTTTGCTTGTTTCTCTGGCATAGAACCTTGTAGAACAAAAATTCAAAATGTCTTTTGTAGCTCTCCCCAAACTCTACTTGGACGGCAAGTTTGAATGAAATTGCCGTATTTATCTTCTCCAAAAAATAATTTTTAACAGTGCCCACTGTGTTGTTGTTTGCATTTTAACAAGCATTACTAAAACAAATAGCTATATTACATTGATTTCTCTCATGAAATTAAGACAATCAGCCCCACATATCGGGCCAAAAAAGATCGGCAGTGTTTACCGGCCACCAGCTGCTCTGAATTTTAAAAACTGGTATCGGCATTGGCCATAGAAAAACCCACATAGGTTGACCTCTAGATGGAAGCAGGCAAAATGTGCAAGTGCTTGTGGGGTGTTCCCGGTCTGCATTAACTACATGAGCTACTGTAGCTCAGACAGGTGTCTAAATACACAGTGTCTCCCAGTTTGTTTTGTATGGGGCTGCATATGGAGCGCAACAGTGCCCGCCCACCCCCGGAAGTAAAATTCCCATTCACCCATTAATTTTCCCCTTTGACTTTTTGAAAAATGCATATAGTAAGAGTTTAAAAGCTTGACGAGGACTAATCAACTCTGTGGTAACTCACGATGATAACACAATGAATTTCTATCAATAAGATGAACTAAAAACTTGAAAGTTCAGCACAGTGCATTTGTAACTTTGCCTTTTGACACGTTTCAGATATGTACAGTATTTATAGTGAAATAATTAGTTTTATGGTGATGAGTTACCACATAGCTGATAAGCCTCTTTTGAGCCATTGAAACTTTAATGTACTTATTTTCAATGCGGAAAATGAATGGGAATTTTACTCCGGGGGTGGGCACTTTTGAGCTCCATTAGGCACAACATAATAACCACCAATATTAAGCAGGTGGTCATAATGTTATGTCTGATTGATGTATGTTTTAGAAAATGTACTCAAAAAGTACTTCATGTTTACTTACTTTGAGCTGAGTGTCAGGTTATTTTCCACCCCTGTTCCTTTTGCCTCTGAGGCCAAAGTAATGTACCAAAAACAATACCACATAACTACTGCTTCTACTTTAATGAATAAAAATGATGTAATTCAACCACAAATGCTCTGGTTTTGAGATTTGTGGGAACATTTATCTTTATTTATTTCACATTACACTCAACAGTTGTAACACACACAGGGGTTGGGGGAGCTGTTCTTGACCTAAATTCAATGCAAGTGGGTATTGATTTTCCTGAGACAGTGTTTCAGTGTAATCCTATGGTATGTGTGTAGGTCTGCAGGTGGACAGTGAGAAGAGGTGGTTCCTTGGTTGCGTGTACACTAGAATTCACTAAAATAGGCTTCACAGTAAGGTGTAAATTAAGTGTGCCATGTCCTCTGACCTCTAGGTGTTTTACTATTTTCTATAAAAATTGTGTTTGAGACATTTATTTAAAGGGCATAATTGGAAAACCCTTGAGCCACTTTATATTCTTGCTGTTGCATTCTTGCACAATAAACCTTGTTAATTATTAGTGGCTTGTTTTAGGCACATTTCATTAAGTTGTAATATATTGGAAAAATGAAATAACGTCAGTAGTTAACTTCAAAAAGTAAAGCACATGTATTGTGCTTATTGAGTACACACAGAGTTAAATAATTCAAGTATTTTTTATTTTATTTCTGAGGATTATTTAATATTGTTTTATAATAAGATTTTATAATATACTGAAATTTTATTTTCATTAGCTGTATGCAATAATCATCACAAATTAATAACTGCTTGAAATATTTCACTCTATACTGATTCTATATAACATATTAATTTTATTTTGAGTTGAACTACTGAAATAACTTTGCCATGATATTCTGCTTTACTGGTAGTGCACCTTGTACTGATTTGTCACAGCATTAATATTGTTCTTTTTTGTGGGTTACACAGTGGGATCTGGTGTGTGGTCAGTACTGGCTGGTCCCAGTGGAGGAGGTGTGCTTCATCTTGGGCGTCCTGACAGGCTGCCTAGGCCTGGGTTTTACTGCTGACAGGTAATGCATTCACATGTACGAGTAATCAATAATGTTACATCGACAGGATCCATGTGAACGCATAAATGTATTAGATTTATAGATTTACATACTATGCAGAGTACTCAAAGCAGGCCCCATGACATTTACAATGAACAGTGTCTGAAATTTGATCTAAACCTTTTTGTATTAAAGATTTCCAACATCAGGATAACCCCTTATACGTATCAGAGCTCTTACAACTCAAAAGTACAGTGTCCTCAAACTGTTCAACCCGTCATCTAATTGCATATAACTTTTAATTGTCAACTTTTTAACCAGATTTCTGCTTACAACAAAATGAATTAGCTCGTAATGCAGTGAACAAATCACAGATCACACCACGCTCCATTCACTCAGCTGCTGTGCACTTAAATCACATCAATTTGTTGCCCATTCATATCCTGTCATTAACATGCTTCTCCACTGACTCAGATGACCACACACACACTTACAAGAAAGAGAGCTGCTAATGTACAAATGAAATTAGCAATAGTTTTACTACGCTTGTCAGCAGTGGCTGTAAGTGAATAGCTGAAAGATTTAGTATGTAGTTGTGGAAATGGCATCTGGGAAGGCCTTATTTCAACAGGAACAAATTAATTTAAAGGGGAAGCTATTGTCCAACATCAATAGTATATCTTAAACAGTGGAGTATGGGTGAGTCAATAAACTATGTACAGTACAGTAAAAGTCTTGGACATTTTTTTAAAGATGGGTAAGAACAAAAATAAATGTATGAGTGTACGAAAGGTTAAGGTACTTTATTGTCCCTGTGGGGAAATTTGTTCTCTGGATTTGACCCATCCTTCAATGCCGCTGGGGCGACCTGCCAGGAGCAGTACAGCGTCCAGGGACCCTTCTCCAGATCTTGAGCCAGGATCTTGGTCAGAAATACTTACCTAGCTGGAGGATTAGCCTATTGTGCCTGTTTTAGGTGGATGGGGGAAACCGGAGCACCCGGAGGAAACCCACCCAGACACGGGGAGGACATGCAAACTTCACGCAGAAAGGCCCCACATACTAACAACTTTGCCCCCATGCCCCCAAAAATACACAAAATTACAGTAACTATAACTTGAGACATAAGGAGAGCGTAGACCTCTGCCATAGCACTGGTCCTCTCTCAGAATCACAAAGATAAAGTGCTCAGACCAGGACTCAAACTCAAAGAGCCTTTATAGCTCACAATGACAAAGTATCTGCTAAAACAATCATCTGTGAAGTTAGTTATCTTCGAGAATCCTTTTAAACACTTCTGCACCTAAACACTGATCTGGATCCACACTAAAATTATTCATTTTATGTTAATTTATCTTTGGCCCGTTACTAATATTTTCCTTATAACAAAAGTAATAAAGTAAAATTATTTATTTATTAAAGGACTCTTATTTAACAGCATTTTTGTTCACGCCTCACTAAAACTTTTGCACATTTTTGTATATTATGCAGCCACATACTCGTGGGCTTAAAGCTTCGCTCACACTATAGGAACCCTAGATAATCGTCATTATGGATCCAGCCTGTGGTGCTGTGAGAGTGAGAATCACCCAGGGCCCAGGAGGAGCTGTAGTTTTGGGGAAAGCACAGGGGTTTGATGCCAGTTTAATTAGCTAACAGCCTTTAATTCATTTGTGGATCAGTGGAGAGTGGGCACTGTTTGTTAATACCAGTCAATCGATGCTGCCTTAAGGAAACACAGACTGGAAGAAAAAGGGAACAAAGCTTATCAGCTAATACTTATTTAAGCAATGTGTCTATAAATGTAAAATGGCAGTTAAGAAATTTATATATCCATTATTTTTGTCTTGAACCTCGCCATTTAGCTTCCAGGAAAACTTTGCAGATATTATAATGGACTACATATTTTCTGCATTTTGTCACTGATACAACAGGAAATGATACTGTGTAATTTCATCCAGTGACTGTACATTTATATCCCCTCTAGATCCTTGTCTTACTTTCTATATCTTCTCTATAAATACTCAGCAGGACCAAGAAAACAGCATCTTTCTGTCTGATAATTGACAATTATATTACCACACATTTTGCCTATGGTGTGTTTTTTGTCCTCAGACTGGGCAGGTCAAAGACTCTCCTGATCTCGTTGACCCTGTCAGTGGTGTTCGGGGTGCTGGTCTGTGTGTCTCCGTACCCGTCCATCTTCATCGTGATGCGTTTTTGTTTGGCCGCTGCCAGTGCGGGAGTCTACCTCACTTTGTATATTGCCCGTAAGTACTAATTATTGTGCAACAAAGACACTAAACTACATTAAATTGTTTAAATAGGCTTTTCACACATTTGGCTTTAGACATTTTCAAAACACAGACACAACTTCTATGATATAGTATCCAGGATTTTTGTGCAGTTTTTTGTTTATAGTAGTTTAACAAACATGCACTAGAACATTTGGATTATAGAGGTGACTTTCCATGTTAAAAGTTTAACAAAATTTGGGTAACTTACTTTGAACATAAGGTACAAGGAACACCACCGACTATTTTTGATCTGGTCTGCCATTGCTAGAAAATGAGTGAATATCCAAATTGTCTGTAAGCTTAGGAGGCACCCACGCTACTGCCTAAACTCACTATAATGGCAATCATCTCTATTTGATTAGAGAGCTGTTTAACTCACTAACACTCAACTGCATGATTTCCAGCTAAAAATAATAATGAATGATGTATTTCCCAGGTCTGGAGCTGTGTGAGCCGTCTCTGAGGCTGGTGGTGACGATGTTAGCTGGACTGATGACTGTGGCCGGAGAGCTGCTGTTGTTGGCTGTGGCTCTGGGATGTCAGTCCTGGAGGGGGCTGCTGGGGGCCGGAGCTGCGCCTCTCACACTGTTCCTCAGTTATGGGTATGTCTCTTTATCAACCTAGAAGTAATGGCAGAAGAGTAAAACGATTATTTATAGTGTATTCATGCAGGCTGACTCATTGATCTCATTATATTGTTTATAGATTGCGGGAAAAGTTAGAAAATTGACATGCTGCATTGTTAAGTTGCTTAAATTGTTTAATGTAGATTGCTTACACTTAATAATACTTCTCACTGTTAAGTAGATGCGGTGACTCTAGTGAGTGAATGTGAGACTGAATGGTTGCTTTTCAGAGTATGTCTCTGTGTCAGCACTGCAACCAACAGGCCATTTTCCAAGATATACCCCGCCTGAGGCTCATAGTTTCCTGGGACAGGCTCTTGACACCCTTGATCCATAGTGGGAATAAGCGGAAGACGAGGAAAGAATCTAAATTTTTTTTTTTTTTCAGTAATTTATGCTTGAAATTAGCTAAAAATAAGAACTCCTTTCAAATATGCATGGCACGCATTTGTATATATTTTACCAATGCACTAAATTGATGTAAAATCCTGAATGAAAGAGTTGAAAGAATCTTATTATTATTATTATTATTATTATTATTATTATTATTACTATTATAACACTATAATTAAACCAAATCGTGGTGCATAGCTGAGCTCCTCCTTTTACTGATTGTATAAATCTTGGTGTATTGACCTGCACTGTGTCTGATAAAGTGTCTTGATGCAGGCTGACTCACTGAAAGCTTTGTTTGATCATATTGATCACAATCCTCTCGTCACCCTGAGCCTTTTAGCTCATGTCAAAAGGCATTAGTTTGTTAAAAGGACCCCAGCTGCTTTAAGTCCTCTGTCACAAAATAAGGCTTTATTGAAGTTTCACAATAAAATTAAATGAGATTAAAGTAGGATTACAAGTAATAGTCTTAGAAATGCTATTTTTGACCCAATTAGCGACAAAACCAGATCGAGTCTGCAGTTTTATTGCAGGGCAAAAGATTAAATGTGTTGTTTTGTCTGTTGTGCAGCATTCCTGGAGTATTTCCAGAGTCTCCAAGGTGGCTGCTCCTGTCCGAAAGATCTGGAGACCTGAACTCTTTCAGCGAGAGACGAAACTCAAACCGAGATGTTAGAGACGACGAAAGCTTTACAGGTTTGGACATAATTACAGTCTGTTTACGTAAAGATAATAGGTTTCTGTCTCTGCCTTTGAAAGAAAGCAGCTTTGTGAAATATATGGCTCTAATGGGCATTCACCGTATTAATTATTCATGCGTTTCTCATTGCATTTGAAAACATTACTACCTTTCATACTCCTGCACTGAGAGCAGGTAATGAGGTTCAGTTATATCATAATTTATTAAAGCCACTTGGACATAATAGAGTGTAATGACCAGCCTTGTCTGTATGGGGAAAGGAGTTGAAATGGCTTTATGTAAATGTGTTTCTCAGACTGTGAAAAGTTTGCTGCTGGCACAATGTTCGGAGTCAAATAAGCTAAACTACATTGGCACCTTTGTACAACATGAGCTGTCAGACTCCTCGGGTGTATTTGTGAAGTTAAATGGATGTGTGTGCATTTCCCAACCAAAGGTGACATCAAAAGCACATTGTATTGGCTATAGTCGGTGCACCTGAAATACTGACAGGTTCACAATAGAAGTACATTGCCCCACTCTTAGGTCAGATAAGTGCTTTTGTAATAGAGGTCAGACAAGAACTTAATTTGTTTGTTTTTACATAGCAGTCTTAAGGCAAGGTCACCATCTTGACAACACCCACCTACCACCTGTTATTATTGTTGTGTATGGGGGAAAAAAAATAAAATATGCAGCTACAAAAGTTGTTGTCTGAAGACCTAGTTACCTTCATTATAAACATTTTTATGCAGAAAACCCAATTTCCTAAATAAAGTCTGTCAAAAGAGTAATAATAATAATATAGACACAATAAAGACTATTCCTAAAAGTTTAAACTAATTTATATCATTCCAAATGGAAATAATCCCAGGGTTGGGGCGACAGTAGCTCAGCTGGTAGAGACATTTGCCCACTAACCTGGAAGTTGGTGGTCCAATCCCTGCTACTGGCATTGCATACTGTCATTGTGTCCATGGGCACCTTGCCTGTATAATGTGTGTGTTTGGTGGTGGTCGGAGGGCCCTAAGGTGCAGATTGGCAGTAGAAAGGCACTTGATTGTTGGCCCATATTTTCAGTATTGACTTTCTTACTTTTCAAATTGAAAGTAAACCATTGCACGTCACTCCCACGCTTGACTGTGTAAGCCATTAATTGATTAAATGAAAAAGTAGGTCATTGTCTTGTCATTTTTGATCAATGCAGAGCTGGATTCAGAGCCGCCTCCTTCGACGCGCCCACATCTGTCCTACCCAGAGCTTTTCCACAGTCGAAACATCTGGAAGAACCTGTGCGTGCTCGGCTTCACCTCGTAAGTTCAACATACCCACTCCAAGCTTACGCCCGTCAACTACACCTTTATAAATATCATCTGAAAGAAAACTGGACTTCAGTACAAAGAGTCATAAAAGGTCCTACTCTCTATTGCTACTGCTGCTATACCAGCTTTATAAGTTTTTGATACTCATTTACACAGGGTTCGTACAGTCATGTAAAACCTGGAAAAGTCACAGAATTTTAAAATGCATTTTCCAGGCCCTGGAAAGGCTTTGGAATTTTATATTCTGGAGTAAAGTTTTGGAGAAGTTATGGAAATTTAAACAGTCTGAGTAACATTCGACCGCTGCTAGTTAAGCTAGTTAGCTATAAGGGAAAAAAATCGCCGTCTTGCGTTCGGAACTAGCATAATTATCTTTTAATCACTGGTGTGTGGGCTATAAGTCAGTAAAATAGTGGAATAATACATTTCTGAGGGTGACTAATTTCCAATTTTAACAAATGAAATTGCAACCAAAATATGTTTCTAATGCACCACATTGGACATTTTGAATACTATTTGTTAATATGTAAAGTCATTCTTAAGGTCTTGGAAATTTTGTCAAAAGTTTTGGAAAAGTCATGGAAAATTCTTTGTAAAAAAGTGTATGAACCCTGTTTACATGTCTTAAAATGTATATTACAAGGAACATGTTTTTCTCCAAAATGTGGTAAAAGTCAAATATATGTTTTAGTATTTTGAGTAATTTTTATTAAAGGATATTTGACAATTGCAGAAGAGATTGATACAAGCAGATCATGAGGAGAAAATTATCAGTGCTTTTAGCTCAAAAAGCACATTACTGGAGTTACCAATATTATACTTACCACCTCTGTCAATAACAAACATAGTGTTATCCCCATTTTACCTCCCTGGTGTAAATTTAGCAGCGCTGTTAAGTCACTCCTGTCCATTTGCTTGGCAGTTTATTTACAGACCACTGCTGCGTCATGTTACACTTGGGTCATGTTACTATAGTCACTTATTTTAAACCTCTTCAGTATTTCGACACACTCCATTAACCCATAAATACGCCCTCTCCCCCTCTCTCTTCCTCTCCTCAGGTTCATCTCTCATGGCATTAGTCACTGCTACAGCTCATTCAGGGGAGACGTCAGAGGCACAGCGCCGAGTTTCTACTGGACGTATCTGCTGTCCGTCTGCGCAGGGGGCGGGGCCTGGCTGTTGCTCTGGGTAACGGTGGACAGGTGCGGGCGCCGTGGCATCCTGCTCCTCTTCATGACGATGACAGGGCTCGCCTCTTTGATCCTCCTCGGCCTCATGGAGTGTAAGTGGTTTTAGTCACCGGCAGTGGGGCGTTGATTTGTGAGACCAGCAGAGACAAATATTGAATCAGGAAAAGAGGAGTATACAAGCCTCTTCTTCTTTAAAATGCTTAAACTTTAGAGTCTTCTACAATTTTTTAATGTTGCTGCTGTTGCTTTAAGTGCTGACTGGATGAGGCTTTAAACAAATTTTTGCCTTGTAAAGAAAGTAGCTAGAAAACCCTGAAAATGAATCCTTGCACTTATGCTGAGCTGTCAAGTTGACTGTATAAAATGTAGATGGACAACATTTTTTATAGATACTTATGAAGCAGTAGAAGAGTATTCACAAATACACATTGGCCACTTTATTAGGTACAACTTCTTTGTTAAATTCTACTTAATACAAATAGTTTATAGCTAATAATCACATGGCAAATACTAATTACAATAAAAATGTAAATTAATACAATAATGAATAATTTTATCATCATAGAATGTAATTTTAACAATAATATATTGAATTTAACATTAGTTTTTTATTTAAGCTTTAAATTGAATACCGTTTTAAAACTTTATTATTATTTATTATGATTATTAATGAACAGTATGAGTCTGTAGTAAGTTAATGACTGCCTTGCTAGTAAAATGGGTAGTTACAAATGTTTAAAATATGCTCAGTAGTGTCATTATGAAGTGACCTTATGAAGTGACCTTGGAAATGGTGGTAAACTAGATGCAAACTTAAATACCCTTAATTAAATAAGCCTTGAAAGAAACCCTTAAAGTGCTTGAAAAAACTCTTTAATCCCTTAAGAAGAAACTGCCTATTGCCAAAGTATTATGTACAGGGCCAAAATACATTTAAACTCATTTATCTTACATATTGTCCTAGTTCTTGTAGTCTTTATAAGCACTGACCTCTTATCATGCTTTACAAAAGAGACTAACAGCCAACAGGACAGCCTTGTTTGTGGAAAAATACCTCCCAAGTGCCTTTGTTTCTCCACAGCATGATGTCAGAGAAGCATGTCCCCACTGTCGCTACTTGGTCTCCGTCTCCCCCTGGTGGCCAAATGTGTTCTATGACCTCACTCTCTTATGTAGGACACTGCAGTGGCACCAAAGTCAAAGCTTTGTCAGGTGCATAGCCTTAATCACGCTTCAGAGACTGCGTGTGGGCCGACAACACAGAGGTAATGAGGTTTAGGTGACCTCCTCCGGCTCTCACTGCCCCGCTGTTGTTGATAAAAGTAGCCCGGGGAGCATTTAAGAGAAAAAGGTCATTTGGGTCAAGATTAAATCAACAGTGTGCAGAAAAAAGTTGTGACAAGGCTAACCTGAAATGCTATTTTCTTTTCTCCTATAGATTTGAGTGAGACGGCTATTACAGTGTTTTCAGTACTTGGGCTCTTCTCGTCCCAGGCCACTGCTTCCTTGTGCATCTTCTTCACTGCAGAGATTATGCCCACCATTATCAGGTAAAACACCAATACAACTTTGTGAGCTTTCCTACTTTTTTTAAAGAGATGTATTCAAGATCTGCAGAATAACTTTAGTCAGGAACATCTTGCTCCAGTAATGAGTCGGGTAATGAAAAATTAACCACAAAGTGAGGGTGCAAGGAGGGAATTACCAACTGTATCTATTAATAATGAGGAGATGTGACTTTAGGCAGAACTTAATGAACACACACCCCACCTACACACACATTAATTTGAAAACTGGGTTAGCAATTATAAATACGGGAAATGTGGTTAGATGGCAAATAAGTTACAAAAGGTGTACCAGTAATTTTCAACTGGTGGGTTGGGGCTCCAACGCAGCTTGCGGGGAGTTTATGTATAGTTTCAGTGTTCAGCTTATTTGAAGCTTAATTTAATTATTAATTATTAAGTTTTAATTACAGCACATGAAATGGTAAAACTGTTTTTGAACTACATGCATAATTAATTAAAAGGAAATGACCTTGGCTCAGCAAAAAGTGAGTTACAATAAAAAGATGAGGGGTGGGATTTGGTCCCACAGTCAGACCACTGGAGCACCACTGATGTATACTGTAAGAAGTACAATAACCTATATCCCACATACAAACATCAAAACATAATGAACTGCTGTGGTGAATTTAAGAGTTTGACAGTGCCGAGACGGTTGGAAAAGATGTATTTGTAAACCTTAATATATAGCTAATAATATATTTCCATTAGCAACAATGCTTAGTAAGGGCCATAAAGGTGAAAGATTAAAAAACGCTAACCTTACCTTTTTTTTTTTTGATAGCTCGGCAGGTGTAATGTCAGAAAGTTGAAATTTTGTTTATCTTTGAGAAATGAATTAAGATCATAAAGTATCATGATTCATTTGAGTTTAAAAAGGCTCACCATGTGCTGTCTAGACGACTGGGTCAGAGCCTCTCTCTCCTGTGGGCTGCTGTAATTAGTACCTACTTAATGTGGACTATTATACAATGGAAATGGATATATGGAAAAAAAATTAGGCTTACGTAAACAAATGGTATATATTATGAAAACAATATCTACACTTAAAATAATAAATAATATTGATAATATTATTTAAACTTCTTTCTACCTATGTTACAGAAGTAAAGCAGAATATTACATAAGTGCTTATAGTAGTGAACCATGCCAATGTGACACCATCCTAACAGTTTCTGATGTTTTAGGGGCAGTGGTGTTGGTGCGGTGTTGGCTCTGGGCTGCGTGGGCCGTCTGAGCTCCCCTCTCATGGACCTGAGGAACCACTATGGCTACTTCCTGCACCACGTGGTCTACTCCTCCCTGGCTCTGCTGGCCGTCCTGTCGATACTACTGCTGCCCGAGAGCAAGAGGAAGCCCCTGCCCCAGACGCTGGCTGACGGCGAGCAGTATAGACGCCCCCCTTTGGGCCGGAGGAGACGGGACAATGTGCCTCTGCTGGCCACGCCCAACCCAGAGACTTAAACATGAACTTTTGTCATATTCCTAGAGCGAAAATAGGCAATACAAGACTACTATATTAAAAAGGGATGACGAGAAAAGGGCTGAAGGACATAAAGCTTCCTAACATTGTCATCTCCTGCCATTGACTCATGTGTATGACCTTCACACATGGGGTTGTCATCATTAACAGACGACGTGTGCTTCCTCGTCACCAGCATCCTTTGCAGCACGCCATCTTCCCGAACCAGGTCATAGAGATATCTGCTGCTTGCTGCGTCACTCCCCTGTAGGAGAAATGTCACAATTAAACTGATCAGGTATAACATTATGGCCACTGACAGGCGAAGTGAATAACACAGATTATGATTTCATTGTGGCACCTGTTCGTGGGTGGGCAGCAAGTGAACATTTTGTCCTCAGAAGTGATCTATTAGAAGCAGGAAAAAAATGTCTGTAACTTTAAGGATTTATGTGAGTTTGACAAGGGCCAAACTGTGATGGCTTGACAGCTGTGTCAGAGCATCTTCTAAACTGCAGCTCTTGGGGGGTCTGCACAGTCATCAGTATCTATCAAAAGAGGTCCATGGAAAGAACAGTGAGTGGTAAACTGGTGATGTGGTGAGCGAAGGCTTATGTTGCTGAATACGTTAATGCTGGTTCTGACAGAAAGGTGTTAGAATACATAGTGTCTTGGGGCTGCATATTAGGCAGGTGGTCATAACACATAACATTATGACCAGCTATAATAACCAGGTGGTTATAATGTTATGCCTGATCAGAGTATATTCCCAGCGTTTGTCTTAACCTACATCGAATGTCTCTTGTCATGTGAACAACAATAAGTGCTCAGAGGTCGTTTGTATACCTTTCTGTAATGACTTTCCTTATGTTTGTGGTCAGCCTCTGCTGTATGGACTGGCTGTACCACTGTCTGTGTCGTATGTTGTAACACTGATGGAGATGTGGGTCTTGTATGCCTTGTAAATAGACTCTAGTCTCTTTAACTTCATGCGGGATGTGAGTTGTACAGAAAGAGCTGTACAGACTATGCAGTGGAAAAGTGGTGCAGTGCACTTTGAATCATTTTTATGTCAGACTCCTGGGGTGTATTTGTGCATTTTTATAAATGGTAAAGAAACACTATAAGTTAACACGTGATATTGGAATCAAATGCAACAAATAGTATATTGTTACTAAGTCTGGCCTGGAGTCAGTAATATCTATGATATTTATTGTTGTTGTTAGTCAGTGCCACAAATTATACTGAGGCCTGGAAATATTAAAGCAGAAGTAAGTGATATAGTATTGATATTGGATAAATAGCTCCACATTTAAACTGACATGATTGTTAACATGGGTCAGTCATAATACAATTATTAAGAAGATGGCATCTTGATGGTAGGGGACTAGCAAGTATTTTTCTTATGGATACATCCAAATACATTAGACGAGAGTGGGAATATTATATGCTTTCAAAAACAATGCTTTCTTTTTAACTATTTTACCAGGTGAATAGGGTGCCTATGCATTGTTGATTCAATTTAAAAGTAAAACCTGTTAGCAAGTAAGCTGTATTTGACTCCACACTAGGCATTTGGATGTGTTAGTGAAATATGCTAGGCATTTTGTCAGTATTCTTTTGCACATTTTAGAGATGAATAAGCTACAACTAATTGTTTTTCTTTTTAATAGCAGAACTTCTTTCCTTATGGCTTTTCCCTTTTTGGGGTTGCCACAACATAACATCTGCCTCTCAGTGTGCAGTGATTTGTATATTAATTTGGCATTTGTTTTTTTAACGATGAATGCCTTTCCAGACACATCCTTCTTTATTTATTTGGGTTTGTGACCCCTTGTGGCTGGATTCCTTTTGTTAGCAGAACAGTATCAACAAGATGACTTACTTTTCACTTACTTCTCCTTTAAACGAAAACATGTTACAGCTGTTGAAGTAAGTTGGATTGTTCTGGGTTAGACTCTCCATTTGTCTGTGTTGAATTGAAGGCGTTTCCTGTCACTACATTCCTGTCTGCATGTTTGGAAGCACTCGAAGGGCTCGTCTTTTACGTATTTCTCAGATGCTTCTAGTTACTTATTACCTCTCTTAGACCTGTCTCAGCTGTTAGCAGGATGACGCAAACAAACTATGGCAGAAGTAGAAACGCTGGCACGTGTTTTTGTCAGGTTATGAACAATTTAAAGATGTCACTTCTTGTTGTTGATGTTATTTTGGTTAATTTTTTTACCAATGCTTAAGTAGGGCCCAGTGAAGAAGCGCCATTTGTTTTACATGGCAGCTCAAGAGGGCCTTAGAAATCCTAATAACTTTGCCACACACGTCAATTCTTACGTCAGTCCTAAATGTTAATTACTGTATGAGTCCTAAGAGTGAATAATGCTCAGGCTGTTTATTATACTAATTTTTGTTGGGGATCAACAGAACTGTGCAAAGGTCTTGGACAAGTGAAATTATGTCAGATTAGATTATGGATTCGGACCTTTGCTGGCGGCTTCTTCCTCCGTCAGATTTTAGTAGTTTTTATTTTGTGTATGTTGCACTTGGTAATAACTGGTACTCAGAAAACTATCACTATCACTTAGTTGGCTGAAGTGCTGTGGGAACACTGACGTCTGTTTAATGAGTATGATGCAGTTAACACTATAGCCTGATTTACTGTAAAATAAAACAGATTAAACAAACATCTGTCTCATTTTTTGTTATGTTCTCCCTTCTCCAGATGCAACATTTTTTGAGTAACAAGTTCAGTGATTAGTTTTAAACTAGACACTGGGCTTGCAAATCACTGCATGTTTAAAATACTGGGCTTTTGTCATGAATAATAGTGAACCATGTACTGACTGCATCATAAACTAAACATACAGTATATTATCTCATATTAACATTAACGGCAATTTAGAGTCACAAATTCACCTTACACGTCTTTGTGAAGTGTGTGAGAGTGTATGGTTGTCTGTGTGTCTCTGTGTTATCCCTGCAACTAACTGGCCACTGTCCCGGGTGTACCCCACCTAAGGCCCATAGTTGCTGGGCTAGGCTTCAGCACCTGCAACCCCTAACAGGAATAAGCAGAAGATGGATGAATGAAGTTAACACAAAAACTCAACTGGACCATTTTGTCAGTACATGGTACATTTTGTTACACATTTTTCGTAAGCTAAATATATTTTCTTTATTTTCTTGAGGCCAAAAACTTTCTCAAATACTGTAACAGCATTGTTACAGTCTGAATGTATGTAGTTTTTTCAGACAATAACCACTAGATGGAGACACAACCTCACTGATTAGTGATAAATTCTTTGACTTCTGACATTGCACTGACAATACTGAGGTGGATACATCATAGTTAGAGTACTAAGTACAATTAGTTAAAAAATAATATTACTGGAGCAGACATTAAAGTAGTTAACAGAAAAGCAAGTAGTAACAGTAAGATGAACTGACTAATTATATTAGTTAAACATGTCACAAAAGCTCATACTACAGCAATTAGTAAGTACAATATATTATGTATATTAAACGGCTTTAAACTGTCATTTTAATTGTCCTCAGATAAATTATCTCGGTAAATTCAAAGCTAAAAGAACTAGTGCACCAATGTATGCTCCCTGAAACAGTCATTGCAAACATTTTGCTCCTGTTTTTTCCTTTAAATTTTTCATATCTTTTCCCAGCTCCACACACAGGACCAGTCCCACCTTGAGTGAACACAATGCATATTGTCAGTAACACAACAGTCCCAAAGCTACACAGTGAATGTAACAAAGGCACTCTAAATATGAGGAGTGGAGCCAGAGTTATTCCACAGGTCACAGTTGTCCTCTCTGGTCTGACGTGACGTTAGCAGCTTGTAAACACTTTTACGGACTTGACAGCTTTTTTGACCTTTAGCTGTTTAAGTTGTAATTTAAGTCCCGTAAACCTGCTGCATGTAATTTATGGGCCACAAATGACTGAGGAGTATGTGAAAGTGTATGAGGAGCAGTACAGACTGACATTTACACTTGAGTTTATCTGTCAGTAATGTGTTGTCAGGTCCAAAGTCTGACAACCTTTTATAGGTATTTTTATAACCACTAGAGGTATTTTTATATGGCCTCCAGCTACAGGTCTGTCACATAATATACAGTGGTCACATGCTTTTTTTCTAAAACATACTTTTGCTTGAGTAAATATTTCAGGAAAATATGCAAAGTATTCACATACAATTTCTCAATGACAGAAAAAGTATTATTGAACTAATTGGGTAGCAATGCATGCTGCTCCCACAACCAGAGATGCATAGGTTCAGTAGTGGTAAGACCTGTAATCCAGCCACAAGGGGTGTACTCTTTGTGTCTGTCCCAAGCCTACATAGATGGAGTGGGTTGCATCAAGAAGTGCATTCGGCTGGAAACTTATGACAAATTGCAAATTAGTGCATGCTGAGAGGCAGATGATTTAGAGTGGCATCCATGGAAGGGAAAAGCAAAATAAGTAGTTGGCTTAGTAATAGTAGTAATAGTTAGTTGGTTAGTTAGTATTTACAAATTCACATTCTTAATATTACTTTATCTGTTGGTCAGGCTCTCAGAATCAGTACAGTAGGTTACCTGTTATTTTAAGATTTTGATCTTGCAGCAACGCTATAACTGGAAACACAATATGGCGTGTACTAAATGCCTCACTGAATACATTGTCTCCATTACTTCAGCTTGCTGCTTTATTTCAATTCCATTTTCAGCGTTGTCCTTTCACTAAACTATTTCTGCAACCCAAGATGAAATCTAGAGTTACAATAAGAAGTTTATGTGAGAATACAACAGGCCTTGACCCGGTCACTGAGCAGCAGCTGTTAACGTTGGCATGGCACTAAACTGCGACATCTTCATAGATAGGACAGGAGAAAGATACACTGGGAAAAGTATTACCATAAACCCAGAGGTGGAAAGTAACTAGAAACCTTTACTTTTGTAATTTATTATTATTATTTGTAAGTTATTAAAATAATTATAATTAAACTAATTGTCGCAGTGGTTGTACTAGTTGTAATAACAGTGGGAGCAGAAATAGTAGCGTACAAAATTTGAATTAATAGTACTTATTCTTAGCAGTTGTAATGCAGTAGTTGTAGGTGGTAGTGGTTGTAGCACTTGCAGTACCATTAGTAGTAGTAGTAGTAGTAGTACTTTCTTCTTATGTAAGTATTCTTTATGTTGAACACTTTTTAACTTTTACTCAAGTAATAATTTTGTTGAGCACTTTTACTTGTACTGTACCTGAGTAATATTATTTTCAGTAACAGTACTTTTAAATACAGATTTTGAGTACTTCTTCCACTTACGACCCTCGACAAAAAAGTTTCCTATGTAGCTGTGATTTACTGTTGATGTGGCCTCAGTCTATCCATTGTGAGATATGTAAAGGGAGTGTTAAGTTGACACATTAGTTCCAGCTATAAGTTTGATGTAGAGTGTCACATCATCTCATCCTGTTAGACTTTATCATTATTGTGTGAACCTTCGAGAGATTGTGGTCAGTGGATATTTTAAGGAGTTCACTTGAGGCCATAACAATTGCCTCTTTACGAATTTTTATATGCCCCTGCAAGCTAAAAACATCACTATCATCGAAGCGTTTAAGTACAGTCAGTGTATTATGTCTGGGCATGACTGGCAGATGTGCTTTGATATGTCAGGAAGAAGAGTCTGATGCAAATTAAGCACAAGTTACACAAGTCAGAGCACGAACTGGAGGAGATCTGAGAAGAGAGCCACTAAGGCAGAGTCCCGGAGCAGAGGCAGGAGCTATGACATCAGGAATAGGTTTTTTTTAGACAGAAGTTAGGAACACTTGATATCTAGACCTTCAGTAGTTGTTTCTTTGCATCATTGTTTATATGTTGAGTCTGTATTTTTCACAGCCCTACTCAGAACACATGCACAGCTCGGGTTCTCCAACTTCTGCCTCCCACCCAAAGTAGCTGGAACAGGCTTTAGGAACTCACAATCCCTAAATTGAAAGTGGTAAAGTGATGTATGAATGCCACTTTACTTATTCTGAAAGCTACAAAGTTCAATCCTACAACCATATTTCCTAGTTTCCCAGGAGTATACGCCGTACACATTACAAACACGCACACATAACAAACCCTGTCCTCCTTGAGGCCATATGACGCCACTTGCCCAGTGCCCCAGCAAACCCATGAGAAAAGCCTGCTTATTGTCGAGTGAAAGGCGATACTGCGGTCATGTCAAATGAGCGTTTGTACTGTAAAGTTCATGAGGCAGAACTGCAAGGATCATGACAGGAAGAGGATTCATGCATGAGTTTCCTTTTTTCCACTCACATTACACATTGCACATTAAGCAAGGCTGTATTGGAGGAGACATATTTCCCAGTAACACAAACTCGAAGCTCAGTGTACCCAGTGCTTTGCAGATGACACATGATGAAAAAAAAACAATGTGGTGCCTTCCCGAGATGAAGTCATGGGTATTAATCTATTGCACTCTCACTGTAAATGCATCTATGTGCGAACCATAAAAGTATTTGACCACTCCATCCACCCAGTGTAATGTTGTAATGATGTTTTATCTAATAATTGCCACAACAGTTTACCTGTTTCCACGGCTAGGGACAAAAGACTCCACCCATGAGAATAATGTTAACCAGCCCCACCTTTGGAGAGCTGTGTGAAGAAGAATGCACAGTGACTCATGTGGTCAGTGCTCCTTCAGTAATGTCCCCCCAAGGCTGTGCTTCTTTGTGCAGCTCTGTGATATTGACATACCTTTCATTCACTTATTGTGGGTACAAGAATGATGCTGAGTAAGGCTGCATGAACATTAGAAAGTGCTTCAGAAATGCCATCATTGTATTGTAATATTCTCATTGTTTGGCGTTAGCTGGAAACTCCCTGCATAGGAATGGTTTTAAAGTTTAATGTACTTTTAAAATAAATGAAAACTAGTATGCAATTGCCGTATGCAGAAAAAACTTCAGTCTACTGCATGAATAAAACTATCTCCCACAGACAGAGTATAATTTTTTACAGACGCCTTGTTACATCTAATACAGAATGCCCTACAGTAGATCACTAAATAAACAAGAGTCAATAAAAGTGCTCTAAATGTCAACTCAGTTCCTCAAAAACATGCTTGTAGTTGTATTTTGCTTCATTCATGCATGCTTGAGTAATCCTGTATTCTCTGGCATGGCCTTTCTGAGTCTCTCTGCTCTGTTGCTTTAACCCCCGCCTCTCCCACAAACCCCCCCCCCCACACACACACACACTCCAGGAAGCACTGACCAATCAACAAGCCCTCTATGTCCAGTTTACTCTCATTCATTTATCCAAAAAAAAAAAATGTCTACAGCTCTGTTTCCACTGATTCCTTGCAGCTATTTTTCATTTTGTAGTAAAATTACATTATACAAAATGTTTAAGGAAGCGAAGTGCTTTTTTCATTTAAATTATGTTCTAAAGATGGCAACTCTTCACTCTGCTGCCCTCTGCTGCTCTCTTCACCTGTTTCTTCATGGCATCGGTAGCGAACATACTAGTCTATACCAGTCTTCTAGTCACATAATGTTTTTAAAGGTTGTAAAATGTGGAATGCTGTTCTAGAGATGACCAAGATTTGTTTAAAAATATGAATAAAAGCATAATATATTGCCTATAATGATGTCGCTTTTGAGTTTCCACATGCTTCTGCAGCTTGTTAGTCTTCTGACCAAAGGTGTGGCCCTATTGGTAATGCTCTCTGTTCTCATAGTTGGCCAGAGAATTCAGGGTTTTTGATTATAAACTGCTGATAATAAACTGAAGATCACGTTTCATCATGTTCTTGTTCATTTTAAAAACTTGCATTGCTTTGCACAACTTGAGTTTTGCAATCCGTAAAAAGTTAGAAGGCCAAAAAGTATCTAAAATAAGTAATTCAAATGCTAAGGGAAATCTCAGCAGATACAGTGTGCTTTAAAATAATGATTTTTGGTTTGTGGAAGTAGCCTTAAGCTGTGTATAACTGTTACCTAATGGTTATGTAATACCACTCTCATTCTGATTGACAAGACGCTAAAATGAAACAGATGGCAAGAAGATGAATTTTGACAAAACATTTATTTATAAAATAGATATATTAAGACTTTCTCACTGTGCAAATAGTTAATCAGCAAAAGATCAGGAACTGTATAGAGCAATTTATATAGTCTCAAAACACGTTAAATCTATTATATACTTATACTATATTATTATCATCCCTTATTGCAAAGTCAACATTCTGCCTGGTGGCTATTAAATCAGCTTACATTTTTAACACATTAGCTCTTCAAACATAGAAGTACATTCATATAGAAAGTGTTAATTATGTTGCTCAGTAGCAATAAACACAAACTTATATTTAAGCATCATTTTTACAGCTCAACCTAACAGTAGTTTGATTATTTAAAACAACAACTTTCTTACAATGGCCATGCAGCTAAAAATGTTGAACAAAGACAATATTGGTTAAGTCTAGATCAACTTTGTACATACCATACCTTAAAACCAACTTAGAGCTCTGGTAAAGATAAGAGGCCACTGCAAAAAGGAACAGTTTCTCATTTTTGATCTTTTATAAGAGAAATGTATTCATTAATTATTAATTTAACTGAACTGAACACTTTGCCTTATTTTTGTGACAATATTTACAACACATACAAATAAGAGAAATGTTGCAGTTGAAATAATTTAAAGATTCACTTTTAAACAAAATGGTGATAAAGTTTTGATAAAAGGACACTCATAAATAAATGATTTTTGGAGTAACCCTGATTTGTAAACACAGTTTTCCTGCGTCTTGTTCTCCACATTGCTGTCAGAAAACTCTCTCAGCTTTGGTTTGATGGTCAGTGAGCTCATAAAGTAGAGCGAGGTGTGCAAAGAAATTTAACAGACACTGATTTAGGAATACAATGCAGCGCTCTCTTATTTTTTCCAGAGCTGTATATCATACTTTGTTTCTATGATAACAGTAACCTGCACTTTTAACAAGAAATAACCACATTTTTAGACATTCTTTACAAATTAAATTGATGCTTTGCTCTCAAGTTTTAAGTCCCTCTCCTTTCATCAGTATTTTACAGCTCAGGACCACAGAGACTGTCCAATAAAATGTACATTTTTACAATTCGGTCTCCTTTTCTTCATCTTCATCTGTGTCTAAGTAGTATTCATCGTCTGTGGTTGTGTCCGAGCTGCTGTCCGATGACTCCTCAAAGGTGGTAAGGCTGGAGGTGTAGCCCCTAGACGGGAGGTGTCCCCTGGGGGACTGGTTGTCCTGTGGTGGGTCAGATTGTCCAGTGAAGGAAGTGGGAGAGAGGCACGGCGGTTTGGACATGCGCCTCGTTACTGGGGACAAGGGAGGTGTTGGAGGAGGGGTGGGTGGACCCTCTGTGCCCCATGAAAAGTCAACTGTGTCCATGTTTTGACCCCATGTTGGATTTGCAGAGGTGTTAGTGGAACTGGACTGGCCCGAACCCCAGTTGGACAAACATTGCATGAAAGATCGAGGAAGAGACCTAGATCTGACTTTACCATCATTTGGGAAACACCCCAATTGGGAATCAAAGGAACACTGGGAGCCATATTGTCCACTCCAGTTTTCCAAATCAATGGCTGTATGTCCACAGGAGAAAGCAGGTTTAGTCAGGTCCCCCACACTCATGACCTTCGACCCTGTGGAGATGCGTCCCGGGCCTGAGGGGCGACTGGACGACACTGAACTGACAGAGAAGGACCTCCCAGGCTCAATGCCGTACTTCAGATCTGCGTAGGAAGTAGACATAGGCTCCTTGTTGGTTACTGGTCCAGCACTGGGAGGTCCTGTGGATGCTCTGCTCCTCCTTGAAGCCACTAAACTGATCTCCCCAAGTTCACAGGGCGATGAGGAGGAGTCCCTGTGTCGGGGTGGCTTTGGGCTGTAAAAGACGTTATCCTCCAGGATGTCCGGAGAGGAGAATGGGGACACAGGAGATAGAGATGGGAAGGGGGAGAAAGGAGATCTGGGGCTAGAGGGGGACTTTCTGAACTTGTGTTGAAGGAAAGGCACAGGAAGAATTGGGGCTATATACAGGACTGACATCTTTAGGGGAGAGATAGAAAGTGTCATGGTTTAAGTCCTGTGTGGGGCTGTGTATTTTCAGTTGAGGGGTGCTTCCATTTTCAGAAAAAGCAGCTTGTTCCTTATTCTCAGTGTCTGTCATAACTTCATCTGTCCACATTGAGAACTTGTCCTCTGCCGTTTTATTTTTCTCAATGGCAGCTGGGACAAGTGTATACCTGTTATTCACCCCTCTATGCTTATCCTCCACCCCTTTTTCATTATTATTCAGCTCCATCGTCACCTCTTTCTCCTCTAACGTCCTGTTACTCTCAGTTGTTATGTCACTAGTACTGCTTACATCATTCATCCCTCTTAGAGATGGTGCTTGGGACGTCTTCTTCCACTTCTTTGAAAAGGAGTCCTCATCGTTGGCCGGTTTCCTTGTGCTAAATGTCTGTTTGATTTTGTTAAGCACTTGGTCCATCTTGCTGGACCGCTCAGAGTCTGATCTCGTCAAACCAGCATTGGGAGTACTTGAACTTTTCTTGAGTGCAAAGCGGCTTCTTTTTGGGCTTTGTTCACTGCTGCTCTCGATTGAATAAAACTTGCTCTTACCAACCTCCTTTATCTTTCTCTTTGAGCTGTCATCGTCAATAGCTTGGCTTTCTGTGGAGCTACTGGAGCTCTGAATTGACTGATTATCCTGCTCTCTCAAAGCCTCCTTTCTCTGCACTTGTTGACTTACGCCTGCCTCCTTGGAAACCGGCGTGTTTTCAGTGTTTTTAGGTGTGGTATTCTTGGTGCCATCTATGGCTGTATCTGCCTTAGCTCTTATGCTGTAAACCAATGTCTCTGTTACGCACGTTGAAGCCACACGATGCAATCTATCACCAGGCAGAGACTGTGAGCTGACATGTACCCTGTTATCCACAAGCTGTATCTGTCCATTAGCGAGGACTTCCCCAACAGTCTTTATAGGATTATTGTTAACTTGATCTAAGAGTATATCCTTGCACTTGAAACTCTCTTTTAAGTCTATTTGCAAAGGCATGGGTCGTAGCGGGATTGTACTAATTGGCAACAGAGGATGTTTTGATATCGAAGAAGTTGTATTAGCAATTGCATTTGAGACATTAGGCTGTGAGTGGCGTTGGAAAAGGGGGGAACGTGGAGGTTTGATCTTAGCATCTGGTTGAGCTGCCCTGCTTGACATGAGCGTGGAGTAAGGCGGTGAGCTGTAGCGGTTCTTATAACCATTTGAAAAGTCAGGAGGTACTGATAGAGGAGCAGAGTAACGGTACTGTGCGCCAGACTCTGCTGATAGTGTCCGCTCTTGTCTTGGCATGTTTAAGTCATGCTTTTTATGGTCAAAAGCTGTATTTTCAGTAGATAGCTGCATGTATGTTTCTCTAGATTTCAAATCGGCAGCGTCAGATGACAAAGAGCGATACTTCACGCCTGTGCCTACTTGTATGCTGGAAGATTTCGGCATTGAAGAGAATGTGTTTGGTTGGTTGCCGGGTCTTAGTACGTTAAAAATGGATGGCGCCTTTACATTTGTTGGGGACAATGAGTTTGAAGCCTCCGGCTTCTCTTCTGTGTTTGAATCCACCTTATCCTCAAATGTAACACGCCTGGCTTTTTTCAGTTCTCCCTTAGACTGCTGTTTTTTGGGAACTATCTCCGGACTATTGGTAAATCGCCTGTCATCTTTAGGACTAAGTGCCTCTGGGGAGCTGGGGCTGGTAAAACTGGGAGTAGGCGGAGGTGTGAGCAGAGAAGACACTGTGACAGGAGGGCTATGTGGACTGAGAAAAGAGGGGCTGGAAGCAGTTGAGGTGGTGTTAGTAAAAGTCTGACAGTAATTGGTTTTTGAATAAAGGCTGACAGTGGGATTCAGGTTAGTTTTGGCTTGGTAAGGTTTGGAGATATAGCTGCGCTCAAAGCCAAGAGGTGTGGAATTGTTAAATTTAGGGGACAGCGTTTGTTCAAAAGAGTGTGTTGAGACAGTAGAATTAGCCTGGGAAGAAACTGGGGTGGACTGGAAAGAGGTTTTATTGCTTTGGCCCAACTCTAGGCTAGCTTTATAGTTAGCATTGGTTACAGTGTTAGTGATATCATTCAAATGAGATTGTTTGGTAAATCTTTCCTTATTTTGTGAACCAGATGAGGCAGGTTTTGATGCACAGTACATATTTTGGTATTTGCTGCTATTATCAGTGGGCAGTATAAGAGCTTTTAGGGCTTAGCAAGGTGGGTGAATATTCAGTTACTTTAGCTGTATAGGAACCACTGCTTGCATCATGGTTGGTTGGGCCTTTAGCATGATTCAGAGGAGTGAGTGGTGTTGCGATGCTAAATTTAGAGTTGCACAAAACACCGGGCAAACTCATGGGCTTTGGTGGCTCCCTGTTCAAACATGAGTCAGCCTGGCCTTTGACAAATGATTGATGGTTGGGCAAATGCTGCATGTTCGCGGTTCCTCCCTGTAGCCTAACAACATTACCATTACCAGCTGACTCTGCCGTGTTTTTGTTGTCTCTATAATTGAGGATTTGCCCATTAATTCCTCTGTTGTCTGTCTGACTGTTATTGTGACTGAAAGGTGTGTTCGCAGGTGTGTTCGCCTTTTTATTGTCATCTGAATTCATTTGGGAGCTGCCTTCCTGATTATTTTGGGGCCACCAGGAAATGGATGAAAGAGGTGTCCTTCTTGGAGCAGAGTGTTTTGTTAAGAGGGCGGTGTGGTCGTAAGGGGTGCGTTTAGGCAAAGTGACTGGCTTTTTGGTTAGCTTAATACTGTCTGATGGTTCTCTGCTAAAAGACCTTTGCGGGCTTGACGCTTCATGATGGTTCGAATTTGCTTGGGCATAGGGAGACTCTGCATGTTTGCTAGGCACAGTTGAAAAGTTATACGTCGCTGATGTGCTTCTGTCTCTATACGTGGGTGACAGGGAGAGTGGGGCATTGCCGTTGTTTGAAATGGAAGTTGGAGAAAGCTGATTTTTATGTTGAAAAGCCTGATTGAGATGTGTTGAGAACTGTTGATTGCTTACAAAATTTTGTGGACTCTGAGTTTGACATTCAGTAGGACTCCTAGGACTATTACTGTCGCCCCTCCTCAAGGACAAAAGCATGCTGCTGATGGTTGGCTTGGAGCTTAAAGGTGAGTGCCCCCTTTGAGGAGATCTTTGTGGTTCATGTGAGTCTATGGACATTGGCGAGACAGGGGAGAGAGGAGATAGGGGAGAGAGAGGCGAGGGTATGGGTCTGTCTGTCCTCTTATCGTCCAATCTCATGGAGTTTACATCCAAAGAGGCAGACTGCAGGACTTTCCTTTGAGATTCATTGTCCATAATTGTCGGGCCGCTCCTGGTCGACCACCCTACAGTATTACTCCTCACAAATGGGGCATGCTGTTGGCTTTGTAGTCTGCTTGTCAACATCCTCTCAACACTGGAAGAGCTGTTCGTTCTGTCTAGCAAGTTCCCCTGATAGTCTGAGCTCCCAGTTCCCTCTCTTTTGGTCTTCCGCATGCGTCCTGTCCACTGAGGGGCTAGGACAGTCACCACAGAGGACGATAACATTGTTGAGTGTCCGGACAGTTCCTTAACCTTAGTGCGATCCACCTCTAAAGCCACAGAGTCAGTCCTTTTAGGTGGCAGCCCATTTTGAGATGTAAGTTCTTTAAGTAGTCCACAGCGGCCATTGGAGAAGCTCTGAATGTGTCCACTGCTGGTCTCTATGCTGATGCAACTTTGTGTTTCTTTGACTTTTCTCACAGGAAGTGGTATCTTGTCCACTGCATAAGACGACAGATGATGAACCTGTTATAAGAAGCAGATTACAAGTTGTCAATGTCAATTAGTGTAACTCACAATGCGTTAATGTGCGAACTATAGGATGGCTTAATTTATTTGTTTAATTTCTATCTCTGACTTTTTTTTTAAATAAACAAACCAATTATCACCCTAATATTCAGAGTAATCATGCATTATTGTAATTATTTAATACAACTAAATAGTTTGCTCAAAAGTAACGTCTTATGGATACTAATGTGTGCTTCTAGATTTTGTATGTACAATGTAGTTGCTCAATTGTTTTCTTATTTTGTGGTTAAAAGCCCATGAAAACCATTTCACCCAAAGTTAAACACTGTTTCAACAACAACCAATAAAACCGGCATCTAACAAAAACATATAAAATATGCCAAATGGCTATCCCAAACATAGCTGTTCTAAAACCTCTCTATGTTTGCCTGGTGATTACACCTCCGCATAAATCTCACAAGTGTTGCCTTTTTATAGATATCAAGATTATTCATGTAGAGTAGACCAAGTAGTTGCAGAGATACACTCATTTTATCCTGGGCATATCATTTTCAAGTGTGAGCCTGGAAAAAAGTGCAAGGTCTAATCCTTAATCATTTTGTTTTTGAGATGTTTTTTTTAACCATGAGTTCATGTAATTAAAACAACGTATAGGCTTCAAATAAGATGGGAACATTTGGGAACCACTGTCATTACATATACTGTACAGTAAGTGTTAGCTCTGTTGTTTAAGGAAAGCACTCATGATATTTACCTTCAAACCAATGCCAAATATGCAAACTAACTCTAAATGCTGCAACATACTATCTTACCTGGGTGTTTGAGTGTTACTGTTCCCATGGCGTAGCTATTTAAGCCTTGACAAACAGGTTATTTTGAAAGACATGAGAGATTTCCAAGGAACAATGTACACACACCCTGTTCTCTAACTGCTAAATGAATAATTAATCACTGATGTTTTTAAGAGTGTGAGGTGTTGGTGGCAGTATCCTATGATTAGTCATTACCTGCTGCATGTGACCGCTATAAAAAGTATTACAGCAATGAACTATACACTTTCGTTTTTTTGGCTGCATTGTAACCAAAGGCATCATTTAACAAGATCATGACTGAGGTTGGTACGTACTCGATAAAAAATGTCCGCTCTGCAAACTCCAGATGGTCCGTGCAAACTGGAACAAAGATATAGAAATCATTAGTCACAATGAACTATCTGGTACTATTTAATTAGCTCATATACGTAACCTGAGCACAGTATTCCCAAAGATCATATAACACTACTTATATTTCACTCATGTATTTCCAAGAAAAAAAAAAGAATGGTTTCATAAATGATGGTGGGTCAAAATCCAAATGTGGGTCACATGGAAGCTGATCATAGTTTTAATGTTCAGCTTATTTAAAGCCTAACTATTGTTTAAAATAGGGGAACAGATTGACATATAGGGAGATGCATGTGCCAAAAAATGTAGTAGTTTTGATAAATATCTTTTGATAATTAACAATTTTATACAAAGTAGGACAAAATAAAATGGTCAGGAATAAAACTGGATCCCACTACCAGACCACCACTTCAGATATTACATTTATACTGGTTTGTATGTTGACATATTGCACATCAATAAATTAGAGTACACAACAATTAAAACATAAGACAAATAAAATATAATCATAGTATTTAAAACCAATTGTGCAAAATCAGGCAGCGAATTTCTGTGGTAAACAAACAAAAATGTGTAAATCTTGCTTTAGGGAAAATCCAGTGTCATGGCCACACCTTGTCCTATACAGTAATGTTTTAATGTTTGACACCTGAGACGTTAGATCCGCCGCAGTTATGCCGACAGACTGGACGGTCCGCATTTCTCCCACTGCCTTTCATTCTCTTTTCTTCAGTAAACAGTTTTCTCAGCTACAACTGTTTCTTCAAGTCACACCTCAGAAGAAGTTATGCAGTGAACTGAAAGGTGAACAGCAGCAGGTGCACTCAAGAACCTGATGCCTATATAAGGACAGAGTCTAGGCTTTGAACCACGCAGTGCTATGTGACTGTGACAAAGGGTGTGCCCCGTTTCAATCTCTGATCTACCTGGCATCGTTTTTAATGTTGGCAAGTACAAAGTTTCTGCCCAACCTCAGCAATTTAAAAACGATGGTGACATTTGTTTACTAGCGACATAGAAACGGCTGCTGCCTGGTGCAAAGGGTTTATCACAAAATCAGCTATTGTTCGGGAAATAATTGACAAGAGCATTACCAAAGCTTGCAGGGTCTTGTGCATTATATTGGCGGTGATGATGGCAGAGTCTAAACTTTTCTAAAAGACACAGAGGATTGGCAAAGGGCAATAAGCATAAATACCAGGTGTGGTGAATGGAAATTTCCCATAGTGAATGTGAGAGTGAATGGCTATGAATGTATCATACTGTGTACTGTGTGTCTATAAATATCAGCCCAGGAATTTACTGGGCAAGGACCAGGCTGTACCTCACCTCAGGCCCAAAGTACAAGTAACTACTCCCATGTAATCTAACTAGAATAAGCAGAAGAAGGATAATATTTTGTCTGTTGTCAGTGTTACAAGTTTTGCACCTTATTTTGCATTTAGTTTTATTGTTTATTGAGCTCTTTGTCACTGCTTTCTGGTAAATTGTTTTCTCTGCACGTGGCAAATAAACAAGACTGAAACTACCATTTACTGTAGGCATGTACAAGGGTTTGGCCCAACATCTCAACTCACTATTTCAAAACTATTTATTATCTGATTGTAATGTTTGTTTACAAAAGTCACAGACTGTATAAAACTATGCTGTATTCTTTTGACATCACTAATAGTCTATTAATTTAATTAACTACAGCAATTTGTTAAGCTTTTTTTTAAAATAACTTCCAAGACATTAAAAGTAAAATGGTGAATGCTTATATATCTTTATGTATTACACATTTTTCAATATGTCCAGTCACTATCACAATACAAGTACTCTAAGTAAACAATTTCACTGCCCCATTTCATCTCACAAAACTATTTTCCATCTGATAATGCATAAGGAAGTAATGTATTTTTATACCCCACTATCACTATGAATATTTTGCAAACTCACGACAACTGCACAAGATCAATCTGTTGATAAGTGACATATTAACTGTGAGAAACTTCCTTTAATAACAGAGCATTCTGCTTTACCAAGGTATGAAAATAAAGACTTTAACATGACATGCATACCATTATGAGCCAGTCTAGCCAACAACACTACACTGTACACTTGTATCTCTCTAACGCTGCCAGACAGTGTGTCACAGAGTCAAGTATGTAGACATGTGACTCTTTAACTAAACGGTGCCATGTAATAGAGAGTGACCTATGATCCATGACTGTTACTGCCAGGTGGCTCAAAATTACGGTGATTACCATAGATACACGTCACGCAACCCTGGTATGCACTGTGTGTGTGTGAACAAGTGAAAACTCCTCACTCACCGCAGCCATTGTTAGGAGAGTTAGGATGCAAATGATTCATGATGACAGAGCAAAACCAACAGAAGAAGCATTTAAGTTAGGTGAGAGATTTTTGTACTTGAATCTAGCTGCAGGCAGGCACAAGCCAGTGTACTCTCTGTGCCAGTCCCAAGCCCGGAGAAAAGGAAGAGGGTTGTGTCAGGAAAACCTAAGCCATATCAATGTGCATAGTAGGAAGCAGCCTGAGAAAGAAATGCGTCTCCTTGCAGGAACTGTGTGATGAGTTCAGAGTAATGTAATATATTTTAAAAGGGCATAAAAATGGCATTTGAAATAAAATGCTTAAACTAGTAATAAAAGAAGCCGACGTGTCTGGGCAATATATATGTCATTGAACTAAACTGGAGCAGGTGCAATATCTATAGGCAATGTACTGTCTTATATAATGTATGTGTGGAAAATGACAGGTGCACACCAGGATAAAAAAATTGACATGTACTGATTTAAACATCAACTTATGTAACCTTTATGATCTAAAAAAATCTAAAAATATTTTACTTTGACATGAGGGCATTTTGGAAAATTATTAGTTACTTTGATTCAAGCATTATTAAAACTTGTAAATAAGTGTATTTTAGATGTAGAATAGCATGGTAAGTACAGCTGTTGTTTCAAAGCAAAAAAAAAAAGCCTGAAAAGGTTTAGTAAATTTCATTACATTTGTATATATATCTTTTATGCGTTGCCTGACATGTTATTGTTGGGTCATATCTTACCTGTGTGTACAAGAGTCAGTCTTCCTGTGGAGGTGGTGGTCTGGTTTGTTCAGGTCTGGGTTGGAGCCGAGTTTCAAGGAAAAATGTGAAGTGAACTTGGGTTTTGAAAGTGAGTCTTCAGTGTGATCCTTGGTGATCTTTGGTGAATATGTTAGTGCTGCAAGAAACAAACAACCAGAGTTAGATAAAGTCATATTTGATTTAATTGTTGAAGTCTTGAAATATATATATTTTCTTACCTGTGTCTTTCTTTGTGGTGATAAGTGAATGACCAGGTCTAGCCTCGAGGTCAGGCTGCTGCTCAATGCGGTTGGCAGATGTCTCATCTTGTTGTTCTCTAAAATGACACAACAGGATTTAATGCTATTATCTCTATACTTAAACTATAATTAAGGTTACACTTTATCATTATGGTACCAAACAAGAGATACGAATGCAATTTAACAATATCAACAAAAAGCTTGATTTGCATGAATATTATGGTATGTCATATGTCATCAGACTAACCAGTAAGCAGAAGAAATGAAATTATACACTGACCAAAGGCAAAAGTCAGTGGCACAAGTTTGATCAGAGCAAGTAGCCACAAAATCTGAATAAAAGCCAGGTGTTTTTATGAATCATGTGCTACTGCATATAGGGCCTGTATCAAACCTGTATTTTGTTGTAAATAGTTGGTTTCCATATTCTATAAGGCAATGATGTCACACTCTGAGATAAGGGGCAGGAGCAGTATTTGTGTACAGATTAAATGCTCTTTTCAAAAAGAAATATCCCAAAAGAAAATTCACAAATGTGAAATCTGGTAATTTATATTAAGGACAAGGTCTATGATTTTGCTATATTTTATCCTATGACACCAAAACATCTACATATTAACAACAGAATTTTTGCCCTGTAAAGGGCCTATAGTTTAAAACTGAGCTGGAGGCAGGTCTGGTCTCTGGTAGAATCTGCTGCTAAAGACTGAAAATGCAGATGTCTTGGTGTTAGGGCTTCACAATTAATCGAAATTAAATCAAAATAACAATTTTAACTGTCGCAATTAGCAAATCGCAAAGGCTGCAAATATTTATGTGATATAATGCTCACTGCAGAGAACAAAATATCCCATCTCTGCAGGGTCTTATAATGTATAAATCGTACAACAGCTGTAGTTTAGACCTCTACAGACAGGATCTGAAAGGCCCGTGACTGACTTGTATTAGTTGAGCAATGAATATTTAAATTTTCTCTTAAGTGTCAATGCTCCATTACAGGCTTAAAATGCATACTGTGACCTGTACATTGATTTTAGAAAATACATCGCAAATCTAATTGCAACTGCAATATCTGTCAAAAAAAAAAAAAAAAAAAAAAAAAATCTCAATTAGATATTTTTTCCAAACTGTACAGCCCTACTTGGTGTGGTTTATGGCTAATATCTCTGCAAGTACTGGGCCTATTGACAAAAACTGGCACAAAGTTCAACATCTTATCTGTCAGTACAAATGACCTAAAGTGAAGCTCTTTCTTCAGTATAGCGTCAAAAAGTTGTGATATTATTCAAACACACAGGAACAGGTTCAGTAATTGTAGATTTTCTTTTGGGATATTTCATTAAAATAGTGCCTCATCTATACATTTTTATAGGTCCTGAGGTTTTGGCATCATCAAATTTTAGAATGTGAATATGACCTATTAAACACACAAGTCTATAATATGTTGTGACAACAGTTTGAGGCCTTATACTCTCTAGTTTATCTATAGCTGCTTAGATGTAGATATACTTTTCCTGTGCTTCAGTTTTATCACAATGTCAATACAATTGTAAAAAGCCTTTTCAAACAACTGCATGACACCCAGAGGCATCCAAAACTGAACAAAGATTTACAATTGGGTTACTATGGTTACCGGCTGTATTTTGATTTTGACACTTGAATGCTAAATGCTGAGAAAGCCGATATTTTCACCAAACCAGTAGCATCTTTCACATGGATTCTTGTACTGTAACGGCAACATAGATTAAGGGATTAAGGGCAAAAAAAGATATAGAGTGTTCAAACTTTGAAGCCTTCCTCTTCTTATTGTGTTGACATTACTGGGTTGATAAGCAGTGGTTATGTAACAGACCAGCTCTGCTCTACTGAGTCCACACACTTTCTCTTACAACCAGTGCAAAGCTAACACACCCACTCACCCAATAAAACATGCAGATCCACATTTACCAAGGCCACAGTGCACTGCCAAATGCAACGCGTGATGGTGATGACAGAAGGGAAGAGATTTGGCGGTAACATAACGTGACTGTGCATGTCAGTGTAACCATTTTGGATGAACGGAACAAAGAAAACAGCGCTAATTACATAGAAGCGGTTGCGTCACGTGGATATAATCAAATTTAATGCCATACTGGAATTAAAAGCACCACGTGTAAGCTTATGACATAATGTTATGCAACCCACGGTATATGTTCTGTATTCTTTCTTTCAGAAACAGAATTAACTTCTTCTTTGTGCTACAAATGCTACATACACTGAGCCTTTGCCCCCATGTGCGTCACTCCACACCCCTCAAAAGCTGCAGTTTTGGAGATGCGCCGACTCATTCATCTCGCCATCCCAAGTTGGTCTTTGTCAAACTCACGCAAATCCTTACGCTTGCCAGTTTTTCCTGCTTCTAACATCAACTTTGAGGACAAAATGTTCACTTACTGCCTAATATATCCCACTTACAATCATGTGCCGTGATGAAGAGTCTGAATGTGTGAATCTGTGTTATTCACGTCTCTTGATCAGTGGTCCATATGTTATGCTTGATCAGTGTATCTCACAATGGTGAAAAAAATCCACATAAATACCTAGATCCAGACAACTAAAAGTAATAATTAGTGCCATTACTGACCCCTTGTTGCTAGCATCTTCTGCCCTATCTTGCAATGGTACAGAATCCTTTAAGAAATTCCTGGTTCAGAGTTATCCTGCTAACAAACCAACCAACCAACAAACCAAAAATAACCTCTTGGATAAAGTAACAACCTGTACTGTTTTGCAAGATGACAAGTGAAGTGCTTTGACTTTTCTTAGATAATGTTTGCATACTCCTCTCCACCTTGCCTTCAGGCTCAAGTCCTTGGCCTCATTAGAGTTTGATCTTGTGGGGCTTTTACAGCAGTGAGACACGACAAGACAGGAAAGAGCTCCGAAATATGAGGACGGTTCAGGCACCAAGCCCGACACGCCTCCCATGTGGATGGTACTGTGTATGTTTTCATCCCTACCTCTGCCCCGGGCCACAGATGAAATGTTACCACATCGCATTGATATCAAGGCTTGTAAACCCTCTCAAGTAACTGTGTCTAAATTGTTTAACCTGTAAATGATCTGTAAAAAGTGAAGCTCAAGAATGTGCTGTTTGAGCTACATTCTCACAAACTAAAACCACATAGTTTACATTGCAGGGATCGGAAGGCCATTTTAGCCATATTTTAGCTGTTGTTGCATTGTATTTTCAATGTTTATAAAATAACCAACATCAGGATGTGGCAATTCTAGTAGGGCTGACAGCCTCTGGTCGCTTAGTCAATTAATCGGTCAGTGAGGTCTTGGTCGACAAAAATTTTATTGGTCAATTAGTTGCATCCACTTTTTACTTTCAATTTTCATTTTATTTAAGATAGCATAGACGATTTTAGCTAACAATATATTTTCTAAATGCTTTTTCACTTTCTGTTTTATTACTTGTTTATGTAAGACTCTGGTAAGTCCCCCACATATCCTTTGGTTGATTTTGGTCGATTAATTGCTGTACTGGGCATAACTTTGGTCGACTAGCAGTTTCACACTAATGTCGAGTGGTATTAAAACAATAAGTACCAAAATTGAAGTAAATAGAAAAAGCTGCAGACACAATAACAATGACCTTTATTTAACCACTGTATGAACTCTGTGCTATATCTGACTGCAAAACAATTTAGTGACATGCAAAACATGCAGGCATTGACGGCTTGAGTGACAACAATAACATTCCCAACATGAAAGATGGTTATTTTGCATCCATGGCTCCCAGCTGCTCTAATAGTTTTTTTTTCTTCACCTGATCTCACAACAGTGTTAAAGGAAGCAGGCAAAGATTCTCTGGACTTTTGCTGCTAAATAAAAGTTATTTATGGTTGCTACAAAAATTCCGATAGGGAAACCTACAACAGTAAACCTTTAACATTTCCTGTGTCAGTGTCTGTGTGCGCTGCTGCTTCTGTTTGTTTTTTTGAATGGCTGTAGCGCCCGTCACCACCAGGGCTCCTAAAGGTACAGTAGCTTTAACCATAAAATAAATACAGCGAGGTCTGGATCCAATCACACAGCAGAAAATGATCAGGTTCAAAATTTGTGGATTTGTATTTCCCTTAATTAACCTAAAGAGTAACACTGACTTCTGCCCTCCATTTGAGTTTTTAACATCATCAGATTTCTAGAACGTAAAAACAACCTGGGAGACCTAATTCTAAATCTCTTTATTGTGACCCACTTTGCACAAGACTAAAATGAATTATTTTACACACCTTTACAGCAGCTTTTCATGCAATTAAAGCAATATTTAGGATTTCACACCACTGGTTAGGGTGACAAGCAATTAGAAATACTGTAAATCATAAGTGGATAAGTTTGGCTATGTTGTTAACATATATCAAATCTCATGTCAGTGATCCATCATCAGTGAGTGCAACAAGCCCTGTGGCAAAGGAAAGAGCATTTTCAAGAATACAGCAGATAAATGCATTAGCCCTGTACTGCATTCAGTAATAAGAAATTGTATTACAGGCAACGTGGACAAGACTTTTTGTTGTTGACATATCTTTAGCAAAACAGATTGCCTGGGGAATTTCTAAATATTCTGAGTAATGTATACATGGGTATTCTTTAACAATGAGAACTAAGAACTAGGATTTATGGCTGACTTAAGGGGTTAACAGGAGTCCCAAAAGTATACACTTGCTTTTCATCTACAGTCAGGAGTTATATAATAAGTTGAGCAGCATTAAAACAAGCTAGAAGGCATAACACTGCATTTCAAATTAGCTGAACAACATTTCCAGGTTCCAAGTTACAGACAGACTGTAAAACAAGCTTGTCACTAGATAAAGCTCATTAAGTGAAGGTAATTGGACCGACTGAGGCATGCTTCAATGCCATGGTCTTACTTTTATGCTGTGGGCAAATAACAGCAGACAAAAGACCTCAAGTGGTCATTATTCTCTCGCTTTTGAATCACTATCTCAGTTTAAAAGTGTGAAACTTTCATTCTTGTTCACACTACGCACTCCTTCTGTGGTTAATTGTTCATTTGCAGATGGCCCCCGAGCTTTGTCATCCATCTGGCTGTTACTTTTCAAGAAATAAACTCAAAGTAGGCTAATGTTATGCTGTTTCACACGTTCTTTGAAATGACGCCTCTTCAGTTTTGTTAGTACAAGTACAACTGCCCACTAGTGCCTTCTGTAACTAGGATATTACATTTATTTACTATGCTGTTTAAGTGTCCTTTGTGTTATGACATGCTTTTGTATTGTTCCTCACATACTGTAAAAGTGGTTAAAATGCATTTGAAATGACTTAATAATAGACAATAAACAATCTAGGAGTTGCTAGGTGTGATTACAGTAATAGTTAGACTGGGCAGAGCCATCGTGCTTGTCTATAAAATTATTTAATGAATAACAAGAAGCACTTAGAGAACAGAGACTAGGCATTAGCTAAGGCATTACAGTCCCAACCTGGATCCAGACCAAAAACACTTCATGATCTTTCTTGAAAGTTACATGAAATCCACTTACATGGTTTTGTTGAAATGATACAATCCAGTGAAAATCCTAGATGCAGAGAGTGATCTGGCTCCACACCAAAAAGTAATCATTTCTTCCTGTTCCCAGTATTGTGAAAATCCATCATTACTGACTTTTCTTCACGACAAACCAACATTAGCAAAAAACAAATTGGCTGAAGTAATTAAAGATTTAGGGACACGCAGTTTCCTACAAAGTCACAATAGAGTAACTTCTACAATCACCAACGCTATCTCCATACAAATGTGTATTTATCCCAAAACAATGGATGACAACAATATAAAGTAATCTCAAAAAAGCATTTTATTAATGTCGGGTTAGTCACGGAAACCACATTGTTCTATTTCCTTCCTTCCTTTATCAAAAATACCATTTAAGATTGGTTTGTTATAGAGCGGCACTTACCATCTGTTCTTTTTGATGATTACATTACTATATCTTGTTATTGCAGCTGTCACTATCGCCGTATATCCAATATGTTGGACTGTATTTTTGTTTTGATGCCTTAGCAAACCTCTATGACTAATTGTTATCCTTGCACGTCCCTCTTTTTGGCAGCTCCAGTGTGGTGTGTCTCTCATGAAAGTATGTTGGTGTGTTGCTCTTCACTTGAGGTCAGCGCCGTTGTGGGTGTGTGTGCTGCCTTCTGTATCTGCCAATGAAATTCTTACATAACCACAAGGAGCGAGGCCTGATCTCACTGTGGGCGCGGACGCACGACACTGACAATGTAAACGCATGTACTGTTCCAACACCTGCAAGTCATTTACACCCATAACCTCCTTTTGAGAGCGGTACACGTCCTCCTTAATGACTTTCCAATGGGTTTCAAAGAGAGACAGAGCTAGGCTTGTTTTTGAGCAGCCACACCTTTCAAATCTGTCACTTCCAGAAGATTATCTTTGAGCCAGTAGTTCAAGACTGTCATCCTGACATGTCTTCAGTATTTAAATATGCTAAACATGTCAGGCTAAAGCAGTAAACAAAAACTTCATAACTAAAATATGTGTTGTCACCACAGCAAAAGAGCTTCCTCATAGCATGCAGTGATTTACATATTGATTTGGCACATAGGTTTTACGCCAGATGCCCTTCCTGATGCAACCCTCTCAATTTATCACAGCTTGGGGCACTGGGTACACCTCAGTGGCTGGATTCAACCCTAAAACTAACATAAATATTGCTGTTTAATTGTTTTTATTCTAGACACCTCTAAATTATGTTTTGAAAAGCTTTTTTGTGCAGGTCCCAAGCCCAGATAAATAGACAGGGTTGCATCAGAAAGTGAATGCAAAAAAGTGTATGCAAAATCAATATGCAAATCACTACAGACTAATAATAATAATAATGCATTGGTTGTAATTACAGTACTTGCTTTCCTGTCAGCTAATCCAGACAATAATCTTTCTTGTTGATGATCTGCAGAGACAGGTAGGCTTCCCCTCTGTAAACATTGCTATACAAGGTTACATTGGAGGGATGTGTATATCATCAGCAGTAAGAGATATGCAGGCATGCACAGACAGAAGACAGCTTTGTGTATCTATGGAGGGAACTTTTTCCAGGACACATGTGTGAGCTCACCTGCTATAAACCACTGGAGCTAAAGTGTAAGCTTCACAATGCTTTGGTTATAATAATGATAAATAAGCATAAGCGTAAAATTAACATGGACTTGGTGGGATGCCTATAAACACCTAGTTATTGTCTTAGAAAGGGGTAACTGCAGAACCTGCTCAAGCATGCAACATAGGTTATAGTTAACCAAACAAAGAACAAATCCTATACAAATGCTTTTTAAAACCATAATAGGCTAGACATATCTTAAACAAAACTGCAACTCATAGCCTAGTCTCTCTGAATGACTCTAACCATAATGCATGCAGTAATAAGAGTAAACACGGTATTTGCGTAAAACATGAGAGTAGCGTTTTTAGCAGATTTTAACCAAACAAAAGCGCAAATTCAATACAAATATTAAGAACAAATTCTATCTGGATCGCTTTTTAACCCACTAGATAAAGTTATGTCGAATGTCCAGACAGCCTACTATTGTACATCCACGTAACCCACGTACAGTAGGTTACTCCAGGCTAATCCATGTGCTGTCAAACCCCGCTGCAGCTGCTTCCCACGACGGGGTGGTAAATAATGCCCACCTGTGAGAGCGAATAGTTGGCTACAAAGTGTTGCCGGATACAGTAATGTAGAAATAACGACATAAAAGGTTCAAACGGGTTTCGTTTAAGGACAAGTGCAACTATTTGAGCAAGCCGTAAAACCCAAGTTCAGTCGCACTTTTGTGATCGGGATTTTTCTGCGTAAAGAGAGCTGGCGCGTCAGATATCCTCAACAAACGAAGTGTAAAAGCAACATTTTTAGTCGTAATGAAGGTTGTAACTACACGGGGGTTAAAAGCGCAAACAAAAAAGAGCGAAATATGCTCTGGAAAGAGATTTGGAGACCTACCTCGCAGTTTGAGTCCGCGTCTCTGTCGTGCACAGAGGCGTTGTTGTCTCTCCTCCTACAACTCCGAGCCTCGTTGCTGCGTCACTCGTTGACATCCTATTTTAACCTGTTCCCCGCAGACTGACTGAAACGCGGCATCCTAAAAATGTGTGAAATGTTACGCCCGTCCGTCTGAGCAACAGTGCGCGCCGGGTGTGTGCCGCTGTCACTGTGGAGGTTAAAGTTCAACTCTCCGCCTGACCGCAGGTGAGCGCCACTGTAGTGAGAGCAAACAGTCTGCCTCCGGGCCGCGTCCATGTTTACAAAAGGCAGCTTCTTGGCCATTTCTTCACGGGACACAGGACGGTTAAGTGAGTCGAGACAGTTTTGCCAAAGTTAATTGTAATTTTCTGCAAACCTCTGCCCAATCGTGCCATCATTTTTCTGTGGTTTGTGAAAAACGCACTGGCCTTCAGGAAATATTTTCTTAGCAACCTGTCTGACCTTTTCATTTCTTCTCCATGAGTTTTAGTTTCCTAGGAATCTATCTTGCACGTTGCATGGCTCCGACTGGATACTAGAAAATATTAACCAACTCTTGTATAATGACACGGACATGGCTGACCAATTATATTAAGGAGTAAACCAGAATTAAACGATGGAGACTTGTTCTTTCTGTGTGAAATATATGTGCAGTATGTATGACATTATTAGACTATCACTGAACATAGACCTGATGTCTTATAATAAACACAACTGATGGTCACTGGGAAGCATTGTAGCCCTATAGCAAGCTGTAAGTCTATTATATTCAGTGTCTCTTGATCAAAGGCCATAAGAACCACTGCTAGATGCTATTTTATGCATTCTTCTGGCCCTCCTTTGAAAAAAAATTTAATTTCTTCCTATTAAAGCGCTTTTAGGTCACTGGGTCACATTCAGTTTTTTTAAGTGAATTCATTTTCACATTTTAACCCCCTAAATGCCAGTTTGTTTACATAATGCTACATGTTTGTAAATAAAACACGAGTTATTTACTATTTCCCAGTCCTGGATAGGTCACTGATTAGCTCTAACACTGATTTCAATGCATTTTTAACTTTTTGTGCCATTACAAGAAAAAAAAAGGCTCTTCCGCATAAAGTCCTAAGAGACTGGTTTTCAGTCAGTGTTATCTAAGGGGAATTATGAGGAAATATTTCTCACAATGCAATGAGAATGATGGCTCTGGTGGTGATTTTTGTGTGTGTGTATTTTTAGCCTCTAACTGACAGAAGAATTAACACGATTTAACATTTCTGTATTGCAACAGCAGTAGAGTGAAAATAAGTGATTTTAATGTAAGTCAATGGGACCACAAAGGGTTTTAGGAGGAAGAAAGTGAGTTTTTTTTTGTCCAGACAGTTTAATTATTATTGTTGTTTTTATGTATTATTGTTTTTGTTTTGTTTTTCAGTTGTGATGCTGAAATTCTAAAATTAATTAGGTAATGAAGATTTTTGTCAAATATCACCCACTAGCATAAGAACTGCCAAAATGAGAGTAAAAAATAAGTTTGAAAAGCCCTAAAAGGATACCAGGGGAGCCTGAGGTTTAAATTGTACACTAACAATAACATTTCTATATGCCAATGCTAAGGGGGTTCAACCCAAAAACAATACTATATGGTAAATTATTTGTGGATAATTTAATTTCCAGGGGTCAGTAAAAGGATAAGTTGGAGCAACACTCCTTCCGGCTACAGATTGCACACATTTTCATATTTTAAAAACTCACCACAACTTTCCTAGAAACATTTGCAAAGCCATCACTAGAAGACATTAAGCTTATGCCAATTTGCTTCCTTCAACGCCAAGGCATCAAAACAGTCTTTAACTTTGGGCATTTTAAATTCCTCCACACCCAACAATCTCTGAGGACAGGACAAGAAAGAGGAACAATAAAGGCCTAGATACACCAAGGTTTATGTGTTAAGGTTTAGTTTATGTGTTAAGGTTTAGTTTATGTTTAACTTTGCTTTGAAATAGCAACAATGAATATTATTTAATGTGTTTTAAATTCCAAATAATGTCCAAAATGTTTTATTTATCAATAAAGAACTTTCAACAGTGGTGTAACTAGATACTTTTAGTCAAGTAAGTTAAATAAGTTATGTTACATTGTGCTTATTCTAAAATCATTAAAGGCATTAGAACACTGTTTTATCTCTAAGTTGCAGTTTTTAAATTCCTCTACAGCCCGTAATCTCTTACGACAAACTGCAAACTACACTCAGAGTGAAAGAATCAGGAAGAAAAGGAGGAAAAAACTTTTCCTTCATATTTACTTTTGGTTTTGATAATGAAGAATGCTTGATGTAGTTTTAGATGAGGTGTGGCATTTACTTATCAGCCGGTTTGTTTAAGGTCACAGATAGCTGGTGCAATGAAGCTATTAATTAATACACACCTTAATTATTATTTTTTTTTACTTTTCTCAGGGACACTGAACATTGTAGCACTGCCCTATGCCTCTTGTTAAAAAAATGCCTAAAAAAATGTATTTATTTCACATTTATTAATAGCTTTAATGTTGACAATTATCAGCCACTGACTGGTTTGTTCACAAACTGAATACCAAATATATAAAGGTTTATGCAACTTTTGTGTTATTTTGTTTTAAGGGAAAAATGCAAGAATTTCAGGTGAATTTTTACAAACAAACCTGACCTTTGACCCAGTCTCTCTGTAAAATGTAAATCTAGGTCTACCTTTTTCTCATACTTTTACAGTATTTCCTTCTATAAGGCTGTGATTGGCTGAAATAAGTAACGTGGTAAAATTTGTTGTTTACAGATAAATTCACAGGCTGCATTTTTCACAGTGGACAGTCCGTTCTTGTTATTAGTGCAGTTGTGCAGTTGTGTAGGTCAGTCATTCCCAAAGCCAAGGGTGTCACGGCCCTCTTAAAAAACAGAAAGTCCTGTAAAGCTTTTCCTCATAGATTTCTATAAAAACATTACACAAACAGACAGCTCTTACTTCAAAGTAATATTTTAAAATTAGTACTGAATAGTAATTAATTTCAAACTCAATTTATTTTTAAGTAGTTTATAGACAACCTCTTGAGGTCCATATGTACATAGGTTTTTATGCCAGATGCCCTTCCTGACTCAAACTTTTCCAGCTTTGAACTGGCACAAGGAGTACGCAGGGTTTTAGAAATAGTGAGGTCTATAATGGTGATGGCCAGTTTTGACCTGGTTTATTCTTGATTTAGTCCTGGTTTTGTCCTTGTTTAGTCCTCATTTAGTCCCAGTTTAGGCCATTTATAGTCCTTCTTTAGACCTCATTTAGTCCTGGTTTAGTCCTGGTTTAGACCTCATTTAGTCCTGGTTTAGGCCTTTTTTTAGTCCTTGTCTAGACCTGGTTTAGTCCTGGTTTAGTTCAGTCTTTTTCCTAAATAAGACCAGGTTTAGAGTATACTTTATCCTGGTTTAGACCTGGTTTAGTGCTGGTTTAGGTCTGTTTTTTGCCTGTTTTTTTGCCTGGTTTAGATCTGGTTCAGTCTAGTATAGAAAAATATGGAGGTCCAGACCTCTGTGGTGCGTAGGGACCATGTGCTTGTGACCCCTTGTAGCCAAATTATTTACTACAAATTTTAGTTAAAAAATTAAATACAAATGCAGAATGGAGGCTTGTTTTTTATCTTGATGTAGAGACACTGGCTTGTGTTTTTTGAGGCCACGAACAGAGACAGATGCACAGGTTTAGTTTTATGTCAGATTATGCTAAAATACTACAAGACAATCTGATTAACTACATTTACAACTATTTGCAGATAATTTGATTTTGTCACAACTTTCCAAGAAACATTTGCTAATCCATCACAAGATACCTTTGTAATTGTGAGCATTTGCTTCCTCTAAAATAAGAGCTTAAAAACAGTCCTCACTTTACGTTGAACAGGTTGAAATGTTTAAATTCCTCCACACCCTGCACTCTCCGAGGACCTCGTAGTAAATAAAAAATAAACGTGGGAAGAAAAGGAGGAAATAATGTTCTTCCTTTTATGTTTACTTTTAGTTTTGATTATAACAATGAATAATCTATTGGGGTTTTTAGATGAGATGTGCCAAGTGATATTCAGTCAACTATTTAATTAATTAAAACAACACATAGTTTCTTTCACTTAGTAGTTCCTGTATTAATTTAATTTTGGGGGAATCCTGAGTTTGGCACCGGACTTGCTAGCTACTACCACAGAGCACTGCTTTTTGCATTTAAAAAAATATAGAAACATAGAAAATTGTGATTGATTTGATTACAAACACTTCCTTTAAGCCATTATTTGCAAGCTTATGTCCTTTCTCAAAATAGTTAAAATTAAACAAACCCAACCCAACTTGTGTTACTTGTTTTCTTTGTATTAAAAGTGGAAATACAGGATTATCTGATGAATGTCTGTAAAAAAAAAAAAAAAACCCTCCTCTTTAAATGTTCACCAGTGCGTAAACTACAAATAGGTTTATTCTTTCTTTAAAAAACAAAACAAAACAAAACAAAACAAAAGAACACTCCACCAACCAGTCTCATAGTTTTGTTTGTTTTCTTCTGTGAGCTGTGATTGGTTCAGAGCGACACAATTGGGGTGATTCTTTGTAATAAGTAGGCAAAAAAACGGTAGGTAGAGGGCAGTGTTACACAAATTCACGTCCACTTGTTCAATCGACTCATGTGTATATAAGCATTTTTTATTGATAGAAACATTTTTATATTGAATACTGCAAATTGTATTTATTATTCTGTTTTTTATACATAACTTAATAGTTTGAAATTGGCTGAACCACTCACTTGCTCTACACAGGGTTAATACATACTGCCCAGTGCCATAGAGGGAGTCTCTGGGGTTGATGCTGACCTGTGGAGGCAACACTGCTTTATTTAACTGTGTTAAAAGTGAGCCCTACAAAGTGTGAAGTATTGCTAACAGAGATGCTGTGATCATCACTCCAGATGGAGTGCATCAAGCAATAGTACTATTGTCTGACAATAAGGCAGCTGCTTCAGACAATATTACAGCAGAGCATCTAAAGTATGCAAACCCAAAGACTGCTGTACCACTCAACTTGTGTTTTTCCGGGTTCATGACCCATGGACTGTTACCTGACTCTTTACTGTCTGTTACTCTAGGGCCTGTCATTGTTGTATCTAAAGTCCTTGAGAAAATATTGCTTGATCCTCTGTCCTTGTATAACAACAAAACATAATTAGTGTGGTTTTAAATCCATGCTGGGAACAGATTTGTGCATCTATGGCCTGAAGGAGGCAGCACAGATGTATTTAAGACAAAACTCCTCTGTGTTAATCAGGTTTATTGATGCATCTAAGGCATTTGACAGGGTCCATCACTTTGAGCTTTTAAGTGAAAGAGGTTTTCCTAACAGCATTGTAAGAATCGTGGCATACTGAGGATGCATGATAAGGAACAATCTGGTAAATCATTTCATGTATGCTGATGATTTGGCCATACTTTCTCCCAGCAGTGCTGGCTTTCAGCAGCTGCTGAAGGTGTGTTCTGACTATGGCCTGAAGTATGATGTGAAATATCATGCAAAAAAGAGTGTTGTACTAATTTGTCAGACCAAAGGGGACAAAGAACTCTGTTTCCCAGACTTCTGTTTGTCTGGGCTAAAGTTAAGTGTCTGTAGCAAAAATAAATATTTGGGTCACTTCATCAGCTCTATGATGATGATGATGATTTGTATCGGCAGTGTCACACTCTGCATGCCCAAGTTAATATCCTGGCCAGGAAATTTCACACGAGATGTAAAACTCCACCTCTTCCGAACTTACACTTCTGTATACTGCTCCATTGTGGTGTAAATATAAGAGAGCTAGTCTACAGAAGCTTAAAGTTGCTTATAATGATGCCTTAAGGATTCTGCTTAGGAAGCCCAGGCCCAGTAGTGCCAGTGTTTTGGTTTCTCTTGCTCATCTCAGTAACTTTCAGGCACTAATGAGAAATCTGATGTACAGATTTATCTGTCACCTGAATAACTCTGAGAACAGCCTTGTCCTGATGCTGGTGAATCCCAGTGTTAGTGCAGTGCATTACCAGTCCTCTCTGTGGAAACACTGGCATAAGTGTCTTTCTCTTTCTTTCTACTGTATATGTTGTGTGTTTGGTTTGTCTTGTGATTCTTTTTATATGGACCTTGAGTCTGACAATAAAGATGATGATGATGATGTTTAATGTTACTTGCAGCAGTTATGTTGCAAACAAGAACAGGAATAGCTACAGCGTATGTGCCCAACCCACTTCCCGTACTGAATGCCTCATTGTTCAGTTCAATGTTGGTGTAATGTAAATACTAACCACAAGAGGGAGATGTTGCTTAACTTCAAACTTTAGCAAACTCACGAAGTGGATCAGAAGAGGAGCACCATGCACCTGAATCAGCGCACACTTACACATTGCCTTTCTCGTGCTATAAAATATTTCATAACGCCACGAAACGCACATTAGCAGTAATTACCTATTAGCATACACTGTAATGTCTAGATTTATTAAGTTCATATTAATTTCACACAGTCATTAATCATGCCCTAATTTATTCAGTCTCGTAGCCTGTTTTAATCTCTTCATATGAATGCATTTACGGGGCAGTCCCAGTGTGTGACTGTACCATAATCCCGCTCAGGACCCTCCCCCTGACAGGCTGCTCCCCCTCCTCCCCGTAAGGATGCGGGACAGTGGTAGTGGTCCTGACTCCTGACGCACACACGAGGAGACGCGCTCATCACGAGAGCACACCCCGGGAATCTTTCTCTCTCTCTCTCTCTCTTTGTCTCTTTGTTTTTCTTTCTGGGATCCTGTGATTTATATTTTGTTTTTCAACATTTGTGGCTTTCTTCCCCATCAGATGATCTCTAATTGTTTTGGTAGCATGACGGAACTCACGCCATTCATTTGTGGATAATAATGATGGTTCGCTTCAAACGCACATTGTCGCGGAGTTGCAGCTGAGATTTTCACTCAAAACTAAAAAAAACTCGGACTGGCTCCCTCCTCAGTGATGGATACAAATGAGTTCGCGGTCCTCAAACTTTTTGTTGTCGGGATTTTGGGTAAGTTTGTGCGTAATGGTCCTATTTTAACGCATTAAGCATATCCAAGTGAGTGCTTTTACGCAGTTGAGACTATACAAATACGACATCCCATTACTCTGCAAAGTCATTAAGAGCAGGTGCTTGGCAAAGAAATTGTTATGAGAGGTCAGATGTAGAGCCGCAGAATTAATGACATACAAAGCCTGCAAAACCAAGACATGCTTAAGAAAATTCAAAGGGAATAGTGTGGAACAGTTTAAGTTTGTTGGTGTTTTTTGACCTAATGTTTTAAGGTATGTGCACAGGTGACACTTGACCACAGGGATAATTTTTTGCTCATACTGAAGAATTTTATTGTCTGAATTCATGTAAAACATTTTATTTTCAAGTCACCTAACCTTTTGGAGTGATGTTTATTTTTTCTGAAGCTAAAATATTTCTTATTCTGACTTACCAAGGACAAATGAGATTTTTCAAAAAGCTCCTTAACTGTGCAGTATCTTAAAACACAAAAAGCAGAAACTGTTTGGATCAAAAACCACAAATACAAAAATTTATGAAAATTTTTTTATAAAACAATACACATAACTTCATAACCTTTGCATAAGACTATTCACAAACAACTTTTGCAATTCAATTTTCTATTCATTTTTCTTGTTATAGCACAAAATCACAACAAAGTCACAAGGCGCTTTCCAATTAGAGCAGGTCTAGACCCGTTTAGATTTTAGTTTCAGTGAGAAAACCTCAGCATTGTCCCATGACAGTGGCAAGACATAACTGCCCTTTAACAGGAACCTCTGGCAGAAAGTGTAGTAATACGGCATGAGTCTGTTCAGTATATAGTATCTTGTAAATGAGAGGAAATTCAAATTATTGGGCTGTTTTTGTGTACATGCTGTAACAGGACAGCAACTTGTGCACCATCACCCAGAGTTACTCAGCGGAGGACCTTGCAAGTTGGATCTATTGTGTTACTGAAAGAATGTCCCAAGAGTAAAGAATTTAAAGTGCATCTAAAATGACATTTGGGGCAGAATTCAGAAATATCTATCAAATGAAAGCTTATGATGAGCTCAGAAAATATCAGAAATAGTCCCAATAAACTTAGAGGTATTGAAAAACTCCTGTCTCTTAACCTGGGATTTAGTTTGTGCCAAAAGGGCATAAGTGAATTTCTTTACAAATAATACACCAAAATCAAGTATATATATTATTACCATAATGTATAAACAACTGTTGTTTAAGTGCTTTGCCATCTGTGTCTGTGAATATTTGCACTTTTAGGATGAATATTTTTCAGAAAAATCAGCTTAAAGTGAGTTTGCTCGTCCTGTAAAGTTACCGAGACGTGACTTACGCCCCTTCAGTTTCTCAGCTCTCAGTCTGTTTTTCTAGCATAAACAATCTAAACCAATTTGGGACAACTGAGCAATGAAGGCACATCCACCTCACCGTCACAGTCTTCTAACTCCCCTTGTGTCAAACTGTCCCACTCATCTCTCATGTCACATTTAGCCCACACTTACAGCGGGATGTGAGGATCCACCCCTAGCATCATGGCCCAGTGGACATACCTGACCTATATCTCTCCAACACTGTGTGCCTCGTTACTCCGCTGCTACAAGGGCCATCTCATGGATGAAATGGTATTACATGCGATTCGTGGAAGTGAGAAACGATGACTCTGTTCACACGATCTCACAAAGAAAACTGTCAACACGTAACGCACTGTTTTGATGTCACAGCGATGCTTCATTGGCGAGCTGTTGTGTTAATTATGATGTTGTGGTGGTTACATGTTCAATGCTCCGTGGATTAGAAGCAGTGTGTCAGTGGTATTTTTAGCTTGTTAATCCAGTCTTAAGTTTTAGCCCAGTTTTGATGCCAACTTTTCTTGTTTGAGTGTTGTTGCCTTGTTTTTAGTAGGGCTGCGGTCAGTGCAGCTTCATTTGTGTGCTTGGAGAAGTCGGTAAACGGTAACATGGCAAACCAGCATTCCCCCTGAAAGACCTTCCTTATTACTTGTTATAAACAGCTTTGTGCAGCTAATGTTGGTTGGTTTGTCTATCAACAAAACTCAAAAAAGAACAGATGGATTGTAAAGAGAAATTGTCAATAAAGGCCAGTAATGAGCTGTGGAATAATTTTTGTGGTAGGTCCAGGACACCACAAAATTCTAGGTCCAACCCTTTGGTGCAGGCTCTCCAAGTGCTTCTCATTTTGGAATAATCTCTAACTTTTTAGGTTTTAGTTGTTCCCTTTGACAATGACATTTCTTGTTTTGAAATTTAATACCACTGTGTTTGTTGGCAGTGTTATGAAAGTCGTGAATCGTGAAATGAAAGAGTAATCTTCTGTTCTTCAAAACAACACATCCTGAACCATTTGGTAGAAACACGTTTGTATAAATCTTTGGTGCACCTGGGTGGTTTGGCTCTGGGGAAGCTTCGTAAAAGGATACATCATCTAAATAGAGGGGGACGCTGTAACCACCTTAAGATGGACCTTTTGGACCTGTGCCATGAAACAGCTGTGGCCTTTTATTTTTTATTTTTTACTAAACCCTTAAAGAAGCTTATTACGTATGTTAAGCTATACAGGTATGAACAATAACTGATCCATAGTTTTGTGCAGGGCTAGTCTCTGATGCAAAACCACATTAAGACATCCAACAGTAGCATCCTGTGATTTCTTTTGTCTCGACGGGGCCATTTTTCCATCCTCGCTTCAATTTGGAAGTTAGAGGCCGGATGTAGTGGGTTCAAAGAAAGTCCTATATGATGGCATCACTGTGGTGTGAGAGTATTTTGAGGGGAATTTGGCCATCGCAGCTGAGGCTTGAGCGGACGATCCCCATCTGTGGCACAGAAACAGTTATTCCCAGAGACTGTGGAGCATCTGCTCACCCCAATAAACACTTCCCCTTACTCTCACAGCCAGGGAAACGCCCCAGGGCCCCACCGCTCCGCTGCCAGCTCAAAATAACACTGTTCAGGTTTTTTTGATACAATCTCAGAGACCTGTGTTGAAGATTTGGTTTGTTGTGGTGTAGAAATGGTTTGAATTTTTTGACCCATACACCCACCCACCTCCTCAAGTAAAATGTCTTCATTTATAGTCAAAAGGCAGCTCCTTTGGTAAATGTGAAAATATCTGAGCTTCTAGAAAAAGGCTACAAGTTGTTATGTAAATGTGCTATTTGTATTTGTTTTTCTTCTTTATTTGCAGATGTGGCAGGTTTGATTGCAGCAGGTGAAACATCTCAGTGACAGTTCAAGTGATATCAAACCTTTATCTGCTTAATTTTGCTGTTTGAGGTTTGTTCCTATAAAAAATTTGGCAGTGGTTGGTGGCATCAGAGCAGATTTTTTCTTATTATCCAATAAGCAATATCCACTGTAGCGATGCCATGAACAGCAAGATGACAATATTGTTATGGGAATCAGAGTAAGTCCTAGTAAGCTCTAATACTACCAGCAGTAAATGTATGTATGTGCATGTCCCATCTGGAAAAACTGAGTAAAACACAAATATCTCATCCTGTTGTTTGTGCTATACTATAATCATACTGGATATTGCTTGCAGCCCTTGAGGAGACGTTTCAGGTGGAGTGCTAAAGACTTTTACTGCAGCTCTTGGGAAATCTCAGCAACTAGAAGCTGTTATCTCTGTTTCTTTAGCCTGCTTTTTGCATCAGTTCTTATAAGCTTTGTGGAGTAATTTCACCAGTACTGCTCTAACTCTTTAACACATAAAACATTAAAATGAAAAGACTTGTTGGTTGCTAGTAAAACCAAAGTACTTTCCAAAGAAAATTCTGTCAGGTTAAACATAAGCACTCACTGATTGTGTCTCAAATTGCATCTTTTTTTTTTTTTTTTACAACCCCTTGGAATTGCCATGCCCAAATTTGAATGGATGAAAATTAGGAAGACACAATAGAGACTAAAAATGTCTCACAAAAGACACAGATATTTGCAGATGAAGTTGACTGTGTGGTGGGATGCATAGTGCCAGAGATGTTAGCACATCTGTGCTTGCTTCCCACTGTGGGTTCGCTGCAGCTTCCTCCAACCATTCAAAGACATGATTACGTTAGGACAGTCATTAACAAAAATCAAGACTGTCAGTGGCCGCCTTACATTTCCAAAAATCTCCCGTGTTTTTCTCTACATACTTTGATAAAATTGTTACAAAAAACACTGACTGTTGGCCAAAAACTAGGGCTGCATCATATGGAAAAAAACATGCGATATGTTGAGAATTGCAACAATGATAATATCGCAATATTTTAAAACAGGGGCCACTATTCTGACATAGTAAGTAAAACAAAATGCAAGTCAAAACAGCTTCAAAATCAAAACTTAACACAGACTAAACCAGGAATAAAACAAGGCTACATTTTGAATGAATCACTAATAAAACTGGACTTTTTAAAACATTTCTATTAAAAAGAACAGTTCAACATTTTTATAGTCGCAACACATTTTCTTTTAAGGCTCTGGTAGGAAAATGATTCTTCAGTGTAAATCTCTGTCAGATGGAAAACCATAGTGTTATTGAGATATTGTGTTCGCTGATATGGCAATAATAATAATTTCGTGATGCATTGAGCAGTTCTACAAAAAGTAATTCATTTCAAACTCAATTTCTTTTTTATGTACTTGACCTCACTTTGGGAACCACTGAGAATTAAAGAATCCAAGAAGTCCCCTAGTAAATGAACGTGGAAGCAAGTGGTCCATGTATATTTGTCATTCACCCATGACCTTTAAAGGGAATAAGGCAGAAGAATAAAATGTGAGGTTGAATATAGTTGTAGAAAAAGGATTGGATGGTTGGTTAGATTACATTGTTACATGTTGTTTATTCTACTCTGAGCAGCAGCGGTGCTCATCCATACATTATACAGTTCCCACCAACATACAAGTCTTTGCCTTGGTCTCCACTGATGGTAACTATAGTTTACAGTTATATAAAGCTGTGCTGACAGACAACTTCACATCTGACTTCTCTTTGGAGCCGAGCTTCAGTGAAAGTCTGTTAAGAGCATTATTAATGTTTCAGAGGTCTCTTAAAGATTGATGCAGAAGTAGGGCCTTGAACTCTGTCTCTCACTGGTCTCCCTCATATCAAAGACCTCTGACAGTTCACTGACTCTCAAACTGAACACACTGCATGTTTATCATATGCAGCACATGGTCAGCACACTGTCATTTTGCTGTCCTGCTTGCATCCCACAAGTTACAAAACTACAAAACCCTTATCAGGAAGTGCCAGGAGCAAAATACTAAACAGCCTTGGTAGGATTTGTATTTTCCAGTTATAAAGCAAAGAGAGATGCCCATGCATGTAGTACTAAGTATTAAGTGGAAATTTTTAGCAAGGATTTTTGGAGCAACTTTCAGAAAGAAATCAACACATTTGCATGTATATGAGTTTAAGGATGCAAAACTTTCTAAGCAAAGCAGTCTAGCTTACTATTTGGTGTTTTGCCAGTGTTGGTTTTGGTAATTGGTTGATTTCTTTGTTTCTAAGATAAAGGTGAGTATCATTGCAAGACCAGGCTAGATATACTAACTACACAAGTGGCCTGTAAAGAAACAAATAAATAGTTTTAGTAGATTTTTGGTGAGATGTAAAGGCATTGTGGCTCAAAAGTAGAGCATTTATCCTAGAACTTGTTTGAGAATTGGTCTTGGCACTATATCTTTACCATTGTGAGATAGAACCAATGCCTCAATGCAAGCTGGGTATACACTGCACTTTTTTTTATTTTTATTAAAAGATTTATAGAAGGCACACTGTACAACTGTTGCTTGTTTACACTGCGATGGTTCAAACGTTGGATCATGGCTACGGCCGAGCAAATTTCAGGCTCTAGACGCAGTTTGTTTACTTCATTGTGGCTCTGGTGATCTGGAAGTTAGTGCTGCTTGCTACATCGGTGTTTATGTGTAAAATTGGAAATGTGTTCACGTTCATGGCTGGCCGCTAATGTTGTTGATATGACGATGCACTGATGTTTTTCTATTGGTAACATGTCAGACAGAGATCATATGTTCGGCAAGAGGCAGACACACTCTGCAATGAAACTTCCAAAATACCAACACTGCCTGAAATCTGTCGCAGCTCTTCTTAGGTTGTAAAATGGCTCTGTGTGTGATCTTTGTCCCTTTTTCATTATGAGATATGTAAGCATTGTTTTTGAGGGATGATGGATTTTTTCCCATGATTAGAAATCTTTTTTCTGAGACGAGCTGAAATCATGCAGTGTATACCAAGCTTAAATTAAGCTTTGATCTAATTAATTAAATCATAGAGTGCTTCTAGTACTATGTAAAAATATGTAGTTAATAGCATTAAGTAAAGAATCAGTGTTATATGCCAAGCTAGGCACCAATTTGTCATGAACTGTTGGTTTTCATACCTTTTGCCTATTTATGCTTGTCTATATGCTAGACATTTCAATGTGGAGGGCACTGTGAGAAAGTAGCATTTATGGCACTAACCATACTTTCTGTGCACAATAGTCAAATCTGTAATATTAGATATGAATAGCAGATTACATAGCCTTTGAAAAACATTATTATAATCCTTATATTGACACCTTAGGCAGCAAAAATGACTGCAATTTCCAAAGTCACAGTGTCCAAGGCAAGCCACCATTACCTGACCCCACATCTAACATCTGAGTAGGGGTCATCATTATTTTCAGTGGAAAGTTGGAGAAGGATCATAATTATAGGCCTGTGTTTAAAAGCAGTTTCGATCTCACAAAAGAATAGGGTCTAATGAGTTCTACTGAAAAACCCTGACCCAGAGGTGCGGGGCCAAAAATGTTAATGAAAATGCTTTGAAAATTAGAGAAGCTACCAAATGGGTCTCACAAAATGACAATGATATTTATGCATGAAATTAACTCTTGAACAAAATGGTTTTATAATGTGCTCTAGGAAAAAAGCTACTAAAACCAAATACTTTTACTTTCACAGTGAGCACTCTGATAGTAAGGATATCTGTGCTTTATGGTGAGTTAGTGAATACATTTCCTTTCAGTGCTACAACTACTATTACTGCTATTAGTACTACTACAACTATTACCACTTTCTAACAACCACTACTAATTCTGGGGTAAAAAATAAAATAGAGATGCTAAAAATCGACTTAAGTAAATCCCCAGTTTACTTATTTTCTCACAAAAATCGAATTTCCACTTTTGTCACTTCTTAAGGAATTATCCACTGAAGGCAGCAACAGCTGAAAGAAGCTGTCAAAACACAACTAGGATCATTTGCAGCTCTGTGTGAGTCATAATGTAATCCCAGAGCGCTTTTTCACCACTGCTCTTTTGGCTCTAATTTGCAGAAATACGGTACACCTGGAGTCAGGCAGAAAAGGCATCCATCTTAGCATAAAGCTACACAGAGAATTGCAGGTGATTAGCCTGAGTTCACAATCTGAATATGTGTTTTCAATTAATAAGAGTATGAGAGGGAGCTGTAGCTGTTCTCTGTGGCACTGACCTCAAGCAAAGATGTAAATTAGATTCATTAGAGCTCCCTTCCTTCCTGTAACTCAGTTTGAAAGAGTTTGTTCAAGGTAGCCAGTTCTTTTTTTCCCCCTCTATTTTTCTTAAGGTTAAACTGGACCAGCTCGCAACTACACAATACAAGTGTTTTGACATCAAACTGAATGTTCGTGCTTTGGATGTAAACTCAGCGCTGTGCTCAATGTTAGAATGATGTGATCCTGGACTTATCTAACCCTTGTTATTAAACATTGTGTGGATGCATTGCCAGCATTTATCCACATTTCACTTTGCTTTCCTTTGGTGAAGTGGGTAGTACCCCTGCTTGTAATGCATAAGACAAGGGTTTGTTTGATTTACTATGGGCCCAAAACTCTCCTTTGTTCTCTGTATTATCTGCAGCCATTAAATCAAAATTGACCAACAACCAATGAAATCCTTCCTTATTCATGTATGTGAGCATGGGATGGGCCAAAGCTTCTATATGCACTGTATCTGTCTCTTAAAATCCTTAATAATAAAGCCTAAATGATGCATTAAGATCTCATATTTCACATATATTTCTAATTACATCATGCTATTATATGTTTCCTCAAATGTAAACACAAGAAAACAAAAATGCTCATCTTTTATCGTGCTTGTATCACTTATGTTGTAAATGACTAAAAACATTGTGATAAAGGTGGGAGTCCTGATAAGCCGCTGCCTATGTAAATGTGAGAACTACACCAGCCCCTGTTACTCTGCGCATTTATCAAACCATTTGTCCATCCATCATGGTCCTGATGAGGTTTTTTTGGCCCATGTTGGTGATAATGCATTCCTCTCGTGAGCTCTGGCTTCTGCCAAAGGATGTGATTAATGTTGTGAACAAGATGAGAGTTTGTTACTGCTGAGGGTTGTAAAGGTGAAGCAGTTCTCAAGTTATGAAAACTGACAGCTACTATACTAAAGACATTAAGTGAGAATTGCTTTGTTAGTGGTGGCACAGGTTGCTCATATGTTTTATTTTGTATGGTTTTCCATAGAAATGCCTGTTGGATTTGCTATTGATAGAGGTATTGCTTTGTACTTTTATTTATGTAGGTTTTACACCAGATGCCCATCCTGTTGCAACTCTCTCCATTTATCGAGGTTTGGGACTCGGCCGAAGTGGCTTGGATTAGATGCATTGCTTTGTAGTGTAACAATAAAGTTGGTATGAACATTACTCTTTGCTTATATCTGGTAGTCTCAGTCTATATCAGGTAGTCTCAGAGCAGCACCAGAGGTTCTCACTGCACCCTGGAGCGGTGTCTGTGATGTGAAAGCTGCCAACTTTGGGCCGACCCACCAGTAGTTTCACTAGAGATAAATACTGTCTGTCATTTTGCAGGCTATAAACCCACCTGGATTAGTAGGCTACAGTAAGTGAGTCCTCTCAGCGTGCATAAAAAGAAGTATAGGTGTCACATTGTTGGAGAATCTCTCCATGTCCTCCACTGAACTCCATGGCTTAGCACACAGAGCTAAGTTCCTCTTTTCTTGAGGCCACTGTTTTGCAAAGAATATAGCCTCTGCATGTATACCCATAAATAGTTTGACCGATCACAGAGAGGCTAAGCCATGCATTGAGTCCGTGATGGTGCATTCAAGGGAACTTCATAACACTCGTTTAGCACTCAAGGCCTGTTTTCATGAAAACAAGTTTGCCGGTCGGCTGATGGTTATCACATGGCTTATGGTGCAACATTTGGGGCTAATGGTAAACAATACGTGTGAACACAAACTACACTAACAGAAAAGTGATTACAACTGCATCTAGTGCGCCCTGAAGCTGCACCACAGAGTACACCAACATGTGTTGAAATGACCTTAGAAAACCTTAGAAGGCCTTCAGAGCTGCATAGTACCAAGTGGCAATGGTCGTATAGGTTCACTATAGGACAACTGTATGTCCCTCCAGGGCTACCATATGTTCTCACGGCTGTAGAAAGGATATGTTACTGTCATTATCGTACACTTAATTCACCGATGTTTTGTACACTGTTGTTGCTGTAAAGGAACACATGGATGTGTGAAAAAATATTACTGAAAATGTTTAATTTACAAGTTACGGTTACTTATACCAGACTGTCCTGTTCAGTATATAATGGGCCCTCCAAACTGAATCTCACTAATCTCACACCAGCTGCATGTTCTCTGTGTTCAGGAATCCTCTGTTCCTTTCTGGAGCAAAACAAAACAATTAATAAAGCCTTTTAATTAAAACCATCACACTGCCTTCACATGACTCACATGCCAAAAGAAGACGATTTTTCTATGAACTTTTGTAAACAATTCAGCTGCGCTCTAATAAATGGCAAAAGTGGGAAGGAACCAGATTCTTTTTCTCAAGTAATAGTAGCACCAGCAGCAGTAATAGTATTAGTAAAAACAGTGATAGTCGTCGTACCAGTAGGCTAGTGGTAGTAGCAGTAAGTACTTTCTACTTATGTAAACTTTACACCACAACTTTTTTATTCACATAACTATTTACTTTTACTTCTGCCTCAGTAAAAATTACAGATTTGGAATACTTCTTTCACCTTGATAAAACAGACCGCAATACATTTTCTATGGAAGAATTCACGTTGGGCACCAAATATATAGCAAATTATGAACAATGAAGATGGTTTTGGCAACAGACAAATAATCATGACAACCAAATGACCTTTTTAACACAACCCTCAAATTTATTCAGGCTTGGATTGGCACAAGGAGTACACTGGCTTGTGACCCCTTGTGGATTTAAGGGCTAAATAATAGGTTTCTTTATTGATATTTTAGTTGTTACAGAAATGGGGTGGACCACAATAATTGGGTGCTATTAATTCACAAATATCAACAGCCATTTATTTTTTCAGTCAAAAAACATCTTATTTAATGTCTTTAGTTTGCACACTTGTAAAAATGAATGGGAAAACACTACTCTTGTCTCCAAAATGCAACTCATCTGAATATGCCCCCCCCCCCCACCACCACCACCCCACCCCCCTTCTTCTGCTCTTCCTGCTTTTGTTTTTGCCTAAGTACCCACAGTTCCCCTTGCTCTCGCTGTCACTCAAGACTTCCTCTCCTGCCTTCGAGCCCCTCCAAAGATACACTCAGATACTTGTTGTATGCGAAATGCAACTTTTATAGCCATATGAGTCACTTTCTATTTTGTGTGGTAACGGTAATGTCTTCATGACTGTGTCTGAGGATGCACTCAGGCAGTTGGGTGAAGAAGACTTGTATTATACTAAAAACTACCTTTGCTAAACTGACTCTGCACTTAGCTGTAGAAAATAAAGTGAGTATGTCTTGCTTTGTAGCCTATTCTTTCTGACATATTGCTGCATATAGAAGTTTTTGTAATTTTTAGTAGATTTTGCCAGGGGAATGAAAGACAGCCTGCAATGAGATTTCAAGAAGACTGAGATTTTGAACAAATGCCTTTCTTTATGGTGGCCATAGGTGTGGAATAAAAAGTGTGTCCTAGCCTGCTCAGCTATTCAAATTGACTTTCCAAGGGGCAGGACAAATGGACACAGAATACCTTGAATACAACTTGATAGACACAAGTGATGTATTCAGATAAGTTATGACTGTTGTATTTTTGGGCCAATTGTTTTTGCATTTTTTAGACAATTGGCCCATTCTTGCACATTAATGGCAATTTCCTCAAGTCCTCTTCACAAAGGATGTCAGGCACATGTTTGGGCAACCATGAGACTGACCATGAAACTGCAAACTTCTAGCAGTTTGGGTATCTTATACTGCAGTTAGGAAACATCCAAAATCTCAAAATGGCAATAAAAAGATTTGGCTCATTTCTCTGGCATAGAAGTATTTTGTAGCTCTCCCCATGCTCTACAGAGAGTTTGACTGAGATTGTTTTATTGGTTTTCCTAAAAACTAATCTTTAACTCATCTCACTGTACAATTCACTTTTGTTTGCTTTTTAACAAGCATTACTACAACAAATGGCTATATTATATTCATTTTCTTTTATAAAATCAAGATAATTGTCTGTTTATTAGCATCGACCATAAAAAAAAAAAAAACTCATATCGGTCTACCTCTACTTTTGTGGTTCACTACATTTTTGTAACTTCTTGTCCAGCAATTCAGAAACACATACTATTTAGATTTTAGCTTATATGCAAATTTTCTATGCAACAGTAAATAGGGTTTTTTGCCATTGAGCTTAACAGTGACCCTCATGAGCACATGGTTCCAGAAGTACATTTTCCATTCAGTTTACCCACTGACATGTCCAAAAATCTGTATAAAAGTCCAAAGGATTGACAGAGGCAACAGCTATGGGGCAAAACATTTCATTTCAATCTCCATAGATGTAGATGAGGAGTTATCGCTTAGCTGTTTAGTCTCTGTCAAGCTGAACAGATTTGCGAAAAAGTCAAGGGGAAAATAAATGAGAGATTGACTTCAGGAACCAGAGGTGGGCGGTCACTATTGAGCTTTAATCAGACTGAACATAATCAGACAATTAATACTTTATAAAGCCTGCTTAATGGATAGATAATTAGGGATTAGACAAGTAGGATTATCCAGATGCACTTTGCTAAGAAAGTGGATGCGTTTGGCTGCCCCCCTCTCTTCTGACATTTTATTTTGAATAGAAATCCTGCTTATTATATCTTGTTCATTGTCCCTATAGGAAGTGAGTCACTGTGTTTAATCCATCACCGTGTGCCTCTGGGTCCTCTGCACCCTAGGTCCTGCTCTGGTAATGCACTGCTTGCAGCTTGGTCTTCTTTGCAGGAAAACAATGGAGTATCCACTGTCAACCAAATCTACTGACACATTTAAGCTTGAAGTCATTCCTGTCATGGGAAAGTGGGCAGAGGATGATTCATGGCCTATTTTATTCCATAGTGCACTCTGTTGAGGAAAAAATGTCATAAGCGGACAATTGTAACATCTTGTCTAGAGAGCGATATATCCTTCTCAGGTTGTGCTCTTGTGCTTTCACCTTCAAATGACTTTTTCCTCTCATGTCGTGCCTTCCTTTTCTGTCAGACTCCAAGTGAGAACTCATTTCTGTTCATCTCACCTGCGTGTGTGAAGGTGAATTATAATGACCAGCCACTCAAAACCACTATGTCCTTTCTTACTCTGAGTCCCAAGGGGAGGTTTTCCATGAATGCAGTTTTAGTTTTCTCATTTACTAAGGCAGTTCTTTTTTATCTCCACATGTGAGGGCATTTTTAAATAAGCCATGGCTGTCCCTCATGGGTGGTGTGGACCTTCAGATAAACATTTATTCTTCTCCTGAGCAAATTGTACAGACAGAAGGAAGCAAACACTGAATTCTAAATGTTAGATTTAAAGCTCTCAGGAATTATCATTATGCTTCCTGATATGTTCCTTTCAGTAATAATTAAGTCATTTTGAGTGCTCTTGTTCCTTCAGTGAACCATCTGATCTGCTTTTTTCATTTAGTGTAGGTTTTACATCACATGTCCATTTCACCACAGCCCCATTTATCCAGGCTTGGGGCTGGCACAGCACTGTATACTGGCTCGTGGTCCCTTATGGAAAAAGTTAGTATTTTGTGCTTGGCAGGATTTGAAACTCATATATAGCCTGCAAAAAAAAAGCAACACAGACTCATGTTGCTTTTGAGATAATTGAGTGTATTGGATCATTATTGTTCTTTTACGTTTTTACATAGACGTAAGAATACAACATCCTTTACAGGTGAGTCACAACTCTTGGTTAAAACTTTGCAGAACAGTCTCAAAAAGCCGTCTCTTTTGTATTACATTATGGCCTTTTTCTGAAAAAGCAGTTTTGTTCTCAGTCTGCTGCGTATTCATTTTGCCGCCTGTTCCTCAAACTCAATCACTTTGATGCAGTACCCACTATTTTCTGGTTCCAGCTGTGATCCCAGTCTTCAGTTCCTCCAATGAATTTGTTAATGCCTAAACCATTTCCAAAGCAAACGTGACATGTGGGTGGAAAAAAAAGGAACAAGGAGCGGTGACGTAAATGCACTATTAGATTTTTATACACGTTTGCATCATTGCTCTGGAGCTCAAAGGCATTTCAATTGTATTACAGGATGACAAACTAGACTAAATGTAATCATGTTTTCTTTGTACTGAACAACACATTCAATGTGAATGTGAAATAAGATGCTAGGCAAAGCTTCTGACCTTCACTATGACACTATCAAATTGTTTTTTTTCCCTATAATTAAGGAAAACTATTAAACCACATAACAGCATATTATGACGGTCTGTAAAAATTAGCCTTAAATAGGATATATTTGGCAAATCACTTTTTTTTTCTTTTTTTTTTTTTAGCTTTCTACCATGTTGTGATGTTCCCTCATCAAAAACATGCCTGAGGTTGTGTTTTGTTTCATTCACGCCTGTTTGAGTAATCCTGTATTCTCTGGTGCTGAGTTTCTGAGGCTTCAAAAACGCTTGGTTCCATGAGCCCCCGCCCACTTCAGGAAGCACTGACCAATCAACAAACCCTCCACATCCAGTCTGCTCGCATTCATTTGTCCAACAAACAGTGTACAGCTCTGTTTCTGATTCCTCACAGCTATTTTTCATTTTGTAGTAAAATAGCATCATACAAAAAGTACAAGGACGTAAATGTTTCTGCTGTAACAGAACTGGACTCTGCTGCCCTCTGCTGGTCTCTTTATCTGTTTCTAAATGGCAGTAAATCAGTCACAATGTTTTTTAAAGGTTGTAAAATGTGCAATGTTGTTCTAGAGGTGACCAAGATTAAAAAAAAAAAAAAAAAATAGATACAAGCATCACATATGTATTTTCTTTAAGATGCCACCTAGGCTTCAATATCAGGGATTTAATAAATGAATGTTCAGCACACAACAGAGGTTTGGCCAATCACATGCTTTTATACCTGAATAAAGGCTGCTCTCATTGACTGGTCTACACTGTAAAAAAAAAAAAAAAAAAAGTTGTGAAAACTCAAAAACTCAAGGCAACAGGATCCCTCAAAATTTTTGAGTTTTGGGACCAACTCAAAACCTCAAGTTTTTAACAACTAATATTTTTTGTTTGTTTAATTTGATGTCTAAAATCTTTCAGATTTAAGTTTTACTCTTTTCTTTTTTAACTCGTCTTACTATCAGCTTACTATCCATTGTTCAGAAGAGGTATTATTATTGATAATAGTAACAACAAAATATACTAAATTTAACAAAAGAATAATACTTTTTCTGAACAATGGATAGTAAGTGGGTTTAAGAAAAAATAATGATAGTGAGTAAAATGTAAAATAAAAAGTTTTTAGATGTATGAACATCAAATTAAGTGAACAAAATATTATTAGTTGTTGAAATTTTGAGATCTTGAGTTGGCCCCAAAACTAAAAAATCTTGAGGGATCCTGTTGCCTTGAGTTTTTGAGTTTTGCCAGCATTTTATTAAATTTTTTACAGTGTAATTAAATAACTGGTTGTCAATAATAAAGAGAGCCTTTTCTAGCACTGGACATGTCTGCTGCTTATTAGTGATAAGGAAAAAAAAAGAAAAAAAAAAGGAAAAAATCAATTAGCATAAAGGGAAGCAAGGTTAAATTTTCTTTTTAGAACAAAATGAAGCACAAAAGGTGGCTTGTATTTGGTGGGCTTTGGACCGGGACAGCCAAAAATGATGGGTAGTAGTTGCATTTTAATCTTGAACTTACATGAGAGGGAAAGGGTATCTCAGTCCATCAAACCTGCGTCTTCTGCTCATTGTTGTGTGAGATTAGGACTGCACTTACTTCAGCCCTTTGCTTCAAGGTCAGTGGCTTGTCTGTCAAAAGCCTGTCTGTGTCCGTCGATAACTTATTACCTGTAGAGGACCAACCTGGAAGTCACGAAGCAAATCCTGCCAACGTGTGGTGTTTATCTATGTTTGACTTTCATTTTCAACTTGCAGCATCTTAATTAATGGTCAATTGACTCTGATGTGATAAGACAATGATTACAAGAGAGCTCTAGGCTTAGTCTGCTACTTGTGCACTGAAACTAAAGATGAAAATTGCAAATTAGACTAGAATAGAAAAGCTAATGTTGTCTTTTTATTGCATTTAACTTAATTATTACCAAGTCTCGTAGTTCATTTAAGCTGGAATATGTTGTAGACAGACTTTAAATTATAGGTTGATGATGAGCATGCTCTGCTGTTTTCGCATGACCTTTGACCCCTGCAGAGTGGAGCCAGGCCTGGTGTCTGACATGTTACACTTGTAGCAGGAGATAGCTGGCACCGCTGGGGTTATCTGTTACTGGGAATGCTGTGGTTTGGAGAGTTGGTCTGACTTTTGCACACAGTCTAGACTACTTTGGTGTACAGACTCTCAAGAATAGATTGGGTGTGACATAGATGGATTGTTATAATATTAATGGAATAAAATAATAATGATTCCAGAAGCTGTATTAGTATTTTAGTTGATATTAGGGTATAAATAAGGGCAGAGGTGGACAGACTATAAATCTGTAGCTATTAAAGTACTTCAAAATATTATTACATGAAGAAGTTAAAGTACGCAAGCTAAATTGTTACTTGAGTAAAAATAAAAAAGTATTGAGTGTAATAGATGGTCCTACACACCATTACCTATTACTACTACTGTGACTACTACTGCTGCTACTACTATTACTACCCATTTTACATATTGTTAAAAAGTAAACTACTTTATAAAATGAGTTATTGCTGTTGTTAAATGTTTCTTCTAGATGCTCTCATGTGTCTAATGGTGCATTCAGGCGGTCCTCATAAATGCGGAAAAACAATTCTCCAAATTAAAAGATGCACATGAACGCCTGCACAAGTCAGAAAAAGAACTTGGGTTAAAACCTGCAGTCTGACCTCTCTGAAATTCATCTGCCTCATGGACAGAGCAGAAAAAAAATACTGATTTATTCGTTTGCATTTTACACATGAGCTCTTTGACAAAATGTTGTTAATAATATGAGTTTACCTGTTGTTCACATAAGAGTCACATTGTTATGAATTTATTTTACCCCTAAGCTCTTTAGCCAAAGCTATAATTGCAAAAATGTATTAGTGTTCAGCTTTTTAGTAGCTTTTTAGACTAGTTAGCTGTGATCAATGCTAATTAATAACATTACTGACCATTGACTTTGTTGGTCTACATATGGTGACGTCAATATCCCACTTTTTTGAGAAAAAAGCACATGAACATAAACAGTTTGGGAAAATGACTTCTCATCTTGGAAAGACGAGCACCTGAGGACCACATGAATGCAGCATAAGTACATGCTACATTTGCAGATCCAGAAACCTGCTCATAGTGGCATTTCAGTTTTACTAATCATCGTAGAAATATTAATATGTAGAAATATAGACCTTATAGAAGAGTTTTTTTTTTTTTTTTTGGCCAAATAATAACAACAGCCTTCTCCCACACAACCTGTAACCAGAAAACGCCTGGCTAAGATATGTCTCCAAATGTAAAAGGACACCGTGTTGATTCCTTATTAGACAGACGGTACAAGTAGTGACATCCTCTCAGTGCTGAAAGGAATTTCAAAAACACTTCTGTGAACAATGTGCTGTAAATCATTACTGTACATTTACCTTTGGCTTTTACATGCAACATACTCAGGATTAAAACTCTCCTTTTGAGCTCAGAGCTGTGTGCGTGCTGACATTGATTTTAACTCTAGGACCACAAGGTTGAAAAGATTCAAGTGAAAATACTCGCTTAAAGGCACAGTTATCTGACTTAACCCTTAGCCAAATAACCGCCCACACTGGAGGAGCCAATCCCCCTGGACACAGTGCACCGTCCTCTCTGGTTTTGTCAGCTGATGCCCCCGTCCCATTTGAATCCTGGGGCTAGAATAAGGTGTCCATGTTGTCTCTTTGCTTTTCTTGAGACCTGCGTGCCTGTTAAACCAAACAAACATTCCCTTCAGAGGGCCACAGTTCCCATTGATCTTTCGCTCTCGCTTCAGTTGTTTTTGTGCAAAGGCCGAACGCAAGAGGCGGCACGGCTTGAAATTCACGAACCCACTGATCTTCAAAGTGTCTTCAAAGAGCGCAGGGCTGTATTCAGATGCAGAGGAGAAACAAAAAAAAACCAAAAAAAAACTGATTTGTTCGCACCACGTTTAGACGGCTCACTGCATGTCCTTAATTTGTGCAGAAAAACAGACTTCTTTTTTTCAGATTTAGAAAAAGAAATTGGTGATGATGTGATGTTGGAAAGAAAGAAGAGCAAATAAAAAGAGACCTAATTAATTTTTCTATATTCATTTCTTATATTATAAACATGTCTAATGTTGTTGCATTATTACTTACCCAAAGGAGATTATATTTTTGCATTGAGTTTTTGGTTTGTCAGCTGTAGAAATTCATTCATTTTTCATTCATTCATTTTCTACCGCTTATTCCCGTTAGGGGTCGCGGTTGACTGGAGCCTATTCCAGTAACTTTGGGCCGTAGGCGGGGTACACCCTGGACAGGGGCCAGCTTGTCACAGGGCTAACACAGAGACGAACACAGACAGACAACCATTCACTCTCACATTCATTCACTAGGGGAACTTTAGAGTCACCAATTCACCTAACACATGCATGTCTTTGGACGGTGGGAGGAAGCCGGAGAACCCGGAAAGAACCCACGGTAACACGGAGAGGACATGCAGACTCCACCCAGAGAGTTTGTGTGATGGTGTGTTGGTCGACCCGGGGCTCGAACCCACGACCTCCTTGCAGGGAGGCTCTGCAACCGTGCACCCCAGCTGTAGAAATAGTGTTTTATTTTTTCCTTTATGGTCAGTATTAACACATGTTTTGGGGAATTATTTATCAATGTGAGATATAATGGATAGAGCATTTACCCCTGAACTAGAAGGTCAGATTGGGCCAATGTCCTAGGAGGTCTTATTGGGGTCTTGTAGTTATGCATATATTGACAAGTACTCGTTGTTATAGGACCTCCCCAGAGCACTAGTGTCAAGATTTATCATATCTTCCTTATACATTATTGTGTTTTAAAGACACATTATTCCTAACAGAAATATGAAAATGTACAAATCAATAACAAGTGTGCAATTACGTGAAGGTGCTCTCTGCATTTACACCTTTTACTGCTGTATTTTACCAGCACAGATGTAAAAAAAGAGACATGGAAATCAAAAAACACTTTTCACAGGAGCACTTAATTGATTTCCATTTTAAAGTCATTGTAAGGGCCGATACAAGTCTGACATTTGCACACAGCGCTGCAGGGCTTTTCTTGTGCCAATGTTGAACCGATTGTGTTTCTAAAGTACAAAGTCACACTGCTATTGTTATACATAGATTGGGTACATTTTCTTAAAGGTACTCAGCTTCTTGTAAAATGTATCTTTGAAGTTTAGGTCTGGAGAATGTAAAAGTCTGGGCTAATGGACACTCAATTTTGCAAAAAGCTGGAGGCATTTCTTTATCTCCATTATGCAAACCCCCAAACATTTCTTCTTCCTCTTTTATATGGATAGGACTACACATCTTGCCTACACTCTCTGCTCTAAAATGTCTTCAGTCAGAGCCGGTAGTTCATCGACCTTCGTTGATCCTCTCTCATTCCTGGTTTCTCAGCCTACTCAGAGATTTTGACAGTGAGCGGCTGCCAACCAAAGCCTCACACATGGCCTGCTCCATTGTCACTGGTTACAGTGACAATGCAGTTTGCCTTAGGTAATGGCCCTGTGAGTATCGGTGAGACAAGCTCCCAAACAAACGTTGTTTTATCTGGCTTTAAGCCCATTTTTATAATAAACGCTGTAGACAGCAGCGGCTTTTAACACAATTTTTAACTGGACGATTGCTTTTAAAACATTTTATGCCTAGATTTTAAGTTATTTAAGAAACAACGGTCCTCGGGTGACCTACTTCCTGGTTACCTTGATGGCCCCACTTACCTCATCCAGTTGTGAAAGCTGCATTAGCCTGAGCCAGAAAGTTAGTGAGCTGGAACAAAGAATATCCACTCTGTATGAAATCCGGGAGGCTGAACATGAGCTGGATACAATCCTCCTCGGCAAGACTCAAGCCGCCGCCACCAGTGCTCAGCTAGCCAACACAGAACTCTATCCAGGCGATGCCACTGTGTCCTGGGCTGCCGCCAATAGTCCACTCAGGGCCAAAGCCGCTGTCTACATCGCTGGTGCCCCTACCGCGGATGAGAATCGCTGGTTCCAACTCGGGGCTAGACCCAAAGCTCTGGTCAGTTCCACTCCAGTCCAGCCTGATCCGTGGACCCTGGTCGGGAACCGCAACGGCTGCAGAAGGGCCCGGGGGAGCCGTCTTTCACCCTCTCCTCCCACCGGTGGGCTATCGCTGGAAAATAAGTTCAGTGTCCTGGATCCCGAGGATTTTCCTCCTCTGACCGCTGGCCCTCGCCACCCCGCTGTGTTGCCGGGGTCTGCGTCGCCGTCACCATTCAGCTCCCGGAGCCGCGGTGGGCAGCCCCGCACTGTTGTCAGATCTCGACGCGGAGAGTTGTACTTTACACCGGCTCCTTGAAAACCCGCGGCGCGGCTGCCCGAGAACCACTCCCGCGATCCGGCTAAGGCATCTCCACCTGCATTACAACCACGGTACCGTGATGTGGACGTCACGGATGGTGAGCGAACCACCGGTGCCTTCCCCCGGCGCCTGACGGATCCTCCTTTCTCCTCACTCATTATTGGGGATTCCATCGTGAGGAACGTGCGGATGAGGGGAGCGCTTACGCTGTCGTTCCCGGGTGCAACTGTTAAGGACATAACGGACAAAATCCCAAACATCCTAACATCCCATCCACAGGCAAATAGAGTCATAATTCATATAGGCACCAACGATATCCGCAAACAGCAATCTGAGCTGCTAAAACTGGATTTCCTCCACCTCTTCAGTGTACTTGGACAATTCCAGGTGAATGTTTTCATTTCTGGCCCCACCCCCACCTGCGGCAGAGGAATAGGTCGCTTCAGCAGGCTGCTCAGCCTCAACACCTGGCTCTCCTCTGTCTGCGGCTCCCACAGCGCGGGTTATATCAACAACTTTGACGCCTTCTGGGACAGGAGACATCTTTTTGGGGCCGATGGACTCCACCTCAACACCTGGGGCCGCCGGCTGCTGTCAGCCAACCTGGCATTTGGCGTACAACATTTCCACATCCCATACTGGTCTCATTACCCCAACCCCGCTGCACCTGCTGACCATTCCGTCAATGAATGATGTCCCCCTGGTCCCAGCTCCTACTTCAGTTCCACTTCTGTCACTAATACACAAACTACTGGACTTGGACCTAATTCTCCCATCATCAGTGCATCAATACCAGTCATCATTACTAACAGAGAGCAACATAAATATCACAGTTCTTCATATAAATTCAGTAACACTAAAAACATTAATAACCTCAGAACTCTTCAAAAATATCAATCACCACCGGAATCACCAGTCTCCATTAATATGGCACTTTTAAATATTCGCTCTCTGTTAAACAAATCTTTTATTGTTAATGACCTGATTTTAGAACACAAACTTGACTGTTTATTTTTAACTGAAACATGGCTGGGTACGGATGCACCAGTTGTTCTCACCGAGGCCTCCCCACCAAATTTTAATTATTCTTTTTCTATAAGAAATGGTCGAAAAGGTGGTGGTACAGCATCTTTAACCAATAACACACTCACCACCAAACAGATTTTATTTGATAATTTTACCACTTTTGAATACCATGCCATTGTTTTTAGCAGCCCTCCTATTTTATGTGTCACAATATACAGACCACCTAAAGAAAGTGCTGCTTTTATCAAAGAATTCTCAGAATTTTTAACAATCATTTACTCAACCTATAATATGATAATTTTAACCGGTGATTTTAATTTACACATAGATAACCCTTTGGACCCTGCCTCCAAGGAATTTTTAAACATTCTTAACTATATGGATTTTACCCAACACGCAGCCGACTCACAACAGGGGACACACCCTGGATCTTGTCATTCAGTCTCAAATGTATTCATTCATTCATCTTTTTCAGCTTATACCTGGGTCAGGGGATGTGGGTGACTTGAGCCTAGAGGTTAGATTTTCTGCCCGGGTCAAGTAAAGCTGTGCCGTGTGCTCAGTGTTGCAGTCATGTTTGGTTGGGTTCAGACAGAACTTATGCAGGCAGTAGCATACGGTGGTGATGCGGGGGCCCCAGTGCAGGTTTTTAGGATGGGCGCTTAGGAAGCACATTCAGGAAGTCCATACGTCCATATGTCATAGTTTTAACTTACAAAAAGTGCACTGTTCTTTATTAAAGTTGACTAATACTTTCTTTAATCTATTCAAACATGTCAGTGTTATTCAAAATTAGATTTGTATTTTTGTTCCACTTAACTTTATAAGCATTAAGTACAAAATATGAAGGAATTATGCAGATCATATGTTTTTTTTTTTCTTGTTGTTGTTTTTTTGAGTCATGCCTTCTGTGTACTGCACAGACCGAACATTAATAACCCACCCAGCTGCACTGCCTGATGTTACACCCCTGTGTGCAGGCTCAGGCTGGGTCAGAATGGATTTTTTGGGCCCAGTCTAAGATTAATCCAGCTACTTTGGGCCTTAGCTGGAGTATACTGTGGGCAATAGCCAGTTTCAGGGCTGACCTAAAAAAAAAAAAAAAAACCTTCAGTAAACTGCAATACCTAAATAATTTTGCACCAGTTTCACTTTGAGTTGTTGTGAAAACTCTAGTATTGCAAGCTTTTGAATCAGAGCAATGAGCATTTCCTGTTCCTGTGTCTTCTGCTGTCCAGAGAGGACAAACTGAGCACTGCTAGGGGAGAAGCACATTATGTTTCTTTTTGAACACCCATTTTGCATTGAAAGGCTTAGAACATTTATAAACTTTATCTTGAATACTTGAATTGTATTGTTACAAGTAATTCATTCCTGTTTTGGTCTCAGTTGATCCAAATGTTTTGTCCCTACATGGCCACCATAGGTGCTCACACGCTGTAGAAGGAAGTTGTTAGCAGATGAGAAGCTTCAATAGTACAGTACTAGGACAAAATGATTGCCTGTAGCAGAACTTCCCTTAAACTGTCATAGACAGAAATTTAAGTTGGCATGAATGTTATTAAAACTATTGCTGGAAGCATCACTCAACTCCTTAAAAAACTGTCAGTGCAGATTTCTTATAGAGGGGCTTTGGGGATAATTGTAGTCATTTGATGTTGAGACTTTAATGAAATGTCGCCAAAGGAACAAACTCAGGCATAATTACTCCAGTTTAATGTCTTTGTCATTCCCACAGACACGCGTTATTTCATTAATGGCTATTTTAGCCTGTCACCATATTAACATCTTTTTAAGTCAAGGCACAAAAGCAGCCTAAAGTCAAGGAAGAACTCATTATTTAAGCTATTATGATGCTAATCTGGATTTCTTGTAACCCTATGTGCACTTTGTAAAAAACTTTCATGTTCCTCTTTAATTCAAAGTCATTGTCTTTCCCGTTTCTGGAAATCATAATTGGTTTGATAGTATCATGAAGGCAGGGCAATAGTCCATGACCAGTGTAGAAAAAGGGCCTCATTAGAATAACTGTGTGTGTTGGCACTCTGCTGTGCTAAATGGATACTTGCTTTCACAGCCCTAAAGAGGAATCAGATGGAAAGAAGCTAGATACCTTTTTACTTTCTGAGCAGGGGCAGTTCTAGGGGATGGCCAGGGGTGAAGTGTCCTAAATGTCTTATAAAAATCACACATTATCTTGTAAACTTGTTTCAAGGGTTATTCTAGCGTTATAAAAGGGGGGGGGGTATGTTTATCATGTTTACAAAGATGATATTTACATCAAAATGTCTTATGTACCCCCCAATAAAAAGGCTGGCCCCAGAGTGGCCCCCCAGTTAAAAGTGGTCTGGAACCACCCCTGTTTTTGAGTAGATTTTCCTAAACATACTTTTACTTGAGTGTAAATCTTTACAATCTCTAAAGTCTTTTTTATGGAAGTGCTGAACTGCCACAGTGAAAGAAAAAATATTGCTAGCATTTCTCATTAAGACAAAAAGGTTTCACATTAAAATAGTTTCCCTCGTTATAACATAATAACTTTCTTGTTTGAATGAGATCATTTTTGCATTATAACTTAACACCTTTCTTGTTAAAATGAGAAACTTATCTCTTTAAAATGAGTTTACTTACTCATTGGTGTATAAGAAGTTCCTTATATACAGTCAGTGGTTAAAACAGCTCATGTTTTCCCTATGACTCGTAAAAGGTTACAGTTTATCAATCACAGCAGACTACTAGAGGATGGATCAGATGGAAAGATGCACTGTTTACGTTCTTAAGAAGCTGTAATATAGATGAACAGTATCACTACCAAACTGGCAATCAAGGGAAAACATGATCTTGTTTTAACGAGAAAGTTATCACTCAGAAAATGATCTCAACATAAGAAAGTTTTTTTATTTTAACATGTTTTAATATGATCAAGTTTTAACAAGAAAATGATCTTGTTATAATGTGAAACTTTCTCATATTAATGAGAAATGACCTCATGTCAAGTGGGTAGTAATAATATAGCTATGACCCAGCTCTGCTAGGGGGAAGGGAAGTAACACAGACCAGAACCAGATGTTAAATGGTAAAACTGAAGTTATTAATTTATTTAAAAGGAATGTAAAAGTAAGGCTCTTCACCAGTCTATACATTTAATTTCATTTTTTATTTATCCATTCCATTTATCTTTACATTGTATTTCGCATACAAAATATCATGAGTGAATAGGAGCATGAGGAAGGCAGTGTCTTATATTACATGCAACTTTCAACAAGAAAAAAGATAAAAAAACAGACTAAATAGATGGCCAGAAACTCTCTCCCTTAGACCTTACAGCAAATCCAGGCACAAATGAATTAACATCTGTTGCAAGTGAAATCCTAACAACTGTGAACTAACCACAGCCGTTTACTTTCATAATCATATCATCCTCATTTATGATTTGTTTACTGGTTTCTTTAACTTTCGAAAGCCTTCTTCTTTAATAATTTATTAATCTGAATAAACAAAAAGGGGCACTATAAAGAGTAACAAAATGATAAACCTAAACAGAAGAAACACAGAGCAAGTGCTATTCACATGAAACCCCAGCAGCCAGGAAAATCAGGAAAGTGGGGCTTTATAAAGGTGTGGAGGTTGCAGGGAGAACCGAGCAATGCCACACCAATCTGAGCAGGAGCAGCACGAACACACAGCAGCCAATCAGGATCAGAGCTGGGAAGCCGTCCACCAATGGCAGAGCAGGACTGACACAGCAGGGTTTACATAGAAGAAAACAGGGTTCAGCTGCCCACATATGGCACAGACAGGGGAGAGTAGCTGGACGCGTGGGGTTGTAACAATTACTGATAGTTATGGTGGTAGCAGTAGTATTAATAGTATCAGAACAGGCAGGGATATTGAAGAATTTAGTACTCAAAGTTCTTTTATTTCTCATTAGAAGCACTTAGCACACCTCTCTCTGTTAATGACCCAAAAACTTTAACAATACTAAACTATTTTCCATGTGTGGCTAAACAATGCAGCTGTCTATCATGACTAATAACTTAAGTCAACAAATCAGGGTCAAGACAACTGCTTATTTTCTTTAATAAGCATTTTGTGGAAACTCAAAATGCCATTAGTCAGACAGGGATCATAAGTCATGTTGATGGTTGCATCCTGCCTCATTATAACAAACCCGCACTGATGAGTTTGCGTACAGGGACCATCAGGAGGGGTAAATTGAAAAGACGCTAGGTTTAATAGCCTGTAAAGTATGCTGGATGGAGGGAAATAGTACTCAGTTGAGGATAAGGATCTGCCAAAGGCTGTTATAGTCAATTGTCAGCCTGCTGTGGAGACTCGGCTCTTAAGGCTTAATATTGAAATATAGAAATGCTATGTTTAAAAGCTGCACAAGATGACATTTTTAAAAAGAGTATTTTAAAAAGTTATGTGTGAGAATTCTTTGTAGTTATAGGCATCAGTGGCCATTAGCATCAGGTTGCTCAGAGCATCTTTAGAGCAGGCAGTAGACCTGGGCTCAGCAGGTAATTTAATTTTTACAGTTATTCCTAGGTGCATTAGCTGAATTTAGACTGTAATTGAGTTGAGAAGACGTATAAAGCCCCAGGTCGAAATCCTTTTAGTGCAAAGTCAAACTTGAATATACTTCTCAGAACAATAAAACATAGTCTCAAATTGCTTCCAAATGTGTCAGAAATTAATAAATGTCTTGAGGAAAAAGCTATAAGTAACTTTCTAGAATTGGAATTGTATTTTTTTTTTTTACAGATACAAAATGTTTATTATGTTACCTTTTTAAATATAATACATGTTTTTGTGCCAAAAAGTCTGGATCCTGGACATGGACTGATTTTACCTACGCAATTTATTCAACACATTTGCATAAAGAGCGCTAAGGCTGCAGTAACTGAAAGCATTGCCAAAAGTAATTCACATTTCATTTTGCTTTTTCTCCCGATATTGTTGTGTTTGCAAGCCATATAAACCATCAACCAATGAAACTATCCTTTATTTAAGAAAAAAAAGTGTGAGCCTCGTGTATGCTAACATGTGATTGGCCAGAGATTTCAGCAAGCATATTTTTAGGTACTAAGATTGGGTGCATGGAGAGACACTTAAATCAGACCCCACACTCAATGACAAATTCAGGTTTCAAGACTTAATCAACTTGAACCATACAATCCTGTGGTGTTCAGTCAAGAAATGAGAGCTCACCAGATGTAGGTTCAATTTGTTCTGGTTCACCTCAAACACTAAAAGCATACTTGCAGAGCTGCCAATGGAACAGTGGTGTCTGCTACTTGTCCTATACTCACTGCAAAAACTGACAATCTAAACAGCATGTCCAGCTCTTAGGCTCCAGTTGTCCTTTCTCCCAGGTTACATTGCTAGTGGCGCCTTTTGCAACACACAAAACAACAAAGATGGTTGTTCCTGATCTGAAATCTCTTCAAGCTACTATCAGCATCAAGCGTATCAAAATGGACATTTTCTCTAAAAGGCCAAACAGCTGCACTTTACGTATTGGCAGAGTACCCCATAGGAACTGAAATTGTTTTAATTTTCCATAAAGGGGATAGTGAAATCCTAATGGCTATTTTGTTATATTGCTGGTACTGATTGTCTATCCGTCCTAAGCTCCTTTATATGTAACACATCCCCCAAGCTTCCCCAGTCTCTTTCTGCATAAGAAAAGTGTTGTCTTTGTTCATTCATTCAAACACTGTGTGGCTCTGCTCTGGGATGTGCAGTCTATTTGATGCTGAAACATGTTTATCCAATTTTTCAGAGCAGGAATAAGTCACCACCTACAGAAATATCTTCATCTGCACAAAATGCTGATGAAATATGCTAAGGTTTTTGACTTCTAATCTATACAGCATATGGTGAGTTTATGTGGGCAATGGGCAATCTCAGTAATGATGTATTGTGTAGCCATATACATATAAAAGCACACACATAGTTAAAAATTGTTTTGCATGTGAGGAGGAAAAGGAAAATTAAGATGAATGTGAATCAGGAGGAAAAGTGCAAAAGCCAGGTGTGAATACAGAAAGTTGAGCTGGCCGCATGTGTCCACAGCGAGAGAAGTCGGACTAAAAGAGGGTTTCACACTGCCCAGAGAAAGTCCAGGGTCAGAGTCTCAGAGATATGTGTAAGGCCTGCCCTCAGTGCCCTGGACAGTGACCCACAGTCAGCAGGAGGTGCAGTGTTTAACAGCAGGAGCCTGAGAACTAGATCAGTCTGATAGTTTTGGTTTTATTTGCTCTGGCAGTTCAATTCAGAGCTGGTTCTGTTCAGATGAGGAGTGGGCCATGACCCAAAAAGGATTTCCCTCAGCTGATTCTTTTTCATAACTCTCTTCATGTGTGGAATATGATTATTTTACTGCTCTTGTTCTGGCCTCCACAATCTAAAAATGTATGCTCTCAATGGAACAACAGCAACAGCCAATGAGAGTGACCAGAAAGCCTCTCGGCCAGAGTTTCATCCGTGTTCCCATTTTTTCCTTTCAGATTTTCTCTGCTATCCAGTTCTTATGCCAAAAAGCAATCAGCTGGTGATGATGATAGTCCTCTGTTTGTTTAGCTTCTGCAGTCACGCGAGTTTGTGGTGTCGTGGGCTACCCAAATCATCTAGTGTGTGTTTGTGTGTTCAGAAGATTCAAGGTATAAACTCTCCTCATGTCTGTGGTTTATCACAGTTTTCAAGTTTAAAATGTTATCTTCCTGTCCCTATTGCTGTCCTGCTGTTCATGCAAAATAACTAACTCTGCACATTAAGGTTTTGTTGAGACTCTCTGGTGTTGTGCACAGTTAGTTCATGTTCTAATTTCCTCTGCTACTGGATCACATTAAGCCTGTGCCTAGTGAATGATGACTTATTGAACCATTTTCCATGTGATTTAATCTCTCTCGTGCTGACAGATTAATTGTATCATAATCTGACTCGTATTGGCTGTGCATCTAAATCTGGAGCAGAGTATTGATCCGGCAAACTCTCCCGCTCACACCAAACATTAAAATCTTCTGTTATTCCTTTCGAAGCATGAATCACCACATTAAAACCACTTACACACCGAACTCTGCAAGCGGATAAAAGTCTTGATTTGTGAAAGGACTCCCGCTGCCAGACTCTGATCGGATTATTCTTCACCACTTCCTGTTTTGTATTTATTTATAACTTAAGACAAACAGCTGACACTGGGCCCCAGCTGGTCCTCTCTGTGTGACACATCTTTGTGATTAATTAACAAATCAAGCTAAGGGCACTTAAATCTGTCATTAGGGGCTGCTAGTTTAGTGATTTTTCCCAGCATGTCAAAGATTGGGCTAAAAATGCATATGTCTAGAAAGCAAGGACATGTCCCAAAGCTATAAAAATGTATGAAGTGCTTTGTTATCTTGATCTTGTCTCTCATTACTTAAACGTTTATTTGTGTTGGAAGCTATCCTTGGAAAGATATTTTAAGGTTGACCAGCTGGAGTGGATGTTTTAAAGTCAGAGATACAGAGCTTGCTGTTTCTTTAGTGCGCTGTAAATTAGCATCCTATCAGATGTCCTGTATTGATCAGTGACACAAAAGGCTTATTTTTACTGCTCTGAAAGGAAGGATTTTCTGTCATATTCATTTTAGTGGAGCGGATGTGGATTTAATAGCTTTGGATAATTGGTTGAGAAGAAATTATACTGGCCATTGTTGAACACTGTTAATCAAGTAAAGTACATCAGTCATTTTTGGGCTGAACTTTTGCTGCCAGTGCCACATAATTTTAGAAAAAGTAACCACATAACTATTTATAAACTTCTTGTATAAAGACTCCGGTTATTTTCTAACGTTTGGTCTTTTTGTGTGCATTATATATTCGGTTAAACAATATTTTCAGTATGTCATAGCTGCTGTTAGTATCACAAGCTACATAGTCTGAATAAATATGCCTGTTGTGCTTTTAATTTTTGCAGTCACACGTCTGTCCTTGTTTTCTTTCCCATTGAAAATATGTCTATATATTTGTCTATAGTGCACAAATAATTGTTCAGAAAGATGTTTGGACTGTATAAAAGTTATAACATGTTTGTGAAGTTATGATTCTGAGCAAATTTTGATGATATATTTAGGTTATTCTTAAAGCATTTTTTTTTTTTTTTTTTTTTTGCCATTGTGACAATGAATGAATGAAAATGATGTGAATAAAAAAGACCATAGGATGTTATCTAGGCAGAGAATGTTCAGCATATAGGACCTTTTGGCCAAAGACAAGCTTACATTCACTATTAAGGGGTACAGCTCTTTCCTCACAGCTATTTTTCATTTTGTAGTGAAATTGCATCATACAAAAAGTTTTAGGATGTGAACTGCTTTTTTTTTCTTCTTTAAATTATGTTCAAAAGATGAGAACACACACTAGTAGAGTACTTATTAAAAAAATTATCTTTTAGTCAGATAATGTTTTTTAAAGGTTGTAAAATATGCAGTGCTGTTCTAGAGGTGACCAAGATTGGTTTAAAATATGAATGAAAAGCATAATATAGCCTCTTTGATCAAATAAAATAAGTATGAACATTTTCCAAGTACTGTTATGATGACCTAACATTTTAAACCTTTACAAACCATTACAAACTGTTTTCAGCTTGAGAAATGGGACACACACAGAGAGGTATTTTGTAGCCCTCCTCTAAATGCCACAGTTCTTATTTTTTCAGCCGTAACAATCGAACAGTCTATTTCTGAGGTCGGCTCGCCCTCCACTGTCTGTCACCTCCACACGCTTCACTATGAGACTGCCTGACTTCCCCTTCATGCATTCAGCCCCAAGCTTTTGTTATCAAACTAGACCTTCCACACTCTCACTGTTTATTGGTAGCACTGTGGAGAGTGGAAACGTGTTAAAATTACACCTCGGACCACACAGGTACAGTCTATGGAGAACATGTGGCCATTAATCTTTGGTAAATCTTGAACTTTGAATACTAGATTTACATACACCAATCAGGCATAACATTATGACCACTGACAGGTGAAGTGAATAACAGATCTATCTCTTCACTGTGGCATCTGTTAGTGGGTGGGACATATTAGGCAGCAAGTGAACATTTTGTCTTCTAAGTAGGAACAATAAGGATTTGAGTGAATCTGTCAACGGTCATATTGTGATGGTTAGACAACTGGGTCAGAGTATTCTGTGGGGTGTTCCCGGTCTCAGGTAGCCTGCTGAGCAAGCCTCTCCTACTTTCTTTTCGAAAGCAGGTCTTCCTCAGTCGCAGCGGAGCTTCTCTCTTTGTTTGATTTGGAACTGGTCTATCACATCCGTTTAGCTGCAGTGTGTATTACAAATATTGAAGCTAACCAAGGTAGTGCTGGCTACCAAGCTAATTTTATAATTTCTCTGACCTGATTAACAACATTTTGTGCTTTCTATCTTCACCTGTTGATTTTGCTGAAGTCCTTGTTTTCTCTGTCTTTTTTCCATTATAACAGCAGTAAAATCCCGTTGACAGCCACATTCAAACAAACCAACTTTTCCCACAAGTGTTTGTACAACTGGCCTTGCTGCTTCAGAAATTCTGGTGTTTTATGGCAAAAACAGCCAACCGCCATGTTTCTTTGGGTCAGCGGTGCGTTGCTTATGACCCGCCCTTGGTTTCTCTGATTGGTTACTCTGCCTGTCATTGTTCCGCCTGTAGAAATGAAATTTAAGCAAAGGGGCACCAGACTAACTTCTTTGTATAGAATAGGAAAAGAGGTCTCAAGTAGTCATAACACATTACATTATGACAGCCAATAATAGGCTAGTGGTCATAATGTTATGGCTGATCATAGTACATCTCTCAGCACTGACCAAATGAAAAGGCTGTCTTTTACTGCCATTAAAAACTTCCTAAGCTAGTTTTACTAAGGCATCCACAATAGTGAATAAGCCACCCCAAATCTAAGTCTGACATATTTAAACAAGGAAGCTTTCTAAATTTAGCAGGTAGCGCTGTTGGTCCTGCAGGGCTCTGTGAGCAGCACTTCAAACAGGATCCACCTTCCTGTGCAGCAATGAGGCACACTCCCAGGTCATTTATATCACTCTGAGGCCGGGCAAAGAAATGACGTGTGCTCACAAGAGGATTATATCTGGAACAATAACCTTAAATTAGTCAGCAGTTACCTTTGACCTGCTTCAGTTAAACTCATGTATGTTAAACTTTACACACTAAAAGCCATTAGTTTAAAGTATTTGCAAATCAATGTTTGTTACACATTGCTTCATTATTATTAATACTGTTAGTCTTTAGTACTATGTTTTTATATTAATTACATTTCCGCATTTATAATGTATTTTTTCAATAATTTTCTTTTATGTACATTACATTATTTGTTAGTGTTACCTATATTGTTAGAGTTTTATTTCTTGCTTGTCCATAAACTGCATTTGCAGCTTAGACCATAATATGATATGGTAACCTCTGTTATTATGAACAAAATAGATTTTCTTAAAGGGGGTATGTTATGCTTTTTTTCATATTTTTAAACTTAGACTCTTGGTCGCTTGAGGAACAGCATATACGTTTTACAATCTTAACATTATCTGACTAAAAAGAAATTTTTTTTTTTAAATTCTGCACTGGTGCCATAAAGAAACAGATGCAGAGACCAGCAGAGGCCAGCAGAGGGCAGGAGAGGGGAAAGTGTTGCTGTCTTTTGAACACAAACAGAGAAAGAAAAAAGGCTTTTATTTTGTTTTTACTATCTTAATTTATTTATTGGTCAGGGCTTCCTCGAGCGGTCGCTAGTTTGTGGGAGAGAGCCAGAGATTTGTGCAACTGAGCGTTTTGAGACCTCAGAATGGCCATGCCAGAGAGTGGAGGATTATGTAAACAGGCGTGAATGAAACAAAACACAACTCCAGGTATGTTTTTTTAATGAGGGAACAATATTATGCCTTGATAGAAATCTTAGAAAATGTTGCATAATATAGTCCCTTTACTGTATAACAATTTTAGACATAATTGAGATTTCTTGGTGTAAAAGAAAATTAGAGCTGATTCTGTTTTTTTTTTTGTTTTTTTGGTGAACTAACAAAGCAGATGCACTTACATTTTTTCATCCTTATAATGTAATGTCTTTACATGTGTTCATAATTCTAATGTTCATTTTAACATTTCAACACTTTTTAACACATCAACTTTTTTGCATTGTCAAACTTGCTACAGAGAGTAAAGACCTAATCAGATTTTAAAGTAACCTTTACATGTCACCCAAATCATTTTTTGACACAAATCAACACCCTCCATCCCGCTCCTGTGCTCAGTGACAGGACGTTTGTCGAGGTGGCCTTACATGGCACACAAACAGCTTCAGGACTATCCCGCTGTTTATCTCCGGTGGGTCACTGACCTCTGACTGCAGCTCATTGTTTTTCCACACTGCCAGTGGCTATGAGGCCATTAGCATGCAACCGAGTCACGAACCTTCAAACTATGACAAGGAAAACACAGGAAACATGTAAAAAGTTCATTGTTATGCATCTGATTGTAATGTTTTTTTTTTTGTTTTTTTCACTCTTTTTTTGCAGTAAACGCTTGGATGATGAGAGGGGTGTCAGGTGAGCACATTCACTCATTTTTAATACATACAGACAAACTTTAATATCATCAGCGGGAGGCAGTGCAGTGGAAAATAGTAACATCGGGAACTGTGAAAGACAGATTTATTAGAAGTGACATATCCACTGTCTCTAGACCAAAGGCAAAATTAAACTCTTTGACGGACAGGTGGATCAACATGTAGTGACAGTGTATTATGACAAAAAAGAGACTGCCAGTAAACTTCTTTTGTTACCTGATTATACATTTTAAAAGTTGTGTTTTTATTTTCCTCAGGCGGAGAGACATTGGTGGCCACGTCGCCGCAACCGAGGAAAGTGTGTAACGAGTCTCGTCTTCAGTGGGAGGTGGAGATCTGTGGAGAAATTTTCAAAAAGGACATGGCTCATATACATCCACAGTACTGGTGCAACCTCACCTACTTCATCAGGTGAGAGGGACACTGACAGTAATGACGAACTGCAGAGACAGAAGCAGTTTACATGGGGTTAGGCATGACTAAGGCTATCTGGTCAAATTCAGAAAGTTGGTAATTACAAGTGTTGCCATGCATCCATAAAGGACTTCATCTGGCATTTCATTTTTCTGATTGGTGCAATGTTTTTCATTTGCATTGCTCCAGTGGCAACTATTTCAGCAAATCTTCTTGGTATTGCGCCAATTCTTCAAGCTGTTTTATGTCTATTCAGTTATATACAGAAGAAGCAACTGAGTACTCAAATCCACATAAACCAGACTGTTTTTTATACGCACTAGAACAACAATTACAATGTGTAGTTAATAGCTGATGCTGAAATTACTGCAAAAACTAAATATCATTAATCTCTACATGTCAAACAACTACTCAGGTTTCCAGAAATACCAGCATTTACTTTGGCTATTGGGTCCTATCCATCTATCTTTATATAGCAGCACATAATTCATCTCATGGCTTAACATAGACTTATTTATTAATAAATCATCACATAGGACAAGCTTGGATGGAATTTTTAGGGTTGATTATAGAATCATTCACTCTACAATGCATTATTATTACAAAGGGATTACAATGATGATATTCAATTCAACTGACAACAGAAAAATATCAGGCAGAAACCCAGTGTTTACAGTATGGGGTTAATCAGAGGCTGTTTCCTGTTTTGCTGTGTTTAATGCTGTGTCTAAATCTTCCTATAGCCTACTGTAGGCTCCATGTGTCAGCTGCTGGTAGAAGTTTATGCTGTAGAGTAAATGCATGTGGTGCACCGGTGTGCAGACATCTATTCACAATATGCTAATGTCAGAGCAGCCTCTTCCAGAGCGCTACGGTGTCCACCTCTCTCCCCTCGCCCTGACACTGCTCCTGTCTCTCCTGAAGCCACACCAGGATCTGACTCTTTACTGATCACTGTGTCTTTGTAAAAGCTTATGGGTTATTCACAACTATGTGCTGTAACAGGACTGCTAATGTTAGTGACTTTATTTGTCTTACTGCTCTCGTTGGTAGCTGTCAACCACTTTTAATTTCTATTGTTTTAGCAAGAAAGTTAGTCAATCAAAGTTTAGCTTCTGATTTTCTGCTTTGCTCAGGGATGAGTTAAACCATTTTCCCAGACAGGTTTCCCAGTTCAGGCCTGCACAAATGATTGAGATGACTGACAGGTCGGCGCTGCACTGTGAGTGTGGAGGGGAGCTGAGAGGAGAGGCGCTACGGCTCGTAGTGTGTACCCAATTAAGTTTATCTTAAGAGTTGGCCTATAGATCTAAACATCTCTCTCACACATGCACTTTTTAGGTTTGCACTGACAACTTCCCCAACACCCCCCCATCCTGCGTCCCTGTCAGGGGATAACGAATCATCTTGTCCTCCATTTTGACAATTCCAAACCTATCTTCAAAGACTCAAGCACTGCCACAGAAAAAGTTAACATAGTCATTATAAGTTTTATGGGAACTAAAATTTGAAATGAAATGAAGTCCTCAGAAAAACATTGAACTTTGATATTTTTCCAGTCTAATTCTGAAGTGGTTGAACAAAACAAAATGTTCAAGTTTGTAAAGGGCAGAATATTATTTTTGGACTGCTTTGTCTATCTATCTATCTATCTATCTATCTATCTATCTATCTATCTATCTATCTATCTATCTATCTATCTATCTATCTATCTATCTACAGTATCTAAAGAGTTGAGGTGGAAGAAACACTCTACTACTACAGCTACTATTACTACTACCACAACTATTTCTAAACACTTTACCCCCAAAAAATTCTTGTACTTAAAAAATAATTCTCTTGTATTTCGAATTCAAGAAACACTATAGCAAAGGTTTTTAAAAAGTAAAGTATATTTTCTTCCAAGTATGTACGTTTCTTGCATAAAGTGAGTAAAAGTTTGGTTTGCTGCACTGACCACCCAAGTGCATCTTTCTTTATACAACTCTCTTTGCCCTTAGGCTCATAAGAAATAGCACAGAAAAGTTAGACATGGACAGAGACTGAAACTCACAAAGGATAAGTCACAATAATGATGACAGGCTCTGGGAACAGGCAGCAGCATCTCTAAACACTGGTCACAGACTTTTTCTCTCACAACATTAGTCAAAGCTGAGGCAGAACTAGCAGAAACAGAAATGCAGTACAGTACTCCATATGTGAGAGAGAGATCTGTAGGAAACCAATGCACTGGACCAAAGACAGAGCAGCAAAAATAATATTTCCTAAAGCTATCAGCACATTAAAGCAGTTTATTGAAGTAAATGGATGGTTACGGTTTTATGTTAAATGAACTACAAAGTACAATATGTGCAACTGTTGTCTCTTATTGGCTGAAATACCATAACAATGCTTTTTGGTGCATTTAAAACCAGTATGAACTCTACAGAGGTTGGTGAACATGATCACCACAAAACACAGAGATGTCTGGAACTGTATCGTATCTGGAAGGGCACCTCAAGAGTGTTGCAGTTTTAACTACAACATACAGGTTATGCTTCTTATGCAGCTTTCTGTTCTATACAAATCAAAGTGTATAGTGCTTCAGTGATAAATACAACCAAGGTCTTTCTGCATTTGATGTGCAGAAAGACAACCAGACTAGTAAATAAGCAAAGTTTCATTATTAATACACAGTTACCAATGATCCAGTCTGTTTCGTGTCGAAATTCATGTATAGAAATAAATTCTACCTTAGTGAATGGATATTGCTGGCGAGGCTATGCTAATTACTCTTTCTAATTTTCTTTCTTATAGTAGAATAAAACAGACTACAAAGACATAACTAACCCGTGTTTGTCCACTGATCCAGTACATAACACTGTCAATATGTTTTTATTACATATTGGTGTCAGAAACATTGATCTTTCATTTTGTCACCTGTAAAAAGAGAACAATGTCCCAGAGTGAACTCCACACAGTTCGCCTACCTTTAGTTTTTGTTTTGCGTTTATTTTACAGACATTTCTGTAGTACATTCATTGTCCTGATAGAAAGAATGCAACGTGTGTAAATGGGAACATTTTCTATTTACTTGTGTGGATGCTCTGTTTTCACATGGGGCTTTTAAAGATTAATGGCTTTTCTGGGTATGATTCACTGACTGCGGTCAACACATGACTTTCCTTGCTGCAGATGATGTGAGGCCTGGGACACAGTGATAAGCAGAGAAAGCATTGAGGACAGAGCAGGGAAATGGGATCAGAGACAACCAAGGGGAGTTTTATGTTTAAACAAGCACTGACCCCCGCAAAGCTTTCCCATATCGAACAAATGAGGCTCGCTGTGATGGCTTCGCTCCAAGACTTCGACTAGCTCCAGTGTTAACGTTTGAAATGAGCTGGTTTGAGTTATATTGGTTGAAACATAAAATAGTTATTATTAGCAAGGCTGCCAAATGTGGGTTGATTTCCATTTTGGCTGGACACCTAATCTTCCAAGTAGACACTGACTTGATTTCTATCACTAAGTTTAGAAATGATAAAAGATAAAAAAGATATATTTAACCTAACATAGTTTGTAATTATTTGATAAATCCCTCTCTGGTGGTTATTGTTAACATATTTGTAATGTGTCAATTATTGCATATTAAGATCTAAATTGAGGCTAGAAAAACTCTCACTGGCTGATATCCTCCTAAGAACTCCACTGTGGCCTCTGAGCAAAAATACTTTGTGTCAAGCTCTGGTTATAACGGTTATAATTGGTTTCTGTGCAGCAATTTTACATCCAGTACAGTGGTCCCCAAACTGTGGTAAGGGTACCGCTGGGGTTACGCAAAAGGATTACAAAACATGTACGTGACATAAACAGCCTGATTACATTTGAAACTGGATAAATGAAGGTACAGTCAGATGTGCCTTCTCACACTGGCAAAAAGACACACATCCCTTTGCAGCTAATTAATGGAAATGTATACATTTTGTTACTGAAAATGATGCTAATTTGTTAATAAATAGGTCAGATTGGTGAGAAATAATTCACTCTAAGAGACTGATGTGTGCTGTGCTTGTGCAGGAGTAGGAAGTACATGGCTGGGGGTCTGAAACCAAACCAATGCATTATAACGTTTGTAGCATTCATTACCCCAATTTGTTTGTTAGCAACTGAAAAATTTTATGGAATGTTTAGGAAAAGTCAGTAATGGGCCAAGAAAGAAATTATTGCGATTGAACTTTGCGATTCTGATGTTCTGATCTATTTGAGTGGATTTCTTATTACCGTATTTTCAGCACTATAAGGCGCACCTAAAAGCCTTAAATTATCTCAAAAACCGGCAGTGCGCCTTATAATCTGATGATCAATGTTGGTTAATTATGGCTACCGTATTCAGGGTTAGGTTGTTTGTTTGGATCTGTTTTACATTTCCGTAAAGCCCTTTTAGGCAGTTGTTGTGATATTGATTATATAAATAAAATGTACTCAAAAAGAACTAGAAGATCCCTCCAGGTCTGGGCACTATATCTGAGACTATATCTTGATGGAGGTCTTTCCCTCAAGCTGGGAGTGTTTCTAGTTTGAGTTGGTCTGTGTGTACATCTAGTTATGCCCTCTATCACTGCCTCTAATAACATATTGATTTTGTGTCTGGAATCCTTCACAGTTGTAGCAGTGCTCTGTGTTAAACTGACAGAAAAAAAAGCTGCACTGTTTATCTCGACCTTATTAACAAATGTCTACATGACATCCAGCCATCCTCCACGGGGCCAGATGCTGCTGTAGAGCCATCAGCTTTGTCCCTGGTGCCACTAATGATGGCTAATTGACCATTTAGATGAGTAAGCCCCACTGTAAGAGGGTTAGAGTCTATATTACTGTACACAGACTTCAGACCAGCCACAGGGCATACAATTATATCACAGACTATGAGTCAAATAAGTGTTTTTTTTTTTATTGCACCCAATCATAAAATGAATCAAAACAAAATAATCAAAAATAAAGAAAATACCATGTTTTTTGCATGCATATCTTATTCACTATTAGATTTATGAAGCATTAAATAACAAACAGGTGAGTACCTCAGGAGACTGAGGTTTATTTGACCAAATGGCAAAATGTCAGCCACAAGGTCAGCTTTGTGCCGTTCCAAAGCCTGGACAAATTGAGAGGGTTTGGGTCACAAAGGGCATCTGATGTAAAAACCTATGCCAGACTTAACTTGCAGACCACTGCTAGCTGATTTGTTGTGGTGACTGTTTAAAGTTTCGTCCTAAACTACCAACACTCACTGTTTATTTAGGTTTATTTTATGTTAAAACAATGCATGATAAAAAAATGTATGCAGATACCTTTTACAAAACATTTGCAAGTATCTCAAATTAAGTAGTAATGCAAATACAGTATATCAATTACCAATACTGCATTTATACCTAATACTTGTTATACTAGAGTTCAGTGCCAGAAGTGCAGAAGGAGAAAAGGAAATTTCAGAAATCCCAATGCAACGAGTAAGCAATGAGTAAAGTACAGCAGTATTGGAGGAAGTCAGATGAGGAGTACTAGAGGCTACAATACCCTGAGTACTGTAGGTGAAAGTAAGCCAGTACGGCCCGGTACTACGTACCAGCATAAGATTTAGAGGGGCTACGCAGTACCGGGTGGAAGGAGATCAGCTGTCCGTCCGGTCTTTGCAGCTTTAACACATTAGAAAGCAGCCACAGACGCTTTTATGAGAAAAAAGAAATCTGACGCTAAAGCATGTGAAACAGGCGGTGCTTTATCTCATCATATATGCACCTGTGTGGTTTTTAGTGGCTTATGATCGCTCCGTGATGTGATTTAATGCACAGAATGTCCCTCTCCCCTCTAATCATTCAATGATTGTGTCACTTCCTTAAACAAACGCATTGAGCATGCACGTCTTAGCCCAAAGCACACCTGGAGTGCCGCCTCAAACTACACCAAATGCTTGTGAAGGATTTAATATAAACAGCGTGGAGTTTAAAATATGTGTTTTATCTGTGAATAACGGGACAAAGCGATAGAAGTGGCCCAGGCTGTGTGAGGACAGACCGGGCTGTTCTATAGCAGGTTATTAGCGAGTTAGCGACAAAAAGGAGTTTCCCCATGCTCTGACTGCAGCAGGAGTCGGGAGCTGCTGCCTGTGTCCCCCCGAGCAGCAGCTACTGTCCCTCAGTGTTTACAGCTGTGTGTCTGTGTCACACGGAGCAGAGAACCATCTTTGTTACTGCAGAAGTACGGGGGCCATGTGTAGAAAACAATAGGGGCGTATTTTTTGACGTGTGTCCGGTGTGTGTCCGGTGTGTGTTACGGTGCGTTTGCTTTGTTGTCAAACCCGTATAAGCCATGTCTATATTTTTCATTTATAGTCAAGATTCATTCTCAACCTCGTATATCTGCTTTTTCTGCTATTAAATATATAAATATATGTAGGCATAATTTGTTATAGTACCGGCATAAGCAAAAATCTACTTTCACCCCTGACAATACTGCAGAGTTCAAAGTACTGAACAACAATAAAAGATACAGCCAAAAGAAACAGTGGGCATTTCTTGGTAGTACACATTAACTGAAATTAGATTAATTGTACTTTTCATTTGACCTTCTACAAGTTTGAAATGAATATTTAACAAGAATCATTCTGGGCTGTACCTCCATTGATCTAAAAGCCCTTTTTTAACACTGTACAGTTGTTTATGTCTCTATATCACTTGTGCCTGAAAGCTCCCACATACATTTTTTATCCTCACTCTGCGTCCATCGCTCATCACATCTTTGCCGAGGGCATAAATCAAAGAAACATCACAGCAGACTTTAATAATTGATTAACTACCTCAAAGGAACCATAGACACCTTTGAATTTCAGATTTCTCTTCTCCCAGCTCCCATGAACCTATTAGTGCAGGTTTTATATATCTCGGCCTAGCACTTTTATTCTCTTTAAGCTTCCGACGAGTTATAAAGGATGCTATCTGACTTTAGATTGACAGCAAGCTTTTCTCAGCAAAACCTTATATAATTTCCCCTTTCCCCTATATGCACAGAGCTGTGTATTTCTACATACATTATTCTCATGAGTCCCAAGTCAGCATACTGTTATGGCTTATTTGGACTGGACCCCTCTCACAAAATAGTGGCTATTGTTTGAAATATATGCACAGTCAGTATACAGTGCAAAAATATTAAGTTAAGTCTTTCTGAGTAGCTGTTTTACATCCAGTGTATCATTTTTGGGCATTCATTGCTTTCAAGGATGTTGTGTGTTCACCTGCATTGGTTTGTTTGATGCTAGGTTTGGTTAGTAACATAGGATAACTAACAGTACTAATAAGAGTAATGATGGGATTTTGATAACATTTTCAAGAAAGGTCAGCAATGGGCAAAGAAATAAAGTATTGGTTTGTTGTTTGCATCCAAGTCACCAGCACCGGCTCCTGGCATAAACAATCTATGCCGTTGTTTAGGGCCACATGACCACATTCAATTTAGATGCATCTGTTTTCATTTTCAATTACTAGTGGCCTTTGTGAAGTTTTTATTGATTTAGAATATTAAACCCAAGTAATATTAAAGACTCAAATGGGCCCTAAAAGAAAATGTAGGAGAGGTGCTGAAGGGAGGAAAAAAGAAAATTGGAGATGGAAAAAAGAGCATAGGATAAAAGTATGACATTTTCATTATTTTGCACTCCTTTATTTAGTCTAATTTATTCTTCACAATATTTATTAATTAATTAGTTTAGTTGCTACAATAGACCTTGTTCAAATAAAGTAAGAGATTTGCAATTAATTCATTTCTTATCTTAATTATATACTGTCTATATATGTGTGTGTCATTTGGTGGGTCACAAGCAAAATCTTGTTTAGGGCCACCAAAAGCCTAGAACCGGCCCTGCAAGTCACTGTCTTAATTTTTTTGTACCATTGCAAGATAGGGCCAAAGGGGTCAGGAATGGAAGAAGATGCTTTAGTCATTAATTTATCATTCACTGAAGAGGCTAGACTTGAGAATCAGGCATGAAGAAACATAGACTGGTTGAAAGACATCTTCAAAGTGTTGCTCTTAGCCTGTACAGCTCCATAGTGACTACACTTGCCTTTCGAACAGAGCGAGTAAAGGGGATGTGTAAGTCAAATTGATGGATTACTCACCAAAACTAAGGTAGTGTGATTAACATCGACCAGATTAACAGTAACACGTCAGAACGCTCTGTAGCCTTGAGGGAACCACTCGAGTGAGTCATTTAATTTTGACTCTGGATAGATGGTCTTTTTATTTGTGAAACTTCCAAGTGCTGCCCACCGTGTTTAATGTGCTAACCTTAATAATCAAACTGTTAAAAGGCGAGGCAGTGGTGAAGTAATCAGTTTGTCAGCTGTCTGTTCTCAAAAGGCAGAAGATTCTCATAGGTTATGGTTTTACAAAGAGGTAGTGATGTGCCACTAGACAGGAACGCACATTGCACAACCTACAGTAAATTGGAAATAGAGTCTGTACAAACGTTTTGGCAAGAGTCTGTTTGCTAACAAATACTACATATCCCATCGTAAAGTTCAGTTGCTCTGTAGCATTACTGTGTACTATACATTGATTTGCAAATGTGCATATTACTTCGGCACCTCTCAATGTAAAAAGTGGGCCAGGGACAATTTGTACATTGCAGTGACATTTTAGTAATTGCTGGGGCATTAAACAACAACCTGGAAAAGAGAAATGCCTTAAATTGATATATAGGTTAATTCTGGAGTTATGCGATGACCAAGCTCAGCTGTAAAGAGACAAATGTTTTTTCACTTTGTATGTTTTGTATTGGAGAATTTTGCTGTAGGCTTTAGCAATCCAAACATCAACTCATGACTGCCTATAAAAAGAAAGCAGTAATGTTTGATTTGACATAGTGGAGGTCTGTAGGGACTTTACCATGTGATTTTAAACGTTCCTCTCATCTGCTAATCCCTCTGATGTGTGTCTGTGTTGTCTCTCTACAGTGAGTACCACCTGTTCACCCTTTGCACCGAGACCAAGTCCCACTCCGTCGACTGCTACTGGCCCAACCCTCTGGTGGAGGGCTACATCATCCGCATTCACAAGCACTTTTTCTCCAACTGCACCGGGGAGCAGGTGGTGTGGATGGACCCTCCCGACGAGACGCTTATGATCTTAATTTTAATCCCGATCTTCCTCACCTTGGTCATGATCGCACTGGTGGTGTGGTGCAGCAAGAGGAGTGATATTTTAGTCTAGGAACAAGGATTTTTGGAACATGCTCCTCTCTGGTTGAATTATCAAGTAGCACTTCAAACCAAAATGTGTTGCGTCAATGGAAAATGTCAGGCGTTTTCTGCAGTTCAAAGCATTGTACAATAGACCAAATATGGCAGAGAATGGCACTTGGAAAGAAATAGTACTAAATTTGTCTTGTGTCCGACTTTTAGCAAAATGTCAGTGTATTATTTAAAGCTCTTAGATCTTAACAGCTGACCTCTGACCTTTTTCTTGGAGCACTGTTTGAAGGCCAAAGTATCGCCAAGCATCACTGAGAGTGGCCCATGGAAAATAGACTCCCAAAGGACCCCCAGTCTTTATGTACTTTACTTAAAACCACACGATGTCTTGGAACGAGGACAAAAAAACAAATTTAAACATTTACTATTAAAATGAATGGACAGTCACCACTGGATAGAAAGGATACACTGGTGCGTGTAACCCAAAGATGAGGCAACACTATGTAAATATATGTAACTGTAACTTATGAAAAACTATTAATATTCTGCATACAAAGAGAGCTCTACAAAGAAAATGCAGTTTGTCATTGAGACCTCACATGTACTGTGTGTGTGTGCTGTCTACTGTATCAGCATCGTCACTCGAGTGTTACTGTTTTATCACTGTTTTATAATGAAGACCGTTGGGAAAAGTGTTGTGTTGTGTTTTTGTTTGAAGCACAGCCGTTGCAAGTCTTGAGGCAAACTCTTTTTACTTCTTTAAAGATGTTTTCACCTGCACTGTGTGTCTCACTGAAGCTCCTCAGATTAAAATCTTGTCTTACAAAACAAATGGGCTCATTATTTTATTAGGCAAGTTTATGTCTGTTTTGACTGTATCTTTGGGTTGTATCTTAGAGCAGTTTGTTGTACAGTAGCAGTAATAGTTGATCTTTTTGTTAATGCATTGCAGGCTCCTTTTCAAGATCCCTTCTGGATCAGGGTAATGGTTTTGTAGCATTGCATTTAAATCCAAAAAAATCTAATGAAATGTGGCCATTTTCGAGGGCCTAAAGCAATTATTTCCGAATAGTTCCCAAATGGTGCCCTGCAGTGGGTGGCAGGGAGGTAAATTTAGTTTACATTTTCAGCTTATTTAAAACCTAAATTTTGTTTTTACTATAAAATGGTAAAACACAAATATCATACATGTGTAATGAAGGTTATAATAAAATGGCCTTTGGTTATTGTTGGTTTGGTAGCCTACTAAAAATCTGCAGAAAACTGGGTACTACAGTCAGAGCAGTTGAGAATGGCTGTATGATATTTAATTTACCACATGTTAGCAAAATGTAGAGAGTTTTTAAGGAGGCTTTACACTTAATTGTACAAACCAGAGTCTATGCTACCTCATAGATCAACAAAAACAATTAAATCCTGCTTGATCTCACCATTTTAAAGCAATTAAAAATCACTTAAATTTTCCATTCTTGTTAGGAAAATGTTTTAAGGATGTTTCACACTTTATATCCCAAAACAATGCCTGCTTGCATTAGTTCCTTTGTATTTGTTCCCTTATAGACCAGCCAAGTCTCCTTATATCTTGTTGTCTGTAGTTCATTGTCGCATGATTTGTACTGGGTTATATTGTACTCAACTTCTCCCCTCAGCATTCTTCAGGACATTCCTATTTTATTTAATTGTCCTAAGGGTCACACGGAGGCCACCCCATTTTTCTAAAACCAAAAATGTTTTATCTGGGCTGCGCAGTAGAATCACGTTTGCTCTATTAGGTTAAATTGTCCAAAATTGCAGACCAAAATAATGCAGGTGTGTGAGACAACACATGCAGACAAGGTAATAAATGTGGTTCATGTTTCCACAAATGTTATAATGGCTTCCTTCCACAAAAACAGTGTTGTCTGGTGTTTGCTGACTGCTCCACCCTCTCCATCTGCTTATCCCATCTACATTTCAGTCCTGTTGTATGCCACCACAACACTGGGTGAAAGTGATCAGCCTCATAAGGGAAATACAGTCATAACCGGCCTCCATACTGACATCCTCAATGGATTATTTCAGGTGAATGTTTGTATTTTTAAAGCTGCATTTAAAGAAAAACTCATAAAACAACACACAAACCACCTTCAATTAAATTAGTTTTAAAAAGTTTATCATTTCCACACTGTACAATATCAAACTCAGCTTGCCTTTAAGTCCGTGCTCTGAGTTTAGTAATAGCAATCTTGCAGTTGTCTCCACCTCATTGAACCATGCATAAATTAATTGCCAATATTTCCCTTCCCTTTCTTACCCTTTCCTCTAGTTAATATGCTTTTTAGGTAATGCTGAAATAGCTTTTTCAACTAGGATTTTTTATAACTGCCATTGGCTCTATACATAACGTTGTACAGACCAAAAACCAATGGTATCATCCCACATGTTGTAAGGTCAAAGCAGAGACGTGATTGGCTAAAGCTGCAGGTATGGGCTAAACATTCTCTATTAAAATCTTTGAAAATATTCTACTTTTTTGGCTTTTGCCTTATGGGGTCCATATCCATCTATGCTATATTTCCAGTATTATAGAGTATTAGCTCACCTGCCTTTACATGCATATGAACTTAGGTGACATCTCATTCTTAATCCATAGGGTTTAATATGACTTTGGCCCAGCCGATCTACGTCTGACGTTCATCAGACTCTGATGTTGGATGAGAAGGCCTGGCTCGCAGTCTTCGCTCTAATTCATCCCTAAGTGTTTTATCGGGTTGGGGTCAGGACTTAGGCCAGTCAACTTCTTCCACACCAAACTCGCTCATCCATGTCTTTATGGACCGTTGCCTGGAAATTCCAGACTCACCGCTGGTCGCCTTAGAATCAATTTGATTTCTAGGGCGGAGCAAACCTGAGTTAACGGACAGCGGAGTTAGCCAATCAGAAAATGGCGGACGTGACGTTAACAAAGCGACAAGAAAGTAAGAAAGTAAACAAACGGAGTAGTGAAGCCACGAGGGAGGAACAAGGGAGTTATTTCAACATTACCATACCATACCTCTGAATAAAACAAACTCTCGGCTCTGCGCCATCTTGATTGTTGTCGGTGAGGAGACGTGTACGAGTGACGCTGCTCGCGAAGAACACGTGACTTAAATAAACCAATCAAAATGCACGGTACGGTTTGGATTTGAGTAAACCACTGCGGACGGCGTGGTGACCAGACTGATATTTCTCTGTAGAATAACACAGAGACATATCAGTCTTTTCCAGGCAGTATGGACCGTGCTTTGTGCACTGGTGCACAAAGCACGGTCCTGTCATGTTGGGACAGGAAGTGGCCATCCCCAAACTGTTCCTACAAAGTTGGGAGCATGGACTTGTCCAAAATCTCTTGGTGGTGAAGCATTCAGAGTTCCTTTCACTGGAAATAAGGGGCCAAGCCCAGCTCCTGAAAACAACCCCACAACATACTCCTAATTCAGTTATTTAGGTGGGTGAGCAAATACTTTTGGAAATATAGTGGAACTGCGTTCAGTAAATAGTATGCTGGCTTTTGAGCTAAGGCTGCATTATAGATGATTCCTACTGTATTTCAATATTTAAATGGGTATTTAGTAACAAATAGCTTATTTTTCAAATGCAAGTAGAAAAAAATGAATGGGTAGTGTTAAAACCAATTTGCTTCCCACGGTTCATTTTATAAGCTTTGCTACATTTCACGCGAAAAGGATCCTGTTCAAGACAACAGATGGTGAGACAGAAAAAATTCACACAAATGCACAGAGCCACTGACACATCCCATCTCAACAGCAGTCGATCCGCGCTGTACCAGAGGTGCGTGAAATTAAACTTTAAAACTGTATTAAGCCCTGTATGCAAAAAGTACTTAAAAATGTGTGCAGTCTGCTCGGAGATGTGAGAGTTGTAAATTTTAGCCAAGGCAGTAATGAAGGCGTAAAGCCGTTAATATAAAATTTCTTATCAGTAGTGTCAGGGAGAGCGTGTGCAAGGAAAATGATTATCAAGTTTAGGTTTGGGGAGCAATGCCAACACTATTAGCATTACTGTTACACAATAAGCATTTGGATGTCTTATAGTTAGAAAAAACACATTTTTTTACAAACTCTTTGGGGGTAAATGCTTTTTCTACAAAGCCACAAAACCTGTACATTTTTGCTGTTCAATAAAGTTTTGAGCCTTGTCTGCACTCACAGTTCTTTCTCTGTGCTCTGGTAAATAATCCTCTTTAGAGCAGCCAAGTCAAACTGGGGCTAGACCCTGGGCCAGGACCAAACTTCTGATTCCCATGACTTGGACTAACTTTAGTACAAAGGAATCAATGAAGAAGCTGAATACTGCATGCTAATAAAAATCTAGTGAGATGCGAGATAAATTTATTCATCAATTTTATTCAGGGCAATGTAGTCAAACTTTGTCTTTTTAATCAAAAGGATAGGTATTTCAGAGAAACTCTAAAGTAGCATCAGTGTAAGGCTTTTTCCGTCTGCTTTTTTTAGTTTCTGAGAGCACATTTGTGAACACTTATTTATACTGGGAAACGAGATGATAAAATCATTCCTCTGCTGAACATGAAAATATGTCCTTTACTTGTCTAAAAGTATTTTCAGTTCTAACCAGTTAATGAAAAACTTAATACTGTGACAATTTTTTAAAACACACCTCATAACTCCATCATTTTATTTATCAAACAAACAAACAAACAAACAAACAAACAAACAAACAAACAAACAAACGTACAATAGCAGCATTGCTCTAGTAGCAGAGTTGTGGAGTCAATCGTTTTTCAAGTCCAAGTCCTGCTCACATGTCAAGTCCTCAGTGTTGAACAAAAAGTCTGAATTGTGTCAGTCACTTTAACACAGTCATAGTTGAGTCCAAATCAAGTCAAATCCAAATTCAAGTCAAGTCACCAAAATGAGCACCTATGGGTTTTGTATGTGCCTATTTTACAAAGGAAGTGCACAAGTAGTGTAGTGCAGTGCTGTCTCTGCTTTTTCTGATTTCAAGTCTGACTTATTGTCCACGAGTTTTATATCTAGTCTATCTAGGTGTCAGTGGTTCAAAAGTCCGAGTTGGGTCACAAATCCTGTTAAACGAGATGTGACAAGTTCAAGTTGAGTTACTGAGGTTCAGTCTCAAAAATCAGCCCAATGACTTGACCCAGGTCCAGGACTCCATCTCTGTCTGCTGGTGGTAAAAACTGACTTTCAGAGAAAATGTCTGTTTGAGAGATACTTGTCCTTTATTTGTCCCCAACACAAGAGAACCTCATGGCCCTGGGAGTGTGTCCTCAGGAAAGCCTCTGCCCTCATTCAAACTAAGACATTATTCTTTTATTAAAATAACAATATTATCTGGGGCTTTACAAACTCCCACGCTCTACAAATAAGTGTCAATGTAAACTAGTGAAACAATGCAGAGAAAACTCAGACACTTGGATTAAAGCTTATCATTGCATCTTGCAAATAAACAGTGAGTCCAACAATGCAGTCATCACTGTCTATGGGTGACCGTCAATGATGTTGACACAGCAGTTGAGACTCAGGCTCAAGCTGACAACGAAAGCAGAGCAACTTCAATGGGCAGCAAACAATATCCCTGTCTCATCATGTGCTCTGCCTAAACAAGCAAATGAGAAGAAATCTGGGAGTATTTATTCAATGTGAAACCTTCCAGGAAATAAGACTTTTTGTTTCTAGTACTGAGAGACAAACAGAGAAGACAATAGTTCATTTTGCACCATGAGTCTCAACGCGGTTGCCCCCCAAGCATGGCTTTTTTACAACGTCTCTGCAGCCAGCATCTTGGAGGCAGGAAGGATATTAGAGCTTTTTTCCCAGAGTTGACAGAAGAATACTGGGAAGTGGGTTGACCCAGCGCTTTTGAGCAAAAGTAGTACAGGAAGTGAGAGAGAGAGTGCCATGCCTTTGCACAAAACCCCAATCCTGAAAAAAGCTGAGACACTGTGTAAAATGTAAATAAAACCTGAATGTAATGATCTGCAAATCTCATGAAACCATATTTTATTCTCAGTGTAGCATAGACAACATGCCAGGCGTTGAACCAGATATTTTACCATTTCACTTTTTTTATTATTTGACAGTTGGGACAGGGGCAACAGAAGACAGCTAATTAAGAGAATCTTTATTATTAGTATTGGATGCATTGGATGGTTATGATCTTCAGGCAAGCACCGCTGCAATAAACAGGCAGGGGGAAGAAGGCTGTGTTTCTGTGTCATGTTCACTTATGGCTTCTTTATTGCATGATACAGCTGTAACTTACATTTGTGCAGTCTGTGTTCAGAGACAGTGACTTATGGAAGTGTTCCTGAGCCAGTGATTACCAGCAGAGACTCCTGTTTTTAATGCAGTGTTTCATGAATACCCAAAGATCACCAGCATCCAATCAGATATTAATACTGGAAACCCTGCCTTTCTAAACTGCTAAACCCAATCATCTTACTTAATTTAACTTAATTAGCAAACATTTTTTTAATTTATAAAGTTTTGTTACCAGCCTTTTGTTGCTCATCAGGCCTGCTCTGGGGTTGTCACACAACTTTTTTGAGACGTGTTGCTACCATAACGTTCAAAATTAGCTATTATTTTTCATATAGTAAAATGTCTGTTGGTATGATGTTCATGTTTTATTGCGAACAAAATATGGTTTTATGAAATTTGCCAACTTTTTTTTTTGCAACTTTGATTCTGTTTTTATTTTTATTGTACACAGTGTCCCAACTCTTCCAGAATTGGGGTTGTACCATTATTGCCATGTGATTGAACTGCCGCCCTCTGCTGCTTCTCGAGATGGATAATACTATATAAAACTGGTTATAGCTTGAAAAATGACACATCTGTAGATTAATGCTCACAGTTTATAGCCGGGAATCTCGTGTCAAGGCGATGGCAACCAATCATAGTGTCAGGTGCTGTCTACAGGAGCAGCACTAATCTTTATAATCCCTTGAGATATTTTATTATTAGTATATGAGACCCAGATCTAGGATTATTCATCATTTTAATGCAAAAAGATGCACCAGAACAAAATGTATGCAGCTTGTCACAGCCTGATAGTATGTGAGAATTGAACATGCCATCCTCCAGTAGATACCCCTCGTGTTATTATTTATTAAGCCCTTCATAAAGTGCTGCCTCTGCAAAGTGTGCTTATACATTCATAAGATGGTGGCATGTAATATTTTATTTATTCCTCTCTGCATGTTCTTATTATAGATCGTACCTGTGTGATTGCATTGATAAAAGTGGACTGACTCTTTTAAAAGTGGCTCTTAAAAGGCGTCTTGAGACTACAAATAGTATATGCAAGAATAAAGGATAATTGACATGCAAGCCACTTTAAATGCAAGCGTATGAGAAAAACTTGACGATGACTAACGTGCATTGCCAGTATGTATAAAACATTTCTAGTAGTTGACAAAGAAATGAGTAGGAATAATGTCTACTTACTGAACATTATTGATCTATCAGAAATGTATAAAAATGTATGGTTGTGTCAGGAAGTGCAAATCTTAACACTAGGAGGATTTTCTGGGGCAACCTCAGTAGGGAAAAGCTAAAATTAATGAGTAGTCCCACCAGCAGACAAATATATGCTATATATTGCACCATTGTACTTGATGTTGCACAACCATCTCATCAACCCCAGTATAAAAACCTTACTGTTGTATTTGGGTAATATAAAGAAAGGATTTTGGTGCCATTAATCAGAGTAAATTGTAGTGTGGAAGACATTAGCTTTAGCAAAAGACCCAACTCAGCACATTTAAGTTATTGATCAGGCAGAAACCAAGCAATATGCAAGAGTAATGTGTCCAGATAATGCATGCCACCCATTCAGCGCTGTCCCTTATTAACCACATGGGAAATGCCCTGATGGGAGTAGTGGTCCCCCAGAGGTCACCAGTATCTGAAGCAGACCCCACCACCAGCACATAGAGCCTGTATACACAGAGTTTCCCACAGTAAAACACATAGAGAACATGACCCAAACAGGACGTCCTCCCAGTTTTACCCCATCTCTCTCAGTCACATGTTCCAGTGAGGAATGGGACTGGACTTGTGTGGTTTTGACAGTGGGATCTCAAATTACCCAGTTCTCACTAAACTATGACTCTTGAACTATGGCTTCGTCTTTCCTTTTGGCTTATCTCTCAGGGTCACCACAGCAAATCATACAGTTAGGTCCATAAGTGTTTGGACACTGACACAAACTGTGTTATTTCAGCTGTTTACCAAAACATTTTCAAAATACAGTTATATAATTTATATGTACTTAAAGTGCAGAGTGTCAGTTATAATTTAGTATTCACGTCCAAATCAGATGAATGGTTTAGGAATTACAGCTCTTTAATTGCAGCAACCTCTTTTTTAGGGTCTCAAAAGTACATAACATAACATAACATAACCATACATAAAATGTTAATTTTTTTATACTTTGGGGGAAATACTTTACAGATGATGACTGCCTGATGTCTGGAGCCCATGGACACTGTGTTTCCCAATCTATGATGTTTTGCAAGGCCTTTACTGCTGCTGTCTTCAGTTGTTGCTTGTTTTTGGGTCTTTCTTACCTTAAGTTTTTTCTGAGTGAAATGCAGCTCATTCGGGCTGAGATCTGGTGACTGTTCTAGAATATTTCACTTCTTTGCCTTAAAAAACTCCTGGGTTGCTTTTGCACTGTGTTTTAGGTCAATTGTTCATCTGTACTGTGGAGCGCTGTCCAATCAACTTCATGGCTTTTGTCTGAATCTAAGGAAAAATTATATCCCTCTACACTTCAGAGTTATAGTTATATAGAGTTAATAATAATAATAATAATAATACATCAATTTTATATAGCGCTTTTCACACAACTCAAAGTCGCTTTACAATTTTTGATCTATTATTCATTCACTCCTCAGTCACACTCGGTGGTGGTGAGCTACTTCTGTAGCCACAGCTGCCCTGGGGCAGACTCACGGAAGCGTGGCTGCCAATCTGTGCCAACGGCCCCTCCGACCACCACCAAACACAGCCACACTAACACATTCACAGGTAAACAGTTAAAGTTATACAGCTCATGCATCACACTGCTCCACCATGTTTTACAGAAGATGTGGTGAGCTTTGGATCATGAGCCGTTCCAAGCCTTCTCCAGACTTTTCTCTGCCCATCTTTCTGGTACAGGTTGGTCTGAGTCTCATCTGTCCAAAGAAAGCTGTTCAGACCTGGGCTGGCTTCTTTTGGTGTTTTCTTTAGTCTATAATGTAAATTTTCTGTTGTCGAAATTGATGAAGGGTCTGCACCTCAAGATGAACTGTCTGTATTTTCTCTCATGAAGTCTTCTCATCATTGTGGACCTAGGCATTGACAGACCTACTTCCTAGAGAGTGTTCTTTACTAAAGTGGATGATGTAAAGTTTTTTTTTTTTTGGTCATTTTTTGATCCAGCTAAACGATGGTCTGGTTCACTTCCATTGAGATACTGTGTGCTGTGATTTCACATAAACAGCTTTCAAATACAAATGTAACACCTGGAATCAAGTCTAGACCTTTTACCTGCTCAGTTTATGATGGATTAATGAGAGAGAAGCCCATGCAGCTCAAGAAATAGCTTTTGAAGCAACTGTCCAAATACTTTTGAGCCCCTGAGAAAGAGGCAGCTACACATTAAAGAGCTGTAATTCCTAAACCCTTCGCCTGCTTTGGATGTGAATGCTATCAAATTACAGCTTAGAATCTGCACTTTAAGCACATATGAATATATAAGTGTATTTTGAATGTTTTGGTAAACAGCTATAATAACAAATTTTGTGTCAGTGTCCAAATACTTATGGACATGCAGCTGTTTTAGAGGTTTTGGTATGAAGGTCTGTGCTGTGACTTAAAAAGTATACAGCTGTTTCACTCTCCAGCTGAGGGACAGGCACAGAGTGCTCCTCTTAGCAGGACTAAGCCGTAAACATGCAATAAATAGTCCAATAATAAATTGCATTATCCCAGTCTGTTTCTCTAATTATGATAAATTTGAATAGCCGCACTCCCAGTAAGACATGTACGCGCTTTTACAAAAGTAATTATAGTCAAACTGAGACAATTTCTCCGCTTGAAGAAATAGTCAAATTGGATTACGCTGCGTTATTCCCTAATCCCCATTTCTTGAGTCATGGCTGGGCAGTTCATATTCAAACAGAGTTCTCCACATGGCCTCATAGGACATTACATGGTCAATTTTGTGTGAATACCTTGCAAACATAGTCCAGAAAGTTTTAGCATCTACTGATAGAAAGAAAGTCCCTTTTAGCAGCTCCCTTTCTTTTAGGGATCACCTGAGGAAATTACTGATGTCAGGTGTGTAATGCCCATTAATGTAATAATCCCTACAAACGTAATAAACCTCAAATTTAATAAAAGTCTGTATGTTTTAAATGTAATAAACCCACAAAGGTAATAATTTCTCACAAATGTAACAGCTGCTTCCCACTGCAAATGTAATAACAAAATTTTCCACATTTCCTCTTACAGGGGAGTCCTGGCCCCATGGGGGACCTATTGTACATGTTTTTTAGTGGTAGGGGAAACCAGAGCACCCGGAGGAAACCTACGCAGACACAGGGAGAATATGCAAACTCCACACAGAAAAGCCCCCACTCGGTCCGAGAATAATCGCACCCAGGACCTTCTTACTGTGAGGCAGGAGTGCTAACCACTATGCCCCCATGCCGCCCTATATATAAAAATAAATAAATAAATAAATAAATAAATATAAAGGAAACACTAAAATAACACATCCTAGATCTGAATGAATGAAATATTCGTATTAAATACTTTGTTCTTTACATAGTTGAATGTGCTGACAACAAAATCACACAAAAATTGTCAATGGAAATCAAATTTATTAACCCATGGAGGTCTGGAGTTGGAGTCACACTCAAAATTAAAGTGGAAAAACACACTACAGGCTGCTCCAACTTTGATGTAATATCCTTAAAACAAGTCAAAATGAGGCTCAGTAGTGTGTGTGGCCTCCACGCCTGTATGACCTCCCTACAACGCCTGGGCATGCTCCTCATGAGGTGGCAGATGGTCTCCTGGGGGATCTCCTCCCAGACCTGGACTAAAGCATCCGCCAACTCCTGGACAGTCTGTGGTGCAACGTGGCGTTGGTGGAATGTGCGAGACATGATGTCCCAGATGTGCTCAATTGGATTCAGGTCTGGGGAACGGGCGGGGCCAGTCCATAGCATCAATGCCTTCGTCTTGCAGGAACTGCTGACACACTCCATCCACATGAGGTCTAGCATTGTCTTACATTAGGAGGAACCCAGGGCCAACCGCACCAGCATATGGTCTCACAAGGGTCTGAGGATCTCATCTCGGTACCTAATGGCAGTCAGGCTACCTCAGGCAAGAACATGGAGGGCTGTGCGGCCTCCCAAAGAAATGTCATCCCACACCATTACTGACCCACTGCCAAACCGGTCATGCTGGAGGATGTTGCAGGCAGCAGAACGTTCTCCACGGCATCTCCAGACTCTGTCACGTCTGTCACATGTGCTCAGTGTGAACCTGCTTTCATCTGTGAAGAGCACAGGGTGCCAGTGGCGAATTTGTCTTGTCTTGGTGTATATATATATATATATATATATAGCATGGGTTGCATGGGCGTAGCCAGGTCTGGGGGGGGGGTGGGCAGCTGGGTCCTGTCATTTTACTGTGGTGGTACATGACAGATTATTATTATAGGACTAATACAAAAAAATGTGAATTATCTTCTGTTTTAACGAAGGCAGTTTGGTTGGAGTCAGAGACCTTTTTATGGTTTGAGGAAGTTAGGAGCTGAGCCATGGTGCCTGCTGCTCACAAGAGAGCAAGTCATGAGTACAGGTGCTAAGTATGAAATTTACAAGGGGGTCTGGTGGTCCTCCACCAGGAAAAAAAACAGACAACATTTGCTGTATCCTGGTGCATTTTGAAGTCTTTTAGCTGACTATAGAGTGAGTAAAACAATGTGCAGTTTTCTATAGCCTGTATGTAGTGTGTGGCAGAGCTAGACTGTCTGGAAGCATTTTGTTGTTAATTAGTGCAATGAGTTTGATATTTTTGCGTTAACAAACTTACAACAACTTACAACTCCAGTCTGCACATCACAGAACTATCTGCTCACACCACAGACAGCTGACACACTCAAATATGTAGGCAGTTTGTACTGTAACAAATCGTCTCAAATAATGATGAAATGCAAATAAAATATTCATAAAAAAGAAGAAAAAGAACCAACAGGTTTAGATAAGACTGAAAATCTTTCTGTTTAATATCTGACTCTGGAGGCTCAGTTACTCTGATTAGCTGTGGCCTCGCTGCTGTGGCACAGCCCAGCTCCTGTCACTTGTATAGCACCCCTAAGGTAGGTTTTGGCACTCCAAGATGTAACCCAGTGATAAAGTGATTTTAGTACACAGTATACTACTAGGCTACCCATAAATGTACACTATAGACAGCTACAACGCTATAAGAGGTAGCATAAGGAAATCACCTCTTTTCTATGTGGCATCTAGTGTTAATTACATTACATTATTACATTTACAGTAAGTCATGATTTTACCCTTCCACAAATAATAATAAGTAATAAACTACTGCAAATATAATAGTTATTATGTTGTTGTATGTTGTTGTATGTGTTTACACCAGATGCTCTTCCTGATGTATACTGTGACTAGAGGTTTGGCTGCATTATGGGGGAATCAAACCCCTGATCTCCAAATCCAAAAGTGGGGGATAATATTATGTTAATGTATATTCTAACACAGTCTATTCATAGTATGGCTCAAAAATGTATGTTCAGATTTTAATGCAATTTTCTGGAAATGCCAGTAATGGGTCAAGGTTGAAATGACTTTTTTTTTTTTTTTTTTTTACAAAAATAGAAGACAGAAGCACCTTTTTCTGTTTTTGTTGTATAATAATAAGGTGCATAGATAAACATTGCTCTTTTACTAACCTGAGAAAACACCACTGGCTCTAATTTTTATTTATGTATTTTTTTCACAAACTCCCTTCAAAGCTTTTCCATGACACAGCAGAAGTGTTAATGTTATTAAACCAAACAAACTGTATTTTATAATGTGCCCTCGTCCCTCTCTTTATATCGGCTGGTGCCATTATTTAGGTTGGCTGTTTCTATGACAGCAGAGGACTTAGTTCATGGTGCAGGTGTGGGATAACTTTTACACATCTGAGGAAAACAGCCTGACTGTAAACACTACCACAACAAACCTCACCTTTGAAGAAGGATTTATAACAGTTCATCTGGCGACACATGAAAGAACCCAAATGTCAGCGACTGAGTCATTACTGCGAGCTGTGGGAAGCAACAAATACCTGCAAATCCACTGTGTCCAAATTTACTCTGACAAGTCACTTCATTATTTCCAGCTGGCCAATGCTGACCTTTTTTAAATACAGTTTGCTCTGTTTTGTTAATAAATTTGTTTACAAAAATATCAACATATTATTTTTCACTTATTGCTAGAATTTGTGTTAAAACATGGTGATTTTTAGTCCTGTATTTGGGAGTAGGAGCTGCTCTGTGTGATAAGGTTAAAATTATTGCCTCCCTGTTACAAAATGAAATGTTTGATTTCCAACTGAACCCTGGAAGTCAGTGTCAATGCCACATCCCATGGATGTTCTTGGCTTGGTAAAATCTGGAGGTAAAACCGATCAGAGATGTGGTGTTTACCAGAAAGACAAAACAAGCACTGTGATGGACCAGAGAAGTATTAAGCATTATGGCCTCTAAAACCCTTATGCACACACTTTTTGCTCTCATCTTATTTCTGTTTTGGTCCTTGTAGCCTGGCCAGTCAGACCCACTCACTCTTTTCATGAAGTGGGTCTGGAACCTCTTGAATTCAAAACAATACACCAATAAAATGGTTATACGTTATTTGATACTTTGCTTATCAAATTTTTGTATATTTTCCAAACGGCACCAGTTTATTCTGCATCTGTGTCTATGTAGCCTGGCGAGCCAGCCTCTGCTAGATTGCTTTTCACAAGCAGGACAGTCTGGTATCCCTCTTGGAGCGGAGCATTTCTCCGGTTCAGTATGGAACTGGCCTTATCTGCAGCGCATCTTACAAAAGCAGAAGAGCTAACCAAGGTAGCGCTAGCTACTGAGCTATATTAATAACTTCTCTGACCTGATTAACAGTGTTTAGAGCTTTCCTTTGTCACCTGTTGTTTCTGCTGAAGTCTACATTATTGTGCAGTCCTCTGTGTGATTTTTTTCTTTGTCTTGTTGCCATTTTAACAACAGTTAAGTCCTGTTGACCTCCGATGTAACAATTCCACAACTCTTTGTACAGCTGGCTTCTGCTGCTGTCCATGTTCAGAAATAAGTACAGAGCTGCTCAGAATATGGCGTATTCTGGTGTTTTACAAAAAAACAAAACAAAACAAAAAACAACAGAAAGAATCCATGTTTGTTTGAATCAGCAGTGCACTGTTTATGTCCCGCCCTTCGTTTCTCTGATTGGTTAATCCGCCTGTCATTGTTCCGCCTCAGAAACCAAATGTTTCCGAAGAGGTACCAGACTAACTTCTTTGAATAGAATAGAAAGAGTTTGTCTGGCAGGCCAGGCTAGTGTCTATGTGGTCTGGTTCCTAAAAATCCAACTTGAATTTACAGTGGACTATACCTTTGTTTGTGTAAAATAGAAATGGATAGGATTGTCAGCTGGGGTGCCAGACTAAAAGCAGCTGAACATGTTTATTGCTAATTTTGTACAGATACCGACTTATGCTCAATTCACACTGAATACGTTGTGTGCCTGTTAAGTGTCCTGTATGACCGCCACAACAAACAGACGCAATGCAACTCAATGCGTTCACAGCGGCTGCATTGTACATGTCCATGTCCAACAGGAGTCACAAATGAGACCGGACATCATTAAACATGAGTAAAAAAACATTATTTATTTACATAGTGCACTTAGCCAGGGTTGAAGCACAAAAGAGAAACAGAAATAATATGTTGTATATAAAATCTGTTCCTCTCTCCTGCTTTCACCTTTCTGATATTTTTCTTCCCCTCCCCCGTCTTCCTCCCTCGTCCCCCTCCCCCGCTGGTCTGCCTCTGCCCGGACCTCCACAGCTGGACTCCCTCACTCCAGCACATATTTGGCCCGGGATACAGCACCGAATCTGAGAACTAAATTAAGTCGATAAACAGTGACACTTTTCGGAGTAATTTGTTGCATCATATTTCCAGTGTTAACTCGGTCTGGGGACTTCATTCAAATCTGTGCCTGGCTCAGATTCAGATGTTGTAATATGTCTCTATTGTTGCTCAATCATGTTTTACTACGCACTGGCTGAATGGGCTCAATAGTTTAAAGTACATTTCCTCATTTACAAGATGTTATCAGTTGACCTATGACCTCTTATTATTCCTCTTCTATACTGATACTGTTAGTAGCTCATATGTCCTGTCAAAGTTCAGCAACCACACCAGTCTCAATTTGACATTTCCTCAAATCCACAAAAACTAATAGTCAATTGTTTAGTTTGCTATGAAAATACAGAGAAAAATGAAAACTTAACTTGAATTTATTGAGTCTACAAAAACCCTAAAGACATCACAACTTATGGTGAGATTTGCATCATCTACTGAGCACCTTTCAGTTGCTCCACTTCTTTGCAGTGTATTGTTCGCATTGGGGAAGCTTACTTAGGTTTAGACCCAGGCTGGCCAGTCAGACTCTACTACTTTCTTTTTGAAAGCAGGACAGTCTGGCTCCTCAGTCACAACAAACCGTTTCTCCCTGGTAATTTAGAATTGGCCTATCACAGCTGTTTATCTGCAGTGCGTCTTACGAATACGGAATTCATCTCCCATCGGAAATAACAAAGATAGCACTGGCTAATACTGAGCTATTTCAATAATTGTCTCACTTGACTGAGTGCTTTCCTTCGTCACCTGCTGGTTCTGCTGAAGTCTGTGTTGTTGTTCAGTCCACTGTGTATTTTTTTTTCTTCATCCTGTTGCCATTTGAACAACAGCAAAGTCTTGTTGACGTCCGATGTGACAACCACAGTAAAAAACTAAACAAAAACACTTTTTCCTCTATACAACTGGCTTACAAAAATGAAGCTCTCACAAAGACTAACTTCTTTGTAGAGAATAGGAAAAGAGTTTGTCTGGCTGGCCAGGCTAGCATTTCTGCATAGTTAGATATTTTTCTATTGTTTACATAATTCCTTTTAGCTGTTATATTTATCTAGTGTAAACTTTTGTACAGTGTTATTATTTGTTTGGCATCCATCATAGACAGGAAAGAAGGAAGTTCAGTGTACAGGCAAGAGAAACATGTTTCCTTCTTGTGCATGGTACTGTACATATGATATATCTAATTAAACTGAAAATGCATAGAAGGCTTCCTTGTGGCCAACTACAAAACCAACACTACACAGATACTGACAGTAGAAAATAGTTTTGTGTGCATGTGTGTTGCGTCATGTGTGGAGTGATGATTTGCATGAACATAGCCTTACATAGGCTAGTCCCTGGTTTCCTTGTTGTGTTATCTCTAGATGGCAAACCTAAAGCAATAAATTGACAACGGATGCTGCAACATCATATTTAATCACTAAAAGCTTTGAACATACATTTTTATATGTCTTAAATGTGTCTTTTAACAATCATTCAGCCATATAGCACAACCTTGACTTAACTTTGTAGCACAGTGAGCTACTTTTGCATGGATTTCTCTTCTTTCATCTTCATTCTGCATGCACAGGAGGCAAATTTGGGATGTGAAAGTAAAGCTCAGGAACTTATCACAATAGAGAAAGACTGCTGGGGTTTAGAGCAATTTAGGCAAAGCTTAGACTCTGAGTCTGAAGATGGATAAGTTGATATACAGTGACTTCTGATGTAATCCACAAAAAATCTCATATAGACTTGACTGGTCAGACTTGATGGTGAGTGATAAAACTGGGACACCATATTCCAAAATCTATGTTGTATAAGTGACGAGGGATGAATTTTTAATCACCTCTACTTGCAAACTGGGTCATAACATCAAAGTGAACATTCATGAGATATACACTCACGTCACTGCCCTGTCACAGTGAGAGATAAGCAGTCACAAATTCAGTCAGATGCCAGTGCTTAGCTATGGCATACTAAAATATTTGTTAGTTGCCACTTTTAAATAAAGATATGAGACACACACACTTGGATACAGTTGAGACTCCACTCATTACTGGTCTGTCTTCATATTATCCAGGGACAGCAAATAATATGTAAATAAGCTCATACCAGTGGGAAGGGTCTCTAGTGGGAGCATCTCAGAGGTATTCATCGCCTCAAAGTCAATTTCACTTTTCCGGTGACGTGTTTGAACCTTGCTGTATTCTGGGCGTCGCATCCGGCAGAGTGCAGTTCAAAAGTAGATTTCAAAAGGAGGTTTCTTCTAAAAGTGGCTCTGTCATCCTGTTTACACCCGTCCTCACACTTAGACACGTATACCCTCGGAGTACAACACACCCTCCTGCATTCAAATACACACTTTAAGGACGCACGCTGTTACATCACTGGTGTATTGAGCTTCTTATACTGGTGTGTGAGTAATCAGTCACAGGGGGTTACAAGCCAGTGTACTCCATGCACACATCCCAGTAAATGGAAAGCACTGTGGCAGGAAAGGCATCTGGTGTAAAATAAAATGCCAAATCAATATACAAATCACTGCATGCTATGATATGCTGTGGTGACTCCAAGTAGGAAAAGCTGACAGTAAAGGAGGAGACTGGTATGTGAATGTCTACCATGTGCTATATGATGTGTCCATAAACAGGACGTTCCATGACATCTTCAGCTATGGCATATATTTATAGCAATGACAGAGAAGAATGCAGTACATCCTTGTATCTAGACCACAGGGGCTTTCCTTTATGACACGTGGAGTTTTTTTTTTTTTTTAATTTTAGGCCAGAATCTGTGCTGCAAACAAAAATATCACAAGGGAAGCTAAAAATAAACGATAAAACCACATAGGGCCATAAGCCAGTGTACTCTTTATGCCAGTCTCAAGCTGGGCATTAAAGGTATCCAGCACAATAAGCGGTGGGCCAAGGGGCTCTATTGTGGATTTGATAGATCCCTATCGAGGGAGGACCCAGTTTTTTTCTAACAACAGCTACAGTTTTCAAGGAATCTAAATAAAATTGTCGCCTGTTGTACTTCTTGCATGTTTTTGTAAATCTGCATATTTTCTGTAACACTTTCCCAAGGCGAAGACAGTGGGCATCTATCTGTTATCAGCCAATCACACGCTCAGAAACTACCTGCTGCTGGAGCACCGGCACTAAACCCCGGCCACTTTCGCTTTTATGACAGAAGATGAGCGACTGTCACTAAACCTCTGGTTTAGTTATAGAGTTAGCAGAAAAGCCTAAGACCTTTGATTTCATTCATTTTTAGCAAAATGTATCATCTAATTATAATTTTTGGGCTATTCATTAACTTGATAGCCATATGCTATTGTGAGCTTTACACTTAACAAAGAACATATCCTGTCTGTTGTATAACTTCACCCAGTGAATGGTGAGAATTTCTCTTGATTAAACTCGTAATCTACATTGACACTTCTGATGCAAACACAGCCTAAATGAGTTTGGTATTCACTGCTACAAAACACTATGAATGTGTATAATCAAGGTAAAAAAGAGCTCAGAAAAGTGGAGAATGTTGTTTTATTGTATTACACTGGAACTCCTGTTTAACTTCTGTATCTGTAAAGAAACAAATTCTGATATTAAACGGTCTATACTGTATTATAAATCTATTAGAGCGTTGATAACTGTAACTTTTACGATTGAGCGTCACGTAAGGTGGCTCTTTATTTAGAAATTCAATAAAACCTATTCAACTGTTAGTATCCTGGTGCACTGCTCTATATTGCTTAATGACTTGTATTTCTGTACAGTCCTGTGGCAGCGACGTGCGAAACAAGATCATTTAGGCACACAATCATCTGAGGAAAAAGAGGCGATTAGAAAGAAGAATGTCATACTATTATACTTCACAGAGATAGAGACTTGTCCCTGTAGTCACGTGATCCTGCTTCTGTCAGTGGAACAGCTGGGTTAGGGCGCAGCCTCTGATTGGTCAGTCCTCAAATCTGAGTGTACTATTGGTTCATGAAGTGTAATCGGCTGCGGCGTTTGCCTGATAAAATAATGAGCTAAATGTATTGCGTTTGTAAAAATGTGCCTGATTTTCAAGTGGCGACAATCATAATATAACTGAAGATAATATACACATGTCCTCCCTGTGACATGCATGTGTTAGGTGAATTGGTGACTCTAAATTGACCCTAGTGAATGAATGCGAGAGTGAATGGTTGTCTGTCTGTGTTTGTCTCTGTGTCAGCCCTGCGACAAGCTGGCCCCTGTCCAGGGTGTACCCTGCCTACGGCCCAAAGTTACTAGGATAGGCTCCAGTCACCCGCGACCCCTAATGGGAATAAGCGGTAGAAAATGAATGGATGAAGCTAATATACACTTCCTATATGTGAAATTCTGTGTCATCCCTCAAAGGAGATCTATATTTTCGATAACGAAAGCAGATAGACAGCGTCAGCCCACCTATGACAAATAAATATGTCAATCACTGCACACTAGGGGCTAATTTGAAACACTGACAGGGTTACTAGAGACAGTTTTTAACCTTTATTGTGGTAAATCTCTTTATTCAGTCTTTTTTCTTAATAAATATTATTGATCTAGAGACCCAAACACTCATTTAGAGCGTAGTGTTTCGACTGCAATAATCATCACACACCCCAGCAACAGTTATGAGTTCAAAGGTGAAGACCATTTTATTCAATTAAACCTCCTTTTCCTTGTTTCTGCTGCTGACTGGCTGGAAAACCAGGTGCGACAGGTGTGCAGGTGTTTAATGGTTGTGGTTTCTTAGGCTACAGTAATATTTGTGGTACTTGTTTAACCTTTGAGTGCACACTGATGGTTTTGTCAATACCTCTGTCACCCCTGACTTTTCTTACCTAAAGCTAATGCACTTTGTTCTCCCACTTGTCTTGTCTGAGGAAGTAGAGGTTCATTTGGGGTCCTCCTACTTCTTCTACACTGCACTTACCATGTAACGGCAAATTGACCAAGTGTATTAGCATTTAGCTGGTCAGGATTCATGTTAGTAGTGATGACTTTCTTTATCAAAGTTTAATCACTGCAAGACCAAATAGTGTAAAGTAGTTTCTATAATGGCTTTAAGGCTCAATGGAAAGAGCATTTACAACTAGAACGTCCCTGGTTTGAGTCCGTGCCTGTTATGTTGACGACTTAATGGACTTAAAACCAGACTTAATTTAGCTATGAACATGGTCTGACTAACCTCTAACATTTAGTAGTATGCAGAGGTACAAATTCCTCCTCTATTTCCAAATCTACAAAAAGAAACAAAACAAAACTGAATTATATCAAGCCAAACCTCAGGAAACCCAAAAACTTTCTTTACATTAACAAGAATGCTCTTCCTCCATCATTCTTTTGCAGAGCGCTGTCCTGTTTCCTTTTGATTAGTCTGACATACAGCGCTTTCCATACCCTCCAGCAGACAGACTGATCCAGACAGAAATAATGTATGAGCGGAGGATTCAGATGAGTCACGGCGAAACCAATAATAAACGCTTCACACAAAGGAAAGAAGTTTTAAGCCAGCCCCGTTTGATGCCAGCCTAATCAAATACCTGAAACCAAACCAAAATGTTGAAAAACTGATAAAAGAAAAGTTTTCAGAGATATTTTCTTCTTCTAATCTTTTAAAAGTTTCATTGTTTTGTAGGAATTAGTCATCACCGACAATGCTTAATAATGATGAGCATAAAGTTGATAAGGATTAACTTATTAATATGCACCATTAACTGAAATATGATAATATCTAATTTAAGTTGTTTTTTTACTTACTGACGTTGTGAAGGTGTTTTTAACAGAACATTTTCACCTGTGGCTGTATGACCATTGTTTAGGGTGTAACTAATCTCAGGCCCAAAGTAGCTGGGATAGACTCCTGACCACCTATAGTGGTAAAAAGTAGTAAAAAATTAATTATTTTTTTAATTACACAACTGAAAATAATTTCCCTTTTATAGCAGTCAGTTGGTAGGTTAGATGATTTCTTCATCTAATGTTTAAATTACACAACTTTTGCAATTTGAAGTGAGCAGAAATGAGAATGTTTCTGTTCTTCATGCGTTCATTTTAAATATTTATTTAATTTTATTTCCTTTTCTTATGGATCACATGCTTCAATTTCAGACATGTTACCAGACATTTGGTATTTTGCTCTAACTCTTTGTACTAAAATCCAAATCAAACTCAGTACTTATAATAATCTGATCCAGCGGTTCTCAAACTGTGGTATGGGCACTACTGCTGGTACGTCAGATTGTTCAGGAGACTTTTGCAGTTCAAGTCACAGTCACAGTGATTTAAAGTCAATTTAATTTCTGTTCTAGTTGGAGCTGAACCTGGTTTAGACATAGTTTCATCCTGTTTTTGTACAGGTAAGTCCTGGTTTAGTAGTTCAGTCCTGATTGAGACCTGGTTTAACCGTGCTGTTGACCTGATTTAGTTCTTTTTAGGCTAATCAGTTAAAGATGATACTTGAAAACCCAAATATTTCCTCCGGAGTCAAGTTTGAGAATCACTTATCTCATTATTAAACAAATTTTCATATGTAAAAAATATTCCCTTTTGTGTTGGAAGAGACTTGTAATGAATGTAATAAGTGCATAAAGCTTTAGAGTAAACCACTTCTTTCTGTATTTTTCCCAGAGTCAAATGGAGTGACTTCACAAATGGATCCAGTGTGAGTTGTGCTGAAGTTGTGGCTCAGTGTGAGTCACAGAAACACACATCTGTCAGTTCAGGAGAGGGCTGTCCTGTTATCTTCCAATAAGAGCCTCATTAGAGACTGTAGCCAGGCAACAGCAGCAGTTAATACAGTGTTATGGTCACTATAGGATGCTTAATGGCTCTTAGTGAGTGTATAGAGGCACAATAAAGGTCCCAATAGAATACCCTTCCAGTACATGTTAAAAATATCAAGTCAAATATAAAAAGTTGCAAGTAATGCCTATATTTTATTTGCAAGATGGCTGTGCTGCACCAGGCGTTTCTGATTCTGGGACCCAAATTTATTCCTAATAATTTTATTGTGATACATTTTCCAACAGTGATTGCCCACCTCTAAATTTCCCATTGATTTTCCCCATTGACTTTTTGAAAAAGACTGTATATTAAGAGTTTGTCTGTCTAAATGTATTTATGCATATGTCTTTGTTAATTTTATTGCCTTATTTATGCTGTGTGCTGTTTAGCACTTTGTAAACCTTGATTTTTAAAAAGTACTATACAAAGAAAAATGTATTATTATTATTATTATTATTATTATTATTATTATTATTATTATTATTATTAACAGCTCAACAGTAGACATTTCTCCACTAACCTAAAGTTGAGGGTTCAATCCCTGCTACTGGCATTGCATAATGTGGTTGTGTCCTTGAGCAAAACACTTCACCCTCCTTGTCGGTATGAATGCGTTAGTATGACTGTGTTTGGTGGTCGGACAGGCTGAAGAGCGAAGACTGAAGAGCGAATGAATAATGGACTAATGTAAAGCACTCTGGGAAGCTTGAGAGGCTTGTAAATATAAATATAACCCATTATTATTATTATTATTATTATTATTATTATTATTATTATTATTGCAGCTAGGACATGGTCCAGCAACAAACACAGAACTGCACACAAGGAAATAAAGCTTAACAAAAAGCTGACACGTTTTTGTCTTTTTTTTTTTTTTATCTTTTGGCAAATACTAATGACGGGATGAATGGATTTTTGACTAGAAACAACAGCCAGGCCATAATGACAGCTAAGTGCACTGGGAAATCTGCCAAGTAAGCTTTCTACAGTAGTTAGCAAAAGTTTTGATCTTAGAGTACGCTGATAAAGGCAAAAGTCCTTACAAATAAGCACATACCTCGAAGTGTATGATATTTCTGTATATGTTATAATGAAACACCAACGTACAACATCCTGTTTTTATTTGTGTGTAGATGTCATGTTTCAACTTACCAGCAATAGCCTGTATACTTTCAGCTCCCTAATGAATGTGGTGAGAGTTTGTGTCCTCTTCATACGATGTGTCAGACTCAGAATAGGCTGTGCTGACCTCCCACACAGAAAATGATGAAAATAAAGCGTCAGGAACCCACATGGGAACTAGTGCACCATTATCTCTCAATAGACTTGGGATGGAGTTCGGCAAAATATGCACTCAAAATGGTGAACTGAAACCTGCTGAATCCACTAAGGCTTTTTTTCTTATTTTAACCCTCGTCCTCCTCGTGAGACATTAACATGAACTGTCCCAAGGGTGAGGTAGTAAAAGGTGAAGCAGTGCCTCCAGGAAATGTCAAATGGCCCAGTGAAAATGGGAATGCACTCAGAACAGATCCATGGGGCTTCTGCTCTCTGTTTGGCAGCAGCAGCAGACCAACGCAAACCAGGGCAAGAATGAGTGAACTGCAACTCACATTCAAGTTGATATAAAAAACTAAAAGAACATTTTCAGAAATTCTTAGTTTATGGAGTGGATTCAGGATATTATAAAGGAATTTTTTTTTTTTTATTGTAAGATACTAACTCCAACCTCAAGGGCACAAAATTAATGGCTTTCTTTTGATGTGGAAGAATCAACTGATAAAGCCTTTACCCCAAAACCACCCCCAAAGGACAAGGGATGCTGTCTTGTACAGTCTGCTATTTATCCCTTTCTGCAAATGCTATGTAAATAAATGTAAATGAAATAGAAATGAACTGGAAAACCCCGTTTATCTCTGCTATAGTTAGGGTAGGGATAGGGTCAATGCCTTGGCGGAGGTCTGTGCTCTCTGGGTGCTTTGGATGGTTCTGACAGCTTGCAAGTATAATCTTCAATGCCTAAATTAACTTTTTTTGTTGCTCTTTTCCATGTACTACAAGAATTCTCTGCACTTTCTAGTCATTTATAAGCTATGTTATTTCATTATGTATATAACACTGAAACACTGGCCCACAATGTTATTTGCTTGTGTTGGACTGAGAGTGGATTACTGTGTCCAAGCAACAATGACCTTTCCACATTAGATGCCGAGTTAGCACAAGTTGGTCGACTACTCAGTTACACCTGGGACATGATTCATGACTTTCTGTTCCCGGTAAAGAAGGTTTCCCACAATAGCCCAGCTCACAATAGGATGAGAGAGGGTCATCAGTCCTTGTAGTGGAGGTTAATGCTTAAGAATTGCATCTATAGAAAGGCCAGAGAGGAGTTTTATGGATATAGTGAAGACGGACGCGAAGTTACCAAAGTTAAGATGGAGGCAGATGATTTGCTTTGGCAGCTCCTACAGGGAACAGCTCAAACGAGAAAAAGGGGAAAATTGGTGCCAGCAAGAAGCAAAACCAACCACCAATAATACAATGTCAAACATAACTGACTATTAAAGGTGCAGTGTGTATTTTGTCCATTTGTAGACTGGTAGCACCTATAATATGTTGGAAACTACTGAACAATTGGTTAGACCATCTGCCCAACCAGGTTATTTACATCCAGGAAGTAAAATCTGTTGACAGAAAACAATTTTTGAGTCCGGGCCAGGATTGCGGCATGTAGCAGATTGTGTTGGCAGTGTGAGCGCAGCCTTTGTGACTCTGTGAAGTTTAATTGGCAGTGAGATTGGTTTACACCGACTGGATATCTATACGAGTGCAGTAATCTCTTGTACCTTGTATTGATATACTGTCACACTTAAATTGAAGGAGGTATTTCTCATTGGGTCGTGTCTTACTTACAACTTTCTCAAAAACATCAATGGACTCATCAATGTCAGGAGGTTTCCATAGCGACAGGCCTGCTGGGACATAGGGCGCTGTGGATGTAAAGCTCTGACAGTGACAGCAGCCCATAGACTAGCCCCAGGTCAGGTTGAGCCCTGTGTGGAGGAGATGAGCTGCCACAGAGCTGGATATCTGCTGACATCTGTCTTCTTTATGTTTGAAATATACTTCACTGCCGATGTTCACATGTGCCAAACGAGCCGTCACGGAGGACATGAAGCATTAAAGGTCACAGCTTCAGTCTCTGTCAAAGAGAGCATTGGTGAGCTGGGACTGTGTGGGGTAATTTTAACTGGATGTTGGGCTGGGGGTGTTACTCAGAAGGGCCTTGAATATGAAATGACCTGCTGGTGTAGTACTTAAAAATTATTAGTTTTAATAGTAAAATTATAATATCAGGGCTGTACACAAGATTTTAGAAATACTGAGGTCCATCATGTTGACGATCAGTTTAGTCCTTGTTTTAGACCTAGTTTAGACTGGTTTTGTCCTGTCTTTTTCCTAAATAAGTCCTGGTATAGACTGGTTTTATCCTGGTTTGGCCCTAGTTTAGTCCCGGTTTTGTCCTTATTTAGTCCTGGTTTAGTCCTGGTTTGGTCCTTGTTTAGACCTTGTTTAGTCCTTGCTTTGACCTGGTTTAGTTCTGTCTTTTTCCTAAATAAGTCCAGGTTTAGACTATTTTTTTTTCTGGTTTAGCCCTGGTTTAGTCCTGGTTTGGCCTTGGCTTAGTCCTGGTTTGGTCTTGGCTTAACTTTGGTTTGGTCCTGGTTTAGACCTGATTTGGTTTTGGCTTAGCCCTGGTTTGGTCCTGGTTTAGACCTGGCTTGGTATTGGCTTAGACTTGGTTTAGTCCGTGTTTAGACCTGGTTTACTCCTGTCTTTTTCTTAAATAAGTCTGGGTTTAGACCTGGATTAGTCCTGGTTTAGTCTTGACTCTTGCCATACATAAATTATATAAGGTCCCATATTATGTTTTTTTCTGTGTTTTTGAAATAGTTGTGGACACCTTTTCATTTGCATTTTACATTTTATGACCTAAAATAATGCATAGAAAACGTTTTCTTTTGGGGAGCTGTTACTTTGACTTTGTAGAGAAAGATTAGATTAGATGCCTCTCGCCCCCTGCTGGCAAAGGTGGGGAATGGACAGAACATAAAATGGCTAATTACTATGGCTATTAGAAACATGATGCTAACAGATAAATGATCTTTGTTGTGATGTCAGTTTAAGCGCTGAAATGATCAGAACGAGTCTGGTGATGCTTTATGGGATTTAGAAACGTGCAGGAGCACTTCTTGGCTTCAGGTGTCTATGTAAAGCTGTGAGACCGAGCATTTCCACATCATTAGAAGAGGACTGGCTCAAACAAGCATGAATGAAACAAAATACTACATCACAACATTATGACATAAAAAGCTCAAAAAAGTTGGTTTAGCATAATAGGGGACTTTTAATCTAGCCAAAAAGGGGTAACAAGCCAGTGTGCCAATCCCAAGCCCAGATAAATGGAGAGGGTTGTGTCAGGAAGGGCATCTGACATAAAAACCTATGACAAATATGTGAATCTTTGCACACGAAAAGGCAGATGATGATGATTATTATTATTATTTGCTTTGGTGAGCTCTACGTAAAAGCCAAAAGGAAACATAATAAAAATAAAATTAAGTCAATGAGTAACTGAACCATAGCATACAGTACATAGCTTTTTGGTCTGAAATGCATAAATAATAATCAGAAATTGTAAAGAATTTGTAGTTAAAAATAATGCATTATAGAGATTATTTATCATAGTCAACAAGTCTATATATAACACATAGCCTACAGCATACTGTAACTGTACAAACCTGCTAATTGGTATTTTATTTTATCATGGCCCATATTTTTCTAATTATTTCAAGTACACGAGAAGCAAATTGTGTACTCGAAGACCTATTGAGTTAGTAAATTTTAGCAGAAGGTGCACAGCTGCACATCCAAACTTGAACAGTTGCCATTTTGGACCATTACAGCTCAATCAAGAAGCAAATAAATTGTCCATTTCATATTGAGATGATTACAGGAAGTGCATTAACAGCGTGAATGATTCAAAAAACAACAAATGATGGTTAAAAACAGAGTCAAAGAAAATGAGATAACTTCTCTGCGCTGACTTCACCTTTAATGGTTTATAAAAAGAAATAATAATTTATAATAGTGTAGTTTCTGCTGTTCAAAAGCAATTGGACATTAATGACACACTTTGAATGTCCTGGTTTCCCACATCTTTTGGTCTTGTGGATACTAATAAAATCATATATTTTGATTCAGATTTAGAGCATTACTCAGGCAGGATCTCCAAATATAAATGAATGTTCTTGTGCAATGGCAGTCTTGAAAATTATAAAACTGCTGCCTTATGTTTTTCACCTATTGAGGATGGCATATGCTATTAAAGATGTTGCAACCTTGTTCATTGCACAATGCACATTCATTGCACTGATGTTGTCACAAACATCATTGTTGTCTGTCCTAGAGATATATTAACAACCAAAAATGGCAATTGTAGTTAACAAATTGACTAAAAAGTGTCTTCTCCAATCCTGATTGGCAACAGCATGATAACAGCTGGAGCTTAATTACCCCAACATACAACACTTTTGCTTCTGAGAGTATCAGTTTGACAGAGCTTAGCATTTGTTGTCAAATTCGGTTATGAAATTAGTTATGTTTTTGTGTCAAAGTGTCAGCTTTTATGAGCATATAAATGTTTTCTAACTTAAACAAAGGCAGCAGACCTTCAGATGTACTCCTGTACTCTGATTTTGTCTCTCTCAAAGCAGCCTCGCTACAAATTGAAATTTCAAATACAAAGTTCCATGGAGCAAGGACGTTACAATTATTGCAACTATACCAGCTAGAACAGCACTATTCAAGCCTATAAAATGTATTTCTTTTTGTCTATCATGTTTCTTTCTTCTTTTTTTTTATTACTACAAAATAAAAAATAGCTGTGAGGAATTAGTGGAAACAGAGCTGTACACTGTTTTTTTGATAAATAAAGGAGAGCAGACTGGATGTAGAGGGCTTGTTGATTGGCCAGTGCTTCCTGGAATGGGCGTTTGTGGGACCAAGCGTTCTGACACCTCAAAAACCTGATGCCAGAGTATACATGGTTACTCAAAGAGGCGTGAATGAAGCAACTCCAGGTATGTTTTTGATAAGGGAACAACATTATAACATAGTAGAACGCTCAGAAATGTAGATTTTGCATAATATAGTCACTTTCAAGTCAATTTCTTTTAAGAGGTCATGCTATATTTTTGTAGCAGCTTTTCTTAAATTAAAATATAACCATGACACCCATTTTGTCTATAATGACTCAAATAGTAATGGTCATTAGTTGCTGTTGGTCGTAATTTGGACAAAACTTTATCTTATTTATGTCAGAAGCAGGAAGTAAGAGTAGAAAATTAGCACCAGGGGCCAACAACATACTGTAACATAAACAACTCCTTCGTTTGCCATCTCAGTATCAATTTTCCCCTCGTATGAAGGGGGCATGACGCAGAGAGGTCGCCCCTGTCACTGACCTCTGGCTGGCGATGACAGTTATGTTCATGTTCTGTCCCTGCTCATATATCATCATAAATTGAGCGGGCGTGAGTAAATAATAAACAGTGCACGGTGACGCAGTTTGTAGTTTCTAGGAACACACCAGCTCTCTTAGTTCAGTGGAAATGTGATTCAAGTGTCCGGTATAAAAACATGTGATTTAATCCACAGAGCACGGTGGCCACAGAATAAGCTGTAAACATAACCCATGTGAGAAGGGCCGCTAATGGCACATTAGCACAAGAGTATTCCTGAAATATGCTGTGGTGGGTCTATGCCATGTTAAGTTTCCTCTCCGCTATTAAATTCTGTAAATCAAACTACAACCATGCTCTGTGCTCCTTTGTGAGTGAAATTATTCTTCAAAAGTAAAGTTAACCTTCGGCTCTGCCTCTCCATCATATCTGCCAAGAAATTGATGTGTGTAAATAAAGCACTCCTGTCTTTCTGGTTCGAAAGATGCTTAACTCAACTTTTGGTGGACTGGTGTCATCACAAACTTTGCAATTTTCACAGCTTATATATTACACCAGATGTTAGAGCTTTTTATCACGTTAAAATGTTGTTTCCTCATCAAAAACATACCTGGAGTCATGTTTTGTTTTATTCACGCATTCACGCATAAAGGTAATCCTTTATTCTCTGGCAAAGCCGTTCTGAAGCCTTCCACAAACCTCTGCCTCTCCCCCAAACCTCCGCACACTCCAGGAAGCACTGACCAATCAACAAGCCCTCTACATCCAGTCTGCTCTCAAATTTATCCAAAAAATTATGCACAGCACTTTTCCCACTGATTCCTCACAGATATTTTTTATTTTGTAGTAAAATGGCCTCATGCAAAAAGTTAAGGAAATGAAGTGCTCTTTTTCTCTTTTATTATGTTCAAAAGATGTCAACACTCTGCACTGTGCTGCCCTCTGCTGGTCTCTTCACCTGTTTCTTTATGGCATCAGTGGAGTACTTATTAAAAACTACAGGTGACCAGGATGGGTTTGGAAATATGAATTAAAGCATAATATATCACCTTTAATGTTAGACTAAGTTTTGAGGTTTCCTATAAGTTTTAGTGCTGTGTTTTAGACCACGCTGACCCACTAGTGTCTCCACCTTATAGCTTTATAATTACAGATTACATATTTTGGTCATTACTCACAGTACACCATTTGGACATTTCCTCAAATAAGAAAATCTTGACTTTAATTCAATTTAATACTTTACACATTAGTGTTATTTATAGGTTTGAAGCAATATTAGTCTTTTGGTGCACATCGTAAATATATTCACTTAAACGATTCTCATTACAGTAAAAAATCAAGGAAAAGTGTGTTCTGGTGCTTTCAAATGTTTATCTACTTGTAATTGTTAAACATCTAATCCTATATTTTCTCATAACAACTTATCCCATGCTTAGGTGCGGCTCAGGCTTCATTTCACCATCTTTACTCTCACCTTCCTCTGCAGCAGTAGCTCAGAGCATCCCTCCATTTCTGCCCCAGCGTTTCCCTGAGCCTCCTGTGAATTCAGCCGATCTGGATCTTTCTCAGGTCAGATACGAGTCATTCTGAGCTCCACAAACAAACTCAACACAAACTCAACTCTGGAGGGAAACTCGAGTGAACAAACGGCAAGCTGTCACAAGATGGAACAGACTGCGGCAAAAAAGCTACAACAAAGATCTAGCCTCAGCGCGCATTCAATATTCATACGTAGACCAGGTGCCAGCTGAGTTATGCACTGATCAGGCGTAAAGTTATAACCACTGACAGGTAAGATACAACACATATTCATTGTGGAGTGGGATATTTTAAGCAGCATGTGAACATATTACCCTCAAAATGTATGTGTTGGAAGCATGAAAAATGGGCAAGCGTACTGATTTGAGTCAGTCTGATGAGGTCTAAACTGTGCATTTCCAAAACTGCAGCTCTTGTGGGGTGGTCCCTGTCTGCAGTGGTCAGTATCTATCAAAAGTAGTCTAAGGAGGAAGAAGTGGTGACAGCGTGAGGCGATGATGCATGTGGGAAGTGAAGGCTGTCCGAGATACTGTGGCTCAAATTGCTGAAGAAGATGGATCTTTTGAAAAAGCTGCCAGAATATAAAGTGCATCACAGCTTGTTGCATATGGGGCTGCATATTTAGCAGGCAGGCAAAATGTATAATGGCCAGGTGTATGCATTTTTAACACTACAATGCACAATATTCAAATGTGAAGATAACGCTGTTCCCAGAATGCATTGCAGACATGTTTTCCCCCACATACGATTTAATGGGAAGGATGTTGGGGTTTATCTCCTCGAGTCCTGTGTGCAGTTGTTTGTATACACACAGATAATGTTGTTTGGTTTGACCACTGGCCTGCATCCTGCCTGTACATGACTGAGCTGCGGCAGTACAATAGACCACCCCCCCGGATCATCCCCAGGGGTCGCATGACGGTAGAACAGCATATTTTCCACACCACATTTGGTTTTTCTGTGCAAATGTAAATCCAGTTCTGTTTTTTAGACTGAGAGAGGCAACTGCAGCTGTTAGTTATGGACATGGGGCATTAGCTGTTTTTTTCATTTACACAAATAGAAATGTAATGTTCAACTTTGGTCCATTTGGGTTTTATTGGTGTTGTAAATTTACTATGTGGCCTATTGCTGCTACTTTTTTACAGGATTTTCTGTGTATAGCTTCCACAAAAGTATAAACTGGGCATTGGCAACACTTCTGTCTTAAGGCAAGAGGATTATGGGATTGACAGGCCAGCAACAGCGGTACTGTGAGGTGTCTGTGCTGCTACTGGGGGTTATTTCCAAACACTACCCCCCACTGTACAAGAGACCCAGGTTATGGTGACCTGATGAATCTAAATCGCCCATTAAGAATGAATGTGTGCATGAACTGATGTCTGTGAGTGTAGGTTTGTGTGTTAGCCTTGTGGTTGTTGGCCATAGTCCAGGGTGTGACTTTGGAGTGAATGAAATACATACATTATTTTACATGTTCAAGTCAAAGTAAAAATAAAAATGTATTCAAATTATGCCAGGCCACAAAGAAAACCCCATTTAAAGCTGGCCCTCTTGAAACTCTATTTAATCCACTCATTAGCGCTCTCAAGTAGCCTCCACCTCAAGATACACTATATTTCCAAAAGTATTTGCTCACACACCCAAATAACTGAATTGGGATTATGGTGTGGAGTTCCTTTCACTGGAATGGGCCAAGCCCATTTCCCCAAAACAACCCAAGAGATTTTGGACAATTCCATGCTCCCAACTTTGTGAGAACAGTTTGGGGATGACAACTTCCTGTTCCAACATGACTGTGCACCAGTTCACAAAGCATCCATAAAGACATGGATGAGCAAGTTTGGTGTGGAAGAAGTTGACTGTCGTGCACAGAGCCCTGACCTCAACCTGATTGAACACCTTTGGGATGAATTAGAGCGAAGAGTGCGAGCCAGGTCTTCTCGTGCAACATCAGTTGACGTTGATGTTGGACATCAGACACGTAAATGTCTGACGTAGATAGATGCAAAGGGTGGACCAATGTCATATTAAACACTATGGATTAAGAATAGGAAGTCACTTAAGTTCATATGCGTGTAAAGGCAGGTGAGCGAATACTTTTGGAAATATAGTGTATATCGCCGATAGTGGCAATCAACTCATCTCAGTGTATTTCTTTCACTCTTTGATCATAACATCACAATGTGGTCCAAAATGAAGTCTAACCAGTATAATTACAGCCATTGTTCAAATACATACATGGCTTATGTGAATGGGAGAATCTAAATTGCTGCTGGTGAATGTATGTGAATGGTTCTTCATCAGTGTACATCTCTGTGTCAGCTCCACCTAAGGCCCGAAGTTGCTGGGATAAGCTCCAGTCACTCTCCCAAAAAAACAAACAAGCAAGCAAACAAAATAACCAAAAACAAAACAGTGCTAATACAGGAAAGAATGAACAAATTCAAACCTGTCCCAACAGACAGCATAAAAGTAAATTATAAACCCATAAACAAGGACAAAATAAGCTTTTAACTGTGACAATCTCCAGGCAGGGTTATAGAGGAGCGCTGGCAGGGCAGAGTCAGATAAGGGCAGGTTTCCAAAGCACAGAGAGGGCAATGCTCCAGGCAAAACAGTGCAAGGTAAGAACAATGAGGGCAAAAGGCAGGCATACCGGGACAGAGCTCTAAAAGGAGAGAGTTTGGCAGGGACTACAGGGGTCTGACTCATGCACAGAGTATGGCATTGGAGAGTGGAAGTGGCAGCAGTGAGTGATGGTTGGGGGCTTGGTTATCTCTGAGCAGCTGGTGACACTGGCATCACATCTGTCTAAGCTCACACAATCACAAACACACAGAGGTGGTCAAAATGGGAAAAACATACTCAACGGTGAATGAAAATTGAACAAACTGAAGTGAAAATTGAAAATGGGAAAAAACACAACACGAGGTATCCTGATAACTGTGTTGCAAAAAGAGCAATTTAAAGAGTTTCAATTGTGAATCGCAGTTGCATTTAAAGGTGAAGGGTGCAGGTTTTGGTGGCATCTAGTGGTGGAAATCAGCCCCACAGCTTTGTTTCTCACAACATTTGAGCACCTACTAGTAGCCCTGCAGGGACATACTGCTGCCTCTGAACAAATACAGTTGAAATAGATTAGTTCACTTTAAAAAGTTAGAAACTAAATCAGTTTAGTTTGTAAAAGCCCTAAGGTTTAAGATGAAATACATTAAAGAACTTTTCTTCCGGGAGTGCTCTGGGCTCACTTTGACTTTGTAGTGAAATTTCAGATATAAAACATGTTAAATATGCACTGAAACCACTTTTGTGCTAAATATTACATCAGATCTACATAGACATTGTGTGCCAGATCTCAACAACCTGAGCTAAACAGCTTATTGAGTGATCTGCATGAATAAAATATGAAAATTAAGAGATACAGTATACATTATTAAAAGATATATACTCCAATTTAACATTAAAACCTAGGGCGCAGGAGGTTAAATGGATTACCTTCTGACTGGAGAGTTGCTGGGTTGCTTCCCACTTGTCCCAGTGCATACCATTGTGCAAGACACTTAACCCCCACTGCGTACTCCAGTCATAGTGCGAGATAACTACAACAAATAATAAATATAGTGAGAAGGCACCACTTAAAACCATCTTTTTTCAAAATCCAGCCACAAAGAGTTCCACGCCAGCGTACTCTTTCTGCCAGTCTCAAGTCCAGATAAATGGAGAGAGTTATGCCAGGAAGAGCATCTGGCATAAAACCTGTGCCAAATTAGTTTGAAAATTACTGTGAGATCAGAGGATTAGCTGTGGAGTACTAATGAATTAATTTAAATAAATTAATGAATGGAAAAGCCAAAAGTAAAAATCAAAAACTGCCATACTACTACACCTTTACAGTGGGAGTGCAAACCTCAATGCATGTATTTTTTTTTTATAGAAAATTAGCTTTTTCTATAGTGATTTTTACTTTTTATTTTTATTTTAGTTTTGACGGTGACTACATTTTTCCAAACTATTACACTGTTCACCTCTAAGAAAGGCAGAAGTGTAGCTGCAGATGGTGTCAGGAGACCTCAAACATAAAACTAAACATGTCTCTGGTCTTGTCAGGAGCCACGGTTGACAGCAAAAACCACTCCAAGCGATGGGACTGGAAAAGTCTCTGTGTTTACCCCCCAGAGACCTGGGTCTATGCAGTTCACACACAGATCCATGTAAACATGGCTACAGCTGCACATTAAGCATGTTTTAGTTTAAGGAAGCCTCCGAGGGTCAAATCGTCTTGCTACTTTTTTCCTAAACATCATATCAGGGCTGCCATGACCTGCAAATTCGCCAATCACCCCCATGGGCGGGCACAGTGGCGCAGCGCAGCCCTTTAATCTGGTGATTCGAAACAAGGGCTAGAGCCGCAGGGATTATAATCATGTGAATAGGAAGATCTGCCAACGAGATTATGAAGCAGTGTGCTACCATAATTCCCAGTTACATCACATGATTGCAATTTTAATAAATATATTCATATACAGTGCTGTGCAGTCTTAGACAAGTTTCTTTTTTATTTAATTATCATTATTTTTAAAACAAACAATAATTACAATGAAAACATAATAAAAATGACAAGCCAAATAACAATAAAGACATTTAGACATTACATGGTGCAAACATGAAGAACACGCATTCAAACAACCCATTTCATTAAGGCACTTCTCCATTTTACATAAACGACATGTTACGACCCAGCTCAGCTAGGGGGAAGGGAAGTAACACAAACCAAGATGTAAAATGGTTAACTAAATTATACATTTATTTAAAAGTAATGTAAAGGGTATAGTTAACAAAATTAGTACAAAAATGGTCAAACAAAGGGGTCTTCACAGTTCTAAACAAAAATAGGTTCCGTACAGTGAAACAAAATTATAACTTAAACTACGAAATCAAAAACACAAACATGATAGTTAAACGAGTGACGAAAGTCACAATACAAATGAGTGTCCCAGTTAAACAAAACCTAGTCACATTTAAAACAATGAAAACTAGAGACACAGAGCAAAGTGGCATGCTGGTCACACAAAATCCCAGCAGCCAGGAGTGGCAGGAGGCGTGTCCTTATAAAGGTGTGGTAGTAGCAGGTTGAGCCGAGGGATAGGCCATAGACTGAGATGCCACACCAATCAGAGGAGGAGCAGCACAACCATACACAGAAGAAGCCAATCAGGATCAGAGCCAGAAAGCTGTCCACCAATTGCAGAGCAGGACTGACACAGCAGGGTTTTATATTGAAGAAAACAGAGGGTTCAACACACAAATGGCGGAGGAGAGAAGCTGAGGCCAGGGACAGTTAGACTGTCCAATCAGAGAAATCTAATTTAAGTTCCTTGTAAGCAGATAATGTCAGGTTCTACTCAGACAGATCTGAAACTTGCAGTGGTCAATGTCAGATCTTTATGCAACAAATAATTTTTAATCAATAATTTTATCTCCTCTTATAACCTGGATTTGATGTTTTTAACAGAGACATGGTTAGACAGCAAGACGGGTAAAGCAGTTCTTATTGAATCCACTCCACCTAACTTCACTTTTATATCAGAAACACGGGAAAACAAAAAGGGAGGTGGTGTCTGTGCCTTATTTAAGGATGATATAGTTACCCACAGGCTGTCATTTGGGGTGTTTCCATCATTTGAGTATGTATCTTTCAAAATGGAGCTAAAAGTATCTCCATACATAATCTTTATAATCATATACAAGCTACCCCAACACTGTCAAAGTTTTATTGATGATTTTACTCAGATGCTTTCAGTTGTCTGCACAGACTTTGACTGTATAGTCATTAGAGGTGATTTTAATGTACACGTGGATAACGTCTGTGACAGAAATGCTAACTTGCTAGAACTTTGTGCTGTCCTTGAAACCTTTGGCCTTACTCAGCAGTGAGTGAGCCCACCCACACCAGAGGCCACACTCTGGACCTGCTCATTACTAAAGGTGTTCATATTTCAAATGTTACTGTGGCTGACGTTGCTTTGTCTGATCATTTTTGTGTCTTCTTTGACCTCTCTGTTATTCCCAAACCAGCTGCTGGTCCTGCAGTTGTGCAGAGGAGACACATAAATGATAACACGGGGACTATGTTTATGGAAATAATTGGGTTTAAAAATACCCCATGTTCTAATATTGATCAGTTGTTGAGCTCCTATACTTCTAGTGTTCTTCATGTTCTGGACAGCATTGCTCCTATTAAGGTTAAAATGGATTAGAAATAGGCAGAAGGTGCCATGGAGAAATGAGGACTCAGGTCAGGGCACAGAAAAGGGAGTGCCGAAGGGCCGAATAAAAAATGGCGCAAGTCAAAGCTCCAGGTTCATTATGACATATACAGAAAAATGTTGAATGTTTTCAATCAAATACTGCATAGAACAAGGGAAAGGTATTTTTCTGAAATCAATACAAACTGCAGTAACAACTCACGTGTCTTGTTTGCTACAGCTCCATTGCCTTCAGAACTCATTTCCACATCTAAGTGCAATGAGTTTGCAAGATTTTTAATGACAAGGTTCAGAGTATTAAACATGCTATAAACTCCACAACACAGATAACAACCCTGCAGCCATCCAGACACTCAGAGCTGACACACTTCACCCCTGTCACTGACAAAACAGTCCAAGAGATCATCTCCAGTCTTCATCCACATGCTGCCTTGATGTGTTACCCACTAGATTTCTAAAATCTGTGGGGAGCAGTTTGGAACATTTCCAAGGGCCTTGAAAACTGCTGTCATCAAGCCTCTCCTAAAGAAGAGCAGTCTTGATGCCACAGTACTGAACAACTATGGGCCCATATCAAACCTGCCATTTTTAGGTGAAGTCCTTGAGAAAGTTGTATACCAACAACTTACTGACTTTCTTCTGCGGAACAACTGCTTTGATGATTTTCAGTCAGGTTTTAGGCCCCATCACAGCACTGAGACTGCTCTTATCAAGGTGACTAATGACATCCGCCTGAACACCGACACAGGCAAAGTCTCTGTCTTAGTTCTTCTGGATCTGAGTGCTGCTTTTGATACAGTTGACCATGTGATCCTGTTACAAAGATTAGAGGACTGGGTTGGCATTTCTGGTACTGCCCTAAAATGGTGTAAGTCCTATCTTGAAGACAGGAAGTACTTTGTTGCAATCGGTAACTGTGTTTCAGACCAAATGGCCCTGACCTGTGGGGTGCCCCAGGGGTCCATCCTGGGACCTCTTTTGTTCAATCTTTACATGCTCTATTTGGCCAATTAATAAGCAGCAATAACGTATCCTACCACAATTATGCAGATGACACTCAGATTTACATCTCACTGACAGCAGGTGAATATGGACCTGTGGATTCACTCTGTCACTGCATCAAACAGATTAATGAGCGGATGAGAAACAACTTTCTCCAGCTAAACACAGACAAGACTGAAATAATCATCTTTGGCCCACAGAAACAAAGACAAGGTGTCTGTAGTCACCTCGAGTCTCTTTCACTAAAACCTACAAGTCAGGTTAGAAATCTCGAGGTAATCATGGACTCAGACTTGAACTTCAGCAGTCACATTAAATCTATAATATCATCAGCATTTTACCATCTCAAAAACATTGCCAGAATCAAAGGTATACTGTCTAAACCAGACCTAGAGAGACTTATTCATGCGTTCATCTCCAGCAGGTGAGACTACTGTAATGGTCTGCTCACATCCAGAACACTGCTGCTCGGGTCCTGACTAAAACCAGGAAGTATGACCATATTAGTCCTGTCCTCAGGTCTCTGCACTGGCTTCCTGTTGCTCAGAGAATAGACTTTAAAACAGCTCTGCTTGTGTACAAATCTCCATGGCTGAGCACCAAAATACATCTCTGACATGTTGGTCCCATATGAACCATCTCGGCGTCTGAGGACCTCAGGGACAGGTCTGCTGCTGGTGCCCAGAGTCAGGACTAAACTCGGTGAGGCAGTGTTTCAGTTTTATGCAGCTAAACTCTGGAACAGTCTTCCTGACGATGTTAGACAGGCCTCTACTCTGACAATGTTCAAGTCCAGACTTAAAACTTTTCTTTTTAGCTGTGCATATGACAACTGAAAATGTTTTATCTGCACTCTTCTTTATTATTATTTATTATTTGTCAAAATAACCTTAATATTATTTAAGCAATTAAATTGAGTTCTGTTATTTTTAACTGTCATTTATTCTTAAAAGTTAGTGAGATCGGGAAAGGCACGGGGTCCGTGTACCTGCTGGCCTTTTGTTTTCATGTTTCCCAATAAGAAAACAAAAAACGGAAACGAGCCCTTATCCAATTACTATTTTATATTAGGCTACTCTGTACATCAAAACTCAAAAAACAAAAAATGAAAACCCTGAGTGCTGTATTTTTCATTTTTTCTGATTTGTTTGACCTCAAAGTGTGCCTTGCTCACTGTCTGGACCCAGGCAGCCTTTGTGTGCAGCTGTTTCAGGGCAGTGCTCGGGCGGTGTGCTCCTGTCACAGCTGCAGACAGGTGAGGGGCGTGTGCCTAAGTGATCTGCTCCACTGCTACTGTCCTGTCTGCCCTTTAGACTGAGAAGCATTTAGCCAGTTGCACACTTGGCTCCTTCAAACCTTTCACATGGGCTCGTTTTGGATTTGTTCTTATGAGCAAGTAGTGGCCACGCAGTTGTTGGGCGGTGCGCCACAGCCCACAGATCCCTCTGCACAGTGCGCCAGTGTTACCTCGGCATCCGCGAAGGCTGCGCGTTTGCATTAAACCTGCTGTGTGTCCTGGCGCTCACCGCTTTTAAGGACAGTGCTCCCATCACAGCTGCAGACAGGTGAGGGGCGTGGGCTGCTCCGCTGACTACTGTCCTGTCTACTTTCAGACGGGACATGCTTTTGCTATAGCAACTTGCACGCTCACACAGTATCCTTTCATGTGGGCCAGTTTTTGTACCTGTTTTTGAGTATGACCATAGTGCAACATGATCTCTGTCTCCGACAAGCCACTGTCCCAATATATTTCCATTGCTGATGTGACATACGAGCCGTGCCCATTTAGGATTCAAATGAGAGACGCAAAAAGTGAAAAATGCTTTGAGATGGCAGCAAAATGGCACTAAATCTGGCGTGCTATTTACACGCACTGTCGTGCTTTTACGTTGTGCTAAAAAGCAAAGGGAAAAAAAAGATGTAAACTGTATACTGTATGTCGCCGTGCCTAGCGCCCTGAAAGAGCGGACGATCCGGCCCATTGTCTTTTGAGACGAAGCCAGAGAACATTAAAACGCTTCAATAGCTCAGCAACAACAGGGCTTTAAACAGCATTGGTAAATTACAATATTTATAACTAATGAAAAGAACACATCTGAAAGTGTATAATAAAATATAATTTATTTTTGCAAACCTTTTGGAGTTGCAGTTACAACGTCCCCAACAGTCGGGGGTGCTGGAGTCAAATTTAGGGGTACTGCAGCCCCCCCCCAGCACCCTCCCTTCCCGTCCATGGCCACCACCTGATTTTATGAATGAGAGGAGCAGATGTTCTCATAAGTTCCAATAACCAATGACATGTTTTTAAGAAAGGGTAGCTTGGTTGGTATTTCAACAGCATTTTTTTTCACGGCCCACTGAAACAGTTTGCCCCTGTCATTTAATCTATTATTAATTTGATTATACCATGCTTTGTCACCACACATCAACAAATAGACAGTGATCTGTGAGACTCTAACCTGTGTAGAAATGCAGTTGGATTGAGATCTCAGATGCTCTGTGATGGATGGGTGTGTGAATCGTCAGTGAGTGTGACCCACAGGTGATTACAGGCTGAAGATTGGTTTTACAGCCCATTCATTAAAGGAGCATTTACCAAGAGGTAGGTCACACAATCTCTTAAACGTCAGGGATCACACTGAGAAGACAAAGTAGGAGGCTAGATGGAAACTGACTTGTTGCTAACGTTTTTATGTCTGGAAATGTAGTTTTTATAGTGTTAGAGTTTAGAAAATAGTGTGTCTTAGACCAAGTGTTTTGTTTTTTTTTTCGTCAAAAGAAATCCCAGACCAATCTATCAAGTATTAAACGCCGAAATCCACTAAGTTACCGGTGCACTTGTAAAGGTACTGTATATTGGGTACAAATAAGTTACAGCCAAAATTCAGATTGCTTTCAAATGTTTGCTGTACCACACACTTACGTAGTATTGTCCATTGCTCTTGAAATGATGTTACTGGTATTAAATAGTGCTGTCTTTTTGTTACTTGCTCAACATGTTATGGGTTTGTCCTACTGTATTTGTTTTGTAGAAAAAAACTTGTGGCTGTTAGGGGCAAATTCATTCATGTTCATTCATCCATTTGTTCATCCTCTCCCTCTTATTCCCGTTTGGCATTGTGGGTACATGAGACTAGCCCAGTAACTGTGTACACCCTTGACTGTGGTCGCAGGGCATTCATTCAGCAAGGGCAATTAACCTTTTTTGATTCACCTAACACATGCATGCCTTTGGATGGTGGGAGGAAGCTGGAATAATAAAATGAAATGAGTAGTACTTTAGAGTCATGTGCATGTTATATTTGTATGATGCATCACTACAGGAAAGTGGTAGCTGCCCTAATTTAGTTTAGACACGATATTACATCAAAACGTTCTGCATTTTAATTATTCATTTCATCCACCATCCATTTAACTTTTACATTAACTTTACTTTGCAGCTTCGCCCTCTCTCTTTTTGCAACCATTCCTCATCATTTGTTTTTCAGATGTAAAAAAGCTCTAATTACCACATTACATGCCTGCAACATATCCACAGTAAACTAAATGCCCATGTTTCATCCTACTCGACATTCATACAGTGTTTACAAGCAGCAACCTAAATACAGATTAGTATGCAACATATAAGAAGAGCAGAAGGTTCAGCATCAAACACTCACCTCTTGAGAAAGAAAGCATCAGAGTCTCTGTCTCCATTTCAGTTGTTTGTGTTCATGTTGTTTATATGTTTGTCTGTTTTATGAATTGCTTTGTCAAGACGTTTTCTTGGAGATGAGGCACTTGCAGGATGAGGATGGGGACCCTTGGGACAAAACAGCAGACGTGATAAATGTACAGTAAGCACCAAAAGGGGACTTCCCACTGCTGCACTGTTGCCAGAGATGTTGGTTGGCTTGTTTGTTGATATGTGTGCAAAATAACTCAAAAAGTAATGGTCAGATGTCACAAAGCAGCAAGTTAGTGGTTTCTTTATCATTGTGAGATAAAACAGCTTTGTGGCTCAAAACCCGTATATCTCATGGCTCAACTGATAAGAGCATTTATCCTTGAAATAAAAAAAATCCCTGCTTTGACTCTACACTTAGGCCCTATATCCAGCCACAATATTCGCTGTAAGCTATACTATTGAAGTAATGTACTGTCTCCATTTACATTCAACACCACACAACCCAGTCCTTCTGATACTTCAGTGATGAACGGTTTGTGTCTGTGTTTGACCTGGCGCAATGTTTATGTTTCGTTCAGGGGATCATCTTTTCTGTATATCCGCTTATGATCCTCGGGGTCGCGGGAAGCTGGAGTCACTCCCAGCATGCACTGGGTGAGAGGGATTTGCAGACAGACCATCGCTCAGATGCAGCTCTGAGTGGGTGGTGCTCTTTTTACAGTCAAGGTCAGATGTCTTCATGCTGTCACTGCTTGCAATCTAAAGATGGCATTTGTGAATTTAAATATTACATACAATGAACATAAAACCTAGACTTTATTATGTTTAGACCACCCTGCCACTAAATCAAATCCTTTTAGCCCCATTTTCCAGGGCTGGCCAAGCAACTGTCATCAAAGACAAACTCAGTTTCTAGGTCAAGCCTTACTCACTGCCAAAGCTTGAAAACACTGTTGGAAAAGTGAACAATGAAATGTCAAAAATAGCAGCATGTACCACTTAAACCCACTTTGTTGATGTTCCAAAAGTGGTTTAGAGTAAGTGATTCTTTATTAATGCAATATTCATATTCATATTATTTGTATTCTGTCCAGCAAGACCAATTCACTTTCTTAGCAAATTGAAGTGGCTCTGGAACCTGTCTCACATCAGCTGTTTTTCACCAGTCAGTCTTTCTAAGAATCTAGGGTCTGACACCTAATTAGCGCGGCTGCTAGCAGCGCAAGCTAGCAAATACAAGAGCAGAGTTCTTCGCAGTAACGGCAGTTTAAGTGCTGATATTATCCCTACACTTACTCGAGCTAACGCACAACTTAACTATATGGAGAAAAGTGAAGCAAGTTGTGGAGCACACGAGGATTTGCATGCGCGTCATCAGCTGGCCACCGTTATATATAAAGCTGCATACAAACAGCTGATCACTATGGACATAGCACTAGGGGCCTCCAAGGACAGCGGGTGTGAAAAGTGAGGGGGATTGCGTACAAACAACAAGCCCCTCCTGAAGATTTCAGGAGAGGGTCCGGGTGATGGTGTGTGTTTGTAAAGGTCAACTGAGAAAGAACAAAGTTACTGATCCTCTTGTGTCTTACTGCATCCAGGGTACAGAGAGAGTATGCTCCACTGCTGGGGACATTATAGCTCAGCTCAACATGTAGATAAATTTGTTTCTTCACAAAAACATGACAAGACTAGGCTAGATAAGCCATAGCTGCCAGTTAAGGTTATATGGTTATTGGAAATTATTTATTATAAATTATGGAGGTTGTTGGAAATGCCCAACCCTAGTTTCCACCTCAACTTACCTGGAGTAGTATTTGTTTCATTCAGGCATGTTTGAGTAGCCCTATATGCTGATGCCATCTCTTTTGCAAGAGCTCAAACATTCGGCCTCACCGCTCTATGTAGACATGTGAAACCAGGAAGTGCTCCTGCATGTTTCACCCGAGTCGTTCTGATAATGTCAGAGCTTAAATTGGCATCACTATGTAGCAGTCAGCGCTAGAGATGTAACATTCACAAATGATCGGAATCTTTAGAACGGCCCTTCAACGTGAACGATGAGAACCGAGTCAGTGATGCGCGAGTTGTTTTTTTTTTTTTTTCTTTTCTCAAAATAAACAAGCTCTTTTTTGTTTGCCAACCAAAACCTCATGAGAAAAAGTAGAAAAATACAAGCTCAAGAGAGAGTCATACGGAAACAGTAAGAGACGAGGGGAGAGAGGAGAGGAGCTCATGCTCAGACACACATTACCCAGAAGGTATTTTAGTACTAGCAGTACAGAACTACTGGAGTCTTTGGTGTCAGTATGTTTATTTACATCTTTATCTATGCATTATTTATATTGTTAACAATGTTCTTTGGTGGTGACTTGAGTTTTGAACTAAAAGTTGTTTTGCATGAAAGTTTAATGTTGCCTGCTTAGTTTTTACTGATAATTTTTGTGTGCACATATGTCAGGGTAGAATATTTTGCACATTTTTGGCATATGCAATCCTAAATGGTGGTCTCACTCTATGCAGAGGTATATGTGTTTATTTTCGGAATAAACTGACTGGCTTCTCAAAATGACATAAACCCAGAAATCTTTTGAATGGCTCTTTGAAATGAACAGATCCCTAAAATTTGGCTCCCATTAAAGATCCAGAAATCCCATCTCTAGTGAGCATATTCATCAATCTCTTAGCGTCATGTTGCTAACAGCCGTGCTAAATTTCCATTTTCATGCTCTGTCCTGTCCTCACCATTGCCAGCAGGGGGCAACAGACTCCTAATCCAGGCATTTTCTGCAAAGTCAAAGTAACAGCTCCCCAAAAGAAGTTGTTGTCCATACAATAGATTATAATAAATTATAAAATGTGAAATACTAAGGCAAAGGTGTCCAAAACTATTTCAAAAAGCCTGAAAAAAGCATAAAATGGCCCTGTCAAACTTGCTATAGATACAAAATAAACACGGACCTACTTTTTGACGTTTTCACAATGTTGAAGTTTCATATTTTGCCATAGTTTGTATGAAAACAATAAATAGTGGATCCAAACAGAAAGTTTAACACACAATCTCCTCTTTTGTCTTTAGCATAATGCTGCTATCTTCTGCGGGATACAGTACAGAGGTTCTTTACATAAAAATCTGTATCTAAAAACAAGTAAGCACACCATAATCTTATCTCCGAGCAGCTCAAAACCCCGCTCTCTTATTGACGCATTTGTGAGTTACAAATTGTCAGAGTATAATTTGTGGCTCAGGGTGCAGCTGAATCCCTTTTGTTTAGTGTTTGACAGCTATCATTGTCAAGTGCTGCCATTTTAATGAGTGGAAGACCTCTTGAGAGATAACCTCAGACACACACTATCAGTGGAGCAGTATTTAGATGAGGTGTTGTTTAGGAGAGCTGTCCATCATCTGTGACTGCCAATGTCCCGGGTCTCCTTCACTGCCACTCATTAGTCCCATGGCGTTTTTTTTTTTTTTCTTTTTTGGCAAATGACCAACCCTTCAACAAATCAGAGGTTGTTGTTGATTTATAAAAGTTGTATATTCAATTTTTATGGCTATTTTGCTATAACTGCTTAGCTCACACATTACAGCAGTTAACCCCATGCCACTCAGTACAAGCTTTTTATTTTCATTCTCCCACAGCAATTTGCCTCCATTAACCCTCTTCTCTCACTCTAACTAACTCCATGTCCTCTTTCACTACATCCATCAGTCTCCTATTTGCTCTTACTCTTTGCTTTCAACCAGTTGGTCAACATCCTTACCCATACAACATACAGGGTTTCTGCTGGGTCTTTAAAAGTCTAATCTCTTGCATCAGGAAGGGCATAACCTTTGCTAAATCAAAGCGAATCACTCCATGCTATGAGGCTTAATGATTTGCTGTGGCAACCCTGGAAAGGAAAAGCGAAAGGACAGAGGACAGAGGTTTTTCTAGAAGTAAATGTATGTAATTAATCATGTACAATCCATAAATGAAGCACAAAGAAGAAGATGGTAGTATTATATTTCTGTAGTAGTGAAATATTTCTTTAGTCCTGTTCAATTTTGGTCGTAAGAGTAGTGTACTTCAACAGTCATAGCCAGCAAAGCAAACAAACCATTGTACCCCTTTTGAAAAATGTCTTTCTAGTTGGATACTATTCCTTTTGTGTTCAAAGTCACTGGTCATACTGCACACTGCTGGCAAGATACACAATTTTATGTTTCATTATTTAGGAGAAGACTTTTTGAAGGCATTTTCACCCCAAGATCAAAATATTAGGTCTTGCAGTGTGTGCAAATACAAAGAACTATTTACATATATTTTCTCATGTGTGAACTCACAATACAGAAACAATGCACAGGAAAAGCCAATTTAATGCTACAATAATAAAGGCTTATCGTTTCCCTTATTACCCCATGTGAAAGTCCTCTCCCTTTTTTACTCTTTGTTTCTCGCACTTTTATCAGTAACACAACACTATGGATATTAAAGTCTCATATGGAAAAGGGAAAAAACAGATTTTATGTGCCACACGAAGCAAAAGCTGATGTCCCACTGGGTCCAGCTCATTGTCCTCACCCGTCGAAGGAAATCTCAGGGCACAGCAAGGTCACTAAAATCAGATAATAGTGTTTTTATATTAACTATATTCGACATTGGTGTATTTTGGAAAAAGTGGGTTTGTGCCCAAGGAAAAGTATTGTTTTCTAAAATAGAAATGATTAGATAAGCTAATATTTAAAGAAGTCAAAGACAAATTGTGTTATCTTGATAATAATGCACAAATAAAGAAATAAAATCTGTTTATAGTAAGCAAGCTGCATTCTTGTCTAAACTTTGGGGATACAATGTAGTGGCTTTCAAACTTAATTTCACATGCATTTTAACAGGACAGCAATTTAGTTTTATTAACTATTTATTATGCTATAAATATGCAATAAATTATTCATATGTAATAAGAAAATATTTACATTGTAGCCATGCGCTGAGGTGTGGCGTGGTTAGCAAAGCATTTACAGAGCAACTGCAGCTCGCCTCGGCGTTGTGGGTTTGTCTAGACTCTCCCTCCTCTCCCCCATGATTTCCTGTCACTACCATTTAATAAAGCCAAGGCCAATAACATCTTAGAATAATGCAGTATAGTCAGACAGTCAGACAGACACTTTGTATAAATACATTTATTAAATTGGAATTAGTATTAGATGTTGCCCACATAATAATAATAATCATGCTTAACAACTGTTTGGTGTTTTATGAGGAGAGGTAAAAAAAACATTTTATTCCAACTTTGTGGGCAGCTGTTACAGTCTTAGCAAAAATGTTCTTACGCTCTATCTATCAGTGGTTGCCAAAGCAATTCATTTGCAAAGGTTTTTATTTCAGATGCCCTTCCTGAGACAGCTCTCTCCTTGGGGAATCAAACCCAGGACTTCATAATTTTTGCCATCAGTGTTGATTTAAAGTTTTTCATTAAATCTGACTTATTCTTAAGCAAAAATAAACAGCTTCATAACTAAATAAGTCATTCAAACTGAAAAAGCCTGCAAATTTAAAGCTGAAAGTGCATGAACAAGAAACTGGAACTATCCAAGAAGTGAATGCCGGACCTGAACAAGTATTCAAGAAACCACCACTGTCACCACCAGGAGATAATAAGACTAATAGTTCCTTATATTGTCTTTTTTAAAGCTATTTTAAGTCAGGCAAATGAAAAAAAAGGTGCTGTTTCAAAGCAGTTATACAGTATTTAAATGCACTTTCACATGCAAGGTGACATTTATGTTACATGTCAGATAATTATCATAGTGCAGCATATGCTCCAGTTTGCTTTAACAGAAAAATGTCATAACCTTTGCAGCGCATAATACATTCAGCATTTATCACGTATGCATGAGTACATTGTGTCTGCATTACCCATAACAAGTCAGCTGTGTAAAAATATGATTTTTTTTATTTCCAACACCTGGGCCTTTGTTCATTAGTTTATTTTTTTCAGTTGCAAATGAATGGGTAGAGTTTCATGCCAGCACGTGTCTCCAACAACACAGCAGGGGCTCTGCCAAAACCAGATGGATGGAGAGAGACAGAAACAAATATGGCACGGTATGTAGGCCCCTTGTCATTTCTACAGATGTTTATTGATTTAGATATCAGGTGTCTGTTGTGGGACTGGTCGTGCAAACAAGCTTATTTGGAGTCAGGACAAACAACGTGGATTGAAAAGGAATTGGTCCGTGCCCCATTCAGGAATGACAAATATTTCTCTCAGTTAACTGCAATGAGCTATAACAAAATGTATCCTGTCATAGCTAACAACATGACTTCTTCTTAGACAAAAGTTTGGAGTAACCAAGGTTCAACTACAAGTCCCTCTGGTTACGGGGTATGCTCTCTTTAAGGTGTCCTGAACAATTTTACACATCACAGAACAAAAATGCTGATTCATGGTTTTTAAAAGGTGCTTGAAATTAGCATTCATTTTCCTTAATTGACTTTACAATACACAATGAAGAGATCTGACTGTGCGCTCCAAGCTACCATCTTGGACTCAAATACAACATGGGAGTAAAATTCTCAACAATATGGCCTGGCATTGGTGCAATAAGTTAATCTAATTTATTTACAAAGGGGGGTCACTGAGCATGTTGAACCGCGATGGAGGAAAAGCTTGCTTTAGGAGCCAGTAGTGACACTGTGGCATTAGCTGAAGTGCTATAAACTGCGCTGACCGTGGTTTGACCTGGGACAGACAAAAGCTGTGACGCTGGTCCTAATTGAAGTATCCCAAACAGAAAACATCTTTGTCCCACTAAATCGGGACAGGTTGATTAGCGTGTTTGCTATTGTCTTCACATTATGTTCGGAAAATATCTTCCCTGAGGTCACTATTGTATTTTTTACAATAGTAAATTACCATAGGGGTGAAATACAGGCCAAATAAAGTCAAATGTGAAATTATATTATGGGACTATTGATATCACTTCCTGAGCGGCTCATGCATGCTGTATTTGTCATTCTGCTCAATGTATGGTACAATTGTTCTCATTATAGTTGGCTGACTTGACGAGGCACTATAATTGGAAATAATTGTTTGATGCTTATGATGCAGTGGTTTAAAAATCAGCATGCATGTTATTAAAATGCATAGCAAAGATTGTCTCTGCATCCAAAATACAGCACCTATGTAGGAATATGTCAAAAGTTTTTATGTTATTTCAAAGCATGTTTTTTTTTTCATTCTGCTTTGAGGACACAAACGCCTGCAGTGTTGTAGTTGAGTCACCATTTCTCTTGAGTCCTCCATGTTTGAGTGCAAATCCAAGTCACATAGGACTAGCAAGTAGAGTCTAATTGAGTCAACCCCGAGTCACCAAAAGAAACATCCAAGAACTTGATTTAGAATTGTTATCATCTGAAAGCGAGTCCAAGTTGCAAGTCCAGACAATTTAAGCAGAGCCGAAGAAGAGCTTTCTTAATTATGCCAGAATGGAGCTCCTAAAACACCACTGAAATGAGTCAATATTTTCACCTTTATTTGTGATTACAAAAATAAACAGAACTTGCATGGAGAAATTTTCACACAAAGCACTCTATTGTAATTTCCACTGACTTTACACTTACAGTATTTAGGCACTAACTAACAACTTAAAACCAGTCCAGGATGAGTCCATGTTGCTCAAGTCTGAGTCCAAGTCCATAATTTATGTTTAATTTATTCATATTTTTTAATCTATCTCAGGCCTACTTTAAACGCCAAGCCCTGGTAATACAAGATTTTTTTATTTTTATTTTGTGTAAATAAAGTAAGAAGTGCAAGGTTTACCATGGGGGCTTCTTATATTGGACTTTTGTCATTGGAAAGTGACACTGTAGACCATGTGACTTGCATGAAACATTGATAAAACCCCAGTGTTAGCCTGTGTCATTCATAATCTATTTAGTGTCAGCCTCCTCTGTGCAGCCTTCGTCTTGACTTATGGCTTGTGTTACCAGGGAAGATGCATGATTGGAAAAGGTCAACAGTATTTGCAAAAGACACTGTCACACTCTACAATTGCCACATAATATATTGAACATTCACAGCTACTGCAACGTCAAAAGGCACGAGAGATATGAAGCTAAATAAATGCTATGGAGAATTATTTGTCAAGTCAATTTAAGCAACCCAAGGGAGGCACTTGTACCAATGTTGATTTATGTTCTTTTGTTTATTCCTGTTAGGGGTCACGGGTGGCTGGAGCCTCTGCCACTCTGGCAAGTTCGTCACAGGGCTGACAGCGAGACATAGAGACATACACTGACAGAAAATCAATCACTCTCACACTCATTATAGGAGCAATTTAGATTCACAATGCATGAATGTCTTTGGACAGTGGGAGGAAGCCAGAGATAACCCATAGTAACACACTCAGGGAGATCCTAATTGATCGCACCTAAGAATCGAACTGACAACCTGGACAGGTTCACTCTGCCACTGCACACCCTTGTACCCATATGCATAATACTGTACATATTATCAATAATTAATATTGCATTAGTCTTATATAGCGGTTTTATAGACACTCAAAGTTGCTTTACATTTTCATATAATCACACTGATACATTCACACAGACAAGGTGGGTCAAGTGTCTTGCCAAGGACACAATGACAGTATGCAGTGCTGGCAGCAGGATTCAAACCACCAAACTTCACATCAGTGGGCAAACGTCTCTACCAACTGCACTACTGCCGCCCCCAAAGTAAAATATAAGGCTATGAAGCAATAAAGCCAATCTTGCAACTGTCATTTAGTGCAATAATTTGTACCTAGCTGAGCACAGTTGTGAGCAAAGTGTCTATTTATTAGCATAAATTATAGAAAATCTCTTGACAAATTATTTCCTGACAGCCTCATTGGCACTAACCATTGCCACCTGTTTGCTCACCTGCAGCTCCTGAGTCATTAGATCCAGCTTTTAATGAGGCCAGTGTATCTCATCTGCATTTATGCCTTTGGCCAGTGCTTTAGTAATCATGCCATGTCTATCAAACTCTGATGCAGAGTGAGACATGAATATACAAGACTCAATTTACACATTAAGGGGAAAAAAAGGTCACAATCAGAACATGCAGAGCACACAGAAAGGCTGTAGCCAGGTGTTGGCATGGCGGGTGGCAGAAGTGCTAACCATGCTGCCACTGTTCTAAACTTGATCATGTAGGTTTGTAGCCCAGGTGTGAAGGAAGTGTCTTTAATTAGCATAAATTAAAGTTAAATAGATTCATAAATTCACAGCACATGTTTTCACACCAAAGCCAGCTCCACTCATTCAGTCTGCTATAGCTCACCACCAACCAGCAGCACTGAACCATGTCTCAGTCTGGAGAGTGTATCTAATCTGCATTTATACTTTTATACTATTTATACTTTTATATACTTTTGGGTTGGTATCGCAGTAAAACATGGGCAGGGAACAGCCTGGACAGGGGCCGGTTATTTACATAGATTGACAGACAACCATACATTTTACGATTAATTCACTATGGGGCAATTCAGGGTCACCAATTCCCCTAACATATGCTTGTCTTTGGATGCTGGAAGGAAGCCAGGGTAATAATAATGCATTAGTCTTATATAGCGCTTTTGTAGACACTCAAAGTCACTTAACAATTTGGTGCATTATTCATTCACTCCTCAGTCACACTTGGTGATGGAAGCGTGGCTGCCATTTTGCGCCTATGGCCCCTCCAACCATCAAACCAACACATTCACACAGGCAAGGTGGACGCGGGCAATTTTTGTGATTGTTGCGGGCTAAAGTGCCTGATTTTGTGGGGGATTTTCTTAAAAGTTGCGCTAAAAGTTGCAATTTTTTTGTCTATAATTCACAGGTAAAAAGTACCAGAGGTGATAAAAATACACTGTTACTTGAGCTTTTTAAAAAACAAAAAAAAATTACCTACTAACTATAAAAACTAGAAAAATCTGTTTTTTAAACATATGTGAGGTGGTAATAATCTAATTAAAAATACCTGGCTATTACACTGCAGCTGATTCTGATTCTGTTCCTCTCAGATCTTCTCTGGTGATTCCTGTTGTGTGCTGTAGAACATCCAGTCATTAAAAAACAGAGGACGTTTGCTGTGCTATAGGTTTTTAGGAAGGTTATTAGCCTGCAACATTAACGTTTAAAGAACAATGACCTCTAACTGTTGTCTAAAAAGTTGAATGGGCAGCGTATTTAGACAACTATATCACCGTGGCAACGCAGACGGGCTTTTCAGAGTGACACCAGACAAAACTAGTAAGTACTGCATTCGTCTCCACCTTTAGTCCCATCCACACCTCTGCTGCTGCAGAGCACCTGTGACCTCATGTGCGCTCGACCTCTGCGCCATAGCTGTGTGTTGCTCCTCCTGCCGCTCTGTGAGTACGCCCTCCACGCTGCGCCTCCACGCTGCGCCTCCACGCGACTTTGTCTGTGAGTGCGCCGCACCTCCGCATCGCACCTCCTCGTCGCTTTGTCTGTGGCTCAACCCGACCATTACTCGGGCATTACTGGTGCGCCGCTGAGTGAACTGCTCTGCTCGGAACAGGGGACGGCCCGCAGACAGCGGTAAGTGCAGCAAAAGGCAGTTTTAAAGGAAAATCTCGGCTATAATTGACAAAAGTTGCGGAAAATTTGCGGAGTTTGGACAAAGTTGCAGGGTCGTGCTGAATTCGCGGGGTTTGCTTGATTTTGCGTTAATAGTTGCGATCGCAACATCGCGAAATCCTGGAGGGACTGAGCAGTGGAGATCAAACCAACAACCTTTGGGTTAGTGGGTGAGCGTCTCTACCAACCGAGCTACAGCCACCCCAAGAGCCCCATGAAGGGGACCAACTCAAAGAGATCATGTGTCATCCAGCCCGAGGATCCAACCCACAACCTGCTAACCACTCTGCCACTAGGCAGCCCCTATGAGAAGTATCAGTATCTTTTAGTGGCAGCATTTAAAAAGTGTGTGAGAGTAATTTTTAATGGTATCTGATGACAAAAATGTACCCGCAGTATACACCTCACACCCGTCCTTTCTTCAGCCAGTAAGCACCTACGGTAACCCAACAGGGACATGCTGTTGTCTATAAACAAACCTAATACAAGGACCTTACATTAGATCACACATTTCTATATATTTTCATGCAGAATTGTGTGTTTTTGTCCACTTTGGGTATAATTTGTCATTGCCTACATAGTGTGTTCCATGGTGTGGAGACTTATGCCCAAAGAAACTTGCACCGGCCTCATCTCCAAAGCTGTACATCAAGCACAAACAGCTTTTTATTTTTTTACTGTACTGAAGAAAAATTACCCCTTGTATGATTTTCATAATTTTTACTCATATAAGGGATCTAATTTATGAGCCATAGGTTCATAACTCTACAGCTCTCACAGTGAATTCCTCCAGCCTACTGAACTGTATCAGACCTAATGTACTGGGCTTATAGTGAGATTAACAAAGGCAGTATGAGTCGTGAGTTTGATGGACCCGATGTCAAGTGGCCTCTATATCAGACTAATCTTCTGCCATTATTCACTGTAGAGCACGTAGAGTGCACAGAAAGAGTCTGACCTTGAGTAAGTGGTGAGAACTGACCAGATACATCATCCATGTTATTAGTGGTATGCTCTTTGATGAAAAGTCAAAATGATATGGATAGCAATGAGAAAATATTAACATTTTCATAATCTATGTGTACAAATTGATCTTTGCAGTGTCTACTCTCTACACAGCCTATTATCTCTAAGTGCCTCAGTGTCTGCATCATTGTCCCCATTATGGAAGTTAATAGTGGAAAATTAGCATACAGTAGAACAATGTTCACATGACATTGCTAAGATGAACTGTGCACTTAATTTCAGTTGCCTACATGGCACATAGAGCTTTCCAGTGAAATCCGGTTTCAACCTAAAATATAATAAGTTTGTTTGTTCCTCTGTTTGTTTGCTCAAGATAACACACAAAGTAAAGGTCAGGTTTTGAATAAATTTTCAGAAAAGGCTAGCAACAGACTGAGGGAGAATTGATTAGTTTTTGCTGTGGATCCATAATAGCAATTCTGCCCCCTCGCAAGTTAGAGTGGATTCTTTGCCATTGAGAAACACAAGAGCTCAGTGGATAGAGCTAGAATATCCCCGATCCGAGTCAAGGTCCAGACATTGTATCTTTACCATTGCCAGATAGGGCTAAGTGCTTCTAGTTATTACTTGTTTCCAAAAGACCTTTGCTGTATATTTTTTATTGTTGGTATTTCTAAAGACCATCACAACATCACTCACAAAACATTTACATATTAACTTCACAAGATTTGATGATCACTTATTGTATTTATTGCTTATTTTATTATCACTATTTAAACTTTAATCAAACTAGATGACTCACTTAAATGGGCAATTAAATATATTTTTCATCTCTCCCAGCACACTATGTGAAGCTAGATGGCAATATAATATATACAAATATTCATAATGCAGCTGTGTTATTTAAAGAACTGTGTATAACTTTATTAATCACTCTAATCTAAACCAATGAGCCATTAACTCCAAGTGCTCTTTCTCAATCTAATAATTCACTGCTACATTTTTCCATTACACGTGTACAGTACCATATTTCATTGTCTTATGTGTCAGGCCTGGCATTTAACTCCTTTTAAATTTACACTTCCTCCTTCATCACATAGACACATTATTTAACAGGACATTTTTGTGCAGCAGTGTTTATCAAATTGTCTTCCCCCCTACATTTTTAGTTCATGCATGGTTCCTGTGTTTGGAGAGCTCTTCCTGTCGGTGCCAACTTTTCAATCGGCAAACAGCGTGGATTTACTGCCTTCCCGGTGAGGCTGACTGGAGCAGGGTTTTCTGTTCCCAATTTAGAAAAATTACATCTATTCTTTACAAACTGGAGGTGGAAGAAGCTGTCGGTAATCTATGCATTCAAGTAAAGGTTCTGTTACTTCAAAATAATATTACTCAAGTACAAGTAAAAGTGCTCAAGTACTCATACAGTAATTAATAATGCTCCTACAAATACTATTGCTACTTCTACTACTGCAGCTTCTACTGCTATTACTATTGTTACAACAATAACTACTACTACTTTTGCTCTTGCTACAATTTTTACTAATGCAATTACTACAATATCTACTACTACTACTACTACTACTACTACTACTACTACTACAGTACTACTACTTCTACTAGTGCTACGATATCTACTACTACTACCACCACCACCTACTACTACTACTACTGCCACTATAGTACTACTACTTCTACTACTGCTATTATTATTACAACAATAACTACTACTACTTTTGCTGCTACTACTATTACTAATACTATTGCTACTGCTACTACTGCATTACTACTATTACTACATTATCTACTACTACTACTACTACTGCTACCGCTACTACTATATCTACTACTGCGTTTACTGCGGTTACTACTGCTACTACTATTACAACAATAACCACTACTGCTTTTGCTGCTACTACTACTGCTGTTACTACTATATCTGCTGCTAGAACTACTACTAAGGCTCCCCACTTTACCAAGATATACTAAGTATTTTTTATTATTATAATTTTTTTTTTCAGAAAATATTTGCTTAGGTAAATTTCTTAAGTAAAAGCATTTGCTTCCTTCACACTACTGTTCAACTTTTGTTTTGCCAATGGCATTTACTTAAACTTTCACAGAGAAGCAGCTCCCTTTGTTTGTTATTCTGCTGGGAGCAGTATGGTAATGGTGCTCACTTTTGGATATTTTTTTGGGGACAGACACATCCAGACTTGGTAAACTTCCCATCTAATTAGCACTGATTTATGCTCATTATGTGAACTCCTGCTATGCTTCAACCTCCTTACTTTTGACCTTAGACTGTGTGTATTACATAATCCTCTTTGCGTGACCTAAAATGCTCTATGACAGGAGCGCAATGGCCCGAGCAGAGAAACCTCCTACACAAAAACAGGAACTAAACGTATACATTAAAACAACATAGACTGGCACTTTATATTTGTTGGCTTCGCCCGATCTCTTGGGAAAACAGGAAGTAGTGTGAAGGTTGTGTGCAGCAGTTCCCATGGAGAGTTATATTGTGTATGCTAAAGGCTGTGTTGGTTTTACACAACAGCAGGTGTCCACAAACTTGGACCAAGAGTAAAGAATCAGTGTTTATACTCTCACACAAGCTTATGACGAGTTATTAGAAGAAAAGTAAAGAAATCAAAAATAGAAGTGCTCTAAGAGGTCAGACCTCTCCCACAGCGTTGGTCCTATCTATATGATAAAGATATTGTGTCCTGATGTGGACTAGAACTGGCAATCATATAGTTCAGGGGTAATGTTCTGTCCATTAGGACAGAAAGCCTTTATGTCTCACAATGGTTCACAGCAAAATGTATTCTTATGTTAATTTACTGACCCCTTGTGGCTGGAGTTAGTATCTTTAGTTAACCAGTATCACACCTTCCGGGGTCGCCACATATTTACTGCTGCCGCAGTCTTCTCCATAAACATAGAGCTTGGGACAGGCACAAAAAAGTACACAGACTTGTAACTCCTTGTGGCTGGCTTTATCCCACCAAATCATCCCATTATAGACCTTTCCTGAAATTTTCATCAAAATCCGACAATTACTTTTTGAGTTATCTTGCATGTTATTGAACAGGCAAACAAACCTGCAAACAAACCAATGCCAGCGTAACATAACCTGATTTGCAAAAGTTATTACTATAGTTAGTCGTGACAAGTATAAGGATGTCAAAACTGTAGAATGAAATAGCAGCATATGTGAATGTTAATGCATAAAGAAAAGTTGCTAATTTAATTTTCTCCCTCTGGGTAGACTTGGAGTTCTCTCTGCTCTCTATGGAGGCAAACAAAACAAATTGATGCAATTTACTGCTTTATGCATCTGCTGTAGGAAAAGACATCGGAAAAGTTGTACTAAGTGACAGTCGGAAATGTCCCCAGATCACATCCACAAATTGTGCCTGAAGATGAATTGCTGAGACTCTGTAATAGTTGTTTTTTTAACACCCAGATGTCGATGGAGGCAATATTTCTCATTATTGTATATATATGGTTTTATAGAAGACATTTATCTCAATGACATAAATGTGCAGTTTATTCATTTTGGAGGGTTGGAAAGAGTGTGTGACTAGAGGAGACTGGAAAGGCCTTCAGGTTATTAATGTAAATTCATACATTTAGGCTGAGCATGTTATTGCTGTGCTCAATCATCTTCAAAGACAATGACAGGCTCCAGTTGTTAGTGATGGATCTTCTGTTGGTTTTAGATTCAGATGGTACAAGAAAGTCTGAGCAGCTTGGGAGTAATAGTTTCTCTTACATTTCGATGTGTATTATTATTATTATTATTTTATTAATTGTAGGACTAGGCTTCCACTTGATACATTGCCTACATTTTGCTCAAATCTTGCATCTTGCACTATGCTCAGACAAGTCCATAGTAATTAATGTTTTTGCTCTTTTGGTATATTCTGCAATCTACCTGCAATCTAGATCCTACTCTCACCTATGGTCATGAGCTTTTGGGTCATGACCATCTGTTTCTCCTGGACGTCACCCTAGGGAGTTGTTTTGGGGACGACATAGGATACGCTGGAGGGGCTGTTTCTCTCGGCTGGCCTGGGAATGTCTTGGGATCCCACTGGTAGAGCTGTGTCTGTGGTCTGTGGAGAGAAAAGTCTGCGTATCTCTGCTTAGACTGCTGCGAAACCACAACCCTGCCCCGGGGTCAGAGGAAAATGGATAGATGTTATATTCTGTAAGTATTTTAATTCCCAAATTATCTATCTTTTTATATGTAATAAAAAAATAACTCATAATTTAGGACATCAGGACCATTTAAATCGGGTTCTGATGAATATTTTGTTGACACGAGTAAGTTACAATAGTTGATCTTATACAACTTTTATTCAAGCTTTGTTTATAAGAAGATGCTTAACTTATCAAGAGTATTTGTACAGCTTTTATTATCTTTCGAGGGAAGTCTTCTAATGTCAAATGAGTACAAGAGGCTTTGATACTGACTCGTGCTAGTGTTTAATATCTGCAGTAGTATTTTGCTGCTCAGCTAATAGTTTAAATATCAACTGTTTTATTTACTTGAATCATTTAAATTGTCTTGTAACAGACTTTTATCATGAGTACAGTTATTTTCTTCTCACACACCGAATTTTAAATAACAAAAACTGATACAACTTTGAGAAGATAAAAGCCTTTTCAAACCTCTGTGGCCTTTGGGTCGAGCCAATCTTATCTCGATCTGAGGACGTCACAGGGACTATGATTTTCAGCCTTAGGCAGCCACCAACTCACTCACTTGTTTGTTTGCAGCTCAGCACCAGCCACCTCAGCCTATTCCCAAACTGTGTGTTAGGTTTGAAGAGAAAATGCCATTAGAGACCATCGGTGAGCAAGTCAGTGTCAGTCTGTCAAATGGCCTTTTCTTGTTCTTAAGGGAAGATAACACAACAATGTCCTCAAAGTACACAACACACTCACAAAGAGCTGTATTTCTCAGTTTAGGCCTAAACTTTACTCCGTTCTGTTGCTCTTCCTAAAAACTCTTTACTATTCATGTGGTAAAATAGAATGTTTGGGATTTGTTTCCATAGTAATGATGACATCACTGATCAGTAAAAATATGACGTTACTATAGAAACAGTAATCTGATGTATCTCAGATATATAAAAACAGATGCCCATTGTCTACTCTTTTTCAATTGTTTGATTCTTTCTTGTGGAAATCATAGAAAACGTTACCGTGAAGAATGATATAAAGAAATAATAATAAAGAAATATGGGAATAGAATAGATTAACAGTTTAACCTGATTTATTTTATTATTTCTCTGATGGTTTAACAGTTCATCTTAAGGTTTCTCATATATTTAGGCTCACTGTCTAACAATGAAGATCAAGCCACTGTGACTGAATAACATTACAACTCTACATAGAAATATAGATAAATGTCGCCATTCCTTTTTGGCAAGACTAAGACTTTTGATGAGGAACCATTCAGTTACTTTGTGCAGGAACCTGGGTTTGTGCAAGATATGTGAGTTCACAAACTTACAAAAATCCATCTTCCATCTGGGAGTCTGAACCAGTGGTAATTTAACTAATGATGAAGCAGTAGTGTCACAAGAGGGGGCATTTTAGGTCTGCTGACAGCAACAAGCCTCTTAGTGATAACAACATAGCAACTGAAAGACGCTGGCATATGATATCAAGACCATCACCATCACCATAGTGTAATTGTGGTCAGTACGGTTGCTTTAATGCAACAGACATAGCAAACAGAGATGACAGAGATATGAACCTCTGAAACGAAGAGTGTAGTTTGCCAATAGCTTATATAGGAAGAAGTAACTGTCCCTGAGTTGACATATTGACTGGTCAGGGACGGACTAAGATTAGCTGGTTAGGGTTCACATCACATGCCTAGGAGACAGTGGGAGACAGTGGGAGACAGTGGGAGACAGCAGACACAGGTCAACTAACGTAACCCAATATGGAGGTCAAAACAACGGGTCACAGCTGCTACATACAAGTCAAGAAAGCAGGAGACAGTAAATAATTTATGACATCAGCATTGATGCTATACATTTGCAAACTCACCTACATTTTTATGACATTTGTGTGGCATGTTTTACTTTTACAGTGGTTTGATGTTGACTACATTATGGTAGATGGTCACTATCGGGTGCTTCATCCAATCACCTCCATGTTCTTCTGGAGTTAATTCTGCTCTGTGTGGCCTACACACTGGCCTTGAGGTCAGCCCATGCCTAAAAATCTCTATATTGGTTTAGGTCAGCATTGTCTCAACTTCACAACTAACCAGTAGACATTTGGTATGCTAAAATATACCCTTCTTTGTGGGAGGGCTATCAGAAATGCATGATGCATCTCGGCTACAAGTGGGAGTTTGGCCTATTTACCACAACACTGCTGTTTCCAATCAAGAACCAAGATGTGATGAGCACAGAATGGAAAATATCATTAATTGTCTGGTATCTGGTACTTGTGATTCACAGCAGTGTTTTGCAGCCTCAGTATAGTACCATCAGTGTCTATACGCCCCTTTCTGATTGCTTCCCGGACTAAGATTAAATAATTAACAGCATCGTCCTCCTGCTGGGCTGATTTCCTCAGTCCTCAGTGCTGGCTTAAACTGGTCTTGGTCTCCCGCTGGTGTCAGTATGTCCAGGTCTTGGCCCAGATTCAGCAGTAGATGTAGTGACCGTGGGCTTGTGCGCTCTCAGCATGGTGCACACAATCACTGTATATCTCACTATAGGTATGTGTTGCGGCACTTTCTGTTCAGTATATGAGGATACTAATTGTACAGCATGATTAATCAACGCTTATCAAGGATTTTAATATATTCAGCTCATACCAGAAGCTCTGGCCAATTACATGCTTTCAAATACAGGAGGTTTGAGGGTCCCCCTAGAAAGTGGCTATATAAATTAATTGCATTATTATCATTATTATTATTATTATTATTATTATTATTATTATTATTATTATTATTATTATTATTGGCCATTTGTCCACACTGCTTGTCGATAATACAGAGAAAGTGTAGTGTGGATAAACTGTGGCAATGCATTCATACAGCAAGGCACAAATATTTGCATCTAACACTGAAGTTAAAAGTTGATGTAAGGTAAGTAGCATTTTTGTAATGGCCAGTTGGTCCAGTTTGGCCTTTTGATTAAAATTAAAAGCAGGAAATGTTGCTGTCAGTGCTTATAAGGCAGCAGAAGATCTCATATTATAGACTTGAACTGTTCTTAATAAGGTCATAGGCTGATGATTTTTCATTTAAGACCAGGCCCCATAAAGTCATGGGCCACTGGTTACACTGTCCAGGTTTACACTGCACTGCATTACAATAGAGAAAAAAATATAACTGCTCTTTCCTCTTTGTATTTAAATTGAATGTGTATCTACTCTGAAACTGGTTTATTTGTAATGTGACTGGATTACACAAATATATTAAGTATTTGTTCATATCTGATGCAGTACTTATTTTGAGTTTGAGACAAAGCTCCACTAACTGTATCAAGAAAGGCTTTGGATTTCTTGCCAGTCCCAGACAGTCCTTTATTTTAACTGAGCAACCCAAAACGTCTTATCCACGCTCCTTGGCTGCAGCTACATGCCCCGTCAATGGGACGTCCCACTCCAGTTGGGCTAGGTCACTGCCCACTGACCCCTGTTTAACTGTAAGTGATTTTCTCACAGTGGTTGGCCCTCTCATTCATGTCCGGTCAGATGTGTGCTGATGGAAAGGTACAGTAATGAGACTGAGTTTCTGCCAAAAGTGACCTCGCCTCTCGCCCCCCTCCAAGAAGCCATTGTAACCCTGTGATAATGAGTCAAAGTTTGCCTTTCCCATGCACCTGCTGTTTTCGGATGGTGCCTTGTATAACTGCACACACACACGTCAAGAAGCTGTATGGACAAAAATGGAAATGGGAGCAAGAGGTGCTGTATATAAGGAACATCCCCTTTAAGTCAATGGACACGAGGCGCTTGTAAACAAACAGCTCGTCTCTGAGACAGCACTGCTCAGGAGTCAGCACAGAGGCAAGTGTTCACTGTTTGCTTTCATCCACAAACTCCTGCTCAAACCCCGCATCTGCTGCACACTGTAGTTAGTTTATACAGTTTTTAGTGCGAATCCTGCCCGTTGTAACTTTTAGTGTGTTATTTACTATCCTTTTGAATTCTCGGCTACATAAAACAACCAAGAGTCTTGATATTTGCTTATTTATCTTGCTAACGCTACTGAAAACACCGGCCTCCTCCTCCATTTTGGCTCATGTGTTGGCTGCACTTAGGCTCAAACTGTGCAAAGACTCACGCAGCTGCAACAAAACTATGCATTTTTGATTCCATAACAAGACCACAACAATATCAAGAGACTTTTGCTGTTCATTGCTTCCTTGATGTTCATTAGCTTTTTTCAGTTTTGGCAGCACAATGTGATATGAGCTGGTTTCCTGGTTCAATTCAAAGAAAATGTAAGATGTTTAGACTATGGAATCAGAATATTAATATGCCTAACAATAAAATAACTAAGAAAGTCTTTAACTGGAATAAGACAAAGTCACCCTCAGCTGCAGAGCTCTGAGCTGTCTTTGCTGAAGCACAACTTCAATATATATTACATAACAATTTGTCATGTAGCATAAACAAGAATCTAATGTCAGCATATGAAGAAAAATAGGTGAATGGGATAATGGCTAAACCAAAGTTGCAGACATATTCAAATAAAAGAACATTTAGCACAGAGTTTTATGTCATTGCAAATTTGATTGCTCTGCTGCGTATAGGAATCCTTCCTCTGGCCTTACAAACCGGGAGATTTAACCAAATCCCAGAGAAGACAGACTGTGTGGAAGAGGAAAGTGAAACTCATTTTGTTTTCTATTGTCTTCTTTATGATGAATTTTGAAACTCACTTGCTAAATGAGCTGTTTGGAACACAGATGCTGATAAGTTAAAATGGTTGTTTAATTTCAATGTGTATAAATTGGCCACATTTGTTTCTAAAGCCTGGAAGAAACTGCAGTTTTGTTTATTTAGATAAAGTTTGGATTTTATATTGTTGTATATATTTACTGCGGCTACTGTCTGGCAGTTGGTCTTTGGTAGTTGATGGTGTCTTAAGGGCTGGGCACATCTGTATGCAAGACACGCACACACGCACACACACGTCTTTGGACGGTGGGAGGAAGCCAGAGTACCCGGAGAGAACCCACAGTAACACAGGGAGGACATCCAGACTGCGCTCAGAGAGTTTGTGAGTTGTCTGGCCTGAGGATTGAACTCACAATCTCCTGCCTGGGGGTGAAAGCACTACCAGGCAACCCAAGCTACTGCAGTCCGAATTAAATTAAAAAGACTTGCTTGACAAGCTACTGTACAAAAAATGTTTTATTTAGAACTTCTTTTCTCTGTGGTGGGGGTGTAGTAGTAGTAGCAGAAGCAGTAGCAGTAGTAATAGTAGCAGTATTAGTAGTAGATTACTACTAATTTCATTTCAATAGTTTTTTTGAGCAATATTTGACTTTACTTGAGTATTGATGTGGAGTACTTTTTCCACTTCTTAAGCCTGGTAAAAAATACACTCCCATTATTTTCTATGAGAGTCCTCACACCGGCCACACGGTGGCGCTCGACCTTGCGTCGCTAACAGAACAGCGCAGTCACTCCTCACACAGCCTGCGGCAACTTCTATCACTTTGTCTGCTTGTTAACCAGTAAAACATTTTAAACTCCACGTTGTTCATGTTAAAGGTTTTTCAAGTGCCGAGACACACCAATGATGCGCAGCGGCGCTCCGCGGCCGCTGTGCGTTGAGCTTTAGTGTCACTTATTTAGTAGTTACACATTCTGGAAATATATACTGTAATATCACCTTCAACATTTTTATGTGGCATCCTTATAAATGTGAACACATACATTTTTGTTTTTGATTATATCTGTTTCAACTTTTATGTATAAAAAATAATTACTACTTTTATTGTATCTTTGTTCACAGTTTTCAACACTGAGAAAACAACGGGCATATTGTAATCTTGGTCTTACAACATCAGCTTTATGGTAATGTCAAAGGAGTGCAGTACAAAAACCAATGTGCCAAAAATCTAACTGTGTGGAAGTTCAGAAGGTTTTTTAGGGCAGATGGGTAGGAGAATCTGAGCACTTACTGCTTTTTGCTTTTAAGCAATGTAAAAAAAATATAAAAGGCAAGCAAGACATCAAAGGAAACCAAGAATTTAGGCAGAGCGAGGAGGAAGGGTCAGGACCAAGAAAAATTGAGAAGTCCTGTGTGTTGGTGGAGGCATGGGCTAAAGAGAAGTCTACAAATGAACACAGCAAAACTAAGCTCTCTCCAAATCCTTGTTTTCCTTGTAACATTTTTCTCACAGCTTTATTATTCAGACATTATGGGCCTGCAGAGACTTGTCTCAGTGACAAATCATCCCAGATGGACCCTAAGGACTACAACCAGATGGATTATGGGGGCTTACAATGGCCTTAGTTGGAAAAAGACATTGAAGTATTGATTGTGAGCAACTGAATTTAATTCAGTTGTGTCTCGAGCTTCTATTGACTGAACTGAAGTAGTGCATCAATGAAAGTGAATCAATATAATCCCACGTCTTATATGTACTCTACATTTCTAGCCTTTTGTTGTCCTTGTCCCAGTTTTTTGACATGTGTTGCTGCCATTGACTTCAGAATGAGCTTGTATCTTTTATGACATGGTAAAATATAACTAATATGTTTCCTATGTATTGAATATGTTTTTTATGAGATCTACATATCATTGCTTTCTATTTTATTAACATTTTTACACAGTATCACAACTTTTTGGGGGATTGGGATTCTACAAGACATGGAACTAAATGCTTTTGTTCAAACATGCAGTAAGTCTAAACAATAACTTCACTGTTTTGTTCTTCTTTTTGATACAAGGAACTAAACTACCTCTAAATACAATCAGATAGACATACAGCCAATCAGACTCCAGAGGGCAACACTGACACAGAACTGCTTCAGGAACAATGCAATTTAAAAAATATACAGCCAATCATAAACAAATTGCCCCTGTCCTTGTTTTACAGGATATGCTGTCATTTGACAAGAGTTAGGACAAAACAAACAATGCCACCAGCTGCTTCTTTGTCCTGAAATCCTCTCTTGATTGTCTTTTTTTTAACACATCTAAATTGTCTCTACCTTCTCTGTCTGTAAGCCATCGTGTCTTTTAAACAATAATTTATAGAAACAGATGAGTAAAAGTTGTAACTTTAGCCTCAATCTTAAAAAAATGTGCTTTTATCTTCTACTGTGAATTAGTATTTCCTTTGGGAATCACGCAAAAACAGAAATGCATAAATAATCCACTAAGTAAGTTGGCTTCATGGAAATAATAAATATACATGACATGAACAATAGCTGTTTTGCTCTTGCACTGCTCATAGCACCACTTCTCTTTTTGCACACTTTGTCCTTGATTCAAATCTCTGTATCTTATCTGCAGGCTTGTTTTGTCTTCACTATAACCATATATTATTGTATATTCATGAATATCCCTTAAAATTTGACTCGGTTGAAGTTTCTAAACATGCATTAGTACATTAAAATACAAATAAAAAGCCATACATCCAGCCTCTAACTCACAACTCAACTTTGTAAACTTGTCTGCAATAAGAACCATTTTAGAAACTAACTCTAAAGTTGCCTGTATCTTGCTGGGCAGGGCAGTCTAACTATGAGACAGAATTATGCAGTATGATATACTTCAGTGACATTTTAAGCATGAGTAACATTTCATTGCTTGAGGCATCTGGTCATTGTCATTAAAAACCTTTTACTGATCTATTTTTGGTATACTATTAATATAAACCTCTGCTGCAATCCAGTAGCTATGCCAACCGTGTCAATTTCTAGGCTTTCATTTATAGTTACTGCACTTTGGGTTTGGGTGGCTGTAGTAGAGACATGTTATCAACTAACTTCTATAAAATTTCCACAGGTCGTCCCACCTCACACCTGTCTCCTTTCCCTTCATCTGAGCAGAGCCCAAAAACTCTTGACAGAAACATATGGAGCACTCTGCGATGTTTTTGACAGTTTGTACCCCGGTCTGTTAGGCCATATCCCGTCTTCTTTTCACAGCTCAGATCCCATGGGTTTCATTCCACTGTAATACCTCTCAGTGACAACTCACCGCTTCACTGAGTCTCTCAGATACACTCAAGGTGCCACTCGAAGCCTGCAACTAAAAAGTTTTAATGAGTTGAATTGTTTTGATCTAGTGCTGAACTCTTGACAGAACAACTTTGATAGGTGTTGTACTTTCTGTAGAAGGGTGAAATTAGGTCAACAACTTCTTGTAATATCAAAGAAAATCACTTTCCTTTCCCATTAGCCCTGAATGAAGTGTTTGCAGTTAATTGGGATGTTGCTGTAGTGGGTTTATGCTGAGGATAACTGACATATCGCTTTAATTGCTTCCATAACATCATATTACAAGTCAGTTTTCAAAATATATCCATGTCCTCTCATGTTTTCCCAGGTTGCTCTGGGTTCATGCATTTACAACATAAAAGGTTAATTGGTGACTCCAAAGTGCTCCTGGTGATGAATGTGGCAGTGAATGCTTGTCTGTCTTTGTATGTCTGTGTGTGTCTAACTGGCCATTGTCCAGAGTGATCCCCCCATGGCCCATATGTGCTGGGATAGTGACCCATGACGCCCAACACGAATAAGTGAAAAAACACTGAGGTGAATGAATAACCTAAGCCTGTATGATCAGGTGATGGTCAGAATAACAACAGAAAAATGAATGACAAACAAAACACTCTATATAAAAGGAAACATCTGTGAACATTACCTTACTTTCCCTAGATATCCTAGAACCAAAGAGTGTACATTTTAGGGCTCCCACGTGGACCCCCAACTATACAACTTCCCTCTATTCAAAATACTATGTGTTTCTTCTTATATTTCTATGAAAACATTACAAAAGACACTGACTGTTGGCTAAAAAGTGTTTTAAAGTAATATTTTTAAACAAGTACACTGTAAAAAAAAAAAAAAATGCTGCAAAAACTCACTCAAGAATTTTGAGTTTTGGGGCCAACTCAAAATATTAAGTTTTCCACAACGCATAGTTTTTGTTCACTTAATTTGATGTCCATATGTCTAACAACTTTAGATTTTTTTTTTTTTTTTTTTTGCAGTATCATTATTTTTTTTTACTCATCTTACAGCCAACTTACTATCCATTGTTCAGAAAAAAAGTCATTAATAATAGCTTCTCAGTTAAAACATAATGACAGTTAGTAAAACTTAAAATTAAAAGGTTTTAGACGTATGAACATCAAATTAGGTGAATAAAAAAAATTTGAAAAACTATTTGTTGTTGAAAACTTGAGATTTTGAGTTGATCCCAAAACTCAAAAATCTTGAGGGATCCTGTTGCCTTGAGTTTTTGAGTTTTCTCTTTGAGCTTTTTTTTTTTTTTTTTTTTTTACAGCGTATATAACTGTAATTAATATCAAACTCAATTTCTTTTTATGTATTTAATATAGATAGCCTCTGGGACCCCCTGCAAGTACCTTTATAGACCCCCAGGGGGCCTTGGACCCCACTTTGAGAACCACTGTGCTAGACTATCCAGTACTAAAGTGTAAAGTTAAATAAGACTGTGTCAGGAACAAACAGGCTTCTCCAATCTATATTTTTTTTTTACTATTGACTTGAAACACAATAGTCTCTGTGTGTGTATGCCAACATTTCTGAACAAGACTTGATTGATTGTGAGTAATGATTGTGGAGAAATATACTTTGGGTGCTGTTTACCACATGTATCAGACCATCTGGTTGTATAGGTTTGGATGCAATGTACAGAAATGCAATCCCCAAACACTCCCATATATTTCTCCCAGCGATTTTGAAATACACTGCATTGTTGTGTGTGTGTTTTGAAGCAGCAGGCTGGATAACAAGCTGGTCTCAGGTGCAGAGGTGTGAAGCTTATCTGATGCATGAAAACAACAGAAGGTCTCTTGCGTTAATTAACAGTGTATAACCCCACACATGCCTCACAATAAAGACACTGGCCTCACATCAAATCTGACAAATTATCATAACATACAGAATAGCAGAAAAATAAAAGATGTAAATGAGTACATCTTTGACAACATCTTCTGTCTGTATACGGCAAAAGAATGAAAATTAGTGGCTCATCCCTCCTGCGGCACACGGACATGCTCCTCTCATGTTTTCTTAAATCCTTCCAACAGCCTATAGGCACACCTCTTGGGATGGTCTGAAGGCACTAGCTTCACAATGCTGTAAAGTCACATAAGACTGTGTCAGATACAAACAAGCTTCTCCAATCTATGATTTTCAACACAACCTTGGACCAGAACAGTCTTTTACTGTGTGTAGTGCCAACAGTTGTAGCAAGACTTAATTGACATGTGAGCACTTAAATATCCTTTAAGTGCTGTTTACCAGTTTAATTGATCAGTGTGTCATTTAATAGACAAGGCAATGTACAGAAATGCAGTCCCCAAACACTCCCATGTACTTCTAATGATTTTAAAATCCGTTGTATATTTGTGTACGTTTAGGTGCAGATGTGTGAAGCTTATCTGATGCATGAATGAATTAGCAGCATATAACCCCACACATCTCACAGTGAAGACATTGGCCTCACAGAAAGTCTGACAAATTATCATAACATACAGAACAATAACATATGTAAATGGGTACAATGGACTATGCATCTTTATGTGTAGAAAGCAAGATAAGTGTCTGTCCTTCTGAGCCTGTGATTAGCAGGCAGAGGAGTGTGACACATACTTGTTTCGAGTCTATACTCTATAATCAGGTCGTCTGAGATGGTTTTTCTACTTTTCTTATCAGGACACAAAAGGTCCAGAATCCATGAAGTCAAATCTATAATAATCCACAAAATGAACACTTTGTTAGAGCTAATAATAATTGTGCAGTTTACACCTTTCATCCTTTGAGGTTAAATAGCAGCTAATTAAGCTAAACAGCATTTTATACTGCATCCATTTTCTGTTTTAACAAAATATTGGATATAAGATGTACTCATTTGTAAAAACAAATCCTAAATCTTATTATTCTGAAGAGGGTTAAAAGAGGACACAGAAATAAGCCCTCCTAATTAGATCATCAGTAATCTTGAAAAAGTATTTAAGTTTAATTTGGCTACCACTTTAAAAGGGGAATATATTATGCAAAATCTCAAATCAAAAATTGATTAAAAACATAGCTAGAGTTGTGTTTTGTTTCAGTCACGTCTGTTTGAGAAATCCTGTATTTTCTGGCGCTGAGTTTGTGAGGCCTCAGAACGCTCAGTTTCATGTACCTCCGGCTCTTCCATGTATTCACTCCAGGAACACTGACCAAAAATCACTTCAATAATCAATAATTGCAACAATGGCTGTAAAACGTGCAATGCTGTTGTACAGGTGATCAAGATTTGTTTAAAAAGATAAATAAAAGAATAATTAGCCCCTTTAAGGTACCCTTATAATGCACTTGCAAATGGTTTTAAATGGGTTAATGAAGATAGTGCCCTGACCTTGAACTAAAACTGGAGATCTTCTAGTTTAGGCATAAATGCTCTATTTATGGAGCCACAAAACTCTAATATGATATACCTGATGTTGAACTTTTGAGTTATTTTGACAACAAACAAATGACATTTAAAAATAAGAAATAATTAGTTACCTTCAATGTTAATAGCTGTTACACCGTATCTCTAAATTAAAAGGTCAAATCAGTTAATTAAGCAGTCCTGTGTTGTTGTTTTACCACTGTCATTTGCAGTGTGTGCCACTTTAGCATTATCGTAAAACTAAATCTTTCATTTTGTCCTTGCACTCTAATATACTTCAAGTACACATTAATATGGAAAACAGTGCTGCATATTTTAACGTGATAAACCCTGATAAATTAATGAAATATGCCTTGCTTGTACTGACAAGGACACACTGATATTTTAATATTTTACCTCAAAAAGCACCTCTTTAACGTGTTGATTGTTATTGTTTTACACACATTTCCCCAAGAAACAATCACCTGTCTTGAGTGCTGCCTCCGTCTTGAGCTTGCCATAATTATGACAGATGTTTGGCAATCAAACAGTGATGAAATTATTCCTCATCTTTCCACATTATGCAGCAGCTCAGGGGCGGCCGTCAGTGTTCCTGCTCTGAACCACTCAATGCAAACGTTCCCGTAATTTATGTTTTATGTACAAGGGCTGCCCAGAGACATCAGGACTAATGCATGTGATGATGGAGGCCAATACTGTTTGCCCCTCAGGAAAACGGCATGTTATCAACACATGGTCCCACTTCCTTTTACATCGTGTCTCTAGTGTTTTCTTCTTAGCTCAAAGTATTTTGTTTGTGTTGAAAAATAATATAAATATTTTTGTCATGTGTGTTAGTTATAGGAATTTTTATTATTGTTAAAAAAAAAAAAAGATGTGCTGCAGTATAGCTCAGTTGGAACAAATATAGAGTACGGTGTACATTTTAGGACATACTCGGGCCAAAACCATCAGAGACAGACAGAACGGACTGAGACAGAATAGATATAAATTAGCTAATGGACTTAATTTAACAGTCCTGTCTGTGCTGGGAGTGACTCTCCTTCATTGTGGTCTCCATAAGGCTTGTTTTTTTCCCCCCCAACAGCTAGTTTTTTTTTTTTTTTTTTTTTTTACCGAGAGGGAAATCTAAGGACAAGGGCTGTCCTAGGACCAGGGCTGGACTGGGACAAAAAAACGGGCCGGGCATTTTTGGCTTAGACAGGCCACTCATAATTACCGGAACACAACCGACTACTAATTTATGTATGTCTTCCCTGGCTGCTTACCCACTGTGCTACACTTCCCCGCTCACTCTGTCCCTCCGGTTCCCTTTCAAAAATCCCTGGCTGCTCCTCTCCCTGTCCGCTGCTGCTGGCTTCACCTTCAACCTGCACCGTCACAGAGAACGTAGGGGCTACAGCAGCCCCTCCAGTGAATAAGTCTTTGATTTTGGCACATTTTGCAGCGTCTGAGATTCTTTAATTTAATTTTCTTGCAACCTCTCCGCACCCCCTTTCCACTTTGATTTCTCCATCTTTCCACGCTCAATACTAACGAAACTGGCGGGAGTCCTGAACGCCCCTAAATCATGGCACGGTTGCCTAGGACTTTAGCACGGTTGGAGGAGGTGGGCCACGCGCGGTTGCTCATGCATGCGCGCACGCAGACTACTACCTCTGTCATGTATGCAACTGTTCTTCTCTCAGTAAAAAGTGAATAAACTCCATTATCAACACTCGTCACAACACCACTGTTTTGCGCTCACCTTTAGGAAGAAGAGAACAGACAGCGGCAGTAGTTCTGAAGCCTTTCTCATCGTCTGCGGTGCCTTCGCTGCTCCTCGTATGTGGTTTATTCCAAAACATGAGACAGAAGACCGCGTCTCACGAACGAGACTCAAAGCAGAATCACAATAGCACAGATACTTCATGCTGCTGGTCTCACGTTTTCCACTACACCGGTTTTAAAAGTGTTAGCGGCTCGCTCGACCTGTAAACAAACCGCGCACTACGATGACGTAGCAGTCTGTTGCCCTCAGAGCTGATGACGTAACCGGGCCGCAGCACGGATCATTTGTGCAGGTGAGAGCGCGGGCCGGCGGGGGACTCAGACCACTCCCCAGTCGTACCTGGGCACAGCAAGGTTCGAATGGCCCTAGTGTGAGTGAAAAAAAAGGTGGACCGTCAGGCCTCCGGGATTTTGCCCGATATGCCAGATTATCAGTCCACCCCTGCCTAGGACTGTTTAGTTTAGTGTTTGTTTGTGTGTTTATATGTGTGTGTGTGTGTGTGTGTGTTTAATTGTATGACTAATTGTTTGTGAAGGCCATTGAGATGATTGTTTTTATAAATAAAATTGAATGGAATTGAAAGGACTCAGACCACAGCATCAGACAAAACGGCTTCAGGAACTGCCTCAGATTGCCTCAGCGTTGTGGGTTCAGAATCAGAATCAGAAAACAGAAACAGGTATACAAATGTATAAGTATATGCCACGACAGTTCACACATATCTTACAAGCAGAGCCAGAACTCAGTAGTCTAATTGCAGATGGAAAATAGGACTTGGAATACCAATATGCTTTGGTCAGAGGCATGTGATAACACCAACCTGAGGGCATTAAAATAAAATTTGAAGATAAAATGTACCTCTGGTTTTGGTCTATGATCTGTCCAGCTTTTCTAATGACCTAGCTCTCCCAGAGTTAGGCTGGGACATCAATGATTTGTGAACACACCTTAATAATACTGTGCAGGCTGTTCTTAGCTCTGACTGACAAACCACCAAACCAACAGACTTCTTCTTATCGCCATGATTTCCTGTCACTTCTTCACAAAATATCTCACCATTTTTTTTATTAGTTGCATGCTCAGCAAATCCAAGCTTTGGCCAGTAACATACATAATTAGGAGATACTCTAATTGGTTCCTCTCACACAATCCACTCCTGTCTTCTCTGCCCCAATTGTCTGGAGCACAGAAAGGTTTTTCATTTTGTCTCAGTCCATTTTTAACAACCTTCATCCCACAGAGGATGGCAGTGTTTTTGGATCATATTCTTCTTCGTCTGATGCATAAGCAGAAAATTAGATACATTCAATACTAATGACAGAAATACTCTAAAATGTTCCTTTTATACACAGACATCTTACTGAAATATAGCCTCTTAACCTAATTAGTTGCAAAATACTTCTCCAACTGTTTCTTAGTTGAGGAGCAGCATAGATAGAAGTTTAAAGTTTCAAGAAATTTGATGTCAGGTATTTGTCATGGCAAATTGGTCCAGTTATGTGTTAAAAAAGTAAAGGTATGTTATTATTGTGGGGCTGTTGGATTGGTGTTGGCCTGGGATGGAAAAAAATATATATTTGGGCAGTGTACCGTTACTGTACGAGGCTCACGAAGAGGGGAAATTGGATTAAAGAGGCTCCTGGTGGATTTTTCAGAAGACTGCTGCTGAGAATGGCATAGCACATAACCAGCAGCATCCAGAGAGAGGATTAGAGAGATGCTGATGAAGCTGGTGGGAGGAGGGCATAACAAACTGTGAAAAAGGCTGGAGAGAAAATCAGAGATGGTAAAGAAGTCAGAAAGAGTTTAGTTGAAGGAAGGTGGGGGTAGTCAAAGTCAATAGCCAATAGAAATGGTTCATCAGCGGGATGGAGGAGTTGAATGTTCTGCTTGTCTGTCAGATGAGTTATTTGCACACATATATATTTTTAGTTGAGGAAATTTTCATCTATGTAGCATAAGCTTGGCAAACAGAAAAGATGAACTGTTAAAAAATATGTCAAATGGCTTTAACTTGACATTTAGTGACACTGCTTAATTACCTGCATAACAACTTCGTAAAACCAGATGAAAAAATGTCACATTTGTCCAGAAAATGTTTGTGCAGAAGCCAAAAGAGACTTCAGTCATGTTTAATAGACAGCCCATTATAAAACTCATTGAGCCTCAACTCTGAAATATATTATGAACTATCACATTTACGCAAGGCAGAGGTTTGTGTTTATTGCACTGAGAGGAAGGTATCTCTAACTACATTTGTGCATTCAAATATGGACAGAAAAACATTTGAATATTTATGAAAGTCCGGGAGCAGTGTAATTTTTGAATTATGGGTGCATTATGTAAACCAGTCATAATGAAAAAGCATGAATCAGCCTTTATCTTAGAACATGAGGGCAATCCCCTCCCATGCCAGGCCATATACATTAGAACAGCATCAACTACTATTATGTAACATGTCAACCATTGTGTAGCCTACTATATATGACTTACAACTTAGTTACATCAGCAGTGGCTCTGTGTGATCACATGGCATAGACTCTACACAGTAATGAATACATACTCCCTGAGGCAATAAATCTATTGCTAAGTGCAGTATGCAAGCTTTTTATACATGCAATACATACAATTTTTTATTTGTTTTAATGGGTGTTTATCTATCTGAATAAATAATGTGACAGGTCAGTTTACAATGAACTCTTCTTGCTGAATATGTAATACCGAAATCTTCCCAAATGTTTCCAACACCCACAACAGCAGCTAACCTACCCTTTCTGCTTTTATTTTAATAAAAAATATATCAAATAAACAGTGTAAAATACTAATATATGACATGAAGTTAGGAGCGTACTTTAAAATTCTAGAGCCAAGTTTAGTGTCAGACCAAACAGTAATTATCTCCACCTTGTAAAGTCTTGTATTGGCAATTATTGTCAATGTTTCACTTTCCATCACACTTTTCTATTTTTGTTCTTTTTTGCACTGTTTCTCTGTGTAAACAAACATACAGTAGTGGTGCAGGGCTCAAGATGGGTCTTGGTCTTGAGGCCACTTGTTTACGGTCTTACTTTTGTCTTGGCCTCAGGTTGTTTGCATGATCTAGGGTTGGTTTTAGATGTCATTATAAGAAAAATACATTTTTATTTATCTTCTTTAATAACTGGCTCTGTCTAAAATAAAATAAGTTACTTAAAACAGCACCATGTACTTAGGTCTTACGTTCACATGCTTTGGTCTTATCCTAGTCTTGGTTTATCTTGGTCTAGGTCTTTATTTGGTCTTGACCTGTAAAAGTCTCGGTCTTTACTTGGTCTCGGTCCCCAAAAGTCTCAGTCTCGTTTTGGTCACAGTTCACTCTGGTCTCAGAGAGGTTTTGGTCTCAATTGGAATGTTCTTACTTGACTACAACACTAGTATCCAGCACTAAAATAAACACTTTGTCTTACTTTCACTCCTCCTACTCAACAGCACATCTTACTAGAGTGTGCAGCGTATCCAAATCATTAATAACAAAGCCTATAAGGTCTTGTTTTTCCACAGTTTTATTAAATGCAATCAAATGACAAAACAGTTATTCTCAGATCCAAGAAAAAGTAGGTATGTTTAGCTTTCATGCTGCAGATGACCTAATCAGTGAAAAGTCTACAATATGACACTGAGCACACTACCTCTATTATCTCTCTACACCACTGAGTAAAAGGAAACTCCTGCTAGGCCTTGTTTCTGTTCCATTTTACAATTGACTCTGTCTGCCAATGGCTTTCTCTCAGAGGTAATGGCTGCTGTTACTGTCCCACACACTTCTTGTCATTTCAGGTCTCATAGATTGAGGTTTTGAAACACCAAGGCAGTCCATCTTCAAACCTACAGATTCAATTCTCTGTCTGTTCACTGCGGTTGTACCGGAGCAACAAAATCAATGAAACCGCCCCAAAATATAACATTGGGACATACAGTATATCAACTCAAAACGCTGTCAGTATCCTGCAGTATTCATCAAAATCATATGAAGCTTTTCAATCACAGGGTTGCAGTCTTTATTGTACCAACTCCAGCCACAAGGGGCCACAAGTGTGTTGACAGTAGTACTTGTTTCAGCCCCAAGCACAGATAAATGGAGGGGGTTGAAGCATAAGGGGCATTCAGCGTAAAAAAAAACAACAACCTGACAATTACAAATTCTAATCAATAATACTTAAACACAGGGTAGATATACAGTCCCCACCGTTGTCAGCAGGGGGTGACAGACCCCGAATCCAAGCTTTCTCTGTAGAGTCAAAGTTACAGCTCTCCATAAGATGTTTTCACACATATACATTATTCTAAGTTATAAAATGTGAAATACTAATGCAAAGGTGTCTAAGACCATTTTTAAAAGCCTGAAAAAAAAAGTAATAATAATAAAATGGGACCTTTAAATACCACATTCATATTCAACACTGACTGATAAAACTAAGCAACCTTTAAGTCCTTTTGGTTTAAAGATCATCATGAGACAATGCAGTGAAATAATGGTAAAAAGATGGTAATAAGTTTGTAATGTAAGAGTCACAAATCCAGTTTAGAAAATGGTAATTATTCCACTAATTTGATTAGCAAAGCCACCAATTACATCCGCCAACACTCCAGCCTCTTCACTTTAATGAAAGGCTGGGAGCATTTCTAATTTGGCCCAAAATAGTGTCACAGTTCGAACACTGGATTTTCAGTAAGAATGGGCTTGGCACCATTTCAGGGATCTGCATTTGTCACTTTATCTTTAGGACCACAACTTGAGTTTATCAATAGATTTACCCACACAAAAGAGACTGTGTGAAGAATTTCACAAAAGTTTCACTCCCATATCCAGAATGAATGTTTTAGATTTAATGACGAAGGGTTTGTGTACTCGTGAATACTTTTATATGCAGCCCACACTCTCCAGAAGTTTAACAAGTCCCATCAAGTTAATTAAGACTCACTAAGAATTCCCTTTCTATTTTCTTTTTTACTTAAGAGGCTGACAAGCCGGTGATACGATCTGAGTTGAGCTTTGTTTACTTTGGACTTTCTACCCTTAATTAAAGATATGCACTATATTATACCAATAAAAGTCACTCTCCTTTTGTCACTATAAGAAAATAAACATTATGCAAGTTTGTAAAGTTGGATAAAAAGAGTGACTTGGTAAAAACAAGCAGGCCTTTGTGATATAGCCTTTATGCTCAGATAGCAAAGCACTTTAAGCATAACAAGTGTATAATAGAGTTGCATTACATTGTAGTATGTATAGTATTATATCCATCCATCCATCTTCTTCCGCTTATCCGGGACCAGGTCACAGAGGCAGCAGTCTAAGCAAAGATGCCCAGACTTCCCTCTCCACAGACACTTCCTCCAGCACTATCGGGGGGACCCCAAGGCGTTCCCAGGCCAGCGTGTCCTAGGTCTTCCCCGGGGCCTCTTTCCACTGGGACATGCCCGAAACACCTCTCCAGGGAGGCGTCCAGGAGGCATCCGGAACAGATGCCCGAGCCACCTCAACTGACTCCTCCGAGCTCCTCCCGGGTGACAGAGCTCCTCACCCTATCTCTAAGGGTGCGCCCAGCCACCCTGCGGAGGAAACTAATTTCGGCCGCTTGTATCCGGGATCTTGTCCTTTCGGTCATGACCCAAAGCTCATGACCATAGACCATAGACCATGAGAGTAGGAACGTAGATCGACCGCTCCTTCTTCACTACAACAGACCGATACAACGACCACATTACTGCAGACGCTGCACCAATCCGCCTGTCGATCTCACGTTCCATCCTTCCCTCACTCGTGAACAAGACCGCAAGACACTTAAACTCCCCTCCAACCTGGAGAGGGCAAACCACCCTTTTACGGTCGAGAACCATGGCCTCAGACTTGGAGGTGCTGATTCTCATCCCAGCCGCTTCACACTCGGCTGCAAACCGCCCCAGTGCACACTGAAGGTCCTGGTTTGAGGAAGCCAACAGGACAACATCATCCACAAAAAGCAGAGATGAAATCCTGTGGCCCCCAAACCGGACTCCCTCCGGCCCTTGGCTGCGCCTAGAAATTGTCTGTCTGTGCACGTCTCTGTGTCAGCCCTGCAACAAGCTGGCCCCTGTCCAAGGTGTACCCTGCCTAAGGCCCAAAGTTACTGGGATAGGCTCCAGTAACCGTGACCCCTAATGGGAATAAGTGGAAGAAGATGAATGAATGAATATTAAAATGAATCTCTGCTTAGGCTTGAACTGTGAGAGTGATGTCTGTCAAAGTATTATGTCTGCTCTGGGACTAACTCGACATTTTCCAAGGTGTGCCCCAGCTCAGGACCCCATCTCCCTCTATGGGCCCCATCTCCTGCTTATTGCCTTACAGGAATGATGAATAAAAGATGAATACATGATACAATATATTCTAAGCTTACACTGACATTTTTGTTGCTTTTATCAGCAACACAAAGCACACCTACTACATCCCGCCTGAATATGTAGCATTTTTATGAACAAAAATCTACTGTAATACTACTCTATCAGGTTCATGTATTTGTGAGGATGTTGTGCTTTGTACTACTTTATCTTGTGAGACCAAAACTGCATCTCTTTGTCGGGAATGCTGTAAGAAATTCAGATTGAGTTGCAAGGAAGAAATGGAGCCATTTTCCCTAGCCCTGTCCCAGAATGAATGTGAATACTCATAATGCATCCTCCTCCAGCTCCGGGAGGCTTTGAAGCTGAACACACCGTGCTCCGTGTGAGGGAGAAAACTTTTACTGTGAAAGAATTATCATTTCTGACACAAAGCAGACAAATGTTAATTTATCTGTGACAATACAGGTTTAGGCTTATAATGGAAACAATCCAGTCTTACTACAACTAAACCGGACTTGCAGAATAATTAAACCAGGCTTATACTAGGGCTAAACCAGACTTGTATTAGGACTAAATCAGGCTTACGGTACAACTAAACCAGGCTTACTTTAGACAGTCTTTTATGAGGGCTAAACCAAACTTGTACTAGGACTAAACCAGGCTTACAAGAGAACTAAACCAGGCTTAATTTAGACAGTCTTATATGAGGGCTTAATTAGACTTGTACTAGAACTAAACCAGGCTTACAGTACAACTAAAGCAGGCTTAATTTAGACTGTCTATAGGGCTAAACCAGACTTGTACTAGGGCTAAATGAGGCTTACAAGAGAACCAAACCATGCTTACTTTAGACAGTCTTATATGAGGGCTAAACCAGACTTGTACTAGGACTAAACCAGGCTTACAAGAGAACCAAACCATGCTTAATTTAGACAGTCTTATATGAGGGCTTAATTAGACTTGTACTAGAACTAAACCAGGCTTACAGTACAATGAAAGCAGGCTTAATTTAGACTGTCTATAGGGCTAAACCAGACTTGTACTAGGACTAAATGAGGCTTCCAAGAGAACCAAACCATGCTTACTGTATACTGGAGGTGAAACAGGATTACAGCAGGTCTAAACCTGGCTTTCAATAGAAGAAAACCAGGCTTAAACAAAGTTTGTAGTAGAAACAATCCAGTCTTATAATACAACTAAATCAGGCTTACTTTAGACAGTATTAGGATCTAGTAAACCAGACTTGTACTAGGGCTAGACCAGGCTTACAGCAGGTCTAAACCTGGCTTATACTAAGGCTAAATGAAGTTTGCAGTAGAAACAATCTAGGCTTATAATACAACTAAATTAGGCTTATTTTAGACAGTCAATATTAGGGCTAAATCAGACTTGTCCTCAGACTAAACCAAGCTTACAAGAGAATCAAACCAGGCTTACTTTAGACCAAAGCCAGCCAGTTCAAATACACATCATTAAAACTTTTAAATGACGTGAGCACATGTTGTTTGTGTAAAATGATCCTGTATCTCCTCATTGTCCCGTTACTTTGTCTGAAAGAGCATCCTGGGATATCGACCCATCTGTGTAATAGGATTTGTGAAGGTAACTCTAGCTTTAATTAGAAACCAATCTCCAATTTGCCACATAATGCTGCCTGTAGCATAATCCATACACAGTGCTGTAACCACTGAAGAACAAACCCGCTGTTCAATGTTCAGAGAATTGGCAGGGCTTACTTTGATATAGGACCAATATCTCATGGCTTTCTCAACACCATTTTAAAGTTTGCAGAGAAAATGAATGAATCACGAAACAAGGCAAAGCAGGAGAAATGTTTTTCAATTTTCAGAGCAGCAGCAAGAGACAAAGGTCAGAACAAACTGAGACAAGACTGCTGTGCATTGTGCTGAGAGGTTATAAGAAGTTCAGATAAAATAAAAACATAGCATCTCACTTTTGAATTTAATTTGGTCATCTGAGGTTGGTTATTAATGGTTCAAAAGGCCCACCTAAGTTTTTAGTCATCTCACATCAGTTGATTTGGTAGTTGTTGATAATAAAAGACTACTGCCTCCAAAACATAAAGGGGTTTGGAGTATAGAAAAGCAACTCATTGCTTGAATTCAAATGAAGGTGAGGCCTTTAGAGAGGTAATGTCTTTTATAAAGTACAAACACAATTTTATTGCCACTAATGACAAAGTTAAGAATGGCACCATTAAAGGTGGAACTGCACTGCCATTAGACAAAATTGCCCCAAATATATTTTTAAAGGGGATATATTATGTTTTATTCATATTTTTAAACCTATCTTGGTCGCCTGTGGAACAGCATTGCATTTTTTACAATCTTTAAAAACATTATAACTAATCTGACAACTAAAAAGTACTATACTGGTATCATAAGAAAACAGGAAGCAGAGGACAACAGAAAATGATATAAAGAATAAAAGGAACTTCCTTAAACTTTTTGTATGATGCCATTTCACTTTAAATGAAAAGTGTCTGTGAGGAATAAATGGAAACAGAGCTGTACACAGTTTTTTGGATAAATGAGTGAGTGCAGACTGGATGTAGAGGGCTTGTTGATTGGTGAGTGCTTCCTTGAGTGGGCGGAGGTTTGTGGGAGGGGTGGAGATTCGTGTGACTTAACGTTATGAGGCCTCAGAATGGCCGTGCCAGCGAACAGAGGAATACTCAAGCAGGTGTGAATAAAGGAAACCCAAATTCAAGTATGTTTTTGACGAGGGACATTATAACATGGCACAAAGCTCAGAAAAGTCGATTTTGCATAATATATCCCCTTTAAGCCTCTTCTGTTCCACTTTGTGTCGCCATGCACTGCTAGTGCTTGTTGTTGTTGCTGGCAAACCTAAAACCTGCCCACACACTACTTCTGGACTCAAACATATAGACTTTTGCCAGACAAGAAGTTTTTAAAAGTACAGTTCTTGTGAAATACCAGCTTGCTGTACAAAGAAATTAGTAATAGCCCATTACTGACCTTTTCTAAAAATGTCACCAAAATAGCTTTTTGAGTTATGTCGTTGACAGTCAAATGATAACAGATGATAACTCAACCTCCTTGGCCAAAATAATTATACCAACATAAGGGAAATAAGTATTACATATATAAAATAAAGGTTGTTAAAACAAGAAATCATGCACAAGCCCAAAATGTGTATCCTACAAATAAAATAAAAGGAATCTGTTCTTAAATCATGAGATGTAAAATAAAAAATACCTCCACATCTGAAATTGAGACAAGTCAGAGTCTTTTTTCCTCAAGTGGGTGACTAGGGCACTGATTATTTATAACTGTGTACACAAAGAGCAAAGATGATTATATGTACTTGCAGCACTTGTGTCAAATCCACATAGTGTTTGTGTACAAATAAATATTCCCTAAGTGAAGATGAGGTGTAACTTTGTTGAGTCATGCGTGCATAATCTCAGTGAATTTTGAAGAAGACGCCTCTCGCTGTAGAATAAAAACAAGCAGCTATGATAAGCAAATGCATTTACAAGAGCATGCACTTTGAACGAATCATTCTAATCAATCACAACTTTAGTTTGAGAACACTTGAGAATAATGAAGGATTAGGGCTGAGGATAGTAAGATTATATACAGGCAGCAGTATTCATTTGGAAAAGGTCAGGAAATGCAACACATGGCGCTGAAGAGCAAAACAAGATAAATACATTTAAAAATAACAGAAATAAAACATACCGGCATTGTTGTATGGTTTAGAGACAGTGGCACTGAGGAAAAGACAGGAGGCAGAGTTGGAAGTAGCAGAGCAGAAGATGTTGAGGTTTTCTTTGGAAGTGACGAGGATGGACAGGAATACAAATGAGTTCATCACTAGAACAGCTCAGGTTGGATGTTTTGGAGATAAAGTAAGGGGACACAGAGGAGGGACAATGAAGGATGCTGAGGTTAGAGCCTGCAGGCAGAGATTGAAGAGACAAATTATTTATGAATGTAGCCAGCCTCCTGTCCTTTGGTCCATTAGTTTACTGCAATATAATTTTTATCAAACATTAACTGCAAGTGATTATCCTATTGACCAGTCATGGAAGAAGTATTTAATTTCTTTAAAAGGTAAAAGTACAGATAAAGGAGCAAAAATTTACTCAAAAGTAAATGTATCACCTTAAATTTTTTTCTTTAGATGAGTAAAAAATAAAAAGTAAAAAAGTTAAAGTTTTTGCACTGACTTGACAACTCATTAATGTGTTAAATGTGAGGGATTTTGCTTAAACATTAGGCTGATTACTATAGGGATGTAACAATATTGCGATATCGTGCGATATCGTGATATCGCAATATCAAACAGTTTCACAATATTATCCTGGACTTTTACAATAATGAATGGTGAGCTCCTCAGACTAATATGCATTGGTTTGTTGTAGCGGAATGGTAAAAAAGCAGAGCCCATGATCTTTTGCTCAGCAAACATGACCGAACAATTGTTAATGCAAACGTATTTAGCCTTAATGTTTTGAAATATCACAATAATTAGTGCATTATAAGTTTGTCGAGGGCATTTTTAGAGAATATGTTTTATTATTGTGAGCATTTCTCCTATACACTGAGCATCCCCACAATATTGCAATAAATATTGTACTGTGAGATTAATATTGTGATAATACCGTACCATGAGATGTACTGTATATACCATTACATCCCTACTGATTACTAATGAAATTAACAAACCAGTGCAGTTAAAGAGACTGACTGTTGGTGAGGTCTTCTGTCTTTATTTTGATAATTCTAAAGGAGTTCTTCTTTACTCTTTTATAATTAGGCACCATATGTGAGAGTAGTATGACAAAAACACATGATTTTAAACCAATGCTCAAAATACTTTGCACTTCAAACCAACCCAGAAATTCACAGCACATTTTCACATCAATAATAACATAGCAGGTAAACATTCGCTTATGTTTACATTGCTGATTGCCATCTATAAATACGGATTAGATATTTGATGGACAGTTAGGATATTCTGTTTCTATTTGCTGCTTCTTCTCTGCACCCTCTCTCACTTCGGCTTCAGTTCTATATTCAGTCTATATTAAGCTCAGATGCTAAAATGGGCTGAATGTAGCTTTAGTGTTGAAGTGTTTGTACCTGGCCGCATTCAAAGCCTTAACAATGGACTTCATTCACCTTTAGTCAATGAACTGTTGGGTTGACTGTGTTTCTCAATATCTACACTCCACTTCGAGTGCCTTTTCAATCATATAGCACAGAGTTATTACATTTTATATGTGAGAAACATAACCAGACAACTAAGCCTGACATTACTTATGTCTGTCTTAAAGCAAAAGTAGACCTGTGAAAAATAGTTGAAGATCAAACAAGTACATAATGTAAAGCCTGTAGTGTAGTGTAAAGCCAAATGATGTAAATCCAAAGACTATCTAGGCTTAAACTAGGATTAAATCATGTTTGATACCCACACCGGTCACTGACATAAAATTGGAGAATATGATGCAGAGACTTAGATGGCATTTTTTACAATGACTTGAATGGTTTGGTGTGGCAGTGCCGCAAACTGTTAAAGGGGAACTCAGTAACTCATTTCATTTCTTTGCTCTTTTTGCCTTATTTTCCTCTATAAAGCTCCCCCTACAGTTCGGAGTAAAGCAGTATTGTAAATACTCACAAGCCTAGTTGACCTCCGTGTGACCTCTCGCTTGTCTTTACTTTCGTTTTCCTCTCTGTGTATCTGTACAAAGTAAGTTTCTTCCATTTGGCCGCTCTGGCATGCAGAAAAACGAGAAATAAAGTCACCGCTAGCTTGTTCTTTTGCTAACCGGGATGTGCCACTTTCTCGCAAGACCTGAGACTTCTGTGACTCCGGGTCGGCAACGCTCAGACTTTCAAGTGTCACTTACGGCCCAGAGACACTAGGGGGAGCTGCCACACGCTTCATTTACACCACAACAACTCATTTAACCATTACACAGACTTCGAATCTGTTTATTTAAGCTAAAACAAGTTACTGAGTTCTGCTTTAATAATCATTAGCTAAATTGAATTTTACAATAAACTGGGCATTAATATACAAAACCGCTCAGTGGCGCCCCCTTGAGATTTCCATTGCCACTTAATGCAGCTCTTCCAGCTGTTTTAACTTACATTCAGCAAACTATGAGCACTTATTCTTCATATTTATGTTTTAGATCCAGCCAGGGTTTGGTGATGTCCCGCTCGTGATGCATGCCTTTCTGTGGTTGCAGAAGGGGAAAAGGGCCTTTCATCACTGCTTGTAGTTGATATTGATATTAAGTCTTCATAAGCCATGTTTATGTGGAAATTAACCTCTAATGATTAATGTGTCCTTTAGGTCCAATATAAATTTGAGATTGTTCCTTCCTTCGTACAGAGGATATGAGTCAGTGAGTTAATTCTGTCTGGGGTGAGCCCAGTGCAGACCACAGACAGTGTTACCACTAACTACAGCTGGTCCAGGACAATGACCCGATCCTGCTTCCTTTTATATGAGTTGTTAGCTGCAGATGCACGTTCCTGCAAACACGTCTGGACACAGTGAACCACAAGACACAGTGGACCACGTGCTGCCAAAGCATTATGGGAAGTTCGGAGCACAGACTGTGAAGCCATTAAGGAGCTGAGACTTGAGTCACCTCCTGTGGAAACTCCTACATTAACTGTGTCAAGAGGTCATCCAAACATTAACCCAGTGAATCTGCATAGCCATCTGTGTCCTACAGAAAGAACTAGTTTTGAGGAGAATAGGCCTGGTCACAGCAGATAAGTACATTTTACGTTTTCATTTTAGCTTTAAAGACATCCAAAAACTATAATTTGTTTTATTTATATTTTAAGGGTATGTTTTCACTTGCAGTTTGCAAAGAAACTGATGGTAAGCTTTTAAAGACTTGGCCCAATTATTGTTGGATTGGTGCAGCAATGAACAGACTGAGGTGTTTCACAGAGGCACAGATGGGCTTGTTAGTGTGTGTTTGTGAATAAGAGCCCACTTTTAGGACTAAGGTCTGGTTGCACAAACAAGGTTCAAATTAAACTTTTATTCATGACTCACCATTTATCATAAAAATAAGGTTAAGGTTTCGCCATTTAAATATAATCTTGCTTTAAAGGAAAAATGTAAACCATGATTTAAACCTTGGTGCTTTGGACATTATCAGGTCATATGATTTCAGTGTCCCATCATGTCTGTCTTCCCATTTTTGTTTTTGTTTGGCTCTTAAAATGTTTTTGTCACATCTGTATGAAAACCATACCAGAGTTAGGGCAGAAGTGGACTGAGACCTTGACTTTTGCAGTGGAACCCAAATGGTCATCAAACGTTTAAGTCTCAACTCTGACCATAGACAATTTTAAAAATAATTTCCATAAAAATGTGGGCACAATAAAGTGTTTTGGGATAAAACTGGGCCCCACAATCAGACCACTGCTCTTAGGGACTCTTTAGGGGCATGTGGTTTTAACTGCGCCTAACATAGAAGATAATTACTGACAATTTCTCTCTCACCAAGGACTAACAAACTATGATTGGACTTGTAGTGTGTGAATTTAACAACTGTTCCCTGCTCTACTTTTTTTTTTCTTTTTATAAAAGTTTATCTTGAGTATACAGGAGTATACAGTGTGTCGATAACAGCACCAATGATCAAAGAAGGTAAGATAGCATTGTTTATTGTCCCAGTCCTGTCAAGATAGCAGAAAATATGCCACCCAGAAATAAATGTGTAAATTTTAAACAGCAAAAACTGTGGAAACAGTGGCTCAGGCTGAAAAAAAAAAAAAAAAAAAAAAAAAAAAAAATTAAACAGTCATTGTGTGGGGGAGGCTGTTGATATCAGTGGCTGCAAAGAGATTTTCTTGAGGGAGAAGGTCAGTGGAGGAAAGCTGTGTTCAGGAAGCACCTGCTCAGTCTGGATCTCTATAAATACACAAACACACACACGTCCACAGTGCATTTAGGGGAAATTACACTGACTTACATTTATTTCCTTACACTAACTACCCAAACATTAACCTAAATTAAATGAAATCCACTCTTCCTGGACATAGACGCTCAGACAGTGGGTAAACATGAAGAGTAATGAGCATAATGGCCTTTACACGATACATTTATCTTAGAACTGTTGTTATTGAAATCTCCTTTGTACCTAATGAGAAAAGTGAGTTATTAGTTTGTTACAAAGTACTTCCTGCATCTTCAACAGCTCAGAGTTGACAAACCAAGCAAGTTTAAGCAAAATGATAAAAGGGAGCTAATCCTTTGACAGTATGTCCTTGCAGGGCTGCCGTATCTGCTTACAGCTACACAAGTCTAAAATTAACAGAAGTATAAAATATCTATGAAGTGTGCAATAATTGTAATAATAATTATTGTAGTTGTGTAGTAGCAACAACAGCAGTAGTAGCAGTATTAGTAGTAATATAAAAGTAGTATTAATAGTAGTGGCCATAGCAATACGTACTTTCTTGTCTCAAAGTGAGTACATTTTGTCAAGTAAAATTTACACTCAACACTTTTTACTTTGATTGAAGTAACATTTTTGTTGGGTTTACTTTTATATCTGATTATTCAGTTTTTTAAGTAGTAGAGCTTTTTCCTAAGTGCTGATTTTGAGTGCTTCTTCTGCCTTTTATTTTCTATTAATTACAACTCTTCAATACAGCATGATAAAGTAATTTCATTGGTAAAATAACACCTACCAGCACTATTTTAGCTGTAGCTATGGATACTTAATGCAGTTTCAAGCTATTGTTTCGACTTTTCTAAACTGAGATTAACACAAGCCAACCTGCTCTGTGTCGGCAGATGTCAACTTTTGGTAGGTAACACATCTCCTCCCATTAGCTACTTTAGCTGGTCGGATGTTATTTATTTTAACTTGAATTTAAAATTTTATTTAACATTGCGTAAATAATAATATATAAAAGACATTCATTTGGCCTGAGAGTGAGAGACATTACATTAAGAAAACCATAATAAACATACAAATTGTTTTAATAAGCCTACAGTGTTTTCATGGGTCTTGTCATGTCTGCATACATGACAAGGTCACTGTAAAGGAAGCATAAAACTAGACTTTAGTAAACGAGCACAGCAAGTATTGTCAGTTTTTTTTTTAAGATATACAAACATTTCAGCAAACTGTGACCAGTGAAAAGTGACTGGTAACCTTTGAAGAAAACTTGCCACAGCATCCAGTGAGCAAAAAAGTTGTCAGTGTCAACCCCTGCAGATATTTATTGCTCTGGTTATAAATTCAGATAGGTCCTTGAACACAGAAACACAGTAAAGTGGATCAGGGCCTGTTTTATTCTCCTGACCCTGGAGTCTGTATCTGCGAAGCTTGAGTGCATCGGAGAAATAAGTAAATCCCAGCAACAGCAAAAGTGTTGTTGCACCACTAATGAGGCTGATCCCTCTTCTTTCAAACTCAAAGTCAAAAGAGAAATTAGGGCAAAAATAAAAAAAAAAGTGAGCAACATGTATCCTCCCCACAAGGCTTGGATTACCTTTCTTTACATAAGATGTCCAGAGATCCTTCCTTTTACCTAGAAATGATCATATTCAGGAAATGAACAGCTTGTTTGCAAGGCCAAAAATGTATGACAATAAATATGTGGATGAATAATTTATATAGCTTTTAGGAGTTTGGCCATTAGCACCAACACAGTCTAAAGACCACTAAAAAATGCATTGACTCAAACACAGATAAAGGAAGACAATATGGCTGCTCCCTTCTAAACAGTCAGATGTTGTTCAGTCTTAAAGAGTGAAGACAAACAAGCTGGACATGTTAAAGCAGAACTTGGTTATGGTTAAATCAGTTAAATATCATTTTGCCATCCAAAAGTTGTATATTGGAGTCCTTTTTCCTTGAGTCCCTGTGTTTGCTTAAAAACAGTTTAATAGATATTGCTATACTTGAATTCTTCCTCCCCAATGTTTTCCCAACTTTTTAACAACAAAATATCTAGAGATGGGTTGATACAGTTTTCAAAAGGAACTTGTCCTCCTCCAAAACTAAAAGTATTTCCAGTGTCTCATTAAAGAAAGCCTAACTCGTGAGTCAGTTATTACCAGCAATAAAAGCCTTGCATGCTCCTCTGTTTACATGCACATATTAACTCAATTATCTTGTGGTGGAAAACCGGAACATGTCTATCCCATTGGCCTCAGTTCTTACCTAAATAAATTATAATAATGAGAGTGAAAGGAAGCAGGCGGTCGGAGCTTTGTTAATGCATGTCTTTTGCATTCAAGCAATGTCCTGAGAACAAACCCCTGAACTGTGATTGCAGAGAGATATAAAGATGTTATTTTCATAGTGATGGCAAACATCTTTGAACCGTCTCCATGCTGTGATTAATGCATACTAATAGAAGATATTGAACTTCTGTCTTGCTCCAGTGAGCGCAACGTAAAAATAACTGAATAAAAGTATATTCACAAGTTTAAATCTACACAACAGTGGTGCTGGATACATTTTAAGTGATATATTGTGTGTTTTGGCCACAAATTTATGGCCAAACTATGGGGCTGGCAGCCTTTCACACAGGCTTTGGTTCATTAACAATTTAACACATGTACTTCTCCTTTAGCAGTTTGTTCACTCAAACTAAGTAACTAGCTCCAGCCACAAGGGGTCAGTAAAGGAGTACATTTTAGCCGATTTTTTTTTTTTACAATGGCGAGATATAAGAGCTCAATTGATAGAGCATTTACCACTGAACTAGAAGGTTCCTAATTTGAGTCCAGGCATGGGAACTAAATCTTTAACATTGTGAGATAGGGCCAGTGCCTTGGTGGAGGTCTGGGCTCCACTTTGTTCGTCTACTGTTTACTAGTTTACTCTTTTACATAACTTTTAACAAAACATGATGAACAAGCGAGAGCTGTATTAATGATTTTAAGCTGACAGTCTGACCTATTCTGGGCCTCAGTGCTATTATAAACATGTTTGGCCTCTGAGACGTTGCCACCGCCTTTTGTCATAAATTTTGACAAGCTTTGTCCTTTTAGTCAAACAGAAAAGAACCCGGTGGCAGGATGACAGTGTTTCCAGGTGAGACCCTCGCAGTGGGATAAGAGGCTGATAAGAGCGGGACACAGAGCAAACAGACAGATGGAGAGGCAGCAGATAGTGGCTAAAGACTGCACTGATGGATTGGATGGAAAATTAAATCAGCAAAGAGAAAATGAGGGAAGAAATATTTAGTCTACTTTTATTAATGGAAGCTCAATTGCGTGCAAGCGAGCAGTGCCTCAAACCACACTCACCTGTTTAGACTCCGAGACAGGGAAATAATTCTCATCTAGCTTGAGCATGCAGATTTTTACGCAAGGGTTTACAAGCCAGTCTACTCTCTGTGCCAGTCCCAAGCCTGGATAAATGCATAGGGCTGCATCAGGAAGGGGATCCGGTCTAAAACCTACTGCATGCCAAAATGAGGATTGCAGATGATTTTATGTGGTGATCCTGGAAAGGGAAAAGCTGAAAGGAAAGAATTTCAAAAGTAAGTATGAAAGTAGCATTTTCAGACTATTGATATATTTTTAATTAAACTAAACTTTCTATTGATGCACAAGTGGAAAGCTGAAGTACTTAACAGGCATACAAAAAAAATATGACCTCGCTATTATAGTCCTATAGAGATACAACTTGGCATTTTTACTATGTTTTACAGCATACATGCTCAAAAAAAGATTTTTGTTTAAGGGAAAAAAAATAAACAGTTTTGGTTTTTAATTTAGAAAATATGTTTAACTCATTATGGAGCGTTTCTTTTCAGATGCAATGGAAGCACTTTCTATTTAGCATCACATTCCTACACCCAAAGGAGCCACTTCCACAAAACATTTTCAAAAATACATAATGCACTTAACTCCAATGTCAATGATAGCCAGTTTATTCTACTTTGCAAAAAAAACATGTAAATTACATTTAGATATTAGAGTCAAAAAAGAACAAGGTCACACAACTGCAGAAGAAAAAAGATTACTGCAAGGGCGGGAGCGCTGACCTGTGAAGGACAATGGACCTCCATATTATTATTAGATTTCTCTGAAGATGCTGGACTCACTGTTCTGGAAAAGCACGAATGTTTAAAATGAAAAGAAGCATTAACATTATCAAAATGTCCTGCCATGTCTGACATGAGCTAAAATGCAGACTTCTAAAAAAGATTTGGCATTAAAGTGGTATATCCTAAAATATTCTTTGCTGGATGGATCTATAAATAAATGAATTTAAAAAAACTATTATGGTCAAAGTAATTTACAGAGGTAGATGAAGTGCTCAAAAATCTGCACTCAAATAAAAATACTGTTACTGCAAAAAATATTGTTACGGTTCAAGTAAAAGTAATCAACAAACAGAAATAGTATTGAATGCAAAATACTGAAAGTTGGTTTGGTCGAGGCACAACAAAATACTACTGCGTTTTAGTACTTATTGTCTGGAAAAATATTAGTTTTTCATGTGTATAAAACTGCATTTATAATTCAGCTATGAAGAATAAATTACTATTATTTTGCATCCTCATTATTCCTCTGCTCTGGATCCGGCCATGTTGGCTGTATAGTGTTTGTGCTTCCAGGACAACGACAGAAATCTAATCCAGCCTCAAGTGGACACCAGCCGGCCTCTCCAGGACCATCAGGAGACTTCTGCCATAAACATTTCACCAAGTGCTAGTTGAGAAAATAACGCTGCAAATCACTGAAAAACTGCAACTACTACTGCAACCAGTACTACAAGAAAGTCCCTGGAGAGAATCCCAGTAACAAAGTAGATGGTTTACAGTCTCCTCACTTGTTAGCCTGAAGATTGATCCCATGACTTTCTCATTTGGAGATAAGAAGCCTCAGTACCACTCACCACAGAGAAGTGAGTACAAAGTGGTGAGGCGTTGGCTTTGTGGCTTATGACAAGAGCTTTTGAAGCCCTACCCTGTCGCTATATCTCTTGTTATCTCTCTGCACTGTTGCATTGTGGGTGTTATGGCTGGTCCAGACAGACATTTTCAAGATAAAGCCTTGCTCAAACAAAGGGTGTTTAAGGTCACATTTCTAGAACCTAAGGTGTGTTTTTATCAAGAATAACAAAAACAGCCAGTCTATCCCTCACGGGTCTGTGTAATAAAATAATGAGTCATTCAAACAAACAGAATTATGCAGTTAAGATATTTATTCACATAAACTTGCATAGTCTCAATGTAAAAATAATGTTTTTATGGCTTTATAACCCTTTTAATTTTAATATAATTTGCATATCTACTGCATGCATATATCTTTTTACTTATGACAAAATAGGCGGCGTTTGCATGTTCTCCCTGTCTAGGTGGGTTTCCTCTGGGTGCTCCAGTTTCCCCCATCAACCTAAAACATGAGCAGGCTAATCCTCCAGCTGGGAGCTCCTGACCAGAATCCCCAGGTGCTGCAGCGTGGTATCCACTGCTCCTGACAGGTGCCCCAGCTGCATTAAAGGATGGGTCAAATGCAGAGAACGAATTTCCCCACGGGGATCAATAAAGTATACCTTACCTATATGTCCTGCAGTGTGTTAAACTATGTGAAGTTCTTATGTTTTGGGGTATATAGTACCTTCATATGCTTTGAAGTGGCAGTAAATAAAAATAAATTCTTGGAAGAATGCAGACCTCACCTAAGCCACTGGCCGTTTCTCCCACTGGTAAAGATATAAGCTGTGTCCCAATTCAACGGCCGCAGCCTTCGAAGGCTACATTTGAAGACCGATTGCATCACAGTCGGCACGGCAGGGCTGTCCCATTTCGAAGGCAACTACAAATGCAGCCAACAATTGCAGTCTCCCTTCACGGGCCATCCTATCCCATGATTCACTGCTCAGCGCTGGCAGAGGCATCTAAAAGTAAATTAAACACAATAAAAAATAAAATGATAAGAATTTCTGTCTCCATTTCTCTAATGCTAAAATAAACCGATGAATGAATCGATGAAGATGAATAAATGGTAGCGTCAGCGGCTGTTACGGTTGCTATAGGTGCCAAATGTAAGAGCAGGCAGAGCTGTTGATGTACGCTCCAAGGACTAGAGCGTCTCATTTTCGCTCGACCTTTGCAGTACACGAAGGCCACACAGAGGCATAGCTTTTGTGTTGAATTAGGACACAGCTATAGAGTGCACTCAAACTGGAGATCTTCTAGTTCAGGGAAAAATGCTCTGTCCATTGATCCACAAAGCCCTTATATTTATTGCAATGGTAATCTACTATAACCATATAATCATTAGGTTTTTTTTTCATCAGTGGCATGGTGGAAGAAACGGTCAAATCCCAGACCTTGTGGGAATTCTGTGCAGAATGTGAAAATTCTGGGTTTCCTTTAGGTACTCTGGGTTCATTGCAGGATGGGTCAAATACAGAGAACAAATTTCCATATGAGGACAATAAAAGTCTACTTTAACCGTTTGCTGAGGAGGCTGGAGTTCGAGTATCTTTTTCACAATCATGCAAAATCTTAAAAAAAAAATCCTAGCTCTAGATCAACCAACAATAGAAGTTAATGCTGCTGCCATTTGTAATGCACAGCCGACTTCAGATTTGTCTAAGATACCTACGGCACTCTTTTGTTTGATATGTTTTTTATTCAGTCTGTATGAAGTGCCATGCCATTGCAGCCCTGTGATTTCTTCTGTCTCACCTTGCGCTTGAAAAGATAGCTTTGTTTTTACCGATGAACCACTCTAGTGCCTGTATGATGTACGAGAACCACATGGTGCTCCGAGTCACATCTCTCAGACCATGCCCATGCTGCCTGCTCACACAGAGGTGATATAAGTGTGCAGAAAAGCCTTTTTGACTGCACCTGTAAAGCCCAAAACCATCCATTTAACCTCGACTTCACCTCAGAAACATTTTTTTGTTGTTGTTGCATATTTCAGTCTGTTTAGTCTGCATAAATACATAAACGTAGCCAAGATATGACTTCATTTTTGGGACCCGTTCACTACTCTGCACTTTATCTCACATTCATTGTCAGGCTTCAGTTTCTAGACTTAATTTTGACAGATTCATAGCAGAAGAAGCCAATTTTTGATCACTTTTAGGAACCTATAAACTTGTCAGGCAGTCAGGTAAAGTTATTTTAAAAGCTTATGGCTCACTAAGTGCTGACTCAGAGTCTTCTGCAAACCTTTTTTTTTTTTTTTTTTTTTTTGCATACAAATTGCCAGAAGAGTTGTATTGTACTTTGGATACACCTGTCCTGTCTACTGCTCCACCAGAATAAAATCTCAATCAGCATAATCCAGAACTACAGCATTTTGTTTAAATAATCTTGCTGATGACTAATAACCTTAAACATACTTTTCTTTCTACTAATACTCTAAGTTTTAGGATGCTGACAGGAAGATAGTAATTTTTATGCAAAATGCTGGTGCAAAATTTCTTTGGCTGCAATTGAGTGAGTGAAGTGGCTTATTTAGAGCCTAAATGCAGTTTGAATTATATTAGATTGTAAAGAAAAGAAAACATGTGCCATTAAGGTTGTAACCAATTAAAAATAATTATCTCTGCAAAAGTAGGTCACAATAAAATGATCAGTGTCCTTCAATCAAATCTGTTTAAAACTGCTGTATTAAATGATCTATAGGATTTTTAGACCATGTCTTGTACTGCCCTCTGCTGTTAGTGTTTGTATTTGAATAAATGAGTGGTTAATCAAAAATGCTCTTTGAAATTTCCTTTGGTTTTTCTAATTAGACGTTTGTGAATGCTGATTAGTTTGTGAAATTTCCTTGCACCAAATAAACAAATGGGTGATACATTTGTGTAGTTTTTTATTCATTCAAAAAATGTGAATTTAAAATAAGACTGTCGCTATCTCTGTTGTCTCTGCTGGGAATGAGGTGAAACATTTGGACAATCAGCACCAGTACGGGGCTGATGAGGAGTCAATTTATTCAGAAACGCACACGGCCATCTAAAAATGGCACAGCTGTTTGAAATGCGGTCTCGATATAAAAGTGAAAACACATTAAAAACAGGACCACATCACTACAAGGACTCTGCTTTGTCAACACAGATGTCTGACAGAGTTCTGCATATTCACAGAGTAGAAAGTGAAGCACAACCCAACAATGTGTGTTTTTAGCAGTAGTGGAATGAGTGTTCATACAAGTTTTAAAGATACAATTTTTCAAGCCCTTTAAAGTTACATTTACACGTTTTTTCCCTAGCACATCACAAGTAGATGAAGCCATATATTTAGGCCTACACAACTGAACGCCCTACACATCCTCCACAGTGCCAGTCAGTAAAATGTCCAACCCAATCTCAACACCTGAATGTGCCGGGCGCTCCAAGAAGTGTTGGTACATGAAAGCTGAAATATCAGAAGTGCCGGTACTCTGTTGCCTGGAAAATCCAGACTGATATGTCTCAGTGTTATTCTACAGAGAAATATCAGTCTGGTCACCACGCCGTCCACAGTGGTTTACTCAAATCCAAGCCGTACCGTGCATTTTGATTGGTTTATTTAAGTCACGTGTTCTTCGCAAGCAGCTTCACTCGTACGCGTCTCCTCACCGACAACAATCAAGATGGCGCATCGAGGAGCTGAGAGTTTGTTTCATTCAGCGTTATGGTACAGTAATGTTGAAATAACTCCCTCGTTCCTCCCTCGTGGCTTCACTACTCCATTTGTTTACTTTCTCACTTTCTTGTCGCTTTGTTAACGTCACGTCCGCCATTTTCTGATTGGCTAACTCCGCTGTCCGTTAACTTGGGTTTGCTCCGCCCTAGAAATCAAATTGATTCTAAGGCGACCAGACTCATCCGCTGGTACAGCGGTGAGTCTGGAATTTCCAGGCAAGGTACTCTGACGCCTGTGGTTACAATTTCGAGCAATTTCAAGCACTTCATCCAAAATGCAAGCCCTTTTCAAACCTTGAAAATGCAACCACTAATTTCAAGTATTTTCAAAGATTTTAAGAACACATAGAAATCCTGTGAAATGTAAACAGTGAGACTCATAGAACTGGAGTTACACCCTGTAACTAACAATTTACAATAGGTTTTGGATTTACTTCACTACATTTTAACGCAAAATAAATAACTGTACTCTAACTGCATTTTTTACTCCACTACATTTTATATATGTTGTAAGTGTTACATGTTACTTAAAGATTTGGTTTGAGTCAATACTATAGTTGAGGGGCGTAGGATTAGGCAGTGCAGCCAGTGCAACTGCTCTGGAGACCAGAAGGTTTAAGGGCCCATGAGAGTGGCCCTTGTCCATCTATGGTCATGGATTTAAAATATTCACAATAAACAAGAACAGCAGATCAAGGTAACGCCAATAAATCTGTCAACTCATAACAAAATTTTAGACCAGAAAACACAAGATTTTTGAATTTGTTGAAAAGTGTCTGATAAATCAGTATTTTTTAAGATTAATAAAATAAAAACACAAATTGCAATAATATTAAAATTATTAAATTAAAAACTATGCACCTTGTAAGAAATTATTATATTTTTGTATCAAGGTCCTGTTAAACAACTTTTGAAAAATCTATGTATTTTACATATTTTTTTACACAATTATGGTAACTTAGCCTTATCATAGAGCCTAGGAACCCAAGAAAAATGCTACATGTGGATCATAACTGTAGGGCCCATTCTGAAAATGTTCACTTGGGCCCTTTAAATTACAACATTACTGCTTTACTTTACTGTCCTGCTATGTTGTTGCCAACCAACACCGGCGACAAAAAGTAACCCCTTGGCAGCGATAACAATATAAAGGGCCCTGTTGACCATCAGTGTAAATAAATGGGGATGTTTTAGGCCAGAGGTCGTTAACAGGCGGACCGCGGTCCGAATCCGGACCCAGATGCCCTCCCATCCGGACCTCTGTCCCACTCCGCGGACCCGAACCCGTTCAGCCTGTTCACTCCCCGGGAGCAGCGGCGCGTCAACAGCATCGTATCCTGGTGCTTTAAAACTTTAACATGAACAGTGCGGGGTTAAATCAGCTGTGTTTTCTGTTACTGTCCAACAAAATGAGAAGAGTAGGTCCAGACTGAGAGCGGAGGGACAGGACTGTTCCGTTTACAACAGACTTAAGTTTCGTTTTTACGGAGCGGCGAGAGAGGACGCGACACAGGCTGTGAGCGGCTCTGCCCTCTCGGTGTCCCTCTGTCCCACAGCTCACCCCTCTCCTCTCGGTGTCTGTGCCTCTGTTCCACAGAGGACAGAGCTGCCTCATATTCACCAGAGAATTAAGAGGAAACCTGTGTTTTGAGGCGCAGTACGTTCCACTTTAGTTTTAAAGGGTGCATCGTCTCCTGCGTAAAAGCAGACAGAAAATCTTGCGTGTGACGCTATCAACCAATCAGATCTGAGGATTTGGAAACATATGAAGTGGTGACTGTGAGACAGACAGCGGAGAAATGAGAGAGACAGATGTAGAAAGGAACAGAGGTCAGCTCTAAACTCCTGTGTCTCCTGTGTTCTGAGCCAAGGACCATTATAAAAGCATTTTGTTTGATTTTTTTTTAACTGTATTTGATTAATACGGAAGCGCATAGTAGTCACCAAAAAAAAAAAAAAAAATTATCTCGTAATTACGAGAAACTATCTCGTAATTACGAGAAAATAAGTCGTAATTACGAGATAGTTTTTCTCGTAATTACGAGATAGTTTCTCGTAATTACGAGATAGTTGGTTTTTTTGGGTGACTACTATGAGCTTCTATAGTAAGCTAGCTGGTAGTTTCCCGCATGCTAAGTGGATAGTGGATGATAAGTGGATAGCCATTTAATGTCCAAGCTTCATTGTTATAAAGCCCAAATAAAAAAATATCAAAATAATTGATTAATTGACAGGAATAATTACCGCAATTAGCCTACTGAGGCCCCTGGAGGGTGGGGCAAAACTCTCTGGCCACTTAAGCTGTGATGACTTACTTACTTAGGTTACTTAGGTGCTTTCTGGTCGCATGCCCTGTGGCCTCTATGACCAGATCTTGAGCTGAACTTCATACTTCATAATGTTTGTGATTTGCGACATACTGGGTTCGGGGTAACTAAAGGAGTTATCTTCCCAGTTAAAGTAGCATGGGTGGTGTTTCCAGAGTTTATCAAGTCGTGATTTGAAGCTGTTCAGACTTAGAGCAGTTACAACAGAGGCTGGCAGGGCATTCCATGTATTTACTGTCCTATTGTTAAAAAACCTTTGTCTCATACTGGTTACTGTGACGGGCGCCATTCAATGTCCTAAAGGGTACGTTGATCTTTATCTCGTAATTACGAGAAAACTATCTCGTAATTACGAGAAAAACTATCTCGTAATTACGACTTATTTTCTCGTAATTACGAGATAGTTTTTTTTTTTTTGGTGACTACTATGCGCTTCCGTAGATTAACATAAGAAAAAAAAAATTTTATTTTATTATTTGATATCCCCTAGTTTTAAACTGATGCTTATGTTAGCAAAATACTATTGCCATAATGTAGACACTGATGTAACTACAATGATTTTATTTATTTATTTTTGAGGTACAAATCAACATTGTGATGCTCCGGACCTTCGCGCGAGAAAATTTTCACCAATTGGACCTCGGTGAATTTTAGTTGGTGACCCCTGCTTTAGGCTATATAATGCTTATTTTAAATACATAATAAGTCATAATATATAGTGTGTTTTCCAAAATGTGTGTAAAAAATAGCCTAGCTAAGAAGATCTCTATAGGACATTAACAGTTTTAATCAGCTTAATAATGGAGAGGATAAAACCTCTGCTTTGACTTTATCCAAGTTGACTGTATACCCACAAGCTTTGGATTAGAGAGGCATTGTGTGTGAAGATTTACATAATGGACATCTTCCTTATTAGCAATTCATATTAGGAACAGTTGTATCAGTGAACTGTAGGATATAGGCCACATTATTGGTGAACTATGAAGTGTAATGCATTTGAAGTGTCAAGCATGTAATTAGAAGTTGCCTTGTTTATATTTATAATAATAAGGAAACAATATGAATAAAGGATGCAAGAAATTTGATGTGTTTTCCTTATCACACTGCCTTTGTAGCATTGTCATTTTGAGTTTTACTGGAAGAGCATATTAACAAGTCTTATTAGCAGCATGAGAAACACACAGCCAGTGCACTGATCACACCGCAATGCACTGCCACAAATGGAGTAATTGAAAGTGAATTGAGGTCAGACATGCTGACTGTCAGAGCAGGCAATAGCAATATGAACCATCACACTTCACTGGTGGTCAACTAATATGGTGTCATTAAAATGTTACTTAACAGGGAGCAACTATATTTTGTAGTTTTAGCTACCAATAATGTTTTGATTAATATTTAACATTATGTAATCATGACAATCATAGCACATATTGTTGTAAATCCACAAAGATTTTTTCCCTAGTAACATAAAGCTTAGTTTTGCAGCAGACTTTATTTTATTGATTTTTTTTTCTTTTTTTGTAGAATTGTATTTCTCTTAATAACGGAGCATTAAAACATTAAGATTATTCAGTGAAATTTACAAATAGGCCTACCTAATATGTACTCAAATATAATACATAATATGATAAAATCCAAGATCCATCAGTAGAGTATAATAATGTGTTCATAGATAATAGATAATATAAGCTGAATAAACAATAAATATCTAATACCAAACAACTAATTAAAAAATCTGTAAAATAAAATTGACCAAATAAAAATAATAATTAATATCATAGAGTGAAATTACCTTGTAACATGTGCTGGTTCTTTAAAAAAAATGATAAACAATTTTAGAAATATTTTATCCAGCTTTTATTCTGAAGTAAATGGAACGCGCGCGTTGCTAGGTTACATACGGTGCGTGCGTGCCTCCAGTTAAGCCAGGTGTTCTCTGTCTCCAGGTAAGGGCTTGCTCTTTTATTGCTAATAATCAGCGTATTTGTATTACATCAGACTCATTAAATACAAATTCTTTCTGCAAGTTTTTATGTTTAATTTAAAACGTCTTTCTGTCATGATATTAGCTGTTGACTAGCTAAGTTAGCAAATACTTTTAAACTGTTAGCATGAAGCCTCCTTTACACCAGAAAGTTAGCTCTACATGTTATTTTCAGTATAACAAACATTTGAAAACAACAAAAACAATTTAATATAAAGAATATAGTATTTGCAATTTAGATTGTATATGTCAGACGGATTTAAGTTGTCATTTTAGTTCATTAATAAGCCAGCTACACAACATTATTTATAGCTATTAAACTCTGTTTTACTGCAGGGCCAGGATGGCAACCTCAGAGGAGCTGCACCACAGGGCAGCTCTAGTCATTCAGAAGACCTGGAGGAAATATCTGGTAGGTGCTACAGTGACCTGATGTATTTATTGCAATGCCATAACTTTTAAGTGACTCTTTTTTACTAAACCTCAGTTCAGAGCTGTCTTTGTGTATTACAAAGAGCTGATCAGCCTGTGTAACCAGGGAGATCCTCAGATGATACTCAAAACCGTCAACCCTCGAGAGGTATTGTTGAAAAGTATGTTGTACACACATGCAAACAAGTTGTGCCAAAATGTAGGTTTCTTTGTCAGGGGGAGCTGCTGGATGCTGCTGCGGGAGTTTTCATCAGGTTTAGACTTGGTGGGGTAAGAGCTAATTTTGAGATTCAGTATTTCATGTAAATTTGATTAAGTAAATTTGGTAAGTTCCCACAACATTGCATTTCAGATCACCTTTCCACCCAACATCTATTATAAAATCTTCACCTATCGACCAATAACAGACCTGTGTGCCAGCAGTCCCAGGATCTACGTAAAGCTAGGCAAAAGCAGAAGTGCGATGCAACGAGAACCCAGTAACACCAAGATGGAGGGGGAACGAATGGGGTGGTACCAACGAATAGAGAACAACAACTGGAGGCTGTTCAGTACCATGGTAAATAATGTACTTTAAGCAACAGTCTGAGTCATGCCATCTTAACATAACAACTAATGTATAATGGGGATCATGGTCCCCAAAGACATGCATAGGTTAGGTGAACTGGTGAATCTAAATTGCCCCTAGTGAATAAATCTGAGAGTGAATGGTCTCTGTGTCAGCAATGCAACGAAATGGCCACTCTCCCCGGTGTGCCTACAGTTGCTGGGATAGGCTCCAGCCACCCAAGAGAAGATGAATGAATATACACTGAATGCTGTAGTTTACAGGCCTGTGGACAATACCAAATGCTTATCAGCTATTTGTTTCTTTGATAGATGTTGCCTAAAGGTGAGTCAGCAGAGAGTGATGATAACAGAAGAATTGAATTCAGCTACACAAAAGTGCAGAGACAGCAGGACGTGCACAGGTGGAGGAAGAAGAAGAAAATTGAATGGCTCAAACAAATGTGAGCTGCTTACAAATGATTTTAAAATTTGCATTCCCAATCTCTATGTCACAAACTTACACACACTCAAGCATATGGTCTGAATTTCATGTCTTGAATAAAATATGTGACCCAGACAATATTTAGTTGACTTTTGTCCTAGACCGCCAGTAGTCTTATGAAATATATATGTGATTTATGTAGTATTTAAAAGTGTTTCCTGTATGCTTTAAAAGGTCAGCTTGTGCCAGTTTCTTGGACATTCTTTTTACTCCTGTCTGTATGTTTTTCATTGCTTGCAGGTATGACCGTGGCCGTTTGGAAAGTAGACCAGGGCAAGCGGCCACTCTGGTGGACAGTTCAACCCAGGAGGTGGTGGGCAGTTTGGACAAGGACCCTGAGGAGATAATGGAGTGGGAGCTGGATGAACTTCTGGCCTGGTCGGACACACTCAACTTTGAAGAGTAAGATCCTAAATGATCTGTGAATATAACTATATATATTGTTTTCTCTTGTGAATTTTTTCTTTTTGTCTGCAGGTACCTGTCACAGTGGAGACATTTAGCCTGTAGCCAGCCGTCAGAAATTAGTATAGGTACTGATTTATTTATGGATACTCTAGCCCCATCTGCCGTCAATGTTTTGTAATATCAGGACTGTGCTGCATTTTCATATCTTTCTGTTTTTTCTCGTCCCAGGTCCATTTCATCATGTTGGTTTGGCCACTGAACGAAATTAATTCATCACATTCACACTAATGTGATGTTTGTTGTACACTTCCAGCTCCATCAGGTGATCCAGGAAATTAAAACCTTTCAATAAAAGCCCTGCAGAGTTACAATTATACAGTTATATCGGCATGTTTACTTTGTTTGCCACACAATGACCATCATTTTGTATTATGACCCATATGAAATACAGAGTAGAAACTTTTTTTTTATTTAGAATAACTAGCACAATAATAATTAATGAGTGATTAAACCAAGTCAAGCTTGTTATGAGTGAAGACATTTCACTGTGAATCAGTTACTTGGCTTGCTGTTTAAATGCAAAGCTGTAAAAGTAGAATATTTGTATCTATAGTTTACATTTTTTACACCTTAGCTGACTATAGAGGAAACATTCCCACAGAATGATTCCTGAGAGAAATGAGAAATTTACCTTCATGGTTTTCTCTCAGACAATCAAAATTGGTCTAACTATGTCCTCTCTTATGCACCTGTCCTCTATCCATCCTTTCGCTACTTGTTCATTCTTCTATTAACAATTACATGTTTGCTTTTAATTAATTATGTAAATGCAATGAAATACCTAAAAGGAGTTTACATCCTTTCTTGTCTGGTCTTATGGTTAGACTTTTTGTTATACTCTCAATTATGAATGTTAGTCATAATCTTAGAATGTTCACTGTTTATACTTCTTGAACATTTTAAGATAAATCAATTTAAAAAATCGAGAAAAAGAGGGGGCACCCGGATTTGAACCGGGGACCTCTTGATCTGCAGTCAAATGCTCTACCACTGAGCTATACCCCCTGACGTAAAGAAGTGTGATCACGCAAGTATATGACGTACTATGACAAGCTGTGCACTGGGTTTGGTCAGTAGTTATCTTGATAAAATTAGATAATGCTTAATGTAATGTAATGTATTAATTCATAGTGATTATATATGCGCTGAAGTTAACACTTGTATTATGAAAAATAAAAATAAAAACGGACCTTACTTGTACCGGAAGTTATGTCAAGAAAACGCGACTGGGCCGGAAGTTTCAGTGCGTCAAAAAGAAAGTGGAACAAGAGAAATCATCATGGTAAAGATGAGCTTTATTAACTTTTTACAGTATATTAAACCTTAGAATCGTTTGTTATTGAGACAAAAATGTTTACTGTATAGCTAATCTACTTCCATTGCTTTAATGTCGGGCCTTATTGCTATGTGAACTTCCCTGATGTGAATTTGATTAGTCACTGAAGCTAACCCACTTAGCTCCTTTGGTTATATATTACCGGTCGTCTTAAATTTAAATTGCCGCGTGCTTGCTTACTTATATAAAATGAAGTCTGGTGTATTCGCGTTATTTACTAAATTACATGCATCTAACGTTAACTAAATATTTTACAGGACACGCGAGGGCTTCGTTCTCAGATGAAAGACAGCATCCCGGTGGCAGGTTTCTGTCCGCAGGGATCGTACGGACTGCAGGACTCTCTTCGTAGCGGGTAAATTGTGTTATATATTGCTTGCTTTTATTTATTTATTTTTTCGCCTAAAATACAACAGAATAACATTGGTAATATTAATGTTAAATTGTGTGCGTGTTTGCTTTTTAATCAGCTTCACCAGTGTCAAGAATGAACTTCTTCCCAGCCACCCACTGGAGCTGTCAGAAAAGAATGTAAGTACACAGCATTTACCTAATGATAAAGCTGTTTGTATTATTATTTTTACCTCTTGGTTCTTCATTATAACGCTTCAGGATGTGTCTTCTCTTGTTCTAATAATGCATATATAACCTACAAGTCTGTTTGGCAAGCGTCACTTCTTAGGATTTGTTATTTAACTTATTACATGTCTATAAAAAGTACATCATTGCTTTGTATATGATTAGGTTGATATGATTGTGCAAATGTTCAATGCTGACAATATGACTTCTCTATGAGTTTAAAATAGAGGCGTGTGGCTTCCAAGCTTTTTAAAGTATTAAAACATTACAAAATAGTAGCCAAACAATAAAAAAAAAATGAATAAATAAAAATAATATGAGTATCTCTGTCCTGAAAATAGTTTTTTGTGATAATTAGATGTGCTACCCTTCAGATTTTTGATTGATTCATAATGTTTGGGTTCAGCACTCAACAAAGTTTTGAAAACATGCAACCTCCTCTGTGATATAATTACAAATTGGTATTCATATAGCTTTTTTCTGTTTGCAGCACCAGCTAAACAAGGACAAGATGAACCTCTCCACACTCAGAAACATTCAGGGTCTTCATGCTCCACTCAAACTACAGATGGAGTACAGAGCAGCTAGACAGGTGAGTGCCTATAGCCTCATACAGAGACATATTACAGTGCTCTGTTCTCTGTCAACCCCCCTAATAAACCTAATCCTTTGCAGATCCAGCGTCTGCCATTCTTACCCAGTTCAAACTTGGCTCTAGACACTCTGCGGGGAAGTGATGACACAGTTGGCTTTGAAGACATCCTCAATGGTAAGACCCACATCAAAATAAAACTTTATGTAATACCTTATTTTGTGTAAGTATGCAGCCTAATATATTGTGTGTGCTTTGTCACTGTGCAGATCCAGCCCAGAGTGAGATGATGGGAGAACCACATCTGATGGTCGAATACAAACTGGGATTGTTGTAAAAAAATGTAGGAAATGTCAGTGATTATTTGTATGCAAAATGTCTCTAGAAAGGGTCCAGGTAATGAAGCAAAACTGGTTGAAGTGGGGAAGTTTTGGGGCTTGATGTGTGGGTGGTATTTCTTATTAAACATTTGATTACTTGAGTCCTTTGACATCTTCTGAGTTTTTGATGTGATGTAAATAACATCGTCAAGATACAGGGAGCCTGTGACTTAAATTAGATTTTTTTTTTCCTATGATCCATTATCTTTTAAACATGTCTGGAAGTCGTGAAGGCATCTGATAAACATACCTTGTTTTAACAGCTTAGACAAGAAAACACAACATTTTCATATATAATTTAAGTCTAGATAAGCATACAATAGCAAATATTAAAGCAATGCACTCCTGCACAAAATACATAACCTAAAAATCATGAAACACTGTTTGGGGAAAAAAAAAAAAAAAAATCCCTCTTCATAAATAAGTCCAGCTGTCTAGACCCCCCACTATAGCCAAGGAAAGTTTATTTGTAAAGCACAATGCATACATGGGGTAATTCAAAGTGCTGTACAGAAAAAAGGGAAAAAAAATTTAAAAGTGCAGAGACAAAAAATAAAACAGTAAAATCAGATTTAAAAATGATTAAGAAACAATTTAAAATTAAATTAAAAGAGAAGAGTGTGAATAAAACAGTTTCAGTTTTTAAATACACATCTAAAAAAGGAACAGTTTTAGGTCTGGAATTGAACAATGTTACAAAGACTTACAGATTTTAGTGGCATGAAAACTCAGTGAACTCTCAGAATATACATAATGTGAAACTAAACAAACTATATAGATATATAGACATGTAATCAGTATTAATAGTCGAATTAGATGGCAATAGTGAAGTTGCAGACAAAGTTATTTTACTTGAGACTAGCAATCAACTGCAAAATCAATATAAGATCTACCTACACTAATTTCTTTTGGGTTCAGTTTGAACCCATTCTTTTAGCTTTAAATAAATACAATAGATAGAAAAATAGTTTTATCTTAGAAAGAAGACATCTTACTCTCTCTATAAAAGACAAAAGGCTAGTCAAGGTCGGTGGTGTGGGAGGGGAGAGAAGAAACGTAGAGGTTCTGTAACTCACTGTAGCAATCAATTGAATCCGCACCACCATCGGACCAGCCAGCAACGATACAGTCGGCCGCCATCTTTTATAAGGTCCAAGGAAAAGCCCTAGCCTAAGTCATGGTTTTTGTATTCGTAATACTACTCCTTACTACAGTATAACAATCCGTTTACAATACGCATGAGGGTTTCGCTAACAATAATAAACATGTGCTTTTGCGTTTACGGTTCGGTTAAAGCTTTTTATTTCAAGAGCTCGCAATGCGTTCTGGGTAATACTCTACGGTTGCCGCACCAGCCTTTATTCACATTTATATTTTTCTACACGCGAAAAACAGTATTCTTGTCCTTAACATTTAAAAACAACCCATTAAGGACGACGTTTTATAGTGAATAAAGACAACTGTATTCGTTTTTTTATGGGCATTGAGAGCCTTTTCAAACAGGAAGTTGTTATCTTTCGGTATATGTTACTGCAGATTATAAAAAGCTAAATATTTTTGTATAAAATTAAGTTTCCTAACAATATACACGCGCATACTGCTAAACAATATTGTATATATATTATTTGAGCTGTAAGTTTACCTTGAGTTACTTCACCGACCCCGTAAGGGTAGCATAATATTTCCACTTTGCCGTAGTTCACAATTTACTCCACAAGATGGCACTATATATCTTTACATAGCGGTCTCCTGGGGCATGGTTTAATTTCAATTATTCACTTTGTTTATTATTTCTTCGAAACCGGATGGTGGTCATTAATCAAAGGAGAGGGAAGGGAGTGTTGGGCAGAATTAACACGCAACAAAGCTAATTTTCATGCGTTTTCCCCAGCCAGATGTTAACCTACTTTGAGATCCACTACACATTAAACAGTTTGTTGTTAAGGGCTCACTTATAAACATTTAGTTTTATTGCCTCTGGGACCTCAGCTGAGAGCCTGATGTGACTTTTCATAGATGACTGAAAAAGAAGTTTGACCTAAAGCTGTTAAAGACTCATTATGCTGTCTGCTCTGGCACCAAATAACCTCACTGTGGGTCAGATCAGGGCACTACCATCATGCACTATGTCTGTACATTGCTATAAATGCCTTCACAGAGTTCAAACAGTATTAGCAGTAATAGCTTAGTATTGTATGAGCTTCCTACAATCACTCATGTCACGCCCAGTGTTCACATTAAAAGATTGGGCTTTGCATATTGCATGGTAGGCCTATAAAGTATGAGTGCATATTCTAAAACATAGCCTAATTTTATTTGAGAGAAAATGTTATGTTTCCTCGAGTATATACCAATCAGAAGGTCCCGGATTTGAACCCAGTAGTAATAGTGCTAAGTGCTAGTTGTAGTAGATTTTCCTGTGCAAGAACAACAACGTTCAAAAGTAATTTGTACTTCGTTACTATAAGTTTACATTAAATACTTTATGAGACTGTTTTGATTTACACATGTCAGCATAATTGAGCAATACATCCCTCTGAACAGAAGGTTTGTATATTATGTAAAATTGACCTTTCGGACCTTTTTATCATGTTATATTGTTGTTCCCTTATCAAAACATACCTGGAGTTTTGCTTCCTTCACGCCTGTTTGAGTGATCTTCTATTCTGTGGCATGGCCATTCTGAGTCCTCAAAATGCTTGGTCCCATGAAACTCCGCCTCTCCCACGAACCTCCGCCCACTTCAAGAAGCACTGACCAATCAACAAGCCCTCTACATCCAGTCAGCTCTCATTTATTTATTCAAAAAAACGGTGCACAGCTCTGTTTTCATTGATTCCTCACAATGTTTTTTAAATTTTGTAGTAAACAATACTCTGGTGCCCTCTGCTGGTCTCCTCACCTGTTTCTTTATGGCACCAGCAGAGTACTTATTAAAAACATTTTCTTTAAGTCGGACAATGTTTTTAAAGGTTGTAAATTGTGAAATGCTTTTTCAGTTAAGTTTTGAGAGATGTCTAACTGTTTTTAAATGAAATGCTCCTCTTTGCCCAATGTGGAAATATCTTCTTAGCCTTGTCTTCTAGCCTAAATTAATTCCTTTTTAGATCTTCACAGCATTAGCCGACATGTACCACGTGGTTTAATTTCCCTTTTGGTCTCAGGTCTTCACCCCTCTGACGGTGTACGCTGACAGACACCACAAGGATGTCACGCATTAGGCAGGACACCGACCCGTCTTGCCGAAGCACTCCTTCTCTTCTGGCTGTGGTAATTGCTCTACAAATCACAATGACTGCCGTCGGTAGTGGAGAGACAGCGGGCCCTCAGACAGTGCCACTCACAGTTTTGGATTGGGTCACCATGGCCACGTATGCACTTCAGCTTTGAGGGAATAAGATTAGGCTGCTATAATGCCAACAATGGTTCCTCAAATAGAGTTTTTACACAATGCAGTGACATGATTGGCACATGTGTCCTCTGTAGCTGCACTTACGTCCCATTTCCTTCATGAGATATTGGTCGACACAATTTTTGTTCTTCTTATAACTTTACCTTCCTGCCTTGTGTTGAAAAAGTTAGAGATGTGGAAAGCTTAATGGTTCCCTAGAAAATTGTAGCTTATAAACTACATCACCAAGAAGTTGCTTCTACCACATTTTCAAAGATTTTTTATTGTCATTTTGATTTAGAGAGACGGTGAATCAGGGAGAGAGAAGGAGAATGACATGAGATGACTAATGGCTTGTTTCTTCCTCTGGTTTGTTGGTTTGTCTGTTAGCAAGATGAGTTAAATGAACAAGAAAGTTGTTGGGGTTTTAATGAAGGAGAGATCAGTAATGGGAGAAGAGAAGATCATAGGGTTAGTTACACAATCAATGTAAAGCAGGCACTCAAACAAAGCTAATGACTTACTGCATCCTTTAAAAAAAAGTGCTATCAGCTTTGATATGTGTGTATTATATTATATAACCTGGCACTGTGCATCTTTCCTTTAATGATAATTTCAAGGTCAGAGTATGGTTGAGCACTGTCCCTGCACAAATAAAACCCATAGCTAACCATACCAACAGAAGACAAGTCACAAAGGGTCAAGGAACAAATGAGTACTGTTTGGTATGGTTCTGTATCGAGGGTGGAACTGTAATGGGTTGGTGAAGGTGTGTGGCTTCTTCTAGTTTTACTAATGGTTTTAAAGTTAACAACCACAAAAATGTTTTTAGCAACACTTCCCAATCCTATCCATCTTCATTGTTTAGCATCTTCAGCTCTGCTACCTCCAGTTCTGCCTCCTGTCTTTTCCTCAGTGCCACTGTTTCTAAACCGTACAACATAGCTGGTCTCATCACCCTCATGTAAACTTTTAATGGGCTGTTACCAAAATCTATTGTGAATATTGAGCAAGTCTTTTAAACTTTAATTAGACTTTGCGCCAGTAAATGACCCCATGCATTTTTCACCTGTTACCTTACCACCTTGTTTTGTATCAGATATTTTTTCCACTTCCATTCGCTGTTGAACAGAACATCCCGGTGCTCAACAGTCTTTAAATAGTTGTTGATTGGAGCCGTTTCGCTCAAATAACTTTGTTCCCGTGGCGCCTCAGTGGGTGGTAGCTGCTATTCTCTGTGCTGGCTTTTATTGATGGTCTACGCTTCAGCAGCACCCACTGACATCAAAACTGGAGGCTTCCCACTTGTTTAGCCAATTTGCTGATATACAAGCGTCAATAGGCAAAAATAAGCTAGGTCAGAGTGCAGTCTTCACAGGCGCGGAGTCCAAATTTAAGGTAGAAAAATATAGACAACATCTTATTTTTAGTGGGATTGAGGTTGTGCAACCAAGCATCAATTTGTAGGTGAGTTTTTCCACTCTCCTCTGTCTTCTTTGTGGGTGGCAGACGTGTCTCCATCAATTGCGGTGCGGTAACACAATCTGAACCAGCTGCCCACACCTTGTAAAGGACAGCCCCGCTCCCACACAAACATCAAATGCCAAAAACACTTGTCTTCCCCTGTCTTTGGTCTGCTTTCGTCTGCTTTTCAAGACACTTAGGCCACATCTTATAAGCTCATAAAATGTCATATTCGTGTCTCTCCTTTTTATCTTTCCCATCTTCATCTTTTTATGTTCAGGTAGAGTCAATATACAATTTAATGTCTGACACATAAGACTGAAAGCTGAATGACCACAAAAATGTCTGGGATTAATTTTTTGTGGCTTTAAGAAATCAGAGATGTTTGTCATTGGAGAACAGGACAGGACTATTTTAAGTTTCAGAAAGGAGCTTCATTTTCCTGTGGGGCAATATCACTATATTAAAATCTTGTATTATGTTTTTTTCAGGCTTTTTGAAATAGTTTTGGACACCTTTGCATTAGATTTTCACATTTTATAACCTAAAATAATGTATATGTATGGAAAACATCTGTAAGCCGGGAGCTGGAACTTTGACTTAGCAGAGAATGCCTTACTTAGGTGTCTGTCGCCCCCTCCTGGCAAAAGTCGGGACTGACCAGAGCATAAAATGGCACGGCTATTAGCAACATGATGCTAACATATAGATAAATGAGCTGACTGCTTTGTAGTGACGGCAAATTGAAGCACTAAAATGATCAGAACGAGTCAGTGTATGGGCAATAGGTAACACAAGCCATAAGGGGTCACAAACTGTGTTCTCTTTGTGCCAGTCCCAAGCCCTGATAAATGGAGAGGGTTGCATCAGGAATGGCATCTGGTGTAAATGCCAAATCAAAATGCAAATCACTGCTTGCAGAAGGTGAACAAAAATGCCATATTTGAATGGAAAATAACAACATAATATTTTGTGTTTTGCGCTTTTTTTTCCTTTTTTTTTTTTTAACAAAAAGCATGTTTATACATCTGTTTTGCCATTAGTTTATATCTGACAGAAGTTACTTTCTTACTTCTTTTTCACTCTGTCTTGAAAATGATGTCCTAAATGTCAGAGTTCAACAGTAAATTGCATGTGTTGGCTGAGTATAAACAGTTGTATAGGGCCCAGTGAGGCGATGAACAACCTGACATGAATCTCCGTGACACTGCAGGATGCTCTTGTTTTCACTGAATGTTGGCTTTTTAATGAGATCGAAAGGAGAACTGCTTTCCCTATAACGTTATGTGCTGATCCATGTTTATCAGGCCCGACGTCGAGCGCCACACCAGCATCCTCCAACACTGAACCACTGCCAATAAAACCAATCAGAGCACGGAGAGCCCTGCTGGCTACAAGTGTGATCTGAGGAGAGCAGAGTGGCACTGAAAAGCATTGAGGAAAATAAAGAATTCCTCAGGGGGGCATGACAATTGTTTGGAGAAAACATGGATGCAGAGATAGTAGCAAATACACTGTTTAAGTCAATAGGGAGCTTATAGAAATAAAGTTGACTCTATGAAAATTTACACTGATCAAGCATAACATTCTGACCACCTGTTTATTATAGGTGGTTATAATGGGCCTATCTTTGCTCCCCTGTTCCTGTCTTGAACCACTTTTGATACTGACCACAGGAGACCAGGAACACCCCACAGTCATGGCCAAATGCACCATCAAGGTCACAGAGGTCCGGACCCCAGGATGTTTTCTAATATGTCTAGACTAAACCAGGTTTAAACCAGGTCTAAACAAGAACTAAATCTGGACTAAACCAGGTCTAAACAAGGACTAAACTAGGTCTAAACAAGGACTAAACCAGGTCTAAACATGGACTAAATCAGGTCTAAACCAGGTCTAAACCAGGTCTAAACTAGGACTAAACCAGGTCTAAACAAGGACTAAATCAGGTCTAAACCAGGTCTAAACAAAGACTAAATTGGGACTAAACCAGGTTTAAACCAAGTCTAAACAAGGACTAAATCAGGTCTAAACCAGGTATAAACAAGGACTAAATTGAGACTAAACCAGTTCTAAACAAGGACTAAACAAGGACTAAATCAGGTCTAAACAAAGACTAAACCAGGTCTAAAGCAGGCCTAAACCAGGTCTAAAGCAGGACTAAACCAGATCTAAACCAAGGCCAAACCAGGTTTAAACAAGGACTAAATCAGAATCAAACATTACTAAATCAGACCTAAACCAGGACTAAATCAGGCCTAAACCAGATCTAAATCAATAATAAACCTTGTCTAAACCACATCTAAATCAGGTCTAAACCAGGGCTAAACAAGGACTAAACCAGGACTCAACTAGTACTAAACCAGGGCTAAATTTGTCCAGAACCCAACATAATGGACTTCAGTATTTCTGAAATTCTGTGTATGGCCCTGCCCTCAAGAGCTGCAGTTTAGGAGCTTCTCTGACTCAGTCGTCTATAACAAGTTAGCCCATGGCAAACTCGCTCAAATCCTTACACGTGCCCATTTTTCCTGCTTCTAACAACATCAACTATGAGGACGAAATGTTTACCTGCTGCCCAATCCCACACACAAACAGGTGCCACGATGCAGATGTGACCAGAGCACCTCTGTTATGTTTGAGTTGCGTGTGGTGACTGAAAAACCCACGAGACACCAGGATTTTGTTTGGAGGTGCGCTCCGTTTGTTGCACCTGACAAACAAGAAACAAATTACACTTAGCACGTAGCATAATACACCATGTTAGCATACCATCACCCGTCGTTGTTGTAATAAAACTATATAACTAGCACGTTATAACAGATCAAGTACAAGTGCATTATCATTCATTGTTTACACAGAGATGATAGAACTTAGCACATCAACAAAATAAACAAAAGAATAACATAGGATTAGAAATGTGACCTCTTTGAAGTGGAACAAATGTAAAGGGAAGAGGAAACAGGACAACTCTGTGTATATAGATGGTGACATTTTTGGACACACGAAGAAGAAGAAGGCAGAGCTGGACTGAACCCAATACAGAACACACATTGGATCTGCCAGGTATAGGAGTAAAAATAAAACCAAAGGAACAATTTTGTGTAATTATACCATCATAGTGGGTTACAGATAATATTCTTTTTACCTGTCAGCGATAATGTTATGTCTGATTGCTGTATGAAGATGTAGCATGTTACAAAATTAAGACAAAATGCAATAGATTTTTTTTCGAGAACTTGAGAGCAAGGGCCCATTGTGTTAATGCTACCTGTTCTCATTTAAAACTCCATGCTTTATCTATTGTCTGCAGAGATATTGTTAGCATGTACGACTGCTACCAGCTTTAAACCTTAAATTTTACTGTGAAAGCAACATGTATTTGTGTGAGATCAAAGTGCCTTGCCCTTGACCGTCTCTCTCAGTTCACAGCGGGAGATTTGTACCTGAGCTGCAATCCGCTCTCCCCGCTGCTCTTTTATGTGACGTAGCTCTGTCTATAGGCGCCTGTACGTGACTTTCTTTGCCCTCTGCTGATTGTTGGCAAATGTATGGGGAACCTTTACCTCAGTTGCTCACTTGCTAAATAGATGTAGACCTTGGCTTTAGTTTAAAAAGCATAGTTTTGTATTTTTTCATATTATATACTTGTGGAAAGCTAATTTATTACTTAGAATTGTCAGCAAATTTGGAGAAGCAATCAGGGAGAATTAACTGTGCTGGAAGGAGCCATTGAGAATTCACTTTTTTGCCATTCAAAGCAATTGACTATTTCAATTCAAATGCAAATGTGTGGTCTATAGTGGACATTTCTACAACATATGCTACTGAGAAACAGCTCAAATTTAAATTTAGATTCAGGCATTTGTAGTGGGGTGTGCTAAGGTTATTAGCAACATGACGCTAACAGATGGATAAATGAGCTGACGGCAGTTTAGTGATGGCAAATTAAAGGCGCTTTTCCACTAGGTCGGAATGGGGTGGGACAGTTTGGTTTGGGAGTGTTTCCAAAGGCGTTCCAAAGTGTTCCCAAAAAGCACTCCCCGATGGGGTCTAGCACGGTTAAGTGTCTGGAACGGTTAGAGGGGGGCACTGCTGCGAGTTGAATGGACGAGAGAGAATCCTTACCCAGGCAAAAACATGCCAAAGAACAGAAATAAAAGTGAAAATGTTTTTTTTTTTATATCAAACACATACTTGTCCTTGTTAAAAACAGAGATGACAGAGATGACGAGCTAATGTTGAGGCAACTTTTTCTAAAAAATAAAGCTAGCATATATTAGCAACAGCTGTTCTGGTTGAGTGAAGTATGGCTCTTGCTTCTAAAATCTAAACGTTTCATGTTTAGTTTAGACTGGATTAAACACGAGTTAAACTCATGTTGTTATATGTTCAGTTATTAAAATGTGTTAAATTGGTGCAGAGAAGTGGATTTAATGCACCGAAAGCTGGAGGTAAATAGGAAGTAGTCTCCTGTTTACTCAAGCTAATACAGACACACCGGCCTCACACAGACACACACCAGCTTCACACAGACACACACCAACCTGACACAGACACACACCGACCTCACATAGACACACACCAACCTCACACAGACACACACCAACCTCACACAGACACACACCAGCTTCACACAGACACACACCAACCTGACACAGACACACACCGACCTCACATAGACACACACCAACCTCACACAGACACACACCAACCTCACACAGACACACACCAGCTTCACACAGACACACACCAACCTCACAGAGACACACACCAACCTCACACAGACACACACCAACCTCACCCAGACACACACCGACCTCACACAGACACACACTGGCCTCACACAGACACACACCAACCTCACACAGACACACACCGACCTCACCCAAACACACACTGACCTCACACAGACAACACTGACCTCACACAGACACACACCAACCTCACACAGACACACACTGACCTCACATAGACACACACCAACCTCACACAGACACACACCAGAATTTACTCTCATCATTTTATTAAATTTTGCCAGCGCCTTTATGTTTTAAAAGTAAGTTTTAAACACATTTTTTACCTAATTTTTTAGCACAACTTTTGTGCTTGTGTGACATCAGTGTTTACATAACAGACGTGGGTCATAGAAACACAAGCAGGTTTTGGGGCTACCTGTTCTAAGGCGTCCCTTACAGACTCGTCCCATACTGTTCTGCCTAGTGGGAAAGCACCTTAAATGTTCAGAATGAGACAGCGGACGGTGTGACTACAAAATACTTCCTCAAATCCAGTCACAAGGGGTCACAAACCAGTGTTCTGCTAAGGCCTGTGTTTTATAAGGAACAAATGAAATGCCAAAACAAATGCACATAAATACCTTTAAAGTAACACAAACATGCAGTGCTTGTTTTTGGAGTTTTATTCATTCATTTCATTTTCTTCCACTTATTCCTGATAGGAGTCACTGGTGGCTGGAGCCTATCCCAGCAACTTTGAGCCTGAAATAGAGCAGGCTACAGCTTGGAAAATTGTTGCAAGGACTTTGTTCTGAAGTCTTATTGGTCAACTTGATAATATTAATATATTAATCTTATAACATTTATTTCCATTTGATTACTATTTTGTGTCTTAATCCTTATTGTTCCTATTCCCTTCATTAATAATGAAACAACAACAGCTTGAGTTGACATTTATCGAACATATTGCTATTGTATAAGTTAATTATGACACGTGGCCCATTTGTTTCATTAGTGGGACTGACGCCTCTGCCACCAGCCTGACGTTTCTTTGACAGGCCGTCGCTGTGAGGAGTTCAGCCGAGGCTAACTTTCCTCTCTGTCTCCATGCTCCCGCAGCATGGTGGGAAATTAATGAACTTCCTGCGGCTTGTTGATCGTATTTCTCACAGTGCAAACGCTCAGCTTGGGTTTAATGATTTGTCACTGGCGTTTGAATCGATGAAGCTTTTGCATTTGTGCCCTGTGCGTCGCTTTTCTTTCCTTCAAATATCCTTCCTCTTTTTCTTCTGCTCAGGAGTCACTTCTGATTTAGTTTAATGTAGAGCCAGGGTTAGTCCTGCTGTGGTGCTGCTCTTGTTAGGGATAAAATGTGAGATGTAGTTTTGGTTTAGTCCTGGTTTAGACCTGCTAGTCCTGTCTTAGACCTGTCTTAGTCCCATCTTAGACCTTGTTTAGTCCTGGGTTAGACCTGGTTTAGTCCTGGTTTAGACCTTGTTTACTCCTTGTTTAGTGCTAGTTTAGTCCATTCTTAGACTCGGTTTAGTCCTGGGTTAGACCTGGTTTAGTCCTGGTTTAGACCTTGTTTACTCCTTGTTTAGTGCTAGTTTAGTCCATTCTTAGACTCGGTTTAGTCCTGGGTTAGACCTGGTTTAGTCCTGGTTAAGACTGGCTAAGTGCTAGTCCTGTTTTAGACCTCTCTTAGTCCTGTCTTAGACTTTGTCTAGTCCTTTTTTAGTCATGGTTTAGTCTTGGATATGGTCCTGTCCTGTCTTAGATCTGGTTTAGACCTGCTAGTCCTTTCTTAGTCCTTCCTTAGACCGTGTTTAGTCTTCGTTTAGTCCTTTGTTAGACCCAGTTTAGTCCTGTCTTAGAACTTGTTTTGTCCTGTTTTTTATCCTGTCTTAGACCCTGTTTAGTTTTGGTTGTGTCCTGTCCTGACTTAGTCCTATCTTAGACCTTGTTTAGTTCTTGGTAATCCTGGTTTTCCTGGTCCAGTCCTGTTTTATGTTCTTATTCAGTAATGCTCATTTTAGTATATTGGAGATGTTACAGAGTATGTAAGGCCAAATATTCTCTGAGATGGTACTTGGTGTGAAAAGTTTAAGAATGCCTGTCCTACTGTTTTTGTTCCTGTCCCAACAGGTGCAGTTTCTGTGTTTGTCCCCCTTTGGCGAGCGGTGGGTGGGAGCGCTGCTAGTCTATTGTTATCTGATTTTCACTCTGAAGATTCAACCGTCTATAACACAAACCATATTTTCTCCTATCCCGTAGGGCACCCTTACTCCATTTTACCTTGGCCCACACTGCGCCTACGTGTACACTAAAGGAAATAGAGTCCTTTTTTTTTACTTTGAACAAAATTTAGATGTAGGCATTGGACTAAAACAGATTACAGGGTGACTCTATCTCATAAACTAAGCAGCTTTGAAGGTAGTTCTGTCTTATTTAAGTCTCACCTCGTCCTAAAAGGTGCAGAACTGGGATGGGCGTTTAAAATCAGACCCATCTTAATCTCACAACAGGAGGTATAAGTGACGTGTAAAGTATAAGAGGCTGGACAGTGTGATATTGGCCTGCCACAGTTAAGAGTAGCTAAGCACTATCATTGCTTTTTAGCTGTCATATGCTTTTGGATTCTGATTCAAGTTCGGGAGTACCCAGTGAATACCCACAAAATACAGTGAGAACAAGTCCCGGCCGGTCCAGGAATCAAACCCAGGACCTTTTGGCAGTGACATGGCCTGTTTACACTAGACACTTCCTTCCTATTTTGGTTTAGCTGCAGATAAAGCAAGCATGACTGCAATTTACCTGTCTCCTATAAACAGTATGTTCTAGCGTTACATGGCCAATATGGAAAGGGTAGAAGCAATAAACTGCACAAAAAGTGATGCTTAAAACACCCAAAAGGTACATGGTTAAGTTTCACCTTTTGCCTGAACATCAAGAGCAATTTAGTTTCACTGTAAACCCCTGTTATTCATGCAGCTTAAAAGCAATCCTACTGACCAATCAGATGTAAAATGTATACACTTTATTTCTTGTTTTGTAATTATCAAAATAAGTCTATCTTTTTTTATCACGTCTTTGTTACTACCTCACTTTCTAGGATTAAAAGGCATGACTTTACAGGATGTCCTCAGGTGCAACAAGGGCAAAAATATCCTGCTACGGCAAAAGTGTGACTGGCATGGATTTGACACAGACCAGTGTAAACATAACCTTACAATTTTAGCTTGGTGAGTTTTTTTTTTTTTTTTTTTTTTGGGTTGGAGCGAGGCTATCACTCCCTGGAAAAGTAATTACTCTTAATGCTCCACTGACCTTAACTCAGATCCAAGAACACATAAATCTTTGTCGCTAATGTTTTATATGAAGCCATTACTCTCCCCACTGTATCTACAGACCATTTATGACAAGGCGTTTTTATGGCGCTACATAAATAAGATTATTAAATTGATGTGTTTATCAGCTTGAGCCCTCTTCCCCCAGTGACATCCTCAACACCTTTTAAACCGGAGACACTTTCTGCATGTATTATAGGAGCAGTGTATGACTAGGTGAAGTGCGAATACTGCCCTGTGTAGAGACAGAGAGGGGAGAGATGGCTGTGCGTAAGGCAAGCGGGACCCCCTACTGTACGCTGTAGTGATTCAGCACCACCAGAGGCCTGACCTTTATGCAAATGTGTAATTAACTCATCAAAGACGTCAATAACAGCCCTCTGACTCATGTAGCAGTGCCTCTAATTTAGCTCCATATACAGTACAACTAAATAAAAAGGATTTGAAAGATTGGCTTATTTCTCGGTCTGCAGAAGCATTATAAGGCTGATTTATGTATATTGCATTGCATTCCTCAAAGCATTTAATCAGAAATCAATCACCTCCAGCACAGCCAGACTATCGCAGCACACTGTACACTGGTACGGAGGTGGATTAATGCCTTTTTAATAAACATACAGTATGATTTACAATTCTGGTAACAGTGCAAGTAAACAGTGACATAAGCTGAACCAGGGAGGTTATTTAGGTTCAAATGTGATGAGGTATAATGGCATATTAAAGGATGTTATTTTATCATGTAACACTATGTTATAACTATAGAGGAAGCTACAAATGGTATTACGGTTCTAGATTCAATAAGGAGAATAGTAAGCACAAACAACTTAAAGTTTTACCAGAAAAAATAGTTTTTTGTTTAATACAATAAAAAAATAAACATTTGTTTCACAGGTATCTTTTTTTCTTTTGTTATAACTTAAAGTGTCCACTCTTATTATTTTTATAAGCAGCAGTAAAACCTCCTTTTGTTATTCACAGTCTTTTGATTTGTCCGTCAAGTCGTTTTAGTCAATGGCCATATAGTTCTTTTTCCCTTATTTTTTCTGTTCTTATCTGCAAACCAAAGGTTGGTATTGCTGAGTGTCCAGCATTCTGGATGTGATGCCAGTCCCGGGTTGCTGTGGTCCAGGCGAACAACGAGCAGCTGGATTCCTCAGTTGAATGGGGTCTCTCAAAAAAACCAACCTGCATATTTAACATTTCAATTACTAACACAGTCCATATATGCAGGATTATCTGTTATCTAAACTCACATTTACATTTTCTATCACAATTCACAATATCTCAATACAACACAAGCTTGTTTTAAATGAAATTAACTGTTCCAGGATTCGCATAAAAAATTAAATGGCATAGGCCTAATACCAAATTTTACAGCAAACCACAGTTAATACACATTCTGGTCTCTTTCATAATTCAATATTCAAAATAAAAGAATCTCCGATTGGTTTTTATACAGCAAACTAGCATAAAAGCTAGCGTTAGCTTAGCAACCTTAGCTCAAGCACATTTTTCTAATTTGACTCACCGGAGAAGATCTTTACAGAAAACTGTTACTGCAGGGATGGATAACAGTTGTTTAACCTTCAGAACTGGTGTTTTGACAAAGAAAAAAACAGACATCTAACATACAATTTGTGATAAAATGAGCACCAAGATTACAACGTGCGTTACCTGCCACGTTTTTTCTCCGTCTCTCCTTGACTCACTTGCGCAGGCTATTTATTTCAGCCTGGCGTCTAATGCCATCTAGAGGCGTGTGGATGCAACTACATCAAAAAACCATTTTTTTCCCCTCCAAATTACAACCTTTTACCCGGCTTTATGAAAACAAATAAAAGAAAAGTGGGTCAAATTATGGGGGTTACAATCACATGACATTGTTTTGGTAACTTTATTAAGCAGCATGTTAAAGGGGATTTATGCTAATGTTGGTCACCTCTAGAACAGCACTGCATGTTTTTCAGGGCACTTCACCCACCTTGCCTGTATGAATGTGTTAGTGTGAGTGTGTTTGGTGGTGGTCAAAGGGGCCGTAGGCACAGACTGGCAGCCACACTTCCGTCAGCTTGCCCGACGGCATCTGTGGTTACAGAAGTGGCTCACTGCCACCGAGTGTGACTGAGGAGTGAATAAATAATACAATGTAGAGCGCTTTGAGTATCTAGAAAGGTGCAAAATAAATCCAATGCATTACTATTATTATTATTGATATTACAACCTTTAAAGACATTATCTGATTAAAAGAAAGCAAATCCATGAATTACTTTACTACTGCCATAAAGAAAGTGAACAGCAGATGGCAGCAGTGCTGTTTATTTCTTTAATATTTTTGTATGATTTTATTTTATTACAAAATTAAAAATAGCTGTGAGGAATGAGTGGAAACAGAGTTGTACACTGTTTTTTTGGATACATTAATGAGAGCAGACTGGATGTAGAGGGCTTGTTGATTGGTCAGTGCTTCCTGGAGTGGGCGGGAATTTGTCCAACCAAGAGTTCTGAGGCTTCAGAATGGCCGTGCCAGAGAATTACTCAAACATGCGTGAATGAAGCAAAACGCAACTCCAGGTATGTTTTTGATGAAGGAACAATAATATAACATGGTGGAAAGCTCAGAAAAGTTATTTTTGCATAATATAGCCCTTTTAAAACAAAACTGCTAACTGTAAAATATATTTGAGTGTTTTAAATAGGACTCAATAAGAGTGACGCATCACAGATCCAACTTTGACTTTGCTATGGTAAGCTAAGCTGAACAACAATTGCCCTATATTAAACTTTGCCACTAGCTCAGAACCTTTGGCCTGAGATACTAGCACATAAACAAGTTGTATGTACAAGAACTACACAGTAAGTACTTCAGGTGTCAGGCAGAAAGTACAGACTCTTGTGAGAGCTCTTTTGTCCACACAGAGAAGAGCTGAATATGATTACGCATTCATGTTATTGGTGAACACTGGGACAAGCAAAAGGAATAATGATCAGGCAGATACATCACTGCAGCCTCTCCGGCCCGAGACTGATGGACCGAAGCACTCATTGCATTAGGAGAGAGTGGGACAGAGGAGGAAAGTACTCCACCAGTAAAAAACGCATTGCACAAACACAAATTACCTGCCAGCTCCAATCTCTGCCCCTGTACGTTACATTTACGAGAAAGGTTAAACAGAAACAAATGGTTGATTTGGCACTGCACTCAGGCTTGGGACGGAACTTTATTTTACCAGGGGACCACAGACAACATGGAGGCCTATTATATTTGTCAAGCAAATATACATAAGAATTAGAGTTGTTCTTGTAGGATTAATTCATCTTGACTGTCAGGGAGTTTGAGAAGCACCTCATTTAACCTCTGCTGTAGCACTAAGTTTAATGACTCTTCACACCCCACTGCTGCCACTGTGATATGAGGAACACTGTGACAACTTGTGTGGGGACAAGATGATTACAACATAACTGTATGAAGAGGTTAGACAGCTTTTCATTTGACTATACTGTATATTTACACTGATCAGGCATGACATTATAACCACTGACAGGTGAAGTGAAAACTACAGTTTGCCTCTTCATCTTGGCACCTTTTAGTGGGTGGGATATAATTGGTAACAAGTGAACATTTTGTGTTAAAAGCACTAAAAACAGGGTAAGGATTTGAGTGAATTTGACATACGTAGGCCAGCTTATGATGGCTAGATGACTGGGTCAGAGCATCTCCAAAACTGAAGCTCTTGTGGAGTGTTCCCAGTCTGCAGTGGTCTGTAAAGATTAAAAATGATCCAAGGAAAGAACAGAGGTGAACCGGTGACAGATGATGTGCGTGGGGAGTGAAGGCAGGTCTGTGGTCTGATCTGAGGCAAGTTAATGCTGGTTGTGATAGAAAGGTGCAGGTAGTCATAATGTAATGCCTTATTTGGTTTAACTTCTTTGTGGTTCAATGGATAGAGAGGTTCAATCAATCAGTATTTTTTGTATAGCATTTTACCACAACCAGAACTTACCAAAGTGCTTTACAATGTTAAAAACAGTAAATAATCCATGAATCCAATACAACAACAGTCAATAAAACATGTCACAGTACAGAGGCCAGTCTGTATAAATAGGTCTTAAGTTTGGCTTTAAACAGAGGAAGATTTCAGCTCAATGGGCAAAGTGTTCACAGTTCAGGACCTGTCTCTGCAAAAGCCTGATCACCCCACTGTTTACACCTGGAGCGTGGGACATGTTGGTCAGCAGAATGCAGGGCTCTACTGGGTTGATGGAAGCTTAAAATCTCACACAAATATGCAGGTGTATGGCTGTTAATTACTCTAAAAATAAACAACCGAAGCTTGAACTGAAATCTGAACTGAGAGAGCAGAGGACTGATGTGATGTTGTAACGGTGCAGAGAGCCCTGGTTAACTCCAACACACACACACACACAACTTTTAATCACATGGTTGGGACAAGAGTTTACCCCTAAACTACTAGATTTCTAGTTCAAGTACAGAACTGGGCACTATCTTTATCATAGCAGAATATGGTAAATAATGTACAATGGCTCTAGTGCTTCTAGTTTGTTTCATAACTCGTTTATAATCTCACAATAGTTCCTACTTTTCTCACATCAAATGGCAGTCTTTTATGCATTCTACAATGTTCATTGCCTAAATGGTGGAAAACAATATATACATTTTCTTTTTTCTTGATCTTATTTATTCTCGAAGCCCTACGTAGCGGTATTGAGTCGGCAAAATGTGAAGACAAAGGCTAAGTTAGCTTGGTCCACCTATTCTCCTGGAGTGACTCACCAGGAAGTGCCTGACTTTCTAACTAACCCACGTCAAACAGCAGAGTCTCTCAAATAAAGACCACCGTAGCAGAAAAATGATGGTTAGGGAAGGAGCTGTAAAAGACAAGGCTGGTGGGTGTGCATATGTGTGCGTCTCTCTTGTCTTTTATACTGTAGGCAGGACTGAGTGGGCACACTAGGCATAATGAAAGTTTGGGGAAGAACCACAGATGACAACGTTTGACAAGCTTGACAGCCAGCACATTAAGCAAATCTGACAACAATTCAATTACAAGACACATCACTTGTCTCCTTGTCGCAAACGGATGTCAGTCTTCCAGTATAAAGGCCTATTTTGGGCCGTTAGCTTCCCCCTTTTTGCAGTTTTTGTGCTGTTTGAAAGATGTACAAAAGGCGACTGGAGCAAAGAGCTGCAGGTTACCAGCTTTGGGAAATTAGTTCTCCCTTGACTGAGCAGGGTACATCCACACAAAGGCTTTGATTTTAGGTCTTTTAAGATTTCCAAAACAACCCAATCCCAAGGGTTATTCCTGCGATTTGACAAGTCCAGTGTTTCCCAAAACAAGAACAACAAATACATGCACACAAAGTCTTAACAGAGACACTTTTACAGCCTGTGTGTTGCGAGTTGGGGTAGGTAGTGTGGGTATAGGCAAGTTGTGCTTGTGTATATCCACAGGGGAATTTAGTGTATTCTTTCTTTATGTGTTATCTATAGTCAAGAGTCTCATGCGGTTGATGGATTTTTGTCAAGAAGGACATCTGGTGCCAAATCATTATGCAAATAACTGCACACTAAGAGGCTGATGATTTGCTGTGGCGACCCTGGAAGAGGAAAAACAAAGTGAAAGAAGTTTGTGAAGTATCATGAAGCATGGTATCTTTTGCCTTCTTTACAGATGTAAATGGTATTTTAAGTAAAATATTTTCTCAACTTTTGATCAGTTGAAGACTTTCAATCACATTTAGCCCTAATTAGTCTATAATATAAATATTTTATATTTTATTACCTCCGCCAAGATTTTTTTTTTTTCGGCGACGTTGGTTTGTCTGTAGCAACATAACTTAAAAAGTTATGGACGGATTTTGATGAAATTTTCAGGAAATGGAGAAATTGAGTAAGGAACAAATGATTACTTTTTTTTCCCCATTTTTTAAAGGATTCTTCACTATTGGGACATGGGGCTAATTTTATCATTACAGCTTCTAACTCAACAAATACTGCCAAGAATCATTGGCAAATAATTACAAGATGAAATCATGGCAGATATATATTATTATATATTATTATATATTATTATATATTATAATCTGACATAGTTTGACCCAGATCATGTTGATGTTCTGGTTCTGGTGATCCAGAAGGTTCTAAATATGAGAGGTGAGATTTTTCTCTTTCAGTAGTATGTTCACAGATTTAGATCCTGAGCTAGATCCAGGCCTTTAGGAGTTTTTCTCAGGGGAGTGACCCTATTGGTTATATAAGGGGCATCAAAGGAAAACCCCAAATTCAATATCTCATTAAATTTGAATATTATTACAATAAAAAATGATTAAATGTTGATATATTTTACCATGTGTGTACTGAATCTATATATGTTTCACTGTTTAATTGAACAACTGAAATAATTTAATGTTTCCACTATATTGCAGTTCTTTGAAATGTGGCTCTACATAGAAACCTAAATATTAATAATTTTCCGTTTTAACCAACAGCCTTTCAGGATAGCTTATTGCTTTTATTGCTATTGCTTATTTTTAAAAACTACCCATGAAAGTGTGGCTGTAGCCTTGACGAGTTGCAGACTTGTAAAGCTACTACAACATACCACTACAATACGTGTGAGTGCAACACTTCTGCGGGTCAAATCAGGGCACATGAAAAATAAAACCGACTCTCTGGTGTGTGTAGGAGTTGAATTCTTTGCTTTCGTCTTCTTAATGAGTCCTCAAACGACACTGAGAAGTACAGCTAACCCAAGCGCTTGGTTATGCCTGTGTCCGGCTCGTTAATATGATGTGTGAACTCTGCGTCACATCAGATGATTACAGGGTAAATCCACAGCGACGGGCGAGTGGCACGGACCTCACTGAAGCTTCACATGCGATGGCAAAACAAAACAGTAATCTGACACGAGACGAGAGATTTTTAATCCTGCGTGCTGTGTGGATGACAGAGAATGTATTTTCCCTATTGGTTTGTATTTAAAAAGTTAATTCCTTGAGTAAAATTATCTTACTTTCTGTTTATCGCTGAGGTGATTTGGGGCCACGCTGTCTTGATTGCGTCTGTCCCATTGACACCAATCACAGATGCAGTTGAGCGTCTGCTGCTGACTTTACTGCGATCAGCCATCAACCCTGAAGTGTTAGTCTTAATCTTCCCCTGGGGTCCTGGCGAGATTAAAGACCTCACTCACCAAAAACACCATCAACTCTGGCTCCCGGCAAATTGGGGGGAAAAAAAGTTAGGTGGTAAGAAAATAAAGTGTCTCCGTGATCAGACTGGGATTATGGTCAATGGAAACCTCGGCCTATGTTTTGACATTAGGTCATAATCTATCCACACAGTTGTCCTCCTGTTCGTTTTTCTTACTGAGGTCGTTTTAGGTCTGAGCTGTTGAGAAACTGGACTGAGAAGAGTTAAGACGAGGTTGTTCAGGGATACAAAGCTATGGCTCAATACCAGATTCAGTCAGAGCTGAAATGAGTGAAAGGCAGCCCTGTTTTGGCAAGTTAAAGAAATGTATGTCATGTGTTTAATCAAAATAAATACTTTGATTTGATTTAATGGCTTGAATATACAGTTGGTTCTTTTACAGTAATAAAGCAGATAGTGTGTGAAGTACTGCTCATATTGATGTCTTTAGTGCAGTAGCTTTTACATTTAACTAACATTTAGCCCGGCATTTTACAATTTGAAACAATTAAGTGACTTCTTTGCTCAGTCTCGCCAATGGGAAGTAGCTAGACCCTGCTCAAAAAGTCACTAAATGTTGACATTATGCAAATTTGCATAATACCACAATAAGACAATTATTAAAATATTCAATATAATTATAATATTCAATGTTTTCTCACCTAATCACTAGGTCTTTAATAGAAATAGTGTCCTGTAAAGCAGTGGTTCTCAACTGGTGGTTCGGGAAAAGTGGGTCGCAGAACTGTTTTCAGTGGGTCCCGGGCTTTTGCCAGGTTAAAAAAATCAAACCAAAAAAAAAAAAAAAAAAAAAACATCCATTGACACTCCTTAACAGTAGGTGGCAGTATGAGACATGGGACATATATAATATAATCATATAGAAGAAACCCAACAAGAGCAAAAAATTCTGTTTTATAATGTTACTGTTACACCTAAGGTTGAAGTGCGTGCTGCTTAATTTTTCTTAATATCTGTCAAATTTCCTGAAATATCTCTTAATTTTCCTCAATATTTCTTAATTTTCCTAAAATTTCCTTTTGTTTTCCTCAGTATCTTTTTTAGGGTGATGGTGGGTCCTGAAGCCAGACCAGTTGAGAAACACTGCTGTAAAGCTTTTGTAAAAATCTTTTTTGCCCTTACTTACATAGGCAGAAGTTACTCCCACAGCACTGATACAGATCTAGAGAACGCTCTGATGATGTCTGACCTGAACCCAAGTAAACCTGTTTTTATGTGAATAAAAACTTTATTTATTTATCTAGCGCAAGTGTGTTTCCTGTTAAAAAAAAAAGCAGACAGTTCATCCTGCTTGCTGCTGGGTGTCATTGAGTGACAGCTGACAGTACAGCGGAGGGAAAGAGGCAGAGTTATGGGCACGGTCTGCTGCTGCTCTGCTCCTCTGTCTCACTGCACAGGACAGAGTGCTTCTGACACCTTTTCAAAGTCATTAAGGAGCTCCCTAAATGTCACTAAATTTGTCGCCACTCACTGTTTTAGAAAATAGTTGCTAAGGGGGTCTGAAAAGTCACTAAATGTAGCAACAAAATGGTTAAGTTGGCAACACTGCTTTTGTCTACTATACAACTTTTACTATATGGAATCATAAATAATTCATCTCAAAAATATGTCGTGACTTTTGGATTTTCAGCAGACAATCTGAGGCTGATTATAATATCTTTGAATTCAAATGGATAGGCAAATGACCAATCAGAAAACAGGTGGCAGTACCAAAATTTGCAAACAGGGCTGACCCTATTTTACAAACAAACACCCAATCAGAGACAAAAATACTCTATTTTAGATGATTTCTATAGGTTAGATGTTTTGTAGGGGCTCCGAACCCATTTCACTTTGTCATGAAAGTGAATGGGTCTGGCTGATTAGGTAAACCAGCAAAGAGTGTTCTTAAGCACTATTAAAACAGACATGAGCATGGAGCATTGTTTTAGAAAATATTCATCTATTAATATCTATTTGTTTATATGTTTACATCGCATATCCCATTCCTATCTCTTACTGCACTGAGTTGTGTGTTTAGTCATGTTCTTGTTATTATTCCCAATACTGACCTAAAGCAAACTCTGCTTTATTCATTTATTTATTTACATATTTTTGTTTTGATGACATATATGTTTTGAACTTGTAACAAAAGTGTGACTTACTTCATTTTTAAACTTGTTATCTTTACTCATGCCAGCGTGTGATAAGAGAATGTGTGTAAGCATGCTTTGGCATTAATTTGATAAATTGAGGTGTTAGCTCATCCAGTCAGCGCAAACCCACACACACAGGACAACAATAACTCACTGACGCAATGCTCCCAAAGGGAAGGTGGGACCGGAAAGCCATATAAAAACTACAATCACATCGGAAGTATGAACGGCACAACCTTATGACGATGTTAATGAACTTGAGAGCTAAATTATCCTTAAGCCTCAATAATTAATTTGTTTCTTCATTGTATCCTTCATTACGCTCCAGTATTGTAATATTTCTGTAGGCTGTGCATCAGTTAGACGTGCCATTATTAAATCAGTCATGTTATTCCTGTGTTGATAGTTTAACCCTCAGCCCTCTTGGCTCCCACAGAGCTTTTTAAAATGTTTGTTAAATGTTTTTTTTGTTTTTTTTTTTGCTCTCATTTTGGCATTTCTTATGCTAAGGTGATGATAGTTGACAAGATGTTCATTAATAAATGTATTTTAAAAATTCAGCAGCACAGCAGAAAAAGAAAATTCAACTGTCTGGGCAAAAAACTCACTTTCATATTCTTAAAGTCCTTTTTGGTGCCATTGACTTTTATTAAAATCACTTATTTTAACTCTACTGCTGTTAAACAAAAATCACCACCAGATCCACCATTTTCTCATTGCATTGTGGGAAATAATTCCCTTATAATTCCCATTAGATAACAGTGGCTGTAGCCCAGGCTCTTAGGGCTTTAAGAGGAAAAACCTGAGTTTTAGCTATTTTTTGTGTGATTTTCCTCCCTTTTTTGTAATGGCACAAAAAGTAAAAATATATCAGTATATCTTTTAGGACTAATCAGTGACCTATCCCGGACCAGTAATACCTGCACAAACAAAAATATACTTTGCATCTTTAAAAAGTAAATAATGCATCTTTTATTTACAAATATGTTAGAATTATGTGAACAAACTTTTTTTTAGAGGGTTAATAATGTAAAAATTATTTCCCTTTTGTTATGTATGATGAGGACAGGGGTTAAAAATCAAAAAACAATGTTTTTTTCTTCATTTTTTATATTTTTAAATGTGACTCGCTGGCCTAAGAGGAATTTTTTTTAAAGGAGGACTTGAGGGTTAATCCCAAAAAATCTGAAGCACAAATAAAGTAGCATGAACAACCATCTTTCTAGTTATACATAGTTGGTGGCATTGTTTTCAGAAGAAGATAACTTTAAATGGAAGAGGTTCTAGATCCCTTCACTTCAATAACAAAGTCAAAGGGTCTATCAATAGCTGGGGAAAAATAAAAAACGTTATATTGGATGTGATGTGCTCTCCCTCCTGGTGCTGTGAAATGCATTTACAGTTGCTCTTAAAGAGTACTGCACATCTTTGGCACATCTCATTTGTTCTATAGGTTTCTTATTTCAACATCTTACTTCTGCCATTAAAGAAGGAGCTGTAGAGAGCACAATGTCAACATCTGCTGGTAAAAGTGATGGAGGTGAATTTAATTATGATGTGCCTTTAGTGTCGGCCAGCGCCTGTATCACTCCTCTGTATTCCTCCGGCTGAGTGGCTCTAATCAGGTTTCATTTACACACATTCATTTGATTAAGTTCACCTCACTCCAGCAGCGATAATGGCAGCTCAGAGGTCGCACTGAAGGAAGGAGAGGTGTGAGCTTTGGTGCTGTGTAAAAATGTCTATTCATAATTCAAAAACAAATCCTTTTTGCATATATCTAGTACGTATTCGGTCTTATTGCACCCCAGTGAGTCAAAGTCGAGTTCAAATTTATACTGGCACTATACTGGGGCCACTTGTCGAACAGTTTTTCTTTTCTGTGCTGTGATTGGCTGAGAGCTACAAAAGAGGAGATTAGTAGATATCACTTTGAAAAAAAAAAGTTAATTTGTGCAGTGGTTTCTTTATCCTTTAACAGTTTCCTATTTTAATTTGACTAAGCTTTTATTAGCCATACACCAGACAGTATTCTATCTGCAGCTCTTAATATTTACACAGGAGGGAAATACATAATTACTGCCCTGAACAGATTTTGCAGCATATAGACCCTTTTACTGTCTGTAAACAACATGACTGTGTGTGCTTTTAGGTGCTGCAGTTTAGTCAGACCACAGTGCATTCCCAAAAGATAAATTAACCAAAACATAAACATTGATTTTTATTTTTTTAGCAAATACATTGAGGTTTTCTTGAGAGTGATGGCAATAGGCAGGTTTAGAAATGAGTGCATCATAAAGACAGCTCAGGTTAGATTTTGGAGACAAAGTCAGAGAGGCCAGACTGAGCTGGTTTGGACCTGTCCAGAGGAGGGACAGTAAGTAATTGGGTAGAAGGATGCTGAGGTTAAAGCTGCCTGGCAGGAGACCTAGAGCAGTGGTTCCCAACCATTTTAGTCCTCCAGTCCTCCAGGACCGGGCTAAATCCTGGTTTGGACCCAACCAGGTCCTTGTTTAGTTCTGGTTTGGACCCAGCTTGGTCCTGGTTTGGACCTAGTTTAGTCCTGGTTTAGCCTAAGTTTAGTTTTAGCTTAGCCCTGGTTTGACCTGGTTTAGTTCTGGTTTTAGATCTGGTTTAGTTCTGGTTTTAGACCTAGTGTTTTCCTGGTTTAGTTCTGATTTTGGACCTAGTTTATTTATTATTACATTCTGGTTTTAGTCCTAGTTTAGTTCAAGTTTAGTCCCCATTTTGTCCTTCTTCACTATTGCATTTTTCTGTTAATGCCTGTTTAAGCCCTTAGCATAGTCCTGGGTTAGTCCAGATTTAGGTTCACTGTAGCCTTCTTTGACAGCCAAATATTTTCTGCAAAGGTCCTACAAAAGATCACATAACTCCACGCACCCCTGCGGTGTGCTCACGTACCCCTGGTTGTGTCCTGAGGTGGACTGTGCACCCTGAGGAAAGCCTTTGAGCAGAAATGTGTTGGTGTGTTTTTAATTCATTTGCCATGTTTTAATAAAAGCTTTTTAACAGAAAAACAGTCCAAGTGCCTTGGATTCATTTGGTTTTCAAGGACAACCTTTAACCTTGAGAGCAGTAACAAAAAAGTTAAAGTTAATGTATTAAAAAATGCTAATGAAGAAGTGTGGAAATACGCAACGCCACTGAACTACATGTTTTGTTTTTCATTGCTTTGATTTTGTGATAGGCAGTTTGTAGCCCACAGCAGTTTGCGTCAGGCCCGTCCATGTAACACATTAGTCACTCTTTTCTGTTTCATAAGTTGAATATAATGAAGTCAACAGAATAACCATTAGTCTGTGCCAATTACTCCACAAAAGCTAGCCCGGTTAAACATGCAGAGCCTTTGTTGAGCTTTTATTTATTATTCAAATTAATTAACGCCAAATAGTCCATTCAAATATGTATTTTTCAGATTTTCAGTCTAAATATTATTTCCTTTCTAATAAATTATTACTGTGATGTTTTGTGAGAGCAAACAGAACAGCCGGATCTAGTATTTTAAAATTCAACCCATGTCCGTGAGTCTGACTGCTGCGTGACGATAATAGAAACAACGATGATAAAAACATCATACAAAGATCGCAAAACTCGTTGAATCAGCCTTCATGATTTTTGAAAGGTGCAGGGCTGTGTCAGAAATACGGACAAACAATAAAACTCAATGAGATGTGGAGCTGCTGATGAATAAAAAGACCAGGGTCAAGCAAAAAAACTGGGGGTTGGTAAAATCAGCAAAAAAACAGACAACACTCTAAAATCTCACATCCAACTCAAATTAATTGGAAAACTGACTCCCCCCAAAAAATTAAGTCCATGAACCATAAATTATTTTAAACACTTACAGCCTGCTCTTATTCTTACAACTTGTAAATTATATAACACACTTAACAAAAGTCATTACTGGACATATTTAGTTTTAAGTCAGTTTAAAACATTTGGAATAAGTGACCTTACCTATTAACCGGAACTAATCAGGCATAACATTATGACCACCAACCGAGGAAGTGAGTCTTCATCGTGGCCAATGTTTCTGGGTGGGATATATATGTAATTGTATCAGGCGGCAAGTCAATGTAGGAAAAATGGGCAAACATAAGAATTTAAGTGAGACTGGGACTGAGACTGAGCATCTCCAGAACTGCAGCTGTTAAAAGTTGTCCCAAGAAGGAACAGTGGTGAACCAGCGACCATGGCTGAATGCACCACAGAGGTCACAGAGGTCCCACAGGGCCGGACCTCAGTATTTTTTCTAATAGTTAACTAAACCAGGTCTAAACCAGAACTTATTTAGGAAAGACAGGAGTAAACCAAGTCTAAACAAGGACTACACAAGGGTTCAACCAAGATCAAACCAGGTCTAAACCAGGACTTATTTAGGACAAAGGCAGGACTAAATCAGGTCAAAGCAAGGACTAAACGAGGTCTAAACAGGGGCCAAACCAGGACTAAACCAGGACTAAATATGGACAAAACACAGATTAAGCTAGGGACAAACCAGGACAAAACCAGCCTAATCCAGGATTTATTTAGGAAAAAGACAGGGCTAAGCTAAGTCTAAACCAGAACTAAACCATGACTATGACTAAAGCAGGACAAAACCAGTCTAAACTAGGACCAAACCAGATCTAAACTAGGTCTAAAACAAGGACTAAACTGGTCATCTACACAATGGACCTCAGTATTTCTAAAATCCTGTGTATGGCCCTGCACCAATGGGGTTTACAGCATCTGTTGTGAACTGTCGGACGTCCACTTAAACACACATTTTCACAATTCGGATAACAAAGCTAATTGTATCATAAAACAAGTTTGTGAAAAGTTTGTGTAAGTGATTAACTACCTGCTAGACTTTCTCTCTTCATTATCACAATAGAGTTGGTTTAATTTGACCCTGGAGTTGTTTATGCAAACTCACATTATCCTCCAGAGATTAGCATGGATTTGAGCTTCCTAATGCAATCAATATTAATTACAGCAGAAATAACAATTCACACGGAGCGGCTTCACACAGAGCTTTTTGGGGATATAGTTGTTTCGTTGTGACAGTGAAGTACCCACCTGTGATGCTTTCGAAGACAGGCAGCCACAGTTGTTGTGTTAGATCCAGATGGGGAGAAAAAATCTCTTCTGCCATCTTGGAAATCTGCTTATTATGACACATCTTGTTGCTTGCGGTTCAGTTGTCGTGCATCATTGCCGGAGTTGCTGACGTTACAGCGACGCACAGACCCAGTTTTGGGAAATGGTGGCCCTGGAAATAGCACTGCCTTCGTGCAATTTGGGCCCAAACACAAACAGTTTACTCTAATCTAAATCAATCACATCACACATCATGACTTTAAGGATTCAGACTCTCTACAGCAGTATGAATCCTGAAGATTTTGGGATCCAATTTTATCCCTGATCATTTATTGTAACCCACTTTTTACATGCAAACCTTCTCATGGTTGCTTTAAGTCTTGCTATTGTCATTTGTCATCTCAATGTTTTAAATTATGTATTCTTTAAACCCTGTTATTTATAATAATGCAGGCTTAAATCTCCATTTATAATTTAGTTTGTAAGCCACCACAAACTGCAAAGAATCAAGATTATGATTTAAGATTAATAAACTGATATTGTGTATTAATATTATTAGAAATTGATCAAGACTCAACAAAAAAATAATGAATCCTGGTGTACGACTGCTGTACATGAGAGTAAAAGGAATATTCTTTTTATTCCAGATTCTAAATTCTCCATCTCATCTTTTTTTTTTTTTTTTTTTTTTATTTAATCAAGTTGTTTAAAGTTTGTATTGAATTAATTAATGTAGGTGATTTTTTGAAAGTGCATAGAAATGAAAAAGGAAAAAGGCTTAAAAATATTACAGTACACTAGACAGAAATATTTTGAAATAGGTAATAACCCCAGAAATTACTCTCCAGGCAGTTCAAAGGTGGTCAATCCAAAAAAGGGATTCATAAAATGTTTTCCAAATCTGGACAGTTGCTGACAGATATGCAAGAAATTAATAACGTCTTTAAAGAGTTTTATAACTACAAACCCAAATTTAAAAAGGTTGCGGCAATGTTTAAAATAAATGGAATTAAAATAAAAACAAAAATCTTTGGTTCGCAGATCTCTTAAGCTATATTTTATTTACTGTAGACTATAAATAATAGGTGTGGAAACTAAGAAACTAAAAATAACTAAGAAATAAAAATATTTTAATTTTGATGGTTGCCGCACATCTCAAAGTTGGGACAAGGCTAACAAATGAACTAATTCAATTTGAAATGAGCTCATTTTGTGCAAAAAAGTGTAAAATGTCTCATTGTAAACATGTGTTATGTTGTCTATGGTCTATTGTAAATAAAATAGTGATTTGAAAGTCATTTAGATTTTATCTTTTTCAAATTTTTTATAAAAACTTTTGGATTAGGTGTCTGTCACCCTCTACTGGCAACGGACTGGACTGAACATAAAATGGCTATTTAGCATGACTATTAACAACAAAATGCTAACAGACAGACAAATGAGCTAACTGCTTTGTAGCATGAGTCCTTGTTTCGTGTGTCTAGCGGTAAGACCGAGCATTTCCAGCTTCTGAAAAGGGGACAGGCTCAGCAAACAGGATTACTTAAACATGCGTTAACAAAATACTACTCTATGTATGTTTCTGAGGCACAAACAACATTGTCACAAGACTCCAAAAAGTAGATTTTGCGTAATAAGCAATCTTTAAAATTTGTTTTACCATTTTATGTAATAAAAAGTGAATTACCTAAAACTATGCAACATATTTATAGACCCTTCTAGGAATGACGTGTTAAGAAAGTTGTGCAAGCAGCCTGGTACAGAGAATAACGTTCTATCCCATTCATTTCTAAAAGGGAGCAAGACAAAAATATTAATTTAGACGTTTTTGGATTGCAGAAACAGATGGTTGTTGTTTATATATTTATTAAAAATGACTCTGAATCAATATAATCCAGATCTGAGTGTCAGTACCATTTGCTAAAGTTAACTTATAAAAGTGGGATTTGTGATGTTGAATTAATGAATTGTATGAATTAAATCTGAGCATACAATGTCAAACTATTGTGGTCCAACACATTTCTGTAACTATTTGTCCTGCATAACATTGAAATTAAGAAATGTAAATTACGTAGCCTTTAGCTTGTATGTCGACACTAATAGCTGCGTTAAATAAAACAGCTAAACGTCCACACAGTCACTAATGTTATTAAACCAGGCTCTGATATTACTCACATGTGGCAGAGTGGTTGTCAGTTTCCAAACCTGTCTTGATTATTCTTAATTTCCAACATTTGATGGCTAGAACTAATTATCTTTTTTAACTTTCAGTACCGGTCTTTGGAACGCAGACGTTCTGTTTACAAACACAAGAGTCTATATTTAACTGTATTAAATAAGAGGGCATTCTGGTGTGGAACTGTAGTCCACAGTGTTGCCACCAGATATCACCAAAATCTAAATACTGCACTTTCAAAACCAAAATTATCATACTAACCCCTGTCAAAAACATTGGGACACTGTGTAAAATGTAAATAAAAACAGAAAGCAGTGGTTTGCAAATATCTTTTTTTTTAACAAGAGACAAATAAACAATATATCAAGGGCCAACACTGAAATGTTTTAATACTTGCACATTTTGAATTTGATGGCACAGTGCCCCATCTTTTTTGACACTGACAGAACTGTTTGCTTCACTGTTGGAAATTGTGTCAAAACAACAATTTAGCTAGTTCAAGTAGGACGAGTACTCAGTCACAGTGTTTAATGCGGTAACAAAATGTCCAGCTGGAGTGACCTTTTTCTGCCTCTGACTCACGGCGCTGTATCTGAGGGTGAGTCAGCAGATAATCAACAGTGATCACTCCAAATATCACTTCCTGACAACTGCAACAACAATACCATCAGAGGCACTGGGTTCAAGGGAAACTGGGACAGTAAGCTTTATACGGAGTGTTTTATTGACCTGTATCTGACATTTACTTCATCAATGAGTTTGTCTATATAATATCATACTGTATATTCACTTCATAAGTAAGTATTCTGATCATTTTAGTTCATTTATTTATCTTGTAGTATCATGTTGCTAATAAGCCATTTTATGCTCTGTCCAGCCCCCATCGTTGCCAGCAGGGGGCGACAGACACCTAATCCAAGGGTTCCCTGCAATGTAAAAGTAACAGCTCCCCAAAAGAAGACATTTTCCATACATATACACTATTTAACTATAAGTTATAAAGCAGGAAATGCTAATGCAAAAGTGGCCTGAAAAAGCATTATATTGGACCTTAAAAAAATAAAGTAACAGTAAAGATGGCCAGTTTTGGTGACATGTGGCAAGAGATCCTGTTGTCTGTCACCTCTGATTATCAGGTTAACTGTCTTGTGGTCAGTGTGTCCACTTTGTGCTGTTTAATGGGCATCAGACAAATTATGATATTGTCCACTGCTCAACTCTATACTTCTTTGCATAATGCACTTTTAAAGCCTGTCATAAATGTTCATATACATTTTATTTAAAGTAACAGGCTTATTCATTCACTCAGTCATTATTACTTTGTATACTCTATGTAACATTGATTGTATTTGACATCTGCCTCAATTTTGAGAACCTTCACTTTCAAAGCTCTGCCATTTTAAGATAGTGGTTAGAGCCATGCAGATAAGTTCATTATACAGCGTAGCTCCAGGTTTTGTCTTGTGAAATGTAAGACCTTTTTAAGAACTTTTTAATGCCACTTAGAGTGACATTTAAAGCCAGCATTGTCAACAACTGAACAGTAATCTGTGTGAATTTTACACTAAGGAATTATCCTAATTATACTACTCTCTAAAACTGAAGGGTCAGAGTCTAACACAGATGAAAAAACTCCAGTGCTGCATTAAAAAAATAATGAATAAATGAATCATGCATCTCAATAATAACACTTCTTCAGTAAATATATTTTGTTATTGCGGTGACTCTACATTTTTGTAACATTAACATAATGTTTTGACAATTTTTTTAAGACCTAAATGAACTCAATTTAATAGCTACTTATAATATTTAATACTTTTAAGACCTTGGGGCTACCTTGTTAAAGTGTATTCAACCAATGCTTTATTTTTCCAGCTACAAACTTTACTTTGACATGTTAGTGAACAATCATGGCATGACTTTCTTTCTTTCTTCTTTTTAACAAAAATTAACAAGTACTGTACTGTTTTTGTTATTTTTATCATTCACCAAGCTGCTGCTACAAGTCAAAGTATGCATCTGTAATATCATTCATGCATCATTCATCTTCTTGAGTTTATGTATAGGCTCTGTGCATTAAAGTGTGAGGTCTGTGAGGTGACTGTATTTTCAGTAATGCCTTTATTAAGCCAAACCCCATGTCCCACTGTTGCTGTTGTTAACATTAATGTTCTGGTATTTGTCCAGGGTTGTGTACCAAACTACCAGAAGGTCAGACTCATCGTTCTTTAATATGCAGCGGACAGGTGACCTTCACATCTTGTCTTGTGTTTCCTAGAGACCCACAAACAAACCTGAGTGTCCTTCCTTTCTGCAGGAAACTATTAATTTGTTGAGTTTCTTGGAGTGACAGATAAACACTCACTAACAACAATCGTCTGTTCAGGAAAAAGTGTTTTTATTGATTAGATGATAGACATCTCAGGGTCTTCTTCTGTCTTCTTTGAGTGTGTTTTTCTATTGCAGGTTCTTTTGTACGTTTTTCCCTCCAATGTGTCCGTTACATCACAACACTATGCTCAAAGATTCTGCTTTTGTGTGTCCTGCCATTTTTCTCAGATACTGACGTCACTCTCTGATAATGCCCTTCAAGCAAATTCTTATGTGGCTTTTCTCAGTCTTGCTTTCTTTTGATTGGATTCCAGTTTTGTGCAGTTAGAATACATATATATATTCTTTTTTTAAAATATATTTTTAGATAACATGTTGTTCTCCAATGTGCTCCAATGAAGTTAAAGTATGTTTGTTAGTAAGGTAGGCAGCTCAAAAACTTGGTTGCATTTGGATTTTTAGCACGGTTTATAAAATTTACCAAGAATTTTCCAAAACTTTTGATTAAATCTCAAAGACCCTAAAATAACTTACACATTAATAAATAGTATTCAAAATGCCCCCCCAAAAATTTTAAAATTGGAAATTAGTCCCCTTAAGACAAAAAAAAAAAAAAAAAAAAAAGTGTCAGGGCTTTTCCCTCAGAAATATATTATTCCAATAATTTTACTGAGTTATAGCCTACACACTGGTGATTATAAGAAAATTATGTTTGGTAAGATGGTTCAGAACGTATTTTTTAAAAAGTAAATAAAGATATAAAGTAATCATTTATCCTGTTTTAAAGCATTGCCAAAACCAAAAGCCATAGACCAGCAAAATAATATTTAGTTCAAATATTCTGACAAAAATTATAAGAAATATATATATATATAATATATCCAATTTTGAAAAATATTTTTTAACTAGTAGTGGCCAAATGTTACTCACACTGTTTAAATTTCCAAAACTTTTCCAAAACTTTACACCAAAATATAAAATTCCAAAACTTTTCAAGAGCCTGGAAATTGCATTTTAAAATTCCATGCTTTTCCAGGTTTTCCATGACTTTATGAACCCTGTTTTATGAAAGGTTAGTAATGGGCCAAGGAACAAATGGATCTTGAACAACTTCTGGATTTAGAAATATATATATAGAGAGAAATATATCTTTAAAAAAAGCCTCACTTTCTAAATAGGTGAACTACAAATTGACATTTTGTTACAGTAAAACAGCACATGTTGATGTCACCATCCATTTTGTCATACAGCATTATGTAGTGTTAGCACCTTCTAAATGGAGGCATTACAAACATATGACTCATCTGACATTACGAGCTCCCCTCAGTAACATGTATGTAGCCGTAAATGCTTTCAGAACTATCTCGGCTCATGTTTCGTGAGTCCTGAAGGCTGCTGTAACCTCGGGAGTGAAGTACTGGAGAGTGATATCACTGAGTGGGTTTCTATTGGATGATTACACCTCTGATGTGCCTCTTTGGCCTGCAGTTCATAACCCGATACATAATCTGAAAACATCTGTAACATGAGAATGGGCTGGATGACCTCACAACAGTCACTGTGAGAAAACAAGAACAGTCTTACATCAGTGGTACAAATGTATTTAAACCAACACAACTATTGATTGACATTTTCCTTATGATGTGGTGATTACTGTTTCAAGCCTTTAAGCCATTACCTCTGAGTTTTGGTGGTTATCAGTTTGCTGGTGTTTGTTGTTAAGATGAATATATGTGCGTTTTTTTTTTGTTTTTTTTTTCTTACTTTTCTTACCTTCTTTAAGATTTAGGGAAGGCACTGTGTGATGTGGAATATGTACATCATAAACTAAGCTTATTCATCTCTTGAATTGTGGCTAGAACTGAGTCAGCAGATTTCAGGCTTGGTTCATGCCACTGTGATCCCAGTGAGAAGAAAGGTACCACCACTTGCTATGGCAATACGTCAAAAGGGAAAAAAGAAATGTGGTCACATCGGCAGCAGTATCTCAGGAACGTTCACCCACTAACCCGAAGGTTGGTCAGTTCAATCATCGTTACCGGCATTACATATTTGGACAAGACACTTAACCCACCTTATGTATGAATGTGTCAGTTTGACTTGTTTGGTAGGGTGCAAGATCAATTTAATCCAATATTAATATTATTATGTTCGTGGACAGGAAAGGCACTGTTGGGAAAGGATGTGCTGGTCTTTTTCTCTTGGTCACCTGCCTGATCCAGTATTTTAAGGAAAGGATAGTAATGGATAAAGGAAGAAATAAAAAGTTTTTGGTGTGGATCCAAAAAACACAGAAGGGATTTAAAAAAAAATGTTTCTGTACCATTCTGTAATTTTGCCAGTGATACTACAGCCACAAGGGATCTGTAAATAAACAAAATCAGTGTATTCTTTACCATTGTGAAATATAATGGCTCAGTGGATAGAGCATTTACCCCTGAAATGAATCATTTCTGGTTTAAGTCCAAGTCTGGGTACTGTATCTGTATCCTTTGGCTGTGTAGACCCACACAGTATTTGTCATACTTTAAGCTAAAGTTCTTGCCTGAACACATAAAAGATGATTTTTTAAATAAAATGTCACAAATGACTGAAAATGTATACTCTATAAAGATGTATATATCATAAGCTATATAATACTTTGACATCTGCTAAATTAGATAAATTACATTTGGCACACAGATGGTCACACTACAGTTTTAAAAAAGCATTTCTTACTGTAGGCCTTACTCCCCGCCTCAACTTCTTCAGGGGCTCAACCATATTAAATTTCACATGTCACGTTCTCAACATGGACATACATATTTAATATAGGAACATATGGTTGTCATCGGAGGAGGTCAGTGCTCGAGGAAACGCAGCTACGTCCTGTTGGCTATACATCTGCGCTCCCCTCTTTGAACTGTGCACAGAGACAGGACAGTATGTAACACTGTGTATAGGTTATGCATGGGATTGTTTTGGTATATGAATTTAGCTTATGGCTTTCTGTGCCAACAAATATGTATTTTTTGTCCTTAGACAGGTGCGGTTTATATTAAATAACATTTCTCTGCTGTTTTGGGCGTCTGATGCGTATTCCTTAAAATGATTGTATTGTCAGCAAGGTACTGTATATAAAAGGCAATGTGGTTGTGGTTTTAGTCAGAGACCTTACGCAAAAATGGACAGAGAAATCAATTCTGAACGTAATTTTCTCTCTACGGCCCCTTTCAGGGTGGGGGAAGTTTGGACCATAAACCTTGTCACAGCGGTAATTTAGTTAGATCAATGAATAAACGTATGAGCATTTTATGAAGCATGATGTAGATACATTTTTATTAAGCTCCTTTGTATCTGAGTGTAATTGTCGCTATACCAAACTCAGCGCTTTCCCTCTGAGATAAAAAGAAATGCGACTATTTTCCAGAAATATAGAGTGAATTATGTGTCACTCATCTATATTATGTTGGATGCCCTTCCTGATACAACCCTCTCCAGCATGAGAGTGCCTCAGTGCATCTTTATATTCAGTTCTTACCAAATTACACTGTAGCCTTAACATTAATATTAAATGTCTGCCAGAGCAAATATTCCTCAGAGGATGCAGTGATTTGAGTGCTATCTTGGAGGTTTTATGCCAGATGCCCTTCTTGACGCAACTCTCTCCATTTATCCAGGCTTTGGACCAGCACAAAAGGCACACTGGCTGAGTAAATATTAAACAAACAAACCTGTATTAATTTTCTATATTGATATAATTTAAAATCAAATGAAAAACCAAAAACTTCAAATCACAAATGCACTTCGGTAAGCTGTTGGATGCTAGCTTTTATATTATAGAAGTTCAGTGTTTTGAGATTAAATTTATTACCATTTTAAGTGACAGTAGCAGCTTTGACACATGGATATTGCATTGTAGTCACGTTTCTCTTCTTGTGGCCGGTTGTTGCGGCGGCGGAGGTTGATCTTCCTAATGCACCCTCCTCTGCAGCGGTCATAAATTAGTCTGAAATATGGAGCAGACTGCCACTGCCAACCTCATCTGCAAAGTGAGGGAAGTCAAGCAGAAAAAGGCAGCGATGCAACGTCAGGCTCTTCTCCAAACTGAAATCTGCGTCGCCCATCCAACTTCTCTGACTTGCATTTAGAGAAACCAGGACCACGTGTCATCTCCGAGTCCTAGTTTTGCTTTCAGCTATAGATAAAACCGAGTGATTGCTCCCATTTTTCAAGCACGGCATTAATTAGAATAGAATTAAACGTATTGGATGTCCATTGTTATTGGAAAAGGCAGATAAAGAAGGCGTTCTGGTGGCTTTGTGCTGCTCAAAGATTGCATGAAGTGGAAATAAAACAGAGATATGCCATGAAAGCACACATCATCTTCCCCTAATTTGAATTATAGTTTTATTTGCCCAGCCCTTTAAACCATTATGAAAATTGAAAAATCAGTCAATGCAGAAATAAACTAATTTGATTCTACCCTTTTATCTGTGCTTTTCTATTATGTCGCTCTTTGTTTGGTTTGATTGGTGCCTGTTCTTGTAGTGATTGCTTCAGAGATGCTGTTGTTGCTCACATAGTTTCTTTTAAGTTGTTTGATGGTTCAAATAACACAGGGCTTGAATAATTGAACATTGACAAATATTTTAATGTGAAAAAAAATGACACACAATTCAGAACAGCCGGCTTTAAACAGGAGGGCTCAATAAGACTACAATGGTAAGAGAGCATGTCTTTTATTTCCTCCACAAAGGAAGTTTTTGCCTGCATTGATTTCTTGTTTGGTTTGTTAGCAAGACGATTCTAAAAGTAATGAGTCGATTTGCAACAGAATTTTGAGGAAAGGTCAATAATTGTCCAAAAAAGAAATTAATAGTTTTTGGATCCAGATCTAGTATGGGTCAAGGTATTTTAAAATGATTCTGTACCATCACAAGAAAAATAAAAACTCCAGCCACAAGGGGTTGGTAAATGAACAAATGATAGATTTAGTACTGTTTACTATTGTCATTTGTAAAAGCTTTGTAGTTTAGTGGATACAGCATTTACTCCTGAACTTCAAGTTCAGTGGATTGCTGTGGTGGCCCCAATGAAAACAGAGCAGCTGAAAGATATTAAAAGTAAAAATAAATGAAAACATATGATGTATTTTGGCCCAAAATACCAGATAAGAAACAACAAACTAAATAATTAACTTCACTTTTTATTCCGTGTCAAAATAATTTGGCTGATGATTAATTAGTGTTTAAATTAGATGTCTGGTTGATTGCGTGCACTGTGGCTCTGTATAAGTTTCAACTAAACATCTTGGAGTATATACAGTAATTAACTGTACATGACTTTACATTGATTTTAATGTGCTCTAAAAAGGTTAATTAAACATTTTTTTCTTGGTTTATTTTAAAGCGAAAGTATTCTATTCTGACATTTAGAAACTTTGACTAATATAGGCTCTCAACACGTGATGATACTAGACACTAATTATACCCCTGATAATAGTGTTGTGCTGGTTAAACTCATTGTAAAAATATAGCTGTTCAGGTCAAAAAGTGACAGAGCATCTTTCCTCCCTGTGTCTGCACTGGTTAATGCAGTCCAGAGACACACATTTGAACAGTGCACTGTCAGCTCCTGGGCCTGAGTGTATTAAAGTAGGTTAAAGTATAAAACTGTACTTGGAGCTGCCAAAATCTGGTGAAATGCAGAATAAACAAGCTGCTCGCGTGGTGTGGGGGAGTGAGACAAAAACCTCTACAGCCTGGTGCTGAGCTGGTACTGAGTTGGAGTAAAAGCAACATTTTGTGTGTTTATGACTCGACCTAGATACACACAATAGCACAAGTTTGACCTACATAACGTTTTAACAACATCACTTAATAAAAACCTATTGTGAACGAGTAAATAAAAAGAAAAAAGTATGATTTAATTATACTGGCTCAACTTTGATTCGCATTTGACTGTTAACTAAGAGATATAATAGCCTTGTCAGCCATTTGTCAAACAGTTTGGGGACTGGGAATCTCCACTATCCAAATATATCAATGTGTTGGTGAATCTAAATTGCCCCATGGTGAATGAATGTGGGAGTGAATGGGGCTAGAATGGGGCTATGTTGGGATAGACTCCAGCCACCCCCTAACAGAACCAGCAGATGAAAACAAATAAATCAGTTCGAACAAATACTTGAGAAATGAGAAAAAAAAAAAAAAAAAAAAAAAAAACATGGGGCATTAACAACAGGCGCAAAAACCACAGATTCAAGTCCAATGCATTTTGCACAATATACAACCAGTCAAAGAAACAAAGCATCCCATATGAGCCTCATGAATGCCTCTTGAATGGGATGGGACCCACTTTGCAAGGAAAGTGAATGGGTCTGTCAGGTCCACTAAAGGATTTATAATGAAGGGCAGTAAAGCTGGATAAGAGGGGACAAGATCCCTTAAAATGAATTATGTGATACAAAGCAGCAAACATACCCTTAAGATGCACAGTGAACACTCTTTTTTAAACATAGAACCATTTAAAATCTTTTTTATCAATCAATATGTCACGTCTCTCCTTTCATAAATGGGTTAAACTTGACTTTTATTCCTCTTGGCCTTGCAAATAACATGGAGATTATTTTGATTTTCTTGAGTGGCAGCAACCATTTAGCATTTACAGTGTTTAATCAGAGAAAGATGAAGGAAGTCAGTCAGCGCTGTATTAGTTTAATCAGGCCCTTCCTTGCTGCTCTTCCGGCTCATTACGGGTCCCTCTTGAATTATAAGTGCTTTGGTTCCTGAGGACACATGAACTGATTGGTTTAGCAATTTCAAAGCTACAACTGGTAAAAAAAAAATAAAAATAAAAATAGTCTAGTGTTTCTCAACTGGTCTGACCATGGGACCCAATTATTTCACTAATCATTTTATTGTGACCCTCTTTTTTACAGAGCTGAAGATATTTTTCCAGTCCACTTTTGGGTTCTAACTCACCATTGGTGACCACTAGCTTACCTTAGCCAGCCAGTCTTCTTTTTAATCTGGTCAAAAAAAAAAAAAAAAGGAATTTAGATGAGTAGTTAATCAAATATAGGATTTCTACACTGTGGAAACTGCTGCGAACAAAAGGGATTGTAGACCCATTCTTTACTTTCATGAAAAGGTATAGCTGGCAAAACTATAAGTAGTCTGAATAGTCAGTATTTTGCAAGGTTTAGGTCACAAGCCAGTGTTCTCTTTGTGCTGCTCCCAAGCCTGGATAAATAGAGAGGATTGTGACAAGGGACATCTGGCATAAAACCAATGTCTAATAAATAAGTGAATCAGGCAGGTGACTTGGTGTGTTTGTCTCTGTTTCAGCCCTGAGCATTGCTGGCCCCTGTCCAGGGTGGACCCCACCTAAGGGCCAAAGTTACTGGGCTAGGCTCCAGTACCTGCGACACCTAACGGGATTAAGCAGAAGAAGATGAATTAATAATGTTACAAGTAATCACTTTAATCAACTGCAAAGTGTAAGTAGACTTCCAACTGAAAAAGATCCGAGATGGCTGTGAACTCTTCCGGTAAAATAAATGTGAAATTCAGAAGCAGGAGTGGACAGTTCAACCTGTGTTTGCATTACTAATAATTCTAAGAAGTGGAGGCAGTTATCCAGTGTTAGGGGCGGGAGGCTAACCACCAAACATTATGTATTAACACGAAAAGCATAATGAGTTCTCTAAATCCTCAGTCCTGGGGGAAGATCTGTGAAGCCATAATTAGACTTTAAAATTACAACAAAGCAATGCATTACTTGTAAAGAGCAAAGTTTACAGTAACAAACAGCTATAACGGCTATATGCCTGTCTTCTTAATCAGAGGCATCCAATCATCTCATTAATTAGCAGCATCCTGAGAGATCGGCCCATTCGGAAAGCCTAATTCAGCACTCTTTCCCATCATGCATCTGAGCACTCGCTGCAGACACACTTAAGGTAATGAATAGCTGGAGGAGGCTGCCGTTCTTTATACAGCACAGCAAAAGGCCACTGTCTGAGTCCACCAGGCAAAAAGGTCTGTCCAACAACATGGGCTTACATTGTTCAAATTAGTATCAGGAATCTCTATCACATCAAATTCAACTTATTGCCTTTCTATGTAAAAAGTGAAAGCAACACATTTTAAAAGGAAACACATTTTGAAGGTCACTAATGCTGAACAATGCATTTTAGAATATTCATATTGCCAGACAGGTGAAGATACAGTATAAATCTGCTGTTTTTGATTGACATATTTAGCTGCCAAGATCTTTGTTGAAACACAATGATTTTTAAATGCATTTTGATATGCGCCGCTGCTCTATCGGTGCATATAAAGGTAACTACAGCTTGCCTCTTTGTCATGGGTTTGAGTTTGGACTCCAGCAGTTTGCCAGATGTCTCTTCCCGCTCTCTTTCCGATTTCCTCCTCCTCTGCCCTATCAGAAAAGCATAAAAATGGCCAAAAGTATTTTGTAGCTTGTTAACTGTGCACACCACATCACACATTTTTTTTTTCCAAGTTACAGCAACTCAATATAATTTCTCTTTGTATGAGCTTCTTCGTAGGCAATGCGACACGTGCATTTGTTGACAAGATAAACTTATACAATAATATATAAATTTATACAACAGAAAACGTAGTGTAGTTTTAAATGTCAGAAATGAACTTAAGTCTGAGTTTTAGTTTATATTTTGACTGTGTTTTCAGTTTTGCTTTTTTCTTTCTTTTCTTTTCCTCTGACAAAAGCCTTTTCACTTTTTTGGCATTGCAGTGGCATTGGTTCTGAAAATGCAAAGTTAAAAAGCTTCATCTTATAGTAAACCACTGGCTGGCCTCCCCTGGGAAACTTCGTATAGTGACCTACCTGCTCCCCTCGACTAGAGGATGATAACGAGAAGCGCTCAGGGGTCTTCCTGACCTCCTGTGGCTGATGTTTGTTCAGCTCTTTCTCAGGCTACCTAAAGAACCAACTAGCATACAAACATACAGTGTTTATTAAATGCACGCCAGAGGGTTGCATTTCTAGTAACTCTTTCTACTCTACAAACATGACTTAAGCAGATCAGTCTTACAGACAGTTGACACTCTTCCGGCAAATATCCCAGACTCCCTTTTTACGCAACATGCTCTGATGAAGTGGGTCAGAGGATATTCAGGGACAAGACTGCTCCAGGAGTGAAGACGAGGGGATTGGAAAAGCTGTTTGTTTCATCACCATTTGTTACTGAAGCAGAGGGATTATGGTGCTAGGAGCACATTTTTATTATGGTTTTCTACTGTGTATGTCATAAGGCGAATTAGCAGGTTCTTTTGAGGCCACACACTTACTGTAAGGAATTTACATAATTAGCTCCCTGCATAGTTCATGTTCCCAGGGTTATGTGTGCTGTGTAAAAGGCTATTAATAAAGTTTGCATACTGTAAGTACAAAATACATATACAATTATCCAAACTGTAATGAATTAAGTAAGAAGTAAAATATTCTACAACAGAATATTTTCTACACTCATCCAAGGCTCAACTCTTGTGTTTTTGCAGTCATATTCAAATGTACTAACGTTTACTAACACCGTAAACAGCCCATACAGTGATACAGTTATGATCTGACTTTTTTCTTTATTTAACTGTTCATTACTGCCATTAAACTTTTGGGTCTGTTTCAATGCAAAGTCCTCAGATGATGGACTTGATGAAAATACAAACCTCTCCCAGTTCAACCAGTCCTAGGGCAATATTGACAGTTATGAGCATTTAGTCAATAAACCATTTTACTTGTGTTGATGTAAACATAATGGTAATTTTCTATTGATTGATTAATCCAGTGGTTACTCACAAGTGGTTCAATCATTCACCAACAAGGTGATTCATCTAACTACCAGCTGGAAGCCCTTGCAGATACTATTGTGTAACACAGAAGCATCTAGTGAGTCAGGTTTAGTTTCAGACAAAAGATCACAAATGATAAATTAATACTGACTAACACAACTACTGTTTTTTCACATGAATTATCTCATCCTAAGGTCAACCTAATTCAAAATATTCTTCCAATATCTTTCACCAAATGCTAGCTCTGTCAGTTTGGACTGAGAGTGGTCTTGCCCTGCTTTGGTTTTAGTGTTGACTGAGTCTTGGGACCCTGTGAGTTTGATGCTGATTTGATTTTGTGGTCATGACTTTTTCTTTCTGCTTTTACCTTCTGGCTGTCGCCACAGCAAAACACCTGCTTCTTATGGTGCAGTGATTTGCTTCTTCATTTGCCATAGATTTTATGCCAGGTGTCCTTCCTGATGCAATCCTCTCATTTATCCAGGCTTGGGACTGGCACAAAGAGTCCACTGGCTTGCGACCCCTGTGGCTGGGTAAGAAAATATATACCTTATGTTACAAGAGCTGTGTAACTTGACTCAATTTGCCATCAGTAGCCATTATTTACAGGTGACTGACTGGTATGCAAAAAGAGGAGAACAGAATTATTATCAGTTTATATAACATTAAAATGATCTATTTACCGTTCTCTGTTCATGCATCTTGAGCAGCCTTAAGCCCAGGCTGCACCGAAGCTGTGCCCTACTGAGTGTTTGTACGTAAGTCACCTGATGACACAGTGTCTTCATCCTCACACCTCACTCTCACAGATGAACGGCACACACTAAACACACATGGATCTACATACTGCCGCGTTCACAGGCAAACGTCTATGCGCTCACACTTCGCACATATGCAGCGGCCCCACGCTCACATACACAAACACGTATACTGGGTCACATCTCACACTGGCGCTCTTCCACCGCGCTGAGCAAGAAGGCCAGATGGATGCGCAGCGTGGGTTGTTGGCCTTTCAATCCACAGACTTGCTTTCTCTCAGTTTCCTGTCCCACTTTCTACATTTCTTCCATGTTTTTCTCCTACAGTTCACTCAAGTCAAATTCACCTTGAGGTTCTCTGCCTCTGACCTTTTTTGTTATCTCCATTGCCAGCAGTTTTTGATAAACAGCTCGAGGGAAAGGTCGACTGTGCAATGCCTGTTTGAATTGCAATGCACATAATATTTTTTTCTGTTTATGGTAAATTATTTAATAACTGCATAGTATATTGTTGTCAAAATCATATATCCTGTTGACTTTTTGTTTTGGGGATTGCTATTGCAGATCATCTGTTTCCTATGTGCAGGCATTTTGCATATTGATTTTGCATAGGTTTTATGCTGTATGCCCTTCCTGACACAAACCTCTCCATTTATCCAGGCTTGGGACCAACACAAAGAGTTAACAGTGGGAAAATGTTGCAATCCAAAGGCTTTATTATCAATAATGTATACTGATGACAATGATCAGCTAATCACCAATCACATGTTTGCATAGAGAGACAGAGATCTGAGGTTTTATTGTTTGTTTGTTTTTTGGTCTACACCAATTTTTAACTCAATGGCTGCCGAGAATACATAGAAAATGTCTGTTCCAGACAAAATAATCAATTACAAATATATGGGAAGCCAATGCATTCACACAGATAGCTTATCAAATCATGGATTCTTATTACTACTTATTACTACAATATTATAACTGTAACTTGAGAGAAAACATTTACAATTGCCCTGAGTTTTAACCAGAAGCCACTCTTTCAGCTGCAGTCTTCTTTAATCAAGTCTGAGCCAAGAGAAAAGGAGAAGTGCTTACTCTTTCAGTGCTTTGGGTAGCCTCTGCTGTAAATATTGATCACAGGTTAAAGCTAATTAGAATAATGGAGGGAAAAAAAAAATGTATCCTCTGCCAAAACATCCTTGGCTTTGGTGTTGGTTTGAGAAAACAGAGAAATTGTACGAGTGGACTTCTGATTTAAGGAGCTGAAGGGTCTTACCGAAATTAGCCCTGCAACCTGAGCAAGGGGATTCTCAAGTAGACTATGACCAAGGAAGATTTACTATGGAAAACATTATGGTCACTAACAAGAAATTTACATTGAAATACTAATATATTACTGTTTAATATGACAATGACCTTTTCACACTAAACAGACAGACCTTCTTCTTTTAGCTTTTAACTTCTGGGGTTGATGCAGCAAATCTTCTGCCTCTTAGCATGCAGGAGTAATGTTAATTTGTTTTATGCTGAATGCCCTTCCGGATGTAACTTATTCTATTTATAAGGGCTTGGGACCAGCACAAAGAGCACACTAGCTTGTGACTCCCTGTGCCTGGATTAACCAATCTGTATAATTTGAAAAGCGCACTTTGTTACATGACCTGCTTGTGAATATCACTGAAAGTTGGACTGCTATGACCATCTTTTTATTACTATCTTTTTGGCCTTTTATTATATTTTCTCTAGTGGATTATGGGCAGAATACACATTATGACCACTAGTAGAAAAACTTCAAAACTAGTAGAATTACAGTGGTTATTTTGTTACAACCACATATTTCAGTATTTCTCTAGGTCAGGAAGAGGTTACATTTAATTTGTCCTTGATATTTTGTTGGAGGAAGAAAATTAGAAAGTATATAGTTTTGAGTGCCTTTTGTAAAGACGTCACTGTGACATAGACAGTCGGCTGCTGTTACAGTCCAATCCCACCACTGTAGGACTTAAAGGATCTAGGACTAAACACTTTGTGCCAGATTCACCACACCTTCAGAGGTAAAGTAAAACCCGGCCTTGACCACACGATTATGGCGATTATGTGGGGATAGGGATGGTGGGGATGTCGGTTTAGAAAACATCATATAATACCAACCATTTTTACTTGCTATGAACCCAGAGCCTCGACTGGCCAAAAAAGCATGAAAGTTGCAGAAGTTGTTAAAGGTGGTGTGTGTAGTTTTTGGCAGCACCTAGTGGTGACAGTGCAGATTGCAATTGCACGCTTCATAGCCATTCTTCCTACACAAAAAAACATGCTTGTTGGCTTTGAACCAACATTTTACAAATAGGTAAGATCAGCTGTTCACTGCAAATAAATAAATAAATAAATAAACAAATCACTTTGGTTAATGTTCTGTATGCCATAAGCCTTAATGCAAAGCTGTGTGCTCAAAAAAACTGTGCTTCACCAGCTCTCAGTTTATCCACCACTGTGTGTTTTTCCATGAAAGGCAAATGCAATTTATATTTAAGTTATACCAGGGCTCTACTACTGCTATATATGCTGTATATGCTGTATAAATACTACTACCGCTACTATTACTACTACAGCTGTCACAAATTCCACCACTACTATTACTAAAACCTAGCCTGGTCACTCAGACAAACTCTTGTCCTATTCTATACCAAGAATGGTATCCCTGGTCCCCCTTCGCTTAAATTTTGTTTCTATGGGCGGAACAATCACACGCGGAGAAACCAATCAGAGACGTGAAGGCTTGGGCGTAAGCAGTGCACTGCTCAAACAAAATATGGTGGTTGCTGTTTTTGTCATAAAACACCAAAATACTGCATATTATGAGCAGCTCGACAAGTGGCGAAGGAAGGCATTAAACAATGTTAATCAGGTGAGAGAAGTTATAAAATTAGCACAGTAGATTGTGCTACCTTGGTTAGCTTTTGCATTTGTAAGATGTGCTGCAGATAAACGACTGTGATAGGCCAGTTCCAAATCGACCAGAGAGAAATACTTCCCTCCGGTTGGGGAGCCAGACTGTCCTGCTTTTGAAAAAAAAGTAGGAAAGGTTGGCTTGTCAGGCTGCTTAAAACCACCACCACTACAACTACTATTACTACTACTACTAACACTAACACTTTCATCAATACTACTACTATGATTGCTACTCACACGCCAAGGTCAGAAAATATTAATATACCTTTAGAGATGTACTTGAGAAAAAGTACAAAGTTTTCCCCTAAAATTTGCTTAAGGAAAAGTATTTTTTAGAACATGTACACTTCTTAATGCAACCCTCTCCATTTATCTGGGCTTAGGACCAACTCAAAGAGTACACTGGCTTGTGACCTGTAGTTAGTGAGTTTTGCACTATCCCACTGTACACAACACCATATTGCACAATACTTGTATTAGGGCTATAAGGGCCATCCGGTGATGGGCCGTGCTCTCTGTGGTATGTGAAGGTGGATGGCTGTGAATCCCTGACGGCATTTTGTGACATAATGTGTACGTCTTGGCGTCTCAGTGCCAGGGACACAGATGGCGGGCACCCAGGGGTCCCGATTTCGAAGCAGTGCATGGCAAGCTGTTTTGTCTTATACAGCTCAGGGCCATTCTCTATCTCTCAGTTTTGACACAGGCGCAGTGTCAAAATGTCGCATAAATATTTAAACTGTGATCAGGGGACAGTGAGACGGCCTGTGTGAGCGGGAGGCCGTCCCGAGGGTCCCTGCGATTCAATTTCTGGGTTTCAATGCAATCCATTTTCTGGTCCAGACACAGCTACAGATGAGACAGAGACGTACGTTCAACTTTCTTTATCAATACGGCCATTCAATCAGCGGAGCAGTGGGAGTGCTCTGTGGAACATGCCTCAGAGCCCAGAGAGGCCTGACAAAATCTGAAAATAGATGAAGTCTGGCTTTTTTACCCAAAACTTCTTTTACATTAACTACAGAAACTTACTCTTTCTTTTTATGACTTGCAAAAAGCATTAAATTGACCATGCAAACCTTAATCATAACAGTACTATTCAAGGCAGCTGTACATCAGGGCTTAAATACTAACAATAATACACCAAAATAGAAAGTATGCCAAACTAAAATGATCAGCCTTGTAGTGTGCAGAGATTTCCATATTAATTTGACCTGTCTACTGAATGATCAATTATCCAGGCTTGGGACCGGAACAAATACTGGCTAATCGCACATGCTTAACCCCATAGAACCCAGACATAGAAATATTTGTTGGAAAAAAATCATCCGTGCTAAATTTTAGTCAACGGGGATGGGTAAGAACAAAAATTTGTCAATATTTTTGGTAAGCAGCATTCATGAATTAGTTAATACATTTAAAAAAAAAGACTCCTACTCTTTTGCCATGACCTTTGAATTATATGCTGCATATTTGCAACAGAGGGTGCTACGGGGTTAAATAACAAAGATTTAATTGTAAGATCATAGGTTTAAGGTTCCTCTGGTGGCCAATTTAAAATAGCAGGAAATGTAGCTTTGCTGTTGTGGGGGGTTGGTGTTTTTATCCAGTGCAGAAGAAAATTTTTTGGGTAGTGTATGGTAGTTGTAAACAGACCGTGAAAATCATAAACATATAGCAGCAGTGTTTTGTGGTATAGCTGCCCCACAGGGAGTTAAATCCTGTAACTCACACCTCCACATTAATGAGCCTGGGACTAATGTTGTTTTTTTTCCACCGTAAAGCTTACTATATGATAATCCCTACTCTTAAAAAGCCCAACTGATCTTGTACAAATAAATGAACCATAGATGTCCATTCAGACGCAGGAATGTAAACTTAGTGATGGTTTCCCCTTAAATAAACACTAAGCCCCCACGTTCCACCTCCCCGTCCCACCCAGAGAGGCCCATGTTATGGATGGACTGATACATGGCTACTCTCACACTGACAGGGGAGTGTTGAACATGTAAGCACCCTATGTGTCTAGCTGCACGCATGAGGGCTGTTTGCTTTCATTAGTGCGTGGACATGTGTCAATACAGTGTGTGCGTGATTGATACAACATACCACTTACATGAGAGGGGAGTGGGGGAGTGCTATGTTAGTTATGGCTTAGATATGTCAGGCTCTTCAGAAAAAAAAAGGTTAAATATTGTGAAACTATGTAATTGCTTTGTTGACCGCTAAATATGGTACAGCTGGGCAATTAATAATAATAAGGCACTGGTCTTATAGCGGTTTTTGTAGACACCCAAAGTTGCTTTACAATTGCATTATTCATTCACTCCTCAGTCACACTCCATGGTGGTGAGCTACTTCTGTAGCCACAGCTGCTCTGGTGCAGACTGACAGAGGGGTAGCTGCCAATCTCCAACCACCTAACACAGTCTCACTGTCACATTCATACAGGCAAGGTGGGTGAAGGGTGCTGCCCAAGGACTTAATGACAATATGCAATGCTAGAAGCAGGACTTGAACTGCCAACCTCTGGGTTACTGGTTGAACAGCTCTACCAACTGAGCTACTTCGACATTGTGATTTATTTATTTTGTTTGTTTAGTTTTTTCCTACAAATCTGTTACTTAGAAAATTTATTTTGGGGGGTAAAAGTGTTTACTATTACTAATACCTATTTCAAATACTATTACAACTACAAATTTCACTACTACTCCTGTTACCATTCCTATAGTGCTGCTACTGCTACTACTACTGCTACTTCTACACAGGCTACACAGACTTGCTGTGTCCCAGGGCAAGAAGGCTTCACATGGGCCCATTATAATAGAAAATATAGAGTCAGAGGGACCACGTCTGGGCCCCTCTGACCCTAAGCCCTGGGACAAGAGACCCCTTTAATTAATTAAATCTTGTTACACCACTGCATCAAGCTGAACCGCTAACACTACAACTTTAGACCAACTTTTCACCCTTTTTTACTGTATAATTCTCTAAATGTTGTGGTAAGTATGTTATCTGCTCTATAGCCTATTTGTAAATGGAGCAGCAGTTTTTCTGTGTCCATGTGACTGTGGGTGGATTGTGTGGTGCTGCCTGCTGACCTGAGCTGGTGTGGATCGATGACTGATCACTGTCATCTGTCACAGAAAATATCATATACATCACCAAATGTTTGACCATCTGAGAAGCTATTAAACTATTGAACAAACTCTGCTCTGCTATGTTTTAAATCATGAATGTAGTGACAAGATAAACACAGCCGTTTCTTAAACAGCTGTGAAAGTTATAGTCAGGAGCATTTAGCACCTTCCACATCTCTACTCATTAAAAAAAGTTTGTTAGTTTGTCCCCTCTAGGCAGTTGTACAAAAACAGGACAAATTGAGTTCTTCCACTGTGTTCCAAAGTGGTTTAGACTATAATTTCTAAGATGGAAGTGCTGAAATATTGCTACTTTAAAATAATATTACTCAAGTAACCAACACAATTATTCAGTGAAAGTAAAATAGTATAAGTTACAAGCCAAATATAAACTCTTTTTTCAATTTTTTTACAACTTCAACTATAAACCAGCTATTACCTGTACTGTAGATGTCTTGAGATAGCAAGGCTTTGAAGAAAAGTGGTTGAGCTGTTTGACTTTCTCTAATCTAAATGAAAACAGTAGACATACATGATCTTGTAACATTTGGGAGATGATCCCAAATCCCTTCACCGGTCCATAACCCCCTGAGTTCATGCATTTTGATCCTTTCCTATCTCTGGTCTTTGTTTGAAAGGCCCCTGAGGAGTCTGAGGCAGAAACAGTGAGCAGATCAAACAGGCCCCTCAGCCACTCACTTCATAAACAACAGGCTTGCAGTGGAAACCATGTGTGTTTCAGGAACATGCGGGAAAGTCATTTACACATGTGCAGTCATTACATTTCTATTCATATCACGGTATGTGTACAGTTCTTAATGTTGCATGCAAAGGCTGGTAAAGCTGCTAAAATCACCTTTAATACTGGTAATTTCAAGGTATTGAGGTAGTGTACAGTTAAAACCAAATGAAACACATCAGGCATAGTTTTCCAGAGGTTTACTTTAAACCATAGATAATTTAAGTATCCAGAGAATGTTTCAAATGTTCATAATTAAATTGATTGCCTCTTCTATTTGTACAGGATTTGTTCATATGCAACCATATGGCCCATCAGGGATATCATAGGCAAACAGGCGTGTGAGGTGTGGATACATGCCATGTAGCCACCTAAAATTACACACTACAGAGAATAAAAATGACTGAAAGCAAGCTAAAAATAGTAAAACAAATGAGAATAAAGTATTTAAAAATCAACTGAACTGAATTGCTGCCATCACAGACAATGAAAAAGCCACCTTTTAAAAAACAAAACGTGACGTAATCAAAGTACCAATAACTGTGAAGTAAAATAAAGCTATAGTCAGGTTCTAGCTAAGGGTACAGTATGTTCTCAGCGTGCATCTGTGAGTGTCTTTGTATTCAAACAGTGCATGGTTTTGGGGGTATAGCCTAAGACTGGACCGTGCAAAGAAAGTTGGAAACCCACTTGGCTAAAATTGCTTCCAGCTTTCAAAGAAAAAGAAGGAAATACCATTCAGAGAGGGAGAGAGAGCGATCCTCAACGTCTGTGTTAGACATCATTGCCATTGTTTGAGTCGGCTGAGTTTAAGCTGAAACACCTGCTCAAACCCAAAGACTACATTTGTGAGCCCATTATTGAAGTTTGTCTTTCATACAGAGACATCCAGCCCAGAGAGGTGTGTGTGTGTGGAATGGCCTCGGCTAACCTGCTGGGCCCATTAGTGTTTAGTGGAGCTTAGGACGGCACAAGTGTTCGCAGACTGGAGTGAGCTGCCCGTTTTAGCAGCCAATCACAAGGTGTTGGTTGTACTGAACATGTGCAGCAGTCTGAATCTTGAACAGGTAACCACTTTCTCAAGGCTGCTCCAACCACTGTGTGTTTGTACGACTGGTCTCGGAGCGGTGGTGCAACAGGCTTACATAATCCAAAACCACTGAACCAACTCGCTGCCCAGTGTCCAGGAGCTATATGACTATGTTTTGGGCTTTTTGCCTTCTATTAGATATGGATAAACTGATTGGCAGGAGTTCCTGTTGAATTAGTGTTGCGTGATGTTGCTGTGACATGCTTTGTTGTCTGCTTATGTAGTCTTGTCAGACAGCAGGAAGAGCTTGCACCCCCTAACTATCTAACACCTTCCTCAGGACTGCATCCCAAGTGTGGGATAAGGTGTAGGCTCCCTCGTCCCAGTTCATGGTCCTCAGTGCACGTTTCTGGGCCTCAAGGGCCTCCCTGATCCAGCATGAGACTTGTTACTTCCAGTGACAGATTACAGAAAGACAACAGGAAGCAGTGAGAAGATATACAGCAGATAAACAAATCTCTGAATGGCTAAAATAAACTTTTAAACTCCAAAATATCAACAAGAAAATATGAACTTTTGCAAAAGAGAAAGTTGAATGCTAAGTTTTTCTATACAGTTGAAAGCACTGCCATGTCTAGGTTTGGTCCACATCATTTTAAGAAAAACAGCAATTCCCTTTTGGCAACAATACATTCTTCAGCATTCTATTTTAACATACCTAACTTGATTTTTACTTTTGTACCAACAGTTCCAACAAACTACTGATAACCTCTTAAATTAGGAATTATTGGTAAGTAGCAAGCAACACAAAAACCCCCATCAGTTCTATATTACCTTGTGTAACCTTTTTTTGTCCTTATTCTCTTCCATTATGTCATGTGCTGTCTCTGTCATTCACCAAATGTGGGTCAGATACATTTTGTATGAATGCCAGCATTTGACAGCTGTCAGTCATTTCCATCCGGAGGTGGGCTTATGCCTCACTGCATACTAAAGACTTTGACCTTGTTAAAGATAAAGATACTGACATACTGCAACTCCACAATCTATTAACAGCTGACTTACATTTAACTGTATATTTTCCACATATATGAAGACACACAGAGACAGCAAAACCTCCGATATTCGTGTCAACAGGACAGACAGTGAATCTACCAGCTTTGTGCTCAGATCCAGCTACATCAATGTGCTGATACATTTTTGTGGTACAAAATATAAAAACCAGATGAAAGGCAAATCTTATTAAACCGCTCCATATACACACATATATACCAAGAAAGACATTTCCTGAAAGAGACATGCTCCTGAAATAATCAAACACAGATGTCGTGAATATGGTGCCAGGCTGAATGCAATGTTGAAATATCCAAACCAGTGGCCTGAAAACCATTTGGAGTCTGTTTTTTATTTTATTTTCATGATTTGATGGACAGGTTGTGATGCCGTATGACGATCACTCAGCAAAAGACATACTTCGCCACCTACATCATTTCATGTAGGATTTTTGGCTCCGTAGCCTCTCTATAGTCATCAGACCAGGCTGCTGCACCAGATGGATAAGAGAAGAACTTTAAGCTTGTGCGCACGAGAGGCAAGAAAACGCAGGATGTTTTGACAGTATTAACCAAATGGACACTTATACAAGAGCTCTCATTCATTATAAAAAGTATGCAGTGTCACTAAAGGATTCACTTCAAGAGGCAAGGTCGGCCAAGCGAGTGTAAATGACAGATAATTATAATCTTCTACAGAGCTTTTGAAAGCACATTAGTAGAAATTAGCACTATCAATAATAGATAGCTTTTACTTTAGCTTTGAATGTCACAAAAGTGTTTATGTGCTGCTTAAAGGAGGTAATTAAAATAGGGAAATTTGTTTGCATAGAGTTAACAACATGAGTGAATTGCAAATAGTATTAATATAAATAATACTCCATCTTGGGTTCTTGTGATCCTTGAATTTTGTATGATAACGAGGACCCCTATCAGAGTACTATATAACACATCAGTCAATATATCATACTTTTACAATTACAATTTTCTGTATTTATCTTTTTCACAAACAATACATGACTGGGTGAATTTTTGTGCCCACAATCTTATGGCACTGAACGAAACTGTCATCAAAATATTTTCATTAAGATTGTTTGCTGACTTAGAACATGTTGCTGCAGAAGGCGTACAATGGCATAATGAAGTTTCACCACCAGATACCACCAAATAAAAATGTGTTTTGGGGATTACAACAAATTGGTTAACCCAACAAGCAAATCTGGTAACATTTTATAATAACTCATCACTATAAAGCAGTCATAAAACATTAACAAATATGTTTTAACTATTTTATAATTAATTGTTTATATATACCTTATTGACTCGTTTATAATTTTGCATTGATTGAACATGAGCTTATAACATGAGAATTCAACAGTAATAACAATATTTATTAATGTTGACGATTAATTAACTGGTTACAAGTCTTTAATCCTTAACAACATAGTTTAGGCCTCTCCTTGGGTGTTTTTTTCTTCTCATTTCACTTTGCACATATTTGTATTTGTAGTCTGAAGCCAGAAATTGATGGGGATCTGGTAACATGTGTCTTTCAATGACGTCCAGTGAGGCCAATGACTTTCTTATAGTGATCCATCTTTTCAATAGAGTAGAAAGAGCTGTCAAGTCATTGCCATGGCACAGCAAACACCTTACCAAAACACTTGATTTTGTTTCCCTTTCATTCGTCACGCATCTGAACATGTTAAGACATGCATGGTGACTGCAGGGTGAATTACACACATCACAGTTGTCCTGCTCCAAGGCTGCCCCAACAAAGACAAATACCCCTGTTGATTTTGATACACTCATCTTTTGTAAATGGATCTATATCATTGTGTCCTTCTGTTCACCCCAAGAATCCTGACATGACATTCTTCAGCGAAAGAGGTATGTAAAGAAATACTCTGATATAATGGAGCAGCAGTACAAAAATACAGATATGTTAAGTTGTGCGTAACGGTTTAAATTCAATTTTATTTTACACTGCCTGACCCAAACAAAAAGTCTGGATTTAACTACCACCTTTAACCACCTGGATTTAACTAAGCAAATAGGTAAGAGCCTCCCTGCAGTTGGTCAGGTCTGGGTTCAGCTATGTTATGGGGCCAAAGAATGAGGTCAGCTGACTACCTGCATCTACTGAATGACCAGGTTACTCCATCAATGGATTTTTTCTTCCCTGATGGCACTGGGCTTATTCCAAGATGACAATGCCAGGATTCATCGGGCTTAAATTGTGAAAGAGCCTGTTTTTTGGACCTACCTTTGGCCTCCTTGTCTGTGTGGATCCTGAAATGTTTTGCCTCTTGTGTTTTGTCAAGTAGAAGTAAAAACACTCAACAAAATTACTTCATCTTGAAAGTATATCTGAATCTAACAAATCCTACTAATGCTATTGAAACTTTTGATACTTCAACCATTCTGTACCCAAACCAGGATCTTCTGGTTGTGAGGTGAGCATAAGCTACTACCTGTTTTGTCATTGTGGTCTAAAATACTTAATACGTTCAATATAAAATTTACTTTCACTTCCTCTTTCTCTATTTAAAAGTATATTGCACCAAATGTATGTGATGCATTTTATTGAGTAAATGTTGAGTCTGAGACACAAGAGAAGTGATTACATATGGGTAATGGGTAAATCATATTTATGTATAAAGGTGTTTACAAGAAACCTTCCTTCCAGTCCATCTTGTTTTCTCAATAACACATGCGGTGGCTGGTTATTAAAAATGTAAATCTGAAATAATGTAAATAAGGAAGAGCATGTGACCTAAAAAAAAAAAACACTCACAGAGGAGGTGTGGACAGGTCAATGTGAACCTCATCAGGGCCATGTGAGGTTTAAATCAGGGCTTGAACATAGCTGTTGACAGGTCTGAGTGCTATACGCCTCAGTCCACACTGCGCTCACAGATTTACAGCCAGGCCGTCCTTGAAAAAGCAGCCTTGAGACACGCCAGGATCGTTATAGGGCAGGAGTTTCAATGTAAAGTCAGTGGGCGAGAAGCAAAAACAGAAAATCTCAAACTCATCCAGTCCGCTGCACATATTGAGCTAAAATTGTAAACCACTGACCTCCCTCAGAGGCGCAGAGTAGCATTTCCTTGTGTTGCCGGTTGAGTCAAATTTGACTTCTGCTTTGACCCCAGTAAAAATATACAGTACTTCGAGGCTAGAGAGAAGGAAGGACTTTTTTCTGACATTCTCTTGCAAAGTGTCAAGGTTTGCTAGCACCCATAGCCCCCCAGTGTGGCCAATTTTTCAAGGTATTTCAAGATTTGGACATAAAACAGTACCCTAAGGCATTCATATCAGTTTTATGCTATTGTATACTCTGAGTCCATAAAATCTTCATAATGTGTTGCAACCCTAGCGCAATGTAATCGACTTTATTGATGATGAATATGTGTTGCTCATTTCCTCAAGCCACAATAGGGGGTTAATATCTTTTTATAGTGATGCCTTCATAACTTTATTCTGCGTATTAATATTAACTTTATTATTATTGGCCTCTTAGGTGCAGTGTCATCTTAAAAGTTTTCCCAGTCTAGCAATACAGTGGCTGTTACGACCACAGACTGTCGGAGATTGTTCCTCAAACAGTTTGCCTCAAGGAGAAATAAAATAATCTAGTAGCAACCTGTTGTTTTATGGCCCTTCATACATTTGTCTGAAAAGAAAACTTTGGAAAGCGTTCAAGTCGTAACAATGAAATCCAATGAACATTACAAATATTGCTGGTCACTGGCATCGCTTTACTGCCTGATTGGATGTATTGTTCATGATCCTGCAGAAAGAGCTTTTCTGATTGTGGAAAACAGGGCTAATCAGCTGCTGTCATTTTGGAAAGTTTTTTTTGGCAAAACAACCTGAGAGGGAGAAAAATGGCCATAAGAAGCACTACTGCTCTGCCCATCAAAGTAAGCTGACAACAGGTCAAAATGCCTAAAGCCTGGCTCAAACACATACCCAATTTTAAAATAGGCTTTTATCACACATAGAGAACATTTTAACAGATAATTTTCTCAATTGTGGTCATCGTTGTGTCAGTCCCAAGCCCAGATAAACGGAGAAGCTGTCATAGGAAAGTACATCTGATTTTTAATTTTCTAAATTGTCCATTAACCAGACACAGACAAAGTAATCTGAAAGGAAGACAACTGACTTTGAGATAATATGGACATCTTCTGTACAGAATTATGAATTGTTTTTTTCATGTAATAATATTGCAACACTCACTTCACACAAGATTTGGCTCAGATGGCTCAATCTGGCTCAAAACGGCTCAGTTTTAATGTGAGCTTAACTTTAACCTCTAGCCTGCTTCACACTATAGGGTATTTTTACCAGTTTGACATTACTAGAAAGCGTAGTGAGGACTTACCATCAAAGTCCTCTGAAAGCTTTCTTTTGTTAGATGCTAACAACATCAGAAGTTGTACATCACTTTTGCTGCCAACAGCTGCCAACTGTTTGTTTGGTTTCTGAGGCAGATTGTGGACCTCACTTAGTTGGAGCTGCTGTCAGTCTTATAATAATTATGTTTGTTTTATTCACTTAAAAAAAATTTAAATGCCATCTTTGTGTGTGTCTATAGTTTGGCCCAAAGGTTGTCTGTGAGTGTGGCTTGGTCATTGAAGAAGAAGCTTTGAAGCTGTTGACACAATGCATTTCACTTGGGTCAAGGTTTTTCCAACAGAAAATGAACAAAAATTCAGCCAGTGAGCTATCAGGCTCAATATCAGCTTCAATAACTTTGTTTCTTTGAGCAACTTTTAGTCATCCAGCTGAGATGGAAAAAAATAGACCATTTGACCCATTTTTACTGTCTTTTCAAAGTCTTACTTAACCGTATTCCTCCCGACTGGACACATTTCAGGTTGAGACTTTTTACACAGTTTTAATGGGAACCTGTCTAAGCAGGTGCTTTGCCTGAGGGCATCATGTGAGTGGCTCCCCAAATGTCCTCTGTGGAAACATGAACATTTGGAGGAGTGAATGTTTCATTTATTCAAACAGCAGGGTGACAAGTACTGTTGAGATGCACTATTAAATCCTCTCCTCAGGCTAGAGAGGGGCGAAGGAATTAGAGCAGTCTTACAATGTGCTATTAATGATCTTGTAGTTAAAAACTACCAACACAATTTCATATCTCCTTAAAGGTGTTAAGAGCAGTGTATATTTTTTATATTTCATAAAAATTATCCACATGATGCCAAGATATGAGATAAACATGTTGAAATCAAATATTAGTTTTACTGATAATGTGGCACTTGAATAAGCCAACTGCTAAAACATAAAAATATTGCTAAAAATTGTTAATTCATTGTTTATTTGATAAGTTAAAAGTTACAAGTTAATTTTGTCATTACAGTGTTTTACCAAAAGGGGGCGCTGCAGCGCATACGTGGTCTTGTCTTGTAACAAAGAAGAAAAGGGGTAGTGTGCAGACATGATGCATGTGTACCGAGAAGAAGCTCGTGAATAACGTGGTGTCCTGCATGTTGCTGTAATAAGTGTGTTCCTGGAGGTAATAAAGAGCTCGTTTTACACCTTGGTCTTTGAGTGGTGTAACAATAACAATTAAAAATATATTTTACATAATGGCCAAATTTCTATTTACATGTTTTGTTTTGTTTTTAAAACTGCACTGCCAATTATCCAATCAGAAAAGAGACTTTAGACTGCAGTACCATTTTTAAACCAGTACGAGCACATGCTGCTTACAGTACCTGTAAGTAATTGGTATATGGGTTCATGGAAGAAGGTGCACAATTCTTAGTATTAGCAGAGTGGTTAACACATTGGTCTGTTGTGGTGAAGAAAGAGCTGAGCCAAAAGGCAAAGCACTCGATTTAACCATTCAATCTATGTTCCTCGTCTCACCTATGATCATGAGCTTTGAGTCATGACTGAAAGGACAAGATCCTAGATACAAGCGGCCGAAATGAGTTTCCCTGGCTCCCTTAGAGCTAGGGCGAAGAGCTCAGTTACCTGGGTGCAGCTCAGAGTAGAGCTGCTGCTCCTCCACATTTAGAGGAGCCAGCTGAGGCTCAGGCATCTGTTCTGAATGCCCCCTGGATGCCTCCCAGTGGAGGTGTTCTGGGCATGTCCCATTGGGAGGAGACCTCAGGGAAGACCTAGGACATGCTGGAGGGACTGTGTGTCTTGGCTGGCCTGGAAACACCTTGGGTTTCCTCCAGGGAAGCTGGAGGAAGTGTCCGGGGAGAGGGAGGTCTAGGCATCCCTGCTTAGACTGCTGCGCCCACAACCCGGCCCTGGATAAAGCGGAAGATGGGTTAACACTCCAGCCTCAATGCAAGGGAACATCATCTCCCTGTGTGTGAGTCTACATGTCCTCCCTTTGGTACCATTGTTTTTTTCTTTCTCCAAAGGCACGAATGTACAGGTGAATTTGGTGGCTATGTGAATAAATGTGAGTGAATGGGTTTGTTGGCCCTGCGACTAACTGTCCACGGTGTACCTCAAGCCCAAAGTTGCTGGCAAACTAAATGCAATCACTAATGGGAATAAGCATAAGAGTCAGATTAATAAATTAAATGACTCATTGAATGTCTTGTGTCATCATGATTAATCAGCTAATTTCAAGGTATTATTAAAAATCTTTTTGTTCTTGAAATTAAAGTAGTATTGTTGGGAACTATACAGGAAATGTCCAGTCCAATGTATTATCCTGTAAAAGCAGAAAGAACAGCAGATTCCTCTAAGGTCCAGATTCTTGGCCTCTAGTCCGAGTTGGCCTGCTGCTGACTGGGAAACACTGCTTTAAACTCTTACTTTTTCCCCATGAACCTGATAAGCCCAACTGATGTGTTGCCTGGACAGAACTGCAGGGAGGATATGTTTGGAAAATGACCTGTAATCCAATCGCTCGCTCCACAGTTCCTCCCTGATGGGATTCCCTCTTCTCCTTCTCTGTTTTCATTTTTGACAACACGCTGAAGTACATTCATCTCAGTGGGTGATGACCTCTGTAACATTGCTCTCTACATGTGCGCCGGTATAGTGCTGAGCCAGGTGCCTGTGTTCAAAGGAAGCACACATTTTGGGCATGGTAGTCTCCTGAGGGGTTGAAACCACAGGGCTCTGTAATAATAAGCCATGTTGACTGAAAATTATCTGCACTTTTGTTATTCAAGATCACACATCATAAAACTGGGATAAATGGCAATACAAAAGTCTGCTGAAGTGTTTAAGGCTATGTTTTCTTAACCCCACTGTGTGTCCTCATTTTACTCAAACTTTTAAGGTCACTGCAGCTCTTGTCCTTTGTCTGCTTTCTCAAACGTACAGACCTGTTCCTAGAAAATTCATCTTTTTTTTGCCTAAGAGCGACAGGCAAAAGTAGGGTACACAGTTACCTGCTTTCATCACCTGCAGCCATGACATCTGAGCAACAAATGCCCAGGCAGGTGTACAGAGATGACCAGGGACCCTCCTCAGTGTAATTTAGAGAGTGGAAATATATAGTTTTGTAAATTAATTAAAGTGCACCAAACATATGCATCTATTAAACATATTGCAGGAAGTAGAAAGGCTATGGTGGCTACTAAAAACAAAAATAAAAAAAAAAACTATAAATGCTTTTCTTACACACAAAAGCAAGACATATCACCATCATGGCCATGTAAGAAAAGGTTATTTTTGTGTGCATCTAGAAATATGATAACAGACTCCGTACCATTGCATGATAGGGCCAAAAATACTGACTCCAGCCAAGAAGTCACTAAAGACATAATTACTTTTTACTGGATTCTTTATCATTGCAGGATAAAAGGGCTTTCTGGCTTAATGTATAGAGCATTTACCCCTGAACGAGAAGTTTTGAGGTCTGGGCACTATGTCTTTGCCACTACAAGACAGCCAGTGCTTTGACAGAGGATGTTTGTGAATTATCAAAAATCCTTCACTTCCATATAGCAGCAGCTAGCTATTTTTTGGATTCAAAAAGATGTAAATGCATTCATTATCACTGTCAAGTTTAAACTGTGCTCTGTCAAGTGTAGAGCATATCTTTCCAACTTTTTTCTCTTTCTCCTCACACTGGCACCAGAGCCCTGTGGCAGTGATGGAGTGATTATGCCGTTTCCTCTGCAGCTGGCTATAACCGTCCCGCAGGCTCGCAGACAAATTGTGAAAGACCCAATCAGATAATTCAATTCCACCTGGCTGTCCAAAGGATGACAGAGCTGCCTGCGCTCTTATTAGCCATTGATTAGAGCACTCACAGATTGCCAGTCATAGCTGTGGAAGGGCTGTCTGTATGGCCTTGTGCTTCAGGCTCTGAGTGGTTTGAATTGGTAATATGCGTTAGGCTGAGATAGTTGTATAGAGAGCAGCTGCTTGGCTCAACGTTGAATGACAGCATTTACTGGATTCATTACTGTCCCTAATGAGAGTCTCAGACTATTGTTACAGTCACATATTACTGTTTGGTTTTGTAATGGAGACTAAAAGATGTTAAGCATAAAAACACACACAGATACACTGACGATATCTGTAGAGATGATTAGACATAAGTCACCTATAATGGATTTTATTGCAGTCTGAACACACTTGTCTGGCTATTTATTTTCAAATGACACAATTAATTTAGTCATTTTCTTCAGTTTATTCACTTTATGGGTTGCTGTTGACGTGAGCCTATCCCAGCATCTATGGGCCTAAGGCGGGGTACACCTTGGACAGTGACCATTTAGTTGCAGTGCTGACTCAGAGACAGAGAGACAACCATTCACGTTTACATTTATTCACTGTACACCTGCTTTGGATATGAGGTGTGGTACAGATATAGCCAGTCAGTCATAGGGTTAAGTAAGAAGTAGATGTTGACAGAAACCATTGACATTTACATGCATTCACTTACTCTACTGGTTAACTTGAGCTGTGGTTCTCAATTGGTGGGATGGGAACCAAAAGGAGGTTGAGGAAGGTTAAATATAGTTTCAATGTTGAACCTACTTGAAGCCAGAACATTTGTTGTAGAAAAGGATTCCACAAAAATGCCCCAGGACAATCAAACCAGTCCAGAAACACTGATCATGAGCAACCCAATTGTAAAATGTACACATTTTGCAACGTGGACCAACATATCTATTTAACATTTTGCTGGGGGAATGGGTTGACATGAGCCACTATTTCACCAGTAGTGCATATGTACAAACATTAAACAATACGATTTGGGACTCATTTATCTTACAAAACACTCAGTGATTTTTGTATGCTTGGAGGCTCCTCCCTCTCAGGTCCCACAGCCCTGATTGGTCAGATTATAATTGACTTAAGGCCATCATTTTATATTTAATATGAAGCAAAGACTATTTCAAAATTCTTTTTTACCAGACTGGGCTTTGGATGACATCTTTTATATTTTCCAGGCATTTAAAAAAATAAATAAAAAATTCTCAAATTAATTAATTCAGTACCGCAACTATATACTGAATAGTTTTATGCCCCCAAAATCAGATTTGTAGTACACAGAGAACCCTGCATTCAGACTGTTTAATGAGCTATTGAACCTGAATCTGTTGACTCATCCCAAGTTTGAAATAGCCAATATAATGTCATATTTGTAAATATGGAGTTGCCTTTCCCAGACATGCCTGACCTTTGTAAATGAATACATCTCCTTATCATCAATACTGTTTGGATAGATTTGTTTGAACCTGCTGCTGCGTGACTCCCTTTGGCAGGATTTATTTGCGGTGGCATTTTGATGTCGTGAGTCGTTCATCATCCGCCGGGATGGGATTGCTGGCCCAACCTCTGCACTCGTATAATAACCCAAACAGGGGATAAAAGTGCACTGTCCCACCTGTGCTCGACAATCTTCATCCCATCCCCGAACAGAACAGACTTACATAATCACCAACTCACTGTCCGTTTGCAACATGACCCTTGTATGGCAATGTGGCAATGTAAGATGACTTTCACCTTTGGAGTAAGCATCAATTTACCTTCTCCAAGCACCTCCACAAAAAGCAGGTATTACATAAATGATTTGTCAACATTACTGGGGAGAAAATTGCACTTATGTATAGCTATGATAGCATTTCTTCTTCTTTCCTAAGGCTTTTCCCATTTGGGGTCGCCAAAGCAAATCATTTGCCTCCATAGTGTGCTGGATTTGCATTTCCATGAGACATAGGTTTATACCACACATTCTTCCTGACACAACTCTGTTATCCAGGTTTGGGACTTTTTTAGCCCAGCTCGGCTTCTCCTATATGAAAGGGACTTTATATAGTGCTTTTCTTGATACTCAAAGTGGCTTTCATTGGTGGTGAGTTACTTCCCACAGCAGCCCTGGGGCAGAATGATGGAGATGTGACTGCCATTCTGCACGTACGGCCTCTCCGACCACCAACAAATGTACACACACACTAAAACAATCAAACAGGCAAGGTGGGGGAAGTGTCTTGCCCAAGGACGCAAGACAGTATGAACTTGGGGACAGCCGGATTCAAACTGCCAACTTTACAGCTATGGGACGACTCTACTATCTGAGCCTCTATCGCTCATCTAGAGTGACAGACAAATACAGTGTTACTATGTGGTAATTGTATGCATATTGTTATCTGATGTGTTTCTTTTTTCATTGATTTTCATACAAAATGTACACATTGCATCGTTACTTGTTTCCTGTTCTTGACATTATGACATTTTGTTCTTAGTTGTTGTCAGTTTGTTGTTCTATTTTACATTTATCTCAGTGATAAAAATGATGCTGTCTTACATAAATATGTATTTTGACAGCATGTTGTTTAAAGCAAAAAACAAAACAAACAAACAAACAAAAACAAAAAAAAACATTATTATATGTTTGTGACAATGTGATAATGCCACCCTCCCATTTTCCACAGATTGTACAAAATGGAGAAACAGCATATCTGTTAATGGCTATGTTCTGCAAGGTGCTTTTTAAAACACAGAATGTGTAGTAGAAAGTAAAAGTAGTTCAGTGTGATACATGGGTGACATTTACTCTTTCCGTATGTGCAAAGAATAAGTGCAATTTTCTTCCCATCAACCTGCGTCACACCTGTACCAAGAAAAGGACTGAAGTTATAAAAAAAGATCCTTGTCATTATGATCGCTGTATTGGAGATTTGTGACCCATTACATGAAGTGTCCCATACGGTGTTATGAGTCAGGGTCACCGTCAGCAGGTGACCTTCCTGTTGTCACATGTACTGTATACAGAGATCCAGAAGGAGAGACCTGCTGTTTATGACAAAACCAGGTCACATTGATAATGTGTGTCAGTTTTGTTTGGCAGGATCTATTTGCGGTGGTAGGGCCTTTCTTGTCACATTTATAGCCTTCTAAAACAACATATACCAAATGTTTTCGGGGGACCCATGTTTTGAATGATACTAACCCAACTTCCTGTTCTAGTTTAGCACTGGTCATTTGGTTTGGTCTCCATTTGATTTGTTTAAATATTGTGTGTGAAAGCTAATGATACATGTGGACCATTTTCTTTGGTGAGAATGCTTTTGTGACCCAACTAAAATCATTGGCGACCCACTTTGAGGTCCTGACCCAGTGTTTTGGAACAATTGCTTTATGGAGTTACATGTGAGCCAAATACATACATATATAGCTGTAATTACTATAGATGCGGAAGCCAGAAGCTGTGGTTTTTAATTTCACACTCATGATTGAAAATCTGAAAAAATAGCTATGACTAAGAGCAAATGTCTTCTTGTCGACCTGTGTCACAGTCATAATCATATTCTTCCATTCGTCCCAAGGGTTACTTAGTTGTTGGAGCCTATTCCAGCTACTTTATTGTGAGACGGTGTTGACCCTCAACAATCCCTTTTTAATCACATGGCTGACTTAAAAATATCCTTATAAAAATAAAATGTGTTTAAACCGTCTGGTATTTATTTATCCATTAACAACACATTGCAAGTAATGGCAAGTTTTAGAAACAGCTAGAAGTCCTGTGTGCTTTTCCTAAAATAACACCCTACTCTTTTGGCAGTTCTATAGTTTAATACTTGAGCTGCAGGTGTGCTCTTTAAAGAAATATTTTGGGCTCATATTATTTGGTGTTAACAAGCGCTGCTCATTTCCGCTCGCTGTTCGCAGTAATGTTTCCACATGCACCACCTGCAAGAGCTGCTAATGGCTTCAGTCAGGGATACCGCTCCGTGGCTATAACTTAAATATATAGGAATATTGTTTTCTTAAGTTCCCTCTTTTAATGTTGTAAATCTCCGACTTGTTGTTTTTGTGCTTAGGTACTTCTTCCACCTCTGGTACATACAGTACACCTGAGATTATGTGACTCAAGACCTAGTGAACAGCCTTGGTTTGTGCTCCAGACAGCACATAAGTGTTAGCTACATGTCTAAAATGTAAATGCAGGAAATGTAATGGGCTGAGGTTGCCCTGGGCTCTGAGTAATTGTGAGCTGAGAGTAAGCCATGGGAAAAGTCATTATCCTGCAGATGCTTCCCAAATGAATGATCACATTAAAATAAAGGTGTTGTGACATTAGAGCGCTTTAAAAATGTTAATTATAAGCAAAAGGCCCTAGGCTTTCATTGTTACTTCCACTGTTGGAAACACGAAAATAGAAAGCTGGGGAAGAAGTGGGGTTGTAGTTAAAGATGCACTACTTGATTTTATTTCCTATGTTTGTGAGAAAAACTAATGATCAGTAAATACCACAGCATAAAAGAAGTCATCTCTGAAAAAAATTGACATAATCTCTTGGAAAATGCCCTTGAGTAAAAGTATCTAGTTACTTTCCACCTCTGCTTTGTTAAACTGAAAAGATGTTGAGCTGCTTTACAAAATATAACCTTGGCCAGTCTGGGCCCACTACAACCTTAAACTTGATCCACAGGCATGAGGTCTAAGTATCCTCAGCCTGGTAAAGGCTACCAACAAATCTCTGTGGACAGCCGGGTAACTCCTGCAACACAGAAGAGGAATATGATGTAGCTCTAATGCATATGCTAAATGTGACAAGTCTAGGCTAAACCCTCCATCTACAGCGGTCTTTTAAAACGTCCGTGTGTGAAGCGGTGCCTGCCCCGAGCCAAGAACCAATTTAGTGCTCAGAGCAGCCCGAGTGAGAAATGCTTGTGGGAGCTATAATCAATCATAATTGCTAAAAGAAAAAGAGCGCTGAGTGCATTGCTCATCCCTCTGCCGCAGCGATGCCCCCGCGCACACGGCTAAAGCTGCACTATTCAGCCTTTATTCAGCAGGAAGTTGGAGAGGATGATGGGCAGCTGCGGTGAACAGAGCAGGGTTAATCCATCACAAAGGAGTCTACTGGCAAATCAACTGGATTCAAACTCAATAGGAAGAGCTCTGGTCCTCCAATCAGTACCAAAGACAGATTTTTTGTCTCTAAATAAGCAAATTTACTCAGAGTTGCCCAGACATGTGTCACCTGGCTTCACATACAACTTTCTTATAGCTTTAGAACATAATTGGGTAAATTTGGAAGGTACTCAATGGATATCCACAGAAAAAAAAGCATGCTTCTTAGTCAACCAATGTTAACAACCACTTAAGACTAGAAAAGGTGAAAAACATTGGATAACCATAGGACGTTTTATGGCATCCTGCTCTCTTTCTCACTTTCTTTTTACATACTTTCTTGATAAATGGAAAAGCATCTAACAATTAGCAATTAACATCGACTACTAACAATTAGTAACAAGCAAAGAAATAATCTAGATCAGTATATCTAGAATGATTGGTTTGTTTTTTATGCAAACCTAAAGGAAAAACTAAACTTGCAAAGCCAATGCAATTCATTTAATGGACACACCCAACCCAAAATGTGGTGCTACTAACAACATGCATGTGTTCATAAATAGGGAAATTTTCAGCCCCCAATGATTAAAGGAGGAGTAAATGCATGAATTTGACCTTCATATAACCAGTTGTTAAGAATGCAAATGTCTTTAAACTGAGTTTTGGTCACTTGGTCTATAACGGATCATATTTTTTGGAGGAAAGGCAAACCAAAGCCTCAGTACGAACACTGCCACTATTTCCCAAGATATACACTAAGCTATTGGACTATGAAGTGCTATCCAGCCACAAAGTCTCACAAGCCATTGCCAGTCCCAAACCTGGATAAATAGGGAGGGGTTGCACAAGGAAGGGCATTGGGTGTAAAATTGCTGCCAGCGCTAGGAGGCAGATAATTTGCTGTGGCCCCAGGAGAACCTGAAAGCAAAGACGTTTGGACTATAATGTGCATTGCTGTTGTGTCAGAATAAAGTATGTAGCACAAGCCCACACTGTTCTTTGAATTTATAAAAGTACAGTTTGAAAAGTGAAGAAAGAAACGTTCAATTAGCTGCCATTTTTTGCCCACACTGTGCATTGTTACTGTACAGTTACAGAGCAGAAGATGTGAAGTGGCTTTCTTCAGAGCCGTGTTTCTCCCTCCAAGTTTCTCCCAGTGAAGTTATTAACAGCGCTGTTATGGCATCAGCCTGCCTTATTCCCTCCGGGACAAGTTAGAAAAGGAAACTGTTGGCTACAGTGAACAACAGTGAGAGCGAGGGGGAGTGAGGGAGCGTTTGCCAGCAGCTCTTGATCGACCTACTTCCGATTTTGCGGCACAGATTTGTATCAGGTTTTGGCCCGATGGCGGTCTGCGTGGTCAGACTGTTTACCCCGTTCAGGAGGAGAGGAAACGTTTGGTGCCGAGTTGAGACTATGGGTTTTTAGAGCTGCCATAACCACAACCAATCATGGAGGGCAATCTTCCCAAGGCGCTTAGTGTGTGGTGCAATAAACTACAAAATCCTCTACATGTCTTTCTGGGTGGCAAGTACAAACCCAATTTCATAAAGGTTAGGACACAAAATGTAAATATACACTGAAGGCAGTAAAATGTGAGCAGTTAACCAAATTAATTTCAAAATGCTCACTACATTTGTCACTGTGGGTTCTCTCTGGCTTCCTACCACCATCCAAAAACATGTACAGTATGTATGAGTGAATTAGTCTAAATTGCCCCTAATAAATGTGAGAGTGAATGGTTGTCTGTGTCTCTGTGTTAGTCCTGTGAGTAACCCGCCACTGTTTAGGGTGTACCCCGCCTCAGGTTCATAGTGGCAGGGATAGGCTCCAGTCACCTACAACTCATAACATGAATTAGCAGAAGATGAATGAATAAATGGAAACATATCTAATTTTTAAAGTCTGATTTGTTGATTATGGTCCACTTGGAATAATTTTTTTTTTTTTTTTTTTTTAGATTTGTGAACCATTCCATTGTTTTTATTTACTTTATACACAGCATCCCAACTTTATCAGAAATTGGTTTGTGGTACAAAATGACAACCGATTGTGTGCTAGTAACACTTACGCAATATGGTTTCTGTTACATGACTATTGGCACAAAGGTGTATTCTTTCAAATGTTCTTGTTAATTTGTGTACGCAGCATGATTGTGTGAAGTGGGCAAACCACGTGCATGCATATTTGTTACTGTTATGCTTGTCTTGGTACAGAAAAAAACATTTTTGTGTGCTGTGAAAATCTGTTTTTCGACTGGTGTGAAATTCGCGACTAAGCTTATTTATGTAAATACCCAGGCTGTTCTCATGATGGCAACATGTGGGCCTGTAATTGTGTTGTTTTTATAGAAACCCATTTACATAGTTTATCTCTACATCTCTACATCCACTATCCAATGTTCATAAGGCCATAATAATGTGTTGGCGAGATTATCTAAAAATAAATTGTTGGCTTTTTGCAGCCTCCTGGGGTGCAGTGATTCACATATTGATTTGGCAAAGGTTTTATGCTGGATGCCCTTCCTGGTGGAACCTACTCCTTTAATACAGGCCTGGGACTGGCACAAAGAATAAACTGACCCATTGTGGCTGGATTTCTTATTAGACTATTACTTAGATTCGGGTTCGTGTTGCCAGGTCATGAAAATTGCTTATTTTATTGCCATGGTGCCATATACCAAGCATTAGTCCTTATTAAAAGCCTGTGCAAAAAACATTTTAGATTGGTTTTAAGAGACTTTATTGGGATAATTGTCTTGTCTTGAAATGGAGTCCATTTTTACTACATCTTGACCTAAATTATGGGAATCAGCAAGAATCTCAAATGATTTAACACCGCACTTACTGTGGTTGCATGTAAAACTTTAAATGTACCCAATAACATGCAATAGTGCTTCAGTCTCCACAAGTCGGTCTTGTTAAGCTCTTGGTCTGAGTTTGGTCTTAACCTTTATTATACAAAATTACCTTGAAAAGTTCATGGTTTAGAGAAATAGTTGAGTTAATGGTCTTGGCTGCGTGCAAGTTTATATAGTCCAATTGTAAACTAGAAGCAGCCATAGAGTGCATCTCATAATTGTAAAGAAACTGTGCAGAGACTGGGACTCAAATCGAAAATCTTTTGGTTCAGGGGTAAATGACCCACCCATGTTGAGCCACCGAGGCCTTATGTATGTCCCACAATGGCAAAAAAATCACCTTAAAGTGACCATTTCTTCCTTTATGGACCCCTTCTGGCTGGAAACATTTGGCTGTATATTACAATGGTACTAGTCTGGTCAGCCAGACTAACTCTTTTCCTATTGTACACAAAGAAGTTAGTCTGGCACCTCAAGGTTTGAATTTCATTTCCAGTGGTGGAACAATCACAGGCAGAGTAACCAATAAGAGAAATGAAGGACGGGACATAAGCAGAGCGCCGCTAACCTGTTACCAAAATAAACTTGCCATTTATGAAGAATTGTTGCAGATTTTGCCATAAAACCAGAATATGCTGCATGTTGAGAAACTCTGTACATATTTCTAAACGAGGACAGCAGCAGAAGCCAGTTGTACAAAAAAAAAGTCATTTTGTTTGGATGTGGTCGTTACATCGGACCTCGGTGGGTCTTTACTATTGTTAAAATGGCAACAAGACAAAGAAAAAATCCCAGAGAGGACAGAACAACAACTTGATCTTCAGCGGAATCAACAGGTGACAAAAGAAAGCACTAAATCAGGTGAGGTGTTAATCAGGTGAGAGAAGTTACATTATAAAATTCACTTTGTATCAGCGGGCGCCATCTTGGTTAATTTTGATTGGAGATTATCTTCCGCATTTGCAAGATGTGCTGTAAATAAACTCCTGTAAAAGGGCAGGTCCAAATCGACTGATTGAAAACAGCTCGCTCTGACGTAGATCCAGACTCTCCTGCGTTTCAAAAGAAAGTAGAAGGGTGAGGCTGGCCAGTCTCCAATGGTACAGAATCCTTTCAAATATTCCTGGATCCAGAACAAAAACTAGTAATTTCTTTCCTTGACCCATTGTTGACCTTTCTGGAAATTTTAATCAAAATCATACAATTATGTTGTTGGGATCATTTTGCAAATCAACAAACAAACCAATGCAAGCAAAAATATAACATTTTCTTTTGTATGACATATTCTTTAGGTTCAGATACTGATTTTACTAAGAGCCTCTTGATGTGAGGCTGGTTTCCCATGCAACCCAAACTGTGATTTGAACATTTAGACCAAGAAAAGACATCACTCCCAAATGAAAGAACGGCCGCTAAAGTCCCCTTTTGTTTGTTAAGTCACAGCGCATTTAAAATTTTATTGCAGACGCCAATGCAGAGGTCCAAGAAAATGACTCATCCCTTGTTAAACAAACCCATTATACGGCCTTAAAAGCTTTGACGTTGTAAACATTTTGGGTGAACCTTTGTTCAGATTTACCAAGCAGCGCTCCACTGGCCCGTTTTCATCTTCCGCTTATTTATTCTCCATTTCTTAACAGACAGACGGTAGGCTTCGAGTGTACGCTGCCAGGATCCAGGAGGTCTGAGAGGAGCAGATGCAGCAGTTATGAGATGAGCAGAGTTTGGAGAGGAATAGGCTTTGAGGAAACTGTCATAGCCGTGCGTTGGTGGGTGGACCAGTTGGAAAGGGCCAGAAAGAGGGTAATTCAAGATTGTGGAGTGAGAGGAAATAATTAAGCAGACAAGAGGAAGAGATGGTGAGGGCAAGAAGGAAGGAAACAGGAAGCCAGGATGAGGAGTTTATAAATGAACACAAGAGGTTACAGAGAGAGGAGTTTTACACTGGCAAAATGGTTGCCACATTTTATGATGCTATGACTTTGCATGCAGAGGGGAAAGTTTTCTTGTAAAAATAAAACTAATGGACATTTAAAGATCAAACTAATATGTCATGACAGATGGAGAAAAAAAGTTTCACATTTTATGACGTTTTCTATTTAACGTCTGTCTATTCACACTAATACAAATACAAAAACCTTTTTATGTTCTATTTAAGAAGAATCAAGGGTGTGCACAGTTACAAAAAAAGAGCACTCCGACCTTTCACCAAGAAAGTTGTGGGGTATTATCTTCAGGACAACCAGTGCAACAATGTAATAATAATATATAATATAATGCATGCCTCTGGTTAGTTACTGGTCTTCAGCACCCGTAACCCATAATGCTTAGGCTAGTTTATATTGCATTTAAGCAGCACTAAAACCATATATCATCCTGAATAGATGAGCAGTGTTGCAGAGATGATAAAAGTGTTAATATAGCTGTCTAATAAATTTACATTGGCATTTTTACATCTGATTATTAATGTCTGAACATAGCACATCAACATGTTTTGCTTGACATTTTAGCCACAAACAATTAATGTGAGTATAGATTTTCATTTTATTTCTATAGTATAAAAAAATGTTCTTTCTGCACAAGAGGTTATGGAAAACTCACCCCACAAGACTGCTGTTTTTCACTTAGTAAATAACTTACATAAGATGAGTGCTGCATGCAAAATGTGCCTCAAGAGTAATTCCGGGGAGAGATTTCTGACCCTCTCTTACCCTTTGGTCGTTAAACAAGAAACTCATTTAACAAAACTGAAAACTTGGTACATTAACAGTGATGCTATGGGGACTCGTGCGGCTGGCTTGCTGTCTATTACTTACTTCTCACACCAGCTACTTCAGAGCATTGGGTCACCGTCAACAATTAAAATGGTGTTTATTACTGCTTAGGTTGACCATATGTCCCTAATTGATGGGGCCTGTACCACTTTTAATCTGCCTGTACCAACATGTATCTGTAAAACCACCACAGCTTTTAACTGTTGTAGTTTTTTCCAAATTTTAACCAGTAACCCAAAAGTTACTACCAATACTTGCTGATGTGTCTATAATAGAAATAGACAATAGAGTGACGTTAATGAACGATCCAAATCTTTTGAACGGCTCTTCACTGTGAATGATGAAAGCAGAGTTATGGTGGTGCAGGAGCCGTTCTTTTTTTCTTTTGTTTTTTTACTCTCATATCAAAATGAACAAGTTTTTTATTTACCAACCACAAAAAAACTCATAAGAAAACATAGAATACAAGCTCAAGAGAGAGTCATATGGAAAGAGAGGAGAGGAGCACAGTGCACATGCTCAGACTCACATTAGTCTGAAGTCTCTAATTGTAAACATTGTGTGCATGATGTTGCCTGCTTAGTTTTTACTGACTTTTTTGCATGGACAAATGTAAATATTATAAATCCTAAATGGTGGTCTCAGTCTATGCAGAGGTCCATTTTATTATCATCAATGAATCAGACAATAATAATGTCCCACCAATAGAATACATTTTAGCCTGCTTAAAATTATAATATATAACTTATCACAGTGTGTATTTTCTGAATGAACTGACTGGTTTCTTAAAATTATGTAAATCCAAAAATGAGCCAGTCTTTTGAACAGCTCTCTAAAATAAATGGATGTCGAAGATTTGGCTCCCATTAAAGAGCCATAAATCCCATTCCTAGTTTATAATAGATCCTAAACTATGACAGAGATTTTGGCTTTTTAGTTACCTTATGGGGTGCATGGTTGTAGAGTGGTTAGTGCGCTGCCTTTCAGCAAGGAGGTTGTGGGCTTGATCCCTGGGGAGTCATGATCTCTCTGTAGAGTCTGAATGTCCTCCTTGTGTTACTGTGTATTCTCTCTGGGTACTCTGGATTCTTGAATTGGTAAATCTAAATTGCCCCTATTGAATGAATGTCTGTCTACAGTTGAAGGAAAAAGTAAGAAAATGCTTTGCAATTACTTGGATTTTTGCACGATTATATATATATATATATATATTTATTTTTATTTATTTTATGTATATATTTTTTATATATTATTATTATTATTATTATTATTATTATTATTTATATATATTTTATATCATTTTATTTATATATATATATATATATATATATATATATATATATATATATATATATATATATATATATATATATATATATATATATCTTTGTGGTGTCCTCCCATGAAGTCCATTTTTGTTTGATGTGAGCAGCAGCAGTGCTGAACCTTCTCCATTTATAGACAGTCGCTTGTCCCATGGACTCATGAATATCAAGGCTTTTAGAGATACTTTTGTAACCCTTTCTAGCTTTATGCGAGTCAACAATTATTACTTGCTGGTCTCCTGAGACCTCTTTTGTGCGAGGCATGGGTCACATCAAGTAATGCTTCTTTTGAATAAGCATTTCAAGGTCCTGGAGTGGCCTAGCCAGTCTCCAGATTTCAACCCCATAGAAAATATTTGGAGGGAGTTGAAAGTCCGTGTTGCCCAGCGACAGCCCCAAAACATCACTGCTCTAGAGGAGATCTGCATGGAGGAATGGGCCAAAATACCAGCAACAGTTTGTGAAAACCTTGTGAAGACTTACAGAAAACATTTGGCCTCTGTCATTGCCAACAAAGGGCATATAACAAAGTATTGAGATGAACTTTTGTTATTGACTAAATACTTATTTTCCACCATAATCTGCAAATAAATTCTTTAAAAATCAGACAATGTGATTTTCTGGATTTTTTTTTCTCATTTTGTCTCTCATAGTTGAGGTATACCTATGATGAAAATTACAGGCCTCTCTCATCTTTTTAAGTGGGAGAACTTGCACAATAGGTGGCTGACTAAATACGTTTTTGCCCCACTGTATATATATATATATATATATATATATATATATATATATATATATATATATATATATATATATATATTTTTTATTTTTTTTTTTTATTTTTATTTTTTTTTTTTTTAAAAGTAATGTATTGTATCCTCTGACACGGCCTTTCTGGGGCCTCAAAATGCTCAGTTCCACAAACCTCCGCCACTCCCACAAACCCCCACCTACTCCAGAAAGCACTGACCAATCAACAAGCCCTCTACACCCATTCTGCTCTCATTCATTTATCCAAAAATGCAGTGCACAGCTCTGTTTTCACTGATTCCTTGCAGCAGTTTTTCATTTTGTAGTAAGGTGGCATCATACAAAAGTTTAGGGAGTTCCTTTTAAAGGTTTTTAAAGGTTGTTAAACATGCAAAGCTGTTTGGGAAGCAACCAAAATTGGTTTAAAAATGTGAAAAAAAAGAGCACAATATATCCCCTTTAATCAATCAGTGTTTGTTTTCATAGCACCTTACAACAGCCACTGTCAATCACAATCAGAATCACAATTACTTATTAAGAATAGTTTTATTGACCCAATATATAGGTTTAGAATTTGCAGTTTTGTTGTTTGCAAATGTGTTGATTTTAGGACATGATTTTTTAGAGATGATCTATTGAGTTTGCCAAGATTTGAGAAGAAAGATAGCATTTAAGTGAAAATACAGTCGTTTGTATGGTGGTTTACACAACTGTATATCAAACAACTATCTTTGTACTCTTCTGCATAACAGTGTCTTGCACAGGGGTTGGGCAGAAAAATGTGTCAGAGTCCAGGCTGAAGCATTGCTCTGGTAAAACTTTAAATAGACTTTTGTATTGAGTGTGATGGTGAGAAGTCCTCAGAGGAGGCGGCGGGCTGTGTGTGCAAATTGAAACCTCATCAATGGGCTAATGGTGCAGCTCACCTAACTTTGCAGCGGCACACATGCTCCTGTTCCTCTCTCCCTCGGTGTTGGCCAAAGTGGAAAATCATTGATCTGGTTCATTAGATCTGACCCTTTGCTATTATCTGAGGAGATTAGGAAAAGGCTTTTTCATTAGACATGGGTTTGTTGGGGTATTATCAGTGAGCTTGAACCGTGTAGCCTAATATTTTTTCTCTTAGTCCATGGATCAGATCACTTTCAATAAAGAAAAATCCCTTGTTTTAATATCTGTCTTAAAAATGTGGGAACATGAAGCAGAACAATAAAGAATCATGAAGACAGTGAGCAAAAACCTTCATAAAAATAGGATTGTTATATTTCAAAATGTAACTAAGAAAAGGGAATTAGTGGGAAAAGGGTTCACATCAATATTCAGGGTTCAAACTTTTTTATCTGTCTCAAAAACCTTCTGATTTACATTTCATTAAATAATAAAGGTGCATTTAAGATATATTCATGTAGCCTACATTATTGGTTCACTATTATCTATTATATTATCTATGCCCTTGCAAGATTAAGTTATGACAGTACTCTCGTCTTTCTGGTAAAGAAAAAAAAAAAAAAAAAAAAAAACACTTACTGAACTCTTCATGTGTCATTATTAGATCAGAAATGACACCAGGATTGTGAAGTTTATTGCTTGTATATAACAGTGACAGGTCAGGTACAGTGCGGTAAATACAGAGATGACAGCTGGAAGAGCATCATCACATACTGGAAACGGAGCACACACTTCTGGGTAGCCTGGATTAAATTCAGTTACATCATTTACAATGGGACTATCATTGCCCTCTAGTGGCCAAGAAGCACTTATTAACTTCAATAAAACCACATAAATGAAATAAAGAGACGTGAATACAGCGGCACAGGCACAGCATCATCCCACCACGAGGAAAGGAGATCAAGGAAACGTAGCTATAAAGCATATAAATATTATAGATAATAAAAGCACCTTACTGTTTCTAAATTATGTAGTCTAACTAATTATAGAAAATTTATAATAATACTTTTAAACCTAATAATGTGTAACTCACAAAAGAAAGTCTATTTTTACAAGGATCGAAATGGCAACACTGCGCTTAGGAAACAACGTTCAAAGCAAACTGTCAAGTCTGAGGAGTGTTTTTTATAGGGGAATTTGGATGAGGAGTGGGATGGGGAGGTTGGACCAATGCGCATGCGCACTCGATGGGAAATTCGATTGAAAACGGGCAGCTATGCCGCGCCGAGGAGAAGAAACCAGGCTGGACGCGTCCGTCGCACCGGAGCACTGACCCGGGGGACTGCGGGGACCGAGAGGCTGCTGACCGGCGTTATCAGCTCGTATTTCCCCGGGGATAAGCTCCATCTCCTCCGCGATACAAACGCGCAGCCAGCAGCGGCACACGACGTGCTTTCGCCTGCTCCCATCTCCAACGAGAAAGAAGAAATGTTGCCGCTACATGCCTAGGATTTATCCCCGCTGCACGTCCCTTTGTAACAACTGTAAATAAACCTGAACACAGACAGTACCACAGCGCGCTTCACTATGGTTTTACTGGCGGTGCGCAATAGGAGATGTCTTAATAGCTGCTGTATGGGGACGTTATGCTTGCAGTTGTTGCTGTGGATTTTATGTGCCGTCAATGGAGAGGAGCAGCCGTTCAGTGTCGAGGTAAGAGCAGCACCGTTATTTGTTGACATGTCTCAAATTAATCAGCAGACGCGTCTCCTCCGCTCCATCTTCATATATTAACATCAACATTTACGCACGCCCTGTATTTTTTTTCTTCTTCTCTTTGTTGACGTTTGAACAACAACAGGCTCTTTGTGAGATGCCTCCCATCTTCGTACTTCTGGAGCTTCTTAAAGCCACAAAACACTTAGTATTTTCAGTAACATCACTACTATTAAGTCTGTAAACTCAGTCTTTGGGAAGCAGTGAACTTTATCAGGTGTAAATGATATTCAGTGTTATTATTAATGAGAGCAACTTGAGGATGATTCTGCCTACCATTTAGTGTAAAAACAGCAACACATAGTAGCTTATGCATAGTCAAGTTTGCCCTATAAGGTACAGCAGGATGCTCAAACTTGGCTAATTTACGAAGTTCCTATGGGTCCACTGCCATCAATAAACCAAGCAACAAAGGTGTCTTTTAGCCTGGCTTGGTATCAAATGGATCTCAGTGCTACACTTTAAGCTTTAACTCAATCACCCTTTAAGAAAGAATCAATGTCCATTCTTTCCTTCCTCCCAATTCAGTGGTATTAAAGCCAGCTTTCCTCCCTTAGGAAAAGTGTGAGGTTTTTACCACATCATTTCACTTAACATCCTACTTCCTATCCGGGGCAAACCACCTCCGTTTAGACAAAGTTGCAAACACACACACAGGGCTATCAAAGTGTCACCGCACCCAGCCACCCCTCGCAGCCTCTTCCTCACACTCAGACATAGACATTACAAAGGGCTTGTCGACACACACTCATTCATGTCCTGTACTTCCACACGTCCTTATGATTTGGAAATTTGGTTCCTGTTTTCTTTTCTGTGGGGAGGTACCTGACAGATTTAGTCCAGATGCTAAAAGTTACATGGTTAAAACAAAGTTGCAAGAGAGAAGAGAGGATGAGAGATTGAAAGATATATATTTAAAATGTTTTGTTAATGAAAAAACGCATTACACTGATTCATATTCCTCCCAGTGTCCAAAGACATGCATGTGTTTGGAGAATTGGTGACTCTGAATTGCCCCTAAAAATGAATATGGTCATCTGCCAGTGTGCCCCAGCTGTATCCCGCCTAAGGCCCGTAGTTGCTAGGATAAGCACCAGTCATCAGCAACCCCTCTTCAAGTCTTACTTCTTTATGTTTTAGCTTCTTTATTGATCACTTGATGCACTTCAGGTTTTTTAAGAGCCAAGTAGTGAGAGTCTTGCCAGAAAAATAACTTTTTCCTTTAAAAGCCCCAGTGTCAATTTTACTGACTTGAGTGTGTGTCTCCTGAGTTTTGCTGTAATACAAACCATTTATGGCCGCTCATTAAACCGTCATCATTGTCATGGGCTTTTCAGAAGTGACAGAGCTGTTAAAGGCTGCTACAAAAACGTGTGACTGACGTTTTCTCCCTGTTGGCTGCAGCTGCTGAGGAGCCTCTGAGCAAAGTTTAAAAGGGTGAATATCAAGTTGCTGAAGTGAAGTCTGCTACTGGGCAGCTTTGAGTAAATTACTGACTGAACAGAGGAATAATTAGCCAAAAGTGCAGTGGCGTTGTGTGTTTTAGTCGTGTTTGAAAAGCCCAGAAAATCAAAGAGTACAATGACAGAATAATGCCCAATTGCTGGATGACTAATGTCCCTCTGTCTGCAGTACTATACACCGTCTGTCTTTGTCTCTAGATTTGTTATTATTGTGAGTGATGGTGTCCAGTGCATACATCACATAAGGTCTGAATACAGAGGAATAGCCAGGGCTGCACCATATTGGAAAAATATACAATAACCATATAATTTCCTAGATGTTGCTACCCTTAATGAGGTTAAGGCTTTTTCAACCAAAGAGTAAAATCCAATTCACTTTTAATTCATGAATGCGACTAAGATAGAAGACCATAATAACATCCTTGTGATACATTTAGTTTGTGGTTAAAAGGATATTGCAATAATAATAATAAAGGAAGATGAGTATTTTGTCTAAATCCAGGTGTGGTTTGAGGTGGAGCTGGCCTGTCATTTCTGGTCACATTGTGTTGCAGAAAACTTCTTACTTTGGGATTTCATGTCCTCTTCTCTGTTGGATTATACTGCTGTCATTCAACCTGAATCTTCCCTTCCTTGTACTTTTACACAAAGCCCCCCTGTCTCCGAGTGATAAAACAATAATTAATATGGCATTTTAACACCTCACTCCTGTGTAAAGCTGAGCCTGCGTCTGCTGCTTACCACTGAAATATTTCTCAAAGCTCTTTAGCTTTTGTTTATCCAATTGTCTTCCCTGAAGAAGTAATTTTCTCTGCAAATTAGACTTTGTCGTTAACAATGGCACTGCCACGAGTTAATTTCATTTATCTCTGTGTGACTTTATTTTCTGTTTCAATCCATATTGATTTTACGTGTGGAAGAGAAATGTGATGTAACCAGCAGTAATGGTGTTTTAAATGCTTTCTGAGTGAAGGTCACAGGTTGGCAATGCAATCACACGATTATTGTATTTATATAACACTAGATAATTAAAAATGAGGAGGAAAATATATTTTTCATAATTTTTTTTCTGTTTGTGTTTGACACTGAAGGAAAGGTTATGTGGAATAAATAAGATTTTTATTTTGCACAAGAGGTCTGGTGTTTTAACCACATTATATTCTTCTTACAGTAAATCTGATGGTGCTGCTAATCTCTGTGGTGTTTTAAGGCTTTGTGTCCATCATATAAAATGACACTGTTGCCATGAAGCCCAATGATCTCCCTGAACTGATAACCCCCTTGTAGTTCTCTCAATTGGATTGATGCTAAAGCTTTTGATCCTGGGCCATGTTATCACTGTAGACCTAAATGCAAATGTTAACCTTTTGACAACTCACTAACATGCTTTTATCCATCACAGCCAAGATCATACACAAACCAGGCATAACATTATGACCACCAGCCCAATATTGGTGCCAACAGGATGGGGAGATAATCTGTGTCATTCAATCACCTCTCTGTAGTCATAATGTTATGGCTGATCGGTGTATTTTACCAGTCAACTGTACAGTGTATTAGGTCTTTGTGTTTTTTTGTTTGTGGCTCTAGACTGCTAAGTGCTTGCGTCCCCGTAGAGCTTTGCATCCCGTTGTCTTGGTTGCCGCTGTTGTTTTGTCTGGAGGCATCAGGTGCAGTACTCCGCTCTGAGTCACTTTGAGGATCTGAATCATGACACTACACTCACTGGAGGCAAACGAGGAGTTGCCTAGTCAGAGGTAATCTGCAGTAAAACAAAGACAACCCCATTTGTTTTACTCACAGATCATCTCAATAGGCTAAATTAATTATTAAAAGTAGTATGGCTTCACTGTTGCTAATCCCTGTGTGATAGACACTGTCATCTTATCTATATACAGCGCTGAAATATTGTGTTGACTTGTACTAATACAATAATAGCTGTATACTTTATGTGTAACTTATCAGAGGGTTAATGTGGTTCAGTGTGAACCATTTAGAGCAGCTGTTCCTATGTGCAGAATGGCCAAAGCCTCATTCCACCTCCTGCTTGTGTTACCAGTAAAAATGGGCTTCTCCAAATTGGCTATAGGGGGAACACAAACTTTTTTGATCGCTACCGTACTATTATTGTAAAAGCATTTTGAAACTCCAACTTTCTCAGTAGCGGAGATAGGCTCATGTCATATTTCTGATTTATTGTTATCAGTATATAATATTTCCTTGCATACATTTCGATGCATTCATTCAACTATATTCTATGTATCCACGTAAACTGGGTGGACATGGTTTTGGGTTCGACTCTTGTTATTCTTGCGGCTGCCTATGTGTGTCTTTTTCTCTGCCATGTTTACTTTGGGCATTCACATCCTTAACCATCCTGGCCACTGCACTTTGACGTTAACCACTGTGCTGTGCATCACTAACCAAAAAAAAAAACTCCTGTGCTGTTTTATTTGCTATTTTCGGACAAAAGGGTCAAATGGTGTGGCACAGCGATTTCCAGAAATCACTTGGCAGTCAGTTTTTGTGCATGGTACCTCAATGTTTTCCCTATGAATTCTTGTGTTAATAAAGTTTGAGTTTTTTTAGTGCTGTGGTAATAACAAGACGCCAATTTTCTAGCTTTCAGCCTTCAGTTCATTTCATTCTTTGAAAGAAAAAAGCAAACCATGTATTCCTTTCATCATAGCATCAGACTACACAGACTATAGAAAGCTTTGCATATTTTTCTGGCTCTTGTGAAGAAAACACTGTGCAAGTCTCTTCTCAGAAAATACATAACCTTATAATTTTTTAACTCTGTGGTCAGGTCGGTAAGTTGTTTTGATGCACCCCTCACATGAAGTAGAAAGAATAACTTACCTTTTATACCCACAATGTGCTAAGCTGAGCAGATAAATTTGTAACTCTGAGTGGTGTGGTACTATCTTTAGTAGTTTTCCACACATCTAATATTTTAATTGCATTTGTAAGACATAGCAGAACCATATACAAATTTGCAAATCATGAAAGGTTATATTGGTTTCAGTGTTATACTTTTATCCCTTTTAAATAGGGCTTTTCGTATTGTAATAATATTATGGTCTTTCAGATGATAACATGTCAAATTCATTGTCTAATCAGAGGTATTCATTCCTACATTTAGTCTTTGATTTTAGTCCACTCCTGAAAAAAAGAAAGGTTTTTATTAAGTACTTTAATGGCGTCATAAAGAAAGATGTGATGAGACCAGCAGGGGGCAGCAGAGTGCAGCTCTGTTGAGGTCTTTTGAACATAGTCCACGAAAAAGAGCACCTCACTCCCTTAAACGTTTTGTATGATGCTATTTTACTACAAACTTACTGAAAAATAGCTGTGAGGAATCAGTAGAGACATAGCTGTACACAGTTTTTTGCATAAATGAATGAGGGCAGACAGGATGAGGAGGGCTTGGTGATTGGTCTGTGCTTTCTAGAGTGGGCAGGGGTTTGTGGAAGAGGCAGAGGTTTGTGTCTGAGTGTCCAGAGGCCGCAGAAACTCGGCGCCAGAGACTACAGCACTACTTGAGCATCCGTGAATGGAACACAACCCCAGGTATGATTTTTATAAGGGAACCTCACCTGATTTTGCATAATATATCCCCTTTAATACTGACATAGCCCTAGCTTGTATAATTTGAAGTTAAGTTAAAGCCTTGTGTTTCTGTATATTGTTCAGTTCTATTAAACACAACAAAAGCACAGCAAAATATTTGCATTGGATACTTTGCAGGTTTTTACACTGCATGCCCTTCATTCACCCAATATATCTGGGCTTAGGACTGGCATATAGTATGACTGGAGTCCTTGGCGTCCCGTGGGAGAATCAGATCCCTTAAGTCTCAATGAATAGGCTTAAAAAGTCAATTACAATTCTGTTTAAAACTATACAGTCAAAACTGGCATTGCATTGTGGGAGCTTATTCTCAGCTCAAAAACAGAAATAGATCATCCTCTCCTCTAGTTTGTATGTATGAGCTCACCTTGGGAGTCGCTGCTTGCAGGTGTATTTACGACTATATTTATATTTATGTGCTGCTCCGGCCTCGTTTTTCTCATGGCATATGCGTCGTGAGTACACAGCATCTCAGCAGTACACACATCTTCACGCTCTGCACTCCTGACGTCACACGGTACACAGGGATGGAGAGAGAGAGAGAGAGGAGGAGGAGGAGGAGAGCAGATTTGGGAGACGCTGGGGGTGTCAGTGTCAATCTGTTCCTCCAGTCCTACAGAAATACATAACACCTGCGCTGACCTAAATGATTCATTGCTCATGCCGACACACATTTCCCCAATATTCACATGCACTACTTGTTATAGCACTGTTATGGGCCAGGAGCTCGTTGGCAGGTCCCAGCTCCCTTCTGCACCCTGTTCCCTCTTTCTAAAATGTGACTGAATCGCGACACGTGGAAATGCAAATGTTTTCAGATTTTCTATTGGTGAAATCCACCTAGCAGGATTTTTAATCATTGCCATTGCTGTCTTGATTAACATAACTAGGTCTACATCAATGATTGAGGTCACGTTATTTGATCTACAGTTTCTTTTGGTTACATTTAGTTTGAACAGAACAAAAAAAGTATAATTTTAATGGACTAAACCAAGCCTAAATCAAGACTAAACCAGGTATATACGAAGGAATAAAGCAGGGATTAACTCAGAAAAAAATGCATTACTTAATAAGGACTAAACTGGGCCTAGCTTCAGCTCTAAACCAGATCTACACTAAAACTAAACCAGGCCTAAACTGAACCTGGACTAAACCAGGACTAAACCAGGTCTATCCCATAAACAAGAGCTAAACCAGGACTAAAGAAAAGCTAAACCAGGACTAAACAAGAGTTAAACCTGGAATAAACAAGAGCCAAACCAGGACTCAACAAGGTCCAAACCAGGACTCAACAAGGTCCAAACCAGGACTAAACAAGGTCCAAACCAGGACTAATTCAGAGCTAAACCAGGTAGGCTATATATGAAGAAATAAAGCAGTGATTAACACAGAAAAAAAATGCATTACCTAATAAGGACTAAACTGGGTCTAAACCAGGCCTACACTATATCTAAACTAGGTCTACATCAAAACTAAACCAAGACTAAACTAGGTTTGAACCAGGACTAAACCAGAACTATACCAGGATGACATACTAGTGCCTAAAGCAGGACTAACAAAATTGTAGTCAGATTTATGTGTCAGTATTTTATATTTTTAAGTGTACACAAAGTTTCGTTTTACATTTAGCTTGCTGCAGGAATAACGACGATTTTTTTTAGTCGAAAAAGGCCGTGCTCTGATAAGTATGTATGATCACACTGTGACATTTTTGGGTGACATTTTTCTGACATTTGGTCCTAATGGGGCCACGGCGACGACGAGGATGGCATGCATAAAGTATTGCAGGGATGATGAGACATGCTAGACAGTTTTGGTTACGGTTTGGTGCACCGTGTTAAAGGCTGGGGAATGTCAAGAAATGAGAGATTTTACAGCAGGAGAGTGTTGGAGTGCTGCAGTTCGATTACACGTGTGGGTTTGTGGTTACCCGTGTGGGATAGGAGGCCGTGGTTGCTGTGACGACCCTGGCAGTGTTTTTTTTTTTTTTCAGCCGATGTCCTGATGAATAATTCAGGGTCTGGTCATACTGTAGGCGGCAGGGTTTCCCAAAAGGCAGGAATCAGGTTTGCAATGGTCACCTGGACAAGACACTTTATTAGCCTTGGCCTTTTTATGACTCGCTGTCACCACAGTAGAAGAATCTCAATATTGTGATATATCAAGGGAAGATTTTTGTTTTAAAGGAAGTAAAAGCCAGTGCAAACATATTAATATATAGAATAATGGTTGTAGGTAGTATTCTCTTTACTGTTTAATCTAATCAGGCTTTTTGTTAAGCTTATGTGTGTTGTTTTGGTGCATTTGGAGGCCTTGACCACCTACACACGACTCAGCCCAGTGATGGCAGAAACATGCTGTTGTCTTGGAACCAGTCCAGTCAAAATAGGTCAGGTTTTGAGTTACCTGTAGTGGCAAAATACAAATTTTGTTGATGTACTGTATGCTATGAGATTCACCATCAACAGGGCTCATTTTGCGTGCTCTGGGCTGTGGAGAATATGACCAAAACCTTACTATTTTTGCCTCGTATTGACCTTATGAGGGCAGAATATTGTTAGGTACCTATAATAAATACATTTGTGTGACTATAGCCTATTAAACCAGATTCCTTTCTTGGTATAGTTACTGCTTATTTCATACACCGTCCTGTCTTAATGTAAAAATGGCAATTGCAGCAACCTCTATTAAGAGCAGAATATTGTTTATCATGATGAATATATACTGGCCTTTAAGAGTGTTACAAAGAGTCTATGCATAAAAACACACAATTTAAAGCACTTGAAAACATTGCTACAACAGCATGTCGCTGTCGGGCTACCGTAGATGCTCACAGCTTAAAGAAACAAGCGATGTAAGCTTTGAAATTGCAATCTGCTATTTCACTACACCAGAAACACTTTTTATTTTTTTTTACCCACACCCTCATATCAAATCTGAAGTACCTTTTTACTTTAGAAAGTTAGTGCTGATGTTATAAATTTGTCTTTTCACATAGAAAAGTCTTTGGTCAGTGATTTTCTGTCCCAGCAGGATGCTAATTGTATTCCCTTGGCATCCCTCAGAGTAAATCATTCACTGATTACAGATGGGAATGAAAACCTAAGGACTCTTTGCAGTCTGCAGCAGGTCCACTTTAAGGCAGGAGTTTTTTTTTTTTTTTTTCTTTTTTTCAGTCTGGTTAACGTGATCCATGTGACAACTGTGTCTTTGTGAAAGAAAACCACGTGGCATGAGGCTCGACAGTACACCGTGTCTGCTGCAAATGAATGGGAAAGGATACCATTCACAGTTGTTACGTAAGTCAGATATAAGGTATTTTAGAGACGGTACAATACATTATATGTGGTCTAATTATGCCAGCAACAAGGTAACAACAGATTCTCAGTCATCCTGGTCATCACACTGGAGTAGAAGAAGGTAGAAACAAGATCCAGATTATGTTTTCTGAACCTTTACTCGATTAAGAATAGTTACTTTTTAATAGCTTTAGAGTAAGTGAAGAAGCTGTTGGTGTTTTCAGGAAGTTGCTCTTTACAAGGTTTTTAAAGCACGGTAATCATCTGTCACATTGAAGCTATAAACCTTCTCTGAGAACAGATTTGTAAACACTTAACCCTGGGGCCAAACTTCATTGATGGTCTGTGAAACAGGCAATATCCCTGTGTGGCTGTGTAAATAACTGTTGTTAACAGCAGTAAGTTATGGTAAACAGATGCTTGTTGCATAGGTCTGCATTAAATTAGGTTTAGGTTTTATTAATCAAGGACATAGTAAATCCAGTTCTATTTTCATTTATGCAGAGATACAACAGAGATACATTAATAGTTACCAACACTTGCTAAAGACTATACCAGGAAAAAAACAATAGCAAAACATTTATTTTCTTGCAATATGGATTTTGCATCTGTTGAAGACTTAGCTTTGTATTTTGAAGTGTTAGGGATCTTATTGTATTGAAAATTATTTTCAGTGATCCAGGTCATATCAATCAAGTAAAGGTTACGAAAGTTTATAGTGAATTCAGACATGCAAATAAATGTGTTTGTGGCAAATTATTGTAAACAGATGCTGGTTGCAGACTCAGCTTTGTGTTTTGACGTGTTTGGGACTCTCAGAAAACCAAACTCACCGCCACAGCCACAAATAGCGCTGAATAATTGATGAGCACATGATCGCCAGCGCCTTGCCCTTATATCAGCTGATCAACCACACGATCTCGAACATCATTGGCTGACGAGTTGCCATGCCGACCAGGTTTTTTGAGACACTGCTCATGTATAATAGAGGGGCTCCTTCCTTCGGCTTCGTAGGTTGGCCTTTTGATGGCATCCACTGGCTAATTAGTCCGCCTTCTGCTCAGGAAGTAGTGGGCCAAGCTGCTGGCTGTGAGGTGGGATGAGGACAGTGTTGTTCTGGTTCATCTCAGTTCAGTGCATCTCGATGAGGACAAGGGGTTACGACTGTTCTCCCAGCTGTTTCTATAGCTTAGCATTCTTGAGGTTCCTTAAAAAGTCTCAAGTCTCAGTATTGTTTTTAAAATTTAATGACATTATTCTTTCTTTGTGGATTTATGTCTTCAAAGGAGTGGAGGAATTTGGCTTCAAGATGTTGGGAATTATTAGCTGGAACAGTGATTTTTAGGCGACTTAAAACTGGTGCCGAAACGTTTTGAGTTAGAACAATATAAATTAAAAGAGCTTTATATGAAAAACAGAAGTATATTTAACATAGTCAAACACAGTGATGTCACAGTGAAGTGCTTTTTACATCAGTTCATTATTAATTCACTACTGCCTGCACCACCAAACACACAATCACACAAGACATTCATGCAGGAAAAGTGGGTGAAGTGTTATGCCCAAGGACACAAAGGCAGCATGCAGTGTAGGTGGCGGGGATTGAACTGACAATACTCCGGTTAGTGGGCGGACGTCTCTACTGACTTCTGCTGCTCCAGAAGCAACACCCTATGCATTCATTTTTGAAACATCACAGCAACTGTATGTCCCTGCCAGGCTACCATAGGTGTTCACAGGCCACAGACGTTTAAGGTTTAAGGTTTACTGTCTGCTACCCACTTTGTCAGCAAGGTCAACAATATTTTTACTTTATCTAATTTTATTAATTTCCTTACACTTCCTCCTCTGCCTTTGATCCACCCATTGGCTTTTAACTTCAGAAGACTCTGTACTGCTTCATGAAATCTGATTATTTTACAGATTCCTTGTTCTGAAAATCTCAAAATTGCAAATCCATCAAAGCATTTTCTATATAAATAATTAAGTAGCTTATCTAATGTTTGTTTAAGGAGCATAATTTTAAATTGCTAATTTTTTTCCTACTGTGATAAGACTGAGCAAATCCTGGAGAGTTATGGAGGTTATGGGGGTGTCTTGTATCAGAAGTTCAGGGGGAAAATCTACTTCAAAGTGAAATAAAATCAAGTGTGGAGATCCCAAAAATAGTCAGTGAGGCATTTCAGACATTTTAGCCTTCATCAGGGCATGCTGCTGGATGCCTTATCGCTCCACTCGAAGGCAAGAGCTGGGGCCTTGATTTCTGGAGAAGTTTAACCTCATTATAGCACTCAGGAAGTTCTCAGTACTTTCATAACAACATAATTACGGCATTACATATGGGAGACTTATGTTTGGTTTATGACGTGTTCTGTGCAGGGCTGAGCTGACTCCTGTTGAGTGCTGCTGGTTAAGGACTAAATTGCGAGGAAATAAGTGCAGTCAGAAATAGTTTGACATTATGATAAATACACCTTGCACAGACTCAGATAAGAAAAAAATCCAATGTGCTTGAAGGTTCCTGACTAAACTTTCAACAAGCCATCGTTACATTTGGCCCATGGTAGGTAAAGCATTACCTGGTTGTTGCCTGTGCCTGAAAGGCTAAATACAAAAATTAAGCTAGTTGGCTAAAATACATATCTTTTGATTCTGACATAACTCACTTCCATGATTCTATTTTTGTAAAAAAAAAAAAAAAAGTAATCTGTAAAAAAAATAATAGATTATTTTGCTGGCTATATATGCCTGTTTTTGCCTGTTTTTCATAAACATTGCATTTAGAGCTGCTTCAATGGCTCACTCGGTAGAGTGCATAAAACATCCCAGAGTGGCCCAGGTTCGATTCCTGCTCTGTTATTCCTCAATTTTTCTTCTATATTTTCTATGTATCCACTACCTCCAACCAAGAATAGTTAAAGGCAGGAAAAAAAAAACAGCATTTATCTATTGAAATGTTGCATAGCATTGTAGAGGTAATGTACACTGAAATATGAGTGGTCTTTCATTGTCTGTTCTAATCTATTCTTGGCTAACTGTAAAAGTACCTTACCTTTGCATTTTCATTATTATTGTTCGACAGTGATTGTTTTGAGTACTGTTAGTCTCTGAACCCTGCTACAGGTAATGCACAAACTACTGTAGATCCAAGTAAAAGATACAGCCCCACAAAATACATTATCTGTTGTATACACAGACCTCTTTGTCTTGCATCTCTACTTGTGACAAAACCATTGAATACAAATATTTCCCAACTGTATTTTTACACCAACAAAGAGCATAACTAATGTCTGTATTACTCCACCTCAGTGCCTATAAGCCTTCGATATACACTATATGGTACAATGTGAGGAGACAGAGGGGAATTTCAGTCTTATTGAATAAAGAGGTTGTCAACTGGAGCTGGGATACTGCTCTGAGGAATCCTTACATCGGCAGAACAGCACGGACCATAGATCATGAAGAGAAAGAGCGGATCAATGAGGAAGAGAGGAGACTGGTGCAGAAAGGCAAAACAACTCAGGCCTGTGTTGTACAAAATTATGTATAAGTATGTGGTATAGTTAATCCTCTTATAAACACATGCCTGGATTTGAAGACGTATGTTACAACCATGTTCTGCAGTCTTCATCTCTTTTTACAACATGTACTGGCCCCTGAGCAGAGTCCCAGTGGAGGCCACGGGGAAGTCTGCCAGGATACATGACGACAACAAATAACAAATAAGTGAAGCTAAGATGTAGAGGTTGTGGGCTGAAAAGAAATGGCTTGTGTAGGTTTAATACTTTCAGCTTAGATGTATATATTATAAACACAGCGGAAGTGGGCTGTAAGATTGGTGTCTTAAAAGAATGTACATAGTATGTGCTTACACTCATAGTAATTAAGGAGTTTTTTCTCAGTGCCATATTTTGTGGAAGGTGTTACTGACAACTTGCTTGCTGCTTGCTTGAAATACTAGCTAAAGCTTTTTCTTTATGCATAAAGGGAGTTGTATTAAAGAAGATATATTATGGTTTTATTCATATTTTTAAACCAATCTTGGTCACCTCTAACAGCATTGCACATTTTACAACCTTGAAAAACAGTATCTGGCTAAATGAAATTTAGATTTAAATTTTAATAAGTACTGTACTGGTGCCTTAAAAAAAAAAAAAAACAGGTGAAGGACAGCAGAATGTTCCCATCTTTTTAACACAAACAGAGGAAATACCTTTTCACTTCCTTAAACTTTTTGTATGATCCCATTTTACTAACAAATGAAAAATAGATGTGAGAAATCAGTGAAAACAGAGCTGTATGCCGTTTAATAAATGAATGAGAGCAGACTGGATGTAGAGGGCTTGTTGATTGGTCAGTGCTTCCTGGACTAGGTGGAGGTTTGTGGAACTGAGCATTTTGAGGGCTCAGAACAGTCGTGCCAGAGTATATAGGATTAGGAACAAGCGTGAATGAAGCAAAACACAACTCCAGTTATGTTTATTTATGAGGGAGCATTCTAGAAAGCTCAGAAAAGTTGATTTTGCATTACATAGCTCCTTTAAAAAATGTTTTTACTGCGAAGGACAGCAACTTCACTGTTGCAAACTGTTAAAGAAAAATATGTTCTGTGCATTGGTGAATCACATGGAGAGTTGTGTTCAATTAAAGAAATATGAGGTTGGGTTGTGTCTATTGAGTTATTTTTCCCTTTTTCATGAGAGCAACCATTTATACATCTTTCCTTCTATGGATTTCAAAGATATTCACTGCACTTATTTTCTAATAAATTTTGACAGAATCAGGCAAAATAATTGAAGAGAACAAGGCATTCCAAAAAAAAAAAAAAAAAAAAAAGTGACAGCATGAGGATATATGCTTTAAAAGACCTTTATTTTAAGCCAACGTGTTTCGACCTAACACGAGTTTTTATCAGGGCTTAATACGGGTCACAGTATGAATGTGATTACCAAGACCTACCACCCAACATTGGTTATGACTTGTAGCTTCAGAAACGTCTACGCACTTTGCATGTTGACATAGTTATAGTTGTATTGCAGCCTTGTCGTTCGATGCTCTATTTATAGTATACCACCCAAATAAATATCTATCACACATCTCTGCATGAACCAAACCCCAAAGACCGCTGAGCTATTCTCCACAACAACAACATCCATTTTATCCTTTACCTGCAAAACATTTGACAACAGCAGTGACCAGAATAAGTATCATGGCCGTGTTTGTCATTGGTTGTTGTGAAAAGTTTTATCAGAAATACACCGCTGCTCTTTCTGCTGGATTCATTTTGTCTTGTCTCGCCTCTGCGCCTGCAGTGCTGTATGTAACGCGTTGGTGTGACAGCTACACTTTCCTTGTCCGGGCTTCATCTCAGTTTTCTTATTCTCTTCGGGGGGTGAACAACAAGCTCACCTTTTTGCACACACGCTCCACACACAAACCCCATCCAATATCCTGTTAATATCTAAGTGGCAGACATATCTAACCAGAGGCTTACCATGCCTTATTTCCTGCTGTAATATCTGTAATATGTCTTTGTGATAATGGTGGCATTGTCTGCGGGGCATAAACATATCCCACCGGATTTGAACTTGAACAAAATCTTGCCGTCTTCTTTGTAATTTACATAATAATACATATTGTTACCCATAATACATTTCCAAAGTCCTTTTATCATCTATCAGGATATATCAGATTGACTTTATTAGTAATATCCTCCACAAAAGGTAAGACTACAATGTTATTATGTTAATAAAGCTTAAAGCAGCCTACAAGAGAGTTCAGACTCTACAGTGAAAGCACAAAGCAGTGGCCCTATTTTGCAATGGCAAAAAAATGAAGTCTGAAATTTTGGGATAGATGCAATAAAGCCCTTAAATCTCATAATGAAAACAATCTATTAAAACTAATCTTTGGTTCTTTTACTGATATTTCGTTGATATCTTTGGACCTATCTTTCAATACTATAGAATACCTAAGGAAAAAAAAAATCTATTACTGACCTTTCATGGAAATTTTATCCAAATCCTACCATTACTTTTTAATTTATTTGCTGATAACAGACAAACAAACCAACTTATATTATAACCAATTATCCTAAACAAAAGATGTTAATAGACTACAGTGTTATGTTAAAAAAAAAATAGTTGCACTCCACTAAAACATTGGCCCTGTCCTGCACCTATCCACTTAAACTAATAATTTTACTCACTTTACTGACCCCTTCTAGCTGGAGTTTTTGGCTCTATCTTGTAATGGTTCAGAGTCCTTTAAAAATTAGCGTTTCGGATATTCACCAAAAACAAATCATTTCTTCCTTGAAGCTTTACTAACCTTTTGTAAAAAATAAAAAAATCTGACCATGATCTTTTTGGGTTACCATGCTAACAATCCAACAAATAAGCTAGCAGAACCAATAGAAACATATTATTTGTGGTGGAAAGTAAAGCTATCCTCCTTGAAGACACACCACAGCATCACAACAAGTAGCAGCGCTTCAATTTAGCAAAATATGCAAAGCCATGTCCAAACAGCAGCCCTTCTAACTCAATTTTTTCTTTTCTTCCCTCTGCCTTGGGGAATTTACTAGGGGCAGTGGTTAGAAGAGAACCCAAAGTGGTTGCAGTAAAAACCTCAAATGTCAGAGTGGAGATGCATAGGGATGCGCTTGGGAGACGATGGAGAAGATTACAGGACAAGGAATGGGGAAAGTAGGCATTAAAACCAGCAGAAGGAAGGAAGGATGGATGGCTTTGCAGGGAGGAGCAGGACGGTGTCTCTGGCTCTGATGTCTGAGGGTTATACATTTAAATGAATTCAGCTTTATGAAAATGATGGTAAACGTGTTTGCAGTGAACCGTTGGAATATGGATGGTTTTTTAGATGAATTGCAGTTCTAGAATGGAAATGAAAGATTTGAAAGTAAACACAAGGGTCAGGCGGGGTCCATACTAATGTATTTTTATTTCCAGCCAGTGTTTGAGAATAAAAACTAGTGATTCTTTTTTAAAGGAGATATTTAAATATGTTTGCAGCTAAGGCCTTGAGGTTTTCTACTCAGCTGCTTCTAGACGTATCCAGGGCTAAACTCAAAAGCAGAGGTGACCGAGTCTTCTCGGTGGTAGGGCCCAAACTTTGGAACAGTTTGCCCCCTTGATGTCAGATCAGCTGAGTCACTGGAGCACTTTAAATTTCTTGTAAAGACGCACCTTACGCAGCTTACATTGGCTTTCTAACATAAGCTGAGCTTGATTTTTTTAGACTTTTTTATTTATGGTTTCTGGTTTTATTTGTTTTGTTGTTGTTGTAGTTTTGTCTTTTTATTGATTTTATGTCCTATTTATACTGTTTTAATGCCTTGTGAAGCAATCTTGTACAGCACTTTGAGCTGCTAGAGTTGTAAATGTGCTTTATAAATAAATTTGACATTGACATCGAAGAGGCGTCTGTAAAAGTCGGCTGGGAAGAAAAGATACTTTACAGTTTAAGTGTAAGACTTGAAGAGAAACGGCTTAGCAATCTGATTTGGACATCTTATACATTTTAATTCATTCTTTCATCTTCTATTCCTTCTACCTATAGAGATCAGGAACCTACAGCATGAAACTACCATTGAGCGATGAATCAGCTTTGTGAGTGGTCACAAACACTGAAATATAATAGAGTAGCACCAGTGGTGGCCATGTGACAGAGATGCAAATAAGCAGCGCAATCAGAGAACACAATCACTTCTTTGTCACCATTGTCATCTACTACATCTACCATAGGAGCAAAACCCAGCCACATAGTCATCAATGTGCCAGTCCCAAGCCCAGATAAATGGAGAGGCTACATTTGCAAAACACTGGATAATTCGCTGTGGTGACACCTGAAAGGAAGTCTGCCAAAATAAATTGTTTGTGCGGTTAAAAGGCAATATCCTTCCTTTTTCTATCAAAATGACATTGAGGCTACATATTTTTATTTATTTTGAGTTTATTATATTATGTGGCAAAATTAATAAAATCAGATCTTTCTTGTATTTTAAAATTGGAATATCTTTTCACATTTATACAGTTTGTGGTTGTTGACGCACGTGAGACCTTGGTAGTGTTTGTGAATATTCGTCTTTGTCCCAGCTCATACATTTGTTACATTACATTACATAGCTGCTGAATGGAAAACCATGCACTCCTCTCTCCCCAGAGGTCTATTCACAGCGTAAAAAAAAAAAAAAAAACCCAGCACACATCATAACGTTATCTTCCACTCACTGAGCGAAGGGTGGGGGAGGGGCTCCGACCGTATTTGGAAACAGGAAGTCAAAAGGAAACTCAGGAAACAGCCACAAGATGTAATGCTGTGGATTGTGAGGTGAATTTGGGGTCATGTCTATGGGCGAGTGCAGTTGTTCTCAAACTTTTCTCACTAAGCAACATCTCTCAAATATTTGGCTTTTCTAGCACCATCCTTAATGCACTAAAATTAGGACAAAACCAGGATGAGAACAAAATCAGGACCAAACCAGCCCATAAGTAATGGTTATTTTGGCTTTAAAATATCCCAGAGACTCCTGAGTACCACTGTGATACTCGCCCCACCATTTGACAAACACTGGGCTTGTCTAAAGTAGTCTCCAGCCAAGCATTGCACTCAAATAACCCTCAGGATTATATTACTTTGTTTATAATGCTTTTTCCATCACGTTCATAAAGCTTTGCATTTCCACTACATGCAGCCTAACACGCGTCTCGCACACTATAGCAGAAGCTGTATACGTGCATTAGTCCCATTGTGGAGTAATGGCCTGCCTGCCTTTTATTGCACTGCTCCCCTCACTCGCTCTCACACCATTCGCTCCCTGTTTAGTGAATCTCATTGCCGATGCGTGCTATCCAGAGCAGCAGGCCTCCGTAATGACTCCAGCAGCTCGGCAACAATGTGTACGAGAATAGCTCAGGTTTCACATCAGAGCGAAAGGCACAACAATTTGAGGCAGCACACAGATGGGCAGTTTGATTTCCTGAGGACTGAGAGATTTTGAGCCAGTGTTTGTACATTTTCAAACAAAACAATGAAACAGGGTTGCGGAAAATCAGTCATGCAATATGCAGTAACTGTGTATCTGCAGTTATGTGAATGTCCTCTTTGATATTGTTAAACTCATCAAAGCTAGGGTTATAACAATACTGGAAGCAGTTGGACACTGCAGACCTCCGCCAAGGCAATACAGTTCCTCCTTGGATCCACACAAAAAAAATAATAATTTGATCCTATACTTAGCTCTTGGTTTCGTCTTAGCTTGTACCAGTCGGGATTTGAACCTCAAACCTTATGCATGAACTAGAGATGCTCTGCTCACTGAGCTATACAGGGACAAAATTTGTGATATATTGTCCCTTTGTACAGTATAGTTCTTCTAAATGTTGACTGGCTGTGTTTGTAGTTGGTAAATCTGTCTGACTGAGAATATACAGTAGAGCCGACGTCGTTCCAAATCCCTAAAGCCTCTGATGTGGGACGGTCCTGTCTGTGCCCTGCCTGCTCCACAGATCTAAACTTCCCTTTGGCAGGATTTTGCAAGGACACTGAAGCTCTATTACACCAGAGCCTTTTTACAAGCCAAAAGACATGATAACAGATGACATTTTGCACTACTAAGTCCTGTAGAGATTTCTGTCCTTCCAATTTCCAACCAAAATGTCAAATAATAAAAAGTATTTCAGATGTGGTATGCATGTTTTTTTTTCTACTACCTCTTCAATGTGTCCAGCCTTTATCACATTTTTATGAAATGTGGTCAATATTTTGGACCTTGACAAATGTTGAATTGAAATGTGTAAGCTAGCCAACATTAGTTAATAAAAGGATTGATCTTAAGGGCACTTAGTAGCAAGTTAGAATCTGGCTGCATGAGGCATGAGGCTGGTGTCTGTGAGTGATGCTATTTTTTCAATGTAAGTTACATTTAGTGATGCATCTTGAGTAACATCAACCCAAAAATTTACACACAGAGGTTGAATATAATGTCATTTCTCTCCATGTGTTTGTGTTTAGGCATGGCTCCAGAGGTACGGCTACCTCCCTCCTGCAGACCCCAGAATGTCAGTGCTGCGTTCTGCCAGAGTCATGCAGTCTGCTATCGCTGCCATGCAGCGCCGCTACGGCCTCAACATCACAGGGACGCTCAACGGCAACACTATAGAGTAAGTTACACCAAACAATGTATCACTGTTTATGTACTGTACAATGAATTACACACGTCATGATGGCACCTTCATCAGAGTATCTCTAAAACTGCTTGTGGGGTGTTCCTGGTCTGCAGTAGTCAGTATTTATCAGGTGAAGCAGCAGGTGAAGCACGTGGGGGGCCAAGACTGGCCTGTGTGGTCTAAACCAACATATGAGCCACTGAAGCTGAAATTATTGAAGAAGTAACTGTTGGTTCTGACAGAAATGTCAGACCACACAGGGCATAACAGTTTGTAGCATATGGTGCTCCATATTAGGCAGGTTGTCATTATGTTATGCCTGATCAGGGTATATAGGGCTGTACCTGACTCAATAGTTAAATGTTTATCTGGATAAATAAAAAAGCCTATAAGTTACCAATAAATACTTTTTAAGCTTGATCAAAAAGCAAAGCCACAGCACTCATGTAACAGTGATTTTATCCATTTATATTTAATTGTTGAAATTCACAAAGTGCTCTGGATATTTACCCATTGACGGGACAAAGAGTCTTTTATTCTTCCCCTGTTTTACATTCAGAAGGCAGGCCGAGACATTTTGCCAGACACAAAGTTACTCTGACATGGATTAAGTGGGCCGTTTTAATTTGATCAAAGCAGTCTTTTACTCAGAGTACACCTCCGTTGTCAGATCAAAGGCTGGGAAATGCCAAAGTATTAATACTTCGTGGAGGAGACAGAGGAATGGGGACAGTGCTGATTTGCTCTTCTGCTCGATCAGTCAAAGTTAGGCTTTTACAAAGATACAATCATGACGTGGGTTCAAAGGAAGTACTCTCTTTTAACTCTGAACAAAAGAGAGCTAATGTTATATGTTCTTCACTCAGACATTTAACCTGTATGTCTATGAATCTTTTAAATTACCATTATTTACTATTTAAATACCAAGATCAAAACCACAATACAAAACCACATACTTCTCATTTAAAGACTATGTAGTATATATTCTTGTAGCTTAATGCTGTGCCTATGGGAGACCTTTAACCAGATTTCTCTAACCTGCAAATCACAAAAACTGTGCTCAGTGACATTTGTGACCACCAACACTGAAATACCATCCATGCCAGTAGCAATGAGCTAAAATTGTCCCGGTGAACTGTAAAATAGCACTGAGGTGGCCAGCGGTGTGAGGCAGGCAACAGCTGTCTGACCACCGGCTGGAAACACAGTGAAATATGATCAGCTAACGGTATGCTAACGGTGCGCCTGTCTTGTCTTTTGCTCCCTTGTGCGTTCCTTGTTGATGTAGCGATAACACGATAAGGTGAGAAGCTGTTTCTCTTTTTGTGCATGTGGGGATTTGTGCAGTGGTGATGTTGTGAATGAATATTGCATGTTATACAATAGGATGAGCTGAGTAACGTGGCCGACGGAAAGCATAAACTGCCATTTGTGTTTGTAGGTGGATGAAGAAGCCCAGATGTGGAGTCCCAGACCAGGTGGGAGGCTCATCTAGATTTAACGTCAGGAAAAAGCGGTACGCTCTCACGGGACAGAAGTGGCAACATAAACATATCACATACAGGTGAGTGGACTTTCCTCTTTTATATGATTTCATTAAATGTCCCCTATTATTCTAAATTGACTTTGTTGAGCTTTTAATCATGTTATAATGTAGTATGCACCACAAAACCTACCTGGTACCTAGTATTTAGTTTTATTCAAGCATGTTTGAGATAATCCTGTGTGCTAATGCCATCTCTTTTGGAAACACCGGGTCTCACCACTCTACTTAGACACGTGAAGTGCTCCTGGGCGTTTCTAAAGACCACACACTCTTCTTGGAGTCAATCTGATAATTTTAGTGCTTAAATTGGCATTTATTTATTTGTAAGTGTCATGTTGCTAATAGCAGGGAGCGACAGACCCCTAATCCAAGTGTTCTCTGCAAAGTAAGAGCTCCCACTCCGACGTTTTCCATACATATACATTATTTTAAGTTATAAATTATAAAATACTAATGCAAACAAATATAAAATTATTTTAAAAAAAGCATAATATGGGACATTTTACATATACATTTGAAAATATAAAAATACTAAATAAAAAATAATATATATTAAATATAATATAATATAATATAATATAATATAATATATAATAAAAATAATAAATAATGCATAGGAATAAAAACTATTACAGAGCTGAAAAACAATTACTTAGATTTTGGAAGCACTCAGATACCAAGGAATTGCAGTCAGTATGTTTTTGATGTGGTGTGAAAATGTCCTAAATATCCACCTGCATTTAGAGTTATAAAGAAAACAAACAAAACTGACCCTTTCTCACAACATTAAAGATGCGAGATAGGGTAAGAGTTAAATGGTTTAAAACATTCCTGGATACACACAGAGAACTTGATTCACCCTAAAAAACTGTTCTTTACAGACCTTTGCTGAAAATTTTATCCAAATCCCATCCTGACTTTTTGTTTTTCAAGGACAAACAAACCAGCGCTGGCAAGAACATAACTTTCTTGGTGGAGGTAATTTTAACATCAAATAAGGCTGCAAAAATGTCACACAATGTTACCAATAAAAGTATTTAGTGAACAGTGAATATCTGTTTGACAAGGGCAAGCTGTGTTTCCCAACTAGGGGTACAGGGACCCCTAGGGGTACGCGAGAACATTGCAGGGCATACGTGGGGTTATTTGATCTTTTATAGTACCTTCATATATTTGGTTTTCAAAGACTAAAATAAACCTAAACCAGGTCTAAACCAGGTCTAAACCAGGACTAAACTAAGACTAAACCAGGTCTAAAACCAGAACTATACAAGAAATAAACAAGGTCTAAACCAGAACTTAACTAAGACTAAACCTGGACTAAACCATGCCTAAAACCAGAAGTAAACTAAGACTAAGCTGGGTCTAAACCAAGTCTAAACCAGGTCAAAAAACCAAGTCTAAACCAGGACTAAAGTAAGACTAATACCAGAACTAAAATAAGACAGACTAAGCTGGGTCTAAATCAGGACCAAACTTAGACTAAACGAGGACTATACAGGGTCCAAACCAGGACTGAATCAGGTCCTGGGGGTACAAAACCAAAAAGGTTGGGAACCACTGATCATATGCAGTGTTTGAGAGATATAGTAGTGGGACTCTAGCCTTGCCTTACTCAGTGTGGCCCTACAGCGACAATGGAAGCACTACTATCTGTGCAGAAACACGTGCACAGAGCAGGCCTCCAGAACTTATACAGTGTCATTGACCTTTTCATGGAGATACAAATCTGGCAGTGAAACAAAGATCTTTCTCATCTCTTCCTGGCTACCCTTTTTTTTTTTTTTTTTTTTTTTTTTTTTACGGCCGATTCCCAAATCCCCACCATAAATTTGTGATTGGGAAACTTTGGATTTCTCCTTTCACTTTTACAGTAATGAGGTCTAATTTACTACCATTCACTAGCCTAATAAAACCGACCAATAATATCTATGATTGTAAAGTGTTCAAAGAAGCCAAAAGGTTCAGCGAAAGTTCAGAAAATCAAGCCAAGCATCCTACAAAACATGCAGAAGTATTGTATAAACCACAAGGTCTAAACCAGGACTAAAAGAGGACTAAGCTGGGTCCAAACCAGGACAAAACCGGGACTAACCCAGGACTACACCAAAGGAATGCAACACTGAAGAAGTACTAAACTAGAACTCAACAAGGAAAAAAAATGGTCTAAAACCAGAACTAAACCAGGACAAAACTAGGAACAAACCAGGTCTAACCCAGGTCTTTTAACCCAGATCTAAACCCAGTATAAACCAGGACAAAACCAGAACTAATTGCCACGTCCAAACCAGAACTAAACCAGGACTAAAGCAGCTCATGGGAGTACACAAGACCGAAAAGGTTGGAATCAGTGGCATAAGCCACATGCACCACATATGAGTTTATTATTCACAAGGCCATTTTTCTGACATGGCTCCAAATCAGTAATAATGTATAGAACAACACGCCTATAGTTCGATTATGTGTCTCTGTTGATTTAGAGAGCCCTCTTCATCATATATTATACATGGTACTATGGTATGGCTGGCCTCCGGCTTTATATATTTCACAAGATAATCCTTTAGAAGTGTTTTTTTTTTAGTCTGCCTTGAGGATAAATGTATAAGCTGTATTACATGCTAAATATAATCTAGTGGATCAGTGACCTGCTTCTGAATTGGGACTCATGCATTTTTCCTATTGAAATATGATGTTGTTTTGCGCGACTGGACAGCGTTTTATAACTAAAATGAACAGTTTGATGAAGAGGGGATGTGGTGGCGGTGGTGGAGGAGAGGCAGCTGTGGACTGAAAGAGATGAGCCGTGAGCAGAGAAGGAAACCCCGGTGGAAGCACAGATTAGGGTTACGTAACGGGACGGCGGCATTTCGACAAGGTTTTGTGCAGAGATGTGAGCGCGCCCGGCCCGAGTCAGTCGTCAGATGTGCCCACAGCTGCTCCCTTTGTCCTGAATTAGCGCAGCGGTTGAGTTTTTGTAAAATTATTAATTCTACAAGCATCTGTGTGCATTTTGATATTCTTGCAACTCCAATGTATTATAATATAGAAAACAAATAAGGTTTAGTGTCAAGGTGAATATTTTTAGGTATCGCCATCTAGTTGTGTTCAGAAGTTTTTGTTATGGAACTGACTCTGGAAATCCGGCTCTAAAGTGCAGTTGTGCCATGATTGTGCCAATAAGGAGTCAACACCCACAGAGTGACTGCAGAGTGAGAGATATAGCTAAGGTCAAACCATAAAGTTAATGCAATTTATGGCTAAGAAAGTTATAGCCAAAGGCAGTGGGATGAGTTGGCTTTTATTGGTGGCCTGTCCCCTCTTAAAAAAGTAGTAGTCTTAGTAAAGGTAGTTGGAGGCATAGTTGAAGTAAAGTGACATGTTAACTATAATTATCAACTGGAGTAGGTAGTTTTTATGCTGATATAGAAACAGTGAGCAAAATATATGTCTCACTAGTTTTAAAATAAGTTTGCTTTTTGTATTTACACATGCTGCTTATTCAAAGTCTTGTGGCAGTAAAAGGCTATACCAAAACAGAAAACACTAGATACTAACACTAGAAAACAATTTAAACATAAGATATGCTTTTTTCAGGCTTTTTGAAACAATTACAGACATCTTTGCATTAGTATTTCACATTTTATAACTTAAAATAATATATATGTACCAACGTCTTCTTTTGGAGAGCTGCTACTTTCCATAGGCATTTGTTTCATCCCTGCTGGCAATGCTGGGGACTGGACAGATCATGAAATTTGGCATGGCTATTTAGCATGGCTATTAGCAACATGACGCTAACAGACACTATCAGAACGAGTCCGGTGACGGTGTATGGGCGCAGGAGATCTCTCTGGTTTCACGTCTACAGCTGTCTACAGCTGTCTACAGCTGTCTAAAGCGGTGAGGCCGAGCGTTTTCAGCTCTTGAGGAGGGCAGCGTCTCTACATACAGGACTAATTAAACATTAGTGATTGGAACAAAATACTACTCCAGGTATGTATTTGAGGTGCTAAAAAGATTATAACATGGTTAAAAGCCCAAAAAGTCAATTTAGCAATAGGGAACCTTTACAGTGAACTCTTGTTATTGTGATTTTGATTTATTTCGAAATAGCTCTTCAAAGAATCAAATAATCTTGTTTTTTATTTTTTTTATTTTATGAGATGTTGCTAATAACAATCCCTGGCATTTAGGAAGTCAGCTCTTAAGGTTTTTGTATCTTTTTCAAGTGTGTGTTAATATGTGAGTATACAGTAACACACAATAACACCGCAAGACACAAAGAGAAAATTACCCAGATTGTTTTTTTTCCCCTTGAAGTTGAATTCATGTTTTTCTTGAGGACTTCTTTTCTCAGACGTAGCTCAAAAATAATCTTTGAATAAAAAAAAACACTCTGGCATTTAGAGAGTGAAATAAAACGTGCTTGTGTGCCCCAGGTGTGTGCTGGTTCCCATGTACCACACACAGAGGCTGCTGCAGGGAGCCACTAATTAGCTCTGGCCTCCCCACCGCTCACTCTACATGCAGGTTCTATTACTGCACACGAGCTGCATCCGGACTCATTATCACCTCACAACATGGACCTTAATTTTTGATGTGGCCCGAGAGCAGGCTGGGATGATTTCTTTTGACTTTTCTTTCTAATTTTTTTTCTCTGCATCTCCATTTCATATCAAAATAGTTCCCATTGGGGCTGTGTGTAATATGTTGTGAATTTAAAGCTAAAGCAATATCGGCAAATGCAATATCCATAGCTCAAGAAGCTACATGCATCACAATAATGTTATGTAATGTCTTCCATCTGACACCTGAGACAATTATAATTATAGTTATATTATTCAAGTGGGTGCAGTAGTGAAAGCTGTCCATTGTCACCCCCCAAAACAACAAAAAACACTATAAGCGCTTTTTTTTATGAGATCAGTCAACAATTTCTGTTTTAACCCCCAGGAAAACAGGTAGGTCAGCTGATACTGATTTGAAAGCAACAGTGTTGCCTTGTTTAACACATTTGTACCCTGCACTTTGCTTGTCCCCCTGCCCTGCATATAAGCACTTGAAAAGACAGAAGAGCCATTTGGGCTGCCTGTATAAAGTGGCCTTAATCAGACATAGACAGCTCACCATGCACTCAAGCTAACGCCACTTCAGCTAAAGATTGTGTCTGTAAATTAAGAGTGCTGGGAAATCATGCACTGAGCAGACACCCTCCACAGGACAATCGAGGACAACCATTGGTAATTTTCAGACTGTTACATATTGCAATCGTCTGACAAATCTAATCACTGGCAACAAGAAGTCATCAGAATGTGTTTCTTGTTGTTGTTCAAGGCATATGGCTTTCTCATTATGACACTAATAAAGTTTTCAATTGCTGTTTGTTCACTTTATCAGCTGAATGAGCACTCGAAAACAAGACAGGAACATCCTCCTTCATAATTTTGCCTGGCAAACATTTACATTGTGCTCAGTACAGACCCTGAGTGCACCTGCATTTGCTAGCATTGTCTCCATGGCCCAGATATTTTCTTAGAAAACCTGTATTTGCTGTTTTTGTACAATGTTGGCCACTCAGATTGTGAATAGTGATAACCTTGGCCGCATTAGAAACCCTTGTGTCCATTCAGGACTACCATTAACCGTGCCTATAGCAATACAAAATAATTTTATGGATCCTCCAGTGTTGGCAAATGTCTAGACAATTTCTAATCCAAACTATTTTCTGTGTTCTGGCCTTTGACATTATGTTTATTTAAATGTTTTGGCTCATCTGTCAAAACAGAGAATCAGCAGCTGAAAAACACATCCGTCAAAATGATTGCATCTATTCAACAAAGTCTAATGCCATCTGTAGTTGAACTAAAATATTATTTTTGTACCAGTTTTTGTGTTCACCTTTTCACCGAGGTTGATTCGGTAATTAAAAGTTGCACCAGTATAAATATGCAGCATGTAATTTGCCCTGCAGCTGCCTTTTCACTACGCATAAGAAAACAGATACAAGCAGTAGTGAAGAGACATTTTGTTAATATTTATTCATATTATAAAAGATGACAGGCTGCTCAAGAGACTCTCTGAGGAAGAGAAGGGAATCTTAAATTGACTTAAGATAAATGTGAAAACATACAGCCCAAAAACAGCCTCATACCTGTTTCAGGACTTGTGTACAGATTTTGGGTACCTCTTCCACCTCTGCTTGTCCCAGCATTTAGTAATTTTTTCGCCTCCTAAGATGGAACATGTAAACTATACTTGTGTGGTGCACCTCCCAAGAGCAAAAACCTTTTTTTTTAATAGACCTGAACTATTTAGTCCTTGAGCAAAGTGGAGTGAGGTTTCTGTGATTGGCCGAACCAGACCGGAGCTCTCAGCAGGCAGTGGGCTGTTGATAATCCTTAATTAGAAAATAAAATCCAGAGGCAGGAAATTGTCCCATCATTTCCACACCTGCAGCAACTCAGAGTCGACGGGGGAGGACTCAGCTATTTTTTAAACTCAAATCACTCCATTTAGCTCTCTGCTGGTGGACGGGATCAGTGCAAAATGGCAGCACATGGGGAGGCAGATTTTTTTGTGTATTGAGTGGGATCATGTAGATTGCCACTAAGGGCTATTCTCATTTGTCTGGATTGTTGACTTTGGAGCAACCTGAAAATCCTTAGAGATGCTCCAATTTAGGGATCTTTTGATATTGTTTACAAAGACGGTAGGGCTAGCTCAGCCAGCCATTGTCATTGTTTTTTCTATTTTTAGTAATTAGTCTGTTATTAATAAACATAAATTTTCTTCTCTTGACTTGTCCCATCTGAGGTGGCCATGTGAAATCATCTGCCTCCAGGGATGTGTGCAGTGGTTCGTATATTGATTTGGCCCTTCCTGATGCAACCCTCTCTATTTATCCCAGCTTGGGACAGGCACAAAAAGTACATTTTCAAAGACTTGTCATAGCACAAAATTGAGCCTCATTGTTGACCCTCTGTCATTTCAGCATAAAGAACGTCACACCCAAAGTCGGCGCAGAAGAAACACACGACGCCATCCGACGAGCGTTCGATGTCTGGCAAAACGTCACGCCGCTACGATTCGAGGCGGTCCCCTACAGTGAACTGGAGAGGACCAAGAAGGACGTGGACATCACCATCATCTTCGCTTCAGGCTTCCACGGCGACAGCTCACCTTTCGACGGCGAGGGGGGTTTCCTGGCACACGCCTACTTCCCTGGGCCGGGAATCGGAGGGGACACTCACTTTGACTCAGACGAGCCGTGGACGCTGGGAAACCCCAATCATGATGGTAAGAAGTCCGGCGTGGCATTTTTGGTAAATGTTGCTGTAAATGGCTTCGTGTGGTATGGTGTCAGACAGGTTAGTGGCTAAATCGAATCTTTTACTTCACTCTGGAGAGAAATCACAACAGTTTATAGCTTTTCCATTACTTGGCTTCTGAGCTCACACATCTGCCCTGATGGGACACAACACTTATGGGTCCATTTAGTCGCCTTTACATGGATCAATAATGCATCACAATAATGTCACCAGTGAAGTTAAATGTGTAGTGGCTTTAAGTTTCTTTGTGTATACTGTGAATGTTCAAGGTCTCTAAAACCTTTGTTTTGGTTTTCTTTGCTGATGCTGTAATACTTTGAGACTAGATCTGACAAGCAATAAGTCTGGTTGAACTGTCATCGACTTCAGTGACATTAAGTGGACTAAGCTCCCAGCATGACCTCTGACCCCTTTATCCCTCTGTGTTGCAATAAATGAAAACCATCTGATGGGAGAGACAAAGCCAAAAGAAGAAAAGACACAGTGTGATGTATCTCGGTTCATTGTTTGTGACCAGAAGCCAAAATGATATATTCTTTTCAAAGCCTTATTTTTAATCTTTTATCAGTGTTATGTGCAAGCCTATCTCGTATATAGCCCAAGGAATAAGTCAAGAGGAGTCATGATTGTTACAGAGCTTTGAGTCAAAACAATGATTGGGATGACTAAGCATGTGAAGGGCTTAAAAAATTAAAATGTAGAGAGAAAAGTAGTAGGAGCACAGAGTTAAAAGAAAAAAAGCCACTGGTGATGGAAGCAAAGGGATAAAAGAGAATGGCAGAGTATCTTAAGACAAATATTGGAGGTTCAAGAGCTCACAGGAGAAAGACGGAGCAGCATAGAGAGAAGCAAAGACAACATTTGAAGAGAAAGAGGAGAGAGTAGAGCAGAGGAGATGTGTGGGTGTTGTTGAGCACTATATGTCGGAAATAGAAGTGAGGAACTTGGTGTTGAAGATTGAATTTCAAGCAGAAACTGAGAGGCTTAGGTAATGTGTTGTGGATGGCTTTTGAAAATGCTAAAGCTAAACATTGCTGTATTTGCTTTAAATTAACATGGGAAATGGTTTAAAATGCTTGAATGTAACACATGGTAATTCATATGAAGAATCTGTTGTATACACTAGCTTTTGCTTGCTTGAAATGGAAGTGTTGACAGTGTTTTGAATGTGTCGGTGTGTCCTAGGAAGCAAACTAAAATCATCAAATTTTAGCTGTCTACCTTGTCATGATGTTGTTCCTTCATCAAAAACATACCTCATTCAAGCCTGTTTGGGTAATCCTGTAGTCTTTGGCACTGAGTTTCTGAGGCCTCAGAACGCTCGGTTTCACAAGTCTCTGCCTCTCCAATGAACCCACGCCCACCCAGGAAGCACCGACCAATCAACAAGCCCTCTACGTCCAGTCTGCTCTCATTCATTTATCCAAAAAAACAGTGTACAGCCGTGTTTCCACTATTTGCTCACACCTATTATTTTGTAGTAAAATGTCATCATACACCTGTTTATTTATGGCACCAGTAGCAATTATTGGTAACATGTTCTTTTAGTCAGATAATATTTTTAAACGTAATGCAATACTATTCTAGAGGTGACCAAGATTTATATATATATATATATATATATATATATATATATATATATATATATATATATATATATATATATATATATATATATAGTTCTTAAGTTATAGTTATAGTTCTTAAGTTTAATTCAAATTTGTCTAATAGCAGAGAAAATGGATAGCTACTAAGTAATGTGGAGTAGAATATAATTATAAAGACATTAACTCATCAAAACTATGCTTTTAAAAACTTCTAAGGTAATGGCTAAGCATCTATAGGTCCTCAGGGGCAGGTGCCCATGTGCATGCAGTATGTACCATCACAGTCTTGTCATCGCCGCTGTGGCACCTGCTGTCACTGAAGCCTATGATTCTCTCCCTTCAAACCAACAGGAGCTCTTTCTCTTCCCCCAAACCCTCAATATAATATTTATACAGGCCCGCTGTGGCCCACACTTCTGCGAAAACATCCCATAATAATGCATGCACTTCTATTACGCACTCCACGGCGTGCCTTTCTTGCCAAATATGAACATGCAGTGCCCGTACCCTGACTGCTCGCTGCAGGGATGGAGGGAGGAAGGCTGGTGTTACCTTCAGATGAATTTTTGAAGGCAGAAAGTGTTTTGAGCTGCCCATGAACCGCGTTCAGGCCTGAGATATTGGATGTCTTTACATTTTTTATTTCCAGTTTAGAGCCAGAAAATGCTAATATGAGGTACTTTGTATTCCTGCCAGATGCTTTCTCTTGGCACGCTGCTCAAAGCTCAAAGGCAGTGTGCTGACTTTGGCTGGCTGTGACTACAGTAAAACACAATATTGATACAACTAGTACTAGTGATACTGGACCAGAGCGTTTACCATTTATAGTCGTGGCTCATTTATAACATGTAAGAGCCAAGATGAACGCTAACAGCCCTGGGTTTTGACACATCTTAGCCTTTGGCACTGAGATGCTGAACCATTTAAACTGTGATTAAAAAATACATATTATTTAACCCCACCATTCACCATAGACTCTCATTACAAACATACATCAATCAGGAATGGCATTATGATCACTGACAGGTGACGTAAAAAAATCACAGATTATCATGGCACCTGTTAGTAGGTGTATATATTAGGCTGCAAGTAAACATTTTGTCCTAAAACGTAGAAAATGGCGAGCATAGAAACTTGAACCAGTTTGACAAAGACCACATTATGAAGGCTGGATTACAGGGTCAGAGCATCTCCTAAACTCCAGCTCTTCTGGGGTGTTCCTGGGCTGCTGTAGCCAATATCTATCAAAGTGGTCCAATGAAGGAACGGTGGTAAACTGGTGACAAGGTAATGCAGGTGGGGAGCAAAGGCTGGTTCTGGTTCCAATAGGAAGGTGTCAGCATACACAATAAATCACAGTTTGTTGTGTATAAGGCTATATATTTAACAGTTGGTCATAACACATAACATTATGGCTACCATTATTAGGCAGGTAGTCTAAAATGTTATGCCTGAGGAATACTGCAGGTAATATACAAATTACAAATGAGTACATAACATAACAAAAAATGCATGCCCCCTTAAGAATCTTTGTAGGCTGAAGGAGCAAAAATAAATTGGCAAAGCAATTTATATATGTTTTTTTCTGAGCCTTGAAACTTGAGTGAGGCTTAGATTGTTTGGTTTTCTTTCTCCTCTGGGTTCATTTCGCTGCATATACTGCATAGATCTGGAATTGGATGTGACAATTCATTTCCATACATATTCAACTGTAAAAATCTTGTCTACGGTCCTATCTAATCCGCTGTCATTCCTCTTGACTACATGTGACACATCTCAAGTACATTGAGCCTATTTATTTCCTGCCTTGAAAAGCTTGGATGCATGTAGAAACTCTAGATTCTTTTTAATCTTCTCAGACAATCCCCAATAGTCTCAACCCAATATTTCTACTGTGAAAGATTTGTAATCCATCTATCAGCTACCGTCTCTTTGTCTGTCATGTTGTTTGTCGGGAATGATGTAATTTCACAGCATAACAGTACACGATGTCTAGCTGTATCTCTCTTTCTTTAGAGTCTAGCCTCCCTCTATCACGCACACACACGGGAGATGAGCCCTGTCCAGTAAGCTGCCCGTGCCTGTCATACCTAATCCACTGTTGCCGTGCAGCATCTCCCTCGTCACGTTGACCGGTGCCAGCATCACCGCAGCAATGTTATTGTTGTTGTTGTTTTGGACTATGCGGCCATCAGTGTAGGAATAATCCCATGTGTGCTATAGAGATAAACAGTAGTAGTGTTCTTATAGACTTCTCTCCCACATGTATGCTTTAGCACCTTTTCCTCACTCGCGCAGCGCTGGAGGCATTTAAGAATAAGGGATTATTTAGAAGTTACATTTGCTAGCAGTCAGTTTTCACATGCACAGCAGAGAAGCGCCTATCAGGATAAGCTAATGGCATACTAAAGAGACATCCAGCATATAGCAGCTTCACTCTGTATGTATGCTTGCAGTGATGTTAAGTAGTCTTAGCAAGCTCACACTAATGGTTCATATGTATTCAGTGGCGCCTATTCCAGCAACTACAGACCTTGGACAATGGCCAGTTAGTCAGAAGGCTGACAGACACAATTCACCAATTCACCTAAAACATGCATGTGGTGGACATGCAGGACCATTTTAAAAAGCCCTCACTTTTGTTCCTTTACACCCAATTCACACTGAATCCATGGCGTGTCCGTTACGTGGCCCATATGACCTCCGCAAGAAATAGAAGCAATGCATGTCAATGCTTGAGGGCAGTAAGTCTCCATGTCCGGCGTGCTGACAGAAATACGTATCAATTCTATTTTTGTCAGATGCCGGAGCTGTCATGCATAAAGTTGAACAGGGCAGATTAAGCCAGACAGGAAGTCAGACGTGGGATCAGTGATGAGGATCCGGTAAATTTCAGAATAAAAACACTTGTGCAGCCTCTTGCTCACATCGCAATGTTAACATTACACCTTAACTGAGGACATGGATCAGAGACGAGTCAGGACACCATTAAATGTGAGAAAAATGACAGCATTTATATATGTGGCGTCCTTATCCAGGGTTGACGTGTATATTTCTGTGACTTTAGTGCTTCAACCTTGGTTAAATCTCCAAATAATCTCCAAATGAACGGGAAATCATGGTCTGAGGCAAACGTGGCTTTTTACATTCAGTTCTCTATATACCTGATTATTATTGTGTGAACTCATAACTTCCAGCATAAACACACCCCTCTCCTGTGAACTCGTGGTCTCCCAGCTGACATTCGGTGTGAATTGGAGTCCATCAGAAAACTGTACCAGAGACGTACTGCAAACGCAACGCATTCAGTGTAAATCTGGCGTTAGTTAGAAAAAGATGAAAAGAGAAGAAAGACAGGTCCCAAAAGAAGTCAAGCTGATTCCAACTGTTGCATCCCTCCATTGAAGTTCACAAGTCACTCAACCACAAGTGCATGAGGGCAATTTCAGTACATCTAGAGGTTCAGAATTTCCTTTGCCAAAAAGGTACAGATGGTTCCAAAATATCTTATCATGCCATACCATTCAATTTATGTGGGGATTCCTGGATAGTGTTACAGTACACCAAAGTTTGTTGTTGGGCACACACCAGTCTTGTTGATTGGATAACAGGAAGCTCTCACTTGAGCAAGAAAAGAAAAATATGAAAATCTATCAAACACAGCTTGCCGTGAATTGTTGTGCCATGTGGCAACAAGAAGAACCATTGCACAACAGTGTAATGTTTTGAAAAACTGCTGCTGTATCAACATGAGTTTTCCACGTCAAGATAAACCCAGCTTTTTACAATTGTGGCTTTTTAATTTTCTGCATGCGTTGTCTATGTTATGCTAAACACTACCAGAACTTGCAATATGAAAAAGTGATTGGCAGCACACTCGCACAATAAGACTCCACCACCACCACCATCACAATATATCACATTTCAACCATTACAGTGAATGATTTGACACAGGTTTTTAAGGATTCCTCTTTTTATGAAGCAGATGGATTTACTCATTTCAACCCACTTTCCCAGATTTATCTTGTAGACTACAAAAGAGTTTTTAGCCCCGGGTGATGGGGAATTACTATTTTAATGAACAAACGCTTGTAAAAATGGATTGGTTTCAAAGCATCGTATCAGACTGATGAAACAAATTGGCAAAAAGTATAAATATATCAATTCTACTGCCATGAACAAGATAAGTAGCAGTGCTGACTTTTCAAAACCAAGCTACAACCACATTTCTCAACTGTATCTAGGCAATGATAGCAGTAACAACACAGTTATGTAATCCCAACACCTGTAGGCACCTAATGATGAATTTTGTATGTCGGCTTCTTCTCTCTATCACATTCCCAAGTCTACCATGACTACCAGCTATCTAAGAAGGACAGCATCATCAATTTTTAATACTAAAATACACAGGAATTCACACATAAATGCCTAATGATTGCTTAGTGATGGCTGCTGCTTTACTTCAGGTGGCTAAGAATGAAAGACTGGATGACTTGATCAGATTTTTACAAGGGGAAAATGCTTAGAGTAGATTAAACTTTGTCCATTCAGGTCACTGGTATAATTAACTTGGTTTAAGGGAGAATCAATTGTTGGATTAATAGGGCAATAAAGTGTATATTAGTAGTGCTGTATATAGTGAAAGAGGTCTATAAGATCCTTAGGTGAATTCTCACACAGTAGATAAAGAAGCAGAAAGGAGCAATGACATCAGCCAAAACTTTTACTCTTTAGTACTTCAAAGTGGCTCCCGAATCTCTGTTTCCTCAACATCATACAGTATATTATGGAAATACCCTCGATTGGCAACAGTCTTTAAAAAGGGCTGTATTATGCAAAATCAACATTTCTGAGCTACCACATTATGTTGTTCCCTCATCAAAAACATACCTGGGGTTCTGTTTTGCTTCATTCATGCCTGAATGAGTAATCCTCTATTTTCTGGCACAGCCTGGTTCCACGAGCATGCCCACTCCAGGAAGCACTGACCAATCAACAAGCCTTCTTCATCCAGTCTGCTCTCATTCATTTATCCAAAAAAAAATAAAAAAATGGCGTGCAGCTCTGTTTCCACTGATTCCTCACAGCTAATTTTCATTTTGTAGCAAAATGGCATCATACAAAAAGTTTACGTGAAGTGCTTTTTGTCTTTCTGTTTGACCGCAACACTCTGCACTCTGCTGCCCTCTGCTGATCTCTTCTTTCAGTAGAGTACTTACTAAAAAGGTTTTCTTTTAGTCTGATGTTTTCAAAAGGTTGTAAATTGTGCAATGCAGTTCTAGAGTAAACCAAGATTGCTTTAAAATCTGAATAAAAGCATAATATATCCCCTTTAAATTGACTTTTAAATGTTAAATGTTTATTCCTATTTTACGTGGTTTAGGCTTTCTGCTCTTGATTCTGTCAGCTTCACCAAACTGCATGTGTATCGATTGAACTTTACAGGTGAGTTTATTTTAGTAGTTCAATTTAAAGTTTACCTTCTGAAGCACTGTGTACAAAATACTGTATTATTCCTTTATAGTAAGGAAGGATATGATTGGTTGAGGCGCTCCCACTGTTTTCACTAAGTGCGATACAGAGTGCTTAGGGCAGGATGAGGATTGCACAGAGATTTGGTGCACACACACAAGAAGCTGAAGAATAAATGGATCCGCAGATAGAAGCTTGTCTTTTCATCATTTCTCAACATGCCTGCAACCACTTCTGAAAAGACGGTGCATTTGCAGAAGCATTCGAGGCTTTTTGTTTGACAGTTTTCCATTTCGGCACAACACAAAAGACGAACAGGCAAGGCAGACGCTCACGCCAGCTTTATCACAAGGTCATCTTTGTGTGTATGTGTGTGTTTTCTTTGTGAGACATCAAAGGCATGCACGCTGGAGTAGATAAGATAGACTCACTCTTACTAGTGTTGATTGGATTTTGGGGAAATAACAGTTTGGCACCAGGATAGAGAAAGTTATCATGGTCACCGTAGGCAATGTCCACACTGAGCCAGACTGACCCAAGGGTGACTTATAAGACCTGGTATAACTTGGAGGACCTTCAGTCTGAGATACAGTACCTGCCTAATACTTTTTGCGCTGCCCTGTATGAGTTATCAAGCGTGTAACAAAACAAAGCAAAAGCCAATGGACCTACACACAGGAAATTAGATCCCAAGACTTTATTTTCTCTTCCTCTGAAGTGAACCAAAGGGGTCATACAAACACACTTCTGTTTCCAGGTAGCAGGCGTATGTACAAGGGAGGGGGACTCAATAAACAAGTAATGATTGGCTGAAGGACCGGCCCGACATTGATCACATGATTGACTGATGGTCTTGGCTCAGAGGAGGAGGATGCCTTGCTCTCTTGGGTCAATTGGCAGTTTATCATTGACATAGAGTCCTGTATGTTCCCAATATGGACGACATTTGGGCGGTGTCTGGTGGTCATTAGCAAAATGAAATCAGTGGACTGCGTTGAGACTAAAGTTTGGGTTTTATTCAGTCAGAAATGTAGTCCATTTAATATGGAAAGAGTTGTGTTTGCTCCTCCAAGTTTGTGAAAAATGAATTAATAGGAGATGAGACAAAGACACTGGTGTGTGGAGAGTGAAGAGGGACATATGGTGTCCTTGCAGGTTTATTTTTAGGCCGCTGCTCCTACTGGGTGACGAGGGGGGAACAGAGGACCATTATTTTGAAAGTTTGTCTTTCTTCTCTGTGCTGTGTTTTACTTGTAATTCTCTTGACAGAAGCTTGTTTTATTTTAGGACAGTGTTCTTTCTGAAATTGCATCAAAGTAAAGTGTATGTAATTTAATAAGAGTCAAATACTTCAGAGACAGTAAAGTACAGTTTGTGTCTTTCTGCAAAATATTTGGTATCACGCTTTCTTCCAGTCATAACCAAGAACTCTGTGTGCATACTCAAAAAAGTCAGTTTTGTTGTGGCAGGCAAAACAACAGGTGAGATATGTTTGACCTATGTATGACCTTAAATTTATTGTACTGTACTGTAAACACATATTTTGCTTTTGTTATCTCATAACAATTGCCTATGTATGTAATATTCAAGCACTCTTTCACTTTGGGGGCTCTAATTGGGCAGTTGACCCAAAAATGATTCTTCTATGCCCAATAACAATTAAGTTAGGAAAACTTTTTTTTTTTCTTGACATTAATTTTTAAATAACCTTCTTGTAGGTTGAAACTTGTTGGCTTTTTGGTATTTTGGCCATTAAAATAAAGTATACTTCCTTGTGCTTTCATCAGTTTTAGAATGCCTGGGTCTCCAGTTTTGTTTTGCTGTACCTGTCCCACGTTCCCAAGAGCACCCTCCATTGTCTTTGTTTGCAACTTTGTTTGTTTTGTTTGTTTTTTTTTTGTCTCTTTTTACAGCCTTCTTGCATATATTGCTTTTTTCAAGTACAAGTGAGTATAAGTGAATATAAGTTAGCCACAGCGACTGACACTGAAAATAAATATTAAGAGGAAAGAAATAATCACTATACATTTGGTTCTTAAAGTACTTGGACATGAAGTGCTTTCTGAAAAAAATTAGACTGACCTCTCTGTGCACCAGACAAAGAAAGCTGAAAAAAAAATCGAAAGAATGTCTCTGTGGACTTTTATTTGACCAAAATGTGGGCGTTGAGTTCGTTTTGGGACAAGGTCAAAGTTCTCTGTCTACACTAAAGCCTCTCAGTCTGGACAGCTTTTATCAACCAGTATAGTATATCAGCTACAATAAATATATTTTTCTGTCTTGTTTGTTTGATAGTAATTAGGCAGTATTTTTCAGCTGACAGGAAGGCTACAAAAAGCCATTCAAAGGGCACATTTTTTCCTCAGACAATAGGTCCTAACGAACACTGGAATCGTCTTGAAATTGAATTGTCTTCCTTTAGTGAAAAAGTACTTATCTGCATAGAGCAAAGTTTGCATTGGATATTACAGAATAAAATGGATTAAAATGTTGAAAGAGAAAAGATCATATCTAGGTTTAATTTTGACAGTCAAACATTGGTTTTGTCTGAAAGTTTCAACATCATTTGAGTGCACTCGGAATAGTCACTTCATCAAAGTTATTCAATGTTTTAAATTGTCTCTATCTTTATCGTCTCTACCCTGCAGCTTCTTCACCCTATCTACCAAAAATAAATGGACATTTTGATGTTTTTTTTTTTTTTTCCCAAAGGTAGATCTCTATCCTTTCCTGCCGCTACATCTGTGAGTACGATGGCTACATTTGGGAAAGCTGTTCGAAGTGCTGGCTGAGGTACAAGCCAGTCTTTCAGGAGCATACTGCTGCAGACAATGGCCACAGACACACACTTTACTCTATGGAGACATTACCTGTACATTTTGGGCTGCTGTGTTAATATTATATAGTATAAAAGGGTTTTTCACACAGTCAAAATTTCAAAAATGGACACAAGAGGAGAGGATAGAAAAGCTTAAGAGTTTAGTAATTGTTATCAGTTCTTTTATTTATTTTTTTTGGCGGCAAAAAAACTGCTTCTTTTCACACATCTGTCTTGGTTGATCTTATCACCAGCTCTAAGTACATTTGTAAATACACATTGATGCGTTTAGTATTGATCGCTCAGGTGCTGCGGGCCCAAATGGCTTAACTGACATCCTCTGCAAAAAAAATGTACTCAATAGCCAATAGCTTCATGTTACAGAATGGGGAAATGTGGAGATGTTGAGCTCCCAGAGTATGCCAGCTAATGATATACCTATGTGCAAACCTAGGGGGACAAAATACACTTAACCTATCAGCACACTCTTTACACAACAGGGCAAACAAAGCCAAAAAAAGGCCTTAGGTGATCAACCAGAAAGCACATGGCTCATTTGCATAAGTAAACAATATAGTAGTCAGCTTAAAACAACACAACTGCAGTCTATCAAGGACACACTACGATAGATTTTTTTGCATACACTGCTATGGACATACTTTTGTAATTGATTTTTCATTATATTCAGCTGTCTATATATGCCCCACCTTATCAGGATGGGGTGCGGCAAAAGAAATACAGAAATACAATATCCACCAATGAAAAATAAGCATAAAAGGGGCCTTTGTGGACAAATCCTTCTTCTATGTTTTGACAGCAAGCAATATGGCTTTACATTTTGCTGTAGATGGATGTGGACACCATTGGTACCCTTGTGTTATAAATTATTTTGGATTATTTGATATAGTGACAGTGCTCAAAACTGGACAGAGCTGGACTTTGCGTGGCTGTCGGCGAGAGACTGGAATTTGTGAAACAGTGTTATGCGTAACTTGACAGGTAAACAGAAACACACAGAGGAGAACTTTATCTTTGGGAAAATATTAGCTGAGACAACACTGCATATGTAATGTAAAACCTATTTATGCTCTGAGCTATTAACATCACTATTAATCCAAGTGAGGTGCAGCAGTTTGATGGTGCACCGTTTGTTGTGTTGGTAAATATCGCCAGCGGTTACATAACCATATTTTAATTTTCAACTATGAGTAATGTTTTTTTGGACTAGGATGGGGGATTTGTGATTTAATGGTTTTCGCACTTTTCACAAAGACTCTGAAATTAGGCAGAGGAAGCGGAGTGATCACAGTACGTTCTGCCCACCAGGCCGCCACTAGAAATAGACGGTCGCCCACTGACAGCAGCAACAACCTCCACGTGGGCGGCACTGCTCTCTTCCTCCCACACACACCAACACACACACACATACACATGGACCGGCTCACAAAACACACCCCCCACAGGCCGCTCAGATGCTCTCATAACCTCGTACCCATAATCCTTTGCAAATAAAGAGAGTAAACAGCGCTGCCTGGGGTTTGGGCTCTTTTGCCTACAATGTCAGTTTAGAGTTTATAAGTAAGGGTGGGTGACATTTTGATGAGGGTAAACTTACTACAGTATTAGTATCTATATATGCAATGTTCACAAGAACTGTAATTGTGGAACAGTTGTTTTCAGTTGTGTATCAGTGTCCTAGCTTTGCCAGCCAGACCCATTCAGTTTCTTACCAGTATGAAGTGGGTCTGAAACCTCTGTAAATTTAAACATACTGTATTTCCACTAATTCCACTAACCTACAACATGGGGTATGCACTTTATTGTTCCTCTAACTAGTTGAATGTTTGTTCAAATTACTGGTGCAGTCCCAGACAGTGTACTGCTTCCTGAATTTTGGATTACTTGTGTCTATCCAGTTGCATTCAGAGGTAGTTTAAGTTGTTCTGGCCCATGGAAGTCAAACTGAAATCCATGGGGACCACATAACACAACCCATTGCTGTACAGGCATTAATGTTGGATGAAAACCCACTTTACTCTCACTAAAGGTGAAACATTTTGTATGGCAGTATTAATTTCACATGTATCAGTGATTATGGGGCACAGGAGCCTGCCCCTGATAAGCATCACAATGTCAAAGTTACATTGATGTGTTTGTTTCTTACTTTTGTTTGAATTAATGTATGAAACATCTTGATTACTTGAATTTGTTGAATTAAAAGCAGGGGGTCACCACTATAATGCACTCTGTAGAAAACATCTTAATTATCTTCTTTATAACAGGATTAATGTATAACTTTTATTACAGTCTAGTTATGGCCTCAGTGTGACTTGGATTCTGACGAATCCAGGATGTGTTCAGATATTTCTGCTGCTACTGTTTAGTTTGCAGTGTCCAAAGCCACTGTGCTCTTGTAAACACACACACACACATCCTTGGTGAATGCATTATTAATGATTAATGATTACAATGAAAATGCATACATCCCTGTCTGGCTCACAGGTGCTGCACCGAGATAAACATGACAGCCATAAAGAATGTCCTTCTCCTGGCACCAGCACCACTTCTTTTTCCTTTTCCTTTCTGCATTTTTTATTTACCTTGAGTCCACAGGAACGGCCAATATTTGGATTCTTGGCAGCGCTCCACTGGCAAAATCTCTGTCCGTAGCCGTTTCTGTAAATAATTACACTGGTATACATATGTTGCTCCCATCAGCCAGGGTTGTGTTCACTGGCAAGACAAGGCAGGAATTAAGTGTAATAGATTCAGCAGCCCAGGCTCTGCTCAGGTGCTGTCTACAGTGCACAGAGAGGCAGACACAAAAGAAGACAACGAGAGAGGAGCTGCTGTGTTGTCCCGCTTCAGATAGTGTGTCTCAATAGACCTGGAGAAACCTATGTCTGTGGTTTACAATGGGAGTGAACAATGGAAAAAAAATAGTACAATCAGAACTGGCAAAGGTCAAACACTGTATTAATTTGAACAAAGACTTCTCATTCACAGTAGAAGAAGGTACTCCTCCTTTCGGCTTTTCCCTTTTCTGGGGTTGCTATTGCAAATCATGTGCCTCCTAGTGTGCATGTTTTGCATACTGATTTGGCATAGGTTTTAGCCCAATGCCCTTCCCGGAGCAACCCTCTCCATTTATCCAGGCTTGGGAGTGGCACAAAGAGTGCACTGGCTTGTGACTTCCTGTGGCCAGAAGGTGATACAAAAGCCAGAAAGTGACTACATACACTTAACTTTAACTTTTAAACATTTGTGGGAAGTTGTTTCTTTTATGCAAGTCTCTAAATGAGGAAAAGTTTTAGTAGTGGTAGTAGAAGTAGTAATAAAATTGGAGTAGTAGTAGTGGGTTGGCAAAAGTAACACATAGATAGATTGAAATGACATTGTGATGATGCTTGTCCAGAGTTTGGTAATACTGCTAAAACTCATAAAAATGAAGACTTGCTGATGTCTTATGTCACCAAGATTAGTGGTGCCACAATTCACCAAATCCCCAAGATCCTTGATTATTATACTCATGTTTTCACTGATATTGTCCAGACTTACTAGTAGTTGTGTTAATAATCCACTAAATGTCACACTGGCTGTTCCTGTACTGTCCACAGAGGCCCTGTTGGAGGCTGAGTAAGTGTGAAAGCAAATGGAGCAGAAAGCAGTCATTGTACTTTGGCTGCGTTCGTCACAATGGTCACTCTGTCCAGTCGGGCACACTGCTCCGCTCTGACGGCCAACACTGCTCTGCCCGGGGCCCATTGAGCCAGGCACACATCCACACTCTGAGATCCACTCTGGACTCAGAAATATCTGAGGCAGCTGGTCAGTACAGCAAGGCACTCCTCCTGAACATATTCTTATGATTCAGTGCACTTCACTCATCACGTTTTCATGCAGAGCTTAGTCAGACTTCGGTCATTAGCTCGATTAAGCCCCCCAAAATTGATTTCACAACTTTATATGCACAAGAGAGAAGTAAGCTATTGAGTCCCTGGCGCTCGGCTGTGGCTAATGTTGCATTTTGTTTCGTTTGATAGTATCCAGGCTTTGTTATGAAGAGAAGTGGAGCTATGGTTTAACTGCAGCTGCTGCAATATCATGTCAAACAATGATTTGGGAGTCTGCATATCCTCCACATGTCCTAATTTGCCCCTATTAATGAATATGAGGGTGAATGGTTGCCTGTCTCTGTCTCAGCCTTGCACTGTCCAGGGTGTACCCCGCCTAAGTCCCAAAGTTACTGGGTTAGGCTCCAGTGCCTGCAACCCTTAACAGGAATAAGTAGAAGAAGATGAATGAACAATTTGAAATACTGCCTCACTAGTTGCAATTAGGCTTTAAAACTGCTGTTATAATCAGTCTCAAGCAATAATCTGAATTTCTCTTCTTGCATGGTTGCCAATGTACTGACTGTCTCTGGGATTAAGGTTGTTCTGTTTTCTAATGATCGTCCTTTGAACTATAGGAGTAACAGCTCATTTCCTCTCTTGATCTGCCGTCCAGCCAATACCAGGACAAGTTTTTTTTTTTTTTTTTTTTGGCTTCAACTCCATACCAGTGCCAGGTTTCTGATTAAAGCCGTTCAAAGACTATTCATGCAGTAAATTTAAATCAGGTGACCCACCCTTCTGTGTAACATTAGTGGAAACTCTGTGGTCTGCTCTGAACAGCAGCTTGGCATCAGCAAGAGATTTTATTCATGCTACTGTAAGAATCAAATCTTTTATTCCTACCACTGTGAAGGTTAGCCATGCACACCAATGTTCCCGGTAGTTTCAGCCTCCAAAAACATTGCAATTAACACCTTTTTGTATTTACTTTCTCATCTGTCTCCCCCAAAAAGTGCACAGTCAGCCATTTGGGGGATTAAAGGAGCTGAACAATAGGAGAAAAAAATTAGGTCCAATGGGAAAAAGAGAGTGCTTATGCCTGCTTAGACTTGGACGGACAAACAACAGCAATGAGGTAACGGGAGTAACCATCGCAGCTGTGTCTGAGGAGTGCTAGGGCGGAGGAAGGAGGAAGAAATGGTTGGTCTCTGCGGGGCTTCGCCTTCTGTGTAAAACTGGATTGTGAGTTTTTGTTGGTTCAAGATGTTGATATGATGTTAGTGTCACAGGGGAGATAACATAAAGGAGTATAAAATTGGCCCCTTGATAACTGACAATGGCTTTGGGTGGAGCTGAAGCCAACATCATAACAAATACAACCACATGGGATGCTTTCAGTGTCCTTTAACAGTTTGAGCAATTGTCTGAAGCGCTGCATGAAGCCACCCACACACAATCCAAACCACATGCACAAAGACAATGCAAATAGCGAAGAAGCACAACAGTAGCTATTGCACTGTTGTGCTGCGTATTAAGTTTTTTCTCAGTGGAAAAGCAAGGATGCCATATTTTGTGGGTAATTCAGCTTGAATGTTTTTTTAAAGACTGTATAGGGCAACAGTGAAGCAGTGGGTGAGGTGTGCGCCCACCAACCTGGGGGTCGGTGGTTCAAGGCTCGCCTGAAGCACATACTGTCATTGTGTCCCTGGGCACAAGACACTGCCACCTCCAGTGGCTGTGGCTGGTTTTGACAGGAAGGGCATCCAGCATAAAAACCTGCCAAATCATTGTGCGACTGAAAGATTTATATATATAAAAAAAGCATAGTCCAACATTTCCTCCACTACTCCACTGATGGGTGGCATGTTCAACCCCTCCGGACACTCAGATAGATTTGTGTGTTTGGCGCAGTACCCAAAATGTGGAAGCCTTGCACTTCTCACAGTTTGATTGCACACTGCTTTTTTTATATATTTTGCATGTTTCAGAACACATATGGCAAGTATTTGTGTTAACAGACATTGCAACAGAAGAGTCTGTCTTTTTGCCTACCAGGTTAAACACAAAGATTTTGGTGGTGGTAGTAATGTGTCACACTTTGTTTTATTCCCTTTCAAACCTCTTGGACACTTTCCTCAAAACTATGTCAGCATGTCCAACAGACTTGTGCTGCATTTATGAATACAACTGGCAGGAAAAAGCTGGACAGGGTTATATTTCTATTGTCCTCTAAAGACCCTCTTGTAACAAAAACACTCGGATGAATTACTCATCTGTTTCAAGGCATAAAAAGTTGCTGTTGAAATGGTCATAAACAAATCTGGGCTACATGTGAAGAAACTGGCCTTGCACCTAGCCTTGGACTATTTTCTATCAGACAATTTGATTTACAGCTACGGAAAATATTACTGCAACTCCACAAGTTTTATATTGAAAAGGACCAGACACCAGCCATCAGTGCCATAACAAACCCAGCAGCAAACATTAGCATTGAGAAAATCAGGGCTATTTCCTTTGTTTTTCTCAATTTAGCGTGGTCTTTTCCCTTGGCGGTTTTGGTATAAACATTTCAGCCCCGATGTCAAAACTGTATGAAGCCTTAGAAAAGCAAAGCCACCACCGGACAACCTACTCTGTCACCTCTGCCTGTTGTTGGGGTAAAAAGCCCTATATTCCCCCTCGAACCAGCAGCATTTAGTTAAACAGTAAGAAACTAGAGCGGGTTACAAGCCCCCTGGAGACCCGTGCTGACAGTGTGAACTATTACTGCAATCGAACAGCAGTGTCCCAGGCCCGTATCTGATTTGTGGTCCCCAGTGTGTTTATTTGTTTGGGTCCTATAGTCCCAAGTCACGTGTGATCACCCCGTAGATGGTGAATGGGCGACATGTGCAGAAAGCCGGTAAATTATGGACAAAGAGCAGGTAGAGGATTCAGGTATCTAATCACTTGTCCTGGTTACTTTACTGCAGCCCTGTGGGGATCGACAGCGTTACGTCCTATCATAAATCTACAGTGTCTCTTCTTCCAACATGTCCACTATATCTTTTCCTAGTATGTTGTTTTTTTCTTCTTCTTCTTGGCTGCACCATCTCATTAACAGCAACCTTGACCCATCCCATGGACTGTTGGCAGGACATCAGGCCGCTTCTGTGGCCAACCTGAAAAACAAAAGTTAAATGCTACAAACCATAAACGGTCCTCAGTGTGCCGTGGTAAATTCCTGTTAACTGTAATTACTGAACAGTGACTCATTGTAAACATCCTTTGGGTTGCCACAGAATGTATTTATATCTTAGTCTTATTTATTAGTTAAAATGTGTGGCCAAAATGGGATAAATATGTCATTTGTTTATGAATATTGTACACAATTGGTACAAGAATGTAGTTAGATGTATGTAAGCTGGGTACCCTTCCTGAAACAACTCCCATTTATCCATGCTTGGGACTGGCACATGTTGTGGCTGGAGATTCTGGCTCTACATCAAAGCCCAAAAATTCGAACCCCTGACCTCCGCAAAGACAGGGGCACTAACTACTTCACTGATGGATACTTCCAGGCAGAGATCTTAAAAGCTATACTTACTACAGGTTACAACTTAAAAAGCAATATTAAAAAAACAAACAGCTCTGTACTAAATGAAATGTATGATGTTTTCACTTATGCTGGAGGACCTTATCTTTGAAAATCAATATTGGATGAAACTCTCAAATCCTTTAGACATTCGAGTTTTGACTCTGTGAGGCTACTGTTGTTCATCAGTTGAGTGGAGTTTTAGGTAAAGAGTAAGGAAATCGTTCAAGTGATGCAATAAACTACATATATATGGTAATCTGACTTGTGTTAAACAATCAAGAAACAATTCTGTTGCCCTGGCACTGGAACATAACTTCTTCAAACTAGTCTAAATCATGAATTCATTGTCTTGTGGCAGTGATTCATTTTACATAAATACAATGTGGGTCGCCTGAAAAACACTTTGTAAACACGACTTTTAGAAACAAACAGATTACAAAAGCAAATGTTACAAAAAAAAGTCTTTGTTTTTGTCCCAGAGACAAAGAGAAATGCAGTGCCACCCTCAGAGGGTTATCACACAACCCACTGTAACATATATCATCCTGTGAATATTTTGGCATTGTTTCCACCACCAGTATCCGCCGCTTAAAACCCACTCACTCCATTCCAAGCCGTTTTATTTGGTTGTTTTTTTTGTCGAGATGCAGCTGGTTTGGAGACAATGATGCTACAAATGCCAAGGTTAAAGTTTAAAGCTCAACAATATATCATCGCCGTGTGTTCTGTGATTGTGGGAGCGTCGGCGCACGTCTTACAAGATAACAAATAGTCCTGTTATAGCCTTATCATATTCCTCGCTTCAGTTTTTCAATGCCTCTTTATCATCCGGCCATTTTTTTCCCTTCACTATTTCCTCATATCTCCTCACGTTACCTCTAAAGTTTTTTTATTTTTGTATCTAAGCCTAAATCTTTGTCTACGATTCATGCTTGACACTCTGTCCTCACCTTCCTCTCCTCTCCGAATTACTTCTTTTATCCTTCGAAGTAAGCATCAACCCCTTCCCCTGCTATTTTCTTTCTCAAGCTGATAGCCTCCAAGCTGATAATTAGCCATACAATAGACACAGCATCGCTTATTTATTTGTGGACACCGGGACGTCTTGTTGTCTTCCATTGTGCGACTTGCAAAAGAAACAAAGTGACAGCGTTGACCTCGAATAGCCCCCCCGAGGCTCAACATCTGACTCAAGATTGAGAGGGTGAATAAGACGGAGATGGAAGCAGACAGACAGTACTTTTAGTCATGTAGCTGTTATGACCTAAGCATCTGTAACACACTGCACTCGTCTGTCACTTCCACTCTCAGGATTACTGAGTACTTCATATATTTTCTTCCTTTAAAAAACAGCTCTTGTCTACTACTTTTTATGTTAAGATTATCAGTTGGCTCTGCTGCGGTAAACAAACATAAGAGTGCTATCCTTATCTCACCCTTTAGGCAAAGAAGGTATATCTGAATAACTGTATTTATTCAGATTCAGTGAATTTATGTGCAAAATATTTCCCAGAATGATATGGTTTGCAACTATACCTGCAATGTGCCAGCGAAAACACATGTCTGTCTTATAAACAACATCATAATAACCAAAACATATTCATCTTTGTTCAATTTCTGTTGTCATTTCAAATTTCCACTTACATTTACCACTAAATACTGCACAGCCCTGCAAATAGTTTTGGACAATGGCTAATCTCTACTGTCTCTATTACTAAATTGTTCCAATTTTTGAATGAAAATTTGATTGGCTAAAACGATCAGTCACTCTTGTCAGTTCTTTGTAAGCGAGTTGTCAGTCTGATGTACTTCACTGATTATCAATATGGCAGCTATAGCTCTACACTGAAGTACCTAACATACAGCTAAATTTAAAGGCTTACCTAATTAGCCCTATTATTTCATACTACAAATATCTCTTAATTTAATCTTAGATGATTATTGGTTTTGTACATCAGTACTTGGATCATGGTTATTTTTAGTCAGTGATGAGTAGCCTTTTCTGTTTTTTTTTTCACTTTACACAAGATCACAAGGCATTGGTTAAACAGCGAAAGTCCAGCAGCCACAGTCTAAGTGCAGTTCACCAGCACAAGAACTGTTATGTGTTGTCCACTTTCCTCTTTTCCTCTTGACCTTTTTTGGAAAGTGCACTTTTTTGGGTGACACTATTTTCTCTTCAATTGATTCTTGATTCACTGAACTGTTACAATCTTTTTTTCTCTCTCTCTTTCTTTTTATCCACTTTTTATTTGCCCCAAAGTGTATCTCCAGACTCTTGTTCAACATTACAAGCCTGCATAAATTCAACACTACAATTTTATGCAACCCATCTTATTTTATTAAAAAATGAAGCTGAAATGTTGAAGACTGAGATATTACTGCCGTTTGTCTTTTTTTACAGCTGTACACTGAACATGACTCACTAATGCTTATACAGTCAAATATATTTCATGAGTTTCCAATTAGCCCGTTTCTTGGTATCGTAGGCTGTCAAATTTCTACTGTACTCGCTAAGAAGTGGCCCTATCTGCTGATGCATAATTCATATGACAGATTTGCTGCAGATAAGTGCCTCTCTTTGGTAGGAATCTCAATGAATAAGTGATGCTGTTTTTCATTCCAGGCTGGTTTTGATGAGGAGATACAAAGGTGCAGGTATGAAGATGGTGGCAGGACGAACCACCCTTGGAAAAAGTTTACATAAACAGTACTGTGCTAAAGTCTTAGAGAGTTTTAAGGTTTTTAAGAAAGGCTGTGAACAAATAAGGGTGTACAAAAAAAAGAAAGATCAACCTAGAAGTACTTGGAGAGCGATGACCTTTGCTAAGGCATTGGTCCTATCTCTTAGTGGTAAAGATATTGTGCCCAGACCTGGACTTAGAGTCAAAGATCTACTAGTGTAGGGGTAAATGCTCTTTCCGTTGAGCTACAAATGCCTTGTAACTCACAGTGGTAAATTATCTACTACAAAATATGGCATAGAATCCCTTAAAACACTCGGCAAAATTCATAATTTTGTACTTGTCCCATTACTGACCTTTCCTGAAATTTTAATAACAAAAATAAACTTCTGTACAATTAGTTAACAACATTTTTCACAGCTCACTGAAACTTTTACACAGTACTGTTTTTGATTGGCCTAATTCCAACTTTCTATCTTAGAGCCACATTTCTGCTAATATTACATTATTCATGGCATACTTTGGCTCTAGTTCCAATTCACGGTCATTGGAAAGCGTACAATAAAACACAACGATGTCTTCCTAGAATGAGGTTAATGGCTTACCACAACCAGGCTGGACCATGCTATAAATATTACAACACAAAGAAGCTAATTTTGTACCAACAAGGAAAGGCTTTTGTTGTGGGTTGGAGCAGCCATTTTGGTGGAAGCAGAAGAGTTTTGAGTTTGTGCATCTGTTATTGTTGTTGCTTTGGTTATGTAAGTTGCGGCGGTGGCTTTCCATCCCAGATATGTGAACCTAATTCGGTCGGACCGCTGGGTGGAGGAGATGGGGTTGGTCTTGCCTCTTGGTCACAAAGGGCTTCAAAAGGTCAACCCAATGTAGTCATCAGCTTACCGCAGATTTAGACTAATTACAGAGACTTCCCATGCTAAGAGAGGGGTCTGTGTGGAGTGTGTCATATTAGCAGCTGCGACCAACTACATAATCCACTCATTATACGTACATAAATGGTGGATTATCCATAGACTTATACATGCATGCATTTACAGTATCTGCCTACACTCTTCTCATGGGGATGGCTGGCATTTACATCAAGTCACAATTTAACCCAAATATAATGTATAAATCCAAGTAATGGAAAGTATTTTTTGAATAAAATGTACAATGTGAGTATACTTTTTGTCATGTGAATTAGTAGACTCTCTAAATTAGTATTTCTGGACAAAGATTGCACTAATAGTAGTAGTAGTTAGACAAAGTGGTTGGGAAAAGTAGTGGTAGTAGTTGTAGCAGCAGTTGTGGCTGTATTAGTAGTAACAGTAGTAGTACATAGTAACATAGTAGTAGTAGCAGTTGTAGTTACTAGTAGCAATCGTGTGAGCAGTAGTAAGTCTTTTCTACTTAAGTAAACTTTACATTAAATATGAGTAATGGCGATAGTTGTAGTAATAGTATTAGTGGTAGCAGTAGTAGCAATAGTAGTACCAGAAGAAGTAGTAGTAAAAGTAGTGATAGTAGTAGTAGTCGCAGTAGCACCCATATTAGTGATAGTAGTAACGGAAGTAACAGTGTACTTTCTGCTTTAGTAAAGTTAATATTCAAACGAGTAGCAGTGTTAGTTGCAGTAGTAATAGTAGTACCAGAAGCAGTGGTAAAGGTAGTAGTAATCACAGTTGTTGTAGTTGTAGTAGCACCAGTTTTAATGATAGTAGTAGTGGTAGTAACAGTAAGTACTTTCTACCTAAGTAAACTTTACTCTCAATAGTAGTAGCAGTGGTAGTTATAGTAATATAATTACTGGTAGCATTAATAATTGCAGTACCAGTAGAAGTCAAAGTAATTATAGCACTTGTAGTAGTAAGGGCATATCATTAGTCCTAACTAAACTTTACACTTTATCACTCAAGTAAACATTTTGTGGAGCACTTTTACTTCTACTTGAGTAACTGTACTTTTTCTTGAGTGCAGATTTTGAGGACTCCAATGTCATGATGGCGAGGCCTCAGTGGCTGCAGTGACATTTAGGCGAAAGCTGTTTCATTATTTACAACCTTTACAAAAACTTGCTAAACTTGGCATCATTTGGAGGCTGCTACATTAGCACTGCCAACCACAACAGGTGCACCCTGACAAGCTGTGAAGAGACAAAAAATAACCCCGGGCTGACCAGGATTCACACTCATCCCTGTCTGCTGCTGCTGGAGACTCAAAATGCCAACAAAACAACCCTCCTACTGTAGCATTAACAGTGTATCTCTCTCTCTCTCTCTCTCTCTCTCTCTGTCTGTTTGTAGGTAATGATTTGTTCCTTGTGGCGGTTCACGAGCTCGGACACGCGCTTGGTCTGGAGCACTCGAACGACCCCACCGCCATCATGGCTCCCTTCTACCAATACATGGACACGGACAACTTCAAACTGCCCATGGATGACCTGCTGGGGATACAGAAGATATACGGTAAGGTGTACTACTTTCTGATGGCGGGTTGCTTTGGACATTTGTTTCTAGTTAGTTTTTTTAGTGTTAAACAGGATTTGCTTGTTTGAACTCCTGGGTTAATTCCTGAGATATTACTGTTGTTTGTCTTTTTAACAACTGCGCATTGAACAGCACTCACTAATGTTTATAGAGTCAAATATCTTTTATGAGTTTCCAATAGGGCCATTTATTAGTATTGTAGGCTGTAAATTTCCCATTGTACTTGCTAAGGACAAAGCTGCTTTGCTTTGTAAGTAGCCACAGCCAATATATATCGGGCCGATTTTTGCCTTTTTTAAGTCACCCATCTGGTAGCAATTTGGACATATTGCCCTGCAGTACATAGGAAACATCCAAAAACGCTTTATCTTATGAAAAGCTCAAGACGGCAATAAAAAGATTGTGCTAATTTCTCTGGCATAGAGCCTCGTAGAACAAAAATTTAAAAAGTATTTTGTAGCTCTCCCCAAGCGCTACTTGCACAGCATAGTCCCAATGAAATTTTCCCTACAAATGGCTATATTACTTTTTTTTCATAAAATTTATAAAATTGGCACGACATATCGGTCAAAAATAAATAAATAAATCTGCAGTGTTTATTGGCCATCAGCTGCACTGAATTTTGAAAAGCAGCATCGGCCACAGAAAAACCAATACTGGCCAACCTCTAATAGTCTAATAGTGGTGTAGCTTTTTATGTCAACCATTTAGTCAGTCCGTTAGAGTCAAAGTAGAACAATAGCCAATTGGTGTCAGAGCCAAACATTTGATTGGCCAAAGCTTACTGGTACATACTGACCATTCTCATCTTATAAAATCCTTCATAATGAAGCCCAGATGAAGCCTAGAAGATGATCAGCTACTGTCTGTTTAATAAATATGCTAGCACACATCAAATCTAGGCAGCTGCCCAGTGGAGTGATAGCGTTGTCCCTTAAAGCTGTGAAGAGTGTAAACCACACAATCTGAATGCCTCTGCTCTGTCACACAAATACATACACACACATACACACACTAACACAAAAGAACCTGCCATCTGCTTACACGTTCGGAGCTTGTCCCTTTGAGAGTGTCAGACCTGGGCAAGTGATCCAATCTCTCCTCATCCCCTCTGCTGTTCTGCCCCACTCTCCACCCCCCCACCCCCATCCCGCCCGACGCTCTGCTGGACCAAAAGTTGAAGGACAGGACGAGTGATGGCAGCTTCTCGCTCAGCCTGGTTTCTCCCCACAGCTATTGGCCTCCTTTTCTTTCCTCTTGGCAACAGCGATGCTAGGATGTGGGAGCTAAATAGGGACCACAGTCTGAGCTTGTGATAAAAATGGAGATGGAGAAGTTGTAGTTATAGAAAAAGTGAACTGTGACAGAGTTGTTACCAGTCCTGCCTCTCAACAAGGAGGTTGTTGAGTCGATCCTCAGACTGGCTGACTATGTCCTTGTGTTATTATGGGTTCTCTCTGGGTACTCATCTTCCTCCCATCATCCAAAGTCTGGCCTGTGTTAGAGGAATTGGTGAATCTAAATGGCCTCTAGTAAATGAATATGAGAGTAAATGGTTTTCAGTATATGTCTCAGTGTCAGCGTCTGCAGCTAACTTGTCATTGTCTTTCGTGTACCCTGCCTGAGGCCCATAGTTGCTGGCATAGGCTCCAGTCACCAGCAAACCCCAAAAAGAAGAAGGTGAATGATTAAATAGTCAATGAAGCTACATATTAGCCACATATATCTTTTTCCTCTTGGTCAGCTTGAAGCATAATGACTTCCTGCACTTTCAAAGAGCAAAGTGCACTTCCTGTTTATACTGCCAGCAGAACGGTCTCTGTGCCAACAAGAAGAGAGAGCCGAGCCAAACACAAAGTCACTGTCACAGTCATTCTCACAAACAGACCTAATTTCAGGCCCTTAAAAGCCTTAGATGTTGTGTCATTAAAGACCAAGTGACACTTTAGTCTGCGACAGCAAGAAAATTAATGAGTCAAAGCCCGCAAAAACAAAGTGGGTTAGACCACATCTAAGGAACAAAGTAAACAAGTCGAGTCGTTTTGCGTTTTCCCTTTTCATCCTCAGAGCTGGTGTCAAAGTGTTAAGCTTCTGTATATCCTCTGTTTACTCAGACCATCACAACAACATACCACAAAACACACTTGTAGTCAATCACTGCCTTCAATATGCTGCTATATACTAGTAGCTCTGTAGCAGCTTCTGTTTATCAAATATTCATATCTTCTCTGTTGAATTAGCAATTGGCAGCAACCCTAGATTATTCTTGCTACAATTTTTACTAGAAAACTCAACAAAATCTGTAGAACAAACCCCCAAACACAAGCTATTGTGTTTGGGGGTTATATGTGTGTCTTTAAAGATTTTTTTAAACAATGCGTTAAAAAAAATCTGCTTCTCAGACTATCCATTATTTTCATTGTTCAGCGTCTCAAAGCATCAAATGAGCTTTAAAGACACACATATAACTGGTTTGCCTTATGGTGACTAGGGCTATAGCGTTGCATTGTGAGCCAAAGTAAGCAATGGGACAGTGAAGGGAAACACTCCAAAATCCTGATTCAGCCCGGTCCCATATTGTGCTATTTTTGTGGGGTAAACCCTGCTGCTGTTGTTGCTTGTTTGTCCACATGTCCAGTCAGTCCCGCACTTATGTAACACACAGTGCTTTGGCTCCTCTAATCTGGGATGTATTTCAGGGGATTTAATTCAGTCAGTGAATGAAATCTCTCGGGGTTGGGGGGACGACCCGCTGATCAGTTTTGTGGACTGTGAGATGTCTCGCGGACTAGCGGCTTGTGCTAATCCCGTCGTCAGCTGGTCTCTGCGCTCATGCTTTTGCTTTCTTCATGTCTTTGTTTGACTGCTTACTACAGTTTGTTTGATTTATCTCACTTACATTTGCTCATTTTGTCTTTGAGTCCATGCTTGACTTACACGTTTCAAATCATGTCAAGTCACTTTTAATTATGGCTCCTCAGCTGATCAGAAATAAGCGAAAAGAGATAAAAATGAGTTCCATAGCTGCAAGCAATTGTCGAGTCATTCATATTCCCATTATTCCATAATTTCCATTATGGGTCACGGGTGACTGAAGCCATTCCCAGCAACAATGGGCCATAGGCGGTGCACTTGGGCTGGGTACCGTTCAGATTTTTTTGATACAAATACTTAAACAGTGCCTGGTTTTCAATACCAGTACTTAAGCAATAGATTTTCTGATACCTATGGTAGGCTAATTCATTCCCTACAATCATAAAACACAATAGTATTGAATAAAAGACCACTTTTTGGAGCAAATTCTTAGCTGTAATTTAAAACCAGTGGTTTGTATGATTTATTCTGTGTTATTTATTTGATTTATCCATAAAAAGGAACAATTAAAGTGCCACTAGGTATTGAAACTTGGTTTTTCAATAACTTTTCAATACCAGTAGTATTATAACTTTTTTCAGTACCACAAAGGTATTGTTTAACGGTACCCAGATCTGCAGTGCACCCCCTGGACAGTGGTCAGACATACACTGACAGACAGTGATTCACTCTCATGTTCATTCATTAGGGGTAACTGCATGTGCATGTGTTTGGACGTTGGGAGGAAGCAGTGGTACCTGGAGAGAACCCAAGATAACACAAGGATTGAATCTGCAACCTCATCGCTAAGAAGCCGGAACTAAGCTACCATGCCCTCCTTACATATATGAACTATTTAAATATGGCATTATGACTCATTGGTACCTAACTAATCTGGTGCGAAAGGGAAGGGGCTTCTTCTCACTTTCACACTGTACCTACTGCCTTCACCAACTGCATGTGTTGGCCGTAATCAGCACACGGCAGCCCATATCCTCATTTTCACAGATACACCGTACGTTATTCGTGCCTCGTCATACACTCAATTATTCATAAACGCAATCCGCTCCAGTTTCTCCCCTCCACACGTCTCCCTGACTCTTCCCACATGTGATTCATGAATGTTAAATGGTGCAAAAGCATGTCTGGAAGAAGTTTTATTTTTATCTCCATATGCATGTTTAGGCATGATCTTACGAAGTGTATTCCTATATTATTTATTCACTAGTAGAAGCTATTTTTTCCCAAGACCTTAAATTGCTTTTTACTTTTTGCGTATATTTGACTTAGATATTTCTCCCCTATAAAATAAATGTTACTGCTACTACTAATTTGTGCCTAATAAATGAAAAATGGTTCAGTCCAAAGCCTGGAATAAGTGTCTGCATGTGGCAAAATTATATATTTAGATTCCTTTAATTCCTTTCTTATATACTTGGCCTACCTCACTCGTTCTGTTATACTGCTCTTACTCATGCGGGATGCAGCAAACTCAAGATGTGACTCTAGATACATTCTGGTCATGCTTTTATATGCTACTGATTTGAACAGAGGTAGTTTTTCTTTACCTTTGTCACCCTTGTTGTCACATATCTGTTTGTTGCCAGGAACATTTTGTGGTTGTCTTACAAGGTGTTATCCAAATCGCTGATCACGCTTGAAAGAACTTGGCTGGAAAAGTTTGTTTGACGGCAGGAGCTTAAAAAAAATGGCACACACTTTGCAGGAGTTTGTAGCAGCATAAGTCATTTTTTTTTCTGTCTCTTTGTCGCTGCAGGCCCTCCAGATAAGCTTCCTCAGCCCACCAAGCCTTTGCCTACAGCGCCCCCGCCACGCTCCCATCCTCCGTCAGACCCCCGTAAGCCGGACAGACAGACCAGACCCCCCAGGTTACCGCCGCCGTCCCACCCCAATGCCAAACCCAACATCTGTGACGGAGGATTCAACACACTGGCCATACTCAGAAGAGAGATGTTCGTCTTTAAGGTAGGACACCAGACAGACATTTCAACAATCCCTGGGCTGTTTTCCACATTTTGTTTGTTTTGATCCATCATTTTTAAACCTCAATGTGCTCAACACTTTTTAACACCTGAAAAAGTATTTCTTCTAACTTTGGAATAAGTTTGGGAATTAACTGCATCCTAATTTGTATATACCACTATATGCATGGAGTATTTCCCTGCCGAGCTTTGCCCTAATCAGCTGAAAAGTGCAACAATAGAAACGCCCTATCGTTCATTTTACACCAGTGTGGATGTCCTATAGGTTTGGGAAAATCCAATATAGAGCCAGCAGCAACCCAGCATTAGCTAAAGAGCGTATGCACGGAGCTGTGAGGATTACCTGAAGAGTGCGTGTTGACTGCTAATCTGCTTTTGAGCATGTGCATAATGTGTGCAGTGTGCAAAGTCAGTTGAGTCGTGAGCATAAAGAAAGTGATTTGAAGAAGTTTGCAAGTCAAGAAGTGAGTGCCTAAAAAGTACAAAATGAACACAACTTTTTTCACGTTAAGGTTAAGAAAGCAGGTTGCACGATGGCAGATTGGTTAGCTGTCCTGCCTCACTCCAAATAGTATTACTTCCTTTTATGGAGTAATTGGTAACTCTAAATCAGAGCTGGTGAATGAATGTGAGTGTGAATGATCATCTGGCTGTAAGTAATAAGTGGAGGAGAATGAATGAATGAATAAAGGGAGTATAAGGCTTTAGAGTAGCTCAAGTATTTTGCACCACAGTTCGAATTGTTAGCATCACTTCTACATTAAGGTTTGCTTCAATTAGGATTTATACCGTATGTCATCCAAGTACAACATCTTATGTACTAGATAATTTAGCAGAAACGACTGTCCTCCGCCCAGTATCTCCAAGGTTTACCCATACCAAACTGTGCTGTTCCTATCCATGCCAGAACACTCAATGGAAACATGGCTTTTAGATCTGTTCCCCCTACTATCAGTATCGCTTACTATAGTCTCAGTCAGTCAGCATCTTTTGTCTTGGTCATAGCTTGTTCTTGGTTTCCCATAAGACAGTTTGTAAGCAGTATTGCAGCATATATGCACTTTAAAGTACCACAGAAATGTTCATTGTCAGCATGGTTGTCAGTACAGTTCCTTTCACTCCACAAACTCAGCATGTTGTTCATTCCAGCATGAGAGAAAAAGCTCACGACTATCCTTGATCCTGGGTCTACGTCTGTGAGGGTCTGACTGACTTTATTTCATACGTTCAGAGAAAACCTCGGGGCGACATAAAGCTTCCCTGTGTTCTGCTCTGAAAGAGAAAAAGAGTGTGTGTGATGCTGTATGTGACTATTTTTCTGAGGATATAAATAGATAGTATTCATTGGTTCAATAAGAGGCTTGTGGAGCCGGAGGGGAAATCCCTTTCTGTACTCTGTGCCCCCCTTTTGGAGTAAGTTACAAATCAGTGTGGCTACCTGCTAATTATTGAAATGTGTGCCCTGTTTGTTCTTCATTTATTGATGTTTGACTTGTACCGCTCAAACTACTTGATGAAACGAACAATGTCATGTGATGCTATGGCTCTGCACAATATTGGAAGCACTAAGAAGTGAACTGCATTTTGTATAACAATTTGTATAGCACTTTTCAAAAACACAGTTAAAATGTGCTTTACAGAGCATTAAAACATACAAGACATATTACAAAATAACATTCCAAACATGTGATCTCCTACTTCCTGCATCTTTGTTTTGTTTTTATTTATCCAGGGACAGACACAGTGAGGGGTCATCTGTTCATTACCCACTCCTACAGTCACGGTCAAAGTTTCCCAGTATAAAATGCCAAAAATCACATGCCAAACATACAATCCCCTTATATGTATAAGCACTGTTGGGCAGTTAGCATGGAAATGTCAAAACAAATTGGGTAAGAGTGAGAACTAAATTCTTCTGATCTTGCAGATGCATTGACTGAGTCTTTTATGCAGTTTTCTTACTCTCCCTCCTGTTACTCTTCACTGCTCCTGGGGAAACATCCTGATAGAGTGATGAGGATCATGGGATTTCTCCACACTTGAAAGACACAAACATGCACATACACAAATCTACTGCAGTTTTTTTTCATAGCAAGAGAACGAGACATTGATTTAACAAGACAAACGTGAGAATAGTCAAAAACCGAGTTCTTGTCAAAACTAATTCAGCTCCAAAAATCTGAAAGACGCTCTTTGAAAAAGCTTAACTCCATCAAGAGCTGATAGTCTGGTTACATTCTTAACATAGGAATGGGGCAGATCACTTTTCGGTAGATACACTTATTGGAAATGTAGAGTGGGCCTCTTTGGTTTGGGGCAGTGCCAAGGCAAGAAAGATTAGCTTGGCCTCCTAATCACACATATCCTCATAGTGTAATGAAACCAAGCCCTAAACCCTTATCACAATGCGCTTAATGTTGTCCTTCTAGTTGTAACGCTGTACTGTTATATCCTATGAGTGTGGTTCTTTGACTACTTTAGTTCAATTAAAGAAATTAAAAAGAGTGCCAGCTTTGTCTCCAAATAAACACTCTTTAAAAGCCGATCTGCTGGGGCCACCCATGGAAAAGTGTGTTCAGCACAATCTCTGCTTTGTTTATAGAGTTTAAACTGTAGTAAGTAGAAAAACAAATACATCCAAACAAATGTAGGTTTATGATTAATGTTGTTATAGGGAGGCACACATAATGTACTAAGCAAAATGACATCGTAGTAACTTAATTTCACAGTAAAAAAAAAAACACAAAATAAGTTTAACTCATTGAAGTAACATACAGACTAGCAGCTTCTGAAATAATACAGATTAATCCTAAACTAAAAGCTCTGTGCCTATCTTGCAATGGTGTACTGCTACAGCAATACTCCATATTAATATAATACTCAGAGCTGGACTCAAACCAGAGATCTTCTAGTTTAGGGGTAAATGCTTAAATCCGTTGAGCCACTAAAACCTTGGCACATTAGTAAAACTAATCATTTGTTCCTTTGTTGACCCATTATGGCTGCCGTTAATATATGTGGCTTTATCCTGCTTTATCCTTTGCTATGATAAACTAATAGTCTGCAGATTTTTTTATTTTTTTACTGTTTTAATGGGATGTTGTGCTGGTGTTCTTTCTAGTAGTGAAAAAATGCTGTATGAATAAAAAGCTAATATTGTTGACATAGCTTTAGACACACTTAGATGCATTATCACACTTTAATGTCACAGTGTTACGTATATATAATAATCTTCACTTCACTGACCTTCATTTAGACACACATTTGCACACATCCGCACAAAACAAAGACCTTTCACAGTTTTTTAGCCCTCTCAATGTGAACATTTAGAATAAGTATATAGTTTGAAAAATATGTATGACATTTTTGTAACTCTTTTCGACATTCACATAGCCCGAATGAAGCTATGAAGAACAGCTGCCCTGCTATGACTTTCAGATTTAGCTCCAGCTCACATGTTCCTATTGTTTGCTTAACAGAGTGAGAGATGACTTGTTGCAGATCACAGGTAGTTGTAAATCCAGTGCACTCACATCATTAGGACCACCATTTCTAACAGTACTCTGGACGATGCACACTATTTGCTCTGTTTGCTCCATTTTTATACCCAATCCACCGAATCAAATGCATTCACCAAAGAGAACTCAGTGTAAGAGATCACGGCTTCGACTTGGATCCACTTCTAACTTTGCTTTAGGGAGGAGCAGGTGGTCTTAATAATTCTTGATTCAAAATGTGTGTTTGGCCAATTTTGCTGTAACACAGACCCCATAAAAAAGTCTGAAGTATCATGTATATGCTCTTCCCTTTTGGTCGAAGAAGTAGTTTATCTGTATTGATAATTGAGGAGATTTGTAATCATCCACAGTTTAATATATTTCCTTAAAAGCAAGCCAAAGTCTCCACAGTGATTTACAACATGCACTTATTCCAGTTCATTTTTACAGTGCAAGTCCACTCACTTGATTGCATGTGTGGTGGGGACTCTGTGCCAAGTCCATTTGGTCTGCATGGTTTAGCTTTGCTCGATGGTTTTGGAAGAGGGGGCTCAGGTTGAAGCCAAGTCATTAAAGTGTGGATCTGTGCAGCCCCTCCAGGCCCAGAGGTTTACAGGTGGTCCAGATGGGGAAGAAGAGGGGGCTCTTGTAGTGGGGTGACTTTAGGGAGTGAGATAATTTAGGCAAACTTATAGCAGGTTGTTGGTTCTTTTCCTAAATTTGGACTTTTACATTTAGTTACCCCTTGTTTTTTTTTTTTGTTTTTTTTATCTTTTGGATTTTAGTTTTGTTATGCTTTCTTCCTTTGAATTTGGACTTTTGTTTGTTTTTTAAATACATTTCTTTTCACATTCCAGCATTTTTGGGACATTTGCCCCTTGGTTATGACATACTGCAAACTATGAGGCAAGTGTTTTTCTGTGGCAAGCCTAGATAAGAAGGCAAAAGCCCAGAGAGAAGAAGACCTTGTTACAGTTTTATCACATTTTGTCAAACAACAAAGACACAAATTTTATTGATTTTTCTAGTACAAAACTTCCTCCTAGTGAATAACTGTTCAAAATGATTACAACCTTCTGGCTGCACCGACAGATGTGGTTATCATGCTGTTCCTGCAACTGTATTCATGCATGACCTCAAAATGAACCATGAGCTTGTCAGGTAATATCAGCAGTAATTATAATTATAATTAAGTAACTTTGCCACATTCAAATCTAGATAAAATCTATTTATTTAAAAATTAATGACTACTGTAGTAAATGTATTTGACAATAAAAATCAATATTTATAGAGGTTTTAGTTCTGGGTCTACTGTATACGAGCAGCAAGATAAATCTACAAAGCAGCTCTAAAGTCATGCTTGTTAAGCTTTTGTTTTATGGCCTCTCTGCTCGAGGAGGCAGAGGGTCGTGGGAGGTTCACAGGTAACCACCATCTGGATCCAGTGTCGCTAATAAACGTCCCGCTAAAATTACCAGCTACTGCTTTTATGAACACTGTCAGTTCAGTTTCAACTTTATATGAACCCATGCACCATATGGTCTTGCACTAGTTCTATCTAGTCATGGACATATGTAGAGAAAATGAGCACATCTACATACAGCTGAATGGCCAGTGGCACTGTAGAATGCACACTTTTCTATTTTCCTAATAATATATAAATACACTACAGCTCCTTCCGTTGTCCAAAGACATAAAGGTTTTGTAGAATTACTTAAAGTAAATTGCTTATAGTAAATAAATGTGAGGCGTGTAATCCTTGCCATTAAGTGGCCATCGTGAGCACTTTAAAAGTTTGTTTAAAAACCTACCTCTTTTTATTGGCGTTAAACACTGACTAAGCAAGCACCTTAGTGCTTGTTTTTTTTTTTTTTTACTTTGCGTTTAAGTATGGTTGTATTGTCTTTTATTACAGTCTTTTATTGCTTTCATTATGTCATATTTTGTTCTTATTGTGGCTGCAGGATGTATTTATAGCTTTTACAGGACTTTGGTCAACTAGGGTTGTGTTAAATGTGCTATAGACAGGCCCATCGATAGAGGGGGGACAATGGGGTCTGTTGTCCTGGGCCTCAGGGTCAGAGGAGCCCAGAAAAGGTCACTTTTCTTATGTTTTCTATTATAATGGGCTCATGTGAAACCTTCTTGCCTCAGGCCCCAGCGAGCCTGTCAGCGGGCCTGGCTATAGAGATGAAGTTTGATTTGACTTGACATTGTCCAAAGAGTACCGTGCCTTGGGCCCAAAGTAGCTGGGATAGACTCCACCCCCACATGACCCTGAAGTAGAAACAACAAACAACCTGTTCACCATGACCACTAATTACCTGAGCCAACGAAAATCCTCAGTTCTTTATTGAAACTCAAACAACTTTTGAGGATTCGAGACATAGTGTGTTGGCTTGAATCAAGATCCTCAGATATTAACTTTTTTATTTTGTTATGATTTTCATTTTGGGTGAAAAAAATAACTTCTTTCTTATACAACCTGGGAAATCACTACACCATAATAAAATGCTTGAGCGGTGTATTGGTGTAACGGCAATATTTGTCTGTGCAGTACAGTATTACACAGTACAGGCTTAACGAGATGTATCCATATGAATTATTTACACTTGGGCTGAGCTCCGGTCAAGCCCAGTCTGAAGTGCATCACATTAACTGAGTGAGAGGTCAACAGAGCTGCCATCCTCACACCAAAGTCTGCCTTATTCTCACCTCTTCACTCACACGCAACCAAAGCAGATTTTTTGAATCCTGAACCGATATACACAGGTAAAATAGTGCTTGAAGTCATAAATAACATAATAATGCATGCTTTTAAACATTAGATATGGATTTGCATAGTGGTTTCACCTACAATGTCTCTTAGAGTTTAGCGTCAGTGAACTAAAACCTATTCACACTTGCATCTTTATTTAAATTTTAATGAAATGTGTTTGTCATTTCTTCATAGACAAGTATTTCTGTCATCTCAGCGTTATGCCATCTTTTATGCAACGCCGTTTTGTGTGGCACAACATTAACTCAGGGATCACCGGTCCCAGAGCACATTTGTGGCCACTTTCTCCCATTTGCATTCTCGAACTTCCTACTCAAAAAACGTTGGATATTGGGACGGTTTCCACAAGCTGTCAAACATCTTTTCAATAGGGAACATATGGTAATGCAGTTGTATTGAGACAGTTATGCGTGACAAACTCAGCGCAGCCCTTTTTCTCTCAAAGCGGAGAACCAATTTGAGGTATAATATTTCAAACTTCTGCTCGGCCCGGAGTTATTGTGATTATTCCAGACATTCCTATAATTGCATAGTGCCTGCCTAAGCTGTGGGAGTTGGTTGTGGGTGGAAGAAAGAGCTTTTTTTTTTTTTTTTTTTTTTTTTTTTTTTATAAAGCCTAAATTTGTCTAAAGTGCAGCCCTTGGCTTCTATGGTAAAATAAATTCTGTATGGCACCTGAGCATCATCAAGCAGGATTTCAGTAGTTCTGTACATTTGCACATATTACTGTATCTCTCATAGATCCGGCCAAGAGGGTCACAAGCCAGTTTACATTTTGTACCAGTCCCAAGCCTGGATAAATTGACAGGGTTGCATCAAGAAGAGCAGAAAACTTATAACAATATGTAAATTACAGCATGATAAGAGGCCGAAAGGAAAGCAAATCTTCTGCTCCCAAACCAAACCCACCTCCCAACACTGTTAGTGTCAGTTATCTGTTTAGGCTTTATCTAAAATAGCCAATGTCTATATTAAACTGGAATCATATTTTCCAAATAGTGGGTGAGGACCCAAAAGTGTGCTGAATTTAGTTTTAATGTTTTTCTTATATGAAGCCTAAATATTGTTTAAGGACATGAAACAGTGAAGCTGATTTTGATTTTACCTGTGCATAAATGTAGTTGTAAAACACATTGGACAAATAATTTTTTGTGCTGCTCTATGGCTCAGTGGTAGAGCTGTGGCGCATATGCAGGGCAACTACAGCCAGCCTTGGTGTTTTTTGGGTTCAAGTCCGGATGCTGACAGTTATCTGAACGTCTCCCCCTGCTCTCTCCCCAATTTCTTACTATACTCTGTCACTTTGTCAATAAAACCTAAAAATTGCCTAAAAATATCTTCGAATAGAAAGAAAAAAATTTTGTTCTGTAAAAAGTGGATCCCAATAAATTTGGGTCCAATAGCAACAGCCAGGCCAGTTCCGAACCAATGCATTATATCCAGTATTGTCACTTTTGAAATGAATGCAGTAGACTACTTTAGAGAGTTGTTATAAAACAGTGTGCATTACAGACAGTGCAGACAGTATGGTTCATAAAACACCTCGAACAACTGTTTGCCCCTAGACATTTTTACACTTTCAAGTCCATCCCTCTACAAAACAAGTTTGGACACTCCTGGTCTAAATGATTCACAATATTTCAGAGTTTGAACTGTTTTCAATTACAAGGAAGAGCTGGTACAAAATGCTGAACAATTGAAAAAGCCAGTTAGGTTTTATAGGCAGAGGAACAAGTGGAGGAAGAGGGGAGTACCAATGAAACAATTGGATTAGGCCCAGTGAGAAGAGACTGTTTGATAAATGGCCTGTTTATTTAGCTTTCACTGCGAATGAGGCTAGCTCTGATGATGTGTTGCCTTCCCTCTCTTGCTTTGAGTTCAGAAATTTTTGGACCACTCACCAGTGCACACACAAAGGCACAATTGGCCGCTTGTTGCCAAAGGGTGGGACATCCCGCATTGCGTCCTAATGGCTTTCACAGCTGGGTCTCCCCCCGGCGCTCTCTGTCATCAAGTTTCATCTCACATCAAAAAGACACACCTTAAACTTAGACATGCTCACGTTTCTAGCCTGATGGATATGAGAGTCTTGGATCCTCATAAAGCTCCCGGACATAGTTTCACCTTTGTCATTTTTATGGTTTTTACAGTATGTCCTGTAAGTTGTGCGTATTAAGGTGACCTGGAAAAGTATATGAGCTTGAAGCAATGGGAGATTTTCCTTTTAAGAGCAAAAACAAAAAGTTGGCCTGAAGTCACCTGTGTCACAGTAAAAGTTATAGATGGCTATATAACGTCTTTTGATGCTGCCAATTTTCTCTTTGTGTAGAAACATTATGTTTGAAGTTCAACTTTTCTTTATACCTTGTGATAAGCTGACAATTGCCAAGATTGTTCTCATAATAAAATTAGCACTTATACAAGAGCCTCTTGCACTCTTTTAACCTCGAACAATATTACCAACATTATTTTGCAGGGTTTTTTTTTATTATCCCGCACTTTCTTGACAGTGCTGGTTGGACATACTGCATTTTGTTTTAAATTAAGAAGTGACAGTGGTGCAGCGGGTTAACCACCAGGTCGTTGTGTCCTTAGGCAAGACAATTCACCCACATCGCCTACTCCAGTCACAGTATGTGGCTGGTTGCGACAGGAAGGGCATCAGGTGTAAAAACCTGCCAAATTATTCTGTGACTGGTTTACTGTGGCAGCCCCTAATAAAAAAAGGGAGCAACCCCCCCCCCCCCCCCCCACACACACACACACAAAAAAAAAAAACTTTCTCTGTCAAATGTCACTTGAGAAAACAAAATTTACATATAGTGTAGTTCCTGGCTCTAGGCACTTTTTTTTTTTTTTTTTACTTTCTACTGCCAACTTAATCCAACAAACAAAAAGCTGTCCTAATTGCAAAGTAGCATTAATCCCAGATCAGTTCTTTGAAAAAATTGAGCAAGACTTAAGGCTTATGTCTAGTTTCCTATGTTAGACTCCTACCCACTATAACCACGATTTCTAAGTCTTCACAGTGCTTTTTCTATGAACATTTTTTGACTTGGTCTCATTTCATAAGCCATCCATGGTGAATACATGTGAGAGAGAAGGTCTGTCTGTGTATGTCCCGTGTGTGTCAGCCCTCCAACTAACCTCAGTCTCTCTCTTTTAGGACCACTGGTTTTGGCGAGTGAGAGACAACGCAGTGATGCCAGGTTACCCAATGCTCATCAGTGTGTTCTGGAGAGGCCTGCCACCGAAGATAGACGCCGTGTATGAGAACAGCGAGGGCAAGTTTGTCTTCTTTAAAGGTGAGCTACTGGCAACGCGCCTTTCAAATATCCTCACTCAACTGTCCCATGACAAGTATTACATCCCGTAGCATATAGCTTCAGATTAGTGTCTCGTGCATCTCCATTATTCATCCATGAGCATGTTCTTGTTAGCTGGCTGTCTTAATATAAGCTGATGGCTCCTTAGTATTCTGCCAACATCCGTGTATGTGTGCCCGTTCCCAGAAAACAAACAGAGGATTTTATCTTTAATATCTGCTTCATGTTATCGGGCTCGCTCAAAGAACCGCCTTGATCTTATCTGCGAGTGTTTGTGCGCTGCTCGGTGTAAATCAGTGGAAGATTAAAGCAATGTTTTGCTCACTTGGCTGGAAAATCTGCCATAATCCACTAGTTTTAACTCTTAATAAGTGATGCTATGTTTAGATGCACTGGCAGCAATAAGTTGTTGTCCTAAATTTAAGCAGTGGCCAGACAAAAATACACCATAAGTTAATTAATTCTGGGCATCAAAAAATACCATTCAGTGTCTGCAAATGATGTAATCTTGCCCATAGCATTGCATTATTTTTAAGTGGTGGGTGGAATTATTTAGTCATTTTAAAATATGCAGACATTTAGATTAATGGCTTTATTGACTGATATTACCAACCTTCGATATGCAGCCATACAGTACTTCAAGTATAGCAAAATGAATGCAATATTAAACACACACCTAACTCTATAAGGTAAATGAGAGATTATAAAGAAGACCTTTTAAATGATAAATTACTTATATGGATAGTCTTAATACTAGCATTTGTATTCATAATAGCGGTGATAGAGTTAAATTTATATCCTACTAATAAACTCAAGCACTATGTACTGTGTTAGCTGCTTTGTTGGTTTACAGAGGGAGCAACAGCTAAACAGCTACGCTATATTTCCAAAAGTATTTGCTCACCCACCCATATAACTGAAATGGGATTATGGTGTGGGGTTGTTTTTAGGAGCTGGGCTTGGCCCCCTTAGTTCCAGTGAAAGGAACTCTGAATGCTTCAGCACCAAGAGATTTTTGACAATTCCGTGCTCACAACTTCGTGGGAACAGTCTGGGGATGCCCCCTTCCAGTTCCAAATTGACTGCGCACCAGTGCACAAAGTCCTGACCTCAACCCGATAGAACACCTTTGGAATGAATTAGAGTGAAGACTGCGAGCCAGAACGCCAGACACTGACGTTGAACAAGAACATCAGACACATAGATGTTTGACGTAGATAGATGCAAAGGGTGGGCCGACATCATATTAAACTTTATGGATTAAGAACTGGATGTCACTTAAGTTCATGTGTGTAAAGGCAGGTAAGCTAATACTTTTGGAAATATAGTGTGCCACCTCAAGTATCCAGGACACTTTTAGATTTTAGCCTTGAGCTGGTACAGCCTAAATACGTGCATATGGTCAGAATTGTGATCTAGCCACTCAAACATAAGCCATACATTGTTGGTTTCAATAATCATCTTGTCTATAAATCAAACTACAAGGCATCACAAGCCAGAGCTTTGTGCTGGTCCCAAGCGCACTGGGAGGCACATGATTTGCTGTGGCAACCCCCGGGTAAGAAAAGACCTTTATATGTTTTGGTTTGCCAGTTTATTCATTGCATATGCATCCCTGTCTGCTTAAACGTCCACACAGCTTATGTTGTTTAGTAAAATGGTCTATAGACTTGTCTAATTCAGAAGAGCCAGCATAGTCATTGTAACTCTTATACTCCACAGACAAGATCTGTCTGCACATTCAAATGGAGACTAAGTCAGCCCAAAACACAATAATTTAACGCTAATTATGTCTAAAACTGAAAAGCTACTTAAAAGACAGAGCAAACAAACACTCAGCCCTATTAAAACTCCCATCATGCACTGCAGGCAGAGAGGAACAGAGACAGACGACTACAGATGTGGCACTGATGAAAGCGATGAAAAGTCTGCCGGGACACCAGTCTTCACTCAAACACGTTTCTATTTTCAACACCAAACAATTCCTGGAAACACAGACTACTGGTCCAGTTGCTGACGTGTGATTTAGGAGCTTCTTTTCCATTCAGGCCAAAGGGACTACCCACGGATTTGGAGTATTTGTACTATCAGAATACGCACAGCTGATTTCCCAGTAGACCTTATCCCGGCTGCCCCCATTTGGAGAGAAGTATTTGGAAGAAAGTCGGTCAGGAAACTAAACCATTTTGAGTCCTTGTTCCATCAAGATATACACCGGCTAAGGCTTAGGGCTGCATGCTATCACAGAGGACATTTGTAAGCAACACCACTGTCTGCATGTACGTACTACTGTAGTATTAAAGTTGGCATGGGCAGGTTTGCGCTCCTATGAGAGACATACACAAATCTCTAATGTATTGTGGGTTTAGACAGTGAAATTTAGGGTAATTTGGATGTGATTACGATAAATGGTTCACACATTTTGCCTGTCTTATGATTTACTATGTGAACAAACGACCCACAAAAACAGTAAAAGGGAGCTGATAATAACATCCACACATGTTCTGTATTAAGCAGTCCCTGTGTGGGCCATGCAAAGCACACGAGTATATATTTTTTTGAGCAAATCTTGATCCTATGTAACGCTTTTGCGGTGAGCTGGAGATGCCACAGCTGTCGCGACATCAAAGCAGGCCAGAAAGCTCTGAAGATGAACCAGACTTTAATGTGGAGAGCTCATCGTGTCGAGCTTTAATGGGTGAAATTAATTAATGTGAGTTGGAAAAGAAGAAATTTAAATATTTTTGAATTATCCCGGGTGTGGTGCGAGTCAAAAAGTCACAGGAAGCATGATCCAGCGTTCGTGAAGCCATAGAGGAGAAAAAGGTGCAATGACAGGAATTTCCTTTTCCAAAAGAACAGTCCTCTACAGGTCTCTGGTCCTGCTTTGATTTCGCCTACACCCTGTCCTACCGTTCCTTCTTCCTTTACGTACATCGATAACCCCCAACTCCCCTCACTTCCTCAGGCCGTACTGTGTCAGGACTTTTTAAGGTTACACATCACATGCATGACCTTTGAGAAGATGGAGAATGGCTCTGAATGTCGCGGCAATCAATTACTTTAGGCTGAGTTCCTGTGTTTGACATCGCCAGGTCATAAGAGTGCGCCACACTTCGTCAAATGATTTTTCCAAAGATTTTATTAATGGTTTTCAATGCTTTGGGCTCATCTTTTTGTAAACTAGAGTCAGAGCAATCCAGTCTACAAACTAAATGCCCCTGGTGGTCTCGTATATAGTTTTAAAACCATATCTTTTTATTTTGCTGTACAGTTCCTGAGCAATATATGATCACATACTGAACTTAAATTACAAGTTTACATGTTTTATAATTTTAAACGAGGATTGCAATTTTAGGCAATGGTAAAGAATCTACTAAAACTAATCATCTGTATGTTACTAGCCCCCTGTGGCTTGAGGTAGCTTGTTTGGCCTTATCTGGCAATGGAACAAAATCTTTTTCAAACATCCTGGATCCAGACAATTCAACCATTACTGACTATAATTACTTCAGTTATCATGCCAACAAATCAACTAACACAAAATTGCAAAAACAAGATATTGTACTAAGTTAATAAGAAAGAGAATAAGTGATTAATGATTGTGCAATAGAAACTAACTATAGCTTCAGATAAGCAGTGATTTCTGTCTCTGCCTCCTTCACGTTTTTCATGCAACATATGTCCCCAATCTCTCCCCCCTCCCCTCAGCTGCCCTCACTTCCTCTCAGTCCACCCTGCGCCTCCACCAGTGAGGGAAAAAAAGCATTTCCTGGGGTCACACCGTGTCAAAATGTACCGTTGTTTGACCTCATTACTCCACAGGAAAAGGGAGGGACAGCGTTTTTAATGAGAAAAAGAAGTAACACAGCTTTTAAACTCTGAAGAAAGGCATAAGACATTCATTGCCAAAAGTACTAAATGTATTCTTGTTTTCAGGTGTGCATGGATCCCAGGGGCTTAGAAAGTTTTACAAAAAGGTTTCACTGTTCGCTCTGCCAATTCCCCCACAAGGCCCGTTGCTTTTTCTTTTTATCACAGCTAAGCAGTTCCCGGTTCACCTTAACAAGACTGAAAGTTCTCAGAGTACCTCCAAGCATGAGCAAGGACAAGATGTCACTGTATGTGTGCGCCCAATTTTAACAGAGCAAAACATCAACATGAATAGCGTATTACAATTCAACAGGTCATTGGTGCATGTTGTGTTTCAATGTTAAAATGTTTTGCAGAAATCCTCGCTGTTACTTGTACTTGTATTAATCTTTTTGGCTCTCTCCTTCTGTGTTGCAGGGAAGCAGTACTGGGTGTTTAAGGACACTGTACTACAGTCGGGGTACCCTAAGGACATCTCCCAGTTTGGCCACGGCATGCCAGCGCAGAGCATCGAGACTGCTGTGTGGTGGGAGGACGTGGCAAAGACATACTTCTTCAAAGGGGACAGGTGAGGACAAGTTTTCTAATGCTGAAGACTAAGTTGGCAAAAACGTCTCTCCAGTTATGTCCTTCTTATAATTTTGTTCACTATTAGGCATGCACATGTTTGTCTGTGCCATTATAATGTACAGTATTTCTAAAGTCCACACTAATGCCTACTTTGAAACAGCATTTACCATGTTACTTTTGCCAGTAAAAAAAAAATCTCTAATGTGAAGTTGTACAGTATCTAGTCAGAAACCACACAAAGTAGGCCACACATTATTATTAATATTATTATTATTATGATTATTATTATTATTATTAGGATACACTGCTTGTTCATATTTATACTGTAATTTTTGTAATATTTTAAACAATCTCTATTCACATATAATATTCTTTCTTCTAATTTAGTTATACATGAAATAAGAGTCACTGTTATTTTGGCTTTTATTCATTGTGAAATACCACTAGAAACATTATTATGAATTGCTCCAACCATATTGTCTTCCTCCATAAGAAATTATGTTTTATTTTCTGCATTTTTTCTGCTTTATTTGATAGGACAGCTAAGTAATGATAGGAAATCATGGGGAAGAGAGCAGGGAAAGACATTTGGCAAATTGTTTTGAGTCCAGATTCAAAACCACAATGCCAAGACAGGCTGTAGTTTCCCTGTATATGTGCCGCAGCTCTACCATCTGAGCTATATCATGGCACCATACAAATTTGCAAAGAAAGAAATATTGTCATTATCAAAAAGTCTAGAGTTTTTCCTTTTTAAAATATTATGCAACTTCAAAAATTGAGAGCAGTACCTTGAAATGCCCCCTTTTAGCTTTTATTAAACCCAACATTAAAAAAGTGTCAGGTATTTTGACAGTAATTATATTAGTGCAGATGTAGCCTTAATTTACACATAAAATTATCTTTCTGAACTCGAAAAACCCTGTTGCCAGCCAACCAACAAACTCTCGTGGGCACTATACTTTATACACAAGTTTATACCTCCACCCACTGCTTTTCAAACATGTGTATAATAACATATCTATTGACATACAGAGTTGGTTTTATTTGGGTGCCTTATGTCTATGGGAAAGACTACATCAGATGTTTTGCTGTAATTATTGTCTTTATTGTCTACTCATGTTTTATGTGCATGTTTGCAATTAACACAAACAAACAAACAGTAATCTCTTCCAGCACTGTGCAGTTTTTTTTTGTAAAGACAGATTACATTTTTTTGCATATTTACAGTGTATAATTGCTGCGTATACCCCATGAATCCATAATACAAACCGCCATCTGCTGCTAATTCAATCATCTCCGGTGAACACCTGCTTTGTTTCCATTGTTTTTCCTGCGGTTGATCATTTGTTTGCGTTTAGGTACTGGCGCTACAACGAGGAGATGAGAACCATGGATCCTGGATATCCCAAGCCTATCTCAGTGTGGAGGGGTGTGCCTGAGTCGCCACAGGGGGCCTTCGTGGACAAAGCCAACGGTACGATTCGCTCTGCCCAATACTCTCCGCTCTGGCAACAGCTGTGCAGTCATGTGCCAGGATACATTGATTTAAGCAACCACTGGTACGGCACGAGGAGCTAAAGCGGGCTAGCATTGATTGAAATTTGCCCCAATTATTTTTGCTCGTGCCGTAGCTTGTACTGCATGGCACACTTCCACACATGCAACACCGGAGGAAAGAGGGCAGTGGGTGTCACGAATGAAAGATGAAAAGAGGTCAGCTTAATGCATTTTGAGGGCTGAGAATCTAAAGTACTTAAGAGACATTTTGGGGAAAAATTTAGATTAATATACAGTATATAATGAATATCTTCATTGTATTGCAAATGAGTTATTGACCAAAAACCAAAACAAAGGATTCAATCAGTGCCAAAAGGTCATAAGTGCATTTACATTTCCGGAAAGTTCAGTAATGGCTGTTAAGGAGAGTTTTAAGTGATTCTGTACCAGATACGGACCAAAGACACTAACTTCACTCACCAAAAGAACAAAAGATTAGTTTTAGACCATTTTGAGATGCAGACCAAAGATACTAACTTCACTCAACAAATGAACAAAAGATTAGTTTTAGTGGATTCTTTTACCATTGCAAGATATAAAATGTTTTGTGTCCCCGACTCTATAGGATCTTTGAGTCTAGGCCTGGGCATTGTGTCTTTTTGCAAGATAGGACCAGTGCCATGGAAAACATCTATGTTTAAGTTTTCATCGCCTTTGTTAGACTTTCACTCTGGTTTGTAGTGGATAAATAACTGTTAGTATCTGTGCCTGTAAATATTTTAGCTTCGAGGACTTGATGTTTTAGGAAAAGTCAGATCAAATTGTTGTTATTTTTTTAGATTATAGGGCCTGAATTTGTTGTGAGTGAAAGCATATTGCTCCATCTCATGTTGGACCCAGTTGGAGCAGGACAGTGGAAAGAAAAAAAGACATGACCACCACTGGGCGCTTATTCCGGTTTAAGCCAGTCGGACGGCTTGTGCGGGGCGGGTGGTTCTAGATTGCAGAGCATATCCTTCAGCCAATCAGGGAGTGCATTGGGACACAAAACCATCCCCATTGGATGTCTTATGCCAGGTGGGATAGGGCCTTGGCAGAGTTTAAATCTGAGAAAAAAAAAAAAAAGCAGGACAGGTGGTGCTGAACAGTCAGGCCATCTGCGCTGTGTCCCGGTGCCAGGAGTGGGGCAGGTGGAGCGGGCACCAATCGGACCATGAAGGGTGCAGAGGTATCAGAGAGAGTACCATGACTGTTTGCATTAGTATTTTTCTTTGTATATACACAATGTCAGGCCATGTTGATGTGGCACACTGACAGTGACCCAGATAACCAGGCCTAATGGAGTGTGCTGCTGATTATAGTACATTAAGCAGAGGCCTTAGGGGAGTTTTGACCGAGCTCTAACCCATAAGACCTCATCCACTCATGCCTCTCCTATCGTTCATGCTGTTTGGATTATACTTGTGTTTAATGAACCCATCATTGTGCCTGTTGCTTTTGGGGATTTATCAGTTTTATAAAAGAGCTGTTCTGCCTCATTTGCTGTTAGTGACTGAGGAAATGCAATGTGTAGCACAGGTTAAGCTAATCACAGCAGTCAATCAAGCATTTAATTGTTACGTTTTACAGTAGGTTGTTTGCACTTAGCCACACGACCCTCTACACTTCCTAAATACTCTTTTGTTAAAACTCAGTTTTAATAGTAAAAGATTTTAGCTCTAACACATTAACCTGTATGGTTGTAGTCGACCAAAGAGTGATTAGCCCAGTGATTAATCGACCTAATCAGCCCAGGAAATATGGGGGGAGGGAAATTACCAGTGTGTCTGACAAAGAAATGACGTTGTTTTAAAGAGGTATAAAAACATTAAGAAAAGATGGCTGTAAAATGTATTGTTAACTAAATATTAGCAATGTTATCTTGAATAAAAAGAAAAATAAATGTTATTAAGAATAATTTTTGCTACATTTGCTGATGCAACTAATTGACCAATAAAATTTTAGTCGGCCAACACCTCGCTGACAGATTAATCGACAAAGCGACCAGAGGTTGTCAGTGCTACTAGCCAGGCCCTCCAGATCTATTCACTTTCCTTAAAAACTAAATTGTGTCTGGTCCGTCTTTTGGCTTTCTGTCTTCTGTCAAACTTGAAAGAAATACTGCTCATACTTTACTAAAGAAAAATTACTGTTGCTCCAAAATTATGTTATAATATACTCATGTCAAGTAAAACTCAACAGAATAATTACTTGAGACAAAGTAAAACATGCTTTGTTTGCAGTTTGCAAATACAGAATATATTGCTACTACCAGCCCTATTAATAGCCTATTACTATTACTATAGTGCTAAGATTACTGATACTTAAACTGCTACAACAACTATGGCCACTGAGACTACTACTGTTAGTACTACTACTACAATTATCTAGTTACTTTCTACCAAGTAATTATGATCAAAAGCTTGTGCCAGTACTGGATTTCACAATAATCATGAGCTAGTAGAGCTACCATTTTGGCAAATACAAAGCAAAACTAAAAGCATTATTATTAAATCTAATCTAATAAATTAGCTCTGAGCCACTGTTCCCTGTGGTGTGAACTTCGCCACTGCCTTGACATATTCATCCTTATTCATCCACCAGCTTCTGTGAAAGGCCTTTGCTTGTCTTTGCACCTTTTCTTCTCCTCTCAATGTGAAGCACTGCCTTTGCCGCTGTATCCATCCTTGCCTCCCTCACTACACATTTAAAGCATTTCCTCTCTCATTTTTCATGGCCAGAGTGGGCATGAATAATAAATAGTGCAAAACAAAGTGTAACAGGGGCCGTGAGCTGTGTGCAGTTTACTCAGCATATTCATAACGCTGCACTGTAGCCTCTTTTAGCATATTATTCTAATATTAGCTTCATTGTGTGTCTTTTCGAGTGGTCTCTATAGTGAGATACAGTGGCCCTCAATACTTCTCTATAGGAGGTCATCTTATTTAATGCTGACTTGCTGTATGTAGCATTAACTTTTGTGATACTGGGATGCTTGCCCAAAACTCTGTTGCTCTGATTTGAGTAGGATCTTAGTGGTTTATGTCCTGCTGTTAGCTGATGGTTTCTGGTTGGCTGTCTTTTATGACCACATATACGGTAATTAGTCCCAGTGGATGGTCAGATACATCTCGGCTGAACAATTAAACTCAGACTGAAGGAATGACTCAGAGCTGGAACAATAGAAGTGGCTTTGCGAAATGTTTTTAAATGTTTGACCTGCGTGACCCTAGTTAACTCAGAGGTTTGACTCTTTGCAACACTGTGCATGAGAATCAAAACAAAGGCCAGCTCCCATCTCAGTAAAAAACACACACATTTACTAATATATTCCTAACAAGAAACAAACAGTATTTTCTATACAACTTCAACAAAACACTTTTTTTACACTACTTAGTTTGCTGACAGTGGCCTGAGTGAGTGTTGCTTGTTAAAAATATGAAATATGAAGATAATGGAAAGTGCCATTCAATAATTAATAGTTAAGTTTATTTACAGAGCAAATCTTGTAATTAAAAGTTCTTCTTGCCATGTCAAAATAAATGTCCAGTCAGAGCCTTTTACCTAAAATGTTGTGCATCCATTGAAGTCCTGGTTTAGATGTGGTTTAGTCCATGCTCTAATCACTGCTTTTCACTGACATCAACATGTTACTGCTGCTTTAGCTTCGCACCACTGGCTACCTGTACGTTTTTACAATTGATTTTAAGATTTTACTGGTCACTTTTAAAACTCTTTTTTTTTTTTTGCACCCACTTACAATACAGAGTTATACCCCACAAACAGCCTTAGATCCTTGGGCAGGTTGCTGCGAGCTGTTCCCAAGTCGAGACTCAGGACCAAAGGTGATAGATCTTTTTCGGTCCAAGCCCCATGACTTTGGAACGACCTGCCTGAGGAGATAAGGCTGGCACAATCAGTATCATCTTTTAAATCTCTTCTTAAAACATACTTTTATAGACTGAATTTATTTATTTATGGCTTTATTTATTCCTCGTTCTCTGACTGTCTGCCAATTGCAATGTATATATGCCCATGTCTTTCTTTTTTTGCTGTTGCTGTTTGTTGCTGTCTTATTTATGCTGTTTGTAGTTCTGCATTATTATTATTATTTTTATTATTATTATTATTGGTTAGCCCTGAGTCTAACACATTATTTATGGAGCATTAAAGGTACTTTAAGCAGCATGGCCCTGTATTGGTTTGAGAACGGTATTTTCTGGCTGGATGATCAGCAATGCAGTTTTAAAACCAAAACAAAAAGTGCAAACAAAAATAGCTTGGCCATTACGTAGAAATTATTTTTAATTGATAATAACTCAACTGAACCATTGTTATCAGTAAAACTAATATTTGATTTAAATTAAAATCTTAAATTTTGATTCAATTTATGTTATATCTTGGCACAGATGTGGGTAATTTTTATGAAGTATTAAAAACATTTACTGCTCATAGCTCCTTTAACAATAGCTATTGCATATCCTATGTTTTTCTTATACTGTGCAGCTCTATTGTCCAGTCACTTGTACTTACAGGCTTTATATTTTTGTCTCTCCAGGTTTCACCTACTTCTACAAGGGTAAGGAGTACTGGAAGTTCAACAACCAGTTCCTGCGAGTAGAGCCAGGATATCCCCGCTCCATCCTCAAAGACTTCATGGGCTGCGAACTCACACCGATTGACCCGGACCGGCAGCCGAATGACGACGGTAACTCAGACGTCATCATCGAACTGGAGAATGAGGCGAGCACGGTGAAGGCCATTGCCATCGTTATCCCGTGCGTTTTGGCGCTGTGCTTACTGGTGCTGGTCTACACGGTGGTCCAGTTCAAGAGGAAGGGCACGCCGAGGCACATACTGTACTGCAAACGCTCCATGCAGGAGTGGGTCTGAAGTGGGACACAAATTGACTACAAGGGTGGGCTATCGGAAAGGGGGAAGAGACAGCACCAAAGTACAGCGGTGTTCTCTGCTGAAGCGATTAGAAAAGAGGAGGACTTGAGAAGTGGACGGTTTGAAACGAAGCCGCAGCTCCTCTTTTTCTATTGGATCTGACGTGTTCAGATTGAGAGACTGCTCCAAATCCCAGCCTTTTGAACAACAGGGAGACAGCCTGGGGGATCTTTGCCTAATAACGACCCTCACAAAAGAAACGCAAAGAGGGTCTGCATCACTTTGTATCTCAGAAACTTGACTTCCTACATCCCCGTCATTATTTTTTTATTATTTAGATTTTTTTTATTTTGCCCGACTGCTCTTAATCTTTCAGGGGGACACGCATTCTTCCCACTTAGGCACTGCAATGTCATCTGCCCTATCAGGTTGTTGATTTAAAAACAAAAAAACAAGAATTTTGTATTTTACTGACCCCAAATTTTTTTAATTTGACTTTTTTAAAAAAAGGTCCTCACTGTTCCCTTTAAAAAAAAACTGAGGAAGAGACCAAACCAAACCAAATAAAATCACTTTCTCTCCAAAGAGGATCGCATTTTTATGTTTTTAATTATCAACATTAATTTTCCGTCCCTCCTCTGGATCCTTGCAGTGATTAGGAGTCAGGGAGCTCTGACTGTTGTGGCAGTCTGTTTGAGACACAGGGGCCAAATTATTCTGCAATATTTTAACTCGCCTTAATTATGATTCATACGACTTGTGCTTGGTTTTGCTGTTTTGGTGTTGTTGTTTTTTTTTTGTTTTTTTTTTTTGTATACTGCTCTTTTTTTCTTTGTTTGTAAAAGGAGCTATTGAGCTTCTTGTGATTTCTGGATTTAATACATTACCCAGAATTCCTCGGCACTGGCTTGCTGAGCTGTTCTGGGACCTGAATATACAGTAGGGTCAGCCTGTATCGAGAGTAATGTATTGTGAAGGAAAAGTTTTGGAGTAAAGCCACTATTTTTGTGTGTTAAGATATTTGTTACTGTTAGTTATTTGAATTAATTTCTGGTCCATGTTACCCTCACTCATTTCAACATTGCATCCAAATGGTCATTCTGTATGGTTTTTTCGAATCAACAGACCATTTACTAAAACAAATAAATGCTATTGACTGCCTTGTTTGAGAGAGCTCACGGACGCCTACAGTTCCCAGAATGCATTGAGGAACCACCACATGACACAACCAAGACAAGATCAGTGCCTGTGTCAAAGTGCATGCAAGCATCAACACTCAGTCCTCCTCAACATGGCTTCAGGAGTCATCTTAAAAATACTAAATGCTCTTATTTTTGTACATTACTTGCAGCCCGAACTACTTTCCTATGTAACCCTGAGGTACCAGTTAATACTTAAAGAGAAAAGTCTTAAGATTCCAGTGGTACATGAGAAATAATTGAATTGGCAAATGTAATTGGCCTTAATTGAAAATGAACATTTGCATACACGGTGTCTTCAATGTCCTACCAGTCTTTGAATGTGTGTCTGTCATGATTGCATACTGTTTTATTTTTATTTTTTTTTTATTTTTTTCTTTAGTGTTTTCTGGTCAAAACAAATGGGACATCTCACAATGACTGCTTTGTGTAAGACTTTGGGACAACCAGAATTGTGTCCTGACAGAATGAATAAATTGATCCATATACAACTAACAACCGCCTCTGACGCTGCTCATTTCTGTCTCTCTCTGCTTGTGTGAAACTTTTAACTCACTTGAACTCGACAGCGGCAGTTTTGATCACATCCAGGAAGGAGAAGCTGACCTTTGAATATTTGCGAAATGTCAAGTGCTGTCAATATTGACAAAACCACCGACAGTCAGTGTAGTGGGGTTGGTTTAAAGGTGAACAGACGTTGGTCTGTCTAATAAACCGAGATTGTTTCTGTTGAACACATTTTCAATTATAATCTTTATTTCAGCAACATTTCACCTCAAGAAAACTGTGAGAAATGGCTCAAACAGCTGTAAATTGAACTGACCTTGACATTACATTAGAGTTTTATCGGCATATTCCTACACTTCCTGGAAACATTTTGTTAGTTCTGTAAACTTTAAGGTGAGGCCTTAGATAAATGATACATAATTGCATTTTATAAACCAATAGGAAATGTGAATTTGGGATTTTGCCCCTCTGAGGCTGTGGTAGTGGAGGACAATTTAAAGTAAATAAATAATTAGAACAAAGAATAGATGGGGTTAAGATTAAGGTAGACTCTATTATCTCCGTAGGGAAAATTTGTTCTCCCCCATCCTTCAGTGCCCCTGGGGCGACCTGTCAGGAGCAGTGGGCAACCACAGTGCAGCAGTGCAGATCTCAAGCCAGGATCCTGGTCAGAAGAACCTAATTGGATTAGCCTACTGTGCATGTTTCAGGTTTAAGGAGCACCCAGAGAAAGCCAACCCAGACACAAGGACAATATGCAAACTCCACACAGAAAGGTCCTACACAGTCCAGGATTCAAACCCAAGACCTTCTTGCTGTGAGGTGACAGTGCTAACCACTATGCCGCCAAGCCAGGTACATGCTGGTAGAGTGGTTAGCACTCCCTCAGCAAGGTGCTTGTTGGTTCAATCCCTGGGCTGGTTGACTACAGTGTCTGAGTGGAGTCTGCATGTCTCTCCTGTGTTTCTGTGTGTTCTCTTCAGCTTCTCACACCGTCAAAAAAGACATGCATGATACCAGTAAATAATTGTATCTTGTAGGTTGTGTCCCGCTTGAAGCCCATAGTTCCCGATATAGGCTCCAACCACTCACAACCTTGACAGACACTGCCAGGACACAAATAAATGAATGAATGAAATGAAAGGGGAATAAGTGAGTACAACACACTATAATGAAAACTGAGAAAACCCCAAAAATGTCTGTCATATATTTTGTTTCTGTTAATTAGAAAAGGCTGTGCTAAAGCTAATATTTACATTTATTTAAACATATTTTAGGTATTTTATGTCTGGCAGTGCAGACGGAGAACAGACAGACCTGTATCAGCACATCAGTATAAACGCGAGTAAACACAGACGGACTGGGCCAGCAGCAGGAAAGATAAACATGAAAGGGCATATGGTTTCATATGAGTTGCTCTGGGACACGGAGCTTCGGGACACTGCTATATTTTTGGGTGGCGAGATAAAATCTGGACTTCAGATGTACCAATCCAGTGGTGCGGTTCTGACATTTACCATGGAGCCACTATGAAATGGGAGCCATCCACCGTCTGTTTATTCGAGCTTTTACTTTGACATGTTTGTTGTACAGTTGGTGAGGGCACAGGGAGAGGTCGCACAAGTTTACCGACAATGGCTACTACACAGAATTTGTGGTTAATGCTCTGCTTAAAAGCATTGCACTCCATTGAAACTGAATCAAAAAGACATGACATACTCTGCTATGTCTCTATTTTTACTTTGTCCCATGGCTCTCATTGTCTGTGTTTTCTTTGTAAGGTCTCCATCAAGTACCAGGACTTATGCTGCAGCAGTTCACTTAGGCTAAATTTAGACTGCAGGAAAAAGTGGCCCAAATCTGACTTTTTGTCCATATGTGACCCATATCTGATTTTTTCATGACATTGTGAACAGAACATATCTGATTTTTTTTTTTTTTTTCAATTCGACCCAGGCCACTTTCATATGTGCTCCTAAATCAGATACCAGACAGCCCAATTCTGTGCTGGAGGAGGCAGGAACTGTCCCGATCAAATGATAACAAGCATGGCAGACAGCGCTGATGAAAAAAAGTCAGGTTTCAAACTTAATTTGTTTGTAAGATGACAATTCTGAGATGAAAAATATTAAAGAATGAGGATTGAGGAGTGTCGCCTTCAGTGTCAGCGAAGCCCCTCACATCACTATCCCACCACTACTCCAGGCTCTGCCACATCTTCTGTGCATGCGGGTCACTTCAGAGCCAGAAGACAGTTCACACTCAAGACTGATGGAAGTCACGTTTAAAATGTAATGTGAACAACCATGCAAAAAAAAAAATCAGATTTCAGCAAAACTGAGCAAAAACTGAGCATTAAGACCTGGAGTGTGAACATAGCCTTAGAGACACACGTGAGTAAAATAATAATCCATTCTATATTGCTTGCTAGGAAATAGATATTTAAACCATAGCCTGTATACTAACATGAACGCAGAGTGAAATAAGTTGACCAAAACAGTAGGATGTCTTTTTATAGTTTCTGCAAAGCAATCTACCGCCGACCGATATAGAGCGGCGTGATGGAGCTTTTGTGATTGTTGCAAAACCCTGCACTCAACCAGCCATGCTCCCCTTTTTATGTTTTAACCTTTTTTTTTAATGCAGGCCACAGCAACAGCTTGACCCCACAGTGACCTTCAACCAGCTCCTTTCAGGCCCATAACCAGCACAAGGATATACGGAGCTTAATATAAAAGAGGCCATTAACCACTGCACTGTAAGTACTCCCAGGTTAAACGAGAATGTATGACTTTGGCTCTGGATGTAATCATTCAAGTTTTGAGCCAATGACAGGAGCCACAGCAGAGAGAGGAGAAGGAAGGAGGAGATTGGACTAAAATAGCAGCTAAGGAAACAGCCCTGGCCAAAGTAAGGTCAATTTTGCCCCGTGTTTTAGCTTGGCAGACGCACAGGCAGCTGGACCCACAGGGACCGTTCAGCCAGTTATGAGGTTGACATGTAAAAAAAAAAAAAAAAAGCTAAAAACACTGCATCAAGTATGGACAAGATGTAGGGCAGCCAAACCAGGCAGGCTGACATAACGTTTTAAAACAAACATCCATTTTCTTTCACTTTAATTAGGAGTGACATGTTGGCAGTTGCAGTTAGCATTGCCTTTTGCCATTAGCCAAAGTTGTAGAATAAGCGCTTATTAACCTCGAACAAGATTGTCCCATGAAGTCAAACAACAAACTGGGCTAACCAATATCACAGTTTGAGAACCACTGGCTTATAGCATTTTCCACTGCCGTTTGTCTTTGAATGTTCCACTCTGTCCACAAAAAAACACATTTGAAAGCTGTGTCCATGCACCAGTGGCTGCAAAATGTCAAGTTAGGCTTATCCACTTCCAATTTCTACCATAACTTAATTTACAATGTGATTCACAAATTCTCTACCAAATATTGTAGTCAAAAAGATGGTTATTTTCTATGCATTCTGATAACATGGTCAAAAAACTTTTATTCCTCACAAATGCAACACGTGCCCTTTCCGAAACCAATCCCTACTCCTTTGCCTTACTCACTTCCGCTGCCCTCTCTGTGAAGCCACACTCATGCTGCTTTCAGGCGCACTCCCCTCGCTCTGACGGAACCCGGGAACGCCCCTTCCATGCAGAGCCCACAATCATCACAATTTCATATAAAATCCGTAGTTAACATAAAGAAGACAAAGCTGTATAATGGTTTTATGAGTGTTAATCCACCTGAACTCATTGTGCAGTTTACAAGTCAAATGCATCAAACTTGCACAAACGTTTTTTTCTAGAACCAATAAAGATAAATTTGGCCTTAGTCACATTTTCTCTTTAATTCATAAATGTCTCCAAGACAGTAATAAATGTCCAGATTGACACGTTATGCTCTAAGATGAACGCAGAAATGAACTTGTGTGGAGCGTTTTGCAAATGGAACTGAAGTGCGCTGATACACACAGCCAGCAAGTCTGCACCGGACCACACTCGCTATGGAGGAACTAATAAGCTCCTTTCCCTTCATCAGTTTTGGACAGTCCTTAATGTGGTGGAGCCTTCACATGAACACACAAACTGAGTGGAAGTGCATAGGGCAAGGGAGTAGAGAGTCATTTTGGAAAGCTCACTTTAAAAGAGGACAGGTTACCCAGAGTTAACATACAAGAACATCTAGAGGCGAGGAGATACATTTTGGCTTTTACACATAGTAAGCTATGCAGTAAGACAAAAAGGAAACAACAGCTAATTTGTAATACATATTGACAGCAGTGCATCTTTCTACCTGATCTAATCTTTTTTTTTTCTTTTTTGTGTACAGTGCAGTAGGCTGGCTTGTCAGACAAAGACAGGACTAAAACTAAATTAGAAAGAATATGGACTTCAATAGACTCCTGACTACCACCAGAAGAGGTCTGTGTACCATCAGCAGTACCCGTGCCACCGTTTTACAGTTCTTACTGTTGTCGTCTGTCTTTCAGTGTTACACTTTGTTGATCAATAAACACATTTGAAAGCTGTCTCCACGCGCCAGTGTCTTGTCCATCATGCCCTCGGTTCATGCTTGCGAGTTCCTGTCCCGCTCCTACATCTCCCTGCAGGAGCACCCTCGCTCTCTCTCTGTGTTGTGACATGACAGCTCGACATGTTAGCAGCGTGACATGATCAAGCTCCACTGCACTTTCAGATACCTCTTTTTAAACCTCACTCCATGTGTTTGACTATGAAAAAGCCATCTCAGGGGTTTTATTTTTTGAAACTTTTCTCATGTCCCCAGTTTGATCACGCGTCTGCATTTTATGACATCCTTTCCACAGTCATTCAGATTGTCAGTCATGTTTTCAGAGAGGCAAATGGAGCTTATTTTCCCTTCTTCGGGAAAAGGGGAATAGTTATTCTCAGTGTTTGGCGTTTGACAGATCAAAGCCATCTGCAAACCTCCTCCAGGTCTATTCAGAGGCAGACAGTTTTTCAGCTCACTCCACAAGAGGCCATCTTCATATTTCACCAACCTGCAAACTAAAAGTATGTTTTTTTTTTTAAAGAAAGCTTTTCAAAACATACTTTTACTTTCAGATAAATTTTAGAGTCAAAAAAACTTTTTTTAATCTGAAAAGAGTATAGGAATACACCGTAACATCCATAGCAAAGTGGCAAGTAATAGCAAAGTACTAGTTGAAGCAGAATTGGTAAAAGCTGTGGTAGTAGTAACACTACTCAAGGAGTAGTGGTAGTATCAGTAGTAGTGGTGGTAAAAATAGTTGTAGTAGTAGTAACGATAGTAGTAGTACTTAAACAAATTTAAATACAAATCTATTTATAAAGTATCTGTTTACCTTCATGGCAAAGTGGGTAGTAATAGTAGTAATAATAGTTTAAGTAGTAGCAGTAGTACATGTAATGGTAGAAAAAGAACAGTAGTAGTAGGAGCAGATGTGGGGATAGTGGTAGTAGTAGCACAAGTTGTTGCTCTAGGAGTAGTGGTAAAAGTAGTAGTAGTGCTAGTAGTACTAATAACAATAGTAGTAGTATATTATAATTAAGCAAACTTAAATACTAATCTGTTCATTCAAAGTGAGTAGTAATATTAGTAGTAATAGTAGTGGTATTAGTAGCAGTAGCTTAGTAGTAGTTGTAGTAGCAGATATGGTGATAACAGTAGTAGTAGTTGCACAGTAGGTAGTAGTAGTTCTAGTAGCAGTGGTAAGTGTAGTAGTATTAGTAGTAGATGCACCTGCAGCAGTAACAGTAGTAGTGGCTATTAAATTGTTCTGTTTTACCTCATGTTTAGTACTTAATTCTACTTATTAAAGTATTAGTTCAGAAGTAACAGTACTATTAATTGAGTACAGATTTTGAATACATCTTCCACCTCTGCTTCTTTGACGCCAGACTTATTTTGTTGGCTTTCAAAGAGCTACTTAAAACTACAATAATGTGTTTCCAATTCTTACCATTTCCATCAACAGAGTCCAAATGGTTTTTCGACACGCTGCACCTTCTCGCTAAAATCCACTTACAATAACACCGAGACGAATACAAAAACACACTCAGGGCTTATTGTACATTCCAGACACTCAAATGAGACACTCCATGCTTTTGTTGAAAGTCATCCCCACCGCAGTTACACTATTAAGTTATTTTTCCTAATTGCTGACATTTTATTTAGCTTTTCCATCGTGTTTTGACTGAAAGCTCACTTACTTGTGGGTCCTCCAGCTGTCTATATCCAGGCCATTAGCTTTGCCGAGCCTGATAAATTGAGCCCAGGAAGGAACTGAGATTTAACCTAATACAAATGAATTAAGGAAAAGTTTCGAAGCTGTACTCTGGCGGACTTCCTCCCGACTCCATTTGGTAGCTCTTCGTGTAACATTTACGTTAATGGCTACGTGAGCACAGGGTGGCACAAACTACATTTAGGCTGATGAGGAGCGGCTCACTACACATATTAAGGACATTCACAGTGCAGGAAACGTCACCGCCATCTGCCTAGATCCACTGAAGCCTGATGCTAAAGTTAATGCTATTACTGCAGCATTTATTGTGTATATATCCAAACTCACGGCAAAATATCTACTTTTGTTGTTTGGGAATTTTGATTTAGCTGTAGTGCTAATGAAGTCTACAGCAAAGCATTTATCTTCTGTAAAATAGGAGAGGAGAATGTTTGAGAAGTATCTAGAGCCAGTCCAGTCAAATTTTCAATTTTGTCAGCATGTAAAAAAACACATTTATTTTTGTAATAACCCAAAAAACATCTGTTTTAAAAGGAAGTAGCTAATCAGGCAACTATTCACTAGGAGGAATTTAGATTTTCCAATTCACCAACACATCTCTGGATGGTGGGAAAAAGCCAGAGTAGGATTGTTGTGGAAGTTTTGTAGTTTGTATAATTGTGTGAGAAAGAAATAATATGTCTTGAGTCTAACAGTTGTCTTTGTTTATTCTCATGCAAGAGAAGGAGCGAAGAGGACAACAGTATAGATCAGAAAAGCTCAGAGTGGGACAGTCCCACGATGGTGTTAGGGTTATACAGTCAAATGCCAAGGTTGCATGACACAGATAGGACTATGAAGAATCAGCACTGGAACATTATGAAACAATGAGAAATGGAAAAGTACTGAAAAGTATGTGATGGAATGTATCTGAATAAAAAATATTTGTGTCTATGACAGGATCAAACCCACAATCTCCTTGCTGAAATGGGATACAAGAGCACTAACCACTCTGCCACCATGAACATCTGTCACTTTGATACTGGGGCCATGTTCTTTCAAACTAATATAATTGAAAGCATTTTAATATGTGCACATACTTGCATGAGTTAAAATGTATTAAATATAGCTCTATTGTGCAAAACAACTACTAATGTGTATGGTTAATTATTTTATTTTTTGTGCCCATTCTTTACCAAAAAATCTTGACTCACTTCTGATCCACTTCAGCAGTTTAAACCCAGTATAATAGTCCCATAGTCCATGTTAAATCAAGTTTTATTTAAATTAACCGCAGATAACACCTCCGTCAATTTAAAAGACCAATTTAGTCAAGGCCCACACAAGACAAGTGCTAGTGCCCAGCTCCATTCTGAGTCCTGCTAGCCCTGATACATCTCATTTTACCCCATCTCAAAAACCAATGCAGCTAAAAATGATTTGTAAAACATATAACTATGTCTTGAAAACCAGTCCAGCAGTTGACCATTTACAGGAGTCAGAGAGCTGAGTTGACCAGTATGGTCATTGTTGCACACTCACACTGTACCGGCCCCTGTGGGTCTGCTTTTGTGGCTTTTTTGTCCCTCTTTCTCCTGCACGGGTCAGAAGTTCGTGTATTGTAAGGGTCACCCATAGAGAACAGCCCTCTGGAGGTTTGGTGTTTTTAGTCATATTTCACGGTCTCAGGTGGCCTCCATGGCCATGCAACTTAACTCCACACAGAAGGGCAGCTCACATGCAGCACTGGGCTGCTCTGAAACTGAGCTCAAGGTTAAGGTCAACAAAAGGTGCTTTGTATTCCTGCTCTTTTGGTGAAATAAAAATCTTTAAAATGTCAACTCCACACAACAGCTGAACAACACCACCGACCTTATGGCGACCTTGCAGTTGGGGAAAATGACTTTTCACACTAAAACATGATGTAATTTCTTCAACAAAACCTTAGGTTACATGCTTATAGGACACAGCAGGACTATAGCACAAATGTCAAAATGTTTTAGTCATGTGGCTGGTGATAAATGTATTGTGATATATAATCTAATAATGCAGTCAGGACGATAAATACTGTATCAGGTCATTGCTGAGAAGACAAATAGTATTTTGTATGCTATTGTAGTAACAGGGCTGGTCATGCTAGAGATAGATCCTACACAACTGCTGGTGTGTAAAGAATAAGTCCCTAGAAACCTGTCTAGTTAGCTACTGTTAAAAGACAAGTATGTGATGTGACATCTGAAGTCAACACGTCGTCAACGGTGGACACTGTGGAGAAGGTCAGCCCCTGTGCTTTCATCGTCTGCTTCTGATACCATCTCCAGGCCGGTCCCAAAAGAGCTGCTGTACCCTCCACTGTCCTCTGTCTCTCATTAGTGAACAAAACACCCCCCTCTTCCACCTCCCCAGTCGCCTCCACCTCTATACAGACACAGCCAGGAGGAGATGGAGAACAGGAAGTAATGATCCACACTGTCCAGGTAAAATTAGCTCCATTAATCACACCATTGATTACTCAGCTGAATCCTGTCCCACAGTGCATTTCACCCTTTTGTCTGTGCAGAGCCAGTTATAAGCCCAATCCTCCTGGGGTCGTCCCGGGCCCATGGGCGACTATAACTGATATGTTTTGACCGTGGAGGACTGTGGGAGAAGGGCCTTTGTTGAAACGTCTTTGTTTACCTGCAGTAGTTTCAGCCTATGCTTTGTGTTTTTCACTCTTTGGAAGATCAGTCGATACCTGTCTCATTATAAATTAAGAAGAATTGGCCTTGAGAAGTTCATATACAAAGAGTCCAGTGCAATGTGGCTCAAATCTGTTTCCTTGGAGCACCTTTTGAATTGAAAAGCTTAATGAACCGAACATTGTGAATGCTTTTTTTTTTTTATTAATGCAGTGGAATAAGAGAGCTTCTTGTTTGAATTATATCCATCGATCAAAGAGACCAAGCATCAAAGCCAAATACTAAATAGCCATATGAATCTACATGCATGAGAGCAAAACTGAAAGAAAAGAAAGTCATCTGGACAAGGGTTTGTTTTCAGAAGATGGTTCGTTCTTTATCCAAAGGACTTAGTCATTTCTACTGATGAGTGATGAAGGGAAGATCAAGAGTAAGAATTCAGCTTGGTTACAGCACAAACTTCAGCTGTGTTAATATAGAAATTGATACATTGGAGAAAATTAGACATCTTTATGAGGAAAAATATGTAGTATTTACTTAAATAAGTCATTTGGACTCCACAGAGATTCACACACCCTCACCAAGAACCAGTTTTCCACGGACACTGATATGTGGCCAGGATTTTACTTTCTTAACATTTTTATATAACCAAGACAGCTGAGGACATCATGCTTTATATTATTAAAATTTCACCTTAAGGGGAAACACCAAGCAGTTGTAGTAACAACATTAGAATAGGTTGTAGCACAAAGTACTTTCTACTTTAGTTAATACTTTTAAACAAGTAACAATTTTTCTTGCATACTTATAGAAGAAGTAAACAAACTAAGCAAAAATTCACAGGCATCAGATGTAATTTGGTTTTATCATGCAGCTAACACGGACCAGGGACACGAAGCTCATTGACATACTGTTGTGTAGCTGGCAATATATTTGATTGAAAAAGTTTAAAAGCGGAACTTAGTTACCTGTCTCGTTTCTTTGCTGTTGTTGCTTCCATTTCCGGAGCTCCTCCTTCATTTCAGAGTGAAGCACTGTTGTAATGTTACTTACAACAAGTCCAGGTCACTCCTACATAATCCCTCGCACGGCTCTAATTTCATATTCCCCTTTTCGTGTCCATATACAATTTTTTCTGCCATTTGGGAACGCTGTCATGAAAACCGAGAAATAAAGCCATTGCTAGCTTGTTGTTATGCTAGCAGCGTTGTGCCGCTCTCTCACTGACTCCAGACTTCAGTGCTCACTGTTGCAGTTGTAATTTTCAGCCCAGAGACAGCAGGGGGAGATGGAGGACGCTTTATTTGCTCCACAACAACTCATTTAATTATCACACAGACTCCCAAACTGATTACTTAAGTACAAAGTTACAAAGTTATTGGAATAGGCTTCAGCACCTGCGACCCTTAAGTATAAGCAGAAGAAGATGAATGAATGAATGAATATTTGTACAATTGTTGAACTTAGTATTGTAGATAGATCTAGAATGGGTTTTTAAACAATATATTCTAACCCTGAAATAACAATGTTCTTTGAAAAACTACATTGCCCACTTTGGTAGGGCTTTAACATATACTAATGCAAATGTATCTTTGTTGTATGTACTTCAGCATAAACTGTCTTATACTGAAGTATGTGCATTAAGGCTGCAGTCCTTGAGACAACCTTTCTGCCTCAGTCCTGTAACTTTATTTGTATGCAAATTTCTGGTATATGCTTGATCCTTGGCCAACAAAGCTGACTCTGAATCATATTCCCCTTAAGCAGAATATGTAGACCTTGTACTTTTATCTTCATGTGCTTACTAGAAAGGATGAACTGGTTTGCTGGTTAGCTCATGTTAATATGTGTAAATTCAGTCATAGTAGCCACTGAGTAGTATTTGCACAATATTTTAAGAACTCTCAGAGACACTAGTACTTTGTGGCTCTATGAAGGGAGATACAGATCCGCCCGTTACCCCACACAGTACCACATTCATAAACATGAGAACACTAGAGGGGCAGAGATGTCCGTTTATTTTGTCCTGCAGCTTTCCCTCTGCTTCTCTCTGACTGTGATAGATTGTTATCAGCGGGAGATGTTTACACGGTCTCTTCACAGTGGACATGGTATTTCTGAAGACCTCAGCAACAATTCTCCTAAATCAACACTGCCCCAGACATTTGGCCTCTTCGCCTCTCTTATTTCCATGATTATTTTCGGCGGTTCAGGAAATGTTACACATTTCAAACCAGGCTAGAGAGATCTGAGTCCTCCTATTTGCTTTGTTTTAATGTTAAGATAATAGTCCAGCTATGGTCTGGGCTGCAGAGAGCTGCAGCTATGATGGAGTTGTGTTTATTTCACAATTTACTTCAGCAGGGCTTGACCTAAATCTCACGCTATTTAGATAATATCTATATATCTTAACTGTAGTCATCTACATCTTTAATATCAAAGAAAAACATTGTACTGACATAGCCTGAACTAGCAGTAGGTCTCTATGGGAATACATGGGTTACAGAAAGACTATGGGAACCAATGATAGCTCCATGAGGTTGTCAGTATGATGTAAATGCATTTGTACAGAGGAAACATGGACTGCCTTGTAGGGCACAGTGCATGTTATGTTATGTTGTCTTGTATGATCGCATAAGAGCTGACTCAGGTCAGTGAAGTGTACAGCCAATGGTACAGCATGTATGGTCAGTGGCCTGGATTCCCCAGATAGACGTGTTTGTATACATATCTGTGTGTTACAAGCTTGGCTATGCCGTTTTGAATGACTCACAGTATACCCAATGTGACTTCTGTTGTTAGGTTACGTTGTGGTTACACACTTAACTCATGACCCCCAGGCTGGGTATGTGCAGTAGTATATAGGACTGTAGTGTTCAACAAGGTCGGACATCAGCAATACATTTGCAGACATTGACTTCAAAATGGAGCTTAGCTGGTATTTTCTTGAAATGCATCCCAAATGTATATGCTTGATTAAGTGGGCTAATATAATATGCTAGGTCACTGCTTCTTTGGGGCTTCTGAGGGCTGCTCATTTAAATGCTGTTAACAAAACTGAGATGTAACTGAAGTCTTGGGTTTACTGTTATATGAATATCAATTTAGTTTCCCAGAAGGCTGTTTGTTGGCTGCTACACATGGGTCCAAATACAACCCAGCACTCTATGCTTTTAAAGACTTTATACTCATAGTCATACTCATTATATGAACTTATGAAATAAGGGCTTTTATAGAGCACTTTTTTGCAAGTTTTTGTTCCCAAGCACAAAAGAGCACCTTCAATACAGAATAACTGATTGACAAAAACGTCCAGTGCACTTTGGACTTTCTCTCTTCTTTTTTTGAGACATATTGCTGCCATCAAAGTCAAAATGAGCTACTGTTTGTCATGAAAGCCCTGAAATGTTCTATTGTGAATAAAAATATACTTCACTGAGAAGAGCAAACCACGGATTTTATTTTAATTTACATTTTACACAGTTTCCCAACTTTTTTGAAATAAACATTGAAAATTATAGCCATTAAAAAAAACAGTTTTCAAGAGGCATGTGAGGTACTGCACCTGATTTCTGGTTGGCTGCAAGTTGAACCAATCTCAGACCATTTGTTTAATAACCCTGGAAATCAAACATGAACCAGACTAAAGAAGTGATTAAGTATCTAATAATAGGCACATTATTGGCTAAAGGTACTAATAGTTGATTTACAGTAATAGTGCGTCTTTCTGCTGACGCTAAACCTGGACCACATGATGATCTACAATCTTTGGCTGCTACACTACTGGCCCGCTATGCCTCAGTATTTCAGACAGAGGTTTCCCAACTCCACCTGCCACACTGGGACCACCCTGCAAAAGGCACACAGTGTAAACTCTTATTATTATTCCAGCAACGCTCTGTCAAAACTGAGCTCTTACTGCATTACAGTTATGTTCACGTCTGCTGCTCCTGAAGCCAAACCTTAAGCACATAAATCTTCTCAGGATACAGGGTTAGATCATCAACTTTGAGTGACATATTAGGCACAGTTCAAAGCATCATAAACAGCATTATGACATTATATTTGATGTACATTTGGTTTAGAAAAACTGACATTAAGCATGGTTATATTTGCAGAAAGGCTATTTTTTTCACCAATCTTTGAGGCTAGTTGATGGCTCTCATTAACTACACTCATTAACACGTCTTAATGAATTTGAGTCACACTGTGGAAAAATGTCACAAATAACAGCTGCAGTTGCCATATTATAAAAATATGGTGACATATAGCCTAGCTGGCCAAACAAACTTTCTTCCTATTCTACACAGAGAAGTTAATCTGGTATCCCTTTGCTTAAATTTTGTTTCTATGAGCAGGACAATCACAAGCAGAGTAACCAATCAGAGAAATGAAGGGTTGTAAGCAGTGCACTAGGGCTGCAACAACTAATTGGATGAATCAATTATAATCAATTATTGAAACAAACGTCAACTAATTTAGTAATCGAATAATCGCCACCTGGGATATTTAATAGACTCTGACAGATGCCATGTGGATGTTCTGTGAGAGTTTTTATTACCTAGATAGAGCACTAAACAGTTAAAAACAATGTACATTTTGTGTTTTTGATAAAAAAAATATATGTATTACAGATATTTTATATGCTCTATATAAACATCTTCCAGAAGCATGCTTGTAGCTTTTTTATGATTTAACTTTGTAAAAATTATGTGATTTTTGGTAGCATTATCACCAATTTTTAACAAAAATTATAAATCACCTCAAGTTTTTAACCAGTTTACTCGCGATTATTTTGATAATTGATTAATCTGTCAATTACTTTTTCAATTAATCAATTATCAAAATAATCGTTAGTTGCAGCCCTACAGTGCACTGCTGACCCAAACAAACATTTTGTCATAAAACACCAGAATACAGCATATTATGAGCAGCTCTGTTCTTACTTCTGAACAGGATACAGCAGCAGAAGTCAGTTGTACAAAGACTCATGGAAAAAGTTGGTTTGTTTGAATGTGGGTGTTACATCAGTTATCAACGGGACTTTACTGTTGTTGAAACGGCAACAAGACAAAAAAAAAAAAACAGGGGAATGAACAACAACACGGACGAAGGAAAGCACTAAACGTCATTAATCAGGTCAGCGAAGTTATAAAATTAGCTCAGTAGCCAGCACTACCTTGGTTAGCTTCCACATTCATAAGACGTGCTGCAGATAAATGGCTGTGATTGGCCAGTTCCAAATTGACCAGAGAGAAACACTTCCCTCCCAGTGAGGAACCAAACTGTCCTAATTTCGATAAGAAAGTAGGACAATATGAAGCTTTTTTGCAGTGCAGAATGGCCTTGACATTACAGATATAAAAGGTGAATAAAATTAGCCCTATGCTGTATTAAACTCTACTTGTGCACCACTTGGCACGACTTAAGAAGTGATTTACGGCTCTATAATGGACTCTGCATTATTAATGATTCAACGGCAGCCATGATGAAACTGGCACAAACTCTCTGTGGGAGAAACACTGATCATAAAACTGCCACTTATCCATTCTCCATTGTTTGTCATCTGTTATACTTTTGTCACCTGTGCGACAGAGACACACAATGTTTATTTACAGATGAATAGAGAAAATGAGTTTGTATTTATAGTAAGTGTTGGCAGTGAGTAGCTGGGGCTCTTAGCAAATCCCCGTGGGCTCCAGCTATCTATCCTTTTTACAGGGAAGTCATTATAGAAGTGGATTATACACGACAGCCCGAATCTTATTTCCAAACCTCTCAGGAAGCAATGCTGAAACGTTCGGATTAAAATACTCAGGCAAAGCTTTTTCCAAATATGAAACATAAATTTGCACTTCGCTGGATCCTCTGCGCAGCTTAATTTTTCTCTCCGAGGCGCGTATGTATCAATAAATTAGATGTACTTCTTCTCAGTGCAGACATATTCAACAGTGAGCACTTTAGACGGAGATAAGGCTTGTTATGATCCAAATATGAAGACGTCTCGAATCCTGATCTGATTTAATCTTGGTGCTAATCCCAAAGCACACAGACACTTCTTGACCTTCCAGACTTATGAGGTTATTATCTATCCATTTCCAGAGAGCTGCAGCGTCGAAAGGGATTACAAACTCGAGTCAAACATGCATCTCCATTTGTACAAAGGATTTTCATAAGGCTACAGTATATTAGACATGTTATTGGCTAAATTATACTGACTTTTGTTAAAAAATCAGCAAAATAATAAAAGCATCAATTAGTATTAGAATCATATTTATTTTAAAGGTAAAAGGGGCAGCAGGGACTGGAGCTTTTCTTAATTGCTTTGGACATGAGGTGGGGTACTCTATACACCAGCCTTTCCCAAAGTCAGGAGTGCCACAAATGAAAAATGTTGTTTAAAAAACATACATACACAGCTGTTGGCTATAAATTGCTTAAAAATCGTACACTGTATCTAAACAAGCTTAAAACTATGATAGGCTACTTGTGAGTAACATAGAACTAAATTTCTTTTAGAACCCCTGCCCACTCCAGGAAGCACTGACCAGTCAGCAAGCCCTCTACATCCAGTCTGCTCTCATTCATTTATCCAAAAATCTATGTACAGCTTTGTTTCAACTGATTCCTCACTGCTATTTTTAAGTTTGTAGTAAAATGACACATACAAAAAGTTCAAGGACATAAACAGCTCTTTTTCTATGCTTATGTTCAAAAGAGTGTAACAGCTCTGCACTCTTCTGGTCTCTTTCTATATGTTAGTAGTAAAGTAATAAATGGATTTAATTGCTTTTAGTCAGATCATGTTTTTAAATGTTGTAAAACATGCAATGCTGTTGGCGGAGATTGAGGGGTGGCATTGTCCATTGTTCAAATAGTTTACTACATTAATAAAAAAAATACAAAAATGTTATAAAGTAATGCAATAAAAGAAAAACAATTGCTAGAATTATCCACCTCATATCTACATTTCTTGTAATTGTTTTCTTTGCATTTCACTAATCAAGTAGCTAGTACTGCATGAGTCCAAATGCACACAACACAGGGGCGCACAGGTGGGGGAACAAAATGCCTGTGCATCAATTCATTCATCTCAGAGTTTGTCAGATTTAATAATAAATCCTAACATGAGTACAAATTTGTTCACAGGACTAATGCATAAGAACGCTGTCAGAATAGGTTATTTATTATCCTTGGTTGGAGTATGTTGTGTGTCTTTGCGCAAAGGGGCATCTCTTGTGTTTGCGCAGTGATTTTTCTGTATAATGTTACACCAAAAAGTATTGGTATTCTCGCTGCTCATTTGGGCACTTTACTACTTTTATTAGACTTGTTTAGTTCTGGGAAAAACTAGGTGTGCGCTCTGGGCACTAGGGCTAGGTCACATAAATAATGATGATGGATGTATAATCAGCCTACAGTGCACTAACATCCAGATAGTTTTAGCACAACAAGAATCAGATATAAAACAGATGCGGCCACAGTTCAAACCTCTGGCACAAGTCCGCATGCGTGGATCCCATGAGGATTGACCCTCTTTACAGTCCAGTTCTTATTCGATTACTCCAGTGCCTTACGTTGCGGCAATGTCCAGGCAAAAGAGCTACTCAGCTTCAATGCTAGTTTTAGCTCACAAGCCGAGGGAGCTGCGGTGTGTAAATGCATATTGGAGGCTGGAAGTGCATCATCCCACGCTATGCACAGCACTCCATGAGTGCAAGGTGCGTTTGTGCCCTAACCGCTAAAAAAAAAAAAAAACTGTTGAGGCACACGCTGAATACACCAAAAAAGAAGGCTTTGCTGTGGCCCGCGAAGCCAGGCTCTGGCAGCTTAAGAGTGGGTCAGGGAGAAGAAGATGCACCGTGGAGACCACCGCGGTTTGACTTAACTCACATGATTTACAGATTAAGTGTAGATAATATTCTTCACTCATTCTTATAAAGGTAAGAATATGCCGGCTTAGGAGAACCTGGTCTGTAAGTCTGCAGTAGTCAGTATATTACCGTATTTCCTGGAGTATACGTTGCTCTGAAGTATAAGTCGCACTAGCCAAAAAAATGCATAATGAAGAAGAAAAAACGTATATAAATCGGACTGGCATTTTTGGGGGAAACTTGTTTTACAAATTCTGACACCAAGAACAGACATTTCATGTTGAAAGGCAAGTTATAGTAATAATAGAACAGAGAACAACAGGCTGAATAGGTGTGTGGTTTGCTAACGTAACACATTGATGGTTATTCAGCTACATGAAGCATAAATAACGAACTGAATAGGTGTCTCGCATGTTACCGTAATATATTAACAGTTATTCCCATAACTATAGCATAAGGAACATAATATAACAAGTTCACTAAACTCACAATCTCACTCCTAATCGCCAAATCCTTTAAATTCTTCATCCTCGGTGTCGCTTCTGAACAACTCCGGAGGTAGACAAAGCACCGCTTCCTCCTCTGCGTGGCTGTCGTCAGACTCAGCATCATTTCCATTTCCAATTATTATTTCTTTCTCAGTTGTCTTTATACGTCTAATTTAGATTTTGATTGTTGGTGTCTCCTAGGAGGGTGCATAGAATCCACAAAGAGAGGCTTGGTCACACTACCATCTCCATCTGATGCAATGAATTAATCTAAAATTGTAGTTGTTCAGTGTTTGAATCAGATTATTGTATACAGTACATAGGACAAAGCAATGTAGCATAGCAGGTTTTCCCTTTTTCAAACATGACTTTGACAAAAGCAGCTAATTAAAAATAGTCCTTATTCTAACATGGACTGTGGATTTTATCAGTGCCAATCGGTGCCTTGCGTCAGAAGCAATTAAGCAAACTGGATAGGCTAAGTTGTCTTTTGTTCCCCAGTCAGTTTAATTAATGTGGTGAATGGTGGAAGAAGCTGGATCTAAATGCCATTTAGCACAGAACTCACAGGACAAAAGAGCCGGGAAAAATCTTTGTCCATGTCCTTTCCATTTTTCACAAATGACTGCTCTGCTCAGGTGCTGTGGCTACTCTGCAGAAAATACAAATATTGAGTGGTTGAGCCTAACATAACACAACCTCTTTAGTTGAAAAATAATCTGACAGCTGTAATGATATTGTTGTTCTCTGAAAGTGTTTCCCAGTAAGTGTGTCTCGTGCATCGTGTTGACTTGTGGTCCCATCTCTCTGCAGTTTGAATAATTCAGGCTTATACTGCTGCGGCTGTGGTCACTGTGGCCCAGAAGTGGCTTCATAATGATGATTATTCATGTGAGTGCATCTGAGCTTTTATAACTACATTTCTCTAACAGTGAATAAATGCTGGATACATTAGTGCAAAATTTATTTGTAAGCATTACTTATAATTTATCAAGCATCCATATTGTTATTATGGTGTAAATGGGTCAGTTCTATGGGAAAGCCCATCAGATCTATGGCATCGTGTTACAGCGATTCCCTGCAGTCTCAGTTCCAGCGCAATGGAAGTTATGTAAATGTGTTTAGTGTGGGCTTAAGTGGATCAGGAGATGATACTGATCCCTCTTATGTGATAGTGCAGCACTGTCAGCCTTACACAGAAGCCTCATCAACACTTACACGGGATGTAGAGCTTTTTGTCCTGTATACCTTTATTTTAATGCATGGTTTTACAGATGATATAAGCTCAATAACACTTTAGAATAACTCAATACTATTAAACTGTTTAAAAGCACAAATACGTAATTATAGCTGCATTTATATCTAATATGTAGCCCCCAAACGCAACAAACTTTGATGCACTGCTACTGCTACTTATTCTGACACCTCTTCTATCAGACCCAGCATGTTGAGCTACAGTAGCTCGCTTGTTGGAGCAGACCACAGACCACCTTCACCGCCCGCATGCACCAATTGTCACTGGTTCATCTCTGTTCCTCCCTTGGACCACTTTTGATAGATACTTTTGGTAGATACTAGCCACTGCAGACTGGGAACACCCCACAAGCAGTTTTGAATATGCTCTGGTCCAGTCGTCTAGGCATTACAGTTTTGGGCCTTGTCAACCTCACTCAAATCCCTACACCGGCCCATTTTTTCCTGCATAATATATATCATCCAATAACATGTGATAAAGGGATGATTGGTGTGCAATAATGGTTTGTAAATGATAAAGGAATGGCTAACCTTTAAGTAACACTCAATTAATCCTTTCTAGTGTTAAAAGTGTTACCTCATTTTCAAAACAAACACTTACAAAATTATCTCTTAAACAAAAGGTCTTTTGGCATATGAGAAATTAGTCTTCAAGAAATACTTGTAAAACATTTCCTAGGGGGATTTTCCAGTTGAAAATCAAGTAAAAAGAGTAACAGCTTTACCTCGATTGTGGAAAAAATCCCAACTATTCACTACTTGCTTGTATTCCTCACACCTAAAAACAGTGTGGCACGCAACACTTTATTGGAAAATCTGTTTTGAAATGAGGCATTAAGACTCAGAGCGAGTCTGTAGCTGTAGGGGCTGCTCTAACGACTCAGCACTTTTTTCTCTTAAGTGTTGTCAAGGTCATTGAGAGTCAACAAAATCCTAAAGAGGCAGACGCACGAAATAAATGTCACCCTCCATAAAATCCACTTGGCCATATGCAAAACTGCCATTTTGTGCTTTAATGGAGACACAGCCAATTAACTCTAAACATGCTAGAAACACTTAACGTGGCTTTGTGTAGGGACTAAGGTTTTAAGAAAGATATGAAAACAGAAAGATGTATCAATGTGCAAAAATACACAAAATTACAAATAAAATAAAAGTTTAAACTAGAAACAGACCTCTGCCAAGGCACTGGTCATTTGTTGCAATAGTAAGAATAGATATAGTGTCTAGATCTGGACTCAAAAACAAGGATCTTCTAGTTCAGGGGTAAATGTTCTTTCCATTGAGCCACAAAACCCTTATATCTCAGGTAAAAAAAAAAATCCCTATGGCCCATTAAAGAGATGGGTCATAATAAAAATTAAAAAAATCTGTATTTAATAAAGCACTGTTAACAGCATTTTTCATACCTCACTAAAACTTTAGCATAGTACTACAGCCTATATCAGGACAATAACTTGGTTATATCTGCCACTCTTTTCACACTGTGTCCATTTCATCACTGCTAATGTCCTTTAAGCATTGTGTTAAATGATGCAGTGCGTTTGAAAGCTTTAGCCCACATTTCTGCTGTGATAACTAACCGAAAATCCCACATAAACTTACTAACTGACTGACTGGCTTAGAGAGAGACATATGGCGCTGCGAGTTATTTTAAACACATATTGCTTCGGGCGTTTCTCTCCCTCTCGCTGGTTCCAGATGGAAATGACATGGCGGCAGATGGAAAAGTGGTTTAATGGCTTGATGGCCGCCGCCGCTCCACCGATATCCCTTAGGTTTGTTTAAGCCAAAGTGGGAAAGCAAAGATCAACGGCGTCTGTGTCCTCAGCAGACCCCTATACAATTGTCATGTACATCTAAGCAGACAAATGGATCAGAAATGATCGCAGAGTCCACGAGAAATGATGCATGTTGATATCGGGCTGAATAAATGGAGTACAAGCCAAATGCGTGTGTAATGCAGCCTCATCATGCATATGCACAAATGGCAGTGGAGCCAGAGAAGATAGATGATGCATGTTTCCTTGTTTTATGTCTCTACTGTGATATGAATGGTGCTTCCCAGCCAACCCGCTCCCATAGAGAAGACACCACGCCACAACGCATGTCATCCATTTTATCATCTTTTGAGATTTTGTCTTCTTATGAACATTAGGCGCACCTCTTTCTTAATCCATAGTGTGATAGTTATTATGTTATTTATCTAACGTTAGCACAAAAGATGTCTACACTTTCCAAAAGAAGCTCCATGTTGCTCCAAATGCTTAAAAGTTTAATGTAGCCATGATGACGGAGGATGTGCTCCGGGGTCACGTCTTCACCGTCGTGTTTTTTTTTTTTTTTTCTCTCTCTCTTTTTGTTTATTTTTTAATTCAGAAAAACAGATTGGAGTAGGACCTATAGAGACATGTCACCAGGGGTGAAAGTAGATTTTTGCTTATGCTGGTACTATAACAAATTATGCCTACATATATATATTTAATAGCAGAAAAAGCAGATATATGCAGTTGAGAATGAATCTTGACTATTAATGAAAAATATAGACATGGCTTATACGGGGTTTGACAGGGTGTGACAACAAATCAAACGCGCCTTATAAAGGTAAACACACACCGGATGCACGTCAAAAAATACACCCTATTGCTCTCTATGAGGCGGCAGCTGAAAACACATGGCCCCTGTACTTCTGCAGTAACAAAGATGGTTTTCTGCTCTGTGTGACACAGACACACAGCTGTAAACACTGAGGGACAGTAGCTGCTGCTCGGGGGGACACAGGCAGCAGCTCCTGACTCCTGCTGCAGTCAGAGCATGGGGAAACTCCTTTCTGTCGCTAACTCGCTAATAACCTGCTCTAGAACAGCCCGGTCCTCACACTGCCTGGGTGACTTCTGTCACTTTGTCCCATTATTCACAGATAAAACACATATTTTAAACTCTGCGTTGTTTATATTAAAGTCTTCTCAAGCGTTTGGTATAATTTGACGCGACACTCCAGGTGTGCTTTGGGCTTAAGACGCGCATGCTCAATGCATTTGTTTAAGGAAGCGAGACAATCAGTGAATGATGAGAGGGGAGAGGGACATTCTGTGCATTAAATCACATCACGGAGCGATCATAAGCCACTAAAAACCACACAGACGCATATATGATGAGATAAAGTGCTGCCTGGTTCACATGCGTCAGATTTTTTTTTTCTCATAAAAGCGTCCGCGGTCCCCGGCTGCTTTCTAATGTGTGTTAAAGCTGCAAAGACCGGACAGCTAACCTCCTTCCACCCGGTACTGCGTACCCCCTCTAAATCTTATGCCGGTACATAGTACCAGGCCATACCGGCTTACTTTCACCCCTTCAAGTCACTATTAATATATTCAGTTCATTCGTTTATTCATCTTCTTCCCATTAGGGGTCGCGGGTGACTGGAGCCTATCCCAGTAACTTTGGGCCTTAGGCGGGGTACACCCTGGACAGGGGCCAGCTAGTCGCAGGGCTGACACAGAGACAAACACAGACAAAGAACCATTCATTCTCACATTCATTCACTAGGGGCAATTTAGAGTCACCAATTTACCTAACACATACATGGGAGGACGGTGGGAAGAAGGCGGGGAACCCAGAGAGAACCCATGGCAACACAGGGAGAACATGCAGACTCCACCGAGAGAGTTTGTGTGTTGGCCCAGGCCCACAATCTCCTTGCTGGGAGGTGAGAACACTGATCACTCTGCCACTGTGCCCTCCTTATATTCAATTCAATTTTATTTATATAACCCAGTATCACAAGAAAAGTCCCTCTAAGAGCTTCACAAACAGTTAATCAAACATAGAAACAGAGTCAGACATAACACACAATCAACACAAATAATAACTACACTAAACTCCCCAGGACATCCCTGTTCTTAGACCTTCCTTCTCGGTAAGGAAAAACTTCTAAAAAACCCAGCTGTGGGAAAAAAGAAGAAATCTTAAGGAGACCATATTGAAGGAGGCTAAAATGTGTCTAGGACTGTTAAATAAAGTCCATTAGCTCATCAATAGTATCATAGTTCAGGTCTGTAAGGATGCAGCAGGTGGGCTTCATCCAGACAGGGGAGTGGGGGTGAGATAGGGGTCTGGGAGGTCCATAGGAGGTGAGGTTAATGTTAATATAGTTTAGATACAAACATAAAATGAACTGTTAAAAGATATTTTGGATCACTATTACAATCATTAGGAAACAATTTGCCAACAAAAACAGCCTGAATTACAAACAATGGGAAATTGTACAGGACTAGTGTTATCAGAAGACCCCTGTGGTGGCCGAAATATGGTAATATATGGTAGTTTTTGGGGGAGTTTTTACTCAACAAATCACAGACATGGCAGATTCGCACAGAATCAAAATCACAGACGACTTCTGCAGTTATTACAAATTACTGGATGTCCCTAGGTAATTCTTATCCCGTGCAAGGCTTAAGAGTAGTTTTATCGCAACATACTTTTTAATTCTACTAGAGTAATATTATTTTGTAGTAACAATACTCTTGCTTGTGCACAATTTTTGGCTCCTCTACCCATCTCTGCTCCCTCTAGCCAACCTCACCCACAGGTCAAGAACAATCTAAATTTCAATTAAAGTGGAAAATGTCGCTGATGGAAGCCACTGAATGGAGATGCCTCTTTTTCGAAGGGTCCTGGTTTCATCGGCTGCACGGGGGGAAGAAAAAAGCATTTGGAGCAATTATTTCATTATCTCAAATCCATCCTCAGCGGGACAAGGTCGCAGCCGCAGCGGAGATTAGTGCAACCACAATTATTATTACAATTAGAAAGAGTCCAGCCTCAGGGACAGCAGAATGTCAGCAGATATCAGGAAGGTGGGCTAGACGTGGAGAATACAGAGAGGGATGTTTTAGTAATGATCTGTTTTCCATGTTGTTCACAGCCTCAAGACGCAGGGAAAATTAATGAGTTCAGTAAAAATGAGGAAAGCAGCTCCATCTTTCCACAAACTTTTCTGCTTCACGGTCCACACATATTGATACAGCTGATCTGAGCCTGTGAACTTTAACCGACTGAGCTAGTTTCAGTTCTTCCCTGTCAAGATTTCAAAGAATAAAAACAGACATTTGTGATGCCAACAGCGAGAGGTGCAGCGCGTACCTGAGTAAATCAGATATGCATTCATATTACAAATAGACTCCAGCTGTATTTGACTTAAATCATGTCTCTTCAATTACTATTAACAAAATAAGAGCTGGCTGAGCTGTGCCGAAATGTCAGCGTGAGATCAAAGAGAAAAGGGGAAAGAACGAGATGTGACTGGACAGAAACAGAGAGATCCTACAAGGGGATTTCCACATAAATATGGACCTGTTAAACCATTTATAGATGAAAGACAGCTGGAGATTAATGTCTGTGGGTAACAAGTCTTACTCGTGGGTGCTTCTAACGATGATGTGAATATCTAATGAGCTAAATTGGATAAAACATATGTGAGAAAGCACATCATATTGGTAAAGGGGAAGCTGAGTGGCATTTTGACTCCATTAAAGAAAATTAAGTTTGAGAAGTGATCATCAACAAACATCTGTCTCTGCGCCATTACCCACAAAACTGTTATTAGCATTACAAAATGGCCATCTGCATTTCACACCATCAATATTTTAGTTCACACATGTGTGCCGACTATAGCTATGATGAATGTTTGAAAAGTGTAGGAGAGGACACTTCTAATTACTTCAATATAAACCACAATTTATTTTGCATTTAGGAAAATGTAAGGGTTGACTTTAAAGGAGATATATTCTGCAAATCAGCTTTTTTCTTACTATGTTGTTGTTTCTACAGTGTTGTTTCCTCATCAAAATACCTGGAGTTGTGCTTTACTTCATTCACACCTGTTTGAATAATCCTCTATTCTCTGGCGCAGCCATTCTGAGGCCTCAAGACGCTTGATTCCATGAGACCCATGTCTCCCATAAACCCCGCCCACTCTGGGAAGCATTGACCAATCAACAAGCCCTCTACATCCAGTCTGCTCTATTCATTTATCCAAAAAATTGTGCACAGCTCTGTTTCCACTGATTCCGCAGTTAGCTTTAATTTTGTAGTAAAATGCAATCATACAAAAAGTTTAAAGAAGTAAAAAACTTGTTTTCTATGTTTCTGTTTAAAAAGAGTGCAACATAGCTGCACTCTGCTGTCCTCTGCTTGTCTCTTCACCTGTTTCTTTATGGCAGTATTGGAAAATGTTTACTCACATTTTTAAGGTTGTAAAATGTAAAATATTGTTTTAGAGGTGAAGATTGGTTTAAAAGGATAAGTGAAATCATAATATAGCTAATTTAACAAATTGATGGTGATCCATGGTTCAAACTAGTGATGGGCAGTCCATTTCTTTTAAAAGATTTGGTTCTTTTGTTTCGGCTCCCTTAGAAGAGCTGGCTCCTATGGCTCTCAAATGGCTCTTTATTAATTATCACCTAATGAAATAATGAGTTATTTTTAGGCCTATTTTAGCAATTATAAATTTTTATGCCTTGGTAAACATTTTTATAATCAGTGTTTATGTAAAAGCCATATTTTTGTGCAATTTGCAAGCAAAAAATACAGTTACAAAATCCTGTACTCTGCTTTGCTGTCTCCATTACAATCAAAATTGCGTTTTTTGGAGCCCACCTTACTTCTTTTACATAATATATGAATAATAATAATTCATCGAATTTATATAGCGCTTTTTTGGACACTCAAAGACGCTTTACAATTGATCAATTATTCATTCACTCCTCAGTCACACTTGGTGGTGGTGAGCTACTTCTGTAGCCACAGCTGCCCTGGGGCAGACTGACGGAAGCGTGGCTGCCAATCTGCGCCAACGGCCCCTCCGACCACCACCAAACACAGCCACACTAACACATTCACACATTCACACAGGCAAGGTGGGTGAGGTGTCTTGCCCAGGGACACAACGACAGTATGCGCTTCAGATGGGATTCGAACCGGCTACCCTCCGATTGCTGGGCGAATGCTTAACCCACTGCGCCACCATCCCCCCATATGAGGCAAGTTTGTCCTATGAGTGGCTGCATGGTGTGCCCATCAAAATAAAATTCTGTTCTGCTTGTGCAGATTTTTAGCAGACCTGCGCAGGAGCAGCTGAAGATCCGGTTCCTATCTATGGGAGTCGGCTCTTCTGATTCACGCCAAAGAGTGGCCCATTCATGAATGACCCATCACTAATTCAGACTACACAAAACAAAAACATGAATCTGTACTTATTATGTGTGAAACCTGACAACTAATATTGAATAGCCAAAAACTAGCAAAGATAAAACAATACATCTATGGGTATATATGGATGGATACAGCTAAATAGCAGTATTTTAAACAGCATACTGACATATTTTCTTGTTTGGACCCACCTGAGAAAACAAACCTTTTACTACACTGTTTACTGCACTGTGTTAGGGCCCCACTGAGTCAATCAAGTACTTAGCGACATTGTACACTAGCTCACAATCAAGCTACTTCCTGAATGCCAATTACATGTACTTAGCAGCTCAGCTAAAGATGCTATTAGGTTATCAAGCAGAGGGTTTTAGTGAGTGGATCATAATTGGAGATGTGAAGAGGTCGTCCCGCACTAATTGACTCCTGCTCAGAAGAGTGCCCCAGTCTACAGTATCCCAGTCAATAGTTGATATTAATGTCACAACATGGAGCAGAGGCAGTGTTTGGCAGAGGCGGCGTAACCAGTTTCTGATTTGTTTCACTGCAGGGAAGGAAAGAGAATGAGGTTTTCTGCTCCTCTTTATGTGTATATGTGAGTTTCCAGCATCGGGAAGACATAATGATGATCATAGAGCTAACATTAGCATCTAGGCGTGATAATGTTTGGAGCAGCTGCGTTAGTCAGAGCTAATGGGACCATAATGACAGTGGATGTGTTTGCTGCGAGGTGTAGACCTGCTATATCAAAACAGTAACCTGATGACTGCTTACTGCCAGTGGTGGAGGAAGAATCTGTCCTGTACTGTGAGTAAAATATTCTATATATAACAAAAATACTTCTGTAAATGAAGTATGACAATGCTGACAATGAAACATAATCAGACATACAACCATTCATTCTCACATTCATTCACTAGGGGAAATTTAGAATCACCAATTCTCCTAACACTCTGGACAGTGGGAAGAAGCCAAGGTAACACAGAAAGGACATGCAGACTCCACCCGGAGAGACTGAGAGTCAGCTGGCCTGAGTATCGAACCCACCATCTCTTTGCTGGTGAGCGCACTAACCAAACTAAAAATAAACTAAAGTAAGAGTAAAAATATGCTTTAGAAAGTACTTATTCATTAAGTACAATTTCTTCAAAAAATGATTCTGTATCATTGCAAGATAGGGCTGAAGATAATATCTCCACACAAAAGTGGTTAGTAAAGAAACAAATGACTTTGCGGCTCATTTTTTCATAAACTACGATATCTGGGATCGGTTGAGGCAGTTCATGTTTGCCTTGGTGGAGGTCTGCACTCTGACAAAAGCTAATGTAAAACTCACCAAACACATACCAGTTTCAAAATTATCAGCTCTGAGTCTGTGAGTTTTTAATGTATTTTTTTGCAATGAATCACATAAAATTATCTTTCCATAACCACCTCACGCTGGCATGTGTTGACGAACCATATCAAATTGCCTCAGCGCTGATGACTCACGCTGTTGTTGATTAACTTTTAAGATGACAGCATGCCTCGCTCCCTATAGGGCCTTACTGCTAATTATTTATAACTCCCACCAGTATGGATGTGAAGTGCTAATGAGCTGGCCCCCGCTGCTCTGGCCTCCCTCCCGTCAGCGCCGCGAGTAGCTCCTGGCCTGAGTAAAAGGTTTCAGAAGTGTGACATTAGCTGACACGTGCTGCAGCCTCAGCTGCCACCAGAGCCGCTCATTGATTCAGTAATGCTGCAAAATACCCTCATTTTTTTCCTCATCCCAGTAAATTCACTACAATCATAGGAGTTGGGAATGAGAGGTAATGGCCAGCACTCAGTACAGTCCTTGACCGTAACCTCTTCAGTTCTATGTCTTTTCCAAATTGTACAGTTCTTACATACTGTAGAATGATATCTTTGCTTTTCTTTGGTTTATTGACCACTCATGCTCACATCGTTCTCAGGCTGCACTGTTAAAAGTTCTTCTAGAATGTTTTATCTGCCAAAGAGACATGTACATATGATAATGATATTAATGATACTAATTACTGTACAGTCGTCTTGTTTCAACTTTTTCTTTCTGGAGTTGCCAAATCTTCATGGGTCCTAGTGATTTGTTTAATAATTTGGGATAGATTTTACACTGGATGCCCTTCCTGTGGCTGCCCTTGCCATTTATCCAGAACTGAGACTGGCGCAAAGAGTACACTGGCTTGTGACCCCCTGTGTAAGTTAAATGTACTTTACTTTACTTTACTTTGTTCTTTGACGCATATGGAGACATTTGATTTAAGTTATTTTCGACAACAACATAGAACTTGAGTAGTCTTACTAAAAAACTTGTTGCTAACAAATTTATCTAACTTACTTTAAAAAAAGCAACATTTTTAAAACAAAAAGAAAGGGGTGACCTTCCCTGATCAGTTTGTAGAGGCCTCTAAATTCTTTGAGCACATCCAAACTCAAAGCTACTTGAACTATGTCAAAAACACAACAATCAAAGAAGCAAAAGAGCAGTGAAAACACGAGTTTGACAGCAGACTGGAAAAGCACACCAACACTACTGAGTTCAACTCACCAAATGAGCAGAAAGTCTTCTAAAAGTGCATTCCAGACTCTGGCTCTGACTCTGAACACCGCGGCCACTGTTGCTATACTGCTGCAATGTATATTACAGTGGCTCTAATATATAGTTGTGCATTAGTTTACTGGTTCTGACATTTCTGAGTTAAATTCTTGCATATTTTGATAGAACATGAAACATACTGAGAATACTCAGTGTTGCTGATTTTGTCTGTTAGTGCAGCTAATACAGTGGTAGTACCTTGAAATGACTGATGTTGTTGCTACAAAAGTTAGGCCATCTTCCATCAAAACATTATGACCTATTTGCACAAGCAGGGTTTACCATATAAATCCTGGTTTAACTTCAGGTGTCAAAAAGAAAAGAAAGGCAGCAGCTCCACGGGCTGATATAAACTGGTGGCAAAATCTGAAATAAATCACATAAGAGGAGGCGGAATGTTAGCAGCTGTCATCCATGTTTTTATGTTAAAATTGATTATATTGAACATATCTGAAGTGGATGAGACTTGATTTATTTTTTTATTTTTTATATTTTTTTTATTGAGCAAACAAGATAACCGCCTTCATCTGAATTGGCTATTTTCAGTAAAATTCAATATCTTCAAAGCTAAACAGGATTTTCTTATGAAACTTGCACTGTATGTAAACATTAACCTCATAATACCAAACAGAAAATCTTGGTTTTATAAGTTTTTTATATAAACAAAATATGTGAATTTGAAATTCAAAATGGTCTTTCTTCACCATAAAAATTTAAAAAAATCATTGCATGTCTGTAAAACATCAAAACTATGGAGCTGAAATGAAACAGTGCATAACACTTTGTATGTACAAAACATAGAAAACATAGAATAGACAGACTAACTAGTAAAAGCTGTTCTGGGTACAGCAGTAGCTCAGTAGGTAGAACTGTTCACCCACTAAGATGGAGGATCTGTCCCTGCTGTCATCATTACATACTTTGTGTCTGTGGCACTGATGTTTGAATGTGTTAGAGTGATTGTGTGTTTGATCATGGTCACAGAGGCTATTGAAAAATGACTGCCACATCTTCATCAGCCTGCCTCAGGGCAGCTGTGGCTATAGACAACAACATTATACAACAACGTTCACCAAGACATTGCAGTTCAACCCTGTAGTTAAGTTATTCAACTTCATACCAAAAATGTGTTTTTGTTTACTTACACACATTATACATGTTTATTTATGTTGTTAACAAAGAAAAGTGGACCTATCTCACAAAGGTAGCAGGCAAACAAACCAACCAATGGTGGCAAAAACAGAACCTCCTTATTGGAAGTGATAAATCAAAACATATTTTAGTTGGGGTGCCTTGGTGGCTAACCTAATGGACTGCATACCACATACTTGAGTGACCTGGGTTTGAATCCAGCTTGAGTTGATATTCTCATTGTCATTCCCCTTTCTCTCACCCTGTTCCCTGTCAATCTAAACTGTCTCTGTCAACCAAAGCCTCAGAAATATACTTAAAAATGTATTGCCTGCCACTTACTTATCTAAGAGATGTCTGTTTTCCTTGTGTCATGCCTATGCTGACATTTCTACAGTCCTTGCAGTATTGTTGTGTATGGATGGACCCCTCTTGCAGTCTGTCTCCTAATAGCCTTCAGTCCTTATTGAGGCCATTGCCCAGGCTCATCACACTAAGTGCCACTGGCTGCAGTCAAATGCATCTCTATGGTTTTGGCAGTGAGAGCTGGGGGAATGAGCTGGAGGATACATCTGCCATGACACTAATGCACTGACTCAGGCCTGGACACTCTCCTCATGGGGACTGTGGACGGTCAAACATGCATGCATACAAGAAATCAACACTGCAACAAGGATCATACAAACACATGCTGTTGTTTGGACTGCGGTCTGACCTTTTAGAAGTGTGGGATGGTGCAAAACGGTGCACTGGGACGTCCTACTATCCTGCTACTGTCTGGTATGTTAGACTAGAAATCCACATACTAACTACTTCCAGCAAGCTACAATACTAAACCATCTGGCTGGGGTTTTAGACTGTAGGACACACTTTTTCTTCACTAAGACCAACCAAAACCACACATGATTTATCAACATCAGTACAGAAAAACTAGGAATCTTGCCACTGTACTTTTTGTGCTGGTCCCAAACATGGATAAATGGAGTGGATTTATAGATGTATTTTCTTTCTGGCATTGGTAAAAGTTTGTAAATGTCTTGCCTCGGTACAACCTTGGTCATCACTTGGTCTCAGTTAGTCTTGTCTTGGCTTCAGCACGAGTGTCTGGATTGAGGTCCAGCTATTTTCAAATGTGGAACGGTGCAAAACTTGTGCATTGGGACGTCCCATTCCCTCCACTGTCTATTATGTGAGCACAGACATTCACATAACGTCTTCCAGCTTGCATCTGGAATACAAAAAAGCACCATCAACCCTCGGGCCACCCATACAACACTAAGATAAAATATATTTCCAACAGTGTCTCTTGTTTTACTTCTGTTTCCCAGCGTTATCTCCCACACATTAACATAAATAGCATCCTTTGTTGAAAAACTCCCAGGTTTATGTTGGGGGATTGGGGAAGGATACTTGGAGAGGTGCAGCTGTCGGCCTAACAATGATGAATGGAAAGGAGACAGGTTGGCGTGTCTATAGACTCTGTTTGTATCCCCCTGAGCAGAATTGAGATAATGTCTTTAATGACTCAATCTCCATCAACATCACGAGGAAACACGCACCAACACGTGTGCACAGGCATTTACTCTGCAGCCATATGGTTCTTCAGTCGACCTTCATGATCTCATCTGGCCTTGGTTGCTCATCCATCTATGTGGAGGATGGATCTTGTCTCACATCACGTCCAGCTTTTGTGCTAATCCGTCTTTCATATCAAGGACACCTCAAGTAATTATGTATTTTTATTTGAATCATTGTAATTTTAAAAAACAGCCTTGAATGAAAAGTGTCATACACAAACAATCATAACTGTGACAGGATGAACCACAGTATGGCATGTATAAGATCTGTATTGCTAGACAAGGAACTGGGAGATGTCTTACACAGTAGCACTGTCGACTAAAACATGGTCACATTTTATATGGTATAGCAAAAGTCTGTCCATCATTTTTAGCTCTTAAGGATATTTTTTGTAGCTAACATAATGATGATTAGAGGGGACGTGGCAAGAAGGTCCCTGTGTTACTGAGTTCTGTCCAGGTACCATGACTTCCACCCAGCGTCCAAAGACATGCATGTGTTAGGTAAAACGGTGAATCTAAATTGGCCAGTGGTGGACGAAGTACTCAACTTCATTACTTGAGTAAAAGTACAGATCCTCCACGTCAAATATTACTCCAATACAAGTCAAAGTAAAACATTTTTACTTGAGTTAAAGTACTGGAGTATGTGCTTTCAAAAATACTTAAGTAATCAAAGTAATAAAAAAAAAGTATGAGGTCAAGAATTTTGGATACAAAGTCTTCTATTCAAGTCACAAATATGAATAAAATACATATTACATCATTTTAGTGAGGAAATGTGGGGATAAACTTATAAAACCATAATAGATAAGATTGTTCTACAGCAAAAACAAACCATACATATTATAAATAAGCCTTGTTTTATGATCATACTAATCAACTATTTTTAAATTGGCTTATTATAGAATCATGCAAATAATGTTCAAAGCAAAAGCTAAATTGTGTCCAGAGGTTGTTTTTAGTTCCTGAGAGTAAATATGAGTAGAATTATGTAAATAATTTAGGGAGAAAGTCAATTGTCCTTTGGTTTTAAGACAATTTCTCTGCAGAATTAACTTTTTTAGAAATGTGGTGGAGTTAAATGTAGTGGAGTAAAAGTAGTAAGTTACCCCTAAAAATACTACTCAAGTAAAGTACAGATTCTGAAAAATGATACTTAAGTACAGTACTCAAGTAAATTTACTTAGTTTCTGTCCACCTCTGAAATTAGCCTATAGTGAATCAGTGTGAGAGTGATTGGTTATCATGTCTCTGTCATGTTTTTTGTAGAATGCACACGCATGCACAATGATCTATAATGAATAGTTACAAACATACTCTTTGACATTGTGCCCCTGGCCTTTAGGTGGAGCACATCCTGAAGACTCACCTAGTGTTACTTTTAGGAAATTGGCCAATTGTGTCTCCTGAGTGCAATAATATTTGTACAGGTTTCATTGTGGGTTAACTCATTTTAAGAGGGACCTCTCTGTGCAGTACAAAGACTTCAGTGAATAGGAAGTGGTCCCAGCTGACCTCTCTCTCAGACAGTAAAACTCGTGTGTTTGTGTGCTCGGCAGAAGGCGGCCCCAGTGTCCACACCACCATCAAGGCCTAATAATATTTTCCAAAGGAGATGAAACTGTTGTTCCTGTTGTGGTTTCTGTGACAGACCCCCAAACCCTTTCTGCTGAACTAATGGAACAGATGGGATGTGGGTTGTTAACTCAGGTCTATGTCCCAGACACCACTTACGGGGAAGGGATATTAGTGGCCTACACAGGACAGGTGGGTGATAGTATGTCCAGGAACAGTGGGACATGGAGAACTGTGATCTGTCACTATTTGCTCCAAAAATAAAAAGTGCTTTTAGTAGATTTTCTGAAGAACACAAACTCTGTAGCGACACAGACTCAGTCACCTGCTCTGATAAGGTCAGATTATATTTGTATTATTATTATTATTATTATTATTATTATTATTATTATTATTATTATTTGTTTTATATATATATATTATGACAGTGTTTTTTTTTTTTTTTGTCTACATCAAATGAGTGATTATTATGATTGAAACTAATTTTAAATAATTAAACCAGGCTCATTCCAGCAGAATGCACCATGCAAGTTGCAGATAACAACTTCACTGGAGATAGAGTCAATACTGTTTGAGTAGAAAAGTTACCCCTGAGACTGAACTAGGCATATTTATTGCTCAAGTACGAGTGCCTTGTCACTACAACTCTGTGGACATGGTGGGAAACTCTTGCCCATGGTTATTCAGCCCGTGATGCATGGACTGCTGAGGCCCGATTACCTTTGTTCAACCCTGTAAAGTGTGACTGGTGCAGGCCGGTGGGGAACAGGAGGATTCATGGAAACGTGATTGAAAGTCGATGGGATGGAGTGAGTCCTATTGATTTCGCTGGAGATACACAGCGGGTGAGCAGACACTGGCTGCCAGTCTGACCCCATTTAATAGTCATGTGTAAAGCCCCAGTTATTGAATTAGCCTCCTTTACAGCAGTCAGTGTGCCAAACTTTTAATGCAAATCAAACAAGTAGTGCCTGAATGTGGGTTAGTCAGTGGAAAGTTAGTGGAAGCTTTGCTGTTATTGTTTGTTTTGGGTTTTATGTTGCTGTATTCATGTATGTTTTTTGTGTTTTTGCTTTATAGCTCTGGCTCTCAACTGATTGTGGGACCTAGTTTTACCACTGATCAATTTATTGTGACCCACACTTTACAAACCATTTTTTCAACTGTTACATTGCAAACCTGCAGATAGTTCAAACCCGCAGGTAGTTCAAAATCATCACCATTTCATGTACACAATTAAAAAGATCTGGTGAAAGTATAAAGCATTTTAGACTTAAAGACTGTACTTTAAAATTAAAGGTAAAATTTAAGGTAATTTACTGTAAAGATTTATAGTGTTACTATACAATTTTCAGATTGTTTTTGCATTGTAATGAGTTAATAGTAATATTAGTAAAACACATTATTTCTGATTAGTATGTACATCATTCATATATAGGGATAATAGCCTATAATGCTTGCCTTATAAGCGTAAGTTAACTCCAAGGTAAAAGTGTCTGTAATTGCTAACTATTTATAATTATACTAATTGTACTAATGAATTATATTGTGTAGTTATAATAAAGTTCAATTCAATTTCATTTTATGTATATTGCTCGATATCACAACAGTTGCTTCAAAGGGCTTTACAGGAATAGATATAAACAAACAGAAACACAATCCATCAGGCAAATAGACTGTCCCAGGACATGTCCTGTTCTTAGACCCTTCTTGTTGGGGAGGAAAAACTCACAAAACTCATATTGGAAAAAAGAGAAGCCTCAAGGAGAACAACATGAAGGAGAGATCCACTCCCAGGATGGACAGGCTATACCTGTGTCCAGGACTGATGGGTTTTGGTCATTTGCTAAAACTGTTTACAGTAGTTCAAGTCTGTAATGATGCAGCAGGTTTGGAAGGCTTTATCCAACAAATTTGTACTTAGTTATTTGTACTTTACACAATACGGTCTTTTCTTAACCAGTTTCCTTGATTCCTGACAAAAACTTAAATTGAACAAGTAAAAAACATTGTTGTACTTTGTTTGGAAGTTTTTATTGTACAGATTCATCCATAGTTGCTTGCACCACTGTAGAGCCTGTCATGTATCCATATTTTGGTAGTACTATGGACTCTATGTGCTACACAATGGGACGCCTGTTAAAAGGGAGGCAGGTGCTGTTCTGGTGTCAGTGTTACAAAGTGCCCTATCATGTCAGCTTCAGTCCTGTCTTGCATGGTCACCCTGAAAGCCAATTCTTCGCAAAATGATTTTTTGTAATAGACTATCTGTGGTAATAACAATCTTGTGATGTGGTGGTGAGAGATGAAGCAAAGGAGATGGAGAAAACAGAAAATAAAAATGTCATGTTGGAGAGATGAGGGGTGCAGGCAAAAGGAAACAGGAACATGGTAAAAGTGTTTTGCTTTCACACTAAATGATCCATCTGCTGAAGTGTGCAGTGGCTGTGGGTTTGTTGTGCCCTTGGGAAGTCTTCATCCTTTGCTCACAGCTGGCTCCATATTGAGCCTGTGGTGGTAGACTTAAATTTAAGGAAATAGACCAGCAGTCAAAAGATGAGTTTGAGTTTTGGAGCTTTGAAAACTTTTTTTGAAAGATAAATCATCTGCCTCAGAGCATGGCAGACTCATATCGCTATAAAAAGCAGTGATTTTGCAATGTCACATGGTCAAAACTGATGCCACATAGAACCAAGCAGCTACTTAAAATGTCCACTGACAGAAAACACGCCCGCCCCACACAGGCCTCTGGTTTCATAATGCTTCTGTAAATCTCCTCAATCTTATCTCATAATAACATTTGAGAGACAGCTGTCAACACGCTGTAATTTTAAACCATTTAGTTTTCAGTGGGTTTCATTAACTCTTCATCGTCCACCTGCAGCAGACTTTTGTTTTAGATCAGACATTTTTTAAATGCAAAATAGCAATAAAAGCCCAGTCTATTTGTAACAATATACGCAAGTTATATTTTTTAACTTTTTAAATTGTTACTTTTTTTTTTTTTTTTTTTTTGATGGCAAAGTGGGAGTAATAGTAGTTATACTGGTAGTAGTGGAAGTGGTAATACTTGTAGAGCATGGCTGCCCAAAACTTTTTCCTCAAAAGGCCAAAACAGGAAATGTATTTGTGGGCCAAGGGTCAAACACAATACTTTTTTTGCATATAATGAGATAAAATGCATATAAAGATCAATGATTAATATCCAGTAATTACTTGTTAGTATATCAATAATTGAAAGTGACTCAAACAAGCATGGATAAAACAAAATACTACTCCAGGTAAGTTTTTGAGGAGGAAACAACATTATAACATGGTTCAAATCTTGATTCATAAGTCGATTTATAATAGAGCACCTTCAATATTAGTTTGAAGTAACACTATATTTACTTAAGTACAGATTGTGAGTACTTTTTCCAGTATTAACCAATGTAAAGATAGCTTAGTAAAAAGCTAAATAACTCTTACTTCCTTCTAGATGTCTAAAATGTCACTTTGGTATGAGTTCAGAGTACACACAGAGTACACCACAGGCCCCTCAGGTAACTGGAGCCCTCTCTCTGGACTGGAGGCCAAGCTTTAGAAGACAGACGCATGTGTCACTGAAGACAGCCAACTACAGCCCACAGGCAGTGGCCAAGCGCAGCATGAGCAGGACTGACACAGCCCCCCCTCTCTCTCTACAGGACTCACACAACCACCTGTTTTTGTACTTCACATAATAACTGTGTTGAAAGAAGTTTCAGATAACAGGCCTTTCAGTTCAGAAATGATGGCTGCACTTTATTATCCCCAAATGTTTTATATTGAAGTTATAATACAGTAAGCTCCATGTTTAGTGCTTAAAAAAACTCAATGCCATGTCAGTTGTACATAAAATATGAGTGTTATATCCTCCTACATCTTCTTATTATGTCATCTTCCACTCATATAAAACCTTAAAAGTGCTTGCAAAATGGTTATATAGGATCTTGGAAAAATGTATGGATCAGCATACACCAATCAGGCGTAACATTATGACCACTAACAGATACAGTATATATAGGTAACAAGTGAACATTTTGTCCAAAGAGTTCATGTGTTAGAAGCAGAAAAATGGTCAAGCTTAAGGATTTGAAATTGTTATAGCTACAACTCCAAAACTGCAGCTGTTGTGGGGTGTTTCTGGTCTACAGTGGTCAGTATCAAAAGTGGTCCAAGGAAGGAACAGGTGGTCATAATGCTATGTCTGATCTGTATACACTGTCTCTTGAGATGGATTTGACAATACAAAATACAACTGATTTGAGTTCAGTTTTACCACCAAGGAAGACAAGGCTGACCCCAGTTACAGAGCCAAAATAACAACTGATGTGCTGCAGTAGAGCTGAACCCGGCTTGGCACACTGGGACAGATTCCCCTTCCTGTGTCTCTCTGATGAAATGGGACCACTTCTCACAGGACGGAGGCATCCTGCAGCAGCGGTGTAATGTCGTGGAACAAACTCCTTCTAGGCTCAGAGTAGAAGCCCATTTTGTCTGCTCAATCTACCAGTCAAAGGCTGACAACGAGATTTATGGGCAAAATAAAGCCAGCAATCGGCTGCGGGTAAACAACGGAAGTGAAGGGAAGAGGAATATGGCCTTTTTATTATTATTTTCAAAGGAGTGAAACACAAAACCAAATGTCAGTGATTGGAATGGATTCCTAGCAATAGATCCAAAAGGCCTTGAAGAATAGTACTGTCTTCACTAAGCAGGATGGAGGTTAGTAATAAGAAACTGAATCTTCTTTCCTTTTGGCACAACCAATCATCTGCTTCCTATTGTGTAGAGGGAAATTATTAAATGGCAGGCACAAAGGACAATGTAAGAAAAAAAAGTTGATCATTTCCATACAGATCTATTGAGGATCTAACTCTTTAGACCCATTATAGTGTTTGTAAATAAAACAGCTGCATTGAAAAGAATGGTGGCATAAGCAAATCAGACCACAATATAATTTATATGGAGAAATTAGCATTAGCCACCAAATAACGCAAATTTGACAAATGACAACCAATTGATGTCAGAGGCTATTTATAAAACATTAGTGTGCATGTTGAAGTTTTACCATTTTGTTTATTGTAGGCAATAGCATATGTAATTAGTAGAGATGTAACAATATTTGGCAATTTCGTGATCAAAAGTCACACAATGTTGAATGGTAAACTCCCAGAGCTAATATGCATTGTTTAGTGGCAGTGGAATGGTAAAAAAGCAGAGGGTGCTACAAAGATCATGATCCTTTGCTTTATTTCAGTACAGCAAACATGACAAAATTATCGTTATGAAACATTTATTTAGTCTTAATCTTTCAAAATATCACAATAATGAATGCATTAAAGGAATATGAGAATATGTTTTGTTATTGTGAGCAGTGAGATTTCGATCATTACATCCCTAGAAATTAGCCTACAAGCTTAAGGCTAAATAAGATACATATATGTTATGCTGGTAGACCACAATAGTTTGTGAGTGTATGTTCAGATTTTATCCATCACAAATCCTAAGCAAATTTTTTGAATAACTGACAAAGATCTGGATGCTATTAATTAAAGTTAAAAACATTTTTGCTGCTTTTAAAACATATTTTTAATGTTTTTTGTTCTGTCCCTTGTAAAAATCAATGGGAGAATGGTTGCTTTGCTTATTTTGCTTGAGGAAGACTCTATAATTAGTTGCTAAAGTAATTATCAATTGTGTAGACAGTGTTCTGGTGGATCTTGGACAAAATGGGAAACAGAGGTTGGGTGGGGGACTCCAAAGACCTCATGTTGGACCAGGAGCAGGTGGCCCATGTTTTGACACCAAACTCTCCAACAACACACTTTCTTCCTCTTTCCCACAGCACCGCCCCACAGTTCACTGCCGGGATTTTCTTCACTTTGCAATAAACTAAAACCGTGAGCTGTATCCTGTTTCAAATCCCTTATCCCCTCCAGTCATTATTCACCTAATTAACGTCACACAGTTCATCAGTGCCCGTGCTCGTCCTTGCATGTAACCAAGCATTAACTGCCTCTAAAGTGTACGTCCGCGCTGAAGATCGAGGGAAAACTTGATTACCTTCATTATTTTGAATACATATACAATGGTTCTCCCGAGGCATGGAAAATAAGACACAGTATTGTAATAAATGTGCTGAATTAGTTAACTCATGGTTAGCCTTGGTCAGCTGTCTGAGAAACTGCTCGGCCGATTGGTGGAGGGTATTAATGTGGATTAAGGACTGCTGCAAATTGGGGCCAGTCTAAATACAAGGATCTTTAAGTATTGTAACTCACAAATAGGGAAGCGCTCTCTAACTGGCAAAAGGCAGAAAGATGTAAGGCCACTTGGCAGTAACATGTAATAGAATTATTGTACACACCTACACTGTACTTCAAACCCTTGTGTCACAGCTCAGCATGAATGAAACTTTGTTTTGTTTGTATTGTTATAGTTTAGTACAGAGCATTCTTGGTTAGAAAGATTTGGCTAGTGTTTTTGTGTCCTTCACTCCAACAATAATATACTCTACTACTTCGATGATTGATTGTGCTTCTTCCTTTTTATTCTTCTAAAATTAAACCATGTTAACCCACTGTGTGTGTGGACTGCAGTGGTGGCTCTTGACCACTTTAAACAGAAGGACCACACTGGGGCCAGACTTTTTGCCGGGGGTACATCTGACACTTTGAAGTAAAAATGACTGGGACATACACTATATTTCCTAAGGTATACACTCACCCACCCAAATAACTGAATTGGGATTATGGTGTGGGGTTGTTTTTAGGAGCTGTGCTTGGCCCCTTAGTTGTAGTGAAGGGAACTCTGAATGCTTCAGCACCAAGAGATTTTGGACAATTCCACGCTCCCAAATTTGTGAGAACAGTTTGGGGATGGCCACTTCCTGTTCCAACATGACTGTGCACCAGTGCACAATCACAGTCCATAAAGACATGGATGAGTGAGTTTGGTGTGGAAGAACTTGACTGAACCTGCACAGAGTCCTGACCTCAACCTCACAGAACACCTTTGGGATGGATTAGAGCGAAGAGTGCGAGCCAGACCTTCAGACATGTAGATGTCTGATGCAGATAGATGCAAAGGTTGGGCCGACATCATATTAAATCCTCTGGATTAAGATTGGGACGTCACTTAAGTTCATATGTGTGAAAAGGCAGGTGAGCTAATACTTTTGGAAATATATAGGTAGTGTATTTTAGAAATAACAGCACGGCACGGTGGCATAGTGGCTAGCACTCCTGCCTCACAGCAAGAAGGTCCTGGGTTCGATTCCCGGACCGTGTGGGGCCTTTCTGTGTGGAGTTTGCATGTTCTCCCAGTGTCTGGGTGGGTTTCCTCCGGGTGCTCCGGTTTCCCCCATCAACCTCAAAACATGCACAATAGGCAAAAACCTCCAGCCAGATGCTCCTGACCAGGATCCTGGCTCAAGATCTGGAGAAGGGTTCCCGGGCGCTGCACCGCAGCAGCAGCCCACTGCTCCTGACAGGTTGCCCCAGCGGCATTGAGGGATGGGTCAAATGCAGAGAATGAATTTCCCCTACGGGGATCAATAAAGTTTACCTTACTTACAGTTCAAAATGACTCAGAGATTATCATTGTGTTTGTCAGTAACCACCAGCTCTTGATAAACATATTACTTACTTTTATAATGCTAGAATATGCCTTGATACAAAATTACATTGCATTTAACAAGACATTTAGGACACCTCTCACTGGGGGGGTCCAGGGTCAGAGTTACAGAGTTACTGGCCATTCCCTCGCCACTCCCTAAAACTGCCCCTGGTGGACGGAATAGTTCCAATTTGCAAGTTAGAACATTAGCACAGTGCTATTCTCATACATAATGGCTTGGTAAAATACAGGTATATTCATTAACATCACTATTAAACTGAATTCTTTGTCGGTAAATACCACTTTATCTAATGGGATAGGGATCAAATACTGGACTAACAATGATTAGTAGATTTTAGCTTTTTGGGCAAAGTGAAATGTGGGTAAATATTGTCAATGCAGGGTGGAGATACTTGCTGGTTTTTATTGGTCATGCTAACTTAAGGTATATGCTCCACACTTCATAATGTTGTGAGCTGGCAAATTGGTCCCATTTTACATTTACTAGCAGGAAGCAGGAAGTTCAACTGTGGTGTTGTTGTGCGTAGGCAACACATTTTAGTTTAACACCAGCCAGTAGAAAGATAGTTGTAGTGCAAGCAGGTGTTCTTTTATGTTTGCAACTACGTTAAGTACATCAATCCAAGATATACCGGAAGCTATTACAGCAACTCAAGTAGACTGTTGGGTTGTTACATGCTTTTGTTTTGTAGCATGATAATCAGCTGTCTTGTGCATGGTTTTGTCTGTTACTGCAGCCCACATTAGCAACTTTTTTTAGTTTAAATGAACCTTGCTGAAGGCAGAATCAAACATGAACTTACCTTTATTTCTTTAAACCACTGACACAGTTTAAACTCGTGGGAGAACAGAAATAGGTCAGTGGTATTATTTGGACACTGGGCCCATTATTTGATGAAGTGCTTAAAGTTTCCCTCAGGTCTAAGTTAGGAATCTCTAATATGATTTCCCTGCTGCCTAATTACATCCTGAATAATTTGCAGCCTGTCCACTACTCTGGCTATCACGTCTAGAGCAGAAATTGATTGCAAAAGGTTGTGTGTGCTCTTGTGTGTGTGTGTCGGGGCTAAAACACAGGGAAATGGGGGAGATGAAGAATTAAAAAGAAAAAAAAAAAAAAAAAAGTCAGTCTCCGAAACAGAGCAGTGTGCCGGAATGACAAGGTAACAGATGTAATGTCACGGCAGCGGGCTAAAAAAGGCCATAAAAAAAAAAACGGGCCATTCGCCAGACTGCAGACCATAATAAGACAAGATAATGCATAGTTCTCTAATAAAACCTTTATGAGAACGAATGGCGCTATTGTGCTCACATCTTTCAATCTGTGTGAATCACAATGAGCTGTACTGTGGGATTTTTACATGTAAGGTTATTTTATATGCATTCACCTTAGACCAGTGGTTCCCAGCCTTTTTTGTGTTGACGTACCTCCTGGGCTGTTTGTCCCACCAAGAGTACCCCCTCTTTGGTTTACATGTTAATTTGTCAAAAAGTGGTCCTAGAGTGGTCCTCTAGGACCACTTAATAGTTTCACCTTATTTTAATCAGTAATTTTGAATCAGTCATTTGTCAATGAGACACTGGAGCTTATCTTTCAAAAGTTTCAAAAGTTTAATATGAAAAGCTCGCTAATATTTCTGCTCATGAAATGACTCCAAGTACCCCCTGTAAAGTGCTCGCATACCCCTGGTTGGGAAACACTGCCTTAGACAATGGAAAAATAATGTCATTTATTTATTATTTTGAATGTTGGCATGTTTAATACTGTAATTATACTTGTATCTAACTAAATAAAAATGGATATTAGACAGCTAGCTAATAAACTGTCACAATCCTGCTTAAACTATTCATAAACAGCATTAGCTTTTAAAAATACTTTCTTTTAGCATGATCAGTATATCAAAAATGAATCCCTTCAACTATGATTGTGGTCAGCAGATGTGTTTTTTGTGAATGAATGATCCAATTGACTTCTCACTGAGAGGGAAGCAGCTGTGTGCAGTGTTTGGGAGGAGGCAGATGGAGGGGGGCAAGCCGGAGCCACGTCCCTTTGGGTGTTTCTGACGTGGATTCTGTGTAATTTGTTGCTTTTTTGTTGTCGCATTTTGTTATCCATCTAATCTGCATCCATGTGTTGTCTTCCCTTACACCGACTTATTACAGTATTATTGATTTGTGAAGGTGGCTTTTTGTCTGAGGCAGATGTATGGCATATGGAGCAGATTCTTTATTTATTTATACATGTATTCTTTAAGTGTTTGAGTCTAAGCCAAAGTCACTAAGTCAAGGCTTGAATACCTGAAGTGAGAGTCCAAGTCCGAGCGACTAACAAAAGGCAAGTTGAGTCTGAGTTGAGACATCTGACCCAAATCTGAGTCCAGTCCCGTCCAGCTCAACTGAAGCAAACACACAAACAACAAACTAAACAAGTCTAAGTGCAAGTCACTGGTCCACAAGTCCGAGGCGAGTCACGAGAAGTCAGAGTCTGAGTCCTCAAAGCAATGACTCAAATCCAAGGCTATAGTCACTGAGGCTTGATCTCCATCTCTGTTTTGCACTAAGCTGATTTCTTTTTAACTACTGCCACAAGGTTTGGTCAGTTTTCCCACATTTTAGGCTGACAGCTGTGAAAGAAAGCAGTCACTCACTCACACAGAGCCCTGCCCTATAAAGGTGTTCATATGTCTAATTGAAAATGACACGCAGTCTTACCCATTGTTGAACTGGCATCATGTCACAGGTGAACGCACATGTGAACTGAAAAATCAAGTCCCGGACCACATGACATCAGCACATAACAGAGAGGTTTCTGCAGTTCAACACTCAATCATCACTATAGTTTTAATTTTCCTAATTATCCCTAATTTACTGGTGCTGTAACACAGGTGAATGAGCTGCCCAATACTTCCTTCATTGGCCATTTAGAGGAATATGAATATAGTACAATAAAAATACAAAATTTATGACAATGATGAACTCTTTCTCCAAAATGAAAACACGTCTTCTAGTTGATAGACCTGCTCCAGTAACAACCACAATGACCACCAGCTAAAGCTACATAGTGTCTCATACAAGCCTGAGCAGCAGAAACAGAAAGTGTTTGCATAGAGCTGTGGGTTATTTGTTATAATGAATGTCTGCAGTCATTAAGAGAATGGGCTACTTAGAGTCCATATATTTCATGCAGTTATAATTTCTGGCTCTCGACAACTCTTCATAATGGGGATTTGTCAGAAAAGTGCCACATTTGTGTCGCCGCGGCCCCTAAGAGACTGTTTAGCATAAAACATACATAAATCCATATTTACAGTGAAAGGATTTAAGAGTAAATCTGTGTGTGGGAGCCTGAGATGAATGAGTGGCTCAGTGCGGTGTAAATTGGCAGCTGTTGTGATACCTGGCTTCAGTTTAATGCTACAGCTCTGTTTAACATTACAAGTCAAACAGAAAAGTACTCTGCTCGGTCCAGTTCCCACCAAAATAGACCTCAATATGTCATATCTGGAAAATAAAATGGTCTTTAAAACAGGCCCACAAAACCTTACTTTTACCTCTGTCAGTCATCGTTTAAACATAAATAACATTAATATTATTACAGTTCTTAACATCATGTCCTAAGGTAATTTTTTGTCATTGGACATCTATTATGATAAAAAAAAAATATCCATGCCATTGGTTGTTAATGATCAATAACTTCAAAATACAATTATATATCACTAAGATAACACAAGATTAAAGTCTTCATCCACATTATCACTTCATCTACTCTGAAGACTTGTGACATAAAAATGACTCATCATGTCATATAATAATAATTTAATTTATCCAAGATAGAAATGACCCGAAATACAATCTGTTTTTCATTGGATCCATCTAAAAAGTCCTGAATCTCAAAGCTGTCCTATTTTCCTGTGTTCCTCCCAGCACCAAAAAGCCAATGGTGCATTTGACATCAAAGATGCCCCACATCCTGCTTATGTTGGTTTGCTTAGTCAGCCAGAAGCATCCATATGGTTTCATAATTTATCCACTCGCCCCAGGCTCCAACACTTTATAGTTCATGTTGATATATTAAAGTGGCTATATTATACAAAATCAACTTTTTTAAGCTTTCTACCATGTTATAATGTTGTTCCCTTATTAAAAAACATACTTGGAGTTATATATTGTTTCATTCACGCGTGTTTAACTAGCCCGGCCAGCCGCCTACTTTCTTCTCACAAGTAGGAGAGCCTGGTTCCTCAGCCATAGAGAGTCGTTTCCACTGAGTCGATATGGGCCCGACCTATCACAGCTGTTTATCTGCAAATGTGGCACATAATCTCCTACTAAATTAACCAAGATAGTGCTGATACGAAGCTAATTTTATAACTTTTCTCACCTGATCAAATAAAAAAAAAAGCATAATATATTTTCTTTAAAGAGTAACTCACCTTTCAGCTCAGGTCATACTCCGCCCAATGCCAAAGGTTCAAATTTGCTGGAATAGAGGGCAGAGAACAGGCAGAAACAGAGTGGAAGAACCAAGGGCCTTACAGAGCAGAGGGCAGAGCCTGGACTAGTGACTGACAGCAGTCAGCACACTGTAATGGACGTCCTCCACATGGCAACAAGAGAGGACTAGGGTGACCATCTCTAAAAGTACTAAAAGTGGGACTAAAAGTTGTGCAATTTGGTGGGACAAGGTTGGGCAGATTCAAGAAATAAATCTTTTGATACAAATCTAACTTACCAACTTACTGAGATACAAGTTGCTTCAGTTTAGAGCCTATAGAACATATGATGTGCTGTTTTCAACACAAAAACAAACATTTTGCAAAGTAATGTCAAAATCAAAACTCTCATTTTCTCAACACAATCCATTTCCTGAAAATACAAAGGCAGCCACACACCAACCATAGGCCTACAGTATATTCCGATCTATCAAGATAGGATGTCCACAAATATTTATTCTACATTTTATACCAGGAATACTGACCTGACCTTGTTGATCTTAACGTAACTCTCTTTTTAAAAGATCCACTGAGCTCCAGAGGAAAAAGAAAAAGAAAAAGAGGGAAATTATCTGAATAAATGGGACGGTGGGACAAATGCCTAAATGGCTGTGCAGTTCAACCAAAACGGGGACAGGTGGTCACTCTAAAAAGGACTGGGACAAAAAGAAGAATGGCGGAAAAGGGGGCAAGAGTGTGGTAACATAGAAGCAAAACTATGTCATAATGGTCTATTAGGAAGTACTGAACAGAAGTAGCCACAACCAGAGGGCAGCACTCGTACCACAAAATGTCAGAGGTAGGACTATACAGGCAGTTGTTAAGGGGTACAGCTTCAGTCTGATTTGTACCCCTTATCAGCTAAAAAAAAAAAAAGGTAATTTTAAGGGTGATTAAGTTTAAGTTTTGTCCTATATTCTTTTGCAGGATCTACCCTGAGTGGATTTAAAGGCATAGTGTTTGCTAAATTTGTAATGTGTGTCAGAAATATCAGAAGTAGAAGAAGCACATTCATGTTTACTGCTGTAACAAAATGTCAACTTCCTGAAAATTCTAAGAGAAAAGGGTTTGGATCCACATTTTGTCTCATATTATGAGCAAGCTAAAAGCCCGTTTATGGCTCTGTCCTGTCACAGTAAATCACAGCAAATCCCCTGCTTTACCCTAGAGACTAATAATAACATGACAATAAGTGACAGCAGGTCTGCATCTTATCCGGTCCTCCTGTCTGGGCCTTCGTCGGTTTCAAAGTAAGACACACAAAAATTGAACCATTCCCATCAATCTCTCTGGCACAGATGCTGCTCCGACACTCTCCACCTGTTCTTGCCGTGTCTGCCAAATGAATGGGCAATAGGCGATGTCTTTGGGATGGATTCATCAGTATGAGATGAGAGAGCAGCTCCCATATGCTGGTGCGGGCCGAGATCCTGCAGCGGCTGTATCCTTATTTCCCCCGAGGCTGAAGACGCTGTGGCCCGGGACAAGCCATGGCGGGACTAAATGGAGTGGAGATAGGAGTCTTATCTGGGGAGACTCCAGAGAGACACGCGTACACACACACATACACACACTGACAGACAGGCAGACAGGGCTAAGCAGAAGTTCATATCCTTAATGTGACCTACTTCTCCTGATGTTACCTGCTGTTATGAGAGCTTCCTGTGCGCCGAGACATCTGAGGTGAAGCGTGAAAGGTGTCGTCGGGAATCCAAATCAACACAGATACACACAGCAAAGAGAAGGATAAATATAACTCATTGAGACTGCTGCGGTTTTACACATTGTTTGGGTGGTTTTGTTAAATACTATGTTTCTTTAAAGGATAGGCACACTTTACTGTACTTTATAGAGGTATTTTGTTCTCTGCATACTTCCAGTGCCAGCGGGGGAACCTGTTAGGCGCAGTGGGTGACCGAGCTGCACCAAGGGACCCTTCTCCAGATCTTGAGCCATGGTCAGGAGTACCTAGTTCAAGGATTAGCCTATATTGTACATGTTTTAGGTAGATGGGGAAGGCTGGAGTAGCTGAAGGAGGAACCCCCCCACCCCCAGCCCACACCACAACCTGACCTTCTATTTTAATTAAGATAGCAGTTTTGTTTTGCCCTTGATGCTGCAGACATTGGTTGGGTTTACTTTTGTATAAAGCAAAGTATACACTTATTTCCAGTGGACATTGTCTTGAAGAAACTGAGGTAGACTCTTGGTACTCTGATTACTCTGGGTACTCCAGGTTCATCCGCTGTAAAGTGACCACTTGTCTCACTTTTGGTTGTCATTTAGACATTTGTCTCCCCATCCCTCTTATTAAGATAATGGCTCACTTTTCCCCTGGTGCTCAATGGAGCTCATAAAAAGTACGATTCAGATTATGAACAAGGTACGGTCTGTATTCCTTTTGCATGTATGTAGAATAAATACTTGTGACCATTCAATCTTACTGGGTTGGAGTAGGCTACCGTATATGGTTGGTGTATTTTAGGGATGAGCTATCCATGGTGCTGTGAGCTGGTTTTGGCCTGCTGTTGCTGTTGCGTATTCCAATGAAGTCTCAGCAAAGACAATACTTAATATTAGTGTGTTGGGATGAAAACAGGAGATCAGTTGTTTATCCAAAGGAAATTTAAACTCAGTAAGTAGGTAAATTAATTATGTATCATATCAACGTGTTCATTTCTCAAGTCTGTCGCACTAAAAATCACACAACTCGTCCCACATTTAGTATTTCTTGAGGTGGTCACCCTATTCTAGTCATGCAAGTTTTGGAGAATTGGTAAATCTAAAACAATTTGAATGAATGTGAGAGTAAATGCTTGTTCTCAGGATATGTGTGTGTGTCAGCCTTGCAACTATCCACTGTCCATGGTGAACCAAGCCTATAGGCCATAGTTTCTTGGATAGGCTTTAGACATCTGTAATTCCTAACAGAAATAAGTGGAAATAGCTGAAAAAAACTAAACACAAAAGAATGCTGTCATTTACATTGCATATCTCGTAAATTTCCTCGATGTGCATAAGAAAGGCACGTCATCAGTCATATAGACCTGCGTGTACTCAAGCAACTACGCAATAAACCCTATTATCTTTACATACATACAATATACAGTACTTTTTCAAACAGATCCCTGTGATATCCAGGATCTAAAAGCTGGCTCACCTCATATACTGCTTCATGTGTACTCTGTCACATCTCAAATCTGTACAATATCTACACTCAAAATCCATGTTTTATTCATAAACCTCTCCGATACACGCTGCCTTTAATCTTTGGCCGACCTGACCACTGATGTCATTTGTTATGCTAGGAATCTGAGGAGCATTATAAATGGATTTGTCAGCATGATAAAACACAAATGTAGCTTTAGCCATTGCAATGTTAGGCCTCAGCAAACTTAGGAAACAAAGTGGCGTCCCCGGCCCTCATATATTATGCTCATGTCTGGATATACTCAACTTCTTTTGTTTTGCTACATCTGTAAAACAGCACCCCGCCATATGGAAAGTATCACACATTTGAAGCCACACCAGAGTTTCTCAAGAGCTATCTCATCAACTAAATCTTTGCACTTTATACCCAGAAATATTACAAGTGAGAGCAACTATGATCACACAAACATCTTTTTATTAACTCTGTGTGATTTATTTATGCACTTTGTAAGAAGCCTTTTATACAGTGACCCTGGAAACCCAACCCATACTGAGCATAGATTTACTTAGCTGTAAAGACTTGCCAAACGGTAATGAGAAAAAAAACATGACTGAGATATACATCTGAGCACAGACTAAACATAAGCTAACGATTTATCTTGTAAATATTATGGCACAGCTGGAGCTACGCTAACTGCTATATGAAGTGGATAAGATGAATGCATTAATGCTACATACATCAGCAATGGAAAAATGGAAAGTGTTTACTTGTGACCAAATTGAAATCAGATGTAGTTTTTGATAGTCATCTAATGGACAAGAGATTTGTGCCAAACAAAAAAGTCAAACGGGTCAAAGCAGGCTGTTTGTGGTCAACGCTGGAAATGACATTTAAGGACAATAGTTGTGTTTTCCTTTGAATTATAAAGACTTTCATAGAAATAATAAAGCTCAAAAGATCAAAATTTCACAAAAATAAAAGGTTGCTTGATATAGATGAAAAGGAATGGTAACATTTTTGTATTAATTCAAAACTAACTCAGCTTTCACAGCTACAGCCATCATCATGGCTTGTACGTATTTGCAGGGATTAGCCATTACATTAAAGGTTTTATATTATGCTTTTTTTCAGGCATATTTGAAATGATTGTGCACACCTTTGCATTAGTATTTCATGGTTTAACTTAAAATAATGTGTATGTATGGAAAACATCTTCTTTTTGGAGCTGTTACTTTCAATTTGCAGACAAAACTTGGATTAGGTCCCTGACGTCCCCTGATGGCAACAGTGGGGAATGGGCAGAGCATAAAATGGCTACTTAGCACGGATATTAGCAAAATGATGCAAACAGATAGATAAATGAGCATTCAGCTTCTTAGTGACTGCATGCAACTTAAGAGCTGAAATTTTCAGAATGAGTCTGGTAACGGTGTATGGGCTTTAGGAACACGCAGGAGCACTTCCTGGTTTCACGTTTCTACGTAGAACCGCAAGACAGAGTGTTCCCTATTCTTCATTAGGGCATGGGCTCAGAAAACAGGATTACTCAAACAAGCACAAATAAAACACAAAAATACTACTCAACTTAGGTTTTTGACGTGAAAACAACTTTATAACATGGTTAAAAGCTAAAAAAAAAAAAGAAGTCAGTATAGCATAATAGGGGTTCTATGATAGTTAACGGCATCACTAACATCAATGACACTGCACAAGATGCTTCAAACACATCTATGTTGTGCAGTTCTGCTTTCAGGATTCTATAGATTATTACTGTACTTTGTTTTCCCACCACACAACTTACAACCTTATTTGCTTATTGCCGGTCAATAGCAAGATGCAGTATCTATCAGTATCCATATTACACGGACACATACAGAAGTACCTACTTGCATAGATCAGCTGCAGTGTGATGAATGGTGTTCGCGTCACCAGGTTGCACATCATTACAGAGGAACACAAAACTCACCTCTGTGTCTGTTTGTTGGCCTCTCTTTCGAGCCAGTGGATGCAGCAAGAAACAATCTTCAATTTTAAAATCGGTACTATAATACCATGGCAAAGATGGTGTAGTCCTGGTCTTGGACTCGAGTCATTGTTATAAGAGACTTGTCCCCTCTCACAGACCAGGACTGTATGTATGGCGTCCACATAAGTCCTACAGCGTTACCTGCACAGCACACAATGATGGATCACCCATAAGGACTGTGAGGTCAAATTGGGTCTCGTGTTTCCCCCCTGTCCCATGTTTATTATTGCTGTGTTTGGAGTGGCCTGTCAGCAAGACTTTCTTTGGCAGTGTTAGGAATATGTGCAGCCAGTGTTTCTCTTATCAAATGAAGCATGCTTCTATCATAACATTATGTACACTAGAAGTATTTAGAGAGCTCAGACCTCCTCCAAGGCATTGATCCTATCTTACAATGGTAAAGATATAGTGCTCAGACCTAGACTTGAACCAGGGGGTGGCCTAGTTAAGGGGTAAATGCTCTGTTTATTGAGCCACATCTCATGATATTAAGAAACACAATAATAAAACAGTTACTTTTTCCTTTCCTTTCCTGTGGCTGAAGTAAGTAACAAACTAACAAACCAACAAACCAGCCTTTTTGGAAAAGGCAATAAAAGACCAATCAGTGTGGCATAAAAGAGCTATATACTTTTTTACATTATTCAAAGACTACGCAACCTTGTCCTGTATTTTATCTCTAAGGCTTGTGTAAAAGTCATCCTTGGTATCACGTAACACCTCTGCTTTGACCGTAACAGCCTGAAGCACAGTTCAGTGCAGAGTGAGACTGGTTTTTCTGTGGTGTATTGCTGGACCATTGGGAGCAGTACAATGACAGGCAAAGTGGAACTACTTGGTACTCTAGACAGGGCCACTGGAGGACTAAAGAAGCCCTGTGGTTTTGTAGTCAGTGATATGAAATCTGAGAGAAAAATACATGAGATAATCTAGTCCGTTTGGGTTGCCATGAGTAAGATAGTGAGTGCCAGGAACTGAATGCCAGATGAAGAGGTTGAAGTAGTGTTCTTAAATGACCTGTACATGGATAATTAGTGGAGTGATACAGAGGTTTCATTGAGAGCCACATATTGAAAAATATAGAAGGAAGGGGGCCACTCACTGGATATCCCTTTCAGAGTTTACCACACTGAATTATTGCCATGGATAATGTGGCATAGGTTTTACTCCGGATGCCCCTCCACAACCACACATTTATCCAGGTCCTCAAAAAATGGTCCTCAGGCTGTATGGCTTGGGGGCCACCCCTGTTCTAGACCATTGCTATGGAATCACATAAAACAAAGCATCTGTGTTTGTACCCATCCCATGGAATATCTGCCACAGTGACCTCAGCATGGACCTCTTTTGAGTAGCGTCTGCATGTCCTCAATGTCTGTGAAGACTCTCACTCATCCAGGGTAATAGCATCGCAACAAAAAGTAAAAAAGCAGTCATCTGGATTGGATTTTTAAAGTTGAAGTCATTTCACCTCTTATCCAAGAGGCTTTCTCAATTCTGAAATTGAACTGGTTTATATGCTCCAAGGAAGGAGGAGTTTTGACCTGAAACTAAATTCTATTGGTCAAGGCGACCATGAATAGCTTGAGTGGTTTCGGGTCGTTAGGAGCCCTTTGTCCTCAGCTGGAGTGAGAGTCATTAACCCTCCCCAGCCTGGGCAGCTCCTTCAGATGTTAATGACCTGAGTGAAACTGGTTTGTTTTGTTTGGGTTTCAGGAGACTGTTGTAGACAGAAGGAAGGTTGTATCTGAACCCACCATTTCTGTTTAAAGAAGGTTTATCTTTTTTGACAAAGATTGCTTCTTTCACTCCTCGCTCAAACCATCCTTCCTCTCTGGCTAAGATTTGGACCTCACTGTCCTCAAAGGAGTGGTTAGTTGCCTTCAGGTGGAGGTGTACTGCAGATTCTGGTCCACTGGAGTTGGCCCTGTGGTGTTGGTATGACCGCTTGTGCAGAGGTTGTTTGGTTTCTCCAATGTACTGTTCATTACAGTTCTCACTGCAGTGGATGGAGTACACAACATTGCTGTTTGTTACTGGGAATTTTGTCCTTGGGGTGAACCAGTTTTTGTCTGAGAGTGTTAACAGGTTTGAAATAAACCGGGATGTTATGTTGGCTAAAAATCCTTTTAAGTTTCTCAGACAGGCTGGAGATGTAAGAAATGACTACATTGCTCCTTTTTGGCTCCTGTACTTGTTCTTTCCGGTTCTGTTTTCTTGTCCTTTGGGATTTGGAGAAGGTCCAATTGGGATATCCACAGGTTCTGAGGGCTTGGCGGACATGTAGCTCTTCTTTCCTCCTTCCCTCAGAGCTTGTGGGAACCTCTTGGGCTCTGTGCTGCACTGTCCTAATCACACCAAGCTTGTGCTGTAGCGGGTGGTTTGAATCAAATAACAGGTACTGGTCAGTGTGAGTGGGCTTCCTGTACACTTCCACATGGAGCCGCCTGTCTTCTCCAATGATAACTGCACAGTCTAAGAAGGCTAGGCTGTTCTCCTTGGTATCCTCACGAGTGAACTTGATGTTCTGGTCCACAGCATTAATATGCCCTGTGAAAGCTTCCACTTCCTGGATTTTGATCTTCACCCAGGTGTCGTCCACATATCTGAACCAGTGGCTAGGGGTCGAACCTGGAAATGAGTCAAGAGCTCTCCCCCCAACTCTCTCATTTACAGATTAGCCACAATGGGGGAGACTGGGGAGCCCATAGCACAGCCGTGTTTTTGCCTGTAGAAGTTTCCTCTGAACTGGAAATATGTGGTGTTGAGACACACCCCCAATAGTTGTCAGATGTGGTCTGGTGTCAGGTTTGTCCTCTCCTGCAGTGCTCCATCTTGAAGCAGTCTCATCCTCACAGTGGTTACTGCCTCTGTGGTGGGGATGCAGGTGAACAGGGACGTCACATCATAAGACACAATAGTCTCATCAGAATCTGGCTGGAGATGTTTGACTTTGTTGGCAAAGTCTTGTGAATTCCTGACGTGATGCTCTGTGTTGCCAACAAGAGGGGCCAGGATTGAAGCTAGGTGTTTTGTCTGTAGCCTATGTTAATTATGCAACAATATATGACTTTTAGTTAAAATTTGTGGAGGCTGAAGCTCTCCCTAATGGCTAAAAAATAATTACATGCTGGTGGCGATTAACAGAGTAGCCCAAGTCTGTGGAAAACTCAGCTTGTGTTTAAGATACTTTACCTGAAACTAATTTTAAGCACTGATTGGAGAAACACTGGCCCTGGGAGGCAGAGCAGAGACAGCGACTGAGCAGCTTGTCCGGATGGGAGGTCACAGTAACTGTGTTATATTTAAGCTCTTGTCAGCGGGTTTCCTGGTGACACCTCCTGCAGCAGTGGTGTCATTGCACCTAATGAGTCCAGCATCCTCCCGGGACGGCTTCACACGCTCCTGCCCAAACACTGACAAAGAGTTGGCTCTGACCCTCCGCAACTGTCCCTCCCAGGGCCAACAGAAGCAGGCAGCAACACTCAGCAATCTCTCCTAAGGACAAAGTACAGTTTCCTTGCAGTGGGACTTTTTTTAATAATTCTTATAATATTGAGAAAAAAAAAAAAAAAAAAAAGGTGTTGCAGCCATAATCCAGCCACAAAGGGTCACCAGCAAGTACACTCCTTGTGCCGGCCCCAAGCCCAGATAAATAGAGAACATTGGATCAGGAAGGGCATCTGGCATCCAACCTATGCTCTACTCTAGATGGGTTGCTGTGGTGACCCTGGAAAGTAAAAGCCCAAAATAGAAATGTTGGAGGCTACAACAACTTTGTAAAATATTCTTTATGGATTTTACACTGTGAAAGCCTTATTTATCTTGTGTACCTTAAAAGTCCTAATTTATACTTTTTTTAGGCTTTTAAAACTATTTTGGAGAACCACTAACTACTACCCACTGCTAACTAAAAAAAACTCAAAAAAGTAAACAGGCTAACAGGGGACCTTTAAATCACACTTCAGACATAAATTAATCAGTTGTTTCATTCATTTATTCATGTATAAACATTGTTCTGCACACAAGAGGTCTCTTCTAGACTTCTAGGCTAGCATTTAGTGGCTAAATATAAACTGAACAAAGTCCATTCCTTAATAAAGTGACTATAGGCTAATTTGACATTTCAGTTTCAGTCTTTGAAAGAGTCTTTTAGTTTATAGGCAGCAATGTAGATATTGCAGATTGCTTATACAGCACATAACTTTCAAATTGCCCATACCAATTTCCTTATCCAGCCATTGTAAATACCAACACAGATATCCCTAGTATGTCTGGTTAAACAGTTGTTTTGGCAGTCCAAAGGCACTTGCAGTAAGTGCCACGTCTTTCAAACACTAAAATGACTGGACTCCATCAATGTTGTCTGGCTGCTCTGTAATTGTGCTTTATTTAAACATGAGTCACTGCCTGGATGAGAAACTATTTACAGAAACACAAAAAACTACCTGATCAAATGTTTAATATCACTCTTCTAACACCAATACAAGCAATATATTGCTTACATGAAAGGCAATTTGCTAAACTTGAGTGCAAAAGCATTCAGTTTCAGAGCTTATATCTGTGCCAATGACATAAGAAAATCAACTAAGAAATAATTATATATATGAAAAAAAATAACACATCACCTGCAGGAAGTAGAAATGTAATAATTGGCTGCAAATGTTGAGGCTTTGTTTTGTTGTTATGTAGGTGCTATGCACTTGTGTGACTGCTGTGATTGATGTATAGCAGGTACTCTCCACCCTCTGTGTCCCATATAGGCTTGAGTCGGAAACCAAACTATTTTGTGAAGGTTTTTTTGTGTGTGTCGTGGCAACACAGGCACAATGACTCAGCTGCACTGTGCCTGTTGACCCGCCAGAATCATGTGATGACAGCCCCAAAACCACAGTGGCAAAACCAGGCAAAATAAGTTTTTCAGTCTGCTCCAAAGACACAATATAACTGAAGTTTTACAAATGGCACTGAATGTAAATATGATTTGAGCCAGCGTTGCTTGTTTGTTAATGTGGACTAATACACCATAGCCAGAAACAATTACTCTGAATTACAAGGAGCCACAATCTGCCAAAGAACTGCCATTTACAATAAAAACAATGTTGTATTTTGAAGAATATTGCACAGTAGCAGAGTGGTGAAGGCTCCTATACCTCACAGCAAGAAGGTTGTGGTTTCAATTTCCAGCTTGGGGCGTAATGGTCTCTGTGGATGTCCTTCCCATGTTACTTCCTCCCCTCAAACAAAGATGCATGATTGGTGCTCTGTAGTCAATAGCAGGCTAAAGTGAGCCTCTCTCAAAATGGCTTACACATCTTTATCTTGTATTTTTGAGGAACAACTTTCTTCATTTTATAAAGGTTATGGTAGGAAATCATTGCACTGGGACTCATTTCTCACATGTATACTGTGGAAAATGCCATAGCAAATTAAGGTTTTATTTCCCACTTTGTTCACCTTACTGAAAAATAAAATGTTTTAAAAGGATCCTGTTTGGGGAGGTGAACAGACATACCAACAGAAGAGATCAAAATGCATTAAACATCAATTTTTGGTGCTTTTATTTATTTTATTTTATTATTATTATTATTTTTTTATTGCACGTGTAACTCAATATAAAAAAATTAAGCTTCAGGCTTATTAAGGAAGTTGAGATTGGATGGTTGTGTCAGGGTATGTCTTTAAGTATTGTGCCATTGTCCAAGGTGCACCTCAGGCCCAGACTTTTTGACAATATTCACATGTTCTGATATTTGCTTGTACACTCAAGACAACTGCTTAATTTTGACACAAACACAAACTTGTCCCGTTGACATTTCATATTATACAGTAATAGACATATATTCTGTACCATTATAAATTATAGCTCAACAGGCTTTTTCAGTTTCCAGCTAATGTTTACCCAGTCTGGCTCTGCTTCAGTTCACAACACCATTGTTTTTTTCTTGTGAGAATCGAAGATGTAACTGAATGCTTGGGTCAGTCAGGGTCTATAGAGTTTCCACATAACCAGAGCCCTTAAGGTCTCTGTCTGTCGGTTTTGATGTTTGAAATATAGAAACGTCCTTTGGTGACATTCTTGTCTGAAAAGCAAACAATATCAAACGCTGTGTCATTTTGTCTTTATTTTGACGTATGTCGGATTGAAAAGCAGCGAGTGTGGAGACCCTAATGACTTGACTAAAAAACGTAGAGAAGTAAAGTTTATATCAATATGTTCACTATGGCACTCTGCAAAAAACAAACAATTAAAGCCTGATGGTGGACAGCGTTGATAGCTGTCCCAGTGCTGGATAATGGGTGGCGAGGCATGCTGTCTGAAGTGGGATCTGCTGCACTGATGTCATTCTGTAAATAGCGAATTATGGTTTGGCAGTGAGCGCCTGACTGTTCATTTGAGTATATCACATCTGGTTTGGTCCTGAATCAGAGGCTGTGTGTTTGTGTGTGAGTGTGTCCCAGGGTGAGCTGGGATGGAGCTACGGTCTATGGAAATAATACATACCACTTTAAGTTATAGAGAGTAAACAGATCTTAAATAACATGAGCCATAAAGGTTGGAGTGAAATAATAATAAAAGTTGAAAAGCTGCTCTAAAGCTCCACTGAACCAAGTGGATGGAGCTTTTTTGGCTTCATTGGTTCTTTTTCTTGTTCATACAACTGCACAGAGTGGACAAACTGAGCACTGCTGGAGGGAATACACATTGCACACAATGCATGAAGGCTTGCAACATTTATAAAAACTGAAAGGATTTGAAAAACAGCACCGGTTCTCAGGATAGAAATGCGTGATAAGAAAAACACAAATACACAAACAAAGAAACTACGTTTAGTTTAGTGTATCTAAAATGACAGATTAGGAGGCAGCACAGTCATTGTTTATTACAGGAAAGTGTAACCAACTTTTCTCAACTGTTTATTATGTTTTCTCAAAATACAGTGTGGTTTTATGTGAGTTGGCATAGACTGTTATTGGTACAGGTTCCAGTACACTTGCCAATTTCAGTAAAGAATGGAAATTGAAACTGCCATCTGTGTTCACTGAAATATGTGATAAGCAGGTAACTTAACTAGAAATGTGTAATTTCTTAAATGTGTGTTAAAATGTAATTGTCAGACCTGGTGAATAAATATAAATTGTGTCCTTCGTGAATAGGACTCAAATATGGAACATGATATAAAAATGTGACACTTACTGGAGCTAATATGCTACACAGGTAATCAGGCAGGTGAGCTACATGGCTACACAGAACTGGATACCTTTGTTTTATTAATATTCAGTCTTATTATCTTCAGGGTAGATTTTAAACATAGTGTTGATGCTCTGGTTATGTAAAGTCAATAAAGGAATACATAGATGACTGAAACAACCTGCAATTATCAATGTAAAATCTTCTCTGTTTCTTTGTTAGTTTGCGATAATTAACCATTGAAGATAGATTATATTTCAGTTTTACACTAAGCAACTTTTGTGGCTGTGGCTCGGATGCAAATTGAGTGTTTTTGGCAACAGTTGGCTCTTTGGATTCAAAAGGTTGCAGACCCCTGTTGCAGAGTAATTAGACGGGTGTTTGTGCACGTCCATGTCAGAATCACCATTGGTTGGCTGGAAAGAGTGTGTCCACTACAAGAGACCGGGTTGTATAAACTATTTTTACAATGTGTTAAATGTGGAAATGCCTAACGCCGAGTGGAGCCATGTGGAATGAGAGCAACAATAGAGATGATGCAAATTGCAGTTTAATTTATTCATAACACATATTTTGTTTTGTAGTGTGGTTGATTGTTGATGCCAAATTCGACCAACCCAGACTTCAGATACACTTTATAATGGGCTACAGTTACTGCTTCTTCACTTTTGGCTTTTTCCTTCTGGGATCGCCACAGCAAGCTTCCTGTGTGCAGTGATTTGTATATTAATTTTGCATAGGTTTTTATGTTGGATGTTCTTCCTGATGCAACCCTCTCTATTTATCCACGCTTGGGACAGGCACTGGCTTGTGACCTCTTGTAGCTGGTTTGGAGTAGGCAATTGCATAAAATAGTAAAAAGCACAAAAGCAGGAACTTGCCCAAATAAAGACAAAAACGTGGAGCATTTAGTGGTCATTTTGATTTATAATGTCTTCATCTAAACTTCCACACCTGTAATTCTATTGGTAATTTAGTCACATGGGGTCCACAAGGGGTAATCTAGCTGGTCCCAAGCCCAGATAAATGTAAATATGACCCCTTGTGGCTGGATTATAATAGGCTGCAGTTAAAACAATAATTTTTTTTTTCCGTTGTAACTCCATGCTGACAGTTATTGGACATGAGCAGACATATTGAGTCTTCTGAGCCGTTGTAATGCAAATGAAACAAGATATTGATATGAATGAATAAGATGAGACAAATAAACAGAAGATCGCCTATTACATGCCAACAATGTGGTGTCCTGCCAGAAGACTACATTACCAGAACCATCCACAAAAGAAAAATGTATAGACAAAATCAATGCAGCTCTATTACTTTAACTATCTACTGGGCACAACGTTTGAATCAAAATTATCAAGAACAGATAACCAATCACAGAGCGCATTACAGACAGGCACACGCACCCAGACTGAAGAGATCGATGTGCATTATGTTTATGAATGCAAACCGCTGCATTTGGGACTCAAATTAGAGCACGCATGCAGTGAGCTCATTATCTGCTTTACAAGACACGTGACTATACAGAAATATAGACACGCATATACACACGTGCACGGTGGCTAATCAGTGGATTGGCAGACGCAGAGACAGGCAGGGCACACTCGACAACACAATTCAATAAAGAGAGAACTGGAGCGGGACACTTTTATTGGCTGCATTAGACGCTACCTCAGGCTGCAGGGGCTAAAAATAAACACTTATTGTTATAATTAAAAGGGCCACTATTTAATGTTGTTTCCATTGGGTCACTTGCAAAAAGGATACTTACTGAGGCTTGCAAGTGGAGTAGGCAATTGTGTCTACTGCTTTTTTTTCCTTTCAGCTTTTCCAAATCATCTGCCTCCTAGTGTGCAGCATTAAGTTGTATGCAGAATACCCTTTCTGTCACAAACATTTTTATTTATCCAGGCTTGGGACTGGCACAAAGAGTACACTGGCTTGTGATCACCTGTGCCTGGATTGGAGTAGGCAGTTGAGTCTACTAGTTCTTTCATTTCAGCTTTTCTAAATCATCTGCCTCCCAGTGTGCAGCGATTTGTATAGTGATTTGGCATAAGTTGTAAGCTGGATACCCTTTTCATTTATCCAGGCTTGGGATTGGCACAAAGAGGTTGGTGATCACCTGTGGCTGGATTGGGGTAGGCATTTGTGTATAATAGTTACACATCACAGAAGCAGGAACTTACCCAAATAGGGAAAAATATTGAGTCTGCACCTATAATCCAGCCACAAGGGGTCGCAAGCTAGTTTACTCTTTGTGCCAGTTCCAAGCCCAGATAAATGGAGAGGGTTGTATCAGTAAGGGCATCTGTCATATGACCAAATCAAAATCCAAAACACTGTCTGCTAGTAGGCAGATGATTTACTGTTACTGTACGGCAATTGAAAATTAAAGCCAAAAGCAAAGACTAGAGATTTATGCGTCTGTAATGACATAGATGCTTGAAGAACATGTTTTGCAGTAGCTTCATTTGGCTGTACAAGTATTTTTAGCTTGTCCCATCACCACCCAATCCCATGATCATACCCTGTGCCAATGACAGGGATTGTGCACACAAATACTGTACATCTAACTAAGTTTAGTTTAGTGACGCCAGTGATGATGTCCCAAAATGACAGACGTGTACACAGCACATAGTCATAGTTTATTACAGGAAAAAAAAAAAGTTACTTTTCTAGGACTTTTTCAGACTCAACTAAAAATAGTGCTTGTTGCGTGAGTTGGCACAAGTTGGTATAGCTTCCAGTGTATTTGTCAATCTTACTAAAGCTGGCAAATGTGGGAAGTGTATGCATGTGAAAAACAATACTTGCGGGTAATAAAATCATCCAATTGCAATGTGTTAAAATGTAATTGTCAGACCGGCTGATTAAATATCACTATTCTTCATTGAGTAGATTAAATTATGAAACATGATTTTGGCACTTACAGGAGTTAATATACTATAAATGTATTGAGGCAGGTGAGATGTAGTGCTTCATTCAGTATGATTGGATTTTAATTGCACAGTATAGAGTGTTCATTACAGTAAACAACAGGCACAGTCTATGAAAGGATGCCCACAGTGCATGGAAATGAAGTGAATGTTTTCTGTTTTGTAAATTAAATCATGGCTAAACATTGCACTAAACTAGGTCTTAACTTATCTTAAACTAGTTTTAAACAAAACTAATAAAGGCTGTACAGTGTCTGCGCTTGGTTTTGGGTTCATGATCCTCTATTCTCTGGCATGGCCATTCTGAGCATTCAGAATGCTTGGTTGCACAAACCTCTACCTCTCCCTCGAACCCCTGCCCACTCCAGGAAGCACTGACCTCTACATCCAGTCTGCTCTCATTCATTTATCAAAACAACAACAACAACAACAACAACAACAACAAAAAACTGTGTACAGCTCTGTTTCCACTGATTCCTCACAGCTGGTTTTCATGTTGTTGTAAAATGGCATACAAAAAGTTTAAGGAAGTAAAGTTCCTTTTATTCTTTAAATCATGTTTACAAGATGGAAAGAGTCTGCCCTCTGCTGCCCTCTGCTGGTCTCTTCACTTGTTTCTTTATGGCGCCAGTAGAGTAAAAACATTTTCTTTTAGCCAGATAATGTTTTTAAAGATTGTAGATGCTATTAATTCAATTCAATTCAAATTCTGCCACTTTTTTTTTTTTTTTTTTTTTTTTGTGCTCCTTCATAAAAATTATCACTACTCTTTTTTGTCAAACTGTGGGTGCAGCCTCTTTGATTACCCCACTTGTGGAAGAGGCAGTTGTATAACTGAAGTATTCACCAAACCTCAGTATTCATATTTGGAAATGTGTAAGGTAAAAATAATAATCTGCAACATAATTTGAGTTTTGGTTTGGCTTAGTCTATGGTAAGAAACTGCTTGACCATTTTTGTTTTCACATTCTTCAATGCCATGTATATACACAAGGAGAGCAGGCATAACTCCAGTACAGACTTTCTTTAGGAGTACAGGTTTCTTTGGGAGTTTGAGTTGTTACAAAGATGGAGCACTGCAAACACTGATGCAATCATCTCTGTAAACTGGCCAAGCAACACTTGTCTGAATCCACGAACTGAACAAATGGAGAGCACAGCAGAGAGTGTGAAGCAGAGAAACAGAAATTACTGGAGCCAAAAAGAAGCATTGGTTCACTCTGCTGCCTGTCGGGGTGAGGCAGGTTTGGTTTGGTCCATATAAAGATTTAAAAACACACAAAAAAACATCTACAAATGAATGGTGTTGATGTTTAACTGGAAATTCACTGCAATAGTGTTTGTAATCGAGACAGGTTTTCTTATGCCAGTGTACTATTTGTGCTGGGAGCAACAAGTTATTGTGTGGAATATTATAATGTCAAATGATCGCATTTTACAACCTTTAAAAGCATTACCTGACTAAAAAAGAACATTTAAGAAGAGAAGTAAAGAGTGAAGTGAAGAGACCAGCAGAGGGCAGCAGAGTGCAGGAGAGTGCACAGTTTTTGCATAAATGAACAAGAGCAGATTGGATGTAGAGGGCTTGTTGATTGGTCAGTGCTTCCTGGAGTGGGTGGGGGTTCGTGGGAGAGGTGGAGGTTTGTGTAACTGAGCATTTTGAGGCATCAGAAAGGCCATGCCAGAGAAGAGATAATTACTTTCACATGTGTGAGCGAAGCAAAAGACAACTCCAGGTATGTTTTTGATGAGGGAACAACATTACAACATGGTAGAAAAGTCTATTTTGCATAATATAGCCCCATTAAAGAAGTACTCTGTTCCACTAAATGAAGGGCAATGAAAGAAAAGGTGGCCAAAATTAAACATTTTCTGAAAAATCCTGCATGTTGTTAGAATTTTTCATTGATTTAATCCATGGACCCCTACTTTACTGTATACTGGATGCTGAATACCGTGTACTGTAGGTTCTTGAATGTTCTACTCAAGGGTTATGCATCCATTGTTCTTCCACAAGATAATGCATGTTGAAAAATTACTTTATAACTTACAATGACAAAAACAAATGTGTGAAAGTGTAATGCTTTAAAAGCTTCATAAGATTTTGAGATTAGTTTGGGAGAGCCTTTATCATTGACCCATAGCAGCCTCTAGCCTTTTGTCCACCATTAAAGCCCTCCAAAAAAAAAAAAAAAAAAAAAAAAAGTCAAAATCTTGCTTAGACACCCTACCATTATTTCTAACAGCCACCAACATCCTTCAGAACTGATCCAAGAAGATCAGACCCCACTGTTGACCCCACTTCAGTTTGGGCAGCATCCCATAAGCACAGTCCCGTTTAATGATAGGCCATGGACATAAAAGCCAGGATCTGGAGCCTCACCAACCATTTACTTTTCTCCTTTATGAAATTTGTCTTTTAGAAGACTCTGAAAGTGTTGTGATAAAGCTGTGGAGGAAAGTTAATCACCCCATTCATTCTAACCTCCACAAACTAGGTCCTTACACTCATGGTCAGTCAACCGAGTGTGATCAAATTAATATCAATTACTGTCATCTCCCACTGGTAGCGAGTTGTGGGCACATTTTCAAACTTTCCTGGTGATGTATCTTAGGTTAATTGTTTTTCATTAAGCTATGTAAGTCAAGTGCTGAGCAAATGATCCATCAACTTACAAAATACATAGTGATGGAGGTGCACAGTGGCAGAGTGGTTGGCACTCCTGAGGTTGTTGGTTTGAGCCTTGGGATGATCTCTCTGAGTGGACTTTCCCTGTTGTTCTAAATTGTGAATGAATGTGAGAGTGAATGGTTATCTGTGTCAGCGCTGAGACTAACTTGTCATTGACCAGAGTGTAACCCAACTAAGGCCCACAGTTGCTGACTCCAGCCACATACAACCCCTAAGAAGAATAAACAGAAGAAGAACTTTATACCATTAGCAATATGCATAATAACATCTATTTTGTTTTAGAATAATTCAATTCAATTTTATTTTATTTTTATAGGCCAGTATCACACCAATCACCTCAAAGAGCTTCACACACAGTTCATCAAACACAAACACACAGTCAGACATAACACACAATCAAATATAAACAATAACTGCACAAAACTAAACAGACCCAGGACATCCCCTTAGACCCTCCTTCTTGGTCAGGAAAAACTCCTAAAAAACCCATCTGTGGGGCGGGGGGGTGGGTGGGGTAGAGGCCCGGGAAGTCCATAGGAGGGCCTACAAGTTGGGACAGGAGCACAGATGGGGCCAGCACCCAGGCATCAGAAACAGTACCCACTCCCCACTATACATTTATAAATAAACAAATGTAGAAGAAATGTAGAAGTCAGTAGCCACTACTTGATATAATGTAAACAGACTTTGACTGACACTGGCAGTAACAGTCAGTAACAATAACTTGTTGGAGTAAATCTGTTTTAGCTTATTGTCATGTACACTACAAATGTCAGTGATGCACCGAGCGCCTGTGGCTACGCTTTGGGCCAACTCCATCCAAGACCAAGACTGTGACATATGACACATCATTTAATCTAGTCACCGATGTTATTCTTTAGGACGCTGTTTAAGATATGCATGGTTCAAAAATGATTTTCTGTAAAATGCAGACTAACATTGGCAAATTATCTGAAGTCATCCAGCCCTGTAACACATCATAACATATTTATCAGCAATTAACTCTCACTTTCTTAGACGCTAAGGTTATTAAGAGGTTATTTTTGTGGGGGTTGCAGTGAGGTTAGTACTTCTTCTTCACAACAAGAAAATCCTTGGATCAATCTCTGGCTCAGTCTGTAATGGCACTGTGGTTTGGAGTTTTCCTCCCCATGCCACCAACAAAAACAAATGCACTCCTGTCTTTAAAACTCCAGTATTAAGTCTCTAAATGTAAGCCCTGTAAATCATCTGCCTCCCAGGGTGCAGTGATTTGCATATTAAGTTGTCATAGATTTGATCCTTGATGCCCTTCCTGATGTCACTTTTTCCATTTTTCCAGGCATGGGACTGGCACAAAAACTACACTTGCTTTTGATCCCCTGGGGCTGGGGCTATCTGTTAAATATATATAATTGTTTATTAATGATAGCTTTGTGAATGTGATTTCTTAACAGCAGCACATAGAGCCACAGCATCCAAAGCTTAATATGAGGTTAAATGAATGAAGAAATGTTACTTATCCCTTGAAAGTAAAACGTCAGTATTAAATGCATTTCTGGACAGTTGTTTAGAGCAAATGTGTTTTTCACCCAGTTGTCTTTTTCTCTATTTCTACATTTTGCACCAATTTATTTCAGTCAGCACATAGCACATCGGCAAACAATCCCTTAGGCATCACATCACTATGAAGAAAAAACTTTTCCTGTTACTTTCTTTGCTCCTGTCTGACCTCAGAGTTGAACCTCATACCCTCAAATGCAACTAATGCACCCAGTCTTAGGTTTGTTATGAGCGCATATAAATTTTTATCTAGCGTGTGTCTCTACAGTAGAATCCATTAACCACTGAAGCACCATTTTACTGCCATCCATCTGCTGCCATCCTCTGTCTGTTTAAAAAATGATAATATGTTTCAATGTTATTCAGCGACGCACTAGAATAGATGCCCTCTAGACCCAATGGGGCATCTTCTTTCACTTTTTTTCCTTATATTCTCTTCAAACAATGTATTTTTAGATCACTCTTTGCTGCTTCATGTCTAGTCTGTCCTGGACCAACCCAATTTGGCCCCATAGCAGTAAATATTGCATTGGCTTGGTCTAGTGGCCCTTCTTACCACTTGAAGAGACAGGGCTCTTGGCTGTTTTTGAACTTCTCTGTGTGAAGCCTATAAGCAGACAGACACAGGAGGAGTGAGTGTGGCTGGGTTTAAGGCTGAGAGGCTGTGTAAAAGCTCAGTACTTCTGGATCTGTACCTATACTCTATTTTATATGATCCTTTCTAGTTAGACAGTTAGGTTTGCAACAATAAGAAACACACATAAATTAATAATTAACTACATTCTTGGTTGTTGGTTTGTTCACAGTTTGTTGATATTTCATGTTTTTTTTGTGTTTTCCATGATGCCCTGACTAGAAAGGCTTTGGTTTCTGATTGCACTCTTTGTAGAGAACCTGTTATTAGTTGTTTCTTTTTTAGTGCTGCTGTTAAGTTTGGTGTTCTTTCGTACATATAATGGTTTTAACATTTAGAATGTTTGTGATTTAGGCTGTTTTTTATTGTGTTGGGTGGGTTTTAGGGTCTATTTGGGCTGGAAACTGTCACTGAGATCTGGCAACCTTGTATACACTGCGATTTTTGGAGTCTTAAAGGATTTATGGAAGTCACACTGCACGACATAATGCATAAAATCATAAACTACTGCTTGTTCACACTGTGCAAGGGTTCACACGTTTAATCATCTGAACAGTCTTAACTAATTTCAGTCTCTGGATGCAGTGTGTTTACGTCGTTGTAGTGCCGGTGACATGGAAGCTAGCACCGCTTGCATCAGCTATGTTTATTTACATCCATGGAGAAGAAAATAAATCAAAAGGCAAAGGCTGTTGTTAATATGAGGATGCACTGATGTTTTTATTGCTCACACATCTGTCAGCGATCATAAGTGCTGCAAGAGGCAGACACACTCTGCGACAAATCTTCCAAAATAAAATATCTGACACTGCCTGATACCTGCTGTAGCTCGTCTTTGGTCGTAAGACAGATCTGTGTGCCTATCTCATTATAAGACATACAACCACCGTTTTTGAGGTATGCCAGACTACAGGGTGTCCATAAAGTCTCTTTACAGTTTAAAAAATATTTGGTGAGATATCTTAATCAGATTTGTTCCATGTACTCAGTGGTTATCAAAGTTTTTAATCACATACGTACTGCTGCTAGACAGTTACAGCTACCACATTCAACAGTGCACAAAGTCCACACAGGGACTTGCGATTGTTCGCTTACAAAGTGCAGCTCTTACAGCCTGCACTCGAGCCAATGATAAACCAAGACCAAAGGAGTTTGCCGTTAACACTGGAACAAATTTCTGAGGATGAAACGTTCTTCACCCAAGTTTGTTTTAGTGATGAGGCAACCATTCATGTTTCATGGAAACTAAACACACATAATGTGAGAATCTGGGATCAGAACAGCTCCATGTGACTCGGGAACTTCACCGAGATCTTCCAACGGTGAATGTGTGCTGTGAGGCTCTGCTACAGAGAACAGGGCAAGAAATCCAGTTCCATCTTGATGTGCTTCGTGCAACTAATGGTGCTCATATAGAGGTGGATTAAATAAGTCAAAAAAACTTCAATATCTACTCCTCATTTTGAAATAATTTCCTCATATTTGTCTGTTCATTTGCATTTGTAATATATATATAATTTTTTTTTTTTATTGTAAAGAGACTTTATGGACACGCTGTATTTTTCCCACGATTAGGCGGTGGAAATCGTGCAGTGTATACCCGGCTTAATGTTTTTTTCTTGTTAGGGGTCTAAAGTTTATCCCAGCAACTTTGGACCTAAGGCGGGGTACACTTAGCCACTTAACTCCACACAGGTGGGCAGTGTAGTCCAAAAGTCCAGTTATTTTATAATTTTACTCAAAATACAAGTAAAAGTTGCCCACAACTGCAGAACAAGACTAACAAAGAATCAGTGAAGAGATTACTCTGGTACAAAATGCATTTGATTTAAGGTATTTAAATAGTTTATAGTACTTTTAGAGCCATGAGCCATAGTATTAAGTGATTGTATTGTTTGGCAATGATGTTTGTGCTGTATAAAACACATAAAAGAAGCATTTGGCCCTAGCTTTTACCGTCATTAAACCCAATTTTAAATCTTCACTTACGGAAGGGGAAGGGAATGATATCTGTTTAGCGCTTTAACTATGACACAAGTCACCCAAAGCGCTTTACACACAGTAGGGAAGGGGTATTTCATTCACTCCATACTCAGTGGTGGTAAGCTACATTTTGCAGCCACAGTTTCCCCTGGGATAGACTGACAGAAGCGCGGCTGCACACATCTGCGCCAACGGACCCTCTGACCACCACCAACCACACTTAGAAACTTAGATGTTTCAGCTGCAAACACAACCTTTCCATAAAATACATAGCTTTAAAACTGTTTAAATATATAATCTCCAAACTATTTTAATGGCAGGGACCTCTATGGGAATCACATTAATCAGATGTATTTCAGATCTGTGCGCACCTTTTCCTATCAACATACCAACACGAGCTGTAAAGCTGTTTATTAATCAAGTCCAAATACTGTGTTTAAGTATGATGTACGATCCACGACCCGGAGACTGACGTGTGTGATTGACGTCGGGCTAACGGGGTGAAATTACATCAGTGTTTGCACGAGTTGTGGAGACAGCTGAGCCCATTACTGAGCTTGTGCAGCAGTGGTTTACACACCGGCTTGTGTGTGTCGCCGTGTGTTGGCTGGCTCTATACATTTTTACAGGGGGCTAATAAGGGGCACATCATTGACTATAATAGGCTAGCATTAGGCGGCAATTACTTTGTTTGAGCCTTTTATTGACTTCAAATAAGCCAGAGGAGCCATAACCAGAGCATAATGTAGCCTGCAGCCAGGTGGAAAGTAACTGGATACTAGTACGTTTAGTGAAGATACTGTACTTTCTGAGTACATTTTCAAAATTCATGCTTTTACTTTCACTTGAGTACACTTCAGAGGTTTCTACCAGTACTGCTACTTTTTTAAAAGCTGCTATTACTGCTATTTCTAGTACAGTTTCCACTACTACTGCTGCTACTACCATCACTACTTCTACTGAGCTTGGTGGCAAAGTGGATAGTAAGTAGTAGTTGTTGTAGTAGTGCTAAAAGCAGTAATAGTAGTGACAGTAGTCAGTGGCACAAAGTGAAGGTATTTTACTTTCAGAGTACATTTTCAAAATCATACTTTTACGTGTGTACATTTTAGAGGCTTCTTACAGTACTCCTACTTTTATTAATACTACATCTGCTATGCATATTACTACTATTACTATTACTACTTACTTAATTCCTGCTATTACTGCTACTACTACCACTACTATAAAATCATGCTTTTATTTTCACTGGAGTACATTTTAGGGGCTTCTACCAGTACTACTACTTTTACTACACCTGCTATTACCACTGCTACTTCTTGTACAATTTCCACTATTACTGCTAATACTAGTGCGATTACAACTATTTCTAGTAATACTGTAACTAAGTGGGTAGTAACTGTAGTAGGAGTTATAATAGTGGTAATAATAGTGTTTGTAGTTGTAGTAGCACAGTACAAGTGATAATAGTGGCAGTAGTCAGTACCTTTTACTCTCAAGTAACTATTTTGTTGTCAGCTTTTCCTTGTACTTTGAAGTAACAGTATTTTAGTACAGATTTTGAGGCTTTCTTCCACCTCTGTCTGCAGCCCAGGCACATAGACCTAGAGTGGAGGGGAAAAGGTTGAAGAAGAGAAAAGACAGCTGAGAATTTGCAGAAGAAGAAAAGGCCAGATGCCAACTGCACGCCAGCTTTAAGAGGAAATTAATTCATTCCCTGAGGAAGTATCACGTAACAACATCTCCAATAGCTCAGTGGGAACAATCACAGACACAATACGCTGCATGGACGCTGAGCTAACCCACCTGTGTTTCCCCCTAAAGGCTTCAGAGCGATGCCATAAAGCTGAACTGTCTCGCTCAATTAAAAAACACTGCATCAAGATGGCAGGATTCAGTCTTGACAGGATTAAGGCAGAAAGCATGGCAAATCAATCAGATGTCTCTCTATATATGGGAATCGGGATACATTGCTTTATTTTACATGTAATCCGTCAGGCCGGGTGGATTAAGATGACATGTTCAGAAGAGATGGAAATAAGTCTGTATTATAGGAAAAGTATGGTTACTTCAAAACTATATGAGTATGTAAAATCTTACTTGTGTTAAATAAGTGTAAACAGACTACCATTTCCATCACTACTACTACCATTAAGACTGCTACTATGTACATTACCAGTATTACTTCTACTACTTCTATTACTACCACTACTACTGTGCTACTACTACAGCTCCAACTACACAGCACAGTAACTACTTTACTGTTACTGAGGTCAAAAATAGTTTTACTAATACATATTGTACAAATTGACTTGAGTAAAAGTAATATTTCTACTGAAATTTACTCTAAAAGAAGTAAAAGTATGTTCTAGAAGTTTAGAGTAGAAAGTACTTACTGCTTCTACCAAGTCAACTACACTACTGTTACTAATACTACAACTGCTACTTCTCCTACCATTTCCATTACTACTACCACTAAGACTACTATCAGTTAGTACTACTGCTAATATGATAATTGCTATTACGCTTACTGTTATTACTCCTACTACAACTACTACACTCTATGCCAATAAGTTTAAACATATTTTAATAAACATTATATATTTATAATTACTTAAATAATAGTAATAGTAATATGGATCAAACCCAGTGTACTCTGTGTGCCAATGCCAAATAAATAACAGAGGGTTGTGTCAGGAAGGGCATCCGGTGTAAAACCTATGACAAATCTTCAGTCTTGTGCTTTTTCTTTGTCCAAAATAAGTAAAAGTACCAAGTTACTCTACACTCCACTGTTGATGTCCAGTATGTGATCTTTAATTTATAGAAAGCTGCTGCAATCTCTATGAAAGTGTGTTAGATTTAAAGAAAGCAAAAGTTCACAGTGGACCGAAATGACCGTCTGGAAGTAAGGCACTTTCCAAAAGTGTCCCGTCCAAGTTTGGGAGTGTGGGAAAGTCAATGGGTTGTCCCGAAGAGGTTTGTTTGTGTCTGTGAAGCAGCTGGAGCATCACTATCAGAGAGAGTGGGTCCGGTCCAACTCGTGCAGTGATCACATAAACAAAAGTGTATCAGGCTACTGTCTGTCCGTGTGTCCTGGGATGACTTCACACTGGAGCTCTCTGCCTATTGTCAGCTCAAACCTGTCTGTCAGGAGGAAAGGTTTCCCATCTATAAATGTGTTAAAAGTTATCAGTCAGGTCTCTCTCCTGACCAAACATCGAACATTTTTCATTTCAATTTGTTGAGTCCACACTAGCCTTGTTTGACCAGTCTAGTCAAATTTTTACCTGTCTGTTTCTGTATTAGAATAAGAGTTGATGCCACTGGTTTTAGTTTACTTTTCTCGTAAACACAGAATTAACATTGTCCAAAAAAAATCCTATAAGAAAAATGGTGCTGCTTACATCTGCATACACAACAAAAAAGCAAATTAGTTGAAAAAAGGAAGTAAAGCAAAAGGAAGATTGATATTGGCAAGACATTCATGTAATGTTATGACACAGGGACAAGGATAAGTATTTCTGCAATATAAAACCAAATATAAACAGAGAATAACTGATGATGGGGTCCTCAAAACAAGCCCAGCCGATGATAAAGTAGGTCAACCAGGATGACCAATAACTGCATCAACATTATTGTACCAGTTTTGTTATTAAGACTAAATGTACATGGTCTTTACTGAAAAGTTCACCTTAAGTAGACCTTACATTTATTATTCATCTCAACGACGAGCAGTAATTCAAGTCATCTTGCTGTAAATTGGTGGATGGACATTATTATATAAAATAAATTATTGCCTGTAAGTCTAGACTTCTTTTACAGCTATTCTGTCAGTAATAATATTATTTGGTTAGTTCATAACGCACAGAAATGCCATTTAAATTAACCAGTCCAGTGCTTTTAGGATGTTTATATTGGAACTATAAAGCCATCCACACGTTCCTTATACCTCTATTTCAATAAATCTGAATTCCTTTCATTACTGAGCAGACATAGTTTTACAATGACTCAGTTTTCATATAGACTTGTTGATCATGACTCTTACATAAAACTGGAGGACAATATTATGCAAAATCATCTTTTCTGAGCTTTCTACCATGTTAAAATTTTTCCTCACCAAAAACATACCTGGGCTTGTGTTTTGCTTCATTCACACCTGTTTAAGTAATACTGTCTTCTCTAGCACGGCCATTCTGAGCCCCCAAAATGCTCGGGCACTAACCAATCAACAAGCCCTCTACATCTAAATATCCAAAAAACAGTGTACAGCTCTGTTTCCACTGATTCCTCATCACTATTTTTCATTTTGTAGTAAAATGGCATCATACAAAAAGTTTAAGGAAGTTTTTATCTTTGATTATGTTCAAAGACCGCAACACTCTGCCCTCTGCTGGTCTTTTCACCTGTATATGACACTATTAGAATACCTTTTAAAATATTTTTTAAGCCAGATGAAGATTTTAAAGGTTGTAAAACAAGCAACACTGTTCTAAGTGACTAAGTTTGGTTTAAAAACATAAATAAAAACATAATACAGTATATTTCCTGAAGATTTACTGACGTTTTCGAAACACCTCTGTATGAACTCTGGCACAGTAATAATGTAAACTATTTTGTGCCAGCCTCGTGTGACCGCCTGCAGGCAACAATCTCAATTACAACTATTTTGGTGTAAAGTGTCTCCTCGGCTCTCACACCTGACACAGTAAAATATGCTGCTGCAAACATATTACACAGTCTCTCTTGGTTAATGTGTATTCTGTGCCTGCAGGGCGACCCAGCTCTGAGGAAGGTGAGAAGTCTGCAACACTGAACAGGACATTGCATGATGAGGACAAAGGCTTACTGCAGTTTATAAAATCACAGAAAATCACTCAAAAATAATAGGTTATATGATTATTTCTGTGGAGCTGTACTTGTTTTTTGACTCAGGTTTTAGGGTCAATATTTGTTATATCATTTTAAATCTAAAATAGGTCCAGCAAATTATCTGTCTTCTAGCATGCAGTGATTTGGAATCTGATTTGAAAGGTTTTAAGCCTGATGCCCTTTCTGACACTACCCTCTCCATTCATCCCAGCTTTGGACTAGCACAAGTTTTCCTTTTTCTGTTTTCATTTTGTTAACACTTTCATTCATGTTACCTTATAGCAGGGGTGTCCAAACATTTTTCGAAGAGGGTCAGTTTTGAGTATGTGGAGTATATTGTTTTATATAAGTTTTGTTTTCAATTACTAGACAATTATAAATTTTAAATAGCAGTAAGAGAAGAGTTTTGGAGAATATATAAACTTCCCAGATAATTTTGTTTTGTTTTAGGTTAAGTTTTTTTTTTTTTTTTTTTTTTTTTTTTGTGACAAGATATAGTTAACAGTTAAGCATGGTGGGTAATACATTAAAACTGAAGTTGATTTCAGGCTAACCAATAAAACAATCTGATCTGGCTTGAGAGTGGTAGAGATGCACAGTTGCATAGAAATGCTGCTTAATGGTGCTAGAGGGCCATAAACAATATATTTTATGATGGAGGCTGAGGGCCAAATGAAATCTCACTTTGTGCCACAAATGGCCCCACTTTGGACATGTCAGCCTTATAGTCAATAAAAACACATTATTCTGAAAACCTGGTATGTGAAGAGTTCTGAAGGTGTGACAGTAAATTTACAACTTCACTTTTCTTTATTTAACCTACAGAGTTACAGAGGTCAAAGCCTGGCCTTTTATAGCCTTCAGCAAAGTTGTGCTCTTCTCTATTGAGGCTTTCACTGTGCACACATTTCAGTCACACAGTTAAACTTATTTTCCAGCTAAGTTATTTTATTTTTTTATCCATTCAATACTACTTTTTATTTTGACAATCTGTTGCACAGACCGATCTTTTTTAATCATAAGTTTTGAAAATTCTGTCAAGTTTCATAATGAAATATGTGAGTCTAAAGGTCGCGATAGTCCAGATGACAGTTTGTGTTACTAACTTTAAAGCTGAACTACCTGATTTTAATTCTGCAGTCCCCAAAGCTGTTTCAGTGAAATCTCTTTCCAATTCCACCACTTACCACCAACAACAGTATAGCTGCCTTTTAAAATATTCACTGTTTTCAACAGTGAATATTTTTTGTTCACCTAATTTGACGTTCATATGTCCAAAAACTTTCAAATTTAAGTTTTACTTTCTATCATGATTTTTTTTTTAACTCATCTTACAGCCAAAGTACTATCCATTGTTCAGAAAAGGTATTATTATTGATAATAATAAAAACTAAATATACCAAATTTAACAAAATAATAATACTTTTTCTGAACAATGGATAGTACATTGGCTGTATAATTTTTAGACATAGGAACGTCAGATTAAGTGAACAAAACATATTCATTGTTGAAAACTTGAGATTTTGAGTCAGCCCCAAAAGTCAAAAATCTTGAGGGATCCTGTTGCCTTGAGTTTTTGCAGCATTATTTTTTAACGGGGTATGTTTTTCTTTTTAGCACTATTTCACTGCGTAACTAGATGTCTCTAGTGCTAAAATAGAGACATTGGCTTTTTCCCGTTTGCAAGGATCCCACAATGCACGGCGACTAATTCTCATTCATTAAGGGGTTGATTTTTAAAGCACATGCTTTGATCACATGACATGACACAAAAAACCTTCACATGCAGTGTTAACAGGACACATCTTGACTTCAGAGGAGACGCCTCCAGGGAGCCTCTGAAGGAAAGGATCCTGGCAACTGGGAAATGGCCTTTCTCTAAGTTCCCCAGAAAGCCAATATTGAACAGCCAATGGGAGCACATCTTATTGAAGTGTGCCAGCAGATTAAAACCCTTACTAATGCAGCCTATGTAAAGTAGTGTTTCTTTTTTTCATCAAACATATCAAACACATTTGATTTGAATTTGATGCATGGCTGCACATTTGGTTCCTGCACGTCTTCTTCGTCTAATAGTTAATACAGTTTATTTGGAGATCAAATCTGTCACATAAGGGAAAAATATTATGCATAAATCTTAATCTCCCAGGACAAAAGCACTCAAGCAGAAAGTTTCATTTTGCATATTGCATGGTTCACCTTTTCTGTCATCACTGCCTGTTCCAACATTGTCTCTTATATATGTTTTTATTCTGCTTTCAAAGTCTTGACACTTTGAGACCAGAGAGCTTTTACCATCTTTTTCTCTTGTGCTCGACTTCCTCCTCGGTCATTAAGTCATTACAATATGCGAATGATTATCAAGACAGACAAAATGGAAAAGCAATTTGAGTGAACGTGTGTCGGAGTGCATGGCGTACATCAGCGCACAGAGAATGGGCCGAGGGCTTTGACAGCGGCTGATGATGACAAATTGCTTCATAAATCGAAGCCGGTTTTCTGTATTGTCTTCACCGGTCAATCTCCATGTGGCTATTTTCATTTGCGGCAGAGTCGTGGCATGACTCGGCACCACACAGATTCTGAAAACAGGCAGATATTCAATGCATTTAAAGTCTGTTGTACAAACTTAATAAAAAAAGTTGGGACACTGTTTGAGTGGTTCACAAATCTCATAAAACCATATTTTACTATTTAAGAACTCATTGCCTTTAAACACTTTGAACGGTTCACACACATTTACAACTGCAACATGTAAAGAAAATATAGTATGTTGTTTATGTTTTATTGTGTACAAGATATGGCTTTGTGAGATTTGTGAAACATTGCGTTTACTTTTATATACATTTTGCAGCGTCATTTTTTCAGAATTGTGTTTGTACATTTAACCAAATCAAGGTATAGACTACTTTTTTTTTTTTTTACTCAAAATCATAAACTTTACTTGACAGACAGCTGTAAAGTCTATTTCACTGTATTACTGCAACATTTATTATGAGTCTGTTTTTCCAGACTAGTTTGTATTCTTGTTTTTGTGTTTTCCTCTCACTGCGTTATGTTAAGTAAGTTCCCATCTTGTTGAAGCATACATTGGTACAAACTGTTTATTTTAACTTTTATAGAAAACTAGTGGTAGAGACAGCTGTTGTGGTCTTCTCTTCAATTCCAGTGTCTAAAGTGTCTACAGCACTGGAAACCAATCAGGCAGGTGGTGGGCAAAGTAAAGTATTTTCCTTCTTCTTGGCTATGAATAGTATATTGCACATCTGGATATTAAGCTGGGAAAGTTTGTGATTTTTAACGAGATGAGATGTCCTCTTTTCCCTGTGCCTGATAAACCATGACAACTACTTTAATTCCACTTAGTGAACATTTCTCTGACCTGCTTTCTCAGACATTAAAGTTTACTGAATGGTTATTAACGCTACTCCATTGAGCCCTGTGTAAAGTAGCACACTTATGTCATTTTGGCAGATCATAACAGAAACAGCTCTTTGGCCTCAGTACAACATAATAATGTGTGATGATGTGCTAAAAAACAGTGAACTCAATAGATGTTTTTTCACCCTCTCTTTTGACAGCTCGGCGGTCACACAGGCAGTTGATTTTGACCCAGGATCACGTGGCTCTCATTAATAACAGGCTAAATGTGTTGCTGATTTGCTCAGTGGTTCCCAAAGACCTCTTGCCCATAATTTAATCAGTAAATGTAATCACAGCTTATAGAACAATGGCTCCCCAATGGACCGGTGACCTTCGCTTCCACACGAGCCGTCTGTTCCTCTGGGCCACTGTGAACTCAAAACACCACTATTTAAGACAACCATCAAACCATAATAGGCCATTACTGTCCCATAAACGCTAAATCAAATACAGTGGTTTTGCTCTGTTCACACTTCATCTGGATGGTATTAGCAAACTTTCCTCCTTGTTCCCTTTCTCCTTTGGTATTATTTTGAATAATGTGTTTTTTGTAACTGGATAGGGACACCCACCTCTTTAAACTTTTATGTGTTGGTTTAGCGAGTACAACAACTTAAAATAAAAGAAAGGGGAAAGTCCCTATGGCTGCTTCCAGTCTTAGAGGTCTTCATCTTCCTCTTCTTCCGCTTATTGCTGTTAGGGGTCGCGGGTGACTGGAGCCTATCCCAGTAGCTCTGGGCCTTAGGCGGGGTACACCCTGGACAGGGGCCAGCTTGTCGCAGGGCTAACACAGAGACAGACACAGACAGACAACCATTCACTCACATTCATTGACTAGGGGCAATTTAGAATCACCAATTCACCTAACACATGCATGTCTTTGGATGGTGGGAGGAAGCCAGAGCCGCTGTGGGCCCACCCTGCTAAATGCTCTACACCACACAGTGAGTAAACAGCAGAGGAAATGTAGTTCCAGGCTAAATCCAAAAGGGTGAAATTGTACCCCTTGCCTCCTGCTCCTACCTCCTGTTCCTTAATTTTTGAGAGATACGTCATGAGGTCAACAGTAAGACTTCTACTGCAGTGAGGAAAGGAGCTCCAGCGGTGTTTGGGAAGATCCGACCATCCTAACCTAACTGATCTTTTTAACATGACAATGTACAGAAATAACCCAAAATCACTCTATATAAGAGAAACTACTGCTCTGTTTCATAAAGAGCTCTGCACTAACAGCACAGACTCTAGAATCATCTCTGACTCACAGAAACTCAGAGGTTTAGGTATGAAATTCTGCTGTAAATACACTCACACAGAACAGGCTGTGATAAATATTCTCGGAGACTCACTGACAGCAGCTCTGTCTCTGCTCTGGACAGTTATCAGCATTAATGCCACACTGAACGCTGTGGAGTTATGCTAATTAGCCATGGGGTTTCTCATTTTTGTTTCTCTAAAATGTAAACAAAAGTGCACAGGGCAGTTCCAGCTCACAGAGTCGCACAATAATCATTTTTCAGAGTTAAACATTAGACTCTGTGAAGGCTCTGTAGTGTTCTCTTTTATAAAGTGAGGTTTATTCAGATAATTTTATGTAATAAAGTCTGAGGCAGTGACACTCATCACAAACGCATCATACGGAGATTGGCCTCACTCAGCTGTGTTCGGAAACACTCGGGAGATGGTGCAGTGGATTGCCAGATAGCTCCTTGCTCCTCACTATTTGATAAGGAACCTGTGGAGCTTACTATGCTAAAGGAGCTCTTTAAGGAAGCAATGAAGCTCCTTTCCCTAACTCCTTCCTTACTGAGAAAACAATACAGACAGGTCTTATCATGGCAGCCGATGACGTACATCTGGTTATAGATTAAGGAGCTAGGAAGTTCCTTAACAATTTCCCCTTTTTGGATTCATCCCCAGTCTACAACTTCCTTACTACCTTTGGGGGTTGTGGTTTTCTGGAGCCATTATCATAAACTCCTAAGTAAGAGTAAGTACTTACACAGATATTACTGACAGTAACTGGACTAATTATGAACATATGAGACAAAAAAAAACTGATGTGTGACCAGCAGACAGACAGCCAATCACTGTTCAGATTGCAGCTGGTATGTCATTGTTTTCAGTGAGGACGCTGTTTTCACAGTTCACACGAGAGTGGAAGCGGCTCTGAGCGGCTCCAGTGTTTTCAAAAGATTGTGGTTTCGGAAAATGGAAACTCTGTCCTCGTGTAAAAAAAAAAGGCCAAACCGCGGTCAAACCACCTCACTGAGGGTGCCACCTCCCAGGTGAACCTACTGAGGCACCCTACATTTCTATTTCACTGCCTTGCAATTGTCACCAGGAACCAAAATAGTTAGTTCTAAATATCCTTCTGGATCAATAAAGTATATATCTCTAATCTAGTTGTCTTGGCATTAGGGTGTCCACTTATCCCACTTTTGGTTGTACTGCCCAGCCATTTAGGCATCTGTCTGAGACTCAAGCTCAAGATTCAAGTCAAGAACTAGAAGGTAAGGTCAATATTCCTTGTGTAAAATGTAGAATCTGATATAGGTTTATAATGTGGTTGATGTGTTGCTGCCCCTGTGTTTCAGGAAAGGGCTCTCCACAGGAGTTGTGAGCTGATGTTGGTGCTGCTGGATTGTTTTGAGAAAATGCAGTTTCCAATGAATAAAGTCTCAGTAAAGATATTACTTTGCAAAATGTTTGTTTTGGGAACAGCACATGAATTGTTTTAAAGACACTAAACTGCAGCAATTTGTATCTCAGTAAGTTGCTAAAGCTGTATTTGTATAACAAAAGATTTATTTCTCGAGTCCTTCCCACCTTGTCCCACTTTTAGTACTTTTTGTGTTGGTCACCCTACTTGGGATCAAATGAGATGAAATTCTATACCATCAGCTGGTATTGTCTCACTCCTTGGATTGGTGCGGTAGAAGTTGGGACAGAAGGCAATCATTGTTACTTCTATGCTCTAATTTACTTTTTATACTCACAGCATTATGGTCGACTGAGGCTATGCTTCAACATCACTCTGTCCTGACTCGACTTCTCCATCTAGTCATTCTCTCCTTTTTCTTTTTTTTTTCCATTTTGTCCTCATCGCTCTTTCTCATCACCATCGTCATGTAAGGGCTCTTTCAGTGCATTTAATTTGGACGCCAAGATTGAGCTCTCGAGCCAAGAGGCGGAATCTGAATTATAGATGGACGAGTGGCGGATGAATAATTGAAAAGAATGAAGAGACACAGATGGGACAGATTTTGTGCAGTGGGACGGTTTCACCTGATATCCTGAAGTACAATAAAGAAAACAGACTTCCCCCGGGGTGCAGCATTAACATACAGATAAACCCGTGTGTGCACTCGACATGGCAATGACTTAGACCAGAGACTCCACATGTTTTTGCTCTAACCTTCCTCATGCATACTGATACAACTGACAGGCACGCTGCTAACATCATATATATTCAAATAGGCCCGGTGAATAGACTGAATAGGACACGCTGATTGTGTGGCTTCAGCACGACGGGAGACACTGTGGCAAAAAGGTAGTGTCAAAGCATGCTGGGAATGTGCATAGACTCAAACTGTAGTGACATTGTGGTTGTATTTTTATGTAAGAACAGACATATGAATAATATTTTCCAATAGAGAAGCTGAAAATAGGGCAGAGATAGGTGGCAATAAAAATATGAGTACAAGTCTTGTTTTTTTTTGGTTGATTTTCTGTTTTTTGGGAAGTCAATGAAAGTGGTTTCTGTCAATACTTTATCCAGTATCACTATAAGACAACAAACAACTTGACACTGTAAGCAAAAACATATTTTTTTTTTCTAGAAAAAGAAACAAAAGGAACCTCGGTAGCTCACCTGGTATGCAGCTCAGGTTGATGTGCTCGGTGTTGTTACCCTCTCTTGCTCTGTTTCCTGACTTTCTTCACTCGATCTGTCCATTAAAAGAAAAAAAATGCTGAAGGAAAACATAAAACTACATAAAGAAAACAAAAAAAATATGCCTAAGTTCTGTTAAATAGACAACAGACAGCCTTATTCCTCTCAGGTGTTTGGAGCCAATCCCAACAACTATGGGCCTTAGGCAGGTTGTACTCTGAACAGTGGACAGTTAATCTCAGGGCTGACACACAGAGACATCCACAGACAGACAACCATTCACTCTCTCATTCATTCACCTAAAGCAGTGTTTCCCAACCAGGGGTACAGGGACCCTTAGGGTACATGAGCACACTGTAGGGGGCAGAGTTATCTGATCATTTATAATACTCTTCAGACAATGAATATTATATTTTGTTACATATACATCTCAGGTTTAATAGCTTATTTTAATGGAGTTATTCAAATTATAATTTTTGTAGTATCATTAGTTTAACATTTAATATTATTCTGATTTTTAAAAAATATAGTAAAATAAGTACATTTAAAAGACAATGATACTGTTATATTTTTATTGGTTTATTATTATTATTATTATTATTTATTTATTTATTTATTTTTTCATTTTGAAGGCAGGTCAATTATTCATTTTTTTTTTTTTTTTTTTTTTTAAATTTGAGAAAAATCTAGGAGAATTTGTATCTCCAGTAAATTAAGTATTAATGAATGCAGATGTTTTATATAACCACTTTTTGAAGAATAATCAACACAGATGAGTGAGGGGGTACTCGTGGTATGACAAAGGGACCAGGGGTACACGAGACAAAAAAAAGGTTGGGAACCACTGACCTAAACTGTGGAGAACCCAGAAAGAACCCACGGCCACTCAACAGGCTCAGAGAACCTAAAGTGGACCGCCCGGAGGATCAAACTCGCAACCTCCTTGCTGAGAGGCAGGGCCAATAACCACTCTACTATATACTACAATATAGTAAGGTTGTTTTAAGAGAGGTTTTTAAACTATCAAAGTTTATGGCAAAACTTAATGTTTATGCATTCACTTACATACCCCATGCCTTCTGCATATTGGTCCCTCACACAGCATACGAACAGCTGGCATACATCTAAAAACATTTTATTTAGGCCAAAAACATATAATTGTGTGTTACAAAACTATATTTACAATGAGCATTAACAATAGGGCCTAATGTCTAATGAGGAGCAATGGGACTAATGTTTGGATACATACAGGGCAATAAGCATTCCCTAACGATCATATTCTTTCTTTGACAATATGAACGTAATTGGCTGGTTGTATGCAATCAAGTGTAAACAATAGCAAATTAATATGTATTTAGAATAAGATTGCATTTGCAATGATCAAGGGTTGAAAACAAAGCAAAATAAACAATTGCCATATAATAATAATATAGCACTGACGAGCGTGTCCTTGAACCACTTCAGTTTGCATGTATTATTTTACAGAACAGTGAGAGCCTGTTTTTGATTATTTTCTCATTATAACTATTGTTTTGTATTGTTATGTTACAATCTTCTTTGTAGCTGTGTTCCTTGAGTTGTATCACTTGTGCTGTCTTTGCCCAAGGACACTCCAGTTGATGGCCATTCATTGGATCCACCTCTTACCACCACTAGACCAGTGAAGTGTGCCAACAGCAGACAGTATAGAGATCCAGACAAGGGCACAGAGAGAAGTTGTGCTTAATGCTTTTGTAAACAGTGGAAAAACACAGTAATGAAAGGAAATAGAGGACACAAATACATATAATACAGCCTGTCTGAAAAGTTGCACCTTAAACTTTTTCGAGGAAAGTTGACAATAGCCTGCTCTTACAGTGATTTTGTGTTTTTTGTGTGTTTGAGTGTGAGTTGGCTGCAGCAGATAGAGCAGCAGCGATGATTATGGGGTAATTAGGTTGCCGATGTGGCTGCCTGTTTGCAGAATAGGTCAGGGACATCAATCACTGGAGCTGTACAAAGCGGGCCTGCTGGGAGTGACTGAGACACCTGAGATGTTATTGTTCAATCTTTTTCATTCACTCATAAGGGTTACACTCGGGGTAATTACAGAAACTTCTGTTTTTCCAGTCCGACAATGAATTCACAATGAAGCAACAAGGCCACTCCATGCATGCAGTAACAGTTTCCTCTGGATGTCGGAGCATTTAATTATAGCTTGTGTTAATTTCAGAGAGACAGACAATGTGAGATCCTATCCTGTCGACTCAGTTCAGATCAGGGTTTCAAGGCCCTGGCTGGAAAAATAGGTCAAAATGTGCACACCACTGTTATTTTAGGCTCCCTGCAGAGAGGTCTTTACTATTTACTTAGTTAATTCCGGTGGTGACTTTTTTTTTTGGCCAGGCAGTGTTTTTGTTGGTGCATTGTTGATGAAGTACTTGTATGCATGATACTGAAAAAGTTCTAGCTTGACTGTCTTGGTTTTGCCTGCAACTTGGTATTGACCATTAATCGATAGCATCATGTTTTGAATAGGAGGTCCAAATCATTTCTTAAAGTAGTGACTTTAAAGGTATAAGCAGTATATATTTTGTATATTTTATAAAAATGACTTACATGTGTCCCAAGATATGAGGTAAACACGTTTTACTGATAACAATGGTGCAGTTGATTTATTCACAAAAAAAAAATCAAAATAAATAATGAACGTAATGTCCAAGCTGTTTTTGTTTAGGTTTTTGGTTTTGGTTCTAAAACGCTGCATTGTCAGTTGTCCAGTCACAAAATGTTGATAAGCCATTGTTTTGATTTGGACTGCAGTTTTCAAACCAGTATGACTGCATGCTGCTTCTAGTACCTTTAATATTGTTTTACCCTAATAAAGGCTTCAACCTATATAATAGATCATAGTTGCTGATGAACAACATTGTCTGGCATAATAAAAATAATAATAATGCATTAGTCTTATATAGCGCTTTTCAAGACACTCAAAGTCACTTTACAATTTAGAGCATTATTCATTCACTGCTCAGTCACACTCGGTGATGGTGAGCTACTTCTGTAGCCACAGCTGCCCTGGGGCAGACTGACAGAGATGTGGCTGCCAATCTGCGGCTACAGCCTCTCCAACCACCACCAGACACAGTGAGATCAACACATTCACATAGGCAAGGTAGGTCAAGTGTCTTGCCCAAGGACACAATGACAATGAGTATAAATGCTGGTAGTGAGGATCAAGCTGCCAACCTTCGGGTTAGTGGGCAAACATCTCTACGAACTGAGACGACGCTATTGGAAAGAAATTAAACAGTAAATGCACCATTTTTTTTTAATTTGTAAGTTGAAGAAAACAATATAACAAGGTATTAAATATGTTGTGTGTGATGTTGAGTGCTTCCCATTGGAACCAATTTCCAATGTTTGATCCCAATAGAAAAAAAAAAGGTTTTGCAGAAGAATTAGTAGGTATGGTAAATTTGGAAACATTGTCACCTTTTTAGGCAACAGAAATGCTACCAGACTAGCCATAAGACATTTTAGCAGCGGTGTAGTAGTGAATGGACAGGGTGTATTGTGTGCACATGTGTTTTCATCTCTTTACAACATTGTTAAACTTTAAATCTTTACTCTCACAATCTCCAGACTCAGTATATCACGATGAATCTCATGCATTAATCAGCAACATTACACTTTTCTGTCGGCTCAGCTCTTTGCTTTTCATGTGACTGTAAATCCTTGACATCACTCTAAATAATTCCCGCTCATAATCTTCTCGTTAATCACAAACGTATGGAAGATATTTATTATTAGTGTCATTATGTGCTTTATAGCAGTTCAAGCCTGTATTAATTAAATGTATTTACAAGCAGAGACGTCATGGTGACAGTGCATTAGGACTACTTTGCTTTTTGGCTTACTTTACAAAATACAAAGATGTGTTTGATTATGTCTACTTGAGATACTTGCTGATGTCAACACAATAAAGGGAAAGAACATATAAGTCTACTTTTCCAAAAATAACTTAAAGATATAGCTTTAATACAAATTTATACTTTTAATATTATAGTTAGTTTATCCAAGATTTTGTCCTAGACCCACAACCCTATCATCATTTTTTATACATCAATCAGCCATAACATAATGACCACCTTGCCTGATGCAGTACGCAGCCTCATACACAACAAACTGTGAGGTACTGTGTATGCTGACACCTTTCTATCAGGACCAGCATTAACTTCTCGTTTGCTGAGTTGGACCACATGGACCAGCCGTCACTCCTCACACCAGGCATTGGTTCACCCGTGTTCCTTCCTTGGGTCACTTTTGATAGATACTCCCCATTGCAGACTGAGAACACCCCAAAAGAGCTGCAGTTTTGGAGATGCTCTGACCTGATTTGTGCAGCCATCACAATTGGTCCCTTGTCAAACTCGCTTAAATCCTTAGGCTTTTTTCTGCTCAACTTTGAGTAGTGTTGTAGCGCTCGAGAGTCTTGGTTTTGAGATTAGTCTCAAAACAATTTTTTTTTTTTTTTACAGTCTTGGTCTCATCTCAGCTGCAGCTTTACTTGATTTTGGTCTTGGTCTCGAATCCAATGTTACTCTGTCTTGTCTGGATGAGGCAGTAATTAAGTTTTCTGCATCAGAAGAACCAGGACAATGATCCATCTCTGTTTGGCTGTTAAACCTGTTGCATTAAATCATTAATTATTATCTCTGCCAAGGCGGAGGTTATTTTTTTCAGTGGCATTGGTTTGTCTGTCTGTCTGTTTGTTTGTTAGCAACATAACTTTAAAAGTTATGGATGGATTTTGATGAAAATTTTAGGGAATGTGTAAATGTAGGAGTGTATATATGAAATTGGACATTGCACATCAACAAATGTAGCTACACACTTGCAAATGACACCAAATGAAAGGTGAGATTTTTCTCCTTTAGTACTATGTTCTCAGATTTGATGTATATTTAATACTTATTGAGCTAGATCCGGGCCTTTAGGAGTTTTTCTCATGTGAGTGACCCTGTGGCTCGGAGGGCAGCCTCAACCTGGTGTCCGTTGGCTTGCTCTCGGTCTCGACTCAGTTTCGGTTTCACTCTGAACTCGGACTGATGTTGGTCGCAATTAGTACTGTCTTGACTACAACCCTAACTTTGAGGACGACGTTGTTGTGTTATTCACTTCACCTGTCAGTGGTCATAATGTTATGCCTGATTGGTGAATTAGAATATTCCTATTAGTGTATGGTATTAGGTGATTAAACATTGTTCCTAAAATACAAAAACAAGTACTACCACAAAACCATTTAAAGCGCAACTGTATCTTGTGCAAAATGATATCCAATATAAATGTATATTTTAACTTATTGCATATTGAGGACAGTGCTTTTATGCTGTGTCTTTTTATCCTAATTACACAAAGATGTCCATTGTTTTTTGTTGCTGCCACATGATTTAGTGAGTGGAGACTGTTTAGATCATTATGCACAGAAGAAATTAGATCCATAGTGCGCTTGTGATTTGCATTTTGGTGTTTGGTGAAGAAGGCGCATCCCTCTGAGACTTTGAAGGGTACAGTACACCGACTCAGCAGAACGGCGTTAAGTGACAAACCCTGCTCATCTTTTCTCTCACGAGGCGCAATAACCATAAACTCATTATGTGACGTTATGCTTACAAATGCAATAGTGCCACAGGGAGGAAATCGAATGCAGATATAACAGGGGCTACAAATTCCCCAGCGGGCTAAGTGAGATTGTCTGTGAGCATTGATTTAGTATGCAGCGTCTTCGTGCTCGTCTTGTACTGAACCCTTGAAATAAGCTCAGAGCTCAGCAGAAGTCATGGGTGAGTTGGTTAGAGAGGACAGAGGTCCAGAGTGTGGCAGGATTCATCAAGGGTGAGGCGGGTGCTGCAGGGTGAACAAGAAGCAGGGTATCTGGGCTTTTTAGAGGGTTGATGAGGTGGCTTTGTATGATGGGGATGTAATTAGGAACTAAAATGCTCATCTTGATATGTTGCTGTTGCAGGTTAGTGATTCTCAAAAGTTTATATTTTGTTACATGGACTTCATAAAATGTGTTCTGTGGTAACTTGTTTCATTCATGCATGGCTCTAAAAATCACTGTACATTGGCTCAAACTAGTTTTACATTTTGACAGAGATGTCTTTCCCTTTCAGGGGTCACTAGTGAATCATCTGCCTACATCAACACCTCTTCTTCTTTCACACTAACTTTATGTCCTCTTTTACTGCATCCATAAATCTCATCTTTGGTTTTCCTCTAGGCCTCCTGCCTGGCAGCGCTAACCCTACCACCTTTTACAGATATATTCAAAACCCCTCCTCTGTACATCGAAACATCGAAACCATCTCAATCTGGCCTCTGACTTTATCTCCTTAATATCCAACATGAGCTGATGTACTCAGTCCTAATCCTATTCATCCACGTAAATCCCAAAGAGAACCTCAACATCTTCAGCTTTAACTCCTGTCTGTTCCTCAGTGCCACTGACTCTAAATCATACATAAACAAATCCAATAACACACACTTGGTTTTCTGTGAAGGTTATAAGTGCAAAATAGCTGAATGCAAAGGCAGTTATTTTGATCAATTATATACTATTGAAACCACAACATTTAATGCATTGTCAGTGTTTTTTATTTTTATTCAACCTTTATTTAACCAAGAAAATCCCATTGAGATGAAAAACCTCTATTTTCAAGAAAGCCGTAATAGGCAGCAACAAATACAAAATATAATTGGCCTACATAATTACACTGGCAAAAACAAGATAACAGGAAGAGACAAACAGATCATGAAAAACAAGTGCATGTTGTGGAGTAGGCCTCTAGAACTCTCAATTTGGATTTAAAGCTGCTCAACAAAGTCAACTAAGTTAATTTTCAGTCTTCCCAGTCTATATGGTCATAGACTACTGTCAGATTGAGTCGAGAAACCAAGAGAAACCAACACTTGTGTGAGATTGGTCAGCACTGTTGAAAACATCTCAGCAGATGTCCTGGACGGGCCCCCGCTGTTTCTGTGGCCTTTAACTGTGGGAAAACATTACGCTCCACAGTCATCTCTGTGTCATGGTCTGAGCTGCTGGTCCCTCCTCCACACATCCTGCTCCTCAGGCCGGACCATAACAGCAGCTCCAGCCTCCAGCTCTGTGTGGCAAACTGTTCAATCAGATCACTTTAAAACATCAACGTGTAAAAGACATGCAACTGGATAATAGTCAGTAGATAATAGTTAGTTTATCTTTTTACAGCTTTCTCTTATCATTCTCATCAAGTGGTGAAAACTAACTAGATACCTAAAGTAAGTTCTTGAAGTCTCTTATGTATAAAGTATTTTCTGACTTTGGTGTGATCATGATAAAAGCAGTGGTAGTAGTAATACTGGCTGCAGAAGAAGTAATAGTGGTAATATTAGTTAATAACAGTAGAAGTAGTGGTATTAAGCAGTCAGTGCTTTCTAAAATTTACATTTAAAACATTGTTAAATGCTCAAGTAATAATGTGTTCAGTTCTTTTACGCTACTAATACTTGAGTAATAATACACAGATACATTCATACAGGCAAGGTAGATGAAGTGTCTTGCCCAGGGACACAACAACAGTATGCAATGCCGGTAGCAGGGCTTGAACCGCCAAGCTTTGGGCTAGTTGGTGACGTCTCTACCAACTGAGCTACTGCCGCCCCACGCTGTCATTTTCTCCAAACTCAAAAGGATGTTGAAACAAATATTTTGAAAAGAAAAGCTCATTTTATTATCAAAAATGTTTCTGTAAATGCCTCACAGTTATTGTAGAGGTCACACAAAGTACTTTTCTTCCTATCTCCAGCAAATGTGGAAGCAGCCAACCATTGACATAAATCATTAGGAAGGGGCACTTTTGATAAGAGTTATCTGTGAGTTACATCACAAAGGCCTTGGCTAACCTAGATATAAAATATATATATAAAAGTGGCTTAAAAAGAGGAGATTTTACTGGTTTGATCACTGATACCCAAAGACTTTAAACTTACATCTTTCTGCTTCCTATATTGTACTTTTCTGTGCAGATCAGAGGTTGAATTTAGGAGATATCCCAGTAGGTTTAACTTCAATTTGGTCTTCGATGGAGGACTGGAAAGGATACAGGAGCGGTCAACTCTATGGGGGATTTGGGGGCAATGAGATTCCTACTGAAGCCATTTAGAGCTTTATCAGTGCCAGCCAATCACTGCAGCCAGCGCTTTGTGCCGAGCACCATCCATCACCACAGAGGGACCGGGCTCAGGACACCTCTGTCACTACATAATGCATTGTGAAGCGAAATCAGGTGGAAAAAATAGAAGGAAACGTTTTTTGGGGAGACCGATGTCCTCAACTGTCTTTGTAGAACCTGTCCTGTCTGAGTCACACTGTCTTTTACTGTTGTAGGTACAAAAATAGTGAAAACTCTTTAACAAGTACATGACCAAATGGCACGAACAAAACTAAAAATGTGCACTGTAAGTACACATTTAGGTGCTGTTACTTCAAAATAATATTACTCAAGCACAAGTAAAGAAATTAAGAAAAGTAGGCCTTTAAATGTAAAATAGAAAATATGTTTAAAATATGATGTTTTTAAATTGCATGGCTTCATCCATCCATTCGATCCTGCCTTTGTTGCAATGTGTGCTATTTTATGCCATCTATCTACCAAATTATGTTTTTCCCCCCATTCTACCTTTAATGTGCTTCTTGCACCTGACACAACTTCTAAGAGTATTTCTAGTTGTAATATTTCTTCTAATTTGTGCAATTTTATTTATTGAGACACTCGCCAAATTATGTTGTTCTGCCCCATTCTGGGTTTTTTGTGCATCCACTTCTGCCACGACTTCTAGGAGTTTTTCTACCAGGAATACTACTTCTAACTTTGTGTATCTTTAGCAACTTTTCCTTTTAAGCTCTTTTTTTCTCTTTCTGCTGCAATTTTCAGCTTACGTAAACACTCACAATAGCTTTGATCATTGCAATTTTCTAGTTAATTTTAAATTTCAACAAATACATATATAAACAACAATTATTTGTTCATGCATCTACAGTTTTATTATGCTTCCTCATTAAAATGAATGGGATAAAGCACTAATCTCCATAGAACGTATTTGAATTTGTGTCTCCTGGAAGGGACTATTCACTTCAAGATGAATTTATTTGTAAAACAATGATAAAATATTATTTCAGTTAAAACACAGAAAACAGAGTCTGGGATATTTATGAGATAGATTAGGCCTATTATATTACACTAGGCTGAGTATATTCTTTCTTATTGGCAATAACATCTGCCCCGTCTGCAATGATAAAAGAAAATCCTCTTTAATAAAAGTGTCGATCAGATAGCTGCGGTCTTTTTGTACTTTTAAAGAAACCACAAGTGTAATCTATAACAGTCAGATCTGATAGAAAAACTGGGATATAATATTGACTTAAGCAGAGAAACTTTGGTCCAATGTAATGCAATATATACTTTCTATATGATGATACTTCTGCTGCATGTTTAATGCATGAAGTTGCAGATTTTAATATTTTATACATAGAGAATATCATGTTTAAGGTTTTGGCTGGATGTTTGCTGTTGTTCCACCTTTAAATAAAATAGGATTTCCCCTTCACTGTTGGCCAGAAACTTCCCCTTCTCTCCAAGCAGCTAATAAACACCTTTTAATGCATGTTGCACCATATTGCACTATAATTGTTTGCCCAAAATCTAAAGCTAATTATCTCTGCGTAGGAGGTTGTATTTGCCAATGGTTGGTCTGTTATTCTGCAGCAAGATAGGTCAAAAATGAATGTTCATTTTCTAATAAAGGTCAGCAATAGGCCAAGGAAGAAATTATATGTTTTTATTGATTCTTTAGCGTTATGAGTATTTACCCCTCAACTAGGAAATCCTTGTTTTGAGTCCATGTCCACCAAAATCCAGAACTAATTCTCAATTCAACTTCATAAAGAGTACTGTTAATCCTTCATCAGTGATGTAAAATATTGCTTAGTTTATGGGCCGTCCTATTGGCTGTACCAAAAAGACTCTGTACTGTTGGACTTTCCATTCGGGGTGACTTATACTTGGATCTGTTTTAAACATGACATACAGAATATGATGAAAACTTTTATTACTCACTACTTTAGCTGACAGCTTATTTATTGTGCTAACTTATCATAGAGAAACCTGGCCACTGCATTGACACTGCATTGTGAAATTGACTTGGTAATATATACAAAATGTCCATTGCAGTCCCTGTTGTCTTCGCCGAAATGCTTGGTTCCCACTAATACAAAATGTGTTGACAGAACCACCATGACTTCATTCCATTTTTTTTTTTTTTTTTTGCCAACATCTGTTCATTTCCACTGCTGCTGGGATATACTGTCATGTTGAGAGTCTCATCTTGAATTTGACGCACTTTGGTTTGTTGTTTCTCTGTTTATGTGGCGTAAGGGTTGGCTGGTGACTAATGAACTTGGCACTTCTTGTTGATGGTGCACTTTGGGAGGAGCTGCCTTTTAGAGAGACAGTCCTGGTTGAATTTCTTGTTACCGTAGGTATTTGGACTACACCAACTCCAACACCCATCCCAACATAATCATTTATACTTTACTTTTTCTATAATATTATTACAAAAAATAAAAGTGGACAAATTTGTGAGCCAAAAACTAGGCTAATATATAACATGAATTTTTTTGCATTTTCATCAACAGCCACTAAATTATCAGGCAATAAAAGCATCCTTAATTGAAATATGTTTCTGTTTATAAAATTTTCACATTAAATCAGAAACCCAAACTACAACATGAAGTCGTAGATAACAAGTATCCCGACAAAGTCATGAAAAATCAGAGCAATAAAACAATAAAACATCATTGAGATATGACAAAAAATATATGCCCAGGGTCATATTTTACCCCACTTGTTTGGATGAGAGGTAAGGTCTAATGTATTTACAAATGATTTCTAATATGCTATTAAACGTTTGTCCTCAAATTCAAGAAAAAACAAACAAACTCCATACTCCATAGAGCTGTTTAATGATTCAAATTTCACAAACTTTGCCTGCTCCTTCTCTCACCCATTTCTTTTTTATTTCTTCTCCTGTTTCTGACTCTGTTAGTTGACTGAGTGGAGCATCATGCTGTAATTTTCCAAGCCCCAGGGAACTCAGTGTTTCTCGTGTTTCTCGGCCAGACTGGAGGCGCTCCATAGACAATTGCACAGTAGAGAGTCCATACACTTGTGTGTGTGTCTGTGTGTGTGTCTGGGTCTGTGTGTGATGCGCGACGCTGCCACCTCATATGGCTTTCACTCTGTCCTCAAATGGCACAGCGGGCTTGGGAATGCACTTGTCCTGTTTACAGTAAAGCCCTGTATCTACATAATCAAAAAATACACAATGGAAAAGAATAGATTTTACCACAAGCCCATGTCGTCACAATGATGAAGACTTGATTAACCATAAATATATAGTAATGTAAAAAAGTTTTAGTGAGGAGTGAAAAAAATGCTGTAATTAACACGGCTTTAATAAACACAGAATTTTATTTTTGTGTTATATACTTTTTATTATTGCGATAAAAATAATATAAAAAAAAACAGTGCCTAGGCAGAGGTCGATGCTCTCCGAGTGCTTTTTGTTTTGAAATTTTACAGAGCTACTGTGGCTTGCTTCGGCTTCATAGGTTTACACTCAGTAGTTACTGGTCAGAAGTCTCTGGTCAGTGGTCAGTAAGTCTCTGGTCAGTGGTCAGTAGTCACAGGTCAATAGTCAGTAATCACTGGTCTGTCAATCAATAGTGAATAGTCAGAAGTCAATGAGTCAAAGGTCAATTTTGAATGGTGAGTTTAGGCTATGCTTAAAACAGCTAGGTCTCAAGATACAGTAAAACAACCTTGCAAGGCCTATGACAGTAATTTATATATCATTAAGTAAAAAAGTCCTCCCTGTATTTTTTCAGTCAACTCTAAACCTGTTTATTTCCCTCCTAAAGTTACTGAGGTTTTTTGCATTTTTCCTAAGGACTGCAGTCGGATTCTCCTGGAGGTTGCCACTTGGGATGAGGTATAAAAGGTTTACAGAGATAAAGTATGTGGACTTTTCAACTCGCTATTGCTATTTCAAAATTTTCACATATTTCAAGTTTCCGTCGGGCCAGTTCTTCCCTCAGGGCTCTTCCATATAAAAATATACTGTAAATGTATGAGGACAAAGAGTGTGTCTGACAGAGGAGCGCAGAGTGCCGCGAGTTCATGCACCTGACTCTCAACAAGAAGCGTTTACCTCGGCTGACCCTGTGAACAGAGAGAAAGGAAAAGTCATTTGTGGCTATGACTCAGTCCTTCCTCCGCCAAAACCAGATCAAAACGGGACTTCCCTTTCTCTTTTTCTCCATCTCTTCTCATCTGTTGATGCTCGACTGAGATTTATGTCCCGCTTCTATATTCTCTGCCTTGTCAGATACATTTAAATAATAAAGAGGAAAGATGGGCAGAGAATAAGTCAGAAGCCACTGGGGAAAAATGATGTGTGGAAAGTAATTTAGAGGGATATTGTACTTCCAAGTCTATACAGTTTTATTAGCAGTGTATTCATAAATAGATTACATTCACATTTTGAATTATGAAATGACAAATTGGGACTCTGCAAAGTTTCCCAAAATCTTTTAGAAGTACACCACCCACCAATATTATTTTATCCATGGATGCTCCAATCCCATCCCCACACAGGCAACAACATGACCTTTGTCCTGACTAAATTCACCCATATAAATTACAGTTCAACATGACATGACATCTAACCTAGTTTACTGTAATGCGCTCTGTGTGGGAGTTAACCATTGCGGTCTTCACCGTTTGCAACTTGTGCAAAATGCTGCTGCCCCACTTGCTCACTAACAAAGACACAAGCACCTGTCCTGCACTCCCTGCACTTGCTTCCTGTCCAGTTCCAAAATGTTTGTTTTTAGTGCAATCAGCGGCGTTGCACCTTCTTATTTGTGTGAGATTTTAACCCCTCACCAACCCAGCAGCAACATCTGCTGGAGGTCCCCCAGTCTTGGTGCAAGCAGTGGGGCGATTGCTCCTTTGCAGTGACCGGTCCTAAACTCTGGAACTGCTCTGTTTTAAAGCTGTAATGTGTTTTGTTTATGTATTTGTATTATGTTTATTGATTTTTATCTTGTTTTTAATGTTGTGCAGCATTATGGTCAACTTGGGTTTTTGTAAGGGGCTAGAAATAAAGGCTAATTGATTAACTAGCTGTGGTTAGCACTCTTACCTCACAGCGAGAAGGTCCAGGCTTCAATTTTAAACATCATATGGTTGATGATTCATGATTCAGTGTAACTATAAAACAATAAATCTGGACTAAATGTAGACTAAACCAGAACCAAACCAAGAGTAACCCAAGAATAAACCAGCACTAAACCATGACCAAACTGTACAGGCTACACTTCACTACAGGGTCAAACTAAATTACACTAAATTACTTCATCTACAAAAGACGCCTGAGTACCACCAAAAGAAGCCCGTGTACCATACTACTATTTTTTATTTTTTATTTCAAAATTACCTTAAATTCCCTTTGTACTTAACAGAATGGTCCTAGGACAATGACGCTCTTTTCCAGCACCTGTCCCATTTTGGAGAGTGACAGTTTGACGTTAGCTCTGTCTGCTCCACACCTCTCCCTCTCTGTGTCTAAACCGTTTTCAAAAAGACAGCTGTGGATTTAACGTCCCGTGCAGCATGAAAAAACCTAATCTACTTAACAGTGTGCAGTAGATGTATATCAGTTTATGAAAACACTGCAGTTCCTCCTCGGTTCATCTCACACAGTTCACATTAGCAGCGCTCACATAGAGAGCTGGTTTAATCATTCAGGCAGTCCCACCCAGAGCTCCTTGTCCTGGGATGTTTACACTTTTGATAAAATACTTTAGCCATTCCGGGTGGGGATGGCTCATAAAGTTTAGATGAAAAAACTGAAAAGATCTTTAGGTTCCAACTAAAATATGGTTGCTATATTCTGCTAGATAGATTACCACTAATACTCCTACTTTCTAGAGGTGGTAAAAGTATTGTTACTGCAGTTAGAAGTAAAGGTAAAACAAAGTATTGAAATTAAAGAAACTGATAAACCAAATAAACATGTTGGTTTGCCATTTTTGTCATAAAACACCAGAATACGTCGTATTATGAGCAGCTCTGTACTTATGTCAGAACAGAGACAGCAGCAGAAGCCAGTTGTACAAAGAGTACAGAAGTCGGTTTGGTTTAATGTTATTGTTACATCAGATGTGAACAAACTTTACTGTTCTTAAAATCACAATAAGAAGAAGAAGAAAAAAAAAACAATAGATGGCTGAACAACAACACGGCCTTCAGTGGAATCAACAGGTGAAAGAGAAACACTAAATGTTGTCAATCAGGTCAGAGAAGTTATTAAATTTGTTTGGTAGCCAGCTCTACCTGGGTTAGCTTCCTTATTTGCGCTGCAGATAAACAACTGTGATAGGACAGTTCCAAATCGACCAGGGAGAAATACTTTGCTGCAAGTGAATAACCAGTCTGTCCATCCTTTGAAAAGCAATATTAAAGTTATACACAGTATACATGTGTGTGTGTATTTTTACAGCAAAACAACATTTTCTTTGTCATTTTGAGTGAAGTGTTTATGACCCACTTACAACTGAATAAATTGTTTTAAAGTCTAGGCCATGTGAGCGACTTTAGCCCATTAGCCCTGAGTCACTGTGTGAGGCCTGGGGCATATTGATCACTGTTGTACAGCAGACATAAAGCCATACACAGTCTGCTCACATTTCCATATGAACTCTCACGTGATGACTGCCATTGATCCCTCTCATCCCTCTGACTGCTGATAAATACCTTGTTTCTCCAGCTCCTGTCTCTTTTCCCTGACCTTGCATCTCCTCTGTATAGATCAGCGTAAATCCAGTCTTTTTGCTCTAAACGGGACAAGCCGCCATTACTTTCTAACAAAGATTAAATGTATCATCTATACAGATAATGATTTTGAGGCGCATAATGATAATAGATGACTTGAAGAAGAGCAATGCAATCATCCGGGGCAGGAGGGATCAGGCAGACAAATAGCTCCACTAACTTTCTGTGTGTCTAAGTTGGCAGTATTGGCAGCAGCAGTCTGTCTGGCAGGTTTCCAATAGTTGAAATGCTCCTTTTCTCACACACCTGATGACTCCTCACTCACTCCGACATTGTGACAGTTTCGAAGCAGCCTCATCCAGACGGTGCACTGAAAGCCATTATGTCAAGATGCTCACTTCTCTGTCACTTTTCTATACAGTCCCAGCATAGACACTGAAGGTCACCCCAATCATCGTGACACCAATGAGCTATTAGGCTGTGGCCCGCACTCAAGTGGGGAAAAAAAAAGCATATTTTCATTTTTTAGGATGAAAATATTAGACATTTTATTTCACCGGTCTTAAGTATGATTAATGTGTTGGCTTGGTCCATGGGTGTATTATGTGTAATATGGAAACTGGATTGTCCTCCTTGCCATTTTCACTTAGCCAACATTGGTGGTGATATTTTCCGTATATGAAAGAAATGTCAGTGCATAAGGTCAAAGTTAATATGCTCTTTGAGTTGCAGAACATGCACAAAAACAGATGTATAATAAACATTTTTGCAACCTTAAAATGCAGTTGAAAACGTTTTAATGATTGTAGTGATAGCTTTAATAATACTTATTTTTTATTACAATGTGCTAAAACCACAAATCACAGCTGCTTTGGGCATGAGGTAGGGTATTCTCCAGATAATTTAATTGCAGACAGGGTGCTTTTTTTCTGGAGACAGTCAGCCAGTCACCAGTTGGTATATGTGCATCTCTGGGGAAGCTGAACATGGAGACAAACTCTGGTGTGGTCTCTTGCTATTCATTCTGTGACCGTGCACCTTACATTGGGGGATTGTGTAACACAAAATTAAGATATTTGCAAATCTCTGAACTATTACATTGAGTTTGACTTGGAAGACTTGGAAGACTTGGTTTCCCCAATGAAGCCTACAGCTGTGCAAACCCTGTATAAACTTCACTGCACCTGTACACCGGCTGTCAGTCAAGGAAATTATAAAAATACTGGGTACTGAACACCCATTCACTCTCGCATTCATTCACTAGGGACAATTTAGCGTCACAATTCACATACCAGAACATTTTTATTATTGTCTAATTATGAAACATGAAATTAGATCTTGGTATTTGGAACTTTTTTTTTTCAAGCCAAATGAAAAATAAAGAGGTGATTTAAGCTCAAGACTTCTTTGTGTAGTCTATAAGAAGCAACAGGGTTAAAAAAAAAAAAAAAAATCGACAGACACTTTTGCTTCTGGTACAAGAATTTTTCTTTTACGTTTGATCAACAGACTTGGCTTGATCATGTAAAAACTGTTTTAAATCTTACTGCAAGTCAATCAGCCTATTCCTTATTGCTTCATGCTTTTTTTCTGCTGATTTTATAAAATCATGATGACAACTACAATAGCTCCACCTGCTGTTTGGACTCCATATGGCTATAGAAAAGGAAATACAGACCATGAGATGTAATTATACTATTTTATACATATTATTAATTTAGGTAATATTATTTGCATGTTGGAAAAAGACAGCTAAAAAGAGAAAATTAGGGTTTGTAGGTAAATTTTAAAATACAAATAAAAGTTTAAAGTGTGGCCAAAACAGTGGATGACCTTTTCGTCTTTTAATGTCACCAAGAAAAAGTGGATAGAAAAGCAACTGCTCCATGTCCCACTGGCGATTACCCATGAGCATCTGGGGCAGGCACACCAATCACTTCCTGTTCCACAAAGACTCACTGTCCGACATGGTGCAGGCACACGGGGGACAGGTGGAGCGTCCCGAGGGGGGTCACACTGAGAAACAGACAAAGTATGCATTTCCTGTTTGGCCCATGGTCATTCTTTTGGGACGGAGCCATGGGAAATATGTGTCACTACAGTCCCGGGACGGAGCACTCAAAAGTGAAATGTGGCGAGGCAGCAGGCAAAGGTGGAAAAAACTGCAATGTACTTCAATGTAGTGAAAGGTCAGCAGAAATGATAAAACTAAACACTAATTTAAAATCCCATTTAAATGCATTGGGAAAGTTAAAAAAAATCAGTCTTAAGCTATACATGCAGGGGTTTAAATACTGTCCACTCATACTAAAATTTATTCATTTATCTTTTTCTATTTAGTAATGTTGGGGGTCATAGCAGGAGCGCTAACCACCATTTTGAGCAAAAGGAAATTGTACAAAAAAATGTAGCCTACCCATGCAAAATTGCTACATTTCTGTACAAGAATTTGATCTCTGTCAATTTGAGTTTGAGTTTCAGGCAAAGGAAAAAATACATACAGATTAAACTAGCACTGAATGCAAGTCACACACAGGGGTAGTCACAAATACCTTTTTCTGGACTGATGCAGAGAAACAAAGCATTTCATAGGGCCCGTCTTGTTTTTAGTGGGAAAAGGTCAGACCCACTTCACTAAGAAAATGAATGGGTCTGTCTAGCTAAAAGCAAAAAGGGATTGGGGAGGAAAAATGATCAACAGAAAAGAGGAGCGAGTTGAGAGATTGCAGAGTTGCAGATTTATTACTGGCTGGACAGGGAGCAGTCTAACACAGAACACAACAGCAGTCTGAGTGAGAGGCTCTGCCCAAAAACACTAACACAAAAACTGTCCAACACAAGTTTTTATATGAAGCACACTTGCAGGCGGAACTTGGGTGCTGGTTTAGACTGGTTTTTACATCTCACCATGTCTCAAAGTAACAGGAAAAGACAAATGTACACCTGAAAGTGACAGTATGATTGTCTCGCACCTCTATATGCTGCATATGTGTCATCAGAGCATAAAGATATTTAACAGAGCGTGACACGGTATTTAGTAATAAGGAAGTTGTACAGCAGTAAGGATGAGTAACATATGTAGGTGTGATTAAATGAGAGTAATATAAGTAATATAATACAAAGAATACATTTTCCAATAGAGGGGCTTATCTTTAATTTATGTGCTATTTATTTCAATAGACAAATCTACAGGCAGTCATCTTGTATCCAGTTTCAATCTACAAAATCCTTTACTGCTGTATGTGCTTTTCTAAAACTGTGTGACTGTTTGATCACAGACCAAACATTGAGCAGATAAAACATGTGGTCTGTCTCTGGACATTTCTGCATCTTGTTTCTTTAGCGTGAGCTTGTAAGATTTGAGCTGATGCTCTGTGAGGCCAAGTGGGAGTCAGAAATGTACAGTACATGAGATGAAAGTATGATAGTTCTGTCCCACGGGTGTCAAAAGATCCATTCTGTTTACGGTGCAACTGTTGTATCTACTGTTTCCCAGTCTAAAATATGACTTGTAATTTTCAACACAAAATCTCATTGCTACTTATTATTAACTATGTTCTAGTACCATAATATTACTGAGGTACTAATTGTTATTGATGTGAATGATTGATTAGAACATATAGGCCTAATAAACACTGAGGATTTTGTTGCTATATTTTAAAGCTATTGTGTTAGTTTTTGAAGGTGATTACTCAGTTAAATGTAAGTGCAAGGTTACAAAAAGATATTTGTGGATAGCTATAAAAATAAGATTTGATTTCATTTGTGAAATTTATTCTACACCATTCTGAATTGCACACCAGCTATTTTGATGAGCTTATTACATCCTGCTGGAAAGGATATGTTTTTGCTGGCATTGTTTTGTGTTGTCTGTTAGCAAAATAATGCCACAATGAATTAATCAGATACAGAATTTTCAGGAAAGGTTAAAAAATTATGACCAAAGGTTTAGACTTAGAATAAAACTTCATCACCCAGCTTCACTATTGGTACTGCCACATGTTTCCCACTAAAGCAGGGGCTGACAATAACATGTAATAACAATGATAATAGTCATTCTTGCGAAACAAATAATTTCTTCCTATTTTAGCTTGCTTTGAAACGTTGTGCCCTTTTCCAAAAACACTGTTGAGTCCCACCCACTGCACAAACAAAACATTTATATTCTCTGAAATCTTTCTCAGTCGTGTCGTGAATAAATTACTGCCTACTCTCTCCTCTTTCTCTGAGTCCAGATCCCATTCTCAGAAACAGAATGGAGTTTGATGTCATTGTTGTCATCGCGGTGGCTGCCATTTTTCTTTTCTGAAGACTTTCTGCTGTAATTTTCAGACACCCTGTGTAGAAAAAAGCCCTTGTATAATAATAATTAAAGCGATGAGTCATAAGTGGATTCAGCCTCCTCCACGAGTTATAAATGTAACTGCAGCATTTTAGGAGAGCTCCGTGGGTCAAGCTGTGAAGAGAGATCAAAGGTTAAAGATGCAGTAACTGTACCACACCAGGCGGCTGTGATTTTTCTTTAGGAGACTTCTTTTTTTTTTTTTTTTTTTTTGTGTGTACATACGCTTACAAATACATTTAAAAATAGGTTGCTGCTGAAACTGGACAAACGACAACTGTACTAACAACAACATGAGTAACAACTGAACAATACAGCTGTGTGTGTCTGTGGTAAAGTGAGTGTGTGGTAATTGATGAAGCTGAAATTAAGCAGCCTAAAGGCTAAGTAGCAGCTAGCTGACAGATTATACAAGAAGATTAATGTAATCACATTAAAATGACATTAAAACAACAAGCGGCCATCTGAGTGTGAACAAAACAAAGTCATGGCAATGCATACTATTAAATAATTGTTTCTTTTTTGCTTGATTGCCACAGAAATAGTGTCCAAAATAATTAGCTTTTTGCTTAAAGACATTAGCACTATGTAGAAAAAGTACTTGCCGATAACTTGCTATAAGTGGCCACGGTTGTTATTATTATTATTATTATTATTATTATTATTATTATTATTATTATTATTATTATTATTATTATTATTTATGTGTTTATTTATTTATTTTTGTTTTTGTAGTCTAATTTTCTATTTTATTACATTTATTAGTAGAAGTAGTATTGCATGTTCTGAGCTAAAACAATATTTGGATGTATACGTGCACATATAGAGAAACAATAAAATAATCTTGAATCATTATTATATATTTTTTTCTTTTTTTAGTCTAATTTTCTATTTCACATTTATTATTAGCAGTAGTATTGCATGTTCTAAAACACAGAATAGAAGAGAGCTAGTAGTGATAGAAGTAGTAGTAGTAGTAGTATATTATAACTTCTTAATTTAATATTATAATTTACATAACACTTGATAGACTTTTACTGTAGTACCCGCCGATGGCCACTAGATGCTGTCTTTGAGGAAACTCATTAAGATCATCTCTAACTTTACTATTCTATTTTCTTGGAACTACTGGAATTAAACAAGAGTAGTTTCATTCAACAAATAATCACCCATATTTTACATCCCTAAAAATTGAGTGCAGTACCATAAAGGGCCACATAGTGCTCTGTGCAGCCTTAGCGGTCCGTCCTAAGCCTCTGTATGAGATGGTGATGGGCTTATGTGGTGTTGGGGGCTGGTACAGTACAAGACTCTTAAGCGGGCTAAAAGCAGTAAGCAGTATAAGGACTCACTGCTTTAAAAAAAAAAAGGTGGGAACATGGCCCACAGAGGGAGGGGCAGTGAACAGCGGTCACAACAGAATAGTTAGTAGTCTTAGCATTGATAAGTTTTAGTTTGGAGCGCTGTAGGGCCTTGTCACTGGTCCACCAATGACAGCCAAGGTAAGACTGTTTAATGTTTTATTGTATTTGATTGTGCTTTTTGTCTTATGGAGAGACATGGTTTCAATTACCTTGAGTGCTTTACACTGTATTTATTATGCAGAGCTTGAAAGGACAATGCAGCCTCAACAATAAACCAAACTAATTTAAATCAAAGTAATAAGGTTTTATCTAGAGAGCTGCAAATTAAACATGGGGCGATCTTTATTTCTTGTGCATTTAATTGTATGCTGAGCCAGCTTGTGCAATAAACAACAAAATATAGTTTAATGCTCACTGTAAATATTTGTATTGACTGAAAAACCAAAAAGTTTATTTTAATTTCCAATGAGTCAGAATTGTTACACAGTCTAAGGACCCTTCAGTTAAATTGTGTGTGTTATTATTAATTAAATTATCATGATTTTGTCCTCATTCAAAACATAGACCTGGAGGACAAGTACAGTTTGACCATAGAGAAATCTTTATAAATTAAAAACATAATCTAAACTTTTACTGTGTCTAATGCCGGGTTTCACGACAAACTGTATTGGCCTGTAGTGTGAGATCGAGATGGGGCAAGCTTAAATTTGATGGCGGAATTTGCTTAAATTTTAGAATTAATGATTAAAAAAAGTGTCAATATTCAGATTTTTTGGCATAGGGTTAGGGTTAATATCTTTGCAGTTACTGGGCCTATCAACATGTAACAAAAACTAATCTCATAAAGTAAGGTCTTCTCTGTCAGCACAAATTATTTCTTCACAATGGTGTGAAAAAGTAGTGATATTATTCATTCAAACAGGCGTGTTTGTTGTCAATAGACAGGGCATTGAGCCCCAGGATTAATATAGTGTGGCTGTGGACCCAATTGCGAACTAAACATGATCAGGTTCAGCATTTGTGGATTTTCTGTTTGGCTAATTCTTTTAAATTGTGATGATGCCACGCTCTCAGATGGAGGCAGGAGCCAGTGTTACTGTATAAGTTATAAGCTATTTTCATTAGAAATATCTGAAAAAAAAATCACAAATGTTGAACCTGATCATTTATATTAGTAACAAGGTCCATAAACTTGCTGTATTATCCAACCACACCAAAAAATCTGCATATTAATAATGCCTTCCCCCCATCTCCATTAAATACTACAGGCCTATGGAAAGTAGTGATGTCATCTGAAGCCCACAACAGAGTATACAGTATATATAGTATAGTATAGTATAGTATAGTATAGTATAGTATAGTATAGTATAGTTAATAGAGTATATAGGTTGTTTTTATATGTTGTCATTGAATTGTAAAGGACCTATAGTTTAAAACTGAGCTAGAGTCAGGCCAGGTTTATGGTAGAATCTGCTCCTAAAGATTCAAACTGCTCTTGGCATGGTTTATGGTTAATATATCTACAAATACTGGGAATATTGACATGAAACAAAAACTGGCACAAAGTTCAAAGTCTTTTCTGTCAGTACAAATGACCTAAAGTGAAATTATTTCTTCACTAGAGTGTCATAAAGTGGTGATGTTAGTCAAACACACAGCTGTGATTGTGGTCAGTGACATTAAGCCTAAAGATTATTATGGGGTGGTTGTAGACCCAGTTGCTAACAAAAAATGATCAGGTACAATATTTGTGGATTTTCTGTTTAGATATTTCTTTTTAAAATACTACCTTTCTAATAGCGTGCAGCCCTACCCTAGACCATGAACACCATGAACATTACTCAGTACTGAAAATTATGGTCAATGGTTTCATTTTTATGTAGTTAGTAAGACAGGGGTAGTTTGTCAAAGGCATCTCTCTACTCTATAAACTGCTTTCCACATTAAAATATTGGACTAGTGGCTCTGCTCCAGCTCATGAAAGCTCACATCTGACTGGTGCTAAATGTTGATTTGTTGTGCAGGACGAGAAGTCGAATGCAGCCAAGAAAGAGGACAAACCACAGGGTAAGTGCGCATTCATCTCCAGTGCTTTGAAGCCACTGCTGTGATGCCATTGTTAAGAAGGGACCGCAGCTTGGTAATACCACATAATGATGCTGAATGTAGTCATTTGCCTCTTGAACAATGTCTGCAGGTGGTTGAAAAGGCCTTTTCTCTATATATTCTCTAAACAAAAGAGCGTCAATGGATGTAATCAGTTTTGTACCAGGCAGAAATATCAATACACAAGGACAATGGCATCAGGCGGCTACACAAATGAACAATCAGCCTACGAAGTTGCGCTCAATTATCCATCTCGATGTTTGTCTTTATGCAGTTCTTCAGTGGTCTTATACACATGACCATGTTATGTAATAAAGAAAAGCGTTACCACAGTGTCGTACATATACAAAAGACTGTGTTGCATTGAATTTTGAAAGCCACTGTAGTCTAAAATCATAACAAACATGTAAAGGTTTCATAACCATGTTATAATGTTTTCTCTTTAAAAACATACCTGCAGTAGTATTTTGTTTCATTCACACTTGTTTGCGTAATCCTGTTTGCTGAGCCCATCTCCATCTCAAAAGCTAAAAACGCTTGGTCTCACAGCTCTATGTAGTCACATAAAACCAGGAAGTGTTCCTGTACATTTCCAAAAGCCATACACCATCACCGGACTTACTATGGTAATTTTATTGTTTAAACTGCCGTAACTATGAAGTAGTCAGCTCATTTAGCTATCTGTTAGCGTCTGTTGCTAATATTTGTGCTAAATAGCCATTTTATGGTCTGTCCATTCCCCACCGTTGCCAGCAGGGACCCCAAGTGTTTGCTGCAAAGTAACAGCTCCCTAAAAGAAGACATTTTACATAAACTGGTGGGTCAGGACATTAAAGTGGGGTACTGGGTGGCTGAACATAGTTTCAATGCCCAGATTAATTAAAGCCATATTCTTTATATTCTTTATTGTTTACATAATATGATAAAAGTGAGTTTAAGATACACGTGTCATAAATGTCATAGTAAATTACTGTATTTTAGAAAAATAACTGGTTCTGTATAAAGTGGGTGATTAGGGCTAAAATTTAATCCCACAATTGGACCAGAAAACCATTGCCCTCAACGATTAATCAAGTAACACTTCAGGAGTTTTGTAGCTAATTATTATTATTTCACTTTTGTGAACTCACCTAATTTTATCATATTACTTTCAATTGTATTTTTCAGAAAATACAAATATCTCACTCTTCTCTTATTGCAGGTTCAGCCCCAGCTGGAGCTAACCCTGGAGCTGCACCAGATGGGTAAGTCTGCTGAGTATAATGTTTACATCAATATATCAAATTTTGTAGCCTAATACATCACAACTTTGAAGTGACATTCAGTGCAAAAGCTGTGCTCATCCCCACAGTATCACTTTACATCCAGAGGCTATCCAAACCATAGCACTCGTCTGCCAAGTTAGTGACACCCCAAACCAGAATTAAATGAATCTCCCAAAGAGTAATTAATGAGATTCCCTGGCAAGATGGCTGAGCGGGACACAGAGACAGAGAGAGCCCTGTGAGATCAGTGCAGCATGCCAGATCTTTATCCACTGGTACAACATGCATATTAACAGAGGGACGACCTCAAAGTGGATTAAAGGCTTTTCAGATTTCAGCCCAAAGAAGCTCAGGGGCCAGGGCACTGCTCCCAGCACAGCGGCAAACAGTATGAGGACGACAGGTGAAGATATGGATAATCCACACTATTGTCAAAAAGATACTGAAAAATATACAGTACATGCAAAACAAAAAGTTAATTGGGATGGAGTAGATGTGAAATGAAAAGTCTATCTTTAGTGATGAGGGGAATAAATAGCTTGAGGTGACAGGAGATTGAACCTGGAGTTATTTTCGTGTTGTGAAGCAGCAGGTGGACCAGTGCCAGGTTTGTAAACTGTGGGTCAAAGACAGGACCTGGTTGGACATGTTCCACTGACAAAAATAGATTACAGCCATTTTATATAGCAACATAAATAAAGTATAGTAGAATTGTTGTATAATGTGTTACACCTGAGGTTTGTGTTGACAGAGCAAATCATCTGTGCAAGATGATGCAGAAAACTGGCAGTTTTTAGACATGGTCAGCATAACAATTTATTCATTTGTATTCATTCATATCTATTTTTAATTTAGAGGGAATGGTGTATATGTATATCTAAGGAAGTTTGTTAAATTGTACCCATATTTTTTTTTTTTTTTTTTTTTTTACCAAACTGTAATAGGTAAAGTATCCTAGAAAAAGCAAACTACAAGTAGGTTTATAGTAATCAAAAATGCCTTTAATTATACTTTATCTACTTTGATATAAGCACATTTTATTTTACGTTATAATATAGGTAAATGCAAAATATCAATGCAGAATATTAATGCTCATAAATTGTTCCTACATAACATTATAACTACTGTCACAAAGTCCTTAATTTCTGCTCCAAAGAGTCTTGCAGTGTGTGACTTTATCCACCAGGTAGCGACAGAGAAGCACAAATGTCCCTTCTGTCTTCCACCTCTGTGGAAGAGAAGAAAGCCTTAAATACAAATAACACCTACTCTAATAAGTTAAGAAAGAAAGTCAGTTTAAAATCTGCATGCACCTACAGTATTTTAGCAGCAACAGCCTTCACTGATTACATGTAAGCCTATTGTATTATGAATCAAGAATTGTTTTGTACTAAATGTTCTTTCTTTTCTTTCTTTGTAGACAAGAGGAAGCCCCGCCCCCTCCTCCTCCTCCGCCCATCGTCATTAACAGATATTCAGATGACCAGCTCAGGGCCGTGGCCAAACGCATGAGAGAAAGACTAGAAATATACAAAGAAAAAGCAATAGACCCGTTCGCTTCATCTCCAGAGGTCACTCCTCCTGTCAGTGAGTACAAGCACCTGGTCCTAACACTGTAACCTGTTCCTGCTTGTGCATTCAAGTATTAAAACACTGAGACATTAATAAGGCATGCATAGTGTGACCAAATGTCTCTATTTAACCGGGACAGTCCCAGTTTTAGGTTCCTTGGGGTCCCATGTCCCAAGACATATCTGTAAAAACACTCTATCCCAATGTTCAACAAACCATGTCCCACTTTTTAAGCATTAAAAACACAGAAAACATAAAACTCATTTGTCTAAAGATTTCTCTCACTAAAATTATTTACAATGTCATTATTTTTATCATTAATAAATTGTCATTAAAATTCAAAACATATTGACACTTTTTTTTTCTCTTGGTGAGTTCAAATGCACCGTGATTAGTGAAAAAAAAAAGTGTCCTATTTTTGAGTGCAAAAATCTGGTCACCCTAGACATGCATAATGAGACTAAAAACTGCATCCTTCAGTGGGCAGCACACATGAATATACAGTGATTGCACATTAATTTAACAAACCAGGTGACATTGCCTATGAGTAGCCCTAGCTATTTAATACAGTAATTATAGAATGTCCAGTAAAGGTGTTTTATAGGCTTCATTAGCTAGGCATACTCATTTATCTTTTTCCTTTGCTGTGTACACCCTGCAATAGTCATTTAGTCACAAGGCTGACAAGCAGACTCTGCTCAGGGAGATCATAGTTTGCCAGCCCAAGGATTGAACCCACTGCCTTTTTGCTGAAGGGCTAACCACTCTGGCAATATGCACCCCTGCTGGCCACACTGTCCTACTGAAATATGTAGCATTAACACTACATAATTTTGTCCACAGTTGAGAGGAAGTTTCTAAGAGCATGAATTATTGCCAAGAAAATTACACTAACCCATGCCATTTGAACCAAACCTAACAATCAAGGCTAGACTACTACTGCTATCCAAACTATTCAACTGTACCATTGCTTGTGTATAAATAATCTGTTGTTAATATGCATGACTTAGGCAGATAAACTAAACTATCCCTGTCTTTCTCCAGCCCCAATCCTGGGCAAAGCGGAGTATGCCCAGGTGATCGAGGAGCGTAAACGTCAGGCTGAGGAGGAGCGCATCAAGAAGGAGGAGGCTGAGAAAAAGAAGAAAGAGGAGGCAGAGAAGAAGAAACAGGAGGCAGAGCAGAAGAAGAAGGAAGAGGAGGAGAAGAAGAAAGCCGAGGAGGCGGAGAAGGAGGTGCCAAAAGTCCCACTAAAGACCAGGCTAACTGAGGCTTTTTGGTCCTGTGTGGATGTTGTACTGAAGCCAGTTGAAGATCAGATGGACTCAGTGCTGGGCGTGACCATTGACCCTTTCACAGGTAAGTCATAGAGAGCTGTATCTCAAATATGTTTTGTTATTTAAAAAGGTTTGGAAGTAGCCTTGTAGGGACATGCCATTATTAAAAACAGTAGAAACAGATTAATGAGTTAACTGTAAAGGTTTGGATTCAGAATCAGTCAATTAGTTTATAAATGTACCAAGCCTTCACATAAAATATAACTGTGCTTCATTTTCAGCAGTGCTCAGTTTGTCCACTCTGGGCTACTGTAGGAAGAGAAAAGGGAAGTAACAGAACCAGTTGCTCCTTATATTTGGTTTTTGGAGCTTTGGATTTTTCATTGTACACATCAATAACACTTGGCTAGGAAAGTGATAATGAATTAATAGCAGCAGTTTTGTAGTCAGTAATTCTAATTGTCTTGTGACTTGTCCCTGCAGACCGCCGCTACATCGCCTGGCTGAGTCTAGTCACCATAGCTTTCAACTACAACCTATGGTTCATCACAGCCCGCATGTGTTTCCCCTACCACACCGAGGGGGCCATCCCGTACTGGTTCGCTGTGGACCTGCTCGCTGACCTCATCTACCTCGTGGACAGTGTGCTCTTCCAGCCACGTAAACAGTTTGTCAAAGGAGGGGACATCATAGTAAGTTGTGTCTGCGTCGTAAGAAAGAATACTGTTGAAGTACGACAAATAAATGTGATGTATTCATTGCAGAAAGACAGAGTAATGACCAAGAAGCACTACAGAGAGACAGAACGATTTCAGGTACGTCAGGAGTTGCCACGATGAATCATCTGCCTCCATCTAACCCTATCCTCTTCTCTCACTCCAGCTAACTTCACACCTTCTATCACTACATCCAATCTCATAATTGGTCTTCCTCTAGGCCTCCTGCCTGGCAACTCTAATCTCAGCCTCCTTATATTCATTGTCCCTCCTCTGTCCAAGATTTAATCCAAAACATCTAACCTGAGCTGTCCCTCTCCTCCATCCTCATTACTCCCAAAGAGAACCTCAACATCTTCAGTTCTGCTACCTTCAGCTCTGGCTCCTGTCTTTTCTTCTGACCCACTGTCTTTAAACCTACCATTTACGCCAACCATAAATTTGCTTTTGGTTTAGTGTTTTTACATAAACATATTTCTTGTCACACTCCTCCGCAGTTAGACATGCTGTCCCTTATGCCATTTGACCTGCTGTACTCTCAGTTCGGCTTCAAATCCATTTTCAGATTTAATCGTCTTCTGAAGGTAGGTTTACTGCCAGTCATTGCAACAACTAAAACCTTAATATGGTCATATGTCTTCACCATTAGGCCACTCAGACTGATTTTGCATTTTCTTCTCAAGGGAGACACATTCTTTGAGTTCAGCGATCGTCTGGAAAGCATAATGGCTAAAGCTTACATCTGGAGGTAGGTCTCTAATGATACATATAAGCTATACAACATTTGTTTTCAAGTGTAACTAAATACTTTGCTCCATGCTCAGAGTGATCCGTACCATTGGGTATCTCCTCTTCATGCTCCATCTCAATGCCTGCTTCTACTACGTGGCTTCAGACTACCAGGGCATCGGTCTGACCAAGTGGGTCTACTCTGGACAGGGCAGCGCGTAAGTGCATGTCTTCAAGTTGTGTTTCTGTACATATACATTTTTAATTGCACACAAGGACAATGAACAACAACAACAACTAATAACCTAACTAATACACCAAGCCTTATACCAGGTTTTATCATAGGTGTCCAAATTCAGGTGTTACAATACATTTGGATCACTATCCCATATCCCATTATGTATAACCACATCATAGCATTCAGCACTTCATAATAATATTGAATTACTAATATGAATGCATGATGGCATGATTTTGTGCAGCTACATAGAGTAGTAGGTTAAATACATTCTCAATGGATGACATGCCAGTACACTTGTCAGTCCCAAGCCCAGATAAATGTAGAGGCTATGCAACAGGAAGGGCATTGGGTGTGAAACCTGTGCCAAATTAATATACAATTTATCTATAATGGATCAGTGGAGATGGATGGCCTCCCCTAAAGAATACGGCAGCAGTCCAATGGCAATAGGAAGACAGTCGTAGTATTTTTATGAATTTAAGTAAGCATTAAGTTAGTTTAAAATTGTTGTTAAAACATATTATGGCATTGTGCTTATGCAGTGTGAGACTTTCTGTGTCCAAGTCCCAGTGGTCTATTGATTTTTTTTTATGTGTGCTGCTACTGCTGCAGTTACCTCAGCTGCTTCTTTTATGCGGAGAAGTCCCTGCTGATGATCGCTGAGTTGCCAGTTCCTGACTCCATGTTCGGACAGATCTTTCAGATGACTAACTACCTTTTTGGGGCTTTCTTTATGTCCGTCATTCTTGGACAGGTAGTTTTATTGCCGTTTTGTGTGTGATTTTTTTATCTGTTGGCTTAAATAAATGTGACACCTAAGGGACTCAAGCAATGGGAAGGGAGGAGACAGCACTAGGACAAAACAGGCCACACTCTTTCTGCAGTCGTCCCAAAAATCCACTTGTCCATTGGTCCACTCACCCCCTGGCCTCTCCACAGGTATCTCCGTTGTTACTACTACGCAGTCCGCAGTCTCATCAACATCGGGGGCCTTAACGAGCCTCACACCGTCTTTGAGATCACATTTCAGATGACTAACTTTTTCACTGGCGTCTTTGTGTTCTCCAGTTTGCTCGGACAGGTAACAGAGAAGAGCGCCCGGCCCATAGCATGAGTTAGCCCATCCCAACAACAGCTTTCCTAGGATGCCCTAACGTAGACTTTATAAAGAGTTTCAAGTGATCATAGTCTATTAGTTCCACCTCTCTGGGGGTCGGTAGTGGGTTCCTTTAGCTTCTTTTCCTGAAATAATATAACATCAGGTAATCCTCCCTTAATAATAGTAATAACTAACATTAGAGTGGTATCAGTAATAATAATGGAAAAATGGACAATGTGTTGGTGCTTGGTGACCAGTAACTCAAAAGTGTGACTTCTTTTTCTACCTCCAGTACTGCACTAAAACGTTTGACCAATAATTCATGTGACAGCTATCTGTAAAATGACAGTCAAGCTGAATTGGCATTATTACAGAGCACCAACACTTGTCCATTTATTGTGATTGTATAGGATATGTCCATCTTTCTATTTCTCACTGTATTTCTTTATGTGCGTGGCATGTCTCAGATGAGGGACGTCATTTGCGCTGCCACTGCTGGACAGGCGTACTTCCGATCCTCCATGGACAACACGGTGGCCTATATGGTGACCAACCGCATCCCATCTTTGGTCCAGAACAGAGTCCGCACTTGGTACACCTACACCTGGGATGCTCAGGGCATGCTGGGTAGGCATAGACATGGCTTGTAGTCTGTTTCACCCCATGTTTTCTTGTAAAGGAGTTATTGTTATTGTCTTGTTTCTCTTTAGATGAGTCAGAGCTGCTGGATAAGATGCCTCTGGTGATGAGGACGGCCATCGCTGTGGACATTAACCTGGCAACTTTCCAAAAGATTGATCTCTTCAAGGTAACAATACGGTGGCTCTGAAGGGCAAATCACAACAATAAAATAAAAAAAAAAAACATGAACAAAAACCAAAACAGGCACACAAATTCAGAAAGACACACAGAAATTTGAAAACAGGCACACAAATTTGAAAGCATACACACAAATTCAGAAACATGCACACAAATCCTTAAACACACACAAATTATGAAACACACACACACACATTTGCTCAGCTGCTTAATAAAAGTGGGATTTTTGTGAACAGCTGCAAGCGAATCAGGAAACAGACGAGAAACAGCTCTGTTCTGTCCAATCACAGCCAAACGCCAAGGTCTTAGCCTTTCCATAATCTCATTTGCTGCAGTGTTTTAGTTTTTGCTGTAGTGTTTCAGAGTTTGAGTGCATGTTTCCGAATTTGTCAGTGTGATAAACTTCATATATTTTACTGTGATTACTTCACATCCTCTGATATTTCCCACAGGGCTGTGACCAGCAGATGTTGGTGGACATGTTACTGAGGCTCAAGTCCATCATTTATCTTCCAGGAGACTTTGTGGTCAAAAAAGTGAGCTTATTATTTTTATTATGAAATCTGAATAATCTGCTAAATCGTGGGTATTTGGTGTGCAAGGCTTTCAACGCTTTATTTTTTCAGGGTGACATTGGCAAAGAGATGTACATCATTAAAGGTGGAGCAGTGCAGGTGGTGGGAGGTCCTGACAACAGCATCGTGTTTGTAACTCTGAAGGCTGGCTGTGTGTTTGGAGAGATCAGGTGAGAGAATATGGAGGAGACAAAGCGAGCAACTATAATCTAAAAAAAAAAAAAAAAAAAAAAGCATGTTGTTGTGGGCAGCGGAAATGTACAGTCCCCAATTGTATGTGTTTATATAAGACTATTTTAGTGGTTTTTAGGTTCCATAAATTGAAGCAAGAAACACACTGCACCTCTTTTGATAGCCCTTTACTAGTAAAGGGTGTTTTTTTTTTTGTTTTTTTTTTGTTTTTTGCAAAGTAACCTCTATAAACTCAGCTTACATTTGCTCACCCATTTTTCACAGTCTGCTGCAGTCATCCAAAGACGGAGGGAACAGGCGAACTGCTAATGTCAAAGCTTACGGCTTTGCTAACCTCTTTGTGCTGGAGAAGAAAGACTTGTTTGATATTCTGGTCCACTACCCAGAGTCTCAGAAAGTACTGGCCAGGAAGGGAAGGTGAGATCCTTAAATTATTAACCATTTCATTATTAAGTACTCAAGAAATCTGGACTCAAGGAAAAGTACTATTACTGTAAAATAATATTACTCAAACAGAAGCAGTCGACAAAAGTATTATTTGAGTAAAAGTAAAAAAGTACTGAGTGGTAAGTTTACTTGACTAAAGACCAAATAAATAAACATGAACATCAAATTACTATATACTAATAAAAAAAATTAAAAGTAAAACTTTTTGGGGTCTGTAATGCACTCAAGTTACAGAATGTTGTAGAAAATGTACACAGGAAGTACACGCCAACACATTATTATCTATTTATCTAGTTATTTTGTCTAGGTACTTTTCACCACTGATGTTAAGCTCTAAATAATTGCATAGTTTTGCGTCTGAACCAATTTTTTGATACTTGTCTCTTGAACAGAAAACTTATGAAGGCCAAGGGTCCCGCTGCGGCCAAAGCTGAGGAGGATAAAAAGAAAGGCCTGGCGCTGTTCGGACCTAAACCACCTACACCCAAACTGCTGCGTGCTTTCGGAGGAAACATCAACAAAAACCTCATTGAAAAACTGAAGGTAAGCATCTCCCTCCTCCTTTCACATGCACAACATCCTGGAAAGTTTCTGGAGCTAATGGTTTTTGTTTTTTTTTTTTTTTATTCCCATTTTTAGGCAAGCTCGAAGTGACCAGTGAAATATATAGTTTGCATGTTTTTAAATTGTTTATGAGCTCCTTTTTGGGAGTATTTTATTATTTATTTTGTTATGCTTTTGCTGCCTGTCACGTTTTTTACTATGGGGTTGCTATCAGTTACAGCTACAGTCATGTTTAATTAAATCATTTTATTTTTTGTGTTAAACAGAAAACATGTCAAACTTATTTTTAATGTTAAAACTGAGTTTCATATTGACCTGATGCTGCCCCCTACTGGTTTCTTTGATATACTGTATTTTGGGTCTTGTTTGCTAGCATTTTGCACAGTAGCTTTCTCAGCCAGACTGAGATTACATTGGACTGATGTATATTGTAAAGTAGGGTGACCAGATCTCTTGAGCCAAAAACTGGGACACATGTTTTTTCACTGCAGTGAATTTGAAAAAAAAAAAAAAGCTTCAGAAATTGTCCTAAATTCTGACTATTATGCAATTTATAGATAAAAATAATGACATAGTAAATAAACTCAATGACAAAGGTCTTTAGATTAATGATTTTAAATGTCCTCTGCTTTTGTATCAGTTAGAATGAGGACAACTGAGGGACATGAGTGTTTATATACATGGGACAAGGAGCCTAAAATTGAGATTGTTCCAGTTAAATAGGGGCATCTGGTCACCGAATTGTAAACGTAATATTGTTGTTTGTTTAATTTGGTCCTAAAATAAACCCAGAAAATATTATAATTTTAATTTTGTATTTTGTTCAGGACGTTAGCAGTAGAGGGTAGCTCATTATTATGCACCCATGGGCCAGCTCCACAGTCGGGCACAGCAACAGGAGCTTATACCATTGGGCCAGACATTGTGAGTTAATTAACTAGAAGCCTCTCTGCAGCATGGACTGAGAAAACCTTAATGTAGACTAACTATGATAAAATATAATAAAAAATATATTGTAGTAAATATTACCAATGAAGAAAATAAGATATTTTGGACATGTTGCCTGCCACAACACCCTGCAATGAGGCAGGGGGAGACCAAGGTTAATGTGGACAGGTAACATGAGACAGTGGAGAGGAATGAGTTATATTAGGGCAGAAAGAACGGCTGTAAATCGAGATTGCTAGGTGCCCATTTGAGGTTTCCTGTTTGGAGGACAGTGATTGGTGGATGTTACAGTTTATAGGAAAGTGGGTGTGTTCACAGGGAATTAATGAGTCTAAAGAATTAATTGGCTCAGTGAGTTGTTTGGATGTGAGGTGAGGACACCACACCGTCCCGGGACAGACAATAGATTCCAGAAGAAACGTAGCTGGGCGGTTGTATCCCTGCTGTAGCCCACTGAGAAGATGTTCAGGAGGTTAAAGCAGCTGGTGAAGACTCCAGAGCCTCCTCCTCAAGACCCACCTCCACCAACCAAGGTAGGACTGACTTCTGCAGCACTACAGTTGTTTTAAAACTTGGCAATGAATGTGTTTTTATTGGAAATGTGATGGCTGTGTTCATTTAGTGGCTGATGGCACACTGGCCAGCTTCATTGTGTCTATGTAAGAAGTCTTTTTTCTCAATAATAAGAAATATTCTGGGTTATTTATTTGTGTTAGCCTGTTTACTATAACAATATGAACATGTGAATTTTTTAAAAAGCTTTTTACCTTTTTGAGTGAGTATAATGAATTAATAGTATGTATGTAGACCTAGTTTTTTTGCATGCCACTGCCATAAAGATGATACTTACCACAAAATATCTTTAAATGGCAGGCTTCTTGGTGTGAAACATTTGAAAACTCCTCTACTGTATCTGTCATTTTTGCATTTAATTTTATCCTTTCATCCCCACTTTTCATTTTGATAATACAAAGTTACAACTACAACCTGCTAAGATATCAAAACAATGAACTATATATATATATTTTTTTTTACATTTCAATCATTAATTTGATATTGGTTGATAATTAATTGCATTTTTGCCCTAGAAATCATATTAGGTCATTATTTTTGGTATATAAAAACAAAACCTAACAGTGTTATTTATGTCAGACACTGAATTCGAGGAAGTGTTGAAGTTAAATCAGGCAACAGTGGCAACTTGTAAATCAGCTTGGCACCAGAGTGAAGTTAGGTCATCACTGGAGACTTGCCTTGGTGCTCTGCAGTCAATATTTCTGTCTGAAGAATGACTTGTGTGTAATGCAGGTGAAGTGATATTACCAAAATATAATGAGGATGTAATAGGTTTGTTCCAAGCACAATCATCATGAGTGTCCATTAACAGGAAGAAAAACCACCTGAGAAGGAGGAGGAGCCTCCAAAGAAAGATGAAGACAAAAAGGAAGAAAAGAAAGAGGAAAAGAAAGAGACAGAACCAAAGAAGGAAGAGCCTAAACCAGGTCAACAATACATTACCGGGACATCTTACAATAGACAGCATCACAAACATTTTATTGCCTATTAAACACAATTTAATGTGGAAATACTGGCACTTGTGGCAGGAGCATAGAGGGAATAATAAGACAGTTGAGTCACATTTTGCAATAAAAAAAAAATGCAGTTAATAATAGCATAACTTGTGTTCAGACCTAAAAAGTTTTCTTAGAGACTGACATTATTTACATATGATCTGTATTAGTATTGAATAGTTTAAATTAGCTCCTTCCATTGTCAGATTTTATACCTGTTTCAACTGTAGAATGTCCATTATTGCAACCCATTTTTTTCCTTTTGGTAAATCAGTCAAGCTATATATATATATATTTTTTTTAGCTCCTGCACCAGCCCCAGCCCCAGCCCCAGCCCCAGCTCCAGCCCCAGCCCCAGCTCCAGCCCCAGCCCCAGCTCCAGCTCCAGCCCCAGCCCCAGCTCCAGCCCCAGCCCCAGCTCCAGCCCCAGCCCCAGCTCCAGCTCCAGCCCCAGCCCCAGCTCCAGCCCCAGCTCCAGCTGCTCCAGGAGCTCCTGCTGCAGCCAACCCAGAGGGGGGCGAGGGGTAAGGAGACAATATTTCGACTTATGAATGACAAAACTCCATTATAACCAATATAATTTGTGTGTAAAAAAAAAAACAATTAACATGGGCACCTCTGGACATCTGCTGGTCAGGATAGACATTTTAGAAAAACTTAAAAAAAAAATTTCCATACCAGCCATAATGTTTCTTAAGGCAACACACACAGAGGAAGTAGAGCTAATGCAATGTTAAGTATATAAACATCTAAATAATTCTGTCATGATCTGCTATAATGGCCTTTAACCAAACACTATGGGCTTATCCCACATGTAACAACAGATTCAGACAGCAGAGTGCTCAAACAGGATGTTGAAAACCCCTTGTGTTTACTGACAGTGGCACAATCACAGCAGTGCGTAGTTGTTGTTGTCAGAGCAGCCGCCTCCACAATGTGACTCGTAGACTGTGGCTGCTAAAGAAGGAAAAGCAGATTAGAAGCTTAGAGGTACTTCTGACCGACCGTGATCACAGACAGTGTTGTTCAGTGCTGAGTCAAAGATGCCCTGCTTCATTGATTTTAAGACTTCAGACTCTTCAGGGGTGAAAATCAGTAATTGTACTAGATAGCTAATACAACAGATCTATCAGTTACTGTTTTTTTTGTTGGTCTTTTGTCTTTTGGTGAAGTATAAATCTATTTTGGGTTTAGTTACATCTATGAAAAATGGATCAAATACTATACTTGCATAGTTTTAAGTTTTTCAAATGCATCCAAGTGGTTTAATTGAAATTTTAAAGGTCATGTAATAAAAATGTCTTGTGGATTGCACCAAAATTAATAAATACACTAACTTTAATTAATATAAAATTAATCAAGCAGTAATAGCATGAATAAATATATAATATAATATTATACCAATAATGATCATTTGGGGTGGCAGTAGCTCAGTAGGTAGAGCTGCTCGCCCACTAACCCGAAGGTTGGTGGTACCAGTCCTACCGCCAGCATTGCATACTGTTGTTGTGTCCTTGAGCAAGACACTTCACCCACCTTGCCTGTGTGCCTGTGTGTGATTAGTGGTGGTTGCAGAGGCTGTTGGTGCAAAATGGCAGCCACGTTTACATCAGTCTGCCCCAGGGCAGCTGTGATAGCAGAAGTAGCTCACAAAGTTTGGGGAGTAAATGAATAATTCAATTGTAAAGCGTTTTTGAATCTCCAGAAAAGCACCATAGAAGATTGATGAATTATTTTTATTTTTTGGTCATTTTTTTAAGGTTTTTAATTAATTGGAAAGACTATAGTAGGAAATGGAGGAAGAGCAGGGTGAGACACTCGGCAAACTGTCGGAGCCCGGACTTGAACACACAATACCAAGGCAGGCTGTAGTTGTCCTACATATTATCTGCAGCTCTACCACTGAGCCAGATGGTGGCGCTAATCAAATTAATTTTATACATTTTATAGATACTGCATTGACATTGAAGGTATAAGTTTGCATTGATTTACATGAGTTTATTACTTAAGAATGAAACATTAATAACAAAGCTTATCTGTGTTTATTAATGTTGAAGTAATGCTTTGTAAATTAACTGCTTACTAATATGTAACTAATGCTTTTGTGTGTGTTTGTGATGCAGTTTTATATTGCAAAATACAGAACAAGATTGAATGTTATCAATTATATTTTCCTTTTAGTGAAGCACCACCACCGCCCCCGCCCACTCCTCCTCCCGTGGTCTACTCTCGTTTTGCAGATGACCACATGAGAGCTTTGGCCAAAATGCTACAAGACCGAACTGCGCAGCTCAAAGATAAAGTCATAGACCCTTACGCCACGTCTCCAGAAATCTCTCCACCTGTCAGTGAGTACGACCTTATACTAAACCAACAACAGTCAACATGATGGGACTGGTTTGTTGATGAACAGTGATGAATACTTCCTCCGCCTCTGTCTGTTTTAGCACCAATTTATAAAAAAGAGGACTACATTAGACTAAAAGAGGAGGAACGCATTGCAAAGGAGGAAGCAGAGAAGAAGAAAGCAGAGGAAGCAGCTAAAAAGGCAGAGGAGAAAAAGAAGAAAGATGAGGAGAAACGTCTGGAGGCAGAGAAGAAAGCAGAAGAAGAGAGACTGGCAGCGGAGGCCAAGAAGAAACAGAGGATCCTCCCAGAAATCCACTGTCACTGCTTCGACGTGCTCTTCCATCCCATCGAGAGCAAGATGGACTCGGTTCTGGGATCCACCATAGATCCTTTCACAGGTACGAGGCAAAGTACTTGTAGTAGCTAAACAAGTAAAAGTCATGTTTCAGCTGTTGTCCTTTATCAATATGAAACTCTCCAGACCGTTCTTTCTCTCATAGATCGTCGGTACATCTCCTGGATGACTGTGGTGGCCTTGGCGTACAACTACAACCTGTGGTTCTGCCCTGCACGCCTGGCTTTTCCCTACCACAACCCAAATGTCAACCCTTTCTGGATCTTCTTTGACATCCTCAGTGACATAGTGACCGTCATAGACATAATCATCTGGCAGCCCAGGCTCCAGTTTGTCAAAGCTGGAGACATCATTGTAAGTCAACAAACACCAAAACATAAGTTATATCATCCACCTATATGTGTTAAATGTGTGTGTTAAAGGCTTGATCTAAAATATGTCAATAAACTAATTCATTGATGTCTGCTTGTGAATGTTTAAAAGAAAGACAGAGATAAGACCAAAGAACATTACCGTAAGTCAGCCAAATTTAAGGTAAGATGTTTGCAAAAGCCAAATGTAATGTGATGCACAAGTTTTTAACCATACTGTCAAGTGTTTAAAAGTATTATTTTCCTTTGTAGATTGATATGTTCAGCATCATCCCGTTCGACCTTCTTGCTTTACAATTTGGGTTCTCATCTGTGTACCGACTCAACCGCTTCGTCAGAGTAAGACAGCTGTCTATTGTTTTTCCTTATTGCATACTAAAATATTAATCTATCATGGCCACGGGTTCTCTGTAGGTACTCTGGCTTTCTCCCACTGCTCAAGAGATGCATATGTGAGATTAACTGGCTAAAAATTGCCCCTAGTGAATGAATGTGAGAGTGAATGGCTGTGTGTCACTGTAAGTGCATGTCTCTGCTGCAACTAACTGGCCACAGTCCAAGGTCTACGCTGCCTAAGGCCCATAGTTGCTGGGATAGGTTTCAAACACCTGCAACTCATAATGGGGATGCAGAGGACCCCATATTATTTGTCAAGCTAAAAAAAAAAAAAAGTCCTTATAAGTTGTTTGGGGTTTTCTTTTCAATTCAATTAAGTCCCACTCAAAAACGAAGAATCCAGTGAGGTGCATTTTATTACATTTTATTATTTATTGTATTAAACTTTAAACAAGTTGCTTTTTGCTGTCTGCTCCAGCTCGAATCCTTCTTTGAATTTAGTGATCGTCTTGAGAGCATCATGGCCAAAGCTTATATCTGGAGGTAAATGACATTGCTATTTCCAATTTTACACAGAGCATTATTGAAATAATCATCTTTTTTTCACACAGAGTGGCTCGAACAACAGGCTACCTTCTGTTTGCGCTCCATATAAACGCCTGTCTCTACTATGTGGCTTCAGTTTACCAGGGCCTGGCGACCAGTACATGGGTGTACAGTGGGAACGGAACAGCGTGAGTACAAAAGTATTGGCCATGGCTTTTCATTGGGATAAATTATATTATGGACTATTGCCTTTATTGCCTTTCTCTTAATATTTTCCTCAACAGACATTTGCGATGTTACTACTTCGCTGTGCGCAGTCTTATTAACATCGGGGGTCTTCCAGAGCCAACCAACACGTATGAGATCACTTTTCAGATGTTGAACTTCTTCATTGGTGTCTTCGTCTTCTCCAGTTTAATTGGTCAAGTAAGAGAACCAGTGGTATAAACTTGCACTGTGTAAATAGACCAAGACTGAGTACAATATTATATCACCTTTTTCCAGATGAGAGATGTCATTGGAGCAGCCACAGCGGGACAGGCGTACTTCCGGGCCTCCATGGACGGCTGTGTGTCCTATATGAACACTTACCATATCCCAAAGGTGGTCCAGAACAGAGTCAGAACGTGGTACAATTATACGTGGGCTGCACAAGGCATGCTGGGTAATGTCAAGAAAATAAAGTGATGCTTTGGTCTTTCTTATGATTTTTCTATTTGATACAATTGACCTTGCGCTTTAGATGAGTCAGAGCTGCTGGATAAGATGCCTCTGGTGATGAGGACAGCCATCGCTGTGGACATTAACCTGGCAACTTTCCAAAAGATTGATCTCTTTAAGGTAACCATAACAAACCAAAACAGTACCACAAAATAAGCCATACACCGTTTAACACATTATTATCTGATTTCCCACAGGGCTGTGACCAGCAGATGTTGGTGGACATGTTGCTGAGGCTCAAGTCCATCATTTATCTTCCAGGAGACTTTGTGGTCAGAAAAGTGAGTCATGTTTAGACATTTTAAAGAAACACTACATAAAAGTAGTTCTCTATACCACTCCAAATCTGAACTCAAGTAAAAGCACTTCAAAATATTATAGGCTCAATCATGTGGAAGCAGGTGTACTGAACTCATTATTTGGTTCAAAATAAAATGTTTTCAATGTAAAGTACCTACTACTATTACTACTACTACTGTTTGAACTACTACCACTACTTTTACAAATCCTAATTTTATATTACTGGCAGTACCCACTTTGCCACAAAGGTCAAACATACTTATACATCTGTAGAGATTTTTACCACATACTTGAGTAAATGTATAATTTATTTTCTTACCAAAAATACTCTAAAATGTAAAATAAAAATAAAAATATAGTATCTTAAAACATAAAAAAATCAAGTTACTTTCCTCCTCAGTGTTTTACTTTAATGTAAATTTTAAAATAATGAAATGGTGATTTGTTGACATGGAACAGAAAAAAATAAAATAGAGGTTTACAGTACAACCTAAATATTTTCTTAAAGATATTTTTAAAAGGTACTGTAAGCAGCATATGCTCATACTGGTTTGAAAACGGTACTGCAGTCTACATCAAAACAATGGTCTCTTTTCTGATTGGATAAACGGTGATGCAGTTTTATAACCAAAAAATGAAAAATCTAAACAAAAACAACTTGGCCATTATGTAAAACTTACTTTTAATTAATAACTCAGCTGTGCCATTGTTATCAGTAAAACTAATATGTTTACCTCATATCTTGGCACACGTGGGTCATTTTTATGAAAATATATTCTGCTCATAGCACCTTTATTGGCATTAGTCCCATGTGTAGTTAAGATCCTGAAGTGCATTATTAAGTATACATGCTGAAAAGTTACATAGTGTTGCTTTAATGTTTATTTTCTGGCACATGACATTTTTCAGGGTGACATTGGCAAAGAAATGTACATCATAAAAAGTGGAGCTGTGCAGGTGGTGGGAGGACCTGACAACAGCATTGTGTTTGTAACTCTGAAGGCTGGCTGTGTGTTCGGAGAGATCAGGTTTGTCTTTATACATACAGTACAATAGCCACTCGACATTTCATTATATTGAGAACTAGTAATGTTGTATATACTCCTACAGTTTACTGCAGTCTGCTAAAGATGGAGGGAACCGTCGTACAGCAAACGTCAAGGCACACGGCTTCGCTAACCTCTTTGTGCTGGAGAAAAAGGACCTGTTTGATATTCTGGTCCACTACCCAGAGTCTCAGAAAGTGTTGGCCAGGAAGGGAAGGTGAGCAATGCTGACTTACACAATGACGCAACTGGACACTATAGATTTGAAACTAAATATGTTCCTCTCGGATTTTAGGAAACTCATGAAAGCGAAGGCTGCTACAGGTGCAAAAGCTGAGGATAAACCCAAAGGTATGACGCTTTTCCAGACAAAACCACCAACGCCCAAGATGCTCAGAGCTTTTGGGAATTTCCGGAAAGGAGGCTTCATGGACAAACTCAAGGTAAGCAAAATCTCTTATAAAAATGAAACAAGCAACATAGCAAGTAACACTGACAAACCAGGCGTTATAACCACTGACAGGTAAAGGGAATAATGCAGATTCTCTCTTCATCATGGCATCTGTTCATGGGTGGGATATATTAGGCAGTGAGTGTTCATCCCCAAAATTGATGTGTTAGAAGCAGGAAAAATGGGCAAGTGTAAGGATTTGAGCGAGTTTGACAAGGGCCAATGTGCGATTGCTAGAGAACTGAGACCATGTCCAAAAATGTATCTCTTGTGGGGTGTTCCTGATCTACATTGGTCTATCAAAACTGGTCCTAGGAAAGAGCAGGTGGGATGCACCTGAGGAGCAAAGGCGGGCCTGTGTGGTCCGATACAACAGATGAGCTACAGCAGCTCAAATTGCTGAAGAAGTTAATACTGGTTCTGATAGAAAAGTGCCAGAATACGCAGTTTGTGGAGTATAGGGCTGCATTTTAGGCAGGTGGTCATTATGTTATGCCTGATCAGTGTGTATTATAACACTAAATTGACTTGTGCATTTTGTCTCTCTACAGAAAGCATCAGCAGAGCAGAGTTAAATATTGGATCCCGCTGACCTTCAGCTATGTTTATATGACATATCTTTTACTGCTTTACTGATTTTAAACTTACAACAAAACAGATATGTAATCTATTTTACTGTTAAAGCTGTGGCACTTCATTACCTGACTTCAAATACTGTGTCTAAATACATGAAGTGATTTTAATTATAAACCAGTTATGATGTACTTTTGAGGGTGTCTGTTGCTACTCGAAGATGTACATGTTGAATTTTTAATGTATTTTTTAATATTAAAATAAAAAAACTGTTCTCAGATAGACTTCTACTCTTTCATAATATGGCTGTGCAACATAACCATAACCATTTCATCTTTACCACAACTGCTTTGACAGAGCTTTGAATGAAGACACAAAATATTAAAAGTTAAGAAGTCAGGCAAACCAGTGGAAGTTAGCCCTGTGAATGTAGTTGTATCTATACATAATTGGAACCTCAAATATTGTATGGCATATTGTTATTGCAATGTTGCTGCATCTCCTAATATTGTGCAGCACCAACAGAAATACTGCAGGACTAGACATAGTGGTTGAACACACAGCATTGGTAAAGGATGCCACCTACAGTTTAAATGTCACTGGTAGTGGATGAAACACTGTCTTGCTCTTTAAATACAATGGCATGAGTCCTAAAGCCAAAATCCTCCTCCACACTCAAATTATATACACATACACACATAAATTATATCAAATTTAGACAAAAAGACACAAACATGGGCTATATTTCAGGTCATTGTAATTCCTGAATGACACCTGAGTTTCCAAGAAGCTTTAGACAAAAAAAAGTCACACTTTAAAAAGCACATACTGTATACACTCCATATATAGAGAGAGACATATTGTAAACTTTAAAAAGCAGCAAGCACAAGTAAGTTAAAAAAAGACATGAAATGATGTACACACACTACATAAGGCATAACAAGACAATGACAAAAATATGACAAAGGGAAGAAAATCATTACGTAATTTCCTGCTCTCAAGCAAACGACTGCAGACGGACGTTTCTCAACAGACCACACAGCGCTAGCAACAAGGGACCAGTCTTTGACTTTGGACCAGCTCCATGATACAGTACATTAATCTGGCCAAGTCCATGTGTAAAATAACACGAATCTTTACAGCAGGCCACCTGATACTTGGATTTCATTATAATGTAACATTGTCTTTCTCCATAGTGATTCAACTGTAAAGCTTCCAAAAAATGATCTGTTTGTCCTCTCCGCCGGTGATCACTGAAGTGTACAGCTCGTTCATCCACATCGCTGTCACTGCACCTGCTTGAATTAATGTAGTTAGCCTGTAAAACATACTAAATACCTTTAACATGTTCCTGAATAAAGATGACCTCTACCTGAGTGAGCAGGGATCCTCTTGGTGACCGTGCTGCTCAGGAGGTCCCACAGGAGGAGGTCTCCAGACTGACCCCCACAGAGCACAGAGTTCCCATCCCAGCAAAAACACCTTCACAAAGGTTACACCGCATTTGTTTATTGTTATATGTATTTTATATAAATACATGGATTGGAGTAGAGCTGGATATGATTCCAAAAAATGAGCTTTGTCTCCTAAGCACAATTATTTATTTTGTTTTGTTGTGATTTTTTTATGCAATTGTATTTATAGAGATATTTTAGAAAGTTATACAGACAAGAAAACAGGGAGAGAGACACACCCTCTATCAGGTGTGCCGCAAGGAGCCCCTTTTTCATGCAATGCTAAGGTGGAATGTGAAAAGGACTTAATAAAACACACATAAATGACTGAGTTGTATGTCTTTACACCCATGTCTTTATTTTCTTCTTATTTCTGTCTTAATTGATCACCCTACTGCAAAGGGGCCCCAGAGGTTGTCTATATTAAGTACATAAAAAGAAATAGAGTTTGAAATGAACTATAGCTATATAAATGTTTAAAAATATTACTTTTTTGTGTATTTTGTAATGTTTTCATAGAAATCTATGGAGAAAAACATGACATAGTCTTCTGAATACAGTGTGGTTTGGTCCTGATTTAGTCCTAGTTTTAGTCCTGGTTTAGACCTGGGTTAGATCTGGTTTAGTCCTGGTTCGTTCCTGGTTTAGTCCTAGTTTAGAACCTGGTTTAGATCTGCTAAGTTTTAATGTTGGGGTCTGAGTGGGATTTTGGGAAATTTAAGGGGGCTGCAACACTCTTGTCTTTGGGAATGGCTGCTTTATATTATTACCACATTATAACCTACTTGACGTCATTGCTTTCCACATGGCATGATCTTACCTTTGCTCCTCCTCGGCTTTCACTGTAGACATCACCATCCCCGTCTGTACATCAATGACCTTCATACAACAGTCTGCTCCCACACTCAGGACATGTCTGCTGTCTATAGAAAGACATGAACAACAAACTCTTTATTTCAGTCCTGCTACTTGCAGCCTCCTCCACACATTCTTCCAGCTCATGTTACGTTCATTGTCGATATGTGAGAGCTATAGGCTGACACTGACCAGGACTGAAGGCTATGTGGTGGATGGTCCCACTGTGACAGTGGACCTGCTGCAGTGTCTCATGGCTGTGTGTGTCCCAGATGGTGACTGTCCCGTCTTTACATCCAGAGACCAGCAGTGTCCCAGCAGGACTCAGGTGAATAGTGTTCACCTGGAGAAATAGATATTATTGATGTATCACATGTACCAACTCATTACATTTAACACTACGGAAAATTGTTTAATAGTGCAATTACAAGAGTTGGTCTACGCAATTTAATATCTATATTCATCTATATTATCTTTATTTATCTATAGCTATTTCTCTATGAGCTGGTCTGAAGCCTGGGTAAAAACAAACAGGTCTGTCAGGAAGGACATCTGGTGTAAAACCTTTGCTGCCAAAAGGAAAAGGGAAAAATTTGAGCACTTTCATGGACCATTTTGTGTCTTAAATCTTTGCACTATAGTATTTTAGATACAGTATATATGCAAAACAATTGCTCAGTCCAAGTGTAGCAAGCGCAAAGATTTATTGCATCAAGATGATTTTTGGCCCACAAACTGAAGTTTAAAAAAAAGCACAAAGTGACCATTTGTGCAAGACAAAGCTAATGTCAAGTTTTAAGACAAGAACAAACACGCATTATATTGATAATTCTCTTCTCCTCTTTAAACCTTGAAAATACACTTTTAAAATTCAAGCAATGTCAAGGACTTTGAGCACCACTGACAAACTCACCCCAGCATCATGTTCGAGTTCAGCCAGGAGTTCAAACTGGGATCTTTTGTGGTTATTTTCGGATGCGCACTGCCAGACCTGCGACAAGAAGAACAAACTCTTTAAATGCTGTAATGTCATGAAAGTGTACTGTAGGTGCAATGCCATGCCAAGCAAAATAATTTAAATGTGTATAAATGTCTTATTGAAGATAAATTTGCTGATTTACCTTGACAGTAGAATCCCATGAAGCTGTGTACAATCGGTCATCGAACCAGCGTATCGCACTGACCGCATCATCGTGACCCATGAGCGTGTCCTGGCGTCTACCGAACGGGACGGAGTAGAAATAACTGCAGAAGATCACAGTTTAGGCAACAATAACACATTTAACAAGACAAAATACAGTGGATTTCTATTAAACTACTTACACATTGTTGTCCCATGAGGAGCACACCACTGTCTTACCATCAGCCAGCAACAAACAAGAAGATAAAGCCTTGGAATACAACAGCAGTTATTAGTTAGGGACAATCCGTAAGTATACAAAGAAAATGACTAAAGAAGGGTTCTGTACCATGTTTGAGAAGGACATGCTTCTCTGGAAATCCTTCAACTCTTTGGAAAACATTTTCAGGGTTGAGTCTGGAATAAAGTAACACTGGTGAATATAAAAGATTCACATAACTAAGAATGTAGCATCAGAGGTGGAAGAAGTACTTTTACCGCAAGATATTATTACTCCAGTACAAGCAAAATTGTTATTGAGTTTTCGTAAGTGGAAAGTACTGCTGCTGCTCCTACTACTCCTACTAGTAGTAGGAGCAGTTTTAGTAGTAGTAGTAGTACTTCTAATACTACTACCGCCACTATTATAACTGCAAGTGGTATAACCAATAAAAAACTGTATACTACCACTATTATATAAACCCTGCTTTTATTATTGTATTACTTATTACTTTTTTTAGTTATCTCAAATATTTTAAGCATTTTTTTCCCATCTAGACATACATATTCCTTTAAAAGTATTTAGTTATATACTATTTTGTTTGGACCCACTTTTTACAGAATGATGTTTTACAAATGGATTTTTACAATTAAGATTATGAGTTCAGTAGTAATGTATCAGGCATATAATTGTCTCTGACCTTGGGATGTGGAGAAAATAGCAGAGCCATCTCGTGTTACCGCGATGCCCGTGACAACTCTGCAAATTTAGAACAAAAATGTAGCTTTGAAATAACAAGGCTTCAGGAAATTTGTGAAACTTTGCATAAAAACACAGATGAAAGCAATAACAATAAAACAATCTAGCATGGGGGTAATACAATGTAAAACTCAGATCAGAAAATAGCATTACTTTATAATTATGAACAACATAAAAGGATTATCTGAAGTCGAGCCTACATCAGTGCTTGAGATGGATGAGCTGAGCTATTAGGTTTGCCCTTTGTAAAAAATGCAGCCATCTGGACTTACTCTTTATGGATCTTGTGGCTGGAGATGAGTTTCAGGTTTCCCATATTTGCCCAGGCCAGCTTCCTGCTCTCCTCGGTCAGGTCTTCAAATGAGGAGTCAGCGCTGGGAGAGGCTACAGGACAGACGATCAATATTTAATGCAATATAAGGATATGCATCTTCTGTGTGTGATTATAACATGCATGTCTAACCACATCTCTCTGCATTGACCTGGCATACAATGTGCATGACTTAGGGTAGGGAAGTTTCACACTCACAGTATTAAAAAATCAAGACTGAGATGGTAGCATTACTGTACAATCTGCTTCCATTAGTAACCTTTAGCTTAGTGCAGTGATCAGTCATCTGGTTGGATTGTGGGGCCCCGTTTTATCGCTGATTATTTTATTGTGACACAATTTTTACCTGTTATCTTTGAAATTCTATTACTATAAACTTCATGGCACATCTGTTTTAACTAGTTAATGTAACTGAAACAATATTTGGGCTTCAGTTAAGCTAAACAGTAAAGCTATATTCCTCCGCCTCTGTATGACCCATTTTTGGTTCCTGACCCACCATTTGGAAACCACTGTCTTGGTGTGTTAGAGTCCTACCCTGTACATACATATCCTGCACTCATGTGGTCTTGGGAAACTCGGAAAATGTTTTTCCGAGTTGAAAAATTCAAATGAATGCCTGCCCAAGTCAGAAAAAGAATTCGGGAACTGGGGTCAAAACCTGCAGCCCGACTTCCCCACCTTATGTCATTTGCTTTATGGACATAGCAGAAAAGCGTCTGATTTACTTATTTGCATTTTATACATCAGCTCTTTGACTAAACGTTGCTAATAATATGAGTTTACTATAAGCTCGCATAAGAGTAAAAGAATTGCTTTAGAAATGCTAATCATTAACTTATTTTAACATTAGCAGCCAAGCTCTTTAGCTAATGTTATATTTGCTAAATTTATTAACGTTCAGCTTTATAGTAGTGAGAAAGCTAACAATAAATCTGACTACTTAGCGCTGAGAAATACTAATTAATAACATTACTGTCCACTAAACTTGCTGGTCTATATATGGTGACAATCAATATCCCGACTCTCCGACATAAAAGCACATTAACACTAACAACTCTGATAAACAACTTCACATCTCAGAATAACGAGCATCCGAGGACAGCATCAATGCAGCATAAAGCACAACTATTCACTCTTACATTCAGTAACACGTGCATCTTTCAATGATGGGAGGAGGCCAAAAGAGTCGGAGAAAACCCACAGTAACACATGGGGACATCCAGACTCCACTCAGAGAGATTGGCTGAGGATTGAACTCACAACCACAATCTTCTATGCTTAAAAGCACTTTGAGGTTACTATCTTACTGATTAGATCCTCCTGCATAGTATATTGTATAGTTTTACCTGGAGACAGTTCACTGCCTGGGGAACTGATGCTGGGACTTCGTGTGATGTTGTGAAACCGGGGTGTGATCCTCTGAGGGTGGGGGCTCGTGAACAGTTGGGTGGGGGTCTGGCCAAACTCTAATATCTGTGTCAACATGGCTATCCTCTGGTCAGGATCCTCAATGCTACAAGAAGACAAAAATGTTACTTTCTGGCAACTGTAATATGGAGGACAATTATTTTGGTGGACTTTCTTCTTACCTGTCACAGTCCATGCCACCTTCATATGTCAATGGGTGAAAAACTGAAAGACCCAAGTGCATTATTTTGTTATGCGGTCTACAACACTTGAATTGTTTTAAATGTGTGTACCATTATGAGCTGCTATTGCTTCACTGCCCCTCTGTTTGTAACCAAATATTAGGTCGATCCACTCATGAAGATGCTCTGACACATACTGACTCTCCAACGCAGCCCTGTGCTTCTGAAGAAAATCATTGGTATCTGGAAAAAAAAACAATACAATGATGAAAGAGTCACTTAAAAATATAGTTAACTTTCTTATTCTTCTCTATTAATCCACGTAGTTACCTGAAGCCCACGGTGGGAGAACAACATCACCAACAAAACTCCCATTTTGTCTTCTGCCCAAGTCCAAGCCCAGACGATTTTCCAGGAAAGTGCTTTCAGTGCCATAAAACTCTGGAATAAGCTGCATTGCAGAGGAGATTTACTATAAGCCAAGATTATACAGTAGATACTATACTACTACTCTATACTACTTCTACTACTACTATATCCTTTTTACTGCAATTCAACTTTACCTCTTTGAAGTCTGTGGCCCCCTCCAAACAGTTTCTCCAGGTTTCACCAATACTGTCAAAAGTTAATTCAGGACAGACAATAAAAACTCTTAAACACAGTTTATGCAGTTTGCAGTTTTAAAAGAAAACTATTTACAGCTGTAATACATATAAAGTGTGAATGATTAACCACTGTATGTTTTACTGTCAACACAGTGGGTATAATAAAGCAGGTGAATTACCTGTTAAACATGCGATCTGCGTGGTCATAGCGTCCATTCTGCAGACACAACATATGCTCTGGAGCTGAGAAGAAAGGGAGCTAAAGTTATTTTTCATATTGTTCATACTTTTCTCAGATGACTTTATGGTGACCCACTTTTTTATAGAACTGTAAATTTTCTGCATTTTTGTCTGACACTGACAGCTGACAGGAAATAAGGGAGTGAGAGAAGGGGGACTGACATGGAGCAAACTGTCCCAGGTCATGAACAACAACCCCTGGTAGGTGGTATGTGATCGACCAGTGATGTAACTTGGAGATGGGGGGGCACAGAGCACGCTTTCAAAATGTGCCAAGTCTGAAGCACATTTTAACTTCATTTAATCAACCAATTGTTCATTATTTTAATTAAATCTTGTAAAATATTTTTTTTATTTATTTTAAAACAACTTTTTGCAGAAAAAGTCTTAGAAAATAAAACACAAACTCACAAATTTTATGTCCTAGCTTCATATTGTTTGCTTAGTTGTGGGGAAAATGTATTGACAATGATGTGCTGCCCTTGTTAATTATGAATATAAAATGACCATAAATGGACAAGGGCCACCTCAGGAGCCCCTAAACTTCCTAGGCCCCAGTGTTGTTGCCCCGGCTGCCATGCCTGATGCTACGCCCCACGACCCACCATGTGAGCCACCAAGGCACTCACCAAAACATTTTTTTCTAATATTTTTACTACAACTGTTAAGGCACACATTTTAAAATCTCGTCTACTCAACCTGCAACTGGCCGGACTAACCAGTTGGGAATCACTGCAAATTCATCTGAAATATTATACACTATATCACAATAGTCTTCCTTCTAAAGTGTAAATATTTCCTAAACTTGTTGTACTGTGCAGAGCAACCCACGGCTACATTAGACAAGGACACACTTATTTCACAGCACAAACACCCTCATAGACTAAACATAGCATGGTTTATGATCTATAAACGCCTGCTTTGTGTGTTATAGTTCAATCAATGCTTTCCTGTGTTTTGACCCTAAATGTGTGTGTCTTACCGACTCTGACCAGATAAAACAGGACGTAGCCCGGAGACGAATAATGGCTGCCGTACATGAAGCTGGGCTCAGGCATGCCCCGATATCGAGACTAAGAATACAAATAAATGACAGAGGCAATAAAATGTTTTTTTTTATAGCATTGTAAAGATTAATCCAGCTTAAGTCAAGTCTTACCAGTAGTCTGTCTAATCGCTCCTTGTTCAGCGCGCCGACAGGTTTACTCAGGTCTCTGAATGTAGCAGCGTTTGTCATATCTGCAGAGTAGAAAGTAAAATCCTTTTGTTTTTATCACATGATGTTTCTCTGTGTGAGATATGTACAGATTTATATGAATCCAGTTTTCCATTCAGGTAGGTCTATGCAGGTGGCTGTACTTGCACCAGTTCAAATTACTTCACCACTTTTAATTAGCAAAATTTGGGGATTTTTATATTCTTCTAAAATATTTTTCACTGTGTTTTTATAATGTTGGTGTCAAATTTGTATTCCTGTTAAAGTCACATTAAACCATTTGGGTGCACTGAACTATTGAAAGATGGGTCACTCTTCTATAAAAAAAAAAACAACAACTAGCATGCAGTGATTCACAAATTGATTTGGCATAGGATTTACGCTAGATGCCCCTACTGACGCAACCCTCTCAGCTTATCCAGGCTTAGGACCGGCATTAGAAGTACACTAGGAACTCTTGTGGCTAAATTAGTTTAAAACAGTATAATTTTTACTATTATTATTTAAAAGTTATGTTATATAGTATGTTTTATTTATAATAAATATTAACATAGTGTTTAAGTTAAGTTTTAGACTACAGGGAGAAAAACTGAATTCTGAATTAATGGGAAACACTGATTTATCTGCTGTTGACTTACCGAGCTGTGGGCTGGTGTAGTCAGCGAGGACCCAGGGGAACACGGGATACTGCGAGAGGTCATTGCAGCTGCGGTCTGCCAGGTTGTTAAGGTGGAGGAGGTACTGGAAGTTACTCAAATGGCCGCGCTGCCATTGCAACATGTAGCTCTCTGCTGTGTGCTCTGTCATGTGGTTTTCTGAGGAATTGTAGATAGAGTGAATTTGATAAGAAACCAGTTGTGTATATTAGGTAAACAAACAATACTCAAACAAATCTATCTCACCAAGAAAAGTGGCAATGTAGTAATATATTTCATCTCTGTCTGCTGTTTTATAAAACTTCAGGTATATGTCAGAGCAGAAGTCATTCTCAGAGCAAAACACCTCAAGACCCTGGATAAAAGAACAGGGTGAACATGCGTTATTAATTATTTCATATTTGCTATAGAAAGTCATTACAAACGTATGCATATACTCACTAGTGGTCTGAGTCCATGCCGCCTTTTGTAGATTCTCCTAACACTGTGAAGTTTAATTTGAATCATTCGCTCCTAAAACAACACGAGATAAGAACAATATCTTCTATAAGTTACTATAAAAATGTAAATATGTCACACTGTTAAAAAACAAAGTCACAAATGCAGCAGCTATTCTCAGATTTACTCTCACCGGATATCCGTTCAAAGGCTGGAAGTAGAGGTTTTCGTCCGTGATGCAGACGTGACCTGGATTGGACACTAGAGGCATCACCATCTCCACTGCACACTCCATGTGAGGCTTCTCAGCAACACTCTGAAAACTGCATACAAACACATCAATCATTACTACTGTATATCCTGCTTTACATTTAAAACATCCATAAAAATGGTTCTTGGCCGATACAGTTATACATTAGGAAAAAGTATTTTAAAACATTTTTTTCTTTCTGCTCTTGTTTACATGAATATGGTGTGGACACTTTATTAGACTAAACTTTTTTTTATTATATGTTGTAAAAAACTTCTTATTGTTCTTTATGCTGATTGTTATTTGCCATAGAATCTGTTCGATTTCTAGCACGGAGCAAACGGACAGCGGAGTTAGCCAATCAGAAAATGGTGGACGTGACGTTAACAAAACTTCAAGAAAGTAAGCAACGCGAAAAATTTATTTTTTTTTTAAATAAAGGCTTCTAGTGCTGCAAGCTGCTGTGGTTTTAATCACTTGATATGTTTTTGGTCATTTAAAATGGAATTTACCGCTGAATGAAACTCTCGGCTCCTCGGTGCGCCATCTTGATTATTGTTGTTGCGGACGCTGCTCGCGAAGAACACGTGACTTAAATAAGCGAATCAAAATGCACGGTACGGTTGGGATTTGAATCCAATCGCGGCGGACGGCGTGGTGACAACACTGATATTTCTCTGTATAATAATACAGAGACATATCAGTCTGGATTTTCCAGGAAAGATTGTTATGTAGGTTGTAGTGGGTATTGGTGTGGGAAGTATTATTATGTATTATATTTATTTATTTTATTTAGCTTTAACTAAATTTGTTTAACTTAAATTTCATTTAAACATGCTCTGCACGTAGAGCATGGGGAGAACTACAAAATGCATTTTGAATTTTTGTTCTATGATGTTTTATGGCAGAGAAATTAGCAAAATATTTTTATTGCCTTTTTGAGCTTTTCAGGCCATGAGAAGGCGATTTGGGCTAATTTCTATAATCTGCAGAGTAAAAGACCAACTGTTTGGAAACACCAGCCCGCCCTCTGCTGGACAAATAGAAGAAGGATATCATTTGCAAGTAAACAGGTCTTATTCCAGCACTCCAGCACATAGTAAAAATAGTACTGTTTATATCGGCGGATATCGGCCAGTTTTCGGCCAATAACCAATCATTTCCTAATGGGCTATATCGGCCAATAATATCAGTCGGCCAATATATCGGTCGGGCTCTACTTACCAGTATTTGTCAAACGATGTCCTTGCCAGGCGGGACTGTAGATTGGCCTCAACCTAAAACCATTTTGTTTGACAGTATTAAATAAAAATAGAAACTAAATAAATCGTTGCATATAATTGCAAGTCGATTTGGGATTAAACTGACTAACCATGGCGGTCTGGTCCCCAAGCTTCTCCAGCCCGGACGCTCGGTGGAGCTGCAGGAAACAGTAATGACATTCTATAGACTATGTTTTTTGCCATTATAAATATTATAATATACCAAAATACCACATGCACACACCTGTAATAATGTTTGAACAACATCTTCAGTTTTACTCCAAACCTCCAACTGAAAAGTGAGTCGCTTTGTCCCCTGCAAAAGCAATAGAGGTTAGATATTACTCACAATGTTGATCACCAAGGGAAAGACTGAATATGTTAACTTACCCTTTCATTTCTATAAGGCGCTATCACATTGCTTTCTTTGATGTAAATGACCTGAAATAAAGAAAAGTTATTTTAACATGTGTCAAATACCAGATATTTAGCAGGATCTGAGCCCTTAATTCAAAAATAATGATTGTAGCAGCATAACAATGTTCCAATGCATTTCTCTCACCTGTCCACATGAAACGGTTATGGCAGACGGCTTAGGCCTACAATGAAAAGTATCACAATAAGCAACTTGATTTTAAAAGTGAAAGAAAAACAATAATAAGCGTGTTTCTAAACAAGACGCATAATATTATTAGGGGTCACATTTGTAGTTGCTGAACTAGTTTCACTAAATAAACAGTGTGTGACCTCTATGCAAACCAGGAAAACTCACTCATTGAAGGGATTGGTGTCTTTCTCCACAAGCTCTATTTTCTTGCAGTCTCGAAAAGGGATCTGCACAAGAAGCAAAGAGAATGACTGCAATCAATAAAACTTGTAAAATATATCAACGACGTAGAAAAAGCAATACACGTCAATTTGTTCAGGTGCTGTTGACATTTGGTATATATATTTTTTATATTAACCTTTAAAATTGGCTCTTGAAAATCATCTGGATCGAAAATTACAGATTTGGAGCAGATCTTGAAGGATCCTCTGACTTTTCTGCCAAAAAAGAAGGTGAAATATTAGCTGTGTTGAGTTTTGTGTAAAAAAAAAAAAATCACTTAGACTGCAACCAAGGATTTCTGTAAAATTGGGAACCTGTCTTATTTTCTTTAATTTTGATTGTGTATAACTATCCATAAATATACATATAACTATAACTGCTTTCTTGTAACATAAGTGCAAAAACACATGGACATTGGTAATACTGCCTCCACTTACTAACATTTTCACCCCTAGGCAATTGATAAATATGCATTTGTCTCATAAAAATGTCAGTTTTCAGGACCTGTCTAACAGGACAGGATTATGTCTGTTTAAACAGCTGCTGCAGTCCACAGACTCCATTAACCTTCAGGAGTGCTCTGCTGCTGATGAGGTACAGCTATATGAGACAATACATCATCTGATCTGAGGACAAAAATCCCTAATGAACCACTGTAAAAGTCACATTTTATGACACAAGTAGAAGTGAAAAAGGCACAGGATCCTCTTTAATAGAAGAATATGTCATTGCTGTACCTCTCTTTGGGTGATGCAGAGGTCACATGGTACGCAGTGAGGTGTTCAAAATAATACTCTTCCAAATCAAGCAGCAAGAGGGAAAACCTGGAGAGTGGGTATACTATTAGTTTTGTATTTTAGAGACAGAACAAAAGCATTTACATAACTGATCTCAGACAGAACAGAATATTAACAAATTAATGACCTGGTACCTCAAACTATAATAAAGACAACAGGATTGACACTGGGGAAGATGAGACATTGGCAGGCATCAGACAACACGCAGGTACAAGAGGCATACAAAGCTTTCTATTTGACACAGCCATCAACAACTTCAAGTCAACTGAGCTACAAAAGCAGGTCTGCATCAGGAGAGAAGCCGGAGGAGAAACTAAAAGGTTTTTAATGTACAGACTGCCACTCAATGTAGATGATAGCTAATGAAGTATGGGTTTGTGTATTACAGTGACTGAGATGACTTCACACAGACATCCAAAACAATGTGTCATCTCTAAAGCATTTCTTCAGCTGTGGAGCCTTTATGCGAATGAGCACAGTCAGTGATTTTGTTCTGATTTGTTCTGGGTATGATGTGACCTGTACCACTATGGTCTCTAATTCACTTTATTCACGGTTAACTTTGAGATACACTGACTGCGAATTGCATGCATCCAAGAAGTGTCTTAAAAGCATCACTTTAGCGTAATAATTGTAAATGTCTAGATCTTACAAAGCCTCTTGTGCTACTTGTACCAAAATGTTTTCAAATGAGTTGTATGTGATGAGAGATTGATGTAGAAATTAACCAACGTAGTAGCCTACAGCCTTCAATGATTGATCACTAAGCTGTAGTATTCTCCAGAAGGTCAAAGCATATCTAGAAGACATCTTAAAGCTGACAGACAGTGAAGCACCCATTAGCCCAATGGCCCAGTCTGTCGATATTAATGGGATTCACCCACAACTACTCAACTTAAATGGAAAAACAGACCAGCGCGGATACGAAAAGACGACGAAACAATATACAACAATAACAAGGTACACATTCACAGCTACACAAACCTTTCCTTTGATCGCTCTTGCGTCTTTAAAAAGGCCATGACTGCTCTACATCCTCCTCGGAAACAAAACACCGAGTCGCTTCTCCCAGCGCTCTCTGTAAACACGGAAACTTGCTGTACACCACGTGACATTCCCTGATGCAAACGATCTCTAACAAAGACAAAGCCGCGAGGTGCTACTCTGATTACATGTCAGGAACATCAATTAAATAACAAGAGATTATATAATTTTTTTTAGTTACACTGAATGTTATTGTTTTTTCCTCTTTTACATATTTAACACTTGCGCTCATATAAAAACAGCGTCTTAAGTTATTTATAAAAGCGCAAGTGATTCTCTCACCAATAGACGATCCTCACCTTACGACGTCTTGACGTGTCATCGGGGGCAGTGAGGGAAGTTTTCTATCTTCAAAATGTTGTAGCTTAAAATTGATTAAAGCAGTAAATGTTGAGTTTTGTAGGAACAATGTCCGTCCTGTACAGCAGCCAAAATGCAATGGAAAAGACACGGCACTGGTTTTGTCTTTAGCTTCGTTTTTGTTGCATCGTATTTTACAAATAAGGTGAGTACCTTGCCAAAATGCATCATTCATAACTAGGTCCTACCTTGTTGAGGTAGCATGAGATCTATTTACATGAAGGACACAGACTCAGAGCAAAAGTAAACATCTTCATGTCCTCACATCACTCTGAACATTATGTATCCTTGTATAGAAACCCGGAAAATTGTAATGTAACACCCTATTAAACATTGCTAGCCTGTGAGGCCAAGTTAGGCAAGCCATGCTGATTTTATGACAAGATTTAAAAGCCTTCTCAAATTGCTGTATGAAAGCTGTAATTGGATAAATGACATTTTTACAGTACATAATTGACTGTCTATAAATAATGTTAAGTATGAGTGACAGCACAGCAAGAGTCAATGAAGATAGAAAATATTATAATTAGAGTGAAGTAAAAAGTAATATGCATATATGTAACATAACAAGCATCTCTTAATGGGATGAGGGCAAAAAGCTATGGCTCTTGCAAGTAGTCACATTTTTAAGGAGGCTTGAGGGTATCCCATGACAATTCAAGACGTGTAAAGACTACTAAGATTACAACTACTTCTGCTTGTGTGTTTTTAGTTTGTCTTGTCTGTGTTGAAATTCACCTACCCCACACTCTTTCAAGGGTAAGTAACAATGTTTCCACAGCTTACTGCAATATTATATCAAAACATTTACTCTCAAAATGTTGTATTTATTGCTTTGCAGATGGCAGACTCTCATTGGCGCTGTGCTGCTGCTCCTCTCTGTGAAGCTTGGCTGGTTGGAAATGAGCCACATCAACAGGTGATTCCTCGTCCCACTCTTTCACGAATAGTGTTACAATATGGCTGCCAAATTTATAACAATTGGATCATGTTACAGATCAGCAGCGCTCTCTTGGCTTCCCGGTTCACTTCTGTTCGTTGGAAACATATATGCTGGGTCCAGGGCCTTATCACGCATGGTACAGTCTAAAGATTTAAACTATTTAATTACAGTGCTGACCAGATATTAAGTTTATTGTTTATGATGGTTTATTTTTATTTCTGTGCAGGACATTCCCCTTTTCTTTACACTCCAGAATTCCTCTCATGTTGTGAGTTACATAATCGTAAAGGTTGTTCATAGACAGGTAAGAATGCCTTAGTTTACAATGCAGACTTAGACATAAGATGTGTCCAGAAAGATGGGGTGGCAGTAGGTAGAGGCAGTCACCCACTAACTGGAAGGCTGGCGGTTGAATTCCTGCTACCAGCATCGCATACTGCTGTTGTGTCCTTGGGCAAGACACTTCACCCACCTTGCCTGATGTATGAAAATTATGGGTGTAACGATACAGTAACTATGTCGATGTATCTTTTTTTTTTTCCTACGATACAACTAGATTGATACACATTACCTTGTATCGAATCATTTTGTTTTGTAGGAAGTGTGTATTGGTATACATGGGGAAAAAATTGATAATATCGGAAATATCAATATTAGAAATTTGCATGTTAAAATAAAACCAGATATGGCTTTTTGGATGTAATTTTTGCATTTTTAATAAAATAAAATGTTATATTCAGTTTTTCTTTGCTCTCTGTCTACTGGACATAATCAACTCCGGCCATGATGCTACATTTGAGGGTTAATTTTTTATGATTTTTGGCAGTTGCTGTATCAATTACTGATATGAAGGTATTGAATCGTACCGAATCATATCGTTCCAAATTATCCAATATCGTTCTTGAATCGTATTGAAACAATTCTAATCGATACGTATCATATAGTTGCAAAAACAACGTAACGCAACGTATTATTACACCCCTAATGAAAATGTTAGTGTGATTGTTGTCATGTGTTTGAGAGATCACCACACTAATGTAACATTATTCAATATTTTTTTTGTTTAAATATCATTCTCATTTTTTTCTGGACACACCTCATTCTGTGAAACAGCACAGACTTTACTCCATGTTGTCACAGCTGTACTTAATCCTTGTTTTTTATCAACAGAGAGTACACTGGCTGAAATTTATCAGGTTGGTTTATCATAAGCTTTTCTATGTTCAAAAGTACAAGTTGGGACATAATGGAAAGTACTGTATGTCCTCTGAATATCTCACTCTTTGTCTTGTAGCATATGCCTCATGTTGTTTTCAGCCACCAGCCTTCCCTTCTGTGATCCTGGGGTAATTTAGCAATCGTACAGCCCTATACTTATTTGATTAACACCTGCCTAAATATACCTTACAATTTATCCCCTCAGTTTGACTTGTCTGCTTATCAGTGGGCTGTTACTCATCTGTTCTGTGTTGGTATGAGTCATTCTTATACCAAAACTATGCTTGTGTAATATTCGTGTTACAGAAATAAATAAAGAAAACATTTTTCAGGTGCATACAGAGTTTTCCAAGTTAACTACAAATCCCCTAACCTGAGGTAAGTAATATTCATAGCGATTGTACAATAAAATATGATCACTTTGGTTCCTAAACTGTTGTCATCCATATGTCCTACCCTTGTGCAACACTACACCACCTTTAAAATACTTGAAATTACATTCAGTACAGTTAAAGGGCCCCCATTATACTCAATTGATTTTTTTGAGCTTTTAACCTTGTTATAATGTTGTTTCCAACTTAAAAACTTGGCTAGTGTAGCATTTTGTTTCATTCAGTTTTGTTTCATTTATTCTATGTATATTCTGAGTTTATCCCTTTCTCTTAAGCTAAAAACTCTGTCTCACTCTCACTCCTCTACATAGACAAGTAAAACCAAGAAGTGCTCCTGCGGGTTTCTAAAACCCATACACCATTCCCAGACTCATTCTGATAATTTCAGCGCTCATCAGCTCATTCATCTTTCGGTTTCATCATATTGCTATTAGCTGTGGTATGGTAATTAGCCATTTTATGCTCTGTCCATTCCCCACTGTTGCCAGCATTGGGCGACACATGTTTTCTGCAAATTGAAAGTAAAAAGAGATTTACATATTTATTATTGTAGGTCATAAAATGTGAACTACTAGTGCAAAAGGTGTTCAAAACAATTTCAAAAAGCATAATATAGGACCTTTAAAGGGGCCATATTATGCTTTTTTTGGTGTCTTTTAAATTAATTTAGCACACCTCTTGATCAGCATCTTATGTTTTGTTGGTCAGAATTATTTTTTAAAAACCCTATTTGAAGAAACTCATCATTTGATTCTGTGAGAAACGCTCAGATTAGGTCCGTGTCCCTTTAAGACCCCCTCCCTCCTCCCGGCCCAGCTGCTTTCTCCCCCCTTCAGGCTCACAACCTGCTGCTGCAAGAGCTGTGTGTTTGTTTGGTTGGAGTTGTGAGCTGAATGGGACTGGGCCCTGAGGGGGGAGAGGCATGGTCAGGTGGAAATGGCAGACATCAGTGAAACAAGACGTTTTTGTCCTTTCGGGAAGTCAGCGTAAATAAATAGAGGGTTACCCAAACAGGCGTGAATGAAACAAAAATACATCTCCAGGTATGTTTTTGATGCAGGAACAACATTAAAATATGGTAGAAAGCTCAGAAAAGTCGATTTTGCATAATAGGGCCCTTTAAGTGTGTTTGTCCTATCTAAAGAAATGCATTGTGTTTTCATTGTAGTGACATTGAGCAACAGTGCCTTAACTATGTGTTCAGGTAAATGTGAATCATTTTCTAATTATTATTTACATATATTATGTCTTATAAAACCATAATGCATTTTCCGATTAATTAAAGTCAATAAAATATAAAAAATTATGATGAAACGTTATTTTATGGGGTGCAGGGTGGGAGACTAGTTAGCACTCCTGCCTCTCAGCAAGGAGATTGTGGGTTTGATCCTCAGAGTAGTCAACTCAAGATCTTTCTGTCTGCTGTCCTCACTGTGTAACCATAAATGTGAATGAAATGGTGAATCTAAATTGCCTCTATTAAATGAATGTGAGAGTTACAGGCCATTGTCCAGGGTGTAGCCCACCTAAGTTGGATAAGCTCTTGCTACCAGTGTATACAGTGCATAGTGTATACTACATATTGTTGTTACTGCTGTTTAGTTTTATGTGACAAAAATATAAAATTATTGAAATTATTTTTTTTTTCCTTTTTATAAAATAGTGTACTGCTGCTGGCCATGGCAGCTCATCCAACAGGTAGGAAGAACCATTTCCACAACATACCAATATAGTTATATGACTTATATTAATAGCTGTTTTCCTCTTTAGGTGACCTCATGGGTGCCTTAGAGTTTCCCTCACTCCAGTCTCATACATTTCACTGTGGCTGCTGTGCTAGGTAAAAGCTCAAGTAAATGAAATAACAGCATTTTGTCTTTAAATGCTAATATTTTGCCATTTTCTAGTGCCTTGATGGGATTTTTGTTGCTGTTGGTCTCAGTTAAACTAAAAAGTGGCCTTTCCATTGAGCATCTTAAAGTCTGGATGTTTGTGGCTAAGGTAATATTAAAATCATTTATTTTGTCCAAATAAGTAATTTGCAATTCACTGGACAACAGGGAATATCATAATGGAGTGGTGTTGCATTTTTTTCCCAGGTAACAGCAATGTCCCTCTCTCCATATATCTTTTACACAGACATAAATGCTCTGTCTTTAACTTGGTAAGGTTATCACCGTAATACTTTTGACACATACAAATTTAAAAACTATATTGTTACTTTATCCTATTTAATAGTAAATGTCAGTGCAACTTATTAAAGCATACACATATTTGTCTTTTTGCAGTGTTATTACCAGTCACTGTGGAGAGGCCTTGCTGCTCTATTCAGAAAGAGACTCGTAATGTTAAAAATCAAAGCACTCCAGTTCAACTTGCAGTTTGCCTGAAGAGATTTTTTCATATTAACTCTAAATATTATTTTCGCACACTTTTATACAAATGTCTCTAACAAGCCACTAACCAAATAAAGGTATCCTGGCTAATGTTATTACTCGTTTTATTTTCTTTGGTTGGGGACTGATCCAGTGTAATCTGGTTTATTGAACACTCAAAGATATTTTATTATTGAGTTGTTATTTTTTATTTGGCATTGCATACATGGCAATATTCACATTCACTAAAATATACATTTATTAACACTTGTAATAGTATTTAGTGCAATCCTAAGGCTAGGATTTGTCTGCTTAAATGACACAGTAGCTCTGCACAGACCCTAAACTGAACTTTTAGTTTTCTTGCTTTTTACTTTTTGGGGAGAATAAAGCATTTAAAGGCTGTCTTCTCCGTGAACGTGACTGAGGATTCTGGTCTTCTTTGATATAACCTGGGAATTGGAAAATGTATCACCGAAATTTGTAGGATATTTAGTTTATTTTTAATCATTATGACTAAATGAGTTGTCTACCTCTTTCAATGCATGTTTGTGTAGATGGAAATCCAACCTCCCAAAAGTTTTCAGGAGTACAAGGTGGTATGTAAAGGAACCGGTGCCTTGAGCAGTTTGACAGCTTTTTCTGTCTCTCCTCCTCCGGGAGATGGGCATAATACTGTCAAAAATAAAACTATGATGATTAAATTTTATCCCAGTTAAAAATAAATATGCATAGTAGGAGAACATCACTTACAATTTCACACTCCTTGCAAGTAGTTCCTTTTAGTTTTCTTCGCTCGTCTTTCTTGCGAATCACAGCTATATGAGCAAATGTTGGCTGGCTAATAAGCAACAATATAGTAATTAATAAAGCTTTTGCCCAGTATCTCAAGTGAAGTCTCAAAGATTTAAAAAGTACATGCCCGGTTCTTACCCAGGTTTTCTTCGATTCATGCCATTTTCAGCTTCATTTTCATATTCTGTTTATAAGCAAAATCAAATGTGTCAAAGTCATAACGTGGGTCAATACACAGCTAGTCTAAATACCAACCCTGTTCCTGTTCCTCCCCATGATCACTGGGATGATCTTGGGCCATATGTAAAGTGTTGTATGACTTGTAGTCTCCGCAGGCGCTGGTGTCAAACAGCATGTCCAGACTGTCATTAGCCTTATCACCTAAGCCTAAGAAATACAGTATATGTTCATTTAATCCTCAACAAAGATTGGTTGAAATTACAATAACAAATGCTTTTTAAAACTTACCGGACACTTCTCTTTTGTCTTGGCCATTTATTGCCCAACCCTGAAGTAGACTGTGACTGACCCAAGTGCAGTCTGTATCTACTGATTCTCCAGGACAATGTTTTTCATCTGTTTCCTACAACACAGAGTATTTTGTACTGTGTGGGGTTACATTTCAACACAATGGCCTTAACCCTCAGGCTCCCCTGGCACTATTTTAGGGCTTTTCAAATGTATTATTTGCTCTCATTTTTTTTGGCATTTCTTTTGCTAGGGTGATGATATTTGACAAAGATGTTCAGTAATAAATTAATTTTAGAATTTCAGCGTCACAAAAAAAAAAAAAAAAAAAAAAAGTCAACTGTCTCGGCAAAAAATAATAATTTCCATTCTCTTAAAGCCCTTTTTGGTACAATAAAATCACTTCATCATTTTCAATCTACTCCCATTGCAATACAGAAATGTTAAATCATGTTAATTCCTCTGTAACCCTGTCAGTCAGAGGCTAAAAGAACACAAACAAAAATCACCACCAGATTCACCATTTTCTCATTGCACTGTGGGAAATAATTCCCTTATATTTCCCATTAGATAACATTGACTGTAGCTCAGCCCTTTTAAGACTTTAAGAGGAAGAATGTGATTGTTTTTAAGGAGAGCCTGAGGGTTAAGTAAATCATTAAGTAAGATACAGCTTAAGTGAATTGGTGTAGCTGTCAGTGTAATATTTCTCTATACCTCATCAGTTCCTTGCTCACTGTCATACATCTCAAAGGCAAGTGCCGGGTCAATGCTCCACATTGGTTCCACTTTGAATTCTCTTTGAGCTGAGAGAGAATAAATTGGTTAAACCTGGTAAATGTACCAGTAATAGTTATTCTAAGACACTCGCAATTATCTCCATTAGGCTGACACAGTGACTTATTATTATCCTTGAGTAGAGTCCGGTTCTTTCCAATAATATCCTTTTGAGTCAGCTGTTTAACTGTTGCATTTGGCTTCTTAAACACAGGACTCAAGGAAGATACATTTGGTCTCTCAGTGAGTGTTTCTTGTCGTTTGGCCTGACTCTGTTGAAGATCCATAGCCCACACATTTAAGACAATACATATTTTAGAAACATTTTAGAAAATACACATCAGATGTTTCCAACCTTGCCGCCAGCTTTAAAACTTCTTTCATTGAGAAGTGTGGACTGTTCAAGCTTAGGTCGCATAGTTTGTGATCCCTTCCTTTCAGCCTCTTCAAGAATGTCTTGTTTTTCCTCTGTGGCTTCCAGTTGGCTTTCCTCTTTCTTCCGTTTTACCATGTTGATAAAGCTGTTGTTGGAAAAGCGCTTGGTGTGAGGTGCGAGTGATGAGGACCGGTTGGTAGTTGAGTCTGGACTGTGGCTCAGTGATGGTACTGCAGCTAAGCTATAGACAGAGAAAACATGTTACTGTCATGGAAAGCATTTAAACTTACAACAACCTATACCAAGGTGGTCACAGGTTTTTTTTCTCCTGAAATTTAAAACCTTTTTAAGACTTTTTAATGCCACTAAGAATAAAATTTAATGCCAAGATTGCTGCCAAAAGAACAAAAATCTGTATAATATAGTATTACTCTCTGAAAATCAATGGCTTTATTTTAAAAGTCTAGTACAGGTGAAATAACTCCAGTTCTGCATTAAAAATCTCAAAACGAATCATCAATTTCAGTGTTGTGAAGATGTTTTTGCAACATACACTATATGCCTGCAACATTACACAGTCCAATAAACAGTAGACTTGGCTTTCAAAAAAGTAATATATAAAGGCACATTCAAGTGGATGAATTTCAAATATTCGCCAAAACTGCTATTGAGAGAATTTGCTGCCAAATTCACATCCAACTCGCAAAAAAGACAGACTTCTCTGTTGTTACCTACAAAGTATTGATCTAAAATATATTTTTGACACACACTGAAAAACTTGAGTTAGACATCCCAATTTGACAATTTAATACCTAGATTAGAGCAAAATTTAATACCTGCCCATACAAAACATTTAAGGCCTTAATTTTGGCAACATCAAATTTAATACCTTTTTAATACTTTTGAGACCTTGGGGCCACTCTGCATACATTTGTATTGTACTTACTTCATGTGAAATTCAGACTTAAAGGCAGTTTCAGGAGTATGTTGCTGGTTCTTTTCCTTTTTCTGAAATTAATGAAAAAGAAAAACATTAGTGTTGCTTTGTAATACTTTTTAGATACAGCAGTACTATGTCCTACTTACAATATGTTGAGGTAAATCAAGGCGACAGGTTTCTGCTATGACATCTTCTGAATTTAGATCCACATCTTCAAATGATCAAACCAATAATTATAACCTTATTTTTACACGCATCTTAGGCTAAGCTACCAACATAGGCTTGATTTTAAATTCCCCTACCTATCGGAGAAGCGTCAAGTTCACATGTGTTTGGCACTAGCATTTCTGCTTTCACTGGATTTTGTAACGCATCTTTGTCTTTTTCAGCTTCTATACCAAATCATTTAAAAAGTACTTCAGATGTGAGTTAGTCAGACGGGAAATTGCATTAAGATGGTTAACACTTAAATACACTGACCAATAAAGAGAGAGTTGTGAGCTGATGTTAGGGGCCTCTCCGTGTAGCGAACAAACTTGGATTTCTCTATATTTTTACGTTTCTTGAGTTTGTTTGCTGCCGGCAGTGAACTTGGCATCACAGGTGAGTCTGGTATGATGCAGTCGTCTGGCTCTGGGGATGAAGACCTCTGCTGATCTGAGCTGAAAAACAACAGAAATGCAATGTTTATCTTGAAAAACTGAAAACTCATGTCTATGGACCACAGTACATCTCACTCCATAAACTTTCTTACAAATACAATTTAAACTGAAAATTACATAGGCCAATAAGATCATTCATTCATTCATTCATTCGTTCATTTTCTTCCGCTTATTCCCGTTAGGGGTCATGAGTGACTGGAGCCTATCCCAGTATTTCCTGTGAGTTTGATTAAGTCTGGCTGCACATAAATATTAGTCTAAAACTGACAGAATACATTACATGCAAATGATCAGGAGGACCATTTTACAACATACATTAGGTCAAAATCTCGGTAATCATAAAAATGGGGAAACACTGTTATAGTGGCTTGAAACAAACTTTCAAACCTAGCGCATTTAAATAGGAAGTGAAACAACTGTACTATTGTTTTAAATGCTGTGTAATTTAGCCTTTTTTGCAGCATAAAGCTTTATTTCTAAATACTTACCAAGACTTCTTCAGTTTTTCCAGCTCAGCATTTAGCCTTTGGTTTTCATTTTCAAGAGCTTTTTTTTCTTGCTCTAAAACAGGCAAACAATGTTGGATTGCACTGCAGTCAAAATATACAATGACAAAAGTCAAAATATGAACTAGTAACTAACTTACTTAGTTTGTTAATAAGATGTACATTCTGTCCTTGGGTATTTTTTAGATAATCTTCTAAGATGCCACATCTATCACACTCACCGGCCCGAAGCCTAAACACACAAAACATAGCTTTATTAACTTTGAACGTGAAAACATAAAATAAATGAACATGTGTGGAGTGAGCTACCTTTCCTCTAAACTGCTGATGGTGTCCTGTAGGTTTTTGTTTTGCTCTTTGAGCTGCTGGTTGCGATTAAAAAACACCTCCAGCCTCTGAGCGTCTCTGCAGAAATCAATTAATTTGTCACATAAAAATGGCCTCTGAGTAAATTTTCTTCAGTGTGCTGTACTTACAAACATCGGTCCTTCTTCAGCTTGGCCACTTTGGCCTCCAGTTCTAAAAAAACAAGAAAGAAAGATTTTCAACAAGGCAACAGACAGGGACGCTCAGAGGGTGTTCACATTAAGTAACTTTATATAATCTAATTTAATATTTAATAAGGACTCCCTAAAGGCAGTACTTAGGCTACAACTAGGTATAATTCAAACACCATAACATTCAAATCATGCATTTTATTACAGGGTTCATACACTTTTTTTTACCAAGTATTTTCCATGACTTTACCAAAACTTTCTCACTAAATTTCCAAGCCCTGAAAAATGACTTACACATGTTTAAATAGTATCCTAAATGTCCAATGTGGTGCATTAGAAACATACTTTTGCTGCAATTACATTTGTTATGTTTGGAAATTAGTCTGTTGAAGGGGAAATAAACAAAACTGTTGGGGCTTCTTCCCCCACAAATAAAATATTCCAATAATTTTACTCACTTAAGCCTATACACCAGTGATTAAAAGATAATTATGCTTCATTAGATATAAACTAATCATCTATGCTGTTTTAAAGCATTACCAAAACCAACAGAGCGAAAGACCAGACCTATTCTGACAAAAAATAGATATAGGCCACTTTTTTTCTTCAGTAAGAAGATTTACTGTATTCTAGCTGGCGCAGGTTTAAGTAGTGGAGGCCCAATGTTACTCAGACTTAAATTTCCAAAATTTTCCCAGGGCCTGGAAATTACTTTTTAAAATTCCATGCACAACAGAGAAAATTTGTTGTTGGTGTTTTGTTCGTTTGTGGTTTGTTTTTTTCATTTTTACCTTGTCGTGCAGTTTGGTGACTCTCTCCCAGCTGCCTCCACAGATCTTCAAAGGTGACTTCTGATTTGGTCCCAGGGCTGCTCATCTTGGAACAAAAACTCACCCAACAGCCGACTTTTCCAAATATAAGGCCTCTCTGTGTATTGTTTTAGTCGCTGTCAGTTCATTGTTGTTATTCCTGACATTATTTTAAGTAGCATTCACTGACAAACGTTGCAGCTTGTGACTCGTGAGTAGAGTTACAACTAAATCAATCTCCTGACACAAAAACGGTAACACTATGAAAACAAACCTCTTCAAAATAAACGCGAAATCAGATTCATAAAGCCAAAAACACAACGTTAAACGTGTGGTCTTAATCGATCGATGCTAGCCAGTCTTGTAAACACAAATTCAATCTGGCGCGCCGAAATGCATGCTGGGAAGTGTTGTGCGTTTTTTGTTAACTTTATTGACTAAGTTGGACAACAGTGACGACATCGCTCTCGAAGGATTTTGGCCAATGATTTTAGTTTTTAGTTATTCATAGACAACCAATCCCAAAAGCGAAAAAGTAAACAGACACGTATTGTAAATAATTAATATAATTAATTATTATTATTATTATTATTATTAATAATAATAATAATAATAATAATAATAATAATAATAATAATTATTATTATTATTATTATTATTATTATTATTATTATTATTATTATTATTATTATTACTATTTTTCAACTACTACTGATATTATATAAGCATGCAGTCTGCATGTTATAAAAGGTCCAAAAAGTCATTTTTTTTCCTACATTTTGTTTTTATTTTTGGTCTTTCTTTAGAATACAAAACAAGAACCAAAATCACAAAAATAACATTTACAAAAACAGATTTTAACTGAGGTGACTGAGGCAACATAGAAAAGCTAGTCTTGAGACAGTGATCTTGGTGAGTTAGCCTGGAACCTTGAGGTAAAACAGCGAGCAATGTAAAAATGTTGGGTGTTTTACATACGGGTTTAAATTAGTGCCTTCATTCAGTAGTGCTATTCACAAATGAAGTTTAACAATATCATGTTTTCTTAACATGTCAACATCTAGCAGTGATTTTATGTTGTAGTGCATTACGCCTATATATCAAGAATGCATTGATTATTATTGACACAGGTAACATAGGTCTATGTTTCTAGGCCAGTTTCACTATATGGCACCATTTAATGGTTTCATTTTTCTCTATCATCCTCACACAAGGCTACTGTTGCTCATTCACTCTCACTGACACGGTGCAAACGATCTCCAACAACTTGTTCCACGTGTTCCTACAAAGAATACTTTTGGCTAAAAAAGCAATTGACTTTATCTTCAAAATGTGTTTCAGGCAGAAAAAGCTGTGGAAATATATTCCATAAAAAATTAAAATAGTGAAAAGTAAAACACTTAAACATTTAGAATGATTAAGTAATGGCATTCACTCAGAGGCACAAACCCAAATGTCCCATCTTTTTCCTAAAATACAAAAATGATAAGACAAAATGCATACACTGCATCACTGAGAAAAATAATAAAAACCTACCATCACTTTCTAAAATACAAAGCAGTGAAATTACAGTTTAGTCTGCACTTGATGAGTGCAGGAATGTTTTTGCATGAGCTAACATTTTTATGCTTTCTTCTTTTCACATTAAGACATGGTCACGGGTGATTCAGCATTGCAGATTATTACTCTTCTAGTTCCTTTGGATGTGTGCCTTTTGTTAATTTTGCATCTGTCACAGCAGGTAGATTGAGCTAGCATTACTTCATATACCTATATACTGTATATACACATGCATTCAGCGTCATCCAATTCCAAACTCCCTTTTCAATGCTAAGAGTTTAAGCTATAAAACTTGTATGACAGTACACAAAAGGATTTGCATGGAGGCTTGCTGTTTGATACAAGATATGCAGCAGGCTGTAGAGGTGCTGGCGTTGGGAGTGTGGTGTAGGAATGCAGCCTTATTCCATTAACTGGGGGTCATGTGGATCTGCCAATTTCCCCCCCTACTCCTTATTTAAAATGGGCATCTTTCTATATTATTAAGGGTTAAAGATTCACATTATGCTGGAAGAAGAGCAATTGGCTTCAGACAGTGGCTAGGCTGTCTTCACCAAAAGCAAAAAACACTGGAGTATAGTGTGAATGCATAACTACCACCCTGTGATCTGTGGAGAAAAAGTATATCAAATAAATGTAAAGTTTTAAGTTATACTGCATTCAAATTATTATATCTGCCAATGAACAAGCTAATATTAATCTTGCTCACCCCACTGTTCACCACTGTGGGGGCACGTAGCTGTAGCTGGGTGTGCCGGGAGGCCGATATGTTGGCATTGTGACCGGGTGGGTTGCAACAGGCGCTGGTGAAGGAGTTGTCAACAATGTTCCTATGAAGAAAACACTGATTAATAACCTGCAAAAAAATCCCCTATATACAGGACTGCAATGAACATTTACCCCTTACAAAAAATCTTGTATATTGATCAGTTTCTCATTGTACTGACTTTACTTTGCGATCTCTGATGGCAGATAAAGCCTTTTTTTTTTGCTGTTACAAAAATAGACCAAGAGGAAGATGCAAAGAGTTTGTCTGAAAGAACTGCTCACCTGCCGACATGGCCATGGTAGTGCCTGCTACCATTCCCATGGCAACACCATTTGGGCGAGGAGGGATAGGTGGGGCAAACATGGCTGCCGGCATCCCATTGGGTTGGACAACTGTTGTGTGATGGATAACATGAGGAGGCGCGGCATACAGTGGCTGCGTGTAGTAAGTGCCTTGTTGCTGTGAAGGTATTAGTGCCTGCATTGCAGAAAAAAGGGGATGTTACTAGGAGGACCTCTCACATGTAATGTAAATATTTATTCAAGTTTAACTTACTTTACTATTACATTTAACTTGAGCTTTTTTCTGTCTAATTAAATTTGATTTGAATAAAACATGTACTGTCCTAAAAAACTATTTCCGTAAATCAAGTTATTTTGCCATTATAATGTGGTTTCCTGAATCTGGTTATTAAAATACTTTTCCAGTTTTGTGTATTATCAAATTCAAATTGTTTCTAGTTATACAAATGTGGAAAAATTCCATACACTCCACTGTATGTGCTGGTCCTAAGCTTGGACTAATGGAGAGGGTGTCAAGAATGGCAGCAAGTGTAAAAAAGAACCAAGCCTAAAGGTACTTTCAACCTTTCCAGTCACATTTAAGTTAGACAGTCCTGGTAAAAGTAACCAGAAAACAATGCAAGCTGATCAAGATCTAGAAGCTGAGTAGGTAGGTGAATGTGTCACTCCTACACAGCATGGACAGGGACGAGTAAAGCTATAAAAATATCTCAAAGTATCTCTGCAAATAAAAGACAGTGATACAGACCTGTGCATAAGGGCTCTGTTGGGGGTAGGTGCTCCTGACGGGATACACAGCTGCTGGGTAAGGGTTTGGTGAAGACGTATATGGAGGCACAGTCCCAGTGTTTGGAGAGCAGGACATTTTAAAAGGGGTGCCTGGAGTGTATCCTGTATTAAAAGTAGAATGCTGACATCAGTGATGTACTTAAAGGAAAATGTATGCATATGTTTTAATGCCACAATTCAAGCCCTACTATATACAAAAAGGACAAAGAATAACTTCTGTGTTAGTACTATGTTCTGTACATTGTAGATAGTGAGGCATAATTCTTACCACTGGGAAAAGCTGGGTTGGCACCAGGATAGACACTGGGAGTATATGCTGGAGCTGCCGCTGCATAACCAACGGGAAATCCAGCTAAAAAAGAAACAACGAGCGCAAATTAAAACTGCACTGCAATAAAATACCCCCACAACATTCAAAGTATTGTAAAAGTATTGGCAAGTGTTAATTTTACAGTAGTCTGCATCATACACATCAGTTTACTCATGTCTGTGTGTGTTGCAACATAGTACAAAAATGTAATAAATGTAGAAAACATACCTGGGTATCCTATGCCTTTAGTATTGGTAAAGGGGACCCCTGTTGGTGCAGGGCTGTACACCGGGTTCATTGTGGTGACCTTCTTACAGATTCTGTACAGAAAAATATATTTCATAGTTTACGATCAAAAAATACATTTGACTCATTGCCTGGGGATGCACTTCCCTCTATTGGTTACCAAAATGCATTACAGCAGTATCATCATACTGGTCACTTCAAACCAATTTTCATGTAAATATAAACAAGCTCATTTTAAACTTACGTCGGAAAATGACTTTCACCAAACAACGCTAACATTAATTAGAATTTGGAGTTTGAATGTTGAAATAATCGTAAAGGAAAACTTACGACGTTTATATATGCAATTAATACAAAATAAATTAATAACGACAAAGAATTAGCAGTCCATGTTCCTAATAGGTCATTTATTTTAACTGATTTATGTTAATAGCAACCTTTATGCAACAAAACAGGTCCTGCTCGTCTTGCTCCGTTGGGGTGAAAAAGTGAATAATTATTAAACATGCAGTGTTTTAAATAAAGCTGTGATTAGTCGCATGTTCGTCAGTCGTCATCTAGTAAAAGGTGGCGTTTGATGCCTGCACGGTAAAAAATAAAGATGGCAACCTTTTAGTGAAAGACTTCAGAAAGGTTTATAGTGAAGGTGAACGCAGCGGGACATTTGTTATCACTAGCCAGCGTAGCTTAAAATAATTCAAACAGAAACCCTTCGATCCACTGAAGACCAAATATGATTTGGGAGAAATGTGTTGATGTCCGATCTAACCTGCTAATCACCTCTTTGACCGCGCTAAACCACTGGACTGTCCCGCAGAGCAGCCAATTGGGTACCGCTTGTCAACAGGCCGCACGGCGCAGGAGGAGGCGGCAGGTAGCGGTGTTCCCCACTAACACCTGTCCCAACAGTAAACACAGAAAAATAAAATCTAAAAACAACTGTAACTTACAGTTCGGTGATTTAGCTGCCTGTTATTCCACACCTTTGGCCCTTTGGTGAAAATCAAATTAAGCTAGCTGTGGTTTTTGCTCCAGATGCTGCTGAACTCTTTTGAGCACGCAGCGTCACTTCCGTGTAAAGTCACGTGATTTAAGAAATCGCTAAACAAATGTGGAGGTTACCAGTTTAGTTAATGAAAACAATTTAAAAAGATCAAACATTGGAAAATATCCACCATGTTTTTATTACTCTGCCCCGTCTGAAGGTTGTTGTAATGGCATAACAAATATTTTATAAAATAGCATGAAAATTATTTCTGTAAATAAAGCAAGCCGTTATGGCCGCTCTGTGATCCTGACAGAAAAGTAAAAACAAAATGAACAAAAATATGACGTGCATGTCCTTATGGTAAGGTTATCTATTTTTTTTTTTGTTACGCAGTGGAAATCGTAGATGTAGATGCAGATGACACGCTGTATTTCTCTCGCCACTGAAAGAGCTGTAATATTTTATTGTTTACTGGCTTGAAGGCTCTTCCAGGACCTTTGACGCGTCCCTTCCATTCAGCCATTGAGCTAGGAAGCGTAGGGTCTATGGTGTTATGGTTGTGATATGCTACATAATATGAGAATATTTGTGCCACTATGGTAATATTTAGCAAATTATAGAGGTCGTTCGAAGGGGTGAGGCGAGAATATACTTTCAGTCGCAATAGTTTGAAAGAGCAGATCCATAATGTCTGTGGCGGCTTGTAGCGGCGGAGGCTCCTCTCTCGTCGCTGCGGCTTCGGGTTCTGCAGGCTCGCCCTACGCCGCTGCAGCCGGGGGAGGAGCAGGGGACGGCTGGGGGGGCGGCTGGCGTGGCCGGGAGGCTCCCTGCCCGGGTCTTGGAGCACATTTTCTCTTATCTAGAGCTATCGGATCTCATGCGCTGCTCGCTGGTCTGCTGGCATTGGTATAATATCTTGGCGGATGAAAACAGCGAGGTGTGGCGCAGCCTTAGCTCCCGGACTCTTAGCGATGAGGCTTTGCGGTCTGACGTCCTGTGTAACCTGCCCACCTACAAGGGGAAAGTACGTTTACCAATGTATTATGATCTAGCTGGAGGCGGAATTTGTCCTTTTATTATCATTATGATTCCAGCCATAATCCTAATGTCTTGGTCTGGCTTCACAACAATATCAGGGACACAAAAGATGCTGTCATAACCTTACTGCAAATGATTGTGTACTGAACTTTGATTTGTCTATGCTGGTTCTACCAAGGGAAAAATAGGTTTACAGTTTCTTACTTAATCTTCAGTTTGTGGGCACATCACAGTATAACATAAAATAGGAATCATTGTTAAATATAATTTTGATGAAAATGTACTCCTATTGTGTTTATGGTTTATATAGTAGATTTGGAACCAGTCTTTGACAGATTTGAATATCCTAACCAACAGGAATGTACTGGATTATTCTTGATATTTAATCACTTCTTATTCTCTGTTTTTGTTCCCAGCTCAAAGCCTTCCAGCATGCTCTGAGTTCAAATGACTGCTCACGTAATGTTTACATCAAGAAAAACGGGTTCACCCTGCACCGAAACCCCATTGCTCAAAGCACGGACGGTGCACGAGGGAAGATCGGCTTCTCAGAGGGAAGACATGCCTGGGAGATTTGGTGGGAAGGCCCTCTCGGTACTGTAGCAGTGATAGGCATTGCTACAAAACGAGCAGCAATGCAGTGCCAAGGTTATGTGGCTCTATTAGGCAGTGATGACCAAAGCTGGGGCTGGAACTTAGTTGATAATAATTTGCTTCATAACGGCGAGGTGAATGGAAATTTTCCACAATGCAACAATGCGCCAAAATATCAGGTAAGGACAAAAGCTTTCCTTTGGTATTCATCTTACTCTAGCCTCTGCATTCTCTTCTCACACCAACTAACTTCATGTCCTCTTTTACTACATCCATATCCCTTTCTTGGCATCCTTCTACCCATGTATTCACTATTTTGTCTTTCACAACACAGTCACATCTCGTTGGTCTTCCTCTAAGCCTCCTACCTGGCAGCTTTAACCGCAGCATTTTTCTCCCAATATATCACTATCCCTCTTCTGTACTTGTCCAAACCATCTCAGTCTGGCCTTTTGGACTTCCCTTACCTGAGCTGTCCCTCTGACGTACCCATTCCTAATCCTGTCCATCCTAAGAACTAAAGCTACATGTGTTAAATAAACATTAGTGAGTAGTAAGTGTCTCAAATGTGTCTGTTCCTTTACAGATTGGTGAAAGGATACGAGTGATTCTAGACATGGATGACAAGACATTAGCCTTTGAGAGGGGTTTTGAGTTTCTCGGAGTAGCTTTTCGAGGACTACCCAAAGCCTGCCTATTTCCGGCTGTGTCTGCAGTCTACGGTAACACTGAAGTCACCATGGTTTACCTGGGTAAGCCTCTGGACGGCTAGAAGAAGAAGAGAAGCTGTGCCATTGTCATGTGATGTGCTATAGAAATAAATATTGGTTCATTTTAGACAACAACCACAAGCAAAAGACATTATCAACAGTCTGTGGTGCCATTTGCTACACATTTTTATAAATTTTTTGAGGCAAAGACAATGGACCAGCCAGACAAACTTTTACAAAACTTTTACCACAGTTCAGCCTCAACCCGGACTCAACTAAAGGGAAAAGCAGTGGACCATGGTTTGTTATATAACTAATGGCCACTTACAATGCAGCTGCTGTACAAAATAGAAAATAAACTCAATTTTAATAAAGCTTTATTAAGGTTAGCACAGTTCAAAAGTACGATGGTTGTTTTTATTGACAAGCTAATGCATTCACTGGAAAAGTTTATACACCGGTTAACACTCATCAATCATGGACTGGACTGTGAGGCCTCCATGCCAAATCAACATTACTTTTTGAACAAAATGTATGCCAACTTTATATACACACGTGCATGGTTTATGGCAAAGGGACTACTGCATTTGCCATTTTAAAGTCATCAAATAATATAATGTATCTGTACCATGTGTGTCCTTTTAATGTGCTACAGTGGTATTACACACTATTTATTTCTTATATTAATGGAGTTATAGCTACAATATGGTAAATAAAGTCTAAATGGTGCCACTGTTCAAAATGCCTTAATGTGTGTGTTGATAAATGTTTTTTGGTTGTTGTTTTTTGTTTGTTTTTTTTAGTTTTTTGGGTGGGGGGGTGTTATAAAACAATGCACATGTAAAAGAAGAGCGTAAGATAAGGTCTATCCACCACCACCAGAGGGCACTGTTTCATTTAATGTTGTAAGGAGGGCTAAAGCTTTTTGTTTCCAAAATACTGTTTATCACTTCAGTTCATTTACTATTTGCTGGAGAAAACCACTCTGCAAAGATATACCAAAGTACAAAGTATGAATAATAGACTTTAATTTCAGCTCACTTAGACACTGAAGATCATTGTATTTTCACCCAACATATGAGCAGCCTGTTCCTCCAATCTCTCTTACAACACAATAACACAGGGAAAACAAAATTACAAAAACAGAATTATAGAGCCATGATTGTATTGTATTGTTGTGTATTTTCCAGGCTTTACATTAACAGCCAACCTGCCAAATGCTGTAAGTAATATGTTTAGTCTCACTTTGGCCGGTCAGATTTTATAAATGTATCTTAACTTTAGAGGTCCTCAATTCCTGTTGCTTAATTTGAGTGTGCTCTTAATTTAGTATATAGTATATATAGTTTTATATAGTATATATAGTTTAATCATGATCAGAGAAAAGAAAAGCATGTATTAAGATAGACCACATGCAAAAAGATAGAAAGAAGTTTACCTATGATAAACCCCCCTCTACACATAAAACCAAATTCAACATTTCTTTAAGCCTATTATATGCTATGAAATAAATACAAAAACATTTCAGCTAATTAAATTCTGGCTAGTAACTTTTGAAAAGGACTTGCCACAGTGGCAATTGAGTAAAAAAGTAAATGTCAAGGCCTGTGTATTACCAAGACAAAGGCTAAAACTGACAGACCTCTCCACTTTCTTAGTGAAGTGAAGTGGGTCTGGAACCTCTCCTGTTCAAACTTATATTCTCCTAAATTCATTTGGGGACAGGCTTTATTCAATATGTGGTTCTGGATCCGTCAAATTGTGTTTGTAAAAGCTGTATGTCAATCCAATTACATTTAGAAGTAATGAAACATGTATCCATTTGTTACACCCCGTACAAAACCAGCTCTAACCAACAGCGACTTGTGACAGACTGTGACTAATTATTTTTTTTAAACACACAATTTTAGGCTCGTGCCCAGCTCAGCAAGTTTAATATACAAGTATTTGGAAACAGGAAAGAACCATGAATCAAGAAATTCAAGTGCAACAATATCACCTCCTGATTCCTATAATTTGGGTTCACAAATACTCTTGTACCCTTTGTGCCAGTGCCAAGCCTGGATAAATGGAGGGGTTTGCATCAGGAAGGGCATCAGGCAGTATATCTACTATGCTAAATCAGTATGTGCCAGGTTGCCGATAGTTTGCTATGATGTCCCAGAAGGAAAAACACAAAATTAAAGAATTAGAGGTTTTTAAATGGCAAGATTAAGTATGAGCTGGTAATAAAAAACAGAACATAGCATAAGAATCCATACATTTAATAATTGCTTTTTGCCCATTTATTGATATATTTTCTTACAGTGTTTTAAGGGCCATCTTTATCATCACTTGCACGAGACATGTCAACCCAAAGGAGGCAGGAAGGGTGTATGCCCTGAGTGGTTTCCTCTCTTCTACACTGGCTCATCAGAGCGAGGCAGAGGTGTTAAGGGTGTGTTCTCTTTGGTTTTGTGGTATCACTCTTGCTACCGACCTTGTCTACAGCAACGTTACTGACTGAGAAAGAAAAAACCCTCTCACGTTGAACTGTGTAGAGACTGCCTTCCTCTGGCCCCAAGCTTGAGAACCTCTTTCTGATTGCAGCTTGTCCATGTGACTCAGTTTCCGCTGCTTGTTGCTTCCGTGAATAGTAGAAAGAGCCATTGGTTCTTCAGTCAGAGCAGAGCAACCGAGCGTGCATGAGTTTAGCGGGGTCTGCAGCAGCAGCAAGTCAACCACCAGCAATATCGATATGGTCAGGAGAGCAACTGTCAGTGGCTTGGGAGATCCACACCTAACCACCAGTGTGAGTACATGCACTACTGTAGGTGCATAAGTGACTACTTATATGCTTTGATGACCTGCAATGCATATACATGTAGTACTTTATTTATTACAGAGATTCTTATCAGATTGTGTTAACACTGGAATAATGCAGTATGCTGCATAAAATTAGGTTTATACGCATTAGGTTTATACGCACAATTGTCTATTGCAAATGCTGTTAAACCTGACTTGTCTTAGTATGTTATTTTTTATATTAAAAGTTTTAAATTCATGCAACTTTAATGAATTTTATGATCTAATCTAAAAAATCACAATTCATAACAATAATAACATAAGCTGGTTTTATATATATATATATATATATATATATATATATATATATATATATATATATATATATATATATATATATATATATATATATATATATATATATATATATAAAATATGTACATATAAATAAATAAAATATGTACATATATTGTGGTATGACTTTTCTGCAAAAAAATACTTCTTGGTGTTGACCTGGCATTTACAATTGATGATTTGTGGGAGATGGGTAATTGTCAAAACTGAGTGTGAACAACCATTATAGGACAATCATTTTTTATGAACTTCCTATGACTTATTCCATATACGCCAAATGTTAGTCACCATGTCTTTTTTTAGTTTAGTGAAATCTTGTAAATTCCCTTAAAATGTCCAGCATATATTCTTAGCATAAATACAGCATAGTTCACTAAAACATAAAGAAAGATATTAGAACTGATAACTGGTCAAATTCACTCAGAGCCCTACTCTTTTAGAAAAGTCAGTTTACATTGCTTTGATATTTATTGCAAAATTAAATACGCATATATATAATTACATATATATTACATTATTCATTGCTTCATGCTCATTTTTTTCAATACATTGTTTGCCATGCACAGGTGAAATTCCTTCTTGTCTATTATTATATCCGTCATTCTGTGTAATGATCAAATCCAAGGTTGTGTAGAGTGAATAGACAATATGCTGTGTACTTTACATTCATTTTATTGTACAATACCATCATAAAACCAAAGTTCTGTTTTAATTTTCTCCACAGTAAGAATGTTAAAATGCCAATCCACGGGTTCACCCCCCTCCTGCTCTGGCTCTTACCGATGTGGAGAATCCTGACCCCAGTGAGCAGTCATCCCCCAGTCAGCCGCTGCCAGCTGGTAAGGTCCTCAGCAAACTGGTACAATATGTCACTTAATTATCTTTGTTTTCTAGATTCTCATCTCAAAAGTAAAGTAATATATACCTGTTGTTAGTCATCCAGCCATGACCCTCACATTGGTACAATTTCAAATTTTCCTATCTATTTATAGCTTATTTCATTCTAAATAAACATATCAACACCTACCCCACCACCACTAAAAACAGAACATAGGCTACATTTGATAAAACTTTACTAATAACATGTTTTTTGTGCCACTCTCTCACTAGTGCCCTGGTGTATTTTGTAGTATGTTTTTATGTAGTACAAGAGAGGAGGGTCTGGGGGTCCTTTTGAACAAAACAGAGTCAAGCGTCACAGAGTCTTCAGCTTCATCACTGAGCCGTGGACAGAGGGTCCAGAAAGCACTACTGTCCTTATTATTTTATGAGCTGTTTATGATCATATTTTCACGAGTAAGAGGTCAATTGTCATCAAACAAAAAGTAGAACACATTTAAAGACTCAGAACTCTCCTTGATGTCCGATATTTCTAGGTATGCACTGTTGTTGGTCAGGCTCATTCAGTCTGCAGCTTACATCACTTACTGCACTTACCCCTGTCACTCTGCGCCCCTGCATTTGCCTTTATTGCCTATGCCACGGGCTGGCTCTGAGAAAACCACATGCCATATTGAGCAATGCATGTGAATATAGAGGATGTAAATCTGATGAAATGACAGGAATAACGTGATGATGTTCAAGAGAAAAAAAAAAAATCATCTGACATATTCATTGTGAAATAGCGCCAATAGTTTTAAGGGGAGCAGAAGTTAAGCCTGTAACGCCAGATAATTATGACATTATGAAGATACCCATCTATAGCACCAGCATTAGCATTGCATCTGACCTCATCCGATAATGCCACATTTCTGACCACTGTGAGTTTTTGTTCCTCATTACTATAGGCTACCTGACAACATTTTGACCTATTTTACACTAAATTAAGTTGATATAACCCGAAGCATTTGGATAGTGACCCCTGCCACAGCATTGGTCCTATCTCACACTAATTATAAAGATATAGTGCCCAGACCTGGACTGGTCAGGAATCTTCTATTTCAGGGGTAAATGCTCAGTCTATTAAGCCACAAAGCCTTTATAATTCACACTAGTAAAGAATCCGCTAAAACTTATCATTTGCTCCAGTCTTGCAATGATATAGAACATAAAAAAAATCCTAGATCCAGGTGTTATGGATTCTCACCCTTAATCTTTTACTGATCTGTACTGAAAATGTTATTAAAAAAATATTTTTTATCACCATTACTTTTGAGATATTCAGCTAATACCCCCTATTAACACCCTCACAGACTTTGTTTTTTTTTTTTAAATCCAGACTTAAAACATATTTTAAGCACAGCTTTTAAGACTTAGTAATGCTGTGACACACTATTTATATATTTTTTCTGATTTTATTGTTATTATTTATTATGATTTTAATTTGATTTTATGGAAAAGCACTTTGGTCACCTTGAGTGTTGTAAAGGGCTATATAAATAAATGTTTACTGATTGATTGATAATACCTAGAACAACAAAATAAATCAGAGCTTGTAGAAAAATAAAACTATTTGTTGAAGGTAATGAAGTCTAACTAAAATGAATGCTCTGCTGAAGTGTTATTAGTGTTTTGTTTTTTTTTTGTTTTGTTTTTTGCAGATGCAGAAAACAGCAGTGTGCAACCATCGTCAGCTTTCCACTGTGCCTTTAGCCCTGCCAGACACCACTGAGGAGCTTCAACTTAACTACAATCATATCACAACACTAACGGATGACTCTCTGCTCCACTGTCCCTCGCTCAAGACACTTAGCTTAGCCTGCAACGACTTAGAGAGGTTGGAAGCAAAGGCTTTTCAAGAGTCACAACTGTTGCTCAATGTAAATTTAGCAAACAATAATCTTTACCTTGGATATCATGAAAGTAGCATTGCATTAAAGACAATACCGACTCTCAAAGCTCTAGATCTTTCTGAGAACAAGCTGGATGAGGAAATGATTGCCGTACTTCTCCACAACCTAACATCAGTGGAGTACCTTAACCTTTCTGGTAACATCATGCAGCGACTGGATGAAACTATTTTCAGTAATCTTTACCAGCTCAAAGAACTGGACTTGCAAAAAAATGTCATATTTGAGATTGACAATGCATTTAGCAGCAACCCCAAGCTCCAACGCCTGAACTTGGCCTTTAACTATCTGCCTTGTCTCACAGATTTCCAGATGACGCAGTTAGTGGTCCTAAACGCAAGCCACAACTTCATTGATTGGTTCATTTCTCAGCAAGATCTCAATGACACTTTCCAACTTGAGACGCTAGACCTTTCTCATAACAGGCTGCTATTTTTTCCCTTCCTGCCGAGCCACAGCCATTTGCAAAATCTTTACCTGTCCTATAACCGATTAAGCTTTTACGAACACTTGGAGGACAATTCGACCTACCCAAACCTGACCACTACTGTCGAGTTTTACAATCTGAAAAACTATGCTGCCAATGTCACTGCTCAACTCTGGGTGGAGGATCTTCATGGAGACATTTCTTCTTTGCAAATTTTAGATTTGAGAGGAAATCAGGTGAAGTACTTCCCAAAAGGATTTATCCAGAAAATGCCCTTTTTGTCCCGACTTAGGATGTGCACCAACTGTTTGGAGACCTTAAACCTCAATTTGGAGGGGTTTTCTGGCAGCTTGTATGAACTAGATGTTAGTAAGAACAAGCTAAATCATATAGAGGCAGACGAAAATGTGCTGACAACACTTGGCAATCTGACATATCTTAATCTGAGCCAAAATAATCTCGAGCAGCTGCCATCAAGATTATTTATGTCACTGTCAAATCTTAGGTCTGTGGATCTTAGCTATAACAACATTAATGTTTGCCTTTCCGAAGCGACAAACAATTTCTCACATTGTGTGGATTGGAAAAATGTTCTATCCTTGAAGCAGCTCTATCTAAAAGGTTGCAACATCACACTGATCTCAAACACAGCTTTTTTAGGATTGTCGCTCACGCACTTGGATCTGTCCGAAAACCAAGGATTGAACGTCCAGCAGTCCATACACAAGCTTCAGAGGACTTTACAACATCTTGGTCTGGGAAAGACGCAGATCCAAGAGTTTGACTTTTCCCAGTTTAAAAGTTTGAAGTTTGTAAACATTTCAAGCAACTCTCTTTCCAAAATCCCAGATTCACTTTTACACATAGACCTAAAAAGCCTTGATTTGAGAGACAACCAACTGTCCACTATACCATCGGACCAGGCTGATGCATTGGCCCCTAAACTCAATACAGTTTACCTCACAGGAAACCCATTCAACTGCTGCCAAACGGAGTGGTTCAGGACATTCGAAACACAAAAGACAGTGCATATGGTAGGCAAATCGGACATTAGATGTGAGGATGTCCTCCAGAGGGCATACGTTGTGGAAAACTTCAAGCCGTCTTTGTGTTTAGAGAAGGGAGAGTCTGTATTTTGGTATATTATGCTGTTTCTGCCAATTAGTCTGTCATTTTTGGGTATTTCAATAATCGTTTTACTTACAGTAAAACCACAAGTGTTAAAAAAATCCATCAAAAAGAAGTGTTTGAAACGTACTTCGTACTGATACTTTATAAACTGAACAACACTGTGCTTTTCCTGCTCTAAATGTTGCTCTATGTACAATTGTTTTATGTGTAAAATGATGTGTGGTTTAAACCAGTGGTTTTCATCTGGTCTGATCGTGGGACCCAATTTTTGACTGCTCTTTTTTTTACCAAACATTTTTTTCAAATCCAGCCTCAAGGGGTCACAAGCCAGTCTGTCCCATGTCTGGATAAATGAGAGTTGTGTCAGGAAAGACATCTAGGGTAAAACCACAGACTGCCGGCCAGTGCCAGGCTTTTGTGTCGGCCTCAAGCCTGGATAAAAAGAGAAGACTGCATCAGGATTGGCATCTGGAGTAAAAACTATGGCCCCTGTATTTTAGGACTTCTCATGCCATTTTATATCATTAAAACAAAATATTTAGGCTTATAATAACACGAACATTACAGCAATATATACTCACTTCCGGGAACCACTTGTCTAAACCCAAAATGGTGATGCTGAAGCCTTTATGTAAAAATGTGGCTTATTGTTTGGGACTTTGGGTGTGAATTTGTCTGTGGCCGAGCATTTGTGTGAACAATTATGCAGAAGTAATGTGATGCAAGCTGTTGCTATAAGCAGCAAAGGAAACATGAAATTTCCTGTTTTGCTAAGATGTGCTGCAACTGCCCAGTTCAGTATCTTAAAGAGGAGGGGCTTGCGGTTTCCTTCCCATCAACAGATCGACATCTAATCCTCGTGCACTGGGTTTTAATTGTAGCAGTCTGGATCAAAACCTGTACTACTATTCAGTCACTGTGAAGCTATACATTTTACCTATATTTGTTGATGCAATGTGACATAAAGCATGAAGATGCAAGAGATGTTATCAGTATTGTTTTGTTTAAAAGCCAGTATAATATATTTCTACTGTGTATGTGTGTGTGTGTTTATTGTGCAGCTGTATCGGAGGCCTAACCAAAAAGTAACCAAAATACCGCTGTGGTGATGCTCAGGGTCATGGTGGTTGGGATGTAACAAAAGAAACCAAACACAAAGCATTGTTTAAGCTGCAGATACAATGCCACTTGAGATATATGATAATAAAAAACAGAGAATATAAAGATGCGCTGCACTGCATAGACTGGATTGTTATGGTGAGTTAGGCTGACTAGGCTAGCGGTAGTGCGATTACTACGGGCAGTGAATATGGTTTCACGTTTATGGGTAAAAACCACTTGTAAGTAACACATACCGAGGTGCAACTTGGGGTTTTCAATTTCTATGAATTTGGATAGCAAGTCTAATAATTTTATGAGCAAGATAAGGACAGATGAGTTATACAGGCTTATTGAAATTACATATATACATACAGTACATATATTATGAAGTGTTGACCTTGCTGATGAGGTGGATTAACAGCTTGATGATGCAAAACAGAGAAAGATGCAACTATTCCTGGTTTACATACTTGTTTAATGTTGTTGAAAGAGGAATTTCATTCGAGTACGCAACGATGACAGATGAGAAGCTTAACTAAAATTAACCAGACACATAAATGCAAATTTATACAGTATAGTGGTAAGAATAAATCTGTTGAAACAAGATACAGTTAAATTGTTAGTGATGCATAACAAAAATTGCTTTGCATCTCAAAGCGGTTCAGCTGTGGTTATGGGCTCTGAGCTTCAGGTGAATAACCTGATACATCTCTCACCACCGATCATAGCATTGTGGCTTACAGAAACACCTCAAACTTTACTAACACATTACTATTGTCAGTTTTGTACCTAAGAAAGTAAGTCTATATATACACCTGTAAATATAGGCTAATACAAGCTATTTTAAGGTTAAGCTGTTTATTATATAAATGTAGGCGTATGTAGGTGTATGTAAATGATGGACTTTGGTCATTTTAGATTATAGTCATCATTTGAAGCCACTTATGAAAGAAACCAAAAGACTATTGAAAGAGGAAGTGCTTTTTCTCAGGCATATAGTATTAGATGTGTAAAGGTTGCTCTTTCTAACTGTATGAGAATAGTTTTAGAGAAATGCCAAATTGCAAAAATACTAAGCAGTGTGAAGACAAGTACGAACAGAAAAGTGACAGTGCGGCATAGTCCACGACCAATGTTTCTGACAGTTAACTGACCTTTGTGTTGACCGGCAAACTTAATATTCAATAGTCTGGTAGTTGGGATTCAATTGGTTTTACAAAAGTCTAAGCCCACCGCCACATCAGAGGTTGTGTTGCGGTTATTAAAAAAAAAAAAAAAAACTGCAGCATGCCGGGCACCCGTTGCTGGCCCTTGCAAAGCTCCACTTCCTCTTATCCCTTCCTGCTTTTATGACAGAAAATGATCAGGCCCTTTGTACTAAACACATGGTTTAACAATATACAAGCTAAGCCAAATGTTTGAAATAGTTTTGGGACAATAACTATAATGTGAAGACACATGTTTAAAAAAAAGATGAATATAGCAGATTATGAACTATATTTAAGTGAAAAGGCTGACAAACTGGGTCAGAGTCCAGAGTTACGTTGTGGGGTCAACAGCTGTTAGTTTGAAGCTCTGCTGGGAGCTGAAGACTACAGGGAAAAACAAACATTCACACATCAACATTAAATTAGCTTTGGTAGAGATGTTTCAGCTGCTAAAAGGAGATGCTGACAGATGGGGAATTGGTAAAATGCATTTCATGAGCGTGGAGTTTTATTATGTGGACTTTTGTGCCACCTACTGGTGACACGTGTGAACACAAGTAGTAAAAAAACAAAATCTGATGGGCACGCTTTATTTTATGCATCATATTGCATTTTTACTTTACAATTTTAGGTTTATCTTTTCAGTTAAACACAAACACAGACAATATCCCAGAAGCGTATCCACAAATACTTTATATCATGTTGAAATGTAGGCATAGGTTAGTGATATAAAAAGCATAAATGTAAGTATAAAAGCCCTGAGATTAATTCATCTCAGATGTGTATGTCAAGAAATGTCTGGGTTCCAGTAGTCAATAACTTAAGACAATATTATTGTTACATTATAAAGAATGAATAATTGTACACGGGAGGCTAAAGGAGGCACTTAGTAGGCACTTGAAATTTTGCCATTGAAATTTCCAATTGACATCCCTTGACATATACAGTATGTATTTCTTTACTCTGAAATACTGTGCTTTACTCATACCCATTAAGTCCTAAACAAAGGTGAGGCACTATACATGATTTTATATAAATGTGTCCAAACTGCTGCTACAGCACCAAGAAATACAAATATCAATTATAAAATAAGACTTAACTCAAGCTCATGCTCCACTTTAAAGTAAGTGTATATTTAAAATGTACTCACTGCTGTAATATTCAAGAAGCAGTGAAGCATGAAAAACTATTCATATAAAAAGCCAAGGCTGTCACAATCTTAGATTTACACTGTAAACAGATGCATGTTAAAGATAAGAGCTTGGGAGATGATCAGGCACATGTCAAAGATTGTATGGCATGAACACAAAGGCATGAAGGCACTTACAAATACTTACGGGGAGGTGTCCACATCCCCACTTAGATGTATTCGATACAAAGTCACTAATGTCATATAAACATCACATGGCTCTGTTCTCTGTAGCAGTGAGTTAAAAGACCCCACCTCTGGCTTTGAAGGAAATGACTGGAGGAGGAGAAGGTGCGACACAGCAATATAAATATGAGATCACAGCTGGTTTGGGACAGAGGGGTCCTCAGTTAAGAAGCTCCAGGTAAGTGATGGGTACTTTTCCTTTCTGGCTGCCTCGCTCGCCCATGAGCCAGTCCGAGTCCATGCCTGGGACACTGCTCACTGTGATCACCTGGAGGACAGAGGAACCAGAGACAAGGGGTTTGGTTTATAACAGACCTATACAATACCAGGAAAAAATACAGAATACCCAATTTTCCGTCTACCACTGAGAGTTATCCACATTCAGCACTTGCTTACTTTAGAGTAAGTTGTGAAATAGATTTGCTCAGCGTATTAAGGCAGCCCAACAGCTGACTCACTATAATCCAGATCTGGAAAAAGCCCCTAAACATGAGGTAATGCTGCTTCACTCTTGGCCAACCGCAGACTTGTAATTGCCAGTTAATACGTTTCCAAGAATGGGGCGTGGCTTAGGTTTCCATCAATGGATACCACTGTGCAGAAACTGTTCCAGTGGTCACACCAATTTCAGTTTCAAACTTGGTTTGAAACACAGCAGAACATAAAATATAAATTTTAAACACTAAAAGTTGTTCAGGGCTTACCTCATCAGCCAGCAGAGAAAGCTCACTACTGCTAGCAGCGTCATAGTCATAAAGGACTCTGGCTTTACGACTGCCACTCGAGCTGCGCAGTTCGTGGAAGCCCCCCGAAGTAGCCGAGTTTCCGTGACTCGGGTTGGGCAGAGAGGCGGACACTGGGATAGTCGGCACCGAAATACTACTAGCCCCACCGGACACTGACGATTGGTTGTTGTTGGAGAAAGAGGAAGGGAAACTAGAAGGAAAAGATGATAAATTAAGCGATGGCAGTTGGGAAATTGCATAAGATTATGTACAATTTGCACCCACTAAATGAGTCGTTGCATCTAGTACATACCACAAACTCAATGGGAACTTTGCCTCAATCTGTATCTTGCACACTGTTGCCCATGAAGCTGTAATACTTTTGTTTACAGAGTCAGACACATCCCTATTTTTATTCCAGCCTCATTGTCATGCTTAATTGTTTGGCATTTCATAAGAACATATTTTATTCCAACTTGGGCAAAAGTGTATATGAAACAGTATGAAAGGTTGTGCTGATTCAGCAAGAGATGTGCTATCACAATATGGCAATTTACCCTATGGAACTGGCTGAATCCTAATTGTATTTTGAGCTAAATGTGACAATGGCCCAATTTCACAAAGCAGGTTCTCAAATCAGAGTTGTCTTACTCAGATCAGGCCAACTCAGAGTATGCTGCTTCAGAAAACAGGTTTGGAGTTTAGTTAGACAACTCTGAGTTTATTCACCTTGAGTTTAGCCGAGGGGAAAAGCCATAATCAACGGAGCCAAGAAACGAGGATTCACCATGACAACGGTAAACCTAAGGAGGCGGCCACTTTAAAGGAAAAGGAAGTCATGTGACTGTGGAGAGGTTATATTCAGGTCTAAAGTGATGTAGAGCACAGGTTATAGCCTAATAAATTAGTAGGATACAAATAACACATTATATTATTTGATATTGTATTCAGAGTATATAGAAGCATTAAAAATATCTGTCTGTCTTTTTTATTCTTTATTTTCATAAAAATAATATTGCACACTTTTTGGCTAATCTCAATATACTTAATATTTTAGAGATTTCAAGTACAGTGTGTATTTTATTGTAAAGTTTTTTAAACCTGACATTGTTAAAATTAAATAAGTAAGGCTACATGTAATAAATGTCTCTATTACCATGATATCAAAATTTTTGTTGATTAAGCTGATTGACAAATGACTGTGTAAAGTAGGCCTAAAATTATAAATGTCAACTATAAATGTATAAAGGTGAAATCATTATCTTTTAAACTCTTCTCAATCCTTTGTTAAGTGCTCCCAGTATTCCTGTGAATGAGGAAATGAGTTATCCACTCAGATCGCAGCAGCACTAGGAGACCCCGTTAAACTCAAGGTTAGAGAAGAAAACCTGCTCCAGACCAGGTTAGGTTCACAGAGTGAGTTTCCATGGTAACTGACTCAGGGTTTAGGCTAACTCTCTGTGAAAATAATAATTATAAAAAATAATGTTGACTCAGATGAGGTTAGGTCTGTGTGTGAATGAGTTTTGGGGAGACAGTGAGTCTATGAACTACTGCTTTTACTGTGATTGTTTGATTGTAATTGCATTGTATTTTTATTCATGTAAATCAGGGAGTGCAGATGGAAACTAGCTATTTAGCTATAATCTGGTCCGGAACATCTCTGTTTTTATGAGCTTCTCTGTACATTGTCCCTTCAAATAAAGGCTAAACTAAAACTAAAAAAAACAAAAACTCAGAGCTATCATTCTCTAAGTTTGCTTCTTGAAACAGGGCCATAGTGCTGCTTTAAGTTACATGCTGTAAAAACCTTTTGTTTACCTGCCCAGCTGCTTTTGGAGATCCACCATGTACTGATAGCACTGTGCGTAGTATGTGGTCTGGGCCTCTACAAAGTCATTTAGGCAGCGTAGGTGATGTGCCTGGAAATAAACGTAACAAATTTTATCATTAAAAACATAAGGCATCACAGTCACTTTAGTTTTTTTTTCTTTTTTTATGCCCTTTTTGCTTTTACTAGACTGTTACACAATCAGTAAATAAAGAGTTAAGTTAAAAGTTAAACAGATGAAATCAGCAGGTCTAACACCCCCAGTACAACACATTCACAAATACAAACCTCAGGGAGCATAATACTTTTAGCAGCATATTTTTTTAATTTACAGGATGTATACTCAACCTACATGTGTGCTGCTGACACCTTCGAGCAGCAGTCTGGTGATCTCTGCCTGTCGGTCAAACTCGCTCTGTGTCATCCTCAGCTCCTGCTCGGCCTAAAAACCAGAAAATGTATCATTGGTCTATTGTACATTAATACATACGATTTTATATAACACAGCAAATGGCATGACATGGTGTTGAGGACCAAACCAACAAACCAACAAACACAAAATTTCAACAACACATGGCAATGTCTGAAGGTTTTCTTAATGTTTACCAGAGTTCAAGTCCTGGAGCAATAATGGCGTGTTGAGACTTGCTAAGACGCTCAATAAACACACTGACTTGAATTTAGACTGACAAGAACAATGTCTTACTGTCTTGTAATGTACTTAGCTATACTGCTGAAAGACGAGCGACTAAATATTTAGATAAAGATTACAGATGTAGCAGGTCTTGGGTGCATCTGTATATGTCACAGGACAGAGACATAGACAGAGCAAGAGTAGCAGCTGCCGACAGTGCTACCCGGGGGTTTGGTCAATGTCTGTGAGAAGTTCAAGTCAAAGATGGCCGCCACATTCCACTCACCTCTGTCACTTCCTCCGCTCACATCTGCTGCTTTGAGTTTTAAAAACAGTGACACAGTGGTTAGAGCTACAGCTGCTGCACGAGCACACTGCCAGAACAATTTTGGACAAGACCGCACTGAAGTGGCACAAAAATATCCACAGATTTACAACCATTTCACATTTCTTCTGCTTTCTGTTGAATTCTTTTAAGGGCCACTGCCAATCAAATTAACAAGATTTAACCAGCAAATTAAACCACAAGTGCATAGGTGACATTTTTTCCATGTCTAGGTTAAGTTACTGTGACACATAATGTTGTTGCATTATTAAATTGTCAAAAGCCACAACAAAACCCCATGTGTTGACAAGTTGCTGTATAACACAGCTCATAAGATGCCAAAGGGAATAGGATAATAGTTCTGCAGGGAGTGGGAATGATTAACCTCACCAGATCTCAGCTGGGGCTTTTCTTTCTGAATATGCGGAAAATTAAACTCAAATGCTTCAAATTTACTGCTGCAAAATAGCTGCGCTGTGATTACCCACTTATTTCACTGGTGCTCATAACATGACCCGTTGGTGACATCAAAACATTAATAGTAATTTTCAAACAACAGTGTAGTAGTAGTTTAAATCCATTTTACATGCACTTTGGAAAAGGAAGTGGTCTTGAAAAGATTTGACAAAGCAAACTTGCTTTTTGAAAGAAAAAAAAGTAATTAATGAAAACAGCACTTGCAGTTTACTGGAAAGAGGTCTCATATTCCCACTTTTTCCAGGCAACCATCAAGTTCTTAAGAGGCCACACTTAACACTCATGTTACACCTCAAGTATGAAGGGTCTTAAGCCTTAACTCAACGATCATGTCACAATATATTTGGAAACTAAGTGAATAAAACAGTACACCAATTTGTAAAAACAGCTTATAAAATAAAATCCACTTTATATGAAAAAATAGCTTTTAGAGGAACAGGGGGATGCTGGGGCAAAAAAGAGGAAGCGGAAACTTCCCATAGCTTCACATGTGATATTTTCACAGGCAAAACAAAGGCAGCGTGTGTCAATCATGGTGCAGGACACTTCAGGGAAGTAACGCCTTTTATGAGTAACTATTAAAAATAGCCAACAGGCTTTTATATGCACTTACCGCTGCTCGAGCATCCGTCATCCTGGCTTTCTTTAGCCTTGTTTTAGCTGCATCCAGATCCAGACGTTTAACCTGAAGCAACTTTCGCTCTTTCTGGAAACAAATCAAACATAAAACATTTAGTATTTTTAAACAACACTGAGAGACATAAACTCACAAAATCCACTGGAACTCATTTGCATCCACAACATATGTATGTGGGTGTGCTTTATGCAATAACATTGTTACTGAAAGAAAGGCATCAACTATGGGAAGAGACAGGAAGGGCTCTGGTCACAGCTGATAAGGAGTTTCAAATCCACTTAATAATGAAACTGAAACAGGCCCATAAGCTCAAACATGTGGGAGGTTACAATGCTTACACCTAATTACATGTATTATACTGGTGTGGAGCATTGGCCACTTATAAAGCACTTTACTTGAACCTTTTTGAAATTTTGAGTTTAAATAATTTCCAACTCAAAATACATGAAATGAACAAAGGCTAACTCACCAGGATGGTTTTGAAGTCACCTTCGAGAAAGTTTCTGAAAGGTGTGAGGAAGTTGATAGCAGAACTTTGAATTAACTCTCGCTCCGCTCCTCCAATTTGTTTCTCCGTCTCACCGCATTTTATCAGAGCATTTCCTGCAGAGGCCCACAAAACAAACAAAAGTCAATTATGAAGAACAGTACTGGACACTGCTGCAGCAATTGTTGCTTGCTAGTCTTGAATGGGGCTAAATACATTTTAAAATATCGGATGTATAAGTGTGAAGTATAAGAGGTTATAGTTTTGAGCAAGGTGACATTTAATGCGAGTGAGAAAAATGGGAACTGTAGACTCTGAAATTATAACTAAGAGAGTCTTTCTATGTAATGACACCAAAACAAAAGCCAAAAACACAAAGACTGTAATTAGAAGTCGCTAAAATTATAGCCTTATTTTCCAGTTCCTCTTTGTTGTGCAGCTTAATGTATTTCTCACCATAAGCTGTGCCAGGACCAAACTCATTTCCCGCCTCAATCATAGATTGGCCCAACAGCTCATGGTTATTCATCCTTGTGGGGACCTTTTTCTCCAGCTTCTCGTACACAAATTCTTCTAGTCGGACATCTGCAACAAGAAAATTCAATTAGAAAGTCATAAGACTACAGTTAGGCAGAAATGTGTCGGGAGGGGCTGGGGACAGTGAGCATAGTTAGTATTACACAACATAAAAAGCAATACATGACACACAATCAATTTAATGAAAACCAAAAATATAAATCTACTGTACGTCATGGGAGGTTTAAGAAGTTTTGTAATAAGCCTAAACCAGCAGATGGCCTGTCTGTTTGTTTCTTTTATACTGTTGTTGTTGTAAAGGAATATGGCATCATGGTGTGATGTGAGAAGGAAGCACAGCTGAGTTTACAGACTTCAAAGACTCAGCACATGTCAAACAACACCACAGTTTCAGATTGTAATGTTTTTTAAGAAAAATACGTATTTGTATCTAATATAAAACTCTTGAGACTTGGAAAGAGGTTTTAGTCCCATAACTAAAAGTGTCTTAATTAGGAAAAAGCAAGTTCAATCTATTTCAACAAACTCTAACAACAGTGTGAACTTACTTGGATTGGGTTGTAATAACACTTCTGTTTGCTTCATAATCTTTTCTGTCCATTGTTTAGTGTTTTCTGCTCGGATCAAAAGGTTCTCCAAGTGAGCATCCAACTCTGTCTTCTCGGCCTGGCCAAGCTTTTCCTCTGTAAACTGAAAACAATACAATGAGAGTAATCTACATTATTCCTAATACTCAAACGATTGCCCATGTACTGATCCTAAATCCCTATGAGTCTATACAACAGTAAAAATGAACTACTAACTAAGTCACGGCTTTAGCACTTATGTCATTTCTATAACGTGCTGCAATACAACTTGAGTTATTGAACCTAACTTTGATAAGGAACATCTGTCTACCCTGCTTGTTATCTTTAATACTACAGTTTATGGTTTTTGAGGCCTGCTTGGTGACACCTAGTTACTTAAGTTAAGTCTACTTGAGCAAGGCTTCACGCCAGGTTAATGACTCATCTATTTTGATAAAATACAGAAATTTATTGCACATTATTTTACAGTTAAAGGCATTCCGCTAACCATAACGGACTTCTAAGCCTCATAAAAACAAATGTGGTCAAGCAACGGGCTCCTGCTACTCGACTATGCTATGCTAAAAGCTAACTGGCTACGTTGGTTAGCATCAACTTCCACAAAATAACACGGGTGAAACTCACTTGTACCGCACGGCTCAGAAAAGTACCGGCGTCCGCAGCTAACCGCTTTACGTTAAAATCCATGGTACAGATGGGGAAATAAATACTTTATTCAAGTTTTCTGGTGTCAGGCTTTAATCTCCCATCCCAAAAGAAAATGTCATTGAAGCAACTTTTTGCTCGTAGTTCCACCCAGCTGTTGAGTCTGCCAAAGAGTGTGTAAAAAACAAGATGGTGTTAACTCAGACCAGACGGCGGAGCAATAAATCTAAAACGAGATAAAATAACGCTGAATTTATAAAGTTCCATTACAACAACCTGAATCTAATTAAAATTGTAACTTTTATTATTAGTAAATATTGATTTGTAATTTTATTTTATTTATTTTTTTATAGAAAGCAGTCAACGGGTTGTTAGTGGTTAAGCGACAACGTTAACTCAGTGCTAGAACAATCTTGACTAATGATTTCTCAATTTGAGATCTTTGTAAAAGGTTTGTTGCATTCGTGTCATGTGGGATTTTGAAGATTACATTAGCCTTGCCATATTTAGAAATTGTATAATTGGTGGAAAATATAATTAAAAAAAATATCTCTAATCGAAATAAAAAAGTGACAGATAGCCCAGTAGAAAATGCAGTTTTATTGTATCAAATGGTCTATTAATATTTTAGACTATCTAAAGACACTTTGGAGGTGTAATAAAACTTCAATGTATTATTTCAATATGGAATTTGACCTTTTTTATATGCACAAGTCAATGACAAAAAGACTTTGACGTGTTGTAAATATTTATAATATTTGGCAGTGGCAGTAAACCTCATTGACATGTAGCCTAAGTTTCAAATTACTATAAAATTGCAGAACAGTTTAGATAAATATAGGCTTATATTCACAAAGAAGGTTAACCATACTCTTTTGTAGAACAGACTACAAAATACATCGAATAATTCAGTTAGGCCTGTGGTAAAACTAGAAAACAATAATGACTAAAACATTACCACAACACATCCTGTATCTCTTGAATTTTGAAAGTGAACTTTTGCAGATTTGTAAAAACAAACAGTGTTCAGGCCTGGATGTGGTTATGCCAGCAGAGGCTGCTGCTACCTGCTGTGTGGAAGGAAGTCGGGGCCAGAGAGAGATGAGATGACTTCCTTTTCAGAAGAGCTATTGGTTAAATGATACCTGAGGGTTTATTTCTTCATGGTCTATTTGTCATTGTAATTTGGGTATGTCCTGTCATTAGTCATGCTTGTGTCCTGTTGCTGTTGCTTTAAGCAAACCTAGCATGACACTCAAATAAGTTGAGATACACTTATCCCTCACTTTGTAATTGACATAAGCTAATTAGTATTTTTTATAGTTACATTTACTGTACTTGCACTTTCTCCCTCTCTTCTTTTTCTTCTTCTTCCTTCCTTTTATCTTTTCCCTTCTGGTGTTGCCACAGCAGGTCACCTGCCTCAGTGATTTGGACATTGATTAGCATAGGCTTGGATGCCCTTCCTAAAGCAACCCTCTCCATTTATCCGGGCTTGTGACCAGCACAAAGACTAGACCTACACTGGAATGTGACCCTTTGTGCCTGGATTTGCACTTTCTGCTAAATATTTAGTTTTAATAACCTAGTCCTATACATTTTATATTTAATACTGATTCCTTTTTTTTTTTTTTTTTTAGAAATAGCAGCACCTATGAGAAGATTTGGCTTCTTTGTCTACCCAAGATCTATGTAGCACACACTATGTCAAAGATATCAAGTCTCTGGCAGTGCTTCATTCTTGGCCACCTTTTTGCATTGATGGGACAAATACGTTTTGAACACATAAATATAAGAGTCAGCACTTTTGAAGAAGGCGGGACAGCTCCTCGGAGGCTGGGAGTAGGTTGCAGTCTCATGTTGTTCCAGTAGTAAATCCGCACTTCTGTTCTTTCACTCTGATATAGCAGGAGAAGCTCGAGGGGATACGAAAAACAAAACCATGCTCAAGCCTCTCTTTGCTCAATTATTTTCTCATCAGGGTCAAGCACGTTTCCCTGGGATGAGGAAACCACAGCTGTCCACATTGAACACACACGGAGGAACAAAACAGACATATTGGTGTTACATTGTCTTTATTTTTACAAGCTTCTGTCCCGAAACACAGATTTAGTACTTTGACAGAGGAGGAAAATAGATTCAGGTTTTATTCAGCGCAACACTTTGGAACAAAACTGTCATGGACTCCTATATCAAAGTATATCTATGTCGTGAGAAACAAAGCCGTCTATAAATAGCTGATAAAAGCACATTTTTGAGTCAAAGTTGAACTAAGCCTGCTGATATTTTGCAACCACATTTTGTGCCAACTCCAGCAGCTCAGGGTATCTAAACGTCCGCTTCCTCCATGACTCAGGGATCCCCTCGAGACCAGTCTGAAACATATAGAAATTATGATTTTTAATGCAAACAGTATAAGCAAAAATATACAAATCATTAATCTGGAACCTAATGTGATTTGAGGTTGTTTTACATGGGTTCAAAATGAATGGACAAAGATTAAATGTAATTAGATAGACCAATCAGAAAATAGGTGGCGGTTAAGTGTTGCCAACAGGGGGCAGCAGACACCCAAGAGTTCTCAGCAAAGTCAAAGTAACAGCTCAAGAAAGAAGATGTTTTCCGTACATATACATTATTATGTACTAGTTCAAAGGTCTCCAAAACATTTTCAAAAAGCCTGAAAAAGCATAATATTGGACATTTAATGTGAATAAATTTTATCGTTAAGTTTCCAAGTATAAAACTGAAAGCAAAAATTTTAAATAGGCTAGTTGTACAATTCTGTGTGCATGCTTTATCCATTTGGTCAGTCACAGCCAACTAATAATATTTAGATTTCAACATGAAAAACACTAATACCACATTATAAATGAGGTTTGAGCAATTAATGTTTGGTAAAACAAATGATTACTAATGGTAACAATAATAACGCATAGCTTTGTTTCTCTCATGTTGTATGTTTCAGAGTCCTGTGCTGGTAGTGCTCCCTGAAATCTAACTGGCTGTATGTCTTTCCAATTGCGTTCAGAGACAGTTTAATGTATGCCCATTGGTTTTGTCACTAGGATATACATTTCAACAGGAAAAGACCAATTTTTTTGTATTTAACAGAAAAAATATATAGGATATTGGACCAGCTTACGTGCTTATGATCCTGTATTAAAATCTACTGCTGTTTCTCCAACCAGACAGTGTTCATGTGTCTAATCCATCTCTGAAATTACTGCTGAAGTCAGTCTTCCGTCTCAGTTGTATTTTGTGTTATTAAATTAAGCCTTGTCCAACAGCAAAGACAGTCTGGCACCATTTAAATTCCTCTTTCCCACAAGCTTTGAAACAGGCCTGCAACCTTTCTTCCCTTTTCTCCATTTCCCCTCTCCACTCCGGCTGCACGCCCACAGTGATTTACAGCCTGCGCCTCCAGCAGCAATTGAACAGTACCTGAGCCCCGAAGCAGGCTCCGATGAAGGATGCCCTGCTGGCGGTGCATCCCCCACAGCGCATGGTGTCCCTCACGGCCTCATCCAGCCGCTTCTGAGTGAGGACCCCATGGAGCGCCCCCTGGAATGCACCAGGCAGACCTGCACACAGAATACAAAAGAGTCATAATATCTACTGACATTTGTGGTAATATCTGAATTGTGTTTTCAGTGTCTTAAACAACATAGCCATGCATTTTAGCGCTGAAATCCAATATTATCTCATTAAACATTGTTTAAATCAAAAAGTCTGGTTTCAACATTTCATGCAATGTAACCAACAATAAAAAATTTAAAAAATTCTAACGCTCATAACCTTGAAACTATATTCAGCCTCCCCATGACCCACTGACTTAAATGCATTGCCATTATGTTTTTACATTTCCCTTTGCTTCCCTTATTATTACCCCCCCCCCCCCCCCCCCCCAGAATTCCTATGTTCTCTGTATTATTGTAAGACTGTATAGATCAGCAGCCAATAAGAGCATCCCTTATTCCAGTGTGTGATAATGTGATTGGTCAGAGGCATAAATCTATTAAAATCGTTAGTAATAAATCCCAGTGGTTCTAAACCTTCTTGTGTAACCCCAGGACCTGGTTTAACCCTGGTGTAGTCTTTAGTGTTGCATTCCTTTTCTGGGTTAGCCCTGATTTAGGTAATTTTTGTTTTTCAAAGCCAAACATATAAAGGCACTATAAATGATCATTTAACTCTACGTACCTCCTGCAATGTGCTTGCGTACCCCTAGGGGTCCCCATACCTCTGGCTGGGAAACACTGGCCTAGGTAAGCTATTGTTTTTCCAGGTATTTTTCTTTTTACAGTGTGCTACTAACATGTTTTCCTCAAATGTAAGAAATAAATGTTGTACTTTCCCTTTAAGTGGCTGTGTTTAACCTGAGACATGCAGCACAGCGGGAAGCAGCCAATGAGAAGAGAAAAAATGAGTAGAGGAGGTGAGGCATTAGGCAAGACATCAAAGCTCTACAAAGGCAAAACCAAGCCAAGTCCACAGACCTGGATCCTGCTGCTCCCTGCTGGCCTACCTCATGTGTTTGTGTACACCGCAGGTATGAGCTCTCGGGACGTCCTGGAGAGGTTGTCCTTTACCTGGCGTATTTGTGCTTTAGCAGAGACAAACAGAGAGTAGAAGAGCTTACTTTAATCATATTTATCATAGTATTTAGTGTAGCTACATTTGATTATCTATTCACTTCAATGCTGACTTTGCCTCTAAGATCAATTGCTTTCTGTGTTGTGCTCTGTGGATATAAGTGAGCTGCTTGTTTTGGAGATGAATTGAGAGCGGAAAAAAGAGCATAATAAAAGACTTCCTGCATTATTCAAACAACACTCAGATCAAATCCATCCTCGAGGAGTAAATAGAAAATGCAGCTACTGGCAGCAATTTCAGGTTCACAGAAAATGGTGTTTCTGCTTTCGGAAATGACACACTACTCAGCGCAGGGTTTACTGGATTTAGAAGAGATTTCAGCAATTGTATAAAATAATTCAATAACTCTTTTTTTTCTTTTTCCTTTTGGGTCACCACAGCAAATCATCTGCCTTCTAGTACGCAGTGACCCACATATTGATTAGGTCAGATGCCGTTCCTGATGCAACCATCTCCATTTATTCAGGCTTGGTTCCGGCACAAAGAGTACACTGCTTTGTGACCCACTGTGGCTGGATTCCTTCAAGGAGATATCTTATGCTTTTATTTATTTAATTTTTAATCAACCTCTGTCACCTCTGGAACAGCATTGCACATTAACTTTTATAAACATTATTTGACTAAAGAGAACATTTTTAATAAGTACTTTATTTGTGCCATAAAGAAACAGGTGAAGAGACCAGCAGAGGGCAGATCTTTATCTTTTTGTCATTTTTCTACAAAATGAAAATTTGCTGTGAGGAATCAGTGGAAAGAAAGATGTATGTTGTTTTTTGGATAAATAAATGAGAGCAGACTGGATGAAGAGGGCTTGTTGATTGGTCAGTGCTTCTTGGAGTGGGCGGGGGTTCGTGGAAGAGGCGGAGGTTTGTGTAACTAAGAGTTCTAAGGCTTCCGAAATTAAGTGCCAGCGGTTTTTTTTTTCAAGAGAGTAACATTACAACTACTTTTTAAAGGCTTACCAATCACTGCATTGTCCAGGTCCTGGGGGTTCTGTCTTTTTGGATCTTTAAGTTGATCTAATACAACATTCAGAACATTTGGATCTTGGCCATTTAGGATAAAGTGCTCCAAAATCCTGCCAAAGATAAACCAAGTCTCAGTCACATCTCTAAGTTTTATATCTGCATTTCTTTTGGTTAATAATCTTACCTTGCTGCAGCCAAAGTCACAGCCACACACGTATCATTGTTCTGAGTGACCCTGATAGCTGTCTCCACTTTGTACAACATCTCAGGACGTCCGGCAAACATGGCCACAAGAGGAGCAAGTTTAGTGATGCCATCTATTTGGCAATCTGTCTCCGAACCTATTGAGTGAACACATATACAGTTTAGTACACAAAAAACATTGAAATCTCTTGTCTGTTTAGTGGCGTTTACCTGTTTCCTCCTTGCCAGCGTCGACATTTCTCATGAACGCCTTCAGACTTCCATTCCTCCACGGGCCGTCGATGGGCAGGATCGCTTTGGGACCTACAAAATTGTTAGATAGATGATTTTTTAGTGTGGTGTGGGCTTTTATCTTGTCCCGACTAAACCTTGTCATTGCTGTGATTGACTGTAGCCTGGCCAGTCATTTGAATTATTTTTTTAATCTATCAAACGCTAAACCAGGACTGAACTAAGACTAAACCAGGAGTAAACTAGGACTGTGACACTAAAACAGGACAAAATAAGGACTAATCAAGGTCTAGAATGGGACTAAACAAAAACTAAACCAGGAGTAAACCAGGCCTACACCGGGACTTAACCAGAACTAAACAAGGACTAAATCAGGAATAAACCAGGACTAAACAGGGTGCAAACAGGGGCTAAACTGGAACCAAACCAGCAATAAAAAAAGATTAATCCTAGGCTAAACAATCACTTAACTAGACCAACTAAACTAAGATTAAAAAGGACTAAACAAAGACTAAACCAGGAGTAAACCAGGACAAAACTGGTACTGATCCAGGACTAAACCAAAACTAAACTTAAACAAACCAGAACTAAGCCAAGACTAGACCAAGACTAAACAAGCACTAAACAAAGACTAATCCAGGCCTGACGGTTCAAATCATGACCAAGTTTAGTCTTGGTTTGCTTTATGGTCTAAACCAGGACTTAACCAGGCCTAATCTAGGACCAAACCAACCCTAAACCAGATCTAAACTCAGAAAAGAGAAAAACTGGACCCAGGTTTTATTAAATGGGCTAAAGGGAATGAGAAAATCTGTTGTGGAGAAGATAGAGTCTGTATAAGCCAACACTAGAAGACCTCAGTATAGTTAAAACCTCAGAAGCCTTCCTTGCAGTCCTCAGGGATTCTTGCTCTCTGTTGTTAAAATGAATTACGACTGTAGTGCATTTACATGTTACTGTCACGGTAAAAACGCACCATGAAGACGAACAGGGAAGTCTGAGTGGATGAAATAAATTCACACAGAGGGCTTTCCCCATGGACAGATCGACCGGAAAAAACTCAGTCCACAGTGCTATCTTTCAGCAGGTAATGGTTTGTGCAGGTGGATATCACACTATTGGCTTGTTGTTTGTTACATAATACATGTTCCACAAAAACAGGTACAGTACCTCCTTTCTGCCTGTAAGGATCATTTAGAGGAAGATCGTAAACAGTCCCGGGGCCAAAAAACTCGTAGAAGCGTTTCGTCAGGTCTGCCACATCAACATCTGCACAAAAACAGATATTTTAATATTGTAGAGGTACATCTTACGTGTACAATAGTTAATAGTCGTTAAACAGGTAAGCTGCATTGTACTCTACAGCAGTGGTTTCTTAAGTGGTCTGTGTATGACCCACATAACCAAGATATTTTTCTCTTTTTAGGTTGCAGACCTTCATTTCACATGTAGGAATCAATCTACATTCAACCTCCCTGTGACCCACTTTTGAGTCCTGACCCACATGTTAGGAATCACATGTGATCTGATGGATGTTTGTAGGCTCAGTAGGTTACTGGTGAAATGCGGTCATGACAAGAAGTTGCCTTTGATGCTTCAATTTATCTTCATTACATTACTTTTATTTGTAGAATATGACAGTCCCATGGGGTTTGGCCTTAGTTAAAGAGGACATATGTTTTTTTTTTTCAGGCTTTTTGAAATAGTTTGGACACATTTGCATTATTATCTTACATTTTTTTACTTTAAATAATCTATATGTGAGTCTACCATTAAAAACGTGCAGGAGCACTTCCTTGTTTCACGTGTCTACATAGAGCAGTGAGACAGAGCAGGCTCAGCATACAGGATTACTCAAACAAGTGTAAATGATACAAACTACTACTCCAGGTATGTTATTGAGGTGCAAGCAACATTATAACATGGTTAAAAGCTAAAAAAAAAAAAAAAAGGTTAATGTGGCAGAATAGAGGACCTTTAAGGTCTATTACACTCTGTTTCTTTTTAGCTTTAAACTGAAATTATATAACATAATTTACCTCTAGGCCTAGTACAGTCTTGTTAATTTATTGAGATATTCCTCTGTACCTCCACAGCGACTGAGAGACTCCAATAGGACATAAGCCTGGTCTCCATAGCAGGTCTGCTCTCCTGTGGTCCTCCTGTAAAAAGGGTTTGCAGACTCAGATCTAAACTCTGGACTCGGCTCTAGATCTGATAGCACTTCTTTGAGCTTGTCTGGGTTGTAGATCCAGTGCATGGGCTGAGCTGGAAAGACATAAAAACATACACGTACAGAGTGGAATGGTGAGATTTTGTTTATACATGTTGTATCTGGCGAAATAAAACAGACAATGTGCAGGTTTTTATGTCCAATAGATCATAAAAACATGGGAAGAGGTAGCTATGTGTTTTGTATGCATCATATAGTACAACACATAAACCAGAGCTTTATGAGGCCCATGCAAATGAGTAAACCATCCAAGCATTTTATCTGCACATACAGATGTTGCCTGCTACATGATAATGGCCGTGCGTGGTAACAGACATTTTACAAATATCTGCAGAGACTTTCAGAGATCATTAACAATAAATAGCAAATACACAACCTCTCAGAGATGCAGGGTTAGTGTTAGGTACTTTGAGATGTACTTTGGTGCTAAGCCATGGACAGATTTGTACACAAGCAGAGCTTGTGTACAGTTTTAAAGTCTATTCTCTGAGCGACAGGAAGTCAGTGCAGAGACCTGAGGACAGGACTAATATGGTCGTACTTCCCGGTTTTAGTCAGGACCTGAGCAGCAGCGTTCTGGATGTACTTACAGCTCTCTTACAGCTCATTTACTGAGTCCAGTGAGCAGACTCAGTACTGCTCAAAACTGAGTCCATGATTACCACTAGATTTCTAACCTGACTTGTAGGTTTTAGAGAAAGAGACTCAGACACCTTCTCTTTGTTTCTGTGGGCCAAACATGATTATTTTAGTCTTGTGTGTGTTTAGCTGGAGAAAGATGCTTCTCATTCACTCATTGATCTGTTGGATGCAGTGACAGAGTGAATCCACAGGTCCATATTCACCTGCTGTCAGTGAGATCTGTAAATCTGAGTGTCATCTGCACAGTTGACATGGTAGGACACGTTATTGCTGTGTATTAACTGGCCTAAAGGGATCATGGAAAGATTTACCAAAATAGGGCCCTAGATACATATTTAAACATAGTGTTTTGATCACCAAAAGCACTCAGAATTAAGTCGTCCATCAAGGCATTACTGCTCCTCCCTGTAAAAATTAACTCCTGGATCTAACTAGCAAAAAAAGCTAGTTACTCTATGCATCAATTTATTTGGATCTTTATTAAGGCAGATTTAACAATGCTGGCTGCTCTGTTATTTATGGGCTGTAACAAAACATATAATTTGACATGCAAACTATACACAGTGTTGACAATATGAAAAGCAGTGTGGTTACATTGAAGCTATGGTTGTGGTCCTATGACGTGGTTTATCTTACCTGCTGCATCTGCCACTGCTGCCCCGATAATGGCCCCAACGGCTCGCTCCGCCACGCTCGCCGCCATCTGCTCCAGCCCCAGCAAAATAAACAACTCAGAATGAAATATTTTTGAGGGTTCAGTCCACGCTGAAACATTACCCTTTTTAAAAGTCTGTTTGTTGGAGACGAATGCCTGTAATTTTCATTTATTAAATAGAAATCCCACTCTCTGCTGGAAAATGGTCACATGTAGCCAGTTACTAAAATATTTTGACAGAATGGGTTTTCATTTCAGATTTTAAGACAAGCACAGCATCCGATATGTTCATGTGAAAAAGCCATTTATTTTTTTAAATACAGGTAACACTTAAGGGTAACTCACCATTATTAAGCATTAATAAAGCATTAGTAAACATGTCATTTACAATATTTTAATGAATAGGGTATAGATACTGAATTACCATTGATTTTGCATTGATGTACATGAGCTTATTACTCAACAATTAAATATTAATAACACTGTTCATTACTCACTGGTGCTTATTAATGTTGAATAACTGTTACAGATACTTAACATATTCTTTATAGTGAGAGTTATTCTATATTGTTACTAAAATATATTATAATATAATCATATTTTTTTAATCCAGAATCTATTATTATACTGTTACATAATCCACTTTCTTTCAAGTCCATGTTGAGCATTTAAAATTTTGTATGGTACTTAAAGATGCTAAAGTTACTTACCTTTGCCTAGAGCTTTCGGAATCCCACCATGTGTTATAAGACCCTGTCCCACACAGGGCTGTTTTCATGGGGGGCGGCCCAGTGACGATTAGCCCGGTCACTGATAAGCAGATGAGCACACAGCTGCGTGGAGACACTTAATCCCACCTTTTTGATGAATAAATGTATGTGTAATGCAATTTTCTGTTTTATATTCATGGTTTCTACATAGGCTTCCAGTTTATACAGTATACACCAGAATACTGTTATAAGTATTAATGCACAGAATGCATGAACAAGCATAAGCTCTGTGTCTTTAGCATTAGTGTCATGTGTTTAGCTATGAAAACCTATGGCCTTGGTCTATTTACATATTCATATTCACCACACATTCATACAACACTAACAACTCTGTAACACTTTAAAACAACTCACAACTAATTTATCAGGCAGTAATAAAGTATAAATAACTATGTATCCAACAATATTTTTATTTTTAAAACAGTTTATTGATACTGAATAATCACTGATGTTGACTTATTAGAATGAAACAATAATAACACACTGAGGAAGACCACAGAAAAAAATAAGCAGCCGAAACATATCAAGGTATGATACAAAATATGTATTAATTTAAATGGCAGGCCAAAGGAACCTTTTTGGACCAATAATAACAATGTTTATAACTCAGTGGTGTTTATAAATGTTGCAGTAATGCTTTTTAAATACTCAGTTTACTGTTTTTTAATCCTTAAATAATGCTTAATAGTTTGAGTTATTCTAAAGTGTTACCAATTATTTATCCACAGATAAATATGACTGCACTATTTCCAGTTTATTTCAAATTAAAACACACTTTTTAACACAAAAATACACATATGCAAATCAATGTCCCTTACAATTACTTCAGCTATGCAAAAAGTGCCTCTTACAACAGCACTCTAGAGCAAACTGATGTTGAATAAGTTGTGTGAAAAAACGTATGCATTTTGCTGGGGTCTGCACTGACTTGTATAGGTTTTAATGCAGATTGTCACTTCTCTTCCCTTGACCCATTGTCAGTGCCGTCATAGGTCATCATTTTGTCTGGTGTAGCAGCAGGAGAGCAACTTCTATCATAAAGTATTCATCCCAGCCAGCACAGGAACTGTTTACGTCCCTCTCCACAGGCAGAGGCTCAAAACCTGAACATCAGTGCTAAAAAAAACACCTCCTTTCAGTTTGTAAGACTGATGAACTCCTACCTATTGTCCTGAGACCTGAGATACTAATTTTGTTAGCACATGTTTAAACACAAGACTTTCTTAGAAGATTTAATGTCACATAATTTAGCATGCAGCACCATAAGGCATATTATTCTGGCTGTATTTTAGTAAAAACAGTTTATACAGACTATATTTTAGCTCAGGCAGGCACTCTTCATCACTCTCATTTGACAAGCCCCTCCTCTTCCTCTGTCCTTCCGGTCCATTGCGTCCAATGCACTGTTCCTCCCCCCCAGATGATGCCCTGCAATTGTCCAGCTAAAAAAAAAAAAAAAATCCTAAAAGGCCTTTGCTTGGTCTTTACTTATCCCCAGGTCTCTTGTGGGTATCTCTCCACATTGATTTCTCTGTTCCCCTCCTAAAGCTGCAAAATAGAGCGCTAAGTCTCGGGTCGGACCAATCAATAACAGTTAGAAAACAATGAACAAAAGAGCTGCGGTGATTGTCAGTAGAGGTTATAAATGGGGTTGTCACTCGAAGGGAAATTTACAGTAGGCAATGGGTCCATTACCAATTCCTCTTGCTGGAAATATTTAATCTATAAGTGCTATATATATATTTCAACAGATTAGAAGAGTAGTGTGTGTATATATAGTTGATTGCATTGATGTAATGAAAATATACAGTGGAAAATCCATCCAGTGAGATAACATGTCCTTCACAGAGGGGATAACATAAATAGATCCGCCACTGTCGCCAGATCAAGTGACACAAAAGCCCTAGAAATTACAGCCGGTGCAATAATGTGTATCAACCGAGTGGACAATGTAGCAGCGAGCGGCCTATAGGGGCTTTTGGTGGGCCATTGAGTGAGACAGCAATATCTCAAAAGTATACTGCAAACGGATTAAGCTAGAAAGAGGATACAAAACCGAGATAGAAGAAGCTATAATTCTGGCGGTCAGCAACATAACAGCTTTCTTTTTCTATACGGGGAACATGTCTGCCACAAACCAAAAAGTGCAACAGCCAGGCCGCTATTTTGAGTGTGAAGTTGTTCATTTGGGCTGCAGGTGTAAAGGCTGTGCGCCGCTTTCAGTAACTTCAGCATGTGTACTTGTGAAACAGTATCTGAAACTTGTCAATGTGGTTGTGGCATGCAGGTTTTTTAAAGGTGTTTTTATTTGAAATGTAAGGTTATGTGCATTTAGTTTGAATGTTATGGTATGGATTTTTATATTAATCAAATTAGCTTTACTTCTACCCCTATGGCCACCGGGGACAAGAAATATTGTATCTGCAAAACACTGCTTTTTAAGTCTGCAATTTTTTCATCTCCATATACATGAGAGGTTAAATGCTAGCTTCATAGTGACTGTATCTGTGCTTTGAGTGCTTAGCTCTCCTGAGCCGTTTCTAGATACTATAGGGGTCCTAGGCAAAGGTGACAACTGAGGCCCCATTAAAAATCCCTTATTTTTGAAAGTCCCACTACAGACTAAAACATGCTAACATGGCATTTGATAACATTTTACTAAGCATTGTTATAAGCTCTCCTATTGCCTCGTATCCTGAATTGTGGCCTTGTATGCAGAACAGTGGGATAATATAAGGCAGGGAGATCTGGGGGTCCTCCCCATGAAACTTTGAACAAAACATATGTGTTTTTATGTATTCTGATGCATTTCAGATCATAAATTATATTTTAAGCTGGCTTCAATTTATGGTTTTAGGAGAAGTGTGAAGCAGCATCATTTCAGTGGTTTGTTTTCTGTCTCTGAAACAGCTTGCCCATTATTATACAAATAAATGACCCTTTCAGCTCAGGGCCCTATAGGCAGTTGCATACCTTGCTTACCCTGTTGTGACGGCTCTGCTCTTGTGGGGCTGCCCCATGTTACTGTAGCTTCCTCCCACTGCCCATAGACATACATATATATGTTAGGTGAACTGGAGAATGTATATGTCTCATAGTGAATGAATGCGAGAGTGAATGGTTGTCTGTCATTGCTGTCCCTGTCTCTGTGTCTGTCCTGTGATTAATTGGCCACTGTCCATGATGTACCCCACCTAAGGCCCACAGTTGCTGGGATAGGCTCCACCTCCTGCAACACATTACAGAAGCAAATGGAAGAAAGTGACTGAATAAACTTGAAAATTCGGCATAATATCACTTTATAGACTTGTAGAATGAGTTTGGCATTTTTTTGTACACATTTGTGTTGTTGCCTGTCATATTTGTGTATTTTTGTTGCTGAAGCACTTTATTTTGTACTATGACAGTAATGAAAAAATCCTGGCACTAACTCCACATCTGCCATATGTGCCCAGACATTATCACGCTGTTTTCTTGGAAGCTCACACGTTTAGCCATTACCTCCTCATTCTGGCTCCCCTCCAGATGAAAGATTGCCGAAATAGCCAAAGTGTACATTTACGCACTTGAGTAAAATTATCTGTCTGAAATGCATCCCTTGAGCAAATTGGACGATTCAGTCAAACAAGCTTTTCTAATTTGATAAATATATGCTTGACCACAGTAATGTCCCGCTACAGCTGTCTTCTACTGTGTCCTCTTCATCCGGAGCATGTCCTGCATTAATCTGATAACTCTGGGGCTACATGGCTGTCCTTCCACTGCCGGGACAGGAAGCTGAATGAAACCTTAGACGAGGGAGATTTGCGGGCATCCATCCTCTCCTCACCTCGCCTGACATGCCCGCTATGCAAGCTGTGAAATCCAGTCCCCGGGATAGTTCAAAAGACAACAAAATGTCCTCAACACACCATGCCTGTCAGATCTCAATGCTCTGTGTGTAAACAATGGGACGGGGAGGTAACTGAGTCCAAATCTTCTCCAAAAATGGTGACAAGATTTGCAGTAGCTGTAATCCTTAGTATGATTCGCCAAGTTATTGTATTGAGTAACTAGATACTTTTACTCAAGTACTTTACTGAGTACATTATCAAAGCTGTTTTTTTTTTTTTTGTTTTTTTTTTGAGTGATTTTAAGGGTACAACATGTAGATATATGGATATAAATATTTAAAATCTCTAAATGGTTGAAAGTCATTTTTATGACAGGGTGTGTAGTGCACTAACCTCACAACTAGAATGCCCTGGTTGTGGTAGTAATAGTAGTAGTAGTAGCCAAGTTGTGGTAATAGTAGTAGCAGTAGAAGTAGTAGTAGTAGAAGAAGTAGTGGTAGTAATAGGAAGCAGTAAGTAGAAGCAGAAAAAGTAGTAGTAATAATAGTAGTAGAAGTAATAGTAGTAGTAGCAGTAGTAGTACTAATAGTTGTAATGGTAGTAGAAGTAGTAGTAATAGCAATAGCGGTAGAAGTAGTAGTAATAGTAAGTATTAGTAGCAATAGTAGCAGTAATAGAAGTAGTATTAGTAATAGTAGTAGTCATAGTAATAGTAATAATAGTACAAGTAGCAATAAAGGTAGTAATAGTAGTAGAAGTAGCAGTAGTAGTAGTAGTAATAGTAGTAGTAGCTGCTTAAGGATTCGTAGCAGCAGCAGTAGTAGTAGTAATAGTAGTAGTAGTAGTAGTAGCAGTAATACTAATAGTAGTAGAAGTAGTATTAGTGTTATCAGTAGGAGTGGTAGCAGCTCTTTACTGTGCAAATACAATCATTTGCAAAAGTAATTTCTACTCAAACCAGTTTTTAAAAGCTTTATACTTTGACTCATGTAATACGTGTGGAGTACTTTTACTTGAGTACATATTTTGAGTACTTCTTCCACCTCTGGTTTCTCTATCTCTGTTTCAACTTAATACCATTACAGTCACATTTCCTTGTTAAATAACACTAGGCAGTAAAGCTACAGTTATAGTTTTCGCCTTTAAAAAACATCATATCATATATTTTCATTATTAACCAAATGACAGCTCTGTACATATGTTTGTTACATATACATATAACCATAAACTCATATTTACTTGACTCATATTTACTTGACTGGTCTTTAGGAGGCTACGGCTGTCAATGGTGTGAACAGCTCAGCAGAGATCAATGGAAATAGTATCATCCTTAAGTGTACTGCAGGTGCACTCTTTGGCTTCATATACCCACTGCGGTCCTGCCTCTGTGCCGCTCCGGTGCATCAGCTCAGGCCTAATTGTCTTGTTCAAGGGCAATATGATACTCAGCCAGGACTTTCAGACAATAATCTAAGACAGTCTGCCTGCGCTCTTACAAAAACGGTAAGGAGAATAGCATAAAGTATATAGAGAACTGCAAAACCTCCTTTTCATTCCCAATGAGTTATTTAATACTGAGTGGACAGGGGGTCTGAAGTATTCATTCATTCATGTTATCACTGGACAATGGTCAGTTAGTTGTATTCAGCTCACTTTATGTATATAGCACATTTTACAAACAGAGACAGTTTGCAAAGTGCTGCACAAACAATGATAAATGCTCTATCTAGCCATACTGGTCCCCATTAAAATAACAATAATAATAATAAAAACACTAAAAACAAATAAGAGGAATAAACTAAAATAGCAATAAATAGGCTAAGTTAAAAAAAACAAACATAAAATAGATAAAAACAAAACAATAAAAGACACAGTACCACAACTCACACTGAGTTAAAAGCCAGAGAATAAAAGTGGGTCTTAAGATGAGACTTAAAATATTCATCTGTGAGGGCCGTTGTTACATGGGGGAGGGGTGTGTGTGTGTGGGGGGGGGGGGGGTGGGGGGGGGGGGGGCAGAGTGTTCCACAGTTTGGGGCTGACTACAGAGAAGGCCTGGTCCCTCCTGGTTTTAGGTTTGATCTTAGGAACCACAAGCTGGAGCTGGCCCTCGGACCTCAGTGCATACGCTGGTGTGTAAATTTGTATGAGGTTCGTGATATACTGTGGGGCCAGTCCATTCGAAGCTTTAAAAACAAACAATAAAATCTTAAAATCAATTCTAAAACTTGTCTGTGTATGTCTCTGTAAGCTTGATTCATTCACCAAGGACAGTTTAGATTCACTGCTTCACCTACACTCAGACTCCACTCAGACTGAACCCATGACCTCCTTGCTGTGAAGCAGGGGCGCTAACCACTCTGCCATCACTTACCCCCAAATGTCACATAATGTAGCTGCAAATTAGCAACACCACGTATAAAAAGGGTCCACAGTATCACAGGGAGGTCACGCAGACTCCACTCAGAGAGATCGTCGCAGGCTGGCCCAAGGATCCAACCCGCAACCTCCACTCTGCCACTGTGCATTCCAGGTGAGATGTAGATTAGGGTGACCAGATGTCCCAATTTGATGGGACATCTCAGTTTTAGGCTTCTAGCCCCATGCCCCAAAGCATATCTGCAAAATCACTATTATGTCCCAGGTTTCAACAAACCAGTAGTCCCCATTTTAACATACAGAAAAGCATAGGAAACTAAAAAAAAACAACAACAACAACAAAAAAAAAAAACATTTGTCTAAAGACTTTTATTTTATTTTTTTTTATCAATAAATTGCCATTATAATAAAAGCTCAGGCCCTAGAGTCATACTTTGAATTACATGAAAGAAAACTGTATGGATTTCAGAAGCTTTTTTGTCGCTTGGTGAGTTCAAATACACCGTGATTTGTGAAAAAAAAATATGTGTCCCAGTTTTTGGGTCTAGAAATCTGGTCACCCTAATGTACGGTGTAGGGTGACCAGAAACACCCAAAGACTATTCGGTTAAATAGGGACGTCTGATCACCCTACCTCATTTTATAAACAAACAATAAACCTTGAATTCTATCTAGATAGTATATTAACATATTCATGGCTATTATGCAACTGTATAATCAGAATATGAGGATGAACAAGGAAGATATAATGGGCTAGCAATATCTATTTTAGGAGGAAGTCATGAGCTGTCAGTAACTGCTGTTTTTCCTGAAAGTTAAATGTCACAATGTCAGCAGGGCAGTAACGCAGTTGGCTGTTAAACTACAACATAATAGTTTTGCTGACAACATTTACAGTTTGATTGGAAGCAGCATCATTCATAACAAGACAAATGTGCTTGATAAACACAAGTATCCAAGCAAGTGGCCTTTATTGAGAACGTTTTTGCACAATACTGCCACCTGGTGTAAATTTACAAACGCAAAAACGCAAATACGTAGGCCCATTTAAAACAAACAAACAAACAAACAAAATAAATAAATAAATAAATAAATAAATAAATAAATAAATAAATAAAAAAAATAAACATAGCCTATTAGGTAAAATCAGTACGAAATTTTTATGAGTGTGTTGGTTGCAGCCAGAGCAGACTTATTTTTTGCCTATTGTAGACATTGCATATATTTTCAGCCATGACAGGTGTAAATGTACATAAGGAAATTATATTTGCAGTAACTATAACAATGTAGACTCTGTTTAGCCCATAAACAGCTGCCTGTACTCTGCTTTAATCAGGACGAACTTATCAACTTAATTATTCAGCTCACTGATTAAAGATATGCATGCACACAGACAAAAGCTGCTTGTAGAGGTGTGAAAATAATATGCTTTGTTATATTTTTATATAGTGAGTCAGCCTCTGACTCTGCGGTGTAGTTTATAGCAACGGTGTCTCTTTTGTGTAATAGCGGAGAGCGGAAGAGGTGAAGAAGTGTCTTAGGGGGAGGGCGCACTGGGAGAGAGAGCGACAGAGGAAGAGGGCAGTATCCACACACGGCTTCACTTCAGCGGACTGTCATCCCAGGAGCGGCAGGCAGCAGCAGCATCACCACTTCACCCCCCTCTTTTTTTTTTAAACCGCTTTTTTACGCACAGATCTAGCATGGATACAGTCTGAAGCGGGCTGTCGACAACGCAGCGGTGTTTTTTTGGACATTTCTGAAGCCTGACGGGGCTCGTGCACTCACCATAATGATGGAGTATTGGAGGCAATGCGCGCTGTGGTTGATTAACTGCAAGGTGCTCCCAGCCAACCACCGGGTGACATGGGAGTCCGCGCAGGTTTTCGACTTGGCGCAGACTCTCCGGGACGGGGTCCTGCTTTGCCATCTGCTCAACAACCTCAGGCCACAGTGCATCAACCTGAAGGAGATCAACCTCCGGCCGCAGATGTCACAGGTAAGCGCCCATCTGGACCGCTGTTTACCACAACTTCACCCCCGAAAAACAGCGGTCCTCAAGCGAGAGCCCACCGCTGCGCTTTTGGTCTGTCCTTGGAAAGTGGTCAACAGTGTCAACAAACATAACCGATCATATAATGTAACCATCGCAATAAACCTTTCTTATCCTGAATGAAAACTTTTAACATGTGGGGTTAGTAGTTTCGTACGACAACAACCACACCTCATTGGAAGAACAGTGATTTAAAGTTATCCATTGCCTAATTATTAAAGTCCCTCCCTATGCCACGCGTAAAAGCTAAATATACATCTTACCACAGATTTGATGCAGTTTGTTAAAGAATATTTATCTTGGTTAATCTTAAATGTCTGCTTATAGGCTAAACACTAAGCTTGTAGTGTAGCTTAAGATAACGGGAAATCACACTCGAGATAGTCATCTTTTTCTAGTTAGGGATATTATGTGAAGACACGTGCGTAGATTAACAATACTTTTATGCCGAATTAGAGATGAGCGTGTCTTCTTTATAAAACGATATTTTGAATTACTGTGAGTGTTTATTTGTTTTTATGCTAAGCACTTAAACTCTTAAATTTGACAGAATGTAAACGTAATTTCTTCAGAGGTAGAAGTGCACCAATGTCACGCCAGATTTTAGATAAAATTGTAGAAAAATAACAATGACAAGGCTTTTAATCATTTCATAAGGGATTATTTACACCACTTACATGTCTGTAAGTAAATAATACGTCTAATTAAGTGAATATCTATATAGATAAACACTCCCCACTCTGCCCCCTAAAGGTGAAAAGGTTAAAGGGTTATGATGTGAAGCTTTGTCTTGGCTGGGGAAGTGTGCATTGTCACAGGATTAATTGCATGCACAATCCTATTTTCCACCATCCCTTTTAATTGACAAGTCATTACTATAGGCTGCATGCATCAGTCTTAATAAAAATAGGTTGATAAACGCAGTAGGTGGAGGTGGACTGTGGCCATGTGGCTCCTGTTTGCCTGATACCATCTGCTTCAATAACAGGACAGCCGGAGCCAGATTAATAATACTGTATCTGTGAATCTCTGTGTTTCTGGCCCGGTGACAACAACACACACCTACTAAGTCTGCAGGCCTACTGGTGAAAAAGTAGACTGTATATATAAAAAGTGATGTATAAATGTGACCATTAGCCACCGTTGCAAACTATGAATAGTCAAGATGGTTTTGATAAGTGACAACCAGTCGACAGCATGTGTGTAATGTCAGAGCCTGGTTAGAAAACATTACTAAGTGTATTTTGTTTAGCAGTTTTATTTAATAAAGAAATGAGCATATATAATTACCAGCGCTTGACATTAACTTTTTTGTTTACTGGCCATTTTTGATAGTGTTCTATAAGAGTTACTAGCCATTTAGATTTTTTTGCTAGCCATAGATGTTAAAATATTGATTCATGTGTAGTATATCAGACAATAATATGTTATTTTTATTGTAATTATTTCAGAAAATACCACTGAAAAGGTACTTTTTAAAACAATAATTTATTATCAAAAAGTGTCAAAAAGTACACGTTTATTTAGACTCTGGATCTGTACATTTTTGCTTTTCTGTCCTTTTTTGTATTATTATTATTTACATGTTTTCAATTAAAGAGTTGGATATTGTCTTTCTGCTGATGATTTACTATAGGTTTTAAATTACATTATTTAAATAAAACAATTCAACCAGACAAACCTATGCGCATTTGGCCGGTTGGCTGGTGTCAACGTCAAGCCCTGATAATTACCATAAAAGCAGCTACAGGGATCTCAAGTGCAGTAGTCTTTGTACCAGTCCCAAGCCTGGATTAATAGAGAGGGTTGTGTCAGGAAGGGCATCAGACAGAAGAAGATGTGTTTTAAAATAAGCATCATTCAAACACTATGGTTTATTTAATCCAACAGTCTCCACAAATCTTGCTTTTTAAGTTCGCTTTGCCAAATGGAGCTGACTATCAGATCTGAATAAAAGAAAAAATTGCTTCTCTTGACACCAAAAATGCGGGCGCTACTGCTGGAGGGGTCTATAGACTACAATAAGTGCTCTCTGATGCAAAGTGGGTAGATTGGTCAGTTTGATACAAATGTGCGGTGCAATTGATGGGGACAGGGATTAGGTTATTTCCTGGAAAAGCACTCTGAAGTCTGAAGACAATGTCACGGTGCGGCGGTCAATATCATATGGAGACACTGCGCTCTCAGAATTAGATTGGTCAGATCAGTGGACACTTTCAACAAGCGTAGAGCTACACATAATTTCATCAGTTTTACAATCTTTTTGACAGTATTGGATTTGAAACGGTAGAAGCTGATTGGTCTGGACTGGCTGTTAGAAGTTAGCCAATAGTGGAAGTGCAGAGCTGTCGATAGTTGGTGTTGACATAATGATATACTAAAGAGCTGAAGTGTTGAAGTCCAGTGGATGTGACTGGGTCCTGACTGGGTTATTTATAGTGAGTTTGTTTTCTGCATGACTGACCGGCTTACTCACTTTGTGGTCCAGTGATGATTCCACATTCACATTCAGATTAACACACTGCAAGTTGATGTGTGAGCATCTGTAGCAGTAAGTTATGAAGTGTGTTTTAGAGCGATACTTTTCAATGGACAGCTTGTTTATTTAAGGATCATCAACCGGGGTAAAAAAATAAAAAAATCTTCCACTAACAGTATGCAATCTTGCTTAGATTTATTGTTTTCTAAGATATATTTTGGGCTCAAAGGCTTATGGTTAGTTCCCCTGTCTGTGACGCAGGAGTTCAGGGGTTTAAGCCAAAAACTCAAACAATATGTGCCTGTCTAAATCCTGGATAAATGAAGAGCATTGAATCAGGAAGGGCATCTGGTGTAAAAAAAAAAAAAAATTAAAAAACTACCAAAGTACACTTGTGAATGATTTTCTGTGGCGACCACTGAAAGAAAGAGAGCAACCAAAAAAGACTTTTTGAAGCTTGGATTAGATGCCTGTTGTGTCGCCTCCTGCTGGCGATGGTGAGGTATTAACAGAGCATTAAATGGATAATTAGCATGGCTATTAGCAACATGATGCCAGTGACAGGAATTGCTGGAAGTGCTGAAATTATCAGAATGAGTCCGGTGATGGTGTATGGGCTTTAGAAACGTGCAAGAGCTCTTCCTAGTGTCTCATGTCCGTGTCGAGCCGTAAGACCATGCATTTGAGTTCTTGCAAAAGAGACGGCATCAGCACACAGGCTTACTCAACATGTGTAAATGAAACAAAATACTACTGAAGGTATGTTTTTGAGGTGCAAACAACATGATAATATGGTTAAAAGCCCAAAACAGTATGAGCATAATAGCTTTAAACTATTACTACTCCTGAACAGCATCCAGTCTGTGATATCCTGTGAAAAAGCTTTCTCCTTTATTATACATACAGTGCAAATTTTTCATTTACTAATCAAGGTAACACATTGTATCTCACGTCCATTCATTCTCATTACCTTAATCCATAGACTGCCTGAGCTGCAGTAAATAATGTTGTTTTCCTTATAACAGGTATTCACACATGCATGTAAAAATATCTATCCAAACACACTGAGGGTTTATTGCACCAATGTCAACAGGGTCACACTAAATTTTGTGATTTATTTCATCTTTAAAAACTTCCTCTCTGATTAATGCACATAATGCAGGTCAATACTTTTGAAGTATATATCTTATTTTTCTAATATCATGTAGCAATAAAAAACACAGTGTGATGCATGCCCCTCCCTTTGTCTCCCCAAAGTTACATTTACATAACTAAGGGCGGAGTTGCTTCCCCTTATACCTGCATAATTCATGAAGCCCGTGGCAGCTACTTTATCATTGGCCAATGTTAACACATGGGACGCCACCGAGGCCCCACCCTTGGGACCCCTGAGACGGAGAGACAAAGGCAGTGAAGGGACTCTGTCTGGCCTCTACACATGCATCTCTGAGGACATAAAGGGCTCTAAAGGGTTCGCCCGCTGCGCCGTGGTTAGTGGAGTAATTAAAACACAATGCATTTAGGTGCTCTGGAGAGTTGTGGGATGTTGGCATCAGGGCAGTCTGACTTTCTGCAAAGCTGAATTATGTTTTAGGACATTAGTATTTAAAGTGTTCAAGTTAAAAAATTACTATTCCAGATACATCAAGTAACAAAGAGCCTGCACATTATCTGTAAACATCATAAAAATACAAGAAGATAACAAAACAATAGCTTTTCTCTTCTGGGGTTGCCACAGAAAAACATGAACCGCCTAGATAGCTGTGATTTGCGTATTGATATAGCATTGGTTTTATGCTGCATGCCCTTTCAGACACAACCCTCTCTCCATTTATTCGGGCTTGGAACCAGCACAAAGAGTATACTGGCTTGTGATACATTAAACATCTAAATATTGGACATCTAATTACTTGTAAGGAGGCTGCGTATGTTTTGCAGGATAAACACATGGCTCTGTGGCTTGTTAGAAGTGTTACAAATAAAGTTTTCAGATTTTAGGATCAGTATAACACAATATATTCAGCTTTGATCAGCATTTTATAACAGTTTAATGAAAGTGTGAGTCTAGACGCAGACTGACCACAGCTGCTACCATGGCAGTTTGCTTTTTTTATTAGGAAAAAAAAAAAAAAAGGCACCACATAATCACTAGCTGTTTTTGTCACTCAGTAAAAGTCTGGGGTTTTGCGTTTTCTGAGGAACTAAGGGATTGCAGTCATGGGGCAATGAGCAGTTGGCGTGGTTAACTGTGCTTGGTTAAGTTCTTCCCGTTTTGTGTCGTACAAGTTTAGTTAAACATTGAGATTTATACAGTTGGTAGTGGCATGTTTTCTCATCTCTGCATGAGATTGGGGAATTGTCTGTTTTAGCATGTAAGCCATTGATGCATTGAGTTGCCTTGGTAAAAATCATACATAAAGAAAGCTTTATACTAAAACAAAGCAGTGCTGTGGATCCACTGAAGAATAATTATGTAAAACTCTCTCAAAATCTTCCCCTTTGACACAATTTTCCTTAAACACTTTCTTATAAATTTCATATCCCAGCTGATCACATTGCCACCAGCAGCTGTACCGAGAGCAGTCGCACAGGAAATCAGGAAATGGACGAGAGGAAGGAAGTGAAACTCAACGTGCCCCCATTGAAGCAGAGACTTGTCAGACACCAGAAAGACAGCGGCCACTTCATGTAGCAGAGTTCAAAGACTTCATGTCTTCATGCAAATGTGGAAAGCGAGAGAACAGTATTAGTAAGAGTGAAGTCTTAGTTTTAATAAGCACCAATATACTGTATCTGTGAGAAGCATTTTAAAAATGAACAAAGTGTGGAAAGATAACAAAGTCTGATTTATAACTTTAGTAGATGTAGGGTAGCTTTAAAAATGATATGTCAGTGAGTTTTTATGAGCAGTTTTCAAGCTATATTATCAAAGTAAATTTTACCAAAGAAAAGGTAGCTATTCAAGCCATTCAATTAAAATTTATTTAACACATAAAGCCAACCACATCAACAAATTCCTGCTTTTATTTTATTAAAGGCTCCCTATTATGCTGAAATGACATTTTTGAGCTTTTAACCATGTTATAATATTTCCAGCTCAAAAGCATACCTGGAATAGTATTTTGTTTCATTCATGCTTGTTTGAGTAATCCTGTTTGCTGAGCCCGTCCCTTCTGAAGAGCTGGAAAACGCTCGGTCTCACAGCTTTACATAGACACGCAAAACCAGGAAGTGCTCCTGCATGTTTCTAAAGCCCGTACACCATCACTGGACTCGTTCTGTTCATTTCAGCGCTTAAATTGCTGTCACTACAAAGCAGTCAGTTCATTTATCTATCTGTTAGCGTCATGTTACTAGTTGTGCTAAATAGCCACACCTAATCCTAATGTTCTCAATCTCTGCAAAGTTAAAACAGCTCCCCAAAAGAAGACGTTTTCCATTATTATTATACATTATTTTAAGATATAAAACAGAAAATACTAATGCAAAGGTGTCCTAAATTATTTCCAAAAGCCAGAAAAAATCATAATATATGGCCTTTACAAATACATAACATCAAATCGTAGCAAAATTACCTTAAACTTGTGTCTATGATAAGCAGCAGTACTAGTATTAGCAGACTAACAGCCTATGGGAGCGCCCCTTAATTGAAAGCAATTGTCTGCATGCATATGATCAGCCAACTCTTGCCGATAGCTGAACATCTCTTCAAATCATTAATAATAAAGCATCAACAGATAATAGGAGTATGGGAATATCTGGCTGATTGGGGAGCTCCGCTAAATGAACATGCTGGAGACTTGTACATTAGCATGGATACAGATAATGCATTTTACATGGATTGTGCTGAATGTATATTTTATCAAGTTAAGATGACGCACTGTACTGTCAAACAATAGAGAGATAAGTTGCTTTCCTGCGGTGAACTGGCAGTACAACTGGCTTCAAAAAACAGACATGACTTGTAGAGAAAATACTGCAAAGATAAAAAAAGGCACAGAAGAGCTTCATTCATTTGGTAGCTGCGTAAGACGTGAGAAGCATGTTGCAGCATAGCCTTGTACAAATAAAGTGTAAAGTGAGTTAGCTATTGCACAAGAATATGTTATTGTGTACGTTTCTGCTAATAATGGCAGTATGCAGCAATACCAATATGACTTTGTAAGACCTGTGTTGCTAGTTTCAGGTGTGTAAATGTGGTCAGTGCTCAGTGATTGACTTCTGCATTACCTGACAGCTTGCAACCTCTTTTCAGCTCCTCAGAGACATATTTGACTGACCTGTTATTCATGTTTTAAGCCTTTTTTACACATGCTCTTTGACTTGTCAGGATAGTCATACATGTTGGAAAAGCAAGGCAGGTAACAAAATCTATTGCAGTGATACTGATTTCTATAAAACGTTGAAGAAAATCTGGTAAGAAGGTTTTTATTAAATCATGTTGCGTTTGATAATTCATTGGTTCTTGGTCTGTTGTGTGTGACACTACTGTATTTCATGAATAAAGCAGAACTCAACTGAACTTCAAGTCCAGCTGACTCCTTTATGATCCCTTGCTCAGCTTTACTTTCATTTTCCCCTCTGTGTATCAGTACAACATTTTTCTGCAATTTGGCTATGACAAAAAAATAAAAAAATACAGCCATAGCTTGCTTGTTGTTTGGCTAACTGTGATGTGCCGCTTTCTTGCCAGACTCGAGACTTCCTTGACACTAGGTTGGAGACACTCATACTTACAAGTGTTGTTTTTGGCTGTTTTCAGTGTGTAAAATACTATCCAGTCTTTGGTACCTGCTGCTTTTGCTTCATAGAAACCCTTTCCTATGTAACTGCATAAAAAGCTCAGTGGATCTTCACTTTACTGGCGTGGCTTGAGCGGCCGTTCTGCTCGCCTTGTTCTGTCAGTTTGTGGGGAAAAAAAGCAAAAAAAGAAAACGCTCTCCTCAGGGTTCGTTTCTATGGGAACAATAAGACAGGTCCAGGATAATTGGGCAGTTTGTACCACGGTCCATACTTCATACTTAGCCCTGTCATCATCCCATTACATTCAACCCATTGTATTTGCATATTAATACTGTATATGTTCTTTTGCTTTTGTATTTTTCTCCTAGCGTGTAGTGGTGAACATTTTGTCCTCAAAGTTGATGTGCTAAAAGCAGGAAAAATGGGCAATTTAAGGATTTAAGTGAGTTTGACAAGGACCAAATTGTGGTGGCTGCATGGCTGGGTCAGAGGACGTCCAAAGCTCTTGTGAGATCTTCCTGGATTGTAATGGTCACTATCTAAAGTAGAAGTTAGCGCTGGTTAAGAAAGGTGTCAGAATAACCAGTGCATCGTATTTAGTTGCATGGGGCTGCATATCAGGCAGGTGGTCAAAATATTATTGCAGATTGGTGTATATTGAGTGCAATTTAGCAGGCTGGACACAGATTGTCAGTCCCTTAATGACTGTCCAGAGCAGTTCTAGCTTGAGGTTGCCAGAGTCCATTTATTTTGAAGGAAGGATTGCACCTGTCATTTTGTAAACACAATTTTATTGCAGCCGCGCTTGGCCCGCACATTGGCACAACTCGAGGCATCACATCCCCCCCAGTTTTACTACTGAAGAGAAACCTAATGCAATCGCGCTGGTTTGTTCTGCTTTGTCATTGCGATGACAAGCATATTCATGGTGCGGATCATACACAGTGACACTGGAGCTCATGTTGGGAAGACAGTGTGCTTGTGTGCAAACTCGTGCAAGTAATTAGTGACCATTGCATCACCAAGGTAACAGGCTCATACTGCGGCTGCTGAAGGCTTCGCACATTAAAGATATGTATAATGTGCTTTATTAGTGGTGAGACCAGCACTGTTGTAGGGTTTGGTGGCACTGAGGTTGAAGTAGCAGAGGTTGTTGAGGTTCTCTTTGGGAGCGACGAGGATGGATTAGATTAGGAATGAGTACATCAGAGGGACAGCTCATGTGAGATGTTAAGGAGATAAAGTCAGAGAGGCCAGACTGAAATAGTTTAGGCATGTACAGAGAAGAGATAGTGAATATATTGGTAGAGGGATGCTGACAGGAGGCCTAGAGGAAGACCAAAGATAAGAAATATGGATGTTGTGAAAGAGGACAGGAAGTTTGTTGGTGTGAGAGATAAGGCTGGGTACATGATACCTTTGTGGTATCGAAAGAAAAGTTATAATACTACCAGAATTGAAAAAAAAAAAAAATTGATTCAATACCAAGTTTCAGTAGTGTTCCTTTGCATGTATGAATCAGATAATTAACAGAATACATCATACAAACTACCGGTTTTAACTTACAACTAAGACATTTGCTTAAAAAATGTGTCTTTTATTCAATATTATTGTGTTTTATGACTAGGTATCTGAAGCAGTATTGAAAATCAGGTATTGTGCTGGTGTCAAAAAATCTGAACGGTACCCAGCCCTAGTGATAAAAGAGGGTTAGATGGAGGCCGAAGATTTGTTGCTGTGGAGTCCCCTGATAGGGAAGAGCCAAAAGGAGAAGAAGAACAGAACTCTATGGAGATGTTATTTGCAGATATATCTGATAGAAGCAATCAATGTTTATTATGTTTTGAATTCTAGCTTGGGACCTATTGTTATTAATCATTGTTGAGTGCTCTAAAAGCTCTATCAAAATCAATAGAGTCATCCATTGCCTTTACTGGAATGCACCTCATTAAATTGCATGTGTCGTAGCTGTGAAAATGGCAATACATAACTGGAAGTATAAACAAAATTAACAGTTATTTATTCCTAGCTTGAAAAGTCAAAGGTTAGATGGTGAGTGACCAGTGGAAATGTTGTGTATCCAGAAACTATATGCAACCGCAGTCATAGCCAGCAGCACTGTCAGAGTCACTGTAGTGGAAACCTGCATCAAGCCGAGTGCATCCAGCTCTGAAAGAAAAATATTTCACTAACAAACATTTTATATCTGCTCTAAATCTGTAAAATTTACGGTAAAATGCTGTCAGCTGTGGTTGCCAGAACTTTACTGTAATAAATCTGATGACAGTATACACATTTTATGTCAAATTTAAGCGCATACAGTTCAGTATATGAAGGTTTGTATGCAAAACATTTACTGGTCTTAAGCTCTCCAGCTGATTGTCCTCTTGCCTCCTGCAGCAGACCTACAGCATTGTACACAAGGTGGAAGTGATGGATGACCTCTTGTCTATTGAAAATGGAAATGTCCTTATTTGTGTAATGGAGATAAACAGAGCAGGAGAACAAAGCCCCAAGGTACAGTAACCCAAGCAAATGTGCCTATACAAACACATAGAACTGTCACTGAATATAAATATACTGGCTCTGTATACGGCTTTGTGGATATTGATATTGTTATTATATAGCACCCAATGTGTAAAGGAAGGAGTTGGCTGGCTGTTGAAGTGAAGTGGAAGCTGCGGCGTTATTAACTTGTCCAAGAAATGGAACAGATACAACAGTACAGGATGGATGCCTTAGTTTAAAAGTGGACAAAACCTATGGGACTATGGGGTATCTATTTCCTAGTACCGTTGTCATTAATAACAAACATTTTTTTTACAGCATTGATCGTACAACAGAGACACACTCACAGTGGGAACAGTTTTTCTTCCGTTAATGAGAATCATGGACTGACTACTGATTGTCTGTGGAGATTCTTGGTTATCCAGGTCACTGTAAATGAATGGTTCATAGTTGTAGCAGTAGCCAATGACTATGTTCAGATGTTTTTTGCAAAAAACAACTACTTATCTCCCAATGAGTGCATTATATAAAGGAATAAATAAAGACTCTGGAGAGATTTCAGTTTTACCTGCCACTAACTGCAAAATTAGTGGCAGGATTATTTACATATAATGATTTGGCGTATATTTTTCTCTGGATTCCCTTGCGTTCTCTCCATTTATCCAGGCTTGGGACTGGCACAGAGGGTACATTGACTTGAGACCTCTGTGGGTGGATTTTGTCCAAAACTAGCAAGTTCTTCAAATTGTCTGTGAATGCAGGTGAGCCATGGACAATTGGCATAACCATTTTTATTTTATATATTGGAGTTGATGATATCTCCCTCATTTTTAAATTCCACTAAAAATCTTAAGTTAATTTCCTATTCTTTCTATTCTAGTTGCTTTACTTTTAAAATCTGAATTATGAAGAACCTTTAAATCCAAAATTAACCCATATTCTACATTACCAGCCTAATATCATTGGGCACACACATAGACCAAAACTAAAGGATTACCAACCAGTGTCAAACAGCATAACACAGCATTATTCACACTTACAAAACACCATACAATAGAGGTTAAATCAGGAGGAAACTCTAAAGCCCATTTACGCCCAAGGGTACTGCTTGTGCATTTAAAGTGTACATTTTATTCTGTGACATTCACCCTGTAAACCCCAGCTCCTTACCCTTTGAACGCCTTCTTTTGATCAAATTACACACAATTGAGCTGAGACTACTTGACCTCAATGACTGTAGCCCAATGGATTCATTCATATCACAGAGCACTGTAACAACTAATTCAATTCCCTTATCCGGGAGGGCGGGGGGCGGGAGCGCACGCTTTGTATGTATGCGGGGGTCAGGGGGTTAAGACCAGGATTTAATAGAAAATGGCTGACACTTAGCACTGATGTGGGGGAGGTAGAAGGTGCAAGATGATGCATGGAGGGAGCTGGGGTTTACATTTGACCCTACTGTCAACACAAGTAGAAAGTGTGTAAAAATGATCATAAATGATTAATTCATTAAGGTTAAAATATTAATGTTGGCATTGCATTTTATATCATTACCATAATCTGTAAGGCATCTGTGTATTTGTGTATATACTCTGTGCAAAGCAAAGTTGTTCACATACTTGCCCAACTGCATATACACAGTGCCCTAAGCAAGATAGGTTTGAGTGCCAAGGCTCACTATCATTTTGTACTCTCAGTGAAGATTAACACAGTATACCTTTATTTATTTTTTTTAACGGATGCTTTCATTTTTTACTTGCAAACATTATTACTGACTGTTTTCACTGGATCTGACAGAGGACAGTGCACAGATAAGGGCTTAGTTTGATTGGACAAAATATCAACTCTGTGACTGAAAACAATGCTAGCAGCAGTTGTTCTTTTGCAGGTGGCATTGCTCACCATTGGTTAAAAAAATGTTAGTGTACCATCTTGTCTTATTATTTTCCAGGGTTTTTATACCTCTTTGGTCTTCACAGCCTTTATGTGTCAACTGAACTGGGCCAAAGTTCAGTATTAAGCAGAACAAGACCTATCTTTACAAGGATGTTTTGGCAGATATTTGATGCACAATAAGAATTTTACCAATACCAAACAAGGCAAGTAGGACACTCTCTAGATACTGACTGCCTTCGTAATGTAATTCTTCGTGAGAGTCTCTTAGATGGATGAAGGAGTGTTTCCTTTTGAAAATGTGATTAGATAAAGAGGTGATAAAAGTCTTGTTGGAAAGTGTCTGTGGCGGATGTGTACTTTGACATTTTTTTCTCTCAAACTGACAGAAGCAGCAGCAGATTTCACACTTTAGGCCACTTCAAACAAAAGCTTAGGAAATATATAGCCCACCAGCCCAGTGTGTTGGTCTAGAAACTTGCTGACTGCTGTTATGTTTCACAGTTGTCCATTAAGATAAGTGTCTTGACAGTTTGTCTCTCTCTGGGATGACCCTAACCTCAGGCCGAGTGGAGTGCAATTTTATCACCAGCGTCAGCAAGCCTGCACCGCCGGTCCCGGTCCCACCCCCTCTGTTTCCTGTCCCGGGACAGACACGAGCCTGTGACCTGATCTCTGGGATTGTTACAATATGTGTTAGTCCACCACGCTTATGTCTTGGGCTGCAGCAGATCAAGGGTGTGCACACTATTACATCAGCTGCAGTGGATACAGCACTGCCAGTAATGTAACCACTGGAGGCCTCACACTGACAGATGTACGCTTTCCAGATTTCCCAGCTCATGACTCAGGTTTTTGGTGCAGTTTGAGGCTTTTTAGAGAAGGCAAATGTTATGACTCCTACTTACTAATTGGCAGCATTATATCATTATTGCTTTTATGGTTGCAACACTGGAGATATTCAGGAATAAGGGAAAAAATATGAGAATGACATAAAGAAAATAGACTGGAGCCAGATTTGAAGGTGGGTCATTGTAACTGATGCACAGTTTTAATAACACTTTACAGTAACCTAACACCATGAAGCAGTGGTATTTCCTGTAGAACTATGTAATAACATTACATAGCCTTAATCCTTTATGCATAATGACCAATACAGTTCTGTTAGTGGGTCTCAAGCCAGCATACTCTTTGTGCCAGTTCCAAGAAAAAATTGAGAAGGTTGCATCAGGAAGGGAGTAAAACCTATGCCTAATCAATCTTTAAATCACTTTAGGGGTCGCATAGCCTGGCAAGACAACTCTTTTCCTATTCTATACAAAGAAGTTAGTCTGGTACTCATTCAGTAACATTTCGTTTCTGAGGAGCAGTAACCAGTCAGAGAAATGAAGGGCGGGACATAAGCAGTGCAGCGCTGACCCAAACAAACAAGGATTTCCTGCCTTTTTTTCATAAAACACCAGATACGGCGTATTATGAGCAGCTCTGTACTTATTTCTGAACAGCAGCAGTTGTACAAAAACTTGTGGAATGAAGTGTTTTTTTTAATGCGTTTGTTAATCGTCGGATGTCAACGGGACTTAACTGTTGCTAAAACTGGTAAAAAGATGAAGAAAAAATATTCCACAGAGGACTGGACAATAACGCAGACTTCAGCAGAACCAACAGGTGACAAAGAAAAACACCAAAAGCCATTAATCAGGTCAGAGAAATTATTAAATTAGCTCAGCAGCTAGCGCCACCTTGGTTAGCTCTTCCACTTTCGTAAGGTGCACTGTGATAGGCCAGTTCCAAATCAAACTGGAGAAACATTTTGCCCCGAGACGGGAACCAGACTGTCCTGCCTGCAAAAAGCAAGTAGGAAAGTCTGGCTCACCAGGCTAGGGGTTGCAGGTAGCTGAAACCTTTTCTTAAAAATTATGGGCATGAGGCGGGCTACAGCTTGGACAATGGCCAATGTTTAGTCACAGTGCCAACACTTGAGGCATACACTGACAGACTACAATAACTCACATTCATTTAGGTCACCAATTCTCCTCACAATGGCATGACTCATCACTATAAAATAGTACAATTTACTATTTTTGATACAAATTTAAGAACAATTAACACACCATTTAGATTTATTGCCAGCTTAGGGATTTTTCCTTCAAGATATTCCCCCATTATACATGCCAGCTTTTGCATGAAGCTGATTGAACCTTGTCCTAGTGAATATATCTATTGAAGAACAAGAGCAGGATTTCATTAAACCCCGCAATGCTCGCGGGGGCCATATAACCGGCTACAGCTTGTTGCTATGGAGCTCTGACTTGTATCAGCGAATACATAAGCAGAAAGGGGAGACTTATTGTGGATACGGCGCATGGCCACGGCTCATACAAAGATGGCGCATGTCTTACTGGAAACATATTTGGTGCCTTTTATTCCAGATGTTTGACTGTGGAGATAAAGTACGCAGGTGGGATTGGAGGATCACCGTGAACTGTTCTTTAGGCCCTGTTTAATTCAAGCTGAGTCAGTGTGAGCTCATGCTGTGTTGTGGCAGCGTGATCGGTATTAAACTACAAAGGGCTTATTTGATGTTTATGAGCACTGACAATGTTGTATACATTTGCACAGGATTAGCTGCCATTTCATTTTATAAACAGATTTATGCTCACAACCTGAACTCCTACACACATTAATGCTGGTATCACTTAAAATACATACTGTTTATTTTTATAATGTAAAAAAAACACACATAAAATGAAACCAGACAGTGTTAACCAAATAAACTGCATCAAATATAGCAATAAGCAGTATATGTTATAATAACCATTCAAGTTTATAGCATTGCAATAAAATACTAATTTGTCACAATAGTGTTGGGAAAAAAGTTTAGAAATAACATAGTGCAGTCAGTGGTCAGTTCCCCGGTCACTGGTGCAGGAGGTCAGGGGTTCAATTCTATCAAATGGAGCCACAAGCCCTGGCCATAATTATGTGCCAGTCCCAGCCTGGATACATGGAGAGGGTTGTGTCAGAAATTTTCAAGCATCTTTCCTAAAAACATATGTCCAAGTACTCATGTGAATGATTTGCTGGAAGACTGGAAAAAAAATAGCATTTTAGTGCAAAATATCTGTTGTTCTGCAAGTAATGGATATTTTTATATTTAGAGCTTCACATTTTTGAAGATTACTTCTGCCATCTTAGGTGCACAATTAGTTTGAAAACCAGCAGAGTTTAGTAATATAAAAGTGCAAAAAACAGTGTCTATGGTGGAGTGGCATTTGCTAACAGAAAATAGTGGCTTAAAAGAGTGGGGGCCCTGTCTGGCCACTCAGTACCATTAGTCGAAATCATTAGATGCTGCAGCACATAGCTCCTAATGTCTATAATCTTACACAGTGCCTGTAAAGGCTGGGACACACCAAACCAACGTCCCACTGCCACCATAAGCGACAGGGCAACTGCTTTGTCACCTCATGTCTCCCCATGTCACCACAAAAAGTGGCTACAGACACATACGGAGCGGCTCAGACCCACTATTAAGCAGCACAAAGATTCTGTGCATGTGCAAGACGTGATACCTTTACTAAATTTACAACAGCAGGTGGCGCTAGTCACTACACTCTGTGGATAATAATGTTAAATGGCAGCTGTATGACAAATTGTGAATGGTGCACACAGCCAATCAGAGCACTTCTTCAATGCCAACGTCTGATGCCGATGCAACATTCAATCGCTCAAAACTAGATCCAACTGTCTCCTAGATCCAACCGTGTCAAAACTGTCCAACCGCGCCAGAGGAACGATTATCGGCCCGGTGTGTCCTAGCCTTAAGAACTGCATCGACTTACCCTGTACATCCATGAGCTGTTGGCGCAGAAAATTGCTTGTAAAACTGTCAAAAGTCCATTACAATAGCCCCCTTTATGGCCACCAATGGCACTATGAAAACACCTTCCTCAAAGTTCAACCCTAAACCTTGAACTTGAATGACCTCTGTTTATTAAAGAATTTCAAACATCCATGTCAGGCCATTAATTTCACAAGCCCCGAGAGCCACAAAGAAGAAGAAATACAGAAGAAATGCCTTGAGCTGACTTTTCCCGTTGCCTCATATAGATAGCTCTTGTTAGTACAATTCCCTTAGTGCCGTCTTAGTTCAGTAGAGACGCAGTGTTGCATGTGTGCTCTGTGAAGCTGCTTCCCTTAGATAATGCAGGGAGCTCCTTTGGGACACACTCAGACACTCTAGGCTGACAAGATGTGGTTGTGTGATAAAAGAAAGTGATGCGAACAAGTGTAAACATTCAATATTATTCAGCCAGCGCTCATGTGTTGCTATAGTCTATACGCTGTCTCCTTTCTGGGGCTCATTGGCTGGAGGCTTGACTCTCTTGTGAAGCCATCTGCAAAGCCTAATTCAATCTGAGAGCGAAGCCGTTTCATGTTTGAAGCATGGACATGTGCCTCTGAGACAAATGTGATCTTGCTTTGTACCACAGAGGTGAAGGTGTGTTATGAATAACACAATATCTTTGGCTGCTCTGCTTCCTGTTTTCAGGAGGTGACACCAACCGAATTATTTTCTCGCCGCTTGTCAAACATTATTAGTGCAGGGCGTCTGAGAGTGGACCAGTATACTAACACTACATGTGCTGTTTTAAGAAATAGCTCACGCAATCCACTTCCTGTTTGGACACCCAAGAAAGAGAAGAAGGAAGCTTTTGATACAGTAAATGCTAACAGTTAAAGAGAAGCTATTTGTCTATATAAAAACTATAAGGAGATAACTACATTTTCGTACAGGGGTTTTCAACTGGTGAGTCAGCTGTAAAAGTGGGTTCTACAACAAAGTAAAGAGAAAATAACTTTCTGGGGGTGCATAATGGAGTGGTTAGCGGGTATGATCCTCAAACCAGCTGATATACTTCCTCTCTGAGTTAATGGTTGTCTGTAGGGCTGCACAATATATTTCAAAATGATCATTATCACAATATTAGCAAACGCAATATCCCTACTATCGCACGAATCTAAATATATCGCAATAATGCTATGGTCTTCTATCTGACAGAGATTTACACTGTCAGAATAATTTTTCTGCCAGAGCCCTAAATGAAAATATGTTGTGACTACATAAAAATGTTTATAAAGTTCAGTTTTAGTGGTAATTTCCTTAATTTAGTCACAATTTAGCCCTGTTTTATTCCTGGTTTTGATTTTGACACTGTTTTGACTTGAGAATACAGAGACTAGGGATGTAACGATACGTTTCTGCAACGAAACAAGACATATTGATTAGAATTGTTTTGATACGATTCAAGAACAATATTGGCTAATTTAGAACAATATGATTTGATACGATTCAACATCTTATCGATATTCAATAAAGCATCTTTTTGCCAAAAATCATAAAAGTTTACTCTCAAATGTAGCATCTTAGCCGGGGTTTATTAGGTCCAGCAGACAGAGAGTAGTGACGAAGTAGAAGTACAGTTGAATAAGATTTTAATTAAAAACACAAAACTGACATGCAAATTTCTAATATTGATATTTCCGATATTATTGATCGATATACCATGTATATTGATATACACTAGATGTAGTTGTATTGTAGGAAAAAAAATGATACATCAATATAGTTACTGGATTGTTACACCCCTAAGAGACTTACATTTTTGTTTTAGATGAATTTAACTTACTATGTCAGAAAAGTAGGCCCTGTTTTTATTATAATTTTCAACACTGAATATCGCATGTTTTTTCCATATTGTACAGCCCTAGTTGTCTTCAGTGTATGGCTCTGTGTCAGCCCTGCAACTAACTGGCCCCTGTTCAGAGGTGCCCCACCTAAGGCTCATATTTGCTGGGATAGGCTCCAGCCAATCACAGCCCCTAACAGAAATAAGCAGGGGAAGATGAATGAATGAATGAATGATTGTAATAAAACTCTCAGACCAGTTTAGAACCACTGCTGTTTGATGACTTGGACTTCAGCTTGAGCAGAATACACCAAAGGCATGACACTGTTGGGCAAAAATAAATACAAAACAAAATGTACAAGGTCAGAATCTTTAAGTAAAGTCCCTCATAATGATCTGTCACTGCTTGTTATTTACTTGTAGCATTGGATGACCTTGTTTTGCTTCTTTAAATTCAAAGCAGCAGTCGAGGAGCAAGCATATTTTATTGGCGATGACGTCGGGTGACTTTGCAGATCACAGTGCCCTGCAACTGTCTATGGCCAAATCTGTTGCTTCTTGGCTGGCAATTTAAGATATGCTTTTTCATCTTAGAAGCAATAATGACCTCAAAATTAGCAATTAACCTTTGTAATTCCTGTAGCTATTATAAAAGTCATTTCTTTAACCCACACATCTTGTCTCATGCAGTGTGATTGCAGCAGAAACTCAATGAGAAGTGGACGACTGATGAAATTATGTATAAGCATCTAATTGAATACGCCTGCAATTTTAATATACCATAGCCTTTATGACAGATATACATTTTGCAGTGAATCAGTTACATGTAAAAATAGCCACCTAATTTCCATCAATGCTATGCTTCAAAGCAATGTGCAATAGCAGACTCAAAGTGAGGACGCCATAAGCTGGACCCAATCCCAGTGACGCGTCAAAAAGCATAATTTCCTGAGATATTTCTTTCAGTAACATCCTTTAGCTTCTTCCTTTTGGACCAACTACAGGAAGACAATGTTTGTGTCACTGGCTTTCCTTTTAACTTTGAACTTTAGCATCATGTACCAATGTCTTATTCCTCCTCTTGTCTTTAGTTTGTACATAATACAGATAAATACTTTCATTAGTTGAGTATTTAGGGCTGTAGATGAGTCAGAAAAGTGCAGTGTTTGTACTAAATGACCTTGTTTATTAATAAACTTGGGAGGTTTTATTGATTATTGGACTGAGTTTTCTCCTGTGAAGGTGCAGATGTAATTACACTGTAAAGAAAAATCTGCCAACGAAGCAGTTGTTGTTCACTTATGCCATGTAGTTATTTACATGGTGTTACATAAATGCATTACTGAGTGACAGTGAATTAAAAGGGTCATCAGCATGCATCCATACAGGCATTTTTTTCTTGTTTTAAAATACCTTTATCAATTTAGGCATACATAGCTTTTCATACGATAATCATAATCTTCCAAAATCCCTTGTTTATTTTTTGGTAGCTGACATCCTTATTTATTAGCTTTCGTGGAGTGTCTGGAGACCTTTAGTTCTTACAAACAGTAACACTGTATAGTTATTTATATTGCCCCAAATGAGAAAAAGCCATTCTGTTAAAGTGTGTTGCCTTTTACACATATAATTTTTGAATATTTTAAGAATATTTGATGACATTTTAATAGGGATGAATACTCTGCTAGCACCATGTTCAGGTTCCTAAAGACAAGGTCAGGAAAAACTGGGTGAGCCAAAAGTGGATCGCCAAGAATTCAGTCAGCTCAACAGTCAGGTGTTTTATTAGTTCATTTGTACTAAAACAGCAAGAAAATAAAAATAAAATAGTCCAAAAATAGTCCCAAATGAGTGTGAAAAAAAAAGGTTTTTGGGGTGGCAGTAGCTCAGTAAGTAGAGACCACTAGCCCAAAGGTCGGTGGTTCGATCCCTGATGCCGTCATTGCATACTGCTGTTGTGTCCTTGGGCAAGACACATCACCCACCTTGCCTATGTATGAATGTGTGAGTGTGACTGCGTGGTTAGTGGTGGTCGGATAGAACGTAGGTGCAAAATGGAAGCCACGTTTCTGTCAGTCTGCCCCAGGGCAGCTGTGGCTACAGACGTATCTTACCACCTACAAGGAGCTTGAGAAGCGCATTATAAATCTAATCCAAACCACTTGTTAAAAAATAAATCTAATCTAAACCACTTGTTAAAAAATAAATCTAATCTAAACCACTTGTAAAAAAATAAATCTAATCTAAACCACTTGTTAAAAAATAAATCTAATCTAAACCTCTTGTTAAAAAATAAATCTAATCCAAACCACTTGTTAAAAAATAAATCTAATCTAAACCACTTGTTAAAAAATAAATCTAATCTAAACCACTTGTTAAAAAATAAATCTAATCTAAACCACTTGTTAAAAAATAAATCTAATCTAAACCACTTGTTAAAAAATAAATCTAATCTAAACCTCTTGTTAAAAAATAAATCTAATTCAAACCACTTGTTAAAAAATAAATCTAATCTAAACCTCTTGTTAAAAAATAAATCTAATCTAAACCACTTGTTAAAAAATAAATCTAATCTAAACCACTTGTAAAAAAATAAATCTAATCTAAACCACTTGTTAAAAAATAAATCTAATCTAAACCTCTTGTTAAAAAATAAATCTAATTCAAACCACTTGTTAAAAAATAAATCTAATCTAAACCTCTTGTTAAAAAATAAATCTAATCTAAACCACTTGTTAAAAAATAAATCTAATCCAAACCACTTGTTAAAAAATAAATCTAATTCAAACCACTTGTTAAAAAATAAATCTAATCTAAACCACTTGTTAAAAAATAAATCTAATCTAAACCACTTGTTAAAAAATAAATCTAATCTAAACCTCTTGTTAAAAAATAAATCTAATCTAAACCACTTGTTAAAAAATAAATCTAATCTAAACCACTTGTAAAAAAATAAATCTAATCTAAACCACTTGTTAAAAAATAAATCTAATCTAAACCTCTTGTTAAAAAATAAATCTAATTCAAACCACTTGTTAAAAAATAAATCTAATCTAAACCTCTTGTTAAAAAATAAATCTAATCTAAACCACTTGTTAAAAAATAAATCTAATCCAAACCACTTGTTAAAAAATAAATCTAATTCAAACCACTTGTTAAAAAATAAATCTAATCTAAACCACTTGTTAAAAAATAAATCTAATCTAAACCACTTGTTAAAAAATAAATCTAATCTAAACCACTTGTTAAAAAATAAATCTAATCTAAACCTCTTGTTAAAAAATAAATCTAATTCAAACCACTTGTTAAAAAATAAATCTAATCTAAACCTCTTGTTAAAAAATAAATCTAATTCAAACCACTTGTTAAAAAATAAATCTAATCCAAACCACTTGTTAAAAAATAAATCTAATTCAAACCACTTGTTAAAAAATAAATCTAATCTAAACCACTTGTTAAAAAATAAATCTAATCTAAACCACTTGTTAAAAAATAAATCTAATCTAAACCTCTTGTTAAAAAATAAATCTAATCCAAACCACTTGTTAAAAAATAAATCTAATTCAAACCACTTGTTAAAAAATAAATCTAATCTAAACCACTTGTTAAAAAATAAATCTAATCTAAACCACTTGTTAAAAAATAAATCTAATCCAAACCACTTGTTAAAAAATAAATCTAATCTAAACCACTTGTTAAAAAATAAATCTAATCTAAACCTCTTGTTAAAAAATAAATCTAATTCAAACCACTTGTTAAAAAATAAATCTAATCTAAACCACTTGTTAAAAAATAAATCTAATCCAAACCACTTGTTAAAAAATAAATCTAATCCAAACCACTTGGTAAAAAATAAATCTAATCCAAACCACTTGTTAAATAATAAATCTAATCTAAACCACTTGTTAAAAAATAAATCTAATCTAAACCACTTGTTAAAAAATAAATCTAATCCAAACCACTTGTTAAAAAATAAATCTAATCTAAACCTCTTGTTAAAAAATAAATCTAATCCAAACCACTTGTTAAAAAATAAATCTAATCTAAACCACTTGTTAAAAAATAAATCTAATCCAAACCACTTGTTTAGCAGCATCTGAGTTTTGAATTTGGAGTTTTTGCATTTGGAAGTCTTTCATCCCACGAACTAAGTCAAACATAGGATACTGTTGCCCTTTGACCTGGACATTGTTGCCCTTTGACCTTGATACTGTTGCTCTATGACCTTGATACTGTTGCCCTATGACCTTGATACTGTTGCCCTTTGACCTTGACACTGTTGCCCTTTGACCTTGATTCTGTTGCCCTATGACCTTGACACTGTTGCCCTATGACCTTGATACTGTTTCCCTCTGACCTGGACATTGTTGCCCTTTGACCTTGATTCTGTTGCCCTATGACCTTGACACTGTTGCCTTTTGACCTGGACACTGCTGCCCTTTGACCTTGATACTGTTGCCCTTTGACCTGGACACTGTTGCCCTTTGACCTGGACACTGTTGCCCTTTGACCTGGACACTGCTGCCCTTTGACCTGGACATTGCTGCCCTTTGACCTTGATTCTGTTGCCCTATGACCTTGACACTGTTGCCCTTTGACCTGGACACTGCTGCCCTTTGACCTGGACATTGCTGCCCTTTGACCTTGATACTGTTGCCCTTTGACCTGGACACTGTTGCCCTTTGACCTGGACATTGCTGCCCTTTGACCTTGATACTGTTGCCCTTTGACCTGGACACTGTTGCCCTTTGACCTGGACACTGCTGCCCTTTGACCTTGATACTGTTGCCCTTTGACCTGGACACTGCTGCCCTTTGACCTTGATACTGTTGCCCTATGACCTGGACATTGTTGCCCTTTGACCTGGACACTGTTGCCCTTTGACCTTGATGCTGTTGCTGGTGGTTGTTGTTGTGTCAGATTCACATTGTTTATTAGGTAACTGAAACTAACCTGTTCCTTTATGTGGTTTTTGACTTGTATGTTTCACACAAGATGTCACAACATACATTTTGCCTTTCTGCCACTAATTTGCCAAACTTTTTATTAAAACAAGTCATCTTCAAATCAAACTTTCGACTGTATGTAGATCCATCAGGCATCAGGCGAGATTAGAAGGCATAACATATCACACTGGCGCTGAGTTGCAAAAGCACTAAATAATTCAAAATGAGATGTGAAAAGCCTACAAATGTGAGAGTGGCCATTTGTTTTCAATTTTTCTGGTTTCATTATATTAACAGTTACTTTAGGGACCTCTCTCCTGCCGCATTGTTACATGATGTCTACTAATTAACGGCTCCTTTGTTGTCCCATTTCTTACAGGAAGTAGATCTTATTAATGAATGCCCTAATGGTGCCTGTAAACACTGATTCATGTATCTTTTAAAGCTGCATATTCCACAGTGTCTTTAGCCGTGTGCCCTCATTACACAACTTCTGTGGCAAGGGAACAGCAGGCAACAGAGCCACTCAGCAATGTACAAAGATTACACAGGATTTTTGGGGAAATTGGTGAAACGGCATGAATTCATTACATATTTAAGTGAAATAACTCTAGTGGATATTGAGCGAACTGCAGTTTGATATACGTTTATGTGTTTATTTCTGTCATTTGTCTTGTTATCATAAACAATAGGAAACATGTTAAGAAGTAGCAGTAGTAGTCGTAGTAGTTTTTCGAAACACGACTTTGCCACGAATCTTACCAGTTCAGGACAACCACAGTCTTTTCATAAGAACACCAAGTGGGTTAGATTTCCTGTATGCAAGGCTAACATGACCATATGGCCATAGAAAACATTGCATTTCTACCACTTTGCCAGGCTCTGTGATGCACTGAGTTGACATCACATGAATGGGTTCCCAAGCAACGCTCTGAATCCACCTTGTTGTATCTGAAAATCTAATGGAGCAGAACATAAACACAGAAGTACAGATCTCTATGCAGAGATTAACATGCACATCATGTCTCACACATATGTACTGTAGGTAATATAATGTAACAATATTGGCAATATCGTGATATCGTAAGATCAGAAGTCTCACAATATCAAATGGTAAACTCCCAGGGCTAATATGCATTGTTTTGTTGCAGCAGAATGGTAAAAAGCAGAGGGAACTACAAAAGGCCGTGATCCTTTGCTCCATTTCAGTGCAGCCAACATGAAAAAACAATTGTTATTAAACAGTTTTTTTGTCTTAATCTTTTAAAATATTACAATAATTAACGTAATAAGTCTCACCAGGGCATTTTTAAAGAATACATTTGAATCATGAGCCACAATAACACAATATATATATATATATATATATATATATATATATATATATATATATATATATATATATATTAGGTAGGCATACCTACATACCTAAATATTGGTCTGTGTAATTAGTTAGTAACAACATTTACTCAATACACTCAACGTAATTTAGGTGCCCCACTCAAAAACTGTGTTTTTTTCTGTTGTTCCGCAGTTCCTCTGCCTGAAAAACATCAGGACTTTCCTTGCTGCCTGCAGTGATACATTCGGTATGAAGAAGAGTGAGCTGTTTGAGGCTTTCGACCTGTTCGACGTCAGGGACTTTGGAAAGGTAAAAACTGTTTTTATATCTCGGCTTTTACACAACAGTAACCACAATAAATGCACACACAAGCCGACTATTTACTGAAACTTGCATGATTATGATGGATGCCTTCAGTCTGTCTGGATTTATTTCCTTTGCCACCAACTAGTGCTGCACGATTTGATGAAAATGTGCGATTGCAATTATTAGGGACAATATTGCGATTTGCGATTGCGATTACGATATTATAAATGAATGGTGTCATGAGTCTACTTGCTTGAATATCAAGGACAACACAGAATATAGTTTCTGTATTTCTCAACTCAAAACATACACAACACAAAAAAGATTACATAATGTTTTTTTCCAAATAACTTAATATCAAAAAATAAATAAAAGTTTGAAAATAAAGATATTTCTGCTAATTGCAAACCAAATGTCATTATAAACTTTTACGTAAACCTGTAAACAATTACGTAAACTTGTTAAGTGGCGTAGAACTTGCAAATGTATCCGTGATTGTACGTTGTGGTTCTTTCAGGCGGTTTTCAGTTTTATCTTATACGTTACTTGATTGGGTTTTTATTTGCATGCACTCGTCATATTTTTCTCTGTGTTGTCTCAAATGTTGATAGAGATTGGTCATATTACCTCAGGACGTAGCGACTTTAACTTTGCAGGTTTTACACAGCACGTATTGTTGTTCAGCGCCGTCGAACCTGAATCCAAAGTATCGCCATACAACAAAAGTTGCATTTTTTTCCGCCACCAACTCTGCTTTTCTCTCATGTTCCTCCTCAGCATCCAGGTCTTCCACTACTGTTTGCTGCAAGCCGGGTAGTCACGTGACCATACCTGCTGTGAGCGGGTGTCTGAGTTGTGTTAATAGTGCGCCTGCGCCATTCACTTTGAACCTGTTTGGTTCATGTTTTTCTCACGCTCTGATTGTCAGTTCTCTGAGCGCCAGGCGATAAACAGAGACGTGTTCCCGGGCTCCAAAGAAATACTTGCCTCTGAGTTTTGTCCTGTGTCTACAACTTATTGAGCCCCACACAGCTCGCACGTTACACTGCGGCTGCCCACAGCGTGTGGATGTGGCGTCACCTTACTCCACATTGGTTTACATTAAATCGCAAATCGCAGTCTTTTACGCGGTTACGTAATCGCACAGCGTGACATCGCGATTGCGATTAGATTAATCGTGCAGCACTACCACCAACCATGCCTCTTGTAAACACAGCTCCTGTCCCTGTGTTATTATTGTCTTCCATTCACTAATAAACACAGTTTGAAGTTTCCCTGATGCTCCTGATCTCAGTGCTGAAGTAAGCAGCGTGAGCCAGCACTTTAATGGCTTCCTCTCATTAAAGTGGAAATGCCTGTTACAGAGACTTTACACAGGGTTAAAAATCTGGCCTGGGGTCCATTTCTTTGATAGGACTCTCTGTCACGGTGCTGTGTCTGCTGCCCCTGTGAAGCTCCTGTGAGGTTTAATTAGAAACCACAGCCCTGGGCAGTGATGGGGCGGCCATAAGACGGATAGTAGACCCTGGTCAACATGATATGAAGCGGCTTTAAGATGACAAGGTCAGGTCCTCCGTGAGATATGTGTAGATGTAGAAGATTTATAAACAGCTTAGATGTAATCTTCCTCTGCTTGATAATGATAAAGCTAGTGAGGGTCTTCTAAACCAACATCTAGTGGAGTCCTGCAGTAGTAATGTCTGCAACCAAAGTTTTTTTTTTAATACAAAAAATGACTTTATTTACAATAGAATGTACACATTGTACTAGGTGTTTAAACTGAAACATTTTACCTTCTGATAAAAATAGCTAATTTAGGATTTGAAAGAGAGCAACACTCAAATAAAATAAAAAAAACCCTCAAAGTTGTGGTAGAGGCAACAAAACACAGGAAAACTAAGTGGTACTTTTAAAAAACAGCAAGAGAAGCATTTTTAAAAGACGGGGGTTGGACAAAAATTCCATAAAAATGACTGAACCGTGCTTTGATGCATGTAAATGTTATATCTAATCAGCGAATCACATTGCATTAGGTGTGTGGCCTTCTGCTGATGTAACCCATTAGCTTCAAAGCCTTAAGTGCTGAGTGTTCAGAGATGGTCTTCTGCAAATTATAGTTGTCACAAGTGTTATTTTGAGTTTCCGTTGCATTTGCACTCTGGTCATTCTTTTTTGTCCTCTGGCTTCAACAGGTTGTCTTTAAAGGCACTTAAATTTTCCTTCTTCCCCATTTTTATGCTTGTTTTGAAATTCAGCAGGTTTGTTGAACTTACATACTTACTGCATGCTTGCATATATTGCATTTTGAGCCATTAAAACAAGTGTAATAATATCACCAGTGCAAATATTTAGTAATAAATATAAAAAAAATACAAGGATGAATAGGTGACTTGGCTGAAGTAAAATTTTGGATATACAGTTGTGTGCAAAAGTATGCATACCCTATAGCATTTTTCCTTTATTGTTGCCTTACAACCAGGAATTGAAAAGGGTCATTGAGAGGTCTATGTTAGTCACTATACATCACATGACAACAACTATGAAAATGCAAAATATTTTTTATTGTGAAGCAAATAAGAAATATGACAGAAAAACAGAAAACTTGAGTGTGCAAAAGTAGTCATATCCTTTTTAAGGAGGCTCCTAAATGAAACCCAGTGTTACTCACCCTCAGAAGTCACAGAATCAGTTAGATAAGGTCAGTCTTTCTGCAGTTCAACTGTCATTATGTCACCAAACACAATTTAATTCATCATTACAACATGTAAAAGATAAGGAACCACACCAAACCTGCCTAAAGAGAACCATCTAAAACTCACAAACCGGGCAAGGAGTGCATTCATCAGAGAGGCAACAATAAGACCAAAGGTAAAGAAAGAGCTGAAGAGAAGCTGAAAGAGCTGCAGAGCTCCACAGCAGAGACTGTTGTATTTGTCCACAGGACCACTCTGAACCATACACTCCACAGAGCTGGGCTGTGTGGAAGAGTGGACATTGCTTGAAAATAATAACAAAACATGATTTGTGTTTGCCAAAAGGCACGTGGAAGACTCCCCAAACACGAGAAGGTCCTTTGTCTAGATACAGTTAAAATGAGCCATTAATGAAAGATGCTATATGTAGCACAAACCTAGCACCTGACTGTGGCCCCTCTCTAAAGTGAAGCCTGGTGATGGCAGTGTCCTGCTGTGGGGATATCTGTCATTGGTAGGGACTGGGAAACTGCTCAGAACTGAAGGAATGAAGGCTGGAGCTAAACACAGGAATTTTTTTTGAAGAAAGCGACTCAAATTGTGCTGTACAATACATCCAACCTGAAGGAGCTTGAGCTGTTTTAGATGAAGAATGAGCACAAACCCCAGTGATTTTATGAACCAAGCTCATAAACACTTAGTTGGAGCTGGAAGTCCTTCAGAAGGTGGTTCTACAGAGGACTAACTTGAGGGTATGAATACGTTTACACGCTCAAGTTTTCTGTTTTTCTGTCATATTTCTTATTTGCTTCACAATAAAAAAATATTTTGCATTTTCATAGTTGTTGTCATGTGATGCAAAGTGACATAAACTTCTCAATGATCTATTTAAAGTCCAGGTTGTAAGGCAACAATAAAGGAAAAATGCTAAGGGGTATGCAAACTTTTGCACACAACTGTATGAAATGTTGGGAATAAACTAGTCATTATCCAGAATGTACCCCGCCTCATGCCCAAAGTTAATACTCTGGCTACTAAAAGATATAAGCCGTTGAAGAGGAAAGAACATTTTTGTACATGCGGTCTTTTGACAAACTGTCTGCAAACTTCCCTTTTCACTATAAATGTCGAAATAGGTTATGTAAAGCTTGTGAAATACAAAGCTGTGAAATTATAGCGTGGTTGTTCAAACAGGAGCTTAAAGAAAAACCTTATTGGTTGAAGAGACATTCAGAGTCAGAAGTAGAAAAATATATGCCTCCAGTTCCTCAAAGGATGTACTGCTTTGCTTTGTCCTTGCATTAATGTGGGGGTAATGTCATGCATCTTGTCCCAGTAGAGCTATATATTCATTTGACATTACTATGGCTAATGTGTGCCAGAAGAGGCTCAGTCATTATACCTTCACTATTACTGCCATTATTGGAAATTTAAGATGACTAATTAGTCCCAAACATAATGTTATCAAGGGCTGCACTTACCACTCTTCTGCTAGCTCTCAAATTAGCTCATTAATGGTATGGTACAAGACACTTACATAGGCAGTAATGGCTTATAAGGAGTCGCAAGAATAAAGAGAAAGGCATACTTGAGGAGAAAAGAGCTTTTGGTTTGGATGTTGAGTTTCGCTGCCCCGCTGTGCAAGATTAAATGGGGAAATTAAGTCATCTCATGTCTAATTAAAACACATTTAAGCTTCGGCAAGTTTCTGAAGAAAGAAGAAGAAAGAAGAGAAAGAAAATGTACAGAGCAGCTCTAAAGGCTGACAGAGAGGCTGGGCAAGTTGTTGTCTCACAACAGAGCAGTGGTAGCCTAAAGCAGAGATATTGTTGTATTGTCACAGTCCAGAGAAATTTTACAATCACAGTAGTTGCACTTCCTTTTTTTTTCTTAATCTGTTTACTGGCCTTTTGTTTTGTTGTGGTCATTTATGGCATCAAGGAATAAATGTCAAATACATAGTTACAAAAGACACATAACAAAACATGAGAAAACATACACAACAGTCATTGCATTATATACAAACAGCATATATATGATAGAACCAACATGGCCCCGCCTAATGCCCATAGTTGCTGGGTTAAGCTCTTGAAGATATATGTATGTTTCTTCTAAAATGCATCAAGTATGAAGTAAGAGTGATAATGATGTGGCAAATGATTGAGCCTTTAGATAATATGCCAAAAAACAGTCTTTGTATGTAATAAGTGATGGGTAGACATATTTAGGTTTAACACTTGTCAGAACTGTCAAAATCAGTTAAACGTCCACTTTCTGATCTTGTTGAATCCTAAACTTTGAAACATTACAATTGCAGACTCACTCTCAGTGTAGATTTCGTCCATAGTTCCCGCTGTGTTTTGAGTTTGCTGGGGCAGAACACTTTGATGACTCTCTTGAGTGAAGCTCGTGGTGAATTTAACGCGTCGGAAATTAGACAGCAGCTCTGCTCTGTATTCCTCGGCTGGCTGCCTCTGCTCTGGGCTAATGGACTGAGGAGGAGAGGCGAGAAACGGGCCAAACTGCCACTCACCTGCACTTCACTCTGGAGCTTTTGCCCCCTTTTGAGTAAAAATAGATGGAGGACGGCTGCTGAATAAAACATCAAGCCAGTATGTTAGCTGTTAGAGTTGTAGTTTTGATAGCATTGTGTGGAAACAAGTGCTGCTGTGTGCATTCTCAATCTCTCTGTAGAAGCTGCATGTATTGCCTGTGGCTTCCTCCCACTGCCCAAACACATGCATGTGTTAGGGGAAGTGGTGCCCATAGTAAACAAATGTGAATCAATGCATGTCCGCCAGTGTATGTCTGTAAGTGTTGACCACCTCAAGCCTAAAGTAGCTGGGATAGGCCACATCCTCCTAAAGATGTTAAGAAGATGAATGAGTGTAAAAAAATCCAAAGTCCATGTGGTTGTAAAATGTGTGTTTTTAATCCAAACACACTCAAGGCAACAGGAAATCCTAAAATGTTACAATAATAAACAGCAGATTTGCTATGTTGTTAATCTATGTTGGACCACTGGTTGATTTAGTACAGACATCTGCAACCTAGAGCTGCATGTGGCTCTTTAGCCCAATATATGTTATGTAAAGTCGATAAAGGAATAAGTAGACAAATTTAAAATAAAACTTTGTCCCTGCTTACCAGTGAATGCAGTTAAAGTCTGTTAAATTTTAATAACGAACTGTTTTAGCCTCAACCGTCCACAACGTTACACACATGGACTGATTAGAAGTGCCACACACAAACACTAAGAAACAGTTACAGAATGTAACTCCAGTTCTCTGAGTGATATTATTACTGCAGTATTTAACACAGTTTTTTGTTAGTTTGCAATGATTATTCACCACCCACATTTCAGTTATAGGCTAAGCTACTTGTGTGCATTACAGTTAGTGGCCGCTCTTTGCAGAATATAATTTTGTATTTTGGGGGAACAATTGGCTCTTTGGATCTGGAAGGCTGCAGACACCTGATTTAATAGAAACCAAAGGCTGTCAAACACCTCTGACCTATTCTATCTAAATGATATCTCTCAGAAAATAACACACTGGCTACCCTTGGCTTGGAAAAGGGAGAGCTGAAATACCATTATCAGCCATACTGTGGATTGCAATGTACCGTAAGATTACTACTAAAGCAGCACCATGAAAGTTCAAATGTATTATATTTTTTTATTATGTGAATGTGTTTGAAATATTGCACAATCTCTTTACTCCGCCTTCTGTTGTGGGACCAGTTTTGTCCACATCTGACTGAACATGAAGCACAGCTTCACCTCCTATGTGATTACCACACATTGTATGTGTTACACTGCGGTCACTGTGTCTCTCTATGACACTTAACATTTTCCAATTACTGCGCTGTTTGTCTCATCATGTGATGCCTGTCAGCATTTGATACTATTTATGAAAGCAGCTGATCTAAGATGTCAGAAATAGCAGTAAATACGAAGTGAGACTATTAGTCAGAGTTTGTAATGGTTAAAAATATTATTGTTCATCATAAACCATTTACTATTAAATGCAGGTAATACTAGATGTAACTGTTTTAAGCATCTTTCCCTGTGTATCAGTGCATGCCCTGTGGAGCCAGGTTTCTCTATTCCCTCCAGCTGGACAGATGTGTAAACCAGATGTTCATGCAAAGGGGAAAGCCTACATACAAACCTGCTACATTTGTCTTGTTGATTTTGTGAATGCACTGTTGTGCCAGCGTGAACACATTCTAACATCTCCCTTCACAATGTGTCATGTTCAAATTCTCGACCCGAGTTTTATTGCAGTCTGTTGTACTTGCAAGCTTGGATTTCTTCCCAGTTTTTTTTTTTTTTAATGGGAGAGTGATAAAAGCCATCCCCTGTGACTGACGCAACCATGTCTTTGAAATTTTTTAGTTCAAATTTGCTGTATTCCCAAAGATGTGCATAGTTTCCATCCTGAAATTATGTATGATGTGCATTACAAAATATATGAAAAAGTACTTGTTTCTTTTGTCTTGTATGTGCAAGTACAATGGAATACACAGATCTAACTTTTTACCCTAATACATATACTGTATATAGATAGGTCCGAGGTCTGACCTAAAATTAATATCAAGTTTGTTTGTTTTTTCCGAAATGATCATAGTATACCACAATTCAGTGCACTATACATACATAACATTCAAATTATTTATGGGCTTATGTGTTATTTGCAAACAAAGAATCTAAATACCATATAAAATATAATAGTCAAAATAAAGTAAAATATATTGACAAATATTCAAAGCGGTGGTTGTGCCGGAAAGTCCTTAGAGAAAGCGCTGGCACAACTGTTGGTTTCACACCAACTATTTTCCTTTATTCACTGATATCACAGTATGGAAAATTGGGGAGGGGGTTATTTCTGTGCTTCAATTCTTGGTAAAACTCATATATATTCAGTAGACACAGAGTTAGATATTTTAAGTATGTGTATATTTGCATTGTGAAGATTATGGCTTACAGTTAATGAAAACCCAGAAGTATCTCAGAATATTTCATAATGATCATAATAATAATTCACATTTTTCACAATATTTTAATTTATTGACATGTGCTTGTATAGCTTCAAAATCAATCAAAACGTACATCATCTGTATAGCCTACTCCAATTTGTAACCAAGGTTTAAATCTTAGTACAACACTGTAATTTGTTGTACAGTCTTTTGTAAATCTGGAACAAATGCAGACTCTTTGCATATATACAGTATAATACAGTACTAAAGCAAATAATTAGGATGGTTGTCCTGCATATATCTAAAGGCTCTTGCCTGTGAATTCTTTTGACTTGACTTATATTTTAATTTGTTCAAATCCAAACAACAACATGAAATAAGATTAGGCAACTTGTTTAAATTTACCATTGTGTCATCATGACCAAATTTAGAAATTGAAATCATGCCATACTTCATTTAGTCTATTGAAAAAGCAATTTGGAAATCTCTGTGCAATTAAATAAACCAGAACACTTTTTCATATCATACCAAAAGTTAAAGGTTCCACATGGTTGATTCCCTTCAAAACCCTAAAAGGATGGGGATTTCCCTACTTCAGCCTCACAGCAGTGGATTGACAAGCAGCAGCTCTGAATGATTGATGCTGTGAAACCTAATAACCTTGTAAAAGACACTGCTTTCAGACTGACTATGCAAATTCTGCTTCCTTTAAAACGTGCCAAGAGATGCCACACCTGCATTCACGTTATCCCATGGAAATGAAACTGGCGACAAAATGAACAAGACGCTGTTGCATTTTTTCCACAGCTGCATCCTTTTCACTCCATCTGTAATGAAATCAGTGCACATTTACTGTAGTCTTATCAGCCTTAGACACAATAGCTTACACTTCACTCCAGGATTTGCACCTTTTTAGAAAACAGAAATACAAGACGTAGCAAGATGCAAAGTCTCCCACTCACAGGGGCCCCCTTTGTCTATACTGAAAAAATATGGTAATTACTTACATTGATTATTGAAGATGCACAATTAGCAGTTCAATTTAGCGAGCAAGCTTACAATATAGGTAATTACTTCTGCAATGGGATAAACCAGAGAAGCAGTATGTCTAGACTCAGATTTTGTTTTGGTGGAGGTTCAAAATACCACAAACTCTGAATCCTATTCACTCTCCCATAATGAAATCAGTGCACATTTACGGTATGGTGTTATCAGGCTTAGACACAATAGCTTATGCCAGAAATTTGCATCTTCAACAATTTGCAGTTCAATTTAGTGAGCAGGCTTACAATATAGGTAATTATTTCTGCCATGCTTATAACCCATAGAAGCAGGATGTCTTGTATCTTCAGATTTTGTTTTGGTGGGGGTTGAAATTGCCACAAAAAAGGGGGGAAGGGTAACCAAAGACTAAGAGGAAGCCGAGGAGAGAAAACCATTATTGATTAGTGTCTCTTCCTCCTCAGTTGACTGTGATAAATTTAACTAACGGCAACACGGACCCCTCCCCAACAGAAATCATCTCCTCCCTTCCCCTCCTTATATATCCTTTTGTCCTTCAGTATTGGGCAGATATCATATAACGCTGCCCACTAATGGACGCTTGGGTTGCATTTTTGGACAAACTGTGCGGTTTACTGAAGTCTTAGTGGCAGGTTTTATCAAAACATTTTGCATCAATATTCTGGGAATTTTTATTCAAGGCAAAATTAGGGACGGTTTACAAAAAATCACAGTCATTACCGTTAGGTCAGTTCATCTACAAATGTGATTAAGGTTTCTCAGCTTGGTGTAGATTTTATTGATGGCATTCCCACGATCATATTTAGCTGTCTTTGTTTAGATTTCGGGAAAGGTTTCAGGTTTAAATTAACTACTCATGTTTTGTATTTGGTCAATGTTTACAGTATTATTTGGTTATGTGTTTGCAAGTCACATACTGTTTATCAAATCATCATATTTTAAACACAGAATAATGAACCTGTATGCATGAATACAACCAGGAAGACTGTGATTTTACTGTTACTGTCAGCCAATCACAGCCTGCCACCTTCACCTCTCCTCCAATCACCTCTCAAGCCATTAACATACACGTCCTCTCCCCTCAGTCCTCCTGCTGCTTAGCTACGTGCCCCAATCGTCCCCCACCTCCAACTTCACCGCAGCAGCAGAACCATCAGCCTCCTCAGCCTCTCCATCTCCTCTTCTTCACCGCTTTAGGAGAAATTATCCATAACTAATCTATCATATACTCTCCCTTCATTGCATCGCTGCTGCTTGAAATGCACTGAACTGATTTTTCTCTGTAATAATCCGGCACATTGAGATCGTGGTACTTGGCTTAAAACAATAAAAAGATTTTTTTCATTTTTATGTATTTGAATCTTCTCTTTTGAGGTCGCCACAGCAAATCATCTGCTTCCTTTAGTGTGCGGTGGTTCACATATTAAGGGGAAGGTTTTTAGCTTGAACAGGGCTGCCAAGAAATGGGCGGCTTTAAAGTGTTGCCGCATGTGAAAAACATTGTCTGTGGGTTGGGCGGAGCTATTTTTTTGTGAATGATAGGCTATTTATCCCTATATTGAATGACAAATCTTTAAAATCCAAAGCCAGTCACACTGAAGCCAGGCCAAATCAGCTGAGGAGTGCTTCTTTTTCACCGCAGTGGCACTAACTGTGGTCGCGCTGTGTTTTCTTTCATTTTTCTGCGGCTTTTGGGTAGGTTTTAAGTTCTTAGTTTTGACTTTCAGACCTGGCAACCCTCGGCCCTAATGCCCTTTCTTACACAAACATCTTCTTTTGTCCGGGCTTGAGACCAGCACAGAGGATATGCTGCTTGTGATAACTTGTGGCTGGATTTTTCTTATGTATTTTGAGTATATATATATATATATATATATATATATATATATATATATATATATATATATATATATATATATATATATATATATATATATATTTATGTATTGTACCTTTTAGTGCTATTCATAAAGCCTACTACGGTTAGGGTTTTCCTGGTAAACCCTCCTCTACCTGTTGGTGAAAGGTTTACATCAAAACCAAACTGTGCCGCTGGATTTACTCACCTCCAGTTTCCATGTTTTGTCCATCTGCATTATACTTTACAGTGTATCCAGGCCATTTACTGACACCTGCTCTGAGCCTGCCTCACTCACGGCTGTGTGGATAATTTAGTGCATGTGTGTATTATCAGACGCCCAGGCAGCTGCTCCCATCACATGGACAACACATCTTTTCACTGAAGAGGTGTTTCTCATTGTTATACGGTGTCTCCAAGAGCTGGCCTTTGATGTTTATGGACATCTGGGATTTCATCTGGACAGCTCTTAAAATGCAATTGTTCCAGTGCTGTATTGTTGAGAGATGTTGCCAAAGTAAGGATTCAAGTGTTATTCAACTATGCTGTTCTTTGGCCGTTGCACATAATAATAGTTGGACAAATAGGTAAATATTATGATAAAATGCTTTACTTTCGTGCTGAGTCATATTGATTTAAAGTTTTTTGTGTCAAATAAGTTAAGAAGGTGGAAAGTTTTAAATAGGGAACCAAAGTATTTCATTTTATTTCATTTTACTATGCACACATACTTTGGTTAAAGCACTATGTAGCCTTTTACCATACTTGGAGTTCTGGAGTATCTAGCCCTATCTTGCAATGGTATAGATCAGAATCATGTCTAGACTCTGTGAGGATTTGGTGACCTTAATCTTGCGCTTTAAACCAGCATGATAATGGCATTATTGGTCTTGTTGGTATTTGAACTGCAAAGGGCAAAGACTATTGATCACAACATTATCCATAATTGCTGCTATAATGGTGAAGCCAATAATATTATTTTTAATATCTTAATCTTTTACATTGGAGGCAGCGACACAGCTTTGAAATGCTGTTATCACAATTTAGTACTAGTGAGAGAGTTGGACAAAATAAGGATTTAAGAATAAAGATTTTAAAGTTATGGTATGATGTTTTTCTTTTCATTTACAAGATCATTGGCTAAATAATATTTTTCTAAACAGGTGGAAGAAGCATGTTGCAAAGGCAGATACTGTATTTGAATTTCAAGGGTGAAGGAAAGGGCAAGGACTATTGATCACAACATTAACCACAATTGCAGCTTATGATGAAAACTGACTACACTGCTAATAGGAGATGATCATGGCATTTCCAATGTACAGAGCGCCCACACACTATCTACACAGGTGAAGGCACTGGGTGAGACCCGTTATGAGGTAAAATGTAACAGAAAATCAAAATATGTTTTCAGAAGTTACTTGAAGTTTCTTTATTAAAATTATCTAGTTTCTATTCACCTCAGATATTTTTTTATATATTTGAACTGAACTGAAAAGGAAGTCCGCATAAATCAGGGTTTATAGTCTTTCTACCATTTTGGAGCAGATATGGTGATATGAAGTGTTTTTTATTATAAAATTACTTTACTGCTAATAGACAGTTCTATTTGTTACATTTACTCATAGGATTATTGGTATTTTTATGTGTAATGTCCTTTTCAGAGCTAGATATAAAGGCAATTACATTTTGGGTTTTTCCTGGTAAATATATCTGCTGTCAGCATATTTTTACCTGCTGTATTAAATCTGAGCAGACACTGACAAACTATTGTAGAAACTACTTGTCCAACATAAAATTCAGAAACATTATTATTTTTAGTCTTTAGCTTTTGCTAATGCTTTCTAACCAGGCTCTGACATTATACGTGTGTAGCTAATTGACTGTCAGTTGCCAAACCTTTTTGATTTTTATTTATTTTTTTTTTTAATATTTGGTGACTATATGGAACACCAGCTGGCACTATTTTTTACAAACGCTTTTTTTTTCCAAATGGGTGGTTTGCCTTTATTGTGACATGTTTTACTAAGACATTACATAAATGTCAGTAGATGCCATCACACAACCACACACTTGAGAAATGCAGTGCATCTGTGCACTTGAGAAGCTGTGACATTTAAAAAAGCCACATGGACCTTTTCAGACGTGAACTACAGAACAGGACGTTATAGCTCTTGAGTTTGTGTTTGTGTGTAAGAGAGAGCCCCGAGTGTCTCCCCTGAGGCCTGACTCATCTCCAGTCTCCGTCAGGAAACAGGAAGAGGAAGCAGCCCTGCCGCAGCGCACCTCACCGGGCTGCTGCTGGCTGTTCAAGAGCAGCACAGATGTATTCAAATGTAGCTGAGGTGTAATGGCACGTTCAGAAGAAGTGGAGTGCACATTCTTCCACCTGTGGAGAAACAACTTTCTTTAGCACAGTGATTCACAACAAGTGGGTCTGGGCCCAAAAGTAGTTCAGAGGTTGAGTATAGTTTCAATGTTCAGATAATCCCAAACTTAAATTAGTCATCTTCTGCTTATTCGTGTTAAGAGACACTGGTGGCTGGAGCCCATACCACAACTATGGGCCTTAGGCAGGGTACACTTGTGGACAATGCCCAGTTAGTTGCATGGCTGACATTTTGAAACATATACACTGACAGTCAACCATTCATTCTTGCATTGATTCACTTACTGTCAGGTCATATATGGTTTAGAGTAAAAGTGTGTAACAATAAATTAACTAGGGATAAAACTGGGCCTCAAAATTAGGCCAGTCCAGAACCATTGCTGCAGGACATGCATGACAGTTATGACCTTTTCAGCCTGTCAATGCTCTTGGTTTCTTTTGCTTAGAATAGGAGACAGAACAATTAATTAATTGCAAAAAAATAATACTTAAAAGGTCTGATATCATCCCATATTGTCCCTTGATCAAGTTGTTCTCTTAGTAGATTTGGTGTTGTACCAAACTAACAGTGGCATGACATATTTTGTGTGAGACCAAGACAAGTGGATTTCCCCCAAATTTCCTGAGCTTGTCTTTTCAGGGGCTGTGCTACACTTTGACCCATTCTCTAGAAGTTCACATGTGAAGCTATAAGAGCCTGATTGGAAAGAGGAAGGGAAAATATGAGTGCATAAGTGCCTATATAGGAGTGTTTAGTGCAGCCTCGTCCCAGACCAGTCAAAGGAAATCTCCCATTGAGATGTAACAGTTGCTGCAGGTACTGACTTCACGGAAAAATCACAGCGCTTTTATGAAAACCCCGTGGGATTCAGCTGTGAGAAAATATATTTAGGTAATAACAATTTCACACCACAGTCTCTTAATGTTATACTTTCAGTATTTTTGATAGCAGAATAGCAAAACCAATTCAATAAACTTGGGACATTGTTTAAAATGTAAATAAAAACAGCATGCAATGGTTTGCAAATCTCATAAAACAGTTTTATTCAGAAATGACTAAATAATGCTGTTGCTGTTGAAAGTGAGATATTTTAACATTGCATTTAAAATAATTCATATATGACTTCTTTTTTGCATTATACAATTGTAACATTTTCTGTGTAGATTTTTTTTTCTCATTTAGTAAGTCTTGCTGGTCTTTATTGCATGAAAATCTGAATTTTAGCGAATCAAAACACAATTTTGCTTTACTATAATTTCTGACAGTACTTTAGTAAAAGCAACAATATGTAACTTTTACCATGTCATAGCCTCAAAATCATTAAAACATTGCCTTCAAGTCATGTATTTTGCCATGTGGTAAAGATATTGTGCCAAGACATGGACTTGAACCAGGAATCTTCTAGTTCAGGGGTAAATGCTCTATTTATTGAGCCATAAAAGCAACAAAATGCTCTCTTAAAGAATCCATTAAAACTAATCATTTGTCCCTTTACTGCCCCCTTCATGGTTGGAGTTATCTTTGATCTTATTTCGTAATGTTATAGAATAGTAAGTCATCATTATCCACACCAAAAATGAATAATTTCTTTCTTGGTCCAATGGTGACCTTTATTTTTTGAGTTATTTTGCTAACAACAATAAACCAATGCTTGTGAAAATGTAACCTCACTGCCAAAAGTGATACCCCTTGCTGTAGGTTTTCCTTTCATGCCATTAAATACAAAATGAAAGCTATTACGACTAGTTTCTGAGAAAACAACTTGCTGTGTCCTCATCTCGAAAGTCTCTTAGTGTTGCATACTGAGGTTACCTGGCCTGTGGTATTTACAGGGCTCCACTGCTGAGTCGTGCCCAGCAGAGAGGCGCATCTGAAGCAAAACCACTGTGGTCAGGATCAAAGACTTGAGCGACGGAAATGCGGGTCTACAAACCAGCCCCCCTCAGCTTACTGTCCTACTTTCGCGCACCTCTTTCTACCCTCTTTAAAGCGTCCCGTATACCTGGAAGGACAGGGGAAGACCTACAGGAGTGTCTCAGTGGAGCTGAAGTTTACAGAATAGGGTTAGACTGATAGATGGGATGGCTTTTCTTTTGTTTGTCTGTCTGGGTGAATGGTATGTTGCTACAGAAGTGGTCATGAGGGAAGAAATCTGGTCCAGCATCAAAGACGTGCCTTGTGTACACAGGAAAATTAATGCTACGCTCAAATTATTCAGCTGTTACACTTTTTCCTTTGTTCTTATAAGACTGTGTTGCTTTGATGCCTGTGTCTTTAAGCTCCTCTCTCCTTGGTCACATAGGTTGTCTCTTATACATATGCACTTTATTATGTAACAGGAATCAAAAACAAACATTCAGCAAGCATTTTAAGCTCACTGTGGCTTATATTTTTGGATTGGCAGAGTGGTTAGCGCTCCTGCTGTTCAGCAATGAGATCTGGGAGTTTGATCCTCGAGACAGCTGATTTTGGAGCCTGCATGTCTTCCCCATGTTCCTGTTTGTGCAAAGACTGTAGATGAATTCCTCTGCCCAGGGTGTGCACTGCCAAAGGCCCATAATTCCTCCAGCCTCCTGCAATCCACCATGAGATAATGTGGAAGATGTTTTGAAATTTGAAATATGGGTATTTCTTTGGTAAACCCGCTATATATACTGATTGAATGCGATAGCCTGTAGTGTTACCTTTCTATACTCCAGGAAAGAAGAATGGACGTCCTGTGAGCCATTTCAGGGAATTTATAGTATTTAAAATGGTTTTCAAATGGCATTGTGTTTTCCAATTCATGTTTTATGCTAATCTATCTACAGTTTGTAGTTGATAGTTGTTTATAATAAAAAAGAACAACATATACATCAGCTGTAGTCACTAGAAGTTAAACATTTGTTCTAAAAGGCCTTCCAAACAAACAAATACAATATAAATAGGCTGAGATGGTCAAAGTTCATCTCAGTCCAAAGTGCACTTAGTCTGTGCACGAGCAATGCCTACGGTCACTTCTCTCTCTTCCGCTTGGGCAGCCATGTTTGTTTGTTTATTCACTTCAGTCCACTTTACTGCGCTCCCCTGGGCACCTGCAGGGTTTCCATCTCCAAGACCATGGATCGAGAAGAGATTTTTCACTTTCTCAACAAGTTCAATCCCTGCATTTCACACATCTTTATACAAACTTTTGCTCTAAATCTTTCATGAGGTGCCGCGGGCTCTCTCTATCATCTCCTCCAACGTATCTTTGCTAACAGCGATGAATGAGAGATTTCACAGGGACGCTTATGTTCTTGTGATCCGGCTGCTATGTTTTGCTGGAGTATAAAGAACCTGCAGAAGCCATGCCGGGGAGGACTCTAGTGTGTACGTCTGCAATGCCTTTTCCAGATGCTCACTACTCACTAGTAGTGCTGGTGGTGATGGGGGGGCTGGGGCAGGTCTTGTATGACTTCCCAGAGGTGGAGGTGGAGTGGGTGGATGCGCTGTCAGTCAAAGTGTGGGTGAATTGAAAGAGCTAATCTCCATCCTCTCTCTGCACCCACCATGTTCACAAAACCAGATTGCACTTCAATACACATCACTTTATATAACAGCCAAAAATATACAGTTTACAGAAATGACATGTTTGGAGCTATGGTAGACAAGGAGTGTATTGATGGACTAATTGTGCAGAATGCATTGCGGCTATACTGACAGCTAAAACAGCTATGGTTAGTGTTGATTTCTAAAGACATAATACACTGATGGATTTAACAGGTATGCAGTAGTCAATGTATAATGTAAGAAAAGTTGTATGCTGAGAGATATTAAGAGCTAAAACACAACTCTTTCTCAGTATCAAGTGTTTGGTGTGAGATAAGTTTGACAACATGGGCCAAGCTAAATCTCATGCAAATCTAATGATGGTAAGATATTCTGTGTTGACCATTGGAACCAGTGTATTCTGGGAAATGATCCAACTAATTTACATGAAGGTATACATCATGCTCTGATGATTGAATGTTGTTTCATTTTGGCATATTTTAATTATCTTTAGGTCTTATAAAAACTTTTTTTTATTATTTTAAGCAGGCTAGGGTGGAGGATGGGCTGAAAAACTTCTCATTCAGTTGTGGTTATTAGTACTGTGGAGGAGTGTGTACTTATGTTCTAATTATGTTGTCTATATTGCTTTTAAAGATTTCCTATTATGTTAAATCAACTTTTTCTTTTAGCTTTTACCTATGTTGTAATGTTGCTTGCACCTCAAAAACAAACCTAGGGTAGTATTTTTGTTTCAGTCATGCTTGTTTGAGTAATTCTGTATTCCGGAGCCGATCCTTTTCTGAAGATCTGCAAGCGCTTGGCCTCAACTCTCTACAGTCGTGAAACCAGGAAATGCTTTTGTGCATTTCTAAAGCCCATACAGCCATCACTGGACTCTTTTAAATAGGTTCAGCTCCTAAATTGCCGTCACTACTGAAGCAATCAGCTCATTTATCTATCTGTTAGCATCATGTTGCAAATAGCCATGCTAAATAGCCTATTTTATGCCCTGCCTTGTCCTCATTGTTGTCCGCAAGGGCTGACAAACACCTAATCCAAGCATATTTTGCAAAGTCAAAGTAACATCCCACCATATGTCAACAAAGCGAAACCAAAATGTCTGTCGAAGCTCTCATGTAGTTGTAAGATAAATCTCACAATTTATCACTCTCTAAACTAGAATGATCCAGTTTGGCTTACATGTATGTTATAGGTGACTGACACAACCAATGGATATTAAAAAAAGTTTTTTCAAAGTATAATATAAGCATAGTTGCTGTGTGGTTACCTGAAACAAAGGAATGCACCAAAGTTTCAAAGATTATGATTACATGATGAAACTTTTGTATAGAAACATTGTGTGCCTTTAGTAGACCAGAACACTGCAGACAAAAATAAAGTCTTGAATGAATTTTGTTTTGCCTCCAATGTTCTGTATTTCACTGTGTCTCTAAATTATTTAAGTCTAAGCCACTGCACAATCACTGTCTGAGTTTGGGCGACTGAATTTATGTCTTCATGATTACAATGGGAGCTCCTAAGGCGAGGCGCTGCTAACCCACTTATGACAAGCTGGTTTTGTGTGAACTGCGCTGTAGGAGCACAAAGCAAGATGTTGAAGACTTGTTTTGCATTGTAGCGTGTAGTGTTCGCTGCCTTTTTACTGAATCAGCTCTGGATTTCCACATGATTTCCAACACTTACCATAACTTACATCATAACTTCTGCAAAGAGGATAACACCAGTGAGGAGTCCAGTGCATGTACTTTTACACCATGCTAAATTCATTATCGATTGAGATTTGGGATCCATATATTTTCTTGTCATTATTTCAAGAGTGAATAATACAGACGTCATTGTGTTAGTTTTATGGATACTATTCTCAGAATATATGGATTTCATGGCTCTGGTCTACAATCATATAATCCAGCGTTGACAGGAGGAGGTGGTAAAAGGCCTGACATGTAACACAGTGACATGATGAATGACTCAGGCATTTGTTTACATTAGGCTAACAGTAAATCATGCAAAGGCTATGTAAAGCTGTGGTCTGAGCAGTCTTTTGTCAGGTAAAAATCTAATGGTGACCTACTCTGGCAGAATAATAATGATGGATTAGATTTAAGAGTATTCTGTGGTTTTCAGATTATTATGTTATTGTTTCTCATATACAGTCATTTTGAGTAATTTATGCCTTGGTTTACATAAAAGGTATGGTGCAATTGGTCAGTCTATATTTGTATGGCAGGCACAAAGGTTAATTTTTAATAGGCAACTTAGAGACTACACTCCATTCAGTTAATATCTGTAAGATTATGGCAAAATCCTTATAAATAAACAAAAATGCTCTTCATGTTTGGGACATAAAGTAATGAATTTATCTACTTCCATTTATTGCAGTTCAGGGTTGGTACAGTTATGGAGTACAGTTTTGGAAAATGTTTGGAAATTTAAACAGTGATCTGGCCACACATTAACCCAGTTCAGAGCATAATAACACCATTAACGTCTTTATACCAACTCTGTTAAAAGTGTTCACAAAAACACAGAGCCCTGTCTCTGCACTGATGATGGATCTTAATTTTTGTTCGCATCAAACTCAAAGTGAGCCAGCAGAGAACGAAAACTAGAGACGCTGTCTTCTTGGCCGTGTTCTCACTGCAGAAAAAAAGTGACCTATATCTAATTTTTGTCAGAATATATTAACTAAAAAACTTTTGGTTTTGGTAATGCTTTAAAACTAGATAGATGTTTACTTTATATCTTTATTTACTTAAAAAAATATATATGTTCTGAACCAACTTACCAAGCATAGTTATCTTTTAAACAGTGGGGTGTAGGTTATAAGCCAGAAAAATATTTGGAATAACATATTTTGGGGGGAAGAACCCAACTGTTTTTGTTTTGTTTTTTTGTTTTTTGTTGTTTTTTTTTCAAGTGACTAATTTCCAATTTTAATAATTGCAGCATGTTTCTAATGTACCTAGTTGGGCATTTTGAATACTATTTATTAACGTGTAAGTTTTTTTTTTCTTGGAAATTTAGTCAAACATTTGGGAAAAGTTATGGAAAAGTCATGGAAAATTCTTATTAAAGTGTGTGAACCCTGGCAGTTGATGACTGAAGGTTAGTCCAGCAACTATACAGTATACTGTATGTGCTGTGAACAGTGGCCAGTCACATACATTCACTATAGGCAATTTAGATTTAGTCACCAGTTCGCATTACATGTGCGTGTCTTTAGATGGTGGTAAGAAGCAAGAGAACCTGGAGAGAACCCACAGTAACCTGAGGAAGACATGCACACTCCACTCAGAGAGATCAGCAGCCAGCTGAAAGACAGAAATCACGACCACACACACCAACATTGAATTATTTTATCTGAAAAAGTGCTGAATGAACAATCTCTTTGTTTGACTATTTACAGTGTGGACTTAGTCCCAGAAGGAAAACACAAAAAGGGGAACATACATATTAGGAAATAAATAAAAAGAAACAACTAAACAGGTGACATTGAAACAGAAGCAGTATAATTATTTTAGTACATGTTCAAAGAAATGTGAATGTTTAGGCTCGGCGCAGTAAAAACATGCAAAACCCACTATTATTATTATACAGAGTTTCAGTACTGCACAGTATAATTCATGATAATATATTCTATAGAGCATTCTTATATTATTGCATTACCTGCAAATGAAATAAAGCTATTTTTCTGCAGCCAAATCACTCGTGTAGCAGTGAGGAATGTGGGCTGAGCTCCTGTTTCTTCCCACTTGTACTACAGTGCAGTAAATCCCCAGAACTGATGTCAACAGTTGGCCGTCCCAAATAACAAGGTCCCACACAGTGAAAGGGGGCCAACTCAAACTGATGAGCGGGGGTCCATCACTGACACAGCAGGATCAAAAGCTCTGGGTATAAAAGGGGGAAAAAAGATGAAGCTGAAGAATTCCCATATGGAGATTTCACTGACCGCTGCAGGGCATGGTTTAAGACAGACAGCCCACTCAAACTGGTTCTTTACACACAGTTATGGCTCCGGTCTTTCAAGTCACGCTTCCACTAAATGAGCCAACGAGGAGATGAAATGTGAAGCTTCTAAACAGCTCCCTGGTAAAAGCACATATTAAAAGCACTTTCTGAGATCCCTGAACACTTTTTCACCATTTGCAACACACAGTGATAGCTAAACATTTAGGACAGTCCAAAATAAGAGTAGTCTTCCTAATATTTTACATGCACAAAGGCTGCAGAAAGGAAAGTGAGGTGTGGAATTGCAATCAAACATTTTACATACAAAATTCTCATCACCTTTAAAGCAACACTGTGCACAAATAAAACAGCTCTGGAAATGTGCATCCTTATTTGTTACACTGTCTAATGTACAATATGTTATGGACAATATGGCTACAGAATGGCATAAACAAGAATTTATTCCATTATACACATAACATTTCATTGCAGGCAACAGTGGCACAGTGGGTTAAGTGTTCGCCCACCAGCTGGAGAGTCAGAATCTCAAACCTTGCTCGAAGCGAGTCCCATGACACAGACTGTGACTGTGGGTGACCACATTGTGACTGGTTGCGACAGGAAGGGCATCCGACATGAAAAATACCAAAAACATTGTGCAACTGGTTCACTGTAGCGACCCCTAATGAAAAAGGGAGCAGCCGAAACATACACTTCACATCATTGGCAAAAAAAGTTCAATTACAAACTGAAAATGCTAAAGGCTAACACTAATTTCAGAAAACTAAAACTATGACATACAATAGCTTTTCTGTTGATATAGTTATCAAAATTAGAAAACAAAAAACTTAGAGCTTGTTTAAAGTACTTAGGTCTTAAATACACTCCTTTTTGAGACCCCATGGGGAGACCACTTTTCCACACTTGCTTTTTTTTTCAAACTGAGTTAACTGCATGATAGTGTTTCAGCAGCAGGGGAAGGCAATCGTCATGTCAGAGTGATGAAACAATGGAGATTGTGTAGTAGATGGGTTGGGAGTGGGCGGTGGTAGGATGAGGTTATGTCTTTAGCACGGCTGCCTCAATGATAATAACAGCACTGAGTACAATGGCAGAAATGGTGGGTGCTTTCTCAGAGCTGAGGATGTTATCAACAGGCTCTGCGTTCTTTATAAGATGATAAAGTTTAGTTTCTATGTCTTACAAGGACATATATATTTATGCCACCAAGACAAAGTTGAAATTGAAGACTGATACCTTCAGATATTGCACTATAAATAAAACTCCTTGGATCTCTCTCCAGATTTAAGACCTTAGTGTTTCAGCAAGGGCTACAATACACTTTCTCACAGCTTTTAGTAGGGTATTTATTTAACATCATTCAATATAAAGTTTTATGTATTTCATCTAAAAATATTGTTTGGATGCAGACAAGGTCAGATCGCTATCAGTGGGAATGAAAAGAAGAATAAGAATGAAAAGAAAATGTGTGAGACAGTGGTGAGACCAGCAGTGTTGCATGGTTTGGTTTTGAGGCACAGAGGAACCTGCAGGGAACAAAAAAAAAAAAAAGAATAAATGCATAAATCAAGTAATATATTTTGTCCATAAAGCTCATATGTCATACTGAGGTTGTTTTAAAGAGAAATTGTTTAAAATTTGGTCATTATGGCCGTGTCCCAATACTCGCATCTCCACACTTGTGCTCTTTAAATGTGCGTTCATGCAGAGAGGTCCAAGTGTGTAGTGTGTCCCAATTCTTTTCAACGTACTTCCAGTAAGTATGGATCAGAGCAGACTTCACTGAAGTGTATTACCCACTGTGCATTTCACTGTTATGTTTTCAAACAATGCTGCATTAGTTTCTTAGCAATTAGCAGTGAGCGTTAACTGGCAAAAATGAAAAGTTACACATTAACAGCTAAAGTGAATGTGCCTCATGTCCAGGTAACAACACTGTTAAAAGGGTCAAGACATGTCTTGTCTTTCTGTGGTAAAATGATCAAACTATCAGCTATTGTTAACTATAAGTTAAATCCAGCAGCAGTTTAGTGAACGCTGCTAAAAGACAGCTCTCTTTACTCTGTTAAATGTTTTTACATTGTGACTTTCAAAACGTGAGTGTCTAAGGAGTGCGGACTGTCCCAGTTCTCCTTTTTAACACCCCTGGACTCTTGTGCACTCACACACTTCATGCCCTTTTCAGAAAATGTACATTTCAATGAAGTGTGTAGTACGTAGTGGGGGTATTGGGACAGGGCCAATGAACCAAGTTCAACACATCAGAACTGTCAGTGTGGAGGAAGCCTGGTGCCTTTACTAATTGCTTAGAAGAGTATAGGACAAATTGAGTACAATAAAAGAACGTTTTTTTTTTACTTAATTTGTATTGGTTTGTTGGCAGTAGCATGTCCCTACAGGGCTACCATACCATATAGAGTCAAAAACTATAAGAACAGTGCGGTGTGGAATTGCACTCAGAAATTTCACCACTCTGACTTGGCAATCAAGCACATTACAGAAGATAAATCAGTGAAACATCAATTTTAAATATTGTAAGTATTGTATTGTATTGTATATTCATAAGCTATATTCTTAACTGTCCAGCCATGGGGTTCATGTTGCATGTTGTTCAGATCAGGCCTGGTCATCTGTGTCCAACCTTTTGATTTTGAACTGTGAGACGTGGAGCCGCGGTTACATCACCTGACAGCCCAGTGAGGATTCACAGTGGAGATGTGTTTTGTATCAAGGCCCCGGAGCTGCGGCAGTGTGTAGGTGTGTGTGAAAAATATGTACGATCATGTGGCTCATATGTGGCAGCAGCAATAAGAGTATCACTGGGAATACATGCATGAGGCGGAGGATTTGAGCCGCCTTTACTGGGATTGGTGTGAGGCTGTGCGTGATGTCCCCCAGGGGCTGCTGCAGCATGGAGCACAGGGTTTGATGTGATTTACCTGGGCAGCAATAATGACCTTGGCTTTCCCCTTATATTGGGTTGAAGTTAGGAGAGAGCCAGCTCATAATGCCCACACATCTGAGCCCCATCAACAAGATAGATAGATGGATAGATGGAGGCCTGTGTGCAGGTGGGAGAAGGTCAGTATTTTCATCCATATAGACCTGTGCAGTCTAGCTTAGTATTTGGTTTATTTTGCTGATACTAATAGTTTGATTAACAAAAAAAAAAAAAAAATCCAAATTGCAATGTAAACTTTCCCCTATATGCCATTATGATACCACAACACAGAGTCCTTTTTCCATGGCAGCAGTCATCTGTGCAGCAGTCTAAGCAGGGATGCCCAGACTTTCCTCTCCACAGACACTTCCTCCAGCTTATCCGGGGGAATCTCAAAGGGTTCCTACACCAGCCAAGAGACACAGTCCCTCCAGGGTGTAATAGGTCTTTCCCAGGGCCTCCTTCCGGTGGGACATGCCCAGAACACCTCCCCAGGGAGGCATTCAGGAGGCTTTCGAAACACCAAGCCACCTCAACTGGCTCCTCTGGATGTGGAGGAGCAGCAGCTCTACTCCAAGCTCCTCCCGTGTGACCAAGCTCAGCCACCCTTTCCTTTGGGGTTTTCTCCCTTTCATTCATTGATTTGGCATAGGTTTTGAGCCGGATGCCCTTCCTGATGCAACCTTCTCCATTTGTCCGAACTTGGGACCAGCACAAGAAGTACACTGGTTTGTGACTCCTTGTCATATTGTCATTAGCTCAGAGTTGGTCATAAAATAAGTTTGGTTTTATGTGAATTTGACTTGTAATTTCAAGCATATGACTTATTAAACTAAACCAAACCAATATCAATGTAATTTAGCAATGAGTACCCCATGTAGTCAAGTCTGTCACATATAACAGTTTTAAATACTGAGGGCTGTTATCTGATTGCTAATACAATCTTGACAGCAGTAGACAAAAACACCTTGATGTTAAGATACTTGCAACAAATTTCGACATTTTCACTTTTTTTTTTTGTACTAAGGGCTTAAGATTTGGAGGTTCTCTGTGCGAGTGACAAGGATGGACAGGATAAGGGACGAGTACGTCAGAGGGACAACTCATGTTATATGTTTTGTATTTTATATTTATAATGTTACATATTTTTGCTTTTTAGACTTATTCTTGTAAATAATTTATATTGCACTTTTTTGTTTTTGATGCATACTCACTTTATGTTTTTGCTTTCTGCACTTTATTCTGCATTATATTTTGGAGATAAAGTCAGAGAAGCCAAACTGAGATGGTTTGGACGTGGTGCAGAGGAAGAATAGTGAATATCTCCGTAGAAGAAGGCTGAAGTTTGAGCTGCCAGGAAATTTATGAATGAAAGAGGACTTGAAGATTGTTGGTCTGAGAGAAGAGGAAGTAGAGGATTGGGTTAGACTTGATTTGCTGAAGGAAAACATGAGGAAAACGTTAGAAGATGATTTTAGCTACTATTTATTTGGACTTCTTCTCTGACCTTACATATGACTGTTGTAAAAATGTGTTTGATGACAGCAGCTAAATGATTACAGCAATGAGGTCTGGTGTGGTGACAATCGGAAAACGTGTGTTGCCTCCCAATCAGCTGCACCTCTGTGTATCCAAACAGACTAATTAGGTATTATGGCCGTTAATGAGCCATGACACTGATTGCCAAACATTAGCTAGTTTTTCTCTCTGAGCTAATCAAGGTTTTATTAGCTTCTTTGTAGAGCCCTGCATCTGTCTGCCAACTAATGTGTTGTGTGGTAGATATCAAAACAGTGAATAGCGCTACAAAAAGTGTTATCGGGCTCACGGATAGCAGCTGCACCGTCATTGTGGATCTGATTTCAATTTTAGCGAAAGGAACAAACTATCCATTGTTACAGAGTGCGCTGTAAGTAAAAGGAGGAGAGAGGCTGTTTAATATTTTAGTGTTTCGGTATTTTCAAAGTGATCAATGTGAAAGACAAGCTGTTTGAGAGTGCATTGGAGTGCATTGTTTTCTGGTCTTTTCTGCAAGTCTCATCAAACACACAGACTTGGAAAAACAGTTGCATGAAATGAAAAGTTCAAATTGATATTGATGCGCTTTGTGCAGCAATAGACTTTTATTACAAATCAGATTTTTTAAAAAGCATTTGCAAAATGTGGTTTGTTGTGATCGTCTCCCACAGCTTTTCCTCTTTGTCTCATACACTGATATGCCATAACATTATGACCACCTGCCTTTTTATTGGTTTCACCTGTCATTGGTTCACCACTGTTCCTTCCTTGGAGCACTTTTGATAAATACTGACCACTGCAGACTGAGAAAACCCCACAACAGCTGCAGATTTGGAGATGCTCTGACCCAATCGTCTGTTGCCATCACAATTTGTCAAACTTGCTCAAATCCTTACGCTTGGCCATTTTTCCTGCTTCTAACACATCAACTTTCAGGACAAAATGTTCACTTGCTGCCAAGAGATAATCTATGTTATTCACTTCACCCATCAGTGGTCATAATGTTATGCCTGATCAGTGTATAAGTCTGTTGTGGTCGTCTTTATCTCCCAGATAGGTTTCCCTCTTGGTCTCATATCTTACACGATCAATCCCCAGAGGAAGTGTCCGCCAACCAGCTGTAGACATACGCTGCTTTTACAGCAGTGCAACAGTTTTTCCATCTATATGCTGCAATATATTGAACTGTTATGGACTGACAAAACAAAGCATCAGGGTGTGATATAACTGTAAGCACTATATCACTGACCTCTGGAGCACAGTGCAATGCCTTTGGGTCTCAGTGTAGTCCATGTATTTATGTGAAAACATTCTGAAATCTGTTTGCAGCACTATTTTGATAAATCACTCTAATCAAGTCAAAATGTCAAGTGCAAGTTCATGAAATAAAACCTGTGATTAATCCCTGTCCATAGGCTACATAAAACCAAAATTTACATTTATTTAAGCTTATCGTATTATATCGAATATGCACAAAAACAAATTAATTGTGGCTAGTAAAAACAGGAATTGGCTAGTAACGTTTGATAAAGACTGAAGCCAGTGAATGTTTTGTAGCTGTAGCACATAACAACAATACACAATGTTAGATTATTTTGTATGGGCATATTCTGTGAAATATTAAGTGCATCTCCCTTCTAATGAAAATTTTATCATCAGAATTGATATGTAAGTGTTAAAATGGCCATAATCTGAAATTAATCTTGAACCATTGTTGCATCAGCATTAAAAGTAGAGCAAATATTGGTATTATAATGGGATTTCAGTAATATTGTCATAGCCTAATTAAACTGACAGTTTGGGCTGTGAACAGGACCACTGCTCTTGCATTCTTTCATTTCTCATTTATAATTCACATTTTGGAGTTTGATGGTAGAAATGATGTTAAAGAAAAATCAAATTAATGTCAGCCCTTGTGATGTTTTTGTGTGTCTAGATTATGTAACACCTCACTATTTTTAGCGGCTAATGAGTGAAAAATGTTTAAAGAAGAAAAGACTTGGAGCCAGAGAAAAGCATTGAGCGAGCAAAAAGTGGGACAGTAGCTGCGTCGACTGAGATAAAGCCGCTTGTGTGCCGTACATTCAAAATGCATCACCCACTTTGCAGATGCCCAGAGACACTGAAAGATGTTGTTTTTCTCTAACACTTAAAACATGGTGTCCTTGTGTGATGTTGTCCCTTTTAAAACCCAGACCACTGATGTGTACACAGTAAAAGAAACGGCGTATTTGTAAGTAACCGTTTCTTTTTCCATCCCTCCAAACCACAGCATAGTTACCTGCTATTGTTTTTTTTTTTTTTTTATGTAATTTGCTAATATGAGTAAAATAATACAGAATTGAAGTTTATTTTTGACTATGCCCTAGTGCAGGGTTTTCAGACTGTAGCACAGGTACCACTGGTGATTCAAGTCCTGGTTTAGTTTCATTTAGATCCAGTTTCATTCCTGGTTTAGAACTGGTTTAGTCCTGGTTTAGTCCTTATTTAGAACTGGTTTAGTCCTGGTTTAGTCCTTATTTAGTCCTGGTTTAGTCCTTATTAAGAACTGGTTTAGTCCTGGTTTAGTCCTAATCTAGAACTGGTTTGGTCATTATTTAGAACTGGTTTAGTCCTGGTTTAGTCCTTATTTAGTCCTGGTTTAATCCTTATTAAGAACTGGTTTAGTCCTGGTTTAGTCCTAATCTAGAACTGGTTTGGTCATTATTTAGAACTGGTTTAGTCCTGGTTTAGCCCTGACAGGGCCAGTTATTTTTTAAGGTGGTATTTAGTATGAAATTCTTAACAATTGTTTCACAATTGTAGTGACTTCTGCAATGTTTAACATTGTGTGTGTTGACAGTATAAATATGTGATTCTCTTTCGTTTCTATTTTATTATATTTTTTCTGCTATAGCCACTTTTTCTGTTTGGACAGCCACAGCCACGTGTTGATAAGTGTATGGTGTAGTCTAATCACTGGGAGCTTAATAAAGCCTTAATGATGTTAAAGTCTCTTTCACATATGATTACCACCACAATATACTATAGATCAGTAATTATCGCTTTTCAGTTTCACCTCAGACAATATTCAGCTTTCAAAGTACCATCTGCAGTTAAGTAAAATTAGTATTATTAAAGGACAAAACAAGGACTAAGGCTAGACTAAACCTAGCCTAAACCAGAACTAGACCAGAATTTAGGACTAAACCAACACATAGCTAGGACTAAACCAGTACTAATCAAGGACTAAACAAGGTATAAACCAGGTCTGAACTGTGCCTAAACCAGGACTAAGCAGTGGTTCACACTTCAAATGTAATCTCCAAACAGAGCAGGACTAAAATATAACAAACGACTGTATATAACAACAACGACTGAGCTGACACATAGCTCTTCCTGTGTACCTGCTTTCCCACAAACCACGGATCAGACACCAATCCACCCACACACACGCACACATGCACACACACACACACTCACACAACACAAACGCTGTCTTCTCACGTCCTTTTCATCCTCCCAGACGCTTCCTTCATCCGATTTTAATTGCCCTGGTGTGAATCATTACATCAGTGCTGGTCAGACTGCGCCGGGTGATTAAACTCCATCAAAGGGACGGTCCTCATGTCCCGCTCCTCTCCCCGCAGCGCACCTCCTCGTCTGTCACATGACCCCCGCGACCTACAACAAACCGGACAGATCATCTAATATGGTACCTTTGAACTGTTCTGGAGTGGAGAGCACACACAACAGAGATCAAATCGTGTTACAAACAAGAGTGTATGAGACTTTAAGACCAGGGATTTCTTAAGGTCAACACCAAAAACGAGAGCACAAACAAACATTTCATCACGGCTAAGAGTCATTTTTATTCTTAAGAAAATTTACAAGGAACAGTGCTCTTGGTTACCTGGTGGCTTTTGTATAATTACTAGTATTTGGTTAATCTGGCTCTAATTCAACCACCAGGGGTCAAAAGCCTCTGAAAGGGAACAGCCAGAAGGAACAAAATAAATAGTATTTGTGTTTCAGAAAAGAATACATACCCAGACTTTCAAGAATGACCTCATATTTGTGTTTCTACTAGTGCTCGGAGTGGACAAACTGGGCCAAAAGCAGACAAATTTAGCACCCATGGAGGAGAAGCACAGTCAAGTTTATTGAATGGCGGCTGTAGATATCTTAACCTCATTTTTTTTTCCAAATGTAATATTTTTGACCTTTTAGACTCGTTATTCCATAAAAACGTTGTAGATATAAGACCCTGGCTTTTAACTCAGCGTGAGTTGTGTATTCCTGTGTCTTTTGTTTTGTTTTATTTATTTTATTCTTTTTACTTATTTACTACTTTTTTAGTGTATTGCTCTCATTTGATTTTACTAGTTTTTATTGTTTTAATGGAAGCTAGTGAGGTTAAATGGAGCATTCATTCATTTTTTTATTTATTGTTTTATAATCTTGTGCAGCACTCTGGAAACTGTGTTTGTAAAATATGTTATAGAAATAAAGTGGATTGGATAAACAGGAATTGAGAGAGATGTCCCAGCTGGGCTTCCATAGAAGTCATCTTGAGTAGCCTTGTTCTATAGCGCCTTTAATTTTGAGATTCATGCAGTGTTTTTTGTCTCAACTTCTTGTCATTCAACCACAGCAGTATGTCGCCTCTCTATCTTGATGACCAAAGATTTTTTTTTTGCCTATGTTCACTTACTTTTTGAATCTTGAGCAACTCTTTCAGAAAAAGAAGAAGTGAGTCCCCAAAAAAACTCTTGGTCAGGTTTGTTACACTGATTCTGTGAGTCAGATGTACTCACTGATGCCAAAACACCTCACGACTCATCTCACCAAAAAATGCTGCCAGCAAAAAACGGGACGACATCCAAAAGCGTGTTCAGATAGATCACGGACACGCTGTACCTGCCAGTCCGCCCTGGGATGTTCGGCCGTTCGTTATCAGAGGGTGTAACACTTCAACTTTAATAAGTGTCTGTGGTTTAATAAGCCACGAGGAGGAAGACTCACTGAAAAATGCATCCACCCGTGTCTGTGTGTGTTTTCAGCCTGATTTAGATTTGAATTTTAACACATTAACGAACCGGACAACTATAAAATAAAAGTAGAACAGTCAGACTAGCATCAGCAGTTGTGGGTTTGATTCTTGGACGAACTCGCACACAATCTGTCTGAGTGGAGTCTGCAAGTCCTCTTCTCTGGCTTCTGTCCAAAGGCATGTGTCAGGTGCACTGGAGAATCTAAATGCCTTAAGTGAATGAATGAATGAATGTGAAAGTGAATGGTTGTATGTCAGTGTATGTCTCTGTGTTAGCTCTGTGACAAACTTTGTCTAGCGCAGTGTTTCCCAACCAGAGGTACGGGGACCCCTAGGGGTACTCGAGCACATAGATAGCACGGGGTATTTGATCATTTATAGTACTTTTTCAGAAAATATTTGGCTGTCAAAGACTAAAATGAACCTAAACTAGGACTAAACCAGGTCTCGAACCAGAGCTCAACAATAAATAAACCAGAACTAAACCAGGTCTAAACTCAGAAGTAAACCACTGCCCTAGACCAACCCAACCTTTGTCTTGTGTACCAACCCCCCAACCCCCCCGCCTCCTGTGATTTTTGTTACACCATGAGTACCCCCTCACTCACACATGTTGATAATTCTTCAAAAAGCTATATAAGAAAAGACATTTTATTCTTAGTTTATTATAAATACTAGTTCTCCTGCATTTTTTTTAACTCAATTTATACATAGAAAATAATAATAACATGCCTGTCATCTATAAAACTTAATCAAATATTCAAATATTTTAGCACCTCCTTTTTATCATACATTTTAATAGTCCAATAAAAAAGATCTCAAATATTTTTTAATCATCCAGGAAATAAATTATGAAATGGCTCCACATACCCCCTGCAAAGTGCTTGCGTACCCTTAATGGTCCCCACACCCCTGATTGGGAACCACTGGTCTAGGGTGCACCCTTCTTAAGGCTCCTAGTTACTGGTGCACAGGTGCCTTGTTCTGGAGAACTGCCTACACTCTAAGTCTTAGGAACTGATGCAAAAGGTCAAAGCTGAGGATGTTATTAATAGTAACTTGCTCAAATTTCACATGATGACAAGATCACACAATACTTTAATAGTTCGTGCATTTGCAGCCCACTCTTTTTCTCCTACATTACCCACAAAGCCCACATGTGTGCAGCCCTGTCACAGTACATCCTCCCACCTCTCAGCTGCTCACCACTTATTAAACTTTAATCAAAACCATAATGAACACAGCTCCGTGTTTCGGGATGTTACTGCGGTGCTGTCTGTACTGATAAACTCCAGTGTCGCCCCCGCTGCTGATGCAGGGGCTGTAAAAGGGACATGGCAGGCTCAGAGTTGATGGATGGGCCCAAAGTGTGATGGATGACATGCAGCGGTGGAGATGAACGTTCCTCCTGCTGCTTTTGACACCTGCCAATTAAACTGATTAGATAAATTTATGGTGCTTATGGTAACTACGCATCCTCATCAGTCTTCGACATCACAGAGGAGCACTGACAGTGGGTCACTTATTACTGATATAGATATTTTTCTATATAATTTACTTTTTTACTTTACTAATGTAGTATTAGTAGCCTTAGTAGTACAAGTAGTGGTAATGGTAGTAGATTTTATGTCAGTTTAAAGATTTATCAAGTATTTAGCATAAAGCCTATTGTTTTTTAGCCACTGTCCGTCCTCGTGTCCCGTGATGGGGTCAGGGACTGGCCCGTTGTGTGATTGTATTGATCCATGAGCGCTTTGGCTTCGAGGCAAATGTATCTTGGTTACATGTGCAGAGCTTGTGTTGGGTTGGTGGCATAGTTTTGTCTCTCTGTGTTATGTCACTGGCTACTGCTATTACTGAGTTTGTATTAAGTTTTAGTGGATTCTTCCCCGTTGTGAGACATGCTGTGGGTTTGTGGTTCAACACTGTAAAAAACAGTGCTGCAAAAACTTAAGGCAACAGGATCCCTCAAGATTTCTGAGTTTCGGAGCCAAGTCAATAACTAATATTTTTTGTTCGCTTACTTTGACGTTCATGTCTAAAAACTTTCAATTTTAAGTTTTACTCTCTATCATTATTTTTTAACTCACCTTCAGCCAACTTACTATCCATTGTTCAAAAAAAGTATTGTTTTGTTAAATTTAGTACATTTGTTTTTTTCTGAACAGTTGGCTATAAGATGAGTTTAAAAAAAAAAATCTTAAAACTTAAAATTGAACGTTTTTAGACATATAAACATCAAATTAAATGAACAAAAAAATATTAATTGATGAAAACTTGAGATTTTGTGTTGGCCCCAAAACTCAAAAGTCTTGAGGGATCCTGTTGCCTTAAGTTTTTGAGTTTTCGCAACATTTAAAAAAAAAAAAGTGAATGGAAAGAGCATTTACTCCTGAACAAGAAGATCAAAGAGTTTGAGTCCAGGTCTGGGCACAATATCTTTACCATTGTGAGATAGGACTGGTGCCTTTGCGGAGGTCTACGCTCTCCCAGTGCTACTAGTTTTGATTTTGTGCACATTAATACACCTTCTTTTGTTCATAGCCTTTCTAAAAAAAACAAAAAGATATTTGCAAAGTGTTGTATGTCATTCAGTTTTCCCTTGCTCAGCTAAGTGGAGATTAGTGCCTTGGGTCACGTACTGTATATAAAAACATCTGGGGGTCAAGGACGCTGGCCGGGCCTGGCCTGAGCAGTGTTGCATGAAATTGCATGTCATACTTACAGCAAACATGTCAGCAAATGAGACAACATGGTTAACTCCACTCCACAATCAATTATCCATCACTTCATGAGACTGTGCCCACTGTAGCTGCAGAGAGTGGGGGGCTGGTGACAGACGGGTGGGGGGTGAGTCACGTCCACAGTCACTCACACAGAACATTCGTCACTGCATTTTTCAACTCTTTCATTCAAGCCATGCGTGAACGGGAATTATGAATGAATGAATCTATTCTGATGACTTTGAGCTAATAAAATCATTACTCTTTGGGAGTTTTTGGGGCACATTTAGCTTTATTTTTAATATGTGAGGTGTATAGGGCCAGAGAGTTTGGAAATGCTGCCCTCATGTGTCCCACTTGAGTAATTCATGTACATTGAAAACCGAATGATTACAGTACATAATGCAAATTCACAATCAGTCAGTGGTGGCAAATAACGAAACAAGTAATTCATAATTGATTTTCTCTTTTAAAAAAATGTCGTTTTACTTGAGTGAATGTTGGCTTTTTACTGACGTATTTCTTAAAAAAATAATAGTAGTAACAGCTGTAAGTAGTAATAATAGTAGTTATGGTTGTTGCAGCAGTAATAATAGCAGCAATGAAAGTAGCAGCAGTAGAAGTAACAGATGTTGTAGTAGTAAAAAATATTTTAGCACTAGTACTAGTGGTAGTGGTAACAGTAAGGGTAGTTTTTACTGTGCAAATTCAAAACCAAAACCAAAAAACTGAACTAAACTAAACAAAACTACTATATTACATTTTACTTGCTCATTTTAAAATAATAATATTCTTTTATTTTTTTATTTTAATTTATTAGAATTATTCAATTATTACTTTTGCTAATTTTGAAGTAGCAGTACTTTAATTTAAGTACATATTTGGAGTACTTCTTCCTCCTTGGTAATCAGTTGCTGTATGTTCTATATCTTGTCTGTTTAAATGTTGTCAGTGCACTTTGAGCTCCTTGCACATATTTTCCACTGCGGTTTTACACTGCAAATGGTAAATGACCTGAACTGGACTGATGTGATGTATTTTAATTAAACATTGTCTTTTTATTTTTATTACAGGTCATGGACACATTATCCAGACTGTCCCATACAACCATTGCACAACAAACTGGAATCAGGTAAAAGGCCTTATTTTCTTACAACATTTTATTATTTGTTACATTTTGCATAATTTAACATTTAACAGTGGTTCATTCAATATCATAGTATTTGCGCTATAGTTTTAAAACCATATTTTGCTATGTGGAAGTTTCTTAGGAGTGATGAGGTCATTGGGATTTTTTTTTTTTTTTTTTTTTTTTTTTTTTCCTGTCAGTCTGTTTCAGAATTATACAGCCTGAACAACTATTTTGATATAACAGGCATTTTGATTATCGTATAAAACTGTCTGCTTGCACTGATCTTTTGCCATCAACTTTTGTCAAACAGTAGATTCCATCATGTTGTATTTCTTGTAAATAATATAGAAAGTAAAACCTAAAAAACTTTTTTCTCCAGGCCATTTCCAACTGAGGAGAGTGTCCAAGATGAAGAAATCTACAACCATTTGGAGGATCTTATAGAGTATGTGTCACTTCTTTCTATCTCCAGAGTCCTGACTAACTTTCTATCCCACTTTTTTTGGCCTTCATTTTAATTTCAGAATAACATTTGTTCCCTGGACGCGAGCCACCTCCCTCACAGTTCACAGCATGAGCAATCTCCACTCACGCTCAGTTTGGTTTAGTCATATGTGACTGTGGGCTCATCATCTGTTCAGTCTGCGTCACATTTTTACACAAAACATGGCCCATTAAGAAAAGTCTAAGCTCTTTTTATAGTAGTACCAAGCAGCATGTTTAAATGAACCATTATACTGACAACAACCAATAATCTTATAGCTAGACCCTTTATATATTTTCATAAGTCACTGGAAAAACATCCTGACCTGCATGTACCTCTATATTTTCATTATTGTCCTGGATTATGTCCATGTTTAGTCTCTACATGATAATTGTTTGTCTTATATCATAGGCCCTAGTCTCAAACTACCTTAACAATGATAAAATGTGCAGATTAATATGAACAAAAAGTTTTGAAAAGTCCTGTCTGCATTTCTATGAGCATGACAGCATTTGAAATATAATTGTATGTCAAATTGTGCAGAAGAAAATACTGGAACCAATACTAGGACTAGTAATAACACTTTTATGTACTTTATTATTATTTAAATTGACTCATACTCATGTTTAGTCAGAAGGCCTGAGAGAGAGAGATTTTTGTAGCACCAGCTCTGGTTTGCAGTTACCTGTTGCTTAAATCTGGGAAGTGTAGTTTTTGGTGACATCTGGTGGTTAAATTGTAGATTACAGTTACAGTATATGGCTCACTGTATGCCTGCAATGCACTTTTGTCTATAAACAACCCCAGTGGTCAAAAGATAATGAAAAGATTGCACTTTCTCTATCAGCTGTGCTTGGTTTGTCCACATTGGGCAGCTTTGGTTTGCCTAAAATGTTTGTATTTTACAATACAAACGTACTTACTTACAAATCTTACAGTTATGCACCTTTAGCATCTTTCTTTCCCTCTACACAAACTATGGCCTACACGAACTATGACGCACACATACAGTGTAGCAGTACTTGTTAAAGATTACTTCAATTATTAAATACTTAACCTACCACATCATTACATTTTGAGCACAATCCAGTGTATAAAGGCTGAGTCATGCTTTTGGTGCAGTTGGTGAGAAGCAGTAATGGCTTATATTGGAGCAGTCACAGGCCTCTATACACAATATATTTATGTGTGTAAGCCACTTTCACAGCTGTGGATTAAGTGTAGTCCCAGTAACAAGATCTGTAGAAAAGTATTAAAATCATGTCTCTAAAGCAACAGCAGAGATTTTTTTGCATGTGTGGTTCAAAGCACTTTCTGTCAAACTCCATGTCTCGTCTTGTGCCGCAGTGAAAATGGTGTGGAGGATGAGGAGGACCTGTATGACTGTGTGTACGACGATGAAGATGGAGGAGAGATATACGAGGATTTAATGAAGACAGAAGCCATTCCTCCTCCGGTCAGTCACAGTCACTTCAACACCTGCCTCCACAATCTTTTTATAAGAGCTTACTGAGTTAACTATGTTTCTCTGTAGAGCAGCTGTGAGTTGACCAATCATAGCGACATGATGATGAGTTAATATGGAAACCAACATAAAAGTTTAAAACTACACTGAACTTATGCAAAATAAACAGCACTATACACTGAATTTGTGTAAAATCTACTCAGAAAATACATTTAGTCCCCTTAGATTTATATGGTTTCATCTGCGCTCTGAGTGGTTTTGAGATATTTAGGTTTCGAGTTTTGATCATAATTTAATATATGGGAATTAAAGGCACCTTAAAGAGATTGTAAATATATAATTTCAAAATCTTTGAAGCTTTTGAAGTGGGACTTTTGAGAACTGGTCATTTGCAGATAGAACCTTCTAATTCTGAGTACCCAAAATTAGAATTAGAATTAGAATTAAAAGGTTCTAGCTTACAAAATATACAGAAATCAATACGTTTCATTTCAGCAGTCGACTTATTTTTACCAGTTAACTGTTTTTAAGACTATAGCACACATTTGAAAGTAAAATGCAATTCACTTTGCCAGCATTTAACAAAGAATTTGTTGGCATGTAACCAATATCTCTGTATTTTAAAGTTTAACAGGTTATACTTTCACATACTATGTTTATAATTTCCCAATATACAAATAATATATAAACTACAGTTAACTTATACTCTTTTTACAGTTTCAAGTCATACATTTTCAGCTCTCATTCTCCTGACTGATAAATTTAACCTTTTTTAGTGTCTGATCTAAAGTTGGGCTCCAAATTAAGGTTTGACATTACAGATATATTTTCCCACATTTATTTATTTATTTTTATTTTTTTATTTTTTTTATTACAAAAAATAAAAAGTTATAACTCAATTTTGACAAAAATGTCAGGTAGGTGGGTAGGTTCAATAGCTTCATAGTTCAATGCCCAGTCAGTTTTTTCCACTTGGGTTGTCATTTTTTGAGTGGAGAAAATGCTTTAAAAAGTTTTCAGGGCCACATCATTGCGGCATTGATTCAGTTTTTCTTCATTTTTTTAATCTTATAGAAATCATACAGAGTTGTTTATCCTAATTTGTCAATCTGCCTATAGGTAAATCTCACCAACTCACCCCTGTGTCAGCCCACAGTGTGGACACTTACCCACTCACTTGTGTATATGTCTGTGTCTCTCTGTGTGTGTCTGTGTGTCTGTGTGTGTGTGTGTGTGTGTATGTAGACGTGTCAGAAACAGTCAGACATCAGGAGCTGCTGTTTAACTGAGATCAAACAGACGGAGGAGAAGTACACCGAGACCCTGGAGTCCATAGAGAAGGTACTGACTGTACATAAAATGAGAGAGAAAATACTAATACATAAATACATCTCCTCTTTATGTTATGTCATGCTCATTTCACTTATTGTGTATTTTGTTTCTAGAAGTTGTTAGCTGTTTTCTATTAAGTAAATACTGTAAAATGCCTTATAATTTGGCTTTTACAGTTTTGCTGTTTTTCAGTCAACTCATAAATCCACCCACTTATAAAATGATATCAAAAAGGTCAAAATGCTACTTTATGTAACAAGGATATGTCCTTTCTTATCATCATGAAAACCTAATTAAAAGAAGAATAGGTTGTTACATTATTTTGTTAGTAAATTGTTGTGCTAACAGAGCATTTTTGTTTGTAGAAGAAAAAAAAAAGGAAGTTAGATAAAGTAAAGAGTCCAAAAACAAGGCAATAATAGAACTATTACTTCAATGACAAACTGTATGATAAAAATAAATCAAGATTTAATGGTACAAATATTGCTTATAAGCATGTATACAGTCCTCTTTGCACAATATATATAAGCTATTGAATAGCCTAGCATAGCTTAACAAAGCATTGCAGCATAGTAGGCCTAAGACCCTTACAGTGTTTGTAAACAACATGGCTACATTCCCAAGAGGAGGAATTAGCTTTAGCCTTCAGCTATCACAAATTATGAGTCAACAGGAGAATTTTGGTGACTGGCAACCAATGGACTACATTTATTTCATGCCAGAGCAACATTAGTGAGTAGGCCTATTGGAGAGTGCTGTTTTATTTAATGTAGCAATTAGCATACAATTAACATAAGCTAAAGGATAAGTAGCTACAGAAATAGAATGTAATGTGTGATGTATTTCAAAGTACATGCCGTTGGCTTAAGATTTGAATTTGATGGCAATTTATTGATAAAAAAACAATGACATTGTGAATACATTTAGTGACAAAAGTCTTTACATATATCATTTTAAGTTTTCTACACTTTTCTAATTTTTAAAATAGGGACAACTGGGACATGGTTGCTTGAAAACTGGGACATAGTGTTTTTACAGATTTGTGCTGGGACTGTCCCCATTAAATAGGGACATCTGGTCACCCTATACAGAAAATCAGCAGACCACAATAGTTTGTCAGTATATGCTCACCAAAAATGCTACTTTTAATAAACTGACTTAGCAGATCTGAGTCCTCTTAATTCAGAGCAGATTTTAACAGATTGATTAACAACAACTTACTCTATAGTATTGCATTGTACTGTATCCTAGAGTAACAGGGGGTCACATTATTTTGGACTCTGTGAAGGTCCCAAGTCTGGATAAATTGGAGAGCGTAGTTTCATAAAAGGCAAGAAAGCGTAAAAACCTATGCCAAATTAAAATAAAGGTAAATCATTGCAGAGGAAGAGGCAGATCATTTGCTGTGGCGACCCTGGAAGAGAAGATAATTTATACCTAATGTAAGAATTAATTAATAAATTATTAGATGTGAATGTCAAGTTTGTTTAAAGATAGCATTAGTAATGACTAAGCACTGCACTGAGAGACTTTCTCCTGATGCTGTTGTTCACCTTCCTCTGCTGTAGTCGGACTGTGGTGGGCGGCCTCTCTTAGCCCCCAGTCAAAGCCACTCGTCTTCTCGCTCTTATGTATGTTGGCGTCTGGAAAGAGACCCGGTGTTGATTTCCCAGTGGAGCGTCGCACTAAATGACTTTGGTTATGAAGTGAATGGAGGAATTTAGTTTGCACTTTTCAGATGTAGAGGTGACTGTGCGGCGGGAGAGTTACGCAGAAGAAGAAGTCATTAAATTGCAAACTCTGAAAATGAGATTATTGTCGTGACCCAGACAGTGGCTCCTTGTTTTGCTGACTGCAGCTCTTTGCAACTTCACATAAAATAATAGCAACGGCAAAATGACTTTCCCATTTGTACGTATACCCCAGAGGGACAAAACTCATTCTCTTTATTCTCTTTTACAGCACTTTATGTCGCCGCTCACCGTCTTTTTATCCACGACCGAGACTGAGAAGGTGTTTGTGAATATACCAGTAAGTCCATAACTACTATTTTACTGATCAGTTTTATTAGACTAGTCAAAAGTTGCTCATACTTCCTTAAATCAAATGTCAAAAAGTTTTAGATTAAAATGGAAAATGCAGAATGATTAATGTTTTTTTTTTCCATTGTGTTTCAGGAACTGGTCAAAGTTCATAAAAGTTTAGTGTTGGAAATCCAAGACTCAGTGTTACACAGAAGTGCCCAAAACCTGTTCCAGATATTTATCACTTTTAAAGAGAGGTATTATGGATTTTTATTGTTAACCTTTGCTACTATTTTCTTATCTTTTATTTTATTTTTACAGCTACTACTAAGATTTAAAATGGCAAGTCAAATGCAAAATATTTCAGATCATAACCTCTTTCCAGTGGATGAGTGCATTGATCAATATAGCTGTCAGTAAAAATAAAAATCAACAATAACTATATCAACTATATACTATACCATTAGTTACATTTTTTGTTGACCCATGAGAAACAAAACAAACTCTTGGAGGTAGGAAAACTTTTATATAAGGTTTGTATAAGATCTTAACCTGAAAATACTGTGAAGTTTCAGTATGTAACTCTTTTCACAAAGCCTCTAAGAAAGACAAGAGCCTCTTTATTGTGAACATGAGATTGTGTACGTTAACACAGCTGCAACCTATAAAATAGACCATAAAGATGATAAATAAAAATGATATCTGAAATAGCTGAGCCTCTATTAACTGGTAATTGTGTAACGATTCAGTACATGAATATGGTAGTGAACTGAATAAGACTCTTTTCATATCAAATGTAAAGCAAGGCAAGCCAAGTATATTTGTATAGCACAATTCATACACAGAGTTATTCAAAGTGCTTTAAAGAACAAAAGGCCAGTTTTAAATCTGGACTTGGACATAGTCAGAGTAGAGGCCTCCCTAACATCGTCAGGAAGACAAAGTTTCAGAGTTTAACTGGGGCTGAGGTTCTCAGACTCCGAGATGGTTCATATGGGACCAACATGTCAGAGATGTACTTTGGTGCTAAGCCATGGAGATTTGTACACAAGCAGAGCTGTTTTAAAGTCTATTCTCTGAGCAACAGGAAGCCAGTGCAGAGACCTGAGGACAGGACTAATATGGTCGTACTCCCTAGTTTTAGTCAGGACCCAAGCAGCAGGTTCTGGATGTACTTTAGTGAGTCCAGTGAGCAGACCGTTACTGTAGTCTAACCCTGCTGGAGATAAACGCATGAATAAGTCTCTCTAGGTCAGGTTTAGACAGTAAACCTTTGATTCTGGCAATGTTTTTGAGATGGTAAAATTCTGATGATGTTATAGATATAATGTGATGGTTAAAGTTCAAATCTGAGTCCATGATTACCCCTAGATTTCTAACCTGACTTGTAGGTTTTAGAGAAATAGACTCGAGGTGACAGACAGAAAGATGTGACAGACGAGGGTACAGACACTTTGTTTCTGTGGGCCAAAGATGATTATTTCAGTCTTGTTTAGTTGGAGAAAGTTGTTTTGCATCCACACATTGATCTATTCGATGGTCCTTGTATTATACGTAAACGTGTGCTTCTTTCTTCAGGTTATTGATCTATGGGAAGTACTGCAGCCATGTAGAGACAGCCATCGCAACACTCGATGACATCTGTAAAGACCGAGAGGACGTTCGCATGAAGTTAGAGGTAAAACACTCAAATATTTCTACTCACAGTGCTATTATGAAATACTGCAGCTCAGACTCATTCTTCACTGCCTGTGAATGATCAGACACTGCCCTCAAGTGTTCACATGAGGCACTGCAGGCTCTGTATTGGCTGAGCAAAAATGTCTTTAGTAAAAAGCTTTTAATAATAATGTATGAGAGACAACATAAAGTATGTAACTGTAATTATTGAACTAATTATCTAGTTATTCATGAAATAATAAACAAAGTGCAAATGTTTATTTTTGTACATTAAAGACCAAAAAATAACAAAAATTTTCACAAATACAAAATGATTGCCCTTTCAATGACTTGACCCCACATCTTCTAATTGATATTAATTCTTATTTAGTGTTTTGATATACAGTGCGGTTAGTTATGGCTGTTACATTACATTACATTACCATAAACAATAGATTAGATTAGATAGAACTGTATTATTCTCACAAGTGGAGAAATTCACTTGTTAAGGTAGCACTTAATACAGAATAATGTGCAGAAAACAAGACAATAACATGTGCTTGCAATCAAAAACAAAAGGTTCAATATAAATTAAAAAAGTTAAAATATATAACATTATAAATGTAAAAATGAACAGTACACACATAACCACACAGGCTCTATACATATTTACATCTTAATGAAGGAAGGTGATGATAATGGCAATAATAGGGGGTATGGCACAGAACAGAATAGTTACTATCTAACAGTGTAATTATTTGAATTCAAACAGAAAACACTGAAAATATATATGCTTTATTTACTTGCTTGTGGTGGCCTACGTCTTTAACTCTATCTTTTACTAAGCCTCAAAAAATGTAGATGCTACATGGCCATTTTATATGACACAAAGATTTGTAGCTCTAAAAACTATTGAAAGTATTGTGTAATTATTTAATGTTTTTATGTTTTACGCAGGAATGTTCAAAAAGAGCCAACTACGGCAAGTTTACACTGAGAGATCTACTTGTGGTTCCTATGCAGCGGGTTTTGAAGTACCATTTACTTCTGCAGGTACAACGCATTTCCAATTTTACTACACTTTCCCCCCTAATTATCTAAAACTATTCAGTAATGGCATGCACACGTCTTATATGTTTCATTTTTAGTGATAATTCAGATTGTGCAGATGTTTTTGACAGCCACTTAATGCTCTGCCAACTCTATGCAGTCTTTACTTTCCCATTTGTTTCTATCATTCACGTTTTAACCAGACGGCTTTATATAATGTCAAGCTGAGCCATTTTGAATGACAAAAAGGACATAAACTTGAAGCTGGAAGTCTTGACTAAATGTGCGGATGACAGACAGGGCCCATCAGGGAGTTTTCAACCCGTCAATGCCTCATTCACTGTCACTCAGGCTTTTTAAAATGTGAACCAATGTTAAATCTGTCCACTTGGGGCGCTCTTGACCACGTTTGAGTCCGTCCTTCAGCCACCAACACTTCACCGTCTATCTCTGCAGCTTCATTATGGCCCCACTTTGTGAATAATTGCCATTTTATCGAGACGCTCAAGGAGAAGTGATAGAAAAGTGATAAAAGGCCGGAAGAGAGCAGCAGGATGAACAAAGCAGACATATATACAGACAGCCTCAAGTACTGCACATGAAAATGAGAGGGGAATTTTGAAGCATTAACACAGAACATGTCTTTAGCGATGCTTTCTAATTGATGCTATTATAAGGCTGTCATTTTTTTGCACTCGTGTCAGTGTCTTTATACATCAGATAACCTTTAAACCCTTTTTATTTAATTGCAGAAGTATCAGTACAGGTCGAGAAATGCAGTTCAGCCACAGTTTAAATTGGTCAAACACAAGCTAAAGTGAAAGTCTCTGTGTCCAACTAAAGCGTCAGGGAACCAGACAGTCAGCAGTTCCATTCATTAAATGCAGTTCTTTGTCATTATGTGTCTAGACCATAATTTTCAATTCAGTGTCTCTAAAAACCTTACAGACTTCAGCAATGATGTTTTATTTTATTTTTTTATATATATATATATTCCTAGGAGGTCAGTGCTGTAGTTCTGTTTGACTACACCAGCAAAAGTAAGCTTAACTAATTTGCCAAACACAATAAAAACAACATTGTGCTGTCATGTGGCTCAGTGGTAGAGCTGTGGCGGATATGCAGGGCAACTACAGCCTGCCTCAGTGTCATGGGTTTGAGTCTCGATGCCGACGCTTTGCCGAACATCTCTCCCTGCTTTTGACACTGAAAAGTACTCCAATAACACATTTGAATAACTTTCCACTGACCAAACAATAAACAAAGTGGTTACAAGCCCTTAACTAATATTTAACTGATGCTTAATGTGTTTAGTCTAAAAGGTTACCAAAATTGTGATTTCAAAGTTATTTTAAATAGTGTTTGATAACAAAAGAGATGTGTTTCTTTATAGTACCAACAGAAGATTCAGAAAGTGATGCCTGTTATATCACTTTGTACCACTAGATGGAGACATTAGCCTTAGTCACTGTTTTAAAAAACAAAATATTAATTGATCCTTTTTTATTTCGAACGTGTATGAGCAGTATGTCACCAAAATATGCAAATAAGTTGTCATAATAAATAATACAAATAAAACAATACTATATATATATATATATATATATATATATACATATATATATATATATATATATATATATATATATATATATATATATATATATATATATATATATGTAAATAATACAATGGGTGTACTGCTTTCAAAAGCAATGTGCCTAGCTGATGTTTATAATTCACATTTCACACTAAATTTATAGTTTTTAACCCAGAAACATTCTATAGGTGTTGAATTATCCATAGATGTTGAAGAGATTGCCACAACAAATGATCTGCCTCCTAGGGTGCACAGATTAAAATATTGATTTTGGCATTTTGCATTTAGTTTTACACCAGGGGTTCTTCACACAACCCTCTCCATTTATCCAGGCCTGGGATCAGTATAGAGCGCTCTGGAATAGTTTTGAATACTAATGTTTAATCATTCATATAAAGTTCTGGTGAGTTGTGGCTTGAATTTCTATTTGTGATCAAATATTTATTGTGCCGTCCATCATACAGTTTCCAATATACATGCACCAGAACATGACGCACAACAACATTTTATATAATTTTTCCCAGCCTGTCTCGCACCACTGCAATGGGCCAACAAAACAATAGCAGCAAATGGAAATCACATGAAATAATATTATAAAAACAATATGAATGCAAGAAAGAGGAATTACAATGATAATAAAAATGTGTACAATCAATTTAAAGAGAGCTAATTTCCTCCGTCAATGACATCCACAGAAATAGCAACACATACATTTTGTTATGTAAGCATACAATATATGGCTTAAATTTCTAATATCTATCCATGTTATGGCTCTGAATTTGTGCTGCTATCGTCTCGTCACTTCCTCACACTTCCACTGTCTTGTCTGTCATCAATCTTTCCTTTCATTTCCTCATCACTTCCTCTCTTTCCCTTCAAACCTACCTCAACACTCCTTCAGTAAGTCCATCAGGTTGGTTGTGGCCACTCCCTTCCTCTGTATCTCCACACTGTGATGAATGGTCCCCTGTCGCCCAGGCTAGTGATAATAATGCCCAGGTTGAGCTTGACTGACACCGGGGATTTGAGCAGTCCCGAGCAGACGGATATCTCTTCTCCCTCCGCGCCTCGCTGTGTATTTGTATGGGACTGTTATGAAGGACATGCATGGCATCCTCCCTTATCCTCCGCTGGCCTGGGTCTAGATGTCTTGTTTACGCTGCAGCCAAGCACTGAGCGAGCAATTTCAGATCCACACACACCTGAGATAGCTGACTGCACACATTGCTATCTGATTTATTTTTCAGGACTGGATTCTTTTCCCAATTACATTTTTTCATTTCATATCTAAAGCCACAGAATCAACAGTTTCCTGCCTCCATGTGGGATGTGACAATGCACTGACTTTTTACATAGGTGTTGGTTAGTGACGCACTTATTTTCTTGTTGGTTTTTATATTTAGCATTTTATAATGTTGTAGTTACTTCGGTGGCTTATATGCGACACGCCAAGAAGTAAAAGACGATAAAAAGAGTTTTTTTTAATGTTCACTTCTTGATACCTACTGCTACATTTTTATCTGTCCCAGTACAAACTAACAACAGCATAGCTAGCTTTTCTGCTTTGTAAAAACTGTAATAACCCTTAAGCTGCTCTTTAAAACTCTCAGAGCCTTTAGTACCAAAAGTGCTCACCTCCCCAAAAAGTGTCATTAAAATATTATATTTTTTCCACTTTGAATGACTTATTTCTTCTAATCAACTTCAATTCCTATAAAAAACTTTTTAATAGTTTTAAAACATTTTTAACCCTTTAAGTTCCATTTTGCTACAGTAAACCACTATCAGACAAACACAAAAAAAATATATATTTTAAACTTACTAACTAATATATGAAAATTTTAAAAACATATTATTATGGTCTTAGACATGTCATTGATTGACACCAAATATTATTTTGATGAATTCTTATTTTTTGGCCAGAGGCTGTATTTTGAAAAATGCGACCTTTTTGCGACTTAGTACCAAAAGTGTTCACCATCAAAATAGTACTAAAGACCATGAGTGTAACCATTGTTTGTACACAGTGCTTTATAGACCTGAACTGACAAATGAGACTAAAGTTTGAAACTTCCCATAAAACTAGTAACCCTGACCAAATTTGGTAAATTTTTAATTAACACATACAAAATTATTCAACATTTTCAATGACAGAGTACCAAAAAGATACCAAAGACAGAATAAGGGTTAATCACTACTTCAAAATAAAAATATTACATAAAACTTAGCCTGAACTTCTCATTTTTAGTTCAGACGACCATTAAACATTGAATGAATAACTTTCTTTTTTCCATCTAAACATTTTGGCTTGTGAGCAAAATAGTCTCTTGTATTATTGGGTGCCATTATTTCATTGTTCAGAAGTGTTGTGGATCCAGAAATGAGAGCATGATAATAAAATATTATCAAATTATTTCACAAACATTGACAATATGCTATTTGCTAATGATTCTGCCAAAATATCAGAAAATAATGACATACTAAACATCCTCTTTAACCTATTCAGGATGCAAGAAGCTGTAGAATATTCTGAGTTTGACTTGTGATCTAAATACAACAACAGAAGATGGCACAATGAGTTGAGTGACTTAAGAAATGTAATCTGTCCTTGTCCAACAGGAGCTGGTGAAGCACACACATGACTCCATGGACAAGAGCAATCTGCGAAAGGCACTGGACGCAATGAAGGTACACCGTCTGTTTACAGGATTATACTTCAGCCTACTCCACACTTGACATTATTGCTTCCTTCACATTGCACTGACACAACTGGTCAATACAACATACAATCACTTTGTTGGAAACCACTGAATGAATAGCATTTGGCAAGGGACATTTGACATTTTGTAATTTTTTTGGTTGTATTTTTAAAAGAAAGTATCCAATGTGGGAAATAAGAAAATTTAAATGTGTAAAAGGACAGAAGCTCAAAATAATGTACTAATATATGTTATGTAGCTCAAAGAAATCTGTAAAATGTGATTTATTAAGACTAAGACCTTGTGCTTGAACTACCGAGTGTATTTTTCTTACTATTAGCTACTGTGATATATACGTACCTGGTAAAATTTATCTAAGTCATTCTGTATTCTGTGTGTGCAGGACTTGGCTCAGTACGTGAACGAAGTCAAGAGAGACAACGAGACGCTGCGAGAGATAGATCAGTATCAGAAATCCATCGAAAACCTGGTAAGCTCCTCTGAATTCATCAGCGCTGATCCCGGCTTCGGCTGCGGAAAAACCAGAATACCCGACTGATCACGCACTTCTTTCGTCTTTCCTAGAACCAGCCGCTGAAGAACTACGGCAGGCCCAAAGGTGATGGAGAAGTGCGGGTATCTTCGGTGGACAAGCGGGCCAAACAGGATCGGTGAGATGACTGATTGACACGCTGCCTGAATAAATGAAAGACAAACTCCTGCAAAACTAGAACAAGGTGTTGAAGATGGAAAAAGCCAGTGCTGCTTTAGACACGTGATACAGATAAAAATCTCTCTCTCTCATTTTCACTGCATTTAATTCTCCAAACATGCTACAATACTTTTGTGTCTGTGATTAGCTGGGTCTCGTACAGTAAACAGGAGTAAGGAGCTGCAATATTTCTGTAGAAATATCAAGAGTTGTACATTTGAATGAACTTTTCTGTAATTTAAGATTAAATACATACGCCTTGGTGTTGAATAGCAGAGACTAATATTCGAGATGATGATGATGCTGCTACATAGAGCTGAATATTCTCTGAGACCTTGTGAATTTGTCAAAATTTTAATGCTGTAGACTTGGGTTTTAGTATACCACAAGAGATTAAAAAAAAAGATTCTAAAGTTTGTAAAGAGTTAAGACTTTCATGGAACTATGAAATTCAAAATGTCATTTATGTATTTGATGCATTCTTTTGAAAGTATATCAGACTATTTTGTTTTAGTGACTTTGTGAAATCAATCAATGATCAGTGATTATTTTCTTGCTAAAAAAAAACATAACTTATGCAGTGCTCTAAAACTTTTAAAATTCTTGCCAGTTTAATTAAACTCTTGGGGAGGTAATCACAGCTTTTTAATAATGGCAATAATGGCACTAAATTAGGCCAATTTTCATTTAAAAAAATACATCAGGGTTCACTGACACCAAGAAAAAGCAAAAGTGCAGTTATTCATAGCCAATGTATTTTTAAAACAAAAAACAGACATTATCTGGCTGTATATGCTATATTTAGTACATTACAACATCTTATTTCAGAGAAGTACATTGAACAAAGTTTAAGTTTAAGTTAAGTACAAATGCTAATTTAGTTCCAGGAGCAAGGAAGTTGGATGTGTACTGTCAGTCAAATGAGTTTTGAACATTACACAACACTTTTAATTTGGATTTGGCTCAACACATTACACAATGGAAAATATGTAGGTCAGAGAACATAACGTCATGACTTTGCATTGATAAGACAGCAACAAACTCAAGGCTGTCACAAATACATACATATACATACAATACATCAAGCATAACATTATGACCACCTGGCTACAATGCAGCCCTATATGCAACAAACTGCATTCTGAAACCTTTCTGTGAGAACCAGCATTAACTTCTGTAGCAGTTTGACCTACAGTAGCTCATCTGACATGAGCCAGCCTGTGCTCATATGCTCTGGCCCGCAAATCTGACAACGTAGCCTAAATTAACCTTACTTAAATGTATTTTCACTTTCTCCTCAGACACATCTTCTTGTTTGATGCTGCGGTGATTGTTTGTAAGCGTCGTGGAGATAATTACGAGATGAAGGAAGTGATTGACTTGCACCTCTTCAAAATCACCAACAACCCCACGTCGGACAAAGAGAGCAGGAAGGTCAGCACCAGCTTTACTGCCACACTTTTTATTCAACAAAATATATATGGTTGGATTTTGCTTGACTTTGAGCAGACTATGCAATACTTCTATAAGAAATTCATAGTTGCTGGGTCATGGAAGTATTTTTGGCCTTCTTGAAAGAAAGTCATGGAAAATTCATGTTATAGCCGAACGCATGGCCCAGACTTCACAGGGATATGTCTCCCTTGTGAATCCTTCTCCACTGTGTACCTGTCGAGATACATGTTTTTTTTAAACTTCACATCTGGCCATCACCTTGGAAAGATATCGGCACATCTTTTTTATTCTTTCAGTTTCTTTCCTGAGCTGGATTGTAGGGAAAAATACAGCTATTTGTGGAGATTTTTGTATTCTGGTAAAAATAGGAAACTTGTAGCTACTGCTCGAAGAGCAAAACTGAATACATTTTATTCTATTAAGATAAAATGTACACAATAAAAAAATATACTAAAAACACAATACATATACTGACAGCATTATTAAAGTGACAAACAACCAGACAATATAATACAACATGCTTTAGCCGTGTTGACTTGGCAGTAGCTCAGTAGGTAGAGCTGTTTGCCCACTAACCAAACGGTTGAAGGATCGATCTCTGCTACCAGCATTGCAAACTGCCATTGTGTCCTTGGGCAAGACACTTCACCCACTGGTGTTTAAGTGAGTATGTGTGATTGTGTGTTTAATATTTTGAAACTCTCTCCACACTAAGAAAGTTAATAAAATAAAAAAAGGTTAAACAAGAAGGTATTCAGAACAAGGTTTGTTTTCTATAAGGCGCTTCACTCTCTATCCCAAAGGCTTACTCATTTCGGAAATTTCAGCAATGACTAAGCCCTTTGGATAAATGATGAAACGTCCTCTTGTCCAGATGGCCTTCTTGTTTCACCTTTTTTACCAAATTCTAGTAGTGAGCCAAGGAAGAAATCATTCATTTTTGGTGTGGATGCAGAACACCATTGCAAGGCAGGGCCAGAACTCCCAGAACTCCCAGAACTAGAATTTTCCCAGACTGTGTCCAAGTCTGGGTACTGTAACATTGTGACATAAAGGCTTTATGCTTCTAGTTTACCTCAACAATTCACAACAACATTGTTGTCTTTTTACGTGGTCTACATACATTTCTTTGTTTTATAAATGTAAGAAGAAAAAAAAAAAACGTAGCTGAATCTTTATTTTAAAAATAGTAAATGCTTTTAGTCACGTGTCAAGCGTGATTTGACCCCTATACAGTATAACTTAATTTAAAATACTTTGATTTGATTGGCTGCTGTTTTATATAATAGTCGCTTCAAAAGAAATAAGGGTTCACCACTTTGGGTTCCCACCGAGTCTGATTCATAGCTTTCGGCGACATCTTATGCATTAGCAGCACTCAAAGCTGTATGCCATGAGCGACATGGAAAGTGCCCTTACTGTGATAATATTGCATGTAGTTTAACGACAATGAACAGAAATCACTTAATAACATGGAGTAAAATGGAAAGAACAAGCTTCTTGCAAAACGGCCAATGTCTTGCTCTGTTGAGTCCATTATTGCTTCTTTATGGCCAAAGTTGGACCGGTGACAAACCCAATTACGAACATTATACTGTGCTGTAATGAGCGGCCATAACTATTCATCAAATAAATGTAGATTCATAAAATGGACCAAACTTGTGCTATCATCTCACACACCACCGCTACGGCAGCTCCCAAAACCACTGTAACAATGTTTCCGGCTCATAACACTGAACTGACAAATCCCTCAATAGAAAAAGGCATCTTAAATAATTTGGTACATGCTTGTCCCGGCACATGTTTTACATCGTCTTGTTCATTTAGGAGAGAAACAGTGTCAGCGTGCAGCAGTCTGCCTCCTCCCAGATGGTGCTATCATTAAACCGTGCTTTGGGCCTCACTACACATACACACACAGTGAATACTAAGTGCCAAGTGGTGGAAAGTATTGCCAATCATAATGAGAGACGATATGCCAGGAAACAATGATTTGGGTAATAATGAGGTTGTAAATAGGGGGCATTAGAGATGTCCCATTCATGAAGAGGTTTTAGGAGCTAGTTTACAGTGGCTCACCTTTGACACAATGGATGTTTTATGGTTTGATAAACGACTTGAAAACTTAGAGATGAGCATGGTCTTGTGTTTCAATTTGTCTTGATGCACTTAACATAGAAACACACACAAAAAAAAAATCCCTAGAAACTTGTGATAAGAAATGTACAACAGCATAAAGTTTGAGCATGTTCATACCCTGGGCCATACACAGGATTTTAGAAATACTGAGGTCTATCATGTTGACGGCCAGTTTAGTCCTGGTTTAGTCCTGGTTTAGACCTGGTTTAGTCCTTGTTTAGACCTCATTTAGTCCTGGTTTAGTCCTTGTTTAGTCCTTTTTAGACCTTGTTTAGTCCTGGCTCAGTCCTTGTTTATACCTGTTTTAGTCGCGGTTTAGTCCTTGTTTAGACTTCGTTTAGTTCTTGTTTAGTCTTTGTTTAGTCCTGGTTTGGTCCTTGTTTAGACCTGGTTTAGTTTTGGTTTTTGCCTGATTTAGATCTGGTTTAGTCTAGTAATAAAAACATGCCAACGTCCGGACCTCTCTAACCTCTATAGTGCGTATGGCCATGTTCATACCTTAGATTATGGATAGAACGGGGCTCCTTTGTGGCTCACCTGGTAGAGCGCATTACACGTACTTGAGAGACAGACACTGTTTCCTGTCATCTACTTTGTCTCTGTCAAATAAAGGCTAAAAATATAAATAAAATGACTTGAAACCTATTTGTGCCATTGTACCTTTGATGTACTAACATGCAGGTTTTGAAGAAACCCCGAATGCATGGAGATAACTCGGATACATGCTAAGGAAAATAGTTTTAGCAGCCTTAATTACACTAATATGCATGCATCAATCACAGTGGTAGAGTGGTAAGACCTCCTGCCTCTGAGCAAGAAGGTTGAGAGTTTGATTCTTAAGCACTCAGCCCTCCTCCAACTCTTCAAAATGCCTGCATGTGTAGGTAAATTGGTGACTTTGAATAACCCATAGTAAGAGTAGGTCTTTGTCTGTCAGACCTGGAATTGAATGGGACAATGGCAACTATGATAGACTCATGCTGTTTGTACCCCACTACAGCATCTAAAAAAAACAAAATAGCACAAAACTGTTAAAACTGGCAGGATACAAATGAATGAGATTAGCAAAAGAACAGCTAGACTAAAATAACAAAAGGCTCTTATGCATCAAAGTTTCTTATTCTCAGTCATAGTTGGGTTTGTGATTGTACCTTATCTTAAATCTGTGTTACAGTGATTTGTCCCAGTGAAAGATATCCTTAATCATATCAGAACAACATAGTATTCCCTTAAACTTACTCCCCAGCAAGTTCCCAATCTGATGTTTAAATCTCCGCTCTGCAACAAGCCCAAGCTGACAGAAACACAGACAAACACCTCCTCCCTTTTCCTCTTTACAAATTGGTATCCAGACGCTATCTTTGCCGAGCTCAAGTCTCGCTGTCCATGGGGGAAAGCCTCTGTAGAGCGCCAATTCCTTTATTTTTTATTTTTTTCTTGGCTTTTTTCTCTTAGAATGGAAACGATGAGCCTGGCCCGCTGCGTGCCTCCCTGAGTCTGACAACGCTGTGAGGCTTGCGTGTTTTCAGCCGTCACAAAAGTTCAAACCACAACTGGGAGGAGGAGAAGTGCAACTGTGTGGCGATGCTATTTAGGGCACAAATACGGCCTAATAGACTAATAGTTATAGCTAAACTACACAAGTTCACAAAATCATTCAAGAGCAGCAAAGTGGCACAGTGGTTAGCACTCTTGCCTCACAGCAAGAAGGTCCTGGGTTTGATTCCCGGACTGGGAGGGGGTCTTTCTGTGTGGAGTGTGCATGTTCTCCCTGTGTCTGCGTAGGTTTCCCCTACCACCAAAAACATGTGGGTCAGGTTGGCCCGTAGTGGCAGCAGACAAAACAAATGACCAAGTTTTAGATAGCATTAGTACTAGCCCTCTCTGGTTGTTAAGACTTCAGAAGCCTAATTTTAACAACACAAAAAAAGTTTTGTTTTAGATACAGTAGCATTAGCACCAGCACTTTGTACCTACAGTGACGATAGTGTAATGTACTCAGCCATAAGGGAAGGAGCTGTTCGTCTTAGTAAGAGTTGATCTACCACTAAAATGATTTTTCAAAGACGTCATACTTAGAGTTGCTTTGAAGTGCATCTGTGTGGTGCTGCTATTTAAAGCCTAATTGAGTAAATAGTTAAAGATTGAAGTGGTGTTGGTTGAGTGATCAGTGGCCTGTGGACTCGTCGGGGTTGTACCGAGTGTCTGATGCCCAGCAGTTATATGGCGTCTTCTCATCTCCTTCTTGCTTTTCCTCTGTTTGGTCTCGTCTGTCACTTCCCTCCAACCCTTTCATGTCTTTATGTGCTGTCTCCGAGGCATCTCTCTTTCATTTTGCATTTCTTAGCCTCCATCTGTCCCTCTCTTGCATCCTGCCTAGTTTTGGCTTCTGAAACCTTCTCCCTCCTGTTTTTCTTTCACCAAAATTTATTTACAATGTTTTGTGTTGTTTTTTTTGTTTTTTTTCTCTACAGTGGTCCTACGGATTCTACCTCACGCACAACCAGGGACAGAGCGGATTTGAGTTTTTCTTCAAGACCAAGGAGCTGAAGAAGAAGTGGCTGGAGCGTTTTGGCATGGCAATGTGAGTGCTGGGCTGGATGTGTTCGTGCGTGACAAGTGATAACAGGGTTGGCATCAAAAGACACAAGCAAACGGCTCATCCTGTTCTTCTAGTCGGACCACTTGAGTAGGGAGGCAAAGCAAAAGAAGAGACCCAAATTGGAGAACTGGGTCCGCAAACAGGAGGCTTTGCAAGTCGAAAAAGTTGCAAAAAGAAACAATAGCATACATATTTTACATAAACATCCATTACGTAAAACAATGTAGTTCTACAAAAAACAGCACATTCATTTCAATTTTTTACTGTTTTACTCTGTAAGCATTAAAAACAGGCAATGAATTATCCACAGTGAACTGAACTAAACTAGTCATTTCCACTTGGTTTGTTCATAGACAACTGCATGTCCCTGTAGGGCTTCTGTAGGTGCTCACAGGCTGTACAAAGAAGGGCTTTAATCTACAATTTAACACGAGGCCATCAAAAGCTACACTCCGCCTTTAAGTGCTTTAATCATTGTTAGCTGGAGAACCTGCAGATGTGTGGACAGAACCTTTTTTTTTTTTTTTGGCTACAGCCATTCATTCATTTTTCACTACATATACTGATGAAACAACTAAGTAATGTGAAATCAGACTTTTTGCAATTTTGTATTAGTATATGAAAATAGTTTGTGCTTTTGTATGGAAGACTGAAGTTCATATTGTCAGGTTGATTCCTTTGTCAAACCAGTGCACAGAATAGTTACTGCTATAGTTACTGCTTTATAATAACACACTTGTTGACCTAAAGTAAGCACTATAGGTATGTGATGAAGCAGCACAGTCCTGTCATCACTGTCCTGAGCCAAGCTGGAGCCAGAGGTGACAGCTGACACACTCCACATCAACTGAGACAAACTATTAGCTGCTAACCTGCTCACGGCGTTGTACAAGTGTGTCAACTCCACACACAAAGGCTTTAGAAGAAAGACAGTCACATTGTTTCACTGGACTAAGTCACAAGTGCTGCTTTACGGAGCCCGTTTGATCTACAGTAGGGGTCCAGCACTCAATTTCCCTTGTTTTAAACCATGAAATACAGAAGCAATTCAGTGTAATTAGAAATGCTTCATTCATCAGACCCAAAGAAGTGCTGAGGAAATTGGGACAATATAGAACAATGGAACAATGTAGGGCCGCCCTAGAGCAACACAAAGACACAGTGGTGCTGCTGTGCATGTCGTCTTTTAATTCAAAGAGTGATTCTTATTAATTTTTTTCTACTGTAGAAAATTAACATAATCAGATCTATTTTCCACAAGAGACTGTTTGAAAAGGACTGTTCACAAGCCTTTATATTGCTAAATTATATTGCTAAATTATATTGCTAAATTAAGCCTTTATATTGATAAATTACAGTTTATTGTGCACACTGGCTTTTCACTCTAATTATCTAACACTAGTTTAAATGCTGGTCAACAAGACACTGCATGAGGTGCAGTATGTAGCAGGCAGCACCAAAGGGCCACTTGTTCAAACAAGTGTAATGGCCATTGAAATCCCAGTCAGATTTCTTAGAAAAGAAAATAATGAATACAGCCAAAAGGGCTGAACGATATTGGAAAAAAATGTCTGATTGCAATTTTTCTGACAGATATTGTGGTTGCATTTAGATTTGTGATATTTTCTTTTAAATCAATGTACATTTTAAGACCCTGCAGAGACAGGATATTTTGTTCTCAACGTCTCGACAGTTAATCAAACATAAACACGCAATCAGACATAACACACAATCAACACAAAAGATAACTACATTAAACAAACCCAGGACATCCCTGTCCTTAGACCCTCCTTCTCAGTGTGGAAAAACTCCTGAAAAAATAAAATGATTATAATGAATTAATTGTGCAGCCGTACTAAACTGTTTGCTATAAATTGCTGAAATAAGGTAGAAATGTGCTATGAATAGTATTTTCTTATTTGGATTTGTGTAAGAAGGAAGGGGTAAAGCATTTTTATTTTGAAATTTAAGTAGGCAACTTCCTTAGTAATGCACAATTTCCGATTCATAGCAGCAGTGTAAAAATGCATATATTGAACAACCTCAGAGACCACTGGAGATTTCTTTTACTAAAACAACCTTCTCCTTTGACATTATCTTTCATTGCACTGTTTGAGGACACAATAGAGCTGTGCATATTAAACAATGCTTACAGGAAATGTCATCATCACACATTTACACAAACAAAGATTTCATGTACTCTAACCTGTCTACACTGGAGGCAGATCAATCTGGTCCATTTCTAAACCTCACGTGCACTCTCCCACTCGCACACTCCCACGTGCACTCTCCCACATGCACACCTACGGCAGTGTCCCAAGGGCCCGAGTACACTTGAGCGTTCACTTGAAGCAGACCTTGCACTTCTTTTCCTTCGCTCTTCAAAGAACTGTATCAGTGAAATGTTTCTAAAGAATAAAGATTAGGTTGGCACTGATTTCAAGAGAAAACATATTCAGTTTTGAAATGGACATTGCTTTGAAGACAACAGGCAAACTAATAATTCAATGTCTTTAATTCATTATTTTGCTATTAATGATTACCAGTCCTGTATTGTACACGATTACACGATAAACACAAGGAAGTGAAGTTCAAAGCATATAATATAATGAGTGTGAACCTACTGCAGAAAATCTATCTGTTGCTCTAAAGTTTTTTTGTCTTCTCTTTTGTCTAGATCCAACATCCGTCCAGAAAATGGTACCAACAACAACCATGAATTTCGCATGCACACCTTCGAGCGGATCACCTCGTGCAACTTCTGCCACATGCTGCTGCGGTAAGAATGTCCTATTCACACACACCAGACACACACCAGAAAAAACTCGAAAAAAAAAAAAAAGTCTATTATTAAACATAAAGCCTGAGCCAGACTGTCAGGACAGCTTTGAAAGGGTCCCTTTTTTTCGTCTCCAGTGTACCCTAATAATCTATTCGTCACTTGTGCTTCCTCTATGCACACGTGACTTAGCAACACTGAGTTTCTTTTGAGTTTTGTGAATGGATTTGGTCGCCCTGAGGAGCACTGAGGTCGGCTTGAGCCCGTCACACTTCAGCTCATCTTCAAGGAGGCGATTATTGCAGTGTGAATTCACCTTCAGAAGATGAAATACATGCACACATCTCGGTGACAGAGAGGGTTTAAGAGCAGCTGACGTTACTAATGATTAAATAATTATTGTTCTTGGTTGTGCCAGGGATCTTTGTTAAGAAGGACCTATAAAAGAACATTTGATTAAAGGAAGAATTCTGTATATAATCAAAGTGGCTCTTATGTGAAGTAATTCTATGCATTGTGAAGCTAACAAGGTTAAGTGCCCCGCTTATGAAATTCTCTTATATTGTCTATAAACCACATGTATGCTGTCACCATTAGGATTTATTACTTAGACTTTGAACTCACGCAGCACTCCGTGACCCAATTGTCAAAATTCCCCTTAACAAGAATCCAGATATAATCTTTTGGAGATACAATCAGACCTGCTGAGAAGTGTAACAGTTGCAATATTTCTTGATATTTGTGTATTTGTGTATACATGGGTAAAGTCACTTTGCACCTAAGCTCCTAATGCAAGTATGAGCTGACACTACTTTTTTATAGTCAGTCATTTTAAGGTCATGTACTACACTGTTAAGGTTTATGGTAGGCTAATTCTGGCTCATTTTAGTGTTTAGAATTGGTTGTTAATGCTGACTTGCTGACTCTAGCTGCAATATGAATGGCTACATATACACCGTATACATTTTGCAAACCTGCACACATGCTACAAGAGCAGAAATTAGTAGGAGAGTAAAGCCTTTGTCTTCATCAAGCATAACAAAGTTTGTGTTGTCTGCAGTAGCTTCTTGCAAGTTTATGACCATAAAAAATAAAAATAAAAAGACAGTAAACTTGCATGCATGCCCATTCAAATTGAAATAAAGGCCTTTCAAATGCATGTTAAAGATTTTACCCTTAATTGTTCTATATTTTGTAAGCATATACAGCATTTTGCACGCAGTAATCCAGCTACAAGGGGTCACAAGCCAGTGTACTCTTTGTGCCAGTCTCAAGCCTGGATAAAATTAGAGAGCATCTGGCATAAAGCCAAATCAATATGCCGATCAATGCATGGTGGGAGGCAGGTGATTTGCCCCGGTCGAACTCGAAATAGAAAGGAAAAAAAGATACTTTGCATGCAGTGGAAGAAAAACATGCACCAGTAGTTTTAGTCTTAACATGAGGTATTTAAGCACTGGTGATCTGATAGCAGTCCGATTACTAATGTTGATATGTCGTTCCTATCTTCAGGGGAATCTTCAACCAGGGCTACCAGTGCCACAAGTGCGGTCTGGGTGCACATAAGGAATGTCTGGGCCGGTTTGGATCCTGCGGAAAAACAGGTAACACAACTCATCTGCACACATCATTAAGTAGTTTTAAGTTTGTGAAGAAAAGTCAAGACTTTATTCCTGCGACTGTTTTAAAGGACAGTACTGTGACATTTAAAAAGTTTGGGTTTTTGTTTTAAACATCTGTAAGTTTTCCACACGCCCTTATTTCTCCCGCTCAAGGTCGTTCATCTATTCAATCGCTGATATTCACCAAAAGCCATCCCTGGACATTTTTCAAAACAGAGCCACTTAAAGGCAATGTCAGTGAAGGCTCGCTCACGTCCCCAAAGTTTAAAACTAGTTTGTGCTGAAGAGTTTTAAGAAAGTCCTGACATTTTTTGAGCGTGCCCCTGTTGTGTTTCTGTCACTCAGCTGCTGGTGTAGAGCCGTGACAGCTCAGAGAGGCTTCAGAGAAACACTGAGTGAGGAGGGCCTTCAAAAAACAGGCGCAACATGCCGTCTGCAGGAAAAGGAGCAGCAGGAAAAGCTCAGTGCAACTTGTTTAACCGTGTGCATTTGTAAAACCAACCACTTGTGCATAAATGCCGATTTGGAAGAAGCACTCAGAATATGTTCACGAGTAAAAGTGTTCGTTCAAAATAATATTCAAGTAGTGGGGAAAGTAGTCCAGCCACAATGGGTCACAAGCCAGTGTACTCTTTGAGCTGGTCTCAGGCCTGGATAAATGGAGAGGTTTGTGTCAGAAAGGGCATCTGGTGTAAAACCTCTCGATGTGTGTGGCGACCCTTGAAAAAGAAGAGAGCAGCCAAAAGAAAAGAAAAGTAGAAGTAAAAGACAAAATTATTGCTTTGGTGAAAGCTACCACTACTACTAACTTTATACATTTACTTGACTTAAAGTACAGAAATTCATGTAAAAATGCACTCAAATAAAAGTTAATGTAGAAAATGTACTCAGAATAAAAGAATAAAAATATCTAGTTACAGTACTTTCCACCTCTGCATACATACACTCCATGCTTCTCCAACGCAGTAATAGTAGCGCTGTACACTAGTGCTCGTGAGCCCCTATGGCCCATGACAGACTGCCAGCTCTACTCGGACCAGGCGTCTGTCACAGAGAGATCAGGTCCCACACTGGCAGACCCACCTGGGCACGGAGCACCTAAGCAGATCCGGGTGACACCTCCTGCGGGTGAACACTGAGCTGTGAAAACTGACGTGTCGGTTTGAATTCACCCTCTCATTACTCTGTACAGTCTGCACCAGCCACTACACAGGGGTATGTGGAGAGGAACTGTCAGGAAGTGGAGGATTTTGCACTTGAGGAAACTGATGCTAAAACAACATTTGTTTAAAGTGTTACCTTTAAAAATAAGATTTAGGTAACTTCATTACCAAAAGTTTGAATTATTAAATTTCTTCATGCCTTCTGTTGGCCCCTTATGTCAAGTTTACATGCAATATAGGGTTCTCATTCTTTTTTAACATGTTGGTCTCATTGTTAATTTTATATTGCAAACAAGGTTTCAGTTCCACAGTTATGCAATTGATACAAAAAAATCCAGATTTTTGCATGCATTTTAAAGCCTGGGCAGATTTTGTTGACACGTAGCAGGGGAGGCTGCACATGTGTGTTAGTGTGCGAGATAAGCCATTGTTTACCTGCGCTTGTCTCTGTTATCAGCTGCTGTTTGCATAACAGGTTAGAGTTCACTTGAGCAACAGCAGGCCTGCAGAGAGAGCAGTGTGCTACATTTAGGTGCAGGCACTGGAGTGTGTATCTGTTGGTGCAGGTACTGTGGGTGTGTGTTGTTAGGGGTGTAACCTGTTCCTTTGGGAGCCAATGAAAGAAACTGGTGGAGCACAAAGCACAGAGCACCCCGCCCGGCTCGTTACCTGCTCTATCCCGGCTGTCAGGTAGTGGCAGCAAAACAAACTGCACCGTCCGCGGTCAGACACAGAGCGTCCGCCTTCTCCACTAATGAGGGACTGTTGCCTTGTAGCGAACGCTGCGTGCAAGTGTTTGCGTGCACCCGCTAACCCGTCACTCACTATGCCTGTTCTCAAACTTCTTTCAGATCCCGGCTCCGTCAGAACTCAGGTGAGCTGCTGCCGTGTTGTTCAACCTCTTCTCTAAAGATTTGCTGCTCTTTGAAGACGGCTCTCTCCCACAGCGATTTGCAGAAGGAGAAAGCCAATTGACTGCAGCCCGACGTGATGCCAGAAACAGGAGCGCCTCTGCAGCTTTAGCCATCCATCATCTGCTCTGTGCTACATTACTCCAAATATCTGTAGACAAGAGAGATGAAAACAGGCGCAGTATAGGACATTGATCATTGATTGAAACCTCACTCTGCAGATTGTATTTCCATGCATCATTGCAGGATTAGCACAAAATGACATTAGTTTTTATTTCTAGTGTCAAGATCCACAAGCCAACTGGGAAAAAGTTTTATTGCTCAAATTTAGCAAGAATATACTTTTGCATTGAGACAAATCTCCTGCAGTTGCATGGATACAATATGTTACAAATTTATATTTCATTTTTTTTTATGTATATGATGTTTTAGAAGAAATACTCTTAAAACATTTTTTTGCATTAATTCAAGTCTTGCAAAAAAAAAAGGCTTTTGCAGTGCTTTACAATGGCTCCATTTGAACTAAATCTTATTTTTCTTGGCATTTCTTATGCTTATAACACAGTTTTAGTTTATCAAATGGTCATTAAAAAGTGTGGAGATGCTCTAAAAGCTTAAAAAAAAGCTTTCTAATTTGTTATTGCTATTTCTAAAGAGCATGAATGTGACTCCCAGCATCACCTATGGTTTCTAACTCATATAGGTATATACTGCACTATACATTGGTGCAACAGTTTGCCTTCAGTAACTTAGATGCATTGATGTGCTAGTGCTAGCCTCTATTCTATATTCATTGTGGTGAATGATTGCCAAACGACCTTGTGGTCACTTGAAGAAAAAGTTCTTCTTTGTGTTGTGATTGTGTACGACTTTGTGTAACTTTGTCTTCTTTGTGTTTTCTTTTTCTTTTCCAGAGCAAGGATCGAGATACAGGTGAGAGATACAGAACTCCACAATATGCGTGCTCCCACTTCTCACATTGTTTTGTCTCTGTTTACGTGCGCCGACACTACTTTCCAAACTTCTAACTGCTGTCATGCACTAAAGTTGTATAAGCTTTGAGAATCCTCACTTCTCTTTTTCCCGGCAACATTTTGAGGTAACTTTGCAGAGTCAGACAGGAAAGACCAGGTTTTAACATCGCTGCAGGGATTCATAAAAAATCTTAAAGGAACACTACACCACTTTTTGAGAATGTGCAACAACTAAAGCAGGTAGGTTTAATTTAGCTTCAGTGTTCAGCTTATACGAAACCTAAATATTATATTAATTAGGTGAAGTGGTGAAATAGAATACATGATAAATAAAATAAACATCACTTGTGTCGAGAACCACTGCACTAATCTTTTTTCATTTCCGCTTTTTGCTTCCACGGTCATCTCTTCATTTATCAGGGCTTGGGACAGTACAAAAAATACAGCTTGTGACCTTTGTGGCTACATTAAAACCACTGTATAACCACATGTTATATTATGCAACATGTATGTTTAAAATGTATAAAATGTTGTATTATTTTTGCAAGATGTTGTTACTTGTCTTATCACTTTAACTTAGAGTTATTTTAATCTGGCTAGTGTGGTGCATGATGTCTAGGCAATCATTATTATTTTGGTTTATGTGTTTATAGTAAAAGTTGCATAGTGTTGCATAACCAAACTACATTTTTAGCTATCTGTACTTCACCCCCATTGCTGTTTTTAGTTTTAGTTTAGCATTTATGAAGAAAATAATAGAGTGAAGTTTGTAATTTGAGTTTAAAAGTGCTTGAATTAGAGACTTGACCTGTTTTGTGATGGTTAAACTTTACATGCATGTGCTGTACTCCCATACATTTGCACAAGAGTTTGCCTGCATTGACTTAGCTGCATTGATCTGCTTGTGCTAGCCTCTGTTCTATACGCAGAGTTATGTTTAGCATTAGGCTCAAGGCTTGACATTAACTTTTCTGCCCACTGGCCACCAAGATCAGTCTTTATCTAAAGTTACTAACCAGTTAAGGTTTTCACTGGCTTATGTGTTTATTGTATGGTAGGCTTTATGATAAGCAAAAAGTAATGTAAAGTTTAGTTTTACAATCAAATAGTTAACTTAAATAAATAAAGTCAATGTTATATTTTTGCATGTATTAAACATATCTTAATTCAGTGTCACTTAAGGTGGCTTTTTTCCTAATCATGATGAATTACTACATTTTTAATTATATAAACACAGAAATTCAGGCCTAAAGTTGCTGTAAAAAATATAGATAAAATCCAACCAGCCAGTGTGGCTAGAAGTCAATGTGTGGAAATCTTTGGCTAGTGTTAATGTAAACCCTGATTAGGCTACATATTGAAAGTATTTTGGGTTATAAATTTTAGTCCAACCCTGGAGATGGTTGTGTCAGGAAGTTAAAACCAGTGTAAAACCTATGCCAAATCAATACTAGGTTATGTAATTTATAGTAAAAGCTACGTAGTGTTGTTTTAATGTGGCCAATGTGTTGCAAAGCATAACCAAACTGCATGTTTAGCTATTGCATGTTTACCTCACCCCTGTTGCTTTCCTATATTCTCAGTGACTATGCCTAACACGCAGCATCCTCTCCAGCCGTGTGTCTAAACTGCACCGAGGCCCTTTAATCTGTCATAAAGCCACCTTCAACAGCTATTTCTCCACGCCTCCGTCCATTATGGCGCAGAAAATCATTTCTGACTGAAGACGCATTAAAATCAATAGGCGTTTGATTGGCCCCGGCCCGTGGCATTTCATAATATTCCATAGTTGTGTTTGTCTGTTTTTCAAAGGTGCACTACCACACACACACACACACACACACACACACACACACACACACAGACACAGCTTGTCCTTGTGGCGGATTGGAATGCAATACATGCCCCCAAGTCTCAATTCTCCATGGCCCAGTGTCTTCAGAAGTCCTATTGAGGCAAGCTAGCACATGTCGGGCCGCCAGCTTCAGCACTGCAACAGGAACAGGAACCCTGAAAGGAAAAAAAAAGCAAAGGCAGATAGAGATGTATTAGCTTTCAATACAATGTTGACTTTCCTATTATTCGCCTTTAGCCTTATCCTTTTCTTCACGCTCGGAATTGAATGCATTTCTTTGCAACGCCTGCCGCCGCTGCCACTGCATAGAGAAAGATACGCGTACCCATACATTTCATTGTATTGTGAATTTGAGATAGGAACATGCTGTCTGTTTGTGGGTGTTTACTAACCGTATTAGAAATGAATAGTAGTAATTTTTTCCACTGGGGTTTGGCCGTGCTTGCAGCCCAATCATGCTGTCTTGGGCTTTTCCAAAACCAGGTCTAGCTTGTCTAAATGCACTGTGAATTTATATCTACTCAAGCCAAAAACAATATTTGACAGAGTGCACCAACCGGTATTTTTCAATTGCCCCTGGCCACTGGTTAGCAGTCGGGCGACAAGTATGCCTTAGATAACCACAAAAGGGAGGAGAGTTTGTACATAGATAAGATGGAAAGCTAATGACTGCCTTGTGATTTATTGGTATAATTACTGTAAGAATGTCATTTAATAGGTAGTTTTAACAGACTTATGCTTGTGGTTTTTTTATTTATTTATTTTGTGCAAATCCATCCAAGTATGCTGCTAAGTGAAAAGTCAGCTCATCTTTAACCAAAGCCTTGCACCAGACTGAACTTGTTATCTGAAATCAGATAAGGAAAGGTGCACTGGATTTGATGACGAGAGGCGTGTTTATGTTCAATATTGTACGATAATAAAACTCTCGGCTGCACTGAACAAAATATTTTGATGGATTATGCTGATGCAAATCTAAGCACAGTGAGTCACAAGCTGCAGTGTATTCTTTGTGTTGGTCCCATCTAGGGCTTGACTTTAACACTAGCCAACCTGACAAATGCTGGTAGAGTTCCATTTTGGCCAGTGACTAATTTACTCTAATGAGCCACTTTGGCCGGTTCTTACAGGTCCTCAAATCCTGTGGCTATGTTTGAGACATCTTTGTGAGACTAATGTAGTACATAGTAATTTTTCATGATCAGAGTAAAAAAAAAACATGTCTTAAGATAGGCCACATGTAAAAAAGATACAGAAACAGATATTCTGCCTGGGTAAACCTATTTTCTAATTATTTGATAAATCCCTGTCTATAAATTAAACATACTATATAAAGCTATACTTATAACCAAGTTCTTGTATGCTATAAAATAAATACAAAAACAATTGAACTAATTAAATTGTGGCTATTGAAAACACTAATTGGCCAGTAACTTCTGAAAAAAAGTTGCCACAGAAGCCAGTGACCCAAAAAGTTAATGTCAAGCCCTGGTCCCATCCCTGGATAAATGGAGAGGGTTGGCAAAAGTAAAGAAGAAGTTATATTTTCTTAATGTGCTTCTGAATAATTTGTTTTGTCTAGGGTTGCCCAAGATGCTGGTCGTCAGGAACTACTTTGGCGTCCCGAGTCCGGCATCTGGTCGACCTCTGAACATCCAGACTGGGGACATCATTGAGCTAATCTGTGCTGACCTACACAGTGCATGGTGGCAGGTAAGATTTGATCCATAATATTGTTTATAGGTCAGTTTTAAATTGACGCACTTCCAGCTGTAAACTCTTTTGTAAACCTATTGTTGAGTGACTACCTAAAGCTCCTATTATTAGGCGTGTGGCTGGCGATGGATAATTATAGACAAGCAACCAAGCACACTACTTCCTTTTGGTGCTGAAGTTGAACTCATGCAAATGTTTGAGCAAGTCATTACAGAAACATGACAACACACTGAATTTACATGACAATAGAGAAAGGAATACAAGCTAAGGAAATGCAAAATGCTTGTGTTTATGCAAAATACTGCCAACAGGAAGAGTTACACAGTGTTTCTGTCTCTCTGAGTGGAGTCTACATGTCCTTCCCGTGCGTTAGGTGAATTGGTGACCCTAAATTACCCATAGTGAATGATTGTGAGAGCCATTTTCTAGGGTGTACCTCACCTAAGGCCCCTATTTGCTGGGATAAGCTAACGCCATCTGCCACTTCTTGCAGGAATCAGTGGAAGAAGATGAATTAAGCAATAAACATTGTGATACAGTGTATTAAACTACATGTACTGTATTAATGGGAAAAAAACAACAAAAACAACTTGAGATAAAAATGCAATTAACCCCTTTGTAGCAGCTGCACCAGAGCAGTTAGCATATCCAGTAAACATTCAATATCCATCACCTTCGGAGGCAGCCGACCGTAATCGTTTCTGTTCGGGGGGATGCGTGACAAATCCAATCGATGGCTGTAATTTCATTTTATTCAGCACCAAGCATCTGTTTACTCTGTCAATGGGAGCGGCTATAATCATTCTCACACCCTTAGCAAGGATGCAGCAAGAGGCAGAAAGACCGGGCATCCACTGCACAGACAAAAGTCCCAAGGTGGCAGCAGCAAGATGGCTGGGACTTCTGAAGCACCACCGTCAGACTGGCTTAGCTTAGCTGTGACCAAAAGTGTGACGGAGAGGTGTCCAGACAGCTCACTTCATGCATACTTCTGCTTAGGGTAGCTGTTCCTCAGAGGTTATGTCCTCACTACGATGTTTTTTTAGTGTAAACATACGGCATATGTCACTCTGTTTTCATATTCTGTTTTTATTAAACCTTTATTTAAACAGGAAAGGCCTGTTGACAATACAAATCTCTTTTCAAAGGTGTGTTGGCACATAAGAGTAGCACGAATGAAAACACAAAATTTCTGATAACCATATGCAAGCTTATCCGGGGGTAGATAACGACTAAAACTCAAATCCTGCTAACTAGTCCAAGGTTTTTCTTAATTGGGATTGTTTGTTTTTTTCAGTGCTGATTGGTTGCAGGCCTGTACACTTGTCTTTAGATGCAGTTTATTCTGCGTTGGGCTATGGCTTGGCTTATAATGTTGTGTGTAAAAACATTTGTAGAGATATAAAAATATTTAGATGTCAGAGCATTTGAAATTGATCATGCCAAAATGCTAGAAAGCAATAGACACTTTTCTAATTACCTTTGCTGGTAGTATGTTAGTGAGTTCTAAAAACAAACCAAAAACATAACTTTATCTTTAAACTATTGTAGTAGTTTTAGCGCTAACTTATTTTCTTCACACTAACTTCACTCTTAAAATCCTTGAGGTGCCCTATTGCATCCATTTTAATACAAATCAAAGCAGAAGTAAATTCAAAGTAAATTGCTTTTTGTTTAACTGCCTGCCCAGTTAGACCACACTTACCATAACTTTGTCCATTTCCACCACAACACTGAGTTAATCTGAAAGAGCCTCCTTTAGGGAAATATGCTTTTCACATCCTTTTTCATTCATTTAAATTTGGTCCGAATCCTGAAAACTCAATGTGATTTCTTCTCAGCCGTGGACACTGTGACTGAGTTATTGTCCCATGTGAATTGAATATTTTGTGGTTTCATTTACAAGCAAATAGTATCAAGCCACACTAGCAGGAAAAAAAACAAGTCTATTTTGTGTTTATAAATCTAGACACTGAGCTGAAAGAGTTGCCACCATGGGAGGAATAAGGAAGTCTTCTGCCTTCCTTGTTCCTGGGAGCTGTTATTTCTACAATGGTTAACTAGGGCTGTAAATTTGCACCGCTGTGTGTGTTGCGAGCTAATTGTCTCTGAATTATGTAGACGGAGTCAGCCAGATGTACATAACACAATTATCTGTGTATGGTTTCAGGGCAAAATCCTGTCGACGAAAGAGGTTGGCTTCTTTCCAAGTGATGCTGTGAAGCCCTGCCCATGTGTAAGCAGTTTTTTTTTTTCCTTTACACTAGCTCCTTGCTGCACTAGGGCTTGTTGTGGCAATGCATGTTTGATTAAGCTATGTGTTTGAGAGGTGGGTTAGGTAAGCTTTTCCTGGCGTGACAACAACATTTTGTTCCAGGTAGAGGGAACTCAATGTTTATTTTGATAAGAAAAGAAGAACTAGTATAAGTGCTAGACAGGTTTTTAGGAAAGGCTATGAACAAAGAAAGGTTTATCGCTATTCTAAAAATACACAAAATTGCAACAAATAAGGTAGAAAAAATAAAACTAGAAGCACTTTGAGAGCATAGACCTCTGCCAAGGCACTGGTCCTATCTCGCAGTGGTAAAGATATAGTGCCCAAACCTGGACCCACATTCGAAGACCTTCTAGCTCAGGGGTATATTCTCTACCAAAACAAATCATTAGTTCTTTTAGTGAGTGAAGTTAGTATCTTCAGTCCATATCTTAAAATGGTACAGAATCCCTTAAAAAAAAATGGATCCACACCAAAATTAATTTTGTCCTTGACTCTTTCTGACCATTTCCTGAAATTTTCATATCAACAAAAATTTGTATTCATCAAAGCTCTCTTAGTTAACAGCATTTTTCACACCTCACTTAAACTTTTGCACAGAACTGTATGTAAGGAAAACAGCACAGTACATCAACAATTTGTCTACAATCACTGGATCATCATGTCTCAGCTGCTGTAAAAAGTATCCTGTTCATAAACATGTCTGCACTGTTGTAAAGATAAGATGAGCACTACATCATTTTACTGCAGTAAGGTAACTCTCAGGAAGAAAACATTGTACTATAAAACTGGCGCCAAGTCTATCATTTTACTGTGAACAGATGGTTCAGTGATAACTTTATGAACACCAAAACAATGGTTTGCTCTTTGCTCCAGGTACCAAAGCCCATCGACTACTCTGCTCAGCCCTGGTGAGTTCACAGTATTGGAAAATGTTGGGAGAAAAAAAATGAATAAAATACTTTGCAAATACTAAACCTTATATTGTACTGTGGTGTAGGTTTGCAGGCCCCATGGAGCGGTTTCAGGCTGAAGCAGAGCTCATCAACAGAGTCAACAGCACTTACCTGGTCCGGCATCGCAGCAAAGAGTTCACAGAGTACGCCATTAGTATAAAGTAAGTCTATCACAAGACACTTTAACACATGTGTATACAAAAATCTTATTTTAGATCTCTTATGTAGTTAAAGTGAATGTGAATATTTTATATGGCTTTTGGCCACTTCTAAAGGCATCCATCAATTGTAGCATTAACTAGAAATACTTATAGGCCCAGTTGAGTTTTTCCCAAAAAATGTGCTGAGGCCCAAAGACCATGCAGATTGTCTTGTGGGTGGGTTTAGTTGCTGTTAAAACTGTTCAGAATAACTAAAGGGCCCCAAAAGGGAATTGGATAATGATGACTATGGTCTACTGAAGCTTGAAACACCATATGTCTAATATATCATCATCATCGTTATTGTCAGAAAACGCATCACAAAACACACCTATCACACAACATACAGTAGAAAGGAAGAGAAAGAAAAATTATAAATACTATAACTATAAACTATACCAGTGTTTCCACAGAGAGGACTGGTAATGCACTGCACTAACACTGGGATTTACCAGCATCAGGAAAAGGCTGTTCTCAGAGTTATTCAGGTGACAGATAAATCTGTACATCAGATTTCTCATTAGTGCCTGAAAGTTACTGAGATGAGCAAGAGAAAACAAAACACTGGCACTACTGGACCTGGGCTTCTTGAGCAGAATCCTTAAGGCATCATTATAAGAAACTTTAAGCTTCTGTATACTAGCTCTCTTATATTTTACACAGTGGAGCAGTATACAGAGGCAGGTTGTATAAATCAAATAGTTTAAAACAAAGCTCACTTGTATTAACTTCAGAGGTGGAAAGTAACTAGAAAGCAAAAAAATGTATCTTGCACACTGTACATTTTCTATTTTTTAACATTTAACATCTCTAAATGAGTAAGAGGCAGTTTTTTTTTACCTCAGGGGTACTATTAGTAGCTGTAGTTATTGTAGTAGTAGTGGCAGTAGTGGTAGTTGTAGCGGTAGTAGTAGAAGCTGTGCAATTGCCAGCAGTTGTAAAAACTTTCAACACATTTTATTTATTTTGCTGCATACTTTAACTTGTGTAATATTATTTTGGAGTAGCAGCACTTTTACTTGAACACAGATTTAGTACTTCATCCATCTCTGCTTAACTTTTGCATTACATCTTAAATTCCTCCAATATTTATTAGTCATTAAATATCACAGTGTCTTTAAAACCTCTGTGGCTTATCTCATCCATTGTCCAGACCACAGTATTGACCATATGTAAGTCTCGGGTCTATGCTCACTTAGGCCAGGGTTTAGACTTTCTTTGAGGTCGAGACACTGGTTAACCACGGCGATGTGTGTCAAACTAACCAAAGCAGACATAATTACTGGCATGCTCTCTGTCAGGAAAGGGATTCCCAGTCGAATTTATGAAAATATATTAGAGGTAGGCTGTGTTTGATCTCAACCAGCGTTAGCAGTGGGTTGAGGACACCATTAGTAAACCCCAGGGATGCTCATTAACATTTAAACTCTTACTGTAAAATGCACCGATATTTAAAGAGTACACTCAACTTTCCCAGACAAATTAAACATTTATAAGATCCCATAATTAGACTCAAACAGCCTGTGAAGACATAGAAGTGAGTATTTGTGAGTGTGCGCTTCAAAGAGGAGCATTTATGAGCTATCAGCCCTTTCTGTAACTAAAAGACACTCGATTAAACTTGGATAGTTCAAACAATTAGCTGCCACACAGGACACAGTTACAGGAGTCCTCACAGCATAATAATAATAATAATAATCAGCAATAACACTCAGAGTATTTAAAACAGTAAATTGAGAATAAGCTTGATTAGCTGTAATAACACTTCCATTGCCAATGTGTAAATAATATTAAATGTAGCACAGTTCTTTGCTGCCCTTGTCAATTCCTGGTAAACTTGGCACATAATTTTGTGGCTATCAAAGACACTAGAGATATGAAAATAAATTCATAATTAAGAACAATTTTCAGCCAGGCCTCTCAGCTTCACAGGTTGCAAGAAATAAACACAATTCAAAAACTACTGCTTGCCGTAGTTACTAATGAATTATTAATGTGGACATTAATACACCTCTATTTTTATTTAAAAAGCTTTGTGACTAGCAGGCCACTGTCCAGGTTGTACCCCATCTAAGTCCGAAAGTTACTGGGATATTCTCCAGGTTTGCAACCCATAAGAGCAATAAGTGAAAGAAGATAAATGATTGAATTTGCTATAATTGTGCTTGTATAATAATTATCTAATGTAAAGTCTCAAAGCTGGCAGCATCTTACACGTATTAACTCAGCGGTTCTCAGCTGGTGGGTCAGGGTCTAAAAGTGGGTCGCAGGGAGGTTAAATATAGTTTAAATGAAGCCTAAATATTCTTATAATAAAAAAGTTCTGCAGTGTGTCACAAAAATTGAGTCCCAGACCAGCTAAGAACCACTTCAATATGACATGCACTGAATGTAATAAATACTATAATGGCTGTATTTAGGAAAACTCAGTTGACCTGGTGTTTTTATATTTTGGTTGTACATTAGACAGCATACTCCAGATCACGCTGTTTCTGGGTAGAGTAAAAACATTTTACCAGTATGGTAATCAAACTCTTTTTATTACTGTTTACAAATGTCCCTTTGTATCCATATCATTGTAGTTCAAAGATCTCCTCTCACATCATAAACTCTGATGGTGGGCCATTCATATTTAAAACTTTAGCAACCACAAATCTAAACTCTGGCACTACACTTGAATGACTCTGCCACATTTAAAAGTATTACTTGAAGATCTCACAGGAACACTTTAGAGGACCCAAGTGTAAATGTACATTATTATGGCTTTACCACCCACTTCACTTCATTGAACTTCTTTTTTAGCATATTTTTCCCTCTGAAGAAAGTCCATTTGAGTTCAGTCAGTGCGTAATTGCTTGTGATCCCACAGACAGAGCAGAGTTGAACAGAGCGGAGCATGACGCTAACACTGTGAGAGACTTAGCAGCACACTACTAGACACAGTCGCTTACATACTGTAGCTGCAGGAATACACTGAAAAAGTATTACAGATTAATGGCCTCTGTTTACATTTTTTAAGTTTCAGTACAAGTTGCATCTATCTAAAGTCTTTTCATGTGCCAGAGATACTATTACAATGTTATATGAGCGGTTTATAGCTCCTAAACATTAATTAAGCACACCGCAGAATTCTGAATTACATTTAAACAGTCCGTTTGCTAAATAATTAATTTCCTGTTACAACAAAGACCTTGAGATATTGTACTTTGTATTGGAACTTCGCACTCCTGCAGCTTGCCTGACCAACCATCCTAATTCATTTTCTGTTCTGTCAAATTGTCCCTGGTAATTTGAGTTTGATTTCCAGGGAGCAGAACAAATGCATGCAAATGAAAGTAGCCTACCTCTCAGTACAATTGGATATACAATCAGTCAGCTTTCAGGGAGCAGTGGCAGCATAGACAGAACTAACTATATCTGAACCACAGCAAACATACAACCAATCAGAGAAACACTGGCCCACCTCATTTACAAAAACAGATTTGATTGTTTACAAAGGATTGTTTTTGAATGGCTGACAAGGTTACTGTGCTACTCCAAATCCAAGTAGGGTTAAGGTTGAAGAAGCTCATGACTCCATCTAGTGGTATAAAGTGATAACTAGCCTTAATATAAACATTTTGGTGAAACGTTATAATGCCATAAACTGCAAACCATTAGTTACATTTTATGAGCTTTTAACCATCTTTATACATCCCTGGATACCATTTTGTTTCATTCACACGTTTGAATAATGCTGTGTGCTAGGGGCGACTGACCCCTAATCCAGGTGTTCTCTGCAGAGTCAAAGTGACAGGTTCCCAAGATGTTTTCCATATATATACAATATTTCTAGTTATAAAACGTGAAATACTAATACAGGGGTGTCCAAAATCATTTCAAAAAGCTTGAAAAAAGTATAACATGGCCCCTTTAACTATTATTAACCAATTAATGTATCACAACATTAATAAATACCATAGAGTTATAAACGTTGGGCTTAATATTGAAAATGGTTGAGTAATTTAATGCAAAGTTATAAACATCAGCGTTAAGTCGGTGTATATAAATGCTTTGTTCAAAACATTATTGTTAATTAAAGGTGCTATGAGCAGTATATTTTTTTATATTTCATACAAATGACCCACATGTGTGCCAAGATATGATGTAAACATGTTTAAATCAAATATTAATTTTACTCATAACAATGGTACAGTTGGTTTGTTTTGGTTCTAAAATTGCATCACTGTTCATCTAATCAGAAAAGAGAGCATTGTTTTGATTTACACTGAAGTACTGTTTTCAAACCATTACGAGCACATGCTGCTTATAGTGCTTTTATGTATGTAATAAAGTCTTTTACTGCTTAACATTGGGCATTATTTTAAAGAAAAGTAGAATAAAATGTTATATTATATTGATGTTTGTATTTATAAAATATAATTTATCTAATGTCACAGTCCATTCAGTAGTTGGTAACAAGTAAGTGCTGAATTTCCTTGTTTACAGAAGGTCCAGGTTATGCTCAGTCTGTTTATTGTATCGACTCATCTCTGAAATATGCGCGAATAGAAAGGTCAAAGGTCACTGTGTGAGGAAATGCCATGTTATATCCTCTCTTTAGCCTCTGTGTGGATCATTAATTGGCATTTCATTGTGCTGCCCTGGTGTTTTTCTCTCCCAGTGCTGTGGGTGGCCCCGGCCTTTACACACACAGGACCATTTCCCTCAGCGCACCCATCACTCAAATGCTACAAACCTCAAGGAGCCGATGCATTAGGGCAGCCCCCGATCGATGTCGCTGATCAAAGAGGGAAATTACACTCATAACTTATTCACTGGCCCACAGGTACAACAACGACGTGAAGCACATAAAGATCCTGACCAAGGAGGGCTGCTTCCACATCGCAGAAAACAAGAGGTTCAGGAGCATAGTCGTGAGTTGTTTTTCCTGTTTTTTTTTTTTTTTTTTTTTTTTTTTTTTTTTTATGCCTTCAGAGCAATTCATAAATAAGTCATGATGTTGGGTTAATGAAGTGTCAAAAGCTGAATTTTATTTTAGCAGTGTGTACAAAAATAGCCGTGATTAGAGGCGTGTTTATTCTGGCCCCAGGGGTCTTAACGTTATAGAGAAGTCCAGTGCATATTGAATGGTCGACTGAGAATATTTATGCCACAACTGGAAATCCAGTATCTCAGATTTCCAATAGCAACATTTACTAAATACAGCATGAATACCAATGTGTCTAAAGGTCTATTTTTAAAGCATTTTATACACTATCTGCTTTATTTCTATAGGATTTACCAAATATATAGTGCTGTACTTTATATGTAGGTAGAAAACAAATATTTTATTCCTGAGTCATTCACTTGCTTTAGATGTATGCAGTTCACAATCCAGCCTCAGGGGGAGCCAATGTACTCTTTGTGTCCTGTCCCAAGCCTGGATAAAGGGAGAGTCTCAGTTTACAAGCTGCTTACAGTAAAGAAATAGTTAGAAGTTACTGGACACTGCCCCCAGTGGTCAGGAACAGGATATATTATGTGTATAAGGAAAGGAAAGGAAGACTGCGGAAAGGAATGTCTCAGAAAGACCCAAATGCGCAGACTGGACTATTCACATGCAAAACTGCAGATTTATAAATGACAAACATGATTTATTTGTGAAATAATTTAGAATAATATGTTTGCTAATTAGAATGCTGCAAGTCAGAAATTAAAATAAATCATTCTACGTGCATCAATACATTTATCGTTGCCTCAATTTATTTTATTTTTGCATCAAGAAATTTTATTTGGAGAGTTGTATCAGGAAGGTCATCTGTTGTAAAACCTATGCCAAATCAAAATGCAAACCTCTGCGCACTAGGAGGCACATTATTTGCTGTAGTGACCCCAGTAGGGAAAAGCTGAAAGGAAAGAAGAAGATTTTAATTACCAGTATAAATGTGAATGTGTTTTAGTTGCACATATAGCATGTACCATAAATTGCATGCATTTTGACTTCTTTTTTGTTTGTCTGTGATTCTAATAGGAGCTGATTGAGTATTACAAACACCACTCGCTCAGAGAAGGATTTCGAAGCCTGGACACAACACTGCAGTTTCCATATCGGGAACCTGAGAATACTGCTATGCACCGTATTAACCGATCGGGCAGCAACAGTGAGTACTCATGCACTTAACACTAGCACTGAACGTAACACTACTCTTTGATGATTATATTAGCCAAAATCTTCTAAATGCATATCTCCAGCAAAAAAAACAAATACAAGCAAATATATGAATTTAATTCAACCTTTTTCCACCTATTTTGCAGTTGTTGTTTTTTTGCAGCTACAGGTGCACATAAAATATCAAGGAAAAGTGAAATGATTTTGATAGTTCAATTCAAAAACGCTTCAGCTCACAGAGACTAAAATAGTTCAGTATTTTTCTATTATGATGATTATGATGACTATGTAATATTATGTAATTTCTAATGTTATGTGGTACCGAATTTTTATTTTCCAAAGTGAGCCGAAGTAAAAAAATTATCTAATACATTTCTACTTTTGAAAACTTTGCTGCAAAAGACACATTTTATTTTACATTCTTGCAAGATTTTCACTAAATACTTGCAACTACTGTGTATTAATGCAGCCATACCTCCCATCTTACTGACCTATGCATATGTAATACTGCCTCGCTCCCCCTGCTGACCATTCCCAACACTTGATTTTCCCCAGTTTTTCCACTTCTTTGCATTGTATGTTCCTGTTTTCCTTCTGTCAAACTCACTGCTGCTCTCTCAATGGGAGGATCTTAAAGGAGCCATGGCTATTTGTTGTTAAAATAGTCCGTTGTTGTTGTCTGACGTTAATTGTTTGTGACGGAGCAGCCAAACGCTGGTTGGAAAATCCACTAACCATGTTATTAGATTTGAAAGCGCTCTCTGGGCCATTACTGAAGATCAAATCAATTTAGGTTTCATGGGAGTGAGGTAATATGGCGGGAAGCTTTAACAAATTAACCAGCATTGACTAATCAAGTTGGCTGGAAACTGGCTGCAAATATTAGTTAGTTTGTTTGTTCGTTAGTTAGTTTGTTAGTTCGTTGGTTTGTTCCTTAGTTAGCTTGTTAGTTAGTTTGTTAGTTTGTTCCTTAGTTAGCTTGTTAGTTAGTTTGTTAGTTTGTTCCTTAGTTAGCTTGTTAGTTAGTTCATTAGTTTGTTCCTTAGTTAGCTTGTTAGTTAGTTTGTTAGTTTGTTCCTTAGTTAGCTTGTTAGTTAGTTCGTTAGTTTGTTCCTTAGTTAGCTTGTTAGTTAGTTCGTTAGTTTGTTCCTTAGTTAGCTTGTTAGTTAGTTTGTTCCTTAGTTAGCTTGTTAGTTCGTTAGTTTGTTCCTTAGTTAGCTTGTTAGTTAGTTTGTTCCTTAGTTAGCTTGTTAGTTCGTTAGTTTGTTCCTTAGTTAGCTTGTTAGGTAGTTTGTTCCTTAGTTAGCTTGTTAGTTCGTTAGTTTGTTCCTTAGTTAGCTTGTTAGTTAGTTTGTTAGTTTGTTCCTTAGTTAGCTTGTTAGTTAGTTCGTTAGTTTGTTCCTTAGTTAGCTTGTTAGTTAGTTCGTTAGTTTGTTCCTTAGTTAGCTTGTTAGTTTGTTTGTTAGTTTGTTCCTTAGTTAGCTTGTTAGTTAGTTCATTAGTTTGTTCCTTAGTTAGCTTGTTTGTTAGTTTGTTCCTTAGTTAGCTTGTTAGTTAGTTCATTAGTTTGTTCCTTAGTTAGCTTGTTAGTTAGTTCATTAGTTTGTTCCTTAGTTAGCTTTTTAGTTAGTTTGTTAGTTAGTTAGATACTTTAATGGGTGATAAATATTCACCAAGAATGACAAAGCAGTTAAGAGTTGTTTCAAGGCTTGTTTGTTTACTTTTTTATGCCACTGTTTCTAACGCAACTCTATGGCATTTCTCTGTCTGTGACCACTAACATGGCAGATTCATCACTCAACGGTTGTTTTATGACGTAGGTTCCCGATCTCTATACAATAAGAAACAAACAAACAATAACAGTAACAATTCTGTGTTGTTCAAAAAGGAGTGAAAGGAGTCGAGGTTTATTAAATGCCATCCCTTCTCCCAGCATCAATAGTTAACCCATTATCCAGTGGTCTGAAACATAAGTAAGGTAGACTTTAGTGTCTCCGTAGGGAAATTTGTTCTCTGCATTTGACCCATCTTTCAATGCCCCTGGGGCAACCTGTCAGGATCAGTGGGCGACCAAAGTACAGCATCCAGAGAAGAGAGTTCCTAGCTGGCAGACTGGCCTATTGTGCATGTTTTAGCTTGATGGGGAAAACTGAGTACCCCTTTACCCCTGAACTAGAAGATCTTCAAGTTTGATTCCAGGTTCTCTGTGTTTTGTGTGTGTTTTTGTTTTTGTTTTTGTTTGTTTGTTTGCTTTTTTTTTTTGTACATTACTACACCTTTCTTTGTTCATAGCTTTTCTTAAAGACTTTTGCACAGTACTGTAAATATGCAGGTGTAATGAGTGCCTAAGATGAAGTCTAATTGGACAGTGATATCTTTGGTACTGGGTATAAATTCACACCTCAAGTCAAATGATAATAACCGCACATTGGTTTTATTAGACAACTGCTCCATCCCCACATTACTGTCCATTATGTAGGCGGTAAAGACATTATATTCACACTCTCTTCTGTAAACAGCATCTCCATTAAAATAAGTTGTCAGCATATACAACACTTGCGTAATACAGGGGTCACAAGTGACAAAATTATTAAAATTAAATTATTTTTCATGCATGCCACACTCTGATTTAGTCAAGGCAAGTAATAAGTGCCAGGTGCTACATTTTAAGGGTCATAATTGAGAAGTGAAAATATCATTAGTTAGTTGTAGTGCTGACAAAAAATCTCTCTTATTCACTAGGGGCATATTTAGTCACCATTACACCTAACACATGCATGTCTTTGGATGGACAGAGGAAGCCAAAGTACCTAGAGAGAACCAATGCTAAGACCCAGCTACTTTGGGTTTGAGGCGGGGTACAACCTGGACAATAGCCAGATAGTCAAAGGTCCAACACTTAGAGACATACATGTAAGGAAACAGTTCGTTCTCAGTATACAAACCAGGAAAAAAAAACTTTAAGAACTTGTGCAAAGCAGTTTTTCTTATAAAAGATCCAACATGTATAATAGTAATAGTTGAAAGTATAGCCTTAGTAAGCATTCCCTCTATGAGACATCCTTGAAACACTTTTCCCCTTCTCAATGTTTCAAGAATAAAATATACTAAACGCTGAGAGCGAGCTGCCGAAGCCATGCAGCTCTCCAGTTAGTTAATGGAAAATTTATGACTCATTGCAATCAGCGGTGAAATGAGATTGTATTTGAACTCTGTGTGGCACATTGTGGAGAGGAGAAGAAAGAAAGTGTTTTGTGGTGACGATCACATTCAAAGCAGGAGAAATGTGGACAGATTGTACAGAGAGGCCAATTGTTTTTTGGGGGTTTTTGTTGTTTGGGACAGCTCTCATCCGAATGTGTTTTGTTGCAGCATGGTGCTTTGTCTTGTAGGCAGCTGCTCCTGGTGGGCACTCTTGAATCCATTCTCCTTTTAAATGGCTTAATTTGGATCGTTTACCCTCTAGTTGTGTCCCAGGACTAACAATTAATGAGTGAAGTTTTTTTTTTTTTTTTAGAGTTTTAGACCTGAAATGTACCAATAGGCGCTTGGCACAATAAGACTGAGACGATGGAGGATTCAGATTGTATGATAATGTTCAGAAAAAATCAGTTCAATTCAATTTTATTTATACAGCCCAATATCACAACAGCAGTCGCCTCAAAGGGCTTTATAAACAATTAGTCACACAACCAAACATAAACAGACACTCAAACATAAACAATAAACTAAACTAAGCAGTCCCAGGACATCCCCTGTTGTAAGACCCTCCTTCTTGGTAAGGAAAAACTCCTAAAAAACCCAGCTGTGGGGAGAAAACAGAGCAGTTAAAACGTCTTATAAACTCCACCAAAAGTCATTACAGTACCTTCATAGAAAATTATGTCACCATAGTTATTATGCCTGATTGTTGATTTGTAAATTATTAAGGACTATTGTGCAATTTGGGCCCTTTTTTAATGGTAAACAAAGAGTTACATTTAATTAAACAAGCTGGTTTCTAGCTTTCTGGTCCTGCCTCACCTACTTACGCTTTTACACTGTGAAGTCATGACCATGATAATTGTACGACTTAAGACGACTGGGTCAGAGCATCTCCAAAACTGCAGCTCTAGTGGGGTGTTCCTGCTCTGCAGTTGTCTGTATCTATCAAAAGTGGTCCAAGGAAGAGACAGGTGATGCACGTGGGGACCTAAGGCTGGTCCATGTGGTCTGATCCGACAGACGAGCTACTGTGGCTACAATTGCTGGAGAAGTTAGTGCTGTTTCTTATAGAAAGGTGTCAGAGTTCACAGTGTATTGGGGTTCTTATGGGGCTGCATATTAGGCAACATGATCGAGGTATGTGCAATTTTCTTGGTTGCCAATGTGCATCTCATGTAATACTGATCCAAAATTGCTGGTATACTCTGGCTGCTCACTGTCAGCCAAACTTACACACTAACTTAAAAACTATTCTTGTCCACACAGAGTCAGAGCGGTGGAGGACTTGCTGATTGTATTTTATCTCTCATCATCTCCCTGTTATTTGAACTGTGCCTGTTCTCTCATTCACAGTGTCTATTAGTGCCTCTCATTGTGCATTACTGTGTGGTCCCAATCTCACTTTGTCAAAATGAAGTGTGTTAAATTCAGCTGGTGTTTCAGCTGGTGGTCATTTGAAGTGCAGAGCGATTCCTCTTTATATTACTACTACTACCACCGCCACAGTGTTAGCGCCGCTCAGCTGTCTCCCAGTGCCTGGTTAGTATTCATTTAGTAAAGGGAGGCTCCACTGGCCCTGCTGCATATCAATAACATGGGCCAGTTCACTCTAACGTCGACGGTCACGAGAGGCACATTTTTCATGAAGTTTGGACATTTATCTGCCTTTGTGGGAGATTAGATTCGTTCCTATTGTCTGTGACAGAAATGTATAATGATGCTGATGTAGATGTATGGCTCAGTGAGACGAAGTTAACCACTCATTTCCTCCATCTGTCAAACTGTGCATTTTTATAAGCTGCTCATTGTCTAAACAAGATTACATTGCAAGTTGTTTTTGTCTAATTAAAAACTGAATGTAGAAATGTGCTATATTATATTGAACTAGAAGTACTCGGGAGCTTCGTTAAGGAATTGGCTCTATCTCGTAATGCTAAAGATATAGTGCTCAGACCTGGACTCAAACCAAGAATCTTCTAGGAGGCAGCAGTAGCTCAGTTGGTTGAGGTGTTTTTTTCCTCAAAGGAGAAGGTTGGCGGTTCAAACTCCACTCCGTTGCATACTGCCATTGTGTCCTTGGGCAAGACGCCTCCTTACCTTCAGTGTCTGTGTACACTGGTGTATGAATGAGTGAGAGCTTGTGAGTGTGAATGGGCGAATGGTTCCTTGATGTAAAGTGCTTTGAGTTCCATTTACTATTTTACCATTTAGTTCAGGGGTAAATGCTTTAGCCACTGAGTCAAAGTGCACTTATATCTCACAATTGTTAAGATTACACTGAAACTAATATTTTTTTTCTTTACTGACTCCTTGTGGCTGGAGTTAGTATCTATAGCCCTATCTTGCAATGGTACAGAATCATAAAAAAAATAACAACTTGAACTATTACCTTTCCTGAAAATTACATTAAAATCCTACCATAACCAATTGAGTTATAATGTTAGCAGACTAACAAATCAACCAACAAACAAACCAGCGTCAACTAAAACATCTTTGGTGGAGTTTATGAAGAAATGAGACTAATTTAATTCATTGCTTTACTGAATTTAATTGAAAAAATTGCTAATTGCCAACAGAAGCCTACTGTATGTGAAGTTTTAGTTAATATTAAAACACAACAATTTAGTATTTTCTCACACTATATTCTTTATTGACCCTAAAAGATCTACATATACTTTTTGTTTGGTCGGAGGAGCATCCTTTCCAAGAAAAGGGCCATGCTTGAGTTTCTTAGAAGAGATCAATGCGTTATTCAGCAATACACTACTGAACATAAAAAAGCTGTTTGTGAAAAGATTTTCTGACTAGATGAACTCAAAACCACAGCAAGGTCACTGTAATGAATTAGTTGAATATAAAATCTCGAATGAGTGTCACGATGTTGGCGAAAACTTTGTTGAGGAATACAGCTGTGATTGAAAGACATCTGGATAGTTGTCTTTATAAATATGCAAAGCTAAAGCTATTCCCTGAGGAGTAATTGTAAGAGAAATCTGTAAAATAAGCATGTCCTGTAACGATGCAAACATCCCTTTGGCAAATTGGAAATGTTTCAAGAAAACCTTATCAGTGTTGTTTCAAACTTCTCCAGGGCTTTCTCTTACAACATAAAAGTTAATTTAGTTATGATTTTTAGGTTAAACTGTTTTTCTTTTGCTTCTCTCTTCCCGCCCCACCCACCTCCCCCTTGCCTTTCGCACCCCCTGCCTGGCCTGCCCCGCCATAGCCCCATTGCTCTGCGGCCTGTCTATTGTATCTCCCACCGGCTACAGCTTTGTACCTCCTTCCTCTGCCCCCTTCTGGTCAGGTACAGGTATTGCTTCTGTCTTCTTTTTCTATGTTTACCCTTCCCACCCATTTGTTTATGTTGAGCATGCCTGGCTTCAGCTCACTCTGTCCACATCCGTGCTTTGGTCTTGGCTTTTTACCTTCAACTGCATCTTTTAACAAGTGCATGTGCTTATGTAAAATTAAGCATTTATTTAACTAATGCATGTGTGTACAGTTTGCATGTTGCTGATATTAAAAAATCATATGTTGAACTTGCTAATAGTATAGAAGAGGTTACATAAAAGCATCTGTGATTGTGACAAAAAAGCTTCTTCTTGTTGACCAGTGGTTCTTAACTGGTTTTGGTCATGGATGTTATAGAATCTCTTTCACTATTCCATGTACTAAATAATATTTAGGCTTATAGGCTTTCAAGATTTTCCCTACTTTTAGTTTCGCCCCCTCCATTTGCTGTAGACTATATCTACAAAATATAAATGTCGTGTTTTCAAATGCAAATATTTCATTAGGTGTCCAGATTTCATTTCTCACCTTTTGATTGTTTAGCTACATGAAGCTCTAAATTGTTGGCCATGGTATATTATTATGTTATCTAATACTATATAGCAGACAATGCATATATTAAAACCAAAAGAGAGGCTAAAAGTCCACAGGCATAGACTGTGTAAAGGCACCACAAAAGAGGAGAACGTTTCCTAATTAAAATCCTTAATCTGAGCATCACAACCACTCCTAGTTTGCATGTTATCACCAAATCCTATTGTAAAGTGCCTCTTAGATTTTCTTTTGTCTAAGTTTTGTGGCTCGCTCTGGTCTCTGTGTGTATGTGTGTGTTTTGGTCTGTCAAAGTAAAGGTGTCCAAATGCTCAAAGCTCCCTCTGTATTAGATATTCCATCCCCACGGCCAGGTTGTAGAGGTCTGACACGCCATTTCCACCTGTCAGCTTAGGCCCGGACCAGATCCAGGAGGGAGGGGAGCCAGGCAGCCAGGGCGGGATGGGGCTGCAGAGTAACGGGCTAACCCGCTCCACGTCTGTCTGTCATAGCCTGGCATCTCGACAGGACTTCTTCTAGTCTCTCACACAATGCTGTCAGAAAACTCAACGCACATTGTCAACTCGTAGTTTAAATCAGAGCTACTGTAAAAACTGGACTGGAGTTGAGAAATGTAAAAATAGGAAGTAGAATTGCATAATGTCCCATTTGAATGATATTTACGCCAATTAAAAAAACATTTTCATTCAATTTCTTTACATTTTTTTCTATCTCTGTAGTGTTTACTCCCAAAGTGATCGGTGTGGCCATAGCGCGGTACGACTTCAGCTCCCGGGACACGAGGGAGCTCTCACTTCAGGAGGGTGATGTAGTGAAGATCTACACAAAGTCAGGAGCCAACGGCTGGTGGAGGGGCGAGGTCAACGGCAGGGTAAGACAGCCACTATGTTGTATTTGGACCTTAAAATAATGTTTGTGGTGGTAGATCAACTCTTGATGAGATAAATTGCCCCAAAGCAAACCAGTTGCTGACAATATGAAGCTTTCTGGCACTGCATTTTGAGAACTAATGCCATGGCAATTCCATCGAAGAAAGCAAAAAGTCATCTTGGGAAAGCTAGAGTGACCTACCCACTCCCTCAATTTACATACTTTGTTCAGTGGATCTATTTTTTTAAAGACTAAAAGTTTACAAAGTTAACAAAGTTTTTTGTTTCGTTGTAATTGTACCCATTTTAAATTAGGTATTGTTTAGTCTTCTAGATCAGTGGTTCCCAACCTTCTTTGGTTTTGTGTACACCCAGGACCTGATTTAGTTCTGGTTTGGACCCGGCTTAGTCCTGGCTTAGTCCTAGTTTGACCTGGTTTATACCTGGTTTTAGACCTGATTTAGTTCTGGGTTTAGACCTGTTTTAGTTCTGGTTTAGTCCTGGTTTGACTTGATTTAGTTCTGGTTTTAGATATGTTTTTTTTTTCTTAGTTGTGTTCTGGTTTTAGGCATGGTTTAGTCTTAGTTTAGTCCTGGTTTGACCTGGTTTAGACTTGGTTTAGTCTTAGTTTAGTCCTGGTTTATACCTGGTTTAGTCCTGGGTTAGTCCTGGTTTATGTGAGTCTTTAAAATATGGTTAAAGGTACTATAAATGATCATATAACTCCACATACCCCCTGCAATGTGCTTGTGTACCCCTAGGGGTCTTCATACCTCTTGTTGGGAAACACTGTCTTTCCAGCATTTTTTTTTTTTTTTTTTTTTTGTGAAGTCACATTCCTGACCATTATCAATGCATCTGGACTTCACTCTGAAAAATTAACTGAAAAAATAATCTCTCGAGATAGCCACTAGTCATTGGGAACCACTAGTTTTGTGTGAGGAATGTGAGGAAAAACATGCTGGTTATACAAAAATAAATACAAGAAAAATTTATTTATTCAGTTTCAACCCAAATTCAACAACACTGAGCCAGAAACAGTGACATGCAACCAGCCAATCTCTGTATTTTCAGGACACTATATAAACAGTATATATACATACAGTATATAAAATCCACTTATATTTTTGCTCCATCCTTTTGAAAGAGAAGGATTTGGTTTCCCCGTCTATGGAAACCTGAAAGGGACAATTTTTTGCTGTAGCCCTCTGTATAAACCTGTACTGCATGCCCATATTGTAACTTAAAAGAGTCCATTTGCTTCTCTTCGATGCCTTACATGCATAAATTCTCATACGCAATACCACGACTGCTGTATAATGAGGCATGCAGCACATTCTGAATGCAGAGATATACTGTATGTGCCAACTCCTACTGACTATAGCTTGGCGCACAAATTAATCTCTGTGTATTTATGCCTATAATATTGGCCAATAGTTTAAGTGCAAATCTAGCTTAATTTTTCTTGCGTGTTAAATCTGGTTTGCCTCTTTAGAGCTAATAGTAGGAGGTGAAGAGGTGGTGACTTCTTTTAACATTTACCAGCCTGCAGTAATCTAAAATAAACAACTTCCCTTATTGTTATTTCTTCTAAATTATTGCTAATTCCCTCCACTCCTACGCATGCTGTACAATTAGCTCTCATGTGTGGGCTGCTGAAAAGATTTCTTCCACATGTAGGAAGTAAGAAAATAAGACACACCAGAAATGTAAATTAGCAAAACGCATTGGAAAAATACATCTCTGAAAAAAATCAGAGACCACTGCAACATGATCAGTTCCTAAGGTTTAATCTTTTATAGAGGCATAACACTTTGCCTTATTTTGTGTAACCTACTGACAGTATTTCTCCTAATTTCCATATAAAAGTATTATTCTTTAAAGCATAGCATAGAATTAAAATACATTAAAATCAGAGATGCAGTGTTTGTAAAAAAAAACTTGAATAATTAAAATATTCACTTTTAATCAAAATGGTAAAAAATGTTTTGACTAAAAACCTTCAGAAATCAGTATTTGGTGGAATAATAATTTGCACTCACAGCTTTCCTGCATCTTTTCGCTCCACCAGTTTTTCACATTGCTGTAAAATAACTTTATACCACTCTCTCAGCTTTGGCTTGATGGTGTGTGAGCTCATAAAGCAGAGTGAGGTGTGCAAAGGAATTTAACAGACACTGGCCTGGGATGGTTGTCAGACTCAGAGAAAGGCTGATTTAAATGAGCTATACAAAGCAAAATGGACTTTTCTGAGCTTTCTACCATGTTATATTGCTGTTCCCTCATACATATCCTACCTGGAGTTGTGTTTTGCTTCATTTACGTCTGTTAAAGGAATCCTCTATTGTCTGGCCTGGCATCCAGTCTGCTTTCATTAATTTATCAACAAAATTGTGTACAGCTCTGTTTCCACTGATTCCTCACAGCTATTTTACATTTTTTAGTAAAATGGCATCATACAAAAAGTTTAAGAAAGTGAAGTTGCTTTTATTCTTTAAATTATGTTCAAAAACTCTGCACTCTTCTGCCCTTTCCTGGTCTCTGTTTCTTTATGGCACCTGTAGAGTTATGGCACTTATTAAAAACATTTTCTTTTGTGAAACGTAAAATCTGTTCTAGAGGTGACCAAGATTGGTTTAATATTGTGATAAAACATACAATACAGCCCCTTTAAGGATAAATTTCAGTTGTCTCTTGTTATTTTTTTTCAGAACTATATATTTTTGACTTCCATAGCTTATATAAGAGCTTTAATGACTGCAGTTTTCTTTGTGTCTCCATCAGGTTGGCTGGTTTCCGTCCACATACGTCGAGGAGGGAGAGGAGTGAAATCATTGTGTGAAGAGCCAAGAACATACAGTATTCTTGTGATTGGGCCACTGCTGCTCACTCCAGTGTGAAGCGGAGCTGGTTCACGGCTGTTGCTTCAGAAACCAGACCTCCGGGAGAGAAAAAGGGCTTCAGTACATCGCCAATGCAAAAAAAAAAAAAAAAAAAAAAAAAATTAAAGATGGTCCGATCATTTCTGGTTGACTGTGCAGTTAAGTGACTCCACCAACTAGCAGCTTGCCTGTCAGCGGGGCACGAGGCCTGGCCAGACGCCCCCTCCTCCTCCTCTTCGTCCTCCTCCAAACTACTTCACGCACATTCATAATTTTTCTCCCACCTGGTTCTCCATAGGGTTACTGCCAATCTGTCAAAGGTAGATGCTTTCTGTTCATTCACTTGTCCATCTTTTTGAGTAGCTACCTTTTTCTACTCTACAAATTTGGTGGAGACCCAACTCTGATGTTTGCTTCTTAAGCTGTATGGGCTGTCCCATTCATGCTGAAAAGATGTGGATAGTTAGCTGTGGCTGTCTTGGAGTCCCGGGGTAAAATGTGTTTAGCTTCATGTAGCCTGGCTCCCATTGACTCCCATTCAGAGTAAACAACAAAATATGTTACTAGCAATCAGTATTATTTTTAAGTAACTATCAGTAGACCTAATAAGATCTTTATTCAATGGCCTTTAATTTTGGTGTTCATTTGTGGATTATATTTTTAATTAATGTTGGTTTATGTGAGTGACATGTCATGCTGCCTCTCAAAAGCTAATTTTGAATTTGCTTAACAACACAATACACTTTTTTCTAGTCCTTGGTGAACTTCTGTGGTATTTTCTTGCCAGTTACCATTTTAAAGTTAGCATAATCCAATCCAAGTGTAGTCTTTCTGAAAATGATCACTTCTGGTCCTACAAACTCACACAACACTGCCCAAAATCCCCAGACAATACATTTCTTTAAGGCTTGGGTACCGCCAGTCTTTGTTAATCCACCTCTCCTTACTATCAATGCTATGCCATGACCCTGCCAGCGTTGATTTCACTAGAGCATCTAGGTATTGACAGCCCACTCTCCTACACACGTGCACCGCCCCCCTCCATCTCTCATCCTCCTCTTCAGATTAAGATACAGGAGACTTAAGGCTGGATATCATCTCTGAGCAGTGCCAGCAATTGATCGCTGTTGTTCCTATTTTCCTCCCACTTCTGCCATCCTTTATCTGCAGCCCGGGCCTCTCGTGTTTTCCACTTGTTACCAATCCCCTGCTCTTATCGGTGGCAGGTTTGATGACAGGAGCCGATTTGCCCGGGGTTTATCTTATTGGAGGCATTACCTGAAAGCCACCTGTCCGCCTGTAAAGACACCAGACAAATGGAAACACGAGCAGCTCAGCTTCTTTTTTGTCTTGCCTCTTCAGTCTTTTGACTTTTCTACTCTTTGTTTTTTGTAGCTGCTCCATTTTCTGCAGTTATGAGAGATAGGATACACTTTGGTTCATTTGGGTTATGCTGTAGTGGGCCCTGATAGAAAAGACCATTTTAAGATTAAAGAGTAATGTAAAGTGGTAACTTTATGGATTTATGGACTTCAGCCCCACTGTCCAAAGACATGCATGTATAGGTCAATTAGTAAATCTAAATTGTCCCATAGTTAATTATTGTGAGAACAAAGGGTGTCTAAGTCTCTGTGACTAACTGGCCAGTGTCCGGAGTGTGTCCCGCCTATGGACAATTGACGCTGGGTTAGGCTGTAGCCACCCTTGACCCCTAATGGGAATAAGCCAAAACTTATAGAAGCAGCAGTAGCTCCGTTGGTAGAGACATTCTCCCACTAACCCGAAGGTTGGCGGTTTGATCTCCGCCACCAGTATTGTACACTGCCACTTGTGTCCTTGTCTGTATGAATGAGTTTGTGATTGGTGGTTGGAGAAGCCTTAGGTGCAAAATAGCAGCCACGTATGATCAGTCTGCTCCGGGACAACTGTGGCTACAGAAGTAGTTTACCACCACTAAGTGTGAGGAATGAATAAATAATGAAGTTGTTAAGTGTCCAAAACAGCACTATGTACAGGGTAGCCCCAAGGTCTTAAAAGTATTAAAAAGGTATTCAATTTGATGTTGCCATCTAGGTCCTAAATTGACAAATTGGGAAGTTAGGTTTTTCAGTGATGAAAAAATATACATTTTAGATCAATACTACAACAGAGAAGTAGGTCTTTTTTGTGAGCTGGATGTGAATTTGGCAACAAATTCTATCAGTAGTATTTCTTTACAAAAATCTTAAATTCACCTATGTTTTTGAAACTGTTTATGGGCTGTGTAATGTGGCAGGCACATTTGTTGCAAAAAACATCCCCACAATACAGTAAATGCTGTAATGCTGAAATTTATGATTCCTTTCTGAGATTTTTAATGCAGAACTGAAGTTATTTCACTTGTATTAGACTTCAAAAATAAAACCAATGTGGTCTTAAATTTCACAAGAAAAAATCTGGAGCTACCCAGTATGACAAATGCACTATTGGTTATGTATCTTTAGATGCTTGTAGCAGCAGTAGTTGTGTATTTAGCTAAAATTATTACTTTCATTATAGTGGCTGTTTTCACTAATCCATACCTGTTATACTCATGATGATATATCTTGTTAATTTGCCAATATTATTCTTATTTGATCACAGTTTTACCTACTCGACACATCTCTGAACATATTATTTTCTTTCCTTCTCCACCGTACTCCAGCGTACTCCACCCTTCGTATGAACTTTTTACACCAGCTCTCATACAGAGTGCACCAATCAAGTAACATTGATTTACTTTTAAAAATGGCATCAGCACCAGACTTTTGCCAACAAATATTCAACTCCAAAGTACTTTTGCTTGAGAAACATTTAGCCTCAGTCAATACTACATTAAGACTCTTTTTTGGCTGCACCCTGTCCTGCCTCTCACCCCATCCGACTCCACTTTCCACACTCGCCTCTGTGCACATTATCCGCACTGTCTCCTTAATCCACTGTGAAAAGAGGATTTTCCCACATTTGAGGGAATGAATACTTTTCACTGTGAAACATGCTGCACAACACCTTCGTACCATTAACACACTCACAATATCAAGCCACAGTTGAATAATAAACTTACAATAGCAACAGATACGGCATCCAAAAAACTAAGTCTGAAGGTGGGGCCATGACTTCTCAGCTACTTTCTGGATCAAGGATAAATCCCACTTTGTCATTTGGCACATTTGCATTTTACTTTCAAAAAATCAAAGCAGTTTAAAAGAAAAGCAGCGCAAGTAACAAGCCATGAAATCTTTAAGTAAAATAGTCACAAACAGTGCTTCGATATTACTGGCAACACTTTCTTTGTTCATCCTTTTCACACTTACACACACCTACACATGGCATTTTAAAAGCACCCATCTCCAACTGTTTTAGACGACAAACAATGTATATAAACTGTAAAAGAAACAAACATGTAGCACTTTTGCCATTTAAAAATTACCCCTGTTAAGTATTGCATCAAGCGCCGCACGTAGCTTTGAGTTAATAGAGAAGTTTAGCTACTTGAAAGGATCAAGAAAGCCTTTGTGTGTCTAAGTCTGGGTGGTGTCTCTCCCAGCAGCCCTGGGGCATAGCTTTGATTCAAAGCTCTCCTCTTTCCCTGTCATGTCTTTATTGTGTGAACGCCACTGGGTGTTGTGTAAGGTATATTTTAAATAATTATATTTTGAGAATCTGAGTGAGATTTAATTGTGAAGACATGCTTTTATATTCTAGCTTAATGGTGCAATTATGTTTAAAATACCTTAATAGCCTCTTTACAGCACTTTTAAAGCATGCCATTAAGCTATACTGAGCTGAAGACATGTGTCAGTGGTAAAGTATTATTTGTCACAAGTGAAGATTTATTGGTCATCTCTCAAATATATGTCCAGAACAGTGTCATTAAGTGACCACTAGATGGAAGCATACCAAACTTATCTCTCCACACAGTCACCTTCAACTTCCTCAAGTTTAGGGATGACATCATCTGATCATAAGTAAAGCATTACAGTCCTCAGGAGCATTCAGAGATTAGGAAGTGAGGCTTAACAGACAATGACAAAATCTAGTGCTTGCAGTGTTTCTTCAGATATGTTCATTGTTGGAAAATAACTAAATACTTTTACATGGCACATTTCCCTGAGCACCTGAGTCAAATTTTGGAGAAAACATTTATTTTATTCAAGTCTATGATATTTATTGTTTTATTATTGTTTTTGGTGGTACAGTTAGTAGCATGCCTATTCTGGGCCAGGTTTTGGTGGGACAATAGCAGTAGTTGTAGTTGTTGCAGTAGTAGTTAAAAGTCTTTCAACAATACTTTAGAATTATGTAAAGTTTTCATTTGATGCTCCACCTTTGTTGAGTACTTTTATTTCTAACTGAATATTGTTATTTTGAAGTAACAGTACTATTTGAGTACAGTTTGTGTTCCACATCTGACCAAAATGAAACTGCGTTATTATTATTTATATATTTGCAAGAAAAAGCAGACTAACATAACAATGTTTAGGAAGTTTTTGCCCCAGTCCTGTTCATGGGGGTATCCGGACAGACGTACACAGAGCTATATAATCCCACTTTCCCATAATCCACTGCGGCACTCTTCCTCGACTCATATGAACTCTGACAGTCAGGGCCATTTACCAGCGCGGGCCGCCCTTCCCTCCAAGCTGCCAGCGACGCTCCTCCAGGTTTGGGAGCAGGGAGGGAGGGGGCTCAAGGGTATCTGTGATCTAATCATTACACCATCTCCTCACCTCAACGACCCGGCTGCATCCATCTCTGTGTCACTGTTCCCCCCTTCCCGTCCCCATCCCCCCTTCCTCCGCCGCTCGCTGACACCGCTCCAGCTTCTATACACACTCTGCTCTGCTCACATCTATCTTTTATCCAATCTCTGTCTTCTCCGGTTCTCTCTGTATTCTGTCCCGAGCATTGGCGGTTTGTAGACTGCCAGTGTTGCTGTCTATGGGCAGGACAGGGGAAGTGAGGCCATTCAATAGCTCTTAAAACAGCAATACCGCTAAAGTCTAAAGTAATTCAAACTCTGAGCATCAGATTTTAAGAAGCCGGAAGTGATCATTGCAGTATAAAGCTTTTGGGAGTAATTGAAACTAGTATGCAGTCTGTCACTCACATTGTTATCACAGTTATCATAAATGAATGACCAGAAAATTGATCTCCTATTGCTAAGCTAGAACATTATTACTTCTTTGTTAAAAGCTTATGTAAAAAAAGCTTCATATTTGTGTGACATAGACCTAGGGCTGCTCGATTATGGAAAAATTCCTAATCATGATTATTTGGGTCATAATTGAAATCACAATTATTTAAAATTATTATTCATGTACTGCCAAAATAATAACCTGTAGGAGAAGAGTATTTTGATCATTTATTTGTGTTAAATGATTCATAGAGCTTCGTGCAAGACTTTGGACAATGTTCTGGACAAACACTGTACCAGACGTAAAGAGCATTTGTGGAGTCCAATTTAATTAATCGTTTTTTCTTGATTTTATAGATTTTGTAATCGTTCGGAGCCAAAATTGTAACCACTATTAAAATGTGATTAATTGCACAGCACATCCCTACATAGACCTGGCATTAAAGAAGAAAAAAAGGAAATTTGTGGTTGGGGCCCCAGAAAAGTTCAGCCATACTATGTGCCTGTCACAAGCCCGCGGGGTTGATAAATATGTAGATCCCTGAAGCTAAAAGAGCAGCCGAATGGGACTTTTGTTCAGTGGGGGACAAAATATGTCACCTCTGTCTTTTATTTTTGCAGAAGTTGGCTCTCATTGAAAAAATCAACCCAAGCCCGACAGGAGAACTCACTTTACTGTTCATAGTTCATTCATAATTGTTATAACCCATATACTGTACATGGACATTATCTAAGGGCCCTGTGCTCGGCCCTTATTCCTGACTGAATTTTGTACTCCACGTTATCGCTGTTCATGTGTCATTACTATGAAGCCAAAGATGTTTGCTGTACTCGACTCAGTGTTTGTGTCTCGCTCCATGGTACCGACCGTTGTGGCCTGAAACTCTGAAACCGTGCAATCCTGACTGTGTAGCATTACTGTGTATTGTTGCTGTATTATACTGTAATATATTGTAAATAGCACATAATAAAATATACATTGCTTCTTCTAATGTGTTGTCTTTTCTTCTCAGATGTAATTTGGCTATTTTTAGTAAATTCATGTGACTACGACAGATCGCATACAACTTCAGTGAATTTTTGTCGTGAGCCAAGATGAGGTAAATATCAGGATATTATTTCTATCTTTATACAAATCCACTTGTTAAGAATATACTATATCTACTACTACTGCTACTTTTTGTGTGCTTTTTACCTTGTCCTAACCTTTTTGAGATGTGTTGCCACATTCAAAAAGAGCTATTATTTTTCATTAAATGGTACAATATGTTTCCAAATTTGTTCTGTTATGAATAAATAAAATGAATAAAATACAGTTTTTACAGTATTTAAGTTTTTTTAGACATTATCCTGTGTTTTTCAGAGTTGGGTCATTGCACCTGGGGTGCTAGCATAACATCCAAAAGCTCATGTTTATATTTCAGTGTAGAATAATGTAGCTGCTAATGCTTATGATATGTGATAGTATAACCTGAAATGTTGGGACGTTTTTAAAATTTGAATTAAAATGAAAACTAAAAAACTTTCAAATCGCATGATTCAATATTTCATTCACATTAGAACATAGCTCAGCATAATGAATAGTTTACACTGAGAAATTTTACACTTTTATGCACAAAATGAGCTCGTTTCAAATTCGATGCCTGCTACAGGTCTCACAATAGTTGGGACAGGGGCAACAAATAATTAAAAACAATTAAAAAGATTCAACTGGGAGAACAGCTAAATAAGTTAATTGGTTTCAGGTCTGTAACATGATTAGCTATAACAGGGATGTCTTAGGCAGAGTTTCTCAGAAGTAAAGATGGGCAGAGGCTGTGAAAAAGTGCACAAAAAGATTGTGAATTACTGTAAAAATAATGGTGCTCAACGCCAAATTGTAAAGGCTTTGCAAATCTCCTTCTCTACAGAGCATAGCATCATCAAAAGATTCTGACACAGAGAAAGTGAAGAAATCTCTGTGTAAGGGACAAGGCCAAAAACCTTTATTGGACCCCGTGGTCTTGGGGCCCTCAGACAACACAGCATCACTCATCAGCTGATTGTGTCAATGACTTTACTAAATGGGCCCAGGAATACTTCTAGAAACCACTGTGGGTAAACACAATGCGTCGTGCCATCTGCAGAGGCCAATTAAAGCTCTGTCATACAAAAAGCAAGCCATAGGTGAACATGGTTCGTCATGTCCTTGGCCAAGGCTCATTTAAAATGGACTGTTTCAAAGTGGGACAGTGTCCTTATGGTCAGACCAGTCCAAATTTGACATTCTTTTTGGAAATCACAGAACCTGTGTCCTCCGGGCTAAAAAGGAGGAGACCTTCCACGGTGTTTTCAGCATTCAGTTCAGAAGCATTATCTCTGACGGGATGGGGTGCATAAGTGCATATAGTATGAGCAGCTTGTGTGTTTTGGAAAGAACTATGAATGCTGAAATATTTATAAAGGTTTTAGAGCAGGTCCCAATTGTTGTGAGATCTGTAGCAGGCATCAAATTTGATATGAGCTTGTGCATAAAAGAGTAAAATTTCTCAGTGTAAACATTTGTTAAGTTATCTAAGTTCTATTGTGAATAAAATATTGGCTCCTGTCATTTGAAAGTTTTTTAGTTTTCATTTTATTCAAATTTTAAAAAGTGTCCCAACATTTCCGGAGTTCAGGTTGTAGGTTATAGGGCAAGTCTAAATTATTCACAGTTCGTGCAGCACCAGTTAATTTTCATTAAAAAAACAACCCATAGCTGTGAGTAATGTAACAAACAGTGTATGTGTAAAAAGCCATTACAGTAACAAGGTGATACATTTGTAGCCTACATTTGTTCACAACATCCAGAGCTGCACATGAGTCAGAGACGATGTGGGAATGCTACTACTTTCTGTTGTTTTGAAAGGTCACAACACTGTTAGCCCATCCTGTGACTTTTTGCTAAATTTAGGCTTGAGTGCTTCAGAGTGGCGTTCGACCGTGTCCCTCGTAGCGTCCTTTGGGGGGTGCTCTGGGAGTATGGGGTCCGGGGCCCTTTGTTAAGGGCTGTCCGGTCCCTGTATGACCGGAGCAGGAGTTTGGTTCGCATTGCCGGTTGTAAGTCAGACCTGTTTCCGGTGCATGTTGGACTCCGGCAGGGCTGCCCTTTGTCACCGGTTCTGTTCATAATTTTTATGGACAGAATTTCTAGGCGCAGCCAGGGGCCGGAGGGTGTCAGGTTTGGGGACCACAGGATTTCATCTCTGCTTTTTGCGGATGATGTTGTCCTGTTGGCTTCATCAAACCAGGACCTTCAGTGTGCACTGGGACGGTTTGCAGCCGAGTGTGAAGCGGCTGGGATGAGAATCAGCACCTCCAAGTCCGAGGCCATGGTTCTCGACCGGAAAAGGGTGGCTTGCCCTCTCCAGGTTGGAGGAGAGTCCCTGCCTCAAGTGGAGGAGTTTAAGTATCTTGGGGTCTTGTTCACGAGTGAGGGAAGGATGGAGCGTGAGATCGACAGGCGGATCGGTGCAGCGTCTGCAGTAATGCGGTCGTTGTATCGGTCTGTTGTGGTGAAGAAAGAGCTGAGTCGAAAGGCGAAGCTCTCGATTTACCGGTCGATCTACGTTCCTACTCTCACCTATGGTCATGAGCTTTGGGTCATGACCGAAAGGACAAGATCCCGGATACAAGCGGCCGAAATGAGTTTCCTCCGCAGGGTGGCTGGGCGCTCCCTTAGAGATAGGGTGAGGAGCTCTGTCACCCGGGAGGAGCTCGGAGTAGAGCCGCTGCTCCTCCACATCGAGAGGAGCCAGCTGAGGTGGCTCGGGCATCTGTTCCGGATGCCTCCTGGACGCCTCCCTGGGGAGGTGTTCCGGGCATGTCCCACCGGGAGGAGGCCCCGGGGAAGACCTAGGACACGCTGGAGGGACTATGTCTCTCGGCTGGCCTGGGAACGCCTTGGGGTTCCTCCTGAGGAGCTGGAGGAAGTGTCCGGGGAGAGGGATGTCTGGGTGTCCCTGCTTAGACTGCTGCCTCCGCGACCCGGCCCCGGATAAAGCGGAAGAAGATGGATGGATGGATGGATGCTTCAGAGTGGCAGTGCTCATTAGGCGTCTGTCACAGTGTTACAGCGGGGGGCTGTTCCCTCTGCACAACTCAAATAACTGCAACCAATGGGGGGCTTTTCTCACAAGATATAATAGGCCAACAGGTGTGGATGAACATAAGGCTGATAACAGAGCTGCTATTATTAGGCTGTTACAGTGAGTTAAGTCAAACAGGAAGTGTGTTATAATGTTCTTGTAGAGGGAAAATGTGTAAATCACTAAATTGCAATAGAAGTGATAAAATCTCATGGTGCACTTATTATTATCAAAGATTTAAGAGATGAATCTTCAGCACATTGCCTTATATGAGCCAATCATGTTTTACTGAATCGTAAATACAAGAGGCATCCATTATCAGGGCGGCATGATTTATGATTGAATCAAAACTATTTTACACTGAGGGAGATTGTTTCAAATGTTTTTGAGATTATTACACCTCTGCAGTAATTCTGAGTTACTCTGCCTTTCTTAAATGCTAAGATAAGATAAACTTTATTGTCCATAAAAGTGAAATTTGTTTTGAACACAGTGCAATAGCTGCAGAGCAAGAACGTGCAGAACATATGCAACAAAAACAGGACACATAAAAGTAAGTAAAATACATAACAAAAAGATAAAATACAGATTACAGGTTTCCCCTACTACTAAAAATAGGCGCCACAGGGCCAGGACTCTTCTGCAAAAGAGATTGTTAATCTCAAAGGGACTTTCCTGGTTAAATAAAAGTCAATCAAATAAATCAAATGTAAAAAATGCTCCTCAGTCATGCCACAGAAATGTTGCGAATAACCATTGCTCCTCCATTTTCTTATATGCACCACTACATACATTTCCAGATTTTTTCTGGCCCATGTGCCTACTCTACTGAGATGCGTTGATGTCATTAAATTCAAAATGACCTAACATTTTACACAGTTGCACAACTTTTTTGAACTTTGGTTTGTAAAAAGCAAGCTTGTAAATGGACTGTATAACTAAAAATAGAGTTTAAATCAAGAGGGAAGATAACTCAGGCAGTACGGCGGATGTGTGAAAACATGCAGTGAATTGTTGTAGCCTACAAGACACACACCATATGTTGCTGCTTACTGTAGGTGTCGGTGTGTTTGTGTGGGAGGCGGCTGCTCTCTTCGGCCATCTGCTGCCTGGTTATGAGCTGGTAGTGAAGGAGGCCCGCAGCTTGGACACCTCAGGCCCAGGAGCTGCCAGTTTGAGTCTAGTTGCCGCCGCAGGGGTGCATAGACACGCTGTATTAAAATGTCCAGCAGGTGGGTCTAGGCCGGGCCAGGTCACACCAGTCCACCTCCAGCTAAGAGTGGACCACCAGTCTGACAGATGGGCCGGTGAGAGGGTGACACAGCGCTCAAAACATAGTTAGGCACAACTTTCTGGACCGCTGTTGAATACAGACCAATATGAAAAGAAGGCTTGGAAGATGACTAAATAATTTTTCCACACTACTATCAATTTCAAATAAAACTCAAAGAGAAATAGACAAGTAGCCAAGAGGCCAGGATGGAGTCCAAAATGGTCAAACCACTGTGGAGTACAAACCAGCATGGTCGTGTTTGTCTAAAAGCTGTCCAAGGATAGTGGCCGAGTGGCAGAGTGTGATTATTACTACACAAAACCACATGTCATGTTTTTATCTGATGTCAAACGCCAGATTTTGTTACCAACCACCTTCAGTAAATCAGCATGGCACACTATTGTCCACAAAAACACACCTCATTCCTCCACTCCCAATAAAAATCTAAATCAGTACTAACAACAGCGGCAAAGTTGTTAGCCCTCCTGCCTCCCAGCTCCAAGGTTGTGGGTTGGATCCTCAGACCAGATGACTATACCTCTGAATGGAAGTTTTCTCCAGCTAAATTCCACCATCCAAAGACGTCTATCTTAGAAAAATGTATGAATCTGAATTGTCTTTATGTTTCTGTGTCAGCCGTGCAAAGAACTAACCATTGTACCCTATAAGGCCTATTGTTTCTGGGATAGACTCCAGCCCAGTATGACCAATAATGGAAAGAAGCAAGGGTAGATGAATGAATGAAAGATACTATAGTCATATAAAATTGTACAGTGGTAGAATGTAACAAAGTAAAAGTAGTAAATTCAGTCTCTTCTACTGCACCAGTTTGTTATTTTTATCTGGAATCAGCAAAATCCCTCACATTTAACACATTCATGAGCTGTTGAGTCTGGGGGAAATACTTTTACTGTTTTTACTGACAAGTACATTTAAAACTTAGTTAGTACTTTTATACTTTTACTTAAGTAGAAATTTTAAGGTGATACTTTTACTTGAGTAGCTCCTTTATCTGTAATTTTGGTTAAATAAAGAAATTGGGGGAATTTCTGTGTGGAGTTTGCATGTTCTCCCCGTTTTTCGGTGGGTTTTTTCCAGGTGCTCAGGTTTACCCCATCAACCTAAAACACAGTGGGCTAACTATAGGCACTTCCGACCTCAAGATCTCCTTAACTTACTTTATACAGTGTCATTATCAAGAAAATAAAGGCTGAAGCGAGTAAAAAGTCATGGATTTTGCATATTCTCCCATAAACTGTGACTTTAATTGCGCATTATAAAGAACGATAGTCAGCGTACAGTAAATAGGGGAAGAAGACACCAGGGATATTACAGCTTGAGTGCAGAGTTCATGTTGCATTTGTTTGCAGACATTTATTGGTTTCCCCGCTCCATGAGTTTGTGTTTATTGGGAACAGCGTGATATTTGCAGTGTTCAGAGCAGAAGGGACATCCCTCATCACTGGCATTGTTTAGACGTGACTTTCTGCTCTTTTGAAGTTTGTGGGATGACTGAGTAGAAGAAGTTGTTAGAGTGAGTATAGTTTTGTATTTTGTAAATGTCGTTCTTGTGGATACATTTGGATAAGTCATTTATTCCCTACATTTACACTTTTTTCAGGCTTTTTGAAATAGTTTTGGACATCTTTGCATTAGTATTTCACATTTTATAACTTAAAATGATGTATATGTATGGAAAACATTGGAATCATCATCAGAATAAGTCTGGGGATGATGTATGGGCTTTAGAAAGCCGCAGGAACACTTTGAGGTAAAGTTCTTTTATTTCCTACAGTCACCAGCACACTCCCAATTTAGAAAAGCAGACAGGAGCAACGCCACAGAAAAAAAAAGACTGAATTATAGTGAGCAGTGACAGTAACTTGAAGTTTTATCAGGCTTCTGTTTGCTTCACTGAACTTGAATGAGCTAACATTACCTCCTGTACAGAATCAGCCAAAAATACTGTATCTTTGCAGCTAATTCAACTTAATTTGCAAACCATTTAAGCAAACCAGCTGAAAGCTTTAGTAAAATGGTTGCCTTGTTGCCATTGCATTTCTTGTAAAAAAAAAAAAAAAAGCTCCAAAACTATCTTCTCGCTCTAAATCACCCAGGTCCTTTCTGCCTCAGCGCTGCAATCATTTGTCTAACTTTACTTCAATCACATCTCCTCCAAATCCCTGGATCTCATAAAAACTGGCAGGTTTCGACTTCTCTCTCCTCCGCCGCCTTTCATATACTCCTCCATATTTTTCTCCCTCCGCTTCTTCCATTTGGGTGTATTCCTGTCTTTTGGGGGGCCGAAAGGGAGCCATCATCATTGCCAGACATTGCTATGGCTGCAGCAGTGAGTAAATATCAAGCAGCACTTTCTTCCCCTTGTTTTTCCTGGAGACTATCAGCGCCGCATAAACACTGAGATGCTGTCGACAAAACACACTCGACAGCTCATCACCATAAAACACACAGAGTCTCGCTTGGCCATTCGCGGCAGACTCACACAGTACCGGTTGTTAGCGGCCGCAGCAGTATTACCCTCAGACTTTAGCTTATACTCCGCTATAGTGGTTATATATATTCATGCCACATCGATTTAAGTGTAGACGCATCCTCTGTGGGCTCGTGTCGACAGGGCCGGGGCTGTTCATAGGCGAAGGGTGCGAGCCGTGATTGCCTTTATTCCAACTGGCATCTCTGTAAAATGAGCACACTTTCATGCATACTCGAGTGCTGGGGTTAGATGATTCACATGTACACGTGCCGATCATGCAGAAAGACATGGGAGCTTATGGAAAATGTTGAGTAAAGGGAAGCCGACCCATGGCATAGGCGATACAGGCAAATGCTAAGGTTGCAGAGTGACTGGTGGGTGCCTGCCACGGTTTCGTGCGTCAGTGTGCAATAAAGCTTAATGAGCCTGATCAATAACAGCATATACCTAGAAATGATGGACGCTGGGAAGAATCCATAAATGTGTTGTACTTGTAAAGCTTTAAGTCACTTTTCATTTGATGACAATCGACCTCTAACTCGTGGAGATATGATCATAAACAGCTCATGAAATATTACCTGCAGAAATGAAAGATGCAATCCGAGGCGCACGTTACCACGCCAGTGCACAACGCTTTTCTCACAATATTATAGGTGTATTATTGTAAAAGCAACATAAAACATTAGTCTGGACATCCTGACAAAAGCTTTTTTAGTCTGTAGTGCTTTCCGAGACTGAAGACTCTGTGACCCGGTGCTGCACCACTTGGGATTTAGGATTTACACACAAGTAATAAGGAGCATGTGTAAAACATAAAAAACTAAAGCTAAATCACGCTATGCTCCAGTCTGTGTAGAGAAGCAGCTCATGTTTAAAATATGATTGTTATAAGAAACAAAGTTTTGTCTTGAAACTTAAAGAGGACTAAAATCATAATGAGTCTCCCTTTTTTACTACAGTGTTGTAGCTGCTGAAAATCATATATGATCATCTAAAATGCATCAGATTACAGGAAATTACATCTGTTTTGTTAAAAATTTCATGAGGGAGGAACCTAGACCCCTCAGCCTTCTATTGTACTTGAATAAAAATGAGATACAATCCTACAAACTTACTAAAAATACATCGGGGCACAATTCAAGGAGTGGCACAAAATCAATGTAATTGCTTAGTAAAGTCTTATTGAATGTAGTCTGTATTCTGTGGGGATACTGCCCAGCCATTGTAACTCTTGTTCTTTTCTGTAGGCTACAAAGAATTAGTCAGGTCCCTGTTAAATCGAGTGGAAACTACTTGGAAACTAAATGCAACTCCAAGTACATAGGGCATTTATTCTGTATTAAAAACATACAAAAACATCCATAGTCAAAAGTAACTAATTATATACATTACATAAGCAATTTACTTTAAGTACAAGTACATTAAAGGGGATATGATTTTGCTTTTATCTACACTTTTTAAACCAATTTTGGTCACCTCCGAAACAGCACGGAACATTTTATAACCTTTAAAAACATGATCTGACCAAAAGAATAAGTTTAGAATAATTACTTTACTGCTGCCCTAAAGAAATGACAAGGAGACAAAAATCGTTTCACTTCCTTAAACTTTTTGTATGATGCCAATTTACAATAAAATAAAAAATACGAGGAATCAGTGGAAACAGAGCTGTACACTTTTTTTTTTTTTTTTTTTTTTTTTTTTGATAAATGAATGAGAGCAGGCTGGATGTAGAGGGCTTGTTGATTGGTCAGTGCTTCCTGGAGTGTGCGCGACTTTGTGGGAGAGGTGGAGGTTTGTGCAAAAGAGCGTTTTGAGGCTGGAGAATACAGGGATACTTAAACATACGTGAATGAAAGAAAACACAACTCCAGGTATGTTTTTGATGAGGGAGCAACATTATAACAGAAAAGCTCAGAAAAGTTGATTGTGCATTATATAGCCCCTTTATGTAAATGTGTTTCTGAACACATTTATGAGCTAAAAAATGTCACTTTTACCTAAGAAGTCTTGTTTTTGTAACCTAAATGTTTTATACTGAGGTTACAAAAACAGACTTTGCCAGTTATAGTAATCAAGTCTTAAATTTGATAATTATTTTTACTTCTATCTAAGTAATATTATTTTAAAGTAGCAGTACTTTTATTTGAGAAGAGATTTTGAGTACTTCTTCTACCTCAAAGAAAACCATTACACTTCTTTGCAGATTTAATGAAAACCAAATGTGTTGGACACATACAAGTCTGAAAAGTCTAAAATACAAAAGCAAAGCATAGATGGGAACTATACAATTACTTTCAAAAACTACTTAGGACAACATAGCTAAGGAATACTTCAGCAAACAACGTTAACATTTAGTGGCCTTGGTGTGGGTATAAAAACACAAAAATAACATTTAATAGACCTAAGCTTTCAGATCATATTGACAATAATTACTTGTTAAATAATTATAGGTCCAGACAAAGCAAACACTGAGTAGGAGTGTGTTTACCTTGGCCTACACAGTAGTTTTATTCACAGTTTGAAAATACAGTGAACTTCAGAGAGTACTGTAACATTTAGTGATGGCTCAGTTTTCTCACACTAAAGTTATTTTCTATGATTAAAATCTGTCTGAGTGGTTTGAAGAGAATTTCTTCAAGGACATGTGCGAGTGTGTGTTTAGGTGGCTTTGTCGAGTTTTCTGTGACTGATTGAGTCGAGAGAGAGTTTGCATTAAAACCGTCGTTATTGTGGAAGTTTTGAATTTATTGTGACCTCCGAGTGATGAGTTCAGCACACAATCCATTCAAAATGAGCAAACTTATTTAATCTGGATACACCTAAAGTGTCCAGAGACGCCACATTTGTCAGGCTGAATTATGAAAACTGTGCATAAAGGACGACTTCTGTTTATAGAAAACTGTGGCTGTAAAAAACAAAGGGGCAGAAATTCAAATTCGATACGGCTTAGAGCAGAGGTAGAAAGTGACTCAGTACTTAATAGTTGTTGGTATTTTCTACTCAGGTACTCAGGGGATTCAAGTACTTTTACTCAAGTCATGATTTTGTTGACTAGGGGGTCACTCACTAACCATAAGGTTGGTAGTGAGACTCCCGCTCTGACAGTGCTTACTAGTATTGTGTCCTTGGGCAAAACACTTCACCCACATTGTCTATTCCAACCATAGTGTGAGGAAGAGCATTTAGTGTAAAAACCTGTCCACTCACTCTGCAATTCATTTTCTATAGGGAGCAGCCAAAAGGAGGAATTAAAAGGGTTTTGTTGAGTACTTTTCCTTTTTTGTTGTTTTTAATTTATATTGCATTTTACAAAATTATCAAGTTTCTCAAGTTGTACATTATTATTTTTATTTACAATATTCATTCCCAAATCCACTGATGTTAATATTATTTCCTGGAGTATCCTCGCACGTCTTCTTTTGTCACAGTAGCCATCTTCCTTAACTATGTCCTAAGTAGTTCTTGAATGTAATTGTAGTTTCCATCTATGCTTTGCTTTTATTTCTATTTTATTCATCCATTCAGACTTGTATGTGTCCAATAAAGTAATCTACACATTTGGTTTTCATTAAGTCTACAAAGAGGTGTAACCATTTTCTTTGAGGTAGGAGAAGTACTCAAAATCTGCTCTGAAATAGAAGAATTGCTACTTAATACAGGCAAGGTGGGTGTTGTGTGTTGCCCAAGGACACAACGACTGTATGCAGCGGGGTTCAAACCGCCAACCTTCAGGTTAGCAGGCAAACATTCTCCACTGACTGAGCCACTGCCGCTCGTTTTAGCAAAGCTCTTTTACTTGAAGAGAGGTTTTGAGCACTTCTTAGAGGCACAGACTCATAATGTGTTTATTATAATGAGTTAACAGCGCTGAAAATGTGTTATTCAACTATGAAGACTCCTGAGGGAAACTTTGACATGAATATTGGGGAAAGAAATAATGAACTGCCCTATCATTTTAATACATTTCTAACTTGTATTTTGACTTTGCAGAAATTGAAATCTCCGTTCAGCAGTAGGTCTTTTGCACATGTCTGGGAGTTTTACGTCCCCCGTGGATTGGACTGGCCCTGGACTCACACTGATCCAGTCCAATTTGGCAGCAGAGATGAGCACCGTGGCTGGGTAGGGTAAGCTGCATCATGGAGCTGCACCGAGGGGATTTTCTGGAAGTGTAAGCCTCATGTAACGGGATCCTCACAGCAGGGAGAAACACTGGCCACATATCATGCTCTTAGTATGCCTGACATATCAATTATCTATAATACTATTACAGTTCAGTGTGAATGAGGAAAGGCAGTGCTCGTGTGGTTCTGTTGTGGGCTCAGAGTGGATGATGTTTATTTTAGGTTCAGTTCAGAAGCTTCCCATTCATTATTTATCTGAAGGCATGTGAAGCTCAGTGTAGTGGACTATACAATGTTCATATGTAATGCTGCAACATTTTATCCTGTTTTTACGTGAAATCCAGTGAATGACATCAGGCATGAGTCATGCAACACATCCAGTTAATCGCAGGGCTAACAGATGGGGGCCCTTTTTCCTCTGTGGAAAAATGACCTGATCCATATAAAGCTACCCAAAAGGATGTAGTAGGTTACATGTGCCAGTTTTCTTTTCCCTGGAACTAACAGCCACCAGGCCAGTAGGTGGCACTGTGGTGTTTTATGTCAGCAATCCAGCCGGACCACACCAATAGAGCTTTTTCACAAAAAATGGAAATAATTGCTCATCATGATATCCCATTTTCAGTTTGCGCTTCAAAATAGAGTGAGTGTTTTCAACAAGCTTAGCAAATTTTACACTTGCAGACAGTTACATCATGAAGAATTTATTAATGATTATCAAGGAAAGTTATGAAGAAAGCTTAAATGCTATCAACTATTAGCATTAGCAAACTAGTTATTAGTCGATTTGACTGAAAATGTCTCAAATGAATTATAATATAGCAAAGACCTGTAGTTGATATATTTACAGCTGATTCTGAGTCCCTCAGAGTGAGATTGATGGTGATGTTTTTAAAATGACAACATGCTTATTTGTGTAAACAGAGATAACCTATTTTAAGTAATATTATATAATTAACTGTATCTTGTGTCTCTGCATCTGTATAGGATCAAATGTAGTAGAGGGGCAGGGACTGTAGTTATCAGAGCAAAAACTTTGCTATTTTACACCACTTGCAACCATTACTGGAAGTATCGCAACACGACTTTCAGTTGAAAACACAGAAGTGTGAAAAAGGTAAATGGGTTCATGAAACAGGCAGGGGACAGTAGGGAGGCCACAGTATTATAGACAAAAAGGGTAAAAGATACTTCCTGCAAGTGACCATTTCGTGTTGACTGGAAGTGCTGACTGAGTCTTGCCAGTTGAAATACAAGAATATGGTGGTACTTAACTTGAAAGAACAGTTCAGTTTACTTGGAAAACTTTTTTCATTACTTGCTAAGAGCAATGAAGAGAATGTTATAAATAGTTGAAGATTATAGTGCGATATAAGTGGGAACTAAATTGTTTCATGAGTTAAGTTAGCTGCCTCTTCAAACTCTTAACTTTAAAAGTGCTGAAATGGCCAGAAGCAAGTTGTTTTCAGTCATGACTTAAGACTTAAATTTTCCAACTTTTAGCCTTTGAGTAGGACTCAACTAAAGGACACATTCATAGAATTTAGACCCAAATAGAGATAGATCACTCAAAGCAAGCAACAGCAAACCCAGCGTACTCCTGTATGAGTTGTGTACATTCATCTCAGTGTAAACAGTGAATTGACTGTTATTGGATTCACATGGCATATTTCATTACACTTCACCTCATATTGCAGCTCATAGCCTTCTGCTGTTGGGTGTCTGAGTGGCAGTAGCTCACCTATACGTCTCCATTATGTATGCGGGCCGCTGCCTTCTCACTGCCAGGGTTCATGATGGAGATCTGGAGGCACCGCTTCTATTTTGAGGTCTTAGAGTCGAGCACAGTCTTGCTTTGCCTCTCTCTCTCTCTCTCTCTCTTTCCTAACCTCAACTGGCAATCGTGCCATTTGCAGTGTGCCCATTCCCCAGTGTCCCCTGAAGCACCTCCAGATGTATTCGGCTCCCATTTGTCACTGCTGGGAATGTGGTGGCGTCAGCAGTTATGTCCCCACCTCCACCGACGGCTCCACACCGCCGCCTCAGGTCACCCCGCTCCCTTATTACACGTTTATATCTTTGGCGTGATGGATAATGATGATATTGTTGCCCTATTTAGACTGCAGCCGTAACCAGGCTTACGCATCAGATGCTCATTCACATGCAGTTATTTATTCAGTGGCGGCTTGTGTGCTCCACTACAAGGCCTGTAAAGCCACAACAACAGAAAGTACGCTACCCTTTTTAGTTTTCTACCAGTTCAGTGAAATGGATTGGAGTGTGTGGAAAGGTAAAAGTGATTCTGCAACCTTGCATTTTTTTCTTTTATTCACAAAAGCGTGCAGTATAGCAGCAACAGCCAGTTTACTCTTTGTACCAGTCCCAAGCCTTGATAAATGGAGAGGGTTGTGTTAGTAAGGGCACTGCACTGGGGTAAAATCATATGGAAGTTTAATATGTGAACACTATATTATTATTAACCCTTGGTCAAAGTGATCATTAAACAGTCTTGTCAGTGCGTACAATTAGTTATTTCACTTTGTAATAAAGCAACTTCTTTAACGAGGCTATGGGGACATATATAGACAGGCTAACTGTTCATTTTTGTCAAATGTTTATTGGTAATTTGTTGTTAATTCTGCTCTCAGCCGCAAAGATGACACCAGACGTGGAAGAAGAAAGGAAAAATATAAGTTATGTGCATTTGTCAGTAATTGTGGGATGTGGTGTGTACTTACCTCTGTCTTCCTGGTTCCTTAGGCGTTCCGGCTAAAAGAGTCCTCAGGGAACCGGAGCATAGAGTAAATAAAACACTAGAGTGGCCATGGCAACCGCTTTGATTGCAATTTTGGCAGCCATCTTGTGACTGTGACATAAGGCTAATTCTAATGGGAAGTAATGTAAAAACATTACAAACAAGACATAAATTCAAAATATAAAAGTTGGAAATTGAGAAACATTAATGTTTTTGAACTCATAATAAGTCTTGCAGTGACTATCAGTATGTTTTTTTCACAGAAATACAAAAAATAATATTAACATTGTTAATATTGCAGTGGTCTGTACTTTCATATTTTGTAAAGGTGACCATTGCACCAAGTATAGGAGTGTAAGAACAATTAATTAAAATATGCCATTATACCAAGTTGAAAACTGAGAATTGTCCAAAATGTCTCTGTGCTGAAGCAAGTACACTAAATAAGACTAGACGTTAGATCAAGCAAAAATATAAAAAAGTTACAAAACTAACAAAATAAAATAAAATCAAGTGCAGCTCCCTGTTTCTTTACAAAGCACTTGGAAAAATGGCTACTGTCATAATATGGTGGCTGTTATGGAGTCAGTTACTTCACATTAGATGTCCACTCTAGTGTTTTAGTTATTTCTATGAGCCAGAGCACCTTAAGAAGGTTGTGGACTGATCCATTGGGAATCATGAAAGAGGGGTGTTCCAAGTTTTACTTACTCTAATTTTGAACCTATGTCACTTCAATTTAATAAAGATTGTACAAGGCTATATATATAAGGCTGCTCCCATCAGTGGCAAAGTGTTGTGCTGCTTGTAAGTGAGGCTGCGGGCAAGCAGGGTTTTTTTTTTTTTTGCATTTGTGTTTTTAAACTTCTCAACGTCCTTGTCTGTCTTTTTCTTTTTTTTCTTTTTTTTTTGTTTTGTTTTGTTTTTTTGTAACTATTTCCTTTCTGGTGAAACAAATAAATGCACCTTGGTTCTGCACAAGAAACGTGGTCACAAGCGTTCTGTGTTCCTCCTGACCACTGCATCAGCCAGCCCTGCATATCACACACTAAACATTAGCAACAGAAAGTGTTTGGTTGTTAACAGATCATGAACAGAAAACACTTTTCATTGTCACATGATTTACCTGGTTATCAAGTTTTTTATAACTTGTCAAGTCGCACCATATTTTTAGTCTCTGTTTTCATCAGTTCATTACAACCCACTATGTTACAATAGCAGTAGTATTTTCAACTCAATATTTCATTCCAGTATATTGGAGTAAAAATGCATGTTCAAGTTGTGTTTTTAAGAGTGTTTCTATGTTCTAAGTCCAAGATATATTGATAAAAATGTCTAACAATGTGTTGACAATCACTATTAAAAATGAGAGCCTAACAGTCATTTTAAGGTTGCCTATTTTGCTAAATGAACTTTTTTTTTTTTTTTAGCTTTAACCATGTTATAATGTTTCTACCTCAAAAACCTGCCTGGAGTATTTTGTTTTATTCACACTTGTATCCCTGTATGCTGAGGCAGTCCCTTCTGAAGAGCTGAAAACACTTGGTCTCACTGCTCCATGTAGACACGAGAAACCAGGAAGTGCTGCTGCACGTTTCTAAAGCCCATACACTACAAAGCAGTCAGCTCATTTATCCATCTGTTAGCGTCATGTTGCCAGTAGCTCCATTCCCCACTGTTGCCAGCAGGGGGCAACAGACATTTAATCTATTTACACTAATTTGCCTTATCTGCAAAATAAAAGTTCCAGCTCCCCAAAAGAAGACGTTTTCCATACTTATAGGTTATTTATATTATTTTTAAGTTATAAAAAGTGAAATATTAACACAAAGGTGTCAGAATGTTTTTCAAAAAGCACAAATTAAGATTTTTAAAACATTTAGACTTGTCCATTGTATCCAGTGCAGCATAAAATCTAAAATCTAATTTCTGTACCATTTTACTTTCTAACTATATTTTTTATAGCCTGCTGAGAAGGATTTTGACGTCTGCCTATCCAGTCCAAGATGGCTCTAAATGTAACAGGTTCTTTATTGTCCCATCCACCAACTGTGCTTTATGTAATCTCATTGATAGACAGTAATGGTATTGACCCAATGGCTGTCAATCAATGATCTAATAAATTTTGCTGTTAATAGTTTCACATTTTTACAAACCTAAAACTATTTACTTGTATTTAAGCAGCCGTAATATCTCCTGTAGCGTAATGCAAATACACTGCAGCTGCCCTAACATGCCATATTTCCATACTATGACATACCTGTGTAATGCATATAATCCATCAGCCTTGAGTGATTGACATAAATGCTACATTTTACATAATGATGGATCACAACAGCTGGTGTAAACAGTGTTTACGCCTCCAGTCACTTGTTGAGCCGCCGACGGCAGTGTCATTTGACTTCAAGCTGACAGCTCTGCTCTCGCCTCGCAGGTTCACCGCTCACCTCATACAAGCCACTAATAAATGTAACTCAATTAATAGTCCTGTTAGGCATAATTCTGGAGATTAGCAGAGGTCTTTGTGGTGGATGTGTGCTTTACAACCATTTGTCATTTTGATGAGCAGGGATTATAAATGAGGCAATTAACACAGTGTCAGATTGGAGGGGAAAGAGCTGCTCTGGTCCATCCATTTTTTGTAAACTTGAGAGCAGTGGCTCTCACATGACCAGTGCTCCGGTCAGCTGTGTGCCAGACAGTTCACCCCATCCAGATATACACTTGTGTGTCCTTCATCCAGTGCTTATCCCAAACTCAACATTTTAGACTGCTAAAGTGAGACACAGCTACACAAACTTGGCCACAGTCGTACACACACACCCACCCACACACACACACACACACACACACGCACAGTGCTGCCAGCAAGTACAGTCCCCAGGCGAGCGCTGGGGCTGCGGAGAAGGGGAACACATTAGCCTAATAAGGGCCATCTGGTGGCCATTCATTAACTTGACCATCCTTGAAGTCCCTGACCCAAAATGTCATTTTTCACTTTGGAGAAGGATCCGTTAGGTGACAAGATGTACTTGAGCCAAATTAGCAAAAGATGGAAAATCTGAACAAAACAGAGACAGGAAGGGAGAGATTGAGTGGAGAAATTACAAGAGTGGTACAATCTCAGTGTTGAATAGACTGAAAAAAAAAAACCAAGCATTTATGATAGAAGCATGAACATATTAACACACCCAAATGAGTACAATAAAAAAAAGAAGAAAACAAACTTACCCAACCCGGGGCAGCAGGAGCTCAGTCATTAGAGATGTTTGCTCACTAATCTGAAGGTTACCGGCATTGCATACTGTCGCTGTGTCCTTGGGCAAGACACTTCACCCACTTTGCCTGTAAGATTGTGTGGTTGGTGGTGGTCGGAGGGGCCGTAGGCACAGAAAGACAGTCATGTTTCCATCAGTCTGCCCCAGGACAGCTATCACCACCAGTGTGGCTGAGGAGTGAATGAATAATGGATTTATGTAAAGCACAGTATAAATCAAATCCATTATTATTATTATTATTATTATTATTATTATTATTATTATTATTATTATTATTATTATTAAATAAAATAAATTATCATTATTATTATTATTATTAAAACATATCTAAATAATGTAGGGCTCAAACTTTTTTATGGGCCACATAGAAATGTTTAACATATTTAACCTGGGTTAATACCACATAAGTTAAGGAACTGACTTTGGGTGTGGATTGGGTCTATTTGTCATTTCTGGTCAATCAATAAATCTAAAAGGCAAAAATAAAAAATAAAAAATAGTAATAATAATAATATATCACTAGAACACCAATAAGAGGTTAACATTATAGAGGTTAGAGCATTATAAACTTTAGAATATTATGACATTTTACCAAGCATAGGACAGTTAGACAAATTGACTGTTGTCCTGTTTTCTGGATAGGAACAGTAATGATTGGCAAATACAGTATATGGTCCAAGCCCTTTAGTGCCACTTATTTACTTCAGCAGTGACACTAAAAAGAGTGGATATCATATGAGTAGTGAGGCTCTTTTGCGACGGGGGGTCTGTCCGAGTTTAATCAAGCTGTCTGATTACGGGCCACCTTTCTGTCAGACCAAAACACTCCACAAGGTCAAATGCAAATGCCTCTAATATTCCTTAAATTCTCTCAAGTGGAGATGCAAATGGTTTTCTCTTCATTTTACATCATAGAGCTGCAAGTCTAGAGACCACCAAAGTCAAAAATAGCAGCAGTAGCAACATTAATATTCAAGGTTGTTTCGGGATAACATCTAAACACACACACCTTTAAAAGTCATTTATATGGTCATCTGAGAAAAGAAAACTGTAAACCTATAGCCCAGTATGCATATGGAGTAAGTCTCAATTTTAATTAGGGATATCATTTTCTAAATTTGACACAAAACACTAGAAGTCAAGCAACTACTAATAATGTGTCTAATCTTTAGTGTGTACAAAGATCATTGGTGTCCAGCAGAAAGACCTGGCTTCACTCTGGGAGACTTACATCATCAGAAAAGCTTGGATGGATCATAGACCAAAACCAGAGGCACATTTTATTGTCAAGATTTACTTTAATGCCCTGAGGTCAGCATAATCACATGCCTCAGACCAAAACCACTCGCTATTTCGTCTGCTATCAGATTACTGACCTCTGCTCTTAAATCATTTTTAATCATTTACCCTTCAACTTTTATTGATTTTCAATTTTATTTGAACAGTGTTATTGTTTCTGGGCTTAATTTTCTGCAAACTTGCACCTGTACAGCTCTGGCTCTGCTTGTAAGATACTGCATGTGTGTCATACTGAGTATGAATCTTCAGTATAACATTTTTAACTTTATTACTAATTCTCCTGCAAAACTCAAACTGCACATACAAATAAAACAATAAAATTAATATGATACTTGCCTTATGAATTCCTATTACATTTATGTATTTTACTGTATATTTTATGTTCAAAATGACTTAAAAATAAAAGAAATCCTAAACTCAATCAATTTACTACAAAGAAATGTAAAAATAATTAATATTTGAAACAACTACACCTAAAAATGTGTAACAAAATATAATAATATTAATATAGAAAGAATATTTTTAGCAGGTTCACCTCCTTTTTATCTTTCAACACTTAAGCTTGCATGTCTTTCATAAGTTTCAACAGTCCAATATGAAGATAATGCAAATATTTTCTTATTTTTTTGTATCAAATAATCCCAAGTACCTCCTGCAACATGCTCACGTACCCCTAGGGGTCCCCATACCCCACACTGCATTTATGGGACCAATAAAGTTTTCTGATTCTGATTTAGTTAATAACTGGAAACAAGTATGCAATGCCCGCAGCAGGGATCAAACCGGCAACCTTTGGGTTAGTGGGCAAAGGTCTCTACAGACTGAGCTACTGCTACCCTGCACTAAGACATACACTGACAGACAAGGTAATGTTTACATGCACCAATAAAACGCACATGTCTGGACAGAGGAAGGATGCAGGAGGACCAAAAAAGTCTTTGTTTTTGACATAGCATGAAGTATATAGATAACACACCTGGCAGTTACCTGTGTTTACAACCATGCTTCCTGTGTTAAATATCCAGAGAATGCATAAGAATTCATGACTGGTTTCAGTGCAGTGGGTTTCTACAAAGTTGTTGCGAGCCAGAGCAGTGTGGAGGACTTTAGAGTAAACACGCCGTGCATAATTATTCCTCTCACACCTGTTCGTGTCCTTGGGGATCACAGGAAAGCAAGAAGGTATTTTCTAGTGGTCAGTGATGGGCGCCTCCTTAATGAATCCTTCCCAGGCAACAATCTAGGCGAGCCACTGCATTTATTATGTGTGAGCCAAATGAAGGAGACGGTCGGACACAGATCCAGGAAGCAAAAATGTCTCATTATCCTTTAACTACGGCGCCACATCAAAAGGTAAAAATGTCACTTTGAGCCAGCTATGTGCCACTGTTTTCCTGCTCTTTGTCTGCACAAGTTACAGGCACTTTCACATAAAACCTCTTTGAGCATTGTGCTACTTTATATTTACTTTTAAAGGTTCTGCATCAAACTTTCTCTCACAGCAGATGAGCATTGCACTTACAGTTTTATCTTTGTATTTTGTTTACCAAAGTCTTTCTTTTTTAATGTGAGCTATTTTTGCAGAATAGTTTTGTGTTGTAGATGGGACTGAGAAAGCTTGCGTTTTTTTTTTTTTTTTTTTTTTTTGGACAAATAAAATAAAGGACATTAATTGTGCACTGTGTATAATTTTGCAGCTGATGAGACTGCTTCTTAAAGAGCCCTACCACAGCCCCAAAGAGATAAACTAAGCACAGCTAAAGAAGCAGAATTAATATGAGGTCATGGGTTAAATCCTCCGCCTGGCTAACAAATTTGACTGGAGTATTTTTCATTGAAACTTTATTTAAACATTAGGAACAATTTCATGAGTTTGCATGTCCTCACCATGTTACCCTGGGTTCCACTCACTTTTCAAACCCATGTATGTGTTGTGTGAATTGGTGACTGACTACTGCCCAGGGTGTTCCCCACTTTAGGCCCATAGTTGCTGGGAATGGACAGAAGGAGATTAAGTCATTTTTACATAAAATATTATATTATTTAGGGTTTCTTTTCCATTTTTTTCACCAGTGTGCAGACCCTAGAGTGGCTATGTAGGACAGAATAAGGTGCATTTCCACTGACGCACTCAGGTGGTTACAGAAGTGTTTCTACAAACCAAAGCAATCTGAAATGTACCCAAAAAAACCATCCTGCACCATCCCACTTTTGGGACCAATTTGACAAAGGTGGAGCTACACATTGCTGCATGTTAATCCTCACTCCAGCAAAAACATGAAGTAAGAAACCAGAAATTTGTATTCAAAACAGAGACGTGCAGAATGTTGTAGCTAAAACAAATCGAACAAATTAGCAACAGCGGTTTCTGTTTTAGTGTTGTATGGCTGTTGCTTCATGAGAAAAACATTGCATTTATAATTTAGATTGTATTTCACACAAGTCAAACTCACATTGTTATATAATGAGTTGTTAAAATTTAGTAAAGTGTGCAGCAAAGTAAATTTAATGCACAGAAAGCTGGGACTAAAAAGGAAGTAGTCTGTTTACTGAAGCTAATACAGCTTTACCTCCAGCCTCACACTGCCACACACCAGGATTTACTCTCCTCTTTTTATTAAATGCCATGTATAATGAGAATACAGAATTTAAAAGTCTAAACAAGGCATGGATATAGTAACATTTCTAAAGGGACACAGGTGAGATGGAGAGCTAAAACCATGCTGCTGTCCAAACCCTGGAGCTGTCCCCTGGTCCAGTCTCAGCCTGTGTTTGTGTCTCTATCATCTAACCAGGAGCGCTCTGATCCGTTGCCAGAGCCTGTTATTCCCATTAGCAGGGACAGAGCACAATACAGCTGATTACTCCATCGTTATTAGAGGCTGAACACATGCCAGAAGTGACACGGACAGTGCTCTTTTGTTCTCCCGGTGAAGGAATGAGACAGGAATGCTGGGTAATGACATTGTACATGACCTTTTATTTATAGTTCGCAAGTAGCATTTTTTATTTGAACAAGGCACACCTGCAGAAACATCAAAGGTAAGGAATAAACCCAGCTCTCTGAAGGTCAACAATGTAACTGTGATGTGGCTAATGCTTTTAAAAACACTTCCATATTTTTAAAGGACAAAACTGATACAAGTTTATTTACAAAGTCTTTCACGATGAAGAAATTTAAAGCCGGTTTATTCATTCATTCAGCTTTACCTTCTCGTTGTTTTCATCAGAAGTTGCAAGCAGATAGAGCCTATTGCAGCAAGTATGGGCCTTAGACGGGGTACACCTTGAATAATGGCTGGTTAGTGGCAGGGTTGACACAGAAACATACACAGGAGAACACCCACAGTGTCACAGGGAGTACAGGCCCCAGGATCGAACTCACAATTTTATTTGAAGGAATGCATTGTGTTTTACAAAGCTTAAACTTTGTATCTTTTTTTAAATATTTTTTGCACATCAGGGGTTTTGCCACAGGGTTAGCATCAAGTCATTTCTATTTCAAAAGACGCAGTCTGGTCTCTGCAGCACAGAAAGCATTGTTCATTCATAAGAGCTGTGTTATAATGCTGCATTCATGTGGTCCACAGCTGCTCGACTTTCTGAGGCGATAAATCGTTTTCCCTTGTTTATGTTCATGTGCTGTTATCTTTGAAAGTCAAGATATTAACGTCATCATATGTAGACCTACACACAGCTAACTAGTCAGATTTAACATTAGCCTTTTCACTACTAAAAAGCTGAATTATAACTTTAGCCAAAGAGCTTGGAAGCACTGGGGTAAAATGAATTAACGTCAGTGATTAGCATTTCTAACCCAATTCTATGCGAACGACTGCTTTTAGCAAACTCATATTATTAGCTTTGTTTTAAAATGCAAATGAATAAATCAACTACTTTTCTCCTCTGTCCATGGAGCATATGATGTTCAGTGGGGACGTCGGGCAGCAGGTTTTGACCCGAGTTCCAAAGTTTTTCCAACTTGTGCAGGCTTTCATGTGCATTTTTTAACTTGGAAAAACATGGTCCTGGGTTTCCATGGACCATATGAATGCACCAATATCATCAAGTCAGTTCTGTTTGAAAAGATGCAGTCTGGTCTCTTTAACAAAGAAAGCATTGTTTATTCATAAGATGTTACAGTGAGCATTAAAGTGGTCTAAAACCAAGCACTGAAGTGAATGACCACAGTTTGTGCTATTTAACAAAGGAAAAGCAGTGTTGGGTCATGTACTGTTAGTTCAGTTGACCATGCTTTTGTGTAATCTACCAGTGTATTTGACTGTTTGTCCTCAGCACACACAACATCAGTGGAAAATGGCCAGTGTGTGCTCAGGTTGACGCTCTCCAAACTGCACCAAACAGCACAACGTCCAAAGACAAACAGGCTTGTTGTTTCTCACTTGAAATGTCATTGGGTCAGGAGTTGATACAAGCATTCAGAGTTCAGAGCATTGAGCTGTGTCATGTGACCCACAGCTGCAAAACCCTGGGCTTCTTCTCTTGTTTTATTGCGGTGTCTAGTGGATCAAAAATGCTGAGTATTTTCAAGTGTCCCACAATAACAATAATAATAAATAATGAGGGTTCAATCCTCGGGCCAGCTGACTACAATCAGAGTGGGGTCTACGTGTCCTCCCCATGTTACCGTGGGCTTGCTCCAGGCTCCCACCACCCAAAAACATGCCTGTGAATTGGTGAATCTGAATTGCCCACAGAGAAAATTTCTCTCCGGTCGATTTGGAACTGGCCTATCACAGACGTTTATCTGAAGCCCGACTTACGAATATGAAAGCAGGGTGAATTTAATAACTTCTCTGACCTGATTAATAACATTTAGTGCTTTCCTTCATCACCTGTTGATTCTGCTGAAGTCCAGCCTTGTTGTTCAGTCCTCTTTGGGACTTTTGTCTTTCTTGTTGCCATCTTAACAACAGTAAAGTCCTGCTGACGTGCGACGTAACAAACACATTGAAACAAACCAAATTTCTCTGCAAGTCTTTGTACAACTGGCTTCTGCTGCTGTCCCAGTTCAGAAATAAGTGCAGAGCTGCTCATAATACGTTGTATTCTGGTGGTTGATGGCAAAACCGACAACAACCCACCATGTTTGTTTTGCTTACAGGTCAGCGGTGCACTGCTTATGTCCCGCCCTTCCTTTCTCTGGTTGGTTACTCCGCCTGTGATTGTTCAATGCATTGAAATTAAACTTATGCAAACGGGTACCAGACTAACTTTTTTGTATGTAATAGGAAAAGCTATAAGTGTCTAACAGTGTACATATGTCTCTGTTTGCAACTCGATGGATATTATCTAGGATAAACCCTACCTGAGGCCTATAGTTGTTGGGGTGGGCTCTCTAACAAAAATTTGCAAAAGATGAATGAAAGAATATTACTGTACATACCTGATGAACAGCCAATAGGAAACAAAAAACATTATAGTGATTTTACAAGTCAGAGTATGTTTTTGTCTTCCTTGTGTCCATGTCCTGGAAAAAATCTTGTCACTTCTCACTCTTCTCAGCAACAAAGGAGCATTTGACATCCATCAGTGTCACTGGGCCACAATGGGACGCCCCTCTTTACATTTCAAACAGCTCACTGCTCACAGCTGGAAAATTTGGCGAGTGTCAAGTACTTTAAAGTATCGGGCGAAGTCATAAAGCAACAGTCCCACCGGTTCCAACGCAGTACCCCTCTCTGCAATATCTAAACTTGAATGAGATGTCACTTCTCAATCACTGTGTCTCCCAGGTATCCTTTTCTACTCCACATGATCAAGCCCAATACTGAAGTGACATCTGTGAACTGCGCAAACAATTCTCTAACTTTATCCAGCTACCATCCGCTGTACGGGACACAGAACAGACCAATTTTGTGTTCATTCATAAGTTTACAGTGTTTTTTACTCAAAACTCATGTCCATTTTTTCAAACAAAATAGTTATAAAGGTGATGGACATGTAGAAATGAAAAGTTGTCAGTAATGCCAGTGTCAAATTTATTTAAGACATGGCTATTTGAGGGAATCTGTTAACATACTTACATACATATACATTTTTTTTTAAGTTATCAAACATGAAATACTAATGCAAAGGTGTCCAAAACTATTTCAAAAAGCCTGAAAAAGTATAATATGGGAGCTTTAAAGCTAAGATCAGACACATCACAAACATTAGAAAACCAGAATTCTTGCAAAAACAATACCTAGACTTTTTAATGACTGGGGATTAGTGATGGGTCAGTCGGGAACGAGCCGGTACAAAGAGCTGGCTCTTTAAAGTGAACGGTGAGTGGTTTTTATTTTCTGACTTTCTTTTCAAAAACAGTGCAGATAATAACCGAGAGAAGAAACCAAACCAACTCCTCTAAACTGAAGCACTCTTTCTCCCTATTGCCCTGGAAATAATAAAAGTTAAAAGTTACAGTTAGATAGTTGATGGTTAGTTCAGAAAGAGACACCTGAAGCTGTTTGGTGCTGCTGTTTTGCACAAGTGCACATTGCAAAATATTTCTGTTCTTTAATTTTTATTAGTGTGTATATTTATGTTAAGGGTTTTTGAGTTTTGAGGTTAGCTTTTGCTGTTGTTTTTAGTTTTTATTACTAAATAAAGCCCTGATTTTTGTTAGGGGTGTATGTGGGTATACGTTAAAGAAAAAAAAAAAAGTCAACAACTGTCCTATTTAATTTTTTTTGTCTTAATTATAGGTGTTTTTATTATGTCATGTGTAGTAGAGTGGTTCTGTAAGCAAGTTAGTTCACTGGGTAGCCCAAAGCATCAGAACACAACCCATGTATCTGAGTTATATATGAGTACACAATACAACTCATCAGTCAAAACTGTGCTAAATTTGGCTGAAATATTAAAGGTATAAATGGTAAAATGAAGAGTCATCTGGGAGCCAAAAGAGTTGGCTCTTTTTGGTGAGCCAGGCCAAGAAGTTACCATTGCTACTGGGGATTGAACCACAACCTTCTTGGTGAGAGGGATTAATCACTCTGCCAGAATGCACCCCTGTTACAGTTTATGTTAGTTTAGAGACAGTATTTGGGCAATACATGCTGTAGCATCTATACCTACTGCAATTCCATTTAGGAAATCTTATGATACCAATCTTATCCAAAGACAGTTTCTTATGTGTGTTGGTACTGCCCCTAGAGAATCTGAGCTTGAAAAGAAAATTTATGTTCAACCAGGCTAATAGTTTTTAACCTGCTTAAAGTTTACTTTGCGTAGGGTTGCTTTTCACCACTATCACAACATCCACAGATAAAGACAAATTGAACCAAAGCTACGCATGTTTGAGCTCTGTATGAAACTGTAACACTTCCTCACCTGCAGCCAAATGTGCCACCTTCACTGTAGAAAGTCTCCTGTGTCCCGGTCTCTGAAGGCATCTGTAGCATTTGAAAAATGGTGCCTTGAAAGTATTCATTAGTTAGCCAAGCATTGAGATTACCCCTGCTAATGCCTGTATGGTTTGAAAAGAGAAAGATGTAGGCCAGAGCCATGCAACTTTGTCTCACTTCTAAAAGGAAAAACAAAATGTTACAGTCAGTGAAGGCCGCTGGCTGAGTAGGGGCTTTTGCATCCATTAATAGATCTACTGTACATCAAGTATGGAGAGAAAAAAACTAAAGACGAGGAGATTGAAAAAGCGTGGCCGTCTCAGCCCAGCGCCCACCAAAGGAAAAAGAAACAGTGATCAATAAATGCAGTGTGCTGATCGATAAGTGCATTGATCATCACACAAACAAACATCACAAACCATGGCGGGAATAAAGGGGCGCCAGAGCAAGGTCAATATCTCTCCACCTCAGCTAATGCAGGGGGCTACTTAGGCTTGTTTTCACTTGGCCTCTGTCAGAAGACACCGAACCCTGTACACTACACTTTCCTGTACATCCAGGCTACCTTCAGGATATTTTAATATGTGCCAGATTACATCAAAACCACTTTAATGTACATGCATACATAGTGCTCTTGTCCCAACCTGTGGGCCCTTAATCTCACCTCATATGGGCCTCCTGGACCCCTACCTCAGGCCCACTACCCGTGTCTGGATGAGGCGCCTGCTGCATCCATACAGACCTGAACTACGATCCTGTAGATCAGCTAAAGGATTTTATGTAACAGTCCCAGACACATTGCCTGTCTGTCCTGGGAGAAGATCTCTCCTTCAATATCCTTCTCCTTCAATTTCTTTTTAGGAATTTTTCCTACCAAGAAGGAGGGTCTAAAGACAGGGATGTCCTGGGTCTGTTTAATTTAGTGTAATTATTGTTTGTGTTGATTGTGTGTTATGTCTGATTGTGTGTTTATATTTGAATAACAGTTTGTAAAGCTCTTTGAGGTGACTATTGTTGTGATAGTGGGCTATATAAATATGAATTAAATTAGATTAAATTGAATTAATATTGTGACAAGAACTTAATACATCAACTATGCTTCATTATCAAGCTCTCATTGATTGCTCTACACTGTTTAAACAATAAATTAAAGGCTATGTTCCTACTCTCACCTATGTTCATGAGCTTTGGGTCATGACCGAATGGACAAGATCTCTGATACAAACGTCCCAAAATGAGTTTCCTCCACAGGCTGGCTGGTCCCTTAGAAATACCCAGGAGGAGCTCTGAGTACAGCCACTGCTCCTTCATATTTAGAGGAGCCAGCTAAGGTCGTTCAGGCTTCTGTTTTAGATGCAGCATTCCAAGCATGTCCCACTGGGAGAAGACCCCGGGGGAGACCTGTCTGAGGAGAGGGAAGTTTGGGCATCTTTGCTGAGACAGCTGCCTCCGCGACCCGGTTCCAGATAAACAGAAGGATAAAAAATAATGGCTGTCACTGACAGAAAATGTGGCTAATTCAGCCTGTGACCGGTTATACAGAGAAATTATTAACACAAATAAATAAAATTATTAACATCAAATAAAAGGGAAGCAAATTGAAAAGCAGATGATCATTGTAAAAGCATCCACACAATGTTTAACGGTCTGGAGATCATTGAGGGATGGCATGGTCTAAGCTCTAAAAGTTTGAGGTGGGTCAAAAGAAATGTATTTTATGGTAAATTGGTCTAGTTTTACTATTCAATAAAATATTGACAGGAAAATAGCTATGCTGCTGTTGGGAAGGATAGAAGAAGATTTTGGTCATAGTGTATTGTAATTGTAACTGCAATTGATTTTAAGAATTGCATTTAGGTACCTTTTTTACCATAAGTGAATATCCCGCTTTTAAATCAATATACAGTTTCATGAGTTATATTACAGTCAATAATGGTACTCACAGATGATTATTCCCTCAGGTTCTTCGATTTTAGCTTTGGATAAAATGTTATACTCTCTGTCTCTATTGATAAATGCATACTGACAAAGATATATTATTGAATGACCTTGACAAAGTGAAAGCCCTGTTATGAGTTATGTTCAAACACTGACTTCAGATGTGTCCATGAAGTGGACCTGTGTGTCTCCTGGGATCCCACATGACATCTAATCATCCCCGAGACGTTCATTCTTTTTCTTTGAGTCTTGAGAAAGTTTCCTGCTCATTAGCCTATTTCAATATACAGGAATGCCTTTATAAACCATCATGGGGTTTACTATTTGTTCTAATTAGTCAGGCATCATAAGAAAGATGCTTAAAATGCTCTGTTCTGTTGTGCCACCTGTTTAGGATTGGCAGCAAAAATAAACATCCTCAACTAGGAAATTTTAGCTGTAGAAATCCTAAGAACTATTTGGTGGCAGAGTAGTTAACAAAAATGAGGTCTAGTTTTCACGTAGGGTTGCCTTATACCTAACTATTTGTCGAAGGCATAAAAACATGTCCCTGTGGTGACTTGCAGTCCCGGTTTGGAGCAGAATTTCAAAATAAAAGCCTGCACAGTAATTAGTTTTAAATAGCGGTCCAACTTTAAAATTATGCCAACTTTGTCTTTTCTAAAACTTCTTGTTCCATATGAATTGGCAACCTTATTTCCATCAGACCTAAAAGAAAGAAAAAAAGCACTGACAGACACCTGTTCCCTGGGGCTACGGTGGCCTGTAAGTGACACAAAGAGTGATTTTATGAGGCTCCCAGCTAATTACAGTCATGATCTAAGGAAATGTGGCTTAAAAGTCTTTGCCGAGTCAATGAATCCCAAATGATACACCTCACACTGCTTTTGCTTTAGGGCTAAAATAAAAAATAACATCCCAATGGCTTTTTTTAAATACTGCTCAGCGGCCATTTTGTCTGGGAGGAGATAATCCAGTGGTAGTGTGTGATTTGCTGGGAGGTATTTCGGTGATGCTTCATGGTTTGGGTCAGCCAACAGATGCTGGAGGTGAGATATCTGGGATGAAGTGCTCTCCCCGAACGACGTCGACTCTATTTTAATTCTCCACGCAGCACGGCGCATTGACACCTGGGCTGAACACGCGCTTAGAATTAAGGCCACTGTAGGGGACCTTGACAAACAAGTGACTTTGACTGAATTTATCACAGACGTCCCAGGAGGAAGACACGTCTCACGTACACCACCGGCAGTAAATAGTGGTTTTACTTTTAGTTTTATAAATGTGTACAAATTATGTTAAATTATTTTAGGCACTAATGGATTCAGTTGGTAATCTTAAGCTACAACCTGGAGCTTCATATAGAGTACTGCGCTAAAGTTTTAGTGGCGTGTGAAAAAAAAAATGCAGGGGGACAAAAGGACAAAATTATAAATTTAGATGTGGCTCAAAATAATTGTTTAGATCCAGGAGTGTTTTAAGAGAATTTGTACCATTTTGAGATACTAACTTCACTCACTTCACTTAAAAGAAAAGTTTTAGTAGATTCTGAGATTTATGAATCTGAAAGATCTTTGAGGTCTGGGCACTATTTCTTTACCTTTGCGAGATAGGACCAGTGCCTTGGCAGAGGTCTCCAATCTCCTAGTGCTTTTAATTTTTATATTTCCCCTTGTTGGCGAGTTGTGAGACTTTTTGATTCCCCATTCTTTGCACATAAACAAAACCCTCTGACTATACCATTTAAATTTTGCTGTACATAAAAGCCTACAAATCATGTGTATTCAATGGAAAGTAGACTCTCCATTTGAGAAGCAGCAAAATAGCTTAGGAGATTTTTTCTTTAATTTTCAAAGGCACTGCATACAAACCTCTAGTATTAAGTATTTCCAGTTTTTCAATTGAACTCAACTTTTCATTTCATACATTTCAGAAACAGTGTACTTTGTCAATTCAAAGAAACATATTTAGAGGCAACCTTGATGCTGTTTCACAACCACAAAAAGTAACCACTAACTAATGAATATATGCCATAGTAAAAAATTGACATGTCTGATAGTCCTGTTGTCATACTAGGGCACTGACCCAAAATATGTCAGCATTATTTCATAAAAAGGTTATATCTTGGTTCCTATGGGAATACAATATTTTTACAGGAGATTTTCAAGCCATTGGATTTAGTTTTTATTTACATTTTTGGGAATTGTGGATATATAGAAGCATGGCAGATTTAAGGAAAGCGTAGCGTCTCTGAATACAATCATCGACATAACTCAAAATAAGCATTAAGTTTAGTTGAGAACTTCATATGTTGAACCTCTGCTGATACAAACTAAAGAAAAGAGAGGAGAGTGTTTATGAGGAGGTGCAGCTCAAATATTTCAAGTTATAGATGAACTGTCGGCTTTCTGACAAGACCCACTATATAAACTTTGAACACAGCCTCTCCGGGAGACATCAATACCTGTAAATATTTAATTCAGTGCCTCCGACAATGCATGCCACTGAAACAAATCTTTAGCAGATTGAATTTGAGATAAATAGCACAGAAATATCACAAAGCTGATTTTTTCCCATCATTTTGTCAGTGCAGCCTTGTAGGTGTTCATCTCTCCAGTTTTTACATTTGTGCATTAGCGGTGCCGTAGATATGAGGAGTCTTGAATACCCAGAGGGACTGTAGGAAATGTGTCTTTCTAGGAGGGATAGTGCATTTAGACTTAAATCTAGACAAAAAATTAGACTTAAATACCAATTTATTCAAACAAGCATCAATGTGGAGCGGTGCGTTAGTGTCATAGCCACTCCAGTCCTGCTTGGCAAAAATGATTTGTGGCACCTTGTTCTTCTTGTATCTAATTTAAAATGAGACTAAAATTGCTGTCTAGGTTTTCAGGTGAGCTACTGCTTTCCATTACTACTTTAGTTTAGAAAAAAAAAAACACACACACACAACCCCTGAGCACCTCTTGTTATCCTTTATAACTATCTAACTCTGGGAACTAAGCTAGGAGGTGGTATATGCTTTGTTGTTTTCTTTCCATTGCCTCCTCTAACAAAACTCTCATTGCTTTCTTTGTTGGCATTACCATGGTATTGGTTCTGAAAATGCACTCTCAGAAATATAGTTAACTCCGCCTGGGAAAGCTTATAGGGTGACGTACCCAGTCCCCAGAGTTACATAGTGAGAGAGAACGAGAAGTGCCTGTTCTAGCAGAACTCAGTAACTCTGCTCGATTCTTCTCCGTTTCTGCCTCATTTTCCTCTCCGGAGCTCCCCTGACATTTCAGAGTAAAGCACTATTGTAAATACTCACCAGCCCTGTTGATTCCTGTGTGAGCTTTTGCTTGGTTTTACTTTCGTTTTCCCTCTGCAACTGTACAAAGTTTGTTCTGCCATGGCAAAAATCGAGAAATAAAGCCATCGCTAGCTTGTTGTTTTATTGACTCTGATGTGCTGCCTTCTTGCGAAAATAGAGACTTCCATGACACCAGGTCAGTGCCGCTCATACTCGCAAGTGTCATTTTTGGCCCAGAGACAACACGGGGAGATGCTGGTCGCTTTATTCACCCCACAACAAGTGATTTAACCATCACCCAGACTCCCATACTGTTTATTTAAGGCAAAAAAAGGTACTGAGTTCAGCTGTAAGAGTCTAGCACTAAAATAATTTGGAAAACATCTTTTTTTCAAGGTCCAATCACTACAGTTCTGCTTTAAGAAGTCATCTGGACAGCTACAGGTGATAGAGAATCTCCACAGACATTGTTGATCCCCAAATTTTCACACTTGTCACACATCTTAATGAAAGATAAATGCTGAGATCTAACACATAAAATCATAAAATATTAAGTGTAAACCAAAGCATTTTGCATTCTTATTTTACTCATACATCTCTTAGCATTATAGAGATACTGTACAATACAATTCAACATGCAACTTACTTACCTGCAATGAAGGACACATCAACACTGGTTATTTTTGAAACTTTTATTCACTTAAATTCTCAAGTGTTAAAGCAAGAACAAAACATTTATAATGTCCTTTGGTGGAATTTTATTACACTTTATTAATACTGTATATGTAAACTGATATTCTTTGATGCCAGCACGTTGCCAATACAAAGGAAAATCAACTGCACAACAAAAAGTCAAATGAACAAAAACAATGAATGCGAGAAATGTAACAGAAATAAAGGAAAAAAGATCAACTTTTGGATGATTTCTGTAGATACATTAAAGGTCGCCTTATTCAGTCACAGTTCGGCAAAGATACAAAAGGACTACATGACGTTTTTTTGTTCAAGAACTTGCAAATACATTGAAGATTTTCTATGCAATTCTCATCGGCTCAGAAGAACTATCCTGGGACCATGATCGTGGGAGGGTGTGGTGGAGCTAAGATAAAAAACATTTTGCCAACATAATCAGAGTTCTGAAGAGGAGAAAGGTGGGCTTCATACACTTGTGCATCATCACTAACATCGGACAAAGTAATCTTTCAACCAACAGGGGTTTTTACAGATTCACAAAAGCACAGGTCGGTGGCAGCATGGCGGGACGTTTGAGGAGGTGAGGGGATAGGAAAGAGAGGAGGGGAAGAAAAGAAGGAAGGATGGTAACGAGAGACAAGAAAGATAGAAGAAACGAGATTGTGGGGGGTTTGTGTCTCAAAATGGCAGTCCGGACAGATTCCCTTCGATCCACAATGCACTGACAGCAAAGAATGCTTCCTGTGTGTGTTTTGCTCCTCTTTTTGCTTGTTTATTTTTCGGCGACGCTTTTGCTTTGTAGCGTTCAGCTGGGACACTTCGGTTTTGTTTTGTTTTGTTTTTTTGTTTTTTTTTTAACCGTCTTTTGAGATCTCAAGTCCAGCCAACACTAACTTGCGGAAAGAGAGAGGCGTCCCGAGGGAGGGGAGATCGGCAGCAGCGGCCACCATCGGTTTGTGCGAGACGAGCTGATTGGTCGCAGCTGTTGTTGCCGTGGCGATAAGAGAGGAAGTGAAGAAGTCTGTCATCTTCGGTTATCCCGTCTGGAAGGAGCTCAAGTACCTGGTATGGCTTAGTGGGGAGGGGGATCTTTCTGTTCCTTGCTCATTTTTAACTCTTTTTTTAAATAACATCTGGCATTTTTAAAGTATATGTTTTTTTCTTTATATATTCTTTGAAATTAAATGAAAAGTTTTTGCACTCTGGCACATTCCCGGTATCGTCAGCGCGAGTGTCCACTGGCGGCGGAGAAGCTCATTCAAGTCCCGAAAGCTCATGATTGTTCTTTGTTTAATGGTCGTTGATTATTTGGAAGAGGATGGGCGGGTGGGAGTGGAAGGTCATGGGCGTCTTTAGAGCGGGGCCGGCCAGCAGGGGGCGTCTCTCAGCAGCGCCGAGCCCGACAACAGCAGCAGCAGCAAAACCAGACACATTTTGGTGCAGAGGCTCGGCGTCAGAGGGGCCTGGCCCGAGTTGGCCCCGACGCAGCCGCCCAGCTCTGAGTCACACCGGGACTTCTCGCACAGGACTCCCGTGTAGGCCGCGGGACAGTTACACCGGACGTTGTTGACACACTCTCCACCGTTTTGGCAGCGCAGAAGCTCGTTGTCACACACTCGGGCTGAGAGAGGCACAGGACAAGGAAACAGGAGTTAGAATCAAATGTAATGGTCTTTGCATTCAGACATTAAAACAATACAAATCTGAAAAATATAACATCATTGTCATTTTAATAACTAACTAAACAACTTAACAATTCAATTATTTCTAATGAGTAGTTTTGGGACATTTTATATTACATTAAATGATACTTTCTTACCTACCAGGGGTGTAACAATACAGTTACTATATTGTTTTTTTTTTCCTTTGATACAACAATGAATCAATTTCTAGGTAGTGTATATTGATATACACTGATAATATCGGAAATATTGATATTAGAAATTTGCATGTTATAATAAAACTGGATACATCTTTTTGAATGTCTTAATGAAATAAAATTTATCTCCTCTTCACTCTCTGTGTACTGGACATAATAAATTCCGGCCGTGATGCTGGGGTTGAGAGCAAACTTTTATGATTTTTGACCAAAATTTGCTGTATTGATATGAAGGTGTTAAATTGTATCAAGTCGTATTGTTCTAAATTAACCAAAATATTCTTGGCAAAGGCAAAACAATTCTAATTGATATGTACCATTATTAAAATGTATTGTTACACCCTATTACCCACAGAGACTGTTCTTTCAGCAAAGCATCAGACAACCAAACAAGAATAATCAGTTTCAGTCTAAACTAGACACTTTTTTTTTCTCTAGACCTTTTTATATCAAACACAAGTTATTTAGGACAGTCTTAAGTCTATCTCTGTTAATATTTTTTTTCTACCATTAAACTAAGAAAACCATAAATCTAAATAGTGAGTGCAATAAAGTCATTTGAATGTTGCTGCTAAGCTTAACTGGAAATTTCTTGGTTGGAGGTTGGACTACTACTCGAAAATTGAACTTACCACACCAAAGCTAAACTGAAAAGATATAAACTATGAGTTAACATGTCTACAACAAGATTACTTTGGTTGATTTTGTCATTTTTATTTCCTTAATGTTTTTTGAACAAGTATAAAATCCTAGCTCCTGTGTTTGTAAATCTTCCTGCTCCTTTATATACAAATTGTACATAATACCTCATACATAAGTACTTCATATACTACATACGTGCACTTTAGTTTAACTCATTATTTTCCCTGTTAATTGTGTTTGTCATTTGCGCAAATTCCCTTCTCTTCATCTTGATTTCTTCAAAAGCTGAGCTGATTAAAGCACTTCCACATCAGCTTCGTTACCGCACACACACACAGAGACACACACAAAAACCAAAGCCTGCAAGGCATTCCCCCCAAAAAACAGCAGTGACTTTCCACAAACTGAACGTCAGGTGAAAATTGGTGTATATATTTAGAGCCGGAGACGCCGAGGCCACACTATTCCCAGCGGAGGCAAGCTGTCAAGCAAGCTGCAGGCAAACAAAGCCACCGTACACAAACTAATAAACCAACACGGACGAATAAACAGTGATGAACACAGAGGCCACTTCTGCCCATTTCAGTCCTTTATGGAGCTGAGAGCAGTCCAGGAAACCAACGGGACATAAATATCACAATAACAAATATATAAGGCCTCTTTCCTAACACACTGGAGACAGAGAGTTTTAGCAGTAGTAGTAGTAGTAGTAGTAGTAGAAGTGGTAGTAGCAGTGGTCGTAAAGTAAATTTCTTCTCTAACCTTTAAATAATAAAAGTATTTTTCAGTAGCAATAGTGATAGCAGTAGTAGTCATAGTAGCAGTAAAAGTAGTAGTAGCAGGGGTTGTAGTTGTAATAGTAGTAGCAGTAGCAGGAAGGAAAAAAATACTTCACAATACTTGTAATTGTAGAAGTGGTAGTTGCAATGGCTGTAGTAGTAATAGTAGTAGCAGTAGAAATATAGGCAGTTCTAGTAAATGTTATTACTTATTTTATTTATTTATCATTTATAAGTATTTTTTGTAGTAATTGTAATAGTAGTAGCAGTGATTAGTAGTAGTAGAAACACTAGTAGTAAGAGTAGTAGCAGTAGTGATCATAGTAGTAGTAATGGTAGTAGCAGCTGTTGTAGTTCTAATAGGGGTAGCAATTTTACACTCAATACTTTTAAGGAAAATGTTACTTTTATTCAAGTAAATTTATAGAGCATAAAAGTAGTAGTAGTAGTAGTAGTAGTTGTAGCAGCAGTAGTAACTGTTGTGGGAGTGGGAGTAGTGGTTGTAGTAATAAAATTTTATACTTATTACTTTTAGGGAGCCTTTACTTTTAGAATCTTTAATCTTTTTCAGTATAATAGCAGTAGAAGTAGTAGTTATAGTAGTTGTAGTAGCAGTGGTTGAAGTTGTAACACTTCAGTAGTTTATGGAACCAAGAACAATCCATGAACTCAGTGGGACGTAAATATCACAATAACAAATATATAAGACCTGCTTCCTAATACTCAGCACTCGAGGCATGGCGTCTGTCGGGACCAGACAAACAGGGCTTTGATGGGACGCTTGTTAGGAAACATTGACTCTGCGGATCCTATTTGAGGGGAACTGTTTCGGTGCTGGGACGTTTTGCTTGAGACCACAGCTCACAAATTACCAACGAGCGGATCCAAGTCCCCAACATCTGAACTCTGTCTTTGTCTTTTTCCAAATGACAAGTTGTATCTGTGATTCAGAGGAGCAACCAAAACAATCAGCTGATCAATTAATGAAATAAAAGTTGTGCTGCAGAATGAAGAGTTTGTTTAGACTTTTTCTCTTACTGTAGTTGGAGGAAGATTCAGAGTTCGTTTAGTGAGCGTTAATCAAAGTATCCTACTCTCTCTCAAGTCGAATTATTACAACAAGAAATGAAATTGTGGTGGAGCCAAGTGTTAATGGCAGGATGGTAAAAACATTATACACATGGTGATTTTGTGTTGAATATCATGTTGAATTTGTAAAGCTGTAAAACTGTATTTTCTGAGTAAATTTTCTGAAACATGAGTAAATAACTAGTAAAGCAGTAGTAGTAGTGATAGTAGTCATTAGTTTAAGTATTAGTAGTGGTAGTAGTAATAGTAGAAGCAGTAGTGATAGTTATCAGCAAGTCTAATATAAAGTTTTTAATGCATTTTTTAAAAACATTTTTAATGCTACAAACATACAAATGCAGAAGCTTAAATTGTTATTTGCAAGTATTGTATTTTTTTTTCTAGTTGTTTTTATTTCTTTTAATCCTAAATTGTGTTCTTAGTATTGTTTATTCTGTCTATTTATTGTGCTTTTTTATTTTATTTTTATTTTATTGAACCTGTACGGCACTTTGGGGCAGTAAAGGCTGTTTTTAAATGCACTGTATAAATAAACTTTGACCTTTGACCTTGACCTTGAATACAGTTCATAAAGCACCAATAATGTTGAAATTCAAACATCCGATTTTGGGTAATTTTGTCCCGCTGCAAGCAAACTCTATCCATCCGTCTATCACACTAGTATAGGCCACAAAAATGCTAAACTGTTATTTTTATATACTAAATTTATATTCACAAATAAAAGTAATAATATCAGAAACTTGCTTGTTGGATTCAAATTTAATGCTTTTTAATTATTGTATTGGACCATTTTATTTTCTTGCTACTGGATGCAGATACAAAAATAAATTTCACTGTTGAACTATGTATGACTGTGCATGGGACAAATAAAAACTTATCTTATGTAATGCTGTGCCCTGTTTATAGTACTACTGAAAGTATTAGTGACTACTTTAAGAGGACTTTAGATCAAAACCATTTTTCACTTTTACACAAGTAACATATTTATTACTTTTACTTCTATGTGCGTAATAATAAGAACTTTTACATAAGTACTTTTTCTATCGTGGTTAAATGCTCACAGATAAAAGGAATATTTTGTACTAAATGCTTGGTATAGCACTGATCATGTCTGCATCACTGAGAATCGATTCAAAGGTAACGTCTTTGTGTCGAAAGAGAGGAGTGGGACAGCTGCTGCAGGACGATCTGAAGAAGAGAAGACAGTGAACCTGCTCCAGAGCTGTGTCCTGCACCGTCACTGTCAGACTGAGACAGAGGTCACTGTCCTGGGGCACAGGGGCCATGTTCAGCCTCTTACGCAGGCCTTATGTGTTTCCCTGCTCACTTGTATTTCATCTGTGCTGCGTTATTAAAACATTTTTGCATTATTTCAATCAGTATCATAATATCTGAATCCAGTTTAGATAGAAAGGATTTGTCTAAGTAAAGTAGTATAGACCTGGCCTGAAGAGTTCACCACTATATTTTACAATGAGCACAATAATGATGTATTATTGATGTAAAGTTGTATTTCATGTTCAGTGTCTCGCTCAGACAGACAGCATGGAGCTCAGCGCTGCACAGCTGGTTCACTCGGCTTCAAAGGAAAGTTCGGGCCGCAGCCAACCCCTGTGTGCTCTCTGGTTCATTTGGGCAAATTAAACAAAACAACTCTCTACAATGAAGCGTCAAAATCCGTTCTGAATGAAATAAGTTTTAATAAAGTGGCAAAAAAGGCCATGCAAGATTATGATCAATGTAAAATGTGTAATATATGTCGATGTTGTCTGTCTTTCATGATGTTTTAACAGAGTGCGCCATTTCTTTATCTTGATTGTGGTTATGGTGGTTATAAAAACTTCTTACCTTTCGGCTTCACTGTGTTCAGGAGTCATCAAATCATCTGCGTCCTAGTGTGCAGTGCGATATATTTTAAATGGGTACAGGTTTTATGCCAGATGCCCTACCTAAAACAACCTTCTCCCTTTATCTAGGCTTGGGACAGGCACAAAGAGTACACTGGCTTGTGACTGATGCAGCTGGATTATGATTATGTGATATTTAAATGTCATGAGATGCTAAATTTTTTTTTTTTTTTTTTATTAACTGTAGCCCATATTTTCTAATTGTGTTGCACTTTTTGAATTAATTTACTGAAATAAAAATATTCACATTTACTGAGATTGCCTGGTAGCTGTGTTATTTTTGTTAATACATATTTATTATTTTTATTATTATTATTATTTATTTATTTTTGCATTATAAAATGTTTAGATAAAATCGCAACATTTTAGTAACTTATAGCAGTGGTTCCCAGCATTTTTTTTATTTTGTGTACCTTTTGGACTTTTTCTCACACCTCACTCATACATATTGATGATTCTCCAAAAAATGTTCATTAAAAACGTCTGCGTTTTTAGTACCAACATATTACTTTTAGTTTATTGTACGAATGACCTCTATTAAAAAAAGCAAATAAAAAAATAAAAATAAATAATGATCTGCCTTCATTTAAAATAAACATGTAAAATAAAAATAAAAAACTCCTGTTACATTTGCTATTTTTTCATGAATATTTACTGTTAAAAATAAACTTTAAAAATGTATTTTAATAAAAATAACCATTTTAATCACTCTCCTAGTAAACCTAAAATTTGTGATAAAATATTATAATAACCAGGCAAAGGGGTCTTTTGTCCCGGGCTTCAGGGTCAGAAGGGCCCAGAAATGGTCCCTCTTATTATATTTTCTATAATAGGGGGCCCAAGTGAAGCCTTGTTGCCCCGGGCCTCAGCAAACCTGTTGACGGACCTGATAATAATAATCTTTAGCAGTTTTGCCTCCTTGTTAATGAGAAACTTGTCCTACTTTTAATAATTCAATATAAAATGACAACAAATGTTTTCTTATCATCTTGGAAGTGTACCCCCTGGAAAGAGCTTGAGTACCACTAGCGGTCCCCCCACCCCTGGTTGAGAAACACTGACCTATAGCACCAACTGAAGCCAAAGCCATGCAGCTGTCAAATCCATTGCTTTGTACCTCTTCCTGCAACAGAAATACTAGAAACGCGTCTATAAACTGACTGTAAGTTTGCCATCAAGCACAAAACAAAGCCATGACAATTATTGGAGACGCACTGCTGTGAAGGAGAGCGACGAAAGCCCAGACAGAGACTCGGAGGTGGGACGAGCTCTGCTGAAATCTTCACACCTTCATCTCTACACATGAACCACTTCCTCCAGATGTAAACAGAGAGGCACTAAATGACGAGATTTGTGGCGTTTGCTTTTGATATGAGTGATAATATTTGGAGAGCTAGGTGTGCCTGTGTGGGACTGTCATGTGTTTGATGAGAGATTTGAGTTTTTAATTGCGTTCTTCAGCCCTGCATGCACAAAGAGGTTTATCCGTGCGCATAAATATACTGCAGGAGAAAGAGGAGACAGAGGCACAAGGTCACCAGAAGTTTTCAAACTATTTCCACTGTGAGCAACTCAGCGAGAAGAGACACAGAGCTGTATGTGACAGTCAAAAATGGCCGACAGTCCTTTTATCAAGCCACGCATTTTTTAGCACAGGGAAAATAAAACTGAGCAATCCTTGGTAAACCCTTATGAATAGTTAACAATATAGCAAGTACCCAGAGTCTGTACTAAGTAAAAGTACTGTTATTTCACTTTTACTATTACTACTACTGCTACTACAACTACTACTACAACTACTACTATTTTTGAGTTTTGTGGCCAGCTCAAAATCTCAACTTTTTAACAACAGATATTTTTTTGTTCACCTAATTTGGTGTTCATATGTCTAAAAACTTTAAATTTTACTCACTATCATTATTTTTTTACTCATCTTACAGCCAACTTACTATCCATTGTTCAAAATTATTTTGTTAAATTTAGTATGTTTAGTTTTTATTGTTATCTATAATAATACTTTTCCTGAACAATGGATAGTAAGTTGGCTGTAAGATGAGTAAAAAAATAATAATACTGAGTAAAACTTAAAATTGGAAGTTTTTACATCAAATTAAGTGAACAAAAAGATTTTTGTTGTTGAAAACTTGAGATTTTGATTTGGCCCCAAAACTCAAAAACCTTGAGGGATCCTTTTGCCTTGAGTTGTTGCAGCATTTTTTTTACAGTGTAGTTTAATACAATATAGCAAATACGTAAAGTAAAAGTACAACTACTACAACAACTACAACTACTATTACCACAAGGAACTGCTGCCGTTTATACTGCCACTACTACTTATACCATTACTACACATGCTATTACTATTACTACACTGTAAAAAAAAAAAAAAAAAAAAAAAGCAGAAGTTCAACTGTTTTTTCTTCTTTAATTTTTAAGTTTTACTCACTATCATTATTTTTTTATTCATCTTTCAGCCAACGTACTATCCATTGTTCAGAAAAAGTATTATTATTGATAATAGTAATAAAAACAATTTTACAATTTTATTTTAACTTCATTTGAACAATGGATAGTAAGTTGGCTCTAAGATGAGTTAGATGAAAACATAAATTAGTAAAAAAAAAAATATATATATATATATATAAATAAATATATATATATATTATCTATAAATTATGAATATATATATATATATATATATATATATATATATATATATATATATATATATATATATATTTGTTGAAAACTTGTGATTTTGAGTTGGCCCCAAAACTGGTCAAAAATGTTAAGTCATGTAATGATTATAAGTATTTTTATGTCCAATTACCTCAATATAACCTTACAATTCCTACAACTTAAATTGCAAAAATACATGTAAAGCTCAATAAAGAAGAAGTAGTTTAATAAAATCCTTGGTAAACACAGGAATAGTGAATATTTCTGATACTATAATCAGTAAGGAATAACTCGTACAGATAATGAAGTAACGTCAAATACCAATGCACTCCACACCGGAGCTAAACCTCACACCACAACTGCTGTTTACACTCATGTTGCTTTTTACAACTTCTCAGGAACAACCACCGTGGGGCGCCCCTCGAAGGCATACGGGCGTACGTGGTAAAATATACCATTTGCAGTAAAAGTGTTAGACCCTCGGAAAAAAATCCTCTGCGTTCTCACACACCACACGCCGTTCATTCACAGCAGATAAAAATAACCAAATAATAATCTGTTGGCCCTGTGAGCTTGTAGTTTGTGGCTCTTGTAACTCGCGTATATTACCACGATATATATACACCAGGGGTACAAGCAGATGCCTTTAAGTGCAGACACAACAACACTGCAAACATTAGTCAAAAACACCACATTTAAATTAACAACCATCTGTTTACAATGAAATTACACTCTCAATACACTGAATTTTAATATTATGTTTAGCAAAGAAACTATTTTTATAAGTCATCAACATAAACAGTTTTAATACAACATTTAAACTATGGAACAAGTATAGAGATAAAATGGATTTATCAATATTAAACAGCAAAAGGAATCTTAAAATAGTTTTGCTTGGAAAATATATTGCAAATGAAATAATATGACTAAATATAAAGGTATAACATAGTACAGATATGATATAGTACTACTATAAATGAACAGTATTATAGTGATTTTTTTGTAAGTAATGGTGTGGAAAGAAAAGGGAAAGCCTATCTGAATTGATGTAGTAGTGCTTTTGTTGTTGTTGATTTTTTTGGTTGAATTTTTCTGACATTTATGACTTTATTTATGAATCCAAACAGGGCTATTTGTTTCTTAATAAAGCTGTCGATGGCACATGCTGGACTTTTTGCTGGACTTTGGGGCGTGGCTTTTAGGAAGTTTTTATAGGTTCTTGACACACGCCGTTACATTTTTTCTTTCATGTATATTGTTTGTTTTCATCATGTTTTCTTAATGTGAATATATAAATTAGATTTGTTTCCTCTAACGAATTATCCTTATTTGTTTCTATCTCATGGCCAAGTTAATTTAATATAGCAGCAATTTATGTACAATCGCAGAGTACTGGAGCCTGTCCCAGTAACTATGCTATGCACCAGGTTTAACATGGTGCTAATCTTTTCCCATTGAAGCCTCTCACCTCACTGCCAGCTAAAAATGTTATTGCCCTCCTATAAACGTTTGAAAAGCTTTAGCTCATAATCATGTCATCTCATAATGTTGTGGCGGCTTATTTAGGGCGCCATTGTTAGCCAGGACAGAGATTAATAGCCAGCTACAAGAACCTTGTGCTAGAGCGTTATAAATGTATAATAAATCAGGTGTGGTTACAAGCATTATAGCACAAAAACAATGAACTGTTGGTTAAATGCCAATTAGCAGCATATAGTGAGTGAAAATTGAAAGAGCTGTGTTAAAATGGCATCCTTACTCATTATGACAGATCCAAGGCAGGTTTTCGATCTCTAATGTGACAATAAAAAACTATAAAATGATCAAAATGAACATACTGGAAGCAGGGGCAGATCTAGAGGAAGGATAGGAAGGATAATGGATAATTTAAGGTGTGGCAAATTAATACATTGCTAAAATTTCAACTACAGAGAAATAATGGGGTAATTATTAATATATGCCACCAAGAAAACATTTTGTTGTTTAATACAGGGGAAACTTATAGGTTACATTCATTTCATTTCTCTCAGCAATGTCAAAAAATGTGCCAATGTCTAAAATGGCAGCTTTATTCATGAGATAATTATTAGAGAGATTAAGTTGTACTACTCACTGGTACAACAGCTGTTAGTCCAGGAACTGTGTCCATCAGAGCAGCAGGTGTAGCTTTGCTGTTTATTCTCAGTCAATCAAGTTTTTTCTTGTCTGACTACAGAGTAAAGCTGTTAAACATCAGAGTTTTCCTCATAAATGCTGACCCAAAACAAAATTTGTGATTTCTTGTATTCCGTCTGCAGGTGGGGTGGCTTCAGGGGTGAAGGGCTCTTTTAGAGGAGGCAGCTGCCCCCCTGTGCCACCCCTCTAGATCTGCCCCAGACTGGAAGCAGATATAGTGACCATAATCATATTTTTAGGAGAGTCCAGATAAGTCTTTTTATGTATAAGTAGCTGTATTTTTGTATATGCACTTGCTGTTAATGAGAAAAGAGAATTTAATTTATTGCAACTGAATTGAATTTCATTTCATTTCATTTACATCCTTTCACGAGATGGCAAGACCCAGTGCTTTATGTGCCAGTCCCAAGCCCAGATAAATGAAGAGTGGTGTGCAAGAAGGGCATTTAGCATAAAACAAAGGCCACATTAATAAACAAATCAGTGCTCACTGTGGAGGCAGATAATTTGCAGTGACAAATTCTTAAATGTTTTGCTTTTTCCTTAATGTTCAAGAAAATATTCCCCAAAACTTTGTGTGTGTGAAGAACCATATTTCTTGTTTAAAGTAGAAGCTTTTGAGGACTTTTGTCCAGGTGGCACAAGTTTGATTTGAACAAACAATGAAAAATTGGTGACATTTAAAAGTAGGAAAACATCACAGTGCATGCTTTGTATTCTAGCCAGGGGGAAATCCAAATATATAAAAAGAGCAGACAATAACAAACGAGCTGGAAGTCAGAATAAGCCGCATTCCCCTTATCAAAATGTTGGTGTTGGCTGACATTGTCCTGTTTTGGACTGGCATGGGGTGAAGGCTTTTCAAACAGACCACAGGCAGCGTGTACACCGGTCAATATTGACTCAGCTGTGGTGCTGTTGGTGTGGGACATGGTCGAGTAACAGAGTCGCAGAGCTGCATGCATCCTGCCAGGCCATTGAGGTTTCTCTGTTTAAGTCCTATAGGGCACGAGCTGACATTATATTGTTAACACAGCCACAGCAAAAAGCAGGAAGTGAATCGAGCGGTTGAGTAAAACGGCTCAGGTCATGTCCCAGGGTTATGTCTGAACAGGTCGCATTCACAAAACTGTACAGGACTAAAGTGTGAGACTGAGAGGGAGGCAGACAAGAAGTATATGGAAGAATCTGAAGTGTTTGCAGGTTTACAGTCACTAGACACTGATCAGACTGAGAGAGCCACAACTACAATGTGATAAAAAAAATCTGATGGAGGCTAATTGGAAAAATGCCTGGCCTCTACCTTATAGATTTGTTTTAATAAGCTTCATCATTAAATACAGTATATACCCCTCTAATTATCTATGGTCAAAATATACAGACATAGATACTAGATGTACAGGGTTCATATACTCACAGAAAACCTGGAAAAGTCATGGAATTTTAAAGTGAAATTTTCAGGCCCTGGAATTTTATATTTTGGTGAAAAGTTATGGAAATGTAAACAGTCTAAGTAACATTCAACCCCTTCTAGTTAAACCTGCACCAGCCTGCAGATGATTACTTTATATCTTAATTTACTTTTTAAAAATGTGTTCTGAACCAACTTTCCAAGCATAATTATCTTTTAATCACTGGTGTGTAGGCTATCAGTCAATAACATTAGCGGAATACTATGTTTCTAAAGGAAGAGCCCCAAATGAGAAGAGCCCCACTGGACATTTTGAATACTATTTATAAGTCATTTCAGTCATTCAGGTCTTGAAGATTTTGTCAAAGGTTTTGCGAAAGTCATGGATAATTCTTGGTAAAATGTGTATGAACCCTGGATGTAATTTCTGTGAAATAGAAAATTAAACTTTAATTAATTTATTTTATTGTTTTACCTTCTCACTGAAAATGTGGATGGATTTAGAATAATTTGTATTTACAACAAATAAAAAACATAACATGTTACAATTGAATCCAAAACTGTAATAGTGTGCTTGGATATTAAAAATTATTTAATAAATAAAATTACAAATGTAAAGATGTTATTAGAACAATTTCACATTCACAAATCAGAAACACAAACATCTTTATTGTATGCATATTATTCCTACATTAACATTTACAATACAGTAATAGATGATGTAAAATTATGTCAATATGTACATATTTTAAAAAAAAAAACAATAACAAAACAGTATTACTCTATATGGCTATGTTAAAAACAAATATTCAAACAAAAAATCTACAAAAGCACAGGAGCTGATTTTTTTTTTTTTTTTTTTTTTTTTTTTTAAGATTTGGGTCCACCACCTCACTATATGACATTTTTATGTATATTCTATTAAAAAACACTAATGCGCACTTTTGAAAAAAAAAAAAAAAGTAAATTACATTTCACATTTCTTTGTAGTCTATGTCAGATATTTTTATTTTATAGGGTGATGAGTGTTGGTTGCTTAGGGCCCCAAGAGTCACTTCTGACAAAAAAAAAAGAGGATTGTCGGTTACGGTTGGTGGTCTCTCGGTCTGATCATCTGTGGTGACTGTAAACCACACACAACATCTGAATACTGACACTTTAGCAGCAGATTCTGCCATAAAATGTTTGCCTGTCTCCTCAATCTCACACTGTAGGCCAATAAAATGTTAGGGTCATGTGAATGAAAGTTTTTGTTGCTGTGCCGTTTTGCGCAGTGCAGCAAGAGAAGTAAAGGAATCAGAAAGAAAGCAGAGAAGAAAGCTGAGTTAGAGTCCGGAGCTACAAAGGAAGAGACGTTGGTTCTACTTACATTTGCAGCCATTGTCCCACAAATATCCGGGCAGACAGTCCTGACACTTGGGCCCTGTTGTGCCCTCCTTACATATACAAAATCCTGTGCCATTACATCGATCACTGACTGAGCCAAAGGGATTACATTTACAATCTGGAAAAACAGAACACACACACAGAGGCTGGAGAGGCACTTTCGACTTGACCCTGCAACATTTTCCATCCTCCAGTCTGCCCCAATAAACTTTTACTGTTACATCAAAATGCTACCATTTCAATTGTAATGGAGACAGAATGAGAAGAAAATGACTGAATATAGATGAGTTTATATATTCAAATTAGCTTTTTTTTTAGGAGTAATCACAATTTACATTTCTGCTAAACAACATGCAATGAGCAATTATGCAAAGCACTACCAGTAGCTTTGTATTTCAGATGGTCATTATGGGCTATTTCTGCACATGCTGTATCTAAAACTGGAGTCATTTAGGCAGAGTTTAAGAAAAGGAGGTGAGAAAAGAGAGAAGCTGGTGACAGGAAGTGTAATGAGCAGAAATCACATGGAAAAAGAAGACATGAGGCAAAGAATGGCAGTACATTGAAATGGGCATTGTAGTAGCCTAATATGTTCTTTAAACTGACTAATTCTTCACACATTTCTCAGCCTTTGAAAATCATTTTTTTTTTTTTTTTTTTTGAACAATGAGTGGTACTTGTGAAAGGTTAATTCATGACACTGAGTAAGAATTGGCAACAAAAACCTCAGAAATAGTGGATTGTGGGTCAAGGAGGTCTAAAAAAAAAAAAAACTTGAAATGCTGGAATTCAGCTACAACTACAGAGTGGAGCTAGAAATTAATAATCAAACTATTTAAACATTTGAAAGTGGCAACAAAGTTGGACACCTTTGCAGACTGGTTGTTCGTAAAGACATAATTAAGTTTAAAAAAGCCAAAAAAACACCTATGTACAAAGTCTAAGTCTAAAACGTTATCTATATCTAACTATTTCCCAAAAATGTTCAGCTAAAATGAATATATTTCTTGTCATTATCTGATTGACAAAATAAAATACATCGACTTTTTAATATCTGTTAAAAACAATATGACAAGACATTTTAAAAGACGCAATCTTGTTTTTCTTTTATGAGCCCCGGACTCTGTATAGTCACTGTTTGTCTTCTGAACTGAACATGGCCTGTGTTTGAACAAACTCAAATCTGAACCAAGTTTTTCTGTGTAAGAACGGTTGCATTTGCATTGACGATCGAGGACTTGCATTGAAATACAGAATTGCACTGCTGCCATGTCTGGTGTTCAGTAACTATTCACAAGTACCACTTCTAACCCTGCTTCACCTAAAATACATTTAAAGCTCCCTGTAGACCTTATTGAACAAGAGGACCTGCTCATTAGTTAAACCTGTCTGCGCTGACCTTCAGTTCTCCTCACCGCAGTCAAAGTGACACCGGTTTTGACAGCCTTCCACCGTCACATTGCACCTCGCGTCGGTTCACGTGGCCCCGGCCCGGTGACACCCAGGGGTCAGGCATGAGGACAGGGGTGACGTCCAGTGATAAGTGTGTGTGCGCGGAGAGTCGGAGAGGGCTGTGGTAACGCCTGGGTGAGTCTTAACGCCTTGTGACGGGTTTCAGCTGCTGCTCCTGGGGCCACTTCATGGATATGACATATGCACTCTCGTGGCACCTCTGACTAGTGACATTTCCCTCAAAGCTCTTGTTGCCTGTCAGAGTCGGCCCCTCCGGACTCACCAAATGCACCTGGCACTGCACTGCGAACACACTCTTCACATGCTAGCATTCCAGTCCAATGGGGAAGCCAACTAGCGCCTCAGGAACTAAGCTATGTGCAATTTTCACACGTTTTATGCACAAAAGAGAAACAGACGACGGCAAGGCTGAATGCTCTTCAAAGGTCATGGCCAAATCTGCAGAAACACCCAATTTTAAAAACAGCTTTTGACTTTAACTTTGCATAGCAGCCTTCACAGTTCAAAAGCAATTAATAGTGTTTTGAATATAACAAGATTTTTTTAAGTCGAGCACCTGAAGGCATTTTTTTTACTTTTTAAAAGCCTGAAATAGTTCGGACTGAAAGGGAATCATGAACAAGGCTCAAATCAAATCCTGGAGATTTGATTGGGTCGTGTAAAAGGGCGAGTGTGTTTATGACGTGCAGGCAGACATCGAGGACAGTTGGATCGGACCGACAACTTCCTCATGTGCTGCGGACGATGAGACGGAGACAAATTGCATTAGACAGTTGTGTCATTTCTGTAGTAGTGCAAACCTTGTCTGATCAGCTGAGAAGGCAAAAGTAAAGTGCATATTATATGACTGATAAAGAGCTATGATCATTTTGTTGAGAGCATTTAATTAAACTTTTTTTTTTTTTGCTTTAATAAAATATTTTTGTAATGCCAGAAGCTGAAAGCTGTTCATGCTTTCTGAATTACATATTTATCACTAATAATATAAATATTATCAATACATGTGACAAGACTACAGTGTCCCAATATATACTAAATGCTTCTTACAAAGACATCAGTGTTTCTGAGTAATGTACTTTAAAAGGGTTTTGACAGTGGATTTCTTACAGTCTTTCTCTGAGTTATGTTATGATAATGGTCAGATGGTTTATACAGGTTTAGACATAGGGTTACAGGCAAACCATGTCAAACCAGTGTTTCTTTTTAAAATTAGAAACACATTTGGGCAGAGACTAAAGTGACCTTTTATCCTAATCTTATCCATCTAAATGGCTGTCTCTATTTAAATCTACAGGAGCTGAATTTTCATGTAAACCTCAATGAAATTCATGAATGACATGGTGCAAAGCTGAAAAATAAATAAATACACTGATGTGGTGAATGTGGTTGTTAAAAATCATAAAGCAAGACACTAAAAGTGGACAAGAGTGGACAAGCGTGAGGTGAGGTTTTGTCTCAAGGACAAAGAGGACAGTGAGGACAGAGGAGTGAGGAGTGAAAGGGAGCAGGGATTTGGGGACTGACCTATGCACACATTTTCATCGTCCAGTTCGGCCGAGGCATTGCGGTAGTAGCCCAGCTTGCATAGCTGGCAGTGCTGCCCCCTAGTGTTGTGCTTACAGCTGACGCAAATGACGGTGTTTAGCAGCTCGATGTAGCTGCATCGGTTGGAGTGGCCGAAGCATTCGCAGTCTTGCATAGAAAGTTAAGAAGATAGAGAAACAGAGAGAGAGAGAGAGACGCGATAGAGGTGTGGAAGTTACTGCGAGTGCTGCGGCGGAGGGTTAGCAGAGTCTGAGCGAGGCGCCATGGCATGCAATGTGGAAAATGGGTTTACAAATAAGAGAAAGTATCTGATGATTAGTCTGTCATGAAGACAGCCAGAGTTAGGAAACACATATCACATAAAGCACAGCATTAGTAGGACTTTGGAGTGGTTAGATCACGTCAAGCACAACACAACAACAGGAGGCGAAGGAGGATCCGACATGATGGCACACACACAACACAACCAAATACACCACACGGCGTTAGGCAAGTCGGACATGGATGAGATGTAGCTGGAAAAACCAGGGGGCAACATGGGGCTTGTTGTGTTAGTGAGATTTAAAGAAATGTATGAAATGTCGATTTTGTTGTACTGAAACTCTGTAATGAAATGCATGAGAGCTTGTCCAGTGATACAGAACTGAATCTATACTCTCTGTTAAAGTACAGGGTGTGCAGAAAGTGTGATAGAAGTGAAGTGGTATCACTTTTTGCTGTAGCTGCAGCCTATGCTTATGGCATCTGTTCCACCAAAGTTTGCTTACATTGAACTATATAACAGCAATGACACACACAGCACAGCATCTAAACACCTGACCTGGGTTTTAAACTTTTGCAAAATGTTTAGGGCATATTTTTTGTCTTATTTCAGTAACTAGTATTGTCTAGAACAGTGGTTCCCAAACTTTTTTGTCTTGTGTACCTCTGGCCTTTTGATTATACCATAACCACCCCCTCCACTATACAGCAGGTGTTCATTAGAGAAAAAAAAAAAAAAAAATCATGGTCATATAAAATATATGACAACAAATTATTAATGTAAATAATTTGAATTGCCATTCTTAGACTTTAATTGTAATTTCATTTTTTCTTTTAAATTAAAATTCAAGATAAAAAAATCTATAAAACAATACAGAATAAACAGTATGCCTTCCAATTAACAATAAAATACCTTTTTATTACATTTAAAGGAAAATAAAAATTATAGGAATGACTCCACCTTACAACAGAAATGTCCATGTGTTGATTATCTTGATTACCTGGAAATAAATTATGAAATAATTCCAGGTGCCCCCTGCAATGAGCTTGCTTACCCCTATGGGTCCTAGTACCCCTGGTTGGGAAACACTAGTTTAGCCCACAGTAGATTATATCACAGTAATTGTTTAAGTTTTGTGTACCATCTGTTGTAGTTAGAGAAAAATGCTCTAAATGCTTTCTCTAGTATTTGCTAATTGATTTTTTATTCTGAACAACATGAAGTAGATACAAAGAGTCCCATTTTGTATGCTACATATGTGAAAGATACAGTCAGACCAGACTACCCAGTACACAGTAGAACTACTCTAAAACAGAGTTATTTTACTAACAGTCCACACTGTGACTTGCAGCTGTGCGAGTGCTCGTCCTTGTTGGCGCTGAAGTGTTGTGTCATGCTAAATTAGATCTATGTGACTTGAATCTGGAGCGAAAAAGCCAGAGCTGGAGTCTATGACAGTCGGTGGCAGCTCTGCCCTGAGGTGTGCCGCCCCGGATCGCCTCTCTCTGAGTTAGGATCAGTGGCCCGCGCTGACTGACCACTGACAACATGTGTCACTGTGTGGACAGATGCAACCCTTAAGATTCACTGGCAAGTGTTCAAACTCAAACCACATGGACCAAGCAAAAACAGAGGAGAAGGCGGACGACAGCTTTATTCCAAGGGATTTTGGTTATTAAGAAAGTGTATTGAGGTCAGGTCTCAGCGTCCGGCTGCTAACAACCCAGCAAAAATAAGGAAGCCGCAGTCGCTGTATACCTTTTCACCTGCCGCAGAAAGCTTTTCCTCCAGAGTTAACCACCAAGATCTTGTGCATTAGATGAGTAACTTTCACAGACTCTCAGAAGACAAATAATCTCCCCTTTCCAGAAATAGGCTAAGGTCATAAATCATGCACGCCCAGGGAATAAAACGTCTTCAGTCTCGGAAGCATGGTCCCCAAAAATAGTCGTAGCCTCAAACACCCACTTTATTTGCAGGGAAGAAGATATGATTCCAAGGGACTTTTATAGTGTTTAGAAACAATCGCATAGATGAATGAATCCTTAATGCGCCTTGAGCCATCTGTCGAGCACTGAGCTGGAAGGATATGGACGCCGAGTGCCCGAGCAGTGTTTAGTACGACAGGGTCAGGGGGCAGGATACAGCACGTCATACAGTGAGAGGGTTGGGTGTCATCGAGGGGGCAATGTAAAGAGTTCCTACCTCGCTTGCTGTTTGCAACGTGGACACTAGGGGCAGTGGACAATGCAACTTGAGGAGCTACTAAAACAAATTAAAAGAAGAAAATCAAACAAAAAAAGACATGAAATTGTAATTAAACATAAAACATGTATAATACCAAGCATTGAGTTCTTTAACAAATGTTCAGTCAAAAGAAAGAAACATAATAAGCAATAATAATGATGAATGATGGCATTGGAAAATAAAGTGTGATTTTGCCAAGTGAAGCTGTAAACTGTAAAGCTGTTATAAATGCCTTCAATGCCGAACAATACAGATCTTATGGTCGCTCTGTTACGGTCCGTTTCATTAACAAGTGCTAAGTATAATTCAAACCCTCTGAGGATGCCTCCCCAGACAGGCACTATCCCCCGACAAACCACTCTCCGCTGCACTGGAGGCCAGCCAACAGCGCCCACTCCATAAATCTGTGCACAGGAGCGTGGCTAAGGAAAAATCGGCTCGCACTGAACACATCAATCCCTCCTTTTCTTTACGGTCATAAAACAAACAGTAGGGTAATAGAAATAATAGGCCAAGCCTCGGCTATTATATCTGCTGTCACATACGCCGGGTGCACTCAGTGGCCATTGTGAAAAAAACAGATCTAAGCGTTTTGTGCGAGTTATTGGTCAAATACTGTGATTCATACTGTACAGAGAGCTGAAGAATTGGCTCAAAGGAGGCTCTGTGGCGTATTAAAATTTCATGTGTATGTTTAAATGCACACGTTAAGAGTAATTCAGTGTAGCAGGTTGGAACCTAAGAGACCTACAAACACATGGAGTCCTCTACAAGTGACGTAATCAAATGTGCCCTTGGAAACATTTTTCCAAAGCACAAAACTAAAAACATTTCCCAAATCTGATAGTAAGTTAACTTAATAGAGTTTGTGCTAATTGATGGATTAAACCTACAACAACTACTTGTATTGTGATCTGCCACATCTCTGTAAAATTTGTTCCAACATAAAAAATCTGTAAAATGTCTAGCCCAGGGGTTCCAATGTGGGGCCCGCGAAAGCACTCCCCTGGGGCCCCCTTAAGTTGTCTACATTAAGTAAATCTAAAGAAATTGAGTTAGAAATGAAGTACAGTTAATCCTTGTTTAAAAATATTACTCTCAAACTATTTTTAGCCATTGTTTTTTGCAATGTTTTATAGAAATCTATGGAGAAAAGCATAACATAGTATTTGGGATTGGGATTTTTGGAAATTTAAGGGTTCCGTGACTCTCTTGACTTTGGGAATGGCTGGACTAGCCAATAGCCTATAATGCTATTTTTATACTAATTACAGTATATACTACAGCAAATAAGCCAGCTAAATGTCAAAACACTTTTGACAATTTAATGCTAATTCCTCCATGGAAAAAGCACTATGGTCTGCTTGGCTTATGGCACAATCCTTTCCATACTGACCCCTAAAGGTTTCTCTGTCATTGCAGCTTTCTAGTTTATTATTGTTAGTGAGTGGTTGTTGTCAGTGAAAGTAAGGACTCCCTTGTATCATGCACAGATCTAAGGATTGTCTCACTCTTGCCTCATTGCACTGATTTTGGCCTTAGTGTGGTCCACAACACTGTACAAACCTCCAACCATGACCAAGTCTTGACCATTTTAACCAATACAATCTATGTCAACCAACATCTTTTCTAACTATAAAAACAAGCCTGTAAAAAAGTGGTTTCATAATCTTAGATGCCTACCTTCTTTTCGGTTAGCGACACCTAGCGAGGAGACATTCGGCCGAACTGCGTACAATTGAGAGAAACCAGGTGTTATTCAAGTGCACTTCTTGTGTGATGCACTATAATACAGATAATAAGTCTACAGGTTATAGATAAATATATAAAGGGGGGTATAAGGGGGGACTACGTGGCAGTGGACACACACAACTGGAGACACGGACATGTCCAGCAAACCGTAAAGTCAATCGGGATAAACAGCAAGAACAATGGGGCAGGGCTGACATGGAACGAGCAAAATGCATCCAAAGATCCATTATTGGAGAGAGACGTAAATGTCATTTCTTGCTGTATATGTGTATGACAATGGGAATGATGAGTGAACACAAAATCCAAAATAAGCAAAAACACCTCTTTAAGTTGGTGGATCTGAACTTCAGCAAATTAAGATGTCGGGGAGCATTGTGTTTAATTCATCACATTGACTATGTAATCAATATCTCATTACGGTGTATTTCTGGTGGAGGAATAACAATGAATAAATAATGGCAGGTGTGGGGACTTGGGGATGGCGGACCGCTGTGGGTAGCATAACCTCATAATTACATACAAGGCGGTATTTCCGTGTCAGGGAAATACTGTGGTTGTAAATGGAGAGGATTACGGATAAGTTTTCCTCGTCGTGCCCCTTCATCTTTGCACTTGATCTTTCTGTCCTTTCGCTATTGACTCATGAATCATGCAATCTCGGGTAATTAACGTCCAGCCGTGACTTGGCCAGAAGCCTGTTATGCTAACTATGTGTGTGAATGGAGAAAATGACGGAGAAATATACAGCATTTAGGCTGGCAGGATATGACCTCAAATCAATATGATGATTAAATGAACGGTTTATATTGAAGTACGTTGGTGTTAAACTCTTGAATACAGACATTTGGACTATTTAAGGGTATTTCCTAAACTGAAAAAATGGGGCTGCAGAGGTGGAAAATAACTCAAAATAGTCCCTCTTCTTATATTAGCTCTTATAATGGTGAAGCCTTCTGGCCCTGGGCCCCAGCAAGTTTGTCAGCGGGCCTGAGTCAAAGTATTTTTTGACCTCAGTAGCAATGAAAGTAAAAAGCTCACTTTGCCATCAGAAGGTAACTGGTTGAACCCTTTAAGTAGTATTAATAGTAATTTGTACTTTACGGGAATACTTTTTTTTTTTTTTTAACTCTAATAATAACTGTTTGTTTGATAAATTTACTTCTTCTTATTTCCTTTTGGCCCAGAGTTTATCTAGGCTTCAATAAGACTTCAATCAGACTTTAAAACATCTTTTTGAGACTGTTATTAAAGAAAAATAAGACCTATTACGTGAGCATGCTGTGTACAAAAAGCTGAGCACCGCTGCATTTTGGTAAGAAAACGTCTAAGCTCTTGTATTGGCAGCGATAATATGGCTTTGCATTTAAGTGGACATTTTAGGTAATTGCATCAAATGTGTGTGACATATTTGAGACTTAGTAGCCTGCAAATTTAAGTCCCTAGTTGAGTAATGTTATTTTGAACTAACAGTACATTTAGAAGAGATTTTGAGTATTTTTTTTCCACCTCTGATGAATGCCCCCTCTAAAATGATCATGCCTTTCATTGTTTAAATTCTTCTTCAATAATCTGTTTTCTCTGACCACATTGGGGTTAAATAATAGATTAGCTTGGCTGGTCTTCACAGTGACAATTTTAGTTTATTGATTTCCTAAGTACTCAACAAAAACTGCACTGTCTATTGTTTTATCTTTTATGTTTTGTGCACCAAAGTGTTTCCCAATTGATCCTACTAAAATAATCTGGAAATAGCAATAATAGCTACATCTCTATTGGGATACAGATAGCCTCTTTGAATGAATCATAATTTAAGTATTTTATCTAAACCACACTGTCCAGATCTGTAACATCTAACTGGAAAAGATCATTTTTAGTTTAGTTTTTCTTTTTAATTGATTGGTTGCATTACACACGTCTAAGCCTCTTATAATTATTTTCTTATGGGATGTGTGCAGGTAAGCTGAGCTAAATGAGCGCTGAAGGATTTTAATCAATGCCATAGACATAATGAAATGCAATCTCACAGAGGCTGGATTTCTTTTATATTAATTTTGCTTTAATGGTCCACATTAGGTGATTCTGCGCGGCTTAATAAACTTGAAATAGGAATTGAGGAAAGTCAATAAGGAATTCAATTAGGCCTACCTTCGAACAACAACATGAATAGTGGAGAGCTGTATTCTTGACATTAGCTTTGTTTCTTTTACATCTCAAGGACATCGGACAGACATGACGTAAATAAACAACTGAGGGTGCGTTCACACTGTGGGCAAAAGTGGCCCAAATCCAATTTATCGTGTCAGAAAATGCACAATATATGCATTTAATCATTAATTAAGTGTGTGATTTAAAGGTGTTGAGTAGAATTAGGACAAAATGTAATAAAAATGTTTTTGAACACAACTAAGTTACAAGTAATCAACCAACTTTAGGGCTTTTCAAATTATATAGTTTTAGACACATATCAAAAACATAAAATAATATCTTAATGAAATTCATGCTATTTCTGATTGGCCTGCGTACACTAATGTTGTTGTTGACTCTTTTGGCTGCTCCCATTTTCATAGAAGGATCGCCACAACAAATTAATTAACTGACAGATTTTTACGACAGATGCCCTTCCTGACACAACTAGGCACATACTGTGACTGCAGATGTTGGCGCCCTGGGGTAGACTTAAACCCCATTACCCCATTAAAAATCAGATTTGATCTTGAAATGCTTGAAAATATTTTTACTGTACATTCACCAATTAAATGTGTATCACAAGACATCTATAATTCAAGGTCACTGCTATTTAAAAGTAATGTTGAGAAACCAAAATTCGTCTAGAGTCATCCACACTAACAAATCTGATTTTGGTCACTTTTTACTGCAGTGTGAACGTATTTGCAGTGTGTTTGTACTGCTTACAGCCTCTTCCTCTGCAGCGTGAGTGTGTACTTTAATGTTTGTGGTTTTGTGGGTGGCCGCTGTCAGTACCACAGCTCCTCACTAAATCCCTGTGGGCCAATCTGGATGTAGACTCTAGTTTGTCAGAAAGGACATTATTACCCCCCCCTTCCCAAACCCCCAACACTTACTTACACACAGCCACACAGTTTTCCACATGCATACTGTCCTCCTACATTGTGACGAATTTGTGTACAGCCGCTGGACATGGTCTGGCCTGGCATTGTGATGGTGTGCTTTGGTCAATGTATGTTTTTTTAATTTTTATTTTTATCTAGGTTTATATACAGCACAAAGGATGAGCATGCACTACTTGGGCCATGCAAGAGGTGAGAGGTCAATCCCAAAGATGTCAGGAATATATGTGACAGCTTAGAGTTGGAAGAGGTGGGGAGGGGGGAGTGGAGGAGGTACCCGTGTGTCCATTTCTGACCTAAATCCTGATTAACAAACCACTCGGGAACAATCTGTTTCTTTGGTTTCAGAACACGGTTTGGGAAACTTGCCCATCAGTCAGCTAAGCTCTTAAATGATGAGAAAACAAGACAAGAAGTGACAGGGCTCTGGGCAAGGCACATAGCGCTGGATATTGAATGGGAGTAAGCCGCAGAAACCCAATAGTTACAAAAAGATGTTGTGATGAATTAGCAGTCAGTAGGAATAAAGCATTTCCTAAAGGGGCACCCTCAAGTGTTCACTAATATTGTTGTGAAGATTAGAGGTCAAATGATATGAGTTTTTCTATGGCCAGTAGCCAATAAACACTGCAGATTTTTGGGGACCAATATCTTGGGTAATTTTTCTTAATTTTATGAAATAAATTAACATAATATAGCTATTTGTTTTAGTGATGCTTATTAAAATGGAAACAAATGTGTTAGAATTGGATGGAGAAGACAGTTAAAGATGAATTTTTGAGAAAAATTCAAAATCTTTGTTCTATGAAGCTCTGAGAGAGAAATAAGCAAAATGTTTGTATTGCCCTTTTGAGCTTTTCAGGCCGGGATAAAGCAATTTTGGATGTTTAATATGAGCTGCAGTGTAAGAGTCCAAACTGCTACAGGATGGTTGGGGGAGCTGGGGTCCTTCAGTCACATGGTTACCCACACATGTGCCTGACCAAAAATCATAATAAAAGACCATGAATCGTCCGATAGTTGATTGTCTAAAAAATGCAAATATCGGCCCAGTATATCTATCAACCTCTAGTGAAGATACTCCTCAACCTAGGTCTCAGCATATGACAGTTTTTAATATTGGATTTGGTAATGGCATCTTTAGCAAAACACACTATATTGCCAAAAGTATTTGCTCACCTGCCTTTACACACATATGAACTTAATTCGTAATCCACAGGGTTTAATGTGTTTATGGGAATTTTTTTTTACTATTCTTCCAGAAATGCATTTGTGAGGTCAGACACTGATGTTGGACGAGAAGGCCTGGTTCACAGTCTTCGCTCTAATTCATCCCAAAGGAGTTCTGTCAGGTTGAGGTCAGGACTCTGTGCAGCCACTCAAGTTCTTCCACAACAAACTCACTCGTCCATGTCTTTATGGACTGTGCTTTGTGCACTGATGTGCAGTCATGTTGGGACAGCAAGTGGCCATCCTTAAACTTTTCCACAATGTTTTCCACAAAGCTGCAGCCTAGGTGCTTGATTTTATACACCTGTGGCCATGGAAGTGACTGGAACACCTGAAGTCAGTTATTTGGGTGGGTGCGCAAATAGTTTTGGCAATATAGTGTATTAAGACAATAGTTGGCTGTTTTGATCTATTTTTTGATTATCCTTTGTACCATTTGAAGGTACAGTTTTTCATCCCAAAACAGTATTATAAACTAAAATTTGATCATTGGGGTGAGTTAATGAAAACTTTAAAGGTGTCTTCAACCCCAGACAGTCTTTGTTATCCACATCCAGACAGACAGAGAGAGAGAGAGAAAGGGGACAATTTGCTGATCAATGTAGTGCAATGGGAAGACTATCCTCACAGTGAACAGACCAATAAGACGAAAGATTAAGGACAACCGAGCCCCGGCTGTGAATGCACTTTGACTTGTTCAATACACTGCTGTAGTTCCTGCATCACACGAGCTTCCAGGCAGCCGTAACTGGAGACATGGCACCTCTCTTCTGCCTCCTCCTCCTCAGGGGCGACTGGTTGACGAAGATAATACCAGCCCGGACCGAGCTCGCGGCTTATATTAAAAATGACCTCCCATGACATTATGCTGCCGGCGAGGTCTTGGCACCTTAATAAAGTCTAGATGCCATTTATTTATAATGCATGGAGGAGAGCAAATATACAAATGACACGCAGGATACGGAGCTAGGCTTGCGTTATCAAGATAGTCTGGTAAATTAATATGCTCACGTCATGGCATTTTGCCCAGCGGCTATTGTTTATCTATTGTTCCCCTTCCCAAAAAGTTATTGAACAGTTGCTGAGTGGTTGTGCAAGGAAGACTAAATCAGAAATGAACACAACTAGAGGGAGTGTAGAGGGATGGGTGGTGGTTGGTGGTGGAGGCACATCAGGCGAAGCAATGCGTCAGGCAGTCTCAGAGATGCTTGGAAAGGGTTTACTTACTAACTGGACCAATGTTATTAGGAACACCTGCAAAAGAGAAGAAAATGAGCGCAATTAATACAAAGATCATTTAAGGAAATATTTTAGGTTTAAGCTGAAGATGTGGCGTTAGCTTTGTTAGAAGTGGCTGAGCGTTTTTCAAGGCAAAACTCGATCAAAGTGTTATTTGAATAATAAAATTCATGATATAACTAGAAGCAGACCTCCGCCAAGGCATTTGATAAAGTTCCCAGACCTGGACTCAAACCGTGAGTCTTCGGGTTCAGGGGTAAATGCTCTATCCAATGAGTCACAAACACTTATGTCTCACAATGGTAAAGAATCCACTAACAGTAACCACTTGTCCTGTTTAGTATATTTGGCCTTATCTCACAATGGTGCAGAATCTTTTTGTTTTTTTGGACTGCTAGAGTTAATGAATTTTGCTTTGGCATAAAATCAAATTTCATTATGGATACTTTGGCATAGATTTTACTCATGATGCCCTTCCACTAACTTCACACATTAGTTCATTAAAGATTATTACCTGCACGTACAATAAACACCTATAGCCAACTGAGTCAGTAAAAAATAGTCTGCGGGCCACATTTGGCCCCCAAGCCATAGTTTAGACACCCCTGCTGTATCCATATGGTGTTCCAGTACCACACCAAAAACTATAATTTCATCTAAATCCAAACATTGTCTTGCTTATAGACAAACAAACAAACAAACAAACAAAAACATTGGTCAAAACATAAGCTTCTTGGTAATTAGTTTGATTTGCACACAAAGGCAACTTCATCTCGCAAAAATACTAATAACACTAATATGTTTTGAATGGGAAGAATACAACTTTTGTCTGTGTACTTCCCAGAGACCAACAGACAGGAAATCACTGAAGTTGGGAACTTACTATAGGACAAGCATACAAACAAGTAGAAATGTTACATATTGTAGCTCGAAGCATCGTCATATTTGTTTTTATTGCAGGTTTAATATCTTTGCTGTTGGTGCTGCCATAAAAGGTCACTGCTGTCCTTTTGCTCAAGTTTCTATATTACTATAAATTACATTTCTTTAGGCCAAGTCTGACAGACACTTAGACATTGAGGCTGGTATATTTCAAATGATTGTAGGAAAAAAAAAATGCTTCAAGACATTTCTTAACATCTTCAAATATGCACACAGGGTTGTCATGTGCATAGATGTCACACACAAACAAACAAAATCAAATAGCACTGTAGATGGCAGACTCAAAAAGAAAAAGACATGTCTAATCCCTGTCCCTTCATCAGGATTTCTCATGTGCCAGACCTCCACTGAGCAGATAAGAGTCTGTATCATGATGCCCAGCAGGACGCTGTCTGGACTGGACATGACGAGGCATTTCTGCATCATATCTACTGTGCAAAATCTTACACAGGTTTTTAATAAAGCCTATGAACAAAGACGGATGTATTAATGGACAAAAAAGACACAAAATGACAAAGAGAAAAGTCAAAACTAGATGTACTCGGAGAAACTTCTGCCAAGGCACTGGTCCTATTTTGCAATGGTAAAGGATCAAGTGCCCAGACCTGGGCTCAAACGCTAAGATCTTCTAGTTCAGTGGTAAATGCTCTTTCCATTGAGCTACAAAACCTTTATATGCCACAGTGATAAAGAATCTACTAAAACGAATCATTTGTTCTTTTGCTGAGTAAACTTAGTATCTTATCTTATTATATATCTTCCCACTGCTCCTATACAATTATGAAAATGTTTGTGGAAATGTTAATGGAAGGAACAAATAAACAATGAATTAATGAATCTTCAGCTTGTATCTCAATGGTAAAAAATCCCTTAAAACAGTTCTGGACCTAAACAGTGATCCTTTTGTCTTTGGTTCATTACTGACATTTTCTGTAATTTTCATAACACACACACACACACAAAAGAAAAAAATCTGCATTTTATGAAAGCACTCTTAGTTAAAAGAACTTTTCACACCTCAGTAAAACTTTTGCACAGTACAGTATATGTGAGTTACATATTAATAAGGTCTATGGCTGGGTATCACTTAGACACATCTGCTTAGGTCATCTGCATCTCAAGGTCAAACTGTGTGTGGTGTAATAACAAAAGCAGTTACCTAGTGTCTCCAATACCCACTACAACAGCTCAGCTACCACTCCTGCTTTGACCTTAATATAAAGTTTAACACTCCAAGTTTAACACTCCAACTTGTGAAAAAAAAAACCTTACCCTTCAATGTAATACACTGACCATCTCTGTCTTGGTAAACATCACTTCTTGCATTGACAATACTTATTCATGCTTCATTTTGAGTCCCATTTTTTTCTGTTCATATTTTATTTTTTGTTTCTCTGATGTATTCAGCTCTACATATACTGTATTTTTTTTACTTTTACTTTCATTTTCTAACTCAGTAGCACCTCTTATTGGACTGTCTCAGTGTATTAATATCATGCATAATAAAGCATACATCGCTTTTACACAAATGATTCTGATTATAATATGCTATTAGAGGATAAAACAACATTGCTCAAAGGCAAAAAAAAAAAAAAAGTCTAGTAGCGTAGTTTTAACAAACGGTGCAAGTTTTCAGCCTTTCAGGACACAGACGTCAGCTCCCCTTTTGATAATCATCCATTTGAACAGAGCCCCTCCCTCCTGTTCGCTGGACCCCCTGCCCTCAATAAGGCAGTCTGCCCACTGAAATAAACACTGGCCGCTCCAAGTAAAGGCAAACTGCGCTGGGCAATGGTACGGAGGTAGAAGTATTAAAAAAAAGGTGATTTCTTTTGTTTGTCTGCAGCTCATATCTCTTATATCGTCTTCTTAAACACAAATAAAAAACAAAGCAAGCTGCTGTAATTACAGTTAAATACCAGAAGGCTACGCGGCTGCCCTTTGTGGATTATTATACATACATCTGTATATCCCTATATGTGGCAGGAATAACGTCATCACAAATATATTTAGATAAAACTTTATCAACATTGATTTTCAACACTTTCTGATCCCTCTATAAAACATTGGGCTCTCTGCTGTAGATTAAAATGACCTTTGTGTTAAACTTGAATTGGCTGAAAGTGGCATTTCATAACATTTTGTGGTGTACATCCGTGGTTCCTAACCCTCTTTGTCTTGTGTACCCTCTGGGCTTTTTCGTCATACCATACTCCTATACTCACTACTACATAAATGCAAATTCTCTGTCATTATTTATTTTAAACTCAAATTCAAGATAAAAATAAATGATAATGTCCGCGCCTTTAAAATAAAAATATTAAATACAATGTAACAATATAAACATTACTACATTTACATTTCAAACACTATAACATATATACAATAACTAACATTTTTACAACAAAAAAATTATCAATAACATTTGGAACATTTGAAACAAACTATTAACAAAATAGCATTAAAATGATATTCTTTAGCTGTTTAAACTCCAGTCAGTGAGACCCTTGAGCTTGCTTGTTTTAAAATGAAAAGACCGCAAATATTGTCTTACGATCTTGGAAATAAATTATGAAATAAATTATGAAGTACCCCCTGCAAAGTCCTTGCGTACCCCTAGGGGTCCTCATACCCTTAATTGGGAAACACTGGTGTACATCTCAAAAAATGTTGGCAAATCTGTTGTATAATCATCTTCATATACATTTGTCAATAATGGAATATTGACACTTTAAAGCTTTATTGAACCCAGTGGAAGAATATCATCAACATTAAAACATTTTATTTATGTTGTTGTAGATAATCTTTGCACAAACCTTAGTCCCCTAAATAGTGTGCATTCAGTCATTTTTAGAGGTCACACATATGATCTGACTCAAAGCTGTCGAGGTTAGACTGGCATATGGAGATAAGACACCATTCACGTATGTCAGCCCTAAAGAGACTGTGCAGATGTGAAGACAGAGGACAAGGACAATCAAAGTCAGTATCAGAATTATAGTCTGAGAAAGCACTTCGTCTTTTTAAAATATGTTGTTGTTGCTTCTTCGCCAAGGTAAAAGATGTGATGCTGTTTAACACTGCTGCAGCCCAAGTGAACAAAATGCATTAATGCAGTGCTAAAATGGTCCTGGTTAAGTAGCTGACAGAGCAATAATACACTATCTCCATCAGTCTGGGAGATTAGCAGGGGACCCACTACATTAAATGGAGAAGGATATAAATATAAAACCAGGCCTTGGCGAGGGGAAAGAGAGGAGAGAGAGCTGCCTGCCTGTTGTTATTGTGGAGCACATTTCTATTAGTGTGCAACACCGACCTGCAAGTTCAGTGTTTGGGCAGAGGCAAAGAGAAACATTGCTCACAAAAGTGTTTTTTAAGGGCTGTATAGCAAAGGTGTGGCAGAGACTGTGTTGTGTTTGGAGGTAAAAGTCCAAAACACAGTGTGATGCACTTTTGCAGAACAACAACACAATGCAGTAATAAAAGTCAGTATTTTGGGGAATAATTCTGTAGAATTTTAAAGGAATTTTGGTTTACTCATAAAGAGAAGAGGAGTTATTATATTGCTATAGCAGTCATTCTCAGCTGGTGTCAACTTGGGTCCCAGAGGTTTCCCAAATTTTGTTGGGACACACTTTTTTTATGTTCATGTTTTACAGTCTTTTCTGCAACCTTAAAGGTCCAATACAATCCTTTTTTTTTCAGGCATTTTGGAGTAGTTTTGGACACTTTTCCATTAGTATTTCATGTTTTATAACTTAAAATAATGTATATGTATGGAAAATGTCTTTATTTGGGAGACTTTTGCTTAAACTTTGCAGAGAACACCTGGCTCTGGTGTCGGTCGCCCCCTGCTGGTGTGGTATGGATAGAGCAGACTACTTTGTAGTGACAGCAATTTCAAATCAGAACGAGTCCAGTGACAGTGTATGGACACAAGATCACTCCCTGGTTTCACGTGTCTAGTGTTTGAGAGTGTTTTCAGCTCTTGAGAAGGGTTTGGGCACAGCATAAAGAACAAACAGAACAAACAGGACAAAGGATTACTCACATGTGTGAATGAAACAAAATGCTACTCCAGGTATGTTTTTGTGCTGCAAACAACATTATAACATGGTTAAAAGCTCAAACACGTTGACTTAGCATAATAGGGGACCTTTAACCTCATCACAACATAATCAAAGGATTACATAATACATCAACACTATATTTCTACTAAGAACTTATACCTATGTTGTCTCTTGTACAGTGGCAATCACGGTTACTTGAGTACAGTATGGAGAAAAAAAAAAAAAGAAGATTGATAAGAAATATGTAGCATGTTTGCGCTGCCACCTGAGGATCATGGGTTTGATAGTAATAGTGTAGTGCAGTAGTAGTAAATATTATCATGATATTCATTCTGTTGACTGTTTTTACTTCTACCTGAGGATTTTGAGTACAGATTTTGAGTAGTTTTTTGACCTATGATTATAATCCTGGTGTAGCATTTTCTTCTATGGCTCTACAATGTAATTACAACTAATGACAAGACATATACCTCACATTTCCTGCTGCTGCTTTGCCGTAGTGGGTATTATGACTCATCACTGGTTAATTTGTCAGATTTTCAGTTCACAGTTCACAGAGGAATAACCTTATCTTCCGGGTCACGCTGAATGGCGCTCCAATGGCCTGTCGTCGCAATTACTGTGTGCTTTATGAACAACCTGAGGTCTAAGCAGATGTCCAGGATCTCATGTCGGGTCATTCGATTAATTTTCAATCACCGTCATTTCCAATCCCCTTCACCTGCCCCGGCCCCGCCATTATGGGCCACGGCTGCAATCTAATTTGGTCCTATCGCGCACAGGAAGAGCATTAGGGGCTGCTTATGTTGTCGGTGTGCTCCATTGATTTTTATGGCTCGTGCAGGGATTAAGCTTGCGAATGGCGGGCCCGGCGAACATGATCTCAAAGGAGCGTGTGATTCGCCGAACATGATCTGTGCATATGCGACAGGGTACTCACATATGAGGCCATTAAAATATAGTAACGGGACTTAGTCATGTTGGATGTGACTTAACAGTGTAGCCCTTCACTTCCCACATCTGCATACTTCAGTGGTTTAACATACAGTCCTATTCTTGTGTATCTAAACACTAGGCTATATTACTAATAGATAAGGAAAGCATAGATGGACTATTGTATAATAAGCATGTCTGAAGGGCACAGTTACAATGATAGCTAAAGAGAAAAAAAGATATAATGATGCAATAGCGAGTAATATGATATGTGTGAAGACTAGAAAGTACTGTGAAATGACATCTATTTCCCAAGAAATAAATACGTTAAGACAGCCCTGCAACTAACTGGCCACTGTCCAGAGTGTATGCAACCTAAAGCCCACTGTTGCTGGGATAGGCTCCAGCCACTCGTGACCCCTAATGGGAATAAGCGGAGTGAAATGCACTGAGTGAATAAGGTAAATGTTTTGCTTACAGTGGCACCTGTTTTGCTTACCAACATCTAATCTAATCACACCTCCACTGGTGGGACACAGTTCAGTGATATTGAACTTACCTGTCCCCTTTTTGGTCCGGGCCATTTTAAAATTACTGATTCAAATTATGCTTTTTTGAGACTTAAATGATTACTTTTCATTAAAGCATGAATGCAGCTTAGACATTCACTCACACAATCTGAACCTATTCAAATTACTGGAAAAAGGGTTCAACAAGAAGGTCATCTGGACAAGGTTTGTTTTTAGAGGATGTTTCATCCTTACTCCAGAGGGCTTAATAATTTTTGAGTAAAACTGCTGTGAGAGTGGAGATTTATATACAGTAGATCTCTCCCAGAGAGAGAGAGGTTAAACCTGATGAGACTCAGGGCAGGAAACAACAATCAGCAGCTGAATGCCCTGTACTGGAGTCTAGGGCAGGGTCGTTACCTGTGAGACATTGGCATTTAGGTTCCCCTGAAAGTGAAGGTCTTTTGTTACAGTGAAACTTGGACAATAGAACATCTTGTCTGGATGACCTTCTTGTTTAACCATTTTTACTGATTTCCTAGATGACTGAGAACCTACAGACATATTTAAAATATTGTAATAATGTGTACAACTCAAGTACACTACAACTGTCAGCCTTAGACAGCATTTATATTAATGGTGAATAACTGAAAAGTGAATAAAAAATGTTGATCAACTTCAGAGGTTTTCTTACTAAAGACTTTTAGACTTCCCAAGGTCCGGACCAACTCATCAAACATACTGTATCGAATGTTGTCATGATTCATTACCATACACTGAAGATCATAGTGTTTGAGTTTTAAAAAACTGCGGTGTGAAACCAAAAGTTGCCAAACCAACGGTGTAAAAACTTAATTTATGGTACTATGAAGCATGACAACCAAATCGTTAGCTGCAGCCTGGGTTAAAAAAAGACCTGCTTCTATCCAAGAGACTAAACAACAGTAATGAAGCATATTTGCTAACTTTAGCTGCTATTTGCACATTATCCTAAAAGGCAAACTTTTCTCAAGTCTGTCTACTGTCTCCCTAATTAAGTAAATGCTTCACTGACCCACAATTAAAAACAATTAAATTGTGTGCATTTTTGGAAAACCAGAAGCACTACTCTACACAAAATAGATGGGAGAATACTTTTCTCTGCTTAATGATCATATAGGGCGATTTCTCCAATGGCCCTATTATGAGCTTAAAAAAATGAATAGTAGTAGCAATAGTCATGTTTGGTGTCTAAAGAATTAAGTAAATGCTTCACCCACCCACATTTTTTGGGAAAACCACAAGCCTAACTGTCTATGACGTAGTTGGAATACTTCTCTCTGCTTAATGATCATACAGGACTTTCATTTCCCCAAAATAGTCCAATAATGAAGCGCCCAGTGACTCGTTTTTTTTTTTTTTTTACCATTGTTACCTTGTTTCCTGTCAGTATCTCTCCAGCACTGACCTTCTCTGTGTATGGCCTGTTTGCCTTGACATTACCTGCCTTATCTCCTGCATTTCCACCGCAGGCAAACTTGGTAATTACTTTCCTTGCCGCCATCATTTTCTAGCAATCCGTCATCATGTTTTGTGGCTCTTTGGCTGTAGAGAAAACCGGCGATAGCGACAGCCATTGCTAACCGGTTAGCGGGCAAGAAAGGCTGCCAAAACACAGGCGACATGCGGCATGGCGACTTGATTGAATTCCTCAGGAGCAAAATTATGCCTCGGCGGACTGCCCCGGCTCGCTCGCTCTCGGTGTGTAGATGTGAATCGAAGGTGGCAAGGCTTAAAGTGCCCCAGAGCCATGTTCGGAAGAGGCACGGTTTAAGATTTCAAGATGCGAGTTGATGTGTGTACGTCAGAGACTGTGAGGGAAAACAGGGAAGGAAAATCTCGAAATGGAAGAAACAAATATTTGAAAGACAGATTAGCATCGCAGCTGCACTGAGCCGAGATGTGGAAGAGGCAGAATAAACAAGCGTGGTCTCTTGGGGGGAGTGGAAGAGGAGCAGTAAGGAGTTTTAACAAAAGCAATATGAAAACAGTGGGAGGCTGGAGGAGACTGGTAGGAAAGGTTAAGAGGGCCAAACAACAGGGCAGTTTTACAGAGAAGAAGACACAAGAGCAGAATGGATATTGAAAAAAAAAAGTGAAAAGAAATGAATGTGAGATTGAGTGAGGATGCATAAACACATTATTTAATTTACAGATGGGATGATGGAGATAAGAAACTTCACAGTGCAGTCTGTCTCATGAGATTATGAGTTTAAAAAAAAAAAAAAGCAAGATGCCACTCAGTTTGTGCTCTATTCTAGTCACCCGTGGCTTAGCAATACTAGTTACATCTCAATGGCTGGCTGTGGCTGGGAATGAACTGAGAAGGTTTTTGAGCCCTTCATCTTCAAATTACAGCTGATACTGATGCAGACAGAAGAACAAAATGATTGTTAACTTGACTTAAAAACCCTGGAACCATTACAAGGAGGTTATGTTGAGGTTCTAAGAATAATTTTGGTTACGTTTACCAAAAAATGCTACTCCATGAAATACATTTTGGTAATTTTTGAGAAAAAGTTAGATTAACTTGACTTTTTTGAGCTTTCTACCATGTTATATTGTTGCTCCCTGGCACAACCTTTCTGAAGCCCCAGAATGCTCAGTTCCACAAACCTCCGTCCACTCCAGGAAGCACTGACCAATCAAGAAGCCCTCTACATCCAGTATGCTCTCATTCATTTATCCAAAAAACTGTGTACAGCTCTGTTTACACTGATTCTTCACAGCTACTATTTTTCATTTTATAGTAAAGTGGCATCATACAAAAAGTTTAAGTATGTGAAAAGCTTTTTTCTCTCTGATTATGTTCAAAAGAGCATAACACATTTCACTCTGCTGCCCTCTGCTGGTCTCTTCACCTGTTTCTTTATGGCACCAGTAGAGTACTTATTAAAAATGTTTTTTTAATCACTTTAATCATTTTTTTAAAGGTTGTAAAACATGAAATGCAGTTCTAGATTGGTTTAAAAAGGTGAATAAAAGCATAATATTTCCCTTTTAAAATATTATTGCAGAACTTCCAAAATTATATGCATCTTTCCTTTCCTTTCCTTTGCCATTGTGTGGGATGTACCCTGCCTCAGGCCCATAGTTGCAGCCAGCCATTGTGTAAATCAAAATAAGATGCTGTACTATTCCTCGTCTGCTGTGCATTTCCTACGCCTGTTACAACAAACTAAATCTGTCTGAGGTGGATAAAAATGAGTTTCAGATTCATTATTTTGCAAAACAATGAGCATGTAACAGGATAACATACATGTGTATTAATTACTGCCTCACTCATAATGGGATTAGACTGATGCTTTAGTCATGTGTTAGTCCAAGCCTCAATAAACCCTTTTAATGAAAAATAAATCAGCCAACACATTCATTTCCAATGATGAGCTTATCTTTTTGGATTCTCTGACATAACAATAACAGACTCGGGTGTGACCCATATACTACTACAGTATGTTACAACAACAAAAACTACTACATGTATTCAGCAAGCTCTCGTGGGAACCGCTGTTGTCACTGAATCACGCATAGGTGGCGGCTTCCTGTGCTCCTCAGAGGGAAGATAAATCAGAAAAGTCTAAATCCGTGCATGTGCTTCTATGTAAATAAGAGGACAAGTAATAATGCGACGGGAGCATCTGGTAGCGCTGAATTTATGTACGCTAATTACCAAACAGCAGCAGTGAAATATGCAATGTGGAAGTCATATGCAATAATGTTTGTTTTTGTTGTGGCTGTCTCTGCCTCGGTGACGGGGCTTCTTATGCGCGGTCATATGGGACGGTGGGAAGTGTAGGCTTTTTAATAGGAGCGTACGTGACTAATGTTGGTGTTGTATTCAGGCAGGCAGGGCGAATCATTACAATGAAATCCTCTGCATGTCCACGCCTGCGACTCCTTTGATCACACAAATCTATAAAGTCTGAGGCTAGCTCCAGCTAAAGTGGAACAAGTGTTGAATAATCCTGCCTTGATGGGAAAATCTGCACATTATATTTGGCTCAGAGTGAGTGAGAAGGATTTGAATGTCTCCTATGGTTTTGTAGTACTTGGAAGTAGGTCTTGGGTCTAGTCTGAGAACTACTATTTAAGGAGCTTGTTCTTGTTGGCTTTGTCTAAGTCTCAGACATCAAGGAAACCTCCAGACCCACATAATAGCATTATTAACATTAGTATAAGTTGTAATATAAGAGAAAAAGTTGCTAAATTATGCAAATATGGCCTTGACGTTAAGTATACCATTACAATGTATGGCTACATTTATATTGTTGTAAATAATTTTTACCATCTTACCATGGGTCTTCCTAGATCAGTGGTTCCAAACCTTTTTGATCCTGAGTGCACCCCGGACCTGGATTAGTCCTGGTTTGGACCCAACATAATCCTGGTTTGACCTGACTTAGTTCTGGTATAGTCTTAGTTTAGTTCCGGCTTTAGATCTGGTTTATTTCTGGCTTTAGCTCTGGTTTAGTCCTGGTTTTAGACCTGGTTTAGACTTGGTATAGTCTTGGTTCAGTCCTGGTTTAGCTCTGGTTTGGTCCTGGTTTTAGACCAGTTTAGTTGTAGCTTTAGACCTGGTTTAGTCCTAGTTCAGTTCTGGTTTAGTCGTGATTTTTGTCCCTGGTGTAGTCTCGGTTTAGTCCTGGTTTAGTTTTGGTTTAGTTGTGTTTTTTGTCCTTCTTTAGTGCTCAATCTCTCGCTATAGTCCTGGGTTAGTCCAGGTTTAGGTTTATTTTAGTATTTGAAAGCCAAATATATAAAGCTACTATAAATGATCATATAAGTCCACGTACCCCCTGCAATGTGCTTGCGTACCCCTAGGGATCCCCGTACCCCTGGTTGGGAAACACTGTCCTAGATTACCGCTGTCCAAAGATATGAGTGTATAGAGGAAGTGCTGACTCTAATTTGCCAGTAGTAAATGAATGAGAGAGTGAATTGTTGTCAGTCTAAGTTTAGGCTCTGCAAACAACCTGCCATCGTCCTGCATGGGTCCACCCCACCTCAGGCCCAAAGTAGCTGGTAAACAGAGTTGGGTTAGATAAAAAATAGTTTTACCTTACAATGTGTAATTTTCTGTCTTTTAACATAAGATAACTTTTAATGTATTAAATTTTAAATGGACTTGGTTTGCATTTTACTCAATTTATTTCCCCATTTGTTTGTTTAAATGCATTTTCAGACATTAAAATCATCCCTAAAAATCATATCTATGGAAAAATTGCAGTTTATAAACTCTAGAAACCTATCCAATTGGGAAGAGACATGGGGGGCCCTATTGCAATATTTAGATCTGTAAACTTTGGACTTCTTCTCTAGTGATATTTGTTAAATCTGTCATGTCATCCTTGTTAATTCTCTTGGAAATGTCAGCAACAGTTGTAGCACAGTACCTCTCTCCTGTAGTGTGCATGTATGTGTGTGAATGTCTCTAATGTGGGATGAGCCATTCATTTTTATTGCTTACAAACAAAGTGGTTTTGGACCCTATCTCAACTGCATTGGGCCTAAGGCGGGGTGCAATATACAGTAGATAATCACTTTAATCACTTACAAACTACCATTTACACTCATACATCTTCACCAGGGGCAATTCAGATTCATCAATTTCCCAATACAGATGCATCGAGAGTTGCAATGTGTTGGCAATGTGCACATCTTACTGTCATATGTAATGTAATAAAGGTAATGACAGTGTATTTTGTCACTGGTATAACATTAATGGCTGGACCAGAGCCATGTAAATCTAACAAGGCTGTCTCAGTGATCACATTATTCTTACATAACGCCAGCTTATGTCATCAGGTCACAACCTTGTCAAACTCTCTGCAGCATGAAGCTTTATCCTTGTCCATTCGGCCAAACTGGTACTTTTCTTTTTACTTGTGGCAAAGCAAACTACAATAGCCCCTGTCTAGTGAACTCTGAATGTTATGAGCTGGATCAATACATTCTCGGTATTACAATCTCCGCCAATATGAGGTGACATTTACTTTCCAATTCTCTACAGTGTTATTAGGCTCACAAACACAAAGTAAGGCTTTTTATGAAGTGGGATACAACAATAAGATGTAATTTCATGCATACAGTACTTGGAAAGCTTTTATGCATATGTAAATGAGACCTTTGTATCAACTGTGTCTCTGTTGTCTGTCAACTTAGTGAAAAACTGTTGGGAAGTTTTAGCACTTTCAGCTACAACTCAACCACTAACTTTTCATTTTGATGTCCACTACAGTAATGCATTTATAGCTTTATTCAAACCAGTGGTGGGAAAAGCAAAATACTTTTACACAAGTAGTTGTTAGTGTACTTATGAGTGCATTTTGAGGGAAAAATGTCACTAAAATGTGTTTTTCTTCTTTCCTTTTGTTGTTTCTTTTCTGGGGTCGCCAGAGCAAATCATCATGCCCCCAAGTGTGTAGTTTGCATATTTGGCCAGAAGCCTTACCTGATGCAAACCTGATGCAAAAAAATAAAAAAAAAATTGTATATTTTATGGTACAAAACTGTCAGCTGTGGTTTCCAGAATCCTATCAATAACATATTTAATATTACAGTAAAATATTCTCTCTTAAACATAATTTACTGTAAAATTTATTATATATAAAAAAATCAATTGACTGTATATTTTACAGTTTATGATGTTTTACAGCATGTAACTGTTATAAACACATACACCACTTTCTGTAATTTAACTGCAAAAAAATTAATATATTTATTAAGAAATGACTGTGAAAATGACAATGTCGACCATTTTATAACAAAACAGGATATTTCTGTAATAAACATGGTACTCATATATTTTACAGTGTTATACTGTATAAATTACAAAAAAAAAAAAAAGTATTATTTTTAATATTACGGTTAATTACCATAACTAAAACAGTATTTTACTGATATATTAATTACATTTATTTACTGCTGAGATGTTACAAACTTTACCATGAAATTTACGGATATTTTTTTACAGTGTACACTAAATATTTACATGTTCAATTATGTGTAAGAGTTTATAGTGTACTAAGTTGTACATATTATAGTGTCATGCTTTAATTTTGTTTTCTTTAGCATCTAATTGACATGTTGTTGTAGGAGGTTTAAATTTGAACATGAAAAAATGAAATGTGTATTCAAGCATTAGCCTACACAAGAATAGTTAAAGTTTCACAATCTATTTTAAAGCCTTTTGTAAGGGCACGACTGTTTCTGCGATTTAAAATCAACTTTTGCAAGACCACACAGTTCTGGCCCCGTCCAAAAGTGGCTTGTATCTCCGTCAGTATTCCCAGCCCTCCAGTGAAATGAGCTGCCATGGTTAATTCGGAAACTGATCCTTCTCCTTCTGTCTGGGCAGAGGAATAGGCAGGGGAAGCGAGAATGAGTGAGACAGAGCAGCCGCGGGATGGGGACAGGGAGGGGGGGCAGAGCAGGACAGACAGGGCCCACCCCAGAAGGCCCAGAGTTGGCTGTGACAGAGAGTGATGCCCACTTCTCCTCCCTCTATCTCCACCATCCTTTTCTTTTTCATCACTTTTTTTTCCAGAATCCCAATGCTCTGCTGTTGTACGAACACATGCCCCCTCCCCTCTCCGTCGCTCTGTGATGATTCATCGATCTCCTTATCGCGTCCGACGACTTGATGGGCATAGTAAAAAGAAATTAAATCTTAATTAAATTTTCATCTTTGACAAATTTGTCTCTGTTGAGCTGCCATATGCTCATTGGGTTTTGAAAGAACAAGAAAAAACATCCATTTTGACTTCTAGGGCTTCAATTTTAAAAGCTTTTTTGTGTTTTTTGCATTCAGGAGGGAGGAAAAAAATCCTTCCAGGACCTTGCCCTGTGGCTAAAACAGCTGGGATGTGATCCTCTTGATACAATCATCAAATAACTGAAAATATTAACAATATCAACTAAACTAGAAGCACTTAAGAGCTTAGACCTCCACCAAGGCATTGTCATTATCTTGCAATAGTAAAAATATAGTTCCCAGACATTTATTTGAATGAGAAATATTCTAGTTCGGGGGTAAATGCTCTATACACTGAGCCACAAATCTCACAATGGTAAGGAATCCACAAAGACCAACCATTTCTTCCTTTGCTGACTCTTTGTGACCGGAGTTGGCATCATTGGCCCCAACAGTGGCAAAGTGGTTAGCGCCCTTGCCTCACAGCAAGAAGATCCCGGGTTTGATTCTGTCTGTGTGGAGTTTGCATGTTCTCCCTGTGTCTGGGTGCTCTGGTTTCCCCCATCAACCTGAAACTTGCACAACAGGCTAATTCTCCAGCTCCTGACCAGGATCCTGGCTCATGCTCTAGAGAAGGGTCCCGGGGTGCTGCACTGTGGTCGCCCACTGCTCCTCACAGGTCGCCTGAGCAGCAAGGAGTCAAATGCAAAGGACAAATTTTCCTACCGTACCTTACCTTAAATGTTCTGTTGAAATAAATTTTAAAATAAATATAAATAATGTTGGATCTGCTATTGTTGCATTAACTGTGCATCACTTAGCTTCTAATCTAAACGTCCTCAATGAAAATTTTAAACTCTTTAAACTTGAAAGAGTTAAATGTGTAATTAAACATCTTGCATAATAGATGTGGGAAGAAAAAGCGCAAAAGTTTGCAAATCTATAAAAGGTCTTTGAAAATGCAATGCTCACTAAGGTTCAAAAAGTGAAAAAGAATATCTTTTGACTTTAAGGTCTCCAACAGTAAAAGGTAAATTTTTTTCTGTCAAACTTGTGTGTTATTTTTTTCTATTCAAGGGGGAAAAAACCTTGCATTCCTATAGATTTTTCACAGCGTTATTGCATTATGGATTTTTCGCCCTCCAAGACAAAGTATAATAACGGACTTTATACTGGACTTTTTCATCTCTCACAGGGCAAAAGGGACTCCGGAGTGTGTGGCGTCCGGATGAGCACCTGCTTTTTGTGTGTCCTTTTTTTTAATAATGTGCTGTCAATCTGCTCTCTGGGCCATTTCACTAAGCCCCCCTCTCTCTCCTCGAAGACTCATAATACTGATCCTAAGGGAGAGTGAGCAAGAGGAAGGGAGAGAGGGTAAGTTGTCCACCAAAAGACCGTAATCACGCAGTAAGTAGAAAGGGTGCAACAGTGAGACCTTAGTGCTTAAATAATGTTCAGAAGTTATGGCTGTGAGATGCAAAGAGTATGTCGGGACAGGTTGGGACAGGAGAGTTTTAACAGTCCCATGTCGATCCACTTAAAGGCTGGCTGGGACGTTAGCTGACAGCTGGCTTATCTGCAGCTAGTAGGAGGAATAGTATAAAGTCTTACAGGAACACGATGTACCTGGGTTAGTCACTCAAACTGTGACATCCTTGCTTTGTTTCAATACTAGAAAAAGTAAGTTTTTTACCCTCCTAAAGTTCCTTACATATATCGATCTAGTTAAAAGAAGAAAGTCAGACTTAAAAATAATACATTCATACCACGTTCTCTATCATTGCAAGACTGCCTTAACACAACTTAATTTTAATATTGCTGGGTACAACATTAGGAGGAGCGTAAAGCATAAAGTCCCATTAATCTGCAGAATAGTGCTGAAATCTTGTTTTTCATTCGTTCATTCAACTTCTTCCACTTATTTCCGGCCTGTGGCTGGAGTCTAACTCGGTACACAGTGGCCAGTTAGTCGCAGGGCATAGACAGATGACTGTTCACTCTCACATTCACTCATTAGGGGCAATTTAGGATCAACAGATCTCCAAAAGCATGCATGTCTTTGGACAGGGGACAGAAAACCAGAGATAACCCACAGTAATGCAAGGAGGCAGGCTAACCACTCTGCCACTGTGCAGCCGTAAAATATTTTTATTAAAAATCATTTAAATTACACTAACAATTAACAAAATAGAAAATTGTAAAATTATCTTTTCCTTGCCAGGGCACCCACTGTTTAGGTAACATTTTATAAAAACTCACTATTAAGCATCAGTTGAGTATTACTTAAGGATTAGTAACCAGATAATTATTTATTTACAAGGTGTTATCTGAACATTTATAAACACAGTTCAGTTCTTAATGTTTAGTTCTTTAGTAATATATTATGATATTATTGTTTATTACATACATATTTATGAATGCTTTATAACTTGGTAAGGGAGGTGTCATACACATATAGCTTCTGATTTAAAGGTCCTATATTATCCTTTTGTCAGGCATTTTCAAATAGTTTTGGACACTAATGCATTAGTGTTTCATGTTTTATAACTTCTTGTAGGGAGCTGTTACTTTAAATTAGCAGAAAACCCTTGGATTAGGTACATATCGCCCCCTGCTGGAAGCGGTGGGAAATGGACAGAACTGTGAGACCAAGCGTATTTAGTTCTTGAGGCAGAGATGGGCTCAGCAAACAGAATTACTCAAACATGCGTGAATGAAACAAAATACTACTCCAGGTATGTTTTTAAGGTGGAAACATAACATGGTTTTAAGTTAATTTAGCATAATAGGAGGCATGTAAGCTTGCTTCAGGTTAACAGTCACACTGCAATACAAAATGAATTATTTTTAACCTTGTTTTGATTTAGAGATATTTTATGTACAGTTACACACTCTTGTTTATATATTCTATGTGCTTCAGCATTATGGTGATGGTAAACAACCCCTGTAAGGAGAGCAAAGCTGCTTTATGTCAATCCATAGACCAAGCTGCACATTATTTAGTCTATAATGGCACTAAAATGATGAGATGTACAAAAAGCCTCACATACATTTTAAATAACATGGTCCTGACCCATTTTTTCAGCTCGAGCAGAATAAATAATTGGTTGTAACCTGGATCGTGCGCAGTGGTTGCAGCTGGATGGTTATTCATAGGAATGCATTATTTTCTCCACAAAGAAGAAGTGGTGTGTTGATTACAACGTGCTTTGGGCCCTCAATACTAACAACATGTCATGAAATACAGTATTAAGACACCACTGACATGCCAATAGAAATTTCTAGGTCGACCAGTCACTTGCCTTTTATCACAGGTTTAAAAAGGCTGAAATTGAAAAGCGAAAAATGGTCTGAAGCTCCTCCGCCTGCCACTGCTGCACACACAGAGAGAGGAGCGATGACTGGATGCTGTGGGTGTTTTGTACAAGATGAGAAAACGGTAACAAAGGCCAGAGTCCACACAGTTCACTTCCTCCTGCCGCTGCTGCACATGTTCATATGACGGCCAGAGAGAAGTCTAACAAGGAGATCTTGCACAACCAATACAGGTGGGAGCGCCTCATTTCACCTCTGCACAAGAGGACACAGCCAGGTCGGTTCATGGTGGAGGAGGAGCAGCAGGAGTCACAGAGTTGAATGTGTTCATACAGAGATTTCATATTTGCTGTTTTTGATATGGATCTCTGATATCATAAGAGTCAGATTTGTGTTTGCCATTGTACTTTGATACTGACCCTTTACCTGCAGAAGGAGAAGTGGCTCAGGTTCCATGTGATAAGGTTTGTTATAACTCCCATTTTAATAAATTGGCCATTTTTACCTGTTTAAGGCTGTGTCTAAACATCATCCCTAGCCCCTAACCCCTCAGTCCCTATATAGTCCAGCACTATACAGCGGACTATATAGTGCATTCATTTTGTGATGTGGTGTTGACAGACGTGTTTTGTACAGTTTAAAGTCCTACTGCAGTCCCGCTGTTCTCCTTCGAAACTCGCAAAGCATTCTGGTCTATACTGACTGTCTAGTGACCATCGATGTCCACTACTTTTCAAAATGCATTGTTGGAAATTTTGAGTGCATTTGAGTGTATTTTTTTATACACTAGACATTCGGACACCACTATAAAATGACATGACTGGTGTAAAGGCAGTATTCTGGATATGATATTTACATGCACTCAAAGAAAGTGGGATATCTCTGTATTCAAGACAAATGGGAGTATCCCAAATCTAGACTTCGGCGGTGTCCCTGTAGATAGTTTAGTCGGAGAGCAGCGCTGAGCATAAAGGTAGCAGTACAGTTAGGTATAGCCTCTTTGCTGAATATTACTAAATCAGGAGTTTTAAAAACCCAGATTAAGATACAGTCACTGTGGCAAAGTTACCCGTAGCACCATGTTTGTTTTGCTGCGTCTCTTGAGTTCGCACATGCCCAGTTCACCTGCCGCAGTCAGAAATCAGGATACTGTGTTTACATGCAAAAAGAGAAAACCGGGATACTTAAAAAACCTGATTACAATGTCCGTTAAGCTCTACTGTTTAACAATTTACAGAGTTTTTAGTGTTATGGATGTTGCAATTACTGTGTCTTTTCCTAATGCCGTTGTGTGTAACTCACAGATATTGGCGGTGCCTTTGGGGATGGGCAGGTATGACCCGGCGCTCCACGCTCTGCCCTGGTAGTTCCTCTTACAGCGGCCGCAGTCGGGCCCAGTGGTGTTGTGTTCGCACTCACAGCTCAGCTTCTCTTTGTCATACACACAGCTGTTGGCGTGAAGGTTGCACTTGCACCTGTCGGAGAGAGGAGAGCAAAGCCGTGTCAAAACAGCAAACACTGTACAGACGGAAGGCTTTTATTTAGTCAGACAGTGCGGCTCAAGGGCAGCGCGTCCTTGAATAGTGTGGGAACAGACAGAACAACTACAACAGTCTTTGAGTGGAGTTAGTTCAAAAGAGGCAATGAGAAAACCTGGCACCATTATTGTCTGTGTTACTTTTCATCCTTTTTATTTGTAAAGAAGGCTAGTTTTAATTTTCCCAACAGAAGAAGCCTAATCAGTTGTTTTCACATTTTATAATATGATGACTTCACAACATGGAGGGCAGGGGCCAGAATTTCTCTGAAGGTTATGCACTAAAATATCTAAACAAAAAATACACAAATGCACCCTGATCATTTTTGCAGACCATTGGATCCACAACCCTTGCTATAGTAATCTTATGACTAAATGCTAACAATCATGCCTGTGTGATTGAATAATATTATGACTTTGCACAGTAAAAGTAAAATAATCAGTTCACTTTAGTTCATTTGTGCTGACAGAGGGGATGTTGAACTTTGTGCCAGTGTTTGTTTCATGTTAATAGACACAGAACATCGGAATACTGAAACATTAAGCAGCAAATTCTTCCATAGAATCTTTACTTTCCCTTCATCTTCACAAATGTCAAACCTGATCATTTTTTTGTTCGCAAATGGGTCCACAACCACATAATAATAATCTTGTGGCTTAATGCTGAGTATATTTGACAGCAATCGCTGCCTGTGCGGTCGAATAATATCACCACTTTTGGACACTGTAGTGAAGAAATAACTTCACTTTAGGTCATTTGTGCTGATAGATAAGACTTTAAACTTTGTGCCAGTTTTTGTTTCATGTCAATATTCCCAGTATTGCAGAGATATTAACCATAAACCATGCCAAGATATTGTCATTTTAATCAATAGCAGCAGATTCTACCATAGACCTGACCTGACTCTAGCTCAGTTTTATCATCCATAACTGTTCTCACAAAGTTGGGAGCATGGAATTGTCCGAAATCTCTTGGTGCTGAAGCATTCAGAGTTCCCTTCACTGGAACTAAGGGGCCAAGCCCAGCTCCTAAAAACAACCCCACACCACAATCCCAATTCAGCTATTTGGGTTAGGTGAGTGAATACTTTTGAAGACTATAGTGTACCTCAATATTAGCATGTCTCAAAGCAGTACTATTTAAAAACATTTTAAAAAATCATGTTTTGCACCATTCTTAATCATGATCCTTCATTACAGTACATTTGAGTACTTTAAGTACTTCCTCCACCAATGGTAGGAGTATAAGGACACTGGCAAAAAAACAAGATGAGCTAAATGGTAGAACAAGAGAGGAGAGAAAGGCAACGGTAACGGCTTTAAAACTGTGTGAACCTGCTGAACAGTTACCTGGAGGGGGCAGCAGCGCGGCTACATCCTCCATGACAAATGAATGAGATGAGAACTCTGAAGCATATTTTCGGTTTGAGAGAGGGGCTCCCTCAAGGTGCACTAAATTCGCACTTACTTCAGCGTTCATTCAACAATAAACTCGGCAAATTCATTTTCTGCCATGGCTGGATGAGTACGGAGGGGATATCTGTTAAATTAATTTATGATCCTCGTGTTGAAGCGAACTACTTTGAAGAATACAGAGAGCTGATGAATTGCAAAAGATATTCTGGCTTTTGTAACAGAGCTTAAGAGGAGACTTGTTCCTTATCACGCTGCGTTTTTATTACTAAGTCCCTCAACTGTTTCCTTCCAAGTAATATTACTAACTGTTTGATATTCAACGCTAAAATGTGATAAAAAAAACATAGGCTTATTGTTTCTAAAGTGCACCCTGAGTCACGATGATCCAGTGCCAGTGCCAAGCGTGGCAGCAACATCAAATACAAACTGGAACTTCCACCAGGCATGCGTCATCACAGATTAATAGCAATGTGTTTATTTTAGGAGGAGAAATGTTTAAAAGGCAGACCAAATGGCACTGTTCCTGCCTCTCTTCTTTCATTTGAGTGTTTTGTCGCTGGGAGTCAGAGGGAAACATGTCTTTATTTGTTCCCGAGGCAGAGCTCAAGCAAAAAGGTGCTACAGAGAGAGATAACACAGATAAACCCTGCAGTCTGTGTTGGACTGAACAAGTCAGTGGTGAGAGCCCTCTGCCCACTCTGCAGCAGCTTATACTATTACAGAGTCTAAGTTCATTTGTGATAAAGAAAATTGAGGAAAATAGAGTCTTTGAAGCTATTTGACTTTAATAAACACTGGTTGTTGGTTGTATTTTCAAAGAAATCCAACCAGAAGCCAGTGTATTCCTTAAGCCTGGATTAATAGAGTGGGTTGCATCAGGATGGGAATCAGGTGTAAAACCTATGTTAAATCAACATGCAAATCATTGCAAACAAGGAGGAAGATGGTGTGCAGTGGTGACTCCATGAGGGAAAGGCCAAAAAGGAAAGAAAAAGGAAAGTTGTATTTTTCTAAGACCGTGCACATTTGTCTACTGCAGCTATTCTCAAAGTCAAGAGAGTCGTGGCCCCCTAAATTTTCAAAAATCCCACGCAGACCCCCAATTATACAACTATTCAAAAACCATGTCATGTTTTTCTCCATATATTTCCACAAAACCTTACAAAAAACAGTGACCGTTGGCTAAAAATGGTTTTAAAGTTGTTGTTTTTTTAAGTATATAACAGTAACTCATTTCAAACTCAATATCTTAATTACATACATGTAAATGGAAAACTACTACTCCATTGTTTATGTTTTTTTACTACATTGCTGAATATTTTAAGTCACCTAAATGCGTCAAGAAAACAGCCATGAGCTACCAAAAAATTGCAAAATCTTTGTTGTTTTAAACATGATGCCTTCCCTGTGCCAGATTTGTTTTTCTTTTATAACTTTTTGTTTACTGTACAAGAATATTTAGTCACTTCACCATTTTTGTACAGAAAATTGTCATTTTTACGTCAGATATACTTCCCTGATTTGTTTTGTACATGTTACTTGGAATAAAAAAAAAATGCTTATGTACTTATTATTGACAGCCTCCGGGGGACCCACTTGCAGTATCTTTGCAGACCACCAGGGGGCCCCGGATCTTACTTAGTGTACCACTAGTCTACTGAATTTGGCGGACATTTAGTAAAAATTTGTGTATATATTACGTACATATTTGAAAATCACTAAAATTACTTATTTTCAAGACATTTTTACAATCTCAGACAAATAGAGAGGGTTGTTCAGAAGGGCATCTGGCATAAAACCTATGCCAAATCAAGACATCAGTCACTGCACACTCACAGGCAGATGGATTTCTGTTGTGGCCCAAAAATGGAAAAGCCAAAAGCAAAGAAGATTTTTTTTTTTAAATCAAATAAATACCAAGCAGGCCTTTAACATTATTAACAGTAATTTCTATAATTGTAATCTGCTACTATACAGTATTCTGCTATATTTTAATTATATTCCTATCATTTTAAAGAAGATACATTTCTGTGGGCTGATTTATGCTGAACCACTGTGCAGCGACTCAAGAAGTTCAAGGGCCCATACATCTATAGTGAACTTGATATTGGAAAGCTACCCTTGTCTTACTATACCAGGACAGTTCCAGTTGAGATGTACTTTCTGTCATAAAAATACGCGGGTATAGGACCAGGCAGTGTGTAGTGCGCGGTGGATCGGCTTCACACCGGAGTCCTTTGTGGTCTAACCTTCAGCTTCTTTTAACATCGCCAATATTTTAATCAACGTCCAGGAATGATAGCGCCGTCGGCATAATGATGTGGGAGCCTGCGGGGTCTGGTGGCCGGCAGTAACGTTAGCCTGCCAGTCACTAGTTTCTCTACAATATGGCTACCAAGGGAGCAACATTGGCCACTGCTATTTCCCTCAAAGTAAGTGTGTAGTTAACAGTGTTTCATCTGGTTTTCTCTTGGGTTCCTTTTGGTCGTGTCCGTGTTTTCCATTGGGATCGCTTCACACGGGTAGCTCAGTGGGTCATAGGCGCATTTTTATATGACTTCAATATCAGTCCTCGTCGTCCGCCATGTTCCCCTCCACTCCCTCTCCTTGTATATTAATATTCATGGACCCAAGTCGCTGTTGTTTTTGTGTGGCGCTCTCAAAGTGATATTGCTCAAGGCATTATTGAGTGTGCCTGCCACCGCCTGTGAACTAAAGGTGATATGTATTCATAAAATTACCCAGGAGGCTGCGGGCTCAAATTGCAGGGAAAAAAAAAAAAAAATACCGTCAGTGAAGTTTTTATCCAAAGCAAACCAGCAAAAACACATTCCTCGATTGTAAAGTTCTCCTTGAAATATGGCGGACCAAAAATGTTGTTAGAAAGTATTATTTTTGGCTTTATCCCGGTGGAAATGCAGGGCAGAGCGGCCTGTTGAGATGCGGCTTACCTGCAGCGCCGTGTTCGTGACCTCTGCAATAATGGGATTGTGATTGACACTGTGGGTGCAGGACGACATATTGTGACTTCCCACCAAGATGGCAGCGGCAAACAAACAAAAACAGCACACAAAGCTCAAGCTCCTGCCGTTTTCTTATTTTAACTTTTCAACTTTTTCATATTCACACAGATTTTGGTAAATAGGAGTAAGTCAGCCAATGGTATCATGATATTGACTCAAACAAGTGGCTATAGGACACTAAATAAAATTATAGGTGGAGTTTTAAAAGATGTCATTTCATATGCAGCAATCCAGCCACAAGGGGGTCACAACCCAGTGTGCTTCTTGTGCCAGTCCCAAGCCCAGATAAATAGAGTGGGCTGCACTAAAAAGGGTTTATGCTCCTGGCACTAAAAAACTAAGCCAAACCATTACCACATGCTAGGAGGCAAATGATTTGCAGGAAAATCACAAATGAAAGATGCTTGAAAATGAATTTTATTGTAAATTGTAAATTTGTCTGCCTATTGTCTTTTATTCTCAAAATCGAAAAATAAAAAGCTGTCTGCCTTTAAATAAAAAATACAAATACAACAATATAAACTCTCACGGCAATTTTTTATTTTACTATATAATTTCTGTTCAAAATAAATTAAACAAAAGTAAATAAAAACTAAATAAAATTAAGAAAAATATAAAAACTAATAATAATCTGAAACAAATAAAATGATATGAATCTAAAAATATGTAGCAAAAAATAAACAATTAATACTGAGCTTGTCTGTCAGTGGTTTCAATGTAAAAAGATTGAAAATAATTTCTAATCATCTTGGAAATAAATGATAAAATATATTTATAAAGTACCCCTGCTAAGTGCTTGTGTACCCCTGAGGGTCCCTGCACCCCTGGTTGGAAAACACCGTATAGACTAAAGGGGTTAGTTGGTCAGCAAGTAAAAGCTAATTTAGGGCTTTTTCTTTTGCCTTTTACCACATTAATCAATAGTCCATTATTCTAATTATGGCCTGATGATACGACATACCCCAAACATATTAAGAGCTCTTCATCTACCAGCGCACTGCCATATTTTCCTATTTTCTACCAAAAAACAAGAGAGAGGGCCACATAAACAGCCTGCTTTGCTAATCAAACACATTGTAATTGCATGAGACAGATTTATAAACAGCCCTAACTCCGCAGAGCCGCTCCTTCAGATTGCTCTATTTTGCTCATTGCAGCTTCAAAGCCCAAACTATCATCCACTAATTAATAGTAATTACCCACAATGCAAGCCGGCTGCATCCCCGACGTACAACACTGCCGATCCCAACAAATGAGCAGCCTAAACTCAACACGCTCCTTGAGTGGGTTAACTAAGTGAAGCAATTAGATTTTAATTGAAGGCCCAGGTGCTTCCATATAGAAACCAATAGGGCCAAAAGCATGGCTAATAAATCTTTTTTTTTTTTTTTTGCTGGCTTTGGGCTATGTTAGCCCCAAGGGGGAGTCAAGGGTTAAGGTGTGTGGATATTAAAAAAAAGAAAACTGGCTTCATTATTGGTGAAAAAATGAGTAGCTCCCAAAATGAATGTACTGTCTGTATGTTTCTATCTATTTTTCTGTCTAAACTCTAATTAGAAATGGAATCACTAATTTTTTTTTTTTCTTTTTTCCTTATGCCACAGAAAAATATAAAACTCCTAATGTGCAGTGTTATTGATTTGGCATAGGTTTTAGATGCCCCGCTTGCAACCCCCATTACATTTATCTGGCCTTGGGACTGGCACAAGGACTACACTGGCATGCGATCCCTTGTGGCTAGACTTTATTTTTTACAATTAAATCATATTTGATGTTGCTGTTGTACTGTGTGAATTTAGTTCAGTGCAAATTTTATTAACATCAATGAATAAGACCAAAATCACAATATTCTTTTTATTCCAATTACCTTCCAGGGTCACCCACAGAAATAATATGCCTCCTGGTGTGCTGTGATTTCCACTCTGACTTGGCATAAGCTTAATGCTGGATGCAAATGTCTCGATTTACCTGGCACAAAAGGTCCAATGATTTGTGATTCCTGATTCAATCCATGATCACGATACTAACAGACAAATAAACTATCAGTAGTGCTGGTCTTTATTTGAAATGATATAGGTTTGAGATGAAGGAAAGTAATAAAAAAAAAAGATGTGCTACTGACTGAATGCTGAATCTACAGTAAGTGTCTGGGATATAAACTTGAGCTGACTAACAATAATCTGTGCTTATGTGATTTGTTGTTGTTGGGCCACACTACACTAGGAAGACTTGTCTTAACAATACATTTAGACGGCTGATTTCTCTCGACACCGGTGTCTTCCCCCTCGACGTGGAGCGCCCAGCTGCTGCTCGTACCTTCCTGCTTACGTGTTACCTGCTAATTGCTTCCTGCACCTCTCACTCTCCCCCAAACAGCAATGCATTGTGGGAAGTGAAAGGAGTGAGATCTCAGCACTGGGTCTCCAGGGATGGACCTCAGCCCCAAACCTCCCCCTAATTATATCCTTCTTTCCCCGTCCCTCCTTCTCAGTGAGGAGGAAGCCAGTTAGAGGAAAGTGGAGGAGAAATATCATGGCAGTCTCCCTGTAGTGGACGGTAAATGTCAGTTTGTGCTGCGCAATAAAAAGTGCTTAGCTGGCACGGCAAAATACAGTGTGTTTACAATACTCCTGCATTACTACCACTATTACACTAGTAGAAAGTAGTAGTAGTTTACTGTGCTGCTCCATTACCAGTACAGCTTAATCAATTAGATGAAGATATATTTCTGAAGATTGTACATTCAAAATCACTCAAGGGGTTAGATATTAAAGATCCCCTATTATGCTAAATGGTTTCTAAAAGCTTTTTTGAGCTTTTAACCATGTTATAATGTTGTTTCCACCTCAAAAGCTGCATACATGAGTACTAGTTTGTTTCATGCTAGTTTGAGTAACCCTGTTTGATGAACCACTGTTCTTTTGAAAAGCTGGAAATGCTTGGCTCTGTGTGGGCACGTCTAACCAGGAAGTCCTCCTGCTTGTTTCTAACGCACATACACTGTCACAGGACTCGTTGTGACTCCTGCAGCACCTAAATTGCCATCACTACAAAGCAGTCAGCTCATTTATCTTGTTAGTGTCATGTTGATAATAGCCATGCTAAATAGCCATTTTATGCTTTTTCCAGTCCCCAATGTTGCCAGCAGGGTGTTTCAGACACCTAATCCAAGCGTTTTCTGCAAAGTAAAAACAGCAAGATGTTTTCCATACATAGTTAGAAAAGGTGAAATACTAATGTGCTCGCTGTCAAAGGCTGCACAAGCTGGAACACCATGCCAGTGGTGATCAGAGACAGCGCCGCTTTTCCTACATTTAAGAAAAAATACTTAAAGAATGGCTGAGCAATCAGCAAAATTGTGAGCACTAAGGCACTTACTGGTAGTTTAGAAGATAACTCTGATTTATTTTTACACAAGAATGTATGGGAGTATGTATGAGAGTGTTCTGGTATGAATGTGTATAACCAGAACAGCCACATGCACCTTAAACTTAATTTGTGTGTATTGTCACTGCACTGTACGTTGTAATGTCCTCTCTGTATTATCTGTTGTCTGTGTGAATTATACTTTATAATGTCCTGTTTTGTGTTACGTTTCTGCATCAGTCTGTGTGTGTGTGCTAGGTGTGTTGGATATTCTGTTGCTATTTTGTGTATTTTACGTCTGTGTCTGTTTTTTTGTTTTTTTTAATCACACAGGACTACAGATGGGAATTAGCATCGTGCTAAATCCGGCATATTTATGGCACTTGTTACCCATTCATTAATGCACACTGTGCCATTCATATTAACACATAAATGAAATGAAAAAGCATTAAGTGGCCTATTTATGTGTTTTTATTATCACAAATTCTAGATAAGGACATAGTTTTGTTGTACTTTTACTTTTAAGTAATTGAGTACCTAGTAGAGTATATACCACAAGAGTAAGCAGCACTAGGTTAAAACCTGGCAAATTTTGCACTGTGTAATACCTGCCATGATCTCCCTGCTTCATGTCTGTTTATTGTTAACCATTATAATGCTATCTAAGGCACTGTCCACATTTAGTCATACTGTGTGCCTTGGTATCATCAAGTGACTTCCTAATTCCATAAAGTCATGCTTTTAATTGGCCAATATTCATTATCTTTTTATTGTTACGTATTTTTTGATGATAAAAAGGATCACAGTCTCAGTGTTGAGCTTATCTGACTAATGCATGTTATTGAACTACCAGCATAAAGAAACACTTAATTAACCCACATTTTAAGCACATTTTGCCATCCTTTTTAATAAAGAAACTTGCATCAGAGCAGTATGTAGTGTCTGTGAAGTGTCAGAGCCTTTTACTTCTCGCACATTGGAAGGTAACTGAAAATAACTGGCCCAGGCTTGTCCTTATGTGACGGCTACTTGTGATCTGACCACTCAGGGTTCATTTTATTGCCAGATCTTAACAAGGTCAGTGTCAAAAGAGGAAGCACTGTATGCAGGAGTACTACTTGGTTGTGAAAAGTTTGCAAAATACTAAAACTAATTTTAGTGCGAGGTCTGAAGGTGACATTTGCTTGATGATGTCTCTTCTGCCCTCTTGCATGAGACAGAAAGGTTAAATACATTTTAACCTCTCGCCGTCTGTGGTCCAAACTAATCAATGCTTTTAGATCTGTAGGGACATGCTCCTGGTGATGCCTCTGAACTACGAGCCTCTTATAAAATGACAAAATCAGTTACTATTGCCAGCCGGCCTTAAGTTGAATTTCTTTCCTGGCCGGTGCATTTTGTGTCGCCGAGTCGGCAGCCGATAGCGTTTAGCTGAGAGCAGTATCAGTGAGGCACAGCATGTCGATGGTATTGAGCTGGCCTGGCATGTCCCGCGCAGTAAAGACCTCCTGATTGACTCCTGCTTGGATAGCATGTCCAACTCCATACATTAGTAATGCTGAGGGTTCGATACATGGATGGATCAGACTGATTGATGCAGGCAGCTTCTACATTTACCTCTATGTGTCAGAGCAGATACAAAAAAACTCTTGAAATATTTCATCATCTTATCATAGCAATTGTACTTTATTTAACTTTGAAGCATAGGACTTTAACAAATCTATCTACTTCAAGACATAAACAGAGCAACAAATAGACATTAAAGTACAGGATTCATGTTTTTAAAATGGCTGACAGCAGGTAGGATTATTACAATTTATAGCCTATTAAGAGTATTAAGAGTTCTATTAAAATTTCCAGCTAAGTGAAAAATATCCTCTTAATGATGCTCAAGTTAGGGATTTGCATATTTAATTTGGCATATGTTTTATACCAGATGCCCTTCATTCCTTTCTTCCTTCCTTCCACAACTTAAAGGGGATATATTATGCTTTTATTCATATTTTTAAACCAACATTGGTCATCTAGTAGCACTTTTTACAACCTTTAAAAACATTATCTGATGAAAAAATAATAATAATAAGCACTCTACTAGAGCCATGAAGAAACAGGTGAAGAGAGCAGCAGTGGGCAGACTGTTGCGGTCTTTTGAACATAACTTAAAGAATAAAAGGAACTTCACTTCCTTGAACTTTTTGTATGATGTCATTTTACTACTAAATGAAAAATTGTGAGGAATCAGAGAGAAACAGAGCTGTACACTGTTTTTTGGATAAAAAGAATCTCACTGCCAAAGAAAAGAGGATTACTCAAATAGGTGTGAATGATGAGAAAGACAACTCCAGGTTAGAGTCTAAATATAATTTTTCAGCACTATAACTGCCAAAGTTAGTTAATGAATTATTCAGCTACAGTTTGTAAAATATCACATTGCATTAACAGAAGCTCTCAACGTCACTCATTTTGACTTGCTTTTAATTGCTTGCTTGTTGTTTTTACTTCTTACTGAAGTTGACAGATTTTAAACTCTGGCTTTCTCTTCACTGTTATTGAACACCAAAGTCTGGACCAGGACTGCACCCCTCATCTGGGCCTTTATCTGAAACCAGGGTGGGACCACGACTGCAGGTGGAATTACAGCAAGATCTGGCAGTCCTACAACCTGTTCTGGAGTTCACTTAGAGTTCTTATAAAGTCTCAGAGCAGAGAAAGTTGGTTATTACTAGAGCAGTTAATTACTACTTTTTATTGCATATACACAAGAGTAGGTTTTTCACTCAAATAAAAAGAGAAAGGGTTGTCCTTGGGCAAGCAATTCCTGGCAAATGCAAATAAAACTGTATGTTTGACCTAGGGGACATTACATAATCTAGTCACATATGTCAGGAAGAAAGCGTATTATTTCAGATGCATTAATTGTGTACTTGGTGTAAAGGAAAATGTATTCAAGCAATGCATGCAACATCTGGATAAATAAGGTGTAAAGCTATGTATGTGACTTTAGTGGCATACAATAATACAACATAAGTACAAATTTAAGTCTCATATGATCAGTGATTGTACTAATGGAGGCCAATAAAACTCCACATGTAAAATTTATTATGCTTTTTTTTCAATCTTTTTAAATCAATCTTAGCCACCTCCTGAACAGCACTGAACATCTTAAAATGGGAAGGAACGAGCCATTTGGAGCTCAGAGAACTACAGAATTATTCAAACAGGTGCGGACGAAACAAAACACAACTCCAGGTATGTTTTTGAAGAGGAAACAACATTATAACAAAGTAGGGCGCTCAAAAAAGTTGCATTTGCATAATACAGCCCCTTTAAGATTGTCAACCAAAAAGGTATCTAATAAAAGACATCACAAAGACTATCACCAAACATGTACTTGTAACATATACTTTGTGTCAGTAAGTCAAATCTTTCCTTGACCCTTGAAACATCTTCTGACTTCATCCTTTCACTTGTCAGTCCACATCAGCGCAGTGTCATCGTGCTCCAGTAACTTGCATTTCCTCACAAACCGAACAAAGGTCTGGCACCTTCAATACATTTTCTTTGTTTGATTGTTATTCCTCTTCTCTTTTGTCTGTCGCCGCTGCTATTGTGCGCCGCTGTTCTGCTCCAAGGCTAAACCACCGTCGAATGGCCATACATAATGAACGCCGGCATTTATTGGCCTCGGCAAAAGATAACTCACTCCCAATCGCTTTTCATGACTCGATGATCCCATTATCAAGGCGTTTTTATTCATCGTCTTCAGATCACAATCGAATATGTCGCTTGGGGAGTTTTTAGGATGGTACGGGCCCCGCCACTGTCACAATACATGCTTGTTTTTGCATATGCGGTGAGTTAGACAAACAGAGCAGCCAGTCGACACTTCTGCCTGTGTTTTTTTTCGAAATGCTTGGGTATAGAGAAGGGAAACGCTGCCATATGTTGTTTTCTTTCCTGACGCCGCGCTCTTCTCATGTCGCCCATGCCGATATGCTGGCTCAGTGGGATGTCTGAGCGATGAGAGGGGGGCAGACAGCTTTTTCTGCTCATTTAAACATGATTATTGCTTATTTACAAATGCATCTGACTTTATGAGTCAGCAGGCCATTACACAACTAATAAACCATTGAGGGAGATGTAATATTGCAGCTCAAATGTACTTAGAGATGTAGTCAGTAGGGAATGTGGCTTTATAACACACAGTGGTACAGTAGAAGTAATACTGGAAGTGTAGTAGTAAGAAGCAGTGGTAGTAGTAGCAGTAGTAGTGGTGGTAGTAGAAGTAGTAGTAGCAGAACTTACTTTCTACTTACTTAAATCAACTTTTTCGAACTTTTAACCATGCTATAATGTGGTTTTCACCTCAAAATCATACTTGGAGTATTATGGTGTTTCATTGACACGTGTTTGAGTAAACTTTTATGCTGATGCCGTCTTTTAGAGAAGAGTTTAAACACTTGGTCTCACCTCTCTCCTAAGGCACATGAAACCAGGAAGTGCTCCTGCATTTTTCTAAAGCCCATACACCATCTATTTGTGTTAATTTTATATTTTTCCATTCCTCGCCGTTGCCAGGAGGGGGTGACAGATACTTAATCCGAGCGCTTTCTGCAAAGTAAAAGTTCAGCAATATATTATATATATATATATATATATATATATATATATATATATATATATATATATATATATATATATATATATATATGTGTGTGTGTGTGTGTGTGTATGTGTGTTTAAAAGTAGCATCATCAAAATAGTTTTTGCCCATGAGAAAAAATAAAAGCAGAGATTTCAGAGAAATCTGCCTCTAAAACTTAAAAGGAGTCCATTAAACTAAAGCTTCTTAAAAAAATAAAATTAAATCCCTTTGAAAAAAAAAAACAACTTTTCTAAAAATAAAAAGCTCTCCTCAAAAAAAAAAAAAAAAAAAAAAAAAAAACTTTACTCTCTTTTAAAAATAAGACTTTCTACTATTTAAATACAGTTCATCTAAAAATAAAAACACAGCCTCAAAATAAAAGAGGGCTCTGTTCCCCAAAATGGCTCCCCCCAAAATGATTTATTATTTCAAAAACCCTGAAAAAGCACAATATGGCCTCTTTGAGTATCTTTCACATACAATACCTTTTTACTTTTTAGTCAACATTTATGCTGAGTACTTTTATTTTTCCTTGATAAAATAAACATAGTTTTAAGTAAAAGTGCCTATACATAAGTACAGATTTAGATTTGCCTGTTGCCAAATATCGCATTCATTATTTTCTGTACGTTTTCTCTCAATCACAAATACCTAGCTTGAAGATGACACAGTACACAAAATTGACTTAGAGATCCCAACTTTTGGTGCCAGATCAAGTTGGATTGCTGCTACTACACAGCACAGTTGGAAGGGTCAGAGCAGTCAAAAGTCACCCCAGCTAAAACATACCTGAAGAGAGTTAATCTAATGCATCTTTAGACACCAGGGTGAAATAAACCAACACAGTCTCTAAATAGATTTTTTATTAAATCATAATTTGTTTGTGAACTTTCAATATCTATCTAAATGACAAGCAAATTCACAAAACAAAAAAATAACACAGCCTGGGAATAATTACAGTATAAGGACTCATCTCCTCAGGTGAGCTGACTACTGTACGTATGAAGCCTCCCTGTCAACTGTCACTGGTTAATGAATCATCAGCGCTGAAGGGGGCTGAATGTGAAGGAGAGGTCAATGAAGGAATTAGTCATGAGAACCTGACAGGACGGCCCATTAGGAAGGGGACAGCAGCCGGCAGAGATAGGGTGGGGCACACCGAAAAAGGCATCTCCATTAATGAAATGGGTCAGTATGAATGTTGAATGGGCTCTGTTGACAGGAAGGGGAGAAAAATGCCTCCAATATGGCCGCCCAACGCACCAAAGACCTGCTTTTTTTTGGTAGAATAAGGGGAAATTGGCTCCTCTGACATACAGATAAAAGGGGGTTAAATGGTGCTTTGTAGTTATTGAGATGTCACGATTCTGCATTAACTGTAAGAAACTGCTACTCATATGTTTGGCTGCTTTAAAGTGAAGAGAATATCAAAGCTGCCTAAAGAATCTGTGCATGATCAAACCACATCAGTTGCACTACAGTCACACTACATTGGTTTATAGAGTGCCTTTCTAGATACTCACACATTCATACATAGGCAAGGCGGGTTTCCCATTCATTTTTTCCACAGACTTCAAAAAATGCGTATACTAGGAGTTTAAAAGCTTGGCAGAGGGTAATCAGCTCTGTGGTAACTCAGGATGATGACACAATTAATTTCTATCAAAAAGATAAACTAAAACTTGAAAATTCAGCTTGTAACTTTGTCTTTTGACAAGTTTCAGATACGTGTTTATAGCCAAGATAACCATTTTATGGTCATGAGTTACCTCGTAGCTGATTAGCCTCGCTCAAGTTGTTGAACTTTCAATATATGGATTTTTCAAAAAGTCAATAGAAAAATGAATAGGAATTTTCCTTTCCAGAATCGGGCGTGGCCAGTCACTGTTGGCCTCTATATTGTATAGGTACAGACTTTGAGTATTTCTTCCACCTGTTAGTTACCAAATATCACATTCATTATTTCTGCTCTTGTGATTTCTTTCAATAAAAAATCCTATAGCTTTAATATATCTCCCATTTAGAAAACCCAACTTCTGCTGCCAATTTGAATAGCATCCACACTACTTGAGCATTTACACGATTATAAGATAAAAGGAGATAAAATGCCTTATAGCTATACTGAGATGTCACATTTCTGCATTAACTGTTGTAAACTACTTGGCTGCATTAAAGTGATGGAAATTAGCAGCTTACACAATCTATGCATGTGGAGACCGAATTAGTTGCACGAGATACAGATTTACAAAGAGAAAATGCACAAGGCTTGCCCGGAGGATATGTTTCTCCAAAGCGAGACAACAGTATATGGTGGCAGCAGCTCTCGTAGCGCTGGAGCGTAAGGAGTCCCATCACGAGGGCCGCATCAGCAGTGCAGTCTTCCAGTTCAAGACATAAATTCAATTTGTTGTCTGCGCTGGGCTTGCTAATAATGGCAAACACATTGGGGAAAAGAAATCAATGCTCAAAATATGAGATCTGCATTATCAGCAATGTGTCTGTCTTCAAGAATACAAGCGATACATTGTCTAGTCGGAGCGGAAACTTTGGTCGGTGGAGTGAGAAATAACTAGAGGAGGATTTGTCGGAGTGCCGCGCCTCCTCCGTCGATAACATCTCCATGTCGCTCGTAGCTCCGGGCCTCATATCTGTGGTCTCTCTCCGGCTGTGATAAATAGCAGGGGATTGGCCTGATAGCTTCTGTGAGTCCAATGTCACTGACACAGAGGCTTATCGCTGGATTTTATTTGGACAGAAAGCTTTCAGCCGACTGTATTGTATCTCACTGTTTCTAGGATTAGTTTTTCGTGTTTGTCATTAATGAGAGTTACTGATATTCAGGGCTGTAATGGCAAAGAATGCAGATAGGGAAGTTTCGCAATCGTGCCCTTGAGATTGGCAAAGAAAATTAATACTGAAAAGAAACTAGAAGCACTCGGACAGCACAAACCTCTGCCAAACCATCGACCCTTGCAAAAGTAAAGCGGTAAAAGCTCTCTCTATTGAGTAGGGCTGAACAATTTTGAAAAAAAATATCTAATTACAATTTTCCTGACAGATTTTGCAGTTGTGATTAGATTTGCAATGCACAGTATACTTTAAAATCAATGTTCAGTTCAATGTTTACATTTTAAGCCTGTGATGGAGCATTGACACTTGAGAGAAAACAGGCCTTTCACAACACGTTTGTAGAGGACTAAACTACAGCTGTAGCACAGTTTATACACATTAAGACTTGTGGAGATGAGATTCTTTGCAGTGGACATTAAATCACCTAAATAATTGCAGCCTTTGAGATTTGCTAATTGCGACAATTAAGATTGCAATTTTGATACAATTTTGATTAATTGTGCAGCCCTACTACTGATTCATACAGCCCTTATATCTCTGAATGTTAAAGAATTTATTAAAACAAAAATTCAAACTAACAATTTCTTTTCTGAAATTTTGGTTTGTTACTGCTGAAATTTTATAAAGATTTCCAAAAAAAAAAGAGAGGGAAAAAAAACACGATTATTTTTGGTGTGGATCCTGATCACCATGTAGATCCAGGAATTTGTCCCATTGCAGATTTGATCCAAGATACTAACACCACTCCCATGGGGTCAGTAAAGGAGCAACTGTAAGTGCTTCATTGTTCATGTGAGATTTTTTTCTATGTATTGCTAAAACTAAAGTCTCGAAACAGCCATAGTGTACAGCGATCTGTCCCACATGAATCCTAATTTAACTGTGCACTTCATGAACGGTACTGAATAGTTCGTCTTTTCAAGTTGACTTCTGAACTATAAAGTGTCAGGATGAATGGAGAAGAAAGCTTTTTGAAAAGGCGCTGAAGAGATTTTGCGGCTCACAAAGGTCAAAGAGTCTGCAGTTTATACAGTAAATCTCTGCAGTACTTTGTAAAGAGACACAAGGCTAAAGTTTACACGCAGCTCTCAGTCAGATGTCATGAGCGCTGACAACACGTTATGTTTCAATGAACTATAGCATCTCCTCTATCACATATCACGTCTTTTATCTTACACACTAGATCAAAACTTTCTTACAAAAAATCTCTCACAATTGGTGATCCATCTTCCCTCACTTCTGTATATGCCGTTTGTTTTAAGGCTCATTTGTCTTTTGCTTAATGAGCCACAACATATAAGTTTTTTGACAAAGTAAATTATCGAATTAATAAGGGGGCTAATCAAATCCGCCAATTCTTTGAGAAGTCATTTAATAATAGTAAAATATGCTATGTCTCTAAGGCACGTTGAAGGGAATTAATTTATTGATAAAGAAAATTAAAGTGGCTATTTGCTTTCGAGATTAACTTCATTAATCGTATTGTTTATGCCTTGGGTAAAGTAAAAAATTACCTTATGAAGTCAGGCATTTAACTCTTAACTCATCTCCTGAGGGGAGATGTGTAAAGTATAAAGTCCCAGTGAAGACTTAAAGGTGCTAGTGACCAGTAAATATTTTTTATGTTTCATAAAAAAATACCCACATGTCCCAAGATATAAGGTAAACATGTTTATATCAAATATTTTTTACAGATAACAATGGTACAGCTAAAATATTGAATGTAATGCCCAAGTTGTTTACGTTTTTTGTTTTGGTTCTAAAATCCTGCATTGGTGATCGTCCAATCAGAAAGCGGAAAGACTGACAACCCAAAGACCATTTGTTTTAAACTGCAGTACCATTTTCAAACCAGTACGAGTGCATATGCTGCTATATACTTTAAGTGAATATATTTTTCAATTATAGGTGAAGTAATCCTACAACATTTAAAAATATACCCACACCAAACACTATGTAACAAAGTGTACTGTACTGAGCCAAATCAATCCATCATTTTCAACACATTTTATACAAAGAAAAAAACTCTTAAAATGAGGAGCATACTGATTTAGGAATTTATTTTACCATTACCATTAGAAATCACAGGTGGCTGGAGCCTATCCTCGCAATTATGGGCCTGAGGCGGGATACACTCCTGACTGTGGCCATTTAGTCGAAGGGCTGACACAGAGACACACACTGACAACCATTCACTCTCACATTCACCCACTACGAGTCACCACTTCACCTATAACACATGCATGTCTTTGGACGGTGGGAGGAAGTCAGAGTATCAGAAAACCCACAATAACACGACGAGGACATGCAGACTCCACTCAGACAGATTGTGAGTTGTCCTGAAGTACAACTACAAATGTCTTGAGAGGCACGAGTGCTAACAACTCTGCCACTGTGCACCCCTTATATTTTGTTACATCTTTGACTCCATAGATCTTATCAGTTTAGCCACCAAGGCATTTACTAATAAACACTAAAGGAGAACATGGTCCAATGGCTGCGTAGTATGCCTGCAGTGAATCTAATTAATCATCTAATGTGACTTTTGAATGACAGATCTCTGGTTATTCTTGTCGTCTTACTCAGAAGTACTGCTTGTTTAAGTCCGTTACTGTTGAGGTGATGGTGGCCTGATTTTGCCGGCAGCTATATGCAGATGACGTTGGGGCAGCTGTGGCCTAAAGATATGGCTCTCTACGCTCTGGTGATGCCAGCGCTCTACGCCTCACATCCCGCTGCCACTATCACATTTTTCAACACGTTATTCTTCCTATATTATGTGTGTGTGTGTGTTTTTTTTTTTTTTACCTTCACGGTTCACATGTGTATTGCTTGAGGAGCTTTCGGCAGCTGGGAATAACTGATTAATTGGGAAGAGGGGGGCAGGTTCTATATTAATACTGTCTGGCAAAGAAACATCCTCTACAGCTGGCTATAGCTGGGTGCCTGTTTGAATTAATGAGTGCAAGAGTACACCAGTCCATCACACTCTAAGCAGTATATTTCTAATCATCAATTACTAAATAAAAAGCAAAAATATTTAATAATAAAGGGAATATCAGATGCTTTTATTCCTATTTTTAAACCAGTCTTGGTCGTCTCTAGACAAGCATTGCCTGTTTTAAAACCTTTAAAAACATTATATGGTTAAAAGAAAACATTTTTAATAAGTACTCTACTGACGCCATAAAGAAACAGGTAAAGAGGCCAGCAGAGGGCACCAGAGTGCAGCTCTGTTGTGGTCTTTTGAGCATAATCAGTGGGGAAAAAAAGCATTTCACTTCTTTAAAATGTTTCCATGATGCCATTTTACAACAAAATGAAAAATACCTGTGAGGAATCAGTGGAAACAGAGCTGTACACTGTTTTTTTTTTTGTTGTTTTTTGTTTAGTTTTTTTTTTATAAATGAATGAGAGCAGACTGGATGTAGAGGGTTTGTTGATTAGTCAGTGCTTCCTGGAGTGGGCTGGGGTTAAAGTGAGAATGAAGCAACAGCAAAACACAACGTCAGGTATGTTTTTGATGCGGGAACAGCATTATTACATGGTAGAAAGCTCAGAAAGCACGATTGTGCATAATATAGCCCATTTAACTAACATTGCCTAAACCTGCCAACCTGTTTTTCCCTAAAGAGAGAAGATAAACATAAAACAAACACAATAAGTATGAGCAGAAAAAAATCCTGCAGTTTTTCCAGTGGTTTGGATTTGGCGTCTGGGTCGACATTAAATGATGGTGTGTAAAATGAGAGAGCAAAGCAGTACAAAGTGGCACGCAGGTGGCTCTGTGCTGTGGCCGGTTTAAAGTCTGCAGGAGAACAGGTGGCTCTCATACATCATACTCACATTTCATCATCGTGCTACTGCGTAAATCTCATTTCTCCAACTTTCCCGGCTTTTCTTTAGAACAAACTCTTGGAGATAATGTCAAGAAGTCATCGGTGGCACCAATGCAAATCTGCTTCCATTTAATCCAACCCTCTGCATCCTCTCACACTACTGGTCTCACCGCTGTCCTGTACACCTTTCCTTTCATTTTTGGAGATGCTCTTTTATCACACCTGACACTTTTCTCTATTAATTTAAATCTAGATGCTAAATGCTCTATGGCAGCGGTGCTCAAGATTTTAACACAAATTACCACCTCAGAATATATCTTGCCTTCAAGAGTACCACAGCTAAAATTACAGTTATTGCACAGGCACACAACAGGGACTAAACCAGGACTAATCCTGGACAAGACAGAGTCTAAACCAGAACTAAACTGTGCCTAAATCAAGACTAAGTTGTGAGCTACACTTGAGTTTTAACTCCCAGAGCAGAACTAAAACCAGAAAAAGCCCACGACCCACAATATTGGGCATTGGGCATAATTTTTTATTGTTTTTCTAATTATACATATAATACATATATAAATTATCCTCTTGGGATGAAGAATTAAACCTAGGTGTCTCATTCATCCATCTACAGTACATCTTAATGACGTACTGCCTCTCACCAGCTCACGGGTGTCAAAATGTGTCACTGATAATCAGCACACAGCACTTTTAAGCTCCTGATTTCATTGTAGACTTATTTGGATCTAAAGCTGTAAAGAAAAAAAAACTTCAAAGAAATCTCAGGGAAAACTTCAATAAGAAAAGAGATGATATTTCGGCTTTAACCTAGAAGTCATGGGTTCATAAACCATTCAGTGTGGCTCCCGGAGGATTCACGGCTGCACGGAGACAGTACAGACCTTCAAACTGAGCAAGCACATCTCACAGCAACTTTGAAGTGAAGAGGAGGAGGATAAACAAGCACAGGTCGGAGGAGAGACCGACAGCACACTGCACCAGGCAACAGCCGCACAATATCAATGCACCACAGGTTACAGAACAGGGAGGAAACGCTCTGCTTTTTTTTACAGACAGACTAGTGAGGATATTTATCATCGTACATTTGGCAGTTTTCGCTATAAAATATATAATGAATCTCCTGTAGCATAAAACTATAAATATGCGGCATTAACTTTTTCCTTATTTAATCATTTATGTTTTTTTTTTTTTTTTAACAAGTGGGGGAAAAGGAAGACTTGAAGAAACCTAGATTTTTAGGAGACAAAAGAAACATTGTCATGTTCCTTGGAACTATTTATTTGACCTTTGTAAGTCCTGGACCTTTTGTGCTTGTTTTTAGTGGTAGACAAAGACAAACTCCTCGCTCCACAAAGGCCCTGCCCTAGTTGGGGATTGAACCCAGAGTGTCCTTGGTGTGAGGCAAGAGAGCTTACACCACATCCAACAGTTTTGTGGGTAGCAAATATACAAATTAATGAATATGTAGATAGAAAACTCAAAATTTTGTCGCTCCAACTGAGGACACTTGGGACCCAGTATGTTTTGCTGAACTGGCTGCTCCCACCCAAGTAGGGCTGGGTACTGTTAAACAATACCTTTGTGGTATTGAAAGAAAAGTTACAATACCACCGGTATCGGAAAAAGAAAAAGTCTGATTTCAAGTTTCAATCCCCAGTGGGACCTTTAATGTTCCTTTGCAAGTATGAATAAAATAAAAAACACAGAAAAAATACATTGTAGAAGATGAATTAGCACATCATAGGTAAGAGAAAAAATACTGTTCAGGTACTGGTATCAAAAAATCTAAATGGTACCCAGCCCTACACCCGAGTGGGTCCAAACTTTTCTCAGTAAGAGACATATATTGAAAAATACTGGAGGAAGGCCATAGAGATAACTGATATCACTTTCTTTCAGAGTTTACCACACTGAATCATTACCATGGGTAATTTGGAATAGGTTTTACTCTGGAGGCCCTTCCACAATCGCACGCTTTTTTTTTTTTGCATCACAACTACTTTTTTATTGCATAGACTCAGTCACATGAAGCATACTGTAGTCATACATAGTCATTCTGTATAAAGCTATTTGGGCCAATTAACAATGAAGCCCAAGGACCAATAAAAATGGTCTGTGGGCTACATTTGGCCCCTGAGCCATAGTTTGGATACCCCTGATCTAAAACATTCAAAATAAAGGTACTCCTAACTAAGATCCTGGCTCAAGACCTGGAGAAGGCTACAGGGGCCCTGCCGTGGCCCACTGCTCCTGACAGGTTGCCCCAGCAGAATTGGAAGGATGGGTCAAATGCAAACTTTCTCTTGAATCTGCCTAACTCAAGTCTAACATATACTTGAGTGTTTCAAAAAAGGCATTTGGAAAAAAAAATACATTCAGATGCCTTGTTTCAAAGGCTCCAGGACCATTTATAGCAGGTGTAAACATCCTCATGGCAGAAATCAGAAAGTACAGTTGGTGTCAAAAATGTAATGGGTGCTTTGTTTTGCATTAGCTTTGAAACAGTGCCAGTGCAGACGGCAGACAGGATGACAAATGGGGAGCAAGATGAATCGGGTCAAATCACTTTACTGTCCTGCTTTTTGAGAGGCATCTGCACCACACACGGTAAATGATGAGTCAACACTACACACAGCCATTCCCTTTCTTCTACATTATAAAGACTTATTGTACATTAAATGCTTTGACTCACAGCCTCATTGACTCCCATAATAACTTACTTAGGTTGTTTTTTTGAGGAGTCATTTGATTGCATCCATAAAACAAACATGTGGCCGTGGATGTTGACAGATGGACCGAGTTATCCCATCCGATTGCTTGGCCTGTCCTGCAAACATGGCATTCTCCCACACAATGACTAATGCGGACTGCTGATTTCCGCCCAAAATAAAAGTCCAAAATGCAGAGGTAAAAAAAGATGCTTATGGTTGCGTGTGGGGGGTACAGAGACTAAGGAGGCCAGACAAGTAGAATGACTTATTCAAGGAGGAAGTGGGCAGGAAGAAACATGGAATTAGCACAAATGGATTATCTGTCGAGCGAAAGGCAGGCCAAAGAGCGAGCCAAGCAGTGTGGCGGACAGAGAGAGGGGAGAGGAGAGAGAGGAAAAATGGGATTGACTTCTTGTTTGTTGCTTCCTCGGGGCAGATCCAATAGAGCCATCACTCACCAAATTGCTGATCTGTGGTTGAAACAACTGTATCGAGAGCTCGCTCAGACACTGGAGTACATGGCAATTAGAATGGACCCGTATGACCCCTGCACCGTGGAGTGGATAAAGTGTCTCGAACCACTGTATTAGCATGTCTTAGATGCCAGGTTTGCTTCAGACGCTGGGTAAGTAGGGACAGAGTAAGGACACAACAGGCTGTTTTACAGGGTTACACAATATATCACAACATCAGCAGACGCAATATTACAACAAACCAAATGTATCACAATTATGTTATGATCTTCCATTGAGATGTTGAAATAAATTTTGGAAGCCTTAAAATTTTACCTTAAATCAAATTAAACCAAGACAATTAGACAAAGTTTAGATCTGATTTAGTCCTCGGGTAGACCAGTTTAGACTTGATGTAGACCCGTTTTAGCCTTGGTTTAGTCTTCATTTAGCCCTAGTTTTGATCAGCAAATCCAGAGCATTGTACAGTATCTCATTATAAATAAAGCTTTTATTGAACTTTTACTGTCTTTGGTTAAAAATGCTATTAACATACAGTAGTTCTTGCATATTTTAATAATACTTATCTATCAAAGCTCTATCAAGGTCTTATAATTTATAATGAGTTGGTTAAATTAAACATGAATTAAAATGATTTTAAAGTAAAGACTTGATTATAGACGAACAAGGGCCCACTCCCAGGGGCCCCTAAACCTCCTGGGCTCTTGGCTGCACTGTCTGATGTTACACCCCTGAGTACTGCATAGAAATGGTAGTTTCTATAAAACAGCAAATAAAAAAGCCCTGTCCATCCCGCTTTTAACGTTATAAACAGGATTTCATCTGCAATAGAAAAAACAATGATTACAATTACACAAACATCATCTGTTTTCTTTATAAACCATTTTGTTGAGTCAGGCATTTCCCATTATGCACTGATCCCCTGCAGAGCAACAAAGTAAGACACAGAACATCAGAGTAAGTCACTATCAAACTAACTTGGATGCATATTTTCACAAACAAACAGAACTGTTGAGACTGTGTGTAGAAACAAATTCACTTATTTTTTTCAAGTATTTTTCTACACAAGCCCTGCAGTCAAAAAGCCTCTGAACCCTTGAGCTAGTCTCTGACCTTCTCTGGTGATGCCCCAAGGCACACATCCCGGCTGCTTTGGAAATTCAATTAGAACTCCACTGGTAAAAGGATACACTGGAGAAACAAAATTTGTTTTCTGTTGAGCAAAATGCAAACAAGCTAGAAGTTATTTTGGTTTATTTTGTTTTAAGGCATTTAATTCATAATTTCTAGTACAGATACAAAGAGAAGGACAAGATTTGAGCTGATGTTTGCTCAGCTTTAGCAGGGGAGTAAGTGGTGGCCTTAAAGTAGCAAAGAGAGTGGGGTTGGGTCTTTGTACATTATTCAAAGCAGCGACCTGAAGCCCCTTTAGAGACAAGTGTGTTCAGCACAGGGGAACTAGAGCGCGGCAGAGAGGAGAGCGAAAGGGAGGTGTATGTGTGTGTATGCAGGGTAGGGGGGTGGACCAAACCCAAAAGAGCAAAACACACAGAGATCCTTTAGTCGCCTGAATCTTCTCCAGCTTTAATTACACTGTATTGATCAATGGCAGGACGGGGGTGGACGGGGCAGGGGAGAGAGCTGAGACTAAGGGAAATAGGGTTGGCAAAATCGTGGGCTATAGTTACTGTAAAAGCATGTAAGAAAAAAAGCAGAACAATTATGGCTGAGGCATAGCTGAGATAATTACAAAATCCTCTAAAGTCTTTGTCTTGGTGAGCGCTGCTGAAACAGAGAGGTGTCAAATTCGTTTAATGACTGGACAGTAGCTTATGCACACATCCATCTTGCAGCGCCATGCTTGGTTAGATTTCAAATTTGTGGCATTGATTTTTCCCTCGGTGCTTTTGCTTCTCGAGCCCTGCCTTGTAATCAACCGGAATAAAATGCTCATGCGTGACACTCAAAACTACAGGAGTAAGAAAATATTGATTCTGGAAATATCACAATATTGTATCAATATTAAAAACAGCCATAAACATCTGATTTTGTATAGGTTATTTCTACGTAAACATTCATGTCAGTGGCTTACGTCTGTTTTGCAGCAGTGGCTTATAGGAGGTAACTGGCAGGTTGGTGTTTGATTCACACTTCCAGCATTGCATACTGCCATTGTGTCCTTGGACAACACACTCATTTTCTGTCTGTGGCACTGGTGTATGAATGTATTTTTGTGATTGTGTGTTTGGTGGTTGGAGAGGCCATTGTTACAGTATGGTTGCCAAAAAACAAACAAAAACAAACAAAAACGAATTGCATATCTGGAAAAAGGCAACTCGTATGTGAGATAGAGTTGCAGCTCATTATGTTATAAAAAAATATGACACAATGTTGTAATGTGGCCACGTTCTTCTTCTCCAATATGTTACAGATACAAAAAGATCTGCAATGTTGGCCATTTTTGCTTCTCAAAGTTGACCTACTTTACCAAAGAGCTTATGTCTTTGTTTCTGTCTGCATGATCTCCTACTGTACTTTCCTGCCATCTTATTTTTGATCCCGGGCCAATGGCAACAGCGTCCAAAGCTAAAAGTATGCCAACCTCTCTGCCCTCTCTGCAAAATCTCCAAGAGACCCACACAACTGTATTTCGGGGGTTAAGGAGCTTATGTCTCGTACACAAGAAGAAAGAGCTCAGCAGTGACTGGCTGTGGGAGGAGTGTTCAGTGAATCTCATTGTGATTGAACTGTGAGTTACCTTTACTAAACAGTGGGGAACATTTCTCAAGCGAACGTCACTCAATAGCAGACATGTTGGTGTGTGGCCATCGCTCAAATCCATAGCCCCACAGGGATGTACGGTCCGGCCATGATTATTCACATCAAATAAATAATCTCTGCTCATGACAGCTTTCTCCATTGTCCATCTAATTCTTTGTATTTGTAAATTCCCTCCAGATATTTTTTTTTTTTTCCTTGAATGACCTTCTCAATCACGGGAAAAGTCAAAAATTCAATTTCTGTGAGGGGCATTCATTATCATAGCCCCGTGTGCTCAAGGGGATCTGTCCATTCACAGCACACTAAAGCCATGTGAAAAATGGCAGGGCTTTGTTTTAACGGCATATTAAGGAAATCAACGAATTAGAGATTCATGAAATAGCTTGAAGGCTTTTGACAGAGTGGGTGTAAATAATGTCTAAGCAGCAATAAATCCAGTCTGTGTATTTATTAGGATGACAGCACTATTATTAGGTTGATTGATCTCTGTACTCTGCTTGGGGAACTTGATTTAGTATTGTTTTCATAAAAAGTCCAAATGTGCTTTTTTCAGGCTTTCTGAAATAATTGTTGACACCTTTGCATTAGTATTTCAAGTTCATAATGTAAAATAATGTATATGCATGGAAAATGTCTCCTTTTGGGGAGCTGTTACTGTCAATTTGCAGAAAATGCTTGGATTAGGTGTCTGTCACCCCTACTGGCAACGGTGTGGACTGGACAGAGCATAAAATGGCTATTTAGCACGGATATTCTGGAGTGTAGTGAGTCAGGTGATGGGGCGCACTAAACAGGATTACTCAAACGACCGTGAATGGAACAAAATAGTACTCAAGGTATGTTATTGAGGTGAAAACAACATTACAACATGGTTAAAAGCTCAAAAAAGTCAATTTAGCATAATAAGGGACCTTTAACATTTCTCAGACAATTTCTAGCCACTTACCAGAATCAACCAGCCATGTTTCAGAAATCTTTATGGATCATATTTGCTCAGTATAGCTAACCCACAAGAGCACAAACGTTGTAATCATTCATTTGCTTATCCCCATTTAGGGTCACAGCTGAAGCCTATCCCAGCAACTATGGGCCTTAGATGGGCTACACCATGGACAATCAGCAGTTGACTTCAGAGCTGACACAGAGACATACACTGACAGACAATCTCAACAAATTCACTCTCACATTCACTATGGCCATTTTAGATTCACCAATTCTCTCGGTACTTAGAAGCCAATAAGATTATCGTTGGCTGGCCCGGGGATTGAGCCCCCTAAACCGTTCTGTCACTGTTCACCTCAGTGTCCCAATGTAAGATCATTAGTCATTTTTTATTTATATAAAAATAGTAAGAAAACCATTAGCTCAGTTGGATGTCCTGCTTCCAGTACTGACTGGGCCTAGTAATGCTTCAAAGCTACAATTCTGTCATTACCATATTAAGAAAATGTTTTATTGATAAAAGGGAATTTTTATTGAGAGGATGACTTTCTATAGCTTATTAAAAATGTATTAACTCATTTTCTAGCACATATCGAGTAGGTAAGGGCTATTTCAGGTGCTGTACATGTAAGTGTGAGTATACACCTTGGACTGTTAATCACAGGGCTAACACATATAGACAGACACCCACTGGCACTCACATACATTCACTATAGCCAGTTTCTAATTAATCTGAAGCTGAAACTTCTGGGAGCAACCAACTGTGACACAAGGAGGACAAGAATACCCAATACATAAGGGAGAAGCGAGGACACGAGCTAAATCTTCACCTCTCCCTGACCATTATACCATGCGACAAAAGTGTAATTAAAAGTTCATCCCTCCTGCAGTCACTGAACTCATGCATTCATTTGCTCCTGTTAGTTTTAAGTGCATCTTCAGGCCAACATACTCCCTCTGTTGAAGTCAGGAGACCTCAGCACTTATTCTGGGATTGTTGTGACGTTCCGCCGCTCTGCACTTCTGTGTCAGGAGCCTCTCGTGTGTGAAGAGCAAAATAAGAGCAATTAAATCTTCATTCCTTCACCCCCGCCACCACCACCATCACCATATTCACATCTGCTAAATTGAAAAATCACACCGTGTAAAACAGTGGCACTTAAATCTGTGCCCCTGCGATGCTCACTGTCACTTGGGTCTTGTAGCAATAAGTCACACGCTACGCTCGTGTCAGCCTTTCCTGCTAAACATGATAATAGCATCTTGTTTCCATGTTGTATGAACTTTGCAAATTGCGTAAATCAAACACTAATTACAGTGTGCAATGACCTGATGGCGTGAACACTGCTTCAAATATCTCAGAGACAGCTGAGTGAATTCGAAGTCCGAAATAGAGTAGCTTCAGCGAGACATAAGCAGCTTGGTTAATTAAGACACGCTGACAACTAGTGAACTCTGCACATCATTACACATCCACTTCCTAATGGGGACAAATGGCAACAGTAAACACATTGTTTGCACAAGCTGTAAACTTCATGCAATCCAAATGTTATTGAATTGTCACTAATTGAAATGTATAAAGTACTTGTTGTGCAATAACTTAACAGGCTCCTATTTTGTCTTTAGTCTTAATGAGTCCTGGTTTAAACAGATTTGTATCCTTAGTTTTATCATTTATTTAGTCCCCTTGTAGCTTTGATGTATATCCCTGATTCAGAGTTTCAAACATATTTACAATATTGTGTTATATACCTCACAATATTGTCATGGACTTTTACAATATCGACTGGTAAACTCCTGGGGCTAATATGCATTGTTTTGTTGCAGCACAAAGGTAAAAACTACACACTACTACCATAATCCTTTGCCCTTTTCTCTGTTTCAGTGCAGCCAACATGACAAAGTGATTGTAATTCAACACTTATTTAGTCTTAATCTTATGAAATATCAAGATAATTAATGCACTAAAGTCTCATCAGGGCATTCTTAGAGAATATGTTTTGTTATTGAGAGCATTTCTTCGTTAGCGTGAGCCTCTCCACAATATTGCAATTAATACTGTACCATGAGATTAATATCGCAATAATACTGCACAATACAGTGAAATCTGGATATCATTGACACCCCTATTAAATTATTACAAAAAAATGATCTATATCTTTAAATGTATACAAAAGTGGTCCTGTTTTCAAGTATGTAAATGACTAACTTGGAAACTATATTTTAATAAGTTATAGAAGTCAAGGACACAGTGTGAAGTAAAATTCAGTTTTTGCCTATAGGCAAAATTTTGATAATGGTGCACCGCCATAGTTTTCTGAATAAAGAGGAGAGGCTGCCAAATTTAAGTACAAAAATTAGACCTGGTCAACCTTGCTTTGGCTTTTCATTAAATTAATTACTAGTTTTAGCTTCTTATTCCTTTTAAACTTGTACTATATTCCATGGTGATTGAAATAGTGCAGTCAATGTCATTATCACAATATTCACATTTTCCAGTATCACATAGGCCTGCTCTATTGTCTTACCTGCCCTGGACTTTGATGTCTGAAATGGCATAGAAGTATCTGGATAAGTTGGTCTCATCCACCATCGTAGCTCCAGTCGCCGGTCTAAGCAGGCGGATCCTCAGGTCAGTGATGGTAAAGAAGTCCCTCAGGTTCTTGGTTGTGTCCAGCTGGCCGTACAGTGACGCCATGTTGTGGAGGTGTGGCCCGGCGAACAGCGCAAACCGGTCTTTGATCTCAAAACGCACTGTTTTGTCGTACTTCCACACGTAACCTCTGGAGTAGTCCTCGGTGCAGATGATGTCCAGTAAAGTGTGCTGGGTCAGGTCCCGAGCGGTCTTGGGCTCCATGGTGAAGGCGTCCAGACAGTCTGTGGCGTAGAACTGGTAGGGCTGCCATGTTCGGCCGTAATCCAGGGACTTCTCCAGGACCATCTGCTCTGGGCGTCCGGACTCGAAGGTGAGGACAATATCGTCTGTCAGCTCGATTGTCTTGTTCCAGGACAGAGTTATGTTGACCAGGAGGGCCTTTGGGTACTTTTTCCAAGACGTGGACTGCCAGAAGGTGGTGGGATTGCGGCCCTCAGTGTCGAACATGAGCTCTGGGGGGTGGGCTAGCTCCTCGGTGGTGGCGTCACATTCATTGTTGCACATGTAGGGGTTCTCCTAAACAAACAAAGAAGGAGTACAAAAGTAGTTAGTTCTGGCCATCAATAAGAAAAGTAAATCAAGTCTTGTTGAGAGTTGACATATTGAGAAATATAATGTAAGCACAGAGTATTCAGCCCTGCATAGTAATTCAGAGATTTTTCAAGCCCAGGACCTCATCAGAAACAGAGGCTGAATCTAAATGAAGGTATCTTATTCCCATTGAAAGGAGCTCATGCATAGACAGTGGACAGGAGAAAACCACTCTATTTATCCATTCACTGAAAATCTCATTTTGGAAACAAGTGTCTATTTGTAAGAAAAAAAAAAACAGGGTTGACAAAAAACATCTTTACTAACACTTGGACATTGTAAGCATTGAGATAACAGTAGACACAATATTAGTTTAATTTAACTAAGCCATAGCATTGTTTTGTAGCATTTCATTGCGAGCCAGGACAATTTTATTGAGCTGTATTTCGAGGACTCTGCAAAAACTGTCCAAAATTTTTCTTTAAGCAGCTATATAAACATATTGTTAGGCTATGTTGCCTTTTGGATTCAGATTTGCATTAACACTGTCTTTCATTTAAAAGTGCACTGAACAAAACAATAACATTATAGAAGTGGAAAGGCAGGGATTAATACAACAGTAGCATACTTTCCTACAAGCTCTAAACTCATCAGCCCTCTTGCTTGAAAGAGGTCTTTCTAAAAACATTTGTCTGCTTTACCACAAATCATTACCGGGCTGTGTTCTCTCCTTGCTCCCTGGGGGCTTGATCTAGCTGTCAGAGGGAGGACGCGCTCGTCCACGAGGACCTTTCAAGTGCTACAAGCTCCAATTTATCAGGACAAGATAATCCACTACTTGATTAGGTGGAGATGTCACCCCTGCATGTGTGTGTGTGAGCCGAGGAGACCGGGAGAGGAGCAGGGTCTGATGTAAGGCGGTCTAATGAAGCAGAGAGCCACAGATCGAGTGAGTTAAAGGCAGAAACAGCTCCATTCGCCTAATAAGCTTTGCAACTTTTCCCTTGTCCTCCAAAGGCAAGGTGACAATGAACCAGAGCTCTGCCAGGCCTTTTGACTGTCGGAGCGCCCCATTAATATCCTGTCTGCAACAATCCCACCGGCTTTACCAGCACTGGACAACCACAGCCAGGAGGAGACTGTGGAAAAGGCAGTGCTGGGCTGGCAATGGAAAATTCCACTTGGATTTTTTAACCGTACCATATCATGATGGGGGGTAAGGTGTGCCATTAACGACAGCATCTGTTGCACCGTGTAGCCACAAACAGATGTGTGATTAGTCAAATGCGACACTTACGCCAGCTTTGGGGGTGTGGGCACTCTCTAAAAAAAACAGAAACAGACACTTGGCATGCAAAATGGCTGACTGCATTACCACTTGGTAATGTGCATCTGAGCAGTAAATATCAAGGGAGGAGTAAAAGTGTAATTTAAAGGGTGGGGAGAGTGTCAAAAACAGGTCTTAATCATACCCATACTGAATGTTTTTACCAGTGACAGTGTCAGCAGTTTGTCTCCCTTTGTGCTGGACATTACATCCTCAAATATTCAAATGGTCTTTGCATTGAGTAATTATACAGTATTTAGTTTCATGACAAAATGGGACAATAAAAAGGTCTGACTGTGTAGGTCAAGGTGCATTTCCTTCTCTGAAATACTCTGTTACATATGCGCTTTGAACTGTGTGCCAACCTCCTAGCCTGGTCAGGCAGACAAACTCTTTTCCTATTCTATACAAAGAAATTAGTCTGGTAACCCTTCATGTAATTTTTGTTTCTATGGGCCGAACAATGACAGGCAGAGCAGCCAATCAGATAAATGAAGGGCGGGATGTAAGAAGTGCACCATTGACCAAAAACAAATGTGGCTGATTGCTGGTTTTTCCATAAAACACCAGAATACAGCATATTATGAGCAGCTCTGTACTTATTTCTGAATGGGGACAGCAGAAGTAGCCAGTTGTACAAAGACTTGTGGGGAAAAGTTGGTTTGTTTGAATGTGGTTGTTATGTCAGACGTCAACAGAATTTTACTGTGGTTAAAATGAAAACAAGAAGACAAAAATCCTACAGAGGACTGAACAACAACAAGGACTTCAAAGGAAAGCACTAAACGCGGTTAATTGTTATTAAATTTGCTCTGCTTCTGTATTTGTAAGACGTGCCGCAGACAAACAGCCATGATAGGCCAGTTCCAAATCGACCAGAGAGAAATGGTTCACTGTGAGTAAGGACCCAGACTCCCCTGCTTTCAAAAAGAAAGTATGAGGGACAAGGCCACCAGCCCCCCCTTTATCTTCTTATTTATGAATTCCTGAAAAAGGATTTGATTACTGTTCTGAAGCTTGCCACATTGCCCCACATAATGCTAGAATCCTCTGCTACAGTTGATCTAAGTAAGAGGAGTGAATCTATTTTCTCTCATATCACGGGGTCAAACGCTGGGCCACTTTACAACTGAATCGGGCACATTCAGCGGTTATTACTGTAACAGCCGCGCCTCCACCCCTCCACCCACCCACATACCACAGACACACACCGGCAGCTCATCTCTGTAATCAGACAAAGATGTATCCTTATCGATCCTTGCGGCCGTGGGCAGCTGAAAATCTGCTGCGTATAGCACCTGGCAACCTTGGCCAGTCGTCCGGCAGCTCCCCCCCAAACACCGGGTTAAAAACCTTTCATTACTGTCTGCTCCGTTTCTCGCCTAACGACAAAATACTGCCTTTATGAAGATCAATACGCTGGAAGAGGAGAAGAGACGGGGATAAAATGCTGAGTATACAAGCCTGGTGAAAATCAATGGAGGATTTCTGTGTTTTACTGTGGGGCATCATTGAGAGCTCAGTTAGCTGATTAACGCTTTGGCACACATTAAAATAAACTGACACGACAACACAGCATTTCTGTAATTACAAAGGATGTTTCTATTAATCTTTGTGTGATGATAAGTGGCCAGGAGACATCACAGATTACAAAACCAGTGTTGCGACCGCTGGAGCGGAGGATAGGTCACGCCAAATTGGCACTAATAGAGCCGCTAAGGACCCACCCAAAACTCAGAGGCTTAATCCGGTTATTAACATTGTAATGCAGTGCAACAGGGAGGGAGCAGTGGAAGTAGTAGGTGCTGATGGACGCAGACAAAAATCAGTATTATCAAAGACTTAATTTTCAGTGTGTTAAGGTTTATTTTACCAGTCGAGTGGATAACAAAATGAACCAGGCAGCAACAAACTGTGTAATAAATTAGATTCTGTTTACTTCCACTCTACAGACAGTGTTCTTTGTAGTCTTTAGATCTTAGCAAAGTGTTTTCTCCTCCTTTGCCAATCAAAGCTATTAAACAGGATATAATAAAATTCAAGTATTTGTCTGATAGAGCTATTAAACACACTCATCCCAGGCAAAATTAATCATGCATGAATCACAACAATCTACTTCAAATATGATTGAAGTCCAAGGTCCAGGCTGACTATAACTTCTCATAACACAATTACTGGGACATTCAAAGTTATTCACAGCCTTGTTCTCTGCTATGTTTTAGACATTTTTTTACCAATTAGGGCATAGACTATCAGCAAGTTCCCATGTCCACGGCATATGATGTGTATGGCCCTAATTAAATTCTATTGTAACGTCACTGTAACAGACAGGAAGCATGCATGACTAGAGAAATTGCTTGCTGAAGCTGAACAAATATTGTACAAAAAGGTTTGTAAGAAAGGCTGTGAACAAGGAATAGTGTAGAAATGTACAAAAATACAACAAACACAACAGCTCATCTCTTTTCAATTCCGGGGTATATGCTCTGTCCATAGAGCCACAAAGAAGCTACTAAAAGTAATCATTTGTTCATTTTGTGAGCGAAGTTAGTATCTTTGGTCAATATCTCAAAATAGTACAGAATCTCTTAACAAAACTCCTGGCTCTACATCTCCCATTACTGACCTTTTTAACCAAAAAATACAATTCTGTATTTATTAAAGCCCTCTTATTTAAAGCTGCCCTACCTCATTTCTATTTCCTTGTATTTTGGTAAAGATAATTATTTAGTTATTAGCATAACAGAAGTCATCTGAGAAAAAAATGAGACTTTGAGGTCACCTGTGGGCTGTATTAGAAGGGCTTTTATTTTAGAGCGAGGGATGGAACAGTTTAACCAATCACACACTTTCATAGGACAGGGGCACTCATTTTGGTCAATACATCCTTTATCCAGAATATATATCCAGAACTAGAATCTATCAGGAATAATGTGAAGGAGCTATTGTTTTATTTCAAAATTTATAGCTTATTCACAGTATTTTTTATTTTAAAGAATAAAAGCAAACTCCAGATCTCTGCTGTTATTCGGATTCCTCCTGGCTTGTGTACATGCTTCCAGGTTTGTGTGAGACTGTGATAGAGCGTTGCCAAGGAGAGGAATTAGGAAAGGGGAGTGTATCTTTCAAACTCCACAGTTTTTAAGACACATTACTTCTACAGTCACAAAATTAGGCCTTAACGTAACTTCTTTCTCTATGAGGAGTCACAAGCCAGTGTATTCTTTGTGCCAGTCCTAAACCTGTATAAATAAAGAGGGTTGCACCAGGAAGGGCATCCAGTGTGAAACCTATCCCCACTTAATATGCAAATTACTGCAAACCAGGAGGTGAATGATCTGTTGTGGTGGTCCTGGAAAGGGAAGAGCAGGAAGAAAAAAAAGATGGTTGTGAATTAATCTGTTCAATTCAAACTAATCATTTTAACACAGCCATATGTGTCAAAGTAAAAAGTGCACCTATTTGGTACAAAAGTGCCATTATTCCCCATGTTTTTTTCTTGATAACTATATGTTTTAGCCCTGATCTAACAAAAGACTTTAAAATAGAGCAGGACTAAAGACAGCGTGACTTGAAAAAAGTTAGTCTTTCTAATGGTGTGTTTGTCATTGCACTTAAATGCGTGACAACACAGTAAAGTTAGCATTCATTACAAGTAGATGACCATATGCATTAAGAAGAGCTGGGAGCTCAGTTTTGGCAGTGTCTGGACTAAAATAAGATATTGCTGCCGTGTCTGACAGCCTTGGCCTGGTCCCACGGTGAGCCCTGATGGAGGACAGGACTTTGGGGAATATAAATTTACTAACTGCCGACGAGGCTTCGGGATAGATGGCCCCCACTAATCAAACCAATCTGTTTGTCTGACAGATGTCTTCGACTTGTGTCCCACATACAAAATTCAATCGCAGCATCTACCGCCATCTTTCTCTTCTTTCTATGTGACACTAATATGTTCAAATCTGAAAGTGATCAATGGAGAAGCATGGTCTAATCCAGCCACAAGGGGTCACAAGCAAGTGTACTCTTTGTGCCAGTCCCAAGCCTGGCTAAATGGAGAAGTACGTGTCAGGAAGGGCATCTGGTATAAAAGCCAAAGCTAAATCAATATGCTAACCACTGCAGACTAGTAGGCAGAAGTTTTGACTTCCTCTATAGTTGTGTATAGAGACAGTTTATCTGTCACTGCTTATCACATAGCACACCTTTCAAGCGTGCAGAAATGTTACAGCCAAACAGTGCAGTGCTTTGAGTTTTTGATAAAAGACATCAGGACTCAGACTGTCAAGGTGCCCAAAGATAAACAGCACTGTGCAAAAGTTTTAGTGAGGTGTGCTTTAATAAATACGGATTTATTTTATTCTTTATTTCAGGAAAAATCAGTAATGATGGGCCAAGGATAACAGTGTTTTAAGGAATTCTGTAACATTATGAGAGTAGTTTTACTTTACGTTTTTTGACAAAATACAATGCTATAGTTCAGGGGTTCTCAAACTGTGGTACAGGTACCAGTGGTCGTACACAGGCATCTTCTGGCAGTAGTCTGGAGCCAAATCTCTTCCTGCTTTAAATTTGAAGTGTAGGCCACTGCTTATTTTTATATTGTCCTGGTTTAGTCCTGATTTAGGCCTGATTTAGTCATGATTTATTTCTGGTTTAACCCTGATATAATCCTGGTTTAGCCCTGATTTTGTGCTGGTTTGGACCTGCTTCGGTCCCAGTTTAGTCACTGTTTCTCCTTATTTAGTAATGCATTTTTCTGTGGTAATCTCTATTTTATCTCTATGTTAAGAACTCAGTCAAAATCTAGGTCTGTTTTAGTCCCTTAAAAATGTTACATGGAAAGCTAAATATTGTTTTGAACTGGTACTTGGTGTGATAAGTTTGAGGATCACTGCTATAGGCTAATACATGAAGTCTTTAACACATCGATTTTTGGGGATGAATGATTGTTTTGGTGATCAGAAGTCTGTCAGACTGGGCTCCATAATAAAAGAGAGATGGATATTTCCCCACAGCTGAACGGTGTTTGTAGATGTGTTCCCAGCAAACAAGCTTTGCTCCATCGAAACAAACAGACCGAGTCCTCCCACTCACTCTCACTATAACAGAGGCAAAGACAGATGGAGAGTGATTGGAGCAGTTTAGCACTAAACACATATCGATACCGAAGCCCAACAACTCCTAATGAGACTAACAAATTGCTTCCTCACCCAGTGCTCCAGGCTTCTTCAGGTTCAACAAGAAATATTTTAACATGATGCTTTCTTAAGATACACTTACTAAACAAAGATATTGCACTGTCATTCTGCGTTTTTGACTCAGTCACAGAATTTCAGTGAGTCTGCTTACATAAAAAAAGTCTAAAAACACATAATATATAAAAGGAAAATTGATATGCCTATAAATATTGACAAAGCATTCACACAATGTTGAACAAGGCAGAGATACAATTGCAGGATGACATGGTCCACTGATCAGAGCTAGAGTTTAAAGTACGACGTACACACTGACATTACTGTGACTGTACTTGTGTACATGAAATAAATAAATGAGTCCTAAATGTCTGTTTATGTGCACAGGGTGGAAAACGTGACAATGCTAAATGTTTGAGAGAATTTATCTGTGATGAATGAGTATAACCCTTTTAAATGATGTGAACAGGATGAAGTCTGTGTGAATCTACATGAGATGAATGATGAATATTGCTGATAAATAAATAAATGAAAAAAAATTAAGGTTAATTCATGAAAAGCTTATGTTTTATGTTAGTATTTTGTGGTGACACATTAGTCCAGTTTTATTTAGTTAATAAATTAAAAGAATAAAACAGTTATATGCTAGTGTTTGGGGGAAGTGACATAAATGTTGTCCTGACAAAATCGGTCCATAATGTCATTAATCTTGTTTATTGGTGCATTCATTTCAAGGCAAAATATACTTTAAAAGTTGAAAATGCAAAATGAAAAAGGCACAAAACTAGTATTTTTAGATCCTTTATTGTTAAAAGTATTTGTTCACAATAGATAAATTTCACATTACACAGTTCTCCTCTGTATCCTGATCACCTGCACCTGCAATAAGACAGGCTCCAACCTTCTCCTTTGTATTGTATAATCTTTTTGCTTATATCCATCGACCTGTTTTCCATGTATCTGTACGTCCCTCTTTTGTGTGTGTGTGTGTGTGTCTGTGTGAGTGTGTGAGAGGGGGGCTGGGGTTAAAAGTCTCCCTGCTGCATTAATGAGACCTTGTGTTCCTCCATACATTTCTTCAGCTCGACCCAGGGGCCTGATTGAAGCGCTGCTCTCTCAATTTCCAACCCTCTCCCGCTCGCCACAGTGGTGCCAACAGTTTTTGCCGGAGCCCGCTTCACGCCGTATCCCATGGCGACGCACAGAAAGAGGGTTTAACCTGGACCACGGATGAATATTGGATGCCAGTGTGACAGATTACAGCGGTAATAGACACCCAGGCCAAATCCTCACAAGGATTACAATCATATTTTCAAATGGTTCAGGGTCAGCCGGAGGTCAGCCATCTTGGACTGTAGTCAAAGAGGCGGCGAGAGACACTGGGAGTCTCGCTCAGTCACAGAGAACACACCAGACTGATGATGGTGTGTGCTCTTTACATACATTTACATACGCTTACAATGGGAACAGGTGAGATTTAAGAAAAACTTTGACTGTAATGACACTGGTGACCTTTAAATATTATGGTTCAAGTCACGCTGTCATTGTGTGTATGGCAGTTTTACATCTGAGAGAGATTATTAGCAATTTTGACACTGAATAATTGATAAAAAAAAACTCAAGTGAAAGATGGAGCGATAGATATTCTTAAACTACAAAATAAATGGAACAAGATGTTTAATATAATGTAAAGAAAAATTTTTGTGGGGACCATTTTCTAAAACGTTTTTTTAATCATTTTATATGGGGTCGCCAAAAACTTTGTAAAGAAAGTCTCTTTCAGCTGCTTTCTTTCACCTGATTTACATACTGCATTATTGTTGAAGGTTTTTACGTCAGATGTCCTTCCTGATTCTTCCCTCACCATAGAGTTTAAAGTTTAAAATAAAAGTAAGAAGTTTGGGTAACATTTCCGAATAGCTCACACTATGAAGCTTTAGTTACGTATTAGTTAAAGATTATTAAGCACTTAATTTATTAATTACTAGGGCTGCAAAAACTAATTGGATTAATCAATTATAACAGATTACTGAAATAATCGTCAACTAATTTAATAATTGTTTAATCATTAACTGAGGTATTCATAGACTCTGAAACATGCCATGTGCTGACAGAAAATATTTTTTTACCAACACAGAGCAGTAAAGCAACAAAAACAGTTAAAAACAATGTATATTTTGTGTTTTTGATTTATAATATCTTTGTGTGTATATATGCTCAATCCAAACGTCCTCCCGTGACATAGTTGTAGCTTCGTCTGGTTCAAATTTTGTAAAAATTAAGCCATTTTGGTAGAATTTTCACAATTTAACGGAAGAAGTTTTTAACCACTTTAACCACACACACTTCACTATCGGATTAATCAAAACAATAACAGACAGATTGTTTATCAAAATAACTGTTAGTTGCAGCACTATTAATTACAAAGCAAACTTTAACAGCATTAAGTTATATGTTTACTTTTTGAGTTATATGCTCAAGTATTTCAAAGCAAAATTATAAACATCAGTGTCTATCAATAAATAATTTATTCATTAAAATATTGGTAATTACATATTTATTAATACCTTATCACAGCCTTATGGTGGTGAGTTATTCTAAACTGTTGCCAACGTGTGTGGTATATACATTATAACAAATAATAATAGAGTATGGTAAAGTCAAGAGCAAGAAAATGATAATCAACAAAAGGATGCAAAATCTGATGTAGTACTGTAAATGGGTGAAATTGAAATTATAAGGCGCTCTAAGATACTAAGGAGGGAAATAAAAGATTGCATTTGTACATGTCAATAAAAATGAGTTTTCCAGCAAATGTAACAATGAAGAAGAGAATTAAAAACATTCATCTAAAGTCTTTGGCAAAACAACAGATTCAAGCAGCTGGGACAATAACTTTAAAGCTAAAAAAAGGGGAGATGACATTTTCTGTTGTGTGGCACCACTGGGGAATAGGCAATAGCCTTCATATGCGCTGTTCGCACACTTTAAGCTCTGCAGTGAGGGCTGTCCAGTCGACCGGAGAGACTTTATGAGGTGAGTCGCTGTGTAAATGTCCCTGTGTCACACTCACAGTCATCAACGCTGCCTTTCCACAGGAGTTATGAGCCTTAAAACAACGGACAGGAAGCACCCTCTGCCCATTGACTGGATATAAAAACAATGTTATATTCCATTATGTTTTATACAGCAGTAAAGAGCACACAGGTGCCACAGCATTAGAGGACACTGTTTAAGAGATGGTATATGTGAAAGATGGCTGTACATAAGCAGTTAAGGCAATGGGCCGATAAACAGTTTCAACTTTATATCAAAAAAGTGTCTGGTTTGTACACATCTGCGCAAACTTGAAATACTTTTTATAGTTTAACCATTAGCGATATAAGCCTATTTTTGCAGTTTTTTAGTGTTTTTGAATCTACCCTCATATCTCACCTTTGGAATTGAGAAACATATGAATATTATACATCATTTTGTTCAGGACAGGACGTGTATTATCTGAACACCCCACAGGCTAGAATACACAAAAAACACAGAATTGGAAATACAAATGTTGACATTTTTTGACATAAGAAAATCAAACATGCTTAACGAAGGTTTCTGAATGCTTCAAAAGTGAAAACATGTTCATATATACAACATATAATCAGTGATTTATAATAAAGCTAAATGCCTTTAGGAGCCATTCGAACACAGATGATAATGATAAAAATAGACCTGGACCATGCCCCAGTTCATTATATATTCACTGTATCAATAAAATGTGCACTAATGTTTTTTGTCAGATGTTAAAAGGTTTCAAATAGGAGTAATTCTTTCTACATTTGACCATTTACAAAGTGAAAAGTGCCCTCTACACAGCTTACTGAATGGTGACACTTGTGGAGAAACTGGGAACTGCAGAGGAGTGATGTCTGCAGCCTGCAGCCCTTCGCCTCTCCTCTCCCTCCTTGTACTGTGACCATGAAAACAAAGTTCTGGCAAGTAAACATCTCTTTTCTAACTGTTTTTTGAGCCAAACATCAGGGATACAATCTGAACTTACCGTGAGAACTTCCCACGATAAAGCGTTAATTAGACGTGCATTGGGTGAACACAGATATACACACAGACAACCATTCACTCGCAAATTCATTCACTTTAAGAAAATGTATATTCACAGATTCACCTGTCCTTGTGTTTGGATGGACATTATTATATTATATTATTATTATTATTATTATATTATGCTTTATCAATCTTAGACACCTTTAGAACAGCACTGCATATTTTACAACCTTTAAAAGAATTATCTGACTAAAACAAAAACATTTACTACTGCCATAAAGAAAAACAAAAACAAAAGCTGCACAAGATAAAAAAATAAATAAAATCAAATGAATGAGAGCAGTCTGGATGTAGAGGGCTTGTTGATTGGTTAGTGCTTCCATTAGTGGGTGGGGATTTGTGCAACCGAGCGTTTTGAGGCCTCAGAAAGGCAGTGCCAGAAAATGTAGGCATACTTATACAGGCGTGAATGAAACAAAACACAACTCCAGGTATTTTGTTTGATGAGGGAACAACATTAAAACAAGTCAGTTTTGCGTAATTTATAATCCATTTAAAGGAAATAAGAACAAAATCAAGTTTGAGCAATAAGACCATAAAGGTTACTATGAATAATTCAATATTTAGCTTCACTTCCAACCAACCACACCTGTACCTGTTACTGTCCATGTTTACAGCACTAATGGCCTAAGAAAAGGCATGACTTTGTCACAGATTACAGTATGTGTATAAGCTAAAAATGACAAACATGACAAAATATTTACAGTAGCTTATGGCCCATGAGTTCCCATTTAAAAAAATACTATCCCAACCTCAGACCGATCACTCCTATTTTACACAGTCCCCCAGACAAGTGTCATTCATCTTCTTTTGGTGGCATTTCTACTGTGGGCTAATACACCAGGGTATAATTGATCCGTGGACTGCTGCAATGCTACATCTCTCCATCAAACTGTGCTGTCAGATAACGCCGGGGCCCTGGGATTTCTCTCCTCAGTATCCATTAAGGCTCCGAAAACCACGAGCCATCATCAGCCCTCATCTTTTAGCTGAGAACCCCCCCGTCCCCCTCCCACTGCCCCAGGAGCTGACACAACCAACTTCTACAGCAGCGCCACCCCCACCCTCACAATACTCTTTCATCCTCACTGTCCATTTACCAGTGTTTTAATGATATCATATCCTATATATCTGCTATAGAAAAGCCTTCCGGAGAGACATGGATCACTGTCACCTTGACTGGGGCTAAGAGGCTAACCCCGGCGCAGGGAGCTGACCAGGCTGCTTCCCAACGGGCCTCCAGTCCGACCTGCCCTCCACAATACAGAAATCCTAACAAATTAGTGCTCTATCATTTGGTGTCCCGCCGGCAGAGGGGAATTGGACTTCAACACCGAGGCAGATTTGAGCCTGGCCAAAGGGGATTGGTGTCAGTTATTGCTGATCTAGCACAGTGTGGGATGAACCAACCTCGCTCGCTGGATGAAACAATAGGGCTTTATCACACAGTGTATCCAATTAGGTTTTGCTAAAAAAGTCTTAATAAAATATTAGGTATGAGTGCTGACCTTGGCTTAAATTAACACAAAAGTTTATGATATTTTTATAACTGGAAAATTTAATAAACCAACTCTTTATGACATATTTCAGCTGTACTGCAGATGTTGTGTTGAATAGTTCTCCTCCCATAGTCTGCATTTTTCAGGCTTTTAGAAATAGTTCTGGACACCTTTGCATTAGTATTTCACATTTTATAACTTAAACTAATGTATATGTACATCTTATTTTGGGGAGCTTTTAATTTAAATTTGCCGAGAACGCTTGGATTAGGTGCCCGAAACCCCCTGCTGGGAAGAGTGGGGAATGGCCAGAGCATAAAATGGCAATTTAGCACAGCTATTAGCAGCATGACGCTAACAAATGAGCTGACTGCTTCATAGTGGCGGCAATTTAAGCAATGACATGATCAAAATGAGTCCAGAAACAGTATATATAGGCTTTAGAAACAAAACGGAGCACTTCCTAGTTTTATGTGTCTACGTAGAGCGATGAGACCGGTCGCTTCCAGATCGTTAGAAGAGGACAGGATCAGCAAACAGCATTACTCTAACAAGTGAGAATGAAACAAAATACTAGTCTAGGCATGTTTTTGAGTTAGGAACATTATAAAAAGCTCAAAACGTCAACTTTAGCATAATAGGGGACCTTTTTAAGCACAATTTGCAGAAAATAAACCTGCAAATCCCAACACCCAGCCTTTCTTTTAGTGTGCAAGTGGTCTAAAGTCAAAACCAGGTTTACTATACAGTAGATGTTAAATTGACTCTAGCCCTGCATTGCATTGTATTCACCTATCTTTTTAGCAGCCATGTAAACACTAAATTAACATAAAAAAAAATTTAAAAAATCATAAATGACACAAAAGCCCTATGTCACAATGGCAAAGATATAACGCCCAGACCTGGACTCGAACCAGGGTAGTCCACAGTAGTTCAGGGGTAAATGCTCTGTCTATAAAATGAAATGAAATGTAAATGAAATCCACTGTAAACAAGCCAGATGGTGATCCATTTCCATCAGTTGGTTCCTATCCTGATTACTCTGTGGCTCTTGGCAGGTGGTCTTATCATGCAGAATCCTTTACAAATGTTCGCTTGTATCCATAAAAGAAACACTTTACCTTTAGATATCTTCCTAAAACATCTACAAACCAATCTTCAGACATTGCTCCCTGTTTGCAAGCATAATTTTATAACTTAGCTAACAGACCTTACACAACCAATCAGCAGTAATGTTGTTAAATGCTGCCGTCAGATGAGACAGGCATCACTTCTGGTTCCACAGCGGTTTAATTGTCACTTTGGAATAAGCAGCAAAGTGTCTGTGACATGATTTCTGCTCTGAAAGCCCTTAACAGTCATATAAGTGCCATCACATTTCACTGAGAGAGAGGCCTGTTCAATCAAGCTTCAGCCCTCATTAGTGGCTCTACAGACCGCCCCGAACACACACACATCTATCCCAGTTAATGAGCGCTTCCTCTGCTCTCCTCGGCTCGGGCAGCAATGGCCGGAGCGGGGGGTAAATTTAGCACCTTACAATTATCTAAGAAGGGGCCTGCAGAGGGAGAGAGGTGGAGGATGGGAGAGGGGCAAGAGGCTGCTGGGTAGATCTGGAAAGGAATCTTCACGTTTATTACAAATGGCTTTCTTGTGGCTTTTCTTGTTTGTCCTACTAATGTTCAAACTTTCTGTGACCTATAAGACAACTAAAAGACTATGCAGTGTGACATTTTATGGAACATAGAGGCATTACATAAAAAGTAATGCATTAAGTTGAGATCACCAGTCTTGTATGGACAGTGGGAGAGACCAAAATTGGGCTGTAGTTGACCAAAGAAATTACAATTCATTGACCAAAATTGACCAAAGGATATGTGGGGGGACTCTTTTACAAACAAGTGATAACAGGTGATAAAACATTTGGAAAAGATGACTGTAAAATGTATTGTTATCTAAAAAAACATCTATGCTATCTTAATAAAAATGAAAAATAAAAGTTATCAAGTAATACATTTCTTTCTCGATGCAAAGAGTGGATGCAAATAATCAAAACCTCACTGACCGATTATTCAACTTAGTGACAAGAGGCCCTGGTCCCTCAGCCCTAATAAAAGCTAAGAACCAAAATAAAATTGCTGTAAATGCCACACATGGTACATTATTACTTCTATAATTTCTATAACGTGCAGATTTTGAGTACAGTACAAAAGTTTCCACAGCGAATCATCTAGAAATTTGTCTGGCATAGGTTTTAATGCTGTGTTTTTCCCTACACAGGCTGTAGTTTTGGCCCTTGGGGAATCAAACCCAGGTTTTCCACATGACAGGCAGGAAAAAATAGCTTGTATGAAATTGAATGTCAGTGTAAAATAATACAGACAAGCTTCAGATCAAATGTGTGTGGGTATTATGTGAAGTGATTTCAAGACGTTATCAAATCATGCATTTTTTTTCTTCTTTGCTATTTTGCATATTGGAGGGATATTGTATCAGCACCAATGATTGTTAACTTTGAGATGTAAAAACATAGAAAAAGGTGAAGGTCAGATGTACAAAAGCACAAAAATATCCCACAACAAGGGGATTTGACAGCGGCCAATATAGGTCTGAAGTGTGATTGAGACGGTGGATGTGAAAGGCCAAAAAAGCTGCTGGCTAAGTCTTCAAAACCTAAGTGCTCATCATCTTTCAGGATTCAAGAGATTTCTATTTTTCTTTCCTCAAGTCATTGGGGTCTCCTTTTTATTTATTCTTGAAAAGTCAGGGCTTTTAGGAGATGATTAAAATCAATAGTGTGGTAAAGCGCTGCATTCCCTGTGTGGATATTTAGCGGAGCAGCAGTGTAGTTGGGATGCAGCTCCAGGCCTTTCTGTCAGATCACTGAAGCTCTATTTAACCATTCTACTGGGAGACTTTCTTCTTTCCCCTTTCTCTTTTTTCTCCTTTTCTCTGTCTCCTTCCCCTCGCTGCCATCTTTTTTCTTCTTTTTTTGTACCACTGATTCTGTGAAAATGATTGGCAGATGACTCCTGGGAAAAAAAAAAAAAAAGAGCTCTGGCTTTTTCCTCTCTCGAAGCTCACAGGATCATGACACCCCAACACACAGACAGACAGAGTGCACACATACATACACATCTGTTTAAAAGGCTGGTCACACAGCACACTGAAGAAGACAAAAACACATATAGGGACTGACACTAGGCCTATGATCCTTGACAGTTTAGTATGTGTTAAAACATGTCAGGCTAAAGTTATGAAGGAAAATGTAATAACGTCTGTTTGGTTACTAATGGGCTATAATAGAAACATTTTTGTTACAAAAGTTGGATTGGACAATGATTCCATAATTGTCTTCCAGAGACTGTGTAAAATGAAAACAATCCAACATTGAAGAGCAAGTAAACACAATGGTGGACAGAGCTCTTTTCGAGCAAGTGGGAAATGGGCATTTTCTAATTGTGCAGAAATGGATTACAAGCAGTGAAAATTGCTTGTAATCCAGATGTGAGATGTGAGGCTATTTTTAGCTTGTGTTGCAATGAGCAACTTTATAATGAGCATTGGCTATCTACATGCAACAGTAACACTATTGTGTCTGTGACAAATTGTACAATTTGTGAAAATTTTGATCAATTAATATAATACTGCTATAGGTACATTATTGATATGATTATGTTCTATCAAAATTCAGAATTACACTTTTGAATATATTTAAATAAAGAAATAAGCCTTATTTTCTTTAAAGCTTTCTTACTTTACAGTCATTTTTACACCTGTCTTAGTACATGCACAGTGCAACAACAACAAGAATGTCAAGTAAAATGTAATGTATGTATAAATATTTAAAGTTTAAATATTTTTTATGGGAAGGTTGGAGCTAGAGACAATTTGCCACTGTGGGTACAATAGTCTCAGTGCCTTCATGTTGTAAATTTAATGTCACCATTCCTAACAGCTGTCATAACGATATAAAAAAATGTGCCCCCTACCGCACCACTTTGCACTGAAATCTGCTCTCACTTTGACTTCACAGGCAGTAAAGATCCTTGACAAAATCTTCCTCTGGTTTCGGCAGCCTTCAAAAACCCTCTGAATAACAAATGTAACGCTCCCTTATCGTACTTCAGTAAAAAGAAAGCCTTCAACTTAAAGAAATACTTTGCATGTCACAAAACGTTTATCACATTTCAGTTTCAAAAAAAGCTAGCAGTCAACGGTGTAACACTAAAAAAGACCCTAATGGAGCCACACAATAAAACACGAGTGGATCCACTTGATTCTCCGACAATAATTTCAAGCCTTTGCCACCGCCGCTGTAATCATAACCCGCAAAGGGAGTCAAGGGTGCTCCACCAGCTGATTGTCTCAAAGCTTTTGATGAGCTGCCATTAAAGAGGGCATGAAAAAAAAATACAGAAACGGAAATAGAGGGGGAAAAAAAAAAAAAAAACACACTTTAACAGGGCCAGAAGGAAAATGAAACACTAATCATGTCTTTTCTGTTGATATGAAAGATGAATTAAGCAGTCGGTTAGTGATTAATTAAACGAAGAAATTCAAACTAATGAGACCACACAGAGTAACGTGGATGTGTGTGGGAAGAGGTGGAGTCGTCGAGTGATGTTAAACAGAGTACTCTAGTTTCAGGCACTAGGACACTTGAAATAAGGGATTAGAGGCAGTGGCTGATCTGGTGATAACTATGCACAGACTGGGCTCATTAGAAGTCAACGGGCAAACCAAGGAAAATCCCAAGCCGCTAATCATTTAGGACTGGGATGGTGGCGTGTATGAGTTAAAATTGAAAAGCTTGGATGTGTAAAAGCAATACTTTTTTTTTTTTTTTGTTTTGGGGGAGGGGGTTGATTATGCCTCGCAACAAGGAGGTTTCTGATGCACCAGATCATAAGAGTCCAGCTGAGTTTGTTGCCAAATTGGAGTAAGTTCTACAGAGAAATGGTGAGGCAAATTAATTTACAAGCAAGTTTAGACCATCAGACCTGCCAAGCCAGCCAAACCCATTCACGTTCTTAGTGAAGAGGGCCTGGAATCTCTCCCATTCAAACCACCTTCCTCCTCTGGTTCAATCCTACAACCAACCTCTAAAATGGCATTGGCTTTGTGTAGAAAAGAAAGTTGAAGAATAGTTGGCAAGTCTTTGCAACATTTTTGTTTGTGAAGTTTTGTGAAATTATGTGAGTGTTTCTGTCAAAAAATAAAATTTTGTATGTCTAGGGGAATTTTAAATGTAATCTAAAACAAACCTTAGAGGGGATATACTGTGCTGTAACTCTGCTGTATTTTTTACACAAGACAGGTCACACAAGTTGAGAGTCATTGATCAAATTCACACGAGTCTATTTGTCCTGACAGGCAGCACACAGTGAATAACTTATTCAGTGTATTTTTATAGTAACTGTGGGAAGGCTGAGTGACAAACATCATTCATCTTTTAAACTCAAATAGAGCTACAACACCAGCATTAGTACTCTGTCCCGGGAACATTTCACACAGGCCTTTTATCCAGTGTTTAATATTATCTATACTGTAACTGTCAGCTGTGCACTATGTCCCGGGACACAGAAGAAAGTAATCTTGCCTGGATCTGGCTCACCTTGTTTGCAGAGGTGTTAGAAATAGGTTTGTGTAGACTGGGATTGTAAAATGAAAGAGAACAGTGCTGACTGCAACTTGTCCTATTTTGGTGCATCACTATTTATGAACTCCTACAGAGTTACGTGCAATCAAAGGTGAAACTGTGCAAGCACAGGAGGTTTCACTATAAATACACAAATCTGAGGAGGGTTTACTCTTTAAGGAAGGTGAAGTATACAGCAAAAGAAAATGGATGTGTCAAATAGAAATGCCCTCATATATTCAAAGGCTCGTGTCACATTCAGACCTTGGCTCTCAATATTTAAGTGTGTCCTCCTGAGTATGGACCAGGTTCTTACAGTGCTATTCTGATTAAATGCAGTGTTTTATTCTACTTCCTTTTGAGAGAGAGTCTACCGTGCATGACCCAAAAGTACTGTTAAGAGGCTGTAAGACTAAAAAAGTCTTCCTTATGCCATGAAACACTCAGTCTCAGATAGTGTTGTAGCACCTGAGACTGGTCATGTCATGGTCTCGGTGCATTATTATTCAGTCTTGGCCTTGGTCTCGAATCCAAGTTTACTTGGTTTTGTCTCGGTCTGGGATGTGCCGTTCTCTGACATTTTCTTCTACCAATCATTTTGACAAAATAATTTTGAAGTAATTTGTTTGTTATTATATTTCTTTAATAACTGGCTCTGGCTCGGAGAGTAACTTAAAAGTAACTTCAAATATTGATTCAGAGGTTGGATGCTCTGGCTACAGGTAAAGGAAAAGACTATTGAGCTTTGTCTGGTTCAAGTACCACATATTGTGCCACATGTATTTATTTATCAGTGGCTCATAGTATTAAACACACACAGTTATCACATTCAGAAACATTGGAGTTGGTGAATAAGCAACTGTTTAAACAAGCCAAGAAGACCCAGCTCTGTCTCTGTTTGTGGAGTCTGTTGCATTAGCTCATTAAAATGATTATTATTGTCTCGGCCTTGACTCTGTCTCAGTTCCCTCTGGTCTTGGACTGGTCTTTGTCAATACATTTACCTAAGACCATGTAAGATACACAGTGAGTGCTTTACTTCATGCCAAGTCTTAAACAACAATTTTCTATTGAAGGTTTTCTCATACCACTCTGTGATTTTAAACAATGACGTATCTGTGGAAATTAATGACTTTGTGAGGTGTACTTACATAAATACAAACAACCAAAACGTTAAATGTATTTGCTGCTCCTAAAAGTGAAGCCTATAGATACAAAACACAACTTAATTTTTGTAGGGGTACTCTCAGCACCTCCCAGTACATCCAAATACTGTACATGCAACCCAAACCTCCAACAAAAGCAAGCTATAGGATCCAATCTCTTAGAAAGAATTCAGCAGATTCACATCTTCCCATATTTGATCCAGATCAGTCTTTCTGAATGTTAATGCTGATCTGAAGTGGGTCTTATTAGATTTGATTTACCGTCCACCTTCTCCTCAAGTGCGCAATGGGACAAACAATGAAGAATACACTGTACATTAAAAAGCAGTACAGTACAACAATATTTAAACAATACAAAACTTTTCTGTAAGAGCCCATACCTGCTTTCCCCAAACATCTCAACTTTAGTTTCACCTTGCTTAGAAAAGTGATTTCATCTGACACCACAGAGTTTGGGCGGAGGTGTTACAAATGCTCTGTCACCACGTTAAACATGGCAGGGAGCGATCTTCCCGACAGCTCGCGGGTTTGCAACTTGGGAAATCCACTGCGGCGCATTGCCTCGCCACTAACTGTTTGACTTCAGCCTTTATCTCTCATTTTAACTGCTGGCCTAGTTTTTCCGACGCTGGCGAGGGAGAAGACTGTGCTGGCGGGGAAATAGAGGTGGCAACAACAAAATGTGTGGATGCCAACGGGAAAAATTCCTGGTTTGATTAATGCACCAATCAGGCACAACATTATGACCACCTGCGTAATATACAAACAAGAGATGTGAAACTGGGATGTCAATAGCTTTCAAACCAGCATTTCATTTCAGTGTAAATAAGCTGTGATTTGAGAGGTGATGGTAAAAAAAAAAAAAAGTTAATGCTTATTGCTGCGGAGTATCAGACTTCCCTGTTTCCTCTGACTCAACAATATCGACCAAAAACATGGACTGGATGTAATTTATCCCCCCGTCATAGATCTAATCTTTGTGGCATTATCAGTCCGCTGCACAGATTAAAAACTACCTCTTGTGTGTGTGTTACTCTGCGACGTCTATGGATTTAGAAAAGCTCCTCGCGTGACCACGTCGGAGAAGGCCGCGCATTAATCAAGAGGGTTTGGGGGAATCAGGAGTTAATTGAGGGAGGATGGAGAGGATTTTAAAAACCACTTTTAGCAGCGAACAATAATGATGTGTTGTTTTAGAGCCTGTCATTTTGAGTAATAAATCAAGTGTGTTGTTTTTGTAGTGTCCTTATGGAGTTTAGCCAATAACGTGCACAAAATGAAGAGTACATACACTGAATGCAAAAAAAAATAAAAAAAAATGGGTTGACAAATGCTGCATTGTATTCTCAACTAAGAGCTTTAGAGTATGTCTTAAACTGTTAGGACAGTAGCTGGCTTTTTCCTGAATTGCTGCCTGAGCCTAATATGTTGGAGGGACAATTTCCAAGTGACAAAAAAACAACTTATTTCTGTCCAGCTTTTTTCTTCCAGGGTCACCACAGCAAAAGTAGGAAGCATAACAACAATAATAATAATTCTGCGCCTGTGGCTTCTTCGACCAAAACCAAACACAAAAATGACACTAACACATTCATTTGCATATTGATTTGGCAGAGCTTTTAAGCTGGATGCTCTTCCTGACGCAAACCCTCTCCATTTATCCAGGCATGGGACTGGCTGGATTGGATACTTATTCAGGTCCACATTTAATAATAAAAGGCCAATCTCTTAGTATGGACTTAAATCTTGCATCTCAATAACATCATGAACTAGAAGCACTTGCAAGCGCATACCTCCAACAAAGCATAATAATAATCATTTGTTTCTTTACTGACCCCGTGTGGCTGGAGTTAGCATTTTTCTGGAAGCTGGCCTTATCTAACAATGGAGCAGAATCCTTTAAAACAATACTGGATGCAGAGATCGATAAGGATCCACACCAAAGGCACATTTCTTTCCTGGCCCCATTTCAAACTTTCTTGAAAATGTCATCAAAATTCAACATTTACTTTTTGAGGTATCTTTCTAAGAGACTGTTAAAAAAACAAACCAACACTGCTAAAAAATAACCTCCTTGGTGGATCTAATAAAACCGCCTTTACACTTCCCTGTTTGATATTTACGCATATGAAGTTTATTGTTTGGATTAGAAATGGAAAAATGTGTTGTGTGGTAAATAAGTCTGCTGTTTGTGCCCTTATAAATAAGATTACACACACCTTCTATTCATGCTTGTATTCTAGACATACACTATTTGAATGTCTAGCTTTTCTTTGCTTTATGTCAACACAGCACATAGTTTTCATTTGCTTGGGAAAATGCTAAGAGGACAGTCTTCTAAAATTCAAAGGAATATTTTTTTGTCCTCATGTTATAAAAGGATGCTTGAGCACACAAGGCTACAGTGCAGTCTGGTCTCGTCTCATTGCACTTCCAGACTTGGGCCCTCGGAGACAGTCTGCTGGCACACACACAGACGGGCCGTGCCAAAACCTCCTCCCAGTTCTACCTTCTTAATGGGAATATGGCAGCCCATCTACCTGGATTAACACACTGACTAAATGTCAATAAACCACACAAAACAAGCTGTGGCGCACAGCGGAAATTGGGAATGATTGGGGATTAGTGTTCATTACAGACAATGGATATTTCTGCCACAGTGCCAAATTGTGACAGTATATTGTTAATGGCATCGACCAGCATTGTGACGAGACAGTAATAATAAAAAGCTGGCAAACAGAGGGAATAAATGTCCAATTATATCATTATTACATAAAAGTTCAATTATAGGTAAGTTATGTATTATTCAATAGGAATTTGCTTGGTCTGGTCTCAGGTCTCAGACTTAAATGACGCTTTTTATTTTAAGAATTACCAAGAGCAACACTGGTTTATCTAACTTTCTAGTCGTCTTTGTTAACACACAAAGCTACAAAGATGGTACAAGAAGTGGACATATAAAATTTCAATTACATGTCAATATTGTCATAAATCTCCTCAATGTATGGGAGATTTTAGGTGGAAAAAGTACTTGAAATATACACTTAATTAAATGAACAGTTAATTCTAAACAATATTACTTATGTTCAAGTACTCATGAATGAATATTAGGTTCACTGAAGTAAAAAAACACATTTGCAAGTACATTTTTTTGTATAGCAAAAACTACTAACTACTACTACTTATTGCAATTACAAATACTGCTACAACTACTACTATCACTAGGGTCAAAATAATGTGAATAAATTACTTTTTTTTTTTTTTTTTTTTTATACAACACCCACCTCAAACATCATCTTAAAATCGTCATCATAACAAAAGCTTATGTGTCAAGTAGCTGCACTGAGATACATTTGTCCAACCATTTCAGATTAAACATCAAGGTGCTTACAAATCTCCTCCCATCCCATTTACAGAGTTGTGCTAAAGACCCAGGCCACACTAATGAGTCTTTTCAAATTATTAGCCTTCTAGCCATTAGCCTCTGTAGCCTAATTAAGTCTGTACACAACCACAAACATCCAACAGAAGAATTTATTCCAAATTACAAGCACTAATTAGTACATTTTTCAGTGGTATCCTGACATCGCCTTCTTCGCCTTGGCCTGTAGCGTTGACCCGGTTTTGGAGCTGGGATACTTGGGGGGCTTAGCTTTTGCAGCGAGGGGCGTTGTGTTGCTCGGCTAGGTAACAAAAGGTTGAAATGCGTGTGCACAAGAGGAATTTCGATGTGGAGGAAGAGAGAAGATAAAAGATGGGAAAGAGCAGAGGGGAGATTCAGAGGGTGAGATTTTACTGTACTGCACCAGGACGGTGTGTGTATGCGCCTACACACACTGGACCTCATGCGCGAAACTCAACTGGAATTTCAAACACCACCTTGTTTGTGAGGCTGCACTTTGGTATTGTGTTTAATAAAGAAGAGATACGGATAATAAAAATAATGTTTTGGTGTAAATAAACCTGGTAAAACACAATACCATAGTGACTTTTTGACTCTTGAGTGGTACTAGTGCCCCACTCTCCAAAACATTATGTATCTAAAGAGGCCACAAACACTGCAGTAACATAAGGAAATCTATCACTGTAATCACTGTATAATAGATACAGTAGTTGCAGGTTTCTAGTGTAAGTTGCATTAAATAAAGCAATTACAAGCCAAGTTTATTGTTAACTTTTTTGCCATGTTATTGTTTTAGATTGACCATGATGGGGTGCACACACTGCACAATCACTGGTCACAGAGACACAGACAGGCAACCATTCACTCTCTCAATAATTGACTAAAGGGAAAATTTTGATTCTCCTCTGTGTACTGTATGTCTTTGGACAGTGGGAGAACGCTGGAGTACCTTGAGGAGAACCCACAGTATCCCTTAGAGTATTCAGACTCAGAAAGATCCTGTGTCAGCCTGCCCGGGGATCGTACCCACAGCCTCCGTGCATTGAGGCAGGAGTGCTAATCAAAATACCATCATCATCATTATTCTATATAATGAACATTGCAAGCATTTAGAAAATAACAAAATATATAAGAAGATGTCTACGTAAATTGAAAGAGTGATTTCTTTTTTTAAACTCTCGCACCTGCCTGTCGCTGTCAGCCAATCACAGCCTGCCACCTCCCTCTCATCCAATCACCTCTCAAGCCATTTACATAGCTATATATACACACTCTCTCCCCTCAGTCATCCTGCAGTTCAGCTACGTGCCGCAACCCTCCTCCACCCCCAACTCCACCGCAGCAGTAGAACCATCAGCCTCCTCAGCCTCTCCTCCTCTTCTTCTTCACCACGACCAGCGTCTAGGCCCCAGTGAGATCAAATTTCCCTAACTAATCATACTCTCCCTTCATCGCATTGCTGAAGTCTCTACCTGCCGCCAAAGTTTGTTTCTTCAATAAATCATCCATTACACGTTACACATTTCAGTGTTTGTTTTAAGTCTTTCCTGGTTGAAATATAGAAATGCACAGACTCAGACAGAAGGTCAAATACATGCTTTATTAGGGAAACCATTGTGGCACATTTGGTATATCACAAATGTGCACTAATACTTTGTTAAGACCTACATGTCATTTCTTTCTTTCTCCTCCCCTGTTTCATATTGTTTTCTATACAGTATTATAACTACCAAATAAAGCTCAGAAGTGTGATCTGAAAGTATCTCAACAATCCTACAGCCCTGTCTGAGTCTGCTAAACATGATTCCAGAGGCAATTGTTTTTGTATTGTGCTGTCATCAGACACAAGCACATGCTGCACATCCATTTAGCCTTGTCAGCTCACAAGTTCACAGTTTACTGCTAACAGTGTGACTATGAGAAGTGCTGGCTGGTCGGGCTGAAGCTGGCAGCTCTCTCGCTCTGCCAGCTGATTAAATATTATCATTTGTTGCTTTCCGAACATTAGCTGATTACTCCACGGGCTCCACTTATGGCATGTTTTATGGCAGACAATAAGCTTAAATCATAGCCATAATGCTGCTGTAATTTAACTTAATGTTCGACGTAATGATCGTGATGCTGTTTTACATGCAGCCGCTGTGTGGAAGATGTGAAGAAACTATGCACAAAAAGGCAGGCTGTAGTTCAAAATGCATGTTACTGGCTTCTTTGTAAAATAATATACAATTTATAACAAGGAAGAACTTAACTAATTGATAGAAAAGAGCAGGCAGTATGTTCAGTGCACACATGGTATTAAGATTTCACTTTTATACTAAAATTCTCCAGCTGTTTTTACTAGGGCCACTTACTGAATAAAATATGGTTTTAGGAGGATTGTGAATCAATGCATTTTTGTTTATTGTCCCAAATTTTTCAGAATTGTGCATATATCCAAACATAAGCTCTGTCCATTTAACCAATCTTGGATAAATGGAGCAGGTTGCTTCGAGAAGGGCATCTGACATAAAGGCTATTAACAAATCACTGCATGCTAGGAGGCAGATTTACTGTGGTGACCCCAAAAGAGAAAAGCCAAAAGGAAAGACGACAATTCAAAGATAAGAAAAAAATAATAATCTAAAAACAAACTGGCTTTCCATTCTCAGAAAACAAAGCATCCTTGCTGGATTCCCTGCAGATGTAGACAAAAAACAAAGTGCACTTCCTAATTTAAAGAGAAAAGTGAACAGTGAACATGGCTGACTTGATGACAGCTGTCAGAGTGAAGGTGGGATTTAAATTGTTGTGCTGGAGGCAGCCAGCCGGTGTCCAGAAGGGATTCACAAAGACAAGTTCTGAGATGAGGAGAGCTGTTTAGTGACTGTCACTCAAGTACATACTATCACAGTGAGTCCTTTATGTAAAATGTTTAGCCTTGAATATTCATAAGCAGTTATATAACAGTGGTAAACAGTGGTTCATTGAGCAGAAGCTAAAAAACAACATTTTCAACGTACAACTGCTTCAGGCATTTAAATACTGTACAACAACAATGCGTCTTTGTTGTGATTCAAATTAAGTTTTCTTCATTTGTCACAAGGTAAAATAGCATAGAGTTTCATGGCAAATACAAAAGAGGGTTTTCGAACATTAATAACAGTTAGTGAGCTTGTTCATTCAGTGGTGAAGAGAATGAAGTCCACATGTGGTCCGGTGAATATATACATTTCTATTTCTTAGTAAGCAAACTGATTATTTATGTTGCTAAAGTTTTGCCAGCATTTAAGAAGTGCTTCATGCTCATTGTGCATTGTGTAGCATTTAGCTACAAAAGCTCCATCTAAATTATATCCAACAAAATTGGTCAAAGGGGCAATATTATGCAAAATCGACTTTTAAGGTATTCTTCCATGTTATAAGGTTGTTTCCTCATTAAAAAACATACCTGGAGTTGTGTTTTCTTTCATTCACGCCTGTTTGAGTAAACTTCTATTCTCTGGCACGACCATTCTGAGGCCTCAGAACACTCATTTCCACGAACCTCCGCCTCTCCCACAAACCCCCACCCACTCCAGGAAGCACTGACCAATCAACAAGCCCTCAACATCCAGTCTGCTCTCATTCATTTATCCAAAAAACAGTGTACACCGATTTCTCACAGCAATTTTTCATTTTGTAGCAAAATAGCATTATACAAAAAGTTTAAGGAAATAAAAAGCTCTTTTTCTATGGTTCTGCTCAAAATAGTGTAACAGCTCTGCACTCTGCTGCCCTCTGCTGGTGTCTTAACCTGTTTCTTTATAGCAGTTAAGTCACATGTTTTTAAAGGTTGTAAAATGTGAAATGCTGTTCTAGAAGCGATCAAGCCTTGTTTAAAAATATAAATAAAAGCATAAGCCTCTTTAAGTAATTACATAACAATAATTTCTTACTCTTACAATTCATTAATCGGCCCAAATAATCTGACTATTATTTATTGAAGAGTCTTTTTTTGTGGTAACCAACTTGATCTTTAGTTAGAAACAGACAAAGCTTGAATTAGCAGAAGAACATAAATCACTGCCTTCATGTGTGTTAATAAATCCTACCACAACATAAGACACCAAATGACCGCGGTGGGACAGGGCCAGCTCCGGAGTGCACACTTCAAACCAGCTAAAAAAGAGTAGAGTAGCCAGGCTAAGCCCTGGTGAAGCAGAAGCCTGAAGCAGCGTCAGCCATATGCCAGCCTCCGCCTACACTTCCCAGCAGGCACTGCCCTCTTGTTGCAGACCTGTTTGCTGACTGCTGCCAACAATCACTGGCACGACTCTAGAGCAAGGCACGCATCCAGTCAGCACAACAGTCTAACACCTTTACTATAGGAGCGCCCTGAACACACAGATTAAACAACATCGCACCACCAGCTAAAGAACTGGAGATTAGAGCGTTTACGTAATCAAAACAATTAGACAAGGTTTTTACACGCTAATATTCCTTATCACTACACACAATTTACCGCTTTTGAAGGATTTAACCTCCTCCTTTATCTCCTTTGTTCATTGTGGCTGAATCTATTTTAAATCATTCTCCCACAGAGCATGGCAGAATTTAAAATCAATATGGCGCCCTGCGAGAACTGCCACTTTTGAAACCGAGAAGCAACAACAACTTTGAACAAAGACGATCGGGAGGCAGAATCCACTAGGCTGGTGCAGCGAGCGGCTTACGCTGCCGTCTTATCTTTTGGCAGAGCGAAAGCCGAGGCGCTCGCTACCACATGGCACCCGGATGCACAGCAAGACACAGTCACACATAACACAACGTATGGACATATAGCAGATAAACGGAAGCAACAATAACAGCACTGCATTGAGCATTAGAGCCAGATTCTGCTACTTAATGCCATTATTACCACTGTGGGAAATACAGAGCTTTAACTGTTAATGCAAGGATAAGGCTGGCAAAGTAAATGTGAGTTGCTAATTGAATCCAATACATTGCAATAGAGTGTTTTTTGCTTACACATCATTCTCACAAAAGCCTTAATCCCTGAGAAATGCAGATACAATACATCAGGATTTTTACTTATAACTTTGTAGATAGAAAATGATGCATCTGAATTCCAAATACCAAAAAAAAAAAAAAAAAAAAAGGCTCTCATATTGGCTTAAAGTTTTCTAAGGCAGACGGGAAGCAGTAGTGGCTGAACAGGCTCCGACCTCTCATAACCAGAGGGACTCTTTGGTAATGAAGAGGTCCATTAGAACGGCTAATTGGGATTATTAGCGGCACATATTCTGCTCAGCTGGGACTTAAACAAATTGCTCAGTCATTGCAGAGCAAAAGTGAAAATGGACTGACAGCATTAGCAGTTTTCTTGGAGGAAGCAGGAGCAAATGTGGACAAGAATTTGACCTCGGGTGAGACTAGTCAATTAATGAGTATGGGTTATATGTAAGCGCTAAATAGTTCAAATGGCAAAGAAAATATCTGCAGTAATTCTTCGCGAGACATTGTCACATCTCTCGAATTTTTCCAAGCATTACGATATATCACAACCAAGAAAGTAAAGTCATATTGCTTCATATGACAGTAGGTGAGGTATGCAGTCCTTGGAGAACTTTCTTATATGAAATAATTGACAATTGATCTGACACTGTCTTCTTCAAACTGTTCTCATATTCCCTCATGCGCCGCAGCTGATGGCACAAAACCAAGTCAGTTAATAATCTGAAGAAACTCTTGATGAGATCCAAGAGAAACCATGCGAAGAGGGGCTAACAGGCTCCTATCAAACGCCAACGCGCGCTAACACTGTGCAGTTTGGCATGTTGCCCTCGGCGGGGAACAGTCGTGAATGTGGTTGAAAGAGAGCGTTTCGACGTGACAACAATGTGTCCCACAGAAGCAGCTAATGCCTGGCACCTCCAACTAAATCATTTCATTTAAATCCTCTGATGTGCAGACAGAGTGAATGCAAAATACATTTCCACACCAAGCCTCACCATCGCTCCCTGTCCTCGCAAACATAATGAACACATTAGCGTTTGCACCCTCGTCACATCACACTGGCCTGACAAGAGCCTTCACCTCCGGGGCCATGTTTTCTGCTCATCCTCGCGTTTCAGACACAGCGGCTGAAATAAATTCAGACTAGTTTAGCGGCCACAGGAAATAAAACAACTTGCTAATTAGAGGAGCAATGGACTGAGGCGGAGTATTTCCTGAGTGGATGGCGCGAGAGATGGAGAGGTTGAAATGCCAAGTGTCTATATCGCAGCACCTTACGGGCACAGTCCTGCAGACACTGCAAGTCTGCGCCCATTTACCAATTACTCTGTGTCCTGACTGGGGTTAATAAAATGCAAAGCATCTCAATCTCCATGACGGCACTTTGCTAACTACCTCCCCTCCAGTTAGATTCAGCTCTTGTCCTCTCCTCTCCAGCAGAATCCCACTGTAAGTCTTGGCTGGGCCTAATCAGGAGGACTGCTTATTAAGGGAAAGCTCTGGGGTACTTCTTAAATTGGAGGGAGGACAGTCTCGCCAGTGCGATAACTGCAGATTTATGTCAGAATTAGGTGTAAATAGCTGCACTGGTTATTCCCCTTCTTTAATTAAGCAAGCACATTATTCCCCGCCTCTGTGTGCGGCGCTGAGCGCTTCACTTCCTCTGTGGAGCAGGGCTCGCTACAAAACAACTCAGCCATGTGCAGGACACTTCACACAAGAACTATTTCAGCTCAGTGCAAAACTTTAAATGGCTGCCAAACTCAGTGAAATTATTTCTCTGATTTATTTGGTTAAACATTCACTTTTTATACTACATTTTGCCTTTACCAAAAACTGCTGACAATGCATGATTTTAATATCTCCTTGAGCTGAGATCTTCATTCACAAAAAGTTCTGCACCATGTAAACAAATGAGCAAAACACAGGCCAAGAAACAAACTAAGCACTTACTCTAAAAATCAGAATACTGTGGTAAAGTCCTTTTATTCCAGCAGTTCAGTTAAAAGCAAAATGTATATATTGTATGAATATATACAGATTCTGTACTCAAAGCATAATATATTTTAAGCATGAATTCATTATAATTATATTGATATGATATAAGATATTTTAACAGTGGTAAGGCTTACAGTTAATGAAACAAACATTAATTTTACATGTCTGCAGTCTGCATGTCTCTCCCGTATTAATTTTACAAGTTTGTATTACACCATCATTACAATAAAAATTTTAAAAAGCTTGAAATATTTCACTCTGTGCTGAATCTATATATTATATATATTTCACTTTTTGAATTGGAGCCAATAAAATCAATGAATTTTTTTTTTTTTTTTTTTGATGTGACGTTCGTGTCTAAATAATTATAAATGGACATAACATAACAAAATAGTATTTTCTTATTTTTTTATTTTTTTATTTATTTATGTGTAGTATAACTTAACTGGCGATACCATACATATACTGTATCATCTGTGTACACCACTACATTAAATTGCCCTTTTCCAAATAAGCAACACATGCATTTTTCTTTCAGAAAATATAAAACATATTGTCAATACAAAGAAAATGATAAAGCCATTTTTTCCCTATAAAATATCATAATATATTGCAGATATACAATATTTTCTTACACCACTACTGATTTGCATATCATAGGAAGTGTAGTTGGGTAAAACAGATAAAAAATGGCAACAGACGTTAATTCTTACTGCAGGAAGACCAGCTAGCCTAAATGAAAATGCCACTATAAAGCCGAGTATCACTCTAAAAGCCTTCCAACTTTGTGCTTTGAACACAATGCTACCCTGTGGCCTCTCATCTGTCCCGGTCTATTTTTTGATGCGCCTCAAACGTCCTGACAAACTTTACACTTCTCCTGGTCTGTGGTTGAGCTCCTCTCAGCCACAGTAAAAAAAAAAAAATTAAATATATATATATACCTGAGATGAGACGAGCAGCAGCTTTTATGCCGTTCACAAGGGTTACATATCCAGTGTTATATTTCCATGGGCGATAGTGCAGCTATTGATTTGGAGTTTGGCCTGTGCTCGGTGTGGGCCAGGCACAACACAGATCATGGTTTGGGAGATGTCAGTCAGAGTCATCCAGGAGACTATTTTTGAAGGCTGTCAGGGTAAAGTGTATAGCAAAAAGCAAAGACAAGAGCTGGCATTATAGTGTTTCATACCAAATATTGTTTTTGTAAGGTAAGGTAAGGTAGACTTTATTGTCTTCGAATGGAAATTTGTTCTTCTTCTAATGGGGCAATAAATAAATAAACAAAAAATAAATACCTTCATGCCATCATAATGTTACAGTGTACAGTTTTTTATTCATATTGGTGAGCCCCACAAAAGCAGAGCCCAAAAGCAGAGCTGTACAGAGCAAACTAAGCAGAACCAAAAAACTTCTGTAAAAAGTGCCTTAATTATTCCCACTTTTTATTTGAACTTACATAAAACCCCCATTAACTCTCTGAACCAGCACTGCGAGACCATGATATTCTTTTTTCCCTAATAGCTGCCGGTGTTTACCATCAGCTCCACACTATTTTGCCTTCAAACCATTTAATTATATGATACTTAACTTCCTTTGGCTGCCTCTGCAAGTGGTCTCTTTTACCCCATTAAGTAATTACACACATGCAGCCTCCCTCCCACAGACTCACGGAGACTGTGCTGGTTCAGGCCCAGGCTTTTGTTTCTTTCTTTGAAATGGTTCCTAAATTGTCAATGAGCTTTAGCAGGTTTGATTTTACATGGCATCAAACAATGACAAGCATGTAGTAAAGCTCGCAAGAAAATATTCAACTGTAAATAAATAGTGAAGAAAGCAAGTGTGATGAAAATGATAATAGGTAAATTACTGTAATGGCCAATTATAAAGAAGGAGCAATTACATATAGCAGGCATGTAGGTACAGTAAGTCAAGTAGTTCAAGTACAAAATGGCTATACATATGTGCAAAATCCTTTTAATTTTTTAAAGGAGATGAGGCTCATTTTACCATTACAGCTTCTAACTCAACAAATACTGCCCAGAATCAGTGGCGAAAAATTACAAGATGACTTCATGGTAGATGTTATAATCTGACATAGTTTGACCAGGATCATGTTGATATTGTGGTCCTGGTGATCCAAAATAAGGCTGAACAATTTGAAAAAAAATATCCAATTGTGATTTTTCTGTCAGATATTGCAGTTTTGTTGAGATTTGTGATATATTTGATTTAATCAATGTTCAGTTAACAGTTTACATTTTAAGCATTTGATGGAGTATTGACACTGAAATATTCACTTTTAATCTAATACAAGCAATCACATGCCTTTCAGATCACGTCTGTAGAGGTCTAAACTACAGCTTTAGCACAGATTATAAACGTTAGGACCCTTTGGAGACAGGATATTTAGTTCTTTGAAGAGGACATTTTACCACATAAATAATTGCAGCCTTTGCGATTTGCTAATTGAGACAATTTCAATTGCGGTTTCGATTAGATTTCGATTAATTGTGCAGCCCTAATCCAGAAGGTTCTAAATATAGAGGGTACATATGAAATTGGATATTGCACAGCAACAGCTGTAGCTACAGACTTGCAAATAACGTCAAATGAGAGGTGAGGTTTTTCTCTTTCAGCAGTATGTTCACAAATTTGATGTATCTTTAATGCTTATTGAGCTAAATGTGAGAGATTTTGCTGAAAAATTGTGCTCATTACTGATGAAATGAACAATTGCTGCAATCTGTCAGTGAGGTCTTCTGTCACTCAAAATACTTTGAACTTACCAACTCATAAATGTAGTGGAGTAAAAAGGACAAATACTTGCTCTAAAATGTAGTGAAGTAACGGAAACATGAAAATTGTACTTAAATAAAGTAACTAACTACTTTTACTTTGTTACATTTCACCACTGCAAATTTTTTCTTCATTTCATTTTAATGCTGTTTTTTGACATCCAGAGACAAGAGGTCACAAGCCTCTGTAGATTTGGTGCCGGTCCCATGCTCAGATAAATAGAGGATTGCATCAGAAAGGACATCTGGAGTAAAAACTATGCCAAAAATGAATGTGCAAATACAGAAACCATGCATATGAGAGTGAATGGTTGTGTGTTAGGGTGTCAGCCCTGCAACTAACCCGGGCACTTTCCAGGGTGTACCTGCCTTAAAGACCCATAGTAGCTGGGATAGGCTCTGGCTAAAGACAACAAATGAATGAATGAACGTCCCATGTACGAAAGTAGCTGTCAACAGTCATCATTGGCCTAATTTTTTGCCATATATATTCATGTTGTCTTGTTGGAGATGTCGCTTGGTTGAGTGTTACTTTGCTTTGCTCCTGTCTCCATAGTGGCAGCTCACATTAATGCTTCACATACAGTCGCTCATGGGCCTAAAATAGATCCGAAACGCAGGAAGTAAGAGGCAGTTCAGAAATCATAAAAATCCGGTGGTGTGGATCTAGATATAGAGCTGCAAATAGAAACAGATAGACGGGCACAAGGCACACAACAGTCCCGGCTGCAAACATTTCTGCAGGCGTTTATTGTGCTGATAAGATATGGGACATCCTGCAGGTTTGTAAAGCTGAGTGGTCAGAGTGTCCCGGACGTGGGAGCATCTGAGCACACTGTACAGATAAAACAATCAGGGATGGCTGTAACCAATTTGCTAGCTCATATCCAATGCTATTTCCTGCAGTAGCTATAAGATAATTTAATCAGAATTTATTTAATGCTACAGTAAAATAATTTGGAATAAGGAGTGGCTGAGCTGTAAATTAGAGTCAAGTTTAAATTCTCCAAAATGCAAAAATAATCCACAGTAGGGTTAGGAGCATGTGTTAAAACATATGCTGCTATTTTCACAATGCACTAACTTTTATAAGCCGAAAAGTGTGAAAAGAAAAAAAAAAAAAAAAAGTTTGGTTTCAGTAGTGGGATATAATATATAACATGTGGAAAAGATGACACAAAAACTGCATTCAACATAAGGCTGTGGTTGCCAAATTGTAGGTCAGAGCAGAAAAGGAGTTTGCCGGGACAATGAACATAGCTTTAAAGTTATTAGTTTTTTTTTTATCTGAGGATTTTCCCTTCCTGGGTCGCAACAGCAAATCTACCTCTAAGCATGCTGTGATTTATATATTGAGTTGGCATACATTTTACACTGGGTGCTCTTCCTGATCCTATTTATTTAGGCTTGGGACTGGCACAAAACTGGCTTGTGGCGCTTAGTGGCTGGACTTTGGTCAAACTGGGTCCCACAATTACTGCGTCAGCCCTGCAACTAAGTGGCCACTGGCCCCTGTCCATGGTGCCCCCGCCTAAGGCCCATAGTTGCTGGGATAGGCTAGATACCCCTGTGACTCCTAACAGGCCAAGTTGCCATCCGTGAATTAAAGTTTTGGCAGCATAACAGCAAGATCATTTAAATATTGACATGTTCTGAAATATTTTTTATTTCATTTCATTTTATTTAATTTTACTGTGGGATTTCTGTACTAGTTATCATGTATTCCAATTTTTTTCAACCATTCAGAATCAGCTACTGGATAATTAATAACACATTCTTCAGTGGTGCAACAAACTGACAACTCATTCATTACCACTTACACAGTGAAAACCCCACACAAATAAATCACATCACAAGTGCTTGTAAATATGCATGGCGCCGTATGTCATGTTTTCAGCTCTATTTCAGCATCGTGTCTATGACGGCCTCCTCGTGTGCGCTCGTGTGGCGTTTGTTACTCGTGTCCCAAAAGAGGCACCGGGAAATCAGTGTTCAACCGAGTGCAGGCAGACCCACCCCAGAGGTTCAAAGAGCAATTAAAAGTCAAGTCTTCTCAGTCTCCAGTCCGAGTCTCCACGCTGTATATCTCTATCTTTGTGTGGGACAGTGGAGATGGGGATCCTGGACCATAATTTTCTACGAGTGATGAAGTGTGAAATGCAACAAAAGCCCCCATTACTGCAAGAGGGATTTGGGATGCTCAAAGCAATAGCTATGAAAAGGGGGTAAATGCCTTCTCAAATGGAAAACATGGAAGGAAAAAATGTCATCGAAATCTGTGTGAAGGACTGGATTTACTGTCCCTCAGCTTTTCCCTTCTGGAAAAGTGACTCATCTGTCCCCTACTGTGCCGTTTTTGCATAGTGATTTGGCATTGTTTTTTTTACGCCGGATGCCCTTCCTGATCTTCTACCAAGTTGTGGGTGGAGCCAGTGCCGGTCCTGAACATTTGGGGGCCCTAAACAGGATAGCATTTCGGGCCAAGCCTCTCAGTCATTTTTGAGACTGTTTAAATTTTACTATATAGCCTTTTAATTTCTTTGAAACCCTGACTGACTATTTTTCTATGGGGATGAATGTTTTGAGATATTTTTTTAATTTGGAAACTTTGCAAGGGGGTGGGGTGGGGTGGGGGGGTGGGGGTGGGGGGGCACAGATAAACAGGAATTAAAAGAAATTAATGAATACAGATTGCATTGGGACACACTCTCAGATAGACCTTCTCAAAAATGACTTACAATCAGAATATTATAACCAGAATATTCACCAAATAAAATGAACAAATTAATCAAATCATCAACCTGGGGGCCAGCAGCTCCTTAGTTTGCCTAAAAGAAGGGGCGGCCCTGAGTGGAGTCTGCATGTCTCTCCCGTATTAGGCTCTCTCTGGGTACACGCTCCCATCATCCAAATACATGCATGTGTATTGGTGACTCTAAAATTGCCCCTAGTGAACGAATGTGAGAGTGAATGGTTGTCTGTGTCCTTGTGCCCTGAGACCCCTTGGCCACTGTCCAAGGTGTACGCCGCCTAAGGCCTATAGTTGCTCAAGTCATCTGCTACCTCTAACAGGAATAAGAAGATAAATGAATGAATGTATGGTTGATTTATATTATTCAAGGGTCTCCAAATAAACAAGAGACAATGCAATATGTCTAGGTAGTCAATAGCAAAAAGCCTTTAAGATATTTGCAGACTATTTTGGAGTAATCAGTCTTTCCTTGTCTTACGCTCAATAATAATTTTTAAGGAATTCATCATTTTGCTACAGTGAAATATAATGTTTTTGTATCCCAAAATGATACATTAGCCATTCTGCTATTGACTTCTCCCTCTACAGCTTGACATCTAAACTCATGAAAAGATTACACCGAGGTTTCCATTCTTTCCCAGCGTCCCCAGCATTACTTCTGCATACTTTATGGCAAAGGAAAAGAGATTTTTTTTTTTTTCTCCAAACTTTAGAAAAAAAAAAAAAAAGAAAAGGAAAGTCAACAGAAAACCCTGTGGGAGGCTGGAGTCAAGAAGGCCCCCTGTTATCTTGTTATGGCAGTGTAAACGGCGAAGCAACACTCGGAGAGGCCTTGATGGAGAAGCAGATAGACGAGTCACACGCTCACACAACATCACACAGCACCACCTGATATTGTCTGCATACCAACTCGGCACAAAACTTTACTTTAAACAACTTTTCTTCCGAGGAGACTATTTTTTTTCCTCCATGTTTGCACTTTTACAACTCCCATTCCTAAAACATGTAAACAACACAAAAGCAAGAAAAACAGAGAAGGAAGATGACGTTGGCCCTGGAGAAGATGGGGATCAAATTGTGTTTACTATTGTCATGCTCTTTGTTTACTATTGTCAGAATATTGCAATGACAACTGTTAAAAAGGTCAGCCTGTTTACTAGAGTGGTAGTCAAGACCATAATAATCAAGACCAAGACCTGTTCAAGACCACAGTGGATCGAGACCAAAACATGACTGAGACTTTCAGGAGTTGAGACCGAGTCAAGACCAACACAAACCAAGACAAGGTGGAGGTGGGACAAAAAAACATAAATCAGGAGCTACAGACCAACCCCAGAGTCTTTAATCTATTTTAAGGCATAGTCATTGATTAATGGCATGAAATAAAAACAAATTACTTAAAAATTATAAGTTTTCTTATACAGGATTGGTAGAAAAAAACTCTGACCGCCACATCCAAGACCTAGACAAGTGAAACTGGCTTTGAGACTGAGTAAAAATGCCTCCAAAACTGGGACAAGACTGCAAAAAAGTGGTCCAGCCTCAGGAACTAGAACACAACTATTTAGTAAATTGTTGGATTAAAATGTTAGTTTTATTGCCTGTTAATGGAATAGATGTTCATGTTTAAATTATAAAGTGACCTTTTCTTTTGTAAAAACTTCTAAGGCAAGTTTGTACTGAACTGTAAACAAACTATCACAAAAGTAGTCTTTTTATTTATTTATTAGCATTACTTTTCAAGATTAAGATAAAATTTTGAACAGTAACATTAATATTCATGTATTCATTCACCTTCTTCTGCCTATTCTCATTAAGGGTCATAGCAACTATGAGCCGTACATCCAATGCAATGACAAACAACCAAGACAACCACGCTCACATTCATTAAAATTAGGGTCAGTAACACAAGGAGGATATGCCGACACCACTCAGAGAGACTGCAGTAGGCCAGCAGGGATTGAACTCACAACCTCCAAGCTGAAAGGCAGGAGCACTAACCACCATTTTAAATTATAATTCATTAACAGCTAATATTAATGTATAATAGTCATAATGCTGAACCTGTAAGCTTCATTGATATTTCACAATACTGAGATATAGCTATAGTGTCAAATTTATGTTGAAAATGATACAATGATGTTTTCACAAAGCTATAGGGACAAGCCCTGACAACATTACTGGCAGTCATCGCACAAAGACATTGTGATAGAGTACAGTATGTAGTGAGTGTTTCTTCACTCTTACGCAAGACTTAGCCACTACATGCCCACAACAGGAAGAGTGGGATTTTCTGCCAACACCTGTTTAATGGACTCCTCTTGAGCCCCGCTGCCTGACAAGAATAACCAGGATGTCGGAAATAAGGAACCGATCAGAATTCAGACTGCGGCCGACACTCATGCAAACTTTATGGGGCGGGATAGCTTGGACAGAATATGATGAGCTCCTCCGGCGACCGCTGTGTGGATAACCTCCACATTGGTCAGATAGATGTGGTCTGTCAGTTCTGGACCGCGATACCCGAGACGTCCATAGGTAGAATGCAGAGAGGCTACAAAATGAAAAGCTTGTTGCAGAATTGGGAGCTACAGTAGATTTTAGAGCACAAAAATACTGTCTAGCACCATTATGTTACAGTAAACAAAGCAGTGTGCAGAGGTTCAAACACAAATAGTAACTGTTTGGGGGCTATTGGGTTAATTAAAATGCCATAAAAGAAGCAGGATTACCCCTAAGCTACAAGTGAGTAATAGTTTCTATACAGATACAGGCTGAAAATTAAGCAGAAAAACAACACATTTGCAAGATTCATGTTTTGACTTGGCTCTTTTGTTTGTGCAATGAGTTTCAATACACCTTTGATTTAGTGCTGGACAAAAGATGACGAAAGACCCCACCGAAAATGACTCAAACTGCTCTAATCTTCTGATGTCAAACAGTTGTACTGAATGAGTAAATTGTTTTTGTTCTTTTTCAATGCGGTTTAATTACTGCTACTTTTTTAAAATTAATCAGCAGGTTCGAAATGTTGCCGCCGTGCTTGCTTTTCCTCATTCACACAGGTATAAACAACATCTTCTGAGAATGTCACCAACACACCAGCTCTGTCTCATCCTCCGCTACTGAAGGCGATATAGAGAGACGTATGGCTGCTGACAGTGCTCTCCCTTCTTAAGGAAATGTCAGAGAGGAGCTTGTGGAGCACTCTAGTCGTGTGAACGTAGGTGGGCGGGGTTTGGAGAGGAGGTAAATCGCTTCGTCTGTCCCAAACCTCTAATCAGGATCGGCTTAGAAAAAGGTCAGATTGGAATATCCGTATGTAAATGCAACAGCTTACCTTCCCATTCACTGGCAAGGTAACACACCTGAACACATTCGCAGTGCATTATGGGGAATGAAAGACGATGACAGACTCAACACCCAGCAATGAAAATCCTTACAGCAGCATTTGTGGTGTAAATTATGCAAAATTCAATGTAAACTACTGCACAGATGTCTTTATTCTTATGTCAACTCAAAGTTCAACAAACTAATTTTATTTATTCACCTAAAGTATTGTAAGCTGAGTCTACATTGAATGTTTAAATATTTAAAGAAATTAAAAAGTGTATTTCAATGACATCCCTGTTGATGCCACTCATTTTTGTTCACCGAAAAAACACACATTTTAAGCTGAGTTTTTATAGATTAATGTTAAATTAATTAGAAATGTGTATCTCAAGCAGGTCCTCATTGATGTCACTCATGGTCTCTGCTAAATGAGGTGAACGACAAATATTATTTTCTGCAACTTAGAAGTCTGAGTTGGAATCAGAAATCAAAAGTTCTGTGTGATGCCAACTCAAATGTCTAAGCTTCACCAACTAATATTTTTGTTCATCCAAAAACAAAGAATTATAAGTTGAGTTTACAAGGGCTTGACATTTACATTTTTTTCACTGGCCACCCTGGTTAGTCTTTGTCAAACCTTGCTAGCAAAATAGTGTTTTTACTAGCCACAATGTAATTAGTGGAGTTTTTGTGTATATTTTATAGCATACAATAAGCTTACAGAAATGTAAAATTTGCCCTGCGACAAGTTGGCCCCTGTCCAGGAGTATCCCACCTGAGGCCCAAAGTTACTGGGATAGGCTCCAGTGACCCACGACCCTTAACGGGAATTGGCGAAAGAAGATGAATAAATTAATGAATGAAATGTAAAATTTGGTTTTACGCATGGACAGGGACCTATAGGTAGAATAAAATGTATCTCTGTGCATCCGTTGTCACATTTTATAAAACACATTTTTTAAAGTACTTTTTTTTTTCCTTTAACCATGATGAATTACTCTATAATAAATGATATACACTCAAGCAGAGGAACATAAATTCAGGCTGAACTTCTGTATTCATAAAATTCAACTGGCCAAAGTGGCTAATGGGAGTATTTGTGTCACTAGCCAAATGGAAATCTACCTGCATTTGGGTGTTTACACTAATTAAAGTTAAATCGATTAATTGAAAAATGCATTTCAGTAATGGCCCTCCTATAGTCCCTCATGGCCTCTAACCTGTTTAATTAACTAAACAAAAAATATTAGTTTGTGCAACATATAAGTCTGAGTATAACAACAGCTCAAAAGTTTTTACAACTTTTTTGTTACAGTGATACAGCACATACTATCATTTGTGGAGTAAAATAATAAATAAAATTATACAAATTAAGCATCAACCTAAATACCTGACTAGGTGACTAACTGTGGCATGTTGAGACACTGTAAGTGACACAAAATGCACAAACCTAAGGAGAAGAACCAACAGATGCTTAAATGTTGTTACAAAATGCTACTTGCTATAACCTGTCATTTAGGCATGGTTTTATCTGCTCATTTATGCTTCATTTAGGCTGGATTGAGCCCATGAGAATACAGATGCAGATGTACTTTATTTTCATACTTTAATTACTGCAAAAACGTTAACATCACGGTATAAGCAAAGAAGCCACAAAGTCACAGCTGTGCTTTCACAATACACACAACTCTTCACTTAATGAGCACGACTGGCCAATCATGTAAGAGAAAATCTGCTTTTGCAATCGCCCACAACTCACAGACTCACTTGGATCAACATCAGTGCACTTTTTAGGCACTAATCTTTTTTTTTTTTGCAGATTAAGCTGTAGGTGGTTTGAGAAACAGTATCTTAAAACACATTTTGGGACAATACTGCTACTCCCACAATTACAAGATGTGTTTTACTGTATGCCAAGATTTGCGGCCAGTCTTTGCTTTTGAGTGCATTTCAAAATGGGAAGGAAATAGCTTGTTGGGTCTAGCATATCCCATCTGTTGCAACACAATATCATATAATAAGGCGGCATGATGTAGCTCACTTGAAAGCATGCAGAAATCCTCTGTCTCAGTCTAATTAATATTATTGTGAGCATTGAATAAGCTCTATATAGTTGTCAAATATAACAAGTCTCATTTGTGATATTTTAAAATACTTTATTAGTGGATAGACACTGCACAGGAAATATAGGGAGCAGCCTAATTGTATAATTCTATAACTTAAAGGGGCTTTATTATGTAAAATCCACTTTTCTGAGCTTTTTATGTGCTGTTTACTCATCAAAAACATACATGGAGCTGAGTTTTGCTTCATTCATGGGTGTTTGAATAATTTCCTCTTCTCTGGCATGGCTTCAAAACACTTCAAAATCGCCTCTTCCACAAACCCCCGCCCACTCCAGGAAGCACTGACCAATCAACAAGCCCTCTGCATCCAGTCTCTCATTCATTCTCCAAAAAATGGTGTACAGTTTCATTTTGTATTAAAATGGCATCATACAAAACATTTAAGAAAATAAAAAAGCTTTTTTTTCCTCTGTTTGTGTTCAAAAGATGGCAACAGTCTGCACTCTCCTGCACTCTGCTGCCCTCTTTACCTGTTTCTTTATGGCACCAGTAGAGTATAGATTAAAAACGTTTTCTTTCAGTCAGATAATGTTTCTAAAGGTTGTAAACAATTCAATGCTGTTCCAGAGGCCCCCTTAAAGCAATTATGGTTTAAAAGAAATACATAATAAACGTGACCTCAAAGGGATTTAAAAATGGTCCCAAATCCAATGAAATATGAACAGTTGTTTCACAGTTCAATGAAAGTGTCTCATGTTCCCTTTTGCACCACTTTTAATGATTTTTTTTGCTATTGTAATACAGCTGGTTACGTTGCAAATCAGAAGAACAGTATAATTTCTAAATAGGATATTATAACCAAGGGATTTTTTTTTGTAATTAAAGTCTTTTTTCCAAAGTCTGAGGAAGGCGTCACATGCTCAGCCCTGCTAATCATTACAATAGCCCAATCAGTGCACCCCATCACTACTCACTATTAGCAAGGTTGACCACTTAAGACACAATTTGTGAATTTCATAACATACTTTAATGACCTCTTCTTGGGGCTAAAACAGTGAAAATCCCACACAGCCTTTCTAATAAACCTCTACAGCCTCATTTAGTTTTGATTGGCCTGAAATACAGCGGCCTGCCGGGGCTCGGGTTTCAGCACTCCTCAGCATTTCCTGGTTGTAAATTGATGGCCCAAATAGAGACAGTGCTTGCACGGAAATGCAGCAGGACACTCACCCCAGCTTTAAAACATACTGTAAATTATGAAATTACACCTAGAAGTGGAGCTTCTTCTATATTTAATGCAAGGTTCATGAATGAAGGAACATATTCCTGGATGTTTTCATTATGTATAGTTTTTGTGGGAGAGAAATTAGTACTCCTCTGACTTATATCAAGAAGGTTTTGGCATAAATCTCTTTGGTATAAATTGTCTATAATTGCCCATTGTCTATAAGGTGGCAATCTAACTTCCTGCCATCCAAAGACATGTGTACAAAAATCCTGAAAAGTTAGCCCACATAAGAACTAGGCTATGCATCTTTACCGGTCTAAAAATCTATGTTGCTCTTTCTTAACACGGCTTCTTATGCCTCATTGTCTTTTGTCCCAAGCGTGGATAAATGAAGAGGGATGCATCAATGAAGGCAACCAGTGTAAGACCTACGCCAAGTCAACAGGGCTGGACATAAGTAAGTCCTTTTCAAAAGTTACTAGCATTTGATAAGCTTAATAAAATGTAGAGCTTGGTTTTATGTGTAGACAGGAATTTATTGAATAGGTGGAAAAGAGGTTTACCTAGGCAGAATAAATTTGAGCTTTTTGCATGTGATCAATCTTACTACATGTTCTTTTGCTGGTGTTTTGTTCTCATGATAAATTACTCTATACTAAATAAGAAGGGTCAGTCAAACATAACATAAGGACCTCTAAAGTTAAGATACATGCTAGCCAAAATGAAAATCTAATAGCATTTGTCCAGTTGGCTAGCGCTAACGTCAAGCCCTGTAAGTCAGTATGACCACCCTGAAATGGACTTAAAACATCCTTCATTTTTCAAGCGAGTGCTCCACAAACTCAATCACAGCGGTGTCAAAGCCGCTCGACCTGTCCAGCCTCTTAAAGGCCAGTCCCGGTCTAACTGCAGGGGACAGTGAGATCTCATATTATGGCAGATTTGCAGACGGGAGTTCAGTGAATGCCAGCTTATTGCGATCGAAAAGGTCACTGGGCTAGAAGGGGGAATAAAACGTCTTTAGTGGAGAGAGCATGTGTATGTATGTAGGCTTGTGTGTGGCACTGTCTTCTTTATCTTTGACCCTGGGATGGAGGCAGCAACCTGAGATATCCTCGCTTATATAGACCGACCCGCCACACCCTGCAGCTTCAGTGGGTGTCTATGTCTTTAGTATCTGTTACCTTCTGCACTCCAGGAAGAAGACAAAGGTTTAAAATACACCGGGCTCTGCAAAATCAATTAGCCAAGAGATGAAATTCTCCAATAACTAGCGTTAATTGCCTCAAATCTGCGATGATGATATTTTATTATAAAACAAACCAGTATTGACATGGCAACAGAATATAGGCATCATGATAATTGTTCAGACTAAGAGCCTTGGGTAAACATAAAGCAACTGCGCAAAATTGGACTCTGCGGTAAGTGTTTTGGCTCAAATTTCTGCTGTAATAATAAAATAATAATTAGCAACTCTCATGAAACCATTTTTTTATTCACAATAGAACCTAAACTTCATATCAGCTGTTAACCTTAAAAAAAATGATAGTTTATTTTGCTTTTTATGGTAGTAACACATCTCATAAAAGCAGGGACAGGAGCAACAAAAGGTACTGATATAAAAGACTGCTAACAACTAATCCCTTTTTTTGTGTGTGTGTGTTTTTGTTGCTGCCATAACATTTAAAATAAGCTATTATTTTTTGATGATAATACAAATGTCATTTTTAACACCTGATATGTTGTTTACATTTTTACATGTAAATCAAATATGGTTTTAACAGGTTTGTGAGCTATTTTTATTTACATTTTACATTTTACACAGTGCCCATAAATATTCATAATTGGGTTTGTACACTGGAAGATCTGAGACAGACATTAATGAGTGATCAGGTTGTTAAAAGCACTCACAACCATAATAACACTAATAATAATAACTAAGTTTAAAATGTGCATCGACTGACAGAGTGGACTCCAGTGAGGCGCAGCTATCGGACACGGATCACTGCAGCTCGTCCTAACATTGTCCAATTTATCCACGAAGGAAACACAACAACACGTCTGAGGGCAGAGTGGATCAATCAGAGGTTAAAGGGAAAACCGCAGACAGGGGACGGATGACACCGCCGTTATGAGCTGGCAATGAGCCTAAGGTTGTGTATCGTGGTTAATATGTCTGGAGAATCACAGCATACGAAGGCAGCAAGACACAACACTGTATCAGTAAACATCTTATTCATTATTTAAAAAGGAAAAGTTATGCTTTTATTTATATTTTTTAACCAATCTTGGTCACCTCTAGAACAGCACTGCATGTTTTACAACCTTTAAAAACATTATGCGACTAAAAGTAAGTGTTTTTAATAACTACTTTACTTGTGCCATAACGGAACAGATGAAGAGACCAGCAGGGGGCAGCAGAGTGTTACACAGAATTAGCTTGTTGATTGGACAGTGCTTCCTGGAGTGGGCGGGGTTTTGTGGGAGAGGTGGAGACTCAAGCAACTGAACGCTCTGTTGCCTCAGAAATTCAGCGCCAGAGAATACCGGATTACTCAAACATTCATGAACAAAGCAAAATACAACTACAGGTATGTTTTTGATGAGGGAACAACAATATAACATGGTACAAAACATTTGCATAAAACATCCCCTTTAAAGGAAGACTAGTCAGCCACTGGTCAGCTGTCCACCACGTGTACCATTTTGATATACAGTAGAAAGTCTGTTGTCTTTTAAAATTGCTTATTGGAGTAATAATCTATGAGCAGCCACATAGGTAGTGACTAAGTGCTCAGATAAGGACCCAAATTAAAACAAAACATTAACCTATTGCACTGTCATCTTTCTGAATGTGAGGTGATGGACACTAGATTTCTGGATCCAGCCCTCATTAGCCACTGAGCCCACTGTCTACTTTATTCTAATGCCTATAGTTGATTCTAACCCTGAGGCCGACCACTGACGCCTGTCGCCCTAAACCTTAAACCAAAATTCACAATATTCACCTTCACAACCTTGAACAGGCCGACCCTGGGAGTCAGCGTTTTCCCACCGAGATGTCGCCTTGAATAATGTGTCCTATGAATAAAACACATTAGCTACAAAACATGCTGAATTATTCACATTTCAGAGCGCCTATCCAGGCCCTATGGAGCACATATTAGTACTTCAAGCTTCAAATACTTTGCACCAAGTCCTCTGAGTCCGTCTCCCCAATGTTTCCTCTTGATTCTCGTCTGTCTTGATCACTCATGTCTCGTACTCAGTGTATTTTGTTAATCCCTTTCTGTACATCATCTCAGCTGACTCAGAGCTGGCGGCGGATACTATTTATACTTCAAAAAAATACTACAAAAATACTTCTAGTGAAACATCTCTCCATTTATCTGAAGGACTCTTGAAGCTGTTGAGGAATACATTTTGTTCAGAGAGAATGTTTGATGACTTGAAAACAAGCGACGCCCCAAAATGGATTCATCATTTAGCCGAAGCCACACACTGCGCCTTTCAAAGTCAATGGGACCCGAAATAAGAAGGAGGAGGGCGCTTTGCTAATTAAATACTTGACCCGATATGCCTCTCTTTCAGCTCCACTGGGAATTTAAGATTTTCATGATTGCGGAGTTAATTTTCAAAATCAAGAGTGGCACACACACATCTTTAAAAGGCAAGCCAATTACAGAGCCAGACTGTGCCGTTTCAATGAAGGAGCTTACAAATAAGTGAGTGAAACAATAGTCCATTTAAGTTCCTAAGAATAGTGTGTTGTATTTGCAATTTACAAAACTGGAAGACTGAAGTGATTACTTAGTCACAAAGCAACAGGGGAATCAAAAAGAAACTAAACTTGCTCTGCTCTATATAATTGCACAAAAAAGAACAGTGTAGGACTGGGATAAATATATTGTTTTGTGATGTATCGCAACATATATACTTTGATACCAATTTTCATACTTTTGTGATGTCATGCATAATAATCGTGCTGCTTTCTCAGACAAATGTGGGCCAAAAATGGCAAGAAATTCTGCCAGGACTGTAGAGGGCAGCAGTGCACCTCTAAGCACTTGGTCTGCCAAATACAGTGACATTAATAAAAGAATAAATTCTTAATAAATAAATGTCAGACTGACTTTTGGAAACAAGGCTTGGTTTCTTGTATACATAAGTCTTTAAGTGTATTTGACTTTAAATGTAAGAATAAATATGGCAGTAATAGATCATACTGAATTGCAATATAAATTGTATCGGAACCAAAGTATCATGATAGTATCATATCGTTACAAAAGTGCATCATCTCAGCCCTAATAGCTATTACTGAACTTTGACCTCCAAAGTGTGACTATTAAGAGCATTATTTAGAATTCAAAGTCACTGTTCCTTAGCATCAAGCAGAACAATTTTCAAAATTTTGTAAAGGCATCACATCTATGCACATTCATTTTTGTACAAATAAATGTGTTATCTTTAGTATTTGGTGTATGAAAGGTACATTTCATGCTCATATACAAATTATTTAAGGGTTAGTATAATCTTTTCTCCAGTATTAACTTGACCTGTTTCTAAATTTCATCATCCTCTCCTTTTTTAGCTTTTTACTCCGTGGCCACCAATAGCAAATGTGTGTGGAGTACTTTGCATTTACACCAGATGTTGTTCCTGACACAACCCTCTCTATTTATCCAGGCTTAGGGCTGGCACAATTTTAAAAAATTAATAAAATACTGCATACACATTTCAGACATTATACAATTGGGAATTTTAATGTACCACTGATATGTTGAGGGTAGAAAAAAGCAATCTTTACCCACTGCATGGAGACTAATAGGATTTTGACAGCATGTAAATGATACAAGCTACAGTGAACTTTGATTGTGCTCGTGTACTCACCAGAGCGCAGTAGGTCTCTGGGGGGTCTCCACAGGTGATGTTGGGGGGGTCCAGGGTCACCTTCAGGTACTGGGTCATGTCCGCCGCCTCGGGCTGACAGGCCATGTAATCCCAGGTCAGTCCCTCGTCTGTGTAAACTTGGGACTTGCACACGTCGTAATGGCCCCACGCTGCCGGGTAATGCTGCATGGCCGCCTGGCACACCCCGCTCCACAGGGCCTGCAGCGCCAACGCCAAATGGAAACGCATGGCTGCTCCTCTCGCGTCTTCTTCGAGGTGTTCAAACTGGGAATCCACTTAACTCGCAAGTTCACTCAGCTAGAGTGAGGAGGCATGTCCTTTCGGCAACTCCTTGTTAATTTTAGGTGTCTTTAATGTGCCACAAATGGGCGTTTTTCTCTCCGGGATGTGCACGGAGTTACCAGCCCATTGAGATACAAGGGAGAAATTAGCCCTCTTAGCTGCAGATAGGAAGATGACTGACAGATGCCCTCAGCTTGCCCTCCTGTCAATCATGGTCCTTGCCCCGGCTGGTGATCTGAAACAAAAGGAGAAGCACGGTGTGAATATATATATCTTTTATGGAAATAGAGAGTGAGAAAGCATTAGCTGGCGCCGCGACCGAGTTGAGACGTGTCTAGATGTATGTGTGAATAACAGGGAGAGGGAGGGAGGATGGCAGCCATATTGGTGTCTGTTGTCAGTCAAAAATGAGTAAGTGAGGCCTTTGGGTGAATTGGAGCATTGGAGCATCTTCTCACCCCGCGGTAATGAATGCACTGTTACAGACCCCCCCCCGCCCCGCCTGATCATAGCACTCACACTTCTGACATATGGTCTGCAATCACACAATACTGCAAGTTCAAATTGAATCAACACTTCACTTTTTTACATTTTTGATTTTCTATTTTGGGATGCTTATAGGTGCAGTAGGGAGCGTCCTGCATTTAATTCCTGTCTCAAATCAAACAGCTCAATGTCTATCCTACAGTCTCCTAGGAAATGTTCAAACTTAGGTTAAGGCAGATTTTTAGTATGAACGGTGGGGCTGCATCAAGGAGCTCAACATCTGTATCTTAACCCTCAGCCCTCCTGGCTTCCTTTTATGGTTTTTCAAATGTATTTTTTGCTCTCATTTTGACATTGCTTATGGTAGGGTGATGATATTTGACAAAGATGTTCATTAATAAATACATTTTAGAATTTCAGCATCATAAAAAAAAAAAAAAAAATCACAATTAAAATCACTTATTTTCACACTACTGCTGTTGCAATACAGAAATGTTAAACCATGTTAATTCCTCTGTAACCCTTGCAATCAGAGGCTAAAAAATACACACACAAAAATCACCATCAACCACCAATGTATCGCAAAAACACTGTGGTCCCCCTTCTAACAAAGATTTACACTCAATCACTTCAATGAAACAACACTGTGGGCAATAAAATATTAAAAAAGACCTGATTTAGTCTTGCATCAATTTTGTCCTGGTTTAGGCCTTGTTCAGTATTGGCCCACTGATGACTTAAAGAAACTTCTGCTTAAATTGAATTAAACTTATAATGCCAAAAAGGAATCGCCAGTTATATTCTCATTGCATTGCTTAATAGATTTTTTTTTCATTGTGCAGAGGATGGAAAAACTATTTTGAAAATGAGGATGCACTCCTTGCTGCACATTCCCAGTCTGATTATATTTGATGCAGCGCCTCCAAATCACATGACAATTGCCAGAGCAAAGCAAGATTTCATTTTCAAATCAAAATAAAAAAAGATTACTGGTAGTTGAAAATGCAAAAATTGACATAATACTCTGGTAAGAAAACAATACTACATTTACAAACAATGAGATTTTTTTTTTTTTTTTTTTGCCTTTTTTGTGCAAGACTAAATGATCATGCCATTTACTTAACAAGCTACTACATTATCTAATCTTTTACAGCATAATAAAGATATTTTGAAGGACTATCTTTAGACAGTTAAATCCGCAGCAGGACGGTGTGTTTGGGATCAATTAAAATAAACGGCAACAGCTGTATTTGTGTAACAAGTGGAGAGGAGTTAATTAAGGGTTGTGGGCAACAGATAAATGCGATCAGCTTTTCATTTACAGGCAAACCATTTATGGTTGGTTCTGTTTTTCAGCTGGGAATGGTTAAATTGGCTTTTAAAAATACGTCATGAGTATTAAATATTCACTGCTGTCTTAGAGAGAAACATTAATCTATCTTTTCTGCATAATAATTATTGCTTAAAGTACTTAATACTATAAATGCATGTCATCAAGGGAAGCATTTGTGATTGGCCATGTTGGGATCTTGGATATAGGCCTACTGTACATTGAATTTTATGTATATTGATAAATGATCATACGCCAATCAGGCATAACAATGTGACCACTTGCCCAATATTGGTGGTCACATTGTTATGCTTCTTTTTCTGTGTTATGACCACCTGCTGCCCCATGAGCAACAAACTGAGTGCACTGTGTACTCTGACACCTTTCCATCAGAACCAGCATTAACTTCTTCAGCAATCTGAGCTACAGTAGCTTTCATCTGTTGGAACGGACCACATGGGACAGACATTGCTCCCCACGTCCATCGCCTGACACCACTTTTCATTACTTGGACCACTTTTGATAGATACTGAACACGGCAGAGCAGGAACACCCCACAAGAGCTGCAGTTTCAGAGATGCTCTGACCCAGTCGTCTAGCCATCATAATTTGGCCCTTGTCAAACTCGCTTAAATCTTTACACTGTGTTATTCCCTTTAACAGTGGTCATAATGTTATGCCTGGTCAGTGTACTGCAGTGTACGTAAATTTACTTGAGTCCTGTACTTAAGTATAGTTTTTGAGCATCTGTATTTTACTTGAGTAGTATTTTAGAGGTAACTTACTACTTTTACTCGACTACATCTAAAAGATAAATATAATACTTTTTACTCCACTACATTTCTAAAAAAGCAAAAGTGATTTCTGCAGAGAAATTGTCTTAGAACTGAAAGGCAACAGACTTACAGCCTAAAGATAATCATTTACTACATAATACTACTCATATTTGCTCTCAGGAACTAAAAAGAACCCCTGGACACAATCTGGAAGTGATTTAGCTTTTGCTTTGATAAGACAGACCTGATAATAACCTAGAAGCATAATAATTAGAATAGTTGTACACTTTGACATCAGGTGCTTTACTAGATTTCCCTCATACATATTTTATTAGATGTAATTATGCACCAAGCAATTACAAGTCTGCTTTTTTTTCTAATGTTGTTGTTATTGACCTGACCTTCAGATGTCTTTATAATGAGCATGTCCACTGTGAACGGTGACGTCTGACTGGCCCGCGTCGCAGCGGTGAGCCACTTGGTCCGAGCTTCCTGCCTCCAGACCTCAGCCTGAGTCCGAGTGATTGATGGAGACCAGAGCCACCGGTCAAAGATGGCGGGACAGACTGTGAGACGTTTTAGTGCCGCTTAATCAATCACCTCGGTTCTGTCCCTGCATGCCTCTGACCAAATAGACATACACTGGACAGACAGAGCTCGCAGGGATTTGTGGCAACATCACATTCTGGTGTTTATGCCTGATTTCTGACCACCAGGTGATACAGAGAATTAGAGCTGGGAGTAGATACTGTATATTAAACTTGCAGAGGTGCATCATGCTTCTAGGTATCTTATGATGGGCTAAAAAAGTGCAAGAATGTATATACTTTCCTTCATCTTTAGTTTTATACCATTAGGGGTCACATGTGGCTGGTGCCAGTGACTGTGGGGCTTAGGTGGGATTTGTTTACTAAATGCAGTAAATGATGACCCTGGGCACTTTACTGAGAAAGTAAGTGGATCTGGATGACGAGGCTAATAACGTCCCAGCTAGTTTATTGATAATGCAGTCCCGTACACACCTTTCTTTTGAGGCTAAATCCATTAATAAAATAACACCACTATGACTATTACATAACATTTTGAAAAGGTGACTGGTAATGGTAAACTAATAGTAGTTGCTAGGGGTGTAATGATACAGTAACTATATCGATGTATTGATTTTTTTTTCCTACGATACAACTATATTGATACACATTACCTTGTATCGAATCCTATCATGTTCTAGTAAATGTGTATCGATATATACATGGAATATTGATTAATAATATTGGAAATTTTGATATTAGCATGTTAAAATAAAACCAGATCCAGTTTTTTGAATGTAATTGTTATCAGCCCTGGCGGCAATGCTACATTTGAGAGAAAACTTTTATGATTTTTGGCAAAAAATTGCTGTATCAATATAACGGTGTTGAATCGTATCATTCCAAATTAGCATATATTGTTCTTAAATCGTATCAAAACAATTCTAATCAATACATATCATATCGTTGCAAAAATGTACTGTTACACCCCTAGCAGTTGCAACTAAGTAACAATGTCCATATACGTAGTCACATGATAGTGTAAGATCCAATACATACTTTCTCAAAACTTTGTGTTTTTGTACATGTCATCTGAGATTAGCTGAGATACCTCAGAAATATGAATTTACTGTACCACAATGATTTTCTGCTTATGTGACCATGGGCCAAGGCATTAACATGACCACATTAAAATTCATTCTGTAAATCTGTCAGATTTAGCCATACAGGCTTATTTTCATCTGTAGCCCAAAGGCAGGTTGGTGTTAAAACTTTAACACAGACATGCCAGTTAATATAGAGTACATGCCAGACATGTGAAAATGTTAGTTAGTTAGTTAGTAAAAGCAGTCATACAGTATGCATAAAATAACCTTTGTGAGTCACTATAGCTTAGTGCAAAATTTATGTGAGTAGAAATCTTGTATTACATAGGGATACTGCTCCATAAAATGGCTAACATGTGTGAAAAGGTGCAGTGCTAGTTCTACAAGTGAGAGGCTGGAGGAATGGTGGAGAGGTGAAGGGGGATGGAAACGAAGCGCCTTAAATGTAAAACACACGAATGTCAATGGCGCCGATGTCAGCAGGTGAGGAAGCAGCCAATTATCCAGAGCAACTCCTGGCACCGTGCTCACCGTCCCCATTATGAGACATTATATTACCGCGTTAGGGAGGAGACCAAAGAGATAGCAGAAAAGTGTATCTGTGTGTGTGAAATGCTTAACGCACAACCACTGGATAAAGAGGTCGGAGTAATGAGACAACAAGACCCGTGCTGGACCTCGGTAACAAGCAATAGACTTCACAAAAGGGGGGTCATTATTGGTCTCTCCTGGTGGACACGGCGGCCCTTCTTCTCATTACTACACAGTTATAGCTCCACTGTTGCCGGAGAGGGTAGAGGAAAAAAGGCAAAAAGAACAAGTGTGCATGTGCATTTTAAGACAAGACACTACTGGTGAACAGGGTCAAGTTTTTAACTAATAGATATATTTTCTGGTTTCCTCCCATTGTTCAAAGACATGCATGTGTTATTAAACTGGTGTCCCTAAATTGCCCATAGTGAATAAATGTGTGCAGGGACTTTATCAACAGTTGCTAGCTAATGAGTGTTTTTACTTGCTTACTTTACTTTATTTTTTATCCCCTAAACATTCAGACACCACTACAAAATGGCGTGACCACTATGCAGTACACTATATAGAGGACGTTCGGACACAGCCTCTGTGTCAGTCCTGGGACAAACTGGTCACTGTCCAGGAAGCTTAAGGTCCATAGATGTTTGGATAGGCTCCAGCCACTCATGACTCCTAGCAGACAACAATAAATGAATAAATAAAAACTGACTACTGCATGTAAAAGCAAATTTTTATCTGTAGACTTGAGCCTTAAGAAAAGAAAAAAGCAGTTTATTTTAGACCAGGTCATTTCCTCCCAAACATTGATCAAAGTGTGAGGACATGAGAGGCGTCGTGCTCTTGAAGGAAGTCCTCCATAGACAGGAATATACAAAGTGCATCACAGGCACACGGCCACAAACACTTATAGAAGCAGTGGGAGGTCGCTGCTGGAGCGGCGGGAGAGAGCCAGAGAAATTATTTTCATGAAAACAAAAAAAAAAATGTTTTGGTACATCTTCAGAACTGCATAACTGTAGCAGCTTCAATAGACAAGCGAGCTATACAAGGATGTGTTTTACAAAGGCCCTGAGTGAAACAAAATGGTAGGCTGCCGACACTGAATAAAAAGAAGAAAAACAATTCACATCAAATAAAAAATTCCCAACTAAGAAGTTATTCATTTTATGATGTAGCCATACCACGTGGCTATCAAGAAAAAAAACATTTGAGTTTTGCTGTCTTAAAAATCTACAAATAAACTCCAATACTAATCATGAACTTTTAAATGTTAAAAATTAACTTTACTAACCTTGTCTAGTTTAGGTCTAAAGTATAGAAAGAAAAAGCATTATACAAAGCCATAACTTGGGCCACATGGTAAAAAAAGTTCTACACACATGACAACCCAACACTCAAATAATTTTTAAGTTAATTTTCAGTGTGTTCTCAGTCATAATATGCCAAAACTTGAATGTTATGTTGAAATAAGACCACAAGAGTTGTACATTTTAAGCAAAAAGTGTTGAGTGTGGACATGGCCTTCGGATTCTTTATGCCCTTGATGGCATAATTTCTACTTCTGTCTTTTCTTATATCACTGTCTTTTAATCTAATCATTTAAAAAAAAAAGCATATTCAGTGCTGCTTAGTTACTGTAAGCTCACTACACTAGGACACTGGTTGAAAAGATTGTACATTTTGAGACGAAAAAGCATTTAGTGTGGACATGTCCGAAGAGTTCTTGGAGGCTTTTTAGATTTAAATTTCAATTAATTGTCAAATTCCCATTAAAAAGTCCACTGTAAATGAAACTTCTCTACTTTATTTATCGGGATTCTTGAGCCTCGCACTCAGATCTTATCTCAAACCAAGGTACAACCCCAGTGCCGGTTTTATATTTAAACACATCTTAAATCTTTCACACACTTCAGTCAGCAGTACTGTATGTATCACGGTCGGTGAGGTCAGGACGCACACCCAAACATCCGCCCCCCCCCCCCCCCCCCCCTCCCCACCTTCGCCTGTCCCAGGACACACACACAGAGACAGCGCTCAGGTGTCGGCTGCCATCTCGTCCCGGGGGCTGCTGGAGCAGAACGGAGTGGTTCTCCAAATCCCCAAGAGGAACAGGGACATGCAAGCAGCTCTTTAGTGGTGAGGTGGTGAATCATGAACATCAACCACAGAGCAAATGATGGAAGTCGGAGCTCATTACGTCTCATTTTTTGAGTCCAAGTATTCAACATGTTATGATTTGACAAGTCTGCAAATTTGACACTTTTATAAAGGCTATATTCCTGATCATTATATTTAGTGGCTAGTGCTTTGTAAGGGCAGTTATTTTCCTCTGTTATGGCTCCAGCCCAAACATTTAGAAACACTGTACTTTCTTATCAGGAAATCTTTGCTAACTTTCAAAGACACGTTTTTGGCCCGTTTTCAAACCAAGGCAAACAAAAAAAAAAAAAAAAAAAAAAAAAACAGAAAAAAAAAGATGGTTTAGCAATGAAGAATACTTTACAACTTATTATTATACTGAGTCTGTTTTTAAAGGTTCCCTATTGGGCTAAAATTGACTTCCTTGAGCTTTTAACCATGTTATATTGTTGTGTGCTCCTCCAAAACACACCTGGAGCAGTATTTTGTTTCATTCACACATCTGAGTAATCCTGTGTGCTGTGTCAAAAATTATAAAATTTAACCTGCCAAATTTCCAACATATAAGGGCTTTTCTTACTATTGAGTCAGCAAAGGCTTATCTGCATGTAATGATATTTGCTCACATAACTTACTGTTATACAGCCTGGTCTCATTCAACAGAGACCACCTTAAAACCCCTCAAGTCTCTCTTCAAGAAAACATTGAAAACTCTAGACAGGAAGCCTATACATTTTCCTCACTGGAATATTCTAAGTATAATATTTTAGACTTTGACAGTTTTGGATGGCTGCCTTGTTTTTGAATGGGTTTACCCCGCCACCATTAAAGGACTTTATACATAAAAATAACAATGGAGTAAACACTAGAGAATTAACTAAAGGAGAATGTAATGTTAGCCAAATGGTGTCTGTCAGAGGCACACAGTCATGGAACACACTGAAATCAAACCAGCAATGTACCCATGTGTAAATAACTTTCCCATCTGATGTCTGTTCATGGTGGACTTTTAACCTCTGTGTGACTGTTGTTTACTGTTCCTGGTCTTTGTTGTTCTGTGTCTACATAAGTGATGTTATGTCTGTAAGTAATCTGTATTTTGTCTGAGTGTTTTTATTGTCCCTGCCTTAGGACAACAAATGAAATTTAGCTATTGAGCTAATTCCGGCATGTTTAATTGATGCTCACTGCTGATTTGTTGATGAATGTGCACTGTCCTGACTCAAATAAAAATAAAATGAAATGATGCCTTTTTTTTCTTTAAGATCTGTAAACGCTTGGTCTCATGGGTCTATGTAGACACCTGAAACCAGGAAGTGTTCCTGCGAGTTTCTAAAGTTTGTACACTGACACCGGACTCGTTACGATACTTTCAGCGCTTCACTACGAAGCAGTCAGCTCATTTATCTACATGTTAGCATAATAATGCTAATAACAGTGCTAATTAACCATTTTATGATCTGTCAATTCCCCCACCTTTGCCAGTAGGGGGCGGCAGTAACCTAATCCGAGTGTTCACTCCAAAGTAACAACCCCAAAAATAATGTTTTCTATACATATACAATATTTTAGGTTATAAAATGTGAAATACTAATGGAAAAGTGTCTATAACTATTTCAAAATGCCTCCTGAAAAATGCATAATAGACCTTTAAATCTGGGTTAAATTACAGACAAACTATGAAAAAAAAAAAAAAAAAAAACCTCTTTCCTTTCAGCTTTTCACTTCCGGGGTCATCAGTGCAAATCATTTGCCTCTTAGCGCGTCCTAGTAATTTGCATATTGATTTGCCCTAAGTTTTACGACAGATGCCCTTCCTTGACACAATCTTGTCTATTTATCTGGGCTTGGGACTGACACAAAGAGTACACTGGTTTGTGACCCCTTGTGGCTGGAAGTAAAAATGTAGTCCTTTAATGTACTGGTTGTATCTCATCATAACAAGATAAATGTTAAAAGATGATATTAGTTAAGCTGAGTAAATTACAATGATAAAAAGGCCAACAACTGCTTTGCTCAATTTGCTAAAAACAAAATTGTTGGCAGCCAAATCATCTCATCTTTCTTTGTGGTTTCTCGTATTAAGTGAATAAAAATGTACCGTGGAGAAAAACATCTGGCATTACAAGGATGAAGTAAAAAAAAAACATATATAAAAGTTTTTTTTTTTTTGCTTTCATTTTTAATTTCACGCATTTTATTCACTTTCAAGGGCAATTTCTGACCCTGCCTCTGTCTTGCATCTGCCTACTTCACATTCCCCACCAGTGGCTTAGAGAGTGTGGGAATAGTAGGAAGACAGGGGAGGGGGCAAGGATGAAAGATAGATAAAGATAGTAGCTAAAAAAAAATCCCCCAAAATTCCTGTGCCTTTCCTGAATCCATAATCCTTCCTGTAACAACCTGCCAATAGTCCGCTGTCCTCATGCATAAACGATGGGGCGATGGTGGCGCAGTGGGTTAAGCATTCGCCCAGCAACCGGAGGGTAGCCGGTTCGAATCCCATCTGAAGCGCATACTGTCGTTGTGTCCCTGGGCAAGACACTTCACCCACCTTGCCTGTGTGAATGTTAGTGTGGCTGTGTTTGGTGGTGGTCGGAGGAGCCGTTGGCGCAGATTGGCAGCCACGCTTCCGTCAGTCTGCCCCAGGGCAGCTGTGGCTACAGAAGTAGCCCACCACCACCAAGTGTGACTGAGGAGTGAATGAATAATTGATCAATTGTAAAGCGTCTTTGAGTGTCCAAAAAAGCGCTATATAAATTCGATGAATTATTATTATTATTATTATTAAACAGAGCAAACATGACAGCCCGCGGAGAAGCCTGCGCACCGATAATGCATCCCTGGGGCTCGCCTGGCAGGCAGCACATCACTTAGCCATCCTCTCTATGCTTCTTAAAAATGTCGCCAGCTTCAATCGGCAGGCTATGATCTTTTAATAATGACGACAGGTAGAACGGGCCGAGCGCTGACAGCTGGTTAAGGAGTTTAAGAGACGACCGGAAGGGGGGTACGCACTGGGAATCAGAGCGGAGGAGGAAACAGTCAGAGGGTGGGCTTGTATCCGCCTCTTACCACTGTAAATTATTACCTGTCTAAAGAAAAACAGAGTAAGTGCTTCTACACTTAGTTCATCTAAGCCAGCCATTCCCCAAGTCAGGAGCATCACAGCCCCCTTAAAAACCAGAAAATCCCATGCGTCCCATTATAGATTTCTATATAAACAGCACAAAAACACAGGCTGTTGGCTAAAAACAGGGTAGCCCCAAGGTTCTCAAAGCATTAAAAAGGTATTAAATTTAACTGCGTCAAAATGAAAGCCTTCAAAGTATTAAATATTATAAATAGGTATTCACTTTTGTTAATTTAGGTCTTAAAATGGACAAAACATTATGTTAATATGACCACAATGACAAAATATATTTACTGAAGAAATCAATATCATTTTCATTGAAATGCATGGTTAATTTTTCATATGTATTTTTAAATGAAGGACAGGAGTTCTTTCATCTCTATTAGACTTTTAAAATAAAAGCCCTGAGTTTCAGAGAGCACTAAAGATGAATCCTTAGTGTAAAATTCAATATTAAGACTGCTGGCCTTAAATTTTGTTCTAAGTAGCATTAAAAAGTCCTAAAAAGGTCTTAAACTTTACAAGACAAAACCTGGAGCTAACCTGAAAAATTACCTAAAAGTAATTTTTTTTTAAAATTCCTAATTGTAATTCATTTCAAAACTCTGGCAGCCCCCTTGCAGTACCTTTGCGGCCCACCAGGAGCCCCAGACCCCACTTTGGGAACCACTGATCTAGGCTTTAAGTGTTTTGATACAAACAGACTTAAAATTATACAGACACAAGTTCAATGTCATATCTACGCACAAATAAGACACAATGGACATTTTACATCATCTTACAGTTGCACAAGCAACTGCAACTCTTTCTGCATCAGGAAGGGCATCTGGTGTAAAAACCTGCCAAATTAAACTGCAAATCACTGCATGCTATAGAAGGCAGATGATTTGCTGTGGTGTATAGTATAATACAGTGCAAGCTGGGACGTCCAGAAGCTTTTGAGACTGTGAGTGCTCCAGGACTTGGTGCCTTGACCCTGACCAATGCTTCAGACAGCTGCATCTGCCACAACAATATCCCTCCCCTCTCTGTGTCTGTGTGTGTCTGCGAGTGTCTGGACCGACCCATGCCCCCCAGCCCCCCGTCCACTCCCATGAGCGGCTGTGGAGTCCCGTTCTTCCTCTGCCCATGTTCCATGAGCTGCTGGAGACCCGTAACCCACTGGCCCTGTCCCATGAGCATCTACAGAGCTGCCACATGTGCTCAGCCAGCGTTGTTGGCTGCCCCGAGTGCAGAGGAACACCCCGCGGGCGTCTGGTGCCTCACACAGCAGTGGCATCCAATAAAACTGTCCCGACTGGATCACGCCTTTTTTTTTTTTCCTTTCCTTCCTTCCTTTCCTCTCCTTGCCACCAAGCATGCAGCGTCTTCCTCTGCTTTGCGACACGGGAACACCTTATGCATTATTAAAGACACTTTTCCTAAAAGGCTGCTAGCACATTATTCTGCAACCACAGTGACATGTCGGCTGAAAATGTCCACTTTAGCTCCAAAGAATGAGCTGTCCCAGGTAGAAGGCCACACTCACACTGTTATAAAAGGAAGCTAAAAGAGCACGGAGGATGACTCATTACCTTCTGAGACCCAACAGGGACTACGGACTGAGGTCGGCAACCTTTTAGTTTCTAAAGAGACATTTTTCTGTTGCGATGTGTAAAGCTACAAAAATATTTCAACCATCAGAGGCCACAGGACAAGCTAACCAAAAATACTCAAAAGCAGCATTCAGAATCTTTGACATAACTTTCCCCTGTTAGAAATGTCCTGGACTAAAAAGGGATATGCCTACAATCACAATACTGTCCTTATTAGTGAAGTATGAAAAGACAAAAATCTATTAATTGTGTTCTTATTCAAATTGTAGTAAAAATGTTGAACTAATGACTGGTATTCAGTGATATTAATTTGAAGTAATATCACAACTACATATAACAAAATCTGCCATAAAAACTACATTTCAGCGTATAGGTTCCCTCACCACTAATGCTTAACATCCTATTTAGATAATATCATAATGACCTTTGAGCAACAACAAAAAATCTGCCCTTTAAATCCATTTTGCCAAAAAAAAATAAATAAAAAAAAAATAAAAATAAAAAATCTAAGGAGCCATTAATCGCCAAGTCCTGCATTAAAGCACCAACTTAGATTCTCAAGCGAACCATCTGGCTCTCTCCAAACTGCACTCCGTACCTGTTAAACTTAACAATCACACATTAAAACCAACCACGTTTTAAAGTGCGTAATGTATGGAGAGTGATGACGCCGTGTGCCAAACAGTGTGCCGCTTTAAAACAGGCTGCTCCGAAAATGACGTATCGGAGACGAGGCCAATTGGCTGCAACATTACACAAATGTAATTATGGGTGATAGATGACGGGCAGCGATAAGGGAGGGGGGGTTTCCACAAGGGGGCGCCTCTAAAGATGACACAATGAAATAAAGGATGAAGTTTGGGGGATGCATTCAAGGTGCTTCAGAAGTCAGTAAACAGGAAATTATCAGTAAAGTGCCAGGGGTTTTACGCACTAAATCTGAGTCAAAGTTCGTAAAATGAAAGAATAACTTACATTTCTCCACTCGATCCTTTACGCAAACCCAGATCCCAGTGCACCTGCTCTTTATCAACAAGTTCAGAGCAGCGGAGTGAACAAAATGAAGAATGAAACCTCTTTAAGACGCAGATGTGATGAGTGCGCACGTCTGTCTCACAGGGATCGCCTCGCGCGCAAACATCTCACTCCTTAGTTTGGGACCGGGGGGGAAGAAAGGGGGGGCTTTAGAAAACGATCAACAAACTGTCTTCTACTCTTCAAAACAAATGAGTGATCGGTGTCCCGGGGGCGCCGTCAGCAGCAGCGTGGCTTCTGCTCGAAAGCTTTGTGCGCGAAACGTCTGGTGCCAAAGTGTCCATCATCGTCTCGAGACCAGCGTCATTCCATCACGGAAGCGCTGGGAAACTTTACACTCGCGCTGCTCCCGTTATAGTCCCTTCATGGCCACAGACTCTTCTCCTCTCCGGACGTGTTTTACGCTACAAATATCCGCTCGCGCCGCTGTCTCCCGGCCGCAGACAAACCGCCAAACCGCCGCGTCCGAGGCAGACGTCGTAGAGGATAATGCGCCTCCTCTCTCAGCTTGTACGCGCACCTTTCTCTCCACACCCCTACAGCCCGTCCCCACCTCAGCAGCATCACACCCACTCGCGCACATGCACTCGCGAGCGCACACGGGACCGAGGAGGCAGAAGAAGGAGGAGAAATCACAGAAGTGGAGCTTGTTTATTAAGTGGAGTTACGGTTCTTGCAATAAAGGATGATGGTTTACTCTTAGTGGTTACAAAAGCGTTTATAATGTTGCTTATTTCTTATAGCTAAGTAAAAACGCCTTTGTACAAATGTTATCAGCATATTCAAACTTCATCTCAAAGCTGAATAGTCTTTTTGGTGTTTTCATTCAAAACAGTTTAGAATATGCATAAAGCTCTCATTCTCTAGGAGCATGCCTCTCTTACGCACACATGCAAACCCTAAAAAATTAATTAAAGCCAGTACAACACCACAATTAAATTAAGTATGTGAATATAACAAATAATGTGTCATACATGTGTCATAAATCAAGTTGCATTTCTAAATTAAATAATGAACACAACTTGTGTGCAGTGCAGCAACTCTTCTGAGAAAGAAGCATCTTTAAAATAAGATAATGTTGCTTTTGTGGTAATGGAGTGAGAGTTAAATGTAGTTTCTGAACAACTGCGTAAAACTGCTCGTATAACTAACTGGTTAAGAAGAGCTTGAGTGGTGTGTGTGGTGCTGAAGATGCTGCTTGTCATCTTGCAGTTAAACACGATAACGTTATATTGACGCATATGGCGCTGAAAATAGTAATGACCACATCTGAACCTAATTTTAAACCAAAAGTGAACTTGAGGATCACTTTGATTGATTCAAAGAGAGAGAGAGATGAGGTAGAGGTGCTATGGGGGAGGTGAGGGGGGTGGGGGTGGGGGTGGGGGGGGTGTCATGGCTTTTGGCTCCAGGTTAAACCTCACAGCAGGTTGAGCAGCTGGATGCGTCAATATTTATTCTACCAAAAAGCTCCAGGTCACGTCTGTAATATTATCAAATGTGTGCAGCTATACACGCGTCACGTGGAGAAAAAAGGCAATGTGGCATGTTTTGAAGCACACATTTTTGGCAAAGAAGTCTGTGGAATGTTTATTTAGGTTTATTGGATTTTGGACGATTCAAAAGTTACAGCTCATTCTGCACAAGTGCCAGAGTTGGAAATAGCAGTGTCCAAACGGACTGTTTTTCTGCGCTCACAGCGTGCCATGTGCCAACCTCACAGATGACAGAGACAACGTGAACATTATATTTACAGCCTTTTACATCGCACATCTCTGATCTTTGGCTTATAACTCAATGCGCATCTTTTATTGCATTGGTTCTTACAGATACGCGCCTACTATTAAGATGTATGAGGTAGCAACGGAATGACAAAGTGCTCAAAATAATGTTAATTAGAAACAGGTTGTGTTTCCTATTAAAAAACGGAGAATCAGACCACCTGCGCGCTGCACATCGCTTCCAAACTTTACGCGTCCCTCGGTCCACTTGAAGACGTTCAGACACAAAACCCACAGCCTCTCACCTTGGAGTTGGTCACTGCTGCTTCATGCCTTCCAGAATTAAAGACCACGAAATCCCTCCAAGACAAATAAATCCAGTTTAAAGCGAGGCATGTTTAACAGAAGTACAGGCAAAGGTACGGGAGACACGCGGTGGAAACGAGCCGCTCGTGTGCGCCGCTCGCGGGAAATGAGCTCAAGCCTGACGCTCCGGCGCCAGCGCGACGTCACTGAGCCACAGCAGCCGGACGCAGGACACGCGAGGAGAGGAGACAGAGGGGGTACTGGAAGACAGATAGATGGACATGTAAAAGTCTGAAGTGATGAAGAGATGGGCGTAAGGACAGAAGAGGAGGCTCAGCATTACAGCAGTGTTTCAGACTGGAACTTACATGTAGAGCCTTAAACTTATATTCTCACAAAGCACTGAGGTGGTTTAAAACTACATCAAGTACCACGGATTTTTTAATATGTATATGTGATCTTGAGTTAAAGGGAATTCATTATCTCTATAATTATCTTTAAATATTAAAAATAAATGTAATGTTTTAGAGAAAATTATTTAAGCACCGATTTTTAACTAACTTTTTTGTTATACTGTATGCTGCTATGCCTATTTCTTTGCAGAGTCAGTGTATAACTATATCTTTTAGGCTTTACTCAGTGACCCCTACAATGTCCTGACCCGAGTCACAACCCAGCCCTGTATCTCTGGTCCTGGTGTAAAGTATCCTTAGTTCACATGCACTGCACAGTCTCGGGCACTGATGTGGGGGAGCTAAAAGGGAGGCGGACTAATTGTGTAGAGCAGTCGGAGCACTGATAAAGCATAAAGCAGTGATGAGAAAATCACCTCCAATCACTTCCTGGAGACAAACAAAGCGGCAGGGGTTGTGGCAACTGCTCATTTCATGCCACTGCTACACGAACATCCACTGAGCAGTACAACAAGCACTACAGCAGCCACTGACATGACAAATACGCCAATCTGTGTACTTTAAGGAGCACTGAAAGTTATCATTTTAAGTAACAACTAAATTAAATGTAGACTTAAATTTGGTATAACATGAAATATATTATCACATTTTGTCAATAGTTTTGTTAATAAAAATGTCTTTTATCACATCAGATAAAAAACAACAAATCCTATGCAACCTTGAAAAAAGTTGATTTTGATATTGAATTGGCATATAGGTTTTACACCGGATGATTTCCTGAAGCAACCCTCTCCATTTATCCAGGCTTGGCACCGGCACAAAGAGTGCACTGATTTGTGACCATCCTGTATGGCTGGATTAAAAATTGTCTATATTTAAAACTCAAAAATCAAAGCAGTACTTATGACAACATTAGTGCAATTTAGTGCTTTTTGAGCTTTTAATCATCATCCTCAAAAACTTGCCCAGAGTAGTATTTTGTTTCATTCACAAGTCACTTTGAGCTGAGGTGCTGCACTTCTCAAGAGCAGAAAAATCTCAGTCTCACAACTTAAGCATTGTATTGCCATTAGTCATGCTAAATAGCCATTTTATGCTATGTTCATTCCACCATTGTCAGTAGGGGGCGACAGACACCTAATCAAAGCGTTCTCTGCAAAATGAAAGTAACAGCTCCCTCCTAAAAAATGTTTTCTACACATTTACATTATTTTAAGTTATAAAAGGTAAAATACTCATGCAAAGGTGTCCAAAACTATTTCAAAAAGCCTAAAAAAGCACAATTGAGGACCGCAGCAGAATTGAGTTTTCTGGATATTTGAGATAATCATACAAAACTGTGTCTTGTTCTTGCCAACTCCAAGGGTCACCGAAGGGACAAGAACGCCATTGAAGAAATTTCCCAATAACACTGTGTATTATTTTATCACATAATGATTTCTAAAGCTACTCTTCAAACAGCTTTTCATCGTGGCAAGGTCTTAAAATACAAAGCTTTTTGAACAAAGCTTTTTCTTGCCTACCCTTCCAGCACGTGTAGTTAACTGAATGCCTGAAAACCCGTACTAAACTACCTAAAGGCAGAAAAATGAAGTCACATCTAAGCAATGTTTTTAAACAAAATTGGTACATATTTGCAGGATAATCTACTTTCATTTAACTCAACTTTTTTTTTTTTTTAGAATCTCTGGACGTAGCGGTAGGAGTATAATAGTAGCAACAGATGTAGCAGCAGCAGTAGATATCATAGTAGCCATGGTATAGTAATAGTAGTCATAGTATTTGCAGTAGTTGTAATAGTAGTCATAGTAGTAGTACATATTTAAAGTAGTGGTAGTAACACTGTAACTTCTTTGCTTGTTTACGTTTGCTTAGGTAATTTTTGTGCATGTTTACACATACATAGATAATATTAGTAACAGTACATTTACTACAGATTTCGCCCCCCCCCCCCCCCCCCCCCCCCGTACCCTCATCCTCCCCTTGTCATACGTGGGGCAGGTTATTAGGAAATTGATGTCTGAAGCTGTTTTTTGCACTCGTCCCTGTCTCGGTGACGCCAGGCTCGCGTGTATTGGATTTTCGCGCCTGTTCAATGAAGTGTAATGTTGCCTTCATCCGGAGCAGTTTGTTTTTATAGTTCAGTGGAAGGAGGCTCTGTGGGGGGAGGGGCCAAGGACGTGATTCATAAAGATTGTACAGTGTAGAGGCAAGAGTTTGTCGAAAAAATACATAATTTTAAGTAGCAAAGGGCAGACTTATTTGCATAACAGTGGCTCATACCATTAGTGTCTGTTTATTGGTGAAGTTATGAGATATTTTTGCTTATCTTGGCTACATTTTAGGAAAACATTTGAACAAGAGAGGTGAAACCTGCAAAGCAACATCTGTGAGGTATAACAAAATAAAAGAAATGTTTCCCTGCAGTAATTTCATTGTGGCCATCTGCTCCTCAATTCATATCTAATGCTAAAAATTCAGATGTCTCACTACAAATACATTGAAGTTTATATAAAATCTACTTTTTTCTACAATTTTTGTATTTTTAGTCATTCATACAGTCATATTTTGATTAGAGCTGCAACAGCTATTATTATAGATTAACTGATTATAACTGATTATTGAAATAATCATCAACTAATTTAGTAATTGATTAATTGCTATCTGTGAACCATGTTAGGTGGTGAGAGAGTAGAGTTTATTACTAAAACAGAGCAATAAACTCACAGAAACTGTTCATGTAAATTTAGTGTTTTTGAATAAAAAACATGTTTGTGAATCTTAAATTTGCACACTTGAACCTTTGTCTGGTTGAAATTTTGAAAAAAAAAAAAAAAAAACTAAGTGATTACCAGGTATTATTACCAGTTTTTAACAGGAACAATCAAATCTAAATTTTTTAACAACTTGTCATTCTTACAGCATCAGGTCATAAAACATTTACTCAAGTTTCACTATCCAATTATTAATCAGTTCATTGTAAAAATAATCCTCTGATTAATCTATTAGAAAAATAATCATTCATTGCATCCCTAATTTTGATAAATAGACCGTTAACAATGGCCATTAGAATTGCAAAACTACATTGACATGCACCAAATTTTGGGACCACATTGTACCCATCCTCACCCAGCTCCACTGGCTCCTGATTTAAATCTAAAATCCTCATGGTCACATACAAACACTGCTGTATAACCTACATAATCCTGACCATCATCCTGTGTTATAGATGCATCATACACAACACTGTAGTATATGATATATCTGGACCAGGCCAGGCCCAGCCTCGCTGCACCTGTCCTGAGTTCATCCCAGTGCCTGCTCCAATCTGCTGCCTCCAGAGCTGCTCCTGTTTATCCAATCCTGCGGCGTGTCCTAAAGCCATAACCCAACTCGCCCCAATTGAAAAATCATATTAAGTTATAAAACAATACCTGAGAAGAATTACATAGGCGCATAATCCGAAAAGTGCATGATTGAAAATGGATTAGCGAGTTTTTTTTTTTATCGGGGGGGGGGGCTAGGACTTGGGTGGATTTGCTCACGGGCTAAATGCTGTCTGCCTCAGGCTGACTGGGACTTGGGACAGTCCTGGTTAGATTTGTGTGCTCCTGCAAATAATTTTGGGCTTTCATTTTCATACTGTCCCAGTCCAGCGTAGTCAAGACCTACTTTTGTTGCATTGTATGTTGTGCATCCAGCCATGAAGTCACGGTTCGCTAGATTTTACAGCTTACGGCTAAAATACATAAGCAATTTCTGTACTGAGTAAGTACATTGTTTTAGGAGAAAAATACTTAGAAGAAAATGTACTGTGTGATTATATGTTTTCTAAAATACATTTATTTCTACATTTTCAGGTTAAATGTTGCTTTTACTCAAGTACATTTTAAAGTCTCTAAATGAGTAAAAGTTTGTTTTGTTTTTTTCTCAGTGGCAGAGCGGGTAGAACCAGGTTGGGCACAATAGTAGTAACTGTAGTAGAAGTAGTATTAGTAGTATTAGTAGTATTAGTAGTAGTTGTAATACAGGGGCACACACAGATGTGGGTAGTAATGAATTACATTTACTCTGTTACGTTTACTTGAGTAACTTTTGAAAAAAAAGTACTTAAGAGTATTTTTTTCACAACATACTTTTTACTTTTAATGTTTTAATAATTTTAATTTTTACTTGGTACAATTTTTGGTTTGCAGTGAAAAAGTGAGAACATTTCTGAATTTATGTTTCTTGTGCCTTATTTAATTTTATTATAGTTTTTTGTCTGAAAAACAAAGCAGAATTTGCACATTATGTTATCTTCACAAACAAAAATCAGACGTTACAACCACAGGGTTACAACAATACTTTTTTAACTTTTACTTCAGTAATTATTTTGACAGATACTTTGTACCTCAACTTGAGTAATATTATGTTCAATAACAATACTCTTACTTGAGTACATTTTTGGCTATGTATATAAATTAGAAAATGTGGATGGGTGAAATTTCAGTAACTGCATACTGCACACTGTTCTACCGTTTTTTTTGTTTTTGTTTTTTTTTGGGGGGGGGGGGGGGGGTAACGACTGAAGATAGGAAATTGGGAAGAGAAAAGGGAGTCAGAGTCTGGACTTGAACCCACAACGCCGAGGCAGGCTGCAGTTACCCTGTACATGCACCGCAGCTCAACCAACTGAGATATACCACAGAACTACTGCAAAATATTTTTAGCAAGCATTATTTAATTGCAGTGATTATGACCTAAACTTCAAGAAACTGCCTATCTTTCCCCTGGTATTATAATTTATTGGCATGCGTCTTTCACAAAATCAATTCCTGTATTAAATAAGCATGTTGTTTAAGTAGAAAAACTCATGGAGCTGTGCTGGGACAGTGACAGTAGGAGCAAGGGTCAATTGCTGTTGCTAACGATGATGATGACAAATGGCCCCAGAGAAATGAAGCGCTCGTCTCTAGGGGTTTGTCCACCAAATTAGCTCCTGTCAATACCACCATCCCAATCTGTCCAGCAGGCAGGATGTGCTGTGTACACAAATATTGGTTACTGTAAACGACAAAGGGAACTGAATCCTATTGGCCGGTTCTTGGGGTCATTAGCGCACGCCACCAGGATGAATGGATGAGAGGCCTCCAGAGCACAGTGTGATTGTACATGAGGAGATTTTAAAGACAATAATAATAATACTTTGACTCAAGTAAACAAAAGTAAGGCTCTGGTGAAAACAAGTATTTTTGTACTTCAGTGGCAAAGTGGGTACACCTCACAAGGTCCTGGTTCATAGTATTGGCAAAAGTAGAAGTAGCAGTAGTAATAGCAGCAGTAGTAGTAGTTCTAGTTCTAGTAGTAGCTCTAGTAGTAGCTTTAGTAGTAGCTTTAGTAGTAGTAGTAGTAGGTCATAGTATTGGTAATAGCAGAAGTAGCAGTAGTACTAGAAATAATAGCAATACTGGTAGAAATAGTAATAACAGCAGTAGTAGTAGTTCTTGTTCTAGTAGTAGCTTTAGTAGTAGTAGTAGTAGTAGTAGTAGTAGTAGTAGAGACGTAGTAATAGCAGCAGTAACACAACAGTAGTTGTGGTAGCAGTACTGGACGTAGCAATAGTAGTAGTAGTAGTAGTAGAGTAGTACATTCAGTAAGTAAACTTTACATTAACTACTTATTTACTTTTACTTTAGTAATGATTTTGTAGATTTTAAAGTACAGATTTGAAGTACTTTCTCCATATCTGAAAGCATGTATGTGAATGTGATTAATATCAAAACAATACAATAATATCAGTGCAAGGCTTTTTCTCAGCTTATAACTATCAAGCCTAATATACAGTATGTTATGGAAAATTGCACTATTTTGTCTATTTTTGGAGCGCATAATTCATCACTTTTGTTGCAAAGGGCGCAGTTTGATTTAAGCAAGGTGACGGTGAGGTGTAGAGGTACTGCACCCCGTGATACATCACTTCTGTGCATTTTATAAAAAGTGGAATACTGCTTAGCATATTCCAATTTCACTCACTGCGACTGAGCCCAAATTAAAAGTCAGATTATTCTGCTGTGTGCGACTGAAGTTATTTTTAGAAAGAGTTGTTAAGAAGGATATCAAATTTTATACTTTCATTCTCATTTTCAGACATAAAACCTTGTAAAACCAGAAGTGGCCAAGACATATTGGATTGGATACTATAGATGTGAAAGAGAAGTAGCAGAGGGGAAGATGACTTCTTTCCTTTTGGCTTTTACCTTCTGGGGTCGCCACAGAAAATCATCTGCTCCTACTCTGCGGGAACTCACATACTGATTATGCATAGCTTTTATACCGGATGCCTCCTCACACAACCTTCTACATTTATCTGGGCTTGGGACTGTCTCAAAGAGTACACTGGCAAAAATATGTGCAAAACTACATAAAAGTGCTGGAGTACACATTATCATGGAGCCACTACAGCTCACCTCAGTGTCTTGGGTCAAGTCCAGACTCTGACCATTTAACAAATGTCTCTCCAAGCTCTCTCCCCCATGGTTTCCTGTAACTACTCCACTATCTAATAAAACCTAAAGGCCAAAAACATTTTCATCTATCTGTTGGGATGCCTTTGTGGCTCACCTGGTACAGTGCTTAACATGTCCCAGGCCTGGGTTCGATTCCTGGCTGGGGCAAGTATGCTCCATGTCATTTTAATCTCTCTCTCTGGTTTCTTGTCTCATTAGTGTCGATAGAAATAAAGGCAAAGGCAAATAATCTTTAAAAAAAAACAACTACAATGTATATGATTAAGCTGAGAAATACAGGGATATGTAAAGAGGAATTTAATGAGCTGTGCTGATAAAAATGTGAGGGAAAGTTGGAGAAATTGAAAACGTGTTAGTGCATGATTACATTGTGTTTGTTCCATCTTTTCAGATATGAAAGAAGTATTCATGTACTACTGTTACTTCAAAATAATATTGCTGAAGTAGAAGTAAAAGTTCTTAACAAAATTGTTTCTTGAGTTAGAGGGAAAAAAATGAAATGTGAAGTTTACTTTGTGAAGTACAAAGTAGCAATGGTTACAGTACTTCCTGCTCCAGCTATTTCCACTACTGTTAGCACTACTACGACTAGTTCTCAAACTACTACTACTTCTACTACTAATACCACTTCTACTGCTGCTACTACTACTAAAACTACTAGTACTACGATGACAAAAACAACTACTACTATTACTACCCTTTTTCCATTCAAGGTCAAAAATCCTTTTACTCATTTTGAGATATTTGAAAATGTACTTTTAGGTTTAAGTTACATTCGTTTCTTCTAAAATGTACTCAATTAAATGTAAGTTTTAGAAAATGTACTCAGAAAAGTACTCTTAGTAATTCACTCTAGTTATTACTATTACAACCGGGGGTGGCCCGTGCTGTCTCCCTGTTCCTTTCACACTTCCAACAGAACAATGAGTCTTGAACTAAGTTAGATTAAGCACATTGTCTATTGATTGTCTGGTAAATTGCAGTACGATACATGACAAATAATCCCATTTAGAGCCCCAACACTTGTTTCTAATGGTTTCCAAATCATTTCAGTCAGGAATGGATCACAATTAGTTGAGCGTTTTGCAGCCGGAGAGTGGCCGCGCATGCCTGAGTGTGATTCTGGGCTTCAGCTTTAGCCTCTGTCTGTCTGCGTTTGACATTTCCATTCTCTGGACACCTTCCTTTGTTCTCCCCGCGGCGGCCCGCTCCCCTCCCACCTGTGGAAACAGAGAGGAATTTCACTCTTCGGCACATTAGAAAAAGGCTCAGAGTGGAGGACTAAAGCAGGCTGAGGAGTGGAAGGATTTGTTACCATTCTTTTGATTGGACTTCAGAAACCTCATACTGCCTCTACACTGCCAGTTTTATCTTATATTAGGAAACTGAACTGACGAGAAGCTGCAGTAACTTTGACTATAACATATATCTAATTACATTATAAAACATTGTGGTTGTGTTAAACAGAGGTTTACATTAACATGAGCCAACCCGCCGCATGCTGGTAGATTTCTATTTTGATTGATAACACATTTAGTGTCCAGCCACTTTGGTCGCTTGGATTTTGTGCATATCTTAACTTTAGAGGTCCTCAGTTCCTGTTGCTATGTTTGAGTGCACACCAGATTTAGTATATAATATGTCATCATGATTAGAGACAAAAAAAAACATGTATTAATATAGACCACATGCAAAAAGATTCAGAGACAATTTATTCTGCCTATTATCTAGATCAGTGATTCCCAAAGTGGGGTCTGGGAAGGTACAGCAGATGTTGTCTATATTAAATACATAAAAAGAAATTTAAATGAATTACAGTTACATAATTATTTAAAAATACTATTTTAAAACATTTCTAGCCAACAGTAAGTGTTTTTTGTAATGTTTTTAATAAAAACATATGGAGAAAAACATGTTCATCTTTTGAATGGAGCAAAGTTGTATAGTTGGGGGTTTGCATGGGATTCTCAGAAATTTAAGGGGCCTGCAACAGTCTTGACTCTGGGAATGGCTGATCTAGATATTTGAAATTTCCCCACACTGTAAAAAAACAAACAAACAAAAAAACATTGCAAAAACTCAAGGCAACAGTATCCCTCAAGATTTTTGAATTTTGGGGCGAACTCTAAATCTCAAATTTTCAACAACAAATATTTTTTGTTCACCTAATTTGACATTCATTCATCTAAAAACTTTAAATTTTAAGTTTTACTCGCTATCATTATTTATTTTTAACTCGTCTTACAGCCAACTTACAACCCATTGTTCAGGAAAAGTATTATTATTGATAATAATAAAAAAAAATCATATACTAATTTTAACAAAAGAATAATACTTTTTTCTGAACAATGGACAGTAAGTTGGCTGTAAGATGAGTTGAAAAAAAATATGATAGGTATAATTTTTTTTGACATCTGAAGGCCAAATTAGGTGAACAAAAATATTAGTCAGTGAAAACTTGAGTTGGCCCTAAAAATCTTAAGGGATCCTGTTGCCTTGAGTTTCTGAGTTTTCGTACATAAAACCAAGTTCTACATTTCTTTAAGTATGTATTGTATTGTATCACCAAACAGGATATTGTAATAGAAATCATCTGTGAAAACATGAAACTTCTGGCTACAAATAACAGAGAAGTGCCTGTTTTTTGCATTGGCTAGTTAACTGCATAGTTAAAAAGCATAAAAAATAAAATACATTACACCAGTTTCTTGTCTGTCGATGATGTTTATTCAATAATTAAGGCAAAAGCTAGAAACTGAATCTTGAAAAACATGGCAAAGTTAGAAGTGGATAAAAATTGGCATTCAGTGCATACAGCGTAGCTCCAGGTTTTGTCTTGTGAAACTTAAGAGCTTTTTAAGACTTTTAATGCCACTTAGAATAGAATTTAATGCTGGGATCGCCTAATTAACTATCCATACTAATTAAATATCTATACTACTCTGACACTCAAGGGTTTTAGTTTAAAAGCTTAACACAGAGAAAATAACAGTTCTCCATGAAAAAATCTTAAAAGTGAATTATACATTTCACTGAAAATGGAAAATAATTTCAGTAAATGTATTGTGATCATGTTTTTACAACATAATGCAGCTCATATATAAATTGGTAACAAAAGTTTTCGGAAAATTAAAGACTAAAGGTCCATTCAAGTGTGTGACTTAAAACATTTTTAAACCATTTATAATAATAATAACAATAACAATAATAATAATAATAATTCCACCTTACAAATAGGACATACAATACTTGTCTGTTATAAGTGATGTATTACTTGGAAATAATGATTCTTATTTTTTTTTTTTACAAATACACGCTTGTAGTTGGGGCTGAACATAAATGTTACTTCTCTCTGTTCAATGATTTGTGTGATTAATTTGATAAATGTCAAAGTGTGCAAGCGTATATTCACTCATTTATATATTACCAACAACACCGAAAATACCTTTTTTAAAATCTAAGGCCAAGATGAACAGAATTTAAAACTTGCCGATAAGATTTAATACTTTTAAGGCCTTGATTTTTACTACATCAAATTTAATACCTTAATAAGACTTTGCGGTTCCCTGTATATAACAAGTCATATAAATGGAGGATGGCATGGCTGCTAATGCTCAACTTTTTTCAGCGACAGTAAAAAGTTAAACTCTAACTTATTTATTTTTATATACATTTTTTGAATGTGTTTTTGCATTTATTCAATAGAAACAGTAAAGAGGAAATGAGAGGGAGAGATGGGTAAAATTGAATGTCCCATATAAGTATTTTGCATTTGTGAATTAGTTTAGTTTAAATCCAGTTATACATTTCCCAAAATACAGCAGGAAGTCAACCTAACTGGGTGGTGTATGTGTAAATCAAATTAGAAAAAACAGAAAGGGCCCCAGACAGCATTTAGATTTGGGCCGGATCCGTTTACAACTCGCCAGATCCGCATAGGAGTCAAACCCGTTATGCGGATCTGCGCCAGGTCTGTGCCGGACTCATTTGTACAGCTCTGTTTAACACTCGGCAACATGGGTCTGGGCCTGGTCCGGCTCAGCGGCGCAAACCGGAGGCGCCCAAATTCAAACGTTACCTGACTTTTTTTTTTTATTTAACTGACACACGACTCAGAAGCACCGTGGACACTGCAGCAAGCAGCAGCAGAGTTCTGGGTAAGTCTACTCTAAGTGATATTTAGTGTTAAATGTTTGATATCATGTTTTGTTTATTTCTATAGCCTACTTAATTCTATTAAGATTTTTCCATTGGCTCATTAGTGTAAGGTTTAAATAGCCGTGAGACAGGCAGCTGATGAGCAAACAGATAGTCCTCCTGTAGATCAGACTATAAAAGCCAATTACTGAATATTAAAATAATGTGTTGTAATAACATTGAAGACTTTAGGCCTACAAATCATGACTGAAAGGGGTCCTGACATGAGAATTCACTCAGTTAAACTAGGCTTACTTTGCTTACATCAAAACTTTGCATCTTTGCTTCATCGTCATGTTTTATGTTTCTTGTGAAAAAGTATGATGATCATATTTAAAAAAAATGTTTTAAATTGTTTCTTTGCAAGATTTAGTTATTGCTGCCAATTAGTATAATTTGTATATCATAGTAATGACACAAGGTGTTTCTGAATATGTATTTCAATGATTTATGCTTCTTTCAATTCAACAGCCTTTCTGGAATAACAGAAGATGCTGGATTCAAAGTACTACACTTCATAAATGTGTTGAGAGCATCCTGATCCCTTCACATGTAAGTGTGGACTCATTTTGCTTTGGTTTTGCCTGATATGTCTTTATGTTGCCCTTTTTTGTAGTTTCTGGTCTGCACATGCTGAGAGCATGGATTCTGAACTAAAAGTGTTGAGAGACGACACCCTACACGTGTAAGTGGTCAGTAATTATCAAATAATTAAAAACAAGAATTTCTGTAATTATTGCCTGGTTTGGTGTCTTCATTGTAACCTGTGTGTGTTTTTTGTTTTTTTCTGTAGCTTCTGACCTTGTGACCCACGCTCACAGAAAAGACTGGATTCAAGAGTAAACCACAAAGGCAGTTCTTTGGGGTCCAGGAGGGAGCTCACTGCACATGTAAATGTTTATTTATTTATTTATTCATTCGTGTCTAGTCCACTCATTGTGACCTTTTAATGCTCTTCCTGTAGCTCCTGACTTCCACATGCTCATGCTTTTGGATAAGGAAAAGATAACACATCAAATCTCTACAGCGCTGAGGTGAATCCACAGCTGCCACAAACTGTCCTGCCTCTGGAGCGACACCAGACAGAGTGAAGATGTCTCTTTGCATTGGAAAATCTGAGTGACTGTTAAAAAACTGGCTCAAGGAGCCTGGAACTCCCATGATGAAGACATACATGTGATGACGAGTTTTAGGGGTAGGTCAGTTACCAATGTTTTGAATGATATTTGTTTATTTTGCCTATTAATAAACAGTTTTAAAACAAAAAATGTTGTGTAATGTGTATGTATATGCTACATGTAGACCAGCTGTCTGTGCCAGATCCAGGATTGTGAGTTCCAGATCCGGGATTTTATAGCTTTAATAATGATACTGGGCTAAGTGTGGCCCAAACCCGGGCCAAATCCGGCCAAATGTAAAATCCATATTGCACATCTGCGCCAGATCTGGGCCAGATTTGGAAGTATTTATAATGACACTGGGCCATATCTGGCCCAAATCCACCTGAATGTGAAATCCGTTTTGCATATCTGCGCCAGATCCGGGCCGAATGTTGTAACTTTTTTGCAGTTCTGGCCCAGATCTGGCCCAAATCCATCCCAGATCCGTAATCCAGATCCGCGCCAGTATTGGCCCGTTGGAAAAAAAGACCCCGGGCCGGATCCGTGTGCCAGATCCGGGCCAAACGCCCTCCTATATCTGGCCCGGATCCAGCCCAGATGCATTTTGCTGTCTGGGGCTTTGACATGTTCTCTGATTTGTCGACTCTTTGGTTTATGATTAATTTCGAAATGTGTTCATTAAAAAGCGAAGAGTGAACACCATTTTTCAAGCAATGATGGGGTGTGAACGCAATTTATCAACTCACAACTTCACACATCTGTCGGTATATACTGTACTGCATATTAATTACTGTAACTGTCGAATGGTAAACGCCGATTTATAGCAGGGGACTTAGATGACTGCCTATGTGTTAAACTGTCTGAGGTAGTATCAGAGGTAATAATGAAGACAGGACAGAGAGCATGGATTAAATACAAATATTACATTTTCTAAAGTTGTTGCATAATGTCTGCTGCGATGTTCTTTCTCTAAAAATGCTAGATTTTAGTACTGAGTGAAATAGATTTTATAAGCTAGAATAATAAATGTATGTTCATAGTAAGCTTCACATTTAATCTAGCCACAAAGGCTCACAAGTCAGTGCACTCTTTGCACCAGTCCCAAGCCCAGAAAACTGGAGAGGGTCGCATCAGGAAGGGGAGTCGGCATGCCAAATTAAACATGCAATTGGGTAGAGGACTTGTTGCAGTGATAGGAAGGGAGGAGAAAAGCCAAAAGGAAATTTAATTTTTTTTAAAATGCACTCAAGGAAAAAAGAAACGCACCACTGCTTTTTTACCACATTTTTGTTTGGTTACTTATTTTTGATGGAAATATTACATGTGCACATCAACCATATACCCGTCCCTGATATTCAGACCCAATTAATCAATGCTTATGACAGTTTCAATAACAATAACATGACCAAACAATAATAATGCAGCAGTTGTGACATGTGGTCGACCAGATCTGGGACGGTCATTGGAGGATCCAGTGGTGTGGAAACGCTCAGCAAGGCGTACAACAGTAGAGTGATGGACTCCAAACTCCTGGCTACAGCCGTGTGCTCCTTCCAGCTTGAAGCAGGCCAATGGTGCGATCTCTCTCTGGTTGCAGTAGTCGTGGCATTGTGAACAAATGTGCTTTTTTTTTCATTTTGGTGTCTTTTTATAGGGAATGGTTGTGCACAATTGAGGACAGGTCCAATTCATCTCTGAGTTTTACTCATGACCCAGACATAGGTGATTAATACAAAAATACAGTTGTTATTGCTCATCAAAATCAATCAACCAGAACCAGAAAAACAGTCATTTCATTTTGACTCAGAATAGTACTAAACTCATTGTAGTCTGTAATTTTTCACTGGCTGTAATATTTTTTGACAAATTGAGAAAATGAAAGTGGTGCGTTTCTTTTTTTCCTTGAGTGTAGCTTAATATTTTCACATCCCCTTATATACATCTTAAAAGGGAAGTCATAATTAAAAGTAATGGGCTATGGTAATTGTAATAATTTCTTTTTCATTTCTTTTCTTTTCATTTTTCACTTGTTACTTTACTTATCAACCATACATTAGAGTCAGCTGAATTTACAAAACATAAAAAATGTATAGTTTCTCATGTTACTCTACAACTTTTGCAGCAACAAAAAGTAGGACTGCACAGTTAATTAAAATTGCAATTTTAATTGTCACATTTAGCAAATTGCAAAGGCTGCAATTATTTCATTATTTTGGCCAAACCTATTTATACAGTCTGGCCTTCGACATAGTGTTGTGACACTTTCTGTATTTATCTTGTATTATGACTGTTTTGTATTGTATCTATGAATTATTTACAGTTTTTAACAATGTAAAGCACTTTGGTCAACGTTGGTTGTGGTAAAGCACTATAGAAATAAAAGTTGATTGATTGATTGATGTGACTTAATGTCCTCTGCAGAGAACAAAATATCCCGTCTCCGTGAGGTCTTATTGTGTATAAACTGTGCAACAGCTGTAGTTTAGACACAGTGGTTCCTTGTATCAGTTAAGCAGTGAATATTTCAGTTTTCAACATCACAGGCTTAAAATGTAAACTGTGAACTGTACATTAATTAAAAAAAAAATATCACAAATCAAATCGCAACTGTATTATCGCTCAGAAAAATTGCAATTAGATATTTTTTTCAATATCGTTTAGCCCTAGCAAAAAGGGTGTATCTTAGTACTATAAACTAAATTTAAAAATACAAGAAATATTTTCTCTTATTCTTTCTTTTCAGCGCTTCCGTTCTGGGGTCCCCACAGCGAATCATCTGCCTCCATTGATTTGCATTATGATTTGGCATCAGTTTTACGCCAAATGCCTCCTGATGCAACCCTCTACGATTATGCAGGTTTGGGACTGGCACAAAGAGCGCACTGACCCATGAACCCTTTAAGGTTGGATTAGTCTATTACTCTGTGTTGCTAATCTAAATGAAAGAAAATGAACAGGTGACTGTGACTGATTCAGAGTCAGACTTAGACTTGTTCTGGTTAAAAAGCTTCAACACTGAGCTGAATTAGTTAAAATATGAACAGAACCACCTGCTGTCCTGCATGTGGCACCCTCCCGCCTCACACTGTCCCGGTCAATATGCTGTACTGGTCTGACCCTCATTCACATGCTGCAAAAAATGGTAAGAAACCCCACAATATGAGGCTGCTCGCATTAGAATAGTAGATGTCTGCAGCACAGCACTAAAGTTATTTAACTTGTAGAAAATCTAGAGAAGTAGGGCTGCCTGCAATCACAAAATTGTTAATTGCAATATCTGCAAATGCAATATCAGTATCACAAAAAAATAAATCACCATAACATTAAGGTAGTTTGTCTGACAGGGATTTACACCGAAAATTTTTGTCATCTCAATGTTTTCAACAATTGCCTATGACCAAAAAGACCCAATTTAATCATGATTTTTCAGTTCAGTCCTGGTTTAGACTCGTTTTGTTTTCATTTTGACTCAGCCATAGGTTTCTGCTTTAATTTAACTGAACTTATGTCAAAATTAGTAAATATTGCAGGTAATATCGGTCTTGCAATATTAAACATAATTAACCCATATCATGTTTTTCTCTTTTCGTGCAGCCACTGGGTAGTCTCAAGAAGCTAACTTTATGTGCTGCTTTATAAAAATCAGGGTCGCTCAAAGTTTTGTCTTGTGACATTTAAGACCTTTTTAAGATTTTATAATACCACTTAGAGTGAAATTTAATGCCAGCCAATTTTTGTATGAATTTTCCATAGTACTCTCTGAAACTCAAGGGTTTCATTTTAAAAATCTGGCACAGATGAAAGAACTCCAGCGCGGCATAAAAAAATGAATAAATTGATCATACATTTCAATGATAACATTTCTTTAAAAAAATGTTTTTTGTAATTGTGGCGACGCAGCTTTTTGTAATATTAACAATGTTTTGACAAATTTTAAGATCTAGATGAACAAAATTTAATACCTACTCATTATATTCGAAACTTTTAAGGCCTGGATTTTTACACTATCATTTTACCTTTACCTTTGCCTTTAATGCTTTTAAGACCTTAAGAATACCTTGAAAATACTTGTACACATTTCTAGTTATGTTGATCAGTTTTTTTAGGGGAGCAATGTTTCAAAATGCCACTAATACACATTAGATCCACTCAGAAAGATTTAGTTTTATACATATTGTCATATATATATCTCTTATCTATCTATATCTCTTATCTATCTATATCTATCTATATCTATCTATATCTATATATCTATCTATATATATATATATCTATATCTATCTATCTATCTCTATATATCTATATCTATATCTATATAGATAGATAGATAGATAGATATAATATATAGTATATTTAAATTGATGCTTATGGACGAATAAGTTTGAAATTGTTTTAAAATAATGTGACCTATGTGCACCATAGTCTGGTAACATATATATCACTTTTATAACATTGTAAGGTGATAATAATTACATATATAAACCTTGTTATAGATGGGGAAAAAGTCAGTAAAAGACTTTTGAGCAATTTGAAATTTATTAGAGGTAAAATACTGAAGAAAACATGAATAATATGCTAAGAGTCTGAGCTCCAGTCAGGAATAGAAAAGGTCTTGGATTGTCTTTTCTGCTCTCCTACAGTATAGTCCACGTGGATACAAATGTGTCTGTCGCTCTCCTCAGAGGGATACATCTTAACCTCTCCGGTAACTAACGTGTCCTGCACCACATCCACGGGACAGTCCAGGTACAGCACCGCCTGTTTCCAGTGCGTCTCCGGTTTGAACGGAGAGGTCGACAGCACGAGCGGCTGCGGCTTGTCCGGACAGGGAAAGGACACCGTGAACCAAACACAGAAGGCGTTCACCGCGGCTGAGCCAAAAGACGAGCACTTAAACTGTCCCTTTACCGCGCGCAGCTCCTCCGTGGTGACGGCGTACAGGTCCAGCTCTGCAAAACGCGCCGGGTGCGACAAAACATCCTCCACAGTCACGGGATTAACAGTTATATCAGAGTTCATGATGCACTTTTTGGCAAAGTCGTGCATGCAGGACATATCCACGCCGTACTGGTCTTTGACGGTGTACCAAAAGTGCAAACGGTCCTCTACCACGGGGTCGCTCATGGGTGCTATGAACAGCTCGGCTTTGCTCGGCAGGATGAGACCCCCGGGCTTTCTCAGCCACTTGTCCCGCGCGTAGAGCACCGAGTTCAGCATGGACTCGTGGAGCAGCGCGTAGCCCATCCACTCACTCACGATGACGTCTACCATCTCCGGGAGCTCCACCGTCTCCACCGTCCCGCGTATAACCTCGATTTTGTCCTCCATATTGTTGTGTTTGACTATTTTCACCGCTTGTTCCGCTATCGAGCACGCTTCCACCGCGTACACTTTCTTTGCGCCGGCCTGGACGCAGAACATGCTCAAAACGCCGGTGCCCGCGCCCACATCCAGCACCACTTTGCCGCGGATGGACTCGCCGTTCCTCAGTATGGCCGTCCTGTACGCGCTGGTGCGTACGTGGTCCGCGATCATCTCCTCGTGGATGGTCACGTCGGAGTAGCTGTCAAAATACAGCCGGTCCTGGCGGCTCTTGTCCAGTTTTCTTTTCTTCCCAACGTGAGACATCTCGGCTCCGGTTTCCAGCTCCGTGCTACATGTGCTAATTTTCTACTACCAGTGTTGTTTTCAGAAGCTTCCGGGTTGTCGTGTACGGGAGTTGTAGTTTCTTGTGAGACCAGGTTACATGGCGTACAATTGAGAGACTACAAAAGGACTACATTTCCCATAAACGAGCGAACATTACGTATGGTATTTCATGGGCAAGGGGTTATGTTATATTTGTACCACCATTTGTTTTTTCTTTCTTTAATTTTAAGTACATTTAACTAAATACTCAACATTTTGTTTTTTTATTGTATTGTGTTTCTTTATGGGGCCTTAGTGTTTAGGTGCTATGAGCAGTATAGCTTTTTAATACTTCATAAAAATCACCCACGTGTCCCCAGATATGAGGTAAACATGTTTAAATCAAATATTAGTTTTACTGATAACAATGGTACAGCTGATCTATTCACAATTAAAAACACATTTTACATAATGGCCAAGTTGTTTTTGTTTACATTTTTGTTTTGGTTCTAAAACTCTGCATCGCCGATCGTCCAATCAGAAAAGAGACCACCGTTTTTAAACCAACTCCCCTTAAATAGGCTACGCAGAAATATTTTTTTAACTGAATTCTTCATTTTTAACTTAAACTTATTAAACATTGTTTTTATTAATACATAAATAATTGTAGGTGTAATTAAAATGTCTACAATTGCACAACATGTACTAGCAATACCTTTAAACTGTTAGTGTAGGCTATAATGTAAAACAAGAAATAGCATATAAAAAGTGTATGTAGTTAATATTAAACTCTGCTGTATTATTTCCACAAAACTAAAATGTAAGTTTGCATCTTATTATATTTTGTGATGTTTTAGTGATGGAACAGATCAAAACATTTTCAGTATACGCCTCTTAGACATTTGTTATTAACGTTTCAAACATGTAAAGGCCTACAAAACTAAATACAACAGCATTTAAAATAATTTCATTATATTCTAGAAAAATCTGTCAAATAAGTAAATAACTATTGCTGCAATTTATTTAAAGGGAGTACAAAAAAGTATAAAATCAGTATGCCTAATTATAATGTAGAAACACAACTTTTTATTGAAGCTGAAACATGTCCTGTTGGAATTCATTAACTAGGTGTACTAATGATTTTGTTAACAGGTTTTGTCTGTTAATGTTTTAGTTTATAATAATTTTAGTTTCTAATTCACACCATATTTTATAATTACAGTTTCCTCTAATGGGTAATGTTCTTGTAATCTTCCAGTTTTAACACATCGGACCATTTCTGTATTTCTGCTCCAAATCAGCTGAAGCTAACGATTACCCACTATATTCCTCTTCATAATTAATACAGAGTTTAATTGCATCTGGAGCGTGAAGATCTAACGAGCTGCAGCACCACACAGTATGGCTTGAGCAGTTTCTCTCTCTATAAGAAGTTATGGCAGACAGAACACAGCTGCTGGTGGTACATCTCGCCTCTCCGCGCTCCTCTGGGACCTCCACCAGCCTGTTTCAACCACGTCCAACAAAACCTGCAGGACAAATGAGAAGGATCCATTTTGTACAAACAGACAAAGAGGAGCGGGGAGGGAAGATGTACTCAAAATGTGTACTCGAGTGAAAGTGTCTTTTCTCTAGTCGACTGAACTATCTATTTGTCTAAGTTACGTTTAGGTAAGTACAAATTTATCTTACTTTTCCCTGTGGGGGTGCCACAGCTAATAATCTGCCTCCTAGAGTGCAGTGGTTTGCATTTTCGTTTGGCCTAGGTATTATGCAAACACTATTCATTTATCCAGACTTGGGACCAGCACAAAGAGTACACTGACTTGTGACCCCCTAGTGGCTGGATATACTGTACAATCAAGTTGAATTATGTTTGAATACATGAAAATACATTTTGGAATCCTATAGGTGTTTAATGAATCGGCAATATAGCCATAATTGATTGAAAAAAATACTAACATTTAATTGTTAGGCTGTACAGTAGGGTAAAGTTACAGTACCATTGGAGAATTAGGGCAAATTAAACTTAAAATTAAGCGACGGTTTCCTAAAATATACAAGCTTATAACATGTCTTTAGTTTAAAAAAGCCATTTTTTTATTATAGTTGACATTATAGTTCATGACTTTGAATTTAAAAGAGATATAAATATATAAAATGTAAAGATAGGTAATGTCAAGCAAGTGGTTAACAGTTAATCTGTAATTGTTTAAGACTACCAATTAATCAAATAAAGAAAATTAATTGAATGTGCATCCCTAGAGACAAAAGTGCAAAGAGTACAGGAAAGACAACACCAGCAGTTCAGGCATGAAAGAATGGACAAAAACAGCTAACATTGCACAAAGGAATAGCAAAGAGAGGGCTCCCAAAAACGTCAGTGCTAGCAAGATACGACTTGGGACCCATGTTGTGACTGGAGATGTACAATTTGGGCGTTTGGCGTCAACTCGTGAGAGTCTATGTTAAAGTGCAATAGTTTGTGCCGAGATATGGCAAATTAGAAGAAGAACAGCGCAGGGAAATCCATAGAGATAAATAAACCACTAGAGTGCACATTCTAATGGTGAACGGCAGTAACTGACTCCGGAGCAGCTGCCATATTATGACTGTAGCTATTCTACCAAGCGGCATGTAAACAAACAGGGAGCTGCACTTGCTTTCACAATATTCTTTTAGTTTATTTTGTTAATTTGATAACTTTTTTTTATATTTTTGCTTGATCTAATGCCTAGTCTTATTTCGTGTACTTGCTTCAGCAGAGAAATTTTGGACATTATTATATTCAGTGATAGAGGATAGAGACTGCCAGACTTATTACGAATTCAAAGATATCATGTTGTTTCTCAATTTCAAATATTTATTTTGTGAAGGTATGTCTCGGTTTTTACATCACGTACCATTAGAATTGGCCTTTTCCTACAGTCACAAGATGGCCGTCAAAATTGCCACTGAGGCAGTTGCTATGGCCACTCTAGTGTTCTATGAAGAAAATACTGCTGGATAAATGTATTGACGTGGGCGGTGAGGTAGGTAGGTGTATGTGCCTGCTGCATATTCGCGTGCTGCTTGGTCTATATTTGGTCTATATTCCAGTGCTCACTTCTAAAGCTCGAGTCCTCCAGGGAAATGTCTTGTTTTAATAATACACATTTAGGTTTAACTACATAGACAATAACAAAGATAACATCAAAAATAATGTTTGCTTTGAGTAATCATGAGAATATGAGCCATGCTGTACCTTTGTAGAAACACAGATTTTATGTTTTGTTAATAGAAATGAATGCTTGACAAATATTACTGGCCTAAAGGAATACAAAAAGGAGTCAAACTTCAAAGATACTGTAGCAACCTGTGTGTAACTGTTCACAACTTTCTGAGGTGCAAAAAGGGGAAGAAAATTCAGCCAGGCAGTACAATAGGATAGATTACCGGAGTGTGAAATACAGACAGTGGGAATCAGCCGTCACTTGGCACACGGCGCACAGCTCACAGCAGCTACTGGTTACGACGTCCTCTTCTTTTTGTCAAACTTCAGGAGGAGCAGCAGTCAAGACAACCATACTTCCACAATGACAAAGATAGTCAAGTAATAGTCTTTACAAGCACAATGGGGACATTTTTGCACATAACACTCAAAAGATTTTATTAGTTCAATCACTAATATAATTTTCTTAAAGATGCCATTTTTGTTTATTTTTATTATTGCTTAGAAATTGCTTACAAACACATAAGGGCCCCAGGGAGAGTGGAAAAACTACTCCACACTGCAAATCTAGCCATAATTAGTTTTATAACATTACTAACATTAACAGTGCACAAACACAGTAATGGCTGTGGAACGATTAAAGTTAAAATGTGAAAATATGCTAAATTAACTGGGCTTGGGACTGGCTCAAATAGTGCACTGGCTTGTGACCACTTGTGGCTGGATTTAAAAAAAGATGTTTAAAAGATGCCAAAACAATTATATTATACATCTTATTTCATACAGTAATGATTAATGATTGTAAAGTAATGGTATTAAAGGGGGCTCAGAAATAGTCTACCGTCCTAGAGTTGTAGAGTGATCTGTAAATTACAAGAATTGATCGGTGACTTAGTAAGGTAACATGACATTCTTTGTAAAAATTGCATCGTTTAGCCAAAGCCACACCTACATATATTTTCTCAATACTTATGTTAATGGTTAGATACAATAACAGTCAACTATACAACAGTATAGTCAACCTGATGCACTGATTTTACATGACAGATTTGATTTGTCTGTGTTCCTATTTTCTAAAAGTCACATATTTACATTGCTTCTGTCTAAGTCCCAAAATAGCTGGGGTAGGCTGCAGTCATCAGCAACCCCTAATGAGATTAGGCAGAGGAAGATAAATGAAAAAAGTGTTTATATTCGTATCAACTAGAGGTGTGAGGACACATTTTTGCAACAATATGTACCGATTACAATTGTTTTGATACAACTGAAGAATGATATTGGCTAATTTGGAACAATAAGATTCTATACGATTCAACACCTTCAGATTGATAATCGATAAGAGCAACTTTTTGGTAAAAATCATAAACGTTTACTCTTAAATGTAGCATCACGGCTGGTGTTTATTTTGTCCAGCAGACAGCGAGTGAAGAAAAGTTAAATATAACGTTTTATTACTTTAAAAACTCAAAAATGACATCAAAAAAGATGTATCTGATTTAATCTAATATCAATATTTCCAATATTATAATTTTTTCCCCTTGTATGTTAATAAACACCTCCATAAAAAAACAATACGATTCAATACAAGGTGATGTGTATCAATACAGTTGTTTCGTAGGGAAAAAAAATGATACAGCAATATAGTTACTGTTACACCCATAGTATAAACATGTTTGCAAAAGGACCACAAATCAGGCCTCTAGACATTCAAATGAAAATCCTAATTAGTGTGACATGAAGTATTGTTTTGTGAAGTTATCAAATTATACGGTGTGCTTTTTCTGGCCAAAAAAGATGAGAGGGAGAATTTGTCTGTTGAAGATGGGAAAGAAAACCAGGGAAGGGCTCTTTGTAGAGAGAAGCCATCCCCAGCTGTACTTCTTCTTCTTCTGGGCCAGATGCTGTCGGCATGCACGGCCCCATGGGAACTGCCTGCTTACTGTCAATGTTACTGGACCTGTCAGCCACTGCAGCATGCAATAATAGCCTACTTCAGTATGTATACATGCAATCACAGGACGGATGCTGGCGTGCACAGATGCACTCTCAGGGGTTCTGCAAAACAGTACAGGTTGTTTGAAGTGGGATTTTTGAGACACTTATCCATATTCAGTGAACTACGTACAGCAGAAGCTATGGACATATACTGTATGTGTGGGTTAGTTACTGTGGACAGTGCCAAAGGCAATATTTTTTCTAAATGTAAAAGAGTAAATAAAGCTCAGCCTTTTACAAATTCAACAATATAACTGCATAATGGAAAAAAAAATGTGTGAAGAAAATTGCACCAGTGGCCACTTAGAGAACTGCAAAAAAAAAAAAAAAAAATGCATTTGCCTCTGGAACAATTTTTGGCATAGACTACAATGTAATAATAGCTGTTTAAACTACTATGAAGGGGCCCTCTAAACACAGTTATGGACTGGTTCACTGTCAAATTTTATTACAAGGATGTGATGTTTGTTGAAGAGCAAGCAAATTGGTCAGAGAAGAATTATACAGAAATGAACAGTAATGAACTCAACTTCTTATACTAGTGATTGGACTAAGTAATGCTCAAATTATTCCTATGTCTAGGTAGCCATCTTTAAATCTAGGAGCTTAAACATTTTACAGTATTCAGTGGACTATCTACACCAGATCCTTAGTTTGTGAGATTTATATGAAATTTTGCAAATGTGTAAGAAAGCCAAAAGCAATATTTTGTAAGCAGGTATCAATCTAGATGTAAAGAATGTATTATCGTATTGGTTGTATTATGAGAAATATTATAGGTGTATTTCTTGATTGTTTTGTTTTTCATAAAAAAACAGGTATTTCACTGACAAGTTTTAATCCATAGATGCTAGAGGTGTGACAAGACACAAATCTCATAAGACAAGAAAGAGACTGCGTTAAATGAGAACGAGACGAGACGAGGTTTTTACCATATTGATTGATTTTACACAAATGAAAAATGAAATTCAAACATAAAATGCAAAACTATTTAGGTGCATTTTAATAATCTTGTAATAGTATTTACTTCTATTATTAGAATTATATGCAATAGTAGTACATACTGTAAATGGTTCCAAATGCTATGCCACAAACTCAACTAACTTTTCCTTTGTAAAAAAAAATGCAAACAGAACTCGATCCTGAAATCATGAGACCAATTTTTAACTTCATGAGAATCTTGATCTTGAATTTTGGTCTTGAAATTGCGAGATCTTGTCGCATGCCTAATAGATGCATGTTTGTTGCCAGAGAAAAAAATGCATGACTTACAGAAACCATATGAAAAGTATTCGGACCAACTAAAATTGCTGCTTTGTGGACCACTGAACAGCGACACTGTGGAAAAGCACTGAAACATGTATTGTATATTTGTATTACATTTTCCATTGCCTTTTTGTGAACGTACAATGACAATGATTATGCTCTAACTATGCCACTGAAGACTGTGTGCCTTATATGATGACCTTCAGACTCTCTCACACACACACACACACACTATCTAATGCACATTGTACTTATAATATTGAATGAATGTGCACGGATGCCCACACACAGCTCCATGATCACCTATTCCAGAGGAAGGCAGACTGCTGAGCAACAAACACTAAGTCGCAATGGCTTCATATCGATTGTTCCTGGGATCAATACAGGGCTACTTTGATATCTCACTCTCGCAGAGAAAGCCATAACACACTTTCTATCCCACATTCACCTTCTTATTCAGCCATTTCTATCCAGCAAACATAATTCATCTGCAGCCCAAAGACAGTTTCACGCATGGATCCATCTGGTTGCCCTCCACAAGTGTGTCTTATCTACTTCCATGTTTTGACATCTTCCTATATGGGCACAATGTTGGACGGTTCTTCTTATCAGTAGGGGAAAAAAAAGTTATAACAAGAGTAAAATTTTCTGCCCCAAGCGTTTTTCATTCAACTTGTTTGCACTGCTAGACCACACACTGACAGCAGCTGTCGAAATTGCACCCCAACCAATCAGTATACGGCATCTTGACCTGCCAATCCCGGGTCACAGTAATCAATTCATTAATTACATCCCTTTCTGCAGACTCACTTCCCCTATGCCACACTGGTATCAGTTACATTATACTGCAAATTAGATTAGATTACTTTGTCTTGCCTTCTTATGACAGCCGCTATTGCACAGTTAAGGGAAAATTATGCTGACTGTATCACGCTGAGCTAATTGTCTTTGCTAATAAAGGTTATTTGATAAGTACACAATTTGTAATGATGGGGATTTCTAATTTAATAACCTCTAATGATGTCAAATGCAGTTCAAAAAGACAAAATTAATGTAAAAGCAGCTAATCTTGTTTAATAAACTGCAGAGAGGCTAATGTATGAACACGCTGGTTTATAGACAAGGAACCTGGGAGCTTCTCACCACTTAGCAACCAGTGGTGTTGATGATAATGCAGGATTAGCAGATAATCCCACCTTGTGTGTGTGAGACAGTGGGCGTACCACAACATTAAGTCAACAACCACGGATCACCAGCGAGACAGTAAAATCTATATCAGCATGTGCCTTTTGAGCGGCAGGCTTTAGGATTTGCTAAAGCGAAATATTATGCCTCATTTAAAAATCATATTGTAAAATCGACTGAATTATGTTATCGCTATGTGTTAGGGCTCGCACACTTGGCTTGAATGGTCAATAGACAACGCATATACAAATGAAAGTTCAGACTAATTTGATTTTAGCCTGGCCAGCCCACTTCTTTTCTAAGAGAAAAAAATTGGGTAATGCAGTTGTGATTTCTAGCAGCTGCTTTGAAGATGAACCAGTCAGAGCGTGATTATGGGGCAGCATCACACTACGTGCCAGAAAAGTTGTGTGTCTTTCTAATTTGCCAGGATCCTTTGCGGCTGAACCACTTCGAAGTGATCCACGTCATCAGCGTCCCACCAAGTGTTGTTCCAAACCGTTAAATCCCCCACGTCCTCCGGAGCTCGTCTCCTTCATTTGGCTAATTCACGAAGGATGCATCTGTGAATCCTCCGCAGCCTCACCTCGCTGCAAATTGCCCACAAGGCACTGCAACCACTTTTTTTGTAAACTTTATTTAACAATTAAGACAATCTTAAAACTGATATAAAAGTCCTGACAAGAGAAAATAATACTAGTTTTCCCCACAGAACAGGAAATAAAGAGACATGTTCAAAAAGCACATTTAAGGGCTTTGCACCAAGGAAACTCATTATTAATAGTCTAATGGTATTTGCTGTTTCTGATTATTTATTTTTTACTGCTTTGCTTCAGAGGGGCTGACTGCAGAGGAAGGCTCCTGGCAAACGAGAAACACCCATAGAGTCTAATGTGTGCTAGCTTTGTAATTAATTTTGAAATTCACAAAAAGTTGTGCTCATTGTGTTTTCATTGTTCGCTGTATTGGAGCAACAGGTGGAGAAACAAGCAAGGAAGGCTTGTACTGACAGAGAGAGATGTACTGACAGCATTTTTGGTCAAAGTGGTGGGTGAATATTTTTACACACATTTCACTCCTTAAAGGTGTGCTATACAATAGTTCTCGAGCTTCATATGAACACTAAAATACAGTAGAATAACACTGACAATCTTGTTAGCATGGCATCTGTAAATGAGCGGCTATCCAAATCAACTACACAAGCAAAAGGGCGTAACTGGATTGGAATACGTTTTTACGTTTTTAACTGCCATCAAGTTTATTAGTCTGTTAGTATAGAGCATTTACCCTTATATTTTGCTTTTTTCAAGGTTTTTGAAATAGTTTTTTAACACCACTGCATTACCTTCTATAACTTAAAATGTTTATGTGTATGGAAAACATCTTCTTTTGGGGAGCTGTAACTTTAACTTTGCAGAAAAGCTTGGATTAGGTGTCTCTCGCCCCCTGCTGGGAACAGTGGGGAATGATCAGAGCATAAAATGTCTATTTATCTGTCTATTAGCAACATGCCGCTAATAGACAGATAAATGAGCTGACTGCTTTGTAATGACAGTTATTTGAGCACTGACATTATCAGAATGAGTTTGGTGGTGTATGGGCTTTAGAAACGCACCACAGGATAACTCAAACATGCGTGAATAAATCAAGGTGGTTTGTTGTTTCCCCCTCAAAATCCACAAGCTCAAAATTAGGATAACAGGGACCTTTAAAGTCAAGTTGGAAAACTGGAAAGAAAATGACAACCATAAAGATATTTATCTGGCATTTACACAAATTACATTCAGCAAGATCAATAAGATTAGAGGAGAGTGGGTATTAATAATGCAATAATGCCACAATGAAAAGGCTCTACAGAATGATATGAATTCCAACAAATTAATGTTGATTTGTAGTTCCTGTCTGGTACAGTGCATTATATTTCTGTCTATACTGCACATAAGGGCATTTCCATTACAAAAAGACAACCTTGTAATAAGTAATGATTGTGATTTTGCGTTGTTTCGTTTTTTCTGTGAAGTCACGCTGTCTCCTGTGTTCTCTTGTCTCTTTTAATTCAGCTCATGTATTTTGGCCAAGTATAAGTCATTCAGTGAGGAAGAATTCATTCAGAGAAGCTGTCACATGCCGTGATTAGGCCCATTAGTGGTTCACTACCTCTGAGGCAAGTGTGCTGCCTTTTGTAGAGTAAAATATCAAAAACAGCCAAAGGCAAGCTAAATCCGATGTGTAAATTCATACAGAGATAGAGCAGATACACCAGTAATATTGTTAGTCATAATAAAACGGTAGATGCAATGGGAAGGCTGTGAAACATGCAGCTTACAGCACAAGCTATAGCTGTGTCACTTACTCATTATGCAAGGTCACAATAAGTCAGACCGCTGTGTTCTCAACTTCATTTGTGTTTATTTTTCACTTCAATAAATAGACTAAGAGAGGGAGGCCTGTACTTGGGAGGGTGATAAGATCCTCCCCTGCTTGTTCTCAGATCCGACCTTGAGCACTACGAGGTAAAAATCGATGCTCTTTCACAAGGACACAAGACAGTATTCACTTCTTTTTGTTTGGGGACTGAGCGGTTTCCATGCAAGGAGAGACAAGAAAAGGAAAAAGGATGTTGTTGTGTTAATCACGAACAAAGGTGGGCTTATGTGAAGAGACATGTAAAGACAGTTGATAAATACAAACCTGTATTAAGGGGAGGGGATACAGAAAGTTCTACACAAGTTTTCAATAAAAACAACCAAGCTTTTGGGGTTAAAATGCTTGTAAATATGTGTGTTGTAGTATTTTAGATTGGTCTTAAAGGGTTTTGTTTTTGTCTAGGAGAGCAAGAAAATACTGACTGAATATACAACTCTTGGGATTTCAAAGCATTATTGCATTAACATGGTTTATTTTACCAGATCTTATAAATATCCCACTTACTCTGCTTCTTTCACCAAGGTTGGACTTAAAATTGCACTTATTGTGGTCCTGACTAAACTAGTAAAATACATGACATTCAAAGCAGTCACTGGAAGTGGTGAACATTTGTACAAAATACACTTTCAGCTAGATCAAAATAAACATAAATCTGAAAGTGAATTTGTTCCCAGGCCTTTTATAACAGTGAGAGATATGGATGGTGTTGTATGTTACATTGAGATTATTCACACTTTTCTTTGCAGGTTTTATATCATTTTAGGTTCTCTGCTTTCACAATCCTCACACATACTGTACATATTCAAAACTGTGTTGTATGGCTGTGCATTTGGAGAAGGTTGTGAAGAAGTTTAAAGTGTCCAAAATACATTTCAGTTATTCCACTATACAATGCTAACCGTCTTTTAAACATGGTTATGCTGAGTGCCATTTTCTAGATCAAACACACAATTACAAACTCTTAAAATGGCTTTACAGGACATAAAACAATACACAAACAAACAAGCAGACTGTCACAGGACATCTTTAGACCCTTCTTCTCAGTATGGGAAAACTAAATACAGCTATGGGAAAAATGAAACCCCAGGGAGAACCACATGAAGGAGAGACCCACTGCCCACACAGACAGGCTGTAGATGATGTCCATTTGCAAAGAAAGTTGAAGTCTGTAAGGATGCAGCAGGTAAAGAGAGGAAGGCTTCTTCTGTGAGCGGGGATGAGGTTAAGGGCTCCGGGGAATCCATAGGTCAGGACAGAAGAACATGGGGCCAGTTAAATTCTTATAAATTTGACTATAGCTAGGTGAGCATGCATTTCAGCTTGCTTCCAGGGTTGTCCAGTTATAAAGTTTTTTCTTCTTTCTTTTGGCTTCTCCCTTTCATATTCACGGTTCCCACAGTGAACCAGTAGCATGGTGATTTGGCAGATTTTCATGCTGGGTGCCCTTCCTGTCGCAACCAGCTATATACAGTGACTGGACTAGGCAATGTGGTGAAGTGTCTTGCCCAGGGACACAACGACAGATTAGACTCGGCTACCCTCAGTTGCTGAGCGAATGCTTAACCCACTGCTTAAGCCACTGTTGTCCCTGTCCAGTATATTTGATTAATGTTACTTGCAACAATAAAAATAATATTATCTTGCAATGGCCTTGCCTCTGACACTATCAAATGTAACACCTTTTAAAATACTTTCAAGGATAAATCACTACACTATCATGCATACATCTGTAAAATTGGGAAATGGATGTACATTGGATGCAAAATGACTGGCCTCTGAAAGACAGATTTAATTAAGGAAGTCCTGGTGCACAGTGAGCTCTGACGACACAATACTGAGATGCTGACTGAGACTTGGAGCAGGTGGCAGCAGATTTAACTGTACAGTATTGCTTTCCACCACACAAACCAGAAATCCATTGGAGCACATTAGCACGGCTGCTAATTGCTGGACTCTGTGTCTAATTGCACACATTGATTTGTCCACAACATCCTCCAGCCCAAATGCAATTGTGAAATTAAAGACTTTAACTGGATCTAAAGAAGATTTTATTGCACCTTTTTACCACATGATTAAAAAAATATAAATACACTGAGGCATTATTAGACATGGATTCATGAGGGAAAGGGCCACTTTTCTACACAAACCATCAACACCACCAAGGAACAATTCTTGTGCAGACAAAATAACCTATTTTATTTGCTGTTTTGCTATGAAGGCAGAGATAGCCAATGCTTAAATAGACTTTCTCTGTATTATAACCATAATAAAATGTTGACTAACAGGCAATGGGAGCATCCTTTATTAGAATAATAAGCATGTAATTGGCCAAAGCTGTATGAGCTTTTAAAATCCAATCGACTACTAAAGTAGTTAAGCCTATACTGTCTCTTAGGGTTATATTTTTTCAAATAATTCCTATGACAATATGCAGTTAGGTAATTAAACATTTACCTTTTCCAAAAGCAAAAAAAAAAAAAAAAAAAAAAATACACTCCACTGTACTCTTTATTGAATTTAACTTGAAGCAAGTTAGATCTTTTTGTTCACAAACTCACAAAAATTCACTTTGTCCAGTTTTGTCTAGTTAGTCTTGCCTAGAGCTTATACTAACCCAGAATATAACTCCTAGGCCTTAGGCAAATACAGCCAGTGTCCTGAGGCTGAGTAAAAACTTTTGTGAATCTAAATAGAGGTATAACTTAATATTTCTGTTTTCTGGGTTAGGTTCTGTCTCAGGTTCAATACATTTGATCAGTTGACATTTTCCTTTTTATTTGGGTTGCAGCTTGCCATTTTAGGATGATGGTGGGTCATGAAGCTAGACCAGTTGAGAACCACTGACAGAGTATCTGGTCAGGAGACACCCTGTTATGTCTCACCTGCCTAATGTTACAGTATAAACTACAGTAGCAACATGGAGGCATTTCTTGCTAAAAAGCCCTGTTATAAAATCTTGTCTCCTCAGTTTGAGCTCAGTTTTAGTTGTACTTTGGGATCCACTGAGCCGTGGCTTTATACGCTTCTGTGTTCCTCCCCAAACAATGACATCATCCATCTCCAGTATGCGACTACCTCCACTTAGCCCTCTAATTGGCGAGGCAGAATGAGCCACAGGGAACATTTCATTGCATTCGTAAATGGCTACTCCGGGCCACTGCACAGGGCATTTAGTTAAAGTTGGTCATTCTCTGTCCCCTGAGAATTGGTAAAGTGCTTTCTCTATTGCCTGGAAGAAAGTGTAAAGACATACAATGTGCTATAGATGACAGGACTGTGCTGTGAGGTCCCTGGATGCAGCTGAAATGGCAGGTTACACAGTGTGGAGCTAGTAATGCCCCACTGCATCTGGCTAATAAGGTGTAAATAATCACCCCAGGCTTACTTCTTTGGTTTCTCTGTATTCAGCCTTAATAAGAACACATTCCTATAGCCTTCTGCATGGGGCCTCTACCTGCTTTGTTGTCCCATAGAGGCTCAAAGGATGTAAATGACAAGCTACGGGACTTAGGAGACCTTAGGTGAACCATTGTTTTGGCCATAAATCAATGTGAACTCATGTTGGCATTTTCAAAAATATTGTAACTGCGGGACGTAAGCAGAATAAGGGGAAACACAATTGTCAGCCGTGCCACAGCTGTAGTATTTTGAAAGCTGAGAGCATGGACGTCATGTCACGAACCAAAGGTGAAAGTGACCATCTATTATTTGGCTTTATTGTATGACATTTTAGGAGAAACAAACATTTTTGTTATTTCTGTCAAACATTTTGGGACCAAATTGTGAATGTTTGTAAAGATAGAGGAGAGGTTAATATTTGCGCCTTTTAAATTAACTTATTCTTCATCCATCAGCTTGCAGCCATTGAAACTCAAGAGAAACAACTAGGTACCACCCATGCATTAGAACACAAATACAGCCCCTAATTACAAATGCATTAAACCTTGACAAATGCTGATAGGTTTAATGAGGAGGTGAATATGGCTCTAATGCCCCCACATCTTGCCACAGACGAAATGTGGCTGTCTGTGCAGGAGTTTACCAGTACTATTCTCTTTTGGTAAGATAAATGGAAAGCTGACCTTACACTTGTCTGCAACAGAACTCATTAACCAACCTTTTAATACAGCAATAAAAGCGTCTGCAAATGTAGACGACTAATTAAGCACTGTGGTTTAGTTTGGTTAAAAACATGCACTCTGAAATCTGAAGGAGGACCCCTCTTCATCTTCTCAGGGTAAACTTCAAGTTTTTGCCAGTTTTTGCCTAGTAATAAATGTATTACCCATGGTTCCTGTGATTATAAAATGTGCTGCTGTTCAATTTCCTTGATATTAATGTTGCTGACTTACAAATATAGCTTTTTTTCTTGCAGAATTTCTTTGGGGATGTTTGTGTCATGTTTTTGCCTGTTTTTTTTCCTACTTTTAATTATGTAGGTAGACCACATAATAAAGTCTGCTAAGTCACTGGGTTGGAAATAACATTAATGTGAAAAGTAATAATATACACTATTATGAAATACACTGATCACTCAAAAAAAAAAAAAAAATGTATCAACATCAGCACATCTTACTTTCTAACTTTTCTGAGGATGTAAAAAAGTCAAAAGTTTATTGTTTTCGACCAGCCATCTGTATGACCTCACATAAATACAGTATAATTGTTACTCTGTGTACAATCACATTCTCCTCTGTATTTCCTTCTTTCTGAGCTGTGACAGGTATAAACAGCTTGATGACTCTGTGAATGCAGCAGTGGCTTTGTGTATGTGACATAATGAGACCTTGTAACATCCAAATGAGTTGTTGGTCTAATGAATCCTGAGGCTGCTGTGGCTCCTACAATAGGAACTAATTCGACAACGCAACCTTTTCAACCTTTCAGTATATTCTTCCTGTGACTTAGAAAACAGTATGGTATCTCGTCTACCAATATAATGCTTGCTGTTTTATTCCAGTTTTAAAACACTGATCTTATACAAAGAATATTATTTTAGCCTGTTTTATTGTCACATTTAAGTGAGTCAGACTTTAATTAATAGCTGATGATGCTGATAGTCTGACAAAAACAGCCCAGAAAGACAAACATAAATATAGAATAGGGAGGCAAAGTAAATCATAAATTAACATTGGGAAAGCATTATGTGTTTAATGAGGCAGAGCTATTTAAGGATTGTGATGTGTGTGTGATGACATAAACTCAAAGCTAGTTAGCTAAAAACAAGCATCAAACTTAACTTTGGTATGGCTTAGTGTTTTTAAAGGTCCCCTATTATGCTTATTCAACTTTTTAGAGCTTTTAACCATGTTATTATGTCGTCTCCACCTCGGTAACATACCTGGAGTAGAATTATGTTTCATTCACGCATGTTTGAGCAATCCTGTTTGCTAAACCCGTCCTCTTTTATCAATCTGTAAATGTTTCTAAAGCCCATACGCCATCTCTAAGCTTGTTTTGATAATTTCAGCGCTTAAATTGACGTCAATATAAAGCAGTCTGGTCATTATCTAGCATCATATTGCTAATAGCTGTGTTAAATAGCCATTTTATGCTCTGTTCAGTCCCTACCGTTGCCAGCAGGGGGCGACAGACACCTGATCCTGACACCTGACAGCATTCTCTGCAAATCAAAAGTAACAGCTGCCCAAAATAAGACATTTTCCATACATATACATAATTTTAAGTTACAAAACATGAAATAATAATGGTGCCTAAAATGATTTCAAAAAGCCAGGAAAAACGCATAATATTGAACCTTTAATGAATAATTTAGTCCAGAACAGGGCAGAGTTGCCACTGGAATGGATCACAAAAAGGTTAGTGTAGGGGCGCCTCGGAGGCTCACCAAGTAGAGTGCAAACCACATTCGTAAGTGACCAGGTTCATATCTGGCTTAGGTCAGTTTGCTCAGTATCAGTCCCCTATTTCTCTTACTGTCTCTGTCTAATAAAAGTTTAAACGGCTAACATATAACTTTAAAAACAAGGTTAGCATTAAGTGAGAATTGTCAATTCACTTCTTAATCATTGCCTGTCTGTCCTGGGAGAGGATCTCTCCTTCAGTTGGGCTCCATAAGTTTTCTTCTTTTTTCCCACAGCTGGGTTTTTTTTAGGAGTTTTTCCTTACCGAGAAGGAGGGTCTAAGGAGAGGAGTGTCCTGGGTCTGTTTAGTGTAGTTATTGTTTGTGCTGTCTGATTGTGTGTTTATATTTGATCAACTGTTGTGAAGCCCTTTGAGGCGACTTTTGTTGTGATACTGGGCTATACAAATAAATCTGAATTGAATTGAATTGAATTACTCACTCAGGTTAGCACATGTAATAAACACGCACTGACAAACAAATCCATCCCATCATGTGAGGTTGAGCTGGTCTCCGCCCCAGCCCGTTACAGTCCCTGCTTTTCTTCAAGGTGACTAATTTCATTTCAGTGATTTGAGTGACCTTTGCCAGAGTTGTTTTGATGCCAATGATTTCCTGTCCGTTTGCCTCAACAATCGGAGCAAACAGAGCAAGTGTGTAGTGGTCTGGTCTATGCTCCCCAGCTCGCAGATTAGATGTGAAGTGAGCCGTAAAGAGATCCCTGTGTGACTGAGACTAAACTACACAGGAGCAGGAGAAGCTAAACAGATTTGCATTAAATGATATGAAAAGCAGCAGTAACGGTTGTGTTGATAACTTCCTTTGAAATAATACGGAAAACAACAAAGCAGACTTAACACAATCCTAGACAATGTGCTGTGCAATAATGGCTGCCTAGCACATGACCAATGAACATAGATTGCCCAGCTGTTTTATCTTTTACAGTTAACATTTTATAGGATGCGTTTACAGTTAATTACAATCTTTAGGCTCAATTCATTTCATGCGCATGTTTGTAGGATACTGCATTTTAGTTTAAGTGATCCAGCCTTTTTAAACCCCTGGTGAAACACTTTAACTAGCTTTTCACTATAAGCAAAGGTATATAGACCCATCCATGAGTAATGTATTCAGATGTTACAAGAGTATTGTTCTTCCATTGCTATTTACAAGGCAGTAGTAGACAGTAGAAACAAGTTGTTAGTTTTACATTTGCTAAAGTAAACATATTGAAATAGGATTTGTCGTGGCATACAGTGATGAACTATTGTGATTGCCCTATTTCTGTAACTACCTGTCCATAACATAAGAATAAAAAAATATATTGCGTAGCTTATGTGTTACTTATATGTTAATTATAGACACTAATTGCTACATTAAAGCATAACACTATGCATAACTTTAATAAATGTCTGTTTGGACATTAAATAAGCTGTTGTGGGGTTAACAAAGCATCCAGTATCTCCACGTTGTCTCTCAGCCGAAAAAAAAAACAGAAAAAAACAAAACTGTCAAAAAAAGTCCCGAGTCTTGCGAGAAAGCTGCACATCGTGGTTAACCAAACAACAAGTTAGCAACGGTTTATTTCTCAATTTTCTTCATGGCAGAGCAGTCAAATGCCAGAAAAAAGGTTGAGCTCCACAGAGGAAAAATCAGGTAAAAACAGCGAAGAAACAAGCAAAAGTTCTGCTTTAAATAAAACAACATAACATTTATACATTCTTCTAACTATACATTTGTTTTCTAACTAGGCTCCTATGTGGTTGAATGGCATCTTGATTATTCTTAATATGCAAAATTTGGTGGCTAACCATAATTCCTGCATTTAAAATGAAGAAGGATCTATAGATATATTTAAGCCAATAAGCTTTAAAAGTGATTATAATAACATAAGTGCCCTAACAAACCAAGAAGTCATAACAGCAGCAAGAAGAAAAAATAATTGTAAAAAGGGAAAGGAATGAATTACAAAATCTAGGTTAAGCTAATTTATTTTCATTATTTTAATTTTTCATAACTGTTGAAATACTAATATTTTAAACACAAAGTACTGTTTAGTTGCACACTAAAAAGAGGAGCCCACAGTAGCCCACAGATGTAATACCATATTCCCAGAAGAAGCTGAATTTCTGCTGCGTTTTCCAAAAAAAAGAGGCTTATTAACAAAGAGAAATGCCGCTAACAGCACAGTTCCCCTCTGTCTGCACTCGGGGCTGCGTGAGGAGAGAGCACTCTCTAACAAAAGAGCTGTCTGAGCCAATGAGCCGCACATCAAGACAACCACACAACTACATCAGGTTTTAGCAGCTTTAGGGCTGTCACTGTTACCGCACAAAATCATAGCCTTAACCTCAGATAGCCTGAGAGTGAAATTTACTGTACTTCTTAGGAAATTGAGTATGAAAAGCTCACAAAGAATAATAATCAAGAATAAAATTGTTGGCAACAATTCAAATTTCTCCATTTTCTCCAGTTGGTCTGTGAATGACTAATCTAGCTAAAATGTAACTGCACCAGTGATAAAGCCCACTCACTTAAGAGCTCATCTTCTAATTTGATTTGCAAATTTAATATTAAATATAACAATGGGTGATGCTGACCAGCAACTGCCCACAGTAAAAGACTCAAATCACACCACCTTCTATGCAAGGGGTCCCAAGTGCAAATGCAGAGAGGGTTTTTTGTTTTGTTTTGTTTTTTTTCATGGGCCACAAATGACATAAAATTCAGAGACCACTGGGCAACATGCCTCACCTTGGTCCGGACTGTTGCTAATTAGATCCTGGAGGACCAGCAGTGGACACAAGCATCACGCAGGGAGTGTGTACAAGTCCAAGTGAGACTCAAAGCAGCACTATGTAGTATTTGCTATCTAGTACTGAAAATTATTTACCGACTGCAGTCGCCCACTGCTCATGCAGCACGGGTCAAATGCAGAGAACAAATTTCCCTTCAAGGACAATAAAGTATTCCTTACCTCAGTGGTTCCCAACCTATTTAGTTTTGTATACCCCCTGTGCTTTTGTCATAGCATCAGTACTCCTAACTCATACGTAGTGGTTATATAAAAAAAAAAAAAAAAACTTCTATCTTTTTAAGTGCAGACATTTTATATGTCCATTTTGTAAATGCTCCTACAAATTTTAACACTCAAATTCAAGATGAGAAACTAGGATAACATCTACTTTCCTTTAAAAATACAAAATAAATAATTGTAAAGTCATAATAAATTTACCACAAAGAAAAAATCAAAAGCTATTAAACCTAAAAAATATAATATTCAAATAATATACCTTGTCGTTTTGGACGTCATTGAGACACTTGAGCTTTTCTTTCATACGTTTCAATAGTTCAGTATGAAAAGATTATAAATATTTTCTCATGATCTTACACAGAAATGATCAACTCATTCTACGTACCCCCTGAAAAGTGTTTGTGTACCCCTAGGGGTCCCTGTACCCCTGGTTGGGAAACATTGCCTTACCTTATCAATATGCACTGGTCCCAAACCTGGAAAAATGGAGACTAAAACTTGACAAAAGTACACGTGCCAGTGATTTGTTCTCGTGACCAATGAAAGTTACAAAAGTGTCACAAAGGATCAGCCAAATATTTCTGAGTGAGATGTTGTGGAATTGAAAATGAGGTGAGGCATAAGCTATAATTTTAACTGTACTGGGGAAAGTCTTTTGGTGCTCCTCTATGTCAAAAGCATGAACCATGTTAAAATTAAATATTGTGTCACAGCTAATTGGCCATTTGTTTTGACAGGATACAGCTTATTTGGATAATTATTACAACAAGATGTTTGCTTTTCTGCATTTGCCAAGTGGTATCTTCTTGTGACAGTTACCCACAAGGAGTGCAGCTGAGTTGGCAAGCTTTTAATTGGGTGAAAGCCACTGTTTACTAAACAATAGCCGGCAAGAAGACAAATTTAGAGTTAATGTTGTATCAGACTGTCTGCTAAAAGAAAATGGAGTTCAAGTTATAAATAGGTAACATGGGAAAAGTGCAATCTCTGAATAAAACCTCTTAAGACCATTAACCAAGTCAGTTTAGAAGAAGGGTTCTATCCTTGGTCCTATTCTTGTTTCAATTTATATCAATGATATTGCACTTTCTCTTGGCAAAGGGACTGTGCATTTATATGCCAATGACATAGTTTTGTATGCCTCCATGATGATCCATCTCCTGAAATTTCCATTCAAAATCTGCAACTAAGTTTCCTCAACTTACCAAAAGCCTTTACAAATCTGGACCTTCAGATGGAACAATTTTAGAGCAGGTTACAGAGTACAATACTTAGCAATCTGGTTAGACAGTTCGTTGTCCTTCAATAGTCACATTTCCACGTTACAAACAAAGGTTAAAGCATAACTGGGCTTTCTGTACAGAAAATGTTCCTCCTTTATTTCTTCAGCTAAATGTGTTATTGTTAAAATGTCCATCCTTCATCTTTTTGACTATAGGGATATAATCTATTGTCACGCTTGCAAAGGAAGCCTTCAAAATGTGGATACAATCTATCACTCTGCTATTCGTTTTGTTACAAATTCCCCCTTCAGGACACATCACTGTCTGCTTTATTCTCAGGTTAACTGGCCCTCACTGCAAACTCGTCGCAGCATCCATTGGCTTATGTTTGTATGTAAAACTCTGTTAGGTTTCGCTCCTCCTGCTCTAAACCAGTTGCTACAACGAGACACCCCCTTGAGGTCTAACGCTCCATCCTCACAGCTTATCAGACTAAAAGTTCCCAAAACCAAGTCATCGTTTGGCCTTATGTCTTTTTGTTTTGATTGGAACTTGTATCAAAATACACTTTATATGGAATCAGTGATCCCACTTTCTGCCTTTAAAAGCAGATTAAAGGACATTTTTCAGGACTCATGTAAATATTTTACTAATAAACAATAGTTTAATGTCTTCTTGTATATGTGTACATTTTATGTTTTCTCCCCTCTTTTCTTTGCCTTCAAGTCTTCTCTAGCACTTCCATTTCGACACTGAAAATAAGAATTTGGTCTTAATGTGGTAAACCCGGCAAAATAAAGGTTAAATGAAAATGAAAAAAGTATTTTTATCCAAAGTGTGCCATTCTTACTCTTCCCGTAGCTTTTTCAATGTAGCTGTAACCACCACCGAGCTGACATGAATTCGAACTGACCGCAGCTCCACCGTGAACCTCTTTGTGGAGAATAAACCTGACAACTTTTACCTCCACCTTTTAAGACTACAGGCCCAGGGAGCTGCGGCTTTGAAAAATAGATTGAGAGCGCTGTAGTGCCCGAACTTCTGGTGTTAGATGTCACCAAAGGATCTGAGTTTAAAAAGAACTACAGACAGAATTAGCAAAGCCACAGTTATCTGTCAAGTGAAGTCAGATAATAAAATGTTATGAGTTTTGCTGGTTTAAGGTCAGTGTTGAGGGTATTTGATGGAACATTCCTGGATAGTGGTACGTTAGTCACAGGGCTGATGGCACAGAAACCTACACTTACAGGCAACCATTCACATTCATTAAGTAGGGGCAATAAAGATTCACCAATTCATTTCTTTTTATATTTTTGTATTAAATCTAAAAGCAGATGTTTTCTGGTCAAAACTGCACTTTGTGTTTTAGGAATAAATGTTTGAAATTCAACAAAAAATTAAATAAGTTCTTATATTAAATAATCTGTACTAATGGCCAAGATTAGTGGTATTTTAATTCATATTCCCTCATGTTCACTTTAATATTTGCTTTGAAACCGGAATAAAACTTGAGTGTTATGATCTTAGGACTTGAGGCAATTGGCAAACCTTACCTAACTTATCATAACCTGTCAAGTTGATTTCATGAGAGCAAACAAAATGCAGTCAAACACAGTATTTTGTAAAAAAAATATATCTTTAAAGGTCCCCTATTATGCTAGTTTTAAATCATGTTGTAATGCTGTTTCCACCTCAAAAACATAACTGGAGTAGTATTTTTGTTTCATTCACACATGTTTGAGTAAGTTTGATGAGCCTGTCCATTTCTAAAGAGCTGGAAACGCTTGGTCTCACAACTCTACGTAGTCTCGTGAGACCAGGATTCCCCCAGACTCAAGATGTTTTCCATTCATATACATTATTTCAAGTTATAAAACGTGAAATACTGATGCAAAGGTGTCCAAAAAATATTTTAAAAAGCCTGAACAAGCATAATATAGGACCTTTAACAGATCAAAAAGGTGTTCAAGGCTTAGATGCATTTTGTATTACATACTGTATTATTTTCAAATTCTGAAAAGTGATTGAATTAAACAAAATCAATGCTAAAAACAAGCCTTCAAAATGTTTACTCTAATTTGTTTGGAGTAAATGCAGACAGTTGTGTCAGGAAGGGCATATGGCATAAAATCACTGCCAAATCAATTAACGAATCACTGCACACTAGGAGGCAGATGATTTGCTGTGGCAATACCAGAAGGGAAAAGCCAAAATGAAAGAAGGTTTTACTTAAGACATAGCAGTGAACACAATTTACTACTCCTGTATCCAGTCCCACAGATCATGTACAATGTATGTTATATTCTTTTACAAGAGAAAGGTTTAGAAAATCCCTGTCACCCCTGCAGTAGAACAGCTGGCTTATCTGTATCTGTTCAAAATGCCAGTTTCATATTCTTCAGCAGGACGGTGTGTGTGACTGACAGTCTGCTATATTACTTTTTATTGGTCTATAATGGGGAGACTGCCAGATAGGCTCTAATTGGGGACAGGCAGTGGCATTCTTTTACATGGAGAGGAGCTCGGTCAATGCTCAGGCGGCTGATAGGAATAATCTTTAAGAACACAGGGGGTGGGGGGAGGCATTTATTTCTCAGCTCTACTGGACACAACTGCAACATCTGGACATGGAGAAAGAGACAGTCAGGGGAACTGAATCCATTTAAGGAGCATCATATGAGGAGCCTGTATGTGTTAGATGTGAACATGGAGGAAAGGAAGGTGGAACGAAAACCTGTGCTTCAGTTACAGCCCTGTGCACAGTTGGTCACTATGCATGATGTGGCATGAGGTCTCAGGACACAGCTGACCAGAATATTAAAAATGGCTGCCCCCTATCTTCACTCATGTAAGGTAGATCCAGTACTATCAGGTTTGTCTAAGATGAATAATAGGATAGAAATGGTCAAGTATTATTAGCATGCTCAAAAATAAAAGAATACTTCAAGACTAAATATTGCATAAAGTGGAGACAAATTTAAAAATACACATAAAGGTTGCAGTATAATAATGTATAAAAACACCTTTGATTTTGTAAAAAGTCTGAAAAAGCTAAGAACCGCTGAGCTGTGACATATCTTAGTTGTATTTAGCTATAATTGTACAATGAGACTATGCATTGGGAAAAACTTATACTATGCATAGGATAGAAATTGTCCAAAAACTACCACAACCACATAGGGGTTATAGCATATTTTGGGGTTATAGGATTATGATAATGTTTTTCCCATAGACTTTAAAAAAAAAAAAATCTGTGTACTGAGAGTTCAAAAGCTTGGTATAGGCTAATCAGCTTTGTGATAACTCATGACCATAGTGCAGTTTATTTTAATGAAGGAAAATATATCTTAAACTTGAAAACTCTACACTCTCCCTATTTTCTGATTGATTAAATGTATTTTTAATTGCATTTAATCTATGTCCATTTACCATTGTAGAAAAGCTGGCCAGGTTATTGTCAAAATCTTTTTTCTTCATAAGTTGCCACAACATTGTCAGAAAAACGCTTGGTATAATTTGGAAGATTTAAAATGCTTACATCTTCATATTCACTGTAACATCCAAAAAACTAAAATAAACTGCAAAGCTCTGATCACTGCAATGCTATCTTCCTTCTATTCTAGTAGAGTATAATAAACATGTCCTGCTTATGAAATGCGTACAGCTGGTCATTTCAACCAACATTACACTTAGGAATTGTAAAACTTGATTTGTTTATTTTTACCAAATGTTACTTGCAAGACCCGGGCTTGAGTAATGAAGAGCATTGCACTTTTAAGTGACCTGAATGTAGATGTACTTTTTTTTTTCACCCCCTGATGTGACATTGTTTTTTCTTGAGGCTATAGTTATTATAAAAACGGCAACAAAACAGCAAGCCTCAACTACAACTACTACTACTAGTACTACATCCAGTGAAGGATTGATTGAACACATACTGTATATTCTACTTTCAGATAGGACTCATCCACATTAATCCATTTTAGTTTGGCAGCTACATAGCTACATTTTCAGATCCCATTGGTATTACTTAGTGTACTTGTTTTAGGATAGTTAGTTGCTGCAGATAAAATTCAAGATGAAGTTTTGAGATCTCTGATTGGATGTAGTGAGAAAAAAAACAACAACAAAAAAACAAGAAACAAGTGGTCCATAATTATTTCTGTGTTTACTAATAGATTTGTAACGTCCTTGTCCCCATACTTATAGCAACACCTGCTAAAATTTCCAAATCTAATTTCATTACTATTTTAATTTTTAAATGATGCCAAAGGGCTATAGATTTATGCATTTTATTTATGTTTTTTTTTTTTTCTTATATACCAGATAAATAATTCTTCCTATCATTTGCCTCCATCTTTCCCTACCAATTGAAAAAAACATTTTGGTGGTAGATCAGCTCCTGCCTCTTTCCTCTTTCTAAATGTAACCAGTGGGAACATGTCAGTCACTCTATGAGCTGCCAGTACAACACCAGCAAATTGCTAATGCTAACTAAAACACCATTTATATGTTGTTATTACTTTAGATCATTTACAAAAACCACAAAAACAAACTATAACACTATTTGGTTGTCCATATAGGCTTCTGGAGTCTTGTCAACCAGAGAGGGACCATAAGAGCAAAAGTTTCCCTTAATTGTGCTGCTTTTTATGGCTAATGTGAGACAATGCTTCTTACAGTGAAATGAAAATGCCGTAGTGCGCACATAGCTATATTCTGTTATCCGAATCTCTAAACTTGCTTGTCATGAGTCTTGACATCTCATTTATAATTGTATGATTTTGCCTTAGCTGGGATATTTTGCCATGTGCTTCATATCTCAGCTCCACACTTACTCCTCAGACCGAGCGGGACATTTTTCTTGAGCAGTGGCCGTGGTTCCTGTGTCTCTAAGTGTCAGCCTGCAGCCTATTAGAGCACTATCAGGGCTGTATGGGGAGCTCATACTATTATTATGAGTTGCCCGTGGCCGTGTGAGCAGATCCAAACACTGGCTACTGAGGACCAGGTGATTTAATGTGGCCTAAAGAAAGCAGCTCGATGTGGATAATCCTCGCTCTCTCATACTTTTTCAACCTTTCAGAATTCTTTATAATGCGCAGAGTCTCTGAACTCCAAAGGCTGCCTGACTGTTGGACTCATGGTGACAAAAAAGTGCTTTTACTTGGATTTTTTTCCCCCCATATTACAGTTTCAGCAGACAACATGTTTGGACGCCAGAGGGTGTGGATTTTGGCTAGATATAACAATTTTATTGGATCTGCCAGACAATAGCAATAGTTACAATAGCATTCTTATTTCTTAGCAATGCATTGTCTCTGATTCTGGGCTACAAAATTAAGTGTTTGATGTGATATATTTTAATATCGCATCATAATCCAACTGAAAACTGCTTAAACTGCTTTCTTAAAGTATCTGGGCTTAATTTAGGAACTCTGTCCTGGTTAAATTCATAGCTTAGAAACTACTCTAGATGGACAGAATGCTACTATTGACTTAAAATATTGTACTGTAAAACTGTAAAATGGTTTAAATACTGCGCTATTTAGATTGTTTGGTTAGAGTGAAACAATATAAAAAATATATAGTTAAAAGCAGTAACTTATTGTTGATAAATTATTTAAAAAGCATATAATTTAAAGTCATTAAAATCTTTATAAATAGGTCAAAATACATTCAATTTAAAACAAAATCTGGGTAAAACTCAATGTATAATCTACTTCTAAAAATGCATTGCTTAGGCTATAACTTCATTGAAATGGTAAAGTGCTTAGTACTAATTCTGTGCGTACTTGCGTAGTGTGTGTGTATATAATTGTTCTTTCCCTATTCATTGTAAAGATTAAAACTCTGTATTGTGTATAGCTTTTAAATATAAAATTGTACAGTGTTAATTTGTCTTTATTACCTGATATTTACACTGGTGTATTTTTGTGCTTATTTCCTGAAGGTTTTTCAGCTGGTTGTTTAATGGTCGCATGAAAATTAATACTGAAGACAAAAATAAAAGGATTAAAAATTACTCAAAGGCCTGATACCTGAGTGAAGTTTACACCTTCAGTCTTGAGTCCCGACCCTTTCCAAGTATGGTAAAGTCACACAGCTAGAACTGAAAACACTTGACACCAATCACATGGTGTCACAAACTCATTTCTTGTGATGATGCCAAGCCCGAATAAAAGGAGAGGGTTGCCTCAGAAAGGGCATCCGACATAAAACCAATGTCACGGTGCCTTTCAAAACTACATAAAAGTGCAGTTTAAGTTATTTTGAAATGCAATTGTTTTCAGTGCGGACAAGCTAAAAGTCAATATGAAGTCATCACCCATCTTCTTTCCTTTTGGCCTTTCCCTTCCAGAATCATCTGACTTACTTTACAATGCAAGCCCTCCCTGACACAACCTTATCTATTTATCTGGGCTTGGGATTGTCACCAAACTGATTTGTGACCACTGTAGTTGGATTTGTGATTAACCAGCCATCAGTCAAAACCAAGTACTAACTATTTTGTCGTTTTTCAATTTTGTAATGTTGAAAATGTGTCTTAAAAAAGCTGAAATGTCAAATAATTGTACAATTTCAGTTTTAGCAATAAGAACTAAAAATGCAGTTCATAAATCCATTTTGCCTATCTATGTATAGCCAACACCTGTGCTATTTCTCTATTTTTCTAAAGCAGTAGGGAGTAGGCTATTGCTTGAGTCATTCATTATAAAACAGTAACTACAAAGAGGAAAGATGACGAGGCTCTGTATTTTTAAACTGGTCTAATGTAGTTCTTTTGAAGCCTTAATATTCAGCAGAGCTAACACAGTGGGTGATTTAATTTTGTCAGAGGTGCTTCCAGGACCCTATGTAAATTTAGTGTTGTAAAAAGTGATGAGAGCTGCTTCTCTGAAATTGGTTTGCCTGCATTGATGGCTTAATAAAAAATGTGGATTTCTCTTATAGATGTGAGTCAATGTGGGGGATAGGTGGTACTTTTCCCATAACAACTGCAAGGCTATCTACAGTAAACATTTCCCAGTGTGTCCCCTTGGGGAAGGCTGTGATCTCAGGTAAAAGTTTATGCCGAGCATGAAGCCCTGGATCCAGCTGAGTCCAGTCCCATGCAGCGCCTTCCTGGTTCGAAGACCGCTTTGATGCCTGGTTTATGGAGGAATCTGAAGGAAAAGTAGGCCTCGGAAATGTGCAGAATGTCCATCCACCATTTATTTGTGCATCCTCTACCACCTTATACAGAATAAAGACAAGACGTTTTATATACTATTGTTGCACTTATCTCTCAGGAGAGTGTGGGTTCAATCCCCAGGCTGGCCGACACATCATCTCCAGTAAAGTCTCAGTGTTACTGTGGGTTCTCTCTGGCTTACTTTCGCCATCCAAAGAAATGCATGCATGTGAACACTTGTGAGAGTGAGTTGCTGTCTGTCTCTAAGTGTTGGCCCTGCCCCTATGACTAACTGGCCATTGTTCAGGGTGTAGTTCATCTAGAGCCCCAAGCTGCTGGCCTAGGCTCTAACCATCCCGCAAATAAAAAATGGTGAAAATTGGACTGTATGTTTTCATTGGGTCCCATCACGGTGCATGGACTTGGTTTTGATTTGGTATAAGTTGTGAAAAATGACAAAATCTCAATTCACTGAGTAAGAAAATATATGTATACAATGCAGATGAAGTCCTTTACACGTAGAAAATAACACCTTGATATTTTCATTCATCTTCTTCTGCTTATTCCTGTTTGGGGTCACGGGTGAATGGAGCCTCTCCTAGTAACTTTGGGCCTTAGGCAGGGTAAACACTGGACAGGGGCCAGCTAGTTGCAGGGCTGACAAAGAGACAAACACAGACAGACAACCAATCACTCCCATATTAATTCACTTGGGATAATTTAGAGTCACTAATTCATCTGTCCAGACCAAGAATCGCACCCACAATCTCCATGCTGAGAGGTCAGAACACTAACTGCTCTGCCACTGTACCCCCACCCTGATATATTTACCTTACCTTTACTTTTATTGTAACAAAATAGTTATACAATTTTTCATTCATAACTACATGGGACATCTTGACAAAGCATTTCGTTTAATTTCAGGTTTTTCAATGCCAACTTTCTCCATGATCACGACCACGAACATAACAAATTAGTGTTCTGACCACCCGGCTGCTAGAACCATCTGATCCTGTCCAGGCCTGGCATCACTGTCTCTGGGACCAAGTCAAACTTTTGGCCTGCAACCACACTTCTCCCAAAGGAGGCAGAAAATGGTGCATTTATCACAGAAAATGAGCGGAAATATCCCTCAAGTAGAACTTAATTAGTTTCAGTGGAGCATTTGACTGTCGTATAATGATTTACAGGCCGTCTCAGAGGCTTTTTTTTTTTTTTTTTTTTTTTTACAGACAAGCCGCAGTCTGAAACGGACAGATTTGGGAAGAAAACAAATCAATTAACAAGATTCCCATAATAATTATTCACATTTCTGTAAACATGGAGTTTAAGTATAAGCCTAAACATTCACAATGCCACAAGAGGGATATTTGCAGACTGAACTGGCAACAATGGTTTTATAAAATATAAACCAGTGGTACTTCTCTTCTCAATAACCACAGTAATTTATGGTTTTATCCAGCACATGGTGTAAAAAATAATTTAAAAAAAAATTCTGTTAGATGTTTTTTCACCTTCTCCGGTTTAACTCCGAGCTGTTATGACAAATCTCATATCACTTTATTTTAAATTAGCAGGTTGTCAGCAAAATTATACTGCATTTGTCAAGTGATGTGTGTTATGTGTTTTTATATTAAAACGTGTTAACAGGCCTCTACATATCGCTCAGTAACATGGATTCCTTTAAAGGTACAAAAACCTACATTTTTCATCTGTACCGGCGCCAAACCCCAGCGACAGCATTACTACATTTCCTGCTTTGATAAGGCAGCCCCAAGCTCAAATAAATGTAGAAGGTTGGGTCAGGAAGGGTACCTGCTGTCACAATGCCCAATCAGTATGCTCATCATTGCACACTATGAGACAGATGATTTTCTGTGGTGACCCAGGAAGTGAAAAGCTGAAAAGAAAGAAGAATTTGGTGTTGACCAATCAAAGAAAGTGTCTCTAATTCAAACATACAGTGCAAGCATGTGATTGGCCAAAACCTGAGCATTTATTCTTCAAATGCTTTACACTACAGTTTAAATTATGTATTAAGGTCTTATTTTTTTGACACCTGAGAACCTCATAATATGCCCCAAATACTGCCCCGCTTAAGACCCATATTTGCTGGGATAGGCTCTAGTCACCTGCGACAAATATGCGAAAGATGCTAAATGAACAAAGTCATCATAAACATATTATTTATTATATTCAGTGTAAATATAACACAATGACTTTGGTAACCATCCTCACTTACATTGGCCTGTTACTCTCCTTTCACCCTCACTCACTGTGTAGTAATCCATCAAGGCCGGTCCTGAACACACCTCTAATATTTACATTTGACGTCCGCGGTTCAAACATTCCCAACAAGGTGACATTGCACTGTCAACAGGCCCTTGCCACCGCTGCTCACTTCAAAGCTCCGAACTGGCTGCTACACGGCCGCCTCGCTAACCGCTGCTCCACACCACCAACCCGTTTGACCGAAAATTACAGAAACGCCGGCGGGCCAGAGTGTGACTCTGAATATAAATCGCAAAACATGCTAGCATGGAGTCCAACCTCATGCTGGTGAATAAAAGCGGGGTGTTTATGCCTGCCGTATTAGATTGACATGGGGTGTGGACATGGGCAGGTGCTACCAGTAGGACGCCAGTGCATAAATAAGGATGAAAAGTCATTTAGGATGGTGAAAGGGTCCCGAGAACATGACTTGGCATCACATTAAATTCCCTATCAAGAAATGTCCATCTTTCAACAAGGCAGTGGGATGTAGCAGCAGGGGATGAGAGCCACTGGTGTGAAGGTATGTAAATGTAAAGGGATTTATACATGTGCACACTAGAGCAGAACCTTGGAAAAAAATTCAGTAAGACGTCCCAGAGATTTGCCTGGATACCTTAAGGGGTAGTGTGATTCTTTCATCATGCAACCTCTCCTCAAAATAAGCCCTTGGAAATTGCAGTCACACAATGGCCGATGTTCATAGCCATGCATACACTCCAACTGTGCATCACGAAGATAAATCTCGACACATATTTAGCCACGGACCGAGGATAAAGATGCCACCTACAACCTCAGCGGAGCAATCACATGGAAGAAAACATACAAGCTGCATTTTTATTCTGTCTCTGTTTTACATTGGCCTGACAGCTGTGGCACATAAACTGTCACATAAACAAATCCATGTTAACGCACCATAGCCAATGTGCTTTTATAAGTGTTGGGTGATTCAGTCTTCATTAGGAGAAGTAAACTATAGCTTTTTCAAAAGATATAGAAAAGATTCTGCATACTGTTGTCAAGAAAAAAGTCTTAAAAATAAATTGACTGCACTTAATAAGAAATCATTTAGTGTTTATGCCCAAATAAGGAGGGGGCACTGGTGTCCTCCCCACTGTGGGTTTTCGCTTGGTATTCTGGCTTCCTCCCACTCACAAAACAAAAGTATTAACACACTTTTTAAAGAAAGGCTATGAACAAAAAAACATGCATCAAAGTACAAAAACTGCAAAAAAATAAATTAATAAATAAATAAAAAAAATAAGAGGAAAATTTAAAACTAGAAGCACTCAAAAAATGTAGACCACTGCACTGGTTCTATCTCACAATAATATTTAGTAATAGTTCTAGTGCCTGGACCTGGACTTAAACATCTTCTAGTTCAGGGGTAAATGCTCTTTCCACTGAGCGACAAAACCCTGATATCTCATATTGGTAACAAATAACAAAAATCTAAAAAAAACTTTCTTTTTTTTTTTATTAGTGAGTGAAGTTAGTATCTTCAGTCTGTATCTCAAAATGGGACAGAATCCCTTAAAACACTTCTGGATTGAGCATTGACCTGGCTCTAAAATAAATTCCATATTAATTAAAGCTCTCTTAGTTAACATAATTTTTTCACAACTCACCACATACATAATACAGTGCATATACAGGTGAAATAGTGAATCTAAATGTCCCATATACTGTATTAATGTGCAAGTGATGGTTGTGGGACTTTCAGCCCTGCCACTAACTGGCCACTGCCTAGATATGTACCCCTCCTCAGGCCCAAAGTAGCTGGGACAAACTCCAGCCCCCTTGATCCCTCAAGATAAGTGATACAAGATTAATGAATGTTGGTTTTAATGTAGCTCTAGTGGTTTGATCGGTACACACTGAAAAAGACTGAAAACACAAATCAATGAAAGGTCCTGAAGCCGATCATGCCACTTTGAACTCTTGTACAAGGTTTCAACCACAACAATTGAATGTGCTCGAATGCACTGGCCCTTGTTTTGACAAACTCTTCATGGTTAAGCAGTTAATTGATTTGGAGATTGTACCGTCAAAGTGAAGCGAAGGGCAAAGGGCCGACTGGACACGTTCATTTAGTAAAACCACATGAAGCACTGCAGGCATTAGTGGCCTTATTACAGGACCATGTGTAGCAGAATGGATGTGGGTATAGGCACGTACTGCATCTATAGACCATTTTAATTACTATAGTACTCATTTACGCTCATATACCACTAGATTTTATAGTAACCATTTTTAAGGTCATTATCTCTGCAATGTGATGATGAGGACACCCCTGATATCCATTTATATACATTTAAATGTTTTTATCTTGTCTAAGAAACTACTAAAGATTTATTCATTGTCTTTAAATGCTAATTCCTTTTGTGTTGCAGAGGGCTGGTTCAGCTGTTCTGAAAATATGGAAACATGCACCCCAGACAATGGCCACTTAATTAAAGGGCCCACACTTACAGAGACCGACAGATAACAATTCACACTCTGACTCATTACTATGGGCAATTAAACGTCACCAATTTGCATTTACAAGTAACAGTGCAAAATGACAGACAGTAATCATGCTTTGTCAGAAAATCATATCGTTTACAATGCCACATTATTCTAAACATGGCCAGACTTTGCATGTGTAATCATATGAGCAAACCCTCTTTTGTAAAATCTCTAATTAGTCAATTTAAAAGTCAATTACTGAGGCCTCCCTACACACTGCTGCATATGTTTTCTGTCTACCAACAAAAAATTTAAACATTTCTAGATTAACCAAAAGAAAAATGTTGTATTGGACAAAAAGGAATCATATGCTTGTTATATTTGCTCATGTCATAAAGTAAAAATATTGCCTAAATATTAAACTATTTAAGGAGTTCAACTCATTATGTACATTTAGTACAGAGTGATATATTTCAAGCTTTTACTTCTTTTAATTGTGATTATCATGATTGTGTATTTTTTTATATTTTATAAAATACTGTTTTTTTTTTGTCAACTGCAATATCATCCCAATTAAAATAGAGACATGCTTAAAATATTTCCATCCGTGTGTACTGAATCTATATAACACTGTATATACTTCTCACTACTAACTAAATGTATTGCTGTGCACCTGCAATGCTAAGTTATAGTTTCAAAGCATATGCAAAAACATATCATATTTGTTGGTCAATGCAATCTATCTGTGTGTAGTCAATGACTGCTGCTAGATATTTTTTAAATGTAACCCGTGCCATAAATAAGACACCATTTCATCTCTAGACTCCCACCTTTGTGCTGAACACTACTCACCGTATTGAAGTATCAGAGTGACTGCAGTAATCATGTGCATTCCAACATGTAGTCAGCTTTGGCTTCTACTCTGAGGAAGGTCGTGTCTCTATCCCTCCACCTCTGTGTGAGTAAGCCGTATAAATCATGTATGCACACAACCCGGCAGAGCCCTGGCTCCACCGCTGCTCCGTAACACACCCCAACCCCCGTCCCATGCCAGATCACAACACCAGCACAGATGAACTCTTCAGGTTATCCTCCTGATTCCCGCGGGTCCACGTCGAGGAGATTACACCTGCAATGATTATGCAAAATGGGGGGCAACATACAAAAGTGACAGGAATGTGGCTAGATAGCAGCGTCCCGGCTAATATTTCAACACATAATGATGTCAGCTCATTGCTTGATCACTGAACAATTGACTGACTGTGGCGGCTGATCTAACGCCTGCTTATATTGTCACGGAGGTCAGAGTGTAGAAAGAAGCCTGACATAGACTATAGCAGGAGGAAACAATAGGACAACAGAGGCATATTATTACCACCAGAATGTAGTGAGTCTTTTAAGGGTCTCTAAAGTGTGATTGGGTTTAGAGGACAGAGCGTATAGTCTACACAAACTAGTGCAGTGACGCCTAGGAACATCAGTCCCAGTCCACACAGAGCCGAGGCATTGATCAAGCTCACGTCTAAATGAACTGAAGGCAGGGCGACAGCGGTATCGCCTTTCTCCTCCAGAGTCAAGCAAAGACTCCACTGCATGTCTCCAAGTGGAAGGTCTCAAAACAAGTCAGACCGTCATCACTCACAAACCTCACAGTGCACAATACACTATATCAAAAATGCAATACATACTGTATCACTGATTTTACTAAAAAATGATGTGAGCCAGATGGTCTGCTCCTCACCGAGTGCCACACAGAACTATCTTGGATGGCTAGTGTCTAAAGTGTTTGCGAAGGAGAGGCGCTTTCAGTGAAATATTTGGAGGTGATTGGATGAAGCACCAGCTAGTGACCATCTACCATGATTTGTTTCAGCCATTCATAGCAACAACTCACATGCTAAACAACAAACTGCTACATTAGTTAAACACTGTGTCATCAGAAAATTTTAGCTGTATAGCATAATCTATAATGTCTTTTGCCATTGCCATGTTGCAATCCTAAGAGCATTTGTTGCTGAAAAACTGCCACACCATGGGATGAACCAGCAGTGGTACAGAGATTTCTTATGTAAGTTCTTACTATCACCACATAAAATTCTCTTTGAAGTTGTATTGCACCTGTAGGTTACTGTGAAGCATCCCTCTGTCTACAAATGTATGCAGCTGGAAGCTTTCAGTAATTACTGTATGCTCAAATCGTCCTCTTTTTTTACAGGCTGTTTAGTGGATTTAAATGCACATAGTGTCATAAACGACAGCTATTAATTATCATGTAACATCTACACTGGTTAATATGGCAACAGGTGGTGTTTTAAAGTTAGACATCTTTACTCCACAAAAGATGTATAAAACGGGTCAACGATCGCTGAAATGAACAAATTCTGGCAAGATTAGACAGCATCTGTTTTTGCACATCACACAAAAAAAAAAAAATATTTATACAGTATTTAAAGGCTCTGGTAAAATAAAATTAAAATAAAATTGTGTTTTCTGTTGACCACTGCAACTGACTTCACATCCAAGAAGCTGAAAATGTGAATTGCCAAAAAATCTATTAAAGGAGAAGTCCCTCTATGTCATATTCTCTGTTTTTGTCATCTATTAACCACAGCTGTAAGCAAGAGCACTGGGTTTATCAAATGAACCCAAAATGATCTCGCAAGAATCTGCCTAAATGAGCTGCATGCTGTCTCTTCTGATTGGATAAAACAGGGTACAACAAAATGTACTTTCTCCTAGAGTCCTTTACAGAGCTAAATCGCTGTAATTTTATTTCTCTTGAGTCTAGTCCTTGCGTATAATATAACTACAACATTACTTATCCTTCATATCAGTTTCAGTGTTTTCTTCAGTGTTCCCATTGGCAAGGTCTTTAACCTTGTGCATTAACACGGCGGCCTTTGCTAATTCCTATCAAACATACTCGACCTCTCACCCACATAGATTTTCTCCATGATTAATCTGTCGCTTGTCTTCTGGATCAAGAATTTAAAGACCCCAGAGCTAACCCTTATCCTTAGAGGCCTCATTCTAAACTGGAGATCGGAGCATCGTCTTCTTGCCTTTCTCGCTCTCTCTTATGCTGACTTCCCATCATATCAGTGAGGCTACAGAGGTCCTTCATAATGTTTCCACTGGTCTGTATATTGCAAATTTTATAGCAGTACTGATTACTACAATACTTCTGGTTAGCCCTGGTTTAGACCTTGTTTAGTCCTGCTCTAGCCCTGGTTTAGACCTAATTTCAACATGGTTTGGTTCCAGTTTTGTCCAGATTTAAGGTTTGGTTTTGTCTTGTTTTAGACCTGGTTTAGTTTTGGTTTAGTCGAGGTTAATCCTTGTTCACACCTGGTTTAGTGTTGCTTTATTCCTGGTTTAGACCAGGTTTAGTCCTGGCTTAGTCCTGCATTAATCTTAGTAATGATTTAGTTCTGGTATAGACCTTCTCCAGGTTTAGACATGGTTTAGACCTGGTTTAGTCCTGGTTTTAGTCCTGGTTAAGACCTGGTTTATGACTGGTTTGGACCTGATTTAGTTCTGATTTAGTCCTGGATTATTCTGGATTTAGTTCTGATTTAGTTTTTAGTATAGAGCTTCTTAAGACCTGGTTTAGTGCTGCTTTAGCCCCAGTTTAGTCCTGCACTAGTCCTTGTTTAGACCTGGATTGGACCTGGTTTAGTCCTGGTTTGGTCCTGGTATGGACCTGGTTTAGTCCTGGGTTAGTCTGGATTTAGTTCTTCTCTAGTTCAGGTATAGACCTTCTTAAGACCTGGTTTAGTCTTGGTTTAGTCCTGGTTATCCTTGTTTAGACCTGGTTTAGTCATATTTTAGTCCTGGTTTAGTCATTATTTACTTTTTCTAAAACCACGCATCTCTACTGTAAACCATTCTTTGACTTTTAAAACCCTGACTTGCCATCTTTTATTTGAAAACAAGATCACGTGTAATGCAAATAAATAGAGACTGGTACAGTAACCCAATAATGTGACAAGCTGATGGAAGATAATGGCAAACAGCAAATACTGTCTTTAGTCACACCACTAAGGCATCTATTGTAGATATCATCTGTTATCAGCAGTTTACTCAGAGGGATTTAAGCACATTTAGCTCAGAGATGCCACAGATTAAACTGTGATAAATATTCATCTTGTGTGTAACTGGCGTCGGCTCAGAGATGTGTGCTTAACTGTGCCTGTGGTGAAGTTTTATTTGTTGGCACTAGAAGAGAAAGCCGCTCTAATATGTGGCTCTGTTGCTGAACTGATGCCTTTAAAGAGTGTTTAGAACAAATTAAGATTTTACACATATGGTATTTTTAATTACACTAGCTCACAGTGTGTTCAGTGGGACTTGTGTGTCTTATGAAGCGCCAAGGCTAATCCAAAGTGTTCTTTCAAAATTAGACAAAGTAACTGGATACTTTTACTTGTGTTGCTGAGTACATTAATAAAACATACTTTTACTTACACTTGAGTAAGTTTTGTGGCAAAGATTTGGTTTTTACTCCAGTAAATATTTAAAACATGTAGTATGATGTTTTTTGTTTTTTTTTTACTTTGGTGGCAAAAGGTCCCGAGTTCAATGCCAGGGTAATAGAGGTAGTCGTTGTAGCAGTAGTAGTGGTAGAATTAGGGCCCATTTATACAACAACGCTGGCCAAGAAAACGTAAAAGTCTTCCGATTTCGCATTTACAGAAAAATGCTCAGGTGTGAAGTAAATAAGAGTTAGTGTGTTCAAACTGTAGTACCTGTATCTGTCCAGCAAACGACGGTGGGGCCCCACAAATGCTCTACACCACACAGAGAGTCAATAGCAGAGGAAATCATTGTTCCGTTCTGCAACTTCCCACAACTTTAGGATCTTGTAGCTGGAAGCCATTCTCATAAAGTCTTCAGTAGAAGTAACTACTTTAATATGAACGCATGATGCATAAAATTCAGAAACGGAAACCCTGTCCTTGTGTAAGCAAAAGGCCAAAACCCACTGAAATGATTGGGTCATTGCGAAGATATGCATTGTTGTCTAAATGGCCCTTTAGTAGTAATAGAAGTATTAGTTATAACAGCAACAGTGGTAGCAGTAGTAGTGGTAAGAACATTAGTAATCGTTGTTGTAGCAGTAGTAGTAGGTGCTGTAGACCATTTGCAAAAAAACATACAAAGGTTGTAAATTAAACTTTGCATTCAATATTCTAATAATAGTTTTGTTGACTACTTTGACCTCTACTCAAGTAAATCAAGCACCCCTACATTTACAGTACTTATTCCACTTTTCATTAAAATATTTGCAACTTGAACCAATAATATTGTTTGGTGTATTTACTGAAATTCACTTAATCTTGGCTGTGGTTTCATGAGGAAGCTGCCTTTTCTTCTCTGTGCACAAAGCTGGCTCAGTCTCCAGCCGCAGTCTGTCAGGTGGTCACTCTCAGCTCCTCACTGCCTGTTGTCAAATTTTTAACATGCTCTTTCTCTCTGCTGTCATAAGAGTCAGTTCACTCTGGGGTCTGTCACGCAGTCCTCCCACACAATCACCACGAGGCAGTCCTTATCCACCTGATGTCACAGACAGGACTCCCCATTCAAGACTCTTCGTCACCAGCAGTGTCTAGGCATTTCACCGTACCAAATAACTCCCCTTATCCATGTTCTCTTGCTGAAGCAGGTCCATTAATAAATTACCATTGTCTCTACAACTGTTTCCAAAATGTTAACTGTTTAGGCTCTCCTAGTCTTTATTTAATCCAATGAAGATGAACAAAAAAATGTGGATGGAAAGAAAAAACACCTGAGCTGGAAATAAGTTCATGTCCACCATCAAAGAAGCTTCTAATATAACAAAGCGCTTTGAGTGCCCATGAAGGTGGAAAAGCGCTATATAAAAATGTGACCATTTACCATTTACCATTTAATATTAGCCTTTCTAAAAAAAATGAAGTCCATTATGTATGCAATTTTATGGCCACAAAAGTATTTATTATAATTGTTGCTGAATGTATGATTTAATTTGGCCAAGTTTTATTCCTGATCATTTTATTGTGACCTAAATTTAAGGAAATTACTTTTCTCATTTAATTTATGGCACACACATTAAATTCTGTTTCATAAGTTTAGGAATGTAAAGAATAATTAGGCTTCAAATATTTAGAACATAGAAACTACTGTGTTTTCAATCTGATCATGACACATTTTGGGGTCCCAGTCCGCAAATTGGGAATCACTGCTCTGTGAGATTCCTATTACTGAAACATCTTAGTGCTGCTGGTGAAAAATATTACCTAAAATGTTCAAACAAATTCTTAATTCAATATTTTGTTGTTTTCATGCTGTTCATGTTGTTTTTTAATATTTTTGACTTTGCGCTTCATCTAAAAAAGACAGGCTTCACTGACTTTTGTCTTCAGTTGTGACAGATCCTTTTCTGTCTCGATAATTACCAGTTGCGGCCGTTTGTTTGTTGAGCTTCTTGTCCTATATCTAAAGGGTAAAAAGCAGTGGGAATGAGCCAGGAGTGAGAGACGGCGCTCCCCTGAGTCCCACACCACCCCTGCATTGGCATTTTATTGAAATATTAAAGGTGAGGTAGATCCGCTGCGACATATTGTAAAGCCTGTCACTCCGATCACAAAGGCAGTGAAGTGAGAGGAGGAAGGAGAGGAAGCAGGAGAGGACTAGGAGGCGAGGATGCACAGAGCAAGGGAGGCAAGGGACCTAGGGCTACAATGAGGAGTGTGTGGAGGAGGCGAGCGAGAGAGGCAGCAGCTAGGAAAGTCACAGAACAACAAGCAATCATCATTTCAGAGCCACTGCCACTGAGGGAAGTTGGCGAACAGGACAAGTGGAAGGGAATCGTATTGACACAGGGATGAGAGAAGAGGATGCTGGGAAATCCACGTGCGCAAGACAGAACCAGAAACCTACAGGGGCTGCGAAAACATGGCAGATTCAAACTGAGATGCAGACGGAGACAGGGAAGCTGAGCAGTGTTTTTTGACAATGCACAAGGTGGGCTGCCCATGGTTTGTCATGTGACTATGACAGAAGACAATGGGAATAATTTATGTTCTATAGACCCCCATTTAAAGAACTTCCCTCTATTAAAAAAATGATCTTGTTTTTCTCCACATACTTTTATAAAAATGTTACCAAAAACACAGACTGTTGGCCAAAAACTAACCGCGATAACTTTTTTATTGCAATATTTTAAAATAGGGTATACTTTTCTGTCATAGTAAGTTAAATTCACTTAAAACAAAAATGTAAGTCCGTGTATTTACAAGTCAAAACTGCGTCAAAATCAAAACTTAACAGACTAAACCAAGGCTACATTTTGACTAAATTACTAATAAGACTGGACTTTTTAAAACATTTCTATTAGCATTAACAGTTTAACATTTCTATAGTCACAATACATTTTCTTTTAAGGCTCTGGTAGGAAAATTATTCTTTAGTGTAAATCTCTGACCATATATAGTGTTATTGCCCCCAGGGGGCCCCGGACCGCACTTTTGGAAAAACTGGAATATTGTTTTGCCATAGTTTTTACCCCAGATGTCCCTTACTGACACTGGCTTGGGACTGGCACAAAGCGCACACTTCCTTGTCACCCTCTGTGATTGGATTTTCTACAGAGAAAATAATGGATGCCAACTGTAAAGAAGCTTATTGACAACAGAGGAGAGATTTGAGCTGCTACCTTTCTTTCAGTGGTCACTCACCGCAGTAAATCACATGGGTAATTTGGCACAGGTTTTTACGCTGGATGCTTGTCATGATGCAACCCTCTCCATTTATCCAGGCTTAGGGCTGGCACAAAGAGTGGCTGGAGTTTTTGACTACATATTAGGAAACTTTGAAACTTATACTACTTTAAAGCCAAGAACATGAACCAATTTACTAACAAAGCACTGGTGATTAGCTCAGGTAATTAAGTCGATATAAATGTACTGTGAATGTTAGGAGTTCATTTTAAATAAAGTGTTCATTTGTAACTGACTAGAGTCTACACATCAACAACTGATTACCTCGTTACCTTAGCAGCTGTCAGTGTTTTCTCCTTAAAGCTGAAGTGTCATAGGCATGAATATATAATGAGCAAGTGTAAAGATATAACAAATGTTGATGAGCACCACACTGAGAACCCTACATTACTCAGAATAGCTTCTAAACCTCAGCATGTATTCATGGCCGGCAAAAATGGGAAAAAAAAACAAACATTTAGGCAACCAGAGATTATGACCTTTGAGGACCAATCCTTACAACATATAACAAGCATACTGTATTAGAGCTTCAATTACACTTTCAGACATGCACAGTTGTGACAAACAGTACATTGTGCAATTAAACTTACTTTGCAACTTTAGCATCTGGTAAGGTACAACCTGTATTTGAAGATCTGCAGGTATCTTGGTTTCCATCACAACCGTTGAACCAACCACTGAGACAATTTTCTCATCTTCTCAGTGTCAGGTAACTGTGAAGTTATGTGCAGCACAGTAACATCATTTCAATTCTGCTGTTTGTGTTCTACATTTTAATTAATTTGAAGAATATGTAAATCTTAGTATTTTGTTTTATTATGGGTTAAGATACTTGCTCCTCTAGTAGTTAGTTGAAACAGAGGTGGACAGTAATGAAGTAAATTTACTTGAGTACTGTGCTTAAGTATAGTTTTTGAGGATCTATACTTTTACTCAAGTAATGAAGTTGAGTACTTTATCCACCACTGGTTGAAACCAAAGATTGTCTATGGAAACTGATCTTTAATAAAACAGTCAAATAAATAAAAATGTCCGTATTGGAGATGTTAATAAACATTGCACGTGCAGCACCCAATCCGAGGGCACGAAGCCACCTTGGCATCATCTCTGAATCACTGGGGGTATCCCCCTCCACATCTGAAAACGGCCTTTCTGAGCATATCTGGGCAATATTTTGATGTATAAAACACCACGCTGTTGAGATACCTTAATCCGGTTATTCTCTGTAGTTTTTCATAATTTGAGGCCCCATGCATTTGTGACAAAATGATTTATTTACAACTCTCCAGCAAACACACGTAACAATCTGAAGCACGACGGATGCCCAGCTGTTTTTACCACTGCCCAACATCGGAAGGGGAGGGCTTGTTGTGGCCGCCATTGTGATCACATGTCACTGCGCAGGGAACTCCATCTAATATTAGGCTCGTTCGAGATGAACTGCACCTCGCCTGGATTGTGTACGAGAGTGCACGGCCGCAACAGAAGGAGGGGAAACACACCTGTAGTGAAGTCAGACAGTTTGTGGCTCAGATCACGTACCATCACGCCCGAAATCCACTTCTCGCGTGTGTTGGATGTGATTTTGCAAATAAATGCATTAAACTAAATTGTAAGAACGTTTCTGTCTATGGCATGAGCGCAGTCTAAATGAGGCACTCCTCAGGAGCACACAACATCAGGCACATTCAGCTGTGATTCTTAGCTTTTATGTCTAAGTTTACACATTATAAAGGTTCAACAGCCTCTAACAGCAGATGTTATGCACAATCTCTTTAATAATACTCCACTTCACAATGAGCAGCAGGGCACAAAGTTTATCCAGGTCAAAAATGTAACTGTAAAGTTTGTATTTTACCAAAAAAGAGGCAGGGGAGGAGGAGAGTGGGGCAGAAAAGTGTTGGTGCCTTACGTTTCTGATCAGCAGTAAACTCAGATCCAATCCCCTGTCCGTTCACCGCTGACAGGTGAGAGTTTTCCCATCATGCACTGAGCCGTGCAGCCTCCGCAGTTGCTCCTGATGAACTGCGGCGGCTCAGACGCTGGTCTCGTTTGAATCTCAAAAGCTTTCGGTGACCGTCGCACTTGTGGCATCAGAGCAAGTTGGTAGCAAGTCGGACACAAATCTAAATGGCGCGCACTGCCCACAGACCAACACTGATCAAAACTGTGCAAGTCTGGCTCATCTCGAATGCGCCCATTGTGACCTACTGCGCATAACGTCACGGAAGTTTACCTCTTTCTTTTTAGATGTAAAGTAGATAAGATTTGCATCTAATGGCACTGTCGCATATCAGAACTGACTGGCTGGTATCCTTACCAGTAACTGCCCATATGAGGTACTAGCTGGGGTAAAATAACATTTGATTAGCTGGGGGAAAATGTCCGTTTACCGGTCGAAAAAAGGGGGTCACAGGAACCCTGTATAACCAATAAGGCACAAAAAGCCACAAAAAGTCTGTACTTTTTGTATCAGTACCAAGCCAGGACATATGTAAATGGCTGCATCAAGAAGGGCATCTGGTGTAAATAAATATGCCAAAAAATTATGCTATTAAGATGACTGGCTGTAGCAACCACAGAAGAGAAAAGTTGAAAGGACAGAAGTCACATAACTGGAAAGATACCTGTGTGTTCTTGTTTACATCTAATGAACAGTAGCAGTTTGCCCTTTATAATAACATTAAAGTTATTGCTTGTTGTGATGCTAACTCTGCAGTGTTCTCATATTTTGAGCACGCACGACAACATGACCCTATGGCCCACATCCAGCTGGCGTCCAGTCACAGTCAAATAATATTAGAGCTATAGGTACAAGGGCGCGAGAGCAGAGCCTAAATACTGACGAAAACACTGACGTGAGGAGGTGAGTTTCCACAGTAACAGAGACATCGAGAAGATCAGACTCTGCAGGGTCTCACTCATTAAATGTTGTGAGACAAGGATTTTAACATTATGAAGCACTTGACTTACTCTCAAAGATGATATGTATTGTGGTTTTAAGAAACTTTTTTTTTTTTTTAACCACATACACAGATAAAGTTCAGAGAGAGCAGACTTCCACCAAGGCCCTATCTATAGTAAAGAAATAATGCAAAGGCCTGGACTTGAATTGGGGCTTTTCTAGTTCAGGGATAAATGGTCTATCTACACTGTATTAAAAAAAAAAAAAAAAAAGTTGTGAAAACTCAAGGCAACAGGATCCCTCAAGATTTTGAAGTTTTGGGGCCAACTCAAAATTTCAACATATGTATATTTTTTTTGTTCAATTTAATGATCGTATGTCTAAAAACTTTCAATTTTAAGTTTTACTCACAATCTTAAACTCATCAGTATTGATTTAACTCATCTTACAGCCAACTGACTATCCACTGATCAGAAAAAAGTATTAATATTGATAATAATAAAAACTTAATATACTAAATGTAACCAAAAAAGTAAATACATTTTAACGACTTTTTCTGAACAATGAATAGTAAGTTGGCCGTAAGAGGAGTTAAAAAATAATGAAAGTTTTGAGAGAAATGAATGTTAAATTAGGTGATTAAAAAAACAAAAAAAACATTGCTTCTTTGACTGACCCCTTGTGGCTGGAGATCATATCTCACAATGACACAATCCTTAAAAAAAATCCTGGATCCAGACCGTGATAACTTCTTTCTTGGCCCATCACTAACCACTTTCTGAAAAAGTAATTAAAATATTAACATTTTTTGAGCATTAATTGAAGTAATGGAAACAGGATTAATTCAGTTGCAATCCAGTGTACTCAGTGTGCCAGTCCCAAGCCCAGATAAATGGAGAGGTTTGTGTCAAAAAGGGCATCTGACAAAAAAACAAAAAAACAAAACTATGCTATTAATACAAGACAGATAATTTGCAGGAAGGGAAAAGCCAAAGCCAAGCCAAAAAAAGATCTAAGTCTAAGAAGCTCGGCTAAACTCTAAGATGCAGCATTGTGCGTGTTTGTGTCCTCACACGACTCACATTTTGTTAAATATACATTATAATTGCTCGAACGGCCTGTCCAGGAGGCAGCATGCAAACCCGGGCTGCTCAGCACATTACTGCACATTTAGTGATGAGTCTGCACACTAGGTGAGGTGGATAATTTGTGTGATAGTCCATAAAGGATGCGTGTGTGGAGCTCTAGGTCACTAGGTTCTTTTTACTGCAGAAAGAAATGCACTAATTCAATGCTAATTCAGCCATTTTGAGATCCAGACAAACTGCGCTACTGCTTTCCCTAATATGCCCTGAATAGTTTAACCTCAATAGTATATATTTTACTGCATGAGATGAGAATATTACTGGCTATTCATTGAGCGTAACAAAGATCATTCATAATTTATCAAGAGCAAATTACCTTTTATTGATTATGGTCGCATACATCTTTAACACATTACCAAATCAATATTATAACAGTGTTAAAGTGTGTGTGAATGGTAGTTTGCCTAATTAGGTTCATTAAATGTGAAAGGCTAATTAGGTTTCGGAGAGAAATTCCTGCCTTTGAGAGAAATATTAGCTGCCTCTGGTTTAGCTTTAATTGCTTTGTGTTGAGTCAAGGTAGTCACCAAATTACAGATAGTGCTACTGGTATTAGTCTTCAGTTCTTAAGCACAGGGTTTTAGATCCTTTTTAGATCAATGGAAAAATGATACCAGATTATTGTACTGGTCTTACTGTACCAGAAGTATGTCGGTTGCTGTTGGGTAGACACAGGTACTACAAGCTACTGTCACTATAAAAGATAAATTAGTAATTAGTGAAGTGAGGGTTAATTCCTCTGTCTGTCATGCAGGAGACTGTTAGGAAGGGCATCTGGCAGAAAAACCTCTAGATCATATTTTTAAAATGTATGATAACAATATGAATGATGATATAAATTAACTTTATAAGCACAAACTATGGCGTTTAATTCAAAGACATACGGTTTACCCTGAGCTCACGTGTAGAGATGAGACGTTTGAATCTTTTAACCAGCCGCGAACAAGTCAATTCAGAGGTTTGTTTTTTTTTACTCTTGTATCAATATGAACGAACTCTTTTTTTCTTTGCCAACTGTGAAAAAAACTCATAAGAAAAAGTAGAAGAACTGAAGCTCAGGAAAGAGTCAGAAACAGAAAGAGATAGAAGCGTGAAGAGAGAGGAGCATAGTCTCTGAGCGCCTACACGTGTGTGCATGAAAGTTTATTGTTGCCTGCTTAATTTTAACTGACATTTTTGCATGAACATATGTCAAGGTAGCTATATTTTGCACATTTAATAAATCCTAAATGGTGGTCCCACTCTCTGCAGAGATATATGACATCACCATTAGAGAATTTAGTTCACACATGAAAATTTTATCACCACCAAGACAATAATAATGTATTATATTAAATATCATCCCAGTGTTTATTTTCTGGATGAACTGAATGACTTTTTAAAATGGGTTGGGGTTTGGTAAATCCAAAAATGAGCCAGTCTTTTAAATGGCTCTTAGAAATGAACGGATCCCAAAGATTCTGCTCCCGTTAAAGACCCATAAATCCCATCTCTACTCACGTGTGCCTTTCTCTTCTTCCCCTCACTGACAGCAAGTTGTGAAATAAAGCACTAAATGTGTCTCATTAGCTAAATACTCAGCATTTTCACTCGTGTTAAAAAGCATGTGCATTCCACAGAAGAAGGGCAAGGTAACTATGGAGACTTTTTGCCGTGGCGGCCAATATTCAGGCGTGGTGGACTGAACAGCTTTTTCACCTCATTTATATTGCAAGATTTAATTTTCATATCGCTGCAAAAAATATACTGGTATTATCATGAGTGATTTGATATGGCACAGCTCTAATAATAGCATTATGTTACATTCCATTATATATTTCAAAGCTCAAACATCTCACATTTGGTAAATCCGACCCCTGACCAGAATTACCCTCACTCTTCAGCTCTAAAATAAGAACAGCATTGAAGCTCTAACCAGGGCTAAAAAGTTGGAATAAAGTACAATAAAATAGTTGGTCAAACAAGTGATTTTGACAGTAAAAAGCAGCGTTATTCTACAAAGTCATGCAGAATTTGTTTGAAAAAAGAAGCATGGCAGTATGGCAGAATCGCATTATTCCTCTATACGTGCTTTGATAGATAAAGTAGACCGACTAGAATACATTTGTGATTCAGGCTGCTTTGAATTCTGCCTTTATACCAGCAGCACACGTCATTTTTTGCTTTTTCTTTAATAATACTATTGTCGAGCTGCTAGGGTGGCTTATGTGTGAACTATAGGCATCCTTGCATGTGAAGCAAATATACTTGTACTTCTGCCTTACTTGTATTATGAACACAGCTGTGCCTCTGCAGCTTAAATAACGCGGGCCGGATGATCATGACGCGGATGGATTGTAAATAGTCTAGGGGGGTGATAAATTTGTCAGGGCTTGGACACAGATAGGGGGACATTACCTTCAGAGGGAGCATATTTCACCTTTCCCTGGGGCTGATGAAACGCAGAGCACAGGGCAACACCGCATCTGTAAGTGAGGCCTTCTTTATGGCCTGATTAAGTCATCTGATGCGAGCTATAGAGCCAGGCGTATACAGCTTTATTTCACCTCCCGTAGTGGTGCGGCTGTAATCATCCAGGAAGGACTGAGAAGGTAAAACAGCACTGGAATAGGCCCTGTAATATGACGGGAGAAGTCATTACCACTTCGCCTTTTTATCTCAGGCTATTGCCATTTTGTTGAAAACTATTAGTGCTGAGTAAAAGCAGATTCCTTAAGCATTCACAGTCACATTATTGCTGTGGTGATGTTGGTTATATTTAAAACGTGTCAAAAAATGACATGTAATCAAGCCACAAGGGGCTCACAAGTCAGGGTACTGTTTGTGCTAGTTCCAAGCCTGCATGAATGGAGGTGGGTTGTTGGAAAAAGGATATCCAGCATAAAACTTATGCCTAATCTACATGGAGGACACCAAAACACAACCAGACAGACTCAATCATAAAGAATATGAGAGGCTTAAATACAGTATTTTTTAATAGAAATTTAATTCATAGTTTTTAGTAAAATGCTGTGCAATTTTTTTTTTTTTTTTTTTTTTTTTTGAGATTTTATAGAAAGTGAATTAAAATTTTATATTTTGCAGTACATAAGTTGGTTTACAGCCCATTCTGGTGCAGCAGGATTAGATACTCAACAATCAACTCTGTACTCAAGTAAAAGTACTGTAACTTGAAAATATTATTTCAGTTAAAGTTTGGTACTACTACCAAAAAGTTACTTGAGAAACCCCTATTACTACCACTGTACTTAATGTCTGTGAAAACTCTTAGGCTACGATTACACTGCAGCTAAAAGTGGCTCAAATCTGACTTTTTTGCCTATATGTGACCCGTATTTGATTTTTACGTGACAGTGTGAACAGCACAAATCAGAGTTTTTCAAATGCGAACCATGTGAATCACCATAAGAAATCAGGATTGAGAAGTGCTGTTGACAGATGTGTTCAAATATTTTCCACAATATCCTGAAAGTATGGATAAACTGTCAGTGAAGCCTCTTACATCACAATCCCAGTGCTCCAGGCTCTGTCATGTCTTTTTTGGATATGCAGGTCACTTTAGGGCCAGAATTGGTTCACACACGAGACTCATGGAAGTCACATTAAAAATGTAAGGTGAACTAGCCTGGCTTGCCATACCCACTTCCTTTCTTAGTGAAGGAAGTGGGTATGGTAACGCTCCATAAGCCAATGATTTCTCTGAACCAATCAGAGCGGGGCATTAGAAGCTGCGTTACACTCTGCGCCTGAAACGTTTTTTTGGTGGAGGCTACGCAGAGGCTAATGGAGGGATAGTTTCGTAACTTGTTTTGCTTCTGTGACCAAGACAGTCACTTTTGCAAAAAAGTTCCAGTCATTGTGTCTCCATTGTCCACTGTGTTGAAGCAACAGACGAGAGAGCCAGCAAGAAAGGCTAAAAACGAGAGCTGTAACGGGACGATTTGCGGACTTCTGACAAAGCGGGTGAGTATTTTTACACTCCCTTCACTCCTTAAAGGTGTCCTACAGTTCTCGAGCTTCAAAATAGTCTTTATTTTATAAAAAAAAAATTACCTTATATTCACAGAGATAGGACTGCTAAAACTCCAAAAAAATAACATGTATTTTATTCAGTTTACTTGGTTAGTGAAGCTCGCTCTTCACGCGGACTTGCACGAGACATTTCTCCCAATATCTGAGCTGTAATTTTATTTAAAAAAATAAAAATAAAAATCATACAACATAGGTTCAGAGGTCCTGGTTAAAGTTTGGGAAGTCTTTTCTGCCCACAGTGCAGTAAGACTGCAGGCTGAAGGCCGTGTGTGTGACCTGTGTCTGCTTCCTCCACTAAAAGAGGGACACAAAATGTAAGCAGGTACAAAGCTTATGTTACGCCACTGTAGTCCACCAGCCCCTATTAGTTACTAAAGCAGTCTCTGTTAAAATGTAGTTAAGGCTTATTATAAACTATGTTTTGTCTTGAGAGGTAAAATCATAAACTGCACCCATAATATCCATCTAAAATATAAATTACACCTTTGAATTGTTTTTTTTTTTTTTTTGTGAGATTGACATATTCTAGTTGTGTGTTTTGTCTTTCAGGTACACATCCATCTGGACACTGGAGTTCACCTGTACTGACTCTGGGTGTTTCTCAAAGCCCAGGTACCTTGCCTTGCCTTGAAAGCCACTTCCTTCTAATCCAAGGCAAGTGTCCTGCCTTGGTTCAAATAAACAGCTAATGCAACAGACTTCAGAGTGAATGAGGAGCGTCACCACAGTCACAGCTCCTGACTGGTTTTAGTGTCATTTTTTCAGATATACTTGTGAAATCTTTACATGTGGATTATATTAATACAATACTTAAATATTTATCACTTATTTAGTCTTTTATAAACAGAGAGGGGGGAGTTCACCTGGGGTGGCGGGTCACATTTTAGTGGGGGGGCACTAAGGGGGAGAAATCTTTTTTGAGGGAGGGGGTCACCTTGGAAGGAAGTAAACTTTATGTTTTATTTATTTATTTCGGAGGGATGACGAGGGGGGGTGGGGGGGGGGCTTTTTGGAGGGCATGGGGGGGCACCTAAGATGGGTTTCTTTTGTGGGGGGGGCACCTTTTTTGTGTGTGTGTGCTACATTTTAGCTTATAAATAATCTCAAATTTGCTAAATAAGCTTTTAAAAGTAATACATGCCCATGGCCTGCCATTTTTTCAAAAAAGCTGCAGTGCACTGCGAGTGATTTTGGCCGATGCAAGGCAGCAAAGGATCCACTGATGTATCCTTGTTAGCCAAACGGAGGACACCTGCCTGGGAAGGACATGAACATTGTACAACATGTAATGTAAAGACGTCATCTGGATTTGATTTTTAAAGTTGAAGACGTTTCACTTTCGTCCAAGAGGCTTTGTCTATTCTGAAATTGAACAGGTGAGAGAGCTGGTTTATATGCTCCTAGGAGAGAGGAGTTTTTGACCTGAAACTAAATTCCATTGGACTTTTAATCAACTCATAAAAGTCAGTATTACAAAATGATCACAACTTGTCTTATTTATTGTTATAAATGCTTTGTTAGTATTTTAATATTACAACACCCTAAATCATGTTCAAACCACTCTACAAAATCTCTCTGATTGCAAATGAAAAGACTGTTGTTTCAGACTTTGGCTCCTGTGAAGCAAACTAAACAAGTCAATGTTGTGGTACTTGTTACAAACTGTCAGGTAACAACATGCTTAATCAATTTATGTTATAACAGTGCATTTGTAGCCTCCCACAAACACATTTCTCAGATATTTACCCCAGAAGGCTGTACATATTAAAGTAAGCAGAGGCTCAAATGATTGAAGATGTATTCACAGCCATTCATCACAGTGCAGAGATGAGAAGCATCATATTACTATAATGCACCTTCCTCTTATGAAAAGTTAAAAAAATCAATAGTTTTTGAATAATACTGGAGGCGATATCGAGTTCTCATCCTGTAATGCATGGAGTACGTGTGATCAAAACGAGTGCACTTTACATGCGGCGGGGACTTGGTAAAAGAAATGTCCCCAGTTTTGTGTTCGTGGAAGTGGTGTGTGTTTCTTTTTGTTTCTATTTGTATGTGTGTGTGTACCATTAGCAAGCCAGCAGCACTTTGGCCCCCAGCCGGTGTGTCCAGACTCGCAGGCTCCCGACAACAAGGGGCCAGATGGAGCAAAAATACCATCGGAGTATTTACAGCACAGTTAACCCTTTAGCCAATAGAGCTGGTGGCGAGTATGACAGATATTAGCTTTACAAAACAATTTATGTCCTTGTCGGTGGCAATGATAAAAGCTCTTTTGTTCATGTGGCCCTTAATCAAAGGTGACATGAAAAAGGTGGGTGCACTCACTGTAATGTCAACAATGATTTGTACGCTGTTAATCATAAACGCACATGTATGAAGCTGTGCTCTGTAGCTATGCAAAGCTAATGCTAACTTGATGTGAATACCAAGCACATATAATACAACATTCCTTATTTTCTTATTCCAATTTCAGTGAGAAGCAGATTTGCTACAACACCTATGCTAACACAAAAAGTTGCTAATAGATACAGTCACGTTACACCATAGCAGGGGCTGGCATGGAGGAAAACAAACGTCTATGCTTTGCACCTGCTTGGAAATACTGCTTGTTATTATTTTTCTGGAGGATTTTTTGCATATTAAGCAGTCTAAAAACAAGTCATGTATAAAAAGAAGTCCTTAATGGTGTTATGACATGATTAAGAACGTCACTTAGAAAATTAGATCAGCTATTCCCAAGGTCAAGAGAGTCGCAGCCCCTATAAATTTCCAAAATACTTCCCTCTAAATACTCTATTCAAAAGCCTGGCATGTTTTTTTCCATATATTTCTATAAAAAGGTTACATAAAATACTGACTGTTGGTTAAAAATAGTTTTCAAGTAATATTTTTAAACAAGCATATAACAAACTTAATTTTTCTTAAGTACTTACTATAGACAGCCTCCCTGCAGTACCTTCGCGGACCACCAGGGGCCCCAGACCCCACTCTGGGAACCACTGAATTAGATGAATTGTGGTCTGTGCAGGGACAGCTGGTATCAATGGGTTAGGTGAGCTAAACCCTCCCTGCCATTTTCTAAGACAAAACGCACTTTGTCGTTATAGTAAATTAATTTGTAATTTTGAATAATCCTATATGTGTCTATATATATGTAATTATATTTTTGTATTGCATGCTCACTATTGTTTTTGTTTTAAAATAACGGGAAAAAAGGGCTATTTTTTAGTAGCCCAAGACCCCGTTACATTAATGTAGTGATTGACAGGCGTGAGTCCCGCCCCCGTTCATATCTACAGCATTAAAGGCTTAAGGGCTAGATTTGTTTAGCCCAGAGAGTTGGATTTGGCCTCTCACAGAGCACGCACAGGTACTTCTGTTCTTTTGAGTGACAATGGCAGCACTAATAACAAGCTACAGACCAAAGTTGTTTATCAATACTAATCTAAAGCAGCACGAACTTGGCAGGATTTTTTTAAGACACTGAAATAAACTTAAATAGCCAATACAACTCACCTGAACGCATTGGCTGTGTTTTCAATCAGACATTACATAAAAACCACCAGACTTCAGTGACAGAGTGATTAATGTGTTTTATTAGCACGTTTACCTTGTTAAAAGAATAGAGATGTGTCATTTATAATAAGATAACTCACACATTTTTCCACCTCCCTTACAAAACATGACATGTATTTCTAGGCTAATGAAACAGCTTTCTGCATTTTATGTTATTGTTAGCCTATTTTGCCATTGTTAGATGACAAATATTTGGATAAAACAGTGGGATAAGGTGCTGTTGTGAATTGTCTGAATTGGTTTATAATTGTTGAGTAGTACCTTGAAATTATGTGCAAGTGTTTGTGTGATAACTTGGCATTAAATACTATTCTCTTGGTGTGGAAGTTGACCATTTGCTGTCCATGGCCTGGTGTTACTACTGTGTAGTGTACGCTATTATCACTGCAATAGCCCATCCGCCCAGAGTCACCACCAGCCGTCACTGGGTCTGTGTATTAGATTAGCATGTTGTAGGTGACTGACATTAGCTAGAGATTTATTTTATGCACAAATCCAGACAGTTGGACCACTCTGTCCTCCTATGTCTATGTGTCTTTATTAGGTAAAATATATAACTTTAAGCAGAACTCAGAAACCTTTTACCTTAAATGAATAGCTTTGGAGTCTGTGTGATGGTTAAATGAGTTTTTGTGTTCTGAAATTAGCACTTGCAAGTAAAGGTCGCCAACTCGGTGTCAGGGAAGTCTCGGGTCTTGTGGGAAAGCGCCACATCACAGTTAGCCAAACAAAAAGGTAGCAATGGCTTTATTTCTTCATTTTGGTAAGGCAGAGTGGCCAAATGGCAGGAAAAAAAAAAAACTGTTACATGGATGGGAAAACAAAAGAAAAACCGAGCAAGGGATCACAAAAGGAGTCAACTGGGCTGTTGAGTATTTACGGTAGTGCTTTACTCCAAAATGTAGGGGGAGCTCTATAGAGGAAAATAAGGCTAAACAGCAAAGAAACTAGCAAAGTTACTGAGTTCCGCTTTAAATCCTGCATTTGTTGGTGAATTTGCTGAACAAACGACAGAGCAACTTTTCTGCATTGTCATGAATGGTTCACCCACAGGAGAATCTGAAATGATGTTTTGTGGGCGTTCCCACAGTTGCCAGCTGTAAGTATATTTTGGCAGGTGTGTGTGTTTTTGCTTTCAGTGCACATTATACAGATACCAAGTTATTTTTCTTTTATATTCTCACAATCTTTATGGCACATTGTATTTACAATTTTGGGCCCTCACCCATCAGTTTAGGATCATTGGTTAGTAGTTAGGTGGAGTCTTTCTAATAACTTGAGTTGGTCACAAGAAAACTCTTGATGCACCCAGAGGCCATTAGTGGCAATACACTGTGAAAACGTGCCCTACGATTAAACTGATAATGTGTAAATAGCTGTATCCCGCTTCAGAACCATAGTAGCTGGAATAGGCTACCACATGAGCCACCACACGCACAGCCTCAAAATAATTAAATATACAATCTCTAAATCATTTGGGTAAGTCTTTTTAGTCGGTAAAGATGCTGAAAAGCGTGCCTCAATATTGGACTACATTTTCATATGCTTTAAATATTAACATCCAACAGTTTACATAGGGATGCATACTTACAAATCTAAACTTACACTCAACCATCAAAGAGCTGTTTATGTTTGTATCTGAAAACAATGCAGGGTCAGAAATCTTTTCCCGCTGTACCTTTTGGCAGTGGAGAGCAGATGGTGATGTAAAGTCATACGACAGACCTGCCTGTGTTTTCAAATGGGGAAATAGTTTACAGCACATAGCCCAAAATCATCTTAGAACCACCCCCTTTATGTTTTCATCTGATTGTCTTTCTTTCTGTCACTCTCCTTCTTTCGCCTCACTTTGCTGTTTTGCTTATTATCATCTCGGTACATGCCAGACTTCATCTAATCCTTCTGCCTCCCTTCCTCTCTGCGTTTTAGCCCTGAATGAGATCCTGCGCTTAACCAACACACTCCAAAGAAAAACAGAATTTAGTTTCATATGCAATAACTATGGCTATATTTCAGCCTCAACAAGCCAGAACGTTAACGGCAGTGCAAGTAGGTGTAGCAAACACACAGGGGTGCATGACAAAAGGCTTCGGAAATGGCACCACAGGAATGACAGAGCAGAACGTCTCACTCTGCAGTCTTCCATTCAACAGTGTTAAAGGTAATCTTAGAACAGACACTTTTTTATTTTAGAAATGCTGGTCTCACTTTAATCCCATTAAACAATGCATGAATTGATTTCACTTTTCTTCCATTCTCTGTGTAAGCAAACATAGCCAGCACTAAAACAGCAACTTTCTATATATTACTGGCATTCATGTTAACAAGTGATGTAGACTAGCCTTAACCTGAATGCATTAAGGCAGTGTTTCCCAACCAGGGGTACGGGGACCCCTAGGGGTATGCGAGCACATTGCAGGGGGAATGGAGTTATATGATCATTTGTAGTGCATTTATATATTTGGCTTTGAAAGACTAAAATTAACCTAAATCAAGGGAATGCAATACTAAAGAAAGACTAAACCAGGGCTAAAACCAGAACTAAAACCAGGAATAAACCCAGGAATAAACCAGGACAAAACTACAAACAAACCAGGTCTAAACCCAGTCTAAACCAGGACTAAACAAGGTCTAACACCAGGACCAAACCAGGAAAAACTAGGAACAAACCAGGTCTAAACCCAGTCTAAACCAGGGCTAAACAAGGTCTAAACCAGGAATAAACCAGGTTTAAAACCAGGACTAAACCAGGAATAAACCAGGACAAAACTAGGAACAAACCAGGACTAAACAAGATCTAAACCAGAACTAAAAGAGGACTAAGCTGGGTCCAAACCAGGACAAAACCAGGACTAACCCAGGGCTACATCAAAGGAATGAAACACTAAAGAAGTACTAAACCAGGTATAAGCCAGGACAAAACTAGGAACAAACCAGGTCTTTAAACCAGGTCTAAACCCAGTCTAAACCAGGACTAAGCCACGTCCAAATGAGGACTAAACCAAGATTAAGCCAGTTCCAAACCGGAACTAAAGCAGGTACTGGGGGTACACAAGACCAAAAAGGTTGGGAACCACTGCATTAAGGTCTTGTGTTTTCACGAATTATTCCTATGCTGTGCTACATGCAGTTTAGTCTATTTTTAAGGGAACCACATCTGATCTCTGAAGCCACATTTCTAAAGGCTGATTAGTAAAACATTCAAATCTATGTTGTCAGTAAATTAAGATTTTGTAAACCTGCAAAGGTAACATAACAGCTCTTCAAGATGCTAAGATGTTTTAGGGCTTTCAACAGCTTTTATAACAGACTACAAGTAGAAACTAATAATATAATAGGGAGAAAAACAATAAGGATTAAAACCCATAAACTCACTGATGTAGTTGTAGCAAGAGAGCCTCGAAGGCGCTGTGTGCTTTGATTTCTTTTTCAGAACTAACAGTCTTGTATGATGTATTTTGGGTGATCTGACACTTTAGTTCAAGGAGCAGAGGAAACACTGAGATCTCACATTTGTATTCTTTGTTGTGCCCTATTTCCTACAGATGCAAAGCCAAACTAAAGTCCGTGTCCTGTTTTGCCACATTATGGCAGGCAGGAAATCTTTCTCATTGCGGCTCCCCCGGTGGCCCGGTGGACGGTTTAATTTTGTTGAAGTCTTGGCAGATTACTGCTTCCTTACTACTGCTGTCGTGAAGCATGCGGCCCAGGCAGGCTGAGCGTACGGAGTGAGCACATTGATAAGGACAGCTGCTCTCTGAGATTTCCCTGGAGAGAACAGTGAGACAGGGCTGGCAACAACACGTCGGACGTCAGGTGAAAACACGGGACCGCCCCGGTTAGAGCCCACCGACTGGCATTCAAGTCCTCTTATTATCTGATAGGCAGCTTACGGGGCAGGAGACCATCAACTGGTGCAGGTGGGATGACGGGGCTTAGGGGGTGCATCCTGATTGGATTCACTGGCCCAAGCACAAAAAGATCAGCAAGCAGATTGATAAAAGAAAAATAAGTCTTCCCCACTGGAATTATTACAGAAAAAAACATTAAAAATAGTTCCCTCTTCACAGCGGAGCTCCTGAACTTCAAAAGACAGGCAACAGAGACAAAAGAACAAAAAAGTATTGATAACAATAGCTTTTATGACGAGCCCTATTATACATCAACAGCACAGACCATGAATTTATTTAGTCCAACTTTACATGAGAAAGTACATATTTTAATAGGCTCATTGGGGAACAGTTTGTTCAACAATAAAAGCAGTAAAATGACACTTATTTCAATGGGTCCATGTTTGAGGGCATTCCCCAGGGCATGGGCAAGCTTCAACCATTTATCTTAAACTCTCATTTCCATCTCGCTTTTATGTTTACTCAAAACAAAGAACTTTAAACCAAATAGATTTCCATAAAACAGCGAGGAGCGCGGCATCCTGGAAACCATGGACACTTTCCTTTTTTATTGTGAGAGCCAGGCAGCAGCATGGGCACCACCATTGCTCTTTCCCAGCATCCCACTGGGCTTCCTTGACAGAAGTAGGGAGGCAGTGACTTTGATGAGAAAACATTCCCCCCTCCGCGCGAGTGTTCAGAGATAGAGGAAAGTTGGCAGCGCGTTTATGAGCATGCGTGTGCGTCCTGTGAGTTGTGAGGACGCACACTTTTGAACAGGTTGTCTTTGAAAAATGGCTGCCGTCATGAATCCTAACCATCTGTTTGTCTTTATGTGTGATGGCTGTTTGGCAGTGATGGGAATGCTGATCTGTCGTCACCTACATCACAAGTTCATCGCCACGGAGCGCTCCTGTTGGATATGGTGAAGAGTTTATCCGAGTTGTACCAGGAGCTTATTACTAACACTTCTGGATAGTGGAAGGAAGCCAAAGTACTTAAAGTCTATTTTAATTTCAGTAGATGTCAGTCTAAGTATTAATAAAGATGCCTACCCCTTATTATTATATTATAAGGCCTTTGTGACGTTTAGATGTTTGCCCTAGCCCTAAAAGTCAATTAATAACAATGAACTTAACCAGCTTTTATACATGTGTGCTTTATTAGGATTGATGTTTTGGTATTCCTGTGCGTGTGCCTCTATTTGTCACTATCAGATGTTGTTTAAATGCATTATCAAACGTGGTTTTAAATAGCTTTAAAGCTTAATCAAACAGAGTGCACAAAAACAACATCAAAGTAACAAGTGCTTCTGAGACTGCAAATTAGACGCTGGATTTCAAACAGTTGCTACATTAAACGCTGGTGATAATTACTCGAGACAAAGGCATCAAATATAGTAAAAGTGACGCAACAATAGCGTGTTATCTGGACAATATGACCGCTGATTAACATATACACCTGAAGTCACCCATAGCTCACAGTGATGAGCAGCCATGGAGCGGCAGCACAGTGGCATGAAGGAGTAATCTTCCTGCAGTTTTTATTACAGTGAGGAATGGCTGCTCATTAGTGTCTCACCAGGGACGGTTTGGGCTTACGTGATGAAGCTTTTTCATGCAAAATGGATCCATGACATGCTCCAGTGTCCAAATGTTACCAGTGGTACAAGTGTGTTAAGAAGCCTTGTTTACAAGCTGTGATGTCTCAGCATTGGGAACAAGTTATGGCCACAGATGTTGTAGTAAAGTACCAGTGATTTAGGGCAAAAGTAAACATGTTGGACCTTTTTCTTTTTTTTTTTTTTTTTTAACAATTCTAACCTCCTTTTTATCAGCTGCTAAAATGTGAGAAAATGCCTCAGCGATAGTAAAGTACTGAATATGGACAATCAAAATCCAGCCACAAGGGGTCGCAAGCCAGTGTACACTGTGCCAGTCCCAAGCAGGGTTAAACAGAGAGGGTTGCATCAGCAAGGACATCCAGGGAAAAATCTTTGCACACTAGAGAGGCAGGTGATTTGCTGAAGTAATCTTGAATGAAAAAAGCTTAAAGGAAGTAAGAAGTGTTGTCAATGAAAAAGTGTTTATCTACTGTAAAAGGTGAAATCAAATTAATTTCCAGTAGCGTGAACAACAACAATAAAACGCTTAACCAACTCATAAAAAAACTTGGACATGCAGACTTCAGATGTTTGCTCGCTGTTTTAAAAAAAACAAACATATATTGATGCAAGACATTCAGTTGTTAAAAATAGTACAGTACCACTGAGGAGTGCCTTATCCAAACTTTTCAATAGACTCCTATGGATGGTATATGGATAGATGTGCTTATGTGACACACACAGTCAAAGAGAAAATAGTATCCTGGCTGTATTTACGAGTGCCTTATAAGTTATTTCTGGCTCCTTACCTTGCCTTAAGATGTTCTATTTCTCGATCTCTTGAGCATACAACATAAAAACACAGCCACACATAGAAGATGGTACAAAATTGGTACTCAGTGGAGTACATATTTTTGATTTTTTTCATATCTTCAAAGGTCTCTCTGGATCAAAACCTGTGATTGGGCCCTTCATGCCACCAGAATGATTTTTATTTTTGGTATCACTACATTATTTCACTACATGCAGTAACTCTGGTTTCTTTGGCAACTGCATGTGTTGCTGCCCACACAATGAACCAGTTTTCAGAGTAAAGTCATCTCAGGTAAGCGGGGCTTCACATACATATTGTTAATACCAATTTTAAAATGTAAAGATAAACAGGGTGTACACAGTGGCAGAGTGGTTAGCACTGTTACTTCTAAGCTTAGCATGCACTTTCACTGTTGATATAACTATGAATCTAAATTGTCTATCAGTGTATCTACCCCACCTCAGGCCCAAAGTTGCAGGGATAGTCTCCATGTATAATTTTTAATGGAAATAATCAAATGAATTACTGCAATATAGTGTGGCATTTAGACATTTATCGTAGGGAGTGCAATCATGCAAACATGTTTATTCAGATTTAAATGCTTTAAAAAAAAAAAACTGATGGGAGCATGAGCAGACAGCGAGCATCAGAAACAAAGTAAATCTTGTACATGTTCATCGAAGAGCAGAGTGAATTTTATTTTGCTAGAGTGACTTCAATTCTATGGAGGACCGTGAGCGCCACGCGAAAAGGAATAATGCTTTTATTAAAAGAGTTTTTAAAAGAGCCTTTAATAAATAGATTACTAAATGCTTTTATTAAAAGAGTTTTTAAAAGTTTATTTAATAAAGAGATTACTAAATAGATTACTAAAAGTTTTTAAAAGAGCACTTAATAAATGGATTACCAAATAGTTTTATTAAAAGAGTGTTTAAAAGAGCATTTAATATTTGGATTACTAAATGCTTTTATTAAAAGAGTTTTTAAAAGAGCCTTTAATAAATGGATTACTAAATGGTTTTATTAAAAAAAGGATTAATAGCGTTATTCATTAATCCATTCAGGAAACTGATTTCTAAATGTATTTACAAAACCTTTTCGGAAAAGCATTTGCAAAACGTATTAGCTTCTCCGATTAGCTTTTCCTATTAGCTTTTCCGTGGCGTTCCTGGTCCTCCTGGCTAAAGTTAAATAAAAGAAAAAGGAAAGCGATGTGACGAGCTCTGTGATTGGTCAGAGCTACACACGCTCTGATTGGCCAGAAAACAGGGGTTATGCGCTAACTACTTCTGCATTCAGTTAAAGTCAATGATCCACTTCCGGTCACAGCTTGTAAGCGAGCAGCTGGACAAGGGCAGCTTCAAAAAACATATTTATGTCTTACACATCACAAAATAAAATCACCAAACTAACGCTGCAATGGACTAACGCAATTTTATCCTTCAAACAAGGGTTTTAGCATTTGTACGCTGAGCGCGGATGCGGGATATTGTTGTGTCAATTAACTAAAGCAGTCACCCGGCGCACTTTATTTCAGCGGATATAAAGCACACAGGAACATTTCACTAAAGTATGCGACCAAAAACAGCCACAGTGTGCACAAAAACATCTGAAAATGCCACAGAAGAGCTGTGAAAGCGGCTTCAAACCAACGGTTGTAGCCTCGGAGTGTAGAAATTAATAAATACGTCAAAGTGCCTTAATAGGTGTATAATAAATTAAGACTGTGCTAAAAGGGGCTGTTGTGTTGTTTGTGATTATGTATCACGTAATTTAATTTGCTGTGTGTTTTATATCCGCAGAAATAAAGTGTGCCGGGTGACGGCTTTAGTTAATTGACAACAATATCCCGCCTCTGCGCTCAGCGACTAGTGAAATATTTAACACACAAATGCTAAAACCCTTGTTTGAAGGATAAAACCGCGTTAGTCTGGTGATTTTATTTAGCGATGTGTATGACATAAATATGTTTTTTGAAGCTGCCCTTGTCCAGCTGCTCGCTTACAAGCTGTGACCGGAAGTGGATCATTGACTTTAGCCGAATGCAGAAGTAGTTAGCGCATAACCCCTGTTTTCTGGCCAATCAGAGCGCGTGTAGCTCTGACCAATCACAGAGCTCGTCATATCGCTTTCCTTTTTCTTTTATTTAACTTTAGCCAGGAGGACCAGGAACGCCACGGAAAAGCTAAAAGGAGAAGCTAATCGGAGAAGCTAATACATTTTGCAAATGCTTTTCCGAAAAGGTTTTGTAAATACATTTAGAAATCGGTTTCCTAAATGGATTAATGAATAACGCTATTAATCCTTCTTTTATTAAAATCATTTAGTAATCCGTTTATTAAATCCTCTTTTAAAAACTAATTTAATAAAACCATTTAGTAATCCAATTATTAAATGCTCTTTTAAACACTCTTTTAATAAAAGTATTTAGTAATCTCTTTATTAAATAAACTTATAAAAACTTTTTTAATAAAAGCATTTAGTAATCCATTTATTAAAGGCTCTTTTAAAAACTTTTAATAAAAGCATTATTCCTTCTCACGTGGCACTCACGGTCCTCCATAGAATTCTTCTTCCATGTTTTGTTGGGCTAAATTTAAGCCTGTTAAGCCTGTCCCACAGAAAAAACTATTTATCATTTATTCACTAGTATTACGGTGTATGAAAAACTCATAGGAAAAGAAACTGATATTCGGTACAAACTGGTACACTGCCCAACCCTACTGAGTCAATTTAATGACAGGTTTTGTGTCATTTTTCAAGGATGTCAATGTAAAATATTTTTTTAGTAACTTTTGGAAAACTTTGGTGATGCTCAATCGAATAAAAACAGAACTTCCTGTATTATTTTCAGTAGATTAGTATGCAAATGCTGTCGTTGGTGGCAAAGACTAACAAATGATAGAAATTGATCAACCAGGCAAAAAAATGAAATTAGTATAGTTTGTATTGAAATACTAATGGCTAAAATAGAAGTGCATGGAACATAGGACATAGCCAGTATTTAAAACGAGAACATTGTCACTGTGTTAGGCTGAAATGGGTTATCTAAGGGCACTTTAAATAGACTCTTGAACATAGTCTTGTAAATAGACACTGCACTGACAAAATATCTTCCAGACACTCTCTCCGGCTCTGGGACTGTCCTTGTTAAATAATATGTTCGCTTGTATAGAGCTGCAAGCCCATGTTTAACTAAAGAAGACATTATTAGTCTTCAAGTCTATGCTTTCGAACATCTGTGAATAAATATTGAATGGTACTTGAAGGCTGCTATATTACATGCATGTCACAGAGAGACTATTTCGGTCCTCTTCTCCATTTGACACTGATCTGGGCCATTTTATCGCAGGCGAGGGAGAGAAAGGGAGACATTAATGGAGAGTGTAATTGCAGGGCAAGGCTAAAATAGAAAGGCAGCAAAAAAAAAAAAAAAAAAAAAAAAAAGATAAAATCTGGATAAAATGGTAAAGTGCTGCTGTAAAAGATACCCACCATGAATGTGAATACATCGGCACAAAATGTTTGACAGATTGCAGCCAGGGCCCAGGGAAAATACAGCTGAGTTTGGGCTCAGTAGAAACCTCATACTTATCAGACTATGATTATTTTGGAAATGAATCAAGAGAATACAGGTAAAAGGGATGTGGTTTCAACGAGCAGTCAGTGGGAGTTAGAAAAAAATTAATAAAAAAAAATGGATGTTTCAGGGAAAATACATTCCTGTGTATATTTAATAACATTATATAGTCACGTGCAGAGGTCGACCAGTATGTTTTTTTTTCTTTTTATAGACAATCGATTTTAAAATTCAGAGCAGCCAAAAGGCGATAAACATTAGACCCATGTGTAGGGCCGATTTCCCTTACTTTATGAAAGAAATTCATTCAATATAGCAATTTGTTTTAGTAATGCATATTAAAATGCAATTGGACAGACAGCTAAAGATTACTTTTTTGAGAAAACCAATAAAGCCACCTCAATCAAACTTCCTGTGTAAGTAGAGCTTGGGGAGAGCTACAAAATGCATTTTGAGTTTTAGTTCTTTGAGGTTCAATGCCAGAAATTAGAAAAATCTTTTCATTGCCGTTTTGAGCTTTTCAGGCTGAGCTAAAACAATTTTGGATGTTTCCTATGAACTGCAGAGTAAGATGCCCAAACTACAAAAAGATGATTGTGGAAGCTGGGGTCCTTCACTCACAAATGGTGTGCCTGACCAAAAATCAGCCTAAAAGTGCAAGAATCACCTGACTGTTGTCTAATCATGTATAGGTGCTGTGTGTGAAAGAGCCATTGCCTTGGGAGAGACATGAGTGTCAAGTTGCTGGCACACTATATAAAGTCAACAATAATCTGCTTTGTCTTTTAAAATGACATGCATCATTGCGTAAAAGCACCTGGCACTTAGCCTTTCTCCATTTAAACTAATTTAAAGTAATTGTCCATGCGTTTGGATTGTATCGAAGATCTCTAGCTTCAAAGGCAAGCCCCATTTAGCCCGTTAGCTTCTTCGCTGTAAGCACTATCTGACTTTTACTAGTAGCAATGAGTTATTGCCCTCAGATGTCTGGTTTAATGGGCCGCAGTCAGTGAGGAGTGGTAAATAAAACATTGGTCAAAGGAATTACTATAGTTATGGTCATTACACAAGCATCCTATATTTCTTCCTGCTTTTAAACACTTGTGTGTCTCCTGTGAGTAATAGATTGGAGATTTACCACTGACTGGAAAAGCAAGTCAAGTCTAACAAATCGACGGAATGCATTATGCTAAAGTGGGTTTCCTGACTTGTTTAGCTCTAATAATGATGTTTACATTTTGCAGCAGTGGTTCTTTAAAACTGTATGCTGCCTTGTTATGATGTAGCAAAATTAAATATCAAAAGACAAAGAAGCATCTCCTGTTACCCTTTGGTGGGTCCATTGTAGTGTCCTTTTGTGATTAAAATGTGATATTGCAGAAACAGGACTGACATTTCAAAGCCCGTAAATGTCTCTGTAGAAGTGCATCAGAAAAAGTGAACCCAAGTTCAGTGATCAAAGCCGCATTAAACCTACCTGCTCCGAACGCAGTGTTGTGATTGGCCCCTGAAAGATGCTATTGTGCGACTCAAGGGATGCCACAACAAACAAAACAGTTTAGGCAAGTATTTCCTGGAGTGCACTGCTTACATTTATGGTTAATATTGTCATCTGTTACAGCACTTTACTGAGGATAATATAATACAATGCAACATACAGTACATAATGTAGAACCTAATCAGTGAAAAGACTTGATTTTCTTAATGTATCAAATGTTTTTAATTGTGTGCAACAAATAAGATGTAAAAAAGTAAATAATGACGATTAAACTGCATTACAAATATGATTCGTCCAGTGTGAACCATCGTCCAATGATATATACAGCTGATGATTTACTTTTCTTTATATTATTAAGCTATGCCAAATGATGAACACGCGACCATATACAAGAATAAGCCACTTTTTGTTGCTTTTGTTGTTGCTTTTTACTATCTTTAAACTTTGCTACATAGAGAAAAGACAAAAAAGAGGTTACGCAACCACTATCTGATAACAAAGATTAAAATCTCTGACTTTTGAGTACTACTAGTATCTAGAAAACCATTATCTAAAGATGACCAAAAACTAAAAACATGGAGATTCTCGACATGTATAATTAGTGGAGCAAAGTAACAGTCTGCATCTTAATTCTAATATCTGTTCAGAGTTCATAAAGCTGCACAAAACTGCACTCATTTTTTACTATGAGTAGTAATAATGCCAGAAAAGTCATGTCTGTGTAAAAAAAAAAAAAAATGCTGCTACATTTGATGACATTCAGTTGGTTTTATCGATACAGTGTAACCTTTAGAAAACACTGTACAGTAACTGATTTATAGTATAGCAAGAAATATAAAAATAGATGTAAACATGCAACTACTAAGCATATCCACCATACACATTATTGTCCAATGTCGACCAAAGTGTGAAGCCCCTTGCAACAATCCCCCTTGAATTAGATTTCACTCTGGACATAATCTCTTTACTCGTGTTATTTTGTTGTGGAGGAGCTTGTGCATGACGTGGCTTAATCCCGGTGCCTGTATGGGCCGAGGCTGTCCTTTGATCAAGTCCTGTTTGATGAGAGATATCGACAGACCATCTCGGACACACACCGGCCCACCAGCAGCACCTCTCCCCCCTCCTCTCTCCTCTCTCCCTCTCTCTCTGCCCTGTTCGCCGCTACACTTGTTGACATTGATGAGATTAAAAGAGGAGAAGATGGAAGCGTCAAATGTCGGGAAACACGGCGAGGGGGAAAAAATTGCAGTGGTAGTGGCAACTGTGGCTGGACCTTGACTTGATTTATGAGCGCACTCTATTTCGTTTTATTTCCCTCTCTCCTCTGCACCTAGCTCTCCTTGTCTCATTGTGCATGTACGCCGAAGCAATACAAACAGATATAAGGGCATGCAACTTCCTGCCACCCACACCACAAGGTTAATAATGATCTCTAGTTTGACTTTCTAAGGGGTCAAAGTAAGAGTCTTGTATGTGTAAAAGCCATTTCCCAGTTGTTCGTTGTCCCCTTCGTGGCTGTGTGACATTTAAAAAGACTAATAATGTGCTAATGATGCAGTATTTCCTTGCAGTTGCTCCACTGTCGCTGCAGAAAGAAAGGTGCTGCCAGATTTCTTTGTTTGCCCTCTGTCAAACAACTAATTAATGTCCAACAAAAAGGTGACAGAGGGGGTTATCATATCTTTGACATGCAACCCGTTTCATGTTGCTACATTACCGACAAGCTATTACCTGTAAAAGTCAGAAGGACAAAATGCGTGTCAGTGGATTAGTATGTAAATTTTACAAATGGTTTCATGCTGTACTAGTATACTGCAGTGATTTTTCTTCTTTTAATTGAACATTCTGAACTAAACTGTGTACTGCACATCTACATTTGCCCATCACAATCTAAATATACAACACAGCAAGCAAAATGGATTGTACACCTTGCTATGATTCATGACATACTGAGTCAGTATGGCACAAAAGAGAAGAGGCCTATACATATATTATCTAAATTATGCCAAATCCACACCCTGCAACACATAGCTAATAGCAAAGGGCTTGACCATAGCATTTCAACAACAAGTGTGTAATAATAAAGTTGTTCTTTTGAGACTAAATATGAGCAAGCTGCAGGTGGGTGTAGATAACATCAAAAGAAAATGTCTACCCTTTCTAAAATTTCAATAAAACTGATTATATACCTAAAAATATAATGTATTTTACTGGTCCTTGTCATCAAATACAAAAACTAATCTCACAGGACAAAATGTTGGATAAATAATAGGATATGCATTTGTTTTGTAAATAATATTTGACAAAATATAAATAATTTGTCCTTTTGAAAGACATCTTGCTTTTTTACTGGTTCTTGCTAATAAAGCAAGTTGATTATCCAATTTGTACAAGCAACTCCTGTAATGTCATATTTGAATATTGTGTCACTAAGTGCAAGCTGTTTTAATGAATTGTTCCTTTGTTGTCTTGACTGGCTGCAAAAATTCTGTCAGCTTCTAAGGTATAATAGCCCTGTGCAGCAAATTGAATTAATAGCAATCCACAATACACTATATTGCCAAAAGTATTCGCTCACCCACCCAAATAACAGAATTGAGGTGTTCCAATCACTTCCATGGCCACAGGTGTATAAAATCAAGCACCTAGGCTGCAGCTTTGTGGAAAAAGTTTGGGTCCATAAAGCATGGTCCATAAAGACATGGATGAGCAAGCTTGGTGTGGAAGAACTTCACTGGCCTGCACAGGGTCCTGACCTCAACCCGACAGAACACCTTTGGGATGAATTAGAGCAAACACTGCGAGCCAGGCCTTCTCATCCAACATCAGTGTCTGACCTCACAAATGGAAGAAGTCAAAAATTCCCATAAACACTCCTAAACCTTGTGGAAAGCCTTCCCAGAAAAGTTGAAGCTGTTAGAGATGCAAAGTGTGGGCCGACGTCATATTAAACCCTGTGGATTAACAATGGGATGTACCTTTAGTTCATATTTGTGTAAAGGCAGTTGAGCAAATACTTTTGGAAATATAGTATATGACTTCAACATGTAATCAGTTATTTTTTGGTATTGAAATACATGTTTCAACTTTAATAAAAGGAATACTTAAAAAGGCTGACAATTGCCAAGCAGCCCGAGTACATTAGGCTGAATGAAGACAAACTGTCACTTTGAACGCACAGTGAACGCAGCAGCAGGCGCCCTCTACAGAGAAAATAATCCTCACGGTACCTCTTCCCCAACACACCAAAGTGCATTTCAAAGCTATTTTTTTCTCTATTCTCTATTTTAAGCAGATTGTCAGCCTCTGAACACCAAGGCCTGCATGCCCCTTGACTTTACTCATACCACTGTAGACCAAACAGCAGTGCAGCATTAGAAAGTACTAGACAAAACAAACTTGATCTATAAGGCCTATGCTGTTTTGTCTTCCATCCTCTTCTCTCTTTAAGCCAGAAGTAATATTATGGGTGCAATTTAATATCTGAGAGGGTGGGAGGGAGGTGGATTTTCATAATCTTATGATAAGGAAAGGGATTAAGAATAAAGAAGGGATTAATTCACTTGATCTGCCAATATGGTGGACCAACATTCTCCCCCTCGGGAAGAGATATGTTCTCCTGCTTGTACAAACCCAAGTATAACCCAATTACTATGTGAAGAAACTGGATTTGGCTGCGTTGAGTGTAGCGGAGGGGCACTGACCTGCTAATGCTGTGGTCCATTCTCACACAATAGGTCACCCGTTGACAGGACAGGAGTGACACGGCGTCTCCAGTTTTAACAAGCTGAGTGTGGGTGCTAGAGACAGAACAGGAAGCCAATTAATTATCTTGATTAGGTAAAAACCACGTGTGTGTTGCTTTGCTGTAATTACCAAGATATATAATTATGCTCATTAGACCAATGCTAATTGAGCATAGGACTGACACAAAACAGGTACAACTTGAGCAGTTACTGACATTGTGTCATTGTATGCAGAGGGAAAATAATAGAAGGAAGCTTTCACTGATAAAAAAGAAAAAATCAACATGGTCAGTAAAAAAAAAGTGCTTTTCTTTATTGTTTAGGTGAATTTTAATGAAAGAAAATAGTTACACATGGTTATTGTGTTTGTCGCTGTCATTTATTTTGGTAACATAACATGGAATATTAAGTCCTTTTAGTTTTAGAAAAAAGTGTGTTTTTATTAGAGCTGGGCAACAATAAAAAAATGTAATCGCATGATTTTTTTGCGATTAATCGCGATTAATCACAGTCTCGCTATAAAATTCAATCAATAATGTATTTGGGCTCTTCCAGCTCCTAAATGGCTCTTTATTTGATAACTTGTAGCTTTTACAGTTCAGCCAATATGTGCAGTTTTGACTTTGCCTATAGTGTATATAGCAACATTTCACACATGCTTGACACCCAAATAATAATAATAATAATAATAAAAATAATTATTTTGAGAGCACTATAGCAGATACAGCTAGGCCTATATTTTCACCTTTTTTTTTTCCTACCTTTGGAGCTGGACTTATTTTTTTCAATTCCAAAGTCTCCCCTCCTGCTGTCCCCCCTGCTGCTGCTGCTCACTTCTCTCTCCCTTATATGACTATCAAAAAAAGATATGGGAAGTAAATAACTCGCTTTTGGTCATTTTTCAAGTAAAACATCATTGATACGATCTGAAAACAGCACTTGCTGGTGCTTATAGCATTAATTAGCCGCGCGTATATTTACCATCATTAACGGTTCTAAGACTTCAGTGGTTTGTATCTCTTTGAATCCTGGGCCGATCTACAAGAAACAAACACTGTTAGGAAGCTAAAAGGAAGCTGTCCTGCCTGCCCCGCTCCCTGTCTGGTGTCACAGCTGCACTTTGCATGGAGAGAGAGAAAGAGAGACATACAAACACATGGCTGTGAACTGGCTCTTTCGTGACTGACCCATAACTTGCCTTAACGTGCTTTAAAATAATTATCAGCGTGAATTAACATGCCCAGCCCTAGTTTTTATATATTAATTGCATGGTAATGTGGTTAACTCTCTTATCCAACCACAAGCCATTGTGTCAGTCCACACCCTAGATAAAAAGAAAGGGTTGTGTCACGAAGGGCATTCAGCATAAATGCTAGGCGGCAAATAATTCGATGTAGTGACCCTACAAGGAAAATGTCTATGGTTAACTCTCATAAGGTCATGGTACAAATTCCTGTGCTGGCCGGGCTTTCCTTCTTTGCACTTGGGCATATCTGTACAGTACAGATGAATTGGTGAATTGCCCAAAATAAAACCACCAAACTTAAAGTAGCTATAATCCATAAGAGAAAAGCAATAGAAAAAGAATGAAAAGTTTGGCATTTTATCTTATCAATATACATTAAATATGCATGTACCAGTCCTGTAGAAATGCTGCAGAGTTTTAGAAGAGCAGTTTTCATTTGTTTGCCATGATCCTTTTATCCCACGGCTAATTGGACAGCCATTTCATCAACACAGGGCAGAAGTGCAGTTCACAATATTGGTATCATACATCCCATAAAAGCCCCAGTGTAAAAACACAAAGTGCTATAAAGCAGACTTTCCTAGATTACAGTGCGTTTAAGCCGTTCTGTACAGAGACGGAGCGAGACAATCATCTTTAAGCCTATTGCTTTATGAGGTTTATAATAGGCCATGATCTGTATCTGCAGTGGAGAGGGAAGATGGAGGTGATTAGGACTTGATGCTCCCTCAGGCTCGGGATTATGGTAAATATAGCGGTCGTCTCCGGGGATCATTAAAAACAGCTTCCTCATCCCCTCCGAGTGACTGCTTATGTTACTGGACCCTCCCAGGCACAACACATCACACACTGCTGCTATGGGTTTATAAGGAAATATAGTCGCCTGCACACTGCATAACACAAAAGTTTAGCATTACTGCACAGTACTGTTTAGACCAGTCCAGTCCACTAAAGACCAAATGACCACCTCTTAGTGGGAGGTACTGGACACTGGCCACCCAGACAAAATGTGTTTAGTATTTTGAAGTTGCTGCCTAAAATGAATAAAAGTAAATGGCTGTCAGACCTGTGACTAAAGGACCATAGTACAGGATGTAACTTGCCTCAGGTCCAAAGTTACTGGGGTAAGCTCCAGTCACTCAACATCCCTAACAGAAATATGCAGGAAAACAATAACTCAACGACATGTATAAAAAAATACCCCAAAAGCAAATAATGTTACACAAATCCATGTTACACAATTTATTGAACTTCTTCCACTAATTCCCATTATGGCTTTCTTCAACCAGCAACTATGGGCCTTAGGCAGGGTACACCCCGGAAAATTTAGACATAGGGTGGACACACACTGACAGACATTCACTCTCACATTGATTCATAAAAGGCAATTTACATTCGCCAATTTTTCTAATACATGTATCAGATGGTGGAAAGAAGCCAGGGCGCCTTGTGAGAATTGAAATGAAACAAAGTGAAACTGAAATTACACTATATTGTACATAAGATTTGCCTAAAATATAATTTTCTCTAAAGTAGTTCAAAGAAAGAAATTCATTGGCAAAATAAAGTTGAAGGAGACTGTATAATAAGCTGAAAAAAATGCAAACTTGCCCTAGTAATAAGACTTATTTAGCACAAATTCACTTTTCTGTATTTTATTCTTCAGGGCATCTGTGCAGTTCCCTTTTGCTAAGTGCAGAAAAATAATTGTGCATAATTAATTTAAAGTCTTCCTCGAAGTCTATCTGCAGCTCATTACGGCAGAGTAACAATTGATCCATTATAAATGTGTCTCATGGGTGAGACAACAAGTCTGCTGTTTATACTGCTAGTCTGCTGGCAGGCAGCTCTAAGCCTCACCATTCAAAACTAACTGTGAGGCCCAGCAAAATTCAGCGGGTCAATAAGGCAACTCCCACAATGAGCGAGACGGTCGAGGAGCTCCTGTGTGTCGCCCATCGCCAGGGGTCGCCCACTGGGACGTCCAAACTGGGGCTGCGACAGTCTTAGAGCTTTCACATACTTCTCACTTTTACCAGAGTCAGGCTTTGACATGACAGGGAAAAAAATAAAATAATAAGTTGGATTGTGATTTTTTTTTTTTTTTTTTTTTTTTTAAGACAGCAGTACAAAGAATCCTCAAGGCAAGTATAAAAAGAAACTAGACAATGTAATTTGTTTAAAGGTGCTTGCATATGTGCTGGGAATTAATAAGCAGCGTTAACAAGCAACCCTATGCTGTACTATGCATATTAAAACAATTAAATACTTATTACATGGAGCATTGATTCATTTCCATGGGCGGAGCAATTACAAGAGGAGTAACCAATGAGAGAAACAAAGAGCAGTAAGCAGCGCGCCATGGCACTTATGAAGAACTGTTGCCAGGTTTTCAACAGCAGTGTACGCTGTATTATTATCAACCCTGCACTGATTTCTGAACAGGAGCAACAGCAAAAGTTGTACATAGAAATGCAGAAAAGTCAGTTTGTTGTAATGCAGTCATTACATTGGGCATCAGCAGGAGTTTACTGTTGTTAAAATGGCAACAAACTCACATAGAGGACTGAACAACAACACAGACTTCAGCAGAATCAGATTTTAATGTCACACATTTTGTGGCGGAGAAATGCTCCAGTAATAGTGGGAAATTTAGTTATAAAGCAGGTAAAGCTATCAGTGAACCTAGTTGTCTATTGGTTGCTATTTGCACAATGGCAGTAAAAGCTAAAGCCAGAGCGGAAGGTGTGTGGTAAAATGACAAGCAGCTGTTGGTGTAAACAGAACCAGTTCGCCCAATCACAAGCGACACTCGTGTTAACACTGCACGCTGCGTGGCCTTCCAAACAGGACTGAAAGATGAGAGAATCTAGCTTTTAACAGATGTGGAGCTTGACCCACCGTCCCCCTCTCTTCCCATGATGCATCACTGCCCAACACTTGTCATCTTTGTTTTCCACTTATTATTCTCTGCGTGGAACCACAGATTTGCCTCAGGTGCATTTTTCACTCTGCCTTTCATTATTTGCTCAGATTAATACGAGCAGTGGTATCAGCGGTGGCGTGGTTGGCTAAGCTGTGTCTAATAGGCTGGAGTCTAGACATACCCATACCAATTATCCACTGTAAATAGAATCCACGCTTTGGCTCAAGGCGTTGTTTATTCAATTCTATTCACTTCATATTCCCCTGATTATAATTAAGGAGAATAAACACCTGTCCAAAGGGTGAAAAGGGACAACATGGGTCCCTATCGCCGGCATGTTGGTCCACAGCACATAATAAAAACCTCAAACGTGTGAAACAACATGGTGGAAGTATTACATAAATGAATAAATGAAAATAACAAGCTTATATCAAGTCTATTCTTAGTTTGTGCAGCTACTTGGATGTTCCGCTTGATTTCAATAAGGACCATTGTTATGTGCTGTTCAAATTAACTGCAGCTGTGAAATTGACTATAAAATTCAATGCAAAGAGTGTCTAGATGCAGAAACAATGAAAACCAAAAACATCTTTAGTCAATAAATAAGTCAAAGATTTAGCTACAGAAAATTACATTTTGAAGTCCCACTGTCAAAAAGCACTTCATGTTTTAAGTCGTGCATTTGTGCAACAGTGTAAATACTAAATGGGGAAGAAAAACAGTTTAACTCCATCTGACCTGCAGTCAATCTTTATTCAACAAGACTCCATGAAACTCCATGAAACATGAAACTCCTCTGCAAAAACACAAGAAAAGAATATTTTATAATCATTGATTCATCTTCCACTTAGTCCAGTTAGGGATCTCTGGAGCGTATACCATCTACTACAAGTTTTAGGTGGGGTACATCCCAGATAATGACCAGTTAATCACCAAGCACTTCACTCTAAGTAAAAGCAACAACAAAATACAATAACTACTGACAAAGCGAGACAAACGTTATTCAGTTTATTCAATTCACTGAGTCATAATGCTTGACTATTTCATTAAAATGATTAAATGATTTAGAGCCACTTATTAATAAAGGTGACAGCTGTATATAGCTTTCAATTTCAAAGTCAGAAATTACTGTGTGTTATAAGTTGTACTCCCTCTAAAGAAATTGATATAATACAATTAACTTTTTGACTGTCTAGTAGTCAACTTAAATTTATTGTCTATTTTCAGTGTTTTAATTACTGTTAGGCTTAATTTCTTTCTATTCCTCTTCAAACATAATTTCTTCCTATTCCTCTTCAAACCTTTATCTTACAGTCTTTTAATATTTTTTTCTTATCTGCTTAAATAATGCCTATGGACTTCTACAAACATTGTTCTTAGTTTTTAAAAGAGATATCTTATGCAAAATCAACTTTTCTGAGCTGTCTACCATGTTATAATGTTGTTCCCTCATCAAAAACATACCTGGAGTTGTGTTTTGCTTCATTCACACCTGCTTGATTAATCCTGTATTCTCTGGCACTGCCATTCTGCACCGTACTGCACAAACCCCCACTCCAGGAAGCACTGACCAATAAACAAGTCCTCCACATCCAGTCTGCTCTCATTCATTTATACAAAAAACAGTGCGCAGCTGTTTTCACTGATTTCTCACAGCTATTTTTCAGTCTGTAGTAAAATGGAAAAAATTAAAGAAATAATATATTTTTCTATGTTTCTGTTCAAAATAGATTATATAACAACTCTGCCCTCTACTGGTCCCTTCACCTGTTTCTTTATAGAAGTAGTAAAGTAATTATTGAAAAAGATTTTGCTGATTCAAGATAAAATTAAACTGGTGCAGTAGAAGAGACTGAGTCGCTGAGGTCTCCTGTCTTTATTATTCTGATGTTTCTAAAGGAGTACTACTTTACTACATCTGTTGTATTTAAGTACTGTGTGTCTACAATGGAAGGGGGGGCAACAAAAACACATGATTTTAAACCAAAACTCAAAATACTTTCTACTTTAATCCAACTCAAAATGTAGTGGAATAAAAAGTAGATACTTTCTCTAAAGTAAAAGTAAAGTACCCCTTGTAAAATGTACTCAAGTAAAGTACAGATATATGAAAAATGTACTTAAGTAAAGTAACTAAGTACATTTACTTTGTTACATTCCACCACTGCACTGATGTGACGCCACGTTCTCGATTTCTGTAGCCACTAAACTACTGGAAATTATTGGCAATTGCAGTAAAATGCTCAGTGATCTAAACCAAATAGTACTTTAAACATATTAACAAGGCAAAATGCACAAAACCCATGGGAAAAATTCACATAAGCAGAGAATAGTTTCCTCTGCTCAGATCTCTGTAGTATTCTGTCAGATGTAAGGTCATGTACAATGTTGACCGGAAGCTAAATGACTTGGCCCGTGTGTAGTGACTATGATCTCACCATTTGATCTGAGTCTATGCCCTATAACACCTCCTTTAATGTATGTCTTTTTAAAGTGTGAGTCAGAGAGACCCCTGCCCACTGACAGACATGTGCTTACCACGCAGAAAGAAAGTCCGGCCTGACCAGCCAACAACCTGCGCCATCACCCACCTCACGGTACATTGCAAGTGACACACCGTCGCGGGCTAAAATCTCAGTATAGACAGGGCTAAATCTTTCATGAATTTATCATTTCTTATTCATAACAACTTGCCATCCAACAATTTCTTTTTTTCTTTCACCAGATCTGACAGTAGGCAGGTCCTTGCTGTGTGACCTTGTGGCTGGCATTAAACTTAGAAAGTGCAAAAGCTTACGGCCAGGGAGCTGTTGTGACTGGCCGTCTGGTTGTAAGCCATGGTCTGTTTAGCAGCAGTTAGTCATGCATGAAAAATACCAAATACACAATAGATAAGTGACTATCAGTGAAATGGTTTGCCCATAGTGAGACACATTACCTATTCTAAAGTAAATACCGTCACATTGTGGTCCAACCATCTGTCACTGATAGTATAACCTTTCGCAATCATTTCTCTCCAGATGGTGCACGGCGCTTTCCAAGGCACACTAACTTTAATAGTCGGCATATCGTTTTACAGCTGATCCTGAGCTCACTGCTATATGTCCGCTCAATCATTCACTTGTCTTCTCTAAGGATTTGATTTCCTACTCTTGTTGTCATCACTCAAGTCTGTCGATTTAAGTCACTGTGTATGTCTTTGAGTTAAATGTTGAGGGAAAGATCATGTATACCAATAACATGATAAGCACTGGCAGGTATGTTGTAAAAGGAATGGCATAGAAAAAACTCTTTATATCCTGACATGTGGACATATTAAACAGCAAATGTCTCTAAAGTTAATGTTTAGGAAAATGTCAAAATGGCCAAACGTAAAAATGTCTATTTTAGCAAAGGACTATAAGCAAATTTGATGACAACTGCTAGACATACAATACTCCATCAAGTTTTGAGAGCAAATTTGGTACGGTTTAAACCATGTGTTAAGATTCGTCTTAGATATGTCCTTGTAAATACATCAAAACCCTGGCATTTAAATCTAAACAAATAATCTGCCTCTATCCATCTCCGCCGATAGACGTCACGATTGATGAAATGCAGATTAATTTACCATGCCGTTCCTGAGGCAAGCTTCTCGATTTATTCATGCTTGGGACTGCCACAATAATTAAACTGAGATGTGACCCCAGAGAACCTGAAAATGAATTACAACACAGAGACGTTTCTTTCTTTCTGGATTCAGATATGTGATACCAAACTTTAGAATGGTTTAGCGCTTTAATGCCATATACAAACATATCTCTGAACCAACTCACAGTTACAATGTATATGTGCCTATATTGTCTCATTGAATGACCCTCAATTACATTATATAAGCCTAACATGTACTAGAGTATTAGCCCATACATATGACCTTCCCTGTGTGGCCTTTGAATAAGTCCTCTATGTAGATGCATATTTTCTAAGGATAAAGTGAGTGCTGAGGACAAACCTCTTAGCATTGCCCTCAGAGCCGCCATGTGACAGTATACACACTGAATGTTACGTGCCCACAAGCAGCAAAGGAATAAATTAATATCTAAACCTCACTGTACTGCATTGGCTCAAAGCTCAGCACATATAAAAAAAGGCTTAAGGATTCAAAATAATCTGATTACACATTTATTTAAGACACGACTTGGGATGTATGTTTAAATATCATATGGAATCAGTAATGGGTTATATGAAAAATTCCTGATCTTATTACTTTGGATATGGCATGTCAGATTAATTCAGAGCACAGTGCGTGTCTGTGAGCATCATCATATCAAGCATACTGTTGATAAATGCCATGCATGCTCCATTGCCACTCCACTGCCTCCAGCCTTGTCTCACACTGACTCCAGCTTCAACTTGTAACTTGAATTAATGGAGTAACTCACACAAAGGTTGTCTTTTCTACTTTCCTCATCGTCGCTAATTATACTGGCATGGTAGGGTTATTACTAAACAACTTAAAAAGCTTTTTGTATTCTGAAAAGGAGTCTAATTCTTTGCTGCTACCAGTGTTGTGCATGAACGAGTTCAAATGAACACGTTCATTGAACACGTTCATTTTTATGTGAACTTTGAACTGAACGCAACACATTTGTAAATCAAGAACTTGAACGTGAATTTGTTCAGATTATGTGAGATGAACGACGTACGTCACATCAATTAAACGTTGGAATTTGTTTTCACCTGAGTCGAGTGACGAGGTCTGCTCGCACTTTTTAAACAGCGCTGTCACTCACTGCCCACGGGCTCCACTACAAAACTGCACCGCTTCACCAGAGAGCGCTTGTGTGCGCAATGCATCTTGGGTAACGTAGTGTGAAGCCAAAGATAGTCGAATCTAATATCTTTGGCAGTGCAAGTGAAGGCACAGAGAACACAGACGATGCTGCCTCTAACTATGATCATTTACAGACATTTTACACATTGTCACGCAAAGACTCTGACGGAAAATAATTACCTTTCTGTGCAAGCTTATATCTGCAAAAACGTCCATTTTGTGTGATAGAATTTAAGGGCGCACTCGCACTAGGGCCATTCAAACCATGCTGTGCCCAGGTAAGATTGGGGAGGGGTCTGAGTCCCCCGCCGGCCCTCACTCTCACCTGCACAAACGATCTGTGCCGTGGCCAGGTTACGTCATCACCTCTGAGAGCGACAGGCTCCTACGTCATCGTGATGCGCAGTTTGTTTACAAGCTAACACTTTTAAAACCGGCGTAGTGGAAAATGTGAGACCAGCAGCATGAAGTATCTGTGCTGTTTTGATTGTGTGTTGAGTCTCGTTCGTGAGACGCGGTCTTCTGCCACACGTTTGGAATAAACCACATACGAGGAGCAGCGAAGGCACCGCAGACGATGAGAGAGGATTCAAAACTATCTAACTAACTAATAACTAACTAACTAACTAATAGCCGCTGTCTGTTCTCTTCTTCAGAAAGGTGAGCGCAAGTCGCTGGCATTGGTACGAGTGTTGATAATGGAGTTTATTCACTTTTTACCGAAAGAAGAACAGTTGCATAGATGACAGGCCTCATAGTCGTGCGTGCGCGCATGCATGAGCAACCACGCCGTGCCGTGGTCCACCTCCTCCCACCTTGCCAAAGTCCTGAAGTGTACCACGCCTGGGCGCGCTGCAGAGCACTCACTTTAGGCAACCATGCCGTGCTTTAGGGGCGTTCCGTACTTGGGCACGGTTCGATTGGCCTGCTGTGAGTACACCTTAAGATCTACAGTGAGGCTAGAAGGTAGATGTATAGTGATAGAAGTCATAGTTTGAAAAACAAGTTCAGCCTTTCATTTACATATCTCACCTAAAAATAACATGAACTGAACTTTGAACTAGTTCAAAATTAAAATTGTGAACTATGAACGTGAACAGTTCACTTTGAACATGTGTGAACTGAACTTTGAACTAGTTCATGAAAAGTGTGAACTTGCACAACACTGGCTGCTACTACATCTGTGTATGGCACCAACATTTTAAGGCGGTCACATCAAGGTGTAATAACTTGACTGGATGATGTGGCTACATTTGCATGCTGTTTCAACCCTAGCCTCTACCACATGGCTTTTAAATGAAACATATATCTAATTATAAAACACTTGGATGAAAAAGCTAAAATACTTAATTTGTCAACATTCTGTTTAAGTCCTAAAAGACTGCCCCCATACCACAAAGTCAAAATGTAAACAAAATCTAAGTTCATAAACATTGTCCTTAACTTTAGCTTGGTGACTGTCCAGTGCATGTCGTTTAGCACAGCAGCTAACTGGCTACTGTCCAGGTTTCACCCTACCTCAAGCCCAAAGTCGCTGGGCACAGCTTCAGCCACTCGTAATAAAGTTTTGATGAACAACAATCTTATATCTTTAAACTTTTCCCTTCCAGGTCACCACAGCAAATCACCTGTGTCCTTCATATGCCATATTGTATAGATATTTGTCCGGACGCACTTGTTCAAGCACCCCAATCCATTTATCCAGGTTTGGAACTGGCACAATGTGCATGATTGTGGCTGGATATATAAGAATACCCATGTGGATGAATGAAAAAGCAGAAGAATGGAGCTCTGTTTATGTGCTTTGGGAATCTGAAGCCACTGAAATGAGAAGTAGTTAATTGTCAGAGTCAACTGAGTAGCACAACATAGTAAATAAAGTCTAATTTTTAACAGTAACATTATGTAAAGAATGGAAAATTTAATTGTTTGTTGTTTGGTACATTGTATCTATACCAACTATCACCAATAGCCACACCCAACCTTTTAACAACATAATCCTCTCTTCACAGTTGACTGAAAAAAAGATTTAAAAAAAAAAAAAAAGCAGCCAGCCAGAGTGCAAAGGGAGGAGTCTTGAGACAACCCTCTGGGGACATATTGATGAAAATATCCATGAGCAGTGGGCTAAAATGGGCTTGAGTCACGCCAAAATAAAGGCTGCAGATATGAGAGCATCAAAAGGTCAATACTAAAGAGATTACTCGCTAAATTTGCTATTAAACAGAGAACTGCGCCGGTCCCAAAGGCTTACATCAAAATGTGTGTGCATGGGCTGTTGATTGCAGTATTTAGCCAGGAATATGGAAGCGGGCCTGCATTTCTGAACATGTCAACAAAACACTCCTCTTTTTGAGTCTAAAGCCAAGCTGAAAGATGGAATATGAAACTATTAAATTCTTTCACTACATTATATTTATATAGATTTATATTTTCCACACCAAATACTTTTGAATTAAATTATATGTGGCCGAGTGTCTTGGATAAAAGGCCTCCCAGGTGAATAAAGCACTGCAGAGAGGCCACAAGTGACTGTTTCAAAAAGCAGCCTTGAGGAAAATATAAATTATATTAGTTATGAGTGAAGTTTTGAATTGAGAAACTCAGTACTTCTAAAGGTTCATATGAATGTTATGGTTGGAATATGGGTACTGTAATGTCTTTTATATTGTCACTGTATTTTTACTGTAAATATTTGTAAACCACAGCTGCCAGTAGTTTACTGTTAAAGGTATGGTTGGAATATCAGTAATGTAGTAGCTTATATAGCTTATATTTTTATAGTATAGTTCTGTAAACCACAGCTGTTGGTAGTTTACTGTTAAAGTCATGGTTGTAATTTGTGTGTACTGTCATGTATTTTACATTTTTACAATTTTTTTAATAGCCAAATTCTGGAAACCACATCTGCCGGTAATTTACTGTTAAAATTATAGTTTGAATATCAATACTGTAATGTTTTTTTTGTTATTGATTTTTATTTATTTTTTTATTATATTGGCACTTTATTTTTTTTTTTTTAAATTCTGGCAACCACAGCTGTCAATAAATTTCTTTTAAATGTAACACAAGTCTGTATTGTTTTACATACGATAGTTGTATTGAGTTTATTACAAGAATGGACACTAATCTAGCTAAGTTAGTGGTTGTTTTGAAAGTATTCTCAGAAATTATCAGAAATCTAATTCCCATAAATTAGCTTACAATATAGCACTTATTTTAAGGTACAGACTGTTTCAGAAAAAAATAAGTTTCTTTTTGTGTGTTTATGATACTGTCCTGAAAACATAAGGTCAATTTCTGTAATAGTTATTATATCAATGTAATGTCTTGTATATTGTCACTATACCGTATTTTCTGCACTATAAGGTGCACCTAAAAGCTTTTAATTTTCTCAAAAACTGACAGTGCGTCTTATAATCCACTGCGCTTTATATATGGATCAATGTTGGTTAATTATGGGTACCGTATTCAGGGGGCGTCGTCGAAGTGACAGTGGTAAAAACAGTAAAGGGGAATTCCTATCCCAGCTGTTCATGTGTACCATAGGCGTGTTTATGGATCCTGCCGCAAAAGAACAAGGAGGCGCGGCCTTTGCTCCATCTAGTAGAAGAGTTGCGACATTGAGGGGACAGAAAACTGAGTGCTCGAACGCTGTTCATGTAGCTTTGAACTGTGGCAAATGGAGTTGGAAATACATTGTTTTCAATGAGGGCGGCGCAAATAAGAGCTACCAGTACGTACGGTACCGTATTGTGAATGCACTAACTTGTTTTGGGAGTGAACGGAGTTGTAAGAACGCTGGTTTGTATTCTATTAATAAAGTTTGACTGACTTATCTGACACTCCCTTTAGCGCAGCTCCATCTAGTGGATGCATAACGCAACCCTAGCCACTACAGTAGCTTCTATTCTATGCGCCTTATAACAGTTTTAAAATAGGCCATTCATTGAAGGTGCGCCTTATAATCCGATGTGCCTTATAGTGCGAAAAATACGGTATTTTTAATTTCATTTTCAATTCTGGCAATCAAACTGGCGGTATTTCCTTGGGAGTGAAAACCCTAAAGTGTGCCATTTCATCAGGATATAGGCGTCCTCAACCTAACTTAGTGGTTGAGCCAGTGTTGTGGTAAACACTTTGATATTCTGGTGAGTGGAATGTGATGTATGAGCATCTGCTTCCCAAATGAGTTTACACTAGAGTCAGGGTCTGATATCTCTGGGCAAAGATAATCATTTTTTTTGCTCTGTCTTTTAAGTCGTGAGATGGAAGACGGTGCAGCGGAGACAGCCAGATGGATATTACGCTGACTTTTGAGGAATGGAAAGCAAACAAAAGGGTAACGAGGGAGAAAGGTAAACTCAATCTTCTATTTCAGAACTTTTCTTCTTCTATTGTCCTTTACCTGTCGAGGAGTTCTAATGGTGTCAGGCTGCTAAATAGAGGTGAAAAAGTACATTTCACTTAGGAATAACTCATCAATATTACGCATTATAAAATCAATGATAAACATGTAAACAACAATAAATATATAGTTCATAGATACTGTATTGACACTGATGTTCATTAAGCATTGATAATGAGCTTTAACTCAACAAATAAACACTGTAGTCAGTTATTCTAGTGTTAACAATTTTCTAGTGTAGCATCACACCACATGACATTAACAAAGCAATAAAGAGCAGAAGAGAGAGAGAAAATAACACGTGTAGTTGTATAGCTCTAAAGTAGAACAACATAAAGAATTTGCTGCATTGTGTACATTGTGTTTCTATAGATTCAACAGTAATCATCTTTGAGGTAAATGAAAAATGTAGGGTTTTCACATAAATCAAAAGGAAAACTTTTGCTTTATTTTTAGTGAGTGGTTGTGATGTGTCAAGTTGAGTCTGTGCACAACAAACCCATTCAAATTAGATGACAATTAACAAAAACAAAAAAAAAAACAGTTTGAATTACAATACTGCAATGTTATTTTATTTACTTGGTATATGTTAAGGTAAAACTTGCATACGTTTTGACCTACATATCAAAGTAAAACAAATAGCAAAACTAGCACAGAGTTCTCGCTGATATTTGAATATTTTCATTATACCAAGGAGGACATTGAAGGGAACAATTTTCACAGGAAACTAAATAACATTTTATTCTTCACCACCAATTAAAGTACTAGACACTAACATCCACAAAATTTAAGTAGTATATTTTTTCTGAAATCAAATATAAACTTGCTCAAGCCTGCCATTGCTCGTCAGGTCACTCATAGGAAATATTTAGGAAAGGTGATAATTTATTGAACGTGGACAGACAAGTGCAAGCTCAGGGTGTGCTGGTTCTTCCGACATAAGCTGCCTTTAGGAGTGTCAGAGGGAGGCTATGAGGACATCACCTGTCTGGATGGAGTCTAGCTGAGCAGAAATATTGCTTTAGGAAGGAAACGTATCTTTATTAGCATGCAAAAGGTCAAAATTCAAAACTGAGGAGGCATGGTGGTAAGTGCTTCTGCCTCCAAGCAAGAACGTCTTGAGTTCATCCTTAGGTCAGCTTCCACCCACAATCCTGTCCAAAGACATACCCGTTAGGTGAATTGGTGACACTCAACTGCTCATAATGAATGAATGAATGAATGTGAGAATGAATGGGTCTGTCTGTGGATGTCCATGTGTCAACCTTGCCGTACGACTAACCGGCTGGGATAGGCTCCAGCAGTCCACAACCTAGGGCTGTATTCGACCAAAAATATTGTTAGTCCACCGAAGTTATGCCCAGTACAGTGATTAATTGACCAAAATCAACCAAAGGATATGTGGGGGGACTTACCAGAGTCTTACACAAACAAGCAACTTTACATAATTAGATCAATCCTATCTTAAATAAAATGAAAAATAATGGTGCAAATAGTTCATGCAACTAATCGATAAATACCCCTTTAGTTGACCAAGACCTTACTGACCTATTAAATGACTAAGCGACCAGAGGCTGTCAGCCCTACCGGCACTCCCAATGAGAATAAGCGGAAGATGATGAATGAATGAATGAATGACTGGGAGGTTAACAATACTGGGTGCTACTGATGCTACAAGGCAATGACAGAAAGTCAAAAGTGGCATATTTGCAGAGGTGATTGCACAATTGCGATGACGACTAGACTATTACAGTTGATTTGAGGAGGAGGAGGATTGAAAATGGAGGATAGGGCATTGGGAGGAGCGGGAGAAAGCAATGACACATTTTATCTTCACACCACCTACTGTATATGGAACAAAAGTTTGCCATCTGGACAAACTCTGTAACCAGGCAACCGGGGCCTTGGTCATGAAGGTGGCTACAAACCCAACGCCTCAGACAATAAGACAGAGCCTTGCACACAGAGAAATATCACCGCAGCAATCTGTCAATCTGGCCTTTAAAGCAATGCGGCCAGACACGGCACTCATATAAAAGTCTGGAGTGAGCAAAATGAAAAAGACAAAAAGAAAAAAAAAACACTCTACTGAGAGAATTCTTGATGTTTAGCAAATAAGAAGCACTATGTGGGTAGCAGATAATTGAGGCGCCCAAAAATAGATGCTTCTCAGGACATGAGTTGAAGAGGGTTGTAATGGACAGGAAGGAGAAACACAGCTAAAGTGGGATTCTTGAAAGGCTCCTTGGACCAAAGCTCGTGATGACCCCGGATTTGACAGAAGCGTGACCCGAAACAGGGCGCCAGGAATACGCTGAGGTTGTTAAGACCGCACATCCTTCACCTGAACGCCAAGATCAGAGCTCCGAGACACACTTTGATGGAACATGAGAGGATCTGCAGGGAATAAAGGCGAGAAGGTGCATGAAGGAAGACATGCAAAAGCTGCCAAAGAAAGCCAACCCTCAGACTCAGAGCTGCCAGACTGCAGATGGTATGTGAAACTGCCAATGCTTTTAACTTTAGTACATTTAAATATAATGCTACACTCTTAGGATTTAGTCATTATTATAAAGGCAAATTCTTCAGACAAATTCTTACTTTTATCTTCTTGAGTTTACACTTTCCCTATGATCCCAAACAATTGGTCTTGATCTACAATGATACCCAAAACACAGAACAGAAAACCACAATGTACAGAGAAGGCAAACCTTTCACAGACATCCTCCTCCAAGTGCACAAGTTATATTTTTTAGTGTCAGAAATATATTAGTAATTTTGGGCCAAAAAACAAAAATCTTATGTAACCCACCACTGGGCCTCAGACCACAGCTGTTTTAAGTCATGTCTAGGGTTTAAACCAAGATGCGGTATGTGAAGTGAAGTACTTTGGGGAAGTAATGTGATAGTACTGTTGGCACCAGAGAGCGTGCCACAGCCCTTTGCACCGATCTTTAATTGATGTTGTGATGCTACATTTTGCAGAGAATATCTTTTGTGGGTTAGTAGAGGGCGCTGTCTTAAAGTGACCGTTAAATATTGCATAGTGATATACCACCTCTCAGGCGCCATGGTCAAGGGACCAGCCACAACTGTGGTCCGCTTATGCATTAATTTATTCTGCTGCCTTCAGGCATGAATGGAGACTCCCAGCAGTCTGTCATGTGAACTTATTTAAATTTTCTCAATATACTTGTGGGGCAAGACTAAAATAGACTTGACGTAATTACATACTGTATCTTTATTTTCAGGGACTAAGCTGTTTTGGTGAAGAAATTAATTGGTGAGATGTATATTTTAAATTAAAGCAATAAATAAGTCTTAGTAATCTTTGATTCTATAATGAAATTTAACAATTACTGTCCTTGAAAACTGCCTGTTGTCCTTAGGCAATGGATTGGGTTTTGAGGTGAGTCCTGGTCTGAAGTTAATCCTCTCCATACAAGGGGATGAGAGGATAGTCCAGACAGAAACATTTTAATTTGGAGATGGTACAGTAGCAACATAGTTTTAATGTTGCCAAGGCTTTACAAGGAAAATCTTCTAAGCCACTGCACCCACACAACACAGCTATTCCTTTATATTTTGAATTACAGTAAAAGCCTTATTCCTGTAAGTACATTGATTAAAGTTGGTCCTGATAGCCCAGCATGCCATCTACTCATATTATTTAACTTAGCTCAAACAAGGTCTGTCAAGGCCACAGGTCATTTCTGGTGAACAAAGACCTAAAGGTTTATGTTTGATTGATCACAGTCTTCTACAGGCATCATATGACCCTAAATTGTGATAAAGTTTGATAATAATAGACGGGAAATAGGATAATAGTGTTTGCCTAAGCCTACTTAGGCGTTGCCTGGAAATTCCAGACTCACCGCTGTACCAGCGGATGAGTCTGGTCGCCATAGAATCAATTCGATTTCTAGCGCGGAGCAAGCGGGCAGCGGAGTTAGCCAATCAGAAAATGGCGGACGTGACGTTAACAAAGCGACAAGAAAGTAAGCAACGCAAAAACATTTTTTTTTTTAATAAAGGCTTCTAGTGCTGCAAGCTGCTGTGGTTTTAATGACTCGATATGTTTTTGGTCATTTAAAACGGAATTTACTGCTGAATGAAACAAACTCGGCTCCTCAGTCCGCCACCTTGATTGTTGTTGTTGCGGACGCTGCTCGCGAAGAACACGTGACTTAAATAAGCGAATCAAAATGCACGGTACGGTTGGGATTTGAGTAAACCACTGCGGATGGCGTGGTGACCAGACTGATATTTCTCTGTATAATAATACAGAGACATATCAGTCTGGATTTTCCAGGCAAACTTAGGCGGACTTAGCAACAGGGAAACTCAAGCCTTTGTATTTTACAAAACCTCTCTCAACCGATGTAACAAAACATGATACCTCAATATACAAAAATAATGTTTTTTATGTTAAAATTTTCTAAAACTCTGGACCTGGAAAAGCAAAGCATGACCAAAGCATGTGAGGTGCAATTGCTTGTTGCACAGAAAATGCCTCTCCTTTTTAACTATTTGAACCTTCTTTAGGACATACCTGTATTTAATTGAATTCATATTCCTTTCAAAGTAATTTTCAAACCTAGCAGGGGATGAAAGCATTTATATTACATCGGTAGCTCTGCCTGATTGGCTAAATGAAGGCACCAATGGCATGTGACCATTAAAAGACATATTTTGAGTGCAGTGTGGGCTGATTCATCATTGAGCACATTTTCACTGACAATTCGCTCTATTTCCAGCTCTTTCCTCATGTGACCTTTTACAACTAGGTCAGAGTCTGACTGAGGCGAACTGCATTGAGAGCCACGCGTTGGCCCGAATCATCATCCCCGAACGTCCAAAATAATCCCCCCACCTTTGATCATGATTTCTTCCTAATCCGGTAGAAGGTGTTAGGTGAAGACAGCCAGCGGCGATATGTCTGCTCAAGGTAGGACACCCGCTTCCTCCGGTGGAAAAATACTGTTAATTAGGCTACCTCTACTTGTACAATGCACACAATTTCAGTGACTTTAGTGGAAGTTAAATCTGATAGAGGGTGGATCAGCAGCCTGGGATAGTGGGGCTGCAATAGGTTGTTTTTGCATGATGTCACAACATCCCCTCTGTCAGCGCAAAATAACAATAATTTTTTTTTTTTTTTTTCACTGTTGACGATGGAAGGCGGGATTGTTGTTAGTAGTCAGGACGTTTACCCATAAGACAAATATATATAAAGACCGTGGACCCAAAAATGACCAGGTTTAATGTTTGTGCATTTTAGTTTGGCTATTTCTTTTAAAAATAGCATTTAACCCATAGAGTAATGCTGGCTTTTGTGATCCGTTTTTGACATCAGATTCAAGAACGTGCAAACACCCTACTGAAGTAAAGAGGGTACGGGACACAGCTGGAGAGGCGGGTAAGGCTTGGGCTGAATCCTTTCTGATCAAACTTCATTACAACTGATTAAAGTGACTTTGCCACACCACATCATCTGGCCACATCAGATGAATGGATTAACACAAAGGGAGGGGATATCTTTTTATACCTCTTCAGTTTAAACAGGCTTTTAATCCTAGCTCTATATACCATTGTGTGCACACTACACTCAGCCCACAGCCTCCTCCTCTGTCCTACCACCCGCAGAGACCTGACCTTTTGTTCTTGTGGGATAAGCTGATACTAAGTAAATGGACATTAGCAATGACCTTCTGTTGTTTCTGAATTACTTTATGTTTTATCTTTAAAAGGGCTGAATCACCCTGACTGAATTCAAAGGTGGTTAAAGACCAATTACATTTTTGTGATGTTGTATGGATACAAATGACACACTTTCTAACCAATCAATAACCATGCAGAAATATACAGAATGAACAGTACTGTATGCAGTAATTCCATCTTTCATACATTCATACTTAGCATCATGAAAGTGCGCAAACATGAATTGTACTAATATGCAAGATACGGAAATTTGTGTCATTAAATATACAATAACATTTCAGTTATTGTGTTTGGATGGTTTGGGAAAGATACCAAGATACCAATATAAAATAAAAGTATTCAAATATCAAAAATGTTATTGGCTGAAGTAATAGCTCGTCAGATGCGCCTCTATAACTATGAGTGATGAAGCTTATTTAATCAAATTGCTCTCCATACATCTCTACATACTTCTCTTAAATGTAAAATATGTTTCAAGAAATAATAGTCCTCTAAAGTTTGAAACAATGATTTTATATAGAGTGTCATTTGATGGGTGAAAAATCCAAAAGCTCAGTAATATTGCCTATGTTATAAAAATAATAATTAGTATGACATAACATAATCATACTGATGCACTAGTCTTAAATTTTCAAGATACTGACATTGTCTTTACAATTTGGTTTATTATTCATTCACCTCTCAGTCACACTCAGTGGTGAAGTACAACTGCAGCCACAGCTGCCCCGGTGCAGACAGCCGGAAGAGTGGCTGCCAATCTATGCCTACTGCCCCTCTAACCTCCACCAAACACAGTCACACTGACACATTTATACAAACAAGGTGGGGAAAACATCTTGCCCAAGGACACAACGACAGTATGCAATGTCACAACCTTCAGGAGAGTGGGTGAACAAATCTACCAACTGAGCTACTGTGGCCCCTAAAACATGCAGATGACCTTTGCAATCTCCAAAATGCCCCAACCTCACTATATTTAGATTTAAGGTCAAGTCCATTGTCATTATTCATGGCTTCTATTTTTATGCCCCATACACTGTCCCTTCCTGCTTTCTGCTCATCCATAAAAACCTTCAAACGTAAGGAAAGGTCAAATCACTTCTTTTCAAATATAGGTATTCTTGGTAGTGCAGAACATGTTTCTCAGAAAAATCATGTTGAATTTTCTCACTCAGAGTCGTCAGTCACAGGAACAAAAGTTCAACTAATTTTTTTCTTTGTAAATTATCAGTACTTTGTGTATTTGGGTGCCATTTGAATATGTGGTAAAGTTTCCTTAAACCAGTAGTCGAGTCATCTATTTTTGAATCCCATAAAGAATGGCTTGAGTCGAGTCATTAGCACTTGAGGTAGGAGTCCAAGAAAAAGTCTGACTCACCAAATCAAAAAAGTTGAGTCAAAGTTGAGACCTAAGTCAATGAGAAATAAGTCCAAGTCCACAAGTCAAGTCTGAGTCGGGTCCAAATTAAATCAAGTGAAGCACAAATTAACATAAGGTGAGTCCAAGTCAGAGTTGAGTCACCAAAATTAGTATCGGCTACTTGGGAGGACACAACTTGCTGAGTGGGACTTTAGTTTTGTATGAGCTTATCATACCCGTACATTCTATGATGTTTGTTTTTGTGTGGGTTTCACGTGACACTGTCCATGTTTAAGTCTAAGTTCATAGGTCTAAGCGCAGTCACGAGTCGCTGGTTCACAAGCCTGAGCCCAAGTCTGCAGTTTAAAAGTTACTAGCCCCGGTCTCTTAGAAGAGATGAGAGCAAGTCAGTGACTTAAGTCCAAGTTGAATCATCGAGGCTTAAGCTCGAGCCCAAGTGCTGGACTCCACAATGCCACCCTCTGCCTCAAACAAAGTTAAACAGACAGGCCATGGTCTGACGTCAACCTGGGAATAAAAAGTCTAATTCTACAAGTTTCATCTTTTGTCTTCCACCTGCTATTTCTGGTTTTGAATAGATCCCATGAGTCATTGTCAAAAATCAACACGTATTATTGTCAGCTGCTTTCCCGACTAATGAGCAATGAACGCTAATGATAGCAATCAGACTTGGCAAGAATCCTGTCACTGAGATCTCTATAATCATCACTTGCCTAGACCTTTATTGCCTTTTCAGCTGCAACAACACACCAGCAATTGCGCCTTAAGAGCCTCGCATTCACTTTGACATTTGATTTGTGAAGAAAAGGCATTGTCCCCTTTTTTCCAAAACATTACACTGATGTGATTAAAGCTTTATAATATGAATGGGAGTAATTCTTCGAAACTTTGTGGAGGTTCCTTGGAGCCAGAAGTTATGACCATATTTTGAAAAAGGTTCAAGAAAGGTAAAGGATGACTCTCCATAATAGCTACAGCTCACATAGCATAGTTTAGTAGTAAAAAGATGAAACATGAGCAAAAAAAACCCCAAAAACTATAAAAATCTATTTGTAATTCTCATCCCATTCTTTTAATGTTTTTATATGTTGGAGGTCCACTAATTGTCAGCTTCTTAGCAGATTAACATTATAAATCTGTCAGCACAGGCACACACCAATAAATTAGAAAACTGAAAAAACTACAATTTATTTCAGTTGTTCCATTTAATTTAAACACATGTACACACAGAGTGAACTATTTCAAGAATTTACTTTTTTACTGTGGTGATTATAACTTACAGTGAATGAAAACCAAAATTCTCTATGATAACATCTGAATCTGAAATAGAATCACTCAACTATTTAGCAGTCACAAATCATTAATAAATATGTAATAAACAAATATTAAATAAACAGTATATACATTCTGAATTACCACGGATGTTTTTATTTTTGCACTGATTTACATGAGCTTATTACTGAAGAAATAAATATCAGTAGCAATGTTTATAACTAAATGATGAATATAAACTTTGAAATATTTCACTCTGTACAGAATCTATATTTGTATTACAGATTTTGAATTTGATTGAATATCATAATTTATTGACATGTGGCTGTACCATAGTGTATTCATAATGGTAATGTAGGCTAGAAAGCCGTTTAGTGTTTAAATAAATATTGGACTGCCAAACATATAACCAGTAAATGAAGAGGATGGAACAAGGATTACAAATATATTTTGACTTGAAGCCAAGTTTTATAGTTCTTCCAAAAACACAGCTTATTGGTGTAAAATGTCTCTGGATTTTATGTTTAATTATTTATCTAAATCTAGATAAGTAGCTGTTAGAATTGAACTGACAATAAAATATTATTGGGTGGGTGTTGGTAATATGAGAGATATTATAGAATACTGTAATACTGTCTGCAGCTGCCTATTGGTGAATATAGCAGTGCAGCCTAAGTTACAAGGTCACACTCGGTCAGAAAGGTAAGCTGTGTGGAAAACCTCTCTTTACGAAAGGTCAGTCTATTAAGAGATTAGCAGGAGGAATAGCAGCATCAGGGCCAGACACAGCAGCGGGACAATCTCAGAGGTGAGAGCACCTGCAATAAAACCTAGAATATTTAAAGCCATTTTATACAAAACATGAAAAATGAATAAAGGTTTCCCCCCTGCAGCTTCCCTTATGGCCTTTGAGCATCTTATTTCAGCCTCTGTCACAAAGCACAGGGCAGTGTTTTATCATTTGCTCATCGTTCGCCACAGATCACTCACTTCACCATGAAACACAATGAGGGCAGATGTGAATTCAATTAGAGACAGATGGGCTGATGCAATGTTTCTGGAAACCTTCAAGGACTTTTACTTAGGAATATCTTAACACTCAGAAGTGGCTAAGGTATAGTCACAATATCTAGTATAAAAATATATAAGTACTGACTAAATTGCAAGTAAAAGTATCCAAATTAATTCCTCGAAAGGCACTAACCAAATAACTGCATAAATCTTTTTTGGGTAGTTGATGTTTGGAGGTGTAACACCTTCTTTTGTCTGTCCTGTGGTGTGACAAAACTTTGAAGGTGAATACCAAATTTATTAAAAAATAATTTCACATATAAATAAGTTTTATAAAAAGTGTAAAGAAAGTTTTTCATAAGTAATTCAACATTTTAAGTGTAACTGTTATTTCTACATGTTTTAACAATGTCCAGCGGCCTGATTTTTTTGTTACACTGCAGGACATTGACTACAATTTGGCCATTTCACTTTATACCATAAGTTAATGAACATGTTTATAGTGCTGACTTAACACATAAATTTCTGTCCCATCTTAAAAAATGTTTTTAACATTTAGCAGGACACCACACAGACACATATTAACAATTTTGGAGTAAATGAGGATTTTACTAAAACTAATGATAAAGTAATAGTTCCTTTTGGCTGCAGAGATGTCTCTGGTCTGTGAACGACAGATGGGCTCCTGTAGCTTTTGTTGCTTGTTTAAAAACAGATCTTTCATGTCACACCACAGAACACCATTTTGATTACAAGATTAATTTAATTTTTATTGTAGGATTCAAGTGCAGTTAGGAGTGGTGTTTTAGTAAAGTAAAAATATTTGACATCAAGGTTGCAAAGTAGACCCCATGTTGCACTGCTGAAAGAATTTTGGACTCACCCATTAACAGATTATGTAAAATGTGAAAATAAATGAATAATGGACTCAGTAACATCACTTTAACTTCTTCCATTTTTTTTGGTTGGCTTTGTACAACTAAAGTAATTCAGATACGTTACAAGTTTGCTAATATACTGCATTCCTCTCTCAGTAGACAGAACATTACCGAATGTCTAAAAACAGTCCTGCCCCCTGTTGGTTCTGACCTCCCCCACTTCGGGCACAACATTTCCCTGGGTACAGCGTCTCGGCGGGGGGCCATTCAGACTCTCCTGTTCCCCTTTTACCCACCGCCGCGTGTGTGCTGCCAGCTCGCCAGCCTGTGTTAATTCAGGGCTTCTCTTGATCGGAGCGGACTTGGCCGAGGTTTTGTAACTCTCACAGACGTACAGGTGGGTGAGCGCTGACCTCTAGCCCGCAGTCACTCTATTCTGTTCCATCGAAGGGGGCATATTCGCCGGAAGAAAAGAGAGAACGGGCCGTGGCACTCTACCAGCGGGACACTGTGGACTCGGAGCAGTGGTTAGAAAGGCCACAATTGATTTTTTTTTTAACTTCACATCTGACCTCATGGTTTTGTCGGTTAAAAGTACAGTTTTCTGATCTTATAAAATTGGGTATTTTTATAGCAGCAGATAAATAAGGGTTTTGTAGAGATTTACAGGAGGTCAAAGTAGTTTTAGTGGTATGATGCTGGAAGTGTTTGCTTTGTATCCAAATAATGTACAGTACAAGCCAAATAAAAGTATGAAATAAAAATCCTATGTGACCTATCTTCTCAAATTATGACAAGCAGTGTTTGGTTTTTACCTATTCTGGTGGGACAACATTTAAGCCAACTAAAATCCTGTTGTTGTTGTTTTTTTTTAGTTGCATCTGACATTACAACTGAAATGTTTCTTTTTTTAGTTTTTCCCTTCTGAGCTCGCACCCATAGTGTACAGAAATTGGCATAATAGTATGATATAGGTTTTATGCTGGATGCCTTCTCAGATGCAAGCCTCTCCATTTATCTGGGTTTGGGGCAGGCACAAAAAGTATTTCCCAAGCTCATCTGTGACCCTCTGTAGCAAGATTAGTTTATCAGTCAAATAGCTAAATCTAAATGGAAATCCCTATGACTTGTTAATTGATCCTATTTTAGTAGAATTTCAAAAGTGGTTCCTAACTGCTGGGGCAAGACCCAATAGCAAGTCACAGGGAGGTTTTTTTCCACAGCTGTTTTTTTTTTTTTTTTTTAGTTTTTCCTTACCGAGAAGGAGGATGTCTTGGGACTGTTTAGTTTAGTGTAGTTATTGTTTGTGTGTGTGTCATGTCTGATTGTGTGTTTATGAAGCCCTTTGAGGCAACTGTTGTTATGATACTGCGCAATATAAATAAAATTTAATTGAATATTGTTTTAATGTTAAGCCCTTTCTAATTTTAAAAATAGCTTAAATTACATGAAATGGTGAAACACATTGTGCCATGAAGGCTGTAGTAAAATAATATATAATGCAGGTCTATTTATCAAAATGATAAATAAATAAAGAATTTATTCTTTATATATACATTATCAGTGAATGTGACAACTCCAAAAAAGTCAAAATAAGGAACTAAACTTGGCTACTAGAAAATAATAATAATGAAGAACCAAAAAAATAACGACAATGAAAGTGATACAACAAAAACAAAATGAGAAAAACATAGTGATGCATGAGAAGCCTGCAAATGCAATGAGGTCTATGTCTTAATGAAATCCTCAATGTGACCACCATATAAAATGCACAATATTCATTTTCCATCTTATTCTCTGGAGATAGTCTCGATTTAAAAAATGTGGTGACACGCGTTATCAGTTGTGTCGAATAGCTTCCACCCTTTCGCCTCATTTTTCCTTTCTCCCCTGTCAGCTTTACTTAGTCACTTTTAATCATCTACATTGGTGCATACGTCAGATATTCAATTATTCAATAGCCTGTGGAAATAAATGAAATTTTGGACGATAAATTTAGTTTGATTAAACGAGCGGCTGTGCTTACGAATGGTAGGGGATTTTGTGCATCACTTTCAGCACTGACAGCGGTGAACTCAATGGTGTAAAATGTAATCCACGAGCAATAAAGACTTTAGGTTTAAATTTTAATTGTACAAACCAAATTCAGAAAAAGTTGGGACACTGTAAAATGTAAATAAAAACAGAATGCAATGGTTCAAATCTCATAAAACTATTTATTCACAAAAATAAACGGTAACACTTTAGAATAACGCACACTATGAAGCATTAGTTAAGCATTCATTACAGATAGTAACCAGTTAATTCTTTAAAAACAATTACTTAAACACTAATGAGTTATAAATTTCGTCATTACTGTTAAATTCTTGAATCATATGCTCATGTGAATCAATGAATCATCAATAAATGGCAGAGTCAATATGGTATCTTTAAACTATTTATGAATAAAAATATTGTTAATGACATATTTATTAATTAATTCTTTATTTCTGCTTAATAGTGCTGAGTTATTATAACATATTACCAAATAAACAACATATCAGGTGTTAAAACTGAAATCGTTCATAATTTTATGAAAAAAAAAAGTATTTTGAATTTGATGGCGGCAACATGTCTCCAAAAAAGTTGGGAACAAGGCAACAAAGAATACTAATACAAAATAGTTGGAGAAACATTTTGCAACTAATCATTTTTTTATTAGGCAACATTTCTAGTAAGGTCTAAGTATTAAAAGTAGCATTTTAGAAAAGCAGATTATTTTTCTTCTCTATTATTATTATTGGATATATTGGTTGCTCATGATCTTCAGGTCCTCAAGCAACATTGCACTGACAACTGACACTGGCGGCACAGCAGTAAAGTGGTTAGAACTCTTGCCTCGCAGTAAAAAGGTAACCAGGTTCAAATCTCAGACCGTGTGGGGCTTTTCTGTGTGGAGCTTGCATGTTCTTCCTGTGTCTGAGTGGGTTTCCTCCAGGTGCCATGGTTTACCCCATGAACCTCAAACATGCAAAAAAGGCTAATCCTTGAGCTAGGTACTACTGACCACAATCCTGGCTGAACCACAACCACGATCCTGGACCTTTCTAGAGAAGGGTCCCCTGCTGCAGACAGGATGCCCCAGTAGCACTGAATGATGGGTCTAATGCAGAAAACAAATATCTTGGCATGGCCATATGCACCACAGAGGTCCGGACCTCAGTATTTTTCTATTTCTAGACTAAACTAGATCTAAACCACGTCTAAATCAGGTCTAAACCAGGTCTAGACCAGGTCTAAACCAGGCAAAAAACAAAACTAAACCAGGACTAACCCAGGTATAAATCAGGACTAAACTAGGACTAAACTGGAAAAAAATACTCTAAACCAGGACTTATTTAGGCAAAACACAGGACTAAACCAAGACTAAACCAGGTCTAAACAAAGCCTAAACCAGGACTAAACAAGAACCAAACCAGGTCTAAACCAGGACTAAACAAGAACCAAACCAGGTCTAAACCAGGACTAAACAAGGACCAAACCAGGACTAAATAAGGACTAAACCAGGACTAAATGAAGTCTAAACAATGACTAAACTGGCCGTCAACATGATGGACCTCAGTATATTCTAAAATCCTGTATACGGCTCTGTTTCCCGAGGACAATAAAATCTACCTTACCATTATTCTAAATGCAGTATAGAGTAAAACTTTCTGTTCCAGCCTTTGTTTCACCTGTCCCAGCTTATTTGAGACTTGTTGCAGCCATCACATTCAAAATGGCTCATTATTTGTCATGAAATAGTAAAATATCTGTTTATGGTCTACTGTGAATAAAATATGTTTCATGAAATTTGAATTATGCTTTGATAAAAATTTCACACATTGCTCCCTAGTTATTCAGAATCGAGTTGTAGAATACATCCACCTGCCATACAGACACACACTTCACTCTCTGTGGTTGAATAGCAGCTGATGAGCTGGCAGAGTTATCGTAAAATCATTGTGTTTGGGCCACACTGACCTTGGGGCCAAATAATTAGCCTCGGCGCTAGGCCTGTGTTTAGCTTGCATGATAAATAGCTCATGAAGTAAATCGTGAGCAGTCTTCTCCACACACAGAGACAATGAGAGGGGGGACCTTTTGCAGCCAGAATAAAAGCTCCAGTCAGCGGCGGCGTAATTGCTTTTCATACGGTAAATTTGCTTTTACTTTCTCACAGTTAATGAAATTACACCAGAACATTATTCCCACAACCGGCAGTGCAGTAGACCTAAATGTCAGTGACTCCTGGATTTCTTCATTCAATTTGAGCAAACACCCAAGAGAGAGAGGGCTATATGGCATGAATTGATTGACAGAGTTCCATTACAAGGGCTTATCAGAGGCCTGTCTGCAATTATCCAGGTTCAGTCCAGTGCTGGGATCTGATTTGTGCCGGGATTATAGTCGCATAGATGTGTGCAATAAGGCTACAGCTCCACTTCGTGACCCTCTATAATTTTCATTAGCATGTTCTCCCGAGCTTACACTCGCTGCCCTCGCTGTTTAGTCTGTGTTTGCTCACCTGGAACAATCAGAGGAATTTAAATGGGTCTTTTAAATGGATATTTGTCATTTGGTTCGTTTTTTTTTTTTTTTTTTTTTTTTTGGGGTGGGTGGGGGTGGGGGGGGGGTGGGGGGGTTCTAATTTGTTACGGTCAAGAGACTTTTGCGGAGATACCTGGGAAACACAAGGAGCAAATGGCAATTAAAATTAATGGTTAATATTTGTGTGAGAAAACTTTGCTAAAAACAAGAAATTGGGGTTTGACATGCAGCAAACTTGAGATTAAACTTCACATACTTCTGTCTTGTGCACCACCGGAAAAGGCTCAAAAGTTTAATATTTTGAAGAGTACTTCTGTTATTTCTTACACTAAATGTGTGCATTGCTAAAAAAAAAGTACATAGAAATTCAAGTGCAAATGACAGATGACAAAGCTTAGTTTCCATGTACTCAATACATGTGCATCTAATAATTTTAGTATAGTGGGAAAAAATGATGAATGATTTCAGTAGTTCAATTCAAAGTTAAACTCATCATTTCCTTTAGATTCAGTACACATACAGTAAATTACTTCAAACATTAATTTATTTGTGATATGACAGTTAAAGCACCCCTATTAAGATAAATTGACTTTTTTGAGCTTTTAATCATGTTTCCACCTCAAAAACATAGTAGTATTTTGTTTCATTTACACATTTGAGTAATTTTATGATGAGCCTATCCCTTCTGAAGATCTGAAAACACATCTCACCGCTCTGGTTTATTGCCTTCTTTGTTTATTTATTTTAATAATAATGTAAATTAAAATTAGACAATAATATAAATTTCAATAAACACTTCCTGTCTTTGTCTTTCTGGTTGTAAAAGACAAGGTAGAATGACATAACAACCCTTGCTACAGCAGGTATTATGAAATTAGAGCAAATTAGCCTGTCAGCTCACTTAAATACTTAATGTAGCGTTTCAGCAGCAGCATATTACAGGGCAGCTTTTTCAAATCCTGACGTGGCAAAGCTGACGGCTCCTTACCGTCTACAGCAGGAGTCTTCATTATCAGACTCGACGTGGAAGAGCAGCTTTCTCAGCCAAATGCCACTGCGCGTCGTCAGGCCTCTTGTGGGAAGCTCACGATGGTAACGACCTGTGTGAACCATGAGAACATCAAGTATTAGGGTTTTTTATGGTCTTTTTCAGACACAGTCAAGAACAGACCGTGTGTATTTTTCTTAAAAGTTGTAAATCTAAATTAGTCATCTGTAGATCTGTGCATCCAGAATCTACTATTTAAAAACACAGTATATTACATTTTAATCACCAGTCTTTGCAGCTGCTAAATTCGGTAGCAACAGGTCCAGTGTTCAGTACAATATAAGCACCCTGTGCACTGGGCCAGCTTGGTTTGGGGCAATGAATGCTTCAAGCCAAAAACTGGACAACTGCTGCCGCAAACCATCTGGGAGAGAAGGGTATGACGGTCCCATGTGGATCAGTCAGCAGATGGTCAAAAAAGTTTTAGTTACACCCTTAAAGCACAGAATGTGACAGGCCCCTTATTTTTTCATTTCTATTGAATTAGCATAGATAAAATGATTTCAAAGTATTTTACTAGGGGTTGGAAGTTGCAACAACTGTGATATTTGCTGCTACTACAGACCTCAATAAAGCCAATGCACTTTTTGTTTTTACTTTACTACCTAATGTCTGAATTAAACTCTCCATTTTCATCTCCATCTTTACAAAAATGTAGAATAAAAAAAGAAGAACTTCTTTACCTTAAATAAGTCCTGGGGGGTAAATGAAGCGCCCTGGTGTCTCTGGGCTGAAAATTACACAAATGTTGCTGACCTGGTGTCACGGAAGTCTTTATTATTTTTTTGTTGAGGCAGAGCGGCCAAATTGCAGAAAAAAATGTTACGTGGAGGGGAAAACAAAAGTAAAGCCAAGCAAGGGATCACAATAGGAGTCATCTGGACTTGTGAGTGTTTACAATAGTGCTTTAAAATGTAGGGGGAGCTCTATTAGGAAAAAAAAAAGGCAAAACAGCAACAAAATGAGCAGAATTACTGAGTTCCGCTTAAATTCAGTTTATCAATGTCTCAAAACACTGAACTTTTTAAGAATTCAGGTCATGTTTGGCCCTGGGACCAGACTTTTGACATGGCTTTATTAAACATAACACAAAGTATCTTCATGTTGAAGAGTGCAATCACAACTCACAAACCAGTGACTCATCCCACACACACTGCACTGTACTGTATATACTATACAAGTCATGGCCATCATCTCCAGAGGACTCTAAACAGCAAAGAAGTAGAGACTATAAAATGTCATTTTGTGTCCTGCTACATAAAAATGCAGCAGACATAGACAAAGTGTATTTCCATAATGACTGTAGCTTGGTGAGCATAAGGGCCGCTGCATTGGGAATGAGCTGCAGGACTGGCTGCCTCTTTGCTGAACTCTGGGGGGTTGGTCTGTCCATTGTCACACTGAACGCTGCAGCTCTCAGACAGACAGGTGGGCACTTTATTCAACATTCATGATGTCTGTCTGTCCACATTTGGAAATGACCAGCCGAGGACTAGGCCACTTCTGCAGGGAGTAAATGTAAAAGTCTTGTAGAGGGCAGGAAGGCACATAGAAAATACAGTACATTTAACTGGAAAATCATCTTGAATATTTCTTTTGAATAGTGACACTTGATTTAAAGCTGCACTACCACTTTTTTAGACAGCGGGAGAACTAGAACACTGACTGAATTTTTTGACTAATCACACACTTGGAACAAATGTTAAGCTTATTTCTCAGTCTTTTATTCATTTCATGCATTATAGTCACTCTCTACCCAGCTCATTCTGTTCTTTAGGTTTTCAAATTAAGCTCCTCAAGTCGATGTTTGCCTCATCTAAATGCAACAGATTTTTTAACAGGCCCAGAGGCATCACAATGAATCTTACTCACACCTGACTAGCTGTTACCTATACATGATAATGAATTTAGCTTTAACAAATAAAATAGGTTTATGTCCCAGACTTCTTATCTCCACTGAAAAGTTGTGCAAATAAATATAGCTTTATCAAATTGAGAATTAATTGCAGTGAATTATTAAAACCTAGAGGGGGAAACTGACACTGGGCTGATCTCATGACTACTACAGAAATGCCTCTTTTTAATTCCTGCTTTACTGGAAAAGTCAATAGTGTTGCTTTGCTCATCAATAAAGTCATTTCCACAAGGCTTGCAGCTTTCGTTACACAAAATGGCGACTAATTATCTGGGATTGATAATATTGACAAGGCAGTTGTGTTGCAGATGATACAGTCACATGAGTAAAGTGAAATGGGATATTTCTTGGGCATTGACCGGGTTTTATTTTTAGTCTTGCGTGTTTATGAGAATGCAAATATTCAAATTACAACAGTTCATCGCTGAAATCTGAATGAGAAGAGTATCCGTAAACATGCAAGTTAACTCAGTGTTTGCCTGTCCTTGTCTTGGCCGCTGCATCACTCAAGGGAGACTTTGCTTTTTCTCCAGTTCCACTTGGGAAATAAACAGCTCAGCTCCTCACAGAGGTGCAAAAATCTGGCAGAAAAACTGGGGAAAAAGAGGCGACAGGGAGAAGAAGAAGAAGTGTGCTTCAAATAAAACCTGCTAATGAGCTGGCGGGAGATTTACATAGCTTGATGACTAAGGATCCTGGGTAATTACCTGAATGCACCTCAAGGTTTAATCCATGATGAGTACGGGACTGGTGACAGGACAGACCAATCAATCTCTGTCTCAGGAGGTCAACGCGAACAACAATTCACACGGTTTAACGCAGGCATCTGTTGACCTATCGCCAATAGCTCGATGAATTATTTTTTCATTAGCTCTCGGTGGACCACTGCAGCAGCAGCTGTAGTTTGTCTTAGCTCTGATTACAAACAGGGGACATAGAGACACACCTGGGTCCAGTTTTAATTGTTGTAAAGAATAAACTGCTTAGAGACACCTTACTCCCCAGGATTTAGAGCTGTGTTTCCATAACTTGCTAACTAACTGTGAGCAAAAGTGGAAGAAATAGACCAAAATAAGTTGTTTTCTGTAGAGGCCTAATGGAGAGAGTAAAAGAAACATACACCAGAAAGATTCCAGTTGTTTTTCAAATGTAAAGTAAATTATTCTTGACCTGACTTAAGTCTAGAGCCGTCTTGTTTAATCCTTAATCACACCTTCAAAATAGTTAACGCTCCTCTGCACATAAATGATTCATCAGACTTATACTTTTGTAGTTGTGACTGCACATATTCCTTGTTCTTTCAAATACCTGGTCAACCACTATTCATAGTTCATTTAGTATGCCAAAATAATAGTTAATAATAGTTACTATAAGAGTTACTAAAACTCATTATTTGTTCCTTTACTGACAACTTGTGCTGAATTTAAAATCCTCAGCCTCACTCTACTCGCATCGAGACAAGCACGGCATACGAGTCCTCAGCTGGTTTCCAGACCATCTCCTCTCACATTCAAACATCTGATTGCTCCTGCTAGACTAGATTTAAGTGTGTGAAAGAGTCAAATTTAATCAGTATTCACGGCCTATGTGTAACTAAACCCTGGATTACTATATGTTTTTATCATGGAAAAGGTTAAAAAATACACAAACCAAACACTTGCCCATTGGGTTGCATCTATAATATTTCAAATCCCCACAACTATTCACCTAAAGTAGCACACTTTTTGCTGCTTCAGACTACTTTCTGGCCAGAGCGTGTTGTGTGTGACATTACTAAAGCCATTCAAGGACTTGCCTTCATTTGGAGTGAAAGCATGTCAGATTTGATTGATTGGGATGATATAACGCTTGCCCTGGCTACTACACCACTGTCAGGGAAATAGGTTGACAGCTGGGGCAGATACTTTATCAGACTTATACAAACGGATTTATCTGTGGCACCTAGCCCATGATTGTATTAAAATATGTATCGAAAGCTTTGGAAACCCTTCACGTTGAGAGGAGAAATGCGTGTTGTCGTCAAGTTGGTAGTGGCAGCATATAAAATACTTCTGAAGATATACTTTGCCTTAAGAAGTCAATGTATAATTCGTATAGACTTACTTGCCAAGTTCACACTAAGGGTAAAACTTACTTTACAGTAAAAGGCACATAATGTTACAAGTTTAAATATTAGTTTAATCTGAAATGCATGTTTGTACCATGCACTGTAAATTCCCACTGTATCAATGCCCAAATAGAACGACAAGCTTTCATACAGTCAAGCATGGAAGATTTTGTTTTAGTAAAATGTTTCGCATGAGGAGTAACTAGATTTGGTTCACCTGGCTGATTTCAATATAGATTTCCTGAGACTACAAGTTCTTGTAAAGTGCTTACATAAGACGGCTGGTCATCTTTATGCTTGGTTAATACACAACAACGGCATAGGAATAGGCCACCACCATGCCTAGTGATTTTCACTACAAAATGGGATACAAGGCCACTCATGCTGGAGAGTGGTCAAAACGCCTCAGTATTAATGGTGTACAGCAAGAAGCCTAATGCTATTTTTTGTATGGACTTAAGGATCCATGGTAAATGTATTATTTAAGCACATCACAGTAATGTCAATATTTGCATGATAGGTCCTTGTTGTGTAGGCCAAAAGGAAATATGAATAATTAAATGAATATTGAAAGGCAATTAAAGGACAAAGGAACAACACAATTGCAACTTTTACCAGGGTTTCTGCAGGGTTCAACAAGTTGAATTTAATACTTTTTAGACCTTTTTAAAGAAAATTAAGGCATATGCATTTCATAAGCATGCAGTGTACATTTTTTTTTTAAAGTATACATTTAATTGCAACCATTTGTGACAGTGAGTGCTGCAAAGATCTGTCTTGTATCAACAACATTAACACCTTTGAGCATTTTCAACGCAGGTAGTTGCATCAAAGGTACACAACATATTTAAGACCGGTTTCAGCATATTTAAGACCTAATACTCCATATCTCGACTTTATCTACTCCATATATAGACTTTTTAAGACCCTGCAGAAACCCTGTTTTACATGGAATACTGTACCAAATTTCCCAGACTATTTCAAAATCAAATTAACATAAATCTAACACATAATGTTTGTATATAAAAGATGCTGCTGTGCCTCGTGTCTGACAGCACATTGCCCTATGTCCTTTCTTCACGATGAGCTGATGCATTAACCTGCTGAGGAGAACTTCTCTGCCTCAACAACGCATTCTCACTTTCTTACTTGAAAATAAAACATCAAAACAACACTGGTAATACTTCCTCTTCGCTGCGTGTGACTGCCCTGTTTTGACTCCTGCCTTCCAGTGGTGAAAAACAGACAATAATTCATTCATAACTTTGCATCTTTAGGCTTCACACATTTTTTGGCTTTCCCCACAATCTCAGCCCCACCCCATTCACTTCTCCATCACATCCAGTCGTTGTAAATCCCTGGGCCCAACAGTGACCCCTGGTGGTGGAGGCATGTCAGTGGGCGATGAGAGGAGAGATAAAACAACTGCTTTTATGGCTCCAGAGGATGCAGCAGTCAGCCTTAGAAAGCACTGCACTTGATTGGGGTAAGTCACATTTACTGACCACAGATCTCCCACTCCATTAGCCACAGTACATAAAGGCCATTAATCCAGAGCACCACCGGCAGAGCGGCCTGACAGAGCACAGGGACAACGCATGTGCATAAGTGAAACAAGTGTACCTTTAAATCAATCAGGAATTTCTATTATCACTATTAAAATATACAAGACAGCATACTGTAACGTTGTCTTTATTATTATGGATTTTAATTAATGAATAATGCTTAAATAAAACATGCTGCTCTACACAACTTTAATTAATATACAGATAGTACAGAGAAAGTGTGTATTTTAGAGACGCTTAACTGCAGCTTGGTGAAATGACACTCCAGTGTTTTTGGCGGGCCATTAATTCAGTTTAACTTTTTTGATAAAATTGTACAAATAAAGCTATGCTGTTGATGGAGGATGGTGTTTCTGTGACAAAAGAACACTTGAAGATTTAAATGAGTTGTATTATGCAAAGTCAACCCTTCTGAGCTTTCTACCATGTTATAATGATGTTTCCTCATCAAAAACATACCTGGAATTGTGTTTTGCTTTATTCATGAAAGCATGAGTAATTCATGTAGTCTCTGGCATGGCCTTTCTGAAGTCTCAAAACACTTGGTTTCACAAACCCCCCGTGCACGCCAGGAAGTACTGACCAATCAACCAGCCCTCTACATCCAGTCTGCTCTCATTCATTTATCCAAAAACGATGTACAGCTCTGTTTCCACTGATCCCTCTCGACTATTTTTCATTTTTGTAGTAAAATGCCAACATACAGAAAGGTTTTTCCCTCTGTCTGTGTTCAATAGACAGCAACAGTCTGCACTCTCCTACCCTCTGCTGGTCTCTTCACCTGTTTTTTTATGACACCAGGAGTGTACATATTAAAACTGTTCTCTTCTAATCAGATCTTTTTAAAAGCTACAATGCTTAAGCTGCAATTCTGTTCTAAAGGTGATCAAGATTGGTTTAAAAAATATGAATAAAAGCAAATTATATCCCCTTTAACTAATTAGTGAATTTCCACACCAAGCAGGAATTAAAACAACAAAATATAGAAGATCTATTACAGTAGGTGTCAAATATTTGTGAGTACGTTTTGGTATACAACTTATGACAGGGCTGTAAAGCTGCAGTAAATTTTACGACGTGTGATTTTGGCCAAACTACTGCTGAGCTGAGAGTGCTGAAGATGAACCCGAACAGCCCAGACGCACGGTGACCTGGAGGGCCGACACGGCAGACAGGATGGAGTCGTCGATATATAGTGCATGACAGTTAAAGACTCAGACAACCAAAACAGCCGACAACCATCTATCAAGGGCGACAGGCAGCATCTTAGAGAATAGATGGATGCCACAACCTTGGAGCTGTGTAAAAGCCTGACAAATGCTCATGATCAATGTATGTCGCATTAGCATGTGCTAGCCTCTGCACCCTCAGTGCCTCAAGGTAACGGCTAATCCACTGAACGCAAGTGCGAAAATCAAAATATCTTTGTGGCAATCACAGACAACAGTCCAGTCTTGATCTAGTCTAGTAGTAAGAAAGATTATGTAATGTGATGTTCCTTCGATGTTTTTCGTTTTAGTCAATATAATTGTAATTTATCCTAGTCAGAGGTGGAAAGTAAATTTTACAAAGTAAATTTACTTGAGTACTGTACTTAAGTACAGTTTTTGAGAAGCTGTACTTCAGTATTTTTAGGGGTAACTTACTTTTTCTCCACTACATCTAAAAAGATAAATATAATACTTTTTACTCCACTACATTTCTAAAAAAGCAAAAGTAACTTCTGCAAATAAATTGTCTTAAAACTGAAAGACAACTGACTTTATCCCTAAAGATAATCATTTACAACATAATACTACTCAAATTTGCTCTCGGGAACTAAAAAACCTCTGGACACAATCTGGAAGTGATTTAGCTTTTGCTTTGAACACTATTTGCATTATTTGCATAAACAAATTTAAAAATAACTGATTAGTATGATCAAAATACGTAATACGTAAGCCATACATAATCAAAATTATGTATGGCTCATTTTTGCAGTAGAAAAATCTTATCTATTATGGTTTTATAAGTTGATCTCCACAATTCTTCACTAAAATGTATTTTATTCATTTTGGAGCCGCAAATTTGTGACTTGAATGTAGAAGACATTTTACGCAAAATTCTTCATTGCACTCAATGCACTCACCGCAATACATTGGAAAACAAAAATGTTTTTGTTTTTTTGTTGTTTTTTTTAAGTAGGCTAATTTGATTACTTAAGTATTTTTGAAAGAACATACTCCAGTACTTTAACACAAGTAAAAATTTGACTTAGCAACTTTTACTTGTATTGGAGTAATATTTGAACGGGAGGATCCATACTTTTACTCAAGTAATGAAGTTAAGTACTTTGTCCACCACTGATCCTAATGTTATGTCAAGTGTTCAGCTTATGCTTATTCACATAAAAGGTTCACAGTACCTAGAGCCTATTAAACCAACATCAGGCCTGTAAAAACAAAATCCAGTCCTGTCACAATATTTACTTGGTGTTTTTATATTAATTTCATGACTACTGCTAAATTGTGGTGCTCTAATAAAAATAGTTACTCTTATCTATAGTACACTGGATTAAACATACAGACAATGATTAAAGATATATTGAAAGTATGTGCAGAGATCTATACTGCATCAGACACCAATATAAATAGACATCCTGGACGTTCTACAAGCAGGACATTCAGTGATTCATCTGTAATCCCGAGGCTGCTTTGAACTGGCACTGCTGCGGGCTCCTTACTTAAACTGATTTTACAAAGCAGGAAAGGTGCACAGCATGGACGGTACACTAGAAACTCAAAACTCACTCAACAAGTTTTATTCTCCAAAGATGTGAACTTATCCGATTGGTCGTTTGAGGGATATGATGGGATTTTCAGGAAGTGGATGATACTCTTGACTCAGCAGCAGAGCCTGCGTCCTTGACAGGTCCACTTAATTAAACCTGCAATCAGCTGTTGACTGCTTCCTCAGCCTCGTCAATAAAGCAATTGAACCAGCAGCCAGGCATGCTGTCTCCTCATGTTACCTCTTCTCTGAGCTGTATTGTGACACAATTGGTCACTGAAATATCCCATTTGTTAAGATTTCTTCAAGGTATATATGTAGAATTTATCCCATCCAATTTATTGATATAGCACATTTTAAAAACAGTTTCCAAAGTCCTGCACAAACAATGACAAAAAAAAAAAAAAAAAAAAAAAAAAAAAAAAAAACAATAAAAGCTCTATTTAGCCATACTGGTCCCCGTTAAAATAAAAACAGTAAAATCAATCAAGAGGAATATATTAAAATGACATTAAATAAGTAAAAAACATAAAATAAGTAAAAACAGATCAATAAAAGACAGAAAACCACACAACTTAAGCAAATTTAATTTAAAACTTCACAATTAAAACCTCATACTTCATGCATATGATCCAACAGAACAGTAATTTCTTGCGTATGGTCCTGTCTCATATTTTGAATGGTTTTATTTGTTTTGATGCATATGAACGGCATGTATATAAAAAAAAAGTAGCACTAGCATTTTGGTGTAATCAAAAAAGGAATCTTGAGGAATCTGAACTAGTATTTGGCTTTGACCCTAGTATACCTAAGAATAATTGTTTCTCTTTTTCTACTATACAATATGAGTAGACTTTTTTTTTTTTTCTCAAAACAATATAAACTGATTGTTTTCAGTATCGACTGTTGTGACAATGTGTTATTCTTTAGCTGGGACAGACTCCAGCAGCTACACTTGTTACCATGTACTGTATAAACGCGACTTGTACAATTTAAAAATGTGAAGTTGTATACACAGTGCCAGTGCTATGCTTGAAGTTAGATTTAAGCATTCTGTGAGAGATCTACTGTGGCAAAACACTGTAAGGTATAAATGGTGGTATGGTGTGGGTGAAGGTGACAATTAGTTTACTTACAATTTCTGCAAGTTCTCTTTAAAGGAGCTATATTATGCAAAATCAACTTTGCTGAGCTTTCTAACACATTATAATGTTGTTCCTTCATTAAAAACATACAGTACCTGGAGTTGTGTTTTCTTTCATTCACGCCTGTTTAAATAGTCCTCCATTCTCTGGCACTGCCTTTCTGAGCCCTCTAAACGTCTCATTCTTTTACCCAAAAAACAGTGTACAGCCCTGTTTCCACTGATTCCTACAACTATTTTTCATTTTGTAGTAAAATGGCATCATACAAAAAGTTTAAGAACATGAAATCCTCTTTTTTTCTTTTAATACATGTTCAGAAGATCGAGACACGCTATACTCTGCTGCCCTCTGCTGGTCTCTACACCTGAATCTTTATGACACCTGTAGAGTGCTTCTTACGAATGTTTTCTTTTAGTCAGATAATGTTTTTAAAGGTTGTAAAATATTTAATATTGTTCTAGAGGTGACCAAGATTGGTTTGAAAATATGAATAAAAGCATAATTCCCTTTAAACATCATTAATTCTTTTAAACCAAGGAATCAAGGAAATTACTAGTGTCATTATTAACTAAAACACTTGATGAGAAAAAAATGACACTGGCGCTATCTTGCAATGGTAAAAATATAGTGAACAGACCTAGACTCAAACCAGAGATCTTCTAGTTCAGGGAAAAATGCTCTGTTCATTGATACACAACCCCCTTACACAGTAAGTAATCATTTGTTCCTTTATTGATCCTTTGTGGCTGGTGCCCCATATTTGCCCATATTAGGCCTTATCTTGCAATAGTACTGTGATTATAAAAAAATTCCTAGATGCAATAAATTAATCATTTCTTTCTTGGCTTAATAAGCAGACAACAAGAACGATTCACACCAAAACATAACCTCAAAAATGTGATCTTCATAAAATACAATCAAATTTAGGTTTTCACAAAGAACAAAAGTTTTCAGGTACAAAGTATTTGACACCACCACTCTCGGATTCTGCTGTTTGTCTAGGTGTCATTCATCAAAGCCCCACGAGAAGATGCAATGGTGTAATTACATAAACAATGATTGGCAGTCTAAATAACATCATATTTGTGGAGAACCTTTCAAAAGGGTGTACATTTGCATAAGCAACATGGATTAATGCGACAGTGGAGCAGCTGCTCTCAGCGGGAGGCCGGCACGATAACAACTTCCACTGATTTGGCGTAATCAGGAAAACTTTCTGTTTTTGAGGCTAAAAGTGTGAAAATATGTAACAAACAAGGTACCGGAGAAATGAAAAGCGAACAAATTTCACACTGATTCAAAAGTATCTCAAGTTTTGAAACTGAGTTTACAACCACAATTTGGGAAAAGTTGGGACACTGAAATAAAAATTTAAAAAATCCAATGAAATGAAAATCTCATAAAACATTTTATTCACAATAAACAGAATCCTTTTATACCCAGACATCTTCATTTAAATGTTGTCTTTTAACTTAACTGCAAAGTACTCCTCCAGCTGTTTTTTTTTTTTTTTTTGTGATATTTTCATGAAATGGCATCTCAGTTTTGACGCCTGATCTGTTGTTTATGTTTAATTGTAAATATAATATGGTTTTGAGCTTTGCAGATCAGAACATTTTGTTTTTATTTACGTCTTACACAGTGCCCCAGTGTTTTCCAAAATGGGGGTTGTAAAACTATGGTGTTTTCTATCAGTTTTTTTATAACCTTTTAAGCAGAGCCTCAGCCCTCCAGCCTACAAGAGCATTAGACTTGTAATATGTCTGACACTTCTTCATTTGACAGATCCTCCTTTCTTTTGGCATTTCTAATTCGAGCCAACTCAAGCAGGTGTCAGTCTCGTCCGATCCCAACTTTTAAGCGTGGCTTTTCATTACAGCGTCCCAGATTGCACTGAGGTGTGAGAGAAATTGGTTATGTCTAAAGTCAAATTATATCCAACTCTTTGCAATTTAATTCACTTGAAAAGGAGTAGGGAAAACGACTCAAATGTTTCAAGTTGCAGTTTTCACTAAAAGACAGACCGACAAAGAAACTGACGCCAGATTGCCTGCCAATTTCTGGTGCCGACATAAATACATACACTGCCATTCATGTGACGCTTGATAGAAAAAGGAATCGTTTCAAAATAGAAAAGTCAAGTCCCTCTTAGCAATTATTTGTCAACTATTTAGTCCTCTATTGAATGTTATAAAAGCCAGAGGCTAACACTGAGTAGCATTGTAAACACAGCTATCTGCACAGTCTGGTAGATGCTGAATTTCCCTTTAGATTTATCGAGATTATTACTTTTTAGTTTTATTTTAGGGCATTCCAATTAGTGCAGAGAAATATATTTTACTGTAGAAACACAAGGAACATACTCTGCTTGTCCCACCCGACAACAAAAGTTTTTTCTGCCATTTGGCCACTCTGCCATGACAGAAATCGAGAAATAACACCATTGCTAGCTTGTTGTTAGGCTTATCAACATGCGACAAGCTGTCCAGGATGTACCCTGCCCAAGGCCCAAAGTTACTGGGATAGGCTCCAGTCACATGTGACCCCAAACAGGAATAAGCAGAAGAAGATGAATGAATGAATAATGCAACAGGTATCTTTGTTATTAAACTGTATTTTGAGATATTGTAAAATGCCGGGCATACAATATGCTTTTATGGCAAATTCAGTCATTTTAAGAAAATGTTGATGACAATCATTCAATAGCATGATAGGAAGGATATGGTTCCTGCCAGCAAAAAGTTTGAAGTGGGGATGTCCAATAGCACAAATTGAACAAATGATTGTTACCACAGTCACACTGTCCAAACAGATTTCTTGATTCATTTTAACTGAAATACTGCTAGACAAATTGTTACTGCATTTTTTAACCAAGTTATTGTAGACTGCAAGTTTTTGTTTTTTTTATTTAATTAGCAGAATACAAACTACTGACCATATGTTGTATTGCCCAGCCCTACATTCTCATTCTTTCTCTCCAAGTACATTCCCTGTATATCATGCAGTAAGGTCTTCACAGTTTATGCTTTCCTTTGACAGCTGCAGTATGTTTCATGCTCTACCTATCAGTCATGAAGCCTCAGTCTCCAGAGGTACAGCTGAGCACGGCTGACGCTGAACTTACTCATATCCACCGCTCCGTGACTCATGACCCACACATACAGGTGAAGTGAGGGGGCAGGCAGTCCCTAAAAGGATTTACTAAATGATAAAGTCCTGCCTGCAGTGGAGGTTTTTGCAGTGCTGCGGTTTCCTCTCAGTAAACCCTAAGCTCCACCTCTAGTCAGTCATCTATTGTCAGGGCCAGGCCAGCGCATTGACACTGCCTATTGATTTTCTGATTAATGGTCCTCTCCACCATTGGCATTTACCGCTGCCGACATCATTTTAATGTGTGCATGATCAATATCTCTATCAACACTCAGAATATCCTGCTGTCAAGCTCCGGGGGATTTGTCGAGGCATATGTTCCCGTCGGAGCGATCCTGGTGAGGTCCGATAGGGCATGAGGCCTTAGTGTACAAATGGATGAATAGCATGGTTTGTTTAAGCTTTTACATAACACCTAACACCTCGATTAGACGGAAAAACCTTCGTAGCTTTGTTACCATACTGCCTGATGTAAGGGCAAACCCAACAAACACTTCTACAAATAGCCCAAGTCAACTAACAATACACAAACAAAAATATCCAACATTTAAAAATACATTAAAGCCAGTGTTTTCAGCCATTTTGTTGTGATGCATTAAGTCACAAGCCTTTTTTTCTGGATAGGCAAGAGGCAATTCTGGCTGCGATTAGGGATTGTGTGTGGCTGGAGCCTATCCCAACAACTATGGGCTTTAGGTAGGGTACAACATGGACATTTATAGAGAGACAAAATTACATGTTGCTCTTTGACTTTTCACTCTCATATACTGTACATCCACTAGGGGCAATTTAGAGACCAATTCACCTAACACATGCATTTGTATAGTGGGACAAAGCCAGAGTATCCGAGAAAAAAAAAAAAAACACAGTAACAGAGAGATGACATGCAGAGAGATTGTGTCAGTAACCATAGGAATCGAACCCACAAGCTCCTTGCTGAGAGACACTTACCACTCTGCCAGTGTCAAAAAGATGGTTTTAGGGTGTCACATGGTTTGAGGCTGTTAAAGTTCCCCAAACAGGCTCAGGAGAAACATTATAATTTATGGAAAAGGGTACAAAATATTTAACAAAGGTCCAATCCTTCTAATAAAGTCATTAGTTGTGAAATGTCCCCAGTGGCTATTGCAGTTACTAAATAATTAACAATGCACAATTAGTGTTAAATGTTTACTAATTAAGAAAGCAGGTTTTATATATATATATATATTTTTTTTTTCTACTGACTTGTTGAGCGCTTTGTAAAGTTCTGCTCATATTTTTTTACTGGTGTCACTGTTTTGAGGCTTTGTGGCGTCTAAATGCACTAAACCCAACAGTAAACGTGGGGAGCGGGTTTTATGTAATAATGCTAATATGATGCATCTGTCAAAAGGCTGTGGACGCCTGCAGGCCTTGCATCAATATTTTATGACCAGCAGAAGCCAATTGGGTCATATATTGAGAATTTCCACTCACCTCCGTTTATAGCAGGTGACCCATGCACGCTCAGTTCTAGGTAATGGGCAGCTCCAGGCAGTGGCCGAGCTGCCCTTCAGCCCCAGCACCTCGTCCTGATACCAGCTGCTGTTGTGGGACGCTGAGGGTGACCATTATCGGCTTTCAGGAGCCACTGAAAGATTACAGAAAGAAAATACAGCTTGGGTACAATGTGCTGTGGCTTATTTGTAGCCTGGCTATGGCTTCCTGAAAGAGTCTTAAAACAGGTTTTTATTACTTTACCCTTGTAACCTCTGAAACCCTAATACATTTGATGAACAATACACATATAATTAATAATACTACAGTAGAGGCTCTGTTGCTTGGTAAAATACATTTTTTCTTTCACATTTCATGCATAGGTAAACAGTTTACACAAGTAACAATTATTCTTAAACATTTAAGAATAAAAAAAAATCCATTCTCTTGCAGTGTTTCCCCACTGGTGGGTTGTGAAGAAGTTGGCTACATCTTTGTACTAGTAAAACAAAACTGTGGCCAATAAATTGTTGCCAATGTGTAATCAACAATTTATTGGCATTGCCACTGCAGATAAAAAGGAAAGTGTAATTCTTTTGAATAATAAAAAAAAAATGTTTAAAGCAATCCCAAACCACCCATAACCTATGCCTCGTGATCAATACCAAAAATGTACATAATCATCAAGGCTTGCACATTTTTTAAAAACAGTTTGTTTACAGCTGCATTAAAGACTAGACATTAAAAATGCCATTTTAAATAAAGATCTATACTTTTCACAGGCAAAGTCTCACCATAGCCCCATACATCACAGATAGCATACTCGCCTGTAAGCGGTTGACAAATGAGAAGGTAAGGAGTTTGAATGTGCAGATGAATGATGCTAACAATTGTCCAGGACTTTAATAAAACACTATGTCAACTTTAATGTTGTTACCGTATCACTGGTTCTTTCAAGAAGGATGCTTCTTGGCTGGTCTAAGTGCTTTCCTTTTCCTTTTAACAGAAACATCTGTATGCAGCAAGTAGCTGCAGTCAACAAAGATGACATCTACATCAAGGCAGGCAATTTGTGCACTCTGCGTTTCAACATGGCTAAATAATGCCGAATAGTTGGACAAGATTTTGTGATCTTAAGCTACTTGTTTATAGGCTTCTTTTCTAAAATGTTCATGTTAAGCCTCCTTTATCAGATGTCAAATGCTGTCGGCATCCTTGTCTGCTTTGACTTTGAGTTATTACCTTGTCAACCATTTACAGTAAGTACCATCATCCATCCGGATCAATTTCATAAACATTGCAGGGGAATTGTTCTGAGTTGTAACTAAGACTAACAGAGACTGACAGGGAGCACACCATTACACAAATTTAATTTGTTCAATTGTTCTGTTATATTTGTCTCATTTTTTTCAATGTCTGATAAATGCTATCTCACAAAGGAAAGCTAGAGTCCTATGAACCTTGAGTTTTGTCTATACGGACCTGCATATTAAATATTATACATAATATAATGCATTATTAAATAAACACTTTTGTGTTTATTGGGTAATATTCATGTGATTCATAGCTTACTGCAAACGTATTAGTCGCCTGTGGAGAATTTCTCAATTTTCCAAAGGATAGTAAAGAAATACCAAAATGTTACTTTTGTCTGACTAAATCTAGCTTTTTTCCTACCTAATACCATGTGAGCTTGTGGATCTAGACTGTATCGATTTTCAGGCAAGCGTCTAAAAGGGGCCTTTATGAAGGCAGCCTATGGTGGGAAGCCAACTTGGTTCCCATTTGTCGAAAGGTTTTGAAGCATGAAGAGAGAGTCCCTGGAAGCGTCTGAGGCTGTAGAGTTTTGGTTCGTAGAGGCTGACGCCGGGGGCCATTTCTCTGAACAGTCTGTGCTTCCAGAGAGACCCAGACTGACGGAGAGCTTCCAGGTGACAATAGTGGGGAGCAGGTGAGCCGAGATACACAGGACTAGAGTCAGACAGACAGACTACAGCCTCCAGCTTTATCTCAACATTTATCCATACCTCCACTAGAAGAATGGGACTTGTTTTTTGTGACTGATCTACACAGTCACTATTGCCACCACTCAAGCTATATACACAGACGTATGCCTTCAGCTTTAAGTCAACATTTATACATACTTCCACTACAAAAAAGGCACTAATGGTTGTTTGATTACCTCACATTTTACACTGTCACTATTATTACAATTTAATGCAATAAAAAGGTCAACAATTAATTGCTTGATAATAATGCAAAACTAGTGTATATTTCTGTTTACACTTTAATCACTAGAAGCAAAGAGAGCACAGACCTCCGCCAAAGAATCATAATACTGTAATAAGTAAATATTAATTTGATTCTTTACTGACCCCTTGTGGCTGGAGTTAAAAATCCTTCAGATGTTCCTGGATCCAAATGGCATTTGGACTAATGACTTCTTTGTTAAAATATTACTGACCTTTCATGTAAATGTAATCAAGATCTAACTATTATTTTTTTAATAACCTTGCTTACAGACTAACCAACAAACCAATAAATCAACCAATGACAATGCTGAAAGATAACAGCCTTCTAGATAATAATTATGTCTTATGTCCTTTAATTTTTTCCTTTCCACAGCAAATCCCAGTATGTACCTCCTACAGTGCATTTGCATTATGGGGGAAACGATACAGTAATTATCGATGTATCTGTTTTTTTTTTCTTCCTACAATACATCTATATTGATACACATTACCTTGTATCAAATCATATCGTTTTCTATGTCGTGTAGGGCTGCACAATATATCGTAAAATTATCGTTATCGCAATATCAGCAAACGCAATATCCATATTGCAATATTCTAAATATATCGCAATAACGCCATCTGACAGAGATTTACACTCCACCTTTCCTTAAAAGAACGTGTTGTGACTAAATAAAAATGTTTAAGCAGTCCAGTTTTAGTGCTAATTTAAAATTTTGTCACAGCTTAGCCTTGTTTTATTCCTGCTTTAGTCTGTGTTAAGTTTTGATTTTGTCGCTGTTTTGACTTGTAAATACAGGAACTTTTTTGTGAAATGTGGTGAATTTAACTTACTATGTTCTAAAAATAGGCTTTATTTTCAAATATCGCAATAATATCTTTATCGCAATTTCCAACATAGTTATCAAATATCGCATGTCTTCTCCATATCATGCAGCCCTAATGTAGTGTATATCGATATACATGGGAAAAAAAATCAATATCAGAAATAACAATATTATAAATGTGCATGTTAAAATAAAACCAGATACGGCTTTTTGGATTTAATTTTTGTGTTTTTAATGAAATAAAATGTTATAATAAACTTTTCTTCGCTGTTTCTGCTAGACATAAACAACCCCAGCCGCAATACCACATTTGAGAGTAAATTTTTATAATTTTTGGCAAAAAGTTGCTGTATCGATTATCAATATGAAGGTGTTAAATTGTGCCGTATCATTCCAAATTAGCCAATATCGTTCTTGAATCATATCAAAACAATTCTAATTGATATGTATCATATTGTTGCAAAACATGTTGTTATACCCCTAATTTGCATATTGATTTGGCTTGGGTTTTATGGCCTTCCTGACACAACCCTTACTAAGAGTATCCTGGCTTGTGACCTTGTGACGTGTGGCTGGATTTACTTTTATTTATTAAACATGTACAATGTCCTTGCCCAGGTAGCAGTAACAATATTTCCTACACTATTGCCTTCACTTCTTTAGCATTCGTTAACATAAGCACCCTTATGTTAGCGGGTTCACCATTGTCACACATAGGAGGATGTAGTGCCGTTATTTGCAAATGATTAAGAGTCTGATCATGGCGCATCAGTCACGAGCAATATGTCAGCCAGAGATAAAACAAAGGCATGTCCTAAATTTAGATGAAAAAGTGCACATCTGCTCTGCATTTCTTTTGATGTAAAGCCTTGGCTCCCTCGCCATAGTTTTATGGTTATTTATATATAAAAGTCAACTGAAAATGAGGAAGGCAGCAAAAGGTGCTCCAAATCTGTGGAAAAACAGACAGGTACAAGGCAAAGTGCTGCTTCATGTGCTAGACCCACACCTCACTTTCTCTGCATTGCAACATCCTGGATCACACCATGACCAACTGCACCGGCTGATACACGACAGGTGTCACTTTTTGACAATCACTCTCCTCACAGCGTCCCACTTCTATTGAGTTATTTTTACTGCATTGGTCACACTTTACCACATGTACTGTGACCTGCTGAAATGTTCCTATTTGATTTCAAGCAGAGATTTAAACTTAAACTTGCTTGCAGTTTAAGTGTGTGATCTGAAAGACCAGAACTTTAAGTTTTGAAGAGCCATCATGGTATTTTTTTTTTTTTTCTCAAATGGGCCTTACTAAAAAGAATAACTAAACTAGTATACAAACTGCATAGGAAAGCACTTAATGAGTGAAGACTAGACTTACTAAAGCATGTATAACACCACTTGCAGCTCATCCGGTTCTTGCTCTGGCTTCTGTCCAACAGACAGTAAATTGTGCTGTGGTCAGTGACTGTCTATAGGCGTGGATCTTTAAGTCCCGAGCATGCAAAGATTGGGTTGGGAAGGATCCATAGTATCCATTAAGAGTAATTTCTTCTGTGATCATCTGCTGAGTAAACATACTATCCTTCCAAGTACACCATTATGAACAAAGACAATGCCAAGATGTGTAAAATCAATTCATCAAAACACGTGAATGTAAAGCTGCTTATAGTTTGCTGGCACCAAAGATGCACACACAGAGCTTTTTCAGCTGAGAATTGAGTTCATCTATGCTAAATCAGAAGAATATTTATTTCCCTAAAAGCAAAAGATGCATGCACTAATTCAATAAGTAAAATTGTGTCTTAATGCTCCACAAGTTGTTGCTTGGGGCATGATCCTTTGGCTTTTTAATTTCCAAGTTAATAAGGCGCCTGGTGTTTACTTTAGTCTGAGTCAGTATCAGCTCATTGTCTCCTTATTGTCCCTGAGCAAATTGGTATTCCTAGAAAAAATATGCAAATATGATTGTTGAAACTTTGACATTTCTTCAATTAAAACATTGTGTATAATGCAGAAATTTACTATTGTGTCTTTGGAAGTGATCCGTATGGCTATAACTTTTATAACTAAATGTCTGGAGTCTGCATGTCCTCCCAGTGTTATCATGGTGTTCTCACAGGCTTCTTCTTATCGTCCAAAAACATGTACAAGTTAATAATAAATTGGTGCATCAAAATTGCCCGTATAAGGAATGAATTATGTAGGATTGTCCAAAGTAGCTGGGATAGGCTCCAGCCCCTTATGATTCTTAAAGGAAATAAGATGAAGAAAAATAAATGTTGCATTTAATCAAAAAAGAGTTATGAGCAAATGTAAGAAAACATACTTGCCTACTTAAAGAGCTGAAAAAGCTGAACTTTCTACAATTAATGTCATAGTTGATTGGTTACCAGCTATTAGGTCTAATGGCTGCATGACATGTTTTATACCCCTTAATTATTGTTAGATTATTGCCTGCCTCGGCTCTTCTGGAGAAGCAGGGCTGTGGATGAGCGCTGTCAGCTGTTTCTGCCCAAGTCTCTGAATTGCAGCTACATTGTTTTTTTTAAGTGTAACATATGGACGTCTATTCTGCTTTAACACTTTTCCAATAAGAATAATGAGCTTTTTACCACACAATACGACAATCTTAAACTGCCTTGGTAAAAACAGGCAATGACTGGGTTGGCTGTAACCATTTCTTGAATCACTAAGACCAAATTAAAGCTTCTTTGTAATTACATCATGTCCTGAGCACAATATGATCAGACAGTTTGTAGTGAGTAAAATTGGCGTTGTGTGTTTAGCCATTCAGGGAGCTCCAAAGGGACTATAAAAGCCAGATGGATTGGCTACATTTCCACTTCACAGACAATATACTACAACTGAACCTTGACAGAGAGGAGAAGACAGCCCTCTCCAACCTCAGTGGCCGGCACACCTGCAAATCTCTGGCAGAGGGCTAGTATGTATTCAAGGTTGATTCTCCTCCTCTGGGAGCATTAGTAACAACCTTTCAGAAGTACTGATTGGAAGTAGAGGCTCTCTGCATACCAACAGGTAGCAGTATTCCCAGGGGTTGGTTGCCTGGTCGCAAATGTGTAAAGATTAGTTGAGGAAGGATGTTGTGTGGAGGAAAATGCAAAGAGCGTACATGTCAGTGAGCGAAAAACAATTAAAGACAGGGAGTGGCCAAAGAATTTTTAGTTGCCCACTTTTCTAAAAGAGGTGACGCAAAGATCCATGACAAAGACAACTGTTTGAGGCTAAAGTGGTGTAAAGTTGACATGCTGAAAGATACCAAACATAAACTGAATGATGTTGCTGATGGTTTAGGGCAAACTTTGGCGGTGGAACTAAATTTCACATGAGTTTTCGCACAGACGCTGTTAAGTGATGGACTGTATTGGTAAAAGCAAGCATGACTCTGGTATCATCATGGTTAATGCAAACGCAAAGCCAGAGCTTGATGACCTCCCACCTCACTATGTTCTCCTATATGGGAACATTTTGGTTTCCCTGTCAAAATCAATAACAGGCAAAGACAAGTGGATAAGATGAGTTGCGTGTCTACACTGTTCCACGGAGATCAGATATGCAACAGGAAACACGTCCAATTTTTTAACGCACTTTGAAACGCCATCACCCAACTGTAAATGTCACAGCTACCAGAAAAAAGCAGTGTGTTGCAAACAGCACTTAAGCAGCCTTTATCAAATAATTTCAAGCCAAAGCAATAACACTGGTGTTTTTATAGCAATGGAGTCTGTGTTCAAAGTTTTCCATTCCTAACGACTTATTATAAAATTTTATTTTTTTACATGTCTAATTGTTACAATAGTGTATTTTTAGAGAGTGAAAGAGTGAAAATTTAATTTATTTATTTAAGAATTCAAATTTAACAGATTACCTAAATAGGCTGCTTATGTTTCTTTTTATATATATATATAAAACTGCTAATGTTTACTTAGTATGTTTTATATAGATTTTGCAAAAAAAAAAAAAAAAATGAGTTTTTGTACCAGACCAAAACCTCCAAAAAACAAAACAAAACCAAACTGTGATTTTAGTGCATCATTACACCGCTACTATATACTACGGTGCATTTCAATTTAAAACAGGGCAATCCAACAAATCCACAGGAAAGACCTACTGTGCCACAGCAAAATGGTAAAAGTGTCAGCCTGGCGAGAGAAAAGTGAATCATAACACACACAGAGCTAGAGCTAAGGAAGAATTACTTTGAAGTGTATGGCTCCATCTATCAATACCATCTCTCTCTTTGAGCGCAGCGACAGGGAAACCATCACTCACTTTTTAAACAATAGTCACTCCATCTTTGTCATGTGGTGCCAGCAGAATGACTTTACTTCAAATGTCTGGAGAGAAATCTGTACAGCGCTGGATTTGGGGGTCAATCTCAATGAATGGCTAGACAGGTGGTCTTGGAGGTTTCACTCCTCGAAAAACGGGTCTCTCGGTCCCCCTGCGGTGTGATGTTAAACTCTGAGAACTGAGGTAAGTGCTGCACAAAGACGGTGTCAACATATCGATGGTACAGCATTGATTTGAAGAGCGTGAGGACTTCTATAAAAGTGCCATGAGTCACAGAGGTTATCTCAATCTTTTCTGTCTGTGCAAACGTAGGTCTGTCTGTGGTGCAATTGAGAAAGCACACAGGCCAAAGCATTAGTCTTGGTATAGCTAGCTTAGACTGACACCTAAGTTTAGCTACAATCATGAAATAAGCAAATGTCTATGCAATTGTAACTCATGTCAATCAGAAAATGCATTACTTTGGGGCTGGAGAACTAAAGGTTTAGTAATGATTCCTGTAAAACATTAGATGCATTTTTGAAAACTAGAATACAATTTTTAAAACTGTTCTATAACAATAAGCACAACCTAAATCTGGCCTATTACTGTGCAGCAAGACCAGGTTGCATTGATCAATAATGAAGCAACTAGAAGACCTCAGATGAAGGAGACCTCTGGCAAGGCATTGGCTCTATCTCGCAATGGTAAAGATATAGTGCCAGACTGTATCTGGACTTGAACTGGGCATCCCCTACAATGCCCCATCTTGCAATTCAAGCATCAAAACGTTTCCTGAATCATGAGTATCTGGATCCACACCAGAAAATGTATTTCTTTCTTGGCCTTCTACAGACCTTTTCTAAAAAAATTTTAAAAAATTTAAAAAAAAAATCTGAAAAATCTAACCATTATTTTTTGAGTTCTTATGCCAACAGGTTATCAAACAGACAAACAAACCAAAGCTGGCAAAAACAACCTCACATCATGCATGGACAAGTCTACAGAATAACTTGACAAAATAGCAACTAGGGCTTTGAAAGTGAACTGAAATGCGCCACAGCCAGCCCTATTCCACTCTTCTCCCCAAACCCCACCGGACAATGTGAGGGAGGTGGCTGACAGACCTGAATTAATTGACATGCCTCCGAGAGGTTGTTCTCTAATAACATATTGATCCAGCAGGCCTGATATGCAAAGCATCTGCCAGAGAGTGTCGCTGGCGAGGTGAGACAAATGCCCTCAGAATACCTTCATCCGGGCAGCCTTGATTAAAGCAGGTATTAGAGCCATGATCACATACGAGCGGCAAGTCAGGTTTACAGCACTGAGCCGGGTCAAGACCCGTCCTCATTAACAAGAACATCTGAACAAGAGACGTCCTGTGATGGGCTCAAATCAAACACTTCATCGATGGCCAGAAGAGGACTGGATTAGTAAACAGGTAATTCAACATTACAAAGCATTAGTTACTTATGTATAAACACCACTGAGTTATAAACATTGCCATTAATGTTTAATTTTGAAGTAATAAGCTTGTAGATCAGATCAAAAATATAAAACATTAATTGTAATTCCGTATCTATAAACTCTTTATTCAAAAAATTATTGTTTTACAAATGTATAATTGTTTTATTATTGATTGATAGTGAAGAGCTATCCTAATTTTCTTTTCTTCAAACCTTCTACCATTTTTGACATTTTAGACATCGACATTGCAGCTAACGTTATTGCGCAACACAGCAAAGATCTAAGAAAACCTAAGAAAACTACTATTGACAAGGTCATTGCTTACCAGAGCAAGGACCACTTAAAGGTCAGACATGACATTGCGCTGGGGGTGATGGGTTACTCAGGCTGACAACTGTTTTGGTGTTGCACTTTATCTATTTTGTACAGTAAAATGCAAGAAAACACACTACTCTAATTGAGATGCTGTTATTATGAAATCAACTAGAAATGTATGAATAACTGTCAGGAATGTGCCTAAATAAAGAGGTCAGGATTTGTGCATTATTGTGTGGTGTTAAAAATAAAATAGGTTTAGTAAGATGTTTTATATTATGTGAAACTACTGTATGCAGTATCGCACACAAAAAAAAAACTTAAATCCTCTGAATACAAGTTGACACACACATTATAGGCCCAATTTTCTTCCATACGTCATAGCAGAACAACTGAACACACTTCTTCTTGCAAGTTGGTTGAAAGCTTTCTAACCATGATGTTTTGTCAGCCACACTAAATAAACCAGTTTTTCAATGGTTGTGTTTCCAATTCTTGGTTTCTATGGCTATGATGACAAGAAAGAGCAAGCAGCCAATCTGCTGTTCCTGGCCGGGATACAAAGCCCTCTAATTAAAAGTCTGTCCAGTCTGTATTCTCGCTTCGCACACAACTCTTATTGGATAGGAGAGCTCACAGCCCTCTGTTTTGCATTTTGATGTCTTCATCTTTGTAATTGCTGGTTAAGTCACCCTGCATTATTGATGAGTCCATACGGTAAAAACAAACCAAACAATATGCATGCTAAACAAATGCCCTCCAGTGCATATAGCGTTCACACGGGCCTTTGGAGGCTAATCACTTTCACTTGTTGTATCTCGGAGTTATACACACAGCAGCAGTTGCCCTGGGCTGTTTTATAGTTTGTGACTGAAACAATGCCTGAAGGAAGGCACAGGGAGGCAATTATGCACTCTGTCTACAACTGTGTGTGCCGCTTACTGCTGTGACCTATCTAAAGTGGCACTAGCAGTATAAGCATTATTTAGATTTGCAATTTAACATGAGAAATATGCAATGTATTGTGCCCATTGGGGTAAGTACACAAAGGCCTCCACACCATCTTTTAACTTTTGGAACAGTTTTACTGGCTTTTAATGCTACAATTCTTTTGCTCGTGCCACTTTTGGCTGTCGTGGTTGGTATAAGATTCTAATTGACTTGTACTCAAATGTACCTCTGAGGTCAAAATGTGTCTCAGTTTTGACTTATTAACAGTATTACATTAAGTAAAGGTAAAAAGCATCACAGACCACATAAAACGATAGGAATCAAGGATTTAAATGTCAACACTGTTTGCAATTGAATATTAAATTTACAATACCTACATACTTATAAAAGATGTGAGACAAATAAAAAATGTATTGTCTTTGCCCGTTATACAGTATGTTGTCACTAATTGCCAAGTTTTTACTGTCTTAACAAGCTACTACAGTATCTCTTCGCAGAACGGACCAATGTCTGTAATTTTGAATGGAGCACTCACTGAAAAAAACATGCTGAAAATGCCACAGTGCTGTATATTGTGTATACAAAATAATGGATTTGAGATGCCCATTAAAAATTACTACATGCATCTTGAGTTCTTTCTGCCAACTTGTATATTGTTATTCAGAAAGTGACAGTGAGGCCCTGTAAACGGCATGCGAACCTCTTATTTATGCAGAACACTGGATTAGAGCCGATTGATAATTGTTTATGCCCTTGGCGGTGGTGAATGTGTGTTTTTCTGTGAAATTCACCAAAGCCAGGGCTACAAAGAGAAGAGGGAGAGCTAGCCGGCATGCAGAACTGGGTGGTAACTTTAAACATGTGTAGAAGAAAACCCACTGTGCTCAACTCCTGGCTTCTGCTGTGGAAAACGTTTATGACTCAGATGTGGCTCCTCAGATTTAGACTGACATTTTTGCAACTTTATGAGAACATATATGTGGCCATTGTCTAAAATTATCAATTCATTAATTAGAAAATCTGATCCATTTGAAGAGGTTAGGACCAGCACTTAAACTGATTTGATTGTGGCGCCAAATTGTATTTCTGATTATTTTACTGTGAACAACTTTTTACTGAACCAAAGTTGTTTCTTTTAACTTTTCGATTATGTTGTATGTATTTTAAGAAGAAATTAAGGCTTCAAACAAACATTAAAACTATATTCAGCCTCCCCAATGCCCACTTTTCGGTCCCCATACACCATTTGGGAAACACTGAGTTATATTAAACAGAACGCTCTTTTATTCTGAAGACGCCATCAAACCTATTTGTCTCTCCAGGATGTTCTACAGAGACTTGTCAGTAATTGAAAAATGACAACTTCCAGCAGTACAGGAACCCTATCTGCGTCCTCTATCAATAGCATGGTCTTGGGCTGACCACAAAGGTCATGGGTTGACTCCAAACGCTTTGGCCCCAGTAGGCTCCCAGTCAAATCTCCAGACTAGGCCTTCAGGAAACTATACACTTAACTACACCACTGATCAATGGCGTTCGGTGTGGCCCCACCCAGCAAAGAAACCGCATGCGGGCGTCCAACTGCCTGCCCCCAATCCATATCTCTCTCTTTCTGTATTTACAGCAAATGAAACATTCAGACGGAAAGACGGCTGCTATTGATTGGCTTGTGGGTACACTATTTTGAGTGACATTTCATAAATGGAGCCGCCTCGTGAAATAGTAATGAGCCCATGGCGATTTGCATTCAACTTTAATATAGCAAGATTGATTAGATATTCAAATTTCACTAGGCCAAGGTTAAATATCGAAAGAAAACCTAATGGAAAACCCACAATACTTGAACTATCGGAGGTTTGGCCTTTTAAGCTACGTACTGGTCAATAAAAACATGCTTTAAAATTACTCCATTTGATGAATAATTAAAAATAAGGTGTAAACAGTTTGTAATTGGAGCAAGTGTGAAACAAGACAAAGCCAGACAGACAGACTAAATAAATACCAATTAATTGCCGCCAGTGAAGCTTTTTCCAACTTTTTCTTTAAAGTTCTAGTTTATTTTCTTTTAATACCAGTAGTTAAACAAGTACTCAAAATCACTGCTAAAAAAAGTACTCTTACTTCAAAATAATATTACTCAAGTAAAAGTAATCAACCAAACAAAGTAAAAGTAAGGTGTTACGTACAACATTTTTTTCTGCAACTACAACTATTGCTGCTGTTAGACCCAAGAGGAATTTAAAAAAAAATGTACTTAAAGGGGACATACTATGCTTTTTTAAATAATTTGGGACACCTTTGCATTAGTATTTCACATTTTATAACTTAAAACAAAGTAAATCTGTATGGAAAACATCTTTGTAGAGAATGCTTGGATTAGGTGCCTGTCACCCCCTGCTGGTGGCATAAAATGGCATAAAATGGCTATTTAGCACAGCTATAAGCAACATGACGCTAACAGATAGATAAATGAGCTGAATGCTTCGTAGTGACAGCAATGTAAGCCCTGAAACTGTCTCAATGACTCCAGTATCAGGTTTAATAACAGCAAAGGGGCACTTCCTGGTTTCAGGTGTCTACGTAGAGCCGTGAGACCAAGCATTTTCAGCTCTTGAGAAGGAGACAGGCTCAGCATACAGGATTACTCTAGTGGATTAAACAAGCGTGAATAAAAAAATATATTACAAGGTATGTTTCTGAGATGCAAACAACATTATTACAGTTATAAAAAAAAAGGCGATTTAGCATAACAGGAGACTTTTAAGTAAAAGTACATGTTTTCAGAAATATGTGTAGCATAGGGAAAGTACATTTTCTTGTCAATTACTTAAATAAAAGCAGCTATTTCACCATTGAACCCAATAATTATAAAGAAAACATTTTGCAGAATCAGACCTCAGTTCCTGTTTTGTGTATTTGTAAGAACTTCGCTTGTGTCAGGTCTTGGTTAAACTACTTTGCTTCGGAGGCACATACCAATCCAAGGGCGCAGTACACACTTAGTATTCGCGGGCCGAGTGCACAGAGAGATTGCTCCTGTACAAGCTGTTAGGTGATGTCTGTGTCACTCCGGCCGCCAGTATCTGTAGCCAGGCATTTCCTTGAGCTATGGAATTGGGTGTCTCAGGAAAATCTGATTAGTCACCGCTGACAATGCAGAGACAAGGAAATTACTTTCTTGTGCATATCATTAAAGAAAAATCAATATGACAAATGTGGTGGAGGCCTGGGCTATTTATTGTGGCTGAACTCAGGGTGAGGCAAGCTATCTTCGCATTGGCTTTTTGTTATTGCGTTTAATTTATTCTCGGGACAGTGAAAAATATATATTCTGAGATTCTTTTGTTTGCTGCAATGCCCATAGGCATAAATTTGCACCACCAACTTATTTCAGCTCAACTCTTAATTACCTAAAAATAAATGGTTTCCACAGAAATGCAAGTGTCTCCTCAAGGTGACACCAGCTACACTTGTCTACTTAATGCTATCATTATCGGCAGAAATTTGAATTTAAGGCCTCTATCACAGTGTTACTAGACAGAGTAACTATGCACCATATTCATTGTCGTTTCATCGAAAGCAAGTAAACAAATCAAATAATAAAGTGTACAAAATAAAAGAACTTGCTACTGTGCTTTGGCTTATATACACTGCGGAAATACACAATATAATACAACAGATATTGAGCTGCATAAATATTTTAAAAGTTTTTTGAAAAGCTACCTTTTTAGTAGGAAATCAACAACTTTTCTGAAATCCAAAACACCAATGGACTCTAAAATTACTTTATGCCCACTCTGCTTGCTCTGTCCAGTATGAGGCATCAATTTTCAGTCTTTTCACCTGTTTGTTTGTCCTTTTGCCTTATATTTGAGTAAAGCCTTTTGAGCCAAATGTTGCTGTGATATTGTGATAATAAAATAGAATTGAATAGATGTGATAGCAACAGGAAAGCTGTGCCTGTATTAGGTTTGTATGTAATGGATTTAAATGTACATATGCATGGGAAATTCTGAAATGTTTTCATGTTGTCACCTTGTTGTGCTACAGGATACTGTTGAAATAGCTGAACAATCAAATTTTGAATTTTGAAGCTCTATTTGCAAAGGATAAGGATTACCTAGGGACCTCCAGTAATTTGTAATAATTGCCAAGGTCGTCTGTGAGTTTTATCCCGTGCAAATCTGCCATGTCAAAAATTCCCCCGAAAATTACCTACCATACTTCAGCCAACACAGCGGTCCTCTGATAATACTAGCCCTGTGCAAATTCCCATGTCTGTGATCCAGGCTGTTTTTGTCATAATAGCAATCCAAAATGTCTTTTAACAGTCCATTAAACTATATTAATAATAACATGTCTCGTTTGGTCTTACTCCAAAACAATCACTTTTTTCTTATGATTTAAAAGTAAATAAAAAAGAGAAAATCTGAAGATTTGACCTGGATGGAAACATTAGAATTTTTTTAGTTTTTGGAGCAACAAGGAGGTTCTTTTGGAAAGTTTGGATGCTTTTTGTGCTAAAGTAAGATCAAGAGAAACGTATCACAGTAAATGGATTAAGAAAGCGGGCGCCTGCTATTTCCCAGAGAAATCTGGAAATATAATGGATGACATGCATTGTAGCGTACGGAAAAGATTGTTTTTTATCCGTACAGTAAAGCAACATAAAAGAAAACAGCTTAAAATTAAGTAGAGCTAGAAACATAAATGCATTAGGGAAGTTTTATTACAAATTTGTGTAGTTATCAATAAATCATATCCAGAATAAAGTTAGTAAAATTTAGTACATTACAGACATCTCTTATCCTGTGTGAATGCACTCCTAAAAACACTCATGTCAGGGGATAATTCCCGAATTACAGATGTCCAGGGGTAATGTTTATCCCATGCGAATAGGACCTAAGCGGCATTGTATAGTGTATAGAGACTTTTGATTACCATCCTTGGCCTTTGCCTTGTAATCTTTTCTGATTAGCTGTAGGTGGTACTACAACCAATTTTCTACTCAACTCAGACTAGACAGACCTCTCATTACTTAAGGTTTACTACTATAAATATCTGTATAATTATTTAGTGGTTTGTTAAATGTAAATGTATTAATTTGTTAACCCAAAATTATTTTATACACAGCATGCATTTCAGGACCGGGTTGCACTGCAGAGGAAAAGCCTTCCTATTATCACACACTGGTGGAGAATATTATTACATAAAATTAAGATCGTATCAGAGGCGAGGGAGGGAAAGTTGTCAAAAATATGAGTGACTTTAATAGAGAGCTTGTTATTGGAAAAAGGAAAGAGTTCATCCTGAGATTAATTGGTTTGAGGGAAAGGTACCATGTTTCTGAGTTCAAGGTGTGACATTTAGAGCCAACAAGGGACTGAACTTCATTATAGAGATTTATGAAAATGATTTGGGAGAAAATTTCCATTCACCGTCCTATTATTAATCCCATCTTACAAAGCAAATTGAATTAAGTGGTGCATTATTCTCTCTAATTACGATGTCCATATTACTTCTTTTGTGGGAAACGACTGATGCCAAATAAAAGAGATGGTGAATACAAAGCCACCTGATCAAATGGGAAATTAATCAGCTTCATGGAAATTTTTGTGGTTCAAGTAATAACCATATAATCGAGATTGAAAAACTCATTTTGGACTTGTACTTCTCAGCAAAGTCCTGTTTGTGTAAAGCTGGCACTGGTCATTAGTACACAGGAGATGAGCACGTATTGAACCATTATTGATTGCTTGCTTGAAAAAAAAAAAAGTGATTTATATACATTGTCATTCTTTAAAGTAAGCAGCGAATAAAAATAGAAAAATGTTTAATTCTGTGCGTACAAAATATTTGATGCGTCTCTTCCCCTCGTTTACAGGTCAGACAACAAAGTAAGAAATACTAAGTGCTAAAAACTTTATTCCACTAATAACTTATGGCTTTATTATCAGGCTAAAAACTGTTCTTTTTAGCAGTGCATATGACAACTGAACGCGTTTTGTCTGCACTCTTCTCTTTTAATTTTGTTTTAAATTGATTCTTAGTTATAATTAGATTGTTCTGTTTTAAATGTATTTCTTATCTATGTACTTTTAACTTGTCTTTTTTTCAAAGCACTTTGAATTATCCTGTGTATGAATTGTGCTATACAAATAAACTTGCCTTGCCTATTATCATGGATACTGGAAGCTATGGTAAATGCGCAGGTGGTAAAGAAGCGCTTAAGTTGGGGACAGTCCCAAGGGTAGGTTGGCCCACACAAGTGTATTTATGTCTCTTTACATAGTGGACCAATGCAAAAAATGAAAAACAGAAAAAAGATGTAAAGCCAACTGTGAATTAAAAAATGAGAATACATCCAGACATTGACTATATATTATAGATATTGGTCTAACCCTGAACTTTGAAGTTTAAGGTCAGCGCTAAACAATGATTGATGTTATCTTTAATATTTTTCTTGGTTATCTTTATGTTTGATCAAATTAAATAGAAATGAAAGGTCCTTAGAGAGAGGGGTGGAGCTGGGATTAAAATCTGGGGTTATGCAGATTGAACCACTTGCAAAACTGTGTCGTGTTTGTTTTCAAAATTGTAGTGTAGTTGCACTACCACAATAGCTGAGATAAAAGACAAGGCTAGATAGGAGAGGTTTACTGGACAAAGACAGCAGGAAGACTTTTTAAAAAGTGGTCTGAAGGCAAAGAAGAGTCCTGATTCTCCTCCTAAAACTCTGTGGCAGACACTGTAATTACCAAACATGTCAGACTGAATTTGTCTTTTCTGTTTGCAGTATTGCACCTAAACCACACACAATCTCAGGAGCCACTGTTATATCCTTCAACCTGGAAATCCATACTGCCTCTGTCTGTCTCCGTCTCCAAGACCACTTTTTTGTCTAGTGTCTTTTATCGCAGCACTTTCCTTTTAGTTACTTTTAGTTCTTCAACCTTTTTTTCAAACTTTTGTTTTTGGGCAACTTTGTAATCAGATTATGTGGGGCAAGTCACACTGATAGCAAGACAAAGAGATGCCGCTGCTATCTGGATCTTTACACTGTATGTCAGACTGTAATCACACAAGCGGCCAAAAGCCAATCTGTGGGAGCAGATCAGTGACCTGGATAAGTGGAAATTTAATGAATGGATGGAGACTCCAGAGTGTAAGACTTGTTTTAACCACACAGCTCAAGGTCTAACGACATACTGACAAGTCCAGAGGTTCATGTAAGAAGTCTCTGTACAAGCGCCACATGCTCTATATCAGGGGTCTCCAACCTGTAGCTCTCAACCACTTTCCAAGTAGCTCCCCAAGGCTTTATTAATCCTATAAACTTGATTAGTCAAAGTCGATTAATCACGTGGCAAACCGACTTGCAAGTATCCAATCAAATTCGTAGCTGCCCACCCCCTTCTTGCACAAAATATTAGTTGTCAAACAAACTGTGGCTTGATAAGTCAATAGCGATATGAGATTGACTGCAGTATTTTCAGATTGGAAGTTTCTAGTCAAGTTCTTGTGGAGATTTTGTAAATTTACAGGTAAGTGTTGGAGAAAACAAAATGATTTTTTATTTTGGTTGAAAGTGCCAAAAGGAAACTGTCCACTGTCCAGGGTGCCAGGGTTCACCCACCTAACTCCCATAGTAACTGGGATAGACTCCTGTAACTGCAACCCGTAATAAAATGAATAAATCAATGTTAAAAAGCAAGAGTAGTTCTTTGCCATTTTTGTTGTGTAAAAGTAGCTCTCAGGGGAAAAAATGTTGGAAACCTCTGCTCTATATCAACTGAGGTATACCGAGGCAAATTTACATTTTTACAGAAAAGAAAAATAGAAAAGTAAAGGTAGCTCTGTTGATGTTGGGAGAGAAAGGTTGTGAATGGTACAAGAAGTACGAAAGAAATAGAAAAAAATAAAACTGGGTAGTGGCACTTTAAACCAGCTCTAGCTCTGTTTACATGCAGCTTGGTCGCAGTGTTAAACAGTAACCATGTAAGCAGAGAAGAGCACAGAGTGTATTTAATAAACCACAAGGGATAACTATTACCACCTTCACCTCTTCACATTTGGCTTCAACAAACAAACAGCTGCAGAACAAAAGGACTGAGTGAAGATCTGTGGAAAAATCTGCCCTCGGTTTTCAAGTTTCAAGGTGAGCACTGGTGTGGAGACATGAGGTTTCTCAGTACTTGGCTAAGCAGGCATCCTTATTAGGAATTCAGATTGGACGCATCTTCTCTGAGAATCCTAATTAGTGTGACTTTAACAAAAGACAGAGGATTGTGCCATCTGCCTCACATAACGAGGATTCCTCACTAATTAAAAACACCTAGGAGAGCACTTAGGAAGTAATACCTGGTTAGGTTTGTAAGGTTAGGGACATCTAATGAGCATGAAAATGAGGACGACTGCTATAAGCTCCCTCTTTATGTGGCAGCCATTGTGACTCCTGGAAAGCACATCTGACAACATTTTCTTTACCACTGTATGTGATTTAAATAGCTTATTTGGGTATTTTTCTACTTCCGTGTTTAAGGACAGTTCAAGTTATTTGTGATACAAGAAAGAAGCAACATATTCACAGTTTTTGCGCAACTATTTCAAGACTTCAAAAACAATGTGTACATAAAATGAACTCTGTTAACAAACCGTTTTATTTTTTACACTAAGTAGAATTTAGTCAGTTTAGATATGTACTGACACCATATTACCATGATACCATATGTCTCTACACTGACAACAGGCAAGCTAGAATGTGAGACTAAAAAACTAAAAGCTTTTAATCTACAAATTATTAGTCACTCATTTTGATATTATTGGGTAATTTAATTTCATTTTAATTTTAATTTACTCTCATGCATCAGGATATAAATGTGTTAGAGGGCATCAATCTTCATAAATGTTTTTTGTAAGTGCCAACAGATGATTAGAAAAGGATATTATTTAGATTTTAGACTATAAAAGATAAGACAGGTAAGTCAGTCAGTTCGAATGCTATGTCTATGCATACTTAGTAGTACAGGCAAAGAAAGGTGAGTTACTGTGTGGCTTCAATTTCACATGAAGTCAACTTTGAAAAGACGTTGCCTCTTGGATGACTCTTATGGTTACGACTATGTCCATGGTTGACAGAAAACCTTCAAATGTGGATTTCAAGAGATGAGAGTGGACAACAATGAATTTCAATTAGACCTATGCTGACATGCAGTCAACAGATACACATGTACATATAGGGTATATCTATATATACAGGCTATATAGGCTGTCATGTAAAAGGCACTTTTTCTCACCTCGTGTCCAGGAAATAAACTCTCACATATATCATCACAGCCATACACTGTGAATGCCCTCCAGACATAGGTTTCATTTGAGCACATTCATTACCTTTTAATTGCCTCTAAATTGCAATGTGACCCATCACATCAATAACACTATCTTTGTAACGAGAGAATTGAGCCGCAGAGAGGTTATTCTGCATGTGGATGCATGTCCACACGGTCCTATGGGTAAATGTTTGAATACAAATAACTAGATGTGTTAGGGGGAAGGGTGTTTTGTATAATGAGAATCTAATTTATTGAGAAAAAAGCTTGGCGAGATGTGTGCTGGCTACAAACTGTTGTCGTTTTAAATATAACTTGACGGAATGTGAAGAAAAATGTATATAATGCACTCATAACTGTAATGGCTGACCTAAAATTCCCAATAAATATTCTTTTTCTTGACCTTTAGTCTGTGCAGAGGTGGCTAAACCCTTGTATAAAGAGAGTGAATTGTTCAAATATATGTTTAGCTCATTCTTATCATAATGCCAGAAAATATACTGTATAAGAAACTCTCCCACCTGTGACATTATAAGTTGTGGCAATGTGTTATTATTGCATATGATGAGCTGTATCCAGTGTTGATGATGCATGATGTTTTTGTTTGTATATAAATAAAAGTATAATGTAGAAAAAAAATGTTTTAATGTATTGAGCTACTGATGAGAGTTTAATGCTGCAAGGCTTTAAATACTGTACCTTATGTCATCTTTGACTCTGAGTACAATACAATGTTTTAACGTCTGCAATCTATTTCTTTACAATTTTATTGAGTGTGTAAATATTATTTAGTTACAAAATTAAAAATCTTTCCAAGCAACAGGTTACATTTGAGTGGCTGCAGTTCATATGAATAAGGTAAAAATTCTGCACTGTTGTGGTACCTCCATGTGCCTATAATTGCCATTGAATAAAAAAAGTGAATGTTTACACTTTTTTGGTAACAAACACATACATCACAAGTAGAAGAAATTACTGCTCTACTCTGTTAGTTATGCATTCGGATACAGACGTAGCGTTTTGTCCGTCTTCTGCGTTCTGTCTATCTGTACCTTGTTCCATTTTTTTAGAGCTTGCGCATAAGGAATAAAAGAACAGTGCATGTGTTGACTGTTGGGGACACTAGTGAACTCAGCTCGACTGTTGCAGCAGAAGAGTGAGTTTGGACTAGGGCTGCAACGATTAATCGAGTTATTCGAGTAATTCGATTAGTAAAAAAACTTTGATTAGCATTCTTTGAAGTAAAAGCTTCGTTTAATTAATTTATATAAGACTGGCTCATAGCGCTGGGAACTTTGTATGCACGGACCGAAGTTTCAGCACGGTTAATGCTCAACACACCAGCGACAGTAAGGCAGTGGTTGGGCTATAAACTGAATAAATTTGAGACGTAGTTTGCATTTTAAATGTATATACAAACTAACGTAGAGGACAGCACCATCGTGAAAGAGGTTTTAGAGGAAACGGCGTCCTCCAAGCATCGCACTGTTTGGCTAATGCTACAGCTAACGCACAGAGCAGCTTAAATACTGACTCTGGAGACCCTGCAGATGACAAAAACACTAATAATTACAGAGAAAGTATTCTTATTACCTCTGTAAAACCTTTGTTCAGCAGGTGGCAGCAAACTGGCAGAAATGAACAGCGTAGTGTGATGTGCAATCCGCTGCGGCAACTTGCGTACTTTGTTTATGTAGCTATGCTAATTAGCCGTATGGGCTCAGTGGTGTTTAGCATCTTTTAACAGGTCCCTGGTGTATAAATGATAATAGATATCACTTTTAGAAGCAGAGAGGGTTACAACTAAAATACCTTTTAAACTGTGAGGGGAATGTACATTGCTGCAGCTTTTGCATTGTTTTGTATAGGCATTTACAAATATTCTGATTAAATATATAATTAGTATATAATAATGTAGCCCAGTATAAGTAAGTATAAAGTATAAGTATATAATTAGTAGAACATATCATAATGTATAATAATAAAATCTGCATTTACAAAGCTATTTGCAATGTAATGCACTAAAATATGAAAAAACACTTCTTAATATTAGACTGACAGAATCACAGATGTGTATTAAAATGTGTTACTTTTTAAAATATGCAGACACGCTAGAGTATCTCTTATTCGATTACTTGATTAATCGAACAAAATAATCGATAGATTACTCGATTACCAAAATAATTGATAGCTGCAGCCCTAGTTTGGACACAGTATATTAAATCGGCAAACCGACCACCACCATTTTCACTGCATTTTTTGTGGCTGTTTTTCAATAAATATGGTGCAAAAACTGTCGCTATGCATGTTGTTGCGGTTGCTCTTCTAATTCAGCCTGAGTGAAATCTTTGACTGTCGCCATCGCCCTCTACAGGTTGATTACCATAACACAGGAGCTGACAAGGACGTAACAATCTTTTTTACATATGAAATGAGAGTATAATTAACTATAGGGCACTTGCACATTTGTATTTGAAAATGAAGCACTTCAAGAAAAACAGAAAAGTAAAATATCTTCTCATAGTGGTCATTTAGCACCAATAAGCCTGTATCACTCAGACATACTGCCTATACCCTTATACAGTAGGGATGGAGTTCATTACAGTGAGGCAGGCCTGTAGTGCATGTTGTATACTGCCATCGTCATTACCTTTGAGTATTGCTAGCACAGAATTAATTAAAGTCTAATATAGCTGTGTCTGGTGGTCTGAAGGGCTGTTAAAAAGAAATCAAGTCCAGTACCATTTCTGGATCTGAGAAAATAATGCAACAGTACGGTGCAATTAAGTGGGAAAGCGGTGTTACCCCAGCACAGCAGGCCTATGGGGAAATCTGCACTAAAGCTACGCTTCTCTTTCCTCCTCTGTCACTCTCATATCTCTCTGTTTGTCACTGACTCAAAGGAAAAGATGAAGTTTGAGAAGAACTGCTTTGAGTAAATATGCCAAGACCTCACTATTAACTACTGTGAAGTCTGTCACACCAGTGTTTTATCTGTTATCCTTGTCAATGTGTATGTATGGCAAGTTTAGGTGGTTTAGGTTTTAATTTTCACGTCTTATAATGACAATAATGACCCTCATCCATCCTCCATATTAAATTTGTCATAGGTTTTACGCCAGATGCCTTTCCTGGCGCAACACTTACCATTTATCCAGGTTTGGGACCAGCACAAAAAGTACACTGGCCTATGACCCCATGTGACTGTATTGTGTAATCATTACTAACATTATTTCTTATTTACCCCCTCTTAGTTAAATGTAAGTACACAGTATTTTTAATTAAATTAATATCTACTATTGTTTCCACTTGTTGATTAATTAGATGCACATAAGATATAAACATCACGTTACAATTATAACAGGCACAAATTTTCTCCAGACCAAGTATTGATGAGCCCTTTAGTTTAATGAAGATTAAGTGTTGCTATTAAAGTCAGGTGTAAATAACAGTCAGTAAAAATATGTGAAAAGGGTGTCATGTGATCTGAATAAAATAGTTAGTAGAATAGAATAGTTTGTCTCAACAAAGGTGTTCAGTTCAGAGGTGCCTCATGTGAAAGTGTTGATTACCTGTATTTAATTTTAACAACACTGTTTCTATCACTCTCACAGATACTACATTTTACACATTTATTATTGGTTCAAGTCTTCTCTCGCCACGACTGCTGTTACTGTACTACTCCTATACTACAATTAGGAAACTCACTAAATATCACATTCAGTTAGCATTTGCCTCATAACATACAAATGTCTCTGGAAAATATGCACTGGTTAATCCAGGAGCTATGAAGACTGATAAAAGGAAGCTATATAGAGATTAAATAACTATTCTAGAGAAAAACAGCTTCTAAATATTTCATGGTAGAGAGAAGAGGTATTTTGTGCAAGCGTGGGCCATTTATTTTATTAAGCTTGTCAATGTACAGTACAAATGTTTTAGTGACGTGTGGAAATGCTGTTAACTAAGAGGGCTTTAATAAATACAGATTTTGTATTTTTGTTATGAACATTTCACAATAATGTTCGTAATGAGCCAAGGCTGAAATAATTAACTGGTGTGGATTCAGCTCACCGTTTAGATCCAGAGAGTGTCTTATGGGATTCTGTGTATTGGAATACTAAGTTTAACTGAACAAATGATTAGTTTAGTAGTTTCTTCACCATTGTGAGATATAAAGGTTTTGTGGCTCAATGGAAAGAGCATCTATCCCTGATTTTGAGTCAAAGGTATTATCGTTACCATTGCAAAATAGGCCCAGTGCCTTGGCAGAGGTCTAAGCTCTCTGAGTGCGTCTAGTTTTGATTTTTCCTTTTTGTGTACAGCCTTTCTTAAAAAGTGTCCAAGACTTTTGCACAGTCTGCTTTGTTTTTTAATTCTTGCCATACTAAATTCAGCCTCTCATGGTGTTATAGTAACAGTAAAGTTTAGGTAATGTGTAGTAAATGTGTGACATGAAAAGTGATCCATTTTCCATTTTAAACTAGGCTTAATTGTTGTGCATTTTCTGCATATTTTCATGTCATGTTGAATGCAGTTTGTGGTCGTCAAAAGCAAACAGGTGCTTAAAAACCTGCTCCCTCATGGCCCTGTGCCTAATTTCAATGAAACGCTGCATTAACATTTTCACTGAATATTCAGCCCCACTACAAGCCTCCACTTGGATGGTCTCAGTTATTCAAATTAAATGATAGACAAGCCAGAACGGTGGCAGGTTCAAGAGTCCTACACACCAGGAGCATATGGTTTGGGGAATACCACTCATTCAAACGGCTGAGCGAATGTGGTGCCATCCGGCTGTCAGTCACAGTCATGAGACCACAACAATTGTCATTATAAATATTCATAAAAGGCCTGTTTTTTCTTCTGTGTTTTCTTGTGTTTCCCTTGTTCTCCATTAGTTATTGTGAAGCTGCATGTACATAGCATGAGTAAAAGTTATGTTTGGCTGCAATTACAAAGGGTTGTTGATCTGTTTTAATATTGGATCATGGCTAATAATTACAAATGTAACATGACAGAAGATAAGCTCTGTAGTTCAGATAACATTAATTTTATTTTTGTATTTTGTTCTCAGTAGAGGTCACAGGCGCTTCAAATCAATTTTATTAATATAGCCCAGTATCACAACAACAGTCACCTCAAAAGGCTTTACAAACAGTCAAATATAAACACACAATCAAACAAACAATAACTACACTAAACTAAACAGCCCCAGGACATCCCCTGTCCTTAGACTCTCCTTGTCGGTAAGGAAAAACTTCTAAAAAATCCAGCTGTGGTGAAAGCTTCATCAAGACAGGTTAGTGGGGGAGAAGTCTATCTCAAAAACTATGAGCTTTAGGCGGGGTTCACCTTGGACAGTGGCCAGTTAGTTGCAGGGTTGACACTAAAGGACACAGACAGACAACCATTCACTCTCACATTTATTCACTGGAGATTGTTCAACAATTTTCCTAAAACGTGCCCATCTTTGGTCGGTGGGAGGACCCATAGTATAGACAACACTCAGAGACATCTTATAGTCGGCTGGCCAGGGATCGAACCCACAACCTCACAGCAAAGATGCAAACCACTGCCACTGTGCACTCCTGAGTTAAGGTAATAGTCTCTGACAAAGCAGTTAAAGCATTTTCTGTTGAATTGTGCTTAAGCAGCTTGTGATGGTGAAACAGTGCAGTCAGCTCCCATGATTACACACTACAGTGTACCAGACCTCTCTCTGCCTCGGCCTTGTTAACACTCTGCACAAATGCTGCTGCTGCCTTCAGTAAAGAACAGCTGACACACAGTAACTCTTTACTGCCATGTCGAGTCAGAAGACACTGAGCAATTTACCTGGTGAGCAACAGCTGGAGTTTGGAGTTTGGTTTGATTAAAACAGCCCCCCACTTCCTCCACTGTTCCTCTGTGAGTATCACAAAGTCAACATATGGCCCACACATAGGCTTTTATTACATCAAGATGCCAATAACTACTAACCCCCCATCAACACATTTAGTTCAGCAAGCTACATACAAATATCATTATGTAATAAATAAGAGCTAAACCCCCATGTAAGTATACGTCCTCAACAATGTAAGTGATTGAAGATAAGTTTAGCTTGTGTATAAAGTTTACAAAGTGGTTACTGCCTTATGCCTCTCAACAAAGAGGTTATGGGTTTGATCCATTTGTCCATCAGTGCATATCTCAGTGTCATCATTCAGAGTTCACCTCAGACCTATAGTTACTGGCTCTAGTCACCCAAGGTCCCTAACAGGAATAAGCACAAGAGGATAGGGCTGGGTACCATTCAAATTTTTCGATACTAGTGCTTAAACAATACCGGTACCCGAGCAAAACTTTTTATGATACCTATGGTGTGATTCATCTTCTACAATCATAAAACTAGTGCTGTAAATTCAATAGAAAATGTAATCCAATTAATCAAAATGTTGGGTTTTGATTAATCACGATTAATCACAACTTGATAGATTTTCAATGACAATATGCAACTTTCGTGTTTTTATTTGGATAAAAAAAAAATACATCTCAGAAATAATTTCTGAATATTGTGAGAGAGCCTTTAATAAGTCTGTGTAGTACCTGGCCAACCATTTTGAGATAACAGTGTCTGCTGAACTGTGCTCTGCATTAAATATGCAACTGCATGAGACACCTGAATACCCTTCTCCTCTGTTCCTCTCAGCGCCGCATACAGGGGCGGGGTCACCATCACCTGTCAGGGGTGGGTTAACTGTTAGCTGTCCGCAGTGAGGATGCCACTGTGCTCTGAGTCAAGAACTGACACTTTATGGAAAAAAAAAAAGAAAAGAAGCATAACCGCGGATGACTTGTTTATAAGCTAGAGGTAGAGAAAGAAAGTGTTATAAACTGCACACATAACATTTATTAGTCAAAAGTTTTACACACGAGGAGGGAAAGAAGAGGGCTGTAGTGCACTGGCCAAAGCAGTGGGCTTGTCCTGAAGTGGAACCACAGGGAAACATGAGTGAGGCAGCTGCTCCCACACAAAGCTCTCTCCTCTCTGTCTCATCAGTCTGAAGGAATATCACTGTGGAAGCGTGGGTCGTTCACCATAAAAACAAGCCCTCTTTAAAGCTCTGTCAATAACATAACACATTTATTGCATTGCTAAAATCTCTTAATTTTAACACCAATAAAGTTCAAGTTTATTTATATATCCCATTTAACAACCCTTGCGGCCCAAAGTGCTATACACATCATTAAATTAAAGAATCAATAATAAAAAGTTAAACGCAAATAGCAGCAAACCAATAAAAACTATCACACAATACTAAACTCTAAAACTCTAACTCTCTCTATAAGTCACCTAAAGTCTTCCTTCGTCATAATGCATTTTGCAAATTATAGTCCTACCTCAATTCTGAGGAATGTCACCATGTATTTTACACTTTATCTGGGGTTTTTCTAGCTTCAGGCCTAAGAACATTTGTGAGAAACTCTGCAGTGCCTTAAACAGTTAATATGGGAAATACTGCAAGATTTACCAAGACAAATGTTATCCATCACATTGATTAAACTGCTCTTAGCTGGTGTCCTTGGCCAAGTTAAGTTTCTCTGTGCTAACAGCTCCCCCTCTGAGACTTGGTGGATTAATTAGAATTGGACCAAACGCTGGGTGTTGTACAAGTCAATCTGCCCCTGGTTATGTTACATGTTACCTTTCACCTGAGCCTCTGGAGAACAGCAGTGTAGAGCTAATGCTTCTTCAACATGACTTGACCCACTTTGTCTTTAAGAATATTATCAGCTGGATTTGCTCTTGGAAATGACTGTATTAAACTACACTAACACACTCAAACATAGGATAAAATTAAGATATTAAAATATATATATTCTCCAGTAGAGGACTGATAGGCTTGGCTGAGTGCTGATCCCACACTGCTCTCTCAAATCCCCATCTTATCCTAACCTCGATCTACATCTTCTATGCCCTGAGGTAACATTCATACTCAATTAGCGCACATCAAAGCTGTTCCACAATACAAGCCTTTAGGATTAAAAGCTCTTTTAATTATCTGATTACAAACAATTAACTCTATTAGGAAGCTGTGTGTTGCCTTGACAAATAATGATAGAGTGCCAATTAATTATAAAACAAATAATTTACAATATAAACTAAAGATGACTGTGTTAGCTGATAAACACTGTTGATCTCAAATGTCTTTAGGTGGTTCACAAGTATAAAATGAAAAAAAGATTTTACACAATTGTGCGTAGATGATGCCACTTCATTTGGATTCATAATTGAGGCTAGACTGTACATATCCATTGACCCAAGGAATAAAAGCCTTTCTCAAAAGGCTAACGCTGTTAAAGGCCAATAAAAATAAATGCAGATAGATGCGTACATGACTGTGGGCACTGTCTTCAGAAGATGGATCACTGACCGCTGTAATCAGTGGTTTGGTATGAGCCTTGAATATTTGTCAGAGTTGGTTATAGCCTGTGTTTCTTGGACAGTCGGCATCGGCTGCTGCAGCCGTTCACGGAGATTGATTCATTTTAAAGAAGAATTGGGCTGCACCAGGCTCCTAATCTTGATAGATGTGACAGTTTTGGGGGAGCCGAAGAAAAGGCCGACAGATTATTATAGATGAATATTTCCCAGTGTTCCCCTGTGTTACTGAAGACAACTACCAACACACACACTTTAAGAACAACACTAAAACAACTTTAGATTACTTAGTAGCCTAAAGGACCAGCGGCCCCTGCCTTTCTCCGTCCTTGTCATTAAGCTGCCAATCAGGGTTTGGGAGTGGCTTTGGATCCAATCAGTCAAGCTGATTGAGAGTGTCAGGAAGTAGCTGCTATAAGCAACCTGAGGTTGCGCTTTTTGCAAACACATTTAACCAACACAGCATGTTTAGCCAGCATGATAATTAGGGCCAAAGTCCTTGCTCATCTCCTCTCATGAGCTTCACAGTACAACTCAAGTAGCAGACAGACTATTGCACCAGTCACATTTATTACTTGAGTTTGCTTTACTTCCTTCTTTTTTTCACTTGTGAAATATCAAATCAATTTCATCGCTTGAATCAAACCATAAGTCCTATAGTTCCACCAATAGCCTGTGTTATGGACAGAGATTACAGCTTGAGCGAGAGAGAGAGGAGGTCTGCATTGATTTGCAAAGTGGCCAGCTCAAGAAGAAAATATGACCCTGAGCCCAAAGCCATCTCTGCATCAGTCTTTGCTTCGCTCTCGGCTCAACAGCGCTGTCTGTCTCTCTGAACTGTCAATAGCGCCTGATGGGCTTCTTAGACACTTATCAATATTTAACCAGCCTCCCCCATTGACTCAGCAATTACTGCCTAATTGATTTGAGATTGATTATCATCTGCACCATAATGGCACTGTCGGTCAGCGGCAAGTGCTCGTCAAATTATTCAGTGTAAATCAAGTTATCTTTTTAAGCAGGCAATGTGTGTGAAGTGGACTTTTGATGATAAAACAATGAAAAGATGACAGGAACAGGGTCAGGGCACATACCTCACTGTGGTTGCTGCTCAATCTCTGCTGCTTTGGGACAATGTGCTTTAAATGCTACTGGCTTGACAAGACTGCAAACCTGCAAGTTCACAAGAAAAAACAATTATCTATTACACATTAAACAATTAAAAACTCCAGACAGTTGAGTAAGTAGAGGTTGGAAAGCAATATTGTATGGGAGAAGTAACTAGGAAAGACTCTGCAAATAGAAAACCCTAATTTAAAAACTTATTCTGAGACCAAACCCCAAACCATTGGATTTCACCTTGAACTAAGTGAGAAATGCAGATCCTTCCCTTGAGATTGAAGTTGAAGATTTCTTCTGTCAGGTGCCAAATGTGCAAGTGATACACACACCAGCACATTTTATTTGCATCATTACAGACGGGAGTACAATCCCTACATAAACAAAATTCAGACGCGGAGATCTATCACATCCTCTGATAGAAAAGAACTGTCAAAGCTGTGTTGTTTGTGAAAAAATGCTTTTCTTGCAGGCCAAAAACCCATACAACTCATGCCAATGACATGGCTAAACTACAGAGGGCTTCCCCACTTCCAGCTAATCAAAGTGTTTACTATGGCACATGTGTAAATGAGTGTGTATGATGTGTGACTAAATAGCATAGAAAGTGGGATAGTTGTACTGGAGCCAAAGCTTTAGATGCATCACAAACAAATCTTCTGGACATTAATGCTGCATGGGGACAGTTGATGTCTACGCAGCTTTTGTGTTTGTAACAAAACAGACAAATTACCGTGCAGAGCAAGCATATTAAATAAATTGTATATAATAAATTGTTTAGGTATAAAAACAACATTTCCAAAAAACAGTAGTCATTTTTTTACTTTAACTGCATGTCACATTATAAAGCAGTTCCCTCTAGCACCTAGCTCCTGGTCCCTTGTGTGCATTTTCACCAGTGTCACGTGTCAGAAAGGAAGACAATAATCTTTTACTGCCAATAAATTACGCCTGCAATTAGCCTAATGACTACAAATACATTACTGTGGTTGAGCAATTAATCACCACTCCCACTCATGTTCGTGAACTGAGTCAAAACGAAGAATTTCAATCATAAATATTGAAAGATTAAACGTGATGAAGCGCCAATTTGCCTTTAGTTGGCTCAGGCCCAATGGTTAGCTGATGGCTAAATTAGCTAATAGCCAAACACAATAATTACTGTAATTTCCTCCTGTCGAATGCAAAATAGAAGAAGTAAGTTCTAGGTTAATCTAAAATCCAGCTATCAACGCAGAAAGACAAACTAGGCAAGATATTTTGCATAAACTGTACCTTTCACTCCTGCACAGTGTTGGTAACATGGTGGCTTCATTACGCATGCGTAAGGAAACGAGACGACAGCAGGTAGCCAGCTTTACACAGGTGAAAAATGAATGACCTTGATTAATAAAGTTGTGTTTAGGCAGCAGACGTTTTCCTCCAAATTGCCGTAATCACTGTGCCCCCTAGTGGACAGATCTGGCATGTGTTAAATGCTCAAAGGTGTATTACCAACTGTTGCCACTACGACAGATCGTTCCTTACCAAGACTAAAATGCTTTTTTGACGCAATTAAATGTGGCAATCCTGTTTATGACTCAGCTTTTTGTACACTGCATGCTTATGAAATAGATCGTAATTTTCTTTAACAACGGTCTTAAAAAGGTAAAAAAAAATAATCTTAAATTAAACTCTGCAGAAACCCAGCCTAAAGTGGTGGTAATAGTAGTAGGCTAATAGTAGAAAAACTATTCCCACTCAAGACAAATTGTTACTCAAAACAAATTGTCTTGAGTAACAATTTTTGCAATTTTTAAATGTAATCAAGCCAATAACGTAAAAAAATTTTGCCAAGAATGTAATAAAGTTTTGGGGCCAATAACGTAATAATATTTTATTAATATGTTATGTACATCTTATTGGTATATTATTTCATTATAGGCAGCAGTTATTACATTTTTCAATTCATTTTTTTTAATGCTAGGTCAATGTGGTAATAAAAAGCCAATAACATACTACAGTATTACATTATTAGCAAGTTATTACATTATTGGCTTTATTTTATTTAAAATTGCCAGAATTATGTTATTGGCAGGTATTACAATATTGGCCATTATTACATTTGAGTAGCCTACTTCTTCCACCTCTCCTACTTTGCCACCACTACTGAACATGGACGTAGTAGTTTTAGTTGTATACATTTTATATAAAGCCTAGTATAATTGCATTTTTATAGGTGTTATAGCACAAGAGATTTTAACCACAAGAGCACGATTGGAACATCTCCATCATTTTCCAGATTATTTATGCACAGACTCCCAGTGCACCAGGTTATATCTCTGTAGTGAGAGCTCTTCATCACTGCTCTTTGAACATGACAGCTTACAGAAGATGAGGGCTTTACAGCTAACGCAGGCCATTAGCTCACTCAAATACCTTCAGCTTAATTTATATCTGAAGAGATTATGACTGCACGATAGGCTAATTAGGAACTCTGCTTCACATTTTACCGAGTCTGTTTGTAAAGCATTAACTCCCTCTGATTAAAGGCGGCATCCTTGACAAGTCTGACAGAAACCCTTACATTCAGCTACTTGCATATAAAAACACAGCATTTAGTTGTGTTTGCGAATGATGAGCAGTTGAGTGTGTATGTCTCAATTTCACAAAAAATCTTCGGAGTGTATACAAACAGCTAGATAAAGACATGAAAACAATGACAAAACTTCCTCATCTGTCAACAAAGGCAAAACAAAACATGTTTACAATAATATCCTGACTCCAGAGGCAGAAGTACTCCAAAGCAGTACTTTTTACTGCAAGATATTATTACTCAAGTAAAAGTATCCTGCAAAAAAATGGTAAAAAAAAACAAAAACAATATTGAGAGTACAATTTACTTAGATATATAGAAATAGAAAGTAGGAAGTACTTACTACTATTACCACTACTAGTGCCACTACTGCTTCTACTATCACAGGTGTGTCTGCCACTGCTACTACTATTACTACCACTCTTATTATCATTACCACTTCTTATATTGCTACATTACTACCGTCACTACCTACTTTGCATTTGAGGTAAAAAAAAAAAAAAAGTACAAATATTATAAAAATGATCTATCTCTGTGAAGTTGCATTAAAATAATCACTAATGTATTTGAACTAATTTTGTATATTTTATTTTTATTTAGTGTTAGTGCACAGGGTTTGGTCTTTACCTAATCTTAATTTGCCTCAGTCTTGGTCCTTAAAGGTCTCGGTTTTGACCCTGAAAGTCTTGACCTTGTCTTGGTTTCAGTTCACCCTGGATTCAGACTGGTTTGGTCTCAATTACTATGGTCCTACCTACAACACTCTCAGAAAGTACATATTCCTGAAAAAAATGTATTTTGATAACATAAGTAGAAGTATCTCATTACTTTCCACCTCTGATATTTACAGTAATATGTATTCCTTAGTCTCATATTTTGTCTCTAACCTTTTCTGTTTACGCTGATTTGATTTTGTCCATTTCCTATCCTGCTTATTCGCCGTCGTCTCCTACTGTCCTTCACATATCCATCCTTTAAAAGTCATCTCAGGTTAGCCAGAATGTCACATCACTCAAGTGTGCCCTCCGGGGCGGCTCCTGTTATTTTAAGGGGTCATGTACTTTTATCCAGGCAATGAATAAAGAAGCACAGGCGGGCAGGAATAAGAAGAGAGGCCAGAGCCATAGCTGAAAGGACGAGAACAACATTTACCTTTCTGTAGAAGTGGGGCCCCGGGCTTTAACAAGGGCCTTTTGAAAGGTCAGAGGTCAGAGATGATGCCAATATGTCAGCGCTTGACTTTTGGCTTGGCTCATTGAACGTTTGACTCATAGTTATCAACCTAAAAGACCTAATATGACAGGTAGGAAAGACTGTGTCCCTTCTTAATGTTTAAGACAGTATTGTAGCCAGGACCACTGTCTGAGGCCAAGTCATGATCAAGACCAGTCTACAAAGATCAAGAGAAGGCTGAGACCTTTAGGGGTGAGAATAGTCAAAACCTGTTTCTTCTTTCTTTTCAGCTTTTCCATAATGGAGCTGCCACAACAAATCATCTGTTCTTTTGACATAAGTTTCATTCCAGATGCATTTCCTGATGCAACCCTGTCCATTTATCTAGGCACATAGAGTACACTGGCTTGTGACACCTTGTAACCCTTAAAACCTGTGCTCGAGCTAAATACTTAAGGTGCACTTTTATCAACCTAAAGTTTATAATGACTGTAGGAGACCTGGGCCACTGCTCAAATTCTATCAAAAATGGACATTCCTTTAGGAGACGAGAAGTCTGCGCTTACCCACCAAGGATGCAAAACAAAGACATAAATCTGTCCTTTACGAACTGCAGACCAATAATAATGCCAGAAGAGGCCTCCTCTCTTCTCTGATAAGAACCAGAGGCCTGACACATTTCATCTGTTTAAAAGACTTTATATGCATTAACATGTTACTTTACAGGAAAATGTCATAGCTATGTTTTGTGCAAACTGTTAAATATAACATGTTTTAAAGGTACGTAAATTGAAGTGGAGTAAGACACATTTCTTTTTATGACATTTACTTTGTGTCTAGCAGAGGTAATTTGAGCCCTCGCCACTATCAGTTCAGAGGGAAGAACCAGGGACACCCCTTTTACTCCAGTCTTATCTTGGGGTGCGGCCCACATTCCTCAGTTCAGTCCAGTTTTTAGTCTTCGTCTTGTCTTTGTCTCGTCTCCGTCTCTCCTTCGTCTTTTAAGTTTAATTTTTCTTTTCTTCTCGTCATTTTTGTTGCGTTAAGTTCACCTTGCCGGTGATAACATCTTTTCACAATAAGTCGCCCAAACTTTCGTTCGAGTATCAATTTTGTAGTTTATTTTGAAAAGCCTTGCGCCGCGCAACATCCGCCAGCTTTAACAATCGCTGCCTTGACCAAAGCAGCTAATTTAAGAAGTTATACTTCTAAAGTTTCGAATCGCTGTGAAAGGATTTTTATTGAATTTTCCATTTGGCATTAAAAGGGACATTTGCCATACTCTGAGACTTTGACGCTGCCTTACGCTGACAACAGCTAAACTCTCCCTGAGCGGCATCACGCTCCTGTTCAACATAACGGGACACCTGGCGACTGGTTGTGGAGCTTGGAGGACACACCACGAACCGCTGTTTGGAGCCGGGAACACCAGCCCTGCTACACCCCGCGGCTCTAAAGGACAAAGAACAACATCCGAGCCCCTGGCTGAAACCGGAGGCTGGCTGTCGTCACCACCTTCCCCTCCTGTGCCGAGCGCCGTAAGATCAGAGTTGTTATGTTGACAAAGTTGGCACTTATAGTCTCAGAGTCTACTCCCTTATTCATAAATTTCCAATAGTTTAATAAGTCAATTTATTACTTACTCCACTGCAATTCATCATTAGTTAATCAATAATTCTGCATAACGGTTCTGTTCATAATTACATTCCTTTCGAAATTTACCTGTGCCTCAGTACACTATTCCACCTTATTGTGTAAATAAACGTTATACTTAATCTAAATTAAGTTGAGTTTGTTGGTCTTTATCTATTAAACTGAGTCCCTCCTGGTCAATCCTTCCCTCTTAAGACATTAGTTTAGGTGTTTTAATCTGCACGTTAGCGCAAGGCTAACTGGTACCAATGCGGAGTTATTACTCTTAATCTTTGTCTTAGTTCAGTGTATATATTTTTATATATGTACCCTACATGACTAAATGCATAAAAGCGCAATGGGAGTAATCTGAATTGACTAGAATCTCATTTGAAGACAGTGACAGTTTTTTGTATAGTCACAGTTATAATCTTGACATACGATTGTGTTGCACAATTGTCCAGCCTTAATATTTAGTAATTTTGGAGGCACAATTGTTGTGTGTACATGGTCAGTATAATTCATATGTAGTAGTATGTTGTTTGTGTTGGCCTCACAAACTACCTTTTATAAAGGGTGCTACTTTCCCGTGTTCGCCCCCTCCACCGGACCTTTCACACCTGACGTCAGATGCCGTTCAGGAGCCGGGCCATGGCTACAAGACTGATTCCAGCCAGACTACAATTAGGCGCACTACAGCCACTGTGCACAAGGCATAAAGCCCAGTGGCTATAGTATAGTGTTGTGGCCATCATAGGTGAGCAGAGAGGTTGTCTTGTCCACTTAATCGTCTTGAGTATAAGCTAATGGGCTGTTGTTTTTAGCTGGTGGCTCAGCGCTGCGCTTCCCTTCTCATATGCGTTTGGTGTTTGGGTGGCCACATTCAAAGTGGCGCGCCATTACGAGCATTACTCCTGGTATGTCTCTTCTCTGTTTTAATCAACTGTGCTCTTAATCATACAGTGTAAACTGACAATATGGCTGCTATCCGTAGGGTCCTGTTGGTGGCGAGCCTCCGCTTTCTATGTTCTCTGTGTGACTTGTGGTGGACGTCTTGCTGCCCGTGGCTGGTCCACGGAGCTGTTGTTTTTATACTATGAAGACAGTGTAAACTCCTGTTAATGAGCGGTATTTAAAAGTCAAATGTGGGAAACTGAAATAACTACACTGGTATCTTAACTTAAAGCTGATATTTATTAATAAATGAAATGTAAAGTACTTAATGTCTCTGTCATTTCAGTTAAACAAACCTGTGTTGCCCTGCGACAAAAGCTGGCCCCTGTCCAGGGTGTACCCCGCCTTCGGCCCAAAGTTACTGGGATAGGCTCCAGTCACCCGCGACCCCTAACGGGAATAAGCGGTAGAAAATGGATGGATGGAAACCTGTGTTGCTTAGTGTGGGGTAAATGTATGTTTCTTTCCCTGGGTTATACGTAGGGTGGTGTTGCTGTTAATTGGGTCAAGGCTATTCCAATTTGGCATGGAGTCAGTCTTTCTTTTTTTTTCTTTTTTTTGCACTGCTCCCTCTATCCGCCACACATATATTATGGTCTTTTTGTAAACAGTCTGTATGGAAACACAATAAATTAAAGTTAATGAATATCTGCTCACTATGCTCACATCATTTTTGTTCATGTTGTCCATTTGTTTGGTTTCCATAGTAAATTTTATTGTAGTGTCAGCTCAGGAGCGTGTCCAAGGGGTGGCCTGGGGTAGCACATGCCACCCCTGGAACCTGATTGGCCACCCCAGGGGGCCACCCTGGGCCATTCAATTACAAAATACATACAACTATATTGATATGTATTATCTTGAATTGAATCAAACGTCTCTCTGTCTGCTTGACATAATCGACCCTTGCTGTATCGATATGAAGGTGTTGGACGTATCATTCTAAATGAGCCAATATCATTCTTCAATTGAAACAAAACATTTCTAATTGTTATGTATTGTATCGTTGCAAAAACATGTTGTTACACATAGTGCCACTCTTGCATAATTTAGTGCCTCACATGGGCCACCCCAGTGAAAAAGTCTGAACACGCCACTCTATCATCTGATTGGTGGCTGGATCGATAACTCGGATCTGCTCACTGTATGAGCCTATATAGGAACACAAACATAAAATGTCACTTCAGTCATTTTTTATGAGAATGCAATACAAGACCAAGTACAAATGTTTGTCCGAGACATTTGAAGTGACATTTGAACAACTTAAGCAGGCACCGAGGATACAAGTTAAGCTATATGTAAAGATTGCAGTACCACACCAACAGTTATGTAGGCTCATGTAACATCTTTTTAGTCACAAAAACTCAGGAAGACTTTTGGAAAGAACCACTGTCATTAAGATGTCTTTTTCTGCTCTTTTAACTATCCATGCTATTTAAACAGTAACAGCTGCATCAGTGGTCTCATTCATGTAAACATTTTAATTAACTCTGATGCACATTCACCGCTAGAAAAAGTGAAAAAAGTACAGCTTCTCTGACCATTAGCTGCTACCTGAAAGACTCGCCATGGCTGTAGTGCTCATTAAGCAGTGATATAAAGCACAATCTTATAATGACTAAAGATCCGTAGTATGGCTCACACACTAGCACAACCATTGATTCGTAAGCAGAGCTGGAGAGGCAGCTATACGATGAGGAGAGGGGGGAGGAAATGATAATGAGTTTGGTAGAAGAGGGAGGGGGGGTAGAGGCATTTAGTTGGCAGACAGTTTCCTGATTCAGCCGGGCCGGTGAGCAGGGTGAGCTGTCTTCTTCCATGTACCTCATCTATCACTGCCTATTTCGAGGAGAGTCACCGATTCCCGCGCTGCGCACACACACACACACACTCTCTCACGCCAACGGAAGAAAGTGAGAATTCAATCTTTCCGTGCCTCACAGTCATCTGCAGAAATGCATTGGTTCGCCCTGTGCGCCGGGGCCCCAAAACCTGCCAATAATCGTCGAGCGAGGTGGGAAAGAATCACTGCAGGTAACTCAGCCTTCCCCCATGTGAGCTCTTTTCAATCTGGAAAGTCCCACAGGTAGATTAGGCACAAGTGGAAACAGGCTTTAGGCTATAGCAATGGTCTTCAATGGGACGGACATGGTGGCACTCAGGAGCCTAGAGACACACTTCTATTAAGGGGTTATATTATGGTTTTGTTAAGAGTAATAAAAATGATAGAAGAATAACATGATAACAATACCATGACAATCTGTAAATCAGAACTAGTCAATGTGATATACATGAAAATAATTTATATTTTATTTTAAAGTTGATATATTTTACTTTTATTCTTATTTTGAAACCAATCTTGGTCAACTCTAGAACAGCATGGCACATTTTACAACTTTTAAAAACATTGTCTGACCAAAAGAAAGTGATTTAATACCCTGATGTCTGCCCTGATGAAGACCCAGCACGAGTCGAAACGTGTTGGAATGTCCCTCATATAATAAGGACTTTTAATAATGTCACAGTTCCTCGGATCCCTCTTCTGTTCTTCGCTGTGATTTAATACTCTATTGGTGCCATAAAGAAACAGGTGAAGAGACCAATAGAAGGCAGCAGAGTGCAAAGTGTTGCAGTCTTTGAAAAAGCTTTTTATTATGTTAAATTTTTTGTATGAATACAAAATGAAAAATAGCTGTAAGGAACCAGTTGAAACAGAGCTGTACACTGTTTTTTGGTAAAAAAAAAGAATGAGAGCAGACTGGACGTAGAGGGCTTGTTGATTGGTCAGTGCTTCCTGGAGTGGGCGGGGGTTTGTGGGAGAGGTGGAGCTTCTCAGGCCTTAGAAACTCAGGGCCAGAGAATACAGGATTACTTAAACAGATGTGAAGGAAGCAAAACACAACTGCAGGTATGTTTTTGATGAGGGAACAATGTATTATTTTATTTTTTATTTTTTATTTTTGGGACAGCGTGTATTAATGAACAGCAGCTAGTGCCGTAAATACACCGGATTATAGCTCAGAGCTAATTTCCATCCGTAGTCCCCAGTCACTCACTCACGTTCACACTGGCTTCCTGGTGTTCCCCAGCAGTCTCCCATCCAGGTACTGACCAGGCCCTACCCTGCTTAGCTTCTGAGGTCTGACGGGATCGGGGCATCCACAAGGTGGTATGGCCAATAACAGGATAGAAAGCTAAAAATTTATTTTGGATAATATATTTGCTTTAAACCAGAGCAGAAATGCAACTAACTGGCAGTTGTATAGGATTTACCCCGCCTAAGGCTCATAGTTGCTGGGAAAGGTGTAAGCCATCCATGACAAGTAACCAGAATAAGCAGAAGAAGATGAATGTCATCAATTATATCACCACTAATGAAACAGAGCAGTCTCAAATTGTCAAGAAAAATGTCCTGGAAATGTAAAATTGTTATGAGTTGGAGTTGCATTTAAACATTTTGGTATGGTACTATAAGTTATTCAAAATCAGTACTAATGTTTTGTCTGGCCTCTCCCCTGTGTTTTCTCATTTTTTCTGTACTACGCCTTGAGTCCATCCTCTCTGAATATCTGTGAGCGCGACCTTTTCACTGGGACTGTCTTCTGTGGGTCACAACAGACGGAGGCGACTGACGATCACAGCTTACAATCCAGCCCTATATCCTTCAAACAAAACTATCTCCTCCCAATGAATGCCAGCACAAGTTTGCTGACGTCCAGATTTCTCTTCTCCTTTCGCTTTTCTCTGTCTCTTTTCATTTTCATTTGCATAATCCCTGTGACACTCCGATTAATAACTCCCATGCGATTTGCATATCTATGGCTGAAATTGAGGACATTCACAGTGTACGTACATTCAGTCTTGTAAGAAACGCTGGTGTTGTTGTGACATCCACTCTCAAAGGGAATGGGATCAAAAAAACGGGATGTACTTAGGTTAAATCACACACAAGTGACCGTATACACCCAATCGCATTCACACCAGACCCCTTCAAAACGCTTTAAACTTCTCCATCTAAAATCCTTTCCCTTTAAATCCCCAACCAAACGCACAAGGGCTGGGAAAATGGAGACCTTAGCACTCCAGCAGCACTTCTCGGAACAAATACAAGTTAAAGAAGAAGCATCCCATTTGGAAAAAACAAAATGGTTAAACTGCACTGCTTGGTTGGACAGAGCAAGCAGATTAGATGTTAAGAGGCTTGTATTTGCTTCAACAGTGCCCCCTAGTGGTTATAAGAGTATGGCTCCTATCAATTTTCTACCATGAGATCATTACACAGTGGAAAATATCAACAAGTTAAATGTCTATTAAGATGCAGCTGCCAGACAATACATGCTACTGTGTCTGCTTTTATTGAGAAGCCCTGCAAAAGAGAAAAGGAGTTTTAGTTTTGCATACAGCTAAGTGAAGTATATTTTTAAAACTAGACAAGAGAAATCCTATTGATCAATCTTCTATCTGGCTTATACATACAGTATGGTACAGCACAAATGTCTTAGAAAGGTTTTTTAGAAAGGCTATGAACAAAAAAGGTATTAGTGTACTAAAATGCATAAAATTACAGCAGGCAGTAGCTCAGATGGTAGAGTCGTTTGTTCATGCATATTGTTATTGTGTCCTTGGGCAAGACACTTAGCCCTTCTTGCCTGTAGTGTTTGCATACACTGGTGAATGAATGTGAGTGTGAATGGGTGAATGGTTTCTTGATGTAAAAGCAATGAGTGCCCATAGAGGTAGAAAAGCACAATATAAATGTGACCATTTACAAAAAAAAAAAAAAAGAAAAAACAACTCTGAGAGAATAGATCTCTGCCAAGCCACTGGTCCTATCTCCAAAAGTAAAGATATGGTGCCCAGACCCAGGACTCAAACTCCAAGATCTTCTGTAGTTCAGGGGTAAATGCTCTATCCATTGAGCCACAAAACTCAAAATGGTAGAAGAATCCACAAAAATAATGAATTATTTTAGTAGTATCTTCTGTCTAAATCTCAAAATGAGTCCTTTAAATCACTCTTGGATGTAAATAATGATCTGCCTCCACACTAAAATGAATAATGTTGTCATTTGCCATTACTAAAATTATATTAAAAAATAAATAAATAACAAAATAAAAGCTAAAATTCTGTATTTATTAAAGTGCTTAGTTAACAGCATTTTTTCACACCTTACTTAACGTCAAACCCCTCTTAGTGAGCAAAAGGACATAAAATGAACATGATGATGATGATGAATGATGACTTAAACCTTTGCACATTAATGTATAGCTTTGCATGCAAATCCTACAGCCCACACTTTGGATCAGACAAGGTTGCACTGATGTTATGAAATGTACCCCCCAGTGTAATATGTCCAACTGTGTATTTTTTCTCTCCTCTCTCTTTGTGTGTTCTTTCTTTCAGACAATACCGAGACAGAGATATCTGGGCAGAGCTCCGGTGACAAGCCCGGCTCTAATCGGCAGGTACAGCCTCTCACTGCGGCTCGGGAACCCAACCACAGAGCTGCAGCTAAATAATTGAACAGGTGCAATATGTTGTGGCAGGGGCGGGTGAGGCTGGCTGTAGGTGAGACATGGGGGAGAAGAAGTGTCTGCAGCGTCCCAGTGTGCTTAGATTCAGTGGCGGAAAGTAATTTTGAACCCTTGTAAAAGCAGTAGTAGTGTTAATATAAGTACAGGAGTAAAAATAGTAGGTGTAGTTAGTGGTAATATAGTAATAAATTCAACCACAAGGGGTCAAGAACCTGTGTAGCATCTGTGCAAGGTCCCACGCCCAGATAAAATGAGAAGGTTGCTTCAGGAAGGTACTGCACACTGGGGGCTGATGATCTGCTGCGGCGACTCCTGAAGAGAAACGCTGAAAGGAAATAAGAAGTAGTAGTAGTAGTAAAAACACTTAATAGCAGTAGTAATAGCAGTTGTAATAATAGTAGTTTGTGTTGTGCAAATGCAAAAAACACTTTTAAAATCACAATGTACTACACAAAACTTTACACTCAACACTTTTTTTTGTTGTTGACTACTTTTACTTCAACTTGAGTACTTTTATTTTGAAGTAACAGTACCTTCTGAAACATTTTGAAGCATAGAAACGCACTTGAATCTCTTAAAGACGTCCAGCAGTCAAAATTTTTTATTCGTCTTCTCAAAATGTCACCACTTTTTGTATTCCTCCTCCAATTTAAACCTGGATCCCTGAATAAACATGTGACATTGTTTTGCTTCAGGTTTTTGCTCATCACTGGCCCCAGGTTGCCATGACAACAAATTGGGTTGTCATGGCAGCTTTTCACCCTTGTCCTGCCTCCACGTAATGTGAAAGAAATCGTCACAGCTGCTGTACCAATTTTACAGGCGAGCTTGTCAGTAGAGATGGAAGTAATCTGTACTCAAGTCAGCGTTTCTTGAAAAAATAGTATTACACAAGTAGAAGTAAAAGTACTGAACAAAATATACTAAAAAGTACAAAAAATCTCCTGGGTGCAAAGTCTGTTTAAGTACAAGCACTTTTGAAACTAATTTGCTGTTGCACAACTAATTATACTACTACTACTACTACTACTACTACTACTATTGCTACTACTGCTACTACTGCTACTACTGCTGCTACTATTACTACTACTACTACCAGTACTACTGCTGTTACTGCAACTACTACTACTGTTACTACTACTATTACACTGCTACTATTAGTGCTACAAACGCTGCTACTCCTATTACTACTTTTATTACTGCTCCTGCAAATACTAAGCTGCTACTACTGTTACTACTACTACTACTACTGCAACTACTGCTAATATTACCTCTGTTAATACTACTACTGCTGCTACTGTTACTATTACTGTACTACTACTACTGCTACTGCTAGTACTACTACTACTACTACTGTTACTACTGCTGCTAATACTGCTACTACACTGCTACTACTGTTACTACTACTACTACTACTACTACTACTACTACTACCACTATTACTGCTGTTGCTACTACTACTACTACTGTTACTGCTACTACTATTACACTGCTACTATTAGTACTACAAACACTGCTACTACTATTACTACTTTTATTACTGCTCCTACAACTGCTAAGCTGCTACTACTGTTACTACTACTACTGCTACTACTGCTAATATTACCACTGTTAATACTACTACTGCTGCTACTATCACTATTACTGTTATTACTACAGCTGCTGCTGCTAGTACTACTACTACTACTACACTGCAATTATTAGTACTACAAACACTTCTACTACTATTACTACTTCTATGACTGCTCCTACTACTTTTTTTTTAAGTAAAAGTCAAAGTATTGAAGTAAATTTATTGAGTATTTAAATAAGTCTAGTTACTTTCCACTTCTGCTTGCTTGAGTGGGAAAAGCTCCGTTCAAAATAAGGTTTAATGACGATGAGGCGATGATGACCTTGGCTGACTGTCCCATGGTTGTGCCTGGTTTTGGGGGCAGTGCATGGGGGGTTGGACAAGGGGAGGTGTTTGGGAGTTACTCAGTCTCCCGGCCGTACATGCGGAGAGTGCCACAGCTGCAGTGAGCCGAGACCGACGCAGCCTCTTTGTGAAGGCGAGGTTCTGCCCTCTGACTCCAACAACAGCTCTCCAGTGTACACCTGCAGTACTAACAGGGCGGCCAGGGCAACAGCCTCACAGATGATGGACTTGGCCAGAGTTAATAGCATTAAAGCAGATGTTTAATGAGTCAAGAAGACAGTGTCCGAATTTATAAATTTGATATGTATATTACGTAAAAGTTCACCTTACTTAGCTGCTAAAGACTAATGCAAACCGGTGGAAGCACACAATGAAAAGCTTTTTTTGGTCCAATCCTATATATCCAACATTAATGCTTTTGAATAATACTGTAGTAATATAATGACAGTAATTCATCCAATCACTTATTCATCCATCCATAATAATTTTTTCATTGACTGTTTATTGCATATCTCATAATTCAGCAAATGTTGGGAAAAAGAAGCCTAAACATTTTTGCAAATTAACAATATTCTTTATGATGACCATCACATCACAATCAGAAAACTTTTTAGTTTCAGAGTCCCATATTATACTTTCTTACATTTTATAAGCTGTTACTTTGCAGTAAAACACTTGGATTAGATGTCTGTTGCCCTCTGCTGACAACAGTTGGGAATGGACGGAGCATAAAATGGCTATTTAGCCCAGCTATAAGCAACATGATGCTAACAGATACACTATATTTTCAAAAAATATTAGCTCACCTACCTTTACGCGCATATGAATTTAAGTGACATCCCATTCTTAATCCATAGGGTTTAATATGACGTCGGCCCATCCTTTGCATCTATCTACGTGTCTGATGTTGGACGCGAAGGCCTGGCTCGCACTCTTCGCTCTAATTCATCCCAAAGGTGTTCTGTCAGGTTGAGGTCAAGACTCTGTGCAGCCCAGGCCAGTTCTTCCACACCAAACTCACTCATCCATGTCTTTATGGACTGTGCTTTGTGCACTGGTGCAGTCATGTTGGAACAGGAAGTGGCCATCCCCAAACTGTTCTCACAAAGTTGGGAGCATGGAACTGTCCAAAATCTCCCTGAAGCATTCAGAGTTCCTTTCACTGGAACTAAGGGGCCTATCCCAGCTCCTAAAAACAATCCTACACCATAATCCCAATTCAGTTATTTGCGTGGGTGAACGAATACTTTTGGAAATATAGTGTAGATTAATGAGATGGCTGCTTCATGGTGATGGCAATTTAAAAATTTCATGCTGAGTCCAGTGATGGTGTATGGGCTTTAGACACGTGCAAAAGCACTTCCTTGTTTCAGGTGTCTATGGAGAGCCATGCGACCGAGCGTTTTCAGATTGTTAGAAGAGGACGGGCTCAGTAAACAAGTTTACAGAAACAAGGGTGAATGAAACAAAATACTACTCAAAGTATGTTTTTGAAGTTGAAACAACATTATAATATAGTTAAAAGCTCAAAAAGGTTGATTTAGCAGAACAGGGCACCTTTATTGATAGCCATCAAATCCCTGCCTTATCTCTCTAAGCCTCTCTCAGAACAGTTTATTTGCATAATTGTGAAGTTAAAACTAAATATGATTCCAATCAAAGAATTTCCATTAATATCATTTTAATCATATAAAATCACAACAAGAGTCAACCTATTAACTTATGTCTGGACTTTCTATCTCACATTTATGTTATGCATTACTGTAGTACTACACAGATAATTAAGCTAATAAGACCCAACCAAAAAGCTAAAACTACCTAAAGTTAACACCAAGATTTACAAATTTCTGCATCCATCTATTTCCACTTGACTCCATAATAAATAAATAAATCAGTCAAAGTCTTCAGTCTCCCGACGTCTCTCACTCCAAAAACTTCCGACTCTGCCAATCAATTGTGGCGGTGCGTTATGGCAGTATAATGTGTTTGCTCTCAAGAAATGCCCGTCAAAGAGAAGCAGTGTGCCGTGTGCAGGAAACCACCTCTGGACCCACAAAGGTGTCACAGTAAGAAGGGCTTGTCAGTGCCTTGTCACCGCCGGCTGGTTTGAAAGCATGAAAAATATGGTCTCTCGGGAAAGGAAAGAAGAGGACGAGTGCATGGCGAGGAGGCTTGAAGCGTGTCGGTCTAGACTTGTGTGTGTGTGTGTGTGTGTGTGTGCAGGGGCTAGACTCACTTTAGCCTCTTGCATCAAGCCCTTGTCAATCCCTGCAAACAATAGGTCTCCGTCCAGGCACCTTTTGGGGGGTGACGGCTGTATTATTTGGCTTGACACTTATAACGCAATGGGAGATCAAAATCTGTGCCTAATTGAAAGCTGACAGTCTGACGCAATGCTAAATCTATACAGAGAATGCTTTTTTGGTGGGAGTGAATTGAAATATTAAGGGGTAAAGGATTCGATTTGAAAGCAGGAGACAGATTTAATGTCACTTTGATCTGACAAGAAAATACCATGAAACAACTGACAGCAGTCTTTAAAAAGTCTAATGGACGTTTCAACTTAGCCAAACTTTCTGAAGCTCACATTTACTACATGGCAACAAGAGGTAAAAAAAAAAATACAAGGCAACAAATATTAAAGCCACATTACCTGATATTTTCTTTATTGTTTTTAAATTTACAATAATAGTAATAATAATGATGATATTAAAATCACCAATGTGTTGTGGCAATTTACTAATACTAGACATCAAATGGAGCAATCTTGCAATTATTTCTGACCAGAATTTATCTGTGTTTCACTTTACTTGTTTAGCTTCTGTACTATATATCAGTGATTCCCAAACTGTGGTACAGGTACCCCCAGGGGTACATAAAAAAGACTCTCTAGTGTTCAACAAATGAATGTTAATGGTAAAATGTTAATTCTAGAGGCTAAATGTTTGGTGTTGCTCCCTGAAAATGATGGAAATGTATTAAAAAATAGTTCAATTTGGTTTAAAAAAAAAAAAAAAAAGAATTCACTGTAAGATATTTTTGTGAAGCACGTGGGAGGAGGGGGTACAGTACATGGCTTGGGGTTAAATATCTGAAGCCTGTGAAAAGTTTGGGAACCACTGCTATACATCATCATTCGTCTATTAAAAGTAGAAGCACTCAGAGAGCACAGACCTCCACCAAGCCACAGAGTCACTCATCTCAGAAAACCCCCTGATCTAACGCAATAAGTATTAAAGATAAATCAAATCTGTGAACATACGACTGAAAGAGAAAAACCTTTCATTTGGTGTTATTTGCAAGTGTGTAGCTACATTTGTTGCTGTATAATGTCCAATTTCATATGTACCCCCTATATTAAGAACCTTCTGGATCACCAGAACCAGAATAACAACATTATCCAGGTCAAACTATGTCAGATTTTAACATCTGCCATGAAGTCATCTTGTAATAATTCACCAATGATTCTGGGCAGTATTTGTTGAGTTCAAAGCTGTAATGGTAAAATTAGTCCCATCTCCCAATAGTAAAGAATCCTTTTAAAAATTCCTGGATCCAGATGGTGATGCAGATCACCCCCAGAATGTAATCACTTGTTCCTTACTCTATTTCTGACATTTCCTCAAAATGTCATCAAAATCCATCCATAACTTTTTGAGTTATGTTGCTAACAAACGCCGTTGAAAATATAACTGATAATATCTGGATCATGACTTCTTACCTGATTTTACTTTAGATGTTCCACCTGGTGTAGTACCAATACTGTTTTGTTTCCAGCACTCACAACGCCAGTGCTACCCTTTTAAAAATTAAAAGTGAACTGAATATGAATATATGACACGAAATTAAAATTTTAAGTTTACCATAAAATTCTAGAGCAGCGTCCTGCATTGTCAATGTTAATCAGTATTTCAGTGTGCTTCCCTTTTTCTATTCATGTTTTTCTTTTGTGCTGTTTCTTTAAATCCAGTGCTGAAACACAAAAATGTATTTATTTATTTAGTTTTGCTCTTAAGTGATTAAACAGTTTTTCTACACAAAAGAAAATAATGATACTTTCTCTTGTCCACCGTGTTTAAGGAAATGCAACTTAAACAAAGTGCCCTAACAACATGTATAACATTATTGTCCAAACATCTCACTCCGACCTTTGTTTGCCAATGCGCTGCATACACAGCCTTATGTTTACTGCTTGGGTTTGTTCTTATACAACTCAATATCTCCCACCAGCAAAATCCCATATCCTTCTTGTAATTACAACTGCAGGGCAGACTCGAGCAGCTTCTCCCAATTGGCAGCTTATGTTTACACAACAAAGTAACAATATGAGCAAATGCAGCATCACAGAGCCAAGCATACAACATGGAGCTCTCAGTTTATTAGGTCACAGGCATTTTGGGAAGGAAAGATTACATTACATATTTTGAGTAAAAATAAATAAAAATTAGGTCAACTAGTAACTAAAAAACAAACGGATCCAAAGCACTTGGACTGTATCTCCATTAAAAAGCCTTTATTGAAACATGGCTAATGAAATAAAAACTTATGCACCAACGTGTTTCAGCTCAAAGGCCGTCCTCAGGGGGAACATTCAAACTCGTCCTACAACATCACCCTTTTTGTTCCATAGAGCAACTTGTATTGCAAAATGTAAAATGTATTTATTTACTTATTTATTTTAAACATTTAAACATTTTTGTTTGTCGAGGTCTACAAGTATTTGGCTAAAAGTCTTTATATATTTATAATATCATATAATATAATATTTTAATATAACATAAACATAATATTTTTACTTGAACTGGTCTCTAAATGGCCAAGAATTTAGCCTAAAATGTCATGTCTTGGCATGTTTGCTTAAAGAACATCCTGTTAACAGTTATAAGTGAGTGCTATGCACCTATATTTGTTAGCATCTTCTTTTGAAATATGTGATTCATTAAAGCCTGTACAGGCTGCAAAATATTCTTTAACATTAACATTCTTTAATTTGGATCAGTTATTCATATGTGCAACCAGCCTTTGCAGCTGACCCATGCTGACAATATAAGCAAAGAATTCAAGCTTTTTTCCAGAAAACCTTCATATATAGCCTTGAATAAAACACCCAAAATGTAAATGGAGATGTATGTTTTAGATGATATATTGTATGTCAGTGTTATGTTTACATTTAGAGACACACAAGACATTCTGCAATAGGATTTAGACATGAGTATACAGTATATCTAGGATTAATAACAACAAGAACCAAACGTGTGCAGCTTATTGGTTGATGGAGCAATCTGGAGGAAGCGTGCTTTTCAGTTTGTTTGTTTATGACCATCGGGGTGGATTTATTTCCTGTAAAGTGGTACATATTTTGTAAGTTGTTAATACATATATCTTTGAGGCAATGTCTCTGTCAAATGTTCAAAGGTTTTTACAGTTTATCTATTTTATCTCATGTACCTGGACCTAAGTATGCAGCTGGTCTGTAAAGAAACTCATCTAGCCCTTATCTGTAATATATGCTTTTAATTTTGTTAAAATGACTAATATTGTGTGTGTTTTAAGCTAGAACTGGTTTGCCCACATTATAGTCCATTGCAAAAGGCCAACTACTTGGAGCCAGGCATGTACTATTTTGGTGTGCTTTTTTCAGTTTTGATAGTAGGCCAGTAGAATAAATTATGCTTTTTCTCAGGAGGTGGCTTGGCTTCATTTAGTCAGATAGCCCTCTGTGGATTATCCCTGTTTTCTGAGGCCTGCATTTCTGACAGGTCATTATTGAACAGCACACCGGGACCTACTGCCGAGAGCTTCAGCATGCATCTGCAGCCCGTTCGCAGCAGTAGTCTATGTATGCACACACACTATTAAACAGGCCAGACAGGGGGTACGGATAGGCTGCTTGTATGATGTGCAGGTAATACAGAGGTGGACCTGATACATCTCCTGCCCGGTCTTTCTCTCTGATCATTTCTGTTTTTAGCGAGCCAGGGGTAAGGAGTATATAATCACATATAGAAACTAACGCCATGAGCAGAATGTGTAATTGGGACATAGACCTGTGTTTATCTATCAGAAATGAGTGTGCTGACGTTTAGGCATGCTCTAAAAGCAGAGGTGGAAGAAGTACCCAAAAATCTGTAACATTTCTGAAACTAATGAACAAGAAAACTACTTGGATAAAAGTTTTACTTTTAAGAAGTTTAGCAATTGCAGACAAATATACAAATACAAATATTGTACTACTGCTACTGTTACTAGTACAAATACCACCAATACTACTGCCACAATTACTACTACTACTGTCCTCAAACCTCCATCAACCACAAAACCTTCTAGGTCATGTGACTATTTTGGAACTGTTATGTATTCAATCTTTTACCGAATTTAAAGACTTTATAATTGGACTCAGAAATGTTTTTCTTAAAAGTGTACAAAGGTAAAAGTATTTATTTAGCTTCTCTCTCTCTCTGCTTTATATGAAAAAACTCCCTAACACACGTCAAACTGAATCCTTTAAATCCAACTTATTCATGAAAACACTGCAGAGCGTAAAGGTGCTGTGATGATTACTTTATGATGCAGAAGTCCTGTTTTTAGTTATTTTTTTCTTGAGCTCAATTTCATTATTGTCCAATGTCAACTCGAGCTAATGCCTAAATGACTCCACTTGGAATTAAGTCATTGTTTTGAGGGCTCAGCCTTGGACTTGAAACAATGACATGGACATTAACTCAGACTTAGTCTCGCCTTCAGTTCATTTGGACTCAACTTGAACTTGACTTGAATTCATTAGCACTAGACTCTTCTTAAACTTGTTTTGGATTTTAAGGTGGTTTGAACTCAACTCTGGCACCACAACTCAAGATGACACAACTTAGACTTGGACATTTTTTTCAGACTCCCACTTCAAGTGCAAATGACTCAACTTGGACTCAGACTTTAGTGACTCAAACTTAGATTTCAGACTCCAACAGTTGAGGAGTGACGTGGACTAACATGGTAACTAGACCTCAACACAGCTTTTATCTAACTGACATGGGCTTTTTACTCTTTCTAGCAAAAACAATATTACTTGCAGAGGTTTAACAATAGACTTGACACCATTTAACAAGAATTAGTGCAAGTTTCTAGAATACCAAAAGAATAATATTCACAGCTAATTAAAGTGTTGGACAGTCTGTCAAAACAGTAGGTACGGTACAATTACACAGCTGCTATGGGACCACTGTAGTTTAAAATGTATCCCTCTACTGCAACGTATAGGGAAACATTAATCTGATTGAGTCCACACTTAAAAAGCCAGACGCCTGTTGAGTGTGGGAATGATTTCAGACGGACATCTGAAGAGACTTACGCGGCAAGGTCACGCTTTGGGAACCCTCCTTGTAATTATTCTTGATACAAGGATTAATATCTAATACAAGGTGTAGGTCTGCATGACTCTTTTCTTATTAACTTTGCTACAGTGGGAGAACCTTTCAGGATTATCTCAACGCAATGATTACTTTTGGCCTAGCAGCTGATTGCAAACTGTGCTGGTAGGTTTATTCACTGCATTGATTTCCCTGCCAATATTGAGGATAGAGCTCCCAAGACGTATCGCCCTCCTCTCACTTCTGTACTCTCAGTAAATCTTATTAAAGATGGAAGCCGCTTTCTGACACGGATCGGAGAAGTGCGCAAGGTTAAAAGAAGTTCGAGCGAGAATGAAAGATAGAGCCTTCATTGTACATTGTGTTGTTTGAGGAAGACATAAATGATGAACAGATATGTGCAGTATATGTTTAACAAATCCATAAAGTATGTTAACAACCAACCAAGTGAGTGGAAGAAATGCCAACAGATACCGCAACAAGTTAACAATCTACAGAATAACTTGGAGAGACTATCCTAACCAGAGCTCCTAATTGAATGGGATACAAATAATTAAGCTGGGTTTGTAGGGAGAAGCACCAAACAATGAAGCCTCTGGACAAAATACAAGAAGGACGTCCAAAATCTATTTGAATTGTCACATATAGCGTGTCCCGTTTTAGATAAATTGTTGTGATTTGTAGAACAGGAAATATTCTGTGTACATTATAGGGATGTAACAATATTGCTTTGTTTCAGTGACACCAACATGAAAAAACTGTTGTTATTAAACATTTATTTAGTCTTAATCTTTTGAAATAGTACAGTAATTAATGGACTAAAGGCTTGTCAGGACATTTTTAGAGAATACGTTTTGTTATTGTAAGCATTTCAACAGTACTGTCACCCTCCCCACAATATAGCAAAAAAATATTGTACCATGAGATTTGGATATTCTTATCCCTAGTACACTGTATTGGTAAATCAGGATTCTTAACACATTTGAGAATACAGTTACATAACAAACAATTTACCTTGTGATCGTAATCATGATTTGAGGTTCCAGCATTGCTAAACTTGTATTTAGCCTTTATTTGAAAGCTGGTATACGGACCAGGTGAGCTCCAACATGCCCCCTCATCTAGGCATTCTTTTGATAAGAGTAAAAATTGGCAAAGTGTCCATACACTATATTTCCAAAAGTGTTAGCTCAGCTGCCTTTACACGCATATGAACTTAAGTGACATCCCATTCTTACTCCATAAGGTTTAATATGATGTCGGCCCACCCTAGGCATCTATCTACATGTCTGATGTTGGACGGCCTGGCTCGCAGTCTTTGCTCTAATTTATCCCAAAGGTGTTCTGTCAGGTTGAGGTCAGGACTCTGTGCAGCCCAGTCAACTTCTTCCACAGCAAAGTCGCTCATCCATGTCTTTATGGACCGTGCTTTGTGCACTGGTGCAGTCGTTTTGGAACAGGAAGTGTCCATCCCCAAACTGTTCCCAAAAAATTGGGAGCGTGGAATTGTCCAAAATCTCTTGGTGCTGAAGCATTCCGAGTTCCTTTCACTGGAACTAAGAGGCTAAGCCCAGCTCCTAAAAACAACCCCACACCATAATCTGAGTTCAGTTATTTGTGTGGGTGCGAGAATACATTTGGAAATATAGTGTATATGCCAGTTTGATAGGGTCTGCTCCATGGCTCAGTTACAATGTCCCAAAAATACTGCAAACTGCAACAAATTTATCAGTTCTTACAATTTAAGACCAGCATTTACATTATTGTACTGTGATGTAAATACTGCTCTTAAACGGTGCATTACAGAAAAATTGTGTAAATATACAGCTAAGTATATCAGACCTAAAACGGTAAGCGTTTTCTGTGCTCTTTACTGGATACATTTGCATTCGCACTAGTGAATTTCTTGTTAGGGAGTTCTGAAGTTTGGTCATGCTTTCCGTAGACAAAAACAAGTTTAGAAGTTTAAAAGTGTCCATCTAAAAATTCTGCATTCAAAATAAATCATGAAATTGTGGTTAACCCACTTTTCAGAAAAACATCCCTGTTGTGTCAGTAGTTCTTGTTTATACAGTGAGTTTTTTCTTCATAATTGCAACTCCCATCTTGTAAACAGATTACTAAAACAAGCCAAGGACAAAACACTCCACACACAAACATATGCATGCACACTTGGGCTGCTTTGTGCTTACTCAGCTCCCAGTTGGGTGTTAGCTAATGATACCTGCTCCGTGTTAGATGGATCGTCGGCGTGGCCCCTCACTTCAGAGGCGAAGGCCAGCCCCGCCACAATAAAAGCACAACAGTATCACAACAACAGTATCGCCGTATAGTGCTGTTTGGCATGCTGCGCGCTCAGTCACATAGAGCCACCCGGGGAATACTTTGGACTTGCGCTGATCACCGGTCTGCACCTCCGGCCCTGAGAAATCAACGGGCCGGGATTTATAGATTTACCTTAGATTGGCTGTCCCGCATTTGTACCCCCATAAATACTTTTACAGCTTTGCTAATGCCACTGTTGGGAATAAACAAGGTTACGGCAGACAAGATGAGGCCGAGATTTAGCTGGCGATTCGGACAGAGCGATGAGAGAGGAGGTGTAATGTCGGAGCAGGGAGGCAGCAGTTCACATTGGGATGAGCGCTTTATAGCAATAGAGGGTGTACTTTTACATAGCGGTGCAGTCTTATGGGGCCATGCAACTAAATCTAAAATCCTGTTCTGTAACTGTACCGACCTGTATAAGTTGTGAGGAAAGTTGACACTCCTTCTGAAAAATCTATATTAAAAGCTTAAGTGAAATTGGATTTGGCCGGTCTACACCAAAAAATAACTCCAGACCTGAGCTCAAAACGGGGATGTTCTAGTTCAGGGGTAAATGCTCTATTCACTGAGACACAAACCCATTAGGTTCATTGGCGGAGTTTGAGGGGTGGCATTGCATTGTGGCATAACTACACTAATAAAAAATGTGCCCCAAAATGCTATAAAGTAATGTGATAAATATATATATATATATATATATATATATATATATATATATATATATATATATATATATATATATATATATATATATATATATACACACCTCATATCTTTGTGTAATTGCCTCTAGTTTTCTTTGCATTTCACTAACCAAGCACTTATTACGGTAGCCTACTGTACTGCGTGATATTTTATTACACTATAACACCTTCATTAGACCTTTATCAGCATATTTATAAATAACCAATTTGTCTTATTATATGACTTTAAGTTTGGTGTGAGGTTTGGAGTTGCTGTTGCTATCTGTGTAAAGTGCTGACGATTTTCAAGTAAATTATGCTTAGGTGCTGTTGATGATGAAGGTGTTGTTACTGATATTTTGGTTTTTATCCTAAGTTGTTTTGAAACTAATCTGTGATGTAGAGATATTTTAAGCCTGTCAAAGTACAGCTGCTTTTGTTCATTTGTGAATTTTGATTATTGCATGTGACCTCAGCTGTTTGACTGCAACATTAAATTAGATTTCCTAATTCTTTTTGAATTAGCCATTAATATGTGATGGGCAGCAGTTATGGATATTTGTTTCTCTGTTGTTGTTTTTTTACTTAATTTCCATGCATTTCACTATTTGGGTTAGGCTTTTGTATGTCAATCGAATTTCTACCATTGTTTGGGCTAAAGCATGCTACCTTTGCTTGTCTTTTGAAAGTCTGTAAGTCTGTAGTAGGCAATATCCATCCATCCATCCATCTTCTTCCGCTTATCCGGAACCGGGTCGCGGAGGCAGCAGTCTAAGCAAAGATGCCCAGACTTCCCTATCCACAGACACTTCCTCCAGCTCTACCGGGGGGACCCCAAGGCGTTCCCAGGCCAACCGAGAGACATAGTCCCTCCAGCGTGTCCTAGGTCTTCCCCGGGGCCTCCTCCCGGTGGGACATGCCCGGAACACCTCCCCAGGGAGGCGACCAGGAGGCATCCGGAACAGATGCCCGAGCCACCTCAACTGACTCCTCTCGATGTGGAGGAGCAGCGGCTCTACTCCGAGCTCCTCCCGTGTGACAGAGCTCCTCACCTTATCTCTAAGGGAGCGCCCAGCCACCCTGCGGAGGAAACTCATTTCGGCCGCTTGTATCCGGGATCTTGTCCTTTCGGTCATGACCCAAAGCTCATAGTAGGCAATATATTAAGTAAAATAAATATCAAGTAAAATATGCCATACATTCACAGATGGGCTGTAGTTGGTGTGTTGGTTAAAAAAAATCTGGCCCCTAGAGCAAATGTCAAACTACGCCTATGATCATTTCCCACAGTGGTTTAAGTATTTCTTTCTATTTCTTACTTGACTCTTCAGGTACCTCTGAAAAACTGGCTGTTGTAGTTGAGGGGTAAATGCTCTATCCATTGACCCACAAAACCAGTATCTCCCACAATGGTCCACACTAGAAAGTAATAATAGGTTGACTTGAATCCAGCCACAAGGGATCAGAAGCCAGTGTACCCTTTGTGCTGGTCCCAAGCCAAAATAAATAGAGAGGGTTGCATGTAGGGCATCTGGTGTAAAATCTATGCCAAACCAATATGCAAAGTTATAGGCAGATCTAAAAATCTATATTAACAGCTTAAGCAAAACTGCATTATTTTGTGTCAGTCAGTCTATGTACTAAATAAATCCACTTTCAAACATAAAAAATATGTGAAATATACTGAATAAATAAACACCTGGAGCATAAGTAATACTGATGACCTTGGTGGTAATTCTTATCAAAGACATTATCGATCAATTATTCAGGCACATTACTTCACTTGAGTTTTAAATGCTACTCATTCGGACAACTTCATGAAACTTGCAGGGTTTTAGAGCATGAATTATAGATCGTCAGGCCATCACTTTCTCCATAATGAATAAGCGTACCTAAGAATTGACACATTTGCCGTGGTTAGAGTGAAGTGTGACTGACAACGACTTGCACAGCTCTGCAGTTGACTAAGCACTCAGCCTCTTCCTGCTATTAGCTCCTTCAAAGTCAGCAGAAAGTAGTACTAGTTTTGTTGTAGTATTTTACTTTGGGGTCAGCTAGAGATACAGAGTGGATGGCTCTGTGGCCCAATTTTTCACCAGAAGTAGGACTCTGTAAATTATTTAAAAAATAATTACATTCACCTAAAATTGAGTGGTTCCCAAAGACTGGATCAGGACCCAAAAGTGGGCAGTCAAAGATTTTCTTTGGGTCATCAGAATTTCCATCAGTGATAATAAGTGTCTGGGGTCGTCCATTGGCACTAAACAAAAGCAATGACAAAAGAAACCAAATGGATCTAAAAAGGAAAGAAAGATAAATTAAAGCTGCAAGCGGCAATAAAAGGCCATCACAGCCCTTACGACTGAAGCATATGAGTATATCTCATATACACAAGTTTAAGGAGTGTTCTAAATAAACACACTGTACACTTCATTTGTAACCTGTTTATAGTTTGTTTTAACTGTGGTTCAAAACTCAAAACTACAAGAAACAGTCCCAGATGTGTCCAGATGATCCAGATGATGGTCAGAGCAAAACCAGAGGACAAGTTTGCAAAAGTAACTTTCAACCAACATAGCTGACCTCCTGTTGGGTTTAGGGAAGGGCCATAATGTCATTTTTGGTGGGTCTCAGTATGCTCCTTATATTTACCAAGTTTCCTTTTTTCCTATGATGACAAAAAACTGGTCGATCACTTCCTATCTTCCAGTGTATTTTTATTTTCTAGGGGTCACCACTGAGCCATTTTACGCTATATGCGAGAGAGAGATACACATGTTTTTATACTTCTCAGCCACTTTATGCCTGAAGTTAGCATTTTTGACCCTATTTTGCAATGGTACAGAAATATTATTATAAATAATATAAAATAAATACAACATTCAAAAACATTCAATTTAAATTTGTTATTATTGTTTTTTATAAAAAATAGGACATTATAACATTAGTAACCACAGAGGTTCTGTGTCCATTAAAGGACAGAAAGCGTGTTTGTCAGTATAGAACATGGAATATTCTGTAGAAGGACTCACTGAGTTTGGCTCATGACGGATTCAGACTCTGAAGAAGACGCACACAACAGAAGAGCGTAGACCAAAGTAACTGTGAAGCCCTGGGATGAGTATACCTCCTCCGACGATGAAGGCCTCTATGATGAGGACTTCAAACCCGAGGCTGTGCTGAACTCCCCACCTGCAGAGAGCTCCCTGCAGTGAACACCAGCCGAGAGCAAACCAAGACCAACACCTGAGGAGACCAGGCTGGTTAGTAGTATATGTTTATATCTGTACCTGATCATGATAGTAAAAATAATGTATATTAAAGCGTGTATTGATCATCCGTTCTTCCACCACCTAGGCCCCAACAACACCTGTGGAGAGCCAGCTGGTACAGGAGCTCAAAAGGCAGCTGGAGGAGGCAAAAGCCACAGTTCACAAGACACAGAGTGAAGTACAGGAACAGAGCCGTCCACCTAAACCAAACAAGACGAGCTCTCCACAACACTCAGGAGGAACTAAAAGAGCAGATCCTGACCAATAAAAAACTTCAGCACCAACTGAAAAAAGAGGAAGAGGAGAGGAAGACCACTGAAGTGCTGAGAGCTAAGCAACTGGCCAACGCTGATATGACCATTGAAAAGCTAACAAACTGCAGGAAATGGTTAGAAAGCTAAAAGAGGAGATAGAAGCCACCCAGGCTGTTGAAGATGATAAAAAACAAGTCACCTTCACAGCTGTGCATAATGCCATCATCAGTATAAAGAGGAGTTGGCAAAAATGGCGGAGGATCAGTAGAGCGAAAATGAAAAACAAAAGCATCAGGTGAAGGACCTAACAGGAGCTTTGATGACGGCAGAGGAGGAGGTGGCCTGTGATATAATGGAAAAAGAAGATCTGCAGAGCCCTCTACAGAGCAGTGAGGTGAAGAGGCAGCAGACACACTGGAACAGTCTACCCCATCCCCCACTTTCCTCTTACAAAATAAAATAAAAATACATACATACATACATACATACATACATACTTGTTTTCTATATCTGTATGTATAAAAATAAGCAAAAATAAGGTTTCTAATTTACAAGGAAAGACAATTTCTAGGAAAGCATAATGGTAAAAATTATTAAAATAGTAGTACATTTCATAATGTGATTAATTAGAGTAGTAAAAATATTACATATTATGGGGAGGTTTGAGCCACATTTTAGCCCTGCTCTTGCTGCTCCATGGTCATCTGACATCTGGTTATGTAAAGTCAGTAAAGGAACAGTTACCATAATACAAACAAAATACCATAAAACAAACTGCATCTGCATAATCTTGTCAATTCAAAATAAAACTTTCTCCCTGATTTCCAGTATATGCTATGGACTTAACTGTTAAACTGTTATAACAAACTGCTTTAGCCTGAATTGCCAACACAGTCTGAAGCACGGGCTGATTAGAAGTGCCACACCCAAGCACCAAGAAATAGCTACAGGATGTAACTCTAGTTCTCTGAGTGGGATAATCAGGGAACAGTGGAAAGATAAAAAATAAAATAAAATCATGGGGCAAAACAAAATGATAGAGTTTTATTAAGAATGCGGAGTTGGATGGACATTTCAATAAAAAAAAAAAAAGAATACAGCAAACAGAAATAAAAAGGTATCTGGTAACTGTGGCCAAGAGTTTGTCAATAGTAACAAGCTCTGGAGGAAGAGGGCTTGAATGAAAGGAGCACTATAATCTCATTGCATTGGTCATTTTTTAGTCTTTAAACCATTAAGTTCATTTGCATTGTATCTGTTTCTTTCACATAGAATTCCTAAAACTACTCCTATCTACACTTCTGCATCTGAGCCAGCTGACAAAAACAGCCGTGAGCACCATTTTACTCATTGCATGCAAGTCACCTAAAAAGAACTCAATCAGTGAATCTCATTTTGGTTTAATACTGGCAAATGGCGACACATCCATATCGTGCGGTGAATACAATTACACCTGCGGCTGACCTGTGTGGCTGTCTGCATTATCAATCTGTAGGAAACAACTCCCTCCAGGACCAGTCTTCATCTTTTAAGGATCAACATTCACCGTGTGCACTGTTTATTGATGTCCAGACGTGGATGAGGGTCCACTGGGTCAAGGATTTTTTTAAGTGTTTCAATAAACGTGCTGTGATTATGGCGGTGCACACTGAGTACATAATGTGTTATCTGCACAGAGCATCCTCTTATGATACCTCTTTGTGTGCTGTCATCTAGTTGTTAAATGTTACAGACTTATTAATGGACTTAACTAAAGTAAGTATCCTGTATTTTGTTCTTTCCTTTTGTTTTTCCCACTGGGATCACCACATCAAGTCATCTGCCACCAAGTGTGCAGTGAATTTTTGCATTTTAATTTGACAGATTTTACGCCAGATGCCCCTCCTGATGCAACCCTCACCATTTTTCCAGGCCTTGGACTGGGACAAAGATTATCAGCTTTTGACCCCCTGTGGCTGGATTGAATAATACCTATATAACCTATACTTTACTTTAATTTGGACATCCACATTCAATTCAATTCATAAATTTAAAGCACCTGAAGAGTGCAGACCTCCGACAAGGCATTAGCCCTGTTTTGCAATGGTAACAGTAGAGAACCCAGATCTGGACTTTATATGCTAGTTCAGGGGTAGATGTTTTTAGCCTGGCCAGCCCGACAAACTCTTTTACTACCAAGAAGTTTGTCTGAGATCCTTTTGTGCGAGTTTCGTTTCTATGGGCAGAACAATCACAGGCGAAGTAACCAAAAAGAGGAACGATAGGCGGGATGTAAGCAGCGCACCACTGACCCAAACAAACATGGCTGATTTTGTCATAAAACACCAGAATATGCCATATTGTGAGTAGCTCAACTTATTTCTAAATGGAGACAAGAGCAGAAACCAGTTGTACAGAGACTTGTGATAAATGTTGGTTTGTTTGTACTGACCCCTTGTGGCTGGAGTTAGCATATCCCAATAGTATGCAATCCTTAAAAATATCCTAGCTCCAGATGGTGATCTACACCAAAAATGAATAATTACTAATTCATTAATTAATAATGACTCATTACTGTCCCTGGTTCATCTTTGGTGGAGGATAAAAACATTACTCATTTGTAAACCTTCCAATACAGTATACAAACAAAAATCCATTAGCTTTATCTGTTCCTGAGTCATGTCACCAATGTTCAGCAAAAATAGAGCTGCATGAAATTATTGATTTGCACTGTAATTATGATATTGAAAAAATGATGGAGTTCTATGCAGTGAAGACATAGTGCAAATAACCACCGTAACATCCAAGTTTGATAACTACGTGCTCATTGCATGTAGCTGGTGTATTTCTGTTTGCAGCAGCTGGAGTGTGGGGCAGGAGCTGAAATGGCTGAGGGGGAAGAGGCAGATGGCAAATTGGGGATTATTGCATCCTGTATGCAGAATAAAGAAATGAAGAAGACACCAACCTACACGAGATGAATGAGGTACAGAAGAAGCCCTGAATTCATAATCAGATGTAGAATATTTTAGTACGCACTGTTCCATGACTTTGATTTCCTCATGAGACAAAGGCTTTAATCACAACAATGGCAAACAATTATACCAAAGGGGAAAGGTTTAACTTATCTGAACATGTCTGTAAAACAATACAATCAAAACAATATTTATTTTGTGACAAAAAAGACACACACAGGAATTGGCCCTATCTTGCAATGGTAGATATAAACCTGTACTTGAACCAGAGATCTTCTAATATAAATACTCAAATAAATACCCGCCACAAATCCCCTGAAACAATGGTGAATAATCCATTAAAACAAAGACTGACCCCTTGTGGTTGAAGTTAGTATCTTTGGCATATCTCACAATGACAGAATCCTAAAAAAAAAAAATAATCCTGGATCCAGATATTGATCAAGATTCACACCGGAACCTCATAATTTCTACACTGCAGGCAACAACAAACAACCTACAATCATTGTACATATATTTACTACTACTGCTAATATGCTACTATGCATATTTTGCCTTCCTACCAACCCCATTTTAATTTTTGTGACTTTAAGCAAGTGATGCAATCTCCTAAACCATTGTTTTGAGGGTGTTAATTAAGAACATCACTTTTAATTACACTATAACAACTTTCTATTTTGTCCTATTGTGCAATTTCTTGTCAAATCACAGTTTATTTTGGCCACATTTGGGTGTGAAAAACAGAAAAGGTGAAGGTTTCTCACAGTGTGAGGAAAGACACAATATGCAAACAAAGCAGAATGTTCAAATAAACTTTCACTGTAAGTTAGTACAGTACATACATATAGACAAAGGCATGGGTGTTGCTCCCAGAACAATTTAAACAGTCAGTGTTGGTTTGTTTTTGTCTTTTAGCAAAAAATAACTCAAAAAGTCTTTTCCTTTCAGCTTTTCAGGGTCATCACAGCATATCTACTGACTCCTAGCATGCATAAGGTTCCTGCAGGTATCAGCAAGTCAAATTTAATGCTTTTTAATGCCACAAACATTCAACTGTAGCAGCTTAAATTGTCAAAATGTATTTGCAAGGATTGTAAAATACAGTTCATAAAGCATCAATAATGTTGAAAGGCAACGTTTGGCTCAATGTTCAATTCGATGTCTGCCTGTCTATCACACTAGTGTAGGCTATAAAAATGGTAAACTATTATTTATATATACATATTTATCTTTACGAATAAAACTAATAATGTCAGCAAATTTTCTTCAACTATTTAAAATTTTAATGCCTGTTGAAATCAATTTTAATGCTTTTAATGTCATTTGAGTTCTTAATTTTTCGCAAAATCAATTTATTAATTTTAATGCTTTTTAATGCCATGGGAAGCCTGATGCAGCTTGCTTTTTGATTTGGCATAGGTTTTTACGTTTTACTTCTTGGCACAACCCTTTCCATTTATCCAGGCTTGGGACCAGCACAAAGGGAACACTGGCTTGTGACCCTTTGTGGTTGCATTGAAAATAACTCAAAAAGTAACGGTTATTATTTTTATGACATTTTATTTAAAGTAGAGTAAAGGGTCAAGGAAGAACTTCATTTGTAATCAGGATTTTGGGAAAATTTCTGTCCCATTGCCAGATTGAGACAGTGCCTTGGCGGAGGTCTGTGCTCTCCAGTTGCTTCTAGTTTATTGGTATTATCAGTCAAAAAGCACTTAACCAAGCTTTATGTTTACTGCAGCTTCTCCTCACTTTTAGATTTGCTCTCCACTCTCTTTAGTAACACAAGCCAGTAAACCTGAGTTCCCTGGTGACTGTGACAAACTGTATACAGAAGTGAGTGATATAGACCAGCTTGTGGCTTGTGGTTGCATTAAAATTCAGTTTGGATAGAGCTGCAGTCTGTGTAGTATTGTATCAGGCCCAACAAGACTCCTGACAATAGCAGTCAAAAGCCCACAAGCAAAATCACATATCGGTGTCATCATTGGAGGTATTTGGAGACACTTCCCATGCCTCGGGCAAAACTGATGCTGCCTTGAGATTGAATGGTATTTTCACTGACAGTTTAAGCTCCACTATGAGTAAACATTACATCCAATTTGGAGTAAGACACCAGAAATGTGAGTTGAGTTAAACAGAAAGTGAGCAGGATCTGGACAGAGGAAAAAATTACTTTGCTGCATTTGAATTTGAAGAAGTGTGGTAGTGGGGCTTAGAGAATAAAGGATTACAAGCATCTGGAGTCCATAAATAGAAAAAAAAAAAGTACTTGTATCCCATTACAGGCAGAGAGAGACAAATTTTACTTGATAGGACTGTACATTTTAAGGCAAGCCATGATTTTATACTACTACAAAAATAGTAAAAAAACAAAAACAAAAAACTATTGAGCTTTTTTCTGCAATGTACAGCATCTCTTTGTGAAGCCTCAGTGTTACTGAAGTAGTTAGGTTTGATGGGGCCAAAAACTCGCTCTGTCTGATTTGCTGTGGAACCTTGAAAGAACATGAGCAGCTGAACGCGACTTGCTTTGTAGGATATCTCCTAGGTCAAACTAAGGCTGAATGATTTAATAATTTAAACATGCTAAATACAGGATGTATACAAATGGTGGCAACAGTGCCTCTGGTGGTAGTGCAGTTGTTCTACATGCAGAAGGTTGGCGGTTTGAATCCCACTCTCTCCAGTTCATACATTTGTTACACTGTGATACTGTTGTGTCCTTAGGCAAGACACTCCACCCACCTTGCCTATATCAATGTGATTGTTTGTCTAACTACTGCTCTGTCTTGGTGGGTACAGCTGGCCGGGCTTTGAGAGGCTTGGAAAGCACAATATTATTTTCTATTTTGAAGTAACCATGTAATCATGTGTTCAAAAGCCCACTATGAGTACTATTAAAGCAAGGTTCGTTACGTCGCCCGGATCGGCGTTACTGGGGCCCCACCCTGGAGCCAGGCCTGGGGTTGGGGCTCGCAGGCGAGCGCCTGGTGGCCGGGTCTCCTCCCACGGGACCCGGCCGGGCCAAGCCCGAAAAGGCTACGTGGGACCACCTTCCCGTAGGCCCACCACCCGCAGGAAGGACCATAAGGGGCCGGTGCTTTGTGATTTGGGTGGCAGTCGGAGGCGGGTGCCTCGACGGCCCAATCCATGGACACAGAAACTAGCTCTGGGGACATGGAATGTCACCTCGCTGGGGGGGAAGGAGCCTGAGCTTGTGCGGGAGGTTGAGAGATACCGGCTAGATATAGTCGGGCTCACCTCCACGCATGGCTTGGGCTCTGAAACCCAGCTCCTTGAGAGGAGTTGGACTCTCCACCACTCTGGAGTTGCCCGCGGTGAGAGGCGGCGGGCTGGTGTGGGCTTGCTCATAGCTCCCCAGCTCAGCCGCCATGTGTTGGAGTTCACTCCGGTGAACGAGAGGGTCGCGTCCCTGCGCCTCCGGGTGGGGGACAGGTCTCTCACTGTGGTTTCGGCTTACGGGCCGAACAGCAGTGCAGAGTACCCGGCCTTCTTGGAGTCCCTGGGAGGGGTGCTGGAAGGTGCTCCGACTGGGGACTCCGTTGTTCTACTGGGGGACTTCAATGCCCACGTGGGCAATGACAGTGATACCTGGATGGGCGTGATTGGGAGGAACGGCCTCCCTGATCTGAACCCGAGTGGTGTTTTGTTATTGGACTTCTGTGCTAGTCACAGTTTGTCCATAACGAACACCATGTTCGAGCACAAGGGTGTCCATCAGTGCACGTGGCACCAGGACACCCTAGGCCGGAGGTCGATGATCGACTTTGTAGTCGTGTCATCTGACCTTTGGCCATGTGTCTTAGACACTCGGGTGAAGAGAGGGGCTGAGCTGTCAACCGATCACCACCTGGTGGTGAGTTGAATCCGCTGGCGGAGGAGGAGGCCGGACAGACTCGGCAGGCCTAAACGTGTTGTGAGGGTCTGTTGGGAATGTCTGGCTGAACCTCCTGTCAGGGGGGTCTTCAACTCCCACCTCCGGGAGAGCTTCAACCAGATCCCGGGGGAGGTTGGAGACATTGAGTCCAAGTGGACCATGTTCTCCACCTCTATTGTCGGCGCAGCTGTTCGGAGCTGTGGCCGTAAGGTCTCTGGTGCCTGTCGTGGCGGCAATCCCCGAACCCGGTGGTGGACACCGGAAGTAAGGGATGCCGTCAGGCTGAAGAAGGAGTCCTATCGAGCTTGGCTGGCTCGTGGGACTCCTGAGGCAGCTGACGGGTACCGGAAGGCCAAGCGTGCCACTGCCCGGGCAGTTGTGGAGGCAAAAACTCGGGTCTGGGAGGAGTTCGGGGAGGCCATGGAGGAGGACTATCGGTCGGCCTCGAAGAAATTCTGGCAAACCGTCCGGCGCCTCAGGAGGGGAAAGCGGTGCTTCACCAACACTGTTTACAGTGGAGGTGGGGAGCTGCTGACCTCGACTGGGGATGTTGTCGGGCGGTGGAAGGAATACTTCGAGGATCTCCTCAATCCTGCCAACATGTCTTCCGTCGAGGAGGCAGAGGCTGGGGACTCGGAGGTGGACTCGTTCATCACCCAAGCTGAAGTCACTGAGGTGGTTAAAAAGCTCCTCGGTGGCAAGGCACCGGGGGTGGATGAGATCTGCCCTGAGTACCTCAAGTCTCTGGATGTTGTGGGGCTGTCATGGCTGACACGTCTCTGCAGCATCGCGTGGCGGTCAGGGACAGTACCTCTGGACTGGCAGACCGGGGTGGTGGTTCCTCTTTTTAAGAAGGGGGACCGGAGGGTGTGTTCCAACTACAGGGGGATCACACTTCTCAGCCTCCCCGGGAAAGTCTATTCCAGGGTACTGGAGAGGAGAATTCGCCCGATAGTCGAACCTCGGATTCAGGAGGAACAATGCGGTTTTCGTCCCGGTCGTGGAACAGTGGACCAGCTCTATACCCTCCATAGGGTGCTTGAGGGTTCGTGGGAGTTCGCCCAACCTGTCCACATGTGTTTTGTGGATTTGGAGAAGGCGTTCGACCGTGTCCCTCGTGGTATCCTGTGGGGGGTGCTCTGGGAGTATGGGGTCCGAGGCCCTCTGCTAGGGGCTGTCCGGTCCCTGTACGAACAGAGCAGGAGCTTGGTCCGCATTGCCGGTTGTAAGTCAGACCTGTTCCCAGTGCATGTTAAGACTCCGGCAGGGCTGCCCTTTGTCACCGGTTCTGTTCATAATTTTTATGGACAGAATTTCTAGGTGCAGCCAGGGGCCGGAGGGCGTCTGGTTTGGGAACCACAGGATTTCATCTCTGCTTTTTGCAGATGATGTTGTCCTTTTGGCTTCATCAAGCCAAGACCTTCAGCATGTGCTGGGGCGGTTTGCAGCCGAGTGTGAAGCGGCTGGGATGAGAATCAGCACCTCCAAGTCCGAGGCCATGGTTCTCGACCGGAAAAGGGTGGTTTGCCCTCTCCAGGTTGGGGGAGAGCTCCTGCCTCAAGTGGAGGAGTTTAAGTATCTTCTTGTCTTGTTCACGAGTGAGGGAAGGATGGAGCGTGAGATCGACAGGCGGATCGGTGCAGCGTCTGCAGTAATGCGGTCATTGTATCGGTCTGTTGTGGTGAAGAAGGAGCTGAGCCGAAAGGCGAAGCTCTCGATTTACCGGTCGATCTACGTTCCTACTCTCACCTATGGTCATGAGCTTTGGGTCATGACCGAAAGGACAAGATCCCGGATACAAGCGGCTGAAATGAGTTTCCTCCGCAGGGTGGCTGGGCGCTCCCTTAGAGATAGGGTGAGGAGCTCTGTCACCCGGGAGGAGCTCAGAGTAGAGCCGCTGCTTCTCCACATCGAGAGGAGTCAGTTGAGGTGGCTCGGGCATCTGTTCCGGATGCCTCCTGGACGCCTCCCTGGGGAGGTGTTCCGGGCATGTCCCACTGGGAGGAGGCCCCGGGGAAGACCTAGGACACGCTGGAGGGACTACGTCTCTTGGCTGGCCTGGGAACGCCTTGGGGTGCCCCCGGCAGAGCTGGAGGAAGTGTCTGTGGAGAGGGAAGTCTGGGCATCTCTGCTTAGACTGCTGCCCCCGCGACCCGGCCCCGGATAAAGCGGAAGAAGAAGGATGGATGGATGGAAAGTGGTACCCAGATCACACTATTACTCTATCAATTAACTAATAATTGTATTGGGATACTTTTACTGTATTTTTTTTCCCTCTCAGGCCACGTGTTGTGTTGCTTTTTGTGTTGTCTTAAAGATTGAGGACTCTGTATGAATTACCCAAATTATTCCACTGAAACCCTTTCATTCAAGTCCAACAAAGAACTCCACCCAACACTCACCTGTGAGCACCATTACTCATTACAATGATTTTCAGTGTCTCATAAACTATGAATATGTTAGAGCGACCTTATTGACAACACTATTTCCATGCATTTCTATAACTTTGTCTTTGTCTAAATCTTTTCAGCTTGGTAATCTGAAACCTTATAAACAAACAGGATGCTCTGAGACCACATGGGTCCGTAGTTCTTAGGTGTAAATGTTCGCAGCTTGCCAAAAGACTTGATCCAGCTTAGCGCCTGCACACCTGGTTAAACCCCAAATAAAAAACACATTATCATCATATTACTCCCGGGTAGCTGCGGTATTAAGCCGAGACAGAGCCCCGGCACAACATACATCTTTATCTGCGGCCACTTACAAAAGGTTATCTTTCATATTGCTCAAATGTTACCTGATAAATGTCCTGGTAACTCTCAATATTTCCACGGCAGGAGCCACATTTGTCATCGTTGGGAAGCGGGCAGAGTAGGGCACAGATGGGGAGCCCAGCCTCACACTGGCATTGACATACGAGCGGCGGGTGCGACCAGAAGAACACACACGTGATTGATATCCTCGTCTTCTGGATCTCAACCAAGGAGCAGCTCAAATCATCAGCACCAATGGGATTTAATGAAGCACGGCACATTTCACACTAAACTTACACAGAAGTAAACAGGAATTCAATGGGTTTTAAATAAACTCTGTGTTACTGGTGTCTCTGATATTAAAGAAGCAGTCAGTGAGTTCTACATTCAAATATACAGCATGATTGAATATCTGCCGTTTTCTTTTTTCTGGGACACTTAACATCAAAGCTCAAGGAATGTGTGATAAATGCAAAAATTACAACCTGCTTTAATTTTGATTTTCATTTGAACAAATATATGATCACATTTTTGGGTAGATTTTTTCAGACAAAAGCCAGTTTTAAAGAACAAATACTTTAGTTCTTGATTCCTGTTTATCAGATATTTAACCATAATAAATCAAGAATCAATAATAAATAATCTGAAAAGGTTCATTTGGTCTTTTACTAATATTACTGATGTATTTCTTATAGCCAGACCACAAACACTGATCTGGCTGTAAGAAATTCTTTGTCAATAAAAAATAATTGGCATCAACATTGAAAAATCTCAACAAACATGACATTTTTGCAGTATTTGTCATAATGCCCTGACTGCATCATTTGAAGCAGAATTAGCCAACTGCAGTCACTGGCAACTGGGTAAAGCCACTGACTCAAAGCTGTCTGGAAAAAAAATAAATAAAAAATTGTCACATTGTGTTAAAGTCTCACATTACTGCTAATTGTTTGCAGCAAATAGCAAATATTTTTCAGCTGTTAAAGAAATAAAGATTGAGCTATTTAAGCTTTTAAACATAGTATGTTAAACTACCTCACTGTCCATGTTCAAAGCATGTCTCAAAACCCATCTATTTAATATAGCTCATTCTCTTTAATGTTATCTACTGTTGTTTTTCTTTGTTCTCATGTTTACTTGTAAAGTGACCTTAGGTGTTGTGAAAGGCGCCTATAAATAAAATATATTGTATCATTATATGTGGAGTTAATTTGGTTTAGAAAGGTGAAAAGTATTATTAATATTACAAATGTATCAGTTTAATCATATTTTATCCTACTGTAGTTTGCCTGTGGTCAGCTGGATTTTAAAAAAATCAATCATGACTGTGACTGACACACTCCAAGTACATGTTGTATTAGTTTGACCCACCAAAACCAATTTAATTTCTAAATCTTCCAATATGATGTCTGCTGTTGGTTCACCTTTGAGGTTTACTTTCCATAACAACACAGATGGGGCCAGCCAGAGATTGTAAAGGTAAGCTAACCCAGTCTCTGCAATTTCGCGCAGACTGCAGGCTGTTTGGTTTGTTTGCCGTCTCTTCAGGAGTGCGCTTTTTCCTCTATGTTGACAGCCAACCATCTGCTGCTGAGCCCATCCCGATCTCATATAACTTCTGTATTTACTCGCCTGTCAGAGCTTTAAGTTTGGGCCCACACATAATCAGTTGTGATAGTTTAGGTGAAGTGTACCCTTAAATCAAAGCATACAGTACAGGTTTAATTTAGAATCAGTTTTATTTTGTGGTTTAGTTCTTAATTTGTCCTTGTTTCGTCCTGGTTTTGTCCTGCTTTAGTCCTGGTCTGATCCTGGTTTTCCTTTTCCTTTAATAATGCATTTTGCTGTTTATCCACATTTTCTCCCTTGGTTTAGATCTAGGTTAGTTTGGATTTAGGTTAATTTTAGTCAGTTAAATATAGTCCTTTTGATACACCTTTCTTTGTTCTAAGCCTTTCATAAAAACCTGCTCAGTGTTGTATGTTTGAGGCACAAAGGATAAATGACAAAAAAGATTTTAGAAAATATTTTATTCTCTAATAAAAGACGGCGACATCTGATGACCATCACCTAAAAAGTACAAAAGGTAGAAAGCATTGTAAAGAAAATGCGACTCTAAAAATACTACAACTTTACAGGCATCATAGAGAACAGAAGTTACTATTGTGTAAAGAATAAACCATGCTTCTTGGTCTTTTAAATTTAGACTGCAGTTGTACAATACAGGTCGAATTTTTTCAACTTCCAATTGTTCTGCAAAGGGCTGCACAGTAACTGCCCTCTTTTTCAAAGGATATAAGCAGAATAAGGATACAAAAGCTTCTGCTGGGCCACAATATCAAGCCATGGCATCTTGAATAAATAAAGTATAAACACAAATGCAAAAAGAAAACACCATTATAATGATAAAACTGTTATCCAGTCTTTGAGGATTATTTGGCAGCAGCTCGGCAGTTTTCCACTGTCACACTCACCTGTTTAGTTCACCGCTGCCTTGGTCCTTTCTTTGTGTCGGTGTTGTCTTTAGGTTTGGCTGACCGGGCAAATTGCTGTGGAGTTATGTTAAGGTCTGTACAAGAAATAGTTAAAGCATTTATAGCATTTTCTTTTTCAAACATCTGAACATTTAAAGGAGAATTTATGAAAAAGTAGCCTTGACATTACCTCTAGCATTTGTTGCAAGACAGAGAGAGACAAATATTTTCTGGGAGTCCAGCTCTTTAGCTTAACTTGACACAATTATTTGATTTCAAACAATGGCAAATTCCATGCAGGCATGCAAGCTACATTTTTCTGTGCAGTACTCAAGTTTCTCAAACTATTTTTTGGTACAAATTTTTGAGGGCAATCAGGTACAGCTGCCCTGTTAAGTGCTAGGTTTAGTTAAAGGGGTAACATTATACAAAATTGACTTTTCTGAGCTCCATACCATGTAATAATGTTGAAAAACATACCTGGAGTTGTGTTTTGCCTGTTTAGGTAATCCTCTATTCTCTGGCATGGCTGTTCTGAGCCCCCAAAACACTCCAGGAAGCATTGACCATTCACCAAGCCCTCTACATCTAGTCTGCTCTTATTCATTTATCCCAAAAATGGGGTACAGCTTTTTCCACTGATTCCTCACAGCTATTTTTGATTTTGTAGGACATATAAAAAGTGTTTTTTCTTTGATTATGTTCAAAAGACCGCAACACTCTGCTGCCCCCTGCTGGTCTCTACACATGTTTCTTTATGGAATACTAGAGAACTTGTTTAAAGGTTTTCTTTTAGTCAGATGTTTATAAAGGCTGTAAAACATGCAACGCTGTTCTAGAAGTGAACAAGATTAAAAAATATGAAAAAAACAATTACATAGCCCATTTAAACTGGTTGTTTGTATTGATTAACAGTGTCAATAGCAAGTGCAGGATGTGTGGGAGACCCGAGTTCGACTCCTTAGTCACAAGGTTAAGCTTGTGCCAGTCCCAAGCTCAGATAAATGGAAAAGGTTGCGTCAGGAAGGGCATCAGGACTAAAAACATACATCAGACTAAATATGCAATGATTTGTTGTGGTGACTCTTGATGAAAGAAGACAAAATAAATAGTATAATTTATCAAAAAAAACTTCTAGCTACCTGTCATATAGTTGCTTTACTTTCTCATGTAAAGTTCAATGAGATACTTTCAACTATATCTATAAGTGTCATGGGGGAAAAATAAAATGTTTTAATTGTTTGTTTGCATATTGATGTGGAATAGCTTTTACACAAGTAGCCCTTCCTGACCAGGGTAGCTCCAGGTTTTGTCAAGTGAAATTTAAAACCATTTTAAGTCTTTTTAATACCATTTAGAATTAAATTTAATGCCAACATCGTCAAAAACCAAACAATAGGTAAATGTAAAATATAGAAACAGTGACAACCTTGTCTGTTTATTCAGGCTTGGGACCAGCACAAAGAGTACACCCCTTGTACCTGACAATTTAATTACATTCTACCTACAGAGTTATCAAACTTAATTAATGACTTTGTTGGCAATAATATGAAGACCCTGATTTATTATGCGGCCCTATATTGCTGCTGAAAACCTAGAAGTACTGCCACGGGCGTCTTTTCTCTGACTTGCCGGCAGTAGCTTCAAGCCACTGGGACCGTCTTCCCTCTGACACTCGCTGCTTCATATGAATTTAATTTGAGAAAAGGTCGCAGCTGCTCGCTCATAAATGCCAGAAGACTAGTGGCCAAAAAACGGACCTCATAGACGCTTGGCTCTTTCTGAAGTTCACTCATTTTCAAGTTACGGCGGCGGCTGCCATTCATACAAACGGCCGCGATGATTGGCTGTGTAAAGGTTAAAGATCATGTGGAGAGCCAGATGTGGCACTGTCGCCGTGTGGGGTAATAAAATTTTAAAGTAGCCCACTTCTGTCCACTAATTTGTGTGGTAGACGGAGAGGATACACCGGTACGTGCAATACTGCAGTCTCACACTAGCACTAAAAAAAATCATTAAAGGGAACCCGAGCTGGGAGCCACTGTCCTCTGACTAGGACGACTTAAAAAACATCTTTACCTCAATGAACTTTGCTTAGGCTTTAGAGAGTCAAACCATCCACTTTATCTAGCATTACACTTACAGATTGATCAGGCATAATATTATGACCAGCTGTCTAATATGAAGCCCCATGTGCTACAAAAACTGTATAACCAGCATTATCTTATTCAGCTACTTAAAATGTGGTATCATTTTAAATAAGCATTTAATCACCACAATTTAAACATATACTTCTTCATTTAGAGACTTTTGATGCTATTGGGACTGTGCAGAGCAGGTGGTTGTCTTTAGTTGCCAGAAATAAATCCTTGTCCACTTGATGTTGGCGAGAGTCAGAGCCAAATGCACATATGTGAAGAAAAGATGTGCCTGCTAAATCAACCTAATTATACGGCATCACTATTCACTTCAGACATGGATCTATACTGCAAATTCACATTACTGACCATTTATTTGTACTAGCTTAGCCAGCCAAACCCATTCACTTTCTGTACCGAGAAATGGGTCTGAAACTTCTCCCATTTATCTTGAGGGTTCATAAACCTTTTTTTTTTTGCCAAGAATTTCCATAACTTTTCCAAAAGTTTTGACAAAATTTCCAAGAGCGGAATGACTGAAATGACTTATAAATAGTATTCAAAATGTCCAGTGTGGTGCATTAGAAACTTTTTCAGCAATTTTATTTGTTATAATTGGAAATTAGTCAGTTGGGGGAAAAAAAAACACTTGGGGCTCTTCCTCTAGAAATATATTATTCCACTAATGTTATTGACTTATAGCCTACAATGATTAAAAGATAATTATGCTTGTTGATTCAGAACACATTTTTAGAAAGTAAATTAAGATATAAAGTAATTATCTGCAGGCTGGTTTAACTAGAATGTTACTCAGACGGATTACATTTCCAAAATTTTTCCAAAACGTTACACCAAAATATAAAATTCCAAAACTTTTCAAAGGTCTGAGAATTGCATTTTAAATGTGCATGACTTTTACAGGTTTTTCATGAGTGTACCAACCCTGTATCGCTGAGCCTGTCTTAAGCAATCCTTAGTTTTTCTGGTCTATTTTAGTTTTCATAACGCATTGGTCCAGGGGCTGTTTATTTTGTGGATGTTGGTACTCCTCTCTGTTTTTAGATTGGTAGTATGTTTATCAGAAACAGTTTATTCGGTGTCCTTTCTTCCACCTCCCTAATAATCAAACTTCTGTAGACATACTATAGATGGATCTTCTGTCCTTTCAGATTTTCCTTTCTGGGGTCGCCACAGGAAATCACTGGTTTTACATTGGATGCCTTTTCTAACACAACATTCACCATTTATCTGGGCTTGGAACTGGCATAAAGGGTCCACTGACTTGTGACCCTTTGTGGACTGGAACTGAAGAAGAATTATTTGTATGGACAAGAAAAATAATTAGGGTGCAGCAATATAGGCTGCAATTGTATCACCTGCTAAACACAAATTATCCAGATCAATCTCTTCATTAGGCTTTTACCTCACCTTTGTGGCCCATCTCAAACAATTAGCTCTAAACCACACACAAATAAACATAAAGCCTCTAGACGAAACCCTTGTCCCTGTTTCATCTTGTGAGTGGGTATAAAAGGATACAACAACAAGTGGTTTGTCATACAGAACGTAGCCGTTGGTATCCCGCAGGGCTTTCTGTGCACTCTGCTCACTGGGGAGCCCCACGAAGGCCTGCCCTTTCATCCGGCCCTCCTTCATTAACACAATGTCAAACCTGAGGGAAGAAACAAAAAATGGTAAGAAAGAGACACATCATTATCACTCAGGACTTGTAGCACTGGCCCAGTCAGAATCACACAGCATCTATTAGGCGTCAAGACAGAAAAAAGGGTGACTGTGTGTGAATCCCAAGAATTCAACAGCAAGAATTAAACCTAATAAAGAAATGTCATTCTCAAAGTTTGGTCTACATTCATTTCCAATGTGCACTGAAACACAAGGGCGACAAGCAATGCGTGCTGAGCAAAGTAGTTTTGAGTTGTCAGCGAACTGCAAACCCTCTCCATTTATCCAGGCTTTGGACTGACACAAAGAATACAGTGATATGTGACTGCTCTTGGTTTCAGTCTTTGATATAATTGAATAAAAGTTAATTATTACTGCTTGCCATTTTGGTTATGCTTTAAGTGTTGGAAGATTTATCTAACCGTTTCCTCCTCTCTCTCTCTCCCCTCCTTGAACAAAAACTCAAAAAGCCCAGCCGAAAATGCTTTTAACTAGGACAATCTGTTTCCCTGACAGAGTTGCACCTCGCTGTCTGCCACCTACATGTGAGCGTTCAGGCTCTGGCCCTCTCCACTCAACATACGCTGGGTTTGATGAGTCAGGTGGAAAATTCATTTGAAGTGCTGCTGATGCACAAACAGAAAACGTCCCTCATGATCACTACGTCAGGTTAGATACTTATTAATATCCTAACATGCAGTCAGCATGAATTATCAAGGATCCTCAGGAGGCAGTGACAAATTGCCAGAGTCAAAAAATAGCTTGTGAAGATATAAAGTGGCACGCAAACTGTGTCAATAAGCGTCAGTGTGAGAAAGAACCAAAATCAAACACTGAATGAGAATGCATGGCTTTGGGTTAGGGCTGCAGATGAAGAAACTGAATGTAGCACAATTAAGTTATGGTCATTGGTTATCTTCAATCTGACAAAAAGAAGTCTGTCTGTTTACTCCAAAAGCAGCAACAGTGTCAAGTCAGCCGTCTATGAACTGCTTTTGTTTAATCAGTCTGACAATTCACACCGGCAACAGCACATGCACGTCACACAAACACCTCACCAAAGATAAGTTGGAGTTTTATTTTTCGAGCGGCTCTGCGTTGATGTACAGTGCTACAGCCCAGGAAACACAGAAAACCAGCACCAAGTGGCAAAATAAACTTCAGCTTCACTATCAGAATAAAGGCTCACTAAAATGTAGCATAATTTGCAGTCATTTTACAAGGAAAACATTAAAAAAGAGAAGGCATGGGGCCAGTAGCCACAGCTTTGAGTTTAGACTAGTTTGTAGACTAGTGACTAGTTTGTAAAACAAAGAGAGGAGATCGACACAAGCAGTGGAGCAGCAGTAGCAGCTCATGGTAGACGCTTTTAAACATGCATGTGTAAATAGATTAGATTAAATAAGAAGGGTTCATGCACTTTTTTACCAAGAATTTTCAGTAACTTTTCCAAAACTTTCCTGTCCTGAAAAATGACTTATACGTGTTTGAATAGTATTCAAAATGTTTAAAGTGGTGCATTAGAAACATACTTCTGCTGCAATTTTATTTGTCATATTTGGAAATTTGTCAGCTGAAGAAAAAAAAAAACTGTTGGGGCTTCTTCCCCCAGAAATATATTATTAATTTCACAAATTTTACTGACTTACGGCCTACTTATAGCCTACACACCGGTGATTAAAAGATAATTATGCTATAACAGATATAAACTAATCCTCTATGCCACCTTAAAGCATTACCAAAACCAAAAGAGTCAAAGACCAGTAAAAAATTATTTAGTTCCTGCAGTGAGAACAAGAAGAGGACTAGAAGACAGCGTATCTACTGAACCTTTATATTTACAGTATACTAGCTGGCGCAGGTTTAACTTGTAGAGGCCCGAATACTCAGACTGTTTAAATTTGCAAAACTTTTCCAAAACGTTACACCAGAATATAAAATTTCAAAACTTTTACAGGGCCTGGAAATTGCATTTTTAAAATTCCATGGCTTTTCCAGGGTTTCCATGACTGTATGAACCCTAAAAATAAGGGTTTAGTCCAAATTTAGTCCTTAATTTACAAACAAATTTATTATTTAGTAAGTTTTGATTTGGCCCCACTTTTGACCAGTGAGTCCAGAGAATTGTATCACTTCATAAATTATGAAATAGTAATAAAGCCTTAAGGGTATCTATATCTCATATAATAATATATAATAATATAATAGAGTTTTTATGATATTCAACATAGTAATGCTTTTCTAATACAATATTGTTCAACCCTTTGAGAGGATCCCTGATAAATATAGTTAGACAGACAGGAAATTAGGGAGGGAGATGGGGAATGACGTGGTATTTGGTCGACCAGGTGAGCCATCAAGGAGCAAATGCAGTCCTATTTAGACTTCAGCTTACAAAAATCAACTTACATGTTTCTCTCAGCTTCAGATGAAAGATCAATGTACCTTCCGTAGATGTACTTCAGATCCTAAAACACAAATGTATTGACTTTAGCTCAACATAAAAAGAAACACATACTGTAGAAGTGGGTCAGGCTGCGAAAAAGCACCTACTTTCTCCTCCACTTGCTTAGCAATATTCTTCACGTACAGTCTGCAGGTCGGCTCGCCCGGTTCATAATTTTTAAACACAGTCATCCTTTTTATCTCTGTTTTAAAGGAGAGAGGGAGAGAGGAGGAAAATAAAGATGTGTGCATTTCAAAAACAGGTACAAAGGCTTTCAGAGCTGCCTATACATACATAAAGAGAAATTCAAAGTCAATCTGAGTCGACGCAGTATGTTTTATTTAAAAAGAAATGGACTGAGGGCTCGTCTGTGACAAGCAAAAGAAAGGCTATGATCTCAATAGACAAGATTCAGACATACATTTAGTCCATTACACATCTTCTATCTCATAAAACTACAAATCTGTATTTTACTCCATTGTTTGAGAGTTAATATTCATTTTTACTACTTTCCTACTTTTGGGATGCATGTTATCTTTTTAAATGTATTTTTTCCAGTGGCATCCTATTCTCATTGCTCGCATGCCCAGTTTTTTTCCCCAATATGCATTTCAAAGACCGTTGTGCTTGTATTTTGTTTCTTTCATTGCTGCAGTGGAGAAGAGGGGATTTGTTTTGAAGACAATGTATTGTATGTGGTGGGAATGCTAATGCTTTCTTAACCTGATAGCCACTATTTATAGCATCACAAAACAACAGTCAGTGTACATTTTTGATATTTTGGGTCTTGAGGGGATTCAAAGGTGTATATGGATTCAGGTCAGGGTGGCATGTAAACAGGAACAACAAATACATTTTTTGGCTCAATATCACCTATCAGGATATCGATACAGCAAAGATCTACTTGTATTACAGTAATGTTGTGGTCTTCTGCCCCTTCACATGGAGTTATCAGTAGATGTTCTACACCAGATGCCATTCCTGACACAAATCATATTATTTATCCATGCTTTGGAAGCATGGCTGACTTATTATATAAACTTAAGAGCATTTGTTCGTCAAATCTGTGAGTAATTTAAAAATAAATCATACAAATAAATAATGTTAATCCTGCATTTAAATGTTTTGCCTCCTGAGGTAATTATAAGCGTCAATCACGTTTTACAGTAGGTCGTATTTTGTGGGCTGTGATCTGAAAAGTTTAGGAACCCCTTATTGAAATATGCTCTTTAATCAAATTGTGATGCATCAAATTAATTTGTTCATTAATCATTTCTAATTCTTGTCCTGTTTTAGTCTTTTAGTCCTGGTTTGACTCTAGCTAAAACCTGACTTTATCCTAGAGTTTCTAATTCTGATTTATCACCAACTTTGATGAGTAAAAGTTAGTCCAGCCAGCCCAATATATTAAACTATGACTACATCAAAAATGGCATTTAAATCTCATGAGTTGTATTTAGAAGCCCTAATTTGTATTTGTTATTATATGGCACTGTGGGAGTGTTTGAAACTCCATTATACTGTAGATTACCGTCTCTGGATAGGCGTCCCCTCTCCAGCTCCTTCCTGGAAATCACATCTTTGGGCAGATCTTCGTCCTCATCACTGAGTTCGTCTTGTTTTTTAGAAGGTTGTGTGCTGGGATACAGCTTTCCAAATCCTTCTACAGTCTCTGTATCTTTCTGTGCAGTGCTTGTGATGGCTTCTACCTCCTCGGCTTCTATAGGGCACAGACATTAGGAGGAAATGTACGTTAAAATCAATGAAGGAAGTGAGACTACAAAACAGAATATACATGTATATATATGTACTTACAGGACAATGTCATATGATAATGTATATCATGTTGTTTCAAAAATATCTATAGCCATGTTTGACACTAAATCTGGCTTCTTTAGCAATCATGTGATGGGTTAAAATGCCTGTAAAGACTAGATTTACAGTGCTCTGCAAAAGTCTTGAACATGTTTTTAAGAAGGCTATGAACAAAGAAAAGTGTATCAAAACAAAATTACACAAAAGTACAAACAAAAAGAAAATCTAAACTAGAAGCACTCCAAGAACATAGACCTCCACAAAGGCACTGCTCCTATCTCACAATGGTAAAGATATAGTATCCAGACCTAAACTCAAACTCGAAGATCTTCTAGTTCAGGAGTAAATGCTTTACCCATTGGGCCACAAAATCTAAATCTACCAAAACTAATCAAAGCGTTCTTTTAGTCAAAATGGTGCAGAGTCCCTTAAAACATGAATAAAAGAAAAATAAACACATACAAAATATAGATACCAAAATGTGAGACTCTTTATATGCTGCCATGTTATATTTAGCATGTTACTTTGTGATTCGTGACAACAAAAGCATCTTTTCCCCTCTGCATCTAAACAGGTGGAATTATTTAAATATCCAGTAGCAGATGGTCGAATAATCACAGCACATTGTTTATCCTCTTCAGTAAACCACACGGGCTCCGGGTGGAAAGTGGAGGCAAATCCTCTCTGTCACAATAGGTTTAGCATAAGATATTGATGTTTATAGCTTTGCAATTTTGATATGCCAACTGGGGCTTGTGTAACATGTTTGATGCCACAAATGGCTGTGTACTGGCAACAACCCGGTGATAAAATACACATCATGATATAAGTGTCACAATATGATTTATATTGATTTATCATGTTATTGTATTATTGTAACTTTTTATGATTTGGGAAAACCTCATCTGTATACTAGTGCAACACTACTTTTAATGAAACACCTTTTATTTAATAGTCAGAAAAGTGATTTCTGCAACTGTATTTCACAAACAAGTTGCCTTTTTCCAGATTTTTTTTTCTTAAAACATAAAATATATCATTTTAAAAGCAAGCCCTGCGACAAGCTGGCCCCTGTCCAGGGTGTACCCCGCCTACGGCCCAAAGTTACTGGGATAGGCTCCAGTCACCCGCGACCCCTAACGGGAATAAGCGGTAGAAAATGAATGAATGAATGAATGAATTTTAAAAGCAATACAAAAGTAAGTAAGCTCACATGAATGTTTGTATATGGTTTTTTAGGGGTGTTTCCTCGGGTGAGCGCCAGGTTTTTTCAAGTGGAATTTAAGACCTTTTCAAGACTTTTTAATGCCACTTATAAAATTTAATACCAAGATTGCCAGCAACAGAACACGAATCTAGTTACAAATATAAATGTTACACTAATAAAATATCAGTATTACTTTCAACTAAAAGTCTAATACAAGTGACAACTTCTGCAATAAAAATCTCAAAATAGAATGCTAAATTTCAGTGGTAAGAGCATTTACTTGATTTGTGGGGATATTTTTTATGCAACAAATATGAATATGCCTGCAACATTACACAGTCCATATAAACAGTAGACTTAGCTTTCAAAAACTTACTAAATAAAGGCACATTCAAGTGGACGACAATAAGATATTTGTAAAAACTCTTGACAAAATGTGTTGCCAAATTCACATCAAACTCACAAAAAAGACAAAATTCTCAGTTGTCATTACAAAGTATTGATCTAAAATATATTTTTGACAAGTACAACACTGAAAAACCTGCCATAGATGCCCCAATTTGACAATTTAAGACCTAGATGAACAAATCTGAATGCCTGCCCATACAATTTAATACTTTTAAGGCCTTGATTTTGGCAATATCAAATTTAATACCTTTTTAATACTTTTAAGACCTTGGGGCTACCCTGCTTTTCAAGAAGGGTGGTCTAATGACAGGGGATGTCTCCTGGGGTCTTAGTTTAGTTATTGTTTATGTTTGATTGTGTGACTAATTGTTTGTGTGTGTTTTAGCCCTTTGAGGCGACTGCTGTTGTGATATTGGACTGTATAAATAAAATTGAATTGAAATAGAGATAATTTATTATAAATCACAATGTCAGTATTTGATATTGATAATATATTGCCCAGTAAAATATAAATATATTTTCCAGAATTAATATTTTCTTACTTATTTTCTTCCTATTTTCTTATTCCGTAGTAGTAATTAAAAGATGACTTCCAAGCACACTCAATAAAAAGCACGATCAAAATAAAATCCACTTTTTTTATTGTGGAAATGTGTGAATAACTTGGATAGACTTATGCCAAGCCAGCACATGCCTGTGCACACATTGTCAAAGGAATTACCAAGAGCAGTGAGCCTGTACAAATCCAAGAAAAGGGGGGAAAAAAAGACTTGTCATCCCCAAAAGGTGTGTGTGTATGGCTGTGCACTGAAGCAAGAAGCTTTTCTGATACACACTCGACACTGAACTAGATCACTGCTTTCAGAAATTATCCCGCTCCTTATCAGTCCCCCCGCCTCCACCTTTTCATTTAAATAGCTTGTTTATCGGATCTCACACCGCCACTTCCCCCAAAAACAAGACTAATCCAAAAAGCCACCTGTCATAGTTTATCTTTCCCTCGCCTTTAGGAAATCTTTTGTGTTTGACTTTGAGATCTATTTTACTACTCCGGGTTTTGCCGGCGAGTGAAGTTTGAAGCAAGGGAGAAGGGAGATAAGGCAAATGGGGAACTGCACAGCTGACAAGTAACATGGCCCCTGCTCCTCCAATGACATCCCTTCATACAGATAATGGCAAAGCCTTTGTGGTGCGAGTTTTTCACTGTGATACACTGCACTGTAACACTTTGGTCTGACTTTACCTGTGGTACTAGCTGTAACTTATGTCAGTGGAAGTGTGACAGCGCTATATACGAATTAGATAATAAATGTCATGTATTTAAGGAATGAATATAATTGTTTGTATGCTTAAAGAAAGCAAAGATAGTGCGATTTTGGCAGGTAACATACTGTAATTGGAATGACCTGTGAAAAGATGAGACCTTAAGAGGCTGTGGACAAATAAGGCATCCTTCCTTTGGTCTAGACCTGTGGTAAGGGTCCCAGGCTCTGTATCGTTATAGTCTCTGAGACCCAAAATAAAATGTTGTCCTATTATATAGTAATTTAATCTGCTAGACTTTGATGCAAGGGTGGTTCATTTCATCTTTCATTTCAGTATTAAACAATATCAACAGCTAAGTAAGCTATATACGGTTTATTTGAAAACATATAGTCTTACTGCAATAAAACTGATGCTTTGAAAGTCCATTATTGTCTGAGGTGGTAAGGTGGAGGTGAAAATGTTTGAAAAACATTGGTCTAGACAACATGTCAACACTGAATCAGTCTATTATGGCACTGGTTTTGTCTGTTTACATTATAGAAACAAGAAAAGAAAAGGGAAGGGAAGTGAAGAGTTGATATAAATGGCCAGACATTTACTCACACTGATCTAACACTAAACTTGGGGTTAAAAGTTTAAGTGAAGCTTTATACTTGTTTGATGTCAAGTCTGGGTGCACAGTTCAGTTTTACATTCTTAAATAAAATAAAAGCAGAGAAAAGTTGCTTGATTAGTTTTCAAGAGTGTAAGACTTTAGGAGAAGAGGTTTCAAGATTTCTACTGTGTTTTTTGTGTCATCATAGAGCAATGCTATACAGTAGTGTAACCCAAATGCAATGATATCCTTACCTCTTTGTTCACTGTGAGGCTCCAGACTTGCTCCACCTGCCTCTGTTTTTGTCGATGCCTCTGAAACCGAAATGTGGAACTCTATTTTTTTGGGACCGGCTGGGTGCGGCTGCTCAAATACATCTGACGGCTGCAGCACAGGAGCACTGTGGGCAGAAGACAAAATCACAACCTCCCTTAAGACCGTACCACAGCAAACCTCAGCTTCTTCAGTGGACTCTGGCCTGGGATATTTTGTTCTGGTCAACCCAAAGATATTTCCCAGTACACACACACACGCACACAAGTCAGCAGAGACTACTGTGTGCATTTATAGTCCGGAAGCAGAGTTTGTGGTCTGTCGTTAAGGTGTGCAGCGCTGTAACAAACTGTATCCGAGCCACATAAGACCATCTTTATGAGGAAGACTTATTGTCTAGAGGTTTGTGTCCTCCTTTTAGATGCCTATGAATACTTTCTCGAGATGAGCAGTTTGTGAGGACTGTGACATGCATGAGTGGCTTTGCGGTACCTCTGAGAGTCTGGTTTAGGAGCGTAGAGGAGATCCTTGATCCTGGGCTTCTTTCTTTTTGAAGATGTTTTTTGTCTCAGGGGTCTCTTGCACGCTTGGCTGACCAGGCCCATCAAACGAGCAATCCTGAAATAAAACAGGTACTGTTGGATACTTTGGATTAAAAAGACCACCTATCAGGCATAACATTATGACCACCTGCCTATTATTGTTGTTCACTTGCCTAATAAGCAGCCACAAAAACAACAAACTACAATGCAAACTGCTTCTACCACATCAACTTCGTGGACAAAGTGTTCACTTGCTGCCCAATATATCCCACCCATTAACAGGTGCTGTGATGAAGAGAGAATCTGTGTTATTCACTTCACCTGTCAGTGGTCATAATGTTATGCTCTATCTGTGTATATCCCTGAAGTTATTGTGTCTAGCAATTTGAAACTTTATTCTTTGAGAAACTATTACATAGAGTTGTTTGTTTCTCACCTCTCCTTATCTTCATCGTCTCCACTCTCGTACTCTGACTCTTCGCTGGACCTCTCTTGCCCGGGCAGAGGGGGGTATTCAGGGGGCATTGGAGGGGGCATGGGGATAGGTGGCGCCGGGGGTAGTAGCTCATACTGCGGGAAAGCAAAAGTCCAAAAAGGTTTAGTCTCCTTAAACTCAGTTAGGGTCTTATAATTGTTTATTTGATACTAGCATTGCTCATTTTTTTTTTCTAAATTACATATTCTATCAAAATATTGAGCTTGCCTGTCTGTGTTTTGAATTTAGAGGCCATGTTCTTTGAGATGTTTTAATTAACAAAATTGCTGAACTAGTACTTTCAGGTACGTGGCTAATGTTAATAGCATATGTTATTAAACCTATAAAAAGACCTGCACATTTGTCAAAATAGAAAGAGTTTTTAGGTGCTTTCTTATCAACCAGCATTATAATATTTTTCAACAGTAATCATGTTAACATATATTTAGTTTGGACCATGGACACAAGCTTTACTTACCACAGGGGGTCGGGCAGTGACTGGGCCAAAAGGAGAGGGTAAATTCATTTTATTCATCAGATGGAGAACCTGTGCAGCAGAAGAATAATGACAATAGTATCTCAAAATCCAAATTCAAACATACTGCTGTCTCAAACAGGCGGCTTGAACTCGGCGACCATATGTGAAACAGATTGCAATGCTTATGCATTTGAATTTAAAATAGGAGCTTTAAGGTAAGATTGGGAAAGAAGTGAGATAGTGGTAAAACTAAAGCGGCTTCTGTACAGCTCACTAGCACCACCAAGAGGCCGAGACAGAAATTTTTTTTGGTGAAAATCCAGGCTTCACCGCTCTCAGGGAAATGTTAAACCCATAACTCATGCCTCCCACTTATGGTTTATTATTAATACTTGCTTAACGCCCAAATTGAAATTTAAAAGGCAAATGTTTACTGTTTGATCTTGCAGAGGTTGGATGCAGTTCAAACTCCCCCTGGGACACTTACTCCAGAAATCATATTTCCATGTTACAATATAAAAGTGAAGGTTTGAAAGGCACATGCAAATCTGAATGTGTTGTACAAATTCCCTCTTTACACTTACAATTCAAATAAGAAGGTATGAATGTAAACACATATCCGAATGGCCTACATCTGCATATCAAAGAGACAATGTTATACAGCTCTAGGAAAAAAAATATAAGGAGATGATGAAAATGATCAGTTTCTCACCTTTTATAGGTGCAATGTGGTATACTGAACAATTTGCCTTATTTTTGTGATCCGCTGACAATATTTCCTTTTAATTTTCAAATAAAATTATTGCTCTTTAGAGCAGCCATTCCCAAATTCAAGTGCCGCGGCCCCCTTAAATGTCCGAAAAACCCACACGGGCCACCAATAAAACTCCATAGATTCTCATAGGGACCATTAGTTTTAAAGTAATGTTTTTTAAACAAATATAAAACTCTACTTTATTTAAAACACAATTTCTTTTTATGTACTTACTAAAGACAACCTCTTGGGGCCCCACTGCAGTAGCTTCACAGCTCCCCAGGGGGCCCCAGACCCAACTTTGGGAACCACTGCTTTAGAGCATAACTTTAAAGGAAATTATGTTACATCAAAAGAGAAGAAATGTAGCAGTGTTTTACACTAAACAGCAATCATGTTTTGACTAAAGAACATTTAGAAATCAGTATTTGGTGCAGAAACCCTGATTTGCACTCACAGCTTTCCTGCGTCTTGCTCTCCACCAGTTTTTCACATTGCTGTTGGGTAACTTTATACCACTCTCTCATCAGAGTGAGGTGTGTGAAGGGATTTAACAGACACTGGCCTGGGATGGTTGTCAGACTCAGAAAGAGGCGGCTTTAAAAATAAACCGCAGTGGTCTCTTGTTGTTTTTCAGAGCTGTAGGTAAATGTGGAGTATGCAGTACTTACCTGAACATAAAACTTTGGCACACTGATGAGAGAATGTGTGATATTCGTGAGGATGCTATTTGAAGGTGGAGGATATAAATATTTTAAAGTGGGATTTGCCTGGAATTTTAACCTGGAAAAAAAAAAAGAAAGAAAAATGACAGGATTAGTCTGCAATCTGCCTTTAACACACATTTCCCCTTACTTTAACAACATACATGCCACAATAATGAATGGGTGTTTCTGGAAGTAAGTGGTTAGCAAGACAGCTTATTCCTACGATGACAAGTGCTCCAGCCAACACAATGTAAAATCCGGCTATTAAGGGGCACTGGGACTAGTTTGCCACGTCAGCACCATGGCTTGTCTTCACATAATAACTTTCATAAGGCTGAGCGCGGCACAAGAGAACAAATCTAAATGTACTCGGGTCTAATAAGGTGTGGGCACAGCACATGAAATTTAACCTGCCACAAGGCTCCATACTGGCGCCGTTAAAGAACAGAACAAAAACTATTACTGCAGCTCCCTATGATATCGTATACTGCTTCCATATTTATCTGTGTTTGATAGGTTACATTATTAGGCGCATTGTGTATAATAGAACTGACTTCATTTGCTCTAAGTGTCTTCACTTGTTAAGAACAGAAAAATAAACTATAGCTTTAAGTTGATGTATATTATTTATTTTCTTTCACTCATTCCTTTCGGCGTTACCAATGGCTGGAGGCTTGCCCACCAACTCTGGGCCTTAGGCAGGGTACACCCTAGAGATTGGTTAGTTATAGGGGTGTAACAATACAGTTACTATGTCGATGACCTATTTTTTTATCATTAATATGATACAACTATATCAATACACATTACCTTGTCTAGAATTGTATTGTTTTCTAGGTAAAAAAAAAAAAAAAAATCAATAATATTGGAAATATCAGTATTAGAAATTTGCATTTTAAAGTAAAACCAGATATGTCTTTTTGGATGTAATTTTTCTGTTTTTAATGAAATAAAATGTTATATAATCCTGTTATACACTATTATAGCTATATGTTAAACAATTTCCTGTTTGTGATTGTAAGCTCATACCTTATAAACACATCTACCATCTTCTTTGATGCAATGGTATATAAGATCAGATAATTGCTTTCTGCTGCCTCTGCACATCTACACTGCTGCTTAAACACAACTACTTTTGACAATAATGTTACATCTCATTTAGCAATGTCTGCCCATTAAAAGCATTAAGACTTTAAAACAATAAGTTGTTCTTTTAGGCCTGCTCAAAAGCAACTAACTTTTTCTATCTTGAGCTGCTAATTAATAAAGCCAAATTAAACTGTCCTATAAACCCTTACAGTAAGTAAAATTATGTATGGAGTGGAATACAGTGGCCATATAATCGTCATACTAACAACAAATTCTTGCTGGCACAATCACTATGTACATTATATTGTCACTTGTCTTACCTGTCTTTTTACTTACAATGTTAAACAGGGACAGCGTATCGTGCAAACACATATAAAACCATACTTTCCTATACATATAACTGAGCATAGATCATTATTACACCCTTCAAGCAAAGATTTAATTACATCTAGTCTTAATTGAGAGGGTCTTTAGCTCAATATTGTGCTTGTCTTGTAAGAGCACCCCATGTACAAATTGTAAAGAGAACGAAAATTGCAACAGGAGGAGATGCTGTCACTTTTAGAATGAGATGTATTAAAGCCCCCTGTTCCCTCCAACAGGCAGGACGGGCAGCCTGTCAGGCGCTCCCCGCAGCCTACACATCTAATTGGACACGGGGCTGCTGACACCTCCTGACCACCGAGCTCTCACTGCACTGTTCAGGTTACGACTGTCAGTTAGCCTCAAGGCAAAGCAATGCAAACTCAGAGTCTGGGAAGATTGTCCGGCGGGGGCTTTCTTTGAGTCGGTTACAGCAAGAACGATGCAACAAGGACTGCTCAGCAACAAAAGTAAAATGTTGTCCAGTACTTACCCAAGGCTTGATGCAATGCCAGTGTCTATTAGAGGAACATTTGGCTGTTTGGGCTCCTGCTTCTTCTGTTCCGCCTTGATATTTTTGTCACTGCAAAATGACAAGGCATCATTTTTATTTATGAAATGTAAGTCTTGTTAAATGGCTAAAAGATAAGCTTTTGGATGTCTGGAATATGCCGCAAGTGTGCCACAATAATGCTGTTGTTTTTGGGGAATAAAGGATGTTAAAAATCTGTAGACAGTGATTAAATGTTGGTTGTTGTTGTACTACTGGAGGCACGCAGGTTATTTCTAAAGGTTTGTACAACTTTTTAAAGATCAAATTCAAGCACTTATCAAGTTATACTTTTAGTTTTTTTTTTTTTTGTAGCACCTCACAAGTGGATGAAACTATATTTACAGCTGGACAAACCTATGTATATTTACAACTGAATGCCCTACATGTCCTCAAACAGTGCCTCTGAGTCATTCCAACAGTCTGTCAAATGTTCAGTATACACACGACACCTGAATGTGCTGGGTGCTCTGAGAAGTGTTAGTAATTAGTCTATAATTAAGTCTAATGCTTAATTGTGGTTTCATTCCTGCTTGAGTTGGGGTTTATGGGTTAACCACAATATTGTTGCCAGTGTTATATCTTTTTGGCACAGAATACCTGGCAGCGCCTCTGTCAGTAAACTGAAAAAAAGGATATTAAATGGTTAGAGCACCACAGCCATAGTGTGCCATATACTGCATATTGTTGAAAGAGATTATGTACTAATATATTTATAAAACCGATGTAATTTAAACACTTAAAGACACTTAAAATGTACTGGTAACATGCAGTTAAATAACATTTCTTTATAGAAAAAGGGAGCAACATATACATATATGACAATGACCTTATTAGTGTATTACCTGATTGTTACTGGTGGGTCCTTTAATACAGTGACAGGCTCTTGACCTTTTGCAAACTCTGCCACAAGCGTATGACCAAGGACCTCCAGCTGATGCAGCCTGGTTAGTGCCTACAAAATATGCATCTTAATAAGTCTGCTATTTATTAAATTACTCTGAACATATTTGATAATAACAACGACCGACCTTTGCAGCGGTCTTTTCACTCTTAAATGTTGCAAACGCTGCATGTTTCTGTGAAGAGGAACATGCATTAAGACTGAATGTTGCCATATTTTATGCATTTTTGTGACTTACCATACGACCCGTGCTCGGAAATACTCGGACACACTCAGCTCCAAAATATTTAAGCAGATCTTCCTTCTCGTCCTGGCTCAGCTCGGAGGGAAGGTGGCGAATAAGCAGCGTTTTACTGGCACTTGGCTTGGTCGTGTCTTCATTCTTTTCCATTATAATTGTGTGCTTAATGGCACACACTCTAAACTGCGAGCACCGGAAAAGCCAAATATGTCCCTACTAACTTTTAACGATACAGATCAGCAATTCACATTTGTATCTTTACGTTTTGTTGCCCATCCCTAATTATCTGTGGTTTAAAACACACCCGTAGCGAAGAACAAATCGTGAATGACTGGATTTATGCTAGGCTACCGCGGAACAGCTTCAAAACAAACTCACTTCCGCCTCCCGTTAAGGTTTAGGTTGCAACACCGCCACCCTCTGGCCAGGGGGAAATATTACACGTAAAATCACCAAATAACAACAAAGAATATTTGATTCCAAACTTTTTAAATCATAAAACAGGATATACGAACACTAACTAGTTTGCAAGCTGAGCCAAAGACTCATGGCATGCTAATATCTTAAAAAAAAAAAAAAAAGTGATAGTGTTGAATTTTCGCGGCATTATTTGGAGACAGTTGAGTATAGTGGGAGAAATGCAAAATAATACCACTGATATTAAAATACGATTGCCTATTTTCAAAAGTGTAAAAAACATACAATTTAGCAGACCTGTTGTTATTGTCTTGAATAAGCTTTATTTTGTGTTCTAGTTTTAATAATTTTATATAGTGCCCAGCTTTGTTATTTTAATTAGACAATTTTTTGTTTGTTTGTTTGTTTTTACTTTTGTATAAACAGCCAAAGAAATAGTGTTTAGTTGTTGCGTGTGACCACCAGATGTCAACCTCACCATAAGAAATGATAGTGGCTGCAGCCTTAATGAGCCTGGCACTGGACATGAAACCTGTAACCCATATCCCTTTCATTTGCAGCATATACATTATCACACTTATATGAACATACACCAGACTTTGATAAAATATTTGAATTAATAAGCTGCATGTGAATGGCTGGTAGATGCATTTTTTTATGTGGTCAGATTAGTTTAAAACACCACCCCTCTCCTACACATTCATATGAAGATCTTCAGGCTTTTTTACCCCACGACCAACTCTCCCTTACACTTCTCGAGGTGCCTCCAAATTCCTGGCCAAATGAAGCCTTTTCTTTGAGGAGCAATGCAAGGGCATTCCTCATCAGGGGCACACAATACCCCCTTTCAGTGTGGCCCGGCTCTGAAATTTCACAGGTGATGGGAGGAACGGTGGACATCCGATCCTCCCGACTCCACCATCAGGAGGAAGAGAGATACTGACCAGGAATACGGACACTGCTGGGACAGGAAGGGGCTAACATTTTGGATTTCATTTTTTGGTGACAAACTTGAGCACAACTTTGGTTCCTGGTCAGTGGGAAAGTGGACAAACTAGGGAAACTCACATGTATTATTAAAGATTTTGTTGGTTCATTAGGTTTGTTAAGGCATTTGGCATTTATCTTTAAGCAGTTTTGCCAGAAGTGCACTCCAGACAGCAATGCAGCGGATAGGTGAGAAATGGTCCACAGTTTGGTGTCCCTAAGGCTTTGACCAAATGTGGGTGGGGAAACCAAGCAAAGGGCGGAGTCCGAAGACCTGAAGACTCATTCACGTGACTCTGGAAAATGAAATGGATGTTTACTGCTGAAATTTTAATGAACAAATTAGAGGAGTTAATGTCAAGTGTAGTTCCCATGAGAAGTCATTTTTAATACTTTTACTTGAGCAAATATAGGAAGAAAAATGTTGCTTATGGTTAAAATCTTTGAATGAGTGGCCGACACGCACACCTCACAACTAAAAGATACCTGGTTTAATTCCAGGTTGAGTAGCAGTAGTGGCAGGTGACAGAAGTATGAGCACTAGCAGTTTTTACTGTACAAGTATTTTGCACTTTTGAACTTCACATTAAATACTTTTACTTATAAGTAGGTTTGTTGACTACTTTTACTTCTGCCTGAGGAAGATTATTTTAAAGTAACACAGCTTTTACTTAAGTGCATTTTTCAGTACTTTTTTCCATTTCTTTTGCCAACTGCAATAAGCATATTTTCAGTGTCTGTGGCTACCAAATTTCCTCCACTACGGCACAATCAGTTGAATTTCGATGGCTAAAATCTCTCCCTAAAAAGGGATCAGTCCAGGTTTCAAAATAGTTTAATCCTGGTTTAGGTTTACAGCTGTTAGTTCGAGCTTAGTTGTAAGTTGCAAGTGCCCAGGGTCACTGCTAAGTTCAATTCCCATACCAATCTAGTTGCCAGTAAACTCCAGGGTTAATCTTAGCTGTAGTCCTGGGTTAGTCTATGTTAAAGTTCCTGTATTGTCTTGGTTCTAGTCCTGGTAGTGCCCAGTTCAGTTTTCAAGTAGCTTCTATGTGGAGTCTTGTTAGGTCCATCTAGTCCTGGTTTTAGACCAAATTTAGCCATGGCATGCGGCTTCAGTCTTGACTATAGGTCTGATTTAGTCCTTGGTATAATGTTGGTTTTAGTCCCGAGTTTAGTTCTAGTTTCACCCCTGTTTGTGTATTTAGTAACATTACACTGTAAGTAAACATTTTTTTGAGTACGCTGAGGGGTATCCAAACACTAAGTGACCCATAATAGCCTGCATTCTTCTTGCTACAGTATATTTGCAAACTAACTCGTATGTATAGAGCATTGGACCTTTAGGAAACAAAATACGTAGTCTTCCTGGGTTTTAGCTCTTCTGATCTCAGGCTCCAGCGCAGGTCCATAGTGGCTGTGGAGCTCTCTGACTGGGAGCACAGACAGTAAAGTCAGGTCATGGGCAGCCTCTAAATGGGCTCTTTCATGGTTGGATCTATGAATGTGGCAGTGAGACCTCTGTGGCTGGTTTGTGTATATTTCCAGTAGCTTTCAAGAAAAATATGCCTCGATTTTTACAGTATAATGAGGGTTATCACAGTCAAACAAAGTAGATATAAAGATATTAAGAGATACCAATTTGACATCCACATCCAAGCAAACTCATAGACATTAGTGGTAAGTAGCAATCATACTTTTACTTGAATACATTTTGGAGGAAATGATGTTAAAGTAAATATTATGTAAACTTTTAAACTCCTAAAATGAGAAAGTATTTTTGACCTCCCTGACAAAGTGAGCATAGTACACCCACCTTGTAATCCGAGGATCATTGGTCCAATGCAGGTTTATGTCATCTTAGTACTAGTATTAGTAATAATATTAATGATAATGAATTGGATTTATATATTGTGCTTCCCAAGCCTAAGCTTCTCAAAGTGTTTTACATTTGTCCATTATTCATTCACTGCTCAGTCACACTTGATGATGGTAAGCTACCCCTGTAGCCACACCTGCCCTGGGACAGACTGACAGACATGTGGCAGCCTTTTTGTACCTATGACCCCTCTGACCACCATCAAACACACAATCACACTGACACATTCATACAGGCAAGGTGGAAGAAGTGTCTTGCCCAAGGACACAATGGCAGTATGCAGTACTGGTTGTGGGTATCGGACTGCCAACCTTCTGGTACGTAGGCGAAAGGCTCTACCTACTGAGCTACTGCCACCCTGAGTCATTTTTAAATACAATTACTCAAACAGTCCTAGGATTCAGAGTAGAGTTTGACATTTTTAAGAGTCAGCTCCAGTTAGGCCTAAAGGACAACAGTGTGTGTGGTTCAGTGGCCCATCTTTCTGCAGAAGTCCCAGAAAAAAGTGTGCAAGTTGTTATTGAAGTCACAACTGTCCCTGTGCAAACATTTAAATAGCCTATTCAAACTATTTACTTGCTCTGCGTGGCTCCAATCACAAAAATGCCTTGCGCTGGAGGATAACTGGCTCTGAGAGAAAGCAGAGGAGAGAGGAGGAGGACGGTCCAATCCCCAGGACTCTGCGGGTTGGCATTCCTCACCAATCCGAGAGGTGGACTTTGTCAAACACACACACATGCAGCGGGTTAACAGACAGACAGGAAGAGGACGGTTGAGTTTTCTAATACTGTCGGGAGACAGATGAGTTTAGTTAATATACTCTGGATGTGTCATGAAAGTTTAAATATTTTAATCTTGTACAATTGTTGTTGACACATCAAAAACTGTTGTTTCTTCTAAATAAACAGGACTGGCAGAGTGAAATGTTTATTCCCAGCAAAGGTGGGAACAGCTACTCAATAAATTGACGTTAACTTCACTCATACATTTATAACAACGATGAGTAAAGTATACAGTACTTGTCCTCACAAAATAGTACTTAAGTAAAATGTCAAAATACATCTGTGAGTATGTAAGTAAGTAAGTAAGTAAGTAAGTTTTACATATTAGTGACAAAGCCTTTGATTAGATCAGATATAACCAAAGTGTGGCCCGGGGGCCATTTGTGGTCTTTCCATAGCTTTGTCTGTACTGACCTAATTAGAAAACACAGACCTTTTTTTTTTTTTGGACTTGTTTTAGATTTTGTTGTCAAAGACAAGTATTTGTAATTATTTAGCTTTTTTGAAACCAAATACTTTGGATTAAATGTATTCTGTTCTGTATTTGTGTACAGTTCTTAGAAAACATCAGAACAGTTGCACATCTTCAAACCTCACACTCTTTGGAAAAAAATTTGACACCCCTGATTTAGATGATGAGGTGATGAGATTATGAAGTTTATAAAATGTAAATATTATTGCATCAGAAAAGGCATGTGGTGTAAAACTTACTGTATGTGCCAAATGAATATGCAAATCACTGCACAGCAGTTGATTTGCTGTGGCAACCCAGAAACAAAATGGCACAAAAGAAAAAGAGTAGCATTAATGTTTTATCATATGAAGCCACAAATGGATGGACATGTGCATCATATTTCAATGACAGTTTGTATATAAAAGTCTACTTTATAGCTTTATTTTCTTCAGCTCAAGTCACAGAAAATGGCAAAGCCGTTGCTCTGACACCAGTTCAGGCCTTTGGTCCAAACCTCATACGGTCCCCACATGTGCCACACTCCAATGCTAATCATTTCAATGTACATACAAGACTTGTAGTAGTGTTTTTATTGTCTCAGTCTGTAGCCAAAATGTATCTGTACTTATGTTTTGAATTTGCACTTTTTCAGCGTTCTTCACTAAAACTGAGAAACTCTGAAAGTAATAAAAGATAATTCCTGTTTTGAGCCTGAAGACTAAACAGTGCTTACACAGAGAGCAGGGCACATGGTGGATGTTAGATACAAAAGTAACCTGTAATTCATGAGCAGAGGCCGAGATGGTATGAATTTTGAAGTCGTTTTAATCAGCAGTAAGTACACAATGGACAGTAATGTTGGGGGAATGGGTATTAATACAGTATACTGTATATAGGTTTGGCTCCAAATATGTCGCACATTCATTAAACATACTGCGACTTATTTTAATACAAGAAAATCCAAATACTATGTTTATTAGCCTTTAGCATCACTAGATACATTTACTGAAACTACAGTAAAATTTTGTTGAATGTACTTAACATCTCTAAATATCAGTACAAAAAGCAAATAGTACTACAAAAAGCCTACAGTGGGTTAAGCATGTACCCACCAACCAGTTTGATTCCTGGACCGTGTGGGGCCTTTCTGTGTGGAGTTTGCATGTTCTCCCTGTGAATGGATGGGTTTCCTCTGAGCGCTACAGATTTTCCTCATCAACCTTAAACGTGCACAACAGGCTAATCCTCCAGCCAGGTTCCTGACCAGGATCCTGACTCGAGATCTGGAGATGGGTCCCTGGGTGCTGCACTGCGGTCACCCACTGCTCCTGACAGGTGACCCCAGTGACACTGAAGGATGGGTCAAATGCAGAGAACATTGTCCCTGTATTCAAAAATTTGAATACAGGGACAATAAAGTATATCTTAACCTTACCTTACTTCACCGACATTGCTTATAGTATGTGAATGGTTGCGTCTGGAAGGGCATCCGGCATAAAAACCTGCCAAGCCACTCTGTGACTGGTTCTTTGTGGCAACCCTGAGTAAAATAAAAGAAGCACCTGAAAAAAAAATGTATGATGATATATAGCTGTACTTAATGTCTTCCGTAAACCAAACTCAGTGTTTTTGCCTCTCTACATTTTTCTTTCTAAAAATGGTAATAACTTTTGCCATTGCATCTGAATGCCCATAAACTCTCAGGTTTATGACTAAACTGTGGTTAATGTAGTACCTCTTAGGGTCCAGACTTGGCCAAATCTGTTTTTATTTAACATGTGATCTATTTTACTACACGCACAACTAAATCCTGAATTGTCAAATTGCCTGGACTCTTAAAGCCATTTAAGCAAAACACAACAATTTAGAGCTTTCCCGAAACACTTGTCCATAATTATTCCCAATAATTAACCCTAATAGCAGAGCTGTATTATCTCAGTCTTAATGCAGTCTACCTGCTTTCTGGTCCATGCAGCTGTAGTGGAGAAAGGTAAACTCAGCTGTGTGCAAAGGATGCTGGGAGGTCAAGAATCTCAGTCTGAGGCAGAATGTGAGGAATGTAGCCTGCAGACCCCAACGCTGCTAAACCAGAAGCTACACACAGAGATAGCATCTGAGGAGCTGCAGAGTAATGGTCTCAGGGTCAACCTTACAACACAACTGATTTTAGCTCCTGTCATACTCCAGAAACTCAACAGAGAGATGGCGATGTTTTAGAGATGAAGATGCTAAAACAGGTGAGAGACGGTCACAATTTGTCTTTTTCTAATTTCACATAACAACATGCACTAGCTTAAGAAAGACAATAATTCAAAACACATTATCTCATTATGTGTCAGAGATCTGCACCATTCACATATTTACGCATTTTGAATCTGTGGTGACTTATTTTAGCGCATGTCCACACTGTGTTCTGAGGTTTTAGCCACAATAAGCTGTTGGTATAACATTATGGTTTTCAGTCGACACAAAAACTCACAAGAGACCAGCATTTACTGCATTTTCTCACAATAACACTGTGTCTAAATGTCATGTATACCAAATCATATATTACACATTTATATAGGGATGTCTATAAAAATCCAGGTCAAATGCAAAATGTGTAGTAAAAATAATGTTACTTTCATGTAATATTACTCAAGTAGAAGTAAAAGTATAATGGAACCATGAGTAAAAGTTAGGTATTGAAGTTTACAGATATACAATGTGCTTTTGAAAGATTGTTTTTTATGTTGCGCAGAAAAATCTTTTACTGCTACTTGTACTACTGCTTATACAACTACAGTACTACTCTCTCTCCTGCCTCATACCCAGGACCTTCTCATTGCAAGGCACACGTTTAACCTACTTTGCCACAGCATAAAAATAGTTATACTAATTTTGACTTTAAATTTCTACTTGAATAAAAGTAATATTTTATAGTCAGAAAGTACATTTTCTTAAATAAAAAAAAAGTTAAAGTATGCAGTTGTTTTCATCTTTGTGTGAAGTGACGTCCATCTTCATATCTACTACTTCCGCACAACTGCTCAGCTTTTATTAGCTTAGCATCAAAGTACATCTCTGACAGGTCGGTCTCCCAGGCCTCCTGTTGGTGCCCAGAGTCAGGACTAAACTCAGTGAAGTAGCGCTTCAGTTTTATGCAGCAAAACAGTCTTCCTGATGATGTTAGACAGGCCTCTTCTCTGACAATGTTCAAGTCCAGACTTAAAACTGTTCTTTTTAGCTGTGAATATGTCAACTGAAAGTGTTTTATCTGTACTCTTCTCTTTTAATTTAATTTTAAATGGATTCTTAATTATAATTCTTAAATTTGATCTTACAGTTTTAATTGTATTTTTTGCCTTACTATTAGTTAGAGTAAATCCAGATTAATACATAATTTCTGTAATAATTATATTGCTGTAAAGTTTTTGTCACAAAAAATGGAGCAGAAGTAGCTCAGTCATAGGGACGTTCACCCATTAAGCATAAGGCTGGCAGATTGATCCCCTCTACCAGCATTGCATACTGCCATTCTGACCTTGGGCAAGACACTTCACCCACCTTTCTTGTGTGAATTTGTGTTGGTGGTGGTTGGAGAGGCCGTAGGCACAGGATGGCTGCCATGTCTCCGTCAGTCTGCCCCAGAGTGAATGAATAATGACCCAAACTATAAAGCAACGTGAGTGTCTAGAAAAGCAAGACCAATGCATCATTACACAGTCTGAACATAGCTACGGTCAAGTTAGTGCTGTACAACACTAGACTAAACTTGTCTTAAACTGTATGGAGACTCTGAGAAAGTTAACTGGCCATGAGTTTGTCATTGGCAGTGAGATGTTTGTGGAGGTTGTCAGTCATTCAGGTCATACAAATAATTACAAAGAAGACCTGGAAAGGTATTTGGTTTATTTTGGTAATAGTCATCTGAGTCACCACCACCTCTGAGGGAAAATGAACTCCTCTCCCAGACCAGTTCACTTAAGTCCATTGGATAGTCATAGTCTGTGCTTATTCTGAAAAGTTGCCCCAGTACAGTCCACGTTAACACAGACTTTACATGGGACACAGCTGTTTTATTTCAGCCCTGAAATCCTTTAATCATAATCTTCCCAACATGTCTTATAGCCTGTGTTCTCTGAAGCTGCTCTGTTTGATGTTTGGCCTCCCGACGTCACTCTGATCCATCACTTCATGGGACGGCCCTGCACAAACTGCAAATTATCTCCCTAATGCTCGGGCACCTCCCTGCTTCGGACCGGACCACATGGAGAACTAGATCCATGCAGCTGGACCAGAAGGATTTTTATATGAGCAAATGTAGTTTCTGGGAAGAGCCGTGATCTTTTGAAGTTATTTAGAAAATGCAGATCCAACATCACTTGTTCCTCTACCCTTTTGAGACCTTTCCTGAGAGTTTCATAAAAATCTCCCCATAACATTTTGACTAGTAATTTTAAGAATCCTAAAAAAAATCCTAGTTGTAAAAGGTGATCATAGATATTTATATCCAAGAAACTGACCTGGTTAAGTACATTTTTGGACTTTAATGCAAATTGAGTTAGTAGTACTGGGAGCAGTAGAAGTTGTAAGAGCAGCAGCTTAAGGTTAAAAGTACATACAGCCCAGTAACCCGCCGCCGGGATATTTTCCCATGTTCGTCAGTCACGTCTGTCATGCTGGGAGTTATGAGGTTATTAAGTTATACTTTATTGTCCCCAGGGAAATTTGCATTTCTCCCTATTTGACCCATTCTTCAATGGGGCAACCTGTCAGGACTAGAGGGGGTCTGCTGTGCCGCACCCAGGGACCAATCTCGAGAGCTTGAGCCAGGATCCTGGTCAGGAGTACCTAGCTGGAGGTTTAGCCTATTGTGTGTGTTTTAGCTTGATGGGAGAACCCAGAGAACCCGAATGAAACCCACCCAGTCACAGGGAGAACATGAAAACTCTACACAGAAAGGCCCCACATGGTCCAGGATTCAAACCTGAGACCTTTATTGCTAATAATGAAGTAGTAGAAGAGGTAGAATTAGGGTGACCAGATTTTTAGACCCTAAAACAGGGACACATATTTTTTCCATCGATCACAGTGCATTTGAACTTACCAAGTGACAAAAAAGTTTCCAAAAGCCATACCATTTTTTGTCATGTAATTAAAGTGCATGATGCTAGGGTTTAAGTTTTGAAGTTTAATTGCAATTTATTAATAAAAATTACAACGTAAATAATTTTAGTGGCAAAAGTCTTTAGACCAATGTGTTTAAATTTCCTATGCATTTGTATTTGGTTAAAATGGGGACAACTTGGACACGGTCTGTTGAAATCTGGGACATATGAGTGTTTTTAGAGATATGTCTTGGGACATGGGACAAGGAGCCTAAAACTGGGGCTGTCCAGGTTAAATAGGGACATCTGGTCACCCTAGGTGGTATGAGTAGTAATACTAAGTAGCAGTAATACGCATAGTATTTGTCATAGAAGCACTAGTAATAGCAGTGGTACTTTCTACTTAAGTAATTTTTACACTACACTACATAATTTAAGTTGTGGTTTAATAAACATGACAGCTTTTGGTTGGACTTGTATCATGTTTGGGTTTGTTTTATGGAAAACAACTGTATGTGATGAGGATTTTTTTAATCACAATTTAGGCTTTTTTTTCCAACCATTTATCAAAGTTGAGAAGTTTGTGTGTGGTAAAAGACAAACAGAGAAAGCAAAGTCATTTTTCTACAGAACTTCACACACGGAGTCCATTCACAAGTCTAAGTGTTTCCAGACCTAACCTTACACTCTGAACACCACCGCTAATGTAGAGCAGGCATACCACTGAAATGGGCATCCTTTTCCCACACAGAGATCATGTCTTGTAAAATATGCCTGTGGATTACCAGTTCACTTGCTTAACATTGTCATTATAAACACAAAAAAACATTCACTATTAGATTTCAAGTGATTCAAATAATAGCTGATATACAGAATTGTAGAGTCTGAGGCAATCCATTTGTTTTTTACACTGCATGTTCCTTGTTGAGTTGTTTTTTTAAGGGTTGGCACATGTGAACAGAGAAGCCCTTTTCAGACATTTCCTTAGGAGATTAGGATTTAAGTTCAGATGTGAGGGGAGAATGTCCGAGTGCTTGTGATAAATCTTTCCATAAATGTATACTGTTATGAGCCTATAGTGATGCTGCAAGGTTGAAAGTTTTGCCTAGTCAACAAAAATCTCACTTTTCTTTTCCAGTTCGTCACGGTTTTCAGCAGCACGCCAGTTGGTCTATGACTAACAAGCTCGAGCCTGACAGGTCCAAGGAGAAAACCAGTGCAAAAGACAGCAGTTGAGTGAATAAATGTGAAATCCACGACTTGTCCTGAGCTCACGTTGTGACCTTTTTTCCCAGAGAGCTCAGAGGTCAAAAGGAGCAGGTGCATGCACTGCTGACACCGATTGAATGAACAACGCAGGCGCAATAAAAGGCAACTGCTCTCTTCACTTTTTCCCTAGTAAACTATTTGTTGCACCCTTTCAATCATAGATGCATACTGCAGGCCATAACACTGGTATGAGCTGGTACATGAACACACATGTATGACACACAGAGGACCATCCATCACCCCGAGGACTGTCACTTTTATGTTTAGTAAATGATCCGTTTTCACCGTGTGGAAATGTTTAGTGGGCTTTTGTCACTGTGAATCACTGTTTCATTCCCTAAATTACAACAGATTACAGTGACAATACTCTTTAGCAGCATGTGTGGTGCAGAAATCAAGATCTGAAGCATTAGATTTAGCAAAATGTAAACAAAATGTGACAATGTCTTTGGTCTCAATGATGCATGACAGTCCTTTTTAAAGAAATGCACAGTAGACTGAGCATACCTCCCCCAAGGCATTACAGCAGTGTTTCCCAACCAGGGGTACGGGGACCCCTAGGGGTATGTGAGCACATTGCAGGGGGTACGTGGACTTATATGATCATTTATAATAACTTTATATATGTATTTGGCTTTCAAAGACTAAAATAAACCTAAACTAGGACTAACCCAAGACTATAGAGAGGGATGTGACACTAAAGGACAAACCAGGAACTGAACCAGAACTCAACCAGGAAAAAAACAAAAACAAAAAAGGATGGGAACCACTGCATTACAGTTCCACCCTAAATCCAGACATCACATACTCCCCAAAATCTAATATTTTTTTCATTTCCCTATTCGTGACCTTTCCTGAACGTTTCATTATAATTCCTCCTTTAACATTTTGAGTTGTGTTAGTAAAATACAAAATTGGCGATATCCCACAATGATTTAATTGATTGATTAATGGTAAGATTCCTTTATAAAACAACCCATTACATTTAAAGAGTTAAAAATGCATATAGTGAGTACTTTTCTGCAGTGGTGGAAAGTAAAACGATACTTTTACTTAAGTACAGAAATTTAAGTACTTTCAGAGTACATTTTAAAAAACCTACTTTTACTTCAGAAATATATATTAGTAATTCATAATATTAATTATTTAATTATTTGATTAATAATTATCAGAAATAGTACTATTTGCAGTAGTATTTGTAGTAGCACTACTAATACTTATAGTAGTAGAAGTATAGGTGGTAATAATATAAGTATTTGAAGTATTTGCAGTAACAGTAAGTGCCTTCTATTTAGTAAACTTTACACTCAGTACTTTTTTACATTTATTCAATTAACAACAACAGTAACATTATTTTAAAGTTACAATAAGTTCTTTTCCCCACCTCTATGTTTTTGTACAAAGTTAAAAATGCACTGAACACGTTGCTACTATGTTGTTTTACAGTCTCTGTGCTTTGTATTTAGATCCATTTGTAGCTGTAACCACCTCAGTCCAACCCTGCATTGCTTCTATATATACCATATACAAGACGAGGAAATGTAGGCTTTCATGCTCTATTGGACATATGTGAAGGCCTTAAAGCTACCGAGATTAACATGTAGCACACATAAGCCCCAGTATAGACCAAACACAGAAGCAGGAAGGGTCATTTAAGGACAGTGCTCAAGCTAATAATATAAATGGTGACTGTCTCATATCCCTTACAATCATAAGTTGTACAGGGAGTCGCAGACAGACACGTGTACTTTCAAGAAAACCTCATGGCAGCAGTAACATACACACCCTATCATTTTGTATTACCATTACTGACATACAGATTACATCCTACAGCACATCACTCAGCCCGTCTGCCTTTTGGGCTTCCATTATAAGGCCCAGGCAGCAGCAGCAGTGGTACAGTCAGCGCAACTCAGCTGGGACAGAGTGGGAGGGGCCAGGAGAGGTGTATGAAAAGGAGCTCTGTCAGTGACTTTGACTAAAAACAAACCGAGAGAGCATTTCCCTAGAAGTGCATTGGTAACATATGAGCCACACCAGAATTTGAGGGACTTTTATGAGATTACAGAGCACTGAACTATGATCAGTATGTAATCACTGTTTCACACAGCCCTTTTTTCACTGGGGGCATGTGGATGAGAAATCTTCACAGGACCTCGGAAGAATTCATGCAGACTTGTAGTTAGGTCATCGGGAAACTCAAAATTAGTTGTAGGTGTAAATTGGAGCATGTCATCTCTGCCGAGTACGACCTGTCTGGGGTGTGTCTGCAAACTGTCTCTGCTGCAGCCAACCATTCATATAAATAAAATATGGAAAAGAGTAACTTTAAGGGTGTGCACGGTGGCAGACTGGTTAGGACCCCTGCCGCTCAGTCTCTGTGTGGAGTCTGCATGTCCTCCTGGTGTTACTGTGCATTCACTCCACATGCATCCAAAAACATCCATTTATGGATGAGCCAATTGTTCCCAAAAATACTAAATTAGAATCTGTAAAAAGCCATAACCATTATTAATGCACAAAAGTCGCTGAGTCTGTTACTGAAATAAAGTATATGGATGTGCACTAACTGTGTTAAATACTGCACTGACTCAGAGAACTGGAGTTACATCCTGTAACTATTTCTTGGTGCTCGTGTGTGGCACTTCTAATCAGTCTGTGCGTGCAAATGCATTGACAACTGAGGCTAAAACAGTTTATTATAACAGTTTAACATTGAAGTCCATAGCTTATACTGGAAAACAGGGAGAAGGTTTCATTTAAGGTTTTTAAAGTTGTTTCATAGTGGTCTACTTATTCCTTTATTGACTTTACTTAACCAGATGTCAGATGCCCAAAGAGCCACAAGAGCAGGACTAAAGAGCCACATGCGTCTCTAAAACCATAGGTTGCAGATGTCTGTCCTAGTGAATGAGAGCGAATGAAAGGTTGTGTTGGTGTGTGTCAGTGTATGTGTCAGCCCTGAGGCTAAACCCATGCCATCCCACTTTATGAGGTGAGCCAGTAAGGCACCCCCAAAGTTTCAAGAATTACTAAAAAGCCAGACATGAAAACTAATCAAAAACGTCATTGAACTACTTGTCATTATGCTGTTACCTCTGTTTCCAAATTTGTATAATAAACAAATACAAAACTCAAGTTGAAGTGATTATCAATTTATTAATAGATCTCTTGCATGTGGCTGCATGCATGTGGTCATTCATAAATTGGCCCAATAAGGAGACACACACGGCACATGTAACACTCAAGATGGTTACTACTTTTCACTATGACCCCTATCACTACACACTCACCCACACTGTCACAGAGAACACAGCACTGTCAGAGGCCACTCACTGTCTCTGACATATCCAGCACAAGCACCTAGGTCATGTTTTTATATCTATTTTTCATTATGCATTTCCAGTTTTATTTTTGTAACTCACTTCTGTCTCGTTCCAGGTCCATTCACTTCCTGTCGTTGTTTGGTTTCCCACCTTGTGTGACCACCTGACCCTCCCTATGCTTCACCTGAGTCTAATTGTCTCCAGACCCTCCAGTGTGTTTAAGCCCCTCCTTCCCTTTGTCCTGTGTCTGTCCGTCAGTTCATTTTTGTTTTTACCAGCCAACTCAACTCGTGAGCGTTTGTGTGTTTTCTGACCCATTTTGTTGTTTTTGGAATTTGCCTTTTGCCTGCCGGATTTCTGGCAACAGTAGCCTGTTTGTGTAATAAACACCTAATGATAATAATAATATCTAATGGCCTGTACTTGAGTTGAGTAGTGCTGTTTGAGTCCATTCCTTTAAACCCACCATTACAGTCTTTAGCACCACTGTCTGTCACATTTACTGCATCCTATCGTTAGTCATATCACTTTGTCATTATCATAAATAAGTCCACTGCACCATTCAGCAGAGGTGAAAGTACATTTTTTTAAGACATTCCTTCTTCTGAGTTGACTCAAGTATGTTTTTACTCAAGAATGGTGGAACTGAAGGCAAACGCACACAACTTCAAAGACATGCACACACATCTGGAAACATGCACACAAATTTGAAAACACAAAAACTTGTAAACAGGCACACAAATTCGGAAACGTATACAAATTCACCTGTGTGCGTGTTTCTGATTTTGTGTGCATCTTTTCAAATTTGTGTGCATGTTTCCAAATGTGTGTGTGTGTTTCTGAATTAGTTTTTGTTTGCATGTTATTGATTTTGTTGGTGTGACTTGTATTTTTCACTTCACAAAATGCGTAGTAACAATATTAATAGTGGCAGCAGTAGTAATAGTAATAGTAACAATGGTAGCAGTCAAAGTCAAAGTAGTAGTAATGTCATAGGAGTTGCTGTAAGAATTTAGCAGTACTGTTTATGTCCCTTGCATTTTAACATCTCACCACATAATTAAGTTACACCAAACAACATTTTTTTTATTAACCTGAAGTCCTACAAAGTGATTTTAACATTTTACTTTTCACCAGTGAACTGCTAATGCCTCACATAGCAAAACTGCACATTTTTGTCCTGGGAGCCCTTTACAAGATACGCCCAAACCAGGTGGTGCGAACATACAACTAAAGCTATAACTGTTTTATTTATGATTGTGTCAAAATAGAACATGGTCATAACCTTTATAGTTTATTCTTAGGAAGTTAGTGGCACTCAAACTGTCTGTGAGGCCATTAAGTTAGAATTGCTGTACTGTAATGCAAATGTTGTCAACTTAAAGCAGGCGATTTTGACCAAGAAAGATTTACGGACATTGTACAGTTCTAGTTGTGACTGAGAACACAGTGTACCAAGACCAGTTTTAGATATTAAGTCAAGACTGGGAACAAGACATCCACCTATATCCAAAGTGTTTAGGACAATTGTTGTGTCTAAATTGTCTGTAGTGAATGAATGTGAGAGTGAATGATATCTGTCTGTGTATGTCCCTGCCTGGGACTAACTAGTCACTGTCAAGTGTGTACCCCGCCTAAGGCCCACAGTTGGCAGGAAAGGCTCCAACCAATCATGACCCTCTGTGAGAATAATTGGAAGAAGTGATGTATTGTTGCATTTTACATCATCATCAACATCATCTCAAGTACTACAACCAGGCCCATCAACACGGGTTCTGTTGTCCTGGGCCTCAGGGTCAGAGGGGTCCATAAACTGTCCCTCTTCTTGTATTTTCTATTATAATGGGCCCATGTGAAGTCAGCGGGCCTAACTATAACCACTGCCATCGATTGAGAGTTCTTCAAGTGAGAAAATAGGTAATATAACGAAACATATTCAAGCACAATAAGCAACTCTGACACTTAGCATCCCTCTAATATTTTTTTTCTTTGAACCCTCTCATTTCAGATGCCCCTGAGCTACAGACAGAGGGACATCCTCTTTCTGAGACATATAAAGGCTCGGGTGCATGTCTGCTGCTTTCCTTTTCTTCTGCACTGTAGAATTAGCCTGCTTCACATTAAGAACACCTGTGGCCCAGACCAGGCTGTCCTCACTGCAGGGAATGAGAGATTTTTTCTCCTCAATACCACTATAGGTGTATGGCTTCTACAAAGAATTGTGAATTTCAAGTTGTTGTAGCTTTTCAACTGAAGAGATTCATTCATCTTCTTCTGATTATTTCCGTTATGTGGCAGGTGCCTATCCCGGCAACTATGGGCCTCAGGCAGGGCACAGAGAGGCACACACAGATAGACAGACAATGATTTACACATGGAGGACACTGAGACTCCACTTAGCCTACATTCAGTCTGCACATAAAAGTGGCCCAAATCTGACTTTTTATGTTTGTATGTATGAGTTTTTCATAACAGTGTGAACAGTACAAATCAGATTTTCTCAAATGCAACCCAGGCCACTTTCATATATGATCCTAAATCAGATATGCATAAGATTTTTTAGGATATGACACCAGTCTGAATGGCTAAGTTGCATTTATTCTAACTTTTATGTCATTGAAATGTAGCAGACATCCCAATTCTGCACTGGAAGAGGCGGGAACTGGCCCGGTCAAATGATAACAGCCTGGCAGACAGCAATGATGGAGCTGAGTTGGTGAAAAAAATGTGTATTTAAGGTGACAATCCTGTTGAAGCTAAACTTGAGGAGTCATACTTGTAAATGTATTAAGGGGAAATGCAAAGAGAAATAAGATGAGATATATTAAGACATTAGGATTGAGGAGTGTCGTTGACAGATGTGTTAAAATGTCTTCTACAATATCCTGAACTTATGGATAAACTGTCAGTGAAGCTCACCACTCCAGGCTGCACCATGGCTTTTTTTGGGCTTGCTGGTCACTTTAGGGGCGGAAACGGTTCACACACGAGACTGACGTAGGTCATATTTAAAATGTAATGTGAACAGCCACACACACACACACACACACACAAAATCTGATTTGAGCAAAAAATCTGAACTGAGCATCAAGACCTGCAGTGTGAATGTAGCCTTAGAGATCATAGTCAGCCAGCCTGAGGATCAAACCCACAACCCCTACTTCAGAGAGAGAGCGTACACCCCTAAATTAAAAGATTAAATTGAAAAGAGTATACGACGTGTAATAGTGGTGAGGTCTGGTTATTTGTTGATTTGTCCATGGTCAACCACTGTGTACCCAAATGAGTAGATATTAACCAAATCTCTAGATTGTGCCAAAGCCGTTTAGTGCCACACACAACATATTTTTACTCCCTTAAATACTGTGGTGGCCAAAAATAGTGTTAGTGAATTGAGGGGACATTTTCTTGCTCACGTTGGACAGAGGAGTGGAGGGAGGGCAGAGAAAGAGCTCTTTATACTCAGGGCTGTGCCGTGTGTAAACAGTGACAGACAGTGGCCACTCGCTGGCTCGAGTGCGGCTGTGAAAAGTACCTGTGTTTTGATTCTGTATCACGTAAAACTCATACCATATAAAGGTTATTTTACTTCACGCATGCCCAAATGACTTTAGTGTTGCACAGTCAGTCTATGCATCAGTTTTGCAGTATTAGGCTCTGGTTACATTACACTATTGGGTACTTGTCTTTAATTTCTGAGCCTAAAAGTTCTGTAAATACACTATACTTTCAATGTATAATCAGATAATATAGCAATTTTAAACATCTTTACTTCAGCCTTTTTCCTTTTGGGGTTGCCACCGCAAATAATCTGTCTCTTAGTGGTCAGTGATTTGCACAGTCACTGATTTGGCACTGGGTTTACACCGGATGCCTTTCCTGACACAACCCTCGCCATTTATCCTTAAGTAGGACAGTATCCACACAAAAATGCACTGACTTGTGATCCTTTGTCCCTGGATTAGATGGCAATTTTTAACTAAGTAAAACTAAACAATATCATAATAAAAGGTCCTGTTTCAAATTATGTGTACAACTACATTTTTAAGGTTTTAATAGTGCTATTGTTTTATCCTCTTTTATTCTGAAAAAGTTTAATGTTCGTCCAACAGGAAATCAAAGCAGCTCAGTCTGTGTGCTCCCTGGGGCTGTCATCTGCCTCTGTCAATATCCACCAACGACCATTTTTCATATTATTTTATTCCTGAATGATTTTCACATTTTATTATAATGTTCACTGTAAAAGATTTTCTCTTAAATTAACAGTAAATTGCTGTGCTGTTTAATCACAGTACTGCCACTGTTATCAGCATCACAGTAAGTTACTGTTTTTTTTTTTATTTCTTGAATTCACATCCATTTATTGTTAATTTTATTGTAGTGCAGTGGCAGTAGTTTTACTATTAATAATTACAACAGATGATTACTATGACAGGCCATCAACGTAAGCCTGAAACATTACCACAGGAAACAATGTGAAAGTAGTATAGTACACAATATTCACTCCCAGAATGTACAGAGTTTACAGTATTATGGAAAATGCCCAACATCTACCAGCTATTTGCCTATGCATATTATTGTTTTAGTAACCTCTTTTATTATGTGTTTATATTTCATTGTTGCTTTTTTTCTAAGCTTATGTTTTTATGTCTTGTCTGTTTATTTTATTTTTATTTGAGCTTTATTAAATGTTGACAGTGCACTTGGAGCTCCTGTTTTTCCAATGTGCTTTTATACTGCAAATGGCAAATAAAGTGACCTGAACTGAAGAATACATTGTTATTGACAGTATGTTACCGTTTTTATTGTATGAAAGACTATACTACTGTCATGATTTTTATAACAGCAATTTCTTACAGTGCAAAAAACACACACAAAAACAGCATCACTTGGAGTAAAATAAGTGTCCACTCTGCAAATAATCTTCCTTTAAAAACCAGATGAAACTGGACTTTTTTGCAGGACAGACTCTGGTTTCTGAACATCTGATAGTGTTTGGCTGGATGAGAGTGAAGAGAGTGACGAGATGGCCGACAGACAGAGACTGGGGAGAATCCATGTTTTGAGCCAAAAGATACAAAAGGTTGACTGTCCTCTGCCCCGACCTCTGTCTGAGAGCCCATTAGATGAACAACTCCCGCACTTATACTTTGGGGTGGTCTGAAACTGGCACTGGGCCTGGCTCTATCTGATTGGGAATGAGTGCTGCTTGAAATAGTTTACAATTTAAAAAAAAAAAAATGCTTTAACTTTTAATAATTTGTATTTATTGGTTCTAAAAATGCTAAAACAGTATACTACAGCCTATAGAAAAGCTATAAAGGTGGTAATAAAAGTTATGGCGCATTTATGACTTTTGGATAGCATTATCACCAACATTATAGAACCATATTATACAGAACCAGAGAATGAGTTAAAGTTGTTTTGGCTCCTCATGGTAGTTTACACCTACCATCTAACACTTTCATGAAAACTATTATTTTACTGTTATCACATTGCTAACTAAAATCATTTAGTTTTTAGTCAAAAATTAACTTCACTTTTCACTACAGCCAGAAGCTTCAAATGCTTTTTCTAGTTAGGCTCTATACTTGCTCTACTTCACTTATAGATCTGTTTAACCCTTTCTTTTTAGACTTTCATTCATCTACTGCCAGAGTTTATTTTCCCAGATGCACTGGCCACAGACTTTGGGGGGCGCATTACAAAGCCAATGGGTGGACCCGCAGGAGAATTTCCTGCCCCGTGATTTGCTAATCGGGGGCTGGTTGCCGTGTCAGTTCCCTGTAATCGTGGCGCTGGTTTGTGGAGCTCGCCCAGCCCTCCCGTCCACGGACGCACCAAGTGTACAGTCTGCTCTGTGTGCGCTTTGGATAAAGCCCGACTTCCTTCACTGTGAAGGCTGGGCACTGGGAAGGAGGATCGGGGGCCTCGTTGTGGCTGAGAGAAGAGGCTAAAAACCCTCACCTATGGCTTTTTTGTAGGACAGTTTCCATCATCATTTGGGATTGTGGAAGGGACGCCTGTTCAGATTACCTGAAAGTCGCTTGAGAGTTTGGTTCACTTGTGGGCGCCTGGCCATGGAGATGCAGAGGTGCTCCACAAGGTGGAAAACGAGAAGGTGGATTATGGATTCCACTGTAACTGCATTCATCACTTTAACCCTGGTTCTACACGCGTCTAATGCCAAAGCAGGTAAGAAGATTTTCGGCCAAACTGAAAATGTCCGAAATGGCACGGAGCGAGCGACCACTGCGCCTGGGAACTCTGTAACAGATGATGGAGATTATCATGTACCTGGACTAAAACGCGTCGTTTTTTTCGTCTTTACAATCAGAGGAGTCATGTCTTTGAACCCAGAAACACACGCGCGTAACGTAGCTACTGACATAAGTGACATCAGTCACAAAACTTTACAGCGACAAACCCAACTTTTTGGCAGAAAAACATGTCTCTCTTATTTAGATATGCACATATTTTGTTGTCCAAAAAACACAATATTCATTACCACACGATTGACCAGAGGCTATTTTACGCATGAATGAAAGATGAAACACCTCTCCTAATTAAATTCATCCTAAGCTGCTCCTGGTATGTGCTCATACACACCAAGGATAGAACACTTTTTGGGATTAACTTGAGGTTAAAAGAAAATAGCTTTTTGTTTGAAGTGTGGTCCTCTGGGTGGAAGTGGACTGGTTGGATTTGGACACAGAGTGGGTAACCTACTGGGCATTTGACTTTATACAACCTGCCAACTTGGCTGTAGCGAGGCACTTAACAGATCTGTTGCAGCCATACGTTATCTAATACTCCCTTTGAGAAAATGCTTTAGGTGGAGTTTTTTCAGAAGATGATAAAATAATCAGGACACATGAGAATTAAGCAACATTAGCCTGTAGTACAAATTACACATTTCAAAGTTTACAGTATAGATAATGACAAAAGGCTCTTTTTGGGATTCAGGCAGTCCAGGGGGTGCAGGCATCAGCACAGGTTCACCCTATCTCCACACTGGCCCGGTCCACACCGAAGCCCACTACAAAAATTAGCTGCCCCCACCCCTTCGCTGATGTACCCCAGGCTCTTCCCCCTTCAACTTTGCACTTAGATGTTTGGTCGGCCCGGGACAAGGCTGTGTTGTGTGGATCTTTGAGCGCCGGTGGGAATGCTTCCCGTCTTAAGTACTGAGCAGTTATTTGATGATGGTCCTTGTTGCACTTCCCTATGATTTAAGAGCCTTCAAAGAGTGGAGGACTGTGGACTGGGCCAATAGCCTGGGGGCCATAATAGCCACAAGTCACAAAGTTCAGGACAGACCCCGCACCTTGGGTCAATTTCTGAAGCATTTTGACACATTTGTTAGAGACAGAGAGACAATTTTGATTTTTGTTTTTAGTTTAAATTCAGCAAAAACTGCTCTGGAGCATTTTCCACATGTCCCCACCTTGCACCATTTAATATAATCTCAATTTCAGTAAAGGTGGGAGTCCTAAATCATTACCCTGTGTCTTTTTAAAATATTCAGCTTGAGGCGGTTGTGATCCTGGTCCCAGTCAGTTCTATGTGATGTGTCTTTACGGCAGTCGGAGCTGTTTCTGCAGGGTTTGCCTTCTCTATCCAGCGGTGTACAGACACGTTTTCTCAACCCCCGGGGCGCGGGCTCAGATGTGCATTCCAGCACACAAAGCTAGTATTTTCAGGGCCTTATCTTTCTCTCAGCTAATATACGTAACCAAGAACATCAGCTAATCAAGCTTTTTTTTTTTTTTTTTTTTTTTCAAATTGAGTAACCAGAAAAAATGGTCCTTTAGGGCATTGAAACTTTCTTCCAACTTTCAATTAGATACTAATTAGTCATAGTTTATGATTCATTTTTATAGTTAATTGACCTTGTGCTTACAGTTCTCTTTGTTTTACCTTCTAGGATATACCTGTAGTTGAAAAGTGAAAGAGAGATGAGTTGAGGGGGAAAAATGCTTTGAAAAGGTGGGTAGGTCCCTGTAAGGGTTCCTTGGTATGACAGCAGCATAAAGCCGTCTTGTTTTAGTCGGCAGCGCAGTGGTAGCTGGAGGAAAGAGAGGGCAAGCAAGGGGTGGGGGGGTGGGGGTGAGAGAGACACTCTGGCTCAAGATATTATTAGAGTCTCAAGGAGCTGCAGGTGAAAAGGTCCTACTCCGTTTACCAGCCAATTTCACCTTTTCCAACAAGATATAAGGACTGACAGTGGGAGCCTCTTAAGGAGCAGTAGTAGGCACAAATGGGGAGGCTGGCTATTTGGCCTTTGTCCTGGAAGTAATGTAATGTTATATGTAGTAACACAGTTAACATCTGTAAAACCTGAGGACATGACAGCTATCAAATCAAATTATGGTAATAACTTAAGGCCCTCCCCTTTTCCTTGTCTGTGTAATTTGAATAATGATGTGAGGATGAACCATGGAGTCGTCCGCTCTGATTGGCTGAGATTTCTCTCCATCCTCTGTCTGTGGCACTAACTCCTGCCTGTTGCTATATTTGTTCAGCCTTTAGGGCAAAGTCACACTGGCTCATCACAAGTGCGCTCCTAAAATCCTGTGCACACCTATTTGGTCAACCTTAATGGATTGACCATTGTTGACGTTTTCTCAGCACCTTGGTGCGAGGGTCGCTGCCCGGCCAAACTGCCACATCTGGAACAGATGAGTCCTGAAAGCAGCTCCGCAGGAGCTCACAATGAAGCCCTCAGTTCAGGATCCAAAGAAAGTACCAGTGCATCTCTGCAGTGACAACAAAGACTGTATAGTGCTAAGTGATAAGATTCCTAGAGAGAAACATTTTGCTGACTTTTGCTGCCCTTTTAACAATAACATATACAAATTACCTTGTGTTAATTTATACCTTTGGAGATTACATAGCCTACAGAAGATTATAGAGGGTAATTTTGGTGGATGGCAGATGATGTAGTCTACAATGTGTGGATGTGATGCCTTGCAGATTTAGATTGAACTATAGGTACTGTATACTGAAATATTAAGGTTTTTTCTGACATGTATGACTTTATTTATGAACTGTAAATTCAAATAGGGCTATTTGTTTATGGCAGATGTACTGTATTTTTGGACTTTTTTGGTTTATAGGTTTCTGCCACACACTGTCACTTTTTTTTTCTTTCATCTATTATATATTGTTTGTTTTCCTCATGATAAGTCATTGCGCAAACTGCTTATAGACCTATTCATATTGAAACCTCCATACATTCAGGTCTTAACAGAACTGAACAAGCTCATATTTAGCCTTTTCTTGCCTGCTGCCTGTGGGAATGTGAAAGCATATTGCTCAAAGTGAGAACATTTCTACTAGACTTTTTTGCACTGTAACAAGAAATAATAGAAGCTGATTTGACCGCCATGTGCAAACTAAACCAGTGGATTTAGAGCTGTGAAGAAATACTTCCTGATTTCTTTTACCCACCTTGGCTTGGTTATTTAACTTGCAAAAAACAACTGATGCTATTACATACAGCAATCTGGCATTATATTATTCTACATGCTATTGTACTTTTGAGGAAAGAGTATTTACAGGTCAGTGTTGTTATAGAACAATGAGTCAAACGGGGTCAGCCCTATGTTCCCTGAGGAACATTAAGGTTAAGATTAGGTGTTAAGGTTAGGGCTAACGTTAGGGAACATCAGGACCTACTAGAATGTGCAAGTACATACATTCTTCTGTACTTATATTCCCTGGTTTCTTATGACCTGGGAGCATAGTTCGGCTACTGGGGAACATAGGTAGTTTCACAAATGCGCATGTACCTATGTTCCCCAGTTTCTATGGACTGGGGAACAGTCGCACCCAAGCTAATGTGCTCATTTTAACCTGTTGCATACATACAGTTTGGATGTTTATAATGAGTCACTTTGTGTTTGAGGGGGCAAAATATCTAAAAATTAACTTTTAAGATCTTTTGTGTAATGAATGGATTCTTAGGTTTGTTATGCTTTACATTTTACTTAGAAGCTTATTCTCATGCTGATCCACTAACCAAATAAGAAAGTTGTAAGCATCAGCAGTAACTTCATTGTCAGTAATCAAATAAAGGGAGATAATAGCATTATGTTAAGATTGACCACAATTGAGCTGTTACAGTAAATTCAACATTTTTGGACCATAGAGTGTAATGACTATACTCTAATCACTAGTTTTCTTGCTTGTCCTGACGTTTGCGTGTTTGTAACAAAGCCATATTTTGAAAGCGTTCCCAAGGGTCTCTATGCACACTGCTGGCTCACACAGGGCCGTCTCTATGAAGAGCATCAGACTGAGGGCCTCTGGTGAACCTTATCGAGGTAAAACTATCCAGGTGTTAGAGAGGCTTGTTTCTGGATGTGCACTGTGGTTGGCCTGGACACTGTTTCCTGATAAGCAGCAAGAGACATGAGAGGAGTTTTTTTTCTAATGTAATGAGTGGGGCATGTGTTGTCCATATAGGAAGATGTTTACTGTATATATTAGATGTCTAGTTGATTGATGGGTTTTCTCATCTTTAAAAATAGTTTGAGTTTTTTTATTCATTCATTTTCTTTCACATAGTCCATGAAGGGTTGCAAGATGTCTAATTATTTTGGCTATTCTGATTAAACAAACGTCAAATAAATAAAAATGTTTTATTAGCTGCTTTGGGGACAAGGCGGGGTACACCCTGGATTATGACCTGGCAGTCATATAGTTTTATATATAAAATGTTTTTGTATCAGCATTTAAAATCATTTACAATATGGGAATGAGAAACATTAAATTCTTGTATTTTGGCTCATTTGGTAGTGGTATGAAACTGCTTTTATTTTACTAGGAGGGGACTGGAAGTACAATGTCTTGTAGTAATATATGTGCATTATTATAATTTATACACCATAATGTATTGTATTCGCAATCTTTAAACATAAATTACATAAATTATTAAGGGTTTGTTTACCACTATTTTTGCCTTGATGACCCAACACTGTAACTTCACTGATGTCTTGTCCACATCCTTTCAACAGCAGAACCAGTGGATGTCCTAAAAGTATTAGAATTTCAAAATACCCCTGAAGGAGTGACGAAAACATCAGGATTTTGCACACACCGACGAGAATCAAAGCCAGACATAGCTTACAGAGTTGCCAACCAGGTCCAGCTCAGGGCCCCCACCACGCAGCTATTCCCTGGTAAGACAAGCCTCAAACACTGAACCTTTAGACCTTTAGCATTAAGATACTCTAACACCAAAACTCTCTTTTCTCTTCAGGTGGTGTATTCCCCGAGGACTTCTCCATCCTCACCACAGTCCGCCCCAAGTCTGGCCTCCAGTCCTTCTTGCTGTCCATCTATAATGCGCAGGGAGTTCAACAGTTGGGAGTGGAGCTGGGAAGATCCCCTGTCTTCCTGTACGAGGATCAGAATGGCAAACCAACACCAGAGGACTACCCCCTATTCAATACTCTCAACTTGGCTGATGGAAAGTATGTCAACTGCTCAACATGTAGTTAGACACACCCAGCACACTTTTATTGACCTGATATCAAAACACGAACAGATGTGATGAGGGCTGTCATTTAAAAATGCAAGTCGCTCCAAACAGCTGGTGCTCTCTGTCCTTTCATATCCACATATTTTGTTTCAAAGGAATAGAAAAGTCCTTCATATTGCAACAATTAAAATTACACAAAAAATACTATTGTGTATAATCAGTAGATTTTGACTTTAGTTATTTATGTCTTTAACGTTCACCTCCTTTTTTTTGTTGTTGTTTGTCACAATAGTCACTGCACTGAGACTCTGCTGAGCTTGCTACTTTAGATCTTATTATTTCCTCTGTTGGGCCCACTTGATCACATGACATTGAAATAGTAAGACAGGTCCAAAACCAAACTGTTGTTTCATTTGTGATCAGTGGAAAACAGCACTTAGCCTTTGTTACATTGGCATTTGTTAAACACTAAGTAAAGTTAGGCTTTGCTAATTGATAACCGTCTTTCATCTGTCATGTTTACCACACCTACAGCTACTGTATACCATATCATGTCTTCAAATATATCCAGCACAAATTTCCTTTAAAAAGACCTGCACCTAAACCGTGCTTCTCCTACCACTGGTGCTATAAAACTTTACATTTTACATCCAGATGTCCTCATAAGCATTCCTTCACTAGTGTTGCAGAAAGTGTTGTCATGCCCAAGGGTTGGAAATGTGAGCTTCCTCAACCACAGTTGTTGTACATACTGTATAAATCATCTTAAGGAGAGACTGTGCCGCTGATATCAGATAATCATTTCCAGGGCAAAGCCCTATGAACCTAAACAGTGTACAGTATCCTGAACACTTTCACGGCCTCTGCCTTCTTGTTGGAGCTTAGAGACCAGTGCAGACTTTGCCACTGTTGCACCACAGGGGCTCATCACTGGATTATCCTTCCCACAGGGGGTCTGTGGGCACAGAGACAGGACAGAGACAGGACAGAGACAGGACAGAGACAGGACAGAGACAGGGAGACACTGGATTATTGTGGCCCAGCGGGGACTGCTATGGGCAACCTGACCTCATCTATGAACTCACTGCTCTGTTATTTTAGGGAGGGGGCTGAGAGGAAGCAGCGGAGCAGGCAGTCCTTAAACTACCTTTTTGCTTACGTTGGATTACCTCACACATAGAGAAACAACACTGATGTTCTTTGTAGCATTAGCATTAGCTGCATTATTACATTGGTGTTCCAGGGAAGTCAGTGCTCTATTATATTTAGTGGCAGCCTTTGGTTTAAAAAAAAAAAGCTTATTTAGACTTCAAAAAGATGCTATCAGGGTTTGTTTTTGAGCTTTAAAGTAGGTCAAACTCCGGTCAAAATATCCTTCTAACTCCGGATGGCTTTTGCTGACTCTCAGACCATACACAGTTATCTGGACACAAGGAAGTTGGTAAAGCCTTTGTAAATCTCTTATAAAATGGATATTTGAATAGGCCACTCTCCCTAGCAAATCTCTTTTGTCTACTGTAGTCAGTGTTCTTAGGGATTTTTACACTTCTTGGCCTGGATTCTTTCCAAGCACTGTACTCTCATTCTGATTGTTAATGACTTGCACTGTAGACTCTTGGAGCTTGAAATGTAACAGGTTTGAACTTGATTTCTGTAACACTGCATATAGGATTTTGACGTGTGGTGGTAATAATGCAGTAGTAATGCCTTAAGAAATTGTACAAACTTATAGAAGTCAGTCTTTGCTTTCCTGTCATATAAGGTGACAGGTAATCCTTCCTGCCCTGCTGCTAAGCCCAGAAAAAGTGGCACGTTTGCTTCCCTCTAAGCCACACTGCCTTTCTCTGGAATGTGTCTCTCTGATCTCAAAGGGAAATTAGATCTATAAAGAAATTAATATGCGATTACATTTATTCATCTACATGTGCAATAAAAGCTTCTTAGATCACCATTTCAAACAGGAGCATTTTCCAAGTTTCATCTTGCATCCAAAGAACAATGTTTTGACTGTATGCCTCCTGCTCTGGCAAGGCAGGCCTTTCCTGAATCCTGACACACACTTTCTACAATGTTCACCACGTCTGTCATGCCGAGTAACCCAGAAGGAGGATTAAGTTTGGAGTTTAATGAGTGTAATCCCGTGTTAAACAGGGCCAAAGTGTGGGGGCAAGAATGTGGTCCACTGCTGCCTGGTATGCAATAGCGCTTAAGTGCACTGCAAATGGTCCAGAAGCAAGGAAGGTGTCAGACTCACGTGTGACCTGGGTTAACCCCTTGATTTGATGTGGGAAGAAACTTTTGATTAGGAACTTGAATAATGAGCAGCAACATGAGCAGCTACTGTCAGGAGAAGCTCAGCTATAATTGGGTAAAAAGGAAATGTTTAACCTCCCTCTATCTAACTCTACCCTCTGCTTCCTCTTCTCTCACACCAGCTAACTTCATGTCACCACATCCATAAAGCTCCTCTTTGGTGTTCCTCTAGTCCTCCTGTCCGAAAGCCCTAACCTCTACACATAGATTCACTACTCCTTCTTTGTGCATGTCCACAGCACCTTAATCTGGGCCCTCTGACTTTAGCTCCAAAACATATAAAATGGCCAGACAAACTCTTTTCCTATTCTGTACAAAGATGTTAGTCTGGTATCGTGCAAGTTTCATTTCTATAGACGGAACAATCACAGGTGAAGAAACCAATCAGAGAAACAAAGGGCAAGGGTAAGCAGTGCACTACTGACCTAAACAAACATGGCCGTTTGCCATTTTTAAAGTACCAGAATACAGTGTATTATGAGCAGCTACTTATTTCTGAACAGCAGAAAGCAGTTGTACAAAGAGTTGTGGAGAAAGTGGGTTTGTTTAAATGTGGTTGTTGCGTCAGACATCAGTGGGACTTTACTGTTGTTAAAATAAAAACAGGACGAAGAACAAAATCACACTGAGGACTGAACAACAATGAGGACCTCAGCAGAATCAACAGGAGATGAAGAAAAGCACTAAATGCCATTAATTGGGTGAGAGAAGTTATTGAAATCGCTCTGCTTCTGTTTTGTAAGAAGTGCTGCAGATTAACAGCTATGATTGGCCAGTTCCAAATCGACCAGAAAGAAAGGGTTCGCGGCAAGTGAGCAAATAGACTGTCCTGCTTTTGAAAAGAAAGTAGGAGAGGCTGACTCACCAACATCACTAAATTGGTCCAGTCTTTTTGCACAAGTGTTATTTTAATATTACCTCTAACCTCTATATTTTGTCTGTGTTTTAATTAGGTGGCATCGTGTGGCTATCAGCGTAGACAAGAAGACTGTGACCATTATCGTGGACTGTAAAACCAAGATCACCAAACCTCTCCTGAGAAGTGACCAAGGCTCGATCAATGCTGATGGGGAAACTTTCTTTGGCACCAAGAACCAGGATGAGGGCTTCCGGGTAAGACTTTATTATGACCATAGCGACTCTGCCTTGTCTTGAACTTATAGCCGCAACAGAAACCCTGCTTTTTATGTTGTTGTGACTGTGAGTAGAAGTCCACAGTCGTTTCCAGCTGTTTTTGATCATCCTTTGAAAATGTGCAGATGTTGTTCCAAGCTTTAGACCTCATATATGATATTTTTTTATCTTTGTATTTTGTCTTTGTATCTTAAACTTACCATGACACTATAGAGTTTTATGGTTCCTACCTCTTTATAGTTTGAAAACATATAAAAAGTTCTTGTTTTAGGGTCACACTGTTGTATAATGCAGAAACTACAGTATTTGCAGCTTTGGCAGTACCTCAAGATTGGGAAGGGTGCCACGTCTAAGCGGTCGGACTTGGCAGGTCTTCTTGTTTGTTTGTTTGAGTTGTTCCTGAAAGTGCGCATGAGCTTTGGGGATACTTCTCAAGGCCACCATGATCCTTTGTTAAAGTGCTCCTTACCTTGTAATTACAGACACTTAGGCCATGTTCACACTGCAAGCTTTAGCACCCAGTTTGGATTTATTGCATAGATCCGATTCTTTTGTTTGGTTGTTCACACTTTGACAAATAGCAGGTTGTGTTTTTCTGTGAGCTTATCATGGAAAGTACTGGATCGGGCTGCTTGAGTATGAGGATTAAGGTTTTCGATGTACCTATGTTGTATAGACAGCTAGCAACAAGTAACTCACCTGTATCATGTACCGTAGATTCTGGTAATGGTTTGTGACATAAAAGCTTATGTTTGTGTTAAAGCCATCTATTCATTTTCTATTTGTACAGTCAGTGGTGCTGTAGGGGGGAGAAAGGTTAGAATGAATCCAAGGGCCCAAGACAGATAGGGGCCCAGTAAAATTTTATAATAATAATATATAGTTAGTTTAATTTGCAATGATGGCCCAGTGTTGTATACTTTCAAGGGGCCCAGAACACCTAGCAGCGCCCCGTGTACAATGTATATGTTAGAGTAGTGATTCTTAACTGGCAGGTCAAGACCTAAAAGGGGGTCACAGGGAAGTTTAATATAATTTCCCTATCATCTTTCCTGAAGCCTTAATATTATTTTACTTACCTGTAAATGAAATGCTGCAAAAGCTTTCAAATGCATTTGGTAAAGCCATGCAACAAACTGACCATTGCCCATGGTTTACCCTGCCTCTGGCCCAAAGTTGGTGGGATATGTTCCCTTCTCCTGTGACTCCTAACTGGATAAGCAGAAGGGAATGAAGGTGCTGTAAAGATTGTACTTTGTAGTAAAATTGTAAAAAATTGTTACATGAAAGTGATCAGGGATAATTTGGAAGCGCTGCAGTCTGATGCCGTTGATGCCCAGAGTGTTACAAATCTTTGCCAAATTTCTCAAATACCTGAAGCCTAGAGCAAAAAGAAGTTTAAACATTTGGACCGATCCAGAGGTAGAGGTTGTGTTTGTGTAAATAATGACAAACAATGGCTTCAGTGTGGTGACAGTCACAGAGCTGTATGATGGGAAGTAAAGGTCATCGATGGGTTATATATGAGGACTGTGTTTGCTCCACAGATTTGTTGACAAGTCATTTGTTTAGGAGGCAGTTTTGAATGACTAAGGGGGGTCTCTGAGTTCACAATGATTTTCCCACCAAACTTTCCTCCATGGCAACATAATGGTTTTATATACATCTATAAGAAGCAGATATGTATATAAACTAATTGTTCATTACTTTAACATTATTTTACCTTTATTTTGTGGTTATTCAAGCTGAGGATAGACAATTTAAGAATAGAAGTGTTGGTGTCAGGTCAAGGAGGAAAATAACCAGTTAAATGTACTCAGAAAATTCTCTTAAAATGCTTTACCTTTTTTGTATATTTTCTAAAACATTTATACTTTTGCTTTTAAAAATTATTACTTTTACATAGATTAGTATGAGTAATTACATATCCGTGGCAAGACGGATGCCCACCATAAACGAATTGTTGCAGTACTAAATAATATTCTGTAGTAGCTATATTATAAGTATTTGGGACACTCAAGTTTTGTTATTTTAGCTTTTTAGCAAAACATATTCAAAATACAGTTATATAATGAATATGTGCTTAAAGTGCAGACTCTCAGCTGTAATGTGAGAATATTCACATCTAAATCAGACAAATGGTTTAGGAGTTAGAGCTCTTTAATGTGTAGCAGCCTCTTTTTCAGGGTCTCAAAAGTATTTGGACAGTTGCTTCAAAAGCTATTTCTTGAGCTGCATGGGCTTTTCCCTCATTAATCCATCACAAACTGAGCAGGTAAAAGGTCTGGACTTGATTCCAGGTGTTACATTTGTAGATGAAAGCTGTTTCTGTGAAATCTCAACATGCAGTCTCTCAGTGGAAGTGAACCAGACCATTCTTAGACTGGATCAAAAAATGGTGAAAAACACTCTCCAGGAAGTAGGTCTATCAGTGTCTAGGTCCACTATAACAAGAAGACTTCATGAGAAAAAATACAGAGGGTTCACCACAAGTTGCAGATCACTCATCAGCCTCAACAAAAAAAGGCCACATTATACTTGGCCAAAAAGACCTAAAGAAGCCAGCCCAGGTCTGGAACAGCATTCTTTGGACAGATGAGACTCAGACCAACCTGTACCAGAAAGATGGGCAGAGAAACGTCTGGAAAAGGCTTGGAATGGCTCATGATCCAAAGCTCACCACATCTTCAGTAAAACATGGTGGAGCAGTGTGATGCATGAGCTGCAGAACTTCCAATGGCACAGGGTCACTGGTGTTTACTGATGATGTAATTTCTTATCAGATTTAGCCAAATGTCACTAAGTTGATGGACGGCACTTCACAGTACAGATGGACAGTGACCCACAACATACTGCAAAAGAAACCCAGGAGTTTTTTAAGGCAAATAAGTGAAATGTTCTACAATGGCAAAGGTCAGTCAACCGATTTCAGCCTGATAGAGCAGAATTTCACTTGTTTAAGACAAAACTTAAGGCAGAAAGACCCTCAAACAGGCATTGACTGAAGAAAGCTGCAGTAAAGGCCTGGCATCAAAAAAGAGGAAACCCAGTGTTTGGTGATGTCCATGATTTTCACCAGTGTATTGAAAATGAACATTTTATTCATGGTAATGTTCATCTGTGCAATTACTTTTGAATCCCTGAAAAAGAGACTGCAACACTTTAAAGAGCTGTAATTCCTAAACCCTTCATCTGATTTGGATATGAATACTCTGAATTACAACTGAGAGTCTGCACTCTAAGCACATAGGAACACATATTTTACTGTATTTTGAATATGTTTTAGTTTACAGCTAAAACAACACAACTTTTGTCATTGTCCAATTACTTATGGCCCTAACTGTACATCCCATAGAACAGTGGTTCCCAAAGTGGGGTCTGACGCTCCATGTGGGGCCACCAAGGCACTGCAAGGGGGCCCTCAGAGGTGGTCTAATCAAGTACATGAAAAGAAATGGAGTTTAAAATGAAGTATGGTTATATACTTGTTAAAAAAATAATAATAAAGTCAATGGTCAGTGTTTTTTGTAAGGTTTTTATAGAAATATATGGAGAAAAACATGACATAGTGTTTTGAATAGAGTGAAGTTTTATTGTTAGGGGTCTACGTATGATTTTTGGAAATTTAAAGGGGGCACAATACTCTTGACTTTGGGAATGGTTGGCTTAGAATATTTCCCCATATACAGTGTAAATGGTTTTGACTTAGTCTTGGTCCTTAGAGTGTCAGTGTTGCCCAGGCCCCTGTAGACTCCTCATGGCATGGTTCGTATTGCTTTACATTTTACAAATATGATGGAAGGACCACTTTGTAGCAGTAAATAAACTCAAGTTAGCATTTTTGCTGTCAGTTTCGATCCAGTTTGTGAGAGGCCAGTGCACTCTACGTTAAAAAAAACACAAAAAAAAACACAAAACTGTGTGTCCAGTCAAGTGTTGCCCTGTGCAAGTTCTGGAAATAGGGAAAAGTCAACAGGAGTCTTCTCAGTGTGGTTTTTGGAACAGTTCTCCAGTCTGTTCTCTGTGCCTCCTCAGAGATCTTCAGGCCCCAGTGCATGCTGGGATACAAATGCAGGAAATGGTTTAGACTTGACTGTTCAAGACTTGGATTAAAATGAGAAAATAAACCCTGAGATACAATCAGTTTTAGCCTTAAGCATGTCCTGTGAAATTGGCAAACGTTTGTGTTTTCCTCATTTTTAATGAACTGTTTGGAAGTGCAACAAAGTGCCCATATTTAACTTTTATTAATTATGACAGATGCAAGACAAGATAATAAGGCACAGATAGCAGGCTCTGTAGTCTCATAGAGTGTGCATTACTGCCTGTAACATTTTAATTTATAATGCTCTGTAGGTTTTACAGTATAAAATAAAGTTACATTTATTAAGTCACAACACAAAGTTTCTCTTAAGCACAGAAAGTAGCCTGTTTTTAAGCTAACCGCAATACCATGGATACCCTGATACCATGAGTATAGACAGAGTGTAAGTATAGTGATACTATAGTGATGCATAGTTTACTACAATAATACAGGATACAGTTGGATAGAATGGTATGTACGATACAGTAGTGACTTTAGTAAAACACTGGCTTATAGTTTGACACTGAATTTGATGTGCTGACCTGAATTTTTCATAAACGTGTTATTCATAGCGTACCTGCCCTGAGTGGAGGTGACCACCACAGCTCCGGGATCTGGTCTGCATGAATGGGAGTCTTTCATGGCATAGCTAGACCTTCCTCACCCCCTCATCCCCCCTTTCACCCGTGCTCCTCCTCTTCCTCAGTCTTCAGGCCTCCTACCACTGTCCAACCCATGAGTCTGTCTATTCATCCCGGGCTTCCTTTGCCTAAATATATCCACATTTACCCAGTACTCCAGTCCCGTGTGCTTTCTCGGCTCTGCTTGTTTAACTGTACTGTATGTTACTGTGAGGTAGGGGCCGCTAATTGTGCTGATCCAATGTAATTACAGTAGGGTAAGGTTGGTCTGAAGGTATGTTGCCCTGGGCAGAGGTATGTCAAAGGGCTCATGGTGACGACTCTAACACTGCTGATTGATTTTTGCTTTTGTTACGGATGCCCAGCCGTTCACTGTAATTATTACAAGCAAGATTTAAGTTAAAAAGGCAAAAGCGTGCCACTGATAACTGAACTAATCCTCGAAAGTGCCATTGCTTTAATTGTTGTATAGTTGCTAATGAAGTCCCATACATGCTCATTCAGATTACTGAAATAGTTAGCGATTGTCCAGTAACACTGTAGTAGCATCTTGTTTTACACTTTGTTGATGTCTAAATTCAGTTTCCATAAATGGTTTACATAGCATTTTTCTACTTCCATGGGCACTCAAAGTGCTTTACATCAAGGAACCGTTCACCCATTCACACTCACACATTCATACACCAGTGTACACAGACACTGGAGTCAAGGAGGGTTAAGTGTCATGCACATGGACACACTGACAGAATACAATACTGGGAGCAGGGTTTGAACTGCCAACCTTCAGGTCAGTGGACAAACAGCTCTACCTACAGCACTACTGCCGTCCCCTAGGTTTGTTGTAATTAGTAATTTGCTAAAGTAGCTAAAATTCAGACTAGTTGCGGCAGAAATAGACTAGAGAGACTAATTTAAGATAAAGTCACATGAGAACAGGCTTCATGTAAAACGATGTTAGTGCAAGTGATTAGGCTACTCTCTACAGTGGCCATATTTAACATTTTGCTTTCAGCTAAGTTTTTAACACGTGCCTTATAAGAGAGTGTAGTAGTGTAGTGTGTTGTTTTGCATTTACTCAAAATCTTTTTTTTTTCATATTGTAATCCGTAATTATTAGCCTTATTTGATAATGTTTCAAACTATATCACTACGCAACAGAACATAAAAGAGGACATTTCAAGCAGCTTAGAGAGTGGCGTAAATGGGATAAAACTATAGCATGTGGCTTTACTGACCTTTTAAAGGCCATAAAAATCAGAACTGTGAAACTTTATGGATGAGAGGTGAAGTGCCTAAAAACCAGGGCCAGATGGCAATGAGTGAACAAAGCACATAACCCATAAGACCATTCAAAAAACTTCATCACTTAAGCTCTTGTTTTGCTTCATCCTCTTCCAAAGCTCATGTACGAGACAAATACATTTCTCTGGAGATTCACAAGTGTCAGCTGTTGATCTTGACCCTGCTTCTCTCTCTTTCAGCGTCTCTCTTTTCTCATTGACCTTTGACCTTAGCCTCAGCGTGGGTCTGTTTCGGTGCACCGCTCTGTAGACGGGAGGGGCACAGCTCTGTAGCTCCTTCTGTATAGCCGGGAGGGGCAACTCTGGCTTTGCTCCAAGTTGCCAGAGGCTTTTATCTCAGCGCTGTGCAATGGAAGACAGGTCCAAGGAGTTGGCAGTAACTCTCCCCAGGTGTTCCCCCAGTACAAAACAGCTTTTACTGTCCCAGCTGCTCGGGCTAAATCCCTGTCTGTCTGTCTATTGCTAAAAAACTGCTTGGTGACGCTTTGAGCTTGTTTTGTCTAATCCAAATTTTGTTAGGGGTCCCCTGCTTACATTGTTTATGCTTATAGTAAACAACAATAGCTATGTTTTTGCAGATAACTGTTGCAACAGGATTAATGCTGCAAATATCACTGGTACTACTTTTTGAGTGATTCAAGACTAACTTAGGATAGGATGTCCTAGGACACTGTTTAGACAGTTGAGACCAAGACCTATATGCCTCTTCTGTGTAAACATTAATAGAAATAACTGAGTATTTTTTGGCTTTCAATAGTTGGCATTGCATTTTATTCTGGTAAAAAATGAGAGTAGCATAAAAAAGTACAAAAAAGCAAATACTGCCAACACGCCTAACAAATGAACATACAACTCAAGCTACTATAGAAAGAAGCATGGCTTTTCTGTTACTGCCTGTTTTTACCTGGTACACTATTGTTTAAAATGTTGTAATGTAGAAAAAATACTTCACTTGTTGCATTGCAGAGGAATGAGGATTTTAATAGCACTGACCTTATATCCATGAATGCAAAGCTTTGGCTATGGAAGAGTGAACAATATCTCCATTTCCTATTTGTGCATGGACAAGTGTCTGTCTGACTTTGGAGACGGACAGCGTTCAAGCATCCACTCTTTGGTCTTAGGGCAACACTTGAGGTACAACTTGACTCAGGTTTAAATGTGTCCTTTTAGGTTACAATGATGTCAAATGTGTTGTGCTTTAATTTAACTTTTCAAATACATTGCAAACAAAGTTTTTGGTTACGTCTTTAAAGTAGCATTCCTGTGCAGAGGCACACTCCAGAGCCTCTCTCGACTGTCAAACCAAAGCTGTCCATTGATGAATAACTTACACAGTGAAAGTTTCAAGGACCCCCTCTTTGTTTCCCCAGAGACAAGCCTTAGCACATGGCTGTTTACACTGACTGAGCCCCATGTGAAGGATCCATACGTCTCTGTGTCTCTCTCTAACCCAGTGAGGCTGCAGTTCACACTCGCATTCTCCTGACAAGCAGCAGCATGCTTTGTGTCTCCTCCTGCTTCGTTCTCTATTCTGCTCAATGTATAGTGTCACCTGCCAAGACATTGCTCTGTTAACCAGATACATAACATGGCGAGCCTTTATTCAGTGTGGAAAAAATACCAAAAACATAGTATTTTCTATTTTCCCCTGTAGAATAGCAAAAATGTTGCTTACTATAATGGTCCATATTTGTGTTTCATAGCAGGCCTCCCTTTATCAAAGCCTTTATCAAAAAAACAACTTTGGTTCAGTAAAACGTGGTTCACCAATAAACTGACCAGTTGAGAATCACTGTTACAACTTTGTTATTGCTATGGCTGCACAATGACTATACAAATAATTGCCTATCCCAGGTTTAATCAAATCCAAACTCTAACATATGATATAAAATACTATGATGTATTTTCTGTCTTCCTGTGAGGTGTATTCTTTGGCTACAAGGCCCATATGAGACAGTGGTATTTTGATGTTGTGGTGTCCTGTACCAAACATAGCCAGGGAACACTTTGGTCTTCAGAAAGCATACTTTTTGCCAGTGTGGTTTTAAGGGAATGCTATTGTTTTGACAATTTTGTTTTCTTTCTACATTTTACAGTGTTGTTTAAGCTTATTTTAGATGTGAAGTTGTTCTGACACTTCTTGACTGGCTTTATGTGCCATGATTTTTAATATTGTAACACCTTTGTTTATAGTATTACTTTCTTAGCTGGGGCAAGGCATTCGAAGCCCATTTAACATTGTAAAAATGCATAAAATGAAGGCAAAATAATATGTTACAGGCTGGTACATATACTTCCTAATCATAATTCCTAAAAATAATGCCCGATAGCTTTTGTTGCATACACGTTGCCAAGTTGTTATATGTGCCTTGATATTACATGTTTGATATCCTCAGATCAACTCTAAGCCTTATAATAATAATTTACCAGCTAGTTTGTTGCATGATATTCCCCCTTAGGCATTCCCCAGACTGTTTAAGTGTATAGGACCAGAATGATTGTAATTTCAGGTCTGCTTTTATACCAAGCTTTCTTTATCATGGGAGCAAGATGAGACACGAAGCTTCTGCCAGGGTGCTTTTCAGTCACACCACGCTGTAGAAATTCTTGGTTTCAGTTGAAATAGCAGATTATATCTTGGGATTTCTGGCCCTAACGATGTGTTTTGTGGGTTTGCAGGGTGACATCCAGCAGCTTCTGATTGTGGCCGATCCCACCGCAGCCTACGACTACTGTGAGCACTACAGCCCTGACTGTGGCACTCCCCACGGCCGGAACGTGCAAGCCCAGGAACCTGAGGAGGTCAGCCAGTCAGACTCAGAGCGTCAACTTTAAGATTACAAGCTAACCTGCTCTAACCACTTTTGACTGACATGTTTTGTTTTATTGCCTTAGTTGTGCATTGTCTTTACTTGTTTAAAAGCTTGTAATGTATTGTGTCAAAGCAGACGTGTCTACAGTAGTTACAGTAATTTATTAGAGGTTGGAAAAAGGAGAAGTTGTGGCTTTGGCTTGCCAAAGCTTCTGTCTTGTTTGGTAAATTGCCTCTGGTTTACAGATCCACTGTGGCGTGTTGGCTAAGCTGCAGGCTTTAGATTTGAAATAAGTATGCCTCGGGTAAAGTTGTGCTTGTTTTAACAGCTCCCTACAGTGTAATTTGCACTCTTTAAGTTCATTATGACTTCACAAAGAAACAACTAGGTGCAAATCTGGAGGATTAGCTGGAGGTAGCATTATAGGTGTACAGTATTAGGCACAATCAGTGATACAGTATGTAAAAAAAAAGTAAAAAATAAAAAATAAAAATTACTTAAAGCAACAGAAATTCATTTTAAACAAACAGCTATTACAAGAGAAGATCTGGCAGAAATGTACATGTAAAAGGGCACAGTCTGATTGTTTTCTTGGCTCTATAATGCATTCATCACAATGATGCAAAACTGTCTGGAATAACTATAGTTATAAGCAATCACATGTAGCTGTTATTTAAAAAAAATCTCAAAACGCATTTAGGGACTGTTCACTTCAGTTGACTTTTTTCATACTGTATACTTGATGAAACTGATCATACTACTGCACACTAATGCCTACTTTAATCTAGACCTTCAAAACTACCTGGCTCAGACAATAAGTATGGCCTTGTTATTAGTACTAGTGGCCTCCTACAGATAACTGCTGTGTGGTATTTATAGGCATATTGTTACAGAGCATTAGCCTTTTTCTTCCCTGTCTCACACATTTTCAGTTCTAAGGATGCAAATTAACATGATACTTTTCTAGCAAAGTCTAAACTAAAACAGTCTCTGGAGTATACAACACTGTGTACCCACTGACCTGTTTTGCTGCTTTTAACTTCATTATTAGCCTTAACTTTAGGAGTTAGTTCTGCCAATAGATTAGGAAAATGCTTAGGATGAGTGGCTAAAACAACTGCAGCTCTGCAGTTTTCCTCTTAACATCACAACTATATTAAGTCATATGCTTTTTACATTGCTCTCTCTACATATTCAAGAGTAACTGCACACTGACCCATGTGACATCACTTAAACATGTCCATGTCTTTTAATAAGAGCCTTTAATGTGGCTGACATTGGAGGTCCTGAGGCGTATAATTTACATGCTTGTAGTGAGAAAGTTCCATTACGATATCCCTGAATGCAGCTGGTATTTTTGTCTCAGGTTTCTCTGTTGTTTTCTGGCTTTTATGAGCTTTTAAACATCCCATCTGTTTACGCTTGTAGGCCCAAACTCACAGCTTCAGGACATGTTTACATTAATAGTCACCAAAGCACTTTTGGTTTTAACCTGTGACAAATACCAGCACAATGAATACTTGTCGTAATGGATAATTATTTTGCTTTGTAACTGCCTTAACACTGAAATCTCAGGATGATATGTTTAATATCATCTTGCAGAAACTGCAGTGTGCATCCTTGACACTAATGCTTCTCTCTCCTCTCTCTGTGTTGGTCTGTACAGTACTTTACTGATGACTTAGATTACTCTCAGTACTATGATTACTCTGAGGGAACCACAGACACCATTCCCACTGATGTGTATCCAGAGCCTCAGGTAAATCAGAGCAGCAGATATGTGTTCACTGTAGTGTCTGGTTTGTCTTGTGTCTCAAAGTCTCTGTGTCTAATGTTGATGCTTACGTGCACAGCTGAGCAAGTCCTCCTTTAAATCAGATTGGTGTTTCCTAAATGACTCCTGTTTGAAACAGAGAGACGGTCAGTTTGTGCATGTAATCTGTGTTACAAGACTCCTTGCTTTTCTTACTGAGAGAATGCCGTCTGCTTTAAGAGGTTTTTGTATTCCAGCATACCTTTAAACTATTATTTACATTTTGACAAGTCAGCAGCATTGTATGACATTTTTACAGTAAAATCAAAGGACTTGTGATTCAGTAGCTTAAAGGTGCTGCTAGAGGCAAAGCCTCTGTGTCCTGTATATGATGTCCTTATTTTCTGTTTGTCATAGAAAGGCCCAGGTCTTGACTGTTGTGCAGCATATTATTTACTAAATGAACATCACTGATAGTCTTTTTACAGTCTTTGGTTACAAAGCCATAACATGATAGCAATCACCAGATACTAAAATAAAAGAGTCTGCACTCAGTCCAGGCCCAGGCCTTCAAATCATTTCCACTTATAAATGTTCTGTGTTTGTCTTGGTGCTTTTTGTTGCTGCAACCTTTTCCAGAGAAAGAAACGTAGTGTCTCCATGAAAAAGAAGAGGACCACAAAGTCCCTTAGTAAAACCAAGACAAAGCCTTTTAGGTTCTTGGCTGCCAAAAAATCACCAGCTAAAAAGTTTCCCGCTAAGAAGAAGCGACAGATGCCTGGTTACCAGGCCACAGCACCAGCTCGACCCAGAGGAAGTTTTAGGGTAAACGTTTAGAGAAAAGTCCAGTCCATCAAGATCTTCACACTCTTACTCTGAAAGGGAGATCTGTGATGGCAGATAGAGCGGCCCTAACATCTCGTGTAGAAGTAGCAGAGTCTATAGAGCCGACCTCATAACACCTGTTCTCTGCCTCTGAGTTAACGCTTGCTTTATTCTTCTGTCCTTTTCCAACATGACTCAGCTAAACAATGTAGAAGGAGGTTACAATACAGACAATGACTACGGGACGTTAGATGATACTCAAACTCAGTCTCCTTTTGCCACCAGTGGACCCTATGAGGTAATGTGCTTCATTCTTTCTACTTTCTACACAAATTGATTTGCTGTATCGGAATGTGAGCCAAGAAAAATACCTGGTATGAAACAATAAAGACACATACATTCAAATCAATGCTGTGTCTTTAAGGAGTTAGTAAATGGCAAGCCCCTCTCAGGTAGTGCCATTATAGAACATAGATTAGCAGCAGATATGCTGTTATAGGTCTGCTGTTCACCTCCAGAGGGACTGTGACCTAGGATCACTATAATCACTCACAGCCTCTAGGAACCTGCAGTGTAAACTACAGAGTTCAACAAATGGATGTGATTACAACAACATGTTTGAATAGATGAATCATTTGCGAATATGAAAGACTTCCAGTAATGTGTGTAATTACATCCTTTGCAAAGTCAAATCCAAATACTCACTGTCTAAAATTAAAGAAATACCCTACTGTATTAAATGTGATGTATTTATTGTGCCAAATACACAATGTGTAAAGCAAGCTCTAAAAATTCCTACATGTTGACAATCTTGATACATTTTGTGTATTTGCACAACCACAACCTGATCACATCTAATCTGATTATTGTCCAGTCAAAATGCTGTAAACTGTAGAACCACATTGTTATCTTCAGCCAAGTCATATCATGATATTGTACACATATAATGATTAAGTCTGAAGGCTGAAATAACAAATGGCTTGCTTTGTAGATTTTACTATGTTAAAATTTAAAACTTTTGGCAAAATGGCATCACCTTATTTATTGCTTACTCAAAAGTAGATATTTGAGTATATGGATTGCACAGCATTCAGTATTTGTAATGTCATATGTCTCGCCATTCAGGTCTTTTTATGACATGTAAATAAGATGTTGCCATTGCTATTAACTGAATATTCAGTCAATACTTTTTATTATTTTTCTACTGTATCTGCTCTCATAGCATACAAGTAGTCTAATGGCTTTAATGCTTAACTAACTCTGTTCCTTCATTGCTCACCTTCTTGGCTTGGATGACTTCTAAAGGCTGTGGAGGAGGAGGAGCTTGTTGGGGGTCTTGTGACCGAGGCCACTGCTCAGGAGCCCGCCGCTGTCCCAGAAACGGGGGGCAACGTGGACCCCGGGACAGATGCGTATGATTTTAAGGAGTATGACCTAAAGGAGTATGACTTGGGCGAGGTTGACAGCAAGGTTTATGATTACACCAGTTATGATGATTATGGCACAGCCCTGGCCAAACCCACACCGGCCCCCGACGATGAGGTGGGGCCCGGGGTGGCCGCTGAGACCGACATTTCTGAGAGCACCGTAAGTACTGCACCCTCAGCTGGTTGCCACATGGAGGATGTGTGCATGAGCAGCCTGTGCTATGGACTCTAATGGACTAACTAGAGTTTTAGTGCACGTCCTCATGGTTGGTTGCATGAAAAGTGCATCAATGGGTATTTAAGGGTGAAATAAACAGTCTTTAACACATACAACCAGTCCAGACATATGAATAACTGATTTAATGACTAATATTTGCATCTAGGTTGGATTTTTAAAACAAGGTAGCATGTTGTCTGCCCATAACATGAGATTACAGTGTTGCCTGAGTCGAAGTGAAGCAAATTGTTATACCTTTCTATGTCATTAGCACTAGCCTACTAGACAGAATAAAACACATTATCTAAATACACTCGCACTGATGCAGGGTTGCCAGATCTGACTGACAGTTTCCAGCCCAAACTGAACTTAAAACCCACTCAACAAAATTAAAACCAGCTCAAAACACAAATACTCAAAATGTTAGAACTGTTCTACTTTGTTTGCCATAAAATGAAAATACACTATTCTGTTTGCATTTTCTCCACAATATTTTCTAAAAACCCACAAATTATTATAAAAAGCAGCCCAAATTTGATGAAACAGCCCAATGCCATTTTTTTCCAGCCCAAGGTGTTCAAAGGAAGCCCAATTGGGCAGAAACCAGCCCAATATGGCAACACTGCATTGATGTAGACTAGGCTAGCTGCTGACACTTTTGGTTTAGCACTACAGCAGTCATGTCTGCCACCTTTTGCAAAAACATACACACATATACAGTATACAGTATGATATTTGATCTCACAAATAGGTTTTAGCAATTTTAGCTTGTTTGTTTTACATGATTGTTAAGTTGCACAGTGAACACTGTAGGGCTTATCATACCTGTCTTGGTTATTTTGTTTCTCAATCACATTTTGTTAGCATTATTTTGATTGTCCACCACTTTAGTTGAAGCATGTAAATAATGCACATGTTTTTCACACTAACACGCTGCCTGTTATATCACTCTGTTTCTCTTTTATACTTTCTGTCTTCGTACTTAGGTTGCACTAGAATGAAGTTGATGGAGTAAAAGTGAAAAAATCACTAAAAACACTTGATTACATAGCCATCGTTCTTCTTCATGACTTTTCATTTGCCTGTGTACTGGAGCTGCTGTGTGAAGAGTGTCACCTCTGTGCATATTTGTGCCTGCAGGTCGCTGGGGTCGAAGGAGCCTTTGGCCAGAAGGGAGAGAAGGGCGAACCCGCTGTTATTGAACCTGTAAGAGCCTCAAAGTTTAAGTTGCCTTTTATAGTGATAGCCCTGAATTCAGTTCATTTTATAGCTTCACTTTTGGCTTATCTTTAAAGCCTTTTTTAATAATGTAATTCTCTCCTCATGAGCTCAAATCATATAACATGTTTGTTTTTAAAGGGCATGCTGATTGAAGGACCACCCGGACCTCCTGGCCCAGCTGTGAGTACAAAGAGAAACCGGTTTGAAGGATTTCTTGTTTTGTTTTTTTATTAGAATTATTAGATAATAAAATATTCTTTTTTTTTAGGGTCTCCCAGGTCCCTCAGGCCTTCAGGGACCTCCAGGCCCTTCTGGAGATCCCGGTGACAGGGTAAGTTCATCTAAGGTTTCACTCCTTGTGTTAGTGCCATCGGTATTGTTCACAGCGGCCAAATACAATAACTTTTGCATTGAAAACTATTTGTACAATATTGAAAAGGTGATATTCAAGTAGAGAGGTGCCAGTTAAATTTAATTTCAGTCTTGTTTTGCAATGTAATAAATATACACAATACACCCAAAGGTATACCGCAATAAAACAGCATTTCATTTAGCTGTAATTGTCATGCTGCTGGTGTCTTTACACATTGATTATTTTGGTCAAACTTGTGAAGGTTATTGAGAAATGTTAACCCAAACATACATGGGGCTTTGTGGAAAAGGATGTTGGTTTTGGAGAGAGGACAGTAGTGGGCTCACAGATGGACAAGCTTAGTCTGTGTGTTTCTTACTGCTGCTAGAGCTGTGCAGGAGGAGAGTATGGTAATCAAAATAACAGCACAACTTCAATATTTACTGCCTGCAAGTGTGTGTGGTATGAGAAGGTGCTGGTTCTGTTTGTGTTTCCATTGAAATTAATGCCACAGTTAATACACAGCTCATGTTAGGGCCTCATAACAAGAACATGTTTTTCAGGTGGGCAAGTCAAGTACATGGCAAGTTTACATAAAATATACCAAATCTTTAAAAATAATATATTAGTAAGGGTGTATATATCACTATAAACCACCGATGACTTTTGACTTCCAGTAAGTAGAAGTTACCAATAGACATTTTATATACTGTATTTATGTACGCACTATGTTATTACCAATTGCATCTTCTTGAATTGTGACATTATTATTTACTAATGAAAAAAAAGATTACATTAAAAAACATGTCTAATCCCATCTGCAAAAACATACTCTAGTACAAAATTTAATTGGCTTTCTCAAAATTATGATTTATTAAGGAAAGCGCCTTGTTTAAATTATCAAACAGGTTAACAGTTCCCATTCATTCTCTATGTCTGGGCTGATAAGACTGCATTTATTAACAGTGATTTATTTTACTGTGTGCTTGTGTCATCTCTCCTTCTCAGGGTCCTCCTGGTCGTGCCGGTCTGCCCGGTGCTGACGGTTTGCCAGGACCTCCCGGTACAATGCTGATGTTGCCAGTGAGTGTTTGATGCTATGGGACAAAGGATCTTGGTTTAGATATATCCCATACGGGGCTTGACATTTATTTTTTTGTTTAGTGGCCTTTATTGCTAATTTTTGTCAAAAGTTACTAGCCAAATTGTGTTTTTATTAGCCACAGTTAGTTAAGTTTTTTTGTGCAATATATTTTATAGTATAAGCTTAAAGAATGTGTTTTTCATGTATGAGCAGGGAATGATCAAATATTTAAAAAGGTGTATCTAGAGGCAGAATAAATTATATTGCTGTGCCTGTGGTGTCACATCTTTTAAAACATTATTTCGTTGAAATTATATTTTTCTTTCTTTAATCATGATGAATGAATTTGTATGAAATGGTGTACACTGAAGCAGAGCAACATAAATTCAGGCTTAACCTCTAAAGTTAAAATTTAGGGGCATAAAATCAAACCGGCCAAAGTGGCAGTGGGAGTATTGGTGTCACTAGCCAAAACTAAAATCTAACCGGATTTGGCTGGTTGGCTAGTGTTAATGTCAAGCCCTAATCCCATACTGTAAGATTGTTGATTGTTTATTGTTTAATGCCCCTCATTAACCTAAAATTATGTACAGTATAATCAGCATTTTAATTTACTCATATCTGTTTTAATGTTTAGATTTGTGTATTGTAATGTATTGGTCTGAAATGTGATAGGCCTACAGAAATAATTATGATTTCCTTTTGGCCTTGTCTCACTCAGTAACATTGAATAACTGTGCTTCTGTGTATTGTCCAGTTCCGTTTCGGTGGTGATGGTGAGAAAGGTCCCGTAGTTTCTGCTCAAGAAGCCCAAGCTCAGGCCATCTTGTCCCAGGCCAGGGTAAGTAAACCAAACCAAAACTAAGTCACAGGGAACTTCACAAGATCCACACCCCCGTCCTGCTTTTCTGTTCATCCTCACAGCTGTAGTGGGGATCTGACTGCATTTTGGTGAGGCGGGGGCAGTGTTTTTGCACTGCATTTCGTTGGCCTTGCAAAGACTAAATGGAGACATGCCAAGCCACAACATAAAACGGGCTCACTTCGAACAGATGCACACACAAGAGACACTGTTAAAAATACTTAGAGGCTTGTGACCTGCGGGTGGCCTGGACCAACAGGTGGAGGTCTGAGGGGATAGGGCCACTGAACATGGGCTGGTTTGGGACAAAAAGCTAGTACTGTTGTGTTACTGTCCCAAAATCATGTCCGATAGGTGACAAGTAATTTAAGGTTGTTACGTGCAAGTAATTGTCTGTAAACATAAGATAAAGTTAATAGATTTTTTACATTAAAAAAGCGGTAGTACTTTGTAGTGGTGGACATTTTGTCTGATACAGTGCTTTGTAGTGGTTTTGCTATGACAGTTGTTGTGGCAATGCAGTTTATTGTGTACAATGTTAGTGCATGGATAATGGATTGTAAAATAGCAAAGTAATAAGTTAGACCTATTTTTTTGCCACTATGCATGCATGTGCAGAAAAATCCACCTTAGGATACAAGTTATTAGTACCAGTCAGGCCCACTGACAGGTTTGCTGGGGCCCTGGACAAGAAGGCTTCATATGGGCCCATTATAATAGAAAATATAAATGGGAACCATTTCTGGGACCCTCTGACCCTGAGGCCCTGGATAACAAACCCCCTTGCCCCACCTGTCGATGGGCCTGGTACCAGTTACCACTATACCGCTTGATAGCATGGACGTGATTCGATACTGTATTAACTTTTTGCACATATATGTGTTTTAATTTATACTATTGATAAATGTGTGTAAACATATTCATAAATAGGTTTCTTACTTTTTAAAAAAAAGATTGTTCCTTGAAATGAATTTTGTATATAAAATAAACCTTGTCTGCATGAATGACATCAACACCAGTGCACTATGGGATGTGACGTGTAATAAAAGTACAGTAACACTGCTTATATAAAATGTCAGTATAGATAGACAGTAAAGGCCTAACTTTTGACAAGGAGAAGAATCTGATGTAGTTTTTTGTGTGGGTCTGGTTTGCAGCTGGCAATGAGGGGACCCCCGGGGCCAATGGGTTTGACAGGAAGATCAGGACCAGTGGTGAGTGCTTTACTCCTCATTTCCTCAATAATACAATAATAATGTGCCTTTTTACTGCTAATTGAAACAGACTGGTGGATATTGTACAAAACAGGATTTTGTTTTTTAAACACTTCTGCAACGTTTTTCCCACGCATGCCTAATCCTCTTATTTGGCCAAATTTATTAGATGCACTTGAGTATTCACTGTAAATATGCTCATGCACAATATTTTAAGTCACAATCTTTTAGCTGTTCAATCAATTAATAGTTAAATACAGGTTTGTTCTGATTGGTTGTTGCGTCACCGCTGGGTAGCTAAGTGGCCTCCTTGTTACTGTTTTGGTGCACACAGCTGCCAAGAAAATATCATCCCCTTATTGCCTCCCCCCTCTCCAATCTCCAAGGCTTGTAGATACATGACCCACTATTTATCTTCAGAAAAGAGCCTTCCACAAGAAATTTTTGTTAAATCTATGGCTTATGTATATGACTTGTTGAACTAAATGGTATTGCCACAACTAGGCATTGAAAATCATCCTTCAAGTGCTAATCTTTCAACCACATATCCATATATATAACCACAAGTTTTAGATCAATATGCAATCCAGAAATATCTATCCTAAAAAAATAAATGTGCCATGAATAAGCAGATTAAAATATTAAATATAGTATTTGTTTATCTCAGATTTCAAGTGTTTCTTTGGTTATCTTGAGGGGATTACTGCTCCCATTTGTAATCCCCTCTAGATGAACTCTACTGTAAAGGACAATGAGCATTGTCAGCTAAACATCGCCATCTGCTGTCACATTTACAACATTACACCACTGTAGCTTCCATAAATGAATGCATAGCTGAATAAACAAGTCTCTGTTCCCTTTTTCTTAGGGTCTTCCCGGTTCTGGTGGACTTAAAGGAGAAAGTGGAGACCCTGGTCCACAGGTGAGTGCAGAATCAATGTGACAAGCCACATCCAAACCTTAATATTTGTACTAGGGATATCTATAATAAGAAAGTAGCCTCTTTATCTGTTTTGTGATTTGTGCACTTATCTAGACATATCTATCTTGAGCCAGTTACTTACAAGTACAAGTAAACACGACATGTATGCCTTTGGTTCTATGGACATTTTCAATACTGACATTTTATTAAAAAGTGCTTGAATTGATAATTATCCCTTTACTTGTGTGTTTTTAAAAGTAAGAAAATATATCAATATATCTAAAGGTAGGTAAAGGTGTGGCGGGTCAGTGGTCAGTAATCTCTCTCTGTCTCTGCGCAGGGTCCTCGTGGGATCCAAGGGCCTGCGGGACCGCCTGGCAAAGCTGGAAAGCGGGTGAGTAAACCCTCTGACCTCCAGGCTAAAAGTGTGTACCCGCAGCTCTAGGTTTTTGTTGCTAAGTTTGTGTTGCTGTGTGTGGTTGTTTGCACTTCACTGGTGGCCGTGACTCAAGTGCTGAGTGAGAAGCTTATTTAGCAGCCCAACAAACAATTAATTGAAATGTGCTTAAAGGCTTGTCTCTGCAGTCCTCGGATCAATGACCAGGAGCTTAATCTGTCTGAAAATGCCCAAATGAGAAATCTGATGATGGCTTTTGGCTGGAGGTAGTGTCATTGTGCAGTCAGTCCACAAGGCCAAACGTCATGACCCTGAATGGTTACGAAAGGACAAAAAAACAAGCTTTAGTGAATCAGCAAGAAGAAGCAAAAAGCAGCATGATATTGAAAACAAAGTTAAAACTTGTTTGTATGTTTTTTTACTTTTTTTTTTTTTATTAATCCAATCCACTTTATTTATGTAGCACATTTTATAAACCAGGTCAGTTTCTAAAGTGCTGACAGTTATAATATTTGTATCCAAAACTGACCCCAAAAAACCTAGCTATATTTTAATATCATATTTAGAGCGCCCTGTAAAACCATATAAAGATTTACTATTGGTCCAAAATCCTGGAGTGATATCTGTGGACAAGCAAGATTAACACTACAAAGGCTTTGCATGGCTGCCCACATTACCAGTGATGTTTTTGTGCATTTTCAAAAGTATTTCAATGCCTTCCATTTCACATTATTTGCATAAGACAAAAAAAAAGTTTTATGTGTTATTGATACTCTATTTTCTATCCTTAATTTCTGCATACTGATGATTTAGTGAACATATCTTAGAGGTATGTTTGCCATAAGCTTATACTAAATATCCTAAATCTGCATAACACTCCATCTCATACATTATATTTGTTATTATCTAGGGCCGTGCCGGAGCTGATGGAGCTCGTGGAATGCCTGGAGAGCCAGGAGGCAAGGTAAAAATGACTTACACTTCTTTTCATGCGCCTAGGAAAAAAATGTGAATATTATTAGTATTGTTTTAAAGTTATAATGTGGCATTGTTGATATCTGATCTGTCTGTGATTGCAGGGTGACCGTGGCTTTGATGGACTCCCTGGTCTGCCAGGTGAAAAGGGACACAGGGTGAGTACAGTGTCATAAATGCCACCAAATTGTAAGATAAGTTCAAACTAATATTCCTATACTACAAATTTAAACTTATATGAAAACATGAAAGGGCTATATAAACAAAAAATATTGTTAGGCCTCACTAAATACTTCTCTGACATGTTTCAAAACAAAATGTATTATTACTATTTGAGGTTTTCAGCACTTCAGGATTTTGGCAAAGGTTACCGAGTTTGTTCTGCATTTTGCAGAGTGTCAAGGCCATAATGCTATCTGTTATACTTTGCTGGAAAGTCTCATGAATAAAATATACTATGTAAGTTGTAAGCCATTGTTTTTGTAATATACGAAAACACACAACACCATAAAATCCATCAAATACCATCAGATATATTTTAAGAGTATGATGCTAACTGTTGAATTACTTACCGTATACAATTAAGAGAAACCCATTTAAAAGAAACGGTAGTAGGTTACATAAGTTGTCATGAGAATACATATATGTAAACAAAACTCAGTACAGATGGTATAATTGACACTTTTGTACTGACATCCTTTGACACATTTTTCAGGGAGAGATGGGACCTCCAGGACCAGCAGGAGCCCCAGGAGAAGACGGACAGAGAGTAAGTCTATCCATTTTTACCTACCATCTATACTGGTGTTAGAAAACAGACATGGGCTCATTTGTAGTACTAGTAGTAGTATCAGAAGTATCAGCTGCGGTCCATGTAGCTGTTAGCCCGAGGCAGTGACAGCTGAGGGCGGAGCCTGTGATCTATGGCGCAGAGTTTATGTGTAACCTTTCCTCCCAGTGAAATAACCACTTACCCATTTACCTTTAGGCTTTAACAATGTTTTAAGGTGTGCCTAACATCATAAGTAATCATTTTAAAAAAGTTTACCCTATTCACTTTGTCTTTTTCCTTCCTTCAGGGTGAAGATGGAGAGATCGGGCCCAGGGGATTAGCTGGCGAGAGTGTAAGGATTATCTGTTGTCCCAAACATGCAACAAGATCCTCTCTTACATTTGCTTTGTACCGAGGTCCTCCCAGCAGGGGACAGGATTTCCCCATTGAAAGTTATACGCTCAATCATGGCTTACTTTTGTCTGCAGGGTCCTAGGGGTTTGTTGGGACCACGTGGACCTCCCGGACCACCTGGAGCCCCTGTATGTACTTCCTTCTTCACTATCTCTTCATCTGATGTGACTTCCTGTTAAAGAAAATCTATTACTATTTTGTGACTTGTTGTTCACAGGGTGTCGCTGGAGTGGATGGGCCTCATGGTCCTAAAGGAAACATGGTACGAACTAAACCCACACTTCACAAAATCATAGCAGAAATATGGTATTTTGGTATTTCGCATGTACAGAGAAGCAATGCATTTAGATTATATTAGGAATTATAGCCAGGAGTCTCTATACCCAGGGTAAACACTACATTTAGGACAATTTTCTTGAATATGGAGCAGAGTTTTGTAAGAGATACTTCTGTCTGTCTATATCCCTGCATTTCTAATCAATGCATGTTTACAGCAGTAGCTCAGTAATTCCTTTATATTCTACCATTTATCTTCTTTGTGGAAGGGCTGGGGCCATCCTAGCTTATCTATGCATTGGTTTGGGAAGACCCTTAACAATTATTTATTAGTTAATTGAAGAACTAAAATGGGCTACAGTAGTTTTAATTGAAATAATATTTTGCCCAAATAATTTCTACGCAATTCATTATGCATCTAGCTAAAAATAGACTAAAAAATTTGCTAAAAGTCAGTGTCTTAGCCTCTTTGCTATAGTATTTTACCTTTACAAATGCAGAATGCTGAAGCCCTCTGTTGTTTATTGTCCTGCATCTCAAGCAGCATCAATCACTGTGGCTGGGTGTGGTCAAAAGTCGGCTTTTATTGTGGCAATAAAAACATCCTTCTGGTGACGACAGCTTTGATATCAATACACATAGAACATAGAGATTCAAACCACTAGAGGTCAGAAGACACAGGCTTTGTAAGAAGGATTTATTTTCACATAAGTCCTTTATAATTGGCTGCCAGTAGATTGAATGAATTCCTTTGGGTGTAACAAGATGACAATGGTTAAAGTACATCATAGCATTTCTCACAGACAGTCTAGAGAAACATTGGTTGGTGAACTGTTTGTCTTGACATCCTTTATTTTTTTTATAGGGACCACAAGGTGAACCAGGCCCACCCGGACAGCAAGGAATTCCAGGAACACAGGTGAAAAAATCAATAAAATCCGACCACACCAACATGTAGCATACAGTATATGCCTTTGGAAAACTCTATGTGATGAGAAGCCTCTAACACAGATCTCTTTGTTCCTGTTTGTATCTCCACAAATCCTCTGAGACTGAGCAGAGATTGACTTTCTGTCGGCGTAACCTCAGGGATGCTTTTGATGAATACATTACACAGATGAACAACAACTACACACACTCTTCAGTGTTGTTTATGCTCGATGTAGTAATGCAAAGTTTCAATTGCCGTAACATTAACATCTATTTTCTTATCATCTTACAGACTTTTACTCTGATTCATTTCCCTAGGTGGTCTATAAATACCAGAAACGCACACATTTTTCCCCCCTAACATTTTTCCTTTGGTTTATCTTGGGAATGGGGACCGATGTGGATCAGTCCATTTGAAAGCATCCCATTCATGATGCTGGAATTTCTGCTGAGCTGCCACACCTGTTTAAGCATGCTCTAGTAGTAGCTCAAATTACACATACATTTAAAACTGGTAACACTTCAGTGCGCATTTTTGCCAAATATTAACTTGATGCTAATCTCTGTAGCCTGCTACCACACAAGCAGCTTCCTCTCCTGTTCGTCTGTCTGTTTGAGATTATTTTATGTCGCTGTTGCAACAAAGTGTAATTATATTCGTTCATCTCTCTCATATAGGGTCTTCCCGGTCCTCAAGGCCCCATCGGACCACCTGGTGAAAAAGTAGGTTTATTATACGCTTTGTAATGTTTGCATGAAATTGTATGTTATCATTTTTAAAAGTATTACTATAAGATTATATATGGGTGACTTCAAAACATGGCTGACATATGTATAAAAGGTATGTAGACATTTGAAGTACAAGAATTCATATTGTGTGAGAGAGAGAGAGTAGGAAGCTGAATGACAAATAGCATAGTGTTTAAAGCAGCATTGACTTTTTTATTAGTTTCAGAAGCACAGGTGCTCCGTGTGAACTCTGTTTGACATTTAACCTTTTGCCTTTTCCTTTCACTTTACAGGGACCTTCGGGCAGATCCGGGTTGCCTGGTTTACCTGGAGCTGATGGTCCTCCTGTGAGTGAACTTTTTGACCTGTCTGCACACTTACAGTCATTTAGTCTACGACAGGAAGTTTGTCTAGGAAGAAGGAAGTGATGCAGCCAGTAATAAAGCTGGAAATCTTCATTGTTCTGACTTGCAGAGGTGGTCATGTTGAATATTTAGCTTATTGAGCTTAACATAATCTAAAAACAAATTCTATAGTTAGCAGTAGTACATTAATATTTGACTTTCATTTACATGTTTTTGTAAATTGCTCATTTATAAAGCAATATATTTAGTTAACAATAGATTAACTGATAACATATACATTCGCCATATTAAAATATTATGATCTAATGTTATGTAAAGTCTATGTAAAACCAATTTAAGTAATAATCAATTAAACAAGCAATTTCACTGCATAATCGACATTTGGGCCATTAAGCAATTAGCCTCCGTGTAATTTAAATATATAATGTAGGCTTTTGTACATATTGCTTATTTGTCATCTAAACTTTAGGGCTGGGTACCATTCAGATTTTGTCAATACCAGAACTTAAATAATACCTGGCTTTCAATACTGATACCAGAGCGATACTTTTTCTAATTCATCTTCTACAATCATTAAACACAACAATAAATAGAGACCACTTTTTGGAGCACAATTCGTAGCTGTAAGTTTAAACTAGTAGTTTGTATGATTTATTCTGTGTGATTTATTTGATTCATACATGCAAAGGAACATGAAAGGAAATTTGGTATTGAATAAAAAGCAATTTCAATACCAGTAGTATTGTAACTTTTCTTTCAATACTACAAAGGTATCATTTAACCGTACCCAGCCCTACTAAACCTTGACCCATAAATGTGAGTTTTAAGTCTTGAAACACAGTAATAAAACAAATACTGTTGTTTTATTGGCAACTAAATCTAAAACTGGTGTAATTTCAGAAAAAAAAAGTCTGGTAACTGCATAGCCCTTCATATTACAAACATCCAGCTTTCAGAGTACTACAAAGCAATCCCCAATGCTTCCTTGTAATTGTCATTCAGTGCCATGTGCCATAGCAGAGCGAGGAGAAGTATAAGTTCAGGTGTCAGGCAGCGTTAAGTCGGCCCCAGGCTCCACAGTTCAGTGATTTACAGGCTCCTGCCACAGCCTCGCACCTCAGATTGGACCTGCCAGGTGTTCACAGCTGCAGGATACCGGCAGTCGGCTTTAAGTAGTGTGGTGTGTGTATGGGCCTGTCCATCTCCATCAAGACACTCTTACCTACCCCCATACCACTGGATATTAAAACTATACATTTGGAGATTGAAAATTATCTCATCAAGTGGATTATTTTGAGTAGACACCATACTAATGTGTCAATCTTTTCTTGTTATAGGGCCATCCTGGAAAAGAGGGTCCACCTGGAGAGAAGGGAGGCCAAGTATGTGCAATCTCGAAGTCAAACTGTCACTGGTGCAGAAAATAAAATGAGAAAATTATGAATTATTTTACCAAGAATTTTCTTTTGTCTTTAGGGTCCTTCTGGTCCTCAGGGTCCTATTGGTTATCCTGGCCCTCGTGGTGTTAAGGTAATGCAATGATGAGAAATTTGACTTGTAAATTTGTGTCCACTTTTACACATTGTGTAACTGTTTTTCTGTCCAACAGGGAGCTGATGGTGTCCGTGGTCTGAAGGGTTCAAAGGGAGAGAAGGTAAGAACAAACTGTCCAGAAAAATACAACTCAAATAGGACAGACATTGATGAGAAATGTGCTTTGAAAATATCTGCCACCTGTTGATGCTAAACGACAAAGACGTTTTTGACAAGCTGTTTTCCATTTTACTTACCGATCTTTGTTTGGCCTTGTTCGCATCAAAATGAACAGAAACTTTCAAACTAAAATGAAAAAAACACTTGACTTTTTTCATTAAACTTCAATTCAACACTTCTATCAAAAAAGGACAACTGTATTTGATTTAAATGCCATCAAAACTATGCATGACTTTACTTTACCTTGTCACAAAGTTGGGAGGGTTACATCAACTTTTGGACATATGTATTCTCATCACAGCTTTACTTTTTGTTGTGTGGCTGTTTACCTGTCACAAAACCTTTGTTGCACCTCCTTTATATTGTATTGACAGCACCACAGGTATACAGGGGTCATCTGATAGCCAACTTCAAAAGAAATACTTTTTTTCTCCCAAAGTGGTCACTTGCTCTCTTGTCAAATGCATTGCTGACACACTCGAGACTTTTGTCGCCCATTCGTCTCAAGCATTTAAAAAAAAAATCTGTTGAATTCAAACTAAACCACATTTTTTTTAAATATGCATGACGTTTATTTAAGATCGATACAGTTACAGCTTGTCTATGAAACCTTTATTATGTGACTGTGGGCTGTTGTTTCTCGGTGCGGTGACAGCTATTCAGTTTTTTATTGAATAATTTATAGGGAAAAGAATCTGAAGCTCGAACCTTGGAGGAGAGAAGGGCTTTGTTATGAATAAAGTATGCTGGAGTATGCGTGAGAATGTGCATGTGTGCGGTCGCTGTGATGTGAGGTGAAAAGACACGCTGCATAATGCATCGGATTGGGACAAAAAAATGAAAAAAAAAAAAAAAAAAAACATGAACAGGTGACAGACGAAGAAAAAGAAGTGTCCCAGGAAGTTTAGACAAGTGCTCTTTGACTTATGTGGTCTATAATTGAGTTTTTAATCCATTTTATTCTTGAAATTAATATAATTCTATATTTTCTTTAGCCATTCTTCAGTATATAAAATTATTTAAAACATACATGCTCTATAACCCTGATGGCAGCTTAAGTGCAGTTCCAGGTCTTGGCCACCACGGGGCAGCATCAAACCTAAAATGCACATACAGGCCATTACAAAAGAAGATGTACATTTAGCAGCATTAGCCTAAATATGCTAATTACGTTCACTTACTGATTTAAATAAACTTTAATGTGTTTTGCAGTAAATTAGTACAGCACTACTACAAAACTGGGAAATAAACTGGACATGTTAATACTACTGCTACTTTGACAATTTTAACCAGATTTAATCAACAAAAAATGTATTATTTTAGGGTGAAGATGGTTTCCCAGGTTTTAAGGGAGACATGGGCATCAAAGGAGACCGGGTAAGCATCGAAATAATTTACACCAAGTACCTTATTGTAAGTATTTTAGTCTTAATGTTACTGTTGTGGTTTTTAGGGTGAGCTTGGTTTACCTGGCTCGCGTGGAGAGGACGGTCCTGAGGGTCCCAAAGGCCGAGCTGGACCCAACGGAGAGTCAGGTCCTCTTGGTCCCGCTGGAGAGAAGGTAACAGCAACTCTAAAATTGAACTTAAGACTTTTTTTTTTATGTGATCCTGCCTAATATTTATGATTGCCTTCTACCAGGGTAAACTTGGTGTCCCAGGATTGCCAGGTTATCCAGGAAGACAAGGACCTAAGGTAATATTGAAGTGCCACTCTTACTGCTTAACAATGTTTATGCAGTATTTTATTTTATATAAACAGTCCTGAATTATCTCATAGCTTTGTTGATATATTGTACAATAGCCCAGTCCATTATTTGAATTCTTGTTCCCTGATTGCAATGCCATAACCGTTCTGTAGTTCAGCACAAAAGTGGCACAAAATGACACTTGACTTTTGGTCGCATCAATGGTCATTCAGTACTGGAGCATCGCAATGTTTGAGTCATCAGCTGAGGTCAAAAACCGAGTTCATGGTTTGAAAATGATTTTGAAACCAGAAGTACTGTGCCGTTTTAGACCATAACTTATATAAAACTTTGAAGGGCAGTAACAGAGTCTTTGTGGGAACATCAGGGCACAGCCAAGCCAAATTTTCACTTTGATTTTTTTTATCTGCATCAATATAAAAGGTCAAAATCACCCAGCTATTGAACATTATTGTGCACAGCATAGCATTAAGTTAAGTTTCTTATACATCTACATTTAGTTTAGAAGCAAAGTGACAAATATTGCACATATTATGGTTACATTAGTATAGTCTTCAGTTCATTTTAAAACCTTGCAACTTTTCCCTACTGGGGTTGCTACAGTTAATCCTCTGCTTCATAGAGTGCTTGTGATTCATTTACCATAGATTAGTCCTTCCTTACGCAACCCTCTCCACTTATCCTGGCTTGGGGCAGGCACAAAACATACACTTGTGACCCCTTATGGCTGAATTTGTTGATTTTAGGAATATAAGTGTGCAATATAGAAGCATTTATTTGGAAATGGTGTATCTACAGAATTAACACTGCTGTCTGAATGAAATATCTCTGTTTTTAGTTCTTGGGCAATGCCCTGGATATAAAGCTGGTTCATTTTAATTCATACTGCATTGTTTGAGTCTCCTTCACCATATCTCCCTTTTCCTATTAACAGGGCTCCAGTGGGTTTCCAGGCTTCCCAGGAGCCAATGGAGAGAAAGGCGCCAGGGTAAGAAGACATGCACGCACACATACTGAATACACACTTGCTGTTTGCATATGAAAATCACCACATATCGCTGCATAAAGGAAAATTGATTGGTATTATAAAGGCATCTGTATGGTGACTTGGCACAGAAAATAACCGCCGCAAAAATCAATGTTGGGACAGAACAAAAGATATGGAAACAATTGTGCTTTCATTGAGCCTGTCTTCCATCTCAGGGGCTTGAGAAAGTAGCATTCATGCATTTATGGGCAATACTGATAAAAAGCCCAGGTACAATTCAAACCAGCTCCAGTTTGAGACCCTGAATAAAACTTATCTTAGTCATTGTAGTCACTGAGAGTGTATTAATTTCTAATGATCTTATTTCTATAAAGGACTGAAGATGAATAAGCTTTGCTGTGACTTTGGAATTTATTATCTCACTTATTGTAAGGCCATCTGCCAAACACTAGATAGATAGATATTTTTTTCCCTAAACTCTAATTCTGGACACTAAGCCAGGAAGTCGTTTAACAGCTGTTGTAGAAATATTTGAAGTGCAGTTATTGGCAGGCTGCCTTTGATGCTGTATTAAGCCAAAGAATAGAGAGAAACAAAGGGACTTTAACTAATCCCGCTAAGGACGTGTTGAACAAAGTTACATGCTGTTTACATGAGGCTTATGGGAATTAAAGCACTCATTTTGACAACCAGAAAATAGCAGACAATAATATGTTTGATGTGATGAATGACTAAGATGATGTGATGAATGACTAAGATTTATAATTATATATGAGCTAATAGTTTTATTTTCTAACAGGGAATTGCAGGAAAACCTGGTCCTAGAGGCCAAAGAGGTCCAACGGTATGTGCTTTTGGTGATAAATTTTTACCATTTTGGAGATATAACTTAACTGAATACTTGACTATTTACATTTGTATCTCTGTGCAGGGTCCTCGTGGTGCCAGAGGAGCCAGGGGTCCCACAGGGAAACCAGGACCTAAGGTAGATTCATTGTAACTTGTATAGGTCATAATTTTACTCTTTTATAGTGTGAGTGCAATTGGATAGCCATACCAATTAGGAAACACAGAGCAATAGCAACGTGCACGGAATAAACTCTCACTGAACTGATACAAATTGTAAAACATACAACCAATAAGCAAAGTAAAATAGCATTGCATAAAGCCAGCCCCACATAAAGCAAGGTTGGTTTTAGTTCGGTTTAGGGCTGCTCGATTATGGAAAAATTTATAATCATGATTATTTGGGTCAAAATTGGAATCACAATTATATAAAATTATTATTTATGTACTTACAAAATAATAACCTTGTTAGGAAGAGTAGTTTTATAATTTTCATGTGTTTTAATTGAGTCATAGAGCATAGAACAAGACTTCGTTCGGGACAAAGTCAAGCGTGCATCTAGCTTTGACAGCACTGAAGTCCATATATACTGTAGCCAAGCATGCACGTCATTCGGAGTCCAATTAATTGAATTGTTGTTGTTTTTTTAAATAGAATTTGTAATCATTGGAAGCCAAAATTGTCATTCGATTAATTTCACAGCCCTAGTTTGGTTGAAATATGTTTCTATCTGGAGAGGTTTAAGACCCACTTTACTCACTAAGAAGGCTAATGCTAAATATGAATGAGCAGTGTAAAATAATGTAACAATAATAAGTAATTTACTAATTTAACTTGTACATAACTGATGGTGATGGCTATTTGTTTTGCAGGGAACAGCAGGCAACGACGGCCCTCCTGGTCCACCCGGAGAGAGGGTAGGTCCAAAACACATCGACAAACAGACTCGACTTTAACAGCTTTCACTATTTGGATACAAACAAGGTTTACTCAGCACTTATTTTGTAGTGTCCTTGCATTATCAATTGGGCGTAATGTTATTCCCTATTCCCTGCTTTAATGCTTTGTTAGACTTATTCATGTACGATCTAACAGCACTATATCGAGTTTGTTTGTTGTGGAATTGCCCGACAGGTGTAACCTTGAGCAGGCATAAACATAATAAATAGGATGATTTCAGCTCTGCAGCGTTCCCCAAAGTAAAGCAAATTGTCCAATCTAGATTCATAGCCGTGTGTGTAAAACAATGAGTCCGCGCTGCACGGCTAAACAAGTGGCATAGTCACTAATCTCTTCTGCTGCTGCTTCACAGTAAAAGCCTTCCAGCAGAGTCACCTTATTTCACTGTTTTCATTAAAGTGAGTTAGGGCTATGCTGGAGTTTCACAGATATTTTGCCACATTCATAACGCACCGTGTAATAAAGTGTGAAGTTATTTTTCAAGGGCTTTTTGTCAGATATGTATTAGTAAAGCAAGGTATTTGTCTGTTTATTTGGCCTTCTTAATTTAAGCAAATAGTCTCCTTAGGTATTATCCCATCTACATATTTGGAACTCATGCAATATTTAAAGCCACTTCTAAATATTACGAGTTATAACAGTAATAGCATTTTACTTTGTGACTATTTAAACTTCGAGTTTATATTTTCTATGCTGCTTTAGTGGTCTCACTGCTTTCCATTCACTCTACTGGCAAAAAGGCATTTGCTTACTAGTTTCAATTAATTGTATATATTTTATAGACAAAACTTGACTTTACCGTGACCTCGATAACAGACAACCTACAACACTTTGTCTCAAACCCTAACCAGGAAAGCTATTAACTGTACCAACTTTAAATGTTTTTTTTGCCAGTTTGAAACTTGACTATTGACAGTGTTGCAGCATAGCATCTAACTAAATCTCCTTCAGATGACTGTACTCTGCATCTTCAAATCTTTACAAAACAAATCATTATTGAATCTTGTTGCCCAAATCCCATCATAAAATTGACCCTTCTTGCTCCAAACAAGTCCATCACTGAGATGGATGTGATATAATTGTAATAACACTGCTTGACTTCTGTAGTTTGTAAATGAAGGCAGTTTGTCCAAAAGGCTTTGTGCCACTTGGCTGTTCTCTCTTTAATGACACTGTGATACTCCGAGAGCTAATCAGAGCATACGGCCTATGACCTGCTGTGCTATTGTAATAAATAGACTGAAATAGCTTTTTGGACTGTGATAACTTTCTGTTTTGTTTACTTTGTATTAGGGCTGTTCCATATTAGGAAAATATGCAGTATGCTTTTACTGTGTTGAATGTTGCAGTAGTTATATGACAGGAGATATGTGGATACCTTACGTTACAGCTTAGGTAATTTATAAAAAGATTCAAGACTCAGTGGTCAAGACTTGAGATAAGCAAAAACCAATTTGAAATCCAGGACTGAATCAGGATTAAATCCTTCTTTCTTTGCTGATTGCAGGGACCTCAAGGACCTCAGGGACCAGTGGGTTTCCCCGGACCAAAGGGACCACCTGTGAGTATTTGCCTTTTGCTATGCACTAGATACCACTGTCCAAAGTCAGTCTACCCTTTCTTCACGTTGTCTGACTTGCAAATTAGGCTGGTTTGCAAACATTATAAGTCACAATTGATTTAATTTGAGGGGTTCATGGGGTGTGGTAAACCATAGTAAAATCCCTAATTCTGTGCAGGGGTCATTAGTCTGATTGTTATCGAAGCAGAGCCTATTTTCTCACTCTCCAGCTCTCGGCAGGAGACAAGTGGTAATTTCCACCTATCGATTCAGGGTTGGATTCATAGCTGGCTCTTAGCTCTCACTCACTGATGTTGTTTTCTCAGTGGAAAATATACATCCTGTTATTTCTTCATTTATGGTCCACTTGACTTGATCTAAAATACTGTATTGGGCGAAATGTCACAAATTGCAGTGGTAGAATAACAATTATACAATGAAAACGTTAAATGATGCATGAGGCTACGCAGTTAGTGAGTGGCTTGTGTTTTTACTCAACAGGGACCACCAGGAAAGGATGGGCTGCCCGGACACCCTGGACAGCGAGGAGAAACAGTAAGTACATTTTAACAAAATGAGCCTAAACGCATTGTACAGCATGTTTTGTGTAATGCGTAACCTTTGAAGAGGCTTGCATCTCATACCATACCACTCCAGTGACAGCTAGGCTTTGGGCTTCACTACATCCATTCATTTTAGTGAATTAGTTACAGCAAGAAGGTTGTGGGTTTGATTCCAAGATTGGGTGTGTACCATGCTCTGCTCGTGCTTGGGTGGGTTTGCTGAGGGGAGTCTCTGGTTTCCCTTATCCAGGAACTACATGGCTCAACAAGTTGAATTTAAGACTTTTTTTAGACCCATTTCATAAGCCCGCAGCACACAAAAAGCTGAGTCATAAATGTGGCCGTGTCGTTTAATTATGACTACTGGCAACAGTGAGTGTTGCAAAGACTTTTTTCCTTGGCAAGAAGAAATCTGAGCTCTTGTATTGGCAATGGTAATACACCTTTGAGAATTTAAGTAGGTATTTTAGGATAAGCTGTGAACACAGGGAGTTACATTAAACGTACATAACATATTTAAGACCTAGTACTTTGCATTTGAGCAAATTTAACACTTTTTAAATTCAGATTTTTAAATTTAAGACTTTTTTAGGCTTTTAAGACCCAGCAGAAACCCTGTCTATCAACCTAAAATATGCCCAAAAGGCTAAGCCTTCAGCTTGGTACTCCTGAGCAGGATCCTGGCTTAAGATCTGGAGAAGCGTCTCTGGGCACTGCTCTTTGGTCAGGGATGGATGGGTTAATAAATACGGAAAACATGACATTAAAGTCTACCATAACCTTAAATACTACTAAACAGGGTCCATCATCAGATTTACTCTTTTAATTTATAATAACAAAAGCACTATAGAAAGTCATCTGCCATTTAAAACGATTAGCGAAATAGATCCTTTGTCCTGAATTGTTCCCTTGTCATTACTTATAACACATTTGGTCCTCTAAATCACCCGGCTTCACTTTAAACTGCCCTGCTTTTATCAGTAGCATTATTGTATACGCCGGATTACAACCAGTGATAAAATATCTCAGTGGGGTGCCAAACGGGTCGACGCGAATCGTAAACTAAACTGTGAAGACAAAGCCCCCGGTGCTATCTGAGCGTGTCATCTTCACCCACCCCACACTAAACTCTGTCAGACATAATCTACATGGCTCAGGCCCTAGCTCCCAGTGATGGATACCAGGCAGAGGCTGAAGCATCCATTTTGTCTGATGTTTTTTTTTTTTTTTTTTTTTTTTTTTTAGCAGGATATAAACACTGGGAGGTGGCTGAACTGTTTTTATACGGCAGCAGGTCACAAGTAAAAGACTATGATGATAAATTTTGATGCCCTTCTCACTTGGTGTTTATTCATTTATTGTATTGAGATCATTGTATATTAATTTCTATTGCTTATTTTATGGTAGACTGATGTTTTGACAAATGCTTTGGGTGGATATTATTAGGATATACCATCTTTACAATGCTTTACAATATGGTAGAAAAGTTATTTTTTTCAGCTGTTCAATTCATTCAATTTATTTTAATTGTGGTGATTATGATTATGGGATATTATGAGACACTGTATTTTGGTTAACTTTAGGCCACCCACAATCATCACAATCAAATAAGACTTACAATGCTTCACTATGTGTGTACTGAATCTATATAATTCATACTTACTACTACTACTACTACTAACTCTGAATTGAACTACTGAAATAAATTGACTTTTTCACCACATGCCAATTCACAGATATGCACCTATACACTATATTTGGATGAACCACTTTTTTGTACCTCTAGATGTCTCACTTTGATCCCCAAAATTGATATTATCAGCTATAAGGTTTTGCCTCTGAAATTATTATCCTAAATTGCATGCACTGCCCTTTCAGAGCTCACATTTGCTCTAACAGCCAGCATAATGGTTAGTGGAGGAAACACTTTTGCACCAAATAGCTCTGAAATAGCTTCACTCAATTTGTCCCAAAGTTACACTGATGCATATATTCAGTAACCCTGGGGGACTCCCGATTTATTTGACAGTAAAAAAAAAAAAAAAACTTCAAATTGATCCCGTCTAGTGGCGAGCCCTTACTCTTAGCTTTGATTCCTTTGTACTTGGTATGCATCGGCGCACCTTGGTTTGACGAGCCCCAGAGGGCAATAAATTCTACTAAAAGCTTGACAGATCATCGCCTGTATCATTAAAGCTTCCCTTTCCGCCTGTCTCTTTCCTATAGATAACAGAGCACACATGAGTGCCTCCCCGCAATCCTAGCAACAACGATACAGTCTTCATTTGGCTCTGTTTATAGCCGCAGATTTATTTGCTGATGAACGGGCTCCACAAGCGTCACGATATGAGAATTGATCAGAGCAATAAACACGCTCGTAGGCTTACAGGGGCGTAGAAAGGTGCATTCGAGGAAGCAGAAATAAAGATTTTAGTTGTCTGAGTCAGGGCTTGATGCTGTAACCGCATGGCCTCGGGGTTTCCGCTGAATTATACATTGGTATAAATCACAACACATAGTAATCAATACGGCTGGGGTGTACATTCGGCTATAAGTGGCTACTAAAGACCTGGATTTGAGAAGTGTGCATAACATTGTCACATTAATTAGCAAATGAGAAATGGTTTCTTCCCACAGCCATCAAATTTCTAAATAGTTAACAGACAAACAAATAATGCACTAGCCCTGAGATATAGCACTAGTACATAGACTCCCTTTATTCATTCATTTATTTTCTACTTTTTATACCAGTGGTTCTCAACCTTTTTTGTCTTGTCTTGAGTATCCCCTCACTCAGGTTCGTTTTTCAAAAAGTGGTCATAGAAAACATCTGTTTATTAGTACAAAAATAAAATTCAAGATAAAAAAAGTCTTTAAAATAACAATAAATATATAAAAAAATAAAAACATAATATAAACCTCTATTACAGTGAATGATTTTACTATATATTTCATGTTCAAAATGAAAACAAATGATCTTAAAAATGATTCAGAAATTATCATCATCCAAATACCTCTGCTTTGAAACAAGCTACAGTACAGCTATTCAAATAATATTTTTAGTAGTTTCACCTCCTTTTAATCAATTATTTTCAATCAATCATCAATGAGACACTTGTGTATGTTTGGTTTTCAAAAGTTTTTATAGTTTAATATGAAAAGATCGCCAATATTTTCTTAAATATTTATTAAATAATGAAATAATTACCTTTAGGTGTCCAGGTATTCATGGTTGGAAAACACTGGCTTATACTACCGTTATGGGTCATGGGGGCCAGAGTTTGTCCTATCAGGCTGCTTTGGGTGTGAGGTGGGGTACTGCCTCGGACACTTGTTACCTTATTGCAGGGCTAACATTTAAAGGCAGACACTGGCATTTACTTAACATTTACTCTCATACATATTCACTATGAACAATTTTAGATGTACAACAACCCTATAAATACTTTTTTTTAACATAAAAATTTAAAACATTTAAACATAAAAATTAAATCAGCATTTAGTTGAGCCCCCTTGTGCAAAAATAAGAGCCTCTAGATGACTCCTATAGGCTCTGACAAGTGTCTGGATTCTGGATGGAGGTGTTTTTGACCATTTCTCTTTACAAAACATCTTCAGTTCAGTTAGATTTGATGGCGTCTGAGCATGGACAGCCCTCTTTAAATCCACCCATAGATTTTCAATGATATTCAAGTCTGGGGACTGTGATGGCCACTCCATAACATTATACTTCATTCTCTGCAGGAATGCCTTTGTGGATTTTGAGCTGTGTTTTGGGTCATTGTCTGCTGGAATACCCAAACCCGGCGTAACTTCAGCTTTGTGACTGATGCTTGAACATTGTCTTAAAGAATCTGTTGACATTTTATTGGAATCCATCCAATTCTTAAGTTTAACAAGGGCCCATGTTCCTGAACTTGCCACACTGCCCCACAGCATGATGGGACCTCCACCAAAATTTGAATTTGAGCGTTCCTCCTATAATGATGTGTTCTTCTGTCACCATGCATAATACTTCTTGTTATGACCAGATAACTCTATTTTTGTCTCATCAGTCCACACCACGTTATTCCAAAAGGAATCTGTCTTGTCTAAATTAGCTTTTACCTGCTTTAAGCAACTGTTTGTGGTGTGGCAGCACCCTCCCATACAGCTGGTCTTTGTGCAAAGTGCTCTGAATTTTTGACCCATGTACAGAAACATCTGCAGCAGGATGATGGTGTAGGTCTTTGGAGGTGATCTGTGGGTTGTCTTTAACCATTCTCACCATTCCTTGCTGGTGTCTCTCTGGTATTTGTCTTGGCCTGCCACATCTGGCCTTAACATCACCTTTGCCTGTGTCCTTCCATTTCATGATTACCGCCTTAAATACCTTTTCTCATTATTGAATGCACCTGTCTATGAAGTGCAAGGCTTAACTAACTAATCTAACAAGTCATTTTGAGAAGTCACATGCATTCAAATGATAAAACTTATAAGGGTGCCCAAATATTTGCATGGACATTTCTTTCATATTTCATTTAATTTCATACACCTAAATACTGCTACACTAAAACTGTTGTTAGGAAAACACTTGAGAACTCTGAAAGTATTTGATAGTAATTTTACAAGCATTTTACTCTCTTCCTCATCTCAGTCGTCTTTGTGGTGTGTATTTCTGCACTACACTTTAGCTACTGCAGTATGAAGACTTCAGTAATACAGAGAGCTGTTCTTAGATCCACAAAGGCTTCCTCTGTTTCTGTTTTAGTTTTAGTGTCTGTGTTTGAGGAAGGGAACATATCTTTTTCAGCTAAGTCATATCCGCAGGGCTTTCACGACTGTGTAGATGAAAATTCGGCAACAAGTTCTGTAGAATTACTTGGCTTATAACTTTTTACTTTTGTATTTTAAGGATGAAGTACTTGTATTGTGTTGTTTATGTAAAGATCTGTAATCCTCTTTCAGGGTTTCCAAGGAAAGACTGGTCCACCTGGTCCAGGAGGTGTTGTCGGGCCGCAGGTAAGAAATGTGTTTTTAATGAGTACAAGCATTAAAATTGTAAGTAAATGCAGAGAAATCTCCAAAACTTAAAGTAACGCTATGCACCTGTTTGGACCTTAAAATAATGTTTAGAAAATTATTTTAGTGGTAACTCTTTACGGTATGAACTTCCCCTCTCCCCAACCACTTTGTCATTAATTTAGTTAATTTCTCACAAAACTACAAACCACAAACTCTGACATCCATTACTTTTACTCTCTTTACTCTGTTGTATAAATAAGTCTGTTAGCTTGTCAACAAATGCCTATAGAGACACAACACAGAGCTAAAGTTGCATTGTGTTGCTTTAAATTTATATTTGGTTAGCTCTTTTCTCTTACACTGACATTGAACTAAATAAAATTCTAATTATGTTATGTTATTCTAGGGACCTACTGGAGAGACCGGTCCTGTTGGTGAAAGAGGTCACCCTGGACCCCCGGGACCACCAGGAGAGCAAGGTCTACCAGGAGCTGGAGGCAAAGAGGGCGCCAAGGTACAAAATACTTACAAATGACATTTAAGAGCCCAAGAAGAATTGGATATCACGGTCCCTGTTGTTGCACACATTCAATTTTCACACACACACATTGATTTCTCAGGACAAGTCTCGGTTCAAAACAGATTTAGAAAGTAATTTGTTTAAAAGATGGAGATGTGAGTCGGCCTGAGTGCAATTTAAATGGTGGATAGAGAGATTATAGAAGTTGACTACAAATTGAATTTATGCAGCGCCAATTATAGTACATGATTTAATAGTGCTGAACGAGGCGGGGGCATTCACAAGCAGTTACTTTTCTGCAGAGCGCACACACACACGATCAAAACTACTCAAATACAGAAATATTTTTGAGGTCATAAATTTACCCAGAACACTGTACAAAAGCTAAAAACACAAAGTTACTTAACAAGCTTTTGACCACAGAGGAGATGATACAGTAGCTGAGATTCGGGCAGCGCCTGGCTAAATTCCTTCCCACAGTCCTCTCCGGTCGCCAATTGAGTGCCCATTAGGAAGAGACAGCAGCCATTCTGTAGAAGTATGGGCTGCTCCAAAGCAACCCTCTGACTTCCCTGCACCTCCTTCCCCCAATGCTTTCATTTTCTCCCATCTTCTCCAAGCAGACAGTTTAATCAAGACCGTCAGCTAAGCGCAAACCTTCGCCACTCAGAGCCCCACACTGTCTCCACCCGCTCCTCTCTGCCCTGTGTACATCAGTATGCCAGGGACACTTTACTTTTGCGGAGGGCTTGGCAGTGGAGCCCAAATCCTCTTACGGCTCTCAAGCAAGCCCCGCTCTTTTCTGCCTCCTGTTTGCAGATAAAGTCAGGCTGCCAATAAAAGAGAAGAAAACAAAGACACAAGTAACTTTTTCTTAAGTAAAATGCCCTTGTTTGGAAATGTGCTTTAACAAATAAATCACTGAATGGCCGCTCTTGTGACTCTCGACACTATTGCTTTCTGTTAGATAAAAAAGTTTTGTCTCTAGATAAGGCTAAAAGAAAAGTGAATTGGTAATGGTGGAGGTTGGCGTTAAAAAAGTGTTAAAAGGCCTTTATATATGGTCAAGGTTGTGACATTGTTAATTAATCTAATCAAAACACTAAAATTAACTGCAGCTAATAGGTGGAAGCTACTAAATACATTTTAATTCAATTTATTAAGCAAACTATACTTTCTCAAGCACGTACAGCCTATTTAATCTAATCCTCTAATTCCAAAATTATTTAATATACAGTATGTGCATTTCCAATATGAAAAAAGGCTAGTTCATAGATTATTTGCATATTTTCACACTAACATTATCTGCTTATTCCCATACCCTTCATTAAAACGGTCAGCAGCAACACATATCATCATCATCTATTTAGCTTCCAGTAGAACATGTGGTGCAGCTATGGCCACTTGGGTCATCAATAATAAAAGCTTAGATTAATATGAACAAAGTATACTCACACTAAATTCAAATGGTAATGCTTTTTATTCTTGAAGTCTTTGCTGAATTATGTTTACTAATCCCAGTGTGTAGTTTGAATTACTAATATGACATGATGAGGGAGAAGACAGTACTGGGCAAATGTTTTAGCTGTGAAAAATGCTATTTACAAAGAGTGTTAATTTAATTTTGGTCACTGCTTAAATCCAGGAGTGTTTTAAGAACTTCTGAACCATTTTAGGACATGAACCTAAGATACTAACTTTACTTACTAAAAGACGAAATGACAAAGTGACAAAGTTTTAGTAGATTTTTTACCATTGTAAAATATAGGGATGTTAGGATTAAGCAATTTTACCATTATTTGTGATTAGAAATGTCACAGTAGAATAATTGTAAGTATTTTAGACAATAAGTTTTTTTCTCCATTCCTTAGTACATGTTTATAAGGTCTTTTAAGGTAATCAATAAAATTAAAAAGAAGTTAAAAATGCCAGAGACTCTGTCAGGTAGGTGGACAATTGAGGAAACAATAAATTCATTAAAAGTTTGGTTAAAAGCGTGAATCAGGAATTTTTTAAAAAACACGCTCAGTGTTTGTTTTTGTGATGTTAATAATCATGACAATCGTAAAATTGCTATATTTCATCTCACAATAATGGTGACACCAAAACTTGACATTGTGACATCCCTAGTGAGATATAAGGGTTTACCTCCGAACTAGTCTGAGTCCAGGTCTGGGCACTATTTCTTTACCCTTGCAAGAAAGGCCCAGTGCCTTGGCAGAGGTGTAAGCTTTAGTTTGTTTTTAGTTTATCTCTTTCTTTTATCTTAGTACATTGATGCATCTTTCTTTGTTCGTTGCCTTTCTTAAAAATCAGCCTGGGACTTGTATTCGATATTATTAAGTAATATTTTTCTTGGTTTTTCTGGTATTTTGTATTCACCACTATAACACCTGCATCTTCTTGTTCACAGGGAGACCCAGGCCCTCAGGGATCCCCCGGTAAAGACGGCCCCCCTGGTCTCAGAGGCTTCCCCGGAGAGCGAGGTTTACCAGGAGCCCCGGTAAGCACTGCACAGCCCACCTGCGCCTAATCATCACGGCTTCTTTTTACATGTGTTTGTTAGTAGAAAGTGACAGAACAATGGCACATAACAAATGAACCCACGTCTATCCAAAGCTATTCACTTCATTAGAGCCACCGGGCCAAGAATTCACTCTTAGCAATCAATCCGTAGCAAAGGAAATCCAACGCGACGGCTTACAAATGAACAGGCGTGCTTGGGCATTGCTCCGCTGGCAGTGACACTACTGTTTTAACAGCCGCAATGCATCATGGTCCTAATATAAAAGAAGAGAACTGTTTGTTAGGGGTCTCTTTTAAGACTTTTAAAGGTGTAAATCAAAGACTATTTTTACATATACTCTTAAAGCAAGCCAAAAAACACTGCTTATTGTGTTTCCCCTGTATTCATTATTAACTTAAGTAATTATTAATGGTGAATGTTGACTATTAGTCTGAGGTTTTGGAAAATGGATGATGTTCAGGAAGAGGAAGTGTTGTGCCGTTTGCATTTCCAAGGTCAGTCCGACTCTCCAGGCCGCCTGCATGCCTGATTGTTTTCTGCCATTGTGATTTACTCCAGCACAGCCCCAGCCAGCAGAGAGACTCATTATCTATACTGCAATGTTTTCTTTGGGAGACCTCTAGGAAGCGGCTCTCTGACACAAAGCAAGAAACATAGGGGGAATGCAACATACTATGTGTCATGTGTAAAATGACAATGTATATCATCAAGGAATCAATCCACAAAGCGGCTTTCATCTTTTCTACACACTTTCCACGTGAAGGACAGCTATAGTATAACAGCCCTATGTCCGATGTATTGTCGAAATTGAGTGAAATGTCCCATACAACAATAAGAAGACATTGTTTAGCTTCTCATACCAATTCTTCTTTATTTTCCCTTAGGGTCCTGCAGGTCTAAAAGGAGGAGAAGGTCCCCAAGGTCCACCTGGCCCTGTGGTAAGTACTCAGTCAATTTAGTTCAGGCACCACAGAGTTTTTTGCATAGATTTAAAAGGCCTACATATTGACAGCCAGGGGTGTAACATTGTTAATCAATCCAATTAAAACACTCAGTTGTTCTAAAATGGCAGCTACTTTATTACTTTTTTAATAAATTGATTAAACAAGTTTGCTAAGCTTATCCCATTCTCAAGAGATGGAAATGCTTGATCTTACGGCTCTACATAGACACTTAAAATCAGGAAGTGCTCCTGTGTGTTTCTAAAGCCTATATACACCATCCTCTGACTCATTCAGAAAATTTCAGAGCTTAAATTGCTGTCACTACAAAGCAGTCAGCTCATTTATCTGTTAGCATCATGTTGCTAATAGCCATGCTAAATAGCCATTTTATGCTATTTATAGTCCCCACTGTCACCAGTAGGGGGTGACAGACACCTAATCCAAAGTGTTCTCTGCAATGTTGAAGTCCTCCTCCCAAAACAGATGTTTTACATATACATTAAGTTATAAAACATGAAATACTAATGCAAAAGTGTCCAAAACTATTTCAGAAAGCCTGAAAAAAGCATAATATGGGACCTTCAAATAAATGGAAAAAAATTTTTTTTCACTAGTTCAATTCAAAAAGTAAAACAAATTCAATGCTTATGTTATTAATACAGAAATGTTGGCCTTCTAAAAAGTATCTACAGTATGAACCAAAGAGGGCAGGCACTTCTTGAAACATAACAGGAATTTCAGTCAAAACGAGAGAGAACAACTTTTGCAAGCCAGTGTAATTAGACCATTAGTGTTAAGTTATTATTGCCTACTCTTTTCGACGGGGATCAGCAGATTGGTGTCATCCTGCTGCACACAGAGATTTGTCACTGGAGCATTCAAGTGCTGCAATAGCTCACTATCAAAGATGTTTGCTTCACTGCTTTATTGTACACTGATATAAACAAACAAGGCTTACAAAATCACACGGCAAGCACATCACCATCCAATATGGTGACTCACAGCCTTGAGTCAGAAGCTTTCATCAGACTCCATAGATTTGGCCACCTTTTATTAAGGGGCTATGTCTACGTTTTTCATATCCCTATGTTTTATAGTTTTTTTCACAGCCATAGTGTCATTCTTCATTATGGGTTATGGATTTATGTGAGTTGAGTTCTTGTATTTGAGTCCTATTACAGAAAACACATTTTCTGCATAAGACGCTGGAAGAAGTAGTAAGACGGCTGCTTCCTGTCGGCAGATAATACCAGCTGCTTTTAAGTGGCTGTGCTGCTATATTAGATCTTAAAAGCCACCTGTTTCTGTGTGTTCTTGCTGTTTTCCCAGTATTCCTCTTAGAAAGGGCTTGTGTGCTGATCCATTAGCAGTGCAGCTCAGCCGGGTCTTGCTTTGTAGATGTCTTAATGGGAATGGTTGTTGTTAAGCATACACAACAGGCAAACCATTTATACGATATGTCTTATATCTTCTGCTGAAAGAAAGCTTTTTCCCTGAATCTAATACTTTCTCTCATTCGCTCCTGTTTACTTTAATACCTGTAGGGCTCTCCTGGTGAAAGAGGTAGCGCTGGCCAGGCCGGTCCAATTGGTCTGTCCGGTCGACCTGGTCCTCAAGGTCCTCCGGGTCCTGCTGGAGAGAAGGGTGCACCTGTGAGTAGTTTTTCTTCAGACAGAAAACCTAATAATGTTGCCCTTGATCTAATGTTTCTATTTTAAAACTTAAGTAAAATAAATGCGTCTGTGCTTTCAGGGAGAGAAAGGACCTCAGGGTCCAGCTGGTCGCGATGGAGTCCAGGGTCCAGTTGGTCTGCCCGGGCCTGCTGGACCCCAGGGTCCACCTGGAGAGGATGGTGACAAGGTAAATTACCTGCAACTGTAAAACACGTGTTTGCACTTTTCATACATGGCTATATTGGGATACTGTCAAGACTTGATCAGATTACTCATTAATCTATAGCCCATTTAATCATGGCCATTTATCATCGGTACATAGTTATTCATGTTTTTGGTCTCTGTATCGTGTACCAGTACCGCCTTGATTATGTATTGCCGAGCTGACCCTTTTACAGGTTTTCTAACTCCCTTCTTATAGGAATGGTACTTTTTAGTTGAAGGTGTGGTGCAACAATTTTGTAAATATCCATAAACAGGATGGCTATTATTTCTCTTTGCATTGTAATAATTACTATGTTTTAATTAACATATGAATTAACATTGTTGCTGTGTTTCTCTTCAGGGAGAGGTTGGCGAGCCTGGCCAGAAGGGAAGCAAAGCTGATAAAGGAGAGCAGGTAAACACACACACAAAACATTTACCACCAAAGTTCAGTGTAAATCACATTTTTATTGCACCACAATGCAGCCGTTTTGGGATGTTTTTGCCACCAACCTGTTCTTGTTGTATTTTAGGGTCCTCCTGGTCCACCCGGTCTCCAAGGTCCCATTGGTGCCCCCGGCCCTGCAGTAAGTGTCTCTTGTATCCCGCATCAATAAAACTGGACTGCGCCGATTGATCATAAACCGAGATGAAAAACTAAAAGCAAGAGAAGCTTACCACCAAGTGCTTTCTAAAAAGACTGGGAAGATGACGCAAACCTAATTTTCTTTGAATAATGTTTTACTGTTTAATCGCATATAGTTTGTCAGGTGTACTGACTAGACAGAAACATAAGTCCTAAATAGTCCTAAACAACAAAAACTGCAATGCAAATGAATTGTGCCTGTTTTTAGGGAGGTGATGGAGAGCCTGGGCCCAGAGGTCAGCAGGGTATGTTCGGACAGAAGGGAGATGAAGGATCCAGAGGTTTCCCCGGCCCCCCTGGTCCCATTGGCCTGCAGGTCAGTGTTCCTATATACGCATACACAAGTTACTATGCAATATATAATAAAACCTATGATGAGTCTGTCACTCAACAATATACTCACATTGAAATGCAGCAGTTCAGAAGTGAAATAGCATAAGTGCACCAACCTTGAGCCAATGAATACCAACAATGCTGCTTTATTTTTCTATAGGAGAAATACATAAGCTGAAACACACTTAAGGATCTGTTTCTCTGATTTAAGAACAGCCACACAATTAACAATACTAGCTGTGTACTTTGTAAACTTAAAGTTCAGTAAATTCAGCCATAAAGATAGAGCAAGGTGTTGTTATAAATGTGATTCAGCCTTCATGTGAAGATCCTAAGTTCCCAAGAAGCTTTTATTGTACACAGTCTGATTGTTATGCCTGTGCTGTGTGCTGGTAATACAGCGGCTTTCACAGCAGATGGAGTTTTGAGGCGTAGACAAACCCAGAGCTTTACGAGCAACAGACAATTTTTTGGCAAGGAACCAAGTAACACAGGAAAGGACGGCATCTCGTAAATCTAAGGCATCACTACAACTCATTTGATAAGCTTATGACTTGTGTTCTTGTTTTTGGCCTTGTCAGATCCTAAAATTATTTTAGGGGTGTACATGTCTCTTATTAGTATAACCATGTGTGTTACTGGAAAGACAGACTTCAGTAATAGTGTTTGAGATGAAACTTAAATAGATTTAGTGGTTAAAACTAAGAGATCATGTTATTATGCTCTTACAGCTCTTGGTCTTTAGCATGTTAATGTAGCACTGATATCTAACTAATCTGGATTCAAAATACCGTGTCCATGTGAGGTGTACATACAGTAGCTGTGAGCAAGTGAAGTATGAATATATTCACATATCACTCACCACAAATGCATCACCTCACCATTTTAACCATATAGCATTGCACCAGGGTTGCACAATATTAGAAAAACCTGCAATATGCAATAGCAGTATGTTGAATATGGTGATAACAATATGATCTATGATCTTGGTAATATTTGGATTCCCTCAATAAAGGGATTTATTACACATAGACATTGTGAAAGTTCAATTTTAATTTTACGAAGCGATACCGGGCTCTGGACTTGCAGGCTTTATCAAAACCAAGTCTAAACCAGAAGTAAATCAGCTCTAAACTAGGCTCAACCTAGGTCTAAACCAAGACATCCGGTCTAAACCAGATCTTAACCAGGTCTAAACCAGGAATAAAGCAGGTCTAAACTAAGAATTAATCAGGTCTAAACTATGTCTAAACCAAGACACCAGGACTAAACCAGGAGTAAATCAGGGCTAAACCAGGTCTAAACAAGGAATAAATCTTGTCTAAACCAGGGATAAATCGGGTCTAAACTAGGTCTAAACCAAGACACCAGGATTAAACCAAGACTAAATCAGGTTTAAATCAGGTCTAAACAAGGAATAAATCACGTCCAAACTAGGTCCAAACCAAGGCACCAGGACTAGTTCAGGTCAAAACCAGGTCTAAAGCAGGAATAAATCATGTCTAAAGAAGGTCCAAACCAAGACACCAGGACTAAACCAGAAATAAATCAGGTCTAAACTATGTCTAAACCAAGACACCAGGACTAAACCAAGACAAAACCAGAAATAAATCAGGTCTAAACTAGGTCCAAACAAAACAAAGTGTAAACCAAGACACCAGGACTAAATCAGGTCTAAACCAGATCTAATTCGGGAATAAATCAGGTCCAAACCAGGTCTAAACGAAGACACAGGACTAAACCAGGTCTAAACCAGGACTACATAAGGACAGTGCAAATTCAGACTATAACAGTATTTGCAGTACAGATATTGCATTTGCTGACATTGCGATTAAAATAACCTCCGATATTGCATATTCAGTGGGGCAACATATAAGGCTTGCCACCTTTATGCAGCAACAGTGTGCCCATGAACCAATCAACATTTTAACTAGGCCTAATGGTGTTTTGTTGCCTGCTAATTATCTAATAAGGAGGGCCCTTTCTGCACAGTAGCCCATTTGTTGACAATTATGTGTTTTATCAGTAATCAGCTTCCCCTAAGTCAAACATGTTGAGAGAGAGTTGGGTCATTGTCTTGATGAAATTACATAGACTGCCGCTCATCATCCCAAGGTGCTATCCCATCTCGGCAGGATAGTGTTGGATGGGCTTTTAATTGGGTGTAATTCACTTCCCATTGCGATTCCATTAATTGTGTGGACCGACCCGCTCCAGATAGTCAGTTCGTCATTGAGCACATTCACCACGGCACATAATTAGCAGCAGCGCTAACGATCTTAGACTGGAGGAGACCTTTACACAGATGAGATTTCTCAGCAAGGGTGGAAACGGCGGGTGAAATGCAAAAACACACAGGGAAAATGCTGACAAATGGGGGGCAGTAGCACTAGGGCTACACAATTTATGGCAATTTTATCACAACACTGATGATGGATATCTATAGCACAGGAAAACAAAATGTATCACAGTATTATTTTTTTTTTTTCAGTTAAATAATTGTATGGTTAGACTAGAGCCTCAAATCAGACTGTGCTGAGACAAAGGTTTTAAAAGTCCTGATTTTATTAAGGCAGAAGAAGGTTTAGACCTGGTTTAGTCCTAGTTCAGCCCTGGTTAGTCCTGTTATAGCAGTGGTTTAGTCCTAGTTTAGATCTTTTTCAGTCCTGGTTTAGTTCTGGTTTAGTCATGGTTTTAGTCCTGGATTAAGTTTGGTTTAGATCTGTTTTAGATCTGATCTAGTCCTGGTTTAGTCATGGTGTAGGCCTTGTTTCGTCCTGGTCTAGTCCTGGTTTAGTCCTAGTTTAGTCATTATTTAGTCCAGGTTTAGACCTTGTTTAATCCTGGTTTAGTTCTCGTTTAGTCCTAGTTTATACCTAGTTTAGTCCTGGTTTAGACCTCATTTAATTCTGGTTTAGTCCTAGATCAGTTCTGGTTTTGTCCTGATTCAGTAGTTGTTTGGTTCTGGTTTAGTTCTAGTGTAGTCCTGGCATAGTCCTGGTTCAGTCATGGTTTAGACTTCATTTAGTTCCTGTTTAGATCTAGTCCTAGTTTAGTCCTAGTTTGGTCCGAGTTTAGACCTGGTTTAGTCCTGGTTTAAACCTGTTTAAGTCCTGGTTTAGACCTTGTTTAGAGCTGGTTAAATGTTTGTTTTAACTTATCCTCATTTTTATCAGGCCGTTGTATTCCTTCATAAAATAAATCTGAATTGAAATTTTGATATGTTAAAAATGGTATCCAAATATTGCTGGTCATTATTATTATTGTGATATCTAACACAGCTGTCACATTTTGCTTATTCTTCTAACACTGTGCAGCTCTTATTAGCACACAAGTGCTTGAGTAGAGGCTTTCTTTCTCTCTTTGCTGTTGGCTCAGGCACATGTACACGAATTAATTTTTTGATCTCTCTGCTCACAACCTTACACCTTACACTGATGACAAACCGCTGCTGAATTTTGAACAGCTACACACCGAAAGAAGAGCAGCGGCTTACAGTGGTTTAATCAGAACAATTACAAATGTCTGAGTTCAAACACGTGTTCATAGTCTTCGACACATTACGCATTGCACATTTGCTAAGGTGCATGCATAAAAGTGTGTCATTTAGTTAAAATATGTGTCAAAGTTGCTTTTTGTCATACCAAAAAGTAAAGTTTCACTGTTCTCTATCCTTACAATACAAAATAGGGGTTATTCAAAAAAAGAATAATGAATCAAGGAATAAATGGCTTAGCGTGGGTTGACTTCCATTAGCTAAATGCCAAAAAAAAAAATCTAGATTCAGAAATATTATTTGCACGTAAATATAATCCTTTATTTAAATGCTACAATTTCTGAAGGTCCATCTGTAGATTATTTCTCAGCCCAACATGCCTTTTTTAATGTTGATTTTCCCAATGACTCAAATTGGAAAAGATTGACTTGTTTGTTCAATGGTTAATATAAAATATGAATATGCTTATTTTGTAGCCAGACTGCTTTTGCCATCAGTTAGCAGCTGCACTGAACCTGCCATTTGTGTTTGACTAAGCCTTTGTTAAGTTCAACAAACCATTAGCTAACAACTGCTAAAGGCCCTGTTTTTTGTTACCATCATATTCTAGTAATCTAAACAGACCTCCATTTGCCCTTGCCTGGTACATTATATATATTCATTAAACAAACCACAGCAGGGTGCATCTGAAACATGAAATCAAGTGATTAATTATTGCTTTAGCCCGCAGATATGTTTAATATTTTACTACACCACTACAGCGTGTTGTAAATGAAATCTAATATTGAAAGTCAGGGGCGAACAGCTGTTGTAAATACAGTTAGCAAACTAATTTAAATAATTAGGAGCACTGTTGCTTATTCATGCAGCAGCAACTTGTGCTTCAGTGATTGTCAGTGATCTGATTGCATACGTATTTATGGTTGTGTTTTTAGGGTCTTCCTGGACCTCCTGGTGAGAAGGGAGAGAATGGTGATGTCGGTCCTATGGTAAGAGAGACACTTGATGAAGCTTATCTTATTTATTTCTTACATGAGAATTTAACAATGCCATTTTTTTGTGTAGGGTCCTCCTGGTCCACCTGGTCCCAGAGGTCCTCAGGGTCCCAGTGGAGCTGATGTACGTATCTCATGTCCCAATAAGTTAAATCTGTCCAGTTTGCATAGAGTATACAATATTTCATGAAGACTTAGCTAATGTACATTAGTCAGTGGTTTTCTGACTTCTGTTTTGAAGTCTCAATTCAAGTATTACCACAGTTGCAGTAGTATCCAAATTCTGAAGCTTAACACTTTTGTCAATCTGATGTATTATACAAATATTTACAATTCTAACATTCAAATCTCTTTAAGGAATTTTTTTAGATTATATTTTATATTATACTGTATTGTATTATATTATAAGCTGGCTCTCTTGATGGTGTAGCTATAACGGGGTGGCGGTGAGATGAGACAAGACACGAGATTTTCTTCACAAAAAAAGACTTTTACACTAATGAAAAATGTAAATTATTCAACTGAAAATCATGAAATGCTTAATTATTAAGATGCATTTTAAATCAGCTTGTAATGAGCGTTATTTACGTCTGTTAGTTGAATTACATGTAGTAACAGCATAGATAAGGACTGGCCTCTCCCCTGTAAAAAGTGCAAACAGAAACAGATAACAAGATTTTCACCTTCACGAGAATCTGGTCACATTTTGATCTTGGCCCACTCCTAGTAGCTAGTCTTGTGTATGTATAGTTAAACTTCATAATACATGCCCTTTTCTGAGAACATTTTGCCATTTTCTTATACAAACCAAATTTTGAAGTTTGGAGAAATGTGATTTTACTCATTAAACAAAGAACTCACATTAATTTGGCAGCAAGCTTTTAATTCCATTTATCTTTGGCATTTTTCTACCTGCCTGTCAATTCAGGTAGTTTTAGCCATCCAACAAAATTATACTTTTTTGAAACAAGTACCTGCTTAACGTTTTATAAAAGATGACTTATTAAACCAACACAAAGCTATAAGCAACTTCAAGCATTTCTACCTTAGTCTATACTATCACAAATCTTATGTAAGGTTTACACATAATAACCCCTTTGTTGTTGTGCTTCCTTCCATAGGGTCCACAAGGTCCTCCTGGCGGCGTCGGTCCAATGGGATCCGTGGGTGAGAAGGTAGGACTCAGCTCGAGGCACTTCAGACTTATCTATGTGCACAGCGTGAAGCCGCACGGATGCACTGCTGCGCCGCTGCTCCATTGCTCCTGGCCTTGTCCAGAGCATCCGGCTGCCTCTCTCTGTGGGACCACCTGCAGTCACCTCATTTTCTTCATCCAGGCCTTTTTGTCTGAGTTAATGCTTGACACTATTAATGTCAATTTTACAGCAGTTTCAACAAGATTCTTCCATTTCAAAGCCATTTGGCAAAGGGCTGTACAATAAATACTTAATGTTTTACTGCAGCTGTTAAAATGAGCCTGGATGATGGAGCATGAAGGGCCGCCAACACTTTAAGAGGGCACTCATGACGCAGTAACTTTCAGTAACTTTGGCAATCAGCTACAATTACAAACTCATCTTTGACTCTGCAAAGACAAATGGTTTAATTAGATATTTAACTGTGTAACAGGGGTAAATCCAGTTTTACTTAGATACTGTAATACTACTGTAGATACTAAATAAAGGCAAAAAGAGACTATACCAGCTCTAAAGCAGGACTAAATTCAAACTAAACAAGGACTAAACCAGGACAAATCTAGGTATACACCACATCAAAATTAGGACTAAACCAGGACAAAAGCAAGACTAAACTGTGCATAAACTAGTACTGAAGCAGGACTGAGCCATAACACAACCAGGACTAAATCAAAACTAAACCAGGACTAAATCAGGACTAATCTAGGAGTAAACTAAGTTTAAACCAGAACTAAACCAGGCTACACCAGGACTAAACCAGGACAAAATGAGGACTAAACTGTGTTTAAACTAGGACTAAACCAGGCTGAATCAAGGACTAAACCACAACAAAATTAGGATCAAACCAGGACAAATCAAAGACTAAACCAGAACAAAATTATGACTAAACCAGGAGAAATCTAGGACTAACCCAGGACAAAAGCAAGTCTAAACTTTGTCTAAACTAGGACTAAACCAGGGTGAATCAAGGACTAAACCACAACAAAATTAGGACTAATCCAGAGAAGGTGTGACATTTGGTCTAATTTATTCATGCTGTCATTAGCTGACTGGTTGAGACGCTGACATTTTTCTATCCACAGGGTGAACAAGGTGAGGCTGGAAACCCCGGACAACCCGGAGAGCCAGGAACTGGGGTAAGTTGCGTAAATCATCAGGCTAAATATGCGTCCTGTGTGTTTGTCTCCTTTTAATATGCATATCTATATTCATATATTACTGGTAAATGGTAAAGGTAAAATTGCCATGATGCAGCAAAAATGTGCCTTAAAATAATATACTTTTTAACCAAATACATAAGAACTGTAAAACACAGTGTGAGGTGCATAACATTAACATATCTTTTAATCTCAGCATGACTCCTTAGTTTAGCGTTGCATATTCAAATAGCATATCAAACTGTTTCCCAAACTTTTAAGCTAGAGCTACAGTGAACACAAGTACAAGTGCTTCAACAGGTTAAATTCATATTTAAATTTAAAATAAATTAATTAGGTTTATTAAGATTTCATAATGACCAAAAATGTAAGTCAATTTAATTTATCAGGACTCTCCTGCAAAAGAGATTCTGAATCTCAGTGGGACTTTCATGGTTAAATAAAGGTTAAATAAATAAATAAAACTTTGAAGCTTTTAATTTTACTAAATCTATACTCTTTCCATGTAATCAGTCTGAGAGAATTATGTCAATTTCATTGCCCCTTTTCTGACTTTTACCACACACCAATTATCAATAGCTCTTTAACTTGTCTCCTTCACTTCTCATGATTGAGGTGCAACACCAGATTGAAGAGATTGCCTATCTACAATGGAAGAGACAAGGAGCGCGATTACCAGCATCCATAATGTCCTTTGTTCAGTTCCTGTGAGACCATTGGTGTCATTAACATTCACAAAGTTTTTGCAACTAAGTCCTACACAAATGAAACAACAAGTTCCTGCTAACTCTTTTTGTGTGCACTTGTTTCAACGTGAGAAAATAAACTGATGTGAAACTATTATATTTGGCATACCGCTGGTTGAGGCAGTATAACCTCTTATTCAATTTGTCAAATAAAATGAAGACATTTCAAATATAATTTTGCACAAAGTGAAATGTCAGCGTTGTAATTAAATCATGACGAATTCAAAGTCAGACCATTTGAAACCAGATTTTATTATGAAAGCTTAAATGAGAAGTGCTTACTACTCTAGTCATGCTTTGAAGTCCAACATTATTTTAATGTATCTCAGTATGCTATTTTAGATTCCTACTGCATTTTTATCAAGCAGTAACATAACAAGTATAGACTTAATAATGTCCAATATGTTGTACGTTACCAAACAAAGTTATATTAATCTATTGCAAGGACACAAAGACATTTAATCTTATCGCCCATAACAATTTGATAACCTTGACACATTACGAACGTCTCACTTTAAATAAATCATTTATACCAAGGGCTCCATACAAAATACTCACTGTGGCGTACTGCTGTAGCCCCGAATGTCATTCCCTGTAGTCCAGCCTTCCTTTCTTATTTCACACTTACTTTCACTCCACACTCTCTGGAGACTGTACCAGTGTTTATTGCCTGTTCACTTCAGTGTCGACTCCCCTGTGGCACCGATATAATGAACGCACACCTTTTGTCACTGTAGGGCCCCAAAGGCGAGAGGGGAGAGAAGGGAGAGGCGGGCCCCCCCGGAGCTGCTGGACCTGCTGGTGCAAAGGGACCCCCTGGAGATGACGGTCCAAAGGGTAACCCTGTAAGTCGAGCAAATACTCAGCAAAAAATTCATAGCACTTAGTCACAGTGGCTCAAATGTAGAGCTGGAAAAGGTAATAGTCTCCATCAGGCAGCCTACAGGCATTCATTTTTATCCCTTAACATATTCAATAGTTAAAAACCCTTTTTATTGATGGAAATTATATTTTATGCCCCGTGCTAATGACATACGGTGACACATTTCCCGATGGATTCGCAACACTATCATTAAGCCCATTATATTAGCCACGCTGGGGGAAGCTAGGTAAGGACTAAATGGCTGAATGAATTACTAAGCATGTCCTTAATCCCTGTCCCAAAGGCAATGAAAATTCTATCCTTGGCTTCGATTTTTTTTTTTTCTCTCTTTAAAGGGTCCCGTTGGATTCCCTGGAGACCCCGGCCCTCCCGGAGAGCCAGGTGTTGCTGTAAGTATGACGTTTGTTTTTGCAACAAGCTAAACAATTTGTGTTACTATCAAAATGATTGTATTTTAACCTCTGCAATTATCTTGTAAAGGGCACTGATGGAGAACCAGGTGAAAAGGGAGAGGATGGTGAATCAGGGCAACCAGTAAGTTCATTATTTTTATACTTATTACAGCAGTGACTCTCAGCTGGTCTGTTTGCGGGTCATTATATTCCTGATCATTTCTTTGTGACTGACGTTTTACAAAAGTTATTTAAGACAATCTTTCTACAACCTTTATGCCACAGGTTTCACAGTTTTATGTAATTAAAACAAGGCTTCAGAAAGGTTAACACTGATAGTATATTAAACAACCATGGTTCATATTTTGGTCTGCTACCCACCATTTGTGAATCACTGCTTTAGACTACTGTATCAAATATGCATTTTCTTGGTAACACATATGCCATACTTCACATTATATTTAATTCACTTATCAGTTCTGTCTTTACCAAAAGCATTACAAATCACAGCCCATAAGATTATTAATTTATGCAAATCAAAAAGAAGACAGAACATCATGTGTAAAGTAATTTAATCTATTAATATATTCTGGGTCACTACGGTATAAATGGGATTTTGAACTGCCACAATGTCCCTTGATATCGGTTTTTCTACTTTGTATGCCAAGTGAAAACCAGCTGAATAACTCCCCATCTCCAGACCGCTCCGTGAAATATTTACCTTTACAAATGCTACAAAGAGCTCCAGTTGCTTGTAATTAACTTCGAAATAATAGATGAAAGTGTCTGAGGAGCACAATAAGTGTCATTTCAGGCGGCGCGGTGCTTTATCGTACTTAGATTTTGGCTCTAACTTTAGTCTCTATCCTGGGGTTGGTTATTCCCAAAATGTCAATATTCCTTTCTGTGTGTTATTGTCTTTTTGGCATACACAACAAGAGAGTCAGTGAAGTGTGCCCTGACTGTCATTAAAGCGCATCTCAGCCGCTAGATCATTCATTCATACAATATTTTCATTTGTTATAATGGTGCCTGATATCTTGTGTCTGTTTACAGGGACCACCAGGACCATCAGGAGAAGCCGGCCCACCTGGACCACCTGGCAAGAGAGTAAGTCGTTTGGATTGGTGCAGCATAGATGCACAGATGGCTTGTGTTTGCAATGCTTAATTATTTCAGTAGTGTAATCTTTGCTTGTAAGAAAACTAGGGCTGCACAGTATACCCATAAAGTGCTCATCATCACAATAACAGCAAACGCAAGGTCCATATTGCAAGAAACTAAATGTATGGCACTAATGTTATGGTCCTACATCTGACAGAAATGTGCTTTGTCAGAATTATCCTATCATAGCTTTCAACTAAACTGTGTTGGGACCGTATAAGAACATGTAAAGATGTGATTTAGCCTTAACTAGTACATAAAGAGACTTGTATTTCTGCTTAAATTGAATTGAACTATGTCAAAAGGTATATTCATATCCATATTCAACATAGTTATCACATTTCACAAGCTTTTCTAATATTGTACAGCCCTAGAGAAAACATTAAGTGCTTGCTAAACTCTCATTTTTAAACAGTTGAATTCAGCTTGTATCTGCTGGTTGGCACAACACACTTCTTAATACTTGTGCCAGTATCTCAAACTTTTTTCTTCCCAACTCCAACAACTCAATTTTGGCTGGCGAGTAGAAGAGATTCATTTTCATTAAAAGTAGAGTGGGGGAAAACAAAGTAGGAGATTTGAGGGGTCAAGGCGTCGAGGCTGTCTGCGAAGTAAAGCCCCCTCAAAGCCCGCTGAGAGATGGATGTAACGAAGTAATAATCATGAATCTTTTTTTTTTTTTTTTTTCTTAGCAAGAAATTGAAAAGGCTTAGCCAAGAAATAGCCCCTTTGCTTCTAAAGCTCATTTACGTCGTTGTGGCAGCAGGAAGAAAGCCATAGAGTTATAGCATATGTGACAGGTTATTGATCTGTGGCTTGACTGACAGCCACTGCACCACAAAGACAACATGGACCAGGTAAAGGTTTAAAAATATACGCATAAGAATAAATTGGGTTACTTAAAAAAGGTTTTCAAATAACGAATTTGGATGTTTTTAGGAAAAAAAAACAGATGCCTTCTTAGCTTTACAGACCAGGTTAAGCAGTTTATGCATAATAAAAAAAAATGTATTTTGTACAACTACAGTTGAGCCCTACCATGAGGGGACACAAGCCAGTGAACCCTTTGTGTAGGTCCCAAGCCTGGATAGACAGAGAGTGTTGCATCAGGAAGGGCATCCACTGTAAAATCACTGCCACAACATTATGTAGGCAGATGATTTGCTGAGGTGACCCCAGAAGGGAAACGAGGAAAGTAAAGCATGTAATTTCAGTCAAAATATATTGAAGATGAGTATAAGGACCAATTTTGTCTTTTATTTCTCTAAGTTTTGTTACCTGGCTCTTGGCCTATTGTTATTTAGCAAAACTGACCCTCTGGCAAAGTAAGTACAACTGCAGAAAAGGCACTACATGTTTACACTCGTGGATATTTGGTGGAAAAATGCCCATTGACCAGATGAAGATAACAGATTACATTATTAATACATCTTTGCTCTGGCTGTCTCTATTAGACCTTTGCTGTTTGATATATCATAGAGAAATATCATAGGCACTAACTTACTCTTTGAATACACACATTTGAAACAGAGCATTAACATATTTCCAATATAATGCACAGCTTAACGTTCACATCAAAATGAGCAGCCGCTGCGGTGAATGTCAGGGAAAAGTAACTGACTGCATTTCAAAGAAAGCTTCAATGACTCAGTCCAGTGAATAAAAAACACGTCATGCATTTTAAACCAGGGTTGATTGCTTTTCTAATGTCTCCACTGAAATTTGCATTCTGGGCATTAAGCACGGTATCAGCATACGCTCCACCCAAATGGCCCCGGGATTATGGTAAGGAAAGGCTATTTTATCACTCGCACGTCTTTAGTCGCGCCGGAAAAATGGGACCCGAGATGATCCCTGCTCGGTGGCTCCTGTGAATACTTAATCCCACAGCAAGGATTGTTTTGAATTTTCAGTCTCTGTATGTGGCTTCTCACCACTTGGCCCATAGGAAATTGAAACTATTCCTTTCCAAATTAGTTGCTTTTGGTTAAGAATTACATTTCCAGCCTGGCCAGTCAGACTCATTATCTTTTTTGGCAAAGTGACGTGGGGCTGGTATTTCTGCCATTAAAATGTTTTTACTCAGAAATCAATTCTACTTAACCAAACATGACTTTTTTTTTCCTCTATAATGGACGAATCTTAATTTCTGTTTCTTTAATTACTGTTTGTATGGTTTTGCAAATTACGTTGATCTAGAGGTACCTGGTTCTGCATATGTTGGCTTTGGCCTCTGTTGCACTCAGGGCTTGTTTAATCTACATCCATTTGTTGAGGCTCCTGGCAATCTTGGATCTACAGGCACCAGTCTTGTTCTTTGTATAGCAGAGCAAAAGAATAAGAGCATGATGTAAATAAATTAAGGTCCTACATTATGTTTGTTCAGGCTTTTTGAAATGCGCATGAGCACTTCCTGGTTGTCTACGTAGAGCTATGAGACCGAGCGTTTCCAACTCTTGCAAAGGAGACAGCATCAGCACACAGAATTACTCAAACATCCGTGAATGAAGCAAAATACTACTGCAGCTGTGTTTTTGAGGTGCAAACGGCATTATAACATGGTTAAAAGCTACTAGATATCAAGTTTGTTTTTCCTCAAAGACGTTTTAGTATTTTTCCAAACGCCTTTATCAGTTTCAATTTACAGGAAACAGGATGTCACTGGCATTAAATACACAGCTGAAGGTCACATGATCAATCCATGCCAAAATGGTTGTGTCTCTTAGGCACTGAACATTGAAATGTCTTTGAGGAAAAATAAACGTGCTGTCCAGAAGATTTAGAGAATTTTTGTTGTGTACTGTCAACCTGGATATGCAACCATGAACCTACATAGATGAATCAGTTTAGCATAATAAGGGACCTTTAAAATATTGAGGAAAAGGTCCATTCATTCCAGTAGTTAGTTTCAAATTAAAATGCATAGATCATATAGATTTAGTAGACACACTGAAATATTTCAAGCATTTATTTATTTTAATTGAGATGATTATGGCTTACAGTTAATAAAAACTAAAATTCATTAAAATACGAGCCTACAGTGTCTTACAGTTTCTAACTTCTAAAAAATATGCTCTGGTAACCTTGAAAAGACATAGACGTCAGCCGAGCTTCAGTGCATTGTTGGACAATTGGAATGACTCTTGTTGCTGATCAAGAGCGTGCCTCTTCAGCACCAGTAAGAGGTACACGTCGGGAGGAAGATGAAAGCTCCAAGACACGAAGCGAGCTCACATTATAGACTTGGTCAATAGCACTCAGGCAGGCGTCGGGCCGAATCAGAGCAGGGATTTGGATAGAGAGTGGTTCTGAAGAGGGACGGCTGGAGGTGGAGTTGAAAGGAATCATTGTGGGCTTGAGAGATCCTGACCAGAAAGAAAAAAGATGACCTGCCAACCCTTGGTATGTCTCCAGATGCCTTTCTGTGTTAACTTTGTGTGTTTGTCTGTGGCGCAGGCATGGTCAGTCAATGTCATGTCAAAACCATTCACAAAGATTTTAATACGAGTGCACGTCTCTGCTTTCAAGGTCATGGGATTGTAATCACGTTTGCTAAAGCACGAAGACTACCATATGCTTAACAGGCAAGATTGAAAAAGTAACTGAAAAAGAAATGTGTTGCTTTAGATAAAGTATCTTTGCTTCTGGTGCCAACATTTCTGTATATCAAAATTTCCTTTACCAGATCTACTGTATATTTCTATATGAATCCAGCCACAGAGGGTCACAAGTAAATGTATTTTTGTGCCAATAACAAGCCCTGATAAATGGAGAGAGTTGCATCAGGAAGGTCATCTGACGTAAAACCAAATTAATATGTGAAACATTGCACACCATGAGGCAGATGATTGACTGCCGACCCCAGACAGGAAAAAGCTAAAGGGGAAAAGACTGTACATTACTAAACTTAAGCAGAAAAAGGCTTGTCCTGCTATGTTTCCAAGTCGGACAATTGCAATTCATAGTTATCACAATAATATTTCATGCATTATTACGTCAAACTTACATAGATTAGAATTTCTTTACAAATAAAAGACTAAAGACATTACATTTCTCATCTAAAATGCTACTTTTATACATTATGTTTTGGATGAAAGTGGACCCTTAGAGACATCATTTATGTATGTCTAAGTATCTTCTAGGACACCATACATTAACAATCTTGTTTAATATAGTTCTGTTTACTGACTGAAGCTATAACATGTAGCTCTGTTTATTGTAACATTTATTGCTAGCTGCAGCAGTGGACTGTTTTGGGTGATTTGTAAGTGCCATGGAACAGAAATCAACTCTAAAGCCTGGAAACTTTTTGCATACAGTATATGCAAATTAACTTACACTAAATTTAACTATGGCTATTTTTGGACTTGGACATAGTTTGTACACAGCATGAAGTCACAAAAAAACTATGTTGTCTTTGTGTTGTAAATTTATTGAGTCAGTATATCAATAAATGCCAGTTGTTATTTTAATAATGTTAAAAAATGGCTTTTGGTTTTCGTCTGACAGTGGGAACCAAATTTATTTCTTTATTTTATTGTGAGCTGAACTTTGAAACAGTATTTATCTTTCCCAGGACCCACTTTTAGATCCCGACTCACCAATTGACACTCTGCAGTTGTTTTTGGTGTGAATGTAAACAATTATATATCAACATGAAGAATAAAAGAACAAATACTCTCTTACTGAAATGCCATATAAACCAAATTAAAACCAGGATTTACTTTTGCCCTGACGTGTAAATGGTCAGCGATGCCCTCTTCCTCGTGTGTGTGCGTACAAAGTGACACCAGCGTTTTTGGCCGTGTCGTATTGAAATGTTAAAAGTATTGTCCTCTCGTCTTCCTCAGGGACCTCCGGGAGCTCCTGGCGCAGAGGGCAGGCAAGGAGAGAAGGGCGCTAAGGTAACAAAATCAATTCGTTCTTTACACAGTAGAGCCGTATCAGCAAGTCCCACACCAACTCAGCACCCGACCACACACACCACTACTGCTACTCGCCTGGAATTAAAAGACCACAAAATGCACAAGTAATTTAATTTTTAACCCTGATTAGATGGAAATTTATGGACAGAGCTCTGTTTGGTGAGGCTCTATTCTTTTGTTGTGTGACTTAATTTCAGACAAAAGGATCTAATGCTATTTATGTCTATCGTCCCCAGGTATTCAGTTATCAAGGTTTTTTCTCTTTCTAGTGTAAAAACCTTGTCAGTGAGCTTTCTCTGCATTATCAAATTGATTTATCTATGTTCAAATCAAAATCTACTGGCCACATTATTAGATTCGCCTGTCCTAATGTTTCTAGATGGAAATATCTTAACAGCAATTCACTTAGTAGCATGGGATTTATGTCTTTTAGTAGTTGCTTTTCTATTGTCGTCGAACCAATCTGAAGATATTTTCACCATAGAACTGCTGCTCACTGGATATTTTCTCTTTTTTTTGACCGTTCACAGTTATATGTCTGTGTCTATATGGCCAAATTCTGCCTTGTAATTTGCTGTTTAAACTAGAAGTTCCCTTTAATAAGCATCAGAACAGGTGTACCTAATATTGTGGCCAGTGAGGATATGTCCTGCAACTTCACGCATAGATAAAATTATTGCAGCTGTTACAAGAATCAAACATTCCAAGAAACTAAACATGAGTTGGCAAAGGTTGAAATTTTAGTTTAAATTGTCACGTTTAATTAAACATGTATTTCTTAGACGCAATGATCCAAGATGTCTTTGAGTTTAAGTGAACATATGCAGCTATAAATCATTCTAGATTAATTTGACAGGAGAAGTTTGGACTGTTTGCAAAAAGCATGTCTGGATAATCTTACAAGTCCAACTTCATTTTATTTTATTGTCCTGATCTTACTCACCGAGAGTTAATACTAATACATTTTTGGTCACAGCCGGTCAGCCCTCTGCAGAACTGATCGTCTCATTTGTAAAGAATGAAAAATGAAAACCAGGAAAGATATTGAGTGTGTTATTTCGAGCCTCATTTGGAGCAACACAGAGACATTGGCTTATCTGATAATGACATGGTCTGTTTGCTTGAGCCCATTTAGCCAATTGCAGATTCGCAGAATAATTAATAACCACTCCTTGAACTACTCTTAGCTGATAAATAAAAGATCTCAAAGTTTATTAGGAGAATAACAATACTTAGATTATTATGATTATACTATACCAACATGACAATTATGTTGATGTCAGTGCTTAAGTGACGTCCTGGTAGTTTGGGCTGTACCTCTATCCTATTTTAAATTCTTCTTCTAAATTCTAAAGTCAAATTTAGCCATTTTAGCCATAATATTGCTAACAAATTGGGTGATGTTTTCTTACTTAGCTGTTGTTAGCTAAAAGGGATAGGGTGACCAGATTTTTAGACCCAAAAACTGGGACACATATTTTTTTGACTAATCATGGTGCATTTAAACTCATCATGTGAAAGAAAGTGCCCACAGTCTGTACAATTTTCTGTCCTGTAATTAAAGTACACAATACAAGTGCTTAGTTTCTGAATTTTAATGGTAATTTATTGAAAAAAAAAGACCTTGTAAATAATTTTAGTGGCAAAAGTCTTTAGATAAATATCCATTTTAGTAAAGTGTGTTTGACTACGGAGATATGTGAAGACTAATTCTTGCTTTCCAATTTTACTCATCACTTGTGTGTGTTAAAACAGGGAGAGGCTGGATCTGAGGGTCCCGCAGGTAAAACCGGACCAGTCGGACCCCAGGGACCCCCAGGAAAGCCCGGTCCCGAGGGTCTGAGAGGAATCCCTGGCCCTGTCGTAAGTTATCGTAATACTTTCTCTCTCACATGTTATGCACTGTACTATACTTAGCTCCCAGAGAGAAAGAGACACGCTCACTGCGTACACAATCGCTGTAGCTGCTCAGGCATGATGATAGACTTCATGGAATAATCAATACACCCATTTGGCTTATACTTTAGTTTCACTTGTTTATTCCCACTTACTTTTTTTTTTTCCTTGTTTTGGGGGTATTAATCATCATGCCGAGCACACAAAATCAATGGCAAGCCAGAGAAAATACAGCAGACTATAATGCTCACTGCAATCAAATGGCTTTTCACAGGGTGAACAAGGTCTGCCCGGCGCCCCAGGACAAGATGGTCCACCTGGTCCCATGGTTAGTATGCACAGCACCGTACTCGTTGTCTGTCTTTCTACATCAAATGCTAGAGTTGTTTCAGGGGGAGATTTATTTTTACTTCTGAAAAAGCTGCCAGACTTTTTTTTTTTTTTTTTACTAGACTTAAAACTAAAATCTAGCATCTCGGTCTTAGTCACAATGATTGAAGATGCTTTTTAGGAAGTGGCATTAGTAATTTTTTTTAATGTTTTTTTCAAGCATCCCTATAGAGTTTGCATATGATTAGCACAGATAACATATATTATTCTGCTTTTCCTGCTGTTACTTTTGTGCTTTCTTTAATGTGGCACTTCCTTGCTTCTTGCCTCTTGTCACAAACTGTTTTATGTCTCCACGCTGAATGCATTTCATATTTTCTGCCCTGCTCATGTCTTTTTTACAATGTTGCATCTTACTTTTTTAGTGTGAAATTGTTTTCTAACTTCTAAACTTCTAAAGGGAAAATGCTGCTTTTAATCCTGTACTTTTTTTTATCTCTAAATGAGTAAAAGTACTGTTGATCTTGGTAAAATTATGGAGAACAGTTTTAAAAAGTAATTCAAATACATTATTGATCATTTAAAGAATCTAATAATCCACAAAGAGTAGAACATGTTCCTTGTTCTTCTGATGCTGAAAATTAATTACTTTAAAATGATGAAGAATAGTATTTTCTTATAATGGTTGGTAAAAAAAAAAATACGTACACATCCGACAAATCCGAGACTGAGACAAGACAGTAAAACTGCAGTCAAGACCAAGACCAGATCAAGACCAGACCAGTTTCAGGACTAAGGCCGGTCTTGGTCGCTACAACACTAGTAGTAGTATGAGTAGTAACACCAGTAGTCATAATTTTAAAAGTGATAGCAGTGGTAATAGTTGTGGTAGTAGCAGTAGTTGTAGTAGAAGTAGTAGTACCAGTAAGTACTTTCTACCTAAGTAAACTTTAGGTAGGCATTTTTACTCAAATAACCAACTTGTTGAGTACTTTTTCTTCAACTAGAGTAATATTATTTTACAGTAACAATACTTTTAGTTGAGTACTTCTTTCACCTTTGCTTCTTAACTAACTTCTCATTTTTGTTTAGGGTCCTCCTGGTCTTCCTGGTCTGAAAGGCGACCCCGGCTCTAAAGGTGAAAAGGTCAGTATGGCACCACTATCTGTGTCTGACTCCCAGATGGTTTCATTACACGAGTTCGCCAGATAGTGATTTACGGCTTCACACAACTTTTATAATTACAAAGTTAATGCCACTGTTAACGTTTGGGAAACAGAATTAGATTTTTGTCATAGTTACTGCGAGAGACGAAGACTTAACAGGATCGAATATGCAACTAAACGTGATGTATGACTTTAATCTGTGTAATCTCGCTCTTGTCTTAGCTGCCACTGTCAAATTTGCCAGTGAAATATAACTGCAAATGATTTTTTGACAGCAAGCATTACTCTGTCGAAATTACCGACCACACGCTGACATGATGGCGAAAGCGCACAATAAATGCATAGTGTTGTGTGGTGAAAAGAAATGCTTTCGACCTGATTAGAGCCCATTTTAAAGTCACCATCTTTGTTTTCTGAATTGGCCTTGGCTGATTTTGCATTACCATACACATTTTTTCCCCTGTTGGTGGCAGAAAAGACATTTCAATTATAAAGCATAGGAATTCATATTGTAATGAAACTTCACCCGTCACAGTCCTCCCTTGTGCTTTTCAACTTGGTGACATAAAAAGCAGTTATGGCCTTGTCAGACATGTATGCAATAAGTCTGCAGAGAGCAAGGATACAACGCTGCTACATTTTGTTTATGTGTTTGTTTGCCTTTGCGTCTCTTACAGGGTCACCCGGGTTTGATTGGTTTGATCGGACCCCCCGGAGAGCAAGGAGAGAAGGGAGACCGCGGTTTGCCCGGACCCCAAGGATCGTCCGGTAGCAAGGGTGATGGTGTAAGTGATTGATGACCCCCCATTCCCAGCTCTGGCCCTTAAGCCATTTCCCCTTCACCTCTCGCCTTTTGTCGCAACGATTGTCCTTCTACTGCGGCCAAGGCTCTGGCTTTTGTTGTTTAACACTGAATTTCAATGAAAGAGCCACGTAATACAACCAGCAAGAAGCATTCAATTCAAGCCATTATCATCAAAAACACTTTGATAAATAGGACTATGTATTTTAAATAATTCACATTTTTAAACTTCTGATTTCATTGTTATGAAAATGTAGTGACCCTGGAAATTTGTTCTACAACAATTGCATCACTGTGAACCATGCAATCTTCAGTCTAACTTTGAGTATTACACATATTGGCAACACCATTAGTCATATCATTAATATATATTTAAATAAGACTTGTGCAAGGACATTTTAGTCTGTTACAAATACATTTTTCTAACATCTACCCATTGTTGGCACAGGTTAACACAGGGTATGGTTAGTGCTAATATCAATAATCTTACAGTATTAAATATCATTACATACTCATAGCTTTGTACTGAGTCCACTTTTTTCATTCATAGTCTCTTAGATTCGCTAACATCTCTAGACACTGAAGCAAATTTTTTACTTTTTCACTAGATCTTCTTCCCTTTTTGATATTTTTTATTGTGCGCCATGGACAGCATGTACTTGTAGTTTTTCCGATGCCATTGTGGCATTGTGCTCTGTGATACTATGGGACGCGGCATACAAGTCTGTATCCAGCACTGAAAGAAATGTGAGACCTCTAGTTCTTTGTTAAAGCCCCAGTGATGGTCTTCATCCATTTTGAATAACCTTCAGAGTTAGAAGGAAGTACAGGATTGAGACCCGCTGTGGTCTGGTCCAGGTTTAGTGATTTTTGGACTGGATCTGGGAAGTAGCTCTAGGTTAACTCTAATTAAATTGTAATGTCCATTTTTGTCTAAGAGCATGGATTTAGTTCAGGTTTTGGTCAGTTTTCAGTTTGGATTTGAGACTGATTCCCACAGGTGCTTGAAAATATTACATTTTAATAATTCAGTATGAAGGTTTTAAAAGTGAATTAACTTTGAATAATGTCCTAAGAATAAATCCTTAACTCTCTTTACAGCTATTCATTTTGCAATGTAATGACCTTGACCTATCGCTACTTACATTTCCATACTGTTCCCAAACTTTCCAATTATTTGCCTAAAAATATGTAAAATCACAATTTGCTCACCAATTGTCTTCTTTTGCTTAAATGTATTTATCATAGGAATAAAATGCATGAAAGATGTAATAGGCTTGGGCATTACCTTATGTCATTAGCTTCACCAACACATTGTTTTTTGTTCAGAGGTTTATATTTGACATTTAAAATGTATTTGTGAAATTGTGCCATTTTCTTGTTGAATCCAAAATCCTTGAAACTGTCTCACTGGCTGATCAAAGGCGTTTGTGTTATGTGTGTCTGACCTCTCCCTCTGATCCTATCACAGGGAATCGGTGGAGCTCCCGGTCCTCTCGGTCCTCCTGGTCCTCCCGGTCTACCCGTAAGTCCCCTAGCGACCATTAAACATCTCATTTATATTCTGCTCAGTGCACACAATGACATTGCCAAATATGTTCTCTTTTTAACAGGGTCCTCAAGGTCCAAAGGGAGCTAAAGGTTCGTCGGTAAGTAGTGTTTTAAATACATCTGACAGCACAATTATAGGTTTTTACGAAGTGTGTGTCTCTGTCAGATCAAGCTAAAGGACATTTTGTTTATTTTTTCCTACAGGGTCCAGCTGGTCCTAAGGGAGACACAGGTTCAGTCGGTCCTCCAGGTCCTCCTGTAAGTACTTGGGGTCCACTGTTTTATTAGTTTTAATTAAACTTGTCTCCCTTTCACAACATGGATTTGGTGACATTGGTTGGTTTTTCACTGGAATTAACTACATAAAAATTAATTATTTATGTCTCTTTAATCCCTGTTTTATCACCTAGTTTTTTTTATTTCTAGAAGGTTGTGTATTTTTTAATTAAAGTGATCAAACCCACACCCATTCACTTTCTTAGTGAAGCAGGTCTAGAACCCCTCCCATATCCACTAAATCTATCCTATCTGACCCTTTATAATAACAATTTATCTCAAAACAGACAGCCTAATGTAATGCTTTGCTTCTTTTATGTAGATGTTTCTTCTTTTTTTTTTTTTTTTTTTTTTCAAATTATATCAGTCTAGAGGCATTTTTGTGCATATTTTGGTACTGTCCCTTGTTTTCTTATTGGTTGTATGTCTTTTTATTTGCATTTAGTAGTTTAATAAATGATTTACACCCCTGGACACTTTACTTGGACTGACAGGGTTCAGACTGACTCTTTGTAAATCAGGAGGTCACCAGACAGTGTACTTCTTGTGCTGGTCCCAAGCACGGACAAATAGAGAGGACTGTGTCAGGACAGGCATCCAGTGTGAAACTTGTGCCAAATAAATGTACAGATCACACTTAGTGGGAGATTATTTGCTATGTTGACCCCTAAAGCTTTCATGAAAAGGGAAGACTAATTCTTTGTGCTGTATAGAAAAACAATCAGGAGTCTACTTTTTACAGGCAAATATTTATAAAAAAAAATCTAAAACATCATTTCCCTCTCCCCATAGGGTCCCCCAGGTGAGGTGGTCCAGCCCCTGCCCATCCAGTCTCCCAAGAAGACCAAGCGCTCCAGTGACATGCAGTCTGACGCAGCCGGCGCCTTCATGGACTACGGCGAGGGCATGGAGGACATCTTCAGTTCGCTCAACAACCTCAAACAGGACATTGAGCGCATGAAGTATCCCATGGGCACGCAGAACAACCCGGCTAGGACATGCAAGGACCTGCAGCTGTCCCACCCGGAGTTCCCAGATGGTGAGTCCCCCCACAACTTTCACATCTAATGACAGAGGCAGCATATGCACTGTGGAAACGTTAGACCTGCCAGACTGCGATCGGAGTCTATAAACCTCTGCAAATGAGGCCCAAGAGAGTTTCCCTGTCCTGTCCTGTTTTGGTATTTTGTGGAAAATAGTGATTGTGAACTTTGCAAAGAAATAACTGAGCTCATAAATGCTAAAAAAAAAAAAAAAAAAGCCTTAAAATGTCAATTAAATTCAGTAGTTCATTGAAAGTGAAACTATATGGATTTTATTTACATGATTATGACTTACAGTTAATTCAGTATCATAAAATTAGACAAAATTAACTATGCATGGGGTAACAGTGGCGCAGGAGGTTAAGCGGGTCGCCCACTAACCTGAGTATTTGTGGTTTGATTCTCACTCTGCATATTGTTGTTGTGTCCTTGGGCATGACACTTCACCCACAGTGCCTATACTCCACTCACAATATGTGCGACAAGAAGAGCAGCCGGCATAAAACTTGGCAAACTTCGCAAAATAACAGGGAACTGATTAACTGTGGCAAGTCCCTTAAGGGAACACTGGCAAGATTAAAACATAAATAAAACTATTCGTAATTTAAATACAACAGAAAAAAATTGTATCTTTCTAGTGCTGTGTTACAAGGTAAATTGAAGTTACTGAGAGGAATGCTCCTTTTAATCAGATTTCCATCCAACACATGCTGCTATAATTTGTTCTTTATACAGCGGAAAAAAACATTCACAAATTGGAGGCTTTTAAGAGCACATTCAAATCACAGTAAATTATATATTCACCCTTGTGTCAATGGTTAAAAAAGAAGTCATTGTACAAATTTCTGAAAATACAGTTCATTGCTACAAGGTTTTTCTGCTGCATTAAATTATACATAATGTGTACACAATGCACTTTGATCAACGTAGGTAGTCTTATTAAATGTGCTTTTGAAAATTAATTTGAGATACAACTTATATGAAATTGTGTAAAACGTCAGTCATTTAGGTCTCTTAGGGATGTAGGGGAAGAGGACATGAAGTTAGTTGGAGTGAGAAAGGATGGAGTTAAATGGCGGCAGATGATTTTCTGTCTACAACTTTAACAGACAGCTTTGTGTTTACAAATGTTCATAAAATGGCAAAAAACACATTGTGTATTTATTTATCTTTTTTGTATCATCTTTTCCCTTTTCCCCACAGCAAACTGTCACGATATCCAAATTTCATGTTACAATATTTATTAACAAAACATATTCTCTAAAAATGCCCTGGTGAGGCTTTAGAGCATTAATTATTGTGGCATTTCAGTCGATTAAGACTAAATAAGTGTTTAATAGCAATCGTGTTGTCACGTTGGCTGTACTGAAACGGAGCAAAGGATCATGGTCTATGTAGTTCCCTCTGTTTTTTTACCATACCGCTGCAACAAAACAATTAATATTAGCCCCGAGAGCTTACCATTTGATATTATAAAAGTCCAAAAGGATAATGTGAGACTTTTGATATGTATCTAAATATGGAAAAACTCACATTTTGAATGAAAACGTACAAGGCGGCAATGCATGTTTACAGTATTGCATCTTAATGACAAACAAGACATGGATAACGTTTTGCTTGAGGCATCATCCCAGTACCTCTTCCACTCAGCTGTGTGAAAACCATAAAACTAAGCCGTGAATGACTTTGGTGCTGAATTACACATGAGATGAAGCATTGCGGCACATTTAATAGGGTTTATCACTTTTTTTTTTTTTTTTGGCTCACCGTCTTCTGTTCGCTTCTCCTCCTCAGGCGAGTACTGGATCGATCCAAACCAGGGCTGCTCAGGGGACTCTTTCAAAGTCTACTGTAACTTTACGGCCGGTGGCGAAACCTGCATCTACCCAGATAAGAAATCCAATGGGGTAAGTCATTTGCAGATACATAACTGTCTATGTTTAATCAGCGCTCATCAAATATTAAGATATCATAAAGCTGGAGATGTCAAAGGAAGCTATTGGATTTGCTTCAGGGCTCGGCTCGGTCACATTCAATGTGCACTTTTTACCTCCAAAGACATAAATAATTTGACTAAATGTGGCTTGTAAAATTATATTTCATACAGATTAAAATAATAAACAGGTTTATCTTATGTTCATACCCTGAAGATTGACTTCATATAACAAGCATAGGTCTTAAAAGTAATAAAAAGATATTGAATGTCCTGGGTCAGCCTTGTGACGCACTGGCCGTTTTCTGGGCTGTACCCTGACTCAGACCCAAAGTAGCTGGCATAGGCTTCAGCACCTCTACAATCCCTAATGGGAATAAACAATAGAAGTTAGATAGAAATTAGTCTAGCCCTTTTATTGTTGCAGGTGCAGATATTTTGTATACTGTATAGGTATATGCAAGCATACTATGACATTTAAGCTCAAGTCATTGAAGTTATTCTGCTATTACTGATGATACAGCTGCAACAAAGCGCTTGTACTTGACAAAAATATACTTGCATTATACTAATAAAAGAGAAAATGAATGATAGAATTTATAAATTTCTTTAAATAGAGAAAAAATGAATGATGTTTAATCTATGTTTAACCAAAGTAATTAAGTAGCATTAAAAGTAGCAATAAAAATGTTCAAAAGGTCATACATTTCACCTAAAAACCCCAGACTCACCAAGTGTAAAAACTCTGATAAAACTGTATTTATTGCTAATGTAATGTGTCTGCTGTTGTTGTACGCAGGTCAGAATATCATCGTGGCCCAAAGAAAACCCAGGGTCGTGGTTCAGTGAATTTAAGCGTGGTAAAATGGTGAGTGGATTTTCTTTCGGCTCGCTTCACTTCACTGCTATTTCAAAGCCTATACCTGTTCAGTAAGTGAGCACAAAGCCACTAATAGACTCAAATAGCAGCACTATACCCGGGAAATTGCGAGCTGCTGACCCCCAAGTTGCCATCCATTAAAAAATCCCAAACTATTTCAGCTTTTAAGTATGTTCATATTCAAGTCACTTAATGAGATACATACATTTGTACATTGTGCCGTGCAAATGCATCAAAAGTTTTGAGGTAGGGATTTCTTCGCCCTTCAGCTGTCAAAAATGTCCTCAAAACACATCACCTGCTGTTTCTTGCCCATGGAAATGAAAGAAACCAGCGTGTCTCGCTCTGTCTGACTGATGCATAGACTATAGCAGTGATGTTCAAACTTTTCACACAAAGTACCACCTCAGAAAATATTTGGCTTTCCAAGGACCATCTTTAATGGACTAAAATGAACATAAACCTAGGTCTAAACCAAGGTATAAAACTGGCATAATACAGAAAAATGCACTACTAAATAAGGACAAAACAAAATGGACTAAACCAGGACTTAACCTGAACTATTTCAGGACAAAACAAAGATTAAACTAATACTAAACCAGGACACGTCAATTTGGTTAAAACCGGTATTAACACAGAAAAATACATTACTAAATAAGGACAAAACAAGGCCTATGCCAGGTCTAAACCAGGACTAAACCAATACTAAACCAGGACAAATTAAATTTGGTTAAAACGGTATTAACACAGACAAACGCACTACTAAAAAAGGGCAAAACAAAACGGGGACTAAACCAGGTCTAAACCAAGACTAAACTATGACTAGGGCTGCTCGATTATGGAAAAAATAATAATCACGATTAATTTAGACATAATTGAAATCACGATTATTCAAATGATTATTCGATTTATTATTAACTTGTAACAATGTAAAATATATATTTTTTGCACACAAATGTGTGTTATTAGAGATCCATCCTCTCCTGTCCAGTAGGGGATAGAAATAGTTTCTACAACCCTAAAGCACACCTTGCACACAGTATGTGTTGGCTCGACGTCTTTCTCTTCAAACCCAAAGTGCTTACAAACAACAGAATTTGTCTGATCTTTTCTGCTAACCAAAGCGTCTCCTGTTTTCTTTCTGCCATGTTTCTGCTAACATCTTTACACATTCTTTACATGGGTAATCGTAGGGTGAAATAATCAAAATTGTAATCGAAATTCGATTTGCACAGCCCAAACCATGACTTGACCAAGACTAAACCAGGAATAAAATATACATAAACCAGGACTAAGCAGTGGTCTAAACTCCACATCTAATCCCCAACTGGAGCAGGACTAAAACAGGAAAAAAAAATTGACAGGAAGCTTTTGAGGGATTAAAAAAAAAAAGAGTACAGTGTGTGAATGAGAGTTCAGATAAAGTTTAGTGAATATTCCTCCAAGACACATTCACCCTTTTGTAGAGCCGTGTATAAAATGCATTGGTACAAGTACTGCATGTTCCTAGTCTCTGTAAGTGGTGCTGCGCATAATGATTAATCTCCTCTGTTCTATCTTTGTACACAGGACTTAATTGTCTTTGTCTGCAGAGTTAAAATGTCAGCGGTCCGCTTTATTTTTATTATATGTCCACATACATCATCTACTGTATCAAACTGAAATGCAGAAAACCCTACACAAATCACAAAATAGTACATTATACAAGATTATAAATTATAAAAAGCCAGTAGTCAATAGAAAGTGACTTCTCCGTAATGCATGTATACAATAGCAGAGTTTAATTGGCTGCATCTAAAGGGCAGAGAAGTAATGCTGCTTCTTTTGTGAGTGCTACTGTTGTTTAAATATAAACTACATTGTGAAAAATGTGTAGTATTTTAAGCTCTGAGAGTGGGGGTGTTTTGCACTTTACTGGTTAATACTTTGAATAATCTATGAGGACAGAAAGGTGCACATCAATAAATTTAAATATGGAAATTTCTTTCTGTAGTTTAACTCAAAAAGTGAAAAGTGTACAGTATATTAAATAGATTCACAAAACAAATCCAGCCACAGGGGGTCACAAGCTACTGTACACTTTGTCCCTGTCCTAGGCCCGGATAAATGGGAGAGCATTGCGTCAGGAGGGGAATCTGGCATAAAATCTATGAATGAATGAATATGCAAAGTACTGCATGCTCCAGATGGTTTGCTGTGGTGAGCTCAGAAAGAAAATGTACACACAGTGTGAAATATTTCAAACATTTGTTTTGATGGTGATTAATATGTACCAATTTTATGTGGTATTCAAATTTTATGAGATGCTGAATTTTGGTTTTCATTAACTATAAGTCATAGTCATCACAATTCAAATGCTTGAATATGTTCACTCTGTGCTCTCTGCATCTGTGTATATAATGTATGTGTTCACTCTTTGAATTGAACTTCTGAAATAATTTAACTTAAAGTTGACTTTATTCTAATTTATTGATGTGCGCCTGCATCTCTGGTGATCATATTTAAGGTAAAATATTCATTAATTTCATTGATTGTAATCTCAATGTTGCTGCTGTTATCTGTCTCTTCCAGCTTTCCTATGTCGATGCTGAAGGAAGCTCGATAAACATGGTTCAGATGACCTTCCTCAGACTACTGACCGCCTCTGCCAGGCAAAACTTCACCTACAGCTGCCACCAGTCTGTGGCATGGCACGATGCCACCAGCGACAGCTACGACAAGGCGCTGCGCTTCCTGGGCGCCAATGACGAGGAGATGTCTTATGACAATAACCCGTACATCAAGGCCCTCTCAGACGGCTGCGCGGTAAGAGACACTATTCACCATCTTCACACTCTTAAAATTCAAAACACTCTGTCAGATCTGATTAAATTTAGTCTTCAATTTGATCATGAACCTGTCTTTGTGGCAAAAAACGGTGAATAGGCAATTAGCAGGCTGATTTTTGGTACGTTTACTCCTGTGACATTTAGGATAAAAGGTAAAGAACTGTCAGATTTTGAATGGTTGTAATTAGTTTCTCGTCCATTTGAATCACACTGAATAGACCCATTATTCCTCAAATGAAATCATCTTGGATTGGAAACACGAATATGTGAAAAGTTATGGTAGCAGCTAATGAAAGCTGATGACCTCAGAAGCCCCAATTTTCCATTGACTTTAGTAAAGGTTGTTGAGAAACGCAGGTATGGCAGAACAAAAGGCCCTGGCCTTCATTCAGTTTGCTCACTCACAATGTGCTTGAAAATATCAAAAGGTTTTGTGCAGTTAAAATGTGCCAATCTGACTTGTTTAGCCAGATTTCTAATGACGTCTCCTGTTTTTCTCTCTCTCTTCTTTGGTGCAGACGAGGAGCGGATACGCAAAGACTGTGATGGAGATTAATACTCCCAAAATTGATCAGGTTCCAATCATCGACGTCATGTTGACTGACTTTGGGGACCCCAACCAGAAGTTTGGGTTCGAAGTTGGGCCCGTCTGTTTCCTTGGCTAGATTTAAAAACAAAAAAACAACACACACAATTTTTTTTAAAAAGGACTCGATGGGGCCAGCAGAGAAGTTCCGGGTACCACCAAACCCCCAAATCCTAGCCCCTCCACCCTTTTTCTATGCCACATGCAAGTTTTGAATAAGAGATGGTGTAGCCAACATGTCTCTCTATGTACACGTTTAAAAAAAAAAAAAAATGCTTGCTGCCCTTGTGTGGGGCTTGAACCAACACGACTAAACCACATTTCGGAGCAGGAGGTGAAGGACATTTGGAATAGAAAGACAGAGAAAGCGTGGCAGGACGAGGGTGCAACGGGACAGAGGCGACAATGCAGGGGATACCCACAACACCCCCCACCCCTTTTACTTTGGATTCTCCAGGTGCTGTATGAAAAAAAAAACAATGGTGCTTGTTCAAACACACAAAAGTATATATAGAGGTGCTAAGAAAGAAGGTGTATTTTGATAATTTTAAAAACTTGTAATTATTATTTTGTACAATACTGTTTTTCTGAATCCACTTTCAAAACTTGCATGTGTATCAGATTCTGCTTCTGGCTTATTATTATTATTTTATTTTTTGTTTAAAGTTTTCATCTCACTTTTCGACAGTGTAAGTAAAAAAAAAACGCTATCAAATAAAGTTACTATTAATGTTTATTTTTGTTTCATAATAAATCCCAAACTGCTAAATTAGACTGTATGCCCCTTGTATATAATGACAGTCCCATATTTTTAATTAAGGTCAATGGAAAAACATCACGTCCCTGTGATCCTGTGCTAAGTAGGAAGCAATCACAGCATTTGCTCTTTCTCTTATTTAAGTCTATTTGTCGTTTTTACTGTTTTATTTTGTTCTTCTGACAGGCTTTTACTTCAGGTTGTATACCTCAAAAACTTTCTTGCTAACAAGGATAATATGCCCTGTATATACCTTGGTTATACAATTAAGTTTATATATTTTGGGAGGGGATTATTATTTTTTTTTAAACCTGTTAGACATCCACTGTTCAAAATCTTCTGTGAAAAAATGCAATGACAAGCCCTATAGGTGACCCATTTTTTTTGTAACTAAAATGAGAAAATGTTTTAATGTGCTTTTTATAGTTCATTTAAATATTAAAAACTGGATTGTAAACAACGGTGAACTGAATGTGTGGATGCTTTGTACAACGTTATACACCTGCTGTACATGGTTGTGTTGTGAGGACTACGACTTTGGGCTGGTGCAATTCCTCTTGAATCCAATAAAGTACCATCTTACACTCAATTTTCTATCATTTTGACTAAATGAATGGGAAAAAAGCTGCTTTTAAATGTTCCTTTCATTGATATCCGACCACTTAGCGCAAGAGTTTTTTTTTTTTTTTCCTTATCACATGAAAGGCGCCAAAGCTTTTATAACCAACTCATGTAAAGGCTCCCGACAGAGAACAACCACAGCTTTAGTGCAATAATCTCAGCACTTGTGTAAAACATCTACATTTTCAGGCTTATTACGGTTGACAAAAGCCCTTTATGCCAAATATAAATGATGTGTTGCAGCCTGGTACAGCGCTGTGGGGTTTGACTTCACAGTCTTAGGAGGGGCTCAGAGTGGTTTGTGGTTTTGTGAACAGGTGCTGGCTCTCGGTGGAGAAAAGTGCGAAAATATTAACTTGATGCAACCATGTTTGATACAAAAGCACACATTTATGTCAAGAGAAGATGCTGAAGTAGCTATTGCTTGTAAAGTACATAGGTTTGTTTAATAAAGCCCTCCTGTCTCACAAGAAGAAAGGTATTTGGATACAACTCTGTTATCTGTTATTTATTGATCCAGCCACAAGGGGCCACAAGCCAGTGTCTTTGTGCCAGTCCCAAGCCTAGAGAAAAGGAGAGGGCTGCATCAGGAAAGGGCATCTGTCCTAAAACATAGGCACTATATTTCCAAAAGTATTCGCTCACCCACCCAAATAACTGAATTCAGATTATGATGTGGGGTTGTTTTTAGGAGCTGGGCTTGGCCTCTTAGTTCCAGTGAAGGGAACTCTGAATGCTTCAGCACCAAGAGATTTTGGACAATTCCATGCTTTCCAAACTTTGTGGGATGGCCACTTCCTGTTCCAACATGACAGCACCACTGCACAAAGCACGGTCCATAAAGACATGGATGAGTGAGTTTGGTGTGGAAGAAGTTGACTGAACCTGCACAGAGTCCTGACCTCAACCTGACAGAACACCTTTGGGATGAATTAGAGCCAGGACTTCTCATCCAACATCAGTGTCTGACGTAGATAGATGCAAAGGATGGGCCCACGTCATATTAAACCTTATGGATTTAATATTCACTTAAGTTCATATGCGTGTAAAGGCAAATGAGCTAATACTTTTGGAAAGTACATAGTGTATATAATATATTAAATTGACCCTAGGCAGTGAAATAGTAAACCTAAATTCCTTGTATTGCAGAGTGGCTGTGCAGTGTTGGCTCTGAGATAAAGTGGTCCTTGTCCTGGGTCTGTCTGATAACCAAAGCAGCCCCACCACCACTACACAGAATAACCAAAAGAAAATGAATGAATGAAAGAAACTATGCCACTTAAAATTCCAGGCCAGAGCATGTTCCAAAATTGAAATATTTCAAGGAAAAGTTTATATCAAAAAAGGGACTGAGGCAGGAGCTGTGTACATTTTCTGAATTTTTTATATATTTTCTAACAAAATGTTTCCAAGTGTTCAGAAAGTGTTCAGAGAGACGCTGGATTCTTGGGGGCAGAACAATTGAAATATTAGTTAAAATTAATGGAAATTAAAACTATATTTTACAGTATATTTAAAATGTATTTGTTGTAAAGAGGCTGAAATACACTGGGATAGAAATATAATGAAAAAACAATGTAGCAGCAGTAACTTTTATCTTAAAGATTATTATGATAATTTTATGGAGATTAGATTATGTTAGGTTATGCTAGGTTATGTTCTAGTTACATTTTTATGAACTTTTCAGGAAATGTTTGAATGGGGAAGAGAAGAAATGAGTCATTTTTGGCATAGATCCAGATCACTCCAACTTTAATGTTGTTGGATCTGTAATAAATGTCTGCGTGCACAGATTTTTTGTAGTGGTATTTAAGTACCAAGCCATTACAAAAATAAATAATAAAAAGTATCACGTTCAGGTTTTTATTTACAGAGGGTGACCAGATTTCTAAACTCCAAAACTGGGACATGTATTTTTTTCACTTATGATATAGCATTGAAATCAAAAAAGCTTCTGAAATCCATAAAATTTTATTCAGAGAACAAGAAGCTAGGGTGTAAGTTTTGAATATGACAAGCAATTTATTGATAAAAATGATGACGTGGTAAATAAATTTATTGACAGTCTTTAGATGAAGGATTTTAAAATTCCTGTTCTTTTCTCTTGGTTAAAATTGTGACAACTGGGACATGGTTTATTGAAAACTGGGACAGATATGTGTATATGCGACATGGGACAAGGAGCCTAAATCTGGGACTGTCCCCGTTAAAAAGGGACACCTGGTCACGGTCACCCTATATTAAAATCAGTGATAGAATGTGATGAAGTAAAAGTACTTAAGTACAATTTTCATGCATCTGTACTTTACTTGAATAAATTTTACAAGGGGTACTTTTACTGTTTACTTTTTACTTCTACATTTTAGAGAAAGTATCAGTACTTTTTACTCCACTACATTTCTGAGTGGGTTTAAAATACAAAGTATTTTGAGTTTTGGTTTAAAAACATTTGTTTTTGTTGTATCCTCATTGTAAACACACAGTACTTAAATATAACAGATGCAGTAAAGTAGTACTCCTTTAGAAACATCAGAATAATAAAGACCTCAGTGACAGATTCAGTCTCTTCTACTGCACCAGTTTGATATTTTCATCTGGAATCAGCAAAATCCCTCACATTTAACACATTCATGAGCTGTTGAGTCTGTGCGAAATACTTTTTTTGCAAGTACATTTAAAAGTAAGTACTTTTATACTTTTACTTCAGTAGAAATTTTAAGGTGATACTTTACTTGAGTAAATATTTGCTCCTGTATCTGTAATTTTATTTAAGTAAAGAAATTAACTACTTCTTCCACCACTGATTAACATGAAAGTATTTTCACAATAAAATGATTGGGCACCTGTTGCACACACCACATTTTATCGAGACATAAGATGAGCTTTATCAAGAGAAGAAAGATATTTCATACACACACTTAATACAGAGTGAATACAAATATATACAAACCTATTATGCACAGAGCAGAGACCCTTGATAAAACTGAAAGGTGTAGTCCTGGTGTGAAGCATGTTATGTGAAGTGTGCGCTTGTTTTCAATCTGGTTTGTGTGTGCAGTGCAATCTCTCCAGCCTTCACTCCACTAATTCTGCTGAAAAGACAGGCCAAGAACAAACAGAGCTAATTAATATGAATCCCCCTGAGCGGCCCCTCCATTCAAACGTTAGCGATGGCCGCCGCCACCGTTGCCGGCGTCACTTCAAAGCACTGACCACTGACAAACGTTTTATTTTCACCTCAAAGAAACACGCCACAAATCTACTAAATAACACCTGACAGCTCCGCACACAGATTGACTTTGTATTTCTCTGTTTTTTTTTTCAAGTCTTGGTCTTTGTAGACTCTCAGACAGTGGACCAAAGAGAATACTCATGCAGGAGAGAGAAAAACAATCAAGAAATGTTCCCAGTGGCTCACACAAGAATACAGCAGCAGCAGCACCACTCTCAATACTCAAGCCTTTTTACAGATACAGTTCTTGTCTCCTAAGATTATGTGCATCTGTAATAGTATTCAGTTCAATGTTTATTTAAATGAAGCAATCAAACTTCCTTCATGGGTGATGTAAAAGACTTGCATTAAACAGTTAATTATCATATAAATCACAAGCTCCCATTAATAACAGTGATTGGAATTGTTTAAGCTTATTTTGGCCACTGTGTTAAAGAAAAAAAAAAGTTGAAAAAGTTAATAAAGTTAATAAAAATATTAAATTTTGTTTCCTTATCAAAAACAACAGTTGTGTTTTGCTTCATTCACGCATGTTTATGTAATCCTCTATTCTCTGGCATGGACATTCTGAGGCCTCAAAACACTCTGATGTACGAACCCCCGCCCACTCCAGGAAGCACTGACCAATCAGCAAGCACCCTACGTCCTGTCTGCTCTTATTCCTTTTGTCCAAAAAACAGTGTACAGCTCTGTTTCCACTGATTCTTCACAGTTTTTTTTTCTATTTGTAGTAAAATGATAGCCTGGCCTGTCTTAACAAAGACGTTAGTCTGATACCTCTTTGCTAAAGTTTTGATTCTGTGGCGGAACAATGACAGGCGGAGTAACCAATCAGAGAAATGAAGGGCGGGACATAAGCGACGCACCACTAACCCAAACAAACAGGGAGACCAAGATTGGTTTAAAAATATGAATAAAAGTTACAGCCTCTTTTAAGCAACTAAATTGTTACAGATGTTATGTGTAGTTTTGGCAACATCTGGTGGATTATTTTCCATTCCTCTTAATGCTACAGTGGCCTTGCAGGGTTGTGCAACTGCCACTAAACATATGCAGTGGAAAGACCTAGGACTGATTCTCAACTGGTGGGTTGGGGCCCATAAGTGTGTTGTGGGAGGAGTGAATATAACACCAATGTAAATCTATATTAAATAATAACTTAATGACATGAAGTGATGAAAGTGGATCACAGGCTTCCTCTGGTGGTACTCAGGTCTGTTATTACTTAGGTTTAATTCCTGTTTAAGTCCTGCTCTGGTTCAGGATTCAATTTAAAGTATATACACCACTGCTTAGTCCTGTGTTAGATTAGTCTTAGTTTTTGTTTCATCCTTAATTGGACAATAAAGTTAATCTTGATCTTGAGTTTAGTCCAGTAAAGATGGTTCTTCTCCTCTAGCTGTGCTCAGTTTGTCCCTCTTGGGCAGTTGAACAAAAAGTAGTAATGGCACCTTCTACTGGTTTCTAATGTGACTTTAAATCTTTGAATCAAGCTAAAAATTGCGTCCATATGTTTTCCTAAATTAGAAACACAAGACAACTGAAAATGAACATGACAGATTTCCATTTTCCGTAAATACTTTGTACTTTATGACAGGAAATCCATTGAGGAAGACATCAAACTGTCAGCACAGATGGACACAGAGCTAACTATAACCAGTCACTGAGACGTCTGATGTACAGGATGTGGACAACTGCAAAGTAAATACAATTTTGTCATTTTTGTTTTCCAGAAAGCAGGAAAAAAACAAAACAAATCGTGGCTGTCAGTGTTAAAGCTAAATGAGTTAGGATGGAGGGAGATTGTGAGGAGCGTACACAAACCAAGGAAAAAAAAAAAAAGAATTCAAGTTCTCTTTCAAAAACACACTGAGGTTTTATCCCAGAGACAGTCTCCCAAAGGTCAAAGGTCAAGGTGTACAGAACAGAGTCCTTGTGACAAAGAGTAGAGGTGTAAGGACTCATAATCAAGGAAAAGTACTATTACTGGTAAATATTTCTTACACAAGGTCAAAAAGTACAAAATTGTTACTTTAATATGAGTAAAATATTAGGTACATGCATATGTACTTGTATATGTATAGACCCTTCTCACACAGCGTCATCTGATCACGTGATTTCCACGGAGCCGCCATGTTGGATGGCAAAAGCCGGTTGTCACGGCCCGATTTGGATCAGTGCTGTCTGTTAGCCTAACAAATTAGATTAGTTTTACTCATCAAAAATAGTTTAATGTGTCCTATATCTGTGATGGCATTTACCAGCTGTCTTTTGAGGTAAAAAAGTTAATGTTGCACTGTTTGACAAAGTTTATTCTTTAAAAAAGTCACATAAAAGATCGCTCCTGCTGTAATCGTCAAATAAAGTAAAAACCGATCTGAGGTCAGTTCTTACTGTCTGCTCAGGTTTATTAGCAGGGTAAACACGTTTTCACGGACATTTAGCAAACGGGAGAGAAAAACAAAATGCAATGTTCAGAACAGCTTGGTATTTGTTCATTTCTGCGTGAGGATATGGCGATTACAGGATTATTTTCACAACATGGAATACTTTGATGGAAATATATCTCGATATTTACTTGTGGATTTATACAAACTGATTGAGGGTTACTAATCCTGGATTGGACTGGTTTTGGACAGAACCAGTGTTCAAAGGTAAAAAGTCTGTTTTTTCGGTTTGGGCATACTGAGGAATCGTCATTAATTACACATGTCCTATTTTAAGCATAAAGTTAACTTAATTCCCATTTTGTACAGAACATAAGCTTTCTAACAATGTGTATCATGCCTGTGTTGACAAAATAATAACTGTGCAAATTATGTTTTCGCGGAGTTTCTTTCTGAATCTGGTCGCCGCTAGCTTGAATGAGGTTAAACATATAAATCCTAATTCTCCATATCTCAGCAAATTTGCCACTTTTTAAGGCCTTAAATTTTGATTTATAATTTTAGACTTGTAAACCTCAGCAGAAAGCCTACTTTATTTAAGTATTTATATTGCCTTTTCACTAATCTGCGTCTCTCATTTGCCTACTCACATGGACAACAGTTGTTTAGGGCACTTTCCATACTAAAGGTCTGTCACCCATCCTGCCACTAAATATTGTTAAGGAGCTCTCTGCCTCTTGTAAGCTTTTAATTGTGCCCCTCTAAAGGGAGATTGTCGATTGATTGACTAAATAATTGTAAACATTGTGGTATTCCAAAGCAGATTGTGTGTTGAAGGCTGGTAACCTGTAATTTTGACATCATAAGGGTCTTAAGCATCGTGAGCAAGTGAACATTTCTCTAAATATCGCTGTCTGACCTGAACACTTAACGCTAAGTATTGAACCGGTGTAGAAAGTGGTAAATATGAACTCAATTTCTATACATGATCACTAATCGCTAGCCAGCTACACCAGCTTTTTGCCATCCAAAATGGCAGCGCCAACAAACCAAGTCACGTGACTGAGAACGGTCTATACTTACCACCACTACAGTACCACTACTACTCCTACTACTATTACTACTGCCACTACTATTACTACTATTACTACTACCACTGCATGAGTGTAAAGTTTACCTGTGTAGGAAGTACTTACTGTTACTACTACTACCACTGCTTCTTTTACTACTACTACTTCAACTAGTACTACTACTAATACTACTACCTGCTGCTTCTTTTACTACTTCTACTACTACTACTACTACTACTACTACATACTACTACTACTACTACTACTACTACTACTACTACTACTACTACTACTACTGCTACTACTACAGCCACTGCTTCTTTCACTACAACTTCTATCACTACTACTACTACTGCTGTTTCTTTTACTTTTTTACTACTGTTTCTTTCCCCTAAAGGTCAAAGTTCAAAGCGTCCTTCATTTATAGAGTAGGTGCATAGCAGTTAAAGTACTCAACCCAATTGTATAAGCATAAGGAAAGAAGTATAGTTTATAGTTTAAACTTACCTATGTAGGAAGTACTTACTGCTGCAACCACTACTACTCCTACTAGTGCCACTACTCACTTTGATACAGACTTTTTAAAATATTTTTGGACACCTTTGCATTAGTATTGCATGTTTTTGTTTTGTTTTGTTTTTTTATTAGGTGTCTGTTGCCCCCTGCTGGCAGCGGTGGGGACTGGACAGAGCATAAAATGGCTGATTATCACTGCTATTAGCAACATAACGCTAAGGTAAATGTGATAAATGTATCCTGTGACAGCCTCCAAAGGTTAAAGTTCCCTGGACAGAGCAATTTTCACAAACATAAATACATTTTTAATATGGACAGTGTAAGTTTTAGAGATGCAGTATTTTTTATTTTTTATTTTTTTGTTTGAGGAAGTTAAAGAAGTTGGGCAAGTTCGCAGATGAATAATTTATATGCGGCAAACTTCTAAATCTCTTTATCATTGAAAATAGCTGCAGTGCCTTTTCTATACAGCCAGTGACTTCTAGCTCAGTGTTTACTTACGCTCTATGTAAGGTTATTAATGCATTATGGCCACCTGGTTTATTGTTTTAATTAGCCATTAGTGATAAAGCGCTAAATGTCATGAAGCCATACGCACAATGAGCTTAATGTCAGAATTAATTAAATGCGCTGTTACTTAATTATATTCATTTGTTTTCAAAAAGGCCATGTGTGTTCATAATGGAGCCGAACTACAAAAGCTGTTTAAATGAGTGAGTTTCAAAGAGCAGAGGTAACGCGGAGCAGTGCAGCAGCAGCAGCAGCAGCAGCAGCAGTGGCGTATGTGAGGCAAAGCTGATAAAGCCATAAAGTGGTTGCTTAAGGCTCAATTGAAAGTCGTTTCTTCAGTGCAGTGTGCTGTTGACCGGTGGAAGACTCAAAAAGGGGCTTTCTTTAGGAACACAATTGGATTTGATGTCTCCAACTCTGCAGCTTTTAACTGGTGTAATTGGCTTGACACTCGGCTAAATGTGGTGGTAAAGATTTTGCAGTGAAAGTGTTGACGATCACAGAGGGAAAGCTGCGTGGCTAAACCCTCTTAAGATAAAAGCAGTTTGTTGCACGTTGTTGCTGTGGCATTGGTCCTAAATGAGGCAGTAATCTGACCCGAGGCAAGTCTAGATTAGTGCGTTTTCAGAGCTGCAAGAAGTACTCAAAGTCTGTACTCGAGAAAAAGTATTATTGTTTCAGCATAGTTTTTTCACAAGTAGAAGTAAAAGAAATGTAATACAAATGTACTCCTGTAACGGAGTACAGTTTTAAGTAAATAACTTGAGTAAAAGTATCTAATTATCGTCTACTTCTGTGTTTCTAGTGATAAACCACATTTTCATTAAAACTAAAGAGAAATAAATGTCTATCAAAACATCTCACAAACTTGTCCCTCAAATTCAATTTCTGTCTTTATAGCAAGCAATGGTTTCCATTAGTAAATGCACTAATCAGTTGCTCATATTTTAATTCAATAAAATGATTCACTATACCTCAGTGTTAGCATGGGAAAATCTGATTTTAGAGAACAGAGAATACAGGCCAATGAAGAGCTATAGTAGATTTTGTCATGTGTGCAAAGTTCAAAAGAAGGTTCACTCAACAACTTTTACTAATTTAAACTTTTACTCAAAAATAGTTTTAAATATTACAAAATACATGTATTAATTTATTTACTTATTTTCCTGCTTGTTCTCATTAGAGGTTGTGTGTGCCTTAGGCAAGTAACCCTTGATAATACTTATTATAATAACAATAATGGGCTGGATTGATACTGTGCTTTACAAGCTTTTCAAGCTTCTCCAAGCTTTTTACATGAGTCCATTACTCATTCAGTCCTCAGTCACTCCTATGCTACTTCTGTAGCCACAGCTGCCCTTGGACAGACTGACGGAAGCGTGGCTGCCAATTTGTGCCTATGGCCTCTTTGACCACCATACAGGCAAGGTGAGTGATGTGTCATGCCCAAGGACACAACAACAGTCCGTAATGCCTGTAGCAGGAATATCCTGCTGCCCTAACTTCTGTGTATATTCCAGTATTGGGAATTTTATCTAAATACAGATTTTGAGTATTTCTTCCACCTCTATACCTTGGTGTCTGTAGAGTGAACTCACATAAACAACAAGATGTGGGCTCAAAACCTGGTCTGCATGCACTATATCGCTAATAAAATGCACATCCATCCATATAATGTCTTTCCACAACAAAACTAAGACAACAAACTTGACAATATTTGAGCATTTTCAGTAGTTTCAAGACCAGATACGTGATCACAGTTCAAATTTGCCCTCTGTGTAATTGATTCCTCTCCACTTTCTATTAAACACAGCGCATCAGTATCCTCTCTCTATGACAGATGGCTTATCACTTCAGTTTTACCACTCCTCGCCGACCCATAGCACTACATTAAACATGCGGCAGAAACGCTCAGTCAGCACAAACAGGACTGGAGTGGCAATCATTTCACTGCATGATCCTGGCTCTCAGCGCTCCTGAGGAAGCGTCCCGGGAAAAGACACTCAATACAGGCACTGGATGAGAAACTCCCGGGAATGATCCGGCCACTCATTCACCGTTTCGATCCATACTACAGTTTGAGGATGGAAAACGCCTTGAGCTGTTTCGCTAATAGGGCTAATTAGCAGAGCCAGCAGCCAAGTGTTGCTGTACTCTCTGTGTAAAGGAAGAACGCCAAAATCACTGGAATAATTGTTGGCAAATGTAGTTTTACTCAGCCCTGTACTGGATAAGACACCTGCATGCAACCAGCTTTATCTTTTACATGTTCTAATGATTACAATCTTTTAAAAAATGTTTTACTAAGATGTGACTGCAATTTTTTTAAACAGTGCTGGTCAGATTCTGTGGTAATTTAAAGGATTTGGATACTATAGTGCAATGAATCTCCTAGTTTAGGGATAGATGTGTAGGAGACCTGGGCCACTGCTGAAATTCTATCAGAGATGGACATTCCTTTAGGAGACGAGAAGTCTGCGCTTACCCACCAAGGATGCAAAACAAAGACATAAATCTGTCCTTTACGAACTGCAGACCAATAATAATGCCAGAAGAGGCCTCCTCTCTTCTCTGATAAGAACCAGAGGCCTGACACATTTCATCTGTTTAAAAGACTTTATATGCATTAACATGTTACTTTACAGGAAAATGTCATAGCTATGTTTTGTGCAAACTGTTAAATATAACATGTGTTTTAAAGGTACGTAAATTGAAGTGGAGTAAGACACATTTCTTTTTATGACATTTACTTTGTGTCTAGCAGAGGTAATTTGAGCCCTCTCCACTATCAGGTCAGAGGGAAGAACCAGGGACACCCCTTTTACTCCAGTCTTATCTTGGGGTGCGGCCCACATTCCTCAGTAGTTAGTTTCGTCTTCGTCTTGTCTTTGTCTCGTCTCCGTCTCTCCTTCGTCTTTTAAGTTTAATTTTTCTTTTCTTCTCGTCATTTTTGTTGCGTTAAGTTCACCTTGCCGGTGATAACATCTTTTCACAATAAGTCGCCCAAACTTTCGTTCGAGTATCATTTTTGTAGTTTATTTTGAAAAGCCTTGCGCCGCGCAACATCCGCCAGCTTTAACAATCGCTGCCTTGACCAAAGCAGCTAATTTAAGAAGTTATACTTCTAAAGTTTCGAATCGCTGTGAAAGGATTTTTATTGAATTTTCCATTTGGCATAAAAAGGGACATTTGCCATACTCTGAGACTTTGACGCTGCCTTACGCTGACAACAGCTAAACTCTCCCTGAGCGGCATCACGCTCCTGTTCAACATAACGGGACACCTGGCGACTGGCTGTGGAGCTTGGAGGACACACCACGAACCGCTGTTTGGAGCCGGGAACACCAGCCCTGCTACACCCCGCGGCTCTAAAGGACAAAGAACAACATCCGAGCCCCTGGCTGAAACCGGAGGCTGGCTGTCGTCACCACCTTCCCCTCCTGCACCGAGCGCCGTAAGATCAGAGTTGTTATGTTGACAAAGTTGGCACTTATAGTCTCAGAGTCTACTCCCTTATTCCTAAATTTCCAATAATTTAATAAGTCAATTTATTACTTACTCCACTGCAATTCATCATTAGTTAATCAATAATTCTGCATAACGGTTCTGTTCATAATTACATTCCTTTCAAAATTTACCTGTGCCTCAGTACACTATTCCACCTTATTGTGTAAATAAACGTTATACTTAATCTAAATTAAGTTGAGTTTGGTGGTCTTTATCTATTAAACTGAGTCCCTCCTGGTCAATCCTTCCCTCTTAAGACATTAGTTTAGGTGTTTTAATCTGCACGTTAGCGCAAGGCTAACTGGTACCAATGCGGAGTTATTACTCTTAACCTTTGTCTTAGTTCAGTGTATATATTTTTATATATGTACCCTACAGATGCTTTTCTATCTATCTTCTCTTATCTTCTGATGCTCACCCTACTTCCTACATCCCACTCCCTGCCTTCAGCGTCCCGTGTTTAGCACCCTGCGTTTGACAGCCCTCCATCTTATCTGAGTCCGTCCTCCCATTTAACTTCTTATGTGTACTACAGATGTGCAGCTGGGGTTGATCAAGATAAAAAGTTTCATATTTTAAATTTGGCATGACACATTTGAGTAATACATACAGTAGGAGTTAGTGATGAAAGCAAAAAATGCTGCTGTCTTTCTTACTTTTGGCTGCTCCGTTGTCACCACAGATCCAGTATGGATCATGGTCATCAAGCCAACTCTCTCCATTTATCTGGGCTCGGGACACACACAAGAAAGACCCTGACTTGTGACCCTTTGTAGCTGAATTTTTTTGGCAGTTTTTAGATAATAGCACTTCAAACATTTAAACAGGATTAGATGCCATCAGAACAGGCTTTTTAACATTACATTCAAAGCACAACTTAATGAAAGTACAGGGACTAAATATGCACACAGTACTGCATAAATCACATGCAGGTATAGATAAAAAAGAACTACATACTGCGCTATAACATTTCTGTTTCTGCAAAGCTAAAAGTACTGTTGGCTGTGAACCATGCAGAATTAGCTTGTTGCTGATGAAGTCTTATCATCGAGACACATCAGGCGGTTTGTAATTGATTTGCAAAATAACTTCTTTAGTGTGACAGTCCCAGGCAGCAGACGTGGAATAAAAAGGAAGACTGACATTTTGACAATGTTATAGACCTTTTGTTGGATATATCAGGAAATATGAAGACCATTACTCAAGAAAGCTTCTCCATTAACACAAAACCTCTTCCTCTCCTATCATTTGGTCCACTTTTGCTCTCCAGCAGAATTATTTCTCACATACATTTCTTAAGCAGAGCTGTAATGCATCTCTCTTTCAGTAGCTCACAAAGGCTCTCTAAAATCCCTTATAGCTCCATATTGGCCATTATTGAGGTAAAAAAAAAAAAAAAAAACGCTTCTTTATGACTGTCTGCAAATGTCTCTATGTTCTGACGTCAGACTGAAATTCTAGCTCTATTAATGTACCCATACAACAATGGCTCCTTGATTGCAATACATTTCCACTGTCATCTGTCTTCACTGACCTCTGCCTGTGAAGACACAAAAGGTGGGAAGTTACATATTTCTGCTCAAATGATTTACTGACGTACTTTTTTGGATGGAATTTTACATCGCATATAATAACTTAAAGTTTACTTGAAAAAAAATATATACTTTTGAAGGGAAAATGGTACTTTTACTCAAATAAAATATAATTTCTTTAAATGATTAAAAGTATTTTTGACCATATGGCAAAGAGGAAAGTAATAATAGTAATTGTAGTATTTGTATAGTGGTAGTAATATCAGTAGAATTCAATTCAAATTTTATTTATGTATCACATTTAAAAACAACCCCAGTTGACCAAAGTGCTGTACAGACATAGAACCAAACTAAAAATAGTACAAATATTAGTGGTAGCAGTAAATACATTTAACTTAACTTAAAGCAGCAGCATTACCCTGATTCTACTACTGCCTGTATGGCTGGTGTTACACCGCAATTTGTTACTTATAGAATTTCCAGCCCCACCACTCTTTAACAACAGTTTCTGATTATGTAAACTGTATGTTGTACTGTAGTAATGATTTAGGTAGCAGTGAGTGATTGCACATAATCAGTGTATTGTCATGAGGTCAAACTCAAAGCCAAGTACAATGTCTCTGAGTGGAGTCTGCGTGTCCACCGTGTGTTACTGTGGGTTCTCTCCGGGACATCCGGGTTTGTTCCACCCTCCAATAACATGCATGTGTGAGGTGAATTGGTGACTCTAAATTGCCGCTAGTATATGAATGTAAGACTCAATGGCTCTGTCTAAATGTCTCAGCCCTGCAACTAACTGGCTGCTGTCAAAGTTGTATACCACCTAAGGCCAATAGTGGCTGGAAAAGGCACCTGCCCCCCTCGACCTTCAGCAGGAATAACCGAGGATGATGGATAAATGAATGTATATGTTATTAAAAGTAATGATCACAGTGGGCAGCTGTGCAGCAGCAGTACAAGGGTAATACTTTGTATTAACCTCTCTGAAAAAAGAAGTTTTCTTGAACAGAGAAGATCCTTGAAGACAACTTCAGTCAAAAGCTTCATCTGAAGAACGTGACAGACCTGTGTTATAGCCCTAACCCCAATCGTTATGAACGTATACGGCCTCGGTTTTGTGTTTGCCTTTCAAAATCCTCAAGTGGACTTCAAGGCCAGGTTTAAAAGCGCCGATAAAGAAGCGCGCGCGGATGATCAGAGAGCCAGACCAACTGATTGTGAACAGGCCCTGCGGCACATGCCAAGGCTCCCTTCGTTAGAAAACCTGAGAGACGGTCAACAACCAATCCACTGAGACCAATAACAAAGCCACGCTTCAAAGACAGACTCCTCATTTCAATAAGTTCACATCCCGGCGAAGGTATCACAGCCGATGCATGCAGATGAATTAAGGAAACGGGACAACGGGCTCGCTGACCTATCCGGCAATAAATCCTGCTGCATCTCGGAGGAGCCAGTGAGCCAGCGAGCTCTTAAATAGCAGTTAAAGGGACAAGCGTGAAGATTGTGTTTACCAGACAAGGACAAGGAATAAGGCAAATCTGGTCCGCGACTGACGAGACGAGACACAATGGATCCAGGCAGAAGCTGTTAAAACATTTAACAGCTAGAAGTTTAAAAAAAACATGTCGACGGGGAAGGTAAGTGTGGATGTCGGGAGAGAGGAAGGACAGAAAACAAAAGGAGTAGTCTGGTTTGCTTTTAATTATTCATTTTGGGGTTTTGTAAGAACATAAACACAGAGGCAACAACAGATAAACGCAATGCAAAGGCTAGTCAAAGTTTTTTCAGTATAAGTCATCATAAAGTCATCATTACAAACTGATCCAACATGGTCCATTTTTCTAGTCAAATGGAAACTATAATAATGTTGCATAACTTTAAACTCCAGGTACATGAGCGCCACTGAAAACATGAGTCAGGATACAAAATACATCGCGATTGATTTCCAACATCACAGTCATGGTCTGGGGAGTTAAAACCAAGACTGCGATGGAAGTGTGTTTGGTTAATATCAGGGTAAATTTCTCTAATAAAAACACAAAAGTACAGCTTTTGCCATAATACATTTATGATTGACAGTTTTTGCATTCATTTAAAAAATATGTGGTTTATTTAGAAAATACCATTGAGCAAATATTTGAAGGCACAATCAAAGCTTAGTCTGTCATTTACAAGTTAAAAAGATCATATTACATTATTTGTATTATAACAAAGCATTGAACAAACTGAGCAATGCTAGAAAAGAAGCCCATCCAAGCGCATTTTGTCTGGGATTATGCCTAGAGACCGGCCCCAGTAGCCGTCTTTAGCATTTTCCTTCATATATATGCTCATAAAGTCTAGTCTTATTTTATCATATTCAGAAGGTTACATAAGTAAAACTGACTAATCTTTTTTTTTTTTTTTTTTTTTTTTTTGATCACACTCACACAGAGAGTAAAATAAACGTGTGACGGTGGACGGGCAGAGGCATGCAGAGGGACACATGAGTGCGTTTGCTCTCCTGTCGTCACACTTATGAGAAAATCTGCGCTCTGAGGGAGGCAGTGGAAACAGGCCCGCACAAGGTCACACCTATCGACCCTCATCTGATGGATCTGATATTTAGCTCACATCTCACACAGTACTGTCCTATTCTCATCACGCCTGTCTGGAGTCCTGCAGCACTCCGGCGCAGAAATATTCCTGGAAGATTGGCACTTCCATTTGAATAAACTATGCAACACCACGGGGCTGCAGTCATTATTAAGAACCATTTTATTTTTACTGCGCCATAAATGGGAACTGTTTCTACCTTTCGAAAGTTACTGCATTGAAAAATACAGAGAATAAGGTCACATTGTTACATCTTAAATTATCTTTCATCACATTCATTTGACGTTTCAAATATAAAACAGTATTATGTCCACTCTATGCTGCTATGAGAAACTGAAAACTGGTGCAACTATTCAAATAAGCCAGTAGTAGTCTTTATGCCAGTCCCAAGCCTGGATAAATGGAGATAGTTGCGTCAGGAAGGGCATCAGGTGTAAAGCCTATGCCAAATCAATATGCAAATCACTGCACAGTAGAAGGCAGATGCTTTGCTGTGGCCAAAGAAAGAAAGTAAGTGATATAAATACTGTACAAATACTGAATAAAGCTAAATACCATAAAGCTCTGTTATATAGGCTATAAGCACTCATTCTCATTATGCTACCAGGATATAGCTAAGTGTTGTGGGTTTGTGATATAACTTAATTTTAGTGGTGCATTATTGCAAGGTTTGGGTCCACCACAATAAATTAACAAATGGTTGTATTTTGATCTAAGAAAAAAGAGTGATGTGAGAAGTGCTGGGCGATGTTACACACACTAAGATTCAATATGATACTGATTACTCCTTTAGGAAATTTAATCGATACCAATATTGATAATTTCTTTTTGTCAAAGAAATTTTAGCTGATAAAGTTCTGGCTTAATAAAAACAGACGGAGAATCACTGATGTCAGTCAAAACACAGAGGTTTATTCCTTTCCTTGCAGCAATGAGACAAATCCATGCAAAGCACAAGTTGTCTGTGAGAGTGTGTGCTCTAGGCTTTTAAACAATAGTTGCCCCTCAGTCTGCAGTAATTTTCCTCTGCTTATCAAAGGTGCAGCTGCAGCATCTGCGTGTGTGTGAGTGTTTGGGTGCACAGTGTAAAAACATACCAGTGGTACAAGACATAATACATGAGTTCTTTTACAGTGTAACATAGTATTCACACAAATATTTCTGACACTTGTGGGTACATTTTTTACACTCAAAAAAATTCCACTTAAAGACAAAACACATGACTAATTTAACAAATTGAATGTACACAGTATGAAATAAATACTGTGTATTTGTGTCTTACCTGGAGCGGTAAGGGAACAGCACCATCTGCAGTCTGACTTTTTCAGGACAGTATCCCAGGTTCGTGAAGAAGTTGGACTGCAGATGGCACTGTTCACCTGCCACAGGGCTAAGGTACGAAAAAACAAAGTACTGGTGTGTTAAAAAGAAAATCTATACTATAAACTTTTGTGGAGGACAACTTGAATCTTTTTGGAATAGGTTAATGCTGGTTCTGATAGAAAGGAGTCAGAATACTCAGTGCATTGCAGTTTGTTGGATATGGAGTTGCATATTAAGCAGGTGTATGAATAGCTACATTTCTTAGTTTGTGTTTTAAACATTTGATGTGGTCCCACATCTTTAAAATAGTAAGCTAGTTGAGCTTACTTTCTGTTTTGCCCAGTAAAGGTGAAGGTCTATTTATCCCTAAGTGTCTCTATGCAGATAAAATGTCTCCAAAATCCAGATAAAAACATTAAAACTGTCGACTAAAATACTTAAAAATATCACCGTCTCCTCACTGAATAACTGCAGCAGACCTTAAATAGCCCTGTCCTGTTGATGAGTGTGTAATGATCGATATATTCAGGGGTCATTTTGAGGCTAACTCTTGTGATTTTCACTTTTTTTCCATCCACTTCTCCTTGAGTTAATGATTTTTCCTTTGTTTTCCCCAAAAGGGCTTTCAACAGAGCTGCTGTCACTGCATCCAGATGAGAGGGGAAGTGTATCTCTTTAAGTGTCAAGGTTTTCATTGTCATAGCCGCAGAATAACATCACATACAGCAAATCATAAATGAAGAGGGTGAAGGAAAGAAAATTAAGAAGCACTTTTTTTTCTGCACACTTAAAAGTTGTGTAAAAGGATCGAAGAGCAGCCTTATCAGTATGTTAGACTGGCACAAAGGCTCCTGACTTTATTTGAAACAGTAATCCAAAATTAAATTGGAAACTGTATCGTCTTAGTAGTCATTTCAAAAAAGCTGACAAAGAAAAATCAGGACCATGATACTGCGCTAATAAAATGTTTTATATCTGCTTTTCTTTGTTCAGTGGCCATAAGGAAGTCAGCATTTTAATTGATGCCTTTGTGCTTGTGGGTTAACAAAGCAAGTTAAACTGTATAGGATTTGGTCCTGGAGGGAAAATATCAAATAATAAAACATTTTCAAAAGCCAAAAATGAATATAGTGGAATTGCACACACATTTATTTCTACAAATCCTCAAAACCTGGCTGAGTATTCAAAGCCTCACAGTGGCAGGATGATAGTTTCTCAGTCGTCCAGGTATTAGCACTAACCTTTCACCTGCAAAACATGTTTATAACAGACCCCAAGCTTCCATACTCTCGTCCCTACAGTGGACAAACTGAGCACTGCTGTAGAAGAGACACACTCAAGACAAGACAGTGGCCTAAAATACAAGATTTAGACCCTCCATCACAGTGAGAAGCCCCAGGGATTTACTCTCAGGACGGAAATGTTTGTCCAGGACATAATATATAAGGCAGATACACAGGACCAGTGGTAGAGTCCAGAGGTTCAGAGTCCAGGAAGCATAAAGTCAGGACAGCACCAGTGGGATATGGGGTACAGCAGTGCTTGCCAAACTTTTCACACCAAGTACAACGTCAGAAAATATTTGGCTTTCAAAGTGCCATTATTAATAAAATGAGCATTACTAAATAAGAGCAAAACTGGGAATAAACTTGGACTAAACCTGGTCTAAAAAGGGACTAACATTGGTCCAATAAAAAATAAAAGAATACATAAAAACAATAATAATACAATAAAAGAAACACAGTTGAGTTTTTAACATTACAACATTAATTGCCCAGGGACACAATGACAATATGCACTTAGGGCTAGATTTGAACCATTGACCGTCTGGTTGGGGGCTAAATGCTTCATCCGCAGCACCACTCTTGCCCCATCTACAGCCATTAAATCTATGTGTGAAATAAAATACAGTAAGATGCAATAAACCTCAAAAAACTTTAAAAACATAACTCACAACATTGCAAAGCAGCTTCATATAGCTTGAAAAGTGTCAAATAAAAATAATTAATTAAGGATGGTTCAATGACTTTACTTTTTCGTGCTTCCTTAATTAACATACTTGTTGAAGTGCCATCAAATAGATGATGGAACCTTGCATTTTAATTGCAGAAAATCTCTGAACTTTTGCTTTGCTGCTATGACTAATGGGCTGCAATTCACGTGTGGTTCCATATAAACCATACAACACCGAGGTTACAGAGTCAAAAATAAGAAGAACATCCTACAGACCATGACACAGAGACACACAGAGAGAGAAAAGGTCAGCCTGTGAACCCGCCGCTGTCCAGCCTTCAGGAGTCCTGCCTCAGCGCTGTTGAGCCAATCAGAGCCAAATCAGTGCAATACTTGAGCTGTATTATAATCAGTAGTCAGTGTGTTGTCCTGTGGGGTGCTACGGTCAGTCCTGAATCCTGGTTGTACAAGTTTCTACTCAAAAAATGTGTCATATACATCAAAAACAAGATATTTCTTTTTTTGAATTCAACAGGTGGTAAAAAAATAAATAAAAATAAAAATCAATACTACTCTTCTATCAGATATGTGTGAAGCAGGAGAGGCAGGTGTCTTAGGTGAGAATAAAGACTGTGAACCGGAGCTGGGAGCTGTCGCCCTCGCCTAACAACTTTGAAGAGTGTGGTGCCATTTCAGGACATGAAATTTTGGAGAAAAACTTATGAACAATAGAAGATGAAGACAACAAAGAATGCTTGTCTCAATCCAGTCAAATCTTTACTTTAAAATACTGCTTATAAAAGGTTCAAGTTATAGTTTTAGAGGTATGATGCCATTTTCCTACAAAATGAAAAATAGACAATGAAAACAGAACAGTATGCTGTTTGTTTTTTTGTTTTTTTTGATAAATGAATGAGAGTAGACTGGATGTATAAGGCTTGTTGATTGGTCAGTGCTTCCTGGAGTGGAACCGAGCATTTTTAAGTCTCAGAACAGCCATGCCAGAGAATAGAGGATTACTCAAACAGACGTGAATGAAACAAAACACAACTCGACGTTTGATTTGATGAGGCAACAACTTATAACATGGTAGAAAGACAATTTTGCATAACATAGCACCTTTAGGCATTATTCAGAATAAATATTAATGCTTTTATATGTGTTTTTTTATTACTACAACTACCTACGCCATGTTTAAATCATGATAGTGGTTTTGCTTTGACCACTGTACTAAACACAATAGCTGACAATTATGTTTTTCTAAGGCGTGAAAACTAGAATGTACAACCAAGAGCAAAGTGGAATAGAAAAAGACAGAGCATGCATAGAACAAAACTCAATTTTGTAATCCATCAGGCTAATGCTACCTGTTTAAGAGGTTGTTTAATCATGTGTCTTGCTGCGTGTTTGTTGTTTGCGGGGAGAAGTGTACCAAAAGGGCCATTCAGAGTTCATTCAATCAGAAGAAGAAGGAATCAAGAGAGAAAGAGTTACAAAAAGTGGAGAAGTAGCTTAAAAAAATGTGAACGAGTTTGAGCGATGGAAAGGAAAGTGCAGGTCTGGCTTTGCAACACAAAATGAAATGCACAAACTTTCCAGCTTTCCAACTTTCCAAAATCAATAGCAAACATCACTGCTATGTTAATCATGTAACTTGAAATTTACACTTTCAAATAACTCACATAATAAAGCATTAATATTAGTTAAGGGCTAGTTAGTGAATTATTACACAGCATTACTTCAACATTAATAAAGTTGAAGTTGAGTTTTTAAAATTAAAACTGAAATTTGCTAGTTAAAGGCAAGTAACAACTTAATTTATTATTTACAATGCATTACTATAACATTAATAATCAACATTAACAATTAATAATCAACATTAACAATAGCATTAAGTAATAATTCTTGAGTAATAAAAATATGTAAATCAAAGAAAATATCCAAACATCAGTGTCAATAATGTAATGTATCTATAAATCATTAAAATATTGTTAATTACATATTTTCTACAGTGTAACATGAAATTTTAGATTACATATTTATAACAACTCTGAAATTCTCCTTTTATGGATTGAGTGATGGTTCTTTCTTCTTCTAATGCTTTGGAGGTCCACCTTGAACGTTACTCCCCCTGCTGTCAATGGCTGGTATTAATGTGAAAAATCCCTTTAAGACATCTATTAACAATGCAAACAGCCTTAAACTGACTAAATATCTTAATGCCGCAAATGTCCTCTTTAATTAACAGTGATTTTGTGTAATTACGCCTCTCCGCTCTGTATCTCACTTAAACATGCCGTGTATATTTCCTCAAACGTGTTAGATCTTCATTTCTGCTAAATCCACAGGGACGGCGCTCGCTCACAGAAGCACAATGAAATTCATTACTGTGGCTCACAGCAAAAAAAAGCAACAAAAAAAAAAAAAAAGGCTTGTTCAGTTTCCAGTTAATTTTTCGAACCCTTTGGCTACATTTGCATAATCTTGTAAATACTAGACGCAAAGGCGGGAAGTATCAAACTCCCCAGACTCACTGTAACTCGAGTGTCGCTGTGTATTTCTGTGTGGATGTCAGAAATAATAAAAATCTGTATTTGGTTCAAACAAAGCAGGAGTTTTTCTTTAGAGACCACTCAACTTCACCGTTCAGGAGTCAATTATATAGGAGCTAATTGCAGCACTGTACACTTTAATTAACTGTGCAAACTGTGCGAGAGCTATGTTTTTTTTAAGAAGCTTAATTTAAGTCAGCAGCACCGACATAGTGATTAAAAATATTACTTATCCTATGATTATAGATCACTAATGGGTAACTCTCCTATGTTGGGTGTAACCAAAGGCGCTAGATTCTAAACTCTACTGTCATGGTGCTTTCAAGTGGTGTCAGGTTTATCGTATATATGAGTTTCCGACATCAAAGAGCACATGAACACGCCACCAAGTCGTTTGATCAAGGCAGATACATTGGAGTTGTAGAAGCAACACAAACTGCCCGAGTTCTGACGTCATGAACTGGTAAATGGTAAAATGTTTAAGGTTATTTTATGGGAGAGAAGTAAAGCATAGTTTGAAGTTTAATAATGTTAGGAAAATGTCTGTTTTGTGCTACACCAGACTTCATATTTAGATCCATAAGCTTCAACAGTAGCCTCTATTGTGATTGTGGTACATAATTAGAAGTCACAAACAGAAAATGTGATTGAACTCTATTATGACATTCCCAGGTTCACACTGTCTGACCAAAAAGGATGTGAAAGCACACAAGATGTGTAAATGAGTTCTGCCCTTGGAGAAAACTACCATTTGGCCAAAGCCAAATTAGGTAGTAATAGTAGTAGTATCAGTAGTAGCAGCAGTACTAGGAGCTATAGTAGTAGCATTAGTAGTAGAAGCAGGAGCAGTAGTAATAGTTTTTGCTGTGATGTGGGTGATAGAAACATTACTTTTACTCATTAGTCGTAGTGGTAGCAGTAGGAGTCATAGTGTTAGTAGTGGTGGTCATATTTGTAATAGTAGAAGCAGCAGCAGTAGTACAAGTAGTGTGGTAGTAGTGGAAGTAAGTACTTTCTAGTTAATTACCTTTTACAATCAATACATTTTTACTCAAGTAGTAGCCATAACATACTTTTATTTGAGTACAGATGTTGAGTACTTCTTCCACCCCTGGGTATGGACGCCTTGTTAAATTTGTGCACCTTTTAACCTCTACAACTAATCGTGTCTTTATTTTTGGAGCCACGGCTTTCGCGCTGCTGGAGGCCGTTTGTTAAAAGGTGAATCCTGCTGAAATCAGCCGACAGTCAACAACTGCAGGTGGTAACCTTAAAGTGTTTCTCTTTTATGCAACCCTTACCATTGAGCGAGGGGGAGACTAAAATAGTGGTGAGAAATGTTGAGCCTAAGGGGCAAAAATAAAAACAGATGTAAGTTTGTGTACATCATACTCTACTAGCGTATGATATTGTAGATCTTTGGTCTTCAGCGACACAGCATATACAAAGTTTGGTTTTGTGTCAGGAAGGAGCATTTTCAGACTTTATTTAGCTAAATATTGCTAGTTTTGTTATGGATAGCAAATATTCTGGAGACCCAAGGAAAGTTGGTGAAGGTCTCATGTTTGCTGCATGAGTTGAATTTAACATGAACATTTCTAGCCAGTCTTGCTCAGAGCACCTTAATGCAGTGTATTGTATAAGAACAAAGAGAGCAGCAGCCTGTTTGATTTTCACTCTAATAAACGACCTGAAACTTCACAGAATACAGCCGGTTAATTAGCAGCGTTTAAACAGCAGAAGGGTTTAATCAGTGAATGACATCCATAGCCTTTTTCACTTACCATTCTCACAGTTTTCCGCACCGAGCGGCTGCAAGATGACAAAAGAGCGCTCGTATTGAACGTGCTGTTTCTTCCCCTCTATTTCTTCTTCACAACCAAATACCACCTGATGTTGCTGAGCAACTAATGCCAGAAAAGAGCAAGACAGAGAATAAAAAAGGATAACTCGGTGAGGGGAATGACAGAGGAAGGACGAAGCAGAAAAGGGGTTTTCAGATGAGTGGAGCAAAGGCCAGGAAGGCAATTCTGAAACAAAACGCTAAAGAGAGACAAGGAGATAAAGGAGCAGAGTGCTTACTGAAATCAGCTAGAATCAAAAGAATAAGTGCTGATGTGGCTTTAATACAGAAATGACATACATGTACCAACAGATTTTATAATAAATGCAAAAATCATTGTCCTGGGTGTACCCTGCCTAAAGCCCAGAGCTGCTGAAATTAGGCTCCAGCCCCATCTGGAACAAGTGGAGGAAGATGAATTAATGCGATTTTTGAATAGTGGCAATGTCCCTTAGAGACTCCATAGACACCATCCTCAAACACACCTTAGACATCAGTATCTCTCCATAGTTTTGATGCAATAATTGCAGTTATTCCTTTGATTTAGTTTGAATTGGTGTCATTCAAAGTTCATTCAGTCCATCACAAAGAAGGAATCACAGAGCAAAAGTGTAGAAAATGTGAACAACTCTGAGCGCTAGAAATAAGCAAGTCTCTGTGAATAAAACTGAAAATGTGCAAGAGGGTGAACATCAAGTGGTTGTGGTTAAGGCATTTATGTACAACAATCAGGCATAACATTACGACCACTGACAGATGAAGTGAATAACACAGATTATCTCTTTATCATGGCACCTGAATGTGTGCAGTATATCAGGCAGCAAGTAAACATTTTCTACTCAAAGTTGATGTGTTAGAAGAAGAAAAACAGGGGCAAGTGTCAGGATTTGAGGGGAGTCTGACAAGCCCCAAACTGTGATGACAGAACGACTTGGTTGTTGATTGCATAGGAGGCTTATTACATATAACATTATAACCACTGATAATAGGCAGGTAGTCATAATGTCGTGTGCTGTAACTATCAACAGATTATTAAACTGAAAAATCAATACAGTTCCCTTGTCCTTAATTTTGATTTCATGGTCTAATTGTTTGTGTGCTTTAGCTTGGAGTTGTTCTGAGTTCACTGTGTGTGGGTGGCTGGATGCCAACCACCAGTTTTGTTTTTATACGATTGTACTCTGCTGCTGCATTTCCGTGGGACTGTAATATCTTATGGTCCAACTGTTCTGATGTTATGATGTCGAGTCTGTTGTCTGTAACGTTGGTTTATTTTCATTTTGTTTTGCACCACCAGGAAAAGAAAGGGGACGATTTTTGTTGTCAAGTAAATAGTTCTCCCATTACACTACAATGTTATTCCCAATAATAACTCACCTATTAGTGGTCCTGTGGTGCGAGCTGAAACATATGTTTATACCGCACAGTAGCACAGCCATATTTTGAGCTGAAAGCCAGAAAACAGCTGGGTCATTAAAGCACAAGCTGCAAACGTTCGCGGGTAATGTTTCTTGTTCACCTCAGATACACCGTCATATTTTAAGTGCTGCTGTTACAGTCTGACCTTTCAGTAAAAACTAGACCCACAAAACACAGCAACTTTTTATTTTTAGAGGTGTTGTAATGGCGCAAAAGCACTTTCTGAAAGTTATGTTGAACTATTCTGCTTCCAGTTCTTATTTAGCCACTCCAGGATCGAAGATGGCCACAGTAACTCAATGGGACATATCCTGTCTTTCTGGTTTAAATCAAGTCAGTCATAATAAAAAGTCATAAGTGCATTTACATTTAGCAGTAGTCAAGCAGTAGTCTAGTAGCAGATGTAGTAATGATAGCCAGTACCAGGGTTTGACATCAACCAGCCAAATGCAGGTAGATTTTTATTTTGGCTAGTAACACAAATACTCCCATTAGCCACTTTGACCAGTTGTATTTTTTGAATACCTATTGTATATCTTAACTTTAAAGATTAAGCCTCAATTTATGTTGCTCTACTGTGTGTACACCATTTAGTAGGAATGCAACAATATCCAAATATCAAAATTTCATCATACAACACTGTATTATCACAAAATTAACCTCACGATATGATATTTATTGTGATATTGTGGGGAGGCTCACAGTGTTGTAGAAATGCTCACAATACAAAATGGATTGTTAAATAACAATTTTGTCACGTTGGCTGCAGTGAAATGGAGCAAAGGGTCATGGTAAATGTAGTTCCCTCTACTTTTTTACCATTCAGCTGCAAGTTCACAACAATACTGTGAGACTTTTGATATTGCAATATCACATTATTGCCAGTATTGCAACATCAATTTATTCTGCCTAGGTAAACCAGTTTTGTTTTTTAATCCTGTCCATACATAAAAACTAATTTTACATTTCTTAAAACTAATTAAATTGTGGTTTAAAGATTGGCTAGCATCTTTTATAATACAATACTAGCCACGGTGGCCAGTGAGCAAAAAGGTAAATGTCATGCCACTCATGTTAACTAAATTTACAATGTTGTTGAGTACTCTAACATTTAAGTACTAACAACTATAATTTTAGTACACGTGTAAGTACTTTCTGCTCACACGTGTTTAGTTCAGACCAACCCAGACAAAAATATATATGTAGCTCAAACATTAAGTACATAGTTCAGGTCCTTTTTAGTTAGTTTTTTTTTTTTTTACTTCAGAAATTATTATAGATTCTGTACCATTAGCAGATATAAGGTTACTGGGCTCAATAGATAGAGCATTTATCCTTGAGTTAGAAGATCCCTGGTTCAAGTGCAGGTCTGGGCACTATATCTTTTTTCGTTGCAAGCAAGGGCCAGTGCCTTGGTGGAGGCCTGCGCTCTATAACTACTTCTAGTTCCATCAGACATGGATTTATGTACTGTATAAGAGTGAATTATATATTTAACTAAGTTTGGCAGTTTATAGTAAGTCTTAAGTTACAACACAGCGCATTAAAAAAAAGTTTGGTTTAGCCTTGGGTTTAATCAATTCTTTTAAATTTCTTCCCAAGTGAAGTCCAGGTCCAAACCTTGCTTTATTGCTCTTTTAGTCCTTGGTTAACATCTGGGTTTAGTCCTAGTCTATGATCTTATTTAGGACTCTTTTAGACTGCCAACTCCTTTCAGTGCAAATGCTTGAGGCCACACTTGACTCTTTGTGTAAAGCTCCAGTATAAGCAGTGCAATCTGGGGCAGCCGTATAATTGCTCACAAACATAAGCTGAGTGACAATACATAAAAAATTCAGTGTATCTTTTGTTATTTCAATATAAAACTGTGGGAAAAGTGCACACTCCTTTTTCAGCTGTGAATGAAAACTTTTAGTAGGTTAGCACCTCATTAAGGAGCAATGCACTGCTGAGGTTACAGAATGGAAAAAGTCACTCAAAAGGCATTTTAAATAAGTAAACTGAAACTATGCTGAACAACCATGGCAGGCAGAGGTAAAATAAGGTAAATGCCCACTTACAGTAAGCCTTACCTTTTGAATATTATCTAGAGCTGACATAAAAAGACAACATTCCCTAAAAAACAGGAGCCCAAACAATACACAAGCTTACAGTGCTGTGCCAAATCCTTCACTAAACACATAATAGACAGTTTCCATTGTTCACCATAAGCCCTGACAAGAGGTGTAAGAAAATATCCTTTCTGGAAAATACAGAAATATTTTATTGGGCTACACTGTATGGATATCAAAACCTGCTGTATCAGTGTTTCTTCTTATTGAGAGAGGCATGGTATTTTCTTTTATAGAGAAAAATATTTTGTAGTAGAAACCAGGAGCAAAGTCTTGACAATATGAGCACTTTTATGATGATGCCTATTTGGAGTAAGGCTAGTAAAATACAGCTGTGGTACTTACTGTGATTAGATCAAATGTATTTCATAAAATGATGTTCATTAGTAAAATCTTATTATTAAGAAATCATAATTTTTGTTACAGTATTATCAATAATATACTATATTTGTGATACCTTTGTCTAGCACTGCACAGAGTAAATAAATAAGCAATATGTAATAAGAGCTAAATCAGGTCTAAACCAGGACAAAACCAGCACTACCAGGTCTAAATTAGGACTAAACCAGGACTAAACCTGGTCTAAACCAGAAGTAAACCAGGTCTAAACCAGGACTAAACCAGGTCTAAACCAGGTCTAAACCAGGACTAAACCAGGACTAAACTAGAGGTAAACCAGGTCTAAACCAGGCCTAAACCAGGACTAAACCAGGACTAAACTAGAGGTAAACCAGGTCTAAACCAGGACTAAACCAGCACTAAACCAGGTCTAAACCAGGACATGACCAAGCCAAAACAGAACTAAACCAAAACTACACCAGGACTAGACATGGTCTAACTCAGGACTACACCAGGTCTAAGCCAAGACTAGACCAGGTCTAAACCAGGACAAAGTACTAAGAACAAAGAAGTACTAAACCAAGTCTAAAATAGATCTAAACCAGGACTAAACCAGGGTAAACAACAATTAGACCAGGCCTAAACCAAGACAAAGTAGGACTAAACCAGAACAACATTTCTGATATAACAGAGATAAAACCAGAAGTTTGTTTAAACTCTGGTCCCAACACAATGTGTCAGTCAGATGAGACATCTTTATTTCATTTTCTTAGAAATTGTAATAGTCAACATTGCGATATTGATAAGTCAGGTTCTATATTGTGCAGCCTTAATATGTTGCCACTACACAGCTCTAGTAATGAGAACACAGCCTCATCTCTGAAAAACACAGAGCAGAGACCTCGACCAGCTGGTAAAGCAGTCATGCAGGACCGGCCCATAATGACCCAACCTGCCGTGCCCACACCACATGACAGAGAAATAAGTCACGCTGCTAACATATTGAAAAATTCAGCCTCCTGCAAACTGGGAGAGAGCCACTGCTGACAAGACTATCTGAGGACATCTTTCAGCATTCAAAGGAAAAGACTACTTCAGAGTGCTCAACACAGTACAAGACAAACCATGGTGCGAAGTTAGCGAGGGTAGAGCGGCATATGGTTTGTGCAAAATGAGTGGAAGAAAATAAATGAGAGGTATGGAAGGGCAGAATACATTTAAGTATATACAGTGGATATGTATGCATCATAGCACTCAGAATATATATTTTCCAACCAAAACGTAATAAAACCTGGGCTGTGCATGAAACTACAGCTACACCGTACAGATGTACGTGTGACACCGGTTTATGAAAACTATTATTCTAAAGTCCAATTTTACATGCCATATGTGTATAAGTTTGTAATAACAACAATATAAACAAAAAATAACATTCTAACATTGTGTGTGTTTAAGGTTCTTTAATGCTGGGCTGTAGAGTTGTAGTCAAGACAAGGCCAGGGCTTTTAAGATTTGAGACCGAGTCAAGATGGAGGCATTTAAGGAACGAGACTTTTAAAGACCAAAACTGAGTCGAGACTAAGACCAAGGCAAACCAAGGCCAGGATCTAACACTAAATAAATGGGAAAAGTAAAGAAAAACAGTGGTTAAAAGACCTAAATGATTATTTTAATGAGCCAATGCAAAAGACTCAAAAAACAAACAAAGAGATCATTTTCCTGGATCTTCTGATGCAGAAATCTAATTGCTTTAAAATTATGAAGAGCAGTATTTTCTTATAATGTTTAGTAAAATAAAATCTCAGAGACCGCCACATCTGAGACTGACACAAGACATAGTAAAACTGGATTTGAGACTGTAGCTGAGACAGAGACGAGACCAAGGCTGTAAAAAAATGGTCACAAGACTACTACAACCCTACTGGGCTGTATAATATTATTTCATAATAATAATAATGCATTGGATAGCACCTTTCTGGATACTCAAAGCACTTTACATTGCAATATTCATTTACTTCTCAATTGCCCTCAGCTGTGGTAGCCACAGCTGCCCTGGGGCAGATTGACAGAGACGTGGCTGCCATTATGCGCCTATGGCTTCTCTGACCAACCATCACTCTGACACATTCATACATAGGTAAGGGTGGGTGAAGTGTCTTGCCGAAGGACACAACGACAGTATGCAATGCCAATAGAGGGGATCAAACCATTAACCTGTGAGTTAGTGGGCAAACATCTCTGCCGACTGAGCTACTGTTGCCTCATATTGATTGCACAACATGAGATTGCATTTTACTTGTTTTTGGTATCACAAAGCTGCCTCACTCATGAGCGAGCAGTTCCAGATAGACACACACACAGCCCACTGACTCATCAGCAACAAAATAAGTGCCTGGGTCCAGGGGAGAGAGAAAAAGTGCTTTGCCTATAGAGATCTTAGGGATAGCCTATGTAAGTTATAGGTGTATTTGTCTATATTGATTACATTTTTAGTATCTGCATAGTTAAACACATTCCGTGTAAGCTGAGAGAGTTAGTTATCTTCACACTCCTTATCCAGACCACTAATGTTAGCATTTGTCAAACCTGGTAGAAGAGACATAAGTGGGGTAGGTTCTATTAGCTTTTTAGTACAGGGCACAGGACCATGAGCCTGTCATGCTGCCCATGCTTCGCATTTACACAAAAATGCTTAAGAAAAGTAAACTGTAGTACCCGCTGTGGATCCCGCAAATGCTCAACACCACACAGTGAGTAAACAGCAATTTAGAAATTTTGTTCCAGTCTACAACTTCCCAACTACTTTAAGATGTTGTGGGTTTTTGGAGCCATTCTCATAAAGGCTCTCATAAAAGTAACAACTTACACAGATATTACTGACAGTTACTGGGCTAAATATGAACATTTGAGACAAAAAAGCCTCGTATTTTGTGCTCGCAGGTCAGCTGACTTGTGCCCTACAGACAACCAATCACTGTTCAGATTATGGCTGGTACATCATCGTTTTCAGTGAGGACGCTGTTTTCACAGTTCACACAAGTGTGAAGCAGCTCCTGCTGTGAGACCAGAACACCTCCTCCACTGTTTTCAAAAGATTGTGGATTCAGAAAATGGAAACCTCGTGTAAAAGAAAGGACAAACCGCAATCAAACCTTTGCAGATTCGGCAAAACGTGTTGTCGCCCGTCTAAATGGCCCCTAAAACATCTGTGATTGACAGCTCTTAGTGCATTGTAATTGACACCCCCCACACGGCAAGAAGAGAGGACTGGGACAAGAGCACAAGAGGAAGAAGGATGAGACAGCAGCTACAGTGTGATAAAGTAGCAACAGTACAATGTCATAATATTTTTTTTGGAACTATTGAATGAAAGTAGTCACTGTTCAACCTTCTAAATGTGGAAGTTTGTACTAAAATGTCAAAGATTAAATCATAATCAGTGAGATGTACAAATAAAGCATCATGTGTACAGCTTATCAACTAATCATTGTTTGGTTTTATGGGTGAGTTAGTCTTTAAATGTAGGTAAATGTGCTCTCTCTAGGATAAACCACTGTATCCACTGTAATGGAATTAACATTACCTTGCCAGCATTTATAAAGTTACTTGATAAACTATAGAGAGCTGATTGGACCAAAGCCATCATACGACTGCAACACTGTGGCTTGTATTTAGGGTTTGTTTACAGACCAGAGTTTGACTGACTGTTTCATGACACACAGGAGTCCCAGGGCTGCTCATTAGGACTGCTTGGGGCATACTAATGCAGCTGAAGATGCAAGCTCACTCACTCCTATTATCAGTCACGCATTAACCTTTAACATCAGCGCAGGTTCGACTATTAAATGGAAAAAAAAAAAAAAAAATACACAAGCAACACATCCGGAGTGCACCCAAATTGACTAATGACACTGATGTAAGAAGAGATATGAGTGCTGAATAATGTAAAAGGACTATACAGGGCAATATAGAAGAGAAATCTCCAGACTGTGCTTTTCAAACACAATCTATTGGGAGACTATAGAAGTAAGCCCAGTTATTTGCTCCAGTAGAAGGTCTATGTAATTTTAATTACTCTAAATTAACCATGTGAACTAGTGCTAATAAAAAATGTCCCATTAACAACTAGTTATACAAAAGCCATTGCATCTCACTGTAGTTTTGCATTTTCTTTTTATTCTCCATTTAACCCAGGGCTGACTGTGCCAATCTGTGCCCAATCATGATCACCTCCTGTTCTGTTCATCCCCCAGTGTCCTGTAGTCACACTGCTACAAGTGGACCTGAAGATTACATGTTGTAGCATGGATGTATTATTCATTATTTATCTTCTTCCACTCTTGTTAGGGATGAATGGCGCCCCAGGACTGAACCTACAACTTCCTTGCTGAGAGCCAGGATTGCAAACCATTCTGCCACCTTGCACCCCACCACAACCGATTTGTTTGTCTGATGCATTATTGTGAATTGTTTTATAAAACTGAGGCTAGTTGGCCAATGGGCAGCCGGAGAGTCTTATTTTTGAAAGAGCATGCTGGGTCACCTCACTGATAACCTGGCAGATTTGTTTAACAAGGGTGCACCAAATTTGGTTTTTAAGTCTGTTTAAAGTCTGGCTTCTGTGTTATAACCTTGTTCCCTCATCAAAAACATACTTGGTGTAGTGTTTTTCTTCATGCCTGTTTGAGTAATCCTCTATTCCATGGCACGGCTGTTCTGAGGTCTCCAAACGCTCAGTTCCATGAACCCCCGCCCACTCCAGGAGGCACTGATCAATCAACAAGCCCTGTACATCCAGTCTGCTCTCATTCATTTATCCAAAAAACAGTGTACAGCCCTGTTTCCACTGATCCTTACAGCTATTTTTCATTTTGTAGAAAAATTACATCACACAAAATGTTTAAGCAAAAGGTATTTTTCTTTCATAGTGTGTTAAAGATCGTCACAGTTATGCACTGGACTCATCACCTGTTTCTTTATGGCACCAATGAAAACGTTCTCTTTTAGCCAGATAATGTTTTTAAAGGTTGTAAATCATGCAATGCTGTTCTACATGCTACCACAATTGGTTTAAAAATATAAATAAAAGCATGATATAGCAACTTTAAAATTATATTTAATAATAACTGTATGGATACCTTCTTTTTGATTAGTTTTAGGTTTATCCAAGTGCATTTAGAGGTAGTTTGCTCAACAGGGATCAAAGTAATTCTTCAAAGAAAGATGGCTCTGAGAGATGTTATGAATGGTTCATTAATGTATCTTGAATGATTAGAGTATTTCTGTTTCTTTAGAGAAAGCACAATTTTGGATTCAGGAGAGCTCAAACACTAAATGGTACAAACTGCAACTTGTGGATACAGTGAATTATCTAAACTTGACTATTTCTAAAGAGAAGGTCGAGTCCCAACTGAAAAAGCCAGAGTTAGTTTTACTGCATGGCACACTGGTAGTTTAGGAGAAATATGAGCCAGAAATAACCCATTCAATTTAAAAGCACATATGCAAAGTTATAGTGTCATATCTATTTTGTCTAATAGGACTTTGGTTGAAGTGTGCTTTGTACAAAGTGCCCTTTTGAAACGGCTCCCACTCTGCCACTCTGAAGCTCATAACAAGCTCTGGATCTAATTGCATCCTACAACAACGAGATCTCACACCTGGGATTTGGCTGTAAAGGTGCGAAGTTACACAACAGCAAAGTGTACGTTGTGTGAAGGCGGTCAACACTTCTCACTTGGACTTTCCACTCAGAGGATGTTCCTTGTTATTGATTCATCCTTTCATGCTTATCCCTATTAGAGGTTTGACACTCCCAGTGCAAAAGCCTATACTGTAATTGTGAAAAAAGAGTGGTAGACATTTTTTTTATTTTTTATTTTTTTTGCGTTCAAAGGCATTTAATAGAAAATTACTAAGTAGGTCTTTATGGTATATTTGAGTCAACAGTATGTTCTAGTGCTGAGACAGTAATTATGGCCTTGGTTTCCTCTGTACTGTCTACTCATATCCTGCTTTTAATTCATAAATCTCGGAGCTCGAAATGCTTCATCACTAAACCTTTTAAATTCCGTGAGATGAAAACCAAAAGTTGAAGTGACCTTTGTCTGAGAGTGCTTTGGGCTTGAAGGTTGTCCGTCCAGACTCTGACACTCAGAACCACATAAGCATAATGAGAGCACTCCGTCAATCCACGCTGAATGCTGCCTGCCATTAAAGTGCATGCCTATTGTTATGCCCAAAGTGTAACATAATAATGTAACAGAGCGAAAGCCAAATGTATTTTAAGAATTCAAATAATAATAATAATAATATTGAAAACTGACTGGGCGATTGTTAAGATGTTGTCATTAAAAGTCTAAAAAGTACAGGATTGTTTCAGTTTGCATACATATTCTTTCATGCATTTTGTACTTTTTCTGTGTACTTTTAGCATGAAGACCTCCTCCGCTTCAGTTTAGTTTCTGTTCCTGGTATGCAACTTTAAAGATAAAGTGCCCAGACCTTGACAGAAACAGGAGGAAATGCTCAGTTGATGATCAGTTTAACCACAAAGCCCTCAAACTGTATATTCCACAATGGTAAAGAATCCGCTCAAATAACACAAACAATTTAATGGCACACTTAATGGCTGGAGCTATTAACTTCTAGGATATACCTATCTTACAGTGGTACAGATTATATTTTTTTTAAATCCTGGATTCAGAAGGTGTTTCACATCATTTCATGCTTGACCCATTACGGACCTTTCCTGGAAATGTAATCAATGAGTTATCTTGCTAATAGAATAACAAAGCACCAAACTTCTGCTGGAGAAAACACAACCTTATTGGTGGAGGTAATAAAAAGTTCAGCTAGTAATTCTCCTCTGGTAATAAGACTGCTTGTGATGTTGCAAGAAAAAAAACAAAAACATTGCAAATAAAGACAGCTATGTACAAAACAGTAAGAGCAGTGGTGGAAGAGGTACACAATTTCAATTTTAAGTAAAAATACAGATAAAGGAGCAAAAATGTATTCAAGTAAAAGTAAAAGTATCACCTTAAAAATTTCTACTCAAGTAAAAAAATTAACGTATTTTGCGCAGACTCAACAGCTCATGAATGTGTTAAATGTGAGGGATTTTGCTGAATCCAGATGAAAATAAAAAAAAACTGGTGCAGTAGAAGAGACTGAATCTTCTCTCTTTATTATTCTGATGTTTCTAAAAGAGTACTACTTTACTGCATCTGTTAAATTTAAGTACTGTGCGTCTGCAATGAGGGCACGACAAAAACACATGATTTTAAACCAAAGCTCAAAATATTTTCTACCCAGAAAACTCAGAAATGTAGTGGAGTAAAAAGTACAGATACCAGCTCTAGTGAAGTCAAAGTAAAAGTACTCCCTGTCAAATTTACTCAAGTAAAGTACAGATACATGAAAACTGTACTAAAGTAAAGTACTTTTACTTCATTACATTCCACCACTGACTATGAATAAATACTACTACCAATAATAATAATGAACAAATGGACTCAATTTTTCATCCTACTCCTCTGGTAATGGGACTGCTTGTTATGGAGCAAAGGAAAAAGCTTTACAAATAACAAAATTGCTATGTATAAAACACCTTAACCTGAGTATAAAAGGTGACTATAAAGACTGAGCTCTACAGTTCATTGCTGTGGTGTCTTTTGAAGAACCCCCAGAGCACAAGTGTCACACACTCAATGAGCAGATTATCAGGACTTGGGCAGAGTTTAGCTGCAGCTCTGCCTCCCTCAGCACCGCACCTCTTCCTGGAGCTCCCTCGTCACACTAGCCTGCGCCGCATCTCATTTCCCGGCCACCGCTCCACTGATGAATAGTTTCATGAATATCTCAGGCGTGAGATATGAAAGCATAGCCACAGCCACAGCCACGGCGCGCACAGCCCACCCAGCGACCTTGTAAATAAAAATCCCTCAGCTATAGCTCTGAATGGGAGTCATAAAGAACAAGGCACTCGAGATTGCATCCTGCTGCTGGTGAAGGAACAGTGAAGAACCAAGGCTCCTGTTGTAAAGACTTTTTCAACGCTTCTAACCTTGAAGGAAATGATCTTGTATTAAATCTCAAAGGGAGATGAGCTGCGGATCATGAAATGTAGATTGTTCACGTTCTGCAGACACACCTGCTGCTATCAGATCACTAGTTAGACATGTTAGATTATGATGAACTACTGAATGAGCAAAAGGCGACCAGAGGCAAATCAGAAAAAGCTACAGAGCCTGACCAGACTGTTATTTTTACTAGTTAAAAAATGCTGTAAATTTCCCAATATCCAAATTGTTTTCTTTTAATGTGGGGCATTGCTGTAGGGTTGGAAAGCTGGCTCATTACATTTCAAGATTATTATATGGCTCGTATTATGTAATGAGTTCATAAGCAGATATAACTACAGACAATGCAAAGCTTTTGTAATACAACCTGTGTTTGTACATTTAACCAGGTAAAGGAGAGTATAGTCAGGCATCAGTGTGATTTTTGTTTTTTTGCCAACAGAGATAACAGCAATCTGCAACAACTGTCCATTCATTTTTTCATACAAAAAAGTAATAACAATATCCATATAACCCCAACCCCCCATTTCTGACAGTTTCATCATAGTCATCATATTCTGCCATCACCATGTAAATATAGCCTGTGTGGTTGTTTTGCACTGTTAATTTTATATTTTATAGTTTATATTTATAATGTTACATATTTTTGCTTTAGCTTTTTCTTGTAAATATTTCTATACAGCACCTTTTTGTTTGCATGGTCACTTTATTTTTCTTGCTTTCTGCACTTTATTCTGTATTAAGAGCTGCTAAACAAGTGAATTCCTCCACTGTGAGATTAATAAAGTTCAATCTAATCTAATCTAATCTGATTTAACTAAAAATAGCACACAAAAAATACTCACAAAAATAAAATAAATAAATAAACAAACTGAAAACTACAAGAGAAAAATTAAAAATACAAAATACAAAAACAAAACAAAACAAACAAACAACCAAAAAAACAAAAACAAAAAAAAAACACTTGGGGTATTGGTCATAAATTGTTCAAGGAGCCTGGGAGCAGGGAGCAACCATGGCTTGGACCACTTAACAAACATGATCACCATACTATATACTTCTCATTCCTTTCCATTCACAGAACAACCATACAGATACAGTCTTTCCAGATTTCCCATGTTTTTTTGTTTTTTTTTTATTTGAACTTGATTTTGAAGTTTGATAGTTATATTTTCCATTTCATATATTTTATATACTTATTCCCTACATTTTGAATTACTAAGGTCATCTTGATTTTGCCATTGCTTAGTAATTTGTTTAATAATTGCTATTTGTCTGGCATCAGTTTTACGCCAGATGCCCTTCCTTGTGCTATAACATCTCCATTTGACCATGATCCATAGGCATTGCCAAGGAATTAAACCCTGATCTTAGGGATGGCGGGGCACTAACCACTATATGCCAGATTTATTGGTAAATGTGAGACAATATAGGTATTTACATGGTTTGGTCCCATTTCTAATCCTAGCATTGTTGGTTTGGGATAATATATATAGTCCTATAGTCCTGTGAAAATGCCTCAGCTTTAGATTTTTTTTTTTCCTACTTGATATAGAGCTATCATTAAAACTGTCTATTTCTTGTAAATACTCTGTGGTGATTTAATAACTTTACCAGATAAGCATTTGCCATGGTTTAAACATCTTTGAGCTATTTTTATGACATATTGATATTTTACTGGAATTGGACACAAAGCCAAAAAACACTGTCTAAAAATATTATATTTTAAAACAGTGACTGAGCTCTACCCAAACATGGGAATTTAACCTTGACTACACAGGAGCAGAGGAGCTCAAGAGGCAGGCGCTGGCGCACATGGGGCACACGCCCACCGGGGGAAGTTTCAGATTCAGACTGAAAGCAGACAGGCTGGAAAATGCTACTCTAATTTGGCAACACCTCTGATCGAACACGAAATAAACAAATTGCAAAAACATTTGAAAGGTTTAAAGTAGCCTATAATATTGACCAGAGCTTGTAAATGAGCAGGATCACGGTCCAAACCTGCCCAATGACGTGACGTGCTCCTCGCGCCTCCTCCCCTGCAGTCTGCTGGAAGCGAGCTGTTTGAATATTTCCCCTCCTGTCGCTCAAAACTTTTCCCTTCCTCGCCGCTGCCTTCAGTCGGAGCAGTGACTGAGGCGGAGCCGGGTGTGATGCCGGTGCCTGTGTGGTCCCTGTGCCGCCAGCCGGAGCCCTCTCTCTGCGGTGAGGACGCTGAGGACCACGGGACACAGGCTTCTGAACGGTAAAGAGGAGGACTGCGCCCCGGACCCAAGTGGCAGCATGCGGCTCCTGTTGAGCGTCCTGTACCCCGTCCTTTCTCTCACGGTCTTCGGATTATACCCCTCTATGGTGAGTTTATCTGTCTGTTTGAATTATTTTTTACACTGGAGATAAATCACGTTTTAATATTGTTTTCATGTTAAATAATTAAGCGTAAAAAGAAGCTGGTGATCCTTTACATTTAAAGTCTGCAAGCCAACTTCACGCTCTCCCCTATATGGATTACACTTAATAATAATATTAATTATAATTATAATAATTAATTGCATATTTGTGGGATTTTAGAGCAGTAACAAGTGTCTGACATTGACTAAATGTTAAATTCACGTTTTCTTACATTTAACGCCCCCTATGTAAACTTTGAATTATCTTTTCTCCACCCCAGCCAGTTATAGCTATGTATTGACATGTATGCAAGCACATAGTCAAAGTTGATATTTTTGTCAATATATTTTCATTGTCTGTAAAGATTTTATGTCTTGTGCAGCCTGCAAACCATATGTTATGCTGGGATTGTGTTATGGCAAAATCACATCAGAATTTTTTTTTTTTCCCTTGCACTTTTGTCTTCTTGCCCTGAGACTAATACAGGCGACTCAATTCATCATTCAAAAGCCAAGACGTCGACCCGGCATTGTACTCACTGAGCGGCATCTCATCTAATTATATTTAGGACGATCTAGGTTTAGGCTGAAGGCAAGCACAGCAATTTCTTTTGTGACATATGGATCTTGTCTTGTTCCTGGCTTAATGGGGTATAATGTAATTGCTAGAAGGAGCTTACATTAGGCGACACAATCAGGAGCAGTAGGGATGCGAGGTATTGATTGTTGTTTTGGTCAAATGGATGGTGACGTTTAGGACCTTGCAAAGTGTTTTCGGAGGATAATAGTAAGTGGAGTAAATGTTCAGAGATTGTGCGAATAGGGAATAGAAGGTGTGTTTTTAAGAGGAAAAGATGGGGGGGGGGAGTGAGACAAAAGCTGAAGTCCTGCATGATTAATGGCCCAATCAGTGTGGAGCTTTGTGCTTTGGTTGTCAGAGCTGTTCACTCTGTGGTCCTGAAACTTCATTAGGCTTACGGCAATACAGCAGCAGCTTCAGGGAGAGACTGAATTTCCAGGTTAATAAACACTGAAGAGAAATCTGCTGGGAAAAGTGTGGATTTTTCAATATTGCTTTAAGTATTAAGCCACACTCATAACCCAAAGCCTGTGTCATCTCTGTGCCAGTCCCAGGCCTGGATAAATGCAGAGGGTTATGTCAGGAAGAAAGGGCAGCTGGGAAACAACTATGCCAAATGAACAGGAAGCTATATACTCTAGGTGGAAGAATTTGGTGTGGTGAAAAGCCAAAAGGAAAAAAAAAAGAGGCGAACTGAGATTTCATTAAAATATAGAGCCTTGAAGTTGTTTTGTTTGTGTCTTATTATAAAAAAAGAACAAATAAAACATTTTTCACAGACGCAGTAGTACTCTCAGCTGACCACTCCACTGTGTCTGAGTTATGGAGCGTCTTAAGAGAAACAATTTCTGCTAAATGAGCAACATATTGAGACAACATTTTACTGTAAGTGCTTATCCTGCAAAGTCATGTAGTGGCTTTGACATGTTACTTAGCTGTTACATTTACTATGACTATTAAGCTGCTTGTCTTTCTGGGTTATTCATGAGACTATTAACTAAGACTACTAAGAACAAATACTCTTAGTCATACTCCAACACAGTGGTTTTTAAACTGTGGCCCTGGTACCTAGGGGGGTACACAGGCTTATACTGGTGGTTCTCAGGAGTCTTTTGGTGTTCAAGTCCGGATTTAAAGCCATGAAATTCCTGGTTCTGGGTTTAGCTCTTGTTTAGTCCTGGTTTAACCTGGTTTAGTCTGGTTTAGACCTTGTTTAGTCCCGGTTTAATTTGGTTTAGTCTGGTTTAGATGCAGTTTAGTTCCAGTTTAACCTAATTTAGTTCTGTTTAGACCTTGTTTAGTTCTGGTTTAGTCCTGTTTAGGCCTGGTTTAGTCCTGGTTTAACCTGGTTTAGACCTTGTTTAGTCCTGGTTTAATTTGGTTTAGTCTGGTTTAGATGTGGTTTAGTTCTGTTTTAACCTGGTTTAGTCCTAGTTTAACCTGGTTTATTTTGGTTTAGACCTTGTTTAGTTCTGTTTTAACCTTGTTTAGTCCTGTTTAGACATGTTTTAGTTCCGGTTTATTCTGGTTTAGTCCTGTTTATACCTTGTTTAGTCCTAGTTTAACCTGGTTTAGTCCTAGTTTAACCTGGTTTATTTTGGTTTAGACCTTGTTTAGTTCTGTTTTAACCTGGTTTAGTCCTGTTTAGACCTGGTTTAGTCCTGCTTATACCTTGTTTAGTCACGTTTGGACCTTGTTTAGTTCTGGTTTAGCCCTGGTTTAGTCCCGCTTAGACCTTGTTTAGTCCTGGTTTAGCCCTGGTTTAGTCCTGCTTAGACCTTGTTTAGTCCTGCTTTAGTCCCTGTTTTATCCCTTGGTTTAGATCAGGGTTTATAAACATTTAGGCCTTTTTTTAAAGATGGAAAGCCAAATACTTTCTGAGGTGTAGTTGCTGTATTTAGGTTGAGAATCACTGCTCTAATACACTTAAAAATATATGGGTTAATTAAAATGATGTATTAAAATTATATTTTATGTCCAAGCTTTCATCCCAATAGGTGACTTTATGTCTTTTGCCTCTCAATTATGTGATGAATTCATAGTTCAGTTAATTTCTTGGCATGTTATTAACAATAAAAAAAGCTAACATCAAAGGCAAAATCCAGTTTCATGGCTGGCCAATGGAAGTGACATTATTACGGCTCCACTCCCAGATAATAATGACACAAAACAGGCTTTGTTTAAACTAAAAGATTACCCTATCCATTATATATATTAACCATGAATCAAAAGCATCATCACAGTACATTTCCTATACTGCTCCAAGACTCTGCTCCTGATAGTTTCTTGGCATACTCTCTGTGCTATAATTTAGCCCTAGTTTATTTGTCATCACATCATTATACACTTCTAGTCTACGTGCCAATGTAGAAAAGATATTGCAAGAACAAGCTCTGCATGCAAATGTCCACCAGTGTCCCACAGGCCTCTCTGCCTCAGTGTTTAAAGCCACGAGCAAACCTTTTATGTTCTTACACTGAACTGCAAATGACTGGTCTGTCACTCAGCGCCACTAGACTAAAGACTTTGTAGCTTTTAGCAAAGGCTGGTATTTTAATATGTCTTTGAGCTACAGGTTTACTGCCATTTTGTACTTTCGGAAAGGTTTTAGCACTTATATAGGTGCAGGTCAGTAAATTAGAAAATAGTGGAAAAGAAAAGTTATTTTTAATAGTTCAATTTAAAAAGAGGTTTTGTTAATCCAGCCACAGAGGGTCACTGTGCTCAAGCCTGGATAAATGGAGAGTCTAATGTCAAATCTAGATGAAAATCACTGCTTACTAGGAGGCAGATGATTTGCTGTAATGACCCCAGAAAGGAAAAGGCTAAACAAAAAGATGATTATGTGATGTTATAATTTTATTAGAATTGTATGTTTTTCATTAACTGTAAGCCATAGTCATTGCAATTAAAATACAGAAATGCTTATAACATTTCACATTGTGTACTCTGAATCTATGTTTCATTGAACTGAACCACTGCAAAAACTAGACTTTTCCATAATATTCTAATTCACATGCATATGAAGATAGTTTTTTGGGTCTTTTTTAATGAAAGCTTGTTTTAGACACTGAATTCATGCAACTGAATTTTGAGAACTTAATTTTTTACTTAATCAAAATTTACTTTAAAACACTGAATACAATAATAATGGACTGGATTTATATTGCACTTTACAAGCTTCTCAAAGCACTTTACAATTTGGTGTAGTATTCATTCACTCCTCAGTCACTCTCGGTGGTGGTGAGCTACTTCTGCAGCAAATGTTCACCCTGGGGCAGACTGACGGAAGCATCGCTGCCATTTTGCACCTATGGCCCCTCCAACCCCCACCAAACACAGTCACACTGACACATTCATACATAGGTAAGGTGGGTGAAGCATCTTGCCCAAGGACACGACAGTATGCAATGCCTGTGGCTCGAACTGCCAACCTTTAGATTAGTGGGCGAGTATCTCTACCAACTGAGCCCTACAAAAATTGAGCAAAAAAAAATAGAAGAAAATAAAATAAAAAAATCAGTAACCAAAAATGTGTTGTTTTAAAAAATGATATTAAACTTTAGTGTAAAAAGTAAATATAATTTTACCTGGGTCTATACTGACTAAAGCTTGGGCTAATTGCTTAGGCGCAGCAAACATTACCTTGTACAGTGAGTGTACACAGAATCCCTGAGGAGCCTTTGTGAGTAGATTAAACATTTGCATAGTGAAGTTTTCCCTTATGGTCCACGGCAGCCCGGTAATTACACAACCGCTGATAGAGGCACATCGCGATGATCAGAGTGATGGCGGAGATTTGTGTTTTATGATTACACATTATACTTCACACCTGGAGGACGTATCGATCCAGGACAAAGTGAGACTTAATGGACTTGAGCAGCGTGACGTCAGGCTTGTACTGGAACACAAGCGCTCACTTAAGATTCAATAGAGATGTGGTCGCTGAGTTGTCACAGTCTGATTGCTGCAATTTTGTCTGAGGAAAATGCATTGGAGGTGGGTTATTGTGTGGATATAAGAGCAGCCTTGCATTTATCATATTCATCATCATTACATACGGTCTCCTGTTGAGCATTTTGCACCAAATGATGTATGGAGAAATTGCTTAAGAGGTACTTTATCTGATTTTCTACCCTACTGTTACAACTCTTGAGAGACCCCTGCAATACACTGAGGTAAGGATAATTTAAGGTCATCATGGCTACATTAACTATTAGTTAGTGTTTGTCTATGCACAAGTTCTTTTCTTTCAGCTTTTTCCTTCAGGGGACATCTCTTAGTGTGCAGTAATTTGTATTTTAATTTGCCAAAAGTTTTATGGCAGATTCCCATCCTGACACAACCTTCTCCATTTTTCCGGGTTTGGGACCTGAGCAAAGAGTTCACTGGATTGTATATCGGCTTGTATATATTAATATTCCCACTGCTGTTTTTCCTTATTCACCTGTGTGTTTGTTTAATTGTTAGTTTATTTCCTGTAAAGACCTATGAGGCAGCTGTTGTGATATTGGGATATATAGGTAAAAATGAACTGAATTAAATTGAAATTAATTATTATAACTTAATTAGAAACATAACAAATAGCTTATAATTGTATCGCGTCTTATGGCATTTTAAGCGATGAGAGATACAGTGGCTAGTAGGGATGTAATGATTCTTCATAAATCGGCTAAAAATCAATCCAAAAGAAAAACATTTTGAATCGATGTGGGGAAAAAATGAATCGCGATGCCCCTTTAATACAGCATGCAGGCCACTGGTGCGTAATCTGGCTCAGTTGTTTGGTGCTAGACATCATTACCTGGCTGTTTTACTTAAAAGAAACATGCATTTATATCAAGTTTTAGTTTACAGAACTCGTAAAATCACTAGCCCGACGTACTGGGAACGTGAAAAGGCACTTTTTACTAATTACTCGGAGCAACTCGGTAGTGTACTTGCTCTCCTCGGTACGTCTCACAGAGAGGAGGAGCGCGCACAGCGCCCTCAGTCACAGGGGAACAACGACAGGCCCAGGGCGGACAGAGAGACACCTCTGAAGGTATTATTTAGACAGCTCATACCTGTTTGCTCCGTTTTCCATCGTTCAGAAAGTATCCTGTTGTTAGCTAAAGGAAAGCTAAGTGGCTAACAGCAGCCTAAAGTTTATGTGAAGTTTCGGTGGCCCCTCCCCCGGAGCGTTTCCATGGAGATGAGATTTTTAACTAAGGATGTATCTTTCCTCACTGATATTTTTACAAGACTTGACTTATATTAGGCCCATTTTATATTTCTTGAGGTGTGGATTTATGACAGGCTGCTTCTCTATGCATAGCTTGCTACTAAAGTGTATCTTTTTTTGGAAGAGAGTATAAAGATGTTAATAAAAGTCACTAACAAATTATGTTATATATTTTTGTAATTTTTACATGTTATTGTTTTGATATCTACTTTTTTAATTACATCTCAGCAATTATGAAATGTACAACAATTTAAGTTTGATAAGGAGACACAAATAGGCTATGTAAAAAATATTTTGGTCATAATTATACTGCAGCTAAGTCTGCTAATAAAAAATTAATCGTAATCGTGAACAGAAAATCATGAATCTAATTGAATCGTGACTTCAGTGAATCGTTACATCCCTAGTGACTAGTGCTATTAAATAAAGCAACCTATTTGTACTAAACCCATTAATACATCATGCAATGCCTGCCCACCATTTGCCAAATTAATAAATGTGTTTGTATAATGTATCTTTCAGAAAATAGTCATTTCATTTTAGCATTTTATCTTACTGCAGCCCCCTGTTGGTTTGCCAAAGTGGACCTTGTAGGGGTCTCATATTTAGTTTGCCATTATTTTCACACCAAAGTACCCTTCTGACGCCATCTTCTCAATTTAGGACACTAAAAAGGACACCGGCTTCTGACTCAGAAAAATTGGTAATTCTATTTTAGCACATTATCATACTGCCGCCAGCCACACATTGTTCTCAAGGCCCCCCAGTGAGGTCCCTGTAGAATGGTTTGTTCTCTGATTTTGACCCATCCTCCAATGCTGTGAGCTTGGGCAACCTGTCAGGAGCAGTGGATGCCCGCAGTGCAGCGCCCGGGGACCGTTCTCCAGATCTTGAGCCAGGATCAAGATCAGGAGTACCTAGCTGGAGGATTAGCCTATTGTGCACGTTTTAGGTTGATGGGGGAAACAAGAGTCAGCCTCCACTAGGGCTGCCAGCTTCTGGTCGCTTGGTCGATTAATCAGTCAGCAAGGTTTTGGTCGACTAAAGTCTTATTGGTTGATTAATTGCATGAAGTCTTTGCATCAAAAAGCTAATCTCATTTATTACTTTATTTTTTTTTTTTAAGAACATGGTGATCACATGACTGAACATGATTTTTAGATAATATATTTTAGAGCCGTCCTTTGGTCAACTACCCTAAACTCTGCACAGAAAAGCCCTGTTTGCCTAATGGGGGAATTGAACCTGAGACTGTCTTACTGTGAGTTCTAAACACTTTACCACTGTGCTGCCGGTTGGTCTGTCCCAAGCCTGAATAAATGCGTTGGATTGTGCCAAAAAGGGCATCTGGCATGAAACCTTCACTAAATCAAAATGCGAGTCAAGGCACACTGGGAGGCCGATGCTTTTCTGTGGTTACTTCAAAAGGAAAAGCCCAAAGGAGAGAAGAGACTTTATTTTACTGGTTTGACTCGACACACATCAACATTGGTCTGGGCACACACACTATCACTATTCACTTTTAAGATTTTTGCAACACTGATTTTTCCCCACAGTCATATGTGTAGTACAGAGGACTTTTTTAATGTCACGCTTCAAACCAGTACAGATACGTGTACTGTCGCTTGCGGTCGACTTTATTTTTCTTCAGTCGTCCACACTGGATAAGCATCAGACAAAGTGCGAGCCTGCTACTCTTGTGGGACCTAACACCAGTGGGATGGGAACATGAGTAGGCACCACTTTCACTTTGAGCTCTGAGGCTGTAGGTGGCTGCAGATAAACTCACTCCTCCGTGCACTTAGACCGAAACACCCATTCAGATACACTTAACAAGTAATTGCTAGATTGCCAGTTGTGATGCTTAGGCTGTGTTGAAAGGTTTTGGGTCCCATAATTTGATCAGAAAATTAGATTACGGCTGCAGAGATACCAGAAAATGTAACATCCATTCATTCAAATGGCACCCTGTTGCTCATATAAATAAGAGTTAAGGATATTTGTAATCGTATGTTGTTTTGTTGCTTGTTGGAAATCCCAGCATGCATTAGCATTTTTGCAGATAATAGAGCCATATCTTGTACAAAAAGGCTGTAAAAACATGTCGACACACACATTCTGGATTTTGGCAATAAAAAAATGATTAATATTTTATGTCACAGTCTCCATCAGGGGCCAAATTAAAGAAGGCATCTTCAAACTATGTGTCGGCACAAACAAACCGCGCAGCCAGCCACAGCACTGCCAGTGCACTCATTAGATGTGGCACGCCGTGTTTCAAAGTGGAGGTCCGCACCGATGGCCTGGAAATATACTGCACACATGATGGATCTGAGTCGTTTACAGCTGAAAAACGGTAAATAAATAAAACTGCTCTCGCTTAGAGTGATGTTATACCTGTGAGGAAGTACTGAGTTTTTCTGTCACGTTCTTTTAAAACTTAGATTTACGAATTGCCAACTGCATTCTCAGGAATGGTACTTTGCATGAATTATTCAGATGAGCACATTTTCCCCAAACAAATATCATGTGCTGTAAGTTTGAGATAAGAAATCAGGGCAACTAGTGAAAGCTGCCAACAGACATCAACAACATGTCAAACTCAAGGCCCATAGGCTAAGTTGGGCCTTTGCCAAAATGTGCATGCACCAGTTCAAAAACTATTGGTTTGTTTGTATTTTAGTTTAAAACAGTAGTAGCTTAGATAGAAGTGGTCCTAAAACTTCAAATAAAACTTTTACTAATTTTCAAACTAGGTGTAAAGGGAGCAAACGTATAGTACAAATGTCCAAAACTCTGCTTGTAATGATAGCTTATGATACCTTCCTAGCTTGTGATAAGATGCTGTTGTAGCACTCAGGCAGCTCAGTTCAGAAATGTTCACCCACAAACCCGAAGGTTGGCGGTTTGATCCCTGCTTACCTTGGGCAAGACACTTGACCCATCTTGCCTGTATAAATGTGTCAGTGTGATCAGAGGCTGTGACTGAGGAGTGAATGAATAATGCACCAAATTGTAAAGCGACTTTGAGGTTTTAGAGAAGCGCTATATAAGACTAATGCATTATTATTAATATCATTATTATTAGAAGCACTTGGAGAGCGTAGACCTATCTTGCAGTGGTAAAGGCATAGTTCCCAGTCCTGGATCAAACCAGGGATGTTTTGGAGTATCTATCTAGCAATGGTATGGAAAAATGTACATGTATTATTTCCTCCTCAGCTGCTCCGTTCTTTCAGAGAACACCAGCATGAGTCATTCACATGGGTACTTTGGCATCGGTTTTACTCTCGCCCTTCCGCAACCACACATTTATCTGGGATCTGGCCTATACACTATACACATCCTGGACAAAAAAAAAGTCGCTACCTGGAATTAACTTAGTAAATAGGTAAGAGTCTCCCTGCAGTTGGTCAGGTCTGGGTTCAGCAACATTACAAGACATTGAAGGTTACTCCATCAATGGGTTTTTTCTTCTTTGATGGCACAGGCTTATTCCAAGATGACAATGCTAGGATTCATCCAGCTCACATTGTGAAAGTGAAAGAGTGGTTCAGGGAGCATGAGACATCATTTTCACACATGGATTGGCCACCACAGAGTCTACACCTTAACCCCACTGAGAATCTTTGGGATGTGCTGGAGAAGACTTTGCGCAGTGGTCCGACTCTCCCGTCATCAATACAAGATCTTGGCAAAAAATTAATGCAACGCTGGACGGAAATAAATGTTGTGACATTGCAGGAGCTTATCGAAACTATGCCAGAGTGAATGCATGCAGTAATCAAAGCCAAATGTCTAACAAAATACTAGTGTGTGACTTGGGCAGGCACTCACTCCAGCACATCCCAAAGATTCTCAGTGGGGTTAAGGTCTGGACTCTGTAGTGGCCAGTCCATGTCTGAAAATTATGTCTCATGCTCCCTGAACCACTCTTTCACATTTTGAGCACGGTGAATCCTGGCATTGTCATCTTTTAAAAAGCCTGTGCCATCAGAACTGTTCTGGTGCCACCAACCACTAATTCCCATTTCTTCTTAATTGATGTGGGGTCTATATTACACAAATATTAAGCTATTTTACCTGTGCTTTTAAACTTTGTGGTACTCCCTGTGGCAATTTGGGCCAATTGAAGAATTGAGAAGCATGGGAGCGACACAAGGAATACCTTTACTCCAGTTATGCTCTTGTATAGATTGTGACAGACATTTTACATTTACAATAAAACAATTGTCCTCGTATTGGAATAAACTGAGATGCAAGTTCAATCCTCTACTGTTAAACTGTATTAAACTGAGCATTATCCCTATTTATTACACCTCTACAAAGTAACGTCCCTTTCTTTTGAGCTCTTTTCTCCTTAGGTAATACCACACTGTGCATAATTACAGGTGGCGAGATGTGTGTTGTTGAATGTACCAGGGCCAAAGTTACATCCTTCTTCTTCTCTTCCTCTTCTTACCGTGGCTATAATTACTACTCCAGCAGGCTCCATCACAGGAAGAGAGCACAGAGGCCGGACTTGAGAGGCCAGCCAGACATTTGTGGTCTCCATAAATTTGTACTGTACTCAATCAGCCAGGGAGATGATTATGGGCTATGCTTGTTAATTTCTTAGTAGCCGAGATAAAAATGTACTATAACTTATTAAGCAGCTGCAAAAAGGAGGCAGATGTTGGAGTGGATCGATGGAGGTTGTATAAATGACCTTATTCAAGTTGAGAGAAAGAAAAGTTTTTGTGTTGGAATTTATGGTGTATCATTCTCATGTCTTACTAGGGCTGGGCGATAAATAGATTTTTTCGATTAATTCGAATTTGTAGTGCAGGTCGATTTGTTTGACTAAAAATCGATTTTAAAAAAAAAAGTCCACCACCGGCGCTCTGGGCTCCCGTAGTTCATAGTGGGCTAGGCCCGCACACCCTCCCTCCGCGTGCTAGAGGTACACAAACAACATGGCAGCGAGCAGGAAAGAACTCCTTCCTAAGAAAGGCACAGTGTCGTCAGTTGTGTGGAATTGGTTCAGGTTGGTAAAGGCTGATTTGTACTTACGCGTCTTCCTGACGCCAAACTACCACCATTGGCTCGACTGCGTTGAAAGCCCTTCATACTTCTGCGTTGCTCCTCTGCGTCGTTCCATGCAGTGCCAATTCATCGCGAGACCAAGCAACCAATCACAGCACTTGTGGTCCGCGTCGCCTTGACGCGTAGTTACATTTTTGACCAGGTGCACGTCAGGGCTACGGCGTAGGTTTTGAGAGGGCTCGTGGCGACGCAAAGGCGTCCACGGGGCTTTTAAATCGTAAATCAAAATTTTTGTGAAAAAATCTGAGGTTTTTTTTTTAGGCCATATTGCCCAGCTCTATGTCGTACCGTATTTATAGTACTATGTCATAGCACTGGAAATGTAATGCTTTGTCTTTGCCTGATACAGATGGCAGACTGTGTTGACCTCTGGAAGTGTTCCTGTTCCATGCATTGTTTACCTGTACAGAAGCATGACTGTTTTTAACGCAGTGCCGCTTGAGGGCCTAATTTTTGCCATGAAAACTTTTTTTGGCATTGCACTTCTCCTCTCTTTCAGGCACATGTTACACTTGCCTTCTGCAGAATATTTAACGCCCATTTCTGTGTTAAAAATGTGTGAAATTAAGTACAATTTAATCCTTAAGAAAGTGTCCCAAAGCAACAAAAAGAAAAAACAAATTTCTTAACATGAAAAATAAAACAAACTTAATGAAACCGTAACAAAACCTTCTCTACACCTCATACATGCATGTGTATAATTAATCTGGAGTTTATTTCATTTGAAGTTTGATAACTAAGGGGGCTATATTATGCAAAATTGACTTTTCTTCCATGTTTTAAAGTTGTTCCCTCATCAAAAACATACCTGTTGTGTTTTACTTCATTCACGCCTGTTTTAGCCAACCCTGTATTTTCTGGCATGGCCATTCTGAGTTGTCAAAACGCTCCAGGTAGCACATACCAATCAACAAGCCCTCTACATCCAGTCTGCTCTCATTCATTTATCCAAAAAACTGTGTACAGCTCTGTTTCCACTGATTCCTCACAGCTGTTTTTCATTTTGTAATAAAATGACATCATACAAAGGCTGTGTCCGAACAGTCATACCTAATCCCTATATAGTGGTCACGCCATTTTGTAGTGGTGTCCGAATATCTAATGGATAAAAAATAGTGCACTCAAAATTTAGTGGACAGCGATGGTCAGTAGACGGTCAATATAGACCAGAATGCTTTGCGAGTTGCGGAGGAGAACAGCGGGACCACGACAGGTCTTTAAACTGTACACAACCCGTCTGAATGAAACCAGTTAGAAACGCCTTTTTTTTTTTTTTTCACTTGTGTCACGTCAATCAGAAATAAAAAGCTCTTATATAAACCCTTGCAGTGTAAATTGCTAACGTTAGCCTACCCAGCATTCAGCCTCCCCACGTAAGGCACAGAGCTGCAATAATCCAGTCCGTTTTATTCATTATAGCGATAATCCATGTTAAATATCACACGTATGACGTGACGTATGTAACTATAAATACTAAAACATCAAGTGAGTCTAGTCAGGCTTTACCACAGAAGAACATTATCAGCAGAGTTTCGCCTGAAATTTTTTTTGCACATTTTTTACACATTTATTTTACACAGTCACGTGATCACCAGTGAGTTAAAAATAGTGTGCGACTGTCCGAATCATTCACAAAATGAGTGCACTATATATGAGTGCTGGACTATATAGTGATTGAGGGGTTAGGGGCTAGGGGTGACATTAGGACACAGCCAAAAGGTTTAAGGAAGTGAGGCCCTATTTTCTTTGATCTGCTGCCCCCTGCTGGTTTCTTCACCTGTTTTTTTATAGCACCAGTAGAGTACTTCTAAAAAACATTTTCTTTTAGTCAGATAATGTTACAGGTTGTAAAACTTAAAATACTAGGTGACCAAGATTTGCTTGAAATATGAATAAAAGCCACTTTTTTAAAGCAAAGACTCACCTGCTGCTCATACTGTGTCAGTAAAGGAAGCCCCACTCATGCATGGTTGTACTTCCATACTTTATTTTTCCATTCATATACTATAGGTTACATTTTTAACTATTCTGATTGGTTGCAGTTATTTAAATTAACATATAGGATGTTCTCAGACACTTTCTGTTGCCAAAAGACCACACTGTGCAATAGAGATTTAAATTGTTTTCTGTTGGGCTAAGGTTACCAGACACATAAGTCACATAACAGCAGCCTTTTCCTGGTTCACTCGTGACGCATCAGTATTCATAATTCATGCCCGTATCCCTAATTTTTTGGCACTGCACTTTATTCCAGCGCTCGAATAAATGAAGGAGTGTCTGCTGCGGCTTCATCAGCTCAGCATACACATGACTGCCGAGCGTAATTAGAAGAGAAAACCCAAAGGTTGTGAGGGAAATAAGCAGGTGTGGAGGCTGGTGCAGCGTTTTGTAAAATGTGACTATGTGCACATTTGCCTATCCTGTGACATTAATATGGCAGCAGTGTCCTTTTCCAACATTGTAAAAAAAAAAACTGGAGAGACTTTCTCATGCAATACTAATGAGCTGACTCTTACTTTATAAACACTCGAATCCTGAGAGGCTGCCCCGACATGTGCATTTTGATGAGAGATTTGATTCTGGCATCAATTAAAATAGGGTCCGTCTTATCTCAGCAAATGCCTCACTAGAATTACAAAATCAGGGGAAAATCTGGAGTGCGTGATATGTATGATCTTAAGTAAGATTATAGATTTGACAGTTCCATTCTCCCAACTTTGTGGGAACAGTTTGGGGATGGCCACTTCCTGTTCCAACATGGCTGCACGAGTGCACAAAGCACGGTCTATAAAGACATGGATGAGTAAGTTTGGTGTGGAAGAAGTTGACTGAGCTGCACAGAGTCCTGACCTCAACCTGACAGAACACCTTTGGAATGAAAGGGTGGGCCGACATCATATTAAACCCTGTGGATTAAGAATGCGCTTAATGTAGTCATGTAGCAATGGGAACCACTGACACATAACATATATGAGAGTAGCCACAAATCAAAGTAACAAATTAAGACTGGATTTGCTGCATGTGAAATGTTCCTTTGAGTTCATATAGTGTTTGTGAAATTAGAGAGTTGCTGCTGAAGTATTGTTGGGGTGGCAATAGCTCAGTCAGTAGAGACGTTCACCATCTAACCTTCAGGTTTGCATACTGTTGCTGCCAGCATTGCATAAGGTTGTTGTGTACTTGGACGAGGCACTTCAACTGGCTACCTTGCTACTGTGAAAGTGTCAACTTTGAGTGCTGTATAAGACTAATGCATTATTATTATTACTTTGGCCATGTAAGTTTTACTTCCAATTGTGATTTTTTTTTTTTGCATGCAAACATTTAAAATCTTATGTGATTTGTGATATGGCTTTGATATGGATAATTTGCAATCTGGTCTTTAGTAAAGTTGATTTGAACAGGTGGATTTCTCTCTACATAACAAATACCACCTTCATGTATTTCAGGAATATTTAAAACTCATACTTTTGCATGGATCTTTACATTGAGTGGCATTAGATTTTAGTCTCTCCATTTCTTTTAATCTTTTTTCCTTTTGACTTTTCCTTCAGGGGTTGTCACAGCAAAGCATCTTCACTTTCCATTTGTCTGGGCTTAGGACGGCACAGAGAGTACACTGCCTTGTGACCCCTTATGGCTGGATTTATTACATTCAATGTCAGTCAAAGTCAATTATTTAGACCTAAAATAAGTATGTCTCTCTTCCTTTGACTGGCCATCATTTATTTTTACTATAGACTGCAATTAAACTTTTTTTTGGAAATGTAAAATCAGAAATAGTGGATAAGATATGGTGATTTGGAACAAGTGAAGGTCAAGAGGAAGTCATGAACATACAGTGGTTTGCTCATAATGACTTCTTAATGCTAATTATAATGTTGTGGAAAACTGAAAATGAAAATCTACACAGCTATTTTTACATAAAATGCCATTTCAAAATGTCCGGGAGACCACCTCTGCCTTTAAACATAATCTGGTTGGTCCACTGCTGCGACTGAAGAGATGTCCATCACGCCTTAAGTTATTCACAGTCGGACTTTATGTGAGCAAACAGAGAAATTGCCTCACGTCAGACCCCTGTCCCGGGCTGCTTGGTATTCAGACGGTACTGCGCTGGTGCCGTTCGGTGCAGCCCGGAGCTGTCCACGCCTTCACTACAGCGATAATGTTTGATGACTGTTTCATTATCATCCTCACCGCTGCTTATGACTGACATCTCGTCTTGTTCAGGCCGAGAGCCATCGAGGCAGCACAGCGGTATAGCAGAAGAAGGAGGAGGAGGAGGGTTCTCAAACTGTGGTACGGGAATCAGTGGTGGCGCGCAGGCTTCTTCTGGTGGTACTCAGAAGTCTTTTGCTGTTCTGATTTAATTTATTTAGTGGCAGTTTTATTCCTGTTTTAGTCCTGCTCTGATTGGGTCTTACTGTAATTTAAAGTTTAGACCACTGCTTAGTCTTGGTTGATGCTCAGTTTAGTTCTGGTTTAGTCCAGGTTTATATCTGGTTTAGTCTATATTTAGTCCTGGTTTAGTGATTAGTCCTTATTTAGTCCAGGTTATATGTTAGTTTAATCCTGTTTGAACCTGGTTTAGACTTGGTTTAGTCCCTATTTAGATCTGGTTTAGACCTGGTTTATTCTTGGTTTAATCATGATTTAGACCTAGTTTTAATCTAGGTTTAGTCATTATTTAGACCAGGTTTAGTCCGTGTGTAATCCTGGTTTAGACCAAGCTTAGTCCTGGTTTAGGGTCAGTTTAGTCCTGGTTTAGTCCTAGATTAGTTCTGGTTTTATGCAGGTTTAGTCTGGGTTTAGAGCTGGTTTAGGCCAGGCTTAGTCCTTGTTTAGACTGGGCTTAGTCCTGGTGTAGACCCTGCTTCATCCCAGTTTAGTCCTGATTTAGCTCCGTTTTAGTCCTTTTGTAGTCCATGTGTAGTCCTGCTTTAGTCCCGGTTTTGTCCTTACAGTATTTAGTAATGCTCATTAGTACTGCTCATTTTAGTCCACTGAAGACTTTGTAAGCCAAATATTTTCTGAGGTGGTGCTCGGTGTGACCTCATTGGCAGAGCAGCTTTGGGCTGCGACACAATTATCTATTCTATCTCCTCCTCACTGGGGTCAGAGGAGGCAACAAGGTGGCACGCCTCAAGGAAATTAATCTCCCCAAGCGCCTTTCATCACCGTCACATCTGAGAAAAACGATGGCTTTCTCGCTCAATCCCTCCACATTGTGCCGTATCTCTTTGTCCGGATCTCACTCCGGTATTAGGACTATTGTTGCCGGGGTTTGCTGCGATTCAGGATGTTACCATTTGTCACTGCAGCCGCCTGACATCTGCATCAGTCTTCAGACTTTCCTCTTTAAATAACGGTCAAATAAAAAATAATACAATAATAATGTTTACAAAATAAATTCAAGAAATAATGTGTATGTAAAATAATTTCAAAATATATAAAATAATATTTTTTTGTATGTTTTACTTAATGATAAAGAATGACTAATAATAATAATAATAATAATAAAAACAATATTGCTGTTTGAGTTTTTTTTTTTTTGGGTTTGACAAAGTGCATTATTTGAAATAAACTAACAAGAATCAGTTTGACAGATAAATACACTTTAGGTGTATTTAAAAAGTGTACATAAAAAGTGAGGATGAGAAATAAAAGAACTAAAAACTATTTTTTAGAATCTTTCTATATTAAGTTTTGTGTTACATTCCTTTACTGTGTTGTGAAGTGCATGCATCTCCAGCTCCAGACTTCTAATCTGATTAAGTTAAAGTCTCATGTCTTTGTTATTTTCTGTTTTTAATGATGCACCCATTTAATTTTTTATTTTTTTTTTAATCAGTTGACAAATAATACTGTACAATATTACAGAACATGAGCTTTGGGTCATGACTGAAAGGACAAGATCCCGGATACAAGTGGCCAAAATGAGTTTCCTCCACAGGGTGGCTGGGCGCTCCCTTAGAGATAGGGTGAGGAGCTCTGTCACCCGGGAGGAGCTCGGAGTAGAGCCACTGCTCCTCCACATCGAGAGGAGCCAGCTGAGGTGGCTCGGGCATCTGTTCCGGATGCCTCCTGGTCGCCTCCCTGGGGAGGTGTTCTGGGCATGTCCCACCGGGCGGAGGCCCCGGGGAAGACCTAGGACACGCTGGAGGGACTGTGTCTCTCGGCTGGCCTGGGAACGCCTTGGGGTCCCCCCGTAGAGCTGGAGGAAGTGTCTGTGGAGGGAGAAGTCTGGGCATCTTTGCTTAGACTGCTGCCTCCGCGACCCGTTCCTGGATAAGCTGGAAGAAGATGGATGGATGGAATATTACAGAACAGCCTGTGCATTGCTGTTGCTGCTTAAATGTTTAAACCTTTTAAATAGGCTTACACTTGAAATTTTATGTGGTAATGGAAATCATACAAATATATAAAACAGAGAAAGTGGCTATTTCAATAGAAGTAATTATTTTAGGTCATATTTAGTCATATATAATCATGGGAAACTTATCTTGCTGAATCTTGCTAATGTTACAAATAGAAGTTTAAAATGGCATTGTGCTGAGCTGAAGTTCCCACTGGCATAAGTCACACAGATGCAGTTTTTGTTTTGGGTTTTCTCATTTTTCATGACAGCCGCCTGACGCCTGCATCAGTCTGAGCTGCAAAGCCGGGTGCACACGCAAGTTCATCTTCCCCTGCCATTACAGCTAAAATGTTAACTCATTTAAACACTATGATCATCAGTTACAGCGGTGACGTGCACACTCCACTTCACTTGGCTCCGATGCCCTGGTGGCTTTTTGTTTGGACAGGTTGATAGATGACTGGAGAGATAGCATCTGTTTAGGTCTCTGTCTGGTGGCAGGAAAGACGGCAGCGCCATTGTGATATGAGATTTGGCTTTGTGTTGGCATCACTGGCACTCAGATTTGTTACTGAATTGAATAAATGGGCATTTCAGAAGTTTTTGTCTGCTGAAGCTAATCTGACTTTTAGAAGAAAAAAAAGATAAGGAAGTATATTTGTCATGTTTAGCTTGATAGTTGTTTGTATACATACAGTATATGAAACCTGCATCAATGTTTGGAGCTTCTTCTACTTTCTTTTTGAGAGCAGGACAGTCTGGTTCCTCATTCACAGAGAAGGGTTTCTCTCTGATGGATTTGGAACTGACCTATCACAGACGTTAATCTGCAGCACGACTTAAGAATATGGAAGCAGAGCAAATTTATTTAATAACTTCTCTAACCCAATTAATGGCGTTTAGTGCTTTCCTTCATCACCTATTGATTCTGCTGAAGTCCACGTTGTTGTTCAGTTCTCTGTGTGATGTTTTTTGTTGTCTTGTTTCCATCTTGACAACAGTAAAGTTCTGTTGACGTCTGGCGTAACAACAACATTCAAACAAACCAACTTTCTCCACACGTCTTTGTACAACTGGCTTCTGCTGCTGTCCCAATTCAGAAATAAGTACAGAGCTGCTCAAACTACGGTGTATTCTGGAGTTTTACGGCAAAATATATCAAGAGTTAACCATGTTTGTTTAGCTTACAGGCCAGCAGTTCTCTGCAATGTCCTCCTGTCCTTTGTTTCTCTGATTGGTTACTCCGCCTGTGATTGCTCTGCCCATAGAAACGAAATGTAATCAAAGGGATACCAGACTAACTTCTTTGTATAAAATAGGAGAAGAGTTTGTCTAGCAGGCCAGTGTGCTTCTCTGCAGTACAGTTCTTACACAGGCAGCTACACATTGACTTGTGCAGCTGGATTCACAGAAACTTACTGGGTTTACTGGTGGTTTAACCAATGGTCTGGCTGTACTGTTGTGAGTGGGCGGGTTCTAGAATTAAGAACAGCAACAAACATTACTTTTAGCATTACTTGCTTACTAAATAATAGCATAAATGCTGCTGTACATTTACACATAATGGCAAAAAATATATTTATACATAGTAGTGCTTGACCATGTTGTTTCCTTTTAGGTGTGCTTTGGCTATAGCAAGAAAAAAAATCACAGTAGTTAGTTACCAGCTGTTGCCACTTGGCTGGAATATAGATAGATTTTTTTGTCAATGTTTGTCCATCCAAATTTAATAGTATTCTATATATTACCTCAATTAAAACATGGTTTTGGGACAAACAATAAACAGCATGTTTATCTGCTGCAATAAATGTTTTCTATGTTTTTAATCTCCTAAACATAGGTGAAACTATTTGGATACAGAAATTATACTGGACAATCCCTCTACAACATCTCTCATTATTGCTTATTGAAGTTTGTCAGGTTATTATTAAAACTTAGCATCACCAGCTGCATATATATGGTTCAACTGTGACTCTATACATGTCATAGTCTACTGTCTTTGAGTGTAAGTTATGTTTTAAAATAAACATTTTGGAGTATGACAGCCCATATAATGTATCTCTGTGTGGTAATAAAACTTTCTAAAAAAATTGGCAGCCCCATTATTTTATCTTTGTATTCTCTATTTATTTGCGACATCCTGTGCTGCACATTATGTGAGTGATGAGCTCTTGTGCCCATCTCAGTTTATAACAGATTGATTCCTGCCGCTGCCACTGACAAGCTTTTAATTTTTAGCAGTAGCTCCTCACCTGTGCCGGCCCACCAGAGACTCCCTAACAATGCTAGAGCCATTCTGCAGCAGTGTAGTAAATGGGATCAGCCTTTATAAGCCTGGCAAAGGGAATTAGATCAGGAGAGAGGGGCTAGACACACAGGAGGAGGTCTGAGTGGTGCAGACACTAAACTATAGACTCCAGCAATCCTCCACACTAAATTGATTCATTTCTCCGTGAGCTTCCCCTCGCAGGTGAAGTATAAGAGCAGGCTTTCAAATTAGGAGGGTCATTTTAAATATTGTATTTTTTACATTAGACAGAGCTTCAAATAAATGTCTTCATAAAACACAAGGGGATGGGAAACGGGGAATTTATTTAAGTGCAAATACTGCTTCAGTGATTTATTTTATATTGCCATAACCATAAATTACTAACAAGCTCAGAGTTAGAGAGGGATGCTGAGGGCACCTTGGTGGCTCCCTTTGTTGACCAGACCACATAAAGAAGAGTTACCTGGATTTGAGGCTCAGCTTTCTCTCATTGTCTAGCAACAGTTTCTCTTTTCATTAAAGGCCAAATCAGAATCAGCTTTATTGGCCAAATAGCACATACAAGGAATCTGCTTACACTTGACACTGCTAGACAAACAACTATTAATACTAAATTTACCAAAAATACAAAGGGTTGAAGTGAGGGCTACTAAGTGCAGTATTGTGATGGAGGACTATTTTAATTATAATGCAAAAAACAAAAAAATAGTTATTTTTTAAAAGGCTGGTCATGAGCATTTCAAACATGGGAAATAACTAGTATCTCCAAGGGGAAAAAATAGATTTATGTTTGCTTTTCCTCAATAGGGAGTAAAACCAGGCCTACATGAGAAGTAGCAAGAGAAGTGGTGAAAAATATACTTGTAGCGATTTTAGAGTTTAGAAGTGTTTCCTGATGTTTCAAATGGTATCACACAGTGCCATCATCCCTTTTTTTTATATTCATTTTCTCATAAAGTCATTTCAAGGTTTTTAGTCGTGGCCATGCAAATGACATAACCTTCTTCCTTTGGGCTTTTCCCTTTTTGGGGTTGGCACAGCAAATCATCTGCTTCCTCATGTGTAATAATTAATTTGATTGATTGATTTTGCAAAGGTTAAACGTTGGATCCCCTTACAGACACACCCTTTTTTATTTATCCATTCTTGGGACTGGCACAAAGAGTACACTGGCTGGTTACCCCGTGTGGTTAGATTGCTCGTGATTCAGTGCCATGCTAAATTATGTTTGTGGTTTGCTGTTTGTTCAGAGCATTTTGACTACATGAAGCAAGTTCATTACCATTATTGCTTTATTCATTTGGTATAAGGACACCATTGACTTACATTAAGCTATCCAAGTCCTCTGTGCAGTAATGTAGCTGTGAGAGGCAATGATGTGAGGTCTGCACAGAGATAAGCATTTAATTCAATAACAAGTGGTCAAAGGAGCCACGGTTGCGAACTGAAGTAATGCATTTTTCTTGGTTTCATGAATTGAAGAAATATGACAACTTCAGCAGTCTTAGGTGGTTCATTTTCCTTTTTCTTTGTAATTACATATTATATCTCTTTTGAATCGTAGTAATTTGTTCATTTGTGGTTGTCCCGATGACAGATACAGCCATAACACTCCGGTCCCTCCTGGCTCCAGCCAAGCATGATAATATCTAATTTTCTGTTGGCGGAGGGTTCAGCGTTAATGTGGACCGAAAGTGCGGCTGACCTTGTGCTTGGCAATAAAAGGAATAATGTCCAGATCATTTATTATTTGTGGCTACTTTAGTTTAAGAATTATCTTTGAGCCTGCGAGTGATATTGGTTTATAAGAGACGTTGTCTGCAAATAACAGGCCATTCTGATGACCTTTTTAGATGTGTTTTTTCATATGCATAATCAAGTTTTTTTATGTAATTCGTGTATTTTGTCAAGAGATTAGTAGTGTGTTCTTAGTGTTTTGCATTTAAGTGCACTTCCATGAACCTCTCACCCCTGATGTCAAAACCAAAACCTAGTAGTGGAAATACATCAGGTAATTAGGACACTCATCAATATCAAGGTATTTATGGCATTTAAATAAATATGCTTGGCCTTTATGCAAGATTGTGTGTTCAAAAAGAAATGCATTTCACCTTCAGCAGTGCTCACCGTAACAGGAAGTAATGCAACCACCAGTGACAAATGTGTTCCTGTCTGTAGTGTACACATTTTGTACACATTGTTAAATTTAAATTTTTAGCTTGATTTGAATTATTGTTTGCTTTTTATCCCATAGTTCAGCAACAATGTCAGTGAACAAACAGCAGTACTATTAAGAGTATATGTATAGAGATTATAGGTTATTTGTTCATGCATTTCATGTTGTAGAGCTGCTTGATTATGGAAAAAATCATAATCACGATTATTTAGGTCATAATAGGAATCAGGGATATTTAAAACAATTTTTCTTGTACTGCCAAAATAATAACCTGTAGAGGAAGAGTATTTTTTATCATTTATTTGTGTTAATTGATTTAAAAAAAAACTAAGTACAAGACTTTAGACAACCTTCTGGATAAATACAAAAGTGCATCTATCTTTGACAGCTCTGTAAAGTCCCTACATATGGACATAAAGAGCATTAGGCACGCCATTCAGAGTCCTATTTAATAAATATTTTTTTCTTGATTATATAGATTTTGTAATTGTTGGGAGCCAAAATCAAAAATTTTATTAATTGCACACCCTATGTTTTTGCATTGTATTATTGTTTTTATGTGTTTTGTAGGGTGTCCTTGAGGGCTTCAAAAATATACACTCACTGGCCACTTTATTAGGCAACACCTGTCCAACTGCTCGTTAACGCAAATTTCTAATCAGCCAATCACATGGCAGCAACTCAATGCATTTAGGCTGTAGACCTGGTCAAGACGATCTGCTGCAGTTCAAACCGAGCATCAGAATGGGGAAGAAAGGTGATTTAAGTGACTTTGAACGTAGCATGGTTGTTGGTGCCAGATGGGCTGGTCTGAGTATTTCAGAAACTGCTGATCTACTGGGATTTTCACGCACAACCATCTTAAGGGTTTACAGAGAATGGTCCGAAAAAGAGAAAATATCCAGTGAGCAGCAGTTCCAATGCCTTGTTGATGCCAGAGGTCAGAGGAGAATGGCCACACTGGTTCGAGCTGATAGAAAGGCAACAGTAACTCAAACAACCACTTGTTACAACCGAGGTATGCAGAAGAGCATCTCTGAACGCACAACACGTTGAACCATGAGGAAGTTGGGCTACAGCAGCAGAAGACCACACCGGGTGCCACTCCTGTCAGCCAAGAACAGGAAACTGAGGCTACAATTCGCACAGCCTCACCAAAATTGGACGATAAAAGATTGGAAAAAGGTTGCCTGGTCTGATGAGTCTCGATTTCTGCTGCGACATTCGGATGGTAGGGTCAGAATTTGGCGTCAACAACATGAAAGCATGGAACCATCCTGCCTTGTATCAACGGTTCAGGCTGGCATACTTTGGGCCCCTTAGTACCAATTGAGCATCGTTGCAACGCCACAGCCTACCTGAGTATTGTTGCTGACAATGTCCATCCCTTTATGACCACAGTGTACCCATCTTCTGATGGCTACTTCCAGCAGGATAACGCGCCATGTCATAAAGCTCGAATCATCTCAGACTGGTTTCTTGAATATGAAAATGAGTTCACTGTACTCAAATGGCCTCCACAGTCACCAGATCTCAATCCAATAGAGCACCTTTGGAATGTGGTGGAATGGGAGATTCGCATCATGGATGTGCAGCCGACAAATCTGCAGCAACTGCATGATGCTATCATGTCAATATGGACAAAATTCTCAGGAATGTTTCCAGTACCTTGTTGAATCTATGCCACGAAGGATTAAGGCAGTTCTGAAGGCAAAAGAAGGTCCAACCCGGTACTAGCAAGGTGTACCTAATAAAGTGGCCGGTGAGTGTATATTTTTAAATGTATTATTATTAATATTATTAATTTTATTTTTTAAAACATGTCACATAATGCACTTTTTTGAAAGTGGAACTATGCAGTTTTTTTACATTTCTAAAACTCACAATAAGTTTGGTTGACCCCTGTGTGACTTCTCACTCAGCTTGAATCTTGTTTTCTCCTCCTTGTATCTGTACAGAGGTTTGCTGTGCCTTTTGGCCACTCTGCCATGACCAACATCTAAGATATAAAGCTATCACTGGCTTGTTGTTATGGCAAACCAGGACTAGCCGCTTTCTCACGAGACCCAAGACTTCTGGGATTCCAGGTCCACTGATTTCTCACAGCTGTTTTTCATTTTGTGGTAAAATGGCATCAGACAAAAGGTTTAAGGAAGGGAAGTGCTTTTTTTCTTTGATTTTGCTCAAAAGACTACAACTGTCTGCATTCTGCTACCCTCTGCTGGTCTCTTCACCTGTTTCTTTGAGTCACCAGTAGAGAACTTATTAAAACATTTACATTTAGTCAGATAAAATTTTTAAAAGTTATAAAACCTGCAATGCTGTTCAGGAGGTTACCATTGGATTCAAACCATAATATAAGCTAAACAAAAAAGTTGCCCCCTTTAATTGCAAGTAATAAATATTTGGCCATAAGTTAGCACAGTATGCACGACTAGTAAAGCTTGGATAGGAACGGCAATATAGGCTTTGAATGTTGATTTTTGTCTGATGTTTGATTTATTGCTCAGCTCTACAGTATATGACGCACCGTTGTCACTGCGCTGTGACACATCCACTGGCAGCAAATTTTCTCATTTGTGTGAGACTGAAATGTGGCCTGCATCAGCATATATACAGCTCCCCTTTCTGCTGCCGTTTTGTGGTTTTCACCGTAAACATATTGAATGCTGAATGCTGGCACCCAACAATGTCTCTGTAGTAATATTGATGACTGCTGTGTATGAGCGCTCAAAATCTATGAGTCAAACCTTAGCCGTGAGCATCAGAGATAAACACTGTTATATTGGACATGGATGTGTGTTGGCATCTGCTGGCCTTATATTTTATACTGCAGAGGTGGAAGAATTACTCAAAATATGTACTTAAGTGAAAGTGCTGTTACTTCAAAATAAAAGTATCTAGTTACTTTCTTTATACTGTATACTGTTTGTGTGCTTATGTGGAACAGACTCAGTGGCAGGGGACAGCTTTGAGCTTCTGGGTTGTTGTTTTGTGAGGAAGATTAATGACCAGACAGTGGAAGCGTGCTCTGTGAAGCCATTGTCGCCTCGGAGCTTGAACTTATATCTAATGTCCTGAGAGAGACAGAAAATACAGAAGAATAAGGATTATCTTTACATCATTAGCTATGCAGTTTTACAAGTGTAATTATGTCTCCATTAACTGCAGGGGATACAGGTGATGCATTCAAATTAGGGATGTAAGCTGGCATTAGGAAGGGATAATTATTCAAAGATGACAATGAAGACACTTAATCCAGCTATAAGGGTTATTTAAGGTTTTTAAGGGGGTAAAAATAATTTTGGGTCAATTAGTTACTGTTGTTACAGCTCATAGGTGGTCAGTCACTTAAAATGTATGCACTGCATCTCAGTAGGGTGACCACCTGTCCCACTTTTGGTTGTACTGCACAGCCATTTAGACATCTGTCCCTGCGTCCCACTTATTGAGATAATGTCCCACTTTTTTATTGGCGCTCAGCGGATCTTACAAAAAGCGGGATTCAAATTGAGAACAACAAGGTCAGTATTCCTTGGAAAATATAGAATAAATATTTGTGGGTGTTGCATCTTGATAGGTTGAATATATGGCTGGTGTATTGCTGTCCTGTGTTTCAGGACAGGCCTCTCCATGGAGCTGTCAGCTACTGTTGGTGCTGGATTGTTTCAGGAAAATACAGACTTTGAATTTTTTCTGTTTCACCTTTTTCATTTCATTGAATAAAGTCTCGGTAAATACATTACTTTGCAAAATGTGTGTTTTTGGAATAAAAACAGCACATCATATGTGTTATAGACTGAGCCCATCCCAGCTCTTTTGGCATGAAGTGGTGTATGGCCTGGACAATTAATCACAGGACGCTGACAAACAAAAAAACATTCACAAACTATACAGTGATCTGTTTTTGACTGCACTGTGAGTGAAGCCTTGCAGATTTCATCCTATGTTATGTACAGTGCCAATAGTCCATTCTTTCTCTTCTATTTCTCCCTCGCTGGCAGATGGTCTAACATTGTGCTTCGAGGAGTGTACCTCAGAGACTATCCAATCTGTAACTGTCAAATCCATTGTTTGTTCCTGACCTAGGAGGACACCTTTGTGTAGAGAGAGTGAAGCCTGTCTAGTTTACACATGTCATAGCAAGTAATTGTCTCGAAATAGGCTGGGTCCTTTTTACATTTTGTAGCCAGCCTTTGCTTTGCTCCTCATCTTGTGTTGGCTTCTTTGCTTTACAGTATGTCTCTGCCTGAATGTCTGCTGTCCCCGGGCCTCCGCGCTAATTGGCAGTCAAGTCCTTATTCTTGTTCTTTGTCAGCATTGTCCTCCTTTCTTTGAATGTTTCTTGCTTTCCAAATGTTTACCTCCACAAGTAGCTCTTTATCTCTTCTAGCAGTTTGTACTTCACGTATTTGCAATTTTAGCTTTCTTTTTTTTCCCTACAGCACACGAATGGGTTTATACCAGCAGAGTCCTTGGTTGCGGGGGACATTAATATTTATTTCAATATAAAAGCATCTTCAAGGCTTGTTTGCCCGGCTTTGTTTGATTTGTGAAGGTCTGGGGCTACAGCGAAATATCTGTTTGGCCGGATTTCGAACATTATTTGCAAGAAGACGAGGATGACTATCAAAGTAGTATATCACCGTGTATAAATCTTGGAGCCGCCTTGCAGACATCCTCCAGGCGCTGGAGAGTGATGTGAGCCCAGGGCCTATAAATTATGTCCATAATTCAAGCAGGGCCAAAGTGCACTCTCTTCCTTCTTCCCTTTCAGTACAATTCATACGGACTTTGTTTAAATGGAGCTGAAAATGTTTGTTTTATCTGTGGTCAAAATGTCACAAACATATGTATGTGATTATTTTATTCATTATTTTATTAAGTATGTTTATAATTTATTTATTGTCAAAAATATGGAAGAAATATGTTTTAGTGAGTCTTTAGTCATTTCTGAAAGTTTAGAGAGGACATATAAATAAAAAAAGGAATATTTTAATTAACTCTACAACTGAAAAAACAAACAGGCCAAACATGTGTCCTTGGGCTACACCAAAGCTTACCTTGCACAGCAGCTGGATTGTTGTGAAATTTGTGAGTTCACAAACTCACAAAATCCATCTTGTCAGGCTCCCGCTGATACATTTGGGTCCGAGCCAGTGGCAGCCGGGCCAATGGTGAGGCAGTACTGGTTTTAGGTTTGCCAACAACAACAAGCTCTTTTAGCGATATTTGTTAACAACATGGCGACGCGAAAAAAAACGTAAGGTATGATGCTCTACATTTCCAAAAAAAAAAAAAAAAAAAATTATTATTATTATTACGAAAATACTTAATATAATATAATACTAATTATAATAGCTTTTTATGTCAAGGTCAGTGCTTTCTAATTGGGGCCTGGGGCACGAAGGTGGGCTGTGAAGGTACTGCCATCTAGATTAAGTACATAAAAAGAAATTAAGTTAAAAATGATTTATATTGAAGTACATTGCTACTTGTTTACAGCATTGTAAAAAAAATTACTTTGAAACAATTTTTGGTCAACAGTCTGTGATTTTTGTAATGTTCTTTTTCATAGAAACCTATGACATAATCTTTTTAATAGAGTGAGGATTATTATTGGGGATCCTTGAGATTTTTTAATTTTTAAGCAGGCAATCCATTATCCATTTTTAATAAGAATTGGCATTAGACTAGGCAGTATCTGGAAATGCTCAGTCATCCAGAATACAAAAAAAAAAAAAAAAAAAAAAAGAAAAGATTAGGAGAAAAAGAAAAAGGCATTTGGACATCCAACTAAAATGGTGCCTGGGCTGTTTGTATTTAACACCGACATTGTAGCTTGGCCAGCCACCATAATTATTTTTCTATAATTATTTTTTTCTGGTTCAGTTGGATTTCCAGTGGGTGGAACCAATGGAAGCAAATTAAACTGCCTCTGAAGACAAGGCAGGAGAAAATAGTGGACAGTTTTACCAACAAACAAGAGTAAAAGTTCAGAACTTTTTCAAGTAAAAAAAGAAAAGAAAAAAACAGAAAGAAAGAGAGCCTAGATCTCCACCAAGGCATTGCATTCCTGCCTAGATCCACACCAAAAATACTCCTTTGTTTTTGTTTTCTGAACTATAGCTGGTAATAAAGTCTATTTTGTTGTTTGGAAGTTGCAGCCAGTATTTTTTTTAACAGACAACAACAGCCTCATCTGGCTATAGTAAGGTGTGATAAAACCAATTCCTTGATCCAGACGGTGATCCATTTTCACTCCATGTTCCTTTATCATTAATGGCTTTTTCTAAAAGTTCAGCCTAAATACAACCATTATCTTTTGAGTTATCTATCTAAACAAACCAACATCAGCCAACTTTACCTCTTTTGTGAAAGTAAACAACCAGCAGTAAAGCAAAGCATCTCACAAAGCCCATTTTAGATAAACAGATAATCCTTACTCCACCACGATCTTTACATTGTTTACATTCTGAGGGATACCATAATTACACTGATAACACTAACATGAGTATAATGTTTCCTCCCTGTCACAGACTATTGGTCCAAAAGAGGGCTGGCAGGTGTACAGTTCGGCCCAGGATGCAGACGGGCGCTGCATCTGTACAGTGGTGGCTCCAGAACAGAGTCTGTGCTCCAGGGACGCCAAGAGCAGACAGCTCCGGCAGCTCCTCGAGAAGGTAAACAACTGGAGTAGATCAAAGTGTTCAGAGATGGAAGAAGTACTGCAAGATCATATTTCTCAAGTAGAAGTACTCAAAATAATATCAGTAAAGGAATACATTTAGAGAATTTAGATTTTTATTATTATCTTAATCCCAAGCCTGTACAAATGTAAAGGGTTGCATAGGGAAGGGCATCTCTCGAAATGTGCTCAAATAAAGTGAGCTGAGTAAAAGTTTGTAGTTCATTTCCACCTGTTATAGCGCAAAAACGACCACTATGAAAGAGCTGAATGATGGCACCACAACACTATCAAGTCCTTTGTTCTTTTAAAAGTCCAATAAACCTCCCACTGCACTGACAGACGCTGAGGTGGCAGTCTCTGGGCTTTGCTACATTTGCTTCTCTTCAACAATAGTTTATTACGCACACACGGCCACACAGCCACAGCAGGCAAAACACATCAAAGTCACTTTCAATCAGACGCAGAGAGAGGAACAAAAGACATAACACAGTACAGGTCCCTGCTTAAAGTGAACCACGCTTCAACTGGAACAATGTTAAAAACACAGCACCAACATTTGATAGGCCAGTGGTTCCCAAAGTGTGGTATGGGAAACTTTTGTGGTACTCAGGAGCCAGTTTTATTCCTGTTTTAGTCCTGCTCTGGTTGGGGATTAAATTGGAAGTTTAGACCACTGCTTTGTCCTGATTTAGTCCTGGTTTAGACCTTGAGTAGTCCTGAATTTAGTCCTAGATTAGGCCTGATTTTAGTCCTGGTTTAGACTTAATAGATTAGTCCTCGTGTAGTCTTGGTTAGTTCAAGATTCGTCTTGGTTTAGTCCTGGTTTAGACCTGGTTTGGTGCTATGTTAATCCTGGGCTTATGCTGCTTTTCCCCTGGTTTAGATTTGGTTTAGTACTGGATTAGTCGTGGTTTATTCTTGGTTCAGTCCTAAATTCGGTTTAGCTGTGGTTCAATCCTAGATTAGTCCTGTTTTTTGTCCAGGTTTAGTTCTAGATCAGCTCTGGGTTAGATCTTTTTTAGTCTTGGTTTATACCCATTTTAGTCCTAGATTAGTCCTGGTTCTAGTCTTGGTTTTTTACTTGGTCCACGATTTGGGCTAAATATGCTCATTTCAGTTTAAGATGGTAGTTAGAAAGACAAATATTTTCTGTACTAGGTCATTATCATAAGTGACAATATTGCATAAAAACATACTCCACATGGCTTTATTAGTGTTGTTGCTTTACTTTTCAGGTGCAAAACATGTCCCAGTCCATCGAGGTACTGAACTTGCGGACTCAGAGGGATTTCCAATATGTCATGAAGATGGAGAACCAGATGAAAGGCCTAAGGACCAAGTTCAGACAGATCGAGGATGACAGAAAATCCATCATGGCCCGAAACTTCCAGGTATCCTGCAGCTGCCTTTTATCTTAGTCTGGTTAAGCCTAGATCAATGCATCATTTCTGTACTCTTTTATTATTTATTAATAGTGTTTCTTACATAGATTTAACAAATAGTTTAACAACAACAACATGAAACTTGGCTGCCTTTTTCTGCAGGTAATGTGTGTAGTGCAGAGTAGTGTGGAATTGCATGTGTAAGTACTGTAATAAAAAAAATGCAGGGTTTTTTAATAACACCTTTTTAGAGCCATTTAGCAATAGTTCAGTCAATTACACATGGGTTCTGTAGCCATCGAGCCCTAGTCATTGTCTTTGTTACTTGTTAACATTTAAAAATTCAATTATGGCAGCTCTATCTTGGTCTTTTATTATATTGCACCAAATTGTACAGTATTTTCTGTTCTCTTTTTTAATAATACCACATTTCATTTAATTTTGTATTATAAACAGGATCCCCATACTCAATATTAATTCAACTTTTTGGATAGATAGCAAGAACCAGTATGAAAGAGCATTAGGACCACTGTAAAAAAATATTTCAGTCAGAATTCTGAGAAAAAAGTTAGAATTCTGACAATAATGCTCTTAAACACTTACTGAGAAAGTAGTCACCTTGTATTCATTTAGTTAATTTAGTTCGCTGATATCAGGATTTGCGCTTTAATTATTGTTGCCATGGTGACGGACCGTCTACTAATATTGCAGAGGTAAGAGAAAGTCCTTAAGAGCATATTAAAAATGTATTTTAGTTAGTTTAGTTTAGTTTAGTTTAGTAAGTTAGTGAATCAAACAAAGACAACATCAATAAGTGCATTTATATTGTTTATTGTAGGGATTGTTTACTCTCTTTTTTTTCTACCACAGAGTCAGTCCTTACAGGCACCCATACTACTGACTTTAGTCTCAGTATTCTGACTTAACTCTCAGAACTCAACCCTCAGAAATATTTTTTTCTTCTTACAGTGGTCCTAATCCTCCTCCGTACACTATGAACCTTATAAGAAATGTAACCCATGGCATGTGTTATAGCATTATTGCTGTTTTATGTTGTGTGGCCACGTAACACTTTAGACTTGGGTGACTTTTTGCGACAGGACAATGTTGAATCCCTCTGCCACTTTATTTACAATCAGTCTGAGTGCTTAAAATTGAGTCCTCACAATAACTGCACATTAAATACAATACAAGAAATTATATGGAGATTTCATATATGTGCAGCTTGCTTTATTATGTTTGCCATCCTTTTAAGTGTGTCAATAAAGTGCTATTTAAAGTAATTTGTACTCATATTTGAGTACTGAATGTACAGTATGTAGAGAAACAAGAACAAGATATATGGAAAACACTATTAATATTATAATAAACTGAAGTTTCTCTATACAACAGTAGCACCAAGAGAAGTGGAGCCAAATCTATTAATTATCCCCAATAACTTAATGTCTAAATTGTCCCATTAGACAACATTTCCAGTGTAAAATAAATGCACTAGATGAAAAGCTATTTACTTTTGTCAACTTTGGAGTGTGCTGTAAAAAATAATTAAAATAAATGTATGTAAATGCCATAACAATAATGTTAGGAACTACTGGATTCCCCAAGACAACTTTCTTTTCCTGTCTGCAGTCCCTATAGAGGTCCATGATTTTAACTGAAGTGAAAAACAATTGTAAGTTTCTCTTGTGTAAAGTCTAAAATCACGAATATACTGAATAGTCGATACCTCTTTAATTCTGAAAGCATTACAAAGCTCTCATGTTTTGGCTGTTGAGAGGCCGTTTGCTGCAGTTGTTTCTGTTGTGGGTTTAGCCTCAGACAGCTGGCGTGGGACCAGGGAGATCTCTGCTGTGGAGCCTTTAACACACTCGGTTGGAAAATAAATGCATGGAACAACAGCTACTATGGCAGGACCATTAGAAATACTGCCATGGTTTAATGAGCAACAAAATATCAACGTATTCTCAAAAGGAATTATGTGTCTGCAGAGGCCAGTAAACACATCCAACCTAACAGTATATACTATGGTACTATGCTATTTATTTGTTTATTAGTTTAATTAGTTAATAAAAAATATGCTTTATGTAATGATTTTATTATACCAATAGTTCCAATATAAATAACAAACTAAATCTTAAATCTAAGTTGTCAGTAATGTGAGTTATTGGGAGCATTTTATAGTGGCACATTTCATACTTAACATTCATCTTTCCTGCAGCCTACCCCATCGATGGTAGCCCTGCAGAAACATGTTGTTGTCCAGTGGATACGTCACCAATAGTGACTTAAAAATCAACCAGTTTTTAGCCCTTCAGTTAGCCCAATTTAGAGACATTTCATTAACATTTCTATCTCTATAAACCATAAATTAATGAATAAAATATGTATGAGATCAGCTTTTTATGTACAGTTTTGTTAGACTGATCAAAAAGACTGCTGTAAAAGAAAACAATACACAATTGTAGTAAACCAAGCCTATAGCACTGCTCCCGTCCTGACCCTCTCTGTCTCTGCCTGTATTGCTGTCGTCTCTTCATCTGCAGGAGCTCAAGGACAAGATGGACGAGCTGAAGCCGTTGATCCCAGTGCTGGAACAGTACAAGATGGACGCGGCGCTCATTTCCCAGTTCAAGGAGGAGATCAGGAACCTGTCCACAGTCCTGACGGGGATCCAGGAGGAGCTGGGGGCCTACGACTACGACGAGCTCTACCAGCGAGTGCTGCGGCTGGACAGCAGGCTGCGCAGTTGCATGGGCAAGCTCAGTAAGTTACATTTGCTCTTCTATAGCTTGGTGTGCCGTATTAATTATACACAAATATCCATTTGTGTTGTTTTAAAGGAATAGAACAAATGAATCTAGATTAAACTACCTCTAAATGCAACTGCATAGACATTTTTATATTAATAAATATATATATTATATTTCCCCGGAAAGGAAAAAGCTGAGAGAAACAGGGCAGTTTTAGGGGTTGGCCAGGGGTGACCTGTGACCCTGGACCCCTCAGTGACCCCCCTTTATGGTGTCTAAAATGTCTTAATAAACTCACACAGTATATTGTAATTAATTTTGTTTCAAGATTTAGCTATATAAAGGTAAAAAATATATTTATCTTTCAGATCTGCATACTATGGAGCACAAAGATGAGACATTTTAAAGAGCTATTTTAAAAATATGTGTCAGTCATTTTGACATCAAAATGTCTCAGGTGTCCCCCAACCAAAAGGCTGCCCCTCTGTTAAAAGTGGTCTAGAGCCAGTACTGGATAGAAAACAATATTGTGAAATATTATGTAAACATCTACCAAATTTTGGTTTTCAATAATTGTAAATAAAAATAAATAAATGCTTGAAATATTTCTCTGTGTATTTCTAAATAATATGAGTTACACTTTGAACTGAACTACAGAAATACATAGACTTTTTCCTCAGTATTTTTGTTGATGTACACCAAAAAAATAAAATAAAATAAAAAGTAAAAAAAAAATACTACAGTACCAGTGATAGCACCAAAATATGCTAAGTAATCTGGATTTGGGCTTATGCAATTTGGAAAACATGCAATCATTAAGGAAAACAAAGCATCTTATGAAACTCAGTCATTAGATAAAGGGTTATAATTGGTCAGATTGGATTGAAAAGTAAAAATGGGTGGAATGGGAGGGTATCCAGACCCCCTTCATGTTGCTACCAAAGCTATTAGCTAGTCTATAAGAATTTTTTGCATTGCACGAGACAGCTATATAGCATCAGTGGTTCTAAATTGTCACAGTATATTTTTCTGTTTCATGGCAACAGAAGATAACAACAAGACCAATCAAAAGGTATAGAAAATAGTGTAGTGGTTTGAGATAGAAGACCTCTTGATGCTGGTTACTTTGTAGCCTATTTCCAGCAGCTGAAATTCTAGTTATTTTGATGTTTCATCCCAAAACAAAATTGATATCCTGTGTTTTTTTATGGATGTGAATTTTCCTCAGAGCTACTGCAGTGAAAATTGTTTCTGATGCTGTGGACCTTTAGAGTGTATATGCTGCACACTGACTTCAAAAAATGAGTAAGAGACAGCCATAATTCAAAACAGAGAGGAAATTGACTGAACCTAATAGCTTTGCTATACTTGCATTGTAATCTACGCATCAGCAGGTGCAGTAGTTTGTATGAGAAAACTTTATATCCTTGTTTACTTTAAAGACTGTAGTTATTCAAGGCTGCAAAATCTTAAAAGTATGTAAGCTAGATTTTTGCATTAACTACTTAGTATGACATCCAATATTTGAAGAAACATTAAGTACCATACAATTATTTGAAATTTCTTGTGTGGATTCTTTGTGATACTGTGAAGCCCCAGACTGACCGAAAAGTGTTTGTGCATTGGACAATAATTTGGTTTAGACATGGGAAAGTAGACTTTAGCCTTTAGCTGTAGTTGTACTGTTATTGCTCGAGTTTAAATAATCTTAGTATGCACAGAGGGGAGACTCTCCGGCGGCACAGGCATGAAATTGGCTTGAGAAATCTAGTTAGAGACAAAACCCACCAAAGCACACACCTTATCGCTGCATTTCTTTATTAACAGCGTGCGGGAAATTAATGAAAATCACTGGACCTGTTACAATAAAGACATCTGGAACCCGGTTCGGGGCATGGATGACTGACCCGCTGGCAACAACCAGGAGCAACAGGGTGAGTTTGGGGACAGGGGAAGGGCATTATCTGTTCTCCTTTTACACAGTATCTCTCAAAACTGTTATGTTCAGATGGGTTTGATCATAGTTTAATGTAGAATAGTAATAAGTCTGTGAATAGAGCCAATATTAATATAGGGTCCGTTTTTGAAGCAGGGTTGTATAAGGGATTTATCTCTCTTGTCCTGGAGGAGACAGTAGTGCTGACAGAAGAAATGGTATAGATCTGTGGTTCCCAAATGGTGAGTGAACCTGATTTACAGCTTGGACTTGGTGAACTTGATGGACTCAAAAATGTGGCACGGGGTTGAATGTAGTGTCAATATTCAGATTATTTGAGGAACTAAAATTATTTTGAATTACAAGGTTTAAAATATGTTTGCCATACAGTTTTAAATCCAGATAGTGATCTAGACCAGTGATTCTTAACGGGGGGGTTGGGACCCAAAAATGGGTGGTTAAAAAATCTAAAATCTGCCAAGATGCAGACTATCAGATCTTGAATACATTAAAAAGATCTTAAATATGTCGCATACATTTGATGCTACTACCTAAAATATCCATTTAAATGCTCAAAAGTTTTTCTCTTGCCAAAATGAGAGTTTAGATTTTTTCTTACCAGGACCTAAATGCTTTGCGGCACTCACTGTCACAGATGGTCACAGCTTTTTTACACTATGTGTTTATAAAATAGGTCTTAATTTTTTTAACAATAGCCTTAAAAAGGTCTCAAAAAATCTTAAATTAAACTTGCTTAAGCCTGCATAAACCCTGATATAAACTCCTCTACCACAGGGTGACATTTTATTTTGTTTGTGCATGAAAACAGGTAATTCAGTAAAAAACGGTTGAAGAGAGATGTGAAGAGTTGTGGTTTTAAATTTAAAGTTAACTAATTGAATATAGAAGGGAATAGCTCCCTCGAGTGTCTTTACGTGCTTGGTTTATCTTTACATTTCTTCTTTTTTGTGTTGGCACTCTGTGATATTCTGCTATTATATTCACATAACTTAGGTTCAAACTGCACACTGTGTTTATTTAACACATTTGCTACGATTTTTTGCATTGTGGGTTGTCAACATAGGGTGATGGCGATCTCGATCACTGATCTCGACCCACACCAAAAATAAATTTCTCCATCAATTCTTCCTTGGCCCAATACTGTCCTTACCTGAAAAACAAATCAAAATGTTACCATTAGTTTTTAACAAACCTGTCTGGCAAACTAACCAATCATCCAGATTAACTTGAAAGGCAAAAATAAATTTGGTCCCAACAAAACAGTCATGAATAAAATTGGGTCCCACAAACTGACCGGTTGAGAACCACTGCCCCAGAATAAACAATATGTATTAGCTAACTAAAATGGCCTTTCAAATTATCAGCATGACTTTGAGTCCTAGGAAGCCTTCATTAAAACAAAAAAAACAATGATAAGATGTCTCCTATATTGGTTTGGAAGGATGCTTTAGAGACAGCAAAACTCAGAGAGACCAGACCAAAACTGAGAAAATGAGTTGGAAAATATTAAATGTCGAAGCAATGACACCTAATTCTGTCTGTGTTTGACTTTGCTGATTCCAGACAGCAGCAGTTATGTAAGCTAACATTGTTATTGGAGATAGGTGTGTCTAAAAGGCTTCAGGGATTCAAACAGAGATTTTAAGGTGGCTTGAATACATTTGCAGCTCATACCGTCCACAAACACTTCTTATCTTGTGTGTCCTTCTGTCTGCCTCCACAAAATAACATCTTTGAACAGACCAAATTAAAAAAATATAATCAGGATAGTACAAGAAATATTTACCAACCACAACCTGTTTTTATTATTCTGCAAAACATTTAGTAAAATGCCTTTAGAGAAAAAAAACATGAAAATGAAACAGTATTTTAATAATTCAGTGTAATGTAAATAAATAAAAAATGTTATACACAACCACCAAACACAACCTGATTATAGTTTGGAAAAGAAATGTGTTCAAGTAATATTTAACCTACAGACATATCATCTATCCATTCTTAAACCGTATTAACACAGTGATTCTCAAACCTTCCACCTCAAGTCCCTCCTCAGAAAAAGTGCCAACTTTATGAACTAAAATGAGACAAATCTTGGCAAACCCAGAAAAATGCACAACTATACCAGCACTAAGACCAGCACTACAACTGGACCTGAACCAGAACAAAAAATGACTAAATCAGGATTATACCAGGACTAAATCCAGGATGAAACGCTGCTTAAACCAGGACTAAAGCAAGGACTAAACCAGGCCTAAGCAGTGTCCTTCACATTAAATTTAAGTCAGAAGCAGGACAAAGACAGGACTAAAACTGGCTCTAAATAAAACTAAATTAACATGAACTGCAAACCAGATATAACTTCCTCTAACCTGTACTTTATATCCATAACTTTGTTTATATTGATCAATTGATTGAGACAACCTGGATGACTGAGACTCTTCACAGGCATTTGTAATAATATGACTTATTTGTTAAGCTAGATTATGGATATGCAATTTACAGATGCCTTACGATGCCTTCACATTGACTGGTTTAAAATTGTTCTCACTGTCTGTTTCTTTGTCTCCTCTGATGTAGGTGTGGTACATGGACAGCTACACCAACAGCAAAATCGTGCGCGAATACAAAAACACTGATGACTTTGTGTCCGGGGTCGTCTCCCGAACCTACAGCCTGCCCTTCAAATGGGAGGGCACTAACCACCTGGTCTACAACGGCTCCCTGTACTACAACAAGTACCAGAGCAACATCATTGTCAAGTACAGCTTCGAGACCGGCAGCGTCCTGGCCCAGCGCGCTCTGGAGTTCGCCGGATTCCACAACATGTACCCCTACACCTGGGGCGGCTACTCCGACATCGATGTCATGGCGGACGAGCTGGGGATGTGGGTGGTGTACGCGACCAACCAGAACGCGGGGAATGTGGTTATATCCCAGATCGACCCGGAGACTCTGCAGGTGCTGAAGACCTGGAACACGGAGTACTCCAAGAGAAACGCGGGCGAATCTTTTATGATCTGCGGGACTCTGTACATCACTAACTCCCACCTTTCAGGAGCAAAGGTGTATTACGCCTACTCCACCAAGACTTCGACGTATGAGTACATAGATATTCCCTTCCATAACCAGTACTTTCACATCTCCATGCTCGACTACAACGCCCGCGAAAGAGCGCTGTATGCCTGGAACAACGGACACCAGGTGATTTTCAATGTCACCCTCTTCCACGTCATTAAAACAGAGGATGACTCTTAGACGCCAGTTGACTTTGGAAAACATTACTGAAGCACCACTTGTTGTGATACAAGGACCTCAAAGTTGAAACAATTTGTCTAAAATGGACCGAAAAATGGACTTGTTGCTATTACTTGAACTTTTTTCTAATTCATATTTGTGGTTAAATTAAGCATGGACACAAATGACTGGAGACCGGGCAGGCCTAACATTTTGACCCCATGCCTGTTTGTTCCCACGTGCATCACCTGACGCTGGTTCACCTCTGTTCCTTCCTTTGGAACACTTTTGATGATACTGACCACTGCAGACTGGGAACACCCCACAAGAGCTGCAGTTTTGGAGATGCTCTGACCCAGTTGTCTAAAGTAATCCCAATTTGGCGCTTGTCACACTCTAACCCTTACATTTGCCCTTTTTCACTGCCTCTAACACATCAACTTTGAAGACAAAATGTTCACTTGCTGCCTGGCTCCCAGTATGTTTTAAAATAGATATTAGATAAGATTTTGATGATCACTTCTAAAGCCCTTCATGGCCTGACTCCCAGCTACTGTATATCTCAGATATTTTAACACCATATGTCCCAGGACGTACTTTCAGGTCCTTGGGCAAAGTTCTTTTACTGATTCCAGAGGCCCAGCTGAAAACTAAAGGGGAAAGAGCTTTTTCAGTCTGGGCCCCAAAGCTTTGGAACGGCCTGCCCAAGGACCTAAGGTTAACTCAGTCAGTTTCTTTTCTTTATTTTAAGTCTCTTCATAATTTTGTGGTTTTACCTAAGCTTAATTTTTAATATTATTTATTAATATGGGTTTTATATTAGTATTTGTTTTTGTTACATCGTACCCTGTCTATTTTAAAGTGTTTTATGATGTTTTTAATGCTGTCTGTGAAGTGAAGTGCTATATAAATGAAGATTATTATTATTATTATTATTATTATTATTATTATTATTATTATTATTATTATTATTACCCACTAACACCTTGATTTTTAACCACTGTGCCATGGCACACTAGTGTGCCATGAGTGAGCATCAGGTGTGCCCCGAAAAAATTTACAATTTCACTTAACTGACTCAGACGGTCATTCTTTAGTTACTGCAAATAATTTGAAGTGCCTGAGACAACTATGTGGTGATTGGCATGGCAATGTAATACTCCACCCAGTGGGTGGCAGCAGGTATAGTAATGTCCTGCAAAGTTTTTAAAATAGCGCCATGGTCCTAAACAAGTTTAAATGACATCTCCAAACCAAACACCAATCACTTCAAAACAAGAGCCTAGACTATTTTGTTCGCCTACAAGAACATAGTGAGAAACAAGCAACTTTAATGAGCAAATACAATAAAGTGAGTGAGAAAGCGCATGATGCTAGTATACAAGTTGCCCATTGCACTCATTTCAAAACTAAAAAGCCAAACAGTGGCAGGGACATTAACAATTCTGTGTTTTTTTGTTGTTTTTTTACAGAGTGTCATTTGGTTTTTGTTAGTGGTGTGCAACAACAAAATGTGCCACGGTGCAAAAAAGGTCAAAAAACACTACACTAACAGGAGATAGTCTGTGTTATTCATTCATTCATCAGTGGTCATAATGTTATGCCTGATTGGTGTATTTTACATATTTTACATTATTCCATTGCTGCTGATCATACTGTTGCACCTTATGTTGGGTCAGCAAGCCAAAGACCCTCAGTAGTTTTCTGCATGAATGTCCACACCTTGTCTAATAATAGCTAAAAAAGTGTTTGGTTGCCTTTAGCTGCTGTATAGTGCATTTTGTCTATTTAAAGTATTTAAACCTTGACTATTGATGACTGTAGAGCTACAAATCTGTTCTTTTAAGCCTGTAACATACTGCTGTGTTATGTATGTCTGTGTAGAGGAAAAACGTTTGTATTTTTTATAAAACAAATCATATCTGTACATTTTCATTACAATTAAAATATTGTACATTTCATTACAATGATGTGGGTGTTGCAGTCAGTATAATATCATTAAGAGGCACGCACCTTTTTTGAGAAGTGCATTGTGTTGAAGTGTATAGTTAACATTTTTGGCATGTTCCTGTTTTTAGCTGCCAAGAAGACTAAGGACTGCAGGAGGAGAAGCAGATTCACTATTTAAATGTGTTTTTGAACAATTCTTTTATGAGGGCCTTAGGACATCTTTAAATGTATTGAATGTGCCCACTGCTCAATGCGCGTAGATAAAAGACCTGCCCTTATAGCATTTCAACCAAAGAGACTAAAAACAAACAGACAAATGAAAAGTATAAGGCTGAGGAGTTATTGGTTGAGAGAGGGTAGGTGGCAGGCTGTGATTGGCTGACAGCAACAGACAGGTGATAGGATGTAAAAAGGCGTAAAAGAAATCTCAGTCTTCCTGGTACAAGTATTGTCAAGTTCAATTTTGCTGTCTTTATTGGAGAGGTTTGTGCTAGGAGCGAATGATTTAAATTAGTATTTTGTTGTGCCTAGCTGGTGGCAGAGTGGTTAATGTCCCGGCCTCTCAGCAAGGAGGCTGTGGGTTTAAGCCCTTGCCCAGCCAAGTACAATCTGAGTGGAGTCTGCATGTCCTCCGCATGTTACTGTGGATACTTTCTACCATTAAAAGAAGATTGTACATATACTAAATGTTGCCCCTGGTTGGAAGGGCATCCGGCACAAGACCTATACCAAATTAATATGAAAATGACTGCATGCTGGAGGCAAATGGTCTGTTGTGGAGAGCCCTGAAAGGTAAAAACCAATAGGAAAGGAGAAAAAGCCTATCCAATCTAAGTCAATTTTTGAGGATATGATTTCTTTTTATAGTGCTTTATAAAGGAACAATATCCCTTTAAACTAAAATAAATACTGATATTAATGGTAATAGCAGTATCTCTCACAACCATTTCAAAGTGATCAATCATTGTTTGTTTTTCAAAACGGCGTCACGTATCCAAGACATTTATCACAATTACCCCTGCATCAACACTGTCTTTTGTTCACCGTGCGCTGCAATGTGGATGTCATCGTGTGGTCTCTTTATGGGTAAACTCACACACACATTATGCACTGAAATTGAACTGTGCCTGAGGGAAACTCATTAGCATGCAGCTCCATAAACAAACAGATGTAAGCCTGGATCGGTTACAATCTATTAGTCTCATCTACATCAGCGACAGGAGACCGTTAGGAGACTCTGAAATGACCTTTCATTTAAAGCTCAATTATAGTTTCCTCTACCAGTTATGTATGTTTTTGATGGCAATGGTTGTTTGGTTTATTTGTTTGTTGGCTTGATACTCTGTTACCTAGGTATCTCAAAAATATTCAGGAACGGTCAGTATTTAATATAGTTTCCAAGGCTTATAACTCTGAGACAAGGGTTTAGTAAAGAGAAGAAATTATTCGTCTTAGTGGACTGTTTACCATTGGGTGTCTCAATGGATAGAGCATTTACCCCTGAACTAATAAATTCCAGGTCTGGGCATTATATCTTTACCACTGCGACTCAGGGCCTAAGAGCACAACCCATAAGAGCTCAATAAACAAGCACAATATGATTTTAGAGCGTATTTTCTATTGTGGGGCAACGGATGGAGAATTTACCCGGGGGCCAGAAATGTTAGCAAGGTAACAATTTTTTTTTTTTTTTTTTTTTTTTTTTTTTTCTGTCTGGATCCAGTGTTTTTTGAAAAGTATCTGTAGCATTGTGAGGTAGAACCAAGGATACTATCTCCCACCACAAGGGGTCAGTAAACCTAGAAATGATGGGTGTGGGTGGGATCACTGTCCAAATTTAGATTTTATTTATTTTTTTATTTATTTATTTTCAGTTTATTTACCTTTTTGAGGGCTTTGTGGCTCAATATGTAGAGAATTTACCCCTGAACTAGAAGATCATGGTACAAGACTGGGTTTGGGCACAATATCTTTTCCATTTGCAAATTAACAAAGAACTCAAAACACAAGGTGTCAGTAAAGGAACAATGATTAGTTTAGTAGATTATTTAATTTACCATTTTTAGATGTAAGGGCTTTTTGGTTCAATTGTAAACAGCATTTACCCGTGAACTAGGAGATGTCCAGTTTGACTCTAGGCCTGGACACTACTGTATCTTTACGATTGAGAGATAGGGCCAAAGAATTCCACTCACAAGAGGACATACATTACCAAATTATTAGTTTTTGTGGGTTGTTCACCATTGTCAGTTATAAGAGCTATATGGTTGAATAGGTAGAGCATTTACCCCTGAACCAGAAGATCCCCAGTTTGAGTCCAGGTGTTGGCACTAGGTGTGGGCACTATACTGTCTTTTCCGTTGCTAGATAGGGCCAAAGAACTCCACTCACAAGAGAACAATACAGGAACAATTTATTATTTTTGGTGGATTATTCACCACTGTAAGACACGTATGAGGACTATGTGGTTTATTAGGTAGAGCATTTATCCCTGAACTAGAAGATTCATGGTTCATATCCAGGTCTCTACACTATATTTTAGAAAGATAGGGCCAAAAAAAACACAACCTACAAGAGACGGGACATTTAGAAAGCTAACAGAGATATAATGGTTTGTGGCCTAATAGAAGAAGCATTTGTCTTTACCATTGCGAGATAGGGCAACGTATTGGCAGAAGTCTGCCCCTTTTGAGTTAATATTTTGCGGTGCTGAAGCTGTGAGATATAAGCTGGGAGAGTGTAGGCAGCGCCATCAAACTTCAGCGGATGGGGATTTGAGTTTTATGAGCGGTATATGACTTTAATAACATCTTCTATGGGATTGGATTTTTTAGCAGCCCTTGTTGCCGTCTTTTATGGAATCCATCTTGGAATCAGCGGCCCACTGTATTGTATATCTATCTGTCTCCCCAATATCACCGCCCCCACCACAATCCCACAACAACAATAAACAATGAGATAAACTCGAACTTCCCGTCAGCGTTTTGTTTTTAATTAAATAAAAAAAAATGGTTCATGCAGCGAACGCGATTAGCATTGATCTTCCCACTCTCTCCTCCTCCTCCTCTCTGCTCAGATCAGGTCGAGTGGCTTTGGAGCTTTTTCACAGAGATAGGAGCAATAGATGGACATGTTTGACCACACACATCTCTATTTTTTTCCTGGATATACAACGCAGAGACAGACTCGCTCCAGTGAACACAGCAGGGCAGCTCTTGTGTTGGCTCAGGGCGGCTGCAGTCACCTGTGATGTGTGTAATGTGTGTAATGTGTGTGTGTGTGTGTGTGTGCGTGCTCTGTTTTTTTGGATTATAAGGTTCAGGTTCATTGAAATGCTTTCAGGTCAAAAACAGTAATGGGACAAAGAAGTGGTGCCAAGCTGGAAACACAATCAATTACAAAGGGACAAGCAGTGATTGTGTAAACCAGCCTTTCCCCAAATCAAAATATACTTTAAAAATACTTTAAAAATGCCACAAATTATACTAAAAAATACTTTGAATACAACTACAAATAATACTACCAAAATACTACAAAAATACCTAAAAAAATACTGCAAATAATACTTCAAAAATACTACAAACACTACTATAGCTACTAAAAATAATAGTACAAAAATACTTTAAATACAACTACAAATAATACTACAAAAATACCTAAAAAAATACTACAAATAATACTACAAAAATGCTACAAACACTACTATAGCTACTACAAATAATAGTACAAAAATATTTTGATTAAAACTACAAATAATACTACCAAAATACTACAATCAGTACTACAAAAAAGACTGATGGCTAAAAATTGCTTCAAAGTTATATTTTTAAACAAGTACTCAATTATAATTAATTTCAAACTCTTTTTTTTTTTATTTTTTTTTTAATGTACTTAATGTAGACGACTTCTGGCGGCCCCCCTGCAGCACCTTAGCAGCCCACCAGGGGGCCCCGGACCCCACTTTGGGAACTACTGGTGTAAACCATGGACTGTATATTATTGATAGGCATTATTGGAAATGTACAGTATTGTCCTAGCTGTTCTGCTGCAGGACAATAAATCCCAACTTTCAATTTGATCAAACTAGAAGGAAAAATAGTCCATTCATTATTATTGCAATCCTAAATAAAGTAGTTAGCTTTTATTATTTAATCACCTAAAAGTGTTTTGTAATAGAAATCATTTGAGGAAAAAAGACTTTACAATGTTATAGGCTAGCCATTCCCAAAATCAAGAGTGTCATGGCCCCCATAAAAATCATAAAAGATGCCGCAACAATGAACTTCACAATCAGAAGATCATAACATGATTTCTAATAAAAATTTTAGCTTTTAAATAATATTTTATTGTCAATTTCTTTTAAACTCATTTTTTTAAAATTATTTAATGTAGACAACCTCTGGCAGCCCCCTGCAGTACCATCTCAGCTCGCCAGGGGGCCCCGAACCCCACTTTGGAAATCACTGTTATAGGCTTTTTTATTGGTAATTTCAATATAGCGTGATAAGGGACTCTCCCATTGGTTGTTATTTAATGGCTGCTGAACAAAATGAGAAAAAGTGGCTACATCTGTTTGCACAAAAGATTGAATGTTTGGGGAAAAAAATGACTGACAGGCATTGGTCTGAGGGAGGAACCAAACAGATGACCTGTGGAGATGACCTATTTATGGCCTCAGACCCTGTTTTTGGATCCAATAACAACACAAATGGAAGTGGGAAAAAGAGCCTTTGATGATATAATACTACAAATAATTTTATCTCTAAACTTTATTTGGAGCAAAAATAGTTTTGTAAATGTCCATCCTAATATTGTGCCGAGTGGGAGTAGCTCTGGTATTTTGTTCAGGGGCACTGTTAACTCATGCCACCAGTTTAAAAAAGGCCAAACAAAAACAACAAGAGTGAACTAAAATTCAAGAGTTTTAAAAGAGCAATTTGTTTTACACATATCTAATGAATACTGTTTCTGACAACACAGAACTGGCACTTTAAAAAGTACTAAATAAAACTGAAAGTAACCCAGCAGTCTGTTGCTCTTAACCACTTCAGCGATTTTTTTCTTAGATTAATATATTTAACTGAACCATTTGTGCTTTGTTTGAGGGGAAATATCCACATATCTTATGGGTTTATTTACATACAGACACCAGTTCATCTGTTCATATATGTTTTTTATTCTTTTCGAGGGTGCGAGGTTAGTCTGTTGGTCTGTTAACAAGAGCAACTCGAAAAGAACTGAATCCAGGAATATTTTAAAAGATTATGTACCATTGCGAGACAGGAAGAATTTTGTCTATTAGCAACATAAACAGAGACAATAAACAGTTTGGGTCCTGATCTGGGCAGTGTGTCTTTACTACTGCAAGATAAAGCCATAGATGTAGGTATAATGTAGGTATTTTAGTGGATTCTTTGCCATTTTGAGACATAAGGACGTGTGGCTCAATAGATAGAGCATTTACCCTGAACTAGAACTTCCCCTGTCATCATTTTACACTGCCTTCTTTTTCTTCAACAAGATAATGTGTAATTCTTCATGAAAGTGCTCCAGTAAATCAATGCATTTTTACCTAAAGGAACACAAACAATAGCCAGTAATAGTTTCTCATCAGATCGGCCTCAGCCTCTTTCAGACAGAGATCTATTGTGACTCCGTCTCGAACCATTTCCAGTCGTGTCACGTCAGACACCACACTTTCACTGGTGACATGACAATTATCTGCTCCAGCCGCCAACAATACAGTCAGGTCATGTCATCCACGGCATGCAATTTTAACAGCCATTTTCCGTTCTGATGAAATGCTATGGAAAAAAAATCAACAGAGATGTGAGGAGAGGGAGAGAGGCAGTAATTCACAAGACAAAATTAGCATTGGATTTTGACTCTTTGGTGGCAGCTAAGTGTGGATGTCTCTCATAAAGCCATATTACATTAGGACTTCGGGGAGATGACGGGGAACGCAATTAGAGTTTATCACAAAAAGTTTAGAGTCTTCCAGTTCAAGTGTCAGCTGAGATTGGAGCTGTCTTTTGTTACAAGAGCGCAAACTACTTCTGGCAATGCATTTCCTGGCTTCTTTGACTCAAAAAAGAAATTACGGTCTCACAAAACTGCTGTAGAGACACACACTTTGGCATTTCCACCTCGGAGGAAATTGGCATACATCATGGAGCCCCGAGTAATCAAATCTGGGCAGATGACAACAAAACAGTCGAGCAGAAAAAAGCTAAAGTCTGTGGCCTGGCAGTGCTTCAAAATGTGAAGGATTCAGAGGGAGGGCGTTTTCTTGGGGGAGGTCTGGTTTGTAGAGGTTATAATCCAGAAAATAAAAGGTGATTTTGAAATCAATTATGAGCTCAGTAGGATTATTGACGTTTACCACACAGTCATTACAGCGTGTGACTTTTCTTTGGGACTTCCATTAATTTTGCTGAAATGGAACAGTGTGCAGCAGCTCACAGAGATCAATGGAGAGGAACCACAGAAAAATCCAGATTGATTTCTGGAAAATACACTGCAGTGTGTTGTTGTGGTCTGTAACATGATTAGGATCCAATCAAATCCACACCTGAGGATGTTGGGAGTAATACCTTTATCTAACACCAGGCATCTGCCACTTATTTACCATTATTTATCATTTTGCATTAATACTGGATGGATATTTTAAAACTCAATTAACTGAGAGAAAAAAAAAGTACACAATGCCCTTTCGCAGTGTTGGGAGTTCCTATAATCTTCTGAGGAACTACCCCATTTTTGTTGCCTGTTTGCAACAAAAAGAAACTGGGGACTGGGCAAAAGGTAAGTTCCTATGACCTTTTAGCTTCTACTTACGCTATATTGCCAAAAGTATTTGCTCATCTGCCTTTACACACATATGAACTTAATTCTTAATCCATAGGGTTTAATATGATGTTGGCCCACCCTTTGCTATAAGCTATAGCAGCTTCAACTTTTCTGGGAAGTCTTTCCACAGAGTTTAGGAGTGTTTATGGGAAATTTTGACCATTCTTCCAGAAGCACATTTGTGAGGTCAGACACTGATGTTGGATGAGAAGGCCTAGCTCACATTTTCCACTTTAATTCATCCCAAAGGTGTTCTTTTGAGTTGAGGTCAGGACTCTGTGCAGGTTCAGTCAAGTTCTTCCACACCAAACTCACTCGTCCATGTCTTTATGGACCATGCTTTGTGCACTGGTGCACAGTCAAATTAAAACAGGAAGTGGCCATCCCCAAACTTTTCCACAAAGTTTTCCACAAAGCTGCATCCTAGGTGTTTGGTGTCATGGAAGTGATTGGAACACCTGAATTCAATTATTTGGGTGGGTGAGCAAATACTTTTGGCAATATAGTGTAGCTTTAGCTTCAATTTTTCAGTCGGCCTAGAGACCTTTCAGTGATGTAGTTATGTATTTAGAGATGTAGGTAACGTTTGCACATGTACACCACTGTCTTTTGCAATTTGCTTAAAATATTTACTCATAACACACATTCAAGCTGTTAGTTAGACTCACTCCTCATATCTTTTATCTGCGGAGCTCCTTGTTTCTTTTTTCAGTCATAAAATGAAGAAGTACAACTGCAGTTGGATCTGTCGTCTCCTCAGTTTCTCTGTAAACTCCCAAAGCCTGGACACTATACGTTGTATTTGCCGCTGTAAAAAGTGTGAGCTGGCTTTCTTTGTGCTCTGTGCAGTTGTTTTAGTTTGTTGTAGCTGCCAGATGCTGTGCTTATGTTATGTCACACATTGTTGCATTGCTTATGTCAGTACCTTTCTATGAATGGCATAGTGGTTAGCACTCCTGCCTCACAACAAGAAGGTCCCTGGTTCAATTCCCGCACTGGGTGGAGTTTGCATGTTCTCCCTGTGTCTGCGTAAGTTTCCCGTACCACTAAAAATCTACAATAGGTCCCCCTTGGGACCAGGACTCCTCTGCAAAAGAGATTCTGAATCTCAGTGGGACATTCCTGGTTAAAAATAAAAAATAAAAAAATTAATATGTATTTTTTAATACCCTAAAGGCAATCTCAGCATAAACATAAATAATAGATATAAGTGTAAAGAGATTCAGTAAATAAAATCCAGACCATCTTTAAGCTCATCTTTCAACAGTATTTAACAGACAGTATCACATAAACAATAGTGCACAGATGATTAGTGCATGTGCATAGATGAAATATACAAGTGTTAGATCATTAAATTAAGACTAAAGATATAGCACTTAGGCAAAAACACATTTTGAGTGCAGTTGAAAAGAGACATTTCCTTTTAAAAAATATAGTGTCAACAGCCAAGGTGATTTTTGCCATTTATTCAGATTTGATAAAACATTTAAATGTGTTTAGCCTGACCTTGACTTTTCAAGTAAACCATCCATCCATCTTCTTCCGCTTTATCCGGGGCCGGGTCGCGGAGGCAGCAGTCTAAGCAGAGATGCCCAGACTTCCCTCTCCACAGACACTTCCTCCAGCTCTACCGGGGGCACCCCAAGGCGTTCCCAGGCCAGCCGAGAGACGTAGTCCCTCCAGCGTGTCCTAGGTCTTCCCCGGGGCCTCCTCCCAGTGGGACATGCCCGGAACACCTCCCCAGGGAGACGTCCAGGAGGCATCCGAAACAGATGACCGAGCCACCTCAGCTGGCTCCTCTCGATGTGGAGGAGCAGCGGCTCTACTCCGAGCTCCTCCCGTGTGACCGAGCTCCTCACCTTATCTCTAAGGGAGCGCCCAGCCACCCTGCGGAGGAAACTCATTTCGGCCGCTTGTATCCAGGATCTTGTCCTTTCGGTCATGACCCAAAGCTCATGACCATAGGTGAGAGTAGGAACGTAGATCGACCGGTAAATCGAGAGCTTCGCCTTTCGGCTCAGCTCCTTCTTCACCACAACAGACCGATACAACGACCGCATTACTGCAGACACTGCACCGATCCGTCTGTCGATCTCACGTTCCATCCTTCCCTCACTCGTGAACAAGACAAGAAGATACTTAAACTCCTCCACTTGAGGCAGGAGCTCCCCTCCAACCTGGAGAGGGCAAACCACCCTTTTCCGGTCGAGAACCATGGCCTCGGACTTGGAGGTGCTGATTCTCATCCCAGCCGCTTCACACTCGGCTGCAAACCGCCCCAGCACATGCTGAAGGTCCTGGCTTGATGAAGCCAACAGGACAACATCATCTGCAAAAAGCAGAGATGAAATCCTGTGGTTCCCAAACCAGACTCCCTCTGGCCCCTGGCTGCGCCTAGAAATTCTGTCCATAAAAGTTATGAACAGAACCGGTGACAAAGGGCAGCCCTGCCGGAGTCCAACATGCACTGGGAACAGGTCCGACTTACAACCGGCAATGCGGACCAAACTCCTGCTCTGTTCGTACAGGGACCGGACAGCCCTTTTTTTCAAGTAAACATGAATCTGAAAGCCTTTATCAATATCTCTTAAAAAGCTAATGTCGAGCCCTTAGGTGATAGTGCACTTTAGACTAGAGGCTTTCAAAGTATGGTCCTGAGTTTTTTAATATAGATTTAATTTGACCTTTTATTATTTATTCCAAGAAATAAAAAATATATACAGTATATGCTCGAATCAACTGAAAACCATTAATGTCTTTGTTTTATACGCCACACACAAAGAGAAAGAGGAGGCTAATTCAAAGAGGTAAAGTGCAGCTTAATGGCTGGTATCATAGAAATTATTTTAAAAACAAACTTTACTGATGTTGTGCTCCATTAAAAAACTATCAATGTAAGACAAGTTTTACATCTTTGTTTTGAAAAGAAGCCATTCAAAGTCAAACAACACCTGTAATTGCCCTTGTATATCAGCACTGCACTTCCACTTTCATCTGTTGCAAAGTCCAAGTTATTGCACTTATTTCATATAAATCATAGAGAAACTGTTATTTTTTGGTTGCCCTCTACGGAAGTTTGAAAATGATTTTTTTCATTACACGTCCTGTGAATCATAAGAACTGTGTTTGCTGGGAAAATAACAGGTGAGAAGCAACAAAAGTGAAAATCAAAACAGTAGTACAGCTGGAAATAAAAAAAAAACATATTTCCCTACTAATTTTGACTGATTTTCAAAAGGGCACAGCTTTCTAGGGACTCAAAATATTTTTATTAGGCTGTAACTACATGCAGAACATCTATTTTGGTAAATGTAGGGGGAGCTCTGAAGAGAAAAATACGATCAAAACAGCAAAGTGTCCATGATTATAATGTAATAGCTATGAGAAAGTAATAAAGCTATTTGAAAAGTCTTATAAATGAATGCTTAACTGAAGGTTTTGCTAATTATCTGACTGGTCTTTTTGTTTTTTTAAAGGTCCTCTATTCTACTAAATTGACTTTTTTGAGCCTTTAACCATGTTATAAAGTTTTTTTGGCTTTAAAAACATACCTGCAGTAGTATTTATGCGTGTAATCCTGAACCCGTCCTTTCCTGAAGTTCTGAAAACACTCGGTCTCACGGCTCTACATAGACACATGAAACCAGGAAGTGCTCTTGCTCTTAGCGAAATAGCCATTTTTATTCATACTTTTATTTTATTTTAAGTTATAAAACGTGATGCAAAGGTGTCCAAAGCTATATTAAGCCCCAAAAAAGCATAATATAGGACCTTTAATGACCCTCCTAGAAATGTAAAAGTGATTTTTGTCAGTGGAACTGGATCAGTGCGGGCTACTGTGTGAGTGCTGGGCTCAAAGTATTGCCCAGTTAATAGTTTGCATACAGATTCACCACTGTAGTCTCATAAATGTTAACCTTGTGCATACATGGCTTCTCTTTTTTCCTCTGTTCAACACAAATTCATCAAACAATTTTTTTTTGTAAAGAGCAGAAAAATTACATATTAGGATTGCTTGCCAGTGTAATACAGGTTATTACTGGAAGAAGCACCAGCAAAGATGAAAGTAACAAAAAAAGTTCAATATCCCATTTTAACTTTACCAAACTGTGATTATGCTGCGAGCCAGACACTGCAGAAAACAATATTTTCAAACAAAGTAATCAGTCTTTTAGGAGTGTTGTTATCAATAATGAAACTTATGCTCTTTTATGATTCATTCATCGACAGAGCGGCACATTTTTCACCTTGTTGCATCACTTCTTCCTTCAGCATCTGTCCTCAAGAGTTTCCCATCGGAATATATTCTATAGACAAATATTAATGCGATGCCATCTGGGGATTTAGCCGCGATTCATAATCTGTGTCGTCGTGTATAATGTACAAAGCGGTGTTTTGTGGTGGTGACCTTAGCGGCTGTCGTCTGGATCAGCTGATGTATGGCTTTCATATTGGGTTAGTGCTACGCGTGATATATACCGCAGGTGATAGGAAGCCAAAGCTGAGAGAAATTAATTAGCAAATACAAGCATGGACACAAATCACGGCGCGCACGTCCGGGCATCCACTCGCGCCCGACTACAACGAAGATTTATCAAAGATGTCTTTGTTGTTTTTCAAAAAGAAAGGCTTTTATTAATGTGAAACACGTCGGACTTGAAGAATAAGCACTTTGTAGTTTAGACTGATTGCCTTTTTCATCTTCTCGCCTTTTGAGACACGTTAACAGACAGAAAAATGCAGGATTTGTTGGTAAATATCTCTAACAAGATCAGTGTCCACAGCGGCAAAACTGATTTTAACTATATACAAACAGTGAACAGTAAATATAGCAATAAACACAATTAGTTTAAAAGGACTGAGTAACCTTTGGCAAATGTGAGTTTTTGTTAAAAGTCTGCCTCTGCAAATCATCTGCCTCCAACTAACTTCTTCCTTTTTCTCTTCTTTCTGGTCTTCCTCTAGACCTCTTGTCTTCACTATCCTTCCTCTGTACATGTCCAAACCATCTCAGTCTGGCTTCTCTGACTTTATCTCCAAAACATCTAACATGAACTGTCCCTCTGATGTATTCCTTCCTAATCCTATCCATCCTTGTCGCACCTAAAGAGAACTTCAGCATCTTCACATCTGGTCCCTTCAGCTCTGCCTGTCTTTTCATCAGTGCCATTGTCTCCAAAACATGTCCTGCACACCTTTCCTTGCTCACTTGACACTTTTCTCCACTCATTCTGAGCTGCTTAATCCATCCATGAATAATCCAACAAATTGCAACTTGAAAAAAAGAGAGTTTTCTTCTTTAAAAACAAATGTATTCCAAGAAGAAAGATGCTAATGTTGCCTAGTGTTTTTGTTTTGTTTTGTTTTGTTACAGCTTATGCCTCTTACTGTAAATTAAAAACTAAAATTAAATTCACTTTTTAGTTGTAGCTTGTGTGACCTTGAATAGTGCACCCTGAAAATATGAGAAACTGGGAAAGCTCAAAACAATCTGAAAACACCTTTTACTGTGAACTGCAGCCGCACTAGAAATTATACCTACTTCTTTCTTACTTACTTTCCTTTTGGCTTTTTTCTTCCAGGGTCTCCACATCAAAACATCAACTGGCCTAATTTGCATATTGATTTGGCATAGGTTTTGCCCTTCCCTGACACAACCCTCTCCATTTATTCAGGCTTGGGGCTTTCACAAAATGTACTTAGACTGTGGCTGCAACAACTACTGTACTATGACATACAGTTCCTTCAAACTTTTTAACCAGAGAGAGCGCAAAGGTTACACATTGTGCTGCCTTAAGCTGGATAAACACTGCACAATTTCGAACATTTCAGATGAAAGATTTCTAAGCGGGGGGGAAAAAATCATCCATCATAGCTCAAAAACGTTCGTGTTTGTACATCTTACAGTGAGACAGAGACAAAAATCATAGATAGAGCCGTCTTCCGTCCAAAGGCGAGCTGTGACAGACTTCAGGCAGTGTCAAATCTTTTAGAAGATTTGTTGTAGAGTGTGACCTTTTAATTGGTACTGGATATGTTTTTTGTAGTTTCCATGACTCCCCGAACAGGAAGCAGGCAGTCTGTGTTGACTATTGGTCGCCTGTTTGCACTCTTTGTGGGAAGCCTTTTTGTCTTACTTTATTCCTTTGTTTTTTAGTGCAGCTGTGAAGTATTGTGTTTTATATTAAGTATAACTCTTTTTTTTTTATTAAATTTTTATATTTTTATAATCAAATTGAAAAACACATATGAAGCACAAGTGGAGCACAATCTCCCTCCCACATCCCTGCCCACCCTCCCATTTCCCTCACAAAAAAAACAACAAAAAAAAGTATAGAAGAGTAAAGAAGAAAAGTAAAGAAGTATAACACTTAGCAATTTGAGAGGTTGTGATTTGGGTGGGTTTTAAGTTCTGTTTGAGATGGAAACTGTCAGTCAGATCTGGCAACAAAAGCCATCAGTGCATCCTCATGGTAACAGCAACAGTGCCCAGCCATGAACATGACCACATTTCCCCTTTTGCCTTTTGATGTATTTACTTTCCATGCACAAAACACCGGCAGAGCAAGGGGTGGTAGCTTCCAGATCAGCGGTGCTACTAGACTGCGCCTGTCCCACTTTTGGGTGTACTGCACAGCCATTTAGGCATCTGTCCCTCCATCCCACTTATTAAGATAATGTCCCTGTTTTTCATTGGTGCTCAGTGGATCTTATAAAAATTTAGAGTCAAGTTAAGAAAAACAAGGTAAGGTCAGTGTTCCTTGTATAAAATTTAGATTAAATATTTGTGGGTGTCCTGTCTTTGAGTTGAATATATGGTTGGTGTGTTGCTGCCCTGTGTTTCAGGACAGGCCTCTCTCCATGGAGCTGTGAGCTGCTGTTGGTGTTGGATTGTTTTGAGAAAATTCAGACTGAGGGCTTTGAATTTTTTATGTTCCATCTTTTTTTTAAGTCTCAGTAAAGACATTACTTTGCAAAATGTGTATTTCTGGAATGAAAACATCACATTAAAGATGTTATGGGCTCTAAACTGTAGAAACGTGTATGTAAGTTAGTTGGTAAACAAGATTTGTTTATCAAACAATTTATTTTTTGAGTCCGTCCCACCTTGTCCCACCAAATCATACAACTATAACATAAACACACTGCATCGAGAAACTAAAATTTGCTCTGGCTTTGGCCCTAGCCACAATTTGACGTTTGAACCATTGGGCACCATTTTTCGCAGTCCACGTCCTTCATTTTGACTTCTATAAATCTTTTAAGACTAAAAAGTTGTGAGGTGTACACTCGGCTTTAACCTGGATCCATGGACCTTATAATTGCTAGGCAAGTGTGCTACATATATTGCAACCTAGTTCAAAAAACCCTTTTACATAGTTCAGTTCAGTTTATTTGCCATTTGCAGTAAAAAAAAAAAAAAAAAAAACATATTGGAAAACATTTGCATGAGTTCAAATGCACTGTCAAAGTTAGCAGACAAAACACAAAAAACGGGGGTTAAAACAAAAACATAAAACAAGCAAATTAAAAAACAAACATAAAAGGTATGAATAAATACAGCAATATAAAGATTAAATACAAAAAAGGTGCACATCAGTTCAAACTGCATTGTTCAAAGTCATCACAGCTTGTTTAAAGTACAATTCATTTCTCATATGAAAATACAACTGGTGTGATATTTGTATATTGTTACCAATTGCATAGCAAATGCTTATATCTTGCACATAAATCAGTGAAGATGTAGACCTTTCAGAGGTGGCCCTTGCTGACCCAGTTTGAAATGTTGCGTATGAGGGATGTCTACTGCACAACAAATGGACTCTATTAAATCAAGTCACTGAACAGTGAAGTTTTGCTGAATTTTTAAGGCCTCTCTTAAAGAAATCTGAACGTTGAAGATGCCTAATGAGTTGTACCTAGGGACTCTGTGCTCGCTGTATTATTTTACTACAATTCAATCTGATAAAAAATGGCTGCCTGTCAGGGCTAACATTGATTTATTCCCACAGGTGTGCATTGCTTTCCGAGCCAGTCTTTTTTATGGCCCGCTGCCAGAGATTAACTACAGCACATCAATAATCTTCTATAGAGACATCCTCATCGAATTCCTGCTACTCTTCCACCACGCCAGCGTTACCGTTCAGCTGCTGTCCACTTCATTTTCATTGGATTTACTGGGAGAAAAAAGTAAATTTCACTTACTTTAACTTAAAGACTAAATTTAACACAGAAGTAACATGGGTAAATGTGCATGCCAGGGTGCAGCTGGTAAGTCATCCACAAAATTACATGATTAAATTCTCCGACATGTTCTGGTAAAATGTCAGCCTTGCAGCGCTGAGTTTAACCAATGGATCAAATCCACAAGTGATGAGAAGAAATTTCAATTAGTGCAAGCTAATTAGCCCAAATGCCAGGGAGAAATTTCAAGCAATTTTGCTTTTATAGGATTTTGATTTCCGCCAAAACAATGGATTTTTCTATAATTATGTGTAAACGGTGTTTATAACTAAAGATTTAATATATATGATTTATTAAGGGAGCGTGAAAACTATCTGTTCCTATTCCCATCATCTTTTTGGTACCAAAGTTAAAGTCAATAGAGTTTATAAATACAGTGTTTTTTTGTTGTTGTTGTTTTTTTGTTGTTGTTGTTTTTTTTAAAGGAGTTTTAGTCATGTTAAGTTAGGATTTGCTAAGATTCTTTCAAAAAACACTGCACCCATGTAAAGAAATTGGTAAAATTACAAAACATACAATATATGTCCATCCATTTCAAAGTCTGATTTCTATTATGGGCCAATTCAATATTTGTTTGTTTGTTTGTCTTTCTTTTGCAGACTGACAGATAAAATATGCATCACAATCTGGTGTTGACCAATCAGAAGTAAACACTAAATATTAACATTTCCTTGTGTTTTATAGCTTTAATTTGATTTTTATTCAGTTCAATTCAATTTTCTCTATATAGCCCAATATTACAACAGCAAAACCTGAAAGGGCTTTACAAACAATTAGTCTCAAAATCAAACTTAAACAAACAATCAGACATAAATAATAACTAAACTAAACTAAACAGTCCCAGAACAGCCCTCCTTTGTCGTGGTACTGCGTCATCAGGAGCTCTTCTCGATGGTGAGTGGTTACGTCCCACACATAAACGTCTGTTTTACATCGGTGGTGTTGACAAATGGCCTCAATAAACTGCTGTCACAAATGAAAATGGATACTGAAAGGAAGGGATCCCAAACCCATTCACATGTGATTGGATATAACCTGCCAGGCTAAGTTTGGGGAATTTTGTCCCTTTAGACTTCTATCAGCATCTGCAAAAAATATATTCTGAATAGTTGTTTAGTAAGTAAAGTAAGTAAAGTGCTTTATTTGTGTAGATGGTCAAATGCAGGGTTAAGTTGCTACTAACCTAACCTCCACACAGAAAGGCCCGTCCCGTCTGAGAACCAAACCCGGGACCTTCTTGTTATGAGGTAAGCATGCTAACCACTGCACCTCTGCGTTTAATATAAGACCATATGTTGTTTTTACTGACCTAATACAAATGTTAAAACATGTTTATTCAAAGAAATAACATACTGGCACCTTCTTATGGGTAAGGATTTTTTTTAGGTTATTGGTTAAAAAAATGTTTATTGAGTTATTGTAATAAAGTCTGCAAGTTTATATGATTATTTCAATGTGTATGCTAAATCTAAATGCATAATTCAATAAAATTACCTAATCTTTTACAGTTGGTAAATCAGTTATTTGATGAACATCTGAATCATGTGGATGCATTTGTGGACAGGACCACCATCAGGACAGCAGAATTAAAATAAATTGGGGTAAAATGAATGTTAATGTTGCAGCGTGCATCTGTGGGAGGGGATTAAAAACACATAGGCTGATAATTGTTACAGTTAGAGCTAATTACAAATGTCTGCAGCCCGCGGGTAATGGATCCTGATGAACGGGACCCAGCAGATTGTCTCATGTCGGCTTGGATTTATCACTGACTGCAAGAAAAATACTGTATTTCAACTTCAATTAAGATATAGTTTCACAAGAATGTATTTATAAAGTTTAAATAACTAATTAAAGCAATGTTGTGGTTGGTGATATGTGGGAAAGAAACATTTATCTTGCCAATACTTGTGTAGGAAACATAAACATTGTTAGCATAAAAAGTACCAAGGCTGTATTCCAAAGAGTCAGGTCAAGAGGATGTCAGGTGAAGAGGGTTTTGAGTTTGAGAAATTACAAATAATGTGGCTTAAAATGAAAGAAAGTTTTCAGGAGGGAGCTGGAAGATGCTTTGGATTTGAAAAATAAACCACTGTTTTCAGTAGAACTGGAGCACAGCACTGAGACAGCTCAAGACTCCATCTATTGGTGCAAAACAGAACTACAGGCTGCCCATGACTCCACTTTGTAAATATCTCTGTAATACTGTAATCAAAACTAACAAACCAAACATTTGTTCCTTAAGAAATGACAATTCCTGATCAGCTTTAAAGACATTTCCTTTCGTTCCACACATACATTGTTGTCCAGATCTTTAACTAACTGAAGATTACAAGCCCAACCAAGACCAACGATTTCTTCAGCAACATTTTCATGTAACCAATGTCCTGCTTCGTCTCAATGTATTTTAATCTTGATGCAAATGCTAAGAAAACAATCGACTCTTCTGAGTGTTCTACCATGTTATAATGTTGTTTCCTCATCAAAAACATACCTGTTGTAGGTTGTGTCATTCACGCCTCATTCTTTTGAGTGATCCTGTATTCTCTGGCTCTGAGTTTGTAAGGCCTCAGAACGATTGGTTCCACAAACCCCTGCCCAGTCCAGGAAGCACTGACCAATAAACAACTCTCTACATCCAGTCTGCGCTCATTGATTTATCCAATAAACAGTGTACAGCTCTGTTTCCGCTGATTCCTCACACATATTTTTCATTTTGTAGTAAAATACCATCATACAAAAAGTTTAAAAGGAAATAAAAAACTTGTTTTCTATGGTTCTGTTCAAAAAAGTGCTGCACTCTGTTGTTTTGTTTCTTTATGGTACCATTAGAGTACTTAAATATATATATATATTAGTAACATCATGTTTTTAAAGGCTGTAAAATATGCAATGCTGTTCCAGAGGTGACCAAGATTATTTTAGAACAAAAAGCATAATATAGCCCCTTTAACTAATTTGCAATATTTTGTAGGAATGAGCTGTAAAATCTTCACATGTCAAATCCTTTGAATAAATATAATTAAGCCATCAAATTAAAGAATATGGCTGTTCAGAGGATCAGTGGCTGAGTTCAACAACCTTGTGGCGACTCCTTATCACAGTCATAATAACTGAATGGAGAGTAATTCTATTGATAATGAAATCTGACTGGACACACTCAGAGAGCTGCTTGTTATTCTGCGCACAGTCACTCACACTGTCACTTTTGGACTAAATTAATCATTCCAGCTGTTATTTACATCCACGGTGTCCACACAGTTGTATCAGCCAAATTATTCTCATAAATCTCACTCATTCTCAAGTTTCTCCACAATGAACTTTGCCTCACAAAAACTTTTGAAGCCGCCACATGCTTTTGTTTTGAATTAATACACACACAAAAAAACAACAACTTCCAGACTTCTACAAGATTTTAATGAACCTTTTCCTTCCAAAAAATATCCCTGATAATTAAAACATACAACTAAACACGCTTGGTGAATCACTATAAATGCAGATTTTGGTGGATGAATTGCTAATGTGTTGCCATTTGCATGAGAAAAGCCGGATCTTGACTCATTTCTTTCCTAATTGGAAGGAGCGGCCCTCAGTGTTTCTCTTGTAATTGATAAAAACTAATAAAAATGTGGCCTATATGGCCTCGAGTGCTCCTATGTTATTTGGAACTTGCAGATTAATTACAAAGAGAGTTGCACTGGCCGAGGTGAACGGCTGTGGCCTTTGTTAAGGTCTCATCTACCAGAAAAACCTCTGATGCACATTCAGTTTTACCTGTTTTTAATTTTCGCAGCAATCTGGGCATTAATTAAAGTCTGCAGCTGCCTCTGGCTACAATTTAAAAACTGAGGATTCAATGTGGTGGGCTTATTCTTACACTGAAACAGACAAAAATACATGAGTAATGTTAGTACCTAATTTGGAAATGTAGTGAAATGCAATCATATGGTCTATGGTCATGACTTTAACTGGCACTCACAAATATGAAAGTATCTCACCAATTTTCTTTCCACTGGGTTTTTTAGGATTGATTTTAAAATGTGTTTATTTACTTGCTCCATCTGTCTGAAGTGATCCAGCCTAACGTCCCATCACGCGCTCTCGGGTCAGCAGAGCAGCTACAGTTAGCCGTCCCCTTCTCTGTTGCTGCTCCAAAACTCTGGAATGAGCTGCCATTAGAGATTAGACAGGCTCAGTCTATGCTAAATCACTTCTAAAAACAAACCTTTCTTCACTGGCTTTTAACACAGTGTGAGATTCTTTTTATTTATTTTATTTATTTATTCTTATTCTATTGCTTTTACTCATGTTTTATATGAGTATTGAATTTTATTTTATTATAATACAAGTGTTTTCTTGTTGTGTTTTTATTTTCTGTATTGTGTATATTTGGTCTTATTTATTTTATCTCCTGTGTACAGCACTTTGGCCGACTGCAACAGTTTTTAAAGTGCTTTACAAATAAAGTTGGTATGGAATGGTATAAGCAGTAAAAGACAGATGGAAGGAATTCAGTCATAATGCTTGTAAAACCATAACTAGGGTCCTCTGAAACTGTTCTCTGTTGCAATGAACTATGGACTATAATGTAATGTAATGTAGACAATTATTTATGTTACAAGTCAGCAATTAGTGGGACTGAAGATGATTGTGTTTAGGCTTCCTGCTAATTTCAACAAAAAATAAATAAATAAATAAAATAAAAATGCTTCACTTCATTCTAAAATGTGTCACTTGCAGCTTGTTGACACTGCATTTCTCCTCTGGCTGTAGCTTGTCAGGCTTGTGTAAAGAAATGCTCTCGTTTCTGTCTCTTGTCTCCAGCCCAAACCACTTGTCCGTGATTTTAATTCCCATTTCAACAAGTTCAACGGAGGGCACGTACTTAGAGGCTGCCTCATTTGTGCTTGCACGTCTCAGACATTTCTTTTGCAGACGCTGCTTAATATTCTGTGTGTGACTGAATTACTGTCTTGATCCCGAACCCCATTATTCCTTAACTGTAATTGTCAGAGCTTGCTGATAACAATTTGAGATGCCGGGCCATTTATTTACATCCTACAGCTTAGAAATGATGCTGAGCAACGTGAGTCTAGAAAAATAGTTGTGTAAAAGGGTGAATTGTCACGAAGAGCAAGAAGAAATGTTGCTGTCAAAAGAAGGTTAAAAAACTGTTTTGAGAAGTCTATAACACTGTGAGATGGGACCAAAGACACCAACTCCAGCCACAAAAGGTAAAAAAAAAAAGGTTTTTGTGGATTCTTGGCTTAGGATTTAGTATGTGGCTTAATGGATGAAGCCTCTTCCCTTGAACTAGAGGAGTCTAAGTCCAGGTTTACATTGTATAGGCCGTTTTGTGCAGGAGGGGAACTGTTGAATGTTGCATGCAGAAATAGTAAAAACAGGCACAAATAGAGAATTTTCTTTATCCCATTACCAGTTAAAAGACACAGTACCTTACATAACATAATGTATGCACATGTATCTGGGATATAGAAGTAAAGCAGAAACACAGTGAGGATGGGAAGTCCTGCAGTTTCAGAAAGCTCATTTACATTCACTACTGCAACAAACTGTGGTTTACCAGAGGCAAAGGAGACACATCGAGGCAGCGCACGAGGCATAAGATACTGAGGAATACAGAGCAGCCAAGGTAAACTGTAAAACATAGGATATGTGAGCTGTAGGTAGTAATAGTACTGTTTTTTCTGTTCTCAGTCAACTTTGTGGGGGGACTTTGTGTAGACTTTTGTGGCTTCATTTTAGGTCACAATATTCTAAACTAATGTATATTGTATGGGATAGGTTTTCTGGGCAGCAACCGATCCAACCGAGGAATTGGATGGTTAGAGGGTTATTGAATTGTTCTGGGATCCTCTGTGTCCTTCCTCCTCGTTACTTCTCCAAATGGGAAATGTGCTGACAACAATCTTCAGTAAACTAGCAATCCAAAAGTATCTAAAGTAGGCACTTTTAACCATGTTATAATGTTTGCACCAGAAACAGACCTGGAGTAGTATTTTGTTTCATTCATGCATGTTTGTGTAATCCTGCATGCTGAGGCCATTCCCTTTTAAGAACTGAAAACGCTCGATCTCACAGCTCCATGGAGACACGTGAAACCAAAAAGTGCTCCTGCAGGTGTCTAAAGCACATACACCATCCCCGGGCTCATTCTGATAATGTCTGACACCTAATTCAAGCATTCTGTGCAAACTCAAAGTAACAGTAATAAAACGTGAAACAATAATTCAAAATGCCTGAAAGAAGCATAATATGGGACCTTTGCAAAGGTTATCTTTGACCATTTCTACACATCTTTCAAAAGATGTCAGTCAGCACTGAAGCTTTGCCGATCTTTTCCTTTTTCACTTCACATATCAATCTTCAACTGAACCTCTGATAAAATCACAACAGAGGTTTTCTTGTCTTTGAGCCCTTTTGTTTTATGTGTCATTCACAATTTATTATTATTGATCGTTGTCAGTCAATAATTCATATAAAAGTGGAGTCAAAGTCTGGAACATTTTAACACCATCAAAAACAAGCAGCTTTTCAAATTTATACACAGCACAGTTTTAAGAAATATACACAGATTTGATTCTAGAATAAGTTTACCTTATAATTGCCATAGCATTTCAGGAAACTTTTAGTTACTGACTCTGGATCATCATCAAGGACACAAGAAAGCTTAAAAAAATAATACATATAAGGTGTGTTCTTTTAGTAAATACATTTGACAACTGTACATACAGCAGCTGTCTTGAAAGTATGCAAGTCATTTTTTGTGGCGATGAATGAAGTTGAGCCAGTCTTAGGAGATAAATAATCAAGGTGATCAAGAACTACCAGGTACAAGATGAAGAATTATTTAAAAAGACACCATTTTGGTTGTGTGGATAACACCCAAAGAGCCAAAACACAGGCTCTGAACGCCACTTGAAAACTTCCCAGGATGCTTTGAAGACTGGAAAAAGCACTAGAGTTGTGTACACTCACAGGCTGCACACTTTAAAACACATGTTCATATGTGAAAATCTTCAATGAACAACTTAATATCACCCTCATTTCTTACTGGGCAGACCTTGTAATGATAATAAGACTGTGTAGTTGCTAGTGTCAGTCCAAAGCCTGGATAAATGAAGAGGGTCCTGTAAACACCGAGAGGGAAAGGACCTGAGAACTGAAAGGACAGAGGAAGATTATGATGCATAGAAAAGTTGAATATATAATGTATGTTCTGGTAACTGCGCTTTTGTACCTGAAAGCTCTGTACTGAACAATGATGTCTGAGAGCAGAGAGGACATTGTGTGTGAAAGAGAAACCCTTTCCTTTCACAAGAAGGGTTCAAGGATGTTACTCAGGTAATTATTATGATATCTGTGATATGATATGTGTACTCTGAGCTGCTGTGCATTCTTTACAACAGTGAGTCATGTAATTATCAGCAGCAGACTGGCAAAAACAATGGTAGCCTATTCTGCACATCAAAAAATCATTATTTGAGTATAAGTAAAAAATAAAAAAAATAAAAAAAAGGTGAATCTAAGTTACCTGGGCCAGCTCCTGGCATAAACACTGTTTAGGGCCATAACCACTAGGGGGGCCACATCAGAAAGGTTCTGACTGCATTCAATTTAGATGCACACTGTTTTCATTTTCAATTACTAGTGGCATTTGTAAAGTTCATACTGATTTGCAACTTAAACTCTATATTAAAGACTCAAATGGACCCTAAAAGAAAATTTAAATGAGTGGTGCTGAAGGGTGGAAAAAAAGAAAATTAAATATGGAAAAAAGAGCCCATAATAAAAGTATAACATTTTTGTTTTTGTTTGTGATTTATTCAATATTATACACTCCTTCATGTATTCCTATTAATTCTTCAAAAATATGTATTTATTGGTTCATTTGCTACAATAGACCTTGTTCAAATAAAGTAAGAGATTTGTGATTAATTCATTTCCTAGAGCCTTGTTATTTACATTAAAAGTACTTATTGCTTCTATCTCTACTTCTACTACTAATCATACTACTGCTACTATTACTATTACCACTGTCACTGCCTACATTGCCAAGTCAAAAAAAAATACAAATTTAGAGAATTTACTCCATGTGTGCTCCTGTAAAGTATGATATTACACACAAGATAGTAATCAAACCAACAATTACTGAAAAATGCATTTCAGATCCAGATGCAAATACCTGGAAATAAAAGCTGAAATGTTTATCTATTCAACTTTTGACCCAAATATTTTCAGTCTACAGCAAAAATAATTGAATTGGCCTCGCTGTTAGAACACTTTTAGAGGGGTAGTAGTAAAAGTATCACGTTATATAAGATTTATCCAAATCTCTTTCAGTCTTTTTGACAAGGATCATTATACTGATGTGTATATTTTCCAGCTTATGTTACTGCATGTGGCATCTGTATTGTGTTTGTCCATAAAGGGCTGTTTTATTTGAGAGAAGGCTGGCCCAGACTCACCTGCTGTCTCGGCATCTCCTCTATTCCTGTCTCATTTCCCCTCCTACTGTGCTGCGCCACAAAACAACCCAATTTCAGTGATGCCGGGTCGGAGAGGTGCTGTGTGGAGATTCACCCGGCATTACCACAGCTGCACCGCCACAAACAGCTGGCTTATGGTACACTGTAAAACTAAACTAGTTCATTCAACTCAACTGACCTGAGGAAACCAATGATCACCTCAGAAAATGTATACCAAGTATTTATATAATTAACAAAAATCAGCCTGTATTTTGAAAACAGTATTAAATCAGGACTAAACCAGGTATAAACAAGGAGTAAACCTGGACTAAACAAGGACTAAACCACAACTAAACAAGGACTAAACCACGATTAAACCAGGACTAAAACAGGTCTAAACTAGGACTAAACTAGTACTAAACCAGGATGAAAATTAGGACTAAACCAGGTCTAAATGAGGACTAAACCAGGACTAAGCCATGTCTAAACCAGGTCTAAACCTAGACTAAACCAGGCTTAATCTCTGGTCTGAACCAAGATTAAAACAGGCCTAAAAAAAGGTCTAAACCAGGACTAAACTAAGAGTGTGTTCACACCTACCGTGTTTGGTACGCTTCAGTCGAACTCGGATGCAGTTCCTGGGACAGTCTGGTTTGTTTGAGCAGGTGAGGTGCGCAAACAAGTGAAGTCTGGTCCTCCTGAAATCAGAGGTCTCGGTGCTGGGCGCTCTGGGCCCTGGCGTGGTCCTGGTGTGGTCCTGGAGAAGTATGACCGCAACACGGACCAAACTATGGACTAACACCAGGGAGAGGACTGCACCACTGTTTACCAAGGGCATAGAAACATACGCGCATCTAACGTGACTAAAATACAAATATACTGTAAATAAAAGTAAGTAAGTAAGTAAACTTTATTTATATAGCACCTTTCACAGACAAAATCCCAAAGTGCTTTACAGAGTGCAAGTAAAAACAAATAAAGTGCAAAACAATGAACATTCAAATAGGTAAATAAGACAATGAGTAGTGTAATTAACTAAAAGCTTGTCTGAATAACAGTGTCTTCAGTTGCTTTTTGAAGGAATCAACAGAGTCGGCCACACGGAGAGACAGGGGCAGGGCATTCCACAGTCTAGGGGCTACTGCTTGAAAGGACAGATCTCCTTGAGTTTTAAACCGGGTCTTAGGGACCTTCTGGAGGTTCTGGCCCGAAGACCGGAGGGAGCGACCAGAGGAGTAAGGAATCAACATTTCTGAGATGTAATTCGGGGGCCTGTCCATTAAAAGCTCTAAAAGTCAAGACTAAAATTTTAAAATCAATTCTAAATTTGACAGGTAGCCAATGTAAAGAGGAAAAAACCGGTGTAATGTGTGCCCTTCTGTTGGTTCCTGTTAAAAGCCTTGCTGCAGCATTCTGGACCAACTGGAGACGAGTGACTGCAGCTTTGTTAAAACAAGTAAAAAGAGAGTTACAATAATCTAAACGAGAACAAATAAAAGCATGGATAATCAACTCCAGGTCAGATTTGGATAACATAACACTCAATTTAAAGATAGTTCTCAGATGGTAAAAGCAGTTTTTAACCAAATGTCTAGAATGACTGTCCAGGGACATTGACCAGTCAAATAGAACACCAAGGTTTCTGAGACTGGGCTGGGAGGAGGAGCCCAGAGAACCCAGGTGATGTTTGATAAAAGGAACTTTCTTCTCAGGAGCAATGATCAGAGTTTCAGTTTTCCTATAATTTAATTGAAGGCTGTTATGAGCAAGCCAGTCCTTAATGCATGAGACACAATTTAATAACTCTGTTAACTTATATAACTCTGAGTCATTGAAGGAGCAGTATAATTGGATGTCATCAGCATACAAATGGTAATACACATTTTTGAAGCTGCTTATAATTTTTCCAAGAGAGCTGATGTACAGAAGGAACAGGACTGAGCCTAGGACTGAGCCCTGAGGGACACCATGTAACAAGGGAGTGACTTCAGACATTACACAAACATGGCAAAAGTTCTGTTGTATGTATTTCTGATGTATGTATTTAAAAGGTTGCTAACACTAACAAACAAATGTAAAACACTACTGAAACAACAAGGATTTTATCTCCGAAGAGAGTCCACAGCTGTGTTCAGCCAATATCGCTTCCATAAACTTAATTAAATATTAATTAAAGTGCGCTGTAGGACATTTTTGGGATATATGGAGCTGAAGAGGTGGACTTTTGACCAATAGATGAGCAGGATTTCTTCTTCGCCAGTTTCTCTCAGTAAATACGGAGGTGCTGCCTCTTACAGGCGAGCGGTGTTACTGCTCCCTCAGTCAGTTCAGTTCGTTTGGCAGAGCTTAGTGTGAACTTGAACCAGACCAATGACCTCATCGACACAGGTGCGGACTTTCGCCCGAAGCACACCAAGTCCTGCAAACGAGCAAGTGTGAACACACTAAGACTAAACCAGGTATAAACAAGGGCTAAACCAGGACTAAACCAGGACTAAACCAGGACTAAACTATGTCTATACCAGGTCTAAACAAAAACTAAACCAGGTTAAAACCAAGACTAAGTACTGTATTTGGTCGAATCAGCTTGATTTGTGATCACATCTTCCCTGTGCCTTGCTCTCCTCCAGTTTTTCACATTGATGTTGGGTAATTAAACCACTCTGTCAGGTTTTCTTGATGGTCTGTGAGCTCATAAAGCAGAGTGAGGTGTGTGAAGGAATTTAACAGACACTGGTCTGGGAGGGTTGTCAGACTCAGAGAGAGGCTGATATAGGAACAAATTGCAGAGGTCTCTTATTTTATCACAAAGCTGTATTTGGTTTTAGAGTGTATCCAAGCTCTGACCAGTTCCTGTCAAGATGAAAAATTCGCCCCTTGCTTCCACATTTTCACTTCTTTTCCCTTTTGCTATAATCTGTATTAGGGGGTCATGGATCTGGCAGGGAGACATTACATGAGGCTGGAACATTATGATCCCATCTACCACATGCTGTAGAGCCAGGACGGGCCCACCGCCAGTGCCATGGCGAGACTTAAAGAATACATCCTCTCCTCTCACCAATACAGGATCTCCCATGCATTTCAGAAGATATTTTGCAATGAGGAGTTGTAATTTTCTCTGGGTATATAGCCGCATTTCTGCTCATCCAACAATTTCGACTTCTATCTCAGAGCGCTATTCTGTAAAATGACTTTTTGGGGCTGTGTAAAAGAGCAGAGCGGCAAGCTGTTGTCTGCAGGAATGAGTTATGTGAAAAGAGGAAAACCTGGATAGAGCAGCATTTTTACACCAAGAAGTCTGAACATAATCTCCCAATTTTCATACACTGTTGTAAATAGTTGTGTTGTTGCCATTTGAAAAGATCATACCCATTGCCTGATTGTTTTTGTGTGTTGACATGAGGTATAAAGTGCCAGGCTACCTTTACACAAGTCATTTATCTTAGTACTGAGAATCAATATACTTTCACTTACTAAATTTGGAGTATTTGGGAAAGTAAGTAGCATGCTTACCTCAAGTAGAGTAGTAATAGTAGATTTTGCTGTGGCATTACAAAGATTTTATTTGCACTCAAAGGACTACGCTTTTTTCAGGTTTTTTGGACACCTTTGCATTAGTACTCCACATTTTATAATTAAAATAATGTATTTGTATAGAAAATGTATTACTCAAAGAGGCATAAATGAAACAAAATACTACTCCAGGTATGTTTTAAAATGGAGACAACTAAATAACAAGGTAAAAGCTCAAAAAAGTAAATTACAGTACATGACTTTACACTGTATTTTTTTTACTTTTACACAATAATTCTGTTGAGTATTTTTACTTCTACTTCAGTAGTGTTATTTTCATGTGAATACTTTTACTTAAGTCCAGATTTGGTGTATTTCTTCCAACTTTGCATTGTACTTTGCTAGTTTTATATTTAAAAATTTTGCAATGTGCAGAAGTAAATGGAAAGCACTGATTTTTACATAGTCTCCAAATAATCTTTTTTGTATTTTTTCTTATCAAAAGCACAGAACACGCTGGAAGGAGCCATTTTTGTTCCATTACTTCCTGTTCCTATGGCTGCCTAGAGCGGACAAACTGAGCACTGCTGAAGGAGAAGCACATTCATTTTTTTTGACAAATTAGCTCACATATGAACCTAGATGACTTGTTTTTTTTTTATGTATTATAGATTTTAGAAACCAAACTACCCAAGAGGGAGAGAAAATACATGGAGATGAAACTGCATTTAGTGGTAGATACTACTACTCAAGCATCTACTACTACTCAACAAAATTACTAGAACAAAAAGGTATTCAGTTTAAAGTTTACAGAAGTAGGAAGTATTTACTACCAATTCTAGTACTTCTACTATTACTACATCTAGTGCAATGCAATATGCAAAGACATGCAGCCAGTCGGAAAACAGGGGGCAGCACTAATATACACCAAAATAAATGTCAACTGAACACATTTTGAGAAATAAAGTGTACACCATTTTAGGCATATACTGTAGACTGGTAGGATTAGTTCCAGTTTTTAGTTTGAAAAGGAAATTTCCAGCCCTCCTCACATTGTTAAGAAAGTGAACAGGTCGGGCTTTTTCTGCAAACTCTGACCCGAAAGAGTGAATGTTGCAGCACAAGACTTGTCACGACTTTGAGTATCTGAAAAGGTACTTAATCGCCAGAATTGTACTGCATTAACCTCGTGAACCATGCTCCTCTGCTGCTCTCATGCCTGGATACTGTAAATGAGTTTTGTTGGTGAAGAAAATCTGTCTCAACAAAGCGCCTAGGGAATTTTAAACTTGTGCACGTCTGCGAGAAAACTTTTTGACGATCTCCCAAATCTTGCCATCTGATTGTCTGTGTCCTTGAAGCTGTCTGCTTTAATATAGCACTGCTGTAGTAAATACACTTCCATGTATCCAAATGAGACACGGCTCACTCCCTCTGACTGACATTTTATATTTCTGTAGCGCCAAGAATTATTATTATTTTTTAGATAAAGCAGCAGTTGTTTTCAGTATTGTGACATTTGAATATGGCTATAGCCCAATTTATCCCATTTAATGAGACACATGCAGATATGTGGATTATTAGCAACTGGTAAATCCTTTTATTATTGCAATGCACTTTATCAACTGTATCAAAAAGGAGAAAGAAGTTTAGTTCAAAGTTGTCCCAAGTTACTTTTTATAAAAATGTATTATTGTGCTGCAAAACCAGGACTAAAAAAAGTGGGTAAAGTAATGCAGTTAAAATAATATAATATGATAATAAAAATAAAATATTATTGATCAAGGAGAAGTAAAAGTACTCAACAAAGTGTTGAGTCTAAAGTTTACTGACGTAGAAAGTACTTACTGCTACTAACAGTGCTACTACTACTATTACTACATCTACTACTACTGCTACCACTACAACAACTACTACTGTTATTATTACTACTACTCTTGCTACTAATACTGCAACTACTACTATGATTTTACACATTTACTTGAGTAAAAGTGCATTTTTCTTTCAAAATATACACAAGTACATATTCTTTAAAAAGTCCAAATTCTTCAAAAAAATGTACTTGAAGGACATATTATGCTTTTTTCGGGGTTTCTGAAATAGTTCTGAATATTTGATGTTTCATAACTTAGAATAATGTATATGTATGGAAAACTGTTGGCAGTGGTGGGGAATGGTCAGCAATGCAACATGATGCTAACAAAAAGATAATTAGCTTCCTGTTTCGTAGTGAAGGCAATTTAAGCTCTAAAATATTCAGAATGAGTCTTTAGAAATGCGCAGTACTTCCTGGTTTCACGTGGCTGCACAGAGCCGTGAGACTGAGAGGTTACGCTGCAGCAGAGACAGCAGCAGCAAACAGGATCAGTCAAACACGTGTAAATGAAACAAAAAACTTCTTCAGGTATGTTTTTTGAGGTGGAAACAACATTATAACGTGGTTAAAAGCTCAAAAATGTTTAAGTAAAAAAAACTTTTAAGTAAAAAGAAAATTGCAAAGGCATCCCGTTACTTTCACCTCTGTGTAGGACAACATTAACAGACTTGGAGCAGGCTGTCACCTTCTGAGGCATGTTTTGTACTGTAAAGTGTAACCATGTGGTTTGTATGAGATTTTTCCAAAGTCTTTCAGTCTTTTACTGGTAATGACCTTGCTATTGAAGTTTATGAATGTATTTTTTTGCTGATGTATTCAGCTGAGCCATAGTTTTCTGCCTAAAAGAAGAAAAAGGTTCAACTCTGCACCATGTAACTAAGATTTTATTCCAGTGTTGTTAGTAAAAATCCTTTTTTACTCAGATGTGGAAATATAAGTGGTTGTACGTGCCCTGTGAACATTGTGGAGCATGTTTGATCATTTTAAATAACTGCATGAATGACCTCCACTTTCATCGCAGGCTGGTGAAACCTTGCACTCAGCACAGAAACAGGACAGTGAGGTGAAAGAGAGCAATGAGCTTTTCAATATGACATTCATGAAAAACATTAACACATGTCAATCTTTCACTATGTTTCAGAACCAAACCATAATGATGTTAGTCAACCATTTAATACAAATAGAGTTTTACTATGTGTCAAGCCACAGGCACAAGGCAGTGTACTCTTTGTCAGGGCATCTGGTGTAAAAACCCATGTCAAATCATTATGCAGAAGGGAAAAGTTGAAAGAAAATATATATATATATATTTTTTGTATTCCAATGCGCTGCTGTTTTTTTTTTTTTTTTTTTTTCCTGTTTGTGAGGCAGCCATGTTGTTTCTTACAGGTTTCAGGTTTAATCTCGGCACAATCAATGTCCATCGACACGGGTCCTGAGAGACAGCCCCTGGGAACCTGACCCTGCTCCACATCTCTCAGTGCAAGTCACCTTTAGCTAATAGTGTCACCAATCCACATTACTCTTTAACGAGAGCCTCTCGCTACCAGGCTGAGGAGCTTTTTGTGGCACAATGAAAGACTATTTGTAAACATGGATGACTTTAAAATTGAAGCTTTTTTCCTCCCATAGATTTCCTTAAAAAACATTACAAAAACACAGACTGGTGGCTAAAACATGCTTCAAAACCACTGTGTTAGACAACAGGTTATATGCAGGACCTTGGTTGTTACAGTGCTAGAAAACTATGCACTCACCTTTTAAAATGTATTTTGTTAATATACTAATACAGTTATTTATGTTATGATAACAGATAGATACTTTAAATTGTACTTTTGGAGTCAATTTTCCACAACATAAGTAAACTTTTAGAATGCAAAACTCCCAGAATGCAAACAGTGAAGTTATGAAATGAGGAACCAAGAGCTATGTATTATTCATTTGTTTTTTTACTACTTAAGGCATGTTGCAGGGTTCACAGTTCCTGACACTATAAACCCTCCACATTCATTTCTTTTGGCTGCAGAAATCTGTGGCTACACAGATTTTATATTGATAATTTTATAAAATATTTGCAATCTTTTCTCATTGAACCATTGAAACCTATGCCACTAAATGAAGCTCAGTTGTCTCTGATGAAAAGGAGGTGAAATTGCTAAAGAAAATAATTTAAATCCGTATATATTTTCACATATTTTTTAGGTTTAATTGCTTGTTTTAAATGGGTTGTTTAAATGATTTTTATATTTTTTTAGATTATTACGTAGTTGTATTTTTTTAAATATAAAAATAATTTAAAAAAAATTAAAATAGATTGTAAATATCTAAATAATTTTTAAGTTGTTATATTTTTATTTTCTATTTTTTATTTTATTGCAGGAAGATTCTGTATTGTATCTTGAATATGAGTAAACAAAAAAATGCCTGAGAATTTGTGGATACAATAAACTAAGTATAAAATATTTTAATAATAATAAACAGATCTTGACATTGCCAACTGGACAAATGCAGGTAGATTTCCACTTTGGCCAGTGACACATTGACTTCCACCATTGGCTGGTTAGTCACTATATACATATTTTTACCACAAATTTAGGCCTTAAATTTCTGTGGTTATGCTCAAATGTTCACATAAATTAATATATAGTAATTATTTATGATTATAGAAAAAGCAGTGTATAAAAAAGTACTAAGATTTGTTTTGCTTTCAAATATAAAATATATAGTCTATTCATATGATATTATACATACATAAACACAAATATGTACATTTACATACAGTGAAGCCCGAAATTATTCATAACCCTGGCAAATTCTGACTTAAAGTTACTTTCATTCAACCAACATGCCACTTTTTGTTCAAATGTAAAAAAAAAAAAGCTGAGAAATATTTTTTTCCACGATACCTCTTATTCATCATCTTATTATCTTTTGGGAGAAGGATGTGTCATTTCCGGTCAAAAAAAAACTTGCTGGTTGAATCAAAGTAATTTTAAGTCAGAATTTGCCAGGGGTATGAATAATTTCGGGCTTCACTGTATCATTTCACAAAAGCAAGTGGGGAGCAGCTCAGCTTTATAATTCCCACACCTTTGTTTCACAACATGCCAAAAAGATACTATTTATAATATTTATGTAAGTGCATTAGTAGTAGTAGTAGTAGTAGTAGTAGTAGTTGTTGTTGTTGTTGTTGTTGTTGTTGTTTCACATTTCTTTTATCAGAAATGCTCCCTTTATTAATATTTTCTTTTGTATTGGGCCCAGGTGAAGCCTTCTTGCCCCCGGGCCTCCTGCCGAAGGTCTTGGTACAGGTACACTACCATTGTCCATCCCAATGATATTTTATTTTATTTTTTAAGTAAAAGCAGACCATCATAAAATACTATTACATCAAACAAAAGTAAATGCTTTTTATCTATTTTTGTCTATTTGTGTTTTTCATTTTTTGGGCTGTTTTTCTGGAGAGTAAACTTACAGTACACAGCCATCTACGTTCTCTGTATTATTCTAAGCCATTATTCAGTGTTAAAGAGTTGTAACCATTAAAATGGAAGTTGATTATAAACCCTGTACTACATATGTATTGTTTTTTCACAGATGTTTTCCTTCACAATAAGTGATTAGGTGCTACTGCTTCCTCATTGCCCCCTTTTTGTGTAGATTTGTTTTAGCATGACACTAGTTTTTGTCACGTGTTCAATATTATACTTATTTCACTCCATATTTAACTTTCACTCCTTGTATGTTGCAGTCCCACCATGCAACCCTGTTTTTGAGAAGACGGTGGACACTTACTATTCCTGGGAACAATAGATGTGTGGATGTGGCCAGAGGGAGGTGACAGGGAATCGAACGGTCAATGAAGTTAACCTGTGTACTGTGAACCTGCCATGGGCTCATTATAACCCTTCATAAGATAATCTATATTCCTCGCCATGCGCTGATTCCTGGATTGCAATGACATTTTTAAGAGTTGACAAAGAGGAAAACCTGAGATGTGGAAAAATCATTATTCTGGAGCTTGCTTATCTGGCCCCAACAGCTCAGAGGAGTAAACATATGCAGAGGAGAGAGGAGGAGGCAAAAATATTCCACTGTCTTCCAGCACGGCAGGTTGTGAGGGGTTCAACTAAATTTCATCTCATAATTTTTCTGGCAAAAATAAATTACACACTCAAGCTTAAAATCTTCAGGCCTGGAGTAAAAAAATAGATAGACGTGATACATCTGGCTGTAGGGCTGTGAGTTACACCAGAGAAGCACTTTCAGGTGCTCACTAAATCAACCTAATCCAGCAGCCAAAACATTATTTAAATCAAAAGTGTAACTAAAAATCAGAAGTATTTTGTAAATGGCTTCTTCTTCTTTCCTTTTGGCTTTGTCTCTTCTGGGGTCACCACAGCAGGTCATCTCTCTCCCTGATTGCAGTGATTGGGATATTTGGCATGAGTTTCAAGCCTTGATGCAACCCTTCTTCATTTATTCAAGCTTGGGATCAGCACAAAAAGTGGTTTGTGGTGACTCCCAGTGGCTGGATTAACTTCTACAATGGACAATTGGATTCATAAGAGGAAACGCATGTAATCTTCTAATAGTACGCATATTAATAGTAATCACTGGTGAAAAGATTAGGCTTTTTGATCTACAATATGTCCTATTATTAAGAATTTTATGGATTTTTAGGATTTGTGCTTGCATACTTTAAAAGGAACGCTCTGATTGGCTGCTGGGGAAAGTTGGTTATGTGTGGATTTCTTATAGACAGACCAATATTTTTGTACTGCACCATGACATGAGGAAGACTGCAGAAAAATAAGCAGCCAAAACATGTCAAGGTACAAAAATATTGGTCTGTCTATAAGAAATCATGTAGCCCTATTAAAATTGGATAATGTTTTTTATTAGATACATCTTGTTACACAGACAAACACAGAGACTACAGAGAAAAACATATAGCACAGTTAAAGAGATAAAATGCCAGATGTGATAATGAGGCTTGGATAATTGCTTGTTTACATTGGGCAAGTGCTATAAGTTTCAGGCAAGCACCCAGTTTGAGATTCTTGTCATGTTTTGTGTTATTGTGAGGTGGCAAAATGGTTAAGTTTTACATTTGTTAATTAAAAGCAGAAAAGTTGCTATACTGTTGGTGGTGGTGGTGTTAGTAAGTGGTTGGAAACAAGAACGCAACAGCACCTGGGATGGCAGTAGTAAAACCGAGTAGGACTGGCTGGCAGCACATTACATTACAAACTTTACCAACAACAGATTGTTAAGTCTAGACTGTCCCACTTGTCCACTGCAGGACTTTTCTCCTCACACTGTTCCTTTTAAAATGTGAATTCCTCTGCTTCTAAAGCTACAACACACTGACAGTTGGTCTACGGCCCATTGTGTTTACCACCGGCCCAGTTATTGCTATTTTGTATGTCCATATAATCAGGTTTGTCAGATCCCAAACACCCCACATTTTATGCTTTGGCTTAAAAAGTGCAGAAGGGTTGAAAACAGGGTTGTTCTAATGTTGGTCATAATACTTTTTCCATCCATTTTCCCATAACAATGTACAGGTGTTGCGATGTACACCTGTTAACTATCATCATAATAATACTACACAATAAACAATAACTACAATGATCAGCAAACTAGCATAGACTACAGCAAAAGGTACAACCAGTGTCACTTCAGGACAAGAAGCCATTGACCAACATAATAGCACTTTGGGAATGCATCCTATCAAGTTAAAAATGCACTAAGACGCTCTCCCAGTGGTTGTTTTCTGAGGCAGCCTTGGCTTGCCTTCAGGCCACGCTTTGTCTTTGCCTCCTGCTTTTCCCCCCACATCTAACAGTCCTTGGGGGTTCGCTGTGCATTAGAAAGCAGCTCATTGAACTCATACCACACTATTGTTCTTTAAGTCTGAGAACAGCAGCAGGCAGGCTGTGTTGGCGACACAATGTTAAAGCAACAGTAAGTTCCTCTCTGGTTAATAAGACTCCAGAAAGCTCATTTCTAACCATGTCAACATAAAAGGTGGTGTAGCTCATGTGTAGCTCAAGCGTAATGAATAAAACAATGACAATGTTTTGGTTAGCATTAGGGTTTTCAGTTCCAAATAAACACAGCCTGCAGTAGCTCAGTAGGTAGACTTGTTTGCTTACTAAGATAGGTTGGCAGATCGATTCCCCGTTACCAGCATTACATACTGCCGTTGTGCAGGACACTTCACTCACCTTGCCCGTATGAATGTGTAAGTGTAAATGTATGTTTGGTGGTGGTTGGAGAGGCTGTAGGCACAGCATGGTAGCCACCCATTCGTCAATCTGCCCCAGGGCAGCTGGTTGCTACAGAAGTAGCTCACCACCACCAATATAAGACTAATGCATTATTATTGTTTGCAAATGGTGGGTCACATAGTTTTGATTTATTATTGTTGTTTTGATAAGGTAATAGTGTGGTGGCGTTAATGGATATTTGCAATGGACAGTGTGTTATACGCCTGGCCCTGCTCTGCCAGTCCGCAGAAGCAGAACTCATGGACACAAGCAAAATAAATGTCTCTGTCTCACTTTTGAGTTTTTCAGGTTAGTATAGAATGCCAAAGCATTAAATGTGACCCTTATACAGTCATTTTGTGTTTTTCAAAAGAGTGATAAAAACAAAAGCAAATATTTTAAACTGCAAGCAGTGCTGTGTCTGCCCAATACCTGCTACATAATGTGTATAATGGAATAAAGTGCTGTTTAGGCAATGGTGTAGCCATATTGGACAGTGTCATGTGTAAGGCTGGACATTTCCAGAGCTTTATCTTTCCAGTCAGTCCTTACTTACCTTACCAGCAGCTCCCCTGAGTTACATAGTGTTAGGGGGTGATAACACAAGGCAGAAGTGGTCAGAGGAGAAGCAGTTCGTCACATTAAGAGTTGACCTACTACCAAAATAATTTTCAAAATTATATTAATTTAAGGTCCAAATACTTTATAGTGTTGCTTTAAAATGCATACAGCAACATAGGCGAGTGTGATTAAGGATTCAGTGTGCTTCTATCCCAGTCGGTGGCAGCATGACATGGCAGATTATTCATGGCAGCATATGCAGGCTGTGTCTCCCTTTACCGTTCTCATTAGCTCGTATCGCAGAAATCTATGCTAAAACACAAAAGGGAAATGCTTGTTTGCCGCTCTTTCTATATGGATATGAAAATTCATGTCGTATAGATAGCCGGGCTTCCTACTCCTCCCAGCGCTGGATAACAATCACTTTTGGGATGCACATGGATCTTGCAGGGGCCCCAGGCGAGGCTACCAAAATCCCTATATACATAAAGCTTTAATCTTTTACTTTGAGTGGGTCACCTTTTCTGTCAAAGTCTTATCCGGAGCTGAGAGAGGAGTTTGTAGGCATTTCAAAGGGAATAAAGTTTAAAGCTTTGAGAGTTTTTTATTATTACAGAGCCGTCTTTGAGTGATAGGTACAGTAGTGAGACCCTGTATTTCAGCAATTATCTCCAAAACTCAAAGACAGAGTTCATTTTTAAATTAAAAAGAGATTTGGGTCAAAATACTGAAGCAGGACTTTTCTCTCACTGCCAAAAAAAAAAAAAAAAAAACACTTGCAGATGAATAATACAGTCTTACCTGTCCTACTGAGGATTGAACTGGCTTTATTGATCGTATAGTTCTAAGATAAAAGGGATTTACTTATGAAACCTAGACTCGATATACTGTAAATAATACAATAAAACCTTAAAGCAAAAAAAAAGAGAGACTTTCCTCACACTAACAGACAAAATTGCAGGTTTGTTTCAAGTCCGCTCTATGTTGACTAAAGTCAATTTTGTCTTCTGAGGGCCCTTTTGTTGTGAGCAAAATACCTATAATTTTGCCAATTCATATCATTGTTGCTGCAGAGGCCATGTTAGGTCTGTCCCCACTTCAGATTTCTGGAGAGGTGGGTCATACTGAGTTACGTTTATTTGAGTAACTTTTTGAATAAATTGAACTTCTAAAGGTGGTTTTATCGCAACCTACTTTTTACTTCTACTTCAGTAATATTATTTTGAAGTAAAAATACACAGTTTTTGGCTACTCTACACATGTTTATACATTATTAGTTTTAAAAGATTTATCTTGTGAAAAAATTACAAAATTTAAGATTTACTTCACACGTTTGAGTAATCCTCTATTCTCTGGCACGGCTGTTTTGAGGCCTCAAAACGCTCGGTTTCACAAACCTTTGCCTCTCCCACAAACCCCCATCCACTCCAGGAAGCACTGACCAATCAACAAGCTCTCTACATCCAGTCATTGCGCTCATTTATCCACAAAACGATGCACAGTTCTGTTTCTACTGATTCCTCACTGCTATTTTTCATTTTGTAATAAAATGACATCATACAAAAAGTTTAAGGAAGTGAAGTGATTATTTTTTTCTTTGAATATGTACAAATGACTGCAATAATCTGCTGGTGTTTCCACCTGTTTCTTTATGGCACCATTAAATACTTAATAAATACGTTTGTTTGTTTGTTTGTTTGTTTGTTTTGTTTTTTTGTCACATCAAGTTTTTAAAGGTTTTAAAACATGCAATTGGTTTTAAAATATGAGATTGGTTTTAAAATATGAATAAAAGCAAATATCTTCTTTAATACATACATACATACATAAATCATTACATCCGAACAGTTAATCAGTATTTGAGTCATTTAAATATTATTTTTTATTTATTTATTTATTTATTTATTACTTATATGTGAGCAATTATTTGGATGACTATTTTTTTACTTGAGTATTATTATTTTGAAGTAACACCACTCTTACTTGAGCACAACCCACCTTTAGATTTCTGCAGCGACCATAACCCGAGATTTTCTTATAAATAATCTCTGTGCCAGGTCTCTCTGTGCCAGGAGTAGCACTATTGAGGCGCTTTGAGTGGTTTCTTCCTGATTGTCAGAAGTGGACATGACTGTAGCAGCCGAAGCCATTGGCCCCACCTGCAGCGATGCCTCGAGATAGTGTCTGTGAGCGCTATCTCGCAAAACACAGCACTCTGGGGCTTCAAGGGTCTGTGAGGGGCACAACCAAAGTGCTGTTTTATGTGAGAGAGTTACCAAGCTTTCCGGAAAACTGCAAAACTTGAGAAATAGTTGACCAGATTTTTTAGACCAGATGTTTTAAGATGAAAATAGTGCTTTTGGTAACCAGCCAGCCTGCTATCTTTGACTACAGGACTATAGTTCATATTGTTTATTCATAAAATTCAGGTGCTGGTTGTTCATTCATTAATTTATCTTCTGCTTATTTCTAGAGGTGGGTTGTTGTGGGTGCAGCATATCCCAGCAACTATGGGCCTTAGGAGAGGCACTCCCTGGACAGTGGCCTGTTAGTTGCAGGGCTAACACAGTAGCATACAATTACAGACAACCATTCACTCGTACATGTCTTTGTATGGTGGGAGAAAGCTGGAGAGAACCAACTGTAACACGGGTAGGACATGCAGTTGTGAGTTATACAAAAAAAATCCACTTCAAAAGAATGAAAACCCAGTGAACACAGCTTCTGCCTGGAGCCTGGAGGGGTCCTGTCTCAAACCCGCTGAGATGACAGATCCAGCGACTAAACATTTGCAGAAATGTCTATACAAACGTGTGCACTGACAGAGGACAGATTAATAAGCAGCGCATCATTTAGACAGGTCCTAATGTCGCTCTAATCTCTCTCCTCTCTGTAGGTGTAACAATCTGCATGAGGACTTAACATGCAGCACCAGCCTCTGACCGGAAGATGAGTGTCAGCCACTGACAGAGTGTCAAGCACAAGAGCCTCTCTGATGAAGCGCCTTATCCCACTGAGATATTATTGTCCTTTTATGTGTAAAAACAGCCCAGTGTGAGTGAGTGAGCAGCTTGTTGAATAAACCATGGAGAACTTAAATGTGTGTACTTTTCTCTGTCATGTCCAGGGACAGTGGTGTTGGATCAGTCCCCCGAGGCGGCCCTCTGCCTGCGGCTGTGTGGAGCTCCTGTGCCAAACCACTCACTCTGCTGACAGCACCACTCAGGAAACTGAAACACACGCCAAGGTGAGCCTTTAAACTCCTGAACGCTTATCTTCAGCTGTAGCAGCGACAGCTAACAATTAGCACGCTAATGAGCGCTGTCGCACTGTTGGCATTCTCCAACCTCAGCACAACTCAGGCCTGACTTTCAGCTGCATTTTCCTCCCACAGCCGCAGCACTAACTCAGGCATTCTCCAAAGATGAAATATGCTTTAATTGCATGTTGACTTGTTGAGGAAAGTGTGATGAAATTTAGAGCAATCTTAAGAGCAGCTCTTTAACTGTGTTGGATAGCTCATGTTCAAGCCTTTTTCACTCAGAAGTATTTTAGAAGTTTATAATGAGGGCGAGAGAGAAAGTACAGTTTGGAAACCAGAGACGAGAAGTTGCTGAAGTGGAAGTTGTAGAGACAACTCAGCATCAAAAAGACTGAAGCTGCTGCAGTCATTATTAGAACTAAGATCAAACCTATACACTGTAATAGATTAACTTTGCATAAACCATTGCAACTACACGATGGAGACACATTTGGCTTCTTAGTTTGAGATATACTTTATTCATCAAAGAGCCCATTTAAGACTACTTACTATAAACCCAACTTAATAATACAGTGCATGTGTCGTTGTATAGCCTTATTCCTCTCAATAATAACAGTCAGGCCTGTCCACGGGGGGGTGGGGGGGTGGGGGGGTGGGGGGCAAAGGGGTCTGTTTACACAGGGCTCATGGTCAGAGGGGCCCAGAAATTGTCCCTCTTCTTACAGTCATATGTAAAAGTTTGGGCACCCCCTGAGGTTGCATAATAGTTGTTGTTGTTTTTTTCTTCGTGAAAAAAGATCAGAGTTATTTCATTCATTTTTTAATGACATCTGAGTTCAAGGGTGTTTTTATTGTAGCAGTATTTAGGTGTATGAAATTAAATGAAATATGGAAAAAATATTCTGTGCAAATGAATGCATGTAACTTCTCAAAATGGATTACTTGCAACACAAAACTTGATAGATTAGTTAGTTAAGCCTTGAACTTCATAGACAGGTCCATTCAATAATGAGAAGTGGTCAAGGACCCCCTCGAAAACGAGATGGTGCATCTCAAGGGGTTATCCTCTAAATAAATAAATTTCAAATTTCAAGGTGGTTATCATGAAATGGAAGGACACAGGCAAAGTTGATGTTAAGGCCAGATGTGGCAGGCCAAGACAAATACCAGAGAGACACCAGCAAGGAATGGTGAGAATGGTTAAAGACAACCCACAGATCACCTCCAAAGACCTACAACATCATCCTGCTGCAGATGGTGTTTCTGTACATGGGTCAAAAATTCAGAGCACTTTGCACAAAGACCAGCTGTATGGGAGGGTGCTGCCACACCACAAACAGTTGCTTAAAGCAGGCAAAAGCTCATTTAGACAAGACAGATTCCTTTTGGAATAAAGTGGTGTGGACTGATGAGACAAAAACTGAGTTATGTGGTCATAACAAGAAGCATTATGCATGGTGACAGAAGAACACATCATTCCAGGAGAAAGACTTGCTTTTGACTTACTGTCAAATTTTGGTGGAGGTCCCATCATGCTGTGGGACAGTGTGGCTTGTTCAGGGACTGGGGCCCTTGTTAAAGTTGAGAGTTGGATGGATTCTAACAAATGTCAACAGATTCTTTAAGACAATGTTCAAGCATCAGTCACAAAGCTGAAGTTACGCCGGGTTTGGGTATTCCAGCAAGACAATGACCCAAAACGCAGCTCAAAATCCACAAAGGCATTCCTGCAGAGAATGAAGTATAATGTTATGAAATGGCCATCACAGCAACTCCAGACTTGAAAATCATTGAAAATTTATGGATTGATTTAAGGAGGGCTGTCCATGCTCAGACACCATCAAATCTAACTGAACTGGAGATGTTTTGTAAAGAGAAATGGTCAAAAATAACTCCATCCAGAATCCAGACACTTGTCAGAGCCTATAGAAGTCATCTACAGGCTTTTATTTTTGGGGGGCTCAACTAAATATTGATAAATTTTTCTTGGGTCCCCAAAATATTGCACCAATCTAATATTATTATGAAGCATATTGCATATTTTCCATTAATACAATACTCCTAATTTCATTAATGAATTATTGCTTATCCGTAAGGTATTTACAGTGGCCCTGAAGGGCAAGTCACACCAACAGAATCAAAAACATACAACAAAAACTGAAACACGCACATACTTTCAGAAACATGAACATAAACTTGAAAGCACACACACAAATTTGGAGACGCATAAAAATTCAGAAACATGCACACAAATTTGGAAAGACATAAATTCAGAAACATGCACACAAATTGGAAAACACACACAAATTTGGAAACTTGCACACAAATTTGAAAACACACAAATTGAGAAACACGCACACATATTGGAAAGCACACGCGCAAATTTGGAAACACAAACACCAATTAGAAAGCATGCATGCAAATTTGAAAACTCACACAAATTTGGAAACACGCACACAAACTCTGACACACTACAGCAAATACTAAAACACTTCAGCAAATGAGATTATGGAAAGAGCAGGACCTTATTGACTGTAATTGGACAGAAGAGAGCTGTCCTGTTTCCTGATTCGCTTGTGTGTTGTTTATAGAAAACATCCCACTTTCATGAAACAGTTGAGCAAATCTCAAAGACTTTTGGATGTGTAACCCTACAGTGATGACACTGCTTATAACAGCTCTAAAATTCTAAGGTTAGGGTTATCTAAATCTAGATTTGATGAAGAGGTTGGTTACTGCAAAGTTTCATTGTTGAAAAGACTGGTAGGTTCCACCCCAAATAAGCACAGAACAACAAGCTGAAGTTTAAATTTAGGAAGAGGTGAGTATTATTTGAAGTTCAATGTCCACTACACAATCATTAAGTACCAACAATATCAGATGTCAAGTAAGTGTTTCAACAAGTTGGCCACAATGTTTAGGTACCTCTGAGAATAAAAATAAAAACCCAGTCCAAACTTCAAATAAAATAAATGGTGATCAACCCCTGAGTGCACTCAAAAAAAAAAAAAAAAAAAATAGAAATGTCCTACTGCCCTTTTAATACTCAGCGTTCAACCAAAAACATCCAGTCATTGCAGTGCTGTTAGTGGAGGAGGTGGAACCAGGCACCCGGATGAACAATGAGGATGAGGTGAAGAAACGAACGTCAGGAATGCAGATCCGAGTACCCAAAAGATATTCTGTCTTACACTGCCTTGGCTCGAGCACAAGACCTATGCTGTTAATATGGTTGTTCCAATAAATGTGAACAGATTTGGCCCCGGGAATTTCTAAAGTCACCTCAGTCATGGACCCGGATGATGTCTGTTTCCCAAATGTACATCTCAATACACCAATTTCCTTATACCAAAGAGACTATATCTGTGCTTTAGCAGGGTTGAGAGACCTTTGTGAGGTAGATAGTCAAGAGCACACAGACCATGTGTTAGGGCTGGAGAGTCAAAACAGTAAATCCCTCACAACATCTGGGTGGTATAGATATTCACAATAGTTAAAAGACAGGATCCAGCAGCTCACTTGCAACAGACTGGTTAGAGATAAAAATTACAAAAGTTATCACTGCATGGCAGAATAATTTTCTTTGAAGATCCATCCCAGATTCTGACCAGAGTGGCAAACACAGAAATATCAAACACTCCAACAGTTTGTAAGGCTAACAACAACAGGATTATCATTCCTACTCAAAACATTGTGTCCTCACCTTGATGATAGTATAATTGACAGAACCAGCGTGCATAAAGTATGGAATAGCCAACTAAACAGCCGATACAATGATAGCTTTGTGTGTTGGGAGAACATCTGTAAAGATCTAAGATACGTTCAAAGGAAAAGCTCCAAAGGTCAGAAATACAACCCTGGGTGATGCATTAGTTGAGGAATTCTTCATAAGCCTCCCCAACGCCACCCATCAAAGAGACCCCGAGGCATGAAGAACTCGCAATACAGATTAACAAGCCCATTAGATCCACTAACGGACACGACACAGAAGGCATTTCAAGACATTTCAGGATATATTGTAACACCAGTGTATGTTGTCATCTATTTTGATGCCAAACTAATTGTTTTGAGTCCTGTGCAAGTGCTCCTGATAACAGATGTCATTGAAGGATGGCTCCGGGTTGATACGGGACTGAGCATCTCCCGCTCCGACATGCTACCAACTTCAAGCCATTTCAATCGTGTCATCTCGCACCTTGACTCATTGTTCAAAGCAATGGGAAATCAAATATATGATGTCCAGAAATTAATTGAAGCAATGACCATTGCTCTCATCACTGAAAAGGATCCGGGCAACCCAGGAAAATCCTCCTTCCAAAATTACGTGATATCAGCCATGCTCCCGGGTAGAAGCAGCAGGAGAATGGATGTGTCTCTATCGCATGATGGGTCATCCCCATTTGTCAGCCCATAAAGCAGCTGAAAACGTAAAAAATCACATTGTCCGTCAAAAAGTATTAAGCATGATAATGATCAATAGAGTCTATGCCTTGTTCTGTCAGATTTACATCAGCGGGTATGCTAGCAAGCATGGTGGAACATGGCCAACATTAAAACATAGACCCCCGTCGAGCCCCGGGGTTGCATTCCATGTGGAAATGAGGTGAGATTCCTTCTGAGAAGGAAGCCTACGAACATACTGCAGACTTCCAACATCTTCATTACGAGCAAAGTCAGGAGGTTGCTGTTGATGAAGATCTCAGCATGTTTATGAAAGACAAAGTCATCTCCCCGCCTATGTCCCACTGGGACACAGTGTTAAACAAGTCCGTTACGAATTACTTGCCTCCTTACTATGAAGGGTCCCATAGACTTGTGCAAGCAGTCTTGAACTCAGAATACATCACCTATGTAACCTCGGGCAAGATGTTTTGCGATTGTGAGTACTGCATATCTTATTCATTAAAGGAACGGGAAGTAGATAACAAAGGGAGGATATTCGGGAAGATGACGTTAAAGGCAAGGGGGATACAGGTTCTGGCGAAATCATTACTTACCAATGGGATCCCCAGATACTTTCCTGAGAATGGAATGGTTAAGGGAGACTGGCCAAACTGGCCAAGTCTTTGCATACACTATTCCTTCATAATGAAAAGCCGCAATTAGATGCAGAACCCCAGCTTAACAATGACACTGGCAGGCCACCTCACACAATCATCTCAGGGAAATGTACAACAGACATCCAAAAAGATTTTCTAAATTGGGCTTTTGCCCAAGCCCTTGATAAAATCTACAGCCTACAAGACTTTTTCAATTGACATTGTAGAAGGCAAGAACTAAGCAGGGTTTATGTCACTGACTCCTTCTGTCCACCCTTGCAGAAAACTAGAACCTCTAAACCACCAGCTCAGGACCCTTTAGTAATAAATTACCCAGAAGGCTGAAGGGTGTTGAGGGGTTTTGTCAAAAGATGTGGACAGCAGCCATTAAATGTGCAGCTGCTCAGATGAATGTTTGTGTGCTTTCCCTTGTTCAAGGAGATAGCCAGGTAATAGTCGCCACAAGGGTACTCCCAATTATAATGCGCTTTGAGTGAATGAAGTCTGCAGAATACCATTTGGCTCAAGAGTATGGGAAAGTCCTTCGACTCACATTGTTAGGGATGGGGTTGTGGCTCAAGCAGGAGGAGACTGTCATATCCACGGAGCTGTTCACCTGCTGCAAGTGCCTTTACTACGAGGAGAGAGTTCTGATGCAAGCGTTTAAGGCATTGTTACGGGTTTGCCTGTTGAGCGAGACTTTGATGAATGATCTTTGAAGTGCATGTTCCACAGTCTTTACAGCCTGCCACAAATCCCTTACCCAGTGCCTTCCACTTTCAATTTATATGAAATATAAATTGTTGCGTCTCATCAATTGCAACCTTCTCTTAGAGATTGATGCAGCTAGAACTAACTTCCAAGAACCTAGTGACTGTCAATGGTATGAACTGATGGAAGATCCATATGCTCTCAACATCCCAGTGATTAAAAGCTTATCTTCAAAGCTCAAGAGGATCACTCAGAATGCCATATCGCTAAAGCCACCAACAGGATCATTCGTGAACAATGCCATGATGATTTCGAAGAAGAAGGCCATGCTTATGCCAAGTACCTCCTTGATCAGCTAGAGGAGCTAATCTTTCCAAGAATAGCCAGAGAGTTCTCTGATAATCTTTTAGGTGGCCGGTTGTCAGGGATGATTGAGACTACTAAAACTGTAGTTTGGGCTGCTGTAGAATCAGGTGAGCTAACTGCTACCAAGCTTGAGGGACTAACAAGACATGAGGCTGACCAGCTCAAGCAGTTCTTGACAATCTTCAATGCTGGCAGAGTCAAGTTTCTCCACATCAAATTAGTTGGCGGTTGCTCAGTTCGTATTGCTGAGTTGGCAAGAAACAGAAACTGGATTCACCTGACCAACGGAAGGAAGCTCGATGGTCTCGAAACACCAGATTCTGCAGAGTTCCACATGGTCCATAGAGCAACTGATGATGGCATGTGTAGAGTCTGTATGGATCCTATATCAGGAGATCGTTTCTCAGAAATTCGTCTCCCTGCCAACACCCAGATCCATGGAAGGTTCGCACATAATGCCATCACCCGAATACCTCATCAGTAATCAGAAACTGATGAGAGGTCACACCTCAGCTTGCTCAAAATCAGAGGCTTAAGCCATGCAGGAAGGGTGGCAATCCAGGTCGCCATGTTGTTTGATTGGGTTTTTAGAACTTCAAAAGCATCCTGGAGGATCGCTCACCATTTCTCGCAAACTCAGGCTAACTTTACTCTCGAACAACTCAAGGCATTAGTCCCACATCCCACTGCCATCAATAATGCACACCACCTACATGATCAAGCTACACCAGTAGTTTTTGCTCCAGCTCGTCCAGCCTGTGCTGGAAGACACTGCTACACTTCAAACGACAGACTTGGTGACTTTGTCAGTCTGGGTCCAGGTGAAGTCCACGACACTGATATCATTTGCCAAAATGTACTTCTACATCTTGCCGCTGTCATGGAGGACGTAACAGCTGAACTTACAACTTCCATCGAACACAGTCTTATCTATCACCTCCATGTCAAGCAGCTTTGTTGTCTTCGGGTCATGCTGCCAATACAATGTGACCCCATCCAAGTTGTGCCTCAAATTAAAAGAACAACACTCAACAACCAACTCCTCTTTGATCCAATAGCTGATCCTATAGCTGATAGCAAGATTTATATGCAGCATCAAGATCTTGAGAACTGGTCAAATTGGGATCTGATCAAGGTGGGGTCAGAGTCTTTAGGGATAATCTTGGGTCAAAAGATTGCACAAGTGGCAGCAGGACGCTGTAACTTTGTTAACTTGTTTTGGTTGATTCACTAAGCACTCACAGTGGTTTCTTGACTGAACTCAAGATACTGGATATCACCAGGTTGTAGCCAGTATGACACATGAGATCCTTTTAGCTTTATCAATTTTCTTAAGATGGCGGCCACACAATAAAGATGACGTAATATCCATCTTCAATGACCTGCTTGACAATGCTGACAGCTCAGCCTTCCGATCTGTGGCCAGTGTCATTCTCCATTCGCATGTGCTGCCACGCATACTAATGATCACCCAAACTAGAATTTTATCTGTAGGACCCAATTTATCTGGTGCTCGTGGGGTACCTCTTTTAAAGGCAATCATCAAAATAGTAGATGAGCAATCAACAGAACATCCCGAACACTGTCTCAAAGTACAGTGATCTTTGCGTGTGCACTGCAAGATGTCAATCATGCTGTTGAAACCAAACTCAGATCAGAGGCTCTTTTAAGAGGAAGCCTATTTGAAGGCCAGGGTGACCCTGGAAAACATGGGGCACTAGTTGGCACCATTGCATCCCGAGTCCAGCATTCAGATTGTGAGATCAAGGGGAGAATTTACTTGGGAACCCCTTTGCTTGTGCTTAAATCAACCGTCTATCAGCTACGATTAAGAGACGTTGCTCTGGGCGAAACCCTATCTCCCATTAGCCACAGGCACTGGGTAAGACATGCACTAAGAAGCCTGGGGGAGAGAAAATACAAATACTAACCTGTGATGCTGAATGCGAGAGGGTCATACAAGTATGTCCATATCACTAGAAACCTCCTCAGATTGTTGAACCGCTCAGGAACTGAATCATGTGTGCTGATTTTGAAATGCTACGCCAACACAGTTGGATACTTACCCGAGATTCTCCAGCTAGTCTGCAAAGATTTTTCTCACCTGTCCTGTTATTCTTCCTCTGATGTCCATCGTTGAAAAGCAGCTCAGTTGTTCCAGAACTGCCTTTATATTCACTGTAGTTCATTAGCAGCAAGTGTTTTCAGCTTTGAGCAGTTGTGTTAATGGTGACTGCTGTGTTGGAGCTGAGTCTGAATTCTGCCTCTTTGTGTTAACTTTTTGCATCTTGTGTGTTGTGAATGCCAAATGTGTTTATAAAGGTGAGAGTGTGTCATGTGTTATGCAAAAAGTAGTTGCAAAAAGTTTTGCAAATTGTGTGTAAACTGCAAACTGTGTTTAAGGTCAAGACCAGAGAGTCACGTTTTTGAGAAAAGAGTTAAAACAATTGATGGCCTGGTTTATAGAATGGCACTTAGTGTTTTAGCAATTGGGAAAAACTGTAATATACAGTATTTGTAAATCTTTCAGTTTTTATAAAATTGCAACATCACAAATGCATTGTGGGTAAAATACTTCAGGAAAGTCTGGAAAACTTCTGTCTTGTGTTATTTTTCCTTATTAATTACTCTCCTCATTTGTGTGTGTGTTTCCCAATTTGTGTGCATGTTTCAGAATTTCTGTGCGTGTTTCCAAATATATAATTCTAAATTTGTGTGCTTCTGAATTTGTGTGCTTGTTTCCAAATTTGTGTGCGTGTTTCTAAATTTGTGTGTGTGCTTCTGAATTTGTCAGTGTTTCCAAATTTGCATGTGTTTCCAAAATTGTGTGCTTCTAAATTTGTGTGTGTTTCCCAATTTGTGTGCATGTTTCTAAATTTGTGTGTGTGTTTCTGAATTTATGAGTGTGTTTCTGAATTTGTGTGTGTGTTTCCAAAATTTGTGTGCGTGATTCCCAATTTGTGTGCATGCTTCCCAAATTGTGTGGATGATTCCCAATTTGTGTGGATGTTTCGCAATTTGTGTGCGTATTTCCCTATTTGTGTGTGTGTTTCTGAAATTTGTGTGCGTCTTTCCCAATTTGTGTGCATGTTCACCAATTTGTGTATGTGTTTCTGAATTTGTGTGCGCGTTTTTACTTTGTGTGCATATTTCAGTTTTTGTTTACGTCTTTTTGATTTTCTTCAGGGCCACCATAGATATTATCCAAATGCCCAACAACTTATAAATTAAAATAATTATAGGGGTGCTTTTACATATACTTTCTGTTATAATGGGTTTATGTGAAGCCTTATTACGCCGGGCCTGGAGCAGTAATAGTAAACTTTTGCAGTAATTACCAGGGCATGTATTTAAGAGTTCCATGTCAGACGTATGCATACCAACATTTTTAGACTAGATACAAGTACGTTTAGCAACCAAAATTTCACCCAAATTGGTCTGCAGCCATTTAATTTCAGCTTGCATTCATCACAGGGACAACTTAATTTCTGTGACTCTATGGGGTTCCTTCATTGTGAGGTGTACATAAAAAATAGCAGTAATTATAGTGTGGCAGACTAAAATTAATCTTAGAATATACTTTGGGGAGCAAATGAAGATAATGTTTAGCATTGCAATGTAAAGTTAATGAGCCCAAACATGAAAAAGCACTGGTGTGGTCCTCCAAATCCACTGTAACCTGCTATTACAAGAAACAGGTCTACTCATGTATCAGGCATTGGACATTTTTAGCACAGCCCCAGTCTGCAGCGCTTATAACCACAGCATCTGATTTTAAATAAAAGATACTGTTTACACATATAGAGTAAATAGACTGACCTCATGAGGTTTTACTATTCAGGGATATTACCGGTGAGATATGGATTTTAGTTTTGTTTATATGGACCAATATGATACAGCTGCCTTTAGGGAACAGTTTGTGGTTGAAAATAATGTTTGGAGAGAACAAAAAACTAAAATGGTGATGCCACAACCTTTCTTTTGTTGTCTGTGGCCTGTATCTAAATATATACATGTTGTGACATTTTACCATCACGCAGAACGGTGATATATAGACAATGGTGTCATTCAACTAGTTACATTTATTTATTCATTTATTTATTTTATTTAACCTTCTACAGAAGCTGGATTTGGGCAAGATTGCCTAAAATCCATCCTTTTCTGCTCAGGGCGATTCATTTGCATCCAAAGCAAATGGTTTGACCAATGGTGTGGCAGCACCGCTATGGTTCTTGCTATGATTATAGAAGGTTTGACGATAAAGACATACGTTTTACTGTTACTTCTGTAAACAAAAGTTGGCATTGCTCTGATTGGATAAAAGTACTAAGGTTCTGTGTAACAAACCATCTGGCAAGTCAGGTTATTTGGGATTTATTATTAGTAACTATTTATTAGTAACTTGCACAAGATCCCAAGATCCCTCATTTGACTACTAGAATTGTATCAACTTCTCTATCAGTAGTTCAGCCCTTGAGTTGTCTACCTCTGATTTTTTTTATCCTAAAGGTCCTCTATTATGCTAAATCAACTTTTTTTAGGCTTTTAACTATGTTATAATGTTGTTTTCACCTCAAAAACATACCTGGAGTAGGACTTTATTTCATTCACGCATGTTAATAATGTTAATCCTGTATGCTCAGCCTGTCCCTTTTGATGCTGTCCCTATGAAGCAACAGCTCATCTGTTAGCTTCATGTTGCCTAGCAGTTATGCTTTGTCCACTGCCTACCATTGTTTCTCACCAGAATCCAGTAGATGTACAGCACCAATGGTCACTGCTAACCCGGTCCACAACCTGATCCAGTATGGAAGTCATGTTTTGCGATTTGCATGTTTAATTTGGCATAGGTTTTTATGCTGGCACTGGCTTGTTACCCATGGTGGCTGCACTGGCTCCATTTACTCCTACATTCTGTAAGTTACACTATTTAAAGCAACCCAACTTGAGTGTGGTTTTCACTACTCTCCCAGACTCTGTTGTACTTTGTATATGGTCTGAACTCAGGCTTTAAAGATGAGAAAACTTGTACTTAATTGTCTTATTTACTCATGCTGCTCTTTATCTCTATGCGTCTACCACCACTGGTTTATGGCCTTTTCTTTGGGCTTAAATAAAATGAAAAATATGCTTTGAGCCATGACTCAGAGGCAGATAATATTCCAAATCTGCTGGATGTATTTTCCATTTTCACACAAAGGGATTTACAAAATGAGGTCCTCAAAAGATCTTATAGAGAGGCGATATCATTTTACAGAACAGACTGATTTAAGCCCACATAATCCGGTGTTTGACTTGTAAAATAATTCAGAAAAACGTGATTGGATGACCCCCATGCAGTAACCTCAAGGTCCACATGCTCCACTTTACCTTCTGGTATTACTTAAGTGAACTGTCTGAGATAAGTGATGTGTTTAGAAGTATAGAAATAGAAATGTTGTAAATTGACAGCAGAATTTGCATAATACTTAAATGTCATAACTGCATCTCATTTGTCTTCATCTTCTCATGGAGGGAGCTCGCTGTACTGTACACCTGCTTTTAACTCACTGCATGGGCTAGAGATGATAATGAATGTATTTTACCACAACATGAGTCATTAAGGAAATGTCAAGAGCAATAATCATTTGCTATCACACTGACAATTTGCCATACACATATACACACTTTTTTAGGATGGCTGAGACTTTCAAGGACAGAGTCGAGACTAATACCAAGGTAAACTGAGCCTAAGCCATGTGAACCAACACTAAATCAAGGGGGGGGGGGGGGGGGGAGGAAAATGTTTTATGATCTAATGCAACTGTCTCCACAAACAAAGACAGATTATTTTCCTGGTTCTTCTAATTGGAAAACTAATTACTCCAAAATTATGAAGAATAACATTTTCTTATAATGTTTGGTAAATAAAATCTCAGAGACCACAACATCCGAGACTGAGACAAGGGCGGGTAAAATGGGATTTGAGACCAAGACCAAGTAAAAAGTGCATCTGAGAACAGAGACGAGACTAAGAACAAATGAAAAAACTGTCTCAAGACCGGTCTCAAGGCCAAGACTGGTCTCAGGCGCTACAACTCAACAGTCATATACTTTATATGTCTTTACGGCTTTGATTCAATGAACCTAGAACCTATTTACCAATGCATCTATATGTATCTATAGATTGCACTAAAAATGCATCTACAGAAGCCCAGAGCAGACAAACAGCAAATTATGACTTATGACTTTCAGTAGTGTGTGATATTAAAAAACACACATCCTTAGGAGAAATGTTTGATGTAAATTCTTTATCCATCCATCTTCTAGCACTTATCTGTGACTGGATCTCTGGGGCAGCAGTCTAACCAGAGATGCCCAGGCTTCCTTCTCCCTGGACGCTTCTTCCAGCTCTTCCAGCAAAATACTGAGATGTTCCTAAGCCAACTCCTGGATGGACCCTCTCCTCTCTGTGAGCCTGGAACACCTCCCCCAAATGCATGCAGGAGGATCTGAAACAGATGCCCAAGCCATCTGAGCTGACTCCTCTCAACGTAGAGGAGCAGCGACTCTAATTGGAGCTCTTCCCAGGTGACCAAGCTCCTCTCCATTTGTCCACAAGAGCATTCACCTAGGAAACACACAAAGTAAATATTGTATATACTGTGGATTTACAAACAAACAGTACAGATTTATTACTAGCAATAGTTTTACAAACAAACCGGCTGGAGCAGATTTTTGCTGAGGCATTTCAATTTTGCAGCTAAAACAATGTTTATTAATTTGTGGACACACCTGTATATGCCTAAATCAGATTGTGATCAGATTGTGTTGCCTGTTAAATAGTGTTAGTATAGTTTATATACTATACTGATATATACAGTACTTTAGTTAACACAAAAACCTCAGCCTTCTAATAAAAGACAACTTTGTATTTTGGCAGTTTTTACTTCACACTTTTATCCCTCACCAGCCACATTTATTGATTTTGATGAGGTATTTGTCTTGTTCCTGAAACACTTTGTCCTCTTGCTGTCTCTTATCCTTGCCGTGTCCTCTAATTCCATTCTGCAGTTCCCCATTAAGTTGCTCTTGTTTCCAGCTGCTTATCTGATGTGTCTGACTGCTCAGCTCCTTTCACAAGTGCTTCACTTCACTTCAAAATGCTCCCAAACGCAGGTGTGGACTGGTTTTTTTTGCTTGGCTCTGTGTTTCTGAATTTCTCCAAACAGCCCTTACTGGTGTATTAATAATAACAGGTTTAATAATAGGTTAGCTTTATATTGCGTTTTCCAAGCCCAAGCTTCTTTACATTAGTTCATTACTCACTTACTCCACTGTTACTCACTGTTGGTGGTTCCTTTGAAGCCACAGCTGCCCTGGGGCAAACTGATGGAGACATGGCAACCATACTGTGCCAATGGCCTCTCCAACCAGGCGACAACCACCAGTATCTTGCCCAAGAACACAGTGCAAGTATACACTGGGGGGAGAGGGAATCAATAATATGTTTTTAAGGTCCCCCATTATGCTAAATCAACTTTTAACCATGTTGTAATGTTGTTTCCACCTCAAAAACATACCTGGAGTAGTATTTTGTTTCATTCACACATTTGAGTAATCCTGTTTGCTCAAGAGCTGGAAACACTCAGTCTCATGGCTCTACATGGACATATGAAACCAGGAAGTGCTCCTTGCGTGTTTCTGAAGCCCATACACCTTATCCAGACTCATTGTGATAATTTCAGTGCTTAAATTGCCTACAAAGCAGTCAGCTCATTTATCTCTCTGTTAGTGGTAAGTTGCTAATAGCCAAATAAATGTAATGTCCAAAACTATTTCAAAAAGCCTGAAAACAGCAGAACATAGGACCTTTAAGATATTTTTCCTCCCACAGATTATTCCCATTATAATTTGCTATTAGATGATTAAACAGTTTATGTCTGACCAACATTTCAGTGGTTACTTTAGTTTTGTATGTACTTTACTCCATGCCATGTCCTAAATATGTTGCTGTTGTTCATTTAAATAACATTTTTGAAGTTAGGCCTCTGTGGCAGCTGTACAGGAACCTGTGTCTTGAACTAATGTGAAACTATAAATTGATTCTAGTGAAAAATGCAAGAGTGAATGGCTGTCTGTATGTCTGTGGGGTGTACTGCTGGGATATTGGCTCCCAAATCTAGACTGGAAGCTAGATTATAGTTGGGTGGCCATTTTACACTCCCCCAAAAATCGTACACGGTTTCTGAAATGGAGCATTAAAGGATCTTTGAAGGATATAAACACATAAATACTGCAGCTCCAGTACTGCGCTGATGTGGCCACAGCAAAGACAAGGCTACAGATACCACCAGGCGATAAACCGACCCAGCTATAACACTAAAATGCTGCAATAGACTTTCCACACAAGGGACGAACGTTAAAAAAGGAACTGGCACATTTTCTGAATAAAAATCAAAGTCTGCCACAAGTAAAAGTCTGGGCAGAGAAGAATCAATAGGGCTATTTGCATTCCTATCTGAAGGCAAAGACAATGATTACAGGGTGTAAGCAGGAAAATAGGCTGCAAGCATCGTCTTAAATCCTCCATCGTCGACAACATCAACAAACAAATGCTTAGAGGAGTAAGACACAACAGATTAAAATCCTTTTCATGCGAGATAAACACAGACATCACACAATTAGGTTGGCTTATGTGGGAAAAATAACCTCAACACAAATACGTTTTTTTGGTTAATGTAACCATATTAAGCCAATTAAGAGTTGGGACTACTCATTATGGCTTACCTACTGATTTTTTCCTTTGGTTGTTTGTTTTGGCAACTACTGTATGTAGATGGAAATTGTACAGTTCAATCCCTTCCTTTCTGTAGCCTGTGAGAAATCAGGTAAACAGATCATTCCTCAGTCATGGTCAAAAACATCCGCAGCTGCCTTTCTTGCTTATATTTTAATAAAAAAAATAAATGTACAATCAAGGCCAATTTTCCACCGGGAGAATCAGAGAGCATACCATTAAATTCTATTGCTGCATTTACCATTAGACTGAAGCAAACAAGCAGTTATCTACCTTATACATTGCTTCCGGTTTTCTATTAATGTATTTTTTGTGTGTGCATATTTTAGTGTGGAAGTAGACTAAAATACACATTTTCACTGACTTTCTCTGACAGTCATGATTGAACTTAACTGCCTAATCTTTATATTAAAGTGTATTAAAACCATTAAAGGGGGGTATATTATGCTTTTATTCAAATTTTTAAACCAATTTTGGTCACCTCTAGAACAGCACTGCATGTTTTACAGCCTTTAAAAACAATATCTAGCTAACTAAAAGAAAATGTTTTTAATAAGTGATCTTCTGGTGACATAAAGAAACAGATGAAGAGACCAGCAGAGGGTTGAGTGTTGTCATCTTTTGAACACTGACGGGAAAAAAAAAGGTTTTTATTTCCTTAAACCTTTTGTATGATGTCATTTTACTACAAAATGAAAAACAGCTGTGAGGAATCAGTGGAAACAGAGCTGTACACTGTTTTTTGGATAAATGAATGAGAGCAGACTGGAAGTAGAGGGTTTGTTGATTGGGGAAACACTAAAAAACAGGTGTTTGACTTGGGTGGATGTGGTTTAGCAGGACATTGCCATGGAAACCCTGATGCACGCCCACAACACATGTGGCATTTATGTTAATTTTGACGATAAATAATGATTTTATTTGTCAAACTGGTTAGTGTTAGGAATAGAGTCAGTTTATTTTATGTTATTAGTACAAGTTTATGGCAGTAAAATATTATTTGTCACGTTTTTCCCTCGTTTTGTGCTGACAGCCCAGCAATAAACCAGCCCTAGTCGTATCCCTTAATCTGTTACCAAAGAAACTCTTTATTTATCGTTTAATCCAAGAAAAGGTGACTTTAACGTTTACCAACCGAGTGTGTGATGTAAGACGTTAAGCCCTGGCCCCCGGGCGAAACACCTGGTTTTTAGTTAGTCCCTTGTTGATTGATCAGGAGTTCTTGGAGCGGGCGGGGGTTTGTGGGGGAGGCAGGGGTTCGTGCAACTGGGCGTTTTGAGGCCTCAGAAACTCAGCGCTAGAGAATAGAGAATCACTCAAACAGGCATGAATGAAGCAAAACATATCTCCAGGTTTGTTATTGATGAGGGAACAATATTACAACATGGTTGAAAGCTCAGAAAAGTAAATTTTGCATATTATAGCCCCTCTTTGAAATCTTAAAGTTTTATTTTTTTCGCATACTAATGTCAAGATAATGGTACCAGAGCAGCCATACTGGAAAACAAACCCAAAAAGCAACAGCATCCTTTATGTGTATACGGCCACATAAACAACACAAAAACAAGGTATTCCCAAAAAAAAACCTCCCGATCTGTGAAGCTGGAGGATAAAAGAGAATTTATAGTCAGATGTGAAGTGTTGGGAGGTTAAGCTGAAGAGACTCTCTCCTCTACAGGCTGCAATAAAACTTTTATAATGGCTGCCACTGCGACTGACTGCTTTACCATCTGTCTGGACAATGAAGACGACGTTTTGTGAGTAAAACTAATGAAAACAATGATGTGCGAGCTTGCAGTGACACGTCGTAATGCGCTGACTGATTACCGGGGATCTCTTTCGAAGCGGCGGTAATATCTTTTCCACCATCGCACTGACAAGGCAACAAAAGGCAGCTTTGACACTGCTCCTTATGAGAGCCCTCACGCCTGTGGTTAATGTGGCACAGCAGTCACTCGTCTGAGCAGTGATGAGCACGTTTAGCGACATGTTATCAACAGAGGGTTTACTCAATGAAAACTCACAGATAAAGCTGTAGGCTGTTTTACTTGAGTTTGATAGAAAAAAACAGGTGCTTATTCATTAATATTTAGGGGTTTCTGAAACTAAATTAGTTTTTTTATTACAATTTGTGTATTTATCTTAAGGATTTAAAAAAAATCATTTTGTTATGAGTTTACTAATTTAACAAGATTTATAACTGAATTTGTGTTAAAAAAAAAATTGTAAGAGAATTATGTGCTGCTCCTATTTATTATGAATATTTTAAACGCATATTTGACCATAGATGATAGATAGAGTGGACCCCTAAACCTCCTGGGTCCCAGTGCAGTCGCACTGGCTGCACTGCCTGATGTTATGCCCCTGGACCAAATAAAAAACTTCAATGAAATTATCCTAAATTTAGCTTTGGGTTAGTTTTGACCAGTGAGTCCAGAGCCTTGTAACACTTTTAACCTAATTATATCATCATCATTGCAATAGTCAACATTATCGCATGTTTTTTCTTTTAACGTGCAGTCCTACTAGGGTTGCAAACCTTTTTGCTTTTTATGCCAGTATGAAAAATATGGTCAATTATTTTTTGTCCAATTATATAACATTTGTAATGCAGGATTTCAAAGTGACAGCACATCAAGTTAAACCATTCACTCTCAGGTAATTTAGCTCAAAGATTGTCAAAGTAAATTGAATGAGGGATAAGATGTCTTCTCTCAAAAGCTGCTTCCAGATGTCTACTTCTAAAATGTTGTTGTTTTTTTTCAATCTAGAATGACTTGGATGACTGATAATCTCAATTTATGAAAGTGGGTAGTTGTTTTTTTTAGTAGACAGTGGAAGCATGGTGGTGTATTGGTGTATTGCCCAAAGGACACATCAACAAAAACAACTGAACATGGGCGAGGATGAAGCCACTGAACCACTGTGGCCTTTGTGGTGGCATGTGTTGAGTGCAGATTGCAGCTCCACACAGTCACACTCTTTACTGTAGCAGTGTGGAAGTCCAACTTTTTACACACTGCATCTTTACGCATGGTCTTACACACCACAGAGGTCTCAGAGGATTCAGAGGTCACAGAGGTCTGGACGTCGGCATTTTTCTATTGCTAGACTAAACCAGATCTAAACCAGGCAAAAAAACAGGACTAAATCAGGACTAAACCAGGATTAAACCAGGATCAAACCAGAATTAAAGCAGAAAAAACACTCTAAACAAGGACTTATTTAGGGAAAAGACAGGACTAAATCAAGACTAAACCCGGACTAAACAAGGTCTAAACCAGTACTAAACCAGGTCTAAACAAGAACCAAACCAGGACTAAACAAGGACTGAATGAGGTCTAAACCAGTCTAAACCATTAAACCAGAAGTTGAAGAAAAACAAGGTCCAGGCACTCACTTGGAGTGCACATATATATATATATATATATAAATTGTCCTCTCGCCCTCCGCGGGCGGTTTCATCCATCCAAGCTCGGGTCCTCTACCAGAGGCCTGGGAGCTTGAGGGTTCTGCGCAGTATCTTTGCTGTTCCTAGGACTGCGCTCTTCTGGACTGAGATGTCTGATGTTTTTCCTGGGATCTGCTTTAGCCACTCTTCCAGTTTGGGGGTTACTGCCCCGAGTGCTCCGATGACCACGGGCACCACTGTTGCCTTCGCTTTCCAGGTCTTCTCAAGTTCTTCTTTGAGGCCTTGGTACTTCTCCAGTTTCTCGTGTTCCTTTTTCCTGATGTTACAATCGCTTGGTATTGCGATGTCAACCACAACGGCTTTCCTCTGCTGTTTGTCCATCACCACAATGTCCGGTTGGTTTGCCACTACCATTTTGTCTGTCTGGATCTGGAAGTCCCACAGGATCTTAGCTCGGTCATTCTCTATCACCTTTGGAGGTGTTTCCCACCTTGACCTCGGGACTTCCAGACTGTACTCTGCACAGATGTTCCTGTACACTATACCAGCCACTTGGTTATGACGCTCCATGTATGCTTTCCCTGCCAGCATCTTACAGCCTGCAGTTATGTGTTGGATTGTCTCAGGGGCCTCTTTGCACAGTCTGCACCTGGGGTCTTGTCTTGTATGGTAGATCTTGGCCTCTATTGCTCTGGTGCTCAAGGCCTGCTCCTGTGCAGCCATGATCAGTGCCTCTGTGCTGTCCTTCAGTCCAGCCCTTTCTAGCCATTGGTAGGATTTCTCGATGTCAGCCACTTCAGTTATCTGTCGATGGTACATCCCATGTAGGGGCTTTTCCTCCCATATATATATATATATATATATATATATATATATATATATATATATATATATATATATATATATATATATATACACACATTGATATTACAATTATAAAAAGCATGAAAGATCCAAGTCCTCATTTAAGCCCGGATAACTCATGGCCTTAAGAACATGGATCCAATAGGCTTCTCTTTGTTTAAGGCGTAGGATTTTGTTTCTTCAATGCCAGACATCTCTAAGGTAGGGTCACTTCCATGATGAGCCTCCATATAATGTTTGGCCAATGGATAGTTTAAATTACCAGTACGAATGGCATATCTATGCTCAGCCACTCTATCTCTGAGCCTCCTTTTAGTGAGGCCAACACAGAAACAGCCACAGGGGCATTCAAGACGATACACTACATAGGTGGTATTACAGTTTATAAAGCTACGAATCGAGTATGTCATATTATTAGCTATATCCATGAAGGTGTGTTAGGTTTAGAGGCTGGGAGGTAGCTCCTCACCAACTTGTCCTTTATTGTAGGAGCTCTTTTGAACAAAACGTTGTTGCATATCCATAGATTGGTTTACAAAATCCTTGTCAGAGTCACACATGCGTCTTTTTTTGTCACACGTTATAGCAAAGAGGCAGTTCAGATTAAACATATCGTAAAGAAAAACTGGGACATTATTGTGAGTGATCCCCTCCTAAGAGACATATTCCCTGAGCCCCCTGGAGTCAGTTTCAAAAGAGCTTCTACAATAAAGAACAAGTTGGTGAGGAGCTACCTCCTAGCCTCTAAACCTAAGACATGGCTCTCTCATCCAAATGGTAACTTTCACTGTGGCCAATGTAGATACTGTGAGAACATGGTAAAGGCGAAACACCTTCATGGATATAGCTAATAATATGACATACTCGATTCGTAGCTTTATAAACTGTAATACCACCCATGTAGTGTATCGTCTTGAATGCCCCTGTGGCTGTTTCTATGTTGGCCTCACTAAAAGGAGGCTCAGAGATAGAGTGGCTGAGCATAGATATGCCATTCGTACTGGTAATTTAAACTATCCCATGGCCAAACATTATATGGAGGCTCATCATGGAAGTGACCCTACCTTAGAGGTGTCTGGCATTGAAGCTATTACTATGGATGCGTTGGTGTGTTTTAAGGTCTCCAGCCCTCATGAAATAAAGGCCGTTTATATCTTTCCAACCAAGTGAGTGCCTGGACCTTGTTTTTCTTCAACTTCTGTTTCTCTTTCCATGAGCACCATTGGTTTTGTGGATACCAGTAGTTCCCTGTCTTAATCTGTTTTCAGTATTAAACCAGGTCTAAACAAGGACCAAACCAGGACTAAACGCGGTCTAAACTGGCCGTCAACCTGATGGACGTCAGTATTTCTAATGTGTACAGCTCTGTCTTTAACTTGCATATTTTTGTTTATTTGTGTAAGTATGAAAATATTGCTTATCCATGACATTAATGTTGGTATAGACAGAAGTTTGGTTTTCTCTAACCCAAAAGCATAGTTCATACCATTTTTATAACAGTTTGTGTTGCAACATTTCAGTACATGTATATGCTAGCCTTTTCTTTTTCTATTACTTATTTTAAGGACAAACAGCTCCAGTTAAAAGAGTAGCCCCAGGTGTTAAGTACTGCATTAATGAACAGTAATGAGGACAGGTGCTGCCCTCATTATCACACCTGCACAAGACTCTGAGTCTAAGCACAGTACACTGTTGTTCTTTCTAAGCTAATGGGAAAGTCTTGTTCATTTTTCCTTCAAGCTTTTTCTTTCTGGGGTCAAGAATCACAGCAAATAATCTCCCTTTTAACATTCAGCAACTCACATACTATTTTGGAGTAGACTGTATGCCAGATGTCCTTCCTAATGCGACTTATTCAAGTTTGGGGCTGGCATACTGTAAAGAGAACACTGGCTTGTGGTTTTATTTCAATTAGCCTTTATAAACCTAGAACATATACAAAATGTTATTGTGATTGTGTTAAATTGACTATTTTGAGCTTTTAACCATGTTCTAATGTTATCTGCACCTTAAAAACATACCTGGAGTAGTATTTTGTTTCATTCATGCATTTTTGAGTAATCCTTAACTTAACTGAACTGCTGCACATTTAAAAAGTTGGAACCAGGAAGTGCCCCTGCATGTTTCTAAAGTCCATACACCATTGGGCTTGCTCTGATCATTTCAGTACTTAATCTGCCGTCGCTAGGAAGAAGTCGGCTCATTTATCTAACTGTTAGCATCATGTTGCTGCTAAAAGCTGTGCTAAAAAGCCATTTTATTCTTTGTCCAGTCCCCATGGTTGCCGCGCGACAGACACCTAATCCAAGCGTTCTCTTCAAAGTAACAGCTCCACAAAAGACGTTTTCCATACATATACATTATTTTAAGTTATAAAACGTAAAAAATACTAATGGAAAGGTGTCCAAAACTATTTCAAAAACCAAAAGGTTTTTTTATTATGGGACCTTTAAATGTTTTTCTTTCTTTGAGACGCTTTACATGTTTCCCTCATACATGTGGATTATTTTAACATTTTTTTTTATTAGTTTTTGACTTAATGAAGAACTTGCTTCATTGTTTAAGTTGTTTTTTTCCCAGAGACTTACTTGCATTGGAGAGCTCACAAATGGATTTAGACTTAGGTCACTTCACAAACTTCCCACTCACTTCTTTTCACCAATTCATTATTTTCTCTAAATTAAATTGAGGTTGTTTCCGTTGCCTTTGAACCACATTAAAGCAGCTATGTCTTTTGTACCTTTCACTCTTTATTGGTTTGTGTCATTGTAATAATTCACGTATATTAAAATAATTTCAAAGCACTTCAAAGTAATATTTTGAAGATGTTTTCTTACTATTGCATACTCCGTTTTAATACATTTTCAGCTTTTCAATACTCCTTCAGCTGTCTATATTTAAAAAAAAATCCAAACATCAGGGAAAAGAACAATAGAAAAAGGCACTGCCACAGTCAGTCACCCGTCCCCTAAGCACACTGTGATAAAAAATGATCAAACAGAGAGGCATCAAAAAATTCATTTTTAAATTTAAGAGGTTTCTGTTCTTTCTGATTCTGCAGGATACCTGGAGTGCCCACATACTGCTTTGTTAGACCACTATCTCCCCCTACTGGACAAGCCACACATGCACGGCCAAGTTAATCATGCAACAGACCGTATAGGACTCAATGAAGAAATAATATAATGTATGTTTGGAGATGATGACTTGCCACTGAGCAAAATTATCTTGTATACTGTGCCAGACAGGCTAAATCTGACGCCCCACCTTCTGAATTTATTTATATTCAAGTGCGTATCCTCATAACTCTGGAAGCTTTGGCAGCAGACTACACTGCCACACAAAACTTGGATTTCAGCCATTTTTCAAAGATCTCAGCAAGATGAAGTGAGAAATATTCTGCAGAGGGACACAGCAGCAGAGTGGTTAGCACTCCGGTCTTACATCAAGAAGAAGCTACCAGAGGCGCAATCAAGCTTCCAAAGACGAGTGTATAGGTAAAAAAGTAGTAAAAAGTAGTAGTATTTTTAAATCAATCATAAAAAAATGTGTCCCTAGATATTAATATCATATTAAAAGAGGTGTTAAATGTGTAAATATATATTTTTTTATATTTCATATTTTGTATCTATTCTGATGTATTTTATTCATATTATTATGCTTATAACTATCATAGGGGTCTCCAACCAGTAGCTCAGGAGCTACCAGTAGCTCTCAACCACTTCCCAATAAGCTCCCCAAAGGCTTCTATATAATCTTCATGAGTCAAATTAAAATAATCACTTGACTATTGTCAAACTAACTTGTGTATGCATCCAAATTCATAGGTACCAGCCTTCTTTGAGCAGAAAATGGTTATTTTAAGCTTAGGTGACAGAATTTTGCTTCAAAGTAAAGAGGGTGAACTAAATATTCTTGTTGTTTTAATGTAAAATATGAGTTGCGGACACCAACATTTTGTAAATGTTCAGGGAAAACAAAATGAATTTTCTTTGGGTTGAAAGTGTCAGCCTTGCAACTAATTGGCCACTGTCCAAGTGTATCCCGCCTAAGGCCCATAGTTAATGGAATAGGCTGGGATAGCCACCGAATGCAACCCCTAACAGGAATACGCATAAAAAGATGGATGAATTATTGTGTTTATTTAATGTTTCTATTGATTGTGTGGGTGATGGGATGTGTATTGCTGAAAGCCCAAGAACACATATCTGCTTATTGTTTTCAAATAAGGAGATAATGGCCCTGGTGGTGGTTTCAGGAAGCAGGTTTAGTCCAAACTCTGAGAATGTTAACCCTGAAAAGAAAGAAACTCAAAGTTTTCTATTTCACAGAGAGAGATAACTTAAACTCTGAATCAGCTGTCATGGTAACTCACTCTGTGAACCTGGTCTGGAGCAGGTTCTTCCTCTAACCCTGAGTTTAACCCTGAGTCTCCTCCTGCTGCTGCCATCTGATTGGAAAACTCAGGGGTCTCCAACCTTTTTTCCCCTGGGAGCTACTTTTACAAATCAAAAATGACAGAGAGCCAGTCATGCTTTCTAATATTTATTTAGTTACTGGTGCCTGTCCCACTAACTATGGGCCTAAGGCGTGGTGCACACTGGACAGTGGTCAGTTAGCTGCAGAGCTGACACTTTCAACCCAAGGAAAAGTGTATTTAGTTTTCCCTGAATTTACCATTTACATTTAACATTTACCTGGATATTTACAAAATGTTGGTGTACACACCTCATGTTTTAAATTAAACAAAAAAATTTAGTTCACTGCATTTGCATTTTGTATGTCTGTGTGCAGCAACTGACACGCTTATCATTACATTTGTGAAACCAAACTGTAGTTGCCTAATATGAAAATACTGTAGTCAATTATCATTACTGCCTCATCAAGCAACTGTTTGACTGACTACTAACTGGTGAATAGCCTAATACTTCTGTACATGAAGGGGTTGTACACCTTTACTTTTGATTGAATACATTCACAAGTTGGTTTGCGAAGTGATAAATCAAATTTGATAAAACAAGTTTATGTAGGAATCATAAAGCCTTTGGGGAGCTACTTGGAAAGTGGCTGAGAGCTACAGGTTGGAGGCCCCTGGTTTACACTAACTTTCCAACTTGTCATTCAATTTAGTAGGAAAAAAGCATACTACTGATGGTTGTAGTAGAAATAGCAATGTGTTAGTAGCAGTGATAGTACCAAAAACATTACAAATCCTAATTGGATCTATTTTGTATTTGACAGTTGCTTAAAAGTCCATTGGTCTGCTTATATTACTTGGCTTTGTAATTTTTAACCTGTATAAAGGTTAGGAGCTAATGACCTCTGTGAATGCATTAGTTCAGCCCTTAGGCATATTATTATATCATCTCTCTGGAAAGTTAAAGAAACCTTTGTTTAATGGGCATAATATTTAAGCACGTCTAACTTTTTTAGGTCCTAGCACCAGAGCTCAGAGCTACACACAGCCATGCAAAGGTCACTGTGGGACATAGCGTCTGATGGTAAATGCAAAAGTCCCAATAGCTCCCCTGCAGTGAGTCTATTTTCATTACACACTCCACATCTCAGGCAACACACGGTGAACTTCTTATTTAGGACACAATAGCAACTGCAAGAAAAAAACAAAACAAAACATGAATGAATTATTAGGAGCAGCCACTGTCGGGGCGCTGCAGACAGACACAATAACTTATATATACAGGGAAATGGAAATTACATTCAAATAAGCAGGTCATACAGATGAAGGCTGGTAGACGACGCAGGAGCTACAAGGGCTGCATGTGTCAGAAATCATTATTACAATATGCGTTTCACAAAATTGCTTGATATTATGTTATTCTATCTGACAGACATTCACACTTTAAATTTGTGGGTACAGGACCATTTCAAAAGTAGGGGTGTTCATGGTTAATCAATTAATCTGCATTATGGCCATAATCAATTGAAATAAATACTAACAATGAATTGTTATGCTGTACGGTAGAGTAAAGGTACAGTGCCATTAGTGCAGTGGTTCCCAAAGTGGGGTCTGGGGCCCACTGGGGGACCGCAAAGGTACTGCAGCAGGGGCCCCCAGAGACTGTCTTTATTAAGTACATAAAAAGAAATTGAGTTTGAAATGAATTACAGTTAAAAAATATAACTCTAAAACAAAATTCAGCCAACAGTCAGTGGTTTTTTGTAAAGTTTTTTATAGAAAAACATGGAGAAAAACATACAGTCCTTTGAAAAGAGGGAAGTTGTACAGTTTGGGGTCCATGTGGGATTTTCGGAAATTTAAGGGGGGCCGCAACACTCTTGACTTTGGGAATAGCTGCATTAGAGAGTAAGGACAAATTAAACATAAAATTAAGCATTTCCTAAAATATAATGTGTCTTTAGTTTAAAAAAGCCATTTTTTTATTATGGTTAATGACTGTGAATTTAATGAAGAGCTGTTTTTCTCTAAGACAGGCTGACATGTGACGTCATGCTGGTGGTTAACAGTTAATCAATAATTGTTTGTTAGGCCTACCAATAATTTAATTAAAGAAAATTAACCAAATGTGCATCCCTAGTTCAAAGTTCAAAATTCAAGCAAAAAATCCCATATATTAGAAAATAAGCAAGATATCAGGTATTGAAAGTGTGATATTTTATATTTCATATTATTTTTTATTTATACAAAAAAGTTGGGACAAGGCAACAAAAGGCGTGAAAAAATCAAATGAAAAAAAACAAACAAAAACAGCTGGAGTTTGAATACAATATAGTTTTATTAAATTTGCAAACCAAATATTTCTGTTTTAATTTACATGTTATACACTGTCCCAACTTTTTTTTGGAATTGGGTTTGTAGAAATATGAGCAGTGCTTCTTGTTCAGCAGTACTCAGTTTGTCCCCACTGGGCAGTTGTAGGAACAAAACAAGCGGTAATAAAAACCTCTATGCTGCTATATAGTGGTCTGTTCTTGATATTTTTAATACTTACAGGGGTCAAATGTTTACAGAATGACTTATTGTTGTGAAAAGCTGCAGGCTGACGTGCGTGAAACCTTACAGTACCACAGAGTGAGGTACATTTTTCAGATCTGTCTGTCTGAGTGCACACCTTTTCTGTGTTTATGCTCTGCTGTATGTTTGCCAGCTCTGTGCCTCATCCTTCTGCGCTTCACGCTCCACCTGTTCTCTGTTTGTCCTGGGAATTTGTGGTCCAGCTCAGTCACTAAAAGAAACCCCCTCTATCCCCAAATCTAACCCCTTCAGGCAGAGCAACAGCAGCATAAATACAAGTCCAAGTAGATTTTTTATTATTGTCTGAATCCATTTTCGAGAGGGACAAGTGGAGAGATATACAACAGAGTGAGCACATGTGGGACCAGATGGAGAAAACTCAGTCAGCTAAAGAAAGAATTGAGAGAAAAACAATCTTCGGCGCTTCGGTGGCTCACCTGGTAGAGCAGATACCACATACTGCAGCCGGCCTGGGTTCAATTCTCAGCTTGGACCCAATTGCTTCATGTAATTTTCCTATCTCTCTCCATATATTACCAGGCTGCTATCCCCATCTAATAAAGAAAAAGAAAGCCAATGTCAAATTCTTGGTTCAGAAATCTATTACTGTATATCTACACTGGTATACTTTTGTGTTTGACCAGTTCATATTACTTCACCAAGACACAGCACTCAAATTTACAAATCATAAAAGCCATAACTGTAGTGTCAGGGATAACATTGTCAACCAAAGTAAGTATATAATGCTAATATTTTGAGCAGCACAAGCATTTATACTTCAAAGATAAAAAAAAAAAAAAAATGCACCACGTGTATTGCCTTAACTAAATAAATTGATAAGTTTGCAGCTGGAGTCACTGTCAGAGCTTACTTTAAATAGTGCCATCAGTGCCAAGTGTTTTTTCCCTGTGCAGCTTCCTCACACTTGAATAAAAAGGAAGGTTTCAACTCAGGCTGGATTTCACTTATTACTTGAATTTTATCTGTAGTAGTTCAGGAGTATGTATGAGCATTTATTGGGCATTAGTAGGACATTAGGTGAGGAGAATGAGGAACATGTTGCAGGCCATCTTCCACAATAAAAACACCCTCTACATCAGACGTTGGCCTCTCAGAGAAGCAGTCGCAGTGAGAGGCTCCTCTCACTGCGTTGCAGGACTGAAAGGTTCTATCTATCTATCTATCTATCTATCTATCTATCTATCTATCTATCTATCTATCTATCTGAAAAACCTAAAAACACAAAACCAAAAGACAAGTAAATGCAAAAGCCAGGTAAATACATTTTAACATGTTTTACCCATCAAAAATACAAATAAATTCACCTTGCTTTGCTAATACACACAGGCAAATGTTTAAAGTAACTTGCATTTGTATTTAGAGCAGCAAACTAAACCACTTCGCACAATCATCCGACATGTGTACAATTACTGTATGCTCACTTTTATATAGAGCTTGGCATTATTTTTCCACATTAGCCCAAACCTTCAGTGTTTACATAGTATGGTGGAGCAATGATTTGAGCAGGAGCGCTGCTAGCCAACAGGCAAGGCAGGTACATGAGGTCAGATTTTGGAATGACAGTGGTAGACTGTTACAGAGCCCCTCAAGGGCCCCCACCCCCACCTCTTACTCTGCAGCAAGTGCCGTGCTTCTAATGAAAACAAACAAGACTGCAGGCAGTGACAAAGAGCCGTCAAACCCCTTGGATCTGAAGTCTGTTGTCTAGGACAAATGAAGAAATAAAGTTATCTATCTGGCAGTGAGAAAAGAAACGAGAAAAAAGAGAAAGAGGAGAGAAGACAGCAAGAGTGGTGAGAATAATACAGTAGTTAACTCAGAGCAGGAATTCTTTTTAAATGGAAAAAAAAGTTTATATTTCACATTTTTATTTACGATTAGATAAGACTTTCGAATAATTCACACTATTAAGCATTAGCTAAGCATTAGTTAAGGGTTAGTAACCAGTAAATATTTACAAAGCATTAGTTCAACATTTATAAACACCATTGAGTTATAATTATTAATTATAGTTAGTTATTAATGTTAAATGTAAATTTTTCAGCTTATGTAAGCTTATGTAACTAAACATCAGTGTTTATTCAGGATCTATAAACTGTTTGATTATTAAATTATTGTTAATTACTGTATTAATGGCTAACTATACCCTAATAGTTTTTAGTTATTATAAAGTGTAACCTACAATTATTATATTATAAAATGACTGCAGGTGGAGGCCCCCCTCTGAATTTTTGCTTGGCGCTCTAGAAACCCTAGCAGTGCCTCTTTTTATTTATTTTTTTCTGTATTTGACCATTTGCACAAGAACTTACTTCCTAACATCTCATCTGCCTCTGTTATACTCCAGACTAAGTTGCAAATGCCACAGAGACTTTATCAGGTTTGAACTGAGTAAAAACAGCTCGAGCCCTGACGGTGCTGGATATTTTGGTGCTCAGTTTGTCCCCGGTGGTTCGTCTTCTGCTGACACTACAAAGCCCTGCAGCTAAACACAACGATGGTTCCAGTCGTAACTCTTGCTGTCTTTGGAGAAACACATATATAGAGCAGCAGCCTATTTTGTGATCTGGCTCGGCCTCCTGTGGCATGCTTTATGATGATTACATTACAAACATTTGCCATATAGTAATGCAGTGAGGGAAACATATTTTTGGTATGTCGTGACCTATCTGAGGTGTTTTAGGCTGGCCTCATATATCCAAGACATATAATGTTAAAATATCATCGTGCTTAAGCTGAAAAATATTTCAAGTTGCAGCTGTAAAATAAATCTCTAGGCTTTTGGTGGCCCTAAACAACACCAAATGACACATACACATATAAAGAGTATATAGCCTAATATAATAAAGATAAGAAATGAAATAAATATAAGAAATGAATTAATCACAAATTTCTTACTTTATTTGAACAAGGTCTATTGTAGCAAATGAACCAATAAATAAATATTTTATAAATAAATAAATCCATATGTGTTTTTAATATTATTGGGTGTAATATTAAAGTTACAAATCAATATAAACTTCACAAAGGCCACAAGTAATTGAAAAGGAAAACGGTGTGCATCTAAATTGTGAACTAAGTACCACCTCAACAAATATTTGGTTTTCCAAATATCATCTAAAATTAGATGAAATCTTGAGTAAACCATGACTAAACCTAGAATAAACCAGGTCAAAACAAAGCTAAACCAGGTCTAAACTAGAACTAAACGAGGTCTAAACCAGGGCCAAACAAAGCCTAAACCAGGTCTAAACTAGAACTAAACTAGGTCTAAACCAGGTCCAAACAAAGCCTAAACCAGGTCTAAACTAGAACTAAACTAGGTCTAAACCAGTATTAAAATTGGCCAAACACTAGACTTAAGCATGTCTAAACAAATACTAAACCAGGACCAATCCAGTTCTAAACCAGGACTAATCCAGGTCCAAACCAGAGCTAATTCAGGACAAAACCAGGTCTAAACCTGATTTAAACTAGGTCTAAACTAGGACTAGCCCCAAACTGAAACAGCACTAAAACAAAACAAAATGAACAAAACTAAATAAGAAATTTGAGTGCAAATAAGAGACTCCTGTGTAACACCAGTGGTACCCATTAACCTGGTAAAAGCCAGATTGATATAATGTCAGCAACTCTTTTCTATCTTTATATCAATCTGTAATGGCTCCCGTTGAAACTTTCAGTAGGATACTTGGAGGTGATTGGATAAAGCCCCAGCTTCGCAGCTAAACAACAAACCGCTACGACAGGAAAAACAACACATTAAAGACACTGTTAGAAGTTTTTTGCTGTTTTCGTAAATGTAGAGCAGCATACCCTAAGTTTTTCTGCGTTGCCATGTTGTTAACAAGTATCGCTAAAAGAGCTTGTTGTTGTCAGCAAACCTAAAACCCGCCCACTCCCGACAGTACTGCCATACCATTGGCCCGGCCACCACTGGCTCGGCCCAAACGGATCAGTGGGAGCCTGACAAGATGAATTTCATGAATTTGTGAACTCACAAATTTTACGACAATCCAGCTGGCTGTGCAAGGTAAAGTACCTGTACCAAAGTTTGAAAACCACTGGCATAATGTGTCGTCACAAAGTAAAACAAAGCCGCAGCTTATGTTCAGAGGTTTTAATTAAGGCCATTAAATGACACAATTAAGGTGGCATAGAGCCATATTGAAGTTCATTGGGACATTATTTGAACTTGGAGAGTACAGCACTAAGTTAAAGTCAGTTTTGTTCTTGTCAGTGTGAAGAGGACATAAGATTAAAATAAAAGCTCTGACCGACATCATAAAGACAGTTTTAAGTCATTTTCCCTTTGTGTAAACACAGAGGCAGACATGTATGAGTGCTATGGTGTCCCAGCAGCGCTATCCCATAGGAGTGTAGCAAGAGCGAGGGAGAGAGAGAGGAAGAGAGAGAGAGAGCGAAAAGGAGAGGGAGAGAGAGAGGAGGCAGAGGAAGAGGTCAGTGCCGGGACCGTCCTCCAATGAAGAGGATCTTACTCTGCTCCATGTGTGAGAGATGACTGTGTTGTGTTTTCTTTTCTTTTAAGCTTGTTTTGTACACGCCACAATGAGCCGCACCACCTTTTTTGAGGTAAGTCTAAATGTAGTTGTAAAAAAAAAGCCAGTTTATAAGTCAATATTGTTAAACAAGCTAAAGGTTTTTTTAAGAGGTGAGATAAAGCTTTATTTATAAGGTTTGGTGTCACTGAGTTCAAGGTTTTGTGTAAAAATAACTAAAATGTGGGTCATTTGAGTGCATCCCTCTCAAGGCCAGACTTAGTGGGAAGTGAACGGCAGCAATAGCAACACTGAAAACAGCTGTGAACTGTGTTAAGATGCTGTCATTCATTATTTTGCTTTAAAACAAACTCTTTATGGGAATTGACATGACATAAACAGTATACTGTAGATGTTTTAGTTACACAATAAGTTGAGAGTAGTAGGTTATTAGTAAAGCGCTTGTAACTACTACATTTATCATTTAAAAAACATTACTCCTAGTTCTTTATAAACGTTGTTGTTGTTGAATGAGCAGCAGTGGCTCAGCTGGTAAAGACGTTTGCCCACTAACCCAAATGCTGGCAGTTCAATCCCCATGACCAGCATTGCAAACTGGCATTGTGTCCTTAGGCAAGACACTTCTCCCACCTTGCCTGTATGAATGTGTCAGCGTGACTGTGTTTGGTGGTTAGAGGACTAAACCAGAACTAAACCAAGACTAAACTAAGAGTAAACAAGGACAAAACTGAGACTAAACTAAAATTAAAGTAAGACTTAGTTTACTGTTATTATTCTCACTTCTGAATTATAGATTTATGTATTTTCTGTATGTATTTAGTGTTAAGTCAGTCATTGTTAATTGCATATTTATTCATGCAAAACTAATAGTAGTGATGTGTTGTGAAGTGATACAACCCAGATTTGCACATAACAATCACTTTTCTTTTTAACCCAAACCCCACAGTTTCCCCTTAAATCCAAACCAGTGACTGTTGACATAAGTTAGAGTCTGATCAGCTTCGGTAACTTTGATTATGAGACTCTCTTGCTCTTGGCTTCAAAGTGCCCTCTGTTGTTAATGGAGCGCCCCGGGAGAATTCGGCCTATTTAGAGCAGTCAGTCAAACTCAGCAGGGAGGCGTCTCATGTGTCCCTCATCCGTACAACGCTACTGTACAGTACACGAAACAAGGTCAGAGGATTTATATGTGTGTTAGGAACAGAAGCAAAGTAACTAGACACTTTCAGTAGTATTTTTTTGGTAAAACACATTTTTACTAAGTGACAAGTTGCTAATGTTTTTTTTTTTATTGTTTTTACCTCAATGGCAAAGTGGGTAAAATCTTGCAGACAGGTCAAGGAATCCAAGCCATTTAATGTGTACATTAATGTGCAATTATAAAAAAATCCTTACTAAATCCTCATGAAGTTAAGCGTATACTTGAGACTTTTTTTTACACAATTTACAATTTTGTTGAGTACTTTTAACTACTTGGGTGATATATTTTTGATATATAGATTTTATTTGAGTAGCGATTTATTGTAGTCCTTCCACCTCTGGCCATGAGTATAAAAAGTCCACAAGATGTGTCCAATATAACACTGATTCCCAACCTTTTTTGTCAGGTGTACCCCCTGGACTTTACATGAGTACCCCCTCACTCGTTCATTCTTCACAAAAATATAAATAAATAAAATAAGACATTTTATACAAATTCTCCTGCATTTTTTCTTTTAAACTCAAGTTCAGGATAAAAATGAAAAACAATATTGTGCCTAACTTGACCTTATAAATATCAAATAAAAATATAACAATATAAACTCCAATTTGAGCATTTTTACTAATATGTTATGTTCAAAAGAAACTTAACAAAAAAATGTATAATCTAAAACTCAAAATTACGACAAAGAAAAATGTAAATGTTTTGAATAACTTATCTTTTAGTCTTTTAGTAGTCTTTAAGTTAATAAACTTAAAATATGTTACAAAATATGTTCAAATGCTATTCTTTAGCAGTTTCACCTCCTTTTCAGTCATGCATTTCAATAGTTTCGTATAAAATGATCACAAATATTTTCTAATCAACTTATGAAATAATTTCAAGTACCCCCTGCAAAGTGCTTGCATACCCCTAGGGGTCCCTTTATCCCTGGTTGGGAAACACTGCAGTATAACATTATAGAAACAACATCTTCATTTGTTTAATTTATTGTTGGGAGTGGTGAGCCTGTAGTGCACTGGTCAGCTTTTACATCAAGGCCAAGATTGTTGATGCGCATTACTTTAATTACTAAAAAGAGCCTTAATGTCAAACTCCTAATGCCAGATTAAAAAGCATTTGTGTGTAAAAGTTCTTGTAGTGATGGTGTGTGCAGGTTCTGTGTGTGACCCATGCTGTCAGCAGAGCCTCTTATCCCCAGAGAGGACGGCCCAGCGGTCATGTGATCACATTTACAAGGACGCAAACATACCCCTAATGACACTCTCAGGGCACTTCATGTAAATGCATCAACATGTGTGTGCCCCCCTCGAAGGTGAGCAGATGGAAGAGAAACATTGCAGTTCCCATGATGCTTTTCACCAACGTGTCAGAGTGTCCCGGAGGTCATGTCCTGCAAAACATGAGTGCGCATTATAAACAGGGACATGATTCAACCTGCAAGACTTATGTCGGGAAATTTAAAATTAATTTAAGCAAAGGTGTTTTAATTATTCAGGGATCTTCGGCACTGTTTGCACTGGACTCAAAATTGACCCAAAATACTGAAGACTTGTTCAGATCCGTGTTAACAGTTCTAAGCAAATGTAGAAACACATCTTTAAACTCAGCTAAGCAGTCAAGGGTGATTCTCAACTGGTGGGTCAGTAAACAAAAATTGGTTGTGGGGAGATTAATTATATTTAGGCTTAAAAATTGTTTTAATATAAAAATAAAAAATGGGGCTGTGTAAAAACTGGCACAATAAAATGGTTTGGGCTAAAATTGGTTCCCATAATGAAACCAGTTGAGAGCCACAGAGCTATAACAACAGATTGGAAGTCGTAGATTTAATGTTAAGGCTATTACAAAAAAAAAAAAAAAAAAAAAAATTCTAACATTGGCCACTCCTTTTAGTGTGAACAAAGCCTTAGTGTATTGAAGTCAACCACTGTCATTAAGTAAATTAGTCAGACTTAAATCCTTGGTGTTTTTGCAGATGCTATGGGACAGGCTCTCATTCAAACTGACTGTGCACTCAGCAAATCTTTAGGTATCCATTAGTGGCTTATTACACCGTCCAGTGAGGAACAATTTAGCTGGGACAGCTCTGCTGAGCAGCACACTGTGGAGTGCTTTCAGGGCAAATTGTGGGCACCACCCGCCGTCCTCCTCCCATATGCTGTACATCACTGTGACACTGGCTAATTAAGATGAAAAAGATGGTGGCAAGAGAGCAGCAGGGAGCAGACAGGACTTCGCTACCAAACTCAAGCTTTCTTGTTTGTCAGATTGAGATGACTGTGCCAGAGAAGAGGATAGCTAAAAGTGCTACAAGTTTAACTAGGAAATTAAAATGAATTGGTTTAAAGGTGTTAAATGTTCAAAATACAAGCCAACAAAATACACCTGGGTTATGGTCTCTTGATGGACACTTATTCTAAGTGCATCAATAATTATATCTTTATTGATGTGCTTGAAGATAATGGTTTAACACTAGTTCTCTTGTTGAAAACAGCTGAAGCAGCAATTGCTAATTCTGTCAATAATCTATGTAGCACAAAGCATTACCATAAAGTAATAATTTTACTGTCTGTGATGTTCTGCATTTTTGTATTACTGAAGTCAGTTCATTTGTCTTGTGAACACATCCAGATTTAGGAGCAGTTACATGTTTATTTTAATCCTGGAAAAATTCAATACTACTTAAATTTTAACTACTGTACTTCACAGGTGGAGATTCTTGATGCAAAGACAAGAGAGCAGCTTTGTTTTTTAGACAAGGTATGTATTTTGTATATACATATTACACAATAGATATTAATAGAAATAGACGGATGAGCCTTTCACTCAAGAACTGACTTCTTATGGAACAGGTGGACCCATATTCCACCATAGGAGATATCAAGAGCCTTATCCACAAATCATGTGAGTGTCTAAATCTGTAGCTGTAGTTGTATAACATTAAAAATACTCAATTTACTTGTTAACGCCATGTCCTCAAATGTCCTCTTCCTAACAGTGTCTTGTTATGGTCAGATAGTGCTTATTTTCAGAAATATTACCGGTTCATTTTTGCAGAGGCTGTAAGCGGATATCAGATCAGCTCAACTTTATTCCGTTGTGATCAATTATTATTGGGCCTCAGGCCTAAAATCTGAGCTCAAGGCCAGCTTTGTTCACTCTGTCTTGCATGTGTGTAATCCTTCCAGATCCTCACTGGTATCCAGCCAGACAGGCGCTAAAGCTCGACCCCAGTAGGTACACTATATAATAGTTTTACATGAACTACAAATGTATACTCAGAGCTTGTAGGATCTATTTCTGTAGTTCTCAAACTTCTTATAACAAGTACCACCTCTCTCCAAGTACAATTAATATACCCATAAGCCTATAACCGGACTAACCCAGGCCTAAACCAAGGAGTAAAGTAGGTGTTAACCCTGAAAATTGCATTTGTAAATAAACCAGATCTAAATCAAGTTTACCAGGACTAAACCAACCAGATCTAAACCAGATCTAAATCAAGTTTAGCAGGACTAAACCAACCAGATCTAAATCAGGTCTAAATGAGGACTAAACACGGAGGACTAAACCAGAATTTAATAGTGTCTAAATGAGAACTAAGCAGTGGTCTACATTTCATCACTGGATCAAGCTGTAAATTATCCTAAATGAGGACAACTAAAGACTGAGTACCACTAGATGAGGCCCACGGACCACCAGTTGTACCTGCACCACAGCTTGAGAACCACTGACCTAGGTTGTTGTTTAGTTGTGAGCATTATGAGGTCTCTTTGTACTAAAACACAAAGCAGTAGAGAACTGTATCTGGGACAGTTCACTGTGAGCGTGTTCTAAAAATGACACTTAATTAGTGGGTTACCATCTATTTATAAATATGTCCTGTGTCATTTAACAACTACTTCATAGAGTTCATAGATATACAGTGATATAATATGACAATATAAGTATGAAGGCAACTTATTTTAGCAATGCACATTCATATAGATTAAGTTTTTTATTTATGATTTTAGAGGGAAAATCACTAAGGGATGATGAAGTCTTACAAAGCCTTCCTGTCGGGACCACTGCCACAATCTACTTTAGAGATCTGGGTCCACAGTTAGGATGGACTATGGTAAGTACAAAGCAAACATATATAGCTTCAGGTTTTTAAAGTAACTGGAGTATGCTAACCTACCTCTACCTGGGAAAACTGAGCATGTGCGAACTCGAGTGACGCAGCAAAACAAACATGACTCTGCTGAAGTCTTCCCCTTATGCTCTCCACATACAGTACATTATCTTGCACTGGTGCTGTGACAGTGCACTAGTCTTAGGTGTTTATTTGGATATTCCTCTGTAGCTATAAATGTGTTAACTAAGCCATGTGTCACTAGCAACTTTCCCACAGCACTGAGGTCACTGCCATATGTGTCCTAAGCACCCACACCACACTCGACTCTCCTAAAAATCCAGGATACTATAATTAGCCATATATACAAGGAAATGAGAGTCCAGATTACTCCCAGAGTTCATGTAAAAATGTAGTCATATCCAAAATACTGTCATAACTGGGATAAGGCTCAATAACCGGGATACTCAAGTGCATGTAAATGCACTCAAATAGGGCTGCTCGATTATGGAAAAAATAATAATCACGATTAATTTAAACATAATTGAAATCACTATTATTCAAACAATTATTCATTAACTTAACAAAACAATGTAAAATATATATTTTTTTGCACACAAATAAAAAGTGCAAAATATTAAATAAACCAAGTTTGTTCTCTTTTGTAACCAAATGGTGTGAACTGTTATAACCTGTTATGAACATAGAACTAAAGCAATTATTTAACAAATAAAATTATTCCTCGTTTCAAGTCTAGTAAGTAGCCTATATTATTTAAATTCCAGGTACATGCATTATTATTATTATGTGTATTATTATTGTCATTAACGTAAATAAAAAATGCTGGTCCATCTTCTTAGCATGAAAACATTAGGTTTAGGGCAGCTGAACATAACTAGACTAATGCTTTAAAGGTTTTTTTGCCAGGAACACCAGCTGTTAACATGATCTGGCTTGAGTGTCCTAAACGCGGTTCGTAACTGCATTTGAAGCATGCGTTACCCTCTTTAACTGCAAGCATGCACACATACACTGTTATCAACACATACACACTGTTATCAGCCCTTTCTCTGTGTCTAAGCCCGACTTATGTACTCTGAGGCTGGGCAGACTTGCCGCTGAGACACCGCTAGGACCCTCGGTGCACAGACGCGCACATGCCCCGTCGATCTGACACGGTTTTCAACTGCTTTTAACCGTTACAATGTGCGTTTAAGCCCGCGGCACCGGGGCGCATTGAACGGGTTGACGGAGGCGGACACCAGTGCAGTCCCGTTTTATTTCTCTGCCTGTTGACCACTGGCTGTCCTCCGCGGCCACACCAGCCCTACACCATAACAATAAAAGCCAACTGTAAACAGATACGGGGCATGGTTTAGCCATGAACTGGAAAATTAGACAGCACCCACAGCGCTCAGGTGCGCACTGGCAGCTGATAAAGTCAAGCGCCTCGGGCTAAACTGTACATGCACAACTTGTGCACGTACAACCAGAGCCAAAATGCTAAGTAAACATAAAACCACAGCACTCACCGTGTTATTAGACAACCATCCTCTCCTGTCCAGTAGGGTAAAGAAATAGTTTCCACACCTTGTACACAGTGTGTCTTGACTCGACGTCTTCCTCTTCAAATCAAGAGTGCTCAGAAACAACAGACCTTGTCTTCTCTGCTAACTAAGCGGTCCTTCTGTTTTCTTTCTGCCATGTTTCTGCTAACAACTTTCTTCATGTAGCCTAGCTTGTAGCTATCAGAGCGCAGGCTTTGAGAGGGGAGGGGCAGAGCGAGAGTGCACAGTCAAAACACACTTCAAAGTTAGTATTATTAATCGTTTTTTCTCGATTACATAATTTTCGTAATCGTAGGGTGTAATAATCGAAATTGTAATCAAAATGTGATTAAATGCACAGCCCTACACTCAATTACTTAGTAAAAGTATCTAGTTACTTTCCACCTCAGCCTTGTCCATCTTTAATGCGAACAAAATTTCTAATTTTGTTAAAAGTTAAAACATGAACAGCAATTTTGTCTGCAAAAGTCCTAGTATTAGTAGACATGACTTGGTTACTGTGATTCTGACTGCACTACACACACATTATAAGATGAAGAAATTAGGGCTGCTACTAACATTTATTTTGATAATTGATTAATCTATCAATTATTGTTTCAATTAACTGATTAATCAGAGAGTGAAGCGTCTGGTTAAAGAGGTTAAAAACTTGCAGTGTTTCATAGTTCCTATTACAAATTGTGAAAATTCTACCAAATATTACTCAATTTCTACAAAATTTGAACCAGATGAAACTACAAGTATGGCACTAGAGGACGTTTGGATAGAGCATATACACACAGAAAGATATTTTTAATCAAAAACACAAAATGTACATTGTTACAGTTTTTGTTGCTTTACTAATCTGTCCTGGTAAAAAAAAATCCTCCTCTCTCAGCACATGGCATGTTTCAGAGTCAGAGATGAATACCTCAGCTAACGATTAAACAATTATTAAATTTATTTCAATAATCAATTATAATCAATGAATCCCGATTAGTTGTTGCAGCCCTAGAAGAAATAACTATTACTATGTATCGTAGTATAATTCTAAAATACAAAGAGTGCCTTAGTGGCTTGTATAACACATACCCACAAACCATTTGGGTCTAATTTTTCCTTTTACATCTAATAAACTGGATTACAGTTAAAATTATGTATTTTCTTTCAGGTTTTTCTAGTAGAGTACATCGGCCCCCTTCTCACCTACCTCCTCTTCTATTTCCGAGTCCCCTACATTTACTCACACAGCTATGCCTTTACCTCAAGCCCGCACCCTGTCGTCACGTAAGGCTCTCACCTTACCTCACATCTTAATATTCAATAATAACCTTTACATATCATTGACATTACCTCTGTCTTTGTGTCCAGATTGGCTTGTGCCTGCCACACGTTCCACTACATAAAGAGGTTGGTGGAGACTATCTTTGTGCATCGTTTCTCCCATGGGACAATGCCTCTCAGGACGATAGTCAGGGTGAGGACAGGGTGACCTTTCCACTTTGGTTACTTTTAGCTTGGGCCATGAGAGTTGCAGTGAGCAAAGGAAAGACATTAAGTGTTTGCCCATCTATCTTTTGTTTTTATCTTTCAGAATTGTGCCTATTACTGGGGTTTCTCAGCTTGGTTGGCCTACTACATTAACCATCCTCTGTATACACCTCCATGTAAGCCATCCTATGCATAAACAATGATAATTACAAGCATTTCTTGGCTCCTTTCTCTCACTTTTTCCTCTACTGATAGCATATGGAGACCTGCAAGTCAACTATGCATTAGCCGTATTCGTGGTATGTAAAATGTACACAATATTACTATGAAAATTGACTTACTGTATTATAGTAGGCGTTACATTTCTGCAGATGTGTGAACTTGGCAACTTCTCCATTCACTTGACTCTAAATAGCCTAAAATACGGTGAGTATAAAGCAATTGAATATAAGCAATATTGATAAACATGGTAACTGTATTATTTTCTCACTAAAATGCTGTCCCAAATCCAGGATCTCGAAGTAGAAAGTTCCCAGTGCCAACAAAAAATCCTTTCACGTGGCTTTACTTCTTTGTATCCTGTCCAAATTATACATATGAGGTACTTCAAAAACATCTTAAGCCTAGTATGCATCATAAAATATACTTTATTTATAATTCTCTCAAACACTCTATGTAGGTTGGGACTTGGATCGGCTTCTCCATTATGACCCAGTGTCTGCCAGGTTTGTTGTCTGAAACTAGTTTAAACTTATTATTATATAAACAGTTTCAGTCAGTCTATTTGATTGGTGGCTTCTTGTCTTGCAGTGGCCTTGTACACTTTGTTGGGCTTCATCCAGATGACCATTTGGGCCAAAGGGAAACACAAAGCCTACAGCAGAGAGTTTAAGGACTACCCCTCTCTTCGAATGGCCATTATTCCCTTAATTCTCTGACAGTGGTAGTAGTGCAAGTTATTTCATTGTGACTCAGTAGTCTTTGGTAGTTCAAGTCCTGAATTAAATTTGAAGTTTAGACCACTGCTTAGACTTGGTTAAGCCCTGGTTAATCCATATTTTATATATATCCCTTGATTTAGACCTGGATTAGTCCAGATTGAGGCTTATTTTAGTTCATTAAAATCATACCTGGAAGCCAAATATTTTCTGAGATGGTACTTGGTATGAAAAGTTTGAGAATTTTGTGTTCTTGGCTTCTGTGAGTGAACTTGTGGTTTTTCACATGAGGACTATGCAAATTTTGTACTCAAAAAATAGAAAGCAAGAAGCAATGTGCCAAGTACAGCAATAATCTTATAGCAATATAACGGTCCAGGAGACCCTTAAGGAGTTACTGGGACTCATATTGTTTTTGTTATATTTCAGCTTCTTGCAGACTGCTTTGGCATTTTAAGGATAAGTTACAAATGGCTTTTAATTATTCTGTTGGCATCCTTTTTGTACAAAAAAGTAAGCAGCCACAGGCAAAGTATAGCCAATGAGTAATTAAAGTCACCCAAGCCAACTTAGCAAATAGTGTTACTATATTTCAATCAGTAAGTTTTTAACTAAAGTAACTAAAAATGTCATTAAGTGCCTGTCATGCAAACTGATTAAAATATGAAGACCTATAATTAAGAGTGCACCATCTCTAACTTCTCAGGAGAATGCTTATTAAGATGCCATTTAACACTTAACTTGATGTATCTAAGATGTTTTTATATATAGTTATTGTTGATGAGGAGGCTTATACTGTATATGTAAAAGATCCCATTATGTTTACTAAGATTACCTTCTGTATCAGGTGTTGAATTAAATGTTTATTTAACAAAGTGATCACCTTTATCATAATATTATTTTTCTCTATATACAGTTGATACTGGTGACCTTACCAAAATCCATAAAGCGCTCAAACATGCTTTTGTGGCATAAAAACATTACATGACATTGTAGCAGCAGTAGGATTGCACTAGCATCAAACATTTTCATTTAAAAGGTGACGCTTCATTAATAACATTGCATCAATAAAGTGCTAAGACTGTATTTATCGAGTGCTTTGTCTAAAAAAGGCATAAAACAATCTTGCTTGGCATCTGAAGCAAAAAAAAAAAAACAGAACTTTGCAAGGTTTAGCATTTCATATTGACTTCCTGTTACAACCTGACATTGTGCTTTCTGACATATGATTGGTTAAGGGCATTGTCCTTGTCATACTAAATAAAAATACTAAAGCACTGTTTAGTCCACAAGGCCTACAAGGTGAGCAGAGTGTGGAGCATGACACAGGCACATTAATGCTCCACCCTTTCAAAGTAAAAGCCCACTAAACCAAATTCAAAAACTTCAATATTGCTGTTTAAATAATAGGCATCCTACCTTTTCTGGTTTTCCGTGATGCAGAAATTCAAATCAGTCTCACTATTTGGAGCATTTAGTATACTTGATAGGCACTATGTCGGGACTATACACTGAGCTTTGCACTTCATTTTTAGGTTGCTTTAAGGTTTGCCAATCAGCAGCTCTCCTGAAAAACTTTCATTTCTTTAGCCTCTTGATGGGGGAGGCAATAATAGTTCTCTGTGCGCCTGCAGCTTTTGGATGCAGCACTATATTTTCGTCTTCTCTTGACTGTTGCTTGGCAAAATTCACAAACACCTGAAAGCAAGAAAACATCTATCAATTTGGCATTCATTACACAAAGTTGTTTTTCTATTTTTCCACTGAGTTTGTACCTGGTCCAGAGTGGTCTGCGACACTGAATAGTCTTCTATGTTTAGCTTGTCCTTGTTAGCGAGCACCATTTGAAAGATCCTAGCCAGAGATGGAGAGGAGATTTTGTATTGCAGGGTGTTGTAGTGTTTTTCTCGTTGGATACAGCCAGGGAAAGTGCTCTCCATAAAGGCTTCTGCAGGGTTAAGGTCGGGGGCACATCCAGGCTTAGCTGCTCTGATCTTCATGGTCACCATATAGCCATCGCCAAACCTATTAGCACCAAATGAAATAAAAAAATGTGAATCTTTGGTAATATCACACTCCTAGATCTAGCATAACCTTCCTTTAGCTGTGAAAGGTTAGCGCTAATTCTTCACCCTATCCTGCACACTGGACCATTTCAATAGGATTTTATTTTAGAGTGCCCTACTTGTATTTGAGATGCTGAATTGTTCCCAAACATTTGAAGGATCCATTGACCATGATGGCTAAGCGGGTGCAGAGTGCTTCACATTCCTCCATGCTGTAAAATCAGAAAAGGAAAATAAACACAAAAATCTGCATTTATTTAAACTTGATTTAATCGCGTTAATTTCAATTGACGCATCGATTAATTTGATCACAACAAAAATATTACGACCAGACTGACAGAGGCAGCAACGCGCCGCGGGTCTTCCAGCGGGGCAGAAATGCACCGCGCGAGCGTAAAAGAACAACACATTTCCGTTTCCATCCATCAGGCGCGTTCGAAATGAGCCAGAAATGCGCAGTTTCGATCGGTGTCGATCTGTGCACAGTGCACGCTGGTTAGATTTGTGTCCGACTTGTTCCCGACTTGCTCTGATGCAACAAGTGCGACGGTCACCGAAAGCTCGTGAGATCCAAACGAGGCCAGCGTCTGAGCGGCCGCAGTTCATCAGGAGCAACTGCGGAGGCTGCACGGCTCAGTGCATGATGGGAAAACGCTCACCTGTCAGCGGTGAACGGACAGGGGATTGGATCTGACTTTAGTGCTGATCAGAAACGTAACGCACGACACTTCACTGCCCTCCTCTCCTCCTCCCCCGCCTCTTTTTGTAAGTACAGACTAAAGTTACAGTTTTGACCTAGATAAACTTTTTGCCCCGCTGCTCAGTGTGAAGTAGTATATTATTAGAAAGATTGTGCACAATATCTGCTGTTATAGAAGGCTTTTTAACTTTTATAATGTGTAAATTTAGACATAAAAGCTAAGAACCACTGCTGAATGTGCCTCATGTTGTGAGCTCCTGAGGAGCGCCTCATTAACGCACAGACTGTGGTCAAGCACGGGACAGAAAAGTTCTTAGCAAATCAGTTTAATGCATTTATTTTCAAAATCATATCCAACACACGCGAGAAGTGGATTTCGGGCGTGATGGTGCGTGATCTGAGCCACAAACTGTCCAACTTCACTAAAGGTGTATTTCCCCTCCTCTCATTGCGGCCGTGCACTCTCGTTCACAATCCAGGCGAGGCGCAGTTCATCTCGAACGAGCCTAATGCAACAAGTGAACGAGCTAAAGCAACATGAGTGACCATAAAGACACATTGCTAAATGGACAATTCTCCTTCAGATCGTCACCAGACAGCAATATAGACAAAACAAAAGTTATGTGCAGTCTATGCAAGGGTGAGTTCAATTACCACTGGAGTAACACAGTTCATAGTATTTACACTGTTGTGAACCACAACAATTGTTATTAATTGAATAATTAAACTTATTTTTGTTAAAGTTCTAAAAGAGATTACACATGCTTTTTAAGGTAAGTTTTGTGTATTTGTTGTTTGTACCTTATTTAGGCAAGCTTTGTCAATGAAGACAAGTTACATGTCTCAAAAAGACTATTCATTTATTTTCTTTGCAAATTTTGTTTGCATTGCACAAGTTTACAGTAAAGTGTGTGCAGTGCTGGGAGTAACGCGTTACAAAGTAACGAGTTACAGTAACGAGATTACAATTGTCAGTAACCCAGTGGGTAACGCATTACTTTTGAGTCCCCAGTAATAATATTACAGTTACTAACAAAATACCCAATTAGTTACTCGCGTTACAGTCACTACAGTCAGTTTCATTGAAAATGAAAATGCATTAAACAAATAGTGCCAGTACGTTTCCTACTTTATTTTCATCCGTTCCCTTCTCTGCTTCTCTTTATGCGCTGCACAGGAGCAGAGGCAGGTAAACTTACAGGGCAGTATTTGCTGTGTCAGGCTGCCCTGGTGCTGAAATGAATGCAGCTAAAAAAACTCTGCTTGAACGCCTGCATTAAGAAAGTCATAACAGAGCTGGTCAGGGCAACAGTGAGGCTATGGGCTTTAGAATTGGGTTCATTTAGGCCTTCCTGTTAGGAAGTAATCCAAAAGTAAAGTAACTAAGTTACTTTCACGAGTCAGTAACTAAGTAAAGTAATATATTACTTTTTAAAAGAGTAACTAGTAATCTGTAACTAGTTACTTTTTTTGAGTAACTAACCCAACACTGAGTATGTGAAGGTTAATTCAAAATAAAGTTTCTAAATTTACAATTTTGTGGTTGTACATGAATTCATAATGCGATTAATCACGATTAATAACTACCAGTAATTAATCGCGAATAATTTTTTTCAGATTTGCAATTAAATAGTTAATTTTTTAAAATTGATTTCCGGCCCTAATTTAAACACATTTTCTTTTTTTTTTATCTTGGGGTACCTGTGTGAGGTGAGGACTACTGCTCTTTTGTCCTGAATAACGCTCATTATGGAGTTCCACAGAAATCGTCGGGACAGAGGATCCATGCCTGTCGTGGGCTCGTCCTAAAAATAACAAACACCAAATACCATCAAATATAGCTTCATCAATGATATCTGTTTGTACTGGAGTATTGCTGTAGACCTCACCAGCAGCACCAGAGCAGGACAGCCGATCATAGCAATAGCTGTGGAGAGTTTCCTCCTGTTGCCTCCACTGTAGGTCCCAGCAGTGCAACCTGCATCCTCTGATAGACCCAGTTTTTGGATGGCCCATTCTGCTACCTGTGCATAAGATACAAGTAAGTAAGGAAAATACTTAATGAGTAGTGGATTTTGAGTTTGTCCAAATAAAAAATACAGTCAAATTACCAATCGATGACTATAAAAAATACTTTTCTATGTGGATTTTTGCCATGGAAGCAAATTTAGCCTGTAGTGTCTGTGTAGCCTCATAAAACATGTAATGCCTAATTTGATTGCAATGTATACTAATACATAAGCTATTATAAACAATATCATTACAAAAAGCTCAACTTCAGTATTTGCAATAACAATACAAGCTAATACAAATTGGACAGATATGATTTACTGGTTTCCACCCTACATTAAGTCTATGAAGGTACATTTTTATTGATTTTTTTTCTTTCTTTTTTTTTTATTTACAAATACAATAACTTTATTGTCCACGAATGTGGATATTTGCCTTCACTTTCACCATAAAATGCACTCAAATTACTCCAAAATTACACTCACACACACACCGTACAACATCTAAGACAACATAGTAGACTCTACATTTTATGTGCATCTTACATTGAATGCAAGGCATATTAAAAGGTACAAAGCATTAAATAAATAAATATAAATATGGCAGCACCCATGGCAATGACATCTCAAGTTAATTAATTCATTACGTTTAGATTTATAAAATAGCCAATGTAAAATTTTAATAATCAGGCCAGTACATGAATCAGAGCATCAAGGAGTGCTACCCTAAGCCAGATTATATACATATTTTTATGCATATATTTAGCCACTCTAAAGCTTTTTATTTATATTTAGCATTTTTTTTTATTAATTTTGTTTAGTTATAATATTAGTGTAAACATGTTCCAGTTAACACCTCATTATATACATTGAAATATGTATAAGTCATTTATATAAATATACTGTATATGTAGCATCAGTAGTATGTAGATTATTTTTATCAGGAAAAAAGTTGTATAGTACAGTTTTAAACTATGCAGGACAAAATTAGACTATGGTGGGGTGCCGTACACTTCTGAATTAATGGGAAACATTGCTGATGTTTAATTCAAATTTTTATAAAAACACTACACTCACCCTGCTGATCTCATACTCTGGGACTCCTCGGAGGCGGGCGTACAGGTGGAGATGCTCCCTGCCTGTTAGCAGTTCATCTATGGCATCAAACTGTGGACAGTAGCCCATGTTCTGGTGAACGTCCAGGATGTTGGTCAATATGCTGCAAAGACATCACAACTGCTTCATTAAGCACCATCAAAAGAGGCTAATATGACTTTAAAATGCTTTATATATATATATATATATATATCAACAACAGATAACTGTCAACCAACTCAACCACTAACCTGTAGCCAGCAACTGATGCGTCTCCAGTGGTAACATCAATGTCTCCAGTCAGCATCTTAAATGTGGTGGTCTTCCCTGCTCCGTTCACCCCCAGCAGACCAAAGCACTGCCCATGATCAAAGGTGACAGCTTAGGAATGTATTTTTGTTTCCTCTAAAGTACAATATTTATATCTGACTTTGAATATCCTTACCTCTCCAGGCGAAACTCCAACACAAATTTTGTCGACAGCGGGGATGATTTTTCCTGTGTAGGTCTAAAACATGTGAAAAGGAAATAGAAAGAGAGAAAATTTGCAAAATACAATGAGAAGGATTTTTACAAGCATATATTTGAAATAAAAATAAAGTCTTACCTTGGACAGGTCTCGTACACGTAAAATGTCATTTGTTTTTCCACTTTTGTAAATTCGCTGCCTCTCTTCAGCCACGTCTACATCTTCATCCACAATATGAGTTCTTGAGCAATCAGATAGCCTACAAATACCAGCATTTATACCATTATATAACATTAAAAGCATAAAAACAGACAGAGAGAATAAGATTTTTTTAATTGGTAGCTAGTAGTAAAGCATTATACCACATGCATTAATGTATACTCCAAGTGACAGCTTTGGTGGCATGAAAAATAAGGTTCATTTGGTAAGAAACTAACCACAATAAACTTACCAGTGATCCAAGAAGAAGCGATATTGTATCAACATATTTATGAAGAAGTAGATGAAACCTTCAGCAGCCATACAAAACAGGTTCTTGCCAATGTAGTGCCAGCTGTAAGGGTCTGGACTGTGGTCTTCACCTAAAAACAAAATATATATATAACAAACTGAACAGTTATGTACAATAACTGTGCTTGTCCAAATGATTTAAGGACAGATATGGGAAACCATGATAGCAGTCTGCTGGCAAATATTTGGTAAAACATAATTCTGGTATTTAACTTATTAGTTATTAGCTGGGTATGTTGTAAGGGTTGTACTTTTGAATGTGTTTAAAAATTACCAAAGCGAGCAAAAACGTCAGTCACAGCCTGGTTCACAGCCATGTCAATGAGACCGCGGCCCAGACAGTAATGTGGGAAGACAAGCAGCAGGGCCTTCAATACCTGGTTCAACTTGTATAATGCCTAAACAAAGGAAGCAAAAAAATCAATGTGAAAAAAAGAGGAAATGAAATGACTGAATGGAAATTTATGATTGTAGTAATTAAAAAAAAACAGGTCTGTCTTACTGAGCTGCTCTCAAAAAGGTCCAGGATAAAGGTAATGGCACTGCTGTTGATGCCAATAAATAGGTTTATACAGGACAGGGAGACGTAAGCTGTGCTCGGGACACTGAATAAATAGGACAAGGGGTACATCATGGGTGTCACTGACCACCTGGAAAAAGAAAGACTTAATTCAGATTGAATATAGGCCATACTTGGCACACAGCGTGTTGAGAACAGTGTTTTAAATCATCAAAAGCTCATAAAATGCATGTCTCGTAGCTGAGTGTAGGTTGCTTGCTATGGCAGGTGACACTAAAATTAGCCCTGACTTGGATTATGGAGCACTGCTTTGTACCATCACACAGGGTACAAAAATGCACAAGTGATATAGTAATATAGAAATAAGATATCAACTAATGTTGGAATAAGAGTATTCTTTCCTCTTGAACACACATATAGTTCCCCAAAACTATGTGGAAGTGAATGCATCTGAAAGCCTCAGCCTTAAAGGTTTCTGTTAAAATGGGGCAAAATGAATAAATAGAAAGCTCCCAACCACTATTGGCTCTGACAGGGAGATAGTTATAATTTCAAACTCTGAAAACACAGAAATGATTAAACAATTTGGAGAAAGAGTCACATGTCTTTTAAAAACAAACCTTGTACAGATAACCTTCATGTTTAACCTAATTTACTATCCCAACTCTGAATTAACCTGAATTTGACTTAACTCACTTACATGCATTAACAAAACAACTGTAGACCTTACAACACTTGAGTACTTACCCATAAAGCATAAGAAGAGCAATCAGTGGTTGTAGATTTGTAGGTGATGTGTAGCACTTCTTATCAAAAAATTTGAATATTTCCACCACCATCACCACACTGACAGAGTAATTCAACTAGAGAAATACCACACAGTCGTTTGTAAACTTGGCTTGGCATTTATAGAAACACTAAAGGTAACAGAGTCATTGTACCATGTCCCACAGGAAGTTGGCCATCCAGTAAACCAACGGACTGACACCGCTGACAAACTGCAGGTGCTTGGCCTGCGTGACCCGCTCCTGGATAAGGTAGAGGACGAAGCTCGCCGGCACAAAGGACATGGCAAAGATGACACAGATGGCAACCACCGCATCAACTGAAGTAGTCAGGCTGTAGGGAGGACAGAGGTACGGCTCAACAAATATCTAAAATTATACAGTCCCACTGTGAAAAGAGACCAAGCAGGCAGGGTATTGTTCACTCACACAGTGATTTCAGAAAGCTGTTCTTTGGTGAGGTTTAGAGGATGGTTGATGGCTGTAATCCCATATTCAGCTAAGACAGAGTTTTTAGGCAGGTTTACTCTGAGAATGGCATTGTTAGCCACATTCAGGAAGGATACCATGGAGTGCCAGCCCTTATTGTTGTACCACACCTGCACAAAGATAGCATATAATAACCAGTCATAGACCATTTTAAGCTAAACTGCTATTAAAGAACATATTTTTAAGCAATGATTAAGATGCTTGCCTTAACATTGTTTGAAGTCTCCATATACTTGAGAAACATCCCTATGTCTTTCAGAGATTGTTTAGAGTATTGGCCCTGCAAAACAATTGAACAATAAGTCAATGTTCATTAAACAGAATGTAATACATAACAATAAAAATGTGCACATATAGTATTATGGCTTTTCAAATCATACCCCAGTTACATTTAGTAGTTGTCCCAGTTGAGAAGCCAAATCCTGAATGCTTTTTGGCTCCACTTCTAAAACAGGAAGTTGTCCACCCACTGATATCCCTCCATACCTGGACAGTTAAATAATGCCAAGTTAATGAACCAAAAAATGTACTATATTAAAACTGTAATGCTGCTTTAAAAAACACTTACCTCTGTTCATTCACCCAATATTTGCTCTTTAAGCTGGAAAAATATCACATGCTTTTAGTTGGTATTGGAACTACTTTGCATTTTACCTAAATTTTGCCACACTTAATGAAAACTGAAAAAACTGAAAACTGAATTAAATGGCATGTACAAATTATGTATAAATTTGTTTTCATTTAGTAATCCATAGTACCTGGTTCTGATGAGGCTGGGGTAGGTCTTCACCAGGAAGTCTGAGATGTTCCTGCCAGTTAAATCCATGAGAACATCTCCTGTTGACTGAATCCTCTGAAGCACAACACAATAGTTGGTATTTTAGATGAAAAACATGACATGTGTTCCTGTTTGGGAGTTCAAGCCCAACCTGTGGAGGTGGTAGGCCCCCTGCTCCCTCAGGACACACCGGGAGCATGGTGAGTTTTTTGGATGTGCTGCACTGACAGTCTGGAGATGGTCTGAGAGAGTCCCACTCCGGACCATCCAGCATTTCTATAAGGGCAGGGTTTACCAAGGGCATCTCCCACTCAGTTGTGATGTTGTTACATGGAAAATCTCTATTGGCAAAAACATAATTAATTAATGTAGTGACACATATAAAATTTATATTGCCGACTGCTACAGAACATGCAAAATATACTCACTCAAGTGGTTCATCCACCATGCATCGAGTCCCAAAGCCAGGTTTGTCAAGTAGCACTTCACTCAAGTATCTCATCTTACCATCTGTTGGGCGCTCATTACTGAAACCAACAAATCAATCTTTCAGGACCCAATTTATATTTTATTTTATGAAGTAATAAGTACTTTTCCTACTGATTTAACGACCTGAAAAAGGTGTACTGTCTTCCGTACATCCAGGGACTAAGTGTGAGGCTGGGATATTCTCCAAAAGGTGGGATTATCAAAGTGAAAGTCAAAGCCAGGAAGACAAAACTAGCTGGCAGAACAATCTAGAAAGAGACAGTGTCATTTGAACTGTTGAACAAGACAAAGGACACGTCTTGTATGTCCTAAAATGCATTATGCATAAAAAACTTTCTTCATTACCTGGGCAAAAAAGTCTTTGTAGGACCTCATGGCATGGTGGAGTCGTTTGATGAGCAGAGCAAAGAACTGTTTGATGATCAGACACAAGCCTCTGACCTGATAAGAGCCTCTGCCTCCGTTTCCTTCTGGGATCCCACATGGGCCCTGGCCGTTGCTGTGCAAAGCCCCATCCTTCTCTGGAATAGTAAGTGAATCAAGCAAATATTAGACTAACTTCAATGTAAAACTTCAATGGATAGCACATAAAGCCAGCAAACCAATGAGTCTTGCTCTCAAACAGACATTCAGAGCTATCCAGGCATACTATGAATACTTTTCTATTAAACGTACAAGACTCAGCATTAAATGTAAACCCCTGCTACACAGTTTTGGAGCTTTAAAGCCTTTTCATGGCAGTAGAAATCTGGAAAGTGTGGTAGGTACCCAAACTGACTGTTTGATGTGTAACGTCTGCTGGCAGTATTTACAACACAAAATTTGCAATAGTAACAGCTATAGTTAATACCATATATAGAACAGTATAATATGAGCAACATAGTGAAAAGTAATGTACAAAGTTTATAATGTGTTAACAGTGACAAGCAAATAATAAAAAACTCTTACTAACATGCACATTAACAAAATGTCTACTCTTATGGCTCCATGAAGTGTCAGGATATGGGTTATGGACATATGGAAAAAGACTTAAATCTGCAGATAAATACATAAACAAACAACTACTAAATTATTAGCCTTTGAAGCAATGTAACAGGCAGTGGCATAATAGCAAGCATAAGTGCATGTAGTCTTTTGTTTGCCTTCTACTGTATGATGTAAAAAGTAAGTAAGTCTGTTGTAAAAAGTAAACCCTATGTAGACTAGCAAATAGCAAATAAATATATCTCTGCAACTATGTATTTTTCTCTGCAAAGCAACTCCTTAAAGCAGTTAGCTTTGTGCCACCTTCACCTTGTGGTAGTTCGACCTCTACTGCCACTCTGTTGAACCCACATAGACTAGCTCGAGAAATCTCCTGCAATGATTTCTTATCTGGGAGTTGGAGGGTGACATAAAAAGGTTATCAATCAAATTACAAAAGGTAGATAAGACATCACAACTTAAAAGAGATACAAAATGTGTGTTTCTTTTTTTACCTTGTACGCATTTCCTGTTGGTTGCCTTCCCATCAGCAGTGACTTTTAGGAAAACCTAGTAGAAGAAAACACATTACTTTTCTGTCAGGACAAGAGATTAACAGATGCTCCCATTAATCAAAACAGCGGAGCAGCCTTACGAAACAGAACCTAATTGCTGAAAAGGTGAATGCCAGCCAATGACTTTATGACAGATTGCCTCAGTTAATCTCTTGTTTTTCTTGTGCCTGTGCCTTCAAATATTTGTTTAGCAATGAAAATGAAATATCATGCCTACTTGTGTATTTACAGGCAGTTAGCAGCAGTGTGATTTATTGCCTCATTTTATAAAATCCAGGGGCCATAACACTAACTGTAAGTGTAGCCAAGTTTATTGATGAGTCACAGTCCACCCACCTCCTCCAGCGATGTGTCGGACACACCAAAACTGCTGAGCCCGATGTCCGTCAGGGTTTCCTCCAGCTCCCTGAACAGGCTGGCGTAAGCTCTGGGCTGGAAGTCACGGTTTGGGAGCAAGTAAGTCACTTCTTGACCAATGGCTTCAATAAGACGAGCCTGTGGGACGTGATGATGGACCAGAGCGGTGATCCTTTCTATGTTACCTAAGGGTAAGACCAATTTACAGGTTTTCAGTATTAATAAAAATGTGAGGAAAATATGATCGGAATTCACTATAAGAATTTCACACACACTATAAATCCTAAGCTAAGTTTTAGTATAGGATTAGAATTTAGGATTTAGCTTATGTAAATCAAAGAAAAAATATAAACTGTATTAATACAGCATGTATAAACTTTTAATTAATTCATTCATTCATCTTCTTCCGCTTTTTCTCGTTAGGGGTCGCAGGTATTGGAGCCTTAATATAGGGGGTACATATGAAATTGGACATTGCACATCAACAAATGTAGCTACAGACTTGCAAATAACACCAAATGAAAGGTGAGGGTTTTCTCTTTCAGTAGTATGTTCATAGGTTTGATGTATCTTTATTATTTATTGAGACAGATCCGGGCCTTTAGGGGTTTTTCTCAGGTGAGTGACCCTATGGCTTGGCGGAGGTCTGCGCTCTCCTAGTGCTTCTAGTTCTCACCGAATTCACTGTGCTATTCGCTTGCATTTTCTATACAGGCAGTGGCAAGGAAAGGTTATTATGTTTCACAGTATAACTAATCCATATTAATTACAGCTTATCACACAGATATGCCTTAGTCACAGCCTCACCATCCATCTGTCGCTCTGGGGCTGCACTCTCCTCCTGCGTCGCTTTAAACTTGGAACATTTTGAGCATTTACAGGAGCAATCCTCTGTGCAATCGCAGTTTGACTGCAAAAAAACAACAATTTCATAGTCGCATTAGGGCTCTGTAGTGATAAGTTACTGCTATCACAATACTAATAATGTACATGTCCAAACCATCTCAATCTGGCCTCTCTGACTTTATCTCCGAAACATCTAGCATGAGCTGTCCCTCTGATGAACTCTTTCCGGATCCAGTTCATCCTTGTTTCTCCCAATTAGAATCTCATCATCTTAAGCTTGGCTACCTTGGCTTTGCCTTCTGTCTAATCCTTAATGCCCCTTTTTCTAAACCATACAACATAGCAGAAATTTTATGGAACCAAATTTACCAAAATATGGTATTTTGTATACTAGAAACAGACAACTTACTCACTGGGTACATTCAAATATTGCATAAAGTTAACACAATAGTCAATGTAACTGGTTTTCATGAATCTGTCAAGCCCTATTTTGCATGTAAAAAAAAAAAAAAAGACATTATACTCCTGGAGATATTCTTGCAAAGAACTGTACACAAATAAGACTATACCTTGGGAGGATCATGCTTCATTTGTCGCACCAAAGTGAGGTAGAAGCCAGCACCAAAGCAGTTCTTTAAAAAAATCGGTGAACCACAGCAGTAGAGACGACCCTGAGAGATAATGGCCACTCGGTCACTCAACAGGTCGGCCTCGTCCATGTGGTGGGTGGACATGATCACTGTTCGGCCTGTCAAGCAACAAAAAGAGGAACAAATATGGAAATATAGAAATGTTGTATTGTAAAACACATATAAGATTTACAGAAAATGTTTGTTTGGCCAGTTTCACCAAACTATCCTGTTTTTTGTAAGTCAGACATGTGGTATAAATGTGGTAAATCCATAATATACTGTTCATAATAGTCAAAACAAAGATCTCACTAACAATTTAAAAGCATGTGTTAAAAAGTGGAATCTAACATGGACTTAGTTATGTGTATTAGGGAAAGCATGGCTATACATTAAAGTTACATGGCAGCCAATGGCCAGCAGGTGGCAATGTTACCTGCGCGATATTTGAGCAGCAGGTCCCAAATGGAGCGTCTGGAGTAAGGATCAACCCCTGACGTGGGCTCATCCAAAATCACAACTTTAGCTCCTCCAACAAAGGCAAGGGCCACTGACAGCTTTCTCTGCATTCCTCCTAAATAACAACAGAGTAATATGTAACTGAATATACATTTAAGAACAAAAATACAACAACAACAGCACTCACCTGAGAGGTTCTGGGTTAGTTCATCTCTCTTATGGGGCAAACCCAGGTCCTGCAGCATGTTCTCCACCTCCTCTCCTGCTTCTGCTATCGGACGGCCTTTTAACAGTGAGTAAAAGAGGATATGCTCCGCTACAGTCATGCTGAGGGCCAAAATAGAGAGAAAAATTGGTTATTACATTACAGTGGTTTAATGTGTGTACCATCATCTTTAACACCACGTCACTTTTCAGAATTTGAACTCGCTTAAGGGCTTTGCTAATAAAAGCAACACTATACCTGTATATCAGACCTGCAGAGAGCTGCCAATTTATGCATTCCCACAATATACAGGTACCATGCATGTATTCATTCTCTTTATTTTTTTGTTGAGGCTTAATAGTTTCATAATTTTAAGGCTACAGCAAAAAAATGCAGTGTTGCTTTAGGTTGTTAACAAAATGGTGGATCAAATACACCTCATCCAGCCTAAACAGCATCTTGTATATAAACCACAGTAATCTTGGCTTTTAGTGACTGACAAGCACAAGAGATAACAATGGCTTCTTGCATAAATGAGCAGAATAGGCAGACCAGCCAATAAAATGCCATGAAGCATGGAGAAAAGGACCTTTAGGATTAAGTATTATGTTTATTTTAAGTAATATATACTACATGGGCAAGGTGCATTTTACTTCTCATTGGTTTATATATTGTATATAGTAGCAGCATAAGACATTGATTTTTTACTTTGAAACACTTGCAACACTACAGTTTCAAATCAAATCTGCATGTATTTTCTTATGTTTTAAACTATGTTTGTTGGGAGTTGGAGTACATACTACTGAAAAAGGATGTTGTGCTGGGGGCACATTCCCAGAGACAGGCGGATTGTGTCCATGTCCGTGCAGATGTCCTTGCCATAAATGGTGGCTGTTCCTGAAGTTGGAGGGAACATACCGGTCAAAATAGACCTGGGAGACGAAGCCGGCATGAGAGAGGGAGTCACATAGAGATAAACAAAAAGAAGAAATACAGCAATCAGGGGAATGTGATATGATAACTTCTGGGCTATTTTAGGCTTATAGGACATACATGGTGGTAGTCTTCCCAGCTCCATTGTGGCCCAGGAACGCAGTTATCTGGCCCTCATAAAAGTTGATGCTCAGGCCATCCACTGCAGGTCTGTAACTACTGCCAAAGACTTTAAACAAATTCTGGATGCAAACACCCTTTTCCAAATCTGCTGGCTCTGCTTCAAAATACTGTTCACCTGCACACAGAAAAACAAATACATATACATAATAATACATAAGTAATTAAAGATAATGTCTTGGCCTTCATATGTATACTTCTTTGTATCCTACACGCGGAAGTGGCTAGTAACATTATGATATCAGAAGACTGGAATGTGACACAGTGTAAAGAAGCCACCACATATTAACCAGGCAGGGACATGAGAAACCGCTAATGTGTGTGCTCACATTTACCACAAAGTGCAAAGACATACAAGGCCATTAGACTTCAACAAAGGTACAAACAGAAATCTATCCATCTGCATATCGTGTTTTTCCCTGTTCTGTTTGCCTTTACCTTGGGTCTCTGGGCCCTGCCTCTCACGCTGGTGTTCACATGAAGTAGTCTCCTCCAAGGTCTTAGCTTTCTCGGGCTGTTTATCAAGGATTTCACCATCTTTTGTCTGCAGCTCCTTGTTTGCACCATTATCAAAGCTATGTTTCTTTATCTCCAGTTTGTCTGAAAATATCAGATTAAAGATGAATTACTACATACAGTATATAGAGGAAGGTTATAATGTGTTAATGATATAAAATGCATTAGAATTGAAGTAGAACTATACATATATCAGGCATAACATTATGACCACTGACAGGTGAAGTGGCACCTGTTAGTGGGTGGGATATATTAGGCAGCAAATGAAAATTTTGTCCTCAAAGTTCATGGGATTTGAAGGAAAGGATTTGAGCGAGTTTGATAAGGGCCAAATTGTCGTGGCTAGACGACTGGGTTAGAGCATCTCCAAAACTGCAGTGGGGGTCTGGGGTCAGTATCTATAAAAAGTGGTCCAAGAAAGGAACAGTGATGAACCATTGACAGGGGAGCACATGGGGAGTTAAAGCAGGTCTGGAATGATCCAATTCAACACACAATCTACTGCAGCTCAAATTGTTAATGCTGGTTCTGATAAAGAAGTGTCAGAATACACAGAGTATTGCAGTTTGTTGTGTATGGAGCTGCATATTAAACAGGTGGTCATAACACACAGGTCACTGATTTTACCTGAAGCTGGAGCCACAGAATTTAACCAATAATGAGGACGCAGTGGAAAGTAAAATGGTTGGCCAATACCATACTGTCCTATAAAACAATGTTATGACAATTATACATGAATAAAATATGTAATACAAACAGTCTTCAAAATAACATTTACACTACACAGTGGCTGCTTATCTGTCTGAAGTTGACTGACCTGGGAAGACAGTGTCCAGGTACCAGGCCAGCACCCCATAAAGCACAGAGTCCACTGCCATCATACAGATGGAGTTGAGGAAGGAGAACTCGTCCCCCTCCAGAGGACTGGTCTGAATATTGTCCCACTGGAGACCAAGCCCCTGCTCCTCGTACCGGGACAGGTACTCTGTCCCAAAGCCAAATGCAACTTGGGACAACAGACTCTGAACAAAAGAGAAGGTACGTTAAGAGACAATGCCTTAAGAAACTACAGTATCTATTAAGTAAAAATGAATGATAGTACAATATTCTACATTCCCAAGGTTTCTCCTTTGTTCCCATAGCTGTTTTTTCCACTTATCCCGAGGGAGAATCTAAGGACAGGAGATGCTGTCTACAGTCTGTTTATCTGTTTGTCTAATTTTGTCTGTGAAGCCCTTAGAGGCAGCTGTTGGCTAGATAAAAAGTCTTGTTCTGTATATATCATCACCATTGTTTTCTGGAGGCTGTTGCTTTGTAAACTAAAAAACTATTGCTTTCATTGAAAGGGGATATAATGCAATAAGTATTTTCAATTGGTCTGGGGGATTTTACTTTGTATCCACCATGTTTTACAATCATAATATTAATTATGGCAATAAAATCATGCTTCATAAACTCTAAGTTCAGTTCTCAGCCCTGATGTCAGTTTGTGTTATCTAAATCATGTGTAGCTTCTAACTATCCAATTTAAAACACATGTTTAAAACACATTCATGTAATTGAAGCTGTATACTTTTTTATAAAACTTTTTATATATTGTTCCTTGTTAAAATATCATGAGAAATGCTGAAAGTAAAAAATACCCACTAAAAGTAATTTCATGTCTTTGGTGATACGTTCTTGCCAAGCAAAGCAGAAGATGTGTGGGAGGTACAGGGTAAAGTAAATGATGCCACAGCAGGCTGCAGCCAGGTTGGCCTGGTTGAAGAAAACACTGAGGAGGAAACACTGCATGATGGTAGCCGTGGTGAAGGTGAGCAGAAAGAGGAAGAGGATGATGGGATTGCTGTAGTTCAACACCCTTCCTCCCTGTGAACACGAAGCAAAGGCATGATAGTACCCTAATAAACCACTAGAGGGCACGATTACCTCCGATAATCACTTGGTTATAATGGCTTAGATGCTGCTGTTGTCTTTCACAAGTTGTTAATCATTGACACGGCCATTACTGAAATCTCATTCACAGTATAACGATGAAGTCATGCTATTCCCACTCCATTCACTGATGATTTATTTGCATGCAAATAGGTGAGATAACCACTGTAGTAAAAGATTTATAAATGTTCTCACTTGCAGCAGGAAATCAATTATACTATAATAATTAGTGCATATACAGTGGATGAGTAACTGTGGTGCTTAGAAATTACTGTTGCATAAGCTTTCATACATTGTGTTATTTCATCAAATTGTTTAATTTCCCCCAAAAAATGGTCCTCACCATGATAATTGCAGTGAGTAAAGCAGTGCTTGCACCCATCATGAGGAAGCTGTCTATGAACCATGTGGACCAGATGACACTGTTTGTGACCCCCATGGCCTTGAGGGTCTCTTTCAGCCGGAGCTCCTTCTCCAAAACAATACTTTTAACTATCATCGACACAGAGTACACCCAGGCCAGAACCATGAATATGGGGAAACAGCGATTTAATGTCATCATAAACCTGAACAGAAAAACAGGATGGTTAAAAATATTGTAATAAATATTTCCTGAATTTCCTTTGAGATCAATAAAGTATCTATCTAATCTAATCTAGGGAGGCAGGATATAGAAAAAACAAAATCAAAACTTAACACAGACCTTAACTTAACCAGGAATAAAACAAGGCTAAATTGTGACTAAATTAAGAAAATTACCACTCAAACTGAACTTTTTAGACATTCTTACTGAGTCACAACACATTTTCATTTAAGGCTATGGTAGGAAAATGATTCTTCAGTGAAAATCTCTGTCAGATGGAAGACCATGGCAATATTGTTATATATTTACATTCTTGTGATACAGATATTGCATTTGCTCATATTGTAACAACAATAATTTCAATATATTATTTATATAATATATTGTGCAGCCCTAATATAATCTAACCTAATCTAGATAGTGTCACTGATGTTAACATGAGATTATTACAGTTAGAGTAATGCTTTGTAAATAATAAATTATGTGGTTACTAATCCTTAACTAATGCTTAACAGTGTGCAATATTTTAAAGTGGCCTATTTTTATGGTTTCACTATTCAGTATTCAGTCAAAGGTTGCAACAATAAAAGCTTTGTGTGTGAATTTCCACTTACAGGTCATCTACATAACAAGGGTAAGGCATCTGCTGGAGGTAAACACCCATTGGCCACTCCTTTCCTGTGTGAGTCTTGATAATCCCATGCTCTATTATGTCCTGGAGGTAAGCAAAACCACCCCAAACATAGCGTAGGTCATCCATAGGATCAGCCCTGGGGCCGGGGTCCCAGTACCTGCAATGTATATCCAATCATTTGAACAGTTAACAGTAGTAACATGAGTGATTTCCTTATTTTTGATAATAGAGAAAGTGTATTTCCCTTTATGTAAAAGCAGTAATGGTCTGCTGTCTGATTGAATGTACTGAAAAACACAGGATACACACCACTTCTAATACCTAAATTTTGACTCGTACCTGTCTTTTATCTTATTGGTGCGCTCCACAGAATCAATATCCATCCGTATCTTGAACATAACGTGAGGTGGGACATTCATGGTCCAAGAATACATGTTTGTGAAGACGAGACCAGCCCAGAACTTGCCTTCCTCTAACAAGTCCAGGGCTCTGTGAGTGACTGTGTCTTCATCCGGCAGAGCAACAAATTTATCGAGCAACAAACACTGAAACAAAAAAGAACCAAGAGAGTTTTGGACATGCACAGTACAGTAAGTTCCTATTGTGATACTTTTTAAAATAGTCTTCAAGTCCTTATTAGCCTTCTTAATTACACCAATAGAAAAAGTGTAACTCCATCATAGAATTGAATAATTATCAAGGATTTAAATAGATGTTAAGCTTGTATTGGCAGGAATTTATCATCAATAACAAGTTTTCAACTTTGCATAGTTCTGCTTTTTTTTAAATAAATGAGACTGTCATTGGCCACTTGGTTTGTAAACACTGAAATAAAGGCTATCAATAACACAGACAAAGTCTCTTTTATATGTAAGCTTCCAAAGTTGGGGCTTTTCCAAACTCTATACTGTATAATGTAAGTGCCCTAAAAATCCTATTCACAACACCTCACAAAATCTGAAATGTGTCCAAACTGCATGAGCAATTACAGAAAAAAAAGATCTTTTACATTCCTGCGGGCCCTGTGTGTGGTGGCCCACAGTCATTGTTGCTGCTCCATAGAGGACGGTGGATGGAATGACAGCTGTATCTAATCGGACCCAATCGTTCCCACTCTCCTTGTCACACTCAAGTGCTGTAAAGCTTCAACTTGGACAAAAAACCAAAAGCACCAACCATCCGCCCATCAATGCCCCCAGGTGCCCCTCGGGTCACCCCCCTGTGCGATAGGCCTCTCATCCCGATTAGCAAGCCCAGGGAGAGGGCCCGATTTTAACATTGTTTCAAATGCACTTAGCCACTTATGCTCAGAAGTCTTTCAGAAGGCTGAAAAAGTTCATGATTTTTTGTTTTTTTACTAACCACTCAATCAGCAATTAACAAAAGACATATAACAACCAGTTATAGGTGCGTTGGCACTTGCCCACTTGCATAGATTTTTATGAATATTTTGGTAAGACGACAAATTACTGTCTTTTGCTAAATGTTCACATCACATTAAGAGCTGTTTTGTGCACACAGGAGTTACACAACAACCGTATTGAAACCCTTAAAGAGGGGGATTATTTCTTGAATAGGCCTGCCCTTGAACTTGGCATTTTAGGTGAAATGTGCAAAATAGACTGCATTCCTCAGTGTCCAACATCACAAAAGATGCAGAAATGTCCAAACAATGATTTTTTACACCTTATTAAGTCTCGGGGCATCCTTTGAATTCTCAGGTTGGTTCTTGTTTGATGGTACATCTTTTGAAAAACTTAACACACCTGAACCATTATATAAAGAGATTCCTGCAGACTAAATGCAATCATTTCACTGTCAGAGTCTATAAACTTACATCCCCATACTGGTTGAGCATCCGAATAACCCTATCAATGAGGATAAAAACATCCCGCCAATCAAAATCCGGCACACCGTCCGGCCGATCCTCTGGTGGGCCATTATGCAAGAAGTTGAGGATGTGTTGGGAGGAAAATGGAGCATCCGCGAAACTCCTATCAATGAAATCCATCACTGAAGGATTGCACATGGTGTCCTGAAAAATAAATGATTTTTTTTTTTTTTTCCAGGTAAATACAGTATGTTACCAACTTCAACTAGTAAGAAAAAGATACTGAAAATTCTGCTTTTTAAATATATGTTTTTACCCCTCTAAATATATGATATACAGTAGAGAAATCACAGTAAAATCTGCCTTCAAGTAAACATATTTTTGGTTTAAAAATTACATAGGTATCCTACAAAACATAGTATTTATGGCTATTATTAGGGCTACTTAGTAGCATTTTACTTTTTATTGATTGCACAAATAAGTAAAACATCAGTAATATCAGAAATAAAATCTATGTCTATTTACAAACTTGAAAAGAGCACAGGGTGGATAATTGAATCCAATGAATAGTGATGTGAATAAAAAAGTGATGTGATGTGTGTGAAGTGTTAGAAATACAATTAATTAAGTAATAAATTCAAATTTTATTTTTCTACAATATACAATAGGAAACTATTACTTTCAAAATTGCTGTTACTAGTTGCATGGTCACTTCTTCAAAAAACAAAAAGAAAAAAAAAAGAGTGTAAAAGTGTAAAATGTCAAATAGTAGCTGACACTGACAGGAAAATGACCACATTAGGTAAGAGATGAGCACTGGAAAAACAGTGACAAAAATGGACAGGCCTTAAAATAATTTGGAAAAAACTGAACATGAAGGGCATAAATTGAAAAGGGAAAACACTGACATATTTGCTGAGATAAGGTGCAGTGTTCAAACTGGAAACGTTTTTTAAGTTAGGAGTAAAAGATCAGGGTAAAATAACAATGTAATCAATCTCCTGTAGTCTGGGAGCTATGTGACAAACTGCAACAAAAGTAGATCAGTCAGGAGAACACTTGCTTGTCTTTCCATTGAGATGCAGTTTTAGTTCATACAAGTATATATTGATTTATTTAAGATATTAACCTGCTTGAGTGTATATCAGAAAGTGCTCCCTGTCAATTCATTTGATTTAGCTACTCACTACTCAAATTTAATTCAGTCAAACTGTGACCAAATGAGAGCCACTGTGCTTTAATGTCATCTCATAATGTGTGTCGTACCCGCATCATTTTAACCTGAACGCCATCTTGGAAGAAAGCCCAGATTTGTGGAGCCACTTCCTCCCAGGCTTTCCCCAATGTCCTCAGTCGCTCCAGCTCCTCGAATGTAGTGTTTGCCTGCAAGAAACAACCACGTTAGCTGTGTCCTTGTACAAAATTGACATCTTTAGATAAATGAATTGAGTTTTGCAATAAACATTTTGCATGTTTTTGGTAATCAAATAGCATAAACCAGTGTTTTTCAGCTGGTCTGACCCGATCCAGTCACATGGGATCAGACGCCATTGGACTCTCTACGTGCCGGTCCCAAGCCTGAATAAATAGAAAGGCAGGAAGGGCATCTGAAGTAAAAAAATCTGTCAAAACAATATGCCAGTCACTGCAACCTAGGAGGCAGATAACTTGCTGTGCCAACTCCGAAAAAGATAAGCTGAAAGTAAAAAATATTTTTTGTGACTAAGAATACAAGAATACTTAGGCTTCCATTATAGCTACAAAAAGAAGCTAAAAGAAGCCTAAATATTCTTATAGAGAACTTTGAAACTCTTTTGAAAACAACCGTATTTTGCAGACTATATTTCCACACTTTTTTCATAGTTTAGCTGGTCCTGCGACTTACAGTCTGGTGCAACATATATATCAAAATATATATAATTTAACATGAACCAAGGAGTAAACATTAGTGTCTACAGCTGCAACAGGGCGCTGTAGGCTTGTGACAACTACTGTCAGTAGTATTCAGTGATGCAGAATGAGATTGGGAGCTTGGTGAACTTGATTACCAGTAACTTTCTTGTTGAAGTCGCTGGCTATGTTAATTTAGCCTAGTCAGCCTCCCAGATATGTTCTTTATGCTACTGTGTAGCTGAATAACTGTTAATTGTTACATTAACATACCGGACCCCTATTCAGCCTGTTGTTCTGTGTGCTCTTGTGTAGTTGAATAACTTTCCAGATTAAATGTCTGTTCTCGGATTTTGTGAAATACATTTTTAAATAAATGTGATTTATAGTCCAGTGTGACCAGTATATGTTTTTTTCCTCTTCATGATGCATTTTTTGACTTATAGTCCAGAAAGTAGGGTATTTAACTTCCCTATAATACAACTTTTGGGCCCTGGTCCTCTATTTGGGAACCACTGGGACAGGCTTAAGAGGTGAGAAAGAAACAGTGATCTAGCCAATCACGCTGAACATGGGTACGTTCCCAATGTCAAGTACACAGACCGTCACACTTCTAATCTCCCGCTACATACCATTCCCACATTAAACTTGCTGCAAAAACAGGATTTGCAAAGACAACACACACGTTCTCACACACAGCATTCCCGCGGGCCTGTCCAGATAACCAAACAACCTTACAACAGAAAATACCAAGACCCTGCGCCAAATTGTCAAATATTTACTGCCACGGTTATCATTCAAACACTATACATGTGGAGGTACAGTGTTTTTGTGTGGCATTAATTCGTGGAAAAGGATGGCTATTTCGGTATTCAGCCATGTGCAGTGGGGGATGAAAGCGCTTAAGAGTACACCCAATTAAACGCCTTCCTCTTGTGTGTGTCTGATTTTGGGTGACAATGAGGACAATGGGGACGGGGTGACAATGGAGGCCGTTGGTGAAAACTGGCCCAGTGCATTCAGCGTGCCCAGTGAATCCTGGTTAGGTTCCCACAAGTGAGTGCTTCATCATTCCCAGAAGTAGTGAAAAACAGCAAAAGCAAGCAGCAAGAACATAATTTTTTAAGGACTCCTTGTGGTAACTGGCTCAAGGCAGCAGCCCAGGGCATCCTATAGCTCAGTAAACAAACTTATTTTACCTCCAAAAATGCATTTATTCCATTTATTGTGTTGTTTGGACACATATTACTCAAAGAAATTTGATTTTGTGATTGAGCAATATTCTAAATAAGCCAAGTTCCTTTTAGCTAGTCCTTTTCAGAGGTCACTGCAGCAAATTCTCAATGCTTTTACGCCAGATGCTCTGACCAGTGCAACCCTCTTCATTTAAATATTCATATTAAATTTGAACACACTCGGGACCAAAGCATATTGTGGTTGGAAAAGCAATATTTTGAGGATTTTTTGGGATAACTGGCTTAAGAGGCAGCCTAGGCATCAAATAATCAAGCATTTTAATCAAAATCCATTTCTTGCATTGATGCATATTAATTTCTCTAAAAAGTAGGTACACTTGACTGATGTGGCTGAGAAATAATTTCTAAATAGAACAAGTCTCTCAGCTGGTCAGGGGTCACCGCAGCAAATCTGCATGTTTTTTACGCAAGATGCCCTTCCTGATGTAACACTCCACGCATACAAGCCTGGGACCAGCACATATTGTGGCAAAAGCAAGAACAAAATTTTGAGGATTTCTTGCAGTAACTGGCTGAAGGGGAGCAGCCCAGGATCCCATAGCTCTGAAAACATATTTATTTTAGCTCAATATTTTAATGAAAATCATTGTCTTGTACTGACGCATATTACACAAGGAAATTAACCTAAAAAGTAAAAAGTAGGTACACTATATTATGTGCTTGAGCAATAATTTCTAAATAAGACAAGTCTCTCAGTTGGTCAGGGATCACCGCAGCAAATTTGCATGTTTTTGTTTTTACACCAGATGCTCTTCTCCGATGCAATCATTTATATTTTAACAAGCTTGGGACCAGCACATTGTTTCAGGAGCAAAAGCAAAAACAACATTTTGAGGACTCCTTGCGCTTACTGGCTTAAGGGGAGCAGCCCAGGGATCCCATAGCTCTGTAAACAAACTTATTTTAGCTCCACATTTTAATCAAAATGAATTTATGGTAGTTGTTCTGTCGGTTATTACTCACACTAAAATTTCCAGAAAGATAAGCATGGCAAACAAATCAAAACCAGCAGCTTATCGTATTCATAAGCCAAGTAAATATATTTTGCCGCTTAAAAATACGTAGGTCACATAAGGACAGACAAAGCTTTGGATACATAAATGGAAATCCAATGGAGCATACATATGTACTGTACTTGTGTAGCTTTAAAAATGTGTAGAGCTGTCTTTCTCATGCTCAACTCTTTAACCATTTCCATTTTGTCATTCTGTACCGTCTCTCTACCTTTTCCTCAATCCATTTAAGGCAAAAAGTCCATCAAGAAAATATATCTGTGTTTAAAAGATGATAACATGCAGTGAAAGAATGAACTGCATTGCATCACGACACAAGCGCAGTCCCATAACGCAGAGCAGGATATAGTGTGTTAGCTATAGGTATGTTGCTTATGAAATAAAGCTATGCTCTACAGACAACAAGGATCCTTTATAGGCTATGTTTACAGTCTTTTAAAGTAACAAATTAACCTCTCAGCCATTACTTTCTTGGTGCAATTAAGATCCCAATCTCTTCCCAAACGTAGGGGAGAGAAAAACAAAGAGGGCATTAAAGGTCGGAAAAGAGGAAACTTGAGTGTGTGGGTCTCTTTGTGCACGAGTCTTTTAGGACAGACTCCAATGCTTACATAACACTGAAAAGCTATGGCGCCACTGAACTGTGCCCTAGTCACTACAGCCGATCAGCTTGTGTCCCTCCATTGCGACTTAGCCATCCATGACTGGCTCTTCCCCTATAGGCCATTGAGCAGCATGTATCGACATCCACATACAAAGGGCTGGACATGGCATAAGGAAAGCTGATCTTATTTTTGGACGAAATGTGTTGAAGTGTGTCAACTGATTCAAACATATAAGTACTATTGAGGAAAACATTTTTTACCTTACAGACAACGATGCAAGGAGTTCTAAAGAAAAGCGTGCATTGCGTACAAGACTGAGCTATAATGTTCTTGTTTATTCATATGAATTTTCTTTAGTTTGTGCTGTTGTGGTCACTTTCTGTGGCCAACAAATTTAATAATACAAATACAAATACAAATGGCCAATAAGATGAAATTTGCATCCATAACAAACTAATTCATTAAACAACCACACTTAACATCGACAATCACAGATGGAGTAACCAATCAGAGAAATAAAGGGTGAGAAGTAAGCAGAGCACCGCTAACCTGTATCTTACACAAACATAGCTGATTGTTGCCAGTTTTGCTATAAAACACCAGAATACTCTGTATTATTTGCAACACTGTACTTATTTCTGAATGGGGCAACAGCAGAAGCCAGTTGTACAAAGAGTTGCGATAAAAGTCGGTTTGTTTGAATGTGGTCGTTATGAAAATGGCAACAAGACGAAGAAAAAAGTCCACACACAGTACTGATCAACAATGCAGACTTCAGCAGAACCAAAAGGCAATGAAGGAAAGCACTAAACACTGTTAATCAGGTGAGTTATTAAATTTGCTTCCGCATTTGTAAGATGCACTGCAGATAAACGGCTGTAATAGGTCAGTGCAAAATCGACCAGGGAGAAACGGCTCACTGTGGCTGAGAAACCAGACTCTACTGCTTTGGAAAAGAAAGTAGGGGTAACAGCTTGGAGCATCTTAGAGTATTATGTACAAGTTAAAATGATAATAAAATATTTGTGTTACAAGCAAAGGAAGAATCAGATTTTTTTCATACAATAAATGCAACTGACCTGTTAACATTACTTTCTTAATAAAAGGTTTAATGTTTAATGTGAGCAAAGCCAGCATATTGTCAACGTCTTCAAATTAAGATGATTTGCTTTATTTTGATCTTTGAACTTGCATCCAAATTACTTGTTTGCAGCTGGTCATAGAAGTCTGAGCAATATTACAAATGGGCAAATTAACATACAACTATCATAGGTAGTTTCATAAAAAAGCATCTAAGAACAACCTTAAATATTATTACTACAGCAAACTGAGTACTAAACATTAATACAAGCACGACTTTCATAACTTTACTATATTTTATTCATAGCCAATGATACTTACATTTTTTATGATCTTTCTGACTGCTGGAGAGTCAGGAGCATAAAGAATCTGTCCCATTAGCATTGGCTTGACTGAGTTCCACACGATCCTTGTAGCAGGGTTAGACTCTAGTTCTTTCATCATATCATTACAGAAAGGAGCTGAAAGGTAAGTTATATATTTGACATAAGAAGATGTAGTGCACCAGTACATGTTTTTGCCTTAAGGACTAAATGTCATATTAATTCAGTCAACTCACTTGTGCTGTTGTCGTAGGTGTACTGGCCCTGGGCGCCCCTGCTGCTGATGCCAAGAAAAGCTTTGTAGTTATTGTCCTCGTACCAGTTAAAGGAGGTGACTCTGGAGAAAGCCCCCTCTGTGTAGCCACACACAAGGCTGGACGCTGCGGCCATGACCTCTCTGAAGGAAAGATCGCTTTGGAAAAGAGGAGTCACGACCTGCAGCAGCTCCCGGGAACTATTCCTCTGGAACAACTGTGGTGCAAGACAAAATAATACAAACGAGTCAAGGGGTAGGTATGAGTGTAGGAACAGACCTTTTGTGAAGCAGAGTGCAGTAAAGCCATCTTTTTTTAAAAATGGCAGGGCAGGTCTCATGAGTGTTTTTTGGGCATATTCTTAGTGGGTGATACAAAGTCGCTAAAAATATAGTATTAGCTCACCTGCCTTTACATGCTTATGAACTTAAGTGACATCCCATTCTTAATCCATAGAGTTTAATGTGACGTTGGCCCACCCTTTATATCTATCTACTCGTCCAACGTCAGACACTGATGTTGGACGGCCTGGCTCACAGTCTTCGCACTAATCCATCCCAAAGGTGTTCTGTCAGGTTGAGGTCAGGACTCTGTGCAGCTCAGTCAAGTTCTTCCACACCAAACTCACTCATCCATGTCTTTATGGACCGTGCTTTGTGCACTGGTGCAGTCATGTTGGAACAGGAAGTGGCCATCCCCAAACTGTTCCCACAAAGTTGGGAGCATGGAATTGTCCAAAATCTCTTGGTGCTGAAGCATTCAGAGTTCCTTTCACTGGAACTAAGGGGCCAAGCCCAGCTCCTGAAAACAACCCCACACCATAATCCCAATTCAGTTATTTGGGTGGGTGAGTGAATACTTTTGGAAATATAGTGTATGTGCAGTTTGCTGATACCCTTTTACTTATACAGGCATAAAGTGTGAGCTTTTGGTTCAGCAAATTGTAGGTCCCAAGTCCAACTACTTGTAAATGAATGGGTAAAAATTTAGATCCAAGATGCAACCAGTTTAAAACCATTGCAATTAAAAGAAAAAAAAATACAGTGCTCAAACAATGCTGCTTTAAATACTCACTCAATTAATAATTTTATTTTACTGAGCACATATTTGTAACAACAAAAAATATAAAAAGATAAATATGCTGCCAACAAGATGTCAGATGGTCACAGTCCAATCATTGTCCCATAGAAACATCATAACAAACTGAACATGTACACCATAGCTACCTCTAATGAAAACATAAATACACTATAAATACTAAAATGTTGTTTTCTTTACAGTTATTCTTAAAATGATACAAACTGGTTATTGACGCTGTAGCCAGTAGCAACTGAATGTGAGAATCAAAACAACAAAAAGTATCCAGGAAGTTAAAATCTCAGTGAAAAAAGTCATATACAAACAAATGACGATTAGTCATTTCCAATGAATTGCGTTTGAAGATTTCACTTGTTTATTCAGCCCCGGTGTGGTTTCCATTAATGATGATGTATCTTTTTTGAACACTACAGAAGCCTGCTCTGGATTTAGCCTTCCTCATACGCACTAAATATCCCCCCACTGTCTGTGTTTGCGTAAAACCCAGGCGAGAGGAAGCAACTGTTTCCTGAAACAACTAAAAATAGAAGGAGGTGAACGTCTGAATGAGGCTGCCACGGTCGGGCCTTACCTCGCGCAGTTTTTCTGAGACAGCAGAGATGACCCTGACCCAGAGACGAATGTCGATGCCTTTAGAGTGGTTGTCCAGCACGAGGGGCAGCTAAAATGATAAAATACAATATAATTAGGCATGTAAAATTAACTTTGCTTTTTCAAGAAACTGTATTTTTGTGGCTGCTTAGGAAGATATAGTGCATAAGTACAATCAGTTTTGTGTTATTGCTTTACTTAAAATAGATAAATCCTATGAATGCATTTATGTTCATCAATATACAGTTTGTTGCTCCCGCAACCAGTAGTGAACAAAGTACTCAACTTCATTACTTGAGTAAAAGTATAGATCCTTCAGGTCAAATATTACTCCAATGCAAGTAAAGGTTACAAGTTACAAGTAAAAGTATTTTTTTTACTTAGTTAAAGTACTGGAGTATGTGCTTTCAAAAATACTTAAGTAATCAAAGTACTACAACAAAGTTTTTTCACAATGTGTTTCAAATGAGTGCAGTCAAGAATTTTGGGTAAAATTTCTACTACATTCAAGTCACAAATTTGCAGCTCCAAAAATAAAAATAAAATACATTTTCATACATTCTTTATCCTACAGGATGTCAGACTCTTTTCAGTGTGGAAATGTGGGGATCAACTAATAAAACCATAATAGAAAGGTTGTTCTACAGCAAAAATGAGCCATGCGTATTATAACTAAGGCTGGTTATTTTGACCATACTAATCAATTATTTTTAAATTGGTTTATTATAGAGCGAAATCACTTCCAGATTGTGTCCAGAGGTTCTTTTTAGTTCCTGAGAGCAAATATGAGTTGAGAGATATGCACATTTACGTTAGAAAGTCTTAAAGTACAAATTACAATTAATAAATTAATATATTTAGTGTGTAAGTGGGACAAACCACAGGCAAACGAGAAACTAAATGGACACTGACAGTTGTCTTTAGGTTTTAAGAGAATTTCTCTCCAGAAGTTACTTTTGCTTTTTTTAGAAATGTAGTGGAGTAAAAAGGATTATATTAATCTTCAAAATGTAGTGAAGTAAAAGCAGTAAGTTTCTCCTAAAAATATTACTCAAGTAAAGTACAGATTCTCAAAAACTATACTAAGTACAGTCCACCACTGGCCACAACCAGCCACATACTGTAAGTAGGCAATGTGATTGAAGTGTCTTGCCCGAGGACACAACAACAGTATGCACTGGTCAGAGCGAGAATCGAACTGCCAGCCCTCTGGTTAGGGGATGACTCACTTAACCTCCTGCACCACTGTGTGTGTTTTTTTTTTTTACCATAGTTACTTACATTTTCTAGTGGATTATTATTGTATATCTTTTTATCTTTTACTTATAATTTTGCTTGGTGTGTTTTTCAAGAGCGATTTTCTGAGTCGAGTGACTACTACCCAAATAATTTCCCTTGTGGATTACTAAACTTAATCTTAGTCAAAGTTTAAATCTTTTTTTAACTTATTTAAGATAAGCATAATGCAAATAATATTTGCAAAGAAAGAGTTGATATTATAAAAAGTTGACAATATCTACCACAAACCTTGCTATAATAACAATGAGAGGAAAACATTTTTCATTAAATCATTAATCCATTGTAACCTGGGTAAAATGGTCAATATCAGTATCTTTTCTTTTTTATTTATTTTACATACATACATACATACACACATACATACATGTATGTAATCGCTTAATACTGTTAGTCTAACTCTAAAAGCAAATTGCACTGTGTTTATGTAGCTACACTGTGCTGGAAGGAAATGATTGAATCCCTCCATTCATATATTTAGTGTTTGTCACAACAGCAGCGGGAAATTTTATCTGCTGAGTGTTGCTTTCTCTGGAGGATCTGTTGGTTTACTCAGAGATCTTCCATTCACTGCAGAACACAATGAGCTAAAGGGTCAGGAAGCAGTCTGAGGCCAAGGCATAGAAGTGCAGGAAAAGACATCCTTCCTCCCTGGCTTCCTAACTCGACATATGTGGGAAAGACACATGAGGGTTTTGAGGTTAAAATATAGGTTTTTCAGCTAAGTATTTCTTGAATTTTATTAAGCTTGCCACCAAAATGAAATAGAAATGGTGTACTACAAATACAGCTCAGCCTTGCTCAGAGTCTGACAATTATTTCAGGCCAGTGTTTTTTTTAAAGTCCTTTGCACACTCACTCAGCTTTATGAGCTTGCAGACCATCAAGCAAAGCAGAGAGGGTGGTATAAAGTTTGAGAAACCAATCATTTTGCTGTGGTCTCCTATTTTTTATTTTTTTTCCAAGAGCTGTGTCTACAATAACAAAGTGTAGCTAGATTTCATCCAGATACAGCCAAAGTGGAAAATACTAGACGCGCTTGGGCCCATGCCATTTGATTGTGTCTTGGTGAAGATGAGCCATAGGCCAACTGGTGTACCCAGTGTGTTTACTTTGAGTCCCGTCATTACTAAACAGAGGAGTGCCTTCACTAAGCTAATTACAGAAAGAGGCCATGTCTGCACGACTAATCCCTTTGTTTCACAAGTTCACTATCACAAACGTTAACCACTACAAGCCTGTTGGTAGAGATTTGGCTTCTTCTTAAGTCAGCTATGATCATTTATGTAACTCCAAAATCTTTAGATATCTGTTCTTGTTTAGATCTAGTTTAGTCCTGATTTAGCCCTTGTTTAGACCTGGTTTGATTCTTGTTGAGACCTGGTTTAATCCTTGTTTAGTCCTGGTTTGGTCCTGGTTTAGTCCTGGTTTAGACCTTGTTTAGACCTGGTTTAGTCCTTGTTTAATCTTTGTTTTTGTCCTGGTTTGGTTCTTGTTTAGTCCTGGTTTAGTACTTGTTTAGACCTCATTTAGTTCTGGTTTAGTCCTTGTTTAGTCCTGGTTTAGTCCTTGTTTAGTCCTGGTTTAGTCCTTGTTTAGACCTGGTTTAATCCTTGTTTAAACCTGGTTTAGTCCTTGTTTAGACCTGGTTTAGTGTTGGTTTGGTCCTTGTTTAGACCTTTTTTCAGTCTTGATTTAGTCCTGTCTTTTTCCTAACTAAGTCCTGGTTTAGAGTATGTTTAATCCTGGTTTAGACTTGGTGGTTTAGACCTGGTTTAGTCTAGTAATAAAAAAATACAGAAGTCCGGACCTCTGAGACCTCTATGGTGCTTACGGCCGGTGTGCAAAAGTCTAAGACAGGTTTTTAAGAAAGGCTATAAACAAAAAAAAGGTGTTTCAAAGTACAAAAATACACAACAGTAACCCAAAAAACTGAAAGAGACAAACCACAAGGACTCAGAGAGCCTAGACCTCTGCCAAGGCACTGGTCCTGTGATAAAGATGTACAGTAGCACCTAGACTTGGACTCTTCTAGTTTGGGGGTAAATGCTCTTTCCATTGAGCCACAAAACCCTTATCGCTCAAAGAATCAACTAAAAACATTTTTTTTCTTGAGTAGTCAGTATCTTTGGTCTGTATCTGTAATGTCTGTAATGACCCATTAGTGACTTTTCCTGAAATTTCCAGAACAAAAATAAAATTCTGTATTTATTAAAGCACTAACAGAATTTGCCTAAAACCTGCACTATGCTATATATTTTTCGTCATGGAAATAGCCGTCCTTTCACATGAGTCATAGGCCACTAACAGCTGCTTGCCAGTTTTTATGTGTCTCTTGGCATTGACAGTGGGCTTGTTGCAGCTAGTTTGGTTTTGGTACAGATGTGAATAGTGCACAAGCTATTGATATGATGTCAGACTTGAGTTTGAGCACACATTGTCCTAAAACCTGCTAGAACTGTGCAATATGACACTGACTAAATACCATTATTAAGTTACAGTTTTATGACTTGCAATTATTTAGTTCTTGCTTTCAAAGCTTGAGAATTGTGAACCTTTTGACACTTTACAAGGCTGGGCATTTTGTGTATATTTGATTTCACCTTATTCATCCAATATAGTAGAAAAAGCCTCAGTTAACAAGAAAAAGTTGTACTGACCAGTTTAAAGAGCTTGAAAAAATCCACATTGGCATAAAACCTGTCCTCTATGATCTGTAGCCTCTGTGGGTTGAGGATACACATGGCGTTGCGGACGGCGTAGAGACCTCGGTGGCTCTGGAAGACAAGGAATCGCTCCAAAAGATTCAGGCTGCAGGCGATGTCCTTTAAATGCAGGTTGGGAACCCCAAAAGCAAACTGAAATTTGAACAGAGCAAAAGATATATACTAAATTATGTCAAATGATAGTGTAGCAGACTATACTCAGTGTTCACAGCAGGTGTGCCAACCACCTTGACTACAATTTGATGTAAGCGTTTAAGTGATATATGTAGCCAATGTAAAAGCTGGTTTATTGAAAACAAATGGTAACACTTTAGAATAACTCACACTATAAAGCATTATTAAATATTATTTAAGTATCAGTAAACAGTTAATTGATTATTTACAAAGTATTACCTCAATATTTATAACACCATGGTGTCATCAACATTGTTATTAATGTTTAATATTTAAGCAATAAGCTCATGTAAATCAGTGCAAAACTAGTTGTAATTCAGTATCTTTAAACTGTTTATTTATTATTTTATTGTTAATTACACGTTTATTAATGCTTTATTGCTGCCTAATAGTTGTGAGTTATTCTAAAGTGTTACCAAACAAACTTATTGTGATTCTTTTATTAGGCATTTAGGGGATGTAAATGCAGTGTCTTAGCTGAATACATCCAGGACAATGGCAGGTTAATGGCAGGGGTACACTGACTTAAACTGAGAGAGACACATTTTTCCCAGCGTTTACCATTAGTTATCAATAATACCAAGTTCCATAGTCTTAATTGAACATCCTAATAATAAATAAATGAAATAAAAGACAATATAAGTCTTTGATCAGGTGCTCTTCAAGGATCCAGGTATTAAAGCATCTGAATGAAGAAATTAAGGAAATCCGAGCCACTCTGACTATAGTTAAGAGTGTCCCATTCATTCATTTTTGTTAATGTAATTCTTGATCCTATCCTGTAGTATTGTTGTTTTTTGGCACAGTGAAGGGCTTTTTGTATGGTTCATGTTGGTATCATTGACTGTAGACCCATTCTAGACTAACTGTCTATGGTCTATTTGCAGTTTCGGTGTACCTGCTCAGGCCTGATCTCAGCATTGACCAGATGGTTCACCACAGTCTGCGTCAGAGCGATGTCTCTCAACAGAAATGATGTCAGCATTTCGTCATCTTTTAGTATGGTCTCAATCTTCACTCCTCGGCCTATAAGAGGGAATTAATATAAGTAAATGGCAATAGTATAAATCAAATTTATAGTAAGAACCATGGATAAGCCAGAGATCTAGACACTGAATGGCACATACTTGTTGGTAAAGTGGTGAAACCTGCAGTATTAAAAGGGCTTAGGCAGCAAATGACAGTCTGTTTGTGAAATGCAGTATTATTTCCAGTGGCAAGTCTATGCATGAAGGAGATTTGCACTGCCAGGCAAAGTGCTTGTATGGCATTTATCCAGGGACAACCCTAGATAACAGCATTACAATGTTTCCGTTTTCCCAGAGCCAACAACAGAGCAACAAATGGATAATAAAAACTATCCGCAGTCTTCCAAAGTATGTGGGATATATTTGAATAAGTGGAACTCTAGGATCTAGGATCTGGTCTGGTCATGGGTAATTATATCCCTGATTCATTTTCTGTAACCCACATTTTCAAGTTATTTTCTAAATGATTCCACTACAAGCTTTATGGTACACAATTTTAAAAAATCTGTTTGACCATTTCACGTAATAAATAATATTTAGCTCAAATATGCTGACCATTTAAACTATATTCAACTTTCCCACAACCCGCTTTTGAGGTCTTGACCCACCAGTTGTGAATCACTGCTCTGGTGATCGTGCTAAACTTTTTTGTATTTGGGTAAAGTGTAACCAATTATATTCTTACTCTCTATATATGTATAATAGTATTATATCAGTGTATAGAACATAATCAATGAATATATCCTTAGCACTTTTGTTCTTTGCTTTTGTTCAAACAAAACAGAGCTGGGTTTTTACTATAACTTTTTTACTATACTATAAAAAGAAGTAAGGCACATAGAAACTACTTCCAATTTTCTAAATTTGATGGTATTAAACATTCAGTACATTAATGAATATGAGTTTTAATTAACCTCACCTGCATTGCTGTTACTAGTCATAAGGACTGGGTGAATATGTAAACAGGATTATCACAGTCAATTAGATCACAAGGATTTGGACCATTCTTATATTATTTCTAAAAAGAATACACTTGTCACCAATAACACCATTCACGTTTCACATTATATGTTTTTGTTTGTTATTATAAGCAAGTGTAGTTAATTATGTAACTGTTCTTGACATATTTAAATTTTCCTCCACCAGCCTCTCAGGACTGTGTGAGGAATGAAGCTGGATTTCACCCTGTTAACTCTGTTTGTCCATTTACATCTTTAACTGCGAGAAGCTGCACAGAGAGTGGACGGACTTAATTATTCACAGACTGGAATGCACCAAAGCCCGGAGCTAAGGGCCCAAAGATTTATTTTGCCAACAGGGAAACATATGTCAATGGAAATAAATACAAGTTCATACAAAATTTGAAAACAGTTTAAATATTTTTTGCTCTCTAGGGAGAAGAGTGGGCTTGAGGGGCGTGTGAACTGTTTTACCACTAAATAAACAACACAGTGGTGGCAAGAGTAAGGAGCTTAAGTTACGAGCCGTCCTTAAATCCAGGTGATGTAATCTTGTTACATTGGACAGATATACAGCCGGACCTACGGGAAAATGAAAGAGACTACACTGACAGGAAGACACGCTTATAATGCTGCAATGTTTTTAGGGAAATGTGAACTTTTGGGAGCATGGTATTTCAAAAATGATACATAACATGCCAGGGGACAGGGACAAAGAATGAATGTCCAAAACATCCAAATGCTCCAGTGAAACATTTTGAGTATTTTTGGTGTCAAATTCAATTTCTCGTAAAAAAAAAAACCTACATAAAAGGATATAAAATTATAGGCCAATGACACTGAAAAAGTTCAGGCGATTCAAAAAACAGGCACAGCAAATAAAATAAGTAAAACCATGGCTGGCTATACTTTTTAATGTCTATGTGTGCAATTTGTCAAAACATTTTTCAGCACAAGTATAAGATGACTTTCCTTTACCAACCTAAACTAAAGCCTGATAGAAATGTACAAATCTGCAGTGAACTGGACACATCTGTTTTAAAGATAATGCTCTTTTTTGCTGTGGGTTTCGAGCACTGACCTGCGACCTGCTCAGGATGTGTGCGCAGCGTGTCCATTAAGTTACTCATGGCATTCATTTCCCTCCAGAGCTGGCCAAGCTGCATAAACTCTGGGTCAGTGAAGAGGAGCTCCTGGGCATCCGAGTACACCCGGGCCAATCTTAAGGAAACAAAAGAAAATTTAGTACATTACATTTAGTACACTGAATTTCCTTTAGTGTCAATAAAGTATCTCATTTAAGCTTAATACAAAAGTTTCAATACATAGGATTAAATAGCTTCAATGTTAACTAGTTTACTTAAATAACTTTTGCTATTTCATGTACAAAGAAAAATATGTTTAACATCAGCTGCCCATCAGCAAAACTGACTTAACTGATTATCCAAAATGTGTTTTATTTCATAAACGTATCATCTTAAATAATATGAAGACTAATCAATTTCTAATTATATTTTTTAAAAAAGTTGATGTTCCATAAATCCTATGAAAAGCTATTCCACTTATTCCCATTAGGTGTCACAAGTACTGAAGCCTATCCCACTAACTATTTCAGGGTTCATACACTTTTTACAAAAAAATTTCCATGACCTGAAAAATGACTTACACGTGTTTAAACAGTATTCAAAATGTCAAAAGTAGTGCATTAGAAACAAACTTTTGCTGCAATTTCATTTGTTAAATTTGGAAATTTGTCAGTTGAAGGAAAAAAAACAAACATTTGGGACTAAAATATATTTATGCTACATTAGATATAAACAAATCATCTATGTTGTTTAAAAGCATTACTAAAACCAAAAGCCAAGGACCAGCAAAAAAATTATTTAGTCTAAATATTCTGACAAAAAATAGATATAGACTTTTTCCTGCAGTGAGAACAAGAAGAGGCCAATTTACTGTATTCTAGCTGGCACAGGTTTAACTAGGAGTGGCTGAACGTTATTCAGACTGTTTAAATTTCCAAAACTTTTCCAAAACTTTACATCAAAATATAAAATTCCCCAAAATTTCAAAGACTTGGAAATTGAATTTTAAAATTACATTACTTTTTCATGTTTTCCATGACTGTATAAACGCTGCTATGGGCCTTAGGCAGGGTACATCCTGGATAGTGGCTAGTTAGTCGCAGGGCTGACAGAGAGAGACACACAGACAGACAAACACTCACAAACAGTCACTAGGGGCAATTTTAGAGTCACCAATTCACCTAACTAACACATGCATGCGATTGGACGGTGGGAGTAAACTGGAGCATTCGGAGAGACCCCACTGTAACACGAGGAGGACATAGAGACTCCACCCAGAAAGTTTGTGTGACGGCTGGCCCAAGGACAATCACAACCTTCTTGCTGGGTGGAAAGAGCACTGTTTCTATTTCTTATCTAGTTTGATTAAGCCTTTACGTTTGACATTGAAACAGCCCGACTGATGGCACTGTGAATATTTTGGAGAATAGTTTTACTAGGGTTAAGTTTGGGATAATGTTTCCAAAATATTGACCTGGCAATTTAATAATCGATACTTTTTCAAAACCTGGTTTATCATGAGCCTGTTCGTCATTTAAATATCTCAAAATTTCAATCTATGTGACCTAAAACAACATTTCAAGCACAAGGAGATGATTACATGGAGTTGTTGTAGTTGGACACCAGACCAGGGGACTCTCCACGGGTGGGGTACTGAAAACAGGGGTTGTTGGCATTGCAGAAGATTCCCTGGATCCACGGCAGGACCCCAGCGGAGGGCATGGCTTTGTTTGGGAAGTGGCCTAAGGTACAGGACATACCGTCATTTATCAGGAATTTTGAACAAGGTCACAATGCACTTATTTAAATGTGCCTCTCAACTTCTATACTTACATTCATGTTGACGGTAAAGAGGATTCACCCTTCTGAGCCAAACTAGTCCCATAAACAGTATCACTGGCCACATGATCTCCATAAAGAATCGCACCTACAGCCAAAAACATTGTAATTTTACAGAGATGTTTGCTTTCAAGTCAGGAGCATAACAATGAACCTGGGAAGATTTTTTGTTTTTGCTGTGTGCAAGTAAAAAAAACAAAAACATTTATTGGTCTACAAAATACTGTATGTGGTAGCTCCATGTCCAAACATACTGTATGTCAAACAATAGGGCAAAAGGGTATTCTAGCTTTGTTTTGCCAAATTAGTAGTTTTGTTGGGTTGCTGTTTTGGCTTTGTGAGATAAATCTGTATTGAATTGATGAATAAGAAGATTTTACCCTCTGTCTCCTGCGGATGGTCCAATTCTTCCACAGCAGGAGCCTGACCTGCCCTCCAGCCCCCATGGCTGCTCCTCTTCACCCCCGCAGGGGCTGGCATTAACCAGGGAAAACCTATTTATCCAACACTGCCATTACAGTACAATCTTATGCTGAAGCTTTATTTAAAGTAGCACGCATACGGAAAGTTGCAAGTTATATCATGGCATGGACTGCAGTAATTATCTTTTGTGCACATGCCAGTAGTAGTGTCACACTTCAGTGGGCTCCTCTTGTTAAAGATAGCAGTTACCTAATGAGCTCAAGCAACTTCACAAGGCTGGTGTAACTATTTTGAGCTTTGTTTGTACTGCTTTTAGTGTACTATCTTTATTTGTATTTGCCAGCTATCAATGCATTGATGATGACCAATTTGCATGGTTATTAGCTTACATTACTTACACTTTTGCTGACCAATAAAAAAAAACTAACCTCACATATAATAAACATTAAATAAAAATCTATACGTATGCAGAAAACATGGTTAAGCTTACCTCAAAAGAATGGTTGTATCCTAGCTTCCCTGGTATTTTTTACAGTAAAGGTCCACATACTGTTGTGTGAAGTTGTGGCTGAGTATGCTAACACAAACACAGTCAGACCTTGTGAATAGCTAAGCAGATTGATTTAATCTCCTTTCTCGGTGCTGGCAGTCTCCTAACACCTCTCATCCATTTGTTGAGGCCTACATGACCTAACCAAGTGCCCCGTGGGTTCCAGTACAGTGCTTACTGCTGTTATAATCCCACCACCACAGTTGGCTTAATATGCTAAATATGCTAATGCTAATGGGGCACCAACGTGGAGCATTTTTATGTTCCCACACTTCTGAGATTATTTTACGGTAAAGGGTGCATATTTAACCCTAAAAACCTGTGGGAACATAGGGCAGAGTTTTGAAAAATATCGGAGAAACGTGTGAACTTAAGGCCGCCATAATAGTGACCCACAAAATCTAATCAGAGCAACATTTATTATAAGTATAATAGATAATAAATAAACACATGATGGGAAGTTAAATAAATAAAGGTTAATTATCATTCTAGAATTTGATAGCTTGCTGTATAATTATTCATTATTAATTGTTACTTGTAATTATATATTCAGAGAGAAAATAGCAAATAATAAAGACACATTTTGAGATAGAAGTAGTCAATGCTTTTTTTTTTAATAAGTTACAAAAGTGTGTATGTTTTCATGTACCTGTTTTACTTTTAACTTTTTAACATTGGCCAAACTTGAACATGTCCTTAAAAAAATCAACAGCATTCAAACAAATGATACACTTGCTATTACTTACAAACAACAAAGGTCTGTAAGGTTTATGTTATTAAAAGAACTACAGCTGAACAAAGTAAAAAATAACTTTGGCTACAAACATAAATGTGTTAAAATTAGAAAGACAATGCCGAGATGAAATCCAATGGCAGTCCTAAAAGCTTTTTTGTTCGGTTTTAGCTGACAGCATACCAGTTCAATAATTTAAAACAAGTGGATGAATGATTATGTCTCATCAAATGCTTGCTCCTCATTGCAAAATGTAACAAATTTTTTAACCGCGTAATACACGTTATTAGCTAAATGATTATGTATAACCTAAGTGTGTAACAGTTTAAAATACTAATGTGAAAGTATGGCAGGTAAGTGCACCAAACATTTTTTATATTTTACATTGTTGAAGCTACATGCACCACTGTATGTATGTACTGCAATGATTCAAACATACTTTTTGGTATATAAACAAAATATCACAAAATGTGTGATCTTTATACAAAACATTCATAAAATAAAATGTAATTGCACAGGTCATTAAAAAAAGGGATTATAAATATTCTGACATTGTGCCAGAGTGTAATGTAACAAATGATTGGTAATGAAATGAATAGTGTTAAAAATAAACAGCTTTTTAAGTGCATCCTGTCTTAGAACCAATGATACATTATTTACACATAACACAATGCCCATAGTTCTTCTGGTCTTTACAGTCAGTGCAGGTGTTTAACATGTCGTGTTGTACAAATTCTACAGTCCATAAAGTCCAGAGGATTACACAAAATGAGCCTCTCTGTGCTCCACCTCCTGCAGCCGCCTTGTCCGAAGTCGTGGATACACAGGTTTGGTCTGGTTTGGACCAAGTTCCTCTGGGCTGGGGCTAAGGGACTCTGAAGAAGCTGCTTGATCAGCCTCAATGTCCTCCTCTAACGGCTCGTCCACAGACACCTCGATCTCCAAACCTAGCTCCTCCTCATCATCATCCTCATCATCATCATCCTCATCTTCATCCTCTGCACTGTTTGTTGATGCGAATTTCTGCAACACTCTGTTTCCAGATGGGGGTTTGTAAAAGGTTCCCGGGGGAGGCAGGAGAGTCCTGGGTGCCCTGAATGCACTAGTGACAGGGCTTCCCTTTATATTGTCCTCCCTTTTTAAAGTCCTATTCGGTCGCACTGCGATAGTAAAAGGTCTACTGGGGTAAATGGTGCCAACTGTTTGTGGGGAGTCCTGCTTGTCCCCATCCACCACTGTGCTTTCAGTGGACACAATTTTAACAGCCCTAGTTGAAACATCATGGTGTTTGTACTGTTTGTCCCAAGTTCTTCTTAAGGTCTGAGTGTCAATAAATGTCCTACGATAATGTGTAGATACGGTCCGCACGTTAGTTGTCTCAGTTTCGTCCACCTCCTCCTCGATGGATTCGCTGCAGCTTCGATCATCTTGGTTACCATTGTCGTCTGCCTGGTCTCTGATCCGTTCAGGAGGCATACTGACGGGTCGAGTTAAAATCCCAGACGTGAGCTTGTTGCGTGGGTGACGGAGCTGGACCCTTGTTACGGTGACTTGTTGTGACCGATACAGTCCTCTCTCAGGAGTTTTTTGAACATCAGGGACACTTGATGACAAGACACCGTTGTAGGAATCCACATCATCAGCTTTAAAAAGACACAAAGATACCAAAATTAGTCAAAATATTTATTTCCATCACCCCACAAAAAACATCATAGCAACATTTTCTGCTTTTATTTACTATTAAAACTAAACTCATTCACCACCAAAAGATCAGAAAACATTAATATTCATCAAACCATATTTCAGAGCTTACCTCAAAGTTTTAGCTCTGAGTTCAGAGCTAAATTATCTATTATCTGAAATTATCTTGCCCTTGTTAAAAAAAATGTAAGAGGATTGCCAATATTTATCCTCTGCACTTTTCTTTGCTTTTTTCAATGTATGTTTTTATATTTTGGGTTGTTTCTCTTTGCGGGCAGACATAATCAGTGTTGGCGTAGACATTTTCTCAATATTTTCACCTCCCATTGATTTTTTGTTGGCGAGTGGTGTAGACGAGTCAGCCGTTGGGAGCATAACTAACCCGTACGCCCCCTTCTAAGCCAGCATATTAATTTTCCAAAACCCACTTGAACGTGCCGAGCATTCTTATCTATTAAATTCTTAATAATGAAGTCTAGACATCTTGAGGATTTCACAGATGATTCCTATTGCAATAAGCTATTCCAATTAAACAGTTTTTAATTAAAAAGACACACATACCTTCTGTATAAAAAAAAAAAAAAAAAAGCATTTCCATATTTGGTAAACTGCTAATACCTACCAGGTTCAAAGTCACTCCCATCGAGACTTGGCATGCTCTCTTGAACTTCAGCGAGTAGGTGTGAAGAAGGAATGATGGAGGAGTGCCTCTTGTAGACCTTAGAGCTTTGCTGTAAATAAACAAAGAACAATATTTCTAATTATCATCATAGTGGCTAATAAATCTTATTAATGTGTAATACCATACAAAATGTTCTGTACTTTCTACATTGCATTGGCTTCCAGATACTTTATGTGTATCAACTCTGTTTAGTCCCTAGAGTGGTTTTAAATTAGGCTCATTGTTATTCACTGGTTAGACAAGATATATTGGTTGTTGCCTTCATTATAAAAATATTTAATTTAGTTTCTTTATATTTACTTGTTGTATTATAAATGTGCCTTTTATCTCATCACTGCCTGTACATAACTTTTATAAATTTCTGGTCTGTTACATGTGCTGTATTAATTAACTTTGACCTGGCTTGAGTTGACTTTATGTTTTACCTCTTTAATGTCTCCCATTGACTTTGAATGCCTGCTCAGCTGCTGCTCCTTCTCCCGTGGGGTTAGTCCTCTGCGGCCCTTTATCTCCATAGGTGAGCTGCTGCCAAGGGGACTGAGAGGGGTGTCGAAGACCATCTGATAGTGCCTAATGAGGAGCTCCACTATCAGCGCCTGATAGGGGTAATCCACCAGAGAGGACAGGGACACCTCAGCGTCTGCCTGCCTGGGTTTTATCAGAGTTGGGCCGAAGATGATACCGAGGTTGCTGGCGGTCATTTTGTTTTCTTCTGATCTCTCTGTAACACTGTAAGAGAAGACGAGCCAATTAGTATGTATTATAAAATCAAATACAATAGGCAGCAAATCCATTGTTACCAATCACAATATGTGCATTGTATTGAAATACTGCAACAATGTTATGATCTTATATCTTACAGACATTAACTGTCTGGGTTGTGAAATAATGTTCCAAGCTTAAAACTGTTAAGACAAATTAAACAGTCTTGGCTTAGACATGTTTAGTCCTGGAGTGGCTATAGATTAGTCCTGGTTTAGTCCTAAATGTTTTGCTTGTTATTCCTAGCTGAGATCTGGTTTAGCCCTGGTGTTCTATCTATTTAATATTAATTTAGCCCTAGTGTTGTGGAATAGTCTAGTATTCAAAATGAACTAAGGTTTTACTCAGCCAAAGTGGGCATTTTAATATTGCAGACCATAAGATTATTGCAAGTATTTTTCTAATTTTGTGCACCCAAGTTAAGTTTCTCTTACCGGTGCAAATGCTCTATCAAGAACTGCAGTGTCTTATAGTGGGTCGGTGGCAGGTGCCTGAGGAGGTCTTTTATTTTGAAGAGGACCCGGTTGAGCTCTACGCTGACTTGGGATGGGGTCACTGGTGTGGGACTAAGCCGCAGAGCCTCCAGCTCCTCTACAATAATACTCTGACTTTCTTTGGCCAAACCGATGAAGTCGTTGTAGTAGCGAAACAGGATGAGCGGCTCTGGAAGCTGCAGAGGACATTATGGAAGAGAAGTAAGTAAAACAAATGAAGCAAGGAAGTGCATAATAAACATGGATGGCCGAAAATATGTGAGTAAATAGACAAAGGGGACAGACTTAGTAACAAGATAAGCATTTGGGTTATTAGTGGGGGGAAGTACCAAAAATACACAAAGTCAAATTAATATATTAATTTGTACACAGTTCAGGCCATGTATTTGGGTGATTATTTGCCTTATAACAAGCTAAAGCAGCCACAAGGAGTCACAAGACAGTGCTGGCCCCAAGCCTGGATAAATTAAGAGGCTATCCAAAGTAAAACCTATGCCAAATTAATATGCAAATCACATTACATCATGAGGCAGATAAATTGCTGTGGCGACCCCAGTAGGAAAAAACAAAAAGAAAGAAGATTTTCCTTCTATCTATCTTCTTTATTGGATATTACTTGGTCTTATATACAGTATACTATTTTACAATAGCCCACCTGTCTAAGGTAAAGTTTGAGTACGTTGCTGATGTCGTGGGGATAAAGTTCAGAAAGCTCCACCAGATCCTTGCCGTTTTCAAACGCCTGGCACAACTTCTCCACTCTGGATTTGGCACCGTTGACGCGATAGATACCCTGTAAGCAGAATATTAAAATGCATTTAAGTCAAGTGACACAAGTCTGCAATTATAGTCACTGAATTTACACCACTATATCATTAAACTTACCTTAATATTGAGCGCTCTGTTCTCAATCTCAGACGTACACTTCCTAATAATGAAGGGGATGCCGTCTGGGCTGTTTTTAGCTGCCTGTGTGAAGTCAATCCCAAAAAGGTGAAGTCTCCCATGGAGCTTCTTATGGCCACATTGGATAGCCAGGGTTTCCAGACACTTCTTATGGCAAGCCAATGAGCACTGTACACAGATGGACGAAGGGCACATCAATTTCATGGTAAGATATGCAATGACAATAAATGCATTTAATGTGGCCACCGTATGGCTCAGTGGTAGAGCTGCAGCACATTTGCTGGACAACTGCGGCCTGCCTTGGTGTCATGGGTTTGGGTCCGGACTCCAACAGGTTGCTGAATGTCTCTCCCTGCTCTATCCCCAATTTCCTACTATTCTCTGTCCTATCTACAAAGCCTACAAATGGCCAAAAATATCTTTGAAATAATAAAAAAGAAATATGTAGAGCCACAAAGAGGTCACAGTGTATTTCTTGTGCCATTTCCAAGCCTGAATAAATGGAGAGGTTTGCATGAAGGGCATCCGGATTAAAACCTATGCCAAATCATTAATCACTACACATTAAGAGTATTTGCTGTGGTGACCCCCAAAGGGAATGTTTTCGCTGTCTTACCACTACACATTAAAACCTAAAAGCCAAACCTTTTTCTGCATGTTAAACTTTTGAAACAGTTCACTGATATAAATAATAAACTCGAGTCACATTCCTGTGTCAGTCACTTGACAGCATGCAAAGGGGTCATTACGTAATTGAAAGAATTCCAGCCCTATTTTGTTATTGTCTCTATGAAATTTGGAGAGAAACTTGAAACTAAAATAAACAGTTGGCAAAGGACAGAGAGGACTCTTTAGGAGATGAACAAAAGGTCCTCAGTTTCCCCTGCTCCGTCTCCAGACTCAAGACCAGTGGGTGCATTTGGTCCCAGCGGAGCACTTGTGGCCAGATTCAACTTTCTCTTTTATTGGGATGTTTTGATGAGACGAGAGGTGGTCCAGCGGCTTTTGTTTTTGTTTGATTTCTGCTCAACATGAATGATAAAGAAGCCATTGTGTGAAGCGTTGGCAATGTTCAATTTAAACTTACACTGAATGCTATGGACACCTCTCGCGTCCAGACAGGGGATCTAGATTCTTTTTTGCTTTTGGTTCTTTGGAAAAATGAGAAAAATAAAAGAAACCTAGGTTACCTCCTCACACTCTGCACCGTGAAACACCACCAGGCTGTCACATTCACGACACTTGGAGGGGGCCCGCAGTTTTCTTAGCTTATGTGTTTGAGCTGCCTTGGACATCTGCGTGTTTCGAAATGGTCCCGGGGAGCTGGCTGTCTCAATTACAATGTCATTTAGGCCTGCAAGGAGGAAGGGAACACAGCATTATGATCTTTTGTCCTTTCATTATGTAAGAAAACATGACAACAACTTATAGTATGTACATGGTATTAGGCAATAGTAAAGCAAGAATGTGTTCAACAATGCACTTCAGATACCAAGGTATCTTTCTATACATACTGCATACATATTAATCAAGGCACAAAACCAATAATTACATTTAATGATGCTTGTTTAGGAGTCATTCTTTCATGATGATAAATTAAACAGCTAATAACTAGTGCTTTAAAACTAACTTGTGTCTCTTTTAAAGGCAATCAAACTATAAAATGTCTTAAATTGCTGTATTGTGGGAAATATATGTAATGCCTGGTTATGAGAATGCAAACCAATTTCCCCATAGGGACAAATAAAGCTATTGTGTAATTATTCTAACGTGACCAAAAAACAGCATTAGTTATAAACAAGTTAACAAAAGCAGAATGAACACAACTCAGTATAAATGAGAAAAAATGCAATTGTAACTTGTTGATTGCTTCAATGGCACAACAACAAGAAGTGTGATGTGAAACTACACAGTGCAACTCACCATTGTCAGACGGTGATGGAGGCTCTCTCTCATCCAAATCATCTGCGGATGACATTGTCCCAGTGGAAGGGGTCCGGGGTAACCTTCTCTTGAAGTCTCCTGAACAGTAGGGCACAACACACAGATAAGCCCACATTTCAATCTTCATGTTGGCCAAAAACACTTTACTTTTCCCTCTGCCCTGCTCTGCATCTCTACATTACAGTGGTTGCTAACAGATAAACTGACTGACCACCACTCTGAGGCAACTTTCTGAATTTAATGGTCCAATACAAGGTGTGGTCAGTCTCAGGGCTGTTGTTAGTCAAATGTAGTAGGAGATTGTCAGTGATTCACACCTACACTCGTTGGCTTGTAAACGGGCCTTATTTTAATAGCTCATTAATAGGGCTCATCTCTCAACACCAGTGATTGTAAACAAGTGGGGGCTGGGCTATAGGGTACTTTTTGAATTAATCTAGGGCTGGCTGACAATCACTCTTCCAAAGTCTCCTTGATTTAACATAACAAATTATACACAAAAAGGTTAAATCAAGTATTCTAATATGATACTCTTAATGCAACTAGTACACACTTAAAATTCACACTTTAAATAAACTCACACACAAAAGCTATAGTTGAGGATTAGTAACAGTTACTTTATTATTTACAAAGCCTTATGTCAACATTATTAACCACAATGAAGTTATAACCATTCTTATTAACATAAAATTCTTGCACAATAAGCATATTAACTATTATTACTGCATAATAGTGGTGAGTTATTATTACAAATGTCACTCCAGGCTTTAGTTGACCGCTTGACACATCCAACTACAGTGTTAGCTCTGTTGTTTTTATGTCTAACAGTTGCAGAGTTAAATTATATTACACAACTTAAAATTGCCACTTGTTGCTATGTAGTTACATTCACAAATAACATGGCAATTACTCTGGATGAACATCAAGTTCATTGAAAGTATGTGAGCATGCTCCAGGAGCATGTACTGTTACAGTGTGTCATGTCCTGAATGCAGTACATATTTTTTTAAATCAATGACATCAAGCCAATATGCATATTGTTCCAAAGAATAGCTGTGTGACAGGTTTTTGACAAGTCTGCACACATAAGGAATTTGGAAGAAGCAGATCTCTCGACAGTGACAGTTTCCTGCCAACAAGTAAGATTTAGGTTGATAGATTAAGCTGTGCACTTACTGTATGCACTTAATGTAATTATTGTGTAATAGGCTTATCTGAATCATTTCAAATGCATGTCAAACAAGTATTTTAAATGGCTCTACCTGGGCTTGCAGTTGGGGAGTCCATAGAGCGGGACTCACTGCTCCCTCCAGCACTTTCAGAGTCACTGCACATCCCTCCGCCCTGATTGGCCGAGGTCCAGGGGCGATAAGGGGCCTGAAGCCGAAGTGCTAGATAAGAGTATACACAATCACAATGGGGCAATTTAACACCTAAACATTTTGTAAAAACAATCTTATCGTTCAATTATGAATTATGCCAATTCTTCATGGTCCTTAATACATATTCACAGCTTTCCTAAATATGCTAAAATGTGGTTTTATGAATGAGTTAGTATCTACACGCATGGCCTTGCATTGCATGGCCTTGCATTGCATGGCCTCAGCAAAACAAACAGATATTCAAACAAGGACATCAGCGGCAGACTATATTATATCTTACCTTTTCTAAATATACCACTATGGAGAATTATCTCTCTGTTGTTACTTGTGAGAGTATAGTTAAAATTATTAATAAATAGTAATAAATGTCTACCTTGGATGTCAGTGTTGCTGTTGGATCGCCTTTCAGCAATCTTGGGATGTTGGACGCTGGAGGGACTGTCCACATCATCTTGACTTATGATGTCTGAGATGACTGAGTTCTGGGACAGACTGTGGGATGAATGGCTGCCACTTAGCAATCGCTTGTTGAATGTCACACTGGGAAAAACATGAGAGACTCATATTAACATAAATTCCATTTAATATTTTTAATTTAGTGCCAATAATAAAGCAGAAATACGCACTATATATAATTAGTTGAATATTAGTTAAGGGCTAGTGCCTAACCAGTTAATCTGTTACTTTATCATAAATATATACCACTGAGTTATAAACATTGTTATTAATGTTTAATACTTTAGCAATAAGCTCATGTAAACCAATGAAAAATTATAAACATCCATGTTAGTTCATTGTCTACCAACTGTTAAACTTTTCTTCACAACATATTATTACTAATCAACAATGGTAAGCTATTCTAAAGTGTTACCAAAATATCTTAAAAAATAAACAAATTTTTTTCACACTTAAAAGGATCCTTAAATGACATGACCAGCCCCACCTCACCATCAAAGACAGTGGCTGATTAAGGCTTAGCACTGATTAACAGATGATGAGAGACATGGGAATGGCTCAAGTACTGGCCATTCATTGTCATAGGTCACATGTCATGTAAGGGCCCCAAAAATATATCACAGTATGTAAAATCTGGGTCAGCCATCTAAATTTAACCAAACGGAGACCTGTTGTGCACATGTTATTGTGCCCAAGTTTCATTTCCTCTCTCTCAGGCTGAATCCTTTTGATCACTGAGATCAGAGATGGGGGGGTGGGGATAAAAAGAGAAAACTACTACACGAACAAAGCAGCCTCACATACACCCATCTGTCATGTTACCACAAATCTGTGTTGAAAATCTCTAAAGGAAAGTGGCAATTTTACCTAAATGCCAAACAAGCGTGGTTACGAAAATAGCTGTTTTTAACCTAATTTTAAAAGAAAGGTCATATTCTACAAAAACAACCAAAAAGGTCACTTTGAAAGGGGTTTAGTGAAATTGGTGGCAGCCCCACTGCCCCAGCTCCTCTCTCCCGTGACCACAGTCATTTCCGCAGGAAGCCCTGGCCAACTCAATTGTTTTACACTTTTCAAAACAAACTCAATCACTCCACCTCTCTTAAGTGGAGTACAGTAAAGAGTCATTACTGCTGCCTGTAAAAAAATAACTATGTTACTTCTTTGATCTGATCTGACACACCAAAAACATAAATAAGTGAGCTGGAAATTGGGGAGTATTCCTCACTATGATGTTTACACAGTGTCACATGCAATGACATTTTTAGCTTGTTGGCCTCACCCTGTGTTCTGTGTGATGGTTGACTCAAATGAGTGGGACTCCAGGCGAGGCCCGTCAGTGGGCAAACTCCTTACAAAGTCAATATAGCGCTGGCCTGGCTCATAAAGCTTGGCATTTTCACACAAGCTCTGATGGTTGACCGGGAGAGACACCACCTGGGCCTGCTGTAGCTGGAACCAGTTCACTGTCACCTAAAACCACAGAAAAAAAGCACTTAAATTTCACACGTCAGGCCTAAAACAACTCAGTCAATCAATCTTTATTTATAAAGCACTTTTCATACAGTAATGCAGCACAAAGTGCTTTATATGGTTAAAAGCAATACCCCCCCCCCACCCAGTCCCCACTTTCCCTCAGACACCAATATATACAGGCCCACAAACACACACTTACACACTCGCGCACACACACACACACACACACACATTAAAAGACCAACGTCAGGCTGAGTACAGAGGACTAAACACATTTATGAGCCGTTCCTGGCAATAAAATGCAGACTTACAGCCTTAAGGGTGAGGTCACACTGAGAGATCATTTCTCTGAGTTGAGTGACGATCACACTTTTGGTGTTTGACAAATCAACTCTTTTTACGCCAACATCAATTTGACAGGCTTTGCAGTGCTCCCTGGCCTCTTCAGCCTGAACAATACATCAACAAGGATTTAATAAAAAGTATATTTTTGTAATAATTTTTTAAAAGACAAAAAGCAATGTACCTTTTGTAGTGCCTCTTCCTCCAACCTGCGCCTCTTCTCGAGTTGTTTGACCCCTGCTGCCCCTCCTCCCCCTCCGACCTGCTCTTCCTCCAGACGACTTGTGGACACTTTAGCTTTCTCGTACTCTTCTTGCCGCTGGGCCTGCAGCAGCCGGGCCTTCTTCAAAGCACTGTCGGCCTCGTTCTGGAAACACAGTTTGTTCATAAACACTCGTGACAAATATGCAATCAGTTCAGCAAAAATGACAACAAAACAATTTGTATGGCTCTGCATACCAGGCTTTATTAGGCAGTTTAAACGTTCAAACGCATTCTTGGCCCAAGCCTCAAGTATTTGCTGATCAAAATTGCTGACATAGCTATGTACGATAGTGTCCATGTTTGTCCAAGCCCCTCTTCAAAATACAGCCTTTAAAATGGCAGTCAACTCACCATTTTCTTTAGCTCCCTCTGCCACTGCTCTTTGACCTCTTTCCGTAGTTTGTCCAGCTCATTCTTTCGGGCCACGAGAGGCTAAAAACAAACAACACCACATTCAACCTAACTCAGTAACACAGACCGTATTGACCATATTCTCCAGTTTTTAATAGAGATGTCATTACCTGTATAAACTTGTGACTTTGGAGAATGGCTGCGGTTTGAAGTACAAGCTGACTATATTCAATGTCATTCTTGAAGGCAGATGTGTAGATCTCACGGAAAGGCATAAATTCCTTTAACAAAAAGAGCAGCATCTGTGAGTGAATGCCCTACAGCTAAAAACAAGTCACATTGAATTTTTTTATTGGGTCAACTATAAAATTAGTTACCTGTTGGCTTGCAAGTGTCTTGGCAGATTCAGCCATTTTGGCATAGCTCTTTGCACACTCAATATCTGCAAATGAAGCACAAAGTTATTTCATTCATAAACAAATTTATACATTCTTTGAACATAGGAGGCAGTAGAGGGATAAAATATCCTTGAGCCCGAAAGACAAAGAATAAGTAAATAGTTTTAATCAACAAAGATATATTAAAACCAATGATTTGTCTATGCCTGATAACACTACACAGATTGCCAAAGCAAGTAACATGGGTTTAAGGTCATTCATAAAATAATTACTCATGTTTTGTCATTTCTTTTATGCAGCAGTAGTAGCAGCAACAGTGATCGTAGTGATAGTACTAGTGGTGGTGGAAGATTTTGCCTTGTAATGTCCTTCAGCATACATATTGACTATAGTTTTGTAGACTTGCTACTGTATAAAACCAGCTCATAAAGATAACATTATCCACATTACTTTCTGCAGTAAAAATGACTGTCCTTGACGCCACACTTCAAAGCACCACATTACTGTTGCCCTAAATACTGCGTTACAATGTACAGTTGCAACATCACTTGTATACAGGTTTTCCCTGATCTTACCCATGCTGAGTTTCTTCTCCACCCACGCCAGCAGCTCCTTGGTGTACTTGGACCATGCTTTGGCATAGAGCAGCGCTGACTCCACCCCGCTGTCCTGCCTCTGCAATGTCTTGTCCACTTCTTCGGGCCGAACTGGTGGAGATGGCCCTGTGACAGCAACAGTAGCAATTAGAAAGGGCATAGAAAATGGGATTAAACTGGCTACCACTGACTAAATCACAATGCTACAAGCCTTAGTGGATAATATTATGCTGAGCAACATCTATGACAGTGAAAGTGAGTCAGCAATGGTGACCTTGTATGAGCATAATAGCAGCTAATGCCCACTGAAGATAAGTGAAGCTGACATGACTCTGTTTAATATTAAGTTAAGGCTCTCTATACTTCAAATAACCCTCACAGAAAAGGCTCCTATCCTGCTGCAATACACAGCACACAATGACCCAGCCATAAGTATTTGTGCTTTGTAAAAGTTTCTTAGACATTTTTCCTGGATCAGTCTGTCCCCAGGCTTTCCCAGAGCAGGAATACAGTAGCTGTGTGTTACAAGGAACCGTCTTTACCTGGCGGATCATCTTTCTCGGGACCGGATCCTCCAGATTCCACAGAGAGGTTCTCAAAGGACTGGGGGAAAAAAAGAAAACACAAAACATGTTCTTTAACCACAATAGGCGTGAATTTGATTTCCCTTTAAAAGCTTAAAGCACTTGTTAAAATGAGCTTATCAGAAATTTAACTTCCTTGAAGCAGTTATACAATACGCAGCAGGAAAACAACAATACATCAGATCAATTCATCACCAGCGGAAACCATTTTGGGGAACATGCGTCAACCTGCAAGCGCTCACATAACCTTTGAACTCAATGATTTGCGTGGGTAACTATTAATATCTTTTACTTAAACAATTCAGGGCATGTAAGGCACATCCTATCATTGATTTCTGTTGATCAGAGGTGGAAGAAGTACTAAAAATCTGTAAAAAAGAAACTAATTGCTAATGCTGCGGCTACTAATGCTGGTAGTAATACTGCCACTATTATCACTATTACTACTAGCCAACATTGGGATTAAACCCAAACTTTCTGGTGCTTAGTGTTCTACCCATTGTGCCACAAAAATAAAAATATGCATACTTGAAAATATATGTACATTTTGTAATAATGGTACTTAAAGGTGCTTGTATTGGTTTGAAAACGCTACTGCAGTCTAAATCAAAACTGTGGGTTGTCAGGCTTTACACTTTTCTGATTGGACGATCTGTGATGCAGGGTTTTAGAACTGAAACAAAAAATGTAAAAATAAACTTTGGGCATTATGGTCATTTTTTTATTGTGAATAAATCAGCTGTAACATCAGTGAAACTAATGTTTGATTTAAACATGGTTAGCTCATATCTTGGGACACATGTGGGTCATTTCTATGAAATATAAAAAAATATATACTACTCATAGCAGATTTAAGTAAATTACTGTAGTAAAATTTAGTTACTTTCCACTTCGGTGCTAAAGCTAAACCTCACTGTAAATTGAATATGCACTAAGCAACTTTTAGCCTCAATAGTGGCATTTGCCTTACCCTGCTTCTTTTAGTCAGGGGCAGCCCCAACACCGATCCATTCTCTACATCTCCCATAAGGAAGTCAGACACTCTGTAGGAAAAACAGAGATAGCAATCCACAAAGTGGGTTAAGGAAAAAGGTCAAAAAACAATTCACTGGAGAAATAAAAACTCGAGCTAAAGGAAGTTGTCTCATTGCGCTGAACTTACACATTGCCAAAGGTGAAGGCCAATGTGTCGATGGCTGTGTAGATCTCTCCGAACAACTTCTGCTTGTTGTCTTCGTTCACCTCCTTGAAGTTCACTCCTGTGGGAAAAGGACGGTTTTATCAGCAAACCAAAACCAAGTCAACACTGTATGCAGAGACTTTGTAAAGGTATTGTATGATTCAAACTCTGAGTCACCCAGTGAGGTCAGTAAAATTGGTTTTGAGTCATGCCATTTCCCTCATATTTAACCAAACACAGAAGATCTGCACCATCAATATTCAACATCAGTATTTTTTTTCTGATAAGAAATCCCCCAGAGGAATCCAACAACTCTGTACCTTAATTTTGAAGAGATAAGACGTGTATGTATTGGGCTGTAATCTGAAGAGGCAGTAGTTTCCTGCAACAAGCCTAAACACAGTGATGACTGAGGACAAAATGAGCCCAAAAGCACCAGTGTAAATATGTCCGTAATCAGACTCTGCACAATAAACTTCCTGCTTTGACTGAACAACAGGGAAAATAAACGGACAGAGAGGGAGAGATGCTCCGAAAACGAGACCCAGGTCCAGGACATAAATCAGTGATGTCATTGTGCTGCCTCCATCATTTCCTCAGTCCTTCCTCTTCGTGAACAATGGCGATTTCTAGAGTTCAAAGACGCTTACTGATATTTCAAATGAGAAAGCTAAAAGCATTATTTGATATGCCTATAATTTTTTTTGGTTTGCATTAAGTATTCAGACTAGCAATAAAAACTACCTTTAAAGACCCAAAATAAAAAAGCTGACAAAGTGACAAGTAACATACAGTGGCTGATCCTGTCATAGGCTCCCCAAAGCTAGTTTTGTTAGGAAATATTAGACTACTAGTAGTTTTGAGATTACGTACAGATGTAAACAACAGCAAAAATCAACCATTGGACATTAATGGTTGCTGAGTCACTGATATACGCTAATATTTTTTTTAAAAGTAGAACAGAAAAAACTAATACAATGTCTCAGTAAAGCATTAGATTGCTAAAGTAAGGAAACTTGTTTTTCCTTTTAAGTCTTATTTAAAGCTATTTTTTGATAACTTTTTTTACTTTGTATATTTTTTTTTTCATTTTCAACTAAACCTAGCTTTATTTAGCAGTTTTATTTTACTCAGAGTACTACTTCAAAGCCTAAGGCTGTTATTAAAACACAAGAATACAAAAAATAATGCCTCAACATGGATCTGTTAATCAGGTATTTTCCAAAGCTATTTAGAGCAGAAAACTGTCACTATATTTTTTCTGTCTTAGCATGTTTGCTGTATTAGTAAAAAAAAAAAAAAAAACAAAGAGAATAATAAATTATGGTATAAGATGAATACCCACCATAAAGGACAGCTTTCTTCATCAATAAATCCAGTTTAAAAAAAGAAAGTCTGAACGGTAAAAAAAAAAAAAAAAAAGGATGACCACAAGTAGACAATAACACCCCTTTTTGGTTCAAAACACAAAGATCAAGTCATAACAGTCCTTATGTGTGGAAGAAATATTCACAATAGCTCAATAGCAGAAATGTTTCTTCCAATATCGACACAGATTTTGATGAACTCCAGTTGTCCAATGGGCCCCGGGAGCCTGTGTCCACCCAAACCTATTACTGTAGCCCGCACCATTCAAAAGTCGCTACTCTCCCACCGTCCCATCAACCTCCTCTTGTGTCCAGCCCCTATCCCCCAACAGGACATCCTGAGGCTCGCTCCAACACAATGCACTACTCGCTCAGGCCCCAAACAGTGGTCCAAACGTGGAAGTTACATCATCGGGGAAAAATGGTATTGTTTCACTGGAAAAGCACAAAACACGCTCCAAAACTCATCAGCTGCACGACTTGTGGGTAACTTCTCATACTTCATGACTAATACAGAGTGGCTGCGTGACTAGATACAGGGCATCACAGGAAGTAAGGAAATATATATTGTATGGATAACTTTTTCAAACAGCAAGAAGATATGACTCAACTTTGTCAAGGCATGTTTGTAAATTAGGAAATTCAATTCGAAACCACTTATAACCCAGTTGGCAATTTTCTATTAAGTTGCTCCTATTGTGTTATGGTTCAACTTTCAATGGCAGGGTATACTTGATATCACTGGCCCACTGAATCCCAGTCATAAACAGTGCTGGCCCCCTTGTGGCACATAATGTGTCGGTGCAATCTGTACTTGATTGAACTTGATTCTGAATTCAAAATATTCAGGGCCATAATTGCAGTCATTGCAAATAATTAAACAATATAAGTACCACATGAATTGCATATTAAAAGCCTTTGATATAATAGTTAATAACCTTTTCAATGCGTACACTGCGGTTTTAAATATGGAACACTTACTAAGTCAAGTCTTTAGTGAAAAGAAAATATGTAACATGAAGCTACACTAAGAGTCAAGTGAATACATGAAACCCTCAACATGTACACACCTTCAAATTATTTATTAAAAGAAAAAAGGCGTACCCAAGAGTGCATGGCCCCAGTCCAAATATTTCAGAGAAGGTAAACTGCACTGAAAAGTAAAGCTGGCTCGTCTTTGTTCACTTCCCCCTGTCATCGTTCCTTATTAAGTGAGTGCTTTCAAAAAAGCAGTGCAGCCCCTCTGTGGCCCTCTTTGCGATGCAAATTGAGAAGAGGTATACTCAGGGGATTCTTGTGTGGCAGCCAAGTTAAGAATTGACCTGCATGCCAGATCATAATCTCAAAGAAAGAGAGACTCAATAGGATTCCTCAGTCCCGGTCCCCTTTGGACAGGCAGGACAAAGGATACCCTCTGCTTTTTGAATCAGGTATCTGACTCTCAAATATTATTTTCATACACTGAAAAACAGGGTTCATGCTGTTGCATTTCAAAGCATTGATTTCTGAGGAGTGCTTAGAAGTTGAGCAAAGACACAACGGGACTTCTTTGAGTGGTTTTCAAAAAGAGTGACTAACTTTTGGATAACTTTCTGATGGTTCTGCATAAAAATCAAAACAGTAATGGTAAAAGGACACCATGCAAATGCAAACACAACCTAACCTAGTTTACATGCAACCATAACTTTCATATCTTTTGGTCTCCACTCTAAACACTCACAATATAGTGGCCTGAAAGGGTTAAAACTTGTGGGATAAAACTCAAACTACAGCTCTCTCTTAAAGTCAAACTCAAACTACAGCAGCCTGAAAGGGTCAAAAGAGTGGGATGTAGGTCAAATTACAGCAATATCTAAAGTCAAACTCAAACTACGGCAGGCTGAAAGGGTCAAAACACACAGGACACAACTCAAACTACAGCAGTTTCTTAAAGTAAAACTCAAACTACAGCAGCCTGACGGGGTCAAAATTTGTGGGACACAACTCAAAATTCAGCAGTCTCTTAAAGCCAAAGTCATACTACAGTAGCCTCAGAAGGTCAAAACTCACATTGTATATAGCAGCCTTAGTGGGTTAAAACCTAAATTTAATTTTTTTTACTAGGATTATGAAGGGCATTCAGTGTTTACAGTTTATTAATGTTTGTTGAAGTTCAAACTTAATGCACAACCAAAGTTTACAGACAAGGCAGGGACCATAATAACCATTAAAATGATCTGGGACTATATATAAAACATTTTGAGCTACTCCCCAAACCTTGTAGAATAATGTGTTTTGACTGTATCCATGTAACTGTAACCCTGTACTTCTAAATCTCCTTAAGTCCAGAGATGTGTGAGAGAAAGGGCACAGTAATAGTTAAAAACACTGAGGGAAGATAAAGACGGGTGTGGGGGGGGGGGGGGGGTAAGATAAGCAAAGACAGAAAACAGATGCATGGAGGAGTGAAGGAGTAGGTAGTATAATTCACAGGGAGGCAGAGAGTACGTGTTTTAGGGAGAGCTCATGGACTCGGCTCACCTTTGACCGTGGCGATGACGGTTCCCGCTGTACTCAGGATGTCCACAGAGTTCAGGCTCTGGTGTTTGTTCATGATGGCCTTCAGGACCCGAAGAAGCTCCCCGAGACGCTCATGGACAGCATGGTGAAGGCAGTCCTGGTGCTCTGCAAAGATAAACAGAAAGGTTATTCATTTATCTACTGACAAAACAGCCAAAATTGACTATAAGTATTACATAAGGCCATTTTATAATTCGTATTGGAGGAAAACCCAATAACATATGGAGACTCTGAGATGTCATATAGGCTATACTAAAAAGATTTGTTTATTGGCTTTTTGCCTTCTCTTTGATAGACACAGTAAACAAAAATTTAGCAAAGAGGAGAATGACATGGAGGAAACTCGCCTGAGTTGCCATTTCAAACCCAGGCCAGTATGTAGTATGCAAATTAACAGATGAGTGCATTAAAAATTATTGTACCAACTTAAAATGTTCAGCATATACTGAAAGCTTTGGCTAATTACATGCTTGCACGGTGAGACATCTCAAGCTAAGGAGCAAACACTGGTTGGTCTAGCTTTTGAATACCAAGTCAATGCCAAGTAATAAAGAGGAAGCGTCATCCAACACTGCTTATGTCTCATGTTTCATAGAGAAACAGCCAAACAAAGAAACATAATTAAAAGAACAGGAGAGCAAAGTGAAATGTGTATAAATAATATCTGATATACCCAGTTAATCCCTGTTACTATGTCTTGTAGCTTTTTCATAATCACAAGTCACCCTAGACATTGACACAATATGCAGTTCTGCAAAATGGGTTTTTGGTCGACAAACAAAACATTTAAAAAAACAAACAGTGAAGTTAAACCTTCAGAAGACTAGACTTAGAAGCCACTTTTAAAATGTCCCTTGCTTGTAGTGAATGGTGCAAACTCACTGGCAACAGGATTACTACATGACATTCGTGCTCTGTTGGTTTAAAGGGGTGACCATGGCAGCGATGTCAACCTGCCGCCATCCATTCAGAGCAGTCAGCGCTGTAGCAGTCAATGGTCTGTCTAGGCAACTGGACCGTGAAACAAAGACAGCTAAAGGGGACATCAAACAACTGAGCAAGCTCACACTCAGCCCCGAAACACCACTATAAACATGACTAAAGCAAAAGTGACCTAATCGGTAATCTGTGCTGTCTTGAGAGTGTATATAAAGAAAATATGCCGTCCTTATTGTATATGGTTATTAGCAGTGACCTTTATGGAGTGAGTAATACTCTATTTACAATTTCCCGTGCTATCAGCTAACCTTGGTATTAATGTCCCCGTATCATAGCTGTGAAATGAGGTCATGATAACCTTGCGCTGGCTAATAAAATGTAAACTAGTTCACAAGCAATATAAAATCTATTACCACTTAATTAAGGGTTTTAGTATGGTGATGAATCATGCTGAGCCTACATTTGCCTACAGGGCACTGAATGGGTACAGTATTTTTCAGACATTTTTACATTAATTCAGCCACAGTGTGAAATAGTGCCAGTCCTAAGCCAGAATAAATGGAGAAGGTTGCATCAGGAAGAGCATCCAGCATAAAAACCATTGAACTTGACACTAGGAGCCCAATAATATGCTATTGCAACCCAAGAAGGGAAAAGCCAAAAGGAAAGAGGGAGATCTATGCATGCTTTATAGCTATGGCTTTTATGACAATGTAATCTCTAAACCTAGGGGTAGAAAATAATATATAATTAGTTTTGTTTATTTTTAAATGCTCAAAAAATGACCAGACGAGCAAGGGCACCAAATAATTACATGCACTGGCAAATTCAGTTCTGCTCATAAGCTATAATCAAACTAAATACACAGTATTAAGTGTGTCATTTGGTTTTATAGGTCAAAATACCAGCCATATGTCATTTGTCACGTTTTGTTGTGCTCTCCTTGTAACCTCTCTGAAAATAAAAGTAAAAAAAAAACTCTTTGACCACGTGCAGAACGGTTGGACGGTCAAACCTGCGGTTTGTGCTGACGATCGGCCCGGGATTACCCCTTCATGGAAACAGGGATCAGCAAGACTTTAGCTGTCTACCTTTTTGTCTTTTATTCGTTAGGCTCACTTTTTTTTCAAATGGGGAAACAATAATGCCGCCTGTGGGGCTAATAATGCTTGGCTCGTGAGGCTGTTGTGACAATGCAACAGCCCAGGCATAGACCCGGAAATCCTGCCAACTAACCAGCAGGTGACATACTGAGCAACAGGTCAAGACATCACAACAACAAATAAAAGCCATTAAATTAGACAAAAGAGTCGAAACATGTAGGCCAGACACTGCCAAGCTGCATAGGACCACACTTACAGTAGAGTGTACAGTTTGTCTTCTTATAGGCGGCGCCCTATTTGTAAAAAACAAAAGGGCCATATATTCTTGTGATGCTATACAGACACGCTCAATACAAGCAATCATTGAAGCCTGAATATTACCCATGCACCACTGAACCTAAATTCAAAGCCTGGAAAATAGCACTGCGGTAGGGGTCAAGAGGTGGTCGGAGCTGAGGGCCAAGCACATCCAAAAAATACCAGACAAAAATACCAAACAATTAAACTCTGTGAATCAAAATGAAAAATGTTGAAGTTGATTATATAATTTTATTTAGATCAATTTCAGTAAATTTTGCAACCAGACTTAAACTGTACATCTTCTAGTTCAAGCCACAAAGTGTTTTTATCTCACAGTGGTCACAATGGACCTCTTGCGGCTTAGTATCTTTGGACATTTGAATACCGTAATGGTACAGAGTCCTTTAAAAAGAAAACGGTTTCACAACAAAGATTTTTAATTTCTTTTTTTGGTTCATGGCCTTTCGTAAACCTTAATCAAAATCCAACCATTATTTTTTGAGTTATCTTAAAAAATAATAAAACCAATGCCAACAAAAACATAACCTTCCTAACCTATTATGTTAGTAAGTTTCTCTAGCTGATTTAATATAAAAATTAGTCTTCCTCGAGGCATTTTACTAAGTGCTCAAGCATTTAGAACAACATTTGCTAATGTCTTGCTTTATAATGAATAAATGAGGTTGGCTAAGAAATCTGTTGTAACTTGCATACATGTTACCAAATATGTAAAGCAAAACTAATGGCTTTTTAAATAGTCTGGAATTTAATTATTTCATCAAAAATATATTACACAATTGCACATAAACAGACTAATCTGTTCTTCAAAAAACCACATGGCCTACTCCATGCCAACACGTCCCATTACTTCTACCCTGCCAAAACCTCTCCACAGGGCCTGGAGAGCCCTATTCTCCAACACAGCAACCATTTTCATCTATCTTCATCAGATGTCATCCCCAGCCCCTTCCAGTGGTGTTTCTGACGTAAGCTGCTCTTGCTTTTATTTGGGCATCGCACCTCAGGAGGTAGGACAGGGTGTTTCTGGCATGGCCCTGCATCAAACTGAGACAGCCTTTTCTGTACAAGTAGTCCTTAAGCCTACTCGAAGTATAGAGAAAAGCTGATATTATGTAACCACAGAAGGTTTCCATACCATTAGGGGTGAATGAAGGGTAAAGTAAAAAAAAAAGCAAAGCAGTCCAACATATTTGTGGCTCATCCAGTAAAGCACATACCATGTACCAAAGTGCAGGTGCAAAGAGCACGTCAATAATATTTATTGATGGGTCGTGCACATAAAAGCTGTGCAGTAGCTCATGACTCCATCTAGTGGTACATACTGATTTATCAGGCCACTTAGAACACTATTCTCCTGATATCCCATGCAATGAACAATCACTTCTTTGGTGCACCATCAAACATTTTCTATAGATTTTTTTTTACCACATATAAATAAATTTTCTTGTCGAGATATACATTTCAGTAATAGTATAATACTAACCCAAGGAATGAGGAGGACCGTCAACTCACAATGATCTGATAAGGGTCAAAATTTACAACAGGTCGCTTCAACCCTGACGGCCTTAATTGGTCCTGGTCAGTTTAGATCCCATTTATGGATATTATACAAACAATAGCCTCGAAGTCATCTCCATGTAGCCTATACAACCCATTCACAAACCATGTAACTTAATCTTGAGTCCAGGAGGCATCGAACATGAGGAAGCTGCAGGTTTGTAGCGAGAGTTTGAGTGAAACTATGAATGGCCATTTAGACAGAGGGTCTTCCTTTGCAAAGCTCCATGGGTTTTTTGATATTCAGTGGCAGCGGTGTGGCCTATTGGAACATCCTAAATGGAGGCTAATTAGCAAGACATTACGGTTGTGTTCACAGGCCCAGCAGGACACAGGATAACGTACAGAGACGGATTATTTAACCCCAGAACTGCCACTTGGTAAAAAACAAAAAGCTCACCAGGAGAGCAGTATATTGGTTTTAGATTTTCTAGCGGTATCTTTTGGTAGCTGTATTTGTATTTTATTTAGTTGTACTACTTCTAAGGGTGTATTTTTTGTCTGTATAAAGTTTGGGTTGTAATGCTTTGTGCATAAAATGCTCTTTGTGCCATCTGTTGATTTGAAAACATTACTAAAATATTATCAAATTTATGTTGTACAATGGCAGTACACTGCCTGGCCAAAAAAAAAAAAGTCGCCACCTGGAATTAACTTAGTAAATAGGTAAGAGCCCCCCTGCAGTTGGTCAGGTCTGGGTTTAGCAACATTATGTGCCCAAAGAATGAGGTCAGCTGTCTACCTGAATTTACTGAATGACCAGGTTACTCAATGGGTTTTTTCTTCTTTGATGGCACAGGCTTATTCCAAGATGACAATGCTAGGATTCATCCAGCTCACATTGTGAAAGTGAAAGAGTGGTTCAGGGAGCATGAGACATCATTTTCACACATGGATTGGCCACCACAGAGTCTACACCTTAACCCCACTGAGATCTGAGAAGATCTTGGCAAAAAATTTATGCAACGCTGGACGGAAATAAATGTTTTGACATTGCAGGAGCTTATCGAAAGGATGCCACAGCAAATGCATGGTGTAATCAAAGTTAAAGGTCCAAATACTAGTGTGTGACTTGGGCAGGCACTCATGCTCCCTGAACCACTCTTTCACATTTTGAGAACGATGAATACTGGCATTGTCATCTTAGAATAAGCCCGTGCCATCAGGGAAGAAAAAATCCATTGATGGAGTAACCTGGTCATTCAGTAGATACAGGTAGTCAGCTGACCTCATTTTTTGGGCACATAAGGTTGCTGAATCCAGACCTGACCAACTGCAGGGAGGCTCTTACCTATTTGCTTAGTTAAATCGAGGTGGCGACTATTTTGGGGGCCAGGCAGTGTATTATGCCTAGGGAAATGTCTGGTTAAATGCTTTAAATCTGTGTATCCTGTATTTTTGGTGTGTCAACATAAGCAACCAACAAGATGATCCTATTGTGTTGTCACCAAATAAAAATGTTAACAGTACCAGTAATAAAGTAGTAGTTTAGGTAGTGACACCACCTAAATTTTGTCAGCTTTTGTCACCCGGACAACTACAGCACCCTATATAATATTTTAATTCACACATATTAGTCTAACAACATGTGAAATCTGGCAAAAACACACAACAAACTGCTGTGAAGATGGTTCAGTTTTCCCAAGGGAATACCACAGAGATTTGAGTGAGGATTTGTTTGAGTGCCGAAAACTCACTTTTGTCCCTGGGGCCAATGGCAAACAGTGGGGCTGGTCGCCTCATGGGCCCGTCACATGAAGCATTTATGGAACAATAAATCACAACGGCAGCTTTTCACTTTCACGGGACAGGACCGGAGCGTGGATATGCGTGTCTTTGTCTGTGTGCGATGGTTAGGGGAGGGTTGTTGGGAGTTGATAGGGGAGGAGTTTTGAGTTTGAAAAAAAAAAAAAGAGGAAGGGGGTTGTGTGTTATTTGGGGTTGTACTCTCTCTTTGGGATTTGTCCCAAATTACCCCGACACCCCACATCCCTTCTCCAAGCGGGGGCTATGGGAGACATTCCTGGGCATAATAAGCAGCAGTGAATGAGCGCTACAGGGGGATCAGACTGTGGGCCCGATGAGGAGGAGGAGGCCGCGGAGCAGGAGCAGAGTGGAGGCTGCCAAACGCATTGCCAGGTTTTTACTTCATTAGCGTCATGGAAACCCGACATTCCTGCTTCTTGTTTGGGAGCGCGGACGGGAGGTGTAGGAATGAGGGCTGGAGGGGGATCCGTAATGAAAACACTGTCAGATCACTCACTATCGGGATGACACCTTCATACTAAAACATCCTGACAACTCTACATTTTCATGTCATGACAAAATAATATACACACTGCCTCTGCCGTAGAGTCTCATATTTTAACGTTTGTTGCCATGGCGATTTTTGCACAATTGACGTCACATACAAAACACACCTTTTAAGGACTCAAGGATCTGTCCTTTTACTTAGATACCTGACAGAGACAAATACCAGGACTAAACTGAAGTGCATCTCGGGGCCTGCCAAACACTTTGTCAAGTCCAATTTAAGACATTTTTAGACCTTTACAAAATGCCAAAGAAGGAAATATCAGCCAAATTATGCTAATAGCAGCACAGCATTGGTATTTTCCCTTATGATGTTTTAAGATAAACTTCTAAAATGCATTGAGCAATTATGTTCTTTCACCCCTTTTCAATATTGTAAATATAACAAACATGACTTTATACACTTTTCCAATTGCTTTAATTTGTTGTTTTGTCATGCAAAAATAACTAAATAGAAAGATGCAAGTACTGAGATTTTTAAGTGTAAAAAAAATCTATGACCTCTCAAAATAATACTCACATATATGTTAAATTTGTTTCAGTGTAAGACTTTTTAACCAGACTGCTTAAATATCTTCAGTTGTGCAACTTTAAGGCATCAATTAAACAAAATATTTCACTAAATTTCCACCATGCCATGAGACAATATGACTTGGCAACATTCCTTTTGCCTTGACCCTAGCTATGCTCAGTCATGCATTGCAAATGATGGGAGCAATGTATTATTTATGCTCTGAAACATTTGGGAGAATGGAGGGGTCTCTATTGCCGCAAAGCAAGTGTGAAATCACTAAACATGTCACAACTGGCCTGGTGGAGGTCCAATCAAATGACAGTCACTCACGGTCAAGGGGGGACTAAAGAGGATGTTGGACGGGCTGGACATGACTAATGTCAATCAAAACCTCTCGGTGAAGTGTCCCTTTGAGTCAGACCCCAGCTGGACATTCCTGCAATAACTAACTCTGGTGGCCACCGATAAAAGAAACTGTGGAAAAGACTTGACTTGATTCTTTCCCTTCTGGACTCGGCTCATTCTTTATAAAGACAATTCAACCCTGATATTTAGTCACTGTGTGACACTGTATAACCTTTATTTTGTTTAAAGGGATTCAGCTTATATAGTTGAGGCGAAATGCCACATTCTTACACATCCTTAAAGCCTTTTTTTATGCACACAGTTGAAATCTGACCATTTCAATTTACATGTGACTATAAGGACCTTGTCAAAATGAGTCCACTTAACCTTTAACACTTGGGTTGTGGTTAATGCAATGGGTGGCCTATACATGCTCGGTATCCCCCCTCCCTGACATGCTTCCTGCAGCCCCAGGCTCTGGTGCGACTCTGTCGATAGATCACCGGTGGTCCACTCTCCGGATTAGCAGATTACAAGAAGTCGGAAAAAGCCAGGGGAACTTTGCCTTTTGCAGACTTCAACGCTTATGACCACAGCCATCCCTGCTGCTCCACCTTTAAAGCTTTCTTTCCCATGACTAAATTCTCAAAGAAAGGGCAGTTAAAAAAATAGGCCCAGGGCTAGACACACTGCACCTTCGACCTAGGCGGGGGGCTTTTATGTCCCACTCTGCAGGCAAGTGCTTTTGTCAGGCCTGTTGTTGACTCAGGAAACCAAAGGCAAATTAAAATCATACCCAAAAAAGACAGACAGCAAATGTTTTAGCAATGAAGCCAGCCACTTAACATTTGGCTAAATCAATGTTTACTAGATCAGCACTTCTGTCCTTTTGGCTTTTCCTTTATGGGGTCATCTGCCTCCTCGTGTGCAGTGGTTTTTGAGGTTTTTGCTTTTCCCATTGATTCCTCTTGAAGCTGTCAGTTACAGCTGAAAAAAGGCAGGCCACCTTTCTTTCCAAATCCCCCCTCACCACCATCATCACCGCCTTCTGTTGACGCACTTTGGCATTCCAACTATGCTTTCTTTAAGAAAACCTGCTAAATCCCTGAATGTGTAACTTTTAAACTGCCAGCCAAACTGATTAGGCTTGGGCCTGAAGTGGATACATTGGCTCTCTAAAGATATTTAAGACAATGGGATCTTCAGGCAGGCCCCAACTACCCAACAAGTGTGAAGATGGGCCCCTTTTAGTACACCTGTCAGAAGGTGGGATGGCAAGGTGAGGCGTAAACACTGCCCTGAGAACAAAGGGATACTGTTAAGCTCAACCTAGCATAATCCTGAAAGAATGGCCTTTGTGTGCTTAAGCAACATAGACCTTCACCACACTGTCAAAGGCCTGAGGTATCTAAAATAAATATTAGGTCAACATGAAGAGTTTGGCTTAAGGTTAACAATATAATGTATTTACCTAAGAATTTATTTTTAAAAGCAAATTTTGTTATGTTTACAGCTATGCAAAATCATTGTCTATGCCTTAGTTGCACTTGAACCTGCAGAGCCCAGTGTTTATAAGCAAAATCTGAAGACGTTTTTCAAGACCTTTTAATGCCATTAAAAGTTAAATTGAGTGACAAACGTATATCTTAAAAACCTCTCTGCTGTGACATAACAACGATGATTTTTATTGGCAACAAATAGTTATAGAGCAATATCAACATACAGCATCTAACATTAGCTCAAGTTACACACGCTTAGAGATAATAGAGATAATGATGAAAAACTACTTCAATAGTTAGAATGGAATTTGAAAATTTAAGACAATTTAAGACCAAGACACCAATCATGTGTCATCTACTGCATGTAAAGATAGCAGTGACATCTACCATAAGCCACTGAAGCCCTAAACACATTATGAGCAGTCAGACGTAGTAACAAACATAGCATAGAGACAAAAAAAAACATGGCCATATATGCTAACAGTACAGTCCAATTAGGCATTAACATCTATAGACTGCATTCTCAACAGTGGGCTGGGTCGTGGGCATGTTCTTAACAGGTTGTGAAGTGAAAAATATATGAGACTGTGATTAAGTTATAATGACGTTAGGGAGTTGCAGACTAGATTGGAAGACTTATATGTGGGCCCCAATAATAATACACAGAATAATACATCCATAAGCAGAAGGTTTCCAGTTCAATAGATGATTTAAATAACAAGTGGAAAAAAGACTACAGAATTGGGGGCTACTTAAGATGGGATAACTTTGCCATCTGTGTCTCATAGGTCTAATCCACAGTGACTGAAGCTTGGACCACCACAAATCCTTATAGCATTTGTTAAAACTGCCATCTATTTTCTGAGTAAAGACAAGCAGGGTTGTATACATTACAATGTATATGTATACAATGTTTTTTTAAGAAAGGATGTAGAAAAGAAAAAAATAAAGGGAAGAAAATTTTAAAATAGAAAAATTTTTCACACCTCATGCACTAAAACTTCTGCACAGTACTGTAAATCAGGTATTTTTCATTCATGGCTAAGTTCATTGAGTGTCCATGCAACTCTCTGGCCTCCCCTGACTGTGAACAGAGAAGCTTCAGTAACCGTCTGGGGTGGAAGAACACGGTGTTTGGCTACTCGTGTGTGGGATTCCTGGACCTTAATCAAAGTGTGCAGCAGACATTGACAGCCGGTTGGAACAATGCAACCCCAGCAGAAAAACACGGTGCCCATGACTGTAAATCTTTCCAAAGGAAAGGAAAAAGGAGCGAGAGAGAGAAACAGAAAGGGAGCTCCCCTTGTAAACAATGTGCAAATCTGCAAATGCTGTTGGGCTATTAAACCTGAAAAGATAGCATTGGTTTCTTGTACTATAATTGCAACATTGTGCTTCACTAAACATACAGTCTGTGGTAGTTTGGGTATAATTTGATGCCTTGTTATGTCCCAGGCTGAAGGGATAAGGGCACACCATATGTCACAATTGAGTGCACTTTAATCTGTGAGTGCTACAGCAATGCACAGATCGAACCGCGACACTATGCTTTTAAACAAGGATCAGCCAAATCACTTAAGATAATGTAATAAATCCTGTTGGACAGCTTAGTTAACAAGATAAGTGGACAAATGATTAAATCTAGAGCTTTGAGGAAATTTAATTTAGGGCAAGAAACACTGAAGGTAACCTGATCTTCAAAAGATGACTTCAAAGTAATGGAGTTGTCTTTGGACTTGGCATTTACAATGGCTTTTAATACAGTCGCAGCAAAAGAACCATAAAAGGAACTTTTTGAGGCAAGAAGAAGCTCGAACATGTTTTACAGCAGATCCCAGACCTATTGGGCCAGACTGTCCAAACACAGCATAGTTAGAGCCATTAAGACAGTCTGGAGTGGAGTTGAAAAGCCCAAGTAGGGCTAATTTTAGCTGGTATTTCACAAGGGGTGATTTAGAAAACAAAAACAGAAATAGCATTGATGCTTTCTCTGAGGACCCAGGCTAGATCCACTTTCCCACAAAGCTTTTACGTCATCGCTGGGATTCAGAACGAAAACAATAATTTTCCCACATCCTTATGGCATTACCTAAAGGTGGTTATAGTCTAGAGACCAGTCTTGGGGTTGAAGTCTTTCCTTGAAAATGGAGTAAGGCTTGACTGTAGCTTTTGAGGACAAGTGTTACCGCACTGTTGCAAACTGGTGTCAATATAAAAGTTATGTTAATGGTTGTGTTGCTTTGGTGAAAAGTGTGTTCTCATTAGATAGTACTGTATATCTGCTGAGATGATGGTCTTTGAAAAGGAGGGGCTCTTTTTAGTTTTCATTAATGCAAACTAGCCATAACTTTCTTATGATGACGCTGGACTTGGTTTTGCTACTACTTGTCACGTTCTCGAGTGGTCAGTCTCTGATTTAGTCTTAGTCATTATGAGTTGGTCTCGGTCCTAAGTCCCTATAGAAATACCAATACTACCAGTGTGGTTTTATGATGGTAATTTGATAAAGAAGCTTTTAAAAAGCATGAGCCAAGTGCATTAGTCACTAAGCAGTCAATACTTACAGCTTTTATAATACATTACATCACACTCTGAAAAACTATTTTAGTGACCACTTGTTAATGATTACAAACCACGTCCGTTTGTGCCCAGTGAGCAGCAAGCCTCAAAGCCCCATACTGATTAACAAAGGACAGTTCTGACTCACCTCTTGTGACTGAAAACACAACATACAGCTGACAGGTACTTGGGGCACAAGGAGGGGGCGGGGAGTAGTGCGAGTCATACATCAACACAGAGAAATTACAACGGTGACTAATGATGATTGAGGTCTGACAAAAAAGCCCTATTATACATGCACACTGATCCTTCTAAGAAAGAAAGGCTGGGATTGTACAATATTTAAACGCTCCACTGGCCCGGTGCCACTCTGTAACTGAGCTATGGAGTCTGGTATGAGGTCTTATGTGCTACAAGCCACTAAGCAGTTTATAATTCCTGGAAAATCTATTTATTAAGCACACGATGATGAAGACATTAACTAGTAAGGACAAAATATTTAACAGAAAGTTGTCTTTAAGGCTAATTATTTAACTTTCTTTGATAACACTCTTCCTCTCGTTTGATGATTTGTCTTCATCACGTGGTTTCTTAATTTCTTCTTTTGTAATTCCTTCCTTCACTTGCTTAGTTCCTCTCCTAGCTCCTTCAATCTTTTTCTTCCTTCCTTAATTAACTCTTGATTCCTTGATTCGTGACTTGACTCCTTCTTTCATCTCTTTAATCTTTTCCTTTTGTCCTTCTTTCTTTCCTAGATCCTTTCCTTTCTTGGTTCACTCACTTCTACTACTTTTTTTTCTTCCATCCATTTTGATGTTCTCCTGACTCTTTGCTTGTCCTGTTCAATCTTTTCCTCCATTTCTTCTTTGAGTTCTTTCTCCCTAACCCCCTCCTTCACTCTTTCCCTTCTTTACTTTCTCGATCTCTTTTTTGGTTCTTATTTGATTTCCATCTTATATACCCTTTCCAGCGCCCTTAATTCAGTTGGAGCACACAGCTCCCATAAACAGTACTAAGCACAGTGTCTTGACGTTCACAATGACCTATTAAACTCTTTGTCGTCATTAACTAATCCAAATACTTCAAAGTTATTATTGGTAATTACTTACTTACAACTCACTTTATCTTAAGCCTTGCTGCACCCGCATTGTTCTCCTAACCTAACCTTGCCTAGCTCAATTATGTGCAGGTGCAGTTGTGTTAAGCCGCTGACACATAAAATTGGTGCTCATCTTGCTTGGCAGAACTGAAGCACAAGCGCAGTGATGACACACCTGTCCGTGCCATTGAAGAGCAGCAATAACAAAACACAACTAAAAATAGACGTCAAACAATCATTCAATCATCTGCGGCGCCCTGGCAGAAAACAACAAAATCACAGGTTAAGATGGAGGCACGCAAAAAAATCTGTGGAAGAATCTGCTCCTAAAGTCTCAATGTGCAGATGTTTTTTTTGTGGTTTAGAGTCACTACAAATAATCAGACTGAGAAACCAACAATAGCAATCGCTCCTTAGTTTCACTGTGAGCCCTGCTGCTTCTTTCTCTCTGTTCCTCTGAGCTGCTGCAGCACCTGAACCCATGGCTCCTGAAGGTAGCTGCAGCCATGAGATTAGCAATATGAGGTTGTGGACCCCACCTTTATTCTTTATTTAATATTCTTACATTTTAGCACGGTTTAAGGTTAATATTTCAGCAATTACTGGGCTTTGTCGACAAAAAAAAAAATGGACGTTGTACAACCTAACATCACCAGATTCTAAAACATGAAAAACAAAACTATTCCAAAACCTATGATCACATGGCCTGTTATTGACTGCAATGAAGACACGCTAAGGAGGGCACATGTTTGGGAGCCTAATCTTATGATGGAGAGCTCTGGAGGCCCCTATTCACCGCCAAACACAAAAGACCTGGGGGGCACCTTCTCATCTGGACCAGCTCATCTGGTCTTCAAACGTCCTCCATGACCCTGGCTCAGGGACCCACCTCCCAATAATAATCCCCACCAATTACTGCCGTGTCCATCACATGTGGTCACTGGACCGGGTCGCGACCTTGAAAGTCAGTGTAAATACGAAGGTGGTATTAGTAAAAGCTGACAGGTTTCTTCAATACTCGACCACACAGGAAGCCATTTTGGATGAGACAGAAGAAAACAAATTGCTCATGGTGTTATGCGTTATATATAGTTGCATTGCCAGTAACAGATTTTTTCCTAACATTTTTGACAGTCAAATTAATGCTTTTGCTTGTTTGAAGTAGCTACAGTATGCTCTTTTCAAGTTCGGCTCTTTCTAGTTAGTGGGTATCGGCAAGTTTGAGTAAAAACAGTCATGTAACATATTTAGAAAGCAGAATTTGATAAAAAAACAACAAGGAAATACAACGTGGCAAATGCATCTAGAAATAAAGGTCGAGTCAGTATGCTACAGCCTTTTCCCACTTGAAATTACTCTTTAAAAAGCTATATTTTTCAATGCTCACACCTTGAGAAACCTTAAGCCTTTGGTCATTGAGTCTTTGGTATTACACAATTACTTTCTTCTTATATTTATGTAAAATTCAGCTTTAGATTTGCTTTACATTATATGAAAACACTATGGACTTGAATTACAACTGAACAGCCACCAACAATTACCATTTAAGGCTGGTATGAGGGAAATCCGAGGGGAACAGTCCAAAGGCTATTTCTGTCTTGGGAATGGAAAATAACATTTTTTTAACAATTTTTTCAAACATGGCCGGTTATCCACAATAGAGAACTGCTGGGAGAAAATGCATGTCCGACTTACATGGCTAACTGTGAATGTATTCACTGAGGGGTTCACAACTCTAGACCCACTTTTGCCCTCAACAACTGGCTCAGTGCATTTTAAAAGGAGTTTTCTCTTCAGTTGCAGTGAATGACTGGAGTAATGAGATGACTGAACAATTGTGATGAGCAGCACAGACAATATGGCCATAAATTAGAGGAGGGATTTAAATCGCATCATCACATTGCAAACCAATAGCACTTGACAAGCTGTTAGCTCACCCCGCTAATGCCCTGGAGTGCTAAGCCTAGACAATGACATGGTGCAGATGTTTACTCATGACAATAACAGCTGATTTGCTAAAGTCTGTACATGACAGGTTTTCATTGAGCATAAAGCCTTCAAGTCAATGTACTACCACAACTTTATTTTCCACTCCTTTCTATCTATTTCAAATGTGTTGTTTTCATTACTAAATACTAAATATGACTGGTAATTTATTTCAGACCCATTTTATTAACATCAATATATTGCTGGACCTGTAACTTGAGTTTAAATTAGCTCCAATGTTGTGTGTCAGTCACTGAATTTAGGCCTTCTTGACATACATTTAAATGTTGTTACAACTCCTAGTCCTTGCAAAATCAAGTAGACAAAACCGGTTCTTAATAACACATAACAAGTCTAAATGTTTGCATGCCAACTATGCAGCCTTGTTACATTGTAAGAAGATGCAACTGTTTGTTGTTTTCTTAAATTGTCCGTCACTAATGCTAAGCTCTCCAAAACCTCATAATAACAGTAATAATAATTTATGTCATGCTAAAAAGCTAAAAAGACATCAGTCTCTCCCACATTATTCACTGCTTTGATCTGAAACATGCTGACAGGCCACTACAAAGTCTCTCAAGCTTAAAAAAGTGCCTGTTGCAATTCCCGCTCTCTATAACGCCACCCTGTCCAGCCGGGGTCAAGCACCTTCACTGACCTCTCCGGACAACAATGAGAAAGCTTGGGATTCCTTCTTCCACAGTTTGGCTGTCATGGATGGCATAATGGCAATGGTTTAAAACAAATCCGTTGATAAGTCTAAACTCACCATATCAGGAATGTAGCAACCACCCACGTTAAGTACGCACACATGGACTGCAACATGTCTAGACCCTGTTCCCGCACTTTATTTGGTTATAGTCAATTACATTACTAAGGGCATAATATTAATTACACTCTAAGCATTGACAAAAGGAACTGCCTCTTACAACTAATATTGCTTTAACACGTAGTGTACCAAGGAAAAAGAATTTGAGGTAGGTTGACTGACCGTAGAGCCAAGGCCACTGGGGGACAAAACAGGCAGATAGCACTGGCACTGTGTACATTGTGGTGAAAGCAACATTATTTACACAAGATTTCACTGGCAGCTAGATTCCATTAGAAAGCCATTGCCCATGCTTACACTAAGCTGCTATTCCCCCTTTAGCCTTCCACCAGTTCAAATTGGACTGAAAACTTAAGCACACTTTCTGTTTGTGAGCTAAAGATTATGAAATAAATGACACATGCTTTTCATTAGAAGAATGATGAGTACAAGATTTTACCTGGAATTACACATGTAACAAAGACAAACCCACATCCAAAGCTGTTGTGGCAACAGTTTGGCAGAGGGTTACTCAAGACAGTGATTTGACATACACCAACAGATAAAGCATGATTAATGAAGGTGTCTGGTGCTGACAGAGTGTTGGAAACTCACTGACAAAAAAGCAGTTTGACACAGCCTTGTTTAGAGGTAAATAAAGACAACAAAAAGACCAATGGCAATACATACCTTTGGAGTTAAAAACCTCCTTGAGCTGCAGAAGCACATCAGCAAACTTGCGTACATCGCTGACCAGCTGCATGATGTAGTGTGGGTCTGAAACAGGAGCATCTGGACTGTCTGAACTGACTGAGCCACTCTTACTGCCCCGGCCCGACACCCATGGTGCTGTACTGCCAGAACCAGAGGAACCTAGGCTGGAGCTTGAAAGCCTAGAGATGCCCAGAGATAGTTTGGTGGTACTGCTGCTGCTGCTGCTACTGCCACCACCCCCAGATCCACCACTCGAGCTCTGGCGCAGCATGGCAGCCAGCATGTCTTCTTAGTCCAGTGGCCCTTTGGCCTAGTGAGGAGGTTTTCCAGTATTCAAGCCAACTTTTAGACACAACGCTGCAACACAACAGGAATGGACGACACTGCAAGACGGAGAAAAAGAAGACTTAAATTTCCCTTGAAGCTGAATGGGCTTATTGTGCGGTAGTGTTATAAAAAGACTAACATTTAACCCAAAAACCATCTCCAGCTCTTCTTTACCAGACACAGAAGCTTGAAGAATTTTACCATCATTCAACATGGATGTATTAAGGTCTAATACATACATAACAAAAGTGACCTCATAAATTAATTTAGGACAGACCACAATAAAGTAGAACATTAATTAAAAACACAATGTTTCTTAGCTAAGGGTCTATTTAATTCCACAGGTCATTTGTAGCCAATTATACAGGGCAGGCAGTATTTAGACAGTATATAGACAGTATTTTACAACCAATGGATTAGATATAGTAGTAGTAGTAGTAGATATAGTATGTCTCTCCAGTCAACTTGCACTCTTAAATAGCCCACTGTGCTCATTCATTTGTAATTAAGCAGTAATTTAAATCCATAGACAAAAACTATACGGTGTACACAATATCTTTATTCAGGCTAAATAGTAAAACTGTATTTTGTAATACTGTGCTAAGCTGTAAAGTTAAACCGAGCTAATACAATCTAAAAAAAAATCTTTGAGACAGCTGCTAGTAAACAAACAACAAAGCTACGCTTGTAAAAGTCACATTTAAGTTAGTATTCTGGTTTAAAAAGTAGAGTTATTTATAAGAATTATTACTTTTGTAACTACGACTGGAAGAGGAGCAGACAACGCGTTTCTTCTTCAGCGATTCCCTAACAAGTGTCAGAAAAGAAAGATTCGCCAGCAGCAAGCAAGAATACAAAAAACTAGGGCGAAAAACTTACCTGTCGTGGTGTAATTTAACATCGCAGCCGAAGAAAATCCTTTATACAAAAAGTGTAACCCAAGACCGGTTCAACGAAACAGGAGTAAAAAGTCCCCGATAGTGCGTTATCTCCCACGGCCGTGTCCCAAACTCCTCACTATCCGGCTCACTGTGTTGGTTGAGTGGGCTTCTCTAACCACGTGACGCGCTCTGTGACTTCTGATTGGTCCGCGCTGGGACGTGGGTCTGGCGTGCCCCTTTGCCACAGGTGTAGTGTAAAGTTAGTCCTAAATCAGTGTTTGTTTTCCGATTTTACCTTTCATAATAAAAAAAATACAAGTTGCCTTACAGGAAGTAGTTTTGTGTTGGGAAATTATTTGATTTTATTTAATACAGCGACGTGACGTAACGACTTTAATTGGTACTGTAACATGAGAAGTCTTTTGTTTTGAAGGCTAGGTGGCAATATCATATCATTAATAATGACAGACATTTTGACCATAAACTATGTGGCATGCGTCATTGTTACAGATAACAGACGTGATAAAGACACAATAAATGTCACGAAGTAGCTAGATTATCTCAATTATCGTATCACTTTATAGATAAAGGGTCAAAGAGGCCGCCAGCCCTTTATTTGTGTGTTTTGATTGGAAATCTATTATGTGAATTAGATTTTGGCCATCTTAAACCTTTTTGAAAGGGGGGACAACAAATGGTCTTGGATCCATGTATAGTTTATTCAAGGGCTCATAATGTAAAAAAAAGAAAAGAAAGAAAGAAAGAAAGAAAGAAATGTAGGCTAGGTAATTGTGTAACACACTGGGAAATATCTGTAGCCGTTTGCACTCACCACAAATCAACAAAAATTTACTGGTTCACAATTAGAATGAATGGAAATGCATTGACTATTTACTGTATAAAGAGATCAGGAAAAGTGGGTGCTTGTGTCAAAAATAAAACTACACAACACTGACATCTGCTGGTAAAGGAGGTGTAGTGCTGTAATTTTAGTGTTACCTGTAAATACATGTATAGATTATTCTAGTGTCAACATGTTTTTATTTTAAACCTATAAAAGCAACCAAAATTACTTTTAAACATACATTTATTTGCGCACACTTTATTATTATGTAAGACTTAGAGATATCAATACCCAGGTTTTTAAACATTATTATGCTGCTATCTTTTTAGTAGAGAGTGGAAAATACTGTGCTTCTTGCATGTCCACTTGAAGACTACCTTGGTACCCAGTCTCTCTACCACAAACTGCTCAGGACTATAAACAACTGTTCTTGTTCATTTCTGTGAACAAGGCTGTAACTACTGTATGTGACATTTTCGCTTTCATTAAACTGTGCTTATGTAAACATATACAGAAACACAGGGTATTGTAATATGTAACATAAGTACCCAGTGCTGAATATACCTGTTGAACAAAATCATCAATCAATAAATACATCTAAATACAGCATCTGCACAAGTAATTTCACATTACATAGAGCAGCTATTCCCAAAGTCAAGACAGTCGCGAAGTATACAACTTCCCTCTAATCAAAAACCATGTCATGTTTTTCTCCTTATATATATATATATATATATATATATATATATATATATATATATATATATATATATATATATATATATATATATATATATATATATTAATCTTTATTTACACAATTAAAAGTTCCATGATCCTATGACTGCTGGAACAAACAGCAACAACAATAAAAAATTATAATCCATATGAATGTGGAAAATGCACAAAACAATTATCTCCAAATTTTGTTTTTAACTACTCCTTAAACTCCCCCATAGTTTGATTACGTACAACACAGCCATCACCCAATACATTTAGTAATCTTATGGCCAGTGTCAAGCATGACCTCTGCAGCAGGCAATTGTCCATTGGGAACCACATAAACATTTCTCCGCACATTATAGGGTAAACATTTTTGTGTAGGGCAGTAAGGTCCCAGAGCGGCATGTGAAAGCCCACGGCACAATTTAAATGCAAAACATGACAATGCAAAATTTCGTCCTGCTTGTAATGTCATTAGGCCCAGTATGCTGTAATGGTTGGAGGTAATCTCTGATTGATATGGCAAATTGAGATCTTCTTATATTTCTGTAAAAACCTGTGACTGTTGGCTAAAAATGGTTTTAAAGTAATATTTTGAAACAGGCATATAACTGTAATTCATTTCAAATTCAATACCGTCTTATCATACATGTAAATGGAAAAGTACTACTCCATTGTTTTCTGTTTTGTTTTGTTTTTTGAACTACTTTGCTAAATATTTTAAGTCACTTAAGCATGTCTCTAACATGAATAAGAAAACAGCCATGATCTACCAAAAAAATTACAATGTCCTTGTTGTTTTAAACATGATGCCTTGTCTGTGGCAGATTTTCTTTTATAACTTTTTGTCTACTGTACAAGAATATTTAGTCACTTTACCATACTGAAAATTGTCATTTTTAAGTCAGATGTACTTCCCTGGTTTGTTTTGTACATGTTACTTGGAATAAGAAAATATAGTCTTATGTATTTAATGTCAACAGCCTTTGGGAGTCCCCCCTGCAGTACCTTGGTGGACGCCCAGGGGGCCCTGGACCCCATTTTGGGAACCGCTAGAGAAAGAACAAAAGCCATCTCAGAAGCCTTGGTTACTGTGAAAGGAGTGAGTAATTATATATTTACTTTAATAATTTGTCACAATGTATTCCCAGTCTACAAATGTTTTATTTTTTCATGGCAAGCTCAAGCTGTATGTAGTGTCATTTATCCCAGCAGTGTCCACTAGTTAGTGAATTTCTCCCATTGTGTTCAATTTAATCTAATAAGCAGGGATTGAAGTAAAAAAAAGCAAATGTGTACATTTACACAGTAGGGCGGAACACTGAAATAAGATTACATTTTTAAGACCATGATAAATTTTTATTTTATTTTAACGGGGTGTAGTTGCAAAGATAACCACACGAAGACAGCATTGCACTGACGACATCAGCGCATGCACAATGTGAATATAACAATTGTTAACCAAAATACACAATTATTTAACTAACATGTCTTTATTGTGGTACAAAATAAATAAAAAATAATTATAGCAAACAAAAACTACAAAAAACTTCATAGTGATCTGGCTTCGCGCTAAATGCTTTTACTTTGAAACTCACACAGCGCATATCCTGTATTCTTCCTGATGTGAGGTGTTCAGATTTCTAAACAGTGTTGTGTCTCTGCATGTTCACTTCGGAGTCCCATTCATTGTACACAATAATGCACCCTTTTGTCCTAATTTTGATTTAATCAAAAGCAGTAATGTCCTTGGCTCCCAGCACCGCTGCGGGAGGGACCCACGGGCTTCTTCTCAAACTTCACGAGTCACTTTCAGACGAAGATAAACGGAGTGCAGCTCTGAGATGTCACGATATTGTTGGAGACTTGGGACAGGAGTGCATGCTAACCCCATCCGACAGTGAACTCGGTAAGAAAGTACAAAGACCGTGCGTAAAATTTACTTTGTACGCGCCAACTTGTCTTCTGAAAGAACTTGAAACCGCGCCAGACTCCACAAAAACTTGGGTATTTCTTTTCAGCATTTATTTGGTATCGCATGACCACATTAGTTTTTAAATCCACCATCATATTTATAATCACAATATCCCCCTTAACTCATCTGCTCAAATAGCTCTTGTACTGTTTATTATTTAGACATTTCTTCCGCCAAATTTCCTTGTGGTTGAAGTGGGCGGCAACGCACAGGCGCAAAATAACCACCTGGTCCTGCGGGGAGCACGCAGGTGTTGTTGAATAGACACGGTCTACTGCACACGTACAGTTGAATAAAGAGGAAATTTGCTTATTTTTTCATGGTATTAGAAAACTGTTCTATATATTTGATCTCCCAAGTTAGACAACCTTGGATTTTTTGTACACTTTCCATATTTATTACAATACAAAATGTATTTTTTGTGCCAATGTTCTAGATAATAAAATGTCAAGGGATATTATCCACTAAAAATGTATTCAACCTTCAGAATTACATTAAATCCAGGGCGGTTTTATGAAGCTTTCAGATAAAAACACAGAATTATTACCAATGCCTTAGCTATTAGCTACTTACATTGTCCAAACCCAAATAATCTTCTTTGTTCACCCTAACACTTTAAATCTTACATTTTAATTTCAAGCTTTACAGACATCCTTATTGTTCTCAAAAGACTATGGACTGCTCTGCTTTCTCAGAAAATCCTTGTCATCTGATGAGGTAATAAAACATCCCTTATTCATCATTAATGTGGCAACTGGTGAGAATTTTTGTTGACTTGGCAAAATATGTTTTCCAGCTTCGTGACACTCGGGTGGACATTGTGGGTTTTTTGGAAAAGTTTTTGGACAAAGTTTCACCAAGGGTTAGAGGCTGGGAGAAGACTTACGCAATTGACATAAGAGTAAGTTATTTATTTGTTGACTAAACATAATAACGCCCAAAAAATCACAGTATTTTGCTTAATTTATCTGCTTTTGCACAGGATACTTGTATGGTGGTGTATACAAAAGATAAAGTGGCCAAATGCAGGGCACCACTGTTAGACCTGCTTATCAAGGTTTGGTTGCAGTCTTATCTTTTTTAAGAATGTAGTGTTTTTTTGTTTTTTTGACTGCTGCTCAATGCATTTAACATGAACTATGAAAAATTAAAGTTTTATAATAGCATAAAATATAAATCAACTCCTATTGTAAAAATGACTTGGAAATACTATTACTTACTACAGAATGTATTCATTTCATTTAGGTTCTCCAAACAACAAAAGCCTCCACTGTTGCTGCAGACTTCAGAGTCCCTGAGATTTTTAACAGATTTTACAGTGAACTTTGTCAGAAAAACAAGCTTCCAGATTCAGGTAAAAATAGTTTTAATTGTTTCGTGCAATAATAATATTTACCCCCACACAATATTAAAAATCTTTTTGGTTGTCTTTGGTGTTCTTACAGTCCTCGGTAAAATCTATGAGTTGCTGGGAGTTCTTGCGGAGGTCCACCCGAGTGAAATGGTCAACAACTCGGACAAACTCTACAAGGCTTATCTGGGAGAGCTTAAAGAACAGGTCTGCCCCAAAAAACAACCAAATATATGGATACATTATTTGTGATGGATCTATATGCGTGTTTAGATGAGGTTGTAATGTTTTTGTTTTAGATGACCTCCTCAACAAGGGAACCAAAACTTTTTGTTGTTGCTGGATGTTTAAGAGGAATAACTGCTCTAATGGTCAACTTTACCAAGACGATGGAGGAAGGTCTGTGTGCTGTGTTTTTTTTTGTTTTGTTTTTTTGTAATTAGCATACATAATACATAGTTAATTGCAGAACTATTTTAGTTTGAGGAAACCAAGTCCAATTCAGCCACAAGGTGTTACATGCCTGTGGACTTCTTGTGCCAGTCCCAAGCCAGGATAAATTGAGATAAACGGGTGGACATCTTGCATAAAATGATAACTTGCTGTAGTGAACCAATAATGACAAAATATTGAGTACTGAGTGTGTCTGTTTTAATAAGGTAACACTGGTCATGCTGTTTGACTAGATGTTTTTTAATATTTACAGACCCAGCTACATCCAAAGAAATCTTCCAGTATGCCCTGAAAGCAATCAGCCCTCAGGTAAACAAGATTTACAGATACAGTATTGGTTATACTGTATGGTTATGCAGCAGTTTCTACATATAATTCACTGTTCTTGTCATTTTTAAACTAATAATTGTTGATGTAATTCTTGATGTAGATGGAAATGACCCGTTATGCCGTCACATTTGGTAAGTCTCTAATTGATACATAGTAGTATTAATAGTAGTACAAAGTATTATGGAAATTCAAAGTAGCTGCCATCTTCCCATATGCGATGTTGGTATTAAACAGCCGGATTGAGACTATTTGGCAGACATGCACCACAGTTCAGCATTTGTCTCATGGACCACTACAAAACCATATTTGAGGTGATGTCAAAACTCTGTGGACACATCAACGCAGAGATGAAGAAGACCAGTTATTATGCACTGGAAGCCTTTCTCAAACAGGTAAAAAAAAAAAAAAAAAAGGCTGGGGACTGTTGCCCATCTGTCTAAAATACTTAATAGCAATAGTACTTGTAATATTTTCCAGGTTGCCATGTTGGTGGCTGATAATATCGAGGAGCACAAAGGCAAACTGAAATTCTTTATGCAGAAGTTTTGTGGGATCATAAAAACCATGGACTCAACGCACAAGGAGTTATCTATTGCCATAAGAGGATATGGGTTATTTGCAACTGTAAGATTCTGGCATTACGTCATATTGCTTAATGTTTTTTAACCACACAATATGAAATTATTTATAACTATCTCATTGATTAAAAAAAAAATAAAATTATTCAAACGCTTTGTAATATTTTTTCCACAGTAGATGTTTAACCACGGGTTATGCTTCTCCACAGTAGAAGTATAACATGAAAAACTGTTAGACCATGATTTTCAGTCATTTTGTGTCTGACTTATACCCAAAGCATGAGCTATCTAAATTATTCAGTACCCAACACAAGTTAGATTATATGAAAGAGCATATTTCCCAAATATATATTATGTATTTCTAATTAAGTTGGATAGTATCATTTATTTACCTAAATAACTTGAACTACAGTATTAACAAATGGCACAATTCAATTTGTATTAATTTTGTATATGTATTTTTAACATTTAAATTTCTACTTTATGTATAGCCGTGTAAAAAAGTCTGTCCCCAAGATGTGGATCTGATGTACACTGAGCTGATCCAGCGCTGTAAGCAGATGTACCTCACTGAGTCTGACGGAGAGGACGACTCTTTCTACCAGCTGCCCAGCTTCCTGGACTCTATTGCCAGTGTCCTCATACATCTGGACAAGGTACCTACTACTAACTACTTTAACCCATTTATACAACATATATTTACTATTGCTCTATTAATATTTAAATTCTAATGTTTTACAGATCCCAGAGGTGTACACACCGCTGCTGGAGCGCCTCCTTGTGGTGCAGATAGATCATTTCCCCCAGTACAGTGAAAGGATGCAGATGGCTTGTTGCAGGGCTATTCTCAAAGTGTTGGTAGCCATGGCCTCCAAGGGACCTGTGCTTTGGAGTTTCATTAGCTCTGTGGGTATGTTGAATAGGATTTCTAATTGTTTGAACACTATTGTGAGATATTATCTACCTCAGTACAATATTGGAGTCTGCATGTTCTTCCTGTGTTACTGTCAGTTATTTCTGGCTTCCTTCCTCCATACAAAGACATGTATATGTTAGGAGAGTTGGTGATTCTAGATTGCTTGTAAAGAAATGTGAGAGTGAATGGTTGTCTGTCAGTGTATGTCTCTGCCGTGTTAGCCCTGTAACTAAATAGCCATTGTATAGGTATACCCCGCCTAAGGCCCATAGTAGCTGGGATAGACTCCAGCCACCTGCGACCCCTAACAGAAATAAGCACAAGAAGATGAATGATTTACTGTTTTCTTTCTTTTTCAGTTCATCAGGGTGTGATCCGTGTCTGCTCCAAACCCCTTATGCTTGAGGTAAATATTGTGTATTTTATATTAAAATTAAAACTATGTACACCCAGTGTATATATTATTATACCGTTTTGTGTAAGTGGAGTTTTTTTAAGTTGTCTTGTTCTTATTTCAGGACAAAGAAGCTGATAATGCTGCCTCTGAATCTCAAGTGCAGACTGGCAATTGGAAAGTTCCCTCAAGTCAAAATTACCTTGCTCTGTACAAAACCCTGCTGGACTGTGACCAGCTAAAGGTACAGTGTCAAGCTTTAAGCCTTCTCATGCATCATTTTCATTTACATGAGTAGTAGTAGTATTAGATTTAGATGCAGACTAATGCTTACCTCCTAAATGTACTGTACATTAATATCTTGGCGACTCGCTGGCCAGAGCCAGAGACATAAACAGACAACCATTCATTCTCATATTTTTTCTCTAGAGGCAGATTCACCAATTCTCCACAGCACAAGACAACATCATTAAAGCAGACAAAACCTGAAGAAAATTGCAAAATTGGGCAAGTAAAGTGACTTATACTAACCCAGTCTGCTTGTCTGTTCGCCCTGTGAAGGATTCGGGATATTTGGATGGAGCGTTTGAAAGCCAAAACGCTGCTCTTGGATCATTAAGTCGTCTTATTTACGATGAACTAGTGAAATCAATCCTTCGCATTGTGGAAAAGCTGGACCTGTCTGTTCAAAAAGTCACTTCAGGAGAAGAGGTGTGTTTCTTATTAATTGTTTTTTACCCTCATCAGTGTTTCACATAATTATATAACGTAATTTTTTCCCCATGTTCTTAAACTGAACAAAAACACATCATTTTTTCATCATACATGCAAAATGTATAAAAAATAGCTTGTCAGTGGTTATAATATTAAAACATATATATTTTTTAAAATAACTTAACAATTAACTTATTATAATATTTGTAGTAAGTTTACATAGGTATAATGTAATTTTTTAGGGTCCTGAAGATGTGGCCCACGCTCTGCCCTCCTCAGATCCGACAGCTCATCTCTTGCCCAATAAGGTCAAAGACTTCACAGCTTTTATCAACCTGGTCGACTTCTGCAGGTAAAACACACTTAACAGCTTTATGTAACCAGACTACAGTTACAAATGCATACTTAAATTGTTTCTTTTCTTTATAGTGAGTTGTTGCTGAGTAAACACATGGAGTACTTTGAGTCGTGGATGTATCCCTTAAGCCATGAACTTATCCTCCACTCCATAAGAAATCCTCTCGTTAGTGGTTTCTATAAGTTGCTTTCTGTCACAATGAAAATCGCCAAAAGAATCAAATATTACCAGGTAAGGTAAGGTAATGAAATCAACATGTAAATGTCGATAAAATAAAATGCAGAGGTAGACATATTTTGTTGTATCTGCAGGGAGTGGGCCTGAGAAGCTCTGAATCTCCCAAAAGTGACTCAGTGAAAAGTGCCTGTTTTGCTCTTTTCTCGAAATTTGGAAAAGAGGTAGGCTCTTTTAATAAGAAATGCAAAGAGTATTACACTTTTTTTTTTTTTACAGTAAACTTAATCTCACTGTTTTTGCCAGGTTTGTGTGAAAATGAAGCAGTACAAAGATGAACTTCTGGCTTCCTGTTTGACCTTTGTCTTATCACTTCATCACAACATTGTAGCTCTGGACATCAAGGCCTACTGTCCTGCTCTAGAGGTGCAATTTTAATATTAACTGCCCAAATTATTGTCACTAGTTAATTTTTTCCATCATCTAACCCTATTCTCTACATCTTCTTTCACATCAACTAATTTCATCCCCTCTTTTCACTGTCTAGTCTAGACCATTACCATACAACTAGACTATACAACATAACTAGTCTACTCTGTCTTTTACACTTTTTCTTTTATTCTTACTGGAATGACAGATGTGCAGGACAGCCATGAGTCTAGCAATTAATACATGATATAGAAGAAAGATATGGTGGTGGTTACCATCAAATGTAATGTCACATTTTTCAACTAGGCGGCCCTGAAGCTTGGTCTAAGCCACGTTCCTTTGGCCAACACTGCCCTGGATGCTCTTGAAGACTGGTCCAATTATATTCCTCTGCAGACAATGCAATTCTGCTACAAAAACATCCTCCCTCTCCTGGATGGATACCTGAAAACCACCTCTAATGACAGTAAGCTCATGTGAGGCAAAAATGTGAGGGCTCAGTTGTATTTAGCTGTAACTAAAATGTCTAATTTGCTCGTAGACAAAGATGACAGCAACTGGGAGGTGATGTCTTCTGTGTCTGCAAGAAGTGACAAAGGATACAGCCGAGTGCTAACAAGACTGCTCAAGCAATCCAAGCAACTCACTGTGGTAAATATATTGATATAATCAGTTTACTAGCTATAATTTTCACAATTTTACAGCAGTATTAGGTCTTTAAGCATATGTGATAAATATATGTTACATGGCACAATTTTTTGTCTGTCTTAATGCAGGAAGAGGCTCCTCTTGTTACAGTGAGGCTCAGAGTGGTCAAGCTGCTTGGTCACTTGGGAGGAAAACTCAACAGAAATCTTGTAACGGGTAAAACCTTTTTAATCTAATGCTATTTCTCACTAGTCCTTTTGGAAATATTAGTAAGGACTGTTATTTGTGCCTTTTGACTTATAGTTGTCTCATCTGAGGAAATGATGAAGAAATTCGTGGCCTGGGACTCGGAAAAGAGGCTCAACTTTGCAGTGCCTTTTTCGGACATGAAGCCAGTGATATATCTGGATCCATTCCTGCCTCGCATCAGTGAACTGGCTCTGTCCACAAGTGACAGGCAAACCAAGGTATTTTATTACTATCAGTTACCCTATTTGTCTTGCAACAGTAAAATAAAGTAGTGACCCTCTTAGCTTTTTGTTACATGGTTTTTATCTTACTAGTCTTATGCTGTTTGGGTGCAAAGTGGTTACTGCTCTGGCCTCTCAGCAAAGAGGTTTTTGGGTTTGATCCCCATTGCTATTGCTTTCCTATTGTTACTAATCTACATATCTGTGATACAGGTGGCCGCATGCGAGCTGCTCCACACTTTAGTCATCTACATGGTTGGCAAAAGTGCTCAAATGGCAGAAGGAGAGAATACTTTGCCACCGATGTACAAACTGCACAAGAGATTGTTCCCTGTGTTACTACGGCTGGCCTGCGACGTGGATCAGGTTCAGGACTTTACTCAAGTTCAGGCCCATTCAAAAATAAACAATTTAAGAAAAACCTTTTGTAGTCTGTTGGATATTAATTTCTCCCTCAGGTGACCAGACAGCTTTTTGAACCACTAGTTATGCAGCTCATTCATTGGTTTACAAATAACAAAAAGTTTGAGAGCCAAGACACTGTTGCAGTTCTGGAAGCCATTTTGGTAAAACAATGATGCTAATAATAATGCATATGTTGTATAGTACTACGTACTAAGTAATAATTTATTGTCAGGATGGTGTGGTGGACCCGATGGACAGCACTCTTCGAGATTTCTGTGGCCGCTGTATTGAGGAGTTTGTAAAGTGGTCGATCAAACAAACCACACCCAAGCAACAGGAGAAGAGCCCCACCAACATGAAGTCCCTGTTTAAGCGGATCTACAGTCTCGCTCTCCATCCCAGTGGCTTCAAAAGACTCGGGGCTGCTTTGGCTTTTAACAGTATCTACAGACTTTTCAGGTAACACAAAGAGAGATTACCAGTAAAGGTCAAAACGATTCATACCCTGGTCCTGAAAAACAGCCCAACTGCCTTCTAAAATCAAGGACCAGTGCAAAAAATGATTGGTTCATAATCTCCACGGAAATGTGGAAAAAACTTGTCAATTATAAAAATAAAACATTTTTGACAGCTGTGATAGAAAATATAGGTTTTGCCATAAATTATTGAAAAACTATATAAATAAATTTGGACTTGGAAGAGTAAAAATAATAAAAATGGCAATAACATTTTAATGTCAGTTTCACTATAGATGCGCTGTAAATTTTTGCTCATCCTTTGTCTTTACTGCACCAGGGAGGAAAATGCTTTGGTGGAGCAGTTTGTCTTTGAAGTGCTGGTCATATTTGTGGAAAGTCTGGCTCTTGCACACTCAGATGAGCGCTCTCTGGGTAATTATTCTTCTATGTTTGAATGACAATGCCTCTGTAATGGGATGTCATATGTGAAATATGTTCTTCTGCAAACACAGGTACTATACAACAATGCTGCAGCGCAATTGACCACCTGAAAAGAGTCATCAAACACAAGGCACCAAATCTCAATCAGCACAACGCAAAGAGACGTGTCCCAAGGTTTGAATGTTTCCAGTCTCTGATAATTCCATAAATCATTGCTGCACGTACATTTGCATACAGTGATGTGTAACCACAAAAATCAAACTTTGCATTTTGCACTTTGATTACTGGTCAATCTGTGTACACACACAAGTGGAAATATCTTCTCTTTTTTTCTCAGGGGCTTTTCAACTGATGAAAAGTTGTGTCTGTCTCATGTTGTGTTATGGCTTCTTGAACAATGCGGGCGCCCACAGACCGAATGCCGCCACAAATGCATGGAGCTCTTCTATGAGTTTATTCCTCTTCTTCCAGGTACTACATAAAATAGAGCTGTAGCAGGTGTGAACAAAATATAGTTACAAAAGGTCTGTATGATATTAGAAACACATGAGATAACTATGTATTGTGATACAATAACCCCCAAATTTCACTGCAAGCTTGAGCACTGCGCACTGCGCTTCAAATACACTTCCTTTCTAGTGAATGAGAGCGTTTCCACTGCCCGCGCCGTGGCTCTGGGAGAGAGAGTGTGCAGCGCTTCGCTGGAGATACGCCCCAGTTCTATTTTCATGCGACGGCGCTCCCAGTCCACGTCAATCTACACAGATCAAATCGCACCAAACCGGAATCTGAACGAGTGTAACTTCCGGATTTTCATAATGTATTAAAAAAAAAAAAAAAAACTACGCCGTACACGGAGTACTTAACTTTTAATTACGGCATTAATATATATGCTTATGTGGTTGTAAAAATGTACAATACATGTACATTTATTGTTAATAAAATCTGTTATATATACACATGCACATGTTCTTAAATCAAGTCACATCCTGTCGCACTTGCGACCCTTCCTGTCGCACTAGAGGCCGACAGTTCAGGTCACAAGTGATTAAGTTTGTACAACAGTCAAAGAGCCATGGATGAGGAGTTAAACTGTTGTTTTCTGTCCTTCTTCTGGTGAATGAAGATTGTTTTGGTCACTTTCCCGTCTTTTTTGGAGGCCTTTATCACATGATCTTGCAATTCCCGCACATGCTCCCCCCAGCTGCTCAGAGCTCCGCTGCGCTGCGCTGCCGTTACAAAACGCTTCCAGTGGGTGCGGGTCAGCGCCATCGGCCGCTGGCGCTTCACGGCGCGGCGCTTACGCTTGCAGTGGAATTTCGGGGTCAGGTTAAGGTTTTAGCAACATAGTCAAGGTTCAATATCAAGGACTCACATGGTCAAGTCTTAGTCCCAGTTTTGACCAGTCTATAATTAGGGCTGAATTAGGACTAAATCATAATTTTTAGTGTTATAAGTGTTATATTTGATAATTTCATTAAAGGCCCCAGATTATTTTGACAGTGTGGATTTCTGTCACTTTCGAAGGTCATAACATTATTCTGATAATCCAACCACAGACCAGTGTACTTTTTGTGCTGGTCCCAAGCCTGGATAAATGGACAGTGTTGAATTGAGTATGGTTGAATAGTTAAATTGATGCACGCTAGGAGATGATTGGCTGTGATGACCTTGAAAGGGAAAAGCTGTTGGTAGTGTGTTTCCTAATATTGCCAAAACTCTATATGCTTTATATGGTATATTGTGCAGCCCTAAAGGAATACATTAATAAATGTTTTTTTCTTTCTTGATTTGCCCTAATGTAGAAAAGAAGTCTCCGCCTCAGTGGTTGGATGGTTTGCTGAAGGACCATGGCATGGAGTTTTTGGTGTCACGTTTTGAAGGTGGAGGTCTGCTTTCTCAGCCCACTCTCAGAGACCTGACCAGTCCATTCAGTGTTAGAGCTACTCTGCAGTGGATAGACCTGCTGCTGGCTGCGCTGGACTGCTACAACACCTTCATTAACCTACACATAATCAGGCCTCATCACATGCTAGGTAAGTCATGGTTTGTTGTAAGCAAGTCACTCATGAAGCAAGGTTTTAGGAAATGTTTACTAAGTATTTTCTGTTATATGTTACACCAATGGGGCATAACATCTTGACCACCTGCCTATTATTGGTGGTCATAATGTTACATGTTTTTACCACCTTCCTAATGTGCAGCCCCATATGCTGCAACATGAACTGTGTATTTTGGTGTCTTTCTATCAGAACCAGCATTAACTCATTCAGCATTTTAAGCTACAGTAGCTTGTCTGTTAGATTGGACCATTGGTTTATCTGTATCTTCCAACACAACACACATTGAGTACAAAATATTCACGTGCTGCCCTACACAGTATATCCCACCCACCTACAGTGTCACAATTAAGAGATAATCTGTTATTCACTTCACCTGTCAGTGGTCATAATGTTTTGTATAACTGACAGAGTCTCAAGCCAGTGCACTCGTTGGTCCAATTTAACCTCATCTATTTAGTTTTATCAACAGCAGCAGAGCAATATACAGTGCACTGACCTTTTTCCTTTATTGTTGCAGCTTCAAAAGATAAGTCAAGCTTTCTAAAGGCTGTAGGATTTTTTCTGTCCGAACTGGCAACCCGGGATCTAGCAACAGCAGAGAGTTGTTTCCCAGTCAATGAAAAGACGTGTCACTTCAGCCCCAGAGAGGTTGACCAATACAGCTACAGCAAGTGCACCATCATCGTCCGATTGTTGGAGTTTGCTGCCATGATTCTCAGCAAAGGAGATAAGGAGTTTTGGAAGGTATTAATAAGTGATAATTTTTTCTCACTTATTCCCATTGGAGACATGGACAATTTTTTGCAGGGCTTTGTACTTGTTAATTTTTATTACTGTCTTTTATTTAGTGCAAGTTTTCTGTTCTCAGGCTCTTGAGCAAGATCTTTTCAGCCCCATATTCTTTGAGCTGATAGCGTTGGTCGTCTGTGAACCTTCAACAGTAGGTTTCAACATGGCAGATGTAGAGGTCATGAACAACCTGCCTGAAGTGTGTGTACCTCTGCTTAAAGCCCTTATGGCCTCACCATACCAAAGCAGAGTGGAAGGCAGCCTAAGGACTAAAATTTCTCGGAAAAGGTAATGCATATTAATTTAAGTCTTTACTCTTGCTATATTAATGCTGTTTTCTTTGTTTGACCCGTTTAGTGTAGAGGATTTGTGTGCTGTTGACTTCTACAATTCAGAGGCACTAAAACAACAAAACCAGATGGAAACGATTTTGTCTTCTTGCAAACAAATCCACAAAGCAGGCTTCCTCAGCTCAATACTGCAGAGCCAGGTAAAGATTCCACTAGATGCATGTTTTGAATAAAATAATGCCCTTCATATTAACCAATTAATATTCACATTTTTATTCTTATAAAGGATGTCGCCTATGCCAAAACCATTGGGTCTAAACTTCTGATGACAGTGTACAAAGGCATTGCCCCTGGTGAAGACAGAAGTGCACTTCCATCTCTGGATGTTAATACAAAGAGCCTGGCAGATGGGCTGCTTCAGCTTGGGTTTTCTCTCAGTCAACAGGTCAGAACTGGTACATTTTAATAGCAACATTTATCAATGTTAAATTAATTGTAAACAGTATTTTTAGTGTCTGAGGCTAAATATCTCATACATATACCATATTTTCCGGACAGTAAGTCGCTCCGGAGTATAAGTCGCATCAGTCCAAAACTGCGTCATGAAGAAGAAAAAAAATCATACACTGTAAGTCGCACTGGACTATAAGTCGCATTTATTTAGAAATTTATTTCACAAAATCCAAGGCCAAGAATTTAATCTGGAAAGGCAAGTTATTCAACTACACAATAGCACACAGAACAACAGGCTGAATAGGTGTCTGTTATGTTAACGTAACACATTAACAGTTATTCAGCTGCACAATAGCATAAAGAACATATCTGGGAGGCTGAATAGGCAAAATTAACAAAAGCCAGCGAGTCCAACAAGAAAGTTACTGGTAAGCAAGTTCACCAAGCTCCCAATCTCATTCTGCATCACTGAATACAACTGACAATAGTTGTCACAAGCCTAGAGCGCCCTCTCGAGGCTGTCGACCGTAATATTTACTCCTTGGTCATGTCACTCAGTCATATATTTTGATATATAAGTCACACCTGACTATAAGTTGCAGGACCAGCCAAACTATAAAAAAAAAACGTATAGTCTGGAAAATTCAATAAGCATCCCAAAATACAGCCACAAAGGGGTCATGAGCCAATGTATGCTTTGTGTCTGTCCCAAGCCTGGCTAAATGGAGAGGGTAAATATTCCTTATTTTTGTCTCTGCAGAGTGAGCAGCTTGTGGACCTGTTGCTGAACACCATCATGCTTTCAGTGCCGATATCTGGGAGCCACAGCTACAACTTTTTGAAATTTTCACACGGAGAGTATTTCTACAGTCTTTTCCAAACAACTATCAACGCCGAGCTACTGAGAAGTCTCACCACCACTGTCTCCTGTCTCATGAAGGCTGCTTCTCAAAACCCCACCATGGTAGCACTTTGTCATTTTTAGGCCTTTCATGCAAGCTTTCACTGTCTAATCACTGTTATTTTCCAGGTGAGTTTGTTGCTGAACGGGATGCTGGACCACAGTTTTAGGGAGCGCTCTGTGAGAAAGACTCAGGGTAAACAGCTGGTCGAGGAGGTGCTCAAAAGATGGGACAGTCTGAGCTCTTGGTGGGACGGACCTTCATCCACTACTGAAAGCAAAACAGCTACTCTCGTGTTGCTCTCCAAACTGCTACAGGTAATATTGTTGTCACTTTTGTCTAGTAGTATAGTAGAAGGTGACTGAGCATGATTTTAGCTCCCTACATTGTGGCTGACCCTTCACCTTCCCCAGCATTCAGAAACATGCTTGAAAATATTCCTCTTTCTTTGTCTTCAGATTGACTCCTCTGTCTGCTCCACCAATACCCACGAAGCATTCAAACCGGTGTTTTCCACTTTTACTATGCTGCTGGTCGACATGAATCTTCCCTTAAATCTCAAGGTAATACTGAAAACACTGTTGCTTAACTTAAAGTAATAACAGTTACCCTATTCATTTTTTTCTCTATGTGTTCATATTTATCTATCCAGAGCCAAGCCTTGTTAGTATTGCCCTTCTTCACAACCGTCCCAGACGAGCCGTTGGCTGAGCTGCAGAAAGCACTGGATGCACTGGTGGCCTCTCATTTCCCAATGCAGTCAGATGAGTTCGCCAAAGGATCTCTTCATCGAAACAACTACATGGACTGTGTGCGAAAGGTGAACTTGCCAATAATATGGGATTTATAACATGACATATCAAATGCAGTATCTCCAATATACAAAAGTAATTGTAGCAACAGACAGAGGCGTAAAATGACACTACTCAAGCAGAAGTAAACAGTATGTGTGTGTATGCATAGGTGTGTGTGTGCATATAATGGTATGTGCGGATTTGGGGGGCTGGGGGATCATTTTGTGCTGCATCTTCCATGCATGAAAAGTGCTTTACAGTTTGATTGATTGATGGTGAAAATGAATTACTCCAAAATTATGAAGAACAGCATTTTCTTATAATGTATAAATCTCAGAGACAGCTACATCTAAGACTGAGACAAGACCGAGTAAAAATGGATTCAAGACCAAGGCCAAGACCGAGTAAAACTGCAGCCAAGACGTGACCAAAAACGTTAAAAAAAAGGCCTCAAGACCGCTCTCGGGTGCTACAACACTAACTGTTGCTATTGCTGCTATTATTATTACTTCTACAATTTAATACTACTATTGATTTAATAAGAAATCTAGGAGATGAAAAATAGCTCAATTAGCCTTTTTACAACATCCATAGCACTGCAATAAGTCATTTTTCATTTTGTTAAGTGTATTAAATAATGATATTTAATTTTTGTCCATTAGTTACTAGATGCCTTGGAGCTTTCCCACAGTCCTTTGCTGCTGAAACTACTGTCGGTTATTTTTTGTCGGGACAAAAAGCATATAATGGAAGAGCAGTTTCAAACTTGTTTCCAAAGAATTGCCAAAAGGTGAGTAGGATCTTCAAATGTATTCATTTGTTATATGTTGCCTAGCTAATTATAATATTATTGTTCAAAAGGGCTACCAAAGAACGACAGCTAGAGCTCCTGTGTGTCATGTATGTGGTAATTCAGCGCGGAAACGTGCCCACAAACTCCATGATCCAGGCCATGACAGAGAGAGTCCTGCTGCCTCTGGCCTCTCACTGTAGCACCAAGGCCCTCAATGACTTCTTTGTGGCAAATGTTTCGGACATAATAACTCTACTTCAGAGCCGCTTCACTAAGGTTTGTTTGATATTTAAAATTAGAGATACCGGTCATTTATTGTGGCTTGGGACCATCACAAAGAGTACATCGGCTTGTGACTTTCTGTGGCTGGTTTATAGGATTTTATTAGTCTCATAGCGTGGAAATTAAGGGTTACAACAGGTCACAAAACAGTAAAGTATAAAAAATATGACAAAGTTTGTATGCATTGCTTTGAAGGTAAAAACACAAGTTGAGCCATAAGACTACTGATACTTACTGATTTCTGTTGACTCCTGGCATGTATGTATACTGTATTTGTGCTACTACCCTCAAAACTATGCCTATACGCCTTAAATTTTATTATAGTGAAAATAGTTAAACGACATTTAAGTATTCTTTTTCAAACCTGGTTCATTAGAGCCAAAAGTTAGATTTGTATTCTGAGGTAAATACTAATTTTATTTTTTTATTATTATTTATTACAGTCAAGTGAAACCACTTTTGAAGTCCAGTTGTTTAAGAAAATTGGCTGCTACAAACTGATGGATCTTCTTTACTCTCGGCTTCCCAAAGAGGACGTTTACTCCAAAGACTCCCGCATCAACCAGGCGTACTGCCGCTTAGAGAAAACCGAGGGCAATGAAATGTCCAAAGCCGTTATCAAGTAAGACCAAGCTAAATGTATTAGTTATATTACATTATAGATTTCTTTCTTTAATATCTGAATATACTCCAGGTCTTGTTTTGAATCCTTCACCGAGAACATGGCTGGGGAGACTCAGTTGCTTGAACTTCGGAGGCATTTCCACTGTGCCGCTTATAACTGCGCCATCGCTGCCATCAGCTGCAGTTTTACTGAACCCAAATTTTACCAGGGCTTCCTTTTCAGCGAGAAACCAGAAAAGGTAACGGTAGCTATTTTGCAGTCACTAAAGACATGAGCGATGTTATTAAATGTTTAAAAAATTACCTTTTCTTTTTGTAGTATCAATTCATCCTAGAAAATATCATTGACATTACAAGGACCTACAACTTTCCCATTGAAATTGAGGTGTGTTCCTTATTTATTTCACACTTAATCAGATGTTTTACATAATCCAACCACTTGGGGTCACAAGCCAGTGTACTGGTTGTGTCAATCCCAACCCTAATTTAATGGAGAGTTTTGTGTCAGGAACGTCATCTGGCATAAGAACTATGCCAAAATGACATGCGTGCTAGGAGGCCAGATGATTTGTTGTGGCCAGCCAAAAGGAAAAAAGAACTGGCCTTGTATACTTAAATATCAATTTCCACCAGTTTCAAACATGGGTAAATGAAAAGGGTTGCTTTAGGATCAATCTGTTGTCAAAAAATTATGTCTGCATGGTTAATTTAGTATAGATTTTTAAGTTTTTATTTTTATTTTATTTTAATTTTTTAATTTTATTTTATTTTTATTGTAGGTGCCTCTTGAGAGAAAAAAGAAGTACATCATGATTCGAAAAGAGGCAAATGAAGAGAATGGAGGTATTACCAACCATATCCCTAACTGTGTCAATTATGACAATGTGAAAAGAAAACACTATTACTTGTCTCTGTTGTCCAGCTGCTATTGTGTCCTTAACTTATTTAACTTATTACATTAGCTCATAGATATGTTTTTATATTTAATGTGTTTTTAATGAGTGTATGTGATTATGAAATGTGTATTGGGTAAGCCAAAGGCAAATTTCTGCCTTTGTTGCAAATGGGAGACAATAAAGTACTATTCTATTCTATTACTATTTTATTTTATTTTATAGAAGCACCAGTGTATCTGTCCTCTCAGTCTTACATGGCCGATAGCAGTCTGAGTGAGGAGATGAGCCAGTTTGACTTTTCGACCGGAGTCCAGAGCTTTTCCTTCAGCTCCCAAACCCCACAAGGACGCAGGCGAACAGCTGTTAAAAAAGTATGAGTCATTAACAGTTTCTGACACTCTACATTATGTTACTTTGGATTTTTAGATTCCTGGTTTTATTTAATTTTTAATACTTAATACTCAAGTGGAGTCTGCATGAATCTATATTGCTCCAAGTGATTGAAAGTGAGTGAATGGTTGTCTGTCAGTGTGTGTCTCTGTCAGCCTTGCCTCTAATTGGTCATTGTATAGAGTGTAAGGCCCCCTTAAGGCCCATAGTTGTAAGGATAGGCTACAGCCAGCCATGACACCTAAAAGGAATAACTTTAAGAAGATGAACTGATCCTTGTAAATGTAGGAGACAGATGAGACAACTGCCTCCCAAGATGCAATGGTGGACCTAGAAATGGACGAGCTAAATCAGCATGAATGTATGGCGGCCATGACGGGTCTCATTGGACACATGCAAAGGAACAACATCACACCTAAAGTCGAACAGGTTTGTGGCTCTGCTTCTGACTCCACCTATTTTTGATTAACTTTGGGAGCTAATTTATGTAAAGGGACACGTTTTTGCCAACAGGGAAATGTTCCTAGCGATCTTCCGCCTTGGATGAAATTTCTACATGGGAAATTGGCCAACCCTGCAACACCTTTGAACATCAGACTTTTCATCTCAAAGCTGATTATCAACACAGAGGAGGTAAAGTTTTTTTTTATTACTACATAGGTCTATAGATATTTAATATACAGTTGTTAATAAGTTAATTTCACACTTCTTGTATTTATGTTTTGTAGGTGTTTCGGCCATATGCAAAGCACTGGCTGGGGCCACTGCTTCAGCTCATTGTCTCTGAAAAGAATGGAGGAGTGGGCATCCACTTTATGGTCGTGGATATTGTGGTCACAGTGCTGTCCTGGACGAGCGTAGCCAGCCCAAAGGTTATTATATACCGTTAGAAATACCATGTTTTAGGCTATTCCCTACCACTAAAAGTCACTCTACAAGTTCTTGCCACCAGTGTCTAATTTATGACCAATTTACAAGTTTTAGTACGAAGGGCAAGATTTATTATTATAGCTTAGCTTTATATCAAATAAGCTAACTTTATCTAAGCTTTTTCTACACCTGAAAATACTTTTTGATTGTCCCAGTAGTTACATAAGCTAATTGTTATGATTAATAAGAAGTGTCGTCTTGTTTTAAAAATGTATGTCTACTATCTGTGAGACAAAACTGAGTAAGGTGAGTGTTGGGTCATGTCTCAAGTTCAGCAATATTACAGAATACCTCATTACACTAATTATACAAGATGTTAGAGGACAACCTGAAAATCATTATTCTTGTTTCAGGGTAACACCAGAGATGAAGTGTTGGCGAACCGTTTGTTGGAGTTCTTGATGAAAAACAGTTTCCACTCAAAGAGGGCCGTTTTCCGTCACAATCTTGAGATCATCCGAACTCTGGTCGAATGTTGGAAAGACTGTCTGCATGTGCCTTACAGGTACTCTCTCCCATTGTAGATAATACTTTGATATTATGAAATATGGCTAATATTTTACGTTTTAATTTTATTTTATAGTTTGATATATGATCGATTTTGTGGGACGGACCCAAACAGTAAAGACAATTCAGTCGGGCTTCAGCTGCTGGGAATCATCTTGGCCAACAACCTTCCTGCTTACGATGCTTTGTGTAGCATTGCTTATGATAAGTAAGTAATGCACTATTACTTATATTTTATTTTGTGTATTTGTGCAATACTTTAATAACTTTTTAAAAGCTATGTTTTTGATGCCACCAAACCCTCAACTCTCAATGAATGTGAGAGTGATGGGTTGTCTTTCTGTTCACATCTTTGTGCCGGCCCTGCAATAAACTGTCCATTTTCCAGAGTGCACCCTGCCTAAGACCCATAGTTGCGGGGATAAACTCCAGCCACCTGCAACCCTCAACAGGAATAAGTGGAAAGTTTTTTGTTTGTGTGTTTTAAGGTACATCCAGTCTCTCACCAACAACCTGACATTTGTACGGTATAAGGAAGTCTACTCCGCTGCCGCCGAGATCATTGGGCTGATCCTGAAAAATATGATTGAAAGGGACAATGTAAGGAGTTTTGTTTGAATTAACTACATTTACAGATGACTTAAACATGTTTTTATACAGTATATAAAGTGATATGTCTATTTTATCTATCCATGTTACTCTCAGCCACATCATGAACTCCTCGATCTTGCTACAACAAAGATCACAAGTCTGCAGAAAAAGGAAATGAATGACAAATTTATCATCTGTGTGAACAAAGTCTCCAAGCACTTTCCTCCATTCATGGACCGGTGAGTTTCAGTTTTCAGAATGAGCCACATTTCACCAAGTTTTCTCACTATTGTTGTATTTGTTCAGGTTTGTGAATTTTGCTTTTCACCTCCTGCCGAAGCTTCATGGCATCTTGAAAACAAACTGTCTGGAGTGTGTGCTGAGCCGTGCGGATGTCATACCAGAAATATTTATGCAGCTCAAAACTTCAGGCTTTATTCAGATGATGGCTCACAGGTAAGAAAATAGACCTGAGCATCCATCCATCCATCCATCCATCCATCCATCTTCTTCTGCTTTATCCGGGGCCGGGTCGCGGGGGCAGCAGTCTAAGCAGAGATGCCCAGACTTCCCTCTCCACAGACACTTCCTCCAGCTCTGCCGGGGGCACCCCAAGGCGTTCCCAGGCCAGCCGAGAGACGTAGTCCCTCCAGCGTGTCCTAGGTCTTCCCCGGGGCCTCCTCCCAGTGGGACATGCCTGGAACACCTCCCCAGGGAGACGTCCAGGAGGCATCCGGAACAGATGCCCGAGCCACCTCAACTGACTCCTCTCGATGTGGAGAAGCAGCGGCTCTACTCTGAGCTCCTCCCGGGTGACAGAGCTCCTCATCCTATCTCTAAGGGAGCGCCCAGCCACCCTGCGGAGGAAACTCATTTCGGCCGCTTGTATCCGGTATCTTGTCCTTTCGGTCATGACCCAAAGCTCATGACCATAGGTGAGAGTAGGAACGTAGATCGACCGGTAAATCGAGAGCTTTGCCTTTCGGCTCAGCTCCTTCTTCACCACAACAGACCGATACAACGACCGCATTACTGCAGACGCTGCACCGATCCGCCTGTCGATCTCACGCTCCATCCTTCCCTCACTCGTGAACAAGACCCCAAGATACTTAAACTCCTCCACTTGAGGCAGGAGCTCTCCCCCAACCTGGAGAGGGCAAACCACCCTTTTCTGGTCGAGAACCGTGGCCTCGGACTTGGAGGTGCTGATTCTCATCCCAGCCGCTTCACACTCGGCTGCAAACCGCCCCAGCACATGCTGAAGGTCTTGGCTTGATGAAGCCAACAGGACAACATCATCTGCAAAAAGCTGAGATGAAATCCTGTGGTTCCCAAACCAGACGCCCTCCGGCCCCTGGCTGCGCCTAGAAATTCTGTCCATAAAAATTATGAACAGAACCTGTTGACAAAGGGCAGCCCTGCCGGAGTCCAACATGCACTGGGAACAGGTCTGACTTACAACCGGCAATGCGGACCAAGCTCCTGCTGTGTTTGTACAGGGACCGGACAGCCCCTAGCAGAGGGCCTCGGACCCCATACTCCCAGAGCACCCCCCACAGGATACCACGAGGGACACGGTCGAACGCCTTCTCCAAATCCACAAAACACATGTGGACAGGTTGGGCGAACTCCCACGAACCCTCAAGCACCCTATGGAGGGTATAGAGCTGGTCCACTGTTCCACGACCGGGACGAAAACCGCATTGTTCCTCCTGAATCCGAGGTTCGACTATCGGGCGAATTCTCCTCTCCAGTACCCTGGAATAGACTTTCCCGGGGAGGCTGAGAAGTGTGATCCCCCTGTAGTTGGAACACACCCTCCGGTCCCCCTTCTTAAAAAGAGGAACCACCACCCCGGTTTGCCAGTCCAGAGGTACTGTCCCTGACCGCCACGCGATGCTGCAGAGACGTGTCAGCCACGACAGCCCCACAACATCCAGAGACTTGAGCCAGCCAAGTTCGATAGGACTCCTTCTTCAGCCTGACGGCATCCCTTACTTCCGGTGTCCACCACCGGGTTCGGGGATTGCCGCCACGACAGGCACCAGAGACCTTACGGCCACAGCTCCGAACGGCCGCGCCGACAATAGAGGTGGAGAACATGGTCCACTCGGACTCAATGTCTCCAACCTCCCCCGGGATCTGGTTGAAGCTCTCCCGGAGGTGGGAGTTGAAGACCCCCCTGACAGGAGGTTCAGCCAGACGGTCCCAACAGACCCTCACAACACGTTTAGGCCTGCCGAGTCTGTCCGGCCTCCTCCTCCGCCAGCGGATCCAACTCACCACCAGGTGGTGATCGGTTGACAGCTCAGCCCCTCTCTTCACCCGAGTGTCCAAGACACACGGCCGAAGGTCAGATGACACGACTACAAAGTCGATCATCGACCTCCGGCCTAGGGTGTCCTGGTGCCACGTGCACTGATGGACACCCTTGTGCTCGAACATGGTGTTCGTTATGGACAAACTGTGACTAGCACAGAAGTCCAATAACAAAACACCACTCGGGTTCAGATCAGGGAGGCCGTTCCTCCCAATCACGCCCCTCCAGGTATCACTATCATTGCCCACGTGGGCATTGAAGTCCCCCAGTAGAACAACGGAGTCCCCAGTCGGAGCACCTTCCAGCACCCCTCCCAAGGACTCCAAGAAAGCCGGGTACTCTGCACTGCTGTTCGGCCCGTAAGCCGAAACCACAGTGAGAGACCTGTCCCCCACCCGAAGGCACAGGGACGCGACCCTCTCGTTCACCGGAGTGAACTCCAACACATGGCGGCTGAGCTGGGGAGCTATGAGCAAGCCCACACCAGCCCGCCGCCTCTCACCGCGGGCAACTCCAGAGTGGTGGAGAGTCCAACCCCTCTCAAGGAGCTGGGTTTCAGAGCCCAAGCCATGCGTGGAGGTGAGCCCGACTATATCTAGCCGGTATCTCTCAACCTCCCGCACAAGCTCAGGCTCCTCCCCCCCCAGCGAGGTGACATTCCATGTCCCCAGAGCTAGTTTCTGTGTCCATGGATTGGGCCGTCGAGGCACCCGCCTCCGACTGCCGCCCAAATCACAAAGCACCGGCCCCTTATGGTCCTTCCTGCGGGTGGTGGGCCTACGGGAAGGCGGTCCCACGTAGCCTTTTCGGGCTTGGCCCGGCCGGGTCCCGTGGGAGGAGACCCGGCCACCAGGCGCTCGCCTGCGAGCCCCAACCCCAGGCCTGGCTCCAGGGTGGGGCCCCGGTAACGCCGATCCGGGCGACGTAACGAACCTTGCTTTAATAGTACTCATAGTGGGCTTTTGAACCGCTCTTAGTCTGGCTCGTCACCTAGGACCTGTTTGCCATGGGAGACCCTACCAGGGGCATTAAGCCCCCGACAACATAGCTCCTAGGATCACTCGAGCACTCAAACCCCTCCACCACGATAAGGTGGCGGTTCAAGGAGGGGTAGACCTGAGCAATTACTTGTAAATCAGAATAAGCTTTATTGGCCAAGTATGAAATTCAGAAGCTCAGAAGTTGATACTCAAATACTAGTTACATTTTATGCTATTACTGACTGTTTTCTTGCATGTGAACTTAGGGATGAAGCAAGACAAAGAGTGTGTCTGGACATCATCCACAAGATTATGGCAGTGCTGAACCCAGTCGAGCTCCAGGAGCTTCTGGGAGCCGTGACTGCGTTTGTGTCCCACCCTTCACCCGTTTGTAGAGAGCGGATGTACGATATCCTTATGTGGATCCAGGACAACTACAGGTTAGTACCACTGCCATTATAAGTGTTTATAATCGGAAATAGTTTCTTCTCTGTGTTTTAGATTTTGAGAATTATATGTTTTTTCTTCCAGTGATCCAGAGAGTATGGCTGACAAAACATCACTAGAAATTTTAAATGCTGCAAAAGAAACATTACTTCAGGGGCTGGCTGAAGAAAACCAAGGTCTTCAGTAAGTTACATGCTTAAGAAGTTAAAGGTAGAAGAATTTAAAGAGTAAACCCTTAAACCCATACATAGCTTAGATATACTCTGTTACAATGTGAAGGTGATGTTCTGCCCTTTTGTCTTTTGTTTTTGTGTTTCACATTTTGCTCATTTGCTCACACTGAGATGACTTAGCTGTTTGTGTAGAACCAATCAGAGCTCACAGACGCATAGGAAAAAACATTAATCACCACTGAGTACCCAGTGTAAACCCACAGTGTGACTTTTACTCAACGAAAACCCCTAAATTAGAGCATTGACTATGAGGCCAGTCTTTCACAGGTGATCACAAGACAGTGTACTTTTTGTGCCGGTCCCAAGCCCGGATAAATGAAGAGGGTTATGAGATGAAGGGCATCTGGCATAAAACCTATGCCAAATCCATGAGTAAAACACTGCACACTAGGATTTTCTGCGGCAAGCCCAGAAGAGAAAAGCCTAAAGGAAAGGACAAGAAGATGTCTGCAACTAAATGTGTTAAAAATTTCCACTTGTAACTTCATTCCTCTTAAATATCTCTAAAATATCTTTAGAGAATTGAAGTTTGTATTGTTACTTTTTACATAGATGGAAACGGTGGCCAAAAATTAAAAAAAAAAAAAAAAATCAATCTGTCTTGCCTGCAGGCTTTATGTTCGTAACTTTTGGAGTCAAGAGAAGCGCCTTCCCACTGCGACCTTTGAGCGAATGACAATGGTCCTCCGTTCACTGTACACCACTCAGATCGAAAGGTGTTTCTTGAGTTTGGCCACGAACCTGCTGCTGGAAATGACGAGCCAAAGCCCTGACTTTCAAAGAAACATGTTTGAGTATCCATTGTCAGAGTGCACTTTTCAGGTCAGCATCAATATTCACTATAGGCTTGGCTTAAAATGAAGAATTCAAAACAATAAACAGACCTAATTTCATCTTTTTTCTTTTTTTTCTTTTTTTTTAGGATTATGTGATTGACTCAAACTGGCGCTTCAGGAGTACAGTCATGACCCCAATGTTTGTTGAGACCCAAAGCTCTCAAGTTTCAGAGAGTATTTCTGCATCTCCATCTGGATCTTTGAAGGGGAAACTCAGAGCTACTCAGACCTCCCTAGAGTTTAGCCAAACCCAGGCACCAGGTACATAAATATTTTAACATATCATTACAGACGACACTTATCAGGCATAACTTTCAGACCACATGCGCAATATGCAGCCCCATACGCAACAAACTTTCAGAACCAGCATTAACTTCTTCAGTAATTGGAGCTACAGTAGCACGTTTGCTCACAGGCCAGTCTTCCCTTCTCCTTGTGCATCACCTGTCGCCAGTTCACCACTGTTCCTTCCATGGATCATTTTTGATAGACACTGACTCTGAACACCCCTTAAGAGCTGCATTTTAAACCCATTTTTCCTGCTTCATCAACTTGACAAAATGTTCACTGACTTCCTAATATTCAAGGAAACATTTTGTCCTCAAAGTTATTATAACAGGTGCCATGATAAAGAGATAATCTATGTTATTCACCTTTCCTGTCAGTGGTCATAATGTTATGCCTGATTGATTGGTATGTAGAAAACTGTATATTTATTTGCTGTTTTGCTCACAGGTCGAAGGTCTGCATATAACTGGCTGACTGGTAGTAGCGTGGACACATTGGCAGAGTACTCACAGGGCTCTGAGTCTTTGTCTTCATTGCTGGTGTTCGATAAGAAAACAGAGAGACAGTCTACAACTAGAAAACTGGTCGGAGAGGGCTTCGGCATGAGGCGCCCCACTGCACCCACAGACGAAGTGGACAGCCGTACTCAAGGTTAGTCTTTGGAAAAACATTAAGGAAGATTTTAGTGTGTATGTAATTTATTGCCTCGTCTCGGTCGCCCCAGTTGGGAGAATCTGTCAGTAGAAAACATGGCAGTGGTGAAAACTAACTACAGTAGATATGCATACATTTATGTTATGTTTTTAACTTTTCCTTAGGTAAATCTAAGAGGAAAAAATGTATAAAATATATATAAAATAATAGTAGCAGTAGTATTAAGAGTAGTAGTAATTGTAATTTCCTTAGTTAAAGTAACAGTAATAGTTTTTGGTGCCCATTTACTGGAAATAATACTTTTTTAGCATGTGTAAAAATTGTGTAGTATTTTACTCCATGTGTCTATACCAGTGGTTCCCAAAGTGGGGTTCAGGGCCACCTGATGCGCCGCGAAGGTGCTGCAGAAAGTTAAAAATGAACTACAGTTTAGAACAGTGATACTTATTACATACTTAAAAATATTACTTTTAAGCAATTTTTAGCCAACGGTCTGATTTTATTTTACTTTTTTTTCCCTATTGAAATCTATTGGTGAAAGCATGACATAGTATTTTGAATAGAGTACAGTTTATCGTTGGGGGTCCAAGTGGGACTTTGGGATTGTCTGGTCTATACTTTTGCCTGTTTTATATGGTTTTTCTCTATAATACTGTATATTCAATGTTGGCTTCTCTATACCATTTTTTTTTCTATGTATTTTAGCACAAAATGAGCAGCGTAGAAACATCCTAAGACTGAGGCGCAGATTCCTTAAGGATCAAGAGAAAGTCAGTTTGAGATACGCCCAAAAGGAAATTCAGCAACAACGGCAGAAAAAGGTAACAATCATATTTAATCAGTGGGATACTCAAGAAGGGGCGCTACAGTTAATTAAATACTGTCACCAATTTTTCTGTTTGTGTAGGAAGAAAAGGCTGATCAAAGGCTACGTAAGGAAGCTCAAGTGACACTGTACCGTAACTACAGAGTGGGAGACTTTCCGGATATACAGATCCCACACAGCAGCCTCATCGCCCCACTACAAGCCCTCGCACAGGTAAGACTACACCTGGTTAGTTTATAGGCACGTGTCAGTAAGTTAGAATATCATGGAAAAGTCTGCTTATTTCAGTAGTCAATTCAGTGAAAGGCATTTAGCTTTTATGTATTTTATTTGTGATCATTATGACTTAGTTTTTCACCAAATGATAATATTAGATGCATATTAATCAAAATACTTGAAATATTTCTCTCTGTATTGAATATATCATACATTTTATTTTCATGTTATTTTGTACTGATGAATCTCAATAAATTAGAATATCATGGAAAGTCAAGGTATTTCAGTAGTTCAATTTAAAGTATAGAATAAAAAAAATAGATTTAGTACACACAGAGTTAAATATTTTAGCCTTATTTATTTTAATTGTGTTGATTATGGTTACACCAAAAATGCAGTATATTAAAAAAATAAATCATTTTGTTATTGGTACATCTAAAATAAATAAATGCTTAAAACTGTGTGCACTATATTGATATACCGTATTTTCCGGACTATAAGTCACACTAGTCAAAAAATGCATAATGAAGAAGAAAAAAACGTATATAAGTCACACTGGACTATAAGTCGCATTTTTTGGGGGAAATTTATTTTACAAAATCTGACACCAAGAACAGACATTCATCTTGAAAGGCAAGTTATAGTAATAATAGAATAGAGAACAACAGGCTGAATAGGTATGCGGTTTGCTAACGTAACACCATCCATCCATCCATCCATCCCTCTTCTTCCGCTTTATCCGGGACCGGGTCGCGGAGGCAGCAGTCTAAGCAAAGATGCCCAGACTTCCCTCTCCACAGACACTTCCTCCAGCTCTACCGGGGGGACCCCAAGGCGTTCCCAGGCCAGCCGAGAGACATAGTCCCTCCAGCGTGTCCTAGGTCTTCCCCAGGGCCTCCTCCCGGTGGGACATGCCCGGAACACCTCCCCAGGGAGGCGTCCAGGAGGCATCCGGAACAGATGCCCGAGCCACCTCAACTGACTCCTCTCGATGTGGAGGAGCAGCGGCTCTACTCAAAGCTCCTCCCGGGTGACAGAGCTCCTCACCCTATCTCTAAGGGAGCGCCCAGCCACCCTGCGGAGGAAACTCATTTCGGCCGCTTGTATCCGGGATCATGTCCTTTCAGTCATGACCCAAAGCTCATGACCATAGGTGAGAGTAGGAACGTAGATCGACCGGTAAATCGAGAGCTTCTTCACCACAACAGACCGATACAACGACTGCATTACTGCAGACGCCGCACCGATCCGCCTGTCGATCTCGCGCTCCATCCTTCCCTCACTCGTGAACAAGACCCCAAGATACTTGAACTCCTCCACTTGAGGCAGAAACTCCCCCCCCAACCTGGAGAGGGCAAACCACCCTTTTCCGGTCGAGAACCATGGCCTCGGACTTGGACGTGCTGTTTCTCATCCCAGCCGCTTCACACTCGGCTGCAAACCGCCCCAGTGCACACTGAAGGTCCTGGTTTGAGGAAGCCAACAGAACAACATCATCTGCAAAAAGCAGAGATGAAATCCTGTGGTTCCCAAACCTGACTCCCTCCGGCCCTTGGCTGCGCCTAGAAATTCTGTCCATGAAAATTATGAACAGAACCGGTGACAAAGGGCAGCCCTGCCGGAGTCCAACATGCACTGGGAACAGGTCTGACTTACAACCGGCAATGCGGACCAAGCTCCTGCTCCGGTCATACAAGGACTGGACAGCCCTTAGCAAAGGGCCCCGGACCCCATACTCCCAGAGCACCCCGCACAGGACACTACGAGGGACACGGTCGAACGCTTTCTCCAAATCCACAAAACACATGTGGACTGGGTGGGCGAACTCCCACGAACCCTCGAGCACCCGATAGAGGGTGTAGAGCTGGTCCACTGTTCCAGGGCCAGGACGAAAACTGCATTGTTCCTCCTGAATCAGAGGTTCAACTATCGGCCGAATTCTCCTCTCCAGTACCCTGAAATAGACTTTCCCAGGGAGGCTGAGAAGTGTGATCCCCCTATAGTTGGAACACACCCTCCGGTCCCCCTTCTTAAAGAGAGGGACCACCACCCCAGTCTGCCAGTCCAGAGGCACTGTCCCCAACCGCCACGCGATGTTGCAGAGACGTGTCAGCCACGACAGCCCCACAACATCCAGGGACTTGAGGTACTCAGGGCGGATCTCATCCACCCCTGGTGCCTTGCCACTGAGGAGCTTTCCAACCACCTCAGTGACTTCAGCTTGAGTGATGGATGAGTCCACCTCTGAGTCCCCAGCCTCTGCTTCCTCAACGGAAGGCGTGTCGGTGGGATTGAGGAGATCCTCAAAGTATTCCTTCCACCGCCCAGCAACATCCCCAGTCGAGGATGTTAACGTAACTCATTGATGGTTATTCGGCTACATGACGCATAAACAACAAACTGAATAGGTGTCTCGTATGTTAACATAATATATTAACAGTTATTCACATAACTATAGCATAAAGAACATAATATAACAAGTTCACCAAACTCATGATCTCACTCCTAATCGCTAAATCCTTTGAAATTCTTCCTTGGTGTCGCTTCTGAACAACTCCAGAGGTAGACAAAGTGCCGCTTCCTCCTCTGCGTGGCTGTCGTCAGACTCGGCATCAGTTCAATTATTCCGGTCTTCCTCAGTTGTCTTTATAGCTTAAGTTGTTAGCGGTAATGTTTACATTTTAAATTGTCAGTGGTACAGATGCAGCAGATGCTGGTACACAAGCCTAGAGCGCCCACTCGCGGCTGTCAGTGTGAAAATAACGAACACGTGAAATATTTTAATATATAAGTCACACGTGAGTATATGTCGCACCCCTAGCCAGACTATGAAAAAAAGTGCGACTTATAGTCCGGAAAATACGGTACTCATTCTTTGAATTCAACTACTAAAAAAATATCACTTTTCCACAATATTTTTTTTCTAGTGACATGCACCTGTATGCATGTATCTGTTCTTCTTGCAATTAAAATGTTTCTCTATGATGTTCCTTTTTAGAGAGATCCTATTTTAGCCAAACAACTTTTCAGCTCTTTGTTCACTGGGATCCTCCAAGAAATACAAAAAAGCAAATCGCCTGGAGAAAGGCAGACAATAAAGCACGAGCTAAAGTCTAACTTCAACACATTTCTGAGCAAGAGTACAATCTGCTTCCCTCCATTTGTGGCCTGTGTGCAGGTATGATGGACACAAAATATTATAATATATGTAAATGCTGGTACTGTGCAAAAGTGCTTTAATAAATACAGCTTTGTAGTTTGTATTTTTGTTTTGAAAATTTAATGAAAGATGAAAATGGGCTAAAGACTAAATTTTTTAGTGTGTAGATCTGGGAGTGTTTTAAGGGCTTTTTTTTATTCATTTGAAAACCATTCTTAGATGTAAGTTTTTTAAGGCTCAATGAAAAGAGCATTTACTCCTGGACTAGAAGATCTTTGAGTTTGAGACCAGGTCTGGGCACTATGTTTTTACCATTTTGCAAAGGTCTGTGCTTGCTGAGTGTTTCTAGTTTTTGTTTTTCTCCTTTTGTTTGTGTACTTTTTGTGGATTTTTGTACAGTGATACTTTTGCACAGTACTGTATGTGCTTTGCAAAGTACTGTATATGCTTTGTAGCTTTGTACCCTTTTTTTGGTAGGACATGTGCTACCAACACAAGGAGCTGCTTGAGATTAGTCCAGCATCTGTTAGCTCGTCATGTTTGGTCAGTCTCCAGCAACCATCCGGCATCTTGCTCCTGGAGGAGGGTTTACTACACGCTTGTGTCCCGGCCGAGCCACCGTCCAAACGGTCACGAGGACGCAAAGAGATCCCCCCCGACACCAACAAGTGGATCCACCTTGCAAGGTTTTGATATTTACTTGTATAAGGCCAAGATGATACCATACCAAAATTCTATATAAAATAATTGCACTCTCTTTCTAGACTGTACAGATCTTTAGAGGACTATGACGTTGTGCGTGGCATTTTCGGCAGTAAAGTCGGGACCAAACCCATCACTTGTGCTGCTCTTCAGGCTGAAGCAAGCACTGATTATGCAGAAGCTGTGAAGCTCTACAATGAGGTACTGCGGAGGTGTTGGCGGCCTCTTTTAACAATTTCTATTGGGTCTCTTTGGAAATAGACAATGCTATGTTCTGACCAAAGGGGCACTTTATGGAGAACACATTGAAGGAGAGATCCTCTCCCAGGACGGACAGGCTATAAATGTGTCTTGGAGTTTTAAATAAAGTCCATTAGCTCCTCTATAGTATCATGCTTAAAGTTTGTAAGGATACAGCAGGTGGGCTTCATAGGGTTCACTGTGATTGCATCTTATAAAAGTGAACCTTGATGTTCTAGGCGTTGAACACTGAGGAGTGGACTGACGGTGAGCCCACTGATGCAGAGAAAGACTTCTGGGAAATAGCTGCTATGGAGGCCTACAGCCACCTGACTGAGTGGAAGTCTCTGCAGTACTGCTCCACTGTTTACATTGACGAGGCATCTCCACCTGATCTGGAAAAGATGTGGGCAGAGCCTCTCTACCAGGTAGAGTGTTATATTGTGTTCATATGGTCCTCAGATGTTCTTCTGTCAGATATAATAAGTTGTTTTTCTGACTTTGTCATTGTGCTTTCATGTCAGAAAGTCCCCAAATTGGTATCACTGCTACCTACTACTATCAGATTTATTAATTAGCATTTAACATAAGTCAGAAGTCACATTTAATGTTAGCCTTCTCTCCAATTAAAAGCTAAATGTTAATACATTAACAAATACTGTATAGCTTTGCCAAAGAACTTGGCTGTTAAGAGTAAAATAACAAATGAATGGTAACGCTTTGCATTTCTAACTAAATACTAGTACTCTTATGTGAGCAACGACTCCTGTCCTTTCCGATGACTAGATGAACACAGCATTAATAAGCCTATTCAAAATTACTTCAAAACTACTTGTACAATCCTTTCTTTCCTAGGAAATGTATTTGCAGCACATGGTCCGCAGCATGTTGAAGCAGCTGCAGCTCGGGGAGGCGGACCAAACTCTCCTCAGTTTCATCGACAAAGCAATGAGGGTTGAGGATCGCAAAAAGCTGCTGGAAAACCATTACAGCCAAGAACTGAGCTTACTGTACATCCTGCAAGAAGATTATGACCGTGCCAAATACTACATCAACTATGCCATGCAGCTCTTCATGCAGGTATTAAACATTACATTATACATACATTATATTATATACAGGTTATATACCCAAATAACCTTGAGGTTGAATTTTGGGACTTTTCTGCACCTAACATACATATATACATTTTGTTCTCTAAACAGAATTACTCCAGTGTGGACACGCTGCTAACTAAGAGTCGACTGACCATCCTGCAGTCAGTACAGGCCTTGACTGAAATTCAAGACTTCCTGTTGTTCATTAAAGGAGAAGGTAAGCAAAGAGGCATATAGTGTACATAAATTTGGCAGTACATGTCCACCTAATTCCCTGCTACTGTTTATGAATGTTTTGATTTATATTTCTAGTGTCTGTGCCTTCTCTGAAGCGGCTCACCTGGTTATGGACGGAGCGGTATCCTGATCCTAAAGTGGACCCAGTTAACGTCTGGGATGATATCATTACATCAAGGTACAGAAAGAAAGAAAACTACTAATTTAGCAACTGCTACTAAAACTAATTCACATTATTGTTTGTTTTTGAGATGTTTCTTTTTAGACAAAATCCTTGAAAAGCTAAAAACCCATTCCAGTGATGCTATGGAAGTGGATGGAGAGATTGACATTGACTCAGTGGTTAACAACTGCAAGTTTAGCATGAAGCTGCACATGGCTGACAGTGCGTGGAGTCAGGTAAATATTTTGAATTCATTTGATATTTTTTTAGGTATCACACAAACGTATTAATAATCAAGGACATAGAATCAAAATGGCATAAGTGATATTCTGCTTTTTTCCCAACTTTGCAGAATATTCAGTAACTCTAAATTTATTTGCCTATATTGCTATCATATTCTGGCAGGAAGGAGATCTCATCCTGAGCATTAATTTATGTGTAAGTCCATTTTGTCCCTTTAGATGCTCACCCCTCGATATGTACTATTGTTATCTACAGAATAACTTTCCTGTTGCGACCAAGCTGCTAAAGGAGCTCCACAGAGACGCTAAAACTAACAGGACCTGGTTGCTGCGCTGGGTTCACAGTTACAGCCGCTACAGCCATAAACGCAGCCACAGTCTGAGTCCATTGGAGCAGATTAATACAATGCTAAAGACTATTCCACTTCTGGGTAAGTATTATCATTTAGTTGTGTGCTAATGGAAGAACAACTGTTACCAAACCTGTGTTGTATCTGCAGAGGATGTCCAAGCTGAATGCAAAAGTGCAACAGCTAAAGTTTTCAGATACCAGAAAATACTCCAAGGGACGTCCTTCCACATCCTGGCCACAGCTGTGGGTACTAGTCCCTCTGTTTTGGGGACTGTTGAAGGGGACAAAGCGATGAAGATTGTGAAGTTATCAGGAAATGCTTGGCCAGCTGAAAATCCAAAGGTAGATATGCTAATGCCTGTATAGTGTATTAGAATATTTCACTCAAGTAAAGTCTATAAATGTCTTTTTCATTTTAGTAATAGTAGTAGTATTAACAGTAATAGCAGCAGTAGTTTTATTACTAAAGATAATAGTAGAATAAGTAGTAGTAGTTTTTGGTGTACAGTTTAAAAAACAACAACTTTGAAACATCCTTTTTTCCCTCAAGTAATAACTTTAACATCTGCTTGAGTCATATTAAGTAACAGTATTTTTCTTGTGTGGAAAGACTAGACTAGTGTTACCTTTTAAATATAAAAATATTTTTAATACAGAAGGTGGAAGTGGGGCTGCATCTCCAAGCCCTGAAGCTGTTCTGCGAAGGCACTAGAAAAGCTGAAGAGGAGCTGCAGTCGTACAAGCAGGACTGTGTGGAGCCAGCCAGCATCGTAGAGACATACATGGCTTTGGCAAACTTCTGTGATAAACGTCTACGAGAGGAGGAACAGGGAGAGAGTGGTGAGAAATAACACAATTACATTTGACAGGTTATATACACCGATCAAGCATAACATTGTGAACAATAACAGGTTACGTGAATAACCTGTTAGTGGGTGGGATATACTGCTAATAGACAGCAAAATAACATTTTGATGATGATTGGTGGTATGTACTTTTTAGTCTACCTCTGATTTTAATGTTCTTTATTTATTCTACAGAGAGCCAGTTCCCAGACCTTCTAACCCTCCCCATTCACATAGTTGAGAGTATGTTAAAAGCGCTTAAATTGAACTCAGAAGAAGCCCGCCTTAAATTTCCTCGACTGTTGCAGATCATTGAGTTGTACCCCTCTGAAACACTCGATGTCATGACTAAAGAGGTATGTTTTGAATGCATAAGATCAAATGATTAATACATTATGTAAAATTATATCATATCAACATTTTTCTTTGAAGATGATGTCTGTCCCCTGCTGGATGCTGATTGGCTGGATCGGTCAGATGGTGGCTCTATTGGACAAACCAGAGGCTGTGGCGGTTCAGCATTGTATTGAGCAGATTGCAAAGTCCTACCCACAGGCACTGGTTTATGCTCTGATGATCAGCAGTGAGAGTTACCAGTTTGAGGATTCGGCCACAGGACACCAGCAGCAGGAGTTTGTCAACAGGTAGACACACATCCACAAATGTCGCAGGCAGTGAAAGCGAGTGCGAAATCATAATATTCTCAATATTTTTCCGAACAAAACTCTTTAAGGTTTTGATTAAACCAACACTTGTATACCCACGTTGTTGTTAACCTACTTCACGAAAGGGATAAAATCTTAATTTTCTGAAATGGTAAAACTGGACCAATATGCTACTGAAAAAAACAGACACAATTAGGGCTGCATACAGAATACAGAATTTAGTTTTTATCTTACCTTAAAGGGTTTCCTGCAGGATCTTAAAAAAAAAAAAAAAAAAAAAAGCCTCAAATTTAAAAATTTGAATTTAAGGCCTTAAAAAGTCCTAAATTTGCAGAGATGGGGAGTATTAGGTCTTAAATACATTTAAACAGGTCTTAAACATGGCACTTACATTTTATCCATTTACCTGCCCACTGAAATGCTCAAAGGCATAATATCGTCTCTGATACGAGATCTTCTCTTACCAAGACCAAAATGCTTTGTAGCACTCATTGTCACAAATGGAGTGCTTATGAAATAGGCCTTAATTTTTCTAGAGCAATGGTATTAAAAAGGTCTAAAAAAGTCTTAAATTCAATTTGTCGAACCCTGCAGAAATCCTGCACCTTATTTCAAAATTTTCTTTTTTGTGCTGTTGGGCTATGGACTATCACAAATATTTAACGGCCCAGTCTTTGGGAACCACTGATGTAAACCAATTATTACAATGCTTGATAATAAAGTCTAGAGAAAGTATTAGGGTCGTGATTTTTGATTATGATCTTATATAAGGCTTATTTTTTGATGTAAAAAGTTGCACACTGTAGTGTTGCTTTAAGGACTTTTGTTTTTGAACAGGCTGAAAAGCATACTGGACAAGGGAGGAGCTGTGAAAAATTTTGTGGAGGCTTTGCAGCAGCTCACTAATCCTGACATGATCTTTAAGGTAATGTCCAGTAAATTAGCTTTTATATCAGTTGTACCTGCTGTAATTTAATGGACTTTGCTGCATACAGGATTGGTGGGACAGTGTGAAAAATGAACTGGAAAAAACAGGTTTTGACAAGAAGCAAATGAGCGAACTGTACAGCGAAATGTACTCCTCGCTCGGAAATCAAAACACACAAGGACATGGGGCCTTTCGCAAGAAATTCATCCAGGTTTGCATATCTATTAAGTAGTTATAGTAAGAGTTTCTAGTGAATGTTTGTGACAGTGGGTGGTAGTCTGTCTTTGTATGTGGATAAATCCAGCATTAAATTCAGAGTATGAAATCATTTGACTATAATGAATCTCTTTGCAGTGTCAAAGGTGCCACCATAATTTATTAAAAAATGCCTTATTGCAATGTGTCCTAGATAGGAAAAATACAGTATTGATCATTAAGTTAAATTTCTAATTTTTGCCAGAAATTTGCCAAGGAGGTGGAGAGCCTTTTGGGAGCTAAGGGCAGCAAGCTTTTTGAGAAGAGAAAAGATAGAAGTTTTGTGAAGAAGGTGGACGAATTGGCGCAGTCGATGCGTGGATTTCAGAAGGAGCCCGGGAACCTAAAGGAGTACTCGCCCTGGCTGAGCGGGTTTAAACAGGGTCCACTGAGCAGCGAGCTGGAAATCCCTGGTCAGTACCAAGTCTAGTATACATAAGGCTTCTTCTATTCTTAAAATTGATTGCTATATACATAGTTCCCTTCTGTTTTCTGTAGGCCAGTATGATGGGAGATCTAAGCCTTTACCAGAATACCATGCCAAAATAACTGGCTTTGATGAAAGGGTAAGCATTTTTATTACTTAAAATGGAGTTCTGAAGATAGTAGCTCTTACACTGGGTTATGCTTACATGTCCACATCCACATGACCTGTGTGAAGTTTTGGGCTCCATGTTAGTGCAGTGATTAATTTCCCTGCTTTTGATGTGGTTGGTCATGGGTTTGAGTCAGCAGGGCACCCAAAGGAAGATTTCTATGGTAAGTTGGGATTTTTGTATATGAAATTTCACACTAAATGTATTTCTATTTTAGGTAAAAGTCATGTCCTCTATCCGCCGTCCCAAACGCCTGATCATTCGAGGAGACGATGAGAGGGACCACCCGTTTTTGGTGAAGGGAGGAGAAGATCTTCGCCAGGACCAACGCATCGAGCAACTTTTCTCAGTCATGAACATCGTCCTGAGCCACGACGCGGCCTGCACATACAGAGGTCTGCAGCTCCGCACCTATCAAGTCATTCCCATCAATACCAGGTAACACGTTTGTTTAACCTAAAAGTAATTTTGCTCTATTCTATTTTAGAAAGGGGTTTGATAACGTGCAATTACCTTTTGATTTGTGCAGAATTGGATTAATCGAATGGATGGAAAATACCTGTACTCTGAAGGAGTTTCTGACAAACACAATGACTGACAAAGAGCAGCAATCAGCTGGGAGGTAATACAGGTGCTATCCAATAAATTAGGATATCATGTAAAAGTGTATTTTGCCCTACACACATTTTCGATGTATTTCAAGTCTGTTGCTGCATGGCCTCCTCTTACCCTTTCTTCTATTTACCGTCTGTATTCAGTCTTTAAAAAGGCAATAGAAGCCAGAGCATACAGTAGTACTGTGCAAAAGTTTTACGCTGATGTGTAAAATACTTAAATGAATATTAACTATTAGTTTTGTTTTCAGAAAAGGTCAGTAATGGGCTACATACAGTACAAAATGACTATTTTTGTTGAGATATCAGGGGTTTGTGGCTTAATGCAAAGAGCATTTACCCCTGACTAGGAAGATTTTAACTTTTTGCAATTTTATGTATCCTTGTACATTGAAACACCTTTTTGTTCATAGCCTTTCTTAAAAACCTGTCTTAAGACTTTTGCACCATACCCCAAATGCTCTAATGTTAACTTGTTGCATTTGTTTTATTATAATTAGACCCAATGAAGCTTACAACAACTGGCTGTACAGCATTGCTCAAAAATACGATAAAAAAGTCAGTGGTATCGCTTTGTACAACCTGGCTTACAGGTAAGTTCTGCGGTTGTATCATGACACAATTTCAAACAGACAGGAGAGTTGTTATTAATATTTTATTTGTTAGGAAATCTAATCGCACTGAGACCGTCAACAACTTTCAGAACGTGTTGCAGTTGGTTCCCCGTGACCTCCTCAAGTAAGTGAGTCCTAAAGTAGTGCCACAGACTTGTATTTCTTCTTTTGTTCCATTGAATGTCATTTACAATGCATTACAACTTTTCACAGAACAGAGAACTAAATTATTTTAAAAGAAATTATATTCATGTTTGTTCTGCAAGTATCCTTTTTGGCCAGAGCATTAAACCAGCAACTGATCAGGATGAGTCAGGATTTTTAAACTAAAATAGAGGGCCTACCGACACTATCAAAGTTTATTTAATTTGTGTAGAGCTTTACAACGTACATCATCAAAGTGCTTTACAGAGGTGAAAGATACAAAATCAATCTCTAAAACCAGTAGACTAGGGCTGCACAATATATTGTGAAATGATTGTTATCGCAATATCAGCATATCTATATCGCAAAGTTCTAAATTTATCAGAGCTATGGTCTAACATCTGTCAGAGATTTCTACTGAAGAATCATTTTCCTACTCCGACCTGTTTTGACTTAATACAGGAACTTAAATTTTTGTTTTAAGTGAACTTAACTCACTGTGTCAGAAAAGTAGGCTATTTTAATATATCTCAATAATATTTTTAATGCAATTTTCAACATAGTTATCGAATATTGTATATTTTTTCCATATCGTGCAGCCCTAGAATAAGATATAACTAATCAGTCATATGATTATGACCACTGAAAATAATCTTTTCTTCATGGCACCTTTTGTCCTCAAAGTTGATGTTTAGAAGCAGGAAAAATAGGTAAGTGTGAGGATTTGTGAGCGTTTGACAAGGGCCAGATGGTGATGGCTAGGTCACAGGGTCAGAGTATCTCCAAAACTGTAGATGTGTGCTGTTAGCAGTCTGCAGTGGTCAGTAGCTATCAAAAGTGAAAGGAAGGCTGCTCGTAGGCTCGAAGGCTGGCCCGTGTGGTCCGATCCTACAGACATGGTGAAGTTATGACTGGTTCTGATGCAAAGTTTGTTGCTTCATTAAAAGCAGGTGTTATAGTAACAAGATTACAATTGTCAGCTAACCCTCTCCTTATTGCAGTAGTGCTAATAACAAAACACACTAAAACACCTCACTAAAACTTTTGCACAGTACTGTAAATGTCTCTGTTTGTTTCAGGAGAGCTTTCCTGAAGATGTGCAACAGTCCCGAGGCCTTTCTGTCTCTGAGATCCCACTTCATCAGCTCTCACGCCTTGCTTTGTGTGAGTCACTGGGTTTTAGGGATTGGGGACCGTCATCTTTCAAATTTTATGATCAACATGGAGACAGGAGGCATGATCGGCATCGACTTTGGGCATGCGTTTGGTTCGGCTACACAGGTTAGTCTGCATAATCCGTATAACAAATATTTAAAATGAATTACTCATCAAATCTTGTCTTCCTCTATAGTTTCTGCCTGTGCCTGAGCTGATGCCATTCCGACTCACGAACCAGTTTGTAAATCTGATGCAGCCTTTGAAAGAGTCGGGTTTGATTCAGAGCGTCATGGTCCATTCCCTCCGAGCTTACAGGGCCGAACCGGACCTTCTGCTCAACACCATGGACGTCTTTGTTAAAGAGCCATCACTGGACTGGAAGGTACAAGCTTTCTTTACTAATGTCCAGCCTCAGATACCTTTAGCATGCGTCTTTTACACAGATGCCCCTGTAAAATTCACTTTAAAACTAAATACACTACTTAAATTTTTACCTGTCTCAGTGCTAAACCCAGTTTCATCCAACCAACAATAGTACACCTACATTTCCTTAGATACAAGAACAAAATTGCACATATTTGTCATGTTTTAATTATTTTTTATTTTTTGCAGAAGGTTTGGTGACAGGATTAGAGAGTTGCACACAGGAATATAACAGACTTTCTAGGATACCATTTTCTTAGGGCTTATATTTTTGAGTAACAGTGTTGTACAAAATGGTGAACGTCTTTGCCTTTACACAGAACTTTGAGCTCAAACAACTGAAGAAGGGAGGCACATGGACTAAAGAGGTAGACACCAAGGAAATCAACTGGTATCCCTTACAGAAGGTGAACTTTGCCAGGAGAAAACTAGAGGGTGCCAATCCAGCTACTATTACTAGGTAACTTTAAAAATGTTACTCTATACAATGGTTTTCTTATCTATTTAAGTACATAATTAATTTGTTTTTTTGCAGTGAGGAGCTGAGACTGGGCTTTGAGAAGGACCCAGCCTTCCAGGGCCTGCAGTCCAGTGGCTTTGGGGACCAAAGATCAGAACATCCGCGCAGATCTTCCTGCGGCGGGTTTGTCAGTGGAGAAACAGGTGGACTGTCTCTTAGACCAGGCCATGGACCCAAACGTACTGGGCCGGGTCTGGGCCGGCTGGGAGCCATGGATGTAATACATTACAGTTTTCATTATTATTAAGTTTAGACCATAGATGGAAATGTTTGGTGATCTGTCACTTTCTGAATGAATAAATATTGCTCTTTCGACTGTTCATGTTGTGTAATGATATTTTACCACTAAATATGTGCATTCATAATTTTTAAGTATTTCATTTAAAATACCGTCCATCCATCTTCTACCGCTTATCCGGGACCAGGTTGCGGAGGCAGCAGTTGAAGCAAAGCTGCCAGACTTCCCTCTCCACAGACACTTCCTCCAGTTCTACCTCTAGGTCTTCCCCGGGGCCTCCTCCCGGTGGGACATGCCCGGAACACCTCCCCAGGGAGACATCCAGGAGGCATCCGGAACAGATGCCCGAGCCACCTCAACTGACCCCCCTCAATGTGGAGGAGCAGCGGCTCTACTCCAAGCTCCTCCCAGGTGACAGATGTGAGGTCAATATGGCTCAATCAATGTACAAACAACAGAGACACAAAAATACACCGAGGAGCATCACCCGGAGGTAAATATCTCCATTGTGAAAACACAATGTAAGGATCGGTGCAGTCAGTAGCACTTACAGAGCGAGATAAACGCGCGTTAATAAATGATACAACCAGATATTTGGCATGTAGCGTGTCAGCTCCCTCTGTGGTTTGTTGAAAGGCTAATAACAGGTTTAGATATTGGCTGCCAGTAAATTACAGCACGAAATAACAATGCAAGGTACACACTGTCAAATAAATGTAGGCCATAATTAGGAAAGCTGATGAAATGTGATTACTTCATGAATATAACTCCCATACTGTGCTTGAACTTTTGCACTTTTGATGTCAAGTAAAGCTGGAACAATAGAACAAAGAAAGGTGCGATATTTTTAATTTGTAGTGAGTTCAATCTTCAGGCCGGATCACAAAGTTTGCTTTTGTTACTGTGGGTTATCTCTTGCGTCATCATTCTGTGTTATCTAGAGTATTGTCCAGGTTTATGGTCATCTGCATCACAAAGAGAGCTTCACAAGCTTCAGCACAAAATAAGGTTGTCAGAGCTGTCCCTCAGAGCTCACAAAGGACAAGTGTGACTCTAATGCATAAATGCTTCTCATGGCTTACAGTTAGCAATAGACTTAAAATGTGACTTCTTTTATTTTTGTAACTTAAACCGGCTACCAGTGGCCTCACAGAGAGTACAAAACAAACAAAGACTCAACAAGATATTACTAAATCACTGCAGACAACCACATTACAGCTTGGTATCAAACATTTAACTTTCTCTTTTGTTTGTGTTATTATTTTTGCAATGTGTGTACAATTTTATCCTTATTCCTGTATTGTTTTATTATGTTATTATATTTTTACTATTTGAATATTGTTCTCTGTTCACTGTTCTCAGCGTGTTTGAACATTGTTTTGTGTGGCTTAGGTGCCGCTGCTCTGTTACTTGAAGAAGATAACTTTCCGCACGGAATTGCGAAGAATGCAATGTTTGTCACCTCTCGTCACTCCGTCACTTCCGCTAAAATTCCCGTGAGCTGATTGGCGCGGCAGCTGTAGTGCTAGGCCTATCAGAGCGCTTCGTGCCAAAGACCAAAGACGCCAATTCAACAAGGCTAATCGGCAGGAAACTAGTCAGACGGCCTCCGTCCTGGAGCGATGGGGGGCGACGGCGCATACATATCAAAAGGACGGAAATGAGCGATGTGGAAGAACCGTTAAGACGGCTTCAGACGGGCGATCGTCGCCTTGGTGTATACCCCCCTTAAGGGAGCGCCCAGCCACCCTGCGGAGGAAACTCATTTCGACCGCTTGTATCCGGGATCTTGTCCTTTCGGTCATGACCCAATGCTCATGACCATAGGTGAGAGTAGGAACGTAGATCGACCGGTAAATCGAGAGCTTTGCCTTTCGGCTCAGCTCCTTCTTCACCACGACAGACTGATACAACGACCGCATTACTGCAAACGCTGCACCGATCCATCTGTCGATCTCACGCTCCATCCTTCCCTCACTCGTGAACAAGACCCCAAGATACTTAAACTCCTCCACTTGAGGCAGGAACTCTCCTCCGACCTGGAGAGGATAAGCCACCCTTTTCTGGTCGAGAACCATGGCCTCGGATTGGAGGTGCTGATTCTCATCCCGGCCGCTTCACATTCGGCTGCAAACCACCCCAGTGCACACCGAAGGTCCTGGTTTGATGAAGCCAACAGAACAACATCATCTGCAAAAAGCAGAGATGAAATCCTGTGGTCCCCAAACCAGACTCCCTCCGGCCCCTGGCTGCGCCTAGAAATTCTGTCCATAAAAATAATGAACAGAACCGGTGACAAAGGGCAGCCCTGCTGGAGTCCGACATGCACTGGGAACAGGTCCGACTTACAACCGGCAATGCGGACCAAGCTCCTGCTCCGGTCATACAGGGACCGAACAGCCCTTAGCAAAGGGCCCCGGACCCCATACTCCCAGAGCACCTCCCACAGGACACTACGAGGGACACAGTCGAACGCTTTCTCCAAATCCACAAAACACATGTTGACTGGATGGGCGAACTCCCATGAACCCTCGAGCACCCGATAGAGGGTGTAGAGCCGGTCCACTGTTCCACGACCAGGATGAAAACTGCGTTGTTCCTCCTGAATTGAGGTTCGACTATCAGTTGAATTCTCCTCTCCAGTACCCTGGAATAGACTTTCCTGGGGAGGCTGAGAAGTGTGATCCCCCTGTAGTTGGAACACACCCTCCAGTCCCCCCACCCCAGTCTGCCGTCTAGAGGCACTGTCCCGGACAGCCACGCGATGTTGCAGAGACGTGTCAGCCACGACAGCCCCACAACATCCAGAGACTTGAGGTACTCGGGACGGATCTCATCCACCCCCAGTGCCTTGCCACTGAGGAGCTTTTTGACCACCTCAGTGACTTCAGCTTGAGTGATGGACGAGTCCACCTCTGAGTCCCCAGCCTCTGCTTCCTCAAAGGAAGGCGTGTTGGTGGGATTGAGGAGATCCTAAAAGTATTCCTTCCACTACCCGGCAACATCCCCAGTCGAGGTCAACAGCTCCCCACCTCCACTGTAAACAGTGTTGGTGAAACACTGCTTCCCCCTCCTGAGGCGGCGGACGGTTTGCCAGAATTTCTTTGAGGCCAACCGATAGTCCTCCTCCATGGCCTCCCCGAACTCCTCCCAGACCCGAGTTTTTGCCTCCACTCCACAACCGCCCGGGCTGCAGCACGCTTGGCCTGCCGGTACCCATAAGCTGCCTCAGGAGTCCCACAAGCCAACCAGGCTCGATAGGACTCCTCCTTCAGCCTGACGCCATCCCTTACTTCCGGTGTCCACCACCGGGTTCGGGGGTTGCCGCCACGACAAGCACCAGAGACCTTACAGCCACAGCTCCGAACGGCCGCATTGACAATAGAGGTGGAGAACATGGTCCACTCTGACTCCATGTCTCCAACCTCCCTCGGGATCTGGTCAAAGCTCTCCCGGAGGTGGGAGTTGAAGACCCCTCTGACAGGAGGTTCAGCCAGACGTTCCCAACAGACCCTCACAATACGTTTGGGCCTGCAGAGTCTGTCCAGCCTCCCTTCCCCGCGAGCGGATCCAACTCACCACCAGGTGGTGATTGGTTGACAGCTCAGCCCCTCTCTTCACCCGAGTGTCCAAAACACACGGTCGAAGGTCAGATGACACGACTACAAAGTCGATCATCGACCTCCGGCCTAGGGATTCCTGGTGCCACGTGCACTGATGGACACCCTTGTGCTCGAACATGGTGTTTGTTATGGACAAACTGTTACTAGCACAGAAGTCCAATAACAAGACACCACTCAGGTTCAGATCGGGGAGGCCGTTCTTCCCAATCACACCCCTCCAGGTGTCTCGTTCACTGGGGTAAACCCCAACACATGGCGGCTGAGCAGGGGGGCTGTGAGCAAGCCCACACCAGCCCGCCGCCTCTCACTGCGGGCAACAGTAAAAAAAAACAACACACGGATTAAAACCATAACGAAATTAAATCGCTATTTCTCCAAATATTTTATTTTGCCGAATCAGTCTATTACCTGTTTTCAGTCACTCTGTTTTTTTCTGCGTCCTGCTGGCCACTCCAGGTACTGTCAAGGCAAGCTAGGTTGCCTCTCTGCCATTCATTTCTCTCATTTTTTCCTTCGTGCAGGCGGAGTTATGGTGCACTGTTTCTGCCTGGAGCTTGTCAAGCAGAGCAGCTTGTTTTGGAGGCTCGCGCATGCGTGCTGTGGTCAATCTAAGGCTCAGTGACAGAGATCGCTGCCTGATAGCAGCGCACTGTGCAGCTTATGGTCCTGTCCATTACAGTGCGCATACTTTACACAAGTAGCCGCAGCCAAAGTGTCTAAGAGTGTTTCTACAAATAAGTCATAGTTTGTAGCTTTAACCCTGTTCATGTTCCTCATGAGTACATGCTGCTGCATAAAACTGCGTGTCATATAAATGATAGCCTCACGTACATCGTTAAGTGTCAGACATGTTTGTAAGAAGTGGAGCTGGAGGAGTGGAGAGGAGCCAGCGGCCCGTGCCAGGGGCTGGATGTGAATATTACAGAACTGTGAATGAACTAGGCACTGGTTATTCTGGACAAACTCAGCTGTAGGAAATACAGGACGTTTCTTCAAAAAAGTAACATGGACTGGATTTGCAGCTTGAGCAGAGAGGTGAGTGTCAGTGAGGCAATGTTTTTAAATGGAGGTTTGTGGTGTGATGTGTAAGGCTTCTTTTGAGGTTTTATTATAGTGAAGCAGCATTAACAGTGCACTAGTCTAGTGTCGATCTCAGTGTGATCAGTTCCTGATGAACAGGCCTCCCTCATCATCTATCCATCTTTGTTTTAGTGCATATGAATTAAAGTTAAAACAAAAACTTATGGTACATTCTTTGATAAGGCGACAGAGGAGGCCAGCTTTGTGGAAAAAATGTAATGACATGACATTCTTTAGCATACAAACAGCGTTACTAATAGTAATTATATAAAAAGAGTGTGAGATCATTTGAAACAGCCTACTACTCATACACAGATGGGATTGCATTTAAGTGATTTTTAATTAAATTTAAATTAAATCAAAATGTTGTCATATAAAACTTAATGAAGTCAAGGTGTCTGCTTGCCCGCTTGAAAAAGTCACTGCACGCTACTGGTATATCCCCATTTTTCATTTCTTGAACAAATTACTTCAAATAAATCTGCTTAGTAAGACACAGTTCACTTAATGAAATTTAGCTCAGATTTTACATATTTGAAGTAAATAAAAATACTTTTTTAAAGTGACTTGATTTATGAAAATTGCAAATAAAATTATTGTTTGCTTTCCAGACAAATTTTTCATAGTTTTTTCACATTTTTCACCATACCAGGGGTACTGGCATTCACACATTGGTACTTGTGTGCGTGGTGCAACCACACATGTGCCACCATTCTGACATTTTAGAGACTTGCAGGGAACATGTTTTCCATCTAGTTCTTCATCACTTTAAATAAGGACAAAAAACTTCCTGTGAACTAAGTCGCTAAAAAATCTTTTTACCAAAAATGTTATCTTTTTTTTTGTTTCAAATTTTCAAATAAATCTTCAATCCACCTTCCAAATGTACGGCTTCTAAATTTACTGCTTCCAAATCTTAACATTCCCAAACCAATTGTCTCAGTTCTTTCTACAAGAACATCTTTTGGTAGAGCCTTTTTTTCCTGACAATAGGGCATGTTCCATAAAAAAATGTGGTCATCTTGATTCTCATTAATGCTTGCAAAGCTATCAGAAGGTGTATCATCATCATCATCATCTTTTGCACTTATGTGAGTTTGATTGTGATTTTTGAAGATGTGTAGAGCAGTATAGGCCTCAGACTCCAGTATAGCTCTGTACTTCTTGAGGTATGGCATAACACGGCACATCTTTCAAACAGTCTTCAATCTTTTTTTCCATCTCTTTAGCTTTTGTTACTTCCCTTTAATTTGGTTGGCTACAACTACAGTCATTGTTCCCCTCACTATCTCAGTGAACCCTGACAAAACATGTCTTTTTAAGACATTTGGCAAGTTCTTTGAGAAGTGAGACGTAAATGCAACCACCACCCATTCGTACCTATCATATGTTTTCCGCAGGAAATCTCCACTGTTGTTTGCTATTTATTTATGCACTTTTGTGTCCTCTATGCGTTCACTGAACTGTAAAGGAAAAAGGGGATTATTTTCTTTTGCGCAGATTTTATGTTAATAAAATGTTTATTTTGCCTAATTTTACTTAAAATCAGATCTGGGTTTTAACCTGCACTTAATAACAAAAACTAATTTATTTAGCAGTCAAAAAATGTATTCACATTTAGTATGACAACACACTGCTTGTCCCTTTATGAAAACACTTACACTTGTATTTATATCATAATACTAGCCAGGTATTTACTTGGATTGGTAAAAAAAATTAGGATATAGTATGGCAGTATCGCACACCCCTAATTCAGACTGAGCTAAACTGGTCACATTGTTTAGGCTTTAATGAACAACCAACATGCATGATATATTATATTTTATTTTGATCTGGATGAATATGTTTGATGTAATTGTCATTTTCTTGAATATAAATGTAGTTTGTGTTGGACAAAAAAGTTCTATGAAATGGTTCTTTACACCACTTCAAATTATCCTTTGTCAGTCTTGTTTAAGGGATGCATAGGCTAGTGTAATTTTCTTAGGCAACGTTAAAATAAAATGTGACTTTCAGAATACAGGGATGGCTCAGAGAACCACACTCTTCCCTCTACTATTCCCTAGCAATGAGTGGATGCAATAAACCAATAGATTGTAATGTCTTATGTCAGAAACATCAGGTGAGGTGACTGATAACATATAGTCAGTTTATATAAAAAAATGAAATAATTTGCATCTTTTTGTACTTCTAATTTTCTAATGCAAATGCAAAACCGTTGGTCACTTTAAGTTCATCCGATATTGTTGCACAAGCCACTTTGTTCATGGTTGAATAAAGAAAGAAGGAAACCAGTCTTTAATATTAATTTTTTTTATTATGCAAAGCATTTAAGATTACAGAACTCAGTAAGTTCAAAGCATATTCAGTTTTCCATTTAACCAGCTACATTTTCAGGTTATACAATTTATTTAGCAAAACACAGTACACATTTATACTTGGCTTTGGAAATTGAGGCATTCTGGATGATTTCTGGCATGAAGAAAAACAAGAAACGGCATGCTTGTTTTTTTTTTTTCTTTTTAGTCATACAATTAGCCACCATAGAAACGTTTGGCCCTATTAGAAGCCGTGTGAAGGTCTGCGTTGTTTTGCTGGGAGATATTTGACCTCTGGTTTTTGTTGTGGTGGTAGTTGTTGTTTTAGAGCTGGGAGACGTCTGATCCTTGGTTCTAGATCATTGGAGCGACGCTCACAATTTTGAAGGCTTTCTTCACACATTCGACCGTAGAAAGGGTAGGGGCACTGACACATAGCTATCTGTGTAAATGGTGCAAGTTCGCATTTGCCTCCGTTTATACATACCAGTTTGTCACATGGATTTTCTTTGGCAATCTCTTGGTCGCTTTTAATAAGGATGTCAAAATTACCCTCTATGTTGCATTTTCCAGTGTAGATATTCTGGCTCTGAGAAAAACTTTGACTTTTCTCTCCATAGATATGTATGGCTATAATCATCTCAGTGAGCCTTCCATTCAAAACCGGTTCTTTGCATTGTTTTATTATGATATTGACATCATCACAGTTTGGCGTTTTACCCACACATTTTACAATGGCCTGTTTCACTACACCTATTTGGTTATAGCTGCCTTTCACTTGACCAGCTACAGCCACAGTGACTGGTCCCCTCTGTATCTGAAAAAACCCTTCCAAAATGTGGTTTCTGAGCAACGAATTCTTGGAGTTGTGGGTTGTGAACGCAACCACTAGCCATTCATACCTGTCATAAGTTTTTTGCAGAAATTTCCCAATGTTATTTGCAATTTCTTGCTGAACTATGTTGGCGTCTATGCGCTCAATGATGTCCCTTTTCATGTACAGAGGACTGTTGGATACACATTTTTGGTGCGATTTAAACAAAGCCAAAGCAGATTCAGATGCTATTTTTACAGACATTTGTTTCCTATCATCTGTATTGACCCCTTTCAATTCATAGTACTTTTCATCTATCATGTTGCCTTTGCACACAAGAGTGAGCAAATACACAAACTGGGCTTCCACATCTTTTTCATGGCATCTTAATTTTTTAGCGAGAACATCTCCTAGAGTCTGTGTGTTTGCTTCTGGAGTAGGCGTCAACAGTTTGTGTAGGACTGATACACTGTCAACAAACTGACTGTAAAATGGGACAAAAATATTTTGAAGGACCTCGTTGTTTTTTACCATTTCAGCATATTTTAACCAAGGGTTTGCTATATTGTCCACTGCTAGCTGGAAGTCTCCTGAGGCCCACTTCAGTTCCTCATAGAAGATGTCAAGCCTGGCATTCATAGCACTGAGTTCAGAGTGAATCATGCCAATTTTGTCTGCTTCAGGAATCAGAGCCATTGATTGACCCACTATAGGGCCTACAACTGGTATTGGACTTGTAATCATTTGTACAAGTGTTTTGTAGTTGTTCTTGAGCCATTGCCCATCCTTCTGTACTTGTGTTGCTTCCAGTCCAGTCTCGAATTCTTCTTCCTCAATAGAAAGGCTGCGTTGTCCACTTAGTGAAAGGGGGAGCAGGACCAACGTCAAGAGGAAGAACAGCGTACATGGAGAGAACAGGCCTGAGAAAACAACCAGAAAAAAATACTAATTTAAATTACATTACAACTGCAATCAGGCACAGATGAAAGGTGTTGTATAGCAGTGATTCTCAAATGGTGGGTCAAGATCTAAAAATGGGTTGACGGTATGTATGGGCAGCTGTAGGAGCAGTAAGTAATCAAAACTTTGGGACTCAGTGGTGCTTTTGACAAATGCAAAAAGTGATTTTTCATTCATTCATCTGCTATAGCTCCTTCATCCACCCACCATCCAAAAACAGTTAGGTATAGATGAAACTGTGAATGAATGTGAGAGTGTACACTAATGAAAAACATATTTTGTCAGATTTTATTAATAATTTCAACATGACTCGATTTTTGTACTCAATGCAATTACAAAGTCCTCAATGTTTGCATGAAGGAGAAAAAAGATTTGTGTTGACATAGACACATTGCTGTCATTGCTTTTTAGAAGACAAATATAAATGTAAAATATAAGTGAACTAACCTGGTAGCACTTTCATTCTGCCCATGTCGTTGTGGGGTAGGAGGCGGTTTGCTGCCCCTCAGTGGCGTATCAGTAATAGTACAGGGCTCGTCGAAGCTCAATAAATTATGAAGGAAAAGTCTGGTTTGAAGACACATGAGTCTGCATTGTTTTTATAATCAGCACTTACTAATAGGCCTGCCTACTCCAGTGCAGAAATGATATCCTTTTTTGGGCCGATAGAATGAACTGGGGGACTTCACCTTGATCAGTGACATATATGGGCAAAATTTCTATTGGACAGTTTCTGCTGAGCTAATTGCTAAACAGGAAATATAAGAGACAAAGGTGTTTTTTTTAAATGGTAAATTAATGGTGTTTAAACAGTATAGTGTCTTTCCCCTTATCTACTGTGAAGTGATCAATAATGTCAGAAGAAGTTTAAATAACTGAGCCAAAGTAAGTTAAAATTACATCAGCTGACATTATAAGTATTCAATTTCTAAATCCACTTGTTCAGCCAAAGACAGAGAGATAAGGGATTCAGTTAGCTTAATAAAAGTTACCAAAGCGGCTGTATCTGTCCTGAGGGGCTGCACGTGTGGGTAAAGTTATTGGGTGTATTTCCAGGTTGGTGTATGTGCGCTTGAGTAATGATAATGCACCAATGTATACCTGCTGTTTGCTGCTAACCATCATAAAACATTCTGTTAGGTTTTATGCTGAAGCAATGGCCATATAACTGCAAATTGTGGTATGGTCACTGAAGCAGACATTATAAAACATAAATATAACATTTAAAATATATAAATACAATGCAATTTCCCCACTGAGGGACTAATAAAGGTTTTCTTATTCTTATTATTCTTAAATATTTTTAAATATAAGACAAATACACATTTGGATTGACTAAATCTGTATGAAATGTAGTTGACAAAAACTAGACTAAAACTAAAAAGAATTACATGACTAAATATTGACTAAAATTAAATAGCATTTTAGTCAAAAGACTAAGACTTAAACTAAATTAAAATTTGTTGTCAAAATTAACACTGCAGTGCACCACTCAAAGTGAAAGTAATGTGAAAAACTACTGTATATATTTTCATAATATGTGGCACTAAATGCTTGTAAAGCCTGCTGGTAGAGCTCAATGTAACGTGAGCTTTTTGCCCATGTGGTCTGTGCCGAAAAATGTATAATTTAAATAAAAAACAGCAGTGTCGACCAAGGAAACACGCAATAACAGCGGTGCCATTTCACATGTAATTGTATTTATTGTTGTAATGTACCCAAGAGTGACCCTTAAAAAAAAAAAAAAAAAAAAAAAAAAAAAACAACTAGCCACTTTATTCAGATTAGGGGTGTGCAGATCAATATTGATATCAACAGTATCAATACCAATGCTGGCAGTAAATGAATACTAGCATGATGAGATCAATTCTCTCCCCTCCTGCAAAAACACTATAAACTGTAAAGGAAGAATGGGATTATTTTCTTTTGCGCAGATTTTATGTTAATAAAATGTTTATTTTGCCTAATTTTACTTAAAATCAGATCTAGGTTTTAATGTGCAATTATTAACAAAAACAATTTTATTTAGTGGTCAAAAAATGTATTTACATTTAGTATGACAACACACTGCTTGTCCCTTTATGAAAACACTTACACTTGTATTTATATCATAATACTAGCCAGGTATTTACTTGGATTGGTAAAAAAATTAGGATATAGTATGGCAGTATCGCACACCCCTAATTCAGACTGAGCTAAACTGGTCACATTGTTTTCTGCTTTAATGAATGACCAGCATGCATGATATATTATATTTTATTTTGATCTGGATGAATATGTTTGATGTAATTGTCTTTTTCTTGAATATAAATGTAGTTTGTGTTGGACAAAAAAGTTCTATGAAATGGTTCTTTACACCACTTCAAATTATCCTTTGTCATTCTTGTTTAAGGGATGCATAGGCTAGTGTAATTTTCTTAGGCAACGTTACAATAAAATGTGACTTTCAGAATACAGGGATGGCTCAGAGAACCACACTCTTCCCTCTACCATTCCCTAGCAATGAGTGGATGCAATAAACCAATAGATTGTAATGTCTTATGTCAGAAACATCAGGTGAGGTGACTGATAACATTTAGTCAGTTTATTTAAGAAAATGAAATAATTTGCATCTTTTTGTATTTCTAACTTTCTAATGCTAATGCAAAACCATTGGTCACTTTAAGTTCATCCGATATTGTTGCACAAGCCACTTTGTTCATGGTTGAATAAAGAAAGAAGGAAACCAGTCTTTAATATTAATTTTTTATTATGCAAAGCATTTAAGCTTACAGAACTCAGTAAGTTCAAAGCATATTCAGTTTTCCATTTAACCAGCTACATTTTCAGGTTATACAATTTATTTAGCAAAACACGGTACACATTTATACTTGGCTTTGGAAATTGAGGCATTCTGGAGGATTTCTGGCATGAAGAAAAACAAGAAACGGCATGCTTGTTTTTTTTTTTCTTTTTAGTCATACAATTAGCCACCATAGAAACGTTTGGCCCTATTAGAAGCCGCGTGAAGGTCTGCGTTGTTTTGCTGGGAGACGTCTGATCCTTGGTTCTAGATCATTGGAGCGACGCTCACAATTTTGAAGGCTTTCTTCACACATTCGACCGTAGAAAGGGTAGGGGCACTGACACATAGCTATCTGTGTAAATGGTGCAAGTTCGCATTTGCCTCCGTTTATACATACCAGTTTGTCACATGGATTTTCTTTGGCAATCTCTTGGTCGCTTTTAATAAGGATGTCAAAATTACCCTCTATGTTGCATTTTCCAGTGTAGATATTCTGGCTCTGAGAAAAACTTTGACTTTTCTCTCCATAGATATGTATGGCTATAATCATCTCAGTGAGCCTTCCATTCAAAACCGGTTCTTTGCATTGTTTTATTATGATATTGACATCATCACAGTTTGGCGTTTTACCCACACATTTTACAATGGCCTGTTTCACTACACCTATTTGGTTATAGCTGCCTTTCACTTGACCAGCTACAGCCACAGTGACTGGTCCCCTCTGTATCTGAAAAAACCCTTCCAAAATGTGGTTTCTGAGCAACGAATTCTTGGAGTTGTGGGTTGTGAACGCAACCACTAGCCATTCATACCTGTCATAAGTTTTTTGCAGAAATTTCCCAATGTTATTTGCAATTTCTTGCTGAACTATGTTGGCGTCTATGCGCTCAATGATGTCCCTTTTCATGTACAGAGGACTGTTGGATACACATCTTTGGTGCGATTTAAACAAAGCCAAAGCAGATTCAGATGCTATTTTTACAGAAATTTGTTTCCTATCATCTGTATTGACCCCTTTCAATTCATAGTACTTTTCATCTATCATGTTGCCTTTGCACACAAGAGTGAGCAAATACACAAACTGGGCTTCCACATCTTTTTCATGGCATCTTAATTTTTTAGCGAGAACATCTCCTAGAGTCTGTGTGTTTGCTTCTGGAGTAGGCGTCAACAGTTTGTGTAGGACTGATACACTGTCAACAAACTGACTGTAAAATGGGACAAAAATATTTTGAAGGACCTCGTTGTTTTTTACCATTTCAGCATATTTTAACCAAGGGTTTGCTATATTGTCCACTGCTAGCTGGAAGTCTCCTGAGGCCCACTTCAGTTCCTCATAGAAGATGTCAAGCCTGGCATTCATAGCACTGAGTTCAGAGTGAATCATGCCAATTTTGTCTGCTTCAGGAATCAGAGCCATTGACTGACCCACTATAGGGCCTACAACTGGTATTGCACTTGTAATCATTCGTACAAGTGTTTTGTAGTTGTTCTTGAGCCATTGCCCATCCTTCTGTACTTGTGTTGCTTCCAGTCCAGTCTCGAATTCTTCTTCCTCAATAGAAAGGCTGCGTTGTCCACTTAGTGAAAGGGGGAGCAGGACCAACGTCAAGAGGAAGAACAGCGTACATGGAGAGAACAGGCCTGAGAAAACAACCAGAAAAAAATACTAATTTAAATTACATTACAACTGCAATCAGGCACAGATGAAAGGTGTTGTATAGCAGTGATTCTCAAATGGTGGGTCAAGATCTAAAAATGGGTTGACGGTATGTATGGGCAGCTGTAGGAGCAGTAAGTAATCAAAACTTTGGGACTCAGTGGTGCTTTTGACAAATGCAAAAAGTGATTTTTCATTCATTCATCTGCTATAGCTCCTTCATCCACCCACCATCCAAAAACAGTTACGTATAGATGAAACTGTGAATGAATGTGAGAGTGTACACTAATGAAAAACATATTTTGTCAGATTTTATTAATAATTTCAACATGACTCGATTTTTGTACTCAATGCAATTACAAAGTCCTCAATGTTTGCATGAAGGAGAAAAAAGATTTGTGTTGACATAGACACATTGCTGTCATTGCTTTTTAGAAGACAAATATAAATGTAAAATATAAGTGAACTAACCTGGTAGCACTTTCATTCTGCCCATGTCGTTGTGGGGTAGGAGGCGGTTTGCTGCCCCTCAGTGGAGTATCAGTAATAGTACAGGGCTCGTCGAAGCTCGATAAATTATGAAGGAAAAGTCTGGTTTGAAGACACATGAGTCTGCATTGTTTTTATAATCAGCACTTACTAATAGGCCTGCCTACTCCAGTGCAGAAATGATATCCTTTTTTGGGCCAATAGAATGAACTGGGGGACTTCACCTTGATCAGTGACATATATGGGCAAAATTTCTATTGGACAGTTTCTGCTGAGCTAATTGCTAAACAGGAAATATAAGAGACAAAGGTGTTTTTTTTAAATGGTAAATTAATGGTGTTTAAACAGTATAGTGTCTTTCCCCTTATCTACTGTGAAGTGATCAGTAATGTCAGAAGAAGTTTAAATAACTGAGCCAAAGTAAGTTAAAATTACATCAGCTGACATTATAAGTATTCAATTTCTAAATCCAGATATTTCCCAGCTCCAGTTGAAGATGTTCTGATCCAGTTTGGCCTTTGTCAAACTTGGTCCAATCCTCCCGGCTGCTCATTTTTCATGCTTCTAACACATCAACTTTGAGGACAAAATGTTCACTTGCCTTCTTAAATAATAATGATGAGGGATATTTTGGGTTCCACCATCAGAACACCTAAGTTAAACCAAGTTTCAAAAGATTTGCATACTGATGATACTTTATATACAATTTAATTCAAACTATTTTGTTTGTTTCTTTTTCAATTATTTAATCCAACTAAAATAATAACAGTTTTTGTTTCAGTTTGATCCAAAAGTTTCCTTATGGTGGTACCCTCTCAGTGGTGGACAAAGTATTCAACTTCATTACTTGAGTAAAAGTATAGATCCTCCTGGTCAAATATTACCCCAATACAAGTAAAAGTCGCTAAGTCAAATTTATACTTGAGTTAAAATACTGGAGTATGTGCTTTCAAAAATACTACAGTAATCAAAGTAATTAAACCAAAAAAAAAGTACTTTCAATGTATTTCAAATGAGTGAGGTCAAAAATTTTGGATACAATATCTTCTACATTCAATTCACAAATTTTCAGCTCAAAAAATATGAATAAAATACATTTTACATAATTTTAGTGAGGAAATGTGGGGATCAACTCAAACCATAATAGATGAGATTGTTCTACAGCAAAAATGAGCCATACATAATATAAATAAATGCTGGGTTTTATGTTCATACTAATCAATTATTTTTTTAAATTGGTTTATTATAGAATCATGCAAATAATGTTCAAAGCAAAAGCTAAATCACTTCCAGATTGTGTCCAGAGGTTCTTTTTAGTTCCTGAGAGCAAATATGAGTAGTATTATGTAGTAAATAATTATCTTTAGGCTGTAAGTTAGCTGTCTTTCAGTTTTAAGACAATTTCTCTGCAGAAATTACTTTTGCTTTTTTAGAAAAGTGGAGAGAAAAAAAGTATATATTAAAAGTAAATATATAAAAAGTATATATTTTTTGATGTAGTGGAGTAAAAGTAGTAAGTTACCCCTAAAAATACTACTCAAGTAATGTACAGTCGTTCACCAGGGACAAGCTGTAGGTGTACTACACCTGCACAGTTAGTATCTCTTCTCTTATGACTCAATGTAGAAATATTTTGTTCAATAGCAGAAAAGCACTAATGATCGAATGAGCCTTAGCCTGGTCATTGTCCACAATGTACCCCACCTCAGGCCCAAAGATGCTGGGATAGGCGCCAGCCACCCTGATAGGAATAATCAGAAGATGATGAGGAGATGTGTAAGTGAAGTGTCTGAACTTGAAGCCCAGGACAAAAGAGTAGTCTGTGAACTCTTGCAAAAGCAGAACACAGTTGCAAAACCTGTAGATGATTTCTCAAAGTGTGTTGCTAAAGCCTTATGCAAATTGTTGTTGACAGATTTCACAACTTTCAGGTTTAAAAGTTGTATGTTCATGTAAACATGTAAATGTTGTATGTTCCTATTACCTGTTTTAGACCAATAACCAATAGAGATGGAAGAAGTACAAAACTGTTCTCAAGTGATAGTATGGTTGCTTTGAAAATATATTACTTGAGGAAAATTAAAAATGTACACAAGTGTATGGTAGTAGTGGTAGTTTTATGCTGGATGGCTTTCCTGACTCAACCAACTGGAGTAGGAAATGTGGGTGAGGTGTCTTGCCCAAGGCTCTAATGATAGTATGCACTGGATCAGTAGGAATCAAACCCCAAACACTCCGGATAGTGGGGAACCTGCGCTACTGTTGCCCCATTTATTTATTCTTATATAACCTATATCCAACTAGCCTGGGTGGCCAGACAAACCCTTTTCCTATTCTTTACAGAAAAGTTAGTCTGGTATACCTTTGCTTAAATTTTTGTCTCACAGGCAGAATAACCAATAAGAGAAACTAGGGCTGGAGCAAGCAGCACACCACTGACCCAAACACACATGATGGTTTGCCATTTTTGTCATAAAACACCAGAATACCATGTATTATTAGCAGCTGAGTACTTATTTCTGAATGGGGACAGCAGCAGAAGCCAGTTGTACAAAGTCTTGTGGAAAAAGTTGGTTTGTTTGAATGTGGTCGTTAGTTGGACGACAACGGGACTTTACGTTAAAATGGCAACAAGACAAAGACAAAAAAAAAAAAAAAAAAACACCGGGGACTGGACAACAACAAGGACTTGAAGAGAAGTAATAAAATTAGCTCGGTAGCCAGCACTACCTTGGATACCTTCTACATTTGTAAGACGCGCTGCAGATGAACACCTGTGATAGGCCAGGTCCATTTCAACTGGAGAAAAATGCTTCGCTCTGAGAGGGGAACCAGACTGTCCGACTTTCGAGAAGAAAGTAGGAAGGGCTAATATCCAACTGCTTCACAAATGCACCTATGACACTTAAGCTTTAGTTAATTATTTTAATAGATAATACAATCAAAAATAGGAAAACAAGAGTTAGGACAAAGCATAGGGAAAAGAATTTAAGTAATTTTGACCCAATACTTAAAAAAAAAAAAATGCTATTAAACCCAGCGTCACAGTCATCTTCCTACATTTGGATAAAATTATTCATAGTACCTTAAGTGGGACTGCTGTCTTTCACAGTTTGATACCACAACATTGTTCAAGTTAATGTAAATGTAGAAATACTATTGTATATTTTAATACTTCTGCTTGACATGGCTGTTGTTCCCAGTGGTATAGTGCAGTGGTTCTCAAACTGTGGCGTGGGCAACACTGATGGTACTCGGGAGTCTTTTGCAGTTCCAGTGCTTATTTAGAGCCTTTTTTTTTTTTTTTAAACCAATGATTTAGTCCTCCTTTGGTTGTAGGGCTTGGGGCTTGTCCTGATTTAGTCTTATTAGTCCTGGTTTAGACCTGATTTAGTCCAATTTTTGTTTTGGTTTAGCCCTGGTTCAATCCTGTTTTTACTGCATAAGACCTTGTTTAGTCATAATTTAGCCATGATTTAGATTTTACTTAGTCCCAGTTCAGTCTTGGCTCAGCTTGGTTTAATCCTGTTTTAGTCCTTTGGTTGGTTGGTCTTGGGGCTAGTCCTGGTTTAGTCTTATAAGTCCTTGTTTAGGCCTGATTTAGACCTGATTTAGTCCAGATTTAGTCCTTGTTTAACCTTTGTTCTATCCTGGTTCTATCCTGTTTTTACTGATTAAGACCCAGTTTCGCCTCACTTCAGTCCTTTGAAGATGGTACTTGGAAAACCAAATATTTTCTGAGGTGGTACTTGGTGTAAAAAGTCTGAGAATCACTTGTGTAGTGCCTTGTCTACTGCATAGGACATAACCTGCTACAAAATACAAAAAAAAAAAACCCAAAAACAACAACTGGAAAACGACTTTGATACATGGCTTTTTAGCATTACATTTTATCACTGTGCATGTAGCATTAGACCGACCCATTAAAGCCAACCGCATTCACTCGCATCAATGATTACACCCAATGTAGTGTACAACTGCAATAACAAACATTTGAACATAAGCTTTTTTTCATTAAAATATTTAACATTAGTAATTATTTTCTTTAAAAAATTACATTAAAATTTGTATCGACATAAAAAATAAACATATCAAGTAAAATATGTAACACCCCGATACAAAAACATCAAGGGAAAAACAAAAGTACCCAACTTGGCTTAAAAAGACAGTTAATGCATATTTTGTATTTGTTTTTTAATTACTGCATAAATAAACTAACTCTCCAGGTAATAGCATTTGGCATAATATATCCATTTTAGCTTGTAATGAGAAATATCTAATTTGGTTAATATATACCAAACATCTGCTGAATTATTGGTTTAGGCATCAAAGACTTGGCTACATTCGCATTATTCAAATGTTAAAGTGATAATTCAGGTTTAAGAAATGGGGTTGTAAGGTGTGTTTAAATTAGCTTTTTGTCTTTGTTGAGTAGAACAATTTAAATAATATTAAGTTAAACAAAAAATGCTGTTATTTTGAATCACCTTCAAGAGTGCAGTGTGTAGGATTTTGGCTATTCCATTTTCTTTAGGGTTCGTCTCTGAAATTATAAGAGTCGCATTAGAAATTAGGTTTAGGCAGGTCTGGCAGGTTTGGCATTTCTGACGCAACTCTCCGTCTCCTCCTAGTGTTTGGAGTTTCCCCCTCTGGGAATCAAACCCTGGTCCACTTTCCCAACGGTAGTATACAGTTAAATAAAATTAAATATATGGGTCAAAACAAATTTTCAGTATTGCATAATTGTGTACAAGTATAGCTATTTTTGATAGACAGGACCCAGTGGAGGTGCCCAGAGTGGACAAACTGAACACTGCTGGAGGAGAAGCACATTCATCGTTACTTTTTAATATTGCATGAAGGACATTTATGAACTAAACAGATTGTTTTTTTTTTTGTTGGCCTACTTCCACCGGTTTGCTCAAAGGCAATGGCATATCCCTCATTGTTCTCAAAACAATAGCTGTAAAAAATTAAAGGTGTAAGGAGATGTTTAACCAGAAAAAAAAGACACACTGCACCTTTAAGATAATACTAGTTTGCAAGCAGCATCAGCCCTCAACTTGCCTGGCCAGCCAGATTAACTCTTTCTTTTCTATACAAAAAAGTTAGTCTGGTATCATTTCGCTTGAGTTTAATTTCTTTGGGCAGAACAATCACAGGTGGAGTAACCAATCAGAGAAACGAAGGGCGGGACGCAAGCTGCATGCTGCTGACCCGTATCTAAAACAAGTGTGGCGCTCCTGAGGAATTGTTGCCAGTTTTGCCATAAAACACCAGAATACGCTGTATTATTAGCAACTCTGCACTTTCTTCTACTTCTAACCCGAACAAAGAAATAAAAAACACACAGGACTGACCAACAATGCAAACTTAAGCAGTAAAGTAAATCAGGTGAGAGAAGTTATAAATTTTGCTCTGTATAAGCCAGCGCCATCTTGGTTACTTTTGATTGGAGATTATCTTCTGCTTTTGTAAGAAGCGCTGCAGATAAACAGCTGTGATAAGTCAGGTCCATATCGACTAAGTGGAAATGGCTCGCTATGGCTGAGGAACCAAATTCTTCTGCTTGCAACAAAGTATTAGTCAATTTACTAGAAGGCTTTTATTTCGACGGGACAGTATTTAAAATGTGTTTAGTTTAATATAGCCTGATTCTTTGGTAGGAGTCGCTTGTAAGTCTTAGCAACTTTGCATAGTGGCCATAGACTAGTACAGGGAATATACACATGTGCCCCATACAACCACACACTTCAAAAGACCTCAATTATTTACTACTAAATCAGACAGTATACAAATTAAGGTTTCTGGGTTAAGGCATAGAAAATTCGTCATTACTTACTTTAGAGGACACTTAGGACATATAAATGACTAAAAAGCATGTAGTGCATTTCGCTCTTTTACCATTAATTGGACAGAAATCTACCAAAAGTGCAAGATGCAATTTTTTTATTTTCAAAGTAAAAATGTCTTATTGTTTATTTTGCTTTAGACATTTGGTAAATTTGAATCTAAAATTTAGGATTTTAGCATAGATGTTTTAGGTTGAAGCAAGAAGTAAGACAGCTTAATTCAGCTTTAGTTTAAAGGCATCATTGAGTACTGACAACAAATTGCTAATGGCAAATAGATGTTGGGTGTACTTTAAACTTAATGATAGAGATGACTTTTAAATGTAGAGTAGGGTATGCAAATGTCAACAGATCATTTCCAATGGGGTATTCCATAAAACAAGCTAACTCAAAAAGACAGACTTATTCGTCGAGTCTGGCTTAATCTTATTCACATTTTTCTTCCATGAAACAGGCTTATCATGAGCTAGACTAAATAAATCACTATAAAAACTTTTGTAATAAGTCAGTCATGATCCAGAGCAGGTTTTAACATTTTTCAACGACTTCTGTATTATTTTATCATACAAGTGAACTCCAATAACCTCTAGGGTCAGAATAACACCTATGTAATGATGTTAAAACAGGTGGGCGGCTTTACCCTACCATATTTTCACTGAGGCCTGCTTGAATTTATGTTCAACTTCACTGGGCTGAAATAACGCAGGAAATAATTGCAGCTTATAACTTCTGGCTAGAAGTAAAAGCCCAAAGTCCAATTTCCACACAAAATCTTACAAGGATTTTTACTTTAAGCTTTTCTTTTTTTAGGCCAATTTCATGGAATACCCCCCATAATAGTCTTAGTAGTAGTTTAAACGTTTTCACTTGAGCCAAAGGTCAATACATCTTGGTGAATGCGCAATAACCCTAGGAGGTATAGAAGGACATCTTGCATTACGGTTAGGTACACTGTTTAGAAAATTAGGTTCAGTACAAGAAGTGTTTGAAACTACATAGTCAGAGGAGCAATTACATTTTGGTTAAGAGGTCATGGTGTGAAAAAAAATGGTATATGCACTATGGACTGAAGCCTGTAGTGTTTCTGTGCTCTTTTTAAAATCCTAATAATTCAACATTTTGTGATAATCCTCCTTTTAGTGTTGGAGTTTTGCACCCTTCAAACAATCTGTCTTAATTCAGGTTTTCATAACTGCATAATAAAGAGTGAGGGTGAAAATTATTAGTGTTTGGATAATAAAATGAAAAGTGCCAATGTTTCCACTTCACGTGTGCTGAGGTGCATAATTACCCCACGTCCTTCCCAAACGTAGTAACAAGAAAATAAGTTCAAAAACTCTTTGTGGCTTGGTGTGCATAGCAGACATACAGTATATACTGAAGGCAAGTAAAACCCACATTTAAATAAAAGTTGGAATACTGTGTCAAATGTAAAAAAAAAACTAAAATTGGCAAATATCATGAAACATATTTTTTCACAATATATGAGTTCTTAAAATTGAGACGTTTTATCATTTCACAAAACAATCTCAAGCATCCAATAAATCTATTCATTCATCTTCGTCCACTAATGCTGTTAGGGGTCAAGGGTGACTGGAGCCTATCCCAGTAACTATAGGCCTTAGGCGAGGTACACCCTGGACAGGAACCAGTTAGTTGCAAGGCTGACACAGAGACATACAGACAGACAACCATTCACCCTCACATTCACCCACTAGGGGCATTTTAGAGCCACCAATTCACCTAACATGCATATCTTTTTTTTCACAGTTAATCCTACGGGATCCTAATAATACTTTGCCTTTCAAAAAAACCCTTTTATACCAAGACATATTACTGACCAGTTTACAATTAACCTAAATAATTTAAGCATGCGCCCACCCTGGAAGGTCGGTGGTTTAAATCTTGCCCAAAGTGACCCACACTGCCCCCTCCAGTCACAGTATGTGATAAACCCTAATGAAAAAGTAAGTACCCAAACAGTAACAGTTAAGATTATTTTTTAAAAAGTAAAACATAATTTTTTGTTGCCAAATTCCACCTCATTTGAGATGTGTTGCTGCCATCAAATTCAAGAAATGGTAAAATGTCTCAACACCTGAGTATATTGTTTGTTATGAGTAAAATAGTTTTTTATGAGATTTGCGAATTACTGCGTTTTGATTTACATTTTACACAGCGTCTTATCTTTTTCAGAACCGGGTTTGTATTTAGTGTTATATCTTAGGTCTCCATCCGTTAATGAACTGCATGAGTTTCTTCACTTGCAGTTTGCTCAGTTTGAAGTCCTCGGATAAAATCTCCTCCGTGAGCTGCAGAAGCAAATTCCCATCAATCTTTTCGGACACAAAGAGAGACACAATGTCGTCTGGTAGGCCAATGAATTTCAGTGATTTTGACACTTCTTCAATAGAGAGACCTGCCAGACTAGACGGAGGCTGCCAATGGGACATGGGGGAAAATGGTAGACAATTAGGACTTGCAGGACTACAACATGCCTCTGTTGTGTCTTGTTCAAGTTGCACAGTAGAAATTTCAGAAGTGTCCCCCTTACTGTCACAAACTGTTGTTGTTGCCTCTGCGCCTTTCGTTATAGCATTAGGTTTTGGTGTCCTTGGTGGCAAAATGGGACATGATAGGCTTTGCTTTGTATTCGATTCTTCTATCGGCTTGTCCCTGTACATTTCTGAGTTATAGCTTGAGGATTTAACGCAAAATTGATTTAGAGATGTGGTCTGCAGTGTGACATCTGTACCGGCGTGTGACTTATCTCGTCCGTCAAAGTCGACCAGGCTGGACGCACAAGTTTTTTGACTGCTCGGGGTTCTCTTTCTCGGGTAACTGTAGTAACTTCGGCAGCCAGAAGGTAGAAATTCCTCCATGCATTGCGAATCTCGGGTGAAGTTATTGGGCCAGGACAAGCGAGAGGACATACCGTCGGATGGGAGAGTGCATGGCAGAGCTGGCAAAGTGCTGGCGGTGGTTGGCTCCAGGCTGTTAGAGGTGGATTTACCCCAGTTACAAGGGTAGCACACCTGGCTTTGGTCTAGAGGGTCTGATGGCTCTTGCTCGCTACTTCCACTGCTTCTACAAAAAACAGAAGACGAGAAAGTGTGAGCAACCGAAATATATACTTTGTACATATGTAAATTAAATTACTGGTACTAAGGCTTTAAAATTTTATAGCCCATACTTTAGTATTCTGCTCTGTAGCTTAGGTTGTTTCATTTTCATCTGTCATCTAAAAACCTCTTCTCTCTTCTTCTAGGCCTCCTGTCTGGCATCTCGAACATCAGCATCCTTGTACCCATATATTCACTATCCCTCCTCTGTACACATCCAAACCATCTCAAGTTGGCTTCAGGGTAAATGCAGGAATCCTGAAGTTAATTTCAATACCTTTTTAAGACATTCTCAAAATATTTTAAGACCTCTTCACCACTTAAAGCTATAAGCATCAACACACCTTTAAGTTAATAAACAGGTGTAGTTTGCAATCATGTCATGTAACTTTTGTGTCTCTAGCAACATAGTACATAATGCCACATGTACGCAAGCGGATCAGATAGACCGAGCACATCGTTGTTGTTTTTTTTAATAGTCGTGGCAATGAAATTTAAAACATTAATGAATACTTTTTGCAGTCAAACTCTCTTTGGACAAAATACCAACAAAATTTAATACCTCATAAAAATTAGATTAAGACTTTTTAAAGGCCTTAATTGCACAATGTATCGCAATATCCACAAACGCAATATCCATGTCATAAGATTCTAAACGTGTCACAAAAACGCTGTGGTCTTCCATCTGACTGAGATATACACTGTCAGAATTATTTTCCTATCAAAGCCTTAAATGAAAATGTGTTGTGACTAAACAAAACATCTAACATGAGCTGTCTCTCTGATGTGCTCATTCCTAATCCTATCCTCATCAATCCCAAAGAGAATCTCAACATCTTAAGCTCTGCTACCTCCTGTCTGTTCCTCCGTGCCACTGTCTCCAAATATTTCTCTAAATATGAAGGGTAAATTTGTGATTCTTACATATTGTGAAGGCCAGAGGAGTAGTAGGACAGTGTGGGACTTGGAGAGCGGGTTTCTTGTTGCCGAGGCTTGGATAAAACGGGCACTGATGGCATCTGCTTTGAGCTTCGTGGGGGGATCGGTGGAGCATTAAGAAGACGACATTCTTCCTTAACCTAGAGAGAGACACACAATAAAAAAAAAAAAAAAAAAACTTGTTTGATTATAGATCATTTACTCCTCTTTTTCCACTGGGTGACTGAAGGCTATTCCAGCAAATATGGGTCTTAGGCAGAGTACACCCTGGACAGTGACCAATCAGTCACAGGGCTCACAAAAAGACATGCACAAACAGACAACCATTTACTTTCCATTCTTTCACCAGGAGCAATTTTAGAGTCATCTATTCGCCACATTAATGTCTTTATTTTAAAATGTTACTGTGATATAAAACAACATTTAATTTTTAAGTGGTATTTAAGTGCATATATTGTAGAAAAAATCATATTATTTTACTTTAGAAATAAAAAGCTTGACATTTTATTTGAGTTCAAGCTTTAAGGGGGCTGTATACAAGACCTCATGCAATACTATAAGTTTAATTTAGTTGAATTTTATATGGTCAATGGTTAATAAATAACTGGGCAAAAAATACATTTTAGCCAAAGATTACTTTTATAAACGGGCATTGTTGAAATGTGTAATACTCACAGCTTCAGATTTGGGTGGCACTGGTGGTGGTGTAAGAGAAACATCCAAACTCGTTATTGGACCAAGCGGACAAGTGACTGGGTATGTCATGGCTGCTGATGTGCTACAACCATTGTTAATGCCTCTGAGGCTTTCAGTTACAGATGGCTTGGCGGCCTGAGTGCCCATTCGATCCAACCAGAGCTCCTCATACGGCACGTCCGACTTGTGTGCGGGAGGCTGGTTTGTGCTCTCCAAAAGCTCTGAGAAAAAGTGTTCACTCTCCTCTGATTCAGATGGGACGCTATCGGACGGCAACAAAGTCCAATCTCCGCACAAAGTCATGCAACCTTGCAAATTCACTTCGCTGTTACTGTGCAGGTTGCTGCCGTAGACACAGACGGAAAGACGATGGAAGGACTGGGTAAGTTCGTCCCGGGCGTAGGTCAATGAACTGGGCACTTGCATGTGGTTGGGGCACCCATTTGAGCTACTGCTGCCACCACCGCTAACACTACAGCTCCCATTTCCAGTGCTTTTCTTGGGACTTTTACCATCATCAGTCCAATCAGTGCGAACATCCCGGACAGCTCTTGAGTAATCGTCGATATCAAACTGCTCTTGGCAAAAGGAGAACCAGCGGTGAACCATAGTGTCCAGCCATAACTCACCTTGAAGAAGTTCCTCTGGGATAATAAACTTAGGCATAGACATGTGAAAGGGGAAGTGGATCGGGATAATTTTGTTGCTTCGCAGGATACAGCAGACAACCACTGTTTTGGTTTGAATGTTGACCAATTTGTACCGATGCCCTTCCCGGATGAGATGCAGGTCGTGATGGTTTCGGGGCGGGCTACTCGTGACTGTGACGTTGACTGGAAGACGTGTTTTCTCCACTATATTTCTTATGGTGTGCTCTCCGTCTTGCATCTGTAGCTCCAAAGGGCTACAAGTGCTGAAGCGACCTTTGCACTGGAAAGGCAGGCTGATGCTCTCATTGGTTCGGTGATTCATGCAAATCAAACATGGCATCTTGCCTCTACAGATCTTACTGATGGAGTTGAGCTTTCCAATCTTTTTAAATATAGTGTTGAACCTTGATTTCTCCTTAGAGGACTTGGCATAGAGGATCTCAGCTTGGCCCATCAGTGTCAGTTCATCACCAGTGCTTAGTGTTATATTGTAGACTTCTGTATCTTCATTGCACTCACCGGAGGCCATCTGCAAATACACAGCACAAATATATTTTCAGGCTACCTCCAGGGTTTTCCAGGTAAAATTTGATTGCCACTAATGATAGAATTTAAGACCAAATTCCCATTCAGTTTGCAAATAGACATTTCTTCCTCTTATTAGTAACCAAGTATTATTCAAATAAACATATTTTGACAAGTGCTGAATACAAATGCTAATGCATACAAATTTGACTTCACTTGATGCAAAAAATGGTTGGTTATAAAATATATTTCAACAGCATAAACTCACCTTGACATTGAAAGTGATTTCTTCCATGACGTAAACCCTTTCAGGAAAGGCTTTGGCCACTTCCTCCACGCTGTTGAAGTACTGCACTGGCTCCTTGACGTCTCTGTCCTGCTCCAGAAGCTTAAATTGACCTAATGTGATATGATAATTTATGTTATTTTGGTAATATTAGTTTTAAAGGTTTAACATTGTACACTGTAAACTAAAACGCAGAGCTAAGGTCTCTTTTTTCTTTTTCAAGTTTATTACTGGCTATGGAGTATAGAGTAAAACATCTGGATTTAGTTTCTTTAGATTTTTTTGTGATTGCACATTGGAGATGACCAATGATGATGTTATGACAGTTTCAAATCAGCTTACATATTACCAACTTACAAAAAATATCAACAATAGTCAAGCATTTATATTTGCACAAGCATTAAGAAATTGTACAGTTTGCTAAATCATAAATCAAGTGATATAAGAAAACGAATCAAAATAAATGTAAATATTGAATGAATTTCTTTAGGTACAATACCGTATCAATGTAATCTAATTTTTGCAATTGTCACTCACCTTCATAGTGAACTGGGATCTCTATCTTTGGCCCAATGACATAGTGTCCCTCCTCTAGGCTGTGAGCAGTGATGGTTGTCCACTGTCGGCAGGAATGGATCAAGAGGTAGTCGTTTTCTCTGAGCCCTTCAACCAGTTGACCTGCAGGAAAACAAGGCAGCAAGAAACATACGACTTATAATATGCAACAGCTCCAGGACACGACTTATCAACTTTAATAAGCCCTACTATGCTGTTTTGACCCTGTCCATTATGTTTTAAGAATCACAATTTGAGAAAATACAAAATTATAATCAAGTTGCAGCAAATAATTTTTAGTGTGCAAAAAAACTAGCAGACCTGGAACATATCAATTTCTATAAAGCTTGTTTATTCAAATTTACCCAACAAAATGTGCTAGACTGCTTCAAACAATGGCTGTGTTGTATTAGCGGGATAGGATGCACCAGTCGGGCCACAGCACTGGATTACTCAGCATACACTCAAATCCACTTCACTTATTGACAATGTCTAATGGCTTAATCTATACTGCTTTAAAAGGCAAACACCAGCATTTAAAAGAAGATGGGCCAGCTCAAGACTTCATCAAGGATCTTGCTAAATTATCTATAGAAGACAGCATGATGCATCCTATATAGGGGGACCTGGGAAATGTACAGTAGTTATTTTGGAGGAGAAACTGCTGTGTGTTGGTTTGTAAGGGTCCATTTTCTAATCAAAGTACAAGTTATTTTGGTTATTAAATAATACAGCTGGCCAAGAGTGAATAATTAATCTGTATTTGTTGAACTGTTGCTGCCAAATTTGTTAGTGCTCTTTTATACCACTAAGTAAGTTACTAATTATTAAGTTTTTTAAGTTAATAATTACTAAAGTGTGGGGCACATTTATGATAGTAAGCAATTAAACCATTCTATGCATTTGGCTCAATATATTTTCTGATTGAGGTGTGGTTCTGTCTATAGTACTTGTGGAGATATGCAGATAATATATCCAAAAATCCATCCAGGTTTTATCTTGTGAAATTTAAGACTTTTTAATGCCACTTAGAATCAAATTTAATGCCAGGATCGTCAGGATAATCTGTATAAATTTTACACTAATGAAAGGGTTTATTTTGAAAGCCCATAACAAATGATATAACTTCAGTGCTGCATTGGGGAAAAAAATAAAACTGAATGATAAATCTCAGTGACAGAGTACAGTTCTTTGCCACCTTATGCAGTAAATATACAGTAGACCCATCATATAGGCTTTCAAAAACACACAAACTGAATGCACTTTCGAGGCAGTAACTTTAAGACATTTTAAACCCACTAATGATAGAATGTAATTCCAAATTCACATGCAACTTGCAAAACAGACATTTTTTATTGTTAGTTATGTATTACTCCAAATGCTACAGTATTTTTGACAAATACTTCTAGAAGCATATATTTGGGGCTGGACATAGGTGTTACTTCTAATGACACTTAATACCTGACCACAGAAATGAATATTTTAAAGGCCTTGATTTTGACAACATCAAATGTAATACTTTAAAAAATTTTAAGACCAGGCATAAGTAATTCAAGTAAAGTGAAATCAGGATTACCAGCAAATGAATAAGATACAACTATTTTAATATTCAATAATATTTATAATTTCACTTTTTATATTTTTTTAAAAAGAGTTTTGTTGGGTCTGAGTCCAGATAATAAATACTATAATGACTTTTACTCACTAACATGGCACAGTTGCACCTAGCTGCTACTTAGCAACTTAGGCTAACACAGCTAGCAACATGTTGACTTGAAACACGTCCAAAAGTTGCTTACCGCTGTCTAATTTGACGATTTGAGGTAACCTGTAAGCGCTGACGAGTTGATCCAGCGGCAGGGACGTCGTGCTCCATGTAACATCTTTTAAATTATTGTACAACATTGATCCAAGGTCCATTTTTGCTCGCTGCTTACATTTAGCCAACAAGCCTACCTCTATGTAAACACGACCACAAAAGGCTACTCAAACTCGCCCGACTTAGGAACACATCAACTGCGGCTTCGGAGTTGGCTCACTTTATATTAATCGTCACATGTTTTCCCTTTTAGTTGCCAAATAATTGTTAAGTCTGTTGGTTTAAAATGTTGCAGAGCCATGTTTGTTTTAGCCAAAGCTGCATCAAGGCACAGCGAGTCACGGGAGGACGGAAGTACACAGTTTTACTACAAAATAAGAGGACGTTTACTTCCGGAAAACCTGTCAATAAAACTTTCTGTGGCTTTAATATTTTATTAATAACCTGTAATATTTAAACAATAAAATCAAATAGGAATATCTCAGAAAAAAGACAATTCATTATTATAGGCAATTAATCCATTCCATTATTCATTCATCTTCTTCTGCTTAAGTCAGGGGTGTCCAAACTTTTTCCAAAGAGGGACAGATATGAAGATGTGCAACAGTTCCAGGGCTGACTTTTTTCAGTTTTTAGGAACTGAAAGCCCATAAAACATAAATTTAATGCACATTGTTTTATAAGTATCTTGGGTAAAACTTGAGAATAATTTGCATTTGTTAAGGATTAGTAACCAGTTAATTAATTGTTTACAAAGCATTACTTCAACATTAATCAACACCACTGACTTATAAACATCGTTATTATTATTGAAGTCATGAGTCATTAGCTCATGCAAATCAGTGCAAAATTATAAACGTCAGTAACGTATCTATGAGGTACATATTAATTAAAATACTGTTTAAGTTACTGCTTAATAGTGGTGTGTTATTCTAAGGTGTTACCATATTTGGGAGTGAGTGAGTGAGTGAGTCGGATGGAAATTAGCTCTGAGCTATAATCCGGTGTATTTACAGCACTAGCCATTCATTAATACATGCTGTCCCATTCAAATAAATAAATGTTCAGCTAAAGCTATGGACACACTGTATGAAAGTGTTGGCGGGCCATAAGTAATGCATTTTGTCATGGAGCCTGAGGGCCATGTGAAGCCTCAACCTGTGCCACAAATGGCCCCCGGGCTGCACTTTGGCTCATGTCTGGCTTAAGTCAACTTTGGCCAGTAACTATGGGTCTTAGGCGGGGTACATCCTGGACAGTGGCCAGACAGTCCGGGCTGACGCAGAGACAACTGTTACTCCACATTTATTCACTTTTTTTCTTTTTTCTTTAAACTTTTTATAACCAGGAAAGTCCCACAGGGATTGCTAAATCTTTTTGCATGGGAGTCACTGGGGTGACTGTGAATGTTTTGTGTTGAGTTACACAAACAGTTAAAGTTCATAGACATTTTGATGCTTGGAAACAGGAACAATAAGATCTCGTTTTATAGAACAATGAGCCCAGTGAAAGGTTGCATATGAATGAGGCCTAAACATGCAACATGAATCTGTTGCAGTCTAACACACTTTCAACATGGACATTATATGTTATTGCTGTGAGGTGATTAACTTCTTAGTCATGATCAAAAGACTTCCAGATTTGCCCAGATTCTTATATCTAAACAAGTGATTCTTGGTTTTCCAAGTACCAGTACCAGACTGAGCCTAAATCTTGACTAAACAAGGTCTAAACCAAGATAAAATAGGGATTAACCCACAGAAAACCCACAATACATTCTAAAATACATGCTAAATAAGGACAGAACATGGCCTAAACAATAAATAAACCAGGACTAATAGGGCACTAGTATTCAAAATGCATATTTTCAGCATAGGTTTAGTGCTGGCAAACTCAAATTAAAGTCCCAAACAGAGCAGGGCAAAACAGGGATAAAATGGCTATAAATTGAACAAAATCAAAAGACTCCTGAGCACCACCAGAAAAAGCCTGTGTGTCACAAGTGGTATCAATACCACAGTTGAGAACCACTGATCTAAATCTAAACTCTTACCTGTACAGTTTAACTATTTTCACAATTTAACATCATATACAGTAGGTAATGGATATCACTTGAAATGAGTTGTGAAAATCACCCGTGATTAAAACAGAACTGATGCAAATGATAAGTTTTAACACACATCATTGCAATCACACTTCCTGTTTGCCCTGGTACAAATCAGACAAGCTTCCTCAATCTGACTAGTATCATGGCTTAGTGAGGGGCTACACAGACACCATGACTTTTCTGGACACTCTGCGCCAATGGGACGAGGCCGTAACTTGTGTGGACAAAAAGAACTTGCCAGAAGCACTCAGGATTTTCTTGTCCATTGAGGAACCCAACTCCAAAATTTATTTCAATATCGGGTGTCTCCATCTTCTCAAAAAAGACTATGATGCTGCAGAAAAGGTATATCTGCCTACCTCTTATTGCAAAATGATGTATAGTCATGTCTAATCATGCATAGGGTTTTATGTAAATGTATTTCTATAAAAATGTCTTTATTGCGACAGATGATAAGGCTTAGAAAGGATACAGTGAAAGCGCACGTCACAGTGAAACAAGAAGTTGCGTCTACTATTTCTCTAAACCTCTTAAGGAAATACCAATATTTTGAAATATTTTTTTTTCAGGCTCTTGATTGCAGTATACGCAAGGACGAACACTTGGCTGTTGCCTTCTTTCAAAGAGGGATCACTTTTTACAAAAAAGAAAGGCAAGACAAATGATTTCATTCCATTCGAATGGCCATCATGTATTAATAAACCTTGTATTCACATCAGAAGTGTAAAAAGTACTCAAAATCTGTACTAAAGTAGAAATACTGTTTCTTCAAAATAATATTCCTCAAGTGGAAAACCTACTGCAACCATTACTACTACAACTGCTGCTGTTTTTACTATTACTACTACTACTACAACTACGCCTGCTACTTAAGTAGAAAGTACTAGTACTATCACACTACCACTATTAACATCACTGCTACTTAAGTAAAAAGCACTACTACTTCTGCTACTACTACAATTACTGTTACAATTACTGTTACAGTTACTACTTTAAGTGCTGCTACTGCTACTACTATTACTATCCCACTTTGCCATTTTACTTATTTAGAGACCTTCTTAAAAGAAAGTGTTCTTAAATTGACTTGTGTAAAAGTTTGTAGGTACTTTCTACCATTGATTAATCCATGTACCTCCTTACTCTTAGTTAACCTATAGTCATATTGTTTTTTTGTTTTTTTTTAAGGTACGAGGAGTGTTTAGGCGACTTAACAAATGCCTTCAAAGCACTTCGAGGGAACCAGCTGATAGACTACAAAGCACTTGGGCTGAGATACAAACTATTTGCATGTGAAGTATGTATTTATTACCATTTAATGGACTGCAAACTGCTAATACAATAGCAAGGTATCTCCAGGGTTCTCCAGGTATATAAGACATTTTAAGACCATTTTATTGCCACTCATGATATAACTTAATGACAGATTTAAACCCAATTCACAAAAAAGACATACAGTATTTTTTCTATAATTTATGAGCTATTTCTATTATTGAATACTTTTATTTTTATGGCTTCCTTAAGACTTTGAGGATACCCTGAATAAATGTATGGACACAAGAAAATATCAGTATTTCTGCGCAGGTTCTCTACAACATGGCCCTGGCTGAAGCTCATTTGGGAAACTGGAAAAATGCCCAAGAAAACCTCATGAAGGCTCTGGACTATAAGACCGAGACTAAACTCAGTCTCATCGACAAAGGCTTGCAGTCCATTCTGGTCAGTGCTCTCTCTCTCACAGTCTCCACACAACCACTGAGGTCCTTTGTGTCCAATTATTCAGGACAACATTTCATACCTAATTCGATTTTGTGGTAGTGTATGGCCACAGCCAACTCACATTTCCTTTTCTTTGTGCAGTAAAAATAATAACTGCCTTGTTGAATTCGCAACAGAAACAAAAGCTGTTCAAGCTTGTGGAGTTTCCGTCCAGTGAGCTTTTCAAGCCAAATAAGCACTATGTGGCCGAATTAGAGAAGAAGGACTATCTGGGCAAAGCAAAGGTAACACACACTGAAATATGGAAGCAGCAAAGGAGTGATTTTACCTTTTTTTAACCAAAATATATGCATTTAATCTTTTTATTGACTTTTTGGTTTTTAGGTTGTTGCCTCAGTTGTTCCACAAGATGAGTTTTCAGGATTTGCACCTTTACAGCCACAGGTACTACTGTCTCCTGTGTATAAAAATCATAATAATGACAATGCATTAGTCTTATATAGCGCTCTTCTAGACACTCAGTCACTTTACAATTTGGTGTATTATTCATTCACTCCTTACTCACACTCTTCTGACAATCACCAAACACACAATCACACTAACACATTCACACAGGCAAGGTGGGTGAAGTGTCTTGCCCGAGGACACAACGGCAATATGCAATGCCGACAGTGAGGATCGAACCGCCAGCCTGTGGGTTAATGGGCAAATGTCTCTATCAACAGAGCTACTGTCACCTCATAACTACTATAATGTATCAGATCATTTAAGAAAACAAATCCAGACACAAGGGGTCACAAGACAATGTACTTTGTGTCTGTCCCAAGCCAAGATAAACGGAGAGGGTTGGAACAGACAGGAAGAGCAATCGGCATAAAACCTATGCCAAATCAAAATGATAATCTCTGCACGGTAGAAGGCAGGTAAATGGCTGTGGCGAGACCAGAAGAGAAAAGCCGAAAGAAAAGACTGAAGAATCAAATTCAAATAGCATTTTCTTCTGAGGTGTTGAGAAACTTTTATTGTGGAAATGATTGCTTTACAATAGTGGTGCAACCTTCCCACAACAGTTGCAGCAAGCACAATTTCTAGCATTCTGTATGCATTGTTTATTTGCCTGTGTACTTCTCTGACAGGTGCAAGATGGTCCTATGAGTCCAAAGGAGCCTGAGGTTTTAAGGTAGATCAACTATAATTATTATTCTGTTGTCTTCCTGCAACGTTTTGTTCACAAAATTAAAAGTGTCTACCATATGTTGTTGTTTTCAGGGCCTTGGAGGGAAAACCGCACATCGTTTTGTTTGAGTTTGTTCCTGAAACCAGTGATGAGCTGGCCGTAGTGCCAGGAAACATTGTCTTTGTGCTGCAAAAGGGCACCGACAACTGGGCTTCTGTGATTTTTAATGAAAGGGTAAGGCCTAGTGTGCATAAAACAGCATGCACGTCCTGTACAGCAGAGGTGGAAGAAGAACTCAAAACCTGAGCTCACGTATATACTGTAACTTCAAAATAATATTACCAAAGTAGAAGAAGCAATACTGAAATTCTCACTTGAGTAAAGGAGTATTGAAGGTAAAGTGCACCGAATAGCAAGTTAACTTGTATAGAAATGACTATGACTGCAACAACTACTACCTCCTAAAGTATCTGTAGAAGTATGAGAATAGACAGGCTATTGTCTGCTGAGTTAAATGTCTTTGAACATTCTCCACATGTTTCCACAGACAATAGAAACCAAGGCACTCTGTCTTTTGTATAATTAAGAAGCCTTTAGAACCTCAGGGTGCAAGGACAAACACAGTGCCCACACCCACACTTATTTCTAACATTCTGTGCTCACACAGACCAGGAAATAATCGTGTCTAGTTATCTCATAGAACCAATATAGACAGTAAGACAATATTAGCATATATTTACAAACAAATTAGTAAACAGAAAAATTCAGACAAAACAGTAAATGCAACACATGTGGGGAATGTTCAAAGATATTTTACCCAGCAGACAATAGCCTGTTAAGTTAAGAAGAACCCCCTTTGGTTCCAAAGAGCACCTGTCTTGACGTAGTATTTAATACTTTAATACTACCCACGCAGCGCTCCCCATTTTATTTTTTTATTGATTTATGTTTTATATTTGTTAAAAAAAATACCTACAAGATATGAGGTAAACATTATTTTTACTGATAATGATACAGATGATTTATTCACATAAAATATAAATATATATATATATAAAACCAGTATGAGCACATGCTGCTTCCAGTGCCTTTAAGTAGTTAAATTACTTGATTAAAAGTATCTAGTTACTTTCTGTCTCTGCTATACAATGCTATGTACACCACACATATTGATTTGTACTGAAAACTTTGTGTCAATCACAGAGGGGACTTGTTCCCTACAATTATCTGCAACCACTGAATATCTCACCCACTTCTAAAAGTTATGAGGTAAGAAAACATTTGTCCACTATACTGACACAAGTAACTCCTGCAGCTACTGTTTAAAATATAAAATAAATGAATTACCTTTTTTATTTATATAAATAGGGGATAACTAAACCACCAAGTCAAGATCCACCAACAAGACCAAAAAGACAAGGTACCTAATTATTTCTGGTTGACTTGTTAAAATAAATATTTTGATTTTAACAATTCTTTTCTATTAAGATGGTGGAACTCGTGTTGTTAGAAGCTCTGGTGATATGGTATGCAAAGACCACTCATTCATTTACTAAATCCTGATCATTTTTGAAAGCATTTAGAAAATATTTTCATGTTTCTGTTCCATATCAATGACAGCATACACAGTCTACTGGCAATAACTGCATTGTCAAAGTTTGCTTCACCTTCAACTTTATAATCTCTATACCAATGGGGTCCCCCTATGAAGTGCTAATTAAGAAAATTAGCAAGAAGCTGAAACTTGACACAGCATTCACTTTGAGGTAAAATGTATTATTATTATGACCACCACATTATGCATTATGAGCAGGTGAAGTGAATAACACAGATTTTCTCTTCACCATGGTACCTGTTAGTGGGTGGGATATATCAGGCAGCAAGTGAATTATTATCAAAGTTGATGTATTAGAAGCAGAAAAAATGGGTAAGTGTAAGGACTTCAGCAAGTGTGACGAGGGCCAAATTGTGACGACTGGGTCAGAGCATCTCCCAAACTACTTGTGGGGGGGTCAAAGTCTGTAGTGGTTAAAATTGCATATGAGGCAGGGGGGTCTTAATGTTATGCCTGAATGGTGTAAAATATATTTGTAATGTGTCGCTACCCCATTACATTCAATCTTTTTGATTTAGTTTAACACCAGAGGCAACCAAAGACAGTGTAATCGATGCAAACACAGATATGGCAAGTGTGTGGGATCACGCCAAAGATGGACGCATCACTGTGTGGTGTAAAATTTATGAGGTGAACAAGTAACCTATTAATTTGTATTTAAAAAAGGACAATAAGTAAGACTTTTGTAATGTTTTTGTAATGTTTTTTTAGCCACCTCAAGAACCTCAAATTTGCGTTGTAGCTCTTCACACCTATGAGTCCTCAAATCCAGAAGATCTTAGTTTTCAAGAAGGGGATAAGATTATACTCCTCTCTAGAGGTGAGACATGATTCCTCTGCAATCTGTCATAAATATATAGTGTATACAGTGAATTTTCACGTGTTATTTTTGTTTTTAGTGAACCAAGATTGGCTTGAAGGTCAGTGTGGTGAGAATACAGGCATATTTCCGGCTGCTTTTGTTGAGGAAGTCCCTGTCAATGAGGAGTAACTGGAACCATTCAACACAGTTTCTATGTATATCACATAAATGTATATATTTATGTATGTAAAGATTGATACATTTACAAAACATGAGGTATATGGGACACAAGTGAATATTTTAAATAAGTGGACATTTTTTATTAAAATATCTCTTGTGCAAATACATTTACACATTGATAATTGATAATAATCTTTGACAAACAATAAATTAAATGGCCATGTGAAAGACAGTGAGCATATCTGAATTAGTGATGTTGTGGAAACCAGAACAGGACTAAGGTTAAGAAGAAGTTCCTTCCTCCTCATAAGCAATAGCAATTCCTCTCCTGCCTTCTACTGCTTTTACTACAGGCGTCTCTCCCAACTTCTGCTCCAAGCCTTGCCAGCTACGACCAGCCAGAAAGGATGCTACAAAACAAAAACAAAAATAACTCTTTAAAAAAACTGTCAAATTCAATACAATGTTAAGACCTATAAATGTCTTGTACCGGCTGAGTTTGTGTTGGCCACAGTCATGGTCTGATTCCTCAGGACCAAAGAGGAGCTGTGAGAGGACTCGTCAGGTTCACTGTTCAAACACTGACGTCTCAAATCTCCAGAGATTAAGGACACGTCAGCCTCAGCGTAGTCCTGTAGCTCAGCCAACGGCACATGGCTTTGTCCACCTAAAGTATCAAAAATACTCCATTTTAGGTGCCGTGGTAGATATTGTGTACATTTACATTAAAACAGAGCACAATAGTAGAAGAAAAAAGGTTATGCAATTACTAATTAGAATAGTGAAATATAAACTTTATTATTAGAATGCCTCTACAAGACAGAAGTGAGACCAAGTTGTACGCTTTAGAGTGGCCCTGAGGAAAAAACGGGGCAGAGCTAGACGTAGCAGAGGTGAATATGTTGAGGTTCTCTTTGGGAGTGACAAGGATGGACAGGATTAGGAAGGGGGAACAGCTGATGTTTGATGTTAAGGAGATAACGTCAGGGAGGCCAGACTGAAATGGTTTGAGCATTTACACAAGAGAGATACTGAATATATTGGTAGAAGTTCGCTGAGGTTAGAGTTGCCAGGTAGGAGCCTAAGTGACGGACCAAAGCTTACAGATTGAGTATACGGCTGAGCACTGTTCAGATTTTTTTGATACCAGTACTTAAATGATACCTGTTTTTTGATACCAGTACCTGAGCAATACTTTTTCTGATAACTATGGTAAGCCAATTCATTTTCTACAATCATAAAACACAATAATACTGAATAAAAGACACATTTTTGGAGAAAAACCAGCAGTTTGTATGATTTATTCTGTGGTTGTTGTTTTTTTTTATTCATACATGCAAAGGAGCATTAAAAGTCCCACTAAGTATTGAAACTTGGTATTGAAAAAAATGAGTTTATCAACACTAGTAGTATTTTTCCTTCAATGCCACAAAGCTATGTTTAATGGTAGCCAGCACTAATTGAGTATTCAAGGATCAGGACCTCCCTCTACTGGTCAAAGCTAGGGCAAACTCCAAGACTAAATGTAGGACTGATTCAAGGTCTAAAGCAACACAAGCTAAAATGAGGACTAAAAACTAAACTACTAAAAGTACATAGGCTCAGTGATTTTATGAAACAAGTAGTGCCTTAAAATATGGATATTGTGGTATTGCTATAATAATAAAGCTGCAGTGAACTGTACAGCCATGCATTAAATATAAAGCTGGTATTGGAAATTAAAAACAAACCTGGCAGTAGATGTCTGAAGTCAGTGACGTACTCCTCGGACCACTCCCTGTTGGGGTTGCACGCCACCTCCATCTCAAAAGGAGTCACTATGGGCTTATAAAACTCACTGGAATCCAGCAGTGAGTTCTCGGGACAGGCAATCAACACAAAAATGTCTATTTCAAGAAAGTTTGCGAGTTTGGGCACATTCAGCTTTCCCATTGCGAACATGTAGCATTTCTTGCCCGCTTTGTGGATGGCCTCCTTTAGCTGGGGTATTATAGAGAGATAGTCAGCCACCCCTAATGTCCCAACCAGGATGCCAACCACTGCAGCGTCTTTGGCTCTTTCTATGGCGTAATACCTCTTCATTAAAGCACGGTTAATTTTGACTGATTCTGTCCTCCCCGTCCCGGTGCAAGGGTCAAAAGAGCAAAATGAGCAGCGATTCCAAGTCATCATGAAGTTTGTCAATGTCGCCCCCTCCTGGCCAATGTAGAATATACTGTAATCCTTTATACTTAGTCCATTTTTTAAGGAAAACTGTCTTCCAAATTGATATACCAGCCCGTCATGGTCTTGGTCTGAGAGAGAGTTTTGTTTGCGCTTGACGTGGCTGTGGCTGTAGCACTGCTCCCCTTCACAAACCAGGTCTGAGATGGTGAGGTTTGGATATTCTGGCTGCAGGACTGTCTGAAGATCACCTAGGATAATGGTGATTAAAAAAAGATCAGTTTGAAGTGTTTATGTAGAGTACTATGACAATAAATCAATATCTAAATAAATAAAAATGTTAACTTAATGAATGATAATTTAGTGTTTTGACTGTCAAGATTTCACGTGAGGGCTTAAAATGCTTTGTGTGCTTCTGAAAAGCCAACTCAATATTTTTATTCATCTTTAAACAGTTCAGGCATGTTATGTTGCAGTAACCAGAGCTTAAAACTCTTTAAAAAGCAGTAAAAATTGCTAATTTCTCTAAATGCAGATCTTTTTACAACATATCAATGTGATTTTAACATAAGAAAAGTGTAAAACAAACAGAATCACAACTTCATTTAACAATAACATAACATTTCTTTAAAAAAAAAACAAAAAAAAACCTGGTTATTAACTTTTGTTATTATCTGACCGCATCTATGTTGCTTCTTAGTATGATCTGACCTAAAGACGCTAATACAGATTAACCAAGCATTTTAGCAACACTATATAAGTTTATACTTCATTATATGCCATGTTAAAAGCCTAACATTCATTTGCTTACTTTTTGACATAACACAGTGTGGCTGGTTGGACATATAGTTCACAACATGACCAACTACTATGTAAGGGGCAACTACGATCACTCCATCTCTTTTCAGAACCTTTTACTTGAACAAAAAATTAAGATAAAAATGCAAGATACTTATTCTCCAACTATCAATTTTAGTTTATTAGTGGGCTTACATCCTTAAACGTTTTCTAGTGTTGCTTTAGTAGTTAGGATATATTTCCATTAATACTTACCAATAGCATGGACATAGTTGACATCAAACAGGAGGATGACATGACTTTGGGAGTCTGGGTAGAGCTCCCTAAAAGCGGACGCACACTTCTCCACATCTATTAGCCGTTTTTCAAAGACGTACATCAGAGGTAACCTTTTTGAAGGACTCAGACAGGAGCTTCCATAGTGTATGATGCAGTTGGCTCCCACATGTTCGGCAGCAACCTCGTCCACACAGCAGCTGATCAAGACAATACAGATAAAAGACACAGGCCATCTACACCTTGGCAACTAAATATGAGTCCTAAAAATTTTCTACATAACTTTTATATGAATGTACCTTACCTGCCATAAGACGTGTCTCCCAAAATGTAAACCTTGGCTTTGGTTTTTCTCTCGATTTCTGCAGCTACAGCAATTGAATCCACCAGAAGATTATCAGGAAACTGGAGGGCAACCTGTAAATATTTGAAATTTTAGACAAATGTAATTTCACTGACACATATCTTTTCTTATTGTCATTAGAGGTTGCAAATGACTGGACACTTTACCCCAGATACTAAGGTACACCCTGGACACTTAGAGACACAGAGTTTCAGTCATTCACTTGTCCCACTTTTGGTTGTACTGTGCAGAGACATAGGCATTTGTCCCTCGGTCCCACTTATTAACATAATGAATGTCACACTTTTTCAGATCGTAGTCTATAAAAAGTGAGATAAAAGTTAAGAACAACAATGTAAGGCCAGTACTGCTTGTATAAAATGTAGAATATTTATTTAGTGGCGGTCCTATATCTTGCTGAGTAATATATGGTTAATATGTTACTGCCCATGTGTTTCAGGAAAAACCTCTGCATGGGGCATTTTTATTTCAATGAATAAAGTCTCAGTAAAGAAATCCATCCATCTTCTTCTGCGTTATCTGGGGCCGGGTCGCAGGGCAGCAGTCTAAGCAGAGATGCCCAGACTTCCCTCTCCACAGACATTTCCTCCAGCTCTACCGGGGGGACCCCAAGGCGTTCCCAGGCCAGCCGAGAGACGTAGTCCATCCAGCGTGTCCTAGGTCTTCCCCGGGGCCTCCTCCCGGTGGGACATGCCCAGAACACCTCCCCAGGAAGGCGAACCAGGAGGCATCCGGAACAGATGCCCGAGCCACCTCAACTGACTCCTCTCAATGTGGAGGAGCAGCGGCTCTACTCCAAGCTCCTCTTGTGTAACAGAGCTCCTCACCCTATCTCTAAGGGAGCTGCCCAGCCACCCTGCGGAGGAAACTCATTTCGACCGCTTGTATCCGTGACCTTGTCCTTTCAGTCATGACCCAAAGCTCATGACCATAGGTGAGAGTAGGAACGTAGATCGACCGGTAAATCGAGAGCTTCGCCTTTCGGATCAGCTCCCTCTTCACCACAACAGACCGATACAACGACCGCATTACTGCAGACGCTACACCGATCCGTCTGTCGATCTCACGTTCCATCCTTCCCTCACTCGTGAAAAAGACCCCAAGATACTTAAAAAGACCCCAAGATACTTGAATTCCTCCACTCAAGGCAGGAACTCTCCTCCGACCTGGAGAGGGCAAACCACCCTTTTCCTGTTGAGAACCATGGCCTCGGACTTGGAGGTGCTGATTCTCATCCCTGCTGCTTCACACTCGGCTGCAAACCGCCCTGTGGTCCCCAAACCTGACACCCTCCGGCCCCTGGGTGCGCCTAGAAATTCTGTCCATAAAAATTATTAACAAAAACCGGTGACAAAGGGCAGCCCTGCCGGAGTCCAACATGCACTAGGAACAGATCTGACTTACAACCAGCAATGCGAACCAAACTCCTGCTCCGGTTGTACAGGGACCAGACAGCCCTTAGCAGAGGGCCTCGGACCCCATACTCCCAGAGCACCCCCCACAGGACACCACGGGGGACACGGTCGAACGCCTTCTCCAAATCCACAAAGCACATGTGGACAGGTTGGGTGAACTCCCATGAACCTCCGAGCACCCTATGGAGGGTATAGAGCCGGTCCACTGTTCCACGACTGGGGCAAAAACCACATTGTTCCTCCTGGATCCGAGGTTCGACTATCGACCGAATTCTCCTCTCCAGTACCCTGGAATAGACTTTCCCGGGGAGGCTGAGAAGTGTGATTCCCCTGTGGTTGGAACACACCCTCCAGTCCCCCTTCTTTAAAAGAGGAACCACCACCCCAGTCTGCCAGTCAAGAGGTACTGTCCCCGACCACCACCCGTTGTTGCAGAGACGTGTCAGCCACGACAGCCCCACAACATCCAAAGAATTGAGGTACTCAGGGCGGCTCTCATCCACCCCCGGTGCCTTGCCACCGAGGAGCTTTTTAACCACCTCGGTGACTTCAGCCCGGGTGATGAACAAGTCCACCTCCGAGTCCCCAGCCTCTCCTGGCTTGAGGAGATTCTTGAAGTAAAGCCATTACGATGTAAAATGTGCGTTTTACTAAGTGTATCTTTTATGTACCAGAAATTGAGATTTAGACTCATTACGTTGGTAAATTAGATAGTGACTGAATGAATAGCAAAGATTTTAATTTTTGAGTCCTCCAAATTTTAACACGTTTTGAGGTGGTCACCCTCTTCAGTGGCGTTAAATCTGAGTAAGCCATGGATCTAAAAAGTGACATACGTGTCTTTTAAACATCCATACTCCAGTAAATGTACATTTATTTTAGTGATCTCGACTAAACTCGATACACTTCAAACGGGGATAACATGGGACATCACTTTCATACAGGCTATCCGATAGAGTAGGACGTGTACCTTTTCAAAGTGTTGCTGACTAATGAAGTCACAGGTCTCGCTAATTTGATACAGCTCCTCAAGTTTATCCAGAGCAGCACCAGTCTTCAGTGGGACGTCTATCATGCGCTGGATCACGTCCTCTGAGCTGCTACTGAAGGGGTCAGCCATGGTCCTTCAACACACACTGTCTGGGAAACTAAATTAAACATTATCAAAGACGCAGTAATAAATTATTTACATGTAGCTCTAAACCTACTTATAAACTGATGATGTAGCTAATATAATGTTGGTTCTTTTTAGCCTCAGATACTGCTAGCAAGAGAAATGTATCATAAACTTACCTTGGTCCACCTTTATCCACAGACAAAATGTTCTTCTAAACTAACATTTTAAGATCCCAAAAATTACGATAAGATTGGTAATGATGCAAAATACTGTGAGCTACATTGACAGTGACACACGTGTGGACAGAAAACTACAGAAACAGCAAACATAAACACTTCCGGTTCGCGCGGCGTGTTGTCTTTTCATAATAAAACACTTCCTGTTTCTTCATGTGGGGGACGGTTATTATCGCCATCTTGTGGTAGTTGCGTGTAAATGGTTTTAGTACGTTTCAGATGTAGATTTCAACAGTAACAGAAAAAATAAACAAAACAAAAAACGTATAACGTACGGAAGCGCATAGTAGTCACCAAAAAAAAAAAAAAAACTATCTCGTAATTACGAGAAAATAAGTCGTAATTAAGAGATAGTTTTTCTCGTAATTACGAGATAGTTTTCTCGTAATTACGAGATAAAGATCAACGTACCCTTTAGGACATTGAATGGCGCCTGTCACAGTAACCAGTATGAGACAAAGGTTTTTTAGCTATAGGAGAGTAAATACATGGCATGCCCTGCCAGCCTCTGTTGTAACTGCTCTAAGTCTGAACAGCTTCAAATCACGACTTGATCAACTCTGGAAACACCACCCATGCTACTTTAACTGGGAAGATAACTCCTTTAGTTACCCCGAACCCAGTATGTCGCAAATCACAAACACACTCAAACTCAAGATCTGGTCATAGAGGCCACAGGGCATGCGACCAGAAAGCACCTAAGTAACCTAAGTAAGTAAGTCATCACAGCTTAAGTGGCCAGAGAGTTTTGCCCCACCCTCCAGGGGCCTCAGTAGGCTAATTGCGGTAATTATTCCTGTCAATTAATCAATTATTTTGATATTTTTTTATTTGGGCTTTATAACAATGAAGCTTGGACATTAATTGGCTATCCACTTATCATCCACTATCCACTTAGCATGCGGGAAACTACCAGCTAGCTTACTATAGAAGCGCATAGTAGTCACCCAAAAAAAAACCTATCTCGTAATTACGAGAAAAACTATCTCGTAATTACGACTTATTTTCTCGTAATTACGAGATAGTTTATCGTAATTACGAGATAGTTTTTTTTTTTTTTTGGTGACTACTATGCTTCCGTAATAATGCAATTTCTAGAGATTCATTACATTTTTTAAAATTCCAATTTAACATACAGATTCATGTTCATTTTCAATATTATTTTCTATATGAAAATTTATTGTGGTTTCCTCTCAAATTCTAGTCCCGAAATCGGTCAGTGATATGTAAATGTTTTCTCAGCAATTGAAAATAACTGTAGGAGCCATTTGCCTAGTTTTGTTAAGTTAGTCTATTAGTTGTCAAATTTCCTTACTTTATTTTGTTTACAACTTTTTTATTTTGCTTACTTCTCATTGTAATTAATTTCAGTTTAGTTTATCATTTTGGGTTTTAGCATTTTAGATGTGTTGTTGTTGTATTTCCTTGTGGTTGGGTTAGGCCAAGGGCAGCAGTGCATAAGAGAAGGTGGCACAGGCAGACCAGCATGCACCTGGGTGGGCCTAAGGCTTTTTACCAGTCAGTCTGGAGCAGGAGAGGCTGCAAGTATAGGCCTTTGTTGTATTTCTTGTTGTTTGCCTGCAAATATGCAATATAAACCACCAATTCTTGACTTTATGGCATGGACATTGTATTTGTAGAACTGCATAAACCACAACCCATGGTGTATCTCATGATTGTTTGAGTTTGTTTTTAAGTTCAGCCACACATTTTGCATTTGTTCATTTTCTTTGACAAATTGTCACTACAATAACTTTTAGCTATTCAGTTGACCTACTTTAACTAACTACCTCTAAGCATCCGTGTAGGTTCTTTTTAATCCTTTTTCCAGCTTAATGTTTGAAAATTAAAAGTTCATATGGTTCATTAATTATAAAAAAATGTCTTTATTATACATACAACTTAACACCAAGCTTCAAACAGAACACATTGTGCAGCAAAACAGAGGTAGTCCTCATGTCATTATTTACAACCCAATGTGCACATCTGAACATATTAAAAACAATTATAGACCACAGTCTTTTAGTGGTTCTTCCATTGTCATAAACTGAAATTTGAGTGCATTTATTTGTCATTTAACGAGGGGTTATTTTATAACAATAGATTGTAAAAGCCTTCACTTTGTTTAGCAAAAGGTCTCTTATCATCAGTACTGCAAATAATTAGGAGTAGCAGAACAAAGGTATCAGTGGTGGAAATGTAACAAAGTAAAAGTACTTTTTTGTCATGCCCTCATTTAAGTCACACAGTACTTAAATATAACAGATGCAGTAAAGTACTACGCCTTTAGAAACATCAGAATAATAAAGACAGCTCTCACTGACTCAGTCTTTTATACTGCATCAGTTTGTTCATTTCATCTGGAATCAGCTAAATTTTTCATCAAAATTCCTCACATTTAACACTTTCATGAGTTGTTGATTCTGTGCGAAATACTTTTACTTTTTTACTCATAAGTACATTTGAAAGTGGGTACTTCTATACTTTCACTTTAGTAGAAATTTTAAGGTGACACTTTACTTTTACTTGAGTAAGCTTTTGCTTCATCTGTACTTTTACTTAAGTTAAAAAATGAAGTACTTCTCCCACCACTGATAGGTACAGATATAATATAAACAGCTGCATATATGTTTTTGAATGTATGACTGAGCAACACTTTGACAGGTACAATATGTTCTATTCTCAGCTTGCATTCTCATCTTCTGAGTTAAGACAACAGGTAGTTTCTTAGCAGGGTGCGCAGTAAATAAAAATGATACAAAGTACTTCAAGTGTTTGGATATATTGTGTGAGATTTGATGATGAGGTTATAACTTTCATATTTACCAAAATAAAAAAATCTTTGGGTCCCAGGATGACACCAGTTGAGAAACTGGAGGGGTGTGGTTAAAAGTTGCAGTCTTGAACGTACACAAAAGACACCAATATTCTATATTAAAAAGGTAGGGAGAGGAGACTTGGTCTAAACCAGGAATGCCCAGAACTTTTCCCTCAGAGGGACAAAAGGAGAATGTTTTAGCGGGCCAAAGGACAAATGCAATAATCTTTTGCATGTAATGAGCACATGTGAATACAGATCTGTGATTACACTTCTTTTAATTATTGTGTTATTTAAGCCCCACTTTGGGCACCACTGGCCTAAACATTTTGCACCACTTAAACTACACTGAGGGCAGGGTACTGGATCACTCATTGGAGCATCTCACAATACAGGCCAAACATGTTGATATAACAGAGGACCATCAAACTGAAGTATTTCAATAACTGTGAAAATATTGTACATTTAAACAATTACCTGTCTTCAGTCTGGGTCAGAAAATTTTGTGTACACCATTGATACGTTATTGTTTTTAGATTGTAGTTCATTTTGGAGGGTCAGTACTACATATTAATTATCCCCTGAATTATTTAAGTGCTTCAATGTCAAAGAAAAGTGCTGTTTACATCCAAATACGATAGAAACCAAGAACCACAGTGAGACAGGTGAATACTGAACCTAAAACAGACAAAAGAGGAAAGCATCAGGTAATATTTGACCACAGCTGAGATATTGAAAAACATGTTGTATATTAATGTAGTGGTGTCCTACCTGCCAGATACTTGATGGTGTCCAGTTTATGAGACTCTAACATGGTTTTTAACCCTGCCACTTCTGTGTCGATCTTCATGTTGGTCTGAGTGAGGTGACGCTCGTGTTCAGCTGTCTGTAAAACAGTAAAATCACTGCGTTTTCTTTAATTGTGCTGCAAAATTAATTATATAAGAAAAAGGTGAGAGGCAGTAATTTACCAACCATTTCCATGATCTCTGTCCGAGTTTCTAAGAGTTTCTTCTCATGCTCAGCTTTCTGAAAATTCATTAACACACAACAATGGAAAATATGTAAAGGGTAAAGGACAAAATGGGACTTTATTTTTTGAACACTCACCAATTCTTTTACTCGACTTTTCTCCAAATTCATGTCCATAATATTGTCAGAACGCACCTTCTTCATTATATCCTGCAAAGACACAGTTTTAATACAACATAAATTTATCGTATAGATACCAGCGGTAGAAAGTAACTAAATACTTTTGCTCAAGGAATTTAGAAAAGTATGTTCTTAAGTTTGATTATTTGATACATTTTAGGATCCTTTTTATTAGTTAAAGATTATTTTAACCTCAGTGGCAAAGTGGGTAATAATAATGGTTGCAGTAGTAGTAGTAATATTAGTGTAGCAATTGTAGTAGTAGTGGTCACAGTGCTAGGTAGTAGTAGCAACAGCAGTGGTTATAGTAAAGGAAGTAGTAGTAAGACAAGTAGTAGTAGCAGTGGTAGCACTAGTAGCTGTAATAATATGTAGCACTTTATAGTACTACAAAGCCTATGTACTATATACTTTATACTTTTCACTCAATACTTTTTCACTTTTACTTGAATAACAATATCACTGGATACTTTTACTTCTAATTAAGTAACACTATTTTGAAGTTATAGTACTTTTTCTTAAGTACAGATCTGGTGTACCTCTTCCAACTCAAATTTACTCTATACCATATAAAATACCAGTTGTTATTTTTTTATATGTAAGCATTATATTTGCAGTTGTACTTGAAATTATGTAACCTGAATAAAAAGGACTTACAGCCAGTTGGACATTGACCTGCAATATCTGGATTTTGAGTTTCTGTGACAAAATACCCAAAGTGAAAACAGATCCAGAGTCAGTCATGTTAAGATTAACCATTATATTATCAGTACCAGATTTACTTTTACTGGGTTTTGATAAACACCTACCTCATTTTCTGCCAACAATGTAGAAAACTCGCTTTTTTCGAGGATGATCATGTCCTTCTTCACTGCGGCAATTTGAGACATCACACGCTGCAACATGATCTCCTGCCAAAAACAATATTACCAAAATATGAGAAAAGTAAATGTACAAAAAATGCCACTAAACACATTCACAAAGCTCTTACCTGCTGCACTTTAGTTACCATATCTGAATAAATGACGTCCATGTTGGAGTTTGTCATTCGGACCAATACTTGCACTATGACTTCAGACTGCTGGGTAGTAAACCCTTAGTAGAGAAAACAAATTCAACTGTTATAATAAAAAAATTGGTAATAATTTAAGGAAAAGAAAAAAAAATGACACACCATTGTCCTCCAGGAGCCGGACCACTGCATGTGTGTCAAAAAACAGCTTCCTCCCTTCAGTCTTGGGCACATCTGGGCTTAGGTTATACTGGATTGTTTGTGTAGTGGAAGAAAACTCTGAAAATAAAAGACAAAGAATTCATGAGGGTGTTATGATTATACTGACCCCAAACATGCAGTACATTTTTATACAAGTATTTTATACAATAGGTTGATGCAGAAGAAGTACTCATTACTCAAGTAGAAGTAAAAGTATTCAACATAATTATTACTAAAGTAAAAAAAAAAAAAAAAGTATTGAATGTCAAGTATTCATAGGTGGAAAGTACTGCTACTAGTATTACTACTGCTGCTACTTCTCTTACTACTACCACTATAATCTTTACTATTATTACTACTACTACTACTACTAGGCACTACTACTGCTACAGTTATTACCACTTCTACTAAGTATGTCAAGAAAATGTACTCAGAAAATACACATTCCTCAAAACATGTGATTAACAAGATTAATTGACTTTAAATATCCAGTTACTTTCTTTCCAGCACTGGTTATATATCAACAAGACACCTTGAAAACTTTGAAGCACTGTGGAGTATTTTGTAAATATAGCATTAGATGAGGGCATGCATTTCCATAAAGACATTAAATATAATGGTCATGGAGAATGGATGATTGTAACTTTGAAGATGTTTTTAAGCAATAATATTTAATATCTTTACAACAATGTGCCAAAGAATGCAAAGATTAAAACTTATCTTATAAAATGGAAGGCATAATCTTGTATTTTTACTACTTGATTATTTACATAGGTTTGGAATGACTGACCTAAATACTTGAGAGTAGTTTTGTTGTCCTATTGCATGCACTTTAATTGTTGCAAGTACAGGCATCACTAGTATAGTAACAGAATTAACAATAATAGAAAAGTAATTGTATTGTTAGCAGCAGAGAACTAACACACTAGTGGTAATCATAGTAGTTGTGGTAGCACTAGCAGTATTTGTAGTTGTAGCAGCAGCAGAAGTAGTAGTACTGAGTGTAATAGTGATAAAGGAAGTACTTACTACTTAGTAAACCTTGCCCCCAATACACGTTACTTTTATTTAGCCTTTGAGTACTTGTTCCATCACTGAAAACAACACTATTTGTAGAAAGAGAAGAGGAATAATGCTGGAAATAGTGTCACGGCATTAAAATATTATGACGACATTCAGTGTAACACAATGACCTCTGTTCCCCACGTTCTATTGTTTTACATAAAGCCTGTCTCCATTGTCCATGTGGCGATAATAATGACAGGTTTTACGCACAGTGGGGTCAGCTGACGCCTGTCCCGCAGCTGCATATTTAATGGTTTATTTTACGAACAGTTAGTGTCGCTTCACGGTTACCTCTTAAGGACTCCCGGTGGGTCACTCCAGAAAGATGCCCTAATGCTCCGTAACTTCGTTGTTGTGTCTTCAAAAAGTATCTAAAATGTGGCTGAAAGCGAGCACGAGATGTCCCAGCGCAAGATGACAGCTTTGACAGAAAACTAACTCTGTGTTGACAACAAGCGGGGTCGTAAAACTTATCAAAATTAGTATGAATTAAATGTTTAAGTCGTGACTTTGCTATCTTCGCCACCATCGTAGAGACTTTCCTGCCCAGTTCCAACACTGGTTACAAAACCTGACAAAACGCTGTCGACTCAAAATGTCATTGTTGCTGCTTCACCTTTCGGTAGTTTTAAAACCACTATCAAGTTACAGGAAATTAGAGGAAGAAAACTAACTTTTAGACATCCGGTTTTTCCTTTCAAAGTAAAAGCCATTATATTAGACAGCCTTTTACAGTATTTACTAATTAAAACACCTTTTACTGATTATTATGACTTCGAGGGAAAGTAATACATTCATAAAAGAAAATTTGATGCAGCAGTGGGTCACCACTTTTTTGATTTTGTGAACCCCCAGTCCTGGTTTGGACCCAGCTTAGTTTAGACCCACTTTAGTCTTAGTTTACTAAGACTTGGTTTTAAGGCATGGTTTTAAGTGTTAGTTTAGTCCTGGTTTGATCTGGTTCAGACTTGACTGGTTTAGACTTGGTTTGGTGCTGGTTTACTCCGGTTTGGACCCGGCTTAGTCCTGATTTAGGCCTGATATAGGCTTAGTTTTGGTCTGGTTTTAAGCATGGTTTAGTTCTGGTTTAGTCTTTGTTTCTATTCATGGTTTGACCTGGTTTAGATCTAGCTTAGTTCTGTTTTAGACCTGGTTTATTCATAGTTTAGTTCTGGATTTAGACCTGTTTTAGTTCTGGTTTTAGACCTGGTTTAGTCTTAGTTTAGTCCTAGTTTGATCCGGTTTAGACTTGGTTTAGACCTGGTTTAGACCTGGTTCAGTCCTGGTTTAGACTTGGTTTAGACCTGGTTTAGTCCTGGTCTTACTTTAGTCCTGGTTCAGTCCTGGTTTAGTCCCTGTTTTGTCCTTCTTTAGTCTCCCATCCCTCTCTATTGTCCTGGGTTAGTCCTGATTTAGGTTTATTTTCAACTTTCAAAGCCAAACACATAAAGGTACTATAAATGATCATGTAAGTCCACGTACCCCCTGCAGTGTGCTCACCTACCCCTAGGGGTCCCCGTACCCCTGGTTGGGAAACACTGGGCTGCAGTATAAGCAGAAAAAGTGAGATAACCGCCCACATTAAAAAGGGTTAAAGGGCACCTCACCCACAACAAATAATAATAATCTATTGCAACATTTATTGAGTGGGCTATAATAATACAAAGGTTCCTAGAAAGGATTAAAAAGACCAAAAGAGGGCATGGGTGGCCACTTAGAGATACATTTTTTGAGCTGTTTATTGCTTCAAGTAATAATTTTACACCTCTTTAGGACAACTAAAGACTGTAATATATTGTTATATTGCATTACATTAAGTGAAAGCTGACTAAATACCTTAAAAGTGTTAATTTTCAACACTGACCACATTATCCCACCGTCAACAATTTTTGCTGAGCATAAAACTCAGGTTTACACCCACTTTTTCAACAAAATAGTTAAAAATAACAACTGATTGTTTCATTAGAGCACTGATAACACATACATTTAATATTTTTATGTCTGAGAAAAATTTGGGATTAAACGGGTTAAAACTAAAATACTTTCAAATCACATGAGCCAACAATTTATTCACAATGGAACATAGCTAACATAACAAATGTTTACACTGAGAAATTTTACTCTTTTATTCACAAAATGAGCTCATTTCAAATTTGATGCCTGCTACAGGTCTCACAATAGTTGGGACAGGTTCATGTTTACCATGGGGTAGCATCTCCTCTTCTTTTCAAAACACTTTGAAGACGTCTGGACATCGAGGTTATAAGTTTCTGGTGTTTTGGTGATGGAATTTGGTCCCATTCTTGCCTGATATAGGTTTCCAGCTGCTGAAGAGTTTGTGGTCGTCTGTGGCTTTGTTTTTGTTTTGTTTTGTTTTTTTTGTTTTTTTTATTTAATGATACACCAAACGTTCTCTATAGGTGATGGATCTGGACTGCAGGTCAATTCAGCGCCGGACTCTTCTACGACGAAGCCATGCTGTTGTAATAACTGCAGTGTGTGGTTTTGCATTGTACTGCTGCAATACACATGGCCTTCCCTGAAATTAGACATCGTCTGGAGGGGAGCATATGTTGCTCTAAAACCTTTATAAACCTGTCAGTGTTCATAGTTCCTTCTAAAACGTGCAAGCTGCCCATACCTATGCACTTATGCTCCTCGTCCCATCAGAGATGCTGCTTTTGAACTGAACACTGATAACACACTGGAAGGTCTCCCTCCTCTTTAGTACGGAGGACACACCGTCCGTGATTTCTTAAAAGAATGTCAAATTTGGACTGGTCTGACCATAACATTGTCCTACTTTGAAACAATCCATTTTAAATGAGCCTTGGCCCAGGACATGATGGCGCTTCTGGACCATGTTCACATATGACTTCCTTTTTGCATGACAGAGCTTTAGTTGGCCTCAAGGCACAGCAGAATGTGTTTGCAGACAGTGGTTCTTGGAAGTATTCCTTGGTTTAGTAAAGTCACTGACACAATCAGCTGATGAGTGATGCAGTGTTGTCTGAAGGCCCCAAGACCACGGGGTCCAAAAAAAGGACTGGCCTTGTCCCTTACACAGAGATTTCTCCACTTTCTCTGAATCTTTTGACAATGTTATGCTCTGTAGAGGATGAGATTTGCAAACCTTTTGCAGTTTGACGTTGAGGAACATTGTTTTTAATTTTACTAATTGGAGAGCCTCTGCCCATCTTTACATCTGAGACACTCTGCTTCTCTAAGACATCCCTTTTATTGCTAGCCATGTTACAGACCTGGAATCAGTTAAACTTAATTAGTTGCTAGATGGTCTCCCAGCTGAATCTTTTTAAAATATCTTGCTTTTTTAGCCATTTCCTATTCCAACTATTTTAAGACATGTAGTAGGCATCAGATTTGAAATGAGCTCATTGTTTGCATAGAACTTGTTATGTTATCTATTTTCTATTGTGAATAAAATATTGGCTGAAAGTCTTTTAGTTTCCATTTTATTCAAATTTTTTCGTCCCAACATTTCCGGAATTTGGGTTGTAAATTAACACCAAAACCATTCAAATTTCAGACATTTTGCAAAAAGCTTTGCCATCGGTTATCATTTCAGCTCCTCAGACTTTACATGTGGCCAGTCCGTAGCCGAGGCAGGCCCACTCATTGGTCATCTCCATGAAGTCTGGCTGTGAGGCAAGACCACTCGCTGCAAGAAAAAATAAACAAAATAGTACAAATTAAAATGATGTTTAATATTGTTGTTAAACTGTTTAATGCCTGTCAGGTTATATAATAAAATAAGTCTGCCTGTGTTATGGACTGACCTGAGAGCAGATTGTAGAGGTTGCAGTAGTTCATGCCGTTGTCAAGAAGACTGGAGAACTCAACGGACTGAGACTGGGCCTAGAGACCAAAAAAAAAAAAAAAAAAACAACAATATTGTTTAAATAGTACTAAGGCATAAAAATGTAAAGGAAATGTTCAAAATGGTAAAATGTGATGACTTATATTAACTTACAGAGACTCTGCAGCCCCCGGTCAGAACAGTGGGCATGAACTTGAAGCTGAGAGTTTGAGCTGTGAGTCCGTCCACTGAGGTGTGGTTGGCCAAAATGACCAGAGGAGTCACTGACACCAACTGAGGACGACACAAGAAAATACAGAATCATAGATACAAACTATGTACTGTATTAGCCATGTTCATTCATCGCATTGTGGTTGTGGGGCCTGGAGCAGATCCTAATTACGTGGCATGAGTTCGAGAACCTTGAATAATTGCTAGTTAATTGACTCTAAATAGCCTATAATGAATGATTGTCTTGGGGCCGTTTTTTCTATTCAAACATCAAATGCATGTGTTGACTTAAAACCTCCATAAAAGATCAAGATGAGACAGTAAAAATGGTTTGAGCACAAGAAGCTAAAGTTTGATATGAGTACTGCAACATTACACTGGCATGTTTGTAAAGAAAGATTTTTAGGACAATCACTTATTGTTGGGCCTTTGATTATCGCCTTGTATCTATGTCATATGATAAAAGATGTGTGCATAAGTACTTACATTGTAATGACAATCTGCACATCCAACTTCAGGACTTAAAGCCACAATCTGCTGCTCCAGTGTGGTGCTGATCATTGAGCACGGCATCGCAAAAACCCTACAGAAATAATGATCCATTTAATATAAGAAGTAAAAAGACATAGTAACAAACTTATGAAAGGAGTACTGACCAGATGGACCTGCAGAAGGCGTGGTAGGGCACCGGTCCCGGGATGGGGACAGCACTCACTGAGCAGAGCAGAGCAGCCACAAGAGCAGCAGGCAGCAGCAGAGTCTTCATCATGTCTGTGGTTTGTAGTGAGTCCTCCTGAAGAGCAGCTCCCACTGTGATTGACTCATCCTCTACTCCACTATTTATATGGAAACATGGGGCTGCTCATAATTAGCCCTGAAATCAGTTAAGTCTCACCGAGGGACTGTGGGTCTTGTGGTTCCTGTCTGACTTCATGGTGTCATTATAAGCCACAAGACAATGGGAATATGCAACGTTAATATATAATGTTAATATCCTAGTATCTTAATATTTCTAATAACCTGTAGACAACTAACAAATGGGGGAGCAGGACCACCACCATTTCTACAACAGCTACTACTGGTACTACCACCATTGCTGCTACTATGTCTGTCATTGCACTTGGCATGTTCATTTTCTTCTAAAAATGTACTCAAGTAAAAGTATAGTCCATCTCTGCTAACTAACAATTAATTAGTTAAGATAATCACTCTAGAAATGAGCCATTTTAATATACGGATGTAGACTGTAACATATTTGACAGAAAATGGTTCATATAGTGAGTAAACCTAGAAAGATACTTTTTACTTGCTGCAACAAATGACCTATTTGCAATTAGGTTGGGCCTTATCTTGTGTTTTATTCTCCTATTGTCTTCATTACAATACCATGAAGTCAGACAGGAACCACAAGACCCACAGTCCCTCAATGAGACTTAACTGATTTCAGGGCTAATTATGAGCATCCCCATGTTTCCATATAAATAGTGGAGTGGAGGATGAGTCAGTGGCAGTCGGAGCTGCTCTTCAGGAGGACTCACTACAAACCACAGACATGATGAAGACTCTGCTGCTGCCTGCTGCTCTTGTGGCTGCTCTGCTCTGCTCAGTGAGCACTGTTCCCATCCCAGGACCGGTGCCCTACCACGCCTTCTGCAGGTCCATCTGGTGAGGACACTTTTGGTTGGTTAGCATCTGTCATTATATTTTAGTGGTAAAATTATTTCCTAAATTCTTGTTCTCTTCTCTAGGCTCTTTGCGACACCATGCTCAGTGATCAGCACCACACTGGAGCAGCAGATCCAGGCCCTCAGTCCTGCGGTCGGATGTGAAAACTGTCATTACAATGTAAGTAACTTATTTACATATTTAAAGTATAGCTTATGGATATAAGCCATAAATCAAAAGCTCAACAATAAGTGATTGTCCTAAATTCAAACATGCTAATGTAGTGTTGTAGTAGTCTTCTAACTTTAGTCTTCTTGTACTCAAACCATTTTACTGTCTCATCATAGGATTATAAATCAACATTTGTTAAAGCTAATGCGTTTAACACTTACTGTTTTAATAGAAAACATCCACACAGGCCATTTACAGACTGTCCTTCACTATTAGCTTTTTAGAGTCAATTAACCAATAAATATCCAAGATGTACCCCACCTCATGCCCAAAATAATTAGGATCTGCTGCAGGCCCCACAAGCACGGTGTGGTAGAAAATTATTAAATGAATGAATACACATGGCTAATATATAGTTTGTATCAATGATAAATATTGCTTTGGTTGCTTTTAGTTGTTTCTTGCACTAATTTGTATTTTCTTGTGTCGTCCTCAGTTGGTGTCAGTGACTCCTCTGGTCATTTTGGCCAACCACACCTCAGTGGATGGACTCACAGCTGAAACTCTCAGTTTCAAGTTCATGCCCACTGTTCTGACCGCGGGCTGCAGAGTCTCTGTAAGTTAATACAAGTCATTAAGTTTTACCATTTTTAACATTTCCTATACTATATACTGTATTTTTATGCATTATAGCAAACTACAGTATTTCAATAATATTTGTTTCTTTTTTGTTTTTTTGTGTCTAGGCCCAGTCTCAGTCCATTGAGTTCTCCAGTCTGCTCGACTACGACATGAACTACTGCAACCTCTACAATCTGCTCTCAGGTCAGTTCTTAACACAGAAGGATTTATTTTTATCATACAGTTCAGCCTGGCCTGCATTGAACAACAATATTTAAACACCATTTTAACTTTTTCTCTTTTCTGACTTTTTCTTGCAGCGAGTGGTCTTGCCTCACAGCCAGACTTCATGGAGATGACCAATGAGTGGGCCTGCCTCGGCTACGGACTGGCCACATGTAAAGTCTGAAGAGATCAAATGAAAAATAATGGCAAAGCTTTTTAAATACAATATGTAACTGTTTACATCAATAAACATTTTGTATCAGAAAATATAAATAAAAAGTTGTAAACTGAGAGATGCAGTCTTGGGTGTGTTTTCATTTTTATCACATCTTTACTTTGATATGTCATGACGTATCACCAGAGTACTCAAAATCAATAAAATATTACTCAAGTACATGTAAAAGTACTCAATAAGATTATTACTTAAGTCAAAGTAAAAGGCAAAATCTACTGTTACTACCACCACCACCACTACCACTACTACTACTACTACTACATCCTGGGTTTGAACTGGTTCTTTAAGTTGTGAGGCAGTACTACCCCCTTTGCTTGTAACAAAAATAGGACAAAAATATTTTTACTCGAGACTTGAGAAAATTTACTTAAGCAAGAGTTATTTTTTTCCCCAGAAATTTTGGGTACGTAAAAGTATATTTAAGAAAATTACCCACCATTCCTTGTCACTGTAAACGATATTACAGAGACCTTGTTGTGTCCAATCTAAAAGTACTTTGATTTCAATCCTGAATGTATGTGAACAAAAACAGCACAGTAAAATCCCACATTAACAAACTCATGTTTAATTCAGCCCAAGTTTACATTCTCTATAACATTGCTTGTCATAACATTAATTGTGATATATACTGTATTTCATTAAATAATATTTTGTATTACCTTAAAGCAATAACAGTCATTATATATAGCAATAACTGTTGGAACAAAAAGGACACACTCTGTCTCTGCACAATTGTAAAAAACTCTTAAATTGCATCTGAATAAGTGTGATCCTGCCTACACTATCCTGCAAAACTGTTACTGCCACTTTATTCTGCAAAGGGAACATGGAATATGGCAGCTTTGGAGGTTATTTGCCTTCATTTCAACCATCATAGTTTTAGCTGCTTTTAAATATTGTAAACAATGACAGTCAGTACATGTTTTAGTGACAAAAGTTGTGATGCATTGTAAGTATATTTAATATTATTTAATATTTTATTTATGTGAAGAGGACAATGCAGACTGACAGAGTAGCTGCCACCATCACCACAGCACACAACAGTAAGAGCACAAAGATGTGGTTGCGCTGGCACAGAGGTTTGGGTCCCGCCGGTGTCCCGGGACGCTCCTCATCCACAGACAGCAGGCCCACGGAGGCGCTGTCCGTGCTGCTCAGGGGCTCGGGGAACTGCGGCCCCTGAGGCTCCACCATCCAGCGCAGGACGTTCACCTTCGTCTCCATGTCCTCGATCATGTGGTCCATGTGGCTGATATCCTGCTCCAGGCTGCTGCGCTCCTGCCCCTCCAGACCAGCAGGGGGCGCCGTACTCTCAGCCTGGTGCAGGTCGGGTAAACTGAGTGCTCTGGCAGCCACCTCAGTCCCTCCTCCTGCAAGAGAACAGCTACTACTGTCAACCTAGGAAAAGCTTTTATACATGTTTTAGGCATCAGTCTAGTATTATTGTGGCATAGACCAATCAAGCATAACATTATGACCACCTGCCTTATTGTTGTCGTCGCTGTTTTATCACTATTTTTTTTTCCTTGGACCTTTGATGGATACTGACCACTGCAGACTGGAAACACCCCACAAGAGCTGTAGTTTTGGAGACACTGTGACCCACTCCTGTAGCCATCACAATTTGTCCCTTGTTAAGCTCGCTCAAATCCTTACGCTTGCCCATTTTTCCTCTTCTAACACGTCAACTTTGATGAGAAAATGTTTATTTGTTGGCATCTTGATCCTACTCACTAATAGAAGCCATGATAAAGAGAAACTCTGTGTTGTTCCCTTCACCTGTCAGTGGTCATAATGTTATGACTGATTGGTGTAAAAAGTAGGTGCCTGAAGTTTACAATGCCCAATGGGTCAATGCCTTTGACCCAGTAATTTAGTTAATGTCCCACTTTAAATGACTTAAATTCATTGTTTACATTAGAAATCTCTTTTTTTTAGTAGAGACTAAATTGCATTAAAGGCAGCCACCAAAACCATTTTTTTACCTTGTAGTCCAGTCTGCACCAGTGAAGACTTGTTGGCCAGCATGAACACATCACCCATGTTGAAGACCTTACACATGTCGATGTGCAAGAGCTCCAGGCTGGAGGAGAAGCCCACCCACAGCAGCTCGCTGTCCTTACGCTGGTCCTGGGGCAGGCTCTTGTCCCGGAGCTGTTTGGTCAAGTGTTGGCAAATGGACATGGCCAACTTCAGGGCCCTCTCTCGAGTTTGTCTCAACTCATCCCTCAGCTGTAAAGTGTCAGTGCTTCCGCCAACACAGGAGGCCAGGTGACGGTGACATGCCACCACCTGCAACAAATACAAGATGTACATGAGGATTTCCATATTGAAAAAGTACCAGTACAATTGGGAAAGGTTAAATGAGCAATTTTGGAGAGAAAATTTTACTTTTGCTCAAGTAAACTGTCTCCTAACGTCTTCTAATAAGTAAAAGTTCTGTATTTCTGGCCTCATTGTGAAGTGGATAGTTAAAGAAGTAGTATTTCTAGCACCAGCTACAGTAGCAGAAGTGTTAGCAGTAGTGGTGGTAGTAGTAGTAGTAGTAGTAGTAGTAGTGGTGGTGGTGGTGAAGCTAGTACTGAAGTGGCAGTAGAAGAAGTTGTAGTACCATAGCATACTCTACCATGTATAGAGTATGCATATAGTTCACACTCATGTTAATGTTCACTGCCAGCAAAAAAGCTGCTTAAAATAGAACAGAACTAGTTTTACAACATTAATCATATATATTATTTATAGAAATTTTCATACCCAGAAGGAATATGTGTGAGATAATAAGAAATGTTATGAATAATCTCATTATCTGCAATCTATTTCGGGATAAGCCATGACAACCTTGTGCAGCCGGAGCTTGTGGCCCAGTTGTAAGTCAGAGATAGAGAGACAGATAGGAAAGCCGACTCATTCACTGAACTGTACAATACACCAGAGACACTCTCTATGCTAATTATATGGCCATCCCAGATGTGTGTTACAAGATCATGTTCCCCTCACTGTTGTTTTCTGGTGAAATCTGTACTGTTACAAATGTTAGAGTAGCAAGACTGGTAGTAAAACGGCTGAGGGTGAATGTATGTCACTGAAATGGACTCAAAAGACTCAGTGGACCAAGAAAAGCTTTAGAGACAGAGTGCTTTTTTAGCCACAGGGGAAAGAAGTTCTCATGTCTGGTGTGCACAACTTTTAAAATGTAATTTGCTCACAGGAGTGCTTTATTTCTATTGCTATGCATATTGTAAAGTTGCATATATGGCACAAAGGTTTGCAGTGAACATACAGTTACAAGCCACTGTTGTTTACTATAATAAAAATGCTACAGAAATCCACTTCTTTTGTTAACTTTTTGTTTTTTCAGTGTGTAAATTTACATACAGTAGGCCTATAGGACAAGTCCTTATGTAGTATGTTTCATTTCTTTCCTTTTGGCTTTTCTCTTTTGGGGTTGCCACAGCAAAACATCTGTCTCCTAGTGCAGAGTAATTTTCATAATGATTTGGGATAGGTGCTCTTTCTAACGCAACACATTCCATTTATCCAGGCTTGGGACTGGCACAAAAAGGCTTGAGACCCCTTGTGGCTGGATTAGTCCTATGTGTTTCATTTGAAATACACTGTAACAAATATATCTCAATAATTATGGCAGACAGTTGAAAGCACTATTAAAAAGCTTACCTTTATCAAGGACTCCACCAGAGCCTTTGCATCAGCCAGAGATTTATCAGTGCTGACCGTGCATTCATCACCCACTTTATTATTTACAAGTGGCATGAGGAAGCGACTCTTAACCCAAAGCTGCTGTTTACTTCTTTGACTGCCTCTGCTTCTCCTTCTTTCCTTTCCCCACCAAACAATGCTTCATTCAGCAGGTGAGGGTCAGACAGTCAGTCCCCCAAGAAGACCCCCATGGTCCGGTCGTGGTACTCCAGTCCAAACTGCAAAACTCACAGGTGCTCGACAACATCCTTCGACGGAGACAAAGCAAGACGTGGCAAAGTCAAAAAGAAAAATGTAATAAAAGTGATGCAAGTTTGAAGTGAGGTGCTAATCCTGTGATTGACCCCTATGCACTGAGCCAGCCTAAGACGAGCAGCTAATCTCATTAACTATCGCTGGGTTCAGAGAGAAGAGAAGAGCAGCTGGCTGTGTGTACCACAACAGTCCTTTTAACGAAGTGAGCTAAGGCTGCGCTGCTTCACTCTACTCAACTGTAAAGGTCACTATGCCACAACCTGGTTGTTGCCATCTCAGGAAGAAAAGACGCGCCATTGGCAATAAATTTCAGAACTTAAGTGTAAAAAGCATTAATTAAAAAAAAAAGAAAAAAGTTGTGAATAGCAATGCACTTAACATTGTATGGAGCTTCTTTGTTGCATCTTAGTCTTTTGTAGCTTTTTGTTCCCTTAGGTCTTAAGATAATGGACGGCCTCATTTGTCCAGGGTGACGTGGTTCAACGTTTACCAAGCGTGAAATCCCTGGCGTGACTGCTATAGAGGTGTACATACCCATGCATAAAAGGAAAGAGAAGGGGCACTTTGCTGAAAAGAAACGCTGACATTATGAAATGATGGACCATTGATGATGTTAAAGGGGCTACATTATCCAAAATGGACTTTTCTGAGCTTTCTACCATGATATAATGTTGTTCCATCATCAAAAACATACCTGAAATTGTGTTTTCATTAATTCTTGCATGTTTAAGTAACCCTACGGTAACACTGTAGACTTTCTGAGGCCACTCCCATGAACCCCTGCTCACTCCAGGAAGCACTGACCAATAAACAAGCCCTCTACATCCAGTCTGCTCTCATTTATAAAAAATAAATAAATAAATAAATAAATAAAACAGGGTAAAGCTCTGTTTCCATTGATACCTCACAGGCATTTTTAATTTTGCTGTAAAATGACATCATACAAAAAAAGAGATTAATACTCAATAATTACTAAAAATGTATTACTGATTTGTTTATTACTGCTGAAATAATGCTTTAAATAATTGAATAGTACTAACCCTCGAGTAATAAGTGTGTTACGCTAAAGTGTTACCATACTTTGTACTTATAGCTATCATCTCTCTCAGCCCAGATGGGTGGACCGACATGACTCCGCCCACAGAGCACCCAGACCACTGCCAACACATGCACGCTGTGAAAAGTGAAACCCCACAGTTGTCAGTAGTGAGCAGAGAAATGGCGGAGGGCAAACTGCAGCTCGACTCCGAAGCCTTCTCTTGTCCCATTTGCTTGGAGTTACTGAATGATGCGGTGACTATTCCTTGTGGACACAGCTACTGCATGAGCTGTGTTCAAAACCACTGGGACAGAGAAGACGAGGACGAGGTCTACAGCTGTCCGCAGTGCAGGCAGAGCTTCGACCCTAGGCCTGTCTTGGTCAAAAACACCATGTTGGTTGCTTTGATGGAGCAGCTTAAGAAGAGTGGGCTCCAGACTCCGGTGGCTTGCTGCACTGCCAAGCTCACAGATGTTGCCTGTGATGTGTGCATTGGGAAGAGACTAAAAGCTGTGAAGTCTTGTGTGCAATGCGTGGCTTCTTACTGTGAGACGCATCTTCAGCCTCACTATCAATCCGACGCTTTGAGGAAACACCGGCTGATGACGCCCTCCGAGAGTCTCCAGGAAAACATCTGCTCTGAACACAACGAAGTGAAGAAGATGTTTTGCCGCACTGACCAGCAGCTCCTCTGTGTGGTCTGCAGCATGGACCAGCAACACAAGGGACATTGTGTAGTGACGGCTGGAGAGGAGAGAGCTGGGAGGCAGGCAGAGGTGGAGGACAGCCGGGATCACGTCGTGCTCAAGATACAGGGCAAAGAGACAGACCTGGAGAGGCTGCAACAGGAGGCGCAGGCCCTCAGGAGTTCGGCCGATGAAGCCATGAAGAGGACAGTGGAGAGCTTCACGGGGCTGATTCATCTGGTTCAGAAAGAAATGGATGAAGTGGAGCGACAGATAAAGACGCAGCAAGAAGCAGGAGAGGCTCAAGTTCAAAAACATTGGGACAAACTGCAGCGGGACGTCAACGAACTGAGGAGAACTAAGGCCGAACTGGATGAAATCGCTCTAACGCCGGACCACAATCTCTTTCTTCACAAATATGCAACGCTGTCCAAAGAGAGTACGACGTCTCCTGACTTGCCCAGAACTGAGAAACAACCCACACAGCTCTTTGACCAACTAACAATAACAGTGACCGCCCTAACAGAACAACTAAAGCTTACTCTAACGGAAGGCCTCGCCAAAATCTCACCAGCAAAACATGATCCACCACTACAACCGGACCCCACGACAAGAGAGGACTTCTTAAAATACGCCTGTCAAATCACACTGGACACATACACAGTGCACCCTCAAATCTTGCTGTCTCAAGGGGACAGAAGAGCAACACTTGTGGAGGAAGACCAGCAGTACCCGGACCATCCCGACAGGTTCACTTACTACTGGCAGGTTCTGAGCAGGGAGGGTCTGACGAGCCGCTGTTACTGGGAGGTGGAGTGGAGCGGTTCTACAGTCGAAATGACGCTGGCGTATAAGAGTATTAAGAGGAAAGGAGACTCTGATGAATGTGTGTTTGGGCTTAATGATAAATCTTGGGCTTTAAGTTGTGATAAAACAGGTTATTTACTGAGGTTTAACAAAGTCCAGTTAAAGGTTTCAGGTCCGGTTTCATCCAGAATAGGGGTTTACCTGGACCACAATGCAGGGTTGGTGTGTTTTTACAGTATTTCTGATAGTATGACCCTCCTTCACAGAGTCCAGACCAAATTTACTCAGCCGTTGCATGTTGGACTAAGGTTTTACTGGGGTCTCTTTTTCACCAAAGACACTGCACATTTTCTTACACTTAAATAACCGTTTCTAAGTAATGGGCAAAGTTAGCATTGTGTCGATATGTAGCAGTAAGTGTAGTGATGCTGTATCAATACTGCCTCCACTCGCCAGACTATAAAAGCCAAAGGTGGTGTAAACAAATGGAACCTCAGCAGGTTGTCCCTCAGTAAACATGCTGAGGGGTAGTTGTTGGTATTCTGCTTATATAACAGTCAGATTTAGTGTTAGGGTTAATCTAATCAGTATTGCATGGACGGTAAACAGTTTATTACAGCAATCCTGGATAAAGGTGATTAAAAACATGTTTCCTACCTGGCCCAAAGGCAAACAGGAAATGGAAACCAGGGACGGGCAGAGTGCTTAACAAGAGAGAGTGCACAAGTTGGATGCCCCTTTATAGCCTCCCGACTGGTGCCATTTGCTGGCAGACAGAGGTACTAACACCACTGACTGCCAAATAAAGCAGGATGTACTCGCAGGGTCTAATCTGATAACACTTCCAATAGTGGGAGTGCAGGGCTTTTTAAAACAAAATTTGTGGTGGCTCAGTCAGTAAAAATGCTTGCCCACTAACCTGAAGGTTGATGGTTCAAGCCCCACAACCGGCAATGCATACTGTCATTGTGCCATTTCACCCTCCTTGCCTATGTATGAATGTGTCAGTGTGACGGTGTTTGGTGGTAGTCAGAGGGGCACCATGTTTCTGTCAGTCTGCCCCAGGGCAGCTGTGGTTACAGAAGTAGCTCACCACCACCAAGAGTGACCGAATAGCACCAAATTGTAAAGCAGCTTTGAGTGTCTAGAAAAGCGCTATAAGACTAAAACATCAGTGTGTTTGAAGACTCATCAGGTAAACTGAATCACAACAAAAGGTTAAAAAGAAGTCATCTGAGGCCTATTGCTAAAAGATGGTTTAGTTTTAGTTCAGGGTAAGTTCAGGTTAACTTTGAGGAAATTCAGAGTTTGTCTCTCCAGAAATGGGTTTGGTTTAGAGCAATGTTAGTCGTCATGGTAACAGCAGGGTAGGCTCTGGTTTAGAGACTGAGAAACCAACATGGACATGAGGGCTAATCAGCTTCACCTGTGCCCCGCTGTGATAGCCCGCCCCCTTGCCTCTAGACTGAACCCCATTTCCTGAAATGAGCCAGTGTCTGCCTGATCAGTGCTGCAGCACAAAAATAGAACTATAACCTGCCAAAAATAGAAATGTTGGCACTGTTCTGTTTCACCATGATGCCTGAAAGACAACATTGCTTTTGCTATTAAAATCATTTGCAATCATTTGTGGCTCTCCTTGTTTCACACAAAGTATATAGCATAACTGTTGTTTTTATGAGTTAAATTTATTTTAAAAAGAATCACACGTAAAAACAACCAGATAAAACAATAAAATATTTTAGCATTTAAAACCAGAGTTATGTCTTGGGTGCTAACGTTTCACAGCTCTGGTGGTCTTCCTCAGTGTTCGGGCAGCCGCACTCGTCTTTCGTGGAGAAGATACAGCGTCCTTTATGTTTGCAAGGAGCCCACGCTTGGGCTTGGGCTGTACTGGGCTGGACTTCAGGGATTTCTTGTCAAGTTCTTCCTTTAGTGTCTCAAGTTCTTTGTCCTTTTCAATATTCTGCAACAGGACGTCCTCCAGAGATTTTGACTAAAGGGCCAAAAACATCAAAAGTGAATACCTTTGGTAGTTCAATTCATGATACATTATATTATAACATATTATATACTGGGGATTCAGTACAGAGTAAAAACTTTCATTTATTTTGATTTGCATATTGCTTAGAGTAAATGAAAACTAATGTAGGACATATTACAATAATAGTCACTTTTTTACTTTTGGGCTTACCACAGCAAACCATTTGTCCTTACTAAAAAGTCTTTATTTATCCAGGTTTGGGACTGGCAAAAACGTACACATCCTTATGACTTCATGTGACTGGATTTCACAATCAATTAAAATAAATGCTTGAAACATTTCACTCAATCCATAAAATATAACCACTACAATATTACACTTTTCACATGAAGATATAAAATTCTGACATGCAGCATAATACAGAAGTTAATCAGCTTTAATGTCTCATCACTCACCATATCCTCAGCTTTCCTCTTCAGGGTCTCTGCCTCCAGAGCCCTCTCCAAAAGGCTATTTGTGAGCTTCTGATGCCTTTCATTTAGCTCCTTTAGACTTCTCTCCAGAGACGAGATCAACTGGAAAGCAAACACTTTGTGAGTGCACAGCAAATAAGGAAAAACAGCAGTGCATCTTCAATTACCTGTTGTCTGCTCTCACACATCGTTTCTAATGCAGACTTTTCTTTGTAAAGTCTTTTGCATCGTTCTTCTGTTAAAATAAAATGGCAGACAACATGCAGATAGTGATTAGAAGTCCCTTGAAATGTTGAAATTAGCACTTAAGCTATTGTTTTAATCACAGTGAAAGATTTTAAAATACAGGTGGCATAAAAGATGTTAAAATAAATAACTGAATAAAATGATCAGGTATAAACTTGTGTCCCTCAGTCAGACCACATGAGAGCCACTGGTGTGTGGGACAGAGATGCTAAGCCCAGGAGACAGTAGACATGTGCTGTACCTGCTGCCTCTGTCTCTTTCGATGAATGGGTCTGAGTGGACTGGTCTGACATTTGAACTGAACGCCCTCTGCCTTCAACACTTTCCAACTCAGGACAACATATGCTTCAGCTCCTACAGAGACAAAGGCAGTCAAACAAAAAATCCAAACCTACACTGATAAGGCATATCATTATGGCCACTGACGGGTGAAGTAAAAACCAAAACAAAACAAAACAAAAAAAACAGATTATCTCTTTACCATGGCGTATGTTAGTGAGAGGAATACATTAGGCTGCAAGTGAGCATTTTGTCTTCAAAGTTGATGTGTTTGAAGCAGGAAAAAATGGGCAAGCGTAAGGATTTGAGCAAATTTAACAATGCTTGTGATAACTACACAACATCTCCAAATGCTCTTGTGAAGTGTTCTCAGTCTGCAATGGTCAGTATCTTTCAAAAGTGGTCCAAGGAAGGAACAGTGGTGACCCAGCGACAGGTGATGCATGTGCGGTGCAAAAGCCGGCCCGAGTGTGGTCCAATCCAAAAGACAAGCTACTATTGTTGTAGTGCTCGAGACCAGCTGGTCTTGTCACTGCGCCTGGTCTCACCCTGCTCTCAGCTCAGTTTGGACTGCTCTTGGTCTCAGTTAGTATGGTTCTGACTATAACACCACAAGCTACTGTAGCTCAAATTGCTGACATTAATGCTGGTTCTAATAGAAAGTTTGTAAAACATGGGGCTGCATATTAGGCAGGTGGTCATAATGTTATGCCTGATTTGTGTATGTTAAGTTTCATAACAGTATTTGTAAATTAAGTATCTTTCCAATGCTATGAAGATCTGTAGGAGTAAGAGTTTAAGTGATACTCTAACCATATTACATTTAACTTGCAACTTACCAGAGCAGACAAACTGAGCACTACCTGGGAGAAAATGCTTTTTGGACCAGGAAAAGGTGACACTTTGTGAGACTAAACATACCTCTACTTTCTCTTGTTCAGCTGTGAATTCATCTAGAGGAACATAATTATCTTCCAGGTTTCTCATCGCACTCTGATAGGCGTGCTCCTTGATGGCTTCCTTGTACATCTCAAAGGTGTTCTCCAGTTTCTCCTGGTAGCTTTCTTTGAGTTCCTCCATCTCTCGGCTCAGAACAAACAAAAAAACATGCCGTACTTTTAGATGGCCATATATTTCAAGATAATATATTTCTCCAGTACCTATGTAAAATCCATAGCAAGTCCGAAATTATACCTGCGTAGTTCTTCGCTCTCCATAATCTGCTGCATCATGGCGTCTCCCATTTCTTTGCGAATTTCCATTTCCTGAACCAGGTTCTTTCGACGTTCAGCCAGTAGTTTGCTCCTCAGATTTTCGATCATGTTAACAAGCTCCTAGCACAATAATAAAAATGTAAGCATTTTTTTCACCTCAGTTAGAAAGCTATGATGAAACCTATAATGATTAATACAGCTATCAATAATAATGAGCAATTGTAATACATTTTGTGGCATCAGAGACATATCAGCATCTTCCTCCTCATCCAGCAGCTCGTCCTCAGACAGGTAACCCTCCATTGATGGGCTGTCGATTATCGAGGGACGCACCAGTGGCTTCCCATCTCGGCCAAACAAACATGGAGATAAAGCATGGACTGACTTCTCCGGGATCACCTGCACCACCTGCACACAGGGCAAGTAAATAAACATTTGGTTAAGATATGCGTGTTGGTATAATTTTACTGGTATAATCCAGTATTTCTTAAACTACTGGTACTGATTTTGTGTCCTGATTTTAAGCCCCGATACTAAATCCTAATCTAGTTGTGCTGACTGCTTTTTGTTCAGTCCTTATTTGGTCATGTGTTTTTTTTAGGTGAATCACTATTTTATCCTTTGTTTAATCCCAATTCAGTGCCATTTTATTCCCAATTCAATGCAATTTTAATCCTGATTCAATGCCATTTTAATACAATTTAATTCCAGATTTAATCCCATTTTAATTCATTTGGATCTATTTTTTTCCCCATTTTAGTCCTGCTTTTGGTATATTGGAAGTGTAGACTGCTAGTCTTGGATTAATCCACAGTTTAGTCCAGGTTCTAGTCCACAATTGAGTCCTTTGAGGTTGAAAATGACCACCTGCCTGTTTGGCCACAGCAGAGAACTTCATGACGTGGAGGGTCTCGTCGTAGGTAGAGGCACACTGGTTGATGTTGACGATCATTGAAGCTTTTCCTTTGCCGCAGAAAAAAGACTGGAAGAGCTTTGTGAGCTTGCTCTCTCTGAAGGGTATGTAGCTTTTTGATCTGACAAAAGGTAACATTTAAAATGTAAAAGACAATGCTAATGGGTACGAGGTGGAATAACTACTCAAAATCTTAGGTAAAAATACTGTTACTTCAAACTAATAGTACCCAAGAGGAAGTGAAAGTAGTCATCAAAAAGGTTATACAAAAAGATTTTTCATACTACTAGGCCTATTAGTACATATGTTTTTACTATTCCTACTACTACCATTACAATTCCTACATTTTCTTTAAAAAAAAAAAGGCTACTTCATTGCTTAAGTTACTGACCTGGCTACTAATTTATTGCAACTGCAGTGTAATTTTCTAACTAAAATTAGACCAAGAAACAAGTAGGAGATGAAGGTTTCTAGTATTTCGTACCTGTCGCTCTGATTGTTGCGCAGAGCCGTGATGCACTTTCCCAGGATGAGCAGGGAGTTGTTGATGTTCGCAGCCTCTCTGAGTCTCTCTCCAAAGGTCTTTGTCTTGTTACACCTTTCAGATCCAGCCAGGTCACACAGAGAAAACCTGGAGAACACAACAGAGTTTACAACCTCAATATCCTGCAGTGTGGACAATAGCACTGTTGGCTTGCAGAAAACACAGTCAAGGGTCATAAAATCATTAGGACAACAATAGGCCTTTAACAATATAGTTACTCAGGGACTTTTTAAATGATTTAATTTAATGCAAAAAGTCAATCCACCATTAGTCAAATACAGATATATTTTCTGACAAGTTTCTTGCTGTGGCTGTTTGTCAACCTAACTTCTGATTACACTTATTGTATTAAAGATAACATTAAGAATAAAAATGTCAAATTAACATATACTTTGTTTTACATATTACCTACAGCAGTGATTTCAAACTTAGGGGTTACCAAAGCTTCACAGTGGGTCACAGGGTCCTCTTTATAAAAAAAAAAAAAAAGTACATACTCATGTTATTGGTGCTGAAAGACGACAACTGCCTGCCCTATGTTTAGGTTCATTGAACACTAAAAACTGTAAAGTAATGCACATTCAAATTCATATATAGTTTTAGTTTTCCTCAGTGAGTGCATCTCAGAGACGAGAGGTGGGGTTTGCTGACATATCCACTTGTGAAAAAGGTTGGGGAAATACTGACCTACAATTAAAAAAAAAAAAAAAAGGCTGTACTAAGAATATATAATGATAATGAAGAAAACCCATCTGCCTCCTAGCTTGCAGAGATTTGCACTTTGATTTGACATAGGTTTTATGGTGGATACCTTTCCATTTATCCAGGATTGGGACCGGCAAAAAGTACACTGGCTTGTCACCCCCTGTGGCTGGATTAGATGGAAAGTTAATACCTATCCATAAAATTAGTACTTTTTAGACCTTGGGGAATAGGCTGTTTATAAAGATGTATGTGAATTATTTAATAAATGATGATTTAATTTATCAAAACACTGATGTAATGAGATACTTACTCTGAAATGCCCTTTACAGCATCACCATCGATCTTCAGCAGCTTCATTGTAAATATGCTGTGGCTGTATTTTAATGAAAGTGTATTAGTTACAGAAAATGTGGTGGGTTAAATAAAGTGACCATTGTTATTAACTTGCCTTCTACTTGAGGACTGGTTCATTTTTGTAGCAGCTGCACTTCGATTCTTGTTCCCATATTGCAGAATCTTGTTGGCTTCACTCGAGTTCATGATATTGATCCACCTCAGATCTGAAAAAAACAAATGCACAGTTCAGCCCAAAATGAATTATACCCTAGTCCTGGACAACAACCCAAAACCTTAAGGACCAATGATGCATAAACCACTGTTCCTCCCACCTTTAACATAGGCGTTTCCTGCTCCATCATCACAGACTCTTAAAACCGCTCGTTTCTTAGACTTGGAGCACAGAGAAGGTTGGAGCAAATCATACACGCACTCATTGTAGATTTCAAAGAAGGCGACCCACAAGGCAAACTGCCCACTGTCTGCTTTCACTGGGCTGTCAGCAAACACTATGAATAGAAAAAAAAAAAAAGTCATAGTAATACATTAATCTGAACAAGTCAGTGTTTGACCTACCAGTTTCTGTGAACGATGAACAAGATGAGCGACTTGAACGAGAGCGCGATAAGGCTTCTACACTGGTGCTGCTTCTCAAAGACTCGCTCTCCTTAAACAAGCAAAATAATGCATTATTAAATATCATGGACAAAAAATAACTAACATGTTACCAAATTCTGCTTCAAAAAGAAAAGTCTAAACTAGGACTAAACCATGACTATACAAAGACTAAACCAGGACTAAAGTGTGCCTAAACCAAGTGGTCTACCCTTCAGTTTTAATCCCTAACCAGAGCAGGAGTACAACATGAATATATCTGGTTCTACATTAAACTACATCAGAACTGCTAAAGACTCCCGAGGACTACCAGAAGAAGCCTGCGTACCACCAGTGGTACCCATAGCACAGTTTGAGGACCACTGCCCTCACAGATACTAGAACAGCATTACATTTAGGTCTACATGCAGCTTATGTACAGCATTTGTTACTTAAATGAGCAATAAGTTCATTAATTTCATCTTCTGCTTGTTCCTGTGAGAGGTCGTGGGTGGCTTTTCTCCGATCCCAGCAACTATGGGCCTTAGGTGGGGTACACCCTGGACAGTGACCAGTTAGTTGCAGGGCTGACAGAGACAACCATTCAAGTTCACATTAATTTACAACAGGCAATTTAGATTCACTGGTTCACCTAACACATGCATGTCATTGGACAGTGGGAGGAAGCCAGAGAGAACCCACAGTAACCCACAGTGGACATGTAGGGACAATGAGTTGGCCAGCATGAAGACTGAAACAACGGCCTGTTTCTAAGAAACAGGAGCACTAACATCGCCACTGTGCCCCCCCTGCAGCCAAGAAAATATTAAATTGTGATCACCTCTTTATATGAAGCAAAAACAGCAGCCTTAGTGCTCTTCTCCTGCTTGACTTGCTCTGCAGTAAGAAACTGGGCATCATTTCTGAGGTATGGCTTCACATCCATAGCTTCATACTGGTGGCCCCCGACATGTTGGAAGGTGGCGTCCAGCACACGAGGAAGGATACCAGGATCCTTTGGAGATCCTAAAACAATTCACAACATAGCAATTTAACAATGTGTCATAAAAGAAAAATACATTTACATTACTGTACACTTGCCTTGAATTGTGTAGGTTTTCCCAGCATTTGTGACTCCATAGCTAAATATGAGAACGTTGTTCCCATTCAAGAAATCTGACATCTGACATTGGACAGTTTGCTCAAACAGCTTGGCCTGGGTTGTGTCTGATCCAAATATCTAAAAACCAAAATATCATCAACAATAATAATGTTTGCAATAAATAAATTGCCTTTTTTCCCCCCACAACACTGACTTGTGTGAAGGAGAACTTGTGGATTGACAGGCCAATGCCCTTCTCGCTGCTTTTCATGGTGGCAGAGCCCTTTGGTGCATTCAGGGTGACTGTCTGGTCATTTTCAATCACAACGCACTCCTGAAAAGTGTATAAGAAACTGGTTTTAAATCAGTGAAAAATCTCCATTTCCTCTGGAGTTGCAACACCAAATCAATCAGTTGGTTATTAATTTGATGTAGGTTTCAGGCCGGATGTCCTGATGCAACCCACTGCATGCTTGGGACCGGCACAGAGAGTACACTGCCTTTTGACTCCCTGTGTTTGCATTTATTTGGAAACAGGAATATACTATGAAAATAGCATGTCTCTACCTGATCTTCATTGTTGATGAGCTCCTCTTTAGAAAAAGGCCTGACTCGGAGGTAGACACTCATAGTGTGTGGCTCGGAGTCACATGGTTCTTGAACCTATAACATATTATCGAACAATGATATGCCCAGAAGTTATTTTTTAATAGGGACTGTCAAGTTTACGAACTCATCCAACAAGTCAACAAAAACACTAGTTAGCATAGTCACCATACTGAAAACTTAAACTGGTCCAGAGAGATAGCATCCAGTGACTTTAGCTCTACGTAGAAGGCGCTTCAGGCTATGAATGAGTTAAATATGTATGTATTTAGATTGTTTAGATTGTTTTGAAGTTTTACCTCGGCCAATGTTGTGGTGGCTTGCCCAAGAGTCAGGTCCATGTCCATAGGCTGGTTTATGGTTTCATCACTGGTTAAACTGATACCAGAACTCATCTTGCAGGATTTTTTTTTAAGTTTTAAAAATAATAAAAAAATGTAATTCAGTCCCTTATTGTTCAATTAGTAATATCCCGTCCTTCCTGAGAGCTCCAGCTGGCCTGAAGTTGGACTGAAAAATGAGGAGCAGGTAGTGATTAGTTTAAATTGAAAGCAGGTGTTTACTGAGCACATGGTTTAGGGAAATCCAGTCAAAAACAAAAACATATATTATTTCTCAAAAATCACCTTTAAAAAAAAAAAAAAAAAATCAAACAAACTAAACAAAAACAATTATATCTTAGAACTGAGCAACTCTAGAGGAACCCTCCTTTAGGGTTATAATTTAGTTGCAAAGTGTTTTTTTTTTTTTTTAAATTGTAGCTTCTCTTATCATAAAGCAAAAATGCATATGTACTGGTTTACACACTATTTTCACAATGATCTTACATAACCTCCACAACTATTTCAAAGCCTTTCACCAAATGTCCAGGAGTAAAAACACATTATTGGTGATCAAAATATTTTAAAATATTTATGTTAGCAATTCAAATAGAGCTGCACAATAAATTATCCTGATATCAGCAAAAGCAATAGCCGTATTGCAAGAAACTTAATCGATCAATGTTATGGACCTCTGTCTGACAGAGATACACAAGGTCAGAATAATTTTCCTTTCAGAGCCTTCAATGAAAATGCGTTGTGGCCAGATAAAAATATTTTATAAGTGCAGATTCAGTCGAGATTTCCTTAATTTAGTCCTCATGTAGCCTTGTTTTAGTCCCAGTTTTGTGTTCAAGATCTCATAGAAATAGGTATGACTAAATTGAAAGGACTTCAATTTCTGCTTTTATTTAATTTAACTTGTCAAAAGAGGATATCAGAATATTGCTAATGATATTACAGCATTCAATACTGCATGTTTTTCTCACATCATGCAGCCCTAATTTTAATAAGTTGTCTTTTTAAATTAAACAATTGGAATAATGTTAAATAAAGGTCTCTCGGGTTCTATAAATGTTCAACTTATTAAAAACTATTAGACACTAAACATTACAAATGACCATTTTAGGGGATGAATCTTAGTAGTAACATGTCTTACATGAAGCTCTTCAAATTTCCATAACTTTAGGCCGAGGCTCTGGTTTTACATTTGACTCCGAATTTCTCTTAACACTGGCTAATTTAAATGGTTCAATTCATTTTTGCAGTCTAGCGGTTACACTGTCATGTACCTACAGCTCCTTATGCATCTCAGGTAACTGTTCTGGTCATACAAATAGATATTCTTGGATAGCTGCAAATGTTGAGGCCACTGCAATTCACTGACAATTGATTCTTTTGAGTTAATTTACTACTCGAGTATCCAGTTTCTACCTAGGCACTTCATAATTGATTCACTCCAAACTCATGTTGTTTTCTTTTCTTTCTTTTATTGAAAACAATTGCATTGTTTATGCATCAGCAATGGTCACTTCAACCTCTACACCAGGCTCGATGCTGATGGAGGTGATCTGCTTGACGATCTCAGATGGACTGTGCAGATCAATGAGACGCTTGTGGATCCTCATCTGGAAACGATCCCAGGTTTTGGATCCCTCACCGCAGGGGGTCTTCCTGGTGGTGATGCGGAGGGTCTAGAGAGAGAAGTTATTTTAATAGTCACAAAAAAACAAGGGAAGTAGTAGCTGACTAACACTACAAAACTTGTAGTTTCCAAAATCAGAAGACCTTTAATTTAACGTTAAGGATTAGATTTTGATGACATCAAATTTATTACAACCCGACATAAATGAGGACCAGGCAGAAAACATAATCCTAAATTTCATACAATACATCTAAATAACTGAAATACAATGTCAGCGTACCTTAGTTGGCATACGGACTGGTCCCTTCACCTTCAGGTTCTTCTCCTTAGCTCCACGGATCAGGTCAGCGCAGACTAGTAAGAAAATAATACATTTTAACAACCCCAAATAACCAAAAGACGTCAAACTACCATTATAAACTGTGACTCAGAATAGCGTATACAATCAACATGGTTAATATCTGTCTAAAATTGTATCCTCATAGCACAGACATTATTATTGTATTACACTAGAATTAAAAGCACTGACTCACCCTTCTCCAGGGACTTGACATTACGGCTGGTCAAGGTGATACGGATGCGGTGAATGGCGACCTCAGCCTCCACAGGTGCCTTACCAGTGTCTTTGAAAGCCTGAAAAACAAAACAATGTAATGGTATGATGAGGAAACATCATTTAATATTTGTGTAAGCTGAATTATTTATGCTTTAACTGGATTTCCTTCAGGATCATTAGAGTAACCATCAAATCTAATCTTGTTTGTGCACGGAGTTTGTGATGGCACAAAGATACACACGTGGCCTAACATCTTTAAAAAAGATGTTATGGGTTAAGATATCACGTTTCATCTGTGAAAGGTGTTGGTAATTTCACTTAATCTACACACGTCATAATATTACAAAAGTCAGCCAATGGCAAATACTGTAATAGTAAAAACGTTTTAAGCTTGAAACTTCATGCTTGCCATAACTTTGCATATTAAACATGCGAAATTAAGCAACTCATCTTTAAAGCATTCCTTCAATCGTGTCTTTAAGAAATGTGAGAATATTTTAGGTTGTGTGGGTAAGGCTCCCCAAGTTACATGGGCTATGCTACATTAGCTAGCTAACAGATTAGGACATATATTTACTCCGTTTTTATGTTCTCTATGATCATACTGTAAAAATAACACATCCAGGAGACCGTATCGCAGCTTTATTAATAAGAGACGTACCATTGCGATTATTCCTGACCGACTTATTCGGAGATAATTCAAGCGAACAGCGGTGAGCCAGGAACGGGCGCCACCAACGTGGTTTAGCTTCAAAAAAGGGACGAGAAGGCGCTTGCTTCCTCAATATGTACCACACATCCGGGAACCTGGAGGTTTCTTCTTCTACGGTTCTAGTTGCACTTAACAATGATCGATAGTGTCACCTGGTGGCTATTAAGAGCTGAAAGTTTTATTTTTTTAATGACATTAGAGGGCGCTAAAGACCAACATTGTAAAGGTTGTAGCTCGTAGGAAAGTTTTTGTTTTTGTTTTTTTTTAATTAAAGAAAACAAATACACATTGCCAACAACCATAGATTTCCAAAATCATATTGATTGCAGGATGCTATAAAAAAAAAGAGAGAGAGAGAGAGAGGGTTACTAACATTGTAATTAAAATAAAGAAGATGAAAACAACAAATAGTAATATAATAAAGGAAAAAAACTACACTTAATAAAATAGATAAGAAAATAAATTAAATAGAATATAAACAGCTGAACATAAAGCATATATTAACTCCACCAATTCTAAATTTTTTACACACTCGCATATAGTTTTCAGGGCTTTCATGTTGTTCTTTGGGGGTTAAATAGTCAATGTCCAGTCCAGACTGTCTTTTATTTTACCTTTATTGTGAAAAATTTAGGCGGAAGTGGATTCTCTGGTTGTTTGGAGTTTCAGATTCCAAAACAAGTAACGGGACCGGGGCGCAGCTGTACTGTCCCAGGGAGATATGTAGAAACTTTTGCGCATAAAAGTGAGATTTCCTTTTAGTTTTATCTACTTGGTTGCATTAATGACAGAAAACGAACTTATTTACTGAAAAATCTAAGTGTTTTGCGGTGCGTCATGATTTCCAAAAGCGGGCCGACTGACAGTGGGAAAAGTTTGGGCACATTAAGTTAAGAAAAGAAACAGATGGTTCAAAAAAGCTGATGAGGAGATGAATGTCGGCGTTTGCGCTAATTCACTTTTACTTTTCCGCGCTTGTGACGAGGGAGATTATGAGACGGCTCGGAGTATCCTGGAGCCCGGAGCCCCCAGGGAGTCCGGGCGGCAGAGCAGGCTGCGGTCCGAGGCGGGCTCAGGCTCGGACTGCGGCGGCGGCGGCCCCGGCGGCTCCGCGGACATGTTGTCCCTGGTGCCCGTGGACTGCACGGACGCCGAGGGGAACACCGCCCTGCAGCTGGCCTCCGCCAGCGGACACGAGAGTCTGGTGCGGTTTCTGCTGAGGAAGGGCGCCTCCGTGGACAGCCGCAACAACTACGGCTGGACCCCGCTCATGCAGGCGGCGAGGTGAGGCTCCACAGGCTGCTGCTGTACCCATCATGCCAAGGGCCAGTTAAAAGTGAATTATTATTATTATTGCTTTGTGTTTACTATTAGTTAAAATGAGGACCACTGGGACATGGTTTGTCGATAACTGGGACGTTTTAGTGTTTTTTCAGATATATCTTGGGACATGGGACAAGGAGCCTAAAACTGGGACTGTCCCAGGTAAATAGGGATGCCTGGTTACCCTACATAAACGTCTTGGGCTACTCATTTTGCTTCAGTAACGCGCTTGTCACAAAGTCTGGTCTCATATCACATTGTGCTGGTTGCTCATCATGCATTTACAGGTTATCTGTGTAAATAAATTACATTTTAAGGGGTAAAAATTACAATATAATGTTTAATTGTAACAGATTTGCCTTGCTGTGATAATTTCTATGTATTTCTTATATTTCAGGCTTGTGGTGGGAAATCTTGCATCCATCATCTCTCACTTTCTGTCTCTCTCTTCTCTCTTTCAGGTTTGGCCACTTATCTGTTGCTCATATGCTTTTGGAAAATGGAGCAGAAATAAATGGACGCAACAGGCTCGGGGCCAGTGTCTTGGCTATGGCGGCCCGTGGGGGACACATCCATGTGGTAAAACTCCTTTTGGAAAGTGGAGCTTATGTCGATGATTATGACCATCTTGCTGTTGCTGCTGATGTTGTCTCCAATGGCAATAACAACAACAGGTGAAGAATAATAAAGTTATAAAAACTTAATATCTTGATAACAATATGAATAGTGATACCTGGGTAGCCTTAATAGGTTTAAGGCTTTATTAACCATACTCAATGTAAGAGTTTAATAACAAATTAGTTTATAATGAGATACAAGCCTCCAGTCAAAACAGGGAACAAAATCAAAACTCAAGACTAAACTATTTCTAATTTTCTGTTTTCTTTTAGTTCGACGGGATTTGGAGGTATTGAAGGCTGTGGAGGTGGTGGTGTAAGAGAGTTTATGGACATCACTCCTTTGATGGTGGCATCACAACACGGTCATGAGGCTGCTGTTCGTCTGCTGCTCGAATGGGGCTCTGATGTCAACTTTTCTCAGAAGACCACGGGCTGGGGCCCCCTGATGGTGGCTACCCTCAGTGGAAAGGTAAGGTCTGTTAGGCACACTGATGTACACCGACATCATTAAAGCTCAGGTCATTTGAGCAGATAATATATTTGTGACTATTGTTCGTGTCAGTGTATAAGGTAAACCAAACTAAACCACACATCTGATTGGTAGCAAGGGCTGAATGTGCAAATCTCCACAAAAATAACGTCCACAAAAATATATTCAAGCCATCATTATACAAAGTGACCAAGGTCCTAAAAGCTCCACAGAACACACTTTTTACACATTTGTTTGCGAGATTTGTACAGCTCCTAAAATTTCAAATTTACTACTATAGAGTTATGAATTTAAAAAAAATGGTTTAAGTTATTTAAAGTACCACATTATCACTTCTATTCATCCAAGCCAAGCCATTTTTATTTATTTAGTACCTTTCAAACAACAGAACATTGCACCAAAGCACTTTACAAGATTTAGAGTCATATAACATAAAAGATATGAATAAAAGACAACATCCAAACATGCAGTGTACGTAAAATAAGCTCATACATTTTGACTGTGGTTAATGTGTTTATGTTGAAAATGGCAATTAGGGCTTTATACATGGATTCTACATGAAACACTTGAGTATTGGGCTTTATGTGTATGTCTGGAAACATCTGAAAAGATAATAGTATTTCCCCAAACTGGATGAAACGCTGTCTGCCAAATTATTTGTGTGTGCTCTGCAGGTGGCTGTGGCTCAGCAGCTGGTGGAGCGTGGAGCTGACCCAGACCGAGTCAATGTCCTCTCCAAAACGGCATTTGAGCTGGCCATGCAGCTAAAGCAGAGAGACATCAAGTCTTATCTGGACTCCATTACTACTGTTCGGCCTCAGACAGGTTGGTGTCTTAGCCTGAATTATGAGGTTTGCAAGTAACGCTTACTTTAGAAAAAACAAACAGCTACTTACCTGTTGTGAGGAATATGTCACTTATTGATGCATAATACATTCTTTACATTGTTCAGGCAACTAGTCTAAAGACAAATACATACACAAAAACATTATGTAGAATGCTTGTATGATTGATAAAAAGGTATTGGTGATAAGGCTTTCACTAGTCTAGTCAAAAGGTCTGAGTCACAGTCTAAATGGCAGTGAAGTTAGCCTTTATTTCTTTGTGCTTAGTAAATGTTGAAGACTTTGGTGTACACAACCCCCCGCTCTGAGGCTGACTTTGTGCTATGTGGTAACTGGCCAAGTCATGTTTTTTTTTTAAGCCTATCACTTCTCTCCTCCTCTCTGTTTCTTCTCAGACGATGAAAGAAGAAGACCAGATGTGTTCAGTGCCCTCAAGCTGGGTAAGTTCAAGTTTAAAATGTAGATAAACAAATTAATTATCATTTAGATATGTCCAGTCGTCTTTTATTGGGTTTGTACAATATATTTTTGCAGGTAATTCCCAGCTTGTAAAGGAAATACTGGAGGAAGATCCCACACAGGTGAATTCATCCAATCAGGAAGGAGCATCACCTCTGATGATCGCTGCCGTAAGCGGACAGTTAGAAGTCGTGCAATTGATGGTGGAGAAGAAAGCTGACATTGACAAGCAAGATGGACTACATGGGTGGACGGCTTTAATGCAAGCAACATATCATGGGTAGGTGTGAGTTCCTTAGCCTTTAAGTTAGTTGTAGTGATAACAATGCTAGGTTTCTGAACTGAAGTCCTTTGTTTTGCAGCAATAAAGACATTGTCAAGTACCTGTTGAGTCAAGGAGCAGACGTCAACCTTCGAGCCAAGAATGGATACACAGCCTTTGATTTGGTTATGCTCCTCAATGACCCAGGTACGTTTATGTCACTGCCAAAACTTTGACAATTTTAACCAAAAGAATTAGCATGTGATGTAATAAAGCTGTGACTGATTTTTCTGCAGACACTGAATTGGTCCGGCTGTTAGCGTCAGTGTGTATGCAGGTCGATAAAGATAAAGCAAAACACAGGGGCAAAGGCTTGACGGCTCGCTCAAAAAGCAGACAGTCTCTCAACCACGTCCCTGTGCCACCTGACGACAAAGGAGGACTTAAGGTAAATGGAGGGCTTGTTTTAAACTTTGGCTGAAGCATAATAGAAAAACGCGTGCTCTTCTGGATGCAACCCTTTCCAGTTATCCAGGCATGGGACTGGCACAAAGAGTACACTGGCTTGTCATCACCCATTGAACAATATATCATGCCCTACTTTAAACATTAAAGTGGTACTGCTAAAAGTATATTATTATAGTATAAATTGGTGCTATAATTGTCAATTGCTGAAGTATAACTAGTTTTAAACTTTTGACAACAGTCCTGGTGGAATAGGATGTCCAACCGTTTCCGGAGGCTGAAGCTGACTCACACTTTGAGACATGGCCTCTCTTCCAATCGCCTCTCTCCGTTTCCCGACGATGTTATAAATTCCCTAGACTCAACAATGAAGGCCAATCGTAATCCCGCGACGGACTCCAACGGGACTCTGGCTCCAAGCCCAAATGTGGGAGGGAATGACAGCAACACTGCCTGGGCTGTTAAGACAAAAGATGCCGGTGAGTGACAATTGCAATAAATAACATCAACAATACTGTACTGTTTGCTTTTAAATAAAAATGACATGACTATTTTTTTATCCAGGTCTATGCAGAGAAAAGGAGGACCCTTTAATAACCACAATGGTAGGACCTTAAATTCATTGTAATAGTAATTTCAACCAGGAGAGACTTAAAACAAACACAGACAAGGTTTGTTTGTGGCCACCAACGGCTGCCTGGGCCAATATGACAGTGTTTGGCCCATTATTTTTTACTTAATCTGACATAAACTTAACTTAAAGTAGGATTTGTGATGATTTAGTGATTAATTAAACCTCGGCATAAACTATGGACTATAACTGCCTGGGTTGGCCACTTTTCTGTAACTCCTGCCTAGCAGAACAGACATTCAGAAACCATTTAGCCTTTAGCTCGCATGCATAATATAACGTTATATGCTAAGTGCTATAAAACTTAAAAAAGTGGATACACTCAATAATTTCTAACCAGGCTCTGACATTACACACATGTGGTTGAGTGGTTCACAGCTGCCAAAACAGTCTTGATTATTCATAATTTGCGATATTTGATGGCTAATGCTAATTGCTATAGGAAGAAATACAGTAAACAGGCTACAAAATTCTGAAAAGTTCACGGACTAGCTTGGCATTGACGTGACGTTAGCTTTAGCAGCCTACGAGGCATCTATGTATATAATGTCTATGGTGTAGACACTTTTTTTCCTTTTGATATTATGGATACAGCGTCATAACAAGGCACGCAACAAATAGAATTGATTAGAAGAGAATCTTTATAGCTATTGTACAAATTCAATTCTAGACCAGACTCAAGATTATAATTTTTTGTTTATGTTCTATAATCTGATGATTATTTTTATATCTTTGTCACAGCTCAGAAGTGGTGCTCCCTTGACGCGTCTTCCCAACGACAAGCTGAAAGCAGTGATCCCTCCGTTTTTGCCTCCATCAAACTTTGAAGCGTGGAACTCGGACCGATCCCGACTTCTCAGAGAGGGCAAGAGTGAAGCGCCCCGTCTGCCTATGCCCCCTCAGAGGAAGCTCAACAGCAGCGGGAACTCAGACATTGTGAGTGCTCTGATACTGGCGCTTATAAAAATAACTGGCATTTAATAATTATCGTTAACGTTTTAATTATATGTCTTTAACCTCAGACTTCAATCAGTCGAGTTGTGAACCGGTCCATTAAGTTTCCCAGCATTAATAAAGGGCCTTCCTCCTCTTCTCCCTCCAACTCGGGGCACTACCACTCGCCCCACTCTTCTGGAGGCTCCAATGGTGTAGCAGGACTTAACCGGGACTCCCATAATCGCTCAGGTGCATACAAACATCTAATAATACAATGATAGGGCTGCTCAATATATTATGCATACGCACGTTTTTAAGAATTGCTGCTAATATCCGCTTACTCACTTGTCTCTTGTTTCCACCAGGGGGCAGTGCAGACAGTGTTCTCTCTCAGATAGCAGCCCAAAGGAAGAGGGCAGCAGGTTTAATCGATGTGAAGCCTCAAACTCCAGAGAAACACGTGAACCAAGGACAGAACCAAGTCCAAATCCCAGCAACAACTCATCCACTCCCTGATATCAACCTGCCGGATATCCACTCCCATCCCAGTCTGGTTACCTCAGACGTCCACTCTAGAAGGGTATGTGATTTCTGTGTTTTTCCATTAGAAAAATTTAGTTAATTGCCATAATAAAAACTGTAGCTAATTTTAAAAATGCATTAAAGTTTGGCTTAAATTCATCCACAATGGATATACCTTTCCTGCCAGTTCCAAGAAGATATTGCCTTTTTCCATACTTTGTCAACTGTAGATTAATACAAGGCAAATTTAAATACAACTTTTAACATTAGGGTAGAAAGATGTTTGCACAGACACGCTGTCTACTCTCTGAATACTACTGTATTTCCCATTTCCTTGTAGAAATTAGATTTGAAGAAGAGGCCTCAGTCCGGAAACTCATCCACCTCCAAAAGCACATCACCCACGCTCACCCCGTCTCCGTCCCCCACGCCGAAGCCTCCGAATGGGCCAGGGGACTCTCTGTCTTCTGCCTCCTCCCATCCACGGTCCAAGAGCAGCGGGGGCTCCAGCAGTGGGACCATCACTGACGAAGGTAATTCAAGATCAAGGCAACCAGTCCAGGCAACTCACTATAAGGTTTATGTTTGGGGTTTCATAACCACTAGCTCAAAATATTTTGCTTTCCAAGTACCACTTTTAAGAACTGAAATGAGGCAAAATCTCACTGATCCTAGGCCTAAACCAAAAAGAATAAATTAGTGATTAATCTAGAAAAATGCTTTACAAAATAAATACAAGATAAGGACTATAGAAGGACCAAACCATCCTGTAAGAAATTGTTATTTCATTTTAGAAATCACAGAGACCACAATGGGTTTTACATAGGTTTACATGCAAATGTTTAAATGTCTTCTTGTTATGTATTTCTTTTTCAGATGAGCTTTCAAGTATCTTAAAGAAGCTCTCTCTTGAGAAATATCAGCCTATATTTGAAGAACAAGAGGTATTCATCATTATTTTCTGTTAATAAACATAGTGGCTTTACTATGTATGCTGTATGTATATTTTGTTCATTTAATGGCACTTTGTAATTTGTAATCCCATTTTTTTTTTGTAGGTCGACATGGAGGCGTTCCTGACTCTAACAGACGGAGACCTGAAGGAGCTGGGCATCAAAACAGATGGGCCTCGGCAGCAGATATTGGCTGCAATATCAGAGCTAAATGCTGGGAAGGTACATCCAGTTACCTGTGCTGTTAATTTATTTTCCACATTTTTCATATTTGCTGTTTTTGTTATTTCTGTTTAGTCTAATCCATGTTTCCAAAGTGTACCCCTTTTTTATAGTTAATTGTATAAACCTATGCATATTAAAGTTGTTCTAAATTAGTTGAAATATGGTAAAAATATAGAAACACACTACTGAAGATAAATCATAGATTGGTTGGTTGGTTGATTGGTTGTAATCCAGCCATGGGGGAAAAACAATTACTCCATTTTTTACTCCTAAATTGATCAGTATGAGCATCTGGTGTAAAAAATCTATATTTCTATATAGCTATATCTTTATAGAAATCTACATGTGAGAAAATTTTGCTTGAATGAATGAATGAAATGAACGAAACCTTTATTGCCCCGAGGGGAATTTGTCTTGCACAGAGAGCAACAAACATCGCCGACAGCACAATACATCAGACAGAACACATGAGACCATAAAACCATAGCTACAGCAGATAGACCACAAAATAGATAACCATCCACAGTCAGTAAGTCAGGCACAGCATGAAAATGCTAAGTCAACAATATGAAATATGAAAAGTTAACCAAGTTTGTAGAGCAGCTTATTACTGCATGGGACAAAAGGATGTGATGCCTTTTTTCATACCATACCTTTGCCCAGATATGTAGGAGTTTATAATCAGACCACAGAGGATGTGTGTTGGCGACTATCTTTTGGGCAAGATTCAGTGTGTATTTGTTAGCCAGAAAAGCCATGCTGTCCATTTGTTTACCTGAAATCTTGCTACCCACTTGAACAACCTTGTCCAGATTGTTTTTATCTTGTAAAGACAGTCCTCCACCAGCTTTGTGTGACTTATCTATTATCTATTTTTAGGGCAGAGAAAGGCAGATCCTTCAAGAGACCATCCATAACTTCCAGTCCTCCTTTGGTAGCAGCGCCAGTAACTCCAGACAAGCAGCAGAGCCACGATGTGAGTTATTAAACCAAATGTAAAGTCATCAGTCTAAGGTCAGGATTGGAAACTATTATTACTAGTATGTTCTGTCTGCTTTAGCTCCAACAGGCTGGATGAGACACCAAGTCCGGACCTCTAACAAAAGGTAGCCCTCTGCCCAATGAGGAAAACACCAAAGGTACTTAGAGATTATGTAAGCAGTTTGTGGACCGATAGATAAAATGGACTCCCGTGTCTCAAACCATAAGAGGTGTGAAAGAGGGGGTACAAGGAGAGTGAGACCCAGAAGACTTTCTGTAGAGGAGGGCTTCTCTCTCCGGTACAGGTCCCACTGGTGGTACACATCTAGTGGTACTTAGAGAGTCTTATTTAACATAAAATTACATAATGTTGTCCTGTACGTGTAATTTGAAATCTTACTGGGAGGACTCAGAAGGCCCAAATCTGAATGGGTAAAAGAAAATACAGTGATTCGTAGCAATAAAAATTTGATTGAATATATACACTCAAGGAAAAAATAAACGCACCACTTTCATTTTCTCAATTTGTCAAAAAATATTACAGCCAGTGAAAAATTACAGACTACAATGAGTTTAGTACTATTTTGAGTCAAAATGAGTCAAAATTTCCTGGTTCCGGTTGATTGATTTTGATGAGCAATAACAACTGTATTGTTGTATTAATCACCTATGTCTAGGTCATGAGTAAAACTCAGAGATGAATTGGAACTGTCCTCAATTGTGCACAACCATTCCCTATAAAAATACACCAAAATGGAAAAAAAGCACATTTGTTCACAATGCCACGACTACTGCAACCAGAGAGAGATTGGCAGCCATTGGCCTGCTTCAAGCTGGAAGGAGCACACGGCTGTAGCCAGGGAGTTTGGAGTCCATCACTCTACTGTTGTACGCCTTGCTGAGCGTTTCCACACCACTGGATCCTCCAATGACCGTCCCAGATCTGGTCGACCACATGTCACAACTGCTGCATTATTATTGTTTGGTCATGTTATTGTTATTGAAACTGTCATAAGCATTGATTAATTGGGTCTGAATATCAGGGACGGGTATATGGTTGATGTGCACATGTAATATTTCCATCAAAAATAAGTAACCAAACAAAAATGTGGTAAAAAAGCAGTGGTGCGTTACTTTTTTCCTTGAGTGTAGTAGACAGCTGTCTAAACTAGACCTCTGTAGTACAATAGAAGCGGTTTGTAGACAAATTTTCTCTGAGGTGGTACTTGGCGTGAAAAGTTTGAGAACCACTGCTTTAGAGGATGTCATGTGTCGATCCTAAAGCTGGGACTAACAGGGCTGGTCCAGTGCCCTGCTGCTGTTATAAAGGGATGTCATGTACTGATAAAATATATTCTATGCAAAAATTATATTGTGGCTCTTATTAGCATTTAGGGAGCAGCGATGAGTAAAGGACAAGGAGAGAGAGAAGCAGAGAACCTTTATTTTAATAATGTGAGATACAGCATATGAATTGCACAAGTGCCATGTGAAGGATTCTTCCATAATAATAATAATAAATAATAGTTGCCATTATGACTGTGAGGAAGTCTTAAAAAAAACAGGGAAACGGCGTGCACTTATGAGGGTGGAGAGTAAAAGGGGAGTAAGGGGACATTAGTCAGGCTGTTTTCTGTAAAACTCCAGTGTATTTGATTTTTTTATGTCTTGATTTTATGGACCACTATGTAAACAGATGACTCTCAGTCATAAATGTGCCGTAATGAATAAATAAACATCAACATGATGCAACACGTTAATGTTGTTTTTTACCATTTTAACTGTTATTGGATGTGAGACGAGATGTCGGCAAAAACATTTGTGATCATTTATTATGGGGTATAAATGTGAAATATTTTGCAAGCATTTATTATGCTGTATAACTTAGAAGGAGTGCACTGAGCAACAGTTTCCACTGGGCCTGTGTTTATGAATCTGGCATCAGTAGCGACCCATACATTTACTTAGAATGAACAGGTTTTCTATCTTTCTGTAATAGTTTTGAGTAAATATTTAGGGAATTTAGGTTAAAATTCATCATTCATCTTGCTCATTCGTATTATGGGATGCAAGTGCCTAGAGCCTTTCCATGCTACTATGGGCCTTAGGCAGGGTACACCCCAGACAGTGGCCAGTTAGTTGCAGAGCTGACACAAAGACACACTGACAGACAACCATTCACTCCCACATTCATTCTCTGGGTCAGTTCTACTACAATATTATGTTTGACCAGAACATTATATATCTGATGCAGTGGCTACTTCCCCCCACAAGATGGCAGCGGTTTCATTTTTTAATGCCATAAATCACTCTCACAGTACATGTCACCCTCACATCATAATCCCTGACACACTAAAACTCCTAGACTGCCACTGTCTCAAGCATCTCAAAGCTTTATTTTTCCATTTTATTTACCACCAAAATATAAGGTTTTTAGGATTTATAATTTTTCAAAGCAGAAACATCATACCGTGCAAAGAAAACCAACCAAAAAGCAACCCGTTGTCATTGAAGTAAGTTTTGGAGACCTGGCTGTGGACTGGGCCGACATGCAGGCGACAGGGTTCCTGCAGAGTTTAATGAAAAGCATCAGTCAGTATAGGAAAGCCCTCTAACCCGATCCAGAGATGTGGCAGATTGAGTGCTCACATGTACACTGTAAAACCCAATTTCAACTCAGATAAAGTGGTGAAACCGATTGCCCCAATACATTTATAAACTCAAGTTATTTAAGTTTATATATCTATTTTATTATTACTATATGAACAAAATTGACAAGGTTACTTTTCTTTTTAATTTGTTATTTATGAATTAAAACACATTACAAAAATGAATTTACACTAGGTAAGTGGTTCTCAAACTGTGGTATGGGAAACAATGTTGGTACATTAGTCCTGCTTTGGGCACAGTTAATCCTGATTTAGACCTGGTTTAGACCTTTTAGTTTTAATTCTGTCCTGGCTTTAGTCCTGGTTTAGTCCAGAACTAAAACCAGGACATCAATACATGGTTTTCTTACAGACAGCCCAATGTTTTTGTATAACTTTATGTTTTGGCCTGCTTACTTTCTGTCTATAAGAAATCCATGTAGAAAACCAAATGAACCTTTTCGGATTAAAACCAGGACAATTTAGTCCTAATTTAGTTCCTTTAATGTCTGTATTTAGAAATGCATTTTTCTGTGTTAATCCTTATGATATTCCAGTGGTTTAAACCTGTCTTGGTCCTGGTTTTGGCTCATTTTAACTCATTAAAGATGGTACATGGAAAGCCAAATACTTTTTGAGCTAGTAATTGGTGTAAAAAGTTTAAGAATCACTTTGTTAGTGACTTTGGTAATTATGTAAATTGGATATTTCTTTGACACTCGGGGCATTCTTAATATTCTTGCTTTTTACAAACAAACCACAACAAACCTTTGAACTTGAAGAAATTAATTACTGAGTTCAACTCACTCAAATATCAAAATAAAGAACAAAACGTGTACAAATGAGTTATTACTTTACATTTTTAGTTAATTTAAGACATTTTAATTAAGTGACTTTAACTATTTAGCATAACTAGGTACCAACACCTAGAATGTACTGTTGGGTTTTACAGTGTGCAGTACTATATGAGCTGTAGGGAAATACATTTGGGACATATTAGCATTGCTGTGGCGTGTGGGCAGCAAATGGACTGACTCATTCAATTTCCCCAGCTATAGTTTTCACCCACATAAGGTTTTCATCGGGTTGAATAACATTTAATAATATTGTTTGTAACTGTCGATATACGGTAGTCATGCAGAAGGAACAAGGGCGTAAATCAGAATCAGTGTCACCAATAAAAGAGATTGGATTTAAGTTAATTACATTTTTAGGTCTATTTTTAGTTTTCTTAAAATGAGAATGAATTTAGCTTAATGAGGGAATAAGACATTTCATAAACAAATGAAATATGTCTTCAAATACAGTTAGGTCCATAAGTATTTGGACACTGACTCAAGTTTTGTTATTTTAGCTTTTTTACTAAAACTATTCAAAATACAGTTATACATTTGTATAATTTGAGAGTATTCACATCCAAATCGGAGAAAGGGTTTAGGAGTTAGAGCTCTTTAATGTGTAGCAGCCTCTTTTTCAGGGGCTCAAATGTATTTGAACAGTCGCTTCACAAGCTATTTCTTGAGCTGCATGGGCTTTTCCCTCATTAATCCATCATAAACTGAGCAGGTAAAAGGTCTGGACTTGATTCCAGGTGTTACATTTGCATTTGAAAGCTGTTTCTGTTAAATCACAACATGTCTCAGTGTTTCAATAGAAGTGAACCGGACCATCCTTAGGCTGGATCAAAAAATGGTGAAAAATCCCTTCACAACATCAACCGTAGTGTAGAAGACTCTCCAGGAAGTAGGTCTATCAGTGTCTAGGTCCACCATAACGAGAACACTTCATGAGAGAAAATACAGAGGGTTCACCACAAGTTGCAGATCACTCATCAGCCTCAACAACAAAAAGGCCACATTAGAGTTGGCCAAAAAGACCTAAAGAAGCCAGCCCAGGTCTGGAACAGCATTCTTTGGACAGATGAGACTCAGACCAACCTGTACCAGAAAGATGGGCAGAGAAAAGTCTGGAGAAGGCTTAGAACGGCTCATGATCCAAAGCTCACCACATCTTCAGTAAAACATGGTGGAAGCAGTGTCATGCATGAGCTGCAGAACTTCCAATGGCTCACAGGGTCACTGGTGTTTACTGATGATGTGACAGAAGACAGAAGCATCCGGATGAACTTTGAAGTCTATAGGGATATAATTTCTGCTCAGATGCAGACAAAACCCTTCACAGTACAGATAGACAATGACCCAAAACATACTGCAAAAGCAACCCAGGTGTTTTTGTAAGGCAAATAAGGGAAATATTCTGAAATGGCAGGGGCTAACCAACAGATCTCAGCCTTATCAAACATGAATTTCACCTGATAAAGACAAAACTTAAGGCAGAAAAACCCACAAATTACCAATGACTGAAGAAAGCTGCAGTAAAGGCCTGGCAAAGCATCATAATTTAGGAAACCCATGGGTAAGATGATGTCCATGGGCTCCAGACCTCAGGCAGTCATTACCTGCAAACAATTTTCCCCAAAGTATAAAAAATGAACATTTTATTTGCGGTAATGTTCATCTGTCCAATTACTTTTGAGCCCCTGAAAAAGAGGCAGCTACACATTAAAGACCTGTAATTCCTAAACCCTTTGTCCGATTTGGATGTGAATACTCTCAAATTATAACTGAGAGTCTGCACTTTAAGCACATATTCATTATATAACTGTATCTTGAATATATTTTGGTTAAGAGCTGAAATAACAAAACTTGGACCTAACTGTATTCATTCATTCATCTTGTTTTGCTTATTCCTGTTATAGGGGATGCAGGTGACTTGAGCCTGTCCCAGTATGGGCCTCAGGCGGGGTACACCCTGGACAGTGGACAGTTAGTCACAGGGCTGACACAAAGACATTAAGTATGTAGTCTTTGCTGCTTTGAAATATGAGTCACTTTGGGCTTTTTTTTTTGGCTTTTTTGGCTTTTCAGAACAAGCCACAATAATTTTAAACTACGCCAACATTCAACCAATTACTTTTGTTTCAAACTGTTTGTACAAGTTTGTCTAAACAGGCGCTGCCTCGCTCGCTCCAGATTAGCATTTCTCTGTCAACATCCATCTTTTTAACTCAGTGGCTTCTGGTTCAAGTTTACACAACTTCCCTCACACACATAGAGAAAGTGAGTGCTGTAAAAACAAAACAAAAATATGACACAGCAACGAGAGGATTACATTTCTGGGGGCACAGAACCAACCAAGGCGCCCTCTGACTGACCCGAGTGCTGCATGGCCACAAATTGACCTTATGAAAAAGCCAAAATCCAAATGTCACCAGAAGATAATCCCTACAGAGTGGAAATTTTCCTTTTAAACTGATTGACACGGCTCTTGAAACACGCCTGGACAGAAACGTGACAGTAAGCTGAAAGTTAAATGCTTGTAATAATTCACATTTACTGACCGCATGCTTTATAAATAGAACAGATGCTAAATGACAGTAGCCGTTCATTTTGATTTACTTTCTGTAAATTTTTGCAGTTGGCATTCCTTTTCTGGCATACCATCTCATGGCTTTGGTAGAGTAATACAGACCCTGCATTCTCAACAACTGGAGGTGTCTTTTGACTTCAGTGGCAAAGTGGATAGTATTAGTAGTAACAGCGGTATTAATAGTAGTAGTAATATTGGTAGCAGCTGTAGTAGTAGTAATCAGGCCTTGACATTTACTTTTTTTTCACTGGCCACCGTGGCTAGTCTTTGTCAAAACTTACTAACCAATTAGTGTTTTTACTAGCCACAATTTAATAGTGGAGTTTTTATTTATATTTTATAGTATACAATAAGCATAAACAAATAAAAAATTTGGTTTTATGCATGGGCAGGGATTTATTAAATATAAAAAACAGGTTTACTTATAGGTAGAATAAAGTGTATCTCTGTACATGTGGTTATATATATTTTTCTAAGTCACAAACTTTCTTTCTTTAAACATGATGAATTAGTGTATAATAAAAAATGTACACTCACACAGAGCAACATAAATTTAAGCCTAACTCCTGAAGTTAAGATATAGGCCTATAGACATAAAATAAAAACTAGTGGGAGTATTTGTTACTAGCCAAAATTAAAATCTATCTGCATTTGGCTGGTTGGCTAGTGTGAATGTCAAGTCCTGTACTTATTATTTATGTATATATTATTTTGAAGTAACATTACTTATATATAGTTTTGGTCTACTTCTTCCACCTGTGTTAAGCAGGTTGCAGGCATATTAGTGCAAAGACTACCCTTATTATTCTCTTTTTGTGTTATTACCACATTGGCTTTAATCTAAAACACTTCTGTTTCTTTGGATAAATAGTGTGCAAGATATAGCATTTTATTCTTGTTGCAACGCCGATAACCTAAAACAGTGTTTCCCAACCAGAGGTACAGGGTTCCCTAGTACGCAAGCCCTTTACAGGGGGTACTCAGAATGATTAATTATTATTATTAATTAAGATATTTGCAGTCTTTAAATTAAATTAAAACTTGTGAAAGACATGCACCGACTGATTGATTAAAAATTATTGATTAAAATAGGTGAAACTACTAGCAATATTTTTTGAATAGGCCTTTTAAAAAGCTTGTTTCAAAGGAGTTATTTAAATTATTATTTTTCATACATTTTTCTTGTCAATTTATTATTTTTGGTTTTACTTTTTTTGTTGAAAAATATAGTGCAATAAGTAGTATTGCATATAAGTTTATATTGTTATTTTTTATCTATCATTTTTACATTTATTATTATTTTATTTCATTTGTATCTTGAATTTAATTTTCAAAGCAAAAAAATGCAGGAGAATTGGCTTTTTAAAATAAATTAGTATAAATGTATAATTAAGTATAAAATGTCTTTGTACTAATAAACACAGATGACAAATTAACATGTAAACGAATGAGGGAGTTCTCACAGTATGACAAAAAGCCCAGGGGGTACGCAACACAAAAAAGATTGGGAACCACTGACCTAAAACACCCTTCTTCTTACTGAATAAATACAAAATAATGTTTTTTATTAATTTTTCTTTTGTATGCTTCTTTCTGCCTGACAAGCGCATCCTTTTGTATCACTCTGGACTTAATTGGTGTGTGCTTAAATGACTCAGCTGGTCCTATATGGTGAATACATCTGCCCGCTCTGTCCTAACGGGACCTTTTTAGCTGATCTTTAGAATTAACAGCTCGTCTGTAATGGATTATACAGCACTTCTACTACTGAGAACAGGCCAGACGATGAACATCCACCCTCGCGCAGTGGGTCAGCTCTGTCCTTGCCCTGGATTGCACTTACAGTAGACTTACTTCTTCAGATGGGCTGGAACAGTGGGTTAGGATGGAAGTTAAATATGGTTTTAATATTCAGCTTATTTGATGCCTAAATAAATATTTTTAATTACATGGAAACAGATTTTAACATACACGTGCTATTAAAGTTGTAATAAAATGATTTAGAAAAATAACTTTAAAAGGAGGTTATTACACATTGTACCACCAGATGGAGTTGTGAGCTGCATGACGAACCAAAATTCTTTACACTTCAAATAAGTAAAAAGTAAAATAAGTGAGAGTATTTCTCTTATACAAAAGTTTCTTCTGGTAAAATAAATGATAATGGTGTAAAAATAATTTCATTTTTAATCATATTGTTCCTCTCAACTACGTAAACAAACTTTAAAACTGCTATATATATTTCTTTTTTCTTTTTTTTTTTTTTTTGCTTCGATGTATGCTAAAACATCAGTGTATTAATGTAAAATATATAAACCATAACTGGGGCATGTTCTGTTTTTTTCTACCACTAGAGTGGTAGAAAAAAACAAGTGGGCTAGTCTACCACAGAGCCCCAACCCTTCGTCTGGATCAAATTAAAATGACTATTATAGGTAAAATTACACAAAACATGAAAAGGTAATAACAGTAAGTAAAATGTAAAAACACACATACTCTCACTATAAATCTCACTCTTCACTTTCATTTCGCTTGCTGGTTAAATATTAATACACTGTCTTAAATAGCTGTCTTGTGTCAATTGCTGTTGTAATTGCCTTGAAATGATTTATTCACCAAACAGACCATGCAATTGCTAATGACTTCTAAATGAAAGTGACAGTCTTTATACCTTATTTCATCTATTGACCGTGTCATACATTATAAATGTCCATTAGTGTCTGAATTTTTGTGCCACCACGCTGCTTGTCTCCTGAAATCGTACAGTAATGAAAAAAAAAATCAATGAAAACTACACTAAGGCACCTGGCAGATGGTTTCCAGTATGTCCCCAGTAACTCAGCAGTCAATAATACAGGATGAGTGTTTGGCCACATAGACACTGACAGGAAGATGTACTAAAGTAAAATTACTGTTACTTCCAAACTAATGTTTTTAATTAGAAATAAAAGTACTCAACAAAATTGTTACTTGAGTAAAACAGTAAATGTACTGCTGCTACTACTAACACTACCACTACTACCTCTACTATTACTACTACTACTATTACCCCTACTACTGCTAATATTACAGCTACTAGTGCTACTACTACTATTACGCTGGCTACTCTGCTTATACTACTACTATTGCAGTATGATATTGCCACCAAAGTAAAAAAGATACTACTGCTACTATTAAAACTACTATAACCACTATTACTATTATAACTACTACTACTAGAACTTTTCATCCTCCTCTTACTCCTCGTACTAACATTGACACTACGTAAAAAAAAATATATATATAATTTTTTCCCCCAAAAATGTCCTCAACTAAAAGTATGTTTTTAAATGTTTTTAGGTTAATTACAAGTAAATGTAGTTACTTTCCACCTACTAAACCTACTGCTATTACTACTCCAACTCTCCCCTAAGTAAACAATAATTTAACTTTAAAGTATGTAAATGACAAAAGTGAAAGTATCTTGTTACTCCTGGGCACACGTACAGTATGTCACAGTGGGTTGCGTGAGAAGCTCTTCCCTATGGCGTAACCCAGGCCTTAAGCTGAGGCTAATCTTGAAGGCAGCTTGGTTAGTGTTGCCCGTAGATTTGCATTGATACCAAAGCTCCCTGTGGCTTTAATGGCAGCTCCTGACAGTGTTAACGGGACCTAGGGACTTCCTCAGATCCCTGCCTTCACTTGTCACAACAAATAATACAACTATTGATGGACAGAGCCTGTGATAAAATCTGTCTTCTCTTTTAATGGGACATAGGCTTTGGACAGTCCAGTAGAAAGATCTCACATTTTCAAAATATTACTAGAATTTACTGTGTAATAAGTTTTTGTTTCTTTGCCACAAAAGAAACTAGACATTGTTTTCAAACATACACTGATCGGGCATAACATTATTAACACCAAGAACCACCATTGACTTCTTCAGCATTTTGAGATAGCAGCTTGTGTCTTGGATCGGATCACATGGGCCAGCTCCCCGCATACATCACCTGTTGCTGATTCAACATCGTTCCTTCCTTGGACCACTTTTGATATATACTGACTACTGCAGACTGGGAACAGACTGGGAACAGTCTGGGATACAGTCGTGTATATATCACAGTTTGGCCCTTGTCAAACTTTCTCAAATACGCCTGCCCATTTTCTTGCTTCTAATACATAATCTTTGAGGACAAAATGTTCACTTCCTCCCTAATATATCCACTAACAGCTGCCATGATGAAGAGATAATCTGTGTTATTAACTTTGCCTGTGTGTGGTCATAATGTTATGCCTGATGTAATGTTACATATTCAATTAGAGGTGCACTTGTCTCATTATGTTAGTAAATAATGATTTAAGGATCCCGAGTGTCCAGAGTTGTCATTAGCTCTCAGCTTAAAGATTTTAGTCGCACAAACATTTGACAGGGATAATCTCCTTTTGATTTTAATCTGAAAAGCATGCACCAGCACACCTCGTCCATGTGACACTGTTTACAGATAGATGATGATGATTGCATTATACATAGCTTTGACATTTCTTATCATTTTGACAATTTATTATACAATGTAGGCAAATGCATAGTTTAAGATTTGGTTCTGCTGTGTTGGCAAAAGGAAGAGTTGAAAATGCTTATCTCATTGAAACAAACTGTGTTAATGCACTTTAACACGATAGCCTATGTCATTTTTATGTATCTTTCCAAGCAGTTTTCTTAAATGAGCTTTGAAATTAAATGTAATTTGTTTTTTTTTACAATGAAAGGTAAAGGAGTAACAACTTAACAAGATGGTATGCCTGTACAATTATGTGTGTGTGTACACTTGAATATGCATATGGTTTGCATCACCCAATAACATAATTTTATGTGACTCTTCATCAGTTCCTGTACTTGAAAGACAATGAGCATACAAGGACCTCATAAGGCTTCTCAAATTCACTGTACTGTACTTAGGCCATTTGAAATACCAGCATCTGCAATGTATAGACTTGGACACCAGGGGGCAGTACATTGACCACAACACAATAAGCACATCAATGATTTTTCCCCCACTTTATTAACTTTCAAAAAACATACAATGCACGTACAATACAAACCAGAAGGGAAATAAACACGCGCAGATTACAGACGCAGCTGTAGCCTTGATAAACACAAAAGCTTAGCTGAGTGCAGTAACACTCTTTAATGTGGTTATGGTGAAAGCGGCTAAGCGTGGCACAAGCTCCACAGCTGGTGCAGCCTGTTGTGGCCTATTTATATCACCAATAGTAGGCCAACATAATATATCTTACTTCACGTTCTGTAATAGGCTAAAGTCAACTCGCCTGTGGATTAGTGTTTGAATATTATATAGCCACAAGCTTGTACTGTTTACATAGTAGTTTTTATAACATTAATTTCGTTAGGTAGTTTCTTCTTGACTATAACTTAAAGACTCACATTAAAAAGAGTTTTGTAATACAGGCTAAATGTTGGCTGTTACACTCGCAGTAAAGCCGAGGATCAAGTGTGCATAAAATCTAATAAAACTGTACGGATTTCAGCCTATAACCACTCATTTTTTCCAATGCACTGTTAAGCGCACACCATTAACGCTTCCAGTCCGCGACTTCTTCGAGCCCAACTCCGACCCATAAAATCCCCCTATCCAAAAGTCCGTTCAAAACCACATCCACAACGCGCGCAGTGACCCTACACAACCCCAGACGAGTCCAGAGCAGCGCTGTGTTCAGTCGCAGCAGTTTGTTTGTTGTAAAATAGTGAATAATTCTCCGTCTGACAGGGAAAGCCTCCGGTCCTCGGGCGCCGTCGACCGCGGATAGCCTCGCTGTGAGTGCGTCGGAGATATGTGCGTCTGCTCTGCTGCCCTTCGTGAGTTCCCTCCCTCTTTGTGTGTGTGTGTGTGTGTGTGTGTGTGTGTGTGTGTGTGTGTGTGTGTGTGTGTGGACAGTGCGCTTCTGGGCGCTCGGGTCGGGTTGGGCTAGCGCTGCGTTCAGTGAGTCTCTGTAAAATTAAATCCTGCACATAGCTGATGAGAAACATGGCCATACGTTATGTTACCAAGACATGCAGTGGTGCATTTTAGTACAAATACGCATATTTCACCTTATTACCATTGACTGGCTGCGCACGCTTGACACATAATAACATGACAGCCTACCACATAGCCTACCATATACCTTACCTTACCTTAAATTAGTCTGTTAAAAGCAACAGTATATACACATGCGTAGTCTTCATTGGTACGACACATCAACAGTAGACTATGTTAAACTCTGCTGAGGACACAAACACTTATTTCCAGAGGTATTATCCATCGTATAAAAAGTTAATATTGACCCAAAACTCTTCGTTTGGGTATTATTCTTTACTAATTGACACATTACAATAGAATAATCGTTTAGAAGTGCGTAAAAGTAACATTTCCCACGCGTGAACCGACCATTGAACGCAGCCTCAAGCCTGTGCGCGCGCCGGTGTGTGCGCTGCAGCGCGCTGTTTGTGAGGCACAGAGTTGCGTGCGAAGAGCTCGACATGTCATTCAGAGGAATCCGCCACCTGAAACGCGAGGAAGTGAAGGCGACTCAATTGGGTATAAAGCATCAGGCCACATCTGCCCTGAGCAGTTCACAGCTGATGAAAACATCCGCGCGGACCTCTGCGCTTTATTTGATTTCCTTTGGATTTATCATTTGGCACAGTCGAGTCGGTGCATCCTCGGAGACGCGTCTCTTTTTTTGAAGTGAATGAGACTCCTCACACAGCTCTATACTGGAATTAACTGACAGTAACAAAGCGTTTGGGTTAGTGCATCCTTTTTTACTCATTTTTGTGGGACTACATTCACTTAACATTATTTTATTGGCTTTTATCCTTGGCTCTTCCTTGGATTATTTTGCATTTTCTCAAATATTTGGTTAAGTTGCATCTCTGCTATTTTTACCTTTAATGCAGTAAGTCATTACCACCTGAAAGTCAGGATTGTTAATTTTCTCACAACATTTATTGGCTAAATTCCTCATTTCATCACATAATAATTTATTTTTTCTCAATTTTATTCTCACTGAGACATGCATGCCTATTTAACTTTTTAACTATAGTCTCAACTTAGTTCCCAGTGCCATGTCAAGTTATGGCTGCTGTCTGTCTCCTCCACAGCGCACCTGTTACCTCCACGGAGCGCCAGACCATCATGATCCCTCCGGGAGACTGCATGTACGCGGGCAGGAAGAGGAGGAAGCCCATCCAAAAACAGTTAAGGACACTTCAGTCAAATCAATGCTCGCTGACAAAATATGCACTCAAAATGTGATTTGGGCTCAGCGTGGCACAATATACAGCTAGATCAGTGCTGCAAGACCTTTTTAATGTATAATAGCTCATTTCAAAAGACATTTAGATCAAACAACATTACAGTTAGCGGTAAGATGTGGATTTCCTTGACTAGTTTTTTAGTTGTCCTAACTTTGTATGCCATCTTTCAGTCAGTAACCATTTCCTCTTTACCTTTTGAAGTGTCCCTGTATTTTTGCATATTATTTTGGCAGACAAACTTGTCAGTCCATGTCATAAATAGTAAATCTTGCAAAGGGGAAGTGGTAATTTGACAAGCCTTGTGTGTGGCTTTTATAAAGTTTTCATGTTTTGCACAGCCGCATCTATTTGATAGCCCCGGATAGAGAGTCCCACATGTTGAGTGCATGTTTGTGAGATTTCAGCTGAGTTTAGCTTGTCATATTGGCTTGTTATCTCTTTAAATGTAGAACTGATAGGTGAATAAATATATATCTATATGTTGTTAATTAGAAAGAAAAAAACAAGTAACTGTATTGTGTGCTTTCATGAAAAACTTTTTGGTGTAAAACCTGAAGCCATAAATAAATCAAATTGTATTAGTTCAACTGGCAATGGTACAAAACAACAGCATATAGTCACCATATAGACACCATTTATTTATTTATTTGTTTACAATTTTGATATCACCCTATATCAATATTTATTTTACATTGAAATACATTTGTGGCTTTTATACTGTAGGGTTTGATTGTTATGGTGACCAAAACTTTATTCATATACGGAAACGCTGAGTGGTATTAAAACAGTTTTGAGACAGGAAGACTTGTGGATAGTGCGGTTTATTTGGTCATGTGTCTCTTTTTTTTGTATTGGCTTTCGACTGTACTGAAGGGACAACTTAAAAAATAAGACATTGTTGTTTGCAAGTTTTTATATATTAAGTATAATATAAGTATCTTTTATAATGTTTTGATAAGACTAATACTAATTAAACTAACTTACCCAGTAAAACTAGCCCCTATAAGTTAGACAATTAAATGATTTCGTGAGTGCTTCTTTGACTAACTCTTCCTTGAAGCCATTCCAAGTGTAAACTGCTCAGTGTGTAGTGAGAAAATTACCCATTAAACCCTGCTTATTCTTCACTGCCAACTTTTATTAACCCTCTCTTCTCTGTCCCTGTCTGTGGCTTGTATTATTAGGAAGCCGTCCTCCGCCAACGAGAAAACCAACCCCTCCAAGCGGCACCGGGACAGGCTGAATGCAGAGCTGGACCGGCTGGCCAACCTGCTGCCGTTCCCTCCGGATGTCATCTCCAAACTGGACAAGCTCTCCGTGCTGCGCCTCGCCGTGTCCTACCTCCGCGTCAAGAGTTTCTTCCAAGGTAAAAAAAAAAAAAAAATGTTGAAAGATAAAATTAAGATCTCTGCAGATAGTATTTTTAAGCATTTCGTTTTTGCCTTGCCTTGCCTTTTTTTTTTTTGACATTTCTTTTCTCTGTCATTACTACTTTTCTCATAGCTTTTTTAAAAATTTAAGCAATTTTTATTTATTGGATAGGACATTTATTTATTTCAATTATGGGGTGAAAGAAGTTGACATAGTGCTTTTGTGTCTTTTGTTCTATGTAATTATAAGGTTCTTTTAGCCTGTAGTTTTCCTACACTCCCACCGACTTATCCCTATCCTTTTCTAATATATGCTTCAGATTCTCACATATTAATGGCTTCAGAAATATGCTGCTGGCTTTAACAACTGCCGTATCAACAGTGTTGCTATCGGAACAACTAGATGCATTTGGAAAGACAAAATGGTTCTTATTTTGTGGATGAAGTTGATGAGATTGTGCGAAACTTACTGTTGTCTTAGTCTTAGGGTTGCAACAGTTCATTTTTGGAAAACAATATAGTGTCAAAATATTAGGTATGGCTTTTAGTAACGGCTACGGTACAAATGTCACTCTGTGCAACGTATATTTAGTGACTTCGATTAACTTTTATAGTTTCTTTGGTACCGATTTTCTTTGCCACACGTGACATTGTTTCTTCACCTCTTTTATAATGATCCTCTCCTAAGCTCTATCATCTGCTGCCTCGATTTGGCATGGCACCCAGTGACTGGCAACCTGTGCAAACTTCACTTACACTACACACATGCTGTTTTATGCTCATTTCAGCTTAGCCAGCATGCCAAGTTGTGGTACAGGTGCTAATCGGACTTATTAAAGGTGTCTTTTCCTGGATAAAGGATCACGCAGGGGAATAAGTCACTGCTGCTTGGATGCTGAGGATGCCAAATTTGAGCCATTAAAGAACAAAATGAATAATGTGTAGTGTTAAAGGATGACTAGATACGTATATAAAATGTGTGTTAAAGCCCTATAATGAGCTATGACACTTCTTTGCACTATAAACAGCCAAGAGTGGAAAGTAACTGGATGTTTAGTTATGTTTTTCACATGTTTTGAAGAAAATGTACTTTCTGAATACATTTTCTTAGGCATCCTTTTGCCTGAGTACATCAGTAGTAGTAATAGTGGCAGCAGTAGAGCTAGTAGTCGTTGTTGGAGTGGTAGTAATAACAGAATCAGTAGTAGTATTGTGGAAGCTACTTAAGTAAACTTTATGCTTTTTTATCTTTACAGGATTGTGTTGAGTACTTTTTCTTCTACTTGAGTAATATTATTTTGAAGTAACATTACCCCCTTTGTCCATGTCTGTGGTTAGCTTCTATACTAATACTACTTGTCCTTACCAATTTATTCCGTGAGTGGATTTCTTTTACGAGTTCCTTCTCCCTGTATAAAAGCCAAGGTGTAGCCTATTTGTTTGTGTGCGATGCTGCTGGATACCACGTTATCACTGGCAGTAGTGATCAGCTTAGCTCTCCTTTGATGCCGGCCTTAATGAGATTAATTAGAGCAGAACATGAGGGATTTTGGTCCGGTATAAATCTGTGATCTCCGCTTCACTGCTCCCTTCTTCTGTCCAGTCGCACTCACTTTGTGGCATTTTTTTGTGACCGCTGAACGTACTTGGCCAGAGACACATCCAGTATGTCTAAGAGGAGCAACAAGTTTATATTTGCCTCTTTCCTGTGGCTTGGGGCATGGCTTGTGGTCATATTTTTATTGTCTCCATTTTGTAGATAGTCATTTGTCTATATTGTGGCTCTTTGTGATCATAATTGTACATCTTCTAGGCTTGCTTGCTTTCAGAAATAAAAAAGATTAAGTTTTCTTTTTGTAATCCACATGCCATTCTTGATATGCTCCACTAGGGGGAGTATATGAAGTCAAATAGCAGGGAGACCTCCTGACTCAGGCCTGTAGTTACAGTTGACTGACATTGTGTTAAGATCTAAAGTTTTGCATAAACGGTGAACCTTGAAAATGATAAGTTGCTGATGATGGTAATGTTTTTTTATTGCTGGACAAACAGAAAAAGGGAGGGAGCAGGTGGCTCTTTTTTTTTTTTTTTTTTTTTTTGGAGGACATCCTGAGATTTTAACTGTTGTTGTGTGACTGCCTTAGGGTGGAGTGTGTACCTGTGGCACTATATGCAAATACAGCCTCAAGCTTTGTGCGTGTGGCTCTATAGGAGTCTTTGTATAAGGGTAAATAATAAAGCAGCATTATAGACAAACCTGTTTTTTAATTATGTTTGACAAAACAAAGGTGACTTTCCCGCTTGTATTTATGCTTTTGTTGGACTATGCTCGTAGCTTGATTAGGATGTATATCTGGACTTTTGCCTTTGTTTGAGTGCACAGAATAATACACAGCATTACACTCTGATGTCTCATGCAGGTTGCCTTGTTATGTTATTATATCTGCAAAATTATCATTAGCCTTATTACACCAAGTAATATCAAGATGAAATTGTTTGCAATTAATTAATAGCTTTGGAAACAGTGTTTTGAGGCTGTCTGTCAAGGAAAATACAAAACAAGCAAGCTATTTATTTACACGTATTTTTTATTTTTATTTTTTTAAACTGGAAAAAGCTCATTTTATTTCTATATACAATACACTCTCTTTTATTCATGTTACCCATTTAAAAGCAATTAAAATCAATGATATTCTGTCCATGTTGTTTGAGTTTAACCGCTATAAGGGGTTAAGGGGTCTTTTTCCAAATATATATAATGTCTCTGCACACCTTTGACATAATGTAATGTTTTTGTGCATAATCTTGCTTTGTTGGTTACTTTCAGATTCTTCCCCTGCGTACCTCTTTCATTCAAACTCATGAAAAATATATCACAATGCTACAAAACTAAATCCCCTGTTGCTAAGATTAGATAGATACTTTATTGCTCATGTGTGGCCTTGTTTTTGTCTGATTTTAGGTCTCAATATGTGTATTTTCAGCATGTTTTGAGTCAGATCCCCGCATGGCTTTAGCTCCATATCTGTAGTATACTGTCTGTGAGTATGTTGACAGTCAGCAGCCTCTAATTCCCACTCGTCCATGTTAGGTCTCTGCCCTCACTGTAATTGCTGAGCTTGTTAAATATTTACCCTAAGGATTAACTATCCCTCCTGCTTTGCCTTTCTGCCCCAATTGTCTTTATTTTTCTTCCACTGTGCATGATTATTGTTGGTGACGACTTTCCTTTATTATCTTGACTCAGTTTGGTTGTAAAATGTAATCAAGCCATGATCATATCTTATTTAATCAAGTTTTTAATACGCTATTCCTAGTTTAATAAAGATTCTTCATTGTTCGCTGTGCCATTAAAGCAATTATAATATCACATTTCACAAAACATCTGGACAGGGTTTCATTGCTTTGATGGTGACATTGACTCAGTGACAGACTTCCTCCTCGCCTTTTTCTAAATCCTTAATCCTCTGTTCGTTTTTTTTTCTGTTTTCCCTAATTCCTGCTTATACTGATGCATTTTGGGAGTTCAGTTTGGGATCGGCTAAGACCACACAGTGTGCAGTCACAATGACAGACCAGCTTTGGTTGTCCTATAGAGTAAATAAGAGAATAGTAATGTTTATAAATAATAGTAAGGTAAGGCATGGTGTGCTATAGATTTGTATGATATTGTAAAATATATATATTGGTGAAATGGTGAATCAAAATTGTCCCTAGTGAATTAATATAAAAGTGAATGATTATCTATCAATGTACAGTTTATGCCGGTGTCATTGTCTTCAGTGTCAGCCCTGCGTCTGGTATAGTATAGGACTTGGTTATTTTATTGTGTAAAAAACATGCGCTACATAGATTGAAGAAAAAATATAAATAGACATAAAACACATAACTTTGGTTCTGTAAAAAGTGGGTCACAATAAACTCGTGATCAGGAAAAAACAGCTGAGTGAGTAGTGCATAAGGCTATGGTAAAGCTACTCTGATGCTCCATTTGGGGGTGTTGTTTTGCATGTATTGTGGTTGCGTTGCTGCAGTAGAAGTAGAGCTTGTGGCTTGTATCACATGAGTTTTGAGGCAGCAATTTTCACTGTTGCTTGTGTTTATTTGAGAACAATGAATAATCGTCAGAGCCTGTCTCTCGTGACAACAGATACCAATTCAAGAGACTGGAAAAGTTTAGATCAAGATAGAAGTCATAACATCCTATAACTATCTTAGTGTTTCAGCAATCGAGTTTTTCAATGATATGTAACTTTGCAGCAACCATGATAAAATATAATCTAATCATTTCAATCTGACAGCATTATATATATTTTTTTTTTATTTGCGCATGTTTTAATAAATGAATGTGGGTAACATAAGGAAGGAAGGTTAAGGAAGTTTGGTTATAACAAAGCAAGGTTGGTGTGTGACTGCTACACACAACACACTTCACTCAAAATCATACTGAAGAAAAACTACTGTTATTTCAAAAATAATATTACTTAAATAAATGTAAAGGTACTCACAAACAATTACTACTACAGTACCACCACTTCTACTGCTACTACTCCTACTAGTCTGGTTTGAATTCTGATTATACCATGACAGAGGTAAATCATTTACTCATTTAGAGACTTTAAACATGTTCTTGAGAAAACATATCTTTGATTTTTGAAGTGTACTCAGAAAATGCACTGAAAAATGTACTTCAGTGTAAGGCTGCAACAACTAATCAGATTAATCAAGTATAATAACTAATTTAGTAATTGATTAATCACTAAATGGTGTATTCATGCAATGAAACATGTGCTGAGAGAGTTTTTTTTACGGGAACAATAAAACACCTCAAGTTTTAAACCACTCATGCTTCACCATCAGATTGTTATTTGATTAATCATAAAAATTATTTTTGACAGTTAGTTGCAACCCTCACTTGAGTAAAAGTACTTAGTTACTTTCCACCTCTGCCAAACCAGTGTCACTACTGTTTCCACACACATTACACAAACTGGATCCACTTTGTTTTATAAGTTTTATTTACCTATCTCTGAGAACAGTGATTTCCAGGGAACTGCACCATTGTATGTTGTACACGGTAGTGTTTCCACAGCTACTGAAGTGTGTAACAAAACAAATCTCATGCCAAAATATCAGTGTTTTGCAAATATATCCCCATTGCAATCATGTGTAGCTACTATCCGTGTCTCAGTGAGGCCTTCTCTCATACAGTAGCTGCCAATTCAGTCTACCACATACAGTTGTAATCATGACAAGGCTTATTTTTCCAACTTCATTCATTTATCTTCTTTCACTTATTCCTATTAAGACTAACTGGTGATTGGAGCCTATCCTGCAACGATGGGATGGTGAAGAGTAGTCCCAGGACAGTTAGTCGCAGGGATGACTCAGAAGCACACAGAGACAGACAACCATTCACTCTTACATTCATACACTAGGGCCAATTTAGCGTTTCACCAGTTCACCTAACACTTTTGCCAACTTTGAACCACTAATTTTACCAGATGTATACAAGCTCAAGTGTTTATCTCCAGCTAGTTTCATGTTTTGTGTTGCCTGTGTCTGGATGCTGACAAAAGAGGAAGAAAGAGGCCGCAGAGCCCACAGACACACGCCAACCCTACGCCACTGGTGACGTCAGCGTGTAGACGGGACACTGTTTTGAAAGTTAAAGGAGAAGTGAGTGACTCAGCCACTTTGTCGAACTTTGTGGCGGATTTTTGCAGTAAACAATGCGCATTGGAGAGGTTTAGCTTGTTCATTTCTAACCTGTGCAGAGAAGTCATACAGAAATGTTAAATATTGCTTTAGTTTGATTGTAACCAGACATTGAAAACTAAAATGTATGTCAACCCAACTAACAAACTTGAAAAATTACTATCACTATTTTTACAATTTTTAATTTAGTCATGTCTGCTCTTTTTCTCTGTTCCTCATTTCTACAACCACAGAACTTCTCACCCTCCAGTACAAGTATGTAAATGTGCCCGTCTAAATCAAACCATGTGACCTGTGTGTAAACATTCATTAATTTTGTTCTGCTTATTCCTGTAAGGGGGACTTGCAGGTGGCTGGAGCTTATACCAGCAACTATGGGCCTGAGGCAGGGTACACTCTGGGCAGTGGCCAGTTAGGCAGAAGGCTGAAACATACACTGACAGACAACCATTCACTCTCACATTCATTCATTCATTGCAGCAGTTTTATTGACCAATTAACCTAACACATGTATGTCTGTAGATGGTGAGGGGGAAGAGGGAAGAAATCAACAGTGTGTCAGTCCCAAGCCTTGATAAATGAAGAGGCGTTGCATCAGGAAGGGCATCTGGGTGTTTTTGTTTGTTTTTTAGATATGTTTTGGCCATTTTTAGGCCTTATTTATAGGACAGAGTATGATACGAAATCAGGGAGAGACATTCGGAAACTGAGTCCGAAGTCAAACCCATGACACCGAGGCAGGCTGTAGTTGCCCTGTCTGTATATGCGCCACAGCTCTACCACTGAGCCATACAGCGGCACAGGAAGGGCATCTGGCTTAAAACAATACAAACCCAGACAGGAAAAGTTGATATGTAAATCTGGAAAGTGCATTGTTTGAGACCATATGGCCCAGTAAACATAATGTCACCTATTGTATCAAATAACAGGAGGCAACAGAAAATGTTATGTGTACTTTAAAAAGTTTATGATATATTGAGATGGTAGGTTGTCAGAATGTAGCACTGTTGAACTTTTTATTAGGAAAAATATTCAAATTCCTCTTTCTAAAGCTAACATTGGCTACGTCAATTTCAAACCACCAAGTAATCCATTTTAGGCTTATCTAATTGTATTTAGACCATTATAAGTGCTCCTTTCTTTGGTGGAAATCTATAGCCGTCTTGTTATAGATGGACCTTGTGTTTACTAAACTTTCAGTGACCCTCCAGACTTCTTTTTTTTTTTTTTTCCCCCATTTCCCTACACTTTGTAACCCAAAGGCGGTAGTACAGAGGCCAAGTCATCTCAGCACAGCACACACACCAGAAACGAGCTGACAAGGATTAGCAGGAAAAAGGTCAAACTTTGGTCATTTTACTTCTACTGTTTAAAAATAGAATATCTGGTTCATGAGATTTTAGCAGAAGCTGGAAGTTTTTTTCAATCAGGGAACATTTAAAAAATAGATTTTACCATATTTGGTTAGTTATTTCACAGTTTTACAATTTTGCTCTTTATAGACAATTCATAAAAGTAAATTGATTGCTAAATTTGGCCTCTTCTTATAGACTACCTTCTTTCATTTCAGCTTTTTCCATCTGCCTCCTAGTTTGCATATTGTTTTGGCATAGGATTCATTCAGTTTAATTTAGTTTTATTTATATAGCCTAATATCACAACTACAGTTATCTCAAACAAATAAAACAAACAATTAGTCACGCAATCAAACATAAAAATAAGTTTAAACATATTACACTAATTATACTAAACTAAACCATCCCAGGACATCCTTTGTCCTTAGACCCTCTTAAGGAAAATGGAAAAACTCCTAAAAATCCAGCTGTGGGGGTAAAAAAGAAGAAACCTTATGGAGAACCACGTTGAAGGCTATAAATGTGTCTAGGACAGTCAAATAAAGTCCATTAGCTCATCCTTAGTATCATAGTTCAAGTCTGTAAGGATGCAAAATGTCCTTCCAACCCTCTCCATTTATCCATGCTTGGGACTGACACAAAGATTACAGTGTATTGTCTCCTTTTAGACTATATTAACAAATACTTATAAGACATTCAACTATTTTTAAAAGGCATAGTTCAGTATTTAGGAGAAGGATTTTCAAGGGGTAGGTAACTTAATTGCTTCATTGGTTAAAGTTTAGCACTCCCAGTTTGGAGAAGCAGACAAGAGCAGCAATACAATCTTTGAGTTATATACTGTATATGGGTGCTAATTGGTCAATGAAAAAAACTTTGTTATAACAACTTGCAATGCTTTTAAGAGTAATAAAAGACCAAAATATGGGCGATTTCAAAGCAACTTATTGTGGAAATATCCTTTATATACCACACATTGTAGTAGTTTACTGTTTTAAGTGTAAAAAATATACTCTTTGTCTTTGTGGTGTCACTCCTGTTTGCACTCTCAAACTGAACCTATGCTGACATTGACACACATCCACATATATTTAATGGTACTTTTAAGTCTGTTACCTTATGTAAACATAGGCTGTTGTGTTTGCATCTATAATTAACCAGGACTATAAAGTATTGGCAAGACTTCACGATAAAAGGTGCTTGATATTGACATAACCTTTTTTCCCATCCAACTTTTATTACAATTAATTATTGGATTATCTTGGTCCACATCAACTCACCTCTGGCATCAGAAGCGTGGGCGAACACCTCCCTTAGCAACTTCAACAATCGGTTGCTGTTTAAATATTGATGCTCATTGTGTATTTGTATAGAGGGCAGAGATAGCCTCGTTATAAATTTATACGGTAAACATCCGCCCATAACGGCACTGGTTATTTCATTGTCACCTCAAAAAAAACCAAAAAAACTATTTGACAATCAGGATAATTAGAGCTCCTCGCTTGACCTGTGGCTCTTGTATCATAATACGCTCCACTTTAGCACAGCAGTAGCCGCGTAGCTCATTAACCTGTTTTTCACATGTGTTTTTGAAGTGAACACTCGAACATGCCGAAGGTCATGCCCTTTGACCTTTCTCTTACGGTTCGTGTTGTTTGACCCAATGGGATGTATGAAGGTCAGAAGAAAACAATTAAGCCACATTAGTTAAACTTCTTGGGTGATTAGTATCAATGTGACAAGCTTTGAATCACTGTTTACATGTCCATTTCATAAAAGTGGTAGGAGTTTGTAGCCACTGACCCATTATATTAGCTGAATGTCATGTGTCAAAACAGGCCCGAAGACAGAATGATTGTCCAAAGCTTTTCTGGTGTTGTGGCATGATATGTTTACATTATTACAACTAATTTGTCATAGGCAACATAGAAGCTTCCTTTGTATTTTGATAGCTCGTGCTTATTGTTAGGGAGAAGTTTGCAAGTTGCATGCAAGCAATGCCAAAAACTTAACCAACTGAGCTAAAAAAACTATGGTGTGGCTCACCTGCTATTTTCAATTGGTTTGCTTCATTCTTGTTTCTGGAGGTAAGAATGGATAATGTGTGGTAAATACTTCCTTACAAAAGGTGGTGATATTGTCAGTGTTTGTAGGTGCTCCAAGTTTGTAGAGTGGTTCGTTTCCCTGCTTTTAGTGCACAAGGTCACAGCCAACAATATATGAAGGAAAGAGGAAAGTTATATTTTAGCAGGCTTTTTATAGTCTTACAATGAACATTTGCGTTATTCTTAAAATGTAATCCCGTGCATTTTGCTGCATATGGGCTATTTTTGTTGTTTCCTGCATTTCTAAATGGAAGCTACCATAATTATGTCAAAAAATCTTGAAAATGGAGCTTAAAAGTGCTTGAATACTGACACAATAAAAATTTGATTAAGAGCCTCTATTGCAAACATTGATCACAACATCCCAGTCCCGTTGCCACTGAAGCGTAGACAACTTGTATGATCTCAGATTTAGTTCACCCCTTGCACCATTTCTCAGTCCAAGTTTTCCTGCTGCCCTTTGACCATAGCTAACATTTGTGTCTTCACCCCCCTCCTCCCTCTCTATGTGGGGTTGTGCCGTTCTGTGTCTCCCCCTGACCTCCGTAAAAGAGATTCACCTCTTGCCTGAACAGTGCGTGATCGGCCTAAATGCCACCACTAAGGATTTTCTGCTTCCTCTTTCCTCTTTACATGCAATGTCTGCTGTCCCATGCTGCTGGTTCTGTATACAAAGCTGTAGATGTATGGCTGCTTTACATGTTTTCAGTGTAAAGGTGAATGTGTTCTTCTGGTTTAGGACAATGCCAGTGCTCAGTATCCACTCATTTGTTTTCTATAGTTTGGCTTTTAAGTAACAATACAGAGATGCTCTTAAAACATTTATTTTAGCAGAATTTGTGGTGTAGAAATAGTTTTATATCACAGGTTATGTTAATGTTTTTTCTTCCTGCAGAAATATTACCTAGCACCAATGTCGGATTATTAAAAGCAATAAAATGCATATCATAGTATGACATGGGCATGAGTTCCATTGCACATTTTATCCCTGTCTCCTGGTATGTGCCCCGTGCATACTTGCGATTAAGATGCCAGCATATTCCTTGTGTCATATTCACAGCAGCCCCTGTCTTGCCATGCTAAATTGCACATTACTTGCATGTGGGCTCACTCTCCCACCCTCTCGCATGTATGTTTGCTCTCTCCACTGTAATCAGCCACACAATAGCTGTTAACCAGTGCGACAGACCAGCCATGCTAATCCCTTGTATGTGTCGAGAAGCATGAATGGAGGGGGTGCCGTGTGCGTTTAGGATCCTCACAGCTCTCTCATTAGTTGCTTGAATCAAAGGCATGACACTGGCTTTGTCCCTGTATTGCCTCTCGTGCCAGAGACACTGAACTCGCTTGAGTGGAGCTGCACTACTGGCCCCACTAAGCCCCCTGGGATCACAAAAGGCCATAAGTGAATTACTGAAATTAGTGCTAAGGGGGCCCCCCATTAGACACTAACTGTAACAGCTAGTGGCGGCAATAGGAGGCGTGTATGTGTGCAAAGTGACGGGTAGAGTGTGGCTCTGCGTTTGAGCAAGTGTGAATAGACAGGCAGGACTCATGCGGCGGGAGCAGCAGCCTTTGTTGGCCCAACACTATTGTTGGAAGCTGTCTGGTGTGATTACTGTCAGTGCTACCGCCTAGCGCGCTGCTCTGCCTGTGCAGCGAACAACCCAGGGACAAGCAGAGCAACCAGAAGCCCCTGGAGTTTAGGTTGATAATTATATTACTGAAGCACTTGGAGCATGTAGCGATACTAAAACACTCAGAGGATTCCCAGCTGTGTTACATTTGTAAATCATCAAACCAAGACACGTGGTTTATTTCTGTTGTTCTGTGCAAACTGTAGGGGATCTAGAATAGCTTTTGGTCAAACGTAGCACTTCTATTTTTATAATTGTCCCAGTTTAACCCCATCCATATGCCTTTAGCTTAGAGTCAAATCATTTCACCATACCAATTTCTATTAGTTTCCTCACGCAACAATTAGACGTTGCTGATCTCCGTGTAAACATATGGCTCACAGATTTAGGGCCACATGCTGAAGGCCCATTTGATAAGTCATTAAGCCTTACACAGTCACTTTTGTATTTGTTGTGGCATGTGGGCACTTCTGCAACATAGTCAGCTTCCCGGAGAAGTTTTGTTGTGGCCACTCTGAATGAGAATCTATTTAGCAACAATGAGGATATGCATGACCAAGCTAAACACTGGCATTAGTAAACCAGAAGAAGTCGCTAATCACTTCTGAGAAACATTTAAACCCAATAAATCTCCCCCTTCTTTTGCATTAGGGCCATCCTGATTATGGACAATAGAGCAATTGAAGACGTGACATAGATTCGCTGTGTCCAAGTGTCCTCCCAGTGAGCACCCATTGCCTATTAGCTACACAGCACAACCAATTTAGCACGGGCACCCGCATCAAAAGCCCAGTGGTGTCAGTAATGCGATCTGTTGATGGCTAAACCGAGCGAATGGAGATGCTATTCACAATGGGCTGATGAATGAACTCGCTGACACCACCACTGTAGCACGATACCGGCCCCGAGTAGCACAATGACAGACCTAAACGCTAAACAGGTTGATTGTAACATGAAGCTGCAATCATGTTGTGCAGTGGTTCTCAAACTGTGGTACAGGTAACACTGGTGGTAAGTGGCGTCTTCTGGTGGTACTGAGGAGTCTTTTGCATCTCAAGTTCTGATTTGGTCTAGAGCTTAATTAATTGAGTCAGTTTTATTCCTGTTGTATTCTTGCTTGCTGTGTCTTAAAGTTGCTTTGTCCTGGCTTAGTTTAGTCCTGGTTTAGTCTCGTTTCAGTCCTAGTTTTAGCCCTGGTTCAGCCCTGGTTTATTCCTGGTTTAGTCCTGTTTTAGTCCTTGTTCAGTTTTGGTTTAGTCATGGTTCAGTCCTTGTTCAGCCCTGATTCAGTCCTGGTTTAGCCCTAGTTTAGCCCTGGTTCAGCCCTGCTTCAAGGCTGGTTTAGTCCTGCTTCAGTCCTGGTTTAGTCTTGGTTCAGCTCTGGTTTTGTCCTGTTTCTGACTTGGTTTAGTCCTGGTTTAATTCTGGCTCATTCTTGGTTTAATCCTGGTTCAGTCCTAGTTCAGCCCTGGTTCAGTACTGGGACAGTTCTAGTTTAGCCCTGGCTCAGTCCTGGGACAGTTCTGGTTAAGTCCTACTTTAGGTCTGGCTTAGTTCTAGTTTAGCACTGGCCCAGTCCTGGTTTAGTCTTGGTTTAGTCCTAGTTTAGCCCTGGTTCAGTGCTGGTTTAGTCCTGTTTTAGACTTGATTTAGTCCTGGTTTTGCGCTGATTTAGACCTGGTAGTTCCTCTTTTAGTAAGGCTGTTAATTCCTATTTAATGGCTGCTCCGTCCACCATCAAACAAAGTCACACTGACACATTGAAGTGTCTTGCCCAAGGACATAACAACAGTACAGGGCTTGACCTGCCAACCTTCAGGTTAGTGGGAGAACGTTTCCTCCTGGCTGAGCTACTGCTGCCCAATTTTGAGTATACACATCACTAGCCCTTATGTCTATCTACCAACAGACTTATATGCACCATTTTGAGCTGACCACTTAACTGGGATTGCTCACAGAGTCAGTAAATCCCTTATAGGCAAATGTCCCATATTGATCCCAAGTGACATTTTTGACCCATCACCTATGCACTGTTTAAAAAGCAGCTTATAAGGTTTGAGTATCTTATGTACGGCATTACACGTCATGCATCGGGATCGTTTGTTTTGTCTGTCACCTCCATTTATCTTAATTGAGCCATGCTTCAGTGTGCAGCACTGCCCCGTAGTCCGCTGGTCCCGCTGTTGTTCCCTAATGTAAATCGATATGTTTCCGTGTGGTTGGAAAGATCACTAACCAAAGGTGGCATCTGACCCGATACAGCTCGATAGGCTAACCACCGTCAGCCAGATGAGGTCCTCTTTCATCAGCATTTGATATGGAAAAAAAAGAACTAGAGCTTGCTTGCTTGTTGTATATAAAAATAGTTCTTCAGATCATGTCATGTTAAGTTAGGGTTATTGGGAGACGCTTGGAGGGGACGATGAACTCAAAATTGTGGAAAGAGTGTACTAATCCTATGCTAGAATGCTAATTCTTCTTTCCTTGTGGCACACAGCATATGATCTTCTGCCTAGTGTGCAGTGATTTGTATATTAATTTGACATAAGATTTTACACTGGATGCCCTTTCTACATCCTGACACAATCCTCTCTGTTTTTTGTCTTAGCTTGGGACTGGCACAAAAGAGTACACTGGCTTGTAACCTCTTGTAGATCATAGGACAGTAATAATAATTAAAATCTTTGAGAAGGCTTAGGTTTTAATGTTAATGGAAGTAGCTCAAAATTGTGCAAAAATGCAAATCTGTCGTGAAAAAGGCATGGATTTGTGTGAGAAAATCTACAGTAGGGGGTAATTAAAGAAAATGATGCAAGCAAAAGGGTTTTAAAAGGGGTTATTTGAGTTTTGAGCAAATGGCTTGCAGGGTTTTTTGGTGCACTCCACGCACCCAGAGCAGGCTGAACTCCCAGTGAACTCATGTGCTCTCTGCCGAATTATGATCGAATGAGTGAGCCTGACAAAATATTTTTAGGGTGGAGAGAGATGCGAGCGGAGGGTCTGGGAGAGGCAGGGCGGGGTGAATGCAAAAGATGGTCTCTTATCACATGGAGGACGACAACGTGAGCATTGGCAGAGCTGCATTATACTAAAGAAGTGGTTTCTTCACAACATAGCGACAGGCCTGCTATAAAACTGAACCAGGTCTCCAAAAAAATACAGAGCTTACCTTAACTTGTAGCTTTGGGGTCAGCCATGTTGACTGATGAATTATCTGTACGTTCTGTATCTGTATTAGAGACAGTAGTGTGACAGATTCCATAATTTTTGTGCTCGCCCCAAGCCTAAATAAATGGAGAGGGTAGAGTTAGGAAAGGTACCTGGCACAAAACCTAGGGGAGGCAATTGTCTCCTTCCTGGAGACCATTTTTGTGTCATGGCCCACCATTTGGAAAATACTGACCTATATGATATCTTAAGATTTTTTCTTATTAGAATAAGCTGTTTGAAGGCAGTCTAGTCATGGTTTAGTCCCTTAAGATATCAGCCCTGGCTGATATCTTAAGGGGTTTAGTCCTGGTTCAGTCCTACTTTTGCCCTGGCTTAGTCCTGGTTCAGTCCTGGTTTTACCCTGGTTCAGTCCCGGTTCAGTCCTGGTTTAATCCAGCTTTAGTCCTGGTTTAGTTCAAGTTTAGTCCTGGAGACCACTTTTAGGTCACGGCCCACTATTTGGAAAACAATGGCGTATGATATCTTAAGGTCTTTAATTTTTCAGATCATCCCGATTAGAATAAGGTGTATGAGGGCAGTTTTCTCAACTATAAGAAAAAAATTGGGTGACCCTTTAAAAGCAACTGGGATGATTGGCATATGTTAAAATATTTTGGTGGAGTAAATATGACCAATCCTACTAGGTACCAAGTATGTTGTGGGATGGACTGAGCTGATAAATGACAAACAGAAGGAGGGACAAAGCCAGAGGGAGGGACAAAGCCAGAGAGAGTGTTGCGTGACTTGTGCTTGGCTCAGCCCTGCAGCCCCCGAGGTGATCTGTGTTCGCCATGAGAAAAGAAGGTATAAGTGTTTTACTGTAAACAGAGCCACATCGGGGCCTAAAGGGATTTTAGCAAAGGATGTGTGTGCACTGCAAGAAAAAAAAAAAAAAAAAAAAAAGATCAGCATCTTTCTTATATCCCCCCATGAAAAAAAAAGAAATAAAAATGCATAAGACTGCCAAAGCATTTTTCAGACAAACACCTTTATTTTAGTTACAATTGTTGACCTTCAAAAACGTTTCTTGTATGCATCCTATGAGATTGGAGCATCCTAGGTCACTTGGCACCACTAGAGGACTGGACAGGAGACAACGACAGGACAGTAACGCATAGCTGTAGTTTTATGGTTGGAAAGGAGAAGAATGGGACAAATTTGCTATGAATAATTTTGAACAATTTTGAAGTCTCCTGTTGCTGACTGTGTAATGTAATGACATGATTGAACAATCACTGAATGCAACTGGATTTACAATAATCAATCAGAATACAAGGGGCAGAACCAGCTTAGGCAAAAAAACTAAAAACAGCTGAAAACATACACCTAACCAGAACCAACACAAATGTTGCCAAACCGTTGCTTAATGCTAAGAAAGTGAATGGGTCTAGTTGGGCTGGTTAGTGGTTAAGTAAGATAACTGCTTAAATTGTGGATACAATGCTTGGGCCTCTCTGTACCATTTAAAACATTTGGTATTGCATATTTTTATATATATTTTTTAGTATGTGTTATAAGTGGTCAGCATGTTTAAATTTTCAAATAACCCATAAAAATGCAATATGCAGACATATATATATATATATATATATATATATATATATATATATATATATATATATATATATATATGTGTGTGTGTGTTTGTGTGTGTGTGTGTGTGTGTGTGTGTGTATAGACCACCTGTTTTCCAATAATAACTATTATTTCTATAGAAAGAGTGTGCATGCCATTGTCTATTTGAGTTTGCAGAATTAACCACTGTGTTTGATCAGTGAAGAGTCACAGAGAAACAAAGCGCTGTGTAAAGCCCGCCCCATTTTTTGATAACTGGTTATGATTGGTTGGAAGAAGTAATTTTGGTTGAACGCATCTTGAATGGGAGGGCATCTTGACCCACAGCACTTCCCAAAGAAGTTTAGGTGCTGGAAAAACGTATCTAAAAGTATCTCAGGAATTACTTGAACATGACAATAGGACAATAGGACAAACCATATTTGCAGCAGTTATCCATGCTACAGTAAGACTGGAGTGTCCATATTTTGACAGATAGTTCAGATATTTCCGTGTGTGTGTGTGACCTTATTAGAGAAGGAGCCAGCCACAGGCAGCGAGCTGCAGGACCTTTAGGAGCTAACACAGTGCTGATTTAATGACTTATTCATGTCTGAAGATGGTTTCTGACAAACACAGTAAGTGTCATCATTGTATCAGGTGCAGAAACTCACTGGGTTGTGTATGGGTGAATGAGACACATGTCAAGGGGAAAAAGAGAGGAAGAGGGGAAGCGTTGTTGGTTCAAGCAGTGACACAGTAGAGCTACACTTTTAGAGTTGTAGTAACTGTCTTCTTTCCCTTTGGCTTTTCCCATTTGGGGAAGCAAATTATCTGCCCAGTGAGCTGCATATTGAATTGTTGTCGAGTTTTTATGCTATTTCCCCTTTCTGACGTAACCCTCTCCATTTACCCAGGTTTGGGACTGACACAAAAAGCGCATAGACTTGTGACTCCCTGTGGCTGGATTGTCTAATTTGTTCATTCCTTTTCGATGAAGTAGCATTTAAAGCAACATTACTCTTTTGCCGTCCCACCTGCTGTTATAAAAAATTAAATCTGTACCCTGGCATTTCCAGCACCCACAGCAACAGCTAAGCCACTCTTTATGCATTCATTTGAACACAAATAAGATAATAATAATCTTAATCTTGTTTGGAGTTAACCATAAACTTCTAGAGCCCAGTTTAGCATTAGACAGATGTGAACCAGCAATTATCTCCGCCTAAACATCACGTTTTTCATTTTCAATAGTTTGCCACATTTTATTATATTTTTATATGATATTTATATTTTTTCTTCACAGTCTGTGTAAACAGGTATAGCCGGCACTAAAATACATACATTTCTTTTTTCTAACTCAGCAGTAGCCCTTATTAGCATAAAGAAAACAACAATAATGAAGCCTACATAACATTTTATAGTCTATTTTTTTCCTTACAGATGGCATCTATTACAATGTGTAATAAGAATTTTCCTCAGAGCAATTCAAAAAAAGTTGGGAAGACACTGAAGACACAGCCAGGAAAATCATTCAGATGTACTGCACTTCAAAAATATTAGGCATCAAATATGATTGAAAAATTGCAGGAGCGGTATTGTAAAACCAAACTAGAGTGGCAGCCACTCGGAGCTCTTTATTTGACAGATGACACTGTATGGAAACAGGGATTAGGCTGTCAGTGCCCCTCTGGATAAACATAGTATAAGTGTATGAACGTGTGATGCATATTTAAGACATTTGCAATTTGATGATGAAAACAAACCACATTAGTATGGAGAATTCCCGGCTCCGCACGCGAACATACCGGAGGGGAGGGCGCTGGGCCGGCAGCTGTTTGAATTCACCACTGTCGCTGCAACATGCCAATTCAAACAGGATCCTCCGAGACAGGAACATGCCTCAGACCGAGAACCAAATACACACTGTTTTACTTACTGTACGTATGACCTAGATCTAGTGTTTGAACAGCACAGGTACCAGAGACGGTACTCAAAATCTGTACCCAATTAAAAGTACTATAGACTGCATTTATTCAAGAAGTAAAAGTGCCCCCAAAATTGTCTCTTGTGTATTGACTGTAAAGTTTCTTAAGTATGAAGTACTGTGCTTACTACTAGTACCAATACTACTATTGCTCCTACTACTAACAACTAACTACTACTACTACTAATGCGGTCACTACTACTATCAGAGCTACTAATAAACATAAACACTTTTACCCATTTAGATACTTTATTACTTTTACTTTAGAAAAAAAAAAATACATGTTTTTTATAATAATGTAAAGGTAAGTTTTAGGAAATGTACCCACAAAGTACATTTGTATGGAATCCCTATATTTTTATTTTGTCAGGTAACTGGGCCAACAATATTTTTAACGTCTGCTTCCAAATCTCTTATATATTTTAGCTTTTTATATAAACTGAGATAGTTTTTCATAGAGGAACTTACTTATACTGATAGTAGTTTAATTGCACACACAAAAAGGTTATAGTGGTTTCTGTAACAATAACAGTAAATAAAAAATAGCATTGAAAAATACAATACGCAAAAATACAAGACATAGAATTACATATATGTATTAATACAAATGCAATTAAAAAAGACAAAATATATTTATTACACATACAATAGGAAAATAAAGACAAATCATCTGCCTCCCAGTGTACAGTGATTTGCGTTTGCCGGGTTTTACACACTTCATTTATCCAGGCTTGGGACCAGCTCAAGGAGTGCACTGGCTTGTGACCCCTAGGACAACTGTTGGGTCAGGACATAAAAGTGTTTTATATAGTAGTTAAATATATGGTTTTAGTGTGCAGCTTATTTTAACCCCAAATATTGTTCAAGTTAAAAATGGTACTATAGCTTAAATCAAAACAATGGTCTCTTTTCTGATTGGACGATCAGCAATGCAGTTTTGGAACCAAAACAAAAAATGTAAACAAAAACAACTTGGCTATTATGTAAAGCATTGTTATCAGTAAAAATAATATTTGATTTAAACATGTTTACATCATATTTTGGGACACATGGGTAATTTTTATGAAATGTAAAAAATATATACTGCTCATAGCACCATTAGGTTGTAGTAAAATAATTTAGAAAAAAATACTTATGATTTGGTAAAATATAGGTCACAATATGATCAGGGATAAAATGAGGCCTCACAGTCCAGACGAGAACCACTGCATTATACATAAAAAGTAGACAGGAAATGACTCGAATGACAGTTATTTTTGTCAGGGCGTTGTGGTGAGTTTTTCTGTATACCATTTGTCTATATTAAATACTGTGGTATTGTCTCTTAAGTGAAGTATAACCTAGATTTCCAACGTTATCAAAAGTTATCCCTGCAAAATATTTTTTGAATCAGACGTTGTGACAGCTCGAATTGGTGCTGGTTTAAAAATAGCAGAAAACAATCACAGCTCCTTCACGCCCACTCTGTGTCCGCATCGGTATCATTTTCAAACTTCAATATCTCCACACTCTGTATTTTTGTGTGCAGAACCAACACATAGATAGTGAAAAACTTTGGAGATGAAGTTGAAGTTTGCTGCCTGTCAAATATTTGCTGTGCCTCTATTTGATTTTCAGAATAAATCTTGGCTTAAAGATACAGTTAACCCACTTTAGACTTTGACGGAGTGTGAAGTGTTTGTTAGCCCGGGGTTAGTGGCCAATCACTGCAGGGTTATTTCTTCAAAGTTAGAGCTAGTCCACTGCATTTTTTGCCCTATTTGAAAAGTCATTTTAGAAACACATTTGTGCTTTTTCCATTATATCCTGCTCTTTTTTTACATCTCCTCTAAAAGCTAGTCATGATGCCACAATGCTCTTCTCACTTTGTTCAGGAAAACTAACGTAATCCCTTTGAAAAATAAAATACAATAAAAATGGACTGCAATGTTGAAAAAGCTGATTTAATTATAGACTTTGGTTTATTGAAAGGAGAAGTAATTATTTTTGACTAAATCTGAATTTTAATCACCAACTTTTAAAAAAAGTACAAGCCAAAAATAGCAATACAGGTCTGGATGTCATGTGACTCAGTGCCACCATTTTGGCTGGTAAAAACAAAAAAACAAAACAAAAAACAAACTAACAATAAAATATTTTTTAAAAGGCTGTAGAAATTATTATGAGCATAATTCAAATTAATTTGTCATTTGTTTAAATGTGGCAAAGAAAGATGACTATTGATGGGACAAAATATCACAAATCAGCAAGAAACTTTCTGTAAATGGGCTCAGTGCTTTTGTATTTATGTTCAGGTGTGGCACTTTACCAACATGAAATACTGCATATAGTTAATTTGTCACTAAACACTATGACTGTGTTTTTTTCTATTTGGCTTTTCCCTTTCTGGGGTCGGCACCGCAAATCATCTGTCACCATGTTTGCAGTGATTTGCGTACTGTCTTGGCCTAGGCTTTACGCTAGATGTCCTTGCTAACACTTTTAATTTTTCTAGGCTTGGGGCCAGCACAAAGATTTAGGCATAAAAACGCAGACTTGTGCATATACACTAGTCTGATTGGGTAAAAAAAAGGAGCGTTGGGTCTGTCATCTTGCAGTGTTAATGCATGAACACTTATTTACTGTATGTGGTTGAATATGCTCTATTAAATATGATCCTTAATCCAGCCTCAGGTCGTCACAAGCAAGTAAACTTTTTGTGCCCTTCCCAAGCCTGGATAAATGGAGAGGAAGGTTGTCTGGCATAAACCTTATGCCAAATTAATATACAGATGATTTGCAGTGGCAAGCCCAGAAGAGACAAGCCGTAAGGAAAAGAAGATTTTACACATATTTCTCCTTTATAAGCCTGTCTCTGTTTAAGTAGCCATCTCAATAAACATCTTTGTCGAAGCTGGACTCATAAAAACCCAAATTGAGGCTGTGATCTGTCCAAACCCTACAATAAAAACATGAGTGTAAACAACAGCCCATCACTGGAGACTCTTTTGAGTGACTCACAAGCAACAAGTCACTTCTCAGAAAAAGAGAGAAAGAGAAAACGACTCTGAGGAGGAGGGCAGCCCATAATAACATCATTGTGGCTGTTTGAAGTCGCATCAGTCCATTTCCCAGATACAGTAAGTACAAGCTGTCCGCATGTCTACTGGCCCCTTGCACCACTCAAAGGACACATTCATTGGAAGGCGCTGCTGCTCCTGACAGAGGGCAATTGGATCCACCGGATAGCCTCTCTCCCTTCTCACGCAATGTTGTGTAAACGCGGGCAAAATGACCTCAATATGTCCTAAACCAGTTAAGGACGAAGATGCCGCACCCGCTCACATGTCTAAAGTATGATAATGTGGTGATAGTTTTATAAATACTCGTTCTCATGCACACACACACAAACAGGAGCTGCACTCGGGGCCTTGTGGTGGGGACTGCCGCTTGTCAAAGTCTCACCATCTGTTCACATTATTGTCCTTCAACCCTACGTCTAAACACAAGATCAATTCATGCTGTTTATGGGAGACAAGTGTGAGGGAACATTTAAGTGTAAAGTGCCGTCGTAAAACCAGTGTGTGTATCTTAGTGTGTTGTGCAGCGATCCAATAGGAATGCCCAGTCTGATAGCATGAACCTTACAACCCTTTAAAGCCTACTGCCAGTTTTGTGCACCCCAAAACATCAAGAGGAAGGACCACAAAAATGCACTGTAGGTGAAAATAAATATATCATTCTGTTGCTATTATGGCTTTTACAGGATATAGAAATCATTGGCTGCAAACAAACCTAAAATCAGGCTGCCATTTTTGTTTATCGTGTCTATTATCTCTTTATGAACATGCATAAACTCAGTTTTGCCTATCCTTCTTGCATTGGCATTTTGGCTTTGCCCAGGTATTGTAGTCTGGACTTTTGTTGCAAGTACAAAATTTACTTTCCTTTTTTATATTGTGTTGTCAAATATAAATATAGAACTGGCTTGAGCTGTGCTATTGTAGCGCTAAATTAAATTTCATCAAGCAACTCCTGGACAAAATAATATTGATGTATACAAAGAAAGTGTCTAAATCTAAATCTTTTTCGACAAGGCACAATTTATGAATTACTCAAATCTTCTTTGTCGTGAATACCACTTTTACTTAACTGTCTTGTGCACTGTATATTTCAAAGCATGGATTATAGCCCTAAAGCTTAATCCACATTTTCCAGTTGAATTGTGTGCCTCATAAGGTGGAAGTGTTTTTTTTTTTTCCCCTCTCTTATATTTGTTAATCTTACGTCTAATCCTTCCTTTTTGCTGGTGCCACCGCTGCTCGACTTCAAGGCCTGTAAAACCTCAACTTGACATCTCGGCTGCAGCCTGTAGTCGTTTGACCTGAAATGATTGTACCTCCTTCTCTGCTTCATCGTCCAGGAAAGTGCAATGAGGTCAACATGTCACGCAATAAGATAATACCTCGAGTGATTTTTACACATGCAGCAGGAGCGGGGGGATGGACAGAGGAGCACAGAGAGGTGAAGCGCCTTGCATAATTTATAGAGACGTATCTGTAGTATACGTTCTGACCTCCTGTTGTTGCATTTTTATTAACCTTTCAGATGGGCTAATTCACAAAATACTTGTTGTCAGATTGAATGTCCACACATACTGAAGTATTTTATCAATAGCATTTTATCAAATATTTCTACACTAATAAGTGCTAATAGGCCACTTGGTGACTATAATCCAATAATAGGCAACCACTCTGTGACTTATTCACTTTATTTTGTGGAAGACCGTTTTGGCATTGCCCTATAATGTAAAAGAAAACACAGTAATACATCATATTCATTACATCAGTTCTTTCTTACAAAGATCTTCTGAAAGTTTTGGTGTTTTTTTTTATTTTTTTTTATTTATTTTTTTTTTGTGTGGCACAATCAGTTTACAGGAGGCCAAAAGAATGACTTCTGCTGTCGTCAGTTTATACTGACATTGTGTCCTTGGGCAAGACACTTCAGCCACCTTGCCTGTATGAATGTGTTAGACTGACTGTTTGGTGGTGGTTGGAGGGGCTGTAGGTGCAGGTGTGACTAAGGAGTGAATGAATAAAGCACCAAATTATAAACCGGCTTTTATTATCCAGAAAATTATTTATTATTTTTATTTATTATTATTAATGTAAAGTGCCTGAGAGACTTGTAAAGTGCAATGTAAATATGATCTGTCATTATTATTATTATTATTGTTATTATAATTATTATTATTATAAAAGCACAAAAACTAGGTGAGAATTAGAATCGGTGTTAATTGTTAATGCAATTATTTCTAAAAACTGCTAACACTCCACATTATTATTGCTGATGATGTTACCTGAGGTGAATTTTGATGTCCTGATGAGGGCAGGTGCCCGAAACGTCACTTGTGGTGAAAAATAAATTGGAGCTAAAAAGCATTGTTGTGCAGATCCCGCTGTTTGTAACCTTCTGAGGTGAATTTTAAACATAAATGAAGTTCACCATGCGAAAAGCTCTTTTGGATCTGCATGGAAATGTAAATCAAAATTCATGAAAAAATCCACCTTTTGTGTGATTTTAAACAGTGTGTTCAGCCAAAACACATAAAAAACTATGATTTTGAATACAAATGAGCTGACAGGGCTTAAATCTTTTGGTAATTTTACACAGTTTTTGACCCTTTAGCAGTGTGATAGCGCTGATTACAAACATTACAGTCTGTCTGTGGAGCTAACACAGTCCCTTGTAGTGTGTTTTCTGTCGGCAGCTGGATGGATCGCAGACACAAAGCACCTGCCAAATGCCTTCGGGCCCGAGTCTTTTTTTTTTTCTTGGCAAGCTGCTCCTCCCTGCTACTCCGAGTCCTCACTCCTTCTCATGCAAAGTCTGCCCCGGCCAAATTCCCAGTCAATTTCCAGGCCATATTGAGGCTGTGGCCCGCTCCCCGGTGATGTCATGACAAAAAACACAAACTGAGATCTGATGAGCTGGAAAATCTCACTCCGACTTGTAAAGAATTATTGTCCACTTTGTGCAGTCAAAGTGTCAAAACGTCAGCTTGGATTAAACAGTAAGGAGCAGGTTAACATTAGCCTGTGTGCTGTATGACTTTGCATTTAGCATTTAACCTATTTGTCTGTATACAACAAAGGCATTTCCTAATTCAAACAGGTCAACTTTGGAGACAAAATGTTCTCTTACTGCCTGACATATCCCACCCACTAATAGGTGCCATGAGGAAGTGGTCATAATGTTATGCCTGATCAGTGTAAGTCAATAGGATGACATTGCGGCTTTGTTTGTTTTTACTTTCTTGTGTCCCTGTCAATCCACTTCACTGTATTTCCTTCCTTTGGGGACATCCTGGTAAAAGTGAGGTGCTGAAAGCTTGGAAAGGTGTTGGGGACAAACAAAACAAATTGAAGACGGATATGAGACAGGAGAGAGTGGCATTTTGTCATCTGTCTGACACAAACTTAGGAAACAAGTGGAAACAGCAAAGACAATCTGATCCTGGCAGTAAAAAGTAGTCATATCCCTTTTACAACAGTTCATATATGCAAAGACAGGACACCGCAGCCTGTAAGTTGCATTTGGTTGCACCACACCACAGGGAAGTGTGTTTATCAATAGCATGAGATAGATGTGATTATTAATGCTTGATGTTTTGTGCAGCTTTAAACCCAATCTAGAAGAAAGGGGCCATTTGAAATAAGGTTTGATACATGGAGTAAGGACAATACAGTATATTCATTAGATTATAAAAATTCATTCATGAATGTCTGAGTAATTGTGTTAGCTGAAGCAATCTTTTTCTCAGGACCTCAAACACGTAGACACATGAAACCAGGAAGTACTCCCATGAGTTTCTAAAGCTCATACACCATCACCAGACTCATTCTGATCATTTCAGTGCCGTCACTACGAAGCAGTCAGCTCATTTATCTATCTGTTAGTGTCACATTGCTTATGGCTATGTTCCTAATCCAAGCGTTCTCTGCAAAGTCAAGGTAACAGCCTTGCAAGCCAATATTTTGTGACCACAAGAAAATGATTTAGGCTTTTAAGCAGTAAAAGTGGATTTATCTTTCAGTTTTTTTTAAATATAAATGTTGAATAATGTATGAGGCTGTGTACAATTACTTTTACGCAAAACTGCAACTTTGCATTTATTGTTATTGTTGTGCCTTAACATCTATTTGTTTTTCCAATTGCATTTTAACCAGATAATTCAAAACAACATGAACAAATATTAAATGGCCAAGTTTATTCCAAATGATTGGTTTCTGAAATGTAATGGTTTGCAGAAACATCACATGGACACATTTGTCACGGGAGACTTGGGAGAAAACAGAAAATGCATTGTTTTATTCCCACAAAAACACCATTAACTCTACATTTCACATTATTTCAAACATTGAGAATGACCGTCAACATGTGTTTAATGTTTAAGTACGCTTTAGTGAGTGCTGCATGTCTCCAAGCAGCCACAGGTTGCATGTGTACGGCCAGGAATGCTTTGAGATAAAAATAGCCTCGCTGACCCTTTTTAAAAGCCTGCTCTGTTACATGTTGTGGCTGCTGCATTTAGATGATCGTTCGGTGTGCTGGCCCTTTAAGAGCAACTTTAGAGCAGAGCGTACAGTAGTATAGAGCTGTGTCGGTGGAGAGTGTGTGAAGAGCAGACGGAGAGAGGTTGCGTGACTACTGCAGACCAGGCTGTGACCTCAGAAAAGTGGTTATGAAAATGATCTGCTGTGAGAGGGAGAGAGGGAGAGAGACTGGGTTCAATGGCTTTCTAGTGAGCAACAGTTAGACATGGAGGTATTTACTACATACAGTATGCAAATGACCTTTTTATTTATGCATAAGATGTGTGTTTCAAAGCAAAGGTGAAAAAAGTACTTCCAATCTGTACTTCAAAACTATTTGACTATGTCCTAACTGCTGCTGCTGTTGGTATTTGCGCCACTATTCTGATGTCTTATAGGTTTTGTCTAGTTTATATTTAATGTATGTTGCTTCTGACATATATTTTGTATTTAATGTATAATGAAATTATTGTTTTTTTAATCTATTTTATTTACATATTTTTTATTTTAGCCTATGTTTATCTTATTGCATGTTGACATCTTAAGAAGAGAGCAGGAGCAGCATTTTGATTCCCCTGTGTGTCTGTACATACACAGAAACTGACAATAAAGAATGTTGAATCTTGACTCTTGACTAGCAGAAATAAAAGTACTCCACAATATTATTACTTATAAATGTAAACTTTACTAGCGCAAAGTATTTATGTTTTTGTTTTTCAAGTCCTGTAGTACAACTAATACTAATACTACTTTATTACGGTAATATTACTAATACTAGTATGCAAACCTGGCTCATACTCAAGACTTTATGATTGCAAGAGAAGTGTGTTACCGACCAAGGTAAAAAAAAATCTATAAATATATATCTATACTATGTCTGTGTATGTATTGCATATATATTTATATTGTGTGCATCTGTGTTTTTATTTGTTCTTCCTTTCTACAATGTTATTATTATTTTATTATATTTATTTATTTTATTTATTTATTTTGTTCTTCCTTTCTAGAATATTATTTTTATTTTATGTTTGTCTGTTTTGTTTGTTTGTTTGTTTTCTAATCTGGAAGGGAGCAGGAAAAATGGGTGTGGGGTGGTGATTTTTTCTCCACTGGCATGTAAATAAATAACATGAAATTGAAAAAGTTGCAATAAAAATTATGAAAAAACTTTACTCATTTAGAGACTTTAAAGTATGAGTAACATTTTTTCATCAACATTTACTCTGGTAAGTATCTAGTTATTTTCTAGCATGGGATGTGACTCGAAATGAAACTATTCACTCAAGGCAAGAAAAAGTGCTGTCATTGTCTGTCATATTAAAATGTGAACAGCTATTACTACTTCTAACAGTTCTGAGATTTAAGCCTTCAATATAATACACATTTGAAATACTACAAGGCTACTTCAGAGTATATGGCTGCGCAATATGGGCATGTCCTATTACCCTACTTCAAAGTGCAAGTTCTGGTAACACAACCACTGACATGTATACACTCACGAGAGGAGCCAATTGCGTGCCTAGACAGAGATGTTTCAAAATTAGAAATATTTTGGTCAGTGAGAGAGGAAGTGTAGTTGGGCTGAGAGAAAGTTGAGTATCATGTTTCTGAAAAAAAAAAAAAAACCCAGGAGAGAGATTCTTGTGGTGCTCTGGACCGAAGGAGGCTGACCACATGGAAACAATTGGACTCAGATGCAGCCAAAAAAGTCCTTACAGTAGAACATAAACATGAAGTGTGGAGGATATTGAAGGAAATTATTAATTCATAATCATTACTGCTTTTTATGACCTGTTGCTACAGAGCTGTCAACACATGGAGGATTCATATTAGTTTCTTAGTTTAGGCTGATTTGCAGTATTAAAGATTGGACTCTTTACAAAAAATCGGAAAACTTGATATTTATGCCAACTGCACAGTGCTTTTTGTCTGCTCCATATCAACAATAAAAGTGACTAAACTTAACAAGCCAAAAGGATTAATGGGTAAAAAACCTTTATGTTTATGCTTTACAGATACTGTAATGTCTACTCATTTGATCATATAAAACATGCAAAATACAAAATGACAATAACAGTACAAAAAGTACAAAACAGTCTGATTTTTGAGGATACAGATGTAATGTGGTTTAACTTTTGTTACATTACACAGGAAATGTTATAAAATGCAGTCCTTCAAAGTCTTATGGTGGTCACTGTGGCAGGAAGTCTCATGGCTACAAGAAATGTCACATTATGTTTTGATTAACTACATGTCAACTTTATTTAGGAAATGTCTTATTCATTTTAGCATTCAGCTTTAATTGAATAAAGACTATAATATAAATTATAGTGTTATCATTCAATAAAAACCTTTCATTTTACCAGGCAAAACAAGGAGACACTACAAGAAAAAAACACTTTTTTCAGTCTTGAGGTTTTGGGCCAGTTTGCTTCTTTAACATGTGGCTTACTACATTGGCTTAATACATTTACTAAATTTGTGTCCATAGATTTCTATTGGAAATATTCATTTTAAAGGATTTTTTCTTTAAATGTTTTTTCTCACACTTCAGTCGCAGCTCAAGCACCAAAATTTCAAATCTTGTACTTAACTATATTCTGAAGATTTTTACAGAGGATTTATTGGCCCTTTTACTCCTAAAAATATTTTTAAAACATTTACTGAAAGACAAAATAAGATATCCATAATTCCGTCTGTAAATGCTGTCTCATAACATATCAACAAACTGAATCAAGAATTTTAAACCTGGCTTTATCTAATATTCAAATAGTGTTTTTTGAAATGTTTGCAAAACTGTGCATTTTTACATATATAATGCCTAATATGCATATGATAACATTCAACAACTTAAAACTTGCAATACATTTTTTCCTATATTTATGTAAGTAATCTACAAGAGAAGTTTCACAATGGTATCTGTTCATCTGCAGTGTCAAATTCTCATTTACAGTGTTGACTCAAGGGCCAGAGCTTGAAATATTAGTTTTATTTTGCTGCCCTAACCTTTTCCAATTCACCACTAAAAACTCAGTTCTTTAAAATGTAATGATGTCCAAAAATATTTTCTCATTCATGAATCATGCACGTTTCTATTTTTATGTTCCTATTTTTAAGTATTTAGAAATCAGCTCTTAATTAATCTCATTTTCTTTTTGTAATGACCAAATCTAATGCACTAATCCTATTTAGACAAAGTTCAGGCGAAGTTCACTCGTTTGTTCTTTGCAGTCTCATAATGTGACATAATGTTTCCGGTGAGTTTAAAATAATTAGAAGAACATCAGGTTAGCTTCACTAATACGATTGTGGTCAGACCAGCGGCTTTTTTTGTGTGTGTGTGTTTGTTTCTTTTTCATTTTGTCTGGCCATAGACAGCGTCTGCAAGATCTGTAGTGTGTAATCAAAGAGAGACGCAAGCCATTCATTTAGTTTGTCATGGGACGCAATGTAAATTTCAAGTTTACATGTAGAAGGAAACTTTCGTGTCAAGGGCTGCAACTGCAAAAATGTTTAGTAAATTAGGATCAGGAATAGACCCTCTTATTTTAAACACTTAAATACCACTAAGGAGGGAAAAAATGAAGGAGGGATAAAAGTGGGAAGAGTGGATAAGATAGAGGCAGAGATATGAGCGATTGCGTGTGAACAGTAATGCTACAGCCTTCAAAGAGCACAGTGGAGCACATTGTATCCACGCATGGGCCCTCGCTGCAGAGAGGGACAGCGGCATGTCGGGACGAGGGGAGGAGGAGGAGGAGGGGTGACGGAAGAAAGGAGGGAAGGAGGAGGAGGGGTGTCCCAGAACGAGGAGACAGACCAGGGGTGAACAAGTGTGTGTGTGTCACCAACAATTGTGAGCTCTGTTTTGGGACGGAGGATGCCAACTCTCACGCTGCTGGTGTGAGAGTGACACCATCCCAAACTCAGCTGTGGTGCAACAAACAGATTCAGAGATAAACACGGGACGGGTGGAGCTGGAGAGTTTGGTTAGACACGTTCAAACAATGCAATGGTGTTTATAAATGTTGATAATGCTTTGTAAATAGTTAAATACCTGTTTACTAATCATTAACTAATCCTTAACCTTAACTGAGTTATTCTAAAGTGTTATCTGAACTTTTTGGTACTTTTGGAATTGCACAGTAAAATACTAGTCCTAATAAAAGCTTCTAGAAATACTACTACTACTACTACTACTACTTTCAAACACACTTACATCTTGTGCGACAAACATAGTTGAGGAGCAAAGAAACAATATAATTAACCTTGTGGCAAACATAATATATGATTTAAGACTACTACTACTTCTACTACTACTACTACTAATAACCACTTTGCCACAGAGAACAAAAACAGCTTAAAGCCTGATATTTAGAGACTTACAGTGACTTGAGTAAAATAAAACATTTTCCCTTAAAATTTTTTTAAAGTATTATAAAAGAGTGTTTAAGTAAATGAATCCAAAGTGCAGTATCCAAAAGTATCCAAATGAGAATATCTATCTAATTACTTTGCACCTCTACTTCATGCACTTTAAAGTTATTCACAGTTGCTCAAACTGCATAAAATGTGAGTCTCCTTTTGTAAAGAATATAATACACAGCTCGCCTGGTTTATGTAAAAACACACAGCTCAAATACTCCAGTTATATTTTGTTCTTACATAATGCTGCATCCCACGGGGCGCCCACAAGTTCAACTGGATTCCCACCTAAATTAGTGATGAGTAAGGCGTCTTAAATTATTCCTGCTGTGTCACTGTTTGCAAACATAGACTAAAGTGAACGAAAGCCACTGGGGACACCATCATGTGATCTGATTTGATGAAAGCAAGCCCTAAAATGACATAACCGTGATAAAATAATTATAATGTATGTTGCAGTAAAATGACTGCTGGATACATCAATTTGTACATCAGAATAACAAAACCTGAATATAATTATATACCCAATTTTTAGCATCCGGCTTATAGGAAAAGAGGTGACGTTAAATCTAACTTGTTATTAGGCTAATCAGTGGTGTAACTTGGTGATGAGAGGCCCCAGAGCAGGTTTTCACATTGGTCCCAGAGCAGAAGCTAATTCAGCACTTTCATTGGGTTCATGCATAAAGCTTCTCTTGATCTATAAAAATAATTGGTTATAAAGAGTCAGATATAGTTGTTTTACAGGAAACATTATAAGAGTTATAACTTAACTTACTGTTCATTGTTTGTGTTTTTCATTCATTTATCTTAAAAATAATTCACAGAAAAAATCTAATATGAAAAATACATATTATTTCTCATAGTTTCACATTTTGTAATTAGTTGCAAAAAATACTATATTTGCAATTAAGTGTTTGTTTTGTTTTTTTGTTTTTTTGTTTTTTTGGAATTATTTTTAAATGACCATAAAAGGACAAGGGCCACTCTCAGGGGCCCTTAAACTTCCTAGGCACCAGAGCTGTTGCCCTGGCTGCAGTGCCTGATGCTACGACTCTGAGACTCTAATGCCCAATGCGCCCAAAAACCTTGAAATTGGAAAAAGCAAAATCTGAAATAAGGAATGAACCAAACTACAAGCCTACTACTTCTCAGAAACTATCCAAGTATCATATATAAAAAGCACATAAAACATGTTCTAAAATGCCTATTGAATAATCAATAGAAAGCAAATATTCACACATTTCACTTTACCATATAAAAAAAAAAAAAAAAACAAAACTGCATGGTGAGGTAGATCAGTGATTAGGAAAGTTGGAGCATTATTATTGTTGGAACATTAGTAAGAAAGACAGCTTTAAAGTACAAAGAAAGAGTCATCGTCCACTGAATCTAATAAAAAGTGAAAGAGGAAGCTGCTGTTTTTACCACAGAGATTTCACAAAGAAACATCTATTTATAAAACAAGAGCTCAAGGTTCATTGACTTATTGTACTTCATTATTTTTTATTGCAGCATATTGTCTAATAACACTTGTATTTTTGCACTTTTATAGGAGCTTTTCCCATGTGTTTTTTCTTGCCTAAATAAGACGGATACAGTAACCAGTGGTGGAGCTGGGATTCTCAAGCATTTCACACCGAGTACCACCTCAGAAAATATTTTGGTTTCAAAGTACCAGGACTAAACCAGCACAAACCAAGACAAAGGACTTAACAAGGGCTAACCAGGTCTGAGCCAGGACTAAACCAAGTCTAAACAATAATAAACTACAGTAGGACAACACTAGGACTAAACCAGGTGTAAACCAGGACTAATAATGGACTAGACTAAACCAGGACTTAACAAAGACTAACCAGGTCTGAGCCAAGACTAAACCAAGTCTAAACCATGACAAACTAGGACAACATTAGGACTAAACCAGGACTAATAATGGACTGGACTAAACCAGGACTTAACAAGGACTAACCAGGTCTGAGCCAGGACTAAACAAAGTCTAAACCATGATAAACTAGGACAATACCAGGACTAAACTTGGACAAATCTACGACTAAACCCAGACTAGACCAGGAGTAGTCCAGGGATAAACCAGGTCTAGCCCCAAATAAAGCAGGACTAGTAGTCAATGTTAGTAGTAGGTAGCCCTAGTTGTAGTAATAGTAGCACTATAATTGGTAGTAGCAATGAGTACTTTCTACTTCACTCTCAGTACTTTTTTACTTTTACATGAGTGCAACGAGTTTCTTGAGTAGTTCTATTACTTCTATTTGAGTAATACTATTTTGCAGAAATAGTACTATTACTTGATTTGAAGAACTTGTTCCACTTCTGCGTCCAACTACTGTATTTATTTCCAGGCGATTGAGAACCATTGTGTGTTCATGCCTGATATTATTGGTTCAAGATGGCTCTGTCCGTGCCCTGTGCCAGCTCAGAGTTTTCAGTTCATCTTAATTTTGTGAGTTTATTCAGTCAGATCGTCTTATCGTCTCTCAGCTCACCCCTCCTCCCTCTGCTGCCTGTCACTTCGACTTCACGTCCCAATGGTTGAGCGTGATCGAGGCCAATTACAGGCTTGTTTATGGTGTCCTGTCCTGTATGGAAGCAATACATTACACTGGTGACATGCCAATTCCTTATGTGTATGTTTTCTTGTCATTCGTGCCAGTTGTGCAGTTGTTACTTTTAAGACTTGTTGCATACTACTACAAATGTGGCTAGATGTGACTATAATGGTGTGTCTTTCAAAGTTCAAAATGTATGTGGTCCTTTTCCTTGTTTTCTTGTGGTACGGTTGGAATGTAAAGAGGATTTTGGTTGTCTACAATCTGCGTGAATGGTAAATGTTTGGGGCAGAAAATATATCTTGTGTCAAAATAGTTTGGACAGTATACGACTATAAGCTTTATTTTAAGCTTGCCTTGAGCATCACAATGTACCAGCAAAGTATTGAAATGTTAAGAAGATGGTGGTAAAGTCAGTTATTAAGGCTATTAAGGCAATACACTATTTTAGATATACATTTATGAATCAAAAGTAGTCAGTGTTGTTGTCTTAAAGGTGTCATATTTATTTTTTAGTGACATCTGGAAGCGGACAATGCATACTGCAATTTTACACCTCACACTGCTCATTGTCGTGCTCAGTTTGTCTGCTCTGGGCTGTAAAAAATAATGGAAATTGTGGCTGCTTCTTCTTCTATTCGTTGGTTTAAAAAAGATACTCTGGTAGCTCCAGACTCCATCTAGTGGGGCAAAGATGATAAGACAGACCACCAGGAATGACACTTTCTGAGTTTTTTTCTAAAATTTTAACATATTTTCCTTCCTCATCTGCTTCTTTGCATGGATATGAATTAGGTTTTACACTGGATGCTCTTCCTGATTTAACCCTTTATCCAGGGTTGGGACAAGCACAAAGACTGACTTATGACCCCCTGTGGCTGGATTATGTGCAGTAGATAACATAACATATTGATGACTTGGGTGTAAAATCGAGACTACACATATACTTTTAACATGTTTCTCAATATTTTCAAATACAGGTACTATTATACAAAGGCATATAGTCCCTTTAACATACAAAGTCAAAGCTGTCCAAAACATTAGCAGTAAAGTCTATGTCTGAAAAAGCCAGTCATTCTCTATTGTGTGTCTTTAAAGTGGAGTGGTGTTGAAGTAGGAAGGAGGTGTCGGCACTTCCCTCTGTTTCTCCACAGGATCTTCCTCCAAACACACACAGGCAGAACAATGGTCCACACATGTAGAGTCCATCTTATTTATGACCTCTAGTAAAAGAAAAAAAAAAAATCACTTATCAGGTCACCTGCTGCTGCTCTTCTCACATTTCACATCAAACACCAGAGACAGGAAACGAGAGGAAGAATCTCTGTAGCAGTTTTCACACTTTTTTTTATCACTGGACCATATGGAGAAGATCTAAAACTTTCTTTAATACTGTTTAACGGCTGAACTAAAGCCATTTTAGAGCAACCTAATTGTCCAAAATGAATCATATTAAGACAAAGGTTTAAGATGAATGTTACAAATAGCACAACAAACTGCTGTACATTAATTTATCTTCTACTGCTTATCCCAGAAGGTGTAGTGGGGAGGCTGGAATCTATCTCAGCTACTCTGGGCCTGAGGTGGGCTACAATGGCTGCAGGACATTTTACTTGGTTTAGGCCAAACTTAACCAAATGGCAAAATAAGTAACTTTGATAATAAGTTGGTTTTCTTAAAATAAACATGTCCAACCAATAATAATTCTGCCTCAATAAAATTATGTTTACAATAAAACCTGAATTTCAATATTTTCATTGTGTGAACCTTGTTTTAACTTTGAAAACCCATTAAAACATTGTCTAAAGTCAGAGCAATAACTTTAATAACATTTTTAATAGCATTTAGCCTTAATTCTAGGGGTGACAGTGGCAGAGTTGGTTAAGCATTCGCTCAATAACCTGTGTCTGTAAGCAAGAACCTTCTGTGGTTGCAACAGGAAGGGCATCCAGTGTAAAAAGGAAACCTGCCAAATCACTGTGGTGAACACTATGAAAAGGGAGCAGCTATTTCTTTCTAAAAAGAATTAATTAAACGCTGCATATGACTGATTAACTTGAAATTAGGAATGCACTTTCCATTTTTTTGAACAGACTTGACCAAATAAAAATGTAAGAACAGCTTATTGTTTTCCTTAGAAACATTCTCTACTAGGAACACATTACTCCAGCCTTAACATGCTTGCAAATGACTAACAAGATACACAAAGCAAACCCTCTGTTTTTTGGCACTACTTTTGCTGAAGTCCTCTGCACTGCTGAGACAAGCCTCCGCTGGCTCCCTGCCCCTCCAGTGTGGTAGCGATTACATGAAGATTACACAGCACGTCGTACCTCAAAGAGACCGTCACATGTTTCATATCAAGCATTAAGAGCAAGTTTTAACTCCGTCGCAGTTCAGCACTTTGGCAACCCCGTGGCACTTCGAGGGTGTTAAATCTGGATTGGTGCCATTTAAGAGCATTACATTGTCATTTTCTGTCCTCTTTAGTCTTTTCACTGATCACAGATTGGAGCCACTGAATCAGATTTACAAAGATTTGAAAAATAAAGTTGGGACGCTGTGTAAAATGTGAATAAAAACATACTGTGAACATAAAAGCTTATTTTATTCACAAACAAATATAGATATTTTACCCTTTCATGACAAATAATAGCACATTTTACAACTGGTGGCAGAAACACATCCTAAAAAAGTTGGAAAAGAAAGTTTTGCAATTGAAAAAAACAGGGGGAGGAGCATTTTACAACTAATTAAGTTTATTGGCAATATTTCATTAATATGTCTGGGTATAAAAGGAGCATTTTAGAAAGGCAGAGTCTGTATTATTAGTATTAAATGTATTGGATGCTCATCTTCAGGTCAACACTGCATTAAAAACAATCTTATTCTGTGCTGCAAATCACTGCATGGATCAGAAACACTTCCAGAAATCATCATGAATCATTGCAAAATGCTTGTCCTGTATTAAAATCCTCTTTTCCACCCTTTTGTTGCCCTTGTCACAACTTGTTTGAGATGTGTTGCTGCCCTCAGTGTGAAAATGTGATATTATTTTTTTCATGAATTGGTCAAATATCTCAAGTTCAACACCTGAAATGTTGTTTATGTTGTGGATAAAATGTGTTTTTATGAGACTTGCTAACCATTATATTCATTACATTTGACACAGCAAACCAAAATGTTTTTTTAATTGAGGTTCGTACATTGCGTGTCTCCGCTGCAGTGCCTATTTAAGGTCTGCACTTATGTCAGGGAAAACTCAGCGGCATGTTCCTGAGCTAATAATGTCTGACCGCTTTCCCCTTATGAGAGCTGCCACAAGTGCTCCTCTGGGACGGGGAGAGCAGGTAGGGTGTAAAATGACCCCTCTGCCGTTTGCGTGCCACGGTTTGTTTTCAAAGCTAGCCACATGTTTGAGCCGTTGCATAACTCCATGGACGCACTTTGTAAATCATGGAGTATTCCTGGGAGAAGAGAGGGGAGAGAGGTGTGTGAAAAATAACTTAATGAACAACTTTGACCTCGCACTAATGTTGCAGTATTTCCCATTGAGTCAGAATATGAAGTTGGGACATAGGGGATTTTTTGTTGTTTTGCTAGACCCTTGCATGAGTTCTGGATACATGGAGAGGGCTGCATCAGGAAGGGGCGAACACTGACAAACTATCATGGTTTGTCATAATTTTGCAACTACTTGTCCAACATAACTTGGTTAAAAAAAAAGACATCAGTGACTTTTAGCATGTAGCCTTAAGCTTGTGTAGCATTGCTTCTATAAAAAAACTTTTAAAACACTGAGCTACTTGCTAATGTTCCATATCCCAACACTGATATTATATACACGCAAAGTTGAGCTGGAAAATAACTAGTTATTTTTATTAATCATACTGCCACATATAGGTGCAAACCAACAAGCAGGACTGGTAATCGGTAAATGGTACTTTACTTTTACTTCTACTTGTATGATATTATTTTGAAGTAAAAATACATTTGCTTGAGGACAGATTTTAAGAACTTCTTCCACCTCTGTTGGTTGGTTGTGGCTTAAAAATGTATTGTAGACTGCTTTAAGTAACATACATAGTAACGACATCTAAAGGGAGCTAAAGGGAATCAAAAACCTGAACTTGCCTAAACGCCTAAAATTTTTCACATAAAGTTCTTCTTTAATTGATTCATGGCAGCACTAAAATGACTAACAACATCTGGTTAATGTAAGACAAGAACAAGTTATTTATTCAGTTAATCTCCATTTTCTGCTCTGTTTTCCACAGCAGTCTCTCAGTCCAAGCGGTGTGGGAGCTGTTGGCTAATTAAAGGCTAATTAAAGGGCCAGTCCATGAAAACAAGGAAGTCTTTGTTGAGCTGTTTGTACAGGTGCAGTGCATCACATGCTGTAATAGTGTCAGGTTTACACATGAAGGCCTTGCACATTAACACATATGGATTTTACACTGGTATGCACACTACAATGAGGCAGGGTCTGGTGTAGTGTGTGATGTCAACGTCTAATGAAAAAACAGTAGATGTGATTGTTTCAAACTGACAAAAGGCAAACAAGAAAACGGTTGACATTACCTAAACTACACTATATTTCCAAAAGTATTAGCTCACCTGCCTTTACACACATATGAACTGAAGTGACATCACATGTCTGACATTCTCGTCCAACGTCAGACACTGATGTTGGACGAGAATGTCAGACACGTAGATGTCTGACGTAGATAGATGCAAAAGATGGGCCGACGTCATATTAAACCCTATGGATTAAGAAGGCCTGGCTCGCAGTCTTTGCTTTAATTCTTTTGCTTTGTGCACTGGTGCAGTCGTGTTGGAACAGGAAGGGGCTGTCCCCAAACTGTTCCCACAAAGTTGGGAACATGGAATTGTCCAAAGTCTCTTGGTGCTGAAGCATTCAGAGTTCGTTTCACTGGAACTAAGGGGCGAAGCCCAGCTCCTAAAAACAACCCCACACCATAATCCCAATTCAGTTATTTGATGGTGAATGACTACTTTTGGAAATATAGTGTATCTACATTTAGATTTTTTTTTTTTGCTTTCCCAATATAGGCAAGCAACATTGAAGACCACTCTCAACCAAAAGGCTGCTTATAAAAGTAATAATTGCTATATTTTAACCTACTTTGACCAAAGAGAATAACAAGTTAAAAACATAAAAACATGAATTCTGCAAGGTTAACTGAACTTAAAGGTGCAACATGTAGTTTTTGGTAGCATTTCACACATACACCCTCCTTTACACCAACTGTAGCCTTACTGAGACAGGTTGTTGTCCAATAGGAATCCCATCATGATTTAGTTTATAGATCTTCTAAGCCTTCAGCAAGGTGTAGATTCAAAAATAAATAATGATGAATTAAGTATGTCCTCTCTGGGCAGTTGTAGGAAAATAAACAAAAGGTAAAGACTCCTTTCACCCGGTTGAATTTGAGTTTAAAGACTAAAGGCCTAAGGCCTAAATTTAGCAGACATGCAAACTGATAGTGTGTGCTTTAGAAGCAGTAACACACAATATACCTTCAGTGTCTTTATGCCAATGACGACTTACATACTTTGTCCATGACATGACTACAGAAGAATCTAGCTGAACAACAAAATGTATGATGAACTGTAAACTGTTAAAACGTCTTATTGGCAAAACCTGTCAGTCAGGGGCTCACCAGGCACACGTCATTATGGGCCGCAGTGACAGCTCATGTCAAAGGCAGATTAGCATCAATAAACAACTGAAGCTCAAGTGTTACGGGTGTGGAGACAGTGAAGCAACATGAAGTGAAGACTACTACTCTACATATAATATCCTTAGTCTCAATTTGATTTTGTCTGTTCACTAGCCACGCTAATAAACACACCTGCTAAGTACAAATATGTAATCAATGGCAATCCCATGACAGCAATCTAGTGCAAAAAGGTTTGTAGACAAAAGACGGGTAAGAAAGGTGTTTTAAGTGACTTTGAACATGTCATGGTTGTTGCTGTAAGTTGGGCTGGTCTGGTCTATTACAAAAACTGCTGATCTACTGGGATTTCACACTTAACCATCTCATAGGTAATGGTCCGAAAAGGAGAAAATGTCTTGTTCATGCCAGACTTATTTGAGATGATAGAAAAACTCAAATAACATACAAAACACAATGTAGAAGCAATAGAATAATCAGTATATTGTAATCCAGCTACAGTGAGTCATCTGGTGTAAAATCTATGCCAGTGAAAAATGCAAATCTCTGCGTGTTTGGAGGCAGATGATTTAGTGGCGACCCTGACAGGAAAAGCCAAAAAGAAGAATCAGAAGAAAATTTGTAGATTGTCAATACAGTGCACCTTTACACAGATGCAGGACTAAAAGCTGACTCTTTTAGTTGAACTCATTCCCCTCAGTTCTACTCAAATTGTATCCAAAATAGCAACAAACAAAACACAAAACTTCAAACCCTTCAAAAACCCAATGATTAATGTCTGGGTGGATGCACTTGTCTCTTTTATCCAGTCTTGTTGTAAATTTGTATTGTAACCATAATGCCTCCCTAAGGACTGGCATCCACTGTACATGGTCCGCCCCAAATTAAAATACTACTTAACCACCATACTACTTAACCAGATTTATGGTCCAGAGTGAAGCACAATAATCATTTGGCAATTTGTGCATTTCAGGTGAAGGGCGGATAATTTAGTATTGTACAAGTATTTGAAATGTAGCCAATGTTATGTGTAGGAGCTCCCTTTTTGGAGTTTGAAATGGCAGTAATTAGGTGCTGATTGCAGTACTTCTCTTCTCTGTCAGTAAAACTAGAGTTAGACTGGGTTTCTGTGTCCCAATGTTGAAAGATGGTTCCTCTCTTTACAGTAATACAGTAGGTCACCTTGATGCCAAATGGACTCAAATGGAAATTTTAAGGACTTTGCCAATTACTCCAATGGGTTCGTCTGTCTGTCCCAGTCTGGCCTTAAGCTTTCATCACATTTCAATTTTGAATATTTTGAACCACTTACAAGAGATTTTCCATTTTACAGGAGTGTAGTCTGCCCAGTGCAACAAAAAGCAGTACTGTGCAAAAGTGTGAAAAATGCAAGCACATAAAGATATATTTTATATATATTATATATATATATATTAAGGGTGCTCCGATCAGGGTTTTTGAGGCCGATCACCGATCAGCCTCTGCTGTGATCGGCCGATACCGATCATGGCCGATACCGATCACGTGGTCTTCAATGTAGTAATGTATTGTATGCAGGCTATTATTAGTTCCATTTGAAAAATACTGTAGCCTTTGTAAATATAAAAGAACAACAAGCCAGTGTCTGTGGCTTTGTTTGAATGCTCCGCTGATGTAAAAATCAGCTGTTCTTAATTGGTTCCTTTAATGCGAGTCCGCGGGTGCAGCGGCTGTGTCCGCGTAACGCGCAGCCAAACCAGGTGGAAACACAGTGGACTAAAGAGCAGACAGCTCCTGCAGCCAGTTTTGACAACGTCTGAACGAAGAAAACGTGCAAAGAGAGCAGAGAAGACAACGATGAAAGGTGCTCCTCTCAGACACACGGACACATGGGCTGCCTTTTTACTTTCTCTTTCCATTAGCAGCCATTTGGTGCAGTTTAAGCCACAAAACGCACAGTTTTCTCCGCGCAACAAGACACAGGCAGACTCTGAACTTTCTTAATCCTTTTAACGTAACTGTTAGCGGGTTAGCTGTAGCTCTATTTACGTTGGTGTTTGCAAATACACGCACTGCTGCGCCTCGGTTCTGTCCCGTGCGCTCCTAAAGCAGGCGGGGACACAGCGGGGACACAAAGCAGCGCCTCCAGGGCAGGTTTGTGTTAGTTATAACCAGGGCTTAACTTAAAAACACTGCTAAAATAACGCTACTGCTGTTTAATCAAACCGGAGTTGCAGGACAGTAAATGTGAGAGCCTCGCGTGTTTATTGTAATTTGATCGGCCCTTCTGATCGGCCCATTTTACCGATCACCGATCACTCTATTTTTAGCCATGATCGGCCGATCATGATCGGCGGCCGATCGATCGGAGCACCCTTAATATATATATATATATATATTTTTTTTTTTTTTTATTTAGTAGTAATGGGCTGATGAATTTTGTCTTGGTTGGATTCTTTACTAATGTGAGATATAAGGGTTTATGGCTCAATGGAGAGCATTTACCCCTGAACTAGAAGATCTTTGAGTTTGAGTCCAGGTCTGGATAGTATCTTTTTACCATTGCGAGACCAGTGCCTTGGCAGAGGTCTATACACTCTCAAAGTACTTCTAGTTTAGATTTTCTTGTTTTTTTGGACACAGCTGTCGTTGGAGGTGGAGAATGAGCCATTTCTCAGCAATGACATGTTTTGGTACAGTGGACTCGGCCCTGCACTGCGACTCACAGAAAACACTTTTTCATTTGACCACCCACAGAGCTGCTAGCGCTTGCCATCCATCTCACCCAAAAACTGCTCTTTAACTACAAAAACCACATTCATGTCAAAGCCAATGACACAACTGCAATCATAGAAATCCAAGGGCATCTTGTTTTGGCCACAGACGAGATGGCTCATTACAGGTGCAGTGTAGATAGTGGAGTACAAAAATCATTTTGTACCCAAGTAAAAGTATTGTTTAATAAATGTTGTAGTAGCTTTGAAAAGACTGGAAAAGTACTTTATTGCATGTGCAGTACTTACAAATGTAAAAAGACTATTGAACTACAAATAATACTGATAGAGATTTGTTTTTCTTTTTTATACCTCCAAGTAAAAAGGAATTATCACTCCCCAGTCATGTCATCTTCTAGTCAGTTACGAGTTCTGCTAGTCTGTTAGCCAAACAATAACCTGTTCTAATTACTAGTTCCTCTGACCATAAACATGCTAATGAAGCACTGTTTGCACTAGTAATAAAACGTATATGGCAAACTGAATATTGACACAAATCAGTGGTGTCACATCATGCTGCCATTGCGTCAAGCCTTACTGATTTTGCTACTACAGCAATACTTTGTGCTGTGTTTGGTGAACCAAATGATACGACAATGCCAACCACTGTAACCAAAGCAAATAACAATCTCCGTGTAGCCTACTTGATGATTTATCATTGAACAAATAGAGGAACATTCAAGGCATTAGTAGGCAAAACTGACCAAATACAAGTCTAATGCTGATACAGTTCATTTAATAGTTACTACTTAACTAGTTATGTACCACTTTATAGGGATTATGCTAATTATGATTTCTTGTTTTGACCATTTAGTCTCTATGTTTTAAATATTTCTCAAAGCATGCAACAAATTGAATAAAATACTCATGCATGGGTGGAAACTAATGTTCTCAAGAAAAGTTATTTATTAATTACATTACTACACACAATGAATGTATTAACTAAATCTAACTTTATTAGAACACAGTTTTTTATTTGCACAGGCTAAGTTTGAGTCCTTGTTTTGATAGCAGCACTCCCAGTGAACAGAAGATATGCATTTCCACTGAGCTTGAGGTTAACCAGACCAGGGCTGTTACAGGCACAAGAGGTCTCATTTGGTCACGAAAGGCCCCAGCTATACATTTAATAGGGCTGACAGGTGAATAAATGCTTCGAAATCCATTAACCCTCCCACGACAGCAGCTTAAACCTAACTGCACCGCTGGCTCCTGTTACTGCTCCATGTTGAGGGTATGCCGAGTATATGAGTGCGTGGGCGGGGCCTGGGCTGGGAGCTCCGCCCCTCTGCACGCGATGCCTGGCCGTCCGTGCTGCTGGAGGATTTACTGAACACGCTTTAGGGAATCCCGGCTCTTTTCTTTCTCTCCCTCCTCCCACACGGGCACACATGCACTCAGTACACCTCTGGGATAAAGAGCTGACAGGGCTAACGCTGATCAGGTGAAAGCTCTGGATCCAAGATAAAAGTAATGCTGGATGAACTGACTAGATGCCCCATTGCACTTTTCAAATAAGTATAGCATAATTTAAGTCCTCTGCCAACTGCAATGATTTTTAAACTACTGTATTGTCCTATTTGTTTTGTAGTATAATTTATGATCTGAAGTAGCATGTTCATAATTTCATCTTAATTAGCTTCATATAGATCTTATCAACCATTGTTTGTCACAGCCGAGTGCCTCAGATTTATGGCTACTGGAGTCAGACCAAACGGACTGGCTGAAATGACGCCAACTAAAACAAGAGCTACTGTTCTTTTTGTAAAGAGATTTGGCATGTAATCAAAATGCATTAACAATCTTTTATGAGCAGAATAACAGAGAGATGGATTGCAGGGCAGATAATGTGTGTTATATACGAGGCCTGCAATTATGTGACACTGCAAGATGAAGAGTGAATGTTTGTCAAAGAGGACTTGGTGGTTTCTTGATGGTAAACACAATGATGTAAAGTTACACTAATGACTATACAAGTTTGCCACAGCACTTGTCTTTTTTTTCCTCCATAGAGTTCCTTTAAAATGGAACCTTGCATTTTCTGCTGTTTCTTTACTGTTTTGGTTGCATTTGTCTCTACATAGCTCCCTCAACATTTAGGCGTAAAAAATCTTTCTATCTGTTGACTCCTGTGTGAACCCTTACAGGGCTTGACTCTCATTTTCTGCAGCTCTTATCTGTACAAAGGTTTCTTCTGCCTTTTGGCCACTCTGCCATGACGAAAATCTATAATGCTATTGCTGGCTTATTGTTATGGGAAGTGACGGTTTCTTGCAAGACCCTAGACTTCAGGGACACCAGTTTGGTGATCTCATTCTTGCAAGGCTGTTTTTTTAACAAGATGTGCCTTGCGGGGGGGGGGGGGGTGCAGGGTATATTATTCACCCTGCCATTACACTGACTCTGTGTTGTTTAATTGAGGGGGGAAAGTTGTATAGTTCTCCTTTAAATTGAGTGTGTCCTGTTTGTCTGTCCTACTAATGTTTCCAAATATGGACAGATCTAGAGAAGACAACGACAGGAAAGTCAAGGTGATGTGAACCACCAACTCATGCATCAGTGAAGTGTTGAAATAGAAGAGGTACAACATCTGCTACATTTGCTAAAACAGATTTTCTTCAATTGCACAGACAGTACCTAAAGAGCCTCACATGTGAAGTAAACACATGTTGCTTAGCCTAAACATAGCTAATTGTAACATACAGCTTGCACAGATGCAGGGAAGTGTATGTCCGCACAATTATGCTTAAGAGAGGATAACTGTACATAGCAGGAAGGTCAGATTGGCTCATATTATGTGGCATATGCTAACCATCTGCCTGTGTGAACATACTCCAGGGCTGGGTTTAATACAAGCCCGGGTCTGCTCCTCTAAGACCCTCTAAGTATCACAGTGAAATCTGAAGCATGTTGGAGACACATCTGGAGCGCTCTCAGCCTCCTTCACAGAGCGGACTGGGCCAAAAAGGATCTCTCCTTCCGACTAACACATACTTCTTCATGTTTTATTGTCCAGTGGGAAAAAGACTTTGAATCTCGTTCTTGTTTTAAGACACTTCCCCTTTTCCTTGGCTTCTCGTTACTGCCTTCATCTTATGGCCGTGTTATAGCACTCAAGCTGTCATTCTTTCTGTTTGAGGTGAATTGCAAAACCATATTGTGCCATGTTCTGTTATGTACATATGTTGTTTTGTTGTTACTTTATGGAAGAACATACTATACATATTATAATCTGATTTGCACATAAATTTGGTGTAGGTTTTACACCGAATGCCCTCTCCATTTACTGTATATGGGCTTGAAACTGGGACAAAGGATACACTGGCTTGTTGTGACTCCTTTTTGCTGAATATTAAGCTCATGCATAGACATTACAAAAAAAAAAAAAAAATGTGTCTCATTTATGGATACTGTTTTAATCTATAATGACTTTTCTTCAAGTTAAATGTAACACTAAAATTATCAAATTGAACAGTGTGATTTGATTGATTTGAATGAATGATTATAAATATGTAATTAAATGTATGATTTAATGATGCTGCCAGTTTAAGACGTGCTATGGCCATACAAAAGAATAAAGAGGACTCAGTGGAGTTATATATGGTTGCTTAACTTGCAACTTATTAATGTCATACAAAAAAACTTAAGTTGTAGTAGTAGTAGGCATTACTCAAATGCATGCAGTGAGTAAAAAAAAATGCAAGTAAATTTTTGGTAGGAGCATTTTTAATTTTCTACTAATAAGCAGATAAGTAACTCAGATATTGGTAGCAAGAGTGGAAAGGTCCCAACTTTGAATGCTAATCCCCTTGGTGGTTGTAGTAGAAGTTGTTTCCACATTTAAACCTGGATAGTGGTAGTAGTATTAGTATTAATAATAGTATTAGTAATAGTAGTCTAATAAATATCCAAAAAGTATCTCTGCTTGTCCCTAAAGTGCTCATTATCATCACATTTTCACAAGTGTGGACCACTGCAGTGAGCCTACATAAAGATTCTAATTATTAATTGGAGAAAGTACAAAAATGTACAGTCCTACACAGATAATAGTAGAAAAGTAAATAAATTCCAGTAGTATTGATATTTAATTGTAATGATTATGATATACAGTCTGTGGCAGTAACTCAGTATATATGGTCATTGTTTTCACTTTGAATTGAAATACTGAAACTTTTTTTAGGCCTTTTATGTCTTTACATCTTCCATCTATATCAAGTTAAAACTCCAAAGCTATTATTATTATCTCACTATCAGACACAGCCCTTTATGAATGAAAGACACTCATTTGGGGCCATTTAAAATTCCACTGCCTCAGCCCTCTCTGTAATGATGGGAAAATCTCTGGTGATTTTTTTACAAATGCAGTGCGCTCTGTAAAACGTCTGTGTAACTTGATGTGTCTGCTTTTTTGAATGGACAGATCGCGGCTGACTTTTTAAAGACAAGGAAAAATGAGAGGCCGGCGGCTGCAACAAAGACATGAATGACAAGACCACACACTGCTGTGGGACCCGGGACTCTTTCCCTCATGGCCCGTACGTGTGTTTGTGTGAGGGGCAGGCATGCATGTGTGCGATGTGACACTGATAATAGCGGGGCAGGATGCATCATATTTGCCCGCTGTGGCTTATCGCACGGTTCATTTCTTCGGGGCAGAGATTATAATCTGGCTTTTTTAAACAACCCCGCTGTGTGTGTTGCTCACTGGGAAGCCCTCTGTCTTACAGTTATGCCCCAGGTGTCCCTCGGGCTCATCCTAAACGCTTCGGACAGATACAAAGGTGTGTTGCCAGCTCTAAATGGTTCTGTGGTGGCTGTAATAAACACTGGTGTCATGGTGGAAGTAGACGAACTGCAGAAGACTTCTTTGAAAAATAAGAGGTTATACAAGATTTTTCCCCTCATTTACTTTTACTAAATGCCCTCATCGCACTGGACAGCTATCTGTCTTGACTTTTAGGTCTCTATGCTTAAATGCAACATAAATTTTGTTCCTAATGTAGAGGATAAAGAACAAGGATAAAGAAATAGGCAACTAATAGACACCTTGAAATGGACCTTTAATCTCTCTAGTTGACATCATTTTGCTCAATACAAAAAAGCAATTACTATGGATTAAGACATGAAAAATATTCCAGTTCTAATAGTGGAGAGAAGTATCACAAAATCAAGCAGTGGTTTATTAAGGTTGCTGCTTTTTAGGAAATCATGTAAATTTTGATAACCCAGTTTATGATTGTATTAGTGCTCCTGCCTCTCAGCAAGGGGGTTGTGGGTTTGATCTCAGGCTGACCATCTACAATCTCTGAGGGGAGTCTGCATGCCCTCCAAGTGTTACTGTGGTGAGTTCTGTCCGGTTTCCTCCTGTCCAAAGACATGTGTGCATTGGATGAATTTGTAAACCTAAATTGCCCCAAGTGAGTAAATGTGAGAGTGAATGGCTGTCTGTATGCGACTAGCTGGCCACTGTCCTTGCCTAAGGCCCATAGTTTCTGGGATAGACTCCAGCCACCCACAACCCTTTACAAAAAAAAAAAAAAAGTAGAAGATGATGAATAAATGTTATGTTTGCCAGTCTGTATAGATTCTCATTTATAATCTATCATCTATTTCCAATATTAAGGGCTTAAAGAACAATTAACAAGTTGCATGACTGTGTAATTATTTGCATTACAAGCATTTTCTGTCAAATAACTATAAAAAAAAAAAAGCTGCCTAATAATTTTGAGATCCTGTGTCTCCTGTAGCTCTTCTTAAGAAAACTTCTCCCACCATGGAAGACTGCAGTAATTAATAAGGAAGGCAATAAAAACAAGCGACGGTATTAGACACAAGCAACAGGTTTTCTCTCTTTCTCCCCTCTGACATGTTAAGCATGTAAACTTGGCAGCACCGAAAATTTGTTGATTGCGGGCTACTGATGTGACCCATCTGGGCTTGAAACGTTGCATTAGGTCTTCTCACGCTATTCCCAGCCACTCCCTCCCTCCCTCCCTCCCTGTCTCTTTCTCTCCCTCTCTACTCGTGTGTCACATGAGAAACAGTTGCAGTGCTGCTAGGTTGTGGCAGAGGAGGATGTGGTTATTTGGTGTGTTTGTACTCTGTGTGGAGCAGGACACTCAGCCTCTCTCTCTCTCTGCCTGGGATGGTTCAAGTCCAGGGGGCATTTTAACCTGTTCAAGTCCCATGTCAAACACTTTTACAGGCTGTGGTGTCTTTTATAACATGTTGGTCTGTGTAGTCATAGCTTGTACGGTAGTTGTATGATGCTCTGTAACAAAATAATAGCATCCATGTCAGGCCATAAAGCTATTAGTGTCCCTGGCTTAACAAGCTATTGTGGACAAATAATATTCTTTAACTTTAATGCTTTGTTTGTTGTTAAATGTTTATCCAACCTAGACATTGAAAGATGTGTCACTTCAGATTTGTTGAACACTTTGTAGCAGCAGAAGTGCTTTCAAAATACAGGCTAATTTGCTCATTATTGCTCTTAAAATATTAACTATGATAGCTTAAAGCACTTGAACTTGTTTTATGCAGTATATAATATTAAATGCTTGCTTAACACATCTTTTACGCACACTCTTGCTTGGTTTAATAACTTGCCCATGTAGAGAAATTAAAATATGCAGTTGTCTGTTACATATAAACCCATTAGATATGAATTTGTGCTTTCAAATTTAGCATAATAATTGTCTTTTTTTGATAACATACTGACATGGGGCGCATCTATAATTAGGAGAAGTCACATTCGGTGGTGGTAGGCTATTCTGTAGCCACATCTGCCCTGGGACATGGCTGCCATTCTGTGCCACCACAATCATAAAGTCACACTAACACATTCATACAGGCAAAGTGGGTGGAGTGTCTTGCCCAAGTATGCAGTACCAGTAAATGGGATCAAACCGCCAACCTTCAGGTTAGTGGGCAAACATCTCTACCGACTGAGCTACTACCATTTGTTGCATTTAGCTCTTTAATTCTTAATCAGCATTAACTCCAAATCTATAGTTTACAAAGGAGGTTGTCAAATGTTTGTTAGACTCACTCTAGCCTCTCTGACATTATTTTTTAGTTAAGTTTCCTTAGTTATATTAATGTAGAACAAACTCAATAAATAACCCTTAAATTAGCCATTTACATATGCAATTTTCTGTAGCATGCCTTCCTCCCTTGTATCCTCAGAAACAGCAACCAATTACCTACATTGTACAATACAGGAGGGACATACTAGTAAGAGACAGCCTTTGTGTGAGAAGTCCTGAAGTGAGAGGAGCAGCCTTTCTTTGCTTTGCGTGAGTTTCCTATAGTGACACCGAAACATTTTGATCTGCTAATACTTTCCCAAATCAGAAATATTCCTCTTATCCTCGACATGCTGAAGCTATTGCAGAGGAATTCTTATGGGCTTCGTCATAAATCAGCTGTAGCCCAAAGAACAAAACTTGACTTTATAGTGATGTACTGCACAATGCTGGCATGTTTTTGTACTTTTGGCCTATTGTTATAAATAATACTGACTTTTAAACTCGCTTAGCATTCATTTATTTAGAAATATTTCCCCGTCTGATAGTGGAGTAATAGTACATGTGATTTATAAGGACTCCAGAGGAACTCGATCTTCATGGTTAAAACAAGCCACAACCCTTTGGTTGACTTTTTTTAATGGACAAAGCAGCTACTTCTGTTTCTGCATTTGCAACCACAAGACATTATTGTGTTTAAAGAGGGTGCTCTGTATAATAAATCCTTCTATCTTAAACACCACAGTATATTCTGGGTTTGATTGGATAAAGTGGGGTTAGCTCTCAGTTCATTGCCACATTTAAGAATAGCTTAACATGGATGTTTTTTATTACAACAGTGAATTATACCCCAAAAGTCCTGCAACCTTGAATGCATTGGCAATTTTTTATCAACTTACTTTACGTTTTACTGTGTAGGTAGACAGTCCCAATACTGGAATAGCAACTTTTAGTCAGACTTTTAGACAGAAATCATTCAGTGTGGTAATTGTTATACTACAGCCATATTTCAGAGTAAATTTATTGCAATAATGTGATTGGCCAGTGCTTGCTGGTGTGGGCTGAACATCCTCATCTGGTAAAATTATGAATAATAAAGTCTCCCCTTAAAGCATCACTTCCTCAGTTTTGCATTAGACCGATGTGATCCATGCAACTATCTCCGCCTCGTCACTTTTCTGTATTTTTTCTTTTATTTGATTGAGTATTGACCAACAGCCAATGGGAGCGTTCCTTATTTAAAAGCTGATTGATTGCAAGCGCGTGAGTGACCAGAGTTTGCAGGTACAGGCTGAACATTTTCATCTCTTGAAATCTCTTTAAAAAGTCTATATTATAGCTTATTTTATCATATATTATTCTAATTAAAACAGTGATTTTTAACTTGTGTCAACTTGGGATTCGAAGTTTTTCCTAATCATTTTGTTGGGAAACACTCTTGTCCACATCTGAACCTCATCAAAACCTTCATCTCTCAAAATTTCTATACAATTTTATCTATGATTACAATTTTACTCACTTCATTACTTACTAAAAACATTCCCGCGGCCCACTTTTAGGCCTCGACCCACCAGTTGAAAACGCATGCGTATAAAATATGCCATTATGTATTTTAGTGCAGCTTGTCCAATTGACTCAGCTCTTTTATTAGCAACTGTAAATGTGTGCAGTGTGTAAACAGGCAGGAAATGAACAGTTTCTATGGGCATTAGTGTAAGTAATTAGCCTAATAACACCTCCCCACAGTGTTACAGTACCGTAATCCGCTAATGTAAGTGAAAAAAACATGGCAGCCGACTCTTGTGTTTCAGATAGGGTTGCAGCTGCGCGTCTGGTCCAGCCGTGCTACCCACAATTCTCTGCTTGCGGAGGGCTAAAGGGGAAGTTAAACAGCAAGCCGTGGTTTACTTACACTGGCTGTTACACCGAGTTCATTAGTGCAGAGGCGATAATTGCAAGGCTGGACCACATTATGTTTCCTCGAGTTTGGTTTACAACATTTAAAGCTGTTTTTTTCTACTTTGAACCACTACTTTGCATTATTTAGGCTTGTTCTGTGCAAATGTTTTACGCAGGCATATTTCTGGAGAGGTCAGTAACAAAATTATTATCTTCAGTGTAGATCCAATACAGGAGCGTTTCAAGGGACCATTTTGAGATGTAAGGGTTTTGTAGCTCAATGCCTTTCTTAATAACCTGTCTAAGACTTCTGCACAGTACGGTATATGCATGTTTTATTTTCAATTGTGCTTGGAAGCTTAATTTGAAATGATCTCATAACATTTTTTTGAGGATTTGTGGAAACAGCTGTCTTTTCAAGTAACGTAAATCCCAACAAATCGAATTATACGATGACTGCATGTTACTTACTATTACAGCGATTAAATTATCCTGCAAAATGTTCCAAAATGTTCTTTTCCACATTTATTTGTACTACTGCGCGACATAGCGTGATTCTCAGCAATACTAACCTCATGGCATTAGGTCATAAAAGCAAAAGGCGGTGACATAATTTTTGCATAAAAGAGCTGACCTCGAATGCCATATGAATTCATTTTGGTCAACATTGCAATATTAGTTTTCAGCCCTACTGCATAGTTATTCAAGGGTTTCTGTAGCCATATAGGGGAATGTAGAAAGTCAGCAGGGATACAGTTGCATTGCATTGGCATTCGTGGTTACAGTTGTCATTATGTGAATAATTTGTTGTTAATGGTTACAGTAGACATTACAATTTTCCTTAAAACGGAATTTCTTGATTTGGTTTCCATATCAAAATGATGCTCTCTCTTTTGTCAAGCTTCCTCTAAGGATACAGTTAATCAAAGACCTCTTTCTTAAGTAGTGTATTTGACAAAACCAAAGCAAATTGCAGTTTTATTTTTTGACAGTGTACAAATGTGTGCAAAACATGCTCATAACTATATTTAAAGATGCATTACTTCACCCTTTTCCAATCTTTTCTTCTATAGATTTCGATAGATTTAGTAAAAACTTAAAAAATACCTAAAATAATTTAAGAAAGAATCCAGCCACAAGGGGTCACAAGGCAGTGTACACTTTGTGCCAGTTCCAGACCCTGATAAATGGAGAGAATTGCATCAGGAATGGTATCCAGCATGAAACTAATCAATATGCATTATCATTGCACACTAAGAAAAGATAATTTGCTGTTGTGACCCGAGAAGAGGTCAAGAAAGTTCATAATAACTAATTTAAGGAAGATTAAGTTTTGATCTGTATCAGTTTTGTATTACATGACAGTGATTCTTTAAAGGGCAGTGTGGCCAAAGCCAGTGGACAAGCTACATGTGTTAAGAATAAGATATTTTTAGTCTAAAGTTTTGATTCAACTTGTCAAAAGTTGGAGCAAAAGTTGAGTCAAATTCGAGTCCAGACTTCCAACAACTTGCTGAATGTCTCTCCCTGCTTTCTCCCCCTTGACTTCCTATCATTACTCAGCTGTCCTATTAAATAAAGCCGAAAAAAGGACAGAAAAATATCTTTAAAGTAGGACTAAGTCCAATAAACTTTATCTAAACCAAGACTTTTTTTGGTGGCACCACAACTGACAGCTTTGATAGAGATTTTATTTTGAAAGGCAAAGAATAAAAGCCCAGGTTTTTTGACTGTATACATTTTGTGATTTGTATGTACAGCACAAATTATTTATTATTATTGTCAATTTTACTACAAATTTTACTACAAATGTAGAATTAAATAGACATTTAATTCTACAACTTGACAGTAGTGGCATGACAAATAAAACCTCTATCGGGCGTCCCCTGCTGCAGCTGATCACCCCTCGCTCCGACTTTAGACAAGGTTGTAGTGAAGTTAAAAGTTCAGATTTTTGGCTGAGATTGATTCAGGGACATGGGAGTTTTCAGGTCAGCGAAGGGAGCAGCTCGATTGTGTGTACTGACCCCGCTGTAGCCTGTTGTGCTGTGCTTATCTGTCCAAAACAATCCCTCATACTGTATAGCCACCGATTCATCCACGCTGCTGTTTCGTGCCAAGTCCGGTGTAATTTTTGAGAGGACAAAGAGATTTAAGCAGTCGGTGATGAGATCATGACCAGGGTCGAACACAAGGGAAACAACGGCTTACCTACCAATCCACACAAATAAACAAGACATCACGCAAATGCATTGTTTGAATCACAGATTTGTTGTAGGCTTATGTCTGTTATTCTTTGTAAAAAAAATGTTTCTAAATACACTGTCAATATGGAGTGTAATGCCCTGTCCTAAAATTTTTTTTTTTTTTGTGTGCAGTTGGGCAGATGCAAGCAGTGTTTTAATTGAGACACTTAAAATGTCCTTTTAAGTTGAAAACTGAAAAAATATCTGCTCATTAGAGCTGTGTATTGGCAAGAATCTGGTGATACAATACGCATCATGACATAAGCATTACTGTACAATATATCAATGCACAACTTTTTATGAAATATATTTTATTTAGTGAGTACTGCCACTGTATTTCCCAAACAATTTCCTTTCCTCTTAATAACCAACAAAAATAAAACTGCTGCTAAATTTTATTTAAAAAAAACAGTCAACACAAAATGTCAGCCCAGCTGCTATTGATACATTATTGCCAAATAAAAGTATATATCACAATATTTCAGTATTTTCTTGCTCCCCTACTGCTTACTGTTCTTAAATTGTGCTTTTCTTTAGCATAACTTCCACTCTGACCAGGTACATACTGATAATTTTGGCATCTTGTATCCTACAATTTATGGAACAAGCCAGTGGTATTAATTGTTAAACACTATAGAAATGTATTAATTAAATCATAAGGCTGTTCTCTGATACTGGACCACACTATCACCGTTTATTGTCTAACTTTTGCATGGTTGTGTTGACGGAGACAGAGATTTTGTTTTTTAAATTGACCTTATTGTTTGAATCTCATCTCCAGTTTAACACAAGCTTTGATAATACTTGATTTAGTCAGGATTATAAATGATGCAGAATTCTGACCTTTAAGCCCAGACCAAACAAGATTATATTGTTCCGACACCTTTGGGACCCAGGATTTACACTGTGGTCCCTGGTGGCAATGTTTTGGATTTTGTAAGAGCATCATTCCCTGCAATCATGCTAAAGTTTGTGCAGTAAAAGCTCATATCCATATCTCTATAGACTTGCCTTTTGTTGTCTGCCTAATCCATCTGCTTTTCACATCAGTGCAACCTTGGCCTAGTGCTTCCTTGATACAAGGAAGTGCGCTTGAATTGGCATTTATCGTTGAGAAATAGTTTTCTGATTCGGCGCGACAGCGTGTTTGACGAGGGCGGACAAGTCAGTGTTTGTTTACCCTCGGCAGACAATCTCCTCAGTTGGTCGGGAATTAAACATAACACACGTACATATATACACTGGTAGCATCACGCTAACACCAGATGCCAATGTTGGAGTGGTGATGGAGGTTCTGCCATGCGTGACTTGGTCCTGTCTTTGGCCCGTTTTAGCAAAGGCTTGCGTGATCCAACTGTGGCTTCCCATCCTATATCCTTTCCTCACTGGGGGTATGTGTCGTCCCCACCCCGCGCCGAATGAAGTGATCGAATAAACAGCATTGGATTAGGCAGCGGTGTTGACATGCAAGGGCCACAGATGGGACTATGTAAAGTGGACAGTCACGGGATACTTCCAGATCTCTCGGCACCTCATTCATTTTCACCTGTTGGATTTGAGCTTGACTTGAAAGACGACCAAGACTTCCTGGACTCATAATCACTATTACTGCAGAGAACAGTTTATAAATAGAGTATTACAACTATAGGGCTGCATGATTAAGAAAACATACACTATGCAATAACTATTTTGGGTAATATTTTAGATCAGGTCTATTCAACTAGTGGCCCTGTGGCAAAATTGTAAAAAAAATATATCTATATTCTCTCAATGTGCATTGGGCTTGTAGTGCATTTGTATTTAAAAACAAAAAGATAAGATGAAATGTTTATTGTTTTTGAGTAATAAACTGGGTGTGTTTCTGGCTATACTTTTGACTGTTAATATCACCCCAAATGAAGCTTGATACTTGATTTTTTTTTTTTTTACATAAGTGTGTCAGAGTTTTTTCATTTGCAGTTTACTCATGCACTGATGGCGGCTTTATTGTTCATTTGTGTTCAAGAAATTATCATATAAAGGAAAAGAAAAGATGACTTTCCGGCCCTCACAAATCTTGTAATTTTCTAATTTGGCCTGCCTGCAAATGAAGTTGAATAGCCCTGCTTTCGATTAACAAAACAAGGTATCAGTTAAGTATTCATTAAGGGCTACTTAAATATTAATAATCACTGTTGAGTTATCAGCATTGTTATTAATGAGTAATAAGCTCCTGGAAATCAATGCAAAATTATAATCATGGGTGTCTATAAAGTGCTTATTCACTAAATTATAGGTAATTAGATACTTAATTAATGCTTTATTACTGCTTAATAATTATTAGTTATTCTAAATAACTCTACTCTTACTCTATTTGGGATATGGTGATATTCGCATGGACTGTGATACTGAATACGTACTTTCACATAATAAATATGATAAAAATATATTTGTTACATACAGAAATACATGCAAAACTCTTTGGTTAAATCAAGATGTGTTTTCTACTTAAGGCATTTTCACTTTTGTCTGCAAGCATGTTATGTGTTTTTTGGCAACACTAAATGAGACTTGTAATATAATAGTTCAGATTTTCCTCTCCCGGACGTCCCGTTACTGTTCAAAGACAGTGGTGAGTTGAAACAGTAGTAATCAGATTAGAGTTGTGTTAACATGGCACTTAATGAATTAGTTCAGTCAGAGGTTAAGTTAGAGGGTGAGACTGTCAAGTGCAAGGGCCAAGGCATTTGTGTTAGTATAAACCTAAGACAGGGGTCAAAGCCAAATGTTTGTAAAATACCATAATAAATCTATCTATAATAAAAACTGGATAGTCTGAAGCATGCAGTGTGTATGAGACAAACTAACTGCACATTTATTTATTTTCTACTTTTGTATTTATTTATATGTATGATGTATTTATTTGTTGTTTTTTTATTTACTATTTTTAACAGATTACATACTTTATTTATAATTGTATTAATTTATTTTCTATCAATTTTATATGTGTCTTATTATTTAACACTGAGTTAGTGCTCTTATTGTTCACTGGTAATATATACTGTATATTTAAAATTATTTTAAAGGAACATACATAGTTCAAGTAAATGAAAATCCTACTTTGAATAGTAGTTTTTATTGTTGTATTTATTATGTGTGAGATATTTGCAATGTGTTGTTTGACCCAGTCTTTCAGGCTATTTAATCAATCTAACTATATTAAAATTAAAGGTGTATATGGCAAAAATCCAGTCACAAGCTAGTGTACTTGTTGTGCCGGTCCCAAGTCTGGATAAATGCAGAGGATTGCGTCAGGAAGGGCATCTGGTGTAGGAAGTATTGCCAAATCACAATCAAAATCCCTGCACACTGAGAGGCACCTATGCAAACTGTGGTTACCCCAGAAAGGAAAAGAAGCAACAAAACAAGAATTAGAAAATGAATATTGTAACGCACGCTGCTATAGGTGATGCTAAAAATGCATTTAATTAAAAACCTTCCTGTCTGACCCTATATTTACCAAGTTGAAACTGGTCCAAACAGGGGTTAAACTCTCACATTAGATTTGCTGCTCCACAGATTGTCCGTCTGTACACACAGGAGCAGATACTGGACACACAACACCTCCGCTGCAGACACTGACTGACAACTTAATGTCTCTCATGCATAAACCATGATCCGCATCAGCGCCATCACTTGATCCTCCACAACCCTGCACACATTAACCAGCTCACACCCATTTAATTACACCGGGCCTGGCTGCCTATGTGTAGTGTTACAGTCTGGACACAGTACAGTAAGTAATTGTACACATAAAAGGGCCGTATGTTCACACATACTCCTGTCTTCAAAGTCGAGCTTAATAAAACCAATTCTCACTCTGATGTAGTTAAGCCTTTCTAACGCTTTTTAATCTGATTGGCTGCTGTAGAGGCCTCAAACTAATCAGCCCTAACAGGGTTTTTGCTTTAGATCCTTTAAGTTTTCACACTTAACAAAGAGAGGACAGGTTAATATGATGATAATTTTCTTGATTTTACAAACTGGTATTTAAGTTGCATGCAAGCAAAGTGTCTGTGCCTTTAATCCAATGTGATATCGGGCAGCAGTATTCCAGCTACCAGCATTGCTTATTGCCATTGTGTCCTTGGGCAAGACACTTCACCCACCTTACCTCCAGTGTCTGCATACTGTATGCTGTATGAACGTGTGAGCATGTGAGCTTAGAATGAATGAGTGAATGGTTCCTTAATGTAAAGGCGCCATAGATGGAGATAGAAAAGTGCTATAAAATGTGACCATTTACTATTTATTGCTCTGTCATTCACAAAGTCAAGAGTGTCACAGCACCCTTATAAATGAGAAAATCTCATGCAAACACCCAAAAATTAAATTTCACACTACACTGTAAAAAAAAAAAAAAATGTTGCAAAAACTCAAGGCAACAGGTTCTCTGAAGATTTTTGAATTTATTTACAGTGTATTCAAAAGACTATGTCATGTTTCTCTCCATAGATCAAAACATTACAAAAAACCCAGACTCTTAACTAAAATTGCTTCAAACTAAGATTTTAAACCCGTAATTAACTGTACTAATTTCAAACTCAATTACGTTTCACGTACTTAATGTGGATGACCTCTGGCGGCCCCCCTTCAGTTCTTTTCGGCACACCATAGGGCCCCAGACTCCACTTTGAGAATGACTGCTTTATACATTGCTTCCCTGAAATATGTTAGCAAGTGACAATCACAAAGGAAATGCATGCTATCCAATTATTGCAAAGACAGAAAACAACATGTAGTTTGAGAGGTTAGAGTTTAAACAAGCCATAGACTATGACACTAATCTTTTTCTGTATTTCCCTGAATGCAAAATTAGATAGAACCAGTCTGTTTGCATAATGCTAATTTCCTTATCATGTTGGTTTAGCCCTTTAACAGTGTCTTGAACTGATCTTGAGTTTTAACCCTGTTGTTGCCAGTGGTTAGCATTATATTAGCTTCGCGTGCTATGGCAGCATTAGTGTAGTTTGCCTCCCATATGGATTCAGCCTGCGGGGCCATCTGCCCGTTATTATTCACCTCAATGAGTTGAATGGGACCATAATCTTTTTAACAGATTACATCCTCGTTATGGAGGAGAGTCTGTATGGATAAAAAGTTGTTAATGGGATTAGAGCTAAAATAAGCCCAGTGATTATGATGAAGGAGTGGTGGCATGTTCCTGCATCAGACGAGTTATAGCTGGCTCATAATCATTTAGAAAGTTTGATGCACCTTTCTTATGCACAAATGTCCTAAATAAGCAAAGATATAATGTAACTGGATACTCATACTCATTTTTTTTTTCTGAGTACATTTTTAAACCTGCTTTTACATTTTACATTTTTTACATTTGGTTGCAAACACATGTTTATACCAAAATATTTCCCCTGTAGTGGTTAATTACTGTGAAATCTGTGGTTTTGTTGTTCAGTCTTATATGCTTTTTGACATTTGTTTTCCATTGAACCCTAATGGCGTCTTCCTTGCCCACACAATACTCAAACAAGTTTTTGAAAAGATCACAGGACCACACTTTAGTTTCAGCTTGGGGACTACTGACTTTTGAAAGCAGTCACCTAATTCCTTTACTTTTTCATCTTCATTTAAATAAATACAAAGTAATTATTTGTTACACTTTGCAATAACTTATACTATAAAGCATTAGTTAAGTATTTCAAAATTGTTAGTAACCAGTTAATTGAATATTTGCAAAGCATTAGATTTACATTAATAAACACTATTAAGTTATAAACATTGTTATTAATGCTTAATACTTGAGTGATTGGTGCTTGCAAATCAGTGCAAATTTAGCATCTATATATAATTCTTTCATTGACATATTTATATATTTATTAATGCTTTATTACTGCTTAATAGTGGTGAGCTATTCTAAAGTGTTACCAATTGTTCCAGGAGGGAAACAAAACAGCATTTTTATTTCAACTCACATCTCTCTAAGCATTATTAAAATGTACTTTCAGCATTTGTATACCGGGAGCAGGTTTTTGTTTTAAGATGTTTTTAATACAATTCCATTTGAATGAAGAAACACATTTATTTTTAGGCATAGCCCGAGGCCTGTGGTTTCTCATGGCATACCAAAGTCCCCAAGCCTTATCTGACTAAAGTTCCCACACTCTCTCAACACTCTGTATTTCCAACTCATCTTGAAAATCCTGATTGAACAGAAATAGCTGAACTCGTGGCTTTATTGTGGCCAGGTCTTTTTTTTTTTTTTTTCTGAACACAGCTTTTATTAAGAGAGCAGCCCTCCTCCTCTTTTAAAATAGGAATCTGAGAAACAGTTATTTACGGTTTAACCACACAGACACATTGGTGCAAGTGAGAACCTGGTTTGTTACTGTAATGTAATGTATCTCAGATGTGAATGCAGCGTTTAACAGTGGGGCTCTATCTCTAAAATAGACTTTTACAAGAATAGACCACATACAGTACAGTAAAAAATGTACTTGTAAAGCTGGCTATTTGTGTCGCTTTGCTGGATTCAGATCTATTAATTCAACATTGCTTTGAGATCTAGTATTAAAAGTCCATATTATGCTTTTTTTCAGGCTTTTTAAAATTATTTTGGACACCATTGCATTAATATTATACTTAAAATAATGTATATGTATGGAAAATGTCTTCTTATGGGGAGCTGCTACTCCTGTAACGCTTGGATTAGGTGCCTGTCGCCCCCTACTGGCAACAGTGGGGACTGGACAGAGCATAAAATGGCTATTAGTAACATAATGCTAACAGATAGACAAATGAGGCGACTGCTTCGTAATGACAGTAATTTAAGAGCTGAAATGATCAGAATCAGAGTTCAGAGAAGGCGTATGGGCTAGAAATGCACTTCCTGGTTTCACGAGTCTACGTAGAGCCATGAGACCAAGCGTTTAAAACTCTTTAGGAAAAACACGGCAGCATACACAGGATTACTCAAACATGTTTGTATGAAACAAAATACCACTCAAGGTGTATCTATGAGCTAGAAACAACATCATAATATGGTTAAAAACTCAATTAAATTGATTCAGGCTAGGGACCTTTAAATATGTGAGCATGTGATTGGTCAAAGTTTCCAGTGTGTGCTTACCATTCATCTATTAAAATCCTAAAAAGCCTATAGGTCCACAAATAATTCCTTTTACAATATATATCAGGCACAGGGGGTCATGAGCCAGTCTCTTTGTGCCAGTCTCAAGCCTGGATAAATGGAGAAGGTTGCCTCACGAAGGGCATCTGGCGTAAAAAAAACCTATGCCAAATCAATATGCAGAAGAAGGGGAAAGCCAAAAGGAAAGAAAAGAAAAATAATTCCTGTTACAATATGCCATTATGTGATTGTAAAAAAGATGCTTTCTGTGACAACAACAACAAACATGAGATAAAATGTTTCTTGTTTTGTCTTTTGTTGAATTGAAACCTTAGATAATTTTAGAAACACCAGAATAGCCCTTGAACAATACACTTTTCTCTTCACCTCTTTTCACAACAGTCGTTTGGCCTGCAGGCGGGATACGGCAGGGATCTAAGTGACTCATGAGGCAGAGCGTATCCTGAGATGACCCCTGTCGAGCTCCCCACGTCCCAGGTCACTGAGTAGTAGGCTAGCGATGCTTCAGCTGGGACAACGGGCAGAGGGAGACCTTATAGTGACTTTTTTGTCTTCAAATACAAATACACTGTTTCATTCATTTGGCTACGGTAAAAAAAAAAAAGGCTTCCTGTGTAACTGGGCAGAGTCACGCGAAGTACGGCTAAATGCTGCCTGTGTGTGCTCATCGTCGCTCTCCACTTTTTAAGCACACTCTTCTCCGAGGGCCCCTCTTTCAGTCGTGTCCTGTTAGTTTTGCTAATTGTGTGCATAAATATTGTACCACGTCGGCCTAATGTTGTGGTTGATTTTCCCGAGGCCTGACGAGACAATTTTAGGAGCGTTTCGACAGTTCCTTAGCTCAGTCCTTTAGAGAGGAAGTAACTAGTCCCAAGACTTATGTGCCCAAATCAAGTAACACAATGATTTAAAGTAGTTGTAGCTTATGAATAACTATTACTGTTTTGTACATGTTTGGAAAATAATGTTTAAAATAAAAAAGAATAAAAATGCATACACTGATTACATTTTTTAGAAACATACTTTTACTTGAGTACATTTTTGAAGGAAAAATGTCATTACTCAAGAAGATTTTTAAGGTCTTTTATTAAGGAGACAGTAGTGGTATTAGTAGAAGTTGTAGTAGTAGATTTTACTATGCAATTGCAAACTAAACAAAAACCTATTTTGTTCTTAAGTAAACATTACATTTAATACAGTTATTCATTTTACACAGGTACAGGTGCGTAACTTGGTATAGAGGGGCCCCAGTGCATGTTTTCAAAATGGGCCCTAAGGTTGTGAAACACGTTTAGAACTTAGAAGAAAATAGTAGCTTTTTAAGTTTATTCAAGAACATTTTATAAACATTTTTTTTTTTATTGTATTTTTACAATTTGGGCTTTTATTAATATTTATTATTATTATTATTATTATTATTTATTTTTTTTTATTTATTTATTTTTTTTTTTACAAATGATGACAAATCCCATTGGAGTTACAATAAATATTTTAAATACAGATATGATTTGACATGGACAAGCGCTACTCTCATTCTCACTATTCCGTAGTAAAGTTAACATTTAATACAGTTGCACGTTTTTTCATATTTTGTTGCCTTTTACTTCTTATTATTTTGCAGTAGTAGTACTTTAACTTGAGTACCGATTTTGAGCTCTTCTTCCACCTCTTTCCCTTCATGACTTCACTAAAAACTCATTTCCCAAGAGACAAACATCACAAAAAAACAACAACACTGCTACTTATCTATTTTTAGCCCTAATTGGTCGACTCACACACGTTGATTGGCGTAATAGCCCCCTCAGTGAGTGCACTATACATGGCGCCACTTTTATTACCACCTACAGTAGCGGTGCAGTAGAAGTTGCAGTACAAGCCTTTTTTGCCCCAGGGCTCTTGTTGGAGACATATTAGGTCTGTACTACACGGCGGATAGCACACAACGCCTGCCAACCAAAACAGAAAACTGGAAACAATTGGAGTTTACATCCAGACCGCCGTTCTGTGTGATCCCATTTGCTTTTGTCAAAATATCACTTCCTTTTCACGTCATGGCCCAGTTTCTATTTTTATTTTTTATTTTCTATTGGTTTAGAAATAATCTTCCCTCTAAAAAAGTCACTCTTTGGCATTATAATCTATGAAAATGTATGATTCATGCCTTTAAGAAAAGTACTTTTTTAGCCCCTGTTTTGTTAACAACATGAGTCAAATCCTTTAATCGCGTGTACGTCATATTGGCAGAACTAAACAATACCAGAAAGATTATACTGATTAAATGATTGTTGATAAGGACACTGAGTTGAGAATTATTCACATCTTTATAAAAAACATAATTGTCTTTTCAAATGAGCAAGAAAATACAAAGTCTTAGTAGTTGTAGTAAAAGTACTAAGTTGTAATTTCGCCTAAATACTGTCCCTGAGTATTATTATTTTTAGACTAACCATATTTTGAGTAGCGTTTGTATGCATGCTTTCTATAGCTGAAAAAGTCATAAAACTGCTCAAAAATAAATCTTTCTCTCAATTACTTCTTCTCATGCGATCTCCCCTCTTTGCAAAAACAAGCCGAAAAGTCAAAATAGTACAGGCTGGATCTGGACAGGGGCGAGATCCGGACATTTGATCTGTGGTATAATGAAGTATTAGCTTCCATTACAGTGCAGGCTTAACCTTTTTTTTTTTTTTTTTTGCGGAGCACCATTGAGCGCTTGCCAGCAGTCATCAATATTTAACAGCTGTTGCTATTATGAAATTCTTTATGGGGCTAATGTGGCTCGCCGGTTTGCACGCAAGCCCTTGGCCCGCTGCCAGCGCCCTGTCAGAGGCGAGGGGGGAGAGATTGACAGACGGCTCGCTCGCGTGACAACAAGCCCTTGATCTACCAGCTCCTCTCTCTCTCTCTGTGTGTGTGTGTGTAAGTGTGTGTTTGTGTGTGTTTGTGTGTGTTTGTGTGTGTATGGGGCTTCTCCGTTGTGGATTTCCTGAGTGAGAGAGAGAACAGCAGAGGGTTGAGGGAAAAGAGGGCGGAGCTAGGCAAAAAACCCAGCCCCAATACACACACAAGCAGTTTTCTCTACTCACGCAAGCCTTGTGGGAGGAGGAAGGACAGAGCTGCAGAGTCTCAGAGGTTTCGTCTTCTCTTCTCTTTTTTTTTCTGTACAAGACAAACATCCAGCAGAAGACAGGCTGCCAAAAGATGGCACCATTCTGCAGAAGTCAAAGTCAGAGCTTGAACTAAAGGCTGGCGATGTGTTGGCTGTCAGTCAAGATGTGCAAGTGTGAAACAACAGAGCAACTAAAAAAGCTTTCTAATTGGTTTAGTTATACCACATAATTCATGAGTGACATATCACCCTGAACATGATGACCAGTGGTATTTTAATCTTAAATACATAGGCTATGTTGCTCTGCAGTTCTGAAGATTTTGTTGGGTTTAAATAGCATCACAGCCATACCATAACAAACTTGTTTTTTTCTTTTGAAATTAGTATTTTTATTTATTTATTTATTTATTTTTGGTATCAGCAAGCAAGATAATATGTAGTAAAGTGAGAGCTTGAACTGGGATGGATAATGGACTGGAGATGTGTTGGCTGTTAGTTAAGATATGAAACTGTCTCTTTGTCATTTCAAATAATGGCAAAGGACAAAGCAACTAAATAAGCAGACTAATTAGCTTAATTATACATCTACCCCCAGTAAAAGATAATTGTGAAAATTATGACCAGTAGTATTTTTAAATCTAAGAACAGAAGCTATGTTGTTTGTTTTGTTGCACTTTTAGGAAATTGCGAAAGCAGAACAGAGCGATTTAAAAAGCATTACAGCCACATCAAAAATAATAGTAATTGTAATAGAAGTTCCTTAATTTTCAAATGTGTATGTTTCAAATGTGTATGTTTCAGAAGAAACAGTAAATGTGACGTCTGAGTAGTAGTAGGAAAATTAGAAGTAGTATTCTGCTTGTCTTTTATGTATGTGTAAATACATTTGTAAAAATGTACAATGCAATTTTACTTTTTGACACTACAGAAAAATTAAGCCAAAATATTTCAGAGGTTTAGCATTTTTAATAGTCTTAAACCCAGGTCTTTCAAGTATGTCAAGCTAAAAAATGTGAAGTTGGAGTAGTAGTATTAATGGAAGAGCAGTATTAGTATTGCACTTGTCGATTAAATTACAAGTAACTCAGTCCTTGAATAGTTTTTTCTCTAAAAACTTATTGTAGTAATACTTTTTATCGATTGCTTTTATTTGAGTACAGAGTCTCAAAACTGGATTCCTTACATACTACAAATGTCCTAATGCAGCAGATACAACTATATACACCTATGCCTTAAGTTTACCTTTGTCTATAAGATATGCTATTTATTACAAAGAAGGAACAAAAATTCATGCCAAAGTGACTGAAGTGCTTGTATAGCAATATAATGTAAGTAGTACTGTCTGGACAGTCCTATTTAAAAGCAAAACCGTGTGCTTCCTAATGCCTATAATGGAAACCTGTTTGAATTGAGTGGCATGCAGCCCACAGGTCCCAGTTTAGAGTCATGTAAATGTTGGCCTGTCTCTAAGCAGTCATGTATGAACACACTTGCCTGCTCCCAGTCCTCACACTAGGGGCATAGCACGAGTATTATTAAGTATAGCCCTGTGAACATTATGTGGCTTTTAGCTCAAAAATACATGCCACTCTTGTCTCACGATTTAGGAAACACAGACTCCATAGCTTATAGTCATGCCACAGTCTTTTTAGAAGCCCTCAACATAATGCCATGCCATCTCTGCCTCTCTGTCCTGTAATGTACATACTTATACTAAATATTAATACATGCGTTTCAATCTTTTTGTGAGACATTTCTTCATGCTTTAGCTCCATTATCCTCAGAATGAAAGCATGCCAAAGAGGAGAATGGAGGAGGATGTCTCGGCGGGGGGTATATGGTGTCACTATCAGAGACTGTGTTATGTTCGTGTCTTCCTCAGAGCAGGAGGAAGTAGCTCTGGTTGTCTAAAACTGACAGACATCGCTGCACTCAAAGCCCCCTGCTGCAAACTCAAGCTACCAACTAGAGATTGTACAAACTTATAGGTTTTTTAGTGTCTTGTTCATCTTGATGTTTATTAAAGGGGTTATTTTATACAAAATCAACTTTTCCTAGTTTTCTACCATGTTATAATGTTGTTTCCTCATCAAAAACATACCTGGAGTTGTGTTTTACTTCATTCATTCACGCTTTACTTCACGTTTAATTAAATATTATTAATTAGAGATGTCCCAGTGTCACCCAATATCAAACTGAGTATCTTGGTATAGCATTTGTAGCTTTTTACTTTTGCATAAGATACACAATAGTAACTGAATATTGTTTTTTAATAGTTGGTTGCCAGTAAGCATGCAAGTATTTATAGTAAATTAAGATGGGAAGTAGTTCTATCTCGTTACTGTAGAAAAATGCTGTCAAAATAGCATCCTGATCTACGATGTTGATTTTGGGATACGTCTCAAAACCAAGGCCTTTGAAGTTAAGGGGAGTTTTAACATAATTCATCATTTTTGTGTTTCTGTGTATCCTTCTTTGACTGAATTTACCATCACATAGTAAATCCTATTGAAGAACGCACTTAGAACATCCAACATTAGTTATCAGTAGGACTCTTTTTAGACTCTTTTTTTTTTTTTTTTTTACATTTGTGACATTGTAGTTGAATTACTTTTTGAAATCAAGAAATTAAAATGTAAAAATATATACATATATGTATTTAGGGGCCATTTAAATGACAACGTGATCCATAGTCTTTTGAAAACGCTGGAGGAGGTGTTTTGGTGTCGCGGGGAGCCGCTCGGAGCCGCTCCGCTCTCGTGTAAACTGTGAAAACACCATACTCACTGAAAACAATGACATAACAGTTCCAATCTGAACAATGATTGGCCCGCGAGCCCGAAATACGAGGCTTTTATGTCTCATACGTTCATATTTAGTCCAGTAACTGTCAGTAATAGCTGTACAATTAAAAAAATTACTTACTTTTATGAGAGACTTTATGAGAATGGCTCCAGAAAACCATAACATCTTAAAGTAGTTGGGAAGTTGTAGATTGGAACTAAATTTCCTCTGCCATTTACTCACTGTGTAGTGTAGATCATTTGTGGGGCCCACAGAGCCATTTGCTGGACAAATACAGGCACTACAGTTTACTTAACTTTTCTTCACACTTCAGAGTTTTTGTGTAAATGCAAATCGCGAGCTGCTATGCTCCTACTACTGTCCAAATACATGTATATATAGGTCAACTGTAGCCTCCCCTGGTGAATGAATGTGTAATGTATTTGTGTCAGCCCACCTAAGGCCCATAGTTGCAAGGCTCCAGTCACCCATGATCTGGAATTAGAGGAATTAGAGAAAGAGAAATAAGAATTAGAGGAGAAAAATGAATGAATTTATGAATGAATGCAGCATAGATATACAAGTTTTAACATTGCTTAGGTGTTTCCTTGTCCTCTCATATTATACATATATAAAAAACCATAAAATGTAAAGCCAAGATCAGATGTTTTCCACATTGTAACTGCAGTGGTCCAGATTGAGCCCCTGTTTAACATTCGCCGGGTGGTCCCATTTCATTGTGTACTCAGTGCAAGTGAACCACCAGACCTCTGCTGACTAAAACGCCCAGACACTTCGAACCTCGCCCTTCTGGCAGCATCCACATCCCTCTAACTTGTCACTTTTTTCACTTCAAACCCCGTCCTCAAACCTAGCACATAAACGCCTCACCATTACCTACTCTGTTTTCCTTTTTGGGAAGAAAATAGTGAAGTAGGAAAGCAAAATGGAGGATGAATAAAGACCGTATTGTTGGCAGAGGAAGCGCCGGTGCCGATAATTAATCATGCCTTGTATTTGTCTTTCCTCACGCCGCGTCCTCTCCAAAAGCTGCCGTAAGAGAGAAAACAAAAATACATGAGGTGATGAAGGAGGAAAAGAGAGGCAAAAAAGACTTAATAAGATTCATTTCCTTATGCAATGGTTTCCAAAGGGCTGGTCAGCATTAGGAGAATAGTTTTGTGTTTATGTGGCGCTGTCAGAGTCTGTTTGTTTGCATGGGTTCACACCTAAAGGGGGCGATGACAAAATACTTCATTTAATACCGGCCGAGCTGACATTTACTGCAGTCGTCACCTAACGCCGAGCCGCCACTTTATTTACACTCACAGCACTGAATGGTCGAAAGAAAATATCTGAGATTAAATTCTGAGGAAAAGTGAGTGAAAAGTGTTTTTAAAAAATAAAAAGGTAACATTGGTCCATTTAAATTTGTCTAATCTACCGTTGTTCAGTCAGAAACCTGGGTGTCCTGGTATTCTGGTACCTTTTAAAAATAAAAAGTCTGTCTCCTCTATGTGTTTCAAAAATATATCAAGTAAAAACCAATAAAGACGTTCAATAGATATGTCGTGTAAAAGACTCTAGAGATACCAAATTTATTCTGCAGATAGTCATTAGTACATGCTAAGCTTAGGGACATAGACAGGAGCAATGGCACAGAGCCTAAACAATGCAGGCACTAGTGGGCATCTGCATCAATGTCAATTTAAAGATGTGATCCTTAGAGGCCTATCCCACAATAGTTGTTGTTAAGAAATATGTCACAGTTTCAAACAGTTGGCCACGTTGAAGTGCTTGATTGTTCTGGAGTTCATAAAAAACTCAATATAATGATAAAGAAAAAAACCTATGCAAATGTCCTTTTATGTAAAACCAACTTACACTAATAGAAGTTTTAGAACTCTTGCCTGTGTTATTGCTCTTGTCTGCTTCTCCAAACTGATGGAAGTACTGACGATTATTTAGTGTCGCATCTAACTTACATATCCCCATGTATATAAAAGACTCATTGCCTATTGCAACACATGTCATGCAACACATAACTGCTGTTGGTCAATAGCTAAATTTAACTCTACGTGTGAAATGGCCACAATGATGAATTTGTTTTGATTGCGTGATTCAAACTCGAGTTAAGAGAAAAGTAATGTTGCTGTAATCACGAAATCGCCCGCCGATCGCCTGTGAGCTGAACAAAGAAATCGGATGAGATAGATGAATCAACGGGGGTGGGACGGAGCAGAGATGATACTCGCAAGGTTAAAGGGGGAGGACGGACGATGTCAATGGGGTTATGAAGAGGGAGGCGGGGCAAGCCATTGGAAGCAAATGGTATAGAAGAGACATGCATCCATTTATGTATACACATACTTAGGTCATTTTTTTTTCCATAGTGAGGCTATGGCTGTATGTTGCGTGACTAATCTGTGCCTACAATGAGTGAAGGGTTGATCTCTTGGAGTGAGCCACATGTACCCTGACAGCACGCCCGTAAGAGAAACACGCAAACATGTCTCCAACACGCAACACACAGGACGCAAGACCCACCAATGCACTTGTGACCCCTCTGCACGCCACACTTGTGCTTGTACTTGGGCTAATTGCCTGTATTCACCACTGTAGGCATAGCTGTAGTGGTGTAGGTAGGTGGGCGCAGACCTAAAGACTTTTTGGTCATTTGTTAATAGTTCCCAACTAACGGCATGGCAATATATGTCACTTTCCTGTCATGTTAATACTTTTTTAATTATTGATACTAATTAAGGTTATACATCAAACTAAACTTCCTCAATAGCTTTCTAGATCCTCTTGTTTTTTTTTAAGGCTTCTGTTTAAGCATAGCATCTTACTAAATGGATTTTGCTACAATGAAATCTGTTTGGGAGTTAAAAGCACTTTCCATTTGTGCAGTGATTCTCAACTGGTGGCACAGGACCCAAAAGTGAGCCACAGGGTGGTTGCATATAGTTTCAGAGTTAAGCCTATTTGTTGCATGCCATTTGTCAGAGCAGGTCTTTTAATCTATTAAGCTTTAGTATTGAATATTCTTATATATTACTTTTCTGTTTATTAAATCCTAATGTGCTACAGCTACACATCGAACTTAACTCTTTCAGCAGATTTCTATGTCTATGTTTGGCATGGCATCTTACTGAACAAATTTTGCTTGATTTAAATATTATCTATTTTGAGAATTAAAGGCACTGTCCACTAGTGCGAAGGCCAAAGTTAAATAATTTAGCAAAATGATCAGGGATAAACTTGGGTCCCACGTCAGACCAGTCAAGAACCACTGTCCTTAAGTGAACCGACCTAGCACAATCAGTATTTTGCATCGCATATGAGAAATCGTTACATGCTTTGTCAGTTTATTTACTTTTGGAGGAAATAATGAACATTTTGGACCCACCTTGAAAATGACATGATTCATCTCAAGGGTTATTCCATTATTATATTAAAATATTTAAACAATGTTAACATCTGCGTTGCCATCTTTTGTTGTTGTGTAAATCTAAAGGGCATCTCGTGCGTAGAGGGTCCTGTAAAGTCATTAAATCCCACATAGTTTTGTCTTGTTACTGAAGCCGCACCACACGATAAGACTTGGCACCAGAGCAGAGCCGATGGAGATCTCTTTCTGATCCAGTTAATGTGTCTGCCATATGATGTGATCACGAACTTTGAACACGGTCCCCATTGTTATCCCTAGCTTTTTCCTGTGTTGATACGGCTCTGTTTTCTGATTTAAGGTGTGTTTGATTTGGGGTTTTCTCTTTCATCTTTTGTTTTTTTTTTTTTTAACAGCAAACCAAGACAAGAGCTCCAGAAAGCACATCACCAACTCCTCCAGCCACGAACCCAGGAAAGACAGCCTCCCCTTGGGATCCACCGTCAACGAGAGCAACCTCCTCCTAGAAGTAAGCGACCAAAATATACGTATTTTTAAGTAGTCCAAGCATTTCTAGGTGTGTTTTTCTTTTCGGGATATAAGTGGTCACATCAACTCAGGTCTTTTTAGCCTGGATTTTTGCGTACAGTACATCTTTGTACTGTTTGCCACCATAGGATAAGATTGCATTGCATTGGTGGCATAATAAGGACAATCTGCAGATCAGAACATAACAGTACTGAAAACTACAGAGGTGGAAGAAGCACTTACACTCTGTACTCTGTACAGAGGTGGAAGAAGTACTTACACTCTGTACTCTGTACTAAAATCATTTTTCTCAAGTAGAGGTAAAAATACTCACTTTTACTTGAGTAAAAGTATTCAGTGTAAAGTTTACTTAAGTAAAAGGTACTTACTGCTACTTCCATCACCACTACTACAATTGCTACTGCTACTAATACTACTACTATTACTACTACTATTAATATTACCACCACTGCTACTACTTCTACTACATTGCAATAATATTACTAGTACTACTACTACTACAACTACCGCTACTACTAATATTTCTACCTCTGCTACTACATCTCTTACTACATTGTAATGATACTACTAGTACCACTACTACTATTAATATTACTACCATTGCTTCTACTTCTACTACATTGCAATGATACTACTTGTACTACTACTTTATTTATTTATATTTATTTACTTATTTTAGTAACTACAGTTGTAAAAGTATGTATACAAAAAATATGCTATAGATTAGGGATGCACATTTTGTTAATTTTGTTTTTTGAATTGGTAGCCTTAACAAACAATTATGGATTAATTGTTAACCACCAGTTTGACATCACCTATAATTACTTTTTATAAAAAACCTGCTCTTTATTAAATTCAAAGTTATGAACCATAAAAAAGTGGCTTTTTTAAACTAAAGATAAGTTATAGGCTTGTATATTTTAGTTGCTTAATTTTATGTTTAATTTGCCCTCAACTCTCCAATGGTACTGTACCTTTACTCTACTGTACAGAATAACAATTATTAGTATTTCTTTCAATCGATTATGGCCACCAATTACCTGACTAAAACACCTCTACTATAGAACACCCCTACTATGTACATTTTCCTCAAAATAAATTAGTTTCCACCTCTGAAAAAGTCCCTAAGAGAGCATGAGGTCTTCATGTTGTACCTCCAAGTACCTCCTCCTGTACCTGTATTTACATAAAAATTTGTAGTTCTAGCAGTATTTCCTATAAAATATCTCTTCTAAACTACTCTTCTCTTCATATTTTCCCTTCGTCTGCCTTTACAAAGTGTTGGCACACACACAGCTCAATCGGGACACCTCTCTGTAGTCTCTCTCATGTGGTGTGAAGTATAGGGGAGGAACAGGAGCGGGGGTCGTCCCATTGTGGATGCATGCGTGTGTGCCCTTTGCCCGCTACGTTGACCTCCTTTGCAGAGTCCCAGTGTTGCGTGACATTCGGGGGCGAGATGTGAGTGTCGGAGCTGATGAAGTGTGGTGGCCGGGGTCTGTTCGGGGGCATCTGTCTGAATGCATGGGGCACTGTGTGAAAGTGAGCAGAAGATGGTGAGAAAAACACACCATGGTTGTCAACACTAATTATAGCTGAGACCAATTTGAGGTTTGGCGGTTGCTCTGTATAATGGGGATGCACTCAAACTGATTACTATTGCATAAACGCCAACTTACACATTCAATTCAGCTCGATTGTCCACTATAGGAGAAATGTCTCAATGGTCCATGGACAGTTGAAAACCTAGTGGGCCGTGTGATCAGATGTTGACAGTATAACATAACTAATGTCGACTATGAGCAGTTTTGTGTCACAAAATACTCAGTAATGACTGTTACATGCAGCCTTTATTCTGGGTTATTGTTGTTTCAAGTGTGCACACAGGAGAGGTGCAAAGCTTTGTAAAACAGAAAACTAATTATTTTATAGTGACAACAGTTTATGTGCATCATTTTTACCATTTGTTGTCACATTTAAGTCTTTGTGTGCTGTTAGCAGGTGGTATACACTATGTTGAGGGTCATTTAATAAAAATATGTTAATTGTGCATCATTAATAGTGCTAATAGAAGACAAAGGAATACATATAGACAATATTGTTAAAGGTAGGCACAACTATCAGCGACTCACGAACAAGCCTGCTTAAATTATTTATTTATTTTTGTCTCTATACCTTGCAAGTTTAAATGGGTCACTTCACGGTCTAAAGGTGTAAGGTACCATGGTATAAGGGAGACTGCTTATATCCAAGGCCCAAAGTTGCTGGAATAGGCTCCAGCCAGCAATTACCCCTAATAGAAATAAGCTGAAGATGAATGAATGAGCTCATTTTATTGTCGTGTTAGTTTCCAGTTGTTGCTCTGATAGATAGTATATAGATTTTATATAATTTGTACCAAGTCTAATGTTTTTTTCTGCTAAAGGCATCATGGCAGACACATAAATATAACTGGATATATACAAGAGCACGCTATGGGACCTTTGTCTCCATCATATCATTGTTCAGCACCTGATATCCTGATGTTAATGCGTCAAACTCCAAATTACGTCGGGACAGTTATATGAACGAACCACTGGTGTTGGTTCACGTGTTCGGTGGCTCTATGGTCAAACAGAAGACTAGAATGACTGTAGTGATGTGTTGGCTCCCATTGCGTGACAGGATCTGCGCCGTGGCTGTGCATTAGCCGTTATGGTGGTGGGATCTCTGAGGTGGGGGCAGGGGGAAAGAGCGAAAGAGGGCAATGACGTGGCTGGGATTTCATGTATGTATGGTATGTGTGTGTCATGGTTATGTGCTAAGTGTATTTTTGACAGGTACATGCATGACATCTCTATTACATGTTGATAAGCTCAGTATTGTGAGAAAAACGAGAGGTATAGTAGTCCTTTTCCTTAAAACTGACTAAAAAACATTCCCACATTTTAAAAATCCTTCTACAAAAGTCCCTCTGATCCAAACTGTGAACATAGGATGTATCTGTTACCGGTGGCAGAAGGTCAGTGTTTCTCACAACCTCATCATCATCTCTGCTTTCATCTCACTCTGACACATGCCCGACAGGAAAGAAACCTGCTCCAAAACAATGAACTGCTGCCACTACAACCTCTCCCTCCCCCTCCTCCCCTGCTCCCTTACTGCCCACATACAGTGTATTTTATTTTGGGCTCTGCGTGCAAAGCGCCTCTTAAGATTCGCAAGTCAAAGCTTTTAGTTTTGCAGGGGCGGTTATGGGAGCCAGGGGCGTCGTTTGTGGCGGCAGCAGCAGCAGCAGCAACGGGCCAGCAGCAGGTGCTTGTTTCCATTACCTACAGGCTTTAGTATGTCAGGAATGGAAGGGGAAACTCAAAACAGCATGCGGCATACCAAAATTAATACACTATTTCTTGTGCTTCAAAATAAATTGGCTTTTTCTCTTCCAGCATAAAAGGTTGTCGTCATTGTAATAGTTTTTGACAGAAAGGAAAGGCAATTTAAGTAATCAAAATCTATGAAGTTGTTGTTATTTCATGTAGATCAGGAGCTCTTATTCTTTCCTTTTGGCCTTTTCCCTTCTGGGGTCATCACAGCAAACCATCTGCCTACCTCCCCCTGTGGATGTTTTCATTTAGGCTAGATCTTGAGTTGAAAGCTGTAAATATAGAAAATAAATAAATGTCCATTTGAGAAAATGGATTACGCAAATGTCCCATTGTGGCATTTTGCAGTGTAGAAAGTGGTCTAGCCTAATAAACCTAAATTAACTTAACATGTAAAATGATGGCATTTTGCAGCCAATTTAAGAGCAAATGCATCTCTCCACTACTCTGTAATCTTTTGGACAAGCTCTCCAGCATCACTAAAGTTTTATGTTTCACAATCAGCCACTCACTAAAAACTTTCTCAGGCATTTTATGGCCATATTTCACCTGGTATTAATACCTATATTTAACAATATGCCACAAAATTTGATTCTTTGACATTTATTTTGCCTCAGGTCTGCATTTTCATTGTAAATGCACTGCATTGGTCCAAGACATGCTGTTACCAGATGTCTGTGCAGTCCCAAAAGTGTAATATTGCATTTTTAACAGGTGAATTGGAGAGCGGTATAAAGCTGTGTTTATCCCATCACTGTTTAGAGCTTGGTCATAGTTACTACAGGCTAACAAGATTTTTGCCCCCCATATGCAACCAATAGTGAAGCATGTTACAAGGTTGTCCAGAAAAAATTGGTACCCATAAAAATATATAAAGCAATTGTTTATATTAATGTTTCTTGACACTATATTGAGCTCAACTGTCCACTCCCCTCTGGTGTAAGAAGTACATTTCCTATTCATTTTTCCCATAGACTTTTAGAAAAATGTGTATATAAGCTTGGTGGGGGCAAGTCAGCTCTCACGACCTGAACACAGTTAATTTCGATCAAAAAGATTATGTTAAAAAATCTGCGAAATATATTTGTAGCTTTGCCTTTTCACAAGTTTCAGATATTTTTTTAATTGAAAGTAATTAGTGTTATGGTCATGAGTTACCACAGAGCTGATTAACCTCAGTGGAGCTTTTAAACTATTATTATATGTATTTTTTCAAACAGTCTATGGGAAAAATGAATGGGAAATTTACACAAGTCAATTTCACATTACTCTTTTTTTATCTTTGTATATGAGGCATGACTGACTGTGTTGGTCCTGGCTGCAGCTTGTGTTGTGTATGCACCAAGTGTCTGGGGTTGCCCTCTCAGTGGACGTGCCACTTCTCGCTGTCAAACAACATCTGCGTCTACAACTGAGTCATCCTCTCGCAACCTTTCGCTTCATCATCAATTCATGTGTGTGTGTGTTTTCCCAGATATGTCTCATTTCATATCAACAACTGCTTCTCCTCACTGTGGCGCTGTGCAGAACCCAAAAGATTCACGAGGCAGTTAGCAATTTCACTTTCTTCACATTTCTACTGTTAAAAAAATAGTATAATGCACGCATAAAGGCCTAAGTAGTAAATGAACTAAATAAACAATGTGATGGGAGGAAGGAAGACAGAATACTAGAAAATGTACACCCGTTCTGATCTATTTTGTTTGTTTTTTTTTTGTTTTTTTTTTGCATAGCAGAGAGACTGAGACATCAAATTTAGCCTCTGAATAATACTATATATCAGCAGTTTTCATTTGATCTTATTGTGGGACCCAATTTTGTCCCCCTTTTTTCCCACTAAAAGTATTTTCTAGATTATTTTGCTACAACCTTAATGGCACAACAGGTAGTTTAAGAGAGTTAAGAGAGTTTATTGTAAAGTTCAGTCCCAAGTGTCAGTCCCAAACCTGGATAAATGGGGAGGGCTGCGCCAGGAAGGGCATCTGGCATGAAACCTGTGGCGACCCTAGAAAGTAAAAGAAAAAAGCAAAGAAAAAGAGGGGACTGTTGTAAAAGTGTTGTCAATTCATTAGAAAATCTTTGTTTGCATCGCCGTATGGCTCAGTTGTGGAGCGCACACAGGGCAACTACAGCCTGCCTTGACATTGCTGGTTTGAGTCTGGACTCAGACAGTTTGCCAAACAGCTCTCTCCCTGATTACCTACTATACTGTCCAATCAATAGAGCCTAAAAATGGCCCAATAAATATGTGTAAAAGAAATTACTTCTTGGCTTAAAGGCTATTTAAACTGCTGTATGTTTACTGATACCATGGCATGTTGTGTGGTCAGGAATGAGCAGTAGCAGCCGGACATGGAAACAGCGCTCGCTAAAGCAATCAGATCAGTGTTGTGAGAGAGTGAGAGAAGGAGACAGGAGACAAGCGAGCATTGCTGTGAATTTGTAGTGACATAAAGTGAATAAAAACACACACACATACACACAGAGCGGGAGAGTCCTGCAAAGTCTCGCTGTAAAACAGAGGTGACAGACTGTGGCAGCTGCAGTCACGCAAGTCAAGTATCCTCCGAGTTGTCACGCTATCGTCCTCGTCTCCTTCCTGTGTCGTCTCCTTTCCTATATCCTTCTGCCTTTTTCTTTTATCCTTCCTCTTTTTGAGCAATACTGAAAGTTATTTCTCCACCAAAATATCTCCTTCATCCTTCATCAACATTTGGCTGCGATATAACTAACAGATTATCGCCTCTCGTCAGTGCCGAGTTCTGATGATGCATGGGGAATTTAACTGCTTTTAATCAATTTGTTTGCTCTGTATCACGAATCAAAACATGCTCCAAACAGACTTCTGTATCAAAGGCATAACTTGATGAAATACATAACCACTTTAGACTATATTTAACCCAAACATATTTTTGAAAGTCTGAGAAGTAATAGCCGGCTTTATTGGCCAGACACATCTGGGATTCATTCAAACGCTTGTTGTAGTATTAGCCCTGATATGTTATTTCAAAATTACAGAGAATAAATTGGACGCTATAAAATACTCTGGTTATAGTCAAACTTAGCCTTGGCTTTAAAACATTTTTTTGTAATCTTATGACTGTAGCCTCAGCTTGAGACCGAGGCCAGTAGTGTGACTTACAACAATTAATAGTTTGCATGAAAATGATGGTTCGTGTTGAAATAAGCTTTGCACTTTACTTTATTTACTGCACAGGCTAACTTTCTCTGTTTGTATTTTGTTTTGTTTTTGCAGTCACTGACAGGGTTTGCTTTGGTGGTGAGCAGCGATGGCATGGTCTTCTATGCCTCCTCGACCATCGTGGACTATCTGGGATTTCATCAGGTGGGTTCAACAACGCTTTGGGGTCCAATGCACTGGACATCCATTTACTTTCACTTTACATTTGATGACAAGCTCTAAAATAGGACTCATACATAAATAAACATTTTGGGTAGCTCTATCCTACACATAGGAGCTTGAAGCACTACTGTATGTATTCCCATCTGCTACTATGGGTTGTCTCCATGTATTCTGGTTTTAGGACCATAGAACAGACATATTGCACATACTGGTTATAAAAAGTAATTGTGACTTTTTAGCACTGTACCTCCATTAACTTACGGCCCAAGGTGTCATGAGCTGTCTTAAGCTTAACTTCTTCATCAGAAAATGTACACATCCATTGGCAGTCCATAGTTTACTTCGTTATGTCAGATTTTCACCTCATGCTTTCACTGTATCATGATCACTACACTGTGTTTAAACCTATACAGTGTTCACTGTACTTTACAAGTCTGCTTTAGTGTCATAAAAATGCAACAGTTAATGGGGATGATAGACAACAACGCACAAGTTTTGTAATAAGTAAAATTAACACTATTGTGGCCATAACCTTTGTTCCTTAGCACAAGGAATCACAAACAATGTAGTCTTTGTGCCGGTCCTCTCCCAGGATAAATAGAGGGTTTGGTCAGAATGTTTGTAAGACATACAGTTCTCTCATATTGATGAATAAGGCCCACTCATCGCATCAACATTGTGTCAAAGAAGCCATTTATTTCACTGTCCCTATTTCAACCGTCATCCTTAAAGTCTACCCTCCTTTTCAAAGCATCCCAAGGCGAGGATCCAGATAAAATTTTTGGCCTTGCTTCCCCCCGCCTCCTCCTAACTCTGTCTATGGGGCAGAGAGTGAGGCCACAGAAAGGTGAAGACCTCTGTTTCACCCCGAGCCTCTCTCCCTGGGTGTCTATGGGGAAAAGGGGGGGGGCTGGGGGGGCACTGTAAGTCACTAACGTTTTAGCTTCCTTCCTCTCTGGTGGCAAAACTCGTTAATTATGAATGATATCAACACAGGCGAGAGTCTGTCCTGTGACGCTGCAGCCATCCCTCTCCCTCAAAACCATAAATAAAGTGCTTTTCACTGTTACAGTTTGCTCCATGCCGCTGATACGCACAACAGACACACAGTTTGGGTGCAAATATTTCTGCCCCACTGCCTCCACTTGGCTTACAAACACATAGGGCAACGAGCCAGCGACATGAGATTGACATGGAAACTAAAGCTGCCCCCAAGTCTACCGCGTTACTGCTGAGCGTGGCTGTCGGCAAAGTCAATCAGAGAAATTAAATGCTGTACTCACATAAAATATCAAATATATTGACATAAATTTGGAAGGATTAACCCAATCTAGCAACAAGAGGTCACAAGCCCCTGTACTTTGTGTTGGTCCCAAGTCTAGATAAATGGAGAGGTTTACATCAGGGAGGGCCTCCGGTATAAAACTTATGCCATTTGTGAATCACTACACACTAGAAAGCAGATATTTTGCTGTAGTGACTCTGGAAAAGAAAAGGAAAGATTTAAAAAGATTAATTTTGACATTAGTGAACCCTAGATTACAAATACTACTTAATAGTAATGAGCTCTCTGTTGATATCGATCTCTCAGCCCTAATTTATTTATTACAACATTTTGTCCTGTTTAGTCCAACCAATAACACAGTAGCCTCCATTGTGGTTTTGAGGGCAAGAGCAGGGTTTTGAGAGCAAGCATGTAAATTTGTCTGTGACTAGACAGTTTTGTGAGAGAGAAGCTGTAAATGTGAGAGCAATTGCACTTTTGTGTAAGCCGGAGTGACTGTAAAACAAATAAATTTGCACTCAAAATGAAAAACACAATGTCGAATAAAGATTCTTCCATACCCCTATCTTGGGATGCCTTGAATAGGAGATCGTTTGTCTGAGACTGAGGCTAGTAGTTGCTCACTACTCCATCTAGTTGTAAAAAGTTTTATATTATGAGTCTTTCTATGATCTTTAAATCTCGGGCTCCAGAAAAATAGCTTGACATTGTGTAGCTGGAGTTAATAACAAGAAACGTTATCAAACTAAAAGGTTTTTGAACACAGCATCCATAGAGAGTACAGACTAATATACTGTATATAAAGCAGATTTTTTTAATAAAGTGGAAAATTCCCAGTTTATCTATCCATAAAATCAACCTCGCTCCATATGTACATTGTTATATTACCAAATTAAATGTCCACAGATTGTGTTACATTGCAAAGACTACCATCAGCATATTCCTTTTTAACATGAAATACATTTTTTAAACCCTGCTTCGTCGCTTTAGGCCTTGATTTGGGGCTCACACATAGCCACAATTGCACTACAATGGTACACAACTGACCACAAGACAGAAAAAACCTCTCTGGCTTTTTGATCCTATTTGTTACTGGGCATTTTAAAAGGTCAGAGAGTTTTTTCTTTTTTTTCTGTTATGTGTGTGTACGTTATGAGAAGCATAAACAACAGTGAGTGGATTATGTGCTGAATTTCAGTATAGGCACCCAAAAACCACGGGACGGAGAGTTTCGCAGAAGAAGACGGCGCATGAGAACGGGTTGTATTTTCAGAGGCAGCTGATCAAAAAGCCTTGCGTGCCACCATGCTGGAAATTACGGACGAAGGGAGGGAGGGGAAGAGGAGAAGGTTGAACGCTTTAGTGAGGAATCTGTCTAAGAAGGAATGACAGAAAGCCACGCTGGAGGAGAGAGAGGAGTGGAGGAAGTACTCAGTATTTCTTAAGGACAAATGTACTCAATTGAAAGTAAAAGTATAAAAGTACTAAATTAAAAGTAAAAAATATTTGACATATTAAACAGCTACTTAATGTTTTATAATATGATGGATTCTGATAAAGAAATTGAAGAACCAGTGCATAAGAAAATACTAAATACCGCCTCTAGTCATTTAGTCAATTAATCGGCCAGTGAGGTCTTTGGTCAATTAGTTGCATGAACTTTTTGCATCAATAAAGCTGGTCTAATTTATTACTTGATAACTTTTATTCTTTTAATTTATTTAAGATAACATACAGGATTTTTAGATAATATTTTTAGAGCCATCTTTTCTAAATGTTTTGTCTCCTAATTAAAGCTGCACTACCTGATTTCTTTTTCCTCGTTTTTTGGCAAAGATAATTATTTAGTTATTAGTACAGCATAACAGAAGTCATCTGAGAAAAAAGTAAGACTTTGAGGTCACCTGTGGGCTGTATTATAAGGGTTTTTTTGGGTTTTTTTTTTAGAGCGACGGAAGGGACAGTTTAACCAATCACACACCTTCATAGGACAGGAGCACTCTGATTGGTCAATACATCCTTTATCTATCCAGAACTAGAATCTATCAGGAATAATGTGAAGGAGCTATTGTTTTATTTCAAAATGTATATGTATTTGATTTTTTTATTTTAAAGAATTAAAAGCAAACTCCAGATGTCTGCTATGTTATTGTGATAGCTCCTGGCATGTGTACATACTTCCAGGTTTGTGTGAGACTGTGATAGTAGGAATTAGGAAAGGGGAGTGTATCATTCAAACTCAACATTTTTTTAGACACATCACTTTTACAGTCACAAAATCAGGTAGTGCAGCTTTAATGTAAAGTCACTTGTTTGTATAAGACTCTGGTAAGTCCCCTCACGTATCCTCTGGTCGATTTCGGTTGGTCAATCAGTGAACTGGGCATATCTTTGGTCGACCAACAATTTCTTTGGTCGACTACAGCCCTAGAAAATACCTAAACCTGTTTGTGCAGTCTCCCGCGTCTGCAGTATTTTGAAGTTTCTAAAGAGTACTGCTTTACATTTGCATATAGGTGTTATGTTCTTGTGAAGAGGGCACAACAAAAACAAATTATTTCAAACCAAACCTCAAAAATGTATTGTAGTAAAAATAAAAAGTACAAGTAAGTAAAAGTACAGATACATTACATTCCACCACTGAGAGAGAGCTGGACACTTTGAAGCCAGTGTCACGCGATGTTTGCCAAACACAGCTGCCCTCACTGGCCCCGCAGCTGCCCTGACGCTGACTGTACTCTCTTAATGGTTTTGCCTGTGTGTGTGTGTTTCTGCAACTTTCACTGACATTGTAATGTATGCAGTTGGTCCTTGTTCAGTGGGAACGTTTGGGTGGACAATCTGAGCTATATCACCTTCCATCCTCACACAATACAATACCTGCAGTGATGGCACCATTAACATATTTTAATAGATATAAATTAGACCCCTGTTGGTCAATTTTAACTCTGTGATAACATTCAAAGCCAGTGAGCAAAGAGATAGCTGCATATATACTGTGAATTCACAAACTGGCTTCAAATGGCTTCAAAAGTTGTGGTCCTAGCCCTTAGTGTCTTGAAAAACCTTGAAAAGGTTGGAAATTTTTGGCTTTCTACATTTTGGAGAAGTCATGGATTAGGATTTAGTCCTACCTTTGGATATGGGTGCAGTCATGTTTAAAGGCTAAGCCTGATTTAGTACCATTCAGCCATTATTGCATCCTGGTTTAGATCTAGGTTTAGTTCTGGTTTATTTCTATTTTAAACCTAAGTTTTAGCCTTGACTGTGCCTAGATTACACTGAAAGTATGGAGTTGCCTTCTTTGGCTGTCTTGTAAATTAACTCAAAAAGAAGAGTAAAACAAAACGTATCAGACTAACCGTTATCCTCCTGTATTTTCTCACAGACCGACGTCATGCACCAGAACGTGTTTGACTACATCCACATCGACGACCGCCAAGAGTTCAGACGTCAGCTGCATTGGGCCATGTGTCCTCCACAGCATCAGGGGACACAGTCTCACCAGGACAACCAGCTGCCAGCTGCGACGGGTGAGTATAGCTCCCCTGTTGCCTCGTATCCTCCAGAGATTGTGCACTTTAACATGACAAGAACACAGATAGTGGGAAAAACTGGTTTGAAAAGTATGACCAACACAATATGGCTTACAGTGGGTAAATGTGAAAGTGTTACACAGTGTTCTAGCATATTCATACAAAGGGTCACACCGGATGTCTTTCTTGGTGCAACCCTCTCCATTTATCTGGGTTTGGGACCAACCCTTGTAACCATTTGTAGCTAACAATGTACCATACCTTTTTTTTGTAAGACTATAAGTCATTCCTTTGAGCATCAGACATTTTGGTTCATTGTATTGCCAGTTTTTTTTTCTTAAAATTTTTCTGGTTTTAATTGAGATGGCGTCACAACAGAGAAAGACACCAATAGCCCATAGTTTTATGAATAAATGATCCTCTAAGATTACAGTTTATTAAATTAAGAATAGTCCCTTTATTATATTTTTATTTTATTACCATTCTGTTTCTTCTCTACTTTAAACCCATCATAATTTTGTATTAGCTATTAAAAGCTATCTTTGCTGTTGAATTTCAGGTCCAAAGTTAATGGTCTCTTTATTTTTATTTTCTGTTGCCATTCTGTTTCTTCTCTCCTTGTCATATAAATGGCTTTCAATATTAAATGCAGTCTTTCTTGTCTAATTCCAGGTGATGAGTACGTGGTGAGCAGCCTGTTCCACTCTCCAGAGGCCGGCGGGATCCCTGCAGATCTGTCCTGCTTCCTCAATAGATGTTTTATAGCCAGGGTCCGATGCCTTTTGGACAGCACCTCTGGCTTCTTGGTGAGTGGTTTCAACCAATATATTCAACTAGTTTTAGTGCTTAATACTTCCCCTAAATTAAAAATGCAGACTTATTAAAATTATACTATGGCTTTGATGTTGCAAAAGTCAATTTTAACAGCATTGTCTGAAGATGAAAATTATTTTTAGCAGCAGAGTACAAAGGTTATTGTTTTGGGGCATGCTGTCTCTCATGGCTGTGACTAGAGCATTTTTTGGCGAAGTGCAATGGAAAAGCTAAAGGCCTGTCAATAGAGCAGAGCAGTGAGAACATAAATTTGGACCAATTCATTGAGGTCATTGAGTGAAGTCCACTGTGTTGCGCTAATGCTAAAATTTGTGGCAGTTTTCTGACATAAGCTGGAAGGACTTGAAGCTAAGATGTCAGCGAGATGCTTTCCTGATTAGTCATGGTAATTGCAGGAACAAGACTGCAGATGAAATGATGTAAGGACATGGCAGTACAGAAATTGCAAACTCAGAAAACAGTGGCGAACAAAAATCTGTCTTTCAGCCACTGACTTCTTTAAAAATCTTCCTGAGCATCCATATTTTGAAAAATCCACAGGAAATTGCTTTAACATTATTATTGGTCAGTTTACTCACTGTGCTTAGTCAACCAGTGGCCACTAACTTTGGCTAAGCTAATGATATCAAGGTTGTAGCTAAACCTTCTATTAAGTGTTAGCATAATTAGCTACCTTTATTTTTTATCATGTCAGTCCAACTTTTTACAAATACATAACATAAACAATAATAATATATAATAATTGGAAACTTCACATTGGGGACAATTAATCAAAGGCTCACCTGCAGCTAGTTTTTTGTATGTCCAAAGCTTCTTAAAGTGAAAATGGACTCCTCTTTTTGACATAGGCTAGGATTATAGCATAATTTCTAAGCCAATGTGTCTCATTATGGAGTTTAGCATTAGCATCACTAACTATAGGCTTTGTTACCATTAAATTACTGTCTTCACCTGCAGCAAAACTCTTGAAGTAGCTTCTTTAAGTTAAAATAGGTTCCTCTAGTAGCCCAAGATGCCAAGGTGGCCTATGATGTTAAATGCTAAACTCCATAGCATTGTGGGTAGGTATAGCTAAAGGCTACATAGCATGCTTTACCACCGCTTACTACCATATGTTAGGCCTACTTGCTTGTCACTTTATAAACTTCCACAAAAGTACAATTCTTCCTATTTGACTACTTTTAATTACTGTATGCCTATATGTTATTATTAATGTTTTGTTGGTTTTTTTTCTCTCCACTGTCCCCCAGACGATGCAGTTTCAAGGTCGTCTGAAGTTCCTCCAGGGTCAGAAGAAGAAGTCGGCGTCCGGGGCTCTACTCCCTCCACAGCTGGCTCTGTTCTGCATCGCTGTCCCGCTGCTGCTGCCCTCTATCACAGAGATGAAGATGAAGAACATGTTATTGAGAGGGAAGACCAAGGGAGGGGGCCTCTCTGCACTGGAGCATGGGTAAGAAATGGATAAAGTACACTAGTTTTATATCTGAGTAATTTTGTCCCCTAACAAACAAGTAAAACAAGACACTTTTCCTCTTGTCATTGTCTGTTTGCCTCATATAAACAGTACTTTGCAAACATTTTACGCATGTTTTTAGGAAAGGAATGAACAAAGAAATCAATGCATCAATGTTTGTAAATACACAAAATTACAAAATAAATATAAAAAATCAAAACAAGAAGCACTTTGCGAGGATATAGACCTTTGCCAAAGCTAAAGTAAAGATATACTGCCCAGGCCTGGACTCAAACTTCTAGTTCAGGGGTAAATGCGCTTTCCATTGAGCCACAAAACCCTTATATCGCACAACAGTTAAGATTCTATTAAAACTAAAATTGAAGATGCTAATTTAATCATTTTGTCCTTGGCCCATTACTGACTATTCCTTAAATTGTCGTTATTAGAGCCCTTTCCTTTTCCCGACCAATCTGAAATGCTTTAGATTGTGATACTTTTATTGGCAATGTTTTTTCTAAATGGTTCTTAATCATGGGATGTCAATTAAATAAATTGAGAAATGACACAAAGCCCAGAAATAAAATCAAGACATGATGCACCTTTCAGGAAAAAAATGACCTATTTTATTTTTTGTTCTTTTCATGTCACTGATGTTGACATGTGCGTTTTGCTACAGCCAAGAAAATAAACACTTCATCTTGCAGACTTAATAAGATGTCTATCAGTGATAAATGGTGTATGATATGAGCAAATAAACATCTCGAAATGCTCCACCCTGTAACTTTTTCTTCACACTGTCATAGGCATGTGTTAAATCCACAGATCGGTTTAATGGGCTTTCCTTGGCTAAAGGTCAAACACGTTAACACAAAGTTGACAGCGCTGGTCTAAACTATTGTAAAGTGTAACCTGATGTAAACTGAAGTATCTTAACACCTTGATATAGCCTCTAGAAAATAACACAGATTTTCCAGATGATGGAACTACAACTAAAGGTCAAGGTTTCAAACCCCAAAAAGCCAGTTTTGTTAAAGTGATAAAGTACAATGTAGGATGTCAGTGTGTTGTCAGTACAGAAATGTTTTAGGACCAGTGCCTTGTCAGATGTCCACATGCTTTTAGTTTTGATTAGTTTTGATTTTTGTTGAGCTCATTTCTCACTTATTCGCCAGCACCAACACCAAATCAGTAACAGCACTAGTTGGTTACCTGTGTCCAATTACTAGCAAATCCAAAGCCCTGGCCTGAGTGCTTTATGCATCATTACCAACTTAAGGAGGCTCAGAGGCCAAGAGTTCACCAGAGCCACCCCTGCCACCCCCGCCACCTCCAGAACAGCAGGTCATTAGCGATTCATCACGGCAGGTTGGATGGAGTAGTTTTTAGTTTTACCTGTATGCTTACGCGTTGCAATACTTTCAGTGCATTCGACTACTACTTACTAAGTTATCTTAAGGGAGCAGTTTAGCTCTAATGAGATGCTTGAGTGTTTTGTACTTTTATTTGAGCAAAATCACTAAAACACAAGTCATTATGGCTGAAAGGAAATTGCTCAGCCATATTTGATTTCTGGGACATCTGTTCAGTTCAAAATTAAAATTAGTTCAAAGGTCTGTATTCTTAAATGGTGGTTTGGAATCCAAAAGTGTGTCATGCTTTTGCAAAGTTAAGTTAAAGGCCCCTATTAAGCTAAATAATTAATCATACATTTTTGAGCTTTTAATCTTTTTATAATGTTGTTTTCAGCTCAAAAACTTATCTGGAGTAGTATTTTGTTTCATTCACTCTTGTTCTGATAATTTCAGCAGCTAAATTACCGTCACTACGAAGCAGTCAGCTCATTTATGTTTTTGTTAGTATCATGTAGCTAACAGCCATGCTAATTAGCCATTTTATACTCTCTGTCAATTCCCCACCATTGGCAGCAGGAGGCGACAGACACCTAATCCAGTCTGCAAGGTCAAAGAAACAGCTCCCCAAAAGAAGAGGTTTTACATACATTGCCATTATTTTAATTTATAAAACTTGAAATACTAATGCAAAGGTGTCCAAAACTATTTCAAAAAGCCTGGAAAAAGCATAATATAGAACTTACAGAATGATATGGAATTTCTGGTGTTGAAGATTTAAGCTAAGTAGCATTAGCATATTTATGAAAATATACACTACACTATGTATGTAGTGTAATCAAGTGTGTCTGAACTGATTGATGAAGACATTATAAAGATGCCACAAAACAATTTTATTAGTAACTCTCATTATTCATCCCAAATAAAGACAAAATTTTTCATTGGTTAGGAAAATGTTAAAATGTGAGCCACACTTAGCTCTTGTTTAAAGCAAAAATGTATGGAATGGCCCATAACCTCATTGGCCTTCATACCTTAGGTTTGTTATTGTCCCAATCTGTTCCCAATTTACAGATAGGACAAGCCCTGGAAAAGATGAGTCATTTTGCTAAGTCGTGAACTAAAGTGAACCAAACCTAAATGTTTAAGCTCTGAATCATCCTTCAACATGAGAATAACTTTAACCCCGTTGTCTTCTGCGTGGCATGTTTGTGTTTTAGAGAACCACATTGTTGTAAATATTTTCAAAAAGTGGATATAATCCTGATTGTTCTGGTTTTAATTCTGTTTTTTCAGTGAGCGCGGGGAGCACCTCAGAAGACACCCATACTCCAGCGGGATGGGTGATATTTCTGACCCTCTGCTCCTGTCCTGTTCCACTCCGGGAGGTAACCAGCGGGGGCACCACACCCCATGGACCCCACTCTCCAAGGACAACCTCAAATACAGGCCTGACGGATACTACAACCAGGAGGAGCCTCTCAACTACTGCAAATCCTCCATGGGTCACCAGAAAGGCATGAGCCCAGGTGCTGGAGGTTGGCCTATGCGATCTTCAGGACCTACCAGAGGAGGCGTAGGCTACATCCCTCCGAATCGCTTAAAGGGCGGCCATTTTGGAAAACCTTACCGCTTTCCTCCCAGCTGCCATAGCGGTCGAGGTGGAGAGGTTTTCGTCTCCAAGCTCTATGGAAATGTCCAGATCCCCTCAGATCCGGATGCGTACTGTGTGGATTTAGTGAAGAGCGAAAACGGCTACAGCGAATGCTACGATGGTCACATGCCGGAGATGCCGCCAATCAAAGTGGAGCACGATTCAGATTCAGAAAACGGTTGCGACGCTTATGGGCGACCATGGGGATGCCGCGACCCCGAATCGTACGACCGGCGCTACAGCAACGGCGGGATTTACGATCATAGCAGCCTCCAACTCAAATCTGAAGCTGACTATTATGATCCGCAGTACTCGCCGTGCCAGAGAGGGAACGCAGGCATCAGTCCACCATACAAACACAACGGGAACTATCCAAACTATGCAGTAAACAACAACAATCCCGCAGGACGCCTGGCGAAATGCAACAAGGATATGTCCGACAGTCATTTCAGCCCACAGAGACTGTCCCATACTGACTCTCTATGCAGCAACCAATCGGTCAACCTCATGGACACGCACGTCTACCAGGGCACTCAGGACGCTCACAAACAGTACATGCACGCGGACTACAGCAACAAGCACAACACTTACGAGTTCAAAGGTCACGGTTTGATTCACTCGATCAAGCGTGAGCCCATGGATTCGCCCCCGTGGTCCGAAAACGACATGAACCAGGCAATGATGGGCGGGCCGAGGAACGTTATGCCTTGTGTTATGAGTACTGGGCCTCACAAGTCTACCCCATACATCTACATGCCCTAATATTATCTTAGGCATGTTCACAAATGCAGTAACTCCCTCTCCCCTTACACACAAATACATGATCAGGCATAACATTATGACCACTGACAGATTATCTCTTCATTATGGCATCTAGTGGTCCAAGGAAGAAATAGACATGCTACTGTAGCTCAAATTGCACAGTAAAACACAGTCTCTTGCGTATGGGACAGCAGGTTAGGCAGGTGGTCATAATGTTATGCCTGATCAGTGTATGTATGCATTATCGTGTTGTTATTGTTGTCACACCAGCTTTATATAAGACAATCAAGTCCATCTTCTTCAGTTTTGGAGGAAGACGTCCTTAATAAGGCTCAGGTTCTCGTGTTCGTGTTGTGACAATCAGAAATAATGCTTAAATAAATCCAATTATGGATAGATGCATTTGTTTTTAAAGAGTACATTTTGTAGTTGTTTCCAAGCACTTTTTGGATTTTAGTGACAATGGGGCAAATTATGTCTAGAAAGAAACACAATTTCTCTTATGTTACATGTGTTGTGCACACCTGGCTTTTTGAAGAATTTGCTGTAAAAATACTTGTTTGACTATGTACACAAGAGAAGAGCTAAAGCTAGATACGAGGGCCTGCTCAAGGGCAAGGGCTAGTGCAAGATAAATCAGGGAAGCATAGAGATGAAAGATTAGACATTCACTTTCACTTTGAAAATGTTATGATTGAACTAAATCATATTAAACAGTTTGAAAAGCAGAAAAAGAATTGCCTGGTCTTTCTCGGTCTTTCGGGATTGAACCACCAACCCTATGGATAGCATACAACCCAAAATATCTACAAGCAAAATTCCATAGTTAAAATATGCATCAAAGACATCATTATTCAAAGTTTTAATTTATTAAAATACATATTTTAGTTTCAATATTGATGAGGCATCAAAATAAAAAAAAGTTTAACTCTCATAGCGTGAAGACTAGAAGGACTAGGTTTTTAACTGCAGGCCCTTTACAAGTGTGACTAAAGGAAAACTGTCTTCTTCCAAAGTGCACATTGATGTAAACTTTAAACTCTTTTTTTCAAGTACAGGAAAAATAAGTAACATCAAAATCTAGTGTTTGTGGTCATTTGGCATTTTGACTTGATCCAGCCTAATCACTGCACAGTTGTTCCTTTAAATAAATGTGTAAAAGCTTTGTGACAGTGTCTCTTCCATCAGAAAACATCAAACGTCATCTTCACAATCAGTATTTTTGCACAAATGAATTAAAGGCACCGAATTGACTCTAAGTGTCTCAGTAAAAGTTGAAGCTTTCGTAGTTTCTAAATTGCACTACTCGGAGTATAGCTCAGTTGAAGTTCAGCCCAGACACGCACAAATGTACAAGTGTCACTGTCTTTTTCTCTTTGTGTGTGTTCATTTCAATAATAATGTTTGCTGATTTGTATTTATTGTAAGAGGACAAAGTGTATAATTTAAAACAACTACAGTTTGAAGGCTTTTCTGTTACTATGAGGATAATAAAACTGCTTTTTTTTCTTGCTATCTTTTTGATAATTGTTTAAAAAAGACTCATGTTTGTCTCAAGGAGGCGGTAGCTGCAAGGTAGCGAACACAGTGTACATATGCAGTGTCTTCCAATGTTTCTACGTGTTTTTGCAAATGGACTTGTCTATTAAAACATTTCTTTACATGGAACAGCCCTGTGTAACGTTGTCTTTTTTTCCCTCATACTACAACTACTACTACCAATATATTTACAGTATAATTCTCCTCCTCCTACAACTACTCGTGATTTTCTGGTAGTGATGTCTACTCATCACGGCACCAAAGAAGAACAAAGAAACACATTTATAGATTACTTCTACTGCTAATACCAATAGTCCTACTACTACTATTACTACTGCTACTACTGCTGCTGCTACTACTACTGCCAATTTTTATTTAACCTTTATTTTACCAGGAAGTCCCTTGAGATAAAGTCTCTTTTTTGAGGGAGACCTGGCAAGGAGACCAGTTACCTAGAGTATAACGCTCCTACTACTTTGTACTACTACCGCGGGCCTTCTGGTTGTGAGGCATGCACTCTATGCAAACAACTACCAAACTACTACTGTACTACCAAAACTTACAAAACTCCTTATTTTACTCAGGATCATCTGGTTGTGGGGTGAGCACTCTACTTAACATAAACCAAATCAAAAGAAACACACCTACTCTTTCTAGAGTCAAGTAAAAGTACTGTTGGTTTAGTAAATCAGTACCCAGAAAGCACAATTTCTAGTGGTAAATGCTTGAGTAAAAGTATCTAGTTACTTCCCCCCTCTGCTCTGCTGTTACTTTCTTGAATGACTGTTTGGACAGCTCTGTTAACCCACTCTTAAATATTTCACATGATCCAAGTGTGGTTTCCTCCATCAGATTTGTGCCTGTATTAATAATAAATCTACAGCAGAACAGGATACAGCCTGATCTGTGGCCACATCACAGTATGATTAATGTGCTGTGAAGTTGGCATGACAGCTCCTTCACACGATCTGAGAAACCCGAGACCGGTCTCTCGCCACTGCCTCAGACCAGGACCAGAGCCAGTGCTGGATTAAACTACAGTACACACAGAGAATGATTAAGTGGGCACTGAATGCACAAATATTATATCGGAGTCAAAATATGAACTACTATCAACTAGTTTTCAGTGTCATCTCAAAAGCAAAAAGTTAAAAATTGTTTGGTCTCGTACTTTGTGCATGAGGCAGGGTACACTTTGGACAGTGGATGGGACTTAAAGACACACAAACAACCATTCACTCTTGCATATTGTAGGAGCAATTTAGAGTCACCAGTTCACCTGTACATGCATGTCTTTGTTACCCTGGCCAGCCAGACAAACTCTGTTCCTATTCTATACAAAAACGTTAGTCTTGTATCACTTCACATAAGTTGCATTTCTATGGCTAGAACAATGGCAATCGGAGTTACCAATCAGCGAAACAAAGGGCGGGGCATTGCAGTGCACCAGTGACCTGTAAGCTAAACAAACTTGGCTGTTTTTTACATAAAACAACAGATTACGGCGTATTATGAGCAGCTCTGCACTTATTTCTGAACGGGGACAGCAGCGAAAGCCAGTTGTACAAAGACTTGTGGAAAAAGTCAGTTTGCTTGAATGTGGTCGTTACGTCGGACGCCAACAGGACTTTACTGTTGTTTAAATGGAAACAGGATGAAGGAAAAAATCCCACAGAGAACTGAACAACAATGGAGACTTCAGCAGAATCAAAGGAAAACACTAACCACCATTAATCGCGTGAGAGAAGTTATTAAATTGCTTCCATATTTTTAAGATGCGCTGCAGATAACCGGCTGTGATAGGCCAGTTCCAAATCGACCGCTTCGCTGTGATAGAGGAACCAGACTGTCCTGCTTTTGAAAAGAAAGTAGAAGAGAAAGTAATAGTATAGGACAGTGCACCCTCCTTGCTCTAGTAGATTGAACTTAACCATTGCTGTAAACTTTGCAGTCCATTCTTACACTACACAATCCTAAACCCTCTTTTAAGTCTATAGCCTGCAGTGAGTGCCCTGTTGTGTCCCTGTGATTGGTTGATCCTCCTCATGCCTGTGTAATCCTCCTAAGGTTGTGTTTGTTGTATTAGTGTAGATTAGAGAGAGTAAAAGGATTGTGCAGCTTTAGATCTACAGGACAATGTGAGAGCAGGTGTACATCGGCAATATAACAGATATAAGCCATAAAGTTTTAATTGGTTACAGTCCTAATGTTAAAGTATAATTAAATACTATGGTGTGTGTTGGCAGGTGTGGTTAAAACTTCCTGGTTTCACATCTCTATGTAGAGCCATGAGACCGAGTGTTTTGAGCTCTTGAGAAGGGGAAACAAGATTACTCAAACAAGCACAAATAAAACTAAATACAACCCCAAGTGCAGTATGTTTTTGTCAGGATGAAACAACATTATAACATGCCCAGGAGCGTTGGACCTGGGAGGGTAAAGGGTAACATTTACCAAAGGCCCACTGCAAGGAGGAGCCCTCAAAAAGCCTGGAATATGTGTGAGAGATATTCATAAAGTTAGCACAGAGGCCCACCAAGATGTTTTATACAAAGGGCCCAGAATTTTGCAACTGCCACATTACACACTTTTGGACCATGACCCAATGTTTAAAAGCACATACCATATAAACTATTTAAACTATTATTTTGCCTTCATATGTACATTTAGGTAGTCCTTCTGTTTACACACATTAGTGTCACAGCTGACTTATGTTGAACTGTTGCTAGTGTTTAAATTAGACAGAGCCACACTGTGCTGTACCACGGACGTTTTGCTTCCTCTTCTGCAGAAACGGCCTTTAGCTCGTTAGGCTTCTCACTTCCTCCTCGTCCACAGAGGACCATCTCATTCAGGAGGACTGTGGGCAGGTATAGGGGAAGTACCTGGAAGTAAATGAGATCAGTTACCAGGCACGTGTAGAGACTTCTATAGGGGCAGGTGCTCAAAGCAAAAAAGGGTACGTATAACCAGATTTTAAAACACTGTTGTGTTAGGACTGTGGCAAGCACGACTCTCACACAACTAGTACATTTCTGTGTATACTATGATATATTGCAGTGTGGTAAGGATGAAGCTATACATTTTTAATAAAATTTTGGGAAAATAATAAAAAACTAATGAACATATAAAATGTAAAGAAAACACACACTGCATGCCACTAAACTAAATAATAAATAATGTAATTTTATGCATGCGCTGATAAAGATGAAAATTATTCCCAGCACTATGAGGAAGTCCTTAGACATTTCTAGTAATAAATTAAAGTAAGTAAGTAAGTAAGTTATGTGGGAACAAGATTTTGGGACATCACATTTTTTCTTATCACATCATATTTTGCCAGCTCCCATCACCAACTAGTTCGTATTTTTGCACAATTATAGCAAATTCTTGCAATTAATTGCATTAAAATGCCTAAATGCTAACTGCAATCCATTATTTATAAGCAACCCGGTCTAAAAATAAAAAGATTTTATGCTAACAATCGCAAAGCATTTTATGGAAGCATTTTGTAAATATCTAGGTGGTTAGCAAGTAGCGGTCAAAAGCTCCGTATTTAACCCTCTGGGCACCCTACTTTTTTGATCCTCAATAAATCAGTCAGTTTAAAAGCTGTTGGTGTGAAACTTGGCCAGAATATTTTTTTTTAGTTGGTGTTTAAAATGCCTTGACCCCCTCTGTTCTAAGGTGAATATAACAGGAGATATGCATTTTACATACACTCGTAACCTTAAGTACGTGTTTGGGCCCATTGACTTCCATTATAACCACTGATTTTTGACCCCCTAAACCACCAGGTGTAGCAGTGCTTTATTACAGACAGTTTCAATGGAGGGCTGTTTTTCTTCTACCTTGCAAAATGCATGGGAATAAAAACACTGAACACCAATAAATTAGTCTTGGTGTGTTAGGATCGATGTAACAGAGCGATGGGAGTGTGGCTGAGAATATATTTTGTTTGTGTGGTCATGAGGGAGTCTGTGAAACTCAAGTATAAAAAGGCCAAATGAGCTCTGTTTATAAACAAGTGGAGTCAGTGAACCTGAGAATACTCTTCTGTGTGTGTGTGGGTCTGTGTGAGATTCAAGTGATCAGAGTCAAACAGGCGGTTGACATTTTTGTTCTTAACCCAGAGAGAGCCTCCTCTCTCCCATTGGACCTTGGTACAGCAGGTTTCTGCTGAAGTCTGTCAGTCAGAATCATTTCTTTTCAGACAGAGGCAGGACTGATATTTCCTTTACCTTGTCATGTTTCGACTGACACCAACAGTCTTCCTCAGAAGTGTCACCTGACTGCTGTGACATGTCTTTATCAGCTGTGGGTGGTCAGCCTGAAGGACCTGACCACGCCCCCTGCTGGGTTTTTGATGACTAAAAGGCCATAAAAACATAAATTATTAATAAATGAAAATAAGCTTAATATCTATGATTAGAGCTGAAGTAGTAGAAAGGATTTCATGTGAAAAAAGTAAAAAAAAATATTAATATTTGACATTTTAATAGCTATTTTATGAGAGGTCCCAAACGGGTCCCTAAGTTAACAAGTGTAAGTTTTTTCAATAATCTGTCCTTGCTCCAAAAATAAAAATGCATCAAAACCAATGTTGTTATTAATTATTGACTTAGTCAAGGCTCTAATAACTTTACCTCAGGTGAGCCACTCTGCAACTCAGTTTTGGATAATAGGGCATATTTTGTGATTTTGCTATCTAAAAAAATGGGGTTTTGATGACAAAAAGGCCATAAAAACATAGAAAATATAAATAAATGTTAATAAACTTCATATCTATGTTTAGGGCTGAAGTAGTAGAAAGGAATTTCATGCGAAAAAAGTTTTAAAAAAAATTATATTTGACATTTTTATGGCTATTTTATGAGAGGTCCCAAACGGGTCCCTAAGGTAACAAGTGTATGTAAATTTTTAAGGTGCCCAGAGGGTTAAACAGAAATTATCTAACGTGCGTGCGTAATACTTTAATGGCTTTGTCTTACAAATCACGCGACACAAACAGCTCACTTACCGGTTCTTTGATTCCCAGTGATTATACTGTGTTTTAAGTTCTGGACTCGGGACCAAAAAAAATGATAACAGCCCTCTTTATTGGCTCCGCAGTCCGCTCTTTCTCCACTGTTTTCAGCTGCGCGAGGGGCACGTGACAGGCGCGCAACTCACGGAGGCAAAAGGTTAAAGGTCACGAGGTGCTGGCGGCCGTGTGATGTCATTTATTTCAAATTAATAATTAATGAATGAATAAATGCTCTTATGAAGAGCCACATGAGGGCCACAAAAAAAAAAAAAAAAAAAAAAAGGGCAAGGGGCAAAAGGGGCAGGTGCTTTCTGTTTGCAATTCCCCTTATGCATGTTCAGTCTTATAAGGCCTGAGTTAGACTTTGAATGTTGTTCTTGTTGTAAAATGTTTAAACTAGCTCTGTGTGGCCATACAGATTATTACACACAGACGCTGTATGTAATAACTACTGTCTTTACATTTTAAATGTGTAATAACAGTTGGGCCTAACACAAACATGTGTATGACTTGACACAACTTCCTGATTAAATGCAGTGGCTCGACTTGACTTGCTTGGTTCGCATAAAGATTGACTTGGACTTGCTTAAGACTTGATGCTTACTGATGATTTACTCCCACCTCTTCAAAACAGTAGAGCACATACTGACAGAAGTTGGCTCCAAGCCTGTCCCTGCTACGTTGGGCATGAGGAGGGGTACACCCCAGACAACCATTCTCTCTCACACTCACATTTAATGACTACATGCATGTCTTAGACAAAAGGAGGGAATCAAACCCTCTGTCTCCTTGTTTCGAGGCAGGAGGGATAACTACTCTACCACTCTCCTTGCATCTCTCTTTAAAAATACCAAAAATATGAAACTGAAGGCGTAAGTTTTTTGTCCTTACTTTCGACTACTACTTTGTTTGCCATCAAGTCAATCTCCTGGTATTAATAAGCCAGAATACTTTAGCTGGGTGAATTGCAGTAATTAGATAATTGTAGAAATTATCAAAATGCTTGCAGATTTTATTCTGTGAGATTGGCCGTATGATAGACGCCACGCTTGTTTGAGTAATCTGTTCACTGAGCCCGTCCTTTTCTAATGCTTTGGAAATGCTCGCACAGCTCTAGACACATGAAACCAGGAAGTTCTCCTACGTGTTTCTAAAGCTCTATCATCTGACTCATTCTGATAATTTCACCGCTTGAATTGTTGTCTCTACAAAGCAGCCAAAAGCCATGCAAAATGATATGCTTTATGCCATTTTTTGCTTATGTTCTCTGCAAATTAAAAGGAACAGCTCCCCAAAAGAAGATGTTTTCTATTCCATTCCTGTTATTTTAAATTATAAAATGTAAAATACTAATGCAAAGGTGTCCAAAACTATTTAAAAAAGCCTGAAAAAAGTACAATATAGGACCTTTAAAAGCAGTTAACATCTCTACTCACTCTCTAATCACTCTAATTGAGTGAGTTTGTATTAAACTTTGACCTATTTCCAATATGTTAAATTCTGGCTTCACTACTTCAGGTCAGCTCTGCGATGTTCATTAATCCAGTGTTCATATGTTTGAGTCAAAAAGGACCTTTTCATGACCTCCATTTAAATTATACATAGCTTTGTTTGCTCAAATCAGAACAATAGAAAACATTTGCATTTGGATTTGCAGGGATCGTGTGCTGAAGCATGAATTAGGCATGATTGTGTGTCGTGGTCATGAGCATCTTCACATTTGAGTAGCGGCTAACTCAAGCGAAAATGGTATCTTCACACCCAAGGGACAAGTTAGCTTCATCTCAATGTATTTAGCTGTGACAATGAGCAGTAAATGTTTAATATTCGTTAGCGGCACGCAATTCCCATCACGCCAACTATGTGACGTGTATATGGTGAATGAAGGGAGGAAAGTGGTTAGGAAAGAGAGGGAGAGAAGAAAGGACAGGACCATTTTAATATTCAGCAGTTGCATCAATGGCAACTAGGAGGTAAGTAGAAGGAAGGGTAAAGAAACTAGAAAGTGTAAGGAAGAAATTTAGAAATGGAGTAAGGATGAAAGAAATATGTCCTCAATAATGAAATGAAGGAATGAAGGAAAGAAGGAAGGAAGGAATTATCAAAAGGACTAAGTGATAAAAGAGCAGCGATTACACATAATGGTAAATAAACTTCAACAAGTGAAACAACAGAGGCCACAAACCCAAACAAGGAAGGATGAAAGGTGATAAAAGAGCAGTTATTCTTGGTGCAAACAACGTGAAAAAAAAAAAAAAACCTGTCCCACTGAAAATGAGAAGCCACAAAAGTGAACAAGGCAGGAATTTAGGAAGGAAGTGAGGAAGGAAGGAACAAAAGAAAACAAATGATGAGAGCTGTTATCTTTGGTGCAAACAGAGGTAGCAGAAATACTCAAAATCTGTGCTGTTACTTCTACAAACTATTACTCATATCATAGAAGTAAAAATACACAACAAGATTATTATTAGTAAACGGCACAAAGTATTCAATATAAAGTTTACTTAATTTGAATGTATAGTACTTTCTTTGTAATTGAAAAACAAATGAATCCAAGGCACTCTGACTGTTTCTCTGTTAAAAAGCCTTTATTGAAACATGGCTAATGAATTTAAAAACGTATGCACCAATGTGTTTTGGCTCAAAAGACTTCCTCAGGTTGGCCATAACTTTTTTACATTTTTCTTCTAAATTTCGCTTAAAAATATATTATAGCTAATACTTCAAAGGTTATTTTTGAGTAAAGTAATTGGTTACGCACACCCCTGGCTTGGTTTCCTTTTGTAAATGTGTCCATTATTAATGTTTGTTTCTATTTGCCTACTCCTAACCCCACATTGGTGAACAGGGGTGCTCTAAGAGGGGGAGAAGTTTTCCTTTAGTTATCCCCTGTTTTGTTGCCACATCTCTGTTTTTGGTAATGTTATTTGTGTTAAAATAAACAATTCTTTTGAGCGCTTTAATTGTCCATTTTTTATCTTATGTGTCCCTCTTATCCCTAGACTCTTGTTACAGGGACCTTATCTACAACAGGTAGTTATTTTCCACTCCTGGGTTCAAACAATGGTAAATAAAGGAAGGAAGTGAGGAGGGAAGGATTAAGGGAAGGAGAAAGTGATAAAAGAACAGCCATCTTTGGTACAAATAGTAAACAAACTTGGCTAACTGTGTAGTGAAAGACAGAAGCCACAAAACTAAACAGCTTTTAAATAAGCTGTTGTTTCTGTGTCAACAATAGTAAATAAATGTGTCCAGACTAAAGAGAGATGTTAAAAAGGGGAACAAGAATGGAAAAAAGGGACAGAGAGAGGAATGAAAGAAGAAGGAAGTGATAAAAGAGCAGTTAACAATGGTAAATGAACTTGTCCAATCGGATCCAGCAGACAAAGGCTTAGGGCTAAGTGGAAGCTAAGTGTTGATGCTTGTTGACAGCTGTATCTCTGAGGGAAGACCTCTAATCCTGTACCATGCGAGGTTGCGTGACCGTTCATACCCCTCTGTGGGTCTGTGCTCTCCTCCGTGCAAACCATTTGGTGTAATTGGTCACACCCACGACTGTGTACCACACGCCAACACACGCCCATATATAGACCAGTGCATTACAGACACAACAAGCAATCCCCCAGTGGCACAGGCCGTGGGGGTTTAAGGGAAGTCCTGAAGGGTATCGCTCATATGCATACATTAGCATCCACATATACACACAGACTGCCGAGCATATGGGCCGCAGTCACGCAACCCCTGCATCACAACAACAACACAACCTCTATGACTGCAATTAGATAATGAAGACTACACAGCGAGAGCGGCGTCTTCAGCTTTAAGTCGCTGTGCTTTTCAAGTCCACTTTAGATTAAAAATACTATATTAACAATAATTATGTTCAAATACCTTAATGTAATTTAATTCTCAGACTCAAATAAATATATGAGTGGTTGATGATTATGATCCAAATAATTAATGATGTTTTTTTTCCAAGTGTGAAGGAGTTTTCCTGGCCATTATCTTTCACCATAGTAAAATACTGTGAGCTCTATAGAGATAAAAGAGTGAACAAGAACTCACCTTGAAATGAATGAATAATTAAATTCAACTTTATTCTGGACTCACTCATGGTCCAATAATGACATAAAAAACAAATAATACAAAAATACAAAAGACACAATAGTTAAATTGACATTTTAAAAAGACAGCTACCAGTGTCTCCACTACTTGGACTGGTAGCGTATTGCACTAAACTTGATGTTTGTTAGCGACAAGATAAGTTCATTTTTGGATTTGTTTAGCTTACAGATAAAATCATACATGAGGTTTTGGAAAACAGCATGTAAAGTGCTGATTCCTGCTGTGACAAACATTTCACTCGCACTCGTCCATCTGGGCCTCTTCAGAAACACTCGTAGAGCATCACTGTATGCCACCTGCAGCCTTTGCAGGCAGGCTTTTCTGTAGTTTGTCCATATATGAGCCATGTACAGAGGAGTACAATATGCTCTAAACAATGTCAGCTTCACTTTATACTCGTGGCAGGTATGAGTGTATGAGTACAAGTACCTGTATCTCCATGCAGCCAGGAGGCAGCAATATCAGCAAAGATCCCCAGACTTCTGTCTCCTCACACACTTTCTCCAGCTCTTTCAGGGGACTCCTGAGGCATATCCAGGCCAGCCATCAACCTAAAACATGTACAATAGGCTAATTCTCCAGCTAGGTACTCCTGACCATGGATCCTGGCTCAAGATCTGGAAAAAGTCGCCCTCGGCTCCTGACAGGTTGCCCCAAGGATGGGTCAAATGCAGAGGACAAATTTCCCTACGAGGACAAAAGAGTTTCATTTATCTTACCTTAAACACAATTAAAATACTTCAGGACAGCAACGCTCATTAACTAACCTTTTTACTGTCTGTGGAGAGACTGTTGTTGTCTGTTGTTCAAGCCAATCTGTGCTTCATGTACACTGTGTGTTTTTAGCTTGTTATAATTTTTACTAATCTGCTCCAATATTTCATTGACTTTTGTCTTTGTGTTATCTGTAAAGTCTTGATTGTTTGTTATGTGCCTGTTATATGTACACTGCTTATAAAGTATTCACCCCCTGAGCATTTTTTCTCTATTGTTACTATAGCCAGGAATTTAAATAGATCTTTGAGAGGTTTATGTCAGTCACTTTACATCACGACAAAAAGTATCCAGACACAAAATATGTTTTATTGTGAAGCAAATAATGAATAAAACTTGAGAGTGCAGAAGTATTCACCCCCTGAAGTCAGTACTTTGTAGAATCACCTCCTGAAGGACTTTCAGCTTCAAGTCTTTTTTAGTTTTTATGAACTTGGTTCATAAAATCAGTAGAATTTGTGCTCATTCATCTAAAAACAGCTCCAGCTCCTTAATTTGGATGCATTGTACAGCACAGTTTCAGTCGTTTTCTTCAAAAAATGTCCTGTATTTATCTCCATCCTTCATTCCTTCAGTTCTGAGCAGTTTCCAAGTCCCTACCAATGACAGATATCCCCACAGCAGGACACTGCCATCACCAGGCCTCACTTTAGAGAGAGGGCACAGTCAGGTGCTAGGTTTGTGCTACATATAGCATCTTTCATTGAGGGCTTATTTTAATTGTATCTCGCGTTTGGAGAGTCTCCCATGTGCCTTTTGGCAAGCACAAAACATGTTTTGTTATTATTTTCTTCAAACAATGGCCACTCTTCCACACAGCCCAGCTCTGTGGAGTGTATGGTTCAGAGTGGTCCTGTGGACAGATACAACAGTCTCTGCTGTGGAGCTCTGCAGCTCTTTCAGGGTCACCTTTGGTCTTATTGTTGCCTCTCTGATGAATGCACTCCTTGCCCGGTTTGTGAGTTTTAGATGGTCCTCTCTAGGCAGGTTTACATGTTGTAATGATAAATTAAACTGTGTTTTACGGCACAATTACAGATGAATTGCAGATAGGTTGACCTTAGCTAAATATTTCTGTGACCTCTGAGAAAAAATACCAGTGGGTCTTAAATAGGGGCCTCTTTAAAAAGGGGGTGAATATTTCTGCACACGCAAGTCATCTTCATAGTTGTTGTCATGTGATGTAAAGTGACTGACATAAACCTCTCAATGATCCATTTCAATTCCTAGATGTAAGGCAAAAATAAAAGAAAATGCCAAAAAATCTACTCTCTAAACTCCAGGCCTGTACAAGTTTAGGCACCACCCTTACTCCTGTCTGCTTCTCCAACCCAGGACAACCTAATCCATCTCTGTGTGAAAACTGGACGATATCACTTTAACATTTTACTCATATGGGGAAATAGAGAAAAGCCCACAAAGACAAACAATTCTGGTTTCAAAATAAACCTAAAAATGTGTTGGTATTTAGGGGGACGCTGCTGAAACGGGATGGCTTTTGTGCGTAGGCTATCGGCAGCGTGCCAGGGGGAAAAGGTTACTGAGTGCAAATCTAGTGATTCAGTGAAGAGAAATGCAGGCCACAGTTTGACCATGAATCTGAAATGCAAGATTATAACATCATGTAAGGTTTCTATGTTTGAGCAGATGCCATTACAAAAGTGTAGACTTGGTGGTGATTGTCTTATTGAGGTGGACACCCCCATCCCACTGGACCAAACTCAGATTCAATAATTTGTATGTGAGATTATGGGGCCGAAGAGGACAGTGGGATTACAGAGCCACTGCCAGCTCTGTTTGTTTTGGTTGGGTTCATGCTCCACTTGAGTGATTAATCTGAGAGGGTTACATGAGGATATATAGGCTTGGGACGTCCCATGAGCTGGTGGAGGCCTCTACCTACTGGCTGCGTACGATAACTGCACGGTGGCCTGGTTTGAAACGCGGCTGAAATACAGACTCGTGAGGGAAAGGAGTTACAATAAGGACACCCCAAAAAATGGTGTGCTTTGTATAATATGAAGAATTAATGTGAACTGGGAGAAAAAGGCAGCGGCTAAATTTAAAGATTTTGATGGACAAGAAGAAAAGACACTCCTCGGTGTCTAAAGGAGTGGTTGGTGGTGTGATAGTGGGACCTAATTCTCTTCCTAATCATTTTATTATGACCTACTTTTTACAGAACCCCAGAAACTTAGCACATTCACAATCTGCAGGCCACTGTGCTTCCAGGATTGAATGAGAATGACTTTAGCTTTCTGTACTTTTGCTTACCATGTTGTATATTCTTTAAATCTTTATGTCATCCGTACACAAAAATATTTCACCTATAGGTGCTTCTGTCTGTGATGACACTATTTGATTTATCTTCAGTTTTTTGCAAGTTTTTGTTATTAAGCACCAAAGAGCAACTTCAATACAAAATAATAAATTGACAAAAACTTCCTAAGCACTTTGGATTTCCTTCCTTCCTTCTGACCCACTTTTAGGACCTGACCCACTAGTTGAGAACCACCAGTTTAAAGCATAGACTGCCCACTGCTTATTTTCACTATGGCAAAGAAAAGCCAAAATACACTTAAAAGGAGATGCCAACCTTTTTTCTTTATGAGTTGTTTTGAGTTTGTGCTAAAGCTATGTCTATTTAACTTTTTGAAGGCAACATCAGGCAAACATTTACAAAGAAATTAGAGGATATTATTCATATTTTTCTGAAGAAAGGCAACCACAAATTACACTAAAACCCTTTGGAAATCCCCTAAAACCTTCTACAGAGATAGGCAATTGCTTTTCCAATTGTTTATTTTCACCTAATTGGTAAAAGACTCATTTTTGTATTGTTCAGTGTTGAATTGCTTCACTGTGACTCATCGACACGTTTGATCTGCCCAGGGAAAGTGAATATTTTACCAGTATGTTTTTCACCAAACAATGCCCCCAATTATTGAACAAAGTGCATGTCAGTGGAAACCCACAACTCTGTCTTAAATATTGTGTCTCAAAATGGTTTAATGTAGGATGAATATGCCCTGTGTGTGTATGTCATGTCTTTAGCTACATCTAATTGTCTTAAATGTAAGGTGTTGGGTTTGTTTCACCATTTGGTTTCATTTTAACAATACATGTATGGCAATTTTGTTATAGTTAAATTCAAAAAGATTTATTTGAAAGGATATTTACAAAGGTCCAAGTTCACAATGGTCAAAATGTGAGATGGTCAGTCTTTTTTCAGTCTCTGTAAAGTTTGTGGTTTGTAATGGGATATGATCTGAATCAAAATGAAGCTGTTGATGACTAAAAAGAGCAACCCAGCGAGCCAGATCAACAGGAAAGTGTTGTAACCTTCAAACTCCAGGAAGTAGGCAGGGCCCAACCAAATACCCTACGGACAGAGAGGAAATTATTAATAAAAAATATAAGGTTTGCAATAATGGTAAAAAACAACATTCGTAAATATATGCAACACTAGGCAGATTTACTGATCTGAGTACATATAATGGGATAATTCACCTGTCCAGCAAACCAGAGGAGCAGCAGTCCCAAGCCTTGTTTTAGAGAGAGACTGAGGCGAGGAATGACAAGGGGAAGTAAACAAAGGTACCACAGGAAGTACTGCAAAGGACAACAAGTAACAATTACCTTTTGTGCATTATATAGGTATGCGCCACTGATCTGCCATGGCACATTAAGCACATAAGTAAATCTCACTATTATCCTATTGCCATTTAAACTGTACCAACAACTAGAGACCTAAAAAAGCCTGAAAGATCAGCAGTTTGAAAAAGTGGTCTGATTGTGCCATCTAACCATCGCAATCTGGTAATTTTAAACTCCCAAATCCATAAACTGCCCCTGTCCTGGCCTTTTCAAAAGTTGCTGTCATCAAATGCAAATTTGCAAAGCACTGTATTGAGATAATGTTCTATACTTAACCCCACTGTTTTGCTAAAGTGCTTTGTGGAGATAATTTAATACATTAGTACTATTTTAACAATCATCTAACAAAAATAAATATTAAGTTGAGCTTGTTTAATTTGTAGGAAAGGTCCTGAACACGTGCTTTCCATTATATATTCTGATATTGTGTGTCATTTACCTGTGAAGTGCAAACTTTATTAAATGAAACAAATACAGCAGTGTGCAGGAAACAGCAAAAGGCCAGATCTGGATAGAAAGTCCAAGACACAACCAACAGAAGCACGAGCTGAGGGAGAAAGGCTGCAAGACCAAGCCACTGGCTCCACCTAGTGTCTGTACAGGGAACAGTCATTAAGTTTAACATGACCAGGGAATGGGTTTGAATGAATTTATCACTGTAGTTATGCTCTCTACCTGCAGTGAGGTAAATCATGTAGAAGTATGGAGAGAAGTTGTGCCTGATGTCTCTTCTTGTTAAATGGTAAAGGTAGGTCTCATGTAGAAACTCCCAACCATACCTGACAATAGGAGGGATATGAGTTCTGAGCAGTGGTGGAAAGTAACTAAGTACTGTTACTAAAATAATTTACTGAAGTACATTTTTTGAATCTCCAATCTCTCTGGCAAAAAGGGTAGTGATAACAGTAACACAAATAGGGGTAGTTGTGGTAGAAGCAGTAAGCACTTCCAAGTTTTTACTTTACATTGAATACTTTTACTCAACTATCAATTCTGTTGAGTACTTTTACCTATATTTGGAGTAATAGAAATAGAGATAGTAGAAAGAGATAGTAAAAAAACATTAACTATAAGAGTAATGTATATAATGCTTTTTTCTAAAAAAGTATAAAGAACCAGCTCAAGTATAAACAAGCACACCATTTTCTTTTTGCTACTTACTCAACTACCTACTGTAAAAAAAAATGTTAAAAAAAAGATAATTTAAATATGAATATAATTGCTTACATGTGATAAAAGAGTGCTGTGAAGATGCAGAAAACTCCCCCTGAAACACTGGCAAAGAGAAACAGTTCCTTATTGATGAAGCTTGTGATGAATCCTGTAAAACTCCTCCATCTCCATCTGGTTTTGTGTTTCTGTGCTGTTGTGTTTTGTGTTCGTAAAGTCAAAACAATGGGCAGAGCGTAAGTGACTGGGTAGATCTTCATATGGACAGAGAGACCATAGAGCAGAGCTGCCCAAGTTAGGTGTCGGGCTGAGGAAGAAGAGAAGAAAATGGTAAATGTTTAAACATATTTTTAAAAACGGAATAATGAGAGCAGATACGGAGGTTTTATGTTTATTTTTGTCTGAGTATGGATTAGGCATTAGAAGGGTCCAGCTTTTGGCTAATGATTTTTAAAACAGGAACATAAAACTTCTACCTTCCATGCAGAGTAGTGTCCCCAGCACTAAAGCTGCCAGTATGGACTCTGCATTTCCTCGACTGGACACTCCCATCGGCAGTGGATTCAGGAGCCAGAGTGAACACACATATCGTGAAGTCTAAACACACAACCAGAAATTATACTATACAGAAAACTTGTGACTTCATGATTACTAGGGCTGTAGTCGACCAAAGAAATTGTTAGTTGACCAAAGTTAAGCCCAGTACAGTGGTTAATCAACTGAAATCGACCAAAAGGCATGTTGGGGGCCTTGTCTTGCAGACAAACAAGTGACTTTACATTAATTATATGATACAATATTAACTGCAGATGCCTGTAAAATACTATTGTTATCTAAAATAAATAAAGTAATAAATTTGACTATTTTTTTCGATGCAAGTGTGGATGCAACTAATCGACCAATAAAATCTTAGTCGACCAAGGCCTCACCGACTGATTAATCGACTAAGCGACCAGAGGCTGTCAGCCCTAATGATTACAGGCACTGATAAACAAGAAGAAGCATGAATAGCTGATGCCTACCTCTGAGCTCAATCCACGCAGGCAGAGTATCATGTAAATAAGAAATCCTGATAAAATGTCACATACAATGAAGAGGATCTTGCCGAACGCCGTGAAAAGATAAATGTTGGGAGTGAGGATCCAGGCGAGGAGAGGGGTGTAGCGGTACGTTGATCTGTTGTATGGAGACTGGCCCTGTAGGAAACAAGAATATAAGAGTTCCAACTTTAACTGAACTCAAATAAGTCTTGCAGAGGGTAACATTTTCCTCTACAAGACTTATTTTATGAGGCAACCTGGCATCAGTCAGTATTGGCGCATGTTTTTCAAGTTAATATTTGTATTGTACATCAGAACGATTTATTTTATTGATAGAAAAAAGAGAGCGTAATAACTAAATAATAACACAACGTAATAACACTCCTTGTGGAAACCTGTGCAATATTTATATTATGTGCCATAATTATTTTATTTTAATTGAAGCACCTATTCACAATGCACACTCTTTAGTTATGGTATTTGAATATCCATACTCTGTCAGACTATATACTGTACATATTTATTATAGCGTATTTAATTGCTTATATTCTAATTTAGTTTATTTAGCTCTGCTTGTAGTTTAGTTTTTTAGTTAATTATCTTTGGCCAGACTGGTCTTTGATACACTTTGTCCTCTTGTGTGATACCACTGTGTGCTACTGCTAACTGTACTTATGCTGTTGCAACAATGCAATTTCCCCACTGAGGGACTAATAAAGGTTTTCTTATTGTTATTATTCTTATTCTTAAAGATTTTGAAACAGTCTCCTAAATGAATAACATGACAATGTCTCTATGACGTTAAAAGAAAATTCATTCAATGTTCATAATAAATTGATATTTTATGGTTACATAAATATATCAGTAAATAGCATTTTCCCCAATTTAGATATTTTTAATGAAAGAAATATGTATTTTGATTAACATTTGAGGAGAGGTTTTGTTGATAATCATCAAAATAGTTAATATGTTTTTTGTTTTTTTTACTTTAAGCTTTCACAGTGCTAAAAAAGTCACCTGGATACTGTGGAAATGCAGGTAAAAAAAAAAAACATATACATGTAATTTTTTATAAATAACTACAGAGTATTAAAAATGCAGTCATACTGGTCCCACCTCAGTAATGAATCTTGCAGCATCTGTGAATACATGGTAGTCGATGTCAGTGTACTTCACCACCATGGTCCTGTCCTGAAAGTCTCCATAAACGACCAGCGCCAGCCTCACAGCGAAGGAAACCGAGAAAAGGACGTGTTTCTCGGTGAGTTTTGTGATTAGCCTCTCCATCTCCTCCAGCCAGACAAGTCCAACCAGATAAACAGAGATAGTAAGACACTGGCAGCAGCTGAACTAAACTATAGCCACCACCGTGAACTAAAATTAACCTAAACTGTTATGTTCCTCCGCGACCATTGTGTAAAGATATTTCTCGCACCCGATTATTGACTCATTTAACAAATCTTACATGACTACACTGTCATTTGCTCGCAACCAAAAAGCATGGACATATCCGGAAGTTTACAGTTTTACTTTTCTTCTTGTCTTTAGGTAGGATTTTAACACCAACCATTAATGTACTTAGCGCCGTCTATTGGACTGGCATGGAACAACATCTCAATAAATATGGATTTTTTGTTGTAAGGGTTTTTTGTTGTGGCAAAGTCATAATTTTATTATTTTTATTTATTTATTTATTTTATTTATTCTTTTTTATTTTTTTTATTATTTTTGGCTACTGTGGCTACTAATATAGGTCTTTAGTATTATTCAAAATTGGCTCGGGTTAATGCATGCATTCCTATATACTTTTTATATCTCAAGCTAATTTCATTGAGCCTTGTTGTGGCTGTATGAGTAGGGTGGCCAGATTTCTAGACCCCAAAAATAGGACACGTATTTTTTTATTTTTTTTTCACAAATCATGGTGCATTTGACAAAGAAAGCTTCAGAGAGCTATACTATTTTCTGTCATGAAATCAAAATACACAATGCCATGGTTTTGAATGTGACAGGAATTTATTGATAAAAATAATGACATGTAAATAAATTTAGTGACAAAAGTCTTGAGATAAATGAAGTTGCCTGAGGTCCATGAAGGTCCATATTGTGTTATTGATTTGTATATTGCACCTGGATATTACTAAACTCATTTTAATAATACTACATCACAACTGTAGTCAATGTTGCCTGCACCATTTTTCAAAGCCACATTGTACACAGGTCAGACGGGTTGTACATAGGTTTATTGCCACTAACCATACACCAGGAGATAAAGCTAAGGACGCCCCTCTGATAGTAGTAACAATGGTACGGCACAGTGCAATGTCCTATTAGAGGGAGTGGGAAGTGGTTTAGCTAATGTTCTTGTCTTACAAATCCTTCATAATAGCAAATTAATGAAATAATCTGTATTTGCAAACCACACTTTTATTCCAACTTAAAAGCATAAGGATAGATAAATAGTTGAAATACAAAATGCTCGTGCAATCCTACAAAATCATTGCACGTTTTACATAGGGGAAACTTTAAATGGTCAAACTAATATTGTGTTAGCAAGTATATACTGTAAGTAAAGTGCACATAATGTTGACAGTGTACATTTAAAGGCAGTGAAGGCAAATTCTTTCTTTGGGTGGAGCAAGAAGATTAACTTGTCTTTGCTATAGATAAAAGGCAGTATATATGTAGGAGCAGCATAGTCAATAGAGCCACACATTTGCAAACCAGACAGATAAGATTAGGCATTAGACCCATGCTAATGAATGCATTAAACAGCACAAAAGGTTATCAAGAAAATAGGGAATTATTTCAAGGCATTTCGGTGAGACTTAGTTAGGATGACGGATAATTGACTGAGTCTGGAGCAGTGACATTGAAAAAGCAGCTTCCCTTTCTTGGTTTACATTATTGACTGTTTACTCAGGGGAACAGAATCTTCCAGCAAACAGCACTGTGTTGGTGGCGTTATGACGGATGAAGAAGACAAAGGGATGATCGCAGATGAACCTGGCAGGAGGCAAAGGGGCACAGCGCAGCATCATAATGGCAGCAGTGGCAGCAGCAGCCTCAGTGCCCTCTTCATTCACCTCCACATACGCTTTGTGGACAACCTTGGACAACACCAGGTCGTTGGCCGGAGACATGCCTGGGAAAGCAGATAAAAACAGATTCATATATGAGAAATTGTATAAAATAATGATACTTTGATTATCATATAACAATGTCTACATTCTTCGGTTAGACAGACTTTGCACAAAAGCAGCATGTTTTGGGTGAATTTGTTTGAAAATCTGAAAATTAAATAAAGACAACTTATAAGACTGTAAGATTATTCATTACGCTCACTAGTTTTCAGGAGGTCAGGGGTTCGACTCCAGAAACTCCAGCCACACTGTTTGCTGGTCCAAAGTTCAAATAAATTTGGGGTAAAAACCTGAAGCAGAGTTACCCATGACCCATGCACTTGAACTATTACTGCTTACAAAAGTACATGTTTTTTTTAAAAAGAAACCAAGTCGAGTTCATTTAGGAAGGACTAAAGGCTCCTAATGAATTAACAGCTTCAACTATTACTCAGAAAAATTTAGCCTAAACTAGCGAGATACGAGGGCAAGACCACAGGCTGTGTTGTTTCTTACCAGAGAAGTCGCTCCTCGACACATCAAAGGCGTCAATCATGCCCAAGCTGACCAGGACATTTTTCATGTCATAGTTTTCCTCCAACTTGAATCGAGGTAGCCCCACCTGGACTTCAGTCTCATCCATCATGTCGGGACGGGTCCACTCCAGGATGTTCTCGTAGGTCAGCTGGTTCTCAAGCTGCAACAGACAATCAGCTGTTTTTTAGTTAATAAGATTAAAAATATATATAGCTTTCAGTGTGTAGCTTTTTTTGTCGTACCTTCTCCAGACCTGTAGTATTGTCCTCTATGTTATTAGGCAAAAAGATGATCATACTGAGCTCCTTTCCTTTGTAAGGCAAATCTATGACCTGGTTAACACACAAAGGATTCATGTAAATTAAACGTATATCTTCCACTTTTTACACAGCACAGTGTATTGACTTTGTTTGACTTACCTGACAGCCGACCTCACTGATGTATGTCAGAGGAAACTTTGATTTCTGATGCATCATCCTCACTGGTTTTGTCTCATTCTGAAAACAGAGACACAACAGACACATAACACAACTTACCAGAGCTTTAGACTGCTTACATTATTTTCCTAAACAAATGTTGTATGCATATAGTGTAGGTTGTCCATATTGTGACATTGCTTTGGTGAATGTGGTCAGAGGGGCACACAACCTACTGTCACTACAATATTATGGTACACATAAATATGTCTAAATGTGTATATTGGTCATAACACGTTGGCTTTGGCTATATTTTGATTAATGTTATGTACATTCACTTATTATGAAAGAATGCGAAATATGACACCACTCATAATTGACTGCCTTATAATTTAAAAAATTTAACAATTGTTTATTATAATAGTACAAGTTTTCACAAATTTCCCCTACAGATGTTATAGGTATATTTTTAGCCAAATCTGTATCCAGCTTTGTCTATAAACTTTCTATGAGAAAGGAATACATATCACAATTTTACACCTTGAACACAACTGTTTTTTATGTGTAGATTTGTTTTTCTTGTTACCTTGTTGATTCTGAACTGATAGTCATGAGTGGCACTCTCCTTAAACTGCTTGTTCCAGTTCCCTTTGAAGTAAATGGCGTTGACCAGCACCAGCTTTGTCATGTTATCCACCACACCTTTGCCCAACACGTCCTTAATTTTACCTGACAAAAACAAACACACTGGATCATACCTACCACTGAGAGGCACACATCGCTGTACCCAAATATGCTGCAGTTATAAATCTCTGACAACCTTTCGTCTGCTCCTCCACCCATGTGTTAATGGTGACTCGTGCCTCCTCTGATTTACTAACAAAGTCCACAGTCTTTAGCTCTGCGTTGTAGTGCTTTCTGGTCCCTCCCAAAAACACCTAGGAAAAAAACAAGCATGCAACACAAGATACTGTCAAGTAGAGTTATTGCTCTAGTGTGCAGCGCCGGGGACCCTTCTCCAGATCTTAAGCCAGGATCCTGGTCTGGAGAACCTCGCTAACGCTAGCTTATTGTGCTTGTTTTTTAGGTTGATTGGGGAAATTGGAGCATCCAGAAGAAACCCATCTCGACATGGGGATAACATGCAAACCCCACACACAAAGGCCCGAGTCCAGGAATCTCAATTTCAACTCTGCAATTTTTTTTTTCCCTTTTTCTTGCAAAGCGGTCTGGTTAGCACAGATGTACCAAAACAATCAACCCATCATGTGCCTTATGTTTGACTTTTAACTAAAATACAGATTTCAACTCAATACTTGTTATTGGTATGAGCTACAAAATCTTGGTGCATCGTATGTGCAACCAACATTACAAAGTGAAATGGGTTTGCTCTGGCTTCCTTTATCTGTCCACACCCCGCATTCATCAAGACAATAACACCATTGAAAGTCTTTGCAAAAATAGTCTTAATGACACACCTCAACAAACTTGTAGGACAGCTCTCCGTACAGTCTGTTGGCCACGCTGAGGGCATAGGGAGCATTTGGTTTGTTGATCTCCTGTAGTAGAGATGCAAAGCTGGAGTGGACCTCATCTGAGATATCATTGGTTTTCATACACTGTGGAGGAATAGGGAGGAAAAAGATTTTTTTAGAAATAAACTTATGTTGAGCTTAGGCCCCATCGCTCCTGGTAACATGAAACTGACAGAAAATTAGTGCCAATGATGACATGCCCACACAAGCTTTTGAAAAACTTTGCAAAAACTCAACCCAGGAAGGTTTCATAAAAGTAGATAACTTTAGACCAGTCCATAATGTTATCATAAAATACTACAAAACTATTTCGATCCACCTAAATGTTTGATCATTAGATATATGAGTTGTAAGTAAGACAAGTTTTTCTTTTCATTTTGGGGCCACTAACAGAAATTAGCCAAAGGTCAGTTTGATGCAGTGGTTACCAGATGGTGGGTCAGGACCTAAACACGAATAGCAAGTAGGATGAATGTATGTTTTAATGTTCAGCTAATTCAATATGATTTTAGTTACATGAAAATAAATAGTAAAATAGATCTGCCATCCACTGATTTACAAAAAAATAAAATTAAAATAAAAAAACTGTAAAATTTGTTAAACACCAGCTGAGAACCACTGCAGTAAACTAAACTTCAAGATGGCTGAACACTTAAGACTGGTCTAAAATACATAAAACCCCATGTTGTAAGCTCCTTCTTCTGCAGGAGAATAAAAAATATAGAGAAAGGGTTATGCCAGTACAGACATGGTGTGTGTCCAAATCAGTGCATCCACAATGAAACATACTAACATACTTCTTAAATAAATATTTAGCATATAGTATTTAGTTTTGGTCCAGTTGATTTGTGGTTTCCTCTGCTTCCAACCATTCCAGCGTATTATGCAGCACAGTGGTTTTTCACTGTTGGACACACACTAAACTTTAAATAAACACCAGCGAAGAAAAGCCTGTTTTCTTGTACTGCATGTTTGACTCTGAAACAAAGCTGGAAAAATACACATTTTAAATGGTCCCCATATGCCGCCATCACCACAACACCGCTGTAACCTGTTAGTAAAATTCCCAATCTTGTACATTATTTTTTGTTTACCCCCTTTCGGAGATGAGGCGGCAGGCATTTTTGGATGTGTTGTGGCAAGTTCATCTGCATCTGCATCGGCATCTGCATTTGCATCTGCATAGCTCCTGCCTGTGGTGGCTTCTCTGCCTCTTTAAAGCAGAGGACCTAAAGGTGCAGTAAATTGGTAGTGTTTTCAGACTCAAAGCATCAAACTAATTTTACTGGAACGCTTAAAAATGCAAGTGGATATGGAGTACTGAATGTACACAGGAAATAGATTTGGGTACAAAAAGTTACAAAATTGAAGTAAATACACAAAGACATAAATATTATAATTTTCAACATCTTTTATATTGCACTTAAAATAAATGAGCTCTAACCAACAATGAATGAATGAATAAAATATTGGTTAAATTTAACACTTAACTGCTTTGGGATAAGACAAGAGATTTACTATTTAATTCTCTGTTTGGCCATTTTACAGTTGAACAAAGGGGATCAAATCTTGAACTGATACAAAAGTATTGCTGTACTTTCTGTCTTTTGTAGAGGTTTTAGCAGAATTTAAACTATTTTACAGCAACTTGCCACAGTCTCTGACATATAAGACTCTCATTTTGCATCAAGACCAGCAATGAACAAAAACTCTTAACAAAAAATATATAATGTTATCCTTCCTCCCAACCATGCAGTAGTCTCAATCTTGACTGGTACATTGCATATACTGTACATTTGCTACTAATATTACAACTACTGCTATCACCATTACCATACTCTTGCCCTGAGTGCACAGTGCACAGCCTTGGTCCTCTTTAGTGTGTCTACTAGTGGTCAATGCATCACAGCTTCACAAGATCGTACGACTCCCTTTTTCCGACACATTTCTTTGTGGTATTTCTAGGGTAAATGCTACTCAGCTGACTAAAACTATAAAACACAGCATTACTTTTTCTGGTGGCTGCTGCAACCAACAACCACAGACGAGGCCTGCATGTTGTAACCTTTGGTCTCTTTCACAGCGTCACACGCCCTTTTTCTATGGCTCACCACCAGCTCATGCACTTTCATCATCACAGGTTGTAACTCAGGTAGGACCACCCTGTTCTTAATCAATGGAAAAGACATAAATTACATAAGCGTCACCAAGCAACTGCCTTCTATTTTTTCTAGAGACCAAACACAATGATTCAACCCATTTGCAATGTTTGTTATCAACCACCTGACTATCCACAATTTGGAATTCGGACTTGTTTCAATAGTAGCGTTTTAGAACAAGACAAATGGGTTAAAGTAAACTGTGTTGCAACATGGTTAACAGTAGCCTCTTTCATTAAAGACATTTCAAATTATAGGGCTTGTAAAATCAAGTAAAGTGTCAAGTTCAAGAAGTGTGTAATTAAAATGTAAACATATTATTGTAAGCCATGACCAAATAGATTTATTTATTACTATGACATGTCTGAGGGAGCTTGACATTGTGGGAGCCACATGCTTTGAAAAACTATATCACTATCCTCCAAAAGTAAGAGTAAGAATAGGTGCGCCTCTAGGATTATTTCCCTTTAAATTATTGTAATAACGGTATGAAAATGTCAATGGGTACCTTGAGAAGCAGAATATCTATTGTCACTGAAGCATGTTAAAATATAGTAACTATTGCTGTGTTTTTTAAGGTAAAAACTGTAAAAATTGTCACTACTTTGCTTATGTGCGTTTCCATGTCTGAACAAATTACAGAAAATAGAACAATTAAAAATTAAAACATAGTAAACAATAAAAAATATAAAAGCAAAATGAGTTGTTGAATATTAATATAAGCTTACAAGTGTATGAAACTAAACTAGATGCAGTGTTTTTTCCATAGATAGCCTACAAACCTAGTGAAATCGACAACATTTGTCAATGGCCTATGCTCCTTAGGGCCAAGGTCTTGGGTCAAGTAAGTTAAAACTAGGCCTACAGAGAATGAATGAACTACCTGAACTGGACTACTACCTTTCAAGTTGAGGCCGTTTCAGTGTCGTTCCCACACACTCACATTTCTCTAACCCATAATAAATGAGATGGGTGTGGTTCTAGAGATATTTGGATTAATTATGTTCAACCTGTATTACACTACTGCTGCTCTGCCACATATTGTTCATTTCAATATGCAAACTAAAAATGACATGATTTAAGTAGCAATTTATTTTCCACACAATAAACTCTAGACTGCTTAGTCTTTAATGGCACAAGGTTATTAGTTTTAGTTACTAGTGTCACAAAATAAAATTTTCATCACAATAGTGCAATACCATTTAAGTATGTGAGTATCATGTTTTAATAGCATCTTCTTTTCTTTGGCTTTTCCTTTCAGGGGTCACAGCAAATGATCTGCCTCCTTGTGTGCAGTCCATATTGATTTGGCATAGCTTTTAGGCTGTATGTCCTTCCTGACACAACCCTCTCCATTTATACAGGCTTAGGACGGGCACAAAAAGTACACTGGCTTGTCATCCCTTTGTAGCTGGATTATCTCTATTTTAATAGTATAATTCAGGTCATCAAAATTATGAGGTATGTAACATTTAATGCCACGGCTGCATCCAGACAAGAGGTTGCATAATATCATCTACTCTGCACAATGGGAACTGATAAGGTATGAACTCACCTATTTACACACATCTATGTAATGTGGTGTGTTACTAGAGCAACATAACATAGAACCACTCCATTCACAACACACAGAGACTGTACAGGTCCTTTTGATGAGTTACTGATGATCAGGGCAGCTCCAGGTTTTTACAGGTAAAATATAAGACATTTTAAAGCCTTTTCAATGATACCATTTAATGCTAAATTCACACTTTGAATGTCTTCTTAATACTTTAAAGAGCTTGGGGAAACCCTGGTGATTGATACTGAACACAAGCTACTAAAGTGTGATCTTGTGCATGTTACCTCTGCCATCTGTGTGGCCGTGTTGCCCGCGGACCCCAGCATCACCATGGAGAGTGCAGAGGAGATGCTAAAAGGGGAGTAAAAGACATTGGAGCAACGATCGTTGTCACCCAGAGCTTTGAACAGGGCCAGGGCAAAACTGGTGTTCGCTTTGGACAGAGGAGTTTCAGTTGCCATTGTGTCTACTGTAAAAAAAAAAAGTACAGAAATGCATTAGTTTTTGCATTAAGAATAAGAAAATCTTTATTTTATTACAAGCTATCAGTTAGTAATAAAAGCAATCAAAGCAGTGGAGAACATTAACTTTACACTCCACAAATGTAATGCTAGATATAATTATTTGGTCTAAATCAATACAACCCTATTTTAGTGTGAACTTTAATCATATTTAAACTTAAATTTGATAAAATGCTATTCTATCATTGTTATTAGTGTCGTACTGAACGATATATAAAACGTTCGTGGTCTGTGTCTAGCCTTATGTTGTGTGAAAACCTAATGCAATGGCATTTTATACCTATAGCCAAATTATAACTCAAATACAATCGAACATAAGCTACTTTAAAACAAAATGGTGATAGCAAATTTTGTGGAGCTACGCTAGGTTCAACATGTATTCCATTCAACTTCAACATGTTAAATAATAAGGGAAAGTAATAAAACTAAATTGCAAACTAATATAAAAGATGCAAAATATTATACTCTCTTCCTGATAGTGACACCTGACGCTTTAAACTTTGCACACCTCAGAATTACCTCCAGCCAATACCCGTAGGCTACATCATTGAGAAAAGCCAACAAACCAAATTAAATCTACTGCGACAAAATGAAAGACTTTATATCCACTCACCAGTAGAGTTCAGGACCCTTTACCTCGCAGAGAAACTTCAGCTTGAGCCACCAGTTTTTATCATTGAAACACGACACGCCCCCAAAAGGTGTGGTGACAGCGCTTCCGCATTCTCACGTGACAATACACGGAAGTGTCGGACCAGAGAGTCTTTAACAGGAGGAGATAACAAGCATACTACAGTGTCACGTAATGACTCAAAATTCAACAAAAGGTACAGAAAGCATTTTTATTCGGTGTGTACAAAGAATTAGACTACTGAAAAAAGTAAAAATAATAATAATAATAATAATAATAATAATAATAATAATAATAATAAATTAAAACAAGATAAAATAAAATAATAACAAATTGAAAACATCTGGCTTCTTAAAGTTAGCATGTTCTTTACGTTACGTGGCCAATATTCTCCTACAATGACATATCTCTTGATTAAGCAAGTTTGCCATTTAGGCGTACGGTCCACTGTAAAATCCAAATAATTATAAAATGGTTGGTTATTAGTGTGTTAAATTGCTATTCTCCCAATATTAGGAGACAGATTGTACTATAACTATTTTCATATAAAAGGAAAAAAGAGAATATAGTGTCTACGGATGCATAAGCTGTTATTTATAGTTTTAAAGGTACTGTAAACAGAATGTGCTCATACTGGTTTAAAAACAGTACTGCAGTCTAAATCAAAACAATGGTCTGTGGGTTGCCAGTCTTTCCGCTTTTCTGATTGGACGATTGGCAATGCAGGGTTTTAGCACCAAAACAAAAACATAAACATAAACAACTTGAGCAGTACATTCAATATTGTTTTTATTGTGACTAATTCAGCTGTACTATTGTTATCAGTAAAACTAATATTCAATTTAAACATGTTTACATCATATCTTGGGACACGTGGGTCATTTTTATGAAACACTGTATAAACATATTATATATACTGCTCATAACAGAGGATGAGACAAATTGGTTGGTCTACCATATTTAATACAAATATTTAAAATGATCAAAACCTGGAATGTCAAGTAGCCTAAATTCTTTGTAAAAGAAAAAAAAAAAAAAACAGTGTAGGTGGTAACAGGATCAAATACACTAATGATAAAGTCATGGTATAAAAAAAGCAAAAGTTCTCATGTTTATTCCTGTGTATAAAATGCAGCATCAGGAAGCAAAATTGATTTGAAAATGCAGGACTAATCTAAATAACATACAGGACATTATTTTTATTCAGGTGAGCAAAATCGTCCAGCAAAGAGTATACTTTCGGAGGTGTTATGTCTAATGACGAAGAAGAAGGGATGGTTTGCGATGAAGGTCTCAGTAATCATTACAGACCTTTCAGAAATTACAGCTCCAGTGGCAGCGGCAGCCTCAGTGCCATCTTCATTCACCTCCACAAATGCTTTATGCACAACCTTCGACAACACCAGGTCGTTCGCTGCAGACATGCCTAATAAGAGAGGAGAGAGTTAAATAATTCTCAAGCATACTGTAATGGCATTTGGGCCTTTCTTTGTTGTTTCAGAGCCATACCCACAAAGAGCCAACCTTATTATATATGTCATAAGTCTGCGCCTTAATGGTAGAAATTTACAAGAAAAGTCTGTCTGGATTTATTTGAAGAATGTATAGTTATTTCAAACAAAATAATAACAGTATTTAATTTTTTTGGGTAAAATACTGGTATTTATTAGTGGATTTTGTTGCCTGAATTGGACAAGATATGTAAGACACAACGCCTAAACATAACGTGACACAGTTTTTATATCCTAAACATAACTACAGGTATGTAGGACTTAATAACACAATGTTAGATGTATACACTAAACCACACATTGAGCCTGCCTTAACCAGTGGATTTGAAGCTTGAACGTAATCCTAATCACCCAAAACAGGGACTGTATGCATAATTTTAATTGAGAGGGACCAGGGCTATAGATAAATGATTTTTTACTGGCAGAACCTGTTTAAATGTACCAGTCTTTTTCCCAAGGCACAAACTGATGACAGCATAATAAGGTGACTGCTTCTTTGCGGGCATGGTCCTTGAAAAACAACAACTAGAGAGATGTAACGTCAGCAAAATATCAGACCAGTGCCATAGCCTAAAAGCATGGTCTCACCAGAGAAGTCGCTCTTTAAAGCATCGAAAGCATCCTCCATTCCCATTGTTTTCAGCACTTCATTCAGGTCATAACTCTCCTCCATCTTGAATCTGGGCAGTCTCACTTCCACCTCAACTTGACCCATCATGTCATGGCGAGTCCACTCTTTAAACTTGTCATAAGTCAGCTTCTGCTCAAGCTGTGACAATGACAAATAACATAATATTAAAAAATAATGATTCAATTTAAAAATCACAAATATACCATGCAAGATGTTGTTTATGTTTACATTTTCTAAGCCTGTCGTATCGTCCTCTATGTCGTTGGGCAAGATGATGATCATGCTCAGGTCATTCCCTTCATAAGGCATTTCTAGTATCTGCCATAAAAAGTAGAAATTAATAAATAACACTGTTTCCCTAATCAAAAACTTTCATGTGTTAAAGATAGTATGGCTATATACCTTACAGTTGACCTCCTCTATAAAAGTGAAACTGAATTTACTTTTCTGTTGCATCATTTTCACTGGTTTTGTGGCACTCTGAAAAAAATGAACAAATCCCCCTTTAGTCATGACATTAAATCACATTACTGAATAGAATATTTTACATATGGCCAGCTATCAAACATTTTCTTGTCTCTAAGGTCAGGATGAAGGTTTCCAAAGAATACAGAGATGAACGTCTACAGAAGGACTGTCCATAGTTCAGTTCTGTAACAAGGCAAGTTTTGGTGCCAAGGGGTTCCTCTGAAAATAATGCTGTGGCCTTTTATAGAGTGGTTTTACAGTTTATTACATGATACATGATTTGATGAGGATAGTTCTGTCATAACTGTATATTTGCAGTTATTGTGGACTTGGTGCAGTTGACTCTTGACTCTTGACGCTTGACCCTAAAAAAAAAATCTGTAATAATAGCATAGAAAGTTATTTGCGACACGCTACAATATTTGTTTATGTTTCTGGGCAATATCAAAAGATACAGATTAGTGATAAGCATAAAATCCAGTGCTCCAGAATAATTTCAGCTATGTCTGTACAAAGATGAAGGTCATGATTGCTCCAGTATAATACATTAACTCTGATTGGTGTATAAGAGATGTATAGTTTTTCAGTTTGTTTGTTTATATTGCGGCAGATATAAAATAATAATGTGTATGAATTAGACTTATTAATATTATTTGACCTTGTTTAGTCGAAACTCAGCATCAGTTGTAAACTCCTCCTTAAACTGTGTGCTCCATTTGCCCTTGAAGTAAATGGCATTGACCAGCACCAGCTTTGTCGAGTTATCAACTGCATCCTGGGACAACAGGTCTGTAATTTTACCTGCATGAACAACAAACAACAAACAGGCCTTGAATAAAAAAATAAACATTATGTAATATGTTTCTCAACAGCTTTTGCAGCTCTTTATGAAATTTCATAAAGAGAGTGATAATAAGTACACAAAATCTGTAATATTACAAAATAATACTACTGCTCCAACAAACCTGGACTCAAACCCGGCCAGAATCTTTTAAAGACAAGCACTAAGTCAAAATAGTTTTACTCATTTAGGAATTAGAATAAAATTACTTGGTAAATGTAAAATTATTTCCTAAAAAAACGTATGCATGGTAAAAGTATGTTTGAAAAAAGTTAATACACCATTAAAAATGTACTTGGGTAAATGAGTACAAAGTCTATCTAGTTACTCTGTAGATAAGGTACCTTGAGTCTGCTCCTCCACCCAGGTGTTGATATGGATCCTAGCAGTATCTGCATTTGAGCTGAAATCCACAGTTTCCAGCTCAGCATTGTAGTGCTTCTTGGTTTCGCCCAAAAAATACTATAAAGAAATTAAAAAAGAGCAGAAAAATATAATGAATAAAGCACAGATAGCAAATTTATCTTCCTGGTAAGTTAAAAAAGTTGCCTCTGAAAAACACCCACCTCATCAAACTTGTAGGTCTGCTCCCCGTACAGCCTGTTGGCAAGGCTCAGGGCATACAGCTGCATCTGGCTTGTTGAGTTCTCCAAGCAACTGGGCAAAGCTTGCATCAATGTCATCTTTGTCGTTTTGGGGTTTTATGCACTGCGAACAGCCAGAGAAAACCTAATGATTACAAACACAGTATACATTAAACCATGGACAAATAAAAGCAAAGTTTGTATTTTCTTGAACCCAAAAACCCAACGCCAGAAAGAGAAATGGTAGCTATAAATAAGGACTTTCTAAATTGGGACATTATTTAATCTATCTGAGCTATGCTACTGAGTTTGCACTATGCAGTTTTAACCACAAGATGTCATCAAAATTACTTCTTTTTTATAAGATTCTTGCTTATGGGGTGTGTGAGAAGTCCAATTCTAAACATGAATTTAATTTGGGATTAGTGAAGTATCTAACAATAGTAGTACTAAAGATGGCACCTCTGTAAGACTTAGACTGCTGGTTCATAATGTTTTTCCTCATATAATATAACTGTATGTGTGTACTGTTCAAAGCAAACCTCCCCATATCTTGAAGCCCGTCACCTTGATGTAATTTTTTACAAAGAACCACAAAAAGAGAAAAAAAGAAATTAGTAAACAACCAATGAATCAATGTGTGTTACAAAAGCATTTACACAAAAGTGCCCACCAAAAATTGTCCTTGTTGTATTTAACAGTAAGGTGGGCACTGTTTGTAAAAGGCTTTTCACCATAGATCACACCACACCACATCATAAGATGAAGCAGATTATAATTGTTTTTGGTGAATGTTAAGCACCTTACGGAGATACTCGGGCAGCCGGCTGGACCTCTGGATCTGCATCCTCATCTGCATCCTCGCTTCCATCTGAGACCGCATCGGGGACTCCCTCTGCCCCCTTCCATGTGCACCAGAGTCAACTCCCTGCTTTGGCCGTTCAGACTCAGTAAAACAAAGAACCTGGGCACAGAAAAAAGTCATTAGTTTAACTAAAATCAAATTAATAATCGCAATATGGTAATGTTGTACTAGGAAGGTAATAGATCATTTAACTGTTCACAAGCACAAATTTTAGGCCTTAAATGACCCTTTATTTTGCGTTTGCAGCCAGTCTAATTGAATGAAAGTAGCACTCAAAAAGATATGCATATTGTAGTATAAGTACAAATTATTATACAAAAATCCTATTCAACAGAATGCAAAAAATACCCTAAAACATTTGACACAACACCTTGGAGTAATTCTTCTTGAGTTATATATTCACTAGTGTGGTCTATCTATTATTTTTGTATAGCACATTCATCCATTCATCTTCTTCCGCTTATTGCCGTTAGGGGTCGCGGGTGACTGGGGCCTATCACAGAAACTTTGGGTGGGCATTAGGCTGGGCATTAGCTTGTTGCAGAGCTGACACAGAGACAAACACAGACAGATAACCATCCACGCTCACAATCATTCACTAGGGGCAATTTAGAGTCACTAATACATGCATATCTTTGGAAGGTGGGAGGAAGCCGGAGTGCCTGGAGAGAACCCACAGTAACATGGGAGGACATGGGGACTCCACCCAAGTTGGGGTAGTGTGTAGAATGCAGGAAATATAACAGTATTGGCAATATTGTGATATCACAATATCATTCCTGGGGCTAAGATGCATTGTTTCTAGCAGAAAGGTTAAAAAAAACAGAGGGAACTACATAGACCATAATCCTTTGCTCTGTTTTAGTGCACCCAACATGGCAAAATGTTATTCTTTTGTCTAAATCTTTTGAAATATCACAATAATTAATGCACTAAAGGCTTGTCAGGGCATTTTTAGAGAATATGTTTTGTTATTGTGAGCATTTCTACAATACCGTGAGTCTCCCCACAATATCAAAATAATATATTATCATAAGATTAATATTGCGATAATACTGTACTGTGAAATCTGGATACTGTATATCCCTAGTAGCATGTAAATAATAATAAATATGCTGCAATTATTGGAAAATTTCATACAAGCATATTTTATTCACAATATAAAGTAAACAACAGGGTTGGGTGAAATGGGCATAAAAAAAAATAATTACTGTTCCAGCACTTTCACATGCCACACTAACTACAGACAGCTGCCAATTACACTGTGAGCTCATTCAAACCTTAATTGCTGTAACACTAACAATGTTGTTAGGCAATACATGTTCAACCAGATTCATGGATTTGCAGTGAAGTCTGAACATGTCTCTGTATTAACATGTCCAATGAGGGCATTGTTGTAACAGGATCAGCACCATTTTTTTTTCATCAACTAGAACAGATGCAAGTATTAAAAGACAATGTTTTAGACTATGTTAAGTTACATTTTGGACAAATAGCACACGTCTTAGCTGTTTGTGCTAAAGTGTTTGTGGGTTACCTCTGACATCTGTGTGGCTGTATTGCCCCTGGCCCCAAGCATCACCATAGACAGCGCTGAGGAGATGCTGAACGGAGAGCAGAAGATATTCCCAGTTCTGTCATCCTCACTCAGCTTTTTAAACAAACCCAAAGCAAAGCTAGTGTTTGCCTTGGACAGAAACGTTACAGACTCCATCTTCTGAAATGCACAATAGTTACAAGTCACATTGGTTAGATGTGGCAGTGAAGTGAAGAGTGGACCACTGCTTACGCCTAGCTATGCCCTAGTTTAGTCCTGGTTTTGTCCTGGTTTAGCTCTGGCTTGGTCATGGTTTAAGCACAGGTTAGTAATACATTTTTCCAGTTTTATTCCTGGGTTTAGACATGGGTTAGTTGGAGAGACAAATATTTTCTAAGGTGGTACTTGGTGTAAAAGAGAACTACTGCTCTGAAGTTCACTTTATGTGAGTTTGCAGTATTGATGATAAATGAATAGACTGTTGGAAAAGATGCAGACTATTTGTGAACAAACCTCAATAAAATCACATGCAAACTCAAAAGCAACAACATCAAAATCTAAACAAACTTCTGACTCACAAACACTATTTGAACACGAGTCACTGTCCTGAATTCACCTTTGCTACTGAATAAATTAAACAGTACTTACAGACAATCCTCTTCAAGCCAAAGTGTGCTCTGGGATGAAGTTGCTGGAGGCTTTTGTGTTTTTAGTCATCTACAGATGGCTTATAATCTGTGACACACCCATGAACTCACGTATGATGCCTTGGCAACAGTCCGAAAATGTTTTTAGAAATCACACCCTTTTGAGAACAACACACCCAGAACATGTCTTGGGTCTTGTCCTCTGCCTTTGGGTGTGCTGCATTTGATAGACATTTTCTGGCAATGAAGCATCAGTGAAGTCTAGTCATCCCAAAGGTTATTTAGGCTTAGCTCTTATTATTTATCTCATACATTAAGTTACATCTCTGGTGCTGAGCAAAAAAAAAAAAAAAAAAAAAAAAAAAAAAAATTATAATATACCACATTTCTACATACACTTCTTTTTTTATCTAAAGCCACCCCACCCCCACCCCATTACTTTCATCCAGTGACCCTATCAAAGTCAGAGTGACCATATACGTCCCTATTTAATGGGGACAGTCCCGGTGAGGCTCCTCGTCCCATGTCCCAACACATACCTGTAAACACACTAATGGTATGTTCCAGTTTTCAACAGACCATGTCCCGGTTGCCCCCATTTTAACCAACAGAAACATATAGTAAACTAAAAACACATTTGTCTACAGACTTTTGTTACTAAATGTATTTATTTATTCAAAACGTAAACCCTTCAGCTTCATGTACTTTAATTACATAACAGAACTGTATGGATTTTGGAAGCTTTTTCTGTTACGTTCAAACGCACCGTGATTTGTGGAAGAAGAAAAAAGTATGGCCCTAATCAATGTATTTGCATTACATACATGACTGACTGGGTGTGAATACCTCTTCTTTTAAAAAAAAATCTTCAAACCATTTATTTTCTTCTAGTTTTCAGTTGCTATTAGCTATTTACTAAAAAAATGTATATGTTTTTTTTGTTGGTTAGTTTCCAGCCTTTACCACGGATCTGCTTTCCCCAGAGCTCCCCCTGCCGTTACGTACTGTCAATGTTACGTGCTCCCGGCCGTCATGACGCACTTTTACGTGGCATCGACCAACGGACACGATAGAGGGGAGGATGTCTGTTTAATGTGAGCGTTATTTATGAATGCATTTGTTAAAAGCCATACCTTGTATTTACTCGTTAATAGTTTGACAGTATAGTAATATTTACAGCTAAGTATTTTACAAAAAAAATGGTATAGGTTTGCTAAAGTTTATTTAATTTAACTACTCCCCCCGTTTGTTAATGGACTTTTCCTGTCTGTTCAAAGTCAGGCGGGAGGAGGTTACTGTCGTGTGTCCACGATTGTTGTTGTCTGTGAAAAAGAATAAAAAACGTTTCAGGTGGACGTCTAAAATAATTTCTATTCGCATTTGTTGATACGCAGTACTTACAAATACTAGGCTTGTCTTTATCGCAATGCTTATACCGCGGAAATCCATGCTTTATTTCACACAAATCTAACGTTAACTAAACGACACAGCCAGATTTGAAGCTAGCTACAGTTTTTCCTCACTTCTACGCAGCTCTAAGTTTGTTTTGTTTTGGTGAACAGGATGGACATGACCACTCGTCTGAAGTGTCTTTTGATGGCGATCCAGCAGTACAAGGAGAGCAGGACTGCCACAAATGCAGCCAAGCTTCAGAAACAAGTCGAGGTGAGGATTTCTTATTTAGATCAAGAAAATCCATGCCCAAAAGCTGATATGAATGTTCTTTTTTCTGTATTAGACTTTTAAACTAAAACCCTTGAGTTTCAGAGAGTAGTACAGATAATTCCTTAGTGTAAAATGATTAATACAGATTATTGTTCTATAATTGACTATAGTGGCGTTAAAACGTCTTATAAAGTTCTTAAATTTTACAACACAAAACCTAGAGCTAACCTGCATATAACAAGGAAGCATTTTGGATGGTGAATGAAGTACTCTATCCATTTACCCGAAACACACACTTGTTATTACATTAGTGGCACAGATACTAATATCCACTGTCACCTGTAGATGCTACCTGTTTATTTTATAGATTTAAATTTATATGATGTGTAAGGTTTAGTAAATGGGAATTTTTATGGTTTGTGTCTATATTTGGTTAACTGACAATACTAGACTCTATGGCTGTTTAGACCTGCTATTACATTATATTATTGTTTACAGGAGGTGTCCAGTCTATCGTCAGACCAGCTGTTGTCTCCAGGCCGGGCGCTGCCCACTGAGTGTGTAACTGGACTTGTGGATTTAGCTGGGAACCCAAACACCAGCCCAACACTGACAAGCTGCATCGTCACTCTACTTGAGCAGCTCGGTAAACTTTCAGTCTGATATTCAGGGTGTGAAATGGGAAACTACACTATAAAATTTAGCATTTAACAGTTTTAAGAAAAGAGTTTGGGAAGTGTCTAAAAGCATTGAATTGTTTATTACAGTTTGTCTGGCACATAAAGAACTATTGACTTTGCTTGTTGTGTTTTCAGAAGTAGATGAAGTCTGTGTCCTATTATGTTTTTATTTTTAGGGGAAAAAAAAGAATTATATGTCTTGACCAAAAACTTTTGTTACAGATGACCTTTCAGCTTGTCTTTTTTTCCTCAGCTTGTGATGATGAGAGTCGTGAGGTACTCCACAGCAGCTACAGCCTCACAAGCACACTGGCATCCATCATCCATAGTCACAGTGCCACACCTGGAGAGCCACTAGTACTGCAGGTCAAACACATTATTTCAATGATAATGCAGTATTATTATGATGTTTACATATCATTGCCATGCTTTTAATCCCTAAAATCTATGAGGAATTTTTACCTTTTCTTTCAGTGTCTCCGGGTGTTGCAGAAGTTGACCTACAACACTCGCGTCTTTCAGTCAATGAACTATTTCCATGAACTCATCACGTTCCTCATGACAAATATGTAAGCCACAAATCCTAGCCCAATTTTCTACTTCAGTTGCAAACCATGTGTCCCGATTTTTTTATTTCTTTTTGCTTTTACTGGGCTTTTAATTTATTCCCTCTGTCTACACAGACAGTCACACAATGATGAGCTTATCACTCCATGTCTCGGGCTCATGGCTAATCTTTGTCGAGATAATCACTCAGTGCAAAGCCACATCAAGTCTCTGGTGAGTAAAACCAATAATTACTTCACGAGTTACTCCTTAAAAAGGAGTATCTTGTTATAGACCTACATCTACAACAAGATCTTGTATATGGGTTCACCTTTTTGACATCATAAAACTGACAGTACAGCCAAGTCTCTTCTCCAACTGGTAACATGCGTTTTTTTATTTATGCATTTATTACAGGACAACGTGAAGCCTTTTTACCGAACACTAATTAATTTCCTGGCTCACAGCAGTTTGAGTGTGATTGTGTTCACGCTCTCTATTCTGGCCAGTCTCACAATGAACGAGAAGGTTGGAGAAAAGGTAGGTCCTTAACACTTTTAAACAACTGTCAACACTTGTCTTATTGCTATTTAAGCACTATAAACATTTTTGCTTCTTGTCTTTTTTAGCTTTTTGATGCAAAAAACATCCACCAGACATTTCAGATTGTGTTCAACCTTGTTATAAATGGCACAGACACCTGTAAATACGCTGTTGACCTTTTGGTCGATCTTTTGAAAAACGCAAAGATTGCAGATTATCTAACCAGGTAAAGGCTACACTGTTTAGTTTTCTCTCACTTTCACATGTTATTTATTTTGAAGTATACATTAAAAATAGTATAATTTGCACATTTAAGCTGCTACAAAAGATTCAGTCTATTTATACATGTCTAATGTGTTAATACTTTGGCGTTTGGGGTTAGTATCTGAGCAGCAAGACAAAATCACCTCAGATATGTGAATGTCTGCTATTACTTATGACTGAAGAGATTTAAGCTATAGTTTAGAAATATGTAGCAGAACATGATTTTGTGTTTTATTCACTTGTGACTAAAAAGGTATTGTGATTTTTGTTTTTCCTCCAGGTATAAACACTTTTCAGTATGTGTGTCAAAGGTTTTGGGACTTCTACATTCAAAAGACCCTGAGTCAGCTGCTAAGGTAAGACAAGGGAAAGGAAAGGGATTTGTTTTTTTTTTCTTTCTTTACCAGTGACACAAGTCATCCAAAGCGCTTTACACAGAAGGGAAGGGGTATTTCATTCACTCCATAGTCGGTGGTGGTAAGCTACATTTTTGTAGTCACCGCTTCCCCTGGGATAGATTGACGGACCCTCCGACCTCCACCACCAAACACAGTCACACTTACACATTCATACAGGCAAGGTGGGTTAAGGGTCTTGCCTAAGGACAATGACAGTGTGCATTGCTGGTTGCAGGGCTTGAACCGCCAAGTGTCTCTACCAACTGAGCTACTACCACCCACCCAAACAAATCTATTATTTTCTTGTAATTACGAGTGTTGAGGTGTATGAACAATTTATATGTGAATAATGCGAGTTAATATGAAGTAATAGTACACTTGTTTAGTTTATTTTTGCGTATTCTTGTGTATTAAGTGGCTAAGAGGTTTGTATTTTGTGTGTGTAGGTGTTGGAGCTGCTTTTGTCCATGTGCTGTATCTCTGGTCTGCGTTCGTTACTCTGTGAGGTGGTCTTCAAACCTGCAGCTCCAAAACTCAGAGCAGGGCGCAGACAGGGGATTGATGCTGACGTTAAAGAGTCCGGAGTAGCTCTGGTTCAGTGCTTGAACTCGAGTGTGGAGGGGACCGAGACACGCACATTACAGGCTCTGCAGCTTCTCAATGAGCTGCTGGAGGTAAGATTAACAAATAGGTCAGCCTTTTTGGTGACACTTTAGAATAATTCACCAATATTGAGCAGTAACAACGCCTTAATAAATATGTTATTAACAATATTTTTAAAGAGGTTTTATTATGCAAAATCACTTGAGTTGTGATTGGTTTTATGTCTCTTCAGTTGCATTCGGGGCTAGTTTATTCCATTTGTTCTGTCCCTAAGTAGAAAGTACTTTTGATTTTTTGATTTTTTATTTTAAATAATACAGCTAAATTATTATTACACCCACTACTATTATTATTACTACTACTGCTACTTATTTTACTTCATTAATGTACTAAAATTATGTGAATAAAAGTAATCTAAATTTAGTTAGTCTCCACCTCTGGAAATTTGATGGCTGGCACAGGCTGCTGATGACAAAAGTAAAAGGAATTTCTTTCACAAATAATAATAATAATCCCGTTTTCCCTCTACCTAACATTGCAGGAGGCATTAGGAGCTGACACTGTCGCTGACTGTGTCCTGAGCTATGTAGAAATGCTGCTTCCCGTTCTGGTGGATCTGCTCAAAGGGCTGGACTCTGCCGTGGGTGACGCTCAGCTGAGAAAACATTGCGCCCGAATCACACACGTCACCAGCCTCCTGCTTGATATCCTTTGACTCTCTCAGACTGTGTAGACATAAATATTATCTAAGATTTGTAGCCAAAGTTTTATCACTTGACTTGACATTTCTTTAAGGCCACAGTAGGTGTTCAGAAGTAGGAAAAGGGTTATTGTTTAGTGTTGCCACCAGATGTCACTAAAGGGCTACAGACTTAACCATTAAGTGTTTACAGTGTAGCCATAAGCATTAAATAGGTATTACATTTGATCTAGTCAAAATCAAGCTTTTAAACGTATTTAGTATTATGAATAGGTATTACATTTTGTTCATCTAGGTTTAAAAAATTGTCAAAATATTATGATGATATTACAAAAAGTAGAGTCAAGGCAATAGCAAAATATATTTATTGAAGACCTGTTATTATTGAAATGCATGATTCATTTATTAATGATTGTTTTTAATGCAAAACTGGAGTTATTTTATCTGTATTGGACTTTTAAAATAAAACCCTTGAGTTTCATAAACTAGTACAGAAAATTCCTTAATGTAAAATTCATACAGATTATTGTTCTGTTGTTGACAATGCTGACATTAAATTTCACTTTAAGTGGCATTAAAAGGTCTTAAAAAGGTCTTGGAGCCACCATGGTTTAGCAATACAAAAAATAAGTTAAAATAAAAACCAACCTCAGTCTTTCTGGACCTGGCGAGGATTAGGAATGAGTACGTCAGAGGGGCCTTTCATGTTAGAGAAGTCAGAGAGGCCAGATTGAGAAGGTTTGTACATATACAGAGGAGGGATAGTGAATATGTGAGCAGAGGTTAGAGCTGGAGGCCTAGAGGAAGACCAAAGAACAGATTTTTGGATGTAGTGAAAGAGAACATGAAGTTAGTTGGTGTGAGAGAAGAGGATGCAGAGGATGGGGCTAAATGGAAGTGGTTAATTCACTGTGGAGACCCCTGAACTCTAACTATTATAAACCTTAACGCCGTCACTGCTGTGTGCTGAGGACTCCACCAGAAGTCTTGTTTCACAGCAGGTCAGCGCTCAGCTCTGCCTCTCACAGGTGGAAGAGCTCCTCTCCTGCTGCCACAACAACAGCCCCCTCACCTGTGTGGCTCCTCAGTCCGACAACAGCCTCAGGTCAGCGGCAGCTAACTGTGATCAGATAATCTTTTTATTTTCCGTTTTACATTGTTGCTAATATAGGTTTGTCTTCTTAGCCGAGTTAGTTCTGAAGCTCTCCTGAAAACCCTGGAGCTGATGAGCAAACTGAGGCAACAGGTGAAGGACATGGTGACCAGTTTCTACACGATGTTACAGGTGACAGCATGCAAATCCCTGTCTATATATTGTCTAACCTAACCATTAATTGCCTTTGGTGCAGTAAGTCAGGTGTTCGATTCTTGTACGGGTCGCCCAAAACATCAGTCAAAATATGTGGCTGGTTGCATCAAATGTCAAAAAGTTTCTGGGTTTAGTTGATGATTACACCTGCTCAATAAGGCATTTCCCTCACTTGAGTTGCCAGTCTTTAACCAATTCAGTGGTTTTCTTTTTAAGTGTTTGGTTATAACAGTGCAATAAGTGGTTTATAAAACATTATCCACTGTTTACTAATGCTTATCTCTGTGTGTGACCTTTTTGTGCTCAGGACCAGAGGATTGTAACTCCTCTGTCATTGGCACTGACGTCTCATCACAGAGAAAGTGTTCAGACCGCACTGTCGCTGCTGTTCGAGGCCACTCCTCTCCCAGAGTTCCCTGCTCTCATGTGAGTCAATAGGCTGTAAATACTTTCTATATCACAACTGGGACACTTAACATATAGATTTGGTTACATGTTTACATTTTATAAGACATCTAAGAGTTGTCATTGAGGGAAAAACCTTAGCTACCAGATTTTCTGCTGGAAACACTCAACTCGAGCATCTAAATGTTTGTTTTCTCTTGTTTATTATCTTTTTTAAATTCTAAACGTTTTCTTCTAGTCTGGGGGAGTGCATTGCTGCTAACAACGCCTATCGTCAAAGGGAGGCAGAGCTGTCAGTCAAACGCGTTGCAGTGCAAGAGTTCTCCTCTCCCATAACGAACGGCAGTATTTTGGACTCCTCCACCAGCTCCATCCACAAAAGTGTCAACAGGTTTAGTGGACAAGATGCAGAACGGACTCGCGGTATGAGATCACTGTTAACTAGATCCCTGTAAATCAGTGTAGTATCAAAAGCTTGTAAACAATCTGGCTACAAGCACTGGCACTGAAATTTACTGCATCAATCAGGCATAACATTATGACCACTGACTTTATTGAGCTTTTATTAATAATGCTGTATAAGACATTAAGAATGTAGTAACCTTATGAGATGGTTATTGTAAGTAGGTCTTGTCTGTAGTTGCAGGAGAAGACGAAGGATACTCTTGTTTCCGAGCTCATCAGTGTTTACGAACAGAAGCTCTCTGCATTTGAAGTAAGTTCTTTTTATTTTATGGTGTATTTTTCACCCCATTTTAGCTTGGATTAAATGTTTTTTTTTTTTTTTTTTTTTTTTTTTTTTTTTTTTTGTGTCTTTCTTTAGTCTAAAGAGAGTCGGCTTCAGGATTTGTTGGAGGCAAAGGCTTTGGCTCTGTCTCAGGCTGATCGACTCATCGCACAGTTTCGGGTACAACAAGCTCAGGCCGAAGCTGAGGTAATGAGTTTTTGTTTTATTTTGTTTGCTAGTTATTGACAATTTGTATCAGGAACGGTCAATAATGGTTTAGGAAAAATTTTACCTGTCATTTAAATTATTTGGAAATGTCCTGAAACGGTCGTATTCAGTAAGTTTTGTTGAATTTCAGGCTCGAAAGCTGGGTTGTCTGTTGAAAGAGGCAGAGCGTAGGCGCGAGGAGCTGCAGTGCGAGCTGGGTAATCAGGTCCTAGAGGTGGAGCGGTGTAAGTCAGACATAGAGGAGCTGCTAAAGCACAACTCACGACTGCAGCAGGACTCAGAGGAGCACCAGACTCTTAAAGGGGCCTACAACACTCTGCTCAACAGGTTTGGCTAGAGAAGAAGTGCATCTAGTTCTATGTTTGTTTGACTGTAGGACCCAATTGTGACCCACTTTATACAGGTTTTTTTGTTGTTATTATTATTATTTGCTTTTGACCTCTGTGGTACCTAGGGCTGCTGTATTTTCCAGAATTTTCGTAAGCTGCTAATGGCACCTGTATTTCAAACATCTTTTACCATTTCAAATATTTAAAATAATATGGATTCAAATCAGTTAAATCTTGAAAATACAGTATATTTACCTTTTCCGTGACCCAATCTCTGCACCATGATGAAACCACTGGCTTAGCTAATGAGAAAAATAAAATCAAATGGCAAGAGTCACTCTTGTTACACTCATTCTGTTCTTTATGTTTTGATGCAGGTTTAATGAGAGTGAGCGGTTGCTAAAGGAGCTGCAGGCGGCGCACATCTCTTTGACCAAACAAAATGACACTTTGAGGAAAAACCACGAGGCTCTGCAGCTTCAGAACGACAGGTAACACAAAATTTAATCCAGAATAAAATACTGGTCAGTTTGGATGGGTTTTCCATAGCTTTGCCTCACTCTTTTTCAGGATGGTGACGTTAGTGGAGGAGAGAGAAGAAGAAATTAAATCTCTACATTCTAATCTGCAGCAGAAGGACACTGACATTACAGGTCAGTAAATCACACCAGAAAATACTGCATAGCATTGTAATAAATTATGTTTATTTGTTTGGCATGATAACTTGACAAAAAACTAACTAAACTAAACTTAAAGGGGCTATATTATGCTTTTATTGATATTTTTAAACCAATCTTGGTCACCTCCAGAACAGCATTACATGTTTTACAACCTTTAAAAACATTATCTGACTAAAAGTAAAAGTTTATAATAAGTACTCTGATGTCATAAATAAACAGGTGAAGAGGGCAGGAGAGTGCAGACTGTTGCGACTTTTGGACATAATTTAAAGAATAAAAGGAAACTTCACTTCCTTAAACTTTTCTGTATGATGCCACTTTACTACAAAATGAAATATAGCTGTGAGGAATCATTGGAAACAGAGCTGCACACTGTACTTTGGATAAATTAACGTGTAGGGGAATACAGGATTACTAAAACGTGTGAATGAAGCAAAACTTCCAGGTATGTTTTTGATGAAGTAACAACATTATAACATGATAGAAAGCTCAGAAAAGTTGATTTTGGATAATACAGCCCCTTTAACAAATTTATATGCCACTTCAAAAACATTTTTATAATTTCTTTTTATGTCAACCATCTGAAGAGACCAACACCACCAGTTTTATTAATTGTACGACTTCCATCACCAATTTATGCTTTTTGCTTATCTGTATCGCCAAAGTTATAGTATAAAGGCTGCCCTTTTAATACTTTTGAAGATTTTGGGGATTTTTGATATTAGTCTAAAGAATTTGGCAATTTTTATTATTTTATTTTCTTCTGCGTTTTCTACCATAATGTTGGTGTCAACATTTTAATTCTAGTAAAAGTCACATTGCTAACCTCTGAGTGTATAGTGACTGAAAATGGGAACCATAAAAATAACTATAACGCTGTATAATATTTATAATTATTTACAAGTTATTTTGTATATGTTTTGTATTATAATAGCAGTTGTATAGTGTTTAAGTTCAGTTTTAGGCTGTGGGCGATAAAATTAGATTAAGGTGGGCTGTTATAGTCTTTTGAATTTATGGGAAACATGGTAAGCTGTGTTTTAGACATAAGCTTAACCATCAATACCTTTTTATTGAAGTATTACAGTAGTTCTAGACAGTTTAAAAATAGTTTACACAGCTGTGAATATTATTTAATGTAAGGGTGCTCCGATCGATCGGCCGCCGATCATGATCGGCCGATCATGGCTAAAAATAGAGTGATCGGTGATCGGTAAAATGGGCCGATCAGAAGGGCCGATCAAATTACAACAAACAAGCGAGGCTCTCACATTTACTGTCCTGCGACTCCGGTTTGATTAAACAGCAGTAGCGTTATTTTAGCAGTGTTTTTAAGTTAAGCCCTGGTTATAACTAACACAAACCTGCCCTGGAGGCGCTGCTTTGTGTCCCCGCTGTGTCCCCGCCTGCTTTAGGAGCGCACGGGACAGAACCGAGGCGCAGCAGTGTGTGTATTTGCAAACACCAACGTAAATAGAGCTACAGCTAACCCGCTAACAGTTACGTTAAAAGGATTAAGAAAGTTCAGAGTCTGCCTGTGTCTTGTTGCGCGGAGAAAACTGTGCGTTTTGTGGCTTAAACTGCACCAAATGGCTGCTAATGGAAAGAGAAAGTAAAAAGGCAGCCCATGTGTCCGTGTGTCTGAGAGGAGCACCTTTCATCGTTGTCTTCTCTGCTCTCTTTGCACGTTTTCTTCATTCAGACGTTGTCAAAACTGGCAGCAGGAGCTGTCTGCTCTTTAGTCCACTGTGTTTCAACCTGGTTTGGCTGCGCATTACGCGGACACAGGCGCTGCACCCGCAGACTCGCATTAAAGGAACCAATTAAGAACAGCTGATTTTTACATCAGCGGAGCATTCAAACAAAGCCACAGACACTGGGCACACATTAAAGACCAATAATGCAACAAAACCTCTTCTAAAACAAAAATAAGTAGAATTTTGTTGTTCTTTTATATTTACAAAGGCTACAGTATTTTTCAAATGGAACTAATAATAGCCTGCATACAATACATTACTACATTGAAGACCACGTGATCGGTATCGGCCATGATCGGTATCGGCCGATCACAGCAGAGGCTGATCGGTGATCGGTGATCGGCCTCAAAAACCCTGATCGGAGCACCCTTAATTTAATGCTTTAAAATAAAATAATTACTATGCAATTTATTTTCTGTACCCCAGTCATATTTGGGCCTCTTAAATCTCAGCAGTAAGATGACAAACAGTACAGCCTTTTGTAATGTTATGAGACTTTCCAAGTACAACTACACAAAATCCATTTACCACCAGTTTTAGAACCACTGGACCATATCTTTCACAAATTCAGTCTCCTGTTCCCTGTTTTTTCTTAGATCTGCGCTCTGAGCTTCGAGCCGAGGAGCAGAAACTGAAAGAAAAGGACAGAGAGCGAAGAGATCTGGAAGAAACTGTGGATGTTTTGAGAAAGGAGCTCGACAAAACGGAGCAGGCCCGAAAGGACACCAGCATCAAGGTGGGTTACTATGTGTGTTATTAAACAGGAACAAGGAACCAAAAAAAAATACGAGCAGACAAAGCTAACCTTATTGTAACAGTACCTTTATGAAAGACGATGAAACTGGGCATTATGACTTATAATATACAGCTCTGGAAAAATAAGGGACCACTGCAAAATTATGCCAGGTTTAAACTTTCAGTGCAATTTGGTGAACTGAACACTATTTTTGTAACCTGCTAGTGATATTCTTCCCATTTTCCAAATTAAATTATTGTTCTTTAGAGCATAACTTTAAAGGAAATGGCAATACATCAACATAAGAGAAATGATGCAGTGTTAGTAGGTTTTCCACAGATTCACTTTTAAACAAAATGGTCACACTGTTTTGACTAACGAACATTCAGAAATCAGTATTTGGTGGAATAAGCCCGATTTGTACCCACAGCTTCCCAGCGTCTCTTCACTGTTGGGTAACTTTATACCACACTCTCAGCTATACATAAAGGTGTGTGAGCTCATAAAGCAGAGTGAGGTGCGTGAGGGAATTTAACACACTGGCCAGAGATAATGAAATATTAGGATTTCAGTAGTTTGAAAATGTATTTTTTGGTTTGGAAACCGCCTAAAGTGTAGTGTTTTTTCTCTCTGAAGGCGTCGTCCCTGGAGCAGCAGAAGAGCCAGCTCGAACTGAAGCTGAAGCAAAAGGAAGATGAGTTAAACAAGCACTCAGCCATGATCGCCATGATCCACAGCCTGAGCAGCGGCAAAATGAAGAACGACACCAACACATCACTATGACCACACTTAGATGAGTAACATGAGAGGCAGATTTTTAAAACAAACCAACATTTAATGAATTTTAACACTTTTTAACATAATAAACTATTGTAATGAATTATATCTTAAATAAATAAATGTGTTTCTGTGGCTCTGAGGGATTTTGTTGTCTGTAGTTTATGTGTCTGTACTTATGTATATGTATTTATGACATATTAGGGTGTTTCTGTGCTACATTTACACCAAACGTGAATGAAGGTCAGTGAAAAAGATTAAAGCTAAAGATCAATCAATCAAACTATAAAGCATTTTTCTTACATGGAAACTGAAGAACATGGTTAAAAGCAATAATGAAGAGTTCTGTGGTCAGTACAGAGGTCAAGGTCTTTTTGAAAAACTAAATAAAAAATCCTGCAAAGAAACTGAGAAACAGCATGCAGAAATCCTGTCATGATTACTAGGCTACAGTGGCTTGCAAAGGTATTCATCCCTTTAGCATTTATTCTTTATTTTTGCCTTACAATCATGAATTTAAATGGATCATCGGGAGGTTTATGTCATTCACTTTACATCACATGACAACAACTATGAAGATGCAAAATATTTCTGTATTGTGAAGCAAACAAGAAATATTACAGAAAAACAGAAAACTTGAGTGTGCAAAAGTATTCATCCCCTAAAGTCAGTCGTCTGTAGAATCATCTTCTGAAGGACTTCCAGCTCCAAGTCTTTTAGGATAAGTGTTTATGAGCTTGGTTCATAAAATCAATAGGATTTGTGCTCATTCTTCATCTAAAAACAGCTCCTTCAGGTTGGATGCATTGTACAGCACTGTTTGAGTGGTTTTCTTCAAGAATGTTAGTGTATTTAGCCCCTATCCTTCAGTTCTGAGCAGTTTCTCAGTCCCTACCTGTGAGGTTCAGTGTCCATTCCACTGGCCCTGCACAGTTGAAATGGGTCAGAGCCTAACTGACGCGTGCAAACAAAGGATTCACAGTCCCCAAAAAAATGTATAAACAAAATGACCATTTATTTATTTGTCTTTGGTTTAATCAAAACACAAACCCACCAACTGGTGGCATCCGCTCTTGGCTATAACAGAAAGTACTTAAAAGATAAATTTATTATGTACAAACAATGAAATAGAGCTCCACCGGCTCATCCAGCACGGCCAAAAACCTGTTTCCCCTTTGCCACTGCAACCTGACCCTAGGACCCCACTGCCTTTTATAGCTGGTGGCAGCTGGGCCACAACCAAAAATGGTGTTGGGGTGACACCTAGTGGTGAAACGCAGTTATAAATGAAATAAAATAAAAAATGTCAATATGGCTCACACACTACCAATGACAAATATCCCCACAGCAGGACACTGTCATCACCAGGCTACACTTTAGAGAGGGGCACAGTCAGGTGTTGGGTTTGTGCTACACATAGCATCTTTCATTGATGGCTCATTTTAATTGTATCTAACAGATGACCTTCCCATGTTTGGGGACGTGCCTTTTGGCAAACACAAAACATGCTTTCTCATTATTTTCTTCAAGCAATGCCACTTAGGGAAGACATGCACACATTATGTACATATGCTATTGTGACTAATTTTATATGGTAGCCTACGTGTAGGGTTAGTGGTCTAACAGCCTCCATATCTAGGTTAAGCTTGATTTTTGACCACTCTGACCATGGACCACAGGTCTGTCACTACCACCTGTCGGACCTCACGGACCACCGTACGGATCATAAGGACCGTGGGAACAGCGCCCCTGGTGGCTACCACATGTAGTCCTTGCAGTGGTCGCTGTGGTCACAGGACAGACCACAGTTTTGGTTACAACCCCTGCTGTCAGCGCATGCGGGTTAAGGCAGAGGTGGGGTTACTGCGTCATCGTTTCAGAGAAGATCCGTATGAGCTGTAAAGACGGAAACATGGATATGGCCTTTTTCACATCTTTCCACTAGAGGACCCTGCTCCAAAAATGATCGTATCCGACCTACCAAAACGCCGGATCCGTGTGGACGAAACGCCTATGCGGTAAAATAAAAAAAAAATCGCTCGAGCCCGTCTCCATGTGGACAAGGTTTTATACCTAAGGGGTAAATGCTCTTTTTATTAAGTCAAAAAGCCCTTATAATTTATTTATTGGCCCATTCCTAACCTTACCTGAAAAAATGTTCTTGAATTAAAATGGTTTAGAAGAAATGACCTGGACGACTTTGTTATATCACTAACTTTTCTCATGATGAAATAATCACATGTGCTTTTCACATGATTGAACTGAACAGTAGACAGCCTTTCTGCATGAATGCACTTTTGTACATCATCAGTAACCGGACTTTGAGTCACCACTGACAATGTGATCCCGAGTCACAGACCCACACACTCGGGTATGTGAGTACGTGAGCTGACTGTAATGCTTTTTATATGACCTGCAATATACTGTATGTCCCATAAGGTAAACGTTTAGACATACTTTTAAAATAGATAAAATACAATCATGCTTTGCAAAATAGTAACAGCTCACAAAGTCACTGTTGCATCAGTGTTAATTTACAAACATAATAAGATTTTATATTTAATATGACAAGTTTTACACCAGATGCCCTTACTGACGCAACCCTCTCCATTTATTCAGGCATGGGACAGACACAAAAACAAAACACACTAAATTGTGACCGTCTGTGGCTGCAGTCATTAGTAAGTTCATTAGATAGTATTTGTGTAATTATTTAAGTTAACAAAATTTTTTTAAATAAATAAATACATAAATAAACAATAAAACGTATGTAATTGAGTAACATTTTCAAACTCACAAAAATATTAAAGTCCCATTGGCTCTCTCAGAAGGGGCGGGACTAAGGCTCACTCTAAAAACTGATGGTTCAAGTCTAAGTTTATCAGTGAAGCAAAGAAACCTGAAGACTTCTGGTGAGTGCAATGTATTTCTCAGTGCTTGGCTGTGGATGTTATTGAGTTTCTAGGATGATTAGCAGGAGTCCCACTGCTCATAGGATGGCATAGATCTGTGGTTCTCAAACTGTGATTCATAGACTGCGGACTTCATCTGATGATACTCAGGTGGAGTCTTATGCTGTTCTGATTTAGTTTAATTTAGAGCCAGTTTTATTCCTGTTTTAGTCCTGCTCTGGATGGGGCTTAAATTTGAAGTTTAGTCCTTGGTTCATCTTGGTTTAGACCTGGTTTAGTCCTAACTTAGACCTGGTTTAGTCTTGGTTTAGTCCTGATTTAGTCTTAGATTAGTCCTGGTTTATTCCTGGTTTACAGTAGTTAGTCCTAGTTTAGTCTTGTTTTGTCCTAATTTTAAAAAATGCATGCAAATAACTAATGTGTTACTGTTCTTCATTTGTAGCAGGCAGGATGGCAGCTGAAACTCCACTGTCCAAGGCTAACACCAGTTTTACCCTGGACCTGTTCAAATCACTGGGAGACAAAGACAAAACCTGCAATGTCTTCTTCTCTCCTTTGAGCATCTCCTCAGCGCTCTCTATGGTGCAGCTGGGGGCCAGGGGCGACACAGCCACACAGATGGCAGAGGTAATGTTCAATTAAAATTATATCTATTCATAATAATTGATTAATAGTTCATCTGCCAGAGATAGACTGACTGTACATCTTCACGTAGAAGCCCCTTATGAGTAACTGCCAACAAAAAATGTGAAATCAACATCGAGAGGAATACTGTGTCAGCTATGCCCTCTGTCCTGGAAAAAGTATTTACGTGTTCCTAAATGAATCCTGCATCCTCACAGTCATTCATAGCTTGAGTTCTTCTCTTTAAGGTGGTCTGCAACACTGCTCGTCCTGCACTCTCTTAAATATCTCAACCTTTTTCTCCACAGTGCCTGAAAACTTTTGATTGTAAAGATGTCCACTCCAGCTTTGCCTTATTGCTGCATGAGTTGAACAAACCTGGCGTTGCCTATGATCTGAGTGTTGCCAACAGGCTGTACGGAGAGCAGTCCTACCAGTTTGTTCAGGTTTGGGTCATTTTGACAACTATTTTGGGACTAGAAGTACATCACATATTTAGCATTACCACTTGATGCAAACAGGACTTTAGCATGATCCACTTTCCACACCTGATACACTTTTGTAAAGTAGATAGATTAGCACAAAACAAAACAGCAAATGGCAAATATCAACTGTACGTGTTTTTATACATGCAGGATTTCTTGCATGGGACCAGGAAGCTCTACAAAGCAGAGCTGGAAACAGTGGACTTTGCTTACGATGCAGAGGAGGCCCGGGTCAACATTAACACTTGGGTTGAGAAGCAGACTGAAGGTACTCAACAACATTTAAGTAGGTAATGTCTCAACTAACAAATCAAATTTATGACTCACTGTATGATGTGCTTAATTTTGTCAGGCAAAATTAAGGATTTGCTGGCCAAAGGTATGGTAAATGAATACACAAAGCTGGTGCTGGTCAATGCCATCTACTTCAAAGCAAACTGGGAGAAGATGTTTCCAAGGTTTACCACACGTGACGCTGAATTCAGACACCAGGTAACTCATGAAATCTACCTCGACCATAAGCTAGCTTTAGTTGTGCATAAAAGCTTTGGTGCAGTTTATTCAAGAGTGATCCACAGTTGTCTACAACTGAGCCACACAATGGAGTCACAAGCCAGTGTACTCTTTGTGTCTGAGGATTGTGTTAGGAAAAGCATTCAGTGTAAAACCTATGCTAAATCAGTATTTGAATTACTGCAAACTTGGAGGGCAGATAACCACTGTAGGAAAAAGGACACTTCTATACAATTTATTAGGACAGTGCTTTACAAATGATTCAAAAAAAACTTTGAGGGATTTCGGCACGCAAGATATCAACAATTATACTAATCAGCCATAATTATAGAGAAAATTAAGATTATGGACGTAGACAGCTGGCCACAATAAAGCCAAAGCCTATTCTGTATAATACATTTATACAGAATATAGTTAGCATATTTGATGAAAACTAAGATTTGTCACTGTGTGTGTTTTTTGTTTTTTTGTGTTTGTTTGTTTTTCTGTGTTGTAATTACTGTATTTATATGTCATTGTTCTCAGTATGGGACCAAGACAGTGAAGATGATGAACCAGGTATCAGACTTTCCATTAAGACATATAGAAGAGGCCAGCTGCCAGGTAAGTCAGCAAACTTTAAAATGCAGTACATACAGTCTGGCATGTGTGAGTTAATTTGTGTTGTCTCCATGATGCTTACAGGTCTTAGAGTTGCCTTATGAAAAGAAGGATCTCAGCATGCTCATCTTTTTGCCTGATGACATTGGTCTGGAGAAGGTTTGTCACACAGAACTGCAGCCCAACATTTTTGCCAAATTTACTAAAAACTGTGTATGTTGCAGCTGGAGCCGCAGCTGACCTATGAGAACTTTGTGGAGTGGACTCGTCGGGACAAGATGAATAAATATGTCATTAAACTGGGTCTTCCTCGATTTAGGATTGAGGAGAATTATGATCTGAATGAGGTCCTGAAGAACATGGGCATGGAGGACGCCTTCAATGAGTCAAAGTGTGACTTCTCTGGTAAGAAAAGTGTCTGTGTCAAGCCCACTGTCATTGGGAACTGTTGGTTGGTTAGAAAAATCTCACTTTAACATTATAAAATAGGAATTATTGAAAATGTTACAGTGATTGTAAAAGGAGTAGATCTGAAAACCAGTACAGGCCAGTATAGCTCTGTCAGTAGAGAATCTACACTTGCTTGAATGTTGAGAGATTTTAAACCCTAGCTAACCTATAACATACCAACTCAATGATGCTTCTGTCATCAAAGACACCCGGCATAAAAACCTAAGTTAAATTAAGTTTGGAAAGAAGATTTGGTGTGAAAACCTTTTCTCTGTTTTGTTAAATTGACCTTTTTGAGTTTTTAACCATGTTATAATGTTGTTTCTACCTCAAAAAACACACCTGGAGTAGTATTTTGTTTTATTTACACATCTTTGAGTAATCCTGTTTTCTAATGATATGGAAACGCTTTGTCTCACCGCTCTACATAGACACGTCAAACCAGGAAGTGCACCTGCACATTTCTAAAGTCCATAGACCATCACTGGACTCATTCTGATCATTTCAGTGCTTAAATTGCTGTCACTATAAAGCAGTCAGCTCATTTATCTAACTGTTAGCATCATGTTGCTAAATAGCCATTTTATGCTCTGTCCAGTTCCCACTGTTGCCAGCAGGGGGACACAGACACCTAATCTAAGCCTTCTCTACAAAGTCAAAGTAACAACTCCCCACAAGAAAATGTTTTCCATACATATACATTATTTTAAGTTATAAAATGTGAAATACACATAATCAAAAAGCTTGAAAAAAGCATAATATAGGACCTGTGAAGAATAAGTGAAAATTTACATCTGGCTTGGGAATGGAAAAATATCAGTTGAGTGTTTTTCTGAGGCCAGGGAGCCCTTTGTTGGTCAGCCAGACTCAGATGGACAGATGGTTAATTAGACTGTGGTTTCTCACATTTATACATTCTTTCATTCATCCTCTCAGGCATGTCTCCAGCCAAAGACCTGGTGTTGTCAAAAGTTGTCCACAAATCTTTTGTCACAATAAATGAAGAGGGAACTGAGGCCACTGCTTCCACTGGTGCTCTTGTGGCCAACTGTTTGCCTCAAGCGAAGTTCATTGCTGATCACCCCTTCCTCTTCTTCATTCGACACAATGAAACCAACACTGTCCTCTTTGCTGGAAGATGCTGCTCTCCTGAGTGAGCAGTCATTTGTGTAAACCAAAGATATAAAAGTGAGATCATCTTCTGCCACTACAAACCACTGTCACTGCTACTAATCAAAGTTGTCAAACGCTACAGTCCAATAATTTGCTTTCTTTGTCTTCAAATGTATAGCAACACAATTATCTGCACCTATAATGCTCAATAACACAAACAGGAAAAATGATTACATGTATCTACTTCATAAGTTTGTCAAATGCAGTTTTATTTATCAGACATTGGCTTAGTCTAAAAGATCAGTTATTTAGTTCTTGTGATTTTCAACTGAGTTGTGTGTCTGATAGCTTGAATAAATGGAGAGGGTCGCCTCAGGAAGGGCATCTGTGTGTAAAATTTATTCCAAATTAAATATAAAATTCCTGAGGCAGATGAATTGATGTGGCGAGTCAGAAGAGAAAAGACGAAAGGAAAGACGAGATCTAATTATGTTTGCAAATTAACGCTGATGCAACTGTGAATACTATTTTGCAAAGCAGGATTGTATCTTATCTATCTTAACTTCTACTGTTACTTGGGTGTGCGGGTGTGTCTCAGGATCACATTGTGAGTGGTGACTCATAGGTAAATTTCTACAGAAAGGGTGTTCACTGTTCAGATTGATCATGTGAAAAGCAAACATTAATTCATCATCAGAAAAGTGAGTGATATAATAAAGTTGTCCAGGTCATTTCTTGTAAACCGTTTTAATTCAAGAGCAATTTTTTTCCAGGTAAGGTCAGAAATGGGCCAGTTAAGAAATTATAAGGGCTCTGTGACTCAATAAAAAGAGCATTTACCCCTGAAGTATAAGGCGCCTAATATGAATTCAGGTCTGAGCAATTAATGTTTACCATTGTGAGATAGGGCCAGTGGCTTGTTGGAGGTCTGCTCTCTATGAGTGCTTAGTTGTATTTGATTATCAGTGAATTACGCAGAAAGCACTGAGTGATATCTTTTAACAGCAGATGAACAGTAACACACTACAAGTCTTAGACAGTTTTTTAAATAAAATACATACATTTGCTCAGAGAGCGTAAACCTCTGCCAAAGCTCATTTTGCAATGGCAAAGATACAGTATAGTGCCAAGACCTAGATGAAAACTCAAAGATCCTCTAGTTCCGGGGTAGATGCTCTCTCCATTGACTTCTATTTTATTCCGCACAAAACTCATATATCTCACAATGGTTAAGAATCTAAAACTAAAACTAATCATTTGTTTTTTTAGTCAGTGAAGTCTGTATCTGAAAATGGTTCAGAATCTTTTGAAACACTCCTGGATCTGAACAGAAACCTGGATCCACTCCATTATTTCACTAAAGCTCACACAGGATATCAGTCAAAGCCAGGTTACTGATTAAACCTGTTCCACAGAGGTGGTCACTAAAATATTCCTGAGAAAAACTGCTTAAACTTATTAACAGCTGTATTGTTACGTGGAAAGTGATAAAATTTTATCAGTAAAAAAATAAATGATTGATGTAATCCTTCATTTGGGAAACAGACATTTTCTCCTGTATTAACCTCATCTACAGCTTTATTCTTTTTTACTGACTACTGTCCAGGGTGTACCCCGCCTCTGGCCTCAGGATGTCCTCTGAAGGTAATGATCAGTAGATGTTGAATGAAGGTTCTTTTAAAACTGCTGGTCAGTGGCTTGTTCTTACAGTATCCACAGATACTTTCTTACCTCCTGAAATAGGTTGTAATCATAAACTATTGAGACCTCGATTCTATTGTAAGATGGATGATAAAACATCAGCACCGGGTCGCAGCAAGTCGTGGCTGATTATTTCCATTTTTGGTTATTTTTGTTTATTGATAACAGTTTTTTTCAAACTGCATGTCAGGCTACTAAAAACATCATAAGATTTTGGTTATAAATATGTACAGAGACACATATACCACAGAAATAAAATACTTTATTATTGTTATTATTCTGTTAAAAATATATATTAAATTCAGGCTTTGGTACCTTTTTGGTACTTTGACATTGAAAATGTAGAATTTTTTTTTTGTGTCAATGTAAAATGTACCTGTAATGTCAGGGTTACAAGTTTCAAATTCCACTCTCATTTATCAGTTTATGTCTATAACAAACTGTGTACAAACAACTGTTACATTGACGATCTTCAGTACTATTTTGGTCCCATTGACTTCCATTAAAACCTCATTTTTAAATTTGTTTTTGAACTATAAGGTTACAAATTGTGCTTTACAGGTAATTAACATTTCAATATAAGCTTCTGGTCTAAAATTGACATGTTTTCATGATTCATCACATAGCCTAAAAATGACTATGTGGCTAAGGGCTATATTATATACTGCTTCTGTTATGTCGGTTCCTCTTGCATTGTCCACTGCTGTAGGACCAAGACATAAATGATACCTATAAAAATGGTCTGGTGGTGGAGGGGAGGGGTGTGAGAAATGTTAAAAACATAATTGTTATGATAAGAACTCATGGTGACTAAATTATTTGAGTGAATCAAAGTGGAAAAAATACAATACTTTAAAGGGGATGAACATTTTTGATACTAAAGGCAACAAGTGTCACATTTTTCCCAAAAAATGGCCCCTGTCCAAAAAAATAAGAATTTATCAAAATCAGTATTGGTGTCAATCAATGACAAGACCATCATAATACGTTTTCAAAATTTTCACATAACACTTAATATGTTAAAAATATTTCATTTTTTTGTGTTTTTCTGATAGTGGTTTATAGTAGCAAAATGGCATTTTAAGGGTTAAAAAAATATTAAAATATAATTTTTTTTAACAAAAATTGAAGTTGAAGTGTAGAAGAGCTAAGTCTTTCAAAGTTGAAAAAAATACAATATCTAATATTTTAATCACACTTTTTAGGAGGTGAGCACTTTAGGTACTAAAGGCTTGAGTGTAAGTTTTTTAAAGGGCTGGACAAAGGTTAAATGTTGGTTTGTTTTAAAAATCTGCCTCTCATGTTACTCATCTAAGTGTGGTCATAGTGATGTGTTGGTGTCATTTTTCATTTTGCCGCTGCTCAGGCTGTGGATCATGGCGATCATGGCTGAGTGCTTGTTTAACTCATCTTCCTTTTGCTTCAGCTTCAGTTCGAGCTGGCTCTTCTGCTGCTCCAGGGACGACGCCTTCAGAGAGAAAATGGGAAAAATATTGTTAGCAGGTTACAAAAATAGTGTTCTGTTCACCAATCTGCACTTAAAGGTTAAACCTGAGAAACTGATAATTTTGCAGTGGTTATTTTTTCCAAATATTTGTGTTTTCAGTGTCTAGCTTTTAAAAACAGCTTTGTCTGCTCATATATACTGTATGTAGAAAGGCATCTTTTCTGGGGGTCCTTGTTTAATAACACACAGAGTAACACACCTTGATGCGGGTGTCCTTTTGGGCCTGCTCCCTTTCTCAAAACAACTAAACTATATTTAAAAATGCCTAGAACTACTGTAGTATTATAATAAAGAGGTACTTTGAAAGGCAATTATTTTGTGAGGTATTGATGGCATGCTTATGTCTAAAACACAGCCTTCAGTGTATCCCATAAATTCAAGATTTTTTTGATCAAATTATACCCCCCACAGCTTAACACTGAACTTAAACATTAAGTAGCTGTTACCATAAACAAACTATATAAAAATAACTTGTCAATAATTCATTATCAATATTATACAGTGTTATGGTTCCCATTTTATTTCACGAGTACAGCATTCAGGTTAAAGGCACTGAATGTTTGCAGTCTAAATGAAAACAATAGCCTCGTGGGTTGCCAGTCACAGTGTGCTTCTGTCTTAATGGACTATCGACACTTATTGACCATAAATGACAAGGCCTGCACCAGGGAGATGGTGAATGTTTGTATAGGCCCACTGAAATGCATGCAAGATAATAAAGTTTAAGTTAAAATAAAAATCCACTGGTTCTCCTTCAGCCCTAGGCTCTGCTAAGCTCCTTACTATAGAGTACACAAACAAGATGGGCTTATTTGAGGTCAAACTGGGTCTTCCTCAATTTAGGATTTAGGAGAATTATGACCTGAATGAGATCCTGAGGAACATGGGCATGGAGGACGCCTTTGATGTGTGAAAGTATGACTTCTCTGGTAGAAAAGACCCTTTGTCAAATGCTGCCATAGCTCTGAAATATTTTTCCCTGAACAGTATCTTACATCTAAAATAGGGTCATCCTAATAGTTTTTTTATTATTTGAAACTTTATTTTATTTCTTGATGTTGTCAAAGGTTGTCCACAAGGCTTTTGTGGATGTAAATGAAGAGAGAACTGAGCAACACACCAACCATATATTCAACAAAAAAATATTTATTCTACATTTTACACCAGGAATACTGACCTTACCTTGATGTTCTTAACTTGAATTTCTCTTTTTCTAAGATCCATTGAGCACCATTGATAAAGAGGGAAATTATCTTAATAAGTGGGACGGAGGGACAGATGCCTAAATGGCTGTGCAGTACAGCTAAAAGTGGGACAGGTGGTCACGCTAGCAACACTGTGCTCTTTCCTGTTTGTAAGAATTATACCACATTAGATAACTTCTCATATATTTATGCTTGCATTGTTTTAGAGCAACACTGAAGTAACCTACTGACCTGTAATTTACACATACCTTAAATAATCTGTTGTGCAAAGTTTGAATAAATCCACATTGTATAGTTACGCTATGAGGGTGGAGCACAGTGAACTTGGCCAGAAAGAAAGTTGCAGAAAGTTAAATGTACGCTTTCAAATGTTTAACAGCCTGTAATGGTGGGGTTGTAGAGGCAAAGGTCAGGTCTGTGCCTGCTTTAAAACTCAGTGCAACTCAAGTACATCCAGGAGTCCAGCTTACTGTCTTTGAAACTTTTTTCACATAGCTTTTTTGATCAATAGCCTTATACTGTATGTGCAACTCATAAGGCACTTTGTCCAAGTGGTTAGCACGGTCCGATCCCTGGACCGGGCAGGGGCCTTTCTGTGGAGTTTGCATGTTCTCCCTGTGTCTGGGTGGATTTTCCCCAGGTGCTTCTGTTTCCCGCATCAGCCTCAGAATATGCACTGTGGCCTATTCCTCCAGCTAGGTACTCCTGAGTCCTGACCAAGATCCCAGCTGAAGATCTGGAGAAGGGTCCCTGCTACTCTGTTTACCCACTGCTTCAGTGGCACTGGGAGGGAAAAAAAACCCCATGGGGACATGAAAGAACCTAAATTGTATCCTATTCATCAGACAAAAGAAGTCAACAGCCACGTCCTTTACCCTCACTGTCCTACCTTCTCCAGAACTGAAGTACTGTCCTTAATGTAATTGGGACAAATGCTGAGCATGCTGAGTTGTCTTCCTTTATTAGGCAACTCTACGACCTATTGGACAACAAAATAAACTATTCTATTAATAGTTTTTACACATTTATCCCACTGTATATAATGGCTTTAACATACCTGGCAGCAGGCCTCAATAATTTGTCTCATTTAAATATTGAGTGTTCATCTTCACTGGCTTCCTATGACAGTTCTCCTTAAAACTAAGGTCAATGAAGGTTCCCAGATACTTATAGTTTTCCACGCACTCTAATAGGTAGGTAGGTGTGTAGGTCAGGGCAAAAATAAACAAAAACAAAGATTTTAATAAGTCAGGGGTCTCCAACCAGAAGCTCATGAGCTATAGCGCAACAACTTTCCAAATAGCCCCCTGAAGGCTTTCTGAATCCTGCATAAGCTTGATTAGTCAAATTTGATTTATCACTTGGTAAACAAACTTATGTATACGTTCAAATGTATTTTTAGGTGCCTGCCTCCTTCATACACAAAATTATTATTCACCAATTAGTTGTCAATCAAACAGTTGTGCTGCAGTCAAGTTTTAATGAGTCAGTGACATGAAATCGGCAGCAGCATGACTGCAGTGAAGAGGCTAAAAACATACTACAGGATTAGGTGTTGGGTCAAGGCACTGGAAGACACAATTTTGTTTCACAAAATATCAAGTGTGTGTCTGATTTGAGGTGAAACGGAGAAAAATGAATGAATGAATGTTACAAAGGTCTCGCTCTCATTTTCATTTTGTTAAAGTAGCTCTCAGGAGAAAAAATGCTGGAGACTCCTGTAATAAGTGATGGTTGTAAGAAAGTATTATTCATTCACCAGTATTGTCCACAAACCTTTCCTTCACAGATACACTTCACCTGGAGACATCTGTTTTAAAAGTCCAGACACACCCCTTCCAGTATATGAATGGAAATTATTAGTACATTGATAAGAGTGCAATGATTACTGTAACAAATAAGCACAACAAATCGATGTGTGGGAGAGAACAACCCCATTGCACATTGATGTTGAGGTCAAAGCTTTCTCTGCCTGTACTGTATGTGTGATCAGTAAATCTGTGCCAGAAATATTATTATTACTGATTATTTAGAGAGTCTGGATGCCCTCCCCGTGTTATCACAGGTTCTCTCCAGGTACTTCTGCTTCCTCCCATCATCCCAAGACATGCATGTGTTAGTAGTTGAACTGGTAACTCTAAATGTCCCCTGTGAGAGTGAATGGTTGTCTGTCTGTGTCTCTGTGTCAGCCCTGCGACTGGTCCTGTGTACCCCACCTAAGGCCCATAGTTACTGGGATGGGCTCCAGTACCCACGACTCCTAACGGGAATAATCAGAAGATGAATGTATCTAAATTAGCTTTAGTCTCGATAATTCACATCAGCATCAACCTTTTTGCAAAAAATGCCTTTTAATGTATAATAAATATTTATAACAGCCTTTTGATTCCTTTACATGTGGAAAGAACACAGAGCAACTTGTTAAAAACCAACATTTTTGTGCAAAGAAAATCATTTGGAGTGTGTGATCTTAAGGCAAGCTCATCAAGTATATTTAAAGTGAATATTATTTAGCTACAATACATTTGAAGGCAGTGATTCTTTCAGAGGATACATGCCAAGCTGGCACAGAAAAGTTTTTGGTGAAGGTGCTGCATGTTGATTAGAGGGATATAAAGGTGTTGTAAACCTGTGTAATATAATCACAGATTTGACTATTTTTCACAGAGAAGTGACATTGTTAGCTGCTGCAGAGGTTGAACTGGATTTTTTACTCTGGTTCACACAAATGACTGCTCACTCAGGAGAGCAGCATCTTCCAGCAAAGAGCACAGTGTTAGTTACATTGTGTCGAATGAAGAAGAGGAAGGGGTGATCAGCAATAAACGTCGCTGGAGGAGGGACGCCCCCGTAACAACCACAGAGAACACCAGCGGCAGCAGCAGAAGCCTCTGTACCCTTTTCATCTACACTGACAAATGTTTTGTGGATAACCTGTGACAACACCAGGTCTTTGGCTGGAGACATGCCTGACAGGACAGAGAAAAATATATAATGATTAAAAAAACATCATGAATCATGAGAATATGAAATAATTACTGATGATGAGCTGACCACTTCATGATGATGGGGACCAATCAGAGGCCTTAGTGACACAAACTAATAAATAAATAAAACTAATGCCTTTAAATAAACAGAGCTTTTCCAGTAACTAAGTTGTTTCATTTAATTTAAATTCATTTTTTTTAATGCACTACACTTGTGACAACCCCAGAGCAGGCCTGATTTAGTCTGCCTCTGCTGGGCTTAACTTTTGCCTCCAGTCCTGTCTCCTGCTCTACCTCCTCCTCTTTCTCCGCCTCTCTGTCCCTCCTCTTCACAGGTGGCCAGCATGCTGCTCCGGATTGCCTGTGCTAACTGGTGGGGTCGTGGCCTGTGGGGTTTAAATACCAGGTCTTCCGTGGCCCATGTGCTCTGCTTGCACCAGGCTGCTCACCTGCAACCACCTTTTTCTTTTGTTTCTTTAAAAAAAAATATATATATATTTAATTGGTATTCATCCTGTCCCGCATCTTGTTTCAAGCCCTATATGAGCCAGGTTTGACACACTGTTTATTGTTTGTACAAAGGCCAGATTTGGACAGAGTAAAAAACATAAAGCAAGTTAACTTATAGGCTATGTTTTATTGTTGGTCTGACCTATAATGATGAAGGCAAAGATATAGAGAGGGTTTGATAAAGAGTATTTTCTTACCAGAGAAGTCACACTTTGACACATCAAAGGCGTCCTCCATGCCCATGTTCTTCAGGACGTCACTTAGCTCATATTTCTCCTCAATCCTAAATCGAGGAAGACCCAAGTCAACCTGGTATTTTCTCATCTTGTCCTGACAAGTCCACTCCACAAAGTTCTCATAGGTCAGCTGCTGCTCCAGCTGCAACACAGTTTTAGTTTGTGAGGAAAAAGTGTTTTATGTGAGGAACTACTCTCTCCTACCTTCTCCAGACCTGTAGTACTGTCCTCAATGTCATCAGGCAAAAAGATGAGCATGCTGAGCTCCCACTTATACGGCAACTCTATGACCTAGACAGCATATAATACTCATGGATTATCATATATAATTCCAATTTTAATCTGCAGACTTACCACTGCTTTAGATTTTTTTGTTCACTTACCTGGCAGCTGGCCTCTTTGATTTGTCTTAGATGAAATTGTGAATTTTGGTGCATCATCATCACTGTCTTAGAGTCATTCTGAGAACAGAGAGGTATAAACACAAACAACTTAATAACTAAGCCTTTGACCACTACAAAAAATATTCTATCTTTTTATATGCTTCCTCTCGGTTGCATTATAACAATAGCACTTATAGGTACCTTATTGAGTCTAAACTTGGCATCACATGTCGCTCTATCCCAAAACTTGTCTATCCAGTTGGCTTTTAAGTAGATGGCACTGATCAGTACAAGCCTTGTTGAACTGTCCACTACACCTTCTTCCAGCAAATTCTTAATTTTACCTGACAAAAAAAAATGCAATTAGCTAATCCCACATAGGAAAAATGGTCAACTGAATCATAATTTTATATTTGTCTACTGTCTTTTTAGATTTGTAAAACTCCAGATGCCTTCAGTCTTCTTCTCAACCCAAGTGTTGATGTTGACTCGTGCCTCCTCTGCGTTATTAAGGAAGTCCACAGTCTCCATCTCTGCATCATAGTGCTTTTTGGTCCCTTTTAAAAAATCCTAAATGAGTAAAAAACAATGCATTAATTAATAAAACATAAGTTATAAGAAATAGTCATAAGTGGTACTGATATGCTGACTAACCATAATGTAGTGTATGTGGCAAAAAGGTCATTTATCAGCCTTGTGTCCTAAATAGTGTTCATAGAATTTAAACAGTCAAGAGGTTTCTGCCCGAGGACCTCAGGCTGTGCACCGGTTCATGGGGGACAGTAGTTGTGCAATGTAACCAGGGGCCAGACCATAAGGGCTTTAAAAGTAACATGTAAAATCTTAAAATCAATCCTAAAACTGATGGGGAGCCAGTGTAATTCCATCAAAATCGAGGTGATATGCTCCCTCCCTCGTCTAACGTCATGTCTCCACTGTGAGCACTAAAGGATGCTAAACTCTCTGACAACTTTTCCACTTTTGCATCAAGATTGGACTGGAGTGTAAAGGCAGTTTTTCTTCATTACTAATGTTTAGCCATTTTTGACAAGAGATGCACACGTTTTTATACTTCTCAAAATGGCCAATTTGTTACGGCCTCGCCACAGCCACGCCCAAGATTTTATGATAATAACTTTTGACCATTCATGTGTCTAGGTGGTTTGGTATGGATCCCTGGCACTACCAAGTTACCTCAATAAACTCATAGAACTGCTCTCCGTACAGTCTGTTGGCAACACTGAGAGCAAAGGAATCATCTGGTTTGTTCATTTCATTCAGCAGTGAGGTGAAGCTGGAGTGGACATCTTTGCAATCCTTTGTTTTCAGACACTATGGCGGAAAAACATGGTAGGTTTAATTAAAATGACAGGAAAAAATGTAGAATCAGTGTGGTCTTAACTTTAACTTAACTTTCCATTGGACTGTGTCTTGGCATTCCTGTTTAGCTAACTAACTAAAGTTCGCTGTTCTATGGTCATGCACATGTTACCTCTGCCATCTGTGTGGCCGTCTCACCCCTGGCCCCCAGCTGCACCATAGAGAGCGCTGAGGAGATGTTCAAAGGGGAGAAGAAGACATTGGAGGTTTTGTCTTTGTCTCCCAGTGATTTGAACAGGTCGAAAGTAAATCTGATGTTAGCCTTAGACAGAGGAGATGCAGATGCCATTGTGTCTGTTATAAAGGAAGTAGGGTATCAGTTTTTGCATCATATATGAATTAATGAACAAACAGAATAAATCTATTCTTTATTACAAAAATGTACTCTTCAAAGGGATCACCACTGAGGGAAAACATTTCTTTACCTATATAATAAGAATATTGTAATTGTAAAGAATTATACTAGTGTCTCACCTAGGCTTCTTTTTTATATAATCACTATCACTGTTGTTATTAATAGTAGTAGTAAGGAGTTAAACAGATTTCACTCAACTATCACATGTGACAACCTCCTGTAGCTTTACTGACTCGTCATCATCTTATAAAATATCTGTTTACAAACTTCCATTAACATCAGCTTGGCTCCGTTTAAATGAAACACAAACATATCCAGTCCCTCTCTTCTTAACCAGCAGAAAACTATAAATAAATAAGGTCTAACCCTGACTAAAACTAGTCTACATTAGACTTAGCAAGTTTGCTTGTAATAACGCTAACAACGCCTATACCTTCAGCAGTTTTTAATAAGCTAATGAGTTATTGTTTTTGGTATTCCGTGTGTTTAGGACTCCCCTGCTAACGTCCTTCTACGTCTGGCATTAAGCTTAACAACTCACGTTTGTTTGAGTATCACAGGTGGTGATTTTTATCCTCGGAGTATGAGTTTGCGCTCCAGTCCCGCTGCTTTCTACATGGGGCGTGTGTACGTCCATGGCCCTGCGCCGCTGACGCACACGTACTGGTGTTATGCTGCCTTCACGTGATATGGGACAGATGAAATTTTCCACTTGTAAATAGGAAATTACGAGTTGTTGTGTTCAAGTGCTGTTGTGGTCGTAGCATAATAAAAAATGGCGGACAGAAACTTTATTGCACATAATAATAAATATTGCACAGGTTTCCAAAATGTGATGACAGTTATAGTGATATTGTACAGGTTTAATGGATTATATTTCAGGAGTGTTATAGAGTCTGACAGCAGCAGGAGGAAAGACTTGCAGTATCTCTCCTTCACACAGCGAGGATGGATCAGTCTGTCTCTGAAGCTGCTCCAGAGCAGACAGGGCGTCCTGCACGGGGTGTGACTCATGGCCCAGCATAGATGTCAATTTTGCCAGGACCTTTCTCTCACCCACCTGCCGCACTGTGTCCAGAGGACAGCCCAGGACAGAGCTGGACTTCCTGATGACTTTGTCCAGCTTCTTCCTCTCCCTCTGTGATGCTGCTGCTCCAGCAGACCACACCGTACAGGACGGCTGATGCCACCACAGAGACATAGTGTCCTCAGGAGTTTGTCCTATTCATCATTGAATTCTGTAGAAGCTCTCTTCATCTGAACCTCTCCACTGCGCTTGTTGAGGGTTTGGGCACAGCTTCCCTCCTCATGTAAACCTGTATTATAAACATACTTGTTATTAAATCAATAATCATGTTGGTTTGTAAACAGTTAAAACACTTTACTGTTTGTATGCAGTGACTGTAGTTTTCTTAGTGCAGTAGCGCCCCCTACAGTCTACGGACACTTCGGCACCAGTACAGATCATAGAGATACATGAAATAGACACGCCCCACACAGGAAGCAGCGGGACCACGCACTGCGGGGAGAAAGAAAATCACCAACTTACCTGACACACAAAACGTGAGTAGTTCAGTCTTATATTTGAGGAAGAAGGATGTTAGCATCGGGAGTCTTTTGGAAACTCACGGGAAGCTAAAACAACATTAGCTCTATAAAAACTCATGGTTCAGGGCGTAGGCCACTTTATTGAGGATGGAATTTTCCTGCAATGACCTGACAAAAATAGCTTGCTTTAGACCCTTGTTTATTTCTAGTTTTTAGTAAATTAGTTCTTCATATTTAGCTCTAGCATTTACAGTAGAGTGAGTTTAGCCTACAATCCCAGCTGCGCACACCGGGGTGGCCAAAGTACTTAACTTCATTACTTGAGTAAAAGTATAGTTTATCCTGGTCAAATATTAGTCTATTACAAGTTGGGTGGATTGCCCTAATGTGGGACACTGCCTAATGTGGGACACCTAAGCTCTAGTACCTGTAGTTCTCTATAAATTAAGGTCTATTGAATCACGGGTTTTCTGAAGCTGTGACATCTGGTTACCAAAGTCACATGATATAAGAAATGTCCGATCATTGGTTAGAGTGATACAGTCTTCAACCTGGAAGTATCTCAGTTTAAAGAGTAACTCACCCCTGGCCCAGGCCTGACTCCGCCCACTGCCAGAGATTGAAAACTGCTCAAAAAGTGGGCAGAGACCTGGCAGAGACAGAGGAGGAGAACTGAGGGAGGAGCAAGGCCTGGTCCTGTGACTGACAGCTGTCAGAGACCTCATGGACCTCCTCCACAGCAGGGTTGCCAAGTCCCAGAAATGGGGGAAAAAAATGCAGGACGTCTGGACTGATGTTTTATGTTCCTTTTATAATAACACAGTTGAAATATTGTGAGAAAGGCGTCGTGCGCCGCCTGCAGTAACGTGTGCGTCAGATCGCGTCTTTATTTACTGGTATTATTTCAGCTGAGAGCTGTTTTTGATCGTATCTCCGCGAGTAAGAAATCGATTGTCATCAAACAAAAAGTGACTTAAAGCGTGGCAAGTTTAAAAAACATCTGTGGAGTCAAATCTCTCCCCAGTGTCACTAATTTGCAGTGTTGGGTTAGTTACTCAAAAAAGTAACTAGTTACAGATTACTAGTTACTCTTTTGAAAAGTAATATATTACTTTACTTGGTTACTGACTCGTGAAAATAACTTAGTTACTTTCCTTTTGGATTATTTCCTAACAGGAAGCCCAAATGAACCCAATTCAAAATAGAAGAAGCCTATAGCCTCACCATTGCTCTGACCAGCACTGTTATTTTATACAGGCGTTCAAGTTTTTTTTAGCTGCATTCATTTCAGCAGCAGGGCAGCCTGACACAGCAAATACTGCCCTTTAAGTTCTCCTGCCTCTGCTCCTGTGCAGCGTTCACGTCCTGTGGACACAGTTTTATTTCACTACACTGAAGCTAAAACGCACTTGATGTTAGCGCCAAAGCGGTGCAGGTCTCTTCTTTCCTCGCTGTCCCCACTGACAGCAGCAGCTGCATGCGCCCCGACGCGCGCGGACAGGACGAGTGGCCGCTGCGCGCATAAAGAGGAGCAGAGAAGGGAACGGATGAAAATAAAGTAGAAAACGTATCAGCGCTATTCGTTTAATGCATTTTCATTCCGTGTCCTTGCGGTAAACTGCAGGTAAATGAAACTGACTGTAGTGACTGTAACGCAAGTAACTAATTGGGTATTTTGTTAGTAACTGTAATATTACTTACTGGGGGGCTCAAAAGTAACGCGTTACCCCCTTGACAATTGTAATCTCGTTACTTTGTAATGCGTTACTCCCAACACTGCTAATTTGTAGGTACATACTGTCATTGATCAGGCTCATTATGCCTTATTGTGCGCTGACACACGGGACAGTAGAAGCGCAGCCGTGAAAGGGGAGGGGGGCGGAGGAGACTGAACGGTAAATGCGGGGCTGAGTGGCGTGTTTAGGAAAAAGACCCACACCTGGCAACAGCGGGACTGGGACGAGCGCGCGGGGGAGAGAGACAGCGAGGGCGTGGAGATGCACGGGGCGTGGGAGGAGATACTCGGCACAGGTGCGGTAAAGTGGTCAAATACTACGTCACAGTTGCCTATCTGGAACAATTGAGCAGAAATCCCACTGTTTGACCCTAGGAGGGCAGCACTCTGACGGTTTTCACTACAAAATGTGAATTTAGACCTTTTTTTACAAAACAGTCAAACATAAGACTATAAATAGTGAGATGTATCACTAAAGCCCTGTTTGTACAGCTGATCAGCTCAAAAAAAATGGTGTAGGGGTGAGTTACTCTTTAAGTTCGTCCAAAGGTCAATGACAGAGTTTTACAATCCTAGCCTGATCATTTTGTTCAGGGTGCATTTGTGAAATGTTTGTTTAAAAAAAAAAAAAAAAAAAAAAAAAAAAAAAACCAACAACAGGATGTAAATATAAATAAATAAATAAATAAATAAATATATTTGCTACTAAAATCAAATTTTATGGAGGAGTTGCCTAATGTGGGACAGTTGAGATTTCCATAGTTTAGTATTATTTACAGGGTTTATGTCCTCTTTGTCTTACTTTAGAATTCATAAGAGTTAAAGGTTCATTTGTAGTCAACTGTGGGTGGCTGTATCTCTGAAAATAGTGTGAGGGGTTGTCTTTTTGGGTAGTGTAGCCTATGTATTTGTGCACAATGAGAGCAACCCCTTGTCATACAGGGGTTGCCATAGCAATTTATTCGCATGGGTAATTTGCCAAATTTTTAGGCCGGATTCCCTTCCTGATGCAACCAGCCACACAAGACACATAAGTCACATACAGATACAGATTAAATAAATGAAATATATTTCAGACCACAATGACAAAGGACAAGAGCCAGGCAGAGAGGGATCTACAGGCTGAAAGCTGAATCAGTCATCGTGAATGATGATTCCAATCATACTTAAATTATTATAATGTTACATTTTATTCTAGTCCTATAAAAAAAAGTATAAAAAATGACATTGAAAATGGTGACTTGCTTTCCTACAGGCCTAAGAATGTATACATTTTAACTGTCCCACATTAGGATCATGATTGTCCCACTTTAGGACAACATTGATGGTATGCAACAATTCTGCCTTCAGAATGTATATTGTCTTAGTATTTCAAAAATGTGTGTGATGTCTGCATTTTCTCTTTTGATTTGAGTAGAAAACATCCTGAGGATTTTAAAATAGTATTGCTTGTGTATTTAATGTATTGGCTTCATATCACAATTTACTCCCAAAGTCCGAAATGCAAAAATGTCCCACATTAGGGCAATCTGCCCTACAAGTCGCTCAGTCAGATTATTACATGAGTTAAAGTACTGGAGTATGTGCTTTCAAGAATACTTAAAGTATTCAAAGTATTTTAAAAAAATCAATTTCTTTCAAATGAGTGCAGTCAGGAGTAATTGGGTGAAATTTCTGCTACATTGAACTCACAGATGCAGCTCTAATAATATGAATAACATATAAACATAACATTAAAACATATTTTTATCATACCTTCAGTAGACGTTAAACTAGTTTAGATCTAATCTTATAATGACTCACCCTTACAATGTAATCAGATATTTGTACAGAATCAGTAAATGGGAAACAGAGGAAACTTTATTTAATGTAAATCCATGAATTGAACAAATAGGGACAAACAGGTGTTTACTAGGACTAGTCTAGACTGAGATAAAATCATGTTAAAATCAGCACTCTTCAAACTAAAACTGAAGGTAGCAATAGTAAACCAGGTCTGAAGTTTAAGACAAGTCTTAAAGTATCAATGACAATTAGTAAATGATTATCTGTACAATGTGTGACAAACCACACACAAATGAAAAACTACATGAACACAGTTGTCAGTTGTCTTTTTATAACAATTTCTCTGCAGAAGTTACTTTTGCCTTTAAAGAAATGTATATTTATCTTACAAATGTAGTGGCGTAAAAGTAATAAGTTTCCACTAGAAATACTACTCAAGTAAAGTACAGATTCTCAAAACCTGTTCTTAAGTACAGGACTTAAGTATATTTACTTAGTTACCGTCCACCTCTGGCACAGACACATCCCATCTAACACAAAACGTTCAAATAACATTAGCCTGTGGTTTTTGATTTTGATACTAACCACAGAGAATGTCTTGTGCAACCAAAATCTAATGTTCTATTTCCGTAAAAAAAAATGTCATAAAAAAATGTGAGATAACCTAACAATTTACCTTCAGGCTATGTTCTCTCAACTTGTTAGCTGAGATCTCTCCTTGGTAAAATATATGCGTACCTCAATAGGCTCAATAAGCTCTGTGATTAATATTGCTTTGCCCAGCTGATCTGGTAAAAAGAATTAATTGGTGTTATTTACTAATTTATTTACTGAGCCAAATATTGTGAGCGACAATGTTTTATTAGCTAATAATATTTGTTTTTCATTTTGAATTCAGATGTCTTTGTGTTTTTGTTTTATAAGCAGATGTGATTTTGATTTTCAGCCTCCACTGATTTAACAGTTGAGAGCATCCCTTGCTTCATTGCAAAAGCATACGAACAGACCCAAATATAAGTAAACATAGTAGTATTATAGCCAGACTCAGCTCAGACTGATCAGCTATAAAATCCTTAACAACCTCAACAATAGGCTAATAATAAAGATACATTAATATAATTATTACAATATTTTATCTAGTAACTAAACATTCTCAAACATTTTTTTTGTTTGTTCAGTAAAATGTGATCTGATACTTCCTTTGCAGCAGAGACAATGTGGTCTGCCACATCTAAAGCTAACACCAGTTTTACCCTGGACCTGTTCAAATCACTGAGAGACAAAGACAAAACCTCCAATGTCTTCTTCTCTCCTTTGAGCGTCTCCTCAGCGCTCTCTATGGTGCAGCTGGGGGCCAGGGGCGACACAGCCACACAGATGGCAGAGGTAACAAGACCCAGTGTTTAATATGAATGATGTTACTATTTACATACCTGCAACACTGCTCACACTGACGACTTTGTCATATCAGTTTTATTCACAACAGACTACAATAGAAACTCTATTTTTCCATGGATCTACGATTGGCTCAGGACAGATTTATTATTTCTGTATCCCTCCTCTGTTTCTCCACAGTGTCTGAAAACGAAGGATATCATGGATGAGGTCCACTCCAGCTTTGCCTCACTGCTGCAGGAGTTGAACAAACCAGACGCTCCCTATGCCCTCAGTGTTGCCAACAGACTTTACGGAGAGCAGTCTTACCAGTTTATTAAGGTATATATTATTTTAGCAGTAAGAATGGGAATTTGATAGTGGTCACAGAAGTAACCAACAGATGGACTTTTTGCAGTCCTAAGCAGTTTTGATCTTAAGCAGTGCTCGAATCCTGCTGAAATCACTTGTCTTAAAGCAAACAAAAGATCAATACTGAGTCGAGCAGAAGGTTCGAGCATAACATCACTACCACAGTTGTATTTTGTTTTAATGTTCACATTGTGCCAACTTTTCTGACTTTGTTTCTTCTTTCAGGAGTTTGTTGGAGGGACTAGAAAGCACTACAAAGCAGAGCTGGAGACTGTGGACTTTGTTAACAAAGCAGAGGAGGCACGAGTCCACATTAACACTTGGGTCGATAAGCAGACTGCAGGTTCAGTATTTAGAGTTTTACATCTCTATGAATGATGTGAAAGAGGTCACTCCTATATTTGGGATTAAATAATCAAGATTTTTTTTTTCAGGTAAAATTAAAGATGTGCTGGCCGAAGGTGTAGTGAACAGTTTGACGAGGCTGGTACTGGTCAATGCCATCTACTTAAAAGCCAGTTGGTCCAAGTGGTTTTGGGATAGCAACACACGTGATGCTAAGTTTAGACTCAACAAGGTAATTATTGGAGTCTGCTTCTAAAGAAAAAGACCCTTACTGCAGCCTGCTATCCAACAATATTCAAATTAATCAGTTTTAAAGAAAACCAAATCAATCAACAATTGGACTATTCATGAATCAAGAAAACCTAAACACACAGCTTATAGACTAGTGTCATACAAAGTAGTTCACTGAGATGATGTTGGTAGACTTCAGGTAAAGCAGACTAAGGAGTTGGTGTGATGACCTAAAACCACCTGTTAAAGAGGAACCATGCAACTTTGCTAATTTCTTTGCTGTTTTGGTTGAATATTTCTCTACAGAGCTTCCCCTACATTTTTGAGCAAAGCACTATGGTAAATACTCATGAGTCTGGTCCTGTGTGACAGCTTGTTCAGCTCGACTCTCCTCATACGTGTACATATATTTCCTTTGCCTTTTGGCTGCTCTGCCATAACAAACATGTATGAAAAAAAGTTGTCACTGGCTTATTGTTATGACCAAGCGAGAAGTGTCACAGTCGCATGTCCTGAGACGACCCAAAGTAACCAGCGTGCAGCCGCCGTAGAAGTAGGGGCTAACTCAGCGAAGGCGTTTGGGCACACACTCTGGTTGACCTGAAGACATGCCCAATTAAAACAGATTTATGGGAACAACGAGGGCACATATGCAGACAACGGGGTGGGTCCAAAACAATATGACCAATAGCCTGAGTGTTTCCGGAGTGCAACAAGTGCGCTGCAGATTATTGATGCGACACGGCGAAACATACATCATGAAAGAAATTAATTTTTGAAACTTTGTTTGGGTTGGTCTGTCCACAGATGTCAGGTGGCTGTGAATAAAAGTGGGTTGTCCAGTGTGATGGGGTATAAAAAACTGTGGGTTGAACTTTTTCTGGCGCATTGTTTGGTGCTTTCTGTGAAGAACCCTCAGGTCTGTATTGTCATGGCTGGGACATTAAAGACTCTATTGTCCTGAATTTCTACGGACTCCGGGCTCTTCATTTCTACAGAAAGCAAGACGCTCCATTTAGGAGGACTTTAGAAGACTAGAAATGGAGTCCAAGTTAAGATTTTCTGGTGTCGGGTATGGGGGGATGTTTATTAGCAAAATTAACTGATGGTTGGTCGTTTTTTCACACAACATATTCAAGAAAATGTTGTAATTGCCATGTATGTTTCTGTTGTCAGAATGACTCTAAGACAGTGAAGATGATGCACCAAAATTCAAAATTTCAACTAAGAAAAATCCAAGAGGTCAGCTGCCAGGTAGGTGAACAAGAATATCTAATACTATGTGGTCATTGTGCTGAATGAAATAAAAAAACAACACCAACAACATAATAATAATAATGAATATGACAATTTATGCTGTCCTTCATCCTGTCTCGTCATAGGTCATAGAGTTATTCTGCGGGGAGTGGGATCTCAGCATGCTCATCTTTTTGCCTGATGACATTGAGGACAGTACTACAGGTCTGGAGAAGGTAGGACAGAGTAGCTCCTCACATAAAACACACTTTTTCCTCGCAAACTAACACTGTGTGTGTTGCAGCTGGAGCAGCAGCTGACCTATGATAACTTTGTGGAGTGGACTCGTCGGGATAAGATGAGAGAATACCTGGTTGATTTGGGTCTTCCTCGATTTAGGATTGAGGAGAATTATGAGCTGAATGACGTCCTGAAGAACATGGGCATGGAGGACGCCTTTGATGAGTCAAAATGTGACTTCTCTGGTAAGAAAAGACCTTTTGTCAAACCTTCTCTTTGGCTTTGCCTTGATCATTGTTGTTAGGTCCGACCAACATGACTGTTGACTGATTTAAAAACAATAAAACATAGTCTGTGATAAGCCTTTAACAACTTGTATGTTTTTTGTTATAAATTTTTGTTTCTTTAAAAACTTTATGTGTGTTTTTAATAATTGAAATATTTTTTATCTGTCCCCTCAGGCATGTCTCCAGCCAAAGACCTGGTGTTGTCAAAGGTTGTCCACAAAACCTTTCTCAGTGTAGATGAAAAGGGAATTGAGGCTGCTGCTGCCACTGGTGCAATGATGGAGTTATTGTGCCTCCCTCCTCCAGCGACGTTTATTGCTGATCACCCCTTCCTCTTCTTCATTCGACACAATGAAACTAACACTGTGCTCTTTGCTGGAAGATGCTGCTCTCCTGAGTGAGCAATAAGTTAAATCAGTCAAGCAAAGGGGGAAAAAAACCTTTTCCATCTGTCTATCTATAACCAAACCAGTACCAAAACACATCTCCAGAAGCATGAGTCTGTTGTCTAATCTTATCAAACATGTTCACAAGTCTCGTTTATTCATCAGTGATTGGTGATCAATAAACTAGAATAACCTCATGTCACAGTCAGTTTTTATTTTAATTGTCAAACCTTTGACATTGCAGACCAAACATCAATGAATGTACTGTTTTAGTCTATAGAGTGGTTTTCTTAATAACGACTTGTGCTTTTTTATTAAAAATAAAAGGGTCTTCAGTGCAAGTATTGTTTGTCCTGTTCATCATTGAATTCTCCACTGTGCTTGTTGAGGGTTTTGGCACAGCTCCTCATGTAAACCTGTATTATAAACATACTTGTTATTACATCAATAATCATGTTGGTTTATTAACAGTTCAAACACTTCACTGTTTGGGTGCATTCATTGACTGTATGTGATTTTTCCAAGTGCAACAGCGTCCCCTGCTGTTCACGGACACTTAGGCGCAAGTACAGATCATAGAGATACAAGAAATAGACACGCCCCACACAGGAAGCAGCGGGACCACGCACTGCGTGGAGAAAGAAAATCACCAACTTACCTGACACACAAACTGTGAGTAGTTCACTCTTATATTTGAGGAAGAAGGACGCGGAGTCTTAAAACATTAGCTTTAAAAAAATAAAACAGACTCAAGGCGTAGGCGTTTGCCATTTTACGGAGGATGGAGTTTCCCTGAAATGACCAGGCAAAAATAGCCTGCTTTAGACCCTTGTTTATTTCTAGTTTTGTGCTGGTTTAGTAAATTAGTTCTTTATTATTTAGCTCTAGCATTTACAGTAGAGTGAGTTTAGCCTACAGTCCCAGCTGCGCAGACCTGGGGTGACAAAGTATTTAACTTCATTACTTGAGTAAAGGTATAATTTATCCTGGTTAAATATTATTCCAATACAAGTACAATTCATTCAGTCAGATTATTACTTGAGTTAAAGTACTAGAGTATGTGCTTTCAAAAAAAGTATTCAAGGTACTTAAAAAAATCTGTTTCTTTTGCAATGCATTTCAAATGAGTGCAGTCAGGAGTAACTAGGTGAAATTTCAACTCACTGCTGCAGCTCCAAAAATATGAATAAAATACATTTTCATCAGACCTTGATGAGACAACAAACTCATTAAAGCCTAATGTATAATGACTCACCCTTACAATCAGAATAACTAATACACGTTTGTACAGAATCAGTAAACAGGAAACAGAGGAAATGTAGTTTACTGTAAATCCATGAATTGAACAAACAGGAGCTAAAAGTATAGAACGGATGTAAACTAGGGCTAGTCTAGACAGAAAAAAACATCGCTAATTAAGATACTACTACTCTTATTGATACTGCTTATCAATCTGGTCTTTTAACAGTGCTCTTATCAATACTTTTTTGTGCAAAAATCTAATTAAGAACATTAATTACTTTATTAAACCTTTTTATACAATTTTCTCTCACAATATGGGCAACTTTATAATTGTATTTTATTTCTAAAATATTATTAATATAAATGTAAACAAAAATATGAAATGAGTATAATTTAAGAAAAAGCTGCAACCTATCTTGTGTGTAGTCAAAGCTGTGTTTCAGGGAAATGTAGAGTGGACTCAGATAAACACTGGGTTTAGTTGGTTCTTATAGGCTATAGTTGTTCCTCCTGTGGACTGCTAGTATAACATTAACCTACTGTAACACTAGCAAGGTGTTCCAGAACTGCAGGTGAGCTTCAATAACAAAGCCAGTCAGTCAGTGTGGATCTTACAGCCATAAGGCAAGTTTTATTTTACAGAATAAACAAAAACATTAAAATGATTTATATTGAATCTGCAGTGGTGAGGCTTCAACCTACAGCTGGGGTGATGGAGGCAGACTATTAGTGAAAAAGAAACACAAGGTTAAAACTCAACATAACCATTTCCACAACAGAAAACACCCAAATACAAGTGCCACCACAACCAATAACTACAAATAAGGTCACCAGCTAAGTGAACTCCCACCACCACCAGCTATATTCAAATGAGGCCTACACCAACTGCAGGGCTTATACAACTGTCAAATTTCTATGTATGTATGGATTTAGACATGTAATCTTTACATAAAACAAACGGTAACCAGCACTAAGCCTTCAAAACATGACAGTCTGGACTGTTAGAACCCAGAAATGACCATGTGCACAGGCCTGCTCACAGGAAGAGGAAATGGAGCTGTGCACCTCTGACCTTTAAAGGCTCCGTCATGTGATATAATCACATGACCAAATCTAACCCTGCCACAATCACCCCTAGGATTTGAATTGAAGTCCCGTCGATATATTCCTCAGAGCCATGGTCTATGGAATGTCACTTGGGGGGCACTTACACGGGCAGTAGAAGATTGCTGTTGTATGAGGGGCCCTGGAAGTCGATGGGGATTACGATGTTGTCCCACTGTAGTTCTTTGGGATCGCCGTAGTATTCCTATTGATGGATTGGTGGCCACAGATGCAGGGGACACTGAAGCAGGTGCAACATGTCCAGGCCTCCTGTGGTGAGGGACTTGCTCCACTAACACAAAAGGAATATCAGAGACATCATCATCATTCCATTCAATTAACTGCGTCTCGGGCAACCCTGGATCTAAGGTCAGGTCAGTTTTACTCTGGCTGCCTTGGACAGGACGTATTTCTGTTCTGTGAATTTGTCTTGGTTTTCCTTTTCCATCTGCCATAATGACCGTGTAAATGGGTCCCCCATCTTGTGGGCAATGAAGCACTTTGTACAGTACTGGCGACCAGTAGTCCTGTATTTTGTGGCGGCCTTTATAGCTATGATTCCGACAGTATACCAACTGTCCAGGCTGTAAAGAGTCCTGCTTTACCTTAGAATCATGATGTTTTGCGCATCTATCAGCAGCCAATTGCAGTTTGTTTATTGTGTCCTGGTAGATGTAATTCATGGCTTCACAATGACTGGTGATCCAATCCTCAGTGAGTCCATCCAAAGTCTCCATAGTCCCCAAAGAACAGTCAATAGGCAGCCTGGGTTCCTGTCCAAACATGAGCAAATATGGAGAATATCCAGTAGAGTGATGCTTTGTTGTATTATAAGCAAACACTACTTGAGTCAAATGTTTGGGCCACTGCTTTTTATGATTTTGTGGTAAAGTGCGAAGCAGGTCATGCAAAGTCCTGTTAAAGCGTTCGCACTGGCTATTACCTTGAGGTCTATAGGGGGTTGTTCTGGTTTTGGTGGTGTTATACATACTGCAAAGCTGCTGTATTACTTTTGCCTCAAAACAGCGTCCTTGGTCTGAGTGCAACTGCCGCGGAACACCAAATATGTGAAACCAGTGGCTGACTAGGGCATGGGCCACTGTGTTAGCAGTTTGATCTCTTGTTGAAATGGCTTGTGTATATTTTGAAAATACATCTGTCATTATAAGAACATTTTCCGTGCCATCTAATGAAGCATCTAAGACAGTAAAGTCTATAGCTAAAATGTCATTAGGCTTATTAGCCATTAAATGACCCATAAAGCTTCGTGTTTGTAAATTTCCATGTTTTGACACTGTACAGCGTTCACACTCTCTGGAATAGGCCTGAACAGTGTGATCCATGCCTGGCCAGTAGCACCTTTTTCTGATGAGGTCTAGAGTTCGGTCTTCTCCCTGGTGCCCATGTTGGTCATGCAAAGACTGGAGTACTTCACGTCGCAGTTGTTGTGGTAACAACTGGTACTGCAATGGTCCTCCTTCTGGTGGCACTACTAGCCTGTACAAAATGCCATGGTTTTCAACAATTCTGTCCCATTGCCTCACCAATTTCAAGGCCATTGGAGAAGTAGTTGTCCTTTCATCTCTGTTTGGTCGTTGTCCTCGATCCCAGAATGTGCGGAATTCCTTTATCACTGAATCCTCCGCCTCAGTCCAAAGATGTTTGACAGTTGTTTTCTTACTGTTCTTGCGCTTTGAAGAAAGTTCTGCTGCCAGGCTATTCAGAGGTGCTGCGATTTGAGAGAATCCAGGAACAAATCATCTATAGTAACTGGAAAAGCCAAGAAAGGACTTCAATTCTTGGACATTTTCTGGACACTTCCACTTCACCACAGCTGAGATTTTTTTCAGGATCTGTTGCCACCCCTTCTGCTGAAACCACGTGGCCCAGGTACTTCACTTGGTGTTGGAAAAAACAGCACTTTCCCAACTTGATCTTTAGGTTTTCTTTCTGCAAACGACTCAGAACCATCTCCAGCCTCTGTAGATGCTTTTGGACCAGTGGCTGGGACCATAACAGTTGTGCCTGCAGGAATCAGAAGTGGCCCAGGGGCTTGTACCCGTAGTTGCCCAGCAATACCATCATCACTTCCAGTTTCCATCAGATGACACAGTTGTAGGGCTTCTCTCCACCCTGGTGCAGCTTGCATGACTTCCGGAATAGAGAACATTCCCTGGCCATATTCCCCATAGAGGTTATTGTAAAGTTGCAAAATGACATTCATTCCTAGAAGTCCTGGAATGTACTCCTTTTGCTTTGAAAATACAGTGGACCCTGAGGGATCTTTAACAATCAACACTCCACATGCTGGCAAAGTCCTTCCCAATACTGTGACATCTACCTCTACATATCCAAGGTAAGGGATAGACAATCCATTTGCTGCAGTTAAATTAAGCCATTTACAGTTGTTTATTTTATGGTTATTGGGATCAAAATGAGCAGAAAAGAAACTGTGCGTGATTGTAGTTACATTTGATCCCGTGTCCAAAAGTGATGGCACATCAACACCATTTATGGCCAAATTTACAACAGTACATGTGCCTACCAGTTGCTTTAATAATTTTGGAGGCACTGGCATTGAGCCAAGTTCAGCTCCTTCTGGTGTCTGGCTCAAAACAACAGAGGGTTCGAGTTTTCTGTCTCCTCAGCTTGTATCGTTTGGACTGTAGGTTTTTGTTGTTGGATTTCACTGGGCAGTGGCTGTCTACAGTAGCGGGCAATGTGGCCCATTTTATTACAGCGAAGACATTTTTTGTCTTTTGCCCATTTTGACTGAGTTTGTTTAAAATTAATCTGTAATGACTGAAGTTGATCAGTCAATGTTGTAATTTGAGTCTGTTGCTGTTTTAAAAGCTCTGTAATTGCTAGAGGTTCTGGGGATGATGTAGTTTTGTACGCTGGCTCGGCAGTTCTCACATCACTTCTGGCCAAATTACAACCATAGGAAAAATGACAGTGATTATCTCCATCTAAACCTTCTGCCCACATTACAGCTTCTTCCCGAATGTCAATTAATGATATTCTTGGATCTCTCCTTACCACATCTTTAAGGTGGCGTCGCAGCATTCCATCCCTCACATTCTCCACAAACTGATCCCTTAGCATGGTTTGTGGGTTGGGTACTGCGTCAGGAGCACTGTCAAGAACAAGGTCCATTAAAGTCATCAGAGCATGAGAAAATTGTCTTAATGGCTCACCATCTTGCTGTTTTCTGTCATAAAACTGCTTTAACAGTACCACCATAGGTTTTTTGCCACTATACAGTGTTTTTAAAATATTGACAATTGTATCAGGGTCTTCTCTCTCACAGCTTGGACGAAGCTTGATTTCATTACGTGGTTCCCCTCCCAAATGATCTAACATGAAGATGGCCTTTTCTCTGTCTGAGAGACATCTGCCCTCTAGATACGCTTCCACTTCTTCAATCCAATCTTCAAGACGAACACTGTCAGGAGAGTCTTTGTGACCATAAAATCTGGGGCACCTCCTTTCACGAGGAATATACACTGTTCTGTCCACCCTAGGGGTTGCAGTAGAGGGGTTAGCCATAGACCTTTTAAGCTGTTCATTTTCAGCCTGCAAAGCTCTCAATTGGTTGTGTATTAATTGCAACTGATCCTCCACATCAGTCATTTTAACAAAATACAAACAACCACACTAGTAAAATTGTCTTTTTAAAACAGAGCTGTAGATTTGAACTTCTTCCTGAGCTTAACCGTGGATCGGGAGCTATAGGTGGTCTCTCCAATCTTCTGTGCTGATTGCCGTTTCCTCAAGAAACACTACTATTCCAGATACTCAGATTCTCAAAACCTGTAAGTACAGAACTCAAGTAAATGTACTGTTACTGTCCACCTCTGGCGCAGACACTTTTCTCCTTGGTAAAATATATGCGTACCTCAAAAAGTTGCATAGGCTCTGTGATTAATATTGCTTTGCCCAGCTGATCTGGCAAAGAGAATAAATTAGTTTTAATTAATTATTTAATTAATTAATTAATTAATTAATTAAATTAATATTTAATTAATATACTGTGCGAAATACTGTGAGCAACACAGTATAAGTTATAAAAGTTTTAGAAATAATATTTGCATTTCATTTTGTATCGGTTTGTCTTTGTGTTTTTGTTTTGTAAGCAGACGTTATGATTTTCGGCCTCCACTGATTTAACAGTAAAGATGGGAGCTTCAGTGCAGAAGCAGATGAACAGACCCAAATGTATGTAAACATACTGTATTATAGCCAAATATTATCAGACTCAGCTAGTGTTATTACGATACTAAAATTTCAACTCGATTTCGATACTAAAAAAATCCCTCGATACTCGATACCGATTTCGATACCACAGTGACAAAAATGACCACTTTTCATTGAATGTTTGAGGTAATACATGGGCTCTAACTGCCCCTTTTTACCATCACCATATTATTCAAACTATATTTTGTATAGAATAATATTATTAGGCTATTACTATATATGTAGCATACTTGGTAAATTTTTCAAACTTATATATGCAAACAGTGGTTTATCCTCCAACACTGTGATACCTCTGTAGTCCACAGCTATGTAGCTACATGATGATAATACAAATAATACAGTTATTGGTTTGTATATGTGATCCAAAATTACTTCAGATTATGATAAATGATTCCTCAAAGGTAAAGTTTAATTAGGGAATGGGGAAATATTTCCTATAAATGGTAGTAGGTTATTAGGCTGCAGTAGCCATGGTTCATATTTATATCGTGGCTGCAGTCATTGACAGTGATGAGTCAGACAGAGACAGGTCCACAGTTGTCCTTTAAATATGGCCGCTTTGCTAACACTAACAGCTCTATCCTTGCTCCACTGGTAACGAGGCATTTGTAGTTACATTTAAGCTGTTTTATATCTGTTTGGGATGATGCCGCTGCGCAGTGACTCCCAGATCGGAGCGCGCTCGGTCCGCTTGAGAAGTCCCACTGAAACTCCCACGGAAAGCCCGCTCCGCTCGTGCAGCGGCACTCCAGGTCTTTGCGCAGCGGTGATAGCGGCGAGCGAGTGAACACGTTTTAGTAAATTGTATTTAAAGAGCTGTTTTGATGGAGGAAAGTATCATGCTGCGCTGACTGAGCCTGTCCTCCTCCTGTACTCATTCACCGGAGGGGAGGGGTTGCGCCTTGTGTGTCTGCAGCGCAGGTAAAGACGTCACATTATCGATACTTTTCCAAATGAATATCTCATTTAGATACTCGTTTTCGAATCGATTAATATCTTGGTATCGATTTTTTTTGACAACCCTAGACTCAGCTCAGACAGGGGTGAAAGTTGATGGTACTATAACAAATTATGCCTACATATATATTTTTAATAGCAGAAAAAGCAGATATACGAGATTAAGAATGAATCTTGACTATAAATGAAAAATATAGACAGGCTTATACGGGTTTAACAGGGTTTGAAAACAAATCAAACGCACCCTATAAAGGCCAACACACACCTGACGCACGTCAAATAATACACCCGTATTGTTTTCTATGAGGCACACGGGGGTGGCTGAAAACACATGGTCCCCCATACTTCTGCAGTAACAAAGATGGTTCTCTGCTCCGTGTGACACAGACGCACAGCTGTAAACACTGAGGGACAGTAGCTGCTGCTCGTGGGGACACAGGCAGCAGCTCCCGACTCCTGCTGCAGTCAGAGCACAGGGAAACTCCTTTCTGTCGCTAACTCGCTAATAACCTGCTATAGACAGGGGCGGCTCCAGACAAATATCATTGAGGGGGCAATGGGGGGTCCACATTAAATGGGGGCAATGAAATTCTGACGCAACAATATACACCAAAAACAATAGGCTAAAATCAAGAAGCAAAATGTTTTGTAAATTACCATTAGTATTGAGCAACAGTTCTGTCTAGACCAGTGGTGCCCAACCTTTTTTGGCTTGCGATCTACTTTTAAAGTCATCAAGGCCAGGAGATCTACCTTTATTTTATTTTTTTACCGCTTATTTCTATTAAACATGGTGGGCAATTATCAGGGTTATTATTATTGCAGTGGTTAAACATGAAAATAAAAATAGAAATAACCACTTTAATAAAGTCACATTTTATTAAACTAAAATGATAAACATAGCATTTTTGTCAGTGATATTTACAACGTTCCATCATTTCCTAAAACAACAGATTATTATGGATTATAATAGGCCTACTATATTTATAATTAGGCCTGAATTAAACTGCAGTATCAATGCAGCTTATCATCAAAGCTCAGCATTATTTTAGTAACATTGATGAGTGACATGAGCTCCATGGTAACGCTCAGGGGAGGAGCTTGTGAGACTTCGACAAAGTCAGCTTTCCTCACGCACAGCAACAACAAACTACTGAAGGACAAAAACAAAGCAAACAGGTGAGATACATCAGGCTCTCACACCTTCCTCACCTGTCTCCTCCTGTGTGTGTGTGTGTGTGTGTGTCTGCCCCATGGCAGTGTTCGGAGCGGCCGCGGAGCGCGAGCCGCCCGCAGCCTCCACAACAGAACTGAAGTGAAAGCGACCAAAACTCTGATTGTTATTAAGTTGCTTGTATTCTGTTTAGTTCGTAGCTCACGGTTTCCTCGCGCTTCTGCGGTGTCTCGTGTTTTAGAAAGAATCTCAGACTAAGCGATCATAAGCCACTAAAAACCACACAGACACATATATGATGAGATAAAGCACTGCTTGGTTCACATGCTTTAGCATCAGAGATTTTTTTTTCCCTCATAAAAGCGTCCGCGGTCCGCGGCTGCTTTCTAATGTGTGTAAAAGCTGCAAAGACCAGCCACAGCTGATCTCTTTCTACCCAGTACTGCGTACCCCCTCTAAATCTTATGCCGGTACGTAGTACCGGGCTGTACCGGCTTACTTTCACCCCTGAGCTCTGACCTAACAACCACAATTAAAATCCTTAACAACCACAACAACAATATATTAATAGCCTAATAATTAAGATGAGACAATAATAAAATTGTTATTAAAATACTTTCTAGTAACTAAACATTTCTCTAAAGGAAGAAGAATTTGTCGTTTTGCAACATTTTTAATATAACTAAATTATTATTTCTATCCATATTTTCCTTCTCTTTTGTTTGTTTAAAAAAATGTGATCTGATACTTCCTTTGCAGCAGAGACAATGTGGTCTGCCACGTCTAAAGCTAACAACAGTTTTACTCTGGACCTGTTCAAATCACTGAGAGACAAAGACAAAACCTCCAATGTCTTCTTCTCTCCTTTGAGCATCTCCTCAGCGCTCTCTATGGTGCAGCTGGGGGCCAGGGGCGACACAGCCACACAGATGGCAGAGGTAACAAGACCCAGTGTTTATTATGAATGATGTTACTATTTACATACCTGCAACACTGCTCACATTGATGACTTTGTCATGTCAATAAAATTGATATGACAAAGTCATCAATGTGAGCAAACAGACTACAATAGAAACTAATTTTTTTTTACTAATGGATCTACGGTTGGCTAAAGAAAGATTTATTATTTCTGTATCCCTCCTCTGTTTCTCCACAGTGTCTGAAAACGAAGGATATCATGGATGAGGTCCACTCCAGATTTGCCTCACTGCTGCAGGAGTTGAACAAACCTCATGCTCTCTATGCCCTCAGTGTTGCCAACAGACTGTAGGGAGAACAGTCTTACCAGTTTATTAAGGTGTGTATATATATATATATATATCACCAGGGCCTGACATGATCCACACCTACTGGCTGAAAAAGCTAACTTCACTCCATGAGCGCCTGGCAGCACAAATGAACCAGCTGCTAAAGGATGGGACCCACCCTGAATGGCTCTCCCTGAAGGGAACAGCCCCATCCAACTATCGGCCAATAACCTGTCTCCCCACCACATGGAAGCTCATGTCAGGCATCATAGCGACTAAGATAAGTGGGCACATGGATCAATACATGAGCACAGCACAGAAGGGCATTGGTAAAAACACCAGAGGAGCTAAACACCAGCTGCTCGTAGATAGAACAGTCGCTCAGGATTGCAAAGCCAGACACACTAATCTGTGCACCGCCTGGATTGATTACAAGAAAGCCTATGACTCAATGCCACACACATTGATCATGGAATGCTTGGAGATGTATAACATCAACAGGACTCTAAGAGCCTTCATTGCAAACTCGATGAGGCAGTGGAAGACCACCCTTGAGGCCAACTGCAAGCCAATTGCACAAGTGTCCATCAAATGTGGGATATACCAAGGAGATGCTCTGTCCCCGCTGCTGTTCTGCATAGGTCTGAACCCCCTCAGCCAGATAATCACCAAGACTGGCTATGGGTACCGACTCAGGAACGGGGCCACCATCAGTCACCTCCTCTGCATGGATGATATCAAGCTGTACGCCAAGAGCGAGAGAGACATTGACTCACTGATCCACACAACCAGGATCTACAGCAATGACATCGGAATGTCATTCGGACTTGAGAAGTGTGGGCGGATGGTGACAAAGAGAGGGAAGGTAGTCCATACAGTAGGGGTCCCACTCCCAGACGGCAGAATAGCAGACATTGAGGACAGCTACAAGTACCTTGGAATCCAACAAGCAAATGGCAACCTGGACCAGGCCACAAGAAAAGCAGCCACAGCCAAATACCTCCAACGAGTAAGGCAAGTCCTAAGGAGTCAGCTCAATGGCAAGAACAAAGTCCGGGCAATCAACAGCTATGCCCTGCCAGTCATCAGATACCCTGCGGGAATAATAAGCTGGCCAAAGGAAGAGATTCAGACCACAGATGTGAAAACACGGAAGCTCCTGACCATGCATGGAGGGTTCCACCCCAAATCCAACACCCTGAGACTGTACACTAAGCGCAAGGAAGGAGGCAGAGGACTAGTGAGTGTCAAAATCACTGTCCAGGATGAAACATCCAAGATCCTTGACTACATCAGGAAGATGGCCTCAACAGATGAAGTTCTCAGTGAATGTCTCAGGCAGTGGAAAACAGAGGACGAGGTGCTGGAGGAACCATCATGGGAGGAAAAGCCCCTACATGGGATGTACCATCGACAGATAACTGAAGTGGCTGACATCGAGAAATCCTACCAATGGCTAGAAAGGGCTGGACTGAAGGACAGCACAGAGGCACTGATCATGGCTGCACAGGAGCAGGCCTTGAGCACCAGAGCAATAGAGGCCCAGATCTACCATACAAGACAAGACCCCAGGTGCAGACTGTGCAAAGAGGCCCCTGAGACAATCCAGCACATAACTGCAGGCTGTAAGATGCTGGCAGGGAAAGCACACATGGAGCGTCATAACCAAGTGGCTGCTATAGTGTACAGGAACATCTGTGCAGAGTACAGTCTGGAAGTCCCGAGGTCAAGATGGGAAACACCTCCAAAGGTGATAGAGAACGACCGAGCTAAGATCCTGTGGGACTTCCAGATCCAGACAGACAAAATGGTTGTGGCGAACCAACCGGACATTGTGGTGATGGACAAACAGCAGAGGAAAGCCGTTGTGGTTGACATCACAATACCAAGCGATTGTAACATCAGGAAAAAGGAACACGAGAAACTGGAGAAGTACCAAGGCCTCAAAGAAGAACTTGAGAAGGCCTGGAAAGTGAAGGCAACAGTGGTGCCCGTGGTCATCGGAGCACTCGGGGCAGTAACCCCCAAACTGGAAGAGTGGCTACAGCAGATCCCAGGAAAAACATCAGACATCTCAGTCCAGAAGAGCGCAGTCCTAGGAACAGCAAAGATACTGCGCAGAACCCTCAAGCTCCCAGGCCTCTGGTAGAGGACCCGAGCTTGGATGGATGAAACCGCCCGCGGAGGGCGAGAGGACAATTTCTTTTTTAATATATATATATATATATATATATATATATATATATATATATATATATATATATATATATATATATATATATATATAATTTTAGCAGTATGAATGGGAATTTGTTAGTGGTCACAGAAGTAACCAACAGATGGACTTTTTGCAGTCCTAAGCAGTTTTGATCTTAAGGAGTTTTTGAATCCTGCTGAAATCATTTGTCTTGAAATAAATCAAAGATTGATACTGAGTCAAGCAGAAGGCTCGAGCACAACATCACTACTACAGTTGCAATATGTTTAATGACTTAGTTTCTCTTTTCAGGAGTTTGTTGGAGGGACTAGAAAGCACTACAAAGCAGAGCTGGAGACTGTGGACTTTGTTAACAAAGCAGAGGAGGCACGAGTCCACATTAACACTTGGGTCGAGAAGCAGACTGCAGGTACAGTATTTATCCCTCTTTATCCCTTTATCTAGACCTCACTGCTATATTTGGGATTAACTAACCAAGATTTCTTTTTGTCAGGTAAAATTAAGGATGTGCTGGCTGAAGGTGTAGTGAACAGTTTGACGAGGCTGGTACTGGTCAATGCCATCTACTTAAAAGCCAGTTGGTACAAGTGGTTTTGGGATAGCAACACACGTGATGCTAAGTTTAGACTCAACAAGGTAAGTCTACTTCTAAAGAAAAAATAATAATTTTGCTGCTATCCAATGACTTTCAACTTAATCAGTTTTAAAGAAAACCAAATTAATCAACAATTAGGCTATTTGTGAATCAAGAAAACCTAAACAAACTGTTCATAGACTATTGTCATACAAAGTAGTTCACTGAGAAGTTTGTGAGTAAAAAATATACTTTAGAATGGGGTTTCAAGGTGCAGTTTTAAAATGGGACAAAACTGCAATAGAGCACAGATCACGCAAACTAAGGAGTTGGTGTGATGTGTGACCTCTCACTCGGCTTGACTCACATTTTTTTTTTGTCCTCATATTTGTGCAAAGATTTCCTTTGCCTTTTTGCCACTCTGCCATGAGCTTGGTTCATAAAATCACTAGGATTTTTGTTTCTTCTTCAGCTAAAACAGCTTGAGGTCCTTCAAGTTGGATGCATTGTACAGCAATGTTTGAGTTGTTTTCTTCAAGGATTTTCAATTATTTAGCACCATCTTTCATTCACTTAATTCTCACCAATACCCAGTCCTTAACAATAAAAAGTATCCCCACAGCACGAACTGCCACCTCCATGCTTCACTTTAGAGAGGGGCCACAGTCAGGTACTGGGTTTAAGCTACACATAGCATGTCAGTGTCAGAAAATACTCAGCAGTAGCGACTCTGACTTCTGTAGACACTGCACTTTGGTTACATGTTCAAGAAAATGTTGTAATTGCCATGTATGTCTTTGTTCTCAGAATGACTCTAAGACAGTGAAGATGATGCACCAAAATTCAAAATTTCAACTAAGAAAAATCCAAGAGGCCAGCTGCCAGGTAGGTGAACAAGAATATCTGATACTATGTGGTCATTCTGCTGAATGAAATAAGAAAACAACATAGTAATGAATATGATCATTTATGCTATCTTTTACGTAAAACTGTCTCATCATAGGTCATAGAGTTATTCTGCGGGGAGTGGGAGCTCAGCATGCTCATCTTTTTGCCTGATGACATTGAGGACAGTACTACAGGTCTGGAGAAGGTAGGACAGAGTAGCTTATTAGGATTGTTCATTTTGGGTGTAAGCATCAAAGAGGACGATGATTCAGAAGTATAATCAAGTCAGAAGGTTTATTTTAGTATCACACAGGTAAGGTAACAACAGCAGGCCCCGCTGAAAGGGATAGGGTGAGCAAGCCGTCCAAAAAGGAGTGATCACAGTTTTTATACTATGTATGACAATGTATGACAATGTATGACGATTTCTGCATATCATTAAAATGTATTCTTCAAGAAACTCCTGTGCCTCGAGCAGGCCACAGAGTTCTCATTACTGCAGTGCGTAATCTTCGTTATCTTCAGGAGCGTCCCACGCAACGGCAGGGCCGTGGGAGCCCCCACCTGTAACCTTGAGTTTCCTAACTTTGTAACCAGCTTATTATTGTGCACTTTTGCAAATGCACAATGTACGTAATCGCAGAGTGTAACCTTTTGAGTGAAAGGAGAAAAACATCCTTTAGAATCAAAGCATTCTTAGTACTATTGAAGCGTTTATTAACCTTAGCAGTAGTACATCAAAATATAGTTTAGTGGTAATACGCAAAGCCATATGTAGAGATATTCAACAAGCTCCTTACATAAATAAAATAAAACACACTTTTTCCTCACAAACTAAAACTGTGTTGCAGCTGGAGCAGCAGCTGACCTATGAGAACTTTGTGGAGTGGACTCGTCGGGATAAGATGAGAGAATACCAGGTTAATTTGGGTCTTCCCCGATTTAGGATTGAGGAGAATTATGAGCTGAATGACGTCCTGAAGAACATGGGCGTGGAGGACGCCTTTGATGAGTCAAAGTGTGACTTCTCTGGTAAGAAAAGACCCTTTGTCAAACCTTCTCTTTGGCTTTGTCTTCATCATTGTTGTAGGTCCGACCAACATGACTGCTGACTGATTTAAAAACAATAAAACATAGCCTATGATAAGCCTATAACAACTTGTTATGCGTGTTTTTAATAATTGAAATATTTTTTATCTGTCCTTTCAGGCATGTCTTCTGCCAAAGACCTGGTGTTGTCAAAGGTTGTCCACAAAACGTTTCTCAGTGTTGATGAAAAGGGAATTGAGGCTGCTGCTGCTACTGCTGCAGTGTGTGAGGTTGCCTGTCTCCCTCCTCCAGCAACATTTATTGCTGATCACCCCTTCCTCTTCTTCATTCGACACAATGAAACTAACACTGTGCTCTTTGCTGGAAGATACTGCTCTCCTGAGTGAGAAGTTTGTAATTTTACCAGTGACAAAGAAGCCATTTCATCCTCTGCCTTTTTTTTACACAGGTTTATAACACCTTTATCATATACAGTTGTGTTCAAAATAATAGCAGTCCAGCATGACTAACCAGATGAATCGCTATTTTTGGTAGAATTCATATAATCACATGGCAAATAATTTACTAGTAGGTGTAGTAGAGCCAGAGAAACCAACAGACCCAACATTCATGATATACATGCTTCTGAGTCTGTGTAATTGAATAATTAATTGAAAGGGGCGTGTTCAAAATAATAGCAGTCTGGAGTTCAATCAGTGAGCTCATTCGTTGCTCATGTGAAGAAACAGGTGTCACTCAGGTGGCCCTTATTTAAGGATGAAGCCAGCACATGTTGTTCATTCAGTGCTCTCTGAAAACCTGACAAAGATGGGTTGTTCCGGACATTGTTCAGAAGAACAGCGTGCTTTAATTAAAATGTTGATTGGAGAGGGGAAAAAATATAAAGAAGTGCAGAAATTGATAGGCTGCTCAGCTAAAATGATCTCCAATGCATTAAAATGGAAAGCAAAACCAGAGAGACTGGAAGAAAAAGGAAGACTACCATTCGAATGAATCGAACAATAGCCAGAATGGCAAAGACTGAGCCAATGATCAGCTCCAGGGAGATCAAAGTCAGTCTGAAGTTACCTGTGAGTACTGTGGCAATTAGAAGACGCTTGTGTGAGGCTAACCTATCATCAAGAAGCCCCCGCAAAGTCCCACTGTTAAAAAAAAGACATGTACTGAAGAGGATACAATTTGCCAAAGAACATGTGGACTGGCCTAAAGAGAAATGGAGAAACAATTTGTGGACTGATGAAAGTAAGATTGTTATTTTTGGGTCCAAGGGCCGCAGACAGTTTGTCAGACGACCCCCAAACACTGAATTCAAGCCACAGTTCACTCTGAAGACCATGAAGCACGGTGGTGCAAGCATCATGATATGGGGCTGTTTCTCTTACTATGGGGTCGGCCTATTTATCGCACACCAGGGATCATGGATCAATTTGCTTATATTAAAATACTTGAAGAGGCCTTTTGCTGAAGAGGAAATGCCCTTAAAATGGATGTTTCAACAAGACAACGAGTCCCAAACACACCAGTAAGCGAGCAGCAACTTGGTTCCAGACCAACAAAATAAATGTTATGGAGTGGACAGCCCAATCCCCGGACCTTAATTCAATAGAAAACTTGTGGGGTGACATCAAAAATGCTGTTTCTGATGCAAAACCAAAAAATGCAGGGGAATTGTGGAACGTTGTCAAATCATCTTGTGCTGGAATACCTGTTGACAGGCGCCAGAAGCTGGTCGACTCCATGCAGCACAGATGTGAAGCAGTTCTCAAAAACCGTGGTTATACAACTAAATATTAGTTAAAGCTAAATCTTTACTTTTGTAAAGTTTGTAATGAATAATGGAGATACTGCTATTTTTTTGAACAGCCCATATATTTAAGTAATTTTCTGTAACGTAATTAAAATATTGATACATGTCTTGTCTTGTTTTAATATAAAATATAATGTACAGTGTTCCCAATGAATGGAAATAAAAAATGATTTTGTAAATAAGGATTTTGAGCTTTACTTATATTTTAAAAGACACTGCTATTATTTTGAACACAAATGCATATGGCTTTAATATGTATTATCTTCACCGTTTTTATGCTCCAGAGTTTATCTGAAAGAATCACTTTTTATTGACTGCCTTCAAATGTATTGTAGCTGTACTATATGCACTTTAAATATACTTCATGTAAGACTGCACTGAAATGTATATGGACGCAGTATTGTTGTGGTTTTAATGTAAAATAAAATAGTATGTTAGTCCAAATGCTGGTTGTCGTTTTATTTTCTGATTTTCTCATAGTTTTGACAAGAAGGCATTAGCTGTAATGAAAAACTATAACTATAAACATTCAACTTTATGCATTACGTACATAATTTTATTAAATGTAGAAATCTTTTTAACCACCTCCTTGTTGACATGTACAAGAAAAAAGACAAAAAGACAGCACCTCCAGGGAGGTCATGTTGGAACTGAATTTTCATTGGCATCAATATATTACACAAAGGGACTTCTCCCAAACAGCAGCATCTTTACATACCATTCATATTTTTGGTAGTGGGTAGGGTTGTGGCTACAGTTCTGTATAAGAAGTAAAATCTCAATCTGAATTTTATCTGTCATTTGCATTGTCCAAGATGAACCCAAGCTCGAGGGGGATAGACCAAAATAGAAAGTTAATGCTTCCCCAAAGTCTTTTTTAGGCTGAACATTGTGACTGTATTTTGAGAGATTGAAGCCAGGAATACCCACCCCATCCCAGGTTCAACACAAGGTCAGGCACTGTACCATTATGAAATAGAGCCACTTCCCCTGACAAGGCATCAAAATATTTGCTTCACCCAACATATGTCATGGGTGAGCATGAAATTACTGACAGTGTACACTAAAATAAAAACCTGGTGACTCCAGAGGTTATTTTAGGCTAAAGAGTGCAACCAGAGACGGAAATGAATAACGGGATGATACGGAAACACCAACAGCAATCTAAAACCCCTTTCGGACATGCAGCCTTTACTCAGCCAAGTTCCTGTACTTTACCAGAACAGGGTCATGTGAATTGGCTCTCTAAGAAGGGGCAGAACTTAGGCTCACTATAAAAACTCATGGCTCACGTCTGATTTTATTGGTGGAGCAAAGAAACCTAAACTCTTCTGGTGAGTGCAGTGTATTTTTCAGTTGTTGGCTATGAATGTTATTGAGTCTCTAGGAAGTTTCATCTACTGTGAACAGATATTGGCTGTATAGATGGTGTAGAATAGATGTAACTCATACCTGGCATAGGTTCTGTTTACAAAGGTGAGATGTCTAATGCAGTGTTTTTCAAGCTGTTCACACCAAGTACCACCAAAGAAAATACAGTATTTGTTTTTTAAGTACTGTCATCAATGAACTAAAATGAGAATTACTAAATAAAGACTAAACCAGATCTCTGTGTAACTGTATTTGCAGACACAATGGAGACAGCATCTAAAAGCTCTCTGTCCAGTGCTATCACCAGTTTTACCCTGGACCTGTTCAAATCACTGGGAGACAAAGACAAAACCTCCAATGTCGTCTTCTCTCCTTTGAGCATTTCCGCAGCGCTCTCTATGGTACTACTTGGGGCCAGGGGAAACACAGCCACACAGATGGCGGAGGTAACATGCACAAGACCACAGTTTAGCAGCCAATGTTTATGAATCACCAAATAAGTCTCCTGAAGGGGGCGCTGTATGTGCAGTTCTGTTGCCCACACCTTTCAATGGGATAAAGCCAAAGGATGGACTATTTAAATAACAGGATATTCTCATGTTCCCCTGTGCCACAAGAAAAAGGGGGTCACAAGCCAGTGTATTCCTTGTGCTGGTCCCAAACCTGGATAAATGGAGAGTGTTGCGTCTGGAAGGGCATCTGGTTTAAAATTGTCAAATGAATATGCAAATCATTGTACACATACGGAGGCAGATTATTTGCTGTGATGATCCCATAAGGAAAGATTTTAGATTAATGAGTGATTCCAAACAAACTTATTTCTAAAAACTGTCCCGTCTTATTTTTCCACAGTGCTTGAAAACTAAAGATATCAAGGATGAGGTCCATTCCAGCTTTGCCTCAATGCTGCAGGAGTTGAACAGACCAGACGATCCCTATTCCCTCAGCGTTGCCAACAGACTGTACGGAGAGCAGTCCTGCCAGTTTATAGAGGTGTGTGTCATTAAAGCAATTTAATTTAGGGTTACCAGTATCTTACAACTGTAGAGTGATGGAGGAGAGTGAGATGGTTCTGGAGCTGAGGAGGTGATGGAGGAGAGTGAGGTGGTTCTGGAGCTGAGGAGGTGATGGAGGAGAGTGAGGTGGTTCTGGAGCTGAGGAGGTGATGGAGGAGAGTGAGATGATTCTGGAGCTGAGGAGGTGATGGAGGAGAGTGAGGTGGTTCTGGAGCTGAGGAGGTGATGGAGGAGAGTGAGGTGGTTCTGGAGCTGAGGAGGTGATGGAGGAGAGTGAGGTGGTTCTGGAGCAGAGGAGGTGATGGAGGAGAGTGAGGTGGTTCTGGAGCTGAGGAGGTGATGGAGGAGAGTGAGGTGGTTCTGGAGCTGAGGAGGTGATGGAGGAGAGTGAGGTGGTTCTGGAGCTGAGGAGGAGATGGAGGAGAGTGAGGTGGTTCTGGAGCTGAGGAGGTGATGGAGGAGAGTGAGGTGGTTCTGGAGCTGAGGAGGAGATGGAGGAGAGTGAGGTGGTTCTGGAGCTGAGGAGGTGATGGAGGAGAGTGAGATGGCTCTGGAGCTGAGGAGGTGATGGAGGAGAGTGAGATGGTTCTGGAGCTGAGGAGGTGATGGAGGAGAGTGAGATGGCTCTGGAGCTGAGGAGGTGATGGAGGAGAGTGAGGTGGTTCTGGAGCTGAGGAGGTGATGGAGGAGAGTGAGGTGGTTCTGGAGCTGAGGAGGTGATGGAGGAGAGTGAGGTGGTTCTGGAGCTGAGGAGGTGATGGAGGAGAGTGAGATGATTCTGGAGCTGAGGAGGTGATGGAGGAGAGTGAGGTGGTTCTGGAGCTGAGGAGGTGATGGAGGAGAGTGAGGTGGTTCTGGAGCTGAGGAGGTGATGGAGGAGAGTGAGGTGGTTCTGGAGCTGAGGAGGTGATGGAGGAGAGTGAGATGATTCTGGAGCTGAGGAGGTGATGGAGGAGAGAGAGATGTTTCTGGAGCTGAGGAGGTGATGGAGGAGAGGAGGGCTATGGCTTGAATCTGAAAAAACATCTGAATATCAGGAGGGACTGAACACTTTGGACAGCTGAGTAATAATAGGTTGAGAGGTTAAGGAAGTAAAATGTGATTGACTGAGAGTGTCATTTGACTGGAAGTAAAGGGTGGCAGGAGATGAGACAGAGGAGTCTTCCTGGCTGACTTTACACTTACTATACAACACTGTTGTATAACATGATCCTGTATGAACCTGCAGTTTGCTCCGTGTCAGTTCCCATCTCTCCTCCTGTAGTTCCTCTCTAGCTCTCTCTGTCCAATAAGACAAAAAATAAATCTGCTAATTTGACTAGTAAAAATAATTATCAGTAATTTGATGATAAAAGCATTATTTTCTAAATATTTAGGATTTCTTAGAAGGAACCAGAAACCACTACAATGCAGAGCTGAAGACTGTAGACTTCATTAAAAAAGCAGAGGATGCTCGAGTCAACATTAACACTTGGGTCGCAGAGCAGACTGAAGGTACACCGGTCTATTCTTTCAATATCATAATGTCAACAAACAAATCTAAGGTTTGTGATTAATTAACCAAGATTTCTTCAGGTAAAATCAAGGATCTGCTGGTTGAGGGTGCCGTAGACAGCTTGACAAGGCTGGTGCTGGTCAATGCCCTCTATCTGAAAGCCAAATGGTCTAAGGAGTTTGAGGAGAATGAAACATGTGACGCTGACTTTAGACTCAACAAGGTAATAAGAAAGTACAATGTTTTACATTCAGATAGGCCTATACATTTTAATGGTCAAGGCTTTAAAAATTAATTTTTTTGAGAAAGAAAACATTAATTTGGCAAAAGACCAAAGTAGTCTGGTGAGACAATAATAATGCTCTCTCTCTCTCTCTCTCTCTCTTGACCTGCTCTAATTGGTAAGCACCAGGAGACTTTGGTGATTTAGTGCTACATAAACTGATTTAATTTGATATGATTTAATGTTAAAATCAAAGCAAGTAAAGCAAAGCTGCTAACCACAGCCAGCAACAGTGCCTCTAACAAACCACACTGTGGTTCTGATTTTGGGTAGGGAAAGCTTGGGTCGTCTGCTTAGCTTAAAACTTTTTATTTCTGTCCATAGCATGACACTAAGACAGTGAAGATGATGCACCAGAGTTCATCGTTTAAAGTGAGGCATATTCAAGAGGTCAACTGCCAGGTAAATAAAAAACAAAAAAATATAATATAGCGCATAAAGCAGTGCTTAAAGTGTTGCACATATGAAAATGTAGTTTGACTCTATGTTATCCTGCTGTTCAATAGGTCATAGAATTGCCGTATAAGTGGGATCTCAGCATGTTCATCTTTTTGCCTGATGACATTGAGGACAGTACTACAGGTCTGGAGAAGGTAGGAGAGATTAGCTCCTCACATAAAACACACTTTTTCCTCACTAAATAAAAATGTGTGTGTTGCAGCTGGAGCAGCAGCTGACGTATGAGAACTTTGTGGAGTGGACTCATTTGAACATGAAGGACCTATACAGGGTCAAACTGGGTCTTCCTCGATTTAGGATTGAGGAGAATTATGAGCTGAATGACGTCCTGAAGAACATGGGCATGGAGGACGCCTTCGATATGTCAAAATGTGACTTCTCTGGTAAGAAAAGGTGATCCATGTTGAGAGGCTTTTCCAGCACAGAGCAGAAGCTTTCCAAAGTCAATTTAGGCTTTGTTCCTTGCTGGGATAGCTTAAGCCTTTCTGTTTGACTAGCATTTGCATCTATCCAACCCAAAGCTTTCTATGGGTGGATTTTTGTCTGTTTCAACATCACTTGTTCTCCAGAAGTTGATATCTGTCAGTGTTAGCAGTTTGTGTCCCACTCAGTCAACTAACTTAACTAAAATATAGATAGTAGCACATATTATACATAAAAAAGTGGCTTCAGGGGGGGCTTCAGTCTTGTCCACAATGTTAGATGTGATCTTTTTTAGAATATGGAGCCATATGACTGGTCTGGGACTAAAATATGCACATTTGAGTGGTGTTTACTGTATATAAATTGTATTATTTTATCTATTTTTTCAGGCATGTCTCCTGTCAAAGACCTGGTGTTGTCAAACGTCATCCACAAAACTTTTGTCAGTGTAGATGAAGAGGGAACCGAGGCAGCTGCTGCTACCCTTGCTAAATGTCGCTTAGGAAGTTGTATGCCGAAACCTCTCGTGGTTATGTTTATCGCAGATCACCCCTTCCTCTTCTTCATTCAACACCATGTCACCAACACTGTCCTCTTTGCTGGAAGATGCTGCTCTCCTGAGTGAGCAGTCAAGTCACATAAACTAAGGATAAGGAGTCCGAAATTACAACACAGCTGTCTAAAAGGCTAACTAAACTTATCCTTAGATGCACTGCCAGAAGAATACTGCCTCATTCTTCCACTTGACCCTTTTATTGTTCATAAACAGAACAACTGTGTTCTATAGCCTTGGACGACTGTTAGCCATGATTTTCAGTTTTGTCTCTGGTGTCCTGTCTAATAAAGCCATGAAGGCTAAAAAACAGCTTGGATGTAATGTTGTTGTTAATCCCTTTAAGTTTCTCCGATACAACATCAGGAAATAGCTTCAGTATTCTCTTGGATTTGGTGAAAGCCTCATTTTGGATACAGGCCATAGGCTAAACAAATATTGTTAATTTCAGTTTGTGTGCTGGATTGTAACCTCCCACTAAACAAACATTCGGTTGATCCTTGGCTACTTCCTGTTGTTTGGAGATTACAACAACCATTTCTTGTTGGTTTGGCTTAGTCATTGTGATTCAGATCATTTCTTTTAATAAACAACATACTTTAGACTCATTCATTTCCTGCAACTCGCCCAGTTTCAATGACTGCCCTGCTCTCAAAGTCAGACCAAGTTGGACTCAAGTCTAACTCATGGTTGTATTACAGAGGTATTAGTTCTTATGGTGCCAACTTGGTTTTAAACATGAACTGCTGTGGCTGTTTAACAAAGTTTGAAACCTTTTCTAATCATTATTGTCATATTACAAGTATTCATCACTAATAAATTATATACTCTAATCATATATTCAACCTCCATAAAGTCCTCTGTTTCCCACATGTGAACTTTCTCTCACTAATCTGTCATGATACTTGTCATACCTCATAAACAAATACATTAAATGTTATTAGGAAAGTACACTGACATTGTTTTCATTGACAATGAATAGGACTCCTCTACTGTAATTTAGTAAATTCCACTTGTGTTTCCGTGTTGGAAGAGGTGTGACTAAAGCTGTCTATAAAAAGCTCAGACTGAGGTGTAGCTGAGAAGGAAAGATTCCTGAACACTGCAGGTTAGTGGGTTTTGAATCAGTTTATATGTAGTCTAACAAAAGTCTGTAGAGAGAGATCATAGGATTTAAGTAATTTAAGCCCCAGGACGTTACCTGGCAGAGTTAAGCATCATGTGATCATAGTGTTACAAAGTTTGTGTTTATTCTGAACTCTTCCTACCTCTAGTAAGCTTTACCTTACCTCCTGATGTATTTAACGAGGCCTCTGCATGGACTAGCACAATATTAACAAGTGCCAGAGCTGTCAGTCTCACCTGTGAGACCTGTGCTTTATTTACAGTCAACACAATGGCGTCTAAAAGTCCTCTGTGCAATGCTAACACCAACTTCGCTCTGGATTTGTTCAAATCACTGAGAGACAAAGACAAAACCTCCAATGTCTTCTTCTCCTCTTTGAGCGTCTCCTCAGCGCTCTCTATGGTGCAGCTGGGGGCCAGGGGCAACACAGCCACACAGATGGCAGAGGTAACATGCACAAAACCAAATATCTTTTATTCAGCATGAAAGACATTACTGTTGCACCGTTTACTAATCACTAATTTGTCTTTAAATTAAGGCTACATCTTATCCTTGATTAGTTACTGAGAAAATCTATTTTGTTCCAAAAGTGTCTGAAAACTAAAGACTTTATGGATGAGGTCCACTCCAGTTTTGCCTCACTGCTGCAGGAATTGAACAAACCAGACGCTCCCTATGCCCTCAGTGTTGCCAACAGACTGTACGGAGAGCAGTCCTACCAGTTTACTGAGGTGTGTCCCATTTAGACTATGCTAGCAATTTTTTGAAGACTAAAACTGAGACGCCTATACAACCTGTAAAAATGACTAATAAATATATTGTTGTTGTTTATTTAGGATTTCTTACAAGGGACCAGAAAGAACTACAAAGCAGAGCTGGAGACTCATTAAAAAAGCAGAGGAGGCAAGAGTCAAGATTAACACTTGGGTCGAGGAGCAGACCCAAGGTATTAGAGTATCTCACTACATCTCAGCAGCCAAAGCCAATGCTTCTTCTTGATTTGTGAAGAGCCCCTGTGCTATTAGCTAATCAAGATGTTTTTTGTCAGGTAAAATTAGAAACCTGCTGGCTGAAGGTGTACTGCACACTTTGACAAGGCTGGTGCTGGTCAATGCAATTTACTTCAAAGCCAACTGGGTCAGGCAGTTTGACAGAAGTGAAACACGTGAGGCTAAGTTTAGACTCAACAAGGTATTGATGAAATCTAGTTTTTATTTTGGTTTAAAGTCTAACTACCTACGGTGGCTGCTAAGGCTCTGTCAATATTGCAAGTATGTATTTACACCTCTCTGTTCTCAGCATAAGGCTAAAACAGTGAAGATGATGCACCAAAGAAAAAAATTTCAACTAAGACAAATCAAAGAGATCAGCTGCCAGGTAAGTGGAACACAACAAAATAATAAGGACTATGTTGACTTTGACTGTCTTTTATATTAAAACACTACTTGTATTAGGTCATAGATTTATCATATGTGTGGGGGCTCAGCATGCTCATCTTTTTGCCTGATGACATTGAGGACAGTACTACAGGTCTGGAGAAGGTAGGACAGAGTAGTTCCTCACATAAAATACACTTTTTCCTCACAAACTAAAACTGTGTGTGTTGCAGCTGGAGCAGCAGCTGAGCTATGAGAACTTTGTGGAGTGGACTCGTCAGGATAAGATGGGACAATACGAGATTAATTTGGGTCTTCCTCGATTTAGGATTGAGGAGAATTATGACCTGAATGACGTCCTGAAGAACATGGGCATGGAGGACGCCTTTGATGAGTCAAAATGTGACTTCTCTGGTAAGAAAAGACCCATGGCCTGGCTCTCAAATGTTTTTTTGTTTTTTTTGTCTATAACCAACAACACTGTAGTGCCGATAGCAAACAAGTGAGTAATTGAGGGGTGTACGGTGGCAGAGTGGTTAGCACTCCCTGTTTTTGATTGTGGGTTCGAACCTGGATTTTTCTTGGAGGAGATTCTTCACCTCCCTGTTTAGTCATTTTACCTTTGATGTTTTCTGTTTTATCAACATGAATCTGTAGCTAAGTCAGAGGTGGAGAAGTCGAGTCCTAGACTTGGACCCCAGTCAAGTAATTATTTCTCAATAACTGAACGAGTTGTTGTTTTGGGGACTAGGACTTGGACTCGTCTCATCTAACAGAATAAGACTTGTGATTCTTGAACTTCTAAACTGATGACTGAGACGTGTGAACAATAAGTTGGACTCTAGTTTGCCTTTTTCCTGAGAGCAGAGCACTGCAAAGTCAAAAATCATTGAATGTTATGAAATTTATTTAAACAAAACTAGCAGAATCCCAATCAACACATCAGTGGTGCACCCTCATTTGGACTTGATGTGAATTAGATTTTAGTTTGACAGCTTTTCTAAGTGACTTGGACTCGCACTTCAACTTAAAAAGACTAGACTTGAACCAGTCTTGAACACTGACTGTATGAGTGTAACCTGGACTGCCTCTTATTGTTTTTTCCAATGGCCACATGGATCATTATTTTCATTTTTCATATTTTATCTGCTCTCTCAGGCATGTCTCCAGACACACAAAGCTTTTGTCGATGTAAATGAAGAGGGAACTGAGGCTGCTGCTGCCACTGGTGCAATGATGGAGTTAGAGTGCCTCCCTCCTCCAGCGACGTTTATAGCTGATCACCCCTTCCTCTTCTTCATTCGACACAATGAAACTAACACTATGCTCTTTGCTGGAAGATGCTGCTCTCCTGAGTGAGCAACAAGTTTAGTCAGTCAAGCAACCAAACCAGTACCAAAACACATCTCCAGAAGCATGAGTCTGTTGTCTAATCTTATCAAACATGTCTAGTCTAGTTTATTTATCAGTGATTGGTGCACTGATCAATAAACTAGAATAAACTCATGTCACAATCTGTTTTTATTTTAATTATCAAATGTTTGACATTGCAATAATAATTGTAATGTTTTAGTTAGTCTACATAGTGGGTAGTTGTGTTTTTTTTTTTTTTTTTTTTTTTTAAATAAAAGAGTCTTGAGTGTTGTTTGTCCTGTTCATCATTGAATTCTCCACTGCGCTTGTTGAGGGTTTGGGCACAGCTTCCCCCCTCATGTAAGCCTGTATTATAAACATACTTCTTATTACATCAATAATTATGTTGTTTTTTTAAACAGTTCAAACACTTCACTGTATGCACTGACTGTATGTGATTTTTCCAAGTGCAACAGCGCCCCCTGCAGTCCACAGACACTCCGGCGCTAGTACAGATCAAAGAGATGCAAGGCCGTTTCTCAGTTCCTGGTATGCAGACTCCGGACTTGTGTACTCAGAGGTACAAACTTGTGGGTGCAGAGTCGGAGAATGGACTTGACGAGAACATGAGAACGCACTTTGTTTTGTCCGATTTTGGGAGGAGGTGAACTCAATGACACCACAGGACGTAGCTCTCCTCTGATGCATCCCCGGTAAAACGAGCGGCGCAAGGACACATCCGGGGACTTAGAGCGGACCACCTTCTAACTCATCGGGGATTTATTTTATTTTTAGATTTTTACAAAGCGTTTGACTCCATAAAACACAACTTTATATTTCAATGTTTGATTAAGTTTAGACGTGTAATAGAAGTCCTTTATGACAATACGAACAGTTAAATTTCTTTACCAGGTGGTACATCCCCGAGATTTATGATTAGTCGTGGGATCAAACATACGGAAGCGCATAGTAGTCACCAAAAAAAAACAAAAAAACTATCTCGTAATTACGAGATAGTTTACGAGATAGTTTCTCGTAATTACGAGATAGTTGGGTTTTTTTTGGTGACTACTATGCGCTTCTATAGTAAGCTAGCTGGTAGTTTCCCGCATGCTAAGTGGATAGTGGATGATAAGTGGATAGCCATTTAATGTCCAAGCTTCATTGTTATAAAGCCCAAATAAAAAAATATCTATATATATGGATGGAAAAAGGTGTATGGTCACCACTACATCTGACTCCAAGGGCAAATTATTATCACATTCTCATTTCTGTAACAAATTCAACTTTGAAACAGACCCAACAACCTTTTATTTAATTGCCACAGCTATTCAGAAAACAGTACTGGGTCTGATCCAAAATCATATACTCCCCTTTTAGAGCTCCAATTCTTCCTCAAATGTTAATTGAAGGACGGGTGTTTAATAAAACTTATAAATTTATTAGACAGAGATTAGAAACTATTATATATCCAGTTATACATTATCGTAATTTCATATTAAATAACTTCTCTAAATCAGAAATCACATTACTATGCACAAAATATTTTATATATAATTTTGCATTTGCTTTAATCTATGTCTTGTATATGTATCGAATATCTGTTGAATTATGTAGAGAGAGAGAGAGAGAGAGAGAGAGAGAGAGAGGACTTGTGGAGCAGCGGACTTTGAATTGGAACAGGACTTTGTCTGCGGCAGATGATGTTTCACAAGTCCACAGAAGTACGCACAAGAGGCTCGTTCGAGATGAGCCAGACTTGCGCAGTTTCGATCAGTGTCGGGCTGAATCCGAATTCCTTAAATTCTACCTCCTGCCTCCTGCTCCTACCTCCTGTTCCTTAACCTTTGAGACCCACGTCATGAGGTCAACAGTAAGACTCCTACTGCAGTGAGGAAAGGAGCCTCAGCGGTGTTTGGAGGATCCGACCATCCTAACCCAGAGGCGGAAACAACCAGGGAAGTTACGTGGACCTACAGCTGTTTAATAAAAACTACAACTCCCAGAAAATGGACTACAATAAGCGCACCTTATCCTCCACTGCAGCACTAATTTTAAGGATCTTTTTAACATTACAGTGTACAGAAATAATCTGAAATCACTCCTTATAAGTGAAGCTACTGCTCTGTTTAATAAAGAGCTCTGCACTAATCCACAGACTCTAGAATCATCTCTTACATAAACTCAGGTTTAAACATGAAACACTGCTGTAATCCACACAGAACAGGCTGTGATAAATATTCTCTCACTGACAGCAGCTCTGTCTCTGCTCTGGACAGTCAGCAGCATTAACACAGCCACACTGAACACTGCTGTGGATTTATTGCTAATTATCCACATGGTTTTTAAGTTTCGTTTTTCTAAAATGTAAACAAAAGTGCGCTGAGCAGCTCCAGCTCACAGCAGCCACATTAATCATTTATCAGGAGTCAGAGATTAGACTCTGTGGAGGCTCTAAGTGTCTCTTTTATAAAGTGAGGTTTATTCAGATCATTTTATGGAATAAAGTCTGAGGCAGTGACGCTTTTAACTCATTCCAAACTCATCACACGGAGATCGGTCTCACTCGGCCGTGTTCGGAAACACTCGGGAGATGGAGCAGTGGATTGTGGAATAGCTCCTCGCTCCTCGCTGGTCGGTAAGGAACATCTGGAGCATAAAGATATATTAAACACTAGAGTGGGCATTCTAATGGTGAACTGCAGTAACTGACATCCGGCGCGGCCGCCATATTGTGACTGTATGTTCTGCCCGAGCGCAATGCAAACAAATAGGGAAATGCACCTATCTTCAAGATATTTTTTTCTATAATTTTGTTCATTTGGTGACTTTTTTCTTATTTGTGCTTGATCTCATGGCCAGTCTTGGAAAAAATGATTTTAAGCTTGTCAGCATGGCCGGCGGAGACAACAAAAATTATGAATGGAGGCAAACTCAAAACTCACGCAAACTCACTTCTTTATAAGTTTCTCTCAGTAAATTTTGACATGCTGCCCTCTACATCTTCTTCTTTTTCTTCTTAATTTCCGGCAGACTAGCCGCCTCCAGGCGAATTGCTGCCCCCCTCCGATAGTTTAAAATTAGAGTTCTCTACATCAAATTCTCAAATGAAGTCCTGCGGAGAAGATGAATCTTAGCAAGGCCTTTGTTACTTCCTGTTGATGAGCATCAGGGTTGAGTAGCGTTCTTAAGGAAATAGAATCAAATCCTAAGTCCATTATTTCAAGAAACATGGCTCTTCTCAAACCAGTGTACCGTCCACATTCCAGCAGCACATGAGACACTGACTCAGACTTGTTACAGTTTCTGCAAAGGCCATCCGGATGCTTCCCAATTAGTGCCAGATCTTTTGCTAGGCCGCAGTGTCCCAATCTCATTCTTGTTAAAAGGACCTGATTCCTCCTGTGTTTAACAGGGATGTTATGTACTTTCACACTTCTTTGGATTAGGTGGTAGTGCCTCCCCCTTACCTCTCTGTCCCATTCCTCCTGCCATTTCCCTAACACATACTCTTTAATCAACGTACGACCCTCAAATTGTCCCAGTGCAACCCTGACTGTTACTTCCTGTTGTTTTAAAGCCCCTTTTGCAACTAGGTCTACTTCTTCATTGCCCTTAACACCCACATGTGCCGGAACCCACAAAAAACCCACACTGCACCCAAGTTGCTCTAACCTATAAATCACCATGAAAATCTCACTAACTACATCAGGCCTAGCTCTAGCCCTCTCTCCCCCCTCTAACACCATTAAAGCTGACATAGAGTCTGAGCAGATAACTACCCTCTCCTCCCTGCTTGCTTCCACCCACAGCAACTGCCCTCTACAGGCGAGGAGTGTTAATGTTCTCTCAGTCAGTTCAGTTCATTTGATAGAGCTTAATGTGAACTCGAACCAGACCAATGACATCGATGACACAGGTGTGGACTTTAACACTGCTTAAAGTTCATATTCATTGAAGAGATCCTACAGGTTATGTGCGATAATTGGGGTCATCTTGTCTGTTTTGTTTCCAATTTAAATGGTAAAATTTTAATTCTGGTTAACATTTATGGTTATAACTGTAAGTCAGAAAATGATAAGCTTCTGGACATTTTGGACCACTATTTACTTTGAAATTTCCTAGTGCATATTTGGCTATTGGTGGTGACTTTAATATTGTAATGAATGAAACCTTTGATAGATGTCCATCTGGAAAAACCTCAGGCGCAAACTCCTCTTTAAAAATGTTAATTAGTGTGAATGTGTGGAGAGAGAATTTTCCAGTATACGTGGAGTAACAGGGATGGTTCCAGACAGTCTCGACTGGATTACTGGCTTGTTTCCAATTTTTTAAGTAAAGACAATATTGAAGTCAATATTTTACCAACACCCCCGACTGACCAGGCTGTGAATACTCTCATTAATTTGTTTCCAGGTAATCTTAATGTAAAAAAAAAAAAAACTTCTCTTAATGGAAAATGAACAGCTCTATGTTGAAACATAATTGTGTTAAGTTAGAGCTGAAGACTGATTAAACTATTGGAGCAAGGCTCAGAGAGAAGAGATGTATGGGAAAAACTGTGAACTTCTTAAGTTTGACATAGGTAAATATATGAGAAGATATGGAAGTGATTTAGCTATAGATAAGACAAAAGGTTGAAGAAATGGTCATAAAAGAGAACCTTACTGTTCTCTCTAAAAAACTTTGTGTTATCACATACTGGGCTAAACTCATGTATGATATCCCTTGGACAAAGGTTTGGTTGTTGCCTCAAAAATACATAATAACTAATAAAGTCAGGGGAATCTCTTTTAAAATTTTACATAAAATGTATCCAGTAAGGCACTTCATGAAAAAAATTAAAAATGATATTGACACTAGCTGCTCTTTTTGTTGTGTGCAACCCAAAACAGTACCTCACCTTTTCTGGCACTGTGACTACAATAAAAAATAATGGAAAGAAGGCTACATATGAACTTTAAGTTATTTCATACTCATGTCATTTTCCATATACATAAATGTAAATTTGCAGAGCATAAGCCTCTTTTTTTTTTTTTTTTTTATAGGAAACTTGAACTATTTTCAGTCTATTGCCCCACTGGACAATGTGAAATGAGTGTATGTGAAAAAATTGGTATTGGTGTAGGTAATATGTGACTCATGTAGGGCTGGCGCTAACCAGTTTGTTTGATTATGATGGATTATTGAAATGATCATTAACTCTTTTGGTGGTGGTTTGATCTTCCAATATCCAACTATTCAATTATTTTATTTTATTTTATTTTATTTTTTGTGGGAACAATGAAGCACCTCAGGTTCTTTAACCATTTTGCTTGTAATAGCTAAACCAAGACAGTGTCTGATAGATTGGTCGATTGATAAATAATTGTTTGTTGCAGCCCTACATTTAGGCTATGTTCAGCTGTTTATTGTATGTTATTTAAATGAATTTTCTTTTTTATTTTGTTAATTTATTTATTGTTGGTTTTTGTTTGATTTATTGTATTGCTATTTATTGTGGTTTATTTTAGCAACCCTGTAACCCTGGCAAATTCATGTTTATGTTTACCATCCAATAAAAACAAAAACAAACAAACAAACAAACAAAAAAATACAGATGTGGACTTTTGCCCCAAAGCGCACAGAGTCCTGTGGACCAGCAAGCGTGAACACACCCTGAGATAAGAAAGTCACACAAACGCCCACACAGGAAGCAGTGGGAGCGCCCATGAGGAGAAAGAAAATCATCAACTTTTACCTGACGCACTAAACGTGAGTAGTTCAGCTTTACATTTGAGGAAAAAGGATGTTAGAAGCAGGAGTCTTATGGAAACATACAGCATGCTAAAAACAATAGCTCATTAGCTCAATAAAAGCTGATGGTTCGGGGCGTAGGTGGTTCCCATTTTATGGAGAATATATATACACACATATATATGTATATATATGTATATGTATGTGTATATACATATATAATATGTATATATGTATATATATATGTGTGTATGTGTAAAACAAAACAAAAAAATTTGTTTTTCTGAGCCAAATAATGTGAGCTACAAAGTTTTTTTTATAGCTGATAAAATGCAAATACACAATATCTTTGTATTTAAGTTTGTATTTATTTGTCTTTGTGTTTTTGTTCTGTAAGCAGATATTATTTTGATTTTCAGCCTCGAATGATTTAACAGTAGAGATGGGAGCTTCAGTGCAGAAGCAGACGAGCAGACCCAAATGTATGTAAACATCAGGTTATCAGACTCATAACAGACTGAACATCTGTTAAAAGCCTTAACAACCACAACAACAATAATAGGCTAATAATTAATATAGTTATTATTACAATATTTTACCTAGTAACTACAATTTTTTTAAACATTTTCCTTTTCTTTTGTTTGTTTAGTAAAATGTGAATTGATACCTCCTTTGCAGCAGAGACAACGTGGTCTGCCTCGTCTAAAGCTAACAACAGTTTTACTCTGGACCTGTTCAAATCACTGAGAGACAAAGACAAAACCTCCAATGTCTTCTTCTCCCCTTTGAGCGTCTCCTCAGCGCTCTCTATGGTGCAGCTGGGGGCCAGGGGCGACACAGCCACACAGATGGCAGAGGTAACAAGACCCAGTGTTTAATATGAATGATGTTACTATTTACATACCTGCAACACTGCTCACACTGACGACTTTGCATTTTCATTCTGTGTCATTCATTGTTTACAATGTGTTCCTGAGTAAAAAAAATATTTGGGTACCACGCCCCATCTCCCACCATATTAGCATAGCCACGCCCCAAACATGCAAGAGAATTCATTAGCTTGTCATAGCCGGATACTTGGCCATACGCTTCAAATCCAGCAGGGTTTTGGTGAATGCAACCCTCCCACTGAAGCGTGCCCTTCTGCGGTCGCAAGGGGTGCAAGGGCCCTTTATCACTGCTTGCAGTTTTAATTATTTCTGTATCCTTCCTCTGTTTCTCCACAGTGTCTGAAAACCAATCATATCTTGGATGAGGTCCACTCCAGCTTTGCCTCACTGCTGCAGGAGTTGAACAAACCAGACACTTCCTGTACCCTCAGTGTTGCCAACAGACTGTACGGAGAGCAGTCCTACCAGTTTATAGAGGTACATGTTATTTTAGCAGTAAGAATGGGAACTTGGTAGTGGCCATAGAAGTAACCAACAGATGCATGTGGGGTATGTCGCAAGTTGGCAACATTAGGCATTAATGGCAATTTTGGGGTATGTCGCAAAATAGATGATAATGATCATGATGCTATGCCTGCTGGTCTGTGTAGACAGGTGCTATCCAATAAATTAGAATATTGTGTAAAAGTGCATTTTTCTCAGCAGTCCAGTTAAAAAAGTAAAACACATACAGTATATTTATCGTTTCAGTACAAACAGAGTGAAACATTTTCTGATCCTGTTGATACTTAAAGCTTAGCATTACAGTTAATCCCAAATTCATTTATTCACAAAATTAGAATATTTCATGAAACCAATAAATATAATGATTAGCCTGTGGTGCTGCTGAGGTGTTATGGAAGCCTAGGTCGCTCTGTTAGAGGCCTTCAGCTCATCTGTGTTACTGGGTCTGCTGTTTCTCTTCCTCCTCTGGACAATACTCTATAGATTCTCTGTGGAGTTCAGGTCTGGAGAGTTTGCTGGTCAGTCTGTCCCAGTAATACCATGGTCACCTACCCAGTGAGTGGCAGTGTGGGCCGGATCCCAAGTCCTGCTGGATGATCAATTCAGCAGAAGGTGCATGCTTGTGAGCAGAAGGAAGCATGCAGTGTTCTAAAACTCCACAATAAAAGGCTGTGTAGACTATACTCCAGGAAACACAGGGGCCTGTTATTGTCCATTAGAAAAGTTGCTGCAGACCCTGTCTCTGGTTTAGGAAAGGCCAGAAACAGTTGTAGATAAAAGTCTTGATCCGTGTGGAGGCTCCTGATGCACTGATTCCAGGCTCAGTCCAGTCCCTGTGAACTAGCTCTGGGGCCTCATTTATAAAAGGTTGCATATACCGTCACTTTAAATACATGCGTTCCACTTTTTGAAATGAAGCCCTGGGAGAAAAATGCACTTTTACATTATATTCTAATTTATTGTATAGCACCTGTATATGAAATGGTAAAATATCAGTTTGAACACCTGATATATTGTTTATTACGTCCTGTAAATAAACTATAGTATAAGGTTTGCAAACATTTGCATATTTTTATTTACGCATTGTCTCAACGTTTCTGACCTTGTTTCTCTTTTTAGGAGTTTGTTGAAGGGACTAGAAAGCACTACAAAACAGAGCTGGGGACTGTGGACTTTGTTAACAAAGCAGAGGAGGCACGAGTCCACATTAACACTTGGGTCGAGAAGCAGACTGCAGGTACAGTATTTAGAGTTTTACAGCTATATAAATAATGTCAAAGAGCTCACTCCTATATTTGGGATTAACTAACCAAGATTTTGTTTGTCAGGTAAAATTAAAGATGTGCTGGCCGAAGGTGTAGTGGACAGTTTGACGAGGCTGGTACTGGTCAATGCCATCTACTTAAAAGCCCGTTGGTGTGAGTTGTTTGCGGATCACCACACACGTCATGCTCAGTTTAGACTCAACAAGGTAATTATTGCAGTCTATGTCTAAAAAAAGTAAAAAAAATAATTATGTGGTGTATGTTATGTTGTGCCTTTACTGCAGCCTGCATTTTTAAAGAGAACCAAACTCAATCAACAATTAGACTATTTGTGAATGAAGAAAACTTAAACACACAGCTTATAATCTAGTGCCATACAATGTAGTTCAGATGATGTTGGTAGATCTCAGGTAAAGCAGACTAAGGAGTTGGTGTGATGACCTAAAACCACCTGTTAAAGGGGAACCATGCAACGTTGCTAATTTCTTTGCTGCTTTGACCGAATATTTCTCTACAGAGCTCCTCCTACATTTTGGAGCAAAGCACTATGGTAAATACTCATGAGTCTGGTCCTGTGTGAACCCTTGTTTGGCTCGACTCTCCTCATACGTGTACAAAGATGTCCCTTGCCTTTTGGCTGCTCTGCTATAACAAACATCTAAGAAAAAAAGCCGTTGCTGGCTTATTGTTATAGCCAAGTGAGAAGTGTCTTGCAAGACCTGAGACTTCAGGGACGCTAGGTCGGTGGTCCCAGGCTGGTTTTTCACCAAGATGCGGTAGTGGGAGGCGATGGAAGCGTCTTTCACCACACAGCAAAAGTTGCATAGTTCCCCTTTAAAATCATATGATCAAAGACTGTGTCAGAAGAAACTCAGCAGTAGTGACTCTGACTTTTGTAGACACTGCACTGGGGTTACATGTTCAAGAAAATGTTGTAATTGCCATGTATGTCTCTGTTCTCAGAATGACTCTAAGACAGTGAAGATGATGCACCAAAATTCTGAATTTCAACTAAGAAAAATCAGAGAGGCCAGCTGCCAGGTAAGTGAACAAGAATATCTAATACTATGTGGTCATTCTGGTGAATGAAAAATATAAACAACATAATAAAGAATATGATCATTTATTCTGTTCTTTACATAAAACTGTCTCGTCATAGGTCATAGAGTTATTCTGTGGGAAAGGGGAGCTCAGCATGCTCATCTTTTTGCCTGATGACATTGAGGACAGTACTACAGGTCTGGAGAAGGTAGGACAGAGTAGTTCCTCACATAAAACACATGTTTTCCTCACAAACTAAAACTATGTGTGTTGCAGCTGGAGCAGCAGCTCACAGATAAGAAGTTTATGGAGTGGACGCGTCGGGGCAAAATGACAAAATACGAGGTTGATTTGGGTCTTCCTCAATTTAGGATTGAGGAGAATTATGACCTGAATGAGGTCCTGAAGAACATGGGCATGGAGGACGCCTTTGATGAGTCAAAATGTGACTTCTCTGGTAAGAAAAGACCTTTTGTCAAACCCTCTCCTTGCCTTTATCTTGAACATTGTTGTAAGTTAGACCAACATGACTGATAATAAGCCTATAACAACTTTTTCTTTGTGAAAATTTTAAATAAAGTTATTTTGTTTCAGTTTATTGTTATGTTTTTTTTTTTTTAAATAATTGAAATATCTTTTTATCTGTCCTCTTAGGCATGTCTCCTGCCAAAGACCTGGTGTTGTCAAAGGTTGTCCACAAAACCTTTGTCAGTGTTGATGAAAAGGGAATTGAGGCTGCTGCTGCCACTGGTGAGTCGATGAAGTCTTACGGCCTCTTTTCCTCAACTCCTAGAGCTACTTTTATAGCTGATCACCCCTTTCTCTTCTTCATTCGACACAATGAAACTAAAACTGTGCTCTTTGCTGGAAGATACTGCTCTCCTGAGTGAGCAGTCAGTAATTTTAACTTAAATAACAGTCAGCTTTCTCATATAAAGCTATAAAGGAATAATAATAATAATAATATAAAGGAATGGAACAACCTTCCTACTGATCTAAAAACCCACACAAACTATGTAACCTTTGGTAGGGAAGTTAAAAAGGGGGTTTTAGGAGGGCAAACCTGTCAGCATTGACAATGATGTGATTCTGTACTGTTTCATCTGTATGTTGGACTTGTTTCATCTGTATGTTGGACTTGTTTTCTATGCAAGGTACTGAATATCTCTACATATAGCTTTGCGTATTAACATTAAAGTTATATGTTTGATGTTGTGAAAATTCATTCTTTCCTGTGTTATCCTGTTGTTATTCTGTTGTCTGAGCTAAGTGCTGTACAAGAACAATGACATGCGTAACAGCTGTAAGGCCAAAGCATGTTGTGTCTTAGTGCACACGAGGCTAGGCCATGACGACCTATTATAGATTAGAGCAAAAGTCTTAAGATATGCTTGTGACTCTGGGACACGTACTCTTTTCCTGTGTATACTTGGTATAAAACCTACCTTCTGCTAAGGCGGGTGGGACACTCTGCATCTCTCCTTTGTACTGTGGTCTCCTTGTGCACAAGTAAAATGAAGACGACTCGTCTTCTTGTCAAGTATCTCAATCTAAGATTTCCATAACAATGTACTACTGCGAAGGTTAATAACGGCTCAACATTAGCAATAATAATACCTGGGTCTTATGTAATGTTTTTCCACTGTAATGTCGGCTTACATTTGGGTGCATTGTTCATTCATAAAATTGCACACATAACAAATAGAGCTGCTACAAATTTACCAGACTCAAGGCTGCAGGTGTGAATCCTCGTGGCCCAGCCTGATGCACGTGAGGTTCAGGAAGAAAAAGAAGATAACGCGATGCTGAACTGAGAACTTTCATGTCCCTGCCATGCACGAGAGTTTCTCAAAGACAAGAAGATAACGCAATGCTGAGATCGTCATACTCAATATAATAACTTAGGACACTCCTCTCTTGCAGCACGCTCTCACTATCCATGATGTGATTGACTATTTACATCACACGACGCCACCGCGAGCTTTCACCCTACCTCTTCGTCTCCGGTGACATCACCTCGTTCACCCCCTATCGGTCATTGAATGGACCTACCGTAAGAACTGCCACTGGAGTTAGAAATTGTGGGATTTCTGGGTCGAAATCTGCTCCTGTTTGTAATAATAATAACCTAATTCAGGTTAAAATTACTAAACAAATTTTTGTCTTCTCAGTGTGAGGTCTTTAGCAAAAAAGTCCTTTCTTTGTAAAGATTTCATTATGTCAAATAAGGTTGATTTTTTACTTATCACTGAGTCATGGCTAACCCCTGGCTGTTCTATCCCTTTATCTGAAGCCTGTCCACCTGGTTATTCTTGTTTTAATCAGTCTAGACTCTAGACTGTCAGGCCATGGTGGAGGGGTCACGGTCATCTATACAACAAATTATAAATGCTCAGCCCTTGCTAATAATACATTTTCCTCCTCTGAGTCTCTGTCTTTTCTTCTATGTGACCAACAGCCTATATTCTGTGCTCTGATCTATCGACTCCCCAAATCCCTCAGTGGCTTTCTAGAAGATTTCTCTGATTTACTCTCAAACATGATTGCTAAATATGATAGAATCATAATTGCTGGTGATTTTAACATACATGTATGCTGCCCAAACTCATCAAGTTTTATTGTTGATTTTATCCATCTTAAGCTGGGGATACACTACACGATTTTCTCAGTCGTTACAGATTCTGTAAAGACTAGGAGCACACACTAACCGACTGGTTTCAGCAGATTTAGTTCTGACGACTGAAAGACTGCAGCTGTGTCCCAATTCAATGGCTGCAGCCTTCGTTGGCTACATTTGAAGGCTGATTACGTCACAGTCGGCGTGACAGGGGTGTCCCAATTCGAAGGCTACTTCAAATGCAGCCCACGAATGCGGCCTTCCTTTCCCGCTGAACGAAGGCTGCATCGGGTGCATCCTTCGCGGCCCAACATATCCCATGATTCACTGCGCGCTGCTTGTCTGACGTTCGAAGATGGCAGAGGCGGAGAGAGCTGCTCAAACTCCTCCAGGAGTAAATTAAACAAAATAAAAAATTAAATAAGTGTAATTTCTGGCTCCATTTCTGCTTATGTGACTGATGAATAAAGTGAATTAGCGAGCAGCTGCGGTCCTGGTTGCTAGGCGACAGCGGCGAAACGTGAGAGGCGGAGCAGCTGTTGACGTACGCTCCGTGGACCAGACCATCCCATTTCGGCTCGGCCTTTGCGGTCCACGAAGGCCACAAGAAGGAGTAGCCTCCGTGGACCGCGACCTTCAAGGCTGCAGCCGTTGAATTGGGACACAGCTTGCGCCTCACACACTACAAGATCTGTAACCGCAACTGACGCCAACCAAACGCAGCAAACTCTGGCGGGGAACTGGCAAGAACTAAATGATAAACAAACATGGACGCTACCTGGGTCGCTGTTGCCGTTGTGTGCGCAACTATCTGTTTGGGGAAAAAAGGAAAGAGAAAAAACGGCTATGTATCCAGTTTCGATTGGGTAGTGCTCAATTTTCTTTTGTGTTTGCCATGGTTGTTTATGTTTTCTTCTTCAAATTTCCGCTTATATTTTCCTGCCACTTCCTGTTGCTTCGTCTGCATCCTGACGCTATTTCCTGTGTCCCATCAGCTGGTTTTCATTGACCGCTGGACACCATGAATTCCCAGTTGAATATGTAAACAGCCCACACTACAGGAGTGTGCTCCAGAGTCGGCTTTAAAATTCAAACATGTTTGGTTGCTTGCAACTGACGTCAGGCGGGGTTTTTGCGCCGCACACACTTGGCGATTCATGTCTTTGAACATCACACACTAACGGATTTCAGTGCCGACTGATTCCCTGCAACTAGTGTTGATTGGTAAAGACTCGGTGCAACTGTGAATCTTTATAAATTCGGGCAAAAAAATCGTCTAGTGTGTCCCCAGCTTTATTGAGTCATTCAACCTGAATCAATATGTCAGAAACCCAACTCATAGCACAGGTCACACTCTTGACATTGTGTTATCTCTAGGAATTGTCATTGACAATGTCAGACTCCTAGATTTTAACATCTCAGACCATAAAGATCTATGCTTTAATGTCCCTTTACCTGTTCCTACACATAAGCCTTTTTTAAGCTTTCGGTCCCACAGCTTCGGGAATTGTCTTGAATTGTTCTTAGCTGCATCATCTAGTAGTGCCCCCCCAAATGCTCACTCTGTTAATGTACTCTTGGATAATTTTAACAACACCATTGCTACACCATTCTTGACACTATTGCTACCTATAAAACTAAACATAGCAAACTCAGCTCACTCCCCTGACTTAACGACCATACCAGAAATCTAAAAAGACTATGCAGAAAAGCTAAACGTAAATGGAAAAAAGACAAGCTCAAAGTCTCCGTGGATAATCTTAAACAACTAATGCTTAACTACCAGTCAGCTGTTAAAGAGGCATGTGACTTGTATTTTTCAAATTTAATTTCTGAAACTAGTCACAACCCCAAAATTCTGTTCAGAACCATTAACTCTGTCATTGCCCATTTTAGCCTACCAATTGATGCTTCCACTGAAAAGTGTGAGCGGCTCCTTCATAACTTCACCAATCAAATTGATAGCATTAGGCTCCACATTACCCCAGCCCCAGGAAATTTTGACCTCCCTATCAAACCTATATTCTCTCTATCTCATTTCAGACAAATGTCAATGCAATATCTTTCTCAATTGATACAACATGCTAACTCAGCCTCATGTCAGTCTGACATTTTGCCTATAAAGTTCCTGAAAGATATCTTCAATACAGTTAGTTCCCATATTCTTTCTATTATTAACTGTTGACTGTTGTCAGGCTGCTTTCCTACCTGTTTCAAACACGCCATTGTTCGACCAATCCTGAAGAAACCTTCACTAGATCCTCTAGACCCTAACAATTATAGACCTATATCCAATTTCCCGTTTCTTTCCAAAATATTAGAAAAAACAGTTGCCACCCAACTCACTGATCATATGAAGTACAACAACACTTTTGAAAAATTTCAATCTGGCTTCCGTAGCAACTGAAACAGCACTGAAACAGCTCTCATTAAAGTTGCAAGTGACCTCCTTCTCACAGCTGATTGTGGTTCATGTTCAGTTTTAATTTTACTTGATTTGAGTTCTGCATTTGACACCATTGACCATAATATTCTCCATACCGACTGGAAAATCATATTGGTGTTACTGACACAGCCTTGTCCTGGTTTTGCTCCAACCTTTCTTCCAAATCCTTCTCTGTTGCAATAAGGGAGGTCTCTTCCTCTCCAGCCCCCCTATCTTGTGGTGTTTCTCAGGGATCAATTCTGGGCCCTGTTTTATTCTCAATTTACATACTTCCCTTAGGTGACATCATACAGAAGCATAATATCCATTTTCACCTTAATGCCGATGACATACAATTGTACCTCCCCATGGATGTCAATGATCCAGAGTCCTTTACCCGTGTTTTTAACTGCCTCTCTGACATCAAGAGCTGGATGTCTCAAAACTTTCTCCAGCTAAATGAATCAAAAACAGAAGAAAATTTTAGTTGGTCCTGCTCATGCAACTGAAACATTGAAAAAACACCTCGGTAATTCTTCCACTCTCACTAAGACCTCTGCCCGCAATTTAGGAGTTATTTTGGACTCAGAATTAAATTTTGATTCTCAAATTACTAAGGTTGTGCAATCATGTCTGTGAAGACTCTCACTCGTCCAGGGTAATTGCATCGCAACAAAAAGTAAAAAAAAACAAAAAACAAAAACTGGTTCACCCCAAGAACAAAATTCCCAGTTACAAACAGAGCAATGTTGTGTACTCCATCCACTGCAGTGAGAGCTGCAATGAACAGTACATTGGAGAAACCAAACAACCTCTGCACAAGCGGTGATACCAACACTGCAGGGCCAACTCCAGTGGACCAGAATCTGCAGTGCACCTCCACTTGAAGGCCACAAACCACTCCTTTGAGGACAGTGAGGTCTGAATCTTAGCCAGAGAGAAAGCATGGTTTGAGCGAGGAGTCAAAGAAGCAATCTTTGTCAAAAAAGATAAACCTTCTTTAAACAGAAATGATGGTCTCAGATACAACCTTCCTTCTGTTTACAACAGTCTCCTGAAACCCAAACATGACAAACCAGTCTCACTCAGGTCATTAACACCTGTAGGAGCTGACCAGGCTGGGGAGGGTTAACAACTCTCACTTCAGCTGAGGACAAAGGACTCCTAACGACCCGATACCACTCAGGCTATTCATGGTCACCTTGACCAATAGAATTTAATTTCAGGTCAAAACTCCTCCTTCCTAGGAGAATATAAACCAGCTCTCTTACCAGTTCAATTTCAGAACTGGCCTCTTGGACAAAAGGTGAAACGTCTTCAACTTTAAAAATCCAATCCAGATGACTGCTTTTCTTGAACTTTTTGTTGCGTTGTGCAATTATGTTTTCTGCATATTAGAAATATCACAAGAATTAAAGATTTTCTCTTGCATGCTGACCTTGAGAAAGTCATCCATGCTCTTGTCTCCAGCCGACTTGACTACTATAATGCACTTTATTCAGGACTAAGCCAGAAAAGTGTTAATTGTCTACAGCTAGTTCAAAACTCTGCTGCAAGGCTCTTAACCAGCTCCAAGAGACAAGAGCACATAACTCCTATTTTAGCGTCCCTTCACTGGTTACCAGTTCATTTTAGAATTGATTTTAATTTTTTTTTTTATTGTTTGTAAAGTCCTGAAAGGCCTTGCTCCAAAATTTTGAAAAAAGATATGCAATTTTATGTATCCTGGTGTGTTTAAATAGTGTTAGATGGCTTTCGTGTGAATACCATCATTGTATCAGGTCCTAATCAACAAAAGCTTTAAGCAGAAAAGTGAGAAAGTACTTAAGCTACCTATTGTACAAGTTAGATGTGTAAAAAAAAAAAAAAAAAAAAAAAACTAAAGTGATGGTTTATAGGCTATACTTTTAGAGAATAAAAAGAGAATTACAGACAGTGGCAGCAAATGACACAGGGCCAGAGCTGCCAGAGCCCAGGGCTCAACAAATCAGGGGGTCATACAGTAAAAATGTGTAATAAATATTTGGGGTTAAATGCGCAAGTTTCTGTATGATGCATGACAACAGTGACTTGTCCCAATCTGTACCAGAGAGAACTTCAGCACGTGCATTGAGCTTCAAAAACATCAAGTCCATTACTCCTTTAGTGATCAGCCCAAACAAGCATCTCATCTGCTCAACAAATTAGAAATTACACTGTCTGATGTGCCTACAATATTAAAACAGCCTAGCCACTTAGTCAGTGTATATTATATATTTAAAATACTGACTCTCATGTCCCTTTAAATTAAAATCCTCACAGAGAGAAGCAACAGTCAGTGATGCCAGCCTTACCTTTAGGAGACACATTTACACAGACTGTGATGTAACCAGCCCTGTTCCTCTGCAGAAGCTTTAGCTGCTGTTAGCTATAGCTCAGCTTTTACACTGCTCACACTGTTAACCTGACAGAAAACAACAAGGAGTGCTTTTATTAACAATATGCTCTTTCTTATTTGTGGTTTGAACGTTCCTGATAGGTTATATTATTATCCACATTGTTGTCACACTAGCAAAGAGACATTTACTCGTGTTTAGCTTCAAAACGCCCTAATGCAGCTGTAAGCTCCCATTCTGTCTGTAATCTGCCTCACGTTTGTGTCCAGTGCCTGCTTTAAAGTAATATTGTTTCATATGTTCATATCTGTCACGTCATGTTCTGTTGAGAGTCTGTCTCACATGAATCAAGCGCTCACAGCGCTTTACTCCCTCCTACTTCTCACAGACAGCCAATTAGACAGGAGCTCCATAAAAGTAACCAATGACAGGGCGAGTAAGGAAGCATCTGAAGTGCATCCAGTTAGAAACAGCTGAGTGTCCCTGACAGAGCCTGAACAACAGTCACTGCTCAGTGTTTACAGGGGAATGGAAGTGACGGCCCTCAGATCACAGAAGTAGGGCAAATTCACAGCTGAGCCAGTGGCGACTGTACAATGCGCAGATATTTATCCTTGAGCATTGACGTACAGCGGCTCTAGCGGCCCTCAAACTGACCGGCCAACCGGGAAATCTCCCGGTTCTCCCAATTAGCCACGCCAGTCCTGGTTTTTGGTATTTTACTCTTCCAACATATGATAGGAATGTCGGACACAACAGCTATTTTCTGGGGACTAAAAGTGTGGAACACAAAATACAGTCAATGCTCCAAATTTTTATCACTATTTTCTCTCCAACTAACTGCAATACATACTTAAATGGATTCATCCACACCAATCAAACAACACATGGCTAGATTTAGAACAGACCTTTTGGTCAAGATTTGGAATAATCCTGACATCTTAATCAACAAAGAAACTTTCAACCTCCGCACCTGGTCAGAAAAGGGAATAACAGTTACAACACATTTTTCACAACAATAACTTTGTCTCATTCATCCACCTTGTCCAGGAGAACGGCATCAGGAGTAACCAATTTCTACAAGATCTACAACTCAAATCATCAATACAAGCTGTGTATAACACTATAACTTTAGATTTAAACCTCCCATCTCAAACTTCAGAATTTATTAACATAAAACCAACAAAACAACAATCCAAAATATATAAAACAATCACAAAATCTCCCAATGCTGACTTCTGGATACAGATCCTCCGGAACGTATACATCATGACTGAAAATCCTAATCTACAGTTAATACAATACAATTATTCGCAGAACTCACTACACTGATCAGAAATGATCAAAAATGGGTTTCACTTCTGTCATTTGTATGAATTGTTCTCAAAATATCCCAACACTTACATTCACGCTCTCTGCCATTGTCCTCCAATGCAACAGTTTTGGGAAAAAGTTACTGGAACACTATCAGTTTTTTTTTTTGGCTGCCACATCCCTTTATCCCCCTCTCTTTGTATACTAGGTGACACATCCACAACCAGTCTCAGTAATACCAATGATAAAATCCTCCTAGTGGCCCTATCGCCAGGAAGATGATCCTCATGAACTGGAAAACAAGGCATGAGATCAACAATTAAGATAAATGGGAAAGGTGGAGTCGGGGGAGTATAGTTATTGTTATTATTATCTTAAATATTATTACTGTGGTTGTTATTGTTGCTATCGTTGTTTCCAGTACTTCCTGATGCTTAATATCATTATATTAATATGATTGCCATTATTATAACCAACACCAGATATCATCAAATACCTGGACATGTTCATAAGTTTATTAACTATATTTATTTATTTATTCATTCATCTATGCCTTAATTTATTTCTTTAGTTTATTTATTTTCATGGTGCTGTCTTTTCTTTTGTTGTTATTGCTTTGTTACTAACTATTACTGTTATGAATATGCTCCGATAAAAATCATATGCTGCCCCTTTTCTTTTTCTATTTATTTGTTTTATTTATTGTTCATCTTATTATTAATTACAGTTACCCCCGCCTTTACACACCTATGCACCTAAATTCTCTCTCTCACACACACACATGCACACACACACACAATTTTGTCTTTACACTATTGCCATTAATGTATGTATGCACTTCTGTTTCCCCTCTTCGTGTGCTGTTATACAGTGCCACGTATATAATACTCCATTTCAAATACTGTGCAATAAATTTTTGTCACATGCAATGATGCAATTGTAATGAACAAAGCATTTAATAAACATGATACATGTAACAACACAGTTTTAACTCTGCATCTGATAAAACAACATGTATGAGTAACTTGGTTTTGTGATTAGATGAAGGAAACAACACACAGCCACATAGTTAATGTTTTTATTTCATATCTGTAAGCTGCTATCTGGCCATTTCTTGCCATGGCCAGTAAGAGGTAATCTTGTTCAAGGTATTCAAAGTTTTCAGAGTTTTTTTCCATTAGAATGTGTTCTGGTGTCCATCAAAGTTAAACCAGGCGTTTTTATGGTCCTCTATCCTGACACAAGTCTCCACTGCTTACTCAACCAGAGAAACATGTCTGAATGATTTTCCAAGGATTCAGTGGTTGCTGTGATTCCAACTCTGGAAGAGGACTGTCAGTCAAATTATAAGTTTGTTTTGTTCAGAATTTTCTAGTTGGGGGTATAGTCTTCTTACATTTCTTATTCTATCTGTTTTCTTAGGCATGTCTCCAGCCAAACACCTGGTGTTGTCAAAGCCTTTGTCGATGTAAATGAAGAGGGACCTGAGGCTGCTGCTGCCACTGGTGAATGTTTGAGTTTATGTGCCTCCCTCTTCCTGTGACGTTTATTGCTGATCACCCCTCTGATCACCCCTTCCTCTTCTTCATTGGACACAATGACACTAACACTGTTCTCTTTGCTGGAAGATGCTGCTCTCCTGAATGAGCATTGAGTTAAGTGAATCAAGCATGGGGAAGCCAGTGTGTCCTCTGCAACTAAATAAATCCACTGCGCTTGTTGTCCTGCAGACACAATGTCTGCTCTGAGGGTTTAAACACTTAACTGTATGTATGCATTGACTGTATGTGATTTTCCAAGTACAACGGCGCCCCCTGCAGTCACAAATCTCGGTAGGTCCCAGATGTCAGGGTAAAAACCACGGACACTCCGGTGCTGCCCAGCTGTAGAGACCATATTTAGAGATAAGAAAATCAGACAAACGCCCCACACCGGAAGCAGCGGGAGCGCGCACTACGAGGAGAAAGAAAAACACCACGTTCACCAACTTGACGCTAGAGATGGTGAATTCAAGGCCTCATGAAGCAATGGACCACTTTGACACAGCTGGCTCAAGAATGACACACGACTGAATAGTGATATCTGTTGGCTGTCTATGCGAACTGCGTCCCATTGGAGTACATGAAAAAAACGAAACGAGGCCTCGCTCGCTGTGGTCCCTTGATCTCTGGGACCGAATCCTGCTCGAATCGCTCGTGACAAAACACTTCCGCTTCAAAAGATCGAGCGATGTGTTGAGCAGCGGGCTCGAGCACAACATCACTACCTGACGCACTAAACGTGAGTAGTTCAGCCTTACACAAACAATAACTCATTCGCTCAGTAAAAAAATGATGGTTCAGGGCGTAGGCGGTTCCCATTTTATGGAGGATGGAGCTTCCTTGAAATGTCCAGGAAAAAAAAATATCAGAGCCTGCTTTAGACCCTTCTTTATTTCTAGTTTTGTGCTGGTTTAGTTTTTTAGATTTACCCCAAGCATTTAAACTTAAGCGAGTTTAGCCTGCAATCCCAACAGCGGAGACACATTTCTTTGTGTGTGTGTGTGTGTGTGTGTGTGTGGTTATGTGTGTGTGTGTGTGTGTGTAAAACAAAAAATGTATTTTTGTTTTACTGAGCCAAATAATGTGAGCTACAATGTTTTTTTTACAGCTGATAAAATACAAATACACAGTATCTTTGTATTTAAGTTTGTATTTATTTGTCTTTGTGTTTTTGTTCTGTAAGCAGATATTATTTTGATTTTCAGCCTCGAATGATTTAACATTAAAGATGGGAGCTTCAGTGCAGAAGCAGACGAGCAGACCCAAATGTATGTAAACATACTGTATTATAGCAAAGGTTGTCAGACTCATAACAGACTGAACATGTTAAAAGCCTTAACAACCACAACAACTACAATAGGCTAGTAATTAATATAGTTATTATTACAATATTTCACCTAGTAACTACAATTTTTTTATACATTTTCCTTTTTTTTTTTTTTGTTTAGTAAAATGTGAATTGATACTTCCTTTGCAGCAGAGACAACGTGGTCTGCCTCGTCTAAAGCTAACAACAGTTTTACTCTGGACCTGTTCAAATCACTGGGAGACAAAGACAAAACCGCCAATGTCTTCTTCTCCCCTTTGAGCGTCTCCTCAGCGCTCTCTATGGTGCAGCTGGGGGCCAGGGGCAACACAGCCACACAGATGGCAGAGGTAACAAGACCCAGTGTTTAATATGAATAATGTTACTATTTACATACCTGCAACACTGCTCACTATGACGACTTTGTCTAATTAGTTATATTTAACAGACTACAATAGAAATTCTATTTTTCCCACAGATGAATCTACAATTGGCTCAAGAAAGACCAAGAGCCCCTAGAGGAAGGCAGCCATTTTGGTTGAAATTTGAGATGCCAAAAACCTAGCCCTCGTACTTTAGCAAGATCATCCTAGGGTTTTGAACCGAGAGGCTCCAAAGTGAGACAGAATCATCTGGACACGTCTGGGATCAAAAGACTTTTCAAGAGTCCTAGGGTGTGGTAGTGACATTTTGGAAAGTATACAGCATAAAAAAAACACTGTAATTTTTACTATCAGTGTCAGATTTGGATTGACCCAATGAACACAATGTGCACATTCATGACTTGGACATAATGATATGTAAATTAAGCCTTGTCTCTAAGAATGGTTGTCCAGCGCACCCTGCAAAATAAACATGAGACAAAAATATTAAGTTTGTCCTAAACTAATGAAATTTGGTACACACACCCTTTATGTGATGCTGAACAAAAAACTATGGAAACCTCACCCTATCTATTACCATATTAGCATAGCCACGCCCCAAACATGCAAGAGAATTCATTAGCTTGTCATAGCCGGATACTTGGCCATACGCTTCAAATCCAGCAGGGTTTTGGTGAATGCAACCCTCCCACTGAAGCGTGCCCTTCTGCGGTCGCAAGGGGTGCAAGGGCCCTTTATCACTGCTTGCAGTTTTAATTATTTCTGTATCCTTCGTCTGTTTCTCCACAGTGTCTGAAAACCAATGATATCTTGGATGAGGTCCACTCCAGCTTTGCCTCGCTGCTGCAGGAGTTGAACAAACCAGACACTTCCTGTACCCTCAGTGTTGCCAACAGACTGTACGGAGAGCAGTCCTACCAGTTTATAGAGGTACATGTTATTTTAGCAGTAAGAATGGGAACTTGGTAGTGGCCATAGAAGTAACCAACAGATGCATGTGGGGTATGTCGCAAGTTGGCAACATTAGGCATTAATGGCAATTTTGGGGTATGTCACAAAATAGATGATAATGATCATGATGCTATGCCTGCTGGTCTGTGTAGACAGGTGCTATCCAATAAATTAGAATATTGTGTAAAAGTGCATTTTTCTTAGCAGTCCAGTTCAAAAACTAATACACATACAGTATATTTATCGTTTCAGTACAAACAGAGTGAAACATTTCAAGCATTCTTTTCTGATCATGTTGATACTTATAGCTTACTGTTACAGTTAATCCCACATTTATTTGTTTAAAAAATTAAAATATTTCATGAAACCAATAAATATAATGATTAGCCTGTGGTGCTGCTGAGGTGTTATGGAAGCCTAGGTCGCTCTGTTAGAGGCCTTCAGCTCATCTGTGTTACTGGGTCTGCTGTTTCTCTTCCTCCTCTGGACAATACTCTATAGATTCTCTGTGGAGTTCAGGTCTGGAGAGTTTGCTGGTCAGTCTGTCCCAGTAATACCATGGTCACCTACCCAGTGAGTGGCAGTGTGGGCCGGATCCCAAGTCCTGCTGGATGATCAATTCAGCATCTCCATAAAGCTTGTGAGCAGAAGGAAGTTCACAATAAAAGGTTGTGTTGACTTTATACTCCAGGAAACGCAGAGGCCTATTATTTTCCATTAGAAAAGTTGCTGCAGGCCTTGTCTCTGGTTTAGGAAAGGCCTGACACAGTTGTAGATAAAAGTCTTGATCCGTGTGGAGGCTCCTGATGCACTGATTCCAGGCTCAGTCCAGTCCCTGTGAACTTGCTCTGGGGCCTCATTTATAAAAAGGTTGTGTATGATCTGTACTAAGCAAGGCCATATGCCTAATGGCCAAATTTGTGGCACGCCAGCCATTTTTTTATTTATATCACGTGACAGAAAATTGATTTACAATATTAACCTTTTTTTTTACATAGGTCATCTTAATGTAGGATGGTAGGATGAACAAGTTGACGTTTTATTATCAACAGTATTAATAAAAAAAAAAAAAAAAAAATCTCCAGCTCAGGATGTCTGTGAGTTTTTGTGTGACTGTGTTCCATAAAGCTTGAGGTGCACATAGATAAGTGTCTGTGACTCCCATGGTGCATTGTGTGTCCTGTGGATGACTTAGTATTGAATAAGTTGTAAATTAGTGTTGGGTGTCATTAAGAAGGGATTTTTGCAGATTTCTGTCCAGAGTTCGTATGAGAGTGGTGTATAGATAGATAGATAAGTTTATTGTCACATGCACAAAAAAGTACAGCGAAATTACGTTTGGAGCAAGCCTCCGGGCCACAGCTATTTGTCAGCGCCGCCACACGCTCTCCAGAAAGTAAAATACAGTTTGCAAAGGCATACATACAGAAACACAACAGTAATATAACATAACAAGACACAGTACACATGGTCACGTGATGGAATTTTCGTTTGGACTTGGGTGAGGGAGAGAGGAAAAAAGGAGGAGGCAGACGGATGGAGGGGGGCTGGGATGGGGAGGGGTGTGTATGATGCAGTAAGAGTCTGAGCTTATGTTTTGAGAAATTGGAGCCACGACTCAGATGTTTACAAGTTCAGTTCTGTGGCTTGTCCTTGAAAGGAGATATGGCAGTGCACAAGGAGAGATACGAAGACCCAGCTGTCGAGCTGACCTCCTGAACGAACCGAGGGAGGAGATATAGGGAGAAGGTGAGGGGAGTAAACAATTTTTAATCCATTTAAGCTGATCTTCGGTTAATTTTGTCCGGATCATAATCAGTCAATCAGTTCTGGACCTCAGCATCGCTGGCGTACATCCGGTTGATAGAGTGACTTTGCTTCATGGTCAGTCCAGTAACAGTTCACCAGTCTGACCCCTGATGGTGTCCAGTCTCCTCCACAGTCTGGGCTGAGATGTCACGGCCTCAGTCTGTGCCACTCTCTGATGTAATACTTTCAGTCACTCACATCCCCGAAGCACCCTTTAATTTCCACAGACAGCAGCTGGGTGAATTTGCTCGCAGCTGTCTTACAAATCTTCCGATAGGTCAGGGCAGTCCCAGGGCCAAAATAGGAACCCTGCTATCAAAAATTCCAAATATGAATAAATCCACATCCTCCACGGACCGGACTTCCAGGCACACGACTTGCCAGCTGGTCCAGGCATCACACGCAGCGAAAGTTTTGTCCGGGCAGGCAGGTTCCCCGGTGCACCTCTCTTAGGGAGAAAACGTTGTCAATAGCGCTGAGCGACCAGTTAATCAATTTCATTTTGAGTATTTTCAGGAGCACAGCAAAGCAGGAAGTCAAAAAGAAAAAGTCTGACAAGACAAAAAAAGGAGCAAGCACTAGACAGAGTGGGAGCAGTAAGAAAACACGTCTGCACTGTACAGAAGCAGGAAGTAGAAGGTATAAAGTATCAATGTCTGTGTTCCGTTTAAGTTGTGATGCATGTAGTGTATTGTCTGAGTTAATGTTTGTATAATTTGGAGATGAGTTTTTTAATTTTTTTTTTATACTCTTTATGTTTTCTAGCAGTTGGGAGGGTTCAAAGTGTTGTTATTATGTTAATCTTACTCTTGATAATGGATTTAATTTGCAGATATTGAAAGCTATTATTACTGATGAGTTCATACTGTTCTGTAAGTTGCCTAAATGTTATGAATTTATTGTTGTGGAATAAGTGATGAAGGTGAGTGACACCTTTTTGTTCCCATGTGTGATAGTGAAGTGGGGTGCTGTTAATGTTAAAGTCAGGGTTGGGCCAGATGGGGGTATAGAGTGTCGTGGAGGAGTTGTTTAGTTTTAAAACTTTCCACCAGGTTGTCAGAGTTGTTGAAATTACTGTATTCTTAAAGCAATTATGTTTTTTGAGAGTAGTGTTCAATGAAGGTATGTCTGCTAAAGAAATGTTTGACCACTTTGTTCCTCTGGTTATGTTTTCTATAGTAACATTACCACAGGAATAAAGTTAACAATATTTATTTTAACAATAATAATAAATAATAATAATAATAACAATATGGGGTGTTCCCGTTACACTGTATCCATTGCTTTCAGAAGATTACAAACCTGAATTGCATAAGGCGGACAAATCCACATTTCGCGGCACCCACTTCACTTCAACCAAAGATACACAGCAAGATCACTGCAAACATTACAGCAAACGAACACCGCAAATTAATTCACTCCAAACATAATCGGGTTTAACGGTGTTCTGACATACAAACGATATGAATGTTTTAGACCAGGAAGTGACCCCCGAGGTGCCACACGTTACAGGTAGTAAAATGCCCAAATGAGCAGTGACTATGAGAATACAAATGCTGTATGTCATCCTCCTTTTTGGTGTAGTTATGCAGTTAAAACACTGCGAAACTGCGAGAGATGCCCGGGTACAAATGAATATTTACTTTTGTTATGATTTAATATTGTTCAATTTGAGAACTCTGAGATGAATGAGTTGATGCACAGGCGCTTTTCTCTCCGCCTGCACGCCCCAGTGCTGTTATGCATCTGGACTAACATGCGTCTGCATTATCATATTTGTGTATAAATTAAGGCTTTGCCTGATAGTTTTATTCACTCACAAATGCTAACCCTAACCCAGAATGACCGTTTAATATTACTGATTCAGTCACGAGTTTGGACATGATTGTTATTCTGGTTATATAATGGTGCATCTAGAAATTTAGCCATATCGGAGGGTAGTTGTGGTAGGTTTATGTTTTGGAAGAATGATTTTATTTCTGTTGGGTTGGGTTCTGTTTCTGATGAGTATAAGTTTGCATAGAACAGACGGACTGTAATATTAATTACTTATGTGGGTTATGAGTGGTTACATTTTTGGAGGTCTGTATTGATGGGATTATTGAATTGTCTTTTTTTCTTTGTAGTAAGTTTGCAAGATATTTTCCAGATATGTTTTGTTTTATAAGTTCATATTTAAGTTGCTGCATAGTAAAGTTGTTTTTCTCCTGCAAAATTTTGTCAAGTTGTAGTTGTGTTTCTTAATTCAAGTGTATTTTTGTTTTCCTGGTTTTCTGATAATGTTTATATCTTTTGGTATAATTATTGTTCTAATTGTATTTGTTTTTTCTTTTTGTAGGTTGAATATGGAATAATTTTTCCTCTTAAATATGCTTTGCTGGATTCCCAAAGTGTTATTTCAGTGGTCTCCAGGGAGTCATTTAATTTCCATAAAAGATGCCCACTCCCTCTGTGTTATTGTATTGAATGCTGGATCTTTGATTAGTGAAAGGTTGAGGCGCCATCTAGAGGAGGGTTTGGTGATGTAATGAAACTGTAACGTTATGATATGGACGCGAATCAGGCATCAGGCGCGAGTGGTTACCATGTTAAAGGATGATTTATACTTCCGCGTCTTCTTGACGCCAAACTACCGCCGTTGGCTCGACGGCATTGAAAACCCTTCATACTTCATACGTAATGATCGATCAATACCCATCCATCCATGGGTATTGATCGATCATTATGTAATTTGTTCCTTTCAGTTGTCTTCCTTGGTTCTGTACCTGTTGTTTTTGTTTGTAATGTTCGAATTTGACCACCATTGGCCGGGGTCATTTATTGTCTGTTATGTTTTTTTATTTTTGGTCCCATACGGGCACGTGGTGGAATGTGATGGAGTTTACTGTAGCAGATGGGAGCAGATGCTGCGCGACTGTAAGTCCAGTATGGTTTCTTTCATTGTCTTATTTTCTGTGGCTGTTGTCGTGACTTATGTAGTGAGTGTGTTGACTGATTCTTTCAATGACTTGTTTTCTTTGTAACTGTTCTTGGCTGAATTCTAAACTGTCAGAGTGCAGAGAATTCTTGATGCAGTAGTTAAGTAAGTGCTATTCTGTTGTCCTTTTGTGGTGAGTTTGATGTCAATTGAGCTGAGAATGGTGGTGATTTCTGCGCAGCATGAGGGATTGGATAGATTGCTTGCTCTTTTTTTTTTACTGGGAGTGGAGTTGTTGACGGGGGTGGTTAAATCCTGATCCATATTAGTGCACAGTCTGGTGAAACAGTCATCGATATACTCCTCCAGCGAGTCCAGTGATTCCAGGGTTATGGTATTATTGCGTGAGGGGGTGTCCAGGGGGCGGAGGAAGTGTTATAGTACCGTGAAATGTTTTCTGTTGAGTTCATTGTTGGAAGTTGAAGAATAAACCAGAGACTCAAATCTCTCCTCTCCATCTCTTCTCTCCCTTTACTTTCATAACATGTCTATTCAGTCTCTTTTTGACACTGTGCTCCATTAAAACCACACGACCCTGATATGAACTGTCTATAGGAGTTGTTTGTGCTCATGTCCCTTTACCTGATTAAATTATGGTGTCAATCGAATTCTATGTTTTTTCTGAGAGATATAAAGTGAAAGTGAGCTTTATCAAATGTGCACCAAACATGAATTTGTCAAACCTGCTTCACTTCAGCAGCTCACCGTGAAGGTCAACTTTGTGCCGTGTCTCAAAAATGTGCACGTCAGGATCAGAGCTGGCATAAGGTTTCACGCCTAGTTGATTTTTTATAAATCCCATGTTAGGCACAGAGAGCGGCATACGCCAGCCTTTACAGTTTACAATACTTTAGCCAATTATGTGAATAACGTTTTTTTTTTTTTTTTTCTGTAACTGTGAGCTATGATTATCAAAATTATGAGAAAACAATGATTAATTGTTTCTCTGTCTGTACCGACACTTTAAATGCATGCATTTCACTTTTTTAAATGAAGCCCTGGGAGAAAAATGCACTTTTACATTATATTCTAATTTATTGTATAGCACCTGTATATGAAATGGTAAAATATCAGTTTGAACACCTGATATATTGTTTATTACGTCCTGTAAATAAACTCTAGTATAAGGTTTGCAAACATTTGCATCTTTTTATTTACACATTGTGCCAACGTTTCTGACTTTGTTTCTCTTTTTAGGAGTTTGTTGAAGGGACTAGAAAGCACTACAAAACAGAGCTGGAGACTGTGGACTTTGTTAACAAAGCAGAGGAGGCACGAGTCCACATTAACACTTGGGTCGAGAAGCAGACTGCAGGTACAGTATTTAGAGTTTTACATCTCTATAAATAATGTCAAAGAGCTCACGCCTATATTTGGGATTAACTAACCAAGATTTTGTTTGTCAGGTAAAATTAAAGATGTGCTGGCCGAAGGTGTAGTGGACAGTTTGACGAGGCTGGTACTGGTTAATGCCATCTACTTAAAAGCCAGTTGGTGTGAGTTGTTTGCGGATCACCACACACGTCATGCTAAGTTTAGACTCAACAAGGTAATTATTGCAGTCTACGTCTAAAAAAAATAATAATAATTATGTTGTGTAAGGCCTTTACTGCAGCCTGCTATCCAACAACTTTCAAATTAATCATTTTTAAAGAGAACCAGAATCTCTTCCAAATCTCAAACCAAAATCAGTCAACAATTAGACTATTTGTGAATCAAGAAAACTTAAACACACAGCTTATAATCCAGTGTCATACAATGTAGTTCAGATGATGTTGGTAGATCTCAGGTAAAGCAGACTAAGGAATTGGTGTGATGACCTAAAACCACCTGTTGAACCATGCAACGTTGCTAATTTCTTTGCTGCTTTGGTCAAATATTTCTCTACAGAGCTCCTCCTACATTTTGGAGCAAAGCACTATGGTAAATACTCATGAGTCTGGTCCTGTGTGAACCCTTGTTTGGCTCGACTCTCCTCATACGTGTACAAAGATTTCCCTTGCCTTTTGGCTGCTCTGCTATAACAAACATCTAAGAAAAGAAGCCGTTGCTGGCTTATTGTTATAGCCAAGTGAGAAGTGTCTTGCAAGACCTGAGACTTCAGGGACGCTAGGTCGGTGGTCCCAGGCTGGTTTTTCACCAAGATGCGGTAGTGGGAGGCGATGGAAGCGTCTTTCACCACACAGCAAAAGTTGCATAGTTCCCCTTTAAAATCATATGATCAAAGACTGTGTCAGAAGAAACTCAGCAGTAGTGACTCTGACTTTTGTAGACACTGCACTGGGGTTACATGTTCAAGAAAATGTTGTAATTGCCATGTATGTCTCTGTTCTCAGAATGACTCTAAGACAGTGAAGATGATGCACCAAAATTCTGAATTTCAACTAAGAAAAATCAGAGAGGCCAGCTGCCAGGTAAGTGAACAAGAATATCTAATACTATGTGGTCATTCTGGTGAATGAAAAATATAAACAACATAATAAAGAATATGATCATTTATTCTGTTCTTTACATAAAACTGTCTCGTCATAGGTCATAGAGTTATTCTGTGGGAAAGGGGAGCTCAGCATGCTCATCTTTTTGCCTGATGACATTGAGGACAGTACTACAGGTCTGGAGAAGGTAGGACAGAGTAGCTCCTCACAAAAAACACACGTTTTCCTCACAAACTAAAACTATGTGTGTTGCAGCTGGAGCATCAGCTCACAGATAAGTTTATGGAGTGGACTCGTCAGGACAAGATGAGAGAATACGAGGTTGATTTGGGTCTTCCTCGATTCTGGATTGAGGAGAATTATGACCTGAATGACGTCCTGAAGAACATGGGCATGGAGGACGCCTTTGATGAGTCAAAATGTGACTTCTCTGGTAAGAAAAGACCTTTTGTCAAACCCTTTCTTTGGCTTTGTCTTGAACATTGTTGTAAGTTAGACCAAAATAAGCCTATAACAACTTTTTCTTTGTGAAAAATTTAAATAAAGTTATTTTGTTTCAGTTTATTGTTATGTTTTTTTTAAATAATTGAAATATCTTTTTATCTGTCCTCTTAGGCATGTCTCCTGCCAAAGACCTGGTGTTGTCAAAGGTTGTCCACAAAACCTTTGTCAGTGTTGATGAAAAGGGAATTGAGGCTGCTGCTGCCACTGGTGAGTCGATGAAGTCTTACGGCCTCTTTTCCTCAACTCCTAGAGCTACTTTTATAGCTGATCACCCCTTTCTCTTCTTCATTCGACACAATGAAACTAAAACCGTGCTCTTTGCTGGAAGATACTGCTCTCCTGAGTGAGCAGTCAGTAATTTAACCAGTGCCAAATAAGCCAGTTCATCCTCTACAGCAGTCAAACAATGTCACTGCTCTGTGCCTTTTGGTGTGCAAGAGTCTACAATCTGATGTCATTACACAGGTTTATAACACCTTTATCATATATATTCCTCTAATAAATATGTACCTTCACCATTTATTTATAGTTTATCTGAAATAATCAGCTTTCATTCATTGCCTTCACTGTTGTGGTTTTGCTTTTATAAGTTGTTTTTTTACTGTATAACAAGCTGGTCACAAGCAAACAACACCACTCTAAAGCCCTTAGAGTCACTTTATAAATAATCTTTAAAAGTTATTTACAGGAAAACACGAAAGCATCACCATTGTCATGTACTCACCAAATACAGAATGTTAAACTTTGAGAACATTGAAAGGATGTCTGATGTCAGCATTGACAATGTGATTCTGTACTGTTTCATCTGTATGTTGGACTTGTTTCATCTGTATGTTGGACTTGTTTTCTATGCAAGGTATTGAATATCTCTACATATAGCTTTGCGTATTAACATTAAAGATATATTTTGATGTTAGTAGTGAAAATTCATTCATTCCTGTGTTATCCTGTTATTCTGTTGTCTGAGCTAAGTTCTGTAAAAGAACAAGGACATGCGTAACAGCTGTAAGGCCAAAGCATGTTGTGTCTTAGTGCACACGAGGCTAGGCCATGATGAGCTCCAGTGTTGTGCATGAACGAGTTCATTGAACACGTTCATTTTTATGTGAACTTTGAACTGAACGCAACACATTTGTAAATCAAGAACTTGAACGTGAATTTGTTCAGGTTATGTGAGATGAACGACGTACGTCACATCAATTAAACGTTGGAATTTGTTTTCACCTGAGTAGAATGACGAGGTCTGATCGCACTTTTTAAACGGCGCTGTCACTCACTGCCCACGGGCTCCACTCCAAAACTGCACCGCTTCACCAGAGAGCGCTTGTGTGCGCAATGCATCTTGGGTAACGTAGTGTGAAGCCAAAGATAGTCGAATCTAATATTTTTGGCAGTGCAAGTGAAGACACAGAGAACACAGACGATGCTGCCTCTAACTATGATCATTTACAGACATTTTACACATTGTCACTCTGACGGAAAAAAATTACCTTTCTGTGCAAGCTTATATATGCAAAAACGTCCATTTTGTGTGATAGAATTTAAGGGCGCACTCACACTAGGGCCATTCAAACCGTGCTGTGCCCAGGTAAGATTGGGGAGGGGTCTGAGTCCCCCGCCGGCCCGCACTCTCACCTGCACAAACGATCTGTGCCGTGGCCCGGTTACGTCATCACCTCTGAGAGCGACAGGCTGCTACGTCATCGTGATGCGCAGTTTGTTTACAAGCTGAGCAAGCCGCTAACACTTTTAAAACCGGTCCGGCATAGTGGAAAACGTGAGACCAGCGGCATGAAGTATCTGTGCTATTTTGATTCTGCTTTGAGTTTCGTTCGTGAGACGCGGTCTTCTGCCACACGTTTGGAATAAGCCACATATGAGAAGCAGTGAAGGCACCGCAGACGATGAGAGAGGATTCAAAACTACTGCCCCTGTCTGTTCTCTTCTTCCAAAAGGTGAGCGCAAGTCGCTGGCGTTGGTACGAGTGTTGATAATGGAATTTATTCACTTTTTACCGAGAGAAGAACAGTTGCATAGATGACAGGCCTCATAGTCGTGCGTGCGCGCATGCATGAGCAACCGCGCCGTGCCGTGGCCCACCTCCTCCCACCTTGCCAAAGTCCTGAAGTGTACCGCGCCTGGGCGCGCTGCAGAGCACTCACTTTAGGCAACCATGCCGTGCTTTAGGGGCGTTCCGTACTTGGGCACGGTTCGATTGGCCTGCTGTGAGTACACCTTAAGATCTACAGTGAGGCTAGAAGGTAGATGTATAGTGATAGAAGTCATAGTTTGAAAAACAAGTTCAGCCTTTCATTTACATATCTCACCTAAAAATAACATGAACTGAACTTTGAACTAGTTCAAAATTAAAATTGTGAACTATGAACGTGAACAGTTCACTTTGAACATGTGTGAACTGAACTTTGAACTAGTTCATGAAAAGTGTGAACTTGCACAACACTGATGAGCTCATAGATTAGAGCAAAAGTTAAGATATGCTTGTGACACTGGGACGTCCTTCAGGATGAGATGTTCGACCTGAAAGAAGACCATGAGGAGATCCTGAAGAGGTTTGAAGAGCACACTGAGGCGTCTGAGAAGGTGATCACATCCCTCAAAGCCACAGTTATGGATCTTCAAGAAAAACTGAAGATCCAGATGGACAGGACCGAGGCTAGCGCTCGAGACACTGTCTGGTTTCAATCGACAAACAGAGATCTTCAAGAGATCAAGGTCTTTCTACAAGATGAGATGTCTGACCTGAAAAAAGACCATGAGGAGATCCTAGAGAGGTTAGAGGAGCACACTGGGGCATCTGAGAAAGAGGCCACTTCCCTCAAAGTGACAGTTAAGGCTCTTCGAGAAAAACTGAAGATCCAGATGGAGAAGAACAAGGCCAGCCAAAAAGAAGTCTATTCTGAGGTGGAACAGCTGAGATCCAGCAACTGCCATCTTGAGGAGAAGTGGAGTGTATGAAAATGGAGCGAGACCAGGTCCTGGGCAATGTCGAGTTGTTGGAGAGAAAACACAGAATCCTAACAACAGTAGAAGAGATCTCCACTGCCATCTGGATGGAGTGGATGAGTGGCCTTGTACGCTCGTGCGCCTACTAAACTGACTCAGCTGAGGCACTTCTCCTCTACGATGACGTCGCGGAGGAGGAGGTAAGTCCAGACTTTAATCTGACTCCTGAAACCTCTCACGAAGAAGTTTCAGGGGCTGGTACAGCATTACACACACGCACACACAGAGACACACACAGCACACACAAAGACACACAGCAAACGCACACAAAGACACACAGCACACAGATCTGTGAAGAGTCACTCGTCCAGGGTAATTGCATCGCAACACAAAGTTAAAAAGCAGTCATCTGGATTTGATTTTTAAAGTTGAAGACGTTTCACCTCATATCCAAGAGGCTTTCTCAATTCTGAAGCTGAACTGGTAAGAGAGCTGGTTTATATGCTCCTGGGAAGGAGGAGTTAGATCTGAAACTAACTTCTATTGGTTCAGAAGACTATGAATAGCCTGAGTGGTTTTGGGTTGTTAGGAGTCCTTTGTCCTCAGCTGGGGTGAGAGTCGTTACCCTCCCCAGCCTCGTCAGATGTTAATGACCTGAGTGAGACTGGTTTGTTATGTTTGGGTTTCAGGAGACTGTTGTAAACAGATGGAAGGTTGTGTCTGAGACCATCATTTCTGTTTAAAGAAGGTTTATCTTTTTTGACAAAGATGGCTTCTTTGACTCCTCGCTCAAACCCTCCTTTCTCTCTGACTAAGATTCGGACCTCACTGTCCTCAAAGGAGTGGTTTGTGGCCTTCAAGTGTAGGTGCACTGCACATTCACTGGTCCCCTGGAGTTGGCCCTGCGGTGTTGGTATAACTGCTGGTGCAGAGGTTGTTTGGTTTCTCCAATGTACTGTTCATTGCAGTTCTCACTGCAGTGGGTGGAGTACACAACATTGCTCTGTTTGTAACTGGGAATTTTGTCCTTGGGGTGAACCAGTTTTTGTGAGAGTATTAACAGGTTTGAAATAAACCGGGATGTTGTGCTGGCTAAAAATCCTTTTAAGTTCTCAGACAGGCTGGAGATGTAAGGAATGACTACATTGCTCCTTTTTGGCTCTTATTCTTTCCTGTCCTGTTTTCCTGTCCTTTGGGATTTGGAGAAGGCCCAGTTGGGATATCCACAAGTTCTGAGGGCTTGGCGGACATGTTGCTCTTCTTTCCTCCTTCACTCAGGTCTTGTGCTGTAGCAGGCGCTGTAGGACACTGCAGCACAGAGCCTAAGAGGTTCCCACCTGCTACAGCACAAGCTTTGAGTGAAGGAGGAAAGAAGAGCAATATGTCCGCCAAGCCCTCAGAAACGGGAAAAGAGTTATTACCCGTTAGCCACGGGAAAAGAGTTGTTACCCGTTAGCCACGGGTAAAGAGTTATTACCCGTTAGCCACGGGAAAAGCGTTATTACCCGTTAGCCACGGGTAAAGAGTTGTTACCCGTTAGCCACGGGTAAAGAGTTATTACCCATTAGCCACGGGAAAAGAGTTATTACCCATTAGCCACGGGTAAAGAGTTGTTACCCGTTAGCCACGGGTAAAGAGTTGTTACCCGTTAGCCACGGGTAAAGAGTTGTTACCCGTTAGTCACGGGTAAAGAGTTGTTACCCGTTAGCCACGGGTACAGGGGTATTACCTGTTAGCCACAGCCTGGAGATGCTAAAGGAGCCTTATACAGTGACAGTGTGAGTCTGTAAATCTGTCTTTTAAAGGTAACTTATCAGATAAACTGTCGATGAGACTGTAGTGTTGTTTCTGTTGGTGGGTTGGTCACCTCTCGCTGTATTAAGATGTAATGAATCATTTTTGAACTGGGGTTATTAATAGAAACCGAGAGAGGTCACACTGTTTCTGTCACAGTTTTTCTGTAAGAGGTGAATTTGGTATTTTTCTGTGGCCCCATTGTTCCTACTGTCTGAGAGTCCAGGTCCTGGTCGTCCTGTTACAGGACCTCCTTTTAAAACACAAAACCTTCTGATTTGAAAAGCTGTTTGTCTGATTTAGTTGTTTTCAGTTTTTCTATTTGTTACTATTAGAGTTGTCAGTTGTCGTACTGTATTGCAGAAACGTGAACTTGCGACTTGACTTGGACTTAAGACCAAAAGACCTGTGCACATCTCTTGGGCCTGGTTTAGAACTGGTTTAGTTTTAATTTAGACCTGTTTTAGAACTGGTTCAGACCTGGTTTTGAACACAGATTAAACTACCCCTGAGTGTAACTGGATAGACTCACAACCAATCATAATTCAGGGCAGCACCAACACAGAACTGCTTCAGGACCAACAAATTTGACCAGGACTAAACCAGGACTAAACCAGGACTAAACCAACTGCTCCAGGACCATACACATCTGAAAAGCATACGACCAACCAGGGACAGAGCAGAGCATTAGGACCTCTTCTCTTTAGCTCATGGTTTGCCTGACAATATTTTAAACAAAAGATTGAAAACACGACTCTACAGTTCACTTTCTGACCACCAGATGGGGCCATTACACAGGAAGCTGATAGAAAAGCTCAACTAAGGTGTGAATGAAGAGGAACAGTCAATAATGTGTCTGAGCCCTGACACTGGTTTGGTCCTGGTTTAGACCTGAATTAGACCTGATTTAGTCCTGGCTTAACCCGGGTTTATTCCTGGGTTAGACCTGGTTTAGTCCAGGGATACAGCTTGATTCGTCATTTAGAGTTAAGTCTGGGTTTAGTCCTGATTTAGGCCAATTTAGTCCATTAAAGCTGGCACATATAAAGCCAGATATTTTTTTTGTGGCGGTACCTGGAGTGAAAACTTTGAGTACAGACCTCTGATCTAAACTAAACCACGGCTAAACCAGGTCTAAACCAGGACATAACTTTTTTTCTGAGTGAAGAGCAGATCCTAAAATGCCCAGTGTCTATAAATAGAGTTTCTGTTTAGTGAAAACTCAGTGTGGCCTTGGTCTGACTCTGATCTCTGTAGCAGCCACCAGATACCCTTCCTGACACAACCCTCTTCATTTATCCGGGCGTGGGACTGGCAAAGAGTACACAGGCTTGTGATTGTCTGTGCCTGGATTAACAGTGGTGAGCAGTAACAGTAAGTACTTTCTCCTTTCTTTGCACTCATGTGATGATTCTTTTGAGTGCTTTTACTTCTACCTGAGTAATATTGTAATGAAGTAACAGTACTTTTTGAGTACTTTTTTAAACTCTGCACCAAACATAACACCTCAGAATACACACAAGTAACTTTGTAGTTTTTACTTTGTCAGCAGTGGTTTGTGTTTACTCTGACGGTAAATTAGTCATGTGTGAGTTATGTGCTGAACTGAACAGAGTCTGTCTCTACTGACTGTAATTACACAGAGCTCCCTAACGAGCTCCTCTCTGTAACGAGAGGGCCGGGTCAACGCTACCTTTGCTTGTGCTCAATAACGACTGTGTATCTTTTTATGTGCAATGCAAAAAGAATACTGGAAATTTCAGCATTTACCAAAACAGCAAAAGAGATTGTTTAGTTTAAATGTGCATTTAGCTGTATTAGTGTTTAGTTTACTGAACTTGAGTCAAATCAACAGAATGCCAGCAGCTCCAGTCTGCATCTGAGCGCTTTCCTGGGTCAGGACAAAACTCATGGATCTCTTTCCTCAGGTCTCAAACCCCTTTTCAATCCTCTGCCTACACTGAGCCCTCTAACAGCAGCGGACCCCATGTCTCCAAGTTCACTCCTGCTCCTTTAAAAGTGCAACAAGCTGCCTGTGATCCATAACTCTTCCTTGTTATAAACCTTCACTGAGGGCCAGTCTCTGAAAATGTCCTCAAGTTAAGTCCAAAACATCCCAAGGTCTGTTTCAGGCCTTCAAATAGCATTTCTTTAAATTATATTTCATCAATAAAATAAAAAGGTACATTTTATATACTTATATCAAAGTAATTTTAAAATAAAAGATCTGATTGTTCTGAATACCTATTTTAAGAAAAATTATCTCTCCTCTCTCCACTGCGTATCTCACTTCTTGTACCCGAATGCGTGGATGTGATTGGCAGATTAGCGTCGCATGTGAAGACTCAAAATTGACTTTAATTTTTTTGCTGCAGTAACTGCACCCCCCCAAAAAAAATGAAGCAGCACTCTCATTTTGTCAGTGAGGAATGACGTGTTCTTTTTCTAATCAATAAAGACTCCAATCAGTTTCTTTTAGCTTTTTGTCTTTTTATTCGCATAAGCCAAATTAAACAGAGCTCTGGGTTGGATCTGTCCCTACCGCCTACGTCTTACTCAGGGCTTACGCTGGGCATCCAACAACGACTGTCCCTATCACACTGAATATATACCCAGGCTCAACTTCATACCACCCACTCCAGATATGGGCATAGTCCAGGATCTGAACCAGTTCTCAGACAAAGCAGTGCGAGTTGTAAAGGAGGAGTTGTTATCGTTTCTGCTCTCCCCTGAAGGCCGCATCGCCCGCACGGATTGTTCCCTTGCACTTGTTGTGGCGTCTTGAGTCTGGGTCAGATCCTGCTCACATGATTAGATACATTTCATTATATTTCATTATATTTCATTATATTTCATTATATATTTGATCATGTTAAAATCACATACAACATTCCCACTTTTGATCTCCAATCGGAGATCAACAAATTTTAAGCTGCAAAACAAATAATGCAAAAACCACGTATCTTCCTTTTTTTGTTTTTACACATTAGCAAGCTTATTCAACCAAATGACCGTGCTCTGTATATCCACGTGCAGGGGCTCGTACCACGTCCCCTGGTGTTTAAAACCATCTTAATTAATCAGCGGTCATCAACTCAACAGTAGGGATACAGGTCACAGCAGATCTGAGTACCTTTGCTCTGATCTATAAGAGGTCACCATGTCCTGGCTCAGGTGCACTAAGACACAACATGCTTTGGCCTTGCAGCTGTTACGCTGCTGTTGTCCTTGTACCGCAGTAAGCTCAGATAATAATAAACTAACGGGATAACACAGAAATTAATAAATTTCCACTACGTTCCCCCCTTTTGATTATAATAAAACCCTGTTTATAATAATCAATAAATAAAGTTGATGACAGCAGCATGTATGGCTCTTTCCCGAAGCCCATTTGCAATGTCTGATTTTGCTCCTGGCCCCTCTCCGGGTCAGGTATTGCTCAGATATCATAGTCTTTTTGTTAAATGCGCAAGATGAGTCTGGTCGTTGTTCTTCAGTTGCAATAACAACCTGTGAGGTGTGTGCTCTGCTCGTTGTGAAATGTATGTGTATTGTGAATTCACCGGAGCGAACACAGGCGGCGCTAGGCTCGCACCTGTGTCTGTGCAGGTCAACGCAGCCTGACTGTTGTGAGTCAGTGAGTGCTGTGATCCTCTTGGTCAGTGTTGATGTCCTCAATGTCCAGAGAGGACGGTTGTTGTTTGTCTCCGACTGATGAGAAGTTGTCCCCTGGCTCAGGGAGCTTTTGAAGCGGCTGGCATTGATCCAAGTGGAAGTTGTAGAAGCCGGAGATGGAGCAGAGGTTGTTGTGGAGAGTTGAGGCCCTTCTTAAAGGAGCCAGTGTTGTCCAGGTGGCTCAGTTGGTCAGCTGTGATGTTTCCAGTACAGGCAGAGCTTTGGGCCCTGCCTGTTTTCCCTCAGCACTCTCCCATTGTGTTATCTACTTTTCCAGAGTGGAGGTAGGAGCAGTGATACCTCACAGCATTCATTTAGGAAACATGTTTTTGGTAAACGTATTATCTGGGACCTGCTGAGAGAAAATAGAGGAACACGTTGCACACAAAACAATGCCATCCCCCTCCTTTTTTTTTTTTTGGGATGGTCTCGTGTCTGGACCATGATCTCTGATTTCAATTCTCTCATGGATTTTTTGGTAAAGTTGTAATTTGGCAAAATAAGTTAGACTCACATAGGTAGCACATAAAAGCATCAAATAAGATAAGGCAATCTGAAATAATTTACCAAAGGTGTTATAGTTACCACATCCATGTATTTTCCTTGGATTTTCCTTAGTTCCTTGAATGATACACACTTTTCTGAATTGTGCTTGTTCCATATTTCATATTGTTTCATATGGGTTTATATCAGCTCAGTCTTTTGTTCCATTTGTATTGCTTTTAGGTGATAGTTCAGTCTGTGGAGAGAAATGTCAACATATACACACAACAACTCTTCTCCTAGAGTTGTTTTCAGTGGGTTCAGATCCATATGGATCCAGTTTGTTGGATCCTTATTATCTTTATTAAGCACCTGTTAAAACCTGTTAATTTCAGAAATATGAACATTTTGGATCATAACAACACAAAGAGTGATTAGAGTTCACATATTCACATTCACAGACATTCACACAGTCACAGCGTTATTAAACCTGGTCAAGTCCACATCAGAGTTTGGTCAGTCCCAAAAATGTATTTTACCATTCCCCTTTTCATTTTTGTGCACAATTTTTTAAGAATGACGTCATGTTAACTCAAACATTTTGTTGCCTTATTGCTGAGGCCAGGAAGTATCCTGTCTGTGATCACATGGCCCCATAAGGTCACCACTGTTTCAGATGAGCAGAGTTTCTAATTCTTGTTGCAACAAGTTCAATACACCTTTGAAATAAAACAGAAAATGCTTCCTAAATTAGTTATTTTACACTTACAGAAATACACAGAGCTCTCAGTAAATGCAGATTCCTTACCCCAGCTGCAGGTGTTGTGTGTGTGCTTTTACCTGCATTATGTGCTGTGGACAAGATTTCTGTACATAACCTGTCAACCCTTTTGTGTACCACTCTTGCTTGAGTGCTGTTAACATCCCCCCTTTTGACACATGGACCATCCCATGTGTCAATTTGGCCAGATTTTTTCTTAAAAATTGTTATGAAGGCAAGGCTGGGATTCAGGCCTCTACTAAAGATCATCATGTTGGGTTGGTATGCAGACAAGGAGGGGCGTAGCTTGTAAATTAACCAGTCTTGCCATTATTATTACCAATGACAAGACATTGACATGACAGGACATTGGACAAACAGACAAAGACAAAGAACAGAGACACAAACAACAAACAAACTCAGAGTAGCACTAGTATTTAAAATAAATAAATAAATAAATAAAACATAACAAAACATCTTTGAACATTACTGTCCCATCTAAAAAGAGCAAGCTAAACCCTCTCAGTCTAACGTGTTTCTACTCCCATCGTACAGGTTATCCGTTGTAACCTGGGGCTTTTGACCTTCTCCCACGTCTGACTACATGACCGCAAATGGCAACACTTAATGCCATGGTGATATAGTTGTACAAAAAAAAGTACTGGAGAATTTTCACAAAGCACTATTACTCCTGCCTCCCTTAGAGCATTAAAACTGGAGTAATGCCAACAATAGCTTCTTGTTTTAAGGGGTACTGGTGCTGGTATGGCCTATAAGTAGATTTAGGGGTGATCACCACTGGTTCACAATCTTTGATCAAACCAACATCGTATTTTACTTTTTGCCCACAGGTCCTGTGAAACTGCTTTTAAAGCAGGGATGGCTGCAGCCTCAGAGTCAGAGAGAAAGAGGAGGAGGAGGTGCTGTTTTGATAAGCGTCATGCTTATCTGACACCAGAGACACAGAGCAGTTTGAGTGTAACACAGAGGTGAAAGGCATTCTGTTTGTTTCTGTTCTGGCAAGGCTGTATTTGTCAATGAAACCAGACTTGCATAAGTTGTAGCTGCTGGCTTAGTCTTATTCTCCAAATAAGTGTCTGCTTATGAAATCAATGTGTGTGTGTTAGCAGTAAGCAGTTCTTCATTGCGGAGCTACAGATGTGAATGTGTGTGTGTTGTGGGTGCAGTACCTTCCTCTGGGTGACGTCTCCTCGGTGCGTCTCTCACCGGGTCTGTCCTCGCTGCCCAGTCAGTCCAACCCCTGGGGAGCACTCAGGCGAGGTCCTTCACTGTATCTTTGTGGACCTCTCGCATCCAGTGTCCAACTTATACAATCTCAAGTTCAGTGTCCAGACTGTCCTCAAGTGTACCATACGTGGTCTTGGCCTCTATTTTGTCCTTGGTGGAACCTCTGTCCTTTGTTCCAGTGACCACGACCCTTGCCTCGGCCATGTCCTTGTCCCAGGCATCCGCTCTCTCTGCATCCAGCTGCATGGTCTGAGCAGCTGTGTGTAAGTCCTTGGTGATGCTGTAATTGTCCATTTCCTCACACTGGCAACTTGGACCATTGGACATTGTGAGGAGGAGCCCAGTTCACAGAGTGCAGCTTTAAAACCCGACAGAAACTTGCTTTCTTACGTGATGGGTGCTACAGTCAGTTCAACTCATGTTTAAACTGGTGGACTGGGCTTCCTGTTCTTCTTGTTCTGAGTCCGATGGCTTGGGTGGCTGCAGATGGAGCTGTAGCCTGGTCTGATGGTGTAGGTGGATCCTGTCAGCTTTTGGTCTCACTGGCAGGTCACTGGAGGAATCTGGCTCGACCTCGGCTGTTATCTCTGGGGCCGCTCAGGCTGCTGCTGTTGTTGCTGGGGACTGACGCGTGGGCAGGAGTCCAGGTCCAGGTGGAGTCCCACCGTGGAGAGGTCTGGAAACACAGGCAGCAGTATCTGATCTCTTTTTTTTTTTTTTTTTACATGTTATTCAAATTTCAAAACAATTTTGTGTTCTTGTACTTTCTCTAAATCAGATTTCCTTTGCTTTTTATTCTTCCGCTTGTTATCAAAATTGTTTTCAATTTTTTTGAATTACAAGAAAACATTTTAAATATTCTGTATAGTGTATCCTCTTTCAAGCATCAGTTGAAGAAGTAAGAAAAATGAGATTAGAATGACACAAAGACCTACTATAACCTACAAAGATTGACTTTAGCTTGACACTCACTCAACTCTTTGTCAGACTCACCCTCCATTGTTGCGGTCCTCTCCACACACACTGACCACAATTTAGTTTAGCCAATAGCAGAAATTTGAATAAACAGGTTTTCTGCTCACCTTTTATTAGAGGCCGCCCGGGTCAGTGGGAGGAGAAGTTCGCTGCAATGACGATGGTTGACTGGCGCCTTTTTTTTCCCGTGGACTTCTGGCCACGACTTTAGTACTTTCAAATTATCCGAACTTCTGGCCGCGGTGTAGGCTTCAGGCTACTTTTAGCGTCTAAACTGGTGTGGACTTCTGGCCACAATATTAGTAGTCAATTATGCGAACTTCTGGCCGCGGTGTAGGCTTCAGGCTACTTTTAGTGTCCAATAGAACAGGCTTCAGGCTGTTCGGAGTAGGCTTCTGGCTACTCTCTATTCTTTCCTCGTGAACTTCTGGCCACGGTATTCATATTCCATCTTTTCAAACTTCCGGCCGTAACTTTAACAGTCCAATTGTGCGAACTTCTGGCCGCGGTGTAGACTTCAGGCTACTTTTATTGTCCAATAGGACAGACTTCAGGCTGTCCTCGGCCGCATCTTTTAGTGATCCGATTGTGCGAACTTCTGGCCGCGATGTAGACTTCAGGCTACTTTTGGTGTCGAATAGAACAGGCTTCAGGCTGTTCTGAGTACTCTTTTTACGCCGGCGGTTAAGGTGACTTCAGGCCTCCAGGGCTCTAACCCTGTTTTCTTGTTGACCTCATCACGTCGGGGTCACCATAATGACGTGTTCTTTTTCTAATCAATAAAGACTCCAATCAGTTTCTTTTAGCTTTTTGTCTTTTTATTCGCATAAGCCAAATTAAACAGAGCTCTGGGTTGGATCTGTCCCTACCGCCTACGTCTTACTCAGGGCTTACGCTGGGCATCCAACAACGACTGTCCCTATCACACTGAATATATACCCAGGCTCAACTTCATACCACCCACTCCAGATATGGGCATAGTCCAGGATCTGAACCAGTTCTCAGACAAAGCAGTGCGAGTTGTAAAGGAGGAGTTGTTATCGTTTCTGCTCTCCCCTGAAGGCCGCATCGCTCGCACGGATTGTTCCCTTGCACTTGTTGTGGCGTCTTGAGTCTGGGTCAGATCCTGCTCACGTGATTAGATACATTTCATTATATTTCATTATATATTTGATCATGTTAAAATCACATACAACAAGACAGACTTTGAAAAATCCAGCGCTGTTCACCTTAAAGCTTGGAATGGCCCGCTGTGTATGGTGTTTTTACAGCATTCACCGAGACCTGTGAGACGCTAACTCTCTCTCTCTCTCTCTCTCTCTCTCTCTCTCTCTCTCTTTCTCTCTCGGGTCAGACAGCTGCAGCGGGCCAGGTTGGAAGAGCTCTCGGGCCGGATGTGGCCCGCGGGCCATAATATGCTGATAATATGCGATAATACCTAATTTTCTGGACTATAAGTCGCACTTTTTTCATAGTCTGGCTAGGGGTGCGACATATACTCAGGTGTGACTTATATATTAAAATATTTCACGTGTTCGTTAGAGGGCGCTCTAGGCTTGTGTACCAGCATCTGCTGCATTTGAACCACTGACAATTTGAAATGTAAACATTACCAGTAACAACTTAGGCTGTAAAGACAACTGAGAAAGACCGGAATAATTGGAAATGGAACTGATGCTGAGTCTGACGACAGCCACGCAGAGGAGGAAGCGGCGCTTCGTCTACCTCCGGAGTTGGCGGAGTTGTTCAGAAGTGACACCGAGGATGAAGAATGTAAAGGATTTAGCGATTAGGGGTGAGATGGTGAGTTTGGTGAACTTGTTATATTATGTTCTTTATGCTATAGTTATGTGAATAACTGTTAATATATTACGTTAACATACGAGAGAGACACCTATTTAGTTTGTTTATGCTTCATGTAGCTGAATAACCATCAATGTGTTACGTTAGCAAACCACACACCTATTCAGCCTGTTGTTCTCTATTCTATTATTACTATAACTTGCCTTTCAAGATGAATGTCTGTTCTTGGTGTCGGATTTTGTAAAATAAATTTCCCCCCAAAAATACGACTTATAGTCCAGTGCGACTTATATAAATTTTTTTCTTCTTCATTATGCATTTTTTGGCTAGTGCGACTTATACTCTGGTGCGACTTAAAGTACTTCTGTAACTTTGCCCTCTATCAAGTTTCAGAGAAATAATTGTGGTGCATCGAGTACTGCTCAGTTTGGACAAAAAAGGAAAACCATCATTCCTTGTTCTCTTATTTTAATAGTTTTGGTCATTGCTATACGGTGGACATGTACCAAGCAAGGAGTTGCGGCATTCGTACTTAAAGGCAGACACATCTTGAACAACATGCTGACTGCGCCTGTCAATGGACTGTTGGAAAAAACTAGGACATTTTTCTGCTGCAGTTGCTCTGTAAATGCAGCGCAGCTTTACCACTGAGTCATACAGAAGCAGACATTTTTCTCTATGGACCAATATCATGAGCAACAGTTTCTGCAGCTAATTCCATGCCAGTACTTTTAACTCTGACCTGTAAGAATTAATCTATGTATTTTTTAAACTGTGGTAAAAAAAAATCAAAATGTACTGCTGATTTGCCAGAAGCTAAAAGTCATGTCAATTGAAAATGTATGACATGCTTTTAAAAGATTCTACTATAATTATACTCAAGTTGTCATCTTCTGAAAAAAAATAAATGTATTTCTGTATTAAAGTTACAGTTGTGATTTCACTGGAAATTTAAACAGTTATTGATTTGTTAGATCTAAATATTGTATTAACATTCATTTACATTTTTGACTCATAAGTTGAATTGTTAGTAAAAAAGTTACTCTGTATTTTTTAACGGTAGAAATCTGGCAACCACAGCTGCCAGTTTTTAACTGTAAAGTTTACAGATTTTTTTTTTTTTTTTTACAGTGTAGCACAACAGATTATTTAAGGATATGTAGATTGCAGGTCAGTGGTTTACTTCAGTGTTGCTCTAAAAACAATGAACACTGAACAAAAATAATCTACTGTGGAATCATTTTTCCTAAGCAATATCTTCCAGCAAAGAGGACAGTGTTACTGATGTTGTGTCGAATGAAGAAGAGGAAGGGGTGATCTGCGATGAAGAGGGTACAGAGACCACCACCATATGTTACAAGGGAAACAGTGGCAGCAGCAGCCTCAGTTCTCTCTTCACTTACATCCACAAAAGCTTTGTGGACAACATTTGACAACACCAGGTCTTTGGCAGGAGACATGCCTGAGAAAATAGATAAAATAAATTTTCAAATATTAAAAAACTAAGATGACCCTATATTAGATGAAAAAATATTTTAGAGCTATGGTAAGGTTTGATAAAGAGTATTTTCTTACCAGAGAAGTCACACTTTGACACATCAAAGGCGTCCTCCATGCCCATGTTCTTCAGGACCTCATTCAGCTCATAATTCTCCTCAATCCTAAATCGAGGAAGACCCAAAACAACCAGGTATTCTCTCATCTTGTCCTGACGAGTCCACTCCATAAAGTTGTCATAGCTCAGCTGCTGCTCCAGCTGCAACACACACAGTTTTAATTTGTGATGAAAAAGTGTGTTTTATGTGAGGAACTACTCTGTCCTACCTTCTCCAGACCTGTAGTACTGTCCTCAATGTCATCAGGCAAAAAGATGAGCATGCTGAGCTCCTCTCTATATGGTAACTCTATGACCTATTACAAGAAGGCAACAGTTCTTATCTTAAGCAGCATTACATCCATTTCTGACTTTTACCACATTGTTTTTATAGCATTTTTAGGACTTACCTGGCAGCTGGCTTCTTTGACTTGTCTCAACATGAATTTGGATGTTTTGTGCATCATCTGCACTGTTTTAGTGTCACGCTGAAAGAAATGAAAACACAATAAATATAAAACATTACTAACTTTTCCCAGAAAAATTCATCCTAATCCAGCCATTACTTTCTGAGTTATCTCACTGACAGATAAACAACCCAAGGGTTTCATTTTCCTTGGGTAGCACGCTGCAAAACAGGCCTTACAACAACTAACTTAACGTATTCTAAGTAATATAAATTATCTTTATCTGCAGGTAGATTTAAACAGTCAGTTTAAACAGTTGTTGAGTCTAAATTTAGCGTCACGTGTGTCACGTCTCTCAAACTGCTCCATCCAGAAGGCTTTTAAGTAGATGGCATTGACCAGCACCAGCTTTGTTGAGCTGTCCACTATACCTTTAGCCAGCAGATCCTTTATTTTACCTGACAAAAAACATCTTGGTTTGTTTAGTTCACACACATTTGTTTTTCCACAATCAGTTACAGACCTAGAAATCTACCTTGTGTCTGCTGCTCCACCCAAGTGTTGATGTTGACTCGTGCCTCCTCTGTTTTTTTAATAAAGTCCACAGTCTCCAGCTCTGCATCGTAGTACATTCTGGTTCCTTCAAGAAATTCCTAAATCATACAAAACGTAAGATTAAAGTAACACTACAGATGTTAAAAATACTACAAAAAATAAAATACTCATGTGTACAAATTACTCTTTAGCCATTGTTTAACAATGTAATGAAATCTAACCTATGCATCAATTGTCTCTAACTTTGGGCCAGACCAAATGCCCTTTCACATCTGCTTTTATTTAAACAGTGGAGTAGGACAGGGGGGTAAAGGGTACCATTTTCCCTAGGACTCCAAAACCCCTGGAATAATTGTGAGAGATAGTGAGGAAATTGAGCATACAGATCCACAAATGTTTTATACAAAGAGCCCAGAATTTTGTGCAACACCCCTGTATATAAATCCTTTAAATAAAGGGCTGTACTTACAACTTAACCAATAGTAAGTGGTTTTATGAGGGGGAAAAAAGGGTCAGAAAACAGCTGTAATTTGATGTTTTTTGGTGAAATATATTGCAGATAAATTACCTTACATTATACTCAATTACAAGTGAAATTATTCCCTAAATATGTAAAAAGAAAGAAAAATTACCCCAAAAATACTTAATTACAGTCATTTAGGTTTTGTAATTTGTAACTTCCACCTAAAATGAACTAAAGTCTGATAGTCACTGTTAACTACAGGCCAAATGGAGCTCAACAGTGCCCCTCTTAATATACACATTTTTCCCAGGTTTATACAAACAATTATTGGGATTTGACTTCCAGACACCAGAGGGGGACTGGTACTGTTGCGCATCATGCCAATTCCCTAAAGTGAAATTGTTTTTTCACAAATATGGTATTATTATTACACAGGAGTGCTTGTTGTCAGTAGACAGGGCATTTATTTAATCACAAGAATAATCTACTACTCCTACTGCCATTAAATAACTTACCTTAATAAACGTGCAGGACTGCTCTCCGTACAGTCTGTTGGCCACACTCAGACTGTAGGGGGCGTGAATATGCCGAAACTAAAGACACAAGATATAGTTGATACAGACTTAATTAATATGACTGAAGAAAATAGTGTGACAAACTGGTTAAATCAGTCACACCTGTGCCATCTGTGTGTCGTCTGATTTGTTGAACTCCTTCAGCAGTGAGGCGAAGCTGGGGTGGACATCTTTCATGAAATCCTTAGTTTTCAGACACTGAAGGAACCAGACATGGAAAAAGTACATTTAATGAACAGTTTAAAGTAGTGTGTCACTTGTGCACGTTACCTCTGCCATCTGTGTGGCTGTGTCGCCCCTGGCCCCCAGCTGCACCATAGAGAGTGCTGAGGAGATGCTCAAAGGAGAGAAGAAGACATTGCAGGTTTTGTCTTGGTCTCCCAGTGATTTGAACAGGTCCAGGGTAAAACTGATGTTAGCCTTGGACAGAGGAGTTTCAGACGCCATTGTGCTTTCTGCAGAAGAATTACGTTAATAAATACACAGATATTTATCTTGTTAAAAACATCATGAAAAGAAAAAAGTGTACACTAGTGTGTACTGGGCGGCAGTAGCTCAGTAGGGAGATATTTTCACCCAATAACCAGAAGAATCTGCTTTTGATACAACAGGAGCGGAGATCAGGAAGCAACACAAATATAACTGCACTTTTAATGGTGTTCATTTGCCATTGTAGACCTGGCTCAAAAGGGGTTAATTCATTTATCCTAGTATATGTGTGTCAGTGTGCATGTTATTTGGGGCTTGTGCTTGCAGTAATTAAGGGGTCACAGGCAAAATCTTGTTTAGGGCCACTAAAACCCTAGAGCCAGCCCTCCTTGTTAATAACATCATGAAAAGAAAAAAGTGTACTCTAGTGTGTATTGGGTGGCAGTAGCTCAGTAGAGCGAGACATTTGCCCACTAATCAGAAGGTTCAATCCCAGCTACCAGCATTGCATACTGGCATTGTGTCTTTGGGCAAGACATTTTACCCACCATGCTTGCATAAATGTGTAAGTGTGATTGGTGGCCAGAGAGGCCATAGGCTCAAAATGGCTGCTATGACACTGTCAGTCTGCCCCAGGGCAGGGTTATGGCTACAGAAGCAGCTCAACATCAAGTGTGACTGAGAAGTGAATGAATAATGGACTAATGTAAAAGCTTTGAGAAGCTTGGAAAGCTCAATATAAATCTAATCATTTTTAATTATTATTATTATATACTGTTGTTGTTACAGTGGTTCTCCGACTGTGGTATGGGTTCTACTGGTGTCTTTTGCAGTTTAAGTCCTCATTGTTCAACTTAAAATGAGCTGAGTTGCAAGAAAAAACGCATTGTAAGTGAACTGCACTCTTCCTCTTCCTGATTTCTGACTCTCACCTGTGCCAGGGAACATGTAGGTCATATGATTACCTGGATTACCATTACTACTGTATAAGCCAGTATGGTTACATTCAGTGTATTAGTAAAGTGCCTAGAAGTTGCCTAGAAATGTTAATTTATGCACTCACCTGCAGAGTTCAGCAGCCTTTCCTCCACAGAGAAACTTCAGCTCTAGTTTTTACTTTTTATAGAGAGTCCAAGTCACACCCACGCACCCATGCATCAAAATATTTAATGTGTTTTAAGGTCAGAGGGAAGGCTGGTAGTGTTTAGAGCCAGATTGACAGGTTGTGAGTTTATGTTCTTGTTCTACCAGTGGAGAGCACAGAGATTCTTATTAAAATAAGAAACAATGTGCACAGCATAAATATTTACTCCACATAAGATCTTCATCATGGAATTTTTTAAAGCATAGCCTACTGCTTTGTGGCAAGTATTTACAATGATGCAAAATCAAATGATTTTAAACCAAAACTTGAAGTAAAGTGTAAGTGTAACACAAACCTATTTACAGTGTAGTTGAGTAAAAAGTATGTTTTGTAAAATCTATTTAAAGGCCCACTACAACGTTTTTGAGAATGTGAAAAGAAAAGTTCAAGTTAAACAAGCGCTCCCCTGCTCTCTCCATTTTATTTGTGTTGTGTCTTATTTAAACTTTAATGTCACATTTGTACTTTCCTTTTTTTAATGTCCTAACACTGGAAGTGGTATCTCTACACTTGCACTTGCCGCCACCATCACTTCAGTGTAAACAGACGTGCACAAGCTTGAACTCAAATGAAAATATCTCAGCTCCAACCGGGACCATCTCCCTTTGTTCTGAACATGGGATCGGTCCAAAAATTCAGTCTCTGCTTTAGTTCCTCCTCTGTCAATTTGGGACATCCTTAATTTAGGATTGAGGAGAATTTTGAGCTGAATGAGGTCCTGAAGAAGATGGGCATGGAGGATGCCTTTGATGAGTCCAAGTGTGACTTCTCTGGTAACAAAAGACCCTTTATCAAACCCTGCCATAGCTCTAAAACATTTTTCCCATAATAATCTCTCACCTAATATAGGGTCATCTTAATAGTTTTGCAATATTTGAGAATTTTGTTTATTTCTTCTCTCAGTGATGTCTCCTGCCAAAGACCTGATGTTGTCAAAGGTTGTTCATAAAGTTTTTGTAATGTAAATGAAGAGGGAACTGAGGCCGCTGTTAAATATAGTTTGATGGTGACAGCGCGTCAGCCCTCTGGAGTTACATTTAGTAACTATTACGCACATTCAATGCCTTCAGTCTCTGCCTCTAAGGCATAAACAGCACATCTACCTTGTGACGAATTCAGCCGTGACTTTGTACATTTTTATTGAGGAGACTGGGGTCCAGATCTCTCTATCCTCTGCTGGACACAGTGTGGAGTTGGTTTAAATCAGTTTCTGCCACAAGTTCTCACACGAGACTCAAGGAAGACGAGGGGTGAAAGAGACGAGAGGAAAGGTTGCAGCAGCGTTGCCATAAAACAATGTATTTTTCTGAAACATGAACGACAGAGGGAGAGGGACAAGTGGCGACCTATAGTACATAGGACGGGCTCTCTGTCATGAACATTCACTAAACAAACACCAATCAGAGAGCGGTGTTTGGAGAGAGCTCAGACAGGGCCCCGTTTGCCGTAAGTGACGGAAAGACACAAGCGTGACCACTACCTTGTCAGAGAGATGGAGGCGGGGCCCTGACACAGCTGCGGGGTCGTATGCAACTTGCATAGTCTGTGTATAGGAAGGTCCGGCTCTGGACTTGTCTCAACATGAATTTGGATTCTTGGTGCATGTGAGGGAGCAGTAGTCACCCCCCCTCACTGGTCAAGTGTATGCCGCCCACTCTCATATAACACAATTTGTATACTTATGTAAATGTTCAACATTGACATATTATTTAATTATACATCAATGCATACCTTTATTTATCACATTAATCCATGCATTATTTGTCAATTATTCTTTGTGTTGGCTGCTAAATATTGGATCCTATTTAGTTGGTTAACCCATAGAAATCTTTGGTTTCCTTGTTTCTCATCACTTTCTCTTTCTTTGAGGTCATTGGTTGAGGCACCGTCATGGAGGCGCACCCATGAGAGTGCAGATCAGGTGCACCAGTTTGGCCTGATTGGACCAGACCATGTCAGTTGGTAGAGATGCTTGCCCATTAACACACAGGTCAGCGGTTCAAGTCCCACTCCCAGCATTGCTTACTGTCGTCTTTGGGCAAGACACTTCACCCACCTTGCCTGTACGAATGTGGTTGGAGGGGCTGTAGGCACATGATGGCAGCCACACTTCCACCACTGAGTGTGACTGAGGAGTGAATGAATAATGCACCAAATTGTAAAGCGACTTTGAGTGTCTAGAAAAGTGCTATATAAGACTAATGCATTATTATTATACAACCATTACTTTTTGAGTTATCTCGCTGACAAACAAACAACCCAAATGTTTGATTTTCCTTGCAGGCTGAAATACAGACCTTAAAACAACTAACTTAACATATTCTAACTATAAATTATCTTTATCTGCAGGTAGATTTAAACAGGTACCTTGTTGAGTCTAAATTTAGCATCACGTGTGTCACGTCTCTTAAACTCCTTCTCCCTGGAGGCTTTTAAGTAGATGGCATTGACCAGCACCAGCTTTGTTGAGCTGTCCACTACACCTTCAGCCAGCAGATCCTTTATTTTACCTGACAAAAAACATCTTGGTTTGTTTAGTTCACACACATTTGTTTTTCCACAATCAGTTACAGACCTAGAAATCTACCTTGTATCTGCTGCTCCACCCAAGTGCTGATGTTGACTCGTGTCTCCTCTGTTTTTTTAATGAAGTCCACAGTCTCCAGCTCGGCATCATAGTACTTTATAAAAAAACTACTCATGAGAACAAGTAACTTTTTACCCACTGATTTTTAAAAATGTAATCAAATCTAAACTATGCATCAATTGTCTCCAACTTTTGCCAGGCCAAATTCCCTTTCACATCTGCTCTGTTTTTTTTACTCTGAGATCTTTATTATGCAATGTTTAAAGTGTCGCCTACTGCTTTGTGGTAAGTATTTACAAAGAAGGCACAGCAAAACCTATTTAAAATGTAGTTGAGCAAAAAGTACCTCTTAAAACATCTATTTAAAGACCACTACTCAAGGTTTAGAGAATGTGAAAAAAAAGTTAGTTTCCCTCCTCTCTCTGATTTTATTTGCATTTTGTCTCATTTAAACCTTGTTTTGAAAAGTAATATTTAAATAAAGATATTATTGATATTATTTTTATTATTTCAGGGTAAATACTCACAAGCCCAGTTGACTCCTATTGTGATCCCTCGCTTGGCTTAACTTTTGTTTCCGTACAAAGGTTTTTCTGATGTTTGGCCGCTCTGCCATCAGGAAAATCGTGAAATAAAGCCATTACTAGCTTGTTGTTTTGCAAACCGCGATGTGCCGCTTTCTCACCCAAGACTTCCATGACTCTGGGACATTCATACTTGTGTCATTTTCAGCCCAGAGACATCAGGGGGAGATGCTGGACACTTAATTTGCCCCACAACAACTGATTTAACCATCACATTGACTCTGAAACAGTTTATTTAAGGTAAAAAAAAAAGTTACTGAGTTGTGCTTAAACGCTCTGTCTCAACGCTCTACGTAGACTCGTGAAACCAGGAAGTGCTCGTGAGCATTTCTAAAGCTCACACACCATCACCAGACTCGTTCTGATAATTACAGCGCTGAAACTGCCGTCACAACAAAGCAGTCAGCTCATTTATTTATGTTAGCATCATTGCTAATTGCTGTGCTAATTAGCCATTTTATGCTCTGTTCAATCCCCACAGTTGCCAGCAGGGGGCGTCAGACACCTAATGAAAGCATTCTCTGCAAAGTCAAAGTAATAGCTCCCCAAAAGAAGACTTTTTTTCCATACATACAATACTTTAGGTTTAAAAATGTGAAATACTAATTTAGAGGTGTCCAGAATTATTTCAAAAAGCCTGAAAAAAAGTATAAAATTTCTACTTGGAGGTATTTTTTGCAAAAATTATGATAACCAACTGGATCCACTCTCTTTAATTATTGTTTTCTTTTTCTTTCAGTGATGCTGGGTGCCTCCTGGTGGTTGTGCGAGGCCCCATCACAGCACTGAGACTGCTCTTATCAAGGTGACTAATGACATCCGCCTGAACACCGACACAGGCAAAGTCTCTGTCTTAGTTCTGATGGATCTGAGTGCTGCTTTTGATACAGTTGACCATGTGATCCTGTTACAAAGATTAGAGGACTGGGTGGGCATTTCTAGTACTGCCCTTAAATGGTGTAAGTCCTATCTTGAAGACAGGAAGTACTTTGCTGAAATCGGTAACTGTGTCTCAGACCAAATGGCCCTGACCTGTGGAGTGCCCCAGGGGTCCATCCTGGGACCTCTTGGGACCTCTTTTGTTCAGTCTTTACATGCTCCCTTTAGGCCAATTAATAAGCAGCAATAACATATCCTACCACAATTATGCAGATGACACTCAGATTTACATCTCACTGACAGCAGGTGAATATGGACCTGTGGATTCACTCTGTCACTGGATTCCAACAGATCAATGAGTGGATGAGAAACAACTTTCTCCAGCTAAACACAGACAAGACTGAAATAATCATCTTTGGCCCGCAGAAACAAAGACAAGGTGTCTGTAGTCACCTCGAGTCTCTTTCACTAAAACCTACAAGTCAGGTTAGAAATCTCGGGGTAATCATGGACTCTGACTTGAACTTCAGCAGTCACATTCAATCTATAACATTATCAGCATTTTACCATCTCAAAAACATTGCCAGAATCAAAGGTATACTGTCTCAACCAGACCTTGAGAGACTTATTCATGCTCACTGGACTCACTAAGCGAGCTGTAAGACAGCTGCAGTACATCCAAAACGCTGCTGCTTGGGTCCTGGGTCCTTGGGTCCTTCCAAAACCAGGAAGTATGACCATATTAGTCCTGTCCTCAGGTCTCTGCACTGGCTTCCTGTTGCTCAGAGAATAGACTTTAAAACATCTCTGCTTGTGTACAAGTCTCTCCATGGCTTAGCACCAAAGTACATCTCTGACCTGTTGGTCCCATATGAACCATCTCGGACTCTGAGGACCTCAGGGACAGGTCTTCTGCTGGTGCCCAGAGTCAGGACTAAACTCGGTGAAGCAGTGTTTCAGTTTTCTGCAGCTAAACTCTAGAACAGTCTCCCTGACGATGTTAGACAGACCTCTACTCTGACAATGTTCAAGTCCAGACTTAAAACTGTTCTTTTTAGCTGTGCATATGTCAACTGAAAGTGTTTTATCTGCACTCTTCTCTTTTAATTTAATTTTAAATTGATTCTTAATTGTAGGGTACATATATAAAAATATATACACTGAACTAAGACAAAGATTAAGAGTAATAACTCCGCATTGGTACCAGTTAGCCTTGCGCTAACGTGCAGATTAAAACACCTAAACTAATGTCTTAAGAGGGAAGGATTGACCAGGAGGGACTCAGTTTAATAGATAAAGACCACCAAACTCAACTTAATTTAGATTAAGTATAACGTTTATTTACACAATAAGGTGGAATAGTGTACTGAGGCACAGGTAAATATTGAAAGGAATGTAATTATGAACGGAACCGTTACGCAGAATTATTAACTAATGATGAATTGCAGTGGAGTAAGTAATAAATTGACTTATTAAATTATTGGAAATTTAGGAATAAGGGAGTAGACTCTGAGACTATAAGCGCCAACTTTGTCAACATATACAACACCAGTACCGTCTTCGGAGCAGGAGGGGAAGGTGGTGACGACAGCCAGCCTCCGGGTTCAGCCAGGGGCTCGGATGTTGTTCTTTGTCCTTTAGAGCCGCAGGGTGTCACAGGGTTGGTCTTCCCGGTCCCAAGCTGCGGGTCGTGGTGTGTCCTCCAAGCTCCACAACCAGTCGCCAGGTGTCCCGTTATGTCGAACAGGAGCGTGATGCCGCTCAGAGTTTAGCTGTTGTCAGCGTAAGGCAGCGTCAAAGTCTCAGAGTATGGCAAATGTCCCTTTTAATGCCAAATGAAAAATTCAATAAAAATCCTTTCTCAGCGATTCAAAACTTTCGAAGTATAACTTCTTAAATTAGCCGCTTTGGTCAAGGCAGCGATTGTTAAAACTGGCGGATGTTGCGCGGCGCGAGGCTTTTCAAAATAAACTACAAAAATGATACTTGAACAAAAGTTTGGGCGACTTATTGTGAAAAGATGTTATCACCGGCAAGGTGAAATTAACGCAACAAAAATGACGAGAAGAAAAGAAAAATTAAACTTAAAAGACGAAGGAGAGACGGAGACGAGACAAGACAAAGACAAGACGAAACTAACTACTGAGGAATGTGGGCCGCACCCCAAGATAAGACTGGAAGGGTGTCTCGGCCCCCCCTTTGAACTGATAGTGGAGGGGATTCAAATTACCTCTGTTAGACACAAAGTAAATGTCAGAAAAAGAAATGTGTCTTACTCCACTTCAATTTACATACCTTTAAACATGTTACATTCAACAGTTTGCACAAAACATAGCTATGACATTTTCCTGTAAAGTAACATGTTAATGCATATAAAGTCTTTTAAACAGATGAGATGTGCCAGGTCTCTGGTTCTTATCAGAGAAGAGAGGAGGCCTCTTCTGGCATATTTATTGGTCTGCAGTTTGTATAGGACAGATATATGACTTTGTTTTGCGTCCTTGGTGGGTAAGAGCAGACTTCTCGTCTCCTAAATGAATGTCCATTTTTGATAGAATTTCAGCAGTGGTCCAGATCTCCTACATAATTATACTCTTTAAATTTGATTTTATTGTTTTAATTGTGTTTTGTACTTTAATTTTGCCTTTTTTTTTTTTCTGTAAAGCACTTTGAATTGCTCTGTGTATGAATTGTGCTTTACAAATAAACTTGCCTTGCCTTGCCTTGCCTTGCCACATGTGTGAGGTCTCCCCACCTGTGTATGTGAAGTAGTGCACTGGTTCGCAAGATTTTGGCTTGCAATTTTGAGTTGCTGTGACATCTGCAGTGTCCACTGAGGTGAGTATTTGGTATCACTCCTTTATTACCTTGATGTAGTCTGCTCACCGCAGATGGGCCCCAGCTAGCTATTTTTAGTTTAACTTTGATTAGTGCATTTTTAACCTTTTAAATTAGCCCTACTTTTACTACAAACTTTTATCTATAGCTTGTACTAGAACTATTATTTTTTTTAAATCAAAGTTGTGTTTTGTCCTAACTTTTATTCTTTTTCAGTCCAACCTGAATATTCCTTTTTATTAAAATTTGAAATAAATTTATTGTTTTAAATTGAAAATCATGTCTATGCCCTTTTTGGTAGATATCTCCCTGTGTACCTTTTCCAAATTTCCACATTCTCCAATATTTCCTGGGACACACCCCCAGGTGGCGTAATTGTACCATATCCTGCCTTTATTCTGCTAATTTTACATCAGTAAGTAATTCATCAGTAAGCACTCTCCCTCATAGTCCACTCAGTGAAGCTGAGCCCTCCAGCGCAGACCTCCATCTCCTGGTCAGTCCGCTCACTCTGGCCTTTAGATGGGAGGTCTTACCAGTTACAGAGTCTACAACAAGACTGAGATTGGGAAAGTTTGGGACTGAACAAGGGGCACAGTGGACCAGAAGATGGCCGTATTAGTGGTATTTTTTGGGGCACAGACAGCAGGCAGATCCTTGGTGTTTGGTTCCATGAAGAAATTCTACCAAAACATCTCTCAGAAGGTATGTAGATGAGTGCAACTCAAGGGCGGAGTGGGTAATCGGGAGAGTCGGGAGGATTCCCGGTGGGCCGCTTCATTCATGGGCCGGTCGGTCGGCGTTAAGAAAAAATAATCACGGCAGAATATGAATGAATCTTTGCAGCGCTGTTCGCTCTGATCGACCTGTCCCTTTAAGAGACGGCACCGGCAGTTTGGGAGCTACCATTTGACACAAACACCCCTTTGCATAGCTCACAGTTGGTTGAGTCCACCATAGCGCGTCTGTACCAAAAAGTCGAGGCGGGGCGGAGAAGCGGGCCAGCCGCTGATGAGCGAGTAAAAATGGATAGGAAGAGACCAGATGGGACTGAAAAAGCCAGGTTAAAGAAGAGAAAGGCATTGATTGAGGATGCTGCCAAATGTGCAAAGCTCACAGACAAATTTTCAAGAAGACAGACTGAAGAGGCAAATGGTAAGGGAGATATAACGTTAAGGCTAATTGATAATTTAACTAAAAACTTGCATAATACATTAAGCTAATGTCACTTTGAACGTTGTGCTATGTTACCACAATTAGTAACCAAACTAAACAATAGCATTTAAAAGATATATACTCATGCATTGTATACATAGGCAATGGCTATTGAAATGAATTTCAATATATTTAAAAAGTATAATCTTTGTTTACATAATCATACTGTGAAATATTTTTGTTCAACCACAATTTTTTTATTATAGTTATTTATTTGTTATTATTTGTTATTTATGATTATTTTCCGTACTGTAATAAAACATTTATATTACGTGCAAAATCTTTGCCTAATTTTTCATGTGGCGAAAAATGGGCCGGTCTTGGCCATTAAACTCCCTGGCTGAAAAGTTGTCCCACTCCGCCCCTGGTGCAACTGAAGCATCGCATCGGGCCGGACTGAATGTGAGCACAATCTCCCAGGAGATAATTGCAACTATCAGTGGAATTAATTGGAATGAAAGACAGCATGCGGTCAGACCCAGTACCAGGACAATCAGGCGAAAACAGCCCATTCCTAGAACCAGGATAGTAAGTCAATCCAACAACAAAGCCCACCTGGATTGCCTGCAGCTGAAATGCTTGGCAGTCTGAATTTAAGAGATTCTTGTGAAATGTTGTGTTGCTGCTGTTGTTGTCTTTAACATACTACAATTGTGAAAATGTGAGTTTTACACTTCTAAACCAGACCAAACCTTTGCCTCTACATTGCCATCAGTTTGTCAGGGCCTCTTATTGTCATGTTTGCAGTAAACATATTGACAAAGCTGTTTAAAAATGCGTACGTTTAACTTTCAGCAACTTTTTGTGCTCCACCCTCAGAGTTGAAGATATGAAAAGGAGTTGGATTACATTTAATAAAAAAAAGAGACATTTGTTAAAGTGTAACTGTGCTTTTATTCAAACTTAACCCAACAGATTATTTAAGGATGTGTAGATTACAGGTCAGTAGGTTACTTGAGTGTTGCTCTGAAAACAATGAACACTGGACAAAGTTAATCTACTGTGGAATCATTTTTCTAAGCAATATCTTCCAGCAAAAAGCACAGTGTTGGTGTTGTTGTGTCGAATGAAGAAGAGGAAGGGGTGATCTGCGATGAAGACGGCACGAAGACGTGGCAGGGAAGGACATCCCATCACCACAAGGGCAGCAGTGGCAGCAGCAGCCTCAGTTCCCTCCTCATTTACATCCACAAAAGCTTTGTGGACAACCTTTGACAACACCAGGTCTTTGGCAGGAGACATCCCTGAGAGAATAGATCAAATTAATTCTCAAATATTAAAAACTATTAAGATGACCCTATATTAGATGAGAAAATATTATACAAAAATATTTTAGAGCAATGGTAAGGTTTGATAAAGAGTATTTTCTTACCAGAGAAGTCACACTTTGACACATCGAAGGCGTCCTCCATGCCCATGTTCTTCAGGACCTCATTCAGGTCATAATTCTCCTCAATCCTAAATCGAGGAAGACCCAGTTCGACCAAAAATAAGCTCATCTTGTCTCGACGAGTCCACTCCACAAAGTTGTCATAGGTCAGCTGCTGCTCCAGCTGCAACACACACAGTTTTAATTTGTGATGAAAAAGTGTGTTTTATGTGAGGAACTACTCTGTCCTACCTTCTCCAGACCTGTAGTACTGTCCTCAATGTCATCAGGCAAAAAGATGAGCATGCTGAGCTCCTCTCTATATGGTAACTCTATGACCTATTACAAGAAGACTATAGTTATTAGACATCTTATCATAAGTAGCAATACACCTATTTCTTACATTACCACATTGTTTTTATAGCATTTTTAGTACTTACCTGGCAGCTGGCTTCTTTGACTTGTCTCAACATGAAACTGTAATTCAGGTGCATCATCTGTACTGTTTTAGTGTCACGCTGAAAGAAATAAAAACACAATAAATATAAAACATTACTAACTTTTCCCAGAAAAATTCATCCTAATCCAACCATTACTTTCTGAGTTATCTCGCTGACAGATAAACAACCCAAGGGTTTCATTTTCCTTGGGTAGCACACTGCAAAACAGGCCTTACAACAACTAACTTAACGTATTCTAACTAATATAAATTATCTTTATCTGCAGGTAGATTTAAACAGGTACCTTGTTGAGTCTAAATTTAGCATCACGTGTGTTACATCTCTTAAACTGCTCCCTCCAGAAAAGTTTTAAGTAGATGGCATTGACCAGCACCAGCTTTGTTGAGCTGTCCACTACACCTTTTGCCAGCAGATCCTTTATTTTACCTGACAAAAAACATCTTGGTTTGTTTAGTTCACACACATTTGTTTTTCCACAATCAGTTATAGACCTAGAAATCTACCTTGTGTCTGCTGCTCCACCCAAGTGTTGATGTTGACTCGTGCCTCCTCTGTTTTTTTAATAAAGTCCACAGTCTCCAGCTCTGCATCATAGTACTTTCTGGTTCCTTCAAGAAATTCCTAAATTATACAAAATGTAAGATTAAAGTAACACTACTGATGTTAAAAATACTACAAAAAATAAAATTCTCCTGAGTACAAGTTACTTTTTAGCCATTGTTTAACAATGTAATGAAATCTAACCTATGCATCAATTGTCTCTAACTTTGGGCCAGACCAAATGCCCTTTCACATCTGCTTTTATTTAAACAGTGGAGTAGGACAGGGGGGTAAAGGGTACCATTTTCCCTGGGACTCCAAAACCCCTGAAATAATTGTGAGAGATAGTGAGGAAATTGAGAATAAAGATCCACAAATATTTTATACAAAGAGCCCAGAATTTTGTGCAACACCCCTGTATATAAATCCTTTAAATAAAGGGCTGTACTTACAACTTAACCAATAGTAAGTGGTTTTATGAGGGGGAAAAAAGGGTCAGAAAACAGCTGTAATTTGATGTTTTTTGGTGAAATATATTGCAGATAAATTACCTTACATTATACTCAATTACAAGTGAAATTATTCCCTAAATATGTAAAAAGAAAGAAAAATTACCCCAAAAATACTTAATTACAGTCATTTAGGTTTTGTAATTTGTAACTTCCACCTAAAATGAACTAAAGTCTGATAGTCACTGTTAACTACAGGCCAAATGGAGCTCAACAGTGCCCCTCTTAATATACACATTTTTCCCAGGTTTATACAAACAATTATTGGGATTTGACTTCCAGACACCAGAGGGGGACTGGTACTGTTGCGCATCATGCCAATTCCCCAAAGTGAAATTGTTTTTTCACAAATATGGTATTATTATTACACAGGAGTGCTTGTTGTCAGTAGACAGGGCATTTATTTAATCACAAGAATAATCTACTACTCCTACTGCCATTAAATAACTTACCTTAATAAACGTGCAGGACTGCTCTCCGTACAGTCTGTTGGCCACACTCAGACTGTAGGGGGCGTGAATATGCCGAAACTAAAGACACAAGATATAGTTGATACAGACTTAATTAATATGACTGAAGAAAATAGTGTGACAAACTGGTTAAATCAGTCACACCTGTGCCATCTGTGTGTCGTCTGATTTGTTGAACTCCTTCAGCAGTGAGGCGTAGCTGGGGTGGACATCTTTCATGAAATCCTTAGTTTTCAGACACTGAAGGAACCAGACATGGAAAAAGTACATTTAATGAACAGTTTAAAGTAGTGTGTCACTTGTGCACGTTACCTCTGCCATCTGTGTGGCTGTGTCGCCCCTGGCCCCCAGCTGCACCATAGAGAGTGCTGAGGAGATGCTCAAAGGAGAGAAGAAGACATTGCAGGTTTTGTCTTGGTCTCCCAGTGATTTGAACAGGTCCAGGGTAAAACTGATGTTAGCCTTGGACAGAGGAGTTTCAGACGCCATTGTGCTTTCTGCAGAAGAATTACGTTAATAAATACACAGATATTTATCTTGTTAAAAACATCATGAAAAGAAAAAAGTGTACACTAGTGTGTACTGGGCGGCAGTAGCTCAGTAGGGAGATATTTTCACCCAATAACCAGAAGAATCTGCTTTTGATACAACAGGAGCGGAGATCAGGAAGCAACACAAATATAACTGCACTTTTAATGGTGTTCATTTGCCATTGTAGACCTGGCTCAAAAGGGGTTAATTCATTTATCCTAGTATATGTGTGTCAGTGTGCATGTTATTTGGGGCTTGTGCTTGCAGAAATTAAGGGGTCACAGGCAAAATCTTGTTTAGGGCCACTAAAACCCTAGAGCCAGCCCTCCTTGTTAATAACATCATGAAAAGAAAAAAGTGTACTCTAGTGTGTATTGGGTGGCAGTAGCTCAGTAGAGCGAGACATTTGCCCACTAATCAGAAGGTTCAAACCCAGCTACCAGCATTGCATACTGGCATTGTGTCTTTGGGCAAGACATTTTACCCACCATGCTTGCATGAATGTGTAAGTGTGATTGGTGGCCAGAGAGGCCGTAGGCTCAAAATGGCTGCTATGACACTGTCAGTCTGCCCCAGGGCAGGGTTATGGCTACAGAAGCAGCTCAACATCAAGTGTGACTGAGAAGTGAATGAATAATGGACTAATGTAAAAGCTTTGAGAAGCTTGGAAAGCTCAATATAAATCTAATCATTTTTAATTATTATTATTATATACTGTTGTTGTTACAGTGGTTCTCCGACTGTGGTATGGGTTCTACTGGTGTCTTTTGCAGTTTAAGTCCTCATTGTTCAACTTAAAATGAGCTGAGTTGCAAGAAAAAACGCATTGTAAGTGAACTGCACTCTTCCTCTTCCTGATTTCTGACTCTCACCTGTGCCAGGGAACATGTAGGTCATATGATTACCTGGATTACCATTACTACTGTATAAGCCAGTATGGTTACATTCAGTGTATTAGTAAAGTGCCTAGAAGTTGCCTAGAAATGTTAATTTATGCACTCACCTGCAGAGTTCAGCAGCCTTTCCTCCACAGAGAAACTTCAGCTCTAGTTTTTACTTTTTATAGAGAGTCCAAGTCACACCCACGCACCCATGCATCAAAATATTTAATGTGTTTTAAGGTCAGAGGGAAGGCTGGTAGTGTTTAGAGCCAGATTGACAGGTTGTGAGTTTATGTTCTTGTTCTACCAGTGGAGAGCACAGAGATTCTTATTAAAATAAGAAACAATGTGCACAGCATAAATATTTACTCCACATAAGATCTTCATCATGGAATTTTTTAAAGCATAGCCTACTGCTTTGTGGCAAGTATTTACAATGATGCCATATCAAATGATTTTAAACCAAAACTTGAAGTAAAGTGTAAGTGTAACACAAACCTATTTACAGTGTAGTTGAGTAAAAAGTATGTTTTGTAAAATCTATTTAAATGCCCACTACAACATTTTTGAGAATGTGAAAAGAAAAGTTCAAGTTAAACAAGAGCTCCCCTCCCTTCTCTATTTTATTTGTGTTGTGTCTTATTTAAACTTTAATGTCACATTTGCACTTTCCTTTTTTTAATGTCCTAACACTGGAAGTGGTATCTCTACACTTGCACTTGCCGCCACCATCACTTCAGTGTAAACAGACGTGCACAAGCTTGAACTCAAATGAAAATGTCTCAGCTCCAACCGGGACCATCTCCCTTTGTTCTGAACATGGGATCGGTCCAAAAATTCAGTCTCTGCTCTAGTTCCTCCTCTGTCAATTTGGGTTTTGCTTGATTTAGGATTGAGGAGAATTTTGAGCTGAATGAGGTCCTGAAGAACATGGGCATGGAGGATGCCTTTGATGAGTCCAAGTGTGACTTCTCTGGTAACAAAAGACCCTTTATCAAACCCTGCCATAGCTCTAAAACATTTTTCCCATAATAATCTCTCACCTAATATAGGGTCATCTTAATAGTTTTGCAATATTTGAGAATTTTGTTTATTTCTTCTCTCAGTGATGTCTCCTGCCAAAGACCTGAAGTTTTCAAAGGTTGTTTATAAAGTTTTTGTGAATGTAAATGAAGCGGGAACTGAGGCTGCTGCTGCCAACGATGGGGTCATGAAGATAACAAGTTTGTCCCGTCTGGCTACTTTTATTGTTGATCACCACTTCCTCTTCATCATTCAACACAACAGCAACACTGTGCTCTTTGCTGGAAAATAATGTTCATGAAAATAATTCCACAGTAGATTATTTATAATAACTTTCAGTGTGCGTTGTTTTAGAGCAACAACTAACCCACTGGCCTGTAATCTACACATCCTTAAATATTCTGTTGTGCCCCTGACCCACCATTTGAGAACCACTGTGCCAATCTAACTTACACTTGCACTTAACAGATTCTCATTGTACCAGGACAGTTAAATATAGTTTGATGGTGACAGCGCGTCAGCCCTCTGGAGTTACATTTAGTAACTATTACGCACATTCAATGCATTCAGTTTCTGCCTCTGCGGGATAAACAGCACATCGACCTCGTGATGAATTCAGCCGTGACTTTGTACATTTTTATTGAGGAGACTAGAGTCCAGATCTCTCTATCCTCTGCTGGACACAGTGTGGAGTTGGTTTAAATCAGTTTCTGCCCCAAGTTTTCACACGAGACTCAAGGAAGACGAGGGGTGAAAGAGACGAGAGGAAAGGTTGCAGCAGCGTTGCCATAAAACAATGTATTTTTCTGAAACATGAACGACAGAGGGAGAGGGACAAGTGGCGACCTATAGTACATAGCACAGGCTCTCTGTCGTGAACATTCACTAAACAAACACCAATCAGAGAGCGGTGTTTGGAGAGAGCTCAGATAGGGCCCCGTTTGCCGTAAGTGACGGACAGACACAAGCGTGACCACTACCTTGTCAGAGAGATGGAGGCGGGGCCCTGACACAGCTGCGGGGCCCTATGCAACTTGCATAGTCTGTGTATAGGAAGGTCCGGCTCTGGACTTGTCTCAACATGAATTTGGATTCTTGGTGCATGTGAGGGAGCAGTAGTCACCCCCCCTCACTGATCAAGTGTATGCCGCCCACTCTCATATAACACAATTTGTATACTTATGTAAATATTCAACATTGACATATTATTTAATTATACATCAATGCATACCTTTATTTATCACATTAATCCATGCATTATTTGTCAATTATTCTTTGTGTTGGCTGCTAAATATTGGATCCTATTTAGTTGGTTAACCCATAGAAATCTTTGGTTTCCTTGTTTCTCATCCCTTTCTCTTTCTTTGAGGTCATTGGTTGAGGCACCGTCATGGAGGCGCGCCCATGAGAGTGCAGATCAGGTGCACCAGTTTGGCCTGATTGGACCAGACCATGTCAGTTGGTAGAGATGCTTGCCCATTAACACACAGGTCAGCGGTTCAAGTCCCACTCCCAGCATTGCTTACTGTCGTCTTTGGGCAAGACACTTCACCCACCTTGCCTGTATGAATGTGGTTGGAGGGGCTGTAGGCACATGATGGCAGCCACACTTCCACCCGGTGTTGTGCAAGTTCACACTTTTCATGAACTAGTTCAAAGTTCAGTTCACACATGTTCAAAGTGAACTGTTCACGTTCATAGTTCACAATTTTAATTTTGAACTAGTTCAAAGTTCAGTTCATGTTATTTTTAGGTGAGATATGTAAATGAAAGGCTGAACTTGTTTTTCAAACTATGACTTCTATCACTATACATCTACCTTCTAGCCTCACTGTAGATCTTAAGGTGTACTCACAGCAGGCCAATCGAACCGTGCCCAAGTACGGAACGCCCCTAAAGCACGGCATGGTTGCCTAAAGTGAGTGCTCTGCAGCGCGCCCAGGCGCGGTACGCTTCAGGACTTTGGCAAGGTTGGAGGAGGTGGGCCACGGCACGGCGGGGTTGCTCATGCATGCGCGCACGCACGACTATGAGGCCTGTCATCTATGCAACTGTTCTTCTCTCGGTAAAAAGTGAATAAATTCCATTATCAACACTCGTACCAATGCCAGCGACTTGCGCTCACCTTTCTGAAGAAGAGAACAGACAGGGGCAGTAGTTTTGAATTCTCTCTCATCGTCTGCGGTGCCTTCACTGCTCCTCGTATGTGGCTTATTCCAAACGTGTGGCAGAAGACCGCGTCTCACGAACGAAACTCAAAGCAGAATCAAAATAGCACAGATACTTCATGCCGCTGGTCTCACGTTTTCCACTATGCCGGACCGGTTTTAAAAGTGTTAGCGGCTTGCTCAGCTTGTAAACAAACTGCGCATCACGATGACGTAGCAGCCTGTCGCTCTCAGAGGTGATGACGTAACCGGGCCACGGCACAGATCGTTTGTGCAGGTGAGAGTGCGGGCCGGCGGGGGACTCAGACCCCTCCCCAATCTTACCTGGGCACAGCACGGTTTGAATGGCCCTAGTGTGAGTGCGCCCTTAAATTCTATCACACAAAATGGACGTTTTTGCATATATAAGCTTGCACAGAAAGGTAATTTTTTTCCGTCAGAGTCTTTGCGTGACAATGTGTAAAATGTCTGTAAATGATTATAGTTAGAGGCAGCATCGTCTGTGTTCTCTGTGTCTTCACTTGCACTGCCAAAAATATTAGATTCGACTATCTTTGGCTTCACACTACGTTACCCAAGATGCATTGCGCACACAAGCGCTCTCTGGTGAAGCGGTGCAGTTTTGGAGTGGAGCCCGTGGGCAGTGAGTGACAGCGCCGTTTAAAAAGTGCGATCAGACCTCGTCATTCGACTCAGGTGAAAACAAATTCCAACGTTTAATTGATGTGACGTACGTCGTTCATCTCACATAACCTGAACAAATTCACGTTCAAGTTCTTGATTTACAAATGTGTTGCGTTCAGTTCAAAGTTCACATAAAAATGAACGTGTTCAATGAACGCGTTCATTTGAACTCGTTCATGCACAACACTGCTTCCACCACTGAGTGTGACTGAGGAGTGAATGAATAATGCACCAAATTGTAAAGCGACTTTGAGTGTCTAGAAAAGTGCTATATAAGACTAATGCATTATTATTATACAACCATTACTTTTTGAGTTATCTCGCTGACAAACAAACAACCCAAATGTTTGATTTTCCTTGCAGGCTGAAATACAGACCTTAGGTCTGTATTAGGTGAGTATTTGGTATCACTCTGTGACGAAGGACTTGATTGTTTGTAGCTGATGTGTCGATTGACAGCTAGAGTAGCCAATCAGAAGTGAGCGTTTGCTAAGTTCGGTTGAGAGCACTACGTTCGGTCCGTGAAGTCAGATAGTTGTTATTAGAGGAATGTTATCGGCACCGTTGTTGTATCGGTGTGCGTGATAAACGAAACCACACCAGACCAATCAATATAGCCTCTGAATGTTTAATAAACGTAAAACTGAATCATCTCTACTGAGCATTTTTACCGATGCACCCTGGCGACCACAATAATAATTAGCCACACATTAGCTCTCCCACAAAACATTTGGTGCCGAAACCCGGGAAGTGTGGCCACCAATGGGACTATATAGAGATGGATTCTGCACAACGTCACATTCAACACAAGGCAGGTGCCCGACCACGCCGAGAAACACGACCACCAGCCTGGATGCAGGAGTATGTAACCTCCCCTCAAGCACAACGCCGGCCAGTGGTTTCACAGCCCATTGATGAAACATATGAGCAGCAGCGACCACTTCGCAGGGTAGAGAGATCAACGGAGAGAGCTGCCAGGATGACACCTCTTACCTCTCCCCCCTTAATCGACCACTGGAGTGCTATAGAAGGAGCAGGCGCTATGGATCCATATGAGTACCAATACTCACCCCCCTTGCCTGAGAGTACCCCTATCCCTTCTCCGCAAAAGCCAGCTGCAGAAGAATCATCAGAAATCCTTACAATCCTTCACGGATTGTATGAGGATAATCAGAGGATGCAAAGCCAGATGATGGAGATTCAAAGGCGCCTTGACTCTAGCATTAGACTTCCAGCCCCATCATCTGAGACCATGCCCAGGCCAGCGTCCTCTGGATTACCTACAAACCAAGACAATAATGTATTGCCTTTACCCCCTTCATCTGCACCAGCTGATGCTGTCATGTTATTGTCGAATGCTGACGGTGACTGGCCATTACCACCACCCCCTGTGACAGAAGAATTCGTGGGCCAGCCTTCGCCACCCACACAGGACATAATAGCAGAACTCACTGAGCTGCTAAGGGATATGAGAGCTAAGCAGCAAGAGCAGCCAAGTTATCAAGCAGAACCACGCCCTCTACCATCCCACATGCAAACGCTGGGGTACTGCAGACCTGATACCACTCTGAGATGTGATTCAGAACAAAGCAGACTGCTACTCCCCCACCAGCATGAGACTATGTACCGAGGCCCTAAGCCTACAATCCCAGCATTCACAAAGGGGGATCCAAGAGAGTTTGCCAGACTTAGAGTGGCTCTAGAGAACCTTCTGCCTGAAGATGCAACAGAGCGTTTTAAATATCAGATACTGGTAGACCACTTAAAGCACGAAGATGCTTTGCTCATTGCTGACTCATACACCAACTCACCACAGCCATACACCGACACAATGGCTAGCTTAACTGAACATTATGGATAGCCTCATCAGTTGGCCCTCAGGAAGATTGCTGACCTGATGGAGTCCTCAAATATAGCCCGTGGTGACACCACCGGGTTCAAGCGGTTTGCACTGCGGGTGAGAGCGCTGGTGGGTCTGTTGGATCAACTCGGGGATAGTGGGCAGACCGAGCTATCCTGTGGATCACATGTGACGCGACTGCTGTCTAAGCTGCCTCATGACATGCGGGCTGAGATTAAGAGATTCCTGTATCCTATGCGTGTTACTATTCCAAACCTTCTACACTTCTCTGACTGGCTTAACTACGAGCTGCAAATACAAGAGACAGTGTATGAATCATTACACAGTGAAGTTAAGCATTTCACAGAACCCAAGGCAGCACGACATCAAGATAGCAGGAGAAACAGGAATACCACCATCCTCCACACCATAAACAAGTCCAGTAATATACCAGCAGCAGAGCAACCCCCACCTAGGCCAAAGGGGACTGAGAAGACAGCATATTGCCCATACTGTGTCAATACATTGCACTATCTCGACCAGTGTGCTAATTTTGCTCTGTTAACAGTGGAGCAGAGAATAGCATGGATCAAGACTAATAAGAAATGCTGGCGCTGTGGACGTTCACATCAGGCAGCCCAGTGTCGCCTGAAGATTGTATGTCAGAAGTGTAAAGGGAAACATTTGCAAGCCTTACACGACATCAATGTAAATGCCACGGTTGATAACTCATCAGGCCTCATCAGCTCGACCACAGAAGTTTTGTACCTGGACCGACGCTCTGGGTGCAATCAAGTTTTGTTGAAGATAAGCAGAGTGCTGCTGCGCAATGGCAAGCACTCCTTAGAGACTTATGCAATACTCGATGATGGGTCAGAACGAACTATTATTCTCCCCGCGGCTGCTCAGAGTCTTAAGCTCACAGGCGAATCAGAAGAGCTTGCCCTTCGAACAGTCCGACAAGACATTAGAGTTCTGCATGGTGCATCTGTGTCCTTCACTATCTCCCCAATTAACCAGCCTCAAAGGTCTTTCAAGATCCAGAGAGCATTTACGGCTGAGCCTTTAAACTTAGCCGAACACACATATTCAGTGCAGGCACTTCAGAATAGGTACAGGCACCTGAGAGGCCTTCCACTCCCCACATTTAAAGGAGTGTGCCCCCTGTTGTTAATCGGCTCAGATTACCCGCACCTTATTACTCCAGTGGCTCCTGTGCGCCTGGGACGTCCTGGAGAACCTGCTGCAGTAAAAACAAGGTTAGGCTGGACACTTCAGGGGCCGATTAAGCAGCGGTCTACACCTCAACAGTGCCTGCACATATCTACTTTGTCACCCTCTGCTGAGATTCTACAGAATGTGGAGAAGTTGTGGCAGCTGGATGTCCTTCCCTATCGGAGTGAGAAGTTGGTTGTGCGCTCCAGACAGGATCAAGAAGCCATACACTTGTTGGAGACTAAAACCAGACGGGTGGACATTCAAGGAATCCAGCGTTATGTCACTCCACTCCTCAGGGTAAAGGACATGCCAAAGCTTAATGCACCCAAAGAGGCCGTATTAGCTACTCTTCGCAGCACAGAGAGACGACTTCTGCGTGACCCAGAGAGGGCAGCTGACTACTGTGCAGAGATTGAGAAATTAGAGAGGTCAGGTTATGTCCTCAAAGTGCAGAAAGATGAGCTGAGCAATGCAGCAGAATCCTGGTTCATTCCACATCACATGGTGAGCCACAATGAGAAGAATAGAATTGTTTTCAATTGCTCTTTCCGCTATAAAGGGAACAACCTCAATGAACTGCTGCTGCCAGGCCCCACCCTGACCTCCAATCTCTTGGGAGTACTGCTGCGTTTCAGAGAACATCCAGTTGCTGTTAGCAGTGATATAAAGGGGATGTTCCATCAGGTCAGGCTGCTCCCTGAAGACACAGCCTTGCTTCGCTTCTTGTGGCGAAATCTGGACATTAAGAAATCACCCAATGTGTACGAATGGCAGGTGCTCCCATTCGGCACGACATGTAGCCCTTGTTGTGCTACATTTGCACTGCAGAAGCATGTGTTTGACCACAGCCAGCCAGGTGAAGACGTACGGATGACAATCGAGAGGTCCTTTTATGTAGACAATTGTCTACAGAGCCTCCCTACTGTAAAGGAAGCCCGACACCTTGTGGACAAACTGACAGCACTCTTGGCTACTGGTGGTTTCGAGCTACGACAGTGGGCCAGTAATGTCCCAGAGACTATTAGACATCTACCTCGAGAAGCCAGGTCTGAAAGCAGTGAGCTGTGGCTGCAGGAGGTCAGCACTGACCCACAAGAACTCGCCCTAGGGCTACACTGGCTTTGTAACTCAGACACTTTGAGGTACAAGTACCAGATGCAGGATCGCCCTACCCCTACTATGAGGAACATATACAGGGTCCTGGCGCGTTTGTATGATCCCTTGGGGTACATTGTGCCCTTTACAACACGAGCCAAGATTTTAGTACAACGCTTGTGGGATAAACAACGAGAGTGGGACGACCCATCCCTACCAGAAGACGTGCTGCAACTTTGGTTGGCGTGGGAAGAAGAGTTGCAGTATCTGTCCCAGGTTACATTACCGCGCTGTTACATCAATACTGCTATGGACACCACAAACTGCATTAGGGACATTCACGTGTTTGCTGATGCATCAGAGAGAGCCTATGGCTCTGTGGCCTACTTGCGCACAGAGGACTCCAAAGGCCATGTGCAAGTGTCCTTTCTTACAGCTAGATCCAGAGTGGCCCCCAAAAAGCAACAGTCTATGCCCAGGCTGGAGCTCTGTGCAGCAGTAACAGCTGCCCAGTTGGCCACACTTCTGCAAAGAGAACTGACTTTACCCATTGGGAACACTATTCTCTGGACAGACTCCACCACTGTCCTTACCTGGATCCAGTCAGACTCCTGTCGATATAAAGTTTTTGTAGGAACACGAGTGGCTGAGATCCAGGAGCTAACTGACCCCCAGGCTTGGAAATATGTGAATTCAGCTCACAACCCTGCCGATGACATCACACGGGGTAAGACATTGCTGGAGTTGTCCAACAACAGCAGATGGAGACACGGTGCAGCCTTTCTGCAGCAGTCACCTGATTCTTGGCCCACTCAGCCAGCTAGGGAGGAGCCAGAGAATGATGCTGAGGTACGTAAACCTGCAGTCTCCTGCCTTACTACCACAACAGCTCAGACCACACTTCAGATTCAGGCCCACCAGTTCTCCTCCTTTATTGAGCTGACAAAGGCCGTTGCCCAGTCCCACCATGGGGTGGCTGCTGACCAGACTAGACTCTCTGCTACAGACTATCAAGAAGCAGAGAGAGAGATCCTTCGACAGGCCCAGCAGGACAGTTTTCCGGAAGAATATAGCCTGTTGGGAGCCAGTAAACCAGTTCCCACCACCAGTCGGTTATTAACTCTAGCCCCAGAGTATGACAACAGTTCAGGGCTCATTAGGGTTGGTGGGAGGTTGCGGCGTTGTGGTCAATTGGAATCTGATGTTATTCACCCTGTGGTACTGGATCCCTGTCATAAAGTGACCCAACTCATCATCCAGGATGCGGATAAAGCCCTACGTCATCCAGGTTCAGAGCGCCTGTTTGCAGAGCTACGACGTCAGTACTGGATACTCCGAGGGCGAGAAGCGATCAAAAGACACCAGCACTCCTGCCTGGACTGCCAGAGATGGAGGGCCAAGCCGACTGTGCCTAAAATGGCAGATCTACCACCAGCGAGGTTGCGATTGCTGAAGCCACCCTTCTTCTCCACAGGTATGGACTGTTTTGGACCCTTCACAGTAAAGATAGGCCGCCGCGTGGAAAAAAGGTGGGGCATCATATTTAAGTGCCTAACGACACGAGCTGTGCATTTAGATATTCTATCCAGTCTGGATAGCGACACTTTCTTGATGGCCCTCCGGCGCTTTATTGCACGTCGAGGCAAGCCAGCAGAGCTCCTATCTGATCAAGGAACAAACTTCAAAGGAGGGGAACGGGAGCTACGAGAGACCTTCAGCGCCTTAAACCCTGTACTACGCGATCAACTCGCCCAGCACCAGATCCAGTTTCAGTTTAACCCACCAAACGCACCACATTTTGGAGGCGTATGGGAAAGGGAAGTGAGATCAGTGAAGTCTGCACTCTATGCCACCATCCAAACCCAGACTGTTCCAGAAGAGGTCCTGCGGACTGTTCTAATAGAAGTTGAGGGGATCTTAAACTCCAAGCCGCTGGGTTATGTCTCAACAGATGTGGCTGACCCTGACCCAGTGACTCCTAATCTGCTCCTCATGGGGCGGCTTGACCCTTCATTACCGCAGGCTGTATATGTGGATACAGAGGTCTTAAGCCGTCGCCGCTGGCGACACAGTCAAGTGTTAGCGGACCAATTCTGGACTCATTTTATCCGGCACTACCTCCCATCCCTGCAGACCCGTTCTAAGTGGCACAAGGACCCAGCACAGCTGCAACTTGGAACCACAGTGATGGTCATAGATCCCCAGTTACCAAGAGCCATGTGGCCAGTTGGTCGTGTTACCAGCGTGGTTCCTGGAAATGATGGAAGAATCCGATCTGCTGACGTACAGGTCAAAGACAAGACTTATAGGCGGCCCGTAGCCCGCCTAGTAGTTTTGCCTTCCATTCCTGATGATGACCAAGCCTGTCCTTCTTAGGGTGTCAAATATGTTGAACAAATTTGGGGGCGGCTGTGACGAAGGACTTGATTGTTTGTAGCTGATGTGTCGATTGACAGCTAGAGTAGCCAATCAGAAGTGAGAGTTTGCTAAGTTCGGTTGAGAGCACTACGTTCGGTCCGTGAAGTCAGATAGTTGTTATTAGAGGAATGTTATCGGCACCGTTGTTGTATCGGTGTGCGTGATAAACGAAACCACACCAGACCAATCAATATAGCCTCTGAATGTTTAATAAACGTAAAACTGAATCATCTCTACTGAGCATTTTTACCGATGCACCCTGGCGACCACAATAATAATTAGCCACACATTAGCTCTCCCACAAAACACACTCCTTTATTACCTTGATGTAGTCTGCTCACCACAGATGGGCCCCAGCTAGCTATTTTTAGTTTAACTTTGATTAGTGCATTTTTAACCTTTTAAATTAGGCCTACTTTTACTACAAACTTTTATCTATAGCTTGTACTAGAACTATTTTTAAAAAAAATCAAAGTTGTGTTTTGTCCTAACTTTTATTCTTTTTCAGTCCAACCTGAATATTCCTTTTTATTTAAAATTTGAAATAAATTCATTTATTCATTTTATTTATTCCATTCAGTTTTAAATTAAAAATCATGTCTATGCCCTTTTTGGTAGATATCTCCCTGTGTACCTTTTCCACATCTTTACATTCTCCAATATTTCCTGGGACACACCCGCAGGTGGCGTAATTGTACCATATCCTGCCTTTATTCTACTAATTTTGCATCAGTATGTAATTCATCAGTAAGCACTCTCCCTCATAGTCCACTCAGTGAAGCTGAGCCCTCCAGCGCAGACCTCCATCTCCTGGTCAGTCCGCTCACTCTGGCCTTTAGATGGGAGGTCTTACCAGTTACAGAGTCTACAACAAGACTGAGATTGGGAAAGTTTGGGACTGAACAAGGGGCACAGTGGACCAGAAGATGGCCGTATTAGTGGTATTTTTTGGGGCACAGACAGCAGGCAGATCCTTGGTGTTTGGTTCCATGAAGGAATTCTACCAAAACATCTCTCAGAAGGTATGTAGATGAGTGCAACTCAAGGGCGGAGTGGGTAATCGGGAGAGTCGGGAGGATTCCCGGTGGGCCGCTTCATTCATGGGCCGGTCGGTCGGCGTTAAGAAAAAATAATCACGGTAGAATATGAATGAATCTTTGCAGCGCTGTTCGCTCTGATCGACCTGTCCCTTTAAGAGACGGCACCGGCAGTTTGGGAGCTACCATTTGACACAAACACCCCTTTGCATAGCTCACAGTTGGTTGAGTCCACCATAGCGCGTCTCTACCAAAAAGTCGAGGCGGGGCGGAGAAGCGGGCCAGCCGCTGATGAGCGAGTAAAAATGGATAGGAAGAGACCAGATGGGACTGAAAAAGCCAGGTTAAAGAAGAGAAAGGCATTGATTGAGGATGCTGCCAAATGTGCAAAGCTCACAGACAAATTTTCAAGAAGACAGACTGAAGAGGCAAATGGTAAGGGAGATATAACGTTAAGGCTAATTGATAATTTAACTAAAAACTTGCATAATACATTAAGCTAATGTCACTTTGAACGTTGTGCTATGTTACCACAATTAGTAACCAAACTAAACAATAGCATTTAAAAGATATATACTCATGCATTGTATACATAGGCAATGGTTATTGAAATGAATTTCAATATATTTAAAAAGTATAATCTTTGTTTACATAATCATACTGTGAAATATTTTTGTTCAACCACAATTTTTTTATTATAGTTATTTATTTGTTATTATTTGTTATTTATGATTATTTTCAGTACTGTAATAAAACATTTATATTAAGTGCTAAATTTTTGCCTAATTTTTCATGTGGTGAAAAATGGGCCGGTCTTGGCCATTAAACTCCCTGGCTGAAAAGTTGTCCCACTCCGCCCCTGGTGCAACTGAAGCATCGCATCGGGCCGGACTGAATGTGAGCACAATCTCCCAGGAGATAATTGCAACTATCAGTGGAATTAATTGGAATGAAAGACAGCATGCGGTCAGACCCAGTACCAGGACAATCAGGCGAAAACAGCCCATTCCTAGAACCAGGATAGTAAGTCAATCCAACAACAAAGCCCACCTGGATTGCCTGCAGCTGAAATGCTTGGCAGTCTGAATTTAAGAGATTCTTGTGAAATGTTGTGTTGCTGCTGTTGTTGTCTTTAACATACTACAATTGTGAAAATGCGAGTTTTACACTTCTAAACCAGACCAAACCCTTGCCTCTACATTGCCATCAGTTTGTCAGAGCCTCTTATTGTCATGTTTGCAGTAAACATATTGACAAAGCTGTTTAAAAATGCGTACGTTTAACTTTCAGCAACTTTTTGTGCTCCACCCTCAGAGTTGAAGATATGAAAAGGAGTTGGATTACATTTAATAAAAAAAAAGAGACATTTGTTAAAGTGTAACTGTGCTTTTATTCAAATTTAGCCCAACAGATTATTTAAGGATGTGTAGATTACAGGTCAGTAGGTTACTTGAGTGTTGCTCTGAAAACAATGAACACTGGACAAAGTTATTCTACTGTGGAATCATTTTTCTAAGCAATATCTTCCAGCAAAAAGCACAGTGTTGGTGTTGTTGTATCGAATGAAGAAGAGGAAGGGGTGATCTGCGATGAAGACGGCACGAGGAGGTGGCGGCCAAGCACATCCTAACATCATAATGGCAGCAGTGGCAGCAGCAGCCTCAGTTCCCTCCTCATTTACATCCACAAAAGCTTTGTGGACAACCTTTGACAACATCAGGTCTTTGGCAGGAGACATCCCTGAGGGAATAGATCAAATTAATTCTCAAATTTTAAAAAACTATTAAGATGACCCTATATTAGATGAGAAAATATTATGCGAAAAATATTTTAGAGCTATGGTAAGGTTTGATAAAGAGTATTTTTTTTACCAGAGAAGTCACACTTTGTTACATCAAAGGCGTCCTCCATGCCCATGTTCTTCAGGACTTCATTCAGGTCATAATTCTCCTCAATCCTAAATCGAGGAAGACCCAGTTCGACCTCAAATAAGCTCATCTTGTCTCGACGAGTCCACTCCACAAAGTTGTCATAGCTCAGCTGCTGCTCCAGCTGCAACACACACAGTTTTAATTTGTGATGAAAAAGTGTGTTTTATGTGAGGAACTACTCTGTCCTACCTTCTCCAGACCTGTAGTACTGTCCTCAATGTCATCAGGCAAAAAGATGAGCATGCTGAACTCCCTACCTTTATATGGTAACTCTATGACCTATTACAAGAAGGCAACAGTTATTAGACATCTTATCATAAGCAGCATTACATGTATTTGTTACTTTACCACATTGTTTTTATAGCATTTTTAGTACTTACCTGGCAGCTGGCTTCTTTGACTTGTCTCAACATGAATTTGGATGTTTGGTGCATCATCTTCACTGTTTTAGTGTCACACTAAGAGAAATATAAACAGAATAAATACAAAACATTACTAACCTTTCCCAGGAAAATTCTAAGTAATATAAATTATCTTTATCTGCAGGTAGATTTAAACAGGTACCTTGCTGAGTCTAAATTTAGCATCACGTGTGTCACGTCTCTCAAACTGCTCCATCCAGAAGGCTTTTAAGTAGATGGCATTGACCAGCACCAGCTTTGTTGAGCTGTCCACTATACCTTTAGCCAGCAGATCCTTTATTTTACCTGACAAAAAACATCTTGGTTTGTTTAGTTCACACACATTTGTTTTTCCACAATCAGTTACAGACCTAGAAATCTACCTTGTGTCTGCTGCTCCACCCAAGTGTTGATGTTGACTCGTGCCTCCTCCGCTTTTTTAATAAAGTCCACAGTCTCCAGCTCTGCATCGTAGTACTTTCTAGTTCCTTCAAGAAATTCCTTAATTATACAAAACATAACAATAAAGTAAAAGTACTAATATTAAAAATACTACAAAATAAATAAATAAAATACTCTAACAAAAAATTACTCATGAGTACAAGTTACTTTTTAGCCATTGTTTAACAATGTAATGAAATCTAACCTATGCATCAATTGTCTCTAACTTTGGGCCAGACCAAATGCCCTTTCACATCTGCTTTTATTTAAACAGTGGAGTTGGACAGGGGGGTAAAGGATACCATTTTCCCTGGGACTCCAAAACCCCTGAAATATTTGTGAGACATAGTGAGAAAAGTGAGCATGAGAGCCCACCGAGATGATTTATACAAAAAGCCCAAAATTTTGTCCAACCCCGTGTATACATTTTGAATTGCATTTGAATAAAGGGCTGTACTTACAACAACTGTGGTTGTGGTTTTATGAAAGGCAAAAAAATATTGCTCAGAATTGGGCCACACATTTAACCACAAGAATAATACAGTGAGGAAATGGACCTAAATGTTTACAATAAATGATCAGGTTCAATTTGTGGATTTTCAGTTTGGCTATTTCTTTCAAAAATATAGTGTTTAAGCTGTGGGTTGGGCGATATACCGGGTAAGTAAAAATCCTGACGGCATCACTTTCAATACCGTAGTATAAATCTCTGGGGAACTGTACAATATATATTATAGTGGGGATAAGTGTTAAGTGTATACTTTAATTAATTAGCTCTCTCAGTCGACGTCATGGCGGCCTGACGCACCATGCGCAGGCACAGTCTTGTTAGAGCAGGTAAACCTGGGTCTGTCCCCAAGAACACATTCTCTTATCTTTGATCGTCTGCTGTGTTGTCTAAAGCATTGGCCTTAAAGCTGAATAAATAAGTGTGCCATAAAAGCTTAGGAACGTCTTTTGCCGTCACATTAAAACAATTAGTGCACCTAAACGCGTCATCGTGCAGTTACTGCACGCACTCTCTCGCCGCGATCTGTCAAACTAATCAAGCGAAACACACACGGAGGATATCTTTAGCATAAAGAAGACCGCGCTCTCTCAAGAAAAGAGGAATTTAGCGCTGTGTGGTAACTTGAAGCGCTATGCGCCGTGAGGACGTGGAAAGATCCTCTAACTATGCGCCATGACGCACACCTCGCCCCTGGAGAGGGCTACTTCTGCTACTTTTTTTTTATGCACCAGAGGAAGCGCGTCCTTAAAAGTACTGATTCAGGTGGGGGAACCAAATAGAATAACAATAATAAACTGCCCAAATAAGTGGGGATTATGAGAAAACAAAATTGTTTGAAGGTCTCCCTCAGTGTTATGTTACAGTTAAAAATGCAAAGGCAGATGGCGGAAAGCCACGTTATTCTGATTAAGGAGCAACAAATTATTTTAACAAGTGTTCACGTGCGTTAAGTAAGTTCTCAAACAGTGGTTTACAGCATCAGCAGTAGTTTTCTGCTGTGACTGTCGCTGCTGTAGTCAGCGCAGCCACAGAAGCAGAGCGTGGTGGGTTAGAAAAAATGGATATCGCCCAACTCTAGTTAAACCATAGAGTAATACAGAGTACAATACTGTGAGAGACTTTAACAATCAAATTTTAGAACATGAACACAACCTAAGTTTACCTGGGATAAAACCACATTTACTTTTCAAGCCTGAACCTGAAGCTTCACGCTGCCATTAAATAACTTACCTTAATAAACTTGTAGGACTGCTCTCCGTACAGTCTGTTGGCCACACTCAGACTGTAGGGCGTGTCTGTATCTAAGTTAACCTGAGTTTGCAGACACTGGAGGCACAAGACATGGCTAATATAGACTTTATATAACAGAGAAAAATAGTGTAACAAACTGGTTAAATCAGTCACACCTGTGCCATCTGTGTGTCGTCTGATTTGTTGAACTCCTTCAGCAGTGAGGCGTAGCTGGAGTGGACATCTTTCATGAAATCCTTAGTTTTCAGACACTGTGGAGGAACCAGACATGGTAAAAGTACATTTAATGAACAACAGATTAAAGTAGTGTGTCACTTGTGCACGTTACCTCTGCCATCTGTGTGGCTGTGTCGCCCCTGGCCCCCAGCTGCACCATAGAGAGTGCTGAGGAGACGCTCAAAGGGGATAAGAAGACATTGCAGGTTTTGTCTTTGTCTCCCAGTGATTTGAACAGGTCCAGGGTAAAACTGATGTTAGCCTTGGACAGAGGAGTTTCAGACGCCATTGTGCTTTCTGCAGAAGAATTATGTCAATAAATAGACAGATATTTATCTTGTTAATAACATCATGAAAAGAAAAAAGTGAACACTAGTGTGTACTGGGCGGCAGTAGCTCAGTAGGGAGAGATTTTACCCAATAACCAGAAGGTCGGTGTTTCAAACTCAGCTACCAGTGTTGCATCCTGCCATTGTGCCCTTGGTCAAGACACTTCACCCACCTGTGGAAGTGTGATCTGGTGATTGGTGGGCAAAGAGGGCATAGCCACATCTCTTTCAGTCTGCCCCAGGGCAGGGCTGTGGCTGCTATAACAGTGGTTCTGAAACTATGGTGTTGGTTCCACTGGTGGTACTCAGAAGTCGTTTGCAGTTTAAGTCCTTATTTAATGTAATTGGTTTAAACTTAGGTTAGTCCAGAATTAGGTGCTTTTTAGAAACACTTTAAACATGAAGCATGAAAAGACAAACATTTTCTGGGGCAGTACCATCCCACAATAAGTATAATGTTCAGATCTATGCTCCTCGGGCACAAAAATGTCCTACATGAATAAAGTTAGGTTAGGTAATGAAATATTCACTTTGACCAAAACAATCTATTCTAAACTTCACTAATCCCACAGGAGGCAAATTCACTTTAAGCTCTTAAGACATGATGAAATGCAAAAGCAAAAGTAGTGTGCATGCAAACAAAATGTCAAATTGTGCAACTTAAAATATTTTCAAATCATGATAACATTACTAATATGCCCAAGTTGAAAGTAAAACAAGCACTGTAAGTGAACTGCACTTTTCTTCCTCCTGTGCCAGGTAACATGAAGGTCATATGATTACCTGGATTACCATTACTACTGTATAAACCAGTGTGGTTACACTTAAAGCATTGCTAAACTGCCTAAAAGTTGCCTAGAAATGTTAGTGTATCTACTCACCTGCAGAATTCAGCAGCCTTTCCTCCACAGAGAAACTTCAGCTCTAGTTTTTACCTCTTATAGAGAGCCCAAGCCACACCCACACACCCATGCATCAAAATATTTAATGTGTTTTAAAGTTAGAGTGAAAGTTTGGTCTTTATTATAATTTATAAAACCACAGACATTTGCAGTACTAGTATTTGGAGCCAGATTGCTATGACAGTATGAGACAGTTGTAGCATTGTTTTAGTTTATGTTTTTGTCCTACCAGTGTGAGAGATATGTGACAAAAACGTACAACATCTGCACAACATTCCTATTTACTCCAAATGAGATCTTTATCACGCAATTTTTAAGTGTCGCCTACTGCTTTGTGGTAAGTATTTACAAAAGAGGCACAGCAAAACCTATTTCAAATGTAGTTGAGGAAAAAGTACCTCTTTTAAAATCTATTTAAAGGCCTACTACCCGAAGTTTTGAGAATGTGAAAAGAAAAGTTCAAGTTTCCCTCCTCTCTCTAATTTTATTTGTATTTTGTCTCATTTAAACATTAATGTCGCATTTGCATTTTCCTTTTTTTTTCTGTGGCAGGGCTGGAATTGGTATCATTCCAGTTGGACTTGCTGCCACCATTACTTCAGCGTTAACAAATGTGCACAAGTTTGGACTCAACCAATGAAATGTTTGCGAAATCCTGTGTGCTGATGCCGTCTCCTCTGCAAGACCTAAAAACGGAACTCAGTAACTGTTGAAGGCCCGGCTACTCACCACCAGAGGCCGCCTCAGGGTGCGTGAACGTGACATCACACAGTATAGTATATAATGCTCATAATGCTTATAATATGTTTAAGCTAAAGTCTTGACTGCTTAAGTGATAAATTTGCTAAAGCTAAATTTGCTATGAATGCTTATACACATACTATGTTATTTTACTATGTTACTCATTATTAATTTAATTATCATAAGTACTCAAGTTGTTCTACTTATTATTCATTTGTCTTTTCTTTTCATTAATGCGTTTGCTTTACAAGGGGATACCAATGTAATGATGTGACTATTATGTGATATTTAGAATTACAAAAAGTATGCTAAAAGTAAGACACAAATTGTTTTAAGTATGTGTTAAATACCATTGTAATCTATAGGCAGAGTAAGAGGTCAAAGAGAGGTGACTGATAAAGAGGTAGTGTGCGGCTGCGCAGTTTCACACAGGAAATGAGGGGAGTGTAGATGAGGTTAGTGGAAAGTCCCAGAAGGGGAACTGAGGTCAGAAAGTACAAATAAGGTCAAGAAGGAAGTACAAATAAGGACATGGTGGGAAGTCCCTAATGAGGTGATATGAGGTGATATGAGGTGATATGAGGTGATATGAGGCCACCTTGAACTGTATATAAGCTGTGCAAATTCTGAGAACGACGTAGACTTTTCTACCAAGAGGCTTGCTGTAATTTCATTTACTGAATACTGTTTTGCCGTATTTTGGTCCGCCGAAGTGTGATTCACTGGCTTTTCTTGGCTTGGCATAATTCAAATGGTATTTTATGGAAGCGTTATGTCCTCAGATCATGATACCCAGAGTAACGCCCGAAGCCTGTTTTTGTGAATCTATCCCGGGCTTATTGGTGCGTAAATACTCTCGGTCACGCTGTCTCAGGACTACGCACGAGTGCCGAAATTCATGCTGAGTCAAGTAAGCTGTAATCACAGATTCGAGCTCTGACAAAAGAAAGCAATAAATACACCCTAAAAAAGACATTCACTGACTGCTTCACATTTTTTGCTGCCTCTATATAAAGAAAAGTCACTTTTAGTGATAGTTAATTGAGAAGAGGACCAGCTCAACAATCTTCGCTTCAGAAAGGTAAGTCTTCACTTCTTTTTCCCACTTTTCATATCCGAGTGGTTATCCAGCTTTGTGAGGTGAAGGGTTTTAAAGGGGTTAGTTTAGTGGTCCACCTGGGACTCACCCTCAGGAAAAGTTGATTTTGCACTGCTACTGAGACAATTCGACAGTAACTCTGCTCATTTCATCACTGTTTTGCCTTATTTTCCTCAATAGAACTCCCTCTACATTTTATTTAAACATTACAAAAAAATCTATCCAATTCCACAGTTTTATTTAAGGTATTAGAGTCAACCCCAAGCCATGTCGCTTTAAAGATGCATCCACAGAACTGTGTGAACTGTTTTTAAATCACATTGTTAAAAAGGTCAATGACATAAGAAATCAAATGATTGATCCAAGTCACACCAATCCTGTAAAGAGAGAATTTCTTAGGTGTTTTAATAATTTTACTCCTTTATCTCTCTCTTCTTTAGCTGATGTTTTATCCCACATGAAAACAACTGTGCACTTGATGTAATTCCATAGGGATTTTTTAGCACAGTTGAACTCAGCCTTTTATGTTTTAAACATGCTGTGGTCCATCCTCTTTTTTAAAAAGCTAACTTAAGCACCACTGATTTTAACAAATTAGACCAAGTTCAATGCTCCCCTTTTTATCCAGAGTTTTAGAGAAATTCATTTCCAATCAGATCAAAGGTTTAATGAATGGAAATCACATCTTTAAGAAATTTCATTCTGGTTTTAAAGCACCACAGAGCACTAAAACAGCCCTCTGCAAAGTCTCCAATGACCTTCTTTTAGCTGGAGATAGAAAAGAGAACACAATTTTAATTCTTTCTGATTTGAGTGGAGCGTTTAACATTGTAGACCACATTATTTTTACAGATCGTCTTAAAACCTGGGTTGGCATCAAAACACTGCACTTGATCCTCCTCTGCTCCCTTTGCCTGTGGTGTACCACAAGGTTCTAGTTTAGATCCAATTTTATTTTCTACTTATATGCTTCATTTAGAACACGTTATAGCCGCCATAACGTGTCCTTCCATTGCTATGCTGACGGCAAACAGATAAATCTCTCACTGAGACCAAAGGAAGCCTAGCTGCTGTGTTTTAATGATGTAAACAGTTAGATGGCACAAAACGTTTTACAACTCAACAGTTCAACATCTGAAAAAATCAACCCTCCTCACTCCACCGCCCATATTCAGGACAGTCTTGGTCCTCTTTCCTCAAACATCATCACTGTTGCTAGAAACCTAAGTCTAATATTTGATTCCAATCTACACTTCCATCTTCACATCAAAAAAGTCACCCAGTCCTTTTTACTTCATCGCCGCACCATCAGTAAACTCAAACCTGTCCTCTCCCGGCCCGATTTAGAAAAAAGTCATCATAGCTCTCATTTTCTCCTGACTCTACTGTAACTTCCTCCTCTCTGGTCTCGGTAATAAATCCTTCTCTCGCCTTCAACTTGTCCAAAACGCAGCAGCAGCAGCTTCTCACTAGTTTTAACAGACACCAACACATTACTGCTCACGACACTGGCTCCCTGTACGTTTTAGAGTTGATTTTAAGATTTTACTGATCACTTTTACAGCTCATTTAGGTTTTGTGCTAAGCTATATCACAGAGCTATTTACAGCTGCCCCACAGCCTTAAATCCTCAGGCAGGTTCCTGTTTTTGTCCTGAAGTTAAAAAATCACTGCGCTTTTTTGGTCCGAGCCCCTCGACTTTGGAACAACCTGCCTGAGGAGATAAGGCTGGCACCATCAGTGACATCTTTGAAACGACTTCTTAAAACACACTTTTATCAACTTGCTTTCTTATAATTGATTTATTAATTTTATTTATGAATTTGTTTATTGCTCTGACTGTCTGTTGTTGTCTAAATGTCTATATGCAGGTGTCTTTTTATTGCTGATTTTATTGCCTTGCTGTTGCTGTTTCGCACTTTGTAAACCTTGTTGTTTTAAATTGAAAATCACATCTATGCTCTTTTTGTTAGATATCTCCCTGTGTGCCTTTTCCACATCTTTACATTCTCCTGTATGTCCTGGGACACACCCGTAGGTGGCGTAATTGTACCATATCCTGCCTTCATTCTACTAATTTTGCATCAGTAAGTTATTCATCAGTGAGCACTCTCCCTCATAGTCCACTCAGTGAAGCTGAGCCCTCCAGCGCAGACCTCCATCTCCTGGTCAGTCCGCTCACACCCGGGACACACCCGCAGGTGGCGTAATTGTACCATATCCTGGTACATAGGCAATGGCTATTGAAATGAATTTCAATATATTTAAAAAGTATAATCTTTGTTTACATAATCATACTGTGAAATATTTTTGTTCAACCACAATTTTTTTATTATAGTTATTTATTTGTTATTATTTGTTATTTATGATTATTTTCCGTACTGTAATAAAACATTTATATTAAGTGCTAAATTTTTGCCTAATTTTTCATGTGGCGAAAAATGGGCCGGTCTTGGCCATTAAACTCCCTGGCTGAAAAGTTGTCCCACTCCGCCCCTGGTGCAACTGAAGCATCGCATCGGGCCGGACTGAATGTGAGCACAATCTCCCAGGAGATAATTGCAACTATCAGTGGAATTAATTGGAATGAAAGACAGCATGCGGTCAGACCCAGTACCAGGAGCAATCAGGCGAAAACAGCCCATTCCTAGAACCAGGATAGTAAGTCAATCCAACAACAAAGCCCACCTGGATTGCCTGCAGCTGAAATGCTTGGCAGTCTGAATTTAAGAGATTCTTATGAAATGTTGCGTTGCTGCTGTTGTTGTCTTTAACATACTACAATTGTGAAAATGCGAGTTTTACACTTCTAAACCAGACCAAACCCTTGCCTCTACATTGCCATCAGTTTGTCAGAGCCTCTTATTGTCATGTTTGCAGTAAACATATTGACAAAGCTGTTTAAAAATGTGTACGTTTAACATTCATCAACTTGTGCTCCACCCTCAGAGTTGAAGATATGAAAAGGAGTTGGATTGTTTTATGTGAGGAACCTCTCTGTCCTACCTTCTCCAGACCTGTAGTACTGTCCTCAAAGTTATCAGGCAAAAAGATGAGCATGCTGAGCTCCCCTTTCCCACAGAATAACTCTATGACCTATGACGAGACAGTTTTATGTAAAGAACAGAATAAATTATCATATTCTTTATTATGTTGTTTATATTTCCTGCTCCTGTCTATATGGTAACTCTATGACCTATTACAAGAAGACAACAGTTATTAGACATCTTATCATAAGCAGCATTACATGTATTTCTTACTTTACCACATTGTTTTTATAGCATTTTTAGTACTTACCTGGCAGCTGGCTTCTTTGACTTGTCTCAACATGAAATTGTATTTCAGGTGCATCATCTTCACCGTTTTAGTGTCATGCTGAAAAAAATAAAAACACAATAAATATAATACATTACTAACCTTTCCCAAAAAAATTCATTCAAATCCAACCATTACTTTCTGAGTTATCTCGCTGACAGACGAACGACCAAAGGGTTTTATTTTCCTTGGGTAGCACGCTGCAAAACAGGCCTTAAAACAACTTAACGTATTCTAAGTAATATAAATTATCTTTATCTGCAGGTAGATTTAAACAGGTACCTTGTTGAGTCTAAATTTAGCGTCACGTGTGTCACGTCTCTCAAACTGCTCCATCCAGAAGGCTTTTAAGTAGATGGCATTGACCAGCACCAGCTTTGTTGAGCTGTCCACTACACCTTTTGCCAGCAGATCCTTTATTTTACCTGACAAAAAACATCTTGGTTTGTTTAGTTCACACACATTTGTTTTTCCACAATCAGTTACAGACCTAGAAATCTACCTTGTGTCTGCTGCTCCACCCAAGTGTTGATGTTGACTCGTGCCTCCTCTGTTTTTTTAATAAAGTCCACAGTCTCCAGCTCTGCATTGTAGTACTTTCTGGTTCCTTCAAGAAATTCCTAAATTATACAAAATGTAAGATTAAAGTAACACTACTGATGTTAAAAATACTACAAAAAAAAAAAAATACTCCTGAGTACAAGTTACTTTTTAGCCATTGTTTAACAATGTAATGAAATCTAACCTATGCATCAATTGTCTCTAACTTTGGGCCAGACCAAATGCCCTTTCACATCTGCTTTTATTTAAACAGTGGAGCTGGACAGGGGGGTAAAGGATACCATTTTCCGTGGGACTCCAAACCTCCTGTAATATGCGTGAGACGTAGTAAGAAAAGTGAGCATGAGAGCCCACCGAGATGTTTTATACAACGGAGATTTTGCGCAACACCCCTGTATATAAATCATTCAAATAAAGGGCTGTACTTACAACAACTGAGTGGTTTTATGAGAGGCTAAAAATACTACTCACTACAACAAACATTTAACCACAAGAATAATAAAGAGAGGAAGTGGACCTAAATGCTCACAATAAATGATCAGGTTTGTGGATTTTCAGTTTGGCTATTTCTTTCAAAAAATAGTGTTTAAACCATAGAGTAATACAGAGTAGAGTACCATCAGGGACTTTAACATAATCAAATTTTAGAACATGAACACAACCTCTGAGTTTACCTGAGCTAAATCAACATTTACTTTTCAATCCTGAACTAGGAACTCCTACTGCCATTAAATAACTTACCTTAATAAACTTGTCGGACTGCTCTCCGTACAGTCTGTTGGCCACACTCAGACTGTAGGGGGCGTAAAATGGCAGAAACTAAAGACACAAGATATAGTTGATACAGACTTAATTAATATGACTGAAGAAAATAGTGTGACAAACTGGTTAAATCAGTCACACCTGTGCCATCTGTGTGTAGTCTGATTTGTTGAACTCCTTCAGCAGTGAGGCGTAGCTGGAGTGGACATCTTTCATGAAATCCTTAGTTTTCAGACACTGTGGAGGAACCAGACATGGTAAAAGTACATTTAATGAACAACAGTAGGAAATAGTGTGTCACTTGTGCACGTTACCTCTGCCATCTGTGTGGCTGTGTCGCCCCTGGCCCCCAGCTGCACCATAGAGAGCGCTGAGGACAGAGCCGGCTTTAGGCATAGGCCATCTAGGCGCCATCTGCTGGAGGGGGCGCCCAGCTGCACTCCTCCAAAAAAAAAATATATATATATATTTTTTTTAAATAAATGACAAATAATTAAAAATCAAGTGAATGGTGTTATTTCTTCTTTGTACTCTAATATGAAAAAAAAAATCCTAATGACTTCTGATTGACCTGGCCTGAACCTGACTGACACGGTTTACGGTGGAAGCGGGGGGATGGGCGTATTGTTGACGCTCATCACAGCAGCGGTCCCTAAATTGATGGATGTTACATCAACAAGTAGTCTGACAATTTTTTATCATGAGAAGGCCGTCCAAGCCATCAGGGTCCGTGTACCTGCTGGCCATTCAATTTTGGTTTTGAAATGGAATATCCAAAATCGGAAAACGACCCGTTTCCTGATTATCAAATTAAAATGGAAAATAGAAAAACAAAAAACGAGCCCTTTTTTGTTTTTTGTTTTAAAACCAAAAATTGGGAAACGAAAAAACGAGCCGTTATCCGTTTTTTACTGTAAATCAAAAAACAAAAAACGAAAATAAAAAAATATATGTACATGCCCTTTTTCGATTCCGCTCCGCTGTCTCCTCTTCGTTTTGTTTTGGTAGTGACCCGGAAACAGTCATGACCCTGGCTTAGCGTTACACTTTGCACCATTTATTGAAGTCTCAAGTGTTGCATTTATAGATATTTTTCGTCACTCTGGTGTTTTTAATGTCAAAAGTTAAATTAATTAATTAAAAATATATTAAAATGAGAACGTAAAAATATTTGACACCGTCTCAAGGCACTCGCGATTCCTGGTTGGGAGACTTATGCAGACTTGTTTGCAAGTTAGCCGCTTAGCTCAGTTTATAAGTGTGATCTTTATCATTTTTACCGTTTGGTTGTAATCTACTGCTGGTTTTATTGTCAACAGATAACATGGTAATAGTAATAAGAAAGGATATCTAATGGAGTGTGTTCCAGCCATTATGTGCGTCATGAGTGGGTATGAGTGGGTGTGTCATGGGTGCTGCATGGTGCAGGGCATATAATGAGCTCAACGGGACAGGTGTGTGTGATTGGGACTGGGTGAGCACACAGTTTTTGACCGCGTAGCCATGTCTGTTCTTTGTTCTTTGTTCTTTGATTTAGTTATTTACAATAAAGTTGATCAAATTGTACACGATGGAGTGCGCGCGTCAATTCTAGCAAACCCAGTCATAGTGGCGTTGAGTAGCTTTAGTCACTACAGAGCGTGTGTCCTAGGGTGCGACTGTGTGCGTGTTGTGTACAGGAACGCAGTACACGGAGCCCTCTCATGACACCGACAACACATTATTCCACAGCACAGATACATCTATGGTCCACAGAGGTAAGTTTTTAATAATCTGCTTTACCTGTGTAACTCGTGTTATTTTGCTCAAGAATGGTCAGGACAAGACAGCGGCTGTAGGTCCATGAACAATGACAGATTGAGCCTAAATGCCTATGTGACTTGCTTTGGTTATGTATTTCAAAGGAGGGGACGCTCATTTCAGGATTTTTTTTTTTTTAATCTTGCCTACAATAACGACAGAAAACATAATACAACTCTTCGTTCACACACTGGACTGAGTGCAACAACTCAAAACAAACAAAAGTCATCTGCTGACGCTAAAGCGCCACTGCATACATTTTTAAACGTACTCTTTCTGAGATTGAACTGCTGTTTCTTACCATTAAACTACATATCACATGAATACATTAACTAATACACGGTGGCTACTACATCAAAATTTAATATAACAAAATAAAACATGTCTAATGCTTTCATTATTAGCAAGTTTTATCTTGTGGTTCAAAGTGCTTGTCTAATTAAAAATGCTTTTTTTCCTCAGGACTGTGTGTTGGAGGAACCATGCGATGGAGATATGTGGTGATCAGAGGAGATGAGTGAGGCACAGGGGTGGACTGTGGCTGCCAAGCAGAAAACACAGAATGATCTCAGAAATGCGACTGATGCACTGATTCCAGATACAGTATGTTTAGTTTCTCCTTGACTTGTAGCCTCTCAGTTCTTTACAGAATTCAGTGCAGTGAAGTAGTGCAAGAGTTGTAGAACTTATGTCCAGAAAATTGGATAATGCCCCAACATCTCTTCTTACTTTCTTGTCTTATAGGAAAAGCAGTACCAGAAGAATTCAGGGTAAGGCTCCAGTGCAGCGGACCTGGAGGCAGAGACTTCCAAAGGGACTACATAGTAGTTTGATTTTAAGCATTATAGCTGCTTTTTTTTTTTTTTTTTTTTTTTTTTTTTATTTATTGATCAAGTATTAAAAAATTCCTTCTGCAGGTAGTTGCTCCCCTCTGCTGCTAGACTGTACAACAAACTGGTGATTTTGTGCACCATCTCACCTGTATCATGTAACAGCACTGTGTTCAATTAAACTTTCATCTCACCAGTGCAATATTTCAAATACCATGTGCAATGAAAAAGACAAGCATGTAATATTTTCCTACTACTTTTTAATTTTACTATTTTAGTCTTCAGATTCATAAATGTATTTGTTTATTCTTAATTTGTCTGGCCAGGTTGTCTTTTTTTTCCTGCTTTGATACTCTGTCTGATGCTACTTGTACTTTGTTTGGAGTTACTTTCTTTTACTGTTACAAAAACAAAGACTTTACAACATCCTTTGATGTATATCCACCTTTTTTTCTACATTAATAATGAATAAAACAATGGATGCAGTTTGGAAAATTCTATTCATTTGAATGTCAAGTGCACCTGAATTCTCACTTAAACAGGTATAAAAGGTCATTCATTTTCTACCGCTTATTCCCGGTAGGGGTCGCGGGTGACTGGAGCCTATAACTTTGGGCTGTAGGCGGGGTACATCCTGGACAGGGGCCAGCTTGTTGCAGGGCTGACACAGAGACGAACACAGACAGACAACCATTCACTCTCACATTCATTCACTAGGGTCAATTTTGAGTCACCAATTCACCTCACACATGCATGTCTTTGGACAGGTGGGAGGAAGCCGGAGTACCCGGAGAGAACCCACGGTAACACGGGGAGGACATGCAGACTCCACCCAGAGAGTTCGTGTGATGGTGTATATTGGTCGGCCCGGGGCTCGAACCCACGACCTCCTTGCTGGGAGGCGAGAACGCTAACCACTATAAAAGGTGACGCGTCTAATCTTGGATCTAACCCAAACACCAAGGACTAAACAAACCAGGATTTAAACAGGACATTCATTTAACATTATGAAATACACTTTTTTAAACACAAACATGCCCCAAAAGAACAAAAAAGGTCTAAGACAGGACTGAATTAGGTTCCAATCACACATTTCTTTTTGTTTTCAATTAAAAAGAGCAGAAAGGCAGCAAAGGAGTAATTAACAACACCAGAAAGCAAACTGTCTAGGGTTGGATATTCAGAAAATAGTGTCTCCACCCTTTGTCTGTCCTCCTCTGTGGAGAAAGGATCTCTTCCAAAGGTTGACGGGAGTGAGGTAAGGTATACTTTATTGATCCCCCATAGGGGAAATTCATTCTCTGCATTTGACCCATCCCTCAATGCCGCTGGGGCAACCTGTCAGGAGCAGTGGGCTGCTGCTGCAGTGCAGCGCCCGGGAACCCTTCTCCAGATCTTGAGCCAGGATCCTGGTCAGGAGCATTTGGCTGGAGGTTTTTGCCTATTGTGCATGTTTTGAGGTTGATGGGGGAAACCGGAGTACCCGGAGGAAACCCACCCAGACACGGGGAGAACATGCAAACTCCACACAGAAAGGCCCCACACGGTCCGGGAATCAAACCCAGGACCTTCTTGCTGTGAGGCAGGAGTGCTAGCCACTATGCCACCGTGCCAGCTCTGACCCAACCTTAGACCTTTTTTGTTCTTTTGGGGCGCATGTTTGCGTTTAAAAAAAATGTGTATTTCATAATGTTAAATGAATGTCCTGTTTAAATCCTGGTTTGTTTAGTCCTTGGTATTTGGGTTAGATCCAAGATTAGACACGTCACCTTTTATACCTGTTTAAGTGAGAATTCAGGTGCACTTGACATTCAAATGAATAGAATTTTCCAAACTGCATCCATTGTTTTATTCATTATTAATGTAGAAAAAAAGGTGGATATACATCAAAGGATGTTGTAAAGTCTTTGTTTTTGTAACAGTAAAAGAAAGTAACTCCAAACAAAGTACAAGTAGCATCAGACAGAGTATCAAAGCAGGAAAAAAAAGACAACCTGGCCAGACAAATTAAGAATAAACAAATACATTTATGAATCTGAAGACTAAAATAGTAAAATTAAAAAGTAGTAGGAAAATGTTACATGCTTGTCTTTTTCATTGCACATGGTATTTGAAATATTGCACTGGTGAGATGAAAGTTTAATTGAACACAGTGCTGTTACATGATACAGGTGAGATGGTGCACAAAATCACCAGTTTGTTGTACAGTCTAGCAGCAGAGGGGAGCAACTACCTGCAGAAGGAATTTTTTAATACTTGATCAATAAAAAATAAAAAAAATAGCTATAATGCTTAAAATCAAACTACTATGTAGTCCCTTTGGAAGTCTCTGCCTCCAGGTCCGCTGCACTGGAGCCTTACCCTGAATTCTTCTGGTACTGCTTTTCCTATAAGACAAGAAAGTAAGAAGAGATGTTGGGGCATTATCCAATTTTCTGGACATAAGTTCTACAACTCTTGCACTTTTTCACTGCACTGAATTCTGTAAAGAACTGAGAGGCTACAAGTCAAGGAGAAACTAAACATACTGTACCTGGAATCAGTGCATCAGTCGCATTTCTGAGATCATTCTGTGTTTTCTGCTTGGCAGCCACAGTCCACCCCTGTGCCTCACTCATCTCCTCTGATCACCACATATCTCCATCGCATGGTTCCTCCAACACACAGTCCTGAGGAAAAAAAGCATTTTTAATTAGACAAGCACTTTGAACCATTTGAGACATTTTGTTAAAGCATAACTGCTTAATATGCTTTTATTGAAACTTAGCACAACAGATTATTTAAGGATGTGTTTATTACAGGCCAGTGGGTTATTTAAGTGTTGCTCTAAAAGTAAAAATCAACACTGGACACACAGTAACTAAAAGATTATCTGCTGTTGAATCATTTTGATGAACATGTCTGCCTTTGAATCTTTTGTTGCGATTTTTATGAACAGTATCTCCCAGCAAAGAGCACAGTGTTGCTGTTGTTGTGTCGAATGAAGAAGAGGAAGGGATGATCAGCAGTAAAGAAGGCCTGAGGAGTTGGGCAGCAGCAGCAGCCTCAGTTCCTTCTTCATTGCCCTCCACGAAAGCTTTGTGGAAAACATTTGACAGCGTCAGGTTTTTGGCAGGAGACATGCACACACAAGTTCTTAAAAAGCTCAATATTAAATTTTTATAAAGGGGAAAAATATTTTAGGTCTATGGCAGGATCTTTTCTTACCAGAGAAGTCACACTTGGACTCATTAAAGGCATCCTCCATGCCCATGTTCTTAAGGACCTCATTCAGCTCATAATTCTCTTCAATTCTAAATCGAGGAAGGACCAATTTGACCCTGGATTCATTCATTTATTTTTATTTAACCATTCTTTAACCAGGAAAGTCCCATTGAGATTCAAAGATCTCTTTCTCAAGGGAGTCCTGGCCAAGAGGCATCAACGTCAACATCAACGAGGCATTCATCTTGTCCCATTGAGTCCACTCCACAAACCTCTCATAGGTCAGCAGCCGCTCCAGCTGCAACACACACAGTTTTAGTTTGTGAAAAAATTCTGACAAGAGCAAAGCATGAGTTGTGTGCTTGTCTGCTGAGTCTTACAAATGGGGGTTTGTTAATGCAAATGGCATAAAAATAACATTAACTTTTTGCCAAGAATTTTATTTAAATATGAAAAATATTCTTAAATGTTGCTGTAAAAAGGAGACTGTTTAAAGCATCATTTGGAGCTAAATGTGGTCAAAAGTTAATGCTATTTTTAAAGTTATGTTAAGACTAAATTTTACAAATGGTGCCCTATATCCACAAACAGTCTGGTGCTAGCAGCAGCTTAGCCACACCACAGTGAGCAGTACAGAGCTAAAGTCCTAAATGTAAGCAGCTACTGTCCTACCTTCTCCAGACCTGTACTACTGTCCTCAGTGCCATTGGGCAAAAAGATGAGCATGCTGAGCTGTCCCTCCTGATAGCATAACTCTATGACCTGTAACAAGAAGACAACAGGATCAAGTAAGACATATCCTTCCTTGTATTATTTTCTACTTTTGACACATTAGATTTGAGCATCTTTTTCTTGCCTGGCAGCTGACTTCTTTGACTTGTCGTATCATGAAGTTGGATATTTGCTGAATCATCTTCACTGTTTTAGTGTCACGCTGAAAACCGAGAAATAAAAACACTGAATAAGTACAATACATTACTGACCTTTCCAGAATTTTTTTTATCCATTTTCAACCATTACTTTATGACTTATCTCACTGGCAGACTAACAGATCCAACTCAGACAAAAACATAACTGCCTTGGTAGATTTGATAAACTGAAATAAATGATACTATCTCGAGTCTGTGGGGCCGTTTACATGTTTTGTCAAAAACACAGTGATCTTGTAGTGGATTGGCCTTTTGTTTACATGAGTCATTCACAGAAACACAAACTTTTGAAAAAGGTGGGGAAGGTGTCTCCATCTTGCAGCTGGAGACTCTGCACTAAAGATGTCAGGATTAACCGATTATACTATTATTCACAACTATAAATGTCACGGTAGGATAATCGTAACAAGTTTAGAGACCACGGTATCACGCAGGGAGCACTCTTAATTTTTTGGTATATTTTATGTGGTGCTTTAAGTAAACGCAGTGGCTCCTCTGTGTGACTGTACGCAACCCACTTCATCCTACCGTTAGTTAAATTCGCGCTCTTTCACAACATTCACACTGCTGCGCCTTTCCTTTCACTTTCCTCTTTCACCTTGTATCTCTCTCACCTCGTACTCTCGACTGCTCCATAACGCATTAAATAAATGTGCAAACTCTGAGCGAAACTCGCAGCTGAAACTGAATGAAAAGTTTCAGTGAGCACTAGTCTGATATAATCCCTGTAGCTGATCAATAAAATAAAAAAGAAACAACAAAAATTTGACATTGTGAAATCCCTACACTGCACTCGGAAAATAATCATGTAACTGTCTTGTCCTAAACAGCTATTGGCTACAAACTGTCTGTGCCAACCAGTGCACTCATATTTTAGTAATGCATGTATAAAATCTTATTTGTGTTTTAGAATTAATCAGCACTGCCCCATAGGATGTAAAAGTTGCAGACAGGAGCTATGGCTTGTGACTTTTTTAAGGATGAATGAATGAATGGCAGGAAGGTGGGAGATAATAGGTCTAACACATGGGGTTATACCAATCACTGGCAAAATATATGGAGTTTATAAATAATAGTGATCCAGCCACAGAGGGTCACAAGCCAATGTACTTCTTGTGGTGGTCCAAAACCTAGATAAATGGAGAGGGTTGGATCAGGAAGGGCATCTGGCGTAAAACTAAAGGGAAAACCCAGAAGATGATGAATAGCAATTTAGATAGTATTGCAGTATAGTATGTGTTGTCTAGAGCAGTGATTTTTAAACTTTTCAAACCAAGTACCACTTCAGAAAATATGTATTTGGCTTTCTAAGTACGACTTTTAATGAACTAAAATCAGCCTAAACCAGGACTAAACAATAGAATTAAACAAGATCTAAAACCATGTCTAAACAAGGACTAACCTAAGACTAAACCAGGTCTAAACCAAAAAAGGATTAAGCAGTGGACTAAACCTCAATTCTGAGCTCCAACCATAACAGGAATAAACCAAATAAAATGGGTGCTAAATTAAACTAAATTAGTGCCACCAGAAGAAGGCTGTGTACCACCAGCAGTACCCATGCCACAGTTTGAGAGCCAATGGCCTATGTGCTGTGAACCCAATGAAGAGATTTTTTTTTTAAATTTGTGCTGTGTTGTTATGTGATTGTAGCACATTTGTTGTCAATGCTGGTGTTAGACAAAAATACAGTACTAAAATGTGTATATGTCCTCTGTAGCTTTACACAGTATCATTATTTTTGAATAGCAAGTTGCCACAGAGGTCTGAAAATGCTAACTAACCAAAATACTGACCTTATTCGAACAAAGCTGTTTTTTGTAGATGGTAGATTTCATTATTTACCTTGTTGAGTCGAAACTCAGCATCATATGTGTCACTTCTCTGAAACTTATTGATCCATTCAGCTTTCAAGTAGATGGCATTGACCAGCACCAGCTTTGTGAGACTGTCCAGAACACCCTGGACCAGCAGATCCCTCATTTTACCTGTCAAAAAACATCTTGGTTACTTAATGTTACAGGGATGAAAATACTTACTACCTATATTTGTCACAAGGTGGTGCTATCCTATGCATACAGAGGTCAGAGTTTAAAGGAAAACAATAACTATCAATCATGGATTTATAATAAGACCTGTTCTATAATACATCCATGGTATTAGTGTATTTTCATGCATTTTTTCCTGGAAAGAACTAGAAAAGACGGACATGTTACGCCAGATAATGCCAAGACTTGTAGAGAACAATATGTTTACAGCCAGATGAATAAAAACTTGAGAAGCTCTAAGCAACTGTCTGCATAATGAATTATTTACTATGTAATAAGCTAAGCCAGTGGTATGCAGACTCCTTCTGGTGGTACTCCAGAGTATTTTACTATTTTTGTCCTGTTTCAGGTTAGGTTCGAGATTTATCCAGTAATGAAGTGTGGACCACAACTTAGTCCTGGGTATTGTACTGGCTCTGTTAAGTCCTGGTTCACTTCTTTTTCAGACTGGGCTTGTGATTTGTTTGGGTTTAGTCCTTGTTTAATATTGGTCTATTATTGGTTTGGATTAGTACTGTTTTTTTCCTGGTTTAATATTTGTTTTAACCCAGTTTAGTCCTGGTTTACTAATGCATTTTTCTGTGTTAATTTCTATTTTATCCCTACATTTAGACCTTGGGCTCATTTTAGTCCATTACCAAATGGTACCTGGAAATCCAAATATTTTATGAGGTGGTACTTGGAAAGAAAAGTTTGAAAATCACTGGCGTAAGGTAAAATCTGTAATGGTGAACTCCATTTTTGTTTTGTTTTCTTACAGAGGTGCGACTTCCTTTTATTACTTCTTATTCCTGCGCATGTTGTATTTCAACACTGTTACTAAGCTATTTTTATGCTGTTTCACATTTAGTTGTTCTGGAGTGCTAAGCCAGTGTTACAAGTCTACTAAAGATCTATTTTTATTGTAGTTTAATTTTCAAACTTTTGAACATTATCTCCTCTCGTAAAGCACAAATAAAAAAAACTTTGAGAGGACCCCATGCATGCAAGTATTGTGTGTCCCATTTCTCGGCTTCACCTATTATAATTTTGGAAATATTTATTGATAAAATGCACTAGTCAAAGCGTCACTGCTAATTACAGGGTAAAGGATTTTACCTGAGAAAAACACAAATCTATTTTCAAGCCGAAACTTGAAAAGATACCCCATATTCCTCTAAATGACACACCTCAGTAAACTGGTAGGACTGCTCTCCGTACAGTCTGTTGGCAACACTGAGGGCATAGAGAGCATGAGGTTTGTTCAACTCCTGCAGCAGTGAGGCAAATCTGGAGCGGACCTCATCCATGATCTCCTTAGCTTTCAGACACTGTGGAGGCACAAGATATGGTTAAAATACTTAAAATATGAATATACTGTATATACTAATATAGTTAAATAGCAGAAAAATGGTGTGACAAATGGATAACATTATTCATACTGAACAAGGGGTCTATGGTCATGCACATGTTACCTCTGCCATCTTTGTGGCTGTGTCTCCCCTGGCCCCCAGCTGCACCACAGAGAGCGCTGAGGAGATGCTCAAAGGAGAGAAGAAGACATTGCAGGTTTTGTCTTTGTCTCCCAGTGATTTGAACAGGTCCAGGGTAAAACTGTTGTTAGCCTTGGACAGAGGAGTTTCAGACGCCATTGTGTCTTCTCCAAAGGAAGTATAAACTGAACAATTAGTAATTTATCTTATTAATAAAAACATGAATGGAAAAACTGTACATTATAAGTCAAAGATAGAGAATGAAATATTCAGTTTAACCAAAACAATCTATTAAATACACTTGTCATGACAGCTCTTAAAACATGACAAAATGCAGAAAGCAAAAGTGTGCAGATAAACAAAAAGTATAATTGTGCAACTCAAAACTTTTACAAAATATGCAAGTATTCTACTAATATAAAAGAAAAGGTCCAAAGTGCTCAGGAAGTATTTATCAATTAGTTATTCTGTATTGAAGATGGTCTTTGGTGTTTGGGAACAAAGAACAAAAAAAAAAAGAAAAAAAGAAATATATATATATATATATATATATATATATATATATATATATATATATATATATATATATATATATATATATATATTAAAATAAAACAGCTTGTTTTTAAAGATTTTAAAAATATAAAGCTGCATGAAATAAAGGCTTTTTAAACTTCGGGTGTGTGAAGAGTGCCTTGTGTTTTTCTTTATTTTTTGCAAATTCTACAAATATACTTGAGTATAATGGTTGAAAGCAGAAATGTTTTGTAACTGAGTTGCACTGTCTTCCTCTTCCTAATTACCAATGTTTGCCCCAATTTGTTCCTACTCAGACTCTTGCTAAACTCTCAAAAAAATGAAAATGATGAGTATGCACTCACCTGCAGTTTTCAGGAGTCTCTCCCTCAGATAAATTTCAGCTTGAGATTTTACTTACTTCACCCCACAAACACTCAAAACTTGGTAATTATTAGGTTTGAGTTTGCACTATAAGGTTGGGTCCTAATTACTGTTCATAAATCATATTGTGTAAAACTTGCTTGGAACTGTATTGGCAAATTTGGCTTAGCTTGCCACCGTAATTGCCAGGACTTTAGCTTGAGTTTGACTTTTGTGAGAGATGAAATATGAGGTGAATTTCCAGGTGTACAAATATTGTTGTTGTATTTCAATGAAGATGTGTTGAAGACCTACCGAGTCTGGCTGGCTTATGGGACTCCTGAGGCAGCCGACAGGTACCGGCAGGCCAAGCGTGCCGCTGCCCGGGCAGTTGTGGAGGCAAAAACTCGGGTCTGGGAGGAGTTCGGGGAGGCCATGGAGGAGGACTATCGGTCGGCCTCGAAGAAATTCTGGCAAACCGTCCGGTGCCTCATGAGAGGAAAGCAGTGCTTCGCCAACACTGTTTACAGTGGAGGTGGGGGGCTGCTGACCTCGACTGGGGATGTTGTTGGGCGGTGGAAGGAATACTTTGAGGATCTCCTCAATCCCACCGACATATCTTCTGTTGAGGAAGCAGAGGCTGGGGACTCGGAGGTGGATTCATCCATCACTCAAGCTGAAGTCACTGAGGTGGTTGGAAAGCTCCTCGGTGGCAAGGCACCGGGGGTGGATGAGATCCGTCCTGAGTACCTCAAGTCCCTGGATGTTGTGGGGCTGTCGTGGCTGACACGTCTCTGCAACATCGCGTGGCATTCGGGGACAGTACCTCTGGACTGGCAGACCTGGGGTGGTGGTCCCTCTTTTTAAGAAGGGGGACCGGAGGGTGTATTCCAACTACAGGGGGATCACACTCCTCAGCCTCCCCGGGAAAGTCTATTCCAGGGTACTGGAGAGGAGAATTCGGCTGATAGTCGAACCTTGGATTCAGGAGGAACAATGTGGTTTTCGCCCCGGTAGTGGAACAGTGGACCAGCTCTATACCCTCCATAGGGTGCTTGAGGGTTCGTGGGTTGGGTTCGCCCAACCTGTCCACATGTGGATTTGGAGAAGGTGTTCGACCGTGTCCCTCGTGGTATCCTGTGGGGGGTGCTCTGGGAGTATGGGGTCCAAGGCCCTCTGCTAGGGGCTGTCCGGTCCCTGTACGAACAGAGCAGGAGTTTGGTCCGCATTGCCGGTTGTAAGTCGGACCTGTTCCCAGTGCATGTTGGACTCCGGCAGGGCTGCCTTTTGTCACCGGTTCTGTTCATAATTTTCATGGACAGAATTTCTAGGTGCAGCCAGGGGCCGGAGGGAGTCTGGTTTGGGAACCACAGGATTTCATCTCTGCTTTTTGCCGATGATTTTGTCCTGTTGGCTTCATCAAGCCAAGACCTTCAGCATGTGCTGGGGCGGTTTGCAGCCGAGTGTGAAGCGGCTGGGATGAGAATCAGCACCTCCAAGTCCGAGGCCATGGTTCTCGACCGGAAAAGGGTGGTTTGCCCTCTCCGGGTTGGGGGAGAGCTCCTGCCTCATGTGGAGGAGTTCAAGTATCTTGGGGTCTTGTTCACAAGTGAGGGAAGGATGGAACGTGAGATCGACAGACGGATCGGTGCAGTGTCTGCAGTAATGCGGTCGTTGTATCGGTCTGTCGTGGTGAAGAAGGAGCTGAGCCGAAAAACTAAGCTCTCGATTTACCGGTCGATCTATGTTCCTACTCTCACCTATGGTCATGAGCTTTGGGTCATGACTGAAAGGACAAGATCCCCGATACAAGCGGCCGAAATGAGTTTCCTCCGCAGGGTGGCTGGGCACTCCCTTAGAGATAAGGTGAGGAGCTCAGTTACACGGGAGGAGCTCGGAGTAGAGCCGCTGCTCCTCCACATTGAGAGGAGTCAGCTGAGGTGGCTCGGGCATCTGTTTCGGATGCCTCCTGGACGCCTTCCTGGGGAGGTGTTCTGGGCATGTCCCACTGGGAGGAGGCCCTGGGGAAGACCTAGGACACGCTGGAGGGACTACGTCTCTCGGCTGGCCTGGGAACGCCTTGGGGTGCCCCCGGTAGAGCTGGAGGAAGTGTCTGTGGAGAGGGAAGTCTAGTTCTAGCCATGAGCCTCCACCCAACACACCCAAAAATAATAATATGATATATATATATATATATATCGGGCTGGCCACACACAAACTCTCTGATAGGTTTGCAGTGCTTAACATTAACAGGAGCAAAAGCAGTGCTGATTAACACAAAATTGGCACATATCTTATCTGTCTCTGAGCGGCGGGACGCTTGCACAGCGCACTGATCTGGAGGAAGTGTGTGAAGCAGAGGTTAGCCAGCTCCCAGGGAAATGTCCCAACACTGACAAAGGAAATATAAATGAAGGGAATATAATTAGCTATATGTGGAGCAGTGTAGTTGTTTTTTTAAAGAGTTGTAAAGTCAGAATAGGGGTCCCACAAGAAGGAGCCATGTCTTTGGAATCTTTTTATGGCCATGGTCCATGTGCACATTACAAGCACAGTAATATTTTATCTAATCCCTTTAAACCTAGTGCCTGGTGCGTAGTCTGCACCTGCTCAGTGCCTCGCTGAGATCTACTCCACACAAACCGTTTTTGACGACATGCCTCATTTAAGACCAACCAAACGGACAGGACAGAAAGGTTACAGTTGTCCCCTGCTCTGTTTGTGTTGGTTGCTATTTGGTGATCTGGACCATTGCTCTCAGGCACCATTTAATTGTTTTGAGAGTTTTCCATATTTACAGAAGTGTGCAACAGTTGTTCTTGGGAGCACACTAAGCAGGTAGATGTCCTTTTACAGTTTTTTTTTTTTTTTGCCTGGTGTCCTGGAATTAAGCAGCTGAAACAGTGTCCCATTCTTCTCTGGAAGTCAATTTTGTCCTGAATTACATCTCCTGCAAACCTTTAACAGTCTATTAGGATGTGACTTTTCCTCCAATACAAACATGGATTAAAAAGTGCAATGCATTGCGCTTCTGATTGAGAACTTGGGGTAATAGGCTTTTGATTCTGAGATGTCCAAACAGAGGGTTATTTATTGCCTGTGTGAGTGCGGACTGGGAGAGAGCGGCGAGCATATTTGTTTATTAATTTTAAAGACAGCTTTAAAATATGTGTGCAGTGTTATGCGTGATATTTGTAAATGGCTAATGTAAAATATTTTTTTTGTAAGAAATTATATTTCCTCTGAGCTAAAGTGACACTGCACTTCATTTTGTCCCATACATCAGTTATGTCCCACAGTATGTGGCGTCCCTCAGATTAAAAGCAGGACTGAAAAGCAGACAAAATGCCAATGGCTTTACAAAACACAAGCAGGACTCAGGTTTGTTCTGGCCATAGACTTTTCTTCAATGCTACATTCACTGTTTGTTTTTTTATTGTGACAGTATGTGAGAGTTATATTATCTGTGTGTTTAAATAATAAATGAGGGAGTTGGGTCGCAAGAGGTCCCCATTTAGAAAAGATGGATTGCCTGAAAAAAAATCTTTGAGAACAATTAAAGGCACAGATCTGTGTCCAGTACTGTTCACAATGTCAGCACATCTCTTGATTTACTGAATCTCAAGTCAGTAACCACAGTGCATGACCCGAAAAATATTTTTCTAGCCTCGACTTGTAAAGTTACTCATATTGGCTCTAACTGACTAGAATTATGTAGAAGAAGACAGCTCTTTGTACAATAAATTGATGCCAATAAATATGCTGTTCCAACATGATTTCATCACTGGAGATGTTCTGTTTGTTTTCTGTCGTGGGAGCATTTTCAAACACAGATACATGAATCTTGTGATGGTAAAAGACATGCTTGCTGATGTTCTCTTTTCTCTGTTCTCTCTATTAAAGGGGATATATTATGCAAAATCTACATTTCTGAGCTTTCTACAAAAAACAAACAAACAAAAAACACCTACAGTTGTGTTTTCCTTCATTCACGCATGTTTGAGTAACCCTGTATTCTCTGGCACAGCCGTTCTGAGCCTTCAAAGCGCTCCTGGAAGCAGTGACCAATCAACAAGCCCTCTACATCCAGTCTGCTCTCATTCCTTTACCTAAAAAAGGTGTACAGCTCTGTTTGCTCACAGCTTTTTTTCTCTTATTTTTTTTAAAGATTTTTTTTAGGCCTTTGTTGGTTTTATTTGATAGTGCAGTGGAAACATGACTGGAAATCATGGGGTAGCACTCTCGCCTCTCAGCAAGAAAGTCCCAGGTTTGATTCCCAGACTGCGTGGGGCCTTTCTGTGTGCAGTTTGCATGTTCTCACCGTGTCTGGATCAACTTAAAACATGCACAATAGACTAATCCTCCAGGCAGATACTCCTGACCACCACTCAGGCTGCAAGGTTCAATCTGTGCTCCGATGGGTGATAATTTTGTTTAAAAAGTGTTTTCCTTTTTGCCAGAGTAGAGTTACTGTGGATCCAGAGGGGAGGTAGTCAGGCTTTTAGAATTCTTTATCAGTCACCTTTATAAATGTATATGGCCCTAAGTTTGACTGCCCAGAGTTTGAATTAATACCAGATTTGGATAATTCTAATTATATAAGAGCTGGTGATATGAACCTTGTGTTGGACACTCATTTGGATAAGAGCTCATTAACTCATACCAGCAGTCAAAATCTAGTCAGGTTTTGAAAAGTGCCTGGAAAAATCTGAACACGGTGGATACCTAGAGACCTAGAGCATACTCCTTTTTCTGTTCTGTCCACGGGTCATATTCCCGCATTGATTACATTTTTCTAGATTGAAAACTTGTTCCAGTCTTGAGGGATGTTACCTATCATTCTATTCTGGTCTCTGATCGTGGTCCACTATCCATTGATCTAGATTTCACTGATTCAGCTAATGTAGGGAGGAGAAACTGGTGTTTTGATCCAACTCTGTTAAAACATGAGTCCTTTTATAAAAAACTGGAGGAACCAATTTTAAATTACATCAAGGATAACAATAAAGGTGATGTAAATGATACAATTCTATGGGAGAGCATGAAAGTGGTCATGTTATATCTTTCACCACAGCTAAACGTAAATCTGAAAAATGAGCTTTTAAGGACTTTTAAGGACTAATCTTATTTACAGCAACTAGAACAGACATGTCCAAAGTCCGACCCGGGGGCCATTTATGGCACAGGTCAAGGTTTCATATGGCCCTCAGCCTCCGTGACAAAATGTATTACTCATGGCCCACCAGCACTTTCATACAGTGTGTTCATAGCTTTAGCTGAACATTTGTAGATCTCATCTACTTCTCCCTGCCTTGTGGTTTCTAAGCTAAACAAATTACCATAGAGCATGTTTTTCTGTTTTTCTAAAAAGATTGTTGGACCTGTTTTTTTTTTTTTTAATTATTATTATTTTTTTTGTCAAATAAAATAAATAATTATTTGGCTTTTATAAACAAAATATAGTAACACTTTAGAATAACACAAAACTATTAAGCAGTAACTTAAAGAGTATTTTAATTGATATCTACCTCATAGATACGTTACTGATATTTATAATTTTGCACTGATTTGCATGAGCTAATGACTCATGACTTCAATAGTAATAACAATGTTTATAACTCAGTGGTGTTGATTAATGTTGAAGAAATGCTTTGTAAACAATTAACTGGTTACTAATCCTTAACTAATGCTTCATAGTGTATGTTATTCAAACGTTTTACCTAAAATACTTATAAAACAGTGTGCATTAAATTTATGTTTTAATGGGCTTTCAGTTCCTAAAAACTGAAAAAAGGAGGGACTGTCAGCCCTTGCAATGTTGCACATCTTCATATCTTGCCATCTTTGGAAAAAGTTTGGGCACCACTGAACTAGAACAATAATTCCAAACAATAACTCCTTGCTTGCCAAACAAGTTTGCCTTAAAATCGCTAAATGCAAGCAAAGATTTTTTGAAATTGGGTGATAAACCCCATAGATTGCTTGCAAGGTTACTTAGAAAAACACAAGCTTCACAAACAATTCTTTTAAATAATAACAAAAATGGGCAGATGATAAGAGATCCGCAACATATAAATAAGTGTTTTGAAGACTTTTATTGTGATCTCTACAGCTCTAAAAGATCAGCCAGCAGTCAGTAATTGAGGACTTTCTAGAAAAGTGTAATCTTCCCAAGTTTGATGATGAGGCAGTTGCAGAATTGAAAGCAGACTTCACATTAGATGAAATCAAGGCAGCCATTCACCATCTTTCTAATATTAAGGCCCCAGGGCCAGATGGCTTTGGGGCAGAGGTTTATAAAGCTTACAGCTTACTGCTAGCTCTACTCCTGCTTCTTTTGTTTACTTACTCACAGTCATCTGGCTCTTTGTCAAGTTCATTATATCATGGAGTTATCTCTTTTAAAAAAGATCACAGTCCTCTTTCTGTGTCATCTTATCGACCTACACAAAATGTTCTCTAAATCTACTGGACATTAAGTTTGTTTTTCCTCAAAGATGTTTCAGTGTTCATCCAAACACCTTCATCAGTTTGAATTTACAGGAAACAGGAAGTCACTGGCATTAAATACACATTTGAAGGTCACATGATCAATCAGTGTGTGACATGCCATGCCAAAAATGGCAATGTCACTTCAGCATATGCCATTTCAACAAAATGGCCCCCATTGACTGTGTTGCCAGATAAGATGGTAAACCTCAGCTTATAGTGGTGTTCCTCCTCTACTCTGGGGAGGATCAAGCTGCTTCACTCATAAAACGCCAAGGTACAGCCTTTAAGACAGTATTGAAAGTAGCAGACAGATGATGTCTTAACCCCCCACCCCCCATTTAGTGAGGACTTCTCAACTCTAACATAGATGGCCTCTTTTACCCCCCTTTCGAACCACCTCTCCTCTCTGTCCAGTATGTGGAAATGTGTGAAAACTGTGTTGATATATTATTGTAGATGTAAATACACTGCTGAGTGCTGCCCTGAGGAGCTGGGCCGTCGGTGTTGGTACATGTGCTTATGTACAGGCTGCTTGGTCTCACCTGTGTACAAGTCTCTACACATCCTATCGGCCTATTTCTCTCTTCTCTGTTGAGACTAAGGTATTAACAAAAGTATTATCAAACTGCTTCAAGGACCATATCATACATATATACATATACATCCTGATCAAACAGGGTTTGTACCCAATCGCCATATTTATTTTAATTTGTGCAGATTATTTAATTTGATATACAGTCCAGCTAGGTATTGACGATTCTGTGGTCATAGCTTTAGATGCTGAAAAAGAATTTGATCAAGCTGAGTGGCCATATATGTTTACTTTGTTATCCAAATTTGGATTTGGTGATTCGTTTATTATTTGAATCAGAATTTTGTACAAAGAACCAACAGCCATACAGATTCTGTATTAACTAATTATAATGTATCCAAACCTTTTTGATTATTTACAAGGTTCGGTACTTGGCCCCCTCCTCTTCATCATTTACATGCTTCCCCTTGGCCACATCATTCGCCACCATGGTCTCCGCTTTCACTGCTATGCCGATGACACACAGGTCTACATCTCTACCAAATCCATCACCCCAGTCACTGTCTCCACCATTACAAACTGCCTCACTGATATAAAAACCTGGATGGACCACAACTTTCTTAAACTAAACAGCAAAAAAACAGAACTTCTTATCACCGGATCCAAATCTCTCCTTCCTTCTGCTCAGGACTTCTCCCTCATCATCGATGGCCACGCTGTCACCCCGTCTCCTTCCGTTCGCAATCTCGGCATCATCTTGGACCCCACCCTCTCATTCAAGTCCCACATAAACCACATCACCAAAACATCTTTTTTTCATCTCCGCAACATTGCACGTCTCCGCCCCTCCCTCTTACAACCTACCGCAGAAGTCCTAATCCATGCTTTCATCACCTCCAGACTTGACTACTGCAATAGTCTCTTATATGGTCTCCCCTCCACCCACCTTCAGAAACTGCAATACATCCAAAACTCTGCTGCCCGCCTACTCACCCACACCCGCTCCAGAGACCACATCACCCCCGTCCTTAAACAGCTCCATTGGCTTCCCATACAATACCGTATCCAATACAAGGTTCTCCTCATCACCTACAAGTCCCTCCATAACCTAGCTCCTCCTTACCTTAATGATCTCCTCCGCCAGCACTGTCCCATCCGCCACCTCAGATCAGCAGATACTAATCTCCTCACTCCCATCATCAGGACAAGGCACCGGACCATGGGTGACAGAGCCTTCGCTGCAGCTGCCCCCGTCCTCTGGAACTCACTCCCACAACCCATCAAGAATTCGGACTCTTTACCAAATTTCAAATCAAAGCTAAAAACTCACCTGTTCAATCTTGCCTTTTCTTAAACTTTTTTTTTTTTTGTATATAAAGCGTCTTTGAGTGTCCAAAAAAGCGCTATATAAATTCGACGAATTATTATTATTATTATTATTATTATTATTATTATACAGAGGCACATGTCAGGGGGATCCTATTTCCCCCTTTCTTTTCACCCTGGTACCAGACCCTCTTGCGGCCCGTATACGACAATGTTCTGATATACTACCAATAACACATCAGGGCATTCCTCATAAGTTTTCTGCTTATGCAGATGATTTTATTTATATCAAAGCCAAAGACCTCTATCAGTCTGCTATTGCAGTTAATTAATGAATTTGGCCTTTTTTCGGGGTACAAAATAAATTGGACAAAAAGTGAACTTATTTTTCTTTCAGGGGGTAGATATGGCTTACTTGGGAAATACCCCATTTAGATTGGTATTTGATAAATATCTCAGCATCATAGTCACAGGAAAACTATCGCACTCTCTGAAGCAAAACTGGGATAAAAAAGTTAATCAATTGGAGAAAAACATTGAGTTTTGGACTACATTGCCTATTTCAATGCTGGGACATATTAATGCTATAAAAATGGTAGTGTTGCTCAGCTTTTTTTATATTTTCCAGTCAATTCCAGTGCACATACCACAGTCATATTTTAAAAAGTTGGATTCAATTGTGTCTTCTTTCATTTGGTCTGGCAAGGTTCTTAGGATCTCTAAAAAACATCTTATCAAAAGTGAGACTGGTGGTGGCCTTGGACTACCCACTTTCAAATTATATTATATGGCTGCTCACGTAAACATTTTTTTAAATTCTGGCGTAGATGTACACCTGGTGCTGACCTGGATGGAGAGGCTTCATGGTTGATGATAGAACACTTGTCTTGCAGGCGCTCCTGTCTTCCAGCCCTGCTGAAAAGCCCAACAAAAGTGAAGAACACATCATATGGCAGAAATCCTATTATTCAAAATTCATTGTAAGTCTAGAACCAAATCTTAGGCACAGTAAAAGCTCCTAAAATGTATTTAGATGCCCCAATATGTGATTCTCATGACTTTAGGCCCAGGCTGGAAGACATCACATTTGTGACATGGCATGAAAGGGACATTTCTTCCCTCAAAGAGATTTACATTGACACCTTGCATGTTTTCAGCAGCTGCGTGCAAAATGTAATTCTCCGAACTCACATTTTTTCAGACTTTTGCAGCTGCAACATTTTCTTGGAGCTTGTATCCCACATTCTGAGTTGATTGCTCTGCATTCAGTGCTTGACAGTTTTATGGACATTGAACCATATACTAGAGGTTTAGTATCTTGTAGTAGTTCTGTTAATGCCAGGCATCATCTTATCCAATTCAAAGTTGTGTATAGGTTACATCTCTCTCCCACCAAGTTGAAAAAAAATATATAAAGATGTTTCAGCCCTCTGTGTTATCTCACATTATCTCACCAGTTCTTTCAACTGGGTTGGACAAGGAATAAGAAAGAGAAGCAGGTCATGTCAATGATTACACTCTTGGCTAGGAAAGATACTGCTGTGTTGGAAGTCTGATAAACCTCCTGCTTTTGAACTGTGGCTGAGAGAATTTGAAAATGTGCTCCATTTGGAGAAAATCAGATTTGTCCTGTCAAACCGTGAAAAAGTCATTAACTTAATGGATAAATTTTAATGATTTATGTACACCTTGTTTATTTTGATATGTTTTACACTGTACCACCACCTATTGTTGATGATTTGTTATGTTCACCCCCTTATGTGTTTTAAGGGAGGGTGGGTGTTGTGTGTGATTCCCTGTTGTTAAAATGATAAAAGAAAGAATTATATATATATATATATATATATATATATATATATATATATATATATATATATATATATATATATATATATAGAAAGTTGAAGATATGAAAAGGAGGTGGATTACATTTAATAAAAAAAGAGACATTTGTTAAAGCGTAACTGTGCTTTTATTCAAACTTAGCCCAACAGATTATTTAAGGATGTGTAGATTACAGATCAGTGGGTTACTTCAGTGTTGCTCTAAAAACATTGAACACTGGACAAAAGTAATCTACTGTGGCATCATTTTTATGAACAGTATCTTCCAGCAAAGAGCACAGTGCTGGTCTTGTTGTGTCGAATGAAGAAGAGGAAGGGGTGATCTGTGTTGAAGACAGCATGAAGAGGCCTCTTCAGACCACAATATTCCGTCATAACGACATGAAAGGTAACAGCATCATCAGTTCCGTCCTCTTTTACATCCACAAAAGCTTTGTGGACAACCTTTGACAACACCAGGTCTTTGGCAGGAGACATCCCTGAGAGAATAGATTAAATTAATTCTCAAATATTAAAAAAACTATTCCGATGACCCTATATTAGATGAGAAAATATTATGGGAAAATAGTTTAGAGCTATGGCAGGGTTTGACAAAGAGTATTTTCTTACCAGAGAAGTCACACTTTGACACATCGAAGGCGTCCTCCATGCCCATGTTCTTCAGGACCTCATTCAGGTCATAATTCTCCTCAATCCTAAATTGAAGAAGTCCCAATTTAACCATATATTGTGACATCTTGTCCTGACGAGTCCACTCCACAAAGTTGTCATAGGTCAGCTGCTGCTCCAGCTGCAACACACACAGTTTTAATTTGTGATGAAAAAGTGTGTTTTATGTGAGGAACCTCTCTGTCCTACCTTCTCCAGACCTGTAGTACTGTCCTCAATGTCATCAGGCAAAAAGATGAGCATGCTGAGCTCCTCTCTATATGGCAACTCTATGACCTATTACAAGAAGACTATAGTTATTAGACATCTTATCATAAGCAGCATTACATGTATTTCTTACTTTACCACATTGCTTTTATAACATTTTTAGTACTTACCTGGCAGCTGGCTTCTTTGACTTGTCTCAACATAAAATAGGATTCTTGGTGCATCATCTTCACTGTTTTAGTGTCACGCTAAGAGAAATATAAACAGAATAAATACAATACATCACTAATCAGTCTTTATCTGCAGGTAGATTTAAACAGGTACCTTGTTGAGTCTAAATTTAGCATCACGTGTGTTACATCTCTCAAACTGCTTCTCCCAGAAAGCTTTTAAGCAGATGGCATTGACCAGCACCAGCTTTGTTGAGCTGTCCACTACACCTTCAGCCAGCAGATCCTTTATTTTACCTGACAAAAAACATCTTGGTTTGTTTAGTTCACACACATTTGTTTTTCCACAATCAGTTATAGACCTAGAAATCTACCTTGTGTCTGCTGCTCCACCCAAGTGTTGATGTTGACTCGTGTCTCCTCTGTTTTTTTTTTTAAGTCCACAGTCTCCAGCTCTGCATCGTAGTACTTTCTGGTCCCTTCAAGAAATTCCTAAATTATACAAAACATAACAATAAAGTAAAAGTACTGATGTTAAAAATACTTAAAAAAATAAAATACTCATAAGTTCCTATTTAGCCATTGATGTTTAACAATGTAATGAAATCCAAGCTATGCATCAATTGTCTCTAACTTTGGGCCAGACCACATGCCCTTTCACATCTGCTTTTATTTAAAAAGGGACGTTGGACAGGGGGGTAAAGGATACCATTTTCCCTGGGACTTAACCAATAGTAAGTAGTTTTATGAAGTAAAAAAAAAAGAGAAAAGACTACACTAAAGACTACACTAGAGTCAGAAAATGACTGTAATGTGATATGCTTTTTAGTGAAATAGAGGTACAGCTAAATTACCTTACATTATACTCAATTACAAGTAAAATTATTCCCTAAATATGTTTAAAAAATTTAAAAAATTACCCCACAAATACTTAATTACAGTCATTTAGGTTTTGTAAGTTGTAACTTCCATCTAAAATTAACTAAAGTCTGATAGTCACTATTAACAACAGGGCAAATGGAGCTCAACAGTGCCCCTCTTAATATACACATTTTTTCCAATTTTACATGAAAAAATATTGGGAAATTGACTTCTGGCACCAGAGGGGGACTGGTACTGTTGAGCATCATGCTAATTCCCTAAAGTGAAAATGTTTTGTCACAAATATGGTGTTATTATTACACAGGAGTGCTTGTTGTCAGTAGACAGAGCATTTATTTAACCACAACAATAATACAGTGAGGAAGTGAATCTAAATGCAACAAAAAATGATCAGGTTCAATATTTCTGGATTTTTTTGTTTGGCTATTTTTTTCAAAAATAGTGTTTAAACCATAGAGTAATACAGGGTAGAGTACTGAGAAAGGACTTTAACATTGGATTTTAGAACATGAACAAATCTGAGTTTACATTTACTTTTTAAGCCCAAACTTGTAATTCCTACTGCCATTAAATAACTTACCTTAATAAACTTGTAGGACTGCTCTCCGTACAGTCTGTTGGCCACACTCAGACTGTAGGGTGGGTCTGTATCTGAGCTAACCTGAGTTTGCAGACACAAGATATAGTTGATACAGATTTAAATAATATCACAGAGAAAAATAGTAATAATAATAAACTGGTTAAATCAGTCACACCTGTGCCATCTGTGTGTCGTCTGATTTGTTGAACTCCTTCAGCAGTGAGGCGAAGCTGGAGTGGACATCTTTCATGAAATCCTTAGTTTTCAGACACTGTGGAGGAACCAGACATGGAAAAAGTACATTTAATGAACAACAGATTAAAGTAGTGTGTCACTTGTGCACGTTACCTCTGCCATCTGTGTGGCTGTGTCGCCCCTGGCCCCCAGCTGCACCATAGAGAGCGCTGAGGAGACGCTCAAAGGGGATAAGAAGACATTGCAGGTTTTGTCTTGGTCTCCCAGTGATTTGAACAGGTCCAGGGTAAAACTGATGTTAGCCTTGGACAGAGGAGTTTCAGACGCCATTGTGCTTTCTGTAGAAGAATTACATTAATAAATACACAGATATTTATCTTGTTAACATCATGAAAAGAAAAAAGTGAACACTAGTGTGTACTGGGCGGCAGTAGCTCTGTAGGGAGAGATTTTCACCCAATAACCAGAAGGTCGGTGTTTCAAACTCAGCTACCAGTGTTGCATCCTGCCATTGTGCCCTTCAAGGTCAAGACACTTCACCCACCTGTGGAAGTGTGATCTGGTGATTGGTGGGCAAAGAGGGCATAGGCACAGAAGGGCTGCCTATGCCCTGGATTACCTGGATTACCATTACTACTGTATAAACCAGTGTGGTTACACTTAAAGCATTGCTAAACTGCCTAAAAGTTGCCTAGAAATGTTAGTGTATCTACTCACCTGCAGAGTTCAGCAGCCTTTCCTCCACAGAGAAACTTCAGCTCTAGTTTTTACCTCTTATAGAGAGCCCAAGCCACACCCACACACCCATGCATCAAAATATTTAATGTGTTTTAAGGGTAGAGTGAAAGTTGGGTCTTTATTATAGTTTATAAAACCACAGACATTTGCAGGACTAGTATTTGGAGCCAGATTGTTATGACAGTATGAGACAGTTGTAGCATTGTTTTAGTTTATGTTTTTGTCCTACCAGTGTGAGAGATATGTGACATTAACATCTGCACAACATTCCTATTTACTCCAAATGAGATCTTTATTGTGCAGTTTTTAAAGTGTCGCCTACTGCTTTGTGGTAAGTATTTTCAAAGAAGGCCCAACAAAACCTATTTAATATGTTGTTGAGGAAAAAGTACTCCTTGTAAAATCTATTTAAAGGCCCAAGGTTTTGAGAATGTGAAAAGAAAAGTTCAAGTTAGTTTCCCTCCTTTCTCTAATTTTATTTGCATTTTGTCTCGTTTAAACTTTGTCACACATTTGCACTTTACTTTTTTCTGTAGCAGGGCTGGAATTGGTATCATTCCAGTTGGGCTTGCTGCCACCATTACTTCAGCGTTAACAAATGTGCACAAGTTTGGACTCAACCAATGAAATGTTTGAGAAATCCTGTGTGCTGATGCCGTCTCCTCTGCAAGACCTTAAAACGGAACTCAGTAACTCTGCTCATTTCATCACTGTTTTGCCTTATTTTCCTCAATAGAACTCCTTCTACATTTTATTTAAACATTATTACAAAAAAACAATCCAAATCCAGAGTTTTATTTAAGGTATTAGAGTCAACCCCAAGCCATGTCGCTTTAAAGATGCATCCACAGAACTGTGTGAACTGTTTTTAAATCACATTGTTAAAAAGGTCAATGACATAAGAAATCAAATGATTGATCCAAGTAACACCAATCCTGTAAAGAGAGAATTTCTTATGTGTTTTAATAATTTTACAAATTTTACTCCTTTATCTCTCTTTTCTTTAGCTGATGTTTTATCACACATGAAAACAACCATGTACAGTCTTGATGTAATTCCTTCTTTTACAGAAGGTGTTGGCCCTTCTTGTTTTAAACATGTTGTGGTACATCCACTTTTTTAAAAAACTAACTTAAGCACCACTGATTTTAACAACTTAGACCAAGTTCAATGCTCCCCTTTTTATCCAGAGTTTTAGAGAAATTCGTTTCCAATCAGATCAAAGGTTTAATGAATGGAAATCACATCTTTAAGAAATTTCATTCTGGTTTTAAAGCACCACAGAGCACTAAAACAGCCCTCTGCAAAGTCTCTAATGACCTTCTTTTAGCTGGAGATAGAAAAGAGAGCACAATTTTAATTCTTTCTGATTTGAGTGGAGCGTTTAACATTGTAGACCACATTATTTTTACTGATCGTCTTAAAACCTGGGTTGGCATCAAAACACTGCACTTGATCCTCCTCTGCTCCCTTTGCCTGTGGTGTACCACAAGGTTCTAGTTTAGATCCAATTTTATTTTCTACTTATATGCTTCCCTTAGAACATGTTATAGCCGCCATAACGTGTCCTTCCATTGCTATGCTGACGGCAAAACAGATAAATCTCTCACTGAGACCAAAGGAAGCCTAGCTGCTGTGTTTTAATGATGTAAACAGTTAGATGGCACAAAACGTTTTACAACTCAACAGTTCAACATCTGAAAAAATCTTGATCAACCCTCATCACTCCACCGCCCATATTCAGGACAGTCTTGGTCCTCTTTCCTCAAACATCATCACTGTTGCTAGAAACCTAAGTCTAATATTTGATTCCAATCTACACTTCCATCTTCACATCAAAAAAGTCACCCAGTCCTTTTTACTTCATCTCCACACCATCAGTAAACTCAAACCTGTCCTCTCCCGGGCCGATTTAGAAAAAAGTCATCATAGCTCTCATTTTCTCCTGACTCTACTGTAACTTCCTCCTCTCTGGTCTCGATAATAAATCCTTCTCTCGCCTTCAACTTGTCCAAAACGCAGCAGCAGCAGCTTCTCACTGGTTTTAACAGACACCAACACATTACTGCTCACGACACTGGCTCCCTGTATGTTTTAGAGTTGATTTTAAGATTTTACTGATCACTTTTAAAGCTCATTTAGGTTTTGTGCTAAGCTATATCACAGAGCTATTTACAGCTGCCCCACAGCCTTAAATCCTCAGGCAGGTTCCTGTTTTTGTTCTGAAGTTGAAAAATCACTGCGCTTTTTTGGTCCGAGCCCCTCGACTTTGGAACAACCTGCCTGAGGAGATAAGGCTGGCACCATCAGTGACATCTTTGAAACAACTTCTTAAAACACACTTTTATCAACTTGCTTTCTTATAATTGATTTATTCATTTTATTTATGACTTTGTTTATTGCTCTGTCTGTTGTTGTCTAAATGTCTATATACAATTTCTGCAGTGGTCATACAGGGACCTAGAAGACTTGTTCCTGTCTGGGCCCAGTACAGTAAGTCTTTACAAAAACATGCTTTAACAGTTTGACTGCTGTCGGTTAAATCAGAGGCTGCAACAGTTTATGTGCCAACCCCAACTTGTGCCAACATTTTTAATTCTACTTTACTTTGACAATGTTCATAGCATTATTTCATTCTAAATCAGAACTTGTAAATAAAGTTTACAGTTTGTTGGGAGGCAGTATGGTACTGAATTGTTATTGTCCAAAGAATTTGTTTAGGTGAGAAATGCTTTGGTGTTTACCATTTTACGTTTTTTAAATCAAGGCCCTGTGATGCACAATCTGCGCTCTTCTAGAGTTGTCAAATTGTAGGTAAGACATGAACGTCTTAAAAAAATAAAATGGTGAAGCAGAATTAATACAACAATGTTGTTGTTTTTTTCTTTCAATATTATTGCCCATTCGTAATTATTCAGCATGGAACTGCTGACTGCACTTGGTGAGTGTTCCCTCAAAAACATTTTCTGTCTCCAACCAACACTTTGTCATTTTATTTGATTTTGTGGGATAAGTAAAGATTTTAAAAGAAGGAAACATTGTTGAATAATTATTGAATACTTTTGGATTCAAATGCTGACACATCAGAGCTTTAAGATTTAGATTCATGTATGTAGTTACTGCTTAAGGGATAAACATGATAAATTATATTTTGTCATTCTTTTGTTTCCCCTTTAGGTCCTGGAATTTGCTTCACCTGCTTCAGAGAGACCTGTAAACGTTTCCACTGAACTGTTCCAATGAACGCTGAACTGGACCAATATGGACAAGAAGAAGAAGGCAGGGTTGTGTGGGCCACACTGTCTGAAGCCATCTCATAACTTCTGACTCATGAGCTAGTCTGTGAGTATTATTATATAGTATACTAATTTTCTACTATAACCTTTTAAACAACCAAAATATAAAAAATAAATAAATAAATAAATAAACATTTCATAAATAGCTAATTTTTAATTTAATAGTAACAATATATCTCAAAAAATTTGGAATTGGGGCAACATATCCCAGTTTTGCTACAAATCAAGTTAATTGGCAACACGTCTTGGCCTCTTTGTTTGCAAATAAGAACTGGTTCTCAAACATTTTTACCTGGTTAAAAAAAAAAAAAACATTAGTGAGAGACCTAGGTATGGCGCTTAACAGAGTTAAAAGTAACACAACAATAACACAATTTATTTTGATCAAAAAGATTAAATAAAACTTTGATGATCCGGCTAATAATATTTTATACATAGGTTAGGGATTATACTGTGTACCTGTTTGTTTAGAAATAATTATCACATTTTATTAATGAAGCTGAAAATATCAACAGTAGACCTAATTTTCCAATGTAGATGGCTCTATTAGGCTTCTGTTAGACTTTAAATTTTTATTTATTTATTTTTTTACTTTTTAAATGATTTTCTTTTTATCTGACATTTGCAGACGTCTGTACTGTGAGACACGCGCCCAGACACCAAGGATCAAACCCTGGCTTCACAAATCCTGCTGAGAACCACCTTCCTGATACTTGTTATCTCAGAGCTGAAGTTCAGGCTTTGAGAAGCCAGCTCACTCACATAAAGCCTGGTTATGTCCAAACTGCTTCATAGCACAGCCCTCTGCTCTGATTCTAATCCTTTAAAACCTAAACATGATCCCTTCAGGAATAATGGGGCCAGGCACAGAGATTCAGAAATAATAAGGTTGAGACCAAGTTTAGTCCTAGGTTAATCCTGGTGTGTAGAGCTAGTATAGACATTTTTTCGTAGGCCTACTTGTTTAGTCCTGGTTTAGTCCTGGACTGATAATGGTTTATTCGTTCTACAGCTTCAGACCTAATTAAGTCCTTAAGTCATGGTCTGGCCCGGGTTTAGACCTGGTTAACTCGTCACTCGTCCAGGGTAATAGCATCACAAAAAAAGTTATAAAGCAGTCATCTGGATTTGATTTTTAAAGTTGAAGATGTTTCACCTCTTATCCAAGAGGCTTTCTCAATTCTGAAGCTGAACTGGTAAGAGAGCTGGTTTATATGCTCCTGGGGAGGAGTTAGACCTGAAACTAACTTCTATTGGTTCAGAAGACTATGAATAGCCTGAGTGGAGAGTGGTTTTGGGTCGTTAGGAGTCCTATGTCCTCAGCTGTCGTTACCCTCCCCAGCCTCGTCAGCTCCTTCAGATGTTAATGACCTGAGTGAGACTTGTTTGTTATGTTTGGGTTTCAGGAGACTGTTGTAGACAGAAGGAAGGTTGTATCTGAGACCACCATTTCTGTTTAAAGAAGGTTTAACTTTTTTGACAAAGATTGCTTCTTTGACTCCTCGCTCAAACCATGGTTTCTCTCTGACTAAGATTCGGACCTCACTGTCCTCAAAGGAGTGGTTTGTGGCCTTCAAGGTGGAGGTGCACTGCAGATTCAGGTCCACTGGAGTTGGCCCTGCGGTGTTGGTATCACCGCTTGTGCAGAGGTTGTTTGGTTTCTCCAATGTACTGTTCATTACAGTTCTCACTTTAAGCGCTTTAATTGCCTCTTTGCTGTGAAGCAGTCAGCTCATTTATCTATCTGTTAACGTCATGTTGCTAATAGCTGGGCTAAATAGCCATTTAATGCTCTGATCATAGCTCCCCAACAGAGAACAATTTCCATACATATACATTATTCTAAGTTATAAAACATGCAATACTAATGAAAAGGTGTCCAAAACTATATATAAAAAAAGATAAAAGCATAATGTGGCCCCTTTAACCCTTTATCCATTTAATGACTTTTAATACATTTTAATACCATGTAGGATCCAGATTTAGTAACTAATGCAAAGTACAAAAGTAGTTCTTGGGTACAGTAACAAAGTATACATTCCAGCACTGACATGACTTTGAGTGTCACAAACTCAGTGACAAAATAACAGTAGTGATTTATATTGTGTTCTTTTGTCTTTACATCTACATGTGTGTGTCTGTCCCTGTTTCCCGTGCGGCTCTCTAACTCACTCGTCTATTTTCTCTCTGTGTTTTGCAGCTGTCGTTGTCGCTCAGGCTTTAGCAGAAGGTCGCTCTGAAAAGGATTCTTTATTTCCAACATGGAGGTCCAGCGGGCAGCTCTCAAAACTCTGCTGCTGCTAACTTTTCTCTTCTCTGGTGAGTACTTTGACAATTTTACCAGGATTTGTATCTCTACTTTAGGGTGTTTTAATAGAATATTTTGTCACTGCAGACAGGTTTTATTATTTAAAGGTTTGCTTCAGTAAACATGAAAGCACTACTGCTACTTTTGATGTAAACTAGTTAGCACATCCAGCCACTAGGTGTCATAAGCCGGTGTTTTTCTTTGTGCCAGTCCCAAGTCCAGTCAAGTGGGGAGGGTGTGTCAGGAAGGGCATCTGGGACATTTTATAAAATCTATGCCAAAGTAATATACAATTCACTGCAGGGTAGGAAACAGACGATTTGATGTGGCGACCTCGAAAAAGTGGAAAGCCAAAAGCCAGTCATAACCTGTGGCTGTTGACTGTTTTTTCTGAGTGGTTCCCAAATGGTGGGCTGGGATCCATTACAAACGTGTGTCATGGGGAGTCTGAACATAGTCTAGATGTCATTGTTTGATAGAAGACAACAAAATACAGTTTAACCACAGCAGCAATAGAAAACGTCACCTTATATCTCCATAACACTTAATCTCTACATACAGAGAGCTCACGTAGTAATAAAAGTAATAATGTTGAAATTGAGTGGTACAGTCCTAAATATACAAAAGCATAAAATAATCAATATACAGTAGTGTTAATAATTTCAGACGTTATTTTTATATATTTTCATTGGCTTTTCTGGGGTTTATTTGATAAAACAGCAGAGTAGACAGGAAATTATGGAGGAGAGAGCGGGGAGGGACATTTGGGCTATTTGTGGGAGTCTGGACCTGAACACACGACGCCGAGGCAGGCCGTGTATATGCGCCACAAGCTCTATACCAACTGAGCTATACCGTGGCCATTTTAGCTAAGATGGAAAGCAAAATTGAAACACAAAAGGAAGACAAAGAATTGATGTTTACAGATTTTCTAAAGAATGAAAGATGTTAATTACTGTGTGCTTCATGTTTGAGTTACTAAATAAAAACTGCAAAAGGAAGCTGCCCTTTAATTTTCTTTCCTTTCTCAGCTCACCACAGCACATCATCTGCCTAGTGAGCAGTGATTTGGATATTGATTTGATAGAGGTTTTACACCAGATGCCCTCTCTACTTATATCAGATTGAGGCCAGCACAAGGAGTACACTGGCCTGTAACCTCTCTGTGGCTGAATTATTGTGTTTTCCCCACTTTTTACACATTTGAAATAAGTCATCAGTTCACCAGTGGAAGAAGGCAGGCTTCATATGAATGTGTGAAATGAAAACATTGGTGTGAGTGGTTGAGGAGAGCAGCTGATGCAGGGCACAGCTGACGTGAAACCTGAGCTCTGTCAAAGAATTCACTCACAAACTGTCACTGCTCTCTGTATTTACTCTTCTAGACTATCCACTTTGACTCATTTACCTTCACAACTCAGTCTTAAATGCAGAATAACAATGTACTATTTTCTGATACTATATTTTTAAATGTTACTGTATCAGCTTATGACCTATTTTAACCTAAATAAAGTCAGAGAATAAATTATTGACCTGGGTTTTTATTTTATTGGTTGTTAGCCTAAGAAATGCTTAAATGGTAGTTAGCTTTTTAGTGTCTTTAAAGGGGCTATATTATGCAAAAGCAACCTTTTTGAGCTTTCTACTATGTTATAATGTTGTAATGTTTAAGTAATCCTTTTGGCTGTTGTGATCTCTTCCCACCTGCTCCAGGAAACAGTGACCCATCAACACGCCCTCTACATCCAGTCTGCTCTCATTCATTTATCCAAAGCAAAAAAACAAAACAAAAAAAAAAAAAACTGTGTACAGCTCTGTTTCCACTGATTCCTCACAGATATTTTTCAGTTTGTAGTAAAATGGCATCATATAAAAAGTTTAAGGAACTGAAGTGCTTTTTTTTCTTTGATTATGCTCAAAAGACGGCAACACTCTGCTGCCCCCTGCTGGTCTCTTCACCTGTTTCTTTATGGCACCTGTAGAGTACTTATTGGAAACGTTCTCTTTTATTCAGATAATGTTTTATAGGTTGTAAAACGTGAAATGCTCTTCTATCAGTGACCAAGATTTGTTTAAAAATATAAATAAAAGCATAATATAGTCCCTTTAAATGGCCTGAGCTCATTGGTTCTCAAATGGTGGGTTTGGGTCCAAATGTGTGTCATGGGGTGATTCAACACAGTTTCAATGTTCAGATTATTTAAAGTCAAAATATTGTTTTAATTCAATAAAATTAAGAAACTCATTTTTCCAACACAGGTGCTACCAAGGGCCTAGTTAAAAGTTTTGTTTCTGTCATTGTTGATATGGTTTGATGGCAAAAATGAAATATTGCCTTAAAATGCATAACAATTACAGAAAGGAAGTGAGCTGTATTATGAGCCTAGTCAATATTTAAAGGGACATATACAATTTAGATATATTAAATTGTATATATAAATGTATGAATGTGTTTGTTTTCAGTTTGCTGGTGCAGAAATGAGGAGGAGCGTCTCATTAACTACTTATTTAAAGAAAAGGGGTACAACAAGGAGCTGCGTCCCGTCGAGAGGCAACAGGATGCAGTGAACGTTTATCTCGCACTCACTCTGTCCAACCTCATCTCTCTGGTACGCAGGATAATGTTAATACAAACATGCGATTTACGATGTCTGAAACTACTGACTAAATGCATGTGTATAGAAACATGAATAATGAACATAATCAGATTTAAAATCATTTTCATTTTTCAGAAAGAAGTAGATGAGACACTGTTGACCAATGTATGGATTGATCATGTGAGTAAAACACCTTTTTTTCTATTTTACTTTTATCTACTTTTTGTTAATAAATTTGTTCATTATATTTTCTACAGTAGATTTTCAGTACATTCCCAGTTTGGAAAGGCAGACAGGAGCAGTGCAACAAAGTCATCTTACAGCATTTAACTTTAACAATGCAATTAAATGTATGGTCCATATGGGATCTTTTCTATGTTAATGAGAAGTTATAATAATAATACATTGGATTTATATTGCGGTTTACAAGCTTCTCAAAATGCTTTACATTAGTAACACTTTATTCAGTCACTCCTCAGACACACTTGGTTGTAGTAAGCTATTTCTGCGGCCACAGCAGCCCTGGGGCAGCCTGACGGAAGCATGGCTGCCAATCTCTGCCTCCGGCCCCTCAAACCACCACCAAACACAGTCACACTGATATACATAGGCAAGGACGGTGAAGTATGCAATTCTGGTAGCAGGGATCGAACTGCCAACCTTTGGGTGAGTAGACTAATGAGCTACTCCTCCTGGATTAGTCCTAGACTAGTGTATACATAGTTTAGTCCTGGTTTAGCCCTGGTTTAGTCATGGTTTAGTTCAGATTTAGTTCTATATTGGTCCTGGTTTAATTTTGCTTTATTCCTGGCTTAGACTTAGTTTAATCCTGCTTTAGTCTTAGGTTAGTCCTGGTTTAATCCTGCTTTAGTCTTAGGTTAGTCCTGGTTTAATCCTGCTTTAGTCTTAGCTTAGTCCTGGTTTAATCCTGCTTTAGTCTTAGGTTAGTCCTGGTTTAATCCTGCTTTAGTCTTAGGTTAGTCCTGGTTTAATCCTGTTTAGGTTAGTCCTGGTTTAATCCTGCTTTAGTCTTAGGTTAGTCCTGGTTTAATCCTGTTTAGGTTAGTCCTGGTTTAATCCTGCTTTAGTCTTAGGTTAGTCCTGGTTTAATCCTGCTTTAGTCTTAGGTTAGTCCTGGTTTAATCCTGCTTTAGTCTTAGGTTAGTCCTGGTTTAATCCTGTTTAGGTTAGTCCTGGTTTAATCCTGCTTTAGTCTTAGGTTAGTCCTGGTTTAATCCTGTTTAGGTTAGTCCTGGTTTAATCCTGCTTTAGTCTTAGGTTAGTCCTGGTTTAATCCTGCTTTAGTCTTAGGTTAGTCCTGGTTTAATCCTGCTTTAGTCACAGTTTAGTCCACATTTAGTCCTATATTAGTCCTGGTTTAGTTTTACTTTATTCTTGGCTTAAACTTCGTTTAATCCTGCTTTAGTCCTGCTTTAGTCCAGGTTTAGTCCAGGTTTAGTCCTAAATGTTGTTCACATTCAAGTACATGTTCAGATAAACCGTAACACATTTTTGGGTTGTGATGATACTTGAACATAATAGCATCCAAACATCAAACAAAGCCTGCATCATTGCTCTGGTCTGCTTCTCCAAATTGGGACTGTATTGACATTTACCTTGTGCCGGGAAAAAGTTGCCCAATATCTATCTTATCCATTATTATTACAAAAGACTGGCTCACTAAAAATCATGACACATTTTTTTACAGTCGTGGACGGACTACCGACTGTCCTGGAACGTGTCAGATTTTGATGGAATCGAGATGCTGCGTCTGCCCTCCAGCATGGTGTGGCTGCCTGAGATCGTCCTTGAGAACAAGTAAGATTCAAGGATTTTAACTAAAGGGTATATGGCTATAGGTTAAAGATAGATACTGGGACTTCTTTGAGGCCTGTAAGAGGTACTTGTGTATAGTGAGTGAATCAGCTGTAGTAGATTTCTGTGTAAAGGCAGGCTAGAAAATTGGCCAGTCTCAGCGATGCATTGTAGTCCATGCACTCTTTGTTATTATTTAAAAAATAAATAAATAGTGTGTTTAGGTGGTATAGCAGTGTTTCCCAACCAGGTGTACCGGGACCCCTAAGGGTAGGTGAGCACATTGCAGGGGGTACGTACAGTTATATGAGCATTTATAGTAGGCTACCTTTATATATTGGGCTTTCAAAGACTGAAATAAACCTAAATCAGGACTAACCCAGGACTATAGTGAGGGATGGGACACTAAAGAAGAACAAAACAGGCACTAAACTAGGACTAAAGCAGGACTCAACCAGGACTGAACCAGGTCTAAACCAGGACAAAAGAAGGAACAAACCAGGTCTAAACTAGAACTAAAGTAGGTCTAAATCTAAACTAGGTCAAACAAGGAGTAAACTAAGATTAAACCAGGACTAAACCATGCCTAAAATCAAAATTAAACTAAGACTAAATCAGGACTAAAAAACTAAACAGAACTAAGTTGTGTCCAAACCAGGAAATCAGGTCCTGAGGGTACAAACCCTAAAAGGTGTGGAACCACTGCTGCAAAATGACAAAAAGTATAATGTGTGACTTCCACCAGTAATATTTTAAGCATGATATTATGACCACTGACAGGTGAAGGACACAGATGAGAGTGGGTGGGATATATTAGGCAGCAAGTAAACATTTTGTCCTCCAAGTTGATGAGTTAAAAGCAGAAAAACATGAGGCATTGAGTGAGTATGACAAGGCCTAAATTCCACTGGGTCAGAGCATCTCCAAAACGGCAGCTTTTGTGGGGTGTTCCCGGTCTGCAGTGCTTAGTATCTATCAAAAGTGGTCCAAGGAAGGAACAGTGTAAAACCTTTTTCTTGAATGTAAACCTTGTACTTTGTTGTCTCCACAGTAATGATGCCCAGTTCCAGGTGGCCTATTACTCAAACGTGTTGGTCTACCCCAGTGGGTACTGTTACTGGTTACCTCCTGCCATCTTTCGCTCATCTTGCTCCATTAATGTCAACTATTTCCCCTTCGACTGGCAAAACTGCTCCCTCAAGTTCACGTAAGACTCATTGTTGGGACTTGGGACTTACTTTTTTACATATTTACCTTGTACAATCTTGACTTAAACATAAATGTAACCTTGTCATAATCAAAGTAACAACCAAAACAATGAAACTAGATTTTTCTACTATTGTCTTCACATGAGGTCTCCATTTTCCTAATTTCATGGAAATCTTTGCAGATCTTTGACCTACAATGCCAAAGAGATCAGGATGCTGTTAAAAGAAGAAATTGACAGTATTGATAACAGTACATACACAGTGGAGTGGATTATTATCGACCCTGCTGGATGGACCGGTACGTTTCAGGACACTGCTTAAGATGTAGTACCACTGACAGCCACTTGATAGAGCCTTGACAAATCTTGATTTAAATAGCATTTGTTAAACCTATAAAGAAATGTCGACAGTAATATACTGACACAAATCAGAAATGGGTCCATTTTGAATGAGTGGGTTTGCATAAAATTACTGTAATATTGGTTTCAGCCCAAATATTTTTAATATTAGGATTTGATGAAAAAAATTACATGTCTACTAGGGGTGTAACAATATGATAACTATAGCAATGTATAGATTTTTTTTTCCTACGATACAACTGTATCAATACACATTACCTTGTAGGTAATTTTGCATGTTAAAATAAAACCAGATACGGCTTTTTGGATATAACTTTTGGGTTTTTAATTGAATATAATTTTATATTCAACTTTTCTTTGCTCTCTTTCTGCTGACATAATCAACCCTAGTTGTGTTGCTACATTTGAAAGTAAAGTGCTATGATTTTTGGCTGTATTGATTATCGATATGAAGGTTTTGAATTGTATTGAATTGTATTGTTACAAATTTGCCAAATCGTTCTTAAATTGTATCGAAACAATTCTAATCGATACATATCGTTACACCCCTAATGCACCCCTAATGTCTAATGTCTATTAATAACTTTAAAATCAAACTGGACCACATATATTACATTCATTCAGGACATACAGAGTGAAATACCAATATCAAAATATCATCAAGCATTTATCCATTTTAATTTTTAAATAACTTGGCTTACAATTAATGAAAAACAAATTCTAATAAATCTCATCAAATTAAACAAGGCATAATATTGCAGTCAGTGATGTTCTGCAAAGTGTTGGAGTCCGGACTCGAACCCACGACGTCAAAGTAGGTTGTGTTTACCATGCATATGTGCTGGAGCTCCACCAACTGAGCCTTTGATAGAGTAGTATAACAAGTATTTTTATTTCATTTGTACTGAGAAACTGTAAGTACACAAATGTCTTTACATATGTTATTACAGTTTCAAAGTTGTGACTTAAATATAAGTTTCTTGTGCGCAGAAAATGGCGAGTGGGAGGTGATCCACCGTCCGGCGAAGAAAAACACCTACAAACACATTCCTATGGAGAGCAACAAGCACCAGGACATCACCTTCTACCTCATCATCAAACGCAAACCGCTTTTCTACATCGTCAACATCATCATCCCCTGTGTGCTCATCTCCTTCCTGGCATCGCTAGTCTACTACCTGCCCGCAGACAGTCAGTCTTTACCTCTTTTATAAGGATGAGTTTACTTTGGAAATAGCAGTAAAATTAGGTCAAAATCCTTCTGGTTAGATTCAATTGGATCAAAAGCTGCTTGTATTAAGGCCAGGAATACTTGCAATGGAGATCTTCCAGTTACACAGTCAGTAATGTCTTTGTTTGCTAATAGTGGTTGAAGTTTATCTGTGAAAGACTGACCACTGCTTAGTCCTGGTTCAGTCCTAGTTGTGAGTTGGTTTAGTTTTAGTTTAGACCTGGTTTAGTCCTAGATTAGCCTTGTTTTAGTTCTGGTGTGAGCTGGTTTAATCCTGGTTTAGAGTTGGTTTATTCCTAGGTTAGACCCCATTTTGTCCTAGTGTAGACGTAGTTTAGTCTTGACCTAGGCCTGGTTTAGCAATGGTTTAGTCCTGGTTTAGTGTAGGTTTAGACTTGTTTTAGTTCAGCTTTAGATTAGTCCTGGTTATTTCTGGTTCAGTCCTGATTTAGTCTTTGTTTAGTCCAGGTTCAGTCCTGATTTAGTCTTTGTTTAGTCCAGGTTCAGTCCTGATTTAGTCTTTGTTTAGTCCAGGTTCAGCTCTGATTTAGTCTTTGTTTAGTCCAGGGTCAGTCCTGATTTAGTCTTTGTTTAGTCCAGGTTCAGTCCTGATTTAGTCCAGATTCAGTCCTGATTTATTCCTTGTTTAGTCCAGGTTCAGTCCTGATTTAGTCCTTGTTTTGCAGATTTGACAGATGTGTGCATTGTCTTTAATTCATTTTGTCTTGGTGTCTTTATGATGATAAAATTAGTCCAAATAAATATTTTCCAGAGCTTGTTCTTGTGCAGGTGGTGAGAAGATGACCCTGTCCATCTCGGTGCTGTTGGCTCTGTCTGTGTTTCTGCTGCTGATCTCACAGAGGCTCCCAGAGACTTCCATGTCTGTGCCGCTTATTGTCAAGTGCGTCCCTTAACTATTTCATACTCTCTCACACCAACTACATGTGTGTGCTTTCACTACCTCCATATATGGTCTTCCTCCAGGCCTCCTTCCTGTCAGCTCTAACTTATCACTCCTCTGTTTATGTTCAGACCAAAGACTCGCTGTAAACATCACAAACACAACTTCCATAAAGTAGACAACAGCTCAAATTCAGTAATCAAAAATACTAACAGTTGTGAGGGCAAAGTAATTGATAAAAGTTACAAAACAGGAGGGCAGCTGTTGATTCATAATCGTAAAATGTGTATGTAAGTAAAATAAACAAACTGTTTCCTCTTGTAAACACAGGGAGGGGTCAATTTTAGGTCAGTAGTGCCTTGGATCGTGATAGTTGTGAGTTATAGTAGATTATATTGCTCTCTGCTGGGCAAAACGTGTAAGTGCATGGCTTATATACCGGCACTCATCAAAAAAAGAAATATGACATAACAATGCCTTAGATTTATATAGTGACTTTCTAGAAACTCAAAGTGTTTTTCATTAGAGTATTTATTCACTCCTACTTCTTTAGCCACTGCTGTCCTGGGGCAGACTGACGTGGCTGCCTTTCTGTGTCTACGGCCTCTGTTCTCCACCAAACTCACAATCACACACTAACAAATTCATACACAGGCAAAGTGTCTTGTCCAAGGACACAACAACATCATGCAACGCTGGTAGTGGGGATCAAACCACCAACCTACAGATTAGTGAGCAAATGTCCCTACCGACGGAGCTACTACACACATACAAAAGAAGTATATCATATAAAATATTTCAGTATTTAATTAAATACACACACAGTGAAATATTTCAAACATTTATTTATTTTAATTCTAATGATTATACTGAATAACTTATGAGATACTGAATTTTGGTTTTATTATCTACATAAGGCCTATCATAAAATATTTCTCTGTATGTGCAAACAACATATATATAACATAAACAGCAACATAAGCAACATAAACAGATTTTCACTTTTCCACAGTAGTCTAATTTATCTATGTGCACTGTAATATATAAATACACAAAAGACTTAAAATAAATCATTACTAGAAACACATCACCTAACATCTAGTACCAGCAAATTAGTAGTCTGCCCAGTTACAATGTATTTAATCAGTGTGTTATAACCAGAACTATATACCAGTAACATAACAAATGTCTATGTTTTTCAGGTACCTTATGTTCATCATGGTGCTGGTGACGGTGGTGGTGTTGAATTGCGTCGTCGTCCTCAATCTGCACTTCAGGACGCCGAGCACCCACGTCATGACCGAGTGGACCAAATGGGTGAGAAAAGGACACACTTACTGGCCACATTATTAGGTACACCAACAGTATAGCTACATTTCTGCTTTTATTTTATTCATCACTCAATGGTCTTTTTTATGACTTAGGTTCCTGATCCCTATAGGATTGATTTTTTTGGCCCCTGCTTACCTTACCCAAACTTTTTTCCCTTCATGTCTCATGTCAGAAAAATGAAATCTGTAAACCACCTGCCCCAGAGCTCATCTAAAAACTCGAGGAGAGTGTAGTTGCCCCCACACTCTGACACAGTTTACAGCTGAATATAAAAACTGCAAAGTCCCGAGATGGTTGCAAATCTTGTTATTATAGTACTTGTGTATTAGGGCTGCAGGATATGGGAAAAACATGCGATATTTGATAGCTATGTTGAATATTGCGATATCTTTTTAAAAATGGGCATACTTTTCTGAAGTTGTAAATTAAATTCACTTAAAGCAAAAATGTAAGCCCCTGTACATACAAGTCAAAACTTAACACAGATTAAAACAGGAATAAAACAAGGCTAACTTGTTTTATACCTGCTGTTTTAGACTAAACTTACCATTTAAAGTGGACTTTTTAAACTTTTTTTATTTAGTGATAACACATTTTAAGGCTCTGGTAGGAAAATGACAGTGTAAATCTCTGTCAGATGGACGACCATAATGTTACTGCGATATATATTTACATTCTTGCGATACGAATATTACGTTCGCTGATATTATAATAATGATAATTTTGTGCATCCCTATTGTGTACTTTTACCTGTTTTTTTGTTTTTTTTTTCATTAAATTTTAAGCCTGTAAAGCACTTTGGGCAGCTATGGTTGTTGTAAATTTGTTATACAAATAAACTTGACCTTGACCTATATGACTTTTTTTATTTTTATATCCTCTTTTTATATCCTCCTCTTTTATATCCTCTCTACGTCTCTTAAAATGTTACCTTAAGTGTCTCATTTTGTTTCATCGCTACTATCTGCAGTTTTTCCTTGAGCGTCTCCCTCGAATCCTGCGTATGTCCCAACCCGAGGAGCCCGAGCCGTACTGGGACGGAGCTTTGCCGCGCAGATCCAGTTCAGTGGGATACATCGCCAAAGCCGAGGAGTACTACAGCGTCAAGTCCCGCAGTGAGCTCATGTTTGAGAAACAGTCAGAGAGACATGGACTGATTGCCCGGCCCACACACGCTGCTGGTATGAATGTTATAATGTATATTTGATTTTTTATTGGTCAAAAACACAAATGGAGCGGTTTCTTTGAAAGCCAAAAAAATGTATTAACCAAAAAATATTTTAATGGTTTTTCTTAATTTTAATATATTTCTCTTGTTGTAACCCTTAAAATATATATTTATATATTTTCTACAAGTAAAATCTCTACTCAAAAAACAAAGGTGAAATAAAATAAAATGCATTGCGTGACTAGTTACGGCAATTTTACAGCTATTGATCATACATAGCTGTGAGATGTGCTTTTAAAGTCTTTCCAAAGTACACATATTAGTACTTATAATGTTTTTTTCTTTCTAAAGCACTGAGTATCTTTTTTTGTTTGATTGTTTAGTGGTGAAGCCTCAGGTTGACGGAGGAGAGACAGAACAGCTTTACGCCGAAATCAAACCGGCTGTGGACGGAGCCAACTACATCATCAAACACATGCGCAACAAGAACGACTACAACGAGGTAAAACACTAATCACACTTTTTATACTGTTCATTTAAATGTGCCATAGATATTAACATGACTGTATGTGCACATTGATGTTGTAGTAGGTTGGCTACCGTCAAGAACAACACCCTGGCCTGAAAAAAGCATCACAGTCCTATACCTTTAATTTTCCAAGCATTCATCTGATAAAAGTGGTATTCTGCTTCTCTGACAAACTTCTGTTACTGAGTGTTCAGTTTGCCATTTTTGGAAGACTTAGATGTGATGGAGAATATGTGACTTTGTTCCTTGTTTTTGAAAACTGCATACCATGTTTCAAAAGGAATCATCTATCACAGTGGTTCCCAAAGTGGGGTCCGGGGGCCCCCTGGGGGTCCGCGAAGGTACTACAGGGGGGCCCCGCAGAGGCTGTCTATATTTCAATTTCAATTTGATTTTTTTTTATTTTTTTTATTATTATTATTTTTATTATTATTATTATTTCAGACACATGGTTTTGGTTCATAAAAACAAATAAAACATACAAATATATATATAATATATATTATTATTATTATTATATTATATAATATATATAAAAAGTTAATGAAAATATTAAGTACCTAAAAACATTAAATTGAAATTACATGAAATTAATTACAGTTGTATATTTGTTTTAAAATATTACTTTAAAACAACTTTTAGTCAATAATCAGTGTTTTTGTAATGTTTTTATAAAAAACAAACAAACATGGCAGAGTCTTTTGAATAGAGGGAAGTTTTATCGTTGGGGGTCCGCGAGGGATTTTCGGAACTTTAAGGGGGCCACGACTTGACTTTGGGAATGGCTGATCTATCACAATACTTTACTCCATCTTGGCTTTATTATGAAAGATTTTAATTGATGTAAATGTTTAGTGTGGGCCATAAACTTGGGCTGATTACATCACTTAGAGACACTCCTCTTAGCTGTTGGTTCAATAACAATGACATGCATACAACAAATTAAAGGCAGCCAAAAAAGTGTCTATATTACCAATCCATTTTCACAGTGTTTAACAAGGCAGCATTAATTGCATTGGTTTAAGGCTCAGAGATAGATTTTTTGAAGGTAACGTCTTTGGTTTAATTAGTATTGATCAGTATTTTGAGGTGGTAAATTGATCTATTTTCACTTTTTAAATTATGATAATGGCAAGAAAAGCTGTGATTATGTTGTTAGGAGGTAGGTTTGGGCACATGATAGCAGTAAGTAGTGTCGCTTTATTTATTTACTTTGTATTAGGGCTGCACCTTTGCCTCACACCTAACTAAGCTCCGTCATTTGTCTCTCTCCCTCCCAAATCGTTTCGTAATTCAGGTTGCGGTCACTTGTTCATTGCTCTGTTGTCCTTACAGGAGAAGGATAACTGGAGTGGCATCGCCCGCACCGTGGACCGTCTCTGTCTCTTCCTCGTTACCCCAGTGATGCTTTTGGGCACCATCATCATCTTCCTCATGGGCATCTGCAACCACCCCCCACCTCTGCCGTTTAAAGGAGACCCACACAACTACAAGGAGGAGAACCCCCGTCTGCTGTAACGCAATAACTACTGTAGCACTGCCTGGATTTGATTTATTATTATGTATAATCTGACTATATTAGGTTTGAGTAGAGATTTTATACAACCATTATTTTTTATTGTTTAAGTTTTGCTCCACACTAAGGAAATTATATGTTTTTTTTCTTAGCAATGTCTACTTTTTTGGTGAGTGGTTACAATTGATAAAACAAGCAAAGAAACATTATATTATTTTTGAAATCATGAGATAGTCCGATATCTGTGAAAGAGGGTCTATAAAAGTAAGGGTAATAAAAAGCATAAATAGTCATTACATGGATTTGCCCCTACAGTCAAGGCCTTAAATGGCTTTAAAAACATAAAATTTGATTTGAACAGGCTTTAAACAGCTATAATCATTTTAGAGAAAAAAAAACAAAAAAACAAAAAAACATCTGCACAACTTTCCTGTAAACATACCGCTGCAATCGGAGATATTCAGCCCCCAAAGACAAAAACATCCTGGGATGTCCTGGAGTGGCCTTCTCAGTCACCAGATTTAAGTCCTACAGAAAATCTTATACATTATATAATATATATGTATAAAAATATTTATAAAAAATGTATATTTACAAGTTTTTTTTCATTATATGACAGCTTTTTATTTTATTTCCAATTTATACAATGGCAGACCTTTCACTCGCTGTACAATATTTTCCACATTCTTTTGCTAATAGCCATTAACAGGTTTCACACAATACTAAATACATTGTAATCTTATATGGTATTTGAGGTTTTTTTTTTTTGTTGTTATATTTTGAAGATAAAAAATTGGAATAAAAATGTTGAAAGGTCTGGACAAAAAAAAAAATGGAGTTGGTTCTTTGTATTCCTCTTGTATTAATTTATTAAAAAAAGACAAGACAATAAAACTTTGTTGGTCTCTGTGCAAAAAGCATTCATGGTAAATCATTTATCCTTTGTCTTTGTGGGGAGGAGCAGTGCTTTTGCCTTTGACTGGTGAAGTGGTGAGTACAGGGTTTGATTTTTCCAGGGCCAAAACTCAAGCTACACAAAAGGTAATCTTTGTGCCTGTCCCATGCCCAGATAAATGGGCATCCAGCACAAAACACACACAAAACATGTTTCTAATGCTATGTAATGGACTTGCTTGCTACTTTTTCTTTTAGTTTTTTCACCTCCCATTGTGTCCTTATGATTATCTACTGAGGTACGTTTTTTGTTTTGTTTTTTGCAATCCAACTAAAATCTTTCATGGCCCATGTTTGGATCCTGACCCAGTGTTTGGAAACCACAGATCTAGGCCCATATTCCCTCTTTGCATGCATGTCTTTTGTTAGATGGAGGAAATTTAAGCACTCCTTAACAGGCAAGAAAGGTTAAACATTCACATAGAAGGACTAAAATAGCTTATGCCACGTTCTCATTTGAAAAGATAATATTCACTTCACTTGTTTGGGACGTTACAGCTCCTCTAGCTCCTCGGTCTCAGGCCTAACGTCTACTGCCAACTCTTGAACTTGTCTTCGGTCTGATCTTCCCACTGTAACACAAAAATACCTATTCTGAAGCAGTCCAGCCTCAGTTGGTGGATCAGTGGACCAGGATAGACTTGGGCTGGGATAAATACCTTTCTACATTACAATACAATACAATACATTCTAATATGTAATATACGCTGATCTCGTAAGGCTCAAATAAAAAGGGTGAATAAAAAAGAATATAAAATATAAAGAGTTTGTCAAGTCAAGTTCAGTCTGATTAAAACAAACTCAAAATAAAAAGCAAAGTAAAATCAGATTAACAAAGGGACGAACAGATGATAAAGTTCAGGTCACTTAAGTCTGCTCCCTTGTCTTCCTTTGCATAGTACTCCAGCAAATGTTTTACACCAGATGTCATTCCATTTGCAAATCTGGTCTCCATTTATCTGTGCTTGAGACTGCCTTATACAGAAGCGTAGAGTTTTTTGGCCACTTAAACCTTGACCTCTAACCTCTTCACCAACAGGAAGCACAAAAGAAGTTTAGAAAAAAACATAAAATTACTAAAATGTACATATACAATTTGTAGAGACAACAGTAGACAGTAGTAAGTGGGCCCACTAACCAGAGGGTTGGTGATTTGATTTCCACTTTGACCCAGTGGATACTGAACGTTGTGTCTTTGGGCAAGACACTTCACCCAAATTGCCTACTCGGCTGTGATAGGAAGGGCTTTGATCTGTCAACCTTGCCAACTTCCCCTTTTGGCCTGAAAGTAACCTCTAGAGATGAGAAGAGCAGAGCCCATTATAAAGGGGCTCGTCAGGACCCAGTGTAAACCTTGGGCTCTGGTACTTTTATCTTTATGACTCGCTCTTCTAGCCTGGAACTTTAATTAAAGACAAATAAACTCTGCAACATCTCTAAATAAGATAAATTTGGCACCCAAACAAGAATGTGATCTTGGGACCACAACAAAAGTGTTCACCAATGCAGCCATTCACTGATTAATGCTAATGTGCTGTAATGGTCAGTACCTTTGATAACCAGTGAGATGACCCCTGATTGGTCGGTTCGCGGGGCAGTCATGGTGACAAAAATACTTGCCCTGGTCGTGGGGCGTAATGTTTCTGGAACATTTTGGCCTTCAAAGTAGCATCTATAATGAACTAAATCAGGCCTAAACCAGGGACTAAACCAGGGGTAGCTAACCACCTGTGTGTGACTGTGGAGAAAACCAAAAATGGACTGATGTAAAGCCTGGGGTTGAAAATTGCAGTAAGTTTGTACAGCGAATGAATTATTATTGGGTTACATGGACTAACATGCATCAAAAACAGGTCGGCATTCTGGCCTTGTGTGTGGCGTAATCGATCTGATGTCATGGATCAAGAAGTCGAGTTGAAATTTATCAAGTGACTCCTAAATGCACCTGACAGGACAAGGATGGCAGAAGGAGTGAACAAATGAAAAGAAAGTTCAGAATGGGTAAAGATGTATTTGAAATATGGACAATAAACACAACACTGTTTCATAATAATAATAATAATAATAATAATAATAATAATAATATGTTCACTTATTCAGATAATGTCCCACTTTTTCATTGGTGCTGCTCAGTGGATCTTATAAAAAGAAAGATTAAAGTTAGGAGGAAAGAGGTAAGGTGAGTGCTTGTGTAAAATGTAGAATAAATATGCTGCCCCTGTGTTTCAGGACAGGTTTATCCATGGAGCTGTGTGTGCTGCTGGATTGTTTTGAAAAAATGCAGACTGAGAGCTTTGAATATTTTTCTGTTCCACATTTTTTATGCCAATGAATAAAGTCTCAGTGAAGACATTACTTTGCAAATTGTATGTTTTTGGGATATAAACAGTATGTTTTATAGGCCCTAATCTGTAGCAACTTGTATCTCAGTAAGGTGGTGTTAGTTTTTTTTTTTCTATGCTACCAAGGTCTCCAGTAAATTTCACTCAGTGAGTTTCACTTCCCTCTTCCACAATTAGTTTAGTTAAGGTTAGTTTGTTTTAAAGAAGCCCAGATCTGACACACTCTGATCATAGTTAGGACCACTAGACAACACCAGGGGTAAAGAAGAAGTGGTGTCCAGCCAATGACAGAGAAAAAAAAGAACAGACACACAACTCCTGATGAAGTCTGACCAATTAGAAAGGACAACACCTTGAGGCTGAAATCCTCATGTATTAGACAGCTTTTACACATATAATTTTGATAAAACTATCTATATTATTCTGTGTAATAGCCATGCAGCTTTGTATGCGATCTTTCTTCAATAAATTAGACATGGATTGAATTTACTGAATCTTTATTGAACTTTTTCCTCGTATCTGTCCCACCTTGTCCCACCAACTCGCACAACTTGTCCCACTTTTAATACTTTTTGAGATGGTCATCCTACCTAAGTGAATGTGCTGCCCACTTTGCTCTTGCATTTAAAGACTTTAAAAATGTCTTTTAGTAACGAGTGCATGAGACTGAGTGTCCATGCAAGCCCATAAGTTGAAAAAGAACCTGCTGGAACAGCTGCTGAAATGGACACCTCCAAGACAAGGACAAAGTCTACAGCAACAAAAACCATGCTTTTCATTTTTAACAAAGAAAAACCGTCTCTAAGCAAGTTTCACATTTCATAAAATGTACTAACTCTATACTAAACTTGAGCAGATTTGAATTTCCTTCATCAATAAAGTATCTAATGTAATGTAAAGTAACAAAGGACAAAAAAAGAACGGAGGTGTGGCCCAGCTGCAGCAGCTCGCTGTGTCCCGACCAAACCAGTTTGAGTTCATATTTGTATTGGCAAAACATCAATGAATAGGGGCAGAGAGAGGAATACCAAAAGTGAGAAGATGCAGGTACAGTGATGCGCCTTTGCCCCGTGGGTAGATGCAGAGACGCAAAAGCACTGTGGATCATATATGAGTAGGCTATTTTTTGAGTGGCCAATGTTTTTCCAAATACATGATAATGGTCACTAAGGCAGGAAGAGAGCAATGAATGAGCGAAAAAAAACCCAAAAAACGTCTCTATTTAACCGGGACAGTGTCAGTTTTAGGCTCCTCCCAAGACATTTCTGTAAAAACATAATTATGTCCCAGTTGTCCCCATTTTACCTAAAAGAAAAGCATAAGAAACTTAAAAATATTAATCTAGACTTTTGTCACAAATGTACTAACAATGTAATTTATTTTATCAGTATATTGACATTCAAATTTAGAACTTAAGCCCTGCTATCATGTACTTTAATAACATGACAGAAAATTGTATGGATTTCAGGAAGTTTTTTTTGTCACTTTGTGAGATAAAATAATTAGTAAAAAAAAAGTGTCCCAGTTTTTTGGTCTAAAAAGCGGGTCACCCTAAACTAACGCTAAAGTACCACACTGCACAAGGCCACTAAAAACCACTAAAGCAAAAAGATTCATGTTTCACACAAATAATAGCCTATAGCAGAAAAGACACAGTCAGCTGCAGTAACAGAAGAACTTCAAGTAAAGTTAATCGTTTCTTGATAACAGTAAAAAGTATTAAATGTCAGGTTTAGCTAAGATACCGCCATTTCCTCTACTACTGCTACCACTACTACCATTACTACTACTACTTATAATACTACCACCACTGCTACAACTTTGGAATCAAGGTTAAAAAACAAACAACCAAAAAAAAAAAAACACACACACACATGGCCTGCGATAATCTAAAACAGAACAAAAAAGGTTATAGTTTAAAAGCAACACATTAATATAACTTAATAAAGTGCATTAAACATTAATTTCCAACTGCAGTCGCCCCATGCAAGAATCCACAAAGCAGTGAAAGTGCAGGCGTTCATCCTAATGTGAACAGGTGAATGTGATCAACTCAATTAAGAGAAGGAGGAGCAGGAAGTGAGGTAAGTGCAAGGAGGAAGTAAAACTAACAAAATAAAGGCGACAACTCAAATTTTCAGTACACATACAAAATTTATTACAGTATTTATTTCTGTCTTGAAAAATATAGGCCCAAATATATACACAATACAAAGCCTGACATACATTTGTGATATCAATTAAATAAAAGTACTTTGGTGACTCATTTTAAAGGGCATTGCACACTTTGGTCTTTCAGTAAAAATAAATAAATAAATAATGACACATTCATAAATAGGTAGTACTCCACATAACTTAATTTTTTACATAATGCTATTACTTTGTTTACCTAACACTGATAGGGATTAAAAAACTCTTTCTGTAAGCTTGCATTTTATAGAAGACGGACTCCAGTTTATGTCAAATGTAATGTACAGCACATATTCAACATTGCACAGTAAAAAAAAATCAAGCCATAAGTAACCACCACCATTTTGAAATATATCCCTTTAAAATAAAAAATGATGGCTAGTTAATGGCTTCACTAGAGGCAGAAACATTTATAACATGATCTACTGTAGTTAGGTATTGTGCTAATCTAAAACAATGATATTATAACAGGGTAATGCCTGACTTCAAAGGGGTTTGGCTTTAAGAGTTTTAAAAAGTGCACCTTAAAAACGCCAACAGCTTAAAAAAACAGGAAGGTTTCACATATCTTTGAGATCACCGTTTGACTTAAGCATCTAAGGCTAAGGAAGCTCCCATAATACCACGGATTATTCAAATGCACTTAGGTGTGTCTCTCTACATTTGAAAAGATATATAAACACACTTCTCAATGAACATGTACAAAATTACAGTTTAAAACATAGGCCTACTAACTGCAAGGGTAGGTCTCACAGTAACTCAATTTTTACCATTCATTTAACAAGCCAAAGGTTTTTTTTAACCTTTTGACTTCTTCCTTTGCAGATACCACAGTAAATCAGTTGCGTGGTGACAAGGCAGGTTTTTATACGCTGGATGCCGAACAGCAGTATGTGCTGTGCTGTGACGGAATTGAACCGTCAGCTCCCTGTGTGGTGGGCAAACCTGCTGCACCACTGTCAAAATACAAAATAACCCCCCCCCCCCCCCCTACAAGCTCCTACATGATTGATATTGTTGAGTAAGAAACTAAATTCTCGCTCTTATGGCAAAGGACAGCGCAGCTCCAATTATTGAACCTAACAGCCCCCAAATGATCCTTGGTGTGTCTGCGTCTCTACCCTCCTTATGTGGCCTGTACCACATGGAAAGGGACCTCAAAACACCATTGAAGAAAGAAAAGACAGCAATAATGAAGATGAATGCCACATCGTTGGACAGGAAAGGGTCAACATGGAGGACAGTGCGTCTTTGAACATTGCAGAACATGAACAAAGGAATAAATGCTGTGTGGATGCAAACAAGAAGTGGGAATAAGATTTCGAAATGTTTCCCAGCGCAGAAAACTTTAGGTGCCATTATCTGACCAATCCAGTCACAGACGTTAAAATTCAAAAAGCAGCCCACAGGGATAAAAAAAGGCTCCCATTTTCCAGGATACACTGTTTGGACATCTGCTGTAATTGCTGGATACACAGATAAAGTGATGGTCGGCACTAACATAACACAAAACCCTACAAAAAAATGTTCTATCCTGTTTCGCCGCTGACTAACGGAGGAGCGCGTGGGCTCCTTGATGTTGTTATTCACTGGGTAATTTTTGTCTAGTAATTCAACAGAGCAATCTTCGTTACCTTTATGCTGTAGACTGAAATGATGCTTAGCAAATCCCATTTGTGGCAGTAACAAGTAGCTCAAGACTACAACCAGTGCACCAACAGATGCAAAGAGGAAGTGATAAAAAACTGCTGAATTAAAATCTTTTGTAATCGCTACAAAAAAGATCATGATGACAGATGCTAAGACCCCAGCCGCAGCCTGGCCATGTGTGAAACTCCCCCTGTACTTAATGGGCAGCAAGCTCACCACACCACACAGGCTACACTGAACCATGGCACTCAATAACGAGCTCAACCAGAGCACACACATGCTGATGCAGAAGAAGTTTCCTCCAGCCATTTGCACCTTTACAAGGACTGTCATTAAGACAAACAGCAACATGATCATAGTTAGGCAGACTATGGTGTGAATTCGTAGTGAAAACCTCAGGTGGGACCGGGAGCTGAGCACCTCGTGGAGCAGCTGGGACAGCGGAAAGACCAGGGCTATAAGGCTAATGGTCCAGGTCTGGTCGACTGTGTCCATGCGGTGCTTAAAGTACAGGGAGGCCGTCACAAAGAAGTGCCAGGGCAGCACTGACCCCAGGCCCAGGATCACACAGATGACCCTGACTGTGTGGTACTTGTCCTGAGGCGGGCCTGAGGGGGGCCTACAGGAGCACAAAACTCAGGTTAGAGCACTCAGACATTAGTATAAGCAATGTGTGTGACACATTCATGATTTACAGAAATTGTTCATGAAATACTTAATGACTACAAATTCAGTGTGACCAACATTATTGTAAACCTGCAGTTGTTTAGGTCTCCATCTGGTGGCACATATTGTCATATGGATATTAAGTCCATTTTTAAATGAGACAGGATTCTTACGTTTGAGGAAGACTTGACTCGGAGTTAGATGGCTGTGCTTCAGACGTGTTCTGAGAACAAGAGGAGTCCTAGTTTAAGCAATGTTTAACTACTTACTTTTGCATTTCTTAAGTACAATATCTAAATCCAAAGCTAAATTCAAGTTGATGGTGCTTTCTATAATACTAAAATTACTACAGATATCTTAAATACAGTTAGTGCTGACATATGTCACAGTCCCATATCAAAAAAGAACAATGTGATTTGGTTTTCAGGCTAGTATAATAAAAAAAACAATGACCAGTGTTAGTGTTATTTTTGAGTAAAGTGTTATTTTTACCTGGCCCCATTTGTAGAAGTAGAGTGCAAGGACAGTCAGAAGGAGTGCAGCAGTGATCACGACACCAACAACCAAACCTGAGAAGACTGTGAAGAGAGTTAGAGTAAAAATCTGCAGCTTCCAGCTCATAGAGGCACAATCAAAGTGTTAATTATGGTGCATCAACAGAGTACTGCTGTTATTGCCCTACTGAGCACATTTTATTGAATTTTATTGGCACACATTTTTAATGTTCTTGTGATTGCATTCATCACAGAAATGTGATGTTGCTGACTTAAATTTAGATTTAAGAGGCTATTTGGGAGATCTTGCTTATGCATGTGTGATCTGTTTACTCTAATGTTAAATCCTATTGCATTAAAAGTAATCAGGCCAGTATGACTCTAGCTCAGTCTCACCTTGTATCTCCAGCCGCACGTCGAGAGTATAGGTCTCTTTATCAGTCCTGAAATGGCAGGAGAAGAGTCCCTGCTGATCTGAGGTCAGATCTTTCAGCATGAGGTTGCCAGACTCAGAAATGTTCTTCACAAACGGCCTCCAGCTCTCTGACACCTCACTGCTCTGGTTTAATATGGTCTGAGTGTTGTTGAACATCCAGACCAAGCTCTTTACTGGTGCAGAGGAGGTGGCACAGGGGAGCGTTGTTTCAGTTCCATAAATAGTGATTAGAGCTGGAGACAAAACAACAAATACAGTAATAAGGCTCAACAACAACAAGAAGACAGTCAGGTCACTGTCTATTACCTAAAGCGATTTACAACTACATCAGAATTCTGCAGAATTGGCATGATGTCTATCAAAATCCCAGAAAAGGGTCTGGTTGCAATCAATGGGTTAAGTGGAGCTCCACTAACTCCTCCTCCAGTAGGGAACAATACTCTATTTTCTAATCGTAACACTAACCTTAACGACAACCTACTTTAAATTATCATTGTCTTACACTACTACATCCAGAACGCTGCTGCTCGGGTCCTGACCAAAACCAGGAAGTACGACCATATTAGTCCTGCCCTCAGGTCTCTGCACTGGCTTCCTGTTGCTCAGAGAATAACTTTAAAACATCTCTGCTTGTGTACAAGTCTCTCCATGGCTTAGCACAAAACCTACCCTAACCTGATTTTGAAAGAAGTACAAATTATTTTAAGTATAGTCCTTACCAAACTTCATTATTCCTAATCTTAAACCTGAATCTGAAACCTCCTCTCGCTCCACACAAAGTCCAGGGCTATCGTTCTTTAATTTTGTTAAATATTAGCAGATAACACACCCTTGTAAGACCAGACACTGTTTACATGTCAAGCTTTTCGAAGTGCTGAAATACACCGCCCAGCGCTGTCCGTGTGTGTTCGACTGAAGACAGCAGGGCGGGCTGCTCTGTATTCTTCACACATTTTTGTCATGATGAAGTTTTAGGAGACTTATAATATTTGATGTGAAAAGCTTGTAGCCCCTTTCCCTTTTCATGGAACTGCTACAGAACATGCAGAAACTTTCTTCCACGGACACCATGAAGAGAGTCTGCACTAGGGACAGCTCCACTGTCCCAGGCTGACAGCAGTCTGCAGTAGGGGCGGGGCTGAGGGAAACTCACAGAGTCGTCAATGAGAAAACCACAGGGCAAAGACAGCAATATCAATGAAGTTTGGGCTTATTATTATCGGTCTTACAATATTCCAGTCACAAAGAGAGCTTTTTCATTTCTGGGGACAATGGCGTCAACTAGAGTGAGTTGTATTGTGTAATAACTGGTGGGTTGGTGGTTTCCTATTACCATCAACCATATTTTTATATATTTTTTAATATTCTTGGGGTAGAAACAGACTAAATTTGCTGCAACTGTTTGGGAGTGGAACAGTGTTATATGAATAGTGGTCATTAAGTGTTTGTTTCTGAAAAAGTCAATACATCACACATCCAGACTGTTTTTCTCTTACCTTTCACACTTATTTTGTAAAATGAAAAACTTTTGCTCCCATTTTGGCTTTTGGTATAACATTCAAAAAAGCCACTGTCTTCAGGCTGGACGTCTTTGAGCAGCAGGGAGCAGTTTCCGTTTGACATCTCATTATCAAACAGCTCCGTTCTGTTTCGATATCTAATGTGTTGGTGGTGGCTTTGCTCGGGGGGGTACCACTGGACAGGGATCCTTTCTTTTGACCAAACTGTTTCAGAAAGTCTTCCTTGGACTCGGCATGGCAGAACACAGCTCTTCTTGAAAAGACAGGACACTTCAACATCTGAAAAACAGCAAGAAAGCATTCATATATTTTACTAATTAAGCTTGTACTAATTCAGCATTTACTAATAGTTGCTTACTCTTTTATGGTAAATAGTCTCAAGTGCTAACAATATTACCAAAAGGAGAACAACAACAAAGAAGTAGCTTCTACCTTTTCACAAAACACAGACTACATACTATATACAGAAAAAGAAAAAGTTGGCCCTGGCTCTGTTGGTCCCCTAGGCAAAATTTTAAACCCCCAACTCCACCCACTATTAAAAACAGCATATGATTTTGTCAAAATGTTACCACAAGGCACAGGGTCTAGGGATCCTAAAGATATTAAAGAGTTAAAAAGCTGTATAAATGTTACTTTTGGACATTGCAAGGTAACATTGAGGATTGCTTTTCTGATGCTTTTATGCTAAAAATTAAAATGAATGGCATGAACCTGAAACTCATGAGGGCAGGCTGCAGGTGTCCAGAACTGAGTCACACCTATCTGGAAAAATGCTGACTGAACATTATCAAGGACATATGAAAATGAGTGTCATCTACAAGTATAAAATTTCATGTTTGGATGTAAACAAAGGCTTGCGTGGGGACCTAACATAAGCTCAGTTTATTGTGCCATGCAATAAACTTTACTGCGGTGGAATTTCTCATCTGAGCTGCTCCTTTTTGTTTTGTTTTTTTAGAGACTTAATCTATTGCTGTTAGATGTGAGGACTGTATAGCTGTAAATGTAACTCAGCCTTGGGCATTTTTTGACCCAACATCCTTCCCCAGGAAAATTTGGTAGCACTTTAAAATAGCTCACACTATATAACTTGTTACTTCAACATTAATAAACACTAACTGAGTTATAAACATTGTTGTGAATTCTTAATTCTTGAGTAATAGGTACATAAAATCAAATGCAATCAGTATTTATTCAGTGTATAAGCTGTAACTGAAATGTTGTTGATTACATACTGTATTAATACACCTTACTAGCTATGAGCTATTCTAAAAATGAATTTCTTGTGTTTATTTTAGATGTAAAGTAACACGACACCTTTAAAACTGTTCCTACTGTCTATGATTTATTGTTACAGTGACAGATCAGGTTCAGGCAAGATTACATCATTGCGGCTGTGAATCCCATCCCCCACTCACTTCCAAATTGTTTACTATACCAGATACCACGGGCCCATGTTATGCCACAAAACCACAAAGTACCACCTCTGCCTTCCTGAGTTAGTTTCTCTCATGTCTTAACAGTAGCTTTGTAGTCCAAAAGCAGAAGTGGTCTATCAGTGTAATAGTTTTTTACATTTAGGCTAGGCTATAGCAAAATAATAATGATATAATAGCTATTGTTTGCAAGGTTTTAGACTTTAGGTACAGGTGTATTTTTAGTAAGTAATAGCTTACCACACTGTATTGGTTGTTTTCAGATTCTACAAAGTGATTAGGCTTCATGTCATAAACTCAGATGGGTGCGGGAGAAATATCCACAATGAAAATGTATCCTACTACACCAAAAATATCTGTATATTAACATTACAATATATTTTTACCTGTCCCCATCTCAGTTAAACACTACAGGCCATGTGTGAATAAAAGCACAGATTAGCAGGACACCGGCCATGGATTTTAATGACAGAGGGGCCTGTACAGCCTGGGCCAGGTTTGCCCAACATAGTTACAAAGTTACATCCAAATCTAAAGATAAATGATACAAAAGTTATCGTTTGCCAGGTTTTAGACTTTAGTTGCAGATGTAGGGCTATTATTAGTTAATAACAGCGTGTTAATAGGCCGCTACATAAGTTACGACCACGGTAATATCCTAATGTTTGTGCGACATCTGATTCACAAAACTTTGCGGAAGCGTGTGACTCATAGTAAAACTAGTCGAAAAAAAAAAAAAAACTTCAAAAACAATACAGCAACATAAGCCTAGCACATCTATCCGAATAAAAGTCAAAGCTAAATCACTTTTGGGTTAGCATGTAGGCTATGCGTGCCACAAAACGGCGATGTAACATAATATAACACGGGGGCAACAGGTAAACTTTATCTAAACAATGGTAAATAGTTTTGTATTAGCGTCGTCTCACCTTCTCTGGCAGCGAGAGAAACCAAAACAGAGGACAACAGCGAATAAAAGATCAGAGAGAGACGAGGAGACATTGTGTGGCACGATCAAAATGTCAGTATCCAAGATGTTAGCCACCGCTGTCAGTGCAGTAACATGGAGGTGTTGGTCAGCAGGACTTTAAAAGTCCCGCCCATGGATGTTTTAAAGGTACGTCCGTTCACGTGAAAGTGGTTTCACTTGCTCGAGTCGAGTGAGCAATAATAATATGGTGGAGCAAGTTCGCCATCTGCTGCAGATGTTTTTTTTTTTTAAAAATAGAGATTTCTACGGAAGCGCATAGTAGTCACCAAAAAAAAAAAAAAAACTATAAGTCGTAATTACGAGATATTTGGGGGTTTTTTGGTGACTACTATGCGCTTCTATAGTAAGCTAGCTGGTAGTTTCCCGCATGCTAAGTGGATAGTGTATGATAAGTGGATAGCCATTTAATGTCCAAGCTTCATTGTTATAAAGCCCAAATAAAAAAATATCAAAATAATTGATTAATTGACAGGAATAATTACCGCAATTAGCCTACTGAGGCCCCTGGAGGTTCGGGCAAAACTCTCTGGCCACTTAAGCTGTGATGACTTACTTACTTAGGTTACTTAGGTGCTTTCTGGTCGCATGCCCTGTGGCCTCTATGACCAGATCTTGAGTTTGAGTGTGTTTGTGATTTGCGACATACTGGGTTCAGGGTAACTAAAGGAGTTATCTTCCCAGTTAAAGTACCATGGGTGGTGTTTCCAGAGTTGATCAAGTCGTGATTTGAAGCTGTTCAGACTTAGAGCAGTTACAACAGAGGCTGGCAGGGCATGCCATGTATTTACTCTCCTATAGCTAAAAAACCTTTGTCTCATACTGGTTACTGTGATGGGTGCCATTCAATGTCCTAAAGGGTACGTTGATCTTTATCTCGTAATTACGAGAAAAAAAAAAAACTATATTTACGAGAAAAACTATCTCGTAATTACGACTTATTTTCTCGTAATTACGAGAAAAACTATCTCGTAATTACGACTTATTTTCTCGTAATTACGAGAAACTATCTCGTAATTACGAGAAAATAAGTCGTAATTACGAGATAGTTTTTCTCGTAAATATATATTTTTTTTTTTTTTTTGGTGACTACTATGCGCTTCCGTAGATTTCAAATACAAAAAGAATATTTAAAATAGGTCTCATAGTTTTTTCATGCAACATCTAGCAGTAAAGTGATTTTTGAGAAAAAACAAACAAACAATAACAACAACCAAAAACAATTTGATTAGGTTTTAAGACACATTAAGACACACTCACATTAAGTGAAATTCTTAAGACATGTATACCATGTCTTATAGTATTTTTGTAAAGTGTATTGGAATCTTATAGGAATCTATTAGAAAATCTCAGAATCCTATAAAGTTTTCCAATAGAACTAAAAAATGAATAGGACAAATAAAAACATCATAGTTGTGCTATAGGATTCTTATAGGATTCTAAACCCAATAGGACTTTTTGAGGATTGGGGATGGCCACTTCCTGTTCCAACATGACTGCACCAGAGCACAAAGCATGGTCCATAAAGACATGGATGAGTGAGTTTGGTGTGGAAGAAGTTGACTGAACCTGCACAGAGTCCTGACCTCAACCTGACAGAACACCTTTGGGATGAATTAGAGCGAAGACTGCGAGCCAGGACTTCTCATCCAACATCAGTGTCTGACGTAGATAGATGCAAAGGATGGGCCCACGTCATATTAAACCTTATGGATTAAGAATGGGATGTCACTTAAGTTCATATGTGTGTAAAGGCAGGTGAGCTAATACTTTTGGAAGTATAGTATATTTGCAGAAGTGGAAAGAAACTGAATAAGAAACATTATTTAGCCTAATAAATTATTACATTTTTGAGCACAGTTTTAGGTCTATACTAGTAAAATATACTTTTACTTGAGACATTTTTTGCACTTTCACTCAAGTAATTTGTAAACTTTCCACAGTAGCCTATGTGTATATTGTTGTTAATTTGTGGCAAAGTAGTAGAAGCAGTAGTTGTAGTACCTGCCCCTTTTGCCCCTTCCTTCCAAGTTCCCTTTTTTTTTTTTTTTTTTTGTGTGGCTTTAAGCCCTCATGTGGCTCTTCTTCATGTGGCTCTTCTTCATTTGCTATAATTGTGCAAAAATACGAACTAGTTGGTGAAATGTGATGTCCCAAAATCTTGTTCCCACATAACTTATTTAATTTATTACTAAACTGTCTAAGGACTTTCTCATAGCACTGGGAATAATTCTCATCTTTTCAGAGCATGGATAAAATTACATTATTTAGTTTAGTGTCATGCAGTGTGTGTTTTCTTTACATTTTATATGTTCATTAGTTTTTTACTATTTTCCCAAAATTGTATTAAAAATGTATAGCTTCATCCTTACCGTATTGCAATATATCATAGTATACACAGAAATGTAATAGTTGTGTGAAAGTCTTGCTTGCCACAGTCCTAACACAACAGTGTTTTAAAATCTGGTTATACGTATGTGCCCCTTTTTCGCTTTGAGCACCTGCCCCTGTAGAAGTCTCTACACGTGCCTGCTGGAGAATTAGTATTTACACTAAAGCAGATGTTATGAGCACTTTCTGAAGAATCATCAACATGTGTGAGTGAGGGGCTACTCATGTTATGTCACAAAACTCAGGTACTGAAGACAAAAAAGGCTGAGAACCACTGATGTAGAGGACTAGATGTCAAGAGATCTTTTACTAATCAACATCTGACCGCATTCAGATATTGGCGTGTTTAGGTATTGTATAAACATTTAGAATATTTAAGAGTTAATAACAAGGATAGGCAACTCCAGGGAAACATAGCTTTTGGCTTATGAAGTCACAAAACCTGTTCATCCAGCTGCAGCGAAAATCTAGTCCTGCTTTGCACAAGACATTTGGTACATTTGTTCTTTTCTCTCCAGAGGAACAACTCTTTGGAGTCTAGTTCTTCAGCCATGATGAACCAAAGACCTATTATTGGTAAGTTCAACACACGTCCACACTGTCACCGTTTAGTATGTGCTAGTTTTGTGTTTCAAAGTTTTGTTTAGATGCTGCTTACAACCATCTCACTTTTCAAACAGTTCATTTAGTGGCTAGTGTAGCGTACATATATACAATATATACAATATATACACTGAACTAAGACAAAGGTTAAGAGTAATAATTCCACATTGGTACCAGTTAGCCTTGCGCTAACGTGCAGAATAAAACACCTAAACTAATGTCTTAAGAGGGAAAGGTTAACCAGGAGGGACGCAGTTTAATAGATAAAGATCACCAAACTCAACTTAATTTAGATTAAGTATAATTTATTTACACAACTAGACAGAATAATACTGAGGCACAGGTAAATATTGAAAGGAATGTAATTTCGAACAGAACCGTTATGAAGAATTACAGATTGATTAATGATAAATTGCAGTGGAGAAAGTTGTAATATGACTTATTAAATTATTGAAGATTTAGGGAAAAGAGGTGGAATGACTCTGAGACTATTAACGCCAACTCTGCCACATACACAACACTGGCTTACTGCGCTCTGTGCCGGAGGGGAAGGGCGGTGACAACAGGCCAGCCTCCGGGTTCAGCCAGGGGCTCGGGTGTTGGTCCTTCCTCGATCCGCGGGGTGTAGCAGGGCTGGTGTTCCCGGCTCCAAACAGCGGTTCATGGTTTGTCCACCAAGCTCCACAGCCAGTCGCCAGGTGTCCCGTTAACAGCGAGCGTGATGCCGCTCAGGGAGAGTTTAGCTGTTGTCAGCGTAAGGCAGCGTCAAAGTCTCAGAGTATGGCAAATGACCTTTTAATGCCAAATGAAAAATTCAATAAAAATCCTTTCACAGCGATTCAAAACTTTAGAAGTATAACTTCTTAAAATAGCTGCTTTGGTCAAGGCAGCGATTGTTAAAACTGGCGGATGTAGCGCGGCACGAGGCTTTTCAAAATAAACTACAAAAATGATACTTGAACAAAAGTTTGGGCGACTTATCTGAAAAAGATGTTATCACCAGCAAAGTAAACTAACGCAACAAAAATGACGAGAAGAAAGGAAAAATTAGACTTAGAAGACGAAGGAGACGGAGACGAGACAAGACAAAGACTAGACCAAGACCAAGACAAGACTAGACTGGAAAAGGGGTGTCTCTGGTACGGCCCTCTGAACTGATAGTGGAGAGGATTTGAATTACCTAAGTAAATGTCATAAAAAGAAATGTTTTTACTCCACTTCAATTTACGTACCTTTAAAAACATGTTACATTTACACTGGAACATTTGTAGCAACATAAACATACTGGTGAATAATGATACTGAATAAGCATATATCCAACCAATAATAAACATGATGATTTCAACAGTTTGCATAAAACATAGCTATGACCTTTTCCTGTAAAGTAACATGTTAATGCATGAAATCCGTCTCTTGAACAGATGAGTGACAAAGTCTTTAATATGCATAACTTTGTTGGAATGGACAAAGGCGTAGGTTAATTATCTGGTTCCATCTGTGGTGCTGTTTGTACCAGGTTTCTGCTTCATATCACAGAAGGGAGGAGGCCTCTTCTGGCATATTTATTGGTGCAGGTCAGTAAAACCGGTCATGCAGTTCGTATAGGACAGATATATGTCTTTGTTTCGTGTCCTTGGTGGGATAAGAGCAGACTTCTCGTCTCTTAAAGGAATGTCCATTTTTTTTAGAATTTAAGCAGTGGTCCAATACTCCTACACTAGTCACTCTTCACTTTGTTTTACCAATTTATATAATGTGCATTGTGGTATGGTTCCCAAAAATAAAATAAAATAATGGGGGTAGTGGGTCCTCTCTGGGTTCTCTGGCTTCCTCCCACCGTCCAAAGACATGTGTTAGGTGAAGTGGTGACTCTAAATTGCCCCTAATAAGTGATTTTAAGAATGAATGATTGTCTGTCTGTGTGTGCCTCTGTGTCAGCCCTGCGACTAACTGACCACTGTTCAGGGCAGTGTTTCTCAACTGGTGGGCCAGGACCCAAAAATGGGTCACAGAACCGTTTTCAGTGGGTTGCAGGACTTTGCCAGGGAAAAAACAAAACAAAAATAAAATTTGCTAAGATGCAGACCACCAGGCCACATTAAAAATATCTTAAATATATCACATACATTTGATGCTACTGCCTAAAATGTCAACTTAAATGCTCAAAGGTGTTTTACCCTCGCAAAATGAGAGCTTAGATTTTTTCTTAAGGGAAACTAAATGCTTTGCGGCGCTCACTGTCACAGATGGTCACAGCTTTTTTACACTATGTGCTTAAATTAAACTTGTTGAAGTCTGTATAAACCGTGAAATAAACTTCTCAACTGTAGGGTGACATTTTATTTTGTTTGTACATGAAAACAGTTAATTCAGTAAAAAAGAAGAAGCTGAAGTTACTGATGTGAAGAGTTGTGGTTTTAAATTAAAGTTAACTAATTGAATATAGAAGGGAATAGTTCCCTCTCAACATCGCTTTGTGCTTGGTTTATCTTTACATTTATTTTTTGTGTTGGCACCCTGTGATATTCTGATATTATACTCATGCAGCTCTGATTCAAACTGCACAATGTGTTTATTTAATACATTTTTTAAGTTTTTTTGGGTCGTGGGTTGTCATTATAGGGCAATGGTGGGTCCCGAAGCCAGACCAGTTAAGAACCACTGGTCCAGGATGTACCCCGTCTAAGGCCCAAAGTTACTGGGTTAGGCTCCAGCATCCCCTAATGGGAATTAGCGAAAGAAGATGAATGAATTATAATAAAAGAAGAACAAAAAGCATTGTAGTCTGTAGGTAGACCATTAAGCACTATAAGTCATTTGCATATCTGTTTTCAATGCACTTCAAAATAAACTTTAATGAGTCTGACTTTAGAAGCTTAGTCGCAACTACTAATACTACTACTACAATAACTACTATAACAACAGCTACTTACTGCTACAACGAGTAGATTAGATTAGACTGAACTTTACTCATCTCACAAGTGGAGAAATTCACTTGTTAAGGCTCTTAATACAGAATAAAGTGCTGAAAGCAAGAAAATAAAGTGCACATGCATCAAAAACAAACACTATATAATCTAAAACTATATTAATCTGAAATATATTTATCTTGTTGCAGGTGTAGTGGCTCAGGAGGTTCAAAAACCAACCCCTGAAAGAAAATCTTACATCTGTGCCTCTTACATCAAGTATCTGGAGTCGGCTGGGGCCAGAGTCGTTCCAATCCTGTGAGAAAGTCATTTATATTCATTTATTTGATCAAGCTTTAAATAGAATAGACTAAAAACCTTCAAAAGACTCTTGCTAGAAGAAGTCTACCACCAGGGGGACCCGTACCACAGTTTGAGAAACACTGGATTAGAAACACCGTGGTGAATCATCCAGCGTGAAGGTGCTAGGGACATGTGGTAACAAATGTACATTTAAAATTTATTTTTGTGCATCCCATATGAGCACCTATATGGTAGCTCTGCAGGGACAAATTGTTATATTTAAAAATATCCAGTGGAAATAAGACAAATAGTCAAAAGTCAGCTCTGGGCAGTTGTTGAAACATCTCATAAAGAATAAACAGCCTCTTTCGCAGAGGCCCTCCATGTCTTTATTCATAAGACACATGACACGTCAAAACATTTAGAAAAGTCCCTTTATTTTAGTAGTTAAATTTTGAAATATTCAACAGTAGATACTTTTATCACAAAAATTTAAATAAATAAATGCTTAAAATATTTCACTCTGTGTGCACTGAATCTACTTTTTGAATTGAAATGCTGAAATAAATAGACTTTTCCATAAAATGTTAATTTATTGATGTGCGGCTGCCATCTGTGTATGATTAAGGCTTTTAAACACAACTGGAGTTAAGACTGGTCAAAGACCAGTTTTATTTATAACTACAGAAAGTAACTAGATACTTTTACTCAAGTACATTTAGTTGAAAATGTACTGTCAGAGTATGTTTTACTTGTGTAAATTCTCAATGGAAAATGATACCTTTACTCTTTTATGTAAGACTTTGTAAGTCTACCTAAGTACAAGTAGACTAACTGCTGATGTTTGCAAAATCAATCTCTCACCTAGAATGTGTTGGACATGAGAGTAGTAGTAGTAGTAATAGTAGTAGTAGCAATAGTAGTGGCTGTAGTAGAAGCAGTAGTAGTAGCAGTGGTACTGGTAGCAGTATTAGACTCAATATTGTTCAGTACTTTGCCAGAAAGTTGTAATGGTGGAACTACTTTTATTGTGTACTTTTTAGAGCTGTCATGTTTTTTTGCAGCATTGACAAATCAGACGATGAGTACAAAGCACTGTTTAACTCCATCAATGGGTAAATATTATTAAAACCCCATTTCTATTTTTCAGAATAATCCACAATATTCTTTCTATAATCATTATGTGTTTTATTTAACACAATACAGCGTCCTTTTTCCTGGAGGGAGCGCTAGCCTTGAAACATCTGCTTATGCAAGAATTACACAGATGTTCTTTGAGCTCGCTAAAGAGGTAACAGTTAGATCACCTTTATAAACAATGATGCTAAGTTTAATGCTAAATTAATATTGTATGTTCATGTGATTGGTTTCAGGCTAACGGCAGAGATGACTATTTCCCAGTCTGGGGAACATGTCTTGGGTTTGAACAAATGGCCTGTTTGATGTATGAAAAGGATACAGTAGTTCTGTCTACTACAAATAACATAAATGTGGCTTTACCCCTGAACTTTACTGACGGTAAAACTCTTTCATTAAACTGCTCTGGATAAGGGCTGCATGATATGAGAGCAACATGGGATAACTCTGTTGAATATTGACATACAACATGATTGGATACCCTTATAAAGGTTATGGTTCAATCAATACATTTTATTTTATAAGAGATACAAAGCTCTGGACACAGTGGACAAAAGGAGGCCTAACTCTAAACTTACTAAAGAATAAACAGAGGTAAAATTAGGACTAAATCGTTATAATTTAAGTGAAGAGTTGAAGTATTTGGTCATCAGTACATTTGGCTTCTTGTGATACAGAAATTGCGTTTGCTGATTTTACAATAACAATAAATGTGCAATATAACGTACAGCACTACTCTGGATTTCTTTTCTTTTTTTCCAAACTATAATGTTACAATAGGGATGCACATTCAGTTAATTTTCTTTAACAGATCAGAGGTGGAAGAGTACTACTTTACTTAATTACCTAAAAGTACAGGTAAAGTAAAAGCATCACCTTGAAATTTATGCTCAATTAAAAGTATAAAAGTACTCACTTTCAAATATACTTGCTAAATGCTTGTTAAATGTGAGGGATTTTGCGGATTCTAGATGAAATGAACAAACTGGTGCAGCAGAAGAGACTGAATCTGTCACTGAGGTCTTCTGTCTTTATTATTCTGATGTTTCTAAAGGAGTACTGCTTTACTGCATCTGTCATATTTAAGTACTGTGTGTCTACAATGAGGGCACTGCAAAAACACATGATTTTAAACTAAAACTCAAAATACTTTGTACTTCAAACTGACTCATAAATGTAGTGGAGTAAAAAGTACAAAAACTTGCTTTAAAAAGTAGTGAAGTAAAAGTAAAAGTTCCCCTTGTAAAATGTATTCAAATAAAGTACAGATACATGAAAATTGTACCTAAGTAAAGTAACTAAGTACTTTTACTTTGTTACATTCCACCAATGCAATAGACAAATTGGTTGCCCTAACAAACGATTATCAATTAACCATTAACCACCGGCTTGACATCACCAATCATTACGTTTTATTAAAAAACAGAGCTTCATTAAATTCAAAATTATCAACCATAATAAAAAAGTGTCTTTTTTCAGACTAAAGACACAAGACACTTGTATAATTTAGGAAACTGTTGCTTAATTTCAAGTTTAATTTGCTCTAACTCTCCAATGATACTGTACATTTACTCTACTGTACAGCAGAACCACTTATTGTTTGTATTTTTTTTCAATTGATTATGGCCATAATGCAGATTAATTAATTAAACATGCCTAGTAATGATTATATTCTTAACAGAAGCCAAAGACAGCAGGCTGTTCAAAGATGTCCCAAGTGAACTCATGCAAGCTCTGGCCACAGAGCCACTGACGGCCAACGTACACGACTACAGCGTAGAAGTGGAGGTAATGCTTTATCAACTTTATCTTTATCTATTTGTTTGAAACTGTGTTACATATAGTATATTACACTTTCTATTATCTCTTTCAGACTTTTAATAAGCTTGAGCGCCTAAATAAGTTTTACAGAGCTCTTTCTACAAACACCTATAAGAACCGAAAGTTTATCTCAACAATGGAAGGTACGTAAATAAGTAAATTTGGGTCTAGCAATAATCCAGCCACAAACAAAAAACACTGTATTGTTTGTGCCGGTCGAAAGTCTAGATAAATGGAGAGGGTTGCATCATTAGCCTGTCTTAAATATGTAAATGAAATGTAATTTGAGAGTATACACATCCAAATCAGAGAAAGAGTTTAGGATTTACAGCTACAGTTGCATGGGCTATTTTCATCATTAATCCATTCGTAAACTGAGCAGGTAAAAGGTCAGTTTATGATGTTAAAATGTTGTTTTGTTGTCTTGGCAGCCTATGATTATCCATTTTACGCGGTCCAGTGGCATCCAGAGAAGAACTCCTTTGAATGGTCCTGCTCCTATATCCCACACTCACCCTCAGCAATCAAAGTCACCTTCTACATGGCAGAGTTTTTCGTCAACGAAGGTACGAAGCAAAGCATTTTTACTGAAATTATATCGGCATATAATGAAAAAACATGCTGATTTTTTTCTCCCCCTGCAGCGAGGAAAAACTTTCACAAATTTGAGAGTGAGGAGAAGGAGCAAAAAGCCCTGATTTACAACTACACGCCCGTCTACACCAGGGACAACAGCAACTGGGAGCAGATGTACTTTTTCTCATGAGTACCGCCAAAGCAAAGTTTGCAAAAAAAGTACATTGACATGTAGCTGAATTGCACTGCACTATATGCACTAAACATAATTATTGTTAATTTTAATTTTATTATATTGTTGTGACTCACTTAATAATAATTTTATTTTTTATTTTAATTATTATTTTTTTTTGCTGCCTTTTGCCACTTCTTTAAGTATTTTAGGAGTACATTTTCTAAAATATCTAGTGGCAGTAGTAGAATATGCTGTGCTGTTACAAAAAATACTTAAGAACCTTTATTTTAATAAGTTTGTGGTGTTTTTTGTAGTAGTAGAACCAGGTTTTGTTGGAAAATTGGAAAAAAACACAAAACATGTTATTTCAACTGTACACTCAATTTACCTTTATTCATGTAATTTTGTTTCATACTTTTAAATGACTTCTATATTGCAGTGATTCTCAGCTGGTGGGTCAGGACCCAAAAATGGGTCGCAGAACTGTTTTCGGTGGGTCTTACAAAAAAAATCAAATAAAAATCTGAAAGGCCTTAAAATTTTTTTAATTTGCCAAGATGCAGACTATCAGGTTTTAAATACATTAAAAAGATCTTAAATATGTCACATACGTTTGATGCTACTGCCTAAAATGTCCACTTAAATACTCAAAGGTGTTTTACCCTCGCCAAAATGAGAGCTTAGATCTTTTTTACCGGGACATAACTGCTTAGCGTAGCGATGCTCACTGTCACAGATGGGCTTAGCTTTTTTACACTGTGCTTATGAAACAATAAAGGCTTAAGAGAGATGTGAAGAGTTGTGGTTTTAAATTTAAAGTCAACCAATTGAATATAGAAGGGAATAGTTCCCTCTCAAGCTTTGCTATGTGCTTGGTTTATCTTTACATTTATTTTTTGTGTTGGCATACTGTGATATTGTGTGACATACTGATATTATACTCACATATCTCAGGTTCAAACTGCACAATGTGTTTACTTAATATATGTGTTAAGTTTTTTGGGGTTGTGGGTTGTCATTAAAGGGCGATGGTGAAGCCAGATCAGTTAAGAACCACTGCTATATTGCATTGCTCTGAAGTAACAGTGCTTGTACAGACAGGTCTTGTGTACTTCTTCCATCTTAGTTCACTAAATCAATAAAAGATGAGTCCCAAAGCATTGGTGATAAAATATCTATTTTTTTTATTCTAACATTAACCGTACCTTCATGCCACAGTCTGTTGTCGTCCTATGCTTTGGATAACAAATATGAGCTTCTTGCCGTTGTACTGGGTAAAGTCCATTTTTAACTCAATAACAGCAACAAGAGAAATGAACCGTCAAACGTAACTTCCAAAATGCTTTATGCACAAATAACACTCAGATAATATTGTTTCTCTTTTTTCTCCTTAGAATAAAATGATATTGGAATAACATTTACACATCAAGCTGACGAGACTGGGATCTCAATCACAATACTACTGGAAATGTGATAATGCAGTCCAGTCAGGAACATTCAAGATGTCAAAACTACAGAGAGGAACTGAGAGATTGGGGAGAGAGAGCGCCCCCCTCTGAACATGCACGGAAATGCATAAAACACAAATGGTCTTTTAAATTAAAATGTAGAAAAATACAAACTCAAAATTGTGCCTCAGAAAATGATAATAATTGGCATTTTGCACTGCTATTGTTGGCCTCCTAAAACACATTTTCATCTATGTACAAAAAATCCCAGAATCTAATACTCATTTTCATTGATGGCATTTAATATAAAAATCCTTTTAATCATTCTTTACCTACTGCCTACCATTCATAATCATATAAACAATACTGCATGCAGAGTCTGTACACTTGTGCTGTGTCCAAAGTCACCACATGGGGGAGCTGTAATGCCGCAGACTTATTGGTAAAATGCATCCCTCATTGCTGTCTTTGCTGTCACTGTCCTACAGAATTGTCCCATATAGAGATTAGTAAATTGGTATGGGCTTGCTTTGTGCTGAATCCACCAAAACTGCACTCATTTTTCACGGTTGTTGTGCGTGAGGTTATGAGCAATGAAAAGGGGCCAGAGGTGGACAGTAACTATGTGTAATACTTTTTTACTTTTACACAACTCCTAATTTTTACTTCTATTTAAGTAATATTATTTTGAAGTAACAGTACTTTTACTTGAGTAATTATTTGGAGTACTTTTAGGAACTAATGAGTGACTTTGGACACAGCATTTAGTTAATTTGATGTCATTGGTAATAAAGGTGAAAGGGGCTCAAATTCTCAAAGTCTAACTTGTCAAGTAACAGATTTAAAGGTCCCCTATTATGCTAAATTGACTTTTTTGAGCTTTTAACCATGTTATAATGTTATAAACATACCTGGCCTGACTTTCCTTCACGCATGTTTGCTAGCTGATACTCTTGTAGTGATCTGAAAACACTCTCAATTTAGCGCTTAAATTGCCGTTACTACAAACAGTCAGCTCATTTATGTGTTAGCGTCATTTTTAGACCCAAAAACTGGGACACATATTTTTTTTCACCAATCACAGTGCATTTGAACTCAGCAAGTGGTAAAAAAGCTTCCAAAGTCCATACAATTTTCTGTCCTGTCGTTAAAGTACATGACGCTTGGGCTTAAATTTAGAATTTTAATGAAAATTGATTAAACTAATAATTTAATTTAAATTGATAATGATACAAATTTTAGTGCCAAACGCCTTTAGGCAAATGTGATTTTAGTTTCCTGTGCTTTTCTATTGGTTAAAATGGGAACAACTGGGACATGGTTTGTTGAAATCTGGGACATATGAGTGTTTTTACAGATTTATCTTGGGACATAGGACAAGGAGCCTAAAACTGGGACTGTCCCGGTTAAAAAGGTACCCTAAAGTAACAGCTCCCCCAAAATAAGATGTATTCCTAACATATACATTATTCTAAGTTATAAAATATGAAATACTAATGCAAAGGTGTTCGAAACTTTCAAAAAGCCTGAAAAGCATAATATGGGACCTTTAAGAATTTAGCTTGACATTGAGGAAAATTTGAAATGACTGAGTCTTGACAACTTACAGATGTTTGCACAGTAAGGCACAGTGACTAAAACTTCATGTCTTCAAACCGGTGACAAACTTGAGCCCAATTCAGGTTCAAATGTGTAATCACTGAAATACATCAAATGAAATGACAAAGGTAAAACCAATGCTGGGGCAAACCCAAAGGAGATATGTGAACATTTGTGTGCTATTTTACATAAAAACAAAAGACACCACCACAGTCCAACATGAAAAGTTCTTCACAACTTGAAAAATAGTTACATTTTCTCATTGGATACAAAGACAGCATCCGTCTTGAGTTCATAAACAAGCGTCTCCATTTGATTTATGTACAAGCCCACTATAGTTAATGTGCTCTAGAAGTTATTTTCCTCCTCCTCAGTTTGAAAGTCCACTGCTTTCAAGGAGCTGGTCCATTAAAAAAACAACTTGCTTCCTGCAGAGTTGGTCGCACTTCAGGAAATCCAAAATACAGTTTGAATGATGTCAGGCTGCCAGGTCTGTGTAGGCTTTTGTTCGGCTTACTAAATGATTTGAACTGAAGAAAATGTGGACGAAAAGATGCTGGATTTATCGTCTGCCTGTAACGCAGTCTATGTCAACCCAAAGAGGCCAGATGCACCAAAAACAGATGAAAGTTGCATAAAGTGGGGGCCGGTTTTCAGTGTTGTGCTTGGGCACGTGGGCGGGACAGACCGACGGGAGATTGAAGAGATTTTGTTCCAGGAGAAGGAGGAGTGTGTTAGACCTCATCTTCGCTCTCCTCCTCCAGTGCCTCCTCGAACACTCGCTCTGGCAGCCGGAAACACTCCTCGAAGAAGTTGACGAGGGACTGGCTCAGGTGCTGCCGTGTGGCTTCACTGCGAATGAAGTGGCCCTCATCCGGGTAGATCTGACAGGAAAACAACACAAAACACACACAAACATCAGTAGATAAACACTACACTAATAGATCTGACAGAAAACAACACAAAACACACACAAACATCAATAGATAAACACTACACTAATAGATCTGACAGAAAACAACACAAAACACACACAAATATCAGTACATAGACACTATACTGATAGATTTGACAGAAAAACAACACAAAACACACACAAATATCAGTACATAGACACTATACTGATAGATTTGACAGAAAAACAACACAAAACACACAAATATCAGTACATAGATACTATACTGATAGATTTGACAGGAAAAGAACACAAAACACACAAATATCAGTACATAAACACTATACTGATAGATCTGACAGAAAAACAACACAAAACACACACAAATATCAGTACATAGACACTATACTGATAGATTTGACAGGAAAAGAACACAAAACACACAAATATCAGTACATAAACACTATACTGATAGATCTGACAGAAAAACAACAACACAAAAGACACACAAATATCAGTACATAGACACTATACTGATAGATCTGACAGAAAAACAACACAAAACACACACAAATATCAGTACATAGACACTATACTGATAGATTTGACAGGAAAAGAACACAAAACACACAAATATCAGTACATAAACACTATACTGATAGATCTGACAGAAAAACAACAACACAAAAGACACACAAATATCAGTACATAAACACTATACTGATAGATCTGACAGAAAAACAACAACACAAAAGACACACAAATATCAGTACATAAATACTTTTGGTGGTTCTCAAAGTGTGGGTCAAGTATCAGTGGTGGTACTTTGGCCCTAAGGTGATACTAAATATAAGATTTGAATTATAAGTATAGTCAGAAGTATTATAGTAGTATTACAGTTGCTTGGGCATTATTCTTTTTAACTCTAGGCTCTGTCCTAGTTGTAGTCATTTTCTAAGCCATTTAGGTGCATTAGGGCTAAATAAATGAATAAATTATCACATTTATACATAATTTTTCTACTTCCATGGGCACTCAAAGTGGTTTACATCAAAAAACCATTCACCCATTCACACTCACACATTCACGCACCAGTGTACACAGACACTAGAGGCAAGTAGGACTAACCGTCTTGCCCAAGGATACAATGACAGTATGCAATGGTAGGAGCGGGGTTTGAACCTCTAAACTGGTTACTGGACAAACGATAACTGTTATTTAATTTTGGTCAAAATCTGTTCACAAGTTAAAGTACTGTTACTTTGAAGTAATATTAGTCAAGTAGAAGTAAAAGTATGCAACTTAACTATTACTTAAGTAAACAAAAGTAATAGGTGTAAACTTTACTCAAGGATAAAGTATGTAAGTTTTTTTTTTTGCAAGTTTAGTGAATTATATACAAAACCCATGAACTTCTTATTCCAAAGATGAGATGAAAAATGCTTTGCTTATTTAGAAAATAAAAAATTTGACTTAGAAATTTATTCATGTAAAGCCATATTTGGAAAACTTTAAAACTCGGCTATTCAACAGGTGGCCCTCTACCCAAAAACAATAAAAATAATAATTGAATAGTTGCCAAACTGTACACGCAACACTTAAGTCAGCAGGAGGGTTATTTTGTTGTTATTAAACCAGAAACTAGATATGTTTACTTTTCTTACTTACACTAAAAGCCAGTGTCAGTGTTGTGGTGCTCTGTGTACATCCAACAGGACAGTAACTGTACAGGAGACTGCGGCCCAAAGACCACAGCCTACTGACAACTTGGCTCACCAAAATATAGTTAAATATCCCTGCTTTAGAAATAACATTCACTATTAAGCATTAATTAAGGATTAGTAGTTTTACAAAGCCTTCAGTATCTGTAAACTATTCATAAAATTATTGTCAATTACATATTTATTAATGCCGTATGCTTAATAGTGGTAAGTTATTCTAAAGTATGTTTTAAAAAATGTTCTCAGAAAGTAAATGGCTTGATTAAAAGTATATAGTTCTTGAACATGTAGAAGGAAAACAAATGGCCAACCAACAAGAGCCTCTGCATGATTATTAAATAACCCACAACAGCTACAGACATGGCATGAGGCAGAGGTGAGACATATTTTAATGATCTTGTTTCTCTGAGGCTAGAAATATCACAAGAACTACTGCTTATGAACACTAGGTGGCAGAATACTTCCTTAAATGTTACTGTATGTGATCGCTTTTAGTTGGAGCAGAAAAACATTGTCACTTTCTTCAGATTTGACCAGACTAGTCACTCGTGTGTTGGTCAGTAATGAGTGCAGATCAACAGTGAGCAGAGGTGCATTGTGGGATAATTGGATTAGTCCTGGTGTGAATACTGGCACACAGCAGCTCTCATAAGCTCATTATGTGGCATGAAGTCATTGTGAGGCTAATCCTGCTGCAGTGGAGGATCCCATTGCTCATCCACATGTAAGACTGATCCAGGAACAGCTCAGAGACAGAGTAACAGACTGGCAGGGGTCCACTCACCTGTAAAGTGTAGTTTGCCTTTTCGTTTATGAGTCGGGCGATGAATTTAGCCGTGTGCTGGAAATGGACTTTTTCTAGGAGACAAAAAATAGAACAGTTACAACAGACCCTCCCATGCAGTTTGGTTTCAAGATTAGCTTTCTTTCCCATTCATTTTTTATTAAATTTGCCATTTTTAGGGTATGTAGTGTTGTGTGTGATGCACGGGCCGCCCCAGCGAACGTATACCCCATTTATCTGGGCTCAACCCTCAGGCGATCCTGTGCCAAGGGTGAGTGTGGAAGAGCTGTAGCCCAGAGACACAAGGTCCACTCTGGCTCTGTTATGACGTTTTTAGTTATGACAAAAACTAATGCTTGTTGTTAAAATTGACTTTGAATTAATAGCACCCAGACCTGAGAGTCAGTTCAATTTACTAAAGTTAACAAACTAAAATTGGATTTTTGGTGATTAATGGATTCAGTATGAGCATACACTGACAAACTGGTCTGCCACATTTCTGTAACAACTATCCAACAATACAATGAAATTGTATCGCAAGTTGCCTTTACTAATTATAGACACTGATTGCTACTTATGTGGAATAAAACAGCCAAATGTTGCACATGCTAATGTTTTCTAAGCTCTGGTGTTACTTACATGTACTTACATTGATTTGTTGTCAGTAACCAACATCACCTGGCATGATTATTTGTAATTTGCAATATTTTAATGCCAAATCCTCTACAGAAAATGTACTATAGCCTGTTTAGTTTATGGCACCATTCTCTGGAAAGCAGCCATTCTGTTTGCAAACACTAAAGGGATTTAAACATCAATGTATTTGTGCAGCACTATTATAAAGAGTAGTGCAGTCAGTAACAGGTCTGTCTACAGATTTTCTTTAGGTAAATGTATTTGCAAAGCCCTTTACAGACATGCACTATCCTCCCGGTTGTGATGTTTTCAGGAGCGCCTGATTGTTTGAACACAACCCACAGAGACAATCCTCAAGGGACCCTAGTATAATGTCATCTGTGTCTCTCTTTTGGCTTTTTTTTGCCTTTATTAGATTTATTAGTAGCCAGTAGTCACACAGGTAATCAGTGAAAGACAAGGCCGAAGCCATTTAAATTTTCTAAAACCACCTTATATTTGTGTGGAGCACTGAATGCTCCAAACTTACTGGCCTAGTTTAATGTTGTTGTTGCACCTGCCTATTTAAACACCCACTTCCTTAGCACACCAATACTGCAGTGGGTGGAGTTAAGTTAAAAACTGCATTCAAATGTCAAGCCTCAACAAAAAAAAAAAAAGCATGACCTACCGTCAGCAGTGGGATGAATAATAAGGAACTTTTTGTCCATGAACTGAGAAGCTCTGTGCTCTAAATTGGCCATCTGAGAAAACAAGAGACCAGAAATTACACACTGTAGATACTGAACGTATAATACTGAGGTGGAAGAAGTACTTAAGAAGAAAGTATACACTGCTACCACTACTACTACTACTACTACTGCTGCTGCTGCTCCTATGTTTACTACCATTACTACTACTACTACTACTACTAGTGCTTCTGCTACAACTTCTACTACCACTACTGCTACCATACTATTATCATTAGTAGTAGTTCTAATATATGACTGCCATTACTACTACTACTACTAATACACCCACTACTAACATCTACAGCTACTATTACTACCTACTACCAGGGCTTGACATTAACACCAGCCAACCAGACAAATGCAGATAGATTTTCATTTTAGTTAGTGACAAATACTCCTATTAGGCACTCTGGCCGGTTGAAATCTGTGCATACCTAGAGGATAAATCCCTGTCCATGCATAAAACCAAATTTGATATTTCTTTAAGCTTTTTGTATACTATAAAATCTATACTAAACCACTAATTAAATAGTGGGTCCTAAAAACAGTAATTGGCTAGTAACTTTTGACAAAGACTAGCCACAGGGGCCAGTAAGCAAAAAGTAAATGTCAAGCCCTGCCCACTACCCAACACTTTAACTCTTTTAAAGTTGTTTTTCCCAATAAAATGTTTTTAAGGCTTAAAAATATTCAAACATGTATGTAATGCAAACGTACAGTATCTAGTTACTTTCCATCTATGGTCATATACAAGTAACAAAATGAATATAAAAGCTTACAGTATACGCTCTCGGGTCTGGTTTAGGAAGGCCGAGATACCTCTCTGAAAACGCAGACGCTGTGGACGACAAAGCTTTCAATTAGTACATGACGCTGAATATAAATGTCTCCACTAACAACCGTTGAGTCATTTAAATTGCATTTTTTTTTCCATTCAGATTTCAGAGTGGGTCAATTTGCGAGTTTCTCATCTTCTGTATTCAAATATATTCACCAATTTCCATATTCTTTAGTCTGGGAGCCGCAGCCATTCGCCTTCATTTGCGATGCCAGAGTTATACACTGCTATGACACGTCTATAACAGCCCCGCAGCAACGCGAGGGGACTCAGAAAAATGGAAATGTCTCGGCTCGGCTCCTCCTTAATTTGCACTTTCTCTGAAACGCCATGCGCCTCACAGCAGCTACAAGTGGCAGGGCTGTCTCCTCTGTCTCTTCACAGTTTTACATCTCGCACATTTCATTGCTTTTGGAGACGAAGGTGAAGTTTGGCGGCCGCAGTATTGCAGTATTGTAATCATAACATGTCGTGAATACGCTGCAGGGGTAGGGGGCTGTTTTCAGTGTTGGGAGCAGTAACATAAGCCACTAAAACAAGTTAAATGAAAATGACATGACTCTATGTTACTTGTGGACTAGATCAGTGGTTCCCAACCTTTTTGGATTTGTGTACCCCCAGAACCTGATTTAGTCCTGGTTTGGACCTGGCTTAGTCCTTGTTTAGTGTAAGTTTAGTACTGGTTCAAACCCAGCTAAGTTCTTAGTTTAGTTCTGGTTTTAGTCCTGGTTTGATCTGGTTTATACTTGATTTAGACCAAGTTTAGTTCTGGTTTAGACTTGGTTTAGACCTAGTTTAGTTCTGGTTTAGTCTTAGAATAATTCTGGTTTTAGGCATGGTTTAGTCCTGGCATAATGGTTTAGTCCTGGTTTCATCTTAGTTTAGTCTTGATTTGATCTGGTTTATACTTGATTTAGACCAAGTTTAGTTCTGGTTTAGACTTGGTTTAGACCTAGTTTAGTTCTGGTTTAGTCTTAGAATAATTCTGGTTTTAGGCATGGTTTAGTCCTGGCATAATGGTTTAGTCCTGGTTTCATCTTAGTTTAGTCCTGATTTGACCTGGTTTAGACTTGGTTTGGACCTAGTTTAGTTCTGGTTTAGACTTGGTTTGGACCTAGTTTAGTTCTGGTTTAGACTTAGTTTAGGCCTAGTTTAGTTCTGGCTTAGTCTTAGAATAGTTCTGGTTTAGTAGGCACGGTTTAGTTCTGGTTTAATCTTAGTTTAGTCCTGGTTTGACCTGGTTTAGACTTGGTTTGGACCTAGTTTGGTTCTGGTTTTGTCCCTGTTTTGTCCTTCTTTCCTGTCACATCCATCTCTATAGTTCTGATTTAGGTTTATTTTAGTCTTTGAAAGCCAAATATATAAAGGTAGTATAAACAATTTCTCCACGTACCCCTAGTGGTTCCAGTCCCTTTAGTTGGGAAACACTGGTCTAGATCAGGGATGGAAGAAGTACTGAGACTATCTATTATTTGAAGTGAAAGTATTCTACAAAATTATTTCTTCAGTATAAGTAGCAAAGTAATGTAATCTAAAAAGTACTTCTGAAAGATGTTTTTTTTTTGCAATTAAACTACTACTACTACTACTACTACTACTACTACTACTACTACTATTACAACTACTGTTACTACTATTTACAAGAGTAACTACAGCACAAATCTCTGTGAAGGCATTGGTCCTATTCTGCAATAATAAAGATATACAGTAGTGCCTAGACTCAAACCAGGGATCTTTTAGTTTAGGGGTTAATGCTCAATCCATTCAGTCTCAAAGCCCTTATATCTCACAATGGTAAGGAGTTCACTGAAACAATTTGTTCCTTTACTGACCCCTTGTGGTTGGAGTTAGTATCTAGTGGTATTTTTGGGCCAAAACTTTTAAAATTACTGGATCTAGGCAGTCTACTGGATTGACACCAAAACTACTACCACTGCTACTACTACTATTACTACTACTACTACTACTTCTGCTACTACTGCAACTTCTACTACTACTGCTACTTTACAACTATTAGAAGTAGTAGGGCTAATAGTACTAACATGACTGCCATTACTACTACTAGTCCATCCATTACTAACACCTACAACTACTATTACTCCCCACTACCCAATACTTTTACTCATTTAAAGTAATAAGTTATTCCTTGACCAATTACTGGCCTTTCCTAAAAAAAAATTCATCAACTCCAACCATTACGTTTTGAGCTTTCTTGCTAACAGTGCATTATTTTGTTTTTGTTACTTGATATTGCAAATTGAAATGTATATACATGCTCAGATTATGTATTTTTAGTATTGCTTAAGCTACCATAAAGCTTTAATAGAATATTATTGCAAAAATATCAACATTTGCAAAGGTTTATGAGGTGATACCAATGTTAAAAATAGTAATAATTTTTTTGACTAACTTTTTGTGTGTTGTAACTTATATGACTTCTATTGACCACGAACTCTATCTATGCATACTTCTTCTACACATCCGACCTGTACCATCACGTTTTCATTACTTCCAGCCACATGTGTACAGTCAGGGTGTTTGTTTACAATGTGGGGTGCTGCGAGTAAACAGATTTAACATTCCCAGCACTCGCAGAAAAAACAAAACAAAAAACAAAAACAAAAAACACCTTACCGTATAATTCAAAGTCAGTGATGGGTGAGAGAACGGCGCCACACTTAACGGGAGACTCCTCTCCGCTCAGCAGCAGACTGGTGATGTAGCCTCCGTACTCCTGAGGTTCAGAAACATGGTTAGTTATGAGGTACAGAAGAAAAATGTGGGCTCATTTGTATGGAAATGTAAACCAGTCTGGAGTACAAAGAAAGCTATGGATAGGTTTACATTGGTGGGAAACGCTCACCTTGCCATAAGCGCCAACTCTTGTCTTGTCAATGTATGGTTCTTTCAAAATAAAACTGCAGAAGAAAAAAATATATAACAGTGTAATTTTATTTTAAGCACTTCATTTATTATTTACAAATCATTACTTTAACAGTGAAAAACACTACTGAGTTGTTAATATTGGGTAACACTTTAAAATAACTCTACGTAGCATAGTCAAGTATTAGTAACCAGTTAATACATTATTTACAAAGCATGACTTCAACATTTATAAACACCATTAAGTTATAAACATTGCTATTAATGTTTCATTATGCATGTAAATCAGTGCAAAATAATAAACATCAGTGGTAATTCAGGATCTATAAACTGTTTATTCATTAAAATATTGTTAATTCTTGGCGATGTTAGATGAGCCTCTACTCTGACAATGTTCAAGTCCAGACTTAAAGCAGTTTTTAGCTGTGTGTATGACGACTGAAAGTGTTCCATCTGCACTCTTTTCTTTTAATTTAATTTTAAACGGACACTTAATTATACATTTTGGTAACACTTTAGTTTGAGTCCACCTATTAACCATTAACTAAGTGCTAATTAGCATACTAGTTAGTTGGTTAATTGGCTATTAGTTGGTAATTATAAAGCACCTATTAATTCCTAATTCTGTGTGATCATATTCTACAACTTATTAAAAACTAACAATTTCCCCTTAATAAACTCATAATTATGGATCATTAGCAGGATGTAAGGAAGTTGTTGGACATAAATTATGATCTTAATAAGATTTTTGGAGTATGAGCATTATTAGGGAATAGTACTAAAGAATGTTATTAAGATCATAATTTATCTCCAACAACTTATTTTTAATTAGATTTTACTGTTTAAATTGTAATTCTTGGCTATGTATTTTTAACTTTAACTTGTGCAGCTGAGTTATTCACAATAAAAACAATATTTACCATAATGCCCAAGTTGTTTATGTTTACATTTTTTTTTGTTTTGGTTCTAAAACCCTGCATTGCTGATTGACCAATCAGAAAAGGTGAAAGAATAGCAAAATACAGACCATTATTTTGATTTAGACTGCAGTACTGTTTTCAAACCAGTAGACTGCTTCCAGTACCTTTAAGAGAATAGCAGGGCTAAGAGTCCAAATAGCTTTTTTTTGTAAATAAATGAGATGAGAAGAATATTTTTGATAACTGATTTCATGTACGGGCTTACAATTGCATTTTTTTTATATCAAAATGAGAATTATATCTAAATACATCTAACTTTGGCCTTATTCTTGCACATAACACATAACAATATATGGTGCATACAGATTTTTTGTGTGTATTAAGTGGGAAGTTTCTTGCTAAATTAAATGAATAAAACATCTGTGTTTAGATATAGTAAAGAGTAAAAAACTATTAAATGTTAAAATAAAAAATAACTAGTAATAGTATTAAAGGTAGTACTAGTTTTGAGTCTGTGTCTTTATAGACTCACAGGGGAAATTGTACCTTGAATAACTTGACTTTTAATTGTTAAAATCCATCTGTTGAACTAATCGGATGATCTTGACCATTTTTTCTAGCGCCAGTCTTTTGTGTTTAGTAGATGACATACTTAAGAGCGTCTTTCTGGTCCTGCTCCTCGAACACACCCAGTCTCTTCTGGATCCGGTGCAGGAGGTTGGTGCCCTGAAAACCGCTGCCTCTACCGTCGCAGCGAAGCACCACTGCCCCAAAACTGCTCACCAGTACCGTGGACCAGTCCAGATGGAAGTGCTCTGACACCGACTGGCCACCAGGGGTCCCATCGCTGCATGAATACAACAGCAGACAATAAGAGCTGTTGAATACAAAGCTAGGGGTTTCACAAAGTGTATATAGGTGAATACTTTTAATTGATTTCATACTGATACATAGAACAATACACATTTCAATCAAAACAATCAAAAATGTTATTTACTGCACAACAATACTAATTAAAATGGTAATGAAGGGCTGTTTTCTGCAAATATAGCTTCATGGCTGTCATATGCAACTACTGTACACTCACATAAGCAGGAGAAGAGGATAGTGTGATGTGTCCATGAAGCCAGCGGGTTTGAGAATCTGCATCGACAAGACTGAAAAGCAAACACATTACTGTTACACAAATCATGTTAAACACACTATGGCACATCGTTATACACAGCCTGTACAGTGTAGTTATTATAAAAGTTGTATTAATAAAAGGTATCTTACTGTAGTCGTCCATGTTGACCTCCTTGTACTCCACTGTGGGCATCTGCATTGAGCCCAGGGTTCGTCTCAGGTTCTCGTTGTTTTCCAGTTTATAAACCTCTACGATATCTGCACACAGAAAAAAAAAGACATGACAGATTAGTTTTTTCTTAATTTAAACAATGTAAGTAAGTAAATGTCAGCCAAATACATTGTGAAGTTATTATATACTAGTGCCCTGACTGTTGCAGGTGCAGCTTTGACCTGGATTCGTTGCAGTAACTAACACACAGAGTCTCAGAGGAACGGTTGCTCTGAAAACTTTTAGGGCAGCTGCACTTATTGCTGCTGTTGCCAAATTTATATGTACCTGTGTATACATGTATGCCATGCTGTCTATTAAGGATCGCTAAAGCTGTAAAAACATAACATCTAACAGACATTGAATCATTATTACAGAGACTTATTTCATGTGAGGTCAAACATCTTTTTTATACTTACTTTTTACTTAGTACGTTTTTTTTTTAAAGAAAATTAACCTGAATACACTTTGAAGAAAAAAAAAGTATATATTCTATAAATTATATTCCAAAATTAAGTCTCTAAATGAGTGCAAGTATTTTTTGAATGTGTTGGTGGGTAGTGGGTAGAGCAGTAGTAGTAGAAGTAGTAGTAGTAGTAGTAGAACTAGTTGTAGTTGATTTGAGAACAGATTTTGAGTACTTCTTCCACCTCTGACTTGAAAAGAGTTGTAAAGCCTTCAACATCATTAGACACAGATGATGTGAGTGTATTACTTCTGTAACCCTTGCAGTCATGTGTTCAGTGTGATCTGGTCTGACCCTGAGCAGCTCAGGGTAAAATCATTATTACAGTGACCCAGATTTGTCTTCTTTACCCAGGTCAAAGGTCATTACTCAATGTGACTGCACAGAGGTCAGGGCTTTAACACTGCAAATTTTCATTATCTAGATTAATAATCTGAATTCAAGTAATTTTATCTAATCTTGATTGGAGCAAAAATTCCGATTATCAATCTTGATTTGAGCAATTTTCACTAGATTAGATTTATTTATTTATTAGGTAACTTATTACTAAATTATTTGCCTTGTTTCAAAGTATTTTTTTTTGTTTCAAGCTATTTTTTTTTTTACTTATTTCAAGCAAAATTATCTGTCCATGGGGTGAGATAATTTTAATTGAAATAAGTAATAAACCTTAACCATGGACAGATATTTCACTTGAAATAAATAAAAGATAACTTGAAACAGGGAAAAAAATTATTTGAAACAAGACAAATAATCTAGTAATAAGTTACCTAATAAATAAATAAATAAATCTAATCTAGTTATTTTTGCTCAAATCAAGATTAATAATCTGAATTCAAGTCATTTGCGATGTCTTCCAGAGTATACTCACTCTCTCCGTCCTGTGTGTCTTCATCTCTCTGGGTCTTGAATATAGAGACAAAGGGGATTTCTGGGCCTGGTGAGGAGACAAATAATAAAAAAGGGGTACAATCAAATGACAATGTTGAGATCGTTCCCATCCGTTGTGATTCTGTGTTATGTTAATATCAGGGGCGGTTCTCGGGGGTGGCCAGTGCCTCTGTAACTGTGAGCCTGAGCCCCCGAGTGACCACCCCCTCACCAAGTGTCTTATGAAAAAGCCTTAGCTGTTTTTTTACAACTTCCTTTACCAGTCTTTTTTTTGCCCCTGTCCTAACGTTTTTGAGATGTGTTGCTGCCACTCATCAAATTTTTAAAAACTCTTGAAATGTTGTAATGTTGTTTATGTTTTAGTGTGAATAAAATATATAAAAAAACATGTTTTTATGAGGTCTGCATACCATTGGATTTTGTGTTTCTTTAGGCTTTCTTTAGGCTGTTTTTGTGAATTAGTGTTGTCCTTATGATTATTGTGATCAGCCTATTTACTGAAGGCAGTCTAACATTTTTTGACTCCTTTTGACCTGACAGTGTATTTATAATCAGTTATTGTTGGCTGCACTGAAGGCATTTCTTTGTAAGTCTGCTTTCAAAATCCCACTAATCCTTATTTTCATACTTTGCTCCAAATTCTCACTTCTCTTCTTCTCTGCAGAATTATGATATGGTTGGCAGCTATAAGTTTATGGAGAACTGCTTGTGTTATATTTCATATTGCATAATATCTTTGTTATTTCATTCAGGGGTAATAGTGAGCTAATGCATTGGTAATCAGTTGATAACATCTTCCTACTGCTCTGGGATCAGTTGGTTCATGGCTTCACCCACCACTAGAGGGATCACACCGTTTTTCCTCATTGCATGCATGAGAGAAACACCACACCTGTATTTTTAAGTTTATATCATCCTAAAATTAAGCTTAGACAATAAAAAATTATGTAATATGTCAAAGTGTTCTGCTGTGTATCTAGGCCAGCAGAATTGTTAAGCTTTAAAACCACAAACAGAGGGAGGGGTAAATCAGTAAATGATGCACTTAACAAATTGATAGCACAGCACTAGGACTCTGCAGCTGTATTTGGGCCATAAGTGTACTTTTAGCGTTTTGGATGTGAGCTGTGGTTCAGGTAGATTAGCTGTCAGCCGGTGTAATTACATGCATGCATGAATGATATAATGAATATTTTTATTTGAGTGTCATACACAGATGTGGCCAGCTCATACAGGCTTACACGACACTGTCAACATTTACAACAAAGATGATGCCATATGAACAATTACACAAAAACATAATTACATGAAAAATATTCTCACATGAACTGACAGGATAGAGCTCTTTGTCTCAGTGTCCATGCCCTCTCTATAAACCTTGCCAAACCAAAAGTCTTATTTTCAAACAGCCAACTCAACATATCACCATCAGACAGCCAAAACAATTGATTTTTACATTGAATTTTCTCAAATGGAAGAATTCTTAAATCATTAAACAACGGTTGCTTTACATGCATGTAAAAAAATATAAATTATTTCCTGACCATAACTCACAAACTAAAATAAAAGACTTTAATAGGGTGACAAGATTTTTCGACACAAAACTGGGACACGCATTTTTTTTCTTCACTTATCACAGTGCATTTGAACTCACCCAGGGCCAGATCTAGGATTTTAGTGGCCCTAAACAAGATTTTGCTTGTAGCCCTCTAATTACTGCAAAAGTAAATACCAAAAACACACACTGCTTTCACAGACACATAATAAACAACAACAAATGGATCAACCCTATTTTAATGAGATCTCTGATGGCAAATGAACACCGTGAAAAACACAAACTTTGTGTTGTTTCCTGATCTGTGCCCTTGATGTATGTAACGGGGATTTATTTTTTTAAATTTGGGACAATAAAGGGGATCTGGGGGCCCTCCCCCAGGGAAATATGAACAAAACAGATGTAATTTCCTGTATTCTGGTGCATTTTAGATGATAAAAATATTTTCATATGATTTACTGTGGTTACCCAAGACAGGAATGCCAAAAGGATGGAAAGTACTTTTGTGGACCACCAGGGGGCCCCAGACTCCACTTTGGGAACCACTGTTTTAAAGTGTTACGGATTACTTTTTCGTTGCCTGATTTGAGCTCATGTTAACCGCATATAAAGATTTAAAATCGACTGACAGACTCTGGTTCAGCCCATGATTAAAATGTAACGTGTGTCTTCAACTTAAATCTCATAAAAAGTCTCTCATGACAGTGTAACCCTGGCTGCTGTGGGGGTGTACTGAAGTGAACTGAAGTGAAGACAGCGCTGTGACACACTGACACTTCACCCACTTTTCAAAATGTCTGACACTTTTTATATCAAGTGCAGCCCATAAGTAACAGTAAAACGTGGAGAGAAAATGTTCTGACGTCCTGCACACAGAATATATTCATTAAAAGGTCAGATCGTAAACTTTCAAACTCAAAACTTTTAATCACACACTTTATTAAGGACTAAGCAAGGTCAGTTTAATTAAACATCTCCATTTGAATACATAACAGCACTGAGCTTTTCTACACAAGTCCTTTCCATCTCAAGGGAACATGGTGCATTTACTTATTTATGTGTCTAGAGCAGTTTCTCAAACTGCGGCACGGACATCCAGAATTTTTGATGACAGAAACCATTCAATAAACAGTGGTTAAGTTCAGATATTGATAAGATATTGTCCTGTTTTAGCAGTACACTCTAGTCCAAGTTTAGGCCCAGATTTAGTCCTTTTACGGCTTTTTGAACACAAGTTTCCTCCCCTGGTCTGTTAATTCCTGAGTTAGTTGTGCTTTTGTTCTGGTATAGGCCTAGTTTACTTCTCATATTGTCCTTTAAATCAATATTTCAATCTTGGACCTGGCTTAGTCCTGATTTAGGCCCCATTTTAGTCAGCAGAAGAGAGAACCTGGAATGACAAACACCAGGGTAGCTCCAGAGTTTGCCTTGTAAAATTTAAGACCTGTTTAAGACTTTTTAATGCCAAATTTAATGCCAACATCGTCAAAAACAATAATCTCTACACTAAGGAATTATCCGTACTAGTGTCTGAAACTCAAGGTTTTCAGTCTAATACAGATAAAAGAACACCAGTGCTTCTTTAAGAAATAATGAAAAATGAATCATGTATTTCAATGATAACATTTCTTCAATAAATATATTTAGTTATTGTGGTGAGACTACTTTTATGTAATATTAACAACATTAACAACATTTTGATCAATTTTAAAACCTAGATGAATAAAATGTAATACAGACTCATAATATTTTATGCTTTTAAGGCCTTGATTTTGACACAATCAATATCAATACCTTTTTAATGCTTTTAAGACCTTGGGGCTTAGCGGAATATAGTTTTTTCTGTGGTTGTACATGGACTGAAAAGTTTGAGAAGCACTGGAATAGAGATGACTAAAAGATGTCTAAAATTATTTACAATCATATGACAGTGTAGTATTTTTAGTTCTCCAGTATATTGAGCTATATACACACAAGATAATGGAGAACGGTGTACTTATGGTAACATTTAACTTAAGCCTTTGTGTCACATTTTTAGCTGCTGCAAATGTTGCTTAAAATGTGAATAAAGTGGACCATTATGAAAGCCATTCTAATTCACAATCCCTTTTGACATGATGAGAGTGAATGGGTGAATTTGCAGTAGCGGTACCTTGGCAGTCGAGCAGGAAGTAGCTCATGTTGAGGCTGAATGATCCGCTCACATAACCACAGCTGTTTGGCAGTGAACACGTCAGACAGCGACGATTGAATGAGCCTGAAGTGTCAGCGCTGCAGGGAGATGGAAAAATATAAAAAATGTATTATTATTTCACATGTGACACTGTTTAAAAACATTGTCTTGTGGCTCTGAACATGCTAAAACAAGCTTTACCTGTACAAATGTCTTCGTTTTGGACCATCTTCAGTACTTAGGAAGTATCTGTGAGAAAACATCAAAAGAAAAGAAGGATTACAAAAAAAAAAAAAAACATCATAAAGAAACAGCAGTGGGTTGTATTGTGCAAATCCTCAACAAATAAACCAAGATCCATATTATCAAAAGTGGGCTAATACATTACATACTTTATTAAGGATGTAATTTAAAGCCACTGCACATTTTCAAAGTTCAATTTTGCAGCATATTAGTGGTAATTACATATTTGTACAAATCTACACATCATTACTTTGCTTCATTACAGCTCTTGTAAAATGAGAAGGCTACTTATACAAATACTTCTTTTATATTTTAGACCATATTAGTGATTTTCAAATTGCCACACTAAGTAACGCCTCTTAAAATATTTGGCTTTTAAAGTACCATCTTTCATGGACTAAAATGTTGTAGAATAACTGAATTACTGAAAAAAGGGAAGAAATTACTCCTAGGAGTAAAACTAGACTAATCAAGGACTATACCAGGTCTAAACCAGGACAAACCCAGGACAAAACTAGGTCTGAACCAGGTGTAAACCTAGGTCCAAGATGGGATTAAACCAGCGCATAACCAGAGCATATGTTGGACTAAACCAGGTCTAAGACAGGACTACACCAGGACTAAACTGTGTATAAACCAGGACTAAGGGGTCTACACTATTCATTTAATCCCCAACCAGAGCAGAACTAAAACAGAAATTAAACTGTCTCTAAATTAAACTAAATCAGAAGCCAGCATACAACCCTTGGTACTCGACCCATACCACAGTTTGAGAAGCACTACTAAAGTAAACAAATTGTTCTTATTATTTTCAAGATAATAGACGCTTAAAAGAAAAGTAGAAAACTAATAAAGAAAGTAGGCCATGTCAAAGCCCAAGAAAGCCTCTTCAACTGGGAAAACTAAGAATAACGGTGTAAAATGGCAGGTGTGTTGATGTGAGACCCTGTTTGTCAGATGACATTCGAGTCGATGCCTGAGCTGTGAAACGATATGTGATGAGAATGAGTCACAAGGCTTTTATTTCGTTTGGTAGAAAAATAAAATGTGGTGCCAGAGTGCGGCTGCTGTCTCCAAATTTGGCAACACTTTTAGCAGATTGTCACAGAACAGAAACGATGCCTCTCTCTCTCTCTGAGCTGTCCGTGGTGCTGAAGCTGTTTCAACAAAACACTGGCAAACAAAGAGGCGTTTTTGTTCAAGCTGCAAAAATATATTAGTTTCAGGCTCAACAGCATGAATCATTTTTGCTAAAATTGAGACTAATGGAATAGCTTTTGTGCAATGAAAATTTGAATTACATTAAAATAAGAAAGAAGCACCACATACAACCAGAAATGCCCCTCTTATGAAAAACTATCAGATCCACATATCACAGAATATCAGGGCAAAATAACCTGACCTTTGCCAGCAAATCAAAACAAAAAAAGACAAAACGTACTTGCTTGATACATAAATTTGATCCCAAACATTATGTGAGTCAACCACATTCTTACTGATTACTAAAAAGGATGCTTGACCAATCTATAGTACTAAAATTAGGCCTTTTATTTTTTACAAACCCAAACCGTCCTCCACTCTTAGGCTAAATGAGATTGTCTCCTCCACAGAGTCACATAATTCAGTCCGTCTCATTAAAAACTGCTGTGTCATTTCCCATTAAGGGAGCTGGTGTTGATGACTCACATGAGCTGGCTGTCCTCATTGTAGGCCAAGACCTGAGTCACGTCCCAGTCTCCAGATGTGATGGACTGCAGTGTGTCTGTGCTGGTGTTCACCTGTGGAGTCAAGGCACAAAACAAACAATGGTAAAATACATGCAGAGCAGAATATTCCTGTAGACAGGTGTTTATCTGACCCGATTACACACCACACAGATGTACAACCATACCTGTGAGGTGGACATGGAGATGTGGAAGAACTTGCCCCGTCCTCCCTGAGGAATGGCCCGAGTGAAGAACAGCTTCAGACCATCTTTGGAAAACAATGGGCTCTCATTCTGAACAAACAGGAAAAAGCTATTTAGAATATTTTTGTGCATAGTTCAAAGTAACCGAAGTAAATCTTTTATTTAGTAATGCAGAGGTTGTTTAGGTATGATTGGTCAGGTTCGGTGGATCCTGACCCGCTTCACTTGATAAGAAAATGAATGGCTCGGTCCAGTACTTAATTGGTAAAGCCAAAGGTTTGGGAAGGACATAAAGGACATTTTTTGGGCTTGTTCCCTCAACACCAAACAGGAAAAAAACATCAAGGAAAGTCTATTGCAATAAATCCTGCAAAGTGGCTATATTTTGTTACTGCTTTTATTTAGTTATTTAGTTATGCATTTTTGTGTTTAATTTATATAATGTTAAATAAATGTGTTTAAATGTTCTGCTTGTGTAATTCAACAAAAATATATATAAAAAGGTGGGAGATCCTATCAAATAGATCCAGGTCACAAATTAGGGTGTGGGGCTTGTTCCCTCTCAAATTAAGCCCTAGGTCTGTCAATTAGGTTGAGAAATGCACTAAGTAAATTCATACTGTATATGTCACCATTAAGTACCACAGTAATATGATTATACATTATTTTTAAAAACCCATTGCCAAAAACAGGCCACTCACCTGTGTGTGCAGCCATCCTTCACTTTCATCTTCATGTTTCTGTAAATAAACGTTTTATTGTCAATTCACAAATGCAAATCTATAACTGTATACATCACAACACATTGATCATAGATTTTTTATCCTACCTTGGTGCAGACCCCAGTGGTGGCCTCACACAGTGTCAGAACAGAGATATTTTGTGCTCGGTTCATCCAGTTAATGGCCAGTTTTGTAGCAGTCGCCCATTTGACCATCGTCACATAGTACTCTCTGTCAAAGCAAAAAATAATAATTAAAAAATAAAGTATATATTTATTATTACTACTGACTATTACTAAAAAATAAATGATAGCACAATTTAAAATGGCATGTCTAATACATTTGCATTGGTGCTGTGAGCTAGTTACTAAAAGGCCAGGGACATATTTCTAACACTACTTGAATGATATTGTTTTAAACGCTGATTAAATTTTAATTGACTCTTGTGGTGAAATAGAAAGGCTGTATATAATGAGCTGCGGTACTGGCTGAGTACAAGCTGCATAAACAAACAAACGAGTAAATGAGGGCATTAAGGGTAATGGAAGTTAATGCAGAGCCACATTAAGTGAGACCAACCCTATTCTGGGATCATCAGGTCTCCTCATCTCGATTGTGTGGAGCGGGCCGTTCAGGTTGACCACATATATCATGATGACGGGGTTCTCCTCTCCAGCCTGGACAAGAAAAACAATAACAAAAGATGAACACCAGATACAGTTGGATATGTAGCACACTATGTAATGGCAGACACTGGTTATATACTGTAGGTCAAATTAAAGAAGACAGTCCAAAAGTCAGCCTTTTATTTGCATGTATGATGTCAGATATAGGAGCATTATAACAGCACAGTAACAAAAAGTGGAACACAAGTTGTTTTGTCTGAACAGACACATGTCAAGAGGATAAACTGTGAAATAAATCCTAGTGTCTGCACTTCCTGAAAATCCTTTTTTATTTATTATCATTGCATTCATTGTCCTCAGGTTAAACTGCTTCTCCTGCAACCTGGATGAGTGGATTCATTTAAAACTATCATCACTATTAAGATGAACTCAAGCCTGCCAACAAGCTTGGGGCAAAAAGGCTTCCTATGGGCTCATTATAATAGAAAATATAAGAAGAGGGACCATTTCTGGGCCCCTCTGGCCCTGAGGCCCAGCACAACAGACCCCTTTGCCCCCTGCTGTCGGCCTGCATGAACTGAGTTTGCTAATATGTAGTAAAAATATATTTTGAGGATCTTACCTGTTAAAGCTTTTAAACAAACATCAGTAATGCCCTTCTTCACCTATTTATTTAAATCTGCTAGACTTTCATTACTTTCTGGCTAACTTAGCTGTCCATACATGAAAGCTTATAAGAAACACAGTAGTTGTTATTTAGGCAGCAAACATCACCATTCATCAGCTATGCATCCAGTTGTTATGGCAGTGAAGATGCAGACAAATTACAGGTAGCTTATCCAATCAGTGCTGTGCCTAAACTGAACTGCACTGCATCGTTTGGTATATCGTACCTTTGGATAGTGGTACTCCTTCCCCATTGGGTACGGTGTCCCGGTGAACATGGGCAGCTCCATCTTGGGAACCAGCGTGTCGTTGATGGTCGCGTAAGCCAGTCTAGCGCCATCTGGAGACCACCAGTGAGCGATGTGCGAGTGGAAAATCTCCTCTGGAAAAGAAAGAGATAAAACATTGTTCATAATGATAATAAACGATGTCTTTCTTAACTACGCAAAATATTTAAGACTGGCACAACCTGTTATAAAAATCGGACACTAGCCAAAACAATATATTCTGATAAAATCATGACAAAGCAAATCTAATTACCAAAGTTATTAATATTTATCATTATTTCAAAGCATTAAACTTTCATGGATATTTGGGTTTGACCTTCAATGTCATTAAATCATTATAATTGTTTCATGAATAATTCCCTTGACCTTAACTAATGCGCTGCAGATGGACAAGTCAATAAAACCTGATTGAGTTTTATGACACTGTGAAATGACTTTATAATGGTGCCGTGAATAATGCCAGTGACCTCAGCCATTATGGCCCAATATATTACAGTTATTAATGACAAGTAAAAGTAAAGTCGTTGGCGTGTGGCTGAGTGTTGTTGGTAAATGTCAAGCTGGAATAATAAAGATATATTGTGTAAAATGTCAGCTTTGCGTTACAGATAGCAGTTGAACAAAGTGAACATTTTGTTATCTGAATGTTATAATATAAAGCAGGCCATGAAGAACAACTTTTTACATGAATAATATAAGCACAGATGAGTTATACCAAATTTACAGAGGGATATGTCTTTAGAAACAGTCAGAAAAACCTGTGTAAACTAGAACCAGGGGGGGACAGAGCATTTTCAGTGGCAGCACCTCAGCCGTGGAACAACCCGCCTCCGTCAGTGAGAGCTGCCCAATCTTTGGAACAGTTCAAAAAGTTACTGAAAGCCCACCTGTTCTCACTGGCGTTTGGCTCCAGTTGAGCAGGACACCTTGGATTTATCTGTTTTTACTTTTTACTATTATTTAACAGATTTTATTGTTTCTTGGTGCTGGTTTTATTTGTATTTTGTCTGGTAAAGCATGTGATATAAATAAACTTTAAATTGAATTGAACATTGTCAGTATGCACTGGGTCAAGTGGGAAGTAAACCGCTGACCCTTTAATTTATCCATATTCACAAAGACAGAAGTACAGTCTGAAAACAGGTGCTATCTTTGTAGAGTAAATGTAATTAATGTGATATTATTGACAGATTTAACATATATTTAACCCTGCCTGACTTGTTTTTTTACTAAATGTCCATGAGTTACATCATAAAACTTGACAGCTGAAGGCATGACTTTGTTATAGATCAAGAATGGGAACCAATGTCCTGCTCTAGACAATCACAACACAATATTGACTAAGGTAAGGTAGGTAAGGTTTACTTTAATGTTTTCAATGCCACTGGGGCAACTGTCAGGGGCAGTGGGACCCTTCTCCAGGTCTTGAGCCAGGATCTTGGTCAGGACTATCCAGAGAAAACCCACCCAGACACAGGGAGAAGAGGAAAACTCCACATAGAAAGGCCCCATGTGTCCAGTCTGGGAATCGAACCCGAGACTCTCTTCCAGCAGTGCTAACTACATTGCCCCCATCCTACAAAATAACTCATTAAAAAGACCCCTGCCAAGGCATTACACACCATTTAGTTATGTTATGATCAAACAAACTCACAAAACAAAAGCAGAAACATAACCTCCATGGCAGATATACCCACAACAACTACAAAACATCTAATTCACATGAGTAGAAACAATGATATAAGTTTATAAAATGTGCCCGGTTATTATAGTAAGGAAAATACTATGGATATTCTATGCAAACACGGCTCCTTCACAAAAGACAAAACAAATGAGAAAAGTAGCACACTGTTGGCCTTTTTTTCTGCAGTCTCAGCAGTTTTGTACACCAGCTCCTGCCTGACCTGTTTGCTATATTTGGACACCATTTCCTTGTACCTCTTTTACACTCTCGGTCTCTCCCTAAAGCCTAGATTTCACAACACACGCGGCCAATGTTATAGCCATAAATCAAAACAGGACACAGGACCGTACAGTGTTTTTTTTTTCTCCCCAGGTGCATCTTTACGCTCTAGCTCACATAACTTTTTGGGGATTTCTGCTTGTTTCCTTTTACAAACTTTTCCATCAACAAACAGAGATCTATTATGAAATGAAATGCTAAGCTAACATGCTGTGGTTCAAACAGTTGGACCCATTGTTACAAACTGCCATAGGCTACATTTATATCAACTTTAGCAATTAAAATTTCATTATTGCTGTTTATCTGTGGGACTCTGTGTTGGCTCTAGGGAATTAACAAACCAATTAGCATTTTCATTAGCCGCGACCGCTCCCAGGAAGGACTTGATGTGCAGAAGTATTTGATAAACAAGCAACGCAAACTCAGTGTACATTTGTTGTCTGATGCAGCTCTGCAAATGTTTTCATATTTGACCTGAACTAAGTCGATGTGAAAGTATTTCTCGAGGTGAAAGAAGTACTTTGAACAACTTTTCTGAAGCGTAAACAACACTCTCGACTATATGGAGGAACAAGTATTACAGGGAAACTTTTCTGACTCTTCAGTTTACTAAAATTGGAATACCTCGCCTTAGGCCCATAGTTGCTGAGGCCCATAGTTGCTTCAGTCACATCTTGACCCGTGGAGTAAATGGAAGATAAATAAATAATGAATAATGTCATACAACTGGCAAGTTTTTGTGGTTTGTCATTAATTTTCTTTTTTGCATGGACTCAAGCAACACCCTGGACTATTAGCACATCCAGCAGTCAATTTGTGTTTTGCTTCATTCACGCTGTATTCTCTGGTGCTAAGCTGCTGAGGCCTCAAAACGCTTGGTTCCACAAACCTCCACCCACTCCAGGAAGCACGAGTTTGCATGCCCTCCTTGTACTACTATCTTAAAGCATGTATTTATAGGTGAATTGGTGACTTTTCATCATTTTGCATGGAACAAGCGTGAGAGCAGAAGACTTATCCCTCATTGGCAATTTTTAAATTCAAAATGTATTCAAATGTATATATTTATATAAAATGCAATACAAGTTAGTTAGAGTTAATAGCTGCTTCAAAATGTTTCAAAATATTATCAGTGTAGACATGTTGGTATTTAGAGACTTGTAATATAAATAAAAATAAATATATTTTGGGTAATGACACTAATAAGTGCAGTTGTAATCTTGCTTATCTTTTGGTATCTTGCTTACACAACCATTTTAAGCTTTTTCTTAGTTTAAATTCTGTAGCTAATGAGTTCTATTGGTCATCCATAATGGTAATGGCTGTTCAACCATCCACAAACTCATTAATCCTACAAACTTGCAAGACAATCAGCTTATTTCACTGTGTAATCCAAGTATGAGAAACACTACTGATTATAAGAGTCCCTGCATCAAGTGCTACTTTGTGACATTCACAGATGCAATCTGAAAACCCCGCTTTTATGAGTGCGAGTCTGAGCCGAGTTCTCCAGTCACCTTGACACGAAATAGAGACAGTATCTAACTTTTTTACAGTCATCCAGGTTTGTGCAAGGCAGCATTAAAAGCGAGGACAAAAAAAAAAGAAAAGGAAAAGCCGTGTGAAAAGGTACAGGCCACGTTTTGATGAGCCGAGTCTGAATTTTTCTCTCTCTGCAGTAACGAGCTGGAGCCTCAAAGCCATCTCAAACCAAGGTGAACTGCGACGACTGCATTATTCACTGAGATACAGTCATTACTAATGCATAAGACGCCATGAGCTCACTGGACAATGGGATATAATGAGATGACGCAGCTGGGTAGAGAGGCAACAGGACAGTGACAGATCTAGCATTGAATACATGCAAAAATGCTATCAAATGCATTGTGTTTGTAACATTAGGAATAGTTGCATTGATCCTAAATTAGTAGCATCGTCTTACCTATAGATGGCAGCAGAGTTACACGTTGACGTGAGGTGACTGCAGTGCTTGTCCTTAATTCTAAATGGGGCACTATATCTGCAGTAGACATAAATCTATACATATTATAGGATATTTAAGACCAGTATAATGCAGAACTAACTCAAGAATTAATAACATTATCAAGGCTAGAATCAAAGTAACTCTTAATATAACAAGTTAATACATCTTTTTTTAGCACCTAGATTTTTTATTGAACTAGTTATCACTGTTTCAATAAAAAAAAACCAAAAAAAAAAAACTAAAAAAAAAAACAAAAAACTATTGAACTAGTTATCACTGCCTGCGACAAGCTGGCCCCTGTCCAGGGTGTACCCCGCCTTCGGCCCAAAGATACTGGGATAGGCTCCAGTCACCCGCGACCCCTAACGGGAATAAACGGTAGAAAATGAATGAATGAATAGTTATCACTGTATCCTAAGCCAGAGATTCTCAACTGGTGGGTCCGGCCCAAAAGTGGATCATGCAAAGGTTTTTAAAGGGGATATAATATGCTTTTATGTATATTTTTAAAACAATCTCAGTCACTCCTAGAAGAGCACTGCACATTTTACAACCTTTAAAAACATTATGTGACTAAAAGAAAGCGTTTACAAAAATTACTTTACTATGCTATAAAGAAACAGGTGAAGACGTCAGCAGAGTGTTATGCTGTTTTAATCAGATTAACAGAGAAAAAATCTTTTCATGCCATTTCACTACAAAATAAAAATCTGTGAAAACAGATCATTATTTAGATAAATGAATGAGACTGGATGGTGATTGGTCAGTGCTTCCTGGAGTGGGTGGGGCTTTGTGGGAGGTTTTTGAGGCCTCAGAATGGCCGTGTCAGAGAATACAGGATTACTTAAACAGCGTTGAATGAAAGACAACACAACTCCACATAGGTTTTTGATGAGGGAACAGCAGTCGCAGCCTCAAAAAAGCCTAATTTGCATAATAACAACCTGCAGCAATGTAAAAAAAATGACCAGAAATGAAAACAAACAAACAAAAACAAAACAAACAAACAAACAAACTTGAAGACCTTCTAGTTCAGTGTTTCCCAACCAAGAGTATGGGGACCCCCACGAGCACATTGCAGGGCTACTTGGAGATATATGATTGTTTGTAATGCATTTATATAGTTGGCTTTGAAAGATTATCCCAACCTAAATCAAGGGAATGGAACACTAAAGAAGCACTAAATCAGAACTAAACCAGGAATAAACCAGGACAAAACTATGGACAAACGAGGTCTAAACCCAGTCTAAACCAGGGCTAAACAAGGTCTAAAGCAGGACTAAAATAGGACTAATCTGAAAGCATATACAGCTATAAGTATTTCAATAAATGATTATATGAATAATAAATGGTAACAATAGTAATACAATAATAATGTAAACATTATGAAATTATACAAAAATGCATAAACTGTATACTGTACTATACTAAAATGTTCTATATGTTGTCTTGTTCTGTTAAGTATTTTGTGTCATGGTCTGTAGAACATATTGTGCCTGTTAGTCTTTGTCCTGTCTCTTCTCTGTAAATGAAAATTAAAAATATAAATAATAATAATAAAAAGAGGACTAGGCCATGTCCAAAGCCAGACAAAACCAGGACTAACCCAGGACTACACCAAAGGAATGAAACTCTAAAGAAGTACTAAACCAGGTCTAAATCCAATCTAAACCAGGACTAAACCAGGTCTAAACCCAATCTAAACCAGGACTAAACCAGGATTAAGCCAGGTTCAAACCAGGACGAAAGCAGGTCCTGGGGGTACACAAGACCAAAAAGGTTGGGAAATGCTATGGGTAATTGCTCTTTCTATTGAGCCACTAAACCCTTATATCTCACAAAGACAAAGAATCTACTAGTTAGTATCTTCTGCCTTGTCTCAAAACGGTACAGGATCTCATTTTGAAAAATATCTTTGACACTGTAAAAAGTTGGTCATAATAAACTGATCAGGGACAATTTTGGGTCCACAATCAGCCGGATTGGGACGCATTGTCCTAAGTTTTAGCAGCATAATTGGAATAAATACCTACCCAGGCAGTGCTGACACACCTTCGTCACGCTGAGAGACTCAAATAGACATGACTTTGTATTTTTTGCAGCTGACGTCAGTGAAGTGTTAAAGAAACAACTGCTACTATAAATATGTACAGTCACCCCCCCGCTGAATGTGACAAAACAAGTGATAATTGAACACAAGGAGAGGGGCGTGTGAGGCAGAGATGTGTCACTGCTCAGGGCTGGGACAAAGATATACACACAAAATACAAAAAGTGCCCCATGTGGATTATGCAAAAGATGAAGTTTTATTGCTGCATAATTATACTGTGGATCTGAATAAATGAACTAGAGGAAGAAGAGTTTGTAGAGCCAGATGTGGTCTTATTTGAAATACAGCCAATGTTTAGGAAGCTCTAAGCATGACTTTGGCAAAATTAGCAGAAATATATGACTAGAGAAATACCTTATGGGGTCTATTTTACTGCAGACACTACAAAGAGAGCAGCATCTTTTCATTACAATTACTTATTATTATGCAAAGGTGGCTGCCATGCTTGGATTTGCCATTCCTTAAGGTTGTTATTGACATTATTTGGCCCATTAGTATAACCTTTTTGACAAGTATAAAGGTTGTAAAATGTATTAGTTTGTTTACATTGGCCGGTTGGAATTTGGGCATGTATCTTAACTTTAAAGTTCTTTAATTCCTTTTGCTATGTTTGAGTGAGCACCTAATTTGCAAAAAGTAAAAAAAAGTTCACATTTATTCTGCCAAGGTAAACCTGTTGACCAACATATTTGATAAATCCTTGTCTTGTCGTATGCTATAAAATATGATAAAATAATAAATAAACAAGTGATGGCTGGTAAAAACACTAATTGGCTAGTAAAAAAAAAAAAAAAACTTGCCACAGTGGCCAGTGAGAAAAAGTTAATGTGAAGCCCTGTTGTGGCTGCCTTTCTCCACCAAACACCAAAACCTACAACTTACACAACAGTATGCAATGGGGATTGAACCACCAACCTCCAGGTTGATAAGCAAACATCTACCAAGTGAGCTGCTATCGTCCTTGCTGTAAAACCAAAAAAATCCTCTTTGCTTTGGGCTTATCCCTTCTGGAGTCACCAAAATGAACGATCCAACTCCAAGTGTGCAGTGATTTGTATATTAATTAGGCATAGGGTTTGTGCCAGATGCCCTTCCTGACACAATCATATGTTTACCTGGGCTTGGGACTGGCCTAAAAAGTATGTTGTGATCCATGTGGCTGGATTAAAATGAAACAGAAACGAAGGACGATAAACCCAGTACATTTCAGCCTTTATTGCACAGCAGCAGTCACTTCCTAACTTTTCAAAGCTGATTTTTATGAGCCACATTTCTTAATACAACTTCCTCATGTGCCACTTTACACCCGCTCCCCTGACACACCATTACTGTCTTCACTTTATTATATTAACCTTCATCTTTGTGCCAACTATGTGCTGAAATAACGGCCCGCGGCTCTCGCTCACAAACAGCAATAAACACAAAACAAGCATCTCAGTCATCTAAGCAAACATCTATGGGGCAAAACACGACTTAAATCAAAGAACTGCTGGGTGATACGTTGTTTTTTCAGTTTTTCTTTTTTTATCTTGTCGCAGCAGAGCCTCAACAAACCGCTGTTCCTGTAGGATGTGTCAGTATCAGCGCAGCCTCAATAATCGCACACAAGACAGAGACAGGCCCGGGGCGATTTGGGGATAGCTTTGGAGTCTCTATTTTTTAATTTGGCTGGAATTTTCCCTGTTTTTCTTCCACGATTAAGACGCCAAAGGATATGAGGGAGATTATGTGCCAGCCGATCCTGCCCAGAGCGTCACTGCACAGAGGCGGAGTGTGAACCCTGACGTTGACCTTGGACTGTGCGCAGCCTGAGTCATTAGCAGTGAAAATCCTCATGGTTTTGGCTGATGAATGTAAACATGACACAATATGGTGTGTCGTCTAAGCCCCGCGCAGATATAAACAACACCGCCGGGAACGCAGCCAGAACTATTTACAGCAGCTACTATATAGGGTTTTACAAAGCAATTTAGCAGAAAGAGGGAAGGTTTTTTTTTAAGCAAGTCAGACGCAAGGGCCAGGCATTGTAATATTAAAATGGTATTATTATTATTTGGACAAGGTGGTGAGATGTGTCCAACATAGATTTGGCATAATAATACAAGTGATATAAGAAGTACTTCAATTCTGTACCAAAGAAAAAGTATTGCTTTTTGCAATTACACAGTGAAATCTACTGCTACTACTGCTGTCATTGTGTGCCATTGAGAAAATGTACTTAAAATTCTAACTCAAGACATTTTCTTCTTAAAAACAAACAAACAAACAAAAACTAAAAACAACCAACCAAACAAAGAAACAAACATGATTAAAAGTATCTAGTTACTTTTGGCCTCTGCTATCACAACAAACACTGCTAACTTTTGACACATTGCTATTAAATTGAGTTAGCACTCAACAAAAATCTCCCCTCGCCCTTTATACCTACAGGTGACCGAGTAACACACACTCTACAGTCATGTAACAACACACATGTTCCAAATTCTCTGTATATGGGACCTTTACAGAAAGCACACATGATATAAGTCATGCATCTGACATTTCTACATGTGTGCATTTTGTTTGTGGAAATATAGGCTATATATGCTAAATAAAAAGCTCAAAAATCTTTTAATAGACACGTATCTCCACTTCCTTATTGATTAGCTCATAGTAATGATGCTATTTTATGTTTTACTTTAGTACTCTGCAACAAAAATGCCTATTTAAGCTTTACATAAATGAATGACCTTGTTATTCCTAAGATGGTGTCTAAAAGAGTACCAGTTTAACACAATAAAGTTGCTACTGTTACATTTACTGCAGCCTTAGCTAGTCAGGAACATTACAAATTATCCTGGACTTTTAAAACCAGAAGCAGAGCAACTTTCACATCTATTACACCACAATGCCTACAGCGGGACCCCATATTGTCGTATTATCAAAAAAGATAGGGTTCTTTATCTCTGTTAGTGAAAGATTTATCCAGTCAATAAATGATGAGTGTAAATTAGCAGGCCTTCAGCAGCCCATAAAAACATGTCAGTGGGTCAGTCTCTGCAATATCGTCGTGATTAATGTTTAAACGGAGCAGATTGGATATTGCTTTTGAAAAATGAAAGTGGTTTTATGTGTCAGGGAAGCCTAATGTGGAGATAAGGGGAGCTAAAGTAATATATTAGTTGTTTGTGACCCAGTATGACCCCGGTATTGTGTTTGCCAATGCGCTGAGGTGACATCTGCTAACTGTATCAGAGATATGGCAGTGTTTTATAGTGTAATGGTGGAATAACAGCTTGTTGTGGATCATGAGCTGTCTCCATTCGCACTATCTGGATCTGAAAAGCCGCTCCCTATCTCCCATTTGGTCTGATACTGAAGCTCTCCTCCACTGGGGCAGAGCAGGCTGTGTTGTGGATATAAATGTATTAAACAAAGAGGCAGAAAGTAACTAGATACTATTACTATGAAATACTTTTACTACACTACTTTCTTTAAAAAAAAACAAAAACTTTTACTATCAGAACCTCTAAGTATTTTTGACCCAAGTTGTAGCAGTAGTAGCATCAATAATAATAGTAGTTTTAGTAATAATACATGTAGCCACAGAGGGTGTACTCCTCGTGTCAGTCCCAAGCCCAGATAAGTAGAAAGCGCTGTGTCAGGAAGGGCATCTGAAAGAAAATCAAATCAATATGAAAAGGACTGCGCACTAGGAGGCAGAAGAAGAACAAGCAGTAGTAATAGTAGTAACAGTAGTACAGGTAGTAAAAGTAAACATGTTTGGTCGACTAATAATAGTAGTAGTGGTAGTAATAGTCTTTTTTATGCACAAATACAAAAAGTACTTTATATCCTAACTAAACTTTACAAGTAATTTTTAATAGAAGCTGTAGTACAAGCAGCAATAGTTGTAGTATTGTCGCAGAGGTAGAAGTAGCAGCAGCAATAGTTGTACTAGTAATAATAGTAGTTTTAGTAGTAATAAATGCAGTCACAGAGGGTCACAAGCCAGAACTCGTGTCAGTCCCAAACCCAGATAAATAGAAATGGCTGCATCAGGAAGGGCATCTGGAGAAAAAATTATGCCAAATCAAATTGCAAATCACTGCACACTTGAAGGCCATAGAAGAAAGAGTAGTAATAACAGCAGCAATAGTTGTAGTGGTAATAATAGTAGTTGTTTTTTCTGTGAAAACACAAAAAAGTACTTTCTACTTAACTAAACTTTACATACAATACTTTTACTTTTACTCTAGTAATTTTAGTAGTAGTTGTAGTACAAGCATCAATAGTTGTAGTAAGTGTAGTACAATTATTAGTAACAGCAGAAATAGTTGTAGTAGTAATAATAGTAGTTGTGGTAGTTGCAGCAGTAGTAATAGTAGTAACAGTAGTAAAGGTAGTGAAGGTAAACATTTTTGGTGGACTAATAGTAGTAGTAGTAGTAATAAAAGTATTTTTTTCTATGCAAATTTGCAAATACATAAAAGTACTTTCTATTTCCATAAACTACATACAATACCTTGTGACTTTAACTCTAGTAATTTTATTAGTAGTTGTAGTACATGCAGCAATAGTTGAAGTAGGAATAATAGTAGTTGTGGTAGTAGTAATAATAGCAGTAATAGTAGTGGCAGCAGTAGTAACAGTAGTACAGGTAGTAAAAGTATGTATGTTTTGGGGAATAATAGTAGTAGTAGTACTAGTAATAATAGTAGCAGTTTTTTTGTCAAATACAAAAAAGTACTTTCTACTAAGGGTGCTCCGATCAGGGTTTTTGAGGCCGATCACCGATCACCAATCAGCCTCTGCTGTGATCGGCCGATACCGATCATGGCCGATACCGATCACGTGGTCTTCAATGTAGTAATGTATTGTATGCTATTATTAGTTCCATTTGAAAAATACTGTAGCCTTTGTAAATATAAAAGAACAACAAAATTCTACTTATTTTTGTTTTAGAAGAGGTTTTGTTGCATTATTGGCCTTTAATGTGTGCCCTTAATGTGTGTCTGTGGCTTTGTTTGAATGCTCCGCTGATGTAAAAATCAGCTGTTCTTAATTGGTTCCTTTAATGCGAGTCAAACCAGGTTGAAACACAGTGGACTAAAGAGCCGATAGCTCCTGCTGCCAGTTTTGACAACGTCTGAATGAAGAAAACGTGCAAAGAGAGCAGAGAAGACAACGATGAAAGGTGCTCCTCTCAGACACACGGACACATGGGCTGCCTTTTTACTTTCTCTTTCCATTAGCAGCCATTTGGTGCAGTTTAAGCCACAAAACGCACAGTTTTCTCCGCGCAACAAGACACAGGCAGACTCTGAACTTTCTTAATCCTTTTAACGTAACTGTTAGCAGGTTAGCTGTAGCTCTATTTACAGTTGGTGTTTGCAAATACACGCACTGCTGCGCCTCGGTTCTGTCCCGTGCGCTCCTAAAGCAGGCGGGGACACAGCGGGGACACAAAGCAGCGCCTCCAGGGCAGGTTTGTGTTAGTTATAACCAGGGCTTAACTTAAAAACACTGCTAAAATAACGCTACTGCTGTTTAATCAAACCGGAAGTTGCAGGACAGTAAATGTGAGAGCCTCGCGTGTTTATTGTAATTTGATCGGCCCTTCTGATCGGCCCATTTTACCGATCACCGATTCACTCTATTTTTAGCCATGATCGGCCGATCATGATCGGCGGCCGATCGATCGGAGCACCCTTACTTTCTACTTAACTAAACTTTACATACAAAACTTTTTACTTTTACTCTAGTCATTTTAGTAGTAGTTGTAGTAGAAGCAGCAGCAATAATTGTAGTAGTAACAGTAGTAGTTGTAGCAGAAGTAGCCATAAAGGTGGTAGTAGTAACTTTCCATTTAACATTACTCAATACTTTTTACTGTTACTCAAATAATATTTTGTCAAACACTTTTACTTCTAACTTTATTTTAAAGTAACAGTACAATACTTTAAATGCTGATTGAGTACTTTTCTCACCTCTGACAAAACAAAATGCTGAAGCCAGTCATAGAAAGCAGCTGTAAATGAATGCAAACCTTCTCATGTCGGAACATTTATTCATTTTTCTGAAGGCTGCAGAGCAAAAGCAGACTGAGCGAGTTTCCGTGTTTAATTCACCCACACACAGCTCAGATCCTGATGAGAGGAGAGCACTGGGAGTCTGACTGTCGGCTGTAATTACTGCGTCTGCTGCTGTGGACTTAATGAGGAACAACTCAGGTCACATGACTTTATGACCACTTAGCAGACGAGGCCAGTCAAGTCAATAGACACTGTTACAAGTATCCTCAGGACGGTGTGAGGAGGAAGTGAGGACAGGATGACAAGTGAAATGGACACAGTATAAGAAGAGGGATACATAGATGTTGTGGTAATTTTCACTGTTTCCTGGCAGGTTGCAGACTGTAACTGGTCAGCTGACATTTTACATCCTGCACACGGAGCTGCAGGTGAAAACTAATGCTTTAGCTCATACTAGTGCAGTACAGAAATGTTTATGAATCATGCAATAATGCAAAGAAAAAAAAAAAATCAAATAAACCAGAAAAATAAACAACATGTATAAAATAGAGGGTTTTAAAAATTCAGCTCAACAGATGGACGATAAAATTGCAGATTTTTGGGACCGATATGTAGGGCCGATTTTCTTAATTTTATGAAAGAAATTAATAGAATATAGCCATTTGTTTTAGTAATGCTTATTAAAAAAAGAAACAAATGCATTAGAATTACACAGTGAGAACAATCTCAGTCAAAGTCACTGAGCAGGTAGAGCTTGGGGAGAGCTAGAAAATGCATTTGGATTTTTTTGTTCTACAAGGTTCTGTTTTGAGTTTGGATGTTTACTATGAAAAGCAGTGTAAGAGCCCTAACCGCTTGAAAGCTGGGGTCTTGCAGTCACATGGCTGCCCAGACATGTGCCTGACCAAAAACCTGGCATTAAAGTGCAAGAATCACTTGATGTTCGATTGTCTAAAATAGGCAAGAATCTGCCCAATATATTGTTTGACCTTCTAGAATAAAATATGGAATATATATAAACCATTTTAATCTTATTCTTTTGGAAACTACATTTTAAAGATTATTGCCTTCATCATATGAAGTGGAAAGCACTAGTGACAGCAGAGAAGTAAAGAAAAGACATGTATTAAAAGTAAAAGTTGTTAGTAGATATAAAGGTTTGGATAAAATTAATACATTTTATGTATTACTTGAATGTAAAAATGCAGATATGGAAAAACTTTGCTAAGATATTATTTGAATTGTCCACTGAATGCTTAAATTAGTGGAGTCTAAATATAAGATTGGGCAATCCTAAGATGAATTTGTGGGTCATCCACTTTTTTTAAACAGTCCTACCTTCATAGAGCCAGTCACTGAGTCCGTTGAAGATGACGCCCTCTTTACCGGTGGACACCAAACGAATGGAGCGGCTCTCAACTTTGGAGCGGAAATAGATGTTGTTCTCAAAGATGAAGATCTGAAAGAATCAAAACCATACAGATAATCAATACTATCCCTGGAAACAGAGACATCAATTGATTACCATAACACTGTTGAATAATACTAGCATAAAACAAGAAGAAAATATTGACATTTCCCTCTCATACGTCTCATATCAACAGTGGGACCTGTGAGAGTGAAAGGCCATGTTACAAAAGCCAGAGTTCAAATCCATTCTGTTGTACTCCAAAGACATTTTCAATCACACCTTTTCTAACCTTTAAGATGACCAGATGTGACAAAAACAACAAAGATGAGACTGTATCTTTTTCAATTTCAAATAAGACAAACTTTGGGTGCAAATAGAGACTTTGATGTTTTTTTTTTTTGTTTTTTTCCCAGACCTACTGTGGGTTATTGGGCAGCCGCTTGTGGGGCATTGCAGATAAGTGAAGGTCAAGTCTTTCATTATGGAGCATAATAGATGATATATGTGCACGGGATAGACCAACTCCTGAGCTTTGAATTTTAAAATGTTACAGCAGCCTTAATGCTATGCTCAAATCAATCTGGGGCTATTACAGAAAAGGAGCCGACTCAGGATCTCAGGGATTACCGAGTATCTTTAGCCTCGAGCAGGTATCACACTATCAGTTTGTGAACAATCTTGTTGCAAAATCTTCACTTAAGAGCTGCTGAGATGATACAGCAGGAGCGAAAAGTCTAGACTGATGAGGCAGCACACTAAATAATTAACTTTAAAAAGGAGAAATGATTATGTAAAACGCAAACCGAAAAGACACCGTTCTAAATATCAAGGACCATAGTTAAAGATAACACAGGTTTGTTCCCATCTCATAAGCTACAAGAAAGGGCTTTAAACCTCAAACAAAAGATACGTCTGTACATCTGAGTAACTGTAAAACTATGAAGGAGTGAACCACCAAAAATAAGGCTATTTACAAATATAATGGCTTGTGACACCATAGGGGGCCCTAGGCATTGAGACAACTGAGGCTCTATATAGGCTACATTTCTTTTTTCTACATTTCTAAATCCCACCTCAAACCAAAAAAGATGGTAACAAGGCGTATTTGATAAAATTTTACTAAACATTACTACAGTATAACTCTTTTTATGCCTCATATCCTTAAGTGTGACCTTGTCCGCTTAACAGACAAGTGAATATGTGGGACAATATGAGATGGGGGATTTTCTGTTTTCTGGTGCATTTTTGATGGCAAATAATATTTTAAGCTGGCTACAATTTATGGTTTTATTTCTCTCCACATAGGGCACTTTTATTATAATTGTTAGGCAGCGTCACTTCACTGGTTTGTTTACTATTGCTGAAACTGTTTGTTTACTATTGTACAGATAAATGAGGGGCCCCCATTCAGCTCTGGACCCTTGGCAAATGCTTACCTTGCCTTCCCTATTGTGACAGCTCTGGCTTTTCACAATATGCTAGTTTATCCACTATAACGCCAAAAATATGAAAAATATGAGCAAAATGGAGTTACAAGGCATTCACCTTTAGGATTATATCAACTTTTATTACACTTTTGGTACACACTGTCAGAAGTTGCACACAGAGTAATCCATTTAAAAGTATGGTGGAACGTTGTCTTGATGATTTTGTCCTGAGGAGCCGAGTTAAAGCTAGGCCCATGTGGTTACGTGCCACCTTGATGCGCAGTTCCTTCCTTGTGCTGAAGTTAATCTAGGCCACAGCTCAGAGAGAGACCTGGCCCCGTTCACTGAAGAAGGCTGCCATCACCATTTATCCACCTGACTATATGTGGAGCAGATTAAAAAAACTTTGGAGAGGAACTTAAAGTCTTATAATTAGTTTGAATGAGCTTATGTGGAAAGAGTTTTAAAACTCGAGATATAATTTTTCTTGCCAAAAAGGGTAAAATGAAGGACTGATTTGGGAGAGTGCATTGATAGAACCAGTGCTTAATTTGAGCCGGATCCTGCTGGAACAAGACCCGGAAACTCTCTTATTTTGAGTGTGATCCGGTGACTGTTTCCTTGGATCTGCTAACTTGGGCACAACTCAAAACAACACTTGACTACATTTGACTCTTTTGAGCAGTGATGAAGTTCAGATATGTAAACAGTTAGACAAAATATATTTTTTTTACATACAAGCCATGTTACTTATGTCTCTGAAAGAGTTAAGAGTTAAGAGCTTCATTTCCACTTAAAAAAAAGCTCCTCACCCTCTAAACTAATAGGCAATCAATTAATAAACACTAAAATATATGAAAAGTAGAACAACTAAATCAGCTGTACAATTATTGAATGTAGGTCTTTGAAATAAATTGGATTATCATTATTTATACACATTCTGATAAAGAGAGAAAAGCTTGATGGGTAATTTACGTCACATACACAGACCAATGGCACCCACTCGCCAAAAACAAAAGTAACTGCACTGCTCAAAAATTAAAAAGACAGTCACATTTTTCAGATGAAGCTGATGTGCAGCCTAAAACGAGCCTCTCTGCACACTTCCTCCATTTCCGAGTTACTCTCTCCTTGTCCAAATCCAATCCGGCCCTGAAAGTGAGGTCATGGGAGACCTAAGGACACAGGACTGTCCCGGACACACAAAGTAAAGTACACTGCAGGGAGGAGGAGGAGTCCAGGACATGGCTGTGGTGTGGGATGTATTAAATAACTAGATACGGTAAAGGATTTCCTGGCTATAATGTAAAATAATGTTAACAAATATGTTAAAATTGAGTATAAATGAGCAGTTGCTTGGTATTTTGGCATGTGTGTGTGTGTGTGTGTGGCTATGCATTGTGCAGTGTGTACGTTCCAGTATCAGTTTTGGCCTTACAGACTCTGGTGTCAAAGAGCAATTTTTGTTCCGGCATCGTTTGATTTACAAATTAAGCACTGGATAGGACACCACTAGGGGTCGACAAAAGATTGCACACTGCACCTTTAAATTGGATCAACTGTTGGTCATATCGTTCTTTCATCTTTCCTGAGTTGTTGTAGCAACTATGGGCGTTAAGCGGGATAGACCCTGGAAAATGCCATGGTCTTGGTGTCCACCAATCACAACACCATTTCCCATTACGAACACGCACAAGTTAAACATTCTAATACTGGAAGGTCACCACAACCTCGGCTTAACATTGTGTTTGGGAATGAGGTGGGAAGACGTCCCAAAGCCATAGCGCTTGGAGCCAAAGCTGTCAGTCACAGACACAGAGACATAAAGAGACTAAAACTGTTTGATGTTCGTTCACACAGAGCCACAGGAGGCTTTTGGCAAAAGTAAAAGTGATGGGACAGAGGGACCTAAACAAGAATGAGTCAGGTATTTGGCAGCAAGGCCTTCTCTGTCTTATAAAATGTTTTAAAAGCTCTCTGCAGTGTTAGAATGGTGCTTCTAAAATATATTGTATAAGGCAAAATGGAATATCTGTAAAACTTCTCATTCATCTAAGTCACGCCAAGTGTGTAGTGATTTGCATATTCATTTTATTATTATTATTTTTTTAATACTTGATGCTCTTCCTGACACAACCCTCTCCATATATCCAGGCTCGGGACCAGCGGACAGATGTACACTTGCTTGTGACCCCTGTGGCTGGATTCCTACAAGGTTCAAGACATTTTTAACATTGGTTGGTAAAAGGTTTTGAAAATATAATGCCCAAAATAACAGCTTATATATTATACAAATTAACAAATCAGTTAGCTCCTCAGCTAATTTAGCATTTGGTTTCCTCTTATGGTCACACAGCAGCAAAATCCCAATATGCCACACTTTTTTAACTGCTAAAAACGCAATATAATTATAGTTGTCAGTGTGAGATACATTGGCTTATTGCATGCCAAAATAATTGTGGCGCCTGGTAGAGCGCTTACCACCTACTGGAGTGGCCTCGGTTTGATTACTGGCGTGGGCCTTAATGCTTCATGCCATTTCCACATCTCTCTCTTTGTATTTTCTCTTTTCAATAAAGGTAAAAAGCCACAAAAATAAATCCTTGATGTGATGAAACCCAAGTGAGACACCTCCATGACCCTGTTCATACAGTTTACTTTCAATTAAACTTTTACTGTGCCTAATGTCATGTAAAATTAAAGATTTAATAAACTTTAATTGGAATATTTAACACAGCTATTGCACAAAACATTTCAGATAAGAGATCACAGTGAGTAAGTCGGTGCCAGCCTTAATTTGTAATCATTATCTGCCTAATTAGAGTGAAAAACAAACTTTTCCCATAAACATCCTTATATAACTAACCCCTGTGAATATAAGGCGTATCTACACAATGTTATTGACTTTTAGCCTCATGAAGCTCTCACCATGTGGCTCACCAGCTGCTCGTGCTTGTACTTATGAGGGAGTATGCAGTTGTTGTACTTTTCTCTATGGGAAAGTAGTACTTAATTAAAAGCAGGTGAGATCTGGGGAGAATAACAGGTAGGATGATTTATGTCTATGAGATGACAAAACAAAATCTTATATGCAAAAAGGAGTTTGTTAATATTTCTCTTTGACCCCTACAAGAGCAGAGGCCACTGGGAACCGGCTGCCAGCTACTGTGTTCAGAGGTAAAAGAAGTACTCCAATTCTGTACTACTACTACAAAATAATATGAGTAGAATTAAAAGTAGTCACGAAATTATTACTAAAAGCACTTAAGTATGTAAGTATTTATAGTAAAGTTTCCTTACCGGTGGAAACATAACTAACTACACTGTTCGATAAATAAGTAAGAGCAGACTGGATGTAGAGGGCTCGTTGATTGGTCAGAGCTTCCTGGAGTGGGTGGAGATTCAGTGGAACCGAGCGCTCTGGGGCCTCAGAGCGGCTGTGCCAGAGGATTACTTAAACATCAGTAAAAACATAACTTCAGGTATGTTTTTGATGAGGGAACAACATTATAATATTATAGAACATTCAGAAACAATGATTTTGCATAATATAGCCCCTTTAAGTAGAGGTAGTTCTGCACAGAATAAAATACTACTACTACTACTAGTACTAGTACTACTACCACTACTATTACTAGTACTGCAAACATTTAACTATTACTACCACTACTACTGAAGCTATTACTACTGCAGTTTATCTTCCTATTACTGCTATTATTACAACATTGACAACTACTACTACTGCTATTACAAAAATATTACTTGAGTAAAAGTCAAAAAGTATAGAGAGAACTGTTTGCTTAAGTCGAAAGTACTTTTGAAAGCCATTTTTTTGCAATTGCACAGCATCAAACACCACAACTACTACTACTAGAACTAGTACTATGACTAATACTGCAATTATTTTTACTAGTACTACCTCTTCTACTGTTACTGCTGTTATTACTACTACTACAAAATATAACTATTACCACTACTACTGCAATTTCTATGGTCAAAAATACTTACTAATTCTCAGAAGGTAAATTTAATTCAAAAGGAAATTACTGCTATTGCTACTATTGCTACCACAATACAGTATATTGAATTTAGTACCATGGCTACTACTATTACTACTACTACTACTATTACATTACTTCAATAAAAGTATCATGTTCCTTTCTACCTGACTGTGTTTGACTCTGCTTCGAGTACAAACACTTGATGACGAATAGTGGGAAACTTGGGGCTATATCAATCCAGCCCTGGTGTTAATTAATCCAGCGACGAGATAGCAGGTAATTAATAGCACTGTGCTGTAGGATGTAATCAGTCGCACTGCAGCTCATTATGGCTTTGACAAGTTCAGAGCGAGATGACGGAGGCGGACGGTGAGTCATCTCAGAGCAAAAACGCAAAGGACCATTGCTTCTCTTCATGCGATTTGTACAAAAGCAATTTAGTATTAGTTAGCAAGGAAGTCTCAGATAATTAGGCAGATTTACAACCTCAGGGATGGGACAGTAGACTCTCATAGCACACTATAAATTTTTAGTAGTGGCTTGGTGCCTTAAAGCAACAAACCATGCAGATTCATCAAGGCATCAATAGGAAAAGCAAAATCATGCGACGATACGCTGATGCTTCCACTTTTCCAGCACTTATTCAAAGTAATTGTGCATTTAAGAGTGTTTTGGTCAACTGAGAAGGGTAAAAAAAAAAACATAACAAGGCCTAGAAGCAGGGATCTATGTTTATCAGTCATTGTAAATCAAATAGATTAATACAAAAACAACCACAAAATACAATTACTGGCAGCAAGGCATAGCCTGCTGTTAGAGAGCATCTAATTTGTGGTTGATAAAATGAAGCTAAATGGACACTTTGGACTGTTTCAGCAGCTCATCTTTGTATTTTAATTTAGTTATCATGGGCTGACAGTGCAGCATTAGTTTGACCAAAATCCTGTGCCTCTGTTGGTGTAGCAGGAAAGAAAACAGCAAAAGGTAAATGAGCGTTTTAAAAAGTTAAGTCATACAATTAATAACACAAAAAGACTTTAAATAGAGAAAAAAAATCTAACATGTGAACTAAAATACAGTCTACTGCTATGTGCATTTTTATGGACAGCCTGTAAGTGAAGTAGTTACACTCATTGACTAGGGTGTGAGTAGTGAGGGGTCACACTTGGGCCAGTCCCAAGCCCCCAAAAAATGAGGGGTTGGATCTGGAAGGGCATCTAAGTAAAAATCATTTGCAAATCATTGGCTGGGGTGACTCTGGAAAGAAAAAGGAGCTGCCAAAATGAACTTTCTTTCTACTTTGAATTTACTAAAGAATTTTGCTAAAAATCTGATCGGGCAAAACCATACGCTGTAAATGTTCGATTCTTTTATCTAAACATTGTAACATTGGAGGTGAATCTTCAAATGTATAAGTCCGCATATAGTAACATATTCTTTTAGACCAGAGGTTCCCAAAGTGGGGTTTGGGCCCCCCTGGGGGGCTGCCAAGGTACTGCAGTGGGGCTATATGAAGTACATAAAAATTGCTATAACCTTGTTTAAAAACATAACTTTAAATAAAACTTTTAGTCAACAATCAGTGTTTTTGTAACATTTTTATAGAAATCTATGGAAAAAATATGACATGATCTTTTGAATAGGGTGAACTTTTATTGTTGGGGGTCCGTGTGGGATTCTGAGAAATTTAAAGGGTTCTGCGAGACTCCTGTCTGTGGGTTAGGGTTAGAATGGCTTGAGAATTGCTGTTTTAGACTATTTGATCGCAACAAAACAGAAGTCAAATTGATATACTGTACCCTATTCTACACCATACTCTACTATCTGCCTCTTGTTTTCTCATTTTCAAGACAAATACAACCCTTCATTTTCACATTTCTTGCCATGTTACCTTTGACTTTGCTACTTATTTGACTTTGAAGTTTCTCATGAAAGCATCTCTGAGTTTGTTCAGATAGACTTTGTAATTACTGGCCCATAGTGGACATAGTTTAGCTCAGCCCGCGGTCGTCTGGAGGACACAGGCCTGCGAGCTGCTTCCATTAAAGATTTAGCATCTGGACAATTGACTTGCACCAACAGCACGTAACCTTCAGCACTGGAAACCAGACCATTAACTCTCATTAGTCATCTGCTTCAGGTCCAGCAGCACAGACAGAGGAGAGGGCGGCAGACCTCATACTTAGGCTCTGTTAGTTTTCTATGGAAAGAGTGACCTGAAGTACTTCAGATGTTTCTCTGATGCCCTGGGGTTTGGATTTTGGATATTCAGATCCAAGTTTCCTTAACAATTCAGAGGTAGACGAAGTACTACAAATCTGTACTCAAGTAGAAGTACCACTAATTCAAAATAATATTCCTCAAGTAGAAGCAGTACTTGAACAAAAGTAAATAACTATTGAGTGTAAAGTTTACCTAAGTAGAAACCTTACTAATACCTTCTGCTACTACTACTACTATTACTGCTAAAACTATTACTACTACTGCTACGTTGCTACCACTACTACAAGTACTAACACTAGTACTATAATACTGCTACTACTGCAATACTCCTACCACTACTAACAACGGCTGCTACTGCTACTACTGTTGCTGGCACTACCACTACAACAAAAACTACCACTAAAACTACCAATATTAACTGCTTTTACTACAACTGCTACTACTACTATAACTGCTACTACTACTAAAACCACAAATTCTAACTGCTTTTACTACTACTACTACTACTACTACTACTAGTAGTAGTAGTAGTAAAAGTACTACTACTACTACTACTAGTAGTAGTACTACCACTACTAAAGCCACTAATCCTAACTGCTTTTACTACTACTACTACTACTACAACTGCTACTACTACTAAAACCACTTATCCTGACTGCTTTTAATACTACTACTACTACTACGACTACTACTACTGTACTACTACTAAAAAACTACTAAAACTACCAATACAAACCATTTTCACAGCTATTACTATCATTATTAGTGCTATAAATACAACTACTCCTACTATGACCAATGCCTGCACTATTAGCGGCTGCTATTACTACTACTACTGTAATAACCCAATTAGCCACCAAAGTAAAAAAAAACAAAAAACTTCCAGACATTTTAAAAGTATCTAGTTATGTTCCACCACTGCAACAATCCCATACAAATGCATCAGGGCCTGTCCCATTTCTCTTAATGCAAAAGGCAAAGGGACGTTTAACCAAACTTGTAAAACAGCAATGATTTATGCCTGCAGCTCCAGCTTCCCTCAAATCTATTATGTGCCGGTCAATTAGTGATCGTAATGGTGCATTCAAGGGCGTTCTGGTCAATGTAACACCACTGTGAAATGTTTATCAGAGCTATTTGTGTTCATCAATCACTGTAAATCTATGGCACCAATACAAAAGCAACTGGGAGGAGGTAAAACGAGGCAGCAAGCCAGAAGAGCCACGGTTTGTTCTGGTTTAAAAGAGAATGAAAGGACGGTGTATTTGAAGTGACCGAAACATTTAAAACATCTCATCTGTGGCTCAATTACCAGTGCTTTGTTAGTGTAACCATCTGTGTTTGACTTTGTGGTGGGACAGGAATGCTTCACTGATTCTGTTCTGAGAGATTGAATTTGCAATTAGAGAGAGCAAAGAGTATAGAAAAGCTGTGTCCTCAAAAAAAGGACAAAAACCTTGGACTACGAGGGAAAAATTACAAGTGAAGACAATCTTCTGTGATCTGAAGAAGGACTGTGTACTGAAAAGAAGGACACTTAAGGCGCTTTTCCACTAGGCAGAACAGTACGGGACGTGTCAGTATGGGATGCCTTAGAATGGGTAACCTCAAAGCCTGCTCGTGTTCCCATTACTCCGGGTCCAGGAGAATGGCATTTGTTAAGTAAACACTGATGTCACACAAGCGCAACATAAAGGCACTGGCAACATTTAATAAAAAGACAAGCCTAAATCCTGGTGTGTGTCTGTGTGAGGCTGGTGTGTATGTGTCTGTGTGAGGCTGGTGTGTGTGTATGTGTGAGGCTGGTGCGTGTCTGTGTGAGGCTGGTGTGTATCTGTATGAGGCTGGTGTGTGTTTGTGTGAGGCTGGTGTGTGTGTATGTGTGAGGCAGGTGTGTGTCTGTGTAAGGCTGGTGTGTGTATGTGTGAGGCAGGTGTGTGTCTGTGTGAGGCTGGTGTGTGTGTATGTGTGAGGCTGGTGTGTGTCTGTGTAAGGCTGGTGTGTGTATGTGTGAGGCTGGGGTGTGTGTCTGTGTGAGGCATGGTGTGTGTCTGTGTAAGGCAGGTGTGTGTATGTGTGAGGCTGGGGTGTGTGTCTGTGTGAGGCTGGTGTATGTGTCTGTGTGAGGCTGGTGTGTGTGTATGTGTGAGGCTGGTGCGTGTCTGTGTGAGGCTGGTGTGTATGTGTCTGTGTGAGGCTGGTGTGTGTGTATGTGTGAGGCAGGTGTGTGTCTGTGTAAGGCTGGTGTGTGTATGTGTGAGGCTGGGGTGTGTGTCTGTGTGAGGCTGGTGTGTGTGTATGTGTGAGGCTGGTGCGTGTATGTGTGAGGCAGGTGTGTGTCTGTGTGAGGCTGGTGCGTATCTGTATGAGGCTGGTGTGTGTCTGTGTGAGGTTGGTGTGCGTCTGTGTGCACATCACCGAGCTGGACCTACCTGAGGAGTGGTGGGAAAGTAAAATGGTTTGGACTGCTTTTTGGGAACACTTTGGAACGCTTTGGGAAGTGAAAACACCCCTAAACTGATCCTTCCTGCCCTGTCCTGCCCCATTCCACCCCGTCCCGCCTCGTTATGACCTAGTGGAAAAGTACCTTTATACCTCTAATGGTGCTTTGTAAACTGATTTTGTATTTTAGAATCAGCAACAAAGATTTTCTACATACATCTATCGTCTATCAAGCCTTTTACTACTTGAGATCATGATGAGCTGCACAATTATGGGCAACATGAACCCATTCACCCATACACCCATTCACGAAGACAAGCACAATCATACACCGGAGTTGCAGATTGGGTGAAGTGCCTTGCCCAAGGACACATGGATATGAACTGGAAGGAGTGAGGATGGCACCACAAACTTTCTGGTTTCAAGCCATACCCATTCACAGTAAAACTCTTCTGGTAACTTGCAGCCATTTTCATTTAGTCACAATTCTATGATAAACCAATTGTAATGGTTTATCCAAAACAAAATGGCTTGATGCAGTGACTTTTTAGTGAGTTTATTAGTTTGTCCCTGTATGTCAGATCAGCTGAGTCACTAGAGCACTTTAAATCCCTTTTAAAGACCTTTTCTCACTGGCATTTAAAAAAAAGCTGAGCTGGACTTTTCAGACTTGACTTATTTATCTGGTTTAAATTTGATCTTGTCTTTTGGAATTGTGTGTTAGTCTTTATTGTTTTGCTGCTATTTGCTTTTAACTTTTTATTATTTGTTGTATATATATTTGTACAGCACTTTGGACCACAGGAGCTGGTAAATGTGCAATATAAATAAACTTGACCACTGGAAACACAACCTGGAAATCCTGGATGGCTGAACAAGATTGGCTCAGACTAACTACATTTAACATTCAGGAAAATGCTAGATTTCAGCAGTAATATTTTGGTGTGTACTTTAGCAGGTTAGACTACTGCAACACACTCCTCACTGGGATCACTGACAGGAGCCTCCGGAGGCTACAGTTCATCCAGAACAGCGCTGAGGGTCCTGATGAGGGTGCAGAAATATGACAGCATACCCCAACCCCCCCTTCTCTGGACACTTCACTGGCTCCAACAACAAATACTTTTTAAAATCTGCCTTGTCACCTACCAATGCCTCCGCAGAACTGCCCCAACTTATCATACAGACGTCCTGACCCCAACACTACATCCAGACAACAGCACAGACAGCCTTTTTGTTCTAAACTGTTTTTTTTTTTTTTTACCATTTTCCTGTAGCACTTTGGGATTTGTTGAGAACCATAAAATCTTACAATCGCTGTTGTGGCTTCAAAGCTTCCCTCTGACCAGACATACACATTAGAGCATTTTCTTTTACTGGACTGCATAAATAAATCTTTTTTATTTTGCAGAATCCCACAGACATTTTGCGTATCTAGCCTCTCCGGCACTCACCAGCTGCTGATCTTGTGGCCCCCATCCGGCAAACTGCAGCTGAGCATTTCTCACTTCTGGAGGGTTCAAGTTCCACGTCTCTCTGCAAAATACACACAAAAAACACACACAATTGTACTTAAATGCACATCACTATCAAACACTGTGTCCTTCTTTTTGGGAATAAGACAAATGTATCACACACATGAGAGAACAAAGGTTTAAGAGCATCCATAAATACTGCTGCTGTGTACTGGTGTCACCTCAGCTGATTGGGAAAAGTGCTGTGTGCCGCAGCTGCTGAGTTAGAGGTGTCTCTGGCTTTATGTCTTTGTCTGGGGCCAGGGGGATGAATGAGGTCATCAGTGAAGAGCAGCACTACCGGGTATGACCACTGGAGGGCAGTGCACATATAGAGTTGACTATTGAGTTTTTCTGTGACCTGTATTAAGCTACAGTATTAGGACATAGATAAAGTTGGTCTTGCAGCTTTTGATCACTTCAAAATTATTTGTATTAGGTGTTAAATATATTTCAATAAAATCTTAGTTATAATAAATAAATAAGATATAACAAGTAAGGGACAAAGTCAATGCAAATGAAAACCATACATCATACATGGTCAATTGTTTTAGGTGTTTTTATATAGCTTAATGCTATAATGCTTAAGTATTTGAGACTACAAAGTAAGTATTACCAATTAGCTGGGCTACCTTCTGATATTGTCAAGTCACTGCAGTGCAAATTCTGGTTTAAGATTCAGGTACTCATCTGTTCTCCATATCACACAGTAAAGCATTTGTTTTGAAAAACATATCTACAATTCAAACTGTGGTCATTAATAAAAATTTACATTAGGTTGTAGGATAGTGGTCGTTCTATAACTGGAAAGTTGATGGGTTTAAATCCTGTGCTGTGTCCTTGAACAAGAACAAGGTTAGGTTGGGTAAGGTTAAGGTAAACTTTATTGTCCTCGCAGGGAAATTCGTTCTCTCCATTTAACCCATCCTTCAATGCCGCTGGGACGACCTGTCAAGAGCAGTGGGCAGCCGCAGACCCTTCTACAGATCTTGAGCCGGGATCCTGAAATATCTGGCTCAAGGATTAGCTTATTGTGCATGTTTTGAGTTTGATTAGGGAAACCGGAGCAACCATAGTCAGAGAGAATGAATGATGGACTCATGTAATGCACTTTGAGAGGCATCATAGGCTTGAAAGTGCAATATAAATCTAATCTATTATTATTATTATTATTAATGACATGACTATTTTCCTTTCAGCTTTTCCCTACATCTACATCTAACATCTAGAGCACAGTGATTCACTTATTAATTTGGTATAGGCTTTACGCTGGATGCCCTTCCTGAAGCAGCCCTCTCCATTTATCCAGGCAAAATACACATAAAAAAAACACACACATTTGTACTTTCTTACATACACATTACTATTAAACACTGTCTCCTGCCTTTATGGATAGGACAAGTGTATCACACACATGAGAGAATAAAGGTTTAAGCTGGATGCCCTTCCTGACACAGCCCTCTCCATTTATCCAGGCTTGGGACTGGCACAAAGAGTACACTGGCTCATGGCCCCTTGTGAGTGGATTAAGCCCTCCTTTCTCCTCTTTCTTCCTTAAGACCAAATATAAAATTTAAATAAACAATATCCAATAGTGTCTGCGGATATGGCACTAGCTTTAAATTCAGATTATTACTTCAGATTATCAAAATGGCTGACTTTTCCAGCAGCACTAATTAATCAATTATGAAATTGGATCATGTGCTTATGGCCTAGTGTGTAATAGCAAGTCCTATATACTATCACACTTGGAAAATTGAAGTATACAAAGTGAAAAGTTAGAGGTGCAATGTGCCTTAGTCTATAATTATATACTGTGATTAGTATTACACTCCTTTATCTATTAAAAAGCAGGCTTGGCTTTGCATGCACTTGTAAAAATCCATCTTTTCAAACCAGATGAGGCTGTAACCTGCGTGCGATTAAAGGTGAAACGATGCCTGGATAATCTTTAACTCTTCACATGGAGCTTTTGTTTAAAGATTAATATCACGCTGACAGAGGTCGGTCGGTCACATGGGAGAGAGGTGTGAGGTCAGATAGATATTTAGGGATAAGATAAAAGTAACACAGGGTAAATGGGACACAGCTGTCACCATGTCGCCTACTTACGGAGTCTCCAGGCTGCAGATAATGTAGAAGGCCGTGTAGGAGAACTGGTACACCTGCAACAGGACAGAAAGGAGAGAAAAGACACGGGTGTATAACAGGTTTAAGATATCACATTTAGAGACAACATTTCTTGACAGTATCTGACAGCAACAAACAATTCACCACAAACCTTTTTTTTTTTTTTGCTTATCTTTGTTCATATGAAGTCATTAGCTTTACTAATGTCAAACTAAAGTAGCCTCATTGGGTCAAATCTCAAACTTTAAATTCCCACACACCCAATGAGACCAAAGTCCAGTCAAATGCATCTAAACCAGTGTATGACAGATAGGTGATAATCCCTGGAAACACTTAGGTTCAAACTATTACAAACCCACTACCAACAACCAACTCAGGGACTGGCCTGCTGTAATAAGGATGGCTCAGACAAAGCACACATTTATAAAGAAGAATATCAAACAAAATGGAAAAAAAAAGTACTAGCAATTGTAGTTTAAATGAATGGTAATGTCAAAATCAGTTGCATTCTCCTGTGTTATGTAATTTTAGTGACTGGTACTTTCAGACTATGCACAAAACAATTATTATTGATACATTTTTTGTTTATATTTGACCTAATATTCAACAACAAGTCTTAATGTAGTCAGGACCACACCAAAACCCAATAACAACTATGACCTCTATCTCTAGGCTTTTAACGACTGAGAGTGAGACTGAATCCAGTGCTGTTCGACTTTGAAGCACTACAAGTCCATATGCAAGTGCTTGGTAAAGATTTTGGCAATGATGACTCTAAGAAATAAATTAGCTGTAATGCCTACTCTTAATTTAAAATCCAGTGTCCTCTTTGTCTCATGTACATGCAGTGATCCGTCCCCTCTGTCCGAACAGTGGAGTCAGTAATGGTCTTTTACGGCTGCAGTGAGAGAGATTTAGAGCTGTGTAGTGGGCGAGACTGCCGATCTCAGCCGAACCGGACTTAATTGAAAACCCTTTAGCCCACCTTTTAAATGAGAAGGAGAATCACTAGTGGCTGCTATAAATGACCCGCAATAGATTTAGTATTGAGTTGTGCTGCAATGGAGGATCCACTTCACGGGACAGATTGGACCTTAAGTAAAATGTCTTTTCCTAATCTCACCCAATTTTACCTTAATAAAGTCATTATGAATACTGATATAATAGGCACCCTTATAACCACAAGGTTGTTTAAAATGTTTTCTGTTTAATCTGATTTTGTGTTTCAGACGGTGCAGAGAGAATTCATATCAAGGCACTTGAGCCAAAGTGGTCTCAACAAGCTCCAAAATGAACTCCTGAATTTGCAGCCCAATTTCATTCCTATCCATTTACTGAGGATACTCCCACAGACAGAGTAAATTGGCTTTTTAATCAGTTGTGCAGTGCATTCTGGGATATGGAGAGTGGGAAAGTACTAAACTAGAGACACTTCGAAGAATATTTTTTACAGAGACATATGCACTAGGTTTAAGTCTATTTTTTTTTTTTATTACATGAGTGCTTCTTCTCCACCTTTCATCTCAGTTTCACTCAGAGGGATCTGCAATTTTTTTGAAGATTTTTTAAATTTATACAAGTTGCATTTTTTATTCACAAAAGCTTAATATAGAAGGTAGCCATAAATATATGGTATAGGTCTACGGCAACAAAACTATAAAGACTTAGACAATATTTTGCTTACATGCATCAGTAAAATGTCTAAAGCCTAACCCTGAGAAATACGGTGCACCCACAAACTCTCTTTTAAGCTTCACTGAGGATGACTACTTACTGTCTAAACCAGTGTTTCCAACCCCCCCCCCCCCGCTTGAGTCCAAGAAAAGCCAGGACCCCCAGCCCTAACCCGTGCCTGCACTCAGAAGAATAAAGTTATTCATTATAAACATTTACTTTCAGCAGCTGTAGGTTTGGGTTGCTATTCCAGTTGTTTTACAGTGTGCTGTGTAAAGAGTCTGTGAAATTTTAAGATTTAATACACAAACATAATTCTGATAACTTCACAACCTCAGAACACACAAAGTTTTGTGAACCCCCTGCAGTCTCTGGCGCCTCCTGAGGGGGTCCCAGACCCCAGGTTGGAAACCCCTGATCTAAACCCAACATTGTGGCTAATGAGCCCCATGCCTTTGCAAAGAAGGTTTTTGGTGTTGTAAATGAAATGAAATTTCTGATTCAGATTCAGATTCAACTTTACTGTGCCAGAGGGAAATTTGTCTTGTCAAAATTCCCTCAGTCCCTCAGTACAGTACTGATCGGTACAGTACACAGCCAAACACAAAAAGATTTTAAAATAAAATCTCAGGAAAATAAAAAAAATAAAATAAAATAAAAAATACACAATTAAAGGAAGATAAAACCAACCATAAAGAAAAAAAAAAATTCTTGTTGTGCAACCTTCACTGAAGTCCCAGGTGTTTACAGTTTTTATTCTGATAATGTAGTGGAAGTTTATTTTGATACATGGTGCCTATTTCCTGGGTTCACAAGCTAGCGTACTCTTTGTGCCAGTCCCAAATCCAGAAAAAATGGAGAGGGTTGCATCAGGAAGACCTATGCCAAATGAGAATCACTGCCCACTAGGAGGCAGATGACCTGCTCTGATGACCACTGAAGGGAAAAGCCAAAGAGAAAGAAGAGGATATGGCTTATAGTATACAAAGAAAAACAAAATTCAACATCTTTTACCTACTGTAGCCTATTTTGTATTGAACGGCTAAATAAATTAGATTTTTCCACACTGTTCTGGTTTATTGACCTGTGCGTGTAAATGTCCTTTCATGACTGGAGCATGACATGTCATTTGTTATGTGCGTTTCCATGCAAACATTATTTGTATTATCTTTATGATGATTCACATGATGTACCTTTGAGTCAGAGTGCATTCGTGAGTGTGTTACAGCGTGTTTATAGAGCCGTGGGGAAAGAGCAGTTCGCTCGCTGTCATACATCAAGGTGATGAAAATATGGATGGAATAATAAATGCAAAGGCACGCAGAACAAAATGCTACACATCTGCAGTGCTCCTTTATGTTTCCTATTCATCTCAAGCAATAAGGCAAGGTTATACAACACCTGCCTGCATTCTTCAGTATCAAAAGGCAAAGGCTGGAAGAAATTATTCACAAAGGATACTAGGTGTGTGCATGAGCAAATAATTTTGTTTTTGTACTATATGAGAGTGTAAACATACCACTACTTTATTAGTACAAAAAACCCTTTGTGAATTTGAATAATGCAAGTATAGTAGATGTGATGTGAATACATTTTTTGGGCTGCATATGATTACATACAAGCCCATTATGTTTCTGGATTATATCACTCTGTAAAGTAGTCAAGCTTAAAAGCAAATCAGTTGTTTGATGTTCAAGGTCCTACTATGCTTTGTTCAGGCTTTTTGAAATACTTTTGGACACCTGTGCATTAGTTTTAGTTTTATAACTTAAAACCACTGCTGGGGTCGACAGACGGTGGGGAAAGGACAGAACATAAAAATAACAAATATTTAGAACGGCTACCGGCAACAAGACGCTAACAAATAGATAAATTAGCTGATTGATTCTTAGTGACAGCAATTTAAGTGCACCGTGTACGGTCTTTAGAAACCCATTGGAGCACTTCCAGGTTTGATGTGTCTAAGTAGAGCGGTGAGACCAAGCTTTTTCAGATCATTAGAAGAGGATGGACTCAGCAAACAGGATTACTCAAACATGTGTGAATCGTACAGCACTTTCATTTTGTTGCTTATTTGGAGCAAGGCAACTTGTTTGTGAAATACAGTGGCAGTACTCACTGTTCTGATTATTTAGTAAATGTATTTCATTAGATTTTGAGCATGTAGTGGTGCACAACACCAAAATCATACTATAAATATATATACTATAATTGTTTCTTAACAAGGATACAGAAGCAATGCCTGTATAATAACCAGAATATGATTTCACATTCCTTTAAAATAATTGGTATAGTTTATATCAATGGACAGAGATCAAAACGCCTTAGATATACAAACCAATCAGATAAACATTGTTGGCATCAAGTCCACACAATTTTACATCAGTCAGTGAGGATTTTTACCAAATTCTGTGAAGGGATTCCAGACACATTTTTCTTCACATAATGAATGAGTACGGCTGCCCAGGCTAAACAAAGCTACAATAATCATTCACACTATATTTAAACCACATTAAAATATGCTTCAGGCCTCCATTTAAAAACAAATTGCTGTAATCATGACACATTTTTCCCTCGGACTATGCAAACTCATTGTAAAAACCCCGGTGAATATTCTAATGCAGTCTCTCTCATCTTCCCTTGTGCGAGCTCATGTAGCGCTCTGCCGTTCCAGTCGGCTGTGCTTCTCCCTCCGCCATCGCTGACGACCAGCCGAGTGCGACAGGGGCCCTATGCACCGCCATGATTACTTCACCCCCTCTATCCCTCCCTTTCTCCCCGCTCCACCAGTCTACCACTACACCCCTGCACTGTTGACATATTTGCCTGTCAGTCCGCTAATTCAAAAAACAAGCAAAAACAAATGAGATGGCTTACCGGTGCGACGTTGTAGGCCAGCAGCACATGCTTCAGGTCGGGAGAAACCTCGTACTTGGTGGCTTTGTACATTTCCTGGGCAGAAGGCAAATGCAAAATGGCAGGAATGAGAAGACCGTAAGCCATGCATAGATTTTTTCCCATTTAACCGCATCTTAAAAAAAAGGTTGTTTTTGATGGATTAGTGAGGTCCTGGAGCAAATTAGAGCTGCATTAATCTTAACTCTAAGGCTTGTTGTGTGTCATCATTATCGTGCTGCAGTGCCAAGGCTGAATTTTTGGAAGTGGAATGAAATAAAGCCTAATACTAGTGGCTGCGCCCAAAAATGCGTTAAACCTTTCATGTTATTGTTGGTGTTTCTTTGTTTGTCTTTTAACTTCTCTGTAAACAACATAAATCAAAAAGCAAGAGTTGGATTTTGATGAAATATTTAGAAATGTCAGTAATGAGCCAAGAAATAAAGAGTGTTTGGTGAGAATATGTTTTACAGTATTCTTTATAATTGCGAGATAGGGCCAGGAAAAGTTAGTAATAGGCCATGGAAGAAGTGGTTATGGTTAGTGGTGTAGATCTGGATCAATGTCTGGAACTAAGAAGTTTTTACAGCAGTCGTCAGTGGTGGAATGTAACAAAGCAAAAGTACCTAGTTACATTACTTATGTACAATTTTCATGCATCTGTACTTAACTTAAGCAAATTTTACAAGGAGTACTTTTACTTTTCTACATTTTAGAGCAGGTATCTGTACTTTTTACTCCACAACTTTTTTTGAATTAGTTTAGTAAATAAAAAGAATTTTGAGTTTGGTTTTCAAATCGTGTGTTTTTGTGGTATCGTCATTGTCGACACTGTACTTCAGTATAAAAGATGCAGTAAAGTAGTACTCTGATGCATTGTTACCTTTAGTTTTGAGCACAGTTTTTCAGCAAAATCCCTCACATTTAACATATTCATGAGTTCTTGAATCTGTGCAAAATACTTTTACTTTTTTACTCACATACAGTGCAGTACAAGTACATTGGAAAGTAAGCACCTATATACTTTTAGTGAAGTAGAAATTTTCATGTGATACTTTTAATTTTACTTGAGTAAATCTGTGCTCTTTTATCTGTACTTTTACTTAAGTAAGAAAATTAAGTACTTCTTTCACCACTGGTATTTTTTAGCATTGTGAGATAGTGCCATTTTTGTCATTTAGCAAAATAACTCAAAATGTTACAGGTGGATTTTCATAAAATTGGTAGGAAAGGATAACAAACGGTGAAAGGACCAAAGCCTAATTCTGTTTACTGTTAACCTGTAACGCCTTGGCGGAGGTCTTTGATCCCCAAGTGTGACTAGTTAATATAAAATCTTAAAAAAAACAATGGAAAAGTGGGCAACAGTGGGACAGTGGACAGGTTAAGCGTTCGCCCGCCAACAGGACGGTCAGTAGTTTGAACCACGCTCACCCTGTTGTTGTGTCCCTGGGCAAGACACACCCACATGACTTACTCCAGTCACAGTATGGATACAGTCTTAGAGCCAGTGACGTTATGATGCAACATAACATTTATTAGATTAGTTTGTTTTAGGCAGCTAACGTCAGTCAACAATAGTATTTTATGCACAAATTTGGGCCGTTCAGTGGTGGCCAAAGAACTCAACTTCAGTACTTGAGTAAAAGTATAGATCCTCCTGGTCAAATATTACTCTAATACAAGTAAAAGTTGCTATGTCAAATTTTTACTTGAGTTAAAATACTGGAGTATGTTCTTTTAAAAATACTTAAGTATTCTAGTCTGTCTACTACATTCAAGTCACAAATTTGCAGCTCCAAAAATGTGAATTACATACATTTTAAATCATTTTAGTGAGGAAATGTGGGGATCAGCTTATAAAACATAAAATATAAGATTGTTCTACAGCAAAAAAGCCATACATACAGTATTATAAATAAGACTGGGTATTACAATCATGCTAATCAATTACTTTTAAATTGGTTTATTATAGAATCGTGCAAATAATGTTCAAAGCAAAAGCTAAATCACTTCCAGATTGTGTCCAGAGGTTCTTTTTAGTTCCTGAGAGCAAATATTATGTAGTAAAAAATATCTTTAGGCTTTTAGTCAGTTGTCTTTTGGTTTGAAGACAATTTCGCTGCAGAAGTTACTTTTGCTTTTTTAGAAATGTAGTGGAGTAAAATGTATTATATTTACCTTTTAGATGTAGTGGAGTAAAAGTAGTAAGTTACCCCTAAAACTACTACTCAAGTAAAGCACAGATTCTCAAAAACTATACATTTTTTGTGTATTTGTTGAACAGATGGCAACAGAGCAATTATTCTGCATTGTCATGAACTGGTTTGTTTGCCCTCACAAGAGAATCGGAAATGATGCTTTGTGGGCGTTCCCACCGTTGCTGACAGTATCTATGCGGCTGGCTGGTTGCAAAAGGAAGGGCATCCGGTATAACAAAAAACACAAACATAAAAACTGTACGGCTGGTTCACTGTGGCAACCTCGGATAAATTAAGGGAAAAGACGAAAGATAAAATTTAATGGGAAAAGAAGGATAGACACAGTGCAACCAGCGTATAATCTTCTGCATACCTCTGGGTGCATCTTGTGAGAGCATATATTTGCTCAGATAAAGAGAGCTCTGCAAATGTCTCGTATATTGAAGATATCAGATCTACCTGTCCCATTGAGATTTAGTGGAAAGCACGGAAATGCAAAAATGTGCGGTTTTACTTTATGATGTCCAGATTTAACTGTCTTGCACCAAATGTTTGTCTTTTATATGATTTTGCATATAAAGGTTCTCATATCCCAGTGAACTCAACACATTTTAAACTAATTTTATTGGTAATGTGTATGTTTCTCAGTTGCAATGCCAAGTTAGCCTATTGTGCATCTGTAATATGGCATTTGTAGCTGGGTTGTTTGTTATTGCATGGCATTTCCAAATAGGGACATTAAGGGGTATCCCATTACGCAAATTTCATATTCCCACGATGTTGGATCATTGGTGGTAGTACAATCTCCCCAAGTTTCCAGGCAATAACATTTGAATGGCAAATCTAAATTTTAATGGTACACTGTAACAAAAAGCACTTTGGGGGCTGCTTCCTTTTACACATATTTAAAAAGCTTCCCTGCTTAATTTGGGAGTAAAAAGCACCTTGTTATTGTGAGAGTAAACAAAGAACAAAAAACAGACTTACAAATTTCTTGTTGTGCACCAAAACGGTTGTCTCATTGGAGTCAACGTTGAACTTGACGACATCCCCGTCCCGATTACGGTAGAGCAGCTCATTACCTGCAAGCGGAGAGACAGATGTTCAATGCATTTTCTCAAAGCAAATGACAACAGCAAAGTGCACTAAAGACTGTGAGCATAACAAATCACCCCACACAGAGAGGCAAGCATAAAAAAACAGAGCAAAACAGTTTATAAATCCTGCAAAATTGGTCCAGGGAGAGACAGCAGCAGGGCATGCCATCCCATAATAAGAGCGCATTTTGCCTGTGGCCATTTGTCGGATCACATTCGCTGCCCTTTTGCAAAGAGCTGTACTTAAACACTTATGTAGCAGAGTTGGACAAATGTTCCTAGGCAGCAACAGAACAAAGTCACTTATTATGGCATGGGCGAATATCAACCTGACCACAATATGAGATAATGCTCTGAATTAAGAGGAGCACACTGGCATGCCATTCATTTTACTGTTCTTTTTAGGATATTGTGATTTGCTGTGTCTTATCACCTTTATCACCCTTATCACCTATTATGCTTTATTTGATCATAAGAGCATCAATGTAGTTAATAAGGGAAGGACAAAGTCAATTAAAAATGTTACAAACTGTAAAAAGTGGGTAGGGTGGGCAAAGCCGTCAAGTACTATTACTTTAAGACAAAATTATTATGTGAGTAAATGAAATAATTAGAGTATTGCATGAAATTAGTACAGAACTGTAAAAGGCAAGGCAATTTTATTTGTATAGCACAATTCATACACAGAGTAATTCAAAGTGCTTTACAGAAAAAAGGCAAGTTTAAAAGTACAAAGACAAGAATAGACAAGAAGAAGAAAGACAAGAAACAATGAAAACAATAAAATCTAATTTAAAAAACTTATTTTTCCCTGGGATTGAACTGAAGGTCCCCTATTCAAAAACAACTTTTTTTTTTTTTTAGCTTTTTACCATGTTAGAATGTTTTTTACACCTCAAAAACACATCTGGAGTAGTGTTTTGTTTCATTCATGCATGATTTTGTTTATCTCTTTATTTGTTTTTTTATATTTTATTGCCAGCAAAACATACATAACATCATATGAGCTGCAGTGAAAAGCAATTAAAACTGTAAAACCATACAGTATGTATCTGAATAGATCTCTTATGCATCCAATCCACCTTTCACTGAATAAAATATGATGTTATCAAACTGTGCTAACCCATATTTCTAAAGATATTCAAGCACACAAACCTTGCAAAAGTTAAGTATGTCTAGGATGAATAGTATCTGGTTCTATGTAATGAGTTTGTGATGTTACAGGATCCCCACATTTCTATACAGCTGTTTCTAGAGCCTTCAGCCTAAACCCTTGAACACATCCAGCTGTTTAGGTTTCCTCTCACACCATGTTTTTGTCAGTGGAGGCTACAGATGTCATGCTCCTCTCACACCATGTTTTTATTAGTGAAGGATACATCTCATACAGAGACTGCCCTCTTTCACCTTCAGACCTTCAGACCTTCAGACGCTGCTCGGTCCTATTGCTTTACTAATCCATAAGTGCGCGAGCAAGCGTGGTATTTGGCGAGGTAATTAGAACCCAGAGATGGTTATGCAGAGTGCTCTCTATCTGCTGGCATATCTAATTGTCCATTAGAGGTGACAGAATTACCATCACAATGGCTTTTATCCAGTCGTGCTGGGGAGAGCAGTTTGAGAGACGTTTTTAGACTGGCACACCCCCACGCCCGATCAACAGCTTTTGTCTCCTTGTTAAAGACCATCGGCATATTAACAACAGCGGAAAATAGGATCCTACTCTGAGATAAATAAAACAAAACTCCACAACAGACTACAGTGTTGGTTTGATTCCGTTACACCTACTTCAAAATATTATTACTCATAACTCCTGTTTTGACTGCAAAGGGTGCCAGTCAAATTTAGGACTGATTTTATTGTTGGTTTCTAAAGAACATCAATGGCTCTGTTCCACAATACACTATTACTGATCTGCTTTCTCCTTATTCTACCCCTCAGTCCCTTAGGTCTTGCTCTCAGTCTTTCCTTCTCTTCTGTTTGGAGTTTGCATGTCCTCCCCATGACTGGGTTAGGGTGTCCTCTGGGGGCTCAGGTTTCATCCCCATCAACCTCAAACAAGCACAATTGGCTAAAAATCCTCCTGGTTCAAGAAGGGTCCCCGGTCGACCACTGCTCCTGACAGGTTGCCCCAGCAGCACTGAAGGATGGAACAAAAGCAGAGGAAAAAATTTCCCTACAGAAACAATAACTTTAAAATGGCTTGGTTCATGTACTCAACAAAGTTCTTACTTGAGTAAAAGTAGAAAACTATTGAGTGTAAAGTGTAAAGTAGAACGTGCTAACTACTACTACCACTACAAGTACTGCTACTTCTACTACTGTTACATCTACTTGGGCTTCTATCACTACTACCACTGCCACTACGACTAATACTATTACTACTAATGCTTCTATTACTATATTACTACTATTGCTACCCATTTTAGTAACTTTATGCTATTTACTTTATGCTGTTTGATGTCATAAGTTATGTTATTTTTTTATAATAAATTAACAAAGAAAAAAATGAGATTGAGAGACTTGTTGCTAATAAATACTACCTATGTTTCTGAGTATGGATCCTCAGTCCTAAGCTTAACTGGTCCACACATCAGTGGCTTACCAAAGTAGTTCAGAATGCTTGCATAGATCTTTTGTATCCCTTTTACAACAGACCACCTCTACCACCCAGACAGTACCCCTCCAGTTTAAGTCTACCTCATTTTGCTTTTGGCCGAGTCAGTTTTTATCATCTCCTCTATAAACCCTGGAGCCCTGGATCCCTTTAAAGCCCTCTTTTCATGCTTAGTCCTTGGTGAATTGCTTCTTGCTTCTGCCTTATCCACTGGCCCCTAAGACACCTCCAGATATCCTTCAGATGTGGTGAATCCTTCCCAGCACTGGCCTTTTATAAGCTCCTGCTGAGTTCATCATTTCAGACCTTATCAGCCCCTTTCGCCTATCCAGCCTGTTGTTTTTGTGTCGAAGCATCATCGCTCTACACCGGCCTATAGGCGTTAGACAGCTGGCCCCTCTGCCTTTGCTGAGAGTGCACTAGCCCGCGGCGCTGTTTTCTCCTCTGATCTATACCTTTCGGTGGAGGTATGTCTTATTAATACAGCCGGCTCCTGCCTAGGGCTCAGGCTGCTACCCAGGAGCAGTGTCTCCTGGGAGCAGCAGTGGCCAATAGGAACACTGTGAGGTGACACTGCACTATATACACTAGGCAGAGAGAAACACATTGAGATACAGGGAGCGTTCACACAAGCAGCTCACAAAAGAGCATTTCTGTTCATTTTAAAGGTCCCTATATCATGCTTTTTACCATGTTATAATGTTCTTTGTACCTCAGAAACATAAAGTAGTATTTTGTTTCTTTCACGCATGTTTGAGTAATCCTGTGTGCTTATCCCGACTATTGTGCAAGAGTTGGAAACGCTCAGTCTCACCACTCTACAAAGAAACATGAAACCAGGAAGTGCTCCTGTGTGTTTCTTAAGCCCATACACCGTCCCAGGACTCATTCTGATAATTTCAGCGCTTAAATTGCTGTCCCCATGACAAAGTCAGCTCATTTATCTAACTGTTAGCATCACCAATGCCAGCAGGGGGCGACTGACACCTAATTCAAGCATTTTCTGCAAAGTCAAAGTAGTAGCAGTTCCTCAAAATAAGACGTTTTCCACACATATACATTATTTTAAGTTATAAAATGTGAGAAACTAATGCAAAGGTGTCCAAAAAGTCTAAGAAAAAAGCTGGATCCTTTAATAACACTTATATTTCATTGGTGTTTATTATTGTTGAAGGATGCTTTGTAAATGATGTATTACCTTCTTCCTATGCCTTAACTAATGCTTTATAATGGGTAGTTATTGAGCTAGATGGATTATTTGAGGAGTAACTGTTCAGACAACTATTTTACATATATGCTCATAATACATGGCAATATGGTAAAAGACAAGTTTATGTAGTATTAAGTCATGATGCTTTATTGTTGGTTTCATTCTCAGTGGTTTTACTTAATAAGGTGGAATGAATCTACTGATTAAAACAAAGCTAGAGATTTAGCAATAACCTTTTGACATGTTGTCCACTCTTGTAATCAAAAAAAAAAAAAAAAAAAAAATCATGCTGAGACTCAAATTATACAAAAGATCACTCCACTCATACTCTGAAACACTTCTGTTTGACAGCAGACTTCACTATCCAATCAGCTTTTGACTGATATTGAGAATGACAATTTAATTAAAACCACAGTACAGCATGACACTCATTCTACTTCATATGCACTTTGTTGAGTGTAATTTTTTTTCCCTTTAAAAACACATCACTCATACTGTCTTTCACTTTTGTTTATTTGCTTTAACACAAGGACTTAGATGCATTTGTTCTCTGCATTTAAGTCAAAGTATTAAGTAAAGTAAGTAAGTAAAGTATGGGGCGAGATGTTGGTAGAGATGATCGCCCACTAATCAAAAGGTTGGCGGGTTGATCCCCACTCCCACCATTGCATACTGCCGTTCTGTCCTTGGGCAAGACACATAACCCTGCTTGCCTCCAGTGTGTGCGTGCACTGGTGTATGAATGTGTGAGTTAATGGGTGATTGGTTCCTTGATATAAAGCACTTTGAGTGCCCATGGAGGTAGAAAGGCACTATATAAATTTGACCACTTACCATTTAATTGATTACTTTCAGGGTTCATACACTTTTTTGCCAAGAATTTTTCATGACTTTTCCAAAACGTTTGACTAAATTTCTAAGACCTAAAAAATTACTTACACATGTTTAAATAGTTTTCAAAATCTCCAATGTGGTGCGAATAAAAGCATAATTTTGCTGCAATGTCATTTGTTAAATTTGGAAATTAGTACGTTGTTGAAGTAGTTAGTTGAAGAAAAAAAAAAACTGACAATGGCTTCTTCCCCCAGAAATATATTAATCCACTAATTCTTCTGACTTAAGCCTATACACAGATGATTAAAAGATAATTATGCTATATTAGATATAAACTAATCATCTATGCTGTTTTAAAGCATTACCAAAACCAAAACAATTATTTAGTTCAAATATTCTGACAAAAAATAGATATTGGTCACTTTTTCCTGCAGTGAGAACATTTACTATATTCTAGCTAGCACAGGTTTAACTAATAATGACTCAATGTTTAAATTTCCATGACTTTTCCAGGTTTTTCATGAACGTACAAACCATGTAGTGTAAAAAAATTTGTACTGGCAAAATCATCAAACCAGAGAGGGCCAAAATGACCAAATGCATGTTGCAAAATAGCCCCAGATAAAGAGATGAGTTCTTAAACAGTCCCTATAGTCCCACCTCTAACCTCTCCATAATACATCATTGGCTGATTACCAAACACGCTGTCGCCGGATACCTGAAGCTACGTTATTTGCCGGAGGTGGACCAGTGCTGTGGTGTTAGTTCTGGACCAAATGGGATTTTTCTTGTCGGTTCCAGGTCATTTGTCTGTGCCCAAGGCTGCCAGTGATGGCTCTGATATAGGCCACACAAGCTGCCGGCAAAGAAATATGACTTCCTCTCCCTTCTCTCCAGTGCATTAATACAGCCTTAAGTCTAAGTCACACATATAGTGTAAAATATAGGGTCATGAAAAATGCAATACTAGTTTTAATCAAAATGGTTGCTAGTACATTTTTGGTAAGTTAGATCTGCTGGTTTCTGTGGGAAGCAATTATGAGTTTTAAAATTCTGGAAAGCAAAAATTCTTGTACTAATACTGGCTCACTCTTCAACATTTACTTATAGAATAATAAAAACATAAAGTTGGCTGTACATTATTATTCCTATATTATATCTGGCACAGTTGTCAGACCTGATCTGATCCCACTTTTTACAGAACCAAAGTTACTTTTCTACATTATTTCACTGTGACCTTTATGGCATTATTATGTAAAATCTGTTTTACCATTTAATGAAACGGATACAGTATTTCAAATGAGGACAACATTGATATATTCAACTTTGCTGTGGCCCACTTTTGGGTCCCACTAGTTGAGAAAAACTGATGTAAATGATTAAGTTATGATGTAATTCTTGATCTTTTCCATGAGGGACTGCCACTGCAATTCTTGAAAGACTTAACATGAATGAAATCATTACATATTATCACAGATATCACAGAAAACAGTTCACAGGAGCAAGCCAAATGTATACGGCGATGTGTATCAGGCTACTTTAAAAAGTACTTCATGACCCATTTATAAGCTGGAGTTAGAATCTTTGACTCTATCCCACAATGGTACAGAACCCTTAAAAATCCCTGAACCCAGATGCCAGATTTTCATACATTTTTCATGTTTTACTTTGCTCGATACGGCCCTTTCCTGAAAATTTCATCAAATCAAATTATTAGTTTTTGAGTTATCTTACTAACAGACCAACCAACCAACCAAAGTGATTGAAAACTTCACCTCCTTGGCAGAGTAAAAATATTGACAAATCCACTGCAGAAAAGTGCTTAAATAGGTAAAAAAAAAAAAAAAATAGACCCAAGCATGAGTGTTTTGCTATGAATGTAAATGGTAAAGCAAATGTGGATGCATTATGCAGGATACAGTATGTTCTTTATGTTTATCTGTCTTCCTTTTCACTCAAGTAGCCAGTTTGTATTCCTCTCAGTCTGGCTAATGCAAATTCATGCCTTTTTATAATGCCACACACTGTATACTATGAAGGATGCTTTCTCTAAAGTGCATTTAATGTTTTAATCTGAAGTGTCTTTCACTGAATACGTCAGGGGAGAGAAAACCAAATGCCTACAATGCCTTCACTTAGCATGACTTGTCCAATAAAGCACTGAACAGTCAAAAAACCTTAGTCCGATGTCACACTGAACCTAACTATAGCCCCGAGATCGATGTGCACCCAGTTAAGGTCTGGTACTCGTCATCTGGCCCTGAAGACGGGACGATTCTACTCTGTACCAGGGGAGGAGCGGAAATATTGTCTCTGTGATCTGATATTGAAAATGAAATGCGCTTTTTGTTTTATTGTCCCTTGTACCACTGTTTATGGAGTCAGCTGTTCAGTAAAGTGTCTGATATTTGTCCAGATTTGTTTTCTATGTCTGATAAATAGACTAGTTTTTTTACTTAAGTCTAGCGTGTGTCAATTGTCAACTCTTTGCAGACAAACATTAATTTCTTAAAGCTTGTTTCAATGACAATATTTGCACTGGATCTGACAAGACTCTCAAGATGACAGCACTGTTTGATAAGTCTCCTTTACAGTAACACAAGTATGCATACATATTTTAAAACATATACTTGGCTATGTGATGAAAGCTTAAAATACTATTCACATTGAGGATGAAAACCTCTTTAATCCAATGCAACTAACTTGGGAAATGTGAATATCAATAGGCAGAAGTGTAATGTTTAATAAAAGCAGATACAATCAATATATTAAAGACAAAACATATGCCAACACCAAAAGGCAATTTAAAGTTTTCTTAACACTGCAGCCTTAGCTAATCCATCAACTCCCATTTGTAATTACTTAAAACTGTGTTACAATTCACATTTTATGAGATGCTTATGCTTCTTTTTAAACGCCTCTGAATCTCATAACCTTTACTGCTGCTTAATGAAACCAGTCACAGTCCTCCTCATCTTTCCTCTTTGAGTCAAGTGTCGTAGCGTTGCTTTAATGTGTTTTTCAACGCGTGCCACCACCAATCACTAAACATGAGCGGACCCACCTCTGCTCAGAATAATGGAGATCATTAGAGACGCCGGCTCCCGTAAAAATAACAATAAGACAATAATAATGAGTATTGCCTTCCCAGCAGCGGCGGCGACGCTCTGCCCCTCAGGTTTAACTGAACAAAATGCTCACATATTTCACCTGTTTGTAACGACAAACAGTCACCTGCAAAAATCTGAGTTTATACACTGTATTTATAAGACTAGTGATCTTCTAGCTCAGGGGTAAATGCTCTATCCATTGAATAACAAAGCATTTATATGTCACAGTTGGTAAAAGTGATTGGAAATAATCATTTGTTTCTTTACTGACTCTTTGAAGCTGGAGTTGGTGTCTTTGGCCCTATCCCACAATGGTAATGATATAGTGCCTAGACTTGGACTCAAACCAGGGATCTTCTAGTTCAGGGGTAAATGCTCTGTCAACTGAGCCAAAAAGGCTTTATATCTTACAATGGTAAAAAAAAAAACACTAAAACTGCACAATAGGCTAAGTTAGCATCATTCCTGTCTCGCAATCACAACAATATAGTGCCTAGACCTGGACTCAAACTAGATATATCTTAGTTCAGGGGTAAATGCTCTATCCATAGAACAACAGAGACCTCATACTGTATCTTAAAACTGTAAAAAACAAATTATTTTACTTACTCTTTGTAGCTGGGGTTAGCATCTTTGGCCCTATCTTGTGATGCTAAAGATAAAGGGCCCTGACCTGTACTCGAACCAGGAATCTTCTAGTTCTGGAGTAAATGCTGTATCTATTAAGCTACAAAGCCCTTATACTGTAATGATAAAAAATCCACTAAAACTAGTTGCTTTACTAAATCCTTGAAGCTGGAGTTAGTATCTTTGGACCTACCTTAAAATGATAACAATATCAGGGGTCAGGGAATCAGGGATCTTCTAGTTCAGGAGTAAATGCTTTATGTGTTCAGCCAGCCACAAAGCTATATCTCAAAGTGGTAAAGAATCCATTAAAACTATCACTTCTTTTACTGACTGCTTGTTGCTGGAGTTAGTACCTTTAGCCCTTTCTCGCAATGATAACAATATAGTAACCAGACCTGGACAACAAGGATTAGTCCAGGGGTAAATGCTCTATCCATTACGCCACAAAGTCATTATATTTCACAATGGTCATGAATCCACTAAAACTATCACTCGAGATATTAAGCTCAACCCATTCCAACTAATTCCTTCTTATTTCTTGTATCTTGCAATGGTACAGAATGTTTTTAAAAACGTCCCGGGTCCAGACAGTGTTCCAGATTTCTTCTTTGGCCCATCAATAATCTTTCCTAAAAATGTCATCAAAACCTGACCATTACCTTTTGTGTCTAAACCCTGCTAACAAATGAACACACCAAACAATCAACACAGACAAAAGGTAACAAGAGTGGACTCATTTTCTGTTATTTTTATCTCGCTCTGTATAAGAAATTTCCCATCATGCTTTTCCTGACACCAATCTGACCCACAAAAAGTCCTGCACAAAGCATTTTCAGCATTTCAAAAGCAAGAAAAGTCTAAATAATACAGTTATACTTCTTTGTTGCAGCTACAAAAGGCGGCCAGAGGAGCACCGAGTTCTTTCCCTGTTGTGTGTGAATTTGAGCATATGTCTGAGAGGACAGTGCGGGTGGGACAAAGGGGTTCAGTTAATTAGCACCACCTCTGTCTGCAGTCCTTCGTGTTGGCGGAAAAGATGGGAGAACTGGTGCATTTTGAAGCCGATTCATCTGGTCCTATTATGTAGGGTTGTGGTGCTGGCAGATGATTATGAAGACGAATGCCAAATGAATGAAAATACAACATACAACACTGCTATTTCTGCAAATGGGAATGAAAGATGGACATTTTGTTAAACCAGACAAAGACACTATTTTAAATTAGTTAGTTTTTTGTTAGTCTGGTCAGTCATTCTTACACTTTTTTTTTTCTGAATGGAAAATTGGTCTGGTCTGGTGGTTTTTAAAGCAGGTTTTAAAGAAAGACTTTGAACAAAGAACAGTGCTCTTTCCATTGAGCCACTAAACCCCATCTCACAATTGTCAAGAATTTTTCAAATACTAATCATTTGTTCTTTAAGTGAGTGAATTTAACTGTTTAACATAAAAGATTATAATTGGCTGGTAAGATTGCTCTTAGTGGAAGACATCTTGAATGAGAGGAATACGAGAGCCATTTGCTGATGGAAAGGGTATCTCTGGTCATGTTATACACTTATAAACACAAACTTTATACTTGTTTGTTCCTTTTTTATTTCAGTTATAGGTATAGTTCAGGTTGCTTGTTTAATCTAGTGGTTCACATCTAGTGGGCTACAAGACCTGCAGTTTTGGAGATGCTCTGACCAAACTGGTTAGCCATAACAATTTAGCCCTTGTCAAACACACTCATAATATTATGCTTGCCCTTTTCCCCTGTTTCTAACACATCAACTTTGAGAACAAAATGTTAATTTCATGCCTAATATACAGTATCTCACCCACTAACAGGTGCCATGACAAAGAGATAATCTGAGTTATTCACTTCTCCTGTCAGTGGTCATAATGTTATGCCTGATCGGTGTTTCATGTCCTAGGATTAAATCAAGGCTAAACCGGGTCCAAACAAGTCTAGGTGGACACTGTACTGGCTGATACTGGCAAAAACAATATCTTTATATAACATGGGCATAGCAAATAATTTTCTTTAGCACTGACAACCATGAAGAATAATGGACTCTTGTTTTTAGGTAATGTTCATGGTCTGAACTTGTCCTCTTATGATCTGTTATGCTTAACTTCTGTAGAAAAGTGCAGAAATGAGAGTTAGATAAGGTAGCATAAGTGGGTGAGTGCTTCAGACAGGGTTAGGTATCAAGGGCCCTTCACTACAAGTGTTAGGCCCTTGAGACTGAAAGGTTATGAGAGCACAGGACTTTTTTTCTGCAGAGGGCATGTAGTAGTTTAATGTTAAGTAGACAATGCCATGTACAGGTCAATAGGGCTGTACATATACAGTACATTGAAGAATCTATTCATGCAGCACCTTGTCTGTCTTATAGTGCCCTCCTGTGCTGGTAATCATATATTAAAATAGTTAGCCACAGTTAGCTCAGTCAGCTAACTACAGAGACTACAGCTCGCCTTGGCCTCATGGGTTTGAGTCCAGACGATTTAGCAAATGTCTCTCTCCACCCAGGGTCGGATCTAAAGTAAAAATCACAGGGTGGCAATAAGGATAATGGATAAATTATGGCAAATGGATGAATATATTCTATCTAGTGCCAGTGTTTGAACAAAACAGGATAATTTAAAAAAGCACTATTTTGTTGCTTATAAAACCGAGCACAGGACATGTTAGACTCATTTAATTAACTTAATTTTCAACACTCTTTCCACAATGTCCAAAAAAAATGTGCCAGTGTCTATGTTATTTAGCAAAATGTCTCACAAACATGTCCAAAGCTGAAACTTTAGTGCATTTACAAATAGTGAGTAAAGACAAACTTAAGAGGACTGTTCTCAGTCCTAATTGTCCATAAATAACAGGGTAATATTGTAAGTCTAGAGTCTTAATACTGTACAGCTAAAGTCTACTGTACACAGCAGTGTTTGTTTATTCTTAGTCACTGAAGTACATTTCCTGTAATTTAAAAATGGTTAAAGAATACTGGACTTGGACATAGTTTATAAGGTAAAAGTACAAGGTGTTATACTGAATGATAATGGTATACTTTAGAAATGACAAAATCTATTGGATGAAGAACTAAACATATAAGATGCATTTCACTTTATCCCATTATGTTGTCTGTAGAGCAGCCTATAATATTGCATTGACCATCAATCATGTTTTATAACTTAAAATAATGTATATGCATGGAAAACCTCTTCTTTTGCGGAACCATTACTTTGTTACTTTAGCTGTGACTTTTGCAGAGAATGTTTGGATTACATGTCTGATGCCCCCTGCTGGCAATGATATGGAGTAAATTAAGCTACAGGTACACAAAATACTGTTCAGTACATTATCACAGCTGAGTTACACAGTTTGAGTCCTTTTTGTCCATCTTAAACATATTACACAAAGATTTTTAAAAAGCTGATAAATCCCAACACATATATGACATGATGCACAGTAAATAGCATTTTTGTTTGGGAGTTTTTGTTCTAAATCTGGATTAAAGATGACGCACACCTCTGAAAACACAAACAGCTGAATCTCACACTGTCACAAAGAAGAGTGTACAGATATTTTCTCTTGATCTTCAGTTCTACATCAGTGTTTTTCTCTCTATAAACCATTGAACAATTCATCAGTGGGCTGTGACAGCTGGTATCTGTCAAAACACAGTCATCACTTCACTGCATCTGCTCTTGGGAAAAAGACAATAAATTCAAACTTAGATAAAATGCGTGTAAAACAGTCTATAATCTATAATCTCTATCTACTGCTTTAGATCGCGTTACTGATGTAAAATGTTGATACTGTGAATAAACACCAACACATGGTATTGTTTAATCAAGCGCTTTTTTGGGGCCAATAAAATATTTTTTACCTCAGTAGCAAAGTGGATAGCACCTTGAAATCACGAGGACAGGTTTGGGGACATTAATACTGATGCTTTTACTACTACTAAATTACTAATACTGCAGCTGCTACTACTACTACTACTACCTTTTAATCTTTCAGCTAGTCCCTTTTTTGGGTCCAGATGCAAAGTCCTGATGCATAAACTGTGAGAGGAATAGGCGATGAGAGTGAGGTTTGAACTGCTGACCCTCCATAAATGATGGGCGAACGCTTAACCCACTGCACCACTGTCGCCCCTACTAATACTAATATTAATAGGGGCGTAACATCAGGCAGAGCAGCCAGTGAAACTGCACTGGGGCCTATACCATGCTAATCTATGGTCAAGTCTGTGTTTAAAATATTAATAATAAGAAGACACAAATTGTTATAAAAATACAAAACAAATAACATAAGGCCCATTCTGAAATCCTGCACTCGGGCCCCACATTATCAAGTTACACCACTGCTAATACTACATATTAATAGTAGTAATATTTGTAGATGTAGTATTAATATTGTTAGTAGTTTTTGCTGTGACATTGGAAAAGAAGCAAAAATATGTAAGAATGTTCTTTGTTTTTAAGTACAGTACAGGTTTGGGGACATTATTAGTGGTAGTAGTATTAGCAGTGGTAGTACTAGTAGTTACTAGTAGAAGCAGATTTTGCTGTGACATTGGAAAAAGTTGCAAAAGAGTTCAAACTCTGCCAGCACTTTTTTTACTTTGAAACAGGCAATAATTTTGGTCAGTATTTGTACTTCTAATTGAGTATTATAATTTTTGAAGTAATAGTACTTGGACCTCTGGATAAAACGTGTAAAACCATTCTTACAGTCTCTACCTGCTGCTTTAGCGTTAGTGTTATTGATGTGAAATAGTGATTGTGTGTGACACTGAATAAACAGCGGATACTTTGACTGTATGTAATTTGATATGTCTCATTGAAAAACGGAAAAAAGCCAATGGCAAAATCCATTAGCGAACGACGGAGACATCATTACTCAAGCTGTGTCGTGGGAGCGTCGTTGTGAGGAGTCAATAACTAAGTGACACAACTGGCTAATATCCTCTCAAGTGATGCTTTACATTAATAATAGAGAAGGAAATGAGGTAATACTTCAATAAACAAAAGCCATTATCTGCAATGTGTCCCGCACCAAAGTCACAGCTATTTAGAGGTGGAAGAAGTACTCAAAATCTGTGGTAAAAGATTTAAGTAATGTTACTCAAGTAGAAGTAAAAGTAGTCAGAAGAATAAGTAAAAAAAAGTGAAGCTTAGATATGCCTAAATAACTTTTGAACATAGTTTTTGCAGTCGCACATGCAGCAAAAGGAAGTTCTTACAAAAAGCAGTGTCACTACTACTCCAGCTATCACTTCTGATACTATTTGCTACTACTATTACTACTGAGGCTTTTACTACTGCTAATACTAATACTAACACTACTGCTACTAAATTATTAATGCTGCAGCTGCAACTACTATTACTACAGCTACTACTACTGATGCTTTTACTACTACTACCACTACTAACATAACTACTACTAAAATACTAATAATGCAGCTGCTATTTCTACTACTACTGATGCTTTTACTACTACTTCTACCACTACTAACATAACTACTACTATATTATTAATGCTGCAGCTGCTACTACTACTACTACTACTACTAATGATGCTTTTACTACTACTGCTATTAACATTACTACTATTAAATTACTAATACTGCAGCACTACTACTTCAAAACTGAGTTGTGAAGTGACCCACTTTGCCACCAAAGTTAAAAAATACTTTTACTCATTTTGAGAGAATATTTAGTGAAGTCAAAGTATGCTTAAGAAAATATACACAGAAAGTATATTTTCTACTCAAAAAGTACTTAAATTAATTGTATAAAAGTATTTTGTTACTTTTTACCACTGCTATTTAGGAAGTCCCAGTTCATCATTAGCACTTCCTTTTCTGGTGTATTTAACAAAGTGCTAGACATGGGACGTCCCAGAGCTGTGAACAACATGCACATGGCCATTAGAGGAGTGAACAGATGCTGCGGAGACAGTGTGTTGTATCCCACTGGACAAACTTCACCTTCATGTTGTTATCACTGTACAGAGACATACGGGGGACATCACTTATGTTTGATGAACTGCATCATTACTCAACAAAGACCATTACATGCTGTCCTGTGAAAAATACAAACATGGATCACCACGGGAACGACTTCACATGGTTATTTTTAGACAATAACAGTTATAAAACAGAAACACTCAAGTTCAAATCCTGTACCCAAGAGGCCTGTCCTTTGATGCAACAAAAAAATACTTTTTCCCCCCTAATCCTCCCAAATCTCCATAGGAAATGTGTATCAAGCTGGACTTGTATTACATGCTAAAACGATTCAGGTGTTTGTAGAGCACATACATGTTAAAAGCCTTGGCAAATGATTTTCTAACAAGATACACTTGCACAGTCCTCTGCCAAAGCACTGGCCCTATAGCTTTCAGAAGATTTAGTGCCCAGACATAGACTCAAACTGTTGTAGTTCAGGGGTAAATGCTCCATTGAGCCACAAAGCTGTTATATTTTCAGATTATTTTAAGGCCTTACATGTGCAATTGTTTAAAGACTTCAAGGCAGTTTTTGTGTGTATGCATGTTCACAGAGTAACAATAGTCTGTCCCATTAAAGGATCTCTCCTTCAATATGGTCTCCTGAAGGTTTCTTCGTCGTCCCCCTTCGACAGGGGATGTCCTGGGTCTGTTTGCATTGCCTATAAAAAGTATTCACCCCCTTCGCATTTTTCCTTTTTCTTTTATTGTTGCCTTACAACCAGAAGTTTAAAGGGATCACTGGGAGGTTTATGTCAGTCACTGTATGTCACATGACAACAACTATGAAGATACAAATAATTTTTATTGAGACGCAAACAAGAAAAGTGACAGAAAATCAATCAAAAAAAAAAAAACTTGAGTGAGCAGAAGTATTCATCTCCTGATGTCAGTCCTGTGTAGAACCACCTTCTTCTAGGATAAATTTTTATGAGCTTGGTTCATAAACTGACTAAGGTTTGTTCTCATTCTTCATCTAAAAACAGCTCAAGCTCCTTCAGGCTGGATGCACTGTGCAGCACTGTTTGGGTAATTTTCCTCAAAAATTGTCCTGTGTTTAGCCCCTTCAGTTCTAAGCAGTTTTTCAGTCCTTACCAATGACAAATATCCCCACAGCAGGACACTGCATCTCCAAAGTTGTTTTCATGTGATATAAAGTGACTGACATAAACCTCTCAATGATCCATTTAAATTCCAGGTTATAAGGCAACAATAAAGGAAAAATGCTAAGGGGCATACATATTTTTTATAGGTACTGTAGTTTAGTGTAGTTATTGTTCCTGTTTGATTGTGGTTATCAGGTTATCAGACTCTGTAAACAGAAAAATTTACACTCTGACCAACCCCACAGATAGTCTATTTATAAAAGTATGAAAGTGTTTTATTGTGTCTTCCTATGTGTTTGTTTGTCTTCTCGCTTTTTTTTTTTTTTTAAGCTATGGACCGTATATGTGTCTGAAATAAAGTTTGATGATGATAATGATGATTGTGTTTTGTGTCTGATTGTGTGTCTATGTGTGATTATCTGTTTGTGAAGCCTTTTGAGGCAACTGTTGTTGTGATACAGGGCTATATAAATAAAACTGAAGCTGAACTTTAGCCAGTGCAATCTGTATAGGCCATTTTATTGACAAATGCGCTGTTGTTATTTACTAAACCTGTGTATTTCCACACTATGACATTCACACAACTTTTACCATTTCCCTCAACCTATTCCCTTGTCTGTATTTGTCAAATTATAATGAGACCTTTAGCAGTTTATCCACATTTCCAGATCTCTGCAAAAATGTCTACTCTGAGAAATAGAGTCAGGGATCTTGGTTTTCCCAACCTCTGTGCGCTACAGATAAGCTATGTCACGCAAAATGGCACAACTTAAGCTGATAGTGTTTGAAAAGCCCCCCATAATATCACCGTGAGCCTATTCCTCATCATTGCGATAGTATAATATATGATCATTAGGATGCTTTCAGAGCGTCTATGGGAAAAAAATGATTGATGGGTAGCTAAGACAGGTTTGTGAAAGAAAATACACAAAATTAGGTTTAAAAGCCATTACTGCAAATCCTATAGACAGGTCCGAAAGCACAGGTTGGATGGGAGAGGCAAAACTGACACTAATGAAGATGGAATAATCAGCTTCGGACTCTGGTTCTGTCAGTGTGATGGCTGAAAATACGTCACCAGGGGTATATCATGTGAACTGGTGAATCTAAATTGCCAACAGAGAATGAATGTGAGAGTGAATTGTTGTTTAAATGGATGGTATGCTGTTTTTTTTTTTGTTGTATATGTGACAAAAAGTGTTTAATAGCATACTGCATTGGGAATTTGTCAAAAAAACTAGACCTAAAGTCAACAGCAAGCCTTTAATATCAAGGATCTTAAAGGGCATATATAATGCAAAATCAACTTTTCTGAGCTTTCTACCATGTTATAATGTAGTTCCCTCAGCAAAAACATACCTGGAGTTGTGTTCACACCTGTTTTTGCTATCTTTTATTCTCTGGCACGGCTGTTCTGAGGCCTCAAAATGCTTGATTTCATGAACTCCTGTCCACTCCTGGAAGCACTGACCAATCCACTCTACATCCAGTTTATGCTCATTCATTTATTAAAAAAGCAATGTACAGCTCTTGTTTTCACTGATACTTCACAGCTATTTTTCAGTTTGTAGTAAAACTGGATCATGCAAAAAGTGAAGGTCCTTTAATTCTTTAAATTATACATTCAAAAAGCCCCAACAGTCTGCTCTCTGCTGGCCTCTTCACCTGTTTCTTTATCGCACCAGTAGAGTACTTATGAAAAACATTTTCTTTTAGCCAAAAAATTAGATTTAAAATATAAATAAAAGCATAATTAGCCACTTTAATTGATGAGAATGTTGCATATAGGCAAGCTTTGGCCAATCACATGCTTGTATACAAGGAGGTGCTTAAATAAGGAACATTTTAACTGGATGTTGGTTTACAGGGCTTGTCAAAAAACATTTAGTGGAAAATGAAGTGGCTATTTCAGCATTGGCTAGAAAGAGAAAGGGAAAGCTAAGGGAACCACATATAAATATTGGCAATGCATTCAGTGTTTACCATTTATAAAACAAAAGCTAGAACAGTTGCTATATGTTGTTGGTGCAGGTGTTTTTGGCTAGATAATGCATATGTAAATCTATGTTATTGTACCTTTATTATGTAGCCCAATTTAGACTGAGAAATATATTGTTTCATGTTTTCTTGAGCAGATGCTGTCTTCCAGATGTGCACAGTCCAACAGCAGTTTGCAGTCAGTCATGTGCAACAGATTTGTTTACACCTTTTGTGGGTTACCTCGAGCAACAATGATGGCAAATTAGTCACGAGAGGAAGACACGATAATGCAGGAGCACATCTGGGAACCTGTGGCTAACACCTGAAATATCCCCAATTCTAAATCCGGTTTTCCAGGAAGGAGAAGTGGAATTTGAGACTCAGCAGCTGTGTTTCCGGGGGGTTCCTTGTGGTGACATGATAAAAAAATCCACCTCATTAATGCTTCATTGAATGGGATCCTCACATCTTTCAAAGCGATGATCAGCCTCTCTTCAGTGTCGTACTGAGACACAAATGGCTGCATCAAACCGAACCTTGATACGAATAGATTTTCTCTGATTGGCTCCCCGTGGTGCTCTCAGTGTTCACGGTATAAAAGCAAATGTTTTTCTTTAGTGAGATGTAGGAACAAGCAGCGAGCAGTGCATTGTCATTGATTAAAGAAAGATGAGGTGATGTGGCATCAGGTAATTTGGCAGCTATTCAAGCTTATGGAGAAACACCAGGCAGGGACATAATGTAAAGAGGCACAGTGCCCCCCAAGTAAAGACAAGCCAAGCAATAAAACACCTAATAAGACTGATTATTTTTACATTAGAATACATTGTTGTTGATTAAGGGCCTCAAATGTCAAGAACCTAGTTAGTTCTACTAAGATGTAATGTAACAAAACAGTATGTCTCTGTGTCCTTGCCAAACTATCAAGCATTTAGAAACCACAGGCAAGGCTAGAACATTTGTAAAAAAAAAGTTCTGGCTATGTGTTTCTTCTAAAATCTACAGCATGTACCAATACTGACAATACTCACATACTTCACAATAATCCATTAGATTTAATATAACCTTTGCCATAGCATTTTGTTTCTACTTTTGGTCTCTGCTTTCAGAAACACAAAATCATAGTACCCACAATCCTAGCCACACTATCCAGCTACATTACGATATTTTCTGGACTATAAGTCACACTTTTTTTCATAGTTTGGCTGGTCCTGCGACTTATAGTCAGGCGCGACTTATATGTCAAATATATGACTGACTCACATGAGCCCAGGAGTAAACATTACCATCTACAGCCGTGAGAGGGCGCTCTAGGCTTGTGACAACTACTGTCAGTAGTATTTAGTGATGTAGAATGAGATCGGGAGCTTCATGAACTTGCTTACCTGTAACTTTCTTGTTGGATTTGCTGGCTTGTTATGTTAATTTAGCCTCTTCAGCCTCCCAGGTTTGTTTTTTATGCTGTTGTGTAGCTGAATAACTGTTAATGTGTAACATTAACAAACTGGACACCTACTCAGCCTGTTGTTCTGTGTGCTGTGTGTAGTTGAATAAATTGCCTTTCCAGATTAAATGTCTGTTCTTGGTCTTGGATTTTGTGTAAAAAAAAATCTAAATAAATGCTCCAGTGTGACTTATATATGTTTTTTCCTCTTCATGACGCATTTTTTGACTGATGCGACTTATACTCCGGAATGACTTTTAGTCCGGAAAATACGTTATATAACATTAAAGTTAATCATATGATACAGGAAATTACATCTATCCAATCTTTTACATTTTATCCTATGCTAAACGCTTCTTTTGATTACTTTTCTTACCCCACAAGGACCACAGCACAAAACAATCACTGCTGACTTAAACTTCTGGAAGTAATGTAGCTGCACGCATTTTGGTATGGTAGTAAGATAGAAAAACAGATGGCTAAGTATTAAAACAACTTCAAATTCTTCAGAAACAAGTTGATTTAGGCAGCTGGCAACTAACTGACTACACGTGCATGCTGTCAGTGGGCATTAGTCTGTAACTGCAGGCTTAGGATTAGAAGAAATAGGATCTTACACATACTTCGAACACTGAATACTCAACACATACCATTATACTGGTTAAGAAGCCATGCAGCGAACAGAATAACAAAAGCCACTTACTGCTGATCCACTTGGCATTGGGGTCATGAACCTTGAAGTCCTTTTTGAATAAGTCTGCCACAGTCACTTTGCCTTTCAGGGCCAAGCGGTCGTCCTCTCCTGGAAAAGACACAATACACAACGGTGACGTACATAAAAGTTGGCAGTATGTTTCTGCATGTCCTTAGTCCCTCACTGTTGTTATTGAAATTAAAAATAACGTGCGATTTCTGATAAAGCAACAGCGAAATATGCATATACTTCGTTTCCAAGAGCCTTTTGTGTGGAATCTGCATGTTCTTGTGTGTTTTGAATAATGAACATAAACAACATAAATTGCCAATAGTAACTGTACATGAATAAAAATGCTGGTCTACACTCACAGGCTTTGCAACCAGTAAAAGACCAATAGATGGATAGCAAAATAAATTTAAAAAAGTTGTATTTTTCATTGGTTGGAAAGCAATAATACATGATGATATACTTGTTTTGCATTGACGTCCTTCAAGTGACAGTTGATGGACACATTGTTTAGTGATGTGTGATGACTAAAGGCTTTGAAAAGCTTGTCTCGGTTGAGATATGTAACAGCTAAAACATAATGCAAGCTTTTGTTTCATACATTGATACAGAAATGTAAGATTGTAGGGGTAAAAATGTGATACTAAGAAATAAAAAAGCACAGCTGCACAACTGAAAGGACATTTTTGTGAAGTTTGACACTGAAAGCTTTGCAAACTATTGACATTTTATTCTGAATTTCTCTTGTTAGATTTAAGCACAAGATTTACCTGTATTTTAAAAGGAACAGGGTGAAAGAACAAAGTGTATTTTTTACCAGAATTCTGAGAAGAAGCTGTTCCTTTCCAGATGCTTTTTTTTTTCAGCTCTAAAAAGCCTAAACGCCGTCCATTATTGCCATTATGTGACACTATTATAGGCTGTTGAAACTGGCTACAATGGAAATGCTTTTAGCTGCTTTTGGGATCTCAAGGGCAACTCAGCTCAGTTCCTGATCATTTCAGAGCGCGGGGATACTGATGTTTTGCATGTTTTTGCAGCAGCGAAATGTGTGCAGTTATTACACACATCGTCTACCAAAGCGGACAGGTAAAAAAAAATTACACCGTGAATGAGTGATAAGGAAAGATGTTTCATTTAACACAGAGAGAACATTTAAAATGCTGGAGATATGTCACACAAGCATAAACATCAAAATCAATATACAACTGAGGGATGTATGGAGGCAGAGTCGTTGTGGGTTTGATGCTCAGGCCAGTCTATCTCTCTGAGTGGAGTCTTTTAGTGCAGTACAGGGACCACTAGGGGTACCTGGGCACTTTGCAGGGGGTACGTGGAATTATTTTGTAATTTATTTCCAAGATAATGAGAAAATAGTTGCAACCTTTTCATACTGAAACACTGAAAACTATGAAAGTACAGCTCACTTGTCCCTTTGACGGATGGAGGTATTATATTTTGTTACTTATTTTATGTTCAAAGGAGATTCAAATGATACATTTTTCTTTTTAGTAAATTTATTATCAGTTCATTATGTAAGTTTATTTTGAACATACCATAACCTCTGACCTTAAATGCCTGTTTTAACAGAATTTTTAATTTTTTAATTTTTAATTGTAGGTGACCTTGAGTTTCTAGAAAGGCGCCTAATAAATAAAATTTATTATTATTATTATAAAATATATAGTAAATGAATTAAATGTAATAGTTAATAGTGTTATATTTTTATTTTCAAATAAATGTAATAAATGAATACATTTATTTTCAAATAAATTGCAAATTATTTTTTATTAACACAAGACAAAAAAAGGTTGGGGAACCACTGTTTTAGGGTCTCTCTGGGTACTCCAGCCTTCCGCCTTCATCCATAGACCTGCATTTGTTTGGTGAATTGGTGAATCTAATTAGTGAACAGCCCATAGTGAATGAATGTGGGAGTGAATGGTTGTCTGTCAGAGTATGTCTCTGTTACAGCCCTGCGACTCTTGAGTATTGCTCAGGGTGTACCCTGCCTAAGGCCCATAGTTGCTGTGATAAGCTCCAGTCAGCTACAATGTGTAGTATACGGAAAATAAATGAATCTACAGTGCCACCAAGAAAATGTTTACATCTTGTAAACAACAATAACCTATGCCTACATGCCAAAATCCAACGCACTGTAAGAAAAAAGTTTCAAAAACTAAAGGCAACAGGATCCCATTTTTGAGTTAGGGGGGCAACTTAAAATCTCAAGTTTTCAACAACAAATGTTTTTTGTTCACCTAATTTGACGTTAATATGTCTAAAAACTTTAAGGCTATCATTAGTTTTTGAACTCATCTTACAGCCAACTTCTATTGCTCAGAAAAAGTATCATGGATGGATGGATTTTATTGTCCCAGAAGGTGACATAAATTCTTGATAAGGCTCTGTGCAGTTAAGACACAATACATTCATAAAAAATGCACATTAAAACAAAACAAAATAAAAAAAAATTCTGGACAATGGATAGTAAGTTGGCTATAAGATGAGTAAAAAAAAAAAAAAAAAAAAAAAAAGATAGTGAGTAAAACTTAAAATTGAAAGTTTTTAGACATATGAACAAAAAATATTAGTTGAAAAATGAGTTGAAAACTTGAGATTTTGAGTTGGCCCCAAAACTAAAAAATCTTGAGGAATCCTGTTTCCTTGAGTTTTTGAGTTTTCACAGCATTTTTTTTTTATTTTTTACAGTGTATATGGTAAACAATCACTGGGTATAAATAAGTGACAGGAAAGGAGAATGGTATGGAGCTATATTTGTTTCAATAAAATGAATTGATGCAAAACTAAAATTAACTAATGCAACAATAAATGTATTGATGCAACTAGAATGATTTATTCAAAATGCCTAATTTGTGACTTGCATGCAGCGATTTTTGCAAATAAATTCTAATTTGCAAATATATTATTTCACAAATCAATCATGTTTGTCATTTATAAATCTGCAGTTTTGTATGTGAATAGTCCATTCTGCATTTGTGGATCGCTCCATTTGTGCATTCATCACCTCTGCACATTTGGTGCATTAGATTACGGTCTGACTCACGTAAGCTCTGACCGCTACTGTTCATCAGCTAACAACAGCACATGCTGCTGGTTTCTGGTGGTTGGTCTGTACCCAAAGACATCAGTGAAAACGGCAACACTGCCCCCAGTGGTTGTCAGTGGAACAGGATTTCCTTTGAATCAATCCAAAGCTGTTTCAAAATGCGGAACAAATGTCTCAAAATGATCCACAAGCTCAGAAGTGATGAATTTGCACATTGAAAGGGCTGAATGCACACATAGGGCAATCCACAAATGCATAATCAACTATTTACATGCAAAATGCTGATTTCTAAATGAAAAACACAAATCATTTTGAAATAATTACAACACATATATTTGCAAATTACAATATAGCTGCATACCTCCAGTGTTTGTCATTGGAACAGGATTTCTTTTGTGAATAAATCTTGCTGTCTCAAAATGCGGGACAAATGTCTCAAAAAAATCTAAATTTGCAGAGGTGATAAATGCACAAATGGAGCAATCCACAAATGCAGATTGAACTATTCACATACAAAACTGCAGATTTATAAATGACAAACATGATTGATTTGTGAAATAATTGCAAACAATATATTTGCAAAATAGAATTTATTTGCAAAAATCTCTGCATGCAAGTCACAAATTAGGCATTTTGAATAAATCATTCTAGTTGCATCAATTCATTTTATTGAAACAAATATAGCTCCATAGAATGGAATGTGTTGTCTTGTATGGTCATGGTCCTCGTGTTCTCCGTGAGTTATATTAAAGTCTATTTTTTGTCCACATTGTGGGTCCTTTTCCCGCCTGGAGTTCCTCATACTTGACAATGTCAACAAAATGCCCAGACCTCAGTGTCTGCTTTGACGTCAGGGAGTTATTGTGTAAAACTATAGGTTTTTGAATTAGCGTAATGATGAAGCACCAATTGAACAACCCATTTCTGCTTTTGTGGTTATATTTAAACATCTCTCCATCTGCAACGTCCTGTGGGGCATGGATGTTAATGAGATAAAGCAACCATGATTTTTGGTATTCAAAGTATTCAATTCAATTTTATTCATATAGCCCAACATCGCAATAGCGGCCTCAAAGTACTACTGCAAGGTTATGCTCAGTACTATTGTGGAGTATTACATTATAGAAATAATAGTGCATTATTACAGTTACTTGCGTCTAGTCAAGTTTGTATCTGAACTCTTGTACCCATCTTTTCTCATGCAACTTCCATCTAGATTTACAACCATACCTCTCTACAATTTATACATTTCTGCATGTAATCTGATTTGAAGCAGCTTTTCTACTCGCACTGACGTGTTATCCTTGTGTTTAGCTACGAACAAAAAGGCCCAGACAACCTCCAATAGTGAACATTTATGGTCTTGCAATAAACACATCTGCATTGAATGATAAGGAAGATAGTTACATTGGTTTTATTGTGTATAGCCTTTGTTGGTACCAATACATTGTTTTACTGATGTGATTTTTTGTAACTGCATTGGTGTTTTTATATATAAACCCATTATTATTACATTATACACAATAAGTAAGAAGATGCCTTGTTTGCTTGAGAAGAGGTTATGTCCTTGAAGCGTACAGTATGCTTTATGTAACTATATAGAAAAATAATGAATAAAAATGTATACTTTTCTGTTATCATCCTCCATTTCTACATAGTGCAGGACTCATCTGAAAACCTCTTATACAATGAAGTACAATACAAATTGCTCTATCAGCCCAAAGACACAAGGAAGGACTGTGAATGTTTCCCGAGTCCTGCTGTGAACACATCTGCTAATTCTGCTCCCATAAAAGCTTTGATCCGTGAATCGCAGCTGTCGGGAGCTCAGCGTTAAAGGAACCAGACAGATCCAGGAAGACGTGGATCCGAAATAAACTAGAAGTGACACAAGACGTCCTACTCTACACATCACTGTACACATATGTTAGAAAGAAATGTCAGTCTACCTTAATAACTCGCAGTATTATACAACAGAGTGTAGGGTTGAAAAGTAAGTCAAAAATGGAAATAAAAATAGTACTGATTGCAAGTCTCAGAGAGTTTGAAAAGCAATAAGGAAATGTCTGAGTAGGTTGGAAATACACACATATATATCAAGCTCAGTACCTATCCATGTTTCAGTTTAAAATGTCAAACGTAAAGGTGACATTTTCTAGATGAATTGAGATAGGTGCAGCCCACTACTCAATTAGATCACAAATGCACCAGCAGTCACAGACTTCTGAAGTCAACTAATTTAAAAAAAAAGTAACGACAAGTAGAGTACTGTTTTAGTATGTGACATCTTCAAAGATACAAAGCTAAAAATTAGTCTCTGTGTTTACATGTAAAGCATACTCCGACTATGCTCACACTGTCCATTTTTTACTCTGACCCATAACATAGTCTAAAAATGCGTTACTACGTTTCTTAACACTCTTTATGTTCTGTGTAATTTTGTTCGGTCTGTTTAGTACTTAGTGCACTTGAAGGTCTGTTCTTAATCAGAGTACAATGTTTACATGCAGTAATCTGACAATGAACCCCATTACCCAGTTTCTCCACTGGGATTAAAAGAAATTGACTACTCCCCAATTGAAATCCCAGGTTTACATGCAGTTGAAAACTAGTTATAGTTATATCAGTTTTCTGAATTAGTGAGTGTTCCCCTGAAGACTGTATTTCATTGATGGAGACTCTTGTCCTGTTAACAATGTAATAAGCCTTATAATCGAATAAGACCCAATCTAAAGGAAACCTTGGACAAGGGTCTAGCAATATGTCTCCACTTGGAAATAACTCATGGGAACTATCTACAAAACACAATATACAAAATACTAGGGGTGTAATGATGCAGTTACTATATTGATGTATAATTTTTTTCCCTATGGTACAGCTATATTATACACTTCACCTTATATCAAATTGTATCACTTTCTAAGAAGTACATATCAATATACATGGAAAAAAAAATCAACAATATCAGAAAAATTGATTTCAGACATGTTCATGTGAAAAATAAAACTAAATAGGGGGTTTTGGATTTAATAATATAATTTTTGGGTTTTCAATGAAATAAAATGTTATATTCGTTGCTCTCTGTCTACTGGACATAATCAACACCAGCCATTGTGCTACATTTGAGGGTAAACTTTTATCAATATGAGGGTGTTGAATTGTACCAAATTATTTTATTGCAGATCAGCCAATATAGTTTTTGAATCGTATCAAAACCATTCTAATTGATACATATCGTTTTGTTGCAAAAATGTATCATTAGACCCCTACAATATACAGTTTGTGATTGTTTCTATAGGTCTCTCTAAGGAAACATGTATATGCCATTTTGAAAATTTTCATCTCTGGGACCTGGTTTCAAAAATTAGTGTATTTAGCCTCCCAAAATGTCAGCTCCATGTTAAAAATGCCTGTAAGAAAAAATAAAAATAAATAAAATCTTTGGACATGGCCTAAGTGAAGTCTGCAAGTCCTCCCTGTGCTCTTTTGGGTTCTCTCTGGGTACTCCTGCCATCTCCCACTGTCCAAAGACATGCATGTTTAGGTGAACTGGTGAATGTAAATTCCCCTTAGTGAATTAGTGAAGTGTGCAAGTGAATGCTTGTCTGACAGTGTCTATGTGTCATTCAGAGACATTGTCCATGTTGTTCCCCACCTAAGCCCCATAGTGGCTGGAACAGACTCTAGCCAAACCCTGACCCTTAATGGGAAAATGCAAAAGAATAAGATGGAGGAATGTAATGGTTAATGAACTCAAAACTCATGACCAGGCCTCATAACACCTATAAAGTCTCTCAATCACATTTCTTGGTCAGAACTAACACTGCCACTTGATGAAATAAGACTTAATCAGTGACTCATTTCAGAAATGTTATTGCAGTCAAACTAAATTATTAAATGTCACTGAAAGACAAATATCAGATTCTTGCACCCTGTAAACTTTTCATTACTTTTTCAATTTAGATAAGTCAAAGCTAAGGTGACTTTTCTAAGAGGAGATGATGATAGGTGCAGTTTATTTCATTACATTTTTCCCACAGAAACACAGCAGTCAGGGTTCTGTCAAATAAAGGCGCCGTATACGGTCAACAAAATCTGAGATCACCTTCATTTTTAATCAAAGTGTCTTGCTCTTGCAGGAAGACAACAATAACTTGCATCATTCCTGTTTTGCCTGTTATTGAGTCTAACAGATGGACGAATGAAGCAGGATTTCTCACTTCCTCAAAGATTTCATCACAAGGGACACAGGCACCTTTAAAGGCATCTGCTCAATGAATCAACCCAACTTGTGAGTGCGATTATGGCAGTGATAAGGTCTAAAGCATTGGCAGGAAAAACTAATATACTTCCTAGTTGCAGGCTCCCATCAGATGGGAAGGTTTAGAGGGGCTGAATGCAGATTAAGTATCAATATGGATTATACAAACACCACAAGATGACGATTTAGTTGAAATTTTCAGCCGTTTCCTTAAGTTATGTCTTTATCCCATGCAGGCAGAGGGAGGGGATCTCAGAGTCTAAAAAAAGCCCCGGGTCTCTGGCAGGGTCAGCTCCCATAAGCAGTTTATATGCAAATGTACCTCGACCTTTTTATAACACAATGCAATGACAAAGGCACTGTAGATTGAGCTCACAAACCTGTAATTTCAAAGATAATGTGGCATCTCTGTGTCTATGTTAAAACTGGAGACTGAGTTTCACATGCAGGGGTGATTGCAGTAATTTAGTAATTTTTTGCACTAATTTAGTAATTTTTAACAATGTAAAGAGCTATCATTTCTATTAAAGGTCATATATTAAGTTTTTTCAGGCTTTTTGGAATAGTCTTGGACACTTTTGCATTAGTATTTCATGTGTATGTACAGTATATTTATGGAAAATGTTTTCTTTTTGGGAGCTGTTGAGTGCAGAGAATGCTTGGATTAGGTCTCTGTCTCAACCTGCTGGAAACAGTGGGACTGGACAGAGCATAAAATGGCTATTTAGCAATGCTATGAGTGACAACAGTTTAAGGGCTGAATTTATCGGAACTATGTGTTTGTGTATGGATAGTTTATGGGCTTTAGAAAGACACAGGAGCACTTCCTGGTTTCTCGTGTCTATGTAGAGCCTTGGGTGAGCCTTTCAGCTCTTAAGAAAAAGATGCCCTCAGCGTAACAGGGTTACTCAAACATGCGTTAATGAAACTAAATACTAACATGGTTAAAAGCTCAAAAAAAGTTGATTTAGCATAACAGGGGACCTTTAAAATAATTTGTTTTGAGGGCACTTTTAGATCTTCTGCTACAATATTCTTCCTGACCTTTAGTGGACCTTATTTATTGCAGATAAAGGTGGCGACTTTTGGGTTTTCATTAACTGTTAGCCATAATTTTCACAATTAAAAGAAATTGATGCTTGGAATATTTTACTGTGTGTACTAAATCTGTATTGTGGATGAGTTTTACTTTTTTAATAATCACTCCATCACAGTGCATCATCCAAAGCCCTCCACTGCTGTAAATCTTTATAACCCCATTGTTTACTCCCATACACATGTGGAGTTATTATGCTATTCTCAACCCAAACAGAGCTCTTGCAGTGACAGCAGAGCGAGGCCTTTTTTATCCCAGGTCCTATTCAAATTTACAAATACCACTGACAAGGCTGCTGTCCTGCCCACAATGCTGTTGATGATGTGTTAAAATGCAGAAGGTGGCTCTGTCCCATTCTTCTCTGTCTAAATCTACCGTCTATTCTCCAGTCCTGTCTGCAGAGAATTACTATCTCCCTCCAAGATAAATGCCCCCCTCCCTGAGCAAAATGGTGAATTTATAACAACAAAGTGCCACATCTGGTATCAACTGCTAGATTTTACTATTCATAACCAAGCACTCCTCTTTCTTCATTAGTTTATGCAAAATGTCTTAGCTTGTTTTTCCATTTTAAATGCGACTTTGGGTTTTAAATGATTTCTGTAAACGGTCCCAACATGATCAACATTTTGTAACCACATGTAAAAACAGCTCTAGGGAAGATTTTCTCATTAAGGAGCTAAATCCACGTGGCATTCACAACAAGTTATTGTCAGTGTAATTACACTTCCAGCCAAAATGTTTCTAGTAACAATGGCGCCCTGTTTGAGCGCAGCCAACTATAGCCTAACGCTCATGTGAGACAGAGACAAAAGTAGTGCAAGCAGTAGTAGTAATAGTAAAAATCGTAGGAGTAGCAGAAGTATTGGTAACAATAAATACATCAGTGGTAGCAGTAGCAGTAGTTGTAGTAGTACTAACACTACTAGTGGCAGTGGTACTAGTGGTAATAGAAGTAGTAGCAGTAGTAGTGGTAAAACTAGCTGTAGTAATAAGTCTTCAGTCACAGACAATTGCAGTGCAAGTAGTAGTAGTTGTAGTAGTAGTAATAATAGTAGTTGTAGCAGAAGTAATAGTAACAGTAATTATATTGGCAGCAGTAGTAGAAATAGCAGTAGTTGTAACAGTAATAACAATAGTAGCAATACCAGTGGTAGAACAGCAATTATATAAGTGGTAGGATTAGTAGTTGTAGTTTTAGTAATATTAATAATAGTACTAGTGGTAATAGAAGTAGTAGGAGTAGTAGTAGTAAAATTAGTGGTGGTAATGTGTATATAATAATAATGTCTATATTGACAATGTGACAATTGTAGTGTGAGCAAAAGTAGCAGTAGTTGTAGTTGTAGAAATAGCAGTAGTAATAGTACTAGGCTGCTCAACTGTAGTTCAAGCAGTAGTAGTAATAGTAGTTGTAGCAGGAGTAATTATAGCAGTCATAGCAGTTGTAGCAATATCAGTAATTGTGGTGTTAGTAGCAATTATAATAGTAGTTATAATCATAGTAGTACTAGCAGTAGCAGTAGTTATAGTGACAGTGGTTATATTAGTAGTAATAGTAACAGTAGTGGTAGTAATAGTAGTAGTTGCAGTAGTACGGATACGAATAAGTTTACTGACAATAAGTTATTCAAATTCGCTGTCACTGTCACTATAACTACTGCTACTGCAAGTATTATAACTACTATTATAATTACTACTGACACCACAACTACTGATATTGCTACTACTGCTATGACTGATTACTAGTAATAGTAACAGTAGTGGTAGTATTGGTAGTGGTAGCAGCAGTTGCAGTAGTAGTAATAATAGTAATTCTAGGTAGTAATAGTAGTACTAGCAGTAGTAGCAATAGCAGTAGTTATCGTAACAGTATTGGTAGTAATAGTAGTGGTAATAGCAGTAATAACAGTAGTGGTAGTAATGAGCGTAGTAGCAGTAGTAGAAATAGTAATAGTAGTGGTAGTAATGGTAGCAGTAGCAGCAGTTGCAGTAGTAGCAACAGCAGTAGTTGTAGTATTAGTAGAAATATTAATAGTAATTCTAGTGGTAGTAGTAGTAGTACTAGCAGTAGTTATATCAACAGTAGTAGTAATACCAGTAGTAGTATTGGTATGCTCTTTTATGATACTGCATGTTGTTGTAAAAGTTTAGTAGGATGGATGTTTTTTCCCTGCAGACAGCAGAGCTCCTGACAGCGCTCTGTAGCCGATCACGTTCTCACACTTCCACAGTAAATCCAGGTCTGCTCCCCGCTCTGACAGGCCTGCGTCTGTCTGCTGTAACTGATCGCTCCATGTTACCGACAGGCCACTGTGCTCTCTATATCAATACAACTGGGTCAGCTCCTCGCTGGTGACAAACGAGCGGCTCAGATGAGTAAATGTCACACTGACTGACAAAGTGACTCCAACTACTACATACCATTGGATGATGAGGACACAGTTTTCATAAAAATGTACATTTAGTCCACATAACAGTTCTCATTTATATCAAATTTAACACCAGATGTGGGAGTGGTCAGGTTGAGGATAATTTAGCATCAACAAAGGAAGAGTCTTATGTTTCACCAGCAACTAAAGGTCATAGTCTATTCACCTAGTATTGTGGTCAAAGAGCGAGGAGTTTATTATTTTGAGAGCAGTCTTAATTAAGACTTAATCAAGTGACTGAATTGAAATAACAATACAGACTCTAGAAAAAGTCAAGACCAAGACTAGAGGATAGTGGGTATCATTTATTTTAAGGGGACCTATTACACCAAATAAGCTTTTGTGAGCTTTTTACCATATTATGATATTGTTTCCTCCTTAAAAACATGCCCAGAGTTGTATTCTGTTTCATTCATGCACTGAGTAATGCTGTATGCTGAGGCGCTGCCCCCCTCAAGAGCTGAAAACGCTCAGTCTCACCATTCTACCTAGACATATTAAACTCTGCCTTCTCCAGGAAGCACTCCTGCTCTGTTTCTAAAGCACATACGCTATCACCGGACTCATTCTGATAATTTCAGCACTTCAATTGCCATCTATATGAAGCAGTTAGTTCATTTATCTTATTTGTTAGCTTTATGTTGCTAACAGCCGTGCTATACAGCCTTTAAATCATGCTCTGTCTAGAACCCTACCGTTCAGTACATGAACTCTCCTCTCAATCTGAACTCAAATCCTCCCAACAAAAAGCTTGAAAAGCAGCATAATGTGTCTCCTTTAAGAGGCTATAGTTGTGTCTATTTTAATCACAATGTTAAGAGTACACTGTTATTTAAGTATTAATAGTGGAAATGCTGTAATGACATGTTCTGACCTCTAAAAACAGTCAAACAAACAAGAATTAATGTTATCCTCGCTGACTTTCCTCACAAATCCACTGCCTTTACAACACTTATTTGCAGAAACCAGGACATATTGTTGTGTCCCTCTGAAAGCCTCTGAAACACCACATGTCCTCCACAGACACCTCTTATTATTGAGGGCTACACGGGTGAGGCTTGTGTCAGGTCCTGGAGCGTAACCATAGTTCTGCCTGAGCACACTGGGTCATAGCAGGAGGGAAAGGATTAGCAAACGGCACAACCTGGACGTACCACCTGCCCCGTTATCACTCTCTGTCCCAAAGCTATGATTGGACAAAGCAGCCTTGGGTTCATACAAGTCCACTGCGAGCGCCCCGGGACAGGATCAGGTGGTCACTGCCGACATGGTGACATGGATGTTTAGGCTTCGCTGCCCCAACACCTGCTGAAGTCTGAAGAGATATCCCACTGTAACACATGTGCCCCTGGGGATTATGTACAACAACTAAAGGTGGAAGAAGTACTCAAAATCTGTACTCCAATAAAAGTACTGTTACTACTTAGTACTTAAGTAGAAGTAAATGTAAATAAATTATTAATTGAGTAAAACTATTCAATGTAAAGTATAAAGTACTTTTGAGTGTTTTTTTTTTTTTTCAATAGCACAGCAAAAACTACCACTAATACTACCACCTGGTTGCTATTTCTGCCACTACTACTACTACAATAACTTCTATTGCTATCGCTGATATAATTAGTACTACTACTCCTACTAATACTATTATTACTACTACTACAGCTACTTCTGCTATTACTTCTACTCCCACTACTACTACTCTTACAACTACCGCTTCTACTGTTATTACTGCTACTACATCTATTACTATTGCTACTACTGCTACGACAAATATATTTACAACCACTACTACCACTAGTACTACTATTACTACGAATCTTACCAGAGTTGGGAGTATGTCACTCATATTCAAGTCACAATTAAGCATCAAGTCTTAACCTTCAAGTTACAGCAAGTCCAAGTCAGTCTTGATGAGAATCAAGCAAGACAAATCGACTCACTGCTTTTAGTCAGCAAGTCCTGTCAAGGCATACAGTATGGGCCAGATTTATCAAAGGTTTGCGTGCATGCTAAATGAAAAAGACGTGCTAAAAATGGAGCAAACCCAGGCGCAGCTGAGATTTGCGTCTCTCACAGGAGCAAATTCAGCGTGGCGCAGATTTTGCTTTTGTGATTCAATGAATATGTAAAACAAGGTGTTCTTGCCAAAACGCGCAAAATTCAAGGCGTGGAAAATGCAAATGAAGTCGGTTTGCAGTCGCTGTTTGATTTATCATGAGTACGGGAGCTAAATCTGCGTGAAAATTTAGTACATTGGAGAAGCAGGTACAAAAGTTTTGTGGAGGTAAGAGTGCAGCTTTTAGTGCACAGATGAGGCGTTGAAAATAAGTTCTAATGCTTTAACAGGGCTCATTTACAAAGATACAACTGTAATGTGTTGATTTGAAGATGAAGGAAACAAAGAAACAGACTTTACCTGCGGCACTTGCTACAGCTACTTCTACTATTACTGAAGTACTTTTATTCATTTAGAAGCTGCAAAATTTTTACTACATTTGCAATAATAATTACTACTACTGCTATTACTGGTACTATAACTACTACCTCTACCATTATTAATCTTACAATTACTGCTATTACTGGAGTCAAAAATACCTTCTACTTTTTCCGATCTTGTACTGCGACTAATATTACTAATACTACTATTATTACAACTAAGGGTGCTCCGATCGATCGGCCGCCGATCATGATCGGCCGATCATGGCTAAAAATAGAGTGATCGGTGATCGGTAAAATGGGCCGATCAGAAGGGCCGATCAAATTACAATAAACACGCGAGGCTCTCACATTTACTGTCCTGCAACTCCGGTTTGATTAAACAGCAGTAGCGTTATTTTAGCAGTGTTTTTAAGTTAAGCCCTGGTTATAACTAACACAAACCTGCCCTGGAGGCGCTGCTTTGTGTCCCCGCTGTGTCCCCGCCTGCTTTAGGAGCGCACGGGACAGAACCGAGGCGCAGCAGTGCGTGTATTTGCAAACACCAACGTAAATAGAGCTACAGCTAACCCGCTAACAGTTACGTTAAAAGGATTAAGAAAGTTCAGAGTCTGCCTGTGTCTTGTTGCGCGGAGAAAACTGTGCGTTTTGTGGCTTAAACTGCACCAAATGGCTGCTAATGGAAAGAGAAAGTAAAAAGGCAGCCCATGTGTCCGTGAGTCTGAGAGGAGCACCTTTCATCGTTGTCTTCTCTGCTCTCTTTGCACGTTTTCTTCATTCAGACGTTGTCAGACCTGGCAGCAGGAGCTGTCTGCTCTTTAGTCCACTGTGTTTCAACCTGGTTTGGCTGCGCGTTACGCGGACACAGGCGCTGCACTCGCAGACTCGCATTAAAGGAACCAATTAAGAACAGCTGATTTTTACATCAGCGGAGCATTCAAACAAAGCCACAGACACTGGGCACACATTAAAGACCAATAATGCAACAAATCCTCTTCTAAAACAAAAATAAGTAGAATTTTGTTGTTCTTTTATATTTACAAAGGCTACAGTATTTTTCAAATGGAACTAATAATAGCCTGCATACAATACATTACTACATTGAAGACCACGTGATCGGTATCGGCCATGATCGGTATCGGCCGATCACAGCAGAGGCTGATCGGTGATCGGCCTCAAAAACCCTGATCGAAGCACCCTTAATTACAACTACTAATCTGAAAATGTCACAAAAAAAAAAAAAAAAAACGTAACACTACACTACTGCATTACTTTCCACCTCAAATCAAAAACATTGACACTGAACTTCCTCATGTGTGACCCGGCACTACCTTGTCTCCCCTGACTCCTTTTAAAAGATTACCTTCAATAGTCTGTGACAGGCAGCACACTATAAACAAAGCCACAGCCATTACTGTCTGTGTTCAAAGTGAATTATCGTGCACACAGATAAGGAGTTATTATTGACTCGTGCCTGTGGTAATGCATACAATATGAAGGAGCTTTATGAGTGTAAATACAGACAGATGGCCCATTGATTAAACTTTGATGTAAATGTGTGAATAGCAAACATGAAGGTCACTTTGAGCTTGCCTAGATTACAGGGAGTGTTTGAAGTATGGTTCAAACACTTATGCTAACATCAGGCAGAAAGTTTAGAAAAACAAAGTAGGAGCATGGTCACAGAAGCTAATAAATGGCACTCTATCAATAGTAAGTCTGTAAGGCTTAAGACATCTACCTGGTTCCTAATCTCCAGGCGTTATTCTGTTTAGTTTTTACTCACAACAAAGTTCTAACTTTAGTACATAAATGATTTGGTGGATTTGGTGTCTTGCTACCAAGGCTACATCCACACTGATATTGTCATGTTAAAAAATGTTGTGTAGTGTCTTTTAACTCTTTAACAAATTACCATGCATACTTCCTTTAGCTATGAAAGCATAAGTAAAAATATGGATTCTAAAAACAAACCAAAATCCTGATCCAGAACCATGTTGAACCTTGGTCTTACAGATCACCTATATATCTTCTTTAGGCTACAGCCAAACTACTTGGTTTTAAATGTCCCATATTATGTTTTTTCAGGCTTTTTGAAATAATTTTGGACACCTTTGCAATAGCATTTCGCATTTTATAACTTAAACTAATGTACTATATACACTATATTTCCAAAAGAATTCGTTCACCCACTCAAATAACTGAATTGGGATTATTGTTTTTAGCAGCTGGGCTTGGCCCTTAGTTTCAGTGAAAGGAACTCTGAATGCTTCAGCACCAAGAGATTTCGGACAATTTCAAACTCCCAACTTTGTGGGAATAGTTTGGGGATGGCCACTTCCTGTTCCAACATGACTGCACCAGAGCACAAAGCACGGTCCATAAAGACATGGATGAGCGAGTCTGGTGTACAAGAACTTGACTGAACCTGCACAGAGTCCTGACCTCAACCTGACAGAACACCTTTGGGATGAATTAGAGCAAAGATTGCGAGCCAGGCCTTCTCATCCGACATCAGTGTCTCATTTTGGAGAAGAATGTCTGTCACGTAGATGTCGGATGTGTGTGTAAAGGCAGGTGTGTATGTATGTATGGACATTTTTTTCTTTTGGGAAGCTATTACTTTGGCTTTGCAGAGAACGCTTGGATTAGGTTCAGCCTGATGCTGCCTGCTCTCAACGGTGGGGACTGGCCAGAGCACAAAATGACTGTTTAGCACGGCTATTAGCAACATGACGCGTGAATGAAAAAAAATACTACTCGAGGTATGTTTCTGAGGTGGAAACCCCATGTAATCTTACACAATTTGTATGTTAGAACTAAGTATATCCAGCCACAGTGGGTCACAAGCCAGTGTAGTCTTTGTGCCAACCCCAAGCCCAGATAAATGGAGAGGGTTGTGCCATGAAGGACATACAGTGTAAAACCTATGCCAAATGAATATGTAAATCACTGCACCCTATAGGAGGCAATGATTTGCTGTGGCGACTCCAGAAATGTAAATGTAGACGACAGGTATATTGCCTTTAAGAAGCCCACACAGGTGCACAAGCTGACGCCAGTGAGATTGTTCTGACCTTCACTTAACTTAATATGACCATGAGCACAGGCTCACATATTACACTGTGTATCTGTATGAGAGCCCGAACCTCTGGCAGCGTTGACCCTATTCTTTGCAGTGTTAGCGGTGAGATTGATTGCGAAGCCTAATGGGCCCGCCTGTGCATATTAACAGGCTGGTAAACAGAGCTGTATAGGGTGTTATTGAACCCCCCCCCCCCTCCCCTCCTACTCTATCTCCCCGTTGTCCAGAGCCACGTACTTGGTGTCAGAAGGATGACGGAGGTGACGATCAGCGAGCAGATGACCAGAATGACAAGGAGCGCGATCGCTATTCCCTTCCAGTTTCTCTGCGGAGGGTTACTGCCCACCAGCTCCTGCAACCAGACACAAGCAAAGACATGGTCAGAAATAGTAAACATGAGGAGGGAGAATTAAATGCAGTTATCTGTAGGTTTTGGGGTCTGTGAAGAAGACGTTTAGAGATGAAAAATTCGAAATGATTTAAGCAAAATGACAACACAACATTGCATTTTTATTCAGCTGAGATTTTTATGCAGCTTACATAGAGACTAAACAATCTCTCATCTTCTGCTTATTTTTGATGAGGGTTGCAGGCTAGAACTTATATCCCAGCAACTATGCGCTTAAGGCAAGGTACACTCTGGATAACAATAACCCTTTAGTTGCAGGGCTAATACTTGGAGGCAGACACAGACAGGGCAACCTTTCAGTCTCACATTCAGTCACAATTTAGATTCACCAATTCACACATGCATGTCTTTGGGGGTTGAGAGGAAGCCGTAGTGCCTGGAGAGAACCCACAGTAACACAGGGACGACATGCAGACGTCTCTCAGAGAGACCATTAGAGCTTTGCCACTGTGCACCCCCAGAGACCAAACACATACTAGTAAAGCCTGTTTTACCAGCATATGCCCTGAAGAAGGAAAATGTAGACATGAACATGGACATCTTTAAAATGTTGAGCTCCTCCACAGAGACAAAACATGCACATGATGCAATAATTGCAGTCATTGTACTATAAACCCCTTGAGAACCCCACACATGTTATTTGTGTGTGTTGAAATTCCTGTGGCTAGGTTGTAGTGCATACTTTTTGCCATTATGTTTTTGCCAATACATAAGTGTTATAGTCTGTATTTCTTTTTTGACTAGACAATAACAAAGAAGCAAGGAAGGAGCAAAACATACTGCACACATTAACTTTATATGCTGAACAAATGGTGAACTTTGTTATTTGACCTTCACAATACAAAGCAAAGTCTTAGTCTTTGTTCACTGTTTAGCAAAATATTATAAGTACCATTGATTTAAAAGCCAATAATTAGTTTGCTTTTCTAATATCAATAACTAATCAATGGGTAAATTGAATGTATTGTACTAATCAATGATTTCAAATGATTACAAAACAGCATCTATTCAAGTGAATTATTTAGAGCACAAGAGGTAGGAGACGCCAACCAAGGACAAACATGAGCTAGTCGCAGCAGAGTTGAAGAGAGAGGAAAGGAGGAGAGAAAGAGAAGAGAGGCAAGAGAAGAGAGGAGTAGTGTGTAAAGAGGAGGAGAGGAGGGAGAAGGTAAATCCTAATGAGGCGAGCATCAGTGGCCATCACCCACAAACGAATGTGACAGATAAAAATGGAGCCACAGTCCGTCGGTGAATTGCTGCTTGACGACAGCGAGAGAAGCTTTGGGGAAACGTGTCTGAGTTATGAGCAACCTTGAGGGGCTTTTCTTTCTTTTCTGCTGCTCGACAAAAGCACAAACAAATGAATTTATTGCAGTTTAATATGGTTTTAAGGGTAAACTGAATTTTTAAAAAACAAAACTGCTAGCAATGTCAAAGCAGCACTGCAGGCTATGCAATAAGAAAAATAGCCAAGAAAGTGGCTTCTAGTTCATTCCCAAATCAAATAATGTGCAGAGGAAATGTACTTGACATATTGTGATGTGTGAGGCGAGTGGCGAGGATCAGCAAATTAAATGAGCACTGGTTTCACAATATTTTACAGAAACAATGCAAGACAGTCCAGTCAGCAGCTACTGACAACCGTGGAGGCAGAACTTATGGTTTAGAGTTAGAGTTTTTCTGCATCAACTTAACAATAGCAGACTGGGGAAACTTTCCTTTCCAATATACTGTACCTATAGTGAGAACAGGCGTGTCTTTTTGGATTACCCACTTAATGAATGCAGAAAATACGGGGTGAGGTAAGGAAAGAAACTCTGGAAGGTAAGAAAACAAAAGGCTACTTGAATACTCACTATTCTGGTTCCATTAAAGGGCCATATTATGCTTCTTTTTAGGCTTTGTGAGATAGTTGTGGACACTTTTGCATTAGTATTTTACATTTTATATCTTAAATTAATGTATACATATATATGGAAAACATCTTCTGGGGAGCTGTTACTTTGACTTTGGATTAGGTGTCTGTCGCCCCCTGCTGGCACCCATGGGGAATGGACAAAGCATAAAATGGCTAATTAGCACGGCTATAAGCAACATGGCAGTAACAGATAGATAAATGAGCTCAGTGCTTTGTAGTGATGGCAATTTAGGCACTGAAATTATCAGAACGAGTCCAGTGTGCATTTTCATAAACTAAATATTACTCCAGTTATGTTTTTGAGGTGGTAATAACATTACAACTACATGGTTTAAAGCTTAAAAAGTATATCTTTGATATAATCTAAATAAATAAACATACTAATCATTCTTCTCCAATATATTTTGACAACTGACTGAATTGCTTCAACTTGAAGGCTTATTATTTCTTATAGCAGCTGTTACAATCATAGCTTGTACAAAGCTTTGATTTATGACATTGTGTCTGAAAATTGCTTTGATCCTGCAATTACCCTCTGATCTAAGAAATTCTTCTGTTTTAGAGATGCAAAAGTATAATGTACTTTGTAAATGGTCACGTTTTTATAGAGCGCCTTTCCACCTCTATGGGAACTCAAAACGCTTTTACATCAATGAACCATTCACCCATTCATACACCAGTGTACACAGGGACTGGAGGCAAGGAGGGTTAAGTGTCTTGCCCAAGGACACAATGACAATATACAATGGTGGGAGTGGGGATCAAACCACCAACCTTTTGGGTTAGTGGGTGAGTGTCTCTGCCAACTCAGCTACTGACAACTGTATATAGCAGAGATCAAAAATTACATTGGATTTGTCAATTGCACTTACACATTTACACTTACATATGATGAGAAGTTGTCCCATAAAATACTGTGTAGATAAAATAGTCTGCAATAATAATAATAATATTACAGACATAATTAATTCATTCCCAGTGGGAGTGAATATAGATCAAGTCTGTTTCTGTTTTGCAGGCAACTATTTCTACAGAAGAAAAGGCTACAGAGATGCTAAAATAGTACCTTAAATCATTACTCTTTTAATGTGACTGCTCCAGCTGGCAGACATACAACACACAGCTGCTGAATGCCATCCAAAAAAAGTCTCTATGGAAAGCGTCCAAACCCCGAACAGTTATGGGAGGATTAATAAGTTCCTAATTAGTTTATAGTGGATAAAAGATTGAAGCGGTGTGTGCTTCAGGGACCTGTGGCTCGGCTGCTAATGAATAAAATACAGAAGCCTTTAATGACGCTCAGTGGTGGAGCTACAGAGCAGTCCTTTTAGTGACCCCCATTTTCACCTTAATTGAAAAGAGCCCAAGACATCATTAGCCTGCAGATAAGAGCAACTGGGACTATTTACCAGAATGGACATTACCTGCATTCATTAAAACACTAACCAATTAGTTAAAGTAGGTCACAAGCAGCATCGTGACAACAGAGAGCCATATCTCGGACTGGGGTGCAATAAAAAGGACACCAAGCTCTGACAGGAACACAGATGACAGTATTACAAAATTATTTCCTTTTGAATATTGAAATTTTACAAATTGTGGGTGAAAAATAAACACACTGCTAATATTGTCTAAGGAAGTTTTGAGCCTGGCCAGTAAGTTCTTGGGTTTAAACCAGTAACTATTTATTAAACATGGCACAGGGTTTATGTGTGACTTATGCACGTTATACTTTATATAAAGGACTATGTTGAGAACAAGGCTGATTGACTGAACAAGCACTAGGGATGTAACGATGCACTGAAGTCACAATTCGATTCAATTCACAATTTTATGTTCTCAATTACAATTTTTTACAATTTTATTAGCAGACTTAGTTGCAGTATAATTATTATTTTTTTACATTGCCTATTTGTGTCTCCTTATCAAACTTAAATTGTTGTACATGTCTTATTTACAGAAATTAAATAAAAAAGTAACAATGACATTTCAAAATAACAAAAATATATAAAATAATTTGTTAGTGGAGATTTTATTATTAACAGTTTTCTATTATCCTCCAAAAACAGATACACTATAGTAGCAAGAGAAGCAGCTTGTCATAAAGGGGCCTAATATAAGTCAAGTCTTAAAAATATCAGAGAGGACACATTCACAGTGAAGACACAGATCTCCATAGAAACGCTCTGAGGGAGGGGCTGCAGAAACTTCAAATAGGCTGTTGTTAGCCACTTAGCTTATCTTTAGCTTGCTGCTAACAACAAGCTACTTTCTGAACGATGGTAAACAGGTTTGTGCAGCCTAAATAATACCTTCACATGTGTCTCTTGCTGTCTGCCTTGGGAGCCTGTGATACCATTCTGGGTTTCAATGGAAAACCGTGCGATAATTTAAGCTGGTAACACTAAACTGATCATTAACAAGATCCAAATAAAGCAGGTTTTGTGTTGAATCTACTTGTCCTCGACCATGTCAAAATACAAGTGGTCAAAAATAATAAAATAATAAAAAATAACAAGATGTGGCAGATGACTTCCATTGTATGCATTATTACCAACACAGAAGCCTCTAGACAAATGTTGATTGCAAGGATGTTGTATGCCCATAACATTGCCCTGAATCTAGAAAAAAAGTTTATGCTGTTTTTGCAAATCACACTTTTCTTTTTTTTTATTTTTTTTTTTTTACCTATTTTGGTAATGTTGAGTTCAAATATGCCACTGAAAATTCCCTATCACATGTTTTCCCACAAAATAAGAATGAAGTTTTTATTAATTGTGGTAAATTACAGGGTTATACATACAGTAATAGCAGTCATCACCATGATTTCTTGGCTTCCTCCATGTCACTGAAATGCCAAAATTTAAGCTTTTTCTATTTCCTTTGGTCCACTGTCTAAGGTTCTCAACACAAGGCTGGCACACTGTATGAGGAGCCCATGGTCTGCCCTGGTCACCAAGCTTGCCTTTTTTACAAAATCTGTAATTTTCTGCCGTTGTTTGGATGTTGCTGTCACAGATGTAGCAGATATCTGGGCTATGCTTGCATTTCCATCTTTCACTGGTCATTATAAATCCCTGAAATCAGTAGTTTTGTGTGCATGTAAGTGTGCCTGGCATTCATATAAGGGCTAATCAGAGGAAAAGTGATAAATTACCCGTCTATTGAACATAAAGATAGTGTTTCCTGTGTTGGTGGCAGTGTATCTGGCAATAGCTCTAACGATGAATCGATTGAAAGAAATACTACAAAAAAGCTTTTTTTTTTTATTATGGTTCATGACTTTGAATTTAATGAAGACCTGCCTTTTTTATCAAACATAATGATAGGTGATGTCAAGCCTACCAATTATTCAGTTAAAGAAAAATGACTATGACTATGCATCCCTAGTTGATTGTATACACTGAGTCATGGGCCTTTATTAAGCTCAAATGTTACTTTTTCATTTTTATATTATTTTGTTTTTCCTCAGTTGAACAAAAAAAGCCCCGCTCTATCAAACTGTGTAACGAGAAAGCACAAACTTAAGTATGGGCGAGTACTCAGTTTACTGCTATAATAACCTGTCACTGTATACACTTCTGACACAGCAGTGAATTCTCAGTAATGAATGAAATTGTTCTTGTTGAGAAAAGATTATTTCAGAGACACTACTATAACTATATGTTGCTTGAACTCTCAAAACCTGATTTATTTTTATTCTAATTCAGCTTTGAGCAAACAATCTATTTTCTTTTTGCAAATCCTCATGCATTATTTAAGAGATCAAAGTGGCACAGAGCCCTCCTTTTCTTTCCTGTTGCCTCTGTATCATGAAACAGCTCACAGACCAGTGGGACTTACAGTATGGGAAACAGTGACAAAAGTAGTCTATAGAGAGAAGCTGTTTACACACAATAAAGACCATAAGATAGAACACTTAAACTGTGTAATGCATAATAAAAGTGACAACACAAGTCCCCATTGCAGTGCAGAGTAATATCTATTTGTAGAACAGTGTGTGTGGATCTAAAGCCGGGCCCGATTCCATCACAGCGACTTAAATATGACAACCTTATCTGTCTCTGCGTGGGTGCACACACTGACTGAGCCAACAGACAGCAGACGTTATGCAAGGTGATCTGAAAAAAAGGGCTCGGGCTCATCTCAAAATGTCTCTTCGCAATTTCGTCCCATTATCTGTGACACAGGGATCAGTGCGGCTGCTCGGCCAAGCATCAAATCACAGCAACAACTCATTTCCAGGTGAAAAATGTATCTCTCGAAAATCACTCAACCTTATCTGAATAAACTCAAGAGAGCCCGTCTTTAATTAGTGACCTTTCTATTCACATATAGCGCTCTGTAAAAATAAGACGCACAAAAGCAAACTGCCTTTCACAGACGAGGATGTGGTTACTACAGAAACCTTTGATGGAGTGGAGATAAAGCTTTTTTTCTGTGCATTTAAATATACTGTCTAATGTCTATAATTTGAGCCAGTGACATATAATTGAACCTAATTAAGTTGTTTTACATCAAATTAAATCAATTTTAGTTAATTTGCGGCTTTCTGACTTTGGAGGATGGTATAAAGTTATTTAAAATTAATGCAGAATAGACTTGTACAGAAGTTTATATATCCAGCAGCCAGATCTGGAACATACAATAATCAGGCAGAACATTATGACCACTGACCAGGTAAAGTGAATAGCACAGATTATCTCTTCATCATGGCACCTGTTAGTGGGTGGGGGGTTTCGTTAGGCAGCAAGAGGAAGCAGGACAAATGGGCAAGTGTAAAGATTTGAGCGAGTTTGACAAATTGTGATGGCTGCTGACGACTGGTTCAAAGCGTCTCCAAAAATGCAGCTCTTGTGGGGTGTCAAAGGAATGAACAGCTGTGAACCGGCGACAGGTGATGCAAGTGGGGAGCAAAGGCTGGCCTGTATGGTCTTATCCAACACAACAAGCCCAAACTATACTATAACATACTGCACAATGCTACTACTGTCATTATTACTGTCATGTCCTACTCTGTCGGTTTAGTTTATCTTTTAATTATCAGCATTTTGTCTGTTTCCTGTTTTATTTTGAAGTTACATACCCTGGGTTAATCCCAACATGCCTCCTCACAGCCTCAACTCCTCGGTTCCTCGCCGTAAGCCCTGCCCACAGAGGAAAGAGGCACATATGAAACAACACCTCTCTCTCTCCTCGGTGGGCAAGGCTTACAGCGAGGAACCGAGGAGTTGAGGCTGTGAGGAGGCATGTTGGGATTCACCCCATGTCTTGTTTCAGATTTACTTCCTGCCTTCCTGTGTTTCCTGCCTTTGTGATTACCTGCCCCGCCCTAATGTGCTGCACCTGTGTCTCAGTTTCTCCCCTATATAGTCTGTGTTTTTTCCCCTGTCCCTTGCCAGATTGTCTCTACTCTTGTGAGCATTCCAGCCTATCCTAGTGTTTTTGTACGGTACCTTTGTGTTTTGACTTTTGCCTATTTTTTGGATACCCAAGCTTGGACTGAGATTTTGTACTTTTGCCAAGATCTTCAATAAACCTTTTCCTAATTTATCATATTTGGGTCTGCTTTGTGAGCCTGACAATTATAGTTTTCATATGCACCAGACGTTTCTGCAGACCTCCTTCTGACCAAGCCTTCCATAGTATGATAATAATTAGTATAATCAGCTAACTCTTATTCTCTTTAAATTGATGGCAGGTTATTTCAGCCAAGAATAGGCTAGAACAGAGAATTGGCCAGACATTGCTCACAAAAACATTAAAGATTTCGCTGCAAAATGTATTTTATGGCATACTTGACAGAATGGTACATGAAAGACTTACGGTAATATAACATTCAATAACTACATGGTGCAAGCTACATTAACTAAAATGAAATGCAACAGGTAATACTAATATCCAGGAACAATCAACTTACAAAAACAATATGTGATTATAAGGATTTAGTTTAGTATCAGCATTAATTTATTCTCTTTAAAAGTCACGGGTGGCTGGAACCTATCCCAACAACTTTGGGCCAATGCAGTTAGTTGCTGGTCTGACAAAGGAAATGTCACATCTTAGCATTTTTATTATTTTATTTTTTTGCATTTTACAAGCTTACATATTCAGCTAAAGGCTTGATTTGTTGTATCATCTTCTATGAAATATCTGTATTTGAGTATACAGCAGTAAAATATAATAAAAAAACATGCAATGTTGTGTTTGAAAGTTGTGATTTGCTCAAAATGCATTGAATTACCATGACTTATTTGTATAGGACACATCTACTAGCCTAACACAATATATTTCCAGCTCTATAGTGTGTGTAAGTGCTAATTTGGAGCCACATTTATGTGCTTGAAATGCAGATGAAGTGTGGGAACATGCCTAGAGCTCCTTTATAGCGCCATACATGCATCTATGTTCTCTCCAAGAATCACGTATTAATGCCTGTGCAATGGTACTCTTCATGAGTTCTTATTCTGCGTGACAGCGTTGAGGGGATATTTGCATATTTTCTATACTCCCATGCATATTCTATAGGCTTAATGGATAACATGTAACTAAAAATAGCTTTAATCTAAATGCATGGATCTGGTGGCATAATGTGGTCTATTGTGGGGAAAGGAAATCTCACACCAAGTACCACCTCCATTTGGCTCCATCATCAGAGAATTAAAATGAGCCTGACTAAATACGGAAACAACACAAAACAGAGACAGAATTGAACCAGGACTGAAACAGGACTATAAAATAGGACTAAATCAGGATAAAACTATGTCTAAACCGGTACTAAAACTGGACTGAACCAGGATCAAACTAGGTCGAAACCAGGACTAAAGCAGGTATAAACCAGGACTAATCCAAACCAGGACTGAAATTGGACTTAACCTATACTAAACCAGGATCAAACTAGGTCTAAACCAAGACTAAATTAGGTCTATATCAGGACTAAAGCCGGTTTGTACCAGGACTAAACCAGGACTGAAACTGGACTAAGCCTACACCATACTAGGATCAAACTAGGTCTAAACCAGGACTAAACAAGGACTAAAGCAGATCTAAACCAAGATGAATCTAGGTCTAAACCAGGACTAAACAAGGACTAAAGCTGGTCTAAACCAAGACTAATCTAGGCCTAAACCAGGACTAATCTACGACTAAACCAGGACTGAAACTGGACTTAACCTAGACTAAGCCAAGGTCAAAATAGGTCTAAACCTGGACTAAAGCAGGTTTAAACCAAAATTAATCCAGGTCTAACAGAGCTAAAGCAGGTCTAAAACATGAGTAAGGCAGGTCTAAACCAGAACTAATCTAGGACTAAACAGTTTGAGAACCACAAATATATAAACCCATCTGTGGAAAAAGGCTAATATCAAAATAATATCTGATTTAGTTCTGGCTTAGACCTTATTTAGTCCCAGTTTAGACTATAGGTTTAGCCTAGTTTTAGTCCTTCTGTGGAAATTGCTATTTGGGACACTAATATGAAAGTAACAGCTTGTTTTCTTTCAAAATTAAACACACCCCAGCCACACAGTGTAATGACTGTCAACACTGAGCCTGAATTTAATGTACTTTTAATTCGAGCTCCTGCCAGGAGACCCAGACACGCAGTCAGGGGTCCGGAGTCTTGTTTAATGACACTTGTGACAAGCCTGAGATGCCACAAGCTGTTAACACGAGCAAGCTGCCAAGTAAGAGGTTCAAACTTGTGGCGTCTGGTCAAATTCAGCCCGGCACTCCAATAACAGATGTGAATCTTCAAGTTATTACAACATGACAAGGTTTTGTGCCTCCTCAGACAATATGAGAAATGTAACAGCCACCACAGGGAGCCATTTGTCAATAAACATATGAGCTGACATTTTTGTTCACAAAGACTAAACAAGCAAATAGCAGCTCATTATATGGCACAGGGGGAGGTAAAATAATATAAATGAGTTTTTAAATGATACAGGAAGAGGAATGTGTATCAACAAATGCTCACTAAACCTTTTAATTTAAAATCAAAGATATTGCATTATCTCTGTCCACTTTTTTCGTGATTGTTGACTTTGGAGGCTGGAGCCAAGCCTAGTAAGTTACTCTGGGTCTTAGGTGGGGTACACCCTGGACAGCGGCCAATTAGTTGCAGAGCTGACACAGATACATACGCTGGCAGACAACTATTTACTCTCATATACAGTATTTATTCACTGGGCAATTAAGATTCACCAATTCTTATAACGGGGAAAAGTACCCAGTGCCCATTAGAGGATGAATTGTTCAGGGTGTACCCCGTCTGAGGGTCATAATTGCTTGAGATAGCTCTACCCACCTGTGACCACCTGACAAGAATGAACATATCTGATTCACCCATTAAAACGTAGGCAATTTCTAGGTAATGGGACCAGTCTCTTAGGCTTACTTCCACATTTCACATTTCATCTAGCAATTTTTTAATTATTCAAACTCTGCTTATTATGCAAACGCTTTGCTTTTTGACCTTTAATCCTCAGAACATTTTTACATAAACATGACTAACATTCAAACTACATGACTATATTAATATGTTTTTCTTCTTGTTGGATGCAGTAATTCTGATCCAATTCAACATGCCATCTACAAAAGTCCTTTTAACTCCACATTTCACAAATCACAGCCAATTCACACTGCCTCTGAACTGATTGCTGCTGTCTTGTTTTGCCTTACAAAGGTCTTAACATGGTTGTACGTAAACAGCTTGTTTGTCGCTCGCGGCGGGAGAACTAATTTCCACCCGCCGCTGTGAGCGTGAATGCGTGATCGTGCGTGCGTGTTGTGCCTGGTTCTTCCGGCTGGTTCGTTTGATTTGTGAGTGAATCTCTTCCAGTCCATTAGAAGAGATGCAGGAGGGCGCCACAGCCACATGACCCCCCGTCACAGATTGCACTAAATCACAGCTCAGGAAAATGCCACCAATACCTCCAGCCTGAGGACGTGTCAGTGCAATAACATGGGGACGCTTGATTTTTCTAAGCTTTGAGACTTCTTCTTTCCTTAAAGTTCTTCCCTTCAGCATCCATCATCTGCCGCCTAGTGTGCAGTGATTTGCATATTAATCTGGCCAAGCTTTATGCTATATTCTCTTCCTGACTTAACCCTTTCTACTTACCCAGGCTTTGGACTAGCACAGAGAGTACACTGGCTTGTGATTACTTGTAGGTGAATTAGCCACTTTAAGCAAATATACAGTATACACATTTTTGTATCTATCTTGGTGGCAATCCCACATGCACCACAACACAGCTAATTTTTTTTCTTGCCTTATTTTATTCAGAAATATTTGATTAATATTTAATAAATCTGCCACTTCCAAATACTAATACATTACCCTACCTTTTTATCCTACAGTTACCGCTGCCTTGTTAAAGAGGCTATATTATGCAAAATCAACTTTTTTGAGCTTGAAATTATAATATCATTTTGTTCCCACTCCAGGAAGCACTGACCAATCAACAAGCCCTATACATCCAGTCTGCTCTCATTCCTTTACCCATAAAACGTTGTACAGCTCTGTTTCTTCCTCAAAGTCATTCTTTATTTTGTTGTAAAATGGCATCATACAAAAAAGTTTAAGGACATAAACAGCTCTTTTTCACCTATACTGTTCAAAAGGCTGCAACAAAGCTGCACTCTGCTGCCCCCTGCTGGTTTCTTCACCTGTTTTTTTATGGCAGTAGTAAAGTAATTACTGAAAGCTTTTTCTTTTAGTCAGATAATATTTATAAAGGTTGTAAAACGTGCAATGCTGTTAAAGAGGAGACCAAGGTTCAAAAAGATAAATAAAAGCATATAATAGTCCTTTTAAACGTCTAAATCCTTTGAGAATGTTTATTCTTATTTTTCAAGTCTCCATGTGAAAACAAACCTAACCAGTATTAAAATAGCACTGTCTTTCTTTTAGCTTACATCAATCAATGGAGCCTGAACCAAGATGATGTATTAGGGTCTCATATTTTCACTGATGACTTCTACTACAGTATATACTCCAAAATTGTCCAAAAAGAATAAAAAAAACTTTCTTTTTGCTATGTTGCAGTTTCTCCCCACAGCCAACATTACTAATTAATAATAAACTACAATATATGCTGAAGATACCCCCTTTTGATACAAAATAATTGCTCAAAAGTGCACATATTTGTGGGGCAATTAATCGCTAGCTTCCCATTGCCATAGAGACAAAAGTATCTGATGAAGCGAGCACCTCCTATAGCTTTCTGCACACAGTGAACGTGCATTATGACGTGACTAAACCGGTAATGAGGCCCACACAATGCATAGAGCTTCTTCCTGGCTGTTTCTCATGTATAAAAGATCAGCAGAGTCTGGCTAACAGAAGTCTTTATGGAACAAAACTCAATAGAGAGTGGGTTTCTTCGCATTTCATCACATTTTCAGTGGCATTGTGTTGGCACATCTGTGACAGGAGGCAAAGTGTTCAGTCAAATCAAAGGCTCCTCATCTGTTAATGCCAGCAGTGAGAATAAAGGCTACAGACAAGACTAAAATGCTTTAACTGCTACAACAAATGGCAGGTTTCCATTGAGAATTATGATGCACATTGCGTCAGCTATCGTTCTACTTGTGATAAGTGGATTAAAAATGTTAATCATTATTGTAGCACAAGAAGCTGTATACTGTTGCAGTATCCCACATTTTAGTGACCTTTTAACAGCTCATCTTTACAGAAATGTAAACAACCTTCACTGACACTGGTGCATTTCACACTGACATTTATTCATTTATTTCATTTTTCATGAGCAATGACAGTACAGTGAAAAGTGGTTAGAACTGTTGCCTCACAGCAAGAAAAGGCACCCGGGGCCTTTCTGTGTGGAGTTTGCATGTTCTGTGTCTGGGTGAGGTTTCTCAGGGTTCTCCAGTTTTTCCCATCAATCTAAAACATAAAGAAATTGCTAATTGAAGAAAAGCTAATCCTCCAGATAGGTACTTCTGACCAGAGAACAGTCCCTGTGCGCTGCACTGCTCCTGGCAGGTTACCCCAGTGGCGCTGGATGCATGGGTCAAATGCAGAGAACGAATCTAATAAAATTTTACTATGACAAAGAGTCACCTAAAACAGCTTTCTAAAACATCACTGTTGTGGCTGAAACAGGGAATCATCCATGCTAGAATGCCAAGAACTGAGGAAAACACACACTAGCCTAAAGACAGGCAGGTACCCGGTGCCTTACACTGTGTGGGTCTTCTTGGCCCAACTCCATTGGTATTCCTGTCAACCACATACCATGCACTCTCAGCTACAACAGAAACTGAAATGTCTCTCCCCATTGTTCCTATCTATCAGCCTTTATGCTATGACACACTCTTGTTGGGCCACTCCACAAAAATAAATTGCCATCACACAAAACAATATGCACCAGCGGATGCACTCTTCTCCCTGAAATGAAATGCCCACAGTCCACTGCTTCGAGGCACTGGGGGTCTCATAAAGGAGGCTGCTGCTCTGGTTAATGTTTGACCAGGCTAATGTATTCCAGCCTGCTGTTTTTATCGCTTACTGTGGACAAAAAATAGCAACATTTGTGCACCAAAGAGTAGTCTGGTGGTTTCTTCACACTAAAGTGTCACTGACGTCAAATGTGCTTGATTGTTTAGGCCATGTTTGTGTATTTGAGGAGGAAATGTGTTTTAAAAATCACCTGGTTTAGTCCGACAGCTGAATTTTAGAAAAGAGCGGCAACACTTGGCAGTTTCTTTGTGTGAGATCAAGAAGAAGCAGGACAGTGAGGTGTACTTTCATGTTTGGTGAGCGCTCTGCCAAATGCTCAGTGATTTTAGCAAATGCATTTTCAATACAAACATTTGAAATATGATTTGAGAAGGACGCAGAAGTGGAGGAGGTCCTCAAAATCTGTTCTCAAGCAAAGGACTGTTACTTGAAAAAGATTTTATTCAAATAAAAGTTAAAGTACTGAATGTTTACTTGAGAATTTACAATTGCTGCTGTTGCTACTACTACTATTACTACTACTACAAAGTATTACTACTGCTTCTGCTAGTACCATTACACTTTTGAGTCAACACACTTTAGCCAGACAAGACTGAGAAACACAAGATTGAGTATAAATGGAAAAAAAAAAGAATTTAGAAAGTACTACTACCACAACTACTACAGTCCTACAACTGCTACTGTTAGTACTATTATTACCCTTTAAGTCTACCTTCTTTGCCACAAGAGACACTTACACACAAAGAACTTAAACTCTTTTAGAGACATTAAAATTTACTTGACTTCAAAATGTACTCACAAATAAAAGACCAATACTCAGTAAAGTATATTTTCTTCCAGTACTTAAAATAGTTACATATAAGTCTCTAGTTACTCTTCACTGTAAATAAGTACATCAACTTCAGTGATAAATTCTCCACCACAGCACACTTCCATCTGTCTTATCCTGTTCGCTTCTTTGTTTAGCTTGGCCTTTTGCAGCGTTGCCATGGAAACACTGTCAGACAGAGGCACAAACATAATTCGCCGCTCCCCTTCGACTGGACCCACCCCAAAGACAACACGCGTATGAGAGGCAAAGTGGATAATAAATAATTTAACAACATTGTAAGTGCTGCATATATTCAATAGATTGGGTGATGTGTGTTTACTTCACATATATTACAGGCTATGATTTTGAAAATATAGTTGTTGCATTATAGCAGCACTAATGGCAGCCACAAGGGATTACAAGCCTGTCCCAAGCCTGGATAAATCATGGAGATAAATAAAACACTAGAGTGGACATTTAAATGGTGAACTGCAGTAACTGACTCAGGAGCAGCCGCCAAATTATGACTGTAGCCATTCTACCAAGCGCTATGTAAACAAACAGGGAGCTGCACTTGCTTTCCTGATATTCTTTGACTTTATTTTGTTAAAGCTGCACTACCTGATTTTGTGACTGTAAAAGTGATGTGTCTAAAAAAATGTTGAGCCTTAAAAATACACTCCCCTTTCCTAATTCCTTTCTTTCGCGATGCTCTATCACAGTCTCACACAAACCTGGAAGCATGTACACAAGCCAGGAGTAGAAATAAAAATACTGTTAATAAGCTATGATTTTGAAATAAAACAATAGCTCCTTCACATTATTCCTGATAGATTCTAGTTCTGGATAGATAAAGGATGTATCGACCAATCAGAGTGCTCCTGTCCTATGAAAGCGTGTGATTGGTTAAGCTGTCCCTTCCCTCGCTCTAAAACAAAAACCCTTATAATACAGCCCACAGATGGCCTCAGAGTCAGATGACTTCTGTTATGCTGTACTAATAACTAAATAATTATCTTTGCCAAAATGCAAGGAAAAAGAAATCAGGTAGTTAGGGTTAGGGTTAGTGTACTTGCCTCAGCACAGAGACATTTTGGACATTCTCAGTTTCCAATTTGGAAATATTTTAATTCATTATCATCATTCTCCTATGCTTGGTGCATCTGTTCTAATACATTTACAAATACAAACATTCAGTGGATGTGGATAAAAGTAGAGACATTCTGCAATATTAATAATACTAATATTATTTTCAGGAAAAATGTATGGATAGCTCCAGCATATGCCCCAGAGGAGAAAAGCCGAAATAAACAAAATCTATTGTGTTTAACATTGGGCATATAATGAAAGCCTAAGGCATACAGGGCAGATTTGCAAAAATCCTTCTGCTAGTGGTGTGAAAAACTATTTTTAAAAAACAATATTTCTTGTCAAAAATGTCTCACTTCTACTTTGTGCAAGGCTACTATTTTTTTAAGTCCAGCAAGAATGGTAACACACAGCGTTGCTTTCTGTACTTCAAAAACCCGTGTCACAATAATACATGCAAGCACAAAGTTCAATAACACAGCTGGAAATGGCAGATTTTAACCCTAGTGTGACATTTCAGTGTTCATACAGTACGTCAGACAGACCTAGGGCAATAAAGGACAAATCATGGAGAAAAGGCAAAACATTATATCAATGTCAAATGTTACTAGAAGCAAGTTTTTTGTTTTGTTTTTTTTTACCTTAAATGTGCTGTGCTATTACTCAGGCTTTCAGATTTAAAAATACTGTTTAAAATGTGTTTTGTTCCATATTTTTGCCATCAACATTTATGGTTGGCAAAGCTTCAAGCAAAAGCCTTTTCCTTTTCATTTCAACTAAATATCAAGGTGAAATGGAAATAATGAGCTTATCAAGACGAATAGAAATGTTATTGGTATATTTTGCACAAATTTTAGGCAAAAGTGTTGGAAAATCAAAGGTTTGCCTGCAGAGGTGTGTGATGTTAGGTTTTTTTTTGACTTTAGCAGATGTAATCTCATCCCGCTGAGGAGACACATAACTAACACTAAAGCCAAACTTCAGCTGTGTACCTTCAAATTTACTAAACTTCGAAATTCTCTCAACTTTTGATCAATATAGCAGCGCTCTGATCTTTAGAAGCAGCACAAACAACAAAAAGCCAGTGTTTTGGTGGAAAGTTTCTCCCTGCAGAAAACATGATCTACAAGGCCACTGTGGATTTGAAAGGTCACAGAAAAGTTCATGGTTTTGTTTTGAAGCTCTGGTTAAGTTAGTTAGATCTTAGAAAACACAAAATCAACTCTTCTATAAGGCCACATTGAATTTCTAAGCTGGTGTAAAATATGTGCTATTGCCAAGACCAGATAAATGTAGAGTTTGCATAATGAAAAAAAAAAAAAAGAAAAAAAAGAAAAAGGAAATGGTTCACAAGCTTTTTATGTTTATGGATTTACTTCTGGTACATGATGACTTTGAATACCCACGCCTCTGTTGTTGGCTTTAGTAGCAGCAGTGTGGTAGCTTGGCCAACAAGACTCATTCATTTTTTAAGCAACATGAAGTGGGTCTTAAAACGCCGTCTTTTCAATCATTTTTTCTAGCTTTTATCCATGTTATAATGTTGTTTGCACCTCGTTCTAATAGTTTCACTGCTGAAATTGCCGTAACTACAAAGGAGTAAGCTCTTTCTGTTAGCATCATGTTGCTAATACCCAGGCTAAACAGCCATTTTATGCTCTCTCCATTGATCACTGTTGCCAGACACCTAATCCAAGCATTCTCTGCAAACTCAAAGTAACAACTCTTTTTCCATAGATATGCATTATTTTAAGTTATAAAATACTATTGCACAAGTGTCCAAAACAATTTTAAAGAGCCTGAAAAAAGCTTAATATGTCCTTAACTTGCAAACTCAAATTCACAAGAACCAGACTATATATTTGTACAAAATAGAATTGTCTAGTTTTTGCACGGATGATTTCATTCGCCTGTCTTTAAGCAACAAGAAATTTACATTATAAATGAGGCTGACTTTTGAAAATAGGCCCAAGGTTGGAACACTTCATTAATTGTTATTACAAATTTGGTTACTTTGGGTTCAAAATACTGAACATGATGTCCTTTCAGAAATGTAATCTTCAAAACTATTAGGAAGATAATACACTGACTCAAAATAAAACATACTTTTTTATATTGGTTCAGTTTTATCAAGCTGCAAAAGTCTCTTACTACTTTAAAGGTTTATAATTAAGATTAATGGAGAAAACTGCGTCAGGAAGGGCATCTGGCATTAAAAACCTACATCCAATCCATACAGGAAACACTGCATTCTATAATTATATAGAATAACATATATAACTGTGATGACTTGGAAAGGAAAAGCCAAAAGAAAAGAAGTAATAATAGTAGTTTAAAATGAAAACTAAATAAAAAGTACTCACTAGTTTGGTTATAGTGCACTTAAATTTAGCTCTGTCTTTCTTACCAGTCTCTTATAGCTGGCTTATTAATCAAAAGGTTCAAATATTTCACGGCTTTTCAATCAATAGAGGCCCACTGCTGCTTCGGGACTTTCTTCAGACTTGGTGCGTGACATTTCGATTACATTTTGGCACTTCAGCTTCAGCCAAACACAAAATAACAGGCGAGGCAAACGCAGTAAGTTTGAACTCCAAAGCACCAGACACCAATAACCCATTCACTGAGGCTGAACAAATTCTCAGATGTAGCAGAGAGCCAAAGAGATCTGAGAGTCGAAGGAGGCAGACAGCGTCAACAAACATGTTTATCAGGCTACATGCTTTTAATACAAGCTAAAGAAATATAGACATAAACAATTATGTGCCATGTTGAGATATCAATCAAGTTTTAGGGTCACCAGCTCACCGAACACTACTCATACATTTCACACCAAGAACCACCAGAGACAGTATTTAGCTCTCCAAGTACCATTTTATTGAACTAAAATGAACCTAAATCTGGACTAACCCAGGCCTAAACCAATGAGTAACATGGAGATTAACCCAGGAAAAGAAATATTAAAAATAAAGACTAAACTGTGGCTAATCCAAGACAAAACTAAACCTATAATAAACCAGAAATAAATCAGGACTAAAGCAGGAGTAAACCAGGACTAAATCAGCTGTAATCTGGGACTAAACCCAGACTAAACAAGGACTAAAGCAGGACTAAATTGGGAATAAATCAGAATTAAATCAGGTCTAAACCAGGACTAGACCCGGAATAAACCAGGACTAAATTAGGTCTAAAGCAGGCCTAAACCCAGACTAAATCATGTCTATACCAGGCTTAACCCAGGAGTACACCAAGTCTATATCAGGCCTAAACCTGGACTAAACTAGGACTACACCTCAAATAAAACTGGTCAAAAACAGGACAAAACCAGGACTAAACCTGAAATCAAGCAATACTAAACCAGGACTAAATCAGCTCTAAACTGGGACTAAACCCAGATTAAACCATGTCTAAACCAGGCTAAAACCTTGGCTAAATCAGGTGAGTATGAACTTAACAAGTGTTTTACTCTTGATGTAATAATTTCTACTGGATTAATTAAATCGGTTCTAAAATCACACCTAACGTCTTCTAAACTTTTCATCTACTTGCACTTTGGTTTAGTACCAAACCATTTTTGCAGTAGCTACTATTTCTGCTTCACTGCTGCTGACAGATGCCCGGTACACCAAGTCCACCACTAAGACTGCAGTTTTGTTTCACATTTATATTTCATTTTTTCCTGTTCAAGATCAGAGTACAGTATGTTTGGATCACTGAGGACATAGTTTTTTTTATCTTGTACTGTACATGGCTGAACTGACAACACATTGACTTGGACCTTTATGATATATTTTTTTCCCAATAACACATGCATCGAATGGTTTCTCTCTCAACTTCCACTTTTCACCTGTGTATAGTATAGAGAGTGCTATCCTCTGACAGTGCTGGACATTTTGCGCGGCTGTCAGGGAAAGCAGGATAGAAATGTGGATGACATGTCTCCAGTGAGTTTGGGAAGTGCAGAAAATGTGTGCATTAGCCACAGCACTGAAGCCAATGTAAGCAGACAGACACCAGCAGCGGTCAGTTACTGCACAGGCAAAAGCAGACGTCCATCAATAAGTAAAAGGAAAGCTCACACTAGAGGGGCCACTGCAGACTGTTTTTCAAGACTATAGCAAAAGTTTGGTATTTTTAAAGCGACACTATGTAACTTTGACCTGATGCTTGTTCCTGTAGATGGCTGGAGCCGACAGTTGCTGAGACCATGTAAGTCTTTGGCTATGTTCACACTGCAGGTCTTAATGCGTAATTCTGATTTTTTGTTGGAATCTGATTTTTTTTTCACATTACAGTTTAAATGTGACCTCCATCAGCCTCATGTGTGAACCGTCTACAGCCCTGAAGTGACCCGCATGCACAAAAAAAGATAGACAGAGAAAAAATTACTGAGAATGGTGTGGTATTGTGACACAAGGGGCTTCACTGACACCAAATTTACCCATAAATTCAAAATATTAAGGAAGATGTCTGAATACATCTGTCATGACACTCCTCAATCCTAATTTCTTAATATTATTTACCTTATTATCTCTTATTTCTCTTCTCATTTCTCCTGAATATAGTTACAATACGACCTTCAAGATTGGCTTCAACAGAACTGTTGCATTAAGTATAAATAAAGTTAAAAACCTAAATTTTTTCACGGATTAGCTCCATCAGCGCTGTCTGTTCTGTATGTTATCATTTGATTGGGACAGTTCCCGCCTCCTCCAGTGCAGAATTGTGAAGTCTGTCTAACTTGGCCGTTCAGGCTACAGTCACATCGTAAAAGATCAGATTTGTGCTGTTCATACTGTCACCAAAAAAATCAGATTCAGGTCACATATGGGCGAAAAAGTCAGATTTGGGCCACTTTTACCTGCAGTCTGAACGTAGCCTTTGATGGAGGGAAGAAGCCGAAAATAACCCACAAAAACAAACAAACACAAACAAAATACATAAACTGACATTTGACTTCAGAATAAAAGCCTTGCCATCCTGTAGCTATCTCCGCTTTTTTAAACATAACATGAACATACCGCCAGTATTTTACTTTTTTACCGTTTCTGCACGTTTGGCCTGTGTGTAAGCAGACATAGCACTGGAATATACACTTTGTATAAATTACAGCAACCAAAGCAGAACTAAAAACAAGCCTGATTTAATGCCTTTTTGCTAGAATCATCAGTCATAACCAAGGACTTAGCAGAGAGCAAAGTGGGACAAAAATAGTAGCCTGAGAGGAAACTAAGCCCAGAACTAAAAATATGAAAGATATTTTGTTTATATTCTGGTTTCTTCCTAGTTTAGTTCTAGTTTTAGACCTTTTTTTTTCCTGACTGCATTCTGGTTTTAGACTTGGTTTAGTTCTGGTTTAGTACTTTTTTAGTGTTGCATTTCTTTGGTGTAGTCCTGGGTTAGCCCTGGTTTGGCCCTGGCTAAGTCCTCTTTTAGTCCTGCTTTAGACCTTGTTTAGTCCTGGTTTAGACTGGGTTTAGACCTGGTTTAGTTCTGGTTTAATCCTGGTTTAGGCCTGGTTTAGTACTTCTTTAGTGTTGCATTCCTTTGGTGTAGTCCTGGGTTAGCCCTGGTTTTGTCCTGGTTTGGACCCAGCTAAGTCCTCTTTTAGTTCTGCTTTAGACCTGGTTTAGTTCTGGTTTTAGTCCTGGTTTAGACCTGGTTTAGATCTGGTTTAATCCTGGTTTAGTTCTGGTTGAATCCTTCTTTAGTGTTGCATTCTCTTGATTTAGCTTTAGTCTTTCAAAGCCAAATATACAAATGCGCTACAAATGATCACATAACTCCACGTACCCCTTGCAATGTGCTCGCGTACCACTAGGAGTCCCCGTACCCCTGGTTGGGAAGCACTTGTGTAAGAATTTAGATAATAGGTTTCTGAGTGGGGTCCATTTCTAAATGTAGCACTTGCATATTACCTGTGTATTGTAGAGCTGGAGTGTGAGGCAGGTCATGCTGGGCTGAAGCAAGTAAAGCAGATGACATACCTCTATAGTGTGAGATATTTGTTCATAGTGTTCAATTACACTGGAGCCGGCGGGGACTGGGCTCATTCATGCATGTGCTGATGCCAATATCCTCTGCAAAAAAATGGTTAACAAGTTTTTGTTCATGCAGAATGCCTCTTGCACCAAAGTCAATAAAAGATGTCAATTACTGGAGAGGAACCGCATCGACGTGGCTTCGTCAATTTGTCATGTAATTAAGTCTGACTCCAGAGCGCAGGCAGCGAGGTCTTAATTGAATCATGGCATGTGAAGAAGCAGTATGTAAAATGTAAATAATCAAGCTTGTGGGTCATTTGTTGGGGTTGATAGGAGGAGGAGCCTTTTCGGTAATTGGTAAGTAGCTTAATTACTCAGTACAGTTTGAGAACAGACTGAGATACATATATGCGTACATACATATTCACCCTTTCATAGGTGGCATAATAAAAGAAGCATTTTTTCCCATTAATTTTAAAAAGGAGCAAGTGATTTCACATGGCAAAAATGACTGGTTGCTGTTAATATATTTATTTAAAAAAAAGAAAAAAAAGAAAAACCTATAAAATCTAAAATACTAATTAAGTATGAAACTGGTAATGAATTTAATTAATTATAACAGTTAAAAAAGACGTGCAAAATGTCTGCCTAAGTGACTAGAATATTGTTACTGTAAATTCAGATTGAAATAACACAGTGACAGTCAAAGTGTTTACACTCCAGATAAAATAAGATCGCTCTTCTTTCTGCTCTTTTTCATTCATTTTACACATGTAAAAGCAAATGAATTTCCTGTGCTTTTCATATAAATAAATCAAATCTAAAATTGACTTTGAAATAACATCACCCTATCTGATAGCCAGTTTCAGTGGGAGTTTGTATGATTTGTGATGATTAATGGATTAAATCTATGCCCTATTTATGTAACTACTTGTCCAGCAACATATCAATAAGAAACATTTGTTACTTTTAATATAACAATTAAAAGTACACTTGCTAATGTCTTCTACCCAGGCTCTAACATTATACACATGTAGTTGATTGATGTTGCCAAAGCCATCTTGATCATTCATAATTTGTGATACTTATCTATTACAGTTATCTATACAGAAAATGTATGGAAAATGTGATCTGCTTGGCTTATAGGACCATTCTTTTGAACACAGCCATATTGTTTACAAAAACGAAAAGGGTCTATACAATGTTTAATACATATAACAACAAAAACATTCAGTAGAAAAAAAGATCTGCCTTGGAGCAAATCAACAATGCACTTGAATTACAAAGCCGTCATATGATGAAGTAGAGATGAGTGGTAGGCTCCAGCAGCTGGGCCCTGGTCTGAGCATGGATCACTCCGAGCTCCAAAAAGGACACTGCAGACCTCGCCACAAAGAAACTATAAATTACCTTGGTTTTTGTGAAGACTGGAGGTGGTTGACCTGAGACCAGTGCAGCCCTGTTTTGTTATTAGATCAAATAAGATGTGCTTTTGTAAAAGAAATAGCGAAACATACATTAGCTGCAAAACTATTAAAGTGTTTCAAATGTCATCCTCTAATCAAATATTTGGAAGGAAAGCTAAAAACAAGATCCAGATGTCATAATAACATTTGATTAGTGTATTTTTATATGTATTACTATTAATTATTAAAACAAATCAATAAAAATTACTTCCACATTCACTTAAAACTTCTACAGAAATCCACCCAATTTAGAAAAAGTAGTTAAGCAATGTTAATTTGATAATTGTCAGAAACATTACCAGATTTCACTGAATGACAACAAATGAGTGTTATCAAGTCAGCTGACTGCAACAATAAACTTTAATGATGCCGCTCAATCACTTTGATGGCAGTTTTACTAAAGACAGGAAAACATTTGATTTCGCTAATTGTTCGTGAACTTGCAGCCCGGCAATCAAATCAGACAACACATCTCTTCAACGGTTCAAGTTTCCACACACCGTTTTATTTTATTGAGTGGATTGTGCTGTAAAACTAATGAGTGCAGCTGTAAAAATAATTGCCTACTCAAACCCATGAGAAGGTTTATTAGCAGACACTTAAAGAGGATCAAACTGTAGATGCCGAAGCTCTACTGTTACAATACAATAAGACTACTTTATTACTAAATGAAACAATACAGGCTGATTACCATTATCAGTCTGTTTTCTTACTTCTGCAAAGAACAAGGTACAATAGACTGTTGAGATGAATAAGACCTTGAGATTGTTAATGGGTAGATTATATGGAGGAAAAAAATGTTTTTTGCATCAACTCCAGTGGTGGAAAGCGACGTGAAACTTTTACTCAAGCAATTTACAAGCAAAGCCCAATTTTGTAAGTCTTTTTACTTATTTTATTTTACTTTTTTTGGGAGGGGGGGGGCTTAACTCAAGCAAATTTTTTTCAGTTTCTAAATGAGCAAAGGGAGAGAGGTGAAAGTAGAAGTAATACTTTGTAGCAGTAGTAGTTGCATTAGTAATAGTGTTTGCAGTCGTAGCGGTAGAAGTAACAACAGTAGTAAAGTAGTAAAGGTTGACATATGTACAGCCATTGCAATAATAATAATAATGCACCAGACATACAGTGCTTTTCTAGACACTCAAAGTCATTATTATGCATTATTCAATCACTCCTCAGTCACACACGAAGGTGGTGAGCTATTCCTGAAGCCACAGCTGCCCTGGGGCAGACTGACGAAAGCATGGCTGCCAATCTGCGCCCATGGCCCCTACGATTGTCATGAAAGAACAAAAATACATTCATACAGACAAGGTGCGTGAAGTGTTAGCCCTGATAGCGAGGGATCGAACTGCCAACTTTTGGGCTAGTGGGCGAAAGTCTCTACCAACTGAGCCCCTCTTAATCGTCTTAGTCATCATAGAAGTAATAGTGTTAGTTGTAGTAGTTGCAGTAGTACTAGTTGAGTAGTAGTAGCAGTAATGATACATTTGTAGTAGCAGTTATTGCTTTTAAATGTACAGTATTTTACACTAAAATTTTTGTTCAATATTTTTTTCGACTCAAGTTATTATTTTACTGAATACTTTTACTTCTACTTGAGTAAAATTATTTTGAAGTAAGTAGATTCTGAGTACTTTTTATATCTCTGTCTAAGTTGCTACTGTACTGGTGGAGAGGCACTAAGGAGTGTGTTTACTGTATGTTGTAAAAAAAGATGTCAGATAAACCATGTAATATTATCGCTGAGTATCGCTGTGGGTTAATGATTTTTACAGGCCTTTGACATGTTCTGGGACTAAGTGCAGCTCTGCCCCCGATTCAGCTGAGCACAAATTTAGTTTAGACACGATCTGGAATGAAAAGACCTCCACTGAAATCTAATAGTTTGTTCAACCAGCACATCTGCTAACCATTCCCTTAAAATCAATATTGGTCTGGCTATACCGAGGGAAAGTACATTATGTCCAGATACCCACAACCACATACATTGTAATGGACCAAGGCAGCGAGACAAGATGTAAGTAGGTCTCTTAGGGTGTCCTCCTAGTTTTTCTACCACAAGGCTGCAGTCTGTATTGCAAAACTGTTAAAAAAAAAAAAAGGTATTAGCTGCCACAACAACCTTGAAATGTTTTTTTAAGGATTTGAAAAGCACAGTGCATGATACAAAATTTTTACCTAACAGTCTAATGTACAAGAGTGATCTTTTATGTGATCTGTGGACTGAAGGACACACCTCCCTCTACTCATGCAGCAGCTTTAAGTTCCATACTTTTTCATTAATTCATTCATCTTTTTCCACTTATTCTCATTAGAGGTCTTAGATGAAGCTTAACTTAAACTTGTAGCTCTGACTTCAGAATTGATGAATGGAAAGCTTTGCCAATATTGATCTGTAATTCAATTCACTTCATTCATTCACTCCCTGTATGATGTAACGATTCTTCGTAAATCGGCTAAAATCGATGCTAAAGAGAACAATTTTGAATCGGTGTGGAAAAAAATGAATCGCAATGTTGCTTTAAAAGAGCGTGCAGGCCAGTATAGTATAATGGTGCGTAATCTGGCTCGCATGCTTGGTGCTAGACATCATTACCTGGCCATTTTACTTAAGAGAAACATGAATTTATATATAAAGTTTTATTTTACAGGACTCATAAAATCCTTAGCTGACGTGCTGGGAATGTGAAAAGCCTGTACAAGAGCTTGGAAGAGCGCTCCCTCACCTCTCGCACAGACGGAGAAGTGCGCACAGCGTCCTCATTCAAATGAGAACAACAACAGTCCAGGGCAGACAGCAGGAGAGACACCTCTTTGCTCCATTTTCCATCGTTCAGAAAGTAGCTTGTTGTTAGCAGTGAGCTAAAGGAAAGCTAAGTGGCTAAAACAGCTAAAGTTCCAGTGGCCCCTCCCTCGGAGCGTTTCTATGGAGTTCAGAGTCTTTACTGAGGATGTGTCTTTCCTTACTGATATTTTTATAAGACTTGACTAATATTAGTCTCATACTGAGGCATGGATTTATAATAAGCTGCTTCTCTATGCATTGCTTGCTACTAAAGTGGAGGAGAGTAGAAAGGTGTTAATAAAAGTCACTAACAAATTATTTTATATAGTTTTGCTATTTTGATCATATCTATTGTTTTAAAATCTACTTTTTTATTCAATTTCAGTTAATAAGAAATGTATAACAATTTAAGTTTGATAAAGAGACAAAAATTAGCTATGTAAAAAAAATCATAATACAATAAAATATAATATAATATAACATAATTATACTACAACTAAGTCTGCTAATAAAAAAAAATCGTAATTGTGAACATAAAATTGTGAATCGAATCATGATTTCAGTGCATCGTTACATCCCTACTCCCTATTGTTTTTTTTCTATTTTGTTGTGTAAAGCATATCTTGAACGTGCAGCTCTAAATTCTGCAATTGCGTTCACATGACAAGAAAGCTTTGCCTATACATATCCTAGATGTAGGCAGAGCTTAAAAAACACTTTCCAAGCAGGATTTTTCACTTCCACAGATTCAAAGTTGACCAACCAGTCAATGAGAGCAGCCCTCAGCAGCCTTAAAGTCTTAAATTTGCCAAGATGAAGAGTATTGGATGTTAAATTAATTTCAGCAGATCTTAAATATGTCACTTCCATTTGATACAACTACCTGTGTTCACTAGCTTATTCAGAAATGCTCAAAGGTGTGTTAACGTTGTGAATGAGAGAACTCAGATCTTTTTTTTTACCAAGACAAAAATGCTTTGTGGCACTTACTGCCGCACAGTTTTGTACATTTACACCACATGCTCATGAAATAGGTCTTAATTCTCTTGAACAAAGCTCATAAAAGGTATTAAAAAGTCTTAAATTGAACTTGCTGAATCATGCAGAAACGCTGACATAGTATTGGCATGTGCACTTAACAATTTTATCTGATAATATGCTTGATAATACAGTAAATCCAGGCCAGTGTACTCTTTGAGCCAGTCCCAAGCTTTGAATAACAGAAAGGGATGCATCAAAAAGAGCATCCGGTGCACAAGGAAGCAGATGGTTTAATGTGGCGACCATGAAAGGGAAAATCCAAAGGGAAAGAAGAAGATTTCCTTGATAACAAAGCCTAAACGAGGTCTTTAACATCTTTGGTCCTTCCTGTAACAATATGCTATTACGAGATACAGTTTTCCTCAATGAAACATGAAGCTGGACACTGCATGCTCAAGGAGTAAAATGTTCAATGAATAAAGACTTTTTAAGCAAGCTTTAAAAATGAAGGCCAAGCGTTTCTCTCTGGGTGTCTGCCCTTTACCTATGGGACCACTTCAAGGTCTAGACTCATTCATGCATTTTTAAAATGGGTTAAAAACTAAAACTCCTGCAATCAAATTTAGCGACTCAATCTTTCTTGCGTTTTGACGAAATCAGGTTGGCTTTGAAATCTTGATCTCCACTCTAAAATGGCTGCCGGCCCGAGACCAAATATCGGCCTGTGCAGCGGTGCTCAGCTGATAATTGGGAGCGTTATTGATTTCCGGGCTCGTCGTCACGCCTGAGGTGACCTTTTGTTTGAGAGTAATTGGTCTATTAGTGGGTTTATTCAGGCACCTGCTGGGAATCTAACAGACTATTACAGTCCAATAAGGATCTCCAGGCGGTGCAGCAGTGACCCCCACTTTATAATGTGAGAGGTCTGACTTTGTGTGGGTTGGACATGAAATGAAAACTAGCTCAAGGGTTAACAAGAACCTTAGGACAGTTGGGAGGTCTCGTAATGTTATAAAATATATTGCTTTTATTTCATATGAAAGAAGCAACATATAGGTCTTTCTGCACTGCTGGCTATAAATGAAAAAATAAGAAAACCCATTCAGTTTCTATATAATGTGCTCAAAACCGCTCCTATGAAAGAAGTCGTTCAATAAAGTAACCCACGCACTACCTTTTTAAAAGGTACAGTCACCTTGCAGTACTGATTGTATAATAATTACCGCTCTGCATTCCTTTATTCCTACATCTATTTCTCTGCTGAACAAACAAAAACAGCAGCACTGATTTTGTATATCATTGCATTTATTATTTATTTATGTGCAGGTTTCTGCACTACTTTTTATCATTTATCTTAACATCTGTCTTGTTGATGTTTTATGTCTTTTGTATTTATTGTGTGACATTGGCTGCTGCATTGCACTTTAGCCCATTCAACTTTATTGTCCCTTTGGGATAACATTTGAAAGAAAATATTGAATATATATTTTTTTTCAATTATGTACAGATTATCACAAATTATCACAATTTTATTAGCCAATATTTATAGCAGTATTCACTCAAGGCAATCAAACATGCTTTTGTTTTCATCTCATTTTAGTGTGGAACTTAATTTGAATCTTTAATGAGGTTTATTCTGTTATTCACTATACTGTTGCTGTAATCACAACCACAAGCTGTCTGCTCAACTCTGAGCCTTAAACTGGACAGTTCAGACCCTGTCCTGTTCTCTGATTTGATTGGCACTTCTCCATGCACCTTATTGTATATACCAATGACAAGAGCCACCTTAAATTATATATTTTTTATTAAATCATGTCATGTATAAATTGTTCCGTACCCTGTGATCTGCTATTGAACAGTATTATTTTTGCTACTAGATGCAGATACAAACGAGATGAACGTCAAAGATGCTATGCTACAAGCAGAAACCTCTAGAGCAATGCGGACATGATGCACAGTTCATGGTGAGACGCTGTCCATGGTAGTTTGGTGGCTACAGACGAGTTGGAGGGACCCTTCTGCATCCTCAGCAGGTATCACAGGATCCTAAGCGTTTCGCCCTTTAACCTGTACGCTTCACCTGAGTGGTGCAGCAAAAGCTAACCTTCATCTGTAGAAGCGACCCAACTATGGTTTTGTTAGACACAACCACCTTCAACTTTCCTCTGCTACTGAGGCAGTCTCTCCAATGGCCCTCTGCCCGGATTCTAGGCTGATTGTGTGAAGAAAGTGACGCACTGAGGACGGAAACCCTGGGCAGGGTTCAATAGGAAACAAGGCTGCATACCGCACACCTTACAAGAGCTTCATCGATCAGCTCCTGACAAAAATACATCTCACTGTAAACTGTAATATGTATGACTGTGCATGTGACAAATAAAACATATCCTATCTTATCTTATCTTGTGTAGATGTAAGTAATCAACAAAATTATGAGTTAAAAGTGTTAAATGTATACTTTAATAATGGATGTTTATGTATTTTTGCAACTCGACAGTAACATACTACTACTACTACTACTACTACTACTACTGCTACTACTACTACTGGCTCTAGCCCAGGACCTTCTCATAGCAAGGCAAGTGCTCTACCTATGTAGCCACCAAAGTAACATTCTCCTTCATAATCTTATTTGTAAAAGACAAAAGTATGGTTTACAAAATGTACTTAAGCTATAAAAATGTACTTAAGTAAATTACTTCGGTAAAAGAATCTAGTTCCACCAGAATGAAGTTGAGAAATTGCAAACAAAAGTGACTATGAATGATTTTCAAACATTTCTTGTAGTTCTTGGTATTTTGACTAAGCCGCATGCACCCTTGAGACAAAAGCTGGGTGATTTAGACAAAAACATATACACTATAAAACATATATCATGACAAATTGTGCCAGTCCTACCAGCTGGCATTAAGCTGCAGCTATGCCTTCTGTGGTTCTCCCAGAGGTTTCTCTGTTTTCAAATTACAGTTTTTTTCCTACTCTGATGGATGGCTTAAAAACATAAATATGTTTTTTTTTATTTTTCAATCTCATTTTGCAGGTGGTTGATGCCAGTGTCATTCAAAACAAACAAAATCACATTTAAATTTAGTGGAGTGTCCTCCAATCTGCAAACGCAATGACTCAGAGATTGCAGCTCAGAAAACAGCAATTGTCGCACATACAGACACAAGAGTTGATTTGGCTTTAATTTGGAGCTTTTGTTTGTCCATCTTCAAAGCTGTTTAGTGGCGAATCAAGGCTAAATCCATGCTGTGTAAACTCAATTTAAAACAATTGAGGTTGAAATGAAATGAGCTGAAAAGTGTTTTTTGGTTAAATTGTATGACAGGTTCCCTATGGCTCTATGCAGTGTGTTAAACAGAGAACTGTGGGTTTGGCTCAAAATCATATAGCTTTTGCTATAGCAATTCAATATTTAATGTCTTAACAAATCTGCACTGAATACATGATATGCATTAGGCTTCCTTGATATGCCCCATGTTAACGGGACACTATTCACAAACTGGAATAGCTATCTAAATTAAGCATAGAATTTCAAACTTTTGGTTTATTAAAAATCTGTAATTCACCCACAGGGGGTCACAGGCCAGTGTACTCTTTGAGACAATCCCAAGCCCAAATAAATGTAGAGGGTTGCATCTAACCTATTCCAAATCAATCTGTCGGAGAAGGCAGAGAATTTGATGTTGCAAACCCAGAAAGGAAAAGACAAATCTCGTTCAGTTCACCAACGCAAAATACAAATGCTAAGGTTCTGAGCTTGCTCTGAGCTTGTAGTTCTGAGTTTAGTGGACCATGCCCTTTAACTTAACTTAAAGTCTTCACAGATATTTATTCATGCATTTATTCATGTTTTAATTTGAGATCAAAGCTGAAGTAGACATATTTTCTCCACTACAAGGAGCCATAACAGCAGTGTAGACTAACCAATAATAGGATGATTTTTGTTACAATATATATTCTATTAAAAAAAGCATTCTTTATCATCTTGAACTAAGATTACACACCAACAGTTTACTACACCTGAACAAACTTGGTCTATAAGTGATGACTATATTTGAATAAAGGTCAGAGTTGAAGACAAGTGAGTCTTGTAAATGCCTCATGAACCATTGGCAGAGGAGATGTTAATGCTACTATTGCCAAAGTCCTAGCAGTTTTTATGATAATCACTCTGCTGTCAATCTCATTAGACAACTGGCCACCTGGTACGAGCATCTGAAATGTATTTAGACTAATATGTAACTGGATAAAGAGCTCAAAAAGTGAGACATAAACTGTATTGAATGCACCAAAAGCGCTTTATTGTTCATGCCAAAAGTAAAAATACATATATCAAAAGTATATTAAAAATGTTCCAAGCAACTCCCTTGCTAAAAAAAATTACTTATCTTCTACTGCCCATGACCCCAACCAAAGCATCCAAAATTAAAGTTGTTTTCAAGATATGCACAGCCCAAAACAGTGGCTTCATTTAATGATTTTATTTCATCCCCATCATCATATAAGTCATGCACACAGACCTTGTAATTTAATTGGCCGTGTAGAGAAAGTCTGCTAATTAACGAAGTCCTCACTGCTTTTTATGTCCTTTTGAATCCTTCTGAATTAGCTGTAAATGTGGAGGTGAAGGTTCAGGCTCTGTCTGTGGTTTATGCAGAGGTTAGATAAAAGCACAGCACAATAACAAAGTGCAAATTAAACTTATATAAGGGATGCATTTATGAAGCTAAATTAAAAACTATACAGTAACAATGGGTTTGAATAATTAATTAACAGAAAAAAAAAGTATATGTACGTAACTGATTTGTTTTTTATCATATGCAATGCCTTAATGCAATTGGATGGACATTTGGTCTGACAAATATTGTTCTTAGTTTTACAGACAAGGCTAAGTATATTGGGCATATTATCTTAGAGGATATGTCAGAAGATGATGATATTTATAGATAGTGTTGAATGTTATGTGCTCAAGCCAATACTCTTTTATGTACGTTTGGTGTGTGTATAGATAAAGTGAAGCTGAGATTGTTTAAGGCATATTACACGGCTCATTAATGGACTCATTCATTTATGGACTAACTAGAAAAGCCAGTTTGCAGAGGCTGCAGGTGGGATACAATGATGCTCTATGGTGCGAGTGAAATGTTTGTCACAGTAAGAGTTAACAGTTTACAAGCTGTATTACCAAACTTCATGTCTAAATCTATCTGTAAATTTAGTGAAATACGCTACTAGTCCAAGTTGAGGAGACATAGCTGCCTTTTTAAAGGGTTGATTTACTGTTGTATCTTTCTATTTTTGCATTGTCTGTTTTTAAATCCATATTATTAGACCATGAGTCTAAGTGAATAGGTCTGGCTGCTAAAATGGTTTTGGTAGTGAAAAGCTGTACTTTCTTTTTGAGATTTTACTTAAAAAAAAAAAAAAAAAAAACAAGTAAAAAAACTGAACATTTAAAATCAGTTCAGATTTTCCCATTTGTTTTATTATTTTTATTTGCCTTTTTATCATTTATGTTTTAATTTAAACACACAAACATATTCAATTCATTTTTATTACTTCTTCACCATGTACAGGATTTTAGTGAAGGATTAATCTCTATACTTACATCATGCTTTCTTAATTTATGCTGCTAACGTGTCTTATTTCCCCATTGGCACCACACACTATGATGTCATTAGTGCTGGCATTAACAGCCATGACTCACAGCCATGGCTCATATTGGCCCTGTCCTTCCCATCCTTAGACCAAGCCATTTGTTTCTTGCTCGAAAACAAGCCTTTTTCACCACATCTGAAAATATTAACCTTTCAAGATACCATTCCTACAGTATTGCATAGGTATAAGCCTTTTGAAAAATATATACTGTCAATATTCTTTGGTAATATTGCTGTATCTCCTTGCACTCAAATCAGATTTAAAGTTACAAGTAAGGAAAGATTTTGTAACTTTATGTACAGTTTTGTATCTCAGAGACTTTCTTGGCCTAAATCTGACATGGATGCAAGGAAATACAGTACTTCATCGCAATAATAAATATCTTTCTGATAACTATATATTAATTGAAAAAGGCCTAGACCCATGCACAAAAATAGAAATCGTACTTTGAAAGGCAAATATTTTCTGAGGTGGTACTTGGAGTGAAAAGAGCCTTAGCCATTAGCCTAAGCCTGCACTTAGCCATTACTACACCTCTATAGCCACACTTCTCACCCACTTAAAATGAGGAGGGGGAAAGCTAAATCTATCTGTGTGTGTCCTATTCAGAACAGTTAGAATGGTCTCTGTTTATGGAGAAGATGTCCGTGAAGCTTAGTGGTCTTAATGCACTTAAAAGGTGTTGTGTGGTTTTCAGCATTCACTCTCTCCGTGTGATGAAATTGATTTGGAGCACGTTTCTTTGTCCCAGTCGACACCAAACACACTGAGATGCAACACGCTTTTTCCAAGTCCAATATTGCTCTTTCGACACCAAAACCACCAACGCAAACCCCTTTAACGTAAAAGCACAAAATAAAATCCATCTCACAAGGTCGGCTGAGGCCATTATGTCCAAGGTTTTCACTGTATTGTGAATACCCGGCTTAAACCCAGTAAAATATTAGCGCAAATGTTTAATACATCTCTTATAGTCATACTTAGCCTTCAGACTTGCATTTTTTAGAAGACTGCCTCAAACATTTCTCAGAGCTAAGCAGTCCTTATAGACAATAGGGCTTTTATTAAGTAAAATAAAAGATTATAGATCTCTTTTTTCATATGTGGTTGAAGGGTTGTAGCAATGCTTTTGTAAGATTGCACATTTTTAATGTAGAAAATTGCCATAGCTTTTATTGCATTGCACAGAAATTGTAGTCACATTACCGAAAAGTACAAGTGCTAGAGACTGGAATACTTTAAAAAGCATTGGTCTGAAACTTGGATAGGAAAATTCATTTTACATGCTTGAAACTACTATTTTAGACAGAAAGATTAACATTTTTTCCATTATTTCTTGGTTAAATTTGGTCACAGCTCTACTTATCGGAATAAAATATGCCGGAACTATATATAAAAAATATAATTACAGGCTTTGTATATGTCAGAAATACAATGTAGTGTTGGAGGACACAACATAAACAACCTTGGCTATGCTGATGATACAGTCCTCATTGCCACTACTGAGAAAGATCTACAGAGCATCCTCAACATCACTGACAGAGAAAGTGAAGCAGCAAGTCTTGGCATTAACATAAATGAAACAGAGACTATGGTCATGTCAAAGATAAGAGACGTGCCATCATGTAACATCAGTCTTAAAGGAAACAAGTCAACAGCTTCAAATATTTAGGAGCACTGCTGAGCTCAGAGGGAAAGTCAACCAAAACCGCTAAAACAAGGGTAGCCCAAGCAAAGAAAACGTCTCTGAACTCAGCAAGATCCTCACAAACGGCTGTCTTCCTTTCATTTAAGAAAAGGCAGAGCGCCCTGGACAGCTACGTTGTCCCAATCCTGAAATATGGCAGCGATGCTTGGACCATCAGTAAAGCCACAGGTAACACCATCAATGCTGCAGAAATGTGGTTCTTAGGGAAGATGCAGAAGATCTCATACGTCAATAAAGTCACAGATAAAGACGTTCTAAGAAGAGCAGGAGCACAAAGAGCCCTCTGCAATAACAACAGACAATGTAGGAGCTTATTTGTTTGTTCCGGCATATTTTAATTTAACCTCAAGTGTGAATAAATGTGTTAATTTTTAAAATTTGTTATGTGGTATATCTGAGTTTTGTATGCTAATTATTCTGTTGAAAAATAATTGGTTATTTCTATCTCTTCACAAAATTTTTCTTCTTGCTTCTTATTATCACTAGATTTATTGGAAAATCTGACATGAAAATAGAGATGAAATAGAGATGTTTCTTTTAAGGTTATTTTATTGAGTTACATTTGTACTAAGATTTTACACTGTGTCACTAAAGATACTCCTGAGCTCATCATTCATAATTTCTTTGCACTTTAGGCTATTATTTTGAAACATGTGGAGGCAAACCCGAGGCAAGACGCAGTTAACACAAAAACTCACAAATCAGTTTAAAATCCATCTGTTTTGAGACAGAGCATGTGTTATTTTACATTACAATCAAAGCCCTCAAGCTTTTAACAGCCATAAATATGTAAATTCTTAACAAGGATTTTACTGCGAAGCATTTAGGAGAATAATCACATAATCTACAATTTGGGTAAGACCTTTTGTTTTGAATTGAGACATCTACCAATTTCTGACCCATTTTGCAATGACTAATTTTATTGATTACTCTTAACGACTAAGTGCAAACACAAATCACTACTCCTCGTTCTCGTCTCTGCTAATAAGGTTCATTTTTGCAATCAGAGTTTTTTTATGTTGCAAGACCACACCTGAATGCACCAAGTGAAGACCAAGACAGAAAAAAAAACGGATTGTACATTTAAGAACACAAGCTTTTCTATCTAATTACATAAAAGTTGAGTACTCGAGAGAAGGCTAAAAGTAAAGTAAAAATGTGTCTGATAACTGGGTTTGCAACATGTCTTTCTGCTAGCTCTGGTATTATAATATAATATTCCTCCACTTTCTCTGTTCACTGCAATATTTTTTTTTTCTTCAGCTGACTCAGAAAGCTTATAAACTGTAAAAGCTCTTTTTACTGCCTGGATTTTAGAGGAAAGAGAGACGATAAGTAGCATTAGCTGTGTTTCTTAAACTGTGATGCTATTGACAGTACCCAAACTTCTTCTGGTGGTAGGAGTCTGTTGCAGTTCAAGTCTTGACTTAGATTAATTTACAGTTTGAGCCAGTTGTGAAGTGTAGACTACTGCTTAGTCCAGGTTTTGTCCTGGTTTAATTAAAGATGGTACTTGGAGAGCTACATAGTTTCTGAGGTGGTACATGTGAACAGTTTGAGAACCACTGGCATAGAAGCTAAACGATATGAACGGCCCACCAAAATATAGTTGTAGTAGTAGTCATAGTAGTAATAGTAACTAGGGGTGCTCCATCTCCCTGCAAAACTGCTGTGAACTGAATGATGACACACTGCTAGTCCACACATGAAAGCACAAATGCTGCTTGTATGCACAAAGTATTTATATGGGCTCGTTATGTACACCTCCAGTACGGCCCCCTGAGGTTGCCCGGGCCAATCACTTCACAAAGCTGCCATACAGTAACCATTCAAGTGTAAAAAAAACAAAAACAAAAACAGTTAATTTTGATATCTGCCTAACACGGAGCTGGCCCAAGGGTTAGTAAGGCGTCGTAATAAATGTATGATAAAACTAGATGTGCTACGTATACTCTCATTACTCATTACCCATTACATACTTCTTTCTCCTTTGCTAATGGATCAATCTGTTGTGTACAAGAACAAAAGTTTTTTAATCTTGTCTTTAAGGAGAAAAGTAAGTATATGTAAAGAAATAGTGCTTGCAATAGATTAAAATGCTGTAAGGTCTTTTTTAATTTGTGGAAAGATGATTGGGTTGCTTCAGGAAGGGCATCCAGAGTAAAACATATACCAAATTAATGCGAGAATCACTCCACACTAGGAGGCAGATGATTTTCTGTGGCAGCCGCATGGGAAAAGGAGCAAAGAAGCCTGGTCTACAGCCGGCTCTCCTCTGTGTTTGAATTGCTACTTCATAAAAATCCAGTGCTATGAAATGTAATGCTTCATATGTTTCTCAATCATCCGTGAAGGAGTTTAACCTTTAATGTAAAGGCATGTTGTAAACGGCCCCAGAACTGCCCCCTGAGGTTTCCCGGGCCAATCACTTCACAAAGCAGCCACTCATACAGTAACCATTCAAGTGTAAAAAAAAAAAAAAAAGAAATCACAGTTAATTTGGATATCTGCCTGACACGGAGCCGGCCCAAGGGTTAGTTAGGACTCGTAATAAATGTATGATAAAAACTTAACTGGATGGGCTTCTGAGCTATACTTTCAGGCTCAAAGATTACCCGGGAGAGTAGTTTCTTCTATTCCCTTTGAAATAATTGCAAATGAGTGGGAAAGAACAGGTATTTTACTGAAGGAAAAAAGGTAGAGATCATAATTCAGTGGCAATTGACAGCACCCAAAGGATCACAGTAAGGAGATAACTCGAGTGCAAAAAGTGGACAGGGGGCTCTTCTATGGTAAAGATTTATTCATGTGTCCTAAGCTTTAAATGTCTTCTGTTCTTGGCCACTTTATTAGGTTTCCCTTGTGTCTAATACACTAAAGTGGAACCCTGTGTTTGGCCTTCATGTAAAGATAGGTTAATGCAAACAATGGTTATTAAAAAGGCTTTTTGAGTTGCTTTTCTTGCATCTTGAACCTGTCTCTCCATTGTCCTTTGAGCTTGAGATTCAACATTGCAAATTCTTTGTAAAACCTTAAAACGGTTGTGTAAAAAAAAACAATAGATTAGCAGTTCTGTCACCAGCAACCATGTCATGTTTAAAGTTAATCACCTGAAACTTTTAATGCATAATTCATATCACTGTCACTACTTTATTTTTCATCTGTTGATTTTTTGCAAATTTTTGTAAATAATATCTGGCACCTGTTCCATATTCATCTGTATAGTCTGTTATAGAGAGTTCATACCTTATGGCTAATTTTGTTTTATTCACAGCTGTATATTTTGAAAATTTAGATTAGTCCATTTATAGCTCATAGCTTAATTTTATTTCATTCTATTTTTTTCTGCATGTTTCCTATTATGTTTTATGTTTGTACCAAATGACCAAAGCAAATTCCTAGTATGACAATAAACAGAATTCTGATTGTTTCCTGCCCCATTGTGATCCTCATTTTAAGTAGGGCTGCACGATATGGAGAAAACGTGATATTTGATAACTATTTTGAAAATTGCAATAATATTATTGCAATATTTGAATATAGAGCCTACTTTTCGAACATAGTAGGTTAAATTCACTACATTTCACAGAAATGTAAGTTCCTGCATTCACAAGTCAAAACAGCAACAAAATCAAAACTTAACACAGACTAAACCAGGAATAAAACAGGGCTAAGCTGTGACTAAATTAATTAAATTACCACTAAAACTGGACTTTTTAAACATTTTTATTTAGTCACAACACATGTTCTTTTAAGGTTCTGGTGGAAAATGATTCTTCAGTGTAAATCTCTGTCAGATGGAAGACCATAGCGTTATTGCAATATATTTAGATTCTTGCGATACGGAAATTGGTTTGCTGATATTGTGATAATGATAATTTTGCAATATATTGTGCAGCCCTAATTTTAAGCTTTAGTTTTTTGGTTTGAAAATGTCTGTATTCATAGTTTTCAGTCATGTGACTTTTGCGGTCCACTAGTGGGCAAAACAAGCAGGGCGACACCCAGCAGGCAAGAGAAGGTGCAGCCAAATAAATATTTAGATGGCCTGACAACTCCAAACACAAAACACAATATGGACTAAAACTAGAAATATTGGGGATGTGATGTGTATGAGGCCCCCGCCAATTCATTCTCATGGGTTCATAAGGCACTGTACTTTTTGTGTCAGTTCCAAACCTTGATAAACAGAGAGGGTTGCGTTAGGAAAGGCATCTGATGTAAAACAAACAAATAAACAAACAAACAAACAACTATGTCAAATCTATACACAAATCACTGCATGCATGGTAGCAGTTGGTGTGCTATGGAGACCAAAGAATGGAAAAGCTGTAAGGAATAAAGAAGCCTCCAAAAGATGAACCTAATAAAGTGGATGATCGCAGAAAAAAAGATGCTAAAAAAGACTAAATCTAGAAAAGCTGAAACCATGCACAATGCAACAATGCTAAGTTATAATTGCACATTTACAAACAAAAGGACAGAAACAAATCAATAGAAAAAAATAAGTATGTGGGCTGTTTTCTCGGCTAATTAGCACACAGTGTCGAAAAGCCAGTTCCTGCTAAGTGCCAGTGTACCACATTTTCATCTCAGCAGAACAATGGCAGAATCAAAAGCCCCAATCAAGCCTCCTGCGGTGTGTGATGTCTGAACAAAGTCGGACGCTCTTTCGCTGGGAATGCTCTGAAATTAGCTGCGTTTACCACAATGAGACGCATATTAGTCGAGCATTGGGGTTTAATTTCAGGCACTGCTTCACAGAAAAGAAAACATAAACAAGATGGCTACACAGTTAATGACCAATAATATTTTCTCTCACTTTGTCTGGTTTAATCTGTGTGTGTTTTTTTTTTTTTTTTTTTTTCTACAAGGATGAATTCAGAGCCACAGCATCTCCATAGAAACAAGCAGCTGCTGGGCAAATGTCGCGGTGAACGCCAGTATTTTAGGCACAAGCATTTTAGGCAAAGACCACACACAGAAGGGATGGTAATGGCTGCCAATATTTTGACCATGAAACCCAGCAAGCAATCATTGCCTTTGACCACTTCATGAGAGCCTGAGGAAGAAAAAAAAAAAATATTGTGTTCTGTTTTCATTGCTAATAAACAGTGTGGAAAAGCCGGTCCACGAGTCAGCACTAAAATCTCCATTATCCATTACTTAAATTACTGCTGGTATAAATTTAGTAAATTTACATTTAGTGTATTCGACTATGCCTGGTTACAATTTATTCATCTATAAATAGGCATAGCTCAGTGGTTCCCGACCTTTTTTCCTTGAAGCTTGTGTCCAAGACAAGTCAGGCCTGCTCAGCCCTAACCGCTAAGTCCCTGGGGAAGTATTTTGTTTCATTCATGCATGTTTGGGTAATCCTGTATGCTGATGCCATCTTCTGTGCAAGAGCTGGACAATGACTCAGTCTCACGGCTCTATGTAGACACATGAAACCAGGAAGTGCTCGTTGCGCGTTGCTCATTTCTAAAGCTCATACACTATCACTGGACTCATTCTGCTCATTTCAACACCTAAATTGCCGTCACTAGCAGTCATCTCATGTTTATATCTGTTAGCGTCATGTTGCCGGGCTAAAGAGCCATTTTATGCTCTGTCCATTCCCCTCTTTTGCCAGCAGGGGGAGACAGACACCTAATCCAAGCATTCTCTGCAAAGTCTAACAGCTCCACAAAGGGTCTCATTCCCAAGAGAGACCTGTTTCACACAGAACAACATTACATTAGCAAAAATAAAAAGCAACAATTTAACATTTCACGATACAAATGTACATCAGATTAACTGCACAAGTGAGCACAAGTTTCACTGCCTATAGTTATGTTTTCCAATCCTTTCAGTAAAAGTTTGAATTCCCCGAGTGTGACCAGACTGGACAACTTCAGATCCTGCTAAAGCATGTCCCAGGTGGAGGGGACAGAGTAGGAGAACACCTTTTTGCCAAGCTCAGTACACACTGATGGAACACTAAATTGTGATCTGATCCTGGGAGCGAAAGCTGTGATACTGCTGTTTGCGTGTGATATACCGTGACAAGTATGATGGTACCAGACAGAGATTAGATTTGTAAATAAATGTGTACCAGTGTAGGAGTCTGCGCATATGTAACAAGGGCCAGTTAACCAAAGAGTACAGGATGCAGTGGTGAGTGAGGGCTTTGCTGCTGCTGAATCTGAGAGCTCCATGATAGAAAGAGTCCAACACATGTAAGGAGCTGGCAGAAGCCTTCATATAAATAATATCTCTATTGTCTAGAAGACTCATGAAGGTGGCAGAAACCATATGAAACAATATGCATCATTTTAAGTTATAAAGCATAAAATAGTAGTGCAAAGTTGTCCAAAAATTATTTTAAAAAGCCTGAAAAAAGCAACAGCAAAAAAAGACCTTGAAGATATGCACATAACATCAATGTACCTAATAAAAAGCCAGAGAAGATATGATAGCAGCTCAAAAATGCAGAAAGCTTAACGAGAGCAGTCTAATAAATAGTCAAATATCCAACATGGTTTTACATTGGTGTTTTAGAGTGAAGTCACGGTATAGATTATTATTGGTATCAGAATAGTTTAGAGAGGCAGAGTATTAAAATTAATATATTGGTACCATGACATCACTAGAGGGGATGGAGATGGCTGCCAATATTTTGACCATGAAAACCAGCAGGGAATTGTAGTCTCTGAATATTTCGCATGAGCTTGAGGAAGCAGCAGTAGGATGTATGCCAGCATATAGAGCTGACAACATGACTGTCAGCCCAATGACAAGGACCAGCGTTTGAAGTGGTGAGAGCTGCAGCGGGACGCCCACTTTCACACTCCCATCTCCATAATGTGATGAGCTGTCATATTACAATATTCCAGTTGGTCAATTTGGAGCGCCATCAGCGTCCCCTGCTGAGGAGAATTATTGCAGCCATAACAATAACACTAAAGGTTTGGAGGCAGTAAATGTCAGCGGGAACACGGAATGTAAGGCCAAACGGGGCTTTGGAAATTCAGGTTCATTCCTCTAACCTTTTTGCCGACGCTCGGGCCAGATGTCACGATTCAGGCACAGCTTTTAGCCCCCTGCAGCTCCAAAAGAGGGCTGCTCTAAGGGGCAATTACTGTTACTGAAGGATGCAGTGAGGAGTTTGTGGTACCACTTTCAAAAATGACCACTTACAGTGGCATGTGTCCATGTGCCCAGGGCTGTACAAAAATGTTTAGTCCAATTAGCTTTACACTTAAAAGAATCATAAAACCTGTTTGACTTAAATGATTTGAGCTGTAATGAAAGTAATGTAATGTGTGGAACATGAATAGCAATGACCTGTATACTGAGGCTGTTGTTGTGTATGGCCTGCAAAGTACTGAATAAGGCATTACTACTCATAAACTATTTTTACTGTAAGCAGCATGCGCTTGTACTGGTTTGAAAATGGTTTTGTGGTCTAAATCAAAAGAATGGTATCTGTTCTGATCTGTTCTGATGATCAGCAATGCAGTTTTAGAATCAAAACTAAAAATGTAAATAAAACAACTTGACCAATATGTAAAATATATTTTTAATTGTTAATAAATCAACTGTACCATTTCTATCAATAAAACAAATATTGATTTAAACATGTTTACATCATATCTTGGCACACATGTGGGTAATTTTTATGAAATATAAAAATATTATTCTGCATTTAGCACCATTAAAGGTCCATTAAAGTAGAATTTTTTGAACGTTAAACCATGTCATACCTGTAGTATTTTTTTTTAGTCATGTGTGTTTGAGAATTCCTGTTTGCTGAACAACGTCCCTTCTAAAGGGCTGAAAATGCTCGGTCTCATTGCTCTACATAGACACAGGAACAGTAAGTGCTTAAACTGCCATCACAACAAAGCAGTCAGCTCATTTATATTTTGTTAGCATCATCTTGCTAACAGCTGTGCTAACTAGCCATTTTATGCTCTGTTCAGTCCCCACTGTTGCCAGCAGGGGGCGACAGACTCCTAATCCAACCATCTCTGCAAATTGAAAGCAACAGCTGTCCACAAGAAGACATTTTCCTTACATTATTTTAAATGGGAAATACAAATGCAAATATGTCCCAAAAAATGCTAATAAATACAAAGACAACAGAAAGTGTTGGTGCAGTACATTTTTGGTCAAATTAAATAGGAACAGATAACAGATCTAACTTCTGAATGTACTTAGTTGCTAGTAAATAATCCTTTGGTCGACTATTTCCACTGTCACTTCCCTATGCAATGATTTTCTATTGGATTCAGTTAAAGAACTGTGAGCAGCAAAACTTTTACTTTGCAGACAATTTTGCAGATTTTCCCACAGTGTACAGTTTTGTGCATAAAGTTGGAGCCCAAAATAAGACAATGCTAATGAGATTCGGCTGTGCGTATCACTTTGAGCTGTCAGCGTGGCATAAACAACCTCTGGCGGCGTGTCCAATGAAGCCGCTGCTGCTGCATCTCCTCCTAATTCACATCTGAGCCCGCGGCCAATTACCTGCTTATCGTTCATGGCGAGTGTTCACTTTTTTTTTTTACTGTTTGTCACAGGTGCGGAGGTGGTTCTTATATAGGACAGCAGCGGGGGAGACCCTGAGGGGGGGCAAACGACGAAGTTGGACACGCTCATCGTTTCAATTAGTGACTGGATGCAACAGAGAAGCATCCGGATCTGAGCCTGGAATTATAAGAAGTTGATAAGGCCAGAAAACACAGCTAGGACAGAGTGAGGCCCAGATAAACATGCAACACTACACAGACTGAGCAAGCATAACATTATGACTACCTGCCTCATATTGCTGGTTATAATGTAATGTTTTAGGACAACCTGCGAAAGAATATTCTAATTGTCAGTTTACCCACCGTGCTATAGTTACTGCTTAGCTCTATACTATTTTTGCCTTTTTGGACGGTGTACTCAGTTTGTCTTTTGCTTCTTCAGACCTTGTTTTTGGATTCAGCCACCTTATTCTGTCTCATTTAAATAAACCACTTACTTTTGTCTGCAGTTTTTGATCAACTAGACCCTGTCGTTATAACAACTTGTCACCAGTTTCCCAGTGTTCCTTCCTTGGACCACTGCAGACCGGGAACACCCCACAAGAGGTGCAGTTTTGGAGATGCTCTATCTCAGTTGTCTTTAGCCATCACAATTTGGCCCATGCAGACATCACTCAAATCCATATTCTTACCCATTTTTCCAGCTTCGAGCACATCAACTTTGAGGACATGTTCACTTGCTGCCTTATATATCCCAGCTACTAACAAGAGCGTTATTCCCTTCACCTAACATTGGTCATACTGCATGTTATGCCTCACCTTTGTGTTATAAGCTTGCACTTTTTTTTACAAGATGTACAAAAAGCATCATTGTGAAATACCTGCTTTCCCTCTAGGCATAAAACAAAATGAAAACATCTTGCAATTGTTCATCTAAAATTTTTCTGTCTTTTGTGAGACTTTCCAAACAAATTTATAATATTTACCACCATTTGAGTCTATTGTTGTAGCTTGCATACAAACAGCAGCGCAAAGAAAGTACTAGTTTAAAATTCCTGTTGCATAGCTGTGAAAATATGAGTGCTCAAGCTGCTCTAGCAAAACCTCAGTGGTGTTTATAAATGTGAGGTGCTACATGCATACTCTGAGCTGTCTCCTATAGCTCCAAGACACAATTAGAGAAAACTTTTTTTCTTTTTGGAAGGGCTGGCAGAGGAGGGGGAAAGTGTTGACCTTTTCTTAAATTCGGTGGATATACAAGTACTGAGGTAGCCACACGCACCTGATGTCAAAGCCGACTATTAGCGAGATGGAGGATTGTCATGGCATTTAGTTTGACCGCTGCGCCAAACTCTGAATATTTATTGCGGTATTAGATCGACCCACACTTCCCTCCCTCCTCGTTCCCTCCTGCCAGGCGAACATTCAAATCATAATAATGTTTAACTCCTGACATTAGGACCACATTTATATTTATGTTTTCATACTATTATATGTAATAACAATAATGATGCATTGGTCTTATATGGCACTTTTCTAGACACTCAAAGTCGCTTTAAATTTGGGGCATTATTCATTCACTCCTCAGTCAGACTCGGTGGTGGGGAGCCACTTCTGTAGCCACAGTTGCCCTGGGGAAGACTGAGGGAGACCTGGCTGCCAATCTGCACCTACAGCCCCTCCAACCACGCCAGATGCCCTTCCTGACATAATGCTTTCCAATTATTTGGGCTCCGTTTAACCAGGCTTTCTTGACAAATAATAGCCACTTTTTAATTTGAAGGCACGGCACATCACATAAAAAGTTGGCATCAAAAGGCTGGTTTTACTATTTTAAAAACAGCTGGAGGACTATTTTTCAACTAATTAAGTTCAGTTTTAATACATTGCTGCTTAAGGACCTAAAGATCATGAGCATCCAATACATCTAATTCTAATGATGATAATGTGATTTCATAAGAGGTGCAGACCATTGTATTTTGTTTTTATTTATTTTAAAAAGTGTCCCGACTTTGAATTGGAGACTTGTACTCACACGCACCTTATGTCAACACCGAGATATTAGCAAGATGGAGGACTGCCGTGACATTTGGTTTGACCGTTGCTCCAAACTCTGAATATTTATTGCCGTATTAAAGCAACCCACCCTTCCTCCTGCCTCCTGCCGGGAAAAGCCATTTGGACGTCGAACATTCAAATCATGACAACAATCATGATGAATCTCCGCGGTGGCTGCCTGTGCAATTGCTCCGCTAATCTGCACTTCACACACCAACAGCACGTCTCAATTGTTCATAATTGCCCTTAGGATGAACTATGGCACCAACATTAGGGCTGTCCAATTCTAAATCCATCTTCTATTGCCTCTTATCAGTCAAGGGCACTCAGGAAAACACCAAGAACTGCTCCATTATCTATTTGCATTCGGAAAGTGAATCATCTTGTCACTCTTTGCTTTCCCCCCCCAAAACCTATTTTAAACCACGGCGGCTTATCTCTGAAACGCTGTTGCACGCTGAGCGGAGAAACACTTGAGGAGTTCACTTGATAACTAGAAAAGTCATTTGCAAGGATGATGGATTTACAGTTACGATGTTTTTTTTTAATCTGGTTTCCAAAAATTATTAATCAGATTATTAAAATACAACAAGACTTTAGACACAACATGCTTACTTTCACAAAGAAAAAATGTTACTCAAATCTATAAATTACCCCAGTAGTAGAAGTAGTAGTAATAATAGTAATAATAGTAGTAGCTGCAGTAGTAACAGCAGAAGAAGTATTTGTAGAAGTAGTGGTAGTAGTGGCAGCAGTAGAAACAGTAGGAGCAGAAGCAGTAGCAGTAACCCTAGCAGTAATAGCACTAGTAGCAGTAATAGTAGTAGTAGCAGTAGTAGTAATATTAGTAGTAGTAGCAGCAGTAGTGTTAGTAGTAGTAATAGCAGCATAAGCAATAGCATGAGTAATAGTAGAAGTAGTAGTAGCAGTAGCAGCAGAAGCAGTAGTAGTAATAACAGCAACACAGTAGCAGTAGTAATAGTAGTGTCAGTAGTAGGAGCAGTAGAAGCAATAACATGAGTAGTAGTAGTAGTGGTAGTAGTAGTAGTAGTGGTTTTAGAAGAAGTAGTTGCATGTGTAATGGATTTACACTTGAAATATTTTTTAATCTGTTTTCTGAAAATGTTAATGAGTTTATTAAAATACAAGACTGCACTAAGACCTGGCCACGAGAAGCCAAAACATTCAAAAATATGCAGCAAGCGTGGAAGGATACAAGGGTACGATGAGGTGGGCTCATGCATATGAACAAGACTCTACTGAGACATGGGACTTTCTACATGCTGCATGTTGTTAGACTTTGGTTAACACAGGATTTTACATATTGAGAGGTTTGCATGTGCGATAACAAGCTGTTTTGAGTGACAAAGAGCAAAATTGGAAGAGACTGCTCCAACTGCAGGTTAGCCTGAGAGGAGTCAAGACACAACACAATGTGACAGTTTGAAAGATATGTTATGATAATGAGCTATTTAAGTGCTAGGATCACATTTAGTCAACCATCCAATTTTATTGTTGTCTAAATCCTGGTTTGTCTTGGTGGTTAACACTGTCTCACTACAAGAAGATTCTGTGTTCAATTCCTGGAGTGAGCATGGCCTTTCTGTGCAGATATTTGCATGTTCTTTCAGTGTTTGGGTGGGTTTCCTTTGGGTAACCTGGTTTCCCCAATCAACCTTAAACATACACAAAAGGCCAATCCTCCCAAATGGCTTTTACCACTTATACCTTTTATATTTCATCCAAATTTAGCACAAATTTGACAAATTAGTTGTGTTGTGCTCAAATATAACTTAAATGCATGGATTGTGATGACCTATTCAAAAGTTCTGGTGCTTTGAAACTGCTCAATATAAACACACCTATAAGCGTAGAATAAACAGGACAGCTTCAGGTGTCTCTCTGAACTAACCACCATCAACAATCTGTAACTTTTTACTTATTTTTCAGGTCAGATTGGCATTGAGGAAAAGCAAGTGCCTCAGCTCAGAGGGGCTGATTGATCTTCTTCTCTCTATTATCTGCCCTGTTTTTGGAAAGCTCCTTTTAGGAAAAAAAACAACAACAAAAAAAAGAACAAAAAAAAACAAACAAAACAAAAAAAAAAAAAAAAACACCCCAAAAAATGCTTGCAGATGGGAGCTCTCACCGTTCACTTTAAAGAGGTGGCTCTTTGTACCGACCCATCACTATTGAAGAAACATCCTGGGTGCTGCGCTGCGGTCGCCCACTGCTCCCGACAGCTTGCCCCAGTGACATTAAAGGACGGGTCACATGCAGACAACAAATTATAATAAAGATACAACAAATGATAATAAAGAATGCCTAACCTTAACCTAAAAGACTGTTAAATGATGCTCCACAAATTACATATCAAATTTTCAAGACATTTTTAAATTACAGAAATTAAAAATCATTACTTTTTCCTTTCTTAAAGTTAACATTTAATTAAGATTTGCCATGGTTACACATTTATTTGGTTCTCTCTTCGTCTCTCTCAGAACAAAACAAAAAGGTTATCAGGTGATCAGTACAGTGATTATGTTAAAGATGTATCACTTCTCTTGCCCTTAGCAGCTGGTGTGGGCTTCAGCCAACCATAATGCATACCAAAAAATAGTAAAAAATATTCATAACATCATACCATGCTGTATAAATGAAAATCAAATTAAACTAAATGCTACATTTCAGGGTGTATTTTGCATGCTATGGTCTTTCTGAAAGTTCTCTCGGGCTTCTGCAATGCGCAGTCTATGAATTAGTGGCTCAAAAATTGTTCTTAGATTGAAAATGGAGTGTGAGTGGTCATCCGTCTCTAAATGTCAGCATGTCAGCCTCATAATTAACTGGTCCTCCGAGGTGTACAAAGCCTAATATAGAGGATAGCTCCCTTTAGAAATGCACACACTAAAAGCAATTCATATTAAATCGGTATGAATTAAAATGCTGTTTGCCCAAAAAGTGTGAGTCATACATGATTATTGGACATGTGTTAATATTAGCTTCTAGTGCATAAAGCAGTCCACAGAGGTATCCGCTAAGAAAAGTACCGTATTAAATTTTAATCTGTGTGCCTTGTTATAATTACAAGCTGCCCAATGGGTGACCTTGTTCCTGACAATATGTAAAAAAGTATTACCAATGTATTTCAAATGACACTCTGAAGTAACACTCCTTTGTGCTGCAGTAGTAGTAGTAGTAGTACCAACAGTCCTATGTAACATTAGAAACAGCAGCAGCAGTTATAGTAGCAGTAGTAGAAGTTCTAGTAATAGTAGCTGTAGCAGAAGTAGTCATAGTAGTAGTGGTAGCAGTAATAATAATAGTAGTATGTATGTCCATAGTAGTAGAAGTGATAGTAGTAGTAGCAGTAGCAGTAGTAGTGGTAGCAGCAGTTGTAGGTAATATTAGAAGCAGCAGCATTAAGAGTAGTAGAAGTAGTAGTAATAGTAGTTGCAGTAGTAATAAATCTACTTTCAGATCTACTTCAGTACACTTTATAATTACAGACATACTTTTTTTACTTTTTACCCAATAAAAAAAAATGTCCAGTGCCTGTGTCCTAATGATACTTGGATAACATGATTTAAAAGTAACATTAGTACAGATTAAAGTAATTCTTCTACTTCTGGGCTACAAGGACTGGAGATAAATTAACAGCACAAAAGCCGTAGCAGGTGCCACACAGATGATCCGTCCTTATTCCTCTGTGTTTTCTGCAATGTGTTACTGTAATTAACAACTGTTTTAGGCTCTTAACACTGAGGCACAGCGGCAACCAAACAACACAACTGATTAAAAACACATTTGTTGCGTCTATGGAAGATTACCCAAGAAAGCCTGATGTACAAATCAAATATAATGAATGCTAACTAGCGCTCAGCCTCCTGTCGAGCTTGTACCTGTTCGACGTGTTTTTCCTCTTCACACACGTGCATCGACTATCAAGAGCTTTGAAGACACAAGTTGTGAGTACATTTAAGTTACTACATGGATCTTGGTGTCACCTAAGTGTAATGAGACCTCTAAAGCAGTGTTTTCCAACCAGGGGTACGGGGAACCCAAAGGTACGCAAGCACTCATTTTATGGGAGAAAATCTGGGATCTTTTGTTCTCTTGTCTCTAATGGAGTTGAGAGCTGCTAAAAATATGATTTCATTGGGCGTATAATTTTGTTACTTTTTTAGGGTTAGCTTGTTTCAAAGAGGTGTTATTCAAATTAAGATTGTAAGATTGTCAAATTAAGAGTGTAAGATTTTTAAGCATTAATAAAAAAAAGTGAATTTATTATATTTTTATTTGTTTGTCTTTTTTGTATTTTAAAGGCTTTTTGTTAAATCTTGAGTTACATTTTCAAAGCAAAAACATGCCCTATAAAGTACAAACAATACAGTATAAAATGTCATTGTAAACACTCACACTCACACAGATATTTTGTATGACCACTTTTTGAAAAACGAACATGTAAACAAGTGAAGGGGTACTCATGGTATAATACAAAGCCCAGGGGTACACAAGAAAAAAAAGGTTGGGAACCACTGCTCTAAAGGACTGCAATGTAAACCAGTCAGGCGTAATATTATGACCACCTGTCTATTATGGGTGATCAAAATGCAATGTGTTATGGACAACTGCCAACTATGCAGCCCACATACAGCAGAGCAGACGGATCGGCCTTCACTCCTCACATGCATCACCTGTCACTGTGCCTTCCTTGGACCACTGCAGACTGGTAAACACCACACAACACCTGCAGCTTTGGAGATGCACTGACTCCATCACAATTTGCTCAAACTCACTCAAATCCTTATTCCCTGCTTCTCACACATCAACAAAATGTTCACTTGCTGCCGGATACAGTATATCCCACCCACTAACATGTGCCAAAATGAAGAGAGAATCTGTGTTAATCCAGTAGTCATAATGTTATGCCTGATCAGTGCATTTTGGTGAGCTGGTTATATGTTGTTGATAAATTCACTTTAATTATGTAACGAGCCACTGCCTTATGGAGAACAGTACATATTTGTAACAAATGGTCTGAGATACACAATGCCAGGTGTTTTGCCATTGTTACGATCCAATCAATACATTCAGTGAAGCTCAATGCTGAGGCATAAATATATAGTTTTCACCCACCATTACAAAAGCTTTTCTCTGTTCACAGGCTAAAAAAGTAGCACATGCATTTAAAGAATAACAAACCTCTTATGCCAAAAAAAGAAAACAAAACAACTTACAAATTACAACTAAACTACTCCAACTAATACTTAAAATACCACTACAGTGCTCAAAATCTGAAATTCAAAATAATATAAATACTGTAAAAAGCAGCATAATCCAGACAATATTCATCTTTGTTTTATTGCTGTTCTTGCATGATGAATAATTCTTGCTGTGATAAATCATAACATGCTGAACATACATAAAAACACTTAAAGAATATGGTTTTAAATTGTAAGTGGATATCCAGGCTAAATCAGAGCATTTAATTTGGCAAAATATCTCTTTTGCTGTATCTGGCTTTTAATGAGTATGTACGACTAATAAGGTTGTTATCTTGTTAGCTTTATATAAAATTAGAAATTAATTACAATTGTAAGCTTTTGAAGTTCACAAAGCTGCTTATGTTGCAATTATGCCTATGTGCCAGCTAATTCACACAACACAATTAGCAAGAATACACATCAAAGGAGATTAAAAAGCTTTTTTTTTTGCCATCTCGTCTACTTGCCTCTCCGCATCTGTAAATGTAAAAATGTTAACTTTAATAAAATAAAATAAAATAAAAATACAAACTACAAAATTGCATTCATAAAAATAGCCTTGTACCTGTAGCCAGAGCTTTATAAATTTGAAAAAGGCAGAAAGAAGGTAACTACCTTCATACATTGATTTTAAAGTGTCATTTAAGGATGATTATAACAAAATAAGGTCCTTAATAAAAATGCAATGTCAATGTTTAAGTAAAACATATTTTATATCTTTATGGACTGGCCTCATTAGCTTGCTCCTCGCTCTTTGTTATCCAAACATAACCATCTTTGTCCCTGCATAAACACTACTAGTTACAACATTGGCTTCCACAACAGCATCAGCATTTGTAATCAGCAGCCAGTGAAGATAAAATACAAGGATATAATGACAAAATCTGCGTAAATGTTATTGATTCAGAGCTTGTAAACAGACACTGATGATTCCTGCTATCCGAGCCATGCTTCGACTTGAATTTGATTCATTTCTTGGCTGCGTGGTGCCAGTTCTCTCCAGGAACACCAGCGTCTGCGCCTTTCAGCTGTTTGTCAAGCTGCCTCTGCGGCCTCATATACTCTGTGACTACTCCCAGTCATTCTCCTGGCAATGCGATAGAAACTCAAGATTAATAGGACAAACCTTGCTTTCCCTCTTACTTCTTTTTAACATGCATCTGCCACTATGGTTTACCGAGGTTACACTGAATGTAAAGAAGCAGTGAAAGACCTTAAGGAGACCTATTAGATATCGACAGCTGTGATTTTGCTCAAATGGAGAAACAAAATAGGGTTGGTTTAGAAATCTCTGAACCATTTACCCAGAGTGCATTATTTGAATGTCCAGAAGACGAACAAGCTGTGGTACTGAACCCTTAGAACACACACTGAATAATTAGACCGGACCAATCATGAAGTACAGAACCACGCTCACTTTTTGTATGGAAAACCAACTTCTAATACAAATAGAAAAGCATTTGAAGCACTTGTGGATGCTGCCATGAGACTTCTCTGAAGGTGAGTCTTGTTCAACTTCCAACTACTTTGGGTGCATTGAAATATGAATGGCACAAAAACTACGGACATTAAATCAGACCAAAAATAAGACAAAAGCAGCAAGATGCAACAGTAAAATCTGATGATGTGCAAAAAAGCAGCAGCTATTGCTTACATGGAAATATGTAGAAGTGAAGAGCTGAAAGTATAGGGTTGGTTGCTTGAGTTAAAATGCATTAAATAGCCCTTGTTTAGGTTTATCCTTACGCACACACCTGAGAGCATGTGTTACTATAGAAGCAGTTAAAATGGCATTCTGAACTATCTTTTCTATGAATACCCTATTCACTGTAGTGGGTATTTATTTAGTGAGATGAAAACATTTTGGACTAAATGTATCAATGCAGTGCTCTTTATGTGAAGCTTTGTTTCTATTTATTTATGACGCATTAAGCGCACCCAGAGGCAGTTTATTTCATGACTCTTGGTGCTGTCCGCCGGGAATCCAACTCACTGTATCCACAGAAACCAGGCTATTTCTTCATCTTTTTTTTTTCTTTTGTCTTTTCCCTTTCTGGGGTCGCCACAGTGAATCATTTGCCTCTTAGCATGCAGTCATTCGCAATATTGATTTAGGTTTCTAAGCCAGCTGCCCTTCCTTAAATAAAAACTTCAACATTTATTGGGCTTTGGAAAACTGTCTTGCAAACCTCAAAGTCTGTATTATATAGAAAGGAAAATGAGTTGTGCTGCTATTATTTTTTTAAATGTATTTTTTCCATTCATCAAGCACTTGTCTGCATTAGTCTCAAAATCGTCTTCTAACGGTCTGAAGCACAACACCATAGCACACAAGAAGCATTATTATTCACTATAATTACACCGTCTTAAGTTAATTGACACCGCTCTAACTCCTCATTAGTCTGTATCATGTTGGCTGTGAAGGTGCATTTCTCAGTCCCTGACCCCTCACACCTCAGGACCCCCCTTCCCCCTTTGGCTGCGGTAATGAGGGTTAGTGATGTTGCGGTCTCAGTGGGCTGCTGTGGCTCTTTCTGATTACTCCTGAGCTGTTAGCCATGTAGCCACCATATCTCTGCTGCGGTGCCCCCTATCTCCGTCCTCTGTCCCTGGACCACAAGACCCGACGAGCACTACCATCAATCAAGGGGGGGCCCACAACAGGACCTCAGTAATCACTCTAGCCCTACACTGTTATGTGTGTTTGGGTTTGAGGGAGAGCAGGCATGTTACACGGCTGCAAATTTTTACAATGTAATACGCTTGAGGCAATTTTTCACTTTGGCGGAGCGTGACACTTGGGCAAAATCCACTGAGATGACAGGCAGTATTTATTATTTACACCAGTGTTACCTGCTTGATGTTTGTCACGAGTAGAAAAGCAAACATTTGTGGGAAAGTATTGCAATAATCAGGTTTAAAATATGTAGAAAGAATGCAAAAAAATGTGTCATTCCCCCATAGATATACAACACTGCTGCTGTTAATACATTTGGGAAAAGCATAAATCTCCAGTTTTTAATCATCCATAAACCTTGCTGACACCATCCTTTATTTTAAAATGGCTATAATTCATAGGTTTTATGGCGAACAATGAGGCTCTCCTTTGCAACATTCACTATAAAGTATACAGCATGGTGTTTATTGTATACACACTGGCAAGTTACTCACACTGACAGTCGACATCAGTACTGACTATAATGCATAATCCATCAAAGCAAAGAGAGAGGTGCTTTCCTGGTTGTGGGTTTGATCCTCTAGGTTGCCCATAGTAAATGAATGTGAGTCAATGGGCTGGGTACGTCTCTGTCTGCCCTGTAACGAACTGGCCATTGTTCAAGGTGTATTCTGTCTAAGCCCCATAGTTGCTGGGTTAGGCAATAATCAGATTAAATTATCCATCCTTATTGTGAGGGAATTTAGTGTTGCCCTGTAGTTGTAAAGGAAATACTAGGGACTCTGGAGGTCTGAGGCAGGAGAAGTTGATTTACTATCGGTATGAGACCTAGAGACAGTGAACACTCAACATAGTGGTTGTATTGACCATTCAAATCTTGCTATGCTTTCATTTTAGAGGTTTTTATAACCTAAGATGACATAGATACTTTATGGATAACCCTTTCAGCTGGTACAGACAGAACTGATGTGTCCTTGGTACGGTTGTGCAGGGGACACTGAAGTTGAAATTGCCTAACATAACAATATCAATGATAATAGTGACCCATTTTAATCAATAGTGGCTTAAAAGAATGCTATGATGAAATGCTGCCCTTGTTCTATACATAGCATTACAATATCCAAAGCAACCCTTTACATGTCTAAGCAAATGGTTTCTTCTTTCTTGAACAAGTTTTATCTTTATTTAAATCAACAACAACCAACAACCAAAAACCCCGTCACAAAGATCATAAGCCAGTGGACTTTTTGTACCAGTTACAAGCCTGAAAAAAGCTTCATGAAGGGCATCTGGCGTATAAAAAAAAAAAAAAACTGGGGGAAATCACACATGCAATTAAATGCACGCTAGGGAGCATGATCTGTTGCAAAAACTCCAGAAGGGAAAAGCAAGAAAGGAAGAAGTTGAAATACCAAAACGTGGGAAATGTTTTTCTCTATTTTCCATCAGTTCAGGCAGGTAGTGGAGGCGGGACGGCAAACCTTTCACCTCCAGAGAAGCCGGTGACAAAGTGCAGCTCATCCCACAGCAGGAACAGACCGTGACCTCTGCCGAAAGAGTGCACGCTTGTCTCCCTAACATTTTCTACTGCCTTCAAAATGACTGCAGTGCCACTCAAACCAGGTAATAGTTTATGTCCATGGACTTACTGTGACAAAGTAAAACTGCAATGGGAGTGACAGGAGAGGGTGAAATAAAGAGATACAGTAGCTGCTCATAGATAATTTAGTATAAAGGTATGAGCTCTCTGCAGCAACCTGGGAGGACTGACCAGAATGATTAAGTATGGTATGATATATTCTTGTTAGGTGTCGGAGCCTATCCCAGCAACTATGGGCCTTAGGCGAGGTACACTGGCCACTTTGTCACAGGGCAGACCTACAGGGACAGACAACCATTCGCTTTCACAATCATTCACTATGGGCAAATTTAGAGTCAACCCACAGTAATACAGGGTGGACATGCAGACTTCATTCAGAGAGATCTTATACATATCTGCTAACCACTCTGCTACCATGCACCACTAAACAATTACATTAAAGGTAATTCTAGACATGACTTGTTTTTAGGGGTTAAAAAGAAAAGTGCCTATATTGTAGTGCTGCAGCGCCCTAGACTGGTGTTGGTCTTGAGACCTTTTTTTTTTTTTTTTTTACAGTCTTGGACTTGTCTTGGCATTGGCTGCAGTTTTACTTGGTCTCGACTCCAATTTTACTTTTTGTCTCAGTTTTGGATGTAGCGGTCTCTGAGATTAAACATTACAAGACCAAACATTATAAGAAAATGCTTATAATTCTCTTCTTAATACTGGCGTAATTTGTTTTCAGCTTTAGAAGAACGGTGTGGGAAAATCATCTGTCTCTTTTAGTTTGAAGAGTCTATTTCATTAAATCATTAAAATAATCATTCATGTGTTTAAACCACTTAAAAAAAAAACAAAAAAAAAAACTCCCTTCCTTTATTTAGTGTTAGTTCACAGGGTTTTGTCTCAACCTTGTTTCTGTTTCCCTGGTCTTGGTCTCAACTCGGACTCTAACCTTAAAAGTGTCGGTCTCGAACCCTGAAAGACTCTAGCTTTTCTTGGTCTCAGTTTACTCTGGACTCGGACTGGTCTTGGTCTCGATTAGTACAGTCTTGACTACAACAATACAATATGGTTTCTGCTGGTGTCGTGTGCCATGAATGACAAAGCAGCCTCCAATAACTGTCCGTGTCTTCCACATCAGTGTCAAAGATTTTATAATTTTACCAACTCATTTGACGTCAATACAGTAGAATACCAAAAGTCAATTAAAATAGACTTTGAATAAGCCATAAACCACAGCAGGACTGGATTCGATGCACTGGAAACTATAACTTTTTGCATTAATGCATAACACATCAAAAAATATATATTTTCCTCCAAACAACATAACCACCAGAGACTTTTCAGCATTGCTCAAATATGTTAATGTATTCACCACAACAACAGAGGGTGCATGTGAATACAAAAGTAGCATCAAAAGCGTTTGAATACTTGGTGCAGAGTCATGAAGACACCACATTTTACCAATCAACCCCAGTGCTTATGTCATTAACAGTCATGTCTCCAGTCTCTGTGGAGGTGGTCAACAGATGTCTAAGCAATACTGAGTGAGCAATGAAGCAAAAGAACCACCCTGCAGCAGACATGAACGCAACAGTGTCCCAGCTTTACCATACAATACTACACTGGACAGTACAACAGCTCAATGTCCCTTAGTAGAGTGAGGAGTAAGATATTAAGGACAAGTTGTTTAGGATAATGGATTTAGTCTATACTCCAACTACAAGGTGCTAATGTAAAAAGTCGACTTCATCAGTGCGCAAAAACGACCACAAACAAGGATTATACACCAATACACCAGGTCCCAAACGGGGCACGTTACGTTTCCCCTGCGACACGATCCAACGCGTAAAGTCCGCGTTTGCACACCGCGGTGATGTGTAACGCGTGACCATGTGAAGAGAGGAGCTGCTCCGTACCTGCTCCTGTTGATGAGCCGTTTTCGACGGCGCGTTGCTCTCCTTCGCCGTGGTCATGTTTCCTTTACGTATAGCCTACAGCTGGGAGAGATGGATACAGCGGTCTCCCCCGGACACGCGGAGGGGGGGAAATGCAAATAGAGACAGACACAGGTGCAGCGGAGAAGCGGTACGCACAGCAAAAGCAAGTGGTAGACTCTCTATTCACGTCGTCCTGGAGGTTTCAAATGCGCGTCCAGCGGCCAAGGTGTGAAATGACAAGAGGAGTGAAAGGCAAAGGGACGCGCTGATAGAGTAGGAAAAAATAAGCAGAGGTTTTTTATTTTTTATTTTTTGGGGGTGAAAGCGAAAGAAGAGAGAGAGGAGGAGGAGACAGCGGAGAGAGAGTGAGAATGAGGGGCTGGCGTCTGGTTGAAACGCATGATGGACTGCGTAAAGGGCGCCCACGCGAGTCAAACAGCGGAGGTGATAATCACGTGTTGCAGAGCGAGAGATCAATTAAAATGCAGAGCCTCATTAACTGCCTTTATGTCAGACTCTCTATGACTAGTCCACAGATGCATACAAATTCATATAGGACGTGATTACATTACAGAGTTGACTTAATTACAAACACACTTCTTTTCTCCTGTGCAGTAACCCTGTTGGCAAACTCCACTATAGAGATAAAAATATGTGTTTATGTGAATGCAAATCTACTAAAAGCCCTTCAAAAGCAGTAAGCGTCACTTCTTACATGCTTTATTTCTAAATTATTTATTATGTAAGATAATATTTTGAGTATAAAGGTTCCATGGCTATCTATGAGGACAACAGGTAACTAAGTGGCCTATGAAGTTACTAGTGCTCTGCTCATCACACAATTTGTCCATGTAAAAATGCATGGGCGGGACCAATTTATTATAACCTATTAAATTTAAAGGGACTATGTGCAAACTCAATTTTTCTGAGTTTTCTACAATCTTATAATGTTGTTTCTTTGTCAAAAACAAACCTGGAGTTGTGTTTTGCCTCATTCACGCCTGTTTGAGTAATCCTGTATTTTCTGGCACAGCCATTCTGAGGTCTCAAAACACTCGCCTCTCCCATGTACCCTGCCCACTCTGGAAAGCAGTGATCACAACTCTGTTTCCACTGATTGCTCACAGATATTTGACATTTTGTAGTAAAATGGCATCATACAAAAAGTTTACATAATGAAGTGCTCTTTTTCTTTGAAATGTTCAAAAGAACACACTGCTGCCCTCTGCTGGTCTCTTCATGGCATCAGTAGAGTACTTATTAAAGCCTAACTGAAACAGTATATGCTTACTGGATCAACCTCCTGTTAGAATAAAAAAAAAAAAAAAAAACACTGTGATATTTTTCCTTTTAGCACCAATGGGGGATATTGATGGTGCTGGAGTGAGCATGCTTATCCAAAAGATACCCAGCTGCTTAAATAATACAAAAACAAAAACAAAAAAAAACAACTTTAAACTTTAAAGACAATCTTGTTTGAAATAAAGTGATAAATGCAAGTTATATGTCTAGGCTAGACTTAAACAACTATAAAGGCTCATTAATAATTTCACTGTGGAACCAGCAGACCTAAATCCTCTGCTAAAAATGAGCAAGCGCTGGCAGCCTACACAGTAACAAAGTGTGCAATAATATTTAGGACATGAGCGTCTATTAAAACTTATGATCCTGGGAATTAAATAGTTGCAATAAAGAGCACATTTTACATTGGCTACTGAGGCGAGAAGACTGCTTTGACAAAGTGCGGGGTTGAACTAAAATCCTTTCAGGCTGAACTACGTATAATCAGCAGTAAAAAAGTTTGCAGGAAGCCCTCTCATCACCGACATTACAAGATAAGAAGAAGCCAAGATCTTTTTATGAACTTGTACAATTAATTACATTTACAAGGAGCATTGTGCGATTGCAGTTAAGCAGCAGTAACTGGAAATGGCTTACTCTGATTTGCCCAGAGATGTACTCGGTTTTAATTAATACCTTTGTCTCCAGGTTCTGCTCCTGTATATTGTGGGTTTGCAGCCGAATGTGCTTCTGTGCTAATTAAAATCAGGTGGCCCCTTGAAGTCAATTACCCACAATGCCACATGAGCATATATATACGGCGGTTGTCACGGTGACCACTGGAGCGCAACTGCACGTCCTTCAAAGAGGTCGGCACTGAGGACATCTCCACCGGTGCAAAACAATATAAAAATTGCATGCTTTCATCCTTATCTGCTTGTTCTGGTTTGGGGTTGCAGGTGTCTGGAGCATAGCCAGCACCTATGGGCCTTAGGCGGGGTACACTTTGGACAATGAATAGCTAGATGTAGGGCAGGATACTTAGGGACATACACTGACAGACGGCCATTCACAAGGGGCTTTTTAGTAAGCCAGAGAGAAACCACAAGGATCAAATCTCAAGAGAGGCATGGGAGCTAACCACTCTGCTACTGTGCATATTTTACTGATTCCAAATTCTGTGGATTTGTTGGGTTAATGGCTTCTCTACTTAACAAATACTTCTGAACCGTTTCATCAACTCTTCAGTTAAAAATTAGCAGCAGCCGTATCAGTAGAGTGTGGTGAATCTCAGAGGAGACTATTAAAAGCATACAAACTTGTTCAGAAAGTACTTCATTATTTTGTCTTATTAAATGCTATTTCCTTTCTAGGTGTCGGAGGAAGTAACAAAACTCCTCAACAAATTTAAATGAACTTTAAATGTCAGTCACTGGGAGATAGACACGCGTGAAAGGTGTTACACAGAGAAGAGTTAGAAATTCCTTTCTGCTAGTCATTATTCTCCAGGTGGATGCCTTTCCTTGACACAACCATCTCCCAGGAAAACATGGCTTTGTCTGATGTGTTCCCAATGCATGGCGGTTAGTGCCCCTGATTTAATGCAAGACGACTGTGCATTATCATTGGCTCCCTTTGGGTATTTCTCCCACTGTTCAAAGTCATTCAGGTGTTCAGCTTCAAATTGGTGAATCCAAATACCCCATAATAAGTGAATGAGAGTGCATGGTTGCCTCTCAGTGTATGTCTCTAAGTGTCAGCCCTGTAACTAATTAGACAGTCACTATGTTTACATGCAGGTTGAGAAAAATGAATTATTGTCTTACTTTTTTTTAACAGGAGTTTTAAACTGAACTTAAACCTGGGACTCTGATTGAGGGGGTTGTTATCCAAATGTCTCCAAATCGGAGTGGAGCAACTGGAAAATATGGGTCACTGTAAGACTACTGTATACACTGTACTTCGATTATGTTAGAAAAGCCAACTACACTAAACAGTCAGAACAATATTAGACAGAACATCAGTGTTTACAGATGTACTCACAGATTTTAAGACCAGCGAAGACACATACTGTATATCATGGTCCCTCCGCTGCGTGTGTTGTGTTTGGTTCATCGTGTAATAGTGAAGGCTATCTTTTTTGGGCTGTGTGAGGCATTAAGTTAAGTTTCATTTAGTAAAGTAAAAGTGTTATAGTTTATAGTTATTGGTAAAACCATGATTACCGTGTGTTTATTAGCAGTTACCACTACAAAGTTTTGAAACAGGAGTAGTTTGACCAGTTCTCTCCGCAGAAATCGGCGTAAGAATCGACAATGAGCATAGTCAGAGTCTGCTTTTCATATAAACATTTATAATGCGTTGCCCCTCATCAACATGCTTATTAAAACAACACTATCTTTGGACCTTAAAATAATGTTTCGAAATGTATTTTAATGGGATGAACTCCTCCTCTCCTGACCCCTGAACACTACCTCTTATGGTCCTCTATTAAATTAGGGAAGCGGCAGGCCACTCTTCAAGCTGCTAATGAAACCAAAACTATCACATACACTACGTTTTCTGTTAATAAAATTAGGCTTCTTAAGTCTTACAAACCAGAGAGGGAGTGAGCATAAGTTACATTACATCAGGCCCGGGGCAACAAGGCTTCATGTGGGCCCATTATAATAGAAAATATATATGAAGAGGACCCATGTGCTTGTTTGACCCTGAGGCTCGAGACCCCTTTGCTCCCCTGTTGACGGGCCTGCTGCTTTAACTAAATTCAAGTTTTCTAATTGCTTCACACTGCAACAACACTGAGAAAATGACTACATCAGACAACTGAGCTGATGATATGAAGCCCACCCAGCGCTCACGTGTGGCTCCAGAACCACATTAGCAGCCCTGTGCGACAGCTCGGCCCGTATTTACCATCGGCACTGTGATATATGACACTGAACCTACGTCTCAACAGCCAATCAATCAGGCCCAAACTCACCATGGCCACTCTGGACCGAAGCCCTATTGGTCGATGACAGATGTGATGTGGTGGGACCGCAGCAGCCAACAACATAACAAGCACCTCATTGCGGACTGTGTGTACAACTTTCCTGCCCTTGATGCTGACAAATGGACATATGGCAGCAGTGATGAATGCTAGTTGGTATACGGCTGCATAATATAATGAAAATGTATGGTTATTGAAGTATCCACATCACAAAAACACTGAATACATTATTTCATTGTCTTTTGTGGTGGCTCTCAAGATATCTGTCCACTCAGGGCTGTGGTGTTAGGACTAAAGTTTAAAAAGGCCTTCAGTCAAAAATGTCCTGGTTCAGTCCTGATTTAGGCCTGGTTCAGTCCTGATTTAGTCCTGGTTTAGTCTTGGTTTAGTCCTGGTTTAGACCTGTTGTACCTGTAATAGTCATGGTTTAGTCCTACTTTAGTTCTAGTTTAGACCTGGTTTAGCTCTAATTTAGTCCTGTTTTGGACCTAGCTTAGTCCTGGTTTAGTTCTAGTTTAGACCTAGTTTAGTCATGGTTTAGACCTGCTTTAGTCCTGGTTTAGACTTGTTTTAGTCCTGATTTAGTCCTTGTTATATGCTGGTTTAGTCCTTATTTAGGCCTAATTTAGTCCTAGATGAGTTCTGATTTAGTCCTGGTTTGCACCGGTTTAGTTTTGGTTTAGACCTGGTTTAGTCCTAATTTAATGCTGAACTAGACCTGCTTTGGACTTGGTTTAGTTTTGGTTTAGACCTGGTTTAGTCCTAATTTAGTGCTGAACAAGACCTGCTTTGGACTTGGTTTAGTCCTGGTTTAAATCTGTTTTAGTCCTGGTTTAAACCTGGGTTTAATCTTACTTTAGACCTTGTTTAGTCCTGGTTTAGGTCTAATTTATTCCTAGTTTAGTCCTTAGACCTGTTTTAGTCAGGGTTTATCATGGTTTAGTCCTGTTTTAGGCTCTGTTTAGACCAGAATTAGCCCTTGTTTGGTTTGATTTTTGCTCTATCAAAAAGGACAAATTGCTAGCATAGTTTTAATGCAATATTCATCACAATTATCACACTTTGCCTATTTTCCTAATATTGTACAGGCAGCTCATCTTGTTGGATAGTGCAGTTTAAACACACAAAAGTCAGCGACCGTGCCAACATCCCCAAACAAATGTTCCCATTCTCACATTTTAGCCCAATCATTCCCCTCTAAGTGCCAATGTAGCCGCCAACCTAATGAACTGGAAGCCCTATTGCCTAATTAAAACTTCAGCTGAATCAATACTTGCTAAACTTATAAAATACTATGTACCAGGGCATTATTTTGGCACTGATTACAGCTGTATAATTACAAGAAGCAAAATAACTGCTAGCGGCTGATTATAATGTTGATAAAAATAATTGCTATTGTAAAGGCCGGCATGTGCAATTAACAGTGTAATTTTGAAGCGTGGGATTTAAACATATAGTAGATTCAATACGGCTGAAGGATATCCTGATAAATCCCAATCCCACCCTCAGGCTTAATCGCTAAACTGGCACGAACTTAATTCAAAAGATAAGTGTCAGTCTCATGGAAATGGTACAACAGTATATGTTACAGACCGCATGCTAAATGTGCTTTCCACTCCTGTGTGCTCTGTGCTGTTTTTCTTTTTAAAATATTTGGTTCATAACCAAAACAGACAGTTATGTTTATAAATGAGCATTTTAGTGTGTGTTGGCCCCTGTATACTCATGCATTCAGGCCGCAAAATGGAGGTCTTTTGTTTCTTTAAACACAGGGACCTGACAGCTCAGTTGACACAATAGTTGTTACATGTCTGTGTTAGTAAAAATACAAACTAAATATAATCAATGGTTGTATGTCGTTGTTTGTGTCAGCCTTCAAACTGACTGGCTATATTCCATGGCAAACCCTGCCTCATGTCTAAAAAATGTTGATTTGGCATGTTCGTTCTGAATGCTCTTCCAGACACAACTCTCTCCATTTATCCAGGCTTGGGAACAGCACACAGAGTCTTTAGCTGGATTTTGAAAGCAAATATATAAACATCCAAGAAAGTACTTGGTGCTTAGAGGTCCCCTGTTATGCTGAACCTACTTTTCGAAATTTTAACCATGTTATAATTATGTTTCCTCATACCTGGGGTGGTATTTATAATAAGTAATCTTGTGTGCTGATGCCATCTCTTTTGCAAGAGCTCAAACACTCAGTCTCACAGGTCTACGTAGATATGTGAAACCGGTAAGTGCTCTCAAACGTTTCTGAAGCCCATACACCATCACCGGACTTGTTCTGATAATTTCAGCTCTTAAATTTCTGTCACTACGAAGCAAACAGCTCATTTATCTATCTGTTAGCATCATACTGCTAATACCAGTGCTAAATAGCCAATTTATGCTCTGTTCATTTTCCACCGCTGCCAACAGGGGGCGGCAGACACCTAATCCAAGCGTTGTCTCCAAAGTCAAAGTAATAGCTCCCCAAAAGAAGAAGTTTTCTATACATATACATTATTTTTAGAACCGTATTTTCTCTGGAGAATAAGTTTCATCGGTCAAAAAATGCGTCATGAAGAGGAAAAAAACATATATATGTTAACATTACACATTAACAGTTATTCAGCTACACAACAGCATAAAGAACAAACCTGGGAGGCTGAAGAGGCTAAATTAACATAGCCAGCAAGTCCAACAAGCAAGTTACCGGTAAGCAAGTTCACCAAGCTCCCGATCTCATTCCATATCACTGAATACTACTGACAGTAATTGATTCATGTTAAATTTGATATGTAAGTTGCACTTTTTTTCACAGTTTTGCTGGTCCTGCAACTTATAGTCCAAAAAATATTGTAAGAAAATGTGAAATATTAATGCAAAGGTGTCCAAAACTATTTAAAAACACCTAAAAAACATAATGACCCCTTTAAAAATAGGGTAAAAAACACTTTGCCTAAACAACAGCTTAAAGCTTACTGACTTTGAGCAGATACAGATTGTACTATTGCATTATTATTAGCTTTAAGTCTGGGTCAGATAGAGATGTTTGGTCAGACAAAAGTTAGAAAGCATCATCTTATAAAAAAAGTGTATTCTATATTTAAAAATCTGTACTCATAACCAACAACACCTCAGCCCCAGTCACCAATAATGACTGACAGCTCACTATAGCACGGCGCCATTACAGATGTCTTAAGAACATGCAGCAGTGGATCTGTGAGTGTGACTTTTTCCACCTCCTCCATATGCTACGAGCAGAGGCCTGGACTGACAGTTGTAATGACCTTTAACTGTCAGGACTTTGTCAGAAACATGTCTCTGAGCTCACCAAGGGTCCATATAGAAACAGCTCTGCAGCGCCTGAAAATAGGATATTTTAGCAGCTCATTCCTCCATCAGCCGTCAGCATACTGCAGTTTCACATCCTCATCACTCATCTTAAGGATTTCTGACTGCTATAGACATCACAGTTGAAAATGTACAGGTCTATATTGATATGTTTGATCTGGTTACACTGCATGTTTCTTATTGTGGTTATTAAAATGGCTTTCCTGAATCTTGTTGTTGAATCTTGTAGTCTGCAATTGCACCACTCTTACTTCTTTTAGTTGGTCTCTCTTGCCCATTTATTTACAATGAGATCTTGTTTTAACTTTTTATAATTCACTTATCCACTGTGATGTAATAATCAAGCCAGAAGTTGTCACAAGCAAGTACCAGTCCCAAGCCCGGATAAATAGAGATGGTTGTGTCAGTAGGGGAAACGGTGTCATAATATGCAAATCCCTGCTGCTTTAGTGATTAAAAGCTGCGAAGATAAGGCCTAAACTACTAATATTCACTAAAGCGAAGTTGAAACTGTATTAGGTTTCTGTTCAGCACTGTAGCCAGGCTGACCACCAGTCACAACTCAGTAGAACCCTGTATCCCTGTTACTATCAGCTGTGAAAACTTTCTTCTTATTATTATTTTTAAAAACAAAATCACAAGTATTAGAGACAAATTGAACAAAATTCTCCCTATGATCAGCTCAGAGCAAGCAAAAGCTGTAAAAATGGAGGCCTCTATAAAACCATCTGTAACGCTAGACTGCTTCACCGCTGTAGATCAAGCTGAGATAACATTAGTCATTATGTCCTCCAAAACCTCAACTTGTTTTTTAGACCCAATTCCTAGCAAACTTTTTAAAGAAACTCTTACCCTAATTAATGAACCTATACTGAATATTATAAAAACAATATCAGCAAATATCAGCAAACGCAATATCCGTATCGCTAGAATCTAAATATATCAGTATTTCAATAAGGCATGCAAAGTTAGTATGTAGTAATTTAAAATTGTATGATAAACCTGACTTAATGTGAGAATATTTCTACTTGTCATAGAACAATAATATAAGTGCTTTTGAACTGCAGCATTAAATGACTGATAATTCACTCAGGACCAGGGCATCTGGTATAAAAACTTATACCAAATCAATATGTAAATCTCTGCAAACTAGGAGGCAGAAGATTTGCTGTGGCGAGTCCGGAAGGGAGAAGCTGATGCAGTAAAAAAACATACATCTTTCTTTAATGTATGGTTTATCAGGTCGACAGTAGTTTAGTCGGTAGAGACGGTTGGCGGTTCGATCCCCACTACCGGCATTGCATACTGATTTCCCAAACCTGACTTCTGGTTTAAATGTATTTGTCCTGTACATGATTTGTGAATTTCTGAAATACAACACTAACATTTGTTGTAGAAATTGAATCTCAGAAAGTAGTGTGCCAGAACATTTCCTGTCATCACTTACGGCCACAGTCATCTATCAGATTAATTCTCATATAAAACTTTTCAGTGCAGCTTGGCTCTTAAGTGTCGAACAGCCATGGGAACACGAGCAATGGGATGTTGCAAAAACAAGTTTTATACCACCCATGACCAGTTATGATTAAAAACTTTTAGAAGGAAGGATATCTTTTCCCTTATGGGCCGCAGTGTCATTTCTGGAAGCATACATTTTGATTTGGACAAGTATACAATAGAAAAAACTCCCAATATAGCAGCACGATGACCCCAGAGGGAGGTCAGAGATGGATAAGTGATTACTGTAGTGCTGACACTGAGGAAGATCAAAGGTCGCGGATTTGCTCTCCAAGACCCGACTTCCCAGCAGGTGGTGCCATGCAGGACTTCAATTTTTCCGCTCTTGTTTGTCTGACACAGGACGGCAAGCGTGAGGATATTGCAGAAGTAATTGCTTTTCCATCTTTGCGTGCCACTCCATCAGCCTTGGAAAGCTGGCAATAGTTCTTACATAAACACAGCTCGGACCCATCATACTGACAGTGTGTGGTGCATCAGGACGTGGTTTCTTCTCCAGTAGCTACTTTATTCCAGGTGTGAGTCATCGGGCTTCACAGCACTCAGCCGTGAAATGTCAGATTCAACACCAGGACCACAGGCTCCAGCTCTGAACCGCCGCTGTAAGACTGAATATTGCTATTAGCATGCTCTGTGTACATTATGTTCTGACTTCTCAAGGAAAATATGGAGAAGATATAGGAAAATCTACTCACAATGCAAGTATTTAGAGAGGAAAATCTACAGAAAAATATTATAACATGAGGATCTATGATATTTCAGTCAGTGCCCACTTTGCAAATGTAGGTTTCCCCAGAAGCAGAATAAATACCCACATTCTGTACTTGAGTAAAAGTACTGTTACTGCAAAATAATAATACTCTAGATGTTACGTGAGTACTTACAGCCCTTCTACTACGACAAGTATTTCTGATGGTACTAATACTACCACTACTGCTATGACGACTACTGCTATTACTACCACTATCACAATTACTGTTACCACTGTTAGTAGTACTATTATTACTACTACCACTACTATTACTACAACTATTACCACTGTTACTAGTATTACTGCCACAATCATTATTACTACCACAAATACTTCTACTACTATCACTACTATTTTTACCACTATTACTACTACTACAACTACTACTACTATCACTACTGCTATCATGAATACTGAAACTATTACCACTGTTACTACTATCACAAATACTTCAACTACAATTATCACTACTATTGTTACCACTATTACTACTACTACGATAATCACAACAACACTTTTACCACTGTTACGAGTACTACTGCTACAACCACTATTACTACTACCACAAATACTTCTACTACAAGATTACTGCCCTAGGCCTATATCAAACGGCAGGGAAAATAACAGTTGTGTGTAAGTTGTTCAAATAACAGACAAAACTTATACCATTGTGCCATTGTGAACAATGATACTTTGTGAACAATTCTTCCTGCAGCATAGCAGTGGTTTCAGATGCAAAAAAAAAACATATGGATCTACTGTATAACAAACTATGTACTTCTAAGGATTTTTCAATAGACTGATCCAGCAGGATATTGGCGGAGGTAACTACATATAATAGCAACTAACTATTGAATGATTTGAACCTATTCACCCCCTGGCCATTGCTAAAAGTGCCTGAACTATACTATTGCACATTTGAGTGACGGACAAAGACGATAGCTCCCAATACTGATCCAGCAGACACCATCAAAAAAGCCTGGCTGAGCTGAAATCTATTTCAGCACCACTTAACGGACAGCTCCGACTGTGCATTTCTCTGCCACATAGACAAGTCCTCCTTTCACCGGCCGGAGGAAAACCTTGATAGAAAAACATCGGTACAATAGGCTTGTTCCTCTTGAGCAGAAAGTGGCGAGCGGATATAGACTTATTATATTCATCATATCATTATGAAGCACTGTCATTATCACAAACTGAAGGGATTAGAGTAGGCCTTCTGCTCTCACATGATAGCCTGGTCTCACTATACTTTAAAAAGGGCATCATTATAACTAATTATAGCAAGAAAGAGTTGTTTTGTTGTTCAAAGACAGGTTGGCAGTGTACTAGCTGCCAAAGCACTTGACAAATATCAGCTTACCCCACTCATTTTGGTTGTGACTGAAATCAAAATGTATTTGATGAATAGAAATGTTCAAGTTTTGCCCTTTGTTTTTTAAGTGGAAGCAAAACTACTCAACAAAATGACTTGGGTAGCAGTCAAATTAAAGTTTAGTTAAGTAGAAAGTATACACTGTAAAAAAATAAAATAATAATAAAATGTTGCAAAAACTCAAGGTAACAGGATCCCTCAATATTTTTGAGTTTTGTGGCCAAGTTCTCAACAACTAATATTTTTTGTTTGCCTAATATTCACCTGTCTGAAGACTTTAAATGTTAAGTTCTACTCTTTATTGTTTTTAACTCATCATACAGCCAACTTACTATCCATTGTTCAGAAAAAGTATTATTATTAATGATAATAAAAACTAAATATACTAAATTTAACAAAAGAATACCTTTTCTGAACAATGGATAGTGAGTTGGCTGTAAGATGAGTTAAAAAAATAATGATAGAGAGTAAAACTTAAAATTTTAATTATTACTGCTGATATCATTATAACAAATACAACAAATCTAACACAGTAGGGATATTCATAAGAACTTAATGTGAAAAAATGTTTTGGCTGTGTCACCATAAGATGTTTTTTTCCACAAAGACAGCATTAGAAAAGTCTATAAGTACAACAAGTTCAATATTACCAAAGCAATTCACTCGGAGCACAGTTGAAGAGCTCGAGCTGATCCTCTCGGGTCTGTCTGCTACGTTATCTGACAAACATAATTAGCAGTTCAGTCTGGGTTACAGAAAATCAGTGAAGTGTGGAGTTAACCTTTATTTAACACAAGGCACTGTCGAAACGTGTGCACTTTAGATGAAGACATTTCGTTTTAAACTGGTCAAAGCCACTGATCAGCATAGTTCACCACAGGCAGCTCTACAGTTTTCCATCCTTATTATTACTTATGCTATGACTCACAGCACTGCAAGAGAACATTTTGATTCTAAAGACCCTCGGTTTGCAGAGGAAAACAGAGGATAAAATGGCCACCTACAATGGCCATGCTGACCCACGAGAAAATTAATTCATATTCTACTGCAAGGAAATCATCTGGATTTCAAAGTACAGTCTTTAATGGAGCAAAATAAGTATTACTAAATTGGGGCAAAACATTGCATAAATCAGGACTAAACCTGGACTAAAACAAGGCCAGAAACTGGACTAAACCTAAACCAGGAGTAAACCCAGTCTAAGCCAGAACTATCCCAGGTCTGAGACAAGAGTAAACCAGGATTAAACCAGATCTACACCAGGATTAATATAGGATAAAACCATAACAACTCTAGAACTAAACCAGCTCTGACCTAGTACTAAGCCAGAACCAAACAAGCTCATAAAGAGGACTAATCTAGGACTAAACCAGGTCTAACTTATTACCTAACTGTGCCTAAACCAGGACTTAGCAGTTGTTTATGTTTTAATATATTCCACAACTGGAGCAAGACTAAAAAAAAAAAAAAATGACACTGTAGGAAAAAAAAAACAAAACAGATATCAACTTAGAAAACCTTCTGTAATTTTTTGCATAGTGTTTTGTCATATTATCTGCAATAGTTGATGAATTATCCAATTCAGTAAGCTAATATTTTACCACTAGAACAACCTTAATTTCTGTTGTATCATTTATTAAATTTTTCTGACTGTGACCTCAAAATCTTTTGTTACATCCATTTGATTTTTCTTATTATGGTTTCATCATCATTCCTTACATCTATTAGATTTTTCTAATTCCTGGAAACAATAATTTACAAATATACAAGGGGACTTTTCCCCAGATCTTGGTCAGGACCCAGCTGGAGGATTAACCTGTTGTGTATGTTTTGAGGTTGATGGGGGAAACCCACCCAGACACAGAGAGAACATATAAACTCCACAAAGAAAGGCCCCACGGTGCGGAAATTGAACCCAGGACCTTCTTGCTGTGCGGTGAGAGTGTTAACCACAAAGCCACCACACTGTCCATGAACAAATGTACACTGACACTGTTCATTTAACACTAGACAATGTACTGTGCACACATCCAGCCTCCAAGTAAGCCTTATTAGTTTATATTTTATCTAATTGCTTCTCTCAAATTTTCTCTATTTTCTCTCAAAGCTGTTGGCACAAAATAAAGACATAATAAACACACTTGTTTTTGTTTTTCTAAAGCCATAAATGACTGGTAAAATATTCAAACTTAATAGCTGCTTTTTTTATTGGTCTGGTCGGTTCAAATTCAAAATGTTAGCCTCACTCACTTTGAGTCCAAACTGCAAATAAAATTAACAAAGGTTTTGTGAAGAGTGCAATTGTGTTGCAGAAGATTAGAGTAACAGATATTTATTTTGTAGAGGAAATAATTTGAAATACATTGTTATTTCAACAAATGATATGGAATTTTGTTTTTATTTTTGTAATTTTGTTAGTAATATAAGAAATTAGATTTCTATTTTTAAATTTATTGCTAAATTATTTGCTACATCTACAATAGCTGAAGCACACTTTTTTTTCAGTGTAGCTCTCAATAAAACTAAATCAATACTGCAAAAAACCTGAGTAGCACCAGAAGAAGCCTGCATACCATCAGTGGTACACATACCACAGTTTGAGAACCACTTTTCTACTGTATATTCATGGCAATGTAAGGTTGTGAAAGGCCTATTGTTCATATTTAAGGTTAAGATATAGCTAAACTATTTGGTTTGAATATATTTCCTCTTGTGATGTATGAGCTAGTGCATTAAACACAAAGAAATCTGCATAACTCTACATGATTTATCATAATGTTTAGAGCAGAAAAAAGTAGGTCCAATATACCCAGTACATGCTCCTAAACAGAATAAACTGGTGCAGGTTTGTGACAGTGCAGTCCATTAAAACACATTCAGTAGGACCTAACCACAAACTGTGCACTTCAGCAGTTTTGTTCTGCCTCAATGAGAAACAGCACAGAGTCCAAACAGAGTAAACATCTCTGTTGTTCCTTAGAGACATTCAGAAGTGCACTGTTTCTTTAAAATGACTTATGGTTTTAATAGAGAAACCTGACCTTCTTTATACACTTATGTGAAATTTACTATCTTTTTACAATGATAAATGCTTTAGATTTCCGAAAGCATTTACTAGATGTCCATAGGTCTGGATCCTCTGGGACATTGATTGTTCACAACCTCAAAGCTTAGAGCCTAATTTAAATTCGCAGCTCAGAGTTAGACCAATCCCACAATTACCTACGCCTTGTTAAACCTGTGCCTTGTGCATTTTTGGATAAATAACTGAGGGCAGACTGGATGTATAGGGCTTGTTGAATGGTTAGTGCTTTCTGGGGTGGGCAGAGGTTTTGAGGTCTCCGAATGTCTGTGCCAGAGAATAAAGGATTACTAAAAACATGCATGAATGAAGCAAAACACAACTCCAGGTATGTTTTCGATGAGGGAACAACATTGTAATATGGTAGAAAGGTCAGAAAAGTTGATTTTGCATAATACAGTCCCTTAAAATTTTGTTTTTCACACTATTACAATGTGATTTGCAATAGTGATACTTAAAAGAAACAATTTAGGATTTTTATATTGCTTTAAAATTGCAAAATTAGTACACACAGTTCAGGTCGAGTTATCAACTGCTAATTACTGAGAATGTTATATGTGCATAGCAAATAGGTCTGAATTTGTTATACATGAGTTTGTAATTGCTAATGCTAGATGTCCTTGTCTCTGTTTAGAGCGGGTTGTTTAAAGAAGCCTGAGGTGAAGTGTTCTCTCAACAAACAACAATTTAACATTCAGCTCTTGTTATTATGTTGGTTCTTTCATAATTGCCAGTTCACTCGAGGTTACGGCAGCTCTGTTTTTGTGTTTGTTTCATTAGCTGGATTAGATTGGAAAAATTCAAAAGCATGTTTGGACTGGGACAGGATGTAGTAAATTAGTAGACAGGGGTATAAACGGAATGACTAAAGAAAGCATTAACAGTGACATTTACTATAATTGTCCTGTTTTTAATTGGTGCAGGAATAACATTGTTGTGTGCCTCTAGCGGTTCTGTGTTTTGGCGTAACAAAAAGTTCCCAAAGTAATGTCGGTTTTATCACAAAGTATTTAAAAGTAAAACTGGCCCGTTCAGTGTAGAAAAAGGTTAATGAGTTTGTTTATGTTTGGTTTTAAAAAGACTACACTTTGGCTCTACACTGTACACTAGGACTCAACACTTTGATTTTCAAGTCCTTTCAAGTCTTTTAAATAAAAGTTATATATTATATACATGAAATACAGTTTATCTTTTATGCAATGTGAGTTTGATTTTAAATGTAATTCATTAAACTATGTTGGAACAACAATTTAGCAGATACGATGATATTAGCCATTTTTTTGCAGCTGTTCTTTGTGTATTTGTGTGGCTTCCAATGTCTAATGAAGTTGGATGTTGTTGAACAGGATGTGGGACGACCCCATGCTTGTGCTTGTATCATCTGTTTGTATCTGTTTATTTTTCTGCAGGTAACTCTTGGGCGTGGCTGGATGGCTGCGCATGGAGCATCAGGGCCCAATGCTCCATTTAAGGGCCCACCTCCAGCCAGCTCGAGCACTCTCCCTCGCCTTACCTGAGCCTGCACCACCTTAGCTTTTGTTTCCCTTAGTTTTGTATTGTACAACAATTCCACACTATGTCATACTTCACACAACCATTCATGCATTTACACAGCTGATATTGTAGACAAACACACCTCATTAATTACATTTTAATTATTGTCATTTTACTTTAAATAACAAACACTATTTTTGGCACATTTCTGTTGTTGGCGTCCATTTGTGATCACCCTTGAGCCAGGTTATGACATTTCCATCAGAAATCTTGGATCCACAAGTTCTACATTTAGCATTTCTTTTATGCCCTGAATGCATTTAGTCATTTTGAAGAATATCAATTTTGATTTGTCTCACAGACAGGACGGAAGTGGTTATTTTGCAGTTTGATTGGATGCTGTGCGGGGTCAGTCAGACACACTGGCACAGAGAGGGTGTTCTTTAATGCAGGATGAGTTTAATTAAATGTTTATCAGACACATACTAGTCATCAAATTCATAACTTGAGTCTGCCTCAAGTCCAAGTCATGACTTTCTAGTCCACCACTGCTGCTAATACAATTAGTACTGAGATTAGTACTGACTTTTGTGCAGATAACAGTAGAAAGGATACCAAGCTAAAGACTATGAGGCTTTACTATCTGCAAAATACACTCATAGCACCTGTCACAAATACAGATGTCACCAAAACACTTGTCAGCAACAGGAACAGTTCTGGAACGCCTCAGTGGCTTGTCTGGTGGAGCGTGTCATACTGGAACTACAGGGAACAAGGTTCAACTCCCAGCTTGGGTCAGTCTCCTCCAAGACATCCCTTTTTGTGACCTCATGGTTCTCTTCAAGCAACTGTATCTACTGTCAAATGAAGAATAACAAACCAAAGAACATAGAACCTGGACAATAGCCCATTAGTCAAAGAGAAGACAGATATCTACTCTCTCATTCATTCACTCAGGGCAATTTAGAAACACTAGTTAACCTACACATGCATGTCTGTGGATGATGAGAGGGAGCCTGAGAGAACCCACAGTAACATGGAGAAGACATGCAGACTGCACTCCATAGAGCTTGTGCATCCCCGGGTTTAAACATAATTACCAATACTTTCAATCCTTCTTGATGTTTTCTTATTCTAAAGTTCCACGCAGTCCATTCCTACATTTTTTCTGCTAAAAGTAGTTTGTATTGGGCTACAGGCGCCTATATGTTTTGCTCCCAGTCTGTGGACCATCATAAATCATCCGTCAGAGGAGCATTCGTCACAGTGGACTGCATGTCCTTTCATCACACCAGGTCTCCCTGCTTTAAGCTTAGTCCCTTTTTCCAACTCATTCCCTCCACCTCCGTGCACGCTGGTCCCATTCCTCTCTGAAAAGAAAAAAATCTTTGTTGTGAATTTGTCACTGCTGCTACAGACGTGTGCCCTTGGGTTTGCAATAGGACGGCCCCGGTGCTCTCTAAGTCCTAGCTACATGAACAAAAAGACAAGCTCTATTTGTGACAGGTGCGACGCCGAAACCTCCGGGGAAATTTGAATATAGCAAGTTTACCGACATAACGCCTCCTCTTCAAATCGCTATAGTGTCGTACTTGCAAAAAGACAAGTAAAAACGACTACAATGTGAGACTCAATATCGCCCAGGGAGGAAAACATTGTAATTGGATCTTCTTTTATAGTGTTGCCTCCATATTCCACTTGACACATCCAACTAACAAAAGATGCCCTGGCTCTGATACGTGCCTCGTTATTTCACTTCAAATATAATGCGGCGGAGCAACAAGAAGCAAATCTAAAACCAGAGGCGCAGTCTAGTTATCTCCCAGAGTAGAAGTCAAAAGCAGAGCTATACTTTCGAATGTAAGTCTTGACTTTGTGTATGGCTTTGAAGATGGGACAGATGAGCAGATACTGTATAAGAAGTAAATATAGAAGTCAGTAATCCCGATAACAAGGCTTAAACCTACTGGGATCGCTTTCAAATGAGTCTTAGAAGAAGTTGAAATATTACAGGTGGGGTTGCCAGCAGGGGGGATTCTGCCTTTTTTCAAAAGCAAGCAATAAAATATCTCATTAAAACTCCCCGTCTCCAAAGACAGCAGATAAGCAATTGGTTGAGAAGCACAAGTTCAAACACACCAAAAGAACCTCAATGGGAGAGATTCGTTATCTTCAAGACTGAGATAGGATTTTATTATTCAGTGTCAGAGCCTGGTGAATATTAGAGGTTATAATATCAAGGATTTAGCCTGAAAGGAGTTGACTAAAAAGAAATCTAGTTAAATAAATCTTTGCGTGGTCAAACTTTGAGATTTTGAGCGTAGGATTTGACAAAGTTGGGAGTTTGTACTATAGTAATAAAAGTGAAATGGTAAAGCTAAGCAAAACACTATCTTCTATAGGAGCAAAATATAGCAGTAGAAGTAGTAGTGCATGCATGTGTGAAAGTAGTAAATGTATGTGGAAAATTGTATTTACGCATGCCATTACATCTGCAGAAGTAATTCAAAGGAATTTGGGTGTCTCCAGGGGTACGCAAAAAGATGTAAGGGATACATTAAATAGTTTTAAAAACATGATTTGCAAACAGCCCGATTTGAATTACAATTTTGTGCATTTGTGTGTGCCTTCTCAAACAAAAATACACTTACCCTGTAGTGTTCTGGAAATGATTATGTTATTTATTATTAATATGTTTTGTAATGTGTTTTCTCTACCGTCTAAAAGTTTGGTCGATTTCTTTCTTCTAGATGGTCAACTGGTGTTGCTCTCTAAAAATGTTGGTGTATGTATCAATAAATATTTCAATTTGATGAGAAATAATTTACTGTAAGAGATTTTATGCTTATAGGCACATTTTTAAAGTGCACAGGAGTAGAGGGTACATGGCTGGGGGTCAAATGTCTGAAGGGGTACAGGACAGTTAAAAACTAACGACTGGTCAAGGTTTTACTGGGAAGCAGGGTATCCCACATGTGCATGCTCAAATCTTGAAAGTGATGCGCCACTATAATAATCATTATTATAATTATTCAAACACATTATGCAATATGCAGCTTTTCGGTACTAATGCACAAGCTTTGAATTATACACTCCTGGCACTATGCTAAGTATAAATCTTATTAAAAGTCTTCAACATAAGCAGCCAATTTTTCTTGGCTAGATATTATATACGAATAATTAGTTAGTTTTTCAGGTCGTGGAACAACTGGCCATGCATTATACTACAGCTGAACACAGTTAGACCTGCATACAACCAGAAAACAAGACAGTACAAAATCTTATCTTATTTTAGATAAACATTCATAATTAGTAATTAGGTTTGATCTCAGTGGAAGACATCTTGAATGGGAGGGGCTCCAAACCCACTTCCCTTCAGCTGAATAGGTCTGTCTAGTGAGGCTAACAACAACATGACTTTAGTATGTAACTAATCAAATGAACTCATGCAGCCTTGTGAAGGTTTGAGTCACTAAATGTACTGAACTATTCCATTTCCATTAAAAATTATGCCTTCACGGAGCCACCAGACCATGCACACTGTGGTGTTTGAGGGTGTTTTTAATGGAAGGCAGGTAAATGGCAGCCGGTGCACTCTGAACAACTCATTACCTCAGCCTTCCCTTATACAGAGGACACTGCCTGCAGACCTGTGTGAACCCCACGATGAAAAGGTCTGGCTTCCTGGGATTTCAAGTCTCGTTGACATTTTGCTTTATAGAAAAATGCACAGCCTGTTGCTCGAGTTAAACACAGCACACGCCAAATTTAGTCTGGCACAAAAACACCAGACTCATATGAGTATTCATTGCATATTTTACCAAGTACTGGATCCATTGTATTAAATATATTTTGTACTATATTATAAGTCAGTGTTTCCCAACCAGGGGTACGGTTGTAAGATCATTTGTAGTGCATTTATATATTTGGCTTTGAAAGACTCAAATTACCTAAATAAAGGGAAGGCAACACTAAAAAAGGACAAAACCAGGACAAAACCAGGTCTAAATCAGGACTAAACCAGGTCTAAAACCAGAACTAAGCCAGGAATAAACCAGGGCAAAACTAAGAACAAACCAGGTCTAAAGCATGTATTTTAAAGGTCTAAACCCAATCTAAACCAGGACTAAACCAGGATTAAGCCAGGTCCAAACCAGGACTAAAGCAGGTTCTGGGGGTACAGAAAATCAGAAAGGTTGGGAAACACTGTCATCACAATCAAAATACTTCTTTTTGACTTTTCCCTTTTGGGGTCACAGCAAATAATTTTCCTTCCTGATTCTAACCTCAATATTTATCTGGGCTTGGGACAGACACAAAGAGTACACTGGCACGTGAACCCCATTGGCTGGATTAAAAGACAATACACTGTATGCAATGGTATTTTTTTTTATCAAAACTGCTCCAAAAACAAGTATTAAGAGGTAAGGTAGTAAAACTCTAAGCCTCCTATATTAAAATCATTATGAAAGATAGTACTAAAAAGATGTATAAACCATAACAGCTGATAATTTCTGTAAAAAGGCTGTTGTTTGGTTTGTTGGTGGATGTACAAAATGCAGGAGTTGATCACCAGAGGCCAGACTTCACTTCCTGACCACTGTAGACCTGTAGGTGCTTTGGTTTGGTCCAGGAAAAAACAAAGTTTGGTTCAAATATAAATCAATACCTGTTGGTTATTGTTTGATCAAATCTCTGCAGACGACTCTCTACTAAAGCCGGGTGTTTTTTTCCTCAAACACAAACCAGATACTGACAGAAAACAAACCACATCATGATGGTCATAGAGGCTGAAAGTAAGAGTCCAAGGTTTGTAAGAAAAATAAAGTGTTTTCCTCGGGAACGGTCTTTGTGGTTACTGGAACTAATGTTAGCAAAATACAAGGTTCCCACTATTTTTAAAAATGTATTTTTTTGTACAGTATTTTCTCCTCAATTGTTATATAATTTAAAAAGTGCTGTATTTTTTTTAGACAGGATTTATGCGTAGACATCCCCCAAATATGGTAGCCACAGAGGGTCAAAGTTATTCCAATGAGTTTATAGAGGAAGTAAAAACTAGTCTTTAAAGGGGATATATTATGCTTTTATTCATATTTTGGTCACCTCTAGAACAGCATTGTCCAAAAACCTCTAAAAACATTATCTGACTAAAATAAAACATTTGTATTAAGTATTCTACATCCTTGAACTTTTTGTTTCATGGCATTTAACTACAAAATGAGAAGTAGCTGTGAGGAATCAGTGGAAACAACTGTTATTTTGGATAAATGAATGAGAGCAGACTGGATGTAGAGAGCTTGTTGATCAGTCAGTGCTTCCTGGACTGGGCGAGGATTCATGGGAGAGGCAATCAAGTCTTTTGAGGTCTCAGAATGGCCGTGCCAGAGAATAGAAGATTATACAAACTGCTCAAAAACAGGTATGTTTTTGATGAGAGCACATTATAACAAGGGAGAAAGCTTTTTGCATAATATAGCCCCTTTAAATGTCCATGTATGTAGCTTATGTCCCTATACTGCCTTGCAAAACATTTATGACACATAATGTAATAGAGATTGTTTTCTATATTCAAAACATAATTGGTAAGCAACTTTCATTGAGGAAAAGAAATAAACTTTGAAGCGATTCATTCTAAAACAGAGTAACAGCATCCCACTCAGTTATTTAAACATTTATAGATCTAAATTCAGACTAGTCAATGTTAGAAAACCCATGTTCCCGCTAATTGCCAACACAGATTCTTGTGCACGGAGTAATAGGACACAATGAGCTGCTTTGTTGGCAGCAAAGTCAAAGGAAAAAAGCAAAGATAGTCTCTGCTGGCAGCCATAAAGTGTGTCTTGTCAAACTCAGGAGCACACACTGCTCAGACAGCCCGAGGTGGGACACTTGACCTTCCACTGTGTCCCGGGACAGGACTAAAGCTGTGCTCCAAGTTATAATTTACTTGGAGCTGATTCATGTGCATAGAGCGTGAGGAGGGGAAATAGAGATCAGAGCAGAGCTGGAGGAACTGAAAGTCTGATAAGAGGAACTTATTTTTGGCTGTTACAATAAGACGTCACTGTTAGAACAGATCCCATATTACACTAAGTCAACTTTTTTAAGCTTTTAACCATGTTACAATGTTGTTTACATCTCAAAAACATACCTGAAACATACCTTTTGTTTCATTCACTCTTTAAGTAATCCTGTGTCCTGTGTCCTGTGTGCTGAGCCCGTCCATTTCTCAAGACTGAAAATGCTCGTTCTCCTGGCTCTATGTAGACACATGAAACCAAGAAGTGCTCCTGCGTGTTTCTAAAGCACATACACCGTCACCGAACTGTAGATCTCTACAAAGCAGTAAGCTCAGTTATCTGTTTGCATTATGTTGCTAATAGACGTGCTCAATAGCCATTTCAGACTCTGTCCAGTCCCTACTGTTGCCAGCAGGGGGCGACAGAAAGCTAATCCAAGCTCCCAAAAAGAAAATGTTTTCCATACATTATTTTAAGTTATAAATCATAATAAAATTCTAATGCAAAGATGTCCAAAACATAAAAAAATGAAAAAGCATAATATACAACCTCTAAGTAGATTTTTGTATATAATTACAAAGTACAATCAATTCAATTGTCATTTCTTTGCAACTGATAATCAGGGATGTCCTATTTTTAAGATGATGAATGATCAAAATGACAACAAATATTATGCATTCTAACAAAATCTGTGAATGAAACCATATTAGTCTGGGCCACAAGTTAAGCTTTAAAATAGTTAGTTACTATGAGTCCTGTTTTCAAATATCTAGTCCTATTCACTTTCCCAAAAATATCTGTATGCAAAACCCTTGTATATCCTGCTTTGGAAAGGCGCTCTTCATCTAAATACTTACATTTCATATGGTTACCATCATGCCTGTTAACAATATTTAGTGGTTCTTGCAGCAATGAATTTACTTAATAAGCTTAATTCAACCAATTACATTATTTTACTGCTGTTATACAATGCCAAAAATAGGTGTCCCAATTTGAGAGTTAAATAATGATGTTGTATTCTTGTCTACTAATACACTACAATACTATATTTTTGCAGCATTAGCTAAATATATATATAAGGCAGGCACTTTTCTTTCTCTATTGGCCCTTGACTGTCCATAATGTAAACATTGTACATTTTATGCCAGTACAAGGGTTGCTGAAAACCAAACAAGCAAAACATGTACAGGAACTATCTACAGCTCTATACGACAATGTGTTTCACCAGATAAACATATTTCTGAAAAAGCTCAATAAAATGTCTGTGGATTGACAGTTTCTTTGCAGCATTTCCTGCTACATTTCACTGTGTGTGTGCTGCTGACAGCATGCTACAGCTCTGGCAGCTCTGAGTTCCCAGGGAGAAGAAGTCGTGATGGTCATAAATCAGAGGAAAAAAAAGAAAAAAAAAACTATGTGTGAATCCAAAATGAAAAACTTGCATTCAGGATGGCAGCAGAGAACGACAAGCCTGAAATACCAATGCACCGCGTGTGTCAGCGAGCAAGGTGTGCATCTGGAGAGGGGAACAGAGCACTCAGGGTGTCAAATCAAAAGCAAATCAAAACAACGTACGGTCTAGTGATCAAAGTGTCAATGAGGAGGACCTGAGAGAGCACCGTCAGCGTCCCGCTGTGCACAAATACGAGCCGGTACAAAGCTTATAAACGCAGGCTTCTGGAGAGGACAGGCGACAGACTTCACATGCAGTAAATGCTTTCACTGCCGACAAAAACAGTAATGGCTGGGGAGGTGATGGGAAAAGATCAGGCCATCCGTGCGTGCAGGTGCTGTGGTGGTGCTGTGATTCATTAAAGATCATTATCATGTTATCATTTATGGTTAAACTAGCTGCTGTGCCCTGGGTGGCTCATTGTCAGTCGCATGGTTGAGTTTGGTGTTTGACATAGCTCATCAGTGTTTTACATACTAATGTAAACCCCGCAAAAATACTCCATTCACCTGCCACCTCTGAGTGTGCATGCCCTACCAATGAGACACAACACTGCAGTGAAGGCACAGTTTATATTTGCTCCCTTTCTTTAAGGGATCAATCTTTTGCATGAGTACTTTTGTGCGCCTTCTGATCCAACCCTCTTCATTTATCTAGGCTTGGGACCTGCATTTGTTGTGGCTACCGTGTTTAGACCATATGATAACAAAGATAATTTTACTGGTGCATCTTCAGAAAAAAGTAAAGATTGCAATTTCAATTTTTACTATCTTTCCTATGATGAATTGCCAGGTTATTATGCATGTGTATGTTGATTAGCTGCACTGTTCTCCAATACGAATAATAATGCTAACAAAATCCTTCCATTTGAATAATCTGTTCTGGTTTGCCTCTGTTGCTTCCAAAGCCCCATACTCTGCTCTGATTGGTTACATAACTATCACTGGATTAGGTGTGGGACATATTTCTGCTCTTTGATAATTGAGCCTCAGCTTTCCCATTGTGGCCCACTGTGTTAATTACATTACAATTAAAAAGATAGCAAAGTTGAAAAGCCAACAGACCATTTCATGCAGAGCAAATCAGTTCATTAGAGAAAATCTGAATATTCACACGGTTCAATGCATTCAATAAGAAGACATATAGTACAATGCAAAAGTCTCATGAAGGTGTTTACGAAGGCTCTGAACAAAAAATAAGAAGCACTCAAGGAACAGAGACGTCTGCCAAGGACACAGTGCCCAGACCTCGACTCACACTGAAGGATTTTCTAGTTCAGAAGTAAATGCTCTTTCCAACAAGCAATAAAACCCATGGTATAGAAATCTACTAAAATGAATTTATTCTTTTAGTGAGGGAAGTTTGTATCTTTGGTCTGTATCTCAAAATGATACAGGATCCATTAAAACTACTCCTGGATGCGCTGCCGTACAGCTCAGTGGTAGAGCTGCAGCGCATATACACGGCAACTACAGCCTGCCTTGGCGTCGTGGGTTTGAGTCCGGACTCCAACAGTTTGCTGAATGTCGGCGATACTCTGTCCTATCACTGAATCCTAAAAATTGCAAAAAAAATAAAAATAATATAAACACAGTGACAGCAATTTGGATCCACACCAAAATTCCACATTCTGTCCTTAGCCCATTATGAACCTTTTCTGAAATTTGCAATATACTTCTGTTTTTGTTAAATCACCTTTAGTAACAGCATGTTTCACACCTGCCTAAAACATTCCCACAGCGCTGTAGTTATTACATTTACATAAGGAAAGTGAAAACATATGATATGTAATCAGGACCTGAGTTTCAGCATCAACTCCTAAACTAAAATTTACATCCAAATAAATCAGATCTTTATGCCGCACCTGATGCCTCCTTTTTGCCGGTTCAGCTGGGGAGCGATAAGAGGATTTCATGTTACAAAGCGAGGAGGAGGAGCACCTGTTCGATAGCATCTGATTGGGCTAAATACGACATGTTCGGTTATAGACCAGGACGGGGCTGAAAGGATTTCCTGCGCCATCGCCATGACAACATCAACTTCCCATTGATGTAATTATGGAAATGCCATTAGAGACATCTGTGATACTGTAATCAACCATCTTTGCAATTGAAATGTGATTTTTGAAGACGAATAATCTGCCCGGGTTTACAGTGGCTCTATGTGCAGACAGGAAGCCCACCTCTGCCTGTGCACCGCCTTTCGATTAACCAAGAGTGATAATTAGGAGAGCATCAAGTGCATAATGGTGATGCTAGGGGGAGGATGGTGGCCAATTCGCCCGAGGATGCAGCTGTGTTCAAGGATCAGAAGGAAAATAGATTTGTAGAGTAAACAGAAGTAGTGGATTAGATAGCAGCAGATTTGTCTTGCAAGTTGTTTACAGAAGAGGAAAAAATAACTGCTGGTCTTGGTTGCCAGATTTGAGATAAAGTTGAAATATGCTTTAAAATGATCAAATCAAATAATTTTTCATCATTTACCATCACCTTTGACAAAACTGCCTACATTGTGTTATCATGAATTGTGGAAGTGTTTTTTTGAATGTTGGTTTTCTGCTATTTGTTGTGACAAATTCCTGCTTTTTAAAAAAAACAAGGCATTTGAATTATTGTAATTTATAGAATTTATTGCCCACCCTGTATAAATGAAAACAGCTGCAGCAGCAACAACAATAACAACAACAATTGCAGCAACGTCAGCAACAAAAACAACAGCAGCAGCAACAATAGTAGCAGAAACATAAACAATAACAACAGACATCAACAGCAACAACAACAGCAATTGCAGCAGAAACAATAACAATAAACAAAATCAACAAAAACAGCAGCCACAACAAAAACAACAGCGACAACAGCAGCAAAAACAACAGCAACAACAGCAGCTGCAACAATAACAGCGTCAACAATAACAAAAACAACAACACCAACAGCAGCAACAATACCAGCATCAACAATAACAACAACAGCATTAACAATAACAACAACATAATAAATCCCATCATCAGGCTATAGTAAAAAAAGATTTTTCTTGTCACAAATAATGAAACTTCAGTTGTTAGTATTGCACTTGAGAAGTGATAATAAAAATAAAAAAAATCCTTATTAAAACCCTCCATTTTAATAAGTTAGCAGTGGTTTAGATAGCGGCAAATCTGTCTTGCAAATGTGTTTAGAAAGATCACTGCTGGTTTCGGTTGCCAGATTCAAGATAAAGCTGAAATATCTAGAGCTTTTGAAAGACAACATCAAATCATTTTCCCCTCCATTTACCATCACTTTTGACAAAACTGCTTGCATTGGGTTATCATCACGATCAAAATTGTTGGGCCTTCCCCTTTGCTACATCTGATCTCAGCACAACCTGGTCGCCCCACATAAGGTCACTGTCTTATCACATCTGAACAGTTTTAGCTCCACGCCATAACAGTGGTAGGTTTTCTCTATAATTCTGCTGTTATCTTTCAAAGCACAGTCAGCAGCAGGGCCACAACACCTCTGGGTCACACACGTGTTTGACCACACAACAGACAGATAATAGACTTTTATTGACTGGAAAATGGTGAAGATTATAGCATTGGGGCTTATAAACAACGTTAAGATTAACCAAAATGAGCTAAAATGCTTGGTTGTAAAAGAAAAAGTAGTTTTTTTGTAGGTGAAAAGGGTTATCAACAAGCAATGTATTTCTGGGCAGTCGTATGCTTCTTGTACTGGCTGGGGATATTATTATTGCATGCTGTGTGAAAGCTAATCATGCTGATAAAGGTGTTAGTCTCACTGTAGTGTAACAAAACCGCTGCGTTCAAAGACTTACCGCTGTTCAGTTTTCCTTTTAATATGAGAGTATAGTGCACTGGAGTAGCATGTACTGACACAAATACTAAATGTGAATTTATTGCTGACTATTGAGTGTAATTATCTATAAAAATAACTAAACTAACTAAACTAAAAAGGAGTTGTTTGTTGCGTAATTCTACCTTTTTATTGTGTACAGCACTTAGTAATGTTATATTAAAAGTCCCCTATTATGCTAAATATACTTTTCTGAGCTTTCTACCATGTTATAATGTTGTTCCCTCATCAATAACATTCCTGGAGTTGTATTTTGTACCATTCATGCATGTTTGTGTAATCCTGTATGCTGAGGCGCTGACCTTCTCAGGAGATAGAAGCGCTCGGATTCACGGCTCTAGGTAGATACGCAAAACCCTGACTTCTCCAGGAAACACTGACCAATCGACAAACCCTCTATAGTCAGTCTGCTCTCATTCATTTATCTAAAAAAAAGAGATATCCAGCTCTGTTTCCACCTATTCTTCACAGCTATTTCTCATTTTGTTGTAAAATAGCATCATACAAAAAGTTTAAGGAGATGTACAGCTTTTTTCCCTCTGTTTTTGTTAACAAGAGCTCAACAGAACTGCACTCTGACATACTCTGCTGGTGTCCTCACCTGTATCTGTATGACACCAGGAAAGTGTGTATTTAAAAACCTTTCTTTTAGTCAGATAATGTTTTTAAAGGTTGTAAAATGTGCAATGCTGTTCTAGACGTGACCAAGATTGAGTAAAAAAAGATGGAGCATAAAATATTCCCTTTAAATGCAAGGTAAAAAGGAAACTGAAGTCGACTTGCAGGTTTAGCGAGTGAGAATGCTACATGTTTACTGTTGATTTGTGTTGCACTGATTGCCCTACTCTTCCTCTCCCCCACTGGTATGTTCTCGCAGGTCACGAGCAGACCTGAGTGTGATTGCCTTTTGCAGCCAACCCAGCATTATGTCATTATGAAGCACTCATGGTGGAGTGCAGGATCTGACTGTACAAATGAATGCACTAAAGATACATGCACACACAAGGCACTAGATATAACTATAGCTCAAAACTAGTTAGTCTGTCATGACAAAAGCATTTCTTTTTTTTACTGTTAAGTAGACAAAAATGCGAAATCAAGCCTGATATTTTGCAATGGAAACTATGCCCTATACATTATAATAGCAAAACCAGATCCAGAGTTGTACCACATAATGACAAAAGCTAATCACAAAGAGGGTTGCAAAGGGGCGGTATATCACAATATACCACAAAACACATTTTCACAACCCTAACAGTTGAGCTAACCAGAATTAAGGAGTCTGCAGTCTTGAGTTTGGTAGTGTTGTGGAGATCAGCTGTGCATGTGACAGGGGGATGCAGAGTGCATAGAAGTGTATGCAGAGCAGGTTACTACATGTACCACAGGTTACTACATGTACCACAGGTTACTACATGTACCACAGGTTACTACATGTACCGCAGGTTACTACATGTACCGCAGGTTACTACATGTACCACAGGTTACTACATGTACCACAGGTTACTGCATGTACCACAGGTTACTACATGTACCACAGGTTACTACATGTACCACAGGTTACTGCATGTACCACAGGTTACTGCATGTACCACAGGTTACTACATGTACCGCAGGTTACTACATGTACCACAGGTTACTGCATGTACCACAGGTTACTACATGTACCGCAGGTTACTACATGTACCACATGTACATGTGACGGAGGAATAACACAGATATTGAAGTGTGTTTGTGTTTTTTATGCAATAGTATATTGCCCTGTCATGGGACTGCTTTGAATTGTGTAATTTCCCAATTTATTCCCATAAATTCTCATAAATTCCCGTTTATTCCCATGGAAAATTTCCAACTTTGAAACCCAAATTTTGCAACCCTAATCACAAACCAGATGAATGGAGAGGGTTGCATCAGGGAGGGCATCCAGTGTAAATCTTATGCCAAATAAATATCAATCATACCACAGCACAGTCTGAGTGGCTGGCCAGCCTCTCCTGAACAGGACAGTCTGGTTCATCTCTCGCAGCGAACCACTTCTCTCTGGTAAATTTGGAGCTGGCCTATCACAGCCGTTTATCTGCAGCGCGTCTCACAAATACAGCAGCAGAGCAAATTTATAACGTTTCTTATGTGATGAATTGAATTTGGTGCTTTCCTTTGGCACCTGTTGATTCTGCTGAAGTCTGTGTTGTTGTTCAGTCCTCTCTGGGATTTTTGTCTTCGTCTTGTTGCCATTTTACCAACAGTAAAGTCCCACTGACGTCCTGACATAACAACGACATTCAAACAAATCAACTTTTCTCCACAAGTCTATGTACAACTGGCTTCTGCTGCTTTCCCCATTCAGAGATAAATACAGAACGTCTTTGTATAGAAATGGGAATGAGTTTGTCTGGCCAGCCAGGCACAGTAGGGAGCAGATGATTTACTGAAGGGTAAAGCCGAAAGGGAAAGACTAACACTTGAACACCACATCCTATTTACACTAAACACTTCGTTTTAGTGCATGAGCTAGTCCTCTCCATGTCATAACATAGTGTTCCTCAAACTACTTTCACAAACTTGCTGTGTCATGCCCTGTCTCACAAAATCTTGTCCAACTCCCGAACAGTTTTCACCTTGAGAGTAGGCAGCAGAAGAGGGAAACGTGCCATTAGCTTCACTGCAAAAAAAACCTGGCTCATCATCTAAACCATTATAACATTAATATTTGATCACAACATAAAAGTTCTCCCTTGTAGATTAGCTTGTCCATGCATACAGAGCCAGGATTTACCGCAGCGGGTCAAAGTTTTCAAGGTCTAAATAAAAACAATGTGTTCCTTTGGCGTTCATTAAATATTAAAAGTATTGTTGCTAAATTTTATAATGTACACTAATGACCACAAGTGCAGAACTTTAAATCCTGATAACAGCTTAGGAGCAGAATTGGGAACCCTCATCAATTTCTCATGTCTACATTGTGTGCGGTTGGCTTTGTGTGTTATAATGAAACGCACTTCACACAAATCTCGGAAGCACAAAGAAAAAGGCATTTTGAATACTGCAAATGAACCACGCAAGATCTACATGTAGCCATCAAAGGCCGTTATTAGCCGACAGAGGGAGAGTCGCGCTCATTATCACCACACGCACACGCAGAATCTCATTAGCGATTTAACAAAAAGAGAAAACAGCATATGAATGAGCATATCAAAGAACATTTCATTTATAAAACATCTTATTTTCACAGCTTTTTCTTTCAATACTCGGCGGCTCGATACGCTCGTTTTGCTCAACACCACAGGCTTGCATAGAGACAACTTCTGCAAAACTTTAACAAAGCACAAGAAACTGCATTAACTTCACAAAGCCAAACCCAAAAGGCTGTTTTCTTTAGGAAGTGGTAAGTAGTAGAAAAGAGTTGGCTGTTTATTTATGCAGTTAGGTTTAGAAAATGTATGGTAGAAAAAGGTTTGTTTTCAGCAGTAATTATATTTGTGGTTTTCAATTGGTCTCATTGTGGAACCCAATTTTATCCACGATCCTTTTACAAAGACCAAAGGCATATTTTCAAACTTATTCAAAGGGGCTAGATTATGCAAAACTGACTTTTCTGCGCTTTCTATCCTATTATAATGTTGTACCTTCATCAACAACACACATAGAGTTGTGTTTTGCTTCATTCAGTCATACATATTTTAGTAATCCTCTGGCATGGCTGTTCTGAGGCTTCAAAATGCTAGGCTGCACAAACCTCTGCCCACTCAAGGAAGCACTGACCAAACAGCAAGTCCACTACATCCAGCCTGCTCTCAGTGTACAGCTCTGTTTCCACTGATTCCTCACAGCTATATTTTCATTTTGTTGTAAAACGATATCATACAAAAGGGTTAAAAATGTGAAGTGTTCTTTTTCTTTGTTCAAAAGACCGCAACACTCTGGATTCACCGATAGAGTAGAGAGTAAAATGTTTTCTTTAAATCAGATAATGTTATTAAAGGTTGCAAAAAGTGCACTACTATTCAGGAGGCAAGAGTGGTTAAAGAAAACAAATAAAAGAATATAATACCCCCTTTAACTATGGCCTTTATGATGCATGCTTTTTAAAATGTTCTGCTTTGCCTTTGCCTTTTTCCTTCAAGAGTGAGGTGAATTGCAAATTGACCCCGAGGCGAGCCTTTCCATTCATTCAGGCTTTGGACTGGAACTAAAATTTGGGACCCCTTGGATGTTTTTATGTTTTTTATAATCTATTTCAACCATTTCATGTTAACATGGTCTGGCCATCAAACATAATGAACAATGAAACTATATTGAACGTTCCTGTGACACAATTTTTGGTCCAGACCCACCAGTTGAGAATCACTGCCCTATAGAACTTATATATTCCTGACATGCCAATATTACACAATGTAAGCTATTGTCTTTGTCTAAACTTAGTTATATAAATGTTAATTAACTCTATGAACATTTTACCAAAAACACAGCCATTCCATTTTGAATATATAGACTTAAGTTGTTGTTTTGTGGGATGAAAAACAAATACAGTATCTACGACAGGCAGGGGATCTGGCTTGCCTTATATTTCACTTTGAGTGACAAGGCATGCTACCATCTACTGAGAACACACATTGGGCCAGATTGATGCAACTTTAAACAGATCTCAAAGACAACATACAAACCATTGCAGCATTTGCTGTCAGTGAAATTATAAATTCAGAAAAGTTACATAGTGTTGCTACAAGCTGCTAAATATGTAGTAGTATCTGTTGAAAACTGTCTTGTTATTTGACCAATAAGTGGATTCCCCGTGTTTTTCCATGACATTCTTGGCAATAATAAGTGTGAAGACGTACAAATGCCCCAGAGAGCCACCCCCGTTAACACTGCTACACAGGAGACAGTCCCTCACCACTGCACCTTCAGACAGGCGCTAATTGGACGCACAGATCAGTAACATGTGTGGTCTGGTTCTGGGCTGTGGGTATTATATTGATCCCACAGGCTTATATCTGAGGAGTTGCTCAGCTCTCTACATTACACCACACTTATGTAGTCCATAAGCACCTGCATCATCTGCTTGGTGGTACAAAGTGTGTGAGCCTTTACTGTTAGTACTCTGCTATTTTCGACTACATTTTATACACTTAAGTGCTGTTGTTACTAAGTACAATTGCGATGTGTAGGGAGTAGTGCACTATACCGCTAACATTATTTTCTTCAGTGAAACGAACATCTTGTTGAACTATTGAGATACATTATCAGGGTTGGCTCAGGAGGTACAGCAGATGCCGTTTAATCAGAAGGCTGATGGTTCTACTCCCACTCTCCCCAGTTCATACTGCTGTTGTGTCCTTGGGCAAGACACTAATTTCTTCCACCTTGCCTGTATGGATGTGTTCATGTGATTGGTGGTGGTTGGTTAACTAATCTGTAGGGGGCGATAGCCAAAGATGCTGCCAAGATGGAAGAAAAAGTGCAGCAAAAACGACAAACACAGCAGAACTACAGTAATTTTTACAGCACATTTAATGAAAGAGAGACAAGAATGCCTAATCTGTAAGGATGTAACCATGCACAGTCGCGATTTGATTTGATTCACAATTTTATGTTCACAATTACAATTTTTTATGATTTTTATTTGCAGATTTAGTTATTATGACCAAAATGATTTTTGTACATAGCCTATTTGTGTCTACTTATCACAATTAAATTGTTGCACATTTCTTATTAACTAAAATTGAATTTAAAAAGTAGATATTAAAACAGTGACATGTAAACATAACAAAAATATATAAGATAATTAGCCACTTTTATTAAAACCTTTCTACTCTCCTTCAAAAACAGAGACACTTTAATAGCAAGCAATGCATACAGAAGCAGCTTATCATGAATCCACGCCTCAGTAATATATAATGGGCCTAATATAAGTCAAGTCCTATAAAAATATCAGTGAGGAAACGGGGGAGGGGCCACTGAAACTTCAGATAAACTTTAGCTGTTGTTAGCCACTTGGCTTTCCTTTAGCTCGCTGCTAACAACAAACTACTTTCTGAATGATGGCAAACGGAGCGAACAGGTATGTGCAGCCTAAATATACCTTGGGAGGTGTCTTTCTTGCCATTCGCAATGGGCTTCTTGTTGTTTTTCCCTGTGCACTGTGTGTACACTCCTCCGTCTGTGCGAGAGGTGAGGGAGCGCTCTTCTGAGCTGCTCCAAGTAATGAAGCTCTTGTGCAGTCTTTTCACATTCACACACGGGCTAGTGATTTTACGAGTCCTGTAAACTAAAACTTTATATAAATGCATGTTTTTTCTTCTGTAAAATAGTCAGGTATTGATGTCTAGCACCAAACATGCAAGCCATATGCACCGATTCAAAATTTCTCTTTTATGCATCGATTTTTAGCCAATTTATGATTAATCGTTACATCCCTATTAATCCATACTTAAATGTGTATTTAATGTAGAGCGTAAACAAGCCTTAAAGGGCTTTGACTTCCATCCATATTATGACAACACATTTATTTAACATAAGCCCAGTTAAACATTTTGGTACACAGTGAGACACACCATACATCCACCAATCTGAAACTAGGTTTGTGTAACAAGTAAAGAGTTTTTCAAATACAAAACAATGCATTGTTCTTGATGCTATGGTAACTTATGCTACCTATAATAACCAATAACGTTTACAAAAGGCTATTGTGAGACACAGTGATTTGAATAGAGACTTACCACATCTAAATGTACTTAACGAACACTGCTTAAGGTTAATGCCTATTTCACCTCGTGCCTGAATATATTCAAAAACTCAGAATCTATTTTGTTGAGTGAATGCCAGGACAAGGGTTGAGCATGTTGGCCTCTAATAAATTTCCCTGTGGTGACGAGAGAGAGCAGCGGTGAGAGTGGTGCGTCTATTGTTCATGAATAATAAAAGGCCCAGAGTAGATCCTATTCTTCTGTTGGACAAACCACCTCTCACCTGCAATATCACAAAGCCTTATTCAATTGTGCAAATGTGCAATAATACTGATGTGCTGCCTGTAAAGTAGAAGATTGGAAATAGAATTGTTTTTATTCTGTTACTTTATACCAGGTTAAAACAATTTAAATTTAAACTAAAAATATGTTAAATATATTTTGCATTGTGATAAAGGCAATGCAAAAATTGACAAAGTTATGTTAGTCTTGTAAATGTGAAAATTAATTTAAATCAGCATATCTACACTATATCGTAAAGCAACAGCATTTTCTCAAACTTCTCACACCGTACGACTTTCACCAGGTCAAACTCAGATCTAAACCAGGCCTCAACCAGACTAAAACTAGGACTACACTAGGATTTAACTTGGCCAAAACTGGAGCAAAGCCAGGACTACACAAGAACAGGTCTAAACCAAGATTAAACAAGGACTAAATAAGGACTAGATCTAAACTAGGACAGACCAGGACAAAACTTACATAGTCTTATGCCTGATTCACACGGCAAAATAATTATGCTGATTTTTGACCCAATTCTTTCCTTCCAGCAATCTTAAGGACACGCCAGTTATCGTAATGGCACTAAAGATAATCTTATCAGATATTCCTGTTGTGTGTGGTGTGTCAGGATTGCTCTGGTCTGCTCGGAAGGACGTCGGGACCGCTCCGATCTCAAATTAAGGATTTTAGACATGGTGGATTGTCTTGGCCTGATATCGCAGCGTTTATGGTGGACAAATGAGCACGCACCCTGTTGAATGTGATGTCAATCAGAAAGCGAGGTGATGGAAGCACGGAGGGGAATCCAAAATCAAAACAGCTGTCATGGCGCACCAGAAAGTCTGGTGTTGTTGTTGGTGTTGTGTGTATTGTTTTATCCTCTGTTAGAACAAAACTATAGCAATTGCTTCATCATCATCCGCCATGTTTATGTAAGCTGAAGTCACATTTAATCTCATGAGGTTTTACGAGATTTCCCCTCTGACCTGAGAATATTTGTGAGTGAAATCTGTTTGTGTGTGGTGTTGTTGTCTTTGCCGCACACCACACACTGTAGGGCCACAACTGTTATATCTATGATTTTTTATCGCCATGTGTGGGGTCTCTCAGGTTTTGAAAATCTTCTGACAATTTTAAAATCTTGCCAGGTGAACCAGGCATTAGTCTCATGTCTACTGATTCAAGACCAAAATAAACTAAATCAGGACTTAAACTGCAAAAGAGTGCCACTAGAAAAGGCTATGCACCACCAATAGTGTCCACACCACAGTTTGAGAACCACTGGTGTATACATTGCAGGAATTAGTGCTGTCAATAAAGCTGTCAAATTTGAGTCGCAGTGGTTATTTCTGCTTCTAAGGAAACTAACTGTGAGAGCTGTTTCAGCAATGTTCTAGACAAGTTGTTTATTTGCAGTGTTACACAATAAAATTCTGGTTCAGTACCTTTTTATTTACATTGTATGGACTTTAAGGACATATTAAGACAGATAATGTGGACAAATGTGTACAAGGTTTTCCCTTCATTACCGCTCCCTTCATTGCCATCAATATCCACAGATGCTGCTCTCCTGTTGCCCTGGGTTTTCCTTATCAGAAAATATATTTACTTATTTATACTCAGACCAGGGCTCCATACATACTGCATAAATACTGTATGAGGTTATAAAGCACTCCTCTAAGTGGGCCATAAATTACTGTATTCACAAGAGCTACTGAATGTAATGGCCTTCAGCTCAAAATGACAGAAAAGACAACTTTGTACCAGTAACTAAAACATGATGAATGACTTGTACTTATGCAGTTTATAGTAGGTACAATACAAAAAACAAGGGAACTTTGTAACTATCTAGTTGCCGGATGTTGGCACTTTGTAATAATCAAACTTTTCTATATTTATGTGTTTCTTTTTTATTTTTATTTTTGTGGTCTTGTCATTAGTAAAGGTGATAGTTCCACAGCCTATATGGTGCAGGAGGTCAGGGGTTGGCCTTAGATTCCCAGCGACAGTAAGTACTAGTTGCAAGCCTGGATAAATAAATTGCCAGGAAGGGCATCTGGCAGAAAAATCTGCCAAAGTACCCATGTGAATGATTTGTAGTGGTTCCCCTGAAAAATGGGAACCGCTAACAGAATTATTTCTTTTTTTATCCAGCACTAAAATATCCTCTTTCTGTTTATTATTGGTAATCATTAATTTAGTGTTGACAAGCAGTGTAGACCAACCAGCCATTGCAAACTAATACATACGCTATTTCTCATTAAATTGACCAGCAATCAGTAAAAAAGAAGGCACAAATAAACCAAAATAGCATAAACATCATATAATCTGGGACTGACAAACCAGTGTTACATCCACTACTCTCAGTTTTCTAAGTTATCTGAAGAATAAATTAAAATAATTACAAATTGCTAACAGCTCTGGTCTGATATATAATGGGCAAAAATCATGCAAATTTCAAAATAATGCCGGCATGCAAAGGCATAGCTTATGGAAAGCTATAAGAACAACTGGAATCTATCATTCTGTCATTACTGTACTATCAGTCAGAGGAAGTCAGCTTTGGAACAGCCGTGTTCATTAATGTGCACTGTCCCGACTAAATAATAATAAATAAAAAAAAAACTCATACAAATGTCCCAGTGCAATGTGATATTAAGATTAGCCAGTAGGATTAGACACTAATATGGTCGAACTCAATTAATCTAGATATTTGGGATCGTAACTGTTGTCAAAAAAATATAGCAGAACCAACATTTTGTCACATGCAAACTTATTTTAGATTAATCTGATACAAAACCATTAGCTCATTGCAATTCACAAAAAGCCACAGACACCCTGCTGCCATCTCCACATACTACAAAAACATTTTCAGCACATTTCCTACAATGAGTCATGCAATATCCTCCTGTCAAATCCACAGCGTTCACAAAGGACAGAGCCAGTTATAACGACGGGAAAGGAAGAGGAAGGCACTGATAAATGAGGAAAAATGTATTGTTCGTTTTCATAAAAGAAGACAAGACATTGTACATGGCTGACAGCAAGGAACCATTTGAATTACAGAGAGCAGCCGACCATAAAATGTGAGGGAAAGTAAAGGGTGAAAACTGAATTGCAAATCAGTGCATCTTGTGTTGTCCTCTGAGTACAATGGTTTCCAGAAATAATCTATGTCTTTTCGTTCTGATAAAAAAACTACACTTTATCTTCATCTTTGGCTGAGCGCTCTGACAGATGAGTGATGCTTAATGAAACCCACTCGCAATATTATGAGCAAACAAAATGCTTCATGATTTCAAGAAGCTCAGTCGTAACCACCAAGAAAATTGAATCTAAAAGGGGGGATGAAATGGAGACAGATTTTAGGACAAACAGAAAGAATCGTATATATATATATATATATTCAGCTCAGAATACAAGACAAAAATAGGGCAAAATATGCATCTGTGCTTGTTTTCTCATTATGTCTATTCTCATACAAAGTTTTAAGCACAAAGCAGGAGGCAAGGAATTGGAAAATGGAAAACACTTGACTGGATTTCCACAGAGGGAGGTTCAAAATCACACAGTCTTACTACATAATAACAAATGAAAAAGACTCCAGGTTTACACTCTAGATTAGAGGGTACTTTGAGTTTGATGAAAAAGTTTGATTTTCGGGACTTGTCTCGAACATATGACTGATGACTTGGGACTTGACTCGGACTCGTGAATTTCTGAGGGACAGTGACTCGTGACCCGACTCGAGGTTCACTCTAATGACGTGCACATCAGTGACTCAGACTTTGACTAGTCCTGTGAGACTTGGACTTGAACACTGGACTCGAGAAATGGTGACTCAACTACAACACTGGTCTGACTTGATATAGACGAGTCAGGCATAACATTATGACCACCTGCCCACTATGCAGCCTCATAGCAACAAATTGTGATGCACTGTGTATTCTGACACCTTTCTATCAGAGACAATATTAACTTCTTCAGCAATTTGAGCTACATTAGCTCAGAGTAGCTGATGGATCAGACCACATGGGCCTCAGCCTTCGCTCCACACACGTATCATCTGTCTCTGGTTCACCACTGTTCCTTTCTTGGACCACTTTTGATAGATACTGACCACTGCAGACCTGGAACATCCCACAAGAGCTGCAGTTTTGGAAATGCTCTAACCCAGTCACTAGCCCTTGTCATACTTACCTAAATCCACCCAAACCAAAGAGTCTTTATGAATAGTGTTTTGTAAACTTACTTTATGTTAAATAAGGAGGTTTAAAAATGGTGATACATGCTGAATTGGATAACCTCCTCTGTTTAGTAATGTGATAGGTCTTGTTGTAAACAAGCTCGGAAGTGGTTGACTTCTCCTGCCAAACCTATTTCTTCAAATCTCTTTAAGCTCTGTCTAGTTTGAATTCAGTTTGCTCAGGTTTGTCTAAGACTTTCTGAAGTCAGCGGTTTGGGATTCATCTGAACGAACAGGATCAGTGTTAGCCTTTTTTTTTTTTTTTACAGAGTCTCCAAGGTAACTGCCCAAAATCAAAATGGAAGAGAAATGTGGCAAATATGTAAAAATTAAGGGAGTGTCTGTTAATAATACGTGGTAAGAGCTTAGATAAAAAGTCTAGCATAAAATACACCAAGGACAAAATGAGATATTTCAAAATGGGAAATGTAATAGAACTCTACAATGAATACTCCTGACATGTAATCAACTCTTATTGCACCTTCTATAACTGTCTCCACCTTTTGGAAACCTATGCAATATTTATTATTATGTGCAATAATTATTTTTATGCACCAATTCACAATGTATAGTTTTTAATTCTGCTATTTATGAATATCCATGCATTGTACATACTCACTCTGTTAGACCATATACTCATTCATCTTCTTCCACTTATTCCCGTTAGGGTCTCGTGGGTGACTGGATCCTATCCCAGTAACTTTGGGCCTTAGGTGGGGTACACCCTGGACAGGGGCCAACTTGTCGCAGGGCTGACACAGACACATACACAGACAGACAACCATTCACTCTCACATTCATTCACTAGGGGCAATTTAGAATCACAGTATACTGTACATGTTTATTTAATTTGCTCATAGTCTATTTTAGTTTATTTAGCTTAACTTGTTGTAGTTTTGTTTAGTTTTTTTTTTTATTTAATTCTCTTTGGCCAGAATGGTCCCTGATTTTCTCTGATTCTGAATTTCCCCACTGATGGATTAATAAAGGTTTCCTTATTCTTATTCTTATATTTTAGTCATTCAAACTACTATTTATACATTTCTAATGTTCTCTTCTGAACTGGTAGGTAAAAGGGTCTGTTGTCCTGGACTTCAGTGTCAGAGGGGCCCAGAAATGGTCCCTCTTCTTAAATTTTCTATTGTAATGGGCCCATGTGAAACCTTCTTGTCCCGGGCCCCAGCAAGCCTGCCAGCGGGCCTGGTTATGATAGAAGAGATTGAAGACTATGTGTCCGAAGATAACACCAATGAATCACTACTACACTACAGACATTATACATAGTAATACTTTATAATACTATACTATATACTGTATACTGTTTATAAGGTTGCTTCTCAATAAACGTTAACTTTGTGCAATGGACAGAGTTTGACATCTTTGCCTGCTGTTTTGGATAATGATATGCAAACTCCAACTTCGCCAAGTGCAAAAAAAGCAAACTTAGCATGACCTAAAATAACATAGACACTGCCATGGTTAAGTTAAGACGTGAGTGTAGGCAACAACAGATTGTCAGAAAGACAGACATAAGCAAAACAATATTTAAATGTAAACAGGAAGGCAGTGATGGGAAGAAAACAACCAACGCTCCGGGGAGAAAAATGTGCAAAACTTGACTGACCCTAAAACGACTTGGCTTCTACCTCAGCGATTTTCAATAGTGCCAAAGGAGAAGTTTAGGGGGATGGATCGAATACATTAGCTGTTGCAAAAAGCGTGTAAAAACCTCGGCTAATCGCTGACTGATAAAGGCTCTGGGTGTTGATGTAACAGGGAGATAATGTATTAAGACAGGAATAAAACAGACGGCAAAGTGAGGGGGTGGAGAAGTTTTTGCATCCATTAAGCAAAAAGAACAAGCATCACCAATACACAGTGAGTCAAATTTAAACTAGACAATGGGCCAATAAAGAACAGAACAGAAAGGGAAATAGCTTTTGTAATCTCGCCTGCCTGTCTAAAAACTTTCCTGAAATTGGATTGATTTTTCTGCAAAGGACGTGTTGAAATAGATGAACAGTAATAATGTGTCTGCCCGGTGTCCGTACATTCTGTCTCTAAGTAATTTGCAAGTCAAATGGAGCCTAACTTCTTGAACAACCATTATGAATAGCAGTCATGTAGTGTCATGTAGCAATATCTACCTACTTATGCACAAAGTAACATCAGTTGGATTTTGTTTACTTGGTGTGAAAGGTTTAAAAGTGTTATGTTAATTTGACTTTTTGTGAGCCTTTAACCATAATACAATGTTGTTTGGGCCTCAAAAACATACCTGGGGGAGTATTTTGCTTCATTCACGCTTGTTTGAGTAATTCCGTTTGCTGAGCCTGCCCCATTCTCAAAAGTTGGAAATGCTCGGTCTCACAGCTCTACATAGAAACGTGAAACCAGGAAGTGCTTCTACATTTTTCTAAAGCCCATGCACCATCACCAGACTTGTTCTGATCATTTAAATTGCCATCACTATGAAGCAGTAAAATCATCACATTGCTAGTAGCCATGCTAAATAGCCATTTTTGCTCTGCCCGTTCCCCATGTGCCAGCAGGGGGCATCAGACACCTAATCCAAGTGTCTTCTGCAAAGTCAAACAGCTCCCCAAAATAAGAAGTTTTCCATACATATGCTTTAAGTTATAAAATGTTAAATACTAATGCAAAGGTGTCCAAAACTAGTTCAAAAGGCCTAAAAAATCACAATATAGGACTTTTAATAAAGTAAAGCCATATTTTGATTTATCTATTAATTTATTAACTAAGGGGATGAACTGTGGCAGAGTAGTTCACACTCCTGCCTCTCAGCAAATAGAGAGTTGTAGGTTTCGATCCTGAGTCTGGCTAAGTTCTCTCAGAGTGGAGTTTGTATGTTACGCCCTTTTCTCCCTGTTTTGCCCATGGAGCCTACCTCAGTAACTATGGGCCATAGGGGGGTTACATCCTGGACAGTGGACAGTTAGTCGCAGGGCTGACACAGAAACACAACAACTATTCACTATGGGCAAATTAGAGTTACCGATTCAGGATCTACCCAGAGAGTTTGGTGATAGCCAGCCGGAGGATCAAACTCACTAAAACTCTTTGCTAGGAGGCAAGAGGACTAACCGCTCTGCCACTGTGCCCCCTGTCATAATGTCATATGTTAAACAAATCAAATAAATGATCCTTTAAATATAAAAACCTACAAGCACACATTGAAAAGCTTTACCCTTGCTTGAGTTTTATGTGATTTCAAAGGGGAGCAAAGCTGTTAAAACAGGTCAGCGTGCTTCAAAGAAAGATCACTGCAGTACATGATCCCTAAATATCTCCAAAGTCCTTTTTAAAAGCTTTACTACTGTCTGGAGCCATCCCATCTCCCCATCCCACTGATAAAGACTTGTCCTTACTGCTTCCAGCAAATCAGAGTAATGAGCCTGTAAAAAAGAGCAACCTGTGCTGCCTTTGAGATGCCGTCCTCTGAAAGAATGCTTGGGCTTGTCTTGCCAGAGCAACCAACCTCAACGTTTGTCCATTTCTTTTAAAGGTTATCCCTCAGAGAACTTAATGAAACTGGAGTCTGTGAAGAGCCATAGGACCGAGATGCTGCAGGAGCTGTTTGCAATGCCCTAGTCAATAAACCAGTCCCAGGAGAAGACGACTTGAAATGAGTAGAGAAGAAAGTTTCAGAGTGCAATGGTTGGGACACATTTGAATTTGACAGCAGCAACACATCTCAAAAGGCTGGAAGAGAAAGGTTTACAGTGAAAACAGCTAGACTTTATTTGTTGAAAAATGCTTTTAGCTGTTTTTTAGTAGTAATATGTTTTTTCTAGCCTTTTGTTGCCCCTGTCCCAACTTTTTGTTGTCTGAGAAATGGCCTGCTCAAAATGAAATCTGAAATCAGGAGTTGGTAGCATGTTGATATTCATTGCAGCCATAGTTTGTTTACACTTGTCGGGCTGTGCATCAATCTTGTCTTCTCCGTTCCCAGGGGCTCTCAGTGCCCTCCCTATCGCTCATCATGCGTGCAGCAGCTAAACGCTCTCATCTCCCACTGCCGACCTTTAACTGCGCCGCTATTTGATCTGCCCTCTGTTTGCGGTCCAGCCCACTTGATTCCACTCGGCAAAGTGCCAATCAGGACCGGGACGCCCAAGACAACTATCCCGAGTCTGAGTCGTTTACTTTCTGTAGGAGTATTTGCAAAGTATCACATGTATTCACGACTAGGTTATTACCAAATCACATATACGGAGAGTCAGTGTGCTGAAGTTTGAGAGCAGAGAGTTATTTATAGCTGCTTAGTGCATGAGGCAGGATCCAACCTTGACATTTGCCAGTTAAAAACAAAACTTATACTTAAAGGGGCTATATTATGCAAAATCTACTTTTCTAAGCTTTCTACCATGTTATAATGTTAAAAAAAATAAAAACATACCTCGAGTTCTGTTTGTTTCATTCACGCATGTTTTAGTAATCCTGTGGTCTCTGGCAGGGCCTTTCTGAGCCCTCAAAATGCTCAGCTCCACTAACCTCCGCCTCTCCCATGCACCCCTGCTCACTCCAGGAAGCACTGACCAATTTTCCATTCATTTCATTTCTCACAGCTTTTGTTCATTTTGTTGTAAAATGGCAACATACAAAACGTTTAAGGAAGTGAAGAGCTTTTTTTTTCTCTTATTCTCACATTCATTCACTATTGGTAATTCACCCATACACACATACTGTATCTCTGGACTCTGTTATGAACCTAGAGTGCCAGTACAGAACCCATGGTACAACAAGAACATCCAGACTCCATACATAAAGGTTATAGCCATATGACAAATTCAAAACCAGTCTCATATTCATTCACTTTTTGCACTTCTAGGCCCTTCCTTTCAGCTTTTCTGGGGTCGCCATGGCATATATTTTGTCTCTTAGGGCAGTGGTTCCCAGTCCTTTCGGTGTATCCCCCAGGACCTGGATAAGATGGGGTTTGGACCTGGCGTAGTCCTGGTATAGTCTATTCTGTGTTCTGATTTTAGACATGGTTTAGTCCTGGTTTAACATGGTTTAATCCTGGATTGACCTGGTTTAGACTTGTATTTTCATGTTTTAGTTCTAGTTTTAGACATGATTTAGACCTGGTTTAATCCCTGGTTTAGTCCTAGTTTGTTCCTGGTTTAGTCCCTGGTTTAGTCCTAGTTTGTTTCTGGTTTAGTTCTGGCTTTAGACCTGCTTTTTACTGGTTAAGTCCTGGTTTTAGCCCTGATTTTTTGTGGTTTAGTTCTGGTTTTAGCTCTGGTTTTAGGCCTGGTATAGCTTTGGTTTAGTCCCTGTTGTGTACTTCTTTAGTATTGCTTTTTTTTTTTTTTTTTTTTTTTGTTAATCTCCCTTTTATCTTTCGGCTTAGTCCTGGGTTAGTCCAGACTTAGGTTCATTTAAGTCTCTGACAGCCAAATATTTTCTGAAAAGGCTCTATAAATAATTCCAAGTACCCCCTGCAATGTGCTCACATACCCCTAGGGGTCCCCGTACCCCTGGTTGGGAAACACTGTCTTAGGGTGCAGTGATTAACACGACATAAGCTTTACCAGCCAGATGCCCTTCCTGATGAATCCCTCTCTGTTTACCCAGGCTTGGAACTGACATAATTAGTAGGTGGATTTTTCATTCACTACTGGCACTAACTTCCACATATTTCAGTCTTTAAATTGTGGTAGGAAACTATGCTCAAAAATAACTCACAAGGAGGACATGCAAACTCTGTATAAAGCCTAAAGCTAGCTATTCAAATGGAGAAAACAAGCTTCCCGATTATCTTTATCTCACCGCGCATACACACAGGCATCATATTCTTTATCATCTAACTCACCCTCCAGAATCTCTTAGCAGTCTCCACCCTCGAGGGTTTCCGGAAAGGCCCCAGCGGCGCCCCCATCGGGGTTTCAAACATCATTTCCATCATTTTTGCAGAGCCCCGAGGCAGCTAGTTAGCCTCTCGCCGTATACGCTCACCCTTCTCTGGGACACTACTTCAACTGCTGTGCCACTCAAAGGATTGTCTGTCTGTTTTTGAAGGCACATCGACATCCTTCTATTTATGAAGCTGTAGCCTCCGCCACACCCAAAGCCATTACTCGGTGGATTTCCCAGCAAGTGCACGCAAACAAAAACAACACACCGCCAGTCCCTTTGTCTCCAAACATTGCTTCATGGTCGGCACATTAACGGGGCTCTAATGGAGGCCAGAGACAGCCGCGGACAAGATCAGTTTTCACTTTGGAGCTTCGAGGCAGGCCACACCGCAAGAGCTGCCATAAATAAAGACTTAACTTATTTAAATATAGCACAATGCAATTAGTGGTTTAAGCTAATGAGCAGGAGTGGGCTTGGAGATGCAGAGAGGAGAGGGGCTGTGAATGGTGCACACAGGTAATTCAAAACCTCCCTGTGTGATGATACTCAGGGAACAATCAGCGCTAAATGGTTTATTTAGACATTAGATGCTGTGCAAGATTGACTGGGGTCGCAACGAGGCTCAAGTGGTGAGATCTCAAACTAAAAATAGATGGAAATTATAGGTCCATTTTGGCATCTTATTTTTCACTTTGACTATATATAGATTTCTCATTAGACCCAGTTATCGATCATCTATTCTCATACATTTGTAATGAACTGACTTAAATGACTATTTTAAGCAAGTGCAGGTAAATGTTGTTTTCCTTCTTTGTAGAGACACAAATCGTGTAATTGTGTTTACTGGCTACAAATAATATAGGGCTGCAACAACTAATTGTATTAATAAGTGATTATTAAAATAATCATAAACAAATTTTGTAATCAATTAATTCCTCTTTGAGGTATTCATGACCTCTGGAACATACCATGTGGTGAGAGAAGAGGTTTTATTACCAAGACAGAAAAGTAAAGCCACAGAAACAGTGAAAGAGAATGTAGAGTTCCTATCTTTTACAAAAACATTATCAAATTTTGTAAAAACAAACAAACAAAAACAATGTGATTGTTTAGCATTATCACAATTTTTTTTTTTTTTTTTTTTTTTTTTTTTACGGAAACTATAAATGACACATGTTTAAACTTCTCATTGTTAGGCCACCAGGGTCATCAATTGTGCTTCACTATCTGATTATTAATCGATTATTCGTAAAAAAAAAAAAATCAACAGTTAAATAGATTAGTCTCAGCCCTAAAATAATGGTAGACATTATTTTAAAAACATTGGCCTAACCCTAGACTCAAATTGCTTTTGAATTGGCCTTGGTCAAAGAGGATCTTTAAATAAAACAGCCAGGATTTTTTTTTTGTGAGAAGACCCAATACTGTCCACAAAAAGCACAACATGTAACTTAACTTGCAACATTTGATGATTGGGTATAAAAGAACAGAAAGCAAGAGTCTCCATAGTAGTGGATGTATTGGTTGCTCACAATCTTCAGGTCCTCAAGCAACATTGCATTAAAAACAAATGATTCTGTTTTGGAAATCACTGCATGGGAAACATGAGGAGAAGAAACCAAACAGTATGTGACCACAATCCAGAAACATTGCCGTCTTCTCTGGGCCAAAGGTAATTTAAAATGCTCTTTGGTCAAGTGAAGCAAAATTGGAAAAATACAAACCCAAGGTCCAGAGACAGCAGACAGTTTTTATTGTCCCAACTTTTTGTATTTTTCACTAAAGCCCAGAGCAAGGCTTTGTTTGATAAAACAAAAACAAACAAAAAAAAAAAAACAGAAAAAAATTGTGGTAATTTGTCACTGGCTACTGACGCTACTTGAGTGTGTTTTGCCTCTGCTTTTACAAAACAATAGATTAATAACAATTACATGTAAGCTCGTTTGACTTTGCAAATCCATCAAATCCACCACCAGATAAAACCTCTCACTTTTCACTGACACTGTCTTCTTTCAACAAACTCAATGAGCCGGACCCAGTATAGCTCTAACCTGTGCTAAATGATGACACCAAAAGACCCATATAAAACCATATAATCTGGAATACAGAGCTGCTGTGTGGGCCTCATCACTCACCGGGGAGCTACTTGATCACAGTTAATAAAGAAACGCCTCTCGTTCACTCGGGGCACTGCGATTTGCATGAGCAGCCCACACAGCGCCCTGTCCCAGAACTCTCTTCTATCTTCTTTTATGATCAAAGATTGAGCTGAATACATTTCACACAGTGCTGACTATAAATTTTAATTATGACTATTATTCATTAGGGATTGTATTATACCAGAGGCTAGCATTCATAACAATATTTTAATCAGAAAATAAAATTAGTAACAAATTCCCATATCCTACAGATTTTAGCCATGCTTTAGCCAAATCAGAACAACAAATAGATACAGCTCTGTTACTAAACAACTTGTAAAAAACATTTCTCTGCAGTCTATACTTCAAATAAATGCACAACAGGAAGAGTGTATGAATTTATGACAAAGTGACAACTCATAGCAAACACAGCTTTAATGCACAATAAGCTCTAAGCCAAATTCACTTAAATTCAACCAGTGTCTGAGGCTTTGCTTAATCACTACTAAACCTCAGGGGTAAAGGAAAACAAGCCTGTAGGAGTGACTTTAGCAAGACAGCTGTATGTTAGGATTTCTTTTAAATGCATTATGTAAGCTGTATTTTGGGCTAGATACATCGGTAAAATTAGTAGGACTGACAGCCCTTACTTAATAAGTTATGTTTTTAATTTTATTCAAGATAACAGTGCTGATTTTGAGATACAAATATATATTTCCTAATAAGTTTTGTCATCTAATAAATGTGAAGACACGTGTTTTAACACACTGGTAGGTCCCGCATATGCCCTTGGTTGATTAATCGACAACAGATCTAAAAATTAGGTGAAAGTTCCTCAGTTACTGCAAATGTCATAAGCAGGCATTCAAAAGAACATTTTTAGGGACTCATGTAAATGTTTTAACAAGAGTTTAATCTCTTGTTTCATGTGTAAAGGGCATGTTTGTTCCCATCTTCCCTCTCCCTTTAAGTGTTTTCCAGCATCTCCAGATCAACACAGTAAAAAATAATTTGTTCTTGATGACACAGCAAATAAATAACCCTCAAAACTGATGTGAAGTTGCTGACACTTTAAAACAATATTGAATATATAAACTAATACAGGCAAAATAATGCAACAAATCTTGTTAAATGATTTTTTACTCAGGCAGGTTGTGTATAAAATATAGTGACGTGCCATTAGCGAAGAATAAACAGATGTAACAACAAGCGTCAAAACAGAAGGAAATTATGTTTATGCAGCTTTTATGTTTACAATGTTATTGCTGGATAATGTTTATTATGCAAATAAACCTGCGTTCTCTCATCATAAAGTGTTTACAAAGATGCATTTTAATGAGATAAAGGGCAGTCTTCCCCATTCATTTTGACAACACGGCAAACTAAATCCAGTAAAAAAAACAGATCTGGCTGTCAGTTTTATTCAGTGACTTTTAGCATGAAGCCTTTCTGTAGTGAGCAGTATTTAGTGGCTACTGCTAATTCAGCTATTGTTGGGCTAAACCAAGACAAAAACAGGACTAAACCAAGACAAAACCAGGACTAAACCAAGACAAAACCAGGACTAAACCAAGAGAAAACCAGGACTAAAGCAAGACAACACCTGGCTTAAACCAAGACAAAACGAGGACTAAACTAAGACAACACCTAAACTGGGCCTATACCACGACTATACTAGGGCTAAACCAGGTTTATATCAGGTCAATAAAAGGACTAAACTGGGACTAAATTAGCAGGACTAACCAAGCATTACACAGAGTATCCTAGGATTAAACAAACTTCAACTTAAACGGGACTAAAACAGGAATAAAACTGGTTAAATTAGGCTAAATCAGAACTTGAAATGCAAAAGACTCTTGAGTACCACCAGAAGAAGCCAGTGGTACCCATACCACAGTTTTAGAATGACTTTCCTTCGTTGTTCACAAAGACAACAAGTACTACACAGTACAGGAAATAATGCTTACAGTGTCCCGCCCATGTTGCAGCCTGGTCCCAGGCCTTGAGCGGTCAAACAGAGCTGACATACAGTGACAGATAAACCGTGGAGGCTGCATTCGGAGCCTGCTCTGCGGCCCGGCAGCCCCTGAAATGGATTACTAATGGATCAGATGGAGCAAGAAAGACAAACTACCACAGGGGGCCGAGAGAGAGAGGGCTGCTACCTGTCCGCTTGACAAGAGAAAAGGTGGGAATAAAGATAGGGCTTAGGGAAGAGGGAATAGGGCACTGTGATTGCTGGGGAGGGGCACAGTGTGAGCCAAGAGCAAGAGCCAGCCGAGGGGAAATGAATGGGAAAGAATAACAGAGTGACACTTGGAGAAAATCTCATGGGTGCTTCTGAGAAACGGTCCGGTGAGCAAAGGCTTGTGGTGGCCCTCAGGGAGAGAAATCAACTGGGACACAATAGACAGTTGTTAGTTCTGGAAATGGCTGGGGAAAAGGTATTACTGTAGGCATGGAGGGGATTTCTAAAGCATATGTGGAAGGTGACAGGTTTGGTCTAACCTTTGAATCGTTTCTCTGTAATAAATGTGAGCAATTTACAATTTTTTTTGTACAAGGTTGCAGGAGAGTGTATTGTAAGAGAAAAATGTCAAAGGATTATTTGGATACACACAAAACACTAATTATGATTACAAAAGCTGAACCATTTAATAGCTACTGAATGCAAAATCTACCTTTTCTTCAATCACAAAGCTGTTTTTTAGTGTGAGCAAAAAAATAAAACAACAGAGTTAAAGTGAAGATATTTTCAAATTGATATTTACTGGGCAAGAAACAACTGATGGTCTTTTTAATTGCAATATTAAAACTACTTTTGGGGTCACCACAACTAATCAGCTGCCTACTAGTGTGCCGTAATTGGCGTATTTGTTTGGCATAGGCTTTATGTCCGCTCCAGAGGTGCTGCTAGGGTCTTTTGGGATCAGAGCCCCCCCCCCTTCCCCAAGAAAGAAGAAAGAAGAAGAAAGAAAGTTGAATTTGCATTACTGTGACACTTTCATAATGTTTTTGCGTAAGATAACAACATAATCTTACTTGTTTATTTCTCTGACAAATAATGTCACTTCAAATGCAGTGATTTTTTTCCCCCTCACACCTGCACCATGTTACTCTTTGTGTTCACACGTCCCAGTACATCCCTGCTCTGTTCACACTGCGACAGTGGTTTAGTGCTGACACAAGCCAAACGCCCATCACAGGATCACACAGGGGAGTGTCAGGCTGCTCTCATCTCATTCCTGCACACAACACCACCACCACCACACGCTCACAAAGATCATTTACAGACACACATCTCCTGGTTTAACTGATACCACACAGGCGGGCTGCTATAACTGATCCGTACCTGTCTCATTTCCAAATCCCCCAAGCGGCAAAGGTTTAACCACAATAACTCGGCAACTAAATTGACCTTTTTTGAACTGCATGTATAAGAAAACAGCACAGTCTCTTCCACCACTAAAGCAACCCATTTATATCACGCTTTTATCAGTTTGTGTAAATGAGCCTCTAAGTGGGGTCTATGGGTTCTTTGACTTCCATCTGCTGTCCAAAAACATGCATCCGTGAGTTGGTGGCTCTAAATTGTCCCTAGTGAATGAATGTGAAAGTGAAAAGTTGTCTGTGCACAGTAAGTCTCTGTGCCAACCCAGTGATAACTAACCACTTGTTCCCATAGAGGTGCACAATTAATTGAACCCGAGTTGAAATCGCAATTTGAACAGTCGCAATTAGCAAATCGCAAAGGCTGCATTTATGTGATATAATGTCCTATGGAGAGAACAAACTCCCATTCATGCAGAGTTTTAATATGTATAAACTGTGCTACAGCTGTAGTTTAGACGTCTGCAGACCTGATCTGTAAGGCATGAGATTCCTTGTATTAGTTCAGCAGAGAATAGTTCAGTGATCTCTCAATGCTCCATCCCATGCTTAAACGGTGAACTGAACATAGATATTAAAAAATATATCGCAAATCAAATTGCAACCGCAATATATGTCAGAAAAGTTGCAATTAGATATTTTTTCAAAATCGTTCAGGCCTAGTTCCCAACCTTTTTGTCTCGTGTAACCCATGGGCTCTCTTGTCATACCACGAGCACCCCCTTACTTATACATGTTGATAATTTTTTTTAAAAGTGATCTTAAAATGTATGACTACTGATGATAGGTTGTTTATCTTCCTTTGCTATACATTTTCTGTTAAAAATAAAGTTTTTGTATAACTTCCATTTAAACAAGCATTTAAACCTAAAAAGATACAGAACAAAACATATCAATCACTTTCTTTTATCAGTTTGTGAGACACTTGAGCTTGTTTCTCATAAGTAGTTTCAACAGTTCAATAAGAAATTATCACAAATAATTTCTTATCATCTTGTAAATAAATTAACAAATACTTCCAACTACCCCCTGCAATGTGCTCGCGTATTCCTAGGGGTCCCCGTACCCCTGGTTGGGAAACACTGATCTAGGGAGACTTGGCTGGGATAGGCTGCAGCTGCCTGGGACCCCCAGTGGGAATATGTGGACCATTATGATCTTTAATGACCAAAAAAATAATGTTGTTTGCATGATTTAAAAAAAAAAAAAATATATATATATATATATATATATATATTTTATTTATTATTTTTATTTATAAACACCACATGAACAAACAAAGGCTCAGATGTGTATATAGAATAATTTACCAGTTTTAAAACAAATGTACAAGAGAGGCAGGAGAAAGACACTGGGGCATGGTTTAAGTCCTTATTTAGACTTTATTCCAACTTAATCTCCTCCAGGTGAGCGAGAAATGGGTCCCGACGCTTGAAAAAGTGTTCATTGAGCAGGTTCAAAAGGATCGGAGTCTCTCCATTTGTATGACCCACAGTTGGAACGAAGGGCCAGAAAAAGATTTCCATTCCTTTAGAATTAGTCTCTCAGCCACTATCATTTCCAGTTCCTGTGGTCGTTGCATTGTTGCAGGAATATTCTTAATTGTCTGTGAGCACCCAAAAATGGCGTGTCCTGCTTCAGGCTGAAGAGGCTTTTTATAAGCCCTGGAATACCAGCTGAATATTTTAGACCGAAAAACAGTTAATGAAGAGCAGAACCAAAAAGCATGAGACAATGTACCCGCTAATGCCTTATATCTGTCGCATATGGAGGAGACAGAGGGATAAATCCTGTGCAGCTTGACTTTAGAACAATGTAAGCGGTGGACAGTCTTAAATAGAATCAGCTGATGCATACGGTTTAGAGAACAGGAGTGAATCTTAGATAAACACTTGTCCCACACAGAGTCAGATAACTCAATACCTAACTCTTCTTTCCACGTATCCCTAATTTTCACAGTATGTGCTGCAATACAGTCATCAATGTTGTTTGCATATTTGAGTCAGTAAGGGCTTCAACCTTGCGACAAACCAGCCATTGTCGAGGGTTTACCCTGCCTAAGGGCCATAGTAGGTAGGATATAGGGCTCCAGCAACCCCTTAAAGAAATAAGTTTAATATGAATGAAAGACTTTGCATCAATAGTGACATTACCAAAAGCATACCGTCTCTTTAAAATAAAGTTCAGACCTACATTATTTCTCGAGTTCACTGTGAGATTATTTTGCCCTTCACATTGCTAGGGCTGCGTTATTGTTATTGGGCTAATGTGTGGATGTGAAAAGCATCCACTGAGGCTGTTATTCTCAGCAGTGCATTAAGGACCACACACGCTTTTAGAAAATGAAAGTAGATGGAGATATGGAAAGAAGAAATAATGACGGTGATAGTTTTAATGAATAAACTTGCACATAATCGTTCATTTTATAAAACTCAAATAAAGGCCAACTTTTGTCAGACTAATTTTAAGATAACCCTTGAACTGAAAATGCACTGAAAGTAGCATTATTCATAGTTGGGTTCAGTGTTTTCCCCAATAGCAAATGTTGAATGGGAGGAGTAGAGCTGGAACTGCCATTAGGGTTGTCCTGACTACTTGTTCAAGAGCTGCTCCAAAAAAAGATGAAAAACATGAAAACGTCAAACAAGGCCATGTTTTTATTGCTATGATTTCCTTTTGTAGTGGAGATTTGACAGGATTTGAAGCGAAAGTACAAAACATTGTGCTATAACTCACTTAATGCCATTTTGTTTACACCTAATCTAAAGAATTATTGTCTGACTAACTAAAGGCAATGCAGTGAAAAGCCTTCCATATTGTCACAGATGATAGTACTCTAAATATGTACTCAAGCAAAAAGTACTGCTAGTTACTATCTGGTTACTTTCCACATCTGTACATTTTAGTAAGTAAGTAAGTAAGTAAGTAAGTAAGTAAGTAAACTTTATTTATATAGCACCTTTTACAGAGAAAGATCCCAAGGTGCTTTACAAAGTGCAGCAATATGAATAAAAGAAAAAATGAAAACTACAAAGATAAAGCAATATTAAAAACACAACAATAAAATATAAAATCTTGTTAACTAAAAGCTTGTTTAAATAAAAGTGTCTTCAGCTGCTCTCACGTCGAGGGGAGAGGGGCAGGGTGTTACACAATCTTGGGGTCTACTGTTTGAAAGGACAGGTCCCCTCGAGTTTTGAAAAAAGTTTTTGGGACCTCAGAGGACCGACGACTCCGGCCAGAAACACATGTGGATAACAGGTCTGTGAAGCAATGAGGGGCCTGTCCATTCAATGCTCTGAAGGTTAAAACTAATATTGTAAAGCAGCTGAGACACAGCTCTTAGTTTACAAGGTTGGCAATGTAAAACAAACTGTATACTAGAGAAATCACAAAAATGCAAAAAAGCAGAGAGCAAGCAGAGGCAAAACTGAATGCAGTGCCAGCTTGCTACATCACTGAAGGGCATCCTGTTAGGTAAATAGCAATTATTAATAGACAGAATTTCAACTGAGCAGAAACTGCAGTGATGGAAAAGGTCCTTGCAGTGAACAAAATGTGTGAATGAGGCTTTTTGGACTGCAAAATAACTATGCAATATTTCTTAGCCTTTATACAAGGACTTTAACCACGCTGCACCCTACACAGCTTGGCATTGGCAGATTTACAACAAATAAGGCTACAAAAAAAAAACTAAATGGCTATAGCTACAAAAGGACAGGACTACATGTGTTGTACAAAGTCTTGGCAGATGGACACGGCTTATACTCTTGTTGTTTTCCCAGTGTGACCATTGTAAACTATACCCTTTCATTTTTGCCGACGTATTACGGTCCACAAATCCCATAACAAAGCTATTTTCTCCTCGTGAACAGCCTCAACTAGTCCTTTTGAGAAAATGAACTCATTTCACAGCACAGCCGACCTCTCTGTAACATTTCTATTTTTGTTGTTTTATATGAAGTTCTCACAGGTCCACGGCAGGCATACATCTCCACAGCTGCTGCAAAAAAGCAATATTCTCTCAAAGTAAAATCTTTTGTGTCCCCTTCGGTTCATATCAGAGTGTAATTCTTCACACATGCAGGGAGGTGGATCCATCATGACTCCAGTCAAAGGCTCAAAGTGTGCTGTAATAGTTGTATGAATTCAGAACAAACAATATAACAGCCAGGACCATTTGTGGTGGGCTTTCAAATGACGTTGTGGCTTTCTACATGTTGTTTATGTGCACAAATGGCAGGCATAAGGTGAAGGATACAGTGAACAAGGGATGTGCTACTAACAGCCTTTTTACATTCAGTTTCTATCAATGGTTTCATGCATTCAAGGCACAACGTATAATCCCAGTGTCTGTGTACTTTTTACATTTTGGATGGACTGACAGGAGGCAGACTGAGAACATGTAAACTCCATTCCAACACTGAGCACTGCATGTTCTGGACAGACTCTGGAGGAGCTTTGATGGATTAGCTTTTGGTTGTATTATACAAGAATATCCCACAAAAAAACTTTTTATCACAATTTGGAAAGATAATGTATTCTAAAGTACTCATCAAACAGGAGCTAAAAAAGGCAGTTTCAAAAATGTGTTTATGCTGCTGACACTATTGCTAAAAGCAGTACACGTTGTACATAAGAGGAGAGTAATACTGGCTTTACAAATACTGTCTATAGATACCATGAGATTTTGAAGGAGGCCACACCAGTGCAGGCAGGAAAACACAACAATCATGAATAATAAGTCTTGTCTCGCTCTCGATAGTGGATAATTGTATAAATTTGTATATTAGAAATTACAATTAGAGACAAAGATAGAACCATGCACAGAGCCACGCAGCAGCAGTGGCACAGTTGGTAAAGCTGTTTACCCACGAACCAGAAGCCCCAGGGCAGCTGTGGATTCAGAAGTAGTGTGTGAAGTAGCATGTGACTGAGGACTGAATGAATAATGGACTCTGTTGTAAAGCGTGCTGGGTCCCTTGAAAAGTAAAATTGAATCCATTACTATTATTAAAGCATGGAATACATTGTCAGTAAATGCTGCTATCAATTGTGACTTTTAAGAATGATTTTTCACTCTCTACACTTTGAAGACTACGAAAAGTAAATTAACAGTATTTAGCCTATATAGATATACATGTTTACTGCATATCTTCATGCATTTTCATGTCTTTTAAATATTTGATGAACTCTTTTAATATAAATTATAAAATTGAAATGTGCATGGATACATATTTTTGATACATCTTAGTGTAAATTTTATATTTTTATGTGAATAACAATTGTTAAAAAATTGGTAGCAGGAAGAGTAACTGGCTCTAGGGTACAGCTGATGATCTAAATAAACAAAAAATACCACTGGTTAACTCAAGTAATGAGTTAATGAATAAGATTTTCTCTACTTTAAATTTCGAATATAATAATATTAAATACATAACTGCAGAAGCATTAATTTACTTGAAAATCAATATTACTCACAACTACATTGTTGGAGAAAGACCACTGCCCCAGAATCCAAGATAGCTCCATTTAATTTCTGTGGAAAGTTGGTTGGGGCATAAGCTGGATAGTTCTTATTTTGGCTTTATATCAGTGGACCAGGGAGGATTTCTTGTCATTCTGGAAGTTGTCACTGTCTTGTCACAAGTTTCATGGAGTCTTTGGGGAAATTGCTTTTTGGAGACAGGGAGGATATTTTTCATTTGAGTGCTATGAGTGGCAGCTGGTCGAATTGGTGACAGAGCCAGAAGACAGTATGGCATCAAGTTCTCAAAGACAGTGAAGGCAAAGTCTTAGAAAAACAAGTTTGTGAGAAGACTACATGCATCTTCATCTTTCCTTTACAGGGTCGCCCCAACAAAAGCGATTTCTATACTTTCTACACTTCTATCCTAGGTTTTTACACCTCATGCACGCTCTACATTTATCTAGGCTTGGGGCTGGGACAAAGAGTACACTGGCTTGTGAACCCATATGACTGGATTGGAGTCTACATGCATAAAGCCACTCACTCAAAAAGGAGAGCAATAATGATAAATGTACTTCCAGTCTGGCCCCAGTGCAAACCTATATTGTGATTAAAGTATTGAGACAGGATCTTTTGGCCCAATTCTCTTCTTTTGTAGAGATGCACTGGATTATGTGCTCCCAGACTCCAGATTTAGAGCTGTAGGTAAGTAAAACATAGCCCGCCAGGCTCACTGCAGCCACCGTAACAAGATTTAAACACAGACATTGTGGTCGGTGCAAGTCATTTCATCTGAGACACAAAGACGTCTGGTCCAGACTCAAGGGCCTCTGTCAGCGACAAAATACAAGCTTTCTGATGTAATGCCACGCTTCAATGGGCCGATGCCATTCAGAGGGACACTGGGTCAAAAAGGCACGCAATGAGATGGGAAAAACAGGAAATAAGACTGGAAAGAGAGGAAGAAAACAGGCGATGATGATCAGGAGCAGAGGCTGGGTTCAATTCACAGACTCACAACAGGGCAGAGCAAAAGAAAGGAAAGAAATTGGAGTTTGTGAACAACCTCAGAAACAACTCAGAAAATAAATACAGGCGGCTAAACAGTGGCTCTCCTAAAGGCAGAAAACTGGATTTAATAGAGAAAAGAACAAGTAAAAACAACTGGCTACATACACAAGTGATACGTTATTACATGATTACATTTTGAAACAAAGAAAAAAACTGACAAACTCAAGTAACGCTACCAAATCCTCTGGCTTTTCCTTTCTCGAATCACCACGGCAAATTATCTGCCTTCTAACATACAGTTATATTGCTTTGGCATAGGTTTGATGCATAATGCCTTTCCACATGCAACCCTCTCCATTTATCCAGGCTCGGGACTAGCATAAAGAGTACAATAGCTTGTGCCCCTTTGTGGCTGGATTGAACTAACATTTCAAAATTAATTGTTAAAATATGTAAATTAGTAAAGCAAAAGACGCAATAGATATATTTTACTTTTAGTACATGATTCCTAAGTACATACTTGTGTACAACCTGAATTCTGGAAATGTTGGGACATTTTTAAAATTTGAATAAAACGAAAACTAAAAAACTTTCAAATTACATGAGCCAATATTTTATTCACAATGGAACACTGATAGACTTGGACACTTTTATGCACAAAATGAGCTCATTTCAAAGCATGAAAAAGCATGACATTTTAAAAAAGATTCAGGTGGAAGAAGATCTAGCAACTAATTAAGTTTATTGATATCGGGTCTGTAACATGATTAGCAATAAAAGAGATGTCATACAGAAGCAGAGTCTCTCAGAAGTAAAGATGGCTCTCCAATCTGTCAAAGGAGTGCGTCAAAAGATTGTGGAATTCTTTAAAAACACTGTTCCTCAACGTCAAATTGCAAAGGCTTTGCAAATCCTATCCTCTACAGAGCATAACATCATTGAAGATTCAGAGAAACTGGAGAAATCTCTGTGTAAGGGACAAGACTGAAGACCTTTATTGGAGCCAGTGGTCTTGGGGCCCTCAGACAACACTGCATCACTCATTGGCATTGTTGTGTCAATGACATTACTTAATAGGCCCAGGAATACTTCCAGGAACCACTGTGGGTAAATGCAATCCACAGCAGGTCAGACCAGTCCAAATCTGACATTCTTTTTGGAAATCATGGATGCTGCATTCTCCAGACTAAAGAGGAGAGAGACCTTCCAGCATGTTATCAACATTCAGTTCAAAAGCAGCATCTGTGATGGTATGGGGGGAATAAGTGCATACAGTATGGGCAGCTTGCATGTTGACTATGCTGAAAGATAGATAAAGGTTTTAGAGCAACATATGCTCTTGCTCTATGCTCTTGTTGCTGTTAAGAACCTATATCAGGCAAGAATGGGAACAAATTCCAACAACAAAACTCCAGAAATTCATAACCTCGATGTCCAGACGTCTTCAAACTGTTTTGAAAAGAAGAGGAGATGCTACCCCATGGTAAACATGAACCTGTCCCAACTATTGTGAGACCTGTAGCAGGCATCAAATTTGACATGAGCTCATTTTGTGAATAAAAGTGTAAAATTTCTTAATGTAACTTTTGTTAAAATATTATAATATTGGCTCATGTGATTTGAAAGTCTTTTAGTTTTTATTTTACTCAAATTTTAAAAACGTCCCAACATTTCCTGAAGTCGGGTTGTAATTTGTTACCTGCAATGCTCTTGGGTTCTCTAAGGTGTAAAAGTCAAACTGACAGTTATATCCAATTTATATGGTTATTTACATTCTGGTGGCTCACTGTAAGAGGTACTAGACTGTGAAGAGGTTTCCAAAAGTACTTTGCAGTTAAAAGGGCCTACATTATGAAAAATCGACTTTTCTGAGCTTTCTATGATGGTTTGCTATGCCCTCATCAAAAACATATATGGAGTCGTGTTTTGCATCATTCAGTAATCCAGCATTCTCTGGTGTTAAGGTTCTGAAGCCTCAAACCGCTCGGTTCCATGAACCGCCGCTCATTCCAGGAAGCACTGACCAAACAACAAGCCTTCTACATTCAATCTGCTGTCATTCATTTATCCAAAAAATGATGTACAGCACTGGTTCCACTGATTCTTCACAGATATTTGCTACTAGTAAAATGGCATCATACAAAAAGCTTTTGTTCCACTATTTCACAAATTTTCCTGAGTACTTTTAGTATCTTAAAAGAACATTAGTTTTATGCAAGGTCATGGGTTCAAATCTACCACCAGGCACAAAAATCCCCAATCCCTTTATGTGGCTGGTTGTGCCAGGAAAGGCAATCTGCCAAATTACCTATGCGAATGGCTCACTGTGGCAAACCCTGCATGAAAAGGGAGCAGCCAAAAGTCACAACGACCAACCAACAACCATTTACAGCCAAAAAATATTTAACAAAAACCCAACCATATCAGGAGCGTTCAAACACAGTTCAAGTACTTATGTGCAAATCTTATTGTCGCCTGTTATTCCAGCCATAATGACACTCAAAGCTACTTTAAATTAGCCTGAACTAAGAGGCTAATAAACATGTTTATGATGTGTAATTATGGAAAGATTTAAAAAAGCATAAACACTAGAAAGGGATATTATGTGTAAGAAAAAAACAAAAAGCTGACTGAGGGCGATGAGGAGGATAATGGAGGTTTGGTACTTTATAGGCATGCACGATAATATCAGGCATGATAATATCAGACCCGATAATTATCAGGCCGATAATTGGCCATCATACAGATAATTCTGATAATTAAAAATTCTACCCATAATAAGACCAATAATAAAAAGCCCAAACTGCTTTGACTTTGCCGTCTTTGCCCTGTGTTTTTTTCATTGACGGCTCTCAGTCTGTGAGTTTCTCTCAGCTCCGCCCCTACTGCAGACTGCTGTCCCCCAGAGCAGGCTTTCTGTATGGTGTCCGTTGAACAAAGATGAAATTTCAGCATGTTCTGTAGCGGTTCCATGAAAAGGGAAAGGGGGCTACTAGTGTTTCACATCAAATATTATGTCTCCTATAACTTTATCATGATGAAGATGTGAAGAACACAGAGCAACCTGCCCTGCTGTATTCAGTCGAACACATGGACAGCGCTGAGCAACGTATGTCACCACTTCAAAAAGCTCAACACATTAACAATGTCTGGTCTTGAAAGGGTGTGTTTTCGGATAATATTTGACAAAATGAAAGAACGATAGCCCCGGGCTGTGTGTGGAGCTAGAGGAGTTTTTTAGGCACTCCTTTCATCGAGTGAGGCTGGATACCTGCCTTTCTGCTGCTCAATCCGGGCATCATCTCTCACACAGAGCAGAGAACTGCGTAGTATCAGCTCAATGTAGAAATGAGAGGCTTTGTGTAAACTTTTTATTAATCCACAGTTCTGATCGCCACATTCACAGCCTCCCTCTCAGGTGTTTACAGAGCAGAGTTCTGGGCAAATTCGTCTGATTGCATGTGCTACTGTAAGCCCCACATCTTTCCCCCTTTTAGATCACATGGGGTAAAGAACAACTGACCTACAACTAAGTTGTTAGAAAATGTCTTTATGTGCATATTAATATAAAAATATATTTACAACAAAAATAACAGTAGCAAAAAAGGCATTGGGCACAGAGATGAGTAATGTGTGACTTCTGACACATTACCAGGTCACAGTGGGATACAGCCAACAGTGTAAGTGTGTGTTACTGTGCTTATGAGAAGGTTGGATATCCATACTGAGTCACATCAAATAATTTTACTCTATATTCATAAATTTGTCAAATTTATATTAATATATTAATTAATTTGTATTTCAGGTTTTATAAGATTAGGGTTCATGAAGTTTAGTAAGAGCTATACTGTTAAATTAAATTGTACTGCTCTCAAAATCAGGCTGAGTAAGGGAAAAATTAGATATAAAAACTTATAAAAGAATCATCGGGTTTATTATCGGTATTGGCTGCAAGAAGCTTAAAATTGGTGGTTATCGGTATTGGTTCAAAAATGCATTATCATGAATCCCTAGTATTTTATTAGCGACACAATGCACATAGATATAAATAGGGAGGATGGAAAAAGTAAACATATGAGTTAAAGTGGAAACTGATCTACATGTTTTTATATTCAGTAAAGCAGTAATTCTGGTGGGTAGGGGTCTGAAAGTGGATGAATAAAGTTTTTTTATGCACATATTGTTATGGCAGTACTATATCATAATTCATTTGATTTCATTTGACTTGACCGTAGGACCTAAACCAATTCATTGTAGCTTAAATCTTAGTGAGAGCTTGTCCTGCATTAAAGGAGTGTTTTTGGACCTGCTAAATTATTTGACGTGCAAACAATGAATAACCTTTCCAAGCAGCTAAGAAAGTGAAAGGCAGCTAGTACGTACTGCTATAGCCAAACAAACCTTTCAGTTGTGCAGCAATTTAAATAGGCTCAGTATATTATAATTCCCAGCTAAGAAGAACGATTTCTAGAGTAAACCTAAGTCAGTGTGTCTCTAGCAGTGACAGTCCGTATCCTAATCCCCCTGTCTGTATATGATATGAATATTTTCTGGAGATGTCCTTTCATAAATAATGCACAGTCACACTCCTCTCCATCAGATGAACACTAAGCTACAGCGGACAATCCGACTGCCTCCCCACCTCTGTCTGAAACATAAACGTCTGCTGCTTTTTCCTTTTGCACATCAGACAACAACAAAATGCCACAATGCACTGGTTTAAAGCCCCAACACCTGACGTGACAGAGGCACCTGCACATTTTAGATACACAACAAATTTCGTCCTCTGGAAAGTGCACAAATAAATAAATTATTCTGGTGAAGAGTGGAGATGTGATGTAGAAGCCTGGGTAAATGTCAGTAGTCATTACCTAAACACACCTTTGCCCTACGTTAGATGTCAAGTGCACACATGTCACACTCAGCCTGTGGGTCAGATACAGCGTTTAGCAATGTCTAATAAGCAAACTAATCTTTTTTATTTTTGAATTTCCCGACCTTTTGAGCTACCACTAGCACACCACTTCATGTGACAAGTTCTGGTTGTTATTAATGCAATGAAGGCAGTGAATACTAAGCTTTTTTTTAACATAGCATATGCAGAAAGGACTTTACACTAACTAACTTTAAAAATATTCCAAAGGTATAACATTTAGCCCTCTATAATCCAGCCACAGTGGGGTCACAAGCCAATGTACTCTTTGTGCCAATCCCAAGCCTAGATAATCAGAGAGGGTTATGTCAAATCAATAATGTAAATCACGGTACACTTAAAACTTGTTGATTTGCTGAGGTGACCCAAGATGGTAAAAGCTGAAAGGGAAGAAAAAGATGGCTCCAATCAGAATACTGCATTCTTAAGCTTTACCTTCTTGGAGCTATAGCACATTGTTGGACCAAGTTACAATGAGTCATACGTCTTTGAAAATGCCTGTAAAATGTGCTACTGACACACTGAATGGAGTTTGTCAGTCTAGTGGAAAAGTCTATTTTCTCTCTGCATTGTACTAGATCTATATTTATGACTGAGGCTACTGGGACTGTCCTCTAGCCCACATGAGCCACACACTTTTATTATTGGAACTCATATGATATCACCCACCTATCTCCAGCTCATCCAGCAGAGAGCTATTACCCTCTTGTTGCTAAAAACAGCAGCCTTTATGGAGTCTGGTTTCAGGAAAAGGTCCAGACAGGTAATTATGGGCCAGTCTGAAAACCACTGTTGCTATTAAATGCACCTCAAAATGTCCAGCTAAAAACCTGGCTTGTTGGTGCTATCTTGCAAAGAAAATAATTAGGGGTTATACTGTCGTCACATATGATTGTCAGTAGGGCTGGGCACTGTTCAGATTTTTTTTTAAGCCAGTGCTTAAAGGATACCTGTTTTTTTTCAATAACAGTACCTGAGCGATACTTTTTCTGATACCTATTGTGTGCTTTTTCATCTTCTATAATCATAAAACACAATCATTTTGAATAAAAGACCAATTTTTGGAGCAAAGTTCTTAGCTGTAAGTTAAAACCAGTAGTTTGATTTATTCTGCGGTATTCATTTGATTCATGCATTCAAAGGAACATTAAAGGTCCCACTCGGTATTGAAACTTGGTATTGAATAAAAATTATTTTTCGATGCCAGCATTGTAACTTTTCTTTCGATACCACAAAGGTATCATTTAACGGTACCCAGCCCTAATTGTCAGCAGGTTTTCATTCATCTTCTTACGCTTATTCTTGTTTGGGGTCATGGGAGACTGGAAACCTTTGATAGATAATAGCCCCTGCAGACTAGGAACAACCCACAAGAGCTTCAGTTTTGGAGATGCTCTGACCCAGTCGGCTAGCCATCACAATTTGGCCCTTGTTAAACTTGCTCAAATTCTTACGCTTGTCCATTGTCCTGCTTCAAACCCACTGAATTTAAGGAAAAATGATCACTTGCTGCCTAATATATTCCACCAACTAACAGATGGTGGAGAAGAGATAATCTGTGTTATTCACTTTACCTGTCAATGGTGCCTGGTTCAATAATCTAAAAGAACTATGTCAAAGGCTGATGTGATTCTTAGAAAATGTGTTTAATTTAGAAACGCTGAATTGCAGTACTAGGTTGTTTTTTCACAGAGTTTTATCTGTGGATAATTGAGGCAGCTGTCAGTAGACATGTGTAGCTACAGCTCGCAAAAAAAATCAATTCTTAGAGTGCAAGCTCTAGTGAAGGATGGGGAGAGGCTGTTTCTTTAAACCTACCTCAAACAAATGCAGAGATTTTTACAGCGCTACAGCATAAAGCACTATTTACCTCAAAATCATGTAGGTTAGATATAAATAGTAGAGATCAGCTGCTCTTTTGTAAAAATCTGCAGATTGTATGTACCAGACTTGATGCTGGAGTAGTTTGATCATTTAAATGGAAGAGACAACAACCATAGAGATATGCACTTGTGACTTTAAATAATGCAACAATTTGAACAACAGGCAAGAAGCAGCAACAAAACATGTATTCAGGCAAATTCCTTTTACCAAATGACAATGGACACATGTGTGGTTTGTTGCTATTAGGTCTATGGCTCATTTTGTTTTGGACCAAGCTTGACTGAAAAGTGCATTGTTGGTCTGTTAGATATTCCAGTGGCTGAATAAAGTACTGCAACATAACATTGCTCAAAAACAATTTGTCTATAGGGCATGTAACATTCATTTATCTTCCTCTGTTCTTTTTTTTTTTTCTGTTAGGGTCACGAGTGTCTGGAGCCTAGAACAGCAACTATGGGCCTTAGCCGGGGCACACATTGGTCAGGATTTGTCGAGAGGACATATACAACTTTATATCATACAGAACGTGTCATTTAAATTTTAAATAAATAGGCAAAAAAAAAGGAAAAGAAAAAAGAAAAAACTTAAACCTCATTGTCAGCACAGGCAAGGGACTTAGCAAAGGTAATTGGGAGAAGTTAAGATGGTTTTGTGTTTCCATACTGAGAACACTGATTCCACACTGAAATAGGCTAGGCTGTTAGTTCCTGAGACCCTTCTAGCAAGAAAAACTAGAGTGCAGGGGATAAGAAAGTTTGTAAGGCCCTTATGACAGAGTTCCTACAAGTACTGCAGCTAAACAAATAACAAATAAATATTCATTAACAATACAGTATGCAGCATTAAAATAACTTCTTCAACTTTTAAAACATTACCTTTTCACCTTAAGAATTCTCTACTACATTATAACTTCACTATGAATAATACTGTCACAAGCACGGTCTTTGGACAGAGCAAGAACATGCCTTGGAGGGCAAAGGGACTCTGCAAATGATGAGTAGTGAGGTGCTTTTTTTCCATATTTGCCACTTTGAGCACTTGTCAGTTGTAAAAAAAGTAGAAGGTATCTTTGATTGCGGGGGCTAGACTGCTACTGGCTGAATCACCTCCAGCAAGGACCGCAGACAGACAGTTGAGAGGATAAAGAAGTTTTGTCGGGACCCCACGGAGTGACTCATTGGTCAAAGCCAGAACATGCCTGGGAGCACGAAGGGACTCTGAAAAGGGCATAGTGAGCAGTATGGTACTTTATTTTACTTTTCAGAGGCCATCTTTGATTTTTAGGAGCTCGGTGGTGTTAGTGGTAGCTGAGGTGCCTGCAGCAAGAAAAGGAAGAGGATAGAGGAGTTTGTTGCGAGCCAATGGAAGTGTCCAAACAGCTGCAGGCACTATGGTTTCTTAGATGCTTTCTGGACTTTTCTGTGTGTCCTCTTGGGAAAGCAACACAGTTCAGAAGTACTGCTTTATTCACAGTACAACATGGGGAGTTGCTAACCTGGTCAACATGTTTTATGAGAGGTTGACTATCTAACTAGTGAGAAAAAGGTAAGAAAAAAATTGGTACTGGCTCTTGCTTTGTGATTAGTCTATCCAACTGCATTCAGAGGTAGTTTAATCTGCATGCACTTGTTGGGATACCTGTAAATAATCTTGAATTAACAGAGACCAGACCACTTCTTAGTGTTCATCTTTCCTTCTGATGTTTTCTTTACGGGGCTGCCCATGAAAATCCTCCTCCTAGTTTGCAGTGATTCGTAAAAGTATTTTATGTATGCCTTTCCTAATGCAACTCATCTCCATTTATCTGGGCTTGTGACTGACACAAAGAGGACTCCGGCATAGAACAGAATTAGGAAAGATGGTCAGGCTAGTGAATCCCTACTTCCTCAGACATACTTCAGAGTCATGAGGTCTCGGCTCTCTCCAATGCAGCAGGCACGCAGGCTGGGTCACATCCTGTCTTTACTGCAGTTCGGATACACTTTTCATCTTTTATTATATAATATGCTATTCAATTATCCACCTCTGGTTTTGATCAAGCGTCTTCCTCTGTTGGCCTCTTTGCCTTCTGGCCATATACTTCATCTCGTTTGTGCAGGCCTGTCCCTTTCCTCCCTTTCCTCCCTTCGTCCCCTTCGTGTCTCTGCGCTTGGGCTTTCATCATCCCTCATCCACTGTATCATTGATTTAACCTCACTTTGTATGAGTGGCCTGAATCCCCACTGAGGCACTCTGCTTCAATGGCAGTTTAAAATATTTGGGCTCACTGCGACGGCGACAGGACAGCCTCTAGTGGCCACCCAAGGCACTGCAATGGAGGTGGTCATGCCTCTTGAATAATAATGCTGTTCATAGTCAGGACTGCAATGAAACACACTTAGTTTTACAAAGAAATTACTATTTTAGCCAGAAAGAAGAGGTGCATTTTTTTTGTATTAACAGATAATGTACACTGACTATGAGCATTTTAAGTTGGTCACATAATGAACATGTGCTTAACTTTCTACTTGTACAGTCATTTGTAAAAGTTTGGGCACCCCTCTGAGGTCTTCACAAAAGAAGATCACAGAGTTATGTCATTCATTTTCTAGTGACATCTGAGTTCTAGGGTGTTTTCCTAACAACTGTTTTAGTGTGGCAGTATTTAGGTGTATGAAACTGAATTAAACATGAAAAAAATGTCCATGCAAATATTTGGGCACCCTTGTGGCGTGGCATCAGCCTCCCATACAGCTGTTTTTTGGAAAAGTGCTCTGAATTGTTGACCCACATTACAAAAACATCTGCAGCAGGATGATCTTGTAGGTCTTTGGAGGTGATCTGTGGATTGTCTTTAACCATTCTCACCATTCCTTGACTATGTCTCTCTGGTATTTTTCTTGGGTTGCCACATCTGCCCTTAACATCCACTTTGCCTGTGTCCTTCCATTTCCTGATTACCACCTTAAATACCATTTCTCATTATTGAAAGCACCTGTCTATGAAGTTCAAAGCTTAACTCACTAATCTAACAAGTTTTGTGTTGCAAGTAATCCATTTTGAGAAGTCACATGCATTCAAATCAGCAAACTTATAAGGGTGCCCAAACTTTCGCATGGACATTTTTTTCATATTCCATTTAATTTCATACACCTAAATACTGCTACACTAAAAATTGTTCAGAGAAAACCCTAGTAGTCAGATGTCACTAGAAAATGAATGGCATACCTCTGTGATCTTTTTTTTTTGTGAAGACAGAGTAAAATTATGATGCAAAATCAGAGGGGTGCCCAAACTTTTACATATGACTGTGTATTTTTCTAATAAAAGCAAATATGTCTTTCATTTACATCATAAATACCATTGGCATGAGCTATCTGTAGACATGCATGTGTGAAGTGAACTGGTGAATATACATTGTCCATAGTGAATTAATAGTCGTCTGTGTCAGCCCTGCAGATAACTAGTCACTATCAAGAATCTACCCCGCCTAAGACCCACAGTTGCAGGGATAGGCTCTTTACATTAAGCCTTTGCAGTCGACACAGACAAGATTTAGTAGATAATGTTTGTTTTGATCATTTTTCAAGTTACTGACCTCCACAAAAACTTTCTTTATACATCTGGTTAGACAATATCCTTGGAAGATAGCCTTCGATTCCTGGAGTATGCTGGAGGAACACTATCTCACATAACTTCAAACAGACTATGAGATCACATTTTGAAGTATTTCATAGAAGAAACCACGACTTTACATGCGAGCGGCTGCAGATCTGAAGGCAGAAACTTTACCTGCAGGTAGACTCAGACTGAGGCTACATTTAGACCCTGAGAGCAAACAACAGCTTCTCAGACGTTATGCCTTTGAGAATGCTTTGAAAACACATCACACACCAGACAAGTTTAAAAATGTGAACAGACAGAAAGGCAGGCAATGTGTATGTAAGTATTCATACATGTACTGATGTGTCATATATGCATTTCACATTGTACTAAAACTGTGCATATGATGACTGCAGCTAATCTGATTCTGATCTTATCCAGAAATTGGATTTGTAGCCCGTAGCCAAGTTCTTATCAGGTGCATGGACCAAGGACAAATCAGACTTCAGTATTAAAGCCTCAATGACCCTTTATAGTTCTAGAAACAATTGAGTTTAGTGAGCACAGATTATCATGAACCAATGATACAGAAATCAGATGTTATTCCATGCATTCAAAACTCTTCAAGCCCAACAGAGAAAAACATAATCAGGAATATGTTGAATATGTATATGGTTATGTTAATTCTTGACAATCCATCAGATATTAATGTATGGAGTTGTATAGTGTGTATAATGTATTCACAGCAGTGTCACACAAAAGCTAATTAAAATATAATTACGACAGACTTCTATCTATAAAGGTCTGCAAGTTAAAGGGGCTATGTTAAGATTGTATTTATCTTTTTAAACTATGGTCACCTCTAGAACAGCACTGCATGATTTACACCCTCTAAAAACATTATCTGGCTAAAAGAAAGCGCTTCCAGCAATTACTACTACTGCCACAAAAAAACAGGTAAAAAGACCAGCAGAGGGCGGCATAGTGCAACTTTTTTGAACAGAAACAGGAAAAAAGGCTTATTTACTTCCTTATACTTTTTGTTTTCTACAAAATGAAAAATAGCTGTGAGGAATCAGTGGATCATTTTTTTTTTTTTTTTTGGATAAAGGAATAAGAGCTGACTGGATGTAGAAAGCTCAGAATATGCATAATATAGATTTTTATAATGAAATAACACAATACTATACTGTTATATAGGGACTACAAATTTTACTATTTTTGTGCTGGTCCCAAGCATGGATCAAAAGTGAGGGTTGCGTCAAGGGGGTAAATTAATATGCAAATCACCGCACCAGAGGCAGATGAATAGCTGTAACAACCCCCAAAGGGAAAAGGCAAAAGGAAATAAGAAGAAAAAGCAGTAAGTAACCAAGGACTTTAATCTATCAGACCATCTATTATACGTACAGTATGTGAATCACATATTCGTAGCTTGTACTTTCTGTCCTGCCTCTGTTTCCCTCCTAATCTTAGAAATACTGTGTCCAGTCATAAATAATGCCTAAATCAGCACTCTGCTTTTCTGACCCATAAAAGTGAAATGTGGCGTAGCTCTTAAGGCTTTAGTGTGTGTGTGTGTGTGTATGTGTGTTTATGTCTGTGTGTCAGCGAGAGATGGATAGGCCAAGATCTCCGCCTTAAAAAAAAAAAAAAATGGCAGTGGAGCGTTTTGGAGCCTGCCACCCATCGCTCCTCTCCCTCTTTCTCTCTGCACACAGTGAAAGCGTCCCGTGAAGAAGCCGGATATGAATTCATTTTACGCTGAGATGAAGTTATTAATGCCCACCATCTGTTATCGTCAGTGAGCTGCCAGACGAAAAGGAGCAACACAGAAAAGAAAAGCGGCGCCGGTCGGAGAGAGAGAGAGCACTGTACACGTCAACAGTGAAACAGCACCTTGGTTTTGATGAATTGCTCTTTTTGAGGTATCTTTAGTCAATCCTCTTTTTAGTGAACATTCATTGCTTATTTTGGCTTTTATAAAGGATATTTTTCAGGAAGAAAGTGGCCACCTGAGTGCTCGAGTGTAAGACGTAATGTTGCTACCATTAGTTTTGAAGTATGTTCTGAAGTGTTATAGGATTTTCTAGGAAGTTGCAGGGTTTTGACACAGATTTCAAAGATTACAAAGAATCCAACACTCCGCAGTGCATACTAGGAGGCAGGCAATTTGCTGTGGGGAACTTAGGAAAAGATTGAAAGTATAGAAGATAAAACATTTACATGGGACAACTGGCCGTTTACACAAAAACGCTGGGCAAGAAGACGCAACAGTCGCACCGCCTCTGATTTGTTTCTACACAAAAAAAGTAGAGGTGTGAAGAAAAGAACAATGGGTGTGAATAAACTGTAGTAGACGTATTTATCCAGCAAACAATGCTGTAGGCCCCACAAATGCTCTACACCACACAGCAATTAAACAGCAGAGGAAATCATAGTTCCAGTCTGCAACTTCCCAAATACTTTACTGGAGCCATTCTCAAAAGGTTTTAAGTAAAATTAAATATTTGTACATATACTACTGACAGTTACTGGACTAAATATGAAAGTATGAAGCCTGACGTGGGCATCAACAGCCAAACACTGTTTAGATTTAGGGCTGCAACGTCATCGTTTTAAGTGAGTGCCCCATCTTCACAGTTTACTAAAGTGTGGAGCGACTCAGAGCGGCTCCCTGCTGTGAGAACAAAACAACTCTTCCAGTGTTTTCAAAAGAATGCAGATACAGAAAACAAAAGGCCAAAACACAATCAAACCTTTGCGGATTCAGGCAAAATGCACTGTCGTCCAAACACCCCCGTGACTAAAGATTATACACTAAAAATGCTTTAAATGGAATAATTTTGTTATGTATCTTTGTCAATTTCAGCCATCTTTTTCTATTGCTTGCCATTGGTCTGGTCTGTGGATTTACATAGGATACTCCCTACCTGTGGGCACAACTGCATTTGAATAAAACCAAGCCTAAACCTGTGAATGTTGTCGAAAATTGTTCTGAATTTTAAACAAACATTACAATGGAAATCCCTGTCCTTTCCCAACAATGGCCACAGAAAATGAGCAACTAGAGCTCCACCTACTGCTTCAAGGGCCACATGTCCACATATACAGTTATTTTTAGTCTCTGTATTAATATTTTAGCCAAAAAAATCCAATGCAGCTTTTAACATTGATTTCCTTCAGCTGCACTTATGAACCTACAGTCATCCTTTGCGTTACATTATACACCAACCATTCACATATTTACATATTTAGTATTACTTAACATGGTTATTTCAGATTTCACCTTTGCTTGCCTTGGATCACATGATCATTGATAAGTGTCCTGATTGGTCCTACCATATGGACACCAACTTAACAGCACTGATTTGCTTCCCGATAATAAATAAAGCATATGAACATTTCTCACGCCGCCAGCTGCATAATTCATCAGTGTGTAAATGGTGCATATGTGAACACGTCATTTTTGATCAGCTTGAAGCCTGTGACGATTAGCTCAGTGATGGAATGAGCTATAGGGGTCAAAAGGGGCTTGTCAGTGAAGATTTAGACAGTGGCAGTAATAAAGACATATCCGGATGCTGTTAGTGTAAAGAGGGAAGAGCTTAATTCACAGCTGTCTGATTGGAGATCTAGTCCCCTTGGCTCAAAACCAGCTGCTTTTTTTTTTTTTTTTTGATAGATACTCAAATTCTTGCATCCTAAATAACAAGCAAAGCAGCAGGTGCCAGAATCAAGCATCTAGACTGATGACTGTGTCGTTCAATTGCAATTATAGACTACCCACTTTACATTTTACTAATCAAGCTACTAATGAAACCTAAACTGCAATGTGTAATCAGGTAGTATCCAGGAAGTACATCCCATTATTTACCACTAATTAAGACAAGAAAACTTGTACAGCAAAGCAGACAGATTTCTTACACTTTGAGGCATTTTTTTTTTTTTTACCAGGAAGTGACACATCCAACAGTGACCTGAACTCACAGTAAATTAACGTTCGCCATGACAGAACCATAATACACTCACAGATGGGACACATTATTAGGTACACCTGTTGAGGTAAGGGACATTTGTTGGCATTTGTGTTCTAATGGCTCTGTAAGCACATGCAAGAGATATGGTTAAGACAAACTTAGCATGAAAATGGAGAAAAAAGGCACTTCAAGCAACTTTGACCCTGGCATGGTTTGTTGGTGCCATTAGTCTGAGCATTTTAGAAACTGTTGATCTACTGGACCCTTTAAACACAACCATCTTTAGAGGTTACAGAGAAAGGTCTAGCAAATAAAATAAAAAATCAGTGGGCAGCAGTTCTGTGGAGAAAATGTCTTGTTGATACCAGAAATCAGAGGAGAATGGGCAGGCTGGTTTGAGATGGAAGAAAAGCAACACTAACTCAAATAACCACTTGTTACAAGCAAGATCTGCAGAAGACCATCTTTGAACATGTCAAACCTTAAAGCAGATGAGCTCCACCATCAGAAAAACTCAGTTTTTCCCCATTCAGATGCTTAGTTTAAACTTCAGCTGTTTTTATTACTGGACACATCTCATGCCTAAATGCATTAAGTGACCACCATATAATTCGTTGAATAGATATTTACATTTAGAAGCATTAGACAAGATGTAACTAATGAATGACTCTGAATCACTGCCTGATTATACACACAGCAGGTTGGCCACTTGTTCTACATCCCACTGCAGCAGAGCGAATAAGACAAACAATTGTGATGTTAAGTAAACAATGCTGTATATATTGATTAGAGTTAATGAAAAATAAGGCTGGCAGAATATCACTGTAATTAAAGGAGACAACAACCTGCAAATGTACTTATAATTTCAATTTGAATAATAAACAATGGGATAAACTAGAATTAAGAGGCTTATGTGGGGCTTTCTGCAGAACTCATATCCCACTTTGACTATTAGTGACAGGAAATCAAAGAGGGAGACAGGAAATGACGTAGAGCACATTCTCCAGACTGGGACTCATTTACTACAAAATGAAAAATAGTGAGGAATCAGTGGAAACAGAGACAGTTTTTTGGATAAATGAATGTGAGCAGACTGGATTTAGAGGGCTTGTTGATTGGTCAGGGCTTCCTGGAGTGGGCGGGGGATCATGTGAGTGGCGACGTTTCATGGAACCGAGAGTTTTGAGGCCTAAGAACGGCCGTGCCAGAGGATAGAGGATTACTTAAATGTGTGTGAATGAAACAAAGCCCAACTCCAGGTATGTTTTTGACGAGGGAACAATATACATACATGGCTAAAGCTAAAAAAAAAATTCACATGCCATATAAGTCATGGTAAGATATTTTTGATTCTGTAAAAAGTTAGTCACACTATCATAAACAGGGATAAAATAAGGTCCCAAAACCAGACCAGTTGAGAACCACTATTATAGACTTGTTTAACAAACATTAGCCAAGGTCCTTTATTTAAAACCAAAACTAGAGGCCACCCTGAAAGAACCCCAGAAAAAAGGAAATAAAATGAATAGCTTCCTCTTGGCCAGAATCTTAAGGCTCAAAGTTTTACAACCCTCACGACTCATTCATCCTTTTCCACAGAGTCCACCATGATTCAGCCGCTGCCCATAACTCAGCAAAAAAACAAAAATGTCCTGGGATTTCCAAGTTTTTCTTCACATTTTACATCCACCAAAACTTTGCAGAAACTTAAAGGTTGAGGCAATCTGTAACCAGACCAGTACACAACACTCAGCTATGCATGATTTTCATGCATTGCTGGAAATAAATGCCATTCACAATGCAGATGCTTTGGTCCATTAGTCCTTTAATGTATTGCCTTGGTTGCAGTGCAGAAATAGACCCATAACTTTGCTCTCCTTCCGTAATAGCCATAACAGAGTATCTAAATTATTTTCTTGTAGTAAGACATAATATAACAAGCTGAAGTTTATGCCCAGTGAAGTTCCCATGACTTATTCAGAGCCCTAATACACTGCCAAATAGTCTCCCTTTTTGCTGAAACAGTAAAAAGACTTCCAACTATATAAAATACATTTATGGCCTTATTTTTGCTGTCTCTGTTTTTCAAAATTATTATCTGTGTTGCAATAAAACCTGCATCTGATTCCAGGCGGCTTATTAAAAGGGCAGATAAGGGCAAAGCCGTCTCATAAGCTGTGCCCAGAAAAATATGCTCCTTCATAGCTGAATATAAATGTGTCTATCTACTATTGGCAGCAAAATAAAGTCTTTCTTGTAATGCAAAGTGCAAAGCCATTATTAAAGTTAAGATGTAGCACATTAGGGCACTTTGTAAAACATTTAACTGACCCATAGATTTTTTACCACCGCTGATGTTTAGCATACAAGACAAAAGTAGGCCTAAAGACAGATTACAACACATCTACATCCATCAAAATTAGCATGAAAGTTGATGATTTGCAAGTCTAATTTGGCAAAGATTTTATGCTAGATGGCCTTCCTGAGCTTGGGACTGGTACAAAACAGTACACAGGAATTTTTAATAAAGGGTTTCAAAGTCTATGTGATGGTTAAATCAATTGTGGGGAAAAAAAGTAGAATCTTGCATCTTCCCCTGCTGCCTCTGGGATGAAAACAAGAATGAGTACAGCTGACCCCGGTGTTAGGGAAGTCTCGAGTCTTTCAAAAAATTGGCACATTGCAATTAGCAAAACAACAAGCTAGTGATAGCTTTAGTTCTCGATTTTCATAATGGCAGAGCAACCAAATGGCAATAAAACTAACACTGCACGGATACACAGAGGAAAACAAAAGTAAAGCCGAGCAAGGGGTCACACAGGATACAACTGGACTTTTGACTATTTGCAATGCTTTACTCACAAATATAGGAGGAGCTCCAGAGCGGAAAATGAGGCAAAAACAGCAAAGAAACAAAACAAAAAAGTTACTGAGTTCCGCTTTAGTACATGAAGTCCCCAAGCTCAATGTGTGTCCAGTACCTATACTGTCTTCCTGGGTTCCTTAGAGTCTCTAGAAACAACAGCTTTATATATATTCAAATATTTATAGCTTGCATCAATGGGTGCATCAAAGTTAGATAGATATTATGCTATCTAACATTCTCTGGCAGTATATTATCTCATGCTAACACACACAGCAAACACAGCTTTCATACAACAGTAGCAAATGTCAGTTCAAGATCAGTGTAATGTAGTAAATGCACATTTAAAAGAGGTGCTGTAAAAAAAATCTGCCTCTAGGCTAAAGATAAAGCAATAACACCAGCCATCAGGTACAAAAGTCTAGGTTTTTGGCAATCCATATCACAACAACACACATTTTATACTGTCACAGTAGTGTGGACACAATGTCAGCAATGTTGGCACTGAGGAAAAGACAGGAGACAGAGCTGCAGGTTGCAGAGATAAAGATGTTGAGGTTCTATTTGGGAGTGACGAGGATGGATAGGATTAGGGATTAGAGACACAGCTCATGTTTTGGAGATCAAGACGGAGAAGCCAGCTTAAGATTGGAGGGATACTGAATATATGGGTACACGGATGGAGGATGGAGAGGGCAGAGTGGCCAGGCAGGAGGCCAAGAGTGAGACCAATGAGGAGAATGCTGAAAAATGCAGCAAAAGATGTTTCAGTGTTTAAAATACACCTTTCAACCAGTACATAAACCAATTTAATATAGTGTGAGTTGCTGTGGCCTTTATAAATAATTTCAAGTGTTGAACTGCCATCATGTTAAACACAAACTTAGTCCTACCTCTGTGATTTAGGAGACTGATTTAACTCTATAAGAAAACCACACACGTTCACCTCAGCACCGCGTTTGAGCTCTAAATCTGAACATTTCCAGACAGTGATCTCCAGAGTCTCATTAGGACAGCGCTGATGGGAACAGACCAGAGAGACAGAGATGTTTTCTCTTGTAATGGAGTCTATGGAGGAAAACAGAATCGCTCCACAGGGACTGACGTCGGATGCTGAGGCAAAAAGATGTATTTTGTTTTTTTGTGTGTGCCTTTTTGCTGCTTTAGAGGCCTTTAGAGAGAGGAAGCTAATTAATGAGGCTGAAATGTGAGATCGCACTTTAAAAATGACTGCGGTGATTCAGCTGGGAGTCGCAGAGCTTTACATAATATCATTAAGTGGATACATTTACACTAGTGTGAAATGCAGCTATATGTGGCTATATTAGAAAAATATGAGATATGCAATAGCTATGTTTAATGTGGCAATAATCATTTTATTGTGGACATTTGGAGACCCTTAATAATAGTCTTTATTAGATTTATTAGCCATAGACCAGGGGTTCTGAAACTGTGGTACGCAGACTTAGTACTCAGTCCTGGTTTAGTCCTGGTTTAGTCCTGATTTAGACCTGATTTAGACCTGGTTTAGACCTGGTTTTGTCCTGGTTTTGTCCTGTTTAGAATTGGTTTAGTCCTTGTTTAGACCTGGTGTAGTCCTGGTTTAATCCTGTTTAGAACTGGTTTAGTCCTTGTTTAGACCTGGTTTAGTCCTGGTTTAATCCTGTTTAGAACTGGTTTAGTCCTTGTTTAGACCTGGTTTAGTCCTATTTAGTCCTGATTTAGACCTGATTTAGACCTGGTTTAGACCTGGTTTTGTCCTGGTTTAGTCCTGTTTAGAATTGGTTTAGTCCTTGTTTAGACCTGGTTTAGTCCTGGTTTAGTCCTGTTTAGAACTGGTTTAGTCCTGATTTAGACCTGGTTAAGTCCTAGTATAGACCTGGTTTAGTTTAGCCCTGGGTTAGTTTTGATTTAGACTTGAGTTAAGACATTGTTTACACCTAGTTTACACCTGATTTAGTCCTGATTTAGTTCTGGTTAAGTCCTGGTCTAGACCTTTAATCCTGGTTTAGTCTTTTTTTCATTCTGATTCCAAGTTATGTCCTAGATTTATTCTTTATTCTTGTTACTTTAAATCCTAGTTTAGTCCTGGTAGTCCCTGTTTTGTTGTTATTAATTAATGCATTTTTCTGTGTTAATCCCAATTTTACTCCTTGGTTTAGACCCAGGTTTGTCAATATTTAGGCTTGATGTAGTCCACTAAAGATGGTTCTTGGGAAGCCAAAGACTTTCTCAGGTGCTACTTAAAAAAATTGAGAATCATAGTTAAAGTTGAATTCAGATTCAGTTGAAGAATTAATACAAGGCTCTGGACTCACTGGTCAGAACTGGGATTAAATTTAGGATTACTTTTGGAGATGTTGTGCAGCCAAACACAGTACTAAGCATTTTGAACTTTTGACGTCAGCAGATGAAGCAGCCCAGTAGGACAAGACAACATAGGCTTTGCAAATGGACAACTCTGAATTAAAAACAAAAAAAGTGTTTGATTAAATCGTAATGAGTTGTTTTCGCAGCAGGAGATCCTCATCAGTCAGGATTTTCTGGCCGAGATCACTATCAAATTTATTGACGGAGAAGGATTTAGCCGGAGATGGAAAAATAAGAGGCAGCTCACGGCGAATCAAAGAGATAATGAGCCGTTGTTTGTCTGTTGTCTAATTCCTCTGTTTGTGGACCGCTAATGTCGAACAAGCGTGGAATTACAAACGTAGCATGAGCGCTGTTGTTTGTGCACTAATGAGGATATCACTTTTACAAATAGCATCAGAAGAGTTCTAGGGCTGGGGTAGTCGTGCATATGCTGTGGAGAAAAATACTGACTCTTATAGACTTAAGATTTTTATACTGACAAATTAAACTGCATTTTGATAACTTTAGGGGGCTGTTTTGATCCACACCAATTCAAGTTGACAAGGACAGCAATTACTCTGGTTGGCACAAGGTGACTATACAAGAATACTAATATATGTATAAACTGTATTTGACCCTATAACTTCACCAATAAAAACACCAAACTTAAACACAAATCTTAAAATAATATTGTCCCAGGATTTACACAGAGCTTTGTCAACATTTTCAAGGACAATGTGTGCAGTCTCTTACAAAGCAAGAACTTTTCTGAGCTTTCTCCCATGTTATAATGATGTTCCCTCATCAAAAACATACCTGGAGTTGTGTTTTGCTTCATTCACACATGTTTAAGTAATCCTGTATTCTCTGGCATGGTCATTCTGAGGTCCTAAAACACCTTTGCCTCTCCCACACAACCCTTGCCCACTCCAGGAAGCACTGATCAATCCACAAGCCCTCTACATCCAGTCTTCTCCCATCCATTTATTAAAAAAAAAACAGTGTACAGCTCCTTTTTGTAATAAAATGGCACCATACAAAAAGTTTAAGGAAGCAAAGTGCTCTTTTTCTTTGATTATGTTCAAAAAGCCGCAACACTCTCCACTCTGCTGCCCTCTGCTGGTCTCTTCACCTGTTTCTTTATTGCACCAGTAGAGTACTTATCAAAAATGTTTTCTTTTAGTCAGATAATGTTTTTAAAGGTTGTAAAATGTGAAATGCTGTTCTAGAGGGGACCAAGAATGAATAAAAGCATAGTATATCCCCTTTAAAAAAAGAAGAGGCATTTAAACAAGACTTGTACCTAAGCCACCTAAAATATCCACTGTAATGATATCTGTAATCTAATCAAAATGTATCAAGCAGTAATCAATCTGACAAGAAACCACAGCAGGAAACCAAGGCCTTTGTTTCTAGATTAGATCACACACCTCAAAAGTTTGTCTCTTTTTAAAAACTTTGACTTTTTTGGTATAGTCAGTGGAGAAGTGCAGTGTAAAGTGAACAGCAGCCGAGCAGAAAGCCTTGGATAAAGTTTTGAAGTGTCATAGAGGAGATGAGATGGGTGGTGGGGGTGGGGGGGTGGAGCCTGAAAATGAGCTCTTCATCCCAGTGGGCTCCGGCTCTCATCCGCGCAGCTTGAAGAAAATGTCACCTCCGCCAAACGCATTCATTAAAGCCACACAGCTGGAGCAGAGCCAACACTGGGGCTGATAATAAAAAGACATGGAAGTGGATCAGCCCTGTCTATTCAATTAAGCTGTGTAACTTTATCAACAACATGTATTTAAAAAAAGAAGAAGAAAAAGGCCAATCATGTTAAGAGTTGTTTTGCTTAAGCCTGAAACAAATCAAAGAAAGACAGCCTTGAATATAGCCTTCCCCCTTCTAGATTAAAGATTATGATTGGTTGGTGGGGCTGTGTGGAAGATGGCTTCAATGGAAGGGGATTTCAGACCCATTTCACTTTACTAAGTCTCTATCTGGCCAGGCTAGTTTGACTTTTGAGTTTTTTAATGGTAAATTATGTTGCAATAGTACAACCAAAAGTCAAGACATACTATGTGGCAGTCCCAAGCCTGGATGAATAGACCGGGTTGTGTCAGGAAGGGCATCTGGCATAAAAAAACAGCTGAAATACCCATGAGAATGTCTTGTATGGCAACAAAAAAAAAAGGCAGCAGGTGAATGGTTCTTTTTACAGTACAACAGAGTAACAGTAAAGTTGTAAAAAAAGCTCAAAAATGTACTTAAACTATATTAACTTGCTGCACTATTGTGTGAATTAAAACAAACTGCTTTTTGTCTCTTCCCAAAACCAAAAATATACAAAAACTACCTTCAAACCAGGCTCAGAGATGACCTTATTAGTGTAAAATTTATTTGTATAGATACTCAAAACACTGGCCCTCCAATAATGTTTTAGGTAACCATTTCCCACCACAACCAGTATCCTGTTTGTCGAGACAACCCAGTCTAAACAAGAAAAAAAACAAAAAAAACATGAGTACATAGACTACCACAACGCATATTACCCATTCAGCTTAGTGCAGATATATTATGAAAAAGGATTTTGTAAGCCCTCACTGCAGGGGTCTGACGTTCAGAAGTCTCTCCGTCTCTCAGCTTGATGAATGGGGACTCTGCATCGCTGTTTGTATTGATTTCAGATCATGTCCGAGCTCGCTGCACCCACAAACACAAAGACAGGCTCGATAAATCAACCTCATGCTGTATTCATGTGCACCTAGACCAGTGTTTCACCTGCTGCATTGCACTGTAATGTGTGTGGTGTAATCTACTGTACGCAACGTAGCAAATCAGTGCACGGAAAACACTCAAAATAATTACTAATAATCAAGATGGAAATTAGAATGAGCAGCATACACATTTCCTCCTACAATGTACACGTTATGAATAAAACATCATCTATTGTTTATCACTGAGCTTAAAAACCTTGAAAATATACTCCTGTAGCATAATTCCTATGTGTAAGTAAAAACCTCTAGGATGGGGCCTAACACAGCTAACTAACATGACTAATATGAGCAAACATCAAAGATAGCTAGTGCCTATCCCAGCAACTATGGACCTAAGGCAGGAATAATTTTGCTTATTATAATGTAAACTTGATTCTAATGGCAACACATTTGATTTTTGTTCATAGAAATTGTGGCTTTGCATTGAAAAAGCAACTCTACTACTTTATAATTTTTATTTTCATTGCATTTAATATAACATAGATGATTTTTAGATAATGTTTTTTACATCCATCTTTTGTAAATATTGTATTACTTAATTAATGTAAAGTCTTTTTTTGTGTCAGACTCTGTCAAGTCCCCCACATGTCCTTTGGTTGATTTTGGTCCACATGTCCATATGAGCATTAGAGGCCTGTGTAACTCATCTTTACTCCCTGTAGCTGCAGCACGGGTTCAAACACATGACCCTTATTGTACTAACATGAGTTACATTTACATAAGCTTCTATATGAATTTCCTATGTGAATCCAGTCCAGTACTGTCAGGCCTCTAAATATGCATATAAAGTCAAAGGGGGGCTTTTATTTTGATATAATTTCCTGGGTCACCTTCAGTTCTCATGTTTTAATCCGGGCCAGTCTGCTCTGAGCTGTTGTGTGAGAGTGAACTGCTGCCAGATATTCTGATGAGAACGGCATGAGGATTATGGCACTGTCCATGGTGCTGAACTATCCCTCTTTCCCTTCCCTTTCCCTGTGGTCTCTGTGCTGATACACCCAGCTTAACGCTCAGCTGTCTCTGTCCTCAGAGCCTAAAAACATGAGGTTGTAGTTTAGACCTGGTTTCAGCCTGGTTCAGACCTGCTCTAATCATGGTTTAGTTCCGGCTTAGGCTGATTTTAGTTCATTAAAATAGTATAAGGTGAGCCAAGTATTTTCTGAGGTGGTACTTGTAGTAATAGTTTAAGTACCTCTGGTCTATGGGCTCTATAGTCATCTCGCTCTGTCCATAGTGCTGAAACACGCTTCTGCTGTCCATCTTGCTTCTGCACGTGTTTGACTCTGTCCATGGTGCTGACATTTCAAATACAACTCCTGCTGATTTGGTTGGGTTTGATTATTAAAAAAAAAAAAAAAAAAAAAAAAACTAAATAAAGCCTTATTATTTGTGCTTGTTCTAAGCTATGTGTCGTGTTAGTATGAAGGGTGCAATGTTATAAAGAAGATGACCACAGAAACCTGTTCAAAATTTTGTATAGTCCAAAAAGCAACACCTAACAAGTCATATTACATATTAGTACTAAAACACATGAAGATTATACATAATAAAGGTATTCATATTATTCATAGTCCAAAGCCATTCTTTCTGTTAGTAATGAGTCGAGATCAGGGAGCAGACAGCGGCATTATAAATAGGCCCACTTCATACGTAAGAAATGCGTCACGTATTGACAGACGAACTGACCAATTGAAACAATGACACACAAGTTGACAAACTACACAAAGAACTGACCACAAATACTAGAAACATGGTCCTATTAAATATAAACGAGGGTAAACACGTGTATTGTTGTTGTTAATGTAGTAAGAACTGGGAGTGGGTCTTACGTCTTCGTCGTCGCGTTGACGGCGGTACTGGTGCTGAACCCGGGCTCTGTGGCTCTCCAAACCCCGCTCTCCCTCCGCGCTCTGCCCGAGCAGGTGACTCGCCTCCGGAGGATTTGGGAAAGATTTGTTCGTCTCGATGGTCCCGCTGCTGAATCTTTGATAAAGAGACGCCATGTCCACTTCCAAAAAACACGAAAGCACAACTTTCTTTCGGTCAACAAAAGTCAGAGTCCGCTTATTTGTATGAGGCGCTTTGAAATCTCTTCAGGCTGTTTACATTCGGAGCACGTCCACTTTCACTTTCACTGGTCACGTCCTATCGACTGAGCTGCGACGCACACTTCGCCAACTTTGCAAATCTCTGCCAGAACTAATAAACGCTTTTACGAAGAAAAAAAAAACCACGAACGAGGACACTGCCAAACCACTGTCCCAGCCCCAGAGCACATCCGATGCCAGTTTCCTCCTCGTGGCACAACAAAAAACTGTGCGTTAAAGATTACAATCTCCTGCCACGTGAGCATCAACTAAAGTGCTCCACATCTGAAGTATAGACAGTTATATAAGACACAAAGACGCTTCTAAACTTACAGCCATTTTGCAGAAAAAAGTGTGATCTTGTCCCAGATTTGTACCTCATGCTCTGTGTCTAGATTTGGATTAGAGGGGCTGCTTTGCAGAGAGCAATAGTGCCCCCACGTGGACACACATGACTCTTAAAAGTTAACAGGCAGGATAGGGATAACAGCTTCACAAGTTTGTCTATGCTATGTTCTCTCACTTTTGTTGAAAGTGTTAGAAATAGCTGCAATTAATCTACAGTTTAGTAGAAACATGTAGTTATAACTCCTGACTGAGCCAACACAAAACAGTTATCACAAAATAATTATCAGCAAAATCTCACAAAGCAAAATTTAAGGAGAGATACAATGAATAGGGATTTTTTTTTAACTAACAGGCATCAATCCAATAATAAAAATGATATATGAATATTAGATAGAGCCAAGATTAGATTTACTGATTAGAACAAAATTTGAGAACAAAAATTAGAAATTACAAAATACTGACAAAAAATCTAATTTCGCCTTGTTTTAGGAGTAAATTGATCATTCTAGAAACTATATATCAGCTCTGTAAAAACCTTAAAATATTGTTAAGTGCAAGACTGGAAAATGTAGTGCTTGCAGGAGCTACTGAAGAGGAGATTTCTGAGTGTGAGTGTGACGAAAAAATTATTTTGAAAAAAAAAAAAAGCCTTTAAAATGAGAAATTAGAAAAAAGAAAAATAAATCTTAAAGCTTCAAACATATGTCCACATGTCCTGATCAGGCAGTTTATTTTGTTATGGACTGGATATGTGGAATCCTTAACACAAGCCCAAATTAATGAACGGAACAATAAAATGCAAGTATAAAAGGTGGGTAACCTACATAATTTAATTGCATATAATTGCATATAAAAAGTGTACAAGTACAATAAAGAACAATAATGAAGGAAGTTGTTTCACTGACTAAAGGGCAGAGGTGGAAGAATTACTCAAAATCTGTACTTGTACTACTAACTGCTACTATAACTACAATTACTACAACTGCTGTAACTACTACAACTGCTATCACCCACTTTGCCGCTAAGATCAAAAATGTTTCTAGTTTACTTTATCAAAAATGCACTCAAGTGAAAGTACAAGCATGTCTATTCAAAGTGCATATTCTTTGAGAAACTTTATTTTTTCTCCTGCCACAAAGACATGCTTGTGTTACATAAATTGCGCCCTTACTGAATAAATATGAAATTGAATGCATGTGTGTGTGTCTCTGTGTAAGCCCTGCGACTAACTGTGCTGGCTACTGTCCAGGGTGTACCCCACCAAAGGACCATAACTACTGGGTTAGGCTCTAGTACCCGTGAATAAGTGCAAGAAGATGAATAAATTCCAGCAAGAAATCATTCCTTTGCATGGATGTACTTGGAGATGACTAACAATCAAGATTTAAAATTCAGTGGGACTTTCCAAACTACATTATGTACAGCCTACACACGCTCCTCTGCTTGTACTTTAGCTCCACAAAGTTAAAACAGCCAGGTCTCAGGAGTAAGTACATCCACTTCAGGGGCCTCTCACAAAATGCAAACATACTCATACTTCATATATCCCGAAGATCCACTCAGAACACAGCAGCTCAAAGCCTTTCACATCTGCTCACTCTCACCTCTCCGTCAAGATGGCTTCCTAAAAAGATTAAAAACGCATCCTACCGCTGTGTGACTTGATTACTCAGCTCCACGCCTCTCTGCTTTGGCAAAATATTTTACTATTGATTTCAGGAAAAAGGGTTTAAAAAAAAAGGAAAAGAAAAATGAGTCACCTGTGTTTTTCTGCACACCAAATCTGTCTTAGACTTTGGCTCAGATCCTAGAAATGCAATTCAGCTTCCAGACACTGTAGTGATTTGATTAAAAGAGAAAAAATAGAAAGAAAAGAAAGTGGGATTTGTCAAACAGCGGGAGCTCCTCAAAGCACTGACTTTGGACACTTTAAGATATGACTCAATGTAGGATTTAATACATTTTATTGTTTTATTTAATACATCTATAAAAGTATTAAATATAATGTATGGTTTTATTAGTAATAGTGAAGTTAAGTGAGTTTTTGAAGTGGCAGACTGTGGTTTTCTGGATCTTGAACAGATTAGGCCTGGGGCAGCAGCAGGGGTACGCTGAGTTTTGAGCCCCAGCAGAGGCCTCTCTCTGCGGGGAAGAACTCGTCTGCCAGCTGGGACTTTTAAAGAAGGCGCAGACTGGAGCAGATTTAAGGTTGAATGAGACTTTGGAGATATTTTTAAACTATTCCAGTGAGTGTAATTGTAATAATTGTGATGTTAACAGTATTTATGAGGTTAATATACAAGTTATACATTTGTGAATGCCAAGCTATGTACACATAGGCTACAGTTTTGTGTCAGACCCATCGAACTATTTCAATGAGGCCCATGTCAAAGTCACTAACCATGGTTTTCTTCATTATTTCTTCCCAAGGACAAAATGTTTACTTGCTTTTAATATATTCACTGCACCTGCCAGTGGTCAAAAAGTCAAAGCAAAGACACAAGTAATTGCTATCTGCAATATGTCTAGACTTTGTATATATTTGCATACACAACCTTTTGGATACGCAGCTGCTCTAAATTATAACACAGGACTCAATTTAAGTACAGTCACTTCAAGAGCCTTTCAAAAATGCCAAAAAAAAAAAGAAAAAAAAGAACTGTTTTCACTGCAATGCAACACTTAATTTTACAAGGTGAGGTACAAGTTTCTGATCTTAATTTGTTTAATTGTTAGCCTCTGAAATAAATCCTTAGTTTTCATATGGCTGCTGTTAGAGGTGAAAGAAATACTCAATATCTGTAGTCAAGTAAAAGTACGGTTACTTTGAAATAATATCACACAAATAGAAGCAAAACCATTCCAAAAAATATCATCATTATCGATAGTGCCACCAGTACTATTACTACCATCATTACTACGATTACTGCTACTACAACTGCTATTACTACTCCTCCCAGAAGTGCTACTAAAAGAGGAGTCGACAGGAGGGGGCCTTCTGTAGTTCAATTATATGTTGGGGGGCCTCCTCTCTAGAGGTTTGGTCTGGGGCCCCATCAAGTCTGACTACTACTACTGCAACTACTACCACCACCACTACTACAAATACTACAACTACTACTACTATTACTACAACACCTCCTACTACACCTATTAGTAGTAATATTTTTTTCCCTTATAAATTTTACTAAAGTAAAAGTGTTTTATAAAGATAATTTTCTTCTAATATGCCTTTAAATTACTTGTAAAAGTATGTAATTATTGTCACTGCTTTTCATTCTTCAGAAAACCTACCCATTTAATTCATCCTGCCTTCATAAACGGACAAAAAAATTCCCAGTATTGTCCTAATTCTTGCAGTTTCCTCGCTTTGGGCTCTGGATCCTTTATCCCTGAGTCATATGTGACAAACTTGTATTAGACCACTGTAGTACAACTAAAAGTCAAAGCCCCATTGACAGAATATAATTTGTCATGTTTCTTGATCACAGAATTGGACACAAAGAGGATTAAAACCACTGGAGCTACATTCATTTGGCTCACTCTGCTCTTGTATGTATTCATGTGTGATGGGGACTTTTCCTTTATGTGCCCCTGGGATCCTCAGCAGCCAGTTACAAGGGATTATTTCTGTCTAATTCCCCCCACTGTGAGCTAATAAACACTGCTCTGAAAGTCATTTAAGGTAACAGTGATATTACAAGGGACAACGGGCCACAAATGTGAAGCAATACTGGCATCTAGTGGACGATAGTGGCTTCTTTATGAACATTTACTGCAGAATAAATAAATTGATTCTTTTGCTTTGCTTATATAAAAACATATGTAATCGCTCCCCTGGCTTCACATCCCGTTCCTGGCTGTCAGGGGCTGCCATGTTGTGTGATGGATAGTTTCTCATTTCATGGTGCGGTGGCAGAGCTGTACTTATCAAAACACACGCCTCTCTGGACCAAAATCTGCTCCGCTCCCTGCAGTCTCCAGATCTGTTTCTACACAACACAAACACAAAGACATTATTTATGAAGAAATCACCTACAGCTACTTCCAACATTACTACTACTACTACTATTTTGACTATCACAGCAACTACTACTGCTACTAATACTACTACTATTGTGAGGAGTACTACAGCTACTAATACTACTGCTGTGACTACTACAGTAACAACTACTACTGCTACTAATACTAATTATACCATGAATATTGTGGCTACTATTACTACTACTACTATTGTGACAACTATTATTACTACTACTATTGTGACTATTACGACTACTACTACTACTCTGAGGTGTACTACAGCTACTACTACAGTTGTGTCTACTATTTCTACAACTACCACTACTTAGTACTACTACTGTGATTACTACTACTACTACCAACACCATTATGACTGTAACAACTATCACTACTACTGCTGCTAATACTACCACTAATACTGTTGGGATTACTACTACTGTGACTACTACTAGTATTGTGACTGCTACAACTAATATTGTGAATACTACTACAACTACTACTGTGACTACTACTAGTACTGCTACTACAACTACTACTACTATTACCACTACTACAACACCTACTATTACTTTGTCACCAATGTCAAAATACTATATATATACAGTATACTTATTTAGATATGTCATATGTAGTTAAGAAAAAGGACTACCATTACTGTGACTACCTCTACTACTACTACTACTATTATAACTAGTGGTGCTAGTATTGCTACTACAACAAATACTACCACTTCTACTTATTACCACCACTATAACACCTACTACTACTACGACTCCCCACCAGGGTATTTTTTTGTCTTCTAAAATGTATTCAGGCAAAGGTATGTTTTAGAAAAAGAGTATTTAGATCTCTGTAACATATTTGTTTGGGCACTAGTATTTTGGAAAGCTGTGCAAGTGAAAGTGTGTTAAAAGCAACAATAGACTGTGATTAATGAATGTAGTAGGGGGAGACACTCAATTACACACAGTCCTATAACAAGGTACATGCATCAGTAATATTTATTAGTGGCTTATAATGTGCTAATAGATTTAAATGGTCATCATTAGTGGGACAAAATAAAACATATATCAATTATGGTTATAATGGCTCGCATGTAAAAGACTGTAGTGTTTGCAGTGGGACCAGAAGAAGTCCATTCAGTCTCTAGTCCTGTACTCTGCAACACATTCTGTTACTCTTCAGGCAGACAATGTCATAAATCAGAAACAAGGTAAAGGGGATCTTTGGGAGTGACATACAGCCCTGTGTCAGTCTATATACACTCCAGGGCTGTAGTCGAACAAAGAAACTGTTAGTCAACCAAGGTTATGCCCAGTGCAGCAATTAATCAACCAAAATCGACCAAAAAAGTATGTAAAGCAACTCAGAGTCACACACAGATGAGTGACTTTACATTAATTAGGAGATAAAACATTTAGAAAAGATGGCTGTAAATATATTATCTAAAGTTCTCTTAAATGAAATGAAAAATAAATAATCAAGCAAAGAGTTCCTGCAACTAATCAACCAATAAAAATTTTTGTCGACCAAGACATCACTGATGGATTAATCGTCTTTTTCACGCTCCTTCATTCAGTCCACTTATTCAGGAGGTGTTGTGAGGGCTGGTGCCTATCCCAGCAACTATGGGCCTTAGGTGGAGTACACCCAGGACAGTGGCCAGTTTGTCACAGGGCTGACACAGAGACACAATCAAGATCATTTGCTCTCACATTCATTCTTCAGGAGCAATTTCACTAATTCACCCGACACATATGTCCATATAAAAACACATGAAGGAAAGCTTAAATAAGGAAATAAATATAAGTTAAGATTTGGCAATATTAGAAATTGGTCCTTTCACCTTTAAGGGGAGACAAGAGCGACATATGACAGAGACAATACAAATCTAATGTCTATATTTTATTATCTAAACATGACATTTTGAAAATACTCAAAATGTAAGACTGCAAGTGCATATCCAAAGTCCAGAGTGAATTTAGTGACATTTTGCGCCTGGAGTGTTTAATTGGGTGTTTCCTTCACATTATTTTGAGGTCATAAAAGTTTATTCCAGGACATTAATATTTATACCACACAGAACACATTTCAGCTTTAAAATGGCAACAGTGCTTTGTGCCTTTGTCAAAGATAATCTAATAATTTAACTGTGTATAGTATCACACCAAACTTTTGAAAATATTGCACACAAAGTTTAATATATACCTAATACAAGCCAATGTGTATTCATTAGGCAGCATTAACAAGTCAAATATGTGACAGTATCAAAATAATGTCTAATCCAGCCACAAAGGGCCACAAGCTAGTGTACAATTTGTACTGCTCCCAAGCCCAGATAAATGGAGAGGGTTGTGTCAGGACAGAAATCCTGTGTAAAAACCTGTGTGAAATGAATACTTAACTCAATGCAATGCGTCTTTTTGTGTCTCACTTTGTTATTATTAAGATGCCATATATTTTACTAATTTGTCTTGTTTATCAGTTTGAAAATACCAGAATTTATGTTAAGTCTGTCGATCAACCAGACAGTTACTTATGTATTTCGTTTTACCAAATTTACCAAACTTTTTTTTTTTTTTTACTTTTATTCAGTAATTATTTGGATGACTACTTTTTACTTTTAGTCATGTAATGTTATTTTGAAGTACCAGTACTCTTACTTGATTACCATTTTCGGCCACTGATAATAATTCATTAGTCTTAGATAGCACTTTTCTAGACACTCAAAGTCATTCATACAGACAAGGGGGGTTAAGTGTCTTGCCCAAGGACACAACAGGAGTATGCAGTGCTAGTAGTAAGGATCGAACTACTAACCTTTAGGTTTATGAGCAAACGTCTCGACTGATTGAGCTACTGCCTGTGTATAAACTGAAAGATGGTAGACATAAAAAGGCCCATCTTGAAGAATTAGTTTTGAGAGTTTCAGCTGTAGATATTGGCTGAGTTGTGGAAATTAAGTGCTAAAATGTGAAAGTTAATTTGCGCAAATGTCTTTTTTAGTCAGTCAAAAATATGAACGCGTTTGAATGTGAATCTCTCCATCTGCTGAAGTCATGGTGCTGATTTACTGATTATACGCTGGCATATGGCACTACAGTAATTAATCCAACTCAAAGACAAATACTGGGGAGGGGATTTTATTTATTTTTTTCCCTCACAGAGGAAAAAGTGCAGTAGTGATGGGGGAAGTACGACCTTGTCAAAAGTGGCGAGAAAATCCCATCGCAGGGTTTCACAGCAGGAGCAAAGGTTCGGGTTAGAGAGGGAAAGAAAGAGACAGAGATGGGCCAAGAACTCATGAATTTCTGCTGCAGAGTGACATCTCTCTGTAGCGGGCCGACTGTCATAAAGCCTTAGCCTCAATCCCAGCTTCACACAGAGGATCAATTTGACCATTAGCCCTCCGTATTTGGGTCTGCGGTCCAACCTCTGTGCTTTACGATAAAAGAGAGAGCCCAATTTGTGGCCGCACTTACTTGGCACTGCTTAAAAATGTCCTGAACTATTGTAGAAATTCCCCATCCAAATCAGTCTCCAAACTTTATGGCTATTTTTAGGTTTCCACTTATCACAAAACTACTTTCGGCACGCTTAAAAAATATTAGGCCTTAAACTGTATGTGAAGATTAAGAACCACTTGCAAACATCACATTTTAAATATTCTGGGGTTCATAATTAGGTTACTGTTTCCTGGTAAGTAGTATTTCCAAACAGTGTACATGTTTATCTGTTGTCCAGTCTGTTTGTAATTATCAGTGACATTATCTTTTGAAAGTCTTAACATTTATTCACAGTTGTTGGAGTAAAGCTACACTGATGTGGCCCTCAGAAACTCAAGCGTCAAAAGTGCATGTTGTGTGGCATGGTATAGCTCAGTTGGTATAACGGCAGTGCATTTACAGGGCAACTGCAGCCTGCCTCGGTGTTGTGGGTTGAAGTCCAGACTCCGGCAGTTTGCTGAATGTCTCTCCCTGCTCTCTCCCCCATTTGCTCCTACTCTATCCTATCAATACATCCTAAAAAAAAAAAAAAAAATCATAAAACAAATAATATAAAACTGCATGTGGAGTCCTACACTCTGGAGATTTGGAAGTTGCCAAAATGTACAACTTTACAACAAGAAATGTCCACATTCTACATCAATTTGATGTAGAAATGAATGAGCATAGTTTATGAAATGGGTTTTTGTGAGTTGCATTACATAAGGGTATAGGGTAATGCTATAGCACATATAATAGTTAGTGTCATATCCTTAACAGAAAGGTTAGTTACCTAAAGACTTTCTGACTCAGAAACACACCATCCATAAAACCTTCACATGAATACATTATCACTGTAGAGTGACAGTGTAGTGTAGTAGTAGGAGGAATGGGTGCACAAAATGTAATGCTTTCCCAAGAGAAAGGGGGGGTTAACATCCAGCTAATTTCCTTATTTGATATAAGCATGTAGCCATAGCAACTATTAGCACAGCTGATGATGATAAATGACTATGGTACACACACATTAATCAACATTAGCATGCAGGCATAATGATAACAGTTTACAATGTAATGCTTATCTAGTCAATTCTGCATAAAAAAGGTTTACATACAAGGAATTTGGGGAATCTGGTTGTCCAGATATGGTTGAACATATAAGTCTGACTTCTGATTTGAAGGATTGCAGTTTGCTCTGGGGCTAAGTTTGCAGACTCTGATTAAAAGCGCTCATGTTTTCTGTGAGTATTTGTGGTCGCTGGCTGCACTCTGCTTTCTGAATGACAGGCCGAGATTGAAGGAGCTGGAGCCTGACGTTCTTAGACTTAAAATTAAATGGCCAAATTAATAGGTGCTGTCACTAAACCACCTTCTCGCCTCAACAACACAACAACACCTTTTTTGATAGACATTTCCATCTCGCCGATCTCTGACAGCAAATCAGAGCATTAAGATGGGGAAACAAACTGGCCTGACCACAGAAATAGCATAAGGAAAGAACAACTTTTTTGACAATTCGAATTTTGTCAAACTGCTAATTTAGCAGTTTTATGATGTGTCTAGATCAACTGAAAAACTCGCCAGCAATGTGACACGAAGCATGGCAAATTGAGTCCCAATCCTATTTGAAATGGGCGAGATAAAGTCCCAGGGAAATTCACAGAGACAGCATAAGCAGCCATATAGGGCGGATGGACTGCAGATGTGAGCTGTAGCACTGGTGATACATGGAGCACATACAAAGTGTTGGAGGCACAAAAGTAATTTACCAATGTGAGAGGCTGGGAGTGAAAAAAAGTTATGCAAAAAGTGCTTTGGAGTTATCTAAAGCTAGTATTTGAATCCTGTTTGTGAGACAGAGCCGGCAGACTAATTTCACGTATGGTGGAGATGCTGGTCCAAGTAGAAATAGTGACTTTGCTCAGGGCTGATTTGTCATTCTGGCGGCTCAGCAATAACAAATGCAGTGGTAAGGACCAAAAAAGGAGTTATAAAAAGAGGAGCTTCTGTGCAAAACAGATAAATGTTCCCTCAATTCAATATACGGGGAAAGTATGAATACACCCCAGATAGGATTACATTTGGAAATACTGTTGTAAAGGTTTGGATCACACCACTTACACTACAAGTTTTGAAATACAGCTATTTGCTATTGTATATGAAGCAATATATTTCATTAAGTTCTTTTGCTCTTTAAAGGTCCCCTACTATGCTTTTAATCATGTTATATATATGTATATGTTGTTTACACCTCAGAAACATACCTGGAGTAGTATTTTAATTGAGTCACGCATGTTTAAATAATCCTGTTTGCTGATCGTCGTCTCGTTTTCAAAAGCTAAAAACGCTTGGTCTCACCGCTCTACATAGACACATGAAACAAAAAAGTGCTCCTGCGTGCTTCTAAAGCACATACACTGACACCGGACTCATTCCAATCATTTCTGCTGGGTGGTGGCAGAGTGGTTACCGGGTACTGTGGTTTCTTCCCACCATCCTGAGACATGCATGTGTTCGGTGAAATGTTGAGAATGAATGAATGCATGTCAGAGTGAATGGCTGTCTGTCTGTGTACTGTATGTCTACCTGTGTCAGGCCTATGACTAACAGGCCATTGTCCAAGTTGTACCCTGCCTAAGGCCCAGAGTTACTCCCCTAATGGGAATAAGGAACAGGCGATAAAGACACTGTTAAAAATAGTGGTGACCTTTTGGCAATCTTTGACTTATTACAGGTCATTTTTCTTCTGCGCAGTGCATCCAGACCATTGTGCTGATTTGTACCTCCAGATGTCCTCAAATTATATCTGAGAGCCTTCTACACAAGCCAAGGCCAGTGGTAAAATGAATGAATCACAGCAGGGACAAGAGAGAAAAGAGTAATAAATAACTCTAGTAGATTGCAGTAAGTGTACAGAGTGAATTTTGGAACTAAAAGGCCACCATTGATAGTGAGAAAACTTGTTGTTATTTCAGTGATGACCCGTGCCCTTTATTTGATGGCATTTTAATTTGTTTGCGTAGTGGATTTCAGTCACAATTTTGACTCAGGGCCAAGTAACTCGACCCGTCCATGCATTAGCCAGGGTTTCAATTAGCACAGGCACACAACAAAAATCAATGCGTTCAATCCACCATAAGTCATTTCAGTGCTCAGCTTTTTTTAAAGTTTGGTATTCAACTTCAAAAAGGTTGTGAAAATGACAAAAAAAAAAAAAAAAAAAAACTTGAATTATTGATTTATTTGAAGAGAAATATGACTTAAATGCCATAGCAAACCCATACTGGTGATAAATGTTCACAGAGAAAATTGCTTATTCATATTTGTTTCACTGCATGTTGCAGTCAATCATCTGTCAACTCAAAAGGAATCAATATCAAATCTGGGCTTTTTCATGAATATAATATCCACCATTTTTATAAAAACAATTGTAAATGGTGCATGTGTTACAATGGTGGGGGTATATGGAACAAAACAACACGATTTTACCAATAACATCCCATTTAGACTTAAAACAAGCTGTTTGGAATTATCCTATACGCAATGCTGAGGTGCATGATTTTAATGCATAATGCAATGAGAGATTAGGCCTGATTAGCATTAGGTGACACGAAGAGAATATAAAATGGATTTTTTTTTTTTTCTTTTTTGCAATTTGCTGTGCAGTTGTGAGCAGATATGAGTCCTAGGCTGGGTTGCAATATTCATTATGATGCAACAGTGTCTCAACCAGGGCTTGACATAAACACTAGCCAACCAGCCAAATGCGGATAGTAACATATTCAGTGTCACTGGCCACTTTGTCTGGTTGGAACTATTTCAAACACAAAAATAAGGTCTTTACAGGGTCTTAGTACAAAATATGTAAAAAATGTATACACCAAAAGCAAAATATATAGATATATAGAGTCTATAAAAAAAAGACATTTAATTGATGATAAATTACGAATTGAAATTGAATTAAGAATTAAGAATTGAAAAAAAAAAAAATTGTCTTATATTGACTGCTACACATGAATCAGCATTTTAACATCTAACTGGCTGGTGAAAATCCTAAATGGCTAGTAACATTTAAAGAACTCTATCCAAAATGGCCAGTGAGCAAAAGCATTAATGTCAAGCCCTGGTCTCAACATAATATTAATTAATTAATTCATCTTCCTCCATTTGTGAGAAGGACAAAATAGAGAAAAATGTAGATTTTTATGGTTTAACAATTGTTTTGCAATGCTACGTCACACAAAGTTAATTTCAATGGCTGCAAATTAAATAAATGTACCCCTCTTTCATATACAGTGAAACTGACCCATCTGCTCTCAATATGGTAAAGGTAGGAGAAGTACATATGTTTAAAAAAATGCGCTGTTTTACCACCAATATCTGAACATATCTACAAAAACTAAACACTGACAGAAATGCGAGGTCTGAAGGAGTCCAAGGATTGCTCCTTTTGTTCTTGAAGCATGGCTGCTGCTTTAAGTGAGGACGTTCTCCATCGGGGATAATAGTTCATGAGGTGGAAACCATTTTAATGCAAGACGGCGATCAGAATTAGCCACATTAGCGGGGAAATGAGACATCTTAACGGTGATGTCTGCCTGGGGAGGTTATGGGGGAGCCTTGTATTAAATCTGCTAAATCCCAAAAAAAGCCAAAGACAAGTGTTAAAAGGCTGACCATAGGGAGGGATATGAGCGGAGAGGGGCACCGGTGGATCTAGCCATTCAAATGCACTGGTGGGGACAGGTTGATAAAACGGTGATAAGTTACATTGGGGTAGAGAGGGACAAGTGGGTGGGGCCCGTCAGTGTGAGATGTAGCATTATACAGAAGGAATGAAAAGTCATGTTTAAAATACAGCCCATGTAGAAAAATGAAGGTAAAAATACAAACTCAGCACATGCTCTCTGCACTCTGTTGATGTTCTGTTTTCCATTCACACATCTATTTGCATCTGTAGACTACGTGACATGACGCACATTTTCTGTTGCCATCCCACATGGGGTAATACCAAAATCTGTGACCTATAGTGTTTACTACAGCCATAACAACAACTTAGCCATACTTTCTGATGTTATTCTAATAAAACCTCTAACAAGGGACAAATGCGCCATCTTAAAATACGTATTACTTTGCTTCCCTCTTTTTCTATTTACATTTTTCTTTTTAGCTGTTACTTTATAAAACCAGTGGTACAGTGGCAGTTTCGTCTCACAGCAAGAAGGTCCCAGGTTTGATTCCCGGACCATGTGGGGCCTTTCTGTGTGGAGTTGGCATGTTCTCCCTGTGTCTCTGTTGGGAGGAAATCCACTAAACACTAGTTACCCTTTATTAACCTAAAACATGCATAATAGACAGGATGGTTCAAATGCAAAGGACAAATTTCCCTGCAGGGACAAGAAAGTGTACCATATCTTACTTTACCTTAAAACAAAACTTGTCCATCTCTAAAATACACTTCACCAGCAGCCATGATTTAACAACAAGTCCCTTATAAGAGTGTGCCAACAGATCAAAGTTATTAATATTAAAGCCTAGCTGATCATTCTTTTACATTATTTCTATTATGTCAATACATTATCAAATGGGTTTCCTCCAATCCAAGAATAAAAGTCACATATTTTCCGATCTCTTATATGGCTTGGTACACCAGGTGTGTGCTAGAAGTTTATTCCAAAAAGCTATTTACATAAGCTGTAAGTTGCAAGTGCATTTTTCTGCAGTTTCAGAATGAGTTTTCGCGTAGAGCCATCTTTAGGTTTTGTTATCTCCAGCCTTCCACAAATAATTAAGCCTCCAAGTTAATCACTTAAATGAATCAGGAGTCCTTTAATTTACTCAGTTCTCCCTAAAAGCAGAAAGACATAGGGTCCACTATTTTCAGCGCTGGAACAGACTAGTGCCTATACCTGCTTCTATTTGCATCCTTAAACTAAATTGCTGCCTTTATTTCATTGCTGGAAAGCCATTTGATCAATTTAGTGCAAGGGAGCTAAATATTTGTAGTCTTCATTAGCTCCTTTATTATTATGATTATTATGATTATTATGATTATTATGATTATTATGATTATTATGATTATTGTGCACTAGCCAATTAACCTTTTTTCAGCTAACTTATGGTAGGCAATGTTATGTACATATTCAAACCCCAAATTTAGCACAACAATGTATTTCTTTTTTGCTCCAACCACATCCTTGCCTGGACACATATTCAGTTTGTATATGCACTGGCTCAGAAACAAACTGTTGCTCTCAAATAGCCATAAGTCAGAAAGCTCGCCCGTTCTCCTCCATTTCCACAGCCCATATAAGTCCCACTTGTCAGAGCTTCCTGACAAGTGCGTTGCAGCAGCACAATTCATCCTCAAACCAGCAAGCCAAAGCACTAAAAAAAGTCACTTTTACCCCCGAAACTGCTGATATGACAAAACCGGCAACGGGCTTTTTCCGAACAAGGGGGGAGTTCATATCGGGATAGGGAATATACAGTACAGGCAAATGAAGATCAAATACAGTACGTGACAATGAGAGGGGTGGTTTTAACAAGTGTGATTGAACTTCTGCCTTTGAACAAGAGCCTTGAGAAACAGGGAGGAGTTATTGGCGAAGGCAGCAAAAGGCTATGAACAACACAGACCACCTGTCACTGAAGCAATCAATGTCTCGGCCAAGTGGATAGACTAGACCAGTGATTCTCAAACATTTCACACCAAGATCCACTTCAGGAAATATATGCCTCTGCAAGTACCATCTTTAATGAACTAAAATCCCTGCCTAAATCTTGACTAACCCAGGTCTAAGCCGAGGAATATAACAGGGATTATCACAGAAACATGCATCACTCAAGGACAAAACCAAGATAAAACCAGGTCTAAACCAGTCAAGACAAGTTTATTTATAAAAGCCTAGACCTGGACTAAACTGTGGGCTAAACCAGGACTAAGCAGTGGTCTACAAATCCAATATAAAACCCAAATAAAGCAGGACTAAAACAGGAATAAATTTGGTTCCAAATTAAAGTTAATTAAAAACTATACTGCAAAAGACAACCACAACAAAACCTCTGAGTATTTTATGTGAAAGTGCAGATTTCAATTAAAAGTGAAGTAGCATTTTGGCAGTGCAGGCACCCATTAAAGCAACCAGAGATGAGAAAATTGCAAAGCGGCAGCCAAAAAATCTTGCCCAACACTATCAGTATGCAGACAACATTACTGGTGCAGCTTCTTACCACTTTGGAGGTGGTGGTATCGATGTGCTGGGTGGCGATTAGCATTGACATGTCTGAAGTGATGTCCGACACACGTTTTACTCACTAAGAAAAAAAGAAAAAAAAGTCTCCCGGACAAGTGTTGGGATGAGTGGGCGGCTTCACCTAAAGTGGTTCGAATTTCTGTGGTACCCTCTCTTTAGAGCCTCAAATTCCTCCCTCCTTCTTCTTTCTCTCTTGGTCCCGCGTTTGTCAGCTGACTCGCACGCTCCGACACTCTCCAGCCAATCAATCACATGGCGGCGCAGATCTGGCGGGATGTGCTCCGATCCATTCACAAAGATGGTGTTGTATAGAAGTGTGCGTCCTCCCTCTAGCTTCACGCGCCTCTGCTGTCTCTCTGTCTCTCTTACCTCTTCCAGCACCAATTCTTGTCTGACTTTTCGCCGCCTCTCGATCTTCCTCATTGACTTCTTTATATGCTTTATCGGTCTCTGTCTTTGCGCTACTAATAAGTCTCGAACTCTCACTCGCAGACGCTGCTGTTCTCTCTCCCTACACACATTCTTTACCTCTCTCACTCACCACTGAGCTTTTCCCTGCAACAAGCTGGTGTTTTTTTTTTTTTTTTTTTTCCTTTTTCCCTTTTTGGTGAATTCAGCACCTGAACTAAAGAAGGGGGGTTAAGAGTAATCTTTTGAGCTGGCCATGAGAAAGGCATCTGCCAGTCAGCATGGCCAGAGACCGCTCTTTATACATCTCCATCAAAGCGTTTCTCAGACCAAAGAGTGTACATAAGCCCTGTCGTGTGTGTGTGTGCGTGTGTGTGCTGTGAGCTGGCAGGTTGGGAAGTAAAGGCTGAGTGACAACAGAAATGCCAGAAATTCTCTTTAATGTTTCTATTGTTACGCAGGATGCAAAAAATGAGATGTGAAAGTAATCAAGCATTAAGAATTTCACACATTAAACCAATTTTTCTTATTATACCTGTGGAAATTTATGGTTTATTTGCTAGATCAAGGAGGGTCATGGTGGTAGATGGATGTGCAAAGGTAAAGGGAGCTCCGAGTTCAAGGTCCAGCACATACATTATATACAGGGATACAGAGCTTAGGCTACACCAGCTAAACGCTTTGGGACATTACTGGATGTTTAGGACTTGCTTTCTAACACTGTTGTACAGACAATTTTAGATACTGAACCTTTTCATAAAAGACACAATAGCCTAATGAGTACTGTTACTTTAAAGGTCCAATATTATGCTTTTTTTAGGCTTTCTGAAGTAGTTTTGGACACCTTTGCATTAGTTTTTCCACATTTTCTAACCTGAAATAATGTTGAAAAAGTTTTTTTTTTTTTTTTTTTTTTTTTGAGGAGCTGTTGACATCTGCAGAGACCATTTGGATTAAGTGTCTGTCGCCCCCTGGTGGCAATGGTGGGGGAATGGACAGCATAAAATAACGTTTTAGCATGGCTATTAGCAACATGATGCTAACAGATAGATAAATGAAACAAAATACTACTCCAGGTATGTTTTTGAAGCGCAAACAATATAATGTGGTTAAAAGCTCAAACAAGTTGATTCAGCATAATAGGGGACCTTTAAAATACAAAAGAATACTCTACTTTCAAAAGCCACAACTACTACTACTACTACAACAAAGTACTTGGACTGTTGCTAGTACTACTACTCTACAACCAGTTTTATCCCTTGTAGAACGACTACTACCCCCTGGAGTGTGCTGCTCCCCTTGCCACACAAGATGCTTACACAGAAAGTACTTTAACTCATTAGACATTAAAAAGAGTTATACAAGTATTTTTAGAAGTATTTGACGTATTTTTATCTCCAAAATATACTCAAGTACTGTATGTTTTAGAAAATATACAACTTCTAAGTACATTTTCTTCACAAAATGTACACAAGTAATTTAATGTGTATGGATTTAGTTCTGGTATTTATACACTGTAAAAAAAAAAAGAAAGTCTGTAACATTTACAGTAAAGTATTGACAGCTGTTGTTGCCAGAATTTTAATAAAAATCTGGTGACTTTTACAACAAACTAAGCATTTTTTCTGCCTTGTCTATGACGCACTGTCCCTGATCAGCATAAAAAATATTGTTTTTTGTTACTGTAATGAAAAAATTAAGGTAATTCTTTGTAAAGTTTTATATTGTCACGAGATTTTTTATTTTTTTATTTTTACAGAACAACTCTGGAAACCACAGCTGCCAGTAATTTACCATAATTTTTATAGTTTTTTTTTAACTTGACATAATGACTTGAAAAGCTGAATAACGTATAGAAATTTTTTTTATGCAGATTAGTGTTTCTTTTTAGTAGTTAAGTAGTACTTGGCTAAATCTAATCTCACTAGCCATAACAATCATAATGCTTCTTTGTAAAGTTAGTAATGAAAAGAAGAAAAAGGGCAACGTAAGGACAACAACAACTGCAGAAATGAAGATGACTTTAACAGTAACCAGTATATTTACGAGTTGATGGATGTCGCCAGCGTTAGGAGAAAGTTATATGACACACTGGATTTGTTTCTCCGGCCGAATGAGAATGTCTGCTGCTGTCCACCAATCTGCAGATGACTTTAATCAGCCCGTGTGATGGCTGTGATAAAGTCTAGAGATATATACGTGCCATGCATCCACCTCGTAAATTACAACCACCTCCTCCTCCGGGAAGATTGGTCCGGGCACTGTGCTCGGGCCAATCTAAATTTATGTAGCGTTTATAGCTACAGAGGGGTAAAGAGCCAAAGAACCGAAACGGGAAGGCTATAGGTGCACACACAAGCGAACATGAGCCAGGTCAGCAAGAGTGAAAGCAAAGATGGAAGAAGTACTCCCAATAAGTACTGTTACTTCAAAATAATATTACTCTAGTAGAAGAAAAAGTACTCCACAAAATATTACTTGAGTAGAATTAACAATAATTGAGAATAACATTTACTCAAGTGGAAATACTATTACCACCACCACTACTAGTTCTACAATAACTACTGCTACTACTACAACCTCCACTAATACTAGTACTACCACTGCTACTACTTTTACAACAGTCCCACTACTACTACTACTACTACAACTACTACTACTACTACTACTACTACTACTACTACTACTACTACTACTAGAATAATAGAGCTGCTACTACTACTATTATTACTATGGCATCTGCTGCTACTACCACTATTCCAGCTACTTGTATTACCACTACTACTACTTTTTCGACTGCCCCACTGCCAAAGCCACTACTACTATTACTACTACTAGTACTACCGCTACTACTACTTTTCAACTGCACCCATGGCTGCTACTACTACTAGAATATTACAGATACTATCGCATCCGCTGCTACTACCACTAATCCAACTACTAGTACTACCACTACAACTACTTTTACTACTACAACTACTACAACTACTACTACTACACAACTATTACAATCATAGTAAAAGTAGAGCAGAGGTATCTATTTTCCAGCTCTAATGGGAAGGCATTGAAAATTGAGAGAAAGCTGCTATGGGCTCCAACATTTTTTGTGTGTTTTAATTTCTTTGGTTTGGTTGGTCCAGCTAACTTTCAAGGGCAAGTTTATTTGGGTCCAAAAAGTACAGCCAGTTCAGCTATTGATGAACAACACTACGGAGCTGACAGAAGTAATTCAACCCTTTTTGTCGCGGTGATGGAGAACGCACTTAGAGCGGCCATGCTAGCAGGCGGGCAAAAAGCATTGAGAAAACTCATACTCTAAAAATGTTTTTCTTAAATCAAATCTGTCCCGTCTCACATATGAAGGGTCTCGGTGAAAAGTGAAAGAACAAAGACATTCGAAGGGGAGAAGAGATCAGAGAGACAGCAGCCTGCAAACAGGGATTAGCCCATACTGATGATGGCGGCCATGACGGCAGGTATTTCATTATGGGTAAATGAAAGGCCATTTGGGCGATTGTCTCATGAGAACAAGTGTCTGAAATGTTTCCAGCATAAAAACTTGCACCTGCCCAAACTCTTTGTGAATCACTGAATTACTCAAATGTCCAAGCTTTCAAAGTGATTCAAACTTTTGTAGGTGATAAAGTGCTGGTCATTATAGCCATCATAACAGTCGCGTCTAGACGGATAATAATAATCTGGAAGGACACTTTCTGTAAAAATGAAGATTGCATCAGATCTTAAATATGAGCCTCATTTGTCTTGGTCACGCTATGGTGTCTGGGCCCATTTTGAGTACATGCCCAACAGGAAATTTGAGATTTAAGTTGGCTAGTTTGATGGTGTGACAAACTTTGTGCAGATTACTATCAACACTTTATTACATATTGCTTTATTTTCCCCAAATTCATTCATATTGTCACATGGGCTTTAATATAGATATACCAAAGTATGTATAGTCCACAAGACTATACAAGTGTATTCATTGTGTCGGCCCCAAGCTCAGATAAATGGAGAGGGGTGCGTCAGGAAGAACATCAGGTGAATTCAACCCCAGAAGGGAAAAGCCAAAAGATGTCTCATACTGTACATGCATAGAGCTAGCTGAAGGCTACTAGTGCTCCTCTCTGAAAGACGTTTTTGTTTATAGAACTGGCAAAGAGCATGTGGGCTGACACATTACATTATATTACTTTAATATAACTTTAAAGTTTTTGCCAAGGTCCAGCCTTTTAGTCTGTTGTTTGTCCGTAGGCAACTTTGTCTGGTGGGTATGAAGGTTACTTTAGACAAAATGCAGTTTGTGGCAAAAATACAGTACTCTACAAACAAGGGCATGTCTCACAGGTTAGGGTTAGTGCAAATAGTTGTCATTTTCTCAGGGTATATGCTACAATGCTAACACTAAAAGAAGAAAGACAAGCATTGCTGTGTCCCCTGATTGCTCTCTGTAACTTGCATAATGCAGTTTTTCTGACCCAGCACTGATTTGGGGGCTGTTAACCATTTTTCATGTCAAGGAATCATTCAATTGACTTTAAGGCTCTATTTTCAAGGCACAAAATTATGCAATGTTGCCAGGTGTAGAGTAGCCTTTTGTAGGTAACACTGGTTTACAAAAATGCAACTATTTCCTTAAAAGAATATCCTAAATCTAATTTCATTAGGCAGCATCACATTCAAATTCAATATATAAGACAACATGCATGTATTTTTGTTTGTAGGCATTTTTTTTCACTTAACTTCTCTGATAATAACCCATGATCTTGTGTTGGTGGTGATGGTTATGGTCCATTAGGTCGAGAGAGATGTGTAGCAAATCATTTTGAAACAATACATTTCACTTTGGTCTATTGCAGAAAACAAATACATGGAGCTTTAATCAGCACTGTCTTTTATGAAGATACACAGACTTGTTGTTTTGCAGCAGAGAAGCTCTTTTAATAAAATACTAGCAGACACATTGAATGGAGTGAATTAGAAATAAAAGCCTATACGAAGTGTCTTTGCAATTGAGATACACAATAGCTCCAGACATTATAAGAGTATATTGCCACATTATAGCAATTCAGGAACGAAATGCACTATACATTCAGCTTGAGACATTTGATAAACCGCAGTAGTAAAGACTCAGCGGGTCCATCTGGTCCATCTCGAGAGCTGGCTCAGTGCAGACACACCATTTTTCACATTGACGTCAGATGTTCCCCTTCGCACAGTGGTATAGTTAGAAAAAGCCATTTACTCACTATTTGTCCCTCCCTGAATTCAAATAGCTTATATGTTATGGTTTATAAAGGCAACAGACCATGTGATTACTTCTATTCCAATAAACGAAAGGCAAATTACCAAAATGAACTTGCGCGATTGATTTCCTCATTGGATTGTGTGTTTGTGAATGAAATTATAATGAATAAACAGTGTTGGAAATGAGGTGATGCCCCAAGAGGATTTTTTACTAAATGTTTTTGATTGTCAGAAAATATGAGTTCAATAAACAACTGTCAAAGCATGACACAACATTAACAGATGTTTGGAAAGATACATGGTGGGTTACCATTTATTACAACATAGCTCCGAATTGTTTATGAAGTTTGTGCTGCACAACTTCACTTTGTACTTAAAGTTACAAGATTTTGCTGGTTTGAGTCTGGCTATCTTTGTACACTGATACAAGAGGGTCAAGGTGCAGTACATGTTAAATCTACTAAAGTCAAGATTGAAGGGGTACAGATAAAGAAATCAAAATATGTCTTTAAAGGGGACATATTATGCTAAATAGATTTTTTTTTTTTTTTAAACCATGTTACAATGTTCTTTCCTCCTTAAAAACATACCTGGAGTTGTATGTTGTTTCATTCTCACCTGTTTGTGTAATCCAGTATGCTGTGGCGTTTTCAGCCCTTCTAAAGGGCTGAAAACACTTGACTAAGCAGACACATGAAACCCCACCTTCTTCAAGTTCTGCTTATTTCTAATGCACATACACCTTCACCAGACTAATTATTTCAGTGCCTAAACCTCAGACACTACAAAGCAGTCAGCTCATTATCTGTCAGATTCATGATGCTAATAGCTGTGCTAATTAACCGTTATATCATGCTCTGTCTATCTCCCACCATTCAGTACAAGCACTGGGAAATTCTCCTCTCATGTCTGAGCTCAAATCCTTTATAAAACTTTATTCCTGTGTGAACTAAAAAGGCGATCAACACGTAGTGTTGTTAGAGCGACAGAGAAAAGGCCTCTGCCCTGCAGGTTCTTGACTGCGGCAGCTCTGCTATAAAATACAGTGTTTAGGCTCGAAGCTAACAGAGAGAAGTAGGGAGGGGCCAGACGACCTTAAAGCAACTGGCAGCTGATCCAAATGTTTTCTCCAAAGTGAAAGTAACAGCTCCCCAAAATAAGTTTTTAATAATTTAAAGTTTATGTTATAAAATATAAATAATGATGCAAAGGTACCCACATTTATTTCAGAAAGCTTAAAAATGCATATGTCTCCATTAATGTACTGTTAAATTATTACTCAAGTAAAAGTATAAATTCTCACCCAAAATGTTTTATGTAAACTAAAGTGAAAAGTTGACTTAATACTGCTACTTCTACCAACACTACTACTACTGCTTCTACTAATATTACTACACATTTTATCGCTGTACCTTAAAGAGTACTTTTACTCATGTAGAGACTAAGTTTACCTAGTAGGAAGTGTTTTTCACAGAAGAAAAAAATACTAATACGTATATGTAAAAGTATAAATTAGAAAGTACAAATTAAAAAAAAAACTTTAGTAATAGTATCTGATTACTTTCTATATAATACATTAGCAGTCCATCCCATACTATGACTGTCAAATGGTTTCTTTCTCTTCCCACAAAAGTTTAAAAAAGTCTATTGTTCATCAAAACTTCAACAACGCAGAACGATCATTTTTTTAAATGGAAAATAAGTAGCTCAGGAGAAATCTTATCTGCAAAAATATATCTAAACAAATGCCCATGGTCAACAAAATATCATCCATTTCGGCAAAATATAATTAAGGATTTAGCAAAGCACCGAGAGAGAAGTTATTGACTGGCATATCCACTGGTGAGCGTCCCGAGTTTGATTTGGTGCTTCTGTCGTTAACCACTACCTGCCTGAGTCCAGGTTTCTCCAGCTCTAGCCCCGTAAAGCCATTTATTCCATTATTGAGCACTGACTTTTCAATTCCCCCAGATCACAGAGAGGAGTGAGCAGACAAAATGAAAAAACTCCCCCCGGCTTAAAGAGGCACTGAAGGCAATTCCAACATATTGTCTTCTCAGATGGGTAGAGCTGGAGGTGGCCAGGTAGCAGCGCAGCCACCTCTAAAAAAACACTTCAAATACTGTAACACTTGCAAAATGTTTTCTTAATTGAAGTGGATTTAATCGCTCATTACATTGGTCAAAGTCAAAGCATGAAAAATGGCCATGATGTTGAACAAATGCATTTCCATTCACCATTTCGCTAATTCAATCTGGCCCCCGAATTAAATTTGTATTACAAGCACACTTAATAACTTGACATTCAGCATATGGCTCTGTGCGGCTCTGATAAGTGATGGTCCGTCTGTGAACACCCACACGCTCCGCCGCCAAATTGCCCCATTGCTCATAATAAAACCTGTGTCTGAGGGACTCGGAGCTCTTATTTTTTAGTGCAATTGTTATTAATAGGACGGTCAGGGCGTGATGAGTCCAAATGTAGAGAAAGTAACTAATTACTTTTACTCAAGTAATTTTAAAGGAAAATGTTATTTTTACGCAGAGTTTTTTTTTAAACATTGCTAAGTTGTTGTTTTTTTTACCCTGGTTGCAAGTGGGTAGTAATACTAGTAGTAATAGATGTAGGTGTAGTAATGGTAATAATAGCAGCAGTAGTGGTAGTAATAAGAAGCAGTATTAATAGTAGAAGCACGTCTAGTAGTAGCAGTAGTACTGGAAGAAGTACTTACTGTAGTAGTACTTGTAGCAGTGGTAGATGTTGTAGTAGTAGCAGTAGTAGCAGTAGCAGTAGAAGTAGTCGATATAGTTGTAATAGTAAAGGTAGTAGTAGTAGATGCAGCATTTGTAGTAGTAGCAGTGGTACTGGAAATAGTACTCATTGTAGTTGTACTAGTAGCAGAGGTAGTAGAAGTTGTTGTAGTAGTGATGGTAGACGTAGTAGTAGTAGTAGTAGTAAGAAGTAGCAGCAGAAGTGGTAGTAGCAGCAGCTTCAGTAGTAGTAGTAGTACTAGTAATGGTGATGTTAGGTACTTTCTACTTAAATGAACTTTACACTCAATATTTACACTCAACTAACACATTTGTTGAGTACTTTCACTTCTACTTGAGTAACATTATTTTGAAGTAACAGTACTTTTACCTGAGTATTTTATCCACCTCTGGTAAAAAAATAAAAATGGTCCATTGGGAGGTCTGTAAAGGATTGGGCTGAGTCTAAAACGCCATCAGTGTTAGCGCTTGTGAATAAAAGATGAAAGTTTTGACTCAGATCCAAGTTGGGTCTCTCCGCCGGGACATCCCATTTACTACAGAGGAGTACAGAGAGTCTAAGTACACTCTGAGGACTGGATGATGTGGAGCGCTTTAGGAAATTTCTCATTTTTAAAACATGGAGGACAGTGAGTGACACCCCTCTCGAGGAAAACACTATAATATCAGGGCATAGAGAAGCGCGGCCTATATGTCTTGCTGTCAAAAATGTGCCTCCCTGACATGAAGGGCATTAATCAATCACGGGACATGTAGCAACAGCTCTGCTGCAGATAAAATGGCCGTACACCTGTGCATCATGTTTAACAACACAAGACTATCAATCTGTGTAATGGGCTTTTAGCAGGAATTTAAAGCTTGTTTGTTCAGATTTACATGATAATGCTGATGCCAGGGGTAATTTTTTTAGGCATAGCCAGTGAGTCAAACAAGAAATCATGCAAAAATGTGACCATTTATAGCTAATTAGTACATTATGCAGATATTGTCCAGGTTTTGTAGCCTCCAAATCTACATAAGTGACAGTGAACGTGGTTAGGCCTTATTTTCCAGCTAAGTAAAAGCTTGTTATTAGTGTGGTAAAAGCATAGTAATACAGTAAATTCAGGAAAATCAATATTTATAGAATGTTATAATTAAAATAAATGTTTGCATGACTATAAGTCCCTCTAGTTTCAAGCTGATGGTGAGATGTTAATCCATGGACCTGAAGTCAGCTAAGGTAGATCTAAATTGTTTTGATAAGATGTTGCAGATGTATTGAAGCCCTGTATACTTCATATCTGAATAGGGTCTTTTTTTTTACCTGAATAAGATATTTTTTAGGCCTTTTCTGTATCATTGGAAAGCGCAGTCGAGAAGTGACAGGAAATCATGGGGTCGAGAGATTGGGGAGAGATGCACAACAAAGTGTCGGAGTCGCTGTGGACATGCGCCACAGCTCCATCTGAATAATAATACACATACCTGAATAAGTCAACATTTAGTTGAAGTAGCTGGAAAGTAACTACAGTTGGATACTGGACTGACTCAAAAATAAAATACTGAATACTTTGTGTGTACATTCTCTACAATCCTTTTTACAAACAGCATAATTTTTCCTAATCTCAAAAGTTCAAATATTGTTTATAAGTGAGATTTTGACATACAGCATGCAAAATACAACACTGTGAAGGGTCATGTGTTAAAACCTTTTCTTGCTTCAAAACATTAAATATACCTCAGTCACATGTCACTAAGTACTTTTTCTTGAGTACAGACCTTGACTGCTTTTCCCACCTCTGGTATATACTTAGCTCCTCTGAACATTACAGAAGGGTACAGCAGCAACACATTATTACATTCATGTAATGGTTGACAAGGTTAGATTTGAGAGATCTTTATACTTGTAGGCTTTCTATTGCCTTAAAAAAGCTACCATCGATACAGCCATTTTTATGTCCGTGCATCTAAAGTACTGTACATGTGAACCTTGTACACAGTAGAAACTTTATGTAGTTGAAACCTTGAAACCTTTTGAGAAACTGTCCTGTTTTGTTGATTGTTCACACATGACATAAACTAACTAGGACCATAGTTCCTGTAACCTTCTTAGAACCTACTTCAGAGCAGGGACTTTCAAACCAGAATAAGAACCATTCAGTGGTGTAGTTAAGTATACAAACATATGTGACTGTCACTGTCTCGTTGCCTGAAATATTTACTTGTAACACTCACATAAGAGCTGCTCATTTTAAAGCTATTTAGATTTACTCAATGTACAAGTTGTCTAGTGGGACTCTGCTTTACTCTTTTCAGTCCTAAAAAGAGGTTGAAAAAATGTTAAATTGTGAATGAGGGCAGATATTATTATTAAGTTTATACTTCTTTCTGCGCTTTTTCATTCATGATATTTAATTTGAGGTAAAATTGCCATACATGGTTTTAAATAAATGAAATAAACAATGAAATTAAATGAAGTTGTAACAACTGATGCTGCATTCCTTTGTCTCCTTACTCTCTATGTGAACTCCTTAAGCTTGGACTCTATAAAGCGCATTTGCCTTTCTGTTATGATGATTCCTGCTATGAACAGTGAGATCTGGCTGTCTTCACCCTCCATGCTAGCCTTTTTTTTTCTTTTTTCTTTTTTTACTGTGCTTTTGTCTCAGAGTTCCTATCCAGTTCCTATAGGCAGTGTGAATGCAAGATGACAGAAGGTTTCTGGGAGTGTGGAGTTCATAGTCCTAAATTTGCAGTCTGCAGAACTAACACTAATCAAAAGCTCCTGTAAATGTTCATACCTATTCATCTCAGACAGGTAGGCAAAAATACAATGATGTAAAGGAATTAAATGTTGAGTGAAAGACTGAGCAACATGAAGCAAAGCGCTGACAAAATATTCTTTTAATGAGACGTCTACACTGGGAGATTAACTGTACTCAACACTGCGTTTAGCAAAAAACAGTCTGTCTCGTGCAAAACAGATGAGGTACGGCGCTGCTTTTTGACTAATTGCCTTCAAAAGTTGACTCCTTACTTGACATAAAAGGCCACAGCAAACAGCTCGACCGCTCACTCAAGGGTATTTAGACCAAAACACAGACATTAATCCAAGGCAGCTCGTCTGTTAGCCCACAGCCTGTCACGGATGAGGCAGGAAAGCCCTCTTCGCGGCATATACTTAATTTCATGCACGATGAGGAGAGACAGCGATGGAAGGAGAGTAAACGCTTCAGGTCGGGGAATTTTACAGTGCTCATAAATACTCATAGTTTCAAAATGACTCGTATCTGTCCTCTGTGGAGCTGAACAGGACAAGTCAAGGTCAGAATAACTTGGTGCAGGAGTGGAAGACTCAGCAATCAAGGTTATGGGATCAGAGGTGGAGAAAGCATCTGCACTGTACGCTAAAAGTACGGCAAAATAATATTACGAAAGTAGTCAACAAAAAGTGACTTGAATACAACAGTACTGAGTGTCAATTTTAAGTAGAATGCACTTATTACTGCGGCTGCTACTAGCACTACTGCTACTACTACTACTACCACCATTACTACTACTGCTGCTTCTACTGCAACTGCTACTTCTACTGCTAAAATGCAGCTGCACAGAAAAAAATAACTACTAGTAGTAGAAATACAATTATTTTTTAATATTACTACCTTTCCTAATGTTATTTGCTATTATTACTACATAACACAACAACTACTACTACTACTGCTGCTACTACTGCTACCACTACTACTGGTACTAGTACTAGATTGCAACTGCACAGAAAAAAAAGTACTACTAGTACTAGAACTACAAATATTTTTAATATTACTACCTCTCCTAATGTTACTACTACCACTACTATTACAGCTATTATCACTACATAACGCAACAATATCTACTACTACTTCCACTACTTCTACCCCTACTGCTATGACTACTACTGCTACCACTACTACTCTGCTACTAGTACTAGACTGCAGTTGCACAGAAAAAACGTACTATTACTAGTACAAGAATTACAATTATATTTAATATTACTACCTCTCCTGATGTTACTACCACTACTATTGCTGCTTTTATCACTACATAATACAACAACTACTACTACAGCTATTGCTACCACTACATGTTACTACTACTACTACAACTACTACAATTTACAACTATTTCCACCACAACTACTACTACTACTACAACAATCTTCAACACTACTAGTGCTACAACTACTTCTACTACTACTAGTACTAACATAGCAAAACTACTACTATTTACAACAACTATTTCCACCACTACTGCCACTACTACTACTACTACTACTACTATTAATACTAATACAACAACTATCTCCACCACAACTACTGCTACTACAGCTACTACTAGTAGTAATACTTTTACAGCAAAAACTACTACTATTTACAACAACTATTTCCACCACTACTATCACTGCTATTACTCCTTAAGTAACTTTCTTAAATAAAAGTATCCAGTTACTGTGTATGATTGATGAGTCCCTCGGGTCAGGGTCCCGCAGCAGCAGAGGCCTGGGAGGTGACAGTAATGTGCACTGTAGGTTTAATAATGTAAAGGGTTGTACAGAGAGTCAAGGTAAATGGCGAGAGGAAGTGGACAAGGATGACAAGGCGATATGTTGTTAAGATTCACAATAACATCAGGTCAGGGGTCCACATAACCTCCACAAGAGAAGAAAAACAATGTCCACACAACTATAGGGCCTTACATACAGCTAGCAATGGTTTAAAATTACTACACATCACACTTTAGAGAATGAACAAGCAACACAGCATTTGATGTATGCTATAGGCCCAAGCCAATACATTAGAATACCATGGAAAAGCAAATTTAGTTCAGCTCTTAAAACACATGCAATATATTAAATTGATTCACACACAATGAAATATTTCAATTCAAGTCAGTATTATTTAACCCTTGTCCCCCAATTTTAAAAAGTTACATTGTTCAGTGAAGAGTGTCCCAGTCACAAAACATCATAAAAAATGTATACATTCATATTTTTTGCTACTTTTTTTGCATAAATCTTTTAATCAACTTGTGCCTTGATCATAAATACCAAATATTTAATTATTTTTTAGAATTTTAACCCTTGTTATGCCAGTATATATTATATAATTTCAATTTTAAAATATTTTTAATATTCTCAAAGCAAAGTGGATTTTTAGGGGGGTTATTACAGCCTTGGTTATGTCAAGGATCACCAACAACATTTATTTTTAAGGATTGTTTTTTTTCTGTGCTATGTAGAATCTAAACGCCAACTCCTGTGTTACAAAAATCTTTGTGTTACAAAAAATCCCAAATCCATCCAAATCAGTGTTGTTGGTAACCTTTGACATACTCCAGGATGTAATAATCTCCCCTAGAAAAATCACTTTTTCTTTTAACTAAAATTGAGATGCTATTACATACACTGGCATAAAAAGAGTTAAAATTCTGAAAATAATTAAATATTAGGTATATGATCAGGGTGTTTGTACTTTTTTTTGAAAAATTTGTATTTATTTATTTAACAGGACAATGTACAGTTACATATTGCCAAAAGGCAAAGATGCTTGTACCAGATTATAGCTTGGAAGCTAATTTCCATCTGTAGTCCTTTAAAGGGAAGAGGAAAAAGAGACATTCTATACAGTGCACAAACACTCATCCATCCTCCAGCTCTCAGACATACACTCCCCCATTCAGTCATCCTTGTCATTGTGTTGCATAGCAGAGACTGCTCACTTAACAATTACAATATAATATACAATTGATACAAGGGTACAAGGATGGGTACAAGTTGATTCAAAGATTTATTTAAAAAGTAGAAAAAAATATGAATGTAAACATAATGTTTTGTTGATGAAGACACTTTGGTCACTGAACAGGAGCACTGTAACAAATTTTGTTAGAGAGTGTAAAAATGAAGTAATATTAGATTTGTGTTTAAAATATCAAAATTAGTGATGAAATACACACCTGAGCCAAATTTCATAGAAAAAGTTATAACCACTGCAAAGTTATGAAAAAAAAAAAACATTTGAAAAGGACACTTTTGTCCTCATTAGGGCACAAAGGTAAATACACTTATACTATGAGATTAACTAATTTTGTTTTTTTTAACCATCATCCATAGTAATAATAAAAAAGAAATGAAATATGTAAATCTGTGTGTACAAAAACTGTATGAAATATGTGTTTTCAAATCAAACTACTAAAACAAATTGACATCCCCTTTTATTGTGCTTTGGCTACACAGCTACAACATTTAAAGTTCAGAGTATCTTTATTGCCCCACAACAGAAAACTGGTTTTGCAGCAATGACTCCACATAAAATACATAAACATACATTCAACAACAATACACAACGTCTATTCAAGTGATTAATGTTTACAAAAGAGAGAAAACAAAAGATAAATCAATTCTGTATAAGCGTGTTTTAAAGAGAGCTAAGATGTAGCTTTCCATTTTACAAAACCATCGAGCGGACCATTATGAAAGGATAATAAACTACAGTTACTTAATAGGTCAGACCAGGATTGTGTTGTTGTTCTACATTTCTGACACATTCACACATTTGTCGCAGGTAATCTTTACTCCTGGGATCTTTAATCCTGTCTGATTGTGCACTGTAGGGATTTAGATTAGGACTTCCTGATACAAACAAAAAAATGATGGCATTGACTCAACATGGACACAAATATAGTATACTGCAGCAGGCTAAACACAATGCAATACACATCTCTCTCCCTCTCAAGTTGGTTCAATAAACAATAAGTTAGGAAGTAAAGGTTAACATTTAGGTGTATTTTATTGGCCTTGTGTGGAAATTTGTTCTCAGCATTGGACCCATCCTTCAATGCCACTGGGACAAACTATCAGGAGCAGTGGCTGAGGACCCTTTTCTAAGACTTGAGCCTGGAATCTGGTCAGAGGTACCAAGCTGGAGGATTTAGCCTATTGTGTGTATTTTGGGCTGATGGGGGGAAAACCTCAGCACCTGAAGAAAATCCACCCAGACACAAGGAGAACATGCAAGCTCACAGTCCAGGAATTGAACCCGGGACCTTCTTGCTGTAAAGGCGACAGACAGTGCTAACCACTTTGCTGCCACTTTTGCCAAGTAAAGAGTGGATACAGTTCACCTGTTCAAGGGAAAAGATTATACAAAATAATAATAATAATAATAATAATAATAATAATAATAATAATAATAATTGCAAAAGCCCACAATTTTCTCCATGTTGTCTAAGATCCATCAAACCCTAGACTACACTTTGCTATTTGTCCACAGGATGCACCAATGCTCAGTTGTGCAAAATTCTTGTCTCATACCAGCAACAAACTGATACTGTCTCTGTTTTGTGTTTATTTCTAGTATAAAGCTGCCTATAAACTAAACATAATGATTACTGACAGCTATTTGCAACATTTAAATGCTCCAAATAAAGCAAATCCACAGTAGTACCACAGCACAACTCTTCATAATCTTAACTTCAACCTAAATTCTCTGTGCCCAGAAATCAGGATGCTAAATTATTCAGCTTTAATCTTAAAAAGTGTGCTATGCGATACCATCAGGAAGAGTTTCAGAGCCCCACAGTCGGATAATAAATGCTCCACATATAAAAACTGTATCCTCTCTGCCTACAGCTCTTTTGTCCTATTGCTGCTCAGGGCCCTAATTTAATTTTGCTGTTGGGCATCCAGCTACCGTGACCTCAGTGTCAGAAGCTCTCAGAACCTTTCAAAGCCATCTCAGCTCTATACTCGGGATGAAAAGCAAAAGCAACCTGGTATAATAAAACATCAAGAAAGGAACATTACAGCCTTAGACACTGCTTTCTGACGTTTATTTTTTATTTTTTACTTTGAGAGCTGTACGGTTGAAGAAATTAAGAGTCTAGACAGACGCTTTGCTGAAGTCTGCAGCGATCACAAAGCCACCTGATTTGTTCTGTCTAACAATATGGATCTTGGATGTGTGCCGTTCGCTGATTCATTGTTTGGCTTTGGCTTTGCCTTCCTACCACAAAACTCATAACTTTATGGTCTACTCACGAATCAGGGATTGTGATAAGTCTGGCTTTTTACGAATATCTCACTAAAGATTGCAAATTCAAAATACTGTATAGGTAGAACTGAACGGTGGTTTACTTAGATTGATCACATCATATTTCTGCAACTACGGGAGCGCTAAAGGAACATGACTTCTATGAACAAATCAGTGGAAATAAGTAAGACATTAAGAGGGATATATAATGCTTTTAATCATAGCATTGCATGTTTTACAACCTTTAAAATGACAGTTTTTTTGATCAATAAATGACTGTAGACTGGATGTAGAGGGCTTGTTGATTGGTCAGTGCTTCCTGGAGTGGGAGGGATTTTGTGGGAAAGATGGAGCTTCGTAAAAACTGAGCGTTTTGAGGCCTCAGAACGATCGTGCCAGAGAATACAAGATTACTTAAACAGGCGTGAATGAAGCACGCAACACAACTCCTGGTATGATTTTGATGAGGGAACATTATAACATGGTAGAAAGCTCAGAAAAGTCAATATTGCATAATTTAACCCCTTTAAGATTAGTTAAAAAAATAGATAAAAAGTATATAGATGAACATTTATGCAATATCTGAAAAAAAAAAAAAAAAAAAACATGCATGCACTTTTCTCGCAGTGCTAAGTTTGTTCTTTTCTAGACTTAGTTTGTTGACTTTGGTTGTAGTATTAACATAAATATAATATAATGGCACATTCTATTGGATTAGGTGCAAGGAAAAATCTATTTTTCACCATATTGTAGGCAAAAGCAGTGTTATTCTGTGGAGAGAGTAAAATGTGCATTGTGTTTGGAAAACTCATAAAACTGTATTTTACTGACTACACCAATACATCAGGTGTTGAATTTATAACATTACTGTAACTAATGTGTCAACTGTGCACAACAAAATACAACAAAAGTCACCTCCAAGTACAGTATCCCCATTGCCAAAACTTCAGCTTTTGGGAATACAGAAAGCAGTGTTATCAAAGCGTATCGAATGTGTGAGTGTGCACTGTCGGTCCGATCTCGAGGGCTGCTGGGGCAAAGTGATAAAGACATATTCTGCGAGAGGCGAGAGGATAGCGGCAGCGAACCTCGGAGATCTGAACCGCTGCAGCGCTGACAGGTACAAGACGAGGGCAGGTGGAGGAAGTAGGGGGGGGGGTAAGGGGGGCGCTCAACAGACGGTGGCGGAGCAGGAGGGAGGTGCTGCCAGTCAGGTGATGTTCCCAGGGTGGACGGCTGCAGATGTCCTCTTACTTCCTTGCCCTGATTGCATTCTCCAAACTTTATCCCCGAGACTTAGACATTTTTGTCATTCAGATACTCATCGGATTGGCTCGGCACAGCATTAGTGCAACATAATGTCATATCTGGACCTAAAACTACAACCTGTGACATCCACTACCTTTCCCGTTGGTATGCTTGTATGCAATGTAGAATTTTTAAAGGGAAAAAAAGTGAGTCCACAAATGCCAAACTAAACCAAGGTAACCCAAAGGTCTTAAAAGTATTAAAAAGGTATTCAAGTTGATGTTCATCATCAAAAATCAAGGCCTTAAATGTATTAAATTGTATAGGTAGGTATTACATTTTGTTCATCTTTGTCTTAAATTGTCATGTTGGGATTTTTAGTGTACTTGTCAAAATATATATTTTAGATTAATATGTTGAAAGTAACAACAGATAAGTAAGTCTTTTTTCTGAGAGTTGGAGGTGAACAAAGATCAAATGTGAACAAAGTCTATCAATAGTGGTTTTACAAATATCCTAAAGAGACCCACTCGAATGTGCCTTTCATTTATTAAGCTTTTGAAAACTAAGTTTACTGTTTCTGTGTTGCAGGCATTACAAAAAAACATCCCAACAATACAGTAAATGCTGTTATCACTGAAATTTTTGATTTCGTTTTGAGATTTTGAAAACAGGACTGGAGTTATTTCACCTGTATTAGATTTTTAAAATAAAACCAGTGAGTTTCAGAGAGTCATATTGATATTTCATGTGTGTAAAATGTATACAGATTATTGTTCTTTTGTCGCCAATCTAGGGATTACATTTTATTCTAAGTGGCATTAAAAAGTCTTTAAAAGGTGTTAAATTTCACAAGAAAAACCTGGAGCTACCCTGTAAACTCAGATCACTCTATCTCCAACGTGCTCCACCTCCTGCCTGTGTGTGCTCAACGGCGCGTGCACCATGGGGATATTGGGACAGACATATCCCTCCAAGATGAAAAGGGGCCATTTCAGTCACTCAGGCCCCAAAGGTAAACGTGGTCGGAGTTAGCAAGCGGCTTTTTTTTATTTTTTTTTATTGCCGAGCCACAGAGAGAGAGAGAAAGAGAGAAAGAGAGAGAGACTCAAAGGCACCATAACAACACAGCCCGCAATAAAAGGGCAACTGCTCCACTCACACTTCTGACAAGCTATTTGTGGTCCTAGCAGCTCATAAAGATGTATTCCCACTTCCTAATGTTTGTAAGGCAAACTTTGTCCCACTACACGTCTCCTTGGATTGCCTCTTTTTGTCTATTGCTCCATTACCCGATCCAGCGTTTTGTTTTTTGTTTTTTCATTACTATTATTTGCAGATATGAAACCTCGCCACTGTGCTTCTTGCCTTATCATACATTATTTGTACAAGCGATTATGCGCGAGATAAAGCTGACAGGTGGAAATCTTTGTCGGCGTCCCCTCGAGGCTTCTATGACAGGGTTTATAGTACACAGATCATATCAACAGAGGCGGTCAAACGTGTGTGTTGTAAGTGATTCGAAACACAGATGTTATGAGCAAACAGAATGTGGCAGATATGGTTACAGTTATAGTAAAGAAGGATTGCTGTAAGTGGCATGTTTCTGGTTAAGTGTTAGAGAGGGGCTAATGATGTTTGTGAGGCTAAAAGTTAATACAAATTGAAGGCTGGAATAACAATGCATTATGCAAAGTGCTTTTATGTATATTTTTGCATACACATTTAATAGGGTGCTAGTAGTTTGAGGTCCCTGTACAATGAGTTCATAGATTATTGTTCCTTTGAATATTTTACATTTTACAGAAAAATATAGAAAGCTAACAGAAAAAAAAAAAAAAAAAAACGCAACATAAAATTTGACAAATCAAATGACTTTATATTAGGGTTTGGCTAAAATGACTTGAGTTGAGGGCTATTATCAAGACAAAAATATTGCTCTGTCTATATGAAATCCATGTATTAATATCAGTGGAAGACAAAATTAACCTTTTTTGGATTACTGTGTACATTACTTCTTTTCCACACACATGCATATAATTTCAGTATAAAAAAAAAAAAAACATTCATCAAATCAAATGAACAAACTTAAAGGTGTACTGTTGTGTTATTACTGGCATCATATTCTGGAAATCCTGCAGATGAATGTCCTATACTTTCAGGCAAAATTGTGTGTTCTCATGAGGAAAAGATGCACTTTGTTTACAGCAGAGCTCACTTTGTCCACTCTGCGCCTTCGCCATTGGGTTCTATAGAGCTTGATTCTGCATTTTCTCAACACAGACAAAACAGGTTTGATTAGGGTGACCACCTGTCCTACTTTTGGTTGTACTGCACAGTCATTTAGGCATCTGTCCCACCATCCCATTTATTACAGATAATGTCCCTCTTTTTCATTGGTGCTCAGTGGTTTGTATAAGGTGAGAGTCAGGTTAAGAACTACAAGATAAGGTCCATTTTCTTTGTATAAAATGAAGAATAAATATTGTGGACGTCCTATCTTGATTAGTTTGAAAACTGTTTATGGTTGGTGTGTTTCAGGAAAGGGTTTTCCATGGAACTCTGAGCTGTGTTGGTGCCAAATTGCTTTGAGAAAATGCAGACTGAGAGCTTTGATTTCTTTCTGTTCCACTTTTTTTATTCCAATAACGTCTCAGTAAAGAAATTACTTTGCAAAGCGCGTGTTTTTGGCATAAAACCAGCACATCAAATATAGTCACATCAAATAGTTTTATAGTTCCTAAACTGAAGCAGCTCTATCTCACTAAGTTGGTAAGTTAAATTTGTACATCAAAATATTTATTTCTTCAGACATTATCTCACCAATTTGCACAATTTGTCCCACTTTTAGTACTTTTTGAGGTGGTCACCCTAAGTTTGACACCACAATATTTAATGCCATCTATCTTCAAGTCACCGACCCGTGTTGAGATATACAAAACATTCAACTTTTGGATAAGCGTATTCTTCCTACATGTGAAGTCTGATCCACAAACAGGTTTCCATTACTCTGAAACCAGTCAAATGCAGTTCACACTACCAACCACTAGATGCCACCACACCTGTCCCTTTTGATAAACTCTGGTATTATTATGTCTTTGCTCTTTAATCAGATTCTCAAAGTCAATATAAGCAGCAATAAACAAGACAAATACTCCTAAATCCTACAAGAAAGAGCTTTCATTCTGAATTTATATCAGCAATTTGTAATACTGCAGCACAGCTTAATAACTGCTCCTCCCCTTTAAACCTGCAGCTTTCTCCTCTAGTTTCGATAAGGACTCGAAGCAAACACTACACAAATCATTTCCCAAGAGTTTCCACACAATCCCTCATCGCCAGGTGCCTCTATCTCCGCTCTGAAACCCAAACAACAAACACGGAGTCTACAGCACTTTGTTAATGATATCTCGGGGCAGGCATGGTTCGGCAAACTCCTCCGACACACACGCACCACATTCATTTGTATTCCTTTCTGCAACAGAGAGAGACGGAGACGTGCAAAATGTCAATGACAGATTTGTCTAGACGCCATTATGTGGGCCGGTGATTGTGTAACATAGCCGCCCATAGCTACATTTTGGAAAGAGAGGGGGAAAAAATGCTGCGATATTTCCCTTGGGTCAGAGTGGCTTTCTCTACAGCAAGGATCCTCGGTGAGAACACGTTTGGCCCATTTTAGCAGCCCCCCCCCACACACACACACACAAAAAAAGGAGTCTGACATTCAATTACAAGAGTTAATTTGGCAATTATACTTAAGCCTAAATTGGTTGCCAGTTATCTTAACACTATAAAGCTGTCACTTACTGTACTGACAGATGTTGCGCTCGGGTACAACCTCAATTTCTTTGCAATAAAAAAAGTTAATAATTAAAACTTTAGCTCAAGTTTTTAATGAAGACATCTGCTTATTAGTTCAACAACATTATGAATCTAACTTTTCCCATTTTGTAGTTAATTGGAACAAGGCAAACACATTTAGGCGGAGAAAAACTCATTGTGACATCTGTAAAATGTTGAGTTATTTTGCACAAGAAAAAAAAACATGCCAGAATGAAGCATTTGCATATCCTAATTAAAATGTACGTCTACCGCGAGTTCATTATGCGAGAACCACTTTGTCGAGTTTTGTGTTCCGTGAAGGATTTCTTTTCTTCTTCTGCAGGTTTCTCTTGCTTCTTTGCTCTCCCCCTGATATGTCAGCAACTTCGTGGACTGTGGCGGGGATTTTTTCCCAATAATTACAGAGCGGCTGATTGGCCTGAGACACAAGGCAGCGACAACACACAAAAGCCACATCGCGGGCCACACAGTCTCTTTTGGGACAGGAGAAAAAGTCACAAAAATTCAATATTTTGGGGCTCACACGTCCATCATATTTTTAATTAAATGTCTGACTACAGTGTCGCCAATTATTACTGAACACAAATAGTCCAAGATTTCACAAATGCAAGAGGTGGACCGACATGCTTTTGCATTTGGAGCTTTGTCATTCCCGAAGTTGTAAAGTCACTGGCAATTAAACACGCTAATCCTAATATTTTGGGAGATATATTGGGATACACAGAAAAGGCAAACTCCTCATTGTGAGCTGTTCTTAACCTCTCCTTATCTTAATAGAGCCAGCCGTTCAGGAAGCAGCACAAGCAGGAGTTTGAGAGCCCTGTATATGAACTGTTGTGGTAAATTAAAAAAGTTACAGCAGTTGTTGTTTTTGCTATTTTTGTCACTGTCGGTCAAGAGTGCACAGAGGACTTTGGAAATATACAAGTTAAGAAAAGGAAGACTGAGGCAAAATGAACTAAAGGAAGTTCCTAATGAGTTCAAATGTAACAAGCAGATGTGTTTCTGTGAACTACAAATGTGAGTTATCTCTTTTGCCACTTCTAATATGATTTGCTACTGAAATAAAATGCACATGTTGGAACAAAATCCATTTTAGCTGTGCAATGCTACAGGGTATGGCTGAACGATTCTGAAAAAATATCGTGATTTTTCTGACAGATATTGCGTCGATGTGATGAAGCATTGGCACTTAAGAGAACATTGAAATATTCTCTGCTGAACTAATACAAGGAATCTCATGCCTTAAGCCGGATTTCCACTGCATGCGTATCCGCTGCACTGCATGCCACCACTGAACGACGCGCAGACCCTCGCCTACTGGATATGTCTCCACTCCGCCACGCCGGGCTGCGGAGCCCTCAGCAGCTTGGGAAGAGCATGCGCTGAAGGTACGAATTTGTGCCAAAAAAGCCATTAATAAAGTCCAAAACTACAATTTATTCAGAAGCAGAAGGACAGAAAACAACAGTTTAATATGAGATCGCTTTGGAGTTCACTCCACTTTCATTTCACAGGTGTTTCCTCTCTAACAGGGAAACAGCTGGGAACTAAAAAGCTATACGAGTGCAATAAATATTAAATCATGTCTGACATTGTTTCTGTAGTAGGTAAACAGCCTACTAAGACAGACTATCTAAAAGATACTTAGGAGAAATAATGATTAAATGTAAATATTCTAATCAAAAACAATCGTACAGAGTTACATTACTTTTAAATGTTGTGCATGTCCAGTTTCCTGTTTGGTGAGATCTGAGCTGCGGAGTTTGATCTGAACGAAGTCTGCCGTTGAACGACGTCAAACAAAATAGACTGGCTGCGTATCTCTAGCGCAGGGCGGAGATATGCACAGTTTATACACATTAAGATCCTGTGGGGACGGGATATTTTGTTCTCTGCAGGGGACATTATATCAACTAAATAATTGCAGCCTTTGTGATTTGCTTGCACAGTGGCAGAGCGGTTAGTGTTCTCGCCTCCCAGCAAGGAGATCGTGGATTCGAGCCCCGGGTCGACCAACACACCATCTCACAAAATCTCTGGGTGGAGTCTGCATGTCCTCCCCGTGTTACCGTGGGTTTCTCTCCGGGTACTCCGGCTTCCTCCCACTGTCCAAAGACATGCATGTGTTAGGTGAATTGGTGACTCTAAATTGACCCTAGTGAATGAATGTGAGAGTGAATGGTTCTCTGTCTGTGTTCATCTCTGTGTCAGCCCTGCGAAAAGCTGGCCCCTGTCCAGGGTGTACCCCGCCTATGGCCCAAAGTTACTGGGATAGGCTCCAGTCACCCGCGACCCCTAACGGGAATAAGCGGTAGAAAATGAATGAATGAATGATTTGCTAATTGCAACAATTAAAATTGCAATTTTTATTCATTGTTCAGCCCTACAACTGGGAAGACTCACTTCTCACACCTCTATAAGTGAGCAAAGCTAATTCAAGGTTATTTAATAAACTAAAAAAGGACTAAAAACTGAAACAAACGAAATTAAACTACATCAAGACTTGCTAAAGACTCCCTAGAAAGAATCCCAAATATGCAGGAATCTGAATATACAGTATTACTTACAGTATCACATTTCACCATCGTGTATGCAGCTAGAGTGTGTTCAAATCTAGTCTGAGAAAGACCACTGCAGAAACTTGTTATATTTTATGTAGGATTATAACATCAGTAGTTTGTTTGTCCACTTCTTATGTCCAGAAAAAGTCCTCTACAGATGCCGTTATGTTCTACAATAAAAGGTTATTGCAGTACATGAACAGACAGATGAGACTAGCCATTGTAAACTAAGAGGCTGTATGTTTTCAATGAGAGTAGTTTTCTTTTATTGTGACCACACTGCAGCACATACAAATAACTTAAGCTTTATTATGATTATACTGGATTAATACTGTTCTTTTCTCTAATACAATGTTTCATACAAAGCATAAAATCTGAATTAGGAGGAGTAATAGTTTTTTTGGAAATAATAATATGGTGATGTGGTGAAGGACAGACAGAAACAGTATTCTTGGCGTTTACTCCTCATGGCCGCCGTCTCTGGCTCTGGACACTTTGACTTTGTGGAAAAATACACACAAACAAGAGATTAGGCAATTCACATTTTCTACAGCAAGTCAAAACAAATAGATTTACATAAATAATTACATTTTTAGTGTGTGCTACTGTCAGAAATTGCTACGAAGGCAATGGATATGTATACAAGTTACCATCCTTTTGTGTGACACTGGCGCTTGTAGAACAAAACTACTACTACTGCTGCTTAAAAGCACCGGACACCACCATCAAGGCTTTGGCCATGTCTCGCAATGATAACAATATAGTGCCCAGACCTGGAACCAAACCAGCAATCTTCTAGTTCAGGGGTAAATGCTCTATCCATTGAGCTACACAGTCCTTAAATCTCGAATTGGTTAAGAATCACAAAATTATGGTTATTGCAATATCAGCAAAAGCAAGATACGTATAACTATGACAGAGATTTAAACTTTAAAGTTGAAGAATAATTTTCCTACCAGAGCCTTAAAAGAACATGTGTTGTGACTATTTTTTTTAAAGTCCAGTTTCAGTAGTAATTCCCTTCATTTAGTTACAATTTATCCTTGTAAAATCCCTGATTTAGTCTGTGTTAAGTTTTGATTTTAATGATGTTTTGATTGGTGAATACCGGAACTTACATTTTTGTTGGAAATTAATTTAACTTACTATGTCAGAAAAGCAGGCCTTTTTTTAAAATATTGCAATAATATTGTTAATATAAATATAAATATGAATATCAGATGTTTTTTACATAATGTGCAGCCATGTGAATCCATTAAAATCAATAATATTCCTTTATAGAATCCTTAGAGTTAGAATATTTAGCTCTGTCTCACATTAAGGTACAGAAGATTAAGAAAATCCTGGATCCACACAGTGATTCTTGAATATTTATAACTATTACACAGAAACATTCACCACATTGGCAGAGGAAATAAACAATAAATAAAGGGTATATGGCACTTTGTTAATGATAACTTTGGTAGACAGTGGGTAAAAAGTTTCAGCACCACATAAGGCAGTTTATAATCAGTTATAGCTATAAGTAGTAGGTGGGTGCACTATATAGTTTTAATTTATTTCAAACACATAAGTAAAACGACCCCTGGTACTGGTAATTTTCTCACTTACTTTTGGATCTTTTTTATTAAAGGTAAAAAGCTGCACAGACAGCATTAAGCACTTAACTGAGTACTGGACTAATTAATACCATTTAGTTATTAAAATAATGCTGAAACACATTACGGCATATGCAGCTTAAAAAGCAGAGGCAGTCATTTTTACAGCATTTATTATCAACAAATGCTGCTCATATTAACACTGCTATGCATTTTTAACTTTTTCTCCTAATTACTTTCCCTGTAAACTTTCTGCGAGGCAATTATCAGCTTTTTCCCTCACTATGTCACGCACACACTAACACAAACCATTTCAGCTCCACAGGCAAGCTTTGATCACCAGTACATTAGCTTTACATTAGCAACAATCATTAGCAGGACATCAGCCCCACGACCAATTTGCCTTCAGAAAATAGTGGCACTGGAGTGCGTCGCGGCCCAAAGACGACCAATGAGCCACGCCGAAACTTGATTATGCCTCGTAACAGTGTGTCATCTCCATGGGTTAGACTCTGAAGATGGGCGTCTATGGTCTTTTGATTAAATGTGCTAGCGGCTATGAGACTGGAGTGGGCTGTTTTTTAGTGCTATAAAGAAGTTTTCACCGGTTTGTGTAATCTATATGGATAAGATGATAAAATGAACATGCTGGTGTTTTAGATGACAGTTGCTATAGCAGGGCACAACCAGAACTTGTCATGCATGCATACATTAATATACCTCACTATGTATCAAACACCAAAATAACATCTATAATGAAGTGCAAAAGGTGGCTGGTTTTAGTTTAGATGGCTAAACAACCCCTACAGAGACAAAAAGGACAGGAAAGCTGTGTCATCACAGATTTGCAGATTGTTATAGAAAATGGGAATGTTCAGGGACAGCAAACTTGTGCCAATGCTAATTATGCACAGTGTACAAGGGTCTGTTCCCCTTGGAAAAAAGGGTGCATCTTTTGGCTGTCAACACTGAATCAATGGCAGCAAAAAATATATAAAAATAAAAAATCCTTGCTATGTCTGCTAGACAGAGAAAAAGAGAAAAAGAAAATGGCAATGCAATGCTAAACAGTTCACATTTTGCCAAAGAAATGTATGAGCATGGGGTTTGTTCAAATTATGAGTTGCAACATGGAGGTGACAGTAGCTCTGTAGGTAGACATGCGCCCCTGCTACTAGTATTGCATACTGTTGTTGTGTCCTTGGGCAAGACACTTCACCCACCAAGCCTATAGGAATGTGTCAGTGAGACTGTTTGGTGGTGGTCGGAGGGGCCATAGGAGTAATTGAGGAGTGAAAGAATAACTCGCCAAATTGTTAAGTGGCTTTGAGCATCTAGAAAAGCGCTATTTAGAACTAATGTATTATTATTACAATCATTATTAACATAAAAACAAGGCATCTGTGGACTTCTTCCCACTGTCCAAAGACATGCATGTGTTAGGTGAAATGGTGACTCTAAATTACCCCTAATGAATAAATGTGAGAGTAAATAGTTGCCTGTCCAGGGTGTACCACGTCTAAGGCTCATAGCTACAGGGGTAGGCTCCAGTATCGTGACCACTAATGGGAAGAAGTGGACGAAGATGAATGAATGAAACAAAAAGCCTCATCAGAAATGTTATCAGAAGGTACACAATGTCAACGACGTGAACCATGACCCTGTCCATTTAGCATGTTCCTTACACCATGGGAACACCAGGGGCACTCAGCAGGATGCTTTTTATTATCCTCAAAGAAACTGTGCCCATGTTGGAGAGGTCTTTAGACAGATATAGCTCTTGAGAGACATTAAATTCACTCTGCATCAAAGCTATGTGGCACTATAGCTGTCTTACACGCACAATGACAACCTATCAATAAACCGTACCTTATGATTATGAAAGTCCATAAAAGAGAAGAACCTTGACATGCACTATCCCATGTAGCTCAGATAGGCTCATTTTACCCACACTCAGCCTTTTCATCATCAGCTCCCATCGTAAAGGACCATCAACTCTACCTCCAGACACTTTTACGAGGGCATAACCACCACCATTTTGAATCCGGGGCTAAGTTTGATGCGAGTGAACTTTAAACTCGGCAGGGAGGGAGCTGACACTGGGCCCGGCCTTCCTGATGTTTGATTAAGAGGCAGGTTGACCTTTAGGAGACTCCAGGGGGCGCTCACAGACACTCGCCCCTGACAGCACACGGGCAAGGCCTTCTCATTACGGCACGGATCTATCAATCCGGTCCTGAGCTGCTCTCTCCTGGTTCACTCTAAGGAGAGAGGAGAGATGAGAGAAGAGTAGAAGAGAGACCTGGAGAGGATGTCTTTGAAGTGTCCAAAAGTATAGTGTGAGGATAAGTATGAAGAGATATATAGCTAACTGGCTAACACATTTTTGCTGAGTCTTCCTTTTATGTATCTCATGTATCTAATGTAATGTTAGCTCATAATCACTATAAATGTATTGGTCAAAACAGTTCTCTTTACATTACTGCATATTTGCTTTGTTTTCATTTGTCTCTCTAAAAATCAATTCAGTAGAAGCTGTTTTTCTTTTTTCCATTACATCCTGATCTTACAATAACTGGACAAACTATTGTTGAAACATAGGGACATTAAAGGTCATATATTATGATTTTTTTCACACTTTTTGAATAGTTTTGGACAGCTTTGCATTATAATTTCACGTTTGATAACTTAAAATAACAATGTATGTTAATATATGTACATGCAATATGCAGTGTATAATAAATTATTTATAAAATGTCTTCTTTTGGGGAGATGTTACTATGATTTTGTAGAGAAGGCTTGGATTAGGTGTCTCCCCCTGCTGGGAACTATGGAGAATGGACAGAGCATAAAATAGTCATTTAGCATGGCTATTAGCAACAGGACGCTAACAGGTAGATAAATGAGATGACTACCGATTAATGACCGCAATTTAAGCGCTCAAATTATCAGAATGAGTCTAGTGAAGATCTATGAGCTTTAGAAACGTGCAGGTGCACTTCCTGGTTTCATGTGTCTACGTAGAGTGTTTTCAGTCTTGAGAAGGGGATGGCATCAGCAAACAGGAATACTCAAACATGCATGAATGTAACAAAAAACTATTCCAGGTATGTTTTTGAGGTACAAACAAAAGCTCCAAAAAGTCAATTTAGCATAACAGGTGACCTTTAATGTTTTTGTTTTACACACAGTTTCAAATGGTAGCTTATGACACTTTAATATTTAAAGTGGACAGACAATTTGACCTTTTCTTGACAGGTTTGCTGATATTATAGTCTTTCCCTGTAGGACTGCTGTAGGAGCTCACAGGCTGTGGAAAGCAGAGGCTTGAGGCAGGGAAATAACCAAAGATGCCACTAGGCGCTACCAAAACAACACAACTTTAAAATTACAAATGCTAGTAATTTTTTTCCTCATCTCTTTTCATCTTTTTGTTCTTTCAACAATGTTAATATAATCAAATAAAACAAGTGATCACCAGCCAGTGTACTCTTAAACTCGTAAATAGAGAGGGTTGCGTCAGGAAGGGTGTCCAGCTTAAAACCTTTGCCAAATTATTATGCAAAACACTTCAAACTATGAGGCAGAGGATTTGCTGTAGAGACCCCATGGGAAAAGCTGAAAGGAAGAAGGAAGATAAAGAAAATTTCAATAAAATATGCATCTCAAAAAACTTTCCAAACTTTAATCATAAACTGGGAGCTCTGTAATGCCGTTACCTCTGACGGATGATTATGGATGTCCAGGAAGAAGCAGGAGCCAGTCAATACACTGTGATGAATCGGAGCTCTATAGTGGCACTGGGCGTGTGCTTCCACTGTTCATGACAAATAGGCCATGTCACAGCACAGGTATTTCTCTTACAATCAATACTTACTGACACAAACACTGCCCAAGATGGATTTAGGTTATAATTACCAAAACCAGGGCTGACACGAGCCATTCAATAAAATATAATAAAAAAAATTCACTGGTCCTAAATCAATAAGAAAAAGATTTATACATTTTCTTGTATACGGTACATGTAACAGGTCCCTTGAACTTTAGAAATACTAGTTTTACTACTTTTCTTTCAGCTTTTCCCATCTGAGGTTGTAGTGATTCAATTTAAGATATGGCATAGGTTTTATGCTAAAAGCCTTTCCATACGCAACCTACTCCATTTCACATTTTATAACTTAAAATAATATATATGTGTGAAAAATGTCTTCTTTTGAGGAATTGGGAAATTTTCAATTTGCAGAGAACATGTAGATTAGGTGTGTTTGTCGCCCTCGTGCTGGCAACGGTGGGGACTGGACAGAGCATAAAAAGGCAAATTAGCACAGCTATTATCAACATATCGCTAACATAATATATTAGCCAACTGTTTCATAGTGATGTTAATTTAAGCGCTCAAATTATCAGAATGAGTGCGGTGATGGTGTATGGACTTTAGAAAAACAACAAGAGCGGTGAGATAAAGCATTTTCAGTCTTGAGAAATGGACGGGCTCAGCAAACCAGGGTTCATACACTTTTTACCAAGAATTTTCCATAACTTTTCTAAAACTTTTGACTAAATTTCCAAGAGCCGAATGACTGAAATTACTTATAGATAGTATTTAAAATGTCCAGTGTGGTGCATTAGAAACTTTTTCTGTAATTAAATTTTTTTTAAATTGGAAATTAGTCAGTTGGGGGAAAAAAAAAAAAACATTTGGGGCTCATCTCCCAGAAATATATTATTACACTAATTTTACTGACTTATAGTCTACACACTACTGATTAAAAGATAATTATGCTCAGCAAGTTGGTTGAGAACACATTTTTAAAAAGTAAATTAAGATATAAAATAATCAACTGGGCAGGCTGGTGCAGGTTTAACTAATAGTGATCGAATGTTACTCAGACTGTTTACATTTCCAAAACCAAACCATAAAATTCAAAAACTTTTCCAAGGCTTGGAAATTCCATTTTAAAATTCCATGACTTTTCCAGGTTTTCCATGACTGTACAGACCCTGCAAACAATATTACTCAAACCTGCGTGAATTAAACAAAACACTACCAAGGTATGTTTTTTTTAAGGTAGAAACATTATAACATGGTTAAAAGCTCATAGGGGAAATAGTTTATTTATTTGGACAGACCATATTTTGACAGTATTATGACAGCTTAATATTGTATGCCCACAAGGACAAAGTATGAGCAAAAAAAATCAAGAGGGATCAGGAAAGATTTTGTTGTAAAATAATGTTGCTGCTATGAAAGCTTATAAAGCGCAAAGCAATTTATGCCACAAAGGCCCATTCATGTCATCTCCAGCATATTGCCTATTCAATATACTGCGCTGTCAGTGTATTTTCTAATATCAGGGGAGCTCACTTTCTCCAACACTTGAGCTGATACGGCCCTGTGTTGACATGCAGCTGACAGGCCACATTAAAAAAAAAAAGAAAAAAAAAAGGCATTTCTCAAAGATGACAGATGCAATACAGTATTCAAGGCATGGATTTGTGACTGAACTGGTTCTCCATATTTAGGACAGAAGACAGTATTTTGAAGCCAGCAAACGATTGTTATGTCCACTTGAGGAGGAGGACAATTCATTGATATTTGTAGATAACATGGCAATTTTATCCCATTGTATGAAATAGATACAAATACACATACATAATATACTGTATAAACTAGAAGGCAATTTTATATCTTGTGACATGAGTTGTGTTAAAGAGTGACAGAAGTTTATGCATCTGGTTGGACATTGTAATTATATTTATCTAACCTTTCTAATCTAATCTTAAAAAAAACGCATAATTTCTGTGAATTCAAGCACAATATATTTTCATTTATACATAAAGAAACATGAAAAAAGTGACCAATGTATTAGGACATACTATAAAGTGAAAAAAAACAAACAACTTGAGATAACACATACATCACAAATAAGAGTGTTTTCAGTATGTTTTAGCAAACTAATACAAAGCAGCTTTATCTCACTGGGAGGTTTTAATTAAATTAAATTAGCTGCAACATTATCCTGGTTAAGATTCATTAGGGTTTGGTATTTAGGCTTTCCCAGCTAACCCTAATGTCAGACACTCTGAATCCTATCTTCTTAATTGTTTTATCAGTTTATTTATGCAGACACTTGATCGTATCCCTTTCCCCTCCTCTCTTCTAAAGCTGATATAGACCGACAGTGTGCCCGGTTTATGGGCTGGTGTGGACACCTGCCTGTGAGCATCTGTCCCATCTACAGGGACCCCCGCCTGTGGAGCTATACTGTAGCCATTACTGCAGCTTCACTGAACAACATGCACAGGGCTGCAGTGGGCCATATTGTGATGAACATACTGTCAGACAGAAGAGCGGGGAGGAAAGTAGTGGTAATGGCTGAGTAGACTGAATTGAATGTTGCAGCTTGTTTTTAGTTTCCAATATTGTGCTAGCAATTTCATGTTAGTTACAGTTCTATCTTTGGTCATGCTATATGTTTTGCTATAAGTTTTATCCCTGATCAATTTTATTTATTTTACTAAATTTGTAACATACATCTTAACATGACATATTGTTCAAAATCAGTTTTTGGGGGGCTTTCTACCATGTTATACTTAGGGCTGGGTATTTCCAACAACCTTACGATATGATAATACATTCTGAACAAAGCACAGGGTCAAACAAGTTTACATGGATGTTTTATATTCTGTGTATTGGCTGTGCATGATATAACCTAACCAACGTGACAATAACAGACATTGGTACATAAAATAATACACATTTTAACAAGCTTTAATATAACCTTATAGCCTTAACTTGTGCCTATGGCTTATCTAGCCTATGTCTTGTCATGTTTTTTTGAAGAAACATATTTATCTACATGTTGAGCTGAGCTGTAATGTCCCCAGCAGTGGAGCATACTCTCTCTGTACCCTGGATGCAGTGATTATTTCTTGCCAAGTTCAGTAACTTTGTTCTCTCCCAGTTGCCCTTTACAAACACACACTGTCACCTGGAGCCTCTCCTGAAATCTTCAGGAGGGGCTAGTTGTTTGTAGGCAGCCCGCTATCCTTGGAGGCCCCTAGTGCTATGTCCGGAGCGATCAGCTGTTTGTACGCAGCAGTACGTGGCCAGCTGATGACGTGCACACCATGTGTCTATGGATGCGCTGCACGTAAATCCTCGTGCGCTCCACAACTTGTTTGTGCTTCACTTTTCTCCGTATAGTTAAGTTGTGCGTTAGCTCTAAGTGTAGGAATATCAGCGCTTAAACAGCCGTCACTGCAAAAGACTCTGCTCTTATATTTGTTAGCTTTGCGCTGCTAGCAGCCGCGCTAATTAGGCGCAGCCCCCGGACTCTCTCCTCTTGTATGACACTCGTTGGTTCTGTGTTGTGCTAACGTTAACGTTACCTGTTGCTAGCAGCAGATCAGCATAGTGTCTTGTGTGAGGACAGAGATCTGTAGATTTGCTGCAGTAACGTTATTTCACTGCAGAGCCTACAAACTGCATGAGCCATGTCTAACTCCTGGTTCCTTGGTGTTTTAAAGTCCAGAGTTGATCATTCCCCTCAAGTTTTGCTGACTGAAAAAAACACCGTGCCCCTCCATGTTTGTTTACTAGACGCATGCTGCTGCGGTGCTGCCGCCTATGGCAGAAATGTGTATGGCACCTTGGGGAACAGCTTCAAAACTGCCGTTCCAGTGGTTTATAGTATATTAACATCATTTAAACAGCTGCCTGTATCGATACATTAGCATGCGTATCGGTACTTGTATCGTCTAAAAGTACTTCACAATATATCCCTGTATCGATTTTTATGCACAGCCCCAGTTATAATGTTGTTCTATCATCAAAAACATACCTGGAGTTGTATTTTGCTTCATTCACACATGTTTGAGTAGTCCTGTATTTTTTAGCACTGACTTTCTGAGGCCTCAGAAAGCTCCAGGAAGCCCTGACCAGTCACAAGCCCTCAGTGTACAGCTCTGTTCCCACTGATTCCTCAGCTATTTTTAATTTTGGAGTAAAATGGCATCATTACAAAAGGTTTTTCCTCTGTGTTCAAAAGACACCAACACTCTTCACTCTGCTGCCCTCTGCTGGTCTCGTCCTCTGTTTCTATATTGCAGTAGAGTCATTATTGGAAACATTTTATTTTAGTGAGATAATGTTTTTAAAGGTTGTAAAACATGAAAAATGCTGTGCTAGAGGTGACCAACATTAATTTAAAAATGTAAATAAAAGCATAATATAGCCCCTTTAAAAACTAGTTTAACTAATTGAAACAATATTCAGGCTTTGAATAAACAGAATTTTGACATCTGAATTTTGACCACCCCCTGACCTATACTTATCTATATCTATACTGATCACTATTATACATTTGTGGGCCTGCAACAATAGTGGCTGCTACTTTTTAGACAACTGTACAGTAAATACTCCATAAATAGTTGACTGATCCAGTTATTGCATTGTTGGAAGATAGGGAAGTGTTGTCTGGTTGTGGTTAAAAGCAATCTATAAACTATTATACCTCCAATAGCAGCGGACAAGGTGTATTTTGGTTTCAGCAACAATGGTACAATAAACAAATTTGTTTTTTTGACCTATTTTCATTAATGGTTGGAACTGTGGTTATGAATTGTGTTACCATATTTCTGTATGCTCAAATAGAGTTAGAAAAACACAGTAGTTGATTTGCAGTAGGGATCGTATGGATTAAATTAAATGTATTGCTCAATGTATTGTTCCCAATTTGTCCCAGTGACATGTCATTTTCAGCCCTACTTTTGGTCATGCTATGCTTGTTTTCCCACTTACTGTTTAATAATTTTTTTTTTTTTAAAAGCAGCCCTCGTAAACCCAGCACACAAACAGTTTTGATAACCTCTGCCTTGACCCTAAAAAGTTGCAGTATTTTGCACCTGTAATAAATCTCCACTGTCTTCACAGGATGCTTTTTCACATCGGCCTGACCCCTCTTTCTCCATTGTACCATGCTGACCTGTGCGAGCATCTGTAACCACCATTTTGAAGATGAAACATTACTTTAGCACTTTGAATTCTCCTCCGCACAATTTAGGTTGAACTGACTTGCTTGTGGTTGCCTCTGTGTTACAAACCGAGGTGGAAAGTAACTAGACTTTTATTAAAGCAATTCACTTCAAGCAGAACTCTGTTATTTTTCTCTTTTCTTCACTGTTTTTGCCTCATTTTTCTCTGTGGAGCTCCTCCTGAATTTCGGAGTGAAGTCCAATTCACTCCTGTATGACCCCTGGCTCGGCCATTAGGCTGATCTGCAAATGACAAAATTCGAGAAATAAAGCCATTGCTAGCTTGTTGTTTTGCTAACCGCGATGTGCTGCTTTCTCGAGAGGCTCACAACTTCCATGACACAGGGTCAGCGACACTCAGACTTGCAAGTGTCGTTTTTGGCCCAGAGCCAGCAGGGGGAGATGCAGGACGCTTCATTTACCCCGCACCAACTCTTTTAACCATTATACAGGCTCCAAAACAGTTTATTTAAGGTAAAAAGGATAGTTTTAAAGAAAAAATACTTTGTGAATACATGTTCTAAAACTATTTTTGTATGAAAAATTGCTCAAGTGGATAACGTGTTTGCCTTGCAGAGGTGAAAAGTAACTTCCTGAGTACATTTTCAAAAACACAATTTTAATTTTAAGAGGGTAGTGGGCTTGAATTGCAATTAGCAGGCAATACTACACTCAATACTTTAGGCCTTTCACTCATAATTATAATGTTGTATATGTTATAAGTACTTTTACTTCTACTTGAGTAATTTTTTTTTTGAAGTAGAAGTATTTTTACCAGAGTAGATTTTAAGTACTTCCACTCCTGTTAATGACAAGGTCACAAATTTGACACCAGCTTAGGGACAGAAGAAGAGGCAAAAAACATAACCACTGTTTTCCTCAAGGAATAATTTTGTTGAGCACTTTTGCCTCTCCTTGATTACTATTAATTTGAAGCATCAGTACTTTTACTTCAGTAAAGATGTTGAGTACTTCATCCACCTCTGAGTTATGAAATCAAACCAACAAATCCACAGCAAATCCTTCAGAGCTGCAAATGACGCCCTTGTAGCTAATGTGCAGAGAAAATTGCAAACCGTGAGGCATTTAAAAGCCCCCCAATTAATTCAAATGAATCCCTTACATCCCTATTATAATTAATAATATATCAGCTACACAAGGCGTGGAGGCACAAAAGTTAATTTAGTAGCGTCCCAATGCAGCGGATGGTAATATTCTTCTAATGTTCAGGGAATACACAACGTCCGCCTCGACAACAGGTGCTTTTTCATTTTCTGTCTGGCTAGCTTTAATGATCTCATTAGGCAGCCGTTGTGACTTGGGGCTGCTTGAGACCTCTTTGCCACACAACAGGGAGCACAATAACGGTGATAGACGCCGGGCCGGGCCGCTCTGTGATGCCACCAACAAGCCTGCTTACTTACAAGATGGACGCCGCTCCCAGATTGCACCACAAAGTATAATTGAATTCCCCGTGTACAAAAAAACACCCCTAGACCTGGAAACCTCCCTCCACTGAACGGTACATCATTACCCACGATTCTTGCCGGCAGTCTCCCCCCCAACTTCCTCTGCCAAGAATCAAATAGTAGAGATTAATCACAGACTGTGCCTGGTGGCTATACAGAGGAAAGTGCTCATATAGGACGATTGTATAGCTCCTACACAGACGTTCCTGCTGAGAAAACCCCACAAGCAGAACACCAATTAGTTTTAAACATGCAATCTGGACTCATTTAAAGGGAATTATAGATATTAATGGACTTTTATCACCCGTGTACAATGTTCCTTTTGGCTTTTCCATTTAGGGTCGCCACTCCTAGCCTGCAGTGATTTGCAAATGCCCTTACTGATGCAACTCGCCCTCTCCATTTATCAGAGCTTGGGAGTGGCACAAAGATTACTCTGGCTTGTGACCCCCTTGTGGCTGGATTGCTCAGTGTCTAGTAAGGATACCACAAAAGCGAAACCATTTTTTTCTAAATCAATAAGTCATTACTCGTAACTTATTTATTGACTTACTAGCCTATAGGTGTGTCTTAATGGCTCATTTCACAAGGAAGGGAAAAACAATTAAAAGTCCAGGTTACCGGATTTTATTTTTCAAGACGAACATCATCCCAGGAACTTTTAATGGATATCTTAAAGTGCAACAGTTACTTTTCTCATGTCTTTGTTGTTTTGGCCTGATTTTACTCTATGAAGCTCCCCATACATTTTGGAGTCGACCACTGTTGTCCAGTTGACACCTATATGAGCTTTTGCTCAGCTTCTTTTTATGAAGTTTTATTCTGCCATTTGGCTCCTCTGCCATGATGAAAATCGAGAAATAAAGCCATTGCTATTTGTTTCAATGAGTGCTTACGTAAAACAGCAAGCATTGATAAATTGAGCGTGAGACCTCATTTATTCATTCATCTTCTTTCGCTTAATCTTATTAGAGGTCACGGGTACTGGAGCCTATCCCAGTAACTATGGGCCTTAGGTGGGGTACACCATGGACAGAGGCCAGCTAGTCACAGGGCTGATACGTAGACATACACAAACATAAATCCATTCACTCTGACACCAATTCTCTTAACACATGCATGTCTTTGGACATTGGGAGGAAGCCAGAGTACCTGTAACACGGGAAAGACATGCAGACTCCATCCAGAGAGTTCGTGTATTGGCTGGCCCGCGGATCAAATCTCCTTGCTGGGACACTAACCTCTCTGCCACCGTGCCCCTGAGCAAGAGACTAAAAAAAATAAAAAAACTATTATTGCAGTCTGCTGTTCTTAAATTGAATGCTTCCACTCCTTCTTTTTGGTGACATGGGTCATATTTGAGGTTTCATTGTCATTATACCATGACTAATATGCAATGTCCTATTCCTCTATATATATCCCTTCTATAATCTAAAGCTGATGATTGAGAGGCAGGAAACTAGGGCATTTGACGTTGAAAGTCATTTGAAGGTCCCAGTACACTACTCACTGCAGGTGGAGAGTTTCACGCCAATCCTAAAACTACAAGTATTTTTCTCCCCATGCCATGGCTCCATTTGTGATTTGTGGGTTTTGGACGCCTGCTGATTTTTCTGCTATCTCACTGTTCTGGACAGACTCTGACTATAAAGATGTTTTTTATTTGTCTGCTCTGACTGAATGCTGCTAATCTTGGCACAATTGTCTCCCTCATCTTACTTTTTAATGGGTTTCCAATCTCCCTCGTCATGTCCGACTGTGCGGTCCAATTTGAAAGTCAAAAAACTTGGCAGAGGACCTCTCTCTCTCCCTCCATCTGGCTCTGTGTCTGTCAGTTAGCTTCAGCATTTTTCCTCTAAATTCTGCTCTTGTTAACCTAAAGACTGCTGCATTAGGACACTGCCAGTCCATCTAAACTAATGTAGCACAGTGAACGAGTGACGTGCTGTAATTGTGGACAAATTGAATGCTGGCTTAGCTTGTGTACACAATCTGTCCACCTAAGGGATAGTTTAGTATTTTGTAGATACTGATGAGAGAAGTCATTGTGAGCACACTTCCAGTTTGGGGACGTAGACAGGAGAAAAAATGATAATAGTGTAACCTTAAACTGAACAATCACTTAGAAAAGGACAATTTTTGGTTCAGGTTACACACAGCTACTAATACTGCTAGTATTTTTATTTTTTAAGTTTTAGAAGCCTTGGTTGATTGTTGTGTTTCCACTCAAACTCATACAGACTCAAGGTGTCCTCAAAGAGTACCAAATATCGGACAAGTGTCTAAGAGATCATCTTTGTAAATTACTAGACTATCACTTTGAAAAGTAAGGATGAAAAACATAGAAGAAACCTAGAGAAACCAACTTGTTTTTGCTTTGTTGAAAGCATTAGCAGCAGTAACAGTTTGACCTACACTACACTCTACAATGGCCTCTCTTTCTTCTGACCGCTCTGTCTCCTCAGGCGAAGAAAGCACAAAATACAAGCAAAGTTATCAGGATATCGAGCTGCACTGCACCATGTGACCACGTTCAAGGTTAAATGATTAATGCATCATTGTGATTTATTGATTTAGCTATAAAATTTATATTACTGTCTAAAGTTTGATATTAAGTAATTTTATATCAGACATTATGCTTAATTGTAAGGGCAAAACCAAATTAAACTTGTAGTACGTTGAAAACCATTAAAGTAATTCATCAAAAGCTTGGGGCACCTTGGTTTTGAAGTTTATGTGGTTGTTGAAATGTGTACAACTCTTTAACCTGAGCATATAAGCACAGAGTAACCACACTCAAAAATATGTAAAATGAGGAAAGACGCCCTTGACTTGATTGAAACAATATGTTACGTCAAACTCAGTGTGCTGTAAAAAAAACAAAAGAGCCTGAAGTAAATAAAAGTTAGTCATAAATGAAGTACTCAAACTTTGTACTCAGGTAAAGTTCAACAATACTAGCAACATACAAGTAACATTTAAGTAAGATTAATAGTGAACAGACTACTAACATTAGAACTGCTTTTAATTTATTGAACCAAAATGCTACTATTACTACAAATACTACTACAAATACTACTACTCCTACTGGCCGCAAGAGCTCAGTCAAGAATTGTAAAGTGACACTGAGTGTTTCGAAAAGTGCTACAGTGAAGGCCAAAATTATTCATACCCCTGGCAAATTCTGCCTTAATGTTACTTTCATTCAACCAACATGCCATTTTTTGCTCAAATATTAAAAAAAAAAAGCTGAGAAATATTTTTTTTCCACAATGATACCTCTTGTACATCGTCTTATTATCTTTTGGGAGAAGCCTGTGTCATTTCCGGTCAAAAAAAAACTTGCTGGTTGAATGAAAGTAACTTTAGGTCAGAATTTGCCAGGGGTATGAATAATTTCGGGCTTCACTGTATATAGAACAAATGCATTATTATTGTCTTGCTACTACCATTGGTGCTGCTGCTACTAATACTCCTGGTACTACAACTCCATGTTTTGGTTGTTGGTGAGGCTGCAGATCCAACCACACAGTATCTTAAAGTTTCTTCTTACATGCAGTAGATATGTGTCTATTGAAATGTAACTTGAGTACAAGTATAATAATCTATATTTCCTTTATCCAAAACAACAAACAAATGTATAAAGTGTTGTGGGATGTGGGAAAGATGAGTACTCCACTTCTACTATCTAATAATCTATAAACTGTAATGCAAAATCTAGCAGCTGCTTCTTCTAATGAAAAACAACAAAGAATATTACCTCAAACAGTGAACTGGACGTCCCTTACATCTTTATTTCCATTGCTATAAATTATTCAGATCAGCCACTGCCTTTATCTTCAGACATACAGCAGTGCACCGTGTAATGTATGACTCTTTGTACAGTCGACTGCTTCTGTAACAGCGGAGGACAGTCCCAGTTTGTCTAAAGATGAATGACTAAACAGATAGAAATGAATCAACATGGCCACTGGAACGAGCCCAATTAGAGCGTCTCCTTGTGAAAAGATGAACAGTGAAGCAGTCAGACCTTAACAAGCACTACTCCTCAAACTCAACATGCAAACAGAAGGACAAATGGGGCCGGATCTGAGAAATGTTTTGCCATTGTAGCTCATTATGCTGTGAAGGATAGATTTTTATTCCACTCATTTTCACAAAGGAAGGGAAAAGCAACAATGTGCTGGTTTGATGTGCTGCTTTGAATAAAGGTTTTATAAAAATACACAAGCAGATTTTCGCTGTATTTCAATTATCATTTTCTAAAAACATTTCTTTTGTTAATCAGGTAAGGGTGTCATAGAGCCTATCCAAGCGTCTATGGGCTTGAAGCGGGATACACAACCTCTTTAGTGAGAGGCAGGAGCACAAACCTCTGCCATTGTTAAAATTAATGTTTTACTGTTGCCTTTTGTATCCTATTACCTATACTTTTTGTGTATATTAACTTAACACAGGCATGATTTCCAGAAGTCTGATCACTCTGAAATGCCCCTAGTGAGTGAATGTGAGAGTGAATGGTTGTCTGTCACTGTATGTCTCTCAGGGTTCGTACAGTTATGGAAAACCTGGAAAAGTCATTGAATTTTAAAATGCAATACTTTTCCAAGCCCTGGAAAAGTTTTGGAATTGTATATTTTGGTGTAACAGTCTGTTTTAGCTCAACCTGTTCCAGCTAGAATACAATAAATATAAGTGTTCAGTAGAAACACTCTTCTTGGCCTCTTCTTGTTCTCACTGCAGGAAAAAGTGACCCATATCTATTTTTTTGTCATAATATTTGAACTAAATCATTTTTGTTGCTGGTCTTTGGTTCTTTTGGTTTTGGTAATGCTTTAAAACAGCATAGATGATTATTTTATATCTAATATAGCATAATTATCTTCTAATCACCAATGTTTAGGCTATAAGTCAGTAAAATTTGTGGAATAATATATTTCTGGGGAAAGAAGCCCCCTTCAACTGACTTTCCAAATTTAACAAATGAAATTGCAGCAAAAGTATGTTTCTAATGCACCACATTGGACATTTTGAACACTATTTAAACATGTGTAAGTCATTTTTCAGGTCTTGGAAATTTAGTCAAAAGTTTTATAAAAGTCATAGAAAAGTCATGGAAAATTCTCGGTAAAAAAGTGTATGAACCCCGGTCTCTGTGTCAGCCCTGCAAAAAACTGGCCACTTTCCAGGGTATACCCCACCTAAGGCCCATAGTTGCTGGGATAGGCTTCAGTCACCCACAACCCCCAATAAGAATAAGTGGAATAAAGTGAATAAATAGCATTCAACACGTTTCATCTTTCTGCTGCTCCCTTTATTTAATCGGTCATGCCACAGTAAACAAGTCACACTATAATTTGGCAGGTTTTTACGCCAGATGCCCTTCCTATAAAGCCATATACTGTGACTGGAGTAGGCAATGTAGGTAATATGTCTTGCCCAGGGACACAACAACAGTATGCAGTCATTCTGAAAGTGTGTTTTACTTATGCACTTGTTGAGCAATCTTACCTCATGCTCTAAAAAAAGAAGGGGTAACTGTGTCCATCTCCCAGCGGCACCTGATTGCTCGGCAAACAAATGTAGCCGAAGGGGAAACACTCAGTATGACGGATCTTCAGTGGGCCTAATGAAATGTTGCTGTTGCTCGCCGGCACCGCTGAAAAACTGTGGCCCTTCATAAAGGTCACTATAAATCACGCTCCGAAGTCTCAGCCTCCTGCATCTGTAATCTGCACAAATCTGACCGTGGTCAAACACAACAAAATATCCCCCAAGTAATAACAAACAATAAACCTAAAATGCTTTCAAAAAATAATAAATGCTAAGCCAGAGCACTTACTTGTTTGGGCCATATGTCATAGTGAGTATTAGCAGATATTTTTGGTTAGGCTAACAAAATGCAATCGTTTTTACATACTATTTTTGTCATATCATTACACAAAGACACAGACTTCAATTCAAGTGGGATTTACAGCATTTTGCAGTAATTAAGTTCATGACAAAAGGAGAAACACATTTAAAAACATTTGGGATGCAAGGTGATAGAGTCATTTACAGGAGAGGGTTATTTTTGGGAACTTCCTCGCACAGTCCAATGAAAAATCTAAGATCGCTTCTGTCTGTCAGTGTAGAAGCAAGGAGATGCTCAAGGATATTATACACTGCCTCATGCCAAAAGCAGATGGACTGAGCTCTAGTCTCTGCACAAGTACAGAGGTAACAAACATAATGGGACACTGTAATCCTGACAATGCAATAGAGAGATATGAATGCATTATTGACTTTGTAAGGCATACAACAAAACATGACAAATAAACCCTTTTGGGTGCTTTGCTTTCTTTTTTGGGGTCAACACAATGATGCACTTAATTTTTTATGGTACTTTGTTTATTGTTCATGCTGGATGCCCTTCCTGACACAACCCTCTCCATTTATCTGTGCATTAGAAAAGCAGATGTCCCAACAAGCAGATATTTTAACTTCTAAAAAGGGATGCACTGATCCAGTAGTGGTATCAGGGATCGCCACACGTCAGCAGCAGCCTCACCTCACAGACATGAAATTATCCACACTGTCAGAAGAGGTGTGCACATATTTCAGACTTTCACCGGCAAGGTTAGGTAAACCCAATTTAGCAAAAGCCATTCCCTTGTTCATTGCAGCATAACCACTCCTCTGCTCCGAGTGAACTGAACAAGCGTGCACCAAACAAGTCCCATCTATGAGGTGGAATAGCCCATGGCATAGCCTCAACAGTAGATAAAACAGCAGTAAAAGTCTTAGCAAAGGTGCTAAAACTAAATATAAATAGCATTTTGATATATTTTAGATTTGGCCAATAGCATACCAATAACATACATTTATTTAAAAGGCTTAGGATATATGTGATTTGGAAAAATAAAAAACATTTCAATCTATTGCATTAGATGAAGTTACTCTCAATAACTATAACACATCACTTAACTCAAATGTGTCAGCTGTTTTGTTATAACTCGAGCAAACCCTTTTAAAATACTTCATATGTAAAAACATATACCATTATGATTCATCCTAATTTGTTAAATGGATTGAAATGGCCATAAAGACTTGGTCTCTGATAACAGCTGATGGAAATATTGCACATGACATTATGTAACCCTAGACCCACCGACCAGACGAAAGATGATTATGTGATAAAGTGAGTTGAAAGTATCATTAATTGCAGCTTCTGTTTCCACTATGCCCCGTATCTCTGGAGTGATTTCAGAAGTCATTTATTTCATCTAAAAGCTCTTGAATGGGGAGAAAAGAGTGCTACGACTGTAATGCTGACTCACTTACTACGGGCCGGCAGGTAACAGGTGCACAAACAGCAGATGCAGGGAGTAGCAGGCAATCAATAACCCAGCGTGTGCATGCAGTGGTAGACAAACTGCCTTGTGATTCGTCTTCTTCTCACGTGGGTCAAAAGAGCCGGCCATGGAAATAAATGAAGTCAGCTATTGACAAGAAAGGCCCGAAGCCACGAGGGTTTGTATTGAAAAGACATTAACTGTGTCGTGGGGCACCAAATCATGCAAGAGAGGGGGGTCTTTCATCAAAATGCACTCATCAGCCCGCAGGTAAACAAGATGCAATAAGCCGCACAGCTGTTGGAGGTGCAAAACACAGGCATTTTTCAGGGTTTAAACAGCTCCACATCTGCCGGCGCAGGCTACCAGGCAGTTTATACTAAGCTTATTACAGCGTTTCAGCACAATGATCTTATCCCCGAAATGTCAACTGTTTAACAACTAACGTCTCACTTTTAAAGGTCCCGAGAAATAATCACTTCTCAGTGGATTGTTTTGTAAGGTCGTCCAGGTTTATGCTTGTCCACACCGCCAGCCAGATTCTACAATTATTTATTTTTGGATAGGAAAAAAAAATGGTGCTGCAAAGTTAGCTGATATCCTAACTGTAATCAAATGAAATAAGAAATCCAGACATCTATATTGCAATTCACAATAACCCATACTTATGTTTACGGTACACAATATGTTTTATAATGCCTATGTTAAAAATGATTATGGGGTGCATGGAGGCAGAGTGGTTAGTGATCCTGTCTTCCCTCTAGGTCCTCTGGCTTCCTACTTGCAAGCAAATACATGCATCTGTTAAGCGATATTGTAACTCTAAAAGTGCCTCTATTGAATTAATGTGAGAGTGAATGGTAGTCTGTCACTGTACGTTTCTGTTAAACCTGCGAGTAACAAAGAGACGCCATTGAAGTCGATGCATCACTTCACACCGTCTGAGCTGTGACAGTATGAAGATAAAATAACAAAAATTATTGAGTCTATTTTTCTCGGAAGACAATTGGTAAATTTCAGAATAAATACGCTTGTGCAGCATCTTGCTCACATCACAGTGTACATATTACATCTTAACTGGGGACATGGTCACAAACGAGATTGGACAGCATTAAACGTGAGAATCAGACGTAAATGGCCTTAGTGTATCGACTCCTGCGACTCCTAACAGAAAAAAGCATAAAACAATGAATGTATAATAGTTTAGTGTATATATTATGGTCAATTGAAATTCAATGCCTTTTGTTAATCCTTTTAGTCAGTGTTTGTGATGTTGGCAGTGTTGCTTATTTAAGCCCCTGTTACACAGAGCAATTCTGCCTGTCAGCGACAAACCGTTAATTAGGCATAACAAAATCACTTATGGTGGTTTTACACGGCTGGCTGTAGGTCTCACTATGTGACAGGATCAAAAATGACTGATTGCGCAGTAGTATCCCCATCTACTGCCTGCCACAAATATCTTTCAGTGTCTAAAATTAACATTACTTTTATGACCTCTGATATATATCTATGGCATACTATTATTTTATTTTTGGCTAGATGGCTATGTAAACAAACTTATCTCAAGCTCTCTGCAACGTTTGCCCAAGTTGGCCCTTTTCCTGAGTACACACTTGTCCAGATTTAAAAGCTATGTTGTTTTCCCTTCTTTCCTAATCACATAAATGCCTCTTAAGTTGATTCTGGCAGATGCTGGATGTTGTTTACAATATCTTAATCACAGCCTTCAATTCAAAAGCACCACTTATTTACAGACTCACAGTGTGACAACATCAAAACAACAACATCAAGTCTAGACTTCTCCTGGGCGATGACTGAAGCATAATAATAATTATAGTAGAATCAAAAAGTGTAGTTGTTATTATAGTTTTAAGACATGTTATGACAGCTAACTAAACACTTCAGTACATTTTTCTAAAACATACTTTGACATTTAAGGAGAAAAAAAGTTTTGTCTACTCAAGTTTGTCTACTTTCCCTCTCTGGGGCTGGCACAGCAAATAATGCTCTTCCTGATGCAACCAATTAAATTTAACCTGGGCTTGGGACCAGCACAAAGAGTACACTGGCTTGTCACCCCTTGTGGTAGGGTTACTTTTACTCAAGTAGTATTTGTTTAAATCTCTAAATGAGCAAGTATTGTGATCTTTTTGACAAGAGTAATTAGTAAGAGAAGAAATAGTACAACAGGGAAGAGTTGTAGTAGGAATTGTGGTAGTAATATCATTGATTTTGCGGGCCAGTCCCTCCTATTTTCTTTTCGAAAACAGGACAGTCTGGTTCCTTAAAAGTCTGGTTGATGTCCGACGTAATGACCACATTCAAACAAACCCACTTTTTTCACAGGTCTTTGTACAACTGGCTTCTGCTGCTGTCCCCGTTCAGAAATAAGTACAGAGCTGCTCATAATACGCTGTATTCTGGTGTTTTATGGCAAAACCAGCAAGAATCAGCCATGTTTGTTTTGCTAACAGGTCAAGCGATGCATTGCTTATGTCCCGGCCTTTGTTTCTCTGATTGGTTACTCCACCTGTGATTGTTCCGCCTGTAGAAACAAGACTCACGTGAACTCACTTCTTTGTATAAGAAATTTACATTCATTAATGTTTTACTTTCATTCAAGTAATATATTTGCTGAGCTACTTTTAGTAATTATATTTTGAAGTATTAGTACTTTTACTTAAGTACAGTGGAGTGCTTCCTCCACTTCTGTACGCAGCTAACAATGGGCAATGCTAAATATACTTCGTTTAATAATGTCTGATATAGACAATCAAGCATCAGCCCACAAAAACAAAAGCAAAGTACCTTATGTCAAAAACACCGGCAGCATAATTATGATTTTCAATATTTTCAATGCAGTTATACTTTGAAGTTAAATAGAAAAAAAACAAAACAACAACAACTGCATCTAAGAGGCCCCAGTGTTTACCAAATCTTAACAATGATCACCATGACAACGGGGCACTTCCTTGTTGGCCTTTTGACTGCTGCCTCAAATCTGTGCATAAATTTTGTGTGGTTTTTATTTCCATGGCAGACAAACAAATGAGTTCAATCCCACGGCCAAGTGCGCTCTTGAAGAAGGAAATTTGTTTTGTCTGTGAACAATTAGACAGAGGCAGCACTGAGGGAACAGAGAGGAGTCATTCCACAAAAAGGTCCCACACTTTGTTAAAGGAGCCATATTATGCTCTTTTTAGGCTTTTTGAAATAGTTTTGGACACATTTGCATTAGTATTAAGTCGCTGTGTATTTTTATATACAGCAACTGTTAGCCTTGCAATTAACTGGTGATTAAAAAAAAGTACACTGTCCTCATGCACAAAGCAAATGGGATAAAATCAAGTCTATGTAGCTGTGAACCATGCATGTATAACAAGAGCTGGATAGAGCACTGCCCCCTCTCCCCTGATGCCAATTTTACTAGTGGCCGCTCAGTGGAACTGCAGCAAAAAAATCCCATGCGGCCCAGAAAGGATTTTTCCCATAGAGCGAAATGTAAAAAGAAACGCCTGGTGTTTAGCTGACAAGGCACCTACAGCTGAGAAAATGGTTGGTTTTTGTAGAGTTTATTATCTATTTTCACACCAGGGACTTTTTCCCAGTTTGAAATCTTTAATTTGGCTAAAAAATCACTTTTTATGGTTTGTGACATCATCGCTCTAACCCGCCATCGCGCCCATTGGTCAGAGCCGATCATGCTGTATGCGAAGCAACACCGTGGCTGCTCAAGTGCTGCAGTGCACCTGCTTTATGCGCCACATAACGCAGACGTTACACGGAAGTAAAGACCTTATTTGGCATCATGCGCCAATGAGCGCGGGCATTGAAAACAATGGCAATTGTGATGTCATTCATTATCCAGTTCTAAATATATCCATGCTGTGAACCCCATGACATCTTTCTTTTTGGCTTGTTCCTTCTGGGGTTGTCAGGGCAAATCATCTGCCTCTAGCTTGCAGTGATTTGCATATTGTTTTGACTTTGGCTTTACTGCTCTTTATACCCTTCCTAACACAACCCTTTACATTTATTCGGGCTTAGGACTAGGCATAAAGATCAAATTTGCTTGTGACCACTTGTTCCTGGATCATAAAGAGTTCGAAAGTAAATTTGAAAGCTTTGGAAAGGAATCCAAAAGCTAGTTTCACTCCTGATTTAATTTATCTTAATCTACTACTATATCTTTCAGTTGTTATATATTACTTAAGAAAACCCTACATTTTTTGTCCGGTTGATGCTTGTGCTGCTAACAGGCTGCTGTGAGTACCCCATGGTAACGTCCTGCTGCTATCACCCTTAGGCAGTGCAATTTCCAGAACACAAACAACACACTCCTCTGGGTGTGTACGAGCGGCTACAGCCCTTGTGCTCTGCCTGGTCCACTTGCTCTAACTGTCCTCAATGGGCTGTAACACTGTCCACTGTGTCAGGTATAAAGGTCCCATGAATCCAGATCTCTCTTCCTGTTATTGAGATACTCCCCACCGACACACAACAGTTGGTCCAGATCCCGAGAGTACAGCCTTATTTAGCAAGAAGCAATCACCTGCAGCAATAAACCTGCCAAAGAACATTATCTTCCTCTCTATCGCCTTGTACTTTCTTTGTAGCATCTCGCTGAATTACACCTTAAGGGTCAAATCATTTTACAGCTCAGTGGATCTATTGTCAAACACGAAGAAGATATAAGATACTTCACAGCAAGGATATAGCCAAATTGCCATTATATTGTCATTAAGTAGGCCTGTGGTGCTACTAAGAAAGCAGGTTGTTGTACTTGAAGATAGAGCTGAGGAGTTTAGCAGGTAAAATGAACTGACAGGAGGGGAAAATACACCAGTAAATGTCTTGCACATCTCTCACACCTGAAGCCACTGTGAAGGTCTGTTTCATGACACAGTGCACCTTTACTGCAGTGTAGCTCAAACCATTTCAAGAAAAAGTGACTTTATTTACATGTTTAAGATAAAAGTGCCAAACAAAGGGATTTGTTGTGGCTTGTTATAGAAAGTGTATACGTAAAATATATATATATATATACCACTATAACCCAGTGCTTTGGGGTTTTTGAAGTTCATAAAGGGAGCTTGTAGTGTTCAAAATTAAGAGATTTAATGTCAGACAAGGTAGTGTTTGAAAATTTGATGTCTATAGTTTGCATAATACTACAATTTATTTTCGTTATTATACAGTATATCTCTTACTGCAGATGGCAAAAAGACAATGTTGTAAACTGAAGCATGTTTTTACCATCCATATGACAACAGACACATCTAATCTTGCAATACGTCAATGTAAGCATTTCAATTATTTTATAGCAGCACCCTGTTTATATCCTTACATGCCAGAGTATATTTTATATATGACTGACATAGCATTTGAACTACACTTGTTTTACACACAAGTTTATGATTTATTTGACTCTTTGTGTCTGCAGATCTTCACTGTACGATAGTGGGCCAAAAAAAAAACATCTCTATTCCACATTTAGGGCTGACAGATGCTGCAATAAGTTTTTCACTACAGGAATAGGTGGAAGAAAAATTAATGAATGAAATCTTTGTCTTTGCAATGCCACAACAAACTGCACCAGAAAGTTTTTGTGACTTCTCTGAAAGTACAAGTTAATGCTAGCATCAATAACTGGAGGCCTAATTAGGGTTTAGTGGAGAACACATGTGCTGCTGCAGAGTGATGCAAAGTAAAGTTGTGCAGTTCTATAAATGGCTAATTATGATTCAAGCAACATGATTGTTCAAGAGGTGTGAACTATGCATTTTTGTCACTCTTACCCATAACATACAGTAGCAGTCCTCTAGTTCTATGTTTCTTAAAATGGCCATATTATGCTTTTTCAGGCTTTTTGAAAAAATATCGAACACCTGTGCATTAATATTTTACGTTTTATAACTTAAAATAATGTGCATGTATGTGAAAACGTCTTTTTTTGGAGAGCTATTACTTGGATTAGGTGTCTGATTCTACACAAGGCAACGAAGGGGAATGGATAGAGCATAAAATGGTTAATAAGCACATCTATTAGCAACAACATGATGCTAAGAGATAGTTAAATGAGCTTAAGCCGAGCAGCTCCACATAAAGGATTCAAATAACACTGTTAAAAGCTAAAAGAAATAAATTTAGCCTAATAAGGGATCTTTAAACCTTTCACACCAAGTACCACCTCACAAAAAAGTACCATTTCTATTGTAGTGCATAGGTCTAGGCCTTACAAATTACAAGTATAACAACATTTTGTAGCTTTATGTTAAATAGTTTTTGATCCAACCACGACACAGAGCCCGTGTACCACCAGTGGGACCCGTACCACAGTTTGAGTTTAACACTGCGCATGGTTCTTTGTCTTGGTTTGAGCAGAGGACCCATTTATCAACATTTCCATTGAGGCTGTGTGGATAACTCTTAGATTCACTTGCAACTAACAGCACCATTCATTTTAGCTGCTTAATATTATTTCCTATTCTACTTTCATTGGGCAATACATGCAGGCAATACTTTTCTCATTTTCCTGATAGCGCTTCCAATCCACTGCTATTGGTCTCTCTCAAAATCTTAGTCTTTTGTTCCCAATAATAGCCTTACTATATTGCTTTGTGCTGTACGGAGAATGTGAGTGTAGCATATAAATAGACACAGCCAAATTAAAGTCTTTCAGCTCGTCATTCATCTAGCCTGTAATGCTAGAACAACTGCTGGGCATGCTGAGTGGCGGCTAACAGCTTGTGGATGTTTCAGATGTTAAGTCATGTTTCACAATTGGAGCAAATGTGCTACAAACTTTACACTTGACCTTCATACTTACAGCTCTCTGTGGAGGTGGTTCTCAGCTGGGACCTAATTTTATCCCTGATCATTTTATTGTGACCCACTTCTTACAGAACCAAAGTTTTTTTTTTTTTTTTTTTACTACAACATTTCTTTATAAACCAGCCACAAGTCAAGCCAGTGTGATCTTTGTGCTGGTCACAAGCCTGGATAAATGGCGAGAGTTTCATCAGTAAGGGAATGTAGCAAATTATTAAGCGAAGAAAAAGATTTTACTACAACCTAATGTTATTCTGTCATCAAAAACATACCTGGAGTTGTGTTTTGTTTTATTTACACCTGTTGGAGTAATCCTCTATTCTCTGGCTCAGTTGCACAAACTTCCACCTCTCCCACGAACCCCTGCCCACTCCAGGAAGCACTGACCAATCAACAAGCCTTCTACATCCAGTCTGCTCTCATTTATTTATACAAAAAACAGTGTACAGCTCTGTTTCGCTGATATCTCACAGCTATTTTTCATATTAAAGTAAAATGGCATCATACAAAAAGTTTAAGGACATGAAGTTCCTTTTAATTTTTAAATTAGTGTTCAAAAGACTGAAACTGCACTCTGCCCTCTGCTGCCTTGTGCTGGTCTCTTCACCTGTGTCTTTATGGCACAGTACTTATTAAAAATGTTCTCTTTTAGGCACATAATGTTCTTAAAGGTTGGAAAATGTGAAATGCTGTTGTAGAGGTGACCAAGATTGGATAAAAAATATGAATAAAAGAATAATATGGCCCCTTTAAAACAACATTCAGGCTATGAATGACATTAAAACTATAATCAAGTTCCCCATGACCCACTTTTGGCTGCTGACCCACGATTTGAGACACAAACATGCCCATTTTTTGTCAAGTACAATCTAAGTTCTCTATCTGACACTTATTTCCTCTGAAACTTGACATCTCATCTATTTTAATGCATAGATAATGAAAAATCACCACTGGAAATTGACCAAAATCTCAATGATAAACAATGCTGTTTACTTTTCATTATGCAGTGAATGGACAGACATACGCAGTATGCATATTTCTGCACAAAACACCTAAGGCTGCAGGGAGGGGGCACTTCTCCAGTTCAGAAAACATTTAGGAAAAGCCAAACTCCACACAGCTGTGTCCCACATCTCCTAAAATGGCCCCTATAGTGTTTGTTTGCACAGTGCAGAGAGTAGTATCCAGCTATGAATAAGGAAGTGAATCAAAAATTAACAGCTCCAATAAAGTCAGTCCATTAGATAAATTACGAGGAAGTGGCTGTTACTATCAAAATATATTACAGCTATAGAGCCAGGACTGCTTTTAGTATTCATCCTATCACTTATATCACCATGGCACACTGCAGGATATAATATAGCCAGTACCAGCTTCAGATGCAGTGAAATATTAATGCCCCCTCCCTGGGCAAAAGGTTAGCTGCCCCCAGACGCTCAATAAGGGGACTCAGAGCCCACAACTCCAATAGTAATAACGATATGCCTCATAAAAGATACACACAACTTTCAAACTCCGGAAACAGCGAGATTTATAGCGATACTACAAGTTGGGGAAAAGACACGTGATTGGAAGGGGCAAAAGTGCCACCTGAAAAACACATAAAGACGTGCATCAAAGCGTGAAAATAAGCAAATTGGCAATAAACAGAGTCAGTAACAGCGATGCCAGACAAAGTAACACAATAAAAACGCCTTACCATTACATTTCCCTGCATTTTCGCCGTTTCGATAAGACTCTTTTCCTTCATTTTCTCCCGGTGGTCTCCAAAAACGCTGCGTAGTACTTTTTTTTTTTCAATCAGCTTTCCTTGCAGCAGTGGTTCTCATACGGCCAGCGTTGTTGCAAGCCACTTCATAAATGGGTGGGCTTACACACAAACGATTGATTACAACAGACGGAGAAGAAGAAGAAGATGAAACAACGTGGGACCTATGTTGCCTCGCTGTGGGCTCGCGTACGACTTCCTGTCTTCAGTATTTACGCATAATAAAAATCCAGCAGCGATGACAATTTAAAAAGCCAAGGGGGAAACGCTTTAGTGGAGGCTTAAATTCAGCGAAAGAAAGAAATCCCCTCTCGCTTTTTAGCCGTCACGGGAGTATTGACAGTCAGAGCGTGTTGCCAGAGATCCCCGGGGACGCATTAGATCACACATGAGCAGCGCGGAGTGATGGACGGAAAAAGACGTTTTCATGAAAGCGTTTAAAACATTATGGCGCCACACAATAGTCGTAAAAGTCCAGTTTATTACAGCAGTAAGTTAAAGTTAAACATGAGTAAAGATTGATCTATTGTGCTATAATTCTAAGTAAGTAAGTGAGCTATTTTTTTTTTTTTTTTTTTTGTTAAGTTAAAGGCTTTCTATGCTAATGTATACAAGAAAACCCTACCTCTATGCCTTTTCTTCTTAGTTAAAATATGAACAACCCACTTACTCGCAATATTTGGCAGTCACAAATAGCTATGGCAAAACGAGCTATGCATTTAGAGGGTAGGCTACTAATAATCATAAAAAGTGTAGGTACAAAAAGTATTACAAAATCTGTACTTGGGTAAAAGTACTTCATAAAGGTAAAGGTAAAAAAGTACGCACTGTAAAGTGTACTCAAGAAGAAAGCAGTGCTACCACTAATATCACTATTACTACTGCAACAGCTACTACTATAACTACTACTAATACTATGAAAACAAGCTATGCATTATTTAGAGTACTAATTATCAGAGATGTGCAAGTAATAGGAGACTAATAACACTAATACTAATACTATGACTTCTACCACCACTACTACTACCACTACTACTAATACTACTATAACTATATTGTAACTACTTTGAAGCCACGAGTTTTAGTGAGTAGCAGTAAGTCTGTCAGCACCCTGGACAGCGCACCATACATTCATCAATCTGTGTGCTGTCATATTATTATTAGTAGTAGAGGTGGAAAGTAACTAGATACTTTGACAGTAAGTCATTTTTACGAGTACACCACAGAAAAAAAAAAACTGAAGTATTTTAAAATCAGGGTGTAAGTGGGTAGTAACTTTAACACGGAGTTAAAGCTACTTCTGCTTTTTTGTGTGGTGTACTGATGAATGTATGGTTTGCTATCCATGGTGCTGACAGACTTACAGCTCATTAACACTCGTGCCTTCAAAGTAGCAGCTATAGTATAGATATAGTAGTATTAGCAGTAGAAGTGGTGGTAGTAGTGGTGGTAGAAGTCATTGTATTCGTAGTAGTTGTTGTAGCACTCCTTTAAGTCAACACTACACTCAATATGTTTAAAATTTACTCACAATAATAATAGGACAGCACTCCTAAAGCACTCTTGCTAACAGATTGATGAATGTATGGTGCGCTGTCCATGGTGCTGACAGACTTAGTGCTACTCATTACCGCTGGTGCCTTCAAAAATGACCGTACAGACTATAACATAATTCACTTTGCCTTTACTGTGATATATTTAGCTAGTTTCTATTTTGAGTTAAGCGTCACCATCTTTTACTCATCACATTAACTTCCCTCCCAGTGTTTATAGTCTGTAAAAGTGAGTTTTGTACACTCAGCAGCAGCGGGGCACCTCGGCCGTGAATAGTGCAAACAGCGTGTCTTTCTTGTGTAAATCTCATTTTGAAAGTGCCGGGTATTAATTACTGTGGATACGAGTGTCAAAACAACCTAATGGGTCTGTGGTACTCCCTCCTCGACCCTTCTGGACTGCTGACACTGGAAGAACACAGACGCTGCACATACAATACCGTAGGTAGCTTCACTATGTCTGCAGTTTTTAGCCTTGTAATTACTACAAGCAGGTTTACCATTACGCGCATTTGTATGGACAGTTGTATTACAGAAAATAATGGCCCTATTATACAACAGGAAAGCAGGTCAAACATGCAAATATGCAGCTCATACAAGATGTTCAATTCCGCCGTCACATATGTGGCCTTGTAATGCCAACTGTTGCTTCCCATATATAATCTCCTTCTGTTCAATATGTCCACAGATGCGGTATAGAAGTAATAAATGCAATTGCACAGTAAATATGTTGTCATTGTGGTCAACTGGGGTAACCCATTGTTGAGTCATATGTAATGTTTTTGACATACTGCAAGTAGCACTGGTGGCACTGGTGACTTTAAGAGAAGTGCATCTTGTATAATTGCCTCTTAATTCCACACAGAACTCTTAGACAAAGGCAGACATTTATTCCCAATGGGCAAATTACAAACACATCTATGTCTTTCTAATATCCCCAAGAAGTACCACGATGAAAGCTTTAAAGGCATTTTACTTTAGTATATTTTAGAGCTAATTTATTCCCTATAATAGATAGCCAGCATTTCCTTGGTTTGGAGAAGTAGACAGGAGGAACACCACAGAGACCAAACTATATCTGAGACCAAATTACAACTTGCTATAAATTAGGCTTGTGAATGTATTTTATATAACATTTAAAACTACTCCAGTGTTTTATTAAATGGGTGGTCCAAAGAGGATTTTTTTTCAGGTATATTATTAAAGGATGCCCAATGTAAAGGTTACCACATTGAAATGCCTATATAAATGACAAGTAAGTGATTAAGGTTAATAAGGAAGAAGATCATAACACACCCATCAGGCATAACATTATGACAATCTGTCTACTATGCAGGCCCACACTCAGCAAAGTTATTTATTTATTTTTAAATATATTTTGCCTTTATTGGATAGACAGTGTAGACGTGACAGGAAATCATAGGTGAGAGAGCAGCAAGAGACATTTGGCAAATGTTGGAGTCAAAACTCAAACTTACAACACCAAGGCAGGCTGTAGTTGCCGTGCATGTGCGCCATATTTCGACCAATTGAGCTATACCACGACGCCTCAGCACTTTTGTCAAAATCGTATGCTTGCCCATTATTCCTGCTTCCAACACATCATTTACCTTTTATACTGTATATATCCCACCCACTAACAGGTGCTATGATGAAACAATAATCACTGGTATTTACTACACATGTCAGTGGTCATAATGTTATGCCTGATCAGTGTAAAAATGTTTTAGAAGCCTTTCTCTCTGACTGTCTACTGGAATATTCCTTTAAAACTCCACATGCAAACCATTGCAATCCTATAACAGTGTGCACCTTATCTACTTTCTACAAACATACAAACACCTCATTTACAAAATCATACACATTTTTAAACTCCTTTTGACCCTAGTTACAGCCTGCTTACACTGAACCGCCAACACTTTATATCCAGCGTCTGTTTATTTCTATTCAAAACGTGTTATGCCAAGTTGGAATTCATCATGCACAGGTGTGGCAGCCAAGGACATCTGTACTGACAATGCTGGCCCGGGCTGCAGCAATCAACAACTGTTAAAGCTCAGAATAATGAAAAGAAATGGTCCGGCCAGGGATGAGGAGAAGCGGTCGTATCCTGCAAAGCTCCATTGAAAAGGATTGAGGAGCAGAAGTGACAAAGCTGCATGGGGCCCGAGCTGCCGAGGGAGAGCAAATCTGTCGGTGTGTGCTGCCTGGAGCTTCTGTCCAATATGGAGCAGGAGTGGACTGCTGAGTTGTGTGAAAGATCCACATAATTTAACTGCCTTCACTTCAAAACTACCCAGACATCAATGCATAATGAATGATAATGCATTATGTTCATAAGTGCTAAAGGTAATTGCCAAGTGTTTTATTTGTATAAGCTGTTAAATGTGATTATTTAAATGTCACCACTGATCCATTTGGCAACATATGTGAAAAATATATAGAGCACTCTTATTCCTATAGTGTAGTTGGCTCAAAGTCCTTTATCAAAACATTCAACTAATACTTGTAATACTGCAAATCAATAGTATTTAAAATGGTTATGTTTCAAGTGTAATTTCAAGACACCAATTGTTCAAAGATGGGGGTGCACTTATGCAATGACAACAGTGAGCAAACTGCATTACTGGCTTCTAATCTAATAAGGAATGCTTTACACAGTCACACAAGAAGTGACACTGCTGAAGTCTAAAGAACAAGATTTTCATGTGACCCAAGCAAAAAATAAGCAGCTTGAAGTTCCCTGCTACAGTGACTTGGGTGAGGAAGGTAGTGCAGTATAAGCAACCTCAACAGCAAAAATCTATGGAGTAGCTTTTGGGGAAAATCTAACCTACAGTAAGGGTTTCTAATGCCTTCAATACACAAACAAAACCCACTCCAAATAATTCACTACTATCAAACAATGGGCATTAAAAAATATGTAGTAAACAATATTCCAATGAATTAGGACTTTTTATTAGTGCTGTAGTGCCCAAGACTGGTCTTGGTCTTGAAACCATTTTTTACAGCCTTGATCTCATCTCGGTCTCGGCTGCAGTTTGACTCAGCCTTGGTATTGGTTTCAAATCCAGTTTTACTCCCAGATGTGGCAGTTTTTTGTTTTGTTTTTTGTTTTTTTTTTTGCCAAACATTATAAGAAAATGCTATTCTTCATAATGTTGGAGTAATTAGTCTCCCACATTAGAAAATCCAGGAAAATTATTTTTCTCTGTTTGGTTGTGGAGTCTGTTGCATTATATCTTTTAAAAAAATCATTTATATTTGAAACACTTTTTTGTAAAACTTTCCCTCTTTATTTAGTCTTAGTTCACAGGGTTTGGTCTTGAGCTGGTCTCGTTTTGCCTTGGTCTCGGTCTTGACTCAGTCTCGGCCCTTTAAAATCTCACTCTGGACTTGGTCTCGAACCCTGAAAGTCTCGGCCTTGTCTTGGTCTCAGTTCACTCTGGACTCGGACTGATCTTGGTCTCGATTAGTACAGTCTTGACTACAACACTACTTTTTATATACTATATTTACAATGATGTATATAACTTTGCATTGATTTACATGAGCTTATAACTCATGAATTAATCAGAAATAACTATGTCTATACTACTACCCAATACGTAGGTAATGCTTTTGAACCACTTTATGAAGTGTTGAAGTAGTGGGACACTCAGTCAAGTCCAAATGGGAGGGTCCTGATGCTTTTTGTTGCATTTGGTTCCCAAAGTGGAGTCCGGGACCCATTGGGGGGCCATGAAGGTACCGCAGGGGTCCCCCATGAGGCTGTCTAGATTAAGTATATAAAAAGAAATTGAGTTTGAAATCAATTACAGTTATATACTTGATTAAAATATTACTATACAACCATTTTTAGCCAGCAGTCAGTGTTTTCTGTAACGTTTTTATAAAAACATGGAGAAAATCATGACAGTCTTTTGAATAGAGTGAAGTTTAATAGTTCTGCGGGGGATTTTTTGACATTTAAGGGGGCCATGAGATTCTTCACTTTGGGAAAGGCTGACTTAATGAATATACTAAAATCCAGACAGGATGTAGGTTCAATTCCAGTTCCCCATGTTGAGAAATACAGTATGTCTACAGAAATGACACATTGTTATCACACTAGCAACAAACTTTCTTCTGTCTGACCTTTACTTTACCTTTAGGTAATGATATGACATACTACTTAATTTCTTAAAGTTGCTTTTTAGAGTCGGAGGCTGCTGAGGCATATGCCAACTGACTGACTGACTTATGGCTATATACACGGTGGTGACATTTAATGATGACTATCCACATTCGTGCCTCAGGAAAACTTTGTGTCAGTGAGACAATTTTGTGCTGTTAAAATAAGCTGGAAATCCAATAAGATAACTACCACAGTGTTTGCATGCAGACAAAACAACCCATGTCCAGCCAGCCACATTGACTTTTGTGTTTGTTTATTCATCAGGGACTCTACATGCTCCAAGTTCAGACCATGAAGCCTTTGGACAAAAGTGATTAAAACCAGTCCAAATGAAAGACTGATTGGACCTGATCCCCAGCGAAGTCCAGAAACCAGCTCCATATTCAAGTGACAGCAGTTTTCCAAAGACAATAAACTCCTCTGACACTGTTACAGGACAAATCAATGCCTCAATTATTGACTTAATTACTGACTGTAATAACCACCGTCATGGCTCCCTTTGGCTGTTTCTTCTGAGAGGACGCAGTCCAAAGAGGAACATCAATACCAAAAGTAGTTTCCTGTGTTGAATATACACAGGAAAAACACATACTATATAGATTTGTGTCACTCAAATTTAAGCCACAACAATTCAGTTTTCTCTTGAAACATTAACAAAAAATGTGGGATTTAATTCAGAAAGCAATTGTTTTGATGGCAAAAATTGGTCATTAACAACAGTGATGCGCTTTTGTTCTACAGTTTTTTCCTTGCAGGTGGCTGGAGCCTTTCCCATCAACTGTGGGCCTTAGGCGGACTACACCTTAGACAAGGACTAGTTAGTCGCAGGACTGACACTTTGAGACATACACACATTCACTCTGACATTCACTCACTCCGAGAGTCATCAATTTACTCTGTGGGGTGCACAATGTTTAGTACTCATGCCTTTTATCAAGGCGGTCATGGGCTCAGTCCTCTGGAGGCTCCTTGGAGTGTCCTGTTAAAGCCACATGTGCTTGTAGAACATGCCTAGGAGAGTGTGTGTTGTGTTAATGTGTTGGGTCATATGATTGAATCATGCGCATTGAAACCCAACCCCTTCATGAGTGGAAAGAGGTCACAGTGCATTGTGGGCAATTTGGGTGATGCTACAGAGAATGCACAGATGCATCCTTTGTGAATGGAGCACAACAGTGCTGCAAAACTATCTTAAACTTGAAAAATCAACAAAATACATTTGTAGGTTTGCCTTTTTACAAGCTTCAGATATTTTATTATTTTTACAAAATTAATTGCACTATGGTCATGACTTAACCACATAGCTTAGCCTCCGTCAAGCTTTTATACCTTATTATACACATTTGTGTCTAAAAGGGAGGAGAAGAGCTTCGGGGGCGGTGGGGAGTTGAACCATTTGGAGTGGGCTATGATGCTGCTAGCAAAGCTAACAGATGAATGAGCCAAGCCCGTCGCAGTGACGGTGACTTGATTTTTCATGCAACTTAACTATACAGAGAAAAGTGAAGCACAAACAAGCAGAGGAGCACACACAGATTTAAGCAGAGCTCACTCCACTCCACATACAAACATGTGATCGCTCTGGACACAGCACAAGGGTCATATCCGGGTGTGAAAAGTGGGCGGAACTCAATACAAACAACCAGGCGCTCTTCAAAATTTCAGGAGAGGGTCCAGGTGACGGCACATGTGTATAAAGGACTAAAGTGTCGGCCCTGTGACTAACTGGCCACTGTGTGTACCACACCTAAGGCCCATAGTTGCCGGGATAGACGCCAAACCCCGCAACCCCTAACACAAATAACCAGAGGAAGATGAATGAAATTTTCAAGTTCTTTGATTGTAACAGTGTTGCATTTTATTCTAAGCTAAAGTAAGTCATTTGGCCATGTGTTGATACTTCCGCTCCACTCTGTGTGTACATGTTTTTAAACCTCTGGAGTGTGAGTAGTGAGTGTCTCTCCAGCTGCTCTCTGCTCTGAGACCTCATCAGTCGTCCCCTGAGCCTCCGCCGAGCAGGTTAAAGTGATGAATCTGAGCCGGATCCTGACAAACGCCTGCTGTTCAAGGCAACTGTCCCATTAATATTCAGACGAGCTTAGGCGCCATGTGACAGACCCAGTCTCCTTAAGTTGGAAAATAATTACTGTAACTTTTCTGCCATGGAGAACCTGCTGCGTGTAAGTTAAAGCATGCTCGACAATTTAGTGCATGTCACATTTTATCGTGAGACACTTTATGCTGAACTGCAAGAATGCTGAATTTAGAGCCTCATGTTTCTTTCCAACTAAAAGTCTCCATGATTTAGAAACTGGCAGCACATTAACAAGGTTTAAGATCTACATAAAACATCAAATAAACACGCCAAAATGTTTTATAGACACATTATAATAACATGTAGTAGTCCCTGTACTGCTACTTTTCATACCAAACACCGTCATTACTTTGCGGGGCTTGCTAGCGTCGTACCTGGCTGTGCGACTGCTAATAGACCCCCTGCGTTGAAGCCACAAGATTAATGCACACTTTACATGCCAGTGCAGCTTTTTCTTTCCACCTGAATTCATTAGAGATGTAAATGATCAGTCGCAGTGACAGGACTGGGGCACGGGAGGTCAGAACAAACTCCTTACCGAGATTATGGGGCTTCCCACCAACAGAGAGGAGCAAGAAGCACTTCTGAAAGAGGATAGTTTCACAAGAACAGCTCAGAGTGGAAAAGGAAGCTCATTTCTAAGAGTGGTTGTTGGTTTTGGAGTTTATATTTATTCATCTCCTTGCACTGATGATTCTGATTAGGAGGTTTAATTGTGTTTAAAGGCAATACCAGCAAGTATGGGCTTTAGCAGGGGCACATCCTAGACAGTGACCAGTGTGAATGGGGCAATTTAGATTTTGACGTACCACTTATTTGTCTTTGGATGATGCAGGAAGCCAGCGTACCCGGAGAGAACCCATTATCACAGGGAGGACAAGCTGACTCAACTTAAAGAGAAAGAGTAAGGTTAAGATATACTTTATTGTCCCTGTAGGGAAATTCGTTCTCTGAATTTAACCCATCCTTCAATACCACTGGGGCAACCTGTCAGGAGCAGTGGGCGAACGCAGAGCAGCGCCTGGGGACCCTTCTCCAGATCTTGAGTCAGAATCCTGGTCAGGAGTATCTGGCTGGAGGATTAGCCTAACCAGAGCACCTGGAGGAAACCCACCCAGACACGGAGAGAGCATGCAAACTCCTCACAGAAAAGCTCCACACGGTCCGGGAATCAAACCTACAACTTTCTTGCTGAGAGGCAGGTGCACAAACCACTCTAATACCAATGCAACCTGTAAAAGAAATGCTTTTTTGGTATTATAAGAAACAGAAACATTACCCATTCCAGATTTATTTATGAAAAGACAGTCATTAAAAGTTGTAATATCATATTCAGACTTTTGAGGCCTGGCACCTTTTTCAACACACTCGGATATCCCAGAACTTTACTAACTTTTAACTCATTGAACTGTGATAAAAGTAAAAGTGAAGTATCTTGTCATAGGTACATTAAGCACTGAAATGCACCTTTTCCCTGAAGTACTGTATAAACCAACCCTTATCGTTTGAATGTAAAAGTTGTAGCTTTATCATCATGTCCCAGTCTTCCATGGTTGGCCTGTGAAACCCACTGGTCCTGGATCAGTGATGCAGCAGTCATTAGCCCTGAGTGATGGCTGTGAGGAGCTGCTTTATCCAACACATGGATCTGAAATGTCTCACGCTCGTGCATCTGGGAAATGATGAAGTGATATTATGATTGCAACTTAACTATTTTTCATTTCACTGATGGCTTTTATCCACTGCACATTTGTCTTAATGAATAATGTAATTAATTATGTGAACAGAGGTGGTCTTATTTCTCAGGGTTTTACTGTCAAAGAAGTGTCAGTACTTCATAGTGAACGAATAACAAATGAATAGTCATTTTTTCAAAGCTTGCAGTTTAATAAGGTAGGACAAAGAGGCTAAGCATGTTCCATAATGGTCTTATTATAGGTTTTATTAATGTATATGGTATTATTATAATGTATATGCAATTATATGATACATTTTAAGCAGGCTTTTAACTATAACACATAAACCATTAGATGAAACCAATCAACATCAAAGCTGTATATACAACCTAATTACAATGATTTCTTACATTTGTTATTTCTATTACATTTATCATACTGTAATGTTTTTGTATAGGCTGAAATAAGGTGACTTATACACTGATCATGCCAATGGTAAGCTCTGTATGTTTAAATTGTAAATAGTATTGTTTGGATATATTCTACTTCAAGAGTAACTAAACCCTGAAGCATTTTTTTTTTTTGATAAACTGTATAAATGTGGCTTTAATAGTGCTGTCCATTGTTCCTCGCCCAACTTTTGACATTTTAGTATAAGCTTGTTTAGTTCCACAGACTATGGTCTAAAACTGTCTTAAGTGCTGTCCTCTTTAGGTTGGACGTGGCTACTGCAGTTGAATTTTCCTTTTGTTTAACAGGTACCTGTTGTGCTTTACTACGTCACGGTGACCAGCAGCTCTTCACACCTCTGGTATAAAAGTAACCCTCTATCTCCTGCCAGATTGCACTATGGTCATGACTTAAACACATAGGTGATTAGCCTCTGTCAAGCTTCTAAACTCTTAATTTATATATTTTTTGAAAAGTCTATGGGAAAAATGAATGGGAAATTTACTTCCGGCAGCAGAGGTGGGTGGGCACAATTATAAAAGCTTGACAACTAGAAAAAAATAGAACCCAAATACATAAACAAATAATAACACTTTCAGGCTTTCACTTTGTTTGGTTTGTCCCTTGAGGCTGGCCTGGAGCGCATTTTTCAGCCAAAATACACAGAAAATGTGCATTTATTGTTATATCTTGGCAGCTACCATGAGCACTGCACATACCTGATGGGTTTTTTCATGTTTGAAGGATTACTGGCTCTGATGGATGATAGCAAAACTATGTTCTGATTAAACATTTAATCGACAAACTTTCACTTGTTATTGTGTTCCCATGGTGAATTTAGTACGATCACATGACCCCAACATCATACCTGTTAGCAATCATGCATATGTGTGTAAATGTTCATGCTTGCCTCTCCAACAAGTCAAACCTGCAAGGTACATGTACTCAAAAAGTTGTGTGATTTGGTGAGACAAGGATATCTAACTTATTGAGTCTAAACCTCATTTTGATAAAGATATTTGCTACTGTTTATGAAACATTTAATGTGCCGTTTACATCAATGGAATAAAAAGGTGGAACTGATCTAATCTAAAATCTAAAATCTAAAAATAAATCCCCCAGACTCATTTTCTCAACATTATCCTGCAGCAGGCCGTCCTGAAACACAGGGGCAACACCAACTACATGTATTTATTCCAACCCAGCAAGTTGGACGCCCAGAAATATTTATTCTATATTTTACATAAGGAGCAATGATATTCATTTATTGTTCTTAACTTTAATCACACTTAAGATCCACTGAGAAAAAAATGAAAAAGTGGGACATTATCTTGATAAGTGGGACAGGTGGAGAGAGGACTAAATGGCCAAGCAGGACAACCAAAAGAGGGACAGGTGGTCACCCAGGTTTAGCAACAATATAAATGATCCCTAGTATGGACACTTTAGCGTACCACAACAAGTAACTCTATGCCCACCAGAGCAAATATGTACCACGTGTTTTTATGGATATTACCCTCTTGCTTGCCTTTATGCATTATTATGTGTCACTTTTGCTTTTCTGGAGATTACATCTACAGCATAACCACCCATCAATATGATTTATCATGTATACTGCTCCCTTTAACAATACAACACTGCTTCCCTTGCTCACACATCCACACTCCAGTCTCCCATGTAACATTTCTACACCACATCAGTGAAAAATGGTCCAGCCTGCCTTCACTATCCTCCCTGTAATTTCTGCTCATTCACACGCGCTGCTGTTGAAATGCTGTGTTTCATTACCGGGGCTTGGGCCTGTAGATGCCAGTGTGAACGCCCATTTGGGAAGATTAACGGGGGGAATATGCACAGAGTGTGGGATAACTGCAGCGCCATATCACGTCGTCCAAGGTGGTTTCTGGGGCAACGGTGTGGCCATCAATCATACAGCACTAATCTAACAGGAAATCACTGTCAGCATGCAAATGGATGTCACTTATAACACATGGATATGAGTATAGTGGAACAAACAACTCTGATTACTGCTACACTACTACTACTGCAATTACTATGACTTCTGCTACTGCTTGTACTACTATTACTATTATTACTGCTTCTACCTCTACTGCTGCAGCTACTACTATTACAATCACTACTGCGACTACTTATACTGCTACTAGTGCTACTTCTTAACTTTAGAAGTTAGACCTGAATTTAAGTTGCTCTGCTTGAGTATATACATTTTAGTATCATCATGATTAAAAAAAGAAAAATGTTACTTTAAACTAAATAAGGTTTTAAAGACATATGCACAGAAATACTGTTTATTTCACCTAAACCTGTTTTTTTTAAAATATTTGATATTGTATACCATAAAATGTACACAAAAACTGAAGTGATTAAATTGTGGCTAGTAAAAATACAAATTGGCTAGTGACTTTTGACAAAGACTAGTCAAGGTGGCCAGTGAGAAAAAAAGTAAATATCAAGCCCATCACTAGATCACTAAAATGATGCGAACAACTAGCACTACTACCACAACTACTTCCATTACTACTACTACTACTACTACTACTACTACTACTACTACTACTACTACTACTACTACCACTACTACTACTACTACTACATCCACATTCAATTTGCCCTTGTGGTTAAATAAAAAATAAAAATAATAATAATTCTGAGATTTACAAAAAAAGTGTGTGCCATCACTACAACCACAACAAATACTTCTACTACTCCTAATCCTACCTCTGATGCCACTGGTTCTACTACTACTAGATTCCTCTTTGCCACAGCAATCAAAAAATACATTTACCTTCAGAGATTTAAAGATATTTGTTACAGGCTGTAAATGTATGCAGCCCAGTACTTTATTTTCCCTTATGTACATGTCCATATATATTCAAAGGGCGTAAGGTAAACAACATTATACCCAGGTGTGCCTTTGCTGCTACATATTACATAAACGTGAACACACAAATAGCTTGCCAGAATAAAAAATAGCAAACATATCCCAAACTGTAAATGTCTAAGGCTTCAGACATCTATGCAGAATTTTCTATTCCTTTAGGGGCTGCGTGTGTGATTTATCAAAGCTAATAAAAGGAAGGCATATCATACAGCACTGTATTAATAAAGTATGAATAGATTTGCTAGCCACAGAATGCATATGCCTAACTATCATCGCCTCTAAAGGTTAAACAGTAATGCATATACATAATTATATAAGAAGAAATATGTTTTATATTAATAATTATACACTAAGCAGTATTTAAGTATTGGTTAAGCTGTATAATCTATTATTTACAAAGCATTACTTTAATTTGACATGACATTAATGTTTAATTCTTGAGTAACAAGCTCAGGTAAATCAATACAAAATTGTAAACAGTGTGAATTCACTATTTAATCTCGTCTCAAAGGGTCTGCGTACTCTTTGTGCCAGTCCCAGGCCTTGATAAATGGAGAGGGTTGTGTCAGGAAGGGTTTAGCAAATCCGTATGGGAATCATTACACACTAAGAGGCAGATGATACTGTAGGGACCTCAGAAGACAAAAGACAAAAGAAAAGAAGCCTTAATTCAGTAAAATCATTGTTAATTATACATGTATTAATGCTTTATTACTGCTTAATAGTGATTTTTCCCCAGAGAAATTCAACTAAATTCATTTGGAGTGGACATATGGTTAAATACACAGCAGATGTTATTAGTAGGACACATTACATAAGTTCACTTGGTCACATGGTTCTTGAGACATGCCGCCTCTAAAACTCCTTTGTATGTTTTCCATATTTCTAATTATTTTGTTGAAGGTTGGACAGTCTGTTTCTGCTCTAGCAGTGGCGTCTGGCTGAAGGATCTGTATGAATGGTTCTTGAATCAGTGAAGCACTCCCACTTATTTCCTCTCTGATGGTTATATATCAAAAAAAGATGGGGATGTGAGGATTTTGTAGTTTTAGTGACAAGCAACACTGGGTTGGAAGCAAACAGATCTGATATTTGACTGATAATGTCTGTCAGTGCTTTGTGTTGAATAAACAGACAATAATGGATTTCTGTGAGTTATAGGCTACATTGTGTAATTTATTCAAGTTATAGTCATGGTCATGTCCTATTGGATTTATTTAAAAAATGACAAAGTAGGTGGGTTTAGAGAAAAAATATTTAAAAAATATGGCTGGTAAGAACAATTACAACAATGACAACTACTACAAATATTTATGGTGACTATACGTGTGTATAAGTATAAGCAAATACTCCTACAAATACTACTACTGTTACTACTACCACAACTGCTACTTCCACTTTTTCTTCTAATGCTAGTAGTATTATTACTACTACTATTACTACCACCACTACAACTATTGCTACTAATGCCATTCACTTAGCCGTAGTAAAAAAAAAACTTATACTTACTTAACATATTCAGAGATTTATTTTATTTTTTTATATAACTACTGCTGTAGGTACTACTACTGCCACAACTACTACTACAAACCACTGATAAAAATACTGTTCCTCATTCAGAGATTAAAAAAAAGAAATATATCTGGTAAACAGGGCTTGACATTAACACTAGCCAACTGGACAAATTTGGATAGATTTCCATTTTGGCAAGTATTCAGTCTTACTAGCCACTTTGGTTGGATTGTCATTCTTGTTTTTTTATTTTTATTTGAACTACTTTAATCTGACTTTCTGCTGCTATGCTCATAAATCCCCATAATTTAAAATCTATAGTAAATCATGAGAGGAGAGACAAAATCAAGGGTGTTAAAGGGTCTTGAAAGAAAACATGTAAAAATAATAAATAAATTTAAAAAAAAAAGAAACAAAAATACTGCAAAAGATATACAGATATACAGATACTATACAGATTTTGTGAGTCTAAAAAAACAATAATTTTTAATTACAAAAAAATTATGTTTTTTGTGATTTTTTTTGTAACTTTTGCTATGAGTACCACTACTGCTTCTATCACTTTTACTGTTCCTCATCCAGAGTTAAAAAAGAAAAGAAGAAATATGTCTGGTAAACTAAAATGGTTCCCTACAATCAGAAGTACATCTATGAGTACTTTGAATAGTATGTCAAATAGTACTGCATGACACAGTTTGTAGAAAAGTAAGGCCCCTGCATTATGACAGCCCTTGATGTAAATATCAAGCAACAGCCTCACACCTGTGTATACTTATGTACACTGAGCCCAAATCAGGTTAGTGTGAGGCACGCGGGGCTGACTCTGCTATTTTCCCACAATGCACCTGTCCCATTTCTGTTGTCTACGCCACCGCTGCTGCATGCTGCTCATTTTAAATTGCCCCGTCTCGAGAGGCACAAATCCCATTAAGTGAAACTAACAGAAACAGGCAGCAGGTGAGGTGCAGCTGTAGTGAAGTAATGTCTGTGTAAACTTTAATGATGGCTCAAGTTTGGAATTGAGCAGTAAAGATGGAGGATAACCTCACTAAGAACTCTCAACTACTCAAAATCTGTAGTAAAAGTACTGTTACTTTCTACGCAAGAAGAAGTAAAAGTAGTACTGAATGTCAGGTTTTACTCAAAATAATGAAAGTTTTTTTTTATTTTTATTGAACAGTAAAGCTACTACTGGCTGCAACTAATACTACTACTGCAGCTACAGCAACTACTACTATTACTACTGCTATTATTATTACTACTGCAGCTACAACGACTACTACAATTACCACTGCTGCTGTTACTCCTCTTACGAGTACTACTGCTACTACTACTACTACTACTACTGCAGCTACAGCGACTACTACTATTACAACTGCTGCTGTTACTCCTCTTACGAGTACTACTGCTACTACTACTACTACTACTGCAGCTACAGCAACTACTACTATTACAACTGCTGCTGTTACTCCTCTTACGAGTACTACTGCTACTATTACTACTACTACTGCAGCTACAGCGACTACTACTATTACAACTGCTGCTGTTACTCCTCTTACGAGTACTACTGCTACTATTATTACTACTACTACTGCAGCTACAGTGACTACTACTATTACCATTGCTACTGTTACTGCTACTCCTCATACTACTACTGTTCCTCCTACTATAACCATTGCTGCTGTTACTCCTCTTAATACTACTACTACTGCTACTATTGCTACAACTACTCCTACTACTACAACAATTACTACAACTATAACCATGGCTACTGTTACTCCTCTTACTACTACTACTAGTACTTACTACTTCTACTACTCATTTTACTACTACTACTCTTACCACTACTACTACTCCTACTACTCCTCCTTTTACTACTACTACTGCTACTACTGTTACTACTCCTTTTACTACTACTACTACTCATACTACTTCTACTATAAGCACTGCTACTTCTCTTACTACTACTACTGCTACTATTACTACTACTACTACTACTAGTTTACATTTTAAAAAGACGCTTGAGCAATCAATTTATTAAGGGCCACAAGCCAGTGTTCTGTGTGTGCCAGACCCAAGCCCAGATAAATGCAGAGGGTTGTGTCAGGAAGGGCCTCTCAGCGTTAAACCTATGCCAAATACATACAGTATCCCAGTCACTGCAGTATATATCTCAAGTTACTTGTGCACCTCTGACAAAATATCCTTTTAGCATCAGTGTCCATTGTGCAGTATTGGCCCTGGCTCTGTTTATCCCTCTGTATTAATGTGCTGGTGTGTCTATAGATGTTTTGGCTGCCTCTGGAGGATGATTTACAAAGCATTGATTCTGAGGCACACAGGCTGCAGCACAATAAAACTAGTGTTTACACTCAGACGGCGAGTGTTTATTGTCAAGACAGATGCCATCTTGTTTTAGGGCAATGTAGAGCACCAGGGGACACTTAACATGACAAATCTTCTCTTTTGAAACCGCCAGGGACACAGGGACAAATGAAGCTTAAGCCATCACTTATACACCAGCTTTTAGCCATAAGTCAATACCATAGTGAGAGCTGGTTTGATGAAAATGGTCCATGGCATGGCCGTGTTATACATTTCAATAAAGGACGCAGATTGGGAGAGCAGCGAGACAAGGACGGGGCTCCAAAAACAATGTGTGAAGGCAGGGTCAGGCCAGCAGCAGTGTACAGAGCAGACGGGACAAATGGATGTAAATGACTGCTGCAGATTAAATCATTATGTGACGTACAGATACTGAGGAGGCAAGGCTTTAAGTTTTTATCAGCTAATGAAATTCTCCATCAGGACCACTCAATAAGGTTATATCAAGAGATGGAACAAGTACACAAAAGCTCTAAGTTCTGTTAGTTCAAAATAATGTTACTAAAGTAGAAATAAAAATATTTTTAAAAAAGTACTTCTATGAGTACTACTACGGTAACTCTATTTTACACTACACTTGATACAGTTTATCCCCAATGTAACTACACATGCTGTAACTGTAATAACATGTAACTTTGTTGTACTTACATGAAGACATTTTGTGTACACAGTTTATGGGTACAAATGTAACCAAAAATACTTGTTACTAATAATACTCTAACAGTTAATTTTGCTTATGCCCAAAACAGTTCAAAGACTTTTTTAGCAGGTTGTAATATGCACTTAGAGTACAACTACTACTACTACTACTACTACTTCTACTACTACTACTACTACTACTACTAATAATAATAATAATAATAATAATAATAATAATAATACTGTTGTTGTTGAAGGCTCTCCAGTTAAAAAGGTTTAAGAAATGTGACTACGGCTGCTATTGTTACTGCTGCTACTACTATTACTGCTATTATTACTACAACTTTAACTATAATTATTTACTACGCTCACTATTACCACCTATACTGATGCTAATGTTGCTACTACTGCAGTCATGTTTTAGAAAATGTACTGCAATGAAAGTGCATTTTCTTTAAACTTCAGTAAATGTCTTGAGTTAAACAAAAGTATCCGGGAGTTATTTTCTATCTCTGGTTGTACATTGTGTAGTGGATAAGGTAACACATTTTTATATCAGCAATTCCTACTGATGCCCACAGCCAATGCAGCAACAGAAAATCTCAGGTGGTACCTATAGGCCAAGATGTAAAAATAATTGTCTATCAGGGGTCACTTCAGGACTGAAATCCCAGTTTGGCACTAGTACTCCCATACCATATTCTCTCTCTCGTATTGGTTCTTACCTCACTGCTCTGCAAATAGCTGCAAATGCTTCAAAATGTCCCAAAAATCTTGCTGACAGAGTGATGTACAAAAGGTTTCCACAGCATAGAATCTACAGGTGTACTGCATCAGAGAAAGCAGTTTAATGTTTAATGTCAAGCAAAAGTACTGCAATGTTTTTATCTGTATTTTTAAACTAGTCTTGGGCACCTCTAGAACAGCATTTCAAGTTTTACAACCTTTAAAAACATTTTCTGGCTAAAATAAAATGTTTTAATAAGCACTCCACTGGTGCCATAAAGAAACAGCAGTGGGCAGCAGAGTGTTGCGGTCTTTTGTGCATAATCAAAGAAACACTTCCTTAAACTTTTAATATGATGCCATTGTACTACAAAATAAAATAAAAAATAGCTGTGAGTAATCAGTGGAAACAGCTGTACACTGTTTTTTAGATGAATGAGAGCAGACTGGATGTAGAGGGCTTGATTGGTCAGTACTTCCTGGAGTGGGCGGGGATTTGTGGGAGAGGCAGTGGTTTGTGCAACTGAGCATTTGGGTGCTCAGAATGGCTGTGCCAGAGAATACAGGATTATATAAACTCCAACTTCAGGTATGGTGGAAGGAATAATATAGCCCCTTTAAATAGGAGACAAAACATCAAAAAATACTGCTCCTTCTGCTACTAGTAGTACTTGTGCTAACTACTATGACTACTAATGCCACTACTAATACTACAACTACTTGTGCTACTACTACTATTACTATTACTACCCAGAACACAGGACCTTCATAGTTATGCAGTACTCTACATGATTAAAAGTAACATTTTCTTAAGAAATAACTCAAGTAAAGGTATTTAACATAACAGGGTTTTCTAGCATATTGTGGAAATACTGACCAAAATGCGCTGAGCTTAAACTCATCACTTTCAAAGCATGTACAAAGCTAATAATATGCTTTCACCTGAAATCAAGTGAAGAGATTTTAATTAAAAGAAACTGACCTGGAGGCTCCTCTGTTGCTCGGCGCATGTCTGTGTGTGCGCTCAGGCACGTATCAGCAACACAGGGCTAACAGACGGCCTTTGAACGCTTTACTTTTGAAAGGCTCGGCTTAGAAAAGGGATATAAAGGGATTTCAAAGACCAAGATATTCCCTGGAAGATACTTAGGACTTTAATAAGGATGGGGAAGAATTATGCCATTGCTAAAATGGCTCCGTATATAACCGTCTGGCTAAAAAAGACATTGTAGGGAGCTCTTGTAGTCTCTTAAAAGGATTTGGCGTATAAAGTCAAAGTGAATTAGTAATTGCACACACTTTAATGAAACGGCTGAACTTGCTCAACCTTGAAAACACAAGAAGCGGTGTACAAGTCAGTGCCGGCTTGATTTATGTCCTAAATTTACTGTGATCGATAATAATAACGCTAAAAAACATCCATATTTAATAAAACAGGCCGGGCTGCAAATGTCATGGCTGACTCATGGACACAGATATGGATTTTTTATAATACCAAATCCAGATGCCTATTGTACACAGATAAATAGATCTTATTTCAGGCGACGTCATCACAAAGATCAATGGCCAGGGCAACCACAAATGTTTTCTTTTTAGTGTGATACTTATAAATACTTCTTAGACACTTCAGAAGTGGGGAAATATGTATGTGTACTGTTATGTACAATTTGGACTTTTTGTGGCTGTGGCCCATTCATCTTTTGGGGATCTATTGCAACTTCAGCCAAAATGCACCTCATATTATTTACAGAAATGTGGGAGTCTATGGGTTTAACACTACAACAAAGGATCGATGAGGTTTTCTTGAGGACTGACAAAGTCCTTTTACCAAGGTCTTTTATACTGATGTAGTTGTTTGTCACATAATAAGCCGGATCCCATTGTGTGGTTGGTAAATAAACTATGGGCGCATTAGTGAAGGTTAAAGGGAAGAGTCCACCCACTCAGTATAAATGTTGTTATGCTACAAACACATTGTACGTGATGTAGTAAGCTCAGCAAGAAGACCTTTAAAATGTTTGACTTGAATTGCAAAAGTAGTACAGTAGTAGTGCAAAGTGCCAAAGTTTAAAGTTTTTTTCTGAAAGCCCAAGTTACACTTCAGCCTTTTGTTACATAAAAAAGGAAGACATGTAACTCATTTACTCCTCAGTGGGCCTAATAGAAAATGCCATGGTCTTGAAAATGTGGCACCTAGTTACTAAACGATGCTCTCTGGCCAGTAAGGGCAGATTTTGCGCTGTTTCTCTGACTTTTCCTTTATTAACAGGTTTGACATTTTCAGGGCTTGCAACATTATAAAGTACCACAGGTAAGCCATAGTTGAGATGGCTTTGAAATGTTTCTCTGTAACTGTGGTGCTCAGCTTAGGTAACAGTGGTGCAGGAGGTTAACGGGGTCACCCACTAATGGGATGGTTGGCAATTTGAAACCCGCTCTGGACTAGTGCATACCATTGAGTCCTTGGGCAAGACAGTTCACCCACATTGCCTACTCCAGAAGGCCAACTGCTGTAACAACTTGCCAAATCATTGTACGATAGATTCACTGTGTTGACCGTGGAAAAAATAAAAAATAAAAAAAATGTTCCAAACTAACATTATAACAATATTCAACCTTCCAACCTTTCAACTATTCAAGAATCACTCCTCATATGAGCCTTTTGTTGTGTTCAAATGTTGAAAAAAGTTTTATCAAGATGAAATAAAGGGGCTCGGTAACTGGGAGGAGCTCGGAGTAGAGCTGCTGTTCCTCCACATTGAGAGGAGCCAGCTGATGCGCTCAGGAATCTGCGCCGGATTCCTCCTGGATGCCTTCTGGGGAGATGTCCCACTGGTAGGAGACCCCGGGGAAGAGGACACGCTGGAAGGACCTTGTCTCTCAGCTGGCCTGGGAACACCTTGGGAGTCCCCCAATAGAGCTGGAGGAAGAGGCTGGGATAAGGGAAGTTTGGGCACCTTTGCTTGGACTGCCGCCTCCGTGCCCTGTCCCCGGATAAGCAGAAGAAGATGGATAGATGTGATGCCAACCCCTTTATGTACTATAGGGGCTTGCTCATCTCCAAACGCCATGGTTAATTCATCCACACAGATACACACTTGGGGTCATTTAAAGTGTGCTGAAGACATTTCAATTTAGAATAATTTGGACTTTAAGTGTGTCAATTCAATAAATGTTCATTGTAATTTTATATACAGCATACTTTTGCCTTAAAGAGACAGTGAATTGACAGGAAACAGAAGAATGACAGGGTGAAAACTTGCCTAAACCTGGGTCACTGCATTATGTGCTAAGCCTTCCACCCGCTGAGCCATCAAAGCACCCAAGTTGTTAATTGTCAGCCAAACACATCATGCCATAGCAAGTAATTAAACCAGCGCTTGGTCCAACACAGATAATCTATAGGCACTACAACCTCATCACACAGTGGCACCAATAATGTCAATATTTTTTTTTTTTTTTTTGTAAAAGCATGCTGTTCACTCACACATTTCTCATTTACTGTCTATAAAATGACTCTCACTGGCTCTGCATGTTCAATCAATGCGGAGTGATTGCTGAAGTGGCTGACAACATGGTAATAGTATTCATAGTTCAATATATATGAACATACAAATGGCATGTTTTGAAAAATTGTCACGTTTTTTTTGTCAATAAAAATATGTCTATGCCAACTCATTCATAGCTGTCTTATTATAAATACAATTTCTCCTTTGTCTTGTCACAATATCTCACTCATCTATTGTGAAGTATATGCACATTAGGAAGCACTGCTATTTGTAAACATCTTTGTGTGTACTTGATCAAGGCAAGGCGACACTCAGGATTTTCCTGTGCACTGATGCATTGTTTTACATATATTGTGAAGAAAACAATACAAGTCATTTACATATACCACATCAAACACATCTCCAGAAAGCCTTTTTGTCTCTCGTTCTAAACAAGGAGTCTTTGTTTTGCAGCTCTACGAAGAAATATGTAATTAATACTAAAGTTAAATTTGATCATCTCTTTGTTCTTTATGGGAGTAGTGAGTCCATCCTATCCAAATTGTTGAACTTCTGTCTTGAATATAAACCCAAAAGCACTAATCTCCCCGCACACACAATTTTGAGTTTGGCTGATCTCAAGAGGCAAGAGACAGTAAATTTGATCTTGTGTTTGTGTTTTTAAAGGAGTCAAAGGTCAGTCCTGTGATTACCGTTTTAAGCCATAAACAGTTCCTCTATAACCTGTAATACTACTGTAAATTTAACACACTGATGTGACTTTGTACAAAAATGTATGGAATTTAGTTTAGTTAATATTCGAGCTACACTATATATCACAGATTTATCATTATTGCAATATCAGCAAGTAAAAAAAACAAACAAAACTTACAAATTAGCCTAGTTTAACCTTGTTTTTGTCCTTGTTTAGTCCATTTCAGTATTAATTTGGACCCATGTAGTTATGTGAACTTAAAATTCAGCTTTAACTACATAAAAAAGGAAATCCCATTATAACAGGTTATAGTTATGGCAATAGTCAACATAGTTATTGCATGTCGCATGTATTTTTAATATCGTGTAGCCCTTTTTAGTACATTTATTTTATTGAATGGTAGCTAAGGCAGTGCTACTTTTGAAAGCAGGATACACACAAATACAGTAGTGATAAAACTCACATGCAACTGTTACCTTTGCTTCCATATCTTAATGTAATTTTTGTTGATATGACACATGCTGGCTCCTAGGGCTCTTGTCAACCAAATAAATTATTAATAATTGACCAAAATTGAAAAGGATGTGTGGGAGACTTACACAAACAACTGACTTCACATTAATTGGGTGATCAAATATTTAGAAAAGATGGCTGTAAAGTGTATTATTATCTAACAATCATCTATAAAATGAAAAATAAAAGTTATCAAATAATACATTAGACCATGTTTATTGATGTAAAGAGTTTATGAAACCAATCAACTGATAAAATTTGTCAAGAAAGCATCAACATTTATTATTACTATTGATAATTTCCTGGTTCAATATTTTCAGTTTACCCCATGATGCTTTAACTAAGTTGCCGTAACCATTCTTTTAATCCCGTCTTGCCATAAAGCGTATCCTACAAATGTTAGATTCCAGATATCAGGGCTCTTACCATGGAGATTTCTGTAAAGTGGAGCCGTTCTTGTCTCTGACTTGCACAGATTTAAACCATTTTGCTGCTATTACTGAGATGATTTTCCCTAAAAAGCGTCATTTTCCAAAAGTAGGCTCCGTAGCTCTCAAACCACAATTTGTAATGCAAACTACATCATTTAAGTCTCACCATTAAGAAACCATTATCTTAACAGTCTCACAGTTTCAGATGCTTCATTATGCACCAGCTTTACCCAGCATGTGTGGCAGTGAGGAACATGAACCCTTTTATCCAACAGAGGACAAACTACAAGTGACCCCAGCCATTATCTCCCTCTGTACACTCTACTGTTACTAAACATGATGCAGTGATGATGCCAAATTTGATAGTTGGGTGGGAGTAGAGCAGTGTATAGTTAGCCTGGCCAGCTATTCGTTTTCTATTTTATACACAGACATAGTAATTCGGGTTAGATTTCCAGGGGGCTGAGCAATTTTACATAAATTTAATGCAGTTGGACAAAAACGTACCGAAGCAGAAAACAGGGGTCCTGCCAAAATATGCAGAATAAATACAATCTGAAGAAATGTAGCTGAAAAATGGAACAAAATGGAGAATAAACAAAGTGCCACATAAATGTTGCCTGTATTAGGTGAATGGTTGGCTTGGTGAAAATTAGAAATACATTGTAATTCTTAAGCACGCTCACTGGCATTCATTTCTATGTGATTTGTGTTTCTCTGCGTAATTAGATCAGCACTGAATCAGCCACTTTGTGTCAGCAACAGACATGAACTGTTTGTTGATAAGTGGTTATGAAAAATCAAAATGTAATTCAAACGATAGCTAAATGCAATATGTAACAGTAACCAACATACAGTATATTTGTTACATGAAATATTGGTAATAACTAACCAGTAAATTATACTTTTATAAATATGTAATTAACAATAATGTAATGCAGCCATTCCCAAAGTCAGGAGAGCTGCGGCCCCCTTAAATGTCCAAAAATCCCACACGGACCCCCAACAATAAAACTTCACTCTATTCAAAATACTATGTTTTTCTCCATAGATTTCAATAAAACGTTACAGAAAACTGACTGCTGGCTAACAATAGTTTTAAAGTAATATGTTTAAATAAGTTGCATATATAACTGTACTTCATTTCAGACTCAATTTCTTTTGAATTACTTAATGTTGACAACCTCTGGGGGCCCTCCTGCAGTACCTTTGTGCCCCCCCAATGGGTCCAGGACCTCATTTTGGGAGCCACTGATGTAATCAATAAGTAGCTTATAGATACGGCACTGTTTATAATTTTGTATTGAGTTACATGAGCTTATTACTCAGGAATTAAATATTAACAACTCAGTGGTGTTTATTAATGTCAGAATAATGCTTTGAAAATAATCAATTAACTTTGAATGAATAATTAACTGGTTACAAATACTTAATTAATACTTAACTAATGCTTTACAGTGTTCTAAAGTGTTGTATGTTGCAGTGACAAGCGTGGAAGCCAGAATTGGGGGACATGCAGACCCCAAATTAAAGACAGCAAATGTGGGAACTGCTCCCAACAATGTTGCTGTGAGGCTAGAGTTCTATACAACTTTGTACAATTTTGTGTTTCTTGAGACAACTTAGAATATCTCTAAGGTGACGATGCACAGACACTGATTTATACAGTACATATAGATTTTTATGGTGACACCACTTTCTCAACCATTTTTTGGACGTTGCACAGGAGACTTTCTGTTATTTGGAACAAGTTTAACACAACATCTAAAGCCACAGTTTGAAGTGTCAACCACAAAACTAAAATCTAAGCAGACACTGAAACTGAACATTATTGGCTTGCTGAAAAAAGCGCTTTAAATGCGCAGCGTTCGCCTGTTGTTGTGCCAGTGTGACGGACACTGCTGCTGCCTCCGGAGGACGCGGGGCAGACAGGGCTGTGATTTCAGATACGGCTCAAGTCGGTCTGTTTCCAGTGGTGCCTGTTCAAAGTGGCGCTCGGTCTCGGTGGGCCTTGTTGACTGCTTGTGAAACGCCACCAGATGGGCTGTCACGACCCCAACGTTTTGCCGAGCCAACTGCTCACTCACGGGGCCACGGAGGTCACACTGACTCATGCAATTACACTCCAGTCTGTGTCAATCACCACACAGCACCACAAAGAGACCAGACCTTGGCCAAATGTGGGTAATGGCCAAGCATGTAAGCGTCATGTTGTGTTTGTGTGCAATTCATGAGCTGTAACACTTGCACAACACTGACAGGTGAAAGGAAAATCTCTTCATCATGGCACCTGTTAGTGGGTGGGATATATGAGGCAGCTTCTGTTCTTAAAGTTGACTTAATAGAGGCAAGTGTAAGGATATGAGCCGATTTTACAACGGCCAAATAGTGATGGCGAGACCAGTGGCTGCTTTTTATGTCATGTTGTGAGTACCGCCTTCACTCACATGTGCTGGTGATTCTTCAAAAAGTAGTATTATTATATTTTTTTTTTCATTTTTATATTAAATAAATCAAAATAAACAAAATAAAATAAACAATCTGCCTTTTAAATAAAAATATAAAATAATATTATATAAAAATATAATGAAACAATATAAATTCTATTCAATTTACTTTTTTTACTGAATATTTTATGTTTAAAATGACTTTACTACAAAATAAAATCAACAATTTAAATAACTAACCACTGAAAAAAATCTATTGTAAAAAACATATATAATTTGGGGTGGCAGAAGCTCAGTAGGTAGAGACGTTCGCGCACTAACCAGAGAGTTGGCAGTTTGAGTCCCGCTACCCAGTAATGCATACTGTCAGAGACACTTCACCCACCTTGCCTGTATGAATGTGTCAGTGTGAGTGTGTTTTTGGTGGTGCTCAGAGAGGCCATAGGCAGCAAAATAGCAGCCACGCTTCCGTCAGTCTGTCCTGGGGCAGCTGTGGATACAGAAGTAGCTCCCCACCACTGAGTGTGACTGAGGAGAGAATGAATATTGCACCAAATTGTAAAGTGAGTTTGAGTGTCTAGAAAAGTGCCCTATAAGATAAATGCATTATTATTATTTTCAAATAATATTCTTGCAGTTTTTTGCAAATATTTTCTTAAATGATGTAATAATTGCTGTGTACCTACTGAAAAGTGCTTGATTACTCCTGGTTGGGAAACACTGGGCTAGATGAGTGGGTCAGAGTATCTCCAAAACTGCAGCTCTTGTGGGGTGTTCCTGGTCTGTCAAAAGTGGTACAAGGAGGGAACAGAGGTGAGCCAATGCTGCCCTGTGTGTTCTTCACAGTTTGTTGCATATGGGACTGCATATTAGTCAGGTAGTCATAATGTGTACTCCTGTATCCACAAAGATTTCTCTCATGCTGTAGAAAAATTTATTGGAGAAAGGTTTGCGGCACCCCTTGATTAAGTACACACACCACTGGGCTTGCACAAAAAGAAATGCCACACCAGCAGAATTAGCAATTTGCACACTTTTAGGAAAAAAAAAAAGGAGACTCTGCTCTTCAACCTGCTGGTGTTAGGTGTGGAAAAAAATCTATTTTCTCTGTGTGTTGCATTATTCATTTGACAGAGGTAGGGCTTTCAGATGTGCTTTCAAATGTAATTTTATTGTGTGCACTGTAAACAAGAAGCGGAGGTGTTTGCAGTCAAAGAGAAAGACAAGAAAAGTATATTTGTTCTCAGGCAAAGGGCCAAAGAAAGTCCTGATCACAGCTACACATCAGCATTTATGCACTATAGGAAGAGGTAAATAAAACTATCAGGCCATGGCAGCTGAGGTTAAGACCAGTGTTTACAGTAGGGTGCCTGCTGTAGTTTGTTAGCGCCATCTTGTGGTCATGTAGAAAAGCTCATTTCAATCTGGTGACTACTGTGTTCAGTTGTCTGAAGCCAGTTGCCTGTATATATGTAATACCTTTGGTCACCGTCCTGCTCTGATGCAAATGTGTCCAGTGTTGTCATGATATGCAGCCAGTGTCTAGAGACCTTTATTTAACCTACAAGCAACTGTTATTTCATACACTGGGATAGAATCAGCATAAAACCAAAGCCATTGTCACTGGTCATAATTGTTACTGGTTTGTGGTTGCACTGCATGTTTTTGGTTACATTTAAAAATTAAGACTTGATTCAAATACAGATAAATGTTAGACCCCTGCAATCCTAAACACAAGCAAGTTTAGTACCGATTCCACTCAGAGAGACTGTGTGTTGGCTCGCCTAAGGATCAAACCCTCAATCTCCTTGCTAAGGGGCAGGACAGCTAACCACTGCCAACCATCACATTAACAGTTATCTTAAAGGACTTCACAGAGAATAAAATACAATACCCAGTCCTAAAAATCAGCACCAGGGTATGAAATAACGTATCCGTACATAGAAAATCTCTTAACTACCTCCACTATAAAGGCTGTACTCTTTGTCAGCAAAGACCAGTGGCCCTAATCTCCAGAGGTAAAGGGATGAGAAAAAACTCTCTCTGGTGCTAATGGGGACCAAAAGGCCTGGGGTACATAAATTCAAAGTGCAAAGATGACTGAAAGAGGCAGAGTGCCACATTTTTTTTCATCTGAAGGAGAAAAAAAAAAAGAAAAAGACGTGGATCAATGATGATTTCCATAGACTGTGGTGCAGGGCTGGAGTGATAACTGTGCATTACAACGGGCCCTCGCGGTAATGAGATGTGAGGTCGATACTTGGCTCGTTCTCAGAGCTGTTTGCTCTGCTGTTGGCCAACAAAACTGCTGTAATTAAGAAATCTAACCCCAATCTAAATACCTTACAGCTCAGCTCCTTTATGGCCTGTGAAAAGCCTCCTTAACCCCTTTATCCTTCGCAAGGTGAAGGCAAAAAGCTATGCTTAATATTAGAGCAGTATTAGTGGATCAACATATCACAAATTCATCGTTATCACAAAATCAGCAAACACAATGTCTATGTTGCAAGAAACTAAATGTATCCCAATAATGTGATGGTCCTACATCTGACCAACATTTACACTGTCAAAATCACTGTCCTTCAATAAATTCGTGTGGGGACCAAATGAAAATGAAGTTACTATTTGTATTTAGCTCTGGTTTATCTTTGTTTTAGTCCTGGTTAAATCTTTGTTAAAAGGACTATATTATGCAAAATAGACTTTTCTGAGTTTTCTACCATGTTATAAAGTTGTTCCCTCATCAAAAACATACCTGCAGTTGTGGTTTGTTTCATTTACACGTTTGAGTAATCCTGTAGTTTTAACCTCTTCCCAATCCAGAAAGCACTGACCAGTCAACAAGCCTTTTACATCCAGTCTGCTGTCTTTATCCATAAAACTGTGTACAGCTCTGTTTCCAGTGATTCCTCTCAGTTATTTTTCATTTTGCAGTAAAGTGGCATCATACAAAACATTCAAGGAAGTAAATAGCTTTTTTTTTTTACTGTGTTTATGATCATGAAGACAGTGACAGAACTGCCCCCTGTTGGTTTCCTCACCTGTTTCTTTATGGCACTAGAAGAGTATTTATTAAAAATGTTCTCTTTTAGTCACATAATGTAATATAAAGTTGTAAAATGTGCAATGATGTTCTTAGAGGTGACTAAGACTGGTTTATAAAGATAGACAAAAGCACAACAGCTTTTTAAGTTTTGATTTTGATCCAGTAAATACAGACACTACACGATCCTGCAGCCCTAATCACCATTCGCAAAACTATTTAGTAACACTGCATTTTAACACATTTTAGAAAGCCAAGGTTGACACTGTTGTCATTTCTTTATTTGTGCGTAGAAACTACAGTACATGTTCAAGTAACCATTGTGCCTCTGTATGTTAACAAGGCATTTACGGTCAATTTTTAAATATTCATAATGAACAACTAATGAGAAAATGTTGGGTTTTCTGAATGGTTTCTGATGCAGAGATTAGCAGTGTACCACATGGCTCTGAGCTAATTGGGATTTAGTTTGCACACAGAAAGCTGCAGGGCTGACAGGGGGCAACGTAATCAAACGGGCCTGCTGCGACCAAGACATGACATATTAAGAGAACTATAGCACAATCAGCACAAAAATACAGTTTTAAATCTAAACATAAGCTTTGAAATATACAATTTAAATCTACGACTACATGTATAAAGCTAGCATCTGCTTTTCCATCGTGCCAATGAAAATAAAATGACTAAAGATGAATAAACTTGCATTCAAAGATGTATTATTAATTGAAAAGGCAGATGTTTTGTTGTGCATAGAAGGCCATTGAACACAAGCTTGGGCACTATATTCAGTGTAGTTTACAGTACTACACTCCCCTCTAGTGGCTATTACTTGTACAGACAACTATAATTCTGGTTTATTGTGAGTGACTAAAAGTTAAAGATACTGTATATATTGCATAATAATTCAAGTCAAGTTAGTTACACTTAATATAGTCTAACATTGCAACAAGTGAATAATGAATCAGCAACACTACTCATCACCATTCACTGTACACCTAAATACCTACTAATACATCTTCATTTGGAATATACAAAATTATACAAGAAATATTGTCTACAGCTTAAATAAATCATGTCATGTCTACATACGTTTTCCACAATGATCACACTTAACGAACAGGTATTGAAAACACACTGGTGCTGTCTGCGTGTCTCTGTAACTACACACTGCATTTTAAAGAACTCTACTTTTTCTAAGCCCACAAGTGAGGAAAAAGTGTTTTGGTAAGTGGCAAAATTGTGAACATCATTTTTCATTTGTTTTGTTTGTGTCTACCCTCTCTGATGTTGTCTTTTTTCTTTTTTTTCTGGGAAGCTCCTCTGTTTCCCAGAAGGACCGTGACTCAGAGTTCAGGTGAAGTGAAATATAATGTGCAAAGTGAATTTGAAGGAACTGCTCATAGACAAAACACCCAAGTATCAGGTGTTGCATTAGCTTCAGCAGTCTGTAGCAGAAAGTATGTAGTAAATGTACAAAGACACTTCTGCCCGACCTTTGAGAGTTTTATGACCATTTATGACACAATGTAGTTTATCAAACTTATTTGCTGTGTTACACAGGCTTCCCAGATTTCATTTTCCCAGACTGAGATTGGATTGTTTTTACCTTTGTAGGTTTTATATTTATTATTGTTGTAGAGCAAAGAGAAAAACTAACCAACTTGGACCATCCCCCGGTATGTCTTTTGAACAACAGAGAGTAGATGTACAGTATATGATCAGTGAGCTACAGGACGAAGCCCCAGAGAACGCCTTGTTCCTAATGATCCTAATATAGGCAGAATCGATTAATCTGAAGAGGCCTTAAAGGGAATATATTATGCAAAATAGACTTTTCTGAGCTTTCTACCATACTATAATGTTGTTCCCTCATCAAAAATAGGCCTGGAGTTGTGTTTTGCTTCATTAACAACTTTGAGTAATCCTCTATTTCTATTTCTGAGCCCTCAAAACACTTGGTTGCACCAACCTCCACCTCTCCCTGAACCCCTGCCCGCTCCAGAAAGCACTGACCAAGCAAATTGGCCTCTACATCCAGTCTGCGCTCACTTATTTTTCCAAAATCTGATCCACTGATTCCCCACAGCTATATTTCATTTTGGAGTAAAATGGCAACATACAAAAAATTTAAGAAAATAAATTGCTATTTTTTCTTGGTTTGTGTCTGCTCTCTCCTGCAGTCTGCTGGTCTCTTTACCTGTAGTGTACTTAAAAAAGTTCTCTTTTAGTCAGATAATTGTTTTTAAAGTTTGTATAACGTGCAAAGAGGTGACCAAGTTTGATTAAGAAATCTGTCTAAAAGCATGATATATCCCCTTTAGAAAATAAATATCTTTTTTTAATTATTACAGTTGAACTGATATGAAAAGAAATTTGGAATTATACCATAGTTACACAATTGTTTATACCACCTCCTTCCTAAGACACTTGAAATCCCCACTGATCTGAGAGGTATTGGAGAAGCAATGAGCTAAAGAATATGTTTCATCCGTCTATGGTGCAAGACCACTGTTTCATACAGCTGTGATCTGGGAAAGTTACATTAAGGCTGAACAAGTGCAAAGAAGTGGACTGAAAGTCTAAAATCTAGAGGCAGGGGCAACACGGATGCCTATACCAGCAACTTTCGGCATAAGACAGGGCACACCCTGGACAGTGGACAGTTAGTCTCAGGGCTGACACTGTGTCATTTTATGTCAAAATAGCACATTAGTATGTGTCTATTATCAGTAACAACAATGGCAACAATGGAGAAGCATATCTATAAACGCCTTGAATCATCCCATTGTTGCAGTCCCAGTACTATTTGGAAAAAATAGTTCATCATTTGCACTATTTCACTCAACCTTTCACATTGTCTGACAACAAAACAACTGCATGATAACAACTGCATGATTTACCGAACCAAACCATGAGGCACTGTTCAAATCGCTCCTAAAATTGCCTAAGACATTTTTCCAAGTAATACTTTTGTAAGTGTTTAGAGATCTGTCGGAGCTAGTTCCCGAGTTGACGACATGATGCTTGTTCTGCCGGGAGTCCCTCACGACACGCGCAGACCTAATCACAAAAATCATTAATCCACTATGAACCATCTCTGTGGCTCACTGTCAACAAGCCCCGAAATAGCAACTCCCCACAGACCCACTCATCAAAGAGAGAATAATCCTCGGCGGCAGAAAACACAAACCCAAAACAGTTTGAAATTGCACGCGGTCCGGCCCATGGGCTAAAAGTGGCCTCCGGATGGGACCCATAATGAAACGGACACTGGACACAAGTGTTTAGCTCGAATCTATTTTCTCTCTCAAAGCTGATTTGTAAGTGGAGATGAAACCGGACCAAAATTAGAACAAGCAGCGGGTGAGAGCCGAGCAGTGACGTTATGAGAAACTGTATTGGCTTTGAGTAACACAGAGGTAACACAACGGAGGTAACACAACGGATGTAACACAACAGATGTAACACAACAGATGTAACAAATCTGAGGGTAACAAAGAAGCTGCCAATGACATGTCTCACCACAAGAGTGATTGTGGCTCTGTTAGTTTCTTTGTATGGTTTACTCTCTGACTTTTATACCCAGGTTTTCTTTGTTTCAATTTAATAAATCCTTTAAAATGCAAGATATAATTGAGAGGGGAGAAGCAACTAATTAACATGCTATTTATAGTTTGGAGAAAAACATACTTTGAGTACATTTACAAAAGCATTTTTTTTTTACTGTTTATGAACAAAAAAAGCTAATGCCATGCAAAAGTATTCACCCCCTGAGCATTTTTCATTTATTGTTGCCTTTGGTAGTTTTATATCTCGTGCCAATGACTATTAAGAAATATTAAAGAAAAGTAGTATTTACCCTCAGAAGTCACAAAAACATTAAGATAAGTGCAGCCGGTCTGCAATTCAAGTGTCATAATGCCACAAAACACAATTTAATTCATCATTACAACATGTAAATAGAAATAAATAATGAGCAATACCATATCTTCCCTGATACGATCATCTAAAACTGTTTTAGTCATATTTCTGGTTTGCTTCACAATAAAAACTATTTGGCATCTTTATGGTTATAAATTGTAAATGATGTAAAGTGACTGACAAAAACCTGCCAATGATTCATTTAAATTCCTGTTTGTAGGGCAACAATAAAGGAAAAATGCTCAAGAGGGTGAATACTTTTGCAAGACACTGATAATAAGACATTAAAAGGTGGAGGATCCTGTCAAATAGGTCCTGTTACTGCATGGGGAGGTGGGTGGACATGTTTCCTCTCATTTGCCCTCAAATTAAGCCCTGGACATACCACACTCTTTGTTAACTTAAATCAATCAGCCCTCATTTAACTCATCTATGCACAAGTATCTCTTTGGTCAGTACACATTGACTAAAAATTTGCATTCTTTCATATTTAGTTAAAATGCTGGGAGTGTGTTTAGGGCACACTGTCAGATCTGAGCTCATGTTAATTTCATATTTTATTTCTAAGCTGATGCCGACAGAGATGTGTGCTCCTCCTATGTCTTCTTCTGGGGAAGTCTCTATCTCCATGACTTCCTCCCACATAGCTTCACAGCACTTTCTTTTCATCTCTCCATCCCTCTCCGCCTCCCCTTCCTCTGCATCCCATCGTTCCCCTCTAACCACTGCGTAATGTGGGTCACAGCTTAGCAAGGCACTCGCACAGTCATCATTTTTTTGGATCAATATATCAGTCAAGCACTTCAAGTTAAAAGCCATAAAAGCAAGCGGCATTTTCCACCAAACGTGTTGCCGGATGGAGCAATTTTGTTCAGTTAATTCAAAGCACTCAGAAGCCTCCTTTGTGCCGCTAATTGTCAGCTTACACGCTCTAAATCAAATATTGCACGCACTTAATTAACTCCAAAGGCGCACAAGAGCGCAGCAACTGGATAAGCAAAAACACGCGCCATCCAAACAGCTATTTATCCAAGCTTTCACACATGCAGAGCAAAAAAAACACGCCTTCTTCGTGCTGCAAAACGCTTCACTATTTCCAACCCCAACTTCTCTCGTTTTAGGACCTTACCTTGCCTCCCTTTGAGCATCTGCGATACGCGTTGGTGGCTCCAGCGGTTTGGTTCATGGCGAGAACTTCTGCAAAAGCGAAAGGCCAATAAGTAAACCCGATCATTATACAAGTGTAATGTTTAAATGTAATCTAGCGGTGACTAACCTGTTGTAAAGGCTCTTCCTTATTCCCTAATTAATGAATAAGAGAAGATTGCGCGTATATGTTCCCAGATATAGTCCAAATAGTAAGAGAAGTATAGCCGTTGTGCGTAAAAGTCCTCTTAGAACTTCCTCGTCTTCTTTATTAACTCAAATGTACGCGTTTAGTTTTAAGATGTTAAACGCAACACTCTCCACTCCTCCAACCTGATGGAGAAATGTGTGTGTCTGTGTGTGTGTGTGAGTGTGTGTGCGCGCGTCTCGGATAGAGTGTAGCAGTTGCGCAAGCGCGTCCCATCTGACAGCTCGACTACACACGGGGGGCTGAAGCCGGAGCCTGTCAACGTCTCGCCCACTCCGCGCAGCACAAACATCAACTGGGAGTACGCGCGCCCGGCTGTCAGTGAGACGAGGGGGCAGCAGGTAACACGAGAAACCCACCGAGGGCTGCGTTTATTAGAGACAACAAAGCAATCAGCACCTCCTGACACTGAACAGCGTAAACATGTTTCAGGTTATTGTGAGCGTGGACTAATATTAATGACTTTGTTCCGCTCCTCTCCAAATACCACCCACGCTCAGTATTCAAAAACATGTTGGCTATAGGGCAGTTACAATAATAAGTGATTTGAGAATTGTTTACTCCAAAAAGTAAAAAAAAAAAAAAAAAAAAAATGTTTTTTATGTAATGTATAATCTTAAAGGTCTTATATTATGCTTTTTTCAGGCTTTTTAGGCTTAATTTTGGACACCGTTGCTTTAGGATTTCACATTTTTACCTAAAATATAGTATGGGAAAAAAATGCCATTACTTCGAATTGCAGAAAACGCTTTGCTTAGGTGTTTGTCGCCGCCTGCTGGCAATGGTGGGAAATGGAAAGTGCATAAAATGGCTATTAGTAACATGATGCTAACAGTCAGATAAATGAGCTTACTGCTTTGTCGTGACTGCAGTTTAAGCACTAAGGTGATCTGAAGGAGTCAGGTAGTGGTGTGTGGGCTTTAGAAATGCGCAGGAGCATCTCCTTCAAACTTACAGGAACTTTTTTATTGTAAATGGATTCTTAGGAAAAGCCTGAAATAGTGTGGTAGCTATAAATCCCTAGTCACTCTATCAAGTAAATTTGCTGTGTCAACATTCCTGGCTGGTACTTAATTGACCCTGTGGTGCATGACATGGTTTAAAGACTATACTGTAGTCTTAGTGTAAAACGAGTGGGTGTCTAGATGTAGTGTTTCTTCTTCTATAACAATCCACAACCACTTGGACTCTTGCTCAGAGAAACTTTTAATCTCCATCTCTCGAACATCCTCTCTCATAATGGAACTCCTCCAATCCTCAGGTCTCTGCTCTCCCTCTTTCACAATAAAACCATCCCCTTCACAATTAAACACTTCCCATTACATTACTCCACTATTAAACCTTACATTAGTTTTGTGTAGCAGACCATTTTTCCAAACAATTTGGTCTATATAGTAGTTATAACTATAACTGGGACATTGTGGCAGAATGGTTAGTGCTCTCACCTACCAGCAAGGAGATCATGGGTCCGATCCTCGGCAACAGACAAACTCTCTGGGTGGAGTCCTCACCATGTTACTATGGGTTCTCTCTGGCTTCTTCCCACCATCCGAAGACATGCATGTGTTAGGTGAATTTGTGACTCTAAATTGCCCCTAGTGAATGAATGTGAGAGTGAATGGTTGTCTGACATACACATGCATGTCTCTGGACACTGGGAGGAAGCGAGAGTACCAAGAGAGGATCAAACGGTAACATGGGGAGGACATGCAGACACCACCCAGAGAGTTTGTGTGTTTACTGGCCTGGGGATCAAACCCACAATCTTCTTTCTGTCCCCCCCAGGTCTGTTTGGTTGTGTCTATCAAAATACATTCAGTGGCTGTTATTGCTGTAGTCATTTGGGCTGCCTCAGGAAAAATGACTTTAATTTACAGAAACCTAATTTTGTGCAGAAAAAAAATAATATTAGGATGTTTGCCCAGCAGCTAAAGAGCTAAAGTCGTTTCTCCACAATCACAAGGTAAAATGTCAAAGTAGAAGCATTGGTCTCTTGAGGCGCCAACTTATTCACTTATTCAGACAACTATAGTTTGACAAGACAACAATCATTTGTGACCATTGCAATCATCTTTTCCACATAAAACATCCACGTGTTTAGATTCAACTAAACAGACATCAGCAGATCATGTTTCAGTGGAGAGTGACGGACAGCCTGGCCAGGTGTGACAGGCACTGTGAAGGTGAAGGCATTTCAAGGCAAACAAACAAACAAACAAACAAACAAACAAAAAATGTATTCATGAATCTGCTTTATGGCCCACATGATTTATTTCATATAACAAGACACCTATTATAAAGCATTGTTGCACCCACATCAACAAACAATCAGACATCTCATAATGCTGTTCAAATACTTTACTCATCCTTCCATTGTGCATGAATTTATAATGTGGTAACAGCTTCAACGTATGGCAATGACATTCATGGGATTATAGCTGTGAGATTCAACAAAGTACGTCTGAGTTTCAGCAAGAATAAAAGGAAAGGTGTACAGAGGACAGTGGTGAGACCAGCGGTGTTGTACGGTTTAGAGCTGAGGATGCTGACGTTCTCTTTGGGAGTGACGTGAATGGAGAGGATTAGGAATAAGTGCATCAGGGGGACAGCTTATGTTAGACGTCTTGGAAAAAAAGCCAGCGAGGCACGACTGGGATGGGGTTTGGACGTGTGAGATAGTGACTATACTGGTAAAATGATGCGGAGTTTAGAGCTGCCAGGTAGGAGGTCTAAAGAAAGATGAGATTTATGGCTGTAATGAAAAAGGGCATGTATTCACACCTGCCTCGTTTGGGCCGGTTAAAACAGACCAGAGTTTGTTTCCCACGTCACGTTAATGAGAATACGATCTGAACCAAACAAAAGAAAAATGAAGTCTGGACTCGATCTGGACCAAAGAAGCTCACCAACGGACTTTCCTGATGTGAATACTAGTTGGTGTCAGAGAAGAGGGTGCAGAGGATAGGGTTAGATGGAAGCAGATGATTCATAGCAGTGGCTTACAAAGGGAACAGCTGAAAGGAAAAGAACTGACTACCATAAAAGGTGTTACATGTCTGTATCCTTGCATAACTAACACAAGACACGTCCATGCATTTAGAAATACACTGACAGAGGCCATAGGTCCCTTAGTAGTTGGCCTTTTAGAACAAGAAAAGATGCCCTTTAATTTGAAATACGCTGCATTTGTCCCACACAGTGTCCTTTCTCTGTGCGTCATCAATCTCTTCACGTCTCATCACCAACACCTAAACCTCTCTCTATAAGCTGTAAAACATTCAGATAAATTGTACATGTTCTCTTAGCAGTGATGTGCATTCAACCTAAATGGCAGGGTATTTAAATGTTTTCTTCTTAAAATCATAAGAGTCTCCACAGAGGTTATTATAGTCATTACTGTTGCTACCTGAATGTGTCTTTAAGCTGCACTATATAATGTTGGTTGTGAGATTTAATATTTAAAAATTTCCATAAGAAGCCAAATAGTACACTCTACTAAGAAATTAAGTATAACCTTTAAGTAGTGGTATTTGTTTTTTCTATATTAGATAACAATAGATTTTTTTTTTTTTTTTTTTTACATATATAGACTCTTAGTCTCTAGTAACATTTAAGTTAAATTCCTTATATTACAAATGCATTTGCCTTTGCAAATATTAATACACAGAGATCAAGACTGTTATATACCACACTGTCTGTACTCATGCAAGCCACTTAAAACACCCCTATAACTAATTGTTTTGGTTGAATGATGTATGCCACTTTGCTGTTGCTCTGATGGCTGTTTTGATGATGAGGTTAGTTTTTGGCTTGCAGATTATAGATTTAGATCTTACACACCTCATTCTCAGAGCATATACATTCAATTTCAAGGCCTCTTAATGCAAGAATGTGGGTTCAAAATTACCATTTAGTGTGCTTCTCCTCCAGCAGAGCTCAGTTTCTGGGGCAGCTGTAGGAGCAGGATCAGGATGCAATGAAACTTTATCTGGATTCTGTGGAGCCTGAGGAAATTAGCGCTGGTTCTGTTACAAAGGTGTCAGACTACAGCATCACAGTTGTCTAAGGGCCTACACATTAGGCAGGTGGTCCTAAAACATAACAAGGCCATAGGGGGACAACCTCAAAAAGTATGAAAAGTGGGACCAGTTGTGCGATTTGGTGGGACAAGGTGGGACAGACTGAAAAATAAAAGCTTTAATACTGACTCAGTCTAAACATGTGATGTGCTGTCTTAATCCCAAAAACACACGCATTTTGCTAAGTAATGTCTGCATTTTCTCAACACACTCTAAGAGCAGCTGCACCAGCTCACAGCCCCATGATAGGCCTGTCCTGAAGCACGGGCAGCAACATATCCTCTATACACTATATTGCCAAAAGTATTCAATCACCCACCTAAATAACTGAATTCAGGTGTTCCAATCACTTCCATGGCCACAGGTGAATAAAATCAAGCACCTAAGCTGCAGCTTTGTGGAAAACGTTGTGGAAAAGTTTGGGGATGGCCACTTCCTGCTCTAATATGACTGCGCACCAGAGCACAAAGCACGGTCCATAAAGACATGGATGAGTGACTTTCATGTAGAAGAACTTGACTGGGCTGCACCTGACCTCAACTCGAAAGAACATCTTTGGGATGAATTACAGTGAAAACTGTGAGCCAGGCCTTTTCGTCCATCATCAGTGTCTGACCTCACAAATGTGCTTCTGGAAGAATGGTCAAAAATTCCCATAAACACTCCTAACCTTGGGGAAAGCCTTCCCAGATGAGCTGAAGTTGTTATAGATGCAAAGGATGGGCCAACGTCATATTAAACTCTTTGGATTAAGAATTAACTTCATATGCGTGTAAAGGCACGTGAGCAAATACTTTTGCTCAATATAGTGTATATTCCAACAAGATAGGAGGCTGCCCAGAAATATTTATCCTACATTTTACCATTTTACAGAAAGAATACTTCTCTTACCTTGTTTTTCTATAACTTTCTTCTTAACTAAACTAATAGACTATCACTTTTCATAAGATTCATTGAGCACCAATGAAAAAGTCGGACATTAAGCTAATAAGTGGGACAGTGGGACAGATGCCTGAATGGCTGTGCAGTACAACCAAAAGTGGGTCAGGTGGTCACTCTACAAGACCGTAAGGCAGGTAGTCATAAAGTTATGCCTGATTGGTGTAATGTAGGTCTGCAATGTTTCATTTGTGTTTGTTGGCTTGAAAAGTTAGTTGGTTCATTAAATTATTTTTTTTTTCTTTTTTTTTTTTTTTTTTTTTTTTTACATTTTGTTTATTGCCCAGTCGTGATAAACCCATTCAAAGACCATGCACTACTATTCTGCCTTGTGTGTTTTGTGATTGCGCTCTGGTCTTTTTCAATCACGTCACATTTGTCTTCCAAACCAGAGTATTTGTCCATTTTCTGCTTGGCTGAGTTCCAACAGCGACACACGAGGAGGTCAGCTGGATCCAAGGACACTTCGATACATTGACTGTTTGAGTGTCCTGCATGGCTCAGACCTCTTTAGTTTGGTCAAAGACGGCCCGTGTCACTTTAAATCACTCTGGTGACAGGATCTATCTGTGGACCATTAGTCTCAGCCTCGTCACTGTGTGGGCACCGCTGACCCGCGCTGACAGATAAGGACATACAAGACTCCTGTGTCCACACTTTAACTCAAAACATCTACCTGTGGATTTCGGGGAGGCCTATCCTTCACATTCGAGTGAAAGTATGTCATTTGTTTGTTTTTAGCTTTTCTTTTCTAAGGTCACAACACAAATCTAACCCTAACCCTAACCAACTAGGAAAAGACTTTATGCCCTTCCTGACTTAAAACTCTCCATTTATCCAGGCTTGGGACTAGCACAAAAAGTACACTGGCTTGTGACCCCTTGTGGCTGAAATAATCACCCAGTAATATACACCAATAGAAAAAAAACAAGATCTTAATACATCATCTCTAGGCTTGTCAAGATCCAGTTGGTCTACACCTCTTGTTAACATTAAATTAATAGCTTCTGATAATACAGAAAAAGTGGCTATGGCAAAACAGGCAATATCTGCTTACACAGCTGAACCATGCGAAGAAAGAAAAAACTAAATAAAGAAATAAGAAGGAAATGTGGATAAATATTGTTGAAGCATTCTCGTTACCAGTTTAAACTGAGAGCTAGAAGTTTAAGGCAAGCGGTAGACATTATGTGTTAGTACAAATGTATTTTTAATCACATTATAACATGTAGTAATGTGATTCATGCTCAAAAACAAAAAACAAAAACAAAAATGGAACCTTAATAATACACTATATAGACGTTTTTTTCTAGGCTTCATTGGTTGCTCTACACCTCTTGTCAACACTGAATTAAAAGCTGCCTATTATACAAATAAAGTTAACAAAAACAACAAAAACACTGAAAAAAGAGCTAATTGTGGGATTGCATTGTTTACTAAAATTAGAGCTAGAAGTTTTTTCTAGTCGTGATTTGGTCCAGTTTTACTTCAACAATAAAAGCAGGAAATGTAGCTATGCCATTGTTTGTGGATTGCAGCTGACAAATAAACAAAACATACTGTACCTTCACCTTTTATATGGAATTCAACCAGGAGAGACTTAAAACAAATGCAAACAAATGAGTGAAGTGTAAATGGATGATTTATTGAAGGAATTAACTTTGGTTTGGTAGAGTTTGATAGATTTGTTTGTGGAAATTTATGAAAAAATTATCCTAGACATTGGTGGTGGTGAAAAGGAGGAGATAGAGAGGCTGAGGAAGCTGATGGTTCTGCTGCTGCAGTGGAGTTGGGGGCAGAGGAGAGTTGTGGTACATAACTGCAACTCCAGCATTGATCGGGTCTGAGTCAAAGGTGTCAGGCTGTTATGGGCTGACAGGAACAGACAGGTGATACAGAAGAGTGAAAAGAAATCACAGACTTACTGGTTGAATCTACTCCACAACTTCATCCAAGAATAGGATTACATTCATTTGTCCCTTGAATAGCTCACCACAGGGCTTTTGACATAAAAAGATGAAGGTTTTAAACATTATTGAAGTTTTACCCAATGCCACAGTGAAGAGCTGCAGTTAAAAGTTATGTTAAACCATGGCTTTATGCTCCATTTGGCACAAGTGCTGACTTCCAGTACTCTGTCTGCTTGGTATTCCCATTCAGCGCCTTGGATGGGGGACCTCCATTACAGCCATATTGATTACAGAGCTTATGATGTTCTTCTGTGTGCAGATTTTAGTGTAAAATCAGCAGGAGCAGCACAAGGCCACTGCATTTCATTAAACTGTCCGGCTCTCATACACTGGCATGAACTGCAGTCACTTAGACAGAGATAACAGCCAACACAGGGGAAGTCGATAAATGTCAAAGATAGTCTGAAGAAGAATGGTTTAATCAAAGGCTGGTCTGGCACTGAAACTATTACTATGCTGATTTGGAGGTTTAGCAATCTGTGTAATGTAAAGATGTTTGTGTATAACAATCAGCCAATACATTATGAACACCTAAAGGTCAGTGCTGTGTTGTATTCTCATTTTTACCTTAAAGTTCAAATCAAGGCTTGGGTATTTGAATGAAAACTATATTTACAGCTTCCCTATAAGATTACTGCTGAAATTATAGGGGATAAAAAGACATGCTTACTGTTATTCAAAAAGTTATTCATTCACCTGGAGCAGGAGTGTCTAAATGTTTTTCCTTGAGGGCCACATATTGGAAAAAAATGCTACTGAGGGCCATTCAGTAGAGGCGCCGTGTTTTGAGTCAGCATAAAAGAAGGTAAAGAAGGTCTCTTTCTTTCAGGGGTCTTCACAGTCATTCATTTGAATGAATACTTTGAGTTAGGTTTTATTCTGGATGCCCATCCACAGCCACATATTTATCCAGGCTTGGGACCAGCACATTGTGGCAATTTATTTATTTATGTATTTATTTTTTTGCACCACAATCACTAGTTTCCAGTTTTTCTTCCTTAATGCCAGGTCCATCTCACACAAATGTGAAGTTTTTTACCTGTGCTTCAAACCTTGCAGTAAAAATTATTACCTGTGGGAATTTGGGCCATATTAGAAGGAATAGGCCAAAAGGCCAATAAAAACTGGTCTGTGGGCTGAATTTGGCCCCCAGGCCATAGCTTTCACCTGGAGCATCATGGAGCCTTTCCCAGCAACTATGGGCCTTATGTGGAGAAGTTTTGGCTTTTTTTTTCCTCCCGCGGCTGAGTTTCTTAGGAGTTTTTCCTTACCGAGAAGGAGGGTCTGTCCTGGGACTGTTTAGTTTAGTTGATGTATATGTGATTGTGTGACTAATTGTGGCAATTGCTGAGTTAATAATGAACGGTGGGAGTAAGCCGTAGAGAGCCCAATTTAACATGGGGAGGACATGCAGACTTCACTCAGAGAGAGGTGGCCCAAGGATTGATCAAAACCCCAACCTCTCTGAGACCAGCGAGCTAACCACTCTGCCACTGTGCACCCCTTCCCAAATGTTTTTCACAACAAAATCCCACAGGACTGTCAAATTCTACTAAAAATGCCTTCCCAAAGCCTCTAGAGCTCTGTGGCAGAAATGATCTTGAATCTATAACCTCTTGGTATGCGAGTCATTCAGACGTCTGCTCACTCGTACTGTAGATGGTGAATGTTACTGTGAGGAGCTGCTTTTCTGTGTTGCTGTAACCAGATAATAGACTTATGCATAATAATGTTCAGAGGGTAATCTCATTGTGGAGGCTGCTCCCCTTCCCTGATACCATCCAAATGTTATTAAGGACGCCTTTCTGAGATTTGCAAAGTTTGTGCAAAAACCGCTTTGCATATGCTTCAGAGTAAGATGAAGTGAGCTCAAAGGAAATAGGCCTATTTAGAGTGAACACATGTTTAGGGTGAGAAAGTAATGATAAGTTTGTGATGTTGCTTGATACTTTTTATAAAAACGTGTCAGCAAGAATATAAATTAAAGGTATACTGCATGAAATATTCTTTATCTGTCCCTTCAACAACAGCATTGCTCTTTCATTAATAAAAGTCCCTGTCTCATATAAACAATAACCAATTCATCGCCACAAGAGCGTTACAGAGCATAAAACCTTTAAGCTTAACTTACTATATACTTCTAGCTGTGAGTTTTGTGTTAGACCAGGTCACCTAAAAATTACGTCTGTTACGACTGTTTCAGGCCTTTCCTCTGCCCACAAAAAGACTGGAAAACTGGATAGAGACCAGTCAGAGACAGACAGGAAGAAATGACAGTGGAGTGGGGCCTGGTCCTGTGATTGACAGCTGTCGGGGCACTGTAATGGACATCCTCCACAGCAGGATTGCCAAGTTTCAGAAAAAGATATCCAGTCCCAATTACACATCAAAACCCATCCCATTGAGAACAAAAAGTAGATACATTTATACTTGTGTTTATTGTCTACTATGAGAGCATCTAAAACCTAATCATCACGGTTAAAAGAAGTCATGTGGATGTAGTGTGGAGATTAAATTCCTTTGTGAAGTAATTTTTGTCCTGCTAATGCCTTAACACTTTAATTCTGGATGCAATATTCTTCGCGTACGGAGCCTAACGAGTGAGAGAGCAGAGTCAGTGCGGTGCATTTCGGCTTCCATTCAGAGCCATTGTGAGGGAATGGGAGGGGCAGAGGAGACAGAACAGTGAGCAGTGCAGGGCTGGGTCAAGTTTTTTGGAAAATGGTAATCTACACCTGGCAACTATGGGACTGGGACAAGCACAGGGGAGAGAGACGACAAAGGCGTGGGAAGCACAGGGCCATATCAGGCAACACGCAGCACAGGTGTGGTAACAAGGTGAAATACTATTTCACACCTGTCTGTCTGCGACTATTGAGCAGAAATAGCCACCGTCTGTGAATTTAAATGCTTTTTTTACTAAATGGTCAAAGATAAATCTATAACCATGTGGGATGTATCACTAAAGCCCCGTTTATGCAGCTGACCAGCTAAAAAAAAAAGGTTTATGATGGAGTTACTCTTATAGGCCGGTAGCCAAACCCACCCCATGCAATGTTTTTGATTAGTATATACTTTGGGACAAATTGTTTAATATTAGGAAACAGAAAAACATAAAGCCCTATAATCTTATTTTACTTTGTTCCTCATCATGTCAGCATTTTTTATTCCAAAATGTATTACTCTGTGACTCTGTATGCAACTGTAGCACTATTTTTTACACACTCAGAAAAGTCCATCTGAAGCTTGGCCCAAAACAGTGGTTTTTGGGTCCTGGGACCAAACAGGCCCGAGTTGGAACAAACGATTTCAAACTGATAATGGCCCAAAGATATACTAATCAAAAATAATAGAGAAACAAAGGTTGTGTGGAGTGGGTCTGACGTGCAATATTTATCTGCTTTTTTTTTTTTTTTAAGTATTTATGATTTTCTTTTTGTGTTACTTCTAGACAATGCATCGCAGCCCCAGCCAGTGTACTCTTTGTGCCAGTCCCAAGTCAGGATAAGGATTGCTTCAGGAAGGGCGTATAAAACCTAAATCAAAGGAATGTGTACATCTCTGCACACTAGGAGGCAGATGGTATAGACCTATGGAAATATTTGCTAAAATCCAGATGATGTATTAAGGTTTTTGTTCACGGGTGATTACCATTACAATAAACTATTAGGTGACAATTTGCCAAGTTTCTCTTAAAAAAAAACAAAAAAAAAACTTGTATAACATTTTTCTCCTTGCACAGCGGTAAACAGGCAGGCAGATGAAGCCAAGGTGTGTTTGGTTTGATCAGTGACAGCGGGCGCACAGATGCTGCAGACTCCACAGCAGGAGCCAGCCTCTGCCCACAACACAGCAAATAATTAAATATAGCTAAAATAGGAAAGTGTTTGTCACCCAGTGAGCTAAATAAGCCCCAGACAGAGACAGGAAAATCAAAACCTTATTTTGATTTCATTATTATGTGCCTCCAAAACAGCAGTGTGTGGTTCTCTGCAGCTTTGAGTCCTGTGAATGGAAGCAGATGGTTGTGAGGTGCACCTTTCCAAGCTGATACCTGATACCATGATGATTCACAAACAGATTTATCTGTATTCACTGCGCCAATACATGAATACAAACTTCAATAAGTGGATTTTTTACATTAATGCCAGTTTTGGATCTTAGGAATCAGAACAGACATCTAAAAGTAATACAGTTTACCAACTCAGGTGAACTAATACACACTAATACAACAAAATACATTCAGACATTCAGTCAAAAGAAAAGCAACTAAAGCAACCCTGAGTGCCAAAAAAAGCATATAAGCCCAATGCATTATTATTACTTTTGTTGGGGGTTTGACCCACGCTCCCCCCCAGTTCAGTGCCATTGTGTCCTTGGGTAAGACTCTTCACCCGCCTTGTCTCCAGTGTCTGTGTACTCTGGTGAATGAATGTGTGGGGGCTTGTGAGTGTGAATGGGTGAATGGTTCCTTGATGTAAAGCATTCTGAGTGCCCATGGAGGTAGAAAAGCGCTAAATGAATGTGCCATTGACTCATTTGAGCTTAGAAACAATTCATCCATTAACATTACATGGCCAGCTTTTTCTTATCTTTTGCCTTCACTCTTCCTGGGTCAGGTAAACATGACATATCCACTCATATCTCAAATTTATCTTTATTATACTCATTCTCACTTGACAAAAATATGTCCCTACTTAAGCAAATGTTGCCTCTTGAGATCACATAATATTAGCTCAAGGACAGCTTATTAACTTTGGTTCAGGGATATAAAGAATGTAAGAAGGTAATTTGTGTCAACATTTAAGTAGAAAAAAATACAAAATATACCAAGTCTAGGAGTTTAGCAGACTAACGTTGCAGATACTGACTGCCTACTCCTTTGTCAGAGATAAATACCTTAAGACCAGCTCCACTCAGTGACCTCAGAGCTCCTCCTGTTCCCTCACAGCAGTACTCTTTCTCCAGGAGGGTGACTGATAGCAGTGAATATTACCACAGACCAAATACTGCATTATGAGAGACATTTCTTTCCCTAATAATGGCATGTTTAGACTGTTGGGGTCAGATACACACCTCTGCAGTCTTATGCACAGAGATCTGCAACCTGGAGAGATCATACTAGCACAGAGGCAGCCAATCAAAGCTTATAAGCAGCATCCTCTGACCATTAAACCTTTATATTATCAACGGGTTTGCATAAAGCCATTGAATGTGTTACAGAATTGAAACTCAATAGGTTTTAGTTTTGATAAAAGGAGCAATATTATGCTTTTATTCATATTTTTAAACCAATCTCATTCACCTCTAGAACAGAATTGCAAGGTTTATTTACAACCTTTAAAACCATTATTATCTGACTAAATGAAAACATTTTCTACAGGTGACATGAAGAAACAGGTGAAGAGACCAGCAGAGGGCAGCTGTGTTGTGCTCTTTTGAACATAATGAAAGAAAAAAAGCTCCTCACTTCTTTAAAATGTTGTATGATGCCATTTTACTACATAATGAAAAATATTAGTGAGGAATCAGTGGAAACAGTGCTGCACACCATTTTTATTTTATTTATTTATTTATTTTTTGATAAATGAATGAGAGTATACTGAATGTAGAAGTCTTGTTGATTGGTCAGTGTTTCCTGGAGCGGGCGGGGCTTCGTGGGAGAGGCGGGACCGAGTGTGAGAGAATACAGGATTACTCCAACAGGCTTGAATGAAGCAAAAACACAACTCCTAGTATGTTTTTAATGAAGGAACAACATTATAACATGGTAGAAAGCTCAGAAAAGCTTTTAACAAGAGGCACATCCTTGAAAAAAATACTCTTCAATGTTTCACAGCAGCAATATTAACCAACTGTATAATATAATATTCTCTTCAACCATCTCTCTACTAACAAATGCATCTACAAGTTTTATACTTTCAAGTGTTTTTGACTTTAAAATAAGTGTGTAGGAGGCAAGGTCGCTGGATAGATTTTGGGATTAGCAGCTGCTGAGTGTTTCAGTGGCGCACATCTGCTGCAACCTCCCGCCTGCATCACACCTCCCACTGCTCAGCTCCACCAGACCCCAACTCTAAACTTTAAACTCATTTACTGACAGTACCACGGTCGACATCTGTCTTTGTTTTTCAATGAATTTACTTTGATGATGTTATTCTTTTTAGTGATATTTATTGTGTTTTATAATCACGTTTTATCTCCTTTACTTTGAGTTTTTCCCTTCTGGAGTCACCATAGCAAATCATCTGTGTTCTACTCCTGTGTTCTGATCATTTCAGCTCTTAAACTGCTGTCACTACAAAGCAGTCAGCTCATTTATCAATCTATTTGTGTCATGTTGCTAATATAACCCTGCTAAAAAGCCATTTTAGGCTCTGTCCAGTCCCTACTGTTGCCAGCAGGAGATGACAGACACCTAATCCAAGCAAAAAATCCTCAAAAATACATTTTTCCTTACATATATATATTTTTTAAGTTATAAAATGGGAAATACTAATGCAAATGTGTCTGAGACTATGTCAAAAAACCGGAAACCTAAATCTTAACAGTTTTATTTTAGGTAAGTCAACAAGTCTGATGTCCTAGATATACAGTAAAACTAATACAGTTAAAATTATGCATAAACGAAAGAGTACAACCACTGTGGTGACATTACTCAAGTAACCAGTTCGATCAATCTTTAAATGTAATAATAAGGAATAACTTTATGTTGTAAATTTGAATTTGTTAACTACACTCAGTATTTTTCTATTTATTGTTCAACAAGTATTTAAATAAAATATTGAACCTTGAATACAGCATTTAAGAAGAATCATGGTTGATTATTGTACTTTCTCTCCAAAACAAAAAATTGTGAATGTAAAATAGATTTTACCTTGTACAAACCAGCTGAACACAGGAATTAATAGTTTATTATTTAAGAATTTAGACTTAAAATATATATTCAATAAACCTGTGGTACAAACAATTATCTGATTCTGTTTTTGCTGACGGCTGGGTATCGATACCTACGTCCTGACAGGAGCAGCTCAACTGCATTAAAAAGTGGGTGTTTTGGATCTGATAAAATTTTCTCTGCTTTGTTCTTAGATTCACATGAGTAAATGTCCTGCAGACTATTGAGAGTTTATTGTATTTTACAGGCAGTGATAATCATTTTTCCTAGTTTTGTTGTGCCTCAGTTGCAGCCCCAAACTAACAAACAATGCAAAAAGTCCACACACTCCCTACAAAAGCTCTGTAAAACATTTTTAACATGTTTTCAAATTGGTTGTAGCAGCTAAATAAACTTTACACTTTTTTTTTTTACTTTTGCTTAGGTACAGATTTGAAGTACTACTTGCACCTCAACGAAAGACACATTGTAGTAGTCACAGATGTAACAGGGGGCAGGTTTAGAAAAGCTTGTTAACATCTCCATCTCATCTGACATGTTGGTCTTGCCTGTACTGCGCCCACAGAGAGGCGCAGATCGGTGCATTTTACTCAATGTGCTGCAGCTCATAATAATTAACTTTTTCCACTCCATGACACAGTGATATCAGAGCCATCAATCCTCCTCCAACCAGCAGCAGATAGTTATTACTTCAGATCAGTCAGCCTTTTCACTTGCACTGATGAAACAACGCTCCGATTGTCAACATGCACACACATTATTACTGGTGATCGCCACCTTCACACTCCAGGGGCGACACAGCGCTCTGACACAGCGATAGATGGGCTGCAATTCTTATCAAGTCCTCATTTGCATAGTTGTGTTTGTGGAAGTGGTCGAGAAGAGCAAAAGATGTAGAGTTAGAGAGCAACAATATTACAACATGGATCAAATGCCACAGTCTTTTATATTTCACGCTAATTTTCAACCACTTCTTTAGCTGCTAAGTTGTACAAACTGGCTTTTAGTGACACAACTCACTGATTATGGCCCTATTTTATTTTTTATAATACTTAGGTCTTTTTAGTCTTCGTTTGCTAAAGAGATTGTGGAGATATGGTAAAGATGGTGGACAGGAAACAGGTGGGTGAGAGGAGAAGACACGGAAATTGACGCAGGATGAATTTTAACCTGTGTTGGTTGTTGTATTATGTGTACCCCTGGGGTGTCCCATTATGGTAATATCTGAGATTTTAGTACTATACTGTACTGTTTCAGAGGCCTGCCATTATAACCTGACCATCCTGGGAGGGGATCTCTCCCTCAGTGTGGTTCTCCATACATTTTTTTCCCCCACAGCTGGGTTTTTAGGAGTTTTGCCTTACCAAAAGAAAAGGTCTAAGTCTAACAAGGGGTGTCCTGGGACTGTTTAATTAATTGTTATATGTTTGATTGTGTGTTTGTGTTTGATTGTGTGTTTATGTTTGATTGTGTGTTTATGGGGGAGCAGGGTTAGGGTTAGGGTTAGAGAGTGAATGGTTGTTTGTGTTCGTCTCTGTATCAGCCCTGCGACTAGCTGGCCCCTGTCCAGGTGTACTCCACCTAAGGTCTGAAAGTTACTGGGATAAGCTCTAGTTACCCGTGACCCCTCACAGGAATAAGCAGAAGAAGATAGAGAAGAGAATGTGTGTTTATGTTTGATTGTGTGTGTTTATGTTTGATTGTGTTACTAATTGTTTGTAAAGCTTGTTGAGGACACTGCTGTTGTGATATTAGGCTATATAAATAAAATAGATTTTTTACTGTTTAAATTCCACATTTTGTGATTTACTGCTGGGTTAAACAGTGGCAATTTTGACACAGTATCTCAACTCTTACTGTATTTTCTGGACTATAAGTTGCACTTTTTTTCATAGTCTGGCTAGGGGTGCGACGTATACTCAGGTGCCACTTATATATTAAAATATTTCACCTGTTCATTAGAGGGCGCTCTAGGCTTGTGTACCAGCATCTGCTGCACCTATACCACTGACAATTTAAAATGTAAACATTACCGCTAACAACTTAGGCTATAAAGACAACTGAGAAAGAGCGGAATAATTGGAAATGGAACTGATGCTGAGTCTGACGACAGCCACGCTACCTCCGGAGTTGTTCACTGAGGATGAAGAATTTAAAGGAGTTTGGTGAACTTGTTATATTATGTTCTTTATGCTATAGTTAAGTGAATAACTGTTAATATATTATGTTAACATACAAGACACCTATTTAGTTTGTTGTTTATGCTTCATAGCTGAATAACCATCAATGTGTTACGTTAGCAAACCGCACACCTATTCAGTCTGTTGTTCTCTATTCTATTATTACTATAACTTGCCTTTCAAGATGAAATGTCTGTTCTTGGTGTCAGATTTTTTAAAATAAATTTCCCCCAAAAAATGCGACTTATAGTCCAGTGCGACTTATATATGTTTTTTTCTTCTTCATTATGCATTTTTTGGCTAGTGCGACTTGTACTCCGGAGCGACTTATAGTCCGGAAAATGCTGTAGTTTTGTTGGTGAAAAAGTACATAGTACATTACAAACAACAAAATATTCAGTGGCTGGTTCCACATTTCCAACTTTTGCTCATATCCTCTATGTGTCTCTCTGTCCCACAGTGGAAAGTTAATATTTCTAAAATATGTGTGAATATGGGCCATGTAATGGGACGAGTCACACCAGGAGCTGGTATGCAGCCTCGCTGATGTGGAAGAGGCAAGTTTGGCTGGATATTGTGGTTAGTTTCCCGGAATAATAATCTGCAAAACTTTAAGAAGAACTTTTAAGAATGTCTACATATAAACTTTTCTTTTTAAAAATCTTGCTCCTAAGTATAATGACTATCAGCCTTTAGTACAGTCTTGCTTACTTGTGCTTAATGGCCATCTGTATCATTATAAAGTAAGATGTTTCAGAGCTCAGTCAGTCATGTCAGCCAGTGTTGGCCCTGCGCTGAGTCATAAACAACTCAACTTTTCTAAAAGAGACCATCTGCTGTGACTCCAGTTCATTATGCCTGAGTTTCAGTAAACAAACATGGATTTAATTTTTGTCAAGCAGAAACCAAAATTTAATGACTTTAGTGCAGTGGTTTCCAACTGCTGGGTCAGGACCCAAAAGTCTTCAGGAGGTTGAAGATAGTTTAAATGTTTAGCTTATTCAAATTATTATTTACCTGGCTGTTATACACATTAATATTACATTAGCATTATATCAATCCAGAAAGTCTGCCATTAAAATGATTTGGAAAGACCACTGTGACAGTAACTATAATTGCTGTTTTTGTAAATGCAGCATACATTAAGGTTTTTGGTGTCATATGATGGCCCAGAAGTGCAAAACAAATTTACAAATTTTATAGAACAAATTTACAAATGTTCAAAATAAATTTACAAATATCATAAAACAAATTTACAAATGTCCAAAACAAATATACAAATGCCCAAAACAAATTTACAAATGTCCAAAACAAATTTACATGTGTCCAAAACTAAATTACAAATGCTCAAAACAAATGTCCAAAGCAAATTTACAAATGTCCAAAACAAAGTTACAAATGTCCAAAACAAATTTACAAATTTCATAAAACAAATTTACAAATGTCCAAAACAAATTTACAAATATAAAACAAATGTACATGTCCAAGACAAAATTGCAAATGTCCAAAACAAATTTACAAATGTCATAAAACAAATTTAAAAATGTCCAAAAGAAATTTACAAATGTCCAAAACAAATTTACAAATGTCCAAAGCAAATTTACAAATGTCCAAAGCAAATTTACAAATGTCATAAAACAAATTTACAAATGTCCAAAACAAATTTACAAATGTCCAAAACAAATTTACAAATGTCCAAAGCAAATTTACAAATGTCCAAAACAAATTTACAAATGTCCACAACAAATTTACAAATATAAAACAAATGTACATGTCCAAGACAAAATTGCAAATGTCCAAAACAAATTTACAAATGTCATAAAACAAATTTAAAAATGTCCAAAAGAAATTTACAAATGTCCAAAACAAATTTACAAATGTCCAAAGCAAATTTACAAATGTCCAAAGCAAATTTACAAATGTCATAAAACAAATTTACAAATGTCCAAAACAAATTTACAAATGTCCAAAACAAATTTACAAATGTCCAAAGCAAATTTACAAATGTCCAAAACAAATTTACAAATGTCTAAAACAAATTTACAAATGATGATTGACAGCTTATACACCCCTCACTTCCGGAACAGTGGGACAATTGCTTTCTGTCCTAAATGTTAATTTTTAAGTTTGTTTTGGGCATATGTAAATTTTTTTGGGGGGCATTTGCTAATTTGTTTTATGATGTTTGTACATTTATTTTATTTTAGATGTAAATTATTTTTGCACTTCTGGGCCACCGTAGTGTCGCCATGTTGTTAACGTGTGCTTGTTGCTGTCAACAAACCTAAAACCCCTCCCACTCAGGGTAGTACTGCACACACCACTGGCCTGCCCCAACAGCAGTGCAGACCCAAACAAATCAACGGGACAAGATGGATTATTGTAATGTTATATTACTGTGCGTGCAAAACAGATTTTAAAATACATGTGATAGTAAAATAATTTAGATAAAACAAACCTTGTCCAGGTGACTTTCTTGTTTAAGGGGACCAACAGAGAGTACACTGACTTGTGACCCCCTGTGGCATCAGCATATTTTGGATAATAATTTATATAAAACAGTCTTACAAGTTGGAAAAAAAAACTTCTATTTGATCATTTGTACATTTTTGGTCAGTAAAGGAACAAGCTCTGCCTTTAGTAAAATGGCCATCAAGTTTAGCGGGCCATAAGTATTCTGTAATGACTGACAGATCCTTTAGTCCGAGCTTTGGTATAAGGGCATTTACAAAGGGCTTAAAGAACAAAATGGCTTTCAAAATGTCAGAGCTAATTAACTTTGCGCAAATCTCAGAGTTCAAGTAAAATGAACTTGCCCAAATTTCATGGTCTGGTTTCACTCGAGTCAATAACCTGAGCCTTCAAACAAAGAGAAGATTGTTTAATCACCTGGCACTAAATGGTGATAGTAATCATAAATCAAATGAATTCAATCAATTAATATGTCTTAACTTAATTGCTCATTTATATCTAGTTAGTTACACAGAGAAATAGTACAAAAAAAAGTATGGCTTATAACTTTGGTGTCATTTAATCATATTTGGTGCTAGTACAGGATCTTGTCTTAAATCTATACAATTTCAAATCATTTTCCAGTCACTGAAGATAAAAAAACAACAAAAAACACCTTATTCTCACCTTCCACAAAGAGAAAAGCTGTTTGAAAAGCTGGGAATTAATTCTGCTCACAGGTAAAGTATAGAGGCTTAATTTAATATCAAACCTGGACAGAAATGGATGCTTTGAAATCTAGTTTATTGATTGACTTGAGAGAGAGAGAGAGAGAGAGAGGGAGCGAAGTGAGAGACAGTGTCAGACGAGGAGATGAGATTATTTCAATGGGAAGCGGTGCCACACTTTACACTTTACAGGCTCAGGACTCAGGTTTCAAACACATATCTAATTCTTTTGAGTGGTTTACTGTTAAACTGTTTGTCTATTTGTGGTTTATGCAATACTTAACATGACATAAGAACCACTTCAGTAAATAAGATATTATTTATGCCCACTTTGACAAATTTGACCATTGCTTTCTACATTTTTATTTTTTTATGTTTATTCAGGGCAACCATCCTAATTATTTAACTTCTCCTCTGTACAAAGTGTTGCTCTTGTGTCTTTAGAGTCACACTCTTTGGATTTACTGGGAAAGGATTTAGAGAATTTAGAGAAACAAAACAATGAGTTGTCTAAAATCATATTTTGGTGAAAATGGGGTGAGGAGACCCAATTATTTTGCAAAGTTATGGCTGACTTTTTTTATTTTTTATTTTTCAAATTAAACACAGACTACCAACTTTGTATCTATTTATCTATTATTGAATTAAAATATATGTATACATTCCCTCAGTAGCTGTTAAATTAACTTAGAGGCCCTAAGAGGCTTTTGGTTGTGATCAATATATTAAAATTGATTAGAAACATTATTGTGATGTTTGTTTCAAATGATATGTGTATTGTACATATCTCAATTTCACCCAAAATGTAGTCCCATTCAAAACTCTTGTGAGAATCACAGGTAAATAGTTATAAAAATATATTAAAGTAGACATACTGAGCAGCCACTGAACCAACTAGGATTTCTTTGTATTTGTCAGCTGCTAACTTAGTAACTTTTCTTGCAGATAAATAGTTCATCAAATTCTTTATTAAAGGGACCATATCATGCTTTTTTCTAGGCTTTTGAAATATTTTTGGACACAGTTGCAATAGTATTTCATCTTTTAGAACCTCTTTTGGCGAGCTGTTGCTTTGACTTTAAAGAAAAAGCTTGGATTAGGCGTCTGTTGCCTCCTGCTGGCAACGATGGGGAATGGGCAGAGCATAAAATGGCCATTTGGCACAGGAACATGACACTAACAGACAGACAAATGAGCTTAGTGATGGCAATTTAGGCGCTGAAATTATCAGAAAGAGCGATGTTGTATGGGCTTTAGAAATGCGCAGGAGCACTTCCCAGTTTCATGTGTCTATGTAGAGCTTTGAGACCGAGTGTTTCTAGCTCTTGAGAAGGGCAGCATACAGGATTACTCAGCCACACATGAATGAAACAAAACACTACTCCTGGAATAATATGTTTTTTGAGAATCAACCAACATTATAACATGGTTTGAAAGCTCAAAAAGTCAATAAAGCATAATAGTGGGTCTTTACATGCCAGTATTTTAATATTACACAGGGCAGCCTTGCCAAAAGCAAAAATAATGGTTTTGACCAGCTTTTTTGTGTGTATATGCAGACTTTGGTTAGAGTGATTAATGAAAGCTGTGCCTAGTTCATTAGAAAAACAAGAGCTGATGGGTTACATGGCACCGCATCATCAAAGCCCACAGTGTTCACATCACTTCTGTATCAGCGCATAACACGCTGAGGAAACATTAATAATGGAGATTGTCATCGTTAGTATGAAGGGTGATGTCTAATTAGCCAAGTGTCACCAGTAATATGGGAAATGTATTATGTTCACTCTATGGATATAAAACTTTCTAACAGCTGTTTGATGACAACATTCATTTAGAAACCACATCTGGCAGCGATGGGTGGGCTTAAAAGTTGAATTTCATGAAGAAAATCTGCAATTCAAATGAGTCTCACTACAGGGAACTTGCGGCATGACATTTTGATTGTGTGTTTTGAAGTCATGAGCATGAAAATACTGTGATGGTGACGTCCCCAGTGGAGAGATGTGGGAGGTTATGAAGGGTCTTGTTGGTGTTTGGTTTGCAATCGAGTTGGTTTTTAAGTAAGACACTGCTGTGGGCTTCATCAGCAGTGTTTGCCAGATGGCACAGTAAGGGAAAGGAATTTAAAACAGAGAAAAATGAGTTCTTACTAAGACTTGACGTAGATCAGTAGCACTTAAGCACTGTAAACGATGTCAAAAACTCACAGCAAGAGGGAGTTTGCAGAGTTTGCATGTTCTCTCCATGTTTAGGTGGGTGTCCTCCAGGTGCTCAGGTTTCCCCCATTAACCTAAAATATTCACAATAGGCTAATCCTCCAGCTAGGCACCTTTTACCAAGATCCTGGCTCAAGACCTGGGAACGGGTCCTGACAGGTTGCCCCAGAGGCAGTGTAGGATGGATCAAATGCAGAGGACAAATTTTCGTACAGGGACAATAAAGTATACCTCAATCGTAACGCCAAAAATCTGGGCATCAGTGCTGTAGTTGTTAGACCTTTTGGGAGCAATAAAGTAGATATTCAGGGTTTGTGAGCCTATGCAGGGTACTTTGGGTCTGAGGGGGGTACACCCTAGAACAGCCAAAGTCAAGAGTGTCTGGACTCGTGGCCCCCTTCGAAATCAGAAATTCCCATGCAGACCCCCCACAATAAAACTTCACTCTATGCAAAAGTCTAAGTCATGTTTTTCTTCATAGATTTCTATTACAAATGTTATACGAAAGAAATTAAACAACTATATAACTGTATTTAATTGTAATTTGTTTACAACTTTAATTTATTTTTGTGTACTTAATATAGACCTAGACAATGACATGTTGGGGTTTGGTGTTGCAGAAGTATTAGCTCAACTGCCTTTACACACATATAAATTTAAGTGATATCCCATTCTTAATTCATAGGGTTCAATATGACATCGGCCCACCCTTTGCATCTTTAACAGCTTCAACTCTTCTGGGAAGGCTTTCCACAAGGTTTAGGAGTATTCATGGGAATTTTTGATGCTGATTTGCTGCTACTGTCTGTAAGACCCTTGCCAATTGTCTTTTTATTCTTTAAAAGTATAGCCTATAAAGCATCACTTTAGTTTTTTACACATCTTACTTGTAAATTATATAGGTTAAGTACTTTCTCACTTTTCTGTTAAAAGCTTTTATTGAACAATTTGATTAGGACCTGATACAATGTCAGATTATATTATATATTGTATTCATGCTAAATCCAACTAACATAATTTAAAACACACCAGGATACATCAAATTACATCTTTTTTTTCCTGTGGGAGGACCTCCAGACCTCCCATTTCTATTATATATTATATATTATACTGTATATTATGTACTTTTTTTGTTATTCACACTCTCAAAACGGGGATCTTAAAACTTGTTTTTATGGATGTTTAGCTGCTTGAATGCCTCTTGAATATAGCTCTTTTTATGCATAAGAAAAATGACGCTGAAGTTGAATGAGGACAGGTCTACAAAAAAATTCCTGGGCTGAAAATGACTCCCACTCTGGCCCTGCTTTTGGGTTGAGGTCAGGACTCTGTGCAGCCCAGTCAAGTTCTTCCACACCAAACTCACTCATCCATGTCTTTATGGACTGTGCTTTGTGCTCTGGTGCAGTCATGTTGGAACATCCCCAGACTGTTCTCACAAAGTTGGGAGCATGGAATTGTCCAAAAAGCATTCAGAGTTCCTTTCACTGGAACTAAGAGGCCAAGCCCAGCTCCTAAAAACAACCCCACACCATAATCTGAATTCAGTTGTTTGGGTGGGTGAGTGAATACTTTTGGAAATATAGTGTATGTTCCAGATTATGGATTCTCTGAGTTGTAGCACATGATGGTTGTTATTGTAGTGGTTGGTGTGGATCACTGCTATTGCACAGTATTGCTAGCATTTAAGAGCATTGGAAAATCTGACTTCCAGGTTTTCTCTCAGTGTAAGAGAAAACAAATACTAAAAAGAAATGTTTGTGGTGAAATGCCTTAAAAGTTCTACAGAAATCCCTATTGAAATATTTAGTTTTTCCTTTCAAAGCTGTTGCATACAATAGCGCAGAAAATGCAAAGGAATACTTCTGGTAAAACATAAATAAAAACTCATTATATATAACACAAAACCAAGGTTGAGGGAAAAAGCGGCCCATTTAATTCTGTACTAAAAAGATGTAGAAAAAAGTTAGTTTGTTTTTTAGGTTAAAAGTTTACGACCTGCCAAAACGACCTCTCTTTAACTCCTGACAGCTCATGACAGTAAAATGTTGCTGTGCCTCTGAGACAGCGGTAAAATCTGCTCCCTATGCAGCTCACGTTAGCGTTAGCATTAGCCCAGATGTGACAGAGCAGCGTGTGATGACAGATATCAGCAGTGACGAGTCAGGAGCACAGATAAAAGCAGCCTGACTTATTCCACAGTGCTTGAAGAGTGCAAAAAAACTGGATCACTATAAAGCACCAAAGGAGATCTTAAAGACTGTTAAAATTATGGTGACGTGCATTTTTAGGGCACTGCTTCAGAATATGACAACCATTTGATAGCATTTATAAATGGGATATAGCCACAACCTTGGATTTTAGAAAGTTGATAAATTATTGAAGTCATAACCCACTTACGTGCTCACTATTTGGCAAAAAGCTCCTCTGGCTCCTCTGATCAGAAGTCTGTGATGTGTGGTACCTGGTGAGTCAAAAGTTTATCATTTTACATATTTTACCTCATTAATATGAGTTTGTATCAAGAAAGATTACATGTGTAAATCAAAGTTTATTATATCGAAAATCGAATGGATTACCCACAGACTTAAAACTGATTCTGGACACTTCTGTTTGAGATCCTGTCCCATGACGACCCACCACTCTTGGCCTTATTTTAAAGCAGAACTCAGTAACTTTTTTACCTCAAATAAACTTTTTCGGAGTCTGTGTGATGGTTAAATGAGTTGTTGTAAGGTGAATAAAGTGCCCAGCTTCTCTCCTGCTGTCTCTGGGCGGAAAACGTTTTTAGTCTTGCAAGAAAGGGGCACATCTCTGTTAGCCAAACAACAAACAAGTGGTGGCATTATTTCTCAATTTTCGTCATGGCAGAAAACTCTTTGAACGGATATTCAGAGAGGAAAACAAAAGTAAAGCTGATGTATAGGAGTCAACTGGACTTTAGTATGGACTGGACTGAAGAGGTAGGGGAGCTGCGCAGAGGAAAATGAGGCAAAAACAGTGAGGAGACAAGAAAAGTACCCGAGGTCCGCTTTAAGAGCAGCAACCTAAATCAAATGGTAAATCAAAAAGGCCTGAGCCACTTCTTCACCATAACAGAACTGTTCAGCAGCTGTGGATGCTGCACAAATATGTCTGACTCATTTATGAACCAAACTACAAGAGTGTTCCTTGAGATCTTTGTTATAAGGAAACAACAAGGACCATTACATTGCAAAAAACTGGCTGGGCATGGGTCCAGGGTAAGATGCTGTGTGGTTTGTCCCGTGGTTGAAAGCAGGCGCCTTGATGAGCGATGGCCAGCCCCTCCTACTTTCTTTTTGAAAGCGGGATAGTCTGGTTCCTCAGCTGAGCTTTCCTTTGTCACCTGTTAATTCTCCTGAAGTCTGTGTTGTTGTTTAGTCCTCTGTGGGATTTTTTAAAGTTTGTCTTGTTTTCATTTTGCAGTGGTGAAGTCCCCCTCAAGTATACAACTGGCTTCTGCTGCTGTCTGTGTTAAGAAATAAGTAGATAGTTGGCGTATTCTGGTGTTTTATGGCAAAACCGACAACAATCTGCCATGTTTGTTTGTTTCTCCCCCTTTGTTTCTCTGATTGGTTACTCCGTATGTGATTGTTCCCCAAAATAAAATTCAAACCAAGGGATATCAGTGTAACCTTTTTGTATAGTATAGGAAAAGTGTTAGTCTGGCTGTCCAGGTAATGCTGACCTAACCACTATACACAGACTGTAACCTAATCTTAAAAATATATTATAAAGGTTCTTCTCACCAGGTAGAGCATCATGCACCAAAGTTCTCACTCTCTCCCCTATTTTCTGACTATTATTATCAAACATCTATTATCACAACCAAAGGCAGAGAGCAGTAAAAGACACTAAACACAGAACTGATCTAGACACAAATTAGATCCAGAGGTTTCAACATTGGCTTTTTCATTCTAATTAACCAACACAAGTTTTTAATAGTTCTATGGAGAAGTGATAGCCTTTTTGACTGCTCCTCATTTGTTAAATGTCAGCAGGTTCACACTAAACTCTGACTGAATGCAAATGAGCTGATTCTGATTACTTTCAGTCAAGTGGCGCTTTTGCAGGACGTGACGGCACCATTTCCCAAAATCAAGCCTTTTATCACAGCCTGAAATTGAACCTTTTTAAGATAAATATGGCAGCCGTTTCCTCCTCCTCAGTATCTCCATATCTCTTATGATTGTGTTTTAATGGCTCAGCAGTTCTCGTGTTCGCCGCTGATGAGAAGTGCGTCCCAGTGTCGTCTGTGGCGTAACAGTGATGGATGGCCCCGCGGAGAGGCCCTCACTAAACGATGGGGTTAAATTAAATGGTGTACTGGAGGGGGGGTGAACTGCTATGAGCTGCTGTACACTCAACACGATGACCGCTTTATTGGCAAATGATGAGGCAGAATCTGTATCTCTCCCATGATAATAAATATATGCACTGCAGAGGAAAACAGGCAACAATGCATTTCAAGCACAGAGCCATCAAAATTCACTCAAATCCTTCAATTTGTCCATATTTGCAGCTTCTAATACTGAAACTTTGAGGACAAAATGTTCACTTGCTGCTTAATATATCCCACGCACTCACAGCTGCCATGAAGAAGAGATAATATGAGTTATTCACTCCTGTCAGCGGTCATAATGTTATGCCAGATTGGTATAAGCATTTGTATATTGTTCCCAGAGGATCTAAAAACATTTCCAATTATAACCAAGATGCGTCTAAATCCAGTCTGTTGTAATGGAAGAGATGAAGCGCGTTGTTATACAAGGCAATGGTTTTTCTTAGCCACAGAGGTAAAATAAATCTATCAATGAGTTTATTCTCTGAGCAGATTTCTGTCTCAGAGTGGCTTAACTGCCTCTCTATCCACCCACACAGGGACTACTTACAGCCCGCTCGGTACTTTGTCCTATTTTGATCTTGTCTGCGAACATCCTATAAAACAAAGAACAATGTAAGCCTTGTTTTGCACAGTAATAATAACTGAGATTGTTATTAAATATTTAGAGTGATCCTCCACTTGTTCTTCAGCTGCAGAATTGTCTTATTGTTAATAATTAATTTTATGTTAACTGTGAAATTCTCATCATTTTAAGGGTCATCAGTGGAGCTGACAGCAGTTGTTAAAAGTGTGCTAATTACTGGTGGAAAATAAATTCTAGGCTACGACCTAGGTGGTCTAAAACCTTCCAGATCCAAAAAGCGCCACAATCTCTTTAACCCTCAGACACTTCTGGCTCACTTTTAGGGTTTTTCAAATGTATTTTTTGCTCTCATTTTGGAATTTCTTATACTAGGAGGGTGGTATTTGACAAAGATGTTCATTAATAAATGAATTTTAGATTTTCAGTATCACAACAATAAATAAATAAATAAATAAATAAATAAATAAATAAATAAATTCTACTGTCTCGATAAAAAAAAATCACATTCTTCCTCTTAAAGCCCTTTTTGGTCCCATTGACTTACATTAACATCACTTATTTTCACTCTACTGCCATTGCAGCACAGAAATGTGAAATCATGTTAATTTTTCTGTAACCCTGCCAGAGGCTAAACGATACACAGGCAAAAAAAAAAAAAAAAAAAAAAAAAAAAATCCCCACCAGATTCACCATTTTCTCAATGCATTGTGGGAAATAATTCCCTTATATTTCCCATTAGATAACAGTGACTGTAGCTCAGTCCTTTTAGGGATTTAAGAGTTTTTTGTAAAAGCACAAAAAGTAAAAAGGTATCAAAATCAGTTTTAGTACTGATCAGAGACCTATCCAGGTAATTTCTGCACAATCAAAAAACACTTGTATTTTTAAATAATAAATTGTTCATGTTTTATATGTGGGAATTATGAAAACAAACAGGCATTTAGACTATAAATATGAAAATGAATTCACTTTTGCAATGTATGATGGAGGCAGGGGTTGATGATCAAAAAAAAAAAAAAAAGTTTTTTATTTTTGACTCGGTGACCTAAAAGGGCTTTAAGAAGAAGAATGTGATTTTTTTTTTTTTAAAGGAGGGCCTGAGGGTTAATTCACAAAAGTCGCTGAGCCTATAAATATTGCATAGGGTGATAATTAATACTGTAATTGGAAATTAACAACGAAACTTCTATTACCGCACTGATCTCACTTAGAGAACTAAAGTTACATTCTTTAATTATCTCATGTTGCTCATGTGTGGCAATTCTAATCAGTCTGAGCTTGCAACTGTGTGGACAATTGAGGTTAAAATAGTTACAGTCAGTCAGTAACAGTCCATAGAGTATACCAAAAAAATGAACGTTTTATTTTAAATTGACAAGATGATAACGCTGCACATTGTTTTATAGTCATCTATGTATTCCTTTATTGACTTTACATAACCAGATGATGCCCAAGGAGCCGCAAGAGCAGGGCTAAAGAGCTCCATGCGGCTATAAAATCATAGTTTGCAGATGTCTGGGCTAGGATATAATAAAAAATTGACTGAGGTTTAGCAAATGCAAAGTCCAAAAGTTAGCTGTAGTTTTAGCCTAAAGCTAAAGTTTAACTAAAAGCTAACTGGATATCTTTAAAGGTCACGTATTATTCTTTCTTTACAGGTTTTTTGTAAAAGTGTTGGGCACCTTTGCTTAATTATTTCACATTTTATAACTTAAAATGATGTATATGTATGGAAAATGTCTGCTGTTAGCTTTGACTTTGCAGAGAATGCTTGGATTGGGTCTGGCGCACCCTGCTGGCAATGACTGGGAATAGACAAAGCAAAGATTGGCTTTTTAGCACAGCTATTAGCAACATGACACTAACATATAAATAAGTGAGCAGACTGCTTCATAGTGACGGCAATTTATGCAATGTAGGAACTCAATTTATATAAAAAAATATCATCCGCTCAAACTTTTAAACACTGTTTTTAAACATTACATTTTGTCCAAATCTTTCTAGTGACAGCTTCAGCAGTGTTTGTGTAAGCGAACTGTACACAGCTTGGGTGCCCATGGCCTGAATCAGCGTGGAAACAGCCTCTGTCACACTCACTTTGATAGGATTATAGTGCGTCAGCTGTGGGCAGAGAGTATGAACTCTGCTTTACATAAAGTATCTCTATAGGCCGTGTGTGGTAGCTCTGGCACTGACGCGGTGGTGGGTGCTAAAACAAAATGCTTTCACACCTCTGTGGACATGTTTACAAGAAAAAAACCTTATTGCTTTGGGATTTTGAATGATGTAAACACCAGCGAAAATGACAAAAACAAAAGACGTGCATTGGCAGAAGTGTGATAACTACCACTAACCGCTGTCACAGCTTTAGCTTCGGGACATAGTGATAAAACCTTGTCCTACTTTCTACATTTCCCCTGAAAAAAGTGCTTATGAAAAATATTGTCGATAATATTGCAGCCTCCATCATCTCACCATTTTTATCTTCTCACTGTGCAGTCCTGTGTTTTTCCTCCCCAAATAAAATAATTTCCTTTTGTGCACTTGTAATATATTCATAGCACAGAAATAAACAGGGAGAGGATCAAGATCAAGCAGCCCAGAGAATATCAAATAGAATATATTCATGCGGCTGTGTGGGTTCGCTGTGGTGGACCGAAATAAAAAATGAACTGGAAAAAATGGGAAGCATATTTTATATATAGGGAATGTACCTGCAGTGCACTCCAAGGCTGCTACGCTCAACTTTAACCAACAACATAAATATGTGTCACTGTGTTGAGAGATGGAGCAATTGTCTAAACGGTGCGCTTATAGGTTTTGCTGATTATGTGTTTGCATTTCCTGATGCTCAGTTATCCCATCTGACATAGAAACTTAAGCAATTACAGTGCATATCATACACAGAGCAGTATTTGTGTATGTATTGATTATGCAGAAGCCTAGACAAAATCGCTATATTACATATTCTGCTTTGAGTTTGTAATATCGTCAAGATTATTATCATTTCTTGGGGTGGTTTGTGGGGCATGTCCTATCAGGAGGAGGCTTCAGGTCCAACCCAGGAGATATGGAAGTGACCATTTCTCTTGGCCTGCATGAGCTGGATGAAGTCTGAGGGTAGAAAAGTCCGGTCATCATCTGCTTAGTCTGCTACCACCACAACTTGTCACATGTAAAGCAAAAGAAAATAGAAGAATATCTTTCCTAGTTACTGGAAATTGCACAAGCATGCCTCTAGATTTAACTCATGTAGATACAGTACCAGAGTCATTATGCAGCAATAGAGGTGCGTCAGCTTGGTTTAGTATCCTGTACTTGCAAATAATGGGTGACTAAAGGTGCATAACATATTGAGTTAAAAACTCAATTCAATTTAGATTTATGTATATGGCCCAATAACACAACACAACATCCCTTATCTACAGGCCCTTCTTCATGGTAAGGAAAACACACACACACACAAACCCAGCTATGGATAAAAGAGAAGCCTCAGGGAGAACCACATGAAGGAAGGATTCACTCTAATATGAACAGGCTGTATCTGCAGATGTGTCCAGGACTGATGGTCCATTTGCAAATATAGATCAAGCCTGAAATGATGCAGCAGAGGAGGAAGGCTTCATTCAGACAGGTGAGCAGGGATGAGGTTAAAGGGGATATATTAGACAAAACTGGCTTTTTGTTCAACTGTCTACCATAATATAATGGTGTTCCTTCAATTAAAAATGTACCTGGAGTTGTGCTTTGTTTTATTCACGCTTGTTTAAGCAATCCTTTATTCTCTGGGTCTCTGAGTTTCTGAGGTCTCAGAACGGTCTGTTCAATAAACCTCCGCCCACTCCAGGAAGCACTGACCAGCAAGCCCTCTACATCCAGTCTGCTCTCATTCCTTTACCCAAAAAATGGTGTACAGCTCCATTTCCACTGATTCCTCACAGCTTCTCATTTTGTAATAAAATGGTATCACACACAAAAGTTCATGGAAGTAAAAAGCATTTTTTTCTGTTTAATATCAAAAAATCATATCAAAGCTTCACTCTGCAGAACACAACAAACTTGACATATTTGTGGTTAGCCTGGTTAGTCTACATTAGAGACCTGCAAGAGACTGACTTTTCAATCCCGCTCCCGAAGCTTCTCTGACTGCTCCCGTCCTGGTCCCTACGTCTACAGCGTTCAGGAGAAGCACAGAAAAGCTACTGTAACTCATGTTTAATGTTCTGTTAAGCTCTGGGTTCATGTGCTGTGTTTGTTATTGGGCTACAGATCCTGTGTTTCATACCACGTGGCTCCCAGTGTTGCTCTCCATGCTCTGTTTTGTTTGTTTACTTTCTCCGCTGCTTTTCACAACAGCATGTTACCATAATACCTCATTTAAGCTGCACACTTGCCCAGATTCAGATGTGACTGCTTCCGTAAAGATTAGTATGATCGTGCACTCAAATTTCTTGGGACTCGGGACCTGGTATGTTTTGCTTGACCTCCGATCCCAAAGGATTTGGGTTGGGTCAGGATTTCCCCCCGCTGCAGGTCTCTAGTCTACATATGCCCCACTTTTTTATATTTCTATGTAGTGTTATTTCATATATTGACAACATATCATAAAAAAAACAAAAACATATGACCTTTATGCTACATTAAAGGTCACCGTAGGTCAAAACATTTACACAGCTGTCTCCTGCTCTCTCCAGACTGTGGTGGTCTGTAGCAGTGCATGTGTGAATCAGAGCCTGTTTTAATTAGTCCACTCGGGAGCATTGATTTGTCTTTATTGCAGCATCCATCGATAACATGGGTCACTGAGGGAACAATGCTGATAGACATCCAGATGCCAATTAAGCCCGGGCTCTAATGCTCTGCCGGTGCTGCATGTAAACTCAAAGGGAGACCTGTCATCACATGTATTCACTGAATTATGTTTATGGAATTCAGGTTTAGGAGGAGTTAGAGCCCAGATACTGCTAGCTTCAAGCTTTAAAGAGACTAACAATGTTTTATTATAAAACCCCATTTCAAAAAAGTTGGGTGCTGTGTGGAATTTAAATATAAAAATAATACAATAATTTGCTAAATCCAGTTTTTATTCACAACAAACCATAAACCAGGTGCTAAAACTCACTTTTTTAAAACATTTTATGAAACAATTTCAAATTTGATGGCAGCAAAACATCACAAAAACCTTAGGCCATGGCAACAAAAAGACATAAAAAAAGAAGTTTTTTAAATTTACATTATATACTATAAGTTTAATGATACAAACCAGCACTGTAGTCACTACATTTAGAAGGTTTGAGAACAGATCAACATCAGGAGAAAGAAGTTTGACCATCGACCATTAAACAAAAATGTTATGAAATAATTTTGACAAAGTACACTAAAGTAACCATAATGGTAAAAAACACAAATCCTAATTATTATAAAAAAAAGAAACCTGCAATCAATAACCAAATCAGTGCCAAAACATTACCCTCATCAGTCAGTTTCTCAGCCACAGCGTTTTGGACCCGGCCTATCAACGCCATTTATCTGCAGCATGTCTTACAAATGTGGAAGATAATCAGATTTAACCAAGCCGGGCCTAATGGTGCTGGGCTTATACAGAGTGAATTTAATTATTTTTTTTCTAAATTTAATTTAACTTCTCTTACCTGATTAGTGGTGCTTAGTGCTTTCCTCTGTCACCTGTTGATTCTCCCAAAGTCTGCATTGTTGTTCAGTCCTCTATGGGATTTTTCTTCTTTGTTTTGTTGCAGTAAAGTCCCTTAACAGTAAAGTCCAGTTGATGTCCAACTACATTCAAACAAGCCAATTTTTTTCTGCAACCTGTACAACTGGCTTCTGCTGCTGTCCCTGTTGAGAAATAAGAACAGAGTTACTCATAATATGGCGTATTGTGGTGGTTTATGGCAAAAAAACGACTCACCTCTTCCTCTACACTTTCAAAATAAAGGCTCACTGACACAGCTTTGATGTAAACATCGCACATCGAGAAGTTAATTCTTGAGGGGGAGAAATGTAGCGTAGTTTGTGACACCAAGCAGCCATTTTACAGTACAATATGCAGAAATTCAATGCCTGGCCATAGCTTTGTGTTTAGATGCTGAGTAGTCTGTAAAACAACAGGGAGAGACTGGCACCAGCAGTGGAGCAGCAGCAGCTTTGTTGCCCTCGGTGTAAATTGACGCTTTTAAACGCGCACAAATCAATCTGCTTCTGCGACGCCCCTGGTGTAAATTGGGGGGTTGGTCTGGCGAGGCTACCAAAACATATGAAGAAAATGAATCACATTTTTTGGACATTTAAAAGTATGGTTTCTCAGAATAAATCTCAATCTCAATTATGATTATTATCTCTATTATCTCTATCTATTATCTGCCTATCTGTACTTAAAATCTTGAGTCAGCTGAGTCTCAAATCAAAATAAAGAAAAAAAGGGCTTGATGCCGAACCTTTAAAGGCATTGTTAAAGGCCTGTCTCAGACCTGGTACTGAGTCCTATGTCAGGGAAAAGTTTCCACAGAAGAGCAGTTTTCACAAAAATATAATTTACAGCACTTCCTTTGTCAGGGAAAAGTTTCCACAGAAGAGCAGTTTTCACAAAAATATAATTTACAGCACTTCCTTTGAACTTTGACGATGAACTCTTTTCAAGTTTTTCCTTTTTTCCCTTACGTTTACACTGTAGTGCACCCCAGACCTGAGTCTTTGATATTTGTGCCTCTGACTCAGATCAGTAAAATTAAGTTTTTCAGGTGTGTGCTGCTTACTGCGAGCCTCTACAGCATCAGTAACCTGCACACTAATAAACAGTTTGATCAAAGTTGCAGTCCCCAGTCACTATCTATTGATATTTAAGTTACAATTTTAATAAGCTTAATGTCTAATGACTTTTTCTCTTTCCTTTCTGGGTACACAGCGGCAATTCTGTCTTGTGCTTAAAATCTTGGGCAACGTGGTACAAGCATAGTTCAACTTAGCCATACATGTAAAGAATGAATAAACAAATGGCTGAAAGTGGTCAGAGAAAATGCATTTAGAGAGACTATTAATTCACAATATGTGTTGAGTCCAGCCACAGAAAGTCACAAGCCAGTGTACTCTTTGCGCCAGGTCCCAAGCCTGGATAAATGGATAGAATTGCGCCTGGAAGATCATCTGAAGATCAATCCTATGGCATATTAATATGAAATCACTGCACACCACAAGGCAGAGGACTTGCTGTGTCGGCTCGGGAAGGGAAAAGCCATAGGGAAAGAAGAGTTATAGTGGTGATAATTGCAGTCCATGATACAATGTACCAATTTTTTAAAATATTTTTGCATAATGTGCTCAGGAGGTACACCGGTCCTCCTATAAGCAGAAGGTGGATGGTTCGAATCCTGCTCTCCTCAGTTCATACTGCTGTGTCCTTGTGCAAAACACTTCACCCACCATGCCTGTATGAATTTATTAGCGTGATTTTGTGTTTGGTGTTGATTGGAGAGGCTCTAGGCACAGACTGGCCACGTCTCCTTCAGTCTGCCCCTAGAAGGTTAAGGTTTACTTTATTGACCATCCTTCAGTGCCGCTGGGAAAACCTATTAACTTGCAGCTGGGGACCCTTGTCCAGATTTTGAGATGGTCTTCTCCAAATCTTGAGCTGGACCTGGAGTACCTGGCTGAAAGAATAACCTGTTGTACGTGTTTTGATGGGAAACCAACACAGACACGGGGAGAACATGCGAACTCCACATAGAAAAGCCTCCAGGAATCGAACCCAGGACCTTACTGCTGTGAGCCGAGAGTGCTAACTAAAAATACTGCATTATTATTTTACCTTAATATAGAAATAGAATCACATCATAAAATATGTCTGCCTGTTTAAGTGACCTAGCATATGAAAAATAAGCCCCTTAAAATCATGCCAAAAGTAACATAAAAAAACTTCCACACTTTTTGCATTGAGACTTGTTTGCTATTGTACATAATGTGATTTATTGGTATGTTGGGCACAGACAAATCCCACCTAATCGTGTTTCATAAATGTCACAAGTATTTGTGCGACAGGGTCCTCTGTGACCAAACAACTGCAGTAAAAACCTCAGCAGGGACATGAAGAGAACCAAAGGCAGTCTGCAGAAAGGTTAGACATTTCTCAAGGACTGTCGCTTCTCCAAATGTGACATTTTGCTGCAATGATGATAACTTTAATGTGAGTGATGTGATAATGTCAAGGATGTTCGACTTAGCTTGTGGCATTCAAGGATCTTACTTTCAAATCCTTTTGGCATCTAACAAAAGTCAACTCCTACATGTATATTGAAAAGACTGATCTTCAAATATAGACAATGAAATATACAGGTGCTATCCAATAACTTCATCATGTAGAAGGACATTTTTCTCTCAGAGGTCCAGTTCAAAAAGTCAAACACATATTTATATTTTCAGTACAGACAGTGTGACACATGCCAAGCATTGTTTTCTTATCATTTTGATAAAAAAAGTGGGCAAGAATAAGGATTTGAGTGAGTTTGACAAGGAACAAATTGTGATGGCTAGACCACTGAGTCAGGGCATCTCCAAAACTGCAGCTCTTGTGGGGTGTTCCTGGTCTGTAGTGGTCAGTATTTATCAAAAGTGGTCCAGATTAAGAACAGTGTTGAACTGGCGACAGATGATGCACGTGTGGAGCGAAGGCTGGCCTGTTTGATCTGATCACAACAGACAAGCTCAGGTTATTATTTGTGGTACTGATAGAAAGCTGGGACTGCATGATAGGCATGTGGTCATAACACTTTACACTATGACCTATGACCCCCAATAACAGGCAGGTGGTCATTCTGTTAAGTCTGATCAGTGTAAACTTCTCTGCAAACCTAACCAACGCTGATGATGTTTTCAGCTGTGGACCAACTTGTGCTGAACCTTCTAAATTTTTATAGTAAATTTAGAAGCTATGTCTGGGGTAAATCTGAAACCTTGGAGTTCATGTATTCCCTTTGAGAGCTTCTACCTCTTGATACTCTTCATTGTGTATGCATCAAAGGTTTGCCCATATCCCCAAAAGAGAACAAAAATCCTCCCTTTGTACTTACATGGGTGCAATAAGAGTGCATGCCCTGAAACAAAACCAACGTTTCTCGCTGGCCACTCCATCACAGTGCCTGTCCCACTGTAGCTGTTACGATCCATGGGGAAATAATTTGTGACAGTGGCTTGAATAGATCTGGAGCAGTGTCTGTGTGTGGGGATAAAGCTGCTGGGGGTCCCATGGGCGTTAGAGAAAGAGCCAAGAGGATTAAGATTTGCAGAACTAAGAAATACTGTATATATCCTCACACAGCAGACTAAACAAAGCAGTGTTAGAGTAACGTACTGAAACAAATTGCTGTGTGTAGGATTGAAAATGACACCAACAACTTCATGTAAGTCTTGTGGGATAACATTACTTTTTCCTCTAAAAGACGTCCTGTCTATTGGGTGCAAAGAAAAAGGAATGTAATTTTTGTGGGATTCAATTTTATTTCTGGTAATTTCATTGAAACCAGTGTTTTACTTCTAAACTATTTACTACAACATCCCCCAAACCACTTTTGGGTCCCAGACCACCAGTTAACAGTCACCGCACAGACGAATAGATCATTGTAAAGTCAGGCCATTAAGATTGAAGCATATTACTAAAAGATTTCTCAAGAATGGTTTTAGAGTTCATTTAATAACTAAAAATTGCTTTTAATTCATCATGCACAGTTACCACGATAACTTGATTGATCTGCAGGGTGGCTGAGTGCTCCCGTAGAGACAGGGTTAGGAACCCGGGAGGAGCTCAGAGTAGAGCCTGCTGCTCCTCCGCATCGAGAGGAGCCTGTTGAGGTGACTCTGGCATCTTCCAGATCTTCCAGGTTCCAGATGCCTCCTGGATATCTCCCTGGGAGGATATTCCAGAGACACCAGGAAAGACACTAAAGCTGTGTCCCAATTCAACGGCTGCAGCCTTCGTAGGTCGCAGTCCACGGAGGCTACTCCTTCTTGTGGCCTTTGTGGACCGCAAAGGCCGAGCCAAAAGGGGACGGTCTGGTCCACGAAGCGTACGCCAACAGCTCCTCCTCTCACGTTTGCGCCGCTGTCGCCTAGCAACCAGGACCGCAGCTGCTCGCTAATTCACTTTATTCATCGGTCACATAAGCAGAAATGGAGCCAGAAATTACACTTATTTAATTTTTTATTTTGTTTAATTTACTCCTGGAGGAGTTTGAGCAGCTCTCTCCACCTCTGCCATCTTCGAACGTCAGACAAGCAGCGCGCAGTGAATCATGGGATATGTTGGGCCGCAAAGGATGCACCCAATGCAGCCTTCGTTCAGCGGGAAAGGAAGGCCGCATTCGTGGGCTGCATTTGAAGTAGCCTTCGAATTGGGACACCCCTGTCGCGCTGACTGTGACGTAATCAGCCTTCAAATGTAGCCGACGAAGGCTGCAGCCAGTTGAATTGGGACACAGCTTAAGACACGCTGGAAGGATTATGTTTCTTGGCTGGTCTGGGAACACCTTGGGATTCCCTCAGTAGAGCTGGCAGAAGTGGCTGGGGTGAGGGAAGTCTGGGCATCTTTGCTAGACTGCCTCTGTGACCCGGCCCTGGATAAGTGGTAGAAGAGAGATGGATGTCTTTGAATATACTCAAAGCATATCAATTTTCATTACCTGTACTTGAAATAATGCATATTGCCACCTTAGAAATGTTTCCATATATTCTAATGTATTTTAAAATACCAGTTACTGCAAGATATTATGAGCACAAAGTAAATTTGAAGATAGAAAGTGATGAAAATTCTGCTATGACTAAGGGCCAAACTTTTTCGTGGCATACAGCACTGCAGTCACACATTTTTACATTTGAACAATGGCTGATCCAAACAGCCTTTGCTTGTTTGCGTCTCAGGTCTGCTCAGGTCTGCTCAGAAACCCACCTCCATCAAAAGAAAAGGTCTGCAGTGGGGTAGACATGTTTGAAGTGTAAATATCCCACAGGTCAAAGACTGCAGTGAACAAGCCAGAAAACAACAGTATTTTTATCCAAGCAGTGCAACTTTGATTCACTTCAGTCACTTTATTCTTTCCCAGACAATGTTTTGGATCAGCCAGCGGTGAATATGAGCAATTTTATTGACTGTGTACAGCTATATTAAAAGAAGTGAACCTTGCAAACATATGAAAAAAACTAAAGTCTAGGCCTCATTAGCATTTAAACAAAGCATTAGCGGTGATGCTAAAGTAGATAGATAAATAGAGATTAAAAAGATCAATCTAATAGTACACGCCATGGTCAGAGGGTAAGTGCTTTTACTACAGGAACTGGAGAAACTAGTTAGTGTAATTTGAAGACCACTTTTATTATACTGTGGCTGAGGAGGCATGGCTATTTGGGGTTTTAGTGGTGTGGAGGTGTTAAGCAAAGTTAAAGTCATTACAAAGAGAAGCTAAAGTTTCTGAGACTTAATTCAGTTTGTAACAATAAACTGAAGCTGTAACCCTACCTGAACAATCAAATACATATTCTGTGATATAGTGATAATGTAAAACTGTCTCTAATTTCAGTGCAATGTTGAAATCTTGAAAAAAACCTGTTGTTATGTTTGTCCTTATAACCTATAGTGGATGACCTTGGTATGAATGGGCCTCATTTCATAGTGTACCTTTTCCCTGTGCATTGTAAAGGCTTCATTTCATTGTTGCAAATAAGATTGCCACAATGACAATGCATGTTTTAGTCATGGAACACCATAAAATATAAAGTGTTTTAAAATGCTGCAAAATTAAATATACACCTCAGGCACTCACTGCCAAGAACCTGTAGAAGGAGACGTTTGTACTTCTGGAATAAACAGCTCTGCCCAAGTCCCTAGCTTTAAAACCTAAAGCACCTTTGGCAAACATAAAAAGGGTAATCAAAACAAATACCACATAAAAAAAATCAATCAAATGAAATACATTTATATGTACATAAAAGTATATGGCAATGCTCCATCCTAGAAAATAGTCCCATAAGATTTTAAACCAGTGCCAGAACTTGATCCTTATTTTATGTTTTATTAAAAGCTGGCCCCTTAAAATCTGTGGCAATGCATTCAATTTTAAACATTTTCTTAGCAGGAAATGTAACAAAATTGTAATAAAATTATACGGATGAAGCCCATATTCTTCCTACACAATACATGACCAAATATAACAGTAAACATATACTGTTATTATCCTTAAAAGTGCACAGAAGTAATGAGTTTGTTGGGTTGCTGAATATAAAAATAAAGCTTTCACCAAATTGTCACTAGCAACAATGTGTAAAGAGCTTTATCCAAGAAAACCACAAGTCTTCAGCGAAGACAATATGGCTTCAGGAAATACAAAACACAGAGCAATGGTCCGTCCAAACAGCAGCACCATTTTAGAGGAGTGGGACTGTGTGTGCTCTGGATCATTTTCACTGGACGGCCTGTTTTATAACCTTATTATCTGTACACAAATAAAAGTAGCTCTGGTGTTTTCAAGCCTCTACAGTTTTCCTCTGGGTTTTTTGTTGTGTTTCACGCTGCTAACCCTTCAGCTAAACACCATAATGAAGCTGTGTCCCAAAGAAAATAAAGAGTGTGACCTGCGCTGGGACAGGGCTGATGGGATCCTGAGGCCTACAGCATTTAATGCATTTAATGCATTTGTTATTGTGGCTCTTTATAATGCTTTACATCTATTCAGTACACCTGTTTTCTAATTTACCTGTACACAGCTCTCAAGACAAGAACAACCTCCAAGGGCATCATATATCGACTACTCGAGGCGCATTGAAGCTAGAGAATGTACAATTTATACAAGGTTTGGGTTTGTGCTAAGGTATTAGAGAAGGTATTAGCCGGGATGTATTAGCAAAACGTACCATAAAGTTAAACAAGAACTTTTTGGGAGTCTGTGCTTGTTATATACAACAAACTCAGTTCTTGTCCAAATGAATTCATCATCTTAGGTGAGTTTCATTTCATGGGGTGCACAGTGGCAAAGTAGTAGCACTCTGACTCTCAGCAAGGAGGCTGATCTCTCTGACAGGAGTTTGCATCTCCTCCCTCTGTTTCTCTGAGTTTTCTCCTCTTTCTCCCTCTGTCCAAAAAGGCATGCATGTGTTACACCCAATTTACACAGAATACTTTGCTTGTGCAGCATGTATCAGTTCACGGAAGATTAGAGAGTTCTCGCTGGAAGTCGTGAGTTCACGCAATAACAACCATGCATACAGCACAGGCGTGCCGTGAGGGCAAGCAAGGTAAGCCATGCTTGACCAATTAAATCTAAAAAATACACAGTTTAAAACTATAACAAAATTAAATCGATATCTCTCCAAACATTGCCGTTCACTTCCATAGTCAATCAGTCTATTACCTGCTTCCAGTCACTGTGTACTTTTCTGCTCCCTGCTGGCCACTCCAGGTACTGTCAAGGCAAGCTAGGTTGGCTCTCTGCCGTTCATTTTCTTCTACGTGCAGGCGGAGTCGTGGTTTACTGTTTCTGCCTGGGGCTTGTCAAGCAGAAGGCAGAGCAGCTTGTTTTGGAGGCTCGCGCAAGCGTGCTGTGGTCAATCTCAGGCCCAGTGACAGAGATCACTGACTGATGGCAGCAGAAAATACACACAGTATAAGCAGCGCACTGTACCGCTTACGCTCTGTAATGGACAGGGCAGTCCATTACAGACACGCTGGACTGGATTTGCAGCTTGAGTAGAGAGGTGAGTGTCAGTGAGGCAATGTTTTTAAATGGAGGTTTGTGGTGTGATGTGTAAGTCTTCTTTTGAGGTTTTATTATAGTGAAGCAGCATTAACAGTGCACTAGTATAGTGTCAATCTCAGTGTGAGTCCTGATGAACAGGCCTCCCTCATCTGTAAGGTTGTAACCTCACTCATCCATCCATCCTCGTTTTAGTGCTTATGAATTAAAGTTAAATCAAAAACCTAGGGTACATTCCTTGATAAGGTGACAGAGAAGGCCAGTTTGTGGAAAAAATTGTTATAATGACATTGTTTTGAATACAAACAGCGTTAATAATAGTAATTATATAGGAGAACTTCTGTGACCCGGTCCCAGATGAGCGGTAGAAGATGGATGGATGGAGTGTGAGATAGTTTGAAAAAGCCTACTACGCAAAGACTGATGGGATTGCAGTTATCTAAGGGGCTTCAAATTAAATTTAAATCAAATTAAAATGTTGTCATATAAAACTTAATGAAGTGAAGGTGTCTGCTTGCCATTTGAAAAAGTCACCTCACGCTACTGGTACAGAGAGCTGCATGTAAACAAAAGCCATGTTTGCCTAAGATTGTCCCCAATCTTCCGTTCATTTATAGAGATTATATTTGAGTGCTTCTACCCTGGGTAAGCATGCTAGGTATATAAATACTTTATTTTTACTCACATTTAATGGTATTTAACCTTGTTTGTGACCCTGTGTAACTGGTCAAGACATAATGTTTACATAGATATATGATTGAGAGTCTGCAGATGTGTTTTATTTTGAAATATACCAGACCCTCTTCACTGGTCCTGGGTCTGACTTCCTGCTTGACTCAGTCTGGTCTGTTCAGCTTTATGCATGGGGGCTGCGGCATTTGTCAAAAATAGACTCCTTGCATATTTGTGCCAGAGCCCCTGACACAGACATGTACTGCAACGCAACATATTCAGTGTAAATAAGGTGTTAGGAGAACTGGTGAATCTAATTTGCTGTTTGTGAATCAGGGTGAGAGAGATAAATAAACAATTTTGGGCATAAATAGTAGCCCATTGTTCTGAATCATGGTTCAGATTTATTCAGATTATGTAAGGTTATAATCTTTTGCTGAGCTCATATAAATAAGAAATAATATAAAGGAGTAGTAAGACGCCATTTCTCTGGGTGACCTCAACTTACATTATTGAGTTTTCAAACATGTCGAATGATGAACATTTACTATACAAGCAAACTGGATTGTCATGTTTTTAAAATGTAAATACACTGGTGAAAGAACCTAAAATCAACAAAATTTCCAATTCACTAAGTTCTCTTTCCTGAAGCCATTTGTAGTAAATACTTTGTTGACATCTACTGAAATAAGGACATCACCTCAAAAGACTGGGAGAATAAACAGTGTTTTATAGAAAGCTTTTGGTTTCTATGTGACTTGAAAAAGGTTCAATACCAAAGTAGTCATTTTCAACACTAAGTAGACATTAGAATTACAAGAAAACATTAAAAATGCATTTACATTTTTAAGAATGCTTTTTTTTTTGCTGAGAATGTATTTATCTGAAGACTAATTTAGCTCAAAACTCAAGGCATTTGTGGCATTATCAAAGAGATATGGTCACATTTGGCACAAAGCAGTTTCTCTGAAAATTACTTCACAGAAAGCACTGTACACTGCATTGCTGCTACATGGCTAGAATTCATTAAAAATACATTATAAAGCCTGTGTAGAACATTCACACCATTACCCTGTATACATTTCTTTGTATTTAACAGCTTAAAGTGAATATGTAGCTTTTCTGCTTATAATTACTTTAATGTATATAGTTGGATCCAGGCTATAATATCAGAAATTATGCACTGAACAGTCAAATGTCGTGTACAAAAACAGATTTCAGGCATTAACTTGAGACTATAAGGAGACAGACTTCACAGCTGTTTTCACTTTTTCATTGTCAATATTATAAATTCTCGAAGAAAAGCATAGGATCTATATGTATTGTTCTAAGGTCTGCATGTCTCATTGTTTATAGATTTCCAATAGAAAGTGTGTATTCCATGTAGTTGGTAGATATTTCTTATTTGAACCAAAACCCAATGGAAAAGAAAACAATGACTGCATCCTTTAACCCTTTTTTAAGTCTTGATCTTTATTGGTAGATTATACAAGATTTAAAGAAACAGGATTTTACACAGATTCAGTTCTGGTCATGGTCAAACATACGTACGTTTACAGGGGCAGATGAAAATTGCATGCCCCAGTTGTTAACAGACCACCTGGCAAGTCAAGTTAGTCTTATATTTATATCCCTGTAACTGTTAATCCCATCACAAACTTTGGTTGACACTACTGTAGGATGAATTAAATGTTATTACTTGTGATAACATGGATTCTAATGAGTTTGTGAAAGCGCACATCTTGCACAAATTTACCAGCTTTTACCAACATGTAAAAAATGTTTTATCTGGTCAGTTTATTATTTTTGGGTACATGTGGAATTATTAAAATGTGAAAATACTCTAAAATGTATAAATGTTTTGGTAACGTCATACAGTGTAACTACAATGTAACTACTATGTAATACATGTTGCAACAAAGTGTAATATCATCTAACTAAAGAAGAGAAAAGGTTTAAAGTGCTCAGGAAGTTTGTGTCAATTAGATATTTTGTACTGAAGGTGCTCTTTGGTGCTCGGGGACAAAGAACTTGCAAAAAGTAAAGGAAAAAACCAAGACACTCTTCATTTACCTGAAGTTAAAAAGCCTTTATTTCATGTGCCTATGTGTTTATAAAATCTTTAAAAGCATAGCGTGTAAGTATCTTTATTTAATTTATACTTAGAAACTGTAAGTACACAAAATGCTACTATGTAAGTGCAACATAAGTATCAAGTGTAGTGTAAAATAAAGTGTCACTTATGTTTTTTACATATTCAAAATCATCATCATGGGCAATAATCTTTACAGCACCAATCACCAGCTACTTTTCTGGCACTTCAAGGCACTCACTTTGCATTTGCACTCAGAGTCATAAATTAGTGGCAATTTTATTCAGTAATTCATCTTTACAGGGAAGTTTTTGTGATGGGAGGAAGATGCATGGCTGGAGAGAACACACAGGACCTGATACAGAGCGTCATAGACAACCACTACTAAAATGCATTTTATAAGCTGTAGTTGCATCAGAGGAGAAGGTTGCAGACTGAGCCAAAAAATGAAAAGACAGAGCTGCTACAAGGGTTGCACATGTGTAGACCTCCAGATGAACTGTATCAGTAACAAAGCCGCTATTAATGCTTCCTCCCACCCGCCTGCTTTAAAAGAGAAACCCACAAAAGCTGAAGATAATGTGGTCAAAGTAATTACATGCATTTAGCTCGACATATTGGAAAACGCTCGGGTTTATATGGCCGGTCTAATCCATAGCATAGTGAATGGAAATGTGCTCATCTATGGCTGCAGTGAGAAGTGTGTGGAAACCCTAGCACCAATTACCTTCCTCAGTGCTGTAAACTGATCATGTGTGCAGCAATATAAGAGAGAGCCCAGGCTTTAGTTCAATGTTTTTCATTTTCTTCTGTGGGGCTGGATATAAAAGAGCTTGTCCTGCTGCTTTATGACACTGGGGATAGCTTGCATGGGATTTTTATTTATAAAGCCATTGTAAGAAGTGGTATGAGGGGAATCTGTGTCTTTCCAACTGGAACCCTACCACTTTTGGTTCCTCATGCTGAGAGTTGGTAGGGTTTAAATTTAGCAAAATAAAACACAGATGCAATCAGCTTTACTTAGAAGTCTGAGATACTTTGGCCTGTTAAATTTGTTAATTCCATCTGTCTCAAAGTCTCTAAGGAAATAACTCAAATAAATGAAACAACTCTTTGACTATTTTCTAGTTCACCACTGTTAAAATCTAGACATCAAGGCAATTGCTATGTTAAAAAAAAAAGTCAGTAGATTGAATTGCCTATTAAAAAGCTTGCATTTAGGGTCTATTGATGCTCTGCCTTGGTTGGTCACCAAGTATCAGTCTTCGTGCTGAATGTCTACCATTTTCTGCAAACAAAAGGCAAATTTCCCACAATTATTAATTCCTTTTAATAAATAACCCACAATATATATAGCCAACACAATCTGTTCTCATGACCTGATAGTGTTGTAAGGGAAGTGCTATGAACTTAAATATGTGCCACAATAGGGTTACTACCTCAAAAAGTACGAAAAGTGGAACAAGCTGTGCAGTTTGGTGGGATAAGGTAGGACAACTCTAGAAATAAATACTCACTGAGAAACAAGTTGCTTCAGTTGAGGGCCTATAAAACATGTGCTGTTTTCATCCCAAAAACACACTTTACTGAGCCAAAAGGTTGTGAGCCATCGAACAATCACCATGCTACTGTGGGTTTTCTCCATGTTCATGCTCGTGTAAGGTGCATAGATGACTGAAACAAACAAACAAACAAACAAACTCACAAACTCTCCCCTGCAGGTTATATGGTAAATCAAAATTCATGTCTGTAAACAGCATTAAAAAGATGAGAACATACCCCATTATAAACTGGTTGCGCCTCTCCGTCCTGTGTGCGCTCTCATCGATCTCTCAGTGTTTACTCATGAATTACACATCTCTGAATGTTGCCGCCGTTCACCAAACTCTTGTCACTTTTGGCTCATTTATGTAAATTTCACTTTAACATTATCGAGCTGCTTATCCTTCAGCGTGAGTTAAACGGCTTCGATTGGTCAAATACTGGCTCAAAGCTGTGTTTTCTACACTCTACACTTCAAGGCTTTTTGAAGCGTGCCACACATTTTGAGATTTGTGATGTGATTACCATCTTAATACGCATTAACAATGAGTCAGAAGTCAAAGAAGTACTTAAGTAGAAGTAAAAGTACTCCTAACTTCAAATATTTTTTTAATATTACTTTGAATTGTACCTCTGTAACTGTAACCCTGAGTAAAAGTTTTGTATTGAGTGGTTACTTAAGAAGTACTTTCTACTACTACTGGTTCTACTACTACTACGGTTACTGTTACTACTACCACTACTACCACTTCTACCGCTACTGTTACTTCTACTACTACTACTACTACTACTACTACTACTACTACTGCTGTACTGTGACTGCTACTGTTACTACTACCACTACTACCATTTCTACCGCTACTGTTAAGAAGTACTTTCTACTACTACTGGTTCTTCTACTACTACTGTTACTACTACTACTACCACTACTACTAACACTACCTATACTACTGCTATTAATACAGCTGTTACTACTACTACTGTTACCGCAACTACTGCTGTCACAACTACTGTTACTACTACTGTTACTACTACTGCTGTCAGGGCCGTCGACAGAATCGATGGGGCCCTGGACAAAACCTGAGGCCCGGGACAAATGTCCACCCTGACTCCCCTGACTACTCTTACTGTTACTACTACTACCACTACTACTACTACTACCAATCTGACCATAGTCAACAAATACTGTCACTGCAAACAGCCCACAATGAATTGAGTATCAAGAAATGAATCACTGTTGGGGAAGCTTTAATCTCATAAAAATTCATTTCTCTCACTTTAGAGAAGGATTATCTGAGAGGAATACAATAAGCGAGACACAAACGAGAGTGTAGCATGTAATGAGCGCGGTGTGTCTCTGACCTTCTGCTCCTCTTATTGTGAAAGGCTGCGTCAAGCCGTCAAGCCGATTAAAGATTTATAACCTTTTGTTGCCAATTTGGGACGGAGAATATATTGACCAGACCGGCCTCTCACTCAGCCGTGAAGTGGCCTCTGATTTAAGGCGTCACGATCATTTAGCTCTGACCAATAAACAGTGAACGTGTGGAGAAAGTGAGGACTGGCGCCATCTGTTGGAAGGAGATGCAAAGGTGTGGCTAGCGACAGTATGGGACAATTTAATTCTTGCCCACCCAATCAAAACATTCACATCCACTTGTATCTTCTAGAGAGAGAAGTGGCTGAGCTTGTATCAGTGTAAAAAAACAAATACAATGCTAAGATGCTAAGAGCTATCATTCATTCAATTACATCAAGTTCTACTATTTTGCCTATAAATACAACTCTGTGCATTTAAGCAAACAATTTTCTGTTTCTTGTTTCTTTGTGTTTTGCATGTCATTTAACAAAAAGTTTTCAAAGTAAGACCCTAGATTTTGGGTCCATGCAGTCTCTGTGATTTTTACACCACAGTTTTTTTCTTCCAAACTTCCTCCCTGCTATGTTGTAGCATTGTCACAGATACAACACTGGCCACTGTGAATCTGTTCTTGTGAAGTGAGACCAACTAACAATGTCTGCACCGTTTACACTGAAAAATTCTAGGGGGGGGAAATGATTCAATTTCTCAATGTTACTGGTGCTACTGAGCTGCTGTATACAAGCTACACCTAAATTTACTGCATTTAGTTGTGTGTTCTCCTCATATACAGCTGTGTTTTCTGTCTGTGAGAAGTATCAGACAACACTGATGCATAATTATAATATAGGATACTACTTTCTTACTGCTTTACTCTACTTTACTTTTACTACTTTCTTGTTTCTGTGCCTTTTCTTTTATTTTTCTGCATTTTCACAGAGCACAGAACAGACAGAAATGTTCCCATGATGCTTCACTGTGTTTTTATTTAATTAAAGAAAAAAATTGGTCACTAAACCACAACAGGACAGAGGCAGACAGAGTACTCAAAACCTGTGCTCATGTTAGTTCAAAATGATAAACAATTAACAACACATCAAATTTAGTAGATGTGTTTAGTAATTACTAAAACTACAAGAACTACAACTACTAAAACTATTACTAAAACTACTACTGCTACTACTAAATCTACTACTAAAACTACTACAAGAACTACTACAACTACTACAACTACTACTGCAACTACTACAAATACTAAAACTATTACAACTACTAAAACTACTACTAAAACAACTACTGCTAAAACTACTACAAAACTAAAACTACTACTACTACAACTACCAAAGCTACTACTAAAACTACAACAACTACTACTAAAACTACTACAACACTAAAACTGCTACTACAACAACTACTAAAACTACTACATCAACTATTACAACAACTACTGAAACTACTACAACTACTACTAAAACTAATACAACACTAAAACTGCTACTACAACAACTACTAAAACTACTACTAAAACTACAACAACTACTACTAGAACTACTACAACTACTACTAAAAGTACAACAACTACTAATAGAACTACTACAACTACTACATCAACTACTACAACAACTACATCAACTACTACAGCAACTACTAAAACTACTATTAGTAAAACTACTGCTACTACCACTATTACTGCTGCTATTACTAACACTACTAACACTACTACTACTAATACTGCTACTACTACTGCAATTACACTAGTATGTAACCTGGTCTGACTGCATGCTACAAACTTTGAACCCAAGGTGAAATATAAAAACATTTAAAGTATTTATTATCTTCTAAAATCTACCCAAGTAAAAGTATGTTTTAGAAAAAGTACTCAGAAAGAAGTACAATAAAATTAGTAAAAGACGAAGATACTTTCCATGTGTCCCAAAGCTGTGAGTTAAAAGCGACCCTCGTTGGGACCAAACTGATATCCTGATAACAGTTGTTGTTATGATGGTAAATCATTGTAACTGTATTAAGGGCCTCATTGATTTTTTGTAATGGCATAAATGAAGAGTGGTAAACCTAGAAGTAGCTTCTGTCTACTGCATAATAACATATCTACTATAGACGCTACTCATTAATCATCTGCAGAGTGGGGCTGTTGTTGATTGGACACAGCTCATAATGAGGTTATGTGTGGTTCAAACTTTACATTAAACATGCGCAAATAGGAGCAAAATGAAAAAAAAGTACAATAATTAAACATGCAGGAGGATAATGACCTTACCAGAAAAGGTGCAGCGTTAAAAATATAATTTAATGAGAAACTGCATGCAGATGGAAGCTCAAATCAGCTCAGTCAATGTAATCATGAGTAATTAAAAGTATATACCCATTGTAATCTAATAAAGACATTTACACAAAAATCAGGACACCTTTTCAAAATCTACATCAGACTTGTATTTTGTTAACCTGGATTTTTACGCAAAACAAAAGAAAGTTGTGACGTTTGTGTGGAGTTTGTTTGTAGCTCTGTGCTCACCTCAGATCTCGGTCCACAGCGAGCTCTGGAGCCTGTGGAGTTATGGCCTAATTTTGACTCCGACACAGACTCCCCTCGATTCGACTGATCCACAGTCAGCAGGTTACTGAACTGTTGTGTCAGCGAGATTGTAAACTTGACAAAACACAACAGAAAATAGTTTGCTCGTGCTTCTTGTATGAATAATGTTATGGTTAACCCTTATAGCTCAAATTCTAAAAAGTTATGTTGCTACTGTTAAGTGACAAGTGTCCCTGTCACAAAACATCATAAAAAAATGTATACATTCATGTTTTTTTCTACTTTTTTTTACATAAATCTTTTTATCAACTTGTGCCCTGAATATAAATACAAAATTTTTAATTATTTTCATAAATGTAACCCTTTTTATACCAATACATGTAACAGCAGCTACAAAAAAAAAAAAAAAAAAAAAAAAAAACACACAAAATGAAATATTTTTCTATATATATATTTTTTCTGTTTTAGTGGGGATTATTACAGCCTTAGGTATGTCAAAGATTACTAACAACATTGATTTAGATCGATTGTTTAGTAGTAACAAAAAGTTCTAACCAGATTTTATGGATTTTAATAAGTTGGGTTTTAGATTCTACATAGCACAGAAAAGAAAAAAAAGATCTGTAATAGCACCTCCAGAAAAACCCACTTTGCATTGAGAATATTTGATCAAATTAAAATTAAAACATTTGTGTGTGTGTGTTTTTACCAAAACAATTAGTTGCTGTTACATATATGTTATTACAGTCTTGGGTCTGTCAGAGATTACCAACATTTATTTTTAGGGATCTTTTTTTTTTCTGTGCTATGTAGGATCTAAAAAAAAACAACTCCCATTAAAATCCATAAAGTGTGGTTGTAATTTTTTGTTACTACATAACAATCAATCTAAATGTTGTTAGTAATCTTTGAATCTTTGAAGGCTGTAATAACCCCCTCTAAAAAAAAAAATCCTTTGCATTGAGATTATATTTCATTTTTTGTGTGTGTTTTTACTAGAAAATTGAGATGCTATTACATACACTGACATAAAATGGTTATAATTCTGAAAATAATTAAATATCTGGTATTTATAATCAGGGCACACATTGGTTAAATGATTTATGCAAAGAAAAGTAAAAAAAAAAAAAATGAAGGTATACATTTTTCATGATGTTTATTTTTACTTTTGTTACTGTAAAAAATGAAGTAATATTAGATTTGTGTTTAAAATGTCAAAATTAGTACATAATATAGTACATAACATAGTACAAGTCATCAAAAAAATTGATTTGAACAAGACATTGGGGCACAAAGGGTAAATAATCACTATATACATGAAGCATTAGGAAGCACAGACCTCAACTCAAGTATCAACAAATCACAACAAGTCACTCTCACATTCATTCATTCATAGTGACACTAATTTATCAAACACATTCATGTCTTTGGATGGAGGGTGGAAACCAGAGAGAACCTACACTAACACATGGAGGACATGCATTAAATCTGAAGACAAATTCACTAAGTAATGGATAAAATAAATAGACACATTTAAAACAAAACAACACAAACATCTACAGCTCATCTCTGCAGCTTTTGTATAAAACAGTGATCGATGTCGGAGGAAGTGGTCAGCGTGGAGAGGTGTGGACTCTGACAGATCGGAATAAGGAGGATGTTAAAATATGTATGCTGTAGCCTTTGGTCTGGACCTATACAGCTGACATGAATAATAGATGGGCATGTGCTCCTATAGATTTACTCTTATAGATATGGCAACCGACAATCAGCATTCATTTTTCATTGTCCAGAGTAAATGTACATAAGCCTAAATTCAGAATCAGCGTCACTGATCATCAGTCCCAGCCTTACAGTTTTTCGACAGTGCCAAAATGTAGCACTACATAAAGTATTACAAGTAAATAAACGACACAGTTGCCAAATCTCAGGGTACAGGGCCAAATTAAAATGTCTGGCCCATTTAGATCTTTTAATTACATTCCTGATCAGTGAAGTACAGTGGTGCTCAAACTGTGGTACGCACGGTTCTTCTTGTATTACTCAGGAGTCTTTCACAGTCCAAGTCCTGATGAAGTTTATTCAGAGCCTAATACAGTGTCAAGCTCTGGTTTAGACCTGGTTTAGTCCTGGTTTAGTACTGGTTTTAATCATGGTTTAGTCTTGGTTATAATCTTGGTTTAGTTATGGTTTTGGTCTGGTCTGGTTCTAGTTTAGTCATGGTTTAGTCATGTTTTAATCTTGGTTTAGTTCTGGTTTCTAAGTCATGGTTTACTCCTGGTTTAGTCCTAGTTTAGTCCTGGTTTAGTACTGGTTTCAATCATGGTTTAGTTCTAGTTCTAATCTTGGTTTAGTTCTGGTTTTGGTCTGGTTTAGTCCTCATTTGGTTTTGGTTTAGTCCTGGTTTAGCAACAGTTTAGTTTTTATTTGCACATATAGTTCTCTGGGTTAATCCCTACTTCAATCCTCGGTTTAGACCTGGGTTAGTCCAGGTTTAGGGTCATTTCAGGACAGTAAATACGATCCTTGGAAACCAAAATATTTTCTGAGGTGGTATTTGGAGTGAACAGTCTGAAAACCTCTGGTCAAGTATTTCCAAAACCTCATCTCCAGTAAAAAACAAATCATGTTTTTTGAATGAATGTGTGACTGAATGGTTGTCTGTTTGTCTCTGTCATCTCTGCTAATGGCCACAGTCCAGGGTGAAACCTGCCTAAGGCCCGTCATTTTAGCTGATTTTATTATGTTTCTTTTAATGTATGTATTGCAATCAATTATTTTTATTTTAATCAGGGGTTTTCATTCAAAATCTGCAACAAAATATGCTGTAATGTCAGCCTGCTTCACACAAACATTACACCAAAAAACTCAAGAGATACTGAGACATTTTAAGGAGTGTTAAAAGAGTGTTAAAATAAAAGCTTGTTGTCTTTTCATTTGGCACAGCTTGTAAAGAAATCACAAAAACAAAGTAACATATTGTACAATGACTGCTGTAAAATCTGTGGTTAGTTGCAAAGTGTGTTAAAAAAAAAACTTCTATTGTTATCATTTTTCTACAACAATAACTGGACATATTTTTAAAGACACATCCGACATTTAACGCTGCTTTCTGCTTTCACATGCTCTGATAAAACATTTCGAGAAATGGTCCACCACTGTCATTTGGGAGCTTTCAGTTATAGCTTTATCAATGCTTTATGGACTTAATAGACCGGAATGGGAAGCTGGTATTGAAGGCAAAGTGTCAAAATGACGGATATCATTCAAAGAAGCCACACAATCCCATGAAGCAACAAAATAAAACTTGAATACTTCTTAGAGACTTAAGGAATATGGCTTAGTAAGAAAACATTACAACCTTTATAACAAAAGTGAGTGTTTCGGATCATTTCTGGTCTGCAGATAAATTGTTTACCAATGCAGTACTTCATTACAGTGTCTATACCTGTGTGCCTCTTCTTGCTAACGTCAGATCAACACTATCTAGTAAATGTATTTCACTCCTGAAGCAACCAACCAAATCGTTGTAAGTGTCCTTATCGATTACCACTTGGCCGCCAGGTTGAGGAAAGCCCCATCTCCAGTTATCATTATATCACTGCTTCCCCTTGAGCTGCGGTAAAATATGTTACACTGAGAAACACATCTAGACTCTGAGAGCAGCCAAGTGTGATTAGTCCAGTATGTACAGGGGCTTTATCTGAGGCTGCAGTCAGAGAGGAAGACCTGTGCAATAGATACAGCAGGTCCACTGGCTCACAAGATACAAGGCCTTAGCAATTTAGGTCGAAGAATGAAAGTCTCCTATTGCTAAATCAATTTTTCTGAGCTTTTAACTAAGTTATAATGTTGTTTGCACCTCAAAAACATACCTGGAGCAGTATTTTGTTACACACAGTACTATGTGGACATAATCCTTTAGGTTGCACTACGAGATAGCACCCTTGGGGAAGAGGGATGGTGTTTTGTTTATTAGTTTATTTTATTTTACTTTTTGTGTTTTTTGCTTTATATTTTAGCGATATGTTTTGAGTATTGTGAATACAATAAATGAAGCAATGGCAGCCTATGAGGCAGCATGTAACCTTATGTATGCTTCACAATAAAAATATTTGAAAGCAGTGCTAAATAGCCATTTTATGCTATGTCCATTCCCCACCGTTGGCAGCAGGGGGCAGCAGACACCTAATCAGAAGCATCCTCTGCAAGTTTTCCATACATATACATTATTTTAAGATACAAAATGTTAAATACTAATGCAAAGGTGTGCAAAACTCTTCCAAAAAGCCTTAAAACAGCAAAGCATAGGACCCTAAATTTGGATAAACAACCAGTTTATGAAAGACATGTAAGGCTCTAAATAAAAACAACTTAAAGTCAGATCAAATAAATATTGTTACATAACCATTTGTAGTTGGAACCGTGGTGAGGGGGCGGAGTCTAATGAGCCAAGTCCCCATCAAAATGAGACTAGAAACTTTTTCCTAACTCACATTTGTCATTTAGTGCATCCATGTTTGTACACGTTTTCAGGAGAGAGTCAGATCATCTTAACCACAACAAAATTTATTACAACATCTTACAAGAGAATAAGTTCAATTAGGGGGATGACCAACCTAATGAAAAACTTTTTTGGAAGCACAAACTGAACACAGTGCTCAGTTACTTTTGCAGTGGAGTCTTTGGGATGGGATAGCTCCAGCTGACCCGGCTGCAAGAGCTCAACACAGTGATTTCAGACCCAATCGTTTATAATTGGGTAGCTCCATCTGTCTGGGCTGAGAGAGAACAAGCCCAACGCAGTGAAGACAGACTAAACCACAATGTCTTTGACAACAGACAAGAGCGTCTGGACAGTGCTATAGCTGACTTTTGCCGAGCAGTGAGGGCGGAGTCCGAGAGAAATCGTAGACAACCACAAGATGTGCAAAACGATGTAAGTGTTTAGGAAGCTGGAGAAAATGAAGAGCCTCCTGAAGAGCCAGCAAACATCAAACCAGATCCTCAGCCACAGCTTAATAATAATCTAGATGAATGTCTCAGTGCTTTCAAGAGCAGGGTCCAAACGTATGGCCAAAAAATATATGAACAAGAAGATTTGATCAACAAGATGATGTCATGAGAAGCTTCAACACCATTGTCACAGAACAGGAGCGTAGGATTTTGTCAAGACCAACTTTCAGTCAATGAGCAGACTGAACAGTGGTCTGTGTGTTCAAAATGAGAGATCGGATGAGAAAATTCAACCTTTGCAAATGGGAAGGAACCAAACTTTACAAGCAAAGGAGGGGAAATGCCGTTTGAGCATTGTTAGCTGGATTAAAAAAGCTTTCTCCAAGAAAACTGCTGAGCAATGAAGGACACAAAAAATATTAATGCTGGCTGCCAGAGGTGTAATGTATTTTCAAAGGTCTAATATTTTTTACTTTTTCAGGGGCTGTCCCACAAGGTTACTGTGGTGACCCAGAAGGGAAAAGCCAAAAAAAGGAGTATACAGTTTTTGTTTTCTTCAGTGTAGAAAATATTGTTGTACTGGGATTTGCGAGTTAAAGTAAAACTAAGATATTTTTCTTGTGTTGGATAAAAACAGTGAAATTACCCAGTAGCTTATTGTAATAAGAAGCACCCCAGTTGGTTAATCTATCGCTGAATTCCTAGCTGCAGATAAAGTGTTTTTTTCAGCATTGCAGTTACACAGAAAAAAAAACAACAACAAAAAAAAAAACACTCAAAATAAATGTCTGGAGCTGCAAATCAAATTATTTTATGACCAAGTGAGTGCAAAGTAAAAGTGAATAGAAATTTTACTGTCTTATGAAGGATACAAAATATTGCCACATTGTTATTGCGGTCACGTCTAAAATATAAGAAATGCAGATAGGTTGCAAGCATTTCCCCTGTGAGTAATATGTGCCAGAGATTATTATGATTCTCAAGGTCACTCAACCGCTCAGTGACTACAACAAATAAACAAAACAGAGGAAATGGAAAAGTAATGAGTACAAGAGGTACATTCAAAACAATTCAACATGCAGCCATCTATGCAGCGTTGGAGGAAGTGGTCAGCACAGAGAGGTGTGGACTCTGACAGGTCGAGAAAAGGTTTGGTCTGGATCCTACAGAGCAGACATGAATAATAGATGGACACAAGCTCCCATAGATTTACACTTGTCAATCTGCTAAAACACACAATCAGCATTTATTTTTTCATTGCACAGAGAACACAAATTATTATGTCTCACTTTAAATCAACTGTGAACTGGAGTAACATTATACCTGGGCACATGACACATTACATTCATTTTCAATTTTTACCACAAAGTAAATGTTTTGGGTACTCTGAAAGCTCCTGTATTGACCTCAGCATCAACCCCGGTCAGTCTGTAACCAAATGAGTACAGCAGCCACATTAAAAATCGCTGGCCCATCTAGAACCTCTAATTACAGTTCTGCCTATTTAGTTTTAAAATCCAATTCTTCCTCACACTTCCCCATACCAATAACAAAGAAAAATAATTATATAGATCAATGCATGCAATCTGTGCAATCTGTAAAGTGGTACAAAGAAAATGACAAAAATAAAAATGCAAATGCATATTTAGGTGTACAATAAAAGCTAATTTTTGTTGGTATGTAATGTGGCATATGACCCATATAGCCAATTTAGTCTCTTAAATTACATTTGCAGACCTTGCTCACATCATCGCCTCAGCAGTATTCATTAAATAAATCTTCAAGCAACCAACCAAAATGTCTGTCTTGGAAGTGTTCTTATCGATTACCACTTGGCCGACCAGTCGAGGAAAGCCCCATCTCCAGTTATCATTATATCACTGCTTCCCCATGAGCTGGAGTAAAATATGTTACACTGAGAAACACATCTAGACGCAGTCAGAGAGGAAGACCTGTACATTAGATACAGAAGGTCCACTGGCTCACAAGATACAAGGTCAGCACCTGTCAAAAGGCACAAAGCATTACTCCTGTACTTCAACACAGACAATGTAAAGGGACAATGCTATGGTTAAATGTTTAGATTAATTCAGCTAGTTCTGCTTGGTGTGCATTTTGCCTTTGTTCTACTATTCTGTTTCTTTACTATCAGTAACAAAAGCCAAAACACCAAATAATTAAATTATGGTGGCATATACTGTACATATATACATACTGGCAATGACACAGCACACAAAATCCAGGATCCAGAAACTGTTTCCTTTATAATAGCGTTTTGTGTTGCATGTTTTGGTCCTAAAATTGTTAGTGTCAAATATTTTATTCAACAATTTCTACTAATTATGTTTTGCTTGGCAGGGTCTGGACTCTATCTGCTTTGGCCATGAGGCAAATACACTGTGGGCAATTGCAGTGCTAAAGGGCTATATTATACAAAATCAACTTTTTTGAGCTTTCAACCATCTTATAATGTTGTTCTCGCATCAAAAATATACCTGGAATTGTGTTTGCTTCATTCACATCTGTCTAAGTAATCCACTATTCTCTGGCCTGGCTGTTCTGAGCCCTCAGAACGCTCAATTCCACGAATCTCTGCCTCTCCCACAAACCCCCGCTCACTCCAAGAAGTGCTGACCATCCAACAAGCCCTCTACCTCCAGTCTGCTCTCATTCATTTAGCTAAAAAACAATGCTATTTTGGAGTAAAATGGCGTCATACAAAAAGTTCAAGTGAAGTGCTCTTTTTCTTTGATATGTAAAAGACTGTTACAGCTATGCACTCTGCTGCCCTCTGCTGGTCTCTTTGCCTGTGTCTTTATGTACTTATTTGAAGATGACAACAGTGAGAGCCTGTATACTGTTCTAGTCAAAAGCACTTCCTCTTCAGATCGCTGGTCAAATGTTCCTCTGAGGTTTGAGACCATTAAAAGTAATGTATTATACAAGAAGCTCTTCTAAACACATTGCATTCTGGGTAAAACCTTTCACTTCATACCTCCAGGTTGTATTGCATTGAGTTTTAAGGCAGTGCTCTACGACTGTTTATGCTTTTTCAAAATTAAAATTACAGCCAGTGGCAAGGTCTACAATGATTAGTACACTGTGGCTTCATTAAAGTGTAATTAACCCCAAAAGTGCCTCAAGTCAACACGTTACCGAGCAGTGATTGCATTCATTTCCAATTTGCTCATGCCTTTAACCAGTAATAGAAAAAAGACAGCTTTGACATGTTGTAATGGAAGAGGTAGAAGGTCTAGATGCCATTATTTCTATGCAAAACAGCCCCAAGGACCCAATTTTTATTGCACATATAGAAAATTTAATCTGCATTATTGATGCAACTTGCATCAAGAGATTAGTTTTACACAGTCAGCAGCCATGTTACATAAAATGGATGTTTTTATATTGTTCACCAAAAGCCAAAAGCATGGAGAAAGTAAAGGTGCAGACAGGAGGCCTAGAAAAAGACCAAAGAGATGTGTGGATGTAGTGAAAGATGAAGAGGAGCATTGTGCAGGAATAAAATAAGTAATCTCAGAAGCCTTGTTATCATTTACTACTGCACTGTCCCTGCAACAATATTAGAAAAGGATTTATAGGATTTATAATATGAGAGTTTTATATCTTGCAGGACATAAAATGCACAGGAATAACCCGAGAGGTCAGAGAGCTCACGCCTGAACATATTACCCGTGTACATAACCAGGCCTGGGATATTTGCTCGGTACAGAAAACCAAGTGGGGCTTGTGATGGAGTATGGAGCGCAACAGAGCCCGCCCCCCTCTGGTGCTGGAAGTAAATTTCCCATTCATTTTTCCCATAGACTTTTAGAAAAATGTGTATTTAAAGAGTGGCTAATCAGCTCTGTGGTAACTCATGATGACAAACAAGTAACTATCTGAATGCTCTTGTTAGTTGTAGCAGTACAGACAAAATGAACAGTTGTATTACACTACGGCTGTTACAAGCATTTTTTATTTTTTTTTATTTTTTTGCATATACCGTTTATAGACTGCACTGTTCCGCTGCAGTGTGCAAGTCAAATACAGGGAGCGCAATGTTTGGACAGAAGAATGTGTTTGGAAACTATTCACTGGACAAAACACTTAACCTGGTCATGCTCAAGTGGCTCAGAGGTGCTGACTGTGCAGTACAATAGCCATAAGTACTGCTGCTGCTCTGTGGGTATAAATCTGTTATTGGCACAAAAAATATCCAGCGTTTACTCAGCTTCAGTGGGTCACTACAAAGAGATGCAGCTGTTTACAATCGTGCAGGCAATTGCTCCACACTAGACGAGGTAACAGAGTATAAAGGACACTTACATTGTAAAACAATGTAGGACATGACCGGCCACATAACTACAAAACCCAAACCATAGTATTTGTAAAAAAGCTGAACGTTTAGGACCAACAGGATCTATAAACAACATTCTCCAGTGGGACATGTACATCTTTTAATTAGGTTTCTACCTTAAAGTACTCGATGAGCACAGACCTTTGCAAAGGCATTGGCCCTATGTCGCAACAGACCTCGACTCGAGCAAGGGATATTTTAGTTCGGGGGTAAATGCTCTGTTTATTGAGCTGAAAAGCCTGTATATCTCAAAGTGTTAAATAATGCTCAAAAACATGTGATATTTGATAACTGTGTTGAAAATTGCAATTGTGATATTATTTATAGTGATATTATAAAACAGAGCCTATTTTTCTGGCATAGTGAGTTAAATGCACTTAAAACAAACAAACAAACAAAATATATATATATAAGTCTCTTTATTCACAAGCCAAGACAGCATCAAAATTAAACCAGGTATAAAGCAAGGCTAAATTAAGGAAATTACCACTAAAACTGGACTTTTTGAACATTTTCATTTAGTCACAACACATTTTCCTTTAAAGCTCTGGTAGGAAAATGATTCTTCAGTGTAAATCTCTGTTAGATAGAAGACCATAGCGTTATTGTGCTATATTTAGATTCTTTCAATACAGATATTGCATTTGCTGATATTGCGATAACAATAATTTTGCGATATATTGTGCAGCCCTAACTAAAACTAATAATTTTTTCAATTTATGGCCCCTTGTGGCTGGAGTTAGTATCTTTAGCGCTGTCTTTCAATGGTACAGCATACTTGGCAGGAAATATACCAGAACATTGTTTTTCCTCATAACTTCTTCCTTATGCAGGCCGTTTCTCTCATTATCCACACTTGTTGCATGTCTTCTGTCTTTTTCCCATAAATTTGCTGGGAAAACAGAATAAATCCATACATTTTACTGCTGCTGCTGCCGCTGTTGCATCATATTTATTTGTTGTGGCCGGACGCCTCCTTGCTCTCGGCTCAAAGGACTTTGTGTGGTGCAGGATTGAGAAGAACAAAGTTGGACAGAGCCTTTGAAAATGCTTTTAAATCTTTCAGATAGCAGTGATCAGATTAGGGAACGAGCGACGATGTGGGTCATGTATAGATCCCAGTTTGTAACCTCACACCAAATCAAAGCAACGCCAGATTTACTTTGAACTTCACAAGCCTCCGTCCCGCCTGACCTTGGGATCACGTCTGAAACATCCTATTGTTATTGAACATGCGACAGAGATAGCACAGGCATCAGCTGGTCAGAGTCCAATCAATGGCTTGGTTTCCCATTTTTGCATTATATCACCCTGTATTTTAAAAAGAAAGATACCACAAACATATAATATTACACAGAAGTTACAAATACAGCATGTGATAGATGCAATGATGGGAAAGATGGATATTGAATGTACTGTTAGGACAGGTGCTGTATTTTTAAACATAGGGTTATAAATAGCACGTTGGTTAGTGATACAGCATGGTTATTACATTTTAGCATTGTTTTAGTTTATCATCTAATTCAAATTTTTCTTAAAAGGCCATATAAACTGATTTGTCAAACCTTGTAGCAAAAAGTGTAAACAAAATGAGGCACATTGGTCAAAGGTCTGTAATAGCAGAAATCCATTTTTTGCATTTGCCTATTTTAGCCAAATAGACATTTAAACTCCCATCACTTCTTGTTCATGCTATTGCCCATTTAGTGCTAAAGGAGAAGCACCGTGTGTCTTTGAACTAAATCTTGTTTGAAACCTTAGGAAATTAATGAACTACACCTAGAGTGACCAGATTTTTAGACCCAAAAACTGGGACTTTTTTTTTTTATTATCCTGGTGCATTTGAAATAGCGTGCGGTGACTTTTTCAAGCGGGCAAGCAGACACCTTGACTTCATTAAGTTTTATATGACAACATTTTGATTTAATTTAAATTGAATTAAAAATCACTTAAATGCAATCCCACCAGTGTTTGAGTAGTAGGCTGTTTCAAACTATCTCACACTCTTTCTATATAATTACTATTAGTAACGCATTTTGTATACAAAAGAATGTCATTGCAACATTTTTTTCAACAAAACTGGCCTTCTCTGTTGCCTCATCAAAGAATGTACCCTTTTTGTTTTAACTTTAATTCATAAGCACTAAAACGAGGATGGATGGATGCATGAGGTTACAGCCTCACAGATGAGGGAGGCCTGTTCATCAGGACTCACACTGAGATCGACACTAGACTAGTGCACTGTTAATGCTGCTTCACTGTAATAAAACCTCAAAAGAAGCCTTACACATCACACCACAAACCTCTATTTAAAAACATTGCCTCACTGACACTCACCTCTCTACTCAAGCTGCAAATCCAGTCCATGTTACTTTTGTGAAGAAACGTCCTGTATTTCCTACAGCTGAGTTTGTCCAGAATAACCAGTGCCCAGTTCATTCACAGTTCTGTAATATTCACATCCAGCCCCCGGCACGGGCCGCTGGCTCCTCTCCTGTCCCCCAGCTCCACTTCTTACAAACATGTCTGACACCTAACGATGTACGTGAGGCTATCATTTATATGACACGCAGTTTTATGCAGCAGCATGTACTCATGAGGAACATGAACAGGGTTAAAGCTACAAACTATGACTTATCTGTAGAAACACTGTTAGACACTTTGGCTGCGGCTACTTGTGGAAAGTGTTGTTGTCTAACGCGGCGCATGGGCACTGTAATGGACAGGACCGTAAGCTGCACAGTACGCTGCTTATCGCCCGCTGCTATCAGGCAGCGATCTCTGTCACTGAGCCTGAGATTGACCACAACACGCATGCGCGACTCTCCGCAACAAGCTGCTCTGCTCTCTGCTTGACAAGACCCAGGCAGAAACAGTGCACCATGACTCCGCCTGCACGAAGGAGAAAATTACAGAAATGAATGGCAGAGGCAACCTAGCTTGCCTTGACAGTACCTGGAGTGGCCAGCAGGGCGCAGAAAAAAACAGAGTGAAAGCAGGAAATAGACTGATTCTCTATGAAAGTGAACGGCAAAATGAAATGTTTGGAGAGATAGCGATTTAATTTCGTTATAGTTTTAATCCGTGTGTTGTTTTTTTTTAGATTTGATTGGTCAAGCACTGCTTGCTTTGCTTGCCCTCACGGCACGCCCATGTCACCAAGTGAAAGCATCCAAAATTGATGAAATTTTCTGTCATGTAATTAAAGCGCATGACGCTAGGGCTTAAGTTTTAAATTTTAATGGCAATTTATTAATAGAAATAACTACACTGTAAATAACTTTAATGACAAAAGTATTTAGACAAAGGGTTTGTGTCTTATGCGTTGAAAAAAAAATGGGGAGAACTGGGACATAGTTTGTTGAAAATTGGGACAAGTGTTTTTACAGATATGTCTTGGGGCATAGGACAAGGAGCCTAAACCTGGCACTGTCCTGGTTAACTAAACCAGACATCTGCAACCTCTGTTTATTAGTTTTTTAGTTTTGTAAAGTCAATAAAGGAATAAGTAGATGGCTATAAAACAACCTACATCTGCATCATTTGTCAATCATAATTGATTAGAAGTACCACATATGAGCACCAATAACTAGTTACAGGATGTAACTCCAGTTCTCTAAGTGAGATAATCAGTGCAGTATTATTTTTACAGTTTGCAAAAGTAGTTAGTTATATTTCAGATGGTTGTGTCTCTTTACAGATTCAAATTTTGTATTTTTTTTTTTTTTTTTTTTTTTTTTGTAACAATTGGGAATCCAATCCAGCTTGCAGACCCCTGTACAAAAACTAGATTTTTACTATTCTTATTTTTTAAGTGGATTGGGTTATAAACCACATGGCCCAACAGGGATATCATACTGTAGTCACAGAGAAAGAGGTGAGATGTGCAGCACACAACAAACTGTCAGCATGTGACTCTTAATAGCTAAAAGTCACCACACAATAATATTAAAACCCAAACACCTCAAATATGGAAAAATATCAAAAATATTGATCATGACATTAATATTTACAATTCATTCAGGACACCAAGTGTGTAATTTATTGCAAATTACTCATATTTTGGGCAATAATTGAGTAGAATTAAATCAGACAACAGAAAGCTTAGGAAGCAAAGTGGATTGTGCGTAGCAGTAGAAAACTCCCACACATCACTAAACCACTGCAGTGCTGAAATAAATATGTAAAAAAATCACTTTCTTCTTGTCCCACTCAAATATTTGCAACAGCTGTTACTTTTCAAGGACAGTTAATGAATTGCTAATGAAGCTGGCGAGTGCCGAAACAACAAATATTAAGTGCCATAATCAAGTAGTGATGAGATAATTACCAGCTCTTAATGAAGACCTACTTGACCTCATTGACCATCCCGGGAAAACCATCACACACACAGCACACAGCAGCACATACTGTACTGAAATTAGATCAGAGGCATTGATAGTTTTGAACTCTGTGATACTCAGCTCATTAGCATAAGCCCATCATACAGTAGCTTATCGTACATTACTTATCTGAGACTTTATGGCTCTGGGAAATGTTCTGTACTCAATGCATATCAAGCATGTTACTTCAAACTGAATGTTGCAATGGCACGAACTGAGATACTCCTTAGGAAAATGGAAGACTTTAACAATATTAACAGAGAAATATATGAAATATGTACAGAAGCATTGACTTTAGCCAGTTGCATGCTAGTAAACTTGAATATGAAACAGTTTAAATAAGGTTTGTGGGTTAACATTTATTATTAGCTGCCAAAAATACAAAGACACTGCTCACTGTCTGCTTCATCACAAAACACAGCTAAAAGAAACACAGAAAAAGGGTTTAACAAGAGAAATAACTGCTAATGAATATGTTGGGGGATATGGATCAGGTTGGGAAAGAAAAAAAAACTACATACAGTACACAAAAATTAACAAGAAATACAGATGTGTGTAAAAAAGACTGGACTATGTAAGCCTTAGCTAAAAAGTCCCAAACTTTAACAGCTTCTCTTAACAAAAAAGTGTCTATCTGACCATGACTTGCTCCGCATTAGCTGGCCTTGGCTCAGAGGGGCAGTCATGTTCCTAACAGAAAATAAAAGGCCATCACAGTGTAACGAGGCCCCAGTGGAGTCCGCCCTGAGTCTGATGGGACTGTCCCACCTCTGCAGTGCTCAACCTGGAAATGGGCTGTGAAGGGCACACAAGGGTGTTATGTAAGAAAAAAAGAAAATACCTCTAATTGTTGATATAAACACATACATTTAACTATTGCAATGCCTGTTTAAAGTAACTGAACATTTTAGTCTCTCACCAATTTTAGATATGACCACAAACTTTGGATCTCTGCTTTGCAAGATATACAGAGGACAGCAAAGGCTATGTGTTGTCAATTTTATAAAACTTTGAAAAGCTTCTAATGCTTCTCCAGGGCCAGGATGTGGAGGCAGCAGTCTAAGTAAAGTGAGTGACTGAGCTCCTCACTCCATATCTAATGGAGCGTCCAGCCACCCAGCAGAGGAAACTCCTTTTGGCCGCTTGTATCTGAGATCTCATGTTTTTGGTCATGACCCAAAGCTCATGACATTAGGCAAGAGTAGGAATTCTGCAAAAAAAAAAAAAAAAAAAGGCATTATGATTTTTAACTACTATTTATGGATGCATTATAGAACTGGTCATGAATGATGTTATGAGTGCCGTTGTTTTCAATGGCGGTGCTCATTGGTACGTGATGCCAAAAAAGTTTTTTTTATTTACACATTAATTCCGTGTTGTGTGGCCCATAGAGCAAGCCCAGTATGGCCCCCGAGCAAGCGTGGTCTTGCTTCGTACAGAATGATCAGTTCTGACCCTAACCCTGGGTGCGATGGTGGGCTAGATTGGTGATGTCACAAACCATAAAAATGTTTTTTTTTTTTTTGTTTGTTTTTTTTTGCCAAAATAAAGATTTCAAACTGGGAAAAAGTCCAGGGTATGAAAATAGGTAAGAAAACATTACAAAATTGGACCTTTTTTCAGCTGTAGGTACCCTGTCAGACAAACACCAAGTGTTTCTTCTGTGCTGTAAAGGAAATATCTTTTCTGGGCGGCATGGGATTTTTCTGCTGCAGTTCCACAGCGCGGCCACTACTCAATCTGGCATCAGGGGAGAGGGGGTTGTGCTCTATCCAGGTCTTATTATACATCCATGGTACTATTCTACAATTTAGTTTCTAATAGCTATACCAGAAGTCGATTGAGTAGTAGAGATTTTAACCGGTAATCAAAACATATACATTTATAACTCTCTGAGTGTATGATTTTCTCTAATGCAGTGATTCTTCGTTGGTCATCTTGGGACCCAAACCTTCACTTAACAGTGCTTCCTGGAGAAGGTAGGTTTTCACATGTGAGACCAAGCATTTTCAGCTCTTGTAAAGGGAAGCCTCAGCCATACCGAATTACTTAAAAATGCGTGAATGAAACAAAATACTACTCTGGGTATATGAAAAAAAGCTCAAAAAAGTTGATTTAGCATAATAGGGCTCCTTCAACCTTATTATAGCTTAATCAAGGTCTCACAGAATGGATCTAAACCTTGAAACTTTTCTTTTTTCTTTTCTGAATCCTGCTAAGAACATGTGGATCTACCTTTGGGTCCCGACCTTCAGTTGCGAATGCAGGCTCTAAAAGATGTTTTACAAGTAGAAATGTCAGCAGCAGATTCACCTCTATGCCATTTACAGCAAAAAGCTCTCATCTCACACTGTAAAGCTAATGAGAATGAAGGGCTTACATCATGTCTGCCCATTATACCTCGTCTCCTTCACATAATCTCACTAATGCTGCAGAAACTGCTTCAGGAACAGCTATTACCATTATGTCCATTGCCGTATATGCCGTAATAATGACAGCATCCATCTCACACCTGGGAAACTACACTAATGTGCTGCTAGTTTTAATGAAATGAATTTCTTAATCATCCTCGGGCCGAGCTGGAATTGCTGCTAATCAATAGAGAGCCGGCTAATTACATATTCATTACTGCATTCACAATTGATTAAAAGTTGGCCGTAGACTGTCAGGTGTGGATTTTTCAGGGCTAATATGGCGCCCTTTACTGTGTCCTGAAATGCTGTTAGTTAAAATTATGAATCCCTGAGTTAACACATTGATTCTGGAGAATAATTAGGAGAAATGGATGAGTGAACTTAGAAGAGGGACAAAGATTTTAGGAATTAAGGAATCCAAAAAGTAAAGCTGTCATGAGCTGGACAGCATTCTGCATTAGTTATTTTACTTTTTTACCAAAGCAGACTGTCTGGTGCAATTTAGCTCCGCTTCTAATTGTAAAAGAGGTTACATGACAAAAAGCTTATCCATTGTAATCACAACCAAAAAGGTGGAAACAGCATATTGAGACTTTAAAATATAGTAGATGTAAAGACAAGTGATGGAAGAACTACTGAAAATCCATACTTTAATAGAGGTATTCATCAAAATTATTACTTTAGCAAGATCAGAATAATCTAAAAAGTATCTCTTTATCTAGGACAATGTACAAAGACATTGTAGGTGCTTGCACCAGATTCTGACTCTAAAGCTAATTTCCATCTTTATTCCATTGGAGGAAAGAAATTTGGAGAAGTACAAAACACAATAAGCATAACAAGGCCATAATTGAAAATGACATCTAATATTTCAAACTTTAGCAGCATTTCTAGCTCATTTACATCACACAACTTTAGACTTTAATGAAAAGTGCTACTATACTCATTCAACACGTCCACATTGTAAAGTGCATCTTGATAGCTATATTAAAAAGTGTTGCATGTAAAGTTTATATAGGCATACATTATTGTTTGTATTTGCACAGTGTACTACTAGTATAACTGCTGCTACCTGTATTGAACTTGTAACCTGATTGTAATGCAAGCCACAAAGATAAAAAAAAAAAAACATTTCTTGAATACATCTTAAAGACTGTAGCTGCTCCGATTTAGTAATTTGAAGTTAGCGCAGCAAATGTATCCACATGTTCTTAGAGAAGTTTATGCAATATGCAATTCTCTGATTTTAAGAGCTGGGATCTGCAGGTCGTAGCTTATTTTCCATCAAAATTCAACACTGGCCATCCAAAGCCAATCCAAGCTTTTGTTCTGCAGGTCTTTACACCAAAAGAAGACACACATCTTATACTTATACATATTCTTGTTCCTGGACATCTTATCTACACTATATCAAGGGTTTTTCACAGTTTTTTTCCATTTTGGGTTTTTTTATTTGGGAAAATAAAAAGTTTTATCTGCAATGTCAAACCTTAATTTGGAGCTCAGGAGTAACTTTAAAACAGACAAAGACAGAATGAGAGCTGAAAATATAAAAAGTGTAAAGTATAAGTTAACTGTAGTCTATGTGTTATTTTTTCATTGGAAAAGTATAAACATAGTATAAAAAGTATAATGTGTTAAACATTAAAATGTAGAGCTATTGCTTACATGCCACAAATTCTCCATTATTAATATTATCAAAGTGTATTGTATTTTGCTTTCAAATGTGTGATATTATAGTCTTAAAAAACAGTTAAATTATAAAAATAAGTTGACTCCTGAAATAAAATGTATTGATTTTTGTTTGTTTTGTAAGCTAGAACCTTAAAATTCTGACTGAATTTTGGGTTCTCGGAATTAGACATTTCTATCTACAAATGACCAGCTCTCAAAAGTCCCACTTCAACAGTTTTAAAGATTTGGGAATTATATATTTATAATCTCTTTAAGGTGCCTTTAATTCCTATGTTTTAAAGAAATGTGTTCCTCATATAAGTTTTTCTATTTTTATGGTAAAAACTTTAAACCTAAATATCTCAAAACCACTCAGAACCCCTATAATTGTAAGGGGCGACATGTTGACATGTAACACAAAAGCTATTGGATTGGATTGTAATTTGAGATGAGGGTTTTCTGCAATAATCAATATCAATAGCAAATCATTAGGAAAGTTTTTTGTACAATAGCAGCTTTGCCAATATCTGTGAAATGCAAACTAATTTTCAAAAACTTTTAAACAGGGAAAATCATCTTGATAAGACTAAACTATATTGGCCATGGTTTAAATTCATCCCTGAAAGTGAACATAAAGATGGCTTTCTCTGTCCCCAAGCTGAAATTATTCATTCTATGCTTTTCTGTTGCCACCAATTCAGTGAAGCATAGGATAAAACAGAGAGAAAATGTAACGCTTGCATCATTTGGAAAAAGAGCATATTTTGTCATCTGCTGTCTGGCAAAATGGACATTTTTTACATTGTACTGCAAGGTTTAAAAGCAAAGCACGTCCAAACCTAGACTTTAAAACGATTATGAGAGCGGTCCACATTTCCATAACAGCATTAGTCAATTGAAATCCCACTAGAATCAACTAAAATGAACTTCATCGTCTCCCTCTGCGCATATGCTGCTAACTGACACGGTGGCATGTCAAATTGATGCACTATTTTTATTTGAAAAGCAGAGTGGATCGAGGCTGGAGTCCGTTTTGAAAAGCCCTGCCTGGAGGTGGGCTTCAGGGACAGATAATGCCAGCGTTTCCTAAAGGAGACGCTGGCATTATCTGTGCCGCAGTTGAACTTGGGCTCAAGGTTAGCTCAGAAGTCCCAAACAGAGGGTCACAGGTCTCTATTGCTACATCAATACAACTGGTCTTCCAAGGGACTGACTCTATCATGTGTAGGCAGCGAAGATTTGTCTTATGGATTTCTCTACAAAGATATTCTGTCATATACTAAATCCTTCTATGTATTGGAAGCTCGATTTAGTCAAGGTTTTTGAAGGCGTTTTCCAGTCAAAGCTGATTCCCACCAATGTGAAGGGAAATAAATGCTCCACTAAGTCAAAATATGAATACAATTTCTTACAATTACTTTTGTGGCTTAAAGTGGAAGTCAGTAACTGCTTGTTTCTTCGATGCTTTTGGCTCATTTTTTTCCAGTCCAATTGTCTTCTATATGATCCTTTACTTTTGTTTTCTCCTGTGTGTATCTGCACAAAGTTTGGCCACTATGACATGACAAAAATTGAGAAGTAAAGCTTTTGCTAGCTTGATGTTTTGCTCACCGTGATGCGCTGTTTCCTGGCGAGATGCGAAACTTAACTGGCACCAGGTTGGTGACTCTTATACTTGCAAGTTTCATTTTCGGCCTAGAGACACCACGGTAGATCCCTGATGCTTCATTTATCCCACAACAACTGATTTAACCATTACATCACAAAACTGTTTATTCAAAGTGCCCATATTATGCTTTTTTGTGTCTTTTAAGTTAATTTAGGACACCTCTAGATCAGCATCTTATGTTTTGTTGGTCAGAAAACACAATAATTATTGAAAAAACCTTATTTGAAGGAACTCATTTTTCTTTGTGAGAAACACTTGGATTAGGTCTATGTCCCTTTAAGAGCACTCCCTCCCTGCTGCTCCTTCAGCGCTCGTCACAACATGTGCTGCTGCAATGCTGCAGTCTGCAGTGGGTTTGTGTGATTGCTGCGGGGGAGGTGTGGGCTGAACAGGACTTGGCTGTGAGGTTGGGGGGGGGGGGCTGAAAAACAATTTGGGAGTTTTATGGGAGTTTTAAAAATGAACCCATCACCTGCCTTGACCTATTTCAACTTGGTTTGTCCACAGACAACAGCATGTGCTTGCAGGGCTACCGTAACTAATTAGCAATTAACTAACATTGTTCCCTAGTAACTGTTCATTAGTAGGAAGTAAGGAAGTTATTGGACCTAAATTATGTGAAGATTTTTGTGGTAGTATTCCCTAGTAATATTTATGCTCCAAAAATCTTATTAAGGTCATAATTTATGTCCAATAACTTTCTTACTTCCTACTAATGAGCAGTAATTATGAGTTTGACCTTAAACTAAAATGTTTCCTCAACTTTATTTTCAGCTGTTGCCTATATGACAACTGATACATCTTCTATATCATTTTGCTTGAATTAGATGCAACCAAACATATTGGATTTGATGGAACTTTTTCAGAGAGGACGGTTCTGGCAAGACACGAAATGCAGTTTACCCAAAGACTGTGCTAGACTTGGCAGGACAACTTGCCTAGCTTCACGTCTCATGGCACTTTTCCTCTAGAAAATTTAGATAAAATGTAATTTTTAAAGCTGTCGTTGTCATTTACCCTTGCTATGAGGAAGATGTGGTCAAAATGTACTTAGATTTGGGCTTGTGACTTTACAACGATGTCCTCTTTAATAACATTTACTATTTGTGTACTTGTTTCTGAACTTAAATTAAATATGGAAGCGTCTGACTCACCTAAGCAGATTATGTGTTTGAAGCGTAGCGTCACCTTGAGCCATTTTAACTTTCCGCTAAAAACACAGCCAAATAAATGTCAGGTCAACTTTTCGGTAACATTTTGGCTCTCTTGTCCTTTAATATTGCTCTCTTCTGATTGCTCTGTGCTTCCGTTACTGCAGGCCGCCTGATGGAGAGAGAGGTCAAATATTCATGAGCTCTGACAGGAGGCTGAGGTCTGAAGTGACAGGAGGACCAGGACTCTTTCATCTGAACCAGGAAGAACCAGCGTAGCACTTCAACAGGGGCCTGCTGTGAGCAAGCAGAAAACATGCAATTTATCTGATGTACTTGTGAGAAAATGTATGCACAAAAAGGAGGAGGAGGAACGTGGCATGAGGGTAGATGGAAAAGTCATGATGCTAGACTTCCGCCACAAAATTAAGGTGAACTCTCTGAAATTTTTGTCAATCCCAACACTTTTATAGCAACATTTTATTTAAAAAGTAAAACTGGACCATGCCATCTGACAATAATTCACCTGCCCTAAACACTGTGTGAATGTTTTAACAATATTTCACCTTCTTCCTTCTGTAATCCAGCCCGTGTTGAACTCGCCTCCCAAACCTGGTTCTCTTTTAAACCTGTGTTATTGGAGGACATCTCAGCCCTGTTGACTAAAATGAAACCTGCCTTTAGCGTTTCGGATGTCCTTCCATCTAGGCTCTTTGTAAATACGTTTGATGTGATAGGACCATGGGTGACAAAAATATTTAATATGTCCCTCTCATTGGGTGTGTTCCCCAGCTCTTTTAAACATGCCGTGGTGGAACCTAAACTGAAAAAACCCTGCCTTGACCCATCAGAGCCAAAGAATTTTAGGCCAATATCTAAGCTACCGTTCATGGCCAAACTATTAGAAAAAGTGGTGTCCAAACAGCTCACACTGTTCCTAGAGTCACACAGCATCTATGACACCTATCAATCTGGCTTTTGGAAACATCACTCGACTGAAACAACCCTTCTTAAAGTGTCCAGCGACATCTTAATGTCAGCTGACTCCCGGAGATGTTCTGTTTTAGTCCTGTTAGACCTGTCCTCGGCCTTTGATACAGTCGACCCCCACATCCTGATAAACAGGCTGAGGGATGTAGTTGGGATGGGTGTGTAGCCCTGTGGCAAATATGGGGTTAAACTACAATGCAGTGGTACTTTGGTATCTAAGGGGTTAATGTGAACTCTTTATCAACGCCAATATGTCTCTAGCACATTATAAAGTATATGTTTATTTACTTTTTTCCTGTAACTATTGGTGACATATTTCATTTACAAAATGTCAGTATTTAGTACAGAAGGTTACTTTACTTAATAAAGGTATGATAAATAATGGGTGATCTATGATTATCTCACTACAGTTATTTTATTTTGAAATGGAAGGTTTTAAATGTAAAAGGTTTAGTGGTATTACTTTGCCTATATACTAGTTGTAAGTGCCAATGTATTAAGTCTCGCGTTACTTTAGTGTTACTGTGTTCCTGTCATTTTCATTGGTCCTTGTGTGTAGTCACTCAGCGATGTTTTTAGTAACCAGCAAATAGAGTGCGAGGGGGCGGGACAAGAACTGGTGCAAGGCGGGAGAGAAGTTCGGAAGGAGAGACAGAGGGGAGGAGCAGAGTCGGGGCGCGGCAGCTCTGGCGCTAAAGTGAGGGAGACCAGGTGGTTTTGTTCACCCGTGTGCGAGGCCTGTGGAGGCCTAACCGGAGGCACGTGCATTTTTTTAACGAGAGAGACTGCAGGAGACTCAGGACCGGAGGACGGACGGAGCAGTAGACACGGAGCAGGGACAAGTGAGCGGAGGAGGCTAGGAGCTAGCCACGAGGTGCTAAAGCTAGGCTAACGCTGCACTTTGTCGCCATCAGACGACCGGGACCTTGATATTTCAGCGCACTCAATGTTTTGCAAGACCAACAGGCCTGCAACGTGTTTTCCTGTCAGTTTGTGGATCCGTGAGTAACCTTGACTGTGTGTGCATGTGTGTGTGTGTGGGCCCACCACCGCTTACAGTAAGGACAGTTCGTGCGCTTGTTCATACTGTTGGAGTATTGTTATGTATTGTTTTTCCCCTGTAATAAACCAGGGCTTTGTTTTTGCCTAAAACTTTAAATAATTCTCTGGGTTAAGTTTGTGTTAGAATAGGACATTGCACTTCATATACCTATTCCTGTGAACGAACCCCAGCACCCCTCTGTTTAAACTTGCTGCTTGTATTCTCGGCAAGGTAAGTGGTGAGGGTGCTACAGGTGGTTCTGTGCTCAAGTGGTTTTCTTCTTATTACTGACAGGAGCTTTAGTGTATCTGTGAACCACATTATGTTTGATTCTGCTGAACTGTCATGTGGATTACCCCAGGGCTCGGTCCTAGGACCAATCCTGTTCCTGCTCTATGTGCCCCCCCCCCCCCCCCCCCCCCCCTCGATGGAGAAATGTCTCTACAGCACCACACCAACCAACTGCTAAAGAACAGTTTATTCCAGCTGCGCAACATCTCTAAACTCAGATCAATGGTTTCTAATAACGAACTTGAAATGCTAATTCATGCTTTTGTCTCTTCGCGACTTGATTACTGCAATAGTCTGTTCACTTGCTTGAATAAAAAGGAGCTGACCCGCTTACAACTAGTACAAAATTCTGCTGCGAGGATCCTGATGCGGACAAACAGACGAGAGCACATGACTCCAGTTTTAAAAGCACTTCACTGGCTCCCTGTCTCTTACCGCATAAACTTTAAAATCCTGGTCCTGACATTCGGGGCACTGCATAGGCAAGTGCCCCCCTATATATGTGATTTGATTCAGCCCTACAGCTCGGCACACAGCTTGAGATCCTCAAAACAGAACTTTCTAATGGTCCCTCGCACTCATTTCAAGACTCGAGGAGACAGATCCTTCCGCGCTGTTGCGCCCAGATTGTGGAATGAACTGCCACCGCACCTGCGCTCATTACATTGCATAAATACTTTTAAAAACAACTTAAGACCTTCTTTTTTACACAAGCGTTTCAGGGTCATTAGACTAGGGCTGCTATGATTGACTGTATTTTGTTATAATGTGTTTATTCCACTGGTATTTTATTATGATGTTGTTTTATGCCTTTCATTGTGAAGCACTTTGTGACTATGTCTGGGAAAGGTGCTATAGAAATAAAGCTTACTTACTTACTTCACTTTTTTCTATTAATCTTTTTCTTTTTTTTGTGCCGTTTCTCCATAAAACAAGCTGTAAACCGAGCTAAATTTGCTTTTTTCTAAGGGTGCTCCGATCGATCGGCCGCCGATCATGATCGGCCGATCATGGCTAAAAATAGAGTGATCGGTGATCGGTAAAATGGGCCGATCAGAAGGGCCGATCAAATTACAATAAACACGCGAGGCTCTCACATTTCCTGTCCTGCAACTCCGGTTTGATTAAACAGCAGTAGCGTTATTTTAGCAGTGTTTTTAAGTTAAGCCCTGGTTATAACTAACACAAACCTGCCCTGGAGGCGCTGCTTTGTGTCCCCGCTGTGTCCCCGCCTGCTTTAGGAGCGCACGGGACAGAACCGAGGCGCAGCAGTGCGTGTATTTGCAAACACCAACGTAAATAGAGCTACAGCTAACCCGCTAACAGTTACGTTAAAAGGATTAAGAAAGTTCAGAGTCTGCCTGTGTCTTGTTGCGCGGAGAAAACTGTGCGTTTTGTGGCTTAAACTGCACCAAATGGCTGCTAATGGAAAGAGAAAGTAAAAAGGCAGCCCATGTGTCCGTGTGTCTGAGAGGAGCACCTTTCATCGTTGTCTTCTCTGCTCTCTTTGCACGTTTTCTTCATTCAGACGTTGTCAAAACTGGCAGCAGGAGCTGTCTGCTCTTTAGTCCACTGTGTTTCAACCTGGTTTGGCTGCGCGTTACGCGGACACAGGCGCTGCACCCGCAGACTCGCTTTAAAGGAACCAATTAAGAACAGCTGATTTTTATATCAGCGGAGCATTCAAACAAAGCCACAGACACTGGGCACACATTAAAGACCAATAATGCAACAAAACCTCTTCTAAAACAAAAATAAGTAGAATTTTGTTGTTCTTTTATATTTACAAAGGCTACAGTATTTTTCAAATGGAACTAATAATAGCCTGCATACAATACATTTCTACATTGAAGACCACGTGATCGGTATCGGCCATGATCGGTATCGGCCGATCACAGCAGAGGCTGATCGGTGATCGGTGATCGGCCTCAAAAACCCTGATCGGAGCACCCTTACTTTTTTCCCCTGTTAGCAGTCATCATTACTTCATTGTTAATAAGTGGAATAGACCAATCAATGAAACCTTGATTAAAAAAAAAAAAACTAGATGAATGAAGTTTTTTTTTTTTTTTTTCATAGATTACAATCACAAATTGACGAGTAGTTTCCTCTTAATTGCTTCTCATCCAAAGTCATGGCGTCCCACTGGTTTTGTTTACACTGCACCATTTACAATTATTCACAGCAAGAAAACCCCATATGAGCACCCCGCTGAGCTACTGTTACTGTTACACACCAATAAAACTCATCTATGCACAAACATGGGCTCATTTAAAAGTAATGTGATTTTAATATCTGCATTTTATACGTGCCTTTACCACAGACAGCAGTGTTGCTGGGGCCGGATCTCCTGAGTTACTCTGACAGCTACAGCTGAAAGGACGTCACTTCTCCTGCATCAGACTGCTGACACATCCATTAAAGCAAATGCTGTTTGAAATATGATCTTAAAATATTTCCAAAGGGTTTGAAAGGTGCTTATACTGGGCCATTACAGTATGTAAACTTTCTCCCATAATGCTAAATCCACTTTTTTGAGCTTTTAACCATGCTATAATGTTCTGTGCACCTCAAAAACATACCTGGAGTACTATTTTGTTTCTTTCAAGCTTGTTTGAGTAATCCTGTTTCTGAGCCCGTCCCTACTCAAGAGCTGAAAACGCTTGGTCTCACAGCTCTAGGACTTTAAAACAAGTTACAGCAACACAGAACACATACATGTTCAGTTCTGTACAGTGCTTTCATTATACACTTTCAGTATATATGGAAGCAAGATACTGTTCTCCATTTATCATAATGCTCAGTACTTATTCGTCCACACAACGCAGTCAACAAAAGTTAAAAAGTATATCAAAACTAGGGCTGCACAATATGGAGAAAACATGTGATATTCAATAACTATGCTGAAAATTGCGATAACGATATTGCAGTATTTGAAAATAGAGCCTACTTTTCGAACATAGCAAGTTAAGTTCACTACATTTCACAAAAATGTAAGTTCCTGTATTTACAAGTCAAAACACCAACAAAATCAAAACTTAAAACAGACTAAACCAGGACTAAAACAAGGCTATTAAAACTGGACTGTTTAAACATTTTTTTTTAGTCACAACAAGTTATTTTAAGGCTCTGGTGGAAAATGATTCTTCAGTGTAAATCTCTGTCAGGTGGAAGACCATAGCATTATTGCGATATATTTAGATTCTTGCGATACGGATATTGTGTTTGCTGATATTGAGATAACGATAATTTTGCAATATATTGTGCAGCCCTAATAAAAACAATAAAAACACAGCAATAGGTAAATAGTATAATGTAATGTTCACAAAAGGCTAAGTTTTACTGGGATGCAAGAAGATGGTAAACTGACCAAAGATAATGCTCTACACATGTTTCAGCCGGGTCCTGACATTTTACTGTGGTGGCACATGGCAGATTATTATTATAGGACTAACACAAAAAATGTTCTGTTCTGAAAACAGTTATTTGGATGGAGTCAGAGACCTTTTTATGGTTTAAAGAAGTTAGGAGCTAAGCCATGATGTCTGCAGCTCACAGGAGAGCAAGTTGTGACTCACAGGGATTAAGTATGTAAATAAATTTACCTGGGGTCTGCGGGTCCTCCCCGAGGGAAAAAATCAATATAACAGACAATATTTGCTGTATCCTGGTGCATTTTAAAGTGTTTGAGCTGACTATAGAGTGAGTAAAACAATCAGTTCCTCCAGGATTTTGCAGGCAATTTTTGTGATTGTTGCGGGCTAAAATGCCTGATTTTGCACTTTTTCTTAAAAGTTGCGCTAAAAGTTGCAATTTTTTGTCTATAATTCACAGGTAAAAAGTACCAGAGCATCTCACAGTCTACTGTCAGCTCCTCTGTGCAGCACTAATGCCTTTTCTTTCAGGCTCTACCACAATAAAGTTGTTTCTGCTGCTGGAAAAGGATGAAGCTTTATTTTAAAGGATCACAAGAGGTGGTCGATTTCTGTTAACAGAAAATTTACAGTGCTTCCCCATCCAGCCTGCAGTTCTTCCTCTGCTCTTCTCCATCTCTCCTCTTACTTTTGATCATAATTAATAGCAAAGTTATTGGAAATAATTATCTCTTTTGTAATAGTTTTTGAGTAAAATAGACACTGGACCTAAAAAACACTGCGTCTGTTCGCAGATGGAGCGGTAATAAACCCCGCGTCTTGTAGTGAAGCCTAAATGCTTTTACAAACTGCATATTTCTGTGATTCCTGAACCTATCAACGTGAAATAAAAACACAAAGCTTGAAGTCTTATCTTTCAGGATAGTTTAGCTGCAGGTCTCTATGGCAAGCTGTTTGTTTTACAACAGCTGCGCAAAGACGTAATGTCAGTCAGTCGCCAGCCTCATTATGGACCAAGGGGGTAACTTTGGGTGTAATATTGGGGGGGGTTAAACTCTCCACCAATTTTTATTTTATTTTTTTTTACACATTGAATCATGCACTTTTGTAAAAGGAGTATGCTAATTTGGAGTTTCTGTATTAGAAATGCATTATGATAATGTAACGTAGAGGGTTCGTGGTGGTGTATTGATGACTCTCTAATGAGGAAAACAGCAAGATGAAGCTGGATAACTTTATCAGCAGCACTTTATTACCTTGCTCAACCAGCCATTTTTCTTCCGCCTCCCTTCGTCACATGACATTCTCAACCAATCACTTACAGGTACCACAGAACTAGTACTCTAGCTGCTATCACAATTACTTATTAGTCCAGAACAAGAAAACATATAAACTGTAAATAGTTATTAATTACAAAATGCTTTCATAGAAATATGTTTTCAACCTTACATTTCCTCCCCCTCTCACAAAAATAAACGTCCCCGTTTTACACATCACATGAAGAACAAACCCACAGCAAAACAGTCAAACAATGTCTCACTCTGTAACATAGTCTTTAAGGTAAGCAGGTGGTCTAACTTGATGCCAGCTGGATCGCAAGAGAGCACCCAAACCCTCAGACAAACGAGCAAAAGTGGGGGAAATAGACACAGTCTGAGAGTCCACAGCAGCCGGTAGCTGAGACTGAGAATCAGCCATCGGCTGGGGCTGAGGTGTGACCACAGAAGGGGCGCCATTGCTGTTCAATGCAACACTTCCCTGTGAGGGCATCAGCCTGGAGGACGCAAAGGGCAAGGCACCAGATAACGCCGTCAATGTAACATGGTGTGGCTGCACGGGCAAATTACCAACAGGTGTCCTACATCCACTGTCAGGTACAGGTGCATTATAGGGCCTGAGACGATTATAGTGGACAATTTGGGTGACTAGACTCATCCAGAAGATAATGAATTCTATATGTCACCCCAGAGCAATCCATATCGGACCCAAGGTGCTCCTGAACTACGAATGGGCCTTTCGAGTGTGGTGCAAGTTTTTGTTTTGAGGTAGTGGGGTCATTTAACCACACGAGGGCGCCAGCAACATATGGAATGTGTTTGACGTGTTTGTCATATTGCACCTTCTGTTGGTGGTGGGCATAGTCCCTGTTGTCCATTGCAGTCTGAAAAGCCATTTCAAGTTTGCGAGTCAGTATTGCAGCATAATCTACTGGGGAGTTTGGAGTAGGACACGACACACTGTCAGTCAGCACCATATTGGCAGGCATTCGGGCTTCAAACCCATGGGTTAGGAAAAATGGAGTGAAGCCGGTTGTAGAATGGGGGCTGGTGTTATATGCCAAGGCTACTTGATTAAGACAGTCATCCCATTCACCTGGTTGTTTAAGCAGTGTTTTAGCCATTTGGTCAATAAGAGTCCTGTTAAAACTCTCAATCATGCCATCGCACTGCGGGTGGTAAGGACTAGTGCGTGTTTTTTGTATCCCTAACATTTGGCACACATGTTTCACGAGCTCGGGCTCAAACTGTCTCCCTTGATCTGTGTGTAACATCTGTGGAATGCCATGTTCACATATGTAGTTCTCAAACAGACACTTAGCAACTGTAATAGCTCGTTGGTCTGGTATGGCATAGAGGTTAACATATTTGGAAAAGTAATCCTGAACCACCAACACATATCTGTTGCCATGACTGGTGATGGGGAGTTTGAGTATGTCTGCAGCCACTTTCTGGAATGGCTCGGTCCCAACAGTAGTTTTCATTGGAGCCTTCTGATGCGGTACAGGGCTCCTTCTAGCATCGCATGGAACGCATTCCTTACACTAAATTTTAATGTCACTAGACATGAAGGGCCAGTAGCAGAATTGCTGTGCTCGTTTCACCACTTTATCAGGTGACATATGACCCGCCACAGGATTACCGTGAAGTAGTTCCAACACAGTGTCTCTGAAGGCAAAAGGGACAATACCTGGTGTACGTCTGACTTAGTTAACGTGTTGAAAACTTTGTGACAAAGCAGACCATCGATAAACATAAGGCTGGAACACTCATGCCACAAAACTTTGTCCGCAGGTGTGCGTTTTTTCATGCACCAATAAGGGGGTTTGTGTCCCTTCTTATTCCAGTTAATAACTTCAGACAGAAGTGGGTCCTGTTGCTGGGCTTTTCTGAGATCTTCAACAGGAAGCTGAAACATAGCGGCGGAGGCGACAGTTTGTGAGACACCTTGTGACACAGGACTAGAGGCCAGTGGTCCAGTCACATGACTAACATGTGAAGACAGGTTTGTTGCCGGGACTGTGTTAGTTACCACCTGAGCTATGAGAAAAGGGTCAGTGGGACGACGAGACATAGCATCTGCATTAAGATGACTGAGGCCATCTTTGTGAACTACTGTCCATTCAAAGGGGTCAAGCTCAAGAGCCCAACGCGCACGTTGTCCAGTCCTATCACTAACTATAGGTATCTTTCTGAGGCCTAGCAAAGGGTTTGGTCTGTAACAATAAGAAACGGTTGCTTTTAGAGATAATGGCGGAAATGTCTTGCTGCCCAGACTATAGCCCAAAGTTCTCTGTCGTAGGTAGACCATTTCCTCTCTGCTTTGGTCAGGACATGGCTAGCATAAGCAATCACTTTCTCTGCTTGTCCTTGCCTCTGCCCCAGGACAGCACCCACAGCAGTGCTTGAGGCATCTGTATAAAGAACAAATGGCAAAGAGAAGTCAGGAAATGCAATGACTGGGGGGTTGGAGAGAGCACATTTCAAGTACATGAATGCATTTTGACATTCAGATGTCCATTTAAAAGAAGCATTCTTTTCTGTGAGGGCATGCAATGGGACACTATGATGCGCAAAACCCCTTATGAATTTGCGATAGTATGAACAAAGTCCAAGGAATGCTCTCACCTCTGCAGCTGACTGTGGAATGGGCCAGTTTTGAACACTGCTTACATTTCACGGGTCTGGATGAACGCCTTGGTTGGATACAACATGGCCTAAAAATTGCACCTGTTGTCGGGCAAAACTGCATTTTGACGGGTTCAATTTAAGGCCACAGGACTGGAATCTGGAGAAAGCCTCCTCAAGATGCTGGAGATGTTCTTCAAATGTGCGACTATAGATGAGCACATAACACTAATCAGGTTTTCCAGGGGAGACCGCGAAGCACCATTTCCATTAGGCATTGACATGTAGCAGGGGCATTTGTGAGTCCGGCAGGCATCACTTTAAAGTGATAGAGTCCACTGCCTGTGGTGAATGCCATTTTCTTACGGTCCCCTTCCTCCAGCTCAACTTGCCAGTACCCATGCTGTAAATCCATCGTTGAAAACCAGACAGAGCCTGAAAGAGCATCCGATGCATCATCAACTCTGGGAAGTGGGTGTGAATCTTTTATTGTCACCGCATTAAGTCTTTGGTAGTCCAAGCAAAAACGCCAGGTCCCGTTTTTCTTGCGCACCAAAACAACAGGTGCAGCCCAGGGACTATAGCTCTCCTCAGTAATATCCGCTTTCAGTAACTCATCCACCTGAGCTTGTATCTCTGCTCTTTGGTCTGGCGTAACTCTGTAAGCCCTCTGTTTAATGGGCAGTGCATCAGCAGTACGGATGCAATGTTTAATCAAACCTGTGCGCCCCCTCTCCTGTGAATGTGCACTAAATACATTGGAATACCTCTGCAAAAGGCTACAAACGGCGGAGTTTTGTGAGTTTATAGACTGACTATTCTCGCAAGCATCCAGCTTACTGCACTCTTTTAGAGATTAAGACAGAGTACTTTATTTGTATGGATAAACAGCTGAGTAGGAGTCGTTATGGCAGTTTAAACTGATAAATAGAGAAGTTGGAGTCTGTTCATCGAGGGAGATTTGAGACTGTGCTCATTATAAATACACAGAAATCTCTGAGACATTTCTGGGGATAACGTCCTCAGATCAGTCCAAGTCCTGGTTTTATGCACTTTGCCAACACTCGCTGCTTGGGCGCAATGTTTGTAGCTCAGACCTCCTGCTGGTGTTTCTGCTGGATTCCTCTTGATTAGAAGAGCTGTTTTCTCTCTGGGAACAAACAGAGCTGAATGTGGGTTTGAGGAATTGGAAGTTACAGCTAAGTTAGTGAAGAAAATATAATTTGATATTTTAACTTGTGATGAAAAATTAAGCTGTTCATCCCAATTTATTAAACTGTAAATAAGGAAGACATCCACAAGAGCAGTGCAGCAGCTAAAGTGATGACTGAATAAACTTGGAATCTTAAGAGTAGCAAACATGAACAAAACATTGATAAAATAACTAGTTTAATGTTTGCTTTTAAGTTTATTGTAATTAATAAACTTACCTTCATGGACTCCCAGGGGGCCCCAGACCCCACTTTGGGAACCACTAGTTTATATCATTTAAAATACTACAAACTTAAACAGATTAGAGATATTTACATTGCATGAATAAAAGTCCATTTCAGAAACCATATCAGTTCATCTAACGTTTTCAGTCCATATATTCAAGGTTATACATGCACAGAATGTCAAAATTTTACATTTCCAGAACTTTCCAAAATAAATTCAACAGGACCCACTTCTCTTTGCAAATCTTTTTTGTACATCTGCATAAAAAGAAAATTCACTAAGGAACAAAAACACTATTTAACCATCTGTGCTTGCCCAGTAACTGAAAGAGAGCTTTTTCTGGGACACTATTCACTGTTTGTCCTTGTTCAGATCATAACACACTTCACATAACGCACCACAGACAGATACTATACCACAAGAGCAGTATTGTAGTCTATGTCTTTTCTTTGTCTGTCTGGTTTTCTTCATTCATCCTCCAGAAGTGAGTTGGATTGAGTCAGACGTCTCTCGAGTGTAACTCTTAATGTATTTTGTAACTCCTGTTTGTCTGTGTGTTGTTCCTATTTAATCCTCTGTCTGCCCAGTCAGTGACCCACAAGGCTGTCTGAGTTCACCATTACTCACACAATGGACAAACAAGCAAGAATAAGGCTGCTGTCACTCATTTCTGCAGAAGTAAACTTGAGATGACCCTTTCTACAGAACCAGACCCTTCCTTTATTGCGGGGGCAACCTGCCAGCGGGACCTTTCTCCAAATCTAAGCCAGGATCCTGGTCAGTAGTCCCTTGCTGGAGGTTTGTGCATACTTTTGGTTGATGGAGGAAAGCCACCCAGACACAGGGAGAGCATGCAAACTCCACACAGAAAGGCCCCACACTGGCTGAGATTTGAACCTGGGACCTTTTTGCTGTGTGTAAGAGTGCTAACCACTTTTGCCACTGTCCTGCCCAGTATCTAAAGATACTAACTCCAGCCACAAAGAACAAATTTAATTTTAGTGCATTCTTTACCATTGAGAGATATGTGTTTTGTGGCTCATTGAATAGAGCATTTACTCCTGAACTAGATGACCCAGAAGCACAATATTTTTACTATGATGAAATCTATGCCTTGCCTGGGGTTTGTGCCTCCTCATTGTTTCTATTTGGGAAAAGGTTTAAAAATGTCAGTCTAAATCAAAACGATGGTCTGTGGGTTGCCACTTTTCTCTGGACGATCAGCAAGGCAGGGTGTGGAGCCAAAACAAAAAATGGCAACAAAAACAATGATTGCATTCAGTACTTTTTTATTGTGAATAACTCAGCTCTATCATTGTTGTCAGTAAAACTAATATTTGTCTTAAACATGTTTACCTCATATCTTGGGACATGCAGTAACAGAACAAATAATCCCCAAAGTTTTGCTTCTTCCTGTAAAAAATGAGCAACAAAGCCGATCACAAGACTGATTTTCACCTTCACAAGAATCTTTCAGGTTATTATTTTGAGAGAAAATGAGTCTAGGAGATCTTGTCACACCCCTTTTTTAGTTTAGTTCACCAGAGTATTACAGAAAAAGTATGGCTACATAAAAACGCTATATTTTAACAAGCACAATGATAGTTTTCCTACTAGATATGTAAGCTTTGGTAGAAGAAGATCTTGTGTCAGTGCATATAAACTGGGCAATGAGGCTGGATGACAATGAGACCCCAAGGACGAGCGGAGATGGCCAAAAACACTGCTGACTCAGCCGTTCCCATCAATCAGCACTCGACTGAGGGATTTGTCCCATGGATGGAAGTTTCCCATAGGAGCCCAGTCTTTGTGCTGATATCAGAAGCTGTTGTTATTAGCCGTGTTGGTCTGTGTAAACATCTAAGAGGGCTACATGAAGGTTAACGGCTTTGAGAGACAGTATTTGTGGAGATAAAGCTTCAAGTTTTACATAAATCAAAGAAGAAATGGCAGAAATAGTTTAAGTTGACTTTTGCATATTTTTCAGATGGTGTCAGTTCACTGGCTTTGGCACTTTTTAAAAATTGATAGGAGAAAATATTAATAGACCCATCCAAAACCCACTGTAAAGGCTGATTCAACCATTCAAATCACTATTCATTGTGTTTTACTGCCCCCTATTGGTTAATTTAGGGAGTTCAGGAGCTTTTATCCCAGAGTGAACCCACAGCCAATGAACACATATTATTTGAACTGCTCCGAGGCACTGATAATTAGCCGTACAAATAAAACTATTGCTGACTTCAGGCATTTTTGACAATTACTATTTCACACCACGCTCTCTGCGGTCATATCTCAGCCTCCACCCGGGGATGTTGTTGGGCATCCAAATGTCATTAGTAAAACACAAATGAATTAATATTGTTTGAAGACACAAAGTCATCGGCAAAGTGGAGTGAAATTGGGGGTCGTATTGAACAAATCAAATACAAAATGCAAGCTGGTGAAAACTACAGCTGCAAATAAAACTTCAGATGACATAAACATGATGATGAATAAATATATGAATATTATAAGCTAATTTTATGCTCCCAGTGGTATGAACATGAGTATATTAGAAATGTCCCTAAGGGTTAAAGCATTTTGAGTTTATTCAATAACTACTCAGTAAAAAAAATAACACAGAAACCACAGACACAAAGCAAAAATGCATACCTCCTTTTAAAATGTCACTAAGTACAGCCATAGGAGGTCTGCCACTTGTGTTACTTTGAGTAAGGTTTGCTTATATGTGCCGCCCAAAATGTCACAAAAAATCTGCATTGAGTAGACCTATATGTGCCCAAAACTAGTTGACTTTAATAGACCAAAAATGTTTTATCTAAAATCCTGAAAAATACGATGTCTTTCCTGTTGTTAAAAGGATATCTCGTTGTGGAATTTTCTTACTACTATGCAGCGGTGGAAGAAATATTAATTTCTTTACTTAAAAGTTCAGATAAAGGAGCAAAAATTTACTCAAGTAAAAGTATAGAAGTACTCACTTTTAAATGTACTTGCAAGTAAAAAAGTAAAAATATTTCCCACAGACTCAACAACTCATGAATATGTTTAATGTGAGGGATTTTGCAGAAAAATTGTGCTGATTCCAGATGAAATGAACAACCTGTTGCTGAAATCTTCTGTCTTTATTATTCTGATGTTTCTAAAGGAGTACTACATTTCTGCATCTTTTACATTTAAGTATTTAACTCAAAATACTTTGTACTTGTAACCAACTCAGAGAAGTAGTGGAGTAAAAATTACAGGTACTTGCTCTAAAATCTAGTTATGTAAAAGTAAAAGTACTCCTTGTAAAATAACTAGTAACTAAGTACTTTTACTTAGTTACATTCCACCACTGCTACTTTGTTATAGCACAGTTTTTGGCTGTGTCTATTCAGGTTTATATTAGTTCATTTCTGTGTCTGTTGGTGTTGCTTTTTAAAGATCCTGCTAGAATCCAGAGCTCAGAGTATTTGTTTGTTGCACCACAGTATATGGCTCAGTGGAAGAGGTGTGGGGCATATGCAGGGCAACTACAGCCTGCCTCAGTGTTGCGGGTTCGAGTCCAGACTCCAATCGTTTGCCGAATGTTTCACTCTTCTTTCCAACACTACTCAGTTCTATCAATAAAGCCAAAAAATATTGAAAAATAATAATAATAATCCTTTGTTGACATTAGAAATTAGCACTATCTATACGTTGGTCTACTCTCAGTGCACCTGTTTAAGCTTTTCCCAAAAAAGACTTCAGACAATGACATACCCAGCCCTAACAGATTTGGTTGTAAAGATCCATATTGGGGAAGAAAGGCCTTGCTTTGGACCAAAATGTGGACGAGAACCAGCTGTCGAGGTGCCAGAGATCAATAAACCTGAGCTGTAAGCGCGCACAGCTTGTCCATGGGGCCGTAAAAGTGTGCTGTGAATAAACCATGAGGAGAATTGAATCGGATTCATTTAGTCCCAGAGCGCTGCCAGACATTTATGCACTGGTACTTCAGCCTTAATGAGAGCTGTGTGATGTGGCTGGCATTAAACACAGCTCACGAGTTAAAACCGACCTCATCAGAGAGAGACGGACCTTCATTTGACCTGGATTAAAGATTTATAGGAGTCAAAAGGAAACTGCATCTTATCCATGGGACTGAAGCCTATCCCAGCAACTAGGAGGGTTACACTCAAAATTATCAACTTTGGTGGCATTTGGTGATTTAAAAATACTAAAATGTTTGCAAGTAATATTCATACATCGTATTTATAAGTGCTCCAAGCAATTTTCTGTAATGTCTGCTTTACCCTGTGACCCGTGATGACAAAAAGTGACTAAGAATTTGGACCAAACAAATCTAGAGCTACTTTGAAGGAATTTGAAGACAAAAACTTGCACAAAAAGCCAAAGCCAAATGCCTTTACAAGTCTAAATTAAATTGTGAGTAGAAAAAAGAAAAAAAAAGTAATGTATAATGATCAGAAAAGTACAAACTGTTTTTAGATATATGGCAAAATAAGAGCCAAAAGATGTTGGGTTTAGATGAAAAAGCTATAGTAGACAGCTATGGTGGTCAAAGTATGTAAAAAAACTGTACTCAAGTAAAAGTACTCTTTCTTCAAAAATATTATTACTCAAGTAGAGGTAAAAGTACTCAACAAAGAAATTACTTAAGTAAGAGTTAAAAAAGTATTGAGTGGAAAATGTACATACAGTGAATTATTCATACCCCTGACAAATTCTGACTTAAAGTTACTTTCATTCAACCAACATGCCACTTTTTGTGTAATGTAAAATGCAAATGTAAAAAAAAAAAAGCTGAGAAATATTTTTTTCCATGTACATCGTCTTATGTTTTGGGAGAAGCCTGTGTCATTTCCGGTCAAAAAAAAAAAACTTGCTGGTTGAATGAAAGTAACTTTTAAGTCAGAATTTGCCAGGGGTATGAATAATTTCGGGCTTCACTGTACGTAGAAAGTCTGAATGTTTCAGCAAAATCTTCTTCTTCTGAACTAAGAACCTTCTGATTGCAAGTCACGCGCTCTAACCACTACACCACAGAGGACAAAAAGTACTTCTTTAGACAATTTAAAGTTTTACTTAACTTAATTTCACCCCAATGGTTACAACAGTGACAGAAATTAATCATCCTCACTTCTAAGGCACTACATTTAGATTAGCTTTATATATTAATAAATGATTGACAGATGTAGTGTAATTAAGAGGTTTTGCAGAAGTCTGGTGAGTGTCACATGTCTGGAGTAAAGTGTCACATGACCACAGGTGTTTATTCACAAGATACACCTGGAGTTGAGCTCAGCCTCCGCCTGAGTCTCAAACACAAGCTTATTCAAATGTGTAAACATGAAGCTAGGAGGATGATTTTTGGTACATTCCATCTTTAAAGTCTTCAGTGTTCAGATATGTAGCTGTAATTCCTCGACTTTGTTTGCTTTGGTCAGAGCAGGAGAGGAAATGTGAGCGGTAACAACAGTGACCAATGGTATCATACCTTGTACACAGGTCTCCATATTATAACATATAGCCATGTATTGTATTATAATATGTTCCTTCTCTTTGCAGGAGTTTGACCCTGAGTCAGATTGTGAACATGTTTGTTATGTGTGACCAAGTGCACCAGTTGTATTTAAAATCTAAACATGTAAAATTAAAGTGGGTTTATTGGGAGGTCAAAACATGACTTTATGGGTCTTTATATGGAAACAATGCCTGATCGTGCAAAAAGTTGTGTGTTATTGTTATTGAAAGAAAGATTATGACTTTTATTACTTAAAATGATAATTTCACACCCTTTTTCAGACAGATAAAACACTTTTGGTAATTCCTATGCTCAAATATATTAAGAAATTGTTGACCAAATACCTGAGCAGTATACAACAGCTTTTTACCCACAAAAAATAAATAACTAAATAAAAGTAATAATTTATTGTGTTATTGGGGCACTAATGGCGTATGGTTTTGATATTTTTAAGTTCAGAAAAAATGGGTTAAGTAAAAGCACTATTTTTTTTACCCAAAATTTACTCGAGTAAAAGCATGTTCTACAAAATGTACTCAGAAAGTACTTTTTCCATAAAATTGACTAAATACATTACTTGAGTAAAAGTATGTAGTTACTGTCCACTACCAGCAGACAGATATTTGGATGCATCATGAGAGAGGTACTCTGCAGAGTTTGGTGGCACAACACTGCCCTCTGCTGGAAGAGAGCTAAACCTACACAATAAAAATATGATTTGCCACAGTCTGCCATCACAGAAGACAACGATAAACACATGAGCCAGACTCTGAGGAATAAATATTTTCTTTTTGCAGTAGTTTTTTATGAGCGTGAACAGGCTGAGGAAGGATGTGGTCAAATCAGAAACACACTGCTTTATCTAACATCTGCTTCTCTTCAGTATTCAAGCAGTGTCTGGTCTCTGGTCTCTGGTCTGGACAAAAGGTTGCCAGGTTGTGGGTCTAAATCCTTGTAAAACTTTTAATAGAATCACTGTCTGGATCTGGAGTGACTGGCTGTGTTTCAACCCGGGATAAGTTAAGTGTGTGTGAAGGTTACAAAAGGAAGGAAGGAGTGGCTGGGATTATAATTCGGGAGTTTTCAGTGAACAGATTTTATTAAGGATTTTATGTCATGTAGATGTGAACAGAGTTGGAACAAGTACTCCAAATGTGTAGTAAAGTACTGTCACTTCAAAATATTACTCACATAGAAGCAGTGATGGACAGTAACTACTACTTAATCAATCAATCAATCAACATTTTATTTATAGAGAAAATTAACTTAAACTTCAGTACATTTTTTGAGTACATTTTGAAGAACATACTTTTACTTTTTAAAGTTTAAATTGTATAGGGGGGGGGGGGAAGGTAGTTTTTGTCCTCTGTGGTGTAGTGGGCAGCACATCTGGCTGTGATCAGAAGGTTCTGGGTTCAAAACTCGTGAAGAAGAAGAATTTGTGAAAACATTCAAATGAACTTTTTTTACTTAAGTTAATTTTATACTCAATACTTTTTACATTTTTGTGAGTACTTTAACTTCTACTTGAGTAATAGTATTTTTGAAGTAACAGTACTTTTACTTGAGTGCAGCTTTTGAGTACTTTGTCCACCACCACTGCGTAGAAGTAAAATGAGTGTACATAAATCTTACTTAAGTCAAAGTAAAAAAAAAACAAAAACTAATGAGTGTAAAGCTTACTTTAGTAGGAAGTAATATTGAAATGACAGAAAAAAATGCTACTATTGCTTGTAGTGGTATTATGAGCACGAGCAATACAATTAGTTACTGTTACCGCTACTACTTCTACTATTACACATTTATTTACTTTATTTTAGGTCATTTTTTAAGGCTTTGTATTAATAGGACAGAGTATACAGCTGTAGGAGATTGGGGAGAGAGAATTGGCAAACTGTCAGAGTCTGGACTTGAACCCACAACGCTGAGGCAGGCTGTATTTGCCCTGTATATATGCCACTGCTCTATCAACTGACCTATGCCAGGACGCACTACTACTCATTTAGAGATTTTTTTTACTCCAAGGTTTACTCAAGTTAAAGTATATAATATATATTTTAGAAAGTAAATAGTACATTGCTTGAGAAAAAGTATCTTTCCGCCACGAAATGTGAAGATCTCTGGGTAAAAAAGGACAAACACAAAATGGTAATAAGCCATTTTATTTTCTTTGTTGTGGCAATGTACAATTTGTAATAATTTATGGACACAAAAAGTACTTTATTTAGTGTAAATATTTTAGTACAAGCAGAAGCAGTCAAAACGTATTACCATAAAAACAACTTATAGGTATAATTTACACACTGTTGCCACTCAATATACAGTATTATTTTATTTTTCATACACAATTTGATATGTCACTTCAGTAAAATAATTGCAATTTCTAAATGTACTCAAAATTATGTGCTACAATTGTTACTACTCTACTCTGCTTCATGATTTATGTGCATAAAAGTGGAACACTGAAATGTAATGAAATACAACAAGAAAACAATACTTTTTTCTGGTCAGGTCAGTATTAAAAGACATGAAGTTGTTAATAACATTGTCCTGACTGCCACAATGTAATAAAGTTAAATTTCATCTTTCTATCTAAAACTAAAGAGAAATTATCCATACTGTTGACACACGGGCTATGAACACTGACTCAGTGATTGTACATTATTTTCCACATAAACTGATTTGTTTTTTAAAACTCGATGCAGTGCAAAATCTACATACCTACAGCTGTTCTATAATAATATAAAAACTTGTAAAATGTTAATTATTTTCAGCCACAAACGTACAGTGCTTTTAAAATAATCTACTCTACTCTCAATGCAAAATCTGCATAAGTCATAAATTAGTTTTATATTCAAGCAATATTAATTATACAGATTGTTTTAGTCTTTTTCAGCTATAAGCTCTCATCTGGTCTGATAATGGGTCCCTGAAAATATATAATTTTACAGAAAAGTCAAGTAATTTTTCTGAACTATTTTACTACAACTCGCCAAGTCTGCCTGTAGTTGTATAAGCGTCGCAGCTCTGCCAACAGAGCTATACTTAAAAAAAAAAAATTATTTAAACAATAGACTTTGAAATAAACTGAACAATGAAACGACAGGTGCATGCAAATTAATTTAAATAATGTGAAGAAGTGAAAATATGTTAGTAGTTCAATTCAGTCAGTGAAACACATATATTATATAGACTTAGTAAACACAGGGGGAATTAATTAAAGCTTTTTTTTTCAATTTGTTTATGATGTTTGTGATTAGGGGCGGTTTCTCAGTTAATTAATTGGCCATAATAATTGAAAGGAAATTAATTGTAATGCTGTACTGTAAAGTAAAGCAGTAGCATTAAATTAAACATAAAATTAAGCATCTGTTTCCTAAAATAAACAATCCTATAACTTGTCTTTAGTCTGAAAAAAGACAATGGTTAATATGGTTCATGACTTTAATAACGAGCTGTTATTTATAAAACGTAATGATAGGTGGTCATGCCGGTGGCTACCAATTAATCGATTAAAAAATAAAACCGAATGTGAATGTGTGCTTATTTTCATTGGGGGTCATGGGCACTGCAGGCTATCACTATGGGGTTTAGGAGAGGAAGCCAAATGGAGCGCCCAGAGAAAAACCACTGTTATCATGACAATTAAAATAAATAAATACTTGAAATATTTTTCTCTGTGTGTGAAACAAAACTAAATAACATTTCAGTTTCACTTAAAATCTAACTACTTAAATAAATAGACTTTTCCACAATTTACTGACTTGCACCTGTATATTCAGCCTACTTATAATTAGGGTCCCAGCCCACCAGTTGAGAATCACAGCCTTAAGCCGTTGTCATCATCATATTAAACACTGTTAGAAGATTGCAGGAGAGGTGGTGTCTCTCTAATCAGTTCAGTAGTTGTAGTTGTGTTGTTGTGTGTAGCTGATGTCAGAGGTTTCCCTGTAGAGCCATGCTGCGTCTATGGATCTCATTCATAACGACGTCACTGTTAGAGCTGTCAGAGATACCACTGTCTGCGTACGCCGAACCTGTGGAAGATCATTTCGTTTGTCATTTACTTTTTGAGTATTTGTGAGATTGCATGATTGATTTTGTGGTTGTATACCGCTGCTGTTGGTCTCGCTGATGACGGATGCGCTGCTGGAGGTGAGGTGTGTGGCCGAGGAGGATATCATTGCGAATGACACGTTCTTGTTGTTATGGGTCGCTGTTCGACTCCACTCTGTGAGAGGTAAATATATCAAATAATATATCAGACAAAAAGCAGACCAAAATATTCCTTTTAATGCCGTAGATTGTAAAAAATGTTACTTTTCTTCTTTTTAGAGGCTGTACATCTCTAGTACTGGTAATGATGCTGTTAGTCTTTCAGATATTTATTTATGAAAGGTCCCATTTTCCCCTAAATAAACTTTTTGGAGCATTTTACCATGTTATCATGTTTGCGTTTGAGTAATCCTGTATCGTGAGCTCTTCCCCTTCTCAAGAGCTGAAAACGCTCGGTCTCATGGCTCTATGTAGGCACATAAAACAAGGAAGTGCTTCTGTGCGTTTCTAAAGTCATTACGCCGTCACCGGGTTTGTTCTGATAATTTCAGCTCTTAAATTGCCAGCACTATGAAAGACTCAGCTCATTTATCTATCTGTTAGCATCATGTTGCTAATAGTCGTGCTAATAAGCCATTGTATGCTCTGTCCATTCCCAACCGTTGCCAGCAGGGGACAACAGACACCTAACACAAACGTTCTCTGCAAAGTCAAAGTAACACGTCCCCAAAAGAATACAAGTAGCAAGTTTTCCATACATATACATTATTTAAAGTCATAAAACATCCAAAACTATTTCAAAGACCTTGAAAAAAAAGCATAATATAGGACCTTTAACTCTTTTAAAATTCTGGTCCGGATGCATTTCTTATGCTAAACAGAAGTGATGTAAAGTAAAAGTGAGGCAAAGAGCTTATATAAGTTACACCAACTACAAATTGCTAACAAATGCAGAGGTGACACACTGAAGTTTTTTATGCTACAGTAACATTTTTTCCCACCGAAAGTTTGTCAGTGAAGGTGGCAGCCAACTCATAGTGCCTCCAAATTGTGAACATACAAATTAATGTCCTTCATACACCCCTCTTACAACTCGCAACTGCCACAAAAAGTAAATTTTAACATAAACACTGCATCATAAAAGAATTAACATTGGGTTTTGGGGGAATAAATTACATATAAATATTACTTTATGTGGCCTGTATTGAATGGTAGTCAAGGCGGTAGATGCTTATAACCAAGGTGGCCACCTTAACTATCAAGTGCTGGGGGAAACACTGAGTAAAATTTAAACAAACACGAAAAAGAAGTCATTTGGATTTAGTAAAGTTGACAATGCCTTTCAAAATTATGTTCAAATGGCTTCTTGTCCACTGTTTTTTCCCCACAATACAACAGTAACATACTGAGTAAACTGCTTGGTCTAATAAACTATATCTTGACTTTAGTTGTTTGTCTTAAGTTTGACAAAATAGGCTTTAGTAAATGCTCTGAAAGACACACCTGAGTTTTCAGCCAATCTCAGTTTGCCACAGCACAAATATGTCCTCCACTGTCGCCGGACGTTCTCCTTCACAGCGCAGTGGAAGACAAAGACAAAGAAACCTACACAAAACATAGAGTAACGTACGTTTTAATTTATAGATATTCAATAAAAGGAGATATCAAATGCACTCACCTTGCAGAGAGTTGAAAATAGAGAACAGATAAACAAAAGGCAGGTATAGCGGTCCCCAGGCGAACAGAGCAAATCCCCAGGTCAGACCCAGTAAAATGACGAGTCCAGAGATGCTGCGGAGGTCTGACAGGATGCCCCGGTTTGGTGACTGGTTCTGGGGATTCTGCCTCTTGATTCTGGCCAACTGGACCATCACGACAATAAATACAATCAGGCAAAGAACGAAGATCAGAAGGAAGTAGGCCACGACTCCAACGTAGAAGGCTGTGTTGTTACGCAGCCAGCAGCTGCAAGAAGACACAAGACACTCAGAAAAGGTTTTCTGAGTTGTTTGTTTTTCAAATTGCAGTGGTTCTGGAGCGTTTTATGTTGTGCTGGTACTGCCCACTGAGTTTTGAATGGGTTGTATTATGTCTAGAGAAAAGCCTGGCCAGGCTAGTCTTTTACTAAAATAATAAATTTTCCAAATCAGAAGTTGTTGTTTTTTTTTTTGTTTTTTTTTTGGGGGGGGGGGGGGGTTGTCAAAAGATGAGCAAATACTTAGGATTTAGTGACACTTACAAGTCATCAGTAGTCCCATCAGTGTATCTTCCATATGAAACCAGCCCATAGTTGTTTTTGTCCACTGCTACTATAATGACCACCACAATCAGAGGAATACCTGCAAATGCACAATGAGCATGAAGTGAAGAGCATTCATGTTTATTTTTGAATACACAATCCTGCATAAAGACTATTTATAAACCATCATTTTTGCTATATATGTATATGTGTATGTATATGTACTGTATATGTGTATGTATGTTCACTTTTTGTGGCAACCTTAATTTAAAAGGGCAAGATACTTTGAGGAAACAGTGCCCTCTTTTAATTGAGGCTGTGTGTACTGATTTTAATATTATTGTTTTTTATTCTATTTAAATAGTGGAAGATCTTATTTTTATAGCATAGTGTTTTGGTTTTTTTAATTTATTTTGTGACATGCATTTTATAAAAAAATGAGACAAAGCCTAATCGCATAAACAGGTGACACAAAATCTGAAATGTGTGTGTGCCATAAAGGTCCTGGTAAAGGTAAAATAACCAGGAACCTCTTCCACAACTAGACTAGAAATCACCCATATAAAATACAAATAAAATTACCTCCACTGGGTTTTTTCATAAACAAAAATATATCCCTGCAAGGCAACCATAGTTAATCACAGACTGTAAATAGGAGGGTATGTGATTAGGAATTGCAATCTGAAATTTCACCACCAGATGCCACCAAAAATACACACTGCAACTTTAAAGAAAGATTAGTATGTTTTGGTTACTTGTTACTTACCCCAGCCCATTATTGAGAACTTCATCATGTAGTTGCTGAGGTATGGAGTGAACACACGCACGATACTGAGGTACATGTGCAGAGCCTCAAGCCCCGCCCACGTGAACGACGTCAACAGGAAGTAGTGCAGAAAGAAGGCAGTGCTAATACACAGTCCGGTCACTTTGTACAGCGCCAACCAGCCGTCCATTAGAAAGACCAGGTTCAGAAACAGCAGGGATATGCAGAGCTGGACCAGGATCTTGGCTGGGATGTCCCGCAGCAGTTTTCTGAAAGGAAAATATGAATTTGAATATGAATTTACATTTGCAGATGCATCTCACCCTAATCCTTTACATTTTTAAAAGGCCACATTTTAATAATTCACTTATCCTATACAAAGAATTCAATTTACAAGGGTTGGAAGAAATTAACACATTAAAGGCGCTACATTATGCTTTTATTGATCAATCTTAGCCACCTCTAGGAAAGTATTGCATGTTTTACAACCTTAAAAAACATTATCTAAAGCTTTTTACTTCCTTTTGTATTATGTCATTTTACTATAAAATGAAAATGTAAGGAATCAGTGGAAACAGAGCTGTACACCGTTTTTTAGATAAATGAATGTAGATGGCTTGTTGATTGGTCAGACCTTCCTGGAGTGGGCGGAAGTTCGTGGAACCAGCCATGCCAGAGGACAGAGGATTACTTAAACATGCGTAAATGAAGTGAAACACAACTTCAGGTGTGTTTTTGATGAGGGAACATTATAACATTATAGAAAACAAAATAAAAATCGGCTATGACTGGTCAGGCAGGGTTGATTTTGGTAGAAACAGTTTTGAATGGGAGAGGATCCAGACCCACCTCACCTCTAGTGCTGGTGTAGATTTTTATGACAGACCAGCAACAGCTACTGGCAAAACAAAAATGCATAGTGCAGTATGTATTCTGGTATGCATTCCCTAGTACATTGCAATAACTCAGTCGCAACTTTTGTCATTTCCACACTTAGATACACATACGTCTCTAGTTGGCTTTGACTTATTATAGAAAGGTAATATTTTAAGTAAAGTTTATGTGGGCCCGGTCATTGAATAACATTAGGCTTTTATATTTGTGCCTCCTCCAGCCAGATATACACAAAAGAGATTCATATTCTTACTCAAATGTGATGTATGTGAGTATAGTGACCGACAAAAACACAGCCGAGACTCCACAGCCGATGTAGGTGATGAAGGTGAGGATTTGAGCCTGTCGACGGTCCGTTACTCCTTCTCTGGACAAATCCTGTATTTAGCAGACTCACATTAATGATTTAATCTTTGTTGTAATGGTTTTGTGATGTGTTGTATCCAAACTAAATACATACCAGAAGTACTGCAAAAGAAGTGAGATGGCTGCAGCTGCATGTTGTAGCTTCAGGTGTAGCATTGACCACATGGCAGCCGGCGTTGTTCCAGCCTCCTCCACCTCCTACAAAGGTGAGACATCAAATAGCAAATACACAGCTTTGTTAAGTGTTATGCTACTCACAAAATGGTACACAAGTCTAAGAATTGTATACAGTACATGTAGTGTATCATCAAATATAACACATTTGTCCATATTTGATATTTCAAGCTCCATAAACCCAGTAAAAGAAATTATTAATCCTTAGCCAGAGCAGACAAACTGAGCACTACTTCGTGGAGATGCATGCTTTTTGAAAATACACTATATTATAAGCTAACCAGGGGTAAGGGGACCCCTAGGGGTACACAAGCACATTGCAGTGGGTACTTGGAATTATTTCATAAACTATTTCAAAGGTAATTAGAAATATATTTGTGATCTTTTTATATTAAACTATTGAAACTTATGAAAGACAAGCTTAAGTGTCTTTGTGACTGATAAAAAGAATATGAAACTGTTCAAATGATTAGATCTTTCTAGATTTTTCTTTGTACTACATTTATTATGGGTTTAAAATTATTATTATTGTTGTTGTTGTTGTTGACTATTTTCTGTGTCTAAGTGGACACCTCAGGCTGTAGAGAGTAGGAGTCTGGGGCGTGGGCATGCAATATGCAATTTCACCACAAGATGCCACCAAACCTACATCTTCCACCTTTGACAGCTGTTGATGATTGCAATCTAAAACAGCTATACTCACCATTCTCTTTGAAGTCCCAAAACACACAGGAGGTTGAATGATTAGTCTGTGAAGAGAAAGGGATAACGTTTGACATTAGTTATTGTTGCATTGTTCTTTGTTGCATTAGGAAAATTGTTGCGTACTTTTATAGGGTTGACATTTTTGATGGTGAATTTAACGTGTTCTCTCAGGTTACTTATGGGCAGACTGGCCACACTGGTGCCCAGGACAGGACTGACAATAGTTTGGTTGTTTAGTGTTCCATCCTACAAGACAAGAAGTTGCATATGTATCATTAAAAAGCAAGTTATCGTGTCCATCTTTGAATATTTGTGAACGGGTAGAAACAGTGCACCTGAAAAAGTGTGTTCTTTTTGTAGAAGGTGAAGTGGACTCTGCTGGCCTGGTGCTGCTGATCTGGACTTAGACCTTCAGTCAGAGATGAGGGCAAGAAAACTGAGCCTAAAGGAGAACTAGGCAACATGGTTCTTCCTTTGTTAAGCTGGAAACAACATAAAACAATACATACAAAATCAAATGGAGAAAAAAATGACCAACTGAATACACTGCTTAGAGACATAAGTCTCAGAAAATATACTTTATGTAGCAAAGGATAATAGTAAGTAATTGTAGCATTGGATTATGTGTTACAGTTGTACATAATAAGATATACCAATAGTTTTCAATCAAAACTGATGCATGATTTGGACTCATGACAAAAAGGGATAGTTAACTTGGGATGGTTTCACTTCAGTAAAATAACCAGAGCCATTTCCAGACACTAAAGGGGCCCTAGCCTAGAGGGACAACTGAGGCCCTATATAGGCTAATTTTTTTTTTTTTTTTTTTTGTAAATCCCACCTCAAACCAAAAACATGGTGACATGGTGACATGATAAAATTTTACTAAGCATTAACATAATATAAGCTCTCCTTTTGGCTCATATTGTGAATTGTGACCTTGTCCACAATAGACAACTGAATATGTGGGACAATATAAGGTAGGAGGGCCCAAGAGTCTTCCCCAGGAAAAGCTGAACAAATAATATATTATGTATGATTACCGTTTTTTTGTGCGTTTTAATGGTAAACAATATTTTAGGCTGGCTACAATTTATGGTTTGACTTCTCTCCAGATAGGGCCTTTTTATTATAATTGTGTGGCAGCATCACTTCAGTCGTTCTTCACTATTGTACAGATAAACAGATAAATGACCGTCCTTGGGGCCCCCCATTCAGCTCGGGCCCTAGCTAATTGCCTGCCTTGCCCACCCTATTGTGACAGCTGCTGATTTACATTTTCCAAAAGAGCAGGTATTTTAGCCTTTTTACACACATTAAGTATAAATATTTTTTTACAGTGTCTAACCTGAACATTATCAGTGTTATGAATGTGAACGGTGGTGGTTGGAAAGTTACTCCCATCGACCGTCTGGACTGCCAAAACCAGAGAAGTGGCCGACAGGATCTCATTTTCACCAGAAACCTCCAACTTCAGACCGAGACCATCCACAAGTCGAATCAGCCTGAGAAAACATTTACATTGAGTTTTTTTTTTTTTTTTTCTATCTTGTATTCATAAATCTTGATACAATTTTTGAAAATACCTGTTTGCAGATGCAGAGAGGACCTGAGCATCTCCCTCCATAAGGTTGCTAATAATGTTTATAGCTTTTTTCCCCACAGCCTGAGAAACAGTTGGACCATCCAGGAGTCTCTCCAGCTGCCCCACTAACTTAGACACCTGCAATATAAGCCCATGAATAAGTTTACATACATTTACATTGTATCTGCACCATCAGTATGCGTAGAGTGCGTGCATGCCGGTGAGTCTACTCTTCAAATAAATATCTCAAGATATTGTTTATTATTCATTGCTGGTTTGCAGGGCTCTACCTGTGAAGAGTTGAGTCGAGACATATCCTCAGTTAGAGAGAGTAGATTATTGGCCTCCTCCTCCAGTTCTTGTTGAGCTCTTGTGCTCTGCTTTGTGGTCATGGGACTTAATCCGGTACCTTGTTGAGAAAAATTAAAAGTTATTAAGAAGTAACTGCTGTTAATGTTACAATACAAGATTTAAAAGTCATCATTTATAAATTGATGAACAATATTTTTTTTTCAAATAAGCCAGCAAATACTGCACATTGATAATGTTTCAGACAATGGTGGACAATATGAAAACTACATATTCTTTTATTCTTTTTTAGTTTTTAAAGGGGCTATATTATGTTTTTATTCATATTCTTAACCAATCTTGGTCACCTCTAGAACAGCACTGCACATTTTATAACCTTTAAAAACATCATATGACTAAAAGAGAATGTTTTTAATAAGTGCTACTAGTGCCATAAAGAAGCAGGTGAACGGCAGCAGAGAGCAAGAGAGTGCAGACTGCTGTTTTGAACACAAACAGAGGGAAAAAAGCTTTTTATTTCCTTGCCATTTTACCACAAAATGAAAAATAGCTTTAATGAATCAGTGGAAACAGAGCTGTACATTGTATTCGGGATTTTAAAAAATTAGAGCAGATTTGATGTAGAGGGCTTGTTGATTGGTAAGTGCTTCCTGGAGTGGGCAGGGGTTTGTGGAGCTGAGCATTTTGCGACCTCAATGTCAGAGAATAGTGGATTATTTAAACAGGCGTGAATGAAGCAAAACACAGCTCCAGGTATGTTTTTGATGAAAAAACAGCATTATAACATGGTAGAAAGCTCAGAAAGGTCAATTTAGCATAATATAGTCCCTTTAACTATTTAATTTGTCAGAGGTAAAATATAGTATATAAAGAGTTAAGCTTTACCTAACAAAATATTGGTAGGTTTAAGTTGTAAACCAGGTTTTCTGAGTGGAGAGAGCCAGCATTGTAAAGTTTTAACATACCAGGTTTTGTAGTGGCCGTGCCTGAGGTTGTGCTCGTCTGGAGAGTTGTTCTTAAACCTGAGGGAACTTCAGTTGTAATATCAGTCCTATTCTGTGTTGCTTGGGGGCCAGTAGTAGTAGCAGCAGCAGCAGTAGAAGTAGTAGTAGTAGTGTTTGTAGGTGTAGTAGTAGGCTGGGAGGAAAGGACTGCACCTGGAGTTGTCACCTTTGTTGTAGAAGTCAACTCAGTCTTCATAGTGCTAGGGGTCGTTATCTTGTCAGTGCTGCTTAATGTAGTTTGATTACTTATGGGAGTAAAGCTAGTGGTCAGGACTGTCCCATTCAAGTCAGCTACTGTCATATTACCCATGCTAGGTGTGGTAAGATTTGCAGTGAAGTTGCTGAGTGGGGCTAATGTTGGTTTAGTAACATTAGCATATATAGTCGTCATGCCAGCTATAGTTGTGTTTTGAGTTAGCGTGACATTGCTAACTTGTGTGGCTGCTGTTGTGCTCGCAAATGGAGTTGTAGTGATTTGTGGTTCCATTGTGACGGCTACTGTAGCATCGACTTTAACAGTTGTGTTTTGAAATATCGTAGTAGTATTTTTACGCGCTATTGTAGTGTAATTGCTTGCCTTTGTGGTAGCTTTATGAGTAAGTGTGTAGTTTGGCAAAGAGGTAACTGTAATATTCAATGATGGCATGGCTGTAGTTGAGATATTGGACTTTTCAGTGCCATTGTGAACAGCTTTTGTAACATTGTACCCTGCAGTGTGACTGACTAATGGAGTATATGTAGTAGTACTAGTAGTAGTAGTCTTTGTCGTAGCATTGCCTTTGGTTATAGTTTCATTGTAATTTGGATTATAAGGTGTGCTAAATGTGCTAACTGTTGCATTAATTGTTGTCAGTGTCGTACTTGAGACATTGGACATAGGTGTAGTTGTAGTACTGCTCGCATTGCTTGTTACTGCAGTATTGTTCCTATTGACTGCAGTTTCATTGTACCCTGAAGTGGCTGATATAGAAACGTCACTGCTTGTAGTTACATTGTACTCCATTGTGCTGGATGGCATATTTGTATAATTAGTAGTAATCCTGCTACCTTGTACATCTGTGGTAGCTTGGTTAACACTAGATACTGAAGTAGAAGTAGTTGTGGTCAAAGTTATGGATGCAGATGTTGTTACATTATCTGGGAATTGTGTAATCACTTCTGTCGCAGTTGAATCAAGTACAATACTATGATTCGAAGTGGTTGTAACTATGGTTGGAGAAGTCACACTATTTGGAGTAGTTGCTTCAGTAGTCCCATTGTGTGTTATGGTGTTTTCTGATAGTGTTGTACCTACAGTTGTTGTAGATATTGACTGAGTATTTTGCTGTGTTGAAGTGCTGTGTGGTACTGCTGTGGTTACATCCTTTGTTGGCTGGTCAGGAGTACTTGTATATGTTTGCGCTGTAGTTACATTAGCCATTGTTACTTGGCTATGGGTGGATTCAGTTGTAGTTGATTCACTAACTGACTGATTAGCCGCATTAGTACTAGTTTCTTCTGTTGTGGTATTGGGTAAACTTGTACTTGCTGTATTTGTACTTTGGGTTGAAGGTAATGGGGAAGCTGTAGTTGATGCATTTACTGTAGTCCCATTTATTGGAGTTAAAATCATGCCTGTTGTGTTACTAAATGTAGTGTTAGGTTGGCTGCTTATTACCATGGTTGTATTGTATACTGTGACATGACTGGTTGTAGAACTAAATGGTGTACTTGAGTCTAATCTTGTACTACTTGGAGACGTGGTTAAAGTTTCAACTGTTGGTGAGATTAAGTTAGGAGCCATTGTGGGAGAAGTTGCATTAGTAGTCGTACCACTGGTTGTAGTTGCATTGTTTACTATTGTCTGACTGGAAATAGTTTGATATGTGCTAGCTGTAGTTGTGTTGTAAACCGCATTGGATGTAGTCATGCTGCTAACTTTAGTTGTGTTGTCATCTGTGCTAGCCATACGAGTGGTGTGAACTTTATAGCTGCTAGTGCTAATAGTTTTAGCTGTGCTGTTTACTGTGGGAGCTGCAGTTGTTGTATAAATTGTACTGGACATAGCTGTACTATCAGCTGTATTCACTTCAGTTGTGCCAGCTATAGTGTTTGTAGTTAAATTGTAAATGCTATTGGGTGTTGTAGTGCTAGCTGTGTTTTCTTCAGCTGTACTCCCGCTAGTTGTGCCGTTCAGTATGTTAGCTGTAGTTGCTGTATTACTTCTATTGGCTGTAGCGGTCCCGCTAGCTGTACTCCCACTAGTTGTGCTGTTCATTACTTTAGCTGTAGGTGTGGTAAAAACTGTATTGCTAATAGTAGTACTAGATATTGTGTTACTTGCAGTTGTAGTGACAGTTGTACTGGTTATAGTTGTGCTGCTAACTTTAGCCGTGTTGCCCACATTTTTAGCTGTAGTTGTAAAATTCTGATTGGCGGTGGTAGTGCTAGCTGTAGCTTTAGTTGTGTTGTCCACTATAGTGCTTCCAGTTGTTGCGTCAGGTGTTTTAGCTGTTGTAGCTGGGGTTGAACTGGAAGCAGTCTGAAATACCTCAGTATTGGCAGCTGCGGTGTCATTTACTGTTTGACTTTGGGCTGGACTTAATGCCGTTGTTGTAGTTACATTGGTTATCGAATTAGCCGTACTATGATGTGATGTTTGAGTGCTGGTTGTTTTCAAAGTAGTGTCTGATAGTGTTGTATTTAGAGATGTAAAGGATTGGGTAGTACTTTGTTGTGTCGATACTTCAGTATTCTGACTATTTGTAATTTTAGCTAAAGTGGTATACGGTACGATTGTGGTTGACGAGCTAGTTTGTATGGCAGGATGGGTTGTTGTGGTACTAAAAGTTGTTGAAACAGAAGTAGTGGTGGGAATAGATGTGGTCTGTTGAGTTGATGTGGCGGTAGTAGTTTTGGTGGTAATTTGATGTGTGGTAGTTGTGGTTTTGGTCAGGGGTGGAGTCGAGGTCAGTTGTGATGGGCAGGTGTCACTCAGCAGCACTGCAAGGTTTTCATTGGCCGTACTGGAAGAACAAACAAAAAGCAAGAAGTTTCAAGGGGGGGTCAAAGATGGCAGATACTATGCTGGATTTTCACTGCAACATTTCTAAACAAATATGGTAAGTTTCTCATCTAGTGAATTCCAAGTTTTAAATTATCTCTACTCTCTTATATAATTTCACTATACTTTTCTACTAAAAGCCCTAAATGACGATAAACACATCATATAATTCATAATTTCCCCAAATATATTAATCTCAGGTCCCAATCTATTTGCTTTAGAGGGTGCTTTAATGCAGTGCTATTATGCTGTTAACCTGAATTACCATTTGAGACGAGTCTGGTTCACTTTACAGACGTCTGATGTGCTTAAGTCACTGGAAAACCACGTGAGATTGGAAGTCAACAAAGTATCAACAGGTTTTCCAGGATCACCACACACCACTATGGCATACAGAAATGTAAAAACATGATTAAAACAAAATAAGAAATAAAAATATACAATAGACATTATATCTGAGAGCAGGCTTACCCATGTGAGTGAGAGGTCCCTCAGTTGTGACTTCTCCAGTGTTGTTAATGAGTGTTTGTATAACTGATGTTGTTGAGCAGTTAGTAATAGCTTTGGTCATTTCCAGGATCATCATGCAGCTGTAAGATCTGCAGGGACAGTGAGGTTTGCTGTGACCAAGAAAATTATTTTTTGTTTGGCTTGTATAAAAAAGCATCTAAAAGCTTCACCATTCAATGTAATTAAAAAAGTATTTATGCTTCAGACAAGGAGAACATTGCATCACCCGTGGCTCTTTTTTTGGAAAATATGCTGTGGGATATTATACATTTATTAAAAGAATAAAAATGATTTCTACCTTTGAATCTTTTTGCAGTTCACATAAGTTCTCTGGAAGAAACAAACCAACAAATACATAAAGAAACTGTGTATGAGTGTATCACGAGTCTATTAAGTTAGTTGTTGGCTCACCTTGAGACCTTGATTTTGAAGAACATCTAGAGCTTTTATGCATTGTAAGCTACAAACAAAAACATACAAAATGTTATAAAAAATAGTACATCGCAAACGTCATATAATAATTCAACAGAAATTAAGCATACCTAGGTCTAAAGCCACAGGTTTGAATCACCTGTTTGGTCAACTGTAAAAATGTCAAAATAATGTCAATATTAAAATCAAAGAAAAATCAAATATGTTCAAGATCAAATCGAAGCATTTTATGGCATTTTCAGGACATTAGATTTGCAGTAAACACTTTACTATACTACTGTAAATTATACGGTGGAGGACATTTTAAACTCAACAAACAATAAAATTCAACACTTACCATGTTTTGAAGGAATTTAGTATCTATGCTTGCACTGGTAATATTCAGGCGTTGAGCATAAAAGTGATCTGTATATAATATTAAAAAATGTGTTACAGCGAACAAATCTTCATAAATCTTTACCAGTATTTAAAAAGAAAATTGTCTCGGTCTCACTTACTTGGGCTGTTGCAAAAAGTTGTGCACTCACAAAAGTGTGTCTCTTCACCTAAAATAAATATGAATGAGTATTAATGTACTATGCATAATTGATCTTTAGTAAGCAGCGTTTACAAACTGGAATGAATGTCACCATTATTACTGTTGTGTTCAAATGGGAGGTGCATTTTTATTGAGCTTTTCATCCATAGCCCATTCTAAATAGAATTAATGTAAACTAGAGATATGACTAGAGATCATTTATGGTGGCAGAGTGGTGAGCACTCCTAGCAATGAGGAACGATCTTTCTTAGTGTGTCCTCCCTGTGTTACTGTGGGTTCTCTCCAGCATCCTTCCACCATCCAAAGACATGTGTTAGGTGAACTGGTGGATATAAATTGCCTGGAGCAAATAAATGTCAGGGTGAATGGTTGTCTGTCAGTGTATATCTTTGTGCCAGCCCTGTGACTAACAGGCCATTGTCCAGGGTGTACCCCGCCTAAGGCCCATGTTGGGATAGGTTCCAGCCACCTGTGACCCCTAACAAAATGAAGCAGAAGCTGAATAAATTGAAACTAAAGAAGGCATAGTGGATAGAAAAAGGCTTTTTATCTAATATTTGGAAATCCTGCATGTTAGGCCAATAAAGTGAGACTTTGGCATAATGATGGACAAAACAAATTTTGTTCACAAAAGCAGAGGAAGTAATAGTAGTGAAACTATATTTGGATGGCACTCAGTACTTACTTCCGCAGGAGTCTGTTGTCAAATGTGGTCTAATTGTGAAATTATCTGGCTCCAGTACAGTACTAAAGGAGAAAAATCCCAATTATAATATATACTAAAGCATAAGAGTATAAAAAGCTGCCACTCACCAGGTCAAAGTAGTACTGATGCTGGATTCACACTCTTTCTCCAATAATGAGCAGTTCACAAACCCACCACTAGAGGCATTTGCACCATCACACAGATTGCGACCTATAAAAGCAGACATTTAATTACTTTTATTTTTTAAAAGTTGCTTGATAGTACTCAGACTATTCTGGTACAAGCCACACAAAGGAAAATGTGGTGCTTCATTGATTTGCCAGAAGTCTTTTTGAATAGGTTGAGGAGGATGTAAAAAATTGTTATAAAGTAAAAGTGTTTTAGCGATTTTTTATTTTTTTTTTTCCATATCTGTGCAGGTGCATACACTGTACTGTTTGGAAAAATTTTTGAATGCCTATTTCTACTTATGTAACACCTAGTTATGCACAGATGTACAGAACTAGCATATGTTAATAAACATTTGACAGCTTATGCATGCCTTACATGTCTGTGTTTAAAAGCACAATTCACCATATTACTGGAATATAACCAAGTGCATAAAATTATAGAGCTACTAACCCACTCTCTCCACCTCTCCTGTTATTGTTGCTTCTATTTGTTCGTCTGAAGCTTGCTGCAGTGCAGAGAGTCCAGCCTGCTGCAGTTTACAAGCAGACACTATAGGACTGAGCTGCAACAGTACCCCACAGTCGGTTTCACTGAGAAGAAAAAAAATCTATTGACTCTAAATCTATAAGGCATTGCACTAAATATCTATCAAGATAATTACCGGATGTTCTCTTTGATAACACAAGACACCTTCTCTATCTATAAGAAGAGATGGGGGAGACTTTGATGTCAGTCTTACTAACAAGGAGTGATTGATGATGCTGGTTAAAGACACTGACCTGAATTTGGTTTACGTTTAGACAAAATATATCAAAGTCTGATCTTGTAGTGGCTGTAAACTTGCCTTTACCATCACAGTTAAAGACTCTGGACATCTGTAAGAAAAGCACAGGAAAGTTCATATTGGTCATAGAGCAAGAAGGACAATTAAAATGTTTTTTTTTTTGTAAAAGACAAAAAAAAAAAAAAAAAGTGTATGCCATATGTAGTGTATTCATTTGCCGACATCTTGAAATCATAAAACTGTACTGATAAAGCATTACCCAGGCCTAGGTTGATTTGTTTGTTAGTCTGATTGCAAGATAACTCAAAAAGTAAAGGTCATATTTAGATACATTTTTTAGGGAAAGGTCAGTAAGGGACCAAGGACAAAATCCTTTTTGATGTGCGTCCAGAACAACACTTGGATTCTTTACCATTGCAGGACAAAGCCAAAGATACAAACTCTAGCCACAAGAGGTCAGTAAAATAATAAGTGAGGCTCTGTATTCAGGGTAGAACTGTGCTCTTTAGTTCTAACAATTACCTTTTGGAGAAACAAAACTAGTAGTGCCTCCTCTGCCATTATACCAATATGTTTTTTATATGATCTGTCTTATGGATGTAAAGCATATAAACAGCTTTTATTAATTTGGCATACGATTTACTGCAGATGTCTTCCTGACGCAACCCTCTCTATTTATCCAGGCCAAGGACTGGCACTAAGAATACACTGGCTTGTGACCTATTTTGGCTGGATTGCTTGGTTGGATAAACTTGGATTTTGAAGTAACCAAATCTAAATTAAATACAAGTTCTTACAAATGCATGAATGTCTCGTTCAGACTTTTTCTCTTCAGGTTCCACAGATACTGGCATCAAAAAGTAGGTATCTGCAGAAGGACAGTGAGGGCGCATTATATAAGTAGCCTGCACTCATAAAAATAAAAAGGTATAGGCATAGATTAGGCCATACTTACTTTTACTGGAGCAGAGCTGGTTACTGTTACAGTTGAGTTCTAATAAGAGAGAGACAGACTTAGCTTTTCTGGACAAATATAATTGTTCCATTGACTCTCAGCTGTACAACATCAGAACCACTTCTATAATGTGCTTTAAAGTTGAGCTGCAGGAGTTAGTTTGGCTCACTGGGGGATGATAAGCTATTTCAAATTATAGAAATTATCCAACTAAAGACCAAAACTAAAAATACAGCAGGTAAATTAGTATTGAACACGTCTGGTTGTTTTTTTTTTATGGCCCAACAGTGATTCTGGCCCTAACAGAGCTCACTGGGACATTCAAAAGTTTAGAAATCCTTCTGTAACCAATGCCATCAGCATGTTCTGCAGCAGTAAGGTTAAAGCAAACATCTTGAGAGAGAGCTCTTTGCTTTTACCCATCATGTACTGTTTCCTGTGTGACACCTTTGTAAACAGACACCTTTTAATATCAGACAAGAGGCAGGACTGCTTTTTGATCACTCATAGATTTCCGAAGGTGTCTTGGCTTTTCACACCTTCTTGCACCTCCCTTTTTTCAAGTGTTCAGGATTTTTTTCCATGTGACATTCCATTTTATTACGCATAATTTCATTTCTTAATGTATTTGTTTAGGTTTCTTTGTATGTGTGGATTACTCGGGTTGTTACTGACATCAGTACCAGGTCAGAAATACAATTGAGAAACAGCAACGTGTTTAATACTTATATTATCAGCTGTATATGTCGATCAAATCTTTGTTTCCAAATATACACATTTACCATTGCTACTCGTTTATGTCTAAAGTCATAAGCTAATGTTTATAATGTTCATGATAGGCTGATGAACCAAAACTATAATCCTACTCCAGCTGTCAAACAAGAGGGTCCAACGTTTCTGACTGTTTAAAACTATTTGTGCAATCTTATATTTCATAAACTATGATTACATAATAACATCCACATAAGACAAATGAGTATTCCAAGTAATCAACACAGTACATCCAAGTAAACAAATGAGTACTAAATATAGAACTCTCTTTAAGGATATAAACAAATACAGAGGGAAGTGAAATCCAACACAAAGCATTTTCATTCATGTCCAGCTCACTTTGTGCAAGCAGTATATTCCAAAATGGTTTCACCACTCACTTGTTGTAGGGCCAGGAGACTTTGTGGTGGTCAGACTTGGAGCTGATTTAAAATAACAGAAGAAAATGTTAGCACACATGACAAATGAAATTCTGTGCATCACCAAAGCTGTAGTTACAGTAGTTATAGAAGCTGCAAAACTTGATGACTGACTGCATGCCACACTCTTAAAAAAATTATTATAATTCTTTCTCTGGGCAGAACTGCAACCTTGTGTACTTCTATTGGGGCCATACTATCATTTTTTTTTTTTCCCCATACCTTTTCTATATTATTTTTCAGTTAAATTAGAGTATCAGTATGGTCAGAAGACAAGAACTTGAGGCGTAGGACTGCACCAGAACTTCAGATTATTTTCATCATAGAGAACATGTAACAAAATTGTTATTTCCTTACCCTGCCTCCATTTTACTCTGCAGTAGAGGAAAATATCACTAAAATCAGTGTAATCCCATTTTTGATATCTGATTTTGTTTAAATAGCACACACAGATATGGATGCATACATACAAAATCCAAGAAGCAACATGCAACAAAGAAGCAAGAAAGAAATTGCAGGAATATGCCCAAAAGTGCACACATGTAAAACAACCAAACATAACCCAGTCCAGGTTCAACATAACACACCATCTGTATCGGATCTTCTGTACCTATGATGAGGCAACCTCCTGTAGACTACAAGAAACAGAACATGCAACATGCTGTAAATACATACAAGATAAGGTTACTGTGGTTGTTAAAGGTATCATAACAGAGAAAAGTTAGCACTATGTTTGTTTTCAGAATGCAAATACACGTAATATTCAAATTGGTGTCCTACAATAGAACAATACAAAAGAACCATTCACACATTTGGGTGTCGTTTATCTGTGAGTTTGTTAGCAAGTTTTGTAGAAAATATCAGTAATTTGGTATTTTTGGTATGGATCCTGAACACCATCTAGATCAGGGATTTTTTTTACAAGATTGGATAGAGCATTTACCGCTGAACTAAAAGATCCCTGGTTTTAGCCAGGTCTTTGCAATATAGAGACAGAAGCAATGCTTGTTGTTGGAGGAGGTCTGCACTTTCTGCTCCTGATGTGACTAAATCCCTTTAACAGAGGGTGAGTGGGTGTGTGTAAAAGGCTTAAGTGGCTACAGAATGATTTAAGGGGTTGTTAAGGATATTACTGCATGCTATGACAACTTCTATCCCTCAAATGTAAGGAAAAGTTCATTATCGTGAGCATATTATCAAAGTTTAGACAGTGGTAAAGCAGTCATCATGCCAGTGTATGTAGAGATTAAATGAATACAAAAGGCTCTGATGTTGGTGCACAGCAATAAAAAATAAAATAATTTATCATCACTTCATATCAAGATAATAATGCTGACTCCATGCAGTTAAAAACCAAACTTACCACATGGGAGATTGTTGTCCCTTTGTCGGGCATTTGCGCTGGTCACACCCCAAAACTCAGAGGTCCAGCTGATCACAGAGCCGTCCTCACAGGAGCTGTGCTGCTCCAGGTCTGACCAGACTCGAAAGAGATACAGCTCCACCTGTCCCGGGCCAGGCCCCAGGGATTGGTCTCTCTGTCCACAGCCCAGCCACAGGGAGCCGTATGATGGGATGGCCTGAGCAATCACTACCCTGTGTCCCACTATGTGCTGATCAACCTGAGGAGAAGGAAAAAAGCTGTTTAAATACTTTAATGTATTCTTGGCTGGATGCCTATATCTAAAATGTATTACAGGGTTTTTAGTACGATAGAAATGGTGCAAAAATAATGATACTAGTACTATTTCAAGGATTATATTCTTTTAATTGAATTGCAACACACATTGCAACTAATATGTCTTTGAACATAGGCTCCATGTCATTTTCATGAATTAAAAATAGGTTTCTGCATATGAGGAAAAATGCAATATTAAAGGGAATACATTATGCTTTTATTCATAGTTTTTAAACCAACCTTAGTTGCCTCAACATTTACATTCTTTAAAAAACATTATGCAACTAAAAGAGAACGTAGAGTACTCTACTGGAGAGTCAGGTGAAGAGATCAGCAGTGGGCAGATTGTATTTATTTTTAAACATAATCAAAAATGAGCACTTCACTTCCTTAAACTTTTTTATATGCTGCCATTTTACAACAAATTAAAAAATAGCTGTGAGAAATCAGTGGAAAAAGAGCAGTACGCCGTTTTTTGGGTAAATGAATGAGAGCTGACTGGATGTAGAGGGCTTGTTGATTGGTCAGTGCTTCCTGGAGTGGGCGGGGGTTCATGAGAGAGGCGGAGGCTCGTGCAACCAAGCGTTTTGAGGGCTCAGAATGGCCGTGTCAGAAAATAAAAAATTACTTAAACAGATGTGATTGAAGCAAAACACAACTCCAGGTATGTTTTTGATGAGAGAACAACATAATGCATAATAAAGTTCCTTTAGTAATGTATGACCATGATATTGACTTTATTTGCATAAAGCTTTTGAAGCCTTGTATTGCACATGTACCTCTAGGCTAAAGGAGCTGCCCACCACGTCCCGCCTCAGACACACTTGATGCCAGTCTTGTTGGGACAGTATCAGTGGGAATCGGTGTTTGACGCGGAGCAGCCAGGCATACAGCGCCCCGTCGTCCCCCTCCAGCCCCAGCTCAGGCATCAGCCCATGGACCGAGCTGTAGGTGAAGGCGATCCACGGCCCGGGAACCACCACCCGAATGTTCACACACACCGTCATCTTATAGAGCAGAGGGAAGGCAGCTGTGTCCTGCAGAGTCCAGTGGTCCTCACAGCCGTTTAACACTGCCTTTATGTCGCCCAGGAAGTAACCGAGCACTGGAGAGGAGAAAAAATGAATAAAATAAAAAAAAAATATTCAAAGAAAATCTGTACTGTAAGTAAAAGTACTGTTACTTCAAAATAACATTACTCAAATAGAAATCAATGCTAAGTATTGAGGGTACAGTTTACTTAATTAGAAAGTATTGTCTGCTACTATTACTACAGTTACTACTACTACACATTAAGTTGTTGAGTCTGTGCAAAATATGTTTACTTTTTTACTTGTAAGTACATTTAAAAGTGAGTACTTTTATACTTTTACTTATGCTTTTACTTGAGTAAATGTTGCTCCTTTATCTGTACTTTTACTTAAGTAAAGAAATTGAGTACTTCTTCCACCACTGGCTGATACATCAACAATTTTTGCTACTACTACTATTACTACTACTGCTACTAGTATTAATACTAATACTAATACTCCCACTGAGGTCAAACAATACTTTTGCTCATTTAGTAATTCTACAATACTCAGAAAGTAAATTAGTTAAAGTTAATGTATCTACCCACTTTAAGGGTTAGCTAAAATTTGATTGATTGATTGTAATAATACCAAGTTATCTTTAATCAACTTTATGTAAACTTTTTTAATCCCTCCCATTGGTCATCTTTTGTGTTATTTGTTTATGGATGTTGTGGTGTGTCTTGAATGTCTGTTTTAAGCTATTATTAGCTAAATATTGCTATTTATTTTAAATAGTTCCTTACAACTTTTTTAGTCTTGTATTGCATGAACTCAAAAACAAAATGGTCAAAAAACCAATCAAATCCAAGTTGAGGACAGACCTCTGAGTTTTGTTTTTAATTTCTGTCATATTTTAATGTGCTGTAAATGTGTCATACTTCAAATCTCTGTGTGGTAACTGTTATGTGCACTGTTGAGATAAGTTTGTGTGAATTAAATCCGTTGTGGTTACCAAATTATGGTACAACATTTGACACCATCTGATAAAATCTCAAATCAAAAGAACACAATTGCCATGTGACGTGACATAAATGTGAAACTATAACAAAAAGCCATCTCATGAGCAATGACACAGCAGATATAACAATATAATGACTTACTTTAACAAAATCAGCCAACATTGGGCCATTGTAGCCTAATTAAAAGTTTTAAAGTGCAGTGCTTTTGCCTCTATATTGTTGTACTCTATAACAGTATTTCATTATTCTGCCAACCCCCCATACAGAGTACTTATAAACTATATTTCTGTATAAAAACTATGAATGCTTATCACACGTTTCCAAAACATACTTATATCCTGATACTATCCTGCCACTGTACATGTCTAGCTACTTACCATTTGGCTGAGAATTTGCCAACAACACAATCCTAAGCGCTAGAAGAAAATTCCATTTCCATGTCCGCAGTCCGTTACGATAATGTCCAGACATCCTCCTACAGACAAAGACAGAGACAGAATATTTTAAAACCTCATACTTTTTGCCTTGTAGCTCGTGTGCACTGCTCTGTTGCTTCCTCTTCAAACATATGACCTGTGTATCTGTAATGATGCTATCTCCAAATTTGTTTGATGCATGCTTCATTTCCATATTATATTATTATTACGACCTTTGTTTAAACGGAGAAGAACAATGAGCGTCTAGCTCTCTTTTGCAATGGAGCCCTGCAGAAATACACTATATTGCCAAAAGTATTCGCTCACCCACCCAAATTACTGAATTCAGGTGTTCCAATCACTTCCATGGCCACAGGTGTAGAAAATCAAGCACCTAGGCAGCAGCTTTGTGGTAAACCTTGTGGGAAAGTTTGGAGATGGCCACTATCTGTTCCAACGTGACTGCACCAGAGCACAAAGCATGGCCTATAAAGACATGGATGAGTGAGTTTGGTGTGGAAGAACTTGAACACCTTTGGGATGAATTAGAGACTTGAATTAAAGACTGTGAGCCAGGCCTTCTCGTCCAACATCAGTGTCTGACCTCACAAATGCACTTCTGGAAGAATGGTCAAAAATTCCCATAAACACTCCTAAACCTTGTGGAAAGCTTTCCCAGAAGAGTTGAAGCTGTTACAGATACAAAGGGTTGGCCAACATCATATTAAACCCTATGGATTAAGAATTAAGTTCATATGCATGTGAGCAAATACTTTTGGAAAATATAGTGTATATTCTGCGTAGCCTTGTATCCTTTCGTGCGACTAAACAATAAGTGTGGATGTGATCATTGTCTTTCCACAGGATCGCACTAAAAGTCTTTATTCAGCACCTGGTAAACTAAAACTCTGCAATATTGTTTATGGCTTTGTGTCGGGGCCACTGACTGCAGGGAAGGGGAGGTGACACTGGGTATAGAGTTACCTCATTCACTTCCCCTCTTTATACTCAAAGATACAAAGTAAAGTGGCATGTTTGGTTAAGTTTTTGATACACCTTACTATAAAGAAATATACACCATGTGCACTTAAACAGTTGTTTGGGGTTTAATTTTACCATTAACATAACACAATTCAAGAAACCAAGTACCCAAAAACACATATAAGAGTACTTAAGGGTCCCCTATTATGCTGGATTGACTTTTTGGAGCTTTTAACCATGTTATGTTTCCTGCTCAAAATCATAATAGTTTGTTTCAGTCACGCATGTTTTAGTAATTGTGTTAGATCAGCCGGCCAGACAAACTCTTTTCCTATTTTATCCTGCAAAGTTAGTCTGGTACCTCTTCGCTTAAAGTTCATTTCTATGGGTGGAACAATGATAAGCCAATCTGAGAAACGAAGGGCAGGACATAAGCAGTGCACCGCTGACCCAAACAAACATAAAACACTAGAATATGGCATATTATGAACAGTTTGGTACTTATTTGGGACAGCAGCAGAAGCCAGTTGTACAAAGACTTGTGGAAAAAGTCGGTTTGTTTGAATGTGGTCATTACGTCAGACATCAACAGGACTTTACTGTTGTTAAAATGGAAACAAGACAAAGAAAAAATCCCACAGAGGACTGAACAACAACGCACACTTTATCAGAATCAACAGGTGACAAAGGAAAGCACTAAACAATGTTAACCAGGTCAGACAAGTTAGAAAATTTGCTCAGTAGCTAGTTCTTTGGTTAGCTTCTGCATTCGTAAGAAGCGCTGCAGATAAATGGCTGTGATAGGCCAGTTCCAAATCGACTGTGGAGAAACGCTTCTGCAGGAGAACCAGAGTGTACTGCTTTCAAAAAGAAAGTAGAAGCTGGGTCACCAGGCTATAATCCGGTATGCTGAGACTGTCCTTTTCTCAAGAGCTGGAAATGCTTGGTCTCACAACTCTACGTAAAAACACGTGTTCTAAAGCCCAGACACTGTCACCGGACTCATTCTGATCATTTCAGCGTTTAAATTGCCCTCACTACAAAGCAGTGAGCTCATTTATCTGTTAGCATTAAGTTACTAATAGCTGGGCTAATTAACCATTTTATGCTCTGTTAAGTCCAGAACGTTGCCAGCAGGGGGCGACAGACACCTAATCCAAGCATTTGTTGCAAAGTAACAGCTCCCCAAAAATTTTTTCAATACATATACATTATTTTAAGTTCTAAAATTTTAAATACTAATGCAAAGGTGTTTAAAACTATTTCAAAAAGGCTGAAAAAAAAAATTAAATGGGAACTTTGATACTGAACAACACACATACATGAATACAATATAAGCAAATACTGGTAGCCATATCCAAATAAACCTAAAAGATATCTGATTATATGCAAAATATAATATATGTGACTAATACTGGCAATGCATGTAAAAGAGTAACATTTTTCATTTAAATGGCAACGTTAAGTCAAAAGTACGATGGCGTTTTAGGGCCACATAAAAAAAATAAAAATACAGCACTATGAGAATAAAGTCGTAAATTATTGGGATTAAAGTCATAATTTTATGAGGACAAAGTTGTAATTTTATAGAATAATGTCGTAATATTTTGAGAATAAAACTCGTAGCCAGAACTCTTATAATGTAACGAGAGTAAAGTTGAATTATGACAAGAATAAAGTCAAAATATTATGAGAATAAAGAGAATGAAGTTAGCCTGTCTCTGCTGCGCGCTCGTCCTGGGAAATTTGGAGTGTTTTGTGAGACTTTATTTTCATTTAGGCTTCCTTCTGGCCCATCATCACCATTATCATTAGTGTAAAGACTCTGAAGCAACTTTTTTAAAATTATGACTTTAATTCTGAAATTTTACCACTTTATTCTCGTAGTGCCGTTTTGTTTTTTTTTACCATGTGGCCCTAAAACCCCATCGTACAAAATAACTCAGATATGTAACAATAAAGATTTTTTGTTGTCTAATGAGTTTTCTGTCATTATTATGTGTTGTAATGTACAGTATGAGGCCAATATTGAGACCTCTTCCACTCAGACTTCTTATTCTCATTTGTCTTCATCAGATTCTGCTACAAGTACTTACATCAATCAAGCATAACAATATGAAAACTGACAGGTGAAGTGAATAGCATATGGGATATATTAGGCAGCGAGTGAACATTTTGTCCTGTAAATTGATGTGTTAGTACGAGGGAAAATGGGCGATTGACAAGGCCCAAATTGTGACGCATGCATACGTCACCAAATCTGCAGCTACTGTGGGCTGTTCCCATTCTGCAGGGGTCAGTATCAAAAGTGGTTCAAGAAAGAAACAGTGGTGATGGGATCAGTTAAAATACTCATAAAATACTGTAATAAAAAGTGGTGTTGGGACGTCCCAAGAGAGACTCATCAGATCATTCTCAGTCCGAGCAGCACAGCCTGAAAGTGACCTGCCCAAACAGAGGAAATGAGTTTGACTGAATCATGACCTCTTCTTTAAATGTACTTTATCCTCAGCAGCAGCGTCCTGGCTTCACCTGGGTTTAATTTCCTCTTTCTGTCTCATCATACATTTTATTTGTCTAAAATGATTCTACTGAGCACGTGAAGCTCTTTACAGCTGTACAAGTCCCATTCAGCAAAGATCATCTGAGAATAAATCAATCTTATTTTAACTGGAGAGTATCCGAATAATTTTTAAGTTTTGTCATTTAATTATACACTGTGTATCTATTGGTATAATGACCGTTGTTTAAAACAGGCAGTGCCTATAGACAATGTTGTTTAACAGGTAAGATTTGTCACCTCAAAAGCCTTACAGATGCTTTTTCAAGTCTAATTTTTTCAACTCTGATATATTTTGTCTTCTAATCCAGAGATTCTTTTTGAAATTATTATTATTATTATTATAGATTTTTACGTCATTTTTGTTCTGATTTAGGTGATGTACAATTCAAATGACCTAAATGTTATTTCTTTCTTCTTTCTGTTTTTTTTCTTATTCTTTTTCCTCACAGATGGGTTTTTTAGGAGTTTTTCTTTTTCCTTACTGAAAAGGGATGTCCTGCGACTGTTTATTTTAGTTATTGTTTATGTTTGATTGATTGTATGACTAATTGTTTGTAAAGCCCTTTTGAGATGTTTGCTGTTGTAATATTGGGCTACTGTATTTTCCAGACTATAAGTTGCACTTTTTTCATAGTTTTGCTGGTCCTGCGACTTATAGTCAGGTGTGACTTATATATCAAAATATATACATTTAACAAGAATCAAGGAGTAAACATTACCATCTACAGCCACAAGAGGGCGCTCTAGGCTTGTGACAACAACTGTCAGTAGTATTCAGTGATGTAGAATGAGATCAGGAGCTTGGTGAACTTGCTTACTGGTAACTTGCTTGTTGGATTTGCTGTTATGTTAATTTAGCCTCATCAGCCTCCCAGGTTTGTTCTTTATGATATTGTATATCTGAATAACTGTTAATGTGTTACGTTAACATACCGACACCTATCCAGCCTGTTGTTCTGTGTGCTGTTGTGTACTTTAATAACTTGCCTTCCCAGATAAAATGTCTGTTCTTGGTCTTGGATTTTGTGAAATAAATTTCTAAATAAATGCAACTTATAGTTAAATGCGATTTATATGTTTTTTCATCTTCACGCATTTTTTTACTGATGTGACTTATACTCCGGAGCGACTTATAGTCCGGAAAATACGGTATATAAATAAAATTGAATTGAATCGAATAATTGATTATACATCCGAACATCAGTAAATGTCATTATTGTGGAATAGTGATGTTTTTGATTAAAGTAGTTCAATTCAAAGTGAAACACACATAGATTTAGTACGCACAGAGTGACATATTTCAAGCATTTATTAATATTAATTGTGATTATGTCATAATATTTAAAATTCTAATTAATGAGAATTTGAATTTTGGTTTTCATTAAATGTAACCCATGATCATCAGAATTAAAATAAATACATTTCACTCTTAATTTTCTTTTTATTATTTATTTGAATTTCTTCTCTGGTTTGTTCCCAAAGCAAAAAGAAGCAGCACGACTGGGCATCCTCACAAAACCTACCCACCCTTTAATTCATAGTGAAAAACTGGCATAGGTACAATATTGACATTGAATAGTTAGTGTTTGTGTTACAGAGCCTCCAAAGATAGAAAACTGACAAGATAAATGGTCGTATGTGAAGTTATTTGAAACAGTATCCAGGGCTTAAGGCTACACAAACTAAAGCTTTTGTCATCAGTCACATGTTCCCAGCGTAAACTTTACAAAAAAACACAGCTTAGACAAGAACACAGAGGTATTTCTCTCTCTAAACAAAGTCATCTAAGCTATAAAACAGTGGAACAACACTTGAACAACATTTGATGAATTGAGAATTTACGCAAAACTATAACAGGGAGCGATGCGTATGGGAATTCTCAGCCATACAAACAAGGGTTAAAAACAATGTGGTGATTGTATGGAGAGATGAAGATGCGGAAGAAGATCTAAGACCGTGGTTCTCAACTGGTGGGTCGGGACAAAAAGTGGGTTGCAGAACTGTTTTCAGTGGGTTGCAGGCCTTTGCCATGGTAAAAAAAGAAAGTTTAATCTTTAAAAATAAATCATCAATTTACAGTCCTTAACAGTAGGTGGCAGTGTGGGACATATAGAATAGAATAATATAAAAGAAACTGAACCAGAGCAAAAAATGCACTTCTATAACATTACTGTTATACCTAAGGTTGACATGAGTACTGCTTAATTTTCGTCAATATCTTTAAATTTTTTCTCGAAATATCTCTTAATTTTCCTCTTTTTTGAATTTTTTTATTTGGGTTGCAGCTTGTCATTGTAGAGCAATGGCGGGTCCCGAAGCCAGATCAGTTGAGAACCACTGATCTAAGATACTTAACTTTTAAAAGTACCTTGCTTAAATAATGTCATTTTATCCATTTTGAGGCACAGAACATAAAAAGTTTAAGTTCCCAAAAGAAATGTTTTGGTTTAAAACCTCCATGTTGTTTTTGGCATCACCTTGGACCAGAGGTAGAAAGTAACACAGAAGATTTTGTAAAATAACTACATTTTAGTCTGTGTTGTTTTTTGCTGTCACCTTAAAGCTTTATCTTCATGTCTATCACACACCTCAGTTATGCTGTCTTTATGTTCAGGACTGACTTGAAAAATGAAAGTTTTCAACTATAATTTACTTAATAGGCTTTAATAGGCAAAATACTCATACAAACAGTCCATTTATAAAAGAACAGTGGCTCGGTTGGCGATCCAGAGCCTATAGGACTAAATCTCTTTTTATTCCTATCTATAATTTGCTGCTATTTAGTGTTGTTGCACTTTTACTATTGCTTTTATATACCTTTGCTTTTTATGTTCTGATCCAAATTGATTTTAGCTTGTTTTAGGTGTTTTTTTATTCTGACTATTTACTCACTTCAGGAAGGTGCAATAATCAACTATTCTGCATTAGCTCTACAGAGTTGAATGTGTCTGACTGTGTACATGCATCTAGATACTGATGTTTGTTCTTGTTGTCATGTACAATGTTCTGCAGTTGCTCAGCACTTTGCCCAAGACAAATTTCCCCTTGGGGACAAAGAAAAAGAATATTTTTGATTTTGATTTGATAATTGGTGGTAATTTGTCTGGAAATACTTAATCCTCCAGGTCTTTACAACCAAATAAAAGTCATCTGGCCACAGTTTTCAAAGATGCTGAACAATATCTAAGAGACTAAGAGCAAAATCTGGAGTGAGGACCTTAACATTTGACTACATTTTATCTTTTATAACTAGATTTTGGTCATTTTGAACACAGCAGTAAAAATACTGAGTGCTTAAGCTACCACTGAACGTTATACATATGTCTGTCTATGTTGTTTTCATGGCGTCCCATCAAAACCTTATCTGCATGTCTTTATATATTACATACTCTGTTTATACATGGGGACAGACTGGTTGTATGACTCAGCTTCTTATAAAAGAAAATTTAAAAAAAAGTTGCCATTGAAAGTCAAACAGTATTACAAATGTTGGTTTAAAAATCATGGCTGGTTCATGTTGTTTTCTGGTGTTTTGTTGGACAACCAAAACTTTAATTTTATTGGCAACAAGTCTCAGCCAGAGTTGTTCTTTGAGTCAATTTATTAATATTATGAACAGATAAAATAGTTGTTTGTGTAATTAATAATAACAGTTGTATTAAAATAAAGATAAGAAATGCCTTACCTGATGCCTTTGGGGAGCATCCACTCTGTGTTGAGTCACAGTCGTCTTACCGCGGTGGACTTGTCTTCTCGAATGTATTCACAAAATGCCTTTCCATGATTTTGATTATAGCTCGTATGAATTACAAAAACAAAGCTTTATTATTAATGATTTAGTTCCTTCCTTCCTCTCTCTGTCCTTATTTGCTCTGTCTTGTCCCGTTCACCTGCTCCTACACACGAACATCGGCCCGTAGCGTGAGTGTAGCCAGGAAATCACTTTTTCTGAAACGCCTGCAGGAGACGGAGAGGACTGGGACCTGGGACACACCCGGCTGTGAAACTGGAGAAGAGGACACTTCAGGCACAAAGTTAGACAAGAGAGGCTAAACTTTTTTCTTTTTTTTTTTGCTAAGAGAAGGTAATCTGTTTAGTTCAGAATGACAGTTATGTATACAGAGGACGAAGAAGAAGTACTCTGAATCTGTAGGCTACTGAAGTAAAAATACTGTTACTTCAAAGTGAATTAATGGTATTTAAGTAAGTACTCAACACAATTTATATTGGTGTAAAGTAAAAAAGTGAAGTTGTATGTAAAGTACTATTTGAAAATGAACCCCAATATTTACTACTTCTGCAACTACTGCTGTTGCTTCTACTTCTGTGCTGCTACTACTACTATTACTGTTTTTTTCTACTAATACTGCTATGTGAAATTACTTTTTTGCACTTGCATTTGTACATAAAAATCTACTACTACTGGTGCTACTAATACTACTACAACAACTATAACTTTTATTTTGACTACTACTACAGATATTACTGTTGTTACTCATAAAACTGCAAGCGTAAAGCTGCTACTACAACTGATATTACTTTTTACTACTGCTGTTATTAATGCTGCAACTGCTACAGCTACTGCTACAACTACTATGACTGCTACAGGTACTACTACTACTACTACTACTACTACTACTACTACTGCTGCTACTGCTAATGTTACAGCTTGAGTACAAACAGAAAAGCATTTAATTAAAAGTTTACTTGAGGACAAATAACTTTTTGCACTTGTACATCAAAATCTTCTACTACTGCTAGTACTAATACTACTGCAACAACTACAACTTTTACTTTGACTGCTACTACTGATACTACTGTTGTATGTCATAAAGCTGCTACTACTGCTACAACATCTATTGTTTTACTACTGTTACTCATAATACTGCTACAGTCACTGCTACAACTACTTCTACCGGTACTACTACTTCAATTAGTACAACTACTACTACTACTAATACTGCTACTACAGCTTGAGTAAACTAGTATTTCTACGACTACCATTAGTGCTATTAGTACTACTTATACTACTGCTACTATTTTTACTATGAATGCACCACAGCAACCAGTACTACTACACACTTTATTAAGGCCAAAATACTTCTACTCATTGTTTTTTAAATAAAATATAAGTAACATTTGTTATGCAGAATGTACTCAAGTAAAAACAAAATGTACCCAGAACTTTATTTTCTTCAATAAATGTACACCAGTCCTATTTTAGTAAAATGGTCACGTTACTTTCCACCTCAGCATGTACTTTGTATAAGAGCCTTGTGCTCTCCCAGTTTGACTGGAGGGCAGCAGCTGGTGTACAGGACACAGAGCTAGACAGTTCCTGGACAAGGTATTAGGCATTATCCGCAGCAAGAGGGCATTTTTTCTACTTGTATATGCGTCATCCTGAAGAAAAAAACAACATGAATAGAAATGACACTGGGGTTGTTGTTGGCAAACCAGTCTGACATCTTTTTTTTCATAGAGATCTTGGGGCTGTGGTGAGTCCCAGGTATGGCATCTGAGTTCAATTGTAAAATAAAGCTGAACAAGAGAAAGGCAGCCACAGGGAGAAAACAAAGAATTTAATCTCCAACCGTCTCCCCCTCTCTCTCTCTCTGCATATGTTGGGGATGTAGTAGCTAATGAAATGTCCACAAGAGGGCAGTAAAGACTACAGAGAGGTTTCCCATTGGGAGCGGCAACAAGCGGCAACAGTTCAGTGGAGCACAGCGACGTGACGCAGCACATTTTGGGTCACAAATTTGTCCATTTCTGTTGTATTTTCGGCAATTTTGAATAATGTTATCTCTCCTTTTCATTGTACAGTTCATGTAGTAGCATTTGTACTCACAAAGAAAACCCAGAGAAAAGATGTCAAATGTTCAGACCTAAAATGCAACATGCAGTTTAGTTTGATTCTGATTACAGAAAATAACTTCCACTACATCCTGTCAAGCCTGTTTTGTATTTATGTTTTGTTGCGGTTCTGAACAAGAAATAAAATATGTCAGGGGTTCTCAAACTGTGGTACAGGTACCACTGGTGGTACGCAGGCTGCTCTCGGTGGTACTCAGGGGTCTTTTGCAGTTCAAGTCCAGATGTAGATTAATTTAGAGCCAGTTTAGTCCTGGTTTTGTCTTAGTTTAGTCATGTTATATTCATCCTGGGTAAGTTCTGTTTTATCCTGGTTTAGTCTGATTATTGTCCTGGTTTATCCTGGTTTAGTTTTCCTTTAGTCCTGGTTTTGTCTTTGTTTAGTCGTGTTATATTCCTCCTGGTTTAGTCTGGTTATGTTCTGCCTTAGTCCTGGTTTTGACCTGGTTTTGTCTTTGTTTAGTCATGTTATATTCCACCTTATTAAGTCTGGTTATGTCCTGGTTGTTCTGGTTTTGTCCTGGTTGTTCTGGTGGCGAGCCCAGAAGGGAAAAAGAAAATAATGCAAAAGCCATAGCCCATACAGATCCACTATTGGCCATTTTGATTTTCTGCAAGTGTCAGCCTTGTGATTAACTATTGTGCCCCATGCTATGCCCAAAATAGCTCTGACAGATTCTAGCCCCCTGAAACTAATCTGCAGAAAAAAAGACTAAACAGATATCATGACCCAGTGTGCTCAGAAGTGGCAATTTTAAAATCTGGGAAATGTCATTTGATACCGTTTCCAAAGCCACAGGTGCCATTAGTGTTACATCTAACCTGTGCTCTGGAGAAACCTTCCTGTCGCTGAGTGGGACGATCATAGCCCTGTGTTAGTGACTGTAGTGACGCCTGCGCACAGTCCGAACAATACCTTCATTCAGCCAAATGTCAGAGTGAAGCGTGGCGTAACAATAGGATCCACCCACGCACACACAGAGTCCCGACAGCGCAGAGCAACCCAGGAAGAAAAGGGGAAGCCACCAGGATCCTTCCTATCAAAGACAAGTCACTGGAAGATAACAATAGATTCATTCATTCATATGTACTGAGAAAAAAAAACAAGTGAATGCATTAAAGGGTGACCCCCAGTTACATAAAAGGTATGTCTTACCTGGACAATGTATGCCGTAAAATATATTGTAATAATAGCTATCTTCTGCAGTTAGGACGTTCAGCATCAGCCTTACATGCGCTCAGTAAATCAGTGTTTCCCAACCAGGGGTACAGGGACCTCTAGGGGTACGTAAGCACATTACAGGTGGTATGTGACAATATTTGATAATTTGATGAAGGAAATGGTGTTATTCACATGATTTTATTTTTCCTTTGTGGTAAATTTGTTATGAGTTTAATATGTGCATAGCTAAACCAGTTTAGACCTGGTTTAGCCTTGGTTTAGACCTTGTAAAGACGTAGTTTAGTCCTGATTTAGACCTGCTTCAGTCCTGGTTTAGTTCTGGTTTAGTCCTGGTTTAGACCTGCTTCAATCCTGGTTTAGTTCTGCTTTAGTCCTGGTTTAGACCTGCTTTAGTCCTGCTTTACAAAAGTGAAAAAATGTCTTGTAAATTTGTAAAATTTCAATTATTGTTAACTTTTTTTTTTTTTTTTTTTTTTGAGTTTCAAAGCAAAAAATGCTGAAATTATTTACAGTATATACTATAAGTAAAGTATAAAATGTTGCTGTACTTTTTTATGACCATCAAGAGGAGGACAAAAAAAGCTAAAGGGGCACACAAGCCCAAAATGTTTGGAAATCACTGCAATAAATGTAGAAATATAGTGTCAAGGTTAAAAAAGTTTACCTACAATGAGTCACAAGCCAGTGTAGTCTTTGTGCCAGTGCCAAGCCTGGATAAAAATGTATCCAGTGTCATATGGAAATCAGTTGAGGGAAAATGAGCTTTACTGTTATCATCTAGTATAACAAAAGACAACATTTTTATGCACCAAGGGTTACAAAACAACCCAAGTTCACTCATTTTCTGATCAGCCACTGTCCAGGATGTACCCCACTATGGGCCTTAGGCGGGGTAAATCCTGGACAGTGACTAGTTAGTGGCAGGGCTGGCACTTACAGACACTAGGGGCAATTTAGAGTCACCACTTCAACCAATACATGCAGGACTCTGGACGATGGCGGGGCAGTGAGAGGACAGTAAGAATAATTTAGAACCAGTCCCAAAAAAACAACCTCATAAAGTGAAATGCCGGGGTCTGAGTGGGCAGGCGAGATAAGATGTTAATAAGGTTGTCTCAGTTATTGCTTATACAGTACACACATACACATTTTAAGGTATCCCATCACCTTTTTGTCCAATCAGAAGCAACAACTTGGCAGAAAGACAGTTTGGACAAATACAGAGCAAAAGCAATTGTAGTCAGAGGTATTGGAGCAAGATGTGGGCTCTTTTTCCCTCTACAGTGGCCCTACTATCAAATCAAATGCAATGCTAATCTAAATAAAGAGACCATGACACTGTTTTGACTTCAGTGACTTTATTTGACCAGGTTTAAAGTAGAAATATTGGCGTCATACATCATAATGGTTGTATTGTCACTGCTGGGGTATTTTTGTGCAACTTCAAATGAACAGCATTAGCCAAACAATGTGATCGGACCTGAAGCAACGGCTGGAGATAAACGTAAACAAAAAAAAGTGCAGCGTTTTCTCTGACCTGACATCAGCTGAATCTGAATCTTATACCTTTTAAAGACAAGGCAGCGTTCATGTGGTCCTCGGAAAAATGCACAAGTCAGAAAAATAACTCAAAACCTGCGGCCTGATTTTCCAGCTGACATCATTTGTTTCATGGACATAGCAGAAAAGCATTTTATACATGAGCTTTTGGACTATTTGTTGCTAATAATATGAGTTTCCTGTCGCTTGCGTTAGAAAAGCTAATCACTGATGTTAATGTATTAAACTCATAACAGCCTAGTACTTCAGCTAAAGCTACGTTTATACTGTATCCTGGATTTATGGGCGTTTAGCATTTCAGGAGAACGCTAAGGTTAAATCTGACTACTTAGCTGTGACTAAACGTTGTTAATAATATGAGTTTACTATAAGCTGTCACTCGCATAAAAGTAACAGAATTGCGTTAGTAATACTATTCATTATCATTAATTTATTTTATGCCTAACTAACTTCCAAGCTCTTTGGCTAAATCTATATTTGCTAAAATTTATTAATGCTCAGCTTTTCAGTGGTAAAAAGGCTAATGTTAATTTGGACTAGTTTACCTGTGTTAAAAGCTATTTAATAACATTACTGACCAATGACTTTGTTTGGTTTACATTATGGTAAATCCTGACTTTCTGAGATAAAAGCACATGAACATAAACAAGTCAGGAAAACGACTTCTCAGCACCCGAGGACCCATGAACGCAGCATTAAAATCCACACATTGTTAGCATTTTACAAACATGTTACCATAGATACGTTACTTTTGACATAGATGAGAGCAGGCATCCGGGTACTTTACCGTTGTGCCAAGTCCCCGCCCCTTTTTAGGTGAAAACATCTCTGAAAGGCGGCAAATATAAATTGTCAAATATTTTCTCGTTTGAGACTTAAAAAACTTAACACATGGTCCCAGAAGCACAGCAAACATAGCCAGTTAAGCTGACGGTTCTATTCCCTCACTGACAATGACAGATCAGTGTCGTTATTTGAAGAAACTTTAGTGAAATATGGGCCAATCACTGCCTCTGTCACAGGTGAACGACCCCGCAAAGTCGTTGTTTTTTGTTTTTAAATTCAAGTCTTTTATGGCAAATACAATATCAGCAAAATGTTGACATAAATGCATTTAGTCTTACTTTAGGTCCAGACTGAAATGAAATCAACATTTATATTAAAATGATCAGTGTCCTAACAGCATAAAAGCTTACACAGTTAACATATGAAACAATCTTAAATCTCAAAACTAACTAAAGTTAAGTAAATAAATGTTTTATGTGGTAGGAATATTGATTAAGATATAAACAGAGTGACTTGCCACTTTTAAATTTGTACATATGACATATGCATTTTACTGTAATTCTACAGTAATCTGGGGTCTAGCTGGCCAGTTTATCCTTCCTGTCCTCTCTGTGTCTCGCCTGAGGCCACAAATCTCTTCCTTTTGTTTCTTTTAGTCTGAGCAAGCAATGAATATCTCGAATTGTGTTTTTCTTTTGTTATTGGAAGTACAAAACCGATTGTAGCAGCACTTTGCCTGATATCACTAACCTCTCTCCAGTTGGCAGCTGGTTTGTTTTCACCCAAAAGTGAGGCTTTACGTTCTGGAGACAAGGGAGTGACGTATGGCTGCCCTCATCTATTGGCTTTGGCTGTGTTCGAAAGGGCATCAACATTTCTGCAGTGTACTCAACCTCTCAAATGCACCATTGCTGTTAAAATATGAAAATATTAGTATTAGGATTTAATGCCTGGACATGTCTACAATAAAACATTTTCAATCAAAAGTGACATTTTTATGCACCAATATTACAACACAACCCATGTTTACTCATTCATCTTTGCCCTTAGAGTCACCAGTTCACCCTAGCACATGTCTCTGGATGGTGGGAGATGTTAGATTCTAGTGTCGTATAAAACTAAGCATTAGACTAGGTGTGCCTTTGGAAATACAAGTCTAGTTGGCAATGAAAACATATAGATATTCCAATAAATCCTACAAATTGTGCAACCTGAGCGCCAGAAAAACTCATAACAGTCATGTTGTCATTGCAGTATTGGTCAGTCGTATGCGATTTCGAACACAGCCATTGGCCTTTATACCCACTTCATCTCTTTCCCATTTTCTCACTGTAATGATTGGATTTAGCTCCTCTTTTGAAGATCTCCATTTTCTCCCTCTGCCGCATGCACCGTGGCCACTTCAAGCGAGCTAAAAATCCCATCTGGCAGTCACCATGGCAACCCACTGTCCAGAAAGCAAACATCATCCGGCTACAGACTAGTGGTTCTCAAACTGTGGTATGGGGTATCACTGGTGGTACGCGGGTTTCTTCCTCTGGTGAAATTTAGGAGTCTTGTGCAGTTCGAGTCTTGATGTAGTTTAATTTAGAGACAGTTTAGCCCTGGTTTAGCCTGGCTTAGTTTAGGCTGAATCCTGGTTTAGTTATGGTTTTGTTTTGGTTTAGTCCTGATTTATCTTGGTGTATCCTAGATTAGTCCTGGATTAAACCTGGTTTATTCTCCTTTTGTCGTATTCAAGTCCTGGTTTTAGTTTGGTTTAGTTCTGTTTCAGTCCTGTTGTAGTCCTGGTTTAATCTGGTTTTGTCACAGTTTTGTTTTAGTTAGTCCTTGTTTAGTCTTGGTTTAATCCCAGTTTAGACATGATTTAGATCTGGTTTAGACCTGCTTTAGTCCTGGTTTAGTTCTGGTTTATCCCTGGTTTTGTCCTGGTTTTGTCTTAGTTTAGTCCTGGTTTAGACATGGTTTAGAATTGATTAAGACCTAGTTTAGTCCTGGTTTAGACCTGCTTTATCCTGATTTAGTTCTGGTTTAGTCCAGTTTTGTCTTAGTTTATTCTTGGTTTTGTTCATGAGTTAGTTCTGGTTCAGTCATGGTCAAGCCATGGTTTTGTCTTAGTTTACTCCTAGTTTAGACCTGGTTTTGTCCTGGTTTAGTCTGATTCAGTCTCGGTTTAGTCCTGGTTTAGTCTTGATTTAGTCCTGGTTTAGACTGTTTAGTCCTGATTAATCTTGGTGTATCCTGGTTTAGTCTTAGTTTTGTATGGATTTAGTTCTGTTTCAATCTTAGTTTAGCCTGTTGTAGTCCTAGTGCTGGTTTAGTCTGGTTTAGTCCTGGGTTTGTTTTAGTTTAGTCCTGGTTTTGTTCTGGTTTATACCCAGTTTAGTCCTAGTTTAGTCCTGGTTTAGTCCTGATTTATTCCTGGTTTAGACCTGCTTTAGTCCTTGTTAAGTCCTGGTCTAGTACTGCTTTAGTCCTGCTTTAGTCCTGGTTTTGTTCTGGTTTATACCCAGTTTAGTCCTAGTTTAGTCCTGGTCTAGTACTGTTTTAGTCCTGATTTAGTTCTATTTTAGTAATGCATATTTCTGTTCATTCCTATTGTATTCCTTGGTTCAGATCTAAATGAGTCTCGGTGTTTAAAGTTTGAGCATCAGTGGCTTTAGACGGTGGTGATCTGGTCCACCACTCTCGTACTGTCGTTCATCTCCACGCACTCCACCTCCTGTCTGTGGTTCCCCTCTGCCTCGGGATGGTGCCCCGGCCTGTTTTTGGACGGGGGCAGGAAGGTGAGGAGTGTGGGGAGGAAGGCCAGAGTGTGCAAGGCGGAACATCCGGCCGTAAGCGCGAAGGCAGCGGAAAAGTGTGCTTGTCAAATTCGAACGTATCGACCCGAGGGGAACTAGGGCGGCGCCATAGCAGATCAACGTTTGTAAACTCGGGATGCCATGCCTTTCGAGGGCCACTCGCACCCAACGAGTCCTGCTTTCCCCCCGTCCTGAAGTGAAACCGCACAGCAATGGGGCGCTGCAGTCCGCCGAGTGTCCCAAAGCTGCTATTAGGCACAAAACGGACATACAATCCATCTCAACGCCCCATAAAGTCATAAATCCTAGTACGCCGAATTGTACCGAGAGAAGTGTGAGTCCGAGCCAAATGGCGACTAATGGCTCGACGACAGCCAATGAGGAGAGGCCTAGAAGAAAAATCACAGCTAGGAGAGAGTGTCTTAGAGGTGAGCTGACGGCTGTAGCGTAGCGGTCCAAGTAGACAAAAGATGGGTTAAAAATTAGGAAACGCACTCTCGAGGTGAGGGAAAGGCGGCGCAACGTATCCAAAAGTATCGACATCTCCTCCCGCTTATTTTCAGTTGTTTTGGCGACGAGGAAGATCCGCGAAGCTGCCACTGTCCGGTTCCTCGCCTTGGCCCCGCTCTGCGAAAATGATGTCATCCGCAAAATGGGCGAACTGCGGCTCTCTGAGGAAGCAGTGGCGCAGAGTGTGGGTGAAGTTTTCTCTGGGCTGGCTGGTGGACTGGTTGCGCTCCGATAAGTAGTTGAGGTAAGCTTCGAGCCAGCTGATTCTCTGGAAGCCCTTGGCGTACTCCAGCAGGTCGTGCTGCACTGAGGAGTTCCAGTAGGGGGCGCTCTCGTAGATGTAGAAGCCGATGACGGGGGAGTAGGAGCTGAAGTAGCGCTGCTGGGCTCGAGTGTACAGCACTGTGGCAGTGTCCATCGCAACCAGCGCACTGGGATCAGAGCCTTGGGCCACCTGTGGATAGAAAGTATTATTGGTAAACCACTATTATTAGTAAAATGTCATTTTCTGCAACAAACGTATGCACATGCATCAAATAAAGTGTAGGGAAATAATCATAAACCATTAAAATATTATTTACTAAAACATGCAATTGGCTGATTCTTTGTTCTTTTGGGGTCACCACAGCGAACTAGTTGCATTGCAGTGATTTTGCAGTTTAGTTGTTTGTTTTGTTTTGTTATGCTGGATGTCATCCTGTTGCAACCATCCACATACTGTCTGACAGGGGTAGGGAATGTGGGTGAAGTGTCTTGCCTAAGGACACAACAACAGTATGAACTCCGAGCAAGTTTCGAACCGCCGACCCTCTAGTCAGTGTGCAAATGCTAAACCCACTGCGTGACTTTTGCTCCAACTAAAATTCCTGCAGTATATAAATTTCTGACACTATACTAGTTCATTCCACCTTATAACAAAGTTTTAACCTCTAGTCAAACTGTGAAGGAGTACTCAGAATCTGTACTCAAATACACGTAAATAAGTACTATATAAGTATAGGTACTCAAAGAAACTGTTGAGTACTACTACTACTGGTCCCAAACCTGGCACAAAACCTTGCTTCTTAAAACAATTCTCAAGTAAATGTACTCTTTAACAAAATGTACTCTATAATGTATTCAAGTAAAGTAAAGTATCTATACAAAAATGATTGTCCATTGGGCCACTTCAGTTTGCAAAAGATGAGCTTCTTCAAAATGCTGCATATTTTGTCTTTAAATAACTTTAAAGATGTAAAAGCTTTAAAGCTTAAGCTGTAGCATAAATTCAACCAGGAAGACTGATTTCTTTTCCCCAGTCTATAACCTATCACCTGTCTGTCACTGTCAGCCAATCACAGCCTGCCACCTGCCTCTCACCCAATCACCTTTCAAGCCATTCATATCAATAAATACATCCTCTTCCCTCAGTCGTTCTGATGTTCAGCTACGCACCACAATCCACAACTAGTCATTGTGGTCATAAAAAAAACATTAAGATTTTGGGTTTCATTTCTATATCAGATTAAATGTAGACTCTTTGTATCTGGCTGAACTCAAGTAAGTGTCTGACTCATTTTGCAGTAAAAGTGTATCTGATTTCAAGGTCTGACAGTACCTGCAGACACCAACATTGTCAATATATTTGTCAAAATGTAAATATATGAAGTCAATTCTTGAAGAAGCAAGTCATAAATTAGCAAGTCAAGTAGTACAAGAACCTGCTCTGAATTACAAACAGGCTAAATGCACGCAGTCTGGTGACCACTGTTTACAGGAGGTGTGAAGTCTGACGGCCACAGGCAGCAGTGACCTTCTGTGGCATTCAGTGGCCACATTTAAATGAGAGGCTACTGCTCCAGTATGGGTCATTCTGGTAGATTTGTGCTTTGCTGGGTTATAAAATGTCTCCAAAATACCAAACCAAATGTATTTAGTAGTTGGTCAGTTTTCTTTTTGTATAAATATATGTGGTCTGGTTTTAGACCTGGTTTAGTCCTGGGTTTAGACCTGGTTAAATCCTGGTTTAGTACTTCTTTAGTGTTGCATTCCTTTGGTATAGTTCTGGGTTAGTCCTGGTTCAGACTTAGTGCTTTTTTAATCCTGATTTAGACCTTGTTTATTCCTGGTTTAGTCCTGGTTTTACACCTGGTTTAGTCCTTCTTTAGTGTTGCATTCACTTGATTTAGGTTCTTTTTAGTCTTTCAAAGCCAAATATAAATGCACTACAAATTATCACTGATATAGCTCCGTGTACCCCCAGCAATGTGCTCGTGTACCGCTAGGGGTCCCTGTACCCCTGGTTGGGAAACACTCTTCCAGAGGACGGTGATTTGCCTATTTTTTTTTACTCCAGATGCCCTTCCTGACATTTCCTCCATTTATCTGGATTAATAACCTTAGTCATAAAGTATTCATTAGCTTGGACGCAACAAAGGGTAGATTTAAGATCATTCTGAGATCAAGATATATCCACGACATCTTTGATTTGATCTTTTACTGATACCTGATCTGACCTCCTGTAATACTGCTGTATATGCACTTTACTTTCTTAAGTGTGAGTTGTTGTGTCCCTTTTTGCCAGACAGCACTTTCTGCAAAGCACAACGCTGCACAATTTACTGTGTTAAAGTCAAGACACTCTGGATTACTTTCTTTCAAAACAAGTCCCTGAAAACACCATAAAAATGCCACATCTGTACTCATTATGTGAGAGTAGTCAGTTAAAATGCCATAATGTTGGTAATGATGCTGGCTTTTTACAAAGTGTGGACATAATTAGAAGCCTTTGGTGCCATGATTTAATCTAGAGTCAGTGAATGTCAAATGCACTACAGTACACACAGCTCAGTTGTTATCCTCTGCATGTGGCCTTCACACTTGTTCATTAGCCCTTATAAAAGTGTTAATAACATATTTATTAACTCTCAAGAAGGTTTTGTTTTGGCAAGCATTGGTTTGTTGGTTGGTCTGTTAAATGTTTTGTGGGTCTTTTAGCAAGTCAGCAGTAATTAAAGTCAGTAATGGACCAAGGAGAAAATTATTATTTTCTGTACCACTGTGAGATATAATGAACTAGAAGATCCCTGGTTCAAGTGCAGGTCTGGGCAGCAAGGGTGTAACAATACAGTTACTATAGTCAATGTGTCAAGTTTTTATTTCTACAATACAACTATATTGATACAGTGTAGCGGATTGTATCGTTTTCTAGGATGTGCATATTGATACAAAGTCAATACACATGTAAAAAATTTAAATCAAACCTTACATATGTCTTTTGTACATAATTTTAGTTTTTTTGATGGGAAGAAAGATATAGTCAGCTCTGCTTTGCTCTCTGCCTGCCTGATTTAATCAACCTCAGCTACAATGCCAAATTTGAGTGTATACTTTTATCATTTTTGGCAAAAAGTTAACTGTATTAAAATGTATCATCTAAATCAGCCAATATCGTTCTTGAATCAGATCAAAACAATGTCAATCAATAAGCATCAAATTCCGATTTTTGCACTTTCATGCCAATGTTTGGTCACACACTTGTCTGGACGTTGGCTGATGAAATAGAGGTGCAGGTGACAGAGGATATGATCACTGCTAAACATTTATTCATCTATTCATTAGAGGCCATTTTAGCACACAAACCAACAAAATGCCTGACCGCCATCGGCAACTGCTTTGTCACCTCACGTCTCCCCTTGTCACCACTAAAAGTAGCTGCAGACACCCCGAAGTGATTCAGACCCACAACCCAGCACACGTAATAACTATATACAACAGCAGGCGGCGCTAGTCACTAAACTCCACAGATGCATGGGACTTTAGTAAACAAAACTCCACAACACTCACGTTAAACTCAAGTATTTGTCAGGGAATAATAATCACACATGCTACATTAGACGCGAGCTGTTGAGCGAATTGTAAATGGGACGCACAGCTAATCAGAGCACCGGTTTGAGCACATTGCCTGATGCCATTTGGACATGTTAAACCAGCCAGAACTAGGTCCAGCTGTCTCCTACGACGTCCGATGGTGCACCGAACGGACTTACATCATCGATCGCGTCATACTATCCGACTGCGCCAGATGGGCGATAATGGCTTCACTGTGTGCATCTTACTGCCAGTCATACAAAACATCCAAAATAACTTTATCTCGGCCTGAAAAGCTCAAAATGGCAATAAAAAGATTTTAGCTTTCCCCAAGCTCTTCTTGCACTGCATGTTTGATTGAGATAGCCTTATTGGTTTTCAAAAAAACTCATCAATTGTTCTCACTCTCACTTCTTCTACTTTAATAAGCATTACTAAAACAAATGGCTAAATTATATATATTTCTTTCATAAAATCTGCCCATATCAATCCAAAAAACACCCCTACAGGGCAGTGAGCGCCATACCTTTACTGCATTTCGTTGCCTTGCACTCGTACATGTGTAATGACAGTGACATTAAATCTAATCTTAACATTGTGAGTTCTGCACGGTCCCAGTGGTTCTAGTTCCATGTATTGTTAATAATTGTTGTAAAAGCGAGTAACATAAAATGTGCACTTTTATTTATTGGTGTTGTTGTAGAGCTGCAGATGTAGAGTGTGCCTCACCTGTAAGAAGCCCATTAATCCAAAGGAAATGTAAACCAGATACAGCAGCACCACAAAAGGTTTGACGTAAGTGTTTGTGATCCAGTCTCCATAGCAGCGCCGCACACATCCCAGCAACAGGTGGGAGTCCTGGGGGTGGAGGTCCGGGCTAGTTGTAGGAAGCGGGTGTCCAAGGGGCGAATTAGCCACGTGGGTATGTCCATGGACTGTAGGGTTGTTTATTGTAAGCGGGTGAGTGTGCACGTGGTTTAAATTCGAGTTTGAATTATGGCTAGGTGGGTTTTGGATCTCATCTTGGTAGCGGGTGTACATAAGACACCTGTACCAAGCTGGTTTGGAGTCCAGCCGATCCTGTTTGGGCACCCTCCTGCAAAAACAACCGTGTCTGTATCCCGTTTCTAGATATCCCGTGAAGACAAGGCAGGAGCTGTAGAACGACAGAGTGTAAAGGTAGCTAATGGTGATGGATAAGGCGGCGTTGCGGCAGAAAAGTCGGACAGCCTCCATGTTGGTGAGCGGAGAGGCGGCCAGGCCCAGAGTCATGAGGTGGATCAGGGTAGAACCGGAGAAACGCAGCATGACATCCTCAAAGACACTGGCCACTCGCTCCTTCACGTGCTGGTCCTCCTTGGTCCTCCTCCAAGAAGACAGCATCTCGAAGGAGCCGAACAGACCGTGGCCTAAAGCGGAACAGAGGATTCAAGAACGTCACTACACAATAAAACATGTGAAGCAAAAAGCATTTTGTTATCTGAGAAGCACAAATCTTACAAAATCTTCTAGAAAAAGCTGCATTTTCTCTCTCTGAAAACTGTACTGTCCAGAAGTACTGTTACGTAACAACGTCTGAATAGTAGTCTGACGGTGGCAGCTTTTAGCAGCCCTTACTCCATGGGGTTGCATTTCAATCCTGTCTGAACTAGAGAAGTGTGAAAAGGCAGATGAGGCATGAAGAAAAATATATTGCTTTGTGGCTTTGCGAGTCTAAAAATTGAAGTCTTGCTGTAGATTCTCCTGTGGGAGGCTGGACATGTGGGCTATAATGAAATGACTATGCACTGATTTAAAAGCCTTTTATGTGACATACTTTGACTGCGACACAGATGGTCTAGTCCCATTTATAGAGACAAGTCATCAATGCAGAGGACCCACACTTGAGACGGTGCAGCGTTTGTATTGGCATCTAGTGACATTTCTAATTACTAAATTACATATTCAGAAAGGGGTCCGTTGATTGACTTATGCCTAAAACCTTTTATCCTGCCCCACCAGTAGGGCACAGTTTGTTTGTGCTTTGAACCTTTTTTGTAGACAGTTGTTGAAACAGAGTAATGACACCTTTTATGTGGTTCTGTGGAGCTTTAAATGCACATTTTTTTCAAGGCAGACTGAGCCAAAGACTGTTATTTTGAGGCAATTATCCACTACCAGATACTTTTGACCTGTGTGCTCTAATGCAACAATAAACCCTTTTCTGTTTGTTAACAGAATGGCTGCGTAACAGAGAGTAGTGCCATAAAATAAACAGAACATCAAACATTTTTGATGGATAAATTAGCATTAGCCACAAAATACTGAAAATGATGAATAATGAAGATGATTTTGGCAACTGACACCAATCAACCCCATGTAAGTAACATGAGAGCCTGGTTAGAAAACATTTACCAGTGTCAATGTTTACCTATTTAATTTAACATAGCAATTAGCGTGTTTATAACCCTAACCCTAACCCTAATAATAATAATAATAATAATAATAATAATAATAATAAAGCTAAAAGCTACGTAAGATACATTTCTCAATTTTAATATTATGCAGGGCAATTATTTACAGAAATATGGCTGACCACATCCGTTCATCAATGTATTCAGATTTTACTACTACTCCTACTTTCATAAGTTCACTTTAGCAAATGCGCAAACTATATCAACAAAATATATCAACAACTTTCTGTAGTTGGCCCTAATTTTTGTCTTTGCACATCACAACAGCACAGTCACTACAGCACTTTAAATCTTTACCAAAGACGCAACTTTTTTCTTTGGCTTTTGGTAAAAGTTAGACAGAGCCAACTTGGCCTTTTATCCTACTTTTATCCAATTTTGTCTTTTAATTGTTTCATCATTTTATCTCTTTATACTCTTGTGCTTTATTGCTTTTATTGTATTTTGTCCAACTCAGTCTGTACGGCACTTTGGTGAGCTCTGGCTGTTTTTAAATGTGCTTTATAAATAAATGAGATTAGATTTGATTTGAACAACAGCCACTTGTTTCTGCTGCCTAAAGGTTGGCAGCTCCATCCCTGCTACCAGCATTGCATACTGTTGTGTCCTTGGGCAAGACACTTTACCCACCTTGTCTGTATAGCAACTTTGAGTGTCTAGAAAAGTCCTACATAAAACAAATACATTATTATTATTACGATTATTGCTGCACATTCAAAATATTGTATCCAGATTGCAGCCTACAGTTTAGGGAGTGTGTCTAAGCTCATTAGCCAGAACGTGCATTTCTTTACGTTTTCCTGGTTTAGTCTCTTTATATTGTGGTTGCCATGGCTCCGGTGAGTCACCAGTGGCACTAAAGTCCCTCCTCTGTGTCCAAATCCTGACCTCTACAGCTCTAACACATCAGCAGCAGCCGAGGCATGACGTACTGCACCTCAGGCGTGGGCGCAACTGTCTCAAAATCTGTCTACATCTGTGTGTGTGTGTGTTCAAAGAAATACTCAGCAGAAAAAGAGGATGAGAAAAGAATTTACAAATTGTGAACATAACTGGGGTTTAGAGGTGGGACATTAGCCAGATAAATAGACGCCTCTCCTATTGTTAAATGATATGTTTTGCTCAGTTATGTAGCACATGCTGTTCCCTTGTAAACTGCAGTAATCATAATTTGGTACCCTGATTATGTATAATTTTTACATCTCAAATTGTTTCACAGTAATCACAAGCTGGGTTCCTAAACGTGACACAAATATTTTAAAAAGTTTGTAAAAGAAGAAGAAAAAAAATCCACAAATCCAAAAGCACCTGAAGCAACAATCAGAATTAAGGTTTTTATTTTCAAAATTTGGCATTTCCATCACTCATTTCTGATCAGGCTCCAAGTTTCGTCTTGTGAAATGACCTTTTTAAGACTTTTTAATGCCAGAGTGAAATTTAATGCCAGAATTGTCAACAACAGAACAATAATCTGTATGAATTTTACACTAATGATTTATCCATACTAGTCTCTGAAACGCAAAGGTTTTATTTTAAACAGTCTAACACAGGTGAAAGAACTCCAGCACTGCATTAAAAAAATATGAATAGATGAATCATGCATTTCAGTGATAACATTTCTTCAATAAATATATTTTGTTATTGCGGTGACTCTATTTTTTTTTTTGTAATATTAACAATGTTTTGACAAGTTTTTAGACTTAGATGAACAAAATTGCAAACCTACTCCTTGACAAGATCAAACTGAATAACCTTTTAATGCTTTTAATACCTTGGGGCTACCCTGCTGATACAAAATGCTCATAAAAATAAAGATGATGGAAATCAATATCAGCCTGGCCTATTACTTCTTTTTCTATTCAATACAAATAATTTAGTCTGGTATCACTTACAAACACTAATACGAGAAATAAAGCTCTGACTAGTATCAGTAAGTATGACTGTTGGTGGTTTTGTCATAAAAACACCAGAATAAGCTGTAATAGTTATTTTATCTATTGTTTTGGACAGGAGATATCTTCCACTTGACTATGATGTGTTGCAGATAAATGACTGTAATAATACATTGGTTCCAGTGCTTAATTTGTGCCGGAAACTCTCTTATTTGATCCGGTGACTGTTTCCTTGGATCTGCTAACTAATGCAACTCAGAACAACACCTGACTACATTTGACTCTTTTGAGCTGTGATGAAGTTCAGATGTGTAAACAGTTATACAAAAAATAAGCTACTTATGTTACACTTTAATTTAAGAATTGAATTTCCGCTTGAACCCTTCACAATAAAAGCTCCTAACCCTCCACGGCCGCTAAACTAATGGGAAATCAATTAATAAACACTAAAATATATGAAAAATAGAACGACTAAATCAGTCGTACAATTATTGAATCCAGGTCTTTAATATAAATTGGATTATCATTATTTATATGCATTCTGATGAAGAGAGAAAGGTAAGGTAAGGTATACTTTATTGATCCCCCATAGGGGAAATTTATTCTCTGCATTTGACCCATCCCTCAATGCCGCTGGGGCAACCTGTCAGGAGCAGTGGGCTGCTGCTGCAGTGCAGCGCCCGGGAACCCTTCTCCAGATCTTGAGCCAGGATCCTGGTCAGGAGCATTTGGCTGGAGGTTTTTGCCTATTGTGCATGTTTTGAGGTGGGTGGGGGAAACCGGAGTACCCGGAGAAAACCCACCCAGACACGGGGAGAACATGCAAACTCCACACAGAAAGGCCCCACACGGTCCGGGAATCGAACCCAGGACCTTCTTGCTGTGAGGCAGGAGTGCTAGCCACTATGCCACCGTGCCGCCATTTCAAGAGAAATGCTTGATGGGTAATTTACGTCACATACACAGACCAAAGACACCCATTCGCCAAAAACAAAAGTAACTGCAGTGTTCAAAAAGTCAAAAAGACTTTTTAGATGAAGCTGATTTGAACCTTAAACCGAGCCTCTCTGCACACTTCCTCCATCTCCGAGTTACTCTCTCCTTGTCCAAATCCAATCCGGTCCTGAAAGTGAGGTCATGGGAGACCTAAGGACACAGGACTGTCCCGGACACACAAAGTAAAGTACACTGCAGGGAGGAGGAGGAGTCCAGGACATGGCTGTGGTGTGGGATGTATTAAATAACTAGATACGGTAAAGGATTTCCTGGCTATAATGTATAATAAGTATACATGAGCATTTGCTTGGTATTTTGGCTTTTGTGTGTTGTGTTTATGTTCCGGTATCAGTGTTGGCCTTATGGACTCCGGAGTCAAAGCACAATTTTCATTCCGGCATCGCTTGATTTGCAAATTAAGCACTGGTTGGTTCCCCAAAATAAGCAAACGGCAGAGACTCCCTACGGCCGAGTATCCAGAGCCTCCTTCTAAGGAAACCCAGCAACAGGCGTTTAATCTTGCTTTGTGCTGCACCGGCGATACTTCCGCATTATCCGACTGTCCTGATATGTGCTACTCTGGGGAGCAATTGAAAAGTGCTAAATCACTGTTCATTTTTGTGCCACCTCAGAAACACTTACTTCAACAGCTCAGCACCAGCTCTGGAGCAGATGCTGACAACAGACCTTCTGCTCATAGTTTAAGCATTTGACAATTATTTCCCTTCCTGACACGTTATTAATATTATTTTCGGGGATTTAAGAAGCACCGCAATTAAACAAATCACACGATATTGGAATAATCAATAAATGTGTTGATTCAGTGCAATATTTATACAATATGGAAGAAATGACATGTAAGATAAAGGGTAAAACTGAATTATTTAGGACAAGATGATCCGCCTAAACTGGCCAAATGATTTGAAGGAAAAAAGTGAATTGCTGTCTATTAATCCAAGCCTGGTCCATGGGATGTTGTTGTTCTGGAGTCATTGTTAAGCTGCTATGGTTAATTACAATAACAATAAAGACAAAGTAATAATAACTCTGCTAAACAAGTTTTTTTCTTGGATAACTAAAGGAAAATTAATTTATACAGAGTTATGTAAGTAAACGTGTGTGTATATGTGAGCAATGTGTTTTGTTTGTTTGCTTGTTTTTTCTTTGTGTTTACTTTTTCAAGCTTTTTGTCAGTTTTGGTTTTTTTTATGCACAGAGGGTGGAAAAAAGTGTCATAAAGTAAGTTTTTGAGTAAGGCTGCAACTAACCATTACTTTGATAACTGATTAATCTGTCAATTATTGTTTCAATTAATCGATTAATCAGATAGTGTGAGATTAAAGTGGTTAAAAACATTTAGTGTTTTGTAGTTTCTACCAAAAATCACTTAATTTTTACAAAATTTGAATCAGACAAAGCTACAACTATATCACTAGAAAATATTTAGATAAAGCATATATACATACAAATATATTTTTAGTCAAAACACAACATAAATTGTTTTTAAGTGTTTTAGTTGCTTTACTGCTCTGTCTTGGTAATAAACCCTTCTATCTAATAATCAGATCAGTTGTTGCAGCCTTTTTTGAGCATTGTATTGTATGAAGGACAAATAAAGGTGACACAATAAAGCATAAAATAAAAAAATATATCCTTCCTGAGCTTCAAGACCCAAAGTTTTATGCCAATAGCTGCAAAAATATGATTGCGTTTTAACAATTCTTTATAATTTGGTCTCGATATTAAGCCGTCAGTAGCAAAGCCCCTATAATCTAAAGTGAAACATGTGGGAGATGAGTAAATGGAAGAGAAAATATGAAGCGTATGTGTGAAGGCGTAGACACTAAATCTTACAAAGCATGAATAATGGATAGAGGAGGATGTGCCGAACCACTCCCTTACACATGTAGCTATACCATAATTAGCCTGTAATGTGGGGGAGGAAGGCTGCTGTTAGGCCTAAAATAACCACAGGAGATTGAGTACAGTATGGCAGAGACATGGGAATAGGAGCAGACAAAAGACCAGATTACTGAAACTACTCAAGAGGTGGAAGAAAATTAAGTTAACCACAGTTAAACACAGAACAGACAAGGAATTTTTTTTTTTTTTTTTTCCCATTTGGAGTTGGCAGAGAGAGGAAGGTGTGAGGAGGCATGAGAGAAAGATGTGTTAGAGCCAAGTGGAAATGAGGAGGAAAGGAGGTGACACTGTATTTGACATCTGATATGTTTTTTTTTTTTCTAGTGCAGTGGTTCTCAAACTGTGCTACAAGGACTTCCTCTGGTGGTATTCAGGAATTGTGCAGTTCAAGACCTAATTTAGTTTAATTTAGAGTTTTATTCCTGTCAAACCAAGCCCTCTTTATAGTAGGGTTTTATTATTATTTTTATTTACAGCTGAACTAAGTAACTTTTTTACCTTACATGAAGCGTTTTGGAGTGATGGTTAAATGAGTTGTTGTGGGGTGAATAAAGCGTCCTGCTTCTTGCCTGCTGACTCTGGGCCGAAAACAACATTGCAAGTATGAGCGCCGCCACAGAAATCTCGAAATGTAAAAAAAGGGTACATCAGTGGTTAAATCATCGTGGCAAAAAATTAAAATTTACTAAGTTCCGCTTAAAACTACAGTTTAGTCCTGGTTTGATCCTGCTTTAGCCCTGGTTTAGTCCTGGTTTAAATCAGGTTTGTTTGTTTGTTGTTTGGTTTAGACCTGAGTTAGTAAAGATTAATAATTATAGTCTCTTTAAATGGTACGTGGAGAGCCAAATACAGTTGTTTTTGCAGTCAAATCACAATTTATCTATAGTTGCATTCAAACTAATGTGCTTTCCTTGAAGTTATTAAGATTTATATTGCTAACTGAAACTAAATCTGTTCTTTATTATTATGGTAATACTTCTTTGAAAAAAAACAACAACAACGCAGAATCCAGAAAGACCGAAATCCACACCAAATCCTAACCACTGGCCCATTAGCGTTTCCTGAAAATGCCAGATTCCAAACATATTGAGTTATATTTTTTACAAACCAACAAACCAAGGCCAAGATTAAAATTTATTTCATGGCAGATTTAATGAAAAAAAGGGTCTGTAATCTAAAATGGGGGTCTGGGGCTAAAATTGAATATCTTCTTATATATATTGAGTTCTGTCACTGTGTTTTTTATGAGATGGTAGCATGTCCTGTCACTTTGAGTTAGAAACTGGTAAATCTTGTAAAGAAACCAACATTTATCTGTATTTTTCTTTTTTTTTTTTAAGTTTTGAGGGCCAAGACTACATAGAGTGTTGTTTTACAGTAGATTAAATTACATGTCTATTATTGTCAACATAGTGACGTTTAAATGGAGGAATTTAAAGTCATAAAAAGTACAGAGTCATATTGTTTTCATCTATGGCTCTGCAGTATAGGCACAGTTATACAACATGTCTGACAATAATTGGGCTACAAACAGGGCTTTTGCAATAACTTAAAGAGTTTGCTATCTCACCTTGTTAAAAAAAAAGAAATTCAGCACTTAGCACTGCCACCTCCTGTGAACCCAGAGGTAAGGAAGCCAATTAGAGTCTGTTCATAAGACGTATAAGATATGGTCATTATGTAAAACAGCATTTGCCACAATGTGAACTCTGTATTATTAAGACTCCAACTTCATCCGAGCTGCAGTTTGCACATTTTTCTGTCATTGTAGCGGCTTCCTCCCACTCAGTGACTCAGTGCGCGCTCTGTCACTCACTTTGATTTATGTGTTTTCAATTGGCATTTACTGTAGGCCTGAGGTGAGCAAACGCAACATCCGACTTCTGCACCGAAACTTATTACTGTGATGGAAAAGACACGTTAGGTCTGACTTTGCTTTGTCTTGTCTTTCATGTGTTGTGTGGTTTTGACAGTCGCCTTTGGTGCTAAAAGTTCACTGCTTACAAAAATATCTCTTCTATATGCCTTAGCAAGAAAAGACTTTTACAATGTGTAGTAATAGTGGGGGAAGGAGAAAAAGAAGTATTTTGCACAGATTCAAGAACTAATGAATGTGTTAAATGTGAGAGATTTTGCTAAAAAACTTTGCTGAAAATGAATCTTTAACCAGAGCAATAGAAGAGACTGAATCTGTAGGTGAGGTTTTTCAGAGAAGTACTACTTTACTGCATCTTTTTTACTTTTGCACTGTGTCTACAATGACAACACAGCAAAAACTAATGATTTTAAGCCAAAGTCAAAATACTTTTTACTTCAATTAAAAAATGTGTAAAAAGTACAGATATTTGCTTTAAAATGTAAGGAGGTAAAAGTAAAAGTACCCCTTGTAAAATTTATTTTAGTAAAGTACAGATACATGAAAGTTGTACTCAAGTAAAGTAACTAAGTACTCTTATTTCATTACATTCCACCAAAAAAAAGTAAAATTTGTTGTATGTCATGTAACTTAGATAAAGTAAAATACAAATGTGTTTTTTTTTTTTTTATCCCTATTTGCAAAGAACATCTACCACTACTATGTTGTACTTTTACTACTACTACTACTACTGCCACTACTGTCTCCAAACCTGGAATCAAACCCTGGACCTTCTGGTTGTGTGGCAAGCATAAGATTTAAAATATTTAAAAATGTTTTTAATAAGCGCTCTACTGGTGCCATAAAGAAACAGGTAAAGAGACCAGCAGAGGGAAGCAGAGTGCAGAGTGTTGCGGTCTTTTGAACATAATCAAAGAAAAATACCACTTCCTTTAACTTTTTGTATGACGCCATTTTACTACAAAATGACAAATAGCTGTGAGGAATCGGTTTTGTTTTGTTTTATGATAAATGAATGAGAGAAGACTGGATGTAGAGGGCTTGTGGATTGGTCAGTGCTTCCTGGAGTGGGCGGAGATTTGTTCAACCGAGCATTTAGAGGGCACAGAGCAGCCTTGCCAAGAATAGAGGATTACTTACACGCAAAACACAACTCCAGGTATGTTTTTGATGAGGTAACGACATTATAATGGTAGAAAGCTCAGAAAAGTCGATTTTGCGTAATATAGTCCCTTTACTGAAAAACTGTTTGACATCTGTTAGATGCTTTTTTCTAGTGCAGTGGTTCTCAAACAGTGGTACGAGTGCCACTGGTGGTATGTGGACTTCTTCAGGTGGAGTCTTTTGCCGTTCAAGGCCTAATTTAGCTGTCTTAGTCCTGCTGTAGCTGGGGCTTTATTTTGTAGTTTAAACCTGAACCTGAACTACTGTTTAGTAATGGTTCAGTCCTGATTTAGTCCTGGTTTAGTCCTGCTTTAGACCTGGTTTAGTCCTGGTTTAGTCCTGCTTTAGACCTGGTTTAGTCCTGGTTTAGCCCTTTTTGTCCTTATTTACTAATCCATTTTTTGGTGTTTTTTGTTTCGATTAGACCTGAATTAGTAAAGATTTAGGCAAGGTGGTACTTTGTGTGAAAAGAAAAGTCAGTTTTACATAACACAACCCCTTTACTGAAAAAAAAAAAAAAAAAAATACAATTAATGCATTTCTCACCTAATTTATGGAGCAACATTTCTGATTAATGTTTTGCTGAGCGCTGACAAATTCTCGTGCATGGCAACTTAAAACATTTGACATTTAAAAACACAGCTGAATGAAACTTGCAAGTCAATATTTTGCTGCATTATCAGCAGAGTGCAGGGTCATAGTCTGATAAAAAAGCGAACACATTTGCATATAATTATAAGCTGGACTTCGACCCACATAGTCCCAGAATCATTTTAATGTCATTTTACAGCCTCACTAAAATGGCTATATGAGTCATAAATTACTTATTCATTACTTTCTAATTACTTACATCCCATCCGCATTTACTGGAACAAGGACATTATTTCAATTAAAAGGCTTAATTAATCTGTAACTATTATGTGCGCCTGTAAATGTATGAGGAAATAAGAAAGATAAAACAGAGCCCACTCCTTTAACAGCAGCTCTTGTCATTTCCTAGTTTGGTTAATTTAGAGGCCACACACATCCATGCCCTCTCAGTATCCAGCTAAATGTGTGAACTAGAGCTGCATCATAATTTATCACAAATGTGTTGCTAAATTAAAAGGCAACAGTGTGAGTTTAGAGCGGTGCGTGCACAAATCCCAAAGTGAAAACATAGATACTTGGACTATAGATACTTTAGACAGAAATTCTTATTGGAATTTGAAGGTCACACAACCGATCAATAAAGAGGGTCAGAAGAGGACACCTTTGCATTAGTATTTCATGTTTTATAGCTTCAAATAATGAATATGTACGGGAAACATCTTCTTTTTAGCATGGCTATTAGTAACATGACACTAACAGATAGATAAATGAGCTGACTGCTTCATAGTGACAGCAATTTAAGCGCTGAAACCATAAGAACAATTCCGGTGACGGTGTATGAGCTTTAGAAACGCGCACATAGAATCATGAGACTGAGCATTTCCAGATCTTGAGAAATGGACAGGCTCAGCAAAAAGGATTACTCAAACATGCGTGAATGAAACAAAAACTACTCGGTAAGTATGTTTTTGAGGTGGAAACAACATTATTAAACATGTTATTATTGTTACGTACATATTTTTATGGTTAAAAGTTCAAAAAGTTGATTTAGCATAATAGCAGGCCTTTATGTAGACTTCACCTTCAGACACAATACTTTTTACTTTTACTTAGTTAACACTGTATAAGTACTTTTACTTGACATGTCATTTTGTTTTCCATATATTTCTATAAAAACCTAAAAAAAGACAGTTTGCTAAAAATGGTTTTAAAGTAATATTTTTAAACAAGTATATAACTGTACTTCACTTCAAACTCTAGTATCTTCTTATCATTATGTAAATGGAAAAGTACTACTCCATTGTTTACTGTTTTTTTTAACTACTTTCCTGAATATTTGAAGTCACTTAAACATGTCTCTAACATGAACAAGAAAACTGCCATGATCTATCAAAAAATTGCAAAATCCTTCTTGTTTTACCTTGCCTGTGCTAGATTTGTTTTTCTTTTATAACAGTTTTGGGTACTGTACAAGAATATTTAGCCACTTTACCATATTTGTACTGAAAATTGACATTTTTATGACAGATGTACTTCCCTGACTTGTTTTGTAATTGTTACATTGGAATCATAAACAAAAATTCTCATGTACTTAATATTGACAGCCTCTGTGGGCCCCCCTGCAGTACCTTCGCGGAGCCCCAGGGGGCCCTAGACCCCAGTTTGAGAACCTCTAGTCTGAAGGATTGATTCCACATCCATTTCACTAAAAATGAATGGGTCTGGCTGGTCCATAGACTATACCAGGATATAATAGCATGTGCCTTTGCAGTTAACAAAAGACTATAATATACAAGTAAGTACATTTTTACCTTTTTTAACATTTTTTTTTCGTTTTTTTTTTTTTTTTTTGCATTAGAAATATATTAATCTTACCTAGCATGACGAATGGGATGCCCAGGTAGGTGGAGTTGTAGGTGGCCCTGGTCAGGTTGAGTATCCCAGCAGCAGTAAGTCCCGACAGTGAGATGGACAGCAGAGCGAGGAGGCCCAGCCATGGTTTAGACCTGACACAGTCCCTCATGGAGCAACACAGGACTGCTAACACTCCACACACACCCAAACTGGCCAACAGGGGGCGCCTCGCTAGCACAGAGGAGAACTGGAAGTCTGTCCTTAGGGATGAAGAAGTGGAGGGGTACAAGCTAAGTTTAGGGTGTACCTCTGCAAACTGCTTGATCTCTGTGCAGAAGGCCTTCTCCCATTGGCCGGCGACACGGTCCATCAAACCGCCCCGGGACTGGAGGTAGTAGGTTAGCTGTAGCGCCTTGGCTGACCGCACTCCCTCCCCCCTGAGCCCTGGCCCACCAGGACCCCGCGCCGTCCCACCGTTGGGCCCCCACCCCTGTACCCCTCCCAGCTGGTGTCCGATGTAGGCCTGCCGCCCGTCTGCGAGCTGGGTGATGGGGTAGCGCAGAACGGGAAGTGTCCGGTTGGCACTGCGAGCTGATTGGATCTCCTCCATGGCGCGGATGATGTCGTCGATGATGCAGAGGTTCCTGTCGTCGAGGAGACAGAGGTACGAGAAGGAGTAGTTGAAGCTGTTGAAGCCGGTGGCCGGGACAGTCACCTGCATCTGGGACATCCTACGGTGGAGCTGTGAGAAGAGACACATAACTTAATTACATTTAAATGCAAAACATTTTCTTTTAGTTAAGGGAGGAAAAACACTTTACAGCATGTTGTTGTGTGAATAATCTGTAGAAAAAATTGGGTGGAAAATAACAAGATACCTTTACTCTCTTTACTTTTTTAGAGGAAAAACAGTTTTGCTCAAGTAGTCCCTAAAAGTCTCTAAAGTTGACCTAAATAGCAAAGTGGGTGTCATGCTTGTCTTGCAATGAGAAGGTCCTGGGTATGAGGCAGGTTTGGGACAGTAGTGCTCTCGAAAGTATTTTGTTCTTATATAGAGTTTACATTCAGTCCTTTCTTACTTTTACTTGAGTAATTGTCTTAAGCACTATTTGAATAATATTATTTTGAAGTAACTTTTAAAGTAATTTTACTTGGGTACAGATTTGTTTTTTTCTGCATTTGTTAAGACATCATCTAGGATCTAATAGATGTTACTGATGTGTTATAGGATGCTCCAGCAATAAGGGGCGACTGTGGGGCAGTGGGTTAAGTGTGCCCTGCAACCGCAGGGTTGCTGGTTCAAATCTCGCCTGAAGCGCATACTGTCGTCGTGTCCCTGGGCAAGACACGTCACCCACATTGCGTACTCCAGTCACAGGACAGACATCTGGCATAAAAACCAAAGCCAAATCACCATGCGACTGCTTCACTGTGGGAGAAGCCTAAAAATAAAAATAAAAATATTGATGTTCCAGCAATCTTAGGCCAAACATTTCACAAGCAAGGAGACTGCTCCTTTTTAAAGGTCCCCTATTCTGCAAAAATGTTGTTTCCACTTCAAAAAACATACCTGGAATAGTATTTAGTTTCATTCTCTTTAATCTGAGTAATCCTGTTTGCTGACCGCGTCCTCATCCAACGGTCAAAGTAGACGTGCACATTTCTAAAGTCCTTACACCATGACTGGACACCTTTTTTCATAATTTCAGTGCTTAAATTGCAGTCACTATGAAGCAGTCATCTATCTGTCAGCACAATGTTGCTGAAAGCTGTGCTAAACAGCCATTTCATGCTCTGTCTATTTCCCACCGTTGTCAGCAGGGGGCGATAGACACCTAATCCAAGAGTTCTCTGCAACGTTAAAGTAACAGCTCCCCAAAAGAAGACTTTCTTCCATACACATTATTTAAGTTATAAAATGTGAAATACTAATGTAAAGGTGTCCAAAACTATTTCAAAAAAGACTGAAAAAAATACATGAGATGGGACTTTTAAAAACAGGGGTTAGTTTGTAGATAGACTGGGAGCTTTTTCATGTATAGGAGATGGATTTCCTGGAGACTCTGGATGATTTATATTTCAGGTTGATTATTGACAACCAAACAAGCTTAGAGAAAAGCATGGGCCCTTCAGATCTGATTACATTTCCTCTGACATATATCATTTACTGACAGACCATTTGTGTACTGAAATGAAATCACGCTTTATGAAGTTTGAGTTCTCCAGCACACACCATTACACGTTATAACCGCTGCAGGAGTGCTACAGCAATACTAACTATGCAAACTGACTAATATTTAAAAGTATTTATGTTGTCTTAGAAATCTTCATAATACTTTGGGGTTGCACAAAATGAGGCTGCTAGAATTGCAGAGTGGCTTTCACACTGAGTTATATTTACAGTGGAAAGAAAAATGCTCCTTAACCATATTCAAAAAGAGTGTACGTATACAATTATTAGCATTTTGCCAACTTCCCATGCCTACCATTTGTGTACTGGGATGATTCTGCAAAATCAGGAGTTCACCAGCAAATGCATTATAACTAATAGTGCAGGTGTGTTACGGTAACTTTATTTACTGCAATCCTTTTGACTCTATGCAGCACTTTTTGAATATATTTTACCAAAAGAATATGAAGTATATTAACCTGTAAATTATGTCTACAAGTATCCTTTGCTCCTAAGACTTCTCATGAAGCACTTAGTCTCGAGTTCTTGGCCTTGACTGTCTAATTCTGTCCTGCTCTTTCTTTGGCCCGAGTGCAGGCACTAGTTGATGGACTCTCTTTATCTGTTACACAGAAGGGAACGGAAAGTTCTAAATGAAACAAGTTCAGGCATTTTTAGTTCAATTTGGAGAGAATTCCAAGCAGAGGGGGCAGAAAAACTGAAGGCTTGTTTCCCAAATTCAGTCCTAACACGAGGAACATGCAGGTGATAAATGTCTCTAGAGCACAAGGCGTAATGACTGGTGGTTCTTTGGAGAAGACAGCAAAGGTACGAAGGAACCAAGCCAAGCAGAGCCGTATAAACCAAAGCCATCCAGTGAGTGAACCTTCGCGCACTCAGAGAGGGCCACTCAGCTTTGGCGTACAGTTCACAATGATGAGTGAGGCGACTACAGCCTGTCACAAACCTCAGAGCACAATGATAAACAGTGTCCGCTTGGCCATAATCAAGCAACGGTAAAAATGTAGCTGCTACAAGATGTTTGCGAGCTCTGAGTGAAAAGCAAGATTTATTTCTAAAATAAAACCCGAGCTTCACTTTTAGCTTGTGTAACAAATTGGCAATGTGCACTTTAAAAGAAAGTTCTGCATCAAGCACAAAACCAAGGTACTTGTATCTATCAACTAATTTTATTGGCTTACCATGGGCAGTTGTTATAACTGGAATGTTCTCTGGTAACTCACGTTTATGTGAAAGTACCATCACTTTGGTTTTCTCTGCATTCAAAACCAATTTTAATGACTGCAGATGAGACTGAACGAAAAAAGCAGATTGTAAAAACTCAAAAGCCTGAGTAATTGACAGAGAGCAACAATAAATGACAGTGTCATCAGTGTAAAAATGATATGATGCATTTGACAGATTGTGACACAAGGTATTAATATAAATGGAGAACAAAATAGGTCCTAAAACCGAACCCTGTGGCACACCTTTTTTGACCTCAAGAGCAGTGGAAGCAGAACCAGACATTTGTATGCACTGGGACCTATAAGACAAATAATCATCAAACCTTGATCTGAAATGCCAATCTGAACCAAAGTTTTAACCAGGAGAGTGTGATCCACAGTGTCAAATGCCTTAGAGAGGTCAATAAAAAGTGCAACACAATATTTTTTACAATCAAGTGCCTGGATAAAATCATTTAAAACTTTCAAGGTGGCTGTAACAGTACTGTGCCGCTTTCTAAAACCAGACTGAAAATCAGATAAAATGCTGTTGGATTCTAAAAATGCTTTCAGTTGTTCACAGACCAGCTTTTCAAAAATGTTTGCCAGATACATTACTTAGAGATTGGCCTGTAGTTATTTACCTCTGAAGGATCACCTCCTTTGAGAAGAGGAAGTACAAACGCAGATTTCCAGACACTAGGAATTTTTTTACAACTGAAACTCAGATTGAAAATATATGACAGGAGTCTCAGAAATGTAGTCTGCAGCCAACTTCAGAAATAAGGACAATATTACATCATACTGTGTGTAAGATACTCCAGGGTAGCACAGCTTGAGGCTATAGAATGGCATAGACTTGGAATACACATAAAAGTAGCTCAACCCTTGTGTCCAAGTGAGGATAATCAAAATTTTATCTTTTTGATAACTTTACAGTGATTCTTGCCTTTTCTGTTAAATTTGTCTCAGTTGTGTATTTTATCACTATTTTTGATATTCTAAACACAAATCTAACATTACTTCATTTTGTTACGTTGCTCCTGTTAGGTGACAGTGTCCCAGTCACAAAACATAGAAATTCTATACATTCATATTTTTTCTACTTCTTTTGCATAAATCTTTTAATCAACTTGTGCCCTGATCATAAATGCCAAATATTAAATTATTTTCACAATTTTAATCCTTTGTATGCCAGTGTATGTAATAGCATCTCAATGTTTTTGTAAAAAACACACACAAAAATTTTATATTTTTAATATTCTCAGTGCAAACTGGATTTTCTAGGGGTTATTATAGTAACAACATTTATTTAGATGGATTTAGGTTTTTTGTAGTAACAAAAAATTACGTTGTTAATGGTAAGTGACAAAAGTATCCCATCACAAAACATCATGGTATACATAACACTATACTATACGTTAATATTTTAATAATAATTAAGTAATATTTTAATTTTTTTTACATAAATCTTTAAATCAAAGTGTGCCCTGACTGTTAAGCAGTAAGTACAAAAAAATATTAATGTATACTATTTTTATGATGTTTTGTGATGGGACACTTTTGTCACTGAACAGTATCAATGTAACATTTTAAAACTGGAGTAAAAATAACCTTTGCTACACTGAGTTTCCAATGGAAGTACACAATCTTCAGCTTCGTAGCCAACTTCCCAAGCTTTTATTATTCCCTTTGTTAATAGCAATATAAAAAAACTCAGTGGGAGTGAAGTGAGCGTCTTTTATCAACAGCGGTGGTCTCTGAAGCTGAGTCGTCTCTATTGCGGGACGGTGCCAACATGCACAGAGGCGGTTACCTAGCAACAAGGCTGATGCCAGTCTATGCCACCGCAGCAGCAGCAGCAGGAGTTATTACTATGGGCTGGGCATCTGGAAACACAGCGAGGGGGAGGAAAAGGAGGTGAGTTACTGAAAAGTACTAAGTAAACACAGATTTATACTGCTGTTCACAGTTTAATCAATAGCAATAGATTCAGAAGGGGCTTAGCGGGACAGGACACTGCAAAATCAATTGGGTTTGAAAGTTACTATTTTCCTATTTGGGCTGCACTTGATTTCATTTTCTTTGTTCCTTTCAGCTTTTCCCTTCTGGGGTCGCCACAGGAAATCATCTGCGTCCTAGTGCGCAGTGATTTATATGTTGATTTGGCAAAGGTTCCTTCCTTCCTGACACTCTTACCCGGGCTTGGGAGTGGCACAGTGGGTACTCTGGCATATGACCAAGTTAATTCTGACACATTTGTTTATGGAACCTTACAGCTTTGTGTGTTTCTTTCCTATACTGGCTGATTTTTTCCTCTTCAGAGCTCCGTTTCCCTCCTTGCAGTGAAGCGCTGTCATAAAAATGTCTGATTGACTCCGAGTTGACCCCTTGCCCAGCTTGACTCGCATCTTTCCTTCTTCAAATCCTTACCAAGGCTTCCTCTGCCTTTTGGCCGCTCTCCAATCAAACATCTAAAGGAAATAAATCTTTCGCTTGCTTGTTGTTGTGGCTGACTGGAGCATGTTCATGGCGGCCTCATGGGCCTATGGAGATTGAGGACCTATCGCACATTTTTCCGGTTGCCATTTAAGTCTGTGAGTCTCAGTTGGTGGGTCAGGACCCAAAAGTGAGAAACAGTGAAGTTATATAGCCTCAACATTTCACCTCAGGACTTGACATTTACTTTTTTCCCCCACTGGCCACCAGTGGCTAGTCTTTGTTAAAAGTTTCTAGCCAATTTGTGTTTTTACTAAACACAATTTATTTTGTTATTTTTTTGTGTATAATGTTTTATTAAAGCGTACGGCTTAAAGAAATGTAAAATCTGGCTTTATGTAGACCTATGGACAGGTAATTTTCAGATATAAATGCCATCTCTGTTATGTAGTGTCTTTTAAAAAATGTTATTTTGTTTAGATTAATATTTTTCTTTCTTAAATCATGGTGAGTTATTCTATACTGAACCCTTCAAATAATTACTTTTCAATAATTAGTGCCTTTTCTGACCAACAAAACGTAAGATGCTGCTCTAGATGTGTCCTAAATTAATTTAAAAGACACAAATAAAGCATAATATAAGCCATTTAAGGCTTATATTAGCCTTGATTGTTGATTTCTTGCAAGACAGGAGACTTCATTGACACTGGGTCAGATCTCCCATTCTTGCAAGGCTGTTTTTTTGCCAAGATCTGCCAGAGGTAGATGAAGGAAGCTTTACTCACCCTGCATCAACTTCTTTACCCATCACACTGATTTTGAAACTGTTTAATTAAGGTAAAAAGCTTGCATAGTTCCTCTTTAAATATCCCGCCTTTTCACCCAGTTGTGTAGTAATTTACATGCAGGTGGAACTTTTACTGCTCCAGGAAAAATGATAGCATCAGTGAGCCTTGAGTGGTTTTAATTTCAATTTCAAGTCAATTCAAAAGTTTTGCTGTGCACTTCTCTGGTATAATTTGTACTGAGACACCTGGGATAGCTGTGAAATTAATAGTTCATTCTGAAATTGGGGGTGGGGGTGGGGAGTTAAAAGCCTGCCAATTATTCAAATTGCCTTGTATTTTATGAGTAGACTCCCAGTGGGATTCCTCCCTCGCCCTGCACTAAATCTTAACAAGCACTCCGTCTCTGTTAGCTCTGTATTCTAAAAACATCGCTGTATTTTGTGCTTATTGACTATTATTTCTTATATATGTGCACATTATCTTTTATTAATGTATATTATTTTCTTACTTTGCATTTTGTAATGTTTTATGTGCAACTAAGCTACTCTAACTGTAAGAATTTGTCCTTGTGGATCAAGTCTAAATGTCCTTCTTAGAAATCTAAATGTCTAAAAGTGAACTGGGATTTCTGCCGCTTATTCCCACAAATCATATTTAATAAAAAAAAAATGCACTCGCTTTCAACACAGCATTCTCAAATGTGAAAAGTCTGCACAATGTGTGTGTGCAAAAGTATCAAACCACACTTCAAAGCTTGAAAAACACAATATTAAATGTTCAAAGCCCTTTCCACAAAGCTTTGGGAAAAAAAAAAAAAATCTTTAAAACAGTATGTAGTCCTGGCACACTCCCTTTGACTTTTATTTCTTTGGCACTTTTCTTTGTTGGATGCTGTCAGCCCCTCTGTGTCCCAAAAGCTGTAAAGCCATATGTATTAATGCTTCTGACCTTGAAGATAACTGGAGTCAAGCATTACTTTATTAGATACAGTCTGCAATACTGATTTACAAACGCCTCTGGGGCCATAAATGTTCTCCAATACAAACACAACGCAATCTACAAAATCAACTACTATTAGCTGTGTTTCTTTGGTTGTAGAAAATTGTAAAACATCTAATTGCATTTTTGAAACAAACATTACAGTAGCCATTTGTTATTCAATGATTTTTCAAAAGTCTTGTGTAGACCAAGTAAGAAATGAGATGTGGAATTAATGTTTATGAATTACATAGGTTTCATGTTCTGTAGTGACCCAGGTGTATCCTGCTTTATAAACGTTTAATAATATCTATATGACAGCATTTTTAAATAAACACCATCTTATCTTATGCAAAATCAACTTTTCTGAGCTTTCTACCACGTTATAATGTTCCTGGAGTTGCGTTTTGCTTCCTTCACACCTGTTTGAGTAATCCTGTATTCTCTGACATGGCATTTCTAAGGTCTCAAAATGCCTGGTTGCACAAAGCTCCACCTCTCTCACGAACCTCTGCCCACTCCAGGAAGCACTCACCAATCAACAAGGGAGAAACTAAAAACCAGGCATTTTGCTCGAGTTAGCAGGATGTCACCATGGAAACCTTGGTGCACGTCCGAGACTCTTGTAGCATTAATGCTAATTTTGAAGACAAATTATGATTTTATTCGTCAAACTGGTTAAGGTTGGTTAAAAAAAAGGGTTATGGTTATGGTTAGGTTTGGGAATAGGGTTAGGATTAGTTTATTTTTTGTTATCAGTACAAGTATGTGGCAGTAAAATATTATTTATCACATTTTTTTCCTCTTAATTCTGTGCTGACAATACAGCAATAAACCAGCCCTAGTCTTGTCTTATCCCTTAGTCTTTTACCAAATAAACTCTTTATCATTTATTACTTGTTTATCCAAGAAAAGCTAATTTTAACGGTCACCAACCAAGTGTGTGACGTAAAATGTTAAGCCCCACCCCTGAGCGAGACTGCCTGGTTTTTAGTTAGTCCCCAATCAACAAGCCCTCTATATCCAGTCTGCTCTCATTCATTTATCCAAAAAACAGTGTACAGCTCTGTTTCCACCTGATTCCTCACAGCTAATTTTTTTTTATTTTGTAGATATGTTTTTGATGAGGAAACAACATTATAACAGATTAGAAAGCTCAAAACAGTACATTTTGCATAATATATCCCCTTTAAAGCCTAAAACCAGGTTATTTTGAAATGGTTATATTAAGGAATAACTTTGTATTGCCACTTAAAAATTGCAATTTAATTCTAAACATAATTTTAAACTGCAAAAATCAAAATATTAACAACCACAAATACTATTACTGACTCAGTTGTAGATAAATGTTCCCAAACAAAAAATTATTTGAAGTGTAGTGGTATGCAATAGTGAATATGGCTCTATTTTGCATCCCCAGCATAAACCTGCCTGTCCCGGTGGCCCTCTCTCTGTGGACCAGTGTTGTGGTTGCTGTCAGTGAAAGTGGGTCAGCGAGTGTCTTTGGGAGTCGCATGGACACAGCCGCTCAGCTTGTTATTCTGCTCACTCATAACTTTATGAACCCACATTTGGATAATTGCTCCAGGGGCATCAGACTAAATCTCATAAATCTTTTTAAGGATACCAACACAGCCTGAGAGCCTCGGCTAAATCTACTTTGTAATTAAAATGCTGGGTTTTGTAATGATAAAGGTCGAAAGGGTTGTTAGAAATGGTGTAATGTTTTACTGTTTAGTGATATGAATCAATAAAAGAAGAACTGGAGATTTTCACCTTGACCTGTTGGTATTTGTTTACGCTGTATGCAGATGTGGAAGAATAATTTGTGTCTTTGACTGTCCATGTAAAGATACAATACTGGCTGGAGCCTGTCCAAACAACTATGGGCCTTAGGCAGGGTACACACAAGGCAGGACAAGTTATTTACAGGTAGGGCTGGGTACAATTAAACAATACCTTTATGGTATCAAAAGAAAAATTGCAATATTACTGGTATCTAAAAAAATCACCTTTAATGTTCCTTTGCATGTATGAATCAAATAAATAACAATAAAAATCAAACAAGCTACTGGTTTTAACTTACAGCTGAAAATTTTGGAATTTATTCAGTAATATTGTGTTTTATAATTGTAGAAGATGAATTAGCTTACCATAGGTATTAGAAAAATATTGATCGATATATCGGGCTGATTTTTGCCCTTTAATGGTGATTTTTGGTCAGGCACCTGTCCCAGCAACCATGTGACTGAAGGGCCCCAGCTTTCCCACCCATCTGGTAGCAGTCTGGGCTCTTACACTGCAGTTCATATTAAACATCAAAAAACACTTTATCTCAGCCTGAAAAGCTCAAAACGGTAATAAAACAATTTTGCTAATTTCTCTGGCATAAAACCTCATAGAACAAAAATTAAAAAAAAAAAAAAATTGCAGCTCTCCCCAAGCTCTACTGGCACAGCAAGTTTGATTGAGATAGACTTCTTGGTTTTCTTCAAAAACTCATCTTTAACTGTTTCCACTGTCCGGTTCTAACATGTTTGTTTTTTGTTTTTTGCGTTTTACTAAGTATTACTAAGACAAAAAACATATAATATGAATTTCTTTTATGCAGTAAAAAACAATATCAGTCGACCTTTATTGCTCAGGTACTGGTATCCAAAACCAGGTATCATATAAGTACTGGTATTGAAAAAATATGAACGGTACCCAGTGCTAGTTACAGGGCTAACACAGAAACAGTCAACCTCTCATTCATTCACTATGAAAAGTTTAGATTCAGGAATGCTAACTACTCTGCCACAGTGCACCCCTGCCTTTTAATTCAGCCTTCTCCAATTGTTCTAACACCAGGGAAAGGCCGGACTGATGAATCCAAATTGCCAATAAATGTGAGTCTGTCTAGGGTCAACTCTACAAATGAAGGTGCTTTGAGTAAAAAATTCAAGTTTACAGATGAACAAAATGGCACACATGGATCAAAATAGGTTGAAATTGCACTCTTGGGAGGTCTTACTCTTGAAAAAATAGTCCAATAAAAGAAGCCATTAGTTCCTGTCCCTGCAGCGGCCCACAGCAAACAAATTGAGTAGTGCTGGAGAAACTGTATTTTCATTTCATCTTTATGTTTCAAACACAACAAGGCACGAACAAAATTATGAACCACTGTGCTTGCCTCTATATTTTTAAAGGTCTTCTTCTTTCCTGTGTTCAGTCATTCGCACATTAATTTGGCGTAGATTTTACTGTACACCAGATTTATTCAGGCTTGGGAGCGGCACAAAAAATACACTGGCTTGTGACCCCTGTGGCTTGATTTGTTAACTTATAATTTTCCTGATTTCCGCAGGGTTTGCTAATGGCACATCCCTGCGGGGAAAGGCGCTGAGAAAGGTGTGATATTCAAATCTGCAAATTTGAAACAAATTAGACACTGCACCTTTGATTAGTGATTAGTGATTACCCCAGCAGTAAGTCACAGTCTCTCAGAACCAATAAGGGAGGAAGTAATAAATGAACTGCTGAATTCCTGATATTCTGTGCTTTATAAATATGCTAATAAGTCTCATTGTATGTAGAAGTTTATCAATTGGGGCTTCTAGGAACAATGCATACTGATTAGCACTGCTGTCTATTTTTAGATAAAAACCTGGGGAAATCAGAGTCATTTTTGCAAAACCAGCTAACAATCAGCCAGTCTTCTGTTAGTTTTAAGTGCCTAAATTAGGTCACAGCTAATACTAACTCTATAATGTTTTTTTTTTTTTACATTACAAACCTTTCGCTTTAAGTTCTGCATTAGACCAATGTGATCTTGTTTCTTTGCTTCCCTTTAATCCCTTCTATGTCATTTTTTTGTGCTATTTTAGAGTGGTTTTGGATAGCCACTTACTGTATTCTCGGTAGCCACTAAATTAGGGTTGTAGCCCACTCAACCAATCAAAGCATCCCAAACTCGACCCCTCTCAATGTGAACCTGTGATTGGCCAAAGCTTCTATTCTCATGGATTAAAATACTTGAAAATAAAGCCGAGGCCTTTTTTTTTTTTTTTTACACATGAATCACATTATGTCATAACATTCTACACATCTATAGTGGAAGATAAAAGACACCATATTATGCTTTTTTCTGGCTTTTTGAAATACTTTTGGACACCTTTTCATTAGTATTGCTCATTTTATAACTTAAAATAATGTTTATGTATGGAAAATATCTTCTTTGGAGATTTGTTATTTTGACTTTGCAGAGAACGCTTGGATTAGGTGTCTGTCGCCCACTGCGAGCAATGGTGGGGAATGGACAGAGCATACAATGGCTATTTAGCACGGCTATTAGCAACATGATGCTAACAGATAGATAAATGAGCGCTTCATAGTGATGGCAATTATTGGAATGAGTCCTGTGACAGTGCATGGGCTTTAGAAAGGTATAGGAGCACTTTCTGGTTTCACGTAGAGAGGTGTTTTCCAGGTCTTTAGAAGGGATGGGCTGAGCAAACAGGATTACTCAAATAAGCATAGATGACACAAAATATGTGGAAGCATTATAAAATGGTTATAAGCTCAAAAAAGTAGATTTAGCAAAAGAGAGGACCTTTAAGATGGAGGCAGATAGAAATTCTAGGGAAGAATTTGCTGCTAAAATGCCAAAATGCTAATGTTTTGTGTTGTTTACTGTAGCTACAAATGATCTCTTTCTCTCTCTGTTCTCCTGTGCTGCTGCAGCCCCTGCCCTGGGCTTGGTAGCTTCAGCCATCAGATAAATATAGTAGGGCTGTGGACCAAGTTGCAGACAAAAATGATCAGGTTCAACATTTGTGGATTTTCTAATTAAATATTTCTTTTAAAAAATCTTTATAAGCCATAGAGTAACACTGCCTCCTGCCCTTTATCAGTCTTTGACAAACCTTTTTGTCAATCAATACGTCATGAGATCCCTGAGGGGCAATTTTTGTGCAGCCAGTAGTAACAACCATCAGCACATAACACACAACAGTACACGGGACAAGAAACAAGAACATTACATAAGATAAAGCAGGGTGGTCTAAGATATAGACGTATAAAAGACATAAATGAATAGAATTAAAACAGTCACAGTAGCAGTAACAGTACTACTACCTCAGAAAACATTTGGCATTCAGAGAATCATTTTTAATTCACTAAAATTAGACTAAATCTGAACTAATCTCTAAACAAAAAGTGAAAAATGCATTAAAGGACAAAACAGGATCTATACCAGAACTAAACCAGGGCTAAACAAAGACTAAATCAGGTGTGAACCAGGGCAATACCAGACTAAACTAGGACTACACCAGGCTTAAATCTAGAACTATGCCAGGACTAAACCAAACTACACTGCACTCTAAATTAAACTAGGTCAGAACTTGAACTGCAAAGGACTCCTGAGATTCACAGTTTGAGAATCATTGTATCATCATTATACTCCTCAAATACATGAGAACATTTGTGTGTATACCTCGAGTATGGCGTCCATGTGCAGGGGGTCCAGCACACTCCCCTTCTTGGTGGTGATGATGACGCGGCCGTACCGTCCCGGGGTCTGCAGGTCCGAGTACAGCGCATGCTTGGACCTGTTTATCGGAAACAGACTCTCCACTAGATTCCCTTCTATTTTGGCCAGACTGTGCTTAGGGGCGAGCAGACCCTCCACGTCCCCCTCCACGCGGTACCGACTAAAGCTGGACCCCAGGAGGATGGCCAGCAGGACGGGCCCGGAGGCGAAGAAGACCGGGTGGCTGGCGACGAACCGTCCCAGGGTGTGGAAGGACGCCCGGAGCCCCCCATGCAACACCTGGCGCAGCATGCTAGTGCGGGGCGGTGGCTCGAGCCTCTCCCACCGACCTGGGTGCCCCGGGACACTGCGGAGCATCAGGGGCTGGAGCACGCATGGGGGAGCTCTGTCGGCCAGCGGGACAGACTGGTGACGCCGGATGGTGGTAAAGGTCAGAGGGGGCCGTCACAGAGGTGCCCCATATCCCCAACTGCACCCATGTACTGAAAACAAGAAAGTACAAAAAAAAAAAAAAAACTAAGTTATGGCCTTTTTGTGAGAATGAATGAATGCTTTTTAATTATTGTGTCTTGGGCTCATAAAACGCCATCAACTAAACAAAAGACCAGTTGCCAGACACAAAAAATATAAAATGCACACAGCTTTATTTAAATAAACAAGACAGCCATTTCTTCCAGGCTTTACAAACAAATGTAGCCAATTTTTACACATTCAAATTAAACAACCATTTCATTTTATCATCATCAGTGCTGCAGAACATCTCAGAGTTTTGGACAAACATCTCATTTAGCAAAGAGTTTCTAAATTTGTCACAAAGAGGACAAAACAAAACAAAATGAGTTTCCCTTTCCGCTTCACCCACAGTCTGTCTTCTTCCTTGTACGCAGCTGAGCAATCAAGGACCTTAAATTCCTGCACTGAGGGTAACAAAATAGTAAGCTGTAAATAATAACAAAAGTAACAACTGCCACATTTACAAAGGGCCCATACAATGTGTTGAAACATTAGCTTTATTTTATATTTGTCAAGATCTCCCCTGTTTCATTTCAGCAAAAAGTCAATTACGAATTAGACTACTGGTTTTAAAGACAGGCTTGATTTTTTTAGCTTTGAAAGTAAACATCTACTCAATAATAATTTAAATAATTTAACAACAAATTCAGCTAAATTATATTTTAATTCCATGATTATGTCCTATTTAAATTATTGTATTACAAGTTGGACATTAACAAATAAATCTACACTTAAATTGGTCGAAGCTATTTATAAAATAGCATTAAAAGTGTTGGATAAAAGACCCACCATGTATCATCATTGCAGAATATTGGAAAAATATAATTTAATGAATTTGGAAACCATCATAAAGTATGCTGATGCAGTTCTTGTTTACAAAATTCTTAATGAACTAGTACCACCTCCTTTAAAATACTTTGTAAAGCGAAATTCTAACAGGATAACAAGATCTGGTTCTAGAGGCGACTGTCTGGTGCCCTTTAGAAAAAGTGTGTTTGGGCAGTTATCATTTTCTTATTGAGCATCTCAAACTTGGAATACAGTACCTGCTGATATCAGAGAATTGGCAACACTAACATCATTTACTAAAGCATTGAAAAAATGATTACTGAAAGGACAAAACTGTAATCATAATTTATAGATTACTATTGTTGATATTTTTGGAAGATGGGAGATGTAGATAAGGAAATACAGATCTTATTAATCAATTGTTTTATATTTATATAGTGTACAAATTTAATTTGGGGTAAAGGATAATCTACAACAGCATTTTAGGCATTGGAAAATAAAACATGCAATATTAGCATTTAATTTCATATCTTATTAATGAATTACGTGCATGGTGCTGAACATGTTGGTTTACCTGTGATGGATAGAGTTGTAGTATTGTCATACAGTGTATTTGTTTTTATGTGCTCTGTATGTTTGTATACTTGTTGTTTGATGTGTGTCCCTTGTCCTTAAGTATTGACATCAACCTGCTGAGGGACTAGAGATGGAAATTAGCCTTAGGCTATAATCTCACATATTTACATGTCAAATGTTCATTAATATGTATTGTCCCTTTATAAATAAAGAGAATAGAATAGAATACAAAATAATATTCAACATATTCATACAATTTCTGTCAAAAACACCTAATATAATGTTCTGTGTGTTAATATTTCAAACACTATCCCCATTGACATTAACCAAGCTTGGACGCACAGCCGAAATTTGTTAAAACAAGTCCTCCTCATCCTAACAGAATCAGATGAATCCTTTTCAATTTTACATTTACAAAGATATTTTTAGTTGCAGTTATTTTGTAAGATATTTTAAGTTGAAACATAATACTGTGGTTTTGCAATAATACATTTGTTTGTTTGATCTGCACTCATAGCAAAAAGTGAAGAATCCATAGATTTAGTATTATAACAAACTTAATGTCAGCGCTGTTTGTCCTATGCATTAAATACTGACAGTCTGGATCTAAGGACACTGGACAAAAGAAGAAAAATGGTCTTCACGTACTGTACTTGGCAGAAGTCTATGAATGTGAACATAATCTACTTTGCCACATACATCTATTGAGGAATTATTAAAAAAAAAAAAAAACATGCTCTTAAACCTCTAAATATCCATATATCTTTATTTAAAACATATTAAGTCTAGCTCTAGCCAGGTAGCTGATAGCCCACTGCGCATAAAGCACCTCTAAGCTGTTGCTCTTGCACCCTTGAGACTTCTAGAAACGCAACTAATTATTCCTGCATGAAACTCGGACAGGTTGCACACACAGAGTATAGTTGTGTACCAAAATTTTATCCACATACCTTTACTCGGAGACATGGGACCACCACCGCTAAAGCTATAGCCTATATCACTCAGATGCTCTCCAGCCGTTGGTAAACGCGCTCCAGCTCCACCCTACGTCCCCGGCCGGTGGTCGAGCAAGTGCGCAGGATAGAGGAGAGGGACGCCGGTGCCTGGTTTGTCAAAATAACCCTCCAAATGTTTCTCCTGTCTGAGTGCGGCGCTGGGCTTCTTCTCTGTCGTCTTTTCTCTGATAAATCTCATCTCATGCGCGTTGTGGCGGAAGCACTGCTCAATTGGCGATCTCCTGCGTGCGCTGCTGCTGCTGCGCTTTTGGGAGACCCGGCTTTTAATTACTAGCTCTCAGACCCTGCTGCTGCTGATGCTGGACCATTTCTTTGGTTCTCTCTCTCTCTCTTTTACTTCTCCTTAGCACCGCCCTCACGAGCAGCGCGTCAGCCCCGCCCTCTTGGCTTTTCGCGCCGCTTCAATGCAGATGATCGCTACAAGTGAATGGCACCAGTGGCCACGAGGGATAAAGAAGGAAGACCAGTGCGCAGCTTTTCCATGTGGGCCTGTCTAAATATTTATTAATTCATTTTCATATTTTAGCAGGCAATGTAACATGTGACTTGAATGTAATCAAGTCACATGTTCATGACTAAAAACAGAAATGTACAGTTTAGGCAAGATTTATTGTAGCTTTACAGTAGGCTGCAGGTTATTCAAGGAAAGATCAATATTACAGTGCTGGGTCAATAACCTCTGAGTCTCATTCTTTCTACTTTGCAGCAAACAGAGAATGTTTATTTTCTTGCATCCTGTCTCTTTTTATCCAAGGCAGAACTTTGCAAAAAGGCTGAGTGTGCTGTGTGCAAGGTGCAAACAATTTCCATTTTTAGTAGGTTAGATTTGTTGTCTTCTGGAAGCCATGTTGTGATGTCAAGACACTTCACGCATATGGATTACACTTGGGGCAGGAAGGGCATGCCAAATCACAGTGTGACTGGTGGGGCAGCTGTAGTATTTTAAAAAAAAAAAAAAAAAAAAAAAAAAAATATATATATATATATATATATATATATATATATATATATATATATATATATATATATATATATACAATTTTTTTTTTTTTTTTTTTTAGCTGTAGAAAACACCGATTTGTCTACTTTTTTTTTGGGGGGGGGGGGTGAATTGCATTGCATTGACTCTAGGGCTGCAGCTATCAATTATTTTGGTAATCGAGTAATCTATTGATTATTTTGTTTGATTAATCGAGTAATCGAATAAGAGATACTCTTGCATGTCTGTATATTTTAAAAAGTAACACATTTTAATGCACATCTGTGAATCTGTCAGCCTAACATTAAGAGGTGTTTTTTTCATATTTTAATGCATTACATTGCAAATAGCTTTGTAAATGTAGGTTTTATTATTATTATACATTATGATATGTTCTACTAATTATATACTTTATACTTACTTATACTGGGCTACATTATTATATCCTAATTATATATTTAATCAGAATATTTGTAAATGCCTATACAAAACAATGCAAAAGCTGCAGCAGTGTGCATTCCCCTCACAGTTAAAAAAGTATTTTAGTTGTAACCCTCTCTGCTTCTAAAAGTGATATCTGTTATCATTTATACACCAGGGATCTGTTAAAAGATGCTAAACACCACTGAGCCCACACGGCTAATTAGCATAGCTACATAAACAAAGTTCGCAAGTTGCCGCAGCGGATTGCACATCACACTACGCTGTTCATTTCTGCCAGTTTAATGCCACCTGCTGAACAAAGGTTTTACAGAGGTAATAAGAATACTTTCTCTGTGATTATTAGTGTTTTTGTCGTCTGCAGGGTCTCCAGAGTCAGTATTTAAGCTGCTCTGTGCGTTAGCTGTAGCATTAGCCAAACAGTGCGATGCTTGGAGGACGCCGTTTCCTCTAAAACCTCTTTCATGACGGCGCTGATCTCTACATAGTTTATAAATACATTTAAAATGCGAACTACAACTCAAGTTTATTCAGTTTATAGCCCAACCACTGCCTTACTGTCGCTGGTGTGTTGTGCATTAACCGTGCAGAAACTTTGTTCCATGCGTACAAAGTTCCCAGCGCTATGCGCCAGTCTTATTTACATTAATTAAATGAAGCTTCGAGTTCAAAGAATGTTAATCGAAGCTTTTTACTAATTGAATTACTTGAATAACTCGATTAATCGTTGCAGCCCTAATTGACTCCATATCTGGAGTTTTGTTTTGAGGACCAATCTGAAGTCTTTGGAGAACTGTTTAAGCCCAAATTCTGCATACATGAACAAATGAAATGTGTGAGCTGTTGTTGTTTAATACATCAAAACAAAACTGTGAATTCTTTGTCTAGAGCAGTGGTTCTCCTCAAACTGTGGTTTGGGTCCCACTGATCTGGTGATACTTACGCTTCTTCTGGTGGTACTCGTTTTTTTTTTTTTTTTTTTTTTTGCAGTTTAAGAGTTGGTTTACCAGTAGTTTAAATTAAAGCCAGTCTTTTTTTCCAGTTTTATTCCTGCTCTGGTTGGGGATTCATTTTAAAACCTTACACCACTGCTTTGGCTCAGCTCTGGTTGAGTCCTGGTTCAGTTTAATGCATTTTTCTTTTTTAATCCCCTTTTATCCCTTGGTTTAGACCAGGATCAAGATTTAGGCCCATTTTAGTTCACTGAAGACTTGAAAAGCCTAAAATTTTCAGTACCAGTACTTTTTTCACTGATCTCTAGAGCAGTGATTCCCATTAGTAGAGATGACTATGGAGGCCCGCCATAGTCTACTTTTCCCCCATAGGCAAAAAATTGGTATGTGACATTGTTGGTTCTTTTAGCACCATAATTAAATACTATGCTAAAAAAGACTCATTAACAATTAAATAGATAATAATAATTGACATTTTTATATACCAGTTTCTTCATTGATTCTCTTAAATTATGTCTCTATTTCTAAACCAATACTTTCACCATAGAAGTACCCCTGAATATCCAACTCCACTTCTTCTGTATCTGCTCAAGTACACATCATACGCTTTTTATTTTCTTCCCACCACAAAAAAACAAAACAAAACAAAACAAAAAAATGGTTACTATGGTACTATTAAGGAAATATAAAATACCTTTTGAGAATGTTTTTGTTGCTTTGTTCCACGCTGCCATAGAAACCGGACACATTCCATTTCCTTTTTTTCTTACAAATTCCGGTTTCCAGGGTGATTGTGAAGCTTCTGATCCTTAAAAAAAAAAAAATTAAATAAAAAAATAAAAAAACAGTGTTTGCTACATCTTCACCTGCTGGCTCCCAATCTGCTCGTAGTGTGGAGGTGTGGGCTATGACGGTGACAGGACAAGCGGAAGACACGGAGCGAGGAAACACGAAGACGGAGGTGTGAAGAAAATAATAAGTGCAGACAGGGCCGGGCTCACACTCCCACACCGGTGTCTCTCCCCGCCTGTCCATCTCACTGTTGATTTATTTGGGCCTAAACCAGAGCAGACTAAAGGGACCTCTAATGGCTCCCTGCACTCTCTTGAGCTCGAGGAAACCCAGGATTAGGACAAGATAAAAGATGGTTTTAAAGGAAAAGTTTTTTTTTTTTTTAAGGTGGAAGTACCACACCAAGTTAAGTACCGCCTCAGAAAAAAGCAACCATTACCAGAAAAAAAAAAAAAAAGAAGACGAAGACATCACAGGGGGCGGCAGTCACAGAGGGTTGCCGGTTCAAACCACGCGTCCACTGTTGCATACTGTCATTGTATCCTTGAGCAGGACACTTCACTCTCCTCCTGTCACTCCCTTTGTGACAGGAGGACAGTGTTGTTACTAACGGGGAAAGAGTCGTTTTAAACAAGAGATCTCACACTTATGTGCAAAAAATGTACTCTCCTTTATATAATAAATGAAGTTATTAGTGCTGAAGATGTGCAAAAAAGCCTTTGACAGTTCATTTATCACTCAATGACCAAAGTAGAAATAGAAACATCGCATGATATAACACTGTACCACACCAAGCAGTTCTAATGGTATATTTATTTTAGTTTTAGTTTAGTATACAACAACATGGAAATGCAACTATTGTTATGTTGTTATTGTGTTGATCCACGTGTGTTTTTTGAGCTGATGTTGTGAACAGACGTCTTATGGAAGTCTGCTTTTTTAAGTCAGGACTTCCAAGATTCTGATGTATCATGAAGGTGGCATAAATCCAGGTTTAAAACGATAAATAAACAGGGACAAAACTTGTCTTGGGAAAGGGCTGCCACCACCAAGGACTAAACCCAGAACTAAATTAGAGCTAAACCAAAACTAAATGGTCTGGTCAAGCCCCCAACTACAGAGCAGACCAGAAACCAGGCCAAAATCAGGTCTAAACTTGTACTATTACATCTAAAAAAATAAAAAAAAAAATACAAAAGAAAAAAAACTGAATCCATTGGGCAACAGATATTGTATTATTGTCTGAAAGTGGTATCCCAAAAAGTTCTTGTTCTTAGCAGGTTGTAAAGTAAGTGGTTTATTATGCAAGACTTATTTTAGTGTGCTGCTGACAATGGTAGGGAATGGACAGAGCATAAAATGGCTAATTAGCACAGCATGACACTAACAGATTGACTGCTTCGTAGTGACCGCAGTTTAAGCTCTGAAATGAGAATGAGTTGGTGTATGTGCTCTAGAAACGCACAGGAACACTTGGTTGTATGTGTTTATGAAGAGCCGTGAGACCAAGCGTTTCCTGCTCATGCAAAAGAGACGGCATCAGCACATAGTACTCTAACATACTTGAATAAAACAAAACACTAGTCCAGGTATGTTTTTGAAAAGGAAACCACATTATAACATATGTAAAAGCTCAGAAAAATTGATGTAGCATAATAGCGAACCTTTCTGTTGCAAGATGTGCTCCTGTAGATGCACAGAAGCAGTAGAAAAGATGGGTTTAAGGTTTAGGAAGCTCTGTATATTGACACCACTTGCCCCAACCCTTATATTGACAGTGTGTTACTAACTCGTCGATGTGATTACTGTTGTTTAAAGACCACTGTGCACTAAGACACTCAAGGGCATTGAGCCTGTATGTGTAATTGATAGCTAATGCTTGTTTGATTAGCTGTAATGTATTTTCCCTTGGCATTAGGGATGCAGCAACTCAGACCAATTTCCCTTCTAATGCATATTGTATGGCTTTATATTACATCCTGCTATTTTTTGAAAACTAATTTGACAAACTGGGTTTTTGCAGATAAACCTACGCACGGAAAGTCACAGTCAAACTCAGTTTATGGTCCTTATGCTGCTATAGGACTCTTATGTAAGAAAGTCATGCTGCGTGGGAAATACATTAAGATATGCTAATGCCCTCAAAGTGTTATATGCACTGTCAATCAAGATTAAGTTACTCAGAAAACACACCTTGTCTGCAGTTAGCACATATAGGACACTGCATTAATACACTGCTCCACACGTTTCACAAAGAGCACCAAAAAACGCACCTGATTTCTACTGAAACCACACTATGGAGCTAGCAAACAACCCATTCATTTTCTCCATTGACAATTCATTAAAGACTTTACAGAGGCTAATCAGCTAAAGGGCAACTCATGACCATAACACATTACATTTAGACCCCTGAAACTTGGGGCAAAATAAGTTTATAACAGTGGTGGGATGATTTTGGCACATTTATCAAATTACTGTCTTGCATCTCAATTATGAACAAAGCTAAACATATACTGGATCAAAAATCACTCACTAGTCTGGCCACATTTAATCATTTTCCAAAAAGAGCAATACGCGTCACACCTAAGGCCGGGTACCACACTAGTCCACTCTTTTTACAGTCAAAATAACTTAAATTCAATGATCTAGTCAGCTACCACACTGCAATAATAATGTTCAAAACTAAAAACAGTGTATTGCCAGCCAATATCCAGGGGGGCTATAATCTAAGGAAAAATGTGAATTCCAAAACCAAGATTGTATGAACCAGGAGGAGGAGTTTTTGTTTGTCTGTTTGTGGGATTAGATTATGGAATAATTTGAAAGGAGCTCTAAGGCAATGTTGTAATATTCACCAGGTCAAAAAAAAAAAAATGGTTTAAAAACAGTTTTTGCTGGGTACAGGGCTGAAGAGGGACTATAAAAAAGGGGGATTAAAAAAAAAATGTCAGAGATACAATGAGTGAATTCTTTTTGTTTGTAATTTGTATATTTATTATTATTTATTATTATTTATTATTATTATTGTTATTACTTTTGTGTTATTGATTGATCAATGATAATGATAATTTGTAAATCTTGAATTGAAAGAGGGGTGGGATTACATAAGGTTGAACTTCAATCTTCTCTTTTTCGAACATTGGTTAGATATACTGAATGTACATTTTATGTCTATTTCTTTTGATATAGTTTGAAATAAACTGCACTGAAACTGCACTGAAACTTTTTTTGTAATGAAAAGAAAAAAAGCAAAAAATGCTTGCTTCTGTCCCATAGAGATCCATTAAAGCTCAGCGACAATAGGGATTGGAGAACCAGACTCACGAACATACTCACAAAGTTAAATGCATTCTAGTGCACTTTTAATGTAACTTAATATCTAATTTTATGAAATTCAACCATGCATATTTGACCACTGAAATTTTAAGGAAAATTCAGCTTCCCTTGTGAGCAATCGTCACTGTTTGTACCTATGTATTTTTTTCAAGTTTCCCGTAATATTTTTGATTAAATAGAAATATCTAATGGCCATGAGAGACCCTGCAGCCTTTAAACTCTTAAAATATTTTTTAAGTGTCAATGGAGAAAATGAATGGGAATCATACTTACAGTATATAACCAGGGGTGGGCGCTCAGTGTTGAGCTCCATTTGGTGAGCAGGAGGTGAACCACTACTGATGTTGACTCAAACAGATAAGCTTGTGTCTGTCAAGTAAACACTTCAAGTAACCTTTATATGTCAAGGTCTGGATGCCCTTTGACCTCTAAATGTCTGCAATGGGACTTTGCCTCTAGGTGTTAGCAGCAGCTACGTCCTGAAGTCGTGAGGTGAAGTCCCCAGTCAGATGGACTTGTTTGACGTTTGGCTCTAATGCTGCTGTTTTCTTTGCACCTCCTGGTCGTGACCTCTGTAAAACCAGGACGAGACGAGCTGTGGTTTTTTGGACATGCTCTGCCCCTGTCGTCTGGCCATCACCGTGTGGTCATGTCAGTGTGTCTGATTTTTACAGCTGCCGACACTTCAAGGACGAAATGTTTACTTTCTTTGCTCCCACTCTCCGACAGGTGCCAGAGTAACAAGATGGATAACAATGGCAGCCACTTGATATCATGTTATGGTATCCATTTGTTAAATCAGTGTTTCCCAACTAGGGGTACAGGGACCCCCAGGGGTATGTGAGCACTTTGCAGGGGGTACTTTGATTTATTTGATCATTGATGTGAAAGATCATGAGAAAATAATATTTGCAATCTTGATATTAAACTATTGAAAGACAAGCAAGAGCTAGTGTCCCAGTGACACTGAATAAAGTCAAATTTGGTCAAAAACAGCAAATGATATTATTGTCTAATATATTTTATGAGATGCATGCACTCGTTCTGGTTTAAAACACAAAACAATGGTCTTTCCGCTTTTCTGATTGAAGTGATGCAGTTTTTGAACCAAAAAAAAAAAACAAAAAAAAAAACAACAACATAAAAAACAACAAAAAACAACAAAAACAAAACAAGACAAAACAAACAAAAAAACAATTTGGCCATTATGTATTTATTTATTTATTTATTTATTTATTATTTATTTATTATCATGAATAATTCAGTTGTACCTTTGTTATCAGTAAAACTAATATTTATTCAAACTTGTTTACTTCATATCTTGGAACACATGTGGGTAATGTTTATGAAATATAAAAATATATATATACTGCTCATATCACCTTTAAGTTTAGTAGCTTTCTTCTTTTTTCTTTCTTTCTTTATTTATTTATTTATTTTGGAGGGGGGGGGGTAAATTTATTAGGATTATTATCTTGGGATTACATTTTGTTAAAAAATAAACTAAAATAAGCAAATTACGTTAAAATAATGAAAAAATTAAAAAAGTAAGTAAAGTATGTAAAATAATCAGAGGTTATATTGTAATATTTTTATTTTATTTTGATATTGTAAAAGAAAAAGACAATTATTTATTTAGTTTTTTTTCATTTTGAGTTTAAGTTTTCACAAATGTAGGAGTATTTGTATTTACAATAAAGTATACAATGTCTTTTCACTAATAAAGCCCACCAAGAATAATCCACACACATTTCTGGGTTACTCTCCCCACCTCTGTGCACTGACCCAACCAGTTCACCTCAGTGCACAACGGGCTAATTCTTCTCAATACAACAGGCTCACTGCAGCTGCACCACTGGAAGCCTGTGTTTCCTCGATAAATTGAGTTACAAATTGCAAAGTAATAAGAAAACAGCGTCTGTATGTGTCCTCTTACGGTGGCCTGCATGCTATAATCCATTATTCAATTAGACCCAGATTAATCCCCATTACCAGCCCAGGGAGAGCAGAGCTGAAGGAGTGACAGGAGCGAGAGTGTCCCGGGAGAAGGAAGGAAGAGGAGAGGAGAAAAATGACTTAGAGGGGAGATTAAAAAAAAAAAAAAAGAAAAAGAAAAAAAGGTGCTCCGGGCAGGTTCTGATAACAAAAGAACTAATTAGTGTTGCTAAATGATTTATGTGAAATCCAAAAAAAAAAAAAAAAGTGGGAAGAGGGAGGAAAGGTGTAGGGACTGAATGAGGAATGATGTCCCTTTGAGTCAGAGCTATTTTCTGCAGAGCCAAAGGAGGAGGAGGAGGAGACAGAGGAGAGTCCCCAGGGCCACAGACTGCAGCCTGCAAACACACATTTATACACGGACACGCAGAAGACGGACAGAGGGCAGACGCAGGAGCAAAAGTCAATACTGTCTAAGACTCTGTGTCCATGAAGCATTTTCAGAAACATGGAGTTCAGTATAGACATTTTAGATCAAAGATTTGGTGTTGGGTCTGGCATGGCTCATTGGATGGCTGTATGAATGTTTTAGAGCGTTCATTTTGAGCAGAAACTTACTTTGAAATTAATAAAATGAAAGCATCAAAGAATCCCACCTGGGGGAAAACGGATGGGATATAAGCCAGTTTGCAAGTACACCTTTTTGATGGGCCTCTGTTCTGTTTTTTTTTTGTGTCTTTTAAATTAATTTAGGACATATCTAGATCAGCATCTTACATTGTGTTAGTCAGAAAACACAATTATGCAAAAAACCTATTTGAAGAAACATCATTTGAAACACTTAGATTAGGTCCCTGTCCCTTTAAGAGCCCTCCCTCCATGCTGTCCCGCTGCTGTCACGCCCCTTCAGCGCTCCTCACAAAAACACGTCAGTGCAGAAGCAGTGTTTGAGTGATGTCCGCTAACCATGTTTTAATGTTGTTTGCGCCTCAGAAACACACCTGGAGTAGTAGTTTGTTTAAGTAATCCTGTTTGCTGAGGCCATCCCCTTCTCAAGGGCTGAAAACTCTCGGTTTCACAACATATTACAGCAGGAAGTGCTCCTACGTGTTTCTAAAGCCCATACACCATCACCAGACTTGTTCTGATCATTTCAGCGCTTAAATTGCCGTCACTATGAAGCAGTCGGCTCATTTATCTATGTGTTCATTTCCCAGCATTGCCAGCAGGGGGCGACAGACACCTAATCCAAACGTTCTCCCCAAAAGAAGACGTTTTCCATACATATACATTATTTTAAGTTATAAAACATGAATTACTAATGCAAAGGTGTCCAAAACCATTTCAAAAAGCATCATATGGGACCTTCAACAAATTCAAAGTTCCCCTTCATATCCCTAAATTTAGGCAGCAGTTTTAATGTGCTAACTGAATAAAATCAAGGTATTAAATTATTAACAGCACTTTTACTTGAGAACAGATACTTCTTCCTCCTCTGACTATATATTTTAACACAACACATTTAGAGATATTTACACTTTACCTTTAACCATCATTCAAGTTTAAGGTACGTTGTATAAAGACAGAATTTACCGATAATCACAGACAGTAGGTCGGCACTGGAGACGACATTTAATGACTTTCTCTCTCCACCTGTCAGTTCACATTGTGCTCATTTGCATGACATGTCCCTCCATTATTAAAGGCAGTCATGTGACCTCTCGGAGCTGGTCCAGGTTATAAACAAATCCCTTCACTTACATTTAAAGTATCTTACACGAGGATTCCTTTCAGATTCTGCAGTCCATCTGTTTTGGAGGAGCCCATCCATTAATAAAGACGTGTCCTTTCAATTCTATTTCCCTTCTTTTCTATTATTTATTTATCCATCCATCTTGTGCTATAGTGGGAATATAGTGACTTAAAGTGACAGATTCACCTCCTGACCACCAGAATGAAGGTCGGCATCAGGAACACGAGCTTTCAGGCTTCTACCTAAACACGTGTAGGTCCATCATTTGTACAATCAAAAAGCTTCAAAATACTGCTCCTTTATTTACAGATTTACCTTTTACCCCCCTCTCCAGAAGACACTCCTTAAGCCTAGGTCTTCAGAGGTTTTATTTGACCCAGTAAAAGTGTTTTTCTCGCTCTTTGCTTGCTCAGAGAGAAATTTGTTGGCACTTTTAGGATAAAGACTCAAAGCTACACTGACCCCAGGAAACAGTGACATTACTGACTGTCCAGAGGGAACAAACTGAGCACTGCTGATGGAGGAGCACGATCACGTCTTTATGAACATACAGTTTTGGATACAAAGTTTTAGGACATTTTTAAACATGATTATACAATTACCATTATATCACACTAAATAAATACTATTGGGTTTGCTTATAGACGACAGCATGTCCTAATAGGGCTACCGTAGGGGCTTGTAGGGTCAAAAATCTGAGGAAGACACTCGATGCATCAGTATACAGTACAACACCTTATACAATACACTTAAAAATTATTTATGTACAAATTTATTGAACTGAATCCAAGATATCCAATATGTTGAAGGTCCCCTGTCAACTTTTTATGAGCTTTTAAACATGTTATAATTTTGTTTGCACTTCAAAAACATACCTGGAGTAGTAATTTGTTTCATTCACACATTTGCTGAGGTAGTCCTCTTCTAAAGATCTGGAAAACACTCACCGCTCTAGACTCGTGAAACCAGAAAGTGCTCCTGCACATTTCTAAAGCCCAGACACCGTCACTGGACTCATTCTGATAATTTCAGTGCTTAACTTGCTGTCAGTATGAAGCAGTCAGCTCATTTATCTATCTGTAAGCATCATGTTGCTAATAGCTGTGCTAAATAGCCATTTTATGCTCTGTCCATTTCCCATTGTTGGTGTCATCAAACACACTGTAGAAAATGCTGTGAAAACATAAAAACTCAAGACAGCAGGATCGCTCCAGACTTTTGAGTTTTGGGGACAACTCAAAATCCCAAGTTTTAAACAACAATTCTTTTTTTCTTTTTTTTTCTTTTTTTCCCCCACGTAATTTGATGTTTATACATCTAAAATCTTTCAATTTTAAGTTTTACTCTCTTATATTATTATTTTTTTTAACTCTGACTAACCAACTGACTATCCATTGTTCAGGAAAAAAGTATTTTGTTAAATTTAGTATATTTAGTTTTAGTATATTTTAGTATATCTAGTTTATTATTACCAATAATAATAATAATAATAATAATAATAATAATAATAATAATAATAATAATACCTTTTCTGAACAATGGATAGTAAGTTGGCTGTAAGATGAGTTAAAAAAAATTATACAGAGCAAAACTTAAAATTTAAAGTTTTTAGATGTATGAACATTAAACAGCAACTCACCCCTAAATCATTTTTTTTAGCTGATCAGCTGTAGAAACAGGGCTTTAGTGAGACATCTCACTATTTATAGTCTTTAGTTTGACCGTTTTGTAAAAAAAAAAAGGTCTAAATTCACATTTTGTAGTGAAAACTGTCCGAGTGCTGCCCTCTTAGGGTCAAACAGTGGGATTTCTGCTCAGTAGTTTCAGATAGACAACTGTGATGTAGTGTTTGACCTCGTTACCACACCTGTGTTACCACACCTGTGTTACCACACCTGTGTTACCACACCTGTGTTACCACACCTGTCCCGAGTATCTCCTCCCACGGCCCGTGCTCTCCACGCCCTCGCTGTCCCTCTCCCCCGCGCGCTCGTCCCAGTCCCGCTGTTGCCAGGTGTGGGTCTTTTTCCTAAAACGCCACTCAGCCCCGCATTCACCGTTCAGTCTCCTCCGCCCCCTCCCCTCTCACAGCGGGAGCAGAGGCAGGAACAACAGAGGGGGCTGCGCTAACCCTAACCCTGTCCCGTGTGTCAGCGCACAATAAGACATAATGAACCTGATCAATGACAGTATATACCTACAAATTAGTGACACTGGGGAGAGTTTTGACTCCACAGATGTGTTTTAGTCTTGCCACGCTTTAAGTCACTTTTTGTTTGATGACAATCGATTTCTTACTTGCGGAAATACGATCATAAACAGCTCTCAGCTGAAATAATACCTTCAGTAATAAAGACGCGATCTGAAGCACACATTACTGCGGTGGCGCACGGCGCCTTTCTCACAATATTTCAGCTGTGTTATTATAAAAGCAACATAAAACATTAGTCCAGACGTCCTGTATTTTTTTTCCCTTTCTGGGACTTGGCGCCCCCTGCTGTGGAGGACGTCCATGACGGTCTCTGACAGCTGTCAGTCACAGGACTAGGCCTCGCTCCTCCCTCAGTTCTCCTCCTCTGTCTCTGCCAGGTCTCTGCCCACTTTTTGAGCAGTTTTCAATCTCTGGCAGTGGGCGGAGTCAGGCCTGGGCCAGGAGTGAGTTACTCTTTAAATTAGGTGAACAAAAAATATTTGTTGTTGAAAACTTGAGATTTAGAGTTGGCCCTAAAGCTCAAAAATCTTGAGAGATCCTGTTGCCCTGAGTTTTTACAACTTTTTTTTTTTAACAATGTATTAAACCAAGTGTTACCAATTATTTTATTTTTATTTTTATTTATGTTACCATTATTTTTATGTTATAAAATGTGAAATACTAACATATAAAGTGTCCAAAACTATTTCAAACAGCCTGAATAAAGCATCATATGGGACCTTTTAACAAATTAGAAATTCCCTTTCATATCCCTAAGTTTAGACAGCAGTTTTAATCGACAAACTGAATAAAAAGAAGGTTCACATTATGATTTTGAACAGATGGTATGAAGTACACAAGTATTTACCGTGTTTTCCTTCACGTCTTCTCCGCCTGTGCCTCTCGGTTAAACAGTAATTATCCCGACCACAGGTGTTCGAAAAGGTCACAGCCAAACCTCTCTGATTAAAGTCATTTACTCATTAAACCAGAGTAGTTCAGGACAGAGATAATGAAGCGCTAACAAGAGTAATGAGCAGTAAAAATGCTTGAGTTGATTAAACAACACAGTATGGGGCCAATTTGGAGCAGGCAAGTAAAGCATTTAAATGTGTATCAGCATTTTACTTCAGATATCACCTTTTCAAAGCTGAAGTCAATCTTCTCATCTCCCAATACTGTGTTTTTTTTTACATGCATTTTAACCCTAACACACCAGGGTTTAGCCCAGAAATTATTGCTTTTGTGTTGTAGTGTTGATATTATAATCCTTTTTGAATTATTATTATTTTAATTAGCAAAACTCTTCTGTGTCATGGTTTATTTGTAGAGAGACAGCGCACAATAATACACTGACCTAGAAAAAAATCATAAGGAAAGATGCATGGTGCAAGGTTACAGCAAAGAACGCTGATTTCCACCTGTAGTCCCGGGACGGTTTGGTGTTATGTGTTATCTTACATTATCTTATATGCTGAGATACAATGAGAAGGCTTCTTCTTTTTTTTTTTTTTTTTTTTTTTTTTTTTTTTTTTTTTTTTGTAAGAAATGTTTTAAAGGAACTAATTTAAAACTTTAGTCAGGTCAACTTTCAACTGGTCGTCCAACTACTCGTTAGTACTTCCTGCTTCTGAAGAGTGCAGATGCTTTTTTCCCTGCTCCTGCTTTGACCAGGTTTACTTTCCTTTTTTAATCCTTTTACTTTTTATTCCTTGATTCCTGGACTAACTTTTTATAATAGCCTATCTTTTAAATCTTCTAAGTTAGTCCAAAATGTTTTTTATACTTTTACTGATTAAAAAACTTATCTGACGAGCCGAGTGATTACAGTCTGGGAAACATTTTTAAAGATGTCGGTGGAAAATACAGCAAATTCTCTCTGTGAAAATTGCCAGATTTACCTTCAAGAAATCAACATACTACAAGCGAGAATTTTTGCTTTGGAATCAGAGAAAGGACTTCATGACACGCTCCCTCTGACATCGAGTGGTAAGAAGTCAAAATTTACAACCTGGAAAAAGGGTACTGACAAAAATACTACAGTGCATTTCAATCTAAATGACACTGTGTCTTTTCCTAAATTATCAAAAGTGGGAATTGACCAAAACACCGAAAACTGGCCTAGACTTGGTGCCAAGCCAAAGAGGCACCAAACACTAAAGGAGAATGCTGGCAACAAGGCAATCATGACCCAACCTACAGCTAACATACGGCTAACAAACAGATTTCAACCACTGTCAGAGTTAAATATGAATGTGAACTCTGCTGTGCCTGACAAACAGACAGAAAACTGTATGGTACAAGACAAGAGCCATGATGTTGAAAGAAAAAATCAGAAAGACAGAGAGAATAAATCTATGCCAAAAGTGAAGGACAGAGATATCCTGCTGCTGGGAGACGGTGCTATCAGTGACATAAACAACAGTAGGATTGTTACATGCAGCTACCCAAGCGCCACGGTCACTGATATAACAGCACTCCTCCCCAAGGTCATATCCAAACATCAGGGAGTCAAACAGCTGATCCTGCACGTGGGTGCTGTCGACATCAGGAAGGGAGAATCAGAGGTTTTAAAAAAGGACTTCACTATACTTTTTGAGAAACTTGATAAAGTGGCAATCCAGTCATTTATCAGTGGACCTCTCCCGAACATAGACAGGAGGATGAATAAATTCAGTCGGCTGCTTCAACTGAACACTTGGCTGTCCAGGGTCTGTGAGTCTAGAGGAGTGCACTTCATTGACAACTTCTGTTTTGACAACGGGAGGACCTGTTTAAAGGAAAGGGCCCACACCTGTGCAGAGGTGGAGTGAGACGACTGACGGATAACCTCCTCCACGCTCTGAGGCATCAGAATGGGCCTGGACGGGGTCCCACGCAGCCACTGAGAGAAGAGAGGAATGACAGAAGCGCTCCTGCCTCGCCGGTCAAGGACACAGAAAGGGTTTCAGCTCCATCAGCACATCTGTCACCTCCATCGGTGCCCCCACCACAGCCCTGGGCCCCACCTGCTACATCCACACCCTCTGCAGACTCTTCACTTTCCATCCCATCACCAGCTTCACCAATGGGCTTTCCCAACCACCTTGAAAGCCTGGTGAAATCAGGAATTAAAATGGTACCCCTTACTCCAAACATGGCAAGATCACGGGCACTATCATCAACAATGCTGAATTCTGCCCCCCACCAAACACTACCCCCTGTGCTCCCCAGGAGTTCCACCTCTCCTGCTCCATCCACCAAAACACCACCAGCTCCACCTCCACGACCAACGTCTAGAGTTGTTACCCCTCAATGCACCCCTGTCAGACCCCCCAGACCAAAGACCCTGACTAAGATCAACACTATCAGCGACTAGGACACCCAGGGCCTCTGCTGTTCCAGGACTTTTAGTCATGATAAAGAACTTATCAACCCGAGGCCCTGGGAGAGAGCTTTCTCCCATACTGCTATAAGTACTGTCAAATGTCGTTGATTAGATAAGAGAGGGACAGTTAGACTGTCCAATCAGAGAAATCTAATTCAAATTCCTTGTAAGCAGATAATGTCAGGTTCTACTCAGACAGATCTGAAGCTTGCAGTGCTCAATGTCAGATCTTTATGCAACAAATCATTTTTAATCAATAATTTTATCTCCTCTAATAACCTGGATTTTATGTTTTTAACAGAAACATGGTTAGACAGCAAGACAGGTAAAGCAGTTCTTATTGAATCCACTCCACCTAACTTCACTTTTATATCAGAAACACGGGAAAACAAAAAGGGAGGTGGTGTGTGTGCCTTACTTAAGGATGATATAGTTACCCACAGGCTGTCATTTGGGGTGTTTCCATCATTAGAGTATGTATCTTTCAAAATGGAGCTAAAAGTATCTCCATCCATATTCTTTATAATCATATATAAGCCACCCCAACATTGTCAGAGTTTTATTGATGATTTTACTCAAATGCTTTCAGTTGTCTGCACAGACTTTGACTGTATAGTTATTCCAGGTGATTTTAATGTACATGTGGATAACGTCTGTGACAGAAATGCTAAAGAACTTTGTGCTGCCCTTGAAACCTTTGGCCTTTCTCAGCAGTGAGTGAGCCCACCCACATCAGAGGCCACACTCTGGACCTGCTCATTACTAAAGGTGTTAATATTTCAAATGTTATTGTGGCTGACGTTGCTTTGTCTGATCATTTTTGAGTCTTCTTTGACCTGTCTGTTATTCCCAAACCAGCTGCTGGTCCTGCAGTTGTCCAGAGGAGACATAAATGATAAGACAGGGACTCTGTTTATGGAAATAATTAGGTTTGAAAATACCTCATGTTCTAATGTTGATCAGTCGTTGGACTCCTATATTTCTAGTGTTGTAAATGTTCTGGACACCATTGCACCTATTAAGGTTAAAATGGTTAGAAATAGGCAGAAGGCGCCATGGAGAAATGCGGACTCGGTCAGGGCACAGAAAAGGGAGTGCAGGGAGTGCCGGAGGGCCGAACGAAAATGGCGCAAGTCAAAGCTCCAGGTTCATTATGACATATACAGAAAAATGTTGAATGTTTTCAATCAAATTCTGCGTAGAACAAGGGAAAGGTATTTTTCTGAAATTATTACAAACTGCAGTAACAACTCACGTGTCCTGTTTGCTACAGTGAACAGGTTAACAAACCCCCCAGCTCCATTGCCTTCGGAACTAATTTCCACATCTAAGTGCAATGAGTTTGCAAGATTTTTTAATGACAAGTTTCAGAGTATTAAACATGCAATAAACTTCACAATACAGATAACAACCCTGCAGCCATCCAGACACTCAGAGCTGGCACACTTCACCCCTGTCACTGACAAAACAGTCCAAGAGATCATCTCCAGGCTGAGTTCATCCACATGCTGCCTTGATGTGTTACCCACTAGATTTCTAAAATCTATGCTGAGCAGTTTGTTACCTCAGCTTTCTCATTTAGTTAACATCTCACTGCAATCTGGGCCTTGAAAACAGCGGTCATCAAACCTCTCCTAAAGAAGAGCAGTCTTGATGCCACAGTACTCAACAACTATGGGCCCATATCAAACCTGCCATTTTTAGGTAAAGTCCTTGAGAAAGTTGTATACCAACAACTTACTGACTTTCTTCTGCGTAACAACTGCTTTGATGATTTTCAGTCAGGTTTTAGGCCCCATCACAGCACTGAGACTGCTCTTATCAAGGTGACTAATGACATCCGCCTGAACACCGACACAGGCAAAGTCTCTGTCTTAGTTCTGCTGGATCTGAGTGCTGCTTTTGATACAGTTGACCATGTGATCCTGTTACAAAGATTAGAGGACTGGGTAGGTATTTCTGGTACTGCCCTAAAATGGTGTAAGTCCTATCTTGAAGACAGGAAGTACTTTGTTGAAATCGGTAACTGTGTCTCAGACCAAATGGCCCTGACCTGTGGAGTGCCCCAGGGGTCCATCCTGGGACCTTTTTTGTTCAATCTTTACATGCTCCCTTTAGGCCAATTAATAAGCAGCAATAACATATCCTACCACAATTATGCAGATGACACTCAGATTTACATCTCACTGACAGCAGGTGAATATGGACCTGTGGATTCACTCTGTCACTGCATCCAACAGATCAATGAGTGGATGAGAAACAACTTTCTCCAGCTAAACACAGACAAGACTGAAATAATCATCTTTGGCCCGCAGAAACCAAGACAAGGTGTCTGTAGTCACCTCGAGTCTCTTTCACTAAAACCTACAAGCCAGGTTAGAAATCTCGGGGTAATCATGGACTCTGACTTGAACTTCAGCAGTCACATTAAATCTATAACATCATCAGCATTTTACCATCTCAAAAACATTGCCAGAATCAAAGGTATACTGTCTCAACCAGACCTAGAGAGACTTATTCATGCGTTCATCTCCAGCAGGTTAGACTACTGTAACGGTCTGCTCACTGGACTCACTAAGCGAGCTGTAAGACAGCTGCAGGACGTCCAGAACGCAGCTGCTCGGGTCCTGACCAAAACCAGGAAGTACGACCATATTAGTCCTGTCCTCAGGTCTCTGCATTGGCTTCCTGTTGTTCAGAGAATAGACTTTAAAACATCTCTGCTTGTGTACAAGTCTCTCCATGGCTTAGCACCAAAGTACATCTCTGACCTGTTGGTCCCATATGAACCATCTCGGACTCTGAGAACCTCAGGGACAGGTCTTCTGCTGGTGCCCAGAGTCAGGACTAAACTCGGTGAAGCAGTATTTCAGTTTTCTGCAGCTAAACTCTGGAACAGTCTCCCTGACGATGTTAGACAGACCTCTACTCTGACAATGTTCAAGTCCAGACTTAAAACTGTTCTTTTTAGCTGTGCATATGCCAACTGAAAGTGTTTTATCTGCACTCTTCTCTTTTAATTTAATTTTAAATTGATTCTTAATTATACTTTTTAAATTTGATTTTATTGTTTTAATTGTGTTTTGTACTTTTAAATTTGCCTTTTTTTTCTGTAAAGCACTTTGAATTGCTCTGTGTATGAATTGTGCTATACAAATAAACTTGCCTTGCCTTGCCTACTCCATAGTTTAAACTGGGGCTGTATTATGCTTTTATTCAAATTTTTAACCAGTCTTGGTCACCACTAGAACAGCATTTTAAGTTAATAAAAAAATATATAAATATATATAAAAAAAAAAAGCTGCAGTTACAGTCTTTTGAATAAAACCACAGAAAAAGAGCTTTTTATTTGCTTAAACTTTATATATATATATATATATATATATATATATATATATATATATATATATATATATATATATATATATATATATGAATGAATGAATGAATGAGAGCAGACTGGATGTAGAGGGCTTGTTGATTGGTCAGTGCTTCCTGGAGCGGGACGGTGGGACCTCACAAAATACAGGATTAATGAAACAAAATACAACTCCAGGTTTGTTTTTGCTTAGGGAACATCATAATAACAAAGTAAAATGCACCAAAAAAATTTTTTTTAGCATAATATATCCTTTTTAAATATTTTACTTACCCCCAAAAAACAAAACAAATTCCAAATACATTTTAAAACAAACAATATGGGCTACATCCTAACGTATCACTTCTCAAAACATGAACTTAAATATGATAAAAATGTGAGCCTCAAATTTATTTTTTATTGTATTTATTTTTGCCTTTAGTTTTAGCAAATATATAACACATTGTGGTATAACACATAGTAATGCCTGGGCTTTTTAAATGTCAAAATGACTGAGCCATTTCCTGTCCCTGTTCCTAATACAAAAATATTTATTTGTTTGTTTTTCTCGTTGTCCCTCCAATGTCTAAGCCTGGGCACATGCTGATTTATTTAACTAATAACTCTTCATTATCCAGCCTTGAAATATGGAGGTCGAAAAGCCAGGATGCTCCTCAAAATGTTAATAATAATGGCTCTGAGACCATCACGTGTCCTCGGTCTAACCCCTCCAGCCTCCTCCATCCTCTCCATCCATCCATCTGTGTTCCTCTCCTGCTATTTCTGGTCTTATCTCTTCAGAGGTGGTCATCGTTTCTAAATGTCATTTGTACATTAGTCGTGCACGAACCCAGGAAGGATGTGCTCAGAGCGGGGAGAGGAGACCACTCTGAGTTGAAAAACACCGGTCATCTTCTTCTTCTTCTTCCTGTAGATTTGATTACAGCAATTAACCAGAACAATGCAAGATAGAGTATTAGCAGACAGACAGAGAGAAAACATCTTATTGTTACAACCACAGCTTGAATTTCGACTCACAAACCTCGAAAGATTTGCAGACAACAGCGTGAGAGCCAGACGAGAAGTGGATTTTTGCAAAAAGGTCATGGAGACATTTGAGAAAGAGCCATTTTCACCTCGCTCAAAGCTAAATCTGATTTGTGTGTGATCACTGTAGACATCTGTAATCTCTGCACCATCTCAACAAGAAGGGCCACAAGGCTTGTTAACTCTGCCCTCTATGGGACAGTACAGGAAGTGCATCAAGGGTAGGGATAAAGATAAAGAGGGATCCTAAAAAATGCAAACACCATAAATTAAGGGAGAAGAAATCAACCTTTTATTGACTTGGCATTGCCTAAATTAACACTCTTTTTTCCTGCTTTGGTGGTATCCAGGGGTGAAATTAGAAAAAGAATCTCAAGTGGTGGGTTGGACCAAAAGGTGGGCCACATGGAGGATGAATAAAGTTCCAAAGTTAAGCTTATTTAACATTTTATAGTTTTTATTGTCTTAATTACATGAAATAGTGAAATGAATGTGCCATAAAGTCAAAGAAAAATAGCACTGGCTCTGTAAGAAGTGGGTCACAATTAGGACTGCAACTAACGACTATTTTGATAATCGATGAATCTGTTGATTATTGTTTCAGTGAATTGATTAATAATCATGAAGCATGAGTAAAGTGTTCAAAAACTGGAGGTGTTGTATAGTTCTCATAAAAAAATAAATTGCATAATTCTACCAAAAAACACTTTTGAACCAGATGAAACCATGACTATGCCAATTGAGGATATTTGGATATAGTATATAAAGATATTTTTACTCAAAAACACAAATTGTTTTTGTTGCTTTACTGCTCTGTCTTGGTAATAAACCCTTCTCTCTCAGCACATGGCATGTTTCAGAGTCTGTGCATATCCCAGTTAACAATAAACGATTACTAAATTAGTTGAGAAATATTAAAATAATTGATTATAATATTATTATAAATGATTAATCCAATTAGTTGTTGCAGCCCTAGTCACAATGAAATTACATCAGGAATATAACTGGGTCCCAAAATCAGACCAGCACCACAAAACTAAGAAATAGCTGTGAAAAGGGTTTCAGCCGTATGTTTTACTTGGCATTTTCTTGTTTTTAAAAGTTAAGTGATCTTTTCTAAAACTCTATTATAAGCCTTTTAAGAGAGCTTTGTCTGTGAACTGATGAACTGAAGTGATGTTCAAAATGTAACAACAACTAGAATGACTACCATTACTAAGGGTTTTTGCTGCTGTGGAAATGCTCTTTTGTTCCATAAATGCACCACACAGTACACACACATACTCAGCTACAATATCATTATACTGCAAGTCCCTTTTGTTTTTATTTTTTATTGTATTTTGTCATATTTTTTTCTTCCTCGTCTTCCTTTGTTAACTGTCACTGTCTTAAATTGTCTTGTTTGTACAGCACTAAAAAAAACAATTAAAAAAAAGTAACATTGGGCTCTAGACCTAAAGGAACACCTTGTACTGCAGAGGAACCTATTAATCAAATACTAGCGCTCTGAAAATTATTATCAATTATTCCAAGATGGCGGTGTAACTGGATGAGCTCTTTTATTGGAAGATGGAGAAAATATTGGGACACATTTTGAATACAAGTTCTTTTTGCTTGGGTGCATACTGCGTTTTTGGTTGCATCCAGGGATAAAACTGTGAGCTGCAACATTAAATCTCACTGCCCAACTTTCTAGCACGAGTAATGATTCTCAACTGGTGGGTCAGGGCCAAAACGGGGGTTGCAGGGAGGTTAAATATAGGTTCTTGTTTCTTTTGCACAAAATGTTCTTGAGTTGCATTTATTTAATTGGACTGTCATGTTTGGGCATTGGTCAAGGTCTTCAGGACTAAAACCTTGTTTTGTTTTTAGTGGAGATAGATTCAAATGGACTTGGCCTTGCTATTTTTATATCTTCTTTTTTTTTTCACGTCACTTGTTTTGAAAAGCTAAAGGAGAACATTAGTTTAAATATTGTTTTAATGACATTCAGTTCAGTTCAGTTTGTTTGTCATTTGCAGTTAAAAAAAATCATATTGGAAAACAGTTGCATGAGCTCAAGAGCACTGTCAAAGTTAGCAGACAACACATAAAACCACAGGGTTAAAACACAGTCACATAAACAAGCAAATACTAAAAAAAACATCAAATACAGGTATGAATAAATGCCAATAAATACAGCAATACAAAGATAAAATACAAAAAAAAAGCATCAGTTCAAAGTGCATTGTTCAAAGTCATCACAGCTTGTGGAAAAAAACGTTTGCATGGCGAGATGTAGCGCATTTGACAGAACAACAGCGTCTTCCTGTGGGGAGAAGTTTAAAGATATTGTGAGCAGGAAGATTAGTCGGGTCAATAATCATGAAACAAACATAAACATGAATACTAAAATGAGTGGTAGTAAAGTAATTTAGGAAAATAACTTTGGTATTGTGAATATTGGGACACAATTAGATGGTTGGGAATAAAACTGGGTCCCACAAACAAGTTAAAAGCCACAGTAACTTATATATTGGTGTCATGAAACATTCAATTTTATTCATACATTAATCCATTTTGTTGACTTTAGGCAGCTGGTTCTTCTTCTAGGCTCTATCAACCTTTATATGTCTACTCACAATGCAATTATTAGTATTACTGTGAGGTTTGCATGCACTGCTGAAATATACATTTGAGAAATTAACTCAATTTTGATTCATTTTGTTTGTACTTTGCGTCTACCACAAAGTTTCACACAGTACACCATAAACTGATGTTCTCCTTTAGCCTTTAAAACTGACATAAAAATAAAAAATAAATAGCAATGCCAAGTCCATTTGAATCTATCTCAACTTAAAACAAAACAAGCTTTTAGTCCTGAAAACCTTGAACGATGCCCAAATGCAACTCAAGAACATTCTCTGCAAAAGAAACAAGAAGCATTCACAGAAATAACTAAAGCCATTAGGATAAGTCAATTTTGTTTAGTTTTTTCCTTGGATATTGTCAAAATCAGTGACTCTTTGAATGTCTTTAAGTGACCTACAGCACTGTACATAAGCAGTATAAGTCTATGTGAATTTATTTATGAGAAAAGCACAATATTGCTGCTTTCTAATACAAACCATGGTGTCTTTAATTGGCTTTTTGATCACAAAGCAATGATCCTCGGTTCAGTGGAAGTGGATATTGATCAAAGAGCTCCTTATTTAAAATATAGTACAGCTGCAAACAGTGAGGCTCGTTGTGACTCTTATGGAAATAGTCTTCAAATAAACTGACATTGATTTCATTGATTTCTCTGAAGTGTGATGCCACTGAGAGTGCAACAGCCCAGACACTTACAAGTACACAGTGTGAGGTGAAACGGCATAAAAATGTGAAGGATGCTGAGGTGAGGACATGAAGTTTGTTGGTGTGAGAGACGAGGATGAGATTATTACAGCACCTGAAAACAACCAAAAAAGATAACATTGAGTGCATTTCAGAGTTGTCAGAATCAGAATATATTTTATTGCCATAGTAGAAATTTGCTTTGGTCCTTGGTGCAAACATAAAATAAAATACATAATAATAATATAATAATAATAATAATAATAATAATAATAATAATAATAATAAACATGCAGGAAACAATATTAAAAAATACAATAAACTATGCTATAAATTGACTAATTTAAATTTACAAAATATACAGATATGAACAAAACAATGTGAGTGAAATATGTGTATTCAAAAATGATATAAAAGTATAAAATCTGTCTAAACAGAGACTATACAGATGAAAATGAACAGGAACCAGATGTGCTGTATCTATGATGATATTCTGCGCTGTATTCCAGGAATTTGTTGGGTATAGAGTATTTTAAATCAATAAATAGAAACATAAACAGTGTCAGCCCAGCACACGCCAGCACTAGGGTGTGTCTTAATAATATGGTAAAGTTTTAAATTCAATATTTTATAACGGCCAGGTTAAATTATTGTGACACTTCATAAAAAAACTCCAAATACAAAATTTGGACCAGATAGCTTAATATTTACTACTTGCTCAAAGCAGCCAAAGTTAGGCATTTTGGCACTAAATCTACTGCATATCAGATATTAACATTTACTTCATGTTTCACTTTTCGTGACTACTGTCTGTCAAATACTGGTTCACTTGTACAGCACCTACTGAAGAAATGATCTGCAGTTTCTGAAGGCACTGCAGAGTTACTCAGACAAAGAAGTCTCAAAGGCTGCTCTAGTGGCATTCTCCAGACATCTGTGGTATTTATCAGAGATCCTCATTGGCCTCAGCCTTTTTGATGATTCCACAACAATAGAGGAAAAGCAGTCCATGGTCCATGGCATAAACAACCGTCAGGGCTCAGACTGAACCCCCAAAAAGACTTCCCCCTATACAAGATCCATCTTCTAAGTCACTGCCTGATTTTTTCTCAACATCTACCTTGAAGCTTTTTCAGACTTTGGAACTGGATCAATCCTTTCTTGCAAAGGATCCTCAACAATGGGAAGCTGAACATTCGAACAGAGGCAAAAAAGGTTGTACTTTGCATTGCGAGTAACAAACAATTCAGAAAAAGGTATTGCTCTCATGCAGTCTTTCAATGAATCATTGACCAGGAATGAGGAACAGAAGCGATTTGTTTTGCAAATGGTTGAGTACCACCGAAGTAAATTTCCAAAACCAGTCAAAGGAAATGACCAGTGAACATTGTTTATATTGTAATATTATTTATAATGTCTGACACTTTAAATTTTGAATAAAAATGCACTATTTGTTAGTATGCTACAAAGGTATATCTTTCTGTGCTTTGAGCAAGTTCTAAATCAACTCAAATTTTTGTCAAATTTGGAATTTGATGTTTTTTACTTTATGTCACACAACAAAAACCTGGCCTCACCCTAGCCAGCACTCTGATAACTATAATGTGCTATTTACAGTCACAGTGCATAAGAGAGTCATGTCTTGTCACAGATGATCCTAATGTGGTCAATGAAGTCCACACTCAATCAACACTTTCCTGTTCTCAGACAAGAACACTGACAACTTACTAGTTTCCCACTCCTACTGTTTCAGACAGAACAAGAAGCAATGTGAACACTGGTGTTGCATTATGGACATGCTGATAATAATAATAATAATAATAATAATAATAATAATAATAATAATAATAATAATAATAATAATAATAATAATATGCATACCTAGGTCATTTATCTTAACTTTAGAATTTACTGGGACTGAATTTATGTTGCTCTGTGTGAGTGTACACCATTTATTATAGTAATTCATCATGATTAAAGAAAGAAAATTAGTAATAAAAAATATTAAAAAGTGTTAAAAGATGAGACACCACATGCACAGAGATATGTGATGGTGTGTAATGTAATCATGTCCAATAATGTAATCCCCACCAAAAACGTAATAATTTTTGCCATTTTAAATGTAATAAAGCTAATAATGTAATAAAGTTTTTGAGCCAACATCATAACATTTTGGCAATGTTATGTTATTTATTGGCCTAGCATTAAAAAATCTAATAACTGCAGCCTATAATGTAACAATACATCAATAGGACTGCATTTCTTGGAAATAAAATCTTTCCTTTTTTCTTTTCTTTTTCTTTTTATTATTATTTATTATTATGTTTTGTGCAGTTTGCTCATCAGAAATAGGTTTAGAGGATGGAATAGTTAATTATGATTGTAAGATCCAGTTAGAGAATTTTTTTTCTAGTACAAAATATTGTATTAAGAATATTATTAATTTGCTTAGGTTTGTCTGTGAAGACATTTAGTCATTAAAGCTCTACATCACAAGAAAAAAGGTTCAAAAATAAACCAGCATTGTTTCCTATCCAAGATACTTTTTATGTTTTGTCAGTGTCTCTGTTGAATGTTGCAAAGTCAACGTTAATGGCTCAAAAATGTGATTACACTATTGGCAAGTTATTACATGACTGGCTTTATTGCATTTAAAATTGCCCAAATTATTACATTACCAGTTGTTACATGGCAGTATCTCTTTTCTCTCTCTCGCAATTTTCTGAGCAGAAAATTTCAGAAGTAAAACATGCCCTTCTGAAAGCAAAAGGCTGCTCCTATAACTATTTCTGGTTCAAGTCCTTTGCACCCACAGGCATGATTTAGCAATAACCAACAATAACAATAGCTGGGCTGCGGTGATTAAATCATTGCTTTTTAATCACCTTTGTTTTTCCACAGCCAGTTAGTTTAGTGATGCAGTGCCACAAAGCCATCCCCATTACTAAAAGAACAACTAAGAGTGGGTCTCTATAGACAGCCATTTGTCAGTGTGTGATTATCACGGTCAGCAGCAGGAAGTCTGTTTTCCCCTTGCTCAAAGTGACCAAAGCTGCCACTGACAATCCACTTCAATCAGTGACATAATAACACATCACAGGGAGTTACATGTGTAGTAAAAGCTCCCATCTCATTACCCATAATCCCTCTTACAACACTTGTCGTAACCTATATACCCCTCCTTTATCTTGTACACATATGGGTCTGTGTCTAATTGGCGTGCATCGACAAGACTGCCTCTGGTGCTGCTGCTGATACGTCTCATTATCGCTGGCCCCCTGCTCGGTACACTCACACTGAAGAAAAAATAAAAATAAAGAAATGCGCATAAAAAGAGTGAGGTTTGAGATGCTTCTTGTAAGACAGAGTTGCCATAGAAACAGCTGACATAAATAAATGAGAGACATTGCGGCGCTAATGGCAGGAGCAGAGGCAGAAATCGACAAATGCGTGTGTTTAGCTACAAGAACCGTTTATTTGTGATCTTTCTGCCTCATCCATCAATGCCTACTTGATTTAACTCATTACTACTACTACTACTACTACTACTACTACTACTACTACTATTACTGCTACTACTACTGCTGCTGCTATCAGCTATCAGTATGAACAGCTCTTTCACTCTATCATGCACTTTCTTTGGCCCTAACTGTACCATACCATTTCACCAGCCACACAAACTCTTTTCCTGTTCAAAGAAGTTAGTCTGCTATTGCTTTGTGAGTTTTGTTTCTATAGATGGAACAATCACAGGTGGAGTAATCAATCAGAGAAACAAAGGGCGGGACATAAGCAGTGTACCGCTGACCTGAAAGCAAAACAAACATGGCTGATTCTTGCCGTTTTTGCCATAAAACACCAGAATGTGGCATATTACAAGCAGCTCTGTACTTATTTGGATAAGTACAGATGAGGCCTACCTGCTGCATCCTTACAGATCCTGAACTATGATAATATAGATGAGCTAATGGTCTTTATTTAACAGTGCTAAGCACATTTAGCCTGTCCGTCCCGGGAGAGGATCTTTCCTTCAATATGGGCTCCATAAGGTTTCTTCTTTTCTTCCCGCAGCTGTTTTTTTGGGAGTTTTTTCCTTACCGAGAAGGAGGGTCTGTGTAGTTTAGTGTAGTCATTGTTTGTCTTAATTGTGTGTTATGTCTGATTGTGTGTCTATGTTTGATTAACTGTTTGTGAAGCCCTTTGAGGCGACTGCTGTTGTGATACTGGGCTATAAAAATAAAATTTAATTATTGCTGAATGGGGACAGCAGCAGAAACCAGTTGTACTAAGACATAAAATGTCAACAGGACAAGAAAAAAATCCCACAGAGGACTGAACAACAATGAGGACTTCAGCAGAATCAACAGCTGACAAAGGAAGTTATAATTTTCGCTTTGCTTCAGCATTCGTAAGATACGCTGCAGATAAACGACTGTTATAGGTCAGTTCCAAATTGACTGGAGAGAAACGCTTTGCTGCGAGTGAGGAACCAGACTGTCCTGTTTTTGAAAAGAAAGTAGGAGAGGGTGGGAATGTTGAGAATTACAAAGCAACTATATTCAAATAATCAGTGTTTCCTATATGTTTCCCAATTTTTCTTTGTTGAGCAGTTCCAGTACCAAATACACACGCTAAAGAAAATGTTTATTTCAAGGCACTACATGTTGCTGCTTTTTCAGGTCTTAAATAGTGGCAGATAGTGAACAGTAAGACTCTAACAGCGCCTCCTGGTGGCTGGAGGTAAAGTGTGTAATTTGGCTCCTACACAGCCTTCTATACAGTGAGTTGTGTGTTTATAGACTGAGTAATTGTTGACTTGAGATTGGATTGACATTAAGTTGACTGAATCAAGTAGAGTGCTTATATCAACATTTTACCACTATTCCTCTGCTGGTTTTGCCAATTTTGCAAGACATTTTCTGCTCTCACTAAGCTATCCATACTATACCACATTTTACCTGCCATCTTGTCTTTTCTCTTGTGTATTCCTGTCTTGGTAGCACTTGCATTTCAGATAATTCAGTCTGAGGCTCACCTTTTGGATTTTTGCCAGGAGCAGAGCAATCCTGCAAAACACAGCATTTGTAAACATACCTTTACAAGCTCCACTCATCAGTAAAAAGTCCCAAAGAAAGAATGTTTCAGGATTTATTACCTGACAGATAGGACACAAGAAAAGACGAGCAATGTCATGGAAGAATATATAGGCAAATCAGACCAATACTATCAGAAAATAATTAAAAAAGTGACTAAGATTATGAGTGGTTTCATTTTAAATACACACAAAGAAGGTATATACTCAGTGTTTCAACATATAAATGTGATTTGGTTATGTGAACATTGCTTTAATATATGATAATCAAATTAAAAAGAAAAAAAAAACATGTATTTATAAGCATTATTAGTGGTTGTTTGGAATAGAGACAGTGGCTTGGAGTAAAAGACAGGAGGCAGAGCTGGTGATGTTGAGGTGACGAGGGTGGACAGGATTAGAAATGAGAGCTCATGTTGTTTTGGAGATAAAGTCAGAGAGGCCAGATGAAGATGGTTTGGTGCAGAGGAGGGATAGTTAATATATTTGTAGAAGGATGCTGAAGTTAGAGCTGCCAGACAGAAGGCCTCGAGCAGGGGTCCTCAACTACATTTGTCTAAGGGCCACAATTTTTCTCGGCAGACACTGCAAGGGCCAGAGGCATTCATAAAAGAAAACAAAATAATATTGTATCCTAAGTATATCCTATAATGTTATTTAATATATTAATTTTCTGCTTGCACATAAGCCTCATTTCTATTAACTGAGGCCTGACACAGTCCAAACAAGGACATTTGTGAGAAACAACTGTAGATGACATGAGCATGTAAAACCACTTGAAATGAGAGCAGGTTTATCATCATTTATGACTGAAGGCAGGCTACAACACTCTACTTTTCAAAGAGAAAAAAAAGAAAAGAAAAAAAAAAACACTTGGCACCTGATGTTTGTGCTAGAGGAATACAAATGGGGCCGCTTGTTGACTTTCCCTTGCCTAGAGGAAGCAGAGGATGTTTAAGGAGGTTATGTAGTTAGTGTGAGAGAAGAAGATGCAGAGGATAAGTTTAGATGGAGGCAGAGGATTCACAGTGGCGACCTCTAAAGGAAGCAGCTGAAAAGAAAAGAAGGGGTGTGCACAAGGTTGCCAGATCTCACTGACAGCTTCCAGCCCAAACATAACTTAAAACCTGCCCAACACAATAAAAACCAACCCAAATCACAACCACAGTCAATGTTAAAAATGCTATGCGTAAGAAAGGACCACACACAACCCCAACAGTAGCAATAAAAAGAGTAACACAAACAGGTTCCCCACAAAGAGAGCAATAAAGAGGGCGTCATAGAAAACCACAAAAATGTATGAAATACCAACATGAAATGTGAGCAACCAAACATGAATCGCTCATTTTAAAACAAACAAACTGATGATATGAGTGGGAAGACACAGCAGTTTATTGAAATGTGTATTTCTACTTTGTTTGCCATAAAATGACAACGGTTTTGTTGATATTTTCTCCAGAATATTTACTAAAAACCTGACAAATGTTGTGAAAAGCAGCCAAAATTTTATAAACCAGCTCAATACTGGTTTTTCCAGCCCATGGTGTTCAAAAGAAGCCCAGCTGGGTGGAAACCAGCACCATTTGGCAACACTGGGTGTGCGATGGATTTTCACAAAATTGTTGCACCAAATTTTCATTATCCTGCTGAGATTGAGTTTGTGAAATGCTTTTGTGACTAAATAAGTATCGCACACAAAAAGTGGTGCTGTCCGAGGCGCAGCTGAAATGACTAAATCAAAGAGAGAGAATCTTAGTCATTCCCTGCTCTCATGGATTTTCTGTTATTGAATATTTCTACATTAAAAAGCTCCATTTGTCCCGCTGCAGACACTGATACGCGAGTGTAGCTCCACAGTCAGCTAACGCAGACGGATGGAGAGAGTGGATCGAGTTTGAGAGCTTGTAATGCCACGAGTTCATTTGGTTTAAACTGAACTGCTGCAGAATGAAAATAAATTGCTGATCCAAAAAAAAAGTGAGACAAGACAGAGACTGAGAAACAAGCAGGAGCAGCAAATCTAATAGACACAAAGGACATATCACTGAAAGCTTTGTATAAAATCCTACAACATAATTTCTTATTTTAGATCAATATTTGGGTATTTAATAGATAAAGTGGTGGGAGGGGTTTAATGACAATAATGTGGTGGACATAATTTATATGTATTTATGTCTAAAGGGAAAGGAATCTAACCACATGCACTGTAAAAAAAAAAAAATGCTGCAAAAACACAAAGACAACAGGATTTTTTTTACAGTGTGGAGTCACAGGCTTATGTAGTCTTCTTTGTGCTGGTCCCAAGCCTGGATAAAAATTGAGGAAGCGCAATCAATAACACGGTCAAAGGCAGATGGTTTGTTGAGGCGATGTCTGCACAATGTGTGATGAGAGCAAGAGATTATGATTAAATAGCTTCCAGTGTCAGAAAGTGTCAAAAAAGCCAAAAAGAGAGGAAAGCAGCGCAGTGTTGCCGGCCCAGAGATGTGCATTCTCAAGTCTCAAGTCCCCGTTGCACAAATTTATTTAAACTAATTTAAAATACAGTATATGACAACTCCAATAGGAACAAACAGGCCTATAAACTGAAAACAACAAAATCAGACAAGAACTTTGCAAAATTGGGAGGTTCTATGTTTTAAAAGGGTACTCATGAGTGCCTGGTTGTGCCAAATTCACCGATCAACAGAAAAACTTGTGACAAAACTTGACTACTTTCTCTCTGTTTCTATGTTTAACATCAATCCAAATATCATTATCACACCAAAACAACCAATAGAAATGGCATTAATAGAGATAGAAACAATCTATATGTGGTGTAGTATTTAGCCTTTGATGAAAAATTTATATCAGCCATTCCCAAAGTCAAGTAATAGTCAAGGACTATTATTTTTTGCCTCCAGTTTCTATAAAAATGATATCAAAAACAGACTGCTGGCTAAAAAATCTAGTAAGAGTAATATTTTTTAAACAAGTATATAACTGTAATTCATTTCAAACTCTTTTTTTTTTGTACTTAATATAGAGAACCTCTGGGGGCCCCCCTGCAGTCCCTTCGCGGCCTCCCAGGGGGCCTCGAACCCCACTTCTGGAACCACTGGTCTACATCAAACGGAGGAGAAAAGACAAGGCAGAGGAGCCAGCGTGGGAAACAAGCCAAAATAAATGACAGTATCGTCCCAAATCACCAGTCTGAGTCAAGTCCCGAGTCTTTAGGTTATGAGTCTGAGTCAAGTCGCAGGTCTCGAGTCCAAGTCCGAGTCTCTGCCTCAGACCGACCACTTTAAGGCTGTCCTGACACTGACACAGGTTTGGTGCTGGCAGCCTTTAGTCGTATATATCTGTGTGATCAGTTGCCTTTTGCTACACATTCACTAGCAAGACAAGCATTTAACCCCTAACTAATTAACAACAGCAAACATTGTTCAGCATTGTAGGGACTTCTGACAAACATATTATTCTTTCTTTTTAAACATGATATTTATCTAAAGCTCTAGTCTAGTTGGTTGCATAAAGCTCTTTGTTCATATATTTTAATACTCTTTAGATACAAATACCATTACTCTTAATCAATAAACATTTATACAATAAATCTTTACAATATTATCTTAAAAACAACATGAAAAGTAAAACCTATTGTCCAAATGTGTAGATAAAAGTCCTCTGCTGCAACACAGTACGCAAAAAATAAAATGTTTCTAGTCCTTTAAAAATCTCCCCTCTTATTCCTGGAGTTGTCAGGGTCTGAATGTTTCAGAGAGGACAGTGGGGCTCCAGTTTCACGTTGTTCCCATTTTTTTATTTTTTATTTTTTGTAAACATCTGACTGTGGAACACTCCAGCTGAGGTCAGAGGTCACCACACGCGACAGGACAGCGCCCCCCGGTTCATCACGGACGACGCGGGACAGCTGAAGGCCTTGCTGAACTCCTCGTAGTTACTCATGGCTCCGATCACTCTGCAGGAATAAGACGTTACAAAGTCTTACAGGTTATGTTCAGATTAGACTTTTAGACAGCATTTTTAAAATTATTGTGTTTATTGTCTATTGTGGTGGTTCTCAAACTGTGGAAAGGGTACCACTGGTGGCACACGGGTTTCTTCTGGAGGTACTAAAGAGTCTTTTGTAGTGCAAGAGAGCCAGTTTAGTCCTGGTTTGGTCCTTGTTTATACCAGCTTGTAGTCTGTTGTAGTGTGGTTTAGTTCTGCCTTATTTCTGGTTTATTCTTGGTTTAGTTCTGCTTTATTACTGCTTTATTAATGGTTTATTACTGGTTTAGTTCTCCTTTATTACTGGTTTAGTTCTGCTTTATTGCTGGTTTATTACTGGTTTAGTTCTCCTTTATTACTGGTTTAGTTCTGCTTTATTACTGGCTTATTCTTGGTTTAGTTCTGCTTTATTCTTGGTTTAGTTCTGCTTTATTACTGGTTTAGTTCTGCTTTATTGCTGGTTTATTACTGGTTTAGTTCTCCTTTATTACTGGTTTAGTTCTGCTTTATTGCTGGTTTATTACAGGTTTAGTTCTCCTTTATTAATGGTTTAGTTCTGCTTTATTACTGGTTTATTCTTGGTTTAGTTCTGCTTTATTCTTGGTTTAGTTCTGCTTTATTACTGGTTTAGTTCTGCTTTATTAATGGTTTAGTTCTGCTTTATTACTGGTTTATTCTTGGTTTAGTTCTGCTTTATTCTTGGTTTAGTTCTGCTTTATTACTGGTTTAGTTCTGCTTTATTAATGGTTTATTCTTAGTTTAGTTCTGCTTTATTACTGGTTTAGTTCTGCTTTATTAATGGTTTAGTTCTGCTTTATTACTGGTTTATTCTTGGTTTAGTTCTGCTTTATTCTTGGTTTAGTTCTGCTTTATTACTGGTTTAGTTCTGCTTTATTAATGGTTTATTCTTGGTTTAGTTCTGCTTTATTACTAGTTTAAATCTCCTTTATTACTGGTTTATTACTGTTTAGTTCTGCTTTATTAATGGTTTATTACTGGTTTAGTTCTGCTTTATTACTGGTTTAGTTCTGCTTTATTACTGGTTTAGTTCTGATTTATTAATGGTTTATTCTTGGTTTAGTTCTGCTTTATTACTAGTTTAGTTCTCCTTTATTACTGGTTTAGTTCTGCTTTATTAATGGTTTATGCTTGGTTTAGTTCTGGTTTATTACTGGTTTATTACTGGTTTAGTTCTCCTTTATTACTGGTTTATTACTGGTTTAGTTCTGCTTTATTAATGGTTTATTCTTGGTTTAGTTCTGCTTTATTACTGATTTATTACTGGATTAGTTCTGCTTTATTAAAGGTTTATCATTGGCTTATTACTGGCTCTGGTTAAATCCTGGTTTAGTCCGTGTTTTGTCCTTATTGAGTAATGCAGTTTTGTCAGTCTCTTAGTTTGTATCCAGATTAGTCCAGACTTAGTCTCACTGTAGTCTGTTGAAGATGGTACTTTGAAAGACAAATATTTTCTTGATCAGTCTGAGAACCAGTGGTCCATCTCTTTGTGTAAGCAGACACAGCATAAGTGTAGCAGCTTAACAGCACCTGCTGCACTCTCAAATGTAAAAACACAACTTGATAATGAAGCTGATGTGTTATAAATCATATCCCCAGCTCTGACATGAACATAGAAGGTTTCTGTACAACAATGGAGGTGTTCAGTGGAGTTGCTAATGAGGTGTTGACTCTGAAATGTGCTAAGTGTGCACAAAAAAACCTAGAAATGAATCTGTAAGCACTGCGTTTGCTGTGTCAGTGCTGTATTTGTGACACAGTTCTGTTTAGGTAAAGGTTACAAGTTGCTAAAGTGATTAAGGCCTTGGTGCTGACCTGTATTTTGGAGGACTGTGGGCTCCGCTCTGGATCTGATCTCTCGCTGCCTCCGTCCTGTAGGCATTACACCTCACCTGCAGCAAAAAAGGGTAGAGTAAAGAGATAGATTTTTTTTTTTATGGATAATAACTGATAGGTGCACGCACTACATGTATAAATCTTTTTAAACCAATCTTTGTTGCCTCTAGCTCAGCATTGCATGTTTTACAATTTTCATTTTTTTTGTTACATTTACTTGAATAAAATTATTTTAACAATAATATAAGTAATAAAATTTGAATATCTCTGCTCGTTTCTCTGTACATATTTAAAAAAAAAAAACTGGTCTCTCTGAACCCTAATGCTTGCCTCAGTAATGTGTAGGCGTGTTGTAAATCTGTAAAAGTAGTGTCATCAGTGTCAAGTCTAAGCTGCTAAAACAACCACAGCAGTCTCATTTAAGTGTGTTTACTTCCCCTACTCATGCAGCAGGAGCTAATCATGCTTGAAGAGAGAGGTTTGAGTTGAGTGGTTGCAGACAGACTGAAGGAGGCTCACATGAGCAAAGCTGGGTTTGTTTTGAGTGGTTAAAGACAGACAGACAAACAGACAGACCGGAAGACACTTACATGAGCGTAGCTGAGGAAGAACAGCTGGTTGTTGTTGAGTCCCACTCCGGGAAGCAGCGGCTCCTCCACTCCTCCTCTGCTTTGGTCCACCCAGCGCCGGTACGCCTACGAATAAAACAGAACGTACATCACCTACAAACCTGGCTGCACCTGCTGAACATAAAGCATTTCATGTTGAGAGTTAGAGACAGGATGCTAACAAGCCACGGTTCCTTGTCCATAAAATCTGATTGGTTGTATGGCTAACCAATTGAATTTAGAGGTAGTTTATTCTGTGTCCTTTTGTCAGGCCACATTAAATTTTAACACAAATTGAGAGGAATCAGTCATGTTGTCTGTATAGAATAGAAAACGAATTAGGATAGTCACTTTATTGGAATAGTGTAAGTTGGATTGCTACAGGATATTACTCTTTGAAGTTATGCTGATACACTGTAAAAAATGTTGCAAAAGGCCTATCATTTGCAAGTAAACAAGTCTTATTCCAGCACACAGTAAAAATAGTACTGTTTATATCGGCGGATTGACCAGATTTCAACCGATAACCCATCATTTTTTAATGGGGTATATCTGCTGATAATATCGGCCAGCTGATATATCGGTCAGGCTCTAGCAAAAACTTAAAAACTCAAGCCAACAGAATCCCTCAAGATTTTTTTGTTTTGTGGCCAACTCAAAATCTAAAGTTTTTAACTACAAATATTTTTTTAGTTCACTTAATTTGATGTTTATATGTCTAAAAACTTCCGTTTTCAGTATTGTTTAAATCAGTACACTGTGAAAAAAGGAAAATGCTGTGAAAACTCAAAAACAAAAAATATTTGTTGTTGAAAACTTGAGTCCCAAAACTCAAAAATCTTGAGGGATCCTCTTGCTTTAAGTTTTTGAGTTTTCACATCATTTTTTTTTCACCGTGAACTGATTCAAACAATACTAAAAAGTTTGTAATGTTTTCATCCTGTCTACTCACGTATAAAGGGTTTCCTGAGTGGGATGATTTTCTTATGAGGGATAATTTTCTACCCAGGTTGATAACAAAACTCATGCCTTATTGACCCCTCCCATATCTTAGGCTACGTTCAGACTACAGGGAAAAGTGGCCCAAATCTGACTTTTTCATGACAGTTTCAAATCCAAATCTGACCAGGCCACTTTTACGTTGATAACGATAAGAAGTGGAAGACAGCGCTGATGGAGCTGCTGGTCAATGCAAAAAAAAGTGAGGTTTTGAACATAATTAATATATAAGATGATAATTCTAGTGAAGCTAAACTTGAGGGGTCTTATCGTAGCTGTATTAAGGAGAAATGGGCCGAGAAATAAGATGAGAAATATTAATCAGTTGGGACTGGGGCGAGGCGCTGACAGATTTATTCAGTTATCTTCCTTGGTCTCCTGAAATTATGTATAAACTCTGTGTCAGTGAAGCCCTTCACATCAGTCCAGGCTCCATCAGGTCTCCTTCTGCACATGTGGGTCACTTTAGGGCAGGAGGACAATTCACACACAAGACTGAGGTCATATTTAAAATGTAATGTGAACAAAACAACACACACACAAAATCCGATTTCAGAAAAAGATCAGAATTGAGCATTTAGACCTACAGTGTGAATGTAGCTTTAATGTCCCAGGACAAATAAAAAAGGCTAAAACAGATGAGAAATCTCACCCTGAAAGCTTCTCTGATTCCTCCATTATCTGCAATGTTTTCTGCCAGAGTCCTCTTACCACGCACCTTAAAGCCAGAAAAACACTGTTAGTTTGCCGACATTCATAATTAAAAGTCACTTGCTTGTTTGGACTGGCTGTGACTTTACTCTTGCAGTATACAGATTCATAAAGCTCACACGTACATTAAGCCCCGCCTCCTCCCAGTGGTAGTTGTTGTACTGCTCGATCATACACTGGGTTTGCTCATTGAAGGCGTTTATGGAAGAGTTGCTCCACCAGTGATCCAAGTTACCGTTTTTGTCATACTTTCGGCCTTTTGTTGAGAAGGAAGGACAGTGCACAACATAGTCAAGAAAATAAATCTTTAAAAATATAATACTTTGTTCTTATTTTGATAAAATGAGACACTAACCGTTATTGTCAAAGCCGTGTGTTAACTCATGGCCAACTATAGCTCCAATGGCACCATAACTTAGACACCTGCAATCAAGGAACAGAGTACAGAGAAGTATATTAGTAGAATATACTATGGACTCAGTATTGTAGTCGAGTCATCAGCTCTTACAGTGCAAGGGTGAGTCCAAGTCCGAGTCATCAATGTGCAAGTCCAAGTCATTAAAATAAAGTTCAAGTCAAGTCTGAATCACCAAAAGAAACATTCAAGTCATTCAGTCGACTCAAAGGGGCATCTATGTTCAAGTCCGAGTCCAGGGCGAGTCCACGGTGCTCCAGTCCGAATCCAATTCATCGCTGTGTAAGTTCGAGTCCAAGTTAGAGTCAGTGTGAACCTCAAAGTTAAGTCACAAGTCCAGAAAAACAGGCCTGGACTTTCTATATGAAGTAAAATGATGGCTATTCTATCATAGCTTTAAGTACATTTATGTAAAAGTGCCATGATGTGGTCGTGGTTGCGCACAAACCACGACACACTTAACCTCCTGCACCACTGTCTCTACAGTTTTATATAACTACTATTATTCAGTCTCAAGCTCTAACTAAAGCAGATATAAAAAAATGTGGCTGCAAAAGGTGGTAAAAAGAAATAAATATCTGTCTTAAGCCTGAAACTTGAGCATTACTCTGTGTTTTTTTATTAGGATGGTAGTCTCACAAAAATCGTCTTATCTTGGGATTCTAGTTTGCCTCTGGGTAAACCATGACGGGGCATTTCCTCGGTCGGTTAGTGGAGCATGTCCCATTTCAATAACCTCACCTAGGATACTCCTTTCCCCAGAAGAATGGTTTTTGGAGTTCTCCAGCTGGGAATCCTAAATGAGAAAAGAAAAAGCTTGGGTGTATGTAAAAGTCAGGCCACCTTTGTAAATGCCATCAGATGTGTGGTGCTTTTCTTACTGATTTGATTTGTGGAGGAGCTGTAGAAGGCGTTCACTGTGGTGGGGTTGGTGAACCATCTACGACGAAAACATACAAAGCATTTTAATACAAGACAATGCCAGGGCAAATGCAGGAGAACAAAGACATCAGGGGCGGTTGTATTTTTTACTTTTAACTTTAGCTTGACAATAATTTTTAAGTGTAAAAGGTTTTGATTTCATTTTATGTGTTAGTTACCTTCATTTATTTACCTTTTGGTTATTAGGACCTTGCATGGTTTTTAATATGTATGTATTTTTTGACCAGACCTTGAATACAATTATTTGTGCAACAAATAAAACATTTTCATGTTATAATCTGAAGCAATGGATATCAAATGTTCTAAAACTCAATTTTATTTAATACCAGATTTTATTGAAAGGGGCTATATTATGCTTTTATTCATATTTTTAAACAAGCTTGGTCTGGAAAAGCACTGCACGTTTTACATCCTTTAAAAACATTATCTGTCTAAAAGAGAACATTTCAAAAAATACTCTACTGGTGCCATAAAGAAACAGGTGAGGAGACCACCAGAGGGCAGCTGTGTTTTGCTCTTTTGAACAGAATCAGAGAAAAAAGCTTTTTACTTCCTTTAACTTTTTGTATGGTCCCATTTTACTACAAAAATAGCTGTGAGGAATCAGTGGAAACAGAGCTGTGCACGATTTTTTGGATAAATGAATGAGAGCAGCCTGGATGTAGAGGGCTTGTTGATTGGTCAGTGCTTCCTGGAGTGGGTGGGGGTTTGTGGGAGAGGCAGAAGTTTGTGTAACTAAGTGTTTTGAGGGCTCAGAAATTCAGCACCAGAGAATACAGGGTTATTGAAACAGGTGTGTGTATCTAATCATCTAGACTTTTAAATGAAAACATTTATTTGCACAAAGAATCAAACATAACCTTGTGCTTGAGTAGCTTTTTCTTTTTCATGTCATAATTCGGAGCAATGGTCATCAAATGGTCTAAAATCCTGTTTTATTTAATAACAGTGATTATGATACACTTCTAACAAAACTAAAGGTTTTTTATTGAAGTCATTTTAGCATTTTTGCAGGCTTGCAAGTTGAATTAAACTGAATTGAACCTCCCAGTGACTTTTGCTTACTGAGACTCACTGACAGAAGTACAAACTTTTGACCATTTTACAAGACATTTGCAAGAGCAGTAGGTTTTAAACGCTTACTCAGTTCGCGGGACAGTCTTTCCGAGCCAAGCCAGATCAGAGCGAGCTATGAACTTCAGCGTCTGCATCACATTCCCATAGTAGTCGTTTTCAACAAACTGCAACTATAAAACAGAGAAGGATTTAGTTACAATAAGAAATATGATGCTTGAAGGTATGCTTCAGGTACAGTATGTTATATTGTTTAGTATGTTATATATATACTATATGGCGCTGACAAGGCTACAACGGGAGTTCAAGGAATGTAGCCGTGTACGGAGATGTGGCTGAATGGACTTATTCCGGACTCTGTGGTTTCCCTAGATGGATTTAAACTTCGTGCATGGATAGCAGTGCAGCGGAGAGTGGTAAAAGGAAAGGCGGGGGACTTGCAGTGCATGTTAACGAGAGATGGTGCAACATCTTTGTGAAGGAACAACTCTGCACCAGGGACATAGAGTTACTGGCTGTGGGCATGTGGCCTTGCTACCTCCTGAGGGAGTTTTCGCACATGATACTGTTTATGTGTACATCCCTCCCTCGGCCGATGCAGCAGCTGCGTGTGAGCTGCTCCACAGTGCAGTGACTCGGATGCAGACTCGCCACCCGCAGTCCCTCCTGCTCATCAGTGGGGACTTCAATCACGCCTTGCTCTCTGCCACTCTCCCTCATTAGCCCCAGACTGCTCAAGAACTGTGCAGACTAGCTCTGTGAGGTGCTCAGGTACAACTTTAACCTGAGCCTCAGCCTGGAGAAGGTCTCTGTCCTGTGGTTCAAGTTCCTAAAATAACACACATGGAGGAGCCAAACCACTACAGGCCTGTGGCCTTGACCCCCCACCTGATGAAGACCATGAAGAGGCTCATCCTCGGCCACCTCCGCTCCATGGTGAGCACGGCGATGGACCCGCTGCATTTTGGCTACAGGCCAAACATCAGGGTGGAAAACGCTGTCATCTACCTACTGCACTGGGCGCTGACTCACCTGGAGACAGCCAGGAGCACTGTGAGAGTCATGGTTTTTGACTTCTCCAGTGCGTTCAACATCATCTGACCAGCGCTGCTGCAAGAGAAGCTGGAGGGAGCTGGGGTTGATGAACAATTTGCTGCATGGACCATCGACTATCTCACCACCCAGCCACAGTACATGCGTCTGCATAACTGTGTCTGAGATGGTAGTCTGCAGCACTGGGGCCCCTCAGGGAACCCCCCATTACTGTCAATATCATCATATTCATCATATTCTGCCATCATCATGTAAATATGTATATAGCCTGTGTGGTTGTTTTGCACTGTTCATTTTATATTTTATAGTTTAAATTTATAATGTTACATATTTTTGCTTTTTCTTGTAAATAATTTATATTGCACCTTTATTCTGCCTGAACAAATTAATTGCGCCTCTGTCAGATTAATAATGTTCAATCTAATCTAATTGTTTGTATAGTGAACTCTTACGGCAGCTCTGAAGGGACATGCTGTTTATAATGGACTATCCCAGTTCAAATTTAAAAAACACCAAAGGCACCATGCATGATTTTGATGTGCTTCTTATTCAGTAGTGCTCACTTTGTCTGCTATGGGCACAGAAACTGAAAATAATGACAGATTTTATTTTTATTTATTTATTTATTTTTTGTATGGGTTCTGGTGTACTTTTAGTAATTATCATTTCAAGACTTTTTTTCACAATTGATAGATGTAAAATAAACTAGCCACAGGGGGTCATGCAAGGTCACAGGATACTCTTTGAGTCGGTCCTAAGCCTGAATAAATGGAGAGGGCTGCTCCAGGGAGGGCATATGATGCAAAAAAACTATGCCAAATCAATATGTGAATCACTGAACACTAGAAGGCAGATGATTTTCAGCGGAGAACCTCAAAAAGGGAAAATCTGAAAGGAAAAAAAGATGGAGTAATGAGCCTAGAAACCTGTTTTAAGTCTTCATTGAGGTAGGTGTCATTGAGGATAAACTCTGGGTATCCGACCTTAGGCAGCACAGCATGAGCCTGTGAGGACAACAACAAAAGAGGAGAGAGTTTAACAAAGGCTGCACCACTGAGATTTTCCACCAAAAAGGTTCAGTACTGCAGGACTAAAGACCGCCAAGGTCATAGTTTTCAATGGTTACATAAGCCACAATGATACTGTTGTCCAACTAAAGAGGCTTCTCCGGGTCACGCACTGCTTCAGTGTCAATGTGAGTGTAAAAATGATGAAGAGTTATGTCTATATTGTAGCACAGGATTACACTGCTGTCAAGAAAGGTTGTTTGAGAAAATGTTACAAGTTAAAATACTGCTTGTGGTTCTCTGCCTCGGTCAGAGTTACATTCAAAGTTTATTTTTAGTGAAAGAGGGAGAGAGAGAAACACACTATCTTTGCTAACAGGAGAAAATAGCAAGTTGTCTAAAGTAAAACTAGGGTTCAGGATTTGAAATATCCTCAAGTCACCCCTCGCTTGTAATTTGGATGTTTTAGAAAGCCATATCCTGTACAGAGGTCATATACACAGAAGCTAAAAGCAATGTAAGATGACAGTAATCTTAATGATCTCTGACAGTCAGGGCCTAATTAGTTCATCCCTGTGGAGTCTATGGGGAATACGTGGGCAAAGACACTTAAGGGCATCATTAATGAGTGGACGTTGGACATTGATTTTTTTAAAGATATGCAAAAATGCCAGAATATTGTACAAAGAAACTGTATTTGTTTTTGTATTTGTTGTTTGCATCTCAAAAACCTACCTTGATAAATATTTTGTTTCATTCATGCATGTTTGAGTAATCCTGTATGCTAATACAATGTAAAAAAAATAAATAAATGTTGCGAAAACTCAAGGCAACAGGATCCCTTAAGATTTTTGAATTTAGGGGCCAACTCAAAATCTCAAGTTTTCAAAATCTCAGTTGTTCAATTTATATACGTCTCTCTGACTATCCATTGTTCAAAAAATAAAAACGTAATATATTAAATTTAACAAAACAATTTTAACAACAACTTTTTTCTGGACAATGGATAGTAAGTTCATTCGCTTAAAACAATATTTAGGCATCAAATAAGCTGAACACTAAAACTATATCCAAAGTCCCAACAGCCCAACAGTTGAGCTACACTAATCCTGAGTTTAATCATTGACATTATATAACGTTTTTGTTAATTCATCCATATTTTGGATATAAACAGCATAAAGCAGAAGTAGCAAAGACATTAGAAACCTGGGCAAAAAAGCTGTGAAAATGTAGTCTATAGAAAAAAAGCTGCATCTTATTAAGTTAAATCAATATTCTTTATAGCACAGTGAAGCAATGCTATTTCATTTGGAGAATATTATCTGCCACTTGCAGCTGCACAAAATTGTAATGCTTCACCAAACTAAAGGACCTCTATCATTTGTAAGTATCCCTGGCATGCATACCCACAATCCTCATATTGGGGACGTCTTAAGAACAAAATATGCACAAAGTGAACTGCCAAAGCAGCATCAAGCTCTTGCCAAAGCAATCACTGCGGTAGATGCATTGTAACAAGAAAAATCAATGACTTCACAGGTCTGACAAAAAAAAAGTTATGCAAATTAAAACCGCACTAATCAGTCATTTCCTTAACAAGCTGCTGACGAAGATGGATGACTAAATGTAGCACTTTCTTGGCACAAATATATTTTTTTTAGTTTGACACTGTTTTGCCAAGAGGTCAAAGAAAAGTTGAGGAAATTGTGAATATTGTGTAATTTATTACTTTTGGCCTGAGGCAGAGGACCACTTGCATATCTTTGTGAGGAAGGCAGGAGTAGTAGCAGTAGTACTAGTAGTAGTAGTGGTTCTAACAGTTGTAGTATTAATAGTAGTAGTAGTAGTCATATAATAAGTAATAGTGGAGGTAGTAGCAGCCGCAGTAGTAGTTGTAATAGTAGTGGAAGAAACAGTAGCAGTAGTGGTACTAAAAGTCGTAACAGTAATACAGTTGTAGTAGCAGTAGCAGTCATATAGTAATAGTAGAAGTTGTATCAGCAGCACTGTGGTAATAGTAGTCTAATAGTAGTGATTGTGATATTAGTAGTACTAGTAGTAAAAGTGCTACTAGTAGTAGTAGTGGTGGTGGTAGTGATGGCAGTATTAGTAGTTGAGGTAGTAGCAATAGTAGCAGTAGTGGTAGTAGAAGTAGTAAGAGTTGTAGTTAGAGTAGTAGTCGTCATAGCAGCTCTAGTAGTCATAGTAGAAGTAGTGGTGGTAATGGTAATAGTAGTAGTAATAGTAGCAGTTGTAGTCGTTGTACTCGTAGTGGTGGTGATAGTAGTCATGACAGTAGTAGTAGAGTAGTAGTAATAGTAGTAGTAGTAGTTGTAGTAGTAGTAGTAATAGTAGTAGTAGTGGTGATAGTAGTCATGGCTGTAGTAGTAGTAGTTGTTGTAGTAGTAGTAACAGTAGTAGTAGTGGTGACAGTAGTCATGGCTGTAGTAGTTGTAGTAGTAGTTGTAGCTGTAGTAGTAATAGCAGTCATGGTGATAGTAGTCATGACAGTAGTAGTAGTAGTAGTAGTAGTACTTAGCCTGACCTCACTGTTAAATAAAAATAAGTTTGTGTCCTTGCCTTTTCTATGGCTCTCTGTTTTGTGGCCTCGTCCATCCACTCGTTTTCTTTTTCCAAAATGTCGATGAACGCCCAGCGAATGCCATCGATCAGCTCCTCCATCTGGGAACGACACAAGTTCAACAAAGTTTACTCACAAGTTTACACAAAAGCGTAGAGCGGCAGGTGTGTCCTCAGTCTAACACTAAACAATGTAACATCTGCATACACACGCAGCTGTCCCACAGAGTTGCCAAAAAACGTACTGTAGGGACGCGCTGAGGCCAAAACGTACCATGTGTTTCTTGTCTTCCTGGAAGTGCGTGCTGACGAAGAGGCGGCCTGTGGCGTAAACAAGCGAGTTCTCCACGTAGTTAACGCACTTATCCCAGCGAGGGGTCAGAGAGGTCGTTCCCGTGGTAACCTGGCGGGACGAGGAGAAGCAAGAAGGTGACACAGTCCTTTCAAAACTAGATTAGGTTAAACAATTTATGTATAGAGCGGTGTAGTAGCCTGATGTGTGTGTGTGTGCCTGAAATCTATAAGAGGAAGCTGGTGTCCTTCAGATGTGAACTTTGTAATTACAGAGGTGAATTCTGGGAAATGAAGGAAAGAAGTGGGGAAAACACCTGGATGAGGTCATTTGTCTACAGCTGTCGACTTTAAACCATTCACATCTGTCAGAAAAGCACAATCATTGTAGGAAACAAATAGAAACACTTTATTGATTTTGCTGTGGGTGGTGCAACTGTGCAGAAGCCAAAGGGCTGCTCTTTATGGTTTATGGTTGTGCATTTAATTTCTTATGCTCAATGGAGAAGCAAATTGTCAAATCTATTTACTATCTGTTGTAAGACACAATAGCAAATTTAAATTTTGAGGTTTTGAGCCCTTAACATGTAAGCTTTCACAATGAATTATAGAAAATGTCAAAATTACACATTAAGGTATTTAGTTTAATACATTTAATCAACTTGACAGTGTCCATAGATTTCAATTGGAAATCAGAAATCTACACTTCAGTAGCTCCTACAAGAACCAAAATTCCTGCTCTTGTACTTAATATTTTGAAAACAAGGCAGAAGTAAATATATTTTTAAAGGCTATTTTCAGTATTTTCTAGTTTACAAAGACAAAAACAGATGTCCATAATCCCCTCTGTAAAAGCCTTTTTGTAACATCAAGATGAATCAAGAATTTTAAACCCGGTTTTGTTTTTTGAAAAGTATGCAAATTTGTGTATTTTTACTTTTATAATGCTCCATTTGCATAGCAAACCATTAAATTTCTCAAAACTTGCAATACATTTTTTTCTATATTTATGTCTGTAATCTACAGGGAAAGTGTCACATTGTTATGTATTAGAAATGATCTTACTAGAATGAAGGGCCTTTACTTTGAAAACTTGCAATAACCCATTCAGTACTACTAGTCGCAATAATGACAACTTTATTAGTGCACTACTTTTGTTAAAAGTCTGTCTATCTAATGTTTTGTTAGCTGTTCTGTGTGCGCTGTTACAAACCCGAGCATAGTCCAGGTATCTGTAGAGGAATCTCCGGCTCAAAGTAGTGACTCTGGAGAAAACTGTCCTCCACTGGACGTAGTTGGCTACAGTCCTGGACAGAAGACACAACAATAAATATAATAATAACAATATATCAATATCAAGGGACTGACATTAGGCCTTAGATAAAAAGATATACAATACAACAGAACTAACGATTATTCCTTAATCCTTTATGTTTAGGACTAAGAACTTCTATATCACTGAAGATATGGTTACATGGGTAAAGGCATGCATGGGTTTAAGTAAAAAAAGTTAGAAGTGAAATAAAACATGGACAGTGTGTGAAGGTAAAACATGAACGTGACTAAATATCATCAGCTTAGCCACTTTTACACAATAACAAGCATAGCTCTAGAAATAGCTACAAAAATCTAAGAAATGCAACGATTTATCAAGGTTAATGATTTTTCCCAGGTCAGTTAGGCCCAACAATTACGTACAGACTTGTAGTATTGTAATTTGCACGTGTAGTACAATTTGTGTGTCTGCATTGGGATTTGTGTGTGCATAAGATTTGTGTGTCTGCATTGCCATTTGTGTGTGCATAATAAGATTTGTGTGTCTGCATTGCCATTTGTGTGTGCATAATAACTGATGCATGTGTAAAACAACTTGTGTGCGTATTACGAGTTGTGTTTCTGTATTGCAATTTGTGCATGTGTAATACAATTTGTGTGTCTGCATTGCCATTTGTGTGTACATAAGATTTGTGTGTTTGTATTGCAAATTGTGCATGCGTACTACAATTTGTGTCAGTATTGTGATTTGTGTGTGTGTAATAAGATTTGTGTGTGCAAAATGATCTTTATGTAAATGAAAAAGTGCTAAAAGTTCTAAGTTTTACTGTCAAAACTTTAAATACTCAAATCTTTTTGCTACACTTCACTCTGACACACAAATTTAAATAAAAACACACAAATGGTAATGCGCAAACACAAATCATTTTACAGAAGCACAATCTTATTACACGCACACAAATCGCAACACAGACATGTTATTATGCATGCACAAGTCACAATACACAAATTGTAATATGCACACAAATCATACTACACATGCACAAATCTTATTACGCACACACAAATCCCAATACAGACACACAAATTGTATTATGCATGCACAAATTGCAATACTGACACACAAATAGTATCAATTATTAATTAGATAACATGTATAACATAGAAAACAAATCGCAATACAGACACAAATTGTAATACGCACACACAAATTGCAATACGTACACCCAAATCTTAATACAAACAAATCTATTTACACACAAATCTTCTTTACCTTGGATCAGTGGCGTCTATGAGTTTAAACAGCTCTTTGAAATACTGCGGCGCTCGGACGATCACAGGTTCAGAGGATGAGATGGAGTGGTCTGTGTTTCCTGAAGACTCCACCACGGCTTTCACAAAACTCAGCCAGTCAAACTGCAGCAATAGATTATTATAGAGCAATAAAAAGAGAAAGAAAAAGTTAATACTGAAAAAGCAAAAAAAAAACTGTTGCGTATTCAGTGAGGCACTTCCACAAATGATTTTACATTTTAGTAGTTTTCTTAATCCAAAAGAGATGAATAGAGGAGTTGCAAGCATTTACTGTATTGTAATAAAAGAACTCTCAAATAAAATAAATTGTTCTCTTTAAGTGACATATTTTCTTTTATAGCACACTGTGATAGTAATGAATAAAGAAAAAAATATTCTTTGTCTAGCCCCTTTTGATTCACCGCGGCCAAATATTATACTTAAAAAGCTTTATTTTCATGTAATGATAACACGAACATCACTATGCTGTTGTTTGAAGAGCCTTGCAATAAAATTAATTTGGATTTAAAAAATATTACATTTAAAGAAGAGGCAACAAATGAATAGGCTTCACCTATTTGACAATAACACTGAATTTTAATGTTGTATCTTAGCACACTTGATAATAATACATTTGTAAAACATTATATATTTTTATAGCTATTTTATGCTATTTTTGTATTTTATATTTATTTTTTTCAGTGATCTTTTTAGTATTTACCTGTGGGATAAGTTTTTGTAGCTGTGCGATGGTGTGTTTGTTGTACATACTTTCACTGGTGCGGTTTTCATACGGAATCAGGATCTGCACAGAAACACACAGAACGGACACACATTGCTATTAATACATTTATACATGCAGCAATTTACGCCTTGGCTTCAGAAGTATAACCCTCATTTAGTTATGAACATCAGGACCCATTAGTTTAACCATGTATTAAGTATAATTTTATATTTATCCAAAGTGACATCTTTACTTGAGCCAGTTTGATCTCGAAGGCCAGAGCTTTCTCCATCTGGGTCAGCGCTGTTTTGTGTGGAGCTCCCAGCATCACGGCCGTATCCACCATCAGATTCAGCAAGGCCGCCCGATACTGAAGAAATAAATAAAAAGATTAGTTAGATTCATATAAATAGGGCAAGTGGAGATTTAAATACTGCAGTAGGATGGGTTTAGTCACGTATTAAAATACATTCAAAGGCACTCTTTAAGTCGCCTGACCAGTCATCCTGATTCCTTTTTTGTTCTATACAATGAATTAGTCTAATCCCTGTTCTGACTTAAATTGTGGCTAATTAAATCTTCATAGCAATAGCAAATGTATTTTCAAAAGGTTGGTACATTATCAAACTATTTAATCAGAGAGCAATTTTTGAGAAGGAATAGTTTCAGTTTAATAGGTCCATGGTTTTCTTTTAAAGTTCAGCTCTCTTGACACAATTGGATAATTCAGTTCAATTCAGTTGTATTTATGTAGCCCAATATCACAACAGCAGTCACCTCAAAGGACTTTGGGCGATTTTAGGATTAGAGATTTAGGGGTGCTGAGGTCAGCCAAGAAAGGTCACCAAAAGAAGCATTTAACACTACATAGGAAAGAGGTGATTTCCTAAATGATGCTACCTTTTATAGAGTTGTAGCTGTCCATAGTGTAGGATTATGGGTAGCCTAGTAGAAACATTAGAAATGTTATAGCAAAGTTTATAAAAATGTATCTTTGTGAGCAGGGCTTGACATTAACACTAGCCAACCAGCCAAATATGGGTAGATTTTTGCTTTGCGGTTGAATTTTTATGTCTTAGAGGTTAGGCCTGAATTTATGTTGCTGTGCTCAAGTGTACACCATTTATTTGCCTATAGTAATCTGGATTAACAAAAGAAAAATATTAATTTAAACAGAATAACATGTTTTAGAAGCTATAACACCACTTGCACAGAGACACAATGTATTCTGCCTATAAACTTGTTGTTTAATGTTTGATAAATCCCTGTCCATACATAAAAAGAAAAATAAAAATCTTTAAGCTTTTACTGTGAAATATACACAGAAACTTAATTATTTGAGGCTAATAGTAAAAAACACTAATTGGCTAAAACTTTTGAGAAACACTAACCACAGTGGCCAGTGAGCAAAAAATGTAAATGTCAAGCCCTGTTTGTGAGTAATGTGTGTTGTCAGTATTGGTACTGTATATTTTTATACTTTTTGTACTAAAATCACTTTGACACTGGGTTACATCTTGGGTTGCTAAAACCTACTCTAGGGACTCTATAACCCCCCTTGGACTAGCTATGCCCCTGTTACAAACAATCAGTCACACAACCAAACATAAACACACAATTTAAACATAAACAATAACTAAACTAAACTAAACAGTCCCAGGACATCCCCTGTACTTAGACCCTTCTTCTCGGTAAGGAAAAACTCCTAAAAAAATCTGTACCTTAAAAAGGTGTCTAAAAAAATAGTCACACCTTTACCCTTAAGACATTTTTTGTGCCACTGACTCACATTAAAATTACATTTTTATTATCCACTGTCACTGCAATATAATTTAACATTTTTATCAAGTATTTCATGGATTCATGATAGTGAGGGATTGGAATTTTTGTTTTTATTGTTCTTTTACTAGATGGCGCCATTTCCCCATATATGGTAGACAGAGGTATAAATTTGGAGATGGCCACATTAGTGATTGTATAAATTATCAAGCCTACAAGGCAAATAAAAAACATTTTTTGAACTAAAATGATTCGGGTGTGTTTTAGGGTTGTCATAAAGTATGAAAGTGTTTGTTGAGAAATTTGTTTGTTTGTGTATCTGTGAGCACACATCCAAAATGTAGTTCTTACAGAGATGTGCATATTAGGGCAAAGAAGGAAAAGCTCTGGTTATACACCACAAAAAAATCTAATTTGCACTATACAGAAAGGAAAAAGTCTATTTTTTGTGATTTTTGCCATAATTTGAAATCAACTTTGCTATGCATGATGAGGACTGAGGTTAATCATTGTAACCATGAAAAAAACAATTGAATTACTGACCATTAGATAATTTTTCAATGGCAGTCTTTATTGGTGCATTTTTTGTGTGCTTTGGACGAAAGGTGTGACTAAAAAGTTAGGGGTGTAGGAGGGTTAGGACTGTTAAATAAAGTCCATTAGCTCATCTATAGGATCATAGTTCAGGTCTGTAAGGATGCAGCAGGTGGGCTTCATCCAGACAGGGGAGTAGGGTTAAGGAAGGGGTCCCAGAAGTCCATAGGAGGTGAAGTTGAGGGCCCACAGGTTGGGACAGGAGCACAAATAAGCATAATCAGCAAAGCACTCAATAAAGGTGGAAATGGGGCGAAAAGGGACATTGCAAATATAACTAATCAGATGTTATTCACAAGTAACACCTCCACTATATTCACTTTTATCAAAATGGTTGATTACACAAAGCGCCTTAAGACCTCAGATGTTGATTTAGTAACTGTCCTGCTGCCTATTTCTCATACGCCATATTTCCTGTTCTGCCGGAGGAGATTTTGATGACAGTGTGTGACAGATGAGGCAGAAACTCACAGCTTTGGCAGAGGAAGTGTTGGAGGTGTAGTCTTCCCTTGAGGGCAGCGACAAGGACGCCTGATCGAGCTGCAAAAAAAAAACCCAGATACAACAAGTTATAATTTCTATGTCCAACCTGTAACTACACTCTGAGACCTGCAGCAAAGGGAGGGTTTGGGACGAAGTGAAAATGGACTATAGATTTCCCTCTGCATTGAGAGTTGGGCTGCCTACTTTCAAGGACAAGTCGATTTTACAATGCCAGTGTCGACGCAAGGGACAGAAAGCTACACGATTTAGTGATAAGTAAATCTATTTTTATTACCAAGAAGGCCTGTTCCCAGATGTTTTGCTTCGTGCTCAATGACAGTGTTGAGACAAATTGTGTATTTAGAAAAAAAGAGTTGTTACCAGTGTTGTCGATTCACCAGATTGTTGTGTCTGAGTCTAGGCCCAAGTCATAAAAGACTGGTCCAAGTAAGAGTACGAATCAGGTCGTTATTAGCACGTTTATAGCTATTTCATAACAAAATATGAAATTATGTTTGTACTGTATGTATGGATGGATGTTTGGATCAATGCTGTCTCTGCTTTCGGTATTAAATGTAACGTATTTCAATCATTCTCATGGTACTTTGGCACAGGTTTTACTCCAGATGCCCTTACACTACTGCACATTTATCATAGGAAAGGACTGGTACATCATATGGCTGTAAAAAAAAAGCCAAGTCTCACTCACACGAATGAATCCATGAATACTACCTGTGGTAATTTGGGCCAATTGAGAATAAAGCCAGAGAGGGCAAATAAAAAAATGGTCAACACACAAAAAAACTGCCTTGCAAATTTTCACTTTAAGAAGGATTATAATAGACGTGTGTATTTCCATTTTTTGAAAGTACAGTATTTGTGAGTAAATAGAGACACGTTTGTCCATGTGTTTGACTAGAAACTGGGATCAGACTCATCAATGCAAGCCATGTTTGGAGACACATTTCTTCTCTGAATCCAAATACTCCATCTGTACAGCATTTACAAGGAATCCTGGCTTTAATACTGTATTCTACAAATATTTTTGTTAAGTGACCATATGGTATAGTAAAATACAATAGACATAGCAGCAGTAGTAGTAGTTGTTGTTGTTGTGGCAGTAATAATAGCAGTAATGGTAGCAGCTAAGTAGTAGTAGTAGTAGCAGTAATAATAGCATAACCAGTAGTAGTAGGATAGTAGTAGCAGTAGTAATAGTAACAGCAGTAGTATTAGTAGAAGCAGCAGCAGTAGTAGTAGTAACAGAAATAGTAGTAGTAGTAGTAGTAGTAGTAGTAGTAGTAGTAGTAGCAGCAGTAGCAGTAGTAGCAGTAGCAGTAGAAGTAGAAGTAGTAGTAGTAGTAGTAGCAGTAGTAGAAGTAGTAGTAGTAATAGTAGTAGCAGTAGTAGCAGCAGTAGCAGCAGTAGCAGTAGTAGTAGTAGCAGTAGAAGTAGAAGTAGTAGTAGTAGTAGCAGTAGTAGAAGTAGTAGTAGTAATAGTAGTAGTAGCAGTAGTAGTAGCAGTAGCAGTAGTTGTAGCAGTTGTAGTAGTAGTAGTAGTAGTAGTAGTAGTAGCAGCAGTAGTAGCTGTAGCAGTAGGAGTAGTAGTAGTAGTAGCAGTAGAAGTAGAAGTAGTAGTAGAAGTAGTAGAAGTAGTAGTAGTAATAGTAGTAGTAGCAGTAGTAGTAGCAGTAGCAGTAGTTGTAGCAGTTGTAGTAGTAGTAGTAGTAGTAGTAGTAGTAGTAGCAGCAGTAGTAGCTGTAGCAGCAGTAGAAGTAGTAGTAGTAGCAGTAGAAGTAGAAGTAGTAAAGTAGTAGTAGTAGTAGCAGTAGTAGAAGTAGTAGTAGTATCAGTAGTAGTAGCAGTAGCAGTAGTTGTAGCAGTTGTAGTAGTAGTAGTAGCAGCAGTAGTAGCTGTAGCAGCAGTAGAAGTAGTAGTAGTAGCAGTAGAAGTAGAAGTAGTAAAGTAGTAGTAGTAGTAGCAGTAGTAGAAGTAGTAGTAGTATCAGTAGTAGTAGCAGTAGCAGTAGTTGTAGCAGTTGTAGTAGTAGTAGTAGCAGCAGTAGTAGCTGTAGCAGTAGGAGTAGTAGTAGCAGTAGTAGCAGTGAACACATAAGTGAATTGTGTTGAATATAATGTGTGATATCACAGGGTAAATGCTAACTAAATGCTAAGTAAATGCTAAGTAAATGCTAAGTAAATGCTAACTAACTCCAGTGTTATTCCTCCAGAGTCTGACCTTGATGATGTAGTGCAGTGAGTTCTTGTCGTCCGGAGACACGTAGAGCCGGATCAGGACGCTCTTGCTGTGCTGGTTCCTCATTTGGGCCAGGGTCTTCAGCAGTCTCCACTGGCTCTGGGACCACTCAGTACTCCCCTCCCAGACCGTCCCCCACCACGGGCCAACGAAACTCGGGCTGCCTCAGGGTCCTCAGCATCGGCTTAGAGTCCAGCTCCTCCAGGACAGCTAAGAGATGAAGAGCCAGTGTTATTATGGGATTTTAAGTATAATCATTTAGTGACATTGCAGACTTTAAACATCCAGCCTCTTTCATTCATTTGTTTCAGCTTTTTCTTGTTGGGGGTTGTTGGTGGCTGGAGACTATCCCAGCAACTACAGGCCTGAGGCAGGGCCAACTTTGGACAATGGCCAGTTAGACGCAGGGCTAATTTTGTCACCCATAGCAACAGAATTTTGTCCCATTAACCCTTGTGCCCCAATGTTACATAGTGCTGCTTTGATAAGAAGCCATTTGAGGTTTATAATATTTATGACTCACTTTCATTTAGACAGGAGCGGTAAAGCATCTTAGCCTTCTTCACGGCGTCCAGTTCATCTGCATTTGAAGGAGCTTCTAGCAACTCTGGAAACAATTTATAATATTTCTGTTTATCCAGGTTTTTCATCACAGCTTCGAGTAAAATTTTTTCCACACTTGTCACCACTTTTGCTCATAGATGTACTGTACCTTTCAGTTTGATGTCGACGTGTTGCCGGAGCCAGGGGTAGATGCCGTAGGATGATGAGTCTTCAGGGATGGGGTTCTCCTTTAACCATCCCCCACAGGAGTACATGTAGAAGTCCTCACAGGGGTTCACAGATGTGTCTATTTTACTGAGGATAGACCCGGCTGGAAGAGAAAATACAACCATCTGAAGCCATGGAAGTACATTTGTCACATTTAAATAAATGCATGTGGTAAAAGTCTCCTTTCTCACCTGCCTCAATGCATTCTGGTGTGAGACAGAACTCCTCCTGCGTGGACTTTTGACTAGAGACTAGAAAAGGAATACAAGTTTGTCCATTAAAAATAAATGACTAAATATATCTATCTTTGAATTACTTTGTGTATTAATTGTGCCATACAGACTTGCCTTGCCTTAAATCCACAGAAACTAGACGAATTGTTAGCATAGAGTAAAGAAAACAAAGTAGTACTGGTTACCAAAGGTCAACTTTAAAGTGCTTTACAGAAAATAAGGAAGCAGATTGTGGGTTCAATTCTCGTGCTGGTCGACACACAAACTCTCTGGGTGGAGTCTTAAGAACAGTTTTAAGTCTGGACTTAATAAACACTGTCAGAAGAGAGGCCTGTCCTGTAACATCAGGACGACTGAGACGCTGCTTCACTGTGTTAAGTCTAAAAACTAAGAATTTGTTCCTTTGCCCATTTAAAAATTGCTATTTTTTTTGTTGTTTTGAGTTGCTTTGCCGAAAATATTGTCCCTATCTCGCAATGGTAAAGAATCCTAAAATCCTCAAAATCCTGGATTCAGAAAGTGATCCAGCCAAAGAGCCCATTACTGACCTTTGTTGAAAATCTGATGGTAAATTTTGAAGTTACGTTGCTAATGGACAATCAAACAAACCAGAAGTGTTGTAGCGCCTGAGACCGGCCTTGGTCTTGAGACAACTTTTGTACGGTCTTGGTCTCGTCTCAGTCTTGGTAGCAATTTTGGTCTTGGTCTCTCAGTCTCGCATGTGGCGGTCTCAGAGATTTTATTTAACATACATTATAAGAAAAATTAGTTTTCCACATCAGAAGAACCAGGAAAAATGATCTGTCTCTGTTTGTTTGTGGAATCTGTTGAATTACATCATTAATGTTTCTGAACCACTTTTTTATTTTTTTGCTTTTCCCCTTTATTTAGTGTTAGTTCACAGGGTTTGCCTTGGTCTCGAAGCCTGAAAGTCTCGGTCTCGGTCTTGGTCTTGATTGGTACGGTCTTGACTATAAACCAGTTAACATGCCAGTAAAAACATACCATAGCCTTGGCAGATATAATAAATAAAACCAATTAGAAAGACATTGCCTAAAGATCAGTTAAATATACTGTAAATAGATTATTACAACTGGACCCATTTGTTGAGAAATTGCTGTAAAGGGAAAGAATTGCGCCCTTTTCAAGAAGTCAGTCCCAATGGCTGACCTTTGAATGAATGAATGAATAAGCCAAATTAGACCATTTCTAACACTCTGAAACTCGTTACATCAAAGCACTTTAGCTAAGAAGAACTACGTGTCTGCTTGTATTAAATTACAGCCCTCACAATCTAATAAAAACACTCACATTAAGTTCAGATTGCTGCAATGATGACAAGAAAATGACATTAACACGATGCATAGAGGAGATAAACCGGGTTACAAAGAAATGATCTGATCATTCACTGCTATTGTTTTTCCATTATAAGACATTGTGCTATAGTATTTGAAGGATGTGTGAAAATGCATACACTTCAGATGCTAAAAGTTGTACTAATCGAGAACAAGACCAGGCTGAGTCCAGAGTGAACCGAGACCAAGACAAGGCCGAGACTTTCAAGGTTTGAGACTGAGACTTTTAAGGACTGAGACCAAGTCAAGACCAAAGCAAACAGAGACCAGGTTGAGACCAAACCCTGTGAAGTAACACTAAATAAAGGGGAAAAGCAAAAAAAAAAAGTGGTTCAAATGCATTAATAATTATTTAATGCAACAGACTCCACAAAAAGAGACAAATCATTCTCTTGTTTTTTCTGATGCAAAAAACTAACAACACCAAAATTATGAAAAATAGCATTTTCTTATAATATTTGTTAAATAAAAGCTCTGTGACCATCACATCTGAGCCTGAGACAAGAACGAGTAAAATTGGATTTGAGACCAAGGCCGAGTAAAACTGCAGCCGAGACCGAGACAAAGCCAAGACTGCTCTCGGGCGCTACAGTGCTATATATATACAGTGCTATATGTTGAAATAAGGAGTCTGTACTAACTCCAGCCACTAGGGGTCAGTAAAGGAACAAATCATTAGTTTTAGTCTTTTGTTTTGTTTTAACACTGACAGAATTTCAATTATGTCCCTATATTTTTATTTATAATGTCAAATGCAGCATAGAGTGATAATGCATTTCAATACGTGTATCCAACATTTATTAGGAACATCTTTTTGTTTTTGTTTTGTTTTTACTGCATTGAATTAAGCACTAAGCCTGTATACTCAAGTGGTAGGTCAAGACTGAAAAAAAAGAAAACAAATGTGGCCTTTATTTAACCAGGAAAGTCCCACTGAGATTAACAAGCTCTTTTGCAGGAGAGTCCTGGCCAAAAAGTAAACATATTGTGTATGTTTTTGGTGGTAGGGGAAACTGGAGCATTCAGAGGAAACCTACACTATATTTCCAAATGTATTAGCTCACCTGCCTTTACACGCATATGAACATAAGTGACATCCCATTCTTAATCCATAAGGTTTAATATGACGTCCAAAATCTCTTGGTGCTGAAGCATTCAGAGTTCCTTTCACTGAAACTAAGGGAGCAAGTCCAGCTCCTAAAAACAACCCTATAATCTCAATTCAGTTATTTGGGTGCGTGAGTGAATACTTTTGGAAATATAGTGTATGTGTAAATGCCCCACACAGTCCAGGAATTGAACCCAGGACCTTGTTACTGAGGCAGGACTGCTAACCATTGTGCCACAGCATATAATAGTAAGACATTGATTGGATTTTGAAAAGGTTAGGGTTAAAGCCTGGATAAATTAGTTAGGAAGGGCATCCGGCGTAAAACCTATGCCAATCCCTGCACACCATGGGAGGCAGATTAGATTGTAGATTACACATTTAGCAGCTCACCTAATAATTTGGCTTTGAGTGAGTTCCTGAAACAGGTGAGCACTTGTGGCCTTGTCTTCCTGTTTCCTGACCACTTACATCCACAAAAACATAATTTCTTTGATTTAATTTGATTCATGGTAGCGACTCAAACAGGAGCCACTGCAGCTGACAGAAATGTTTGTCATCTTGCAGCAGCAGCCACAAATTCACTCCACACATTCCTCGAAAAAGAGAACAAAACATCCTTCTTCCGGACGCATTCTCAGTTAATTACATAGACTGTAAACCAGCGTTACATCTGTGTTTGTGTTGGATGTGGCTATGACTTCACATTTCCAATTTTAGAAAACAAATTATTTCTCATCCAACATTTCTCAAGCTCCTACAAGAGCCATTGACAAACTTTTTGGCACATCACAGGATACAAACTAGCTTTTCCCTATGAGCCACCCTTTTATTAAGGTAGAGCTGTCAGAGCCCAACAAATCAGAAGCACTCACATAAACACATCCACGCTGTTGTAATAAGTTGTTGCTTTAAATGCTCTATACCAGTGGTTCTTGAAGTTTTCACATGAAGTACCTCAACAGAAAATATTTGGCTTTCTAAGTACCAGCTGTAATGGGCTAAAATGGGTGTAAATCAGGACTAAACCAGGACTGAACCGGGACAAAACAAAGTCTAAATCATCTAAATCTAAATCTTAGCCATTACAAAAATAGGGCAAAACCAGTATTATACCAGGTTTATAGAAGTACTAAACCAGCACAAATTCAGAGTGAAACCAGGTCTAAACCAGGACTAACTAAAGCAGTACTAGAACAATAATTAGGTCTTGAACGCCAAAAGCATCTTGAGTGTTATTACTACAGTTTGAGAATCACTGCTCTATCAAACATTCAAGCATTAAGTCCAAGAACCAAAATGTAATGGTCTCGTAATCTTTTAAACTCACACCAGACAAGAAGTGCCCTTGAGAGAGTCACCAAGACCTCTCACTGAAGATCTAAAACACATTTACTTTGCAACACCACCACTGACTGACTTATACATTACTGTCACTGTCAGACATCTGAGGCGAGTTTTGACCTGATTGTTTTGTCCCCAGTTCACTTTTTGCCAACTACTTAAAGCAACAGTGTGCAACTTTTTACAAGAAAGTACATAATACTCTAACAATACTCTAACTTAAGTACAATTTCTGGCTACTCTACCGATGCCTGGTTTAATATTTTGTCTTTAAACAGTGTTGAATAGCAGAAAGGGAGGAATAAAAACTTGTAAAGTGTCTCCAGTAGAGGCAGGTGTTGGTCATCACCATTTTGGGTACAGTTTTACTTTGTCTTGGTCGCGAATAAAATTTTACTCGCTGTTGTCTAAAAGTCTCGGATGTTGAGATTTTATTTAAGCCTATGAGAAAATACTATTCTTTATTAATTTTTTTGTTTTTGCATTAGAAGAATGAGGAAAAAGATCAGTCTCTGTTTGTTAAAATAAGCATTAATGTATTTGAACCGCTTTATAAAAAAACATTTCGACCTGGGCTTGCTTTGGTCTCAATCTCGATTCGATCTCGAACCCTGAAAGTCTCGGCCTTGTCTTGGTCTCGTTCCACTCTGGACTTGGACTCTTCTTGATCTCAATTAGTACAATCTTGACTACAATACTATAGTCTCCACTGTCACCAAATACTCTTACTTTTAGAAATGTTTCCTAATGAGTTTCCACATGTATGAAGTAAGGTCTATGCTAAATTTTGACCTCCCCAACATCCTACAACAATAAAAACTAGACTTTGAACTCATGTCATGCTTCTGTGTCCAACGTAGAGACATCAAACAGACCACAAACTTGTACATCTTTAATCTAAAATAAAACTACTCAACTCTATGAAGCCACTTGACATTCCTGGATCACATGACTGGAGCCTGGAGAGGGGAGTTTTCGTTCGAGTGGGCGTGTGCTTGCTGCATACATCGCCACATAACATAATTACACTTCAATGCAGCCACAAAAATGTTGGCCTCCATTCGCTCGCACACTAAAAAAAAACAAAAAACAGGACTTACCCAAACTTATAGACAGACACCCCTCCCTGCTGTAACAACCCCCTCAGCCACTGCCCATAGTGCTACTGTAGGATTATAGACAATGGTTTAATTAACATCTGAAGGAAGATTTCACAAGTCACTGTGAAAAGCTGGCATTGGGCAATTTGAGTTATGATTGTTCTCTTCATCATGTGGTTCTTTGGTCCCATTGTATAGCAGCTTAAATCATATATAATTTACTCTAAACTTACTGCATGCTGATGTTTATGTTAAAAAATGAATTGCAGTCTGTGAGCAATCAGGGAATTGTTTTACTTACAGCCCAGCAATGCTAAAATCATAGCTTTGTTATGGTTTCATTTGCAGTTCTCCTAAATTAAAGAGGATATATTATGCTTTTATTCAGATTTTTAAACCAAGCTTGGTCACAGCTTTTTACGTTTTACAACTTTTAAAAACATTATCTGACTAAGAGAAAACATTTTTAATATAAATAGTCTACTGGTGTCATAAAGAAACAGGTAAAGACACCAGCAGAGGGCAGCAGAGTGTTGTTCTCTTTTGAACATAATCAAAGAAAAAAAGCACTTCACTTCCTTGTACTTTTTGTGTGATGCCATTTTACTACAAAATGAAAAAAAAAGGATTACTGCATGTTTTTGATGAAAGAACATGGTAGAAAGCTCTGAAAAGTTGATTTTGCATGCTATAGCCCTTTTAACTAAATCATGTTTTAGGCAAGTTAATAGTAACAGACCAAGACAAGATTGAGGCTGCTTCAGGATTACAGCAATAGTAAGTGTTGTTGTAGTAGGCTTTATGTTGCACTGGTCATGGCAGGCGGCTTAATAATGACTTTCTAATCCTGATTAGAAAGTCATTATTATGGTTTTCTAATCCTGATGTCCAGTGAGTGCAAGACTATAACCAAGAACAACTAAGTTTAAGTCTGAGATAAGAGCAAGTCCTTTAAAAGGTCTTAAATGCCAAGTATAACACTTCACCGACAGTAGAGCAAACTTTGATTTAACTGTAAAGGCCTTTGTTGTGTAAGATTGAGGCGCTGCTGGATAGGATACAATGTTTAAATTGATGTTATGTTTTCACAAGCGTAATCTGAACTCCTCTATGTATCCGTCCACACTAAATAATTTTTCAAGACTTGCGCACAGTGAAGGATTCTGTCTACAACTGCACTTCTGCAAAGTTTCTTGTATATAGGTAAGATATGAGAAGAGCCATGTTGTTTTGCTCAAATTTGTTAATGTAGCCTGGTGACTTGTGCACACCCAATCTTTAAAAGAGAGGTCAGTCTTCATTTTTCACTGTGGAGAACCATCAAGTTTATGGTGCTTCATGTGATAATGTGCAAAAGGCATAATTATAATTTGAGGAAACATGCCACTAATTGTCCAACTACATTTAAACAGTTTCCACATTTGGGGAAAATATGACCATAAATAAACTGTGCTGGGTCAGACTGATTAAAACAGCCATAGATTAAATTAACAATGTTTATCTGTGTGATAATCCTGCTCTCTGTGTCTACATCTGTTTATTTCTGTTTCTGACATTGACATAGTGTAACTGATAAAATATGTAATCACTTTTAATTAAGTGTAGGTCCCCCGTGAATACATAAACAAACCACTGTTTTACACAATGCGCTAATTAATTTTCCCTGAACATAATGGGCCACAACAGAGGGCAAAACTGTGCTTACTGAGATTACTGCAGTAAAAGTTAAAAAGAGTACTCCATTTTCTTTAGTACGCTATAAAAAACTTACAACTACTACTATTACTACTCTTGCTCCTACTACTACAACAACTATGACTATTACTCTCAATACAGCTGCTCTTACCATGCCATCATTAATATTATACCCAAAATACTTTTATGTAGTCTAATTAAGTCTAATACTACTAAAGCCTACATTATCACTACTGCTACTCTCACTACTACTACTACTAAAATTACTTCCCACACTACTGAGGTCCAAAAGTACTTTTATGTGCTCTTTTTAAATCTAAAGTACTTACTATTAAAGCCTCAATGACTACAACTATCACTACTACTACTCCTACTACAATTACTACCCACTCTACTGAGATAAAAAAGTATTTTTATGTAGTCTAATTAAGTCTAAAGTACTTACTACTAAAGCCTCAATGACTACCACTAACACTACTACTACTACTATTACCACTACTAATGTGACTACTACTATCACTACAATTACTTCCCACACTACTGAGGTCCAAAAGTACTTTTATCTGCTCTTTTTAAATCTAAAGTACTTACTATTAAATCCTCAGTGACTACCACTTACACTACTACTACTCCTACTACAATTACTACCCACTCTACTGAGATAAAAAAGTATTTTTATGTAGTCTAATTAAGTCTAAAGTATTTACTACTAAAGCCTCAATGACTACCACTATTACGACTACTGTGACTACTACTAACTACTACTACTACTACTACAAATACTACCCAGACTACTGAGGTCACAAAGTACTTTTGAATAGCCTATGTCTAAAGTACTTACTACTAAAGCCTCAATACCACTATCACTACTACTACTACTGTGACTACTACTACTACTACTGCTGCTACTACTGTCACTACTACTACTACAATTACTACCCAAACTAGTGAGGTCAAAAAGTACTTTAAATATTCTACTTAAGTCTAAAGTACTTAGCTTCAACAACTACCACTATCACTACTACTACTACTACTACTACTATCACTCCTGCTACTCTTTCTACTACTACTACAATTAGTACCCACACGAGTGATGTCCAAAAATACTTACTCAGATTAAGATTTTTTTCGGCTTTTCCTTGCAGGCTCACAGCAAATCATGTGTGCAGTGATTAAAAGATTGATTTAGCATAGGATTTACATCAGATGCCCTTCCTGATTCAACCCATTACAGTTATCCAGGCTTGGGACTGGCACAAGAACTACTCTGTCTCTGGTTTATGACCAGTTGTAGCAGGATTCAAGTGAAAATGCAATACTCAGAAAGTACATGTTTAAATGAGGTATGTTACTTTGACTCCCACGGTTCTTTACAGCTGGGTTACAAGGGTTCAAATGCGTGGGTGCAGGCGAAACCTTATATGAACCAAAAATAGTCGGGCACGCGAGGAACCAGTGCGTCCCGTTCAAGACCTTTGCTCCCACTTGGGTTATTTACAGTCTGTGCACAGCCCATACTTTAATCTAGAGCAGCGTAGGACACATTTCCAGTCAAATTATAGGACTTTAGAGGGAAAAACCTGTCCACGTGGGGGGGACTTACCCAGGATGAGCGCGAGGAGGAGAGCCGCGCAGACGCACGCGCACATGGCCAAGGCGATCCGGTAGAGACGAGTGTTGCCCCGCTCCAGTTTAACCCCGCCGCCGCCTAAACGGTCCAGCTCCATGACTTGTGAGCACTTAGTTACACTGGAGCATGCAGACTGTGTACAAGCATAGATACTGCAACCAGAGCAGCTGTGGGCTAAAAAAAAAAAAAAAAAAAAAAAGGAAACAAAAAGAGGATTTTAAAACAGAAAATGGAAAATTTAATGTCCTCTAAAATATCTTCATTAATGTGTATGAAATTACTGTTCAGATGTTCAACTTTGCAGGTGTCATATGTGGGGGAGAAAAAAAAATCAAATTGAAGTGAACAACAAAAATCTGTATGCAGCAGATATGTTAAAAAAAAAAAAAAAAAAAAAAAAAAAGAAGGTAGAAATAAATCAAAAAGTTACAAAAATGTCTCCAAATTTTAAAACCAAAATGAATAATAAACAAAAACTAAGCTCAGAATAAAAGATCAAAAATTATCTCCTCACCTTTGCAGAAGTAGATGTGGAAAAAGTCACAAAAATTTCAAAATAAAAGCTCATAAAATGAATCCACAAATGCTACTCTGGCATTGTCCCCAAATTTACCTAAAAAAAAAAAAAAAAAAACTAAAAAACTTTAAACTTTAAAAAAAATAAAGAATAAAAGAATAAAGCTAAAAAATATGTTTAAAAAAAATCACAATAAAATCTTCAAAATTGTTTCCAGAAATTTTATTTTCAGTCTGTTCCCTAAATTAAAAAAAAAAAAAAAGAAAAAAGAAAGAAAGAAAGAAAAAAAAAAAAGTCCAGTTTCTTTCTTTGGTCTGAGTTTGAGTTAGTGTCCAGTGTGTGTTTCTCAGCTTGTAAATCTCTCTGTAACTCCTCCAACTTTTGGGTCCAGCTCTCCTCACGCAGTTCCTCCCCCGGTCCCTCCTCTTCCCTCTGTCCCATTCTGTCTCCTCCCATCCCAGCGCGGTCCGTCCTCCCTTCAGGAAAACCCAGCAATCATCATCATCATCACATCTGACAGAAAAAACCTCTGGCCCAGCTGTGTTGAAGCCCGGAGCTGGCCACAGAAATACACAGAGTGATGATGGAGTATTATACGATCAGACAGGCACTGGACCAGAACTAAATTAGTCCCGCACTCACTCGCAGCAGAGGAGTGGCCGCTGATTACAATTGATTAATCCAAAAATGATGATGACAGTAACATGGCCGCCAGTGTTTTTGTCAGAAGGCATCAATTTACTCTTCGAAGAGGAAGTAAGCTTCTGGTATCTGGATGTTTTCACTCTCAAGTCATTTACTACAATTTACTAAGTAGTGGTAGTAGTACTTTTATTTGAGTACAGATTGATGTACTTCTTACTGTGCCAAGCTGAATTGACAGATTAACAATATGATTAAAAAAAAAACAAAAAAAACTGTTCATTTAATTATGTTATAAGTCACTGTCGTTTGTGAACATGATTAAACTTTTAAATAACAAGCTAAAAAAAATAATAATAATAAATTAAATTAAACATGCTTTTGATTTTATTCAGCTGTAATCACGCTATATAAATTAAATTATAGATTTTGAGAAAAAAAAAAAAAAAAAGTCAAAATCTCCCAGAATATAGCATTCCCAGCAATTATTTGTAGTTTTTGAACTGTAGATTATAGATTTTGAGAAAAAAAAAAAAAAAAAAAAGTCAAAATCTCCCAGAATATAGCATTCCCAGCAATTATTTGTAGTTTTTGCATGTCCCCTAAATCAGTGGTTCTCAACTGATTTGTCTTCAGGACCCACCATCACTTTATAATGCCAATCTGTGACCCAAATAAAAAATATATTGAAGAAAATTAAGAGCTTTTTAGGAAAATTTGAAAATATTGACAAAAATGAAAAATATATTTCAAGAAAATTAGAAGATATTGAGGAAAATGAAGCAGCACAAACGTCAATCTTAGGTATAACAGGAACATTATAGAACTGTATTTTTTGCTCTGGCTGAGTTTCTTTTATAATATTCTATTTTATTCTATATGTCTCACACTGCCACCTACTGTTAGGGAGTGTAAATTGATGATTTATTTTTAAAAATGCCTTTTTTTTCCCTGGCAAAGGCCTGTGACCCACTAAAAACAGTTCTGCGACCCACTTTTGGGTCCCGACCCACCAGTTGAGAACCAGTGCCCTAAATGTCCAATATTATGTCTTTTCCAGGCTTTTTGAAATAGTTTTGGACACCTTTGCATTAGTATTTCACATTTTATAACTTAAAATAATGTATATGTATGGACATCTTCTGTTTGCTGTTTTTACAGAGAACGCTTGGATTAGGTGTCTGTCTCCCCCTGCTGGCAACAATGGGGAATAGAGCATAAAATGGCTGTTTAGCACAGCTGTTAGCAACATGATGCTAACAGATAGATGAGTTGACTGCTTCATAGTGACAGCAATTTAAGCGCTGAAATTATCAGAATGAGTTCGGTGGCAGTGTCTGGGCTTTAGAAACGCACTTCCTGGTCTCATGTCTCCAGAGAGATCTTTAGGACAGGACGGACTCAGCAAACAGGATTTCTTAAACATGTGTGAATGAAACAAGATACTACTCCAGAGTGTGTTTTGGTGGGGGTGGAAACAACATTATAACATGGTTAAAAGCTAAAAAAAAATAATAATAATGTTGATTTAGCATGCTGGTACTGGAAGTTAAAAAGACGATGCTACATGTTTAGTGGAGCAATTAGCGTTAGCCATCAAACATCACAAATTAGGAAAAATCAAGACAGGTTTGGCAAATGAAAACTATTCACATGTCAGTAACATTAGAGCCTGGTTTAATAACATTAGTGAGTGTATCATTGTTTAGCCATTTAATGCAAAGCTTCTATAATTAGCATAAAAGCTAAAGGCTACATAATTTACATTTCTTAATTTTAATGTTATGCAGGATCAATAGTAACAGAAATGTGGTTTGACATTGTATGCTCAGAGTTAATTCATCAATCACCACAAATCCTACTTTTATAAGTTAACTTTAGCAACTGGTACTGACTCAGATCTGGTTTATATCAATTCAGAGTAATTTTAAATAAATGTACTATAAACAACAACCATTCATTCCTGCTGCCTAAAAATGTCTAAATTATTATTTTTATTTTGCTTCCTTGTAGAAATGAATGGGACAGAACATTAATCTCAGGACCAGGCTGCGTGTGCAACTTTTTAAAACACATCATTCCTGGAAAGATCTATTAATTTACTTCAATATCCTGCCAAGCTGCCAAGAAAGTAAAACCACTTCACCATATTATCATCACCAATTATCAAAAAAAAAAAAAATCATTCATGACAAAAAAATGTCTGTGAATAGGCAGCAGTCAGCTCTGGTGGCTGGTGATTGTCCGGTTCACACACTGAGCTGTTGTGGTGACAGAGCTATGCCGCATGTGTTCATTAAGGTTTGGGGCGTGGGCCACTCTCTTCCTTATATAGCTGTGACTTCCTGTTCCTGCTAAAAAAATAAAACACCCATTCATCAGACACAGACACTGTAACCACAATGCTATTGTTCACCGCCCAGACTTACAATCTCTACTTTTTATTTTTACTCCAACAGTTTTTATTTCTCCTGGTCTTCTGAGAACCTCTAATCAGTGCAAATTATACTATTACTACTTATTTACCAAGGTCAGTACATACAGTAGGTGGCTGCACATGGACACACCTAATAATGGTATGGAGTCTGTACGCTTAAACACATAAATCACTGCAGCAGAAAAGTATGCAAAACAATGATAAAAAGTATGTCTATTGCACTATAACTGTAATAATAACACATCTGTGTGAAGTCGCTAACATGAAATGAATAAATCTAAAATGGTACAAATATTTTTGGTGCCTGTTTTGAGGTTAAGAAGACTATAGAAATGACAGTATAACAGCAAATGCACCACAAAAACGGCAGGATATCGTGTGTGCATCTCAAGCTACATGAGAAACTGAAAACATATCTTAAACGTCTGTATTGATACAGAGGTGGACAGAAAGAAGACTCAAGAATTTACTTAAGCACTGTACTCAAGTATAGTTTTTGAGAATCTGTACTTTACTTGTTTAGTATTCTTAGGGGTAACTTACTACTTTTACTGCAGTACATCTAAAAGATAAATATAATACTTTTTACCCCACTACATTTCTAGCTAAATCTAAAGTAACTTCTGCAGAGAAATTGTCTTAAAACCAAAAGACTACTGACTTAAAACCTGAAGATAATCATTTACTACATAATACTACTCATATTTGCTCTCAGGAACTAAAAAGAACCTCTGGACACAATCTGGAAGTGATTTAGCTTTTGCTTTGAACATTAATTGCACGATTCTATAATAAACCAATTTAAAAATAATTGATTATTATGATTGTAATACCCAGCCTTATTTATAAAACGTATGGTTCGTTTTGCTGTAGAACAATCTTATCTATTATGGTTTTATAAGTTGATCCCCACATTTCCTCACTAAAATAATGTAAAATGTATTTTATTCATATTTTTGGAGCTACAAATTTGTGACTTGAATGTAGTAGAAATTTTACCCTAATTTCTTGACTGACTGCACTTACACACACACACCCACACACACACACACCCACACACACACACACACACACACACACACACACACACACACACACACACACACACATATATTTATTTATTTTTATTTTTTTTGTACTTTTATTACTTAAGTATTTTTAAAAGTACATACTCCAGTACTTTAACTCAAGAAAAAGTTGACTTAGCAACTTTTGCTTGTATTGGAGTAATATTTAACCTGGATGATCTATACTTTTAGTCAAGTAATGAAGTTGAGTTCTTTGTCCCCCACTGTTGATATCCCTGAACTAATGCTGAATAATGTTTTTTGCAGGTGTCTGTCCTTATTTCACAAAAATGAACATTAAACAAGAGCATGTCAGTAAGGAAAGACTGTATGTCAGACATGTCCAAAGTGCGGCTCGGGTGCCTTTCGTGGGACGGGTCGAGATTTCATATGGCCCTCAAGCTTCTATGAAAAAATGTATTACTTATTGCCCCCAGCAGTGTTTCTGTAGCTTTGTCTGTACCTTTGTGCGTCTCAACTACTATTCTCTGCCCTGTGCCTTCTAATTAGTTGGTCAAAAAATTTAGTTTTTACGTTCAAAGATGTAATTTTGTTGGGATTTTTTTATTTATTTATTTTTTTATGCTAATTATTTTACAAAACACTTATAGATGGTGACTAAAAGATATTTTTGTGGCATAAAAAGTACCATTACATAGTTATGTGGGCTGAATGTATCTCTGGTTGTTCTTATAGAGGTCACATACTTGAGCCAGCGTCCCGTCTGTCAGTGTGAAGACGCACAACAGATCCTCCTCCAGATTCTCCTCTGTGTGTTTGCCCCAACATCCCGTTCCTGTCATTAACACCAGATAACCAACAACAGCAACAACAACATACCAGAGAGGCCTGAGAGCAGAGTTTTCACATGGCCGACTACATCAATCATCACAGCTATCAGCTTACACAGCACAGTCCTGCTTTACTATCCATGAAAACATCAGAGATAATGTGCAATCCTAAATTCCTTCTCTTCCACCTATTCTCTGTAGTTGGTTGAAGGCTATCCCAGAAACTATGGGCCTTAGGCGGGGTACACCCTGGACAGCAGCAGAGTTGGTTGCAAAGCTGACACAGACACACACAGACAGACAATCATTCACTCTCACATTCTGTTACTGAGAAATTTAGATTAACAAACTAAACTGATTCACGCGTGTCTTTGGACGCTGGGAGGAAGCTGCAGAGAACCCACAGTAACACAGGGAGGCCATGCAGACTCCACCCCAAGGATTGAACCCACAACCTCCTTGTTGAGAGGCAGGAGCTAACCACTCTACCACTGCGCAACCTAAAATTTGATTTACTAAGTCAGGGTTCCTGCAGGTATCAGCAAATCTAAAATGTTTAATGCCACACATACAATTGCGGCAGCATTAATTGTCAAAGTTTATTTGCAAGTAGTGAAAAATATAGTTCATAAAGCACTAACGTTCACAACAAACGGTTTAAAAAGAAGTCATCTGGATACAACTTCTTGTTAAACCTTTAGTTTATCCTGGATAAGTGAGAGTCTTCACTGACACCAATGATGTTCAAAGTCAAACATCCAATCTTTGGGTAATTTAGTCTCACTGGACTGTTGGCTTCATCAGGCCAGGACCTTCAGTGTGCACTGGGGCGGTTTGCGGCCGAGTGTGAAGCGGCTGGGATGAGAATCAGAACCTCCAAGTCCGAGGCCATGGTTCTCGACTGGAAAAGGGTGGCTTGCCCTCTCCAGGTTGGAGGGGAGCTCCTGCCTCAAGTGGAGGAGTTCAAGTATCTTGGGGTCTTGTTCACAAGTGAGGGAAGGATGGAGCGTGAGATCAACAGGCGGAACGGGGCAGCGTCTGCAGTAATGCGGTCGTTGTATCAGTCTGTTGTGGTAAAGAAGGAGCTGAGCCAAAAGGCGAAGCTCTCGATTTACCGGTCGATCTATGTTACTACTCTCACCTATGGTCATGAGCTTTGGGTCATGACCGAAAGGACAAGATCCCGGATACAAGCGGCCGAAATGAGTTTCCTCCGCAGGGTGGCTGGGCGCTCCCTTAGAGATAGGGTGAGGAGCTCTGTCACCCGGGAGGAGCTCGGAGTAGAGCCGCTGCTCCTCCACATCAAGAGGAGTCAGTTGAGGTGGCTCGGGCATCTGTTCCGGATGCCTCCTGGTCGCCTCCCTGGGGAGGTGTTCTGGGCATGTCCCACTGGGCGGAGGCACCAGGGAAGACCTAGGACACGCTGGAGGGACTATGTCTCTCGGCTGGCCTGGGAACGCCTTGGGGTCCCCCCGGTAGAGCTGGAGGAGGTGTCTGTGGAGAGGAAAGTCTGGGCATCTTTGCTTGGACTGCTGCCTCCGCGACCCGGTCCCGGATAAGCGGAAGAAGATGGATGGATGGAGTCTCACTGGAAGCAAACTCCTTCTGTCCGTCTATCACACTAGTGTAGGCTACGAAATTATTATTTATATACACATTTTTATGTTCACAAATAAAACTAATAATGTCAGCAATATGACTTCAAAACTATTTTAAATTTTAATGCCTGTTGGAATCAAGTTTAATGCTTTTTAATGTTAAGGCCTTAATTTTTGCAAAATCAATTTCATGACTTTTAATGCCCCACTGGAATCCTGTAAGTATTTTTGTGTCATTAGGAGATATATTGTAACTTTTAAGGGCTGTAAAATGTTATGTCCTTGTGCATTCCAAAACCTGACCAAATTAGTTACAACCACAACACTAGCGTAAAGGATTCAACGTTTAAAAATCTCCTGACAATAGAAAAAAGTGCTTTACTTCGATGATTACATGCACACACCTCCATGTTTGCAACACTCCATACTTAACTCTGATTGAGCCTCTAAAAAGTCCCTAATTTTAAACGTGCTGACGGAGGTGTCTGTCTGCTCACCTGCTGTAAACACAGCTCTGGAGCTAAACCCACGACAACATTTCAATATTTATATACGTGTCTAAGAGAAACGCCCGCCTAAATTACAGTGTGTCATCTGTGGAGCTCTGCACAGGCTCGGAGGAAACGCAATCACCAAAACGACTCTTCAAAACACACAGCAGGGATTCGGGAGGTGAAAGTGCAGCCTGTCTGTTTGTCATTGTCACACGGAGAGAGGAGGAGACTGTAATGAGTGTGCAGAAGAGTTAGAAAACATGACTTACCTTAGATGACCTCTCACCAACCTGTAGGCTGAAGAAGTTTAGGATCTTGGAGAACAGAGCAAAGTTAATTTGTACGAGTCTGGACTGTCTGTGTACATCTCTGTATTTGACAAAGGAACACAGTCTGAAAGATGAGCATCACAGGAGTTATAGTGGGTTATTTACAATAGTACAAAGTAATTTCTGTGGAGCTATTTTTCTAAGATTTTTTACACCATTGAAAAAATAATCCAGCTATAAGGCGTTACAATGCCAGTGTACTTATATGCTGGTCCCAAGCCTGGACAGGGTAAGGTAGATTTAAAGGGCCTATATATTCTGCTTTTTTGTGAGTCCTTTAAATTAATTTAGGACACATCTAGATCCACATCTTATGTTTTGTTGGTCAGAAAACACAATAATTATTGCAAAAACCTTATCTGAAGAAACTCATCATTTGACTTTGAGAGAAATGCTCAGATTAGGTCCCTGTCACTTTAAGAGCCCTCCCTGCCCGCTGTCCCGCTGCTGGCACACCCCTTCAGTGCTCCTTACAACAGAAGCTTGTGGAGATCACATGATTCGTTTGGTTGCTGCAGGGGAGGCATCAGCTGCAGTAGTGTTTCCTGAACCGGACAGAGCCGTGAGGGGGAAGGGGCGTGGTCAGGTGGAAAAGACAGACACTGGTGAAACAAGCCCTTTTTGCCCCTCACAAAATAGAATAGAGAATTACTCAAACACGCATGAATGAAACAAAAACATGACTCCAGGTATGCTTTTGATGAGCTAACATTATAATATGGTAGAAAGCTCAGAAAAGTTGATTTTATATAACGTAGTCCCTTTAATGTCACAACCAAGATATTTGTACTGGGCCTCAGCGTCAGGGGGCCCCAAAATTAACCCATCTGTAGTTCAGTTATATACAGTTAGGTTCATAAGTATTTGGACACTGACTTAAGTTTTGTTATTTTAGCTTTTTAACCTAAACTGTTTAAAATACAGTTATATAATGAATATGTGCTTAAAGTGCAGACTCTCAGCTGTAATGTGAGAGTATTCACATCCAAATTGGATGAAGGGTTTGAGAGTTACATCTCTTTAATGTGTAGCTGCCTCTTTTTCAGGGGCTCAAATGTATTTGAACAGTCGCTTCAAAAGCTATTTCTTGAGCTGCATGGGCTTTTTCGTCATTAATCCATCATAAACTGAGCAGGTAAAAGGTCTGGACTTGATTCCAGGTGTTACATTTGCATTTGAAAGCTGTTTCTGTGAAACCACAACATACAGTATCTAAGTGGAAGTGAACCAGACCATCCTTAGGCTGGATCAAAAACTGAAAAACCCATTCACAACATTCACAACATTCACCTTCATGTAGAAGACTCTCCAGGAAGTAGGTCTATCAGTGTCTAGACTTCATGAGAGAAAATACAGAGTGTTCACCACAAGGTGTAGACCTTTCCTCATCCTCAACAACAAAAAGGCCACATTAGAGTTGGCCAAAAACACCTAAAGAAGCCAGCCCAGGTCTGGAACAGCATTCTTTGGACAGATGAGACTCAGACCAACCTGTACCAGAATGATGAGCAAAGAAAAGTCTGGAGAAGGCTTGGAACGGCTCATGATCCAAAGCTCACCACATCTTCAGTAAAACATGGTGGAGCAGTGTGATGCATGAGCTGCAGAACTTCCAATGGCATAGGGTCACTGGTGTTTACTGATGATGTGACAGAAGACAGAAGCATCCGGATGAATTCTGAAGTGTATAGGGATATAATTTCTGCACAGATTCAAGACAAAAGAATCTTTTAAGAAAAACAAGTGGAATATTCGGCAATGGCAGTCACCAGATCTCAGCCCAATGAAGCATTAATTTCACTTGTTTAAGACAAAACCTAGACAGAAAGACCCACAAACAAGCAACGACTGAAGACAGCTGCAGTAAAGGCCTGGCAGAACATCAACAGATCATCATCAGAGCAAACCCAGTGTTTGGTGAAGTCCATGGGCTCCAGACCTTTCCCCAAAGCATAAAAGATGAACATTTTATTCATGGTAATGTTCATCTGTCCAATTACTTTTGAGCCCCTGAAAAATAAGCATCTACATATTAAAGAGCTGTAATTCCTAAACCCTTTATCCAATATGGACGTGAATACTCTCACATTACAGCTGAGAGACTGCACTGTAAGCACATATTATTATATAACTGTATCTTGAATACGTTTTGGTTCACAGCTAAAAGAACAAAACTTGTGTCAGTGTCCAAATACTTATGGCCCTAACTGTATAGTGGGGCCTGTACTTTTGAAGTTTTGTCTGGGGCCCCAGCAAGTCTGTCGACGGCCCTGCTGGTGGGGACAGTATGATATAATTTGTTCAGTGGGAGTCAAATTTCAACACACAAAATAACTGGAAATGAGTGTGGCCGTCATCTGTAACTATAATAGTACAGTTAGACTGCACAGACTTAAAATATTGACCTCCAGGGAGAATTATGAACTTAAGAAGTTGAACTAATCCTTTAACAACAATAAGGAAACTAAAATTTTGGAAACTGTTGTATCACTAGAACATTAAAGGATGCTGCTACTAATACAAAGAAAAAAGAAAAAAACATTTACAGAAAACAAACTCTGAGCCTATGCTTAACAAAACCCACAAAAACAAAGCTAAAAATAAAATTAAACAGGAAGCTATAACTCATATGTAAGACTTCAATGCTAACCACACGGACTTATGGCAAAAAAGGAAAGGCTTTGGAGTGGCCATGACTATAATTAGTTCAAACACTGTGGTCAGACTTATTTCATGTGTTAATGCAGACAAACTTGACTCAGTTGAGCAAACTCAGAGGATTAACGGTCCACAGTTCCTGCAAAGACGTGAGAAGTTTGTGGTTAAGTAAAGTTTTCACCTTTTGAGAAACTTTCAGCTTTACTAATGACTCAAAAATGTAAAAGGTTTTAGCTTTTGATGAATGAATTGAAGTTAAATGTAGTTCCGGCTTGAACACTCAAAAAAAACAACATGAAGTCTTACTGATGCCATCTTTTTTATTAACCACTTTGAAAGCACTTAAATTAAATACATTTCATTTCACAAGTTCGATCATCAACATTTACATCTCAGTGAGCGTCCATAAGTAAACTGGAATGGGTTTTGAAAAAGTCAAGACACACTGACTGAAGTGGTCCATGGATCACAAATACAAAGTATAAATAATATAAATGTCCAGTTCCTTCATAATGAAGCCTTTCTCCACAATTACACAGATATGTTCAAAGCAGATCCATGCAGTGTCAAAACATTAAAGCACTTATTTTTATAGATTTTACTTTCATGGCAGCCTCTTTGATACAAACATGAAGAAACACAGCTTGTAGATGTTCAACAGATATTATTATGGCATTTGGGAGACAGCTCCTACACAAGGCCCTGTACTACGAAGCAGGATCATTTTGGGGTAATTCTGGGGTTAATCTTTGTCAAAAAACCATCAGTCCTGCGCCAAAAGAGGTTATACACTTGATAAACAATAATTAGCTGACCCATTGAACAATCAGAATCATCAAATGAGCAGCTGAAGTCGTAACTCGTATGTAGCCTACGATGAAAACCATGTTGATAGAAATGTCCGTTTTCGTTATACTGAAATGCATTGATTAAAACACTGATTTTATGCTGCTTTCAAGTGCATGTCGGACAATTCAACTGAGGAGAGAACTCGTTTATGCGACTTGTGTGCGTTCAAATCCTTTTGGTCGAACGGTGGGAACCCGGAAATGTTAGTGTAGATAAAATACGTTAAACGCTGTACCCAAATGATGTTAAAGCGTTTAGTCAGCTAAATACAAAATCTGGTGTAGCTGGCATAACACAGACATTCCCAAAACATTATCTGACCTCAAATAATATTACTTTATGTTTTAGTTTTGTTTGTGAAACTCTCTCAAAGAAATTCTCTTTAATTTTTTCCCCAAACACAACAAACTCGCTGTTAATTTCCACCAAAGACAAGTCATTGACGTCAGAGGCAGTGCGTGTTGCTTCTAATATTCTGATGTACCAGACGACTTCGTGGGGTGTTTGTGTGCCCTTTCATGACGTAAATTCCTATAAACGATAAACCCCAACAGCACTTGAAAGCACCATTAAATAGCAGACTTCTTAGTTGTCAGTCTTTGGCACTATGGCATTTTGCATAATTTTGCTTTTGTGCAGCATTCAAATTAATACAGTTTATCTAACCTTGCAGTGTGGTTTGTCGACTATGGCCTGAATCACAGGAACAGGCTTAAACCCAGGGTTAACTCAGCGAATCCATGGGAACTAATGTTTGGTTGGTAACACTTTATTTTATCCTACACTTGATACAGCGTAACTACATTGTAACACGTGGCAATAAGAAATTGATGTACTAAAGTAGTAATTACTTTTTTAAACTCTTTGCATCTCGCATCAAGTAACCAAATGTTGCGTTATTGTGTTTTTGCAAGTAATATGCACTTGGTAGAGTAGTGTAAAAAGTATTTCTTATTACTTTTGTATATAGACCTCAGCAGTGCAGGCCCCCAGCTGGTGCCCGAAGTAAATTTCCCATTCATTTTCCACATAGACTTTTTGAAAAATTGATATATTAAGAGTTTAGTAGTAGTGGTCTGATAACACAATTTCTATAAATATTAACAAAAACTTAAGCAATATATGTTTGTAACTTTGCCTTTTGACAAGTTTCAGATACGTGTTTATAGTGAAATTAATCGTGGCCATGAGCTACCACGTAGATGAGTAGCCTCCCTCGAGTTGAACTTTTAGTATACGGATTTTTCAAAAAGTCAGTGGGAAAAATGAATGGGAATTTTACTTCAGGAACCGGGTGTGGCCAGTCACTGTTGAGATCTTTACAACATACACTATATTTATACACTATATTTAACCCATCCAAATAACTGAATTGGGATTATAGTGTGGGGTTGTTTTCAGGAGCTGTGCTTGGCCCCTTAGTCCCAGTGAAAGGAACTCTGAATGCTCCAGCAGACCAATAGATTTTGGACAATTCCATGCTCCCATCTTTGTGGGAACAGTTTGGGGATGGCCACTTCCTGTTCCAACATCACTGCACCAGAGCACAAAGCACGGTCCATAAAGACATGGATGAGTGAGTTTGGTGAGGAAGAAGTTGACTGAACCTGCACAGAGTCCTGACCTCAACCTGACAGAACACTTTGGGATGAATTAGAGCAAAGACTGTGAGCCAGGTCTTCTCATCCAACATCAGTGTGGACGAGAACATCAAATGTTAAACATATTAAACCCTATGGATTAAGAATGGGATGTCACTTAAGTTCATATGTGTGTAAAGCCAGGTGAGCTAATACTTTTGGAAATATAGTTTATTATTACAATTTGTCACAGTGTTACTTTGTGTGTACATTCATGGTATGTCTCTCCTATTAGACTGGGTAAGAGTGACATTATCTTCATATTACAGGGCCTTGTTGTCTGTTTAAAACACTTATTTATCCACAGATATTAAAACTGGTCAGATGACAGTGTGTGTAAAAAGTCCCAGTAACAGTGCTTCGTTGTTAGTGCATTATTTAAATATGTGCTTTTTGTTTATGGCGTGTGGAAGAAACCTGTTGTTTATTGTTTCCCTGTTTGTCCGACAATTGTTTAAAGGCAGAGCTATGTTCTTCTCAACAGTGTCCAGAAGATTTGGCAGCACTTCTGGTATAATTGGGTCTTTTTTTTTTTTTTTTCACAGTTAAATGGTCCACAGGCGTCCAACACGGTCCACCACATGGCGTTAAATCTCCTTTATATTCCCCTTTATGTCCAGCTCGACGACGACGTTTACCGCGCCGTGACCATCCACAGGCCCAGTGCCACGTTGGCCGCCAGCAGGGCGCTCCCTGCCAGCAGCAGGAAAAAGCCAATCAGCTCGCGTTTCTGCCTCTCGGTCACCACGGTAACCAACGTGGCCTCCAGCAGTGCGTTAAGCATCCACTGGCCGTCCAGAGCGAAGCACGGCACCGAGTTGACCACGGCCAGCGCACCGGAGAGTGACACCACATATCTGAGAGAGGGCAGGGGGCTAAGGACAATAAAGGCAGATCACACACAGAGAGGTTTCGTCAGATTTACAGGCCAAGGAATATTATTATCCTGTCTGCTTATCCAATTCTTGTAGAAGGACATCTCAATACACTCATGTATTATTATCGAGTGGCCACCTGTCCCACTTTTGGTTGTACTGCACAGCCACTTAAGATAATATCACACTTTTTCAGAGAATCTTAGCCTATAAACAGTGAGATTCAGGTTCAGAACAACACGGTAAAATCAGTATTCCTTGTGTAAAATGTAGAATAAGTATCTGTGGGCATCCTATAACTTATACACTCAAGGAAAAAAGAAACGCACCACTGCTTTTCTACCACATTTTAGTTTAGTTACTTGTTTTTGATGGACATATTACATCAACCATATACCCGTCCCTGATATTCAGACCCAATTAATCAATGCTTATGACAGTTTCAATAACAATAACATGACCATACAATAATAATCCAGCAGTTGTGACATGTGGTCGACCAGATCTGGGACAGTCATTGGAGGATCCAGTGGTGTGGAAACGCTCAGCAAGGCGTACAACAGTAGAGTGATGGACTCCAAACTCCTGGCTACAGCCGTGTGCTCCTTCCAGCTTGAAGCCTGCCAATGGCTGCCAATCTCTCTCTGGTTGCAGTAGTCGTGGCATTGTGAACAAATGTGCTTTATTTTCCATTTTGGTGTCTTTTTATAGGGAATGGTTGTGCACAATTGAGGACAGGTCCAATTCATCTCTGAGTTTTACTCATGACCCAGACATAGGTGATTAATACAAAAATACAGTTGTTATTGCTCATCAAAATCAATCAACCAGAACCAGGAAAACAGTCATTTCATTTTGACTCAGAATAGTACTAAACTCATTGTAGTCTGTAATTTTTCACTGGCTGTAATATTTTTTGACAAATTGAGAAAATGAAAGTGGTGCGTTTCTTTTTTCCTTGAGTGTATATCTGTAGCTGGGTTGAATATATGGTTGGAATGATTCTGCCCATATGTTTCAGGAAAGGCCTCTGCATGTTTTGTTTTTTTATTTCAATGAATAAAGTCTCAGTAAATACATTACTTTGCAAAATGTCAGTTTTCACAGCTGTATCTTTTATGTAAATGAGGTTTGGACTCATCAAGTTAAGGTAAGTTTGAAAATGTCAAACCGCAAGGCTTTGAGTTCTGTCCCACCGAATCGCACGACTTGTCGCACTTTTAGTACTTTTTGAGGTGGTCACCATATTTGAAATCTGTTCATATTTCTGGCCTTAGTATAAAATAACATTAGCATTTTCTTTACAATATATTTCAGACAATGCTACTGATATGACATTTTCACCAGATGTCAGTAGTTATGTGTAATAAAATGAAATGAAAGGGAAAAAGTAATGAACACATGAAGAAAGGGGGGTGCAAAAGGTGCAGAAACAACACCAAAGACACAATCCTGCCCTTTGTCTGCATATAAAAAGGTGTCACACAGGAAATGTCTCATGATGGGTAAAAGCAAAGAACTCCCTTAAGACCGTTGCCATTCTCTTTTACAAAGTAGCTCTTTTTTCGCTACCTTTTATCAACTCATGCACCAAAACTTAACATTTATCTGTAAAAAAAACATGAATAATAATGATGAAATGCAAGAATTATGTTAGTATCCCAAAAAGCCTTTGCAAAAAGATCAATAGAATGACAAATGAGCGCCAGGTCTTTTAGATAAAGGTGAAAGGATACTTGCAGAAAGTCTCCAAAAACACAGGCAGGTCCAGATGGAGAAAACTAAACCGAGGAACAAAGTTGGTCAGGCTCACTGCAAGAAAAAAATAACATGCACTTTAAAAAAAACATTAAATTACAAGTAAGACAACTTCAGCACTTCATAAATCAGTCTTTCTAACAGCTGCTCTTCTTGCTACATCACTGTAGCCAAGAGCCAATTAACATCATCAAAACAACAATTATAGCTATATTACATTTAATTACCACTCTTAGCTTCATCAAGGTTTGAAAAGTATTCAGCAACTTTTATTGTGAAAATTACAGTTTGGCATTATGCTGTTTTAAGTGTGGAGCTAGTGAACATCTACCATGACTTGTTTTTAGTTTGTCATAGCAACTCACTCACTCCAGGGTTTGTACAAGTTTTTGAAGATCAAATTCAAGCACTTTTCAAGCACTTTCTAGTTCTCCAGCACCTCACAAGTGGAGGAAACATTTACAGCTGAACAAACCTACACATCCTCAACTAGTGCCTCAATCTGTGAAATGTTCAATACCCAACCACGACCCCTGGACGTCCCGGGTGCTCCAAGAAGTATCGGTACACTAAAACTGAAATATTAGAAGTGCCGGTAACCCGAAACCTACAATGGTTGGTTACAATTTCAAGCTTTTTCAAGCACTTCACATCCAAAATTCAAGCACTTTGCCAGTGTAGCTCCAGGTTATTTCTCGTGAAATTAAAGACTTTTTTAAGACTTTTTAATGCCACTTAGAATAACATTTAATGCCAAGATTGCCGCCAACAGTAGCCTCAGATTTCAAAAACTTACTAAATAAAAGGCACATTAGAGTGGGTGACTTTATGATATTTGTAAAACCACTATTGATAAAATGTATTGCCAAATTCAGATCCAAATCAGCAAAAATGACATACTTCTCTGTTGTTACTTAATCTAAAATATATTTTTACATGTATAACATTGAAAAACTTGATTTAGATGTCCCAACTTGACAATTTAAGACCATGATGAACAAAATTAAATACCTGCCAACAGGCCCGTCAACAGGTCTGCTGGGGCCCGGGACAAGAAGGCTTCACACGGGCCCCCTTATAATAAAAATATAAGAAGAGGGATCATTTCTGGGCCCCTCTGACCCTGAGGCCCGTGACAACAGACCCCTTTGCCCTTTGACCCCTTAGTTTTTTGTGAGTTTGTGCTGCTGTGCAAGTTCGTTTGTATAATGTGTCTTGGCAAGTTATGCAAAAACAACACCAGGATCTATACCAAAAACTTACATTTTAATTGTGAGTTTTTAAGATTAATACTTGACAATTAGGACATTTTTACAAAATGCATGTACATACCGGCGTGGTGAAGGTGCGGCGGATATCCCACGAACAGCATGTGTGAGTTTGGGGGGTGTGTGACTCTGATGAAGCGAGTCTGGTTTTCCAAAGATGGCGTCACACAAATACTGGAGACATGAGAGTGAGCGGCGCAGTCCTCGTCGGTTCGACACACTCTGGTCCCAGTTACCATCTTACGGACAGGCATACAGGCGTACTGCGAGGGGAACGGGACGGAGGAAACACATGGAAGGGCTTTATAATGACTTATCTTACTTACTGTCCTTGTATATCATCACTTTCTGTTATTATTATTATTATTATTATTTATCAGCAGGGCTTGACATTAACACTAGCCAACCAGCCAAATGCAGGTAGATTTTTATTTTGGCGAGTGACACAAACACTTCCACTGCCACTTTGGCCGCCGGTCAAATTATATGAATACCTATTGTAAATCTTAACTTTGAGGGTTAAGCCTGGATTTGTTCTGCTCTGATTGAGTGTACATCATTTACACAGTAAAAAAATGTTGCAAAAACTCAAGGCAACAGGATCCTTCAAGATTTTTGTGTTTTAGGGCTAACTCAAAATCTCAAGTTTTCAACATCTAGTATTTTTTTATTCACCTAATTTGATATTCATATGTCTAAAAACAACAATTTTAAGTTTTACTCACTGTCATTATTTTTAAAAGTCAAATTACTATCCATTGTTCAGAAAAAGTTGTTAAAATTGCAAAACTGTTTTGTTGAATTTAGTATACTAAGTTTTTATTATTATCAATACTTTTTTTCTGAACAATGGATAGTATGTTGACTGTAAAATGAGTTATAAAAAAATATAGTAAGTTGACCCCAAAACTAAAAAATCTTGAGCACTCCTGTTGCCTTGAGGTTTTGCAATTTTTTTTTTTTTTTTACAGTGTAGTAGTGTAGTGTAGTCATTTCACGGTACTGTATTATCACAGTATTAATTTCACAGTACAGTATTTATTGCAATATTGTGTGAGGCTTATGTGTTGCAGAAAAGCTCACGATGCAAAACATATTCTCTAAAAATGCCCTGATGAGTCTTTAGTAATTTAGTTACTGTGAAATTTTAAAAGATTAAGACTCAAAAAGTGCTTAATAACAATCATTTTGTCATGTTGGCTCCACTGAAACAGGGCAAAGGATCATGGTCCATGTAGTTCCCTCTGCTTTTTTACCATTCTGCTGCAATGGTAAATGGATTTTTTTTATCCTGTCTATACATATAACCCAATTTTACATTTCTTTAACTAATTAAATTGTGGCTAGTAAAGACAGTAATTGGCTAGCAATTTTTGACAAATACTAGCCACAGTGGCCAGTGAGCAAAAAAGTTACTGGAGGCAAGTTAGTGACGTGTGTTGCCCGACACAACGGGGATGAATCCGCCAAACTCCCTGGTAAGTAGCTGAACAGCTCTAACTACAACTACAATACAATACATGCTCATTAGATATAATCTTTTGTAGTACAACATGAATTAATATTTTAAGCTGTATCTCATAAGATTAAGGAATTATTAATCAAACATCACAGTGAGGAATAAGACATGCTGAGTGTTGCATAAGTAATTCAGCTAAACCACAGTGTAAAGATACTATGCTATGACTAATTAATATTACACAGCAGGTTTTTCCATCTCTGACATACATTTGGTTGCTGAGATCAGTTTTAAATAATATATTGTTCCTGCAGTAAGTATAGGTTTTTAGTTTTATTGGTGACGAACCTGGTTGGAGAAATGATGGCTGTTGAAGCTAATGGCAGGTTGTAATTGGAAAGGATTGTGTGCTTCTTAAATCATAGGTTTACTGCTATTAATCATAGTCTTTTTGGAGTTTTTTCTAGGAATAATTATGTGATCACAGACATAAACATAAATTGGGGGTTAGATAAAATCTCAATGTTTGGCCTTTTGTTATTGCTGTATGCGATTCCGGACAAAAAAAGTACTTCCTCTTTACTATTTATATTCTAACTATAAATATGTGTTGCTTGGCTGAGTTTGTTCACATTGTGGTTAGTCATAAAAATCCCCCGTCCCATTTGTGGATATGTTGTTATGGTGTGGTGTGTGTGTCACCTCTCTGTCCCGAATGCCCTTGCCCTGTGGTTTGATGTAGGAGAAGCAGAGGTCGGTCAGGCTGTTGTTACTGCAGCAGTCAATCGTCCCGTCCAGACGCTTGTAGGCTACAGACAGAGGTGGAGTATTTATCCAAAACATCGTTGGTGATTATCTACTACAGAGTTTCAAAATGTTGTTGTTGGTTTTTTTTTTATGGGACTGATTTTTTGCTTTTTAAATAGTAATTTCATGCTATTTTGGTGCTCTTTCCTTTCAGATTATTTTGAATTTGAGCATAGTTTTTTATTTTGTTTTGTCTGAAAAAAGTTTGGCGACCCAAATAAAATCTGCACATTTTGGGGTTCTGTGCAAGTGTTTGGGAACCAGTAATGAAAGTCGACAAATGCAACATTGAAACAGACAGTCTAATCCTAAATGCAACAGATAAACGTATGCAACAATTATATGTGAAGGAGAAAAACTCATTAATTCATTCATCTTCTTTCTCTTATTCACCTTAGGGATCACAGGTCTATCCCAATCACTATGGGCCTTAGGCAGGGTAAATCCAGTTTGTCGCTGGGCTGACACAGAGACACAGACAGGCAACCATTCACTCTCACATTCATTCACTAGGGGCAAATTAGTGTCACCAATTCACTTCAATTTAATCTTAGTATCTATGAATTCATGTTTAGCTGTTTTAGGTCTGAGATAGATTCAGGTGTTAGGTATTTGTTTATATTGTATGTATGTCTATTAAATGTCTGAGCTCCTGTTCACAAGCTCTGGAGCTTCTGGGGAGTCCCATTTTACAAAAATGATATTGAAGATAATGAATTGCACTTTGCATATTGCATGTTTTGTAAATAAATAAATAAATGGGGGAAAAAAATGAAATGAGGAAGCTGGAGAGAACCCACATGTAACACAGGGAGGACTTCCAGACTCATGTGACAACTGCCTTTCTTGAGCTAGATTATTAAAATCCAACTATTTTCAGTATAAAACAAAAGCTACAGCTGTTAGCAACACCTTTATACAGGTTGCAAATGCTCTTTTCGTCATTTAAAAATATGGCATTCTGTGTCTAAAATACATTAATGACAAATGCAACTTATATTAAGCAAATCCCTGAATTTTGCAGCTCTCAAAATATAAAGATCAGCACGCGCACTAAATTTTAATAAGATACAGTGGAGCTACTCATTGCGGAGTCCTTTTTAAAAGTTTTATTTCTGTTTAAGGGTGTTTTGATTTTTTTTTAGCTATGGTCTTAAACTTTTGATCAGCTAATGAACAGCCTATTTCAGTTTAAATGTTATTTTCACTAAATTGCTTAATATATATATATTTTTTGTCTCACTCCCATTTCCTATTTTTGCATTTTGAGGCTCTACTTAAAAACACCATAAAATCCAACAGAGCAAAATGTAAATTCTTACAATTTTTCAACTGATCTTAAAATTTTGATCAGGTCTGTGCAATGTAAACGACCTCCTTCTTGTACAGTTCTTTGTAGCAGCAGCAGTATACATCCAGTCTCCCATATTGCTACAGATCATTCACATGCCTTTTATGTTTTAGTTATTTGGGAAATTATACCTTCTTTCCCCCAAATTCCCACTATTAAACATAACGCAACATGATTAGATAGGAACAGATGAAACACCATTACGCCAGACAGGCAGTGGCAGCCTTCCCAGATCTGCTGTAGAGTTGTAAAGCTTTTTTTTTTTTTTTTGGCAGATAGACAGGACACATTTGTTCCCCAGTGATAGATTACAGTTTTTGGTCATTCCATTAGCCAGACTGAGGTGCAACAATAACAGCCCACAGTGAAACAGCTGGAGCTCTGATTGGCCAGATGTCGAAAGCCAAACCTAATGCTTGGCTTGGAGTCACTGCCGCTTTGCCAATCAGAGCTCCTGTTGCTGCGTTTTGGGGTCGAAATCTCTTTTAAACACAGATAGGAAGGTGTTAAAGGTCCTTTGTGTGAATATATGTTTTCATTGCTGCTGAATAATAATCCTGACATTTTTATCTAAGAAATTTAAAGCTGGAAGAAACCATTAATTTTCATTAAAAGCTGTACTTATGGTAAGCAAACTGAGCACAGCTGGAAAAGAAGCAAATCCATGTTAAAGTTTTCAGTGTATTATTATTAAATATTTTGGTTACTCCTATAAAAATATGTCCCTTCATGGCCTCTGTAGATGGTCAAAAGCATCGAAGTTAAGTTGATTAATAATAACAGAACTACATATATATTTTACTTACGTCGTCCGTGGGCCCAGCTGGGTTGCAGACTGGCAGCGGGGACACAGTATCCCGTCTGAGGAGCGTGGGACAGATGAGACAGACAGTTGGTCCAGTCCTCCACTCCTCTAACGGGACAGTCCTCGAGCCCAGTCACAATGTCTCCGACCGAGAGACCTCTGGGACCATCTGCAGCAGAGCCCTGAGGAGAGAGACATCGTCTAAATGCTTAAACACAAATCAGCTTAGTTGGATTTTCATTTAAAACAAAAAAGCTGACCTGTACAATGTCAGTGACTAATGCTCCGGCCCCAGTGGTGTACACGGGAAATAAAAACACAGGCAACAGAAAGAGGAAGGCCAATGCTGCCACACACAACATGAAGTTGTGCCAAACACCTGCAAGAGAAAAATCCCCACAAAAGTCAAGTACAGGGAACAATTAATCATGAGCATTACTCACAACATCAGAGAAAATACCATGTGCTTTTAAGGACAAATAGTTAAAGTCAAAGCAATAATGTATTTTGGGTTTTAGGGTACTATCCCAGCTGCTTTAGGCCGGAGGAAGAGTATACCCCGGACAGTTAGTTGCAGGGCTGACATTTCTATCCATTTTTCTTTCAAGAGTTGCTAGAGCTCATCATTTGCACAGGCAACTTAGAAAAGGTTTTTACTACAGCTGATAGCCATTTATCACTTAATCCAGTGTTTCCCAACCAGGGGTGCATGGACTAGGACTGAGTACCGTCAAACAATACCTTTTTGATATCGAAAGAAAATAAATTTATTCAATACAATGTTCCTTTGCATGTATGAATAACAATAAATAACACAGACTAAATCATACGAACTACTGGTTTTAACTTCCAGCTACGAAATTTCCTCCAAAAATGTGTCTTTTATTCAATCTTATTGTGTTTTGTGATTGTAGAAGATGAATTAGCTCACCATAGGTATCAGAAAAAGTATCGCTCAGGTATCATTTTCAAAAAACAGGTATCATTTAAGCACTGGCATAAAAAAAAATGGAATTGTTTCATAATTTACTTCCTAGATGATTGAAAATATTTGCTTTATTATCTTTTCATACTGAACTATTGAAAATTATGACTGATGAAAAGGAGGTGAAACTGCTAAAAAATATTATTTGAATATAACATTTTGCTGATAGGTAATACATACATACATAATAGCTTGTTGCATAGAATTGTTCAAATAAGATTATTATTATTTATATATTGTTTTTTATTTTAAGTTTATTTTGAACATAAAATATACAGTAAAATAACTAATTGTAATAGGGGTTTATATAATTATTTTTATTCTATATTTTTATTTTTCATTTTGAAGAATATAAACATACATAAGTTAAGAGTACTCATGGTATAACAAAAAGCCCAGGGGTACATGGGACAAAAAAGGTTGGGAACCACTGGTTTAGTCGATTAATCGATTGGTCAATGAGTTGCATCCATTCTTTGCATCAACAAAGTTTAATTTAAGATGATGATGTAGATGATTTCCAGATAACAATAAATATTACAGACATTGTTTCAAAATGTTTTATCTCCTAATTAAAGTCACTTGTTTGTGCAAGACTCTGGCATGTCCCCCACAAATCCTTTGATTGATTTTGGCCAATTAATCGCTGTACTGGGCAAAACTTTGGTGAACTACAGCCCTAGTTTTTATATCAGATGCCCTTCCTGATGCAGCCCTCTTTATTGATTGGGGCTTGGGGCTGACACAAAGGATGAACTACGTTGCTAAAAATAATATTTTGAAGTAAGTTACATGTGTATTGCTGTCAGACAACTCAGATGCCCTTTTTCTATTCAATTTGAGTAAAAACAGTAACAAGATAAATGTAAAAAACCCTAGATTCCATTTTTATATTGGGTCTAAGTTTTGGTCGGTCACCTTAAGTCACCTCTGTGCAGCAAATAAAAGTAAGCACAGTTTGTGAGAGAAACCCTACTACGTCTCATTTCTTTGTACCAGATTCTGCACAGACTGAGCGATGTCTATGAGGGACAGATAAATAAACTCAGCGTGTCTTTGTGTCGCTCCCCGATGGGAACAGCACCTCTCAGCCTGACGTATGACGTGAGCGCTCGTATCAAATTTACAAGCTCCACAAGATACAAGACGGGTTTTCTCTGGTCACATTAGTTTATGAAGACTGACTGACAGGGTTACAGAGGACTTAAAATGATTTAACATTTCTGTGCTGCAATAGCAGTAGAATGAAAATAAGTGATTTTAATGCAAGTCAATGGGACCTAAAAGGGCTTTAAGAGGAAGAATGTGATTTTTTTTGCCCAGACAGCTGAAAATTATTTTTTTGTTTTTTCCAGTTGTGACACTGAAATTCAAAAATTTGTTTATTAATGAACATCTTGGTCAAATATCATAACATCCTAGCAAGAAATGTCAAAATGAGAGCAAAAATTACATTTGAAAAGCCCTAAAAGGAAGCCAGGAGAGCCTGAGGGTCAATTTTGTTTTTGCCTTTTATTAGAGGAAAGATAATTGGGACAGTTACCTATGAAAAATGAGACCTTATTACATCATCTGGACCCCATTATGAAGCTCCCATTGATTGGTCTTTAACACTTCAGCAGATTTTATGGCTGTGGCCAATGTTACAGTGTTATACAAAGAAACAGCACAAAAAGAACCACAAATAAGGAAAAGGAAAGCAAAGAGAAACTTTGCTCAACACTTTTTATGTCACAAATCAGTATTTTGTAGCAAGTTTTAATAAAATAATACAGATAAAAATATTTTGAGTCTGATGTTTTTGGGTAAATGTGTAAAATGCAAAACAATTATGTGCTGGTAGCAGTTTTTATATCAGACAAAATACTGCACATAACCTAAAATGCTGTTTACTTTGGTTGGAGTTACCTCATGATACAGTATCAGCCCTGACTGTGAGCTTGTCTCCTGAAACTGAGGTTGCTTTAAGCAGCAGCATGTACTGCCATCTATAGGCAACTTAAGGAATAATATGGTTTCCTTGTGCACATTTTGCTGAGTAATGCAACTGGAAATAGAGAAAATACAGGCTCTCAGCACCCATCTGTCTGTCACTAATTAGGTTTCTGTGCAATTTTGACAGCACCAGATCATATATTGTTTGTTTAAATGCATAGGTTTGTTGTTAATTCTAATGAGCACATACTGCATACAGTAATAAATACAGCTGCAATCAGACATATTTAACCACCATTACCTCAAAAGAAACCACAAGGATGCGAATGAAAAGGAATGAGAATAAATGCCAAAAAAACAAAAAAAACAAAACAACCAAAAATAAAAAAAACATTCATTGCCACATGACTTCTTTTGACAACAGAAGTCAACCCAACCTTGAAGTTCAAATAAAAAAAAATATGGGGAAGTATTCACACCTTAGCTTCAGTACTCTGTGGAGCATCCTTCTACAACTTCTGACAAACATCCCCAGCAATGGCCAACAAGCTTCTCACACCTTTCTACTGGAATCCCAACCCACTCCCCACGCACAAAAGCATCCAGCCAGAGGCTGCGCTAGACATAATAACTGTCTGTCATTTTGACAGACAGGGTTGAAAAAATTCTGTCATGAGCTATTTCTGTCCGTCATTGTATACGTGCATATTAAAATTAATATAGGCTTATAATGATCGCAATACAATTTTATTAATAAGAATACTAAATATGCATATGCCAAAACAATACTTTAACTCCTTTAATGTTCTTTTAATTAATGAATGTGTCCTGAATCGTCTAAAATACAGCAGCCTATTGGACGCCTGTGCTCCACATACAGTCACTTAGCTGCAGCAGAACATTGCAGCTCTCCCCGATGCAGCCTGGTGAGCCCTGAATTTCCTCTGCTCACTGGGCTGCAGGGTACGCTGCCTCAGACCAGTGGTCTGCAGCTGTACTGTGCGCACTGTGCGTGGCCTACCTTTAGATGTTCACCGTTAAATTCCCATAGCGCACGTAGCCATAGCGGCATATGTATTTGTAAATGTGTACGTAGCTCCTGTTTATAGCCAGGACTCGGTAAAACTGTTGAAGTGTCCATATCTGCCTTTGGGTACGCGGCGAGGACCTTATGTGACACGCTCTGAATGTGCCACTTTATTTCCTTTGTCTCCCCAGAGCGCACGGGACACAAGCCACCGCAGTTTGGTCTTTTACTTAAAAACATATTGAAACTACAGCTAACCCACTGAAGGTCACAGGATGAGAGCCAGGAGCTCGTTTAACGCGGAGAAGTAAAAAGAAGCAAAAGCAAAAGGAGAAGGGCGCCTTTCGTGCCCATTTCCAAACTGTGCAGAAGGCAGCGCTGTCTGCTCTTAGTCCACAGTGTTTTAGGGTTTTTGGGTGTTTAAGTTTTATCGTGATTCAGCCTGGCCCCCGCACACGAATAAGTCCATTCCAAGAAGTATATGAAGTCTCTGCATGCAGCTCAGTGATGTTTGATGGCCTCCGGGCTGCTACTGAATCAGATTTAAATCTGGTGACTGAGAAGACCACTCCAGGATGCTCAAAGGGTCCCACATCAACCCCAAGCCTTGGTTGACCTGGATGTATGCTTGGCATCATTGTGGGTTTGAATATTTCCAAGTGCAAATGTATTAAGCACTGTAAGGTACAGACTGAACTTAAAGCAGCCCTTTACTGCCATCTAAAGGACACTTAAGAAACAGTTTGTTTTACCTGGGCATGTTTTGCTGAGTAATGCATGTTTCTGTCATCTCTGTGTTTTGATGTAATCCAGGTTTTGTTATTAATTATACATTGATTAGAGTATGGTTTGCTTGGGGCACATTTTGGGTAGAAATACAGCTTCGAGTGGTGATTTTAAAACAACATGTGTAATTATGTTAATTACTATAAACAGTCTATGCAACATGAACACAGTCACAATGTTAGTTCAAAACTGTTTCAAAACAAAAACAAAGAAAAACATTAACGCCGTCTTTAATCCTTTTTACTATTGTGATTGCCAGCAAGAAAGCTTTTTTTTTCTCTGATCTTGTTTTGCAATTATTTAACATAAAAAGCTCACAATATTTTCTCGCCCACTGTGTAAGCATTTTCCAAGCTGCTCTGTAACTCTTCACTGAACTCCCTTAGATGTCCTACGGCGGCCTGAGAGAGACACCCATCACACTCATGCGTGAATAACTGCCAGCTTAACCAATGGCTCCATTAAAACGTCATTTTCTTGATTGCTGAGCGAAATGATTTGATGTGCAGTAAAAGTCTGGCGCTCGCTAATCCCAGACCTCGCTGTGACCTTCAGGCAGCAAAATGGGAGTGTTATGTATTTAGCTAAATGCACAGACTAACTGAGATGAATGGCAGTGATCACTTTAGATAAGGAGCTGTAAAGGAGATATCTGTATGAAAAGTCCTTACCAGCGCAGAAGATTCGGAGCTGCTGTGTTGGAGAAATAAGGTTCAGGTGAGTAGTGAAGAGGTCTACAAATGCACCGGGGTAGACTACAAAGACAAACATCCCAAAACCGTTGACTCGAACTTGCTCCCTGAAGAAAACCAAGACACTTATGATATTATTGTTGAATTATCTCAAACAAAAAGACTTAAAACATGCAATATACTGCTTGCACATTAACCCACAGTTTCATCAGAGTCTCATTTTATGTCAAAACAGGAGTATAACCATAAAGTATAGACAGGCTTCAAAATAACCAAAAGAGTCCTAGATGTGTAATAAAAGTGATTTTTATGAGGCCAATTACAATTTCAATTTTAAGATAATTACAATATCAATACAACTAATAAAGCTGATTTAGTGTTATGGCATTTCGTTAGCCTGGCCGGCCCGACAAACTCTTTTCTTATCTCTGCCAGTTTTGCCATAAAACACCAGAATATGCCGTAACATGAGCAGCTATTTCTGAGCGGGGACAGCAGCAAAAAACAGTTGACTTGACTTGTGGAAAAGGTCAGTTTGTTCGAGTGTGGTCGTTACGTCGGACGTCAATGGGACTTTACTGTTGTTAAAACGGCAAAAAGACGAAGAAAAAATCCCACAGAGGACTGAACAACAACAAGGAAGTCAGCAGAATCACCAGGTGATGAAGAAAAGCACTAAACGCCATTAATGAAGCCAAAAAAGTTATAAAATTTGTTCTGCTACCATATTCATAAAGCGCGCTGCAGATAAACGTCTGTGATAGGCCAGTTCCAAATCGACCGCAGAAACGCTTCGCTGTAAGTGAGGAACTAGACTGTCCTGCTTTTGAAAAGAAAATAGGAGAGGCTGGTTTGCCAGGCTAGCATTTTGTTGGTCAGGAATTAACACTTTCAACTTTTTTAAACATCACCTTCAGATGAAATTAGTGTTGAGATCTTTCTTTCACTACATAAATACAAATACTTGCAGGAAAGTCTGGGGTATGTGGAAAATTCAAACACCACAAATAGAAAGAATATGCATTTAGTTGTGATTTAAATACAGCCACTGGCCTCTCATCAATGTACTGTACATACACTTGATGTTTTTCTAATCTTGTGTTCTTTTCCTTGTTGTTTTTCCTTGCTGGTTAAATTTATGTGTAGTGCCAAAATATTGTTATGAATGAATACAGGGTAGCTCCAGGTTTTGTCTTGTGAAATTTAAGACCTTTTTAAGACTTTTTAATGCCACTTAGAAAGAAATTTAATGCCAGAATCGTCGACAACAGAACAATAATCTGTATAAATTTTACTCTAAAGAATTATCTGTACTATTCTCTGAAACTCAAGAGTTTTATTTTAAAAGTCTAATACAGATAAAGGAACTCTAGTGCTGCATTAAAAAAAAAAACATAAATAAATGAATCATGCATTTCAATAACATTTCTTCAATAAATATATTTAGTTATTGTGGTGACTCTACTTTTTGTAATATTAACATGATGTTTTGACAAATTTAAAGACCTCGAACAAAATTTAATATCTACTCATAACATTTAATACTTTTAAGGCCTTGATTTTGACAAAATCAAATTTAATACCTATTTAATGCTTTTAAGACCTTGAGGCTACCCTGGTATATGTGTGTTAGTAGCTATAGAAAAAGGTTTACAATGTCAGGGTCCGTCTGTTCCGTCAATGTTGTGTCTGTTTATCTACTCATGTGTGTAAACAGTGAGAGTTAGTTTAAATGGACAAAAAAAATCTATGTGATGACTGACTCACAATTAGTGTTATTAGAAAACTTTGCTCCAAACATGAGAAAAACAATGCTACTATGAAGATAATGACTACTAACACCATGCGTTACTTTTCTGTCAAAAAACGATTATGTACTCTGCATAGTGATCTCCAGAGCATCCTTCCCTCTCTGCTGGTTGTTATGGCAACACATCAGTTTCTCAAAGAGTGGATGAGACTGTTGTGTACCTCAGTGCTGCCACCGCATGGCCGAGCTCATGTATGACTCCGCTGAGCAGCAGAGCGATAAAGAAGTAGGCCATCTGACTGGTGGGAAGGTTCACTCCAGGCACCTGAACACAGAAAAAATACAAAAAAACTCAATGATACAACCACAAACATCCAAACATCCTCAGAGGAGCAGTGAGGAGCAGTGAGGAGTCCTTGATGTGACTTTTACAGCATTTTTGGATGAGAGAAGAAACCTAGGATCCTATTTAATGATTCTCTCGACACAGTCATGCCATTATCTGTTACGGTAATTCCCAAATATTTGGCTTTCAAAGTACCATCTTTAACAGACTAAAATGAGCAGTACTAAATGAGGACAAAATTAGAACTAAACCAGGACAAAGCCAGGACTAAAACAGGAATAAACTGTACCTAAGCCAGGACTAAGTAGTGGTCTACGCATCAAATTTAATCCCCAATCAGAGCAGGACTAAGACAGGAATAGGTCTTTAAATTAAACTAAATAAGGACTGCAAAAGTCAGAAGAAGTCTGCACCACCAGTGATAACCGTACCACTGAGCTTTTTAAGATAAAGTATTGAAAAATCTCAAATGAATTGCCTAATAGCTAATATTTACTAATGCCCTAATTATGCCAATAAAAAGTAAATTTTCTGCTACAAATGTCCAAAATATGTCCATGTTTTTCTTATCAAATGACCAACTGTACAGTTCCACAATTCAAATGAGACAAAATCAGCGTTTTACATAAACAAACAGTTTTATACAGTCAAGTGTTTGCCTCCGCCACTAACACTACACACACAAAAAACAAAAAACAGATTTTGTCCCTTCTATTTTTAAAGGTGACTTAATAATAGCTTTCTATAAATAACATAAAACACTGTTTGGCCACAAAGGTATCAGACACACTCACAAATAAGAGGAAATGCAATGGAGGCATTATAGGATGCTTGTTTGTGACTTATTGTTTGACAAAAATTTTATTTAACACTTAATCTAAATTTCAACATTAAACTGATTTTTCAATAGTCCCATATTTCTTATTCATCTGTTACTTTTTACCTTAACTCATACACTTACTGTGAACTTACCACCACTTGTAGAGTTTGCTGGCCTCCGATGCGAGGGTTGTCTGTGGTCATCTGAGCGAGCGTCTGCTGCAGCGTCTTTATCAGAAGTATCACTGAGCCCACCATGGCCACAACACCGAAAACTAGACCACTGTTGAACCTATAGCAATTAAAGCAATAGGTATCACAATGAAGTCAAACTAGCAACACATTTGGACAATACAGAGCAATGTGTAATTATAATCTTTCAGTCAACAATAGATAAATGATTTAAATAGATTTATGATATTGTATCCTGACCAGATGTAGAGTGCCCGTGGTCTGATACGGGCGCAGTAGGCGAACAGTCGGTTGAACATCGTGGTTTGCCATCTGATGTGAAACGGAGACAGCGACAGGCCACGACTCGCCAACCAGGACTCGTAGCTGATTCGGTGAGTCAGGGACGACTGCGGGACATAATGCAGTCATTAAATATTGCAGACAGAAGCCACAGAGTTCAATGTAAATGTAATAGCAATAGCTCTTATAATTTGGGGTATTACAGAGCCAAAATACAGAATACTAGAAAATACTCTGTGTGTTTCTTAGGCCCATGCAATGTCAAAAAACAAAGTGAGCTGTAGAACGGTTGCTGAACATATCAAAATGGTATCGCTGCAGTATTTTACAACATTCAGTGAGTTTCCTTAGGGCTAGGTGATATACCATTTTGTACCAAATACCACCTTTTTTTCCCAGTATGATATGAATTTTCCAAATATTGTGATACCGTTTAATAAAGAAAAAAAATACTAAAAGGTGCATTGGCACTTATCTCTGAGACTTTTGCAGCAGTACAACCTTTAAGACTTGAAAATTTTACTGTATTTTCAATTTATAGCAGCAGCATAATCCCATATGCATTCACAGCTGAATAAATCTGTTGCCACTGAACACAATGAACAAAATATTTATGTATATACCACCAAAATTAATGTTGTTGTATAAACATTGTGGTCATACTGCCCAGCTCTAACTTTCATCTGTGAATAGTCCAGAATCCAACTTTCAGTAAAAACTGCACATAGTTTGGCTCTGTAGAGATGAGGCAATGAAAAAATCCTCGTATTATGGACTGATAGTAGCAGCTAAGGCGTAATAAAAAGCATGCATATGATCAATGGTAATCTGAGTTAAACCAGCTCAAATGTAACCGTAGCTGAATTAACTATGAATAATCATACGTCCAATAGGGCAGAGACTGGTTAATGTTATAAATACTGGGGTGGACAAAACAAGTCTTTAAATGACAAGCTGGAAATGACCTAAAATATGGTGTGAGGGCTTCAACAGGGTAGCTCCAGGTTTTGTCTCGAGAAATTTATGATCCTAAGACTTTTTAATGCCACTTAGAGTTAAATTTAATGCCAGCATCATCAACAACAGTATGAATTTTACACTAAGGAATTATTTGTACTACTCTCTTAAAGGGAGTTTTATTTTAAAAGTCTAATACAGATGAAAGAACACCGGTGCTGCATTAAAAAGAATCATGAATTATAGGGGTGTAATGATACAGTAACTATATCGATACACATAACCTTGTGCATGTTAAAATAAAACCTGATACGACTTGTATGTAATTTTTGTGTTTTTATTGAAATAAAATGTTCAACTTCTCTTCGCTCTCTGTCTGCTGGACATAATCAACCCTGGCTGTGATGCTACATTTGAGAGTAAACTTTTATGATTTCTGGCAAAAAGTTGCTGTATTGTTTATTGATATGAAGATGTTGAATCATATCAAGTCATATTGTTCCAAATTAGCCAATATCTTTCTTGAATTGTATCGAAACAATTCTCATCGATACATATCATTGCAAAAACGTATATTTACACCCCTAATGAATAAAGGAATTATGTATTTCAACAATAAAAAGTCTGTATATATATTTTCTTATTGCGGTCACTCTTCTTTTGTGTATTAGTTAATAACATCATGTTTACACAAATGTTAAGACCTAGTTGAACAAAATGTAATATCTACTCATAATATTTAATACTTTTAAGGCCTTGATTTTGACAAGATCAAATTTAATACTTATTTAATGCTTTTAAGAGCTGTACCAACAGTTTCAGCCATTGCATTTTACTAACAATACCAAGAATAATACCGCAGGATTTTACCAACAGCAGGGGACAAAGGCATGTTCAGCTACTGTATACCCCACTACTGTGCACTATTAATCCGATAACCACAACACCACAGCTTAAGAAGAGGGCGCTTAGCTGAAATCCACTGTGAAAACACAGCATCTGTTGCTAACGTGACACATGCACGAGACAGCTTTCTACTTCTTTAAACCTCCCTAACCATCTTTTAAAAATCCCTGTCAACAAAAAGAAGAGTATATTATTTACCCTTAGCATGGTGTCGGCGAGGTAGACAGCGCACCAGGCTGCCATAACACCGATGAGGAGGGACACGGGGATCATGGTGCACCGACAGCAGCCTCTCTCACCGCGGACAACAATCAGCGAGCGCCCCGGTCTCCATCGCCCTTCCGCCCGCTACTTCACGCTCCTAACAGCCGCGGGGAGTCACTGTTAGCTCCGCGTATTCAAGCTGTAGTAATATTATTAAACACTGTGATTTTGAGGGCACCAAAGCGTATGAATGCGGTGAATGGAGACAAATCATCAGCAGCAGCCGCAAACTTCCGTGTTGTTTTTCATTTGTTGCGTTTTTAAGTTGAAGGATCGTCGCGCTGTACCGCCGCCTGCTGGACTGGAGGAAAATGATACAAAAACTGCAGAAACAACAAAACAAAACATAAACCAAATGTGTAAAATAATTATTATACATCATTATCAGCATTATTAAAGGGTTCCTGAGGGGAATTAAAAAGCATTAAAAGTAACCATATGGATTTTGCAAAAATTACCTTACATTTTTTTTTTTATAAAGCATTAAATTTGATTCCAACAGGCATAAAAAAATTAAAATAGTTTTGAAGTAAAATCTCAGACATTATTAGTTTTATCCATGAATATAAATATGTATATATGTGAATAATAATTCACATTTTTGCAGCCTATACCAGCGTTTCCCAACCAGGGGTATGAGGACCCCCAGGGGTACGCAAGGACTTTGGTATTTGGAATTATTTCATAACTATAAATATTTCAAACGTGTCTCATTGACTAAAACTGCTAAAGAATATTGTTTGAATATTATATTTTGTTACATATTTTTATAAGGTTTAAAGATTTAACAGCTTATTTAAATTATTTTTGTGGTATTATGTAGAATTATTATTTGTTTTTATTAGTATAATAGTACAATTTTTTATTGTGAACATAAATTATACATGTAAAATATGTAAATGTAATTGTTATATTTTTATTTCACATTTTTTATTTTAAAAGCAGGCAAATTATTATTATTATTGAGCTTGAAAATGAGTTTAGAGAAATAAAATGCAGGAGAATTTGTATCTAAACTAAATTAAGTATTAATAAATGCTGATGTTTTATATGACCACTTTTTAAAGAATAATCAACACAGATGAGTGAGGGGGTACTCATGGTGTGACAAATAGACCAGGGGGGTACACAAGAGAAAAAAGGTTGGGCACCACTGGTCTACACCAGCGTGATAGACGGCCGGAACGAGTTTGGACAAAATTACCCAAACACCGAATGTTTAACTTTCAACATTTTTGGAGCTTTATAAACTGTTTTTTACAATATTTGCAAATACATTTTAACAATTTAAGCTGCCGTGATTGTATGTTTGTGGCATTAAAATGTTAAAATGGCATTAAAATTGTATTAAAAAGTATTACATTAGACTGATACCTGCAGGAACATTGTATTAACTTCAGTAATGACTTTGTTATTTAAATGTTTAACTATTTCTAATGTGCTAGTAGATACAGTATGTAGCAGGCAGCAGTCTTTATTTATTCATGTGCTTTGACAAGAATACCATTCAGTCTCATGATTAACTGAGACTGTAATACTATACGGCCCTTCAGTCATTCATTATATAGTTTGTTCATTCATTTGCACATTCATTCATTCATCCCTCCATTCATTCATATCGGTAAAAATAAGTTTTTGGTAGTTACAGTCAAGCATTTTGCATGATTAAAGCATCTTTGATCAAGTTACTGCAGTAAAAACAAACCCACATGAGTTTATGGATATTGTATTTCTTGTTGGTAAAAGGTCAGAGGATTAAAGGGGCGCTGATAAATGTAGGGGCCTGAGTCAGAGCGTCCCAGTCTGACTCATTACGCCATAAAAGTGACCTGGGGAAAATAAAACTGCATATGAATACAGCCACTGGTCCAGCTCAGGCTTAGTTCAATAATACATCTATCAATATGTGAGCCCACAGACATAACAACAGTGGGAGTGGGAGGATTTGTCATCACATTTTAATTTGAGCCCCAGTTTAGAAAGTCTTATTTAAAATTCAACATTAATTTATTTGTTTCCTTAGGCATTTTGTTTTGAGGATGAGGATCTGTCTGCCCACTCCTGCGTACGGGAGGGTGCTGTGTTTTTAGTCCAGTGAGGTAAATACTTTCATCAGTGTTCAAAAGGCATCAATGTGCATGACTTTCTGTGGTAAATTTTTAAAACTTTAAAGAGGAACTGTCACAGGGCTCAAAACTTAACACCTGTTTTGAAATGACTTTTTGTCTGCTTCTGTTTGGTTTGCCCCACAGACATTACAGGGCCCCAAGGCTTACTCATTATTTGCTTATGTGGTTCATTTGCCAACTCTTTTTGATTAATATTCTGGTTATTATATTTTGCCTGCAATTGCCGGTCATTTTTGCTGATGGTCCATGTGAAAGTGGGGTCCAGTGCAGTCTGTATATGAATTCCTGTTTACTGGGCCCCGCTTGCTGAGTTTGCAAATCCAAAATGTCTCAAAGCGTTCCGTTCATCCCCTTAGAAAAATAGTCCGTCAGTGTTTTATTAAAATTAAATTATAATGTTTTATAGTAAATCTGACTGAAAATTACTGAGAGGCTTGGCCCCCAAATCTATCCTGCTTAGGGCCCCCAAATGTACAGGACCGGCACTGACAAAAGGCATGTGCAGTTTATTGCTACATGTTATAAACGCTAGCCTAGCTGTTCCATAAAAAAAAAAAAAATGTCTTCTGTATTGACTTCTTGCATGTACTGTATACTTTCCAAATATCCCAAATATGGTCATAACCATGAAAAGGCACCACATATGAATGTTAGTTGTATAGTTTTTGGTGCCATGTAGTGCCACATTTACTGATTAAAATGACCTGTACAGACTGCTGACATCCATTTCTTTGTCATAGTTACATACATTCAAATTCACTTTATTTGTGTAGCACATTTTACAAACAGTAACAATAAATCACTCTATTAAGCTCCACTAGCCACCATTAAAATATTAAGAACCAATAAAACCAGAGCAATACAATAAAATAACAATAAATAAGTATAAAAAACAAGTTGTGCTAAGTTTTTGTGTAAGTTTCCATGGTCAAAGAGAAACGTAATTGTGCTTCTCCACCAGCAGTGCTCAGTTTGTCTGAGAACAAAATCTCTTGAATGAAGGCCCCCTTATATATAACTGAACTATAGAAGGGCTAATTTTGGGCCCCCCGACCCTGAGGCCTTGGACAAGTGTCCTGTAGAAGCATAGTGTAGTATATTTTTAGGCACCACCCTTTTTCCTGTACATGTTTTCTTTGCCAGGTTCATCTCACACAAAAATGTTTGTTATAAACAACTCAAAACATAACATCTGTGGAGGTAAAATCCATAAATATACTTTTTGGCCCCTGGTTAATAGTCTGGACACTCTTAAATGTATTGCCTACACCAGTGTTTCCCAACCAGGGGTATGCAAGCACTTTGCAGGGGTAGATGGAATTATTTAATAATTTATTTGGAAGATCACAAAGAAATATTTGCAGTCTTTTCATAGTGAACTTTGAAAATTATGAAAAACAAGCTCAAGTGTCTCAGTGACTGATGACAAGAATATGAACTGGGTATAATATTTTGATCCATTTAGGTATAGGTTCACTCGGGGGTTATTCAAATTATTTTCATTTTTGGTAAATTATTATTATTATTATTATTATTATTATTATTATTATTATTATTATTATTATTATTATTATATTTTTTATTATTATTGTATAATGTTTTATGTTATTTTTTTCAATACTGAAAATACAATAAGATAAGTAAATGTAATAGCTCGATATTGTTATATTTTCATTTTATATTTTTATTTCAAACTCAATGAGATTATTATCTATTTCACTTTAACCATGAATTTGACTTTAAGACAAAAGCAGGAGAATTAGTATTTACAAAAAAGTAATTATATTGTTGTCTTTGTATAATAGGACAGATGTTTTTATGAATCGTCCACATGTATGAGTGGGAGGGGCATGGTTAGACAAAAAAGTCCAGGGGCAAGACAAAAAAGGTTGGGAATCACTGGCCTACACCTAAAATTGTCAAATTTGAACACACAAATGAATCAAAGGTGTTTTATTATTAGATCAAACAAACATAACTGAGCCGTAATAACATTTGTGTGGCTCAGACAGATCAGTGGTGTTAATCAGTTTAATGTTGGGGGACAGAGAGAGAGAGAGAGAGAGAGGACTGGGCCAGGACAGCAGCTGACCACCAGCCCCACAGCTCATCCATCATCACATTACCTCCTGCCCACACTGACCCACCACTCACAACACACAACACTACACAACAACACACAACACACAACAACACACAACAACACACAACACTACACAACACAACACCACTACACACTACACAACACCACACAACAACACACAACACACAACAACACACAACAACACACAACAACACACAACAACACACAACAACACACAACAACACACAACACTACACACTACACAACACCACACAACAACACACAACACCACACAACAACACACAACACCACACAACAACACACAACACCACACAACACACAACAACACACAACACACAACAACACACAACACCACACAACAACACACAACAACACACAACACCACACAACACCACACAACAACACACAACAACACACAACACACAACAACACACAACACCACACAACAACACACAACACACAACAACACACAACACCACACAACAACACACAACAACACACACTCATGCAGTTTTAATGAAGCCCCTGACTTCATATAGACACTAATATTACACTTTTACAAGTTTGCCAGGCCTGTTACTGCTGAAGTCATACTGTAATGAGCAGAAGAGAAAAGAAACTACTGCTGCTGTTATTGTACTACACTGTAAAAAAAAATCTGTAAATTTTACGGTAAAAAATTGGCAGCTGTGGTTGCCAGAATTCTACCGTAAAAATTACAAGAGGCCTTTATTTCATTTTACAGTATAATATTATCACAAATGTTGTTTTTACAGTTTTTGACTTGAGTTTTTATTATTATTTACTGTAAAATTAAGTTATTAATCTTTCAAAAAATAGATTAACTGTATATTTTACAGTTTGCAGCTTACATTTTAATAAACATTTACTGTAAAATTTAAAGTTATCTTTTAAAAAGGTGTTAAACTGTAATAAACACTGGACTAAATTTTTTTTAACAGTGCTATACTGTATACATTACAAAAAATAAAACAAAAAAATACAATTTTGCCTTATTTTTAATATTACAGTTAATTACCGTAACCAAAACCAAAAAAACCAAAGTATTTTACCGATATATCAATTACGGTCTTTTACTGTTGAGATTTTACAGATTTTTACCATGAAATCTACAGATATTTTTTACAGTGTAGAACTGCTACTACTACTAATACTGCTACTATTACTACTATTCTCCACTTTGCCACTAAGGCGTACTTTACTTTAACTTTTCTTAAGTACATTTTGTGAAATGTACAGTTTCAGCAACCTTTTAAAAATGAATGAAAGTGTTTTTGTTGTGGTTTTGTTGATACTAATAGTAGTTGTAGTTATATAATAGTAGAAGTGGGTGCAGTAGTAGTAGCAGAAGCACTTGTAGTATTAGTACTCTTACTGTATTAGTAGTGATAGTAGTACTAATAGTAGCACCAGTTGTAGAAGCAGTAGTATGAGTAGTACTAGCACAGTTGGTAGTTTTATTATTGGTAGTAGTAGTAATAGTAGAAGAGGCAGTAAACTACTTGAGGAATATTATTTTGCATCACCAGTACTTCTTGGAGTACTTCTTCCTCCTACTACATACTGCTACTACTACTATTTTTACCACTACTACGCTAATCTTACTAATACTGCTACTGCTACTACCTTTCTGCTAGTACCTTTCTACTTGGGTAGTAATAGGACACAACAGAATTACTTCATAAAACTTATTTGCCTGTTTTGGTGGAAGAACTAATACTTTACTTCCTGCAATGCAAAGCAATTATTAAAGGTAGTTATATTAGGAGTAGTAGTAGTAGTAGAAGTAGCAGTGGCAATAAGCTACTTGAGAAATATTATTTTGCAGCAGCAGAACTTCTTGGATTCCTGTGATAAAGAGGTGTTTTTGTTGCAGTAGTCCTGGGCTGCCCATGCCACCAGTGCATGGGAGGGTTACATTTGCATATTTGGAAACTTATAAGCTTCATTTTACTACCACAGATAACACGGAAGAGCTGGTGAGTATGGTAAAGGTCTGGCAATGCAAAGTACAGTATATGACAGACAGCTTCTTCATGTTTTTATTTTTTTATTTTTTTAATGGTTGTGCTTCGGAGGCGGGGCTTACTGGACTGTCCCGGGCCAATCAGCAGGAAGGGAAGCAGGTCAGGTACTGGAAGAGGACCTCAGAGGCAGAGAAGGCAGGGCAGAGCAGCCACGCACTGCTAAAGGTAAGAGAGACTGGCCATGTTGTTGTGCAGCACTTAATGGTTAGATATTTGTGTTTAAATGTGTGTCTAAAGCTTTAACTATCTGTGTGTGGAGTGTGTCTTTAAATGAATGGCATGACTGGAAATAGGGCAGTGCCATTTTTGTCTTTAGGAGTCATTTTAGGACTGGGTTTGAAGGAGATGAAGAGGCAAAAACAACTTTACTCACACTCATTTATTTTATTATTATTATTTTTTTATTTTAAGACAACATACTCCCATATTTCAAAATTACAGGCAAAAGTTAACTCAAACTCAAAACATAACTCCTAAATAAGTTATGTTTATTATCTATATAGTCTACTGTCATTTGTCTCTGGGTGAATAATAATAATAATAATAATAATAATAATAATAATAATAATAATAATAATAATAATAATAATAATAATAATAAAAAATAAAATAAAATAAAATAATAATAATAATAATAATAATAATAATAATAATTGTGTACATACTCAGTTATTTACTTTTTTAACATTGTTTTAATACTAAAAATGGGGCAAGTACTCAAAATCTGTGCTCAAGCAAAAGTAGAAGTTATTTTTTTGCAGCTGTACAGTAAAATGTCTACTAATTTCACTACTAGTACTACTACTACTAGTACTACCTGTCACAACAACTAATACTAATACTATTACTGCTATTATTAATATTACTACTATTCTGTTACCACCCACTTTGCCAGAGAGGTTAAAAATGACTTTTACTCATTTACCCGAGTGAAAATTGTTGTTTTTTTCACAAATTTTACCGCAAGTTTGTCATAACAGTGCTAAAGTCAAATTTGTTGGATATAATAGCATGCATGTAATTTCTATATATGTATACGTTTATTAACATCACATCACCTTTCCAAAAAAAACAAAAAAAAGATATATTAAATAGGCTGTACATGACCAGTCTGCAGTTTAAGTTAATAATAAAAAAAAAATAAAAATAATAAAAAGTTACAGTAGTTATGATTGTTTGGAGTTAATACAGAAATATCTAGAGCTTTATATGTTGTAAACCATTGTGACATTAACTTTTTTTTCTCACAGGCCAGGGTGGCTAGTCTTTGTTAAAAGTGCTACTAGCCAATTAGTGTTTTAGTGAAGTTTTTCTTTTTCTTTTTTAGAGATTTATCAAATATTAAAAAAAAACAGGTTTTACATATTGGCAAAGTAAAGTGTATCTCTGTGAATGTGGTGTCACATCTTTTAAAACATGTCATATTTTTTAAATTACATATTTTCTTTCTTTAATCATTATGTTGTAGACTCAAGCAGCGCAACATAAATTGAGGCTTTACTTCTGAAGTTATAGATATAGGCCTAGCATAACATTCAACCAGCCATTGTGTCAAGAGGCAAAATAATAATTTATTTGGCTTGTATAGTGTTAATGTCAAGCCCTGGTTGTGTCTGTCCCAAGCCTGTATAAATTAAGACGATTTGTTGTGGTGACCGTTGCCAAAAGAGGCTTATTGTGCACTGTAATATTACCTGCTTCAAGAGGAGGTTATGAGTTGTGTTTCCTTGAGGCGTTGCAAGGATACGACGATATGTTTTGACTGTGTACTGTATTCGATTACCATTACTCACCTCTCATGTCCATGTACGAGTGTAAGTGTGTGTGTGTGTGTGTGTGTGTGTGTATGCAGATATGAAGCAGGTCCCCTCTGTGTATCACTGGCTATTTATAGTACGAACAAATCCCAGAAATGACAGGAATCCTCGAGCCACTTAGAGGCAGAGAGAAAGAGGAGCGGGGCGGAGAGAGAGAGAGAAAGAGGAGGAGATGGAGTCGAGGAAGAAAAAAGTTTGTAGTAATGAAAGTTTCCTATAGAGACTGTGACTTTAGGGACTTGCTGTAGCAGGACATCAACAGGTAAGACAAGGGATTATGCCATATGCTACTTTTCCATTTTTTAGTAATTATAAGTTGAGGTCAGCTAATAATTTGTGAATAATAAAAAAAAAAAAAATAGCAGTGTTAAAATGCAGAGGTGGAAAGTAACTAGATAGACCAGTGGTTTTAGAACTGTGGTACTTGGACCTCTTGACACTCCAGATTCCTGGTTTAGTTTATTATGGGACTGATCCAGCCGGAAAGTTCAGACCATTTAAGTTCTGGTTTCGTCCTGGTCCAGCCTTGGTTTATACCTGGTTTAGTCCTGGTGTAGTCCTGATTAAAGTTCATTTTAATCTGATGAGTATATTTGAAGAGTATGTACTTTTAAAAACTTTTAAATACTTTTAAATAAATACTTTTACTTTGACTTGAAAGTACTTTAGCTTTTTTTATTTTTTTACCTTAGTGACAAAGTGGGTGGTAACAGAATAATATTATTAATGGTGGAAGTATTAGTTGTAGCACAATGATAGTAGCAGTAGTAGGAGTAATACTAGTAAAAGGTGATAGAAGTACTATAATTTGTAGTAGCAATAAGTATTTTAAGTATTCCAACCGGTATTACTGCTAAGGAGCCAAACATATTTTATTGTACCTATATGAAAAACAATTAAATATTTTTTTTACTTTTAATTAAACTTTACATACACAAGTAAAGTACACTCACTTACCACTATAGCTACTACTACTACTGCTACGATTAATACTTCTAGGGCTGCTACTGCTCAGACAACAAATACTTCTGCTTCTACCTCTTATACACACTACCACTACTACTACTACTCTTACCACTATACTACTGCTGCTACTACCTACTACACCTGCTCCTTATACAAAAGAACTACCTACTACTACTAGCCTACTACTACTCCTCCTTGAGTGATATTATTTTGCAGTCACAGTATTTTTACTTGCACACGAAACTGGATTACTTCATAAAACTTATTTGCCTGTTTCTGTGGAAAAACTAATAATTTACTTCCTGCAATGCAAAGCAAGGAAACTACACAGTGTGGGCATGTGTTCATGTAAAAAATGCATTTAACGAACACTCACTGTAGCCGTAGTAACCTATTCTATCTGTGTCATTACTGACTTCATGATGCAGTTGGTTGAAGAAGTGACGTGCTTTGACTTGCGTACCTTGTTGGCGCTTCCTGTTTGCAAATTTGCATACAATGCCCTATGTAAGCTGTGATGCATAACATTACAGGACAAATATGACTTGTGTACACTGACATGGGAACTGTGGTTGCATGTTATTGACAGTCAACACACTGCATTAAGCTGTTTCCATTAAATATTATTGTTTTATTGTTTTAGTGTTTTATTAGGATCCACATTAGCTGCCCATGTAATGATAGCTAATCCTCACACAAGGTTTACAATTACATGGAATACATAAAAATACACTTTTCAATTAAAATACAAATAAACATAATATAATAGTAAAGCCAATTCAGATTTTTCTTTAAAACACAAATAAACAAACAAACAAATAGGTAAAAAAGGAGGAAAAACTCAGTACAGCAAAAAACAGCTAGCCTATGGGAAAAAAAAAAAAAAGATAACTGACGCCAGCTAAAGTCAAGCCATCCCTGGGACGTCTAATATTGTGTTATGATTATTATGAGCAAGAGTACTACTGCTCAGTTTGCCAGTTCTTGGCCAGTTGCACATAGGAAGAATCACATACGTAAGTATAGCACAGGATATAGCATAGTTTAGCATAGCACAGCATAGCATAGCACAATAGAGCATACCCTGTAGTTTAGCATAGCATAGCACAGCATAGCTAAGCTTAATATTGCATAACACAGCATAGCATAACATAGCATAGTATAGCATATTGTAATATAGTGCTGTGTTGTTTTTATTTAATTATTTGTGTAACTGGCCTATGGAAGCTAGCCAAGGTAGCTGGCTATTAAGCTAACTTTATAATTTCTCTGACCTGGTTAACAGTGTTTAGTGCTTTCCTTCCTCACCTGACTCTGCTGAAGTCTGCGTTGTTGTTCAGTCCTCTGTGGGATTTTTGTCTTCGTTCTGTTTCCGTTTTAACAGTAAAGTCCTGTTGACGTCCGATGTAATGACCACATTAAAAAAAAAAGACTTTGCCCACAAGTCTTTGTATAACTGGCTTCGGCTGCTTTTCCTGTTCAGAAATAAATACTAAGCTGCTCATAATATGGCGTATTCTGGTGTTTTGATGGCAAACCGCCATGTTTGTTTGGGTCAGCGGTGCATTACTTACATCCTAACCTTCGTTTCTCTGATTGGTTACTCCTCCTGTGATTGTTCCGTCCATAGAAACAAAACTTTAGCAGAGGGATACCAGACTGACTTCTTTGTATAGAATAGGAAAAGCCAGGCTAATGTACACAGACAGAAAATGAATATTGGTGTCTCCTCCAATATAACTGTGTAGACGTACATTCAGTATGGAGATCTCTGTATAGCTTACCATGATGCTCAAAATAAGCTTCATCCAGTGCAGCTATTAAACACAGCTCTTCATGTTCTTCTATGTTAAGCCTATGACTGTGGATATATGATACTGTTAATGCTGAACATAAAACCAACCAGAGCTCATTTGTGAGTTGTGACTCAACTGCATTTGACTTGATTTGACTTTCTCTACAGTAAAAACATCATGCCTTATCCTGCAAACCCTAACCTAAACATGCCTCCAGACACGTGCGTCAACTATTTGTGTTGCAGGTCGCATGTTTATGTAGTAATGTGTGTGGTAATGGTCAGCTGTTACAGAAATATCATCACATTTGTGCATTAGTGAGTCTATGTGGGGCTCGTTACAGTCCGCCCAGGCTTTTGGTCCCGGGCCAAGGTCAGCTAAGCTCTCGTCTCTCGCTCTTGTTGTGACCAAACAGCACCAAGGAGACCGACCTGCAGCGGCCCGGGCCTCACTGGCTCTGTATTTTAGCCTCTGCTTTGATTTGAGCTGCTCAGATAAGAGAAGTGGGATGTGGAAACTCCTGCTAAACACTTACGGGTCAGTTCTAAACAGTGGTCTGCAGCTGGAAAGAGGTTCACAAAGGGATTCATTTATTTTAGGTTAGGTTAAAAAGCAACTAGATACCTACCTTTACCTTTAAAATGTACCTTTACGTGAGTACCTTTTTTGGATAAATGTTACTTTAACCAAGTAAATGTATGCAAATTATCAATGACTAACAGTATTTTAAAGCCCAATGACTTAAAAAATCTGCAATGAGTGAAATTAATTACTGCTTCTACAACTAGTACAACTTTTTCTACTTCTGGCACTGCTACTACTACTATCATTATACAACTACTGCGACTACTACTATCACTTTAAAAATACAACCAGTCATCTTCTTCCTCTTTTTCCATTAGGGGTCACAGGTGAGACTATCCCAGCAACTATGGGCCTTAGGTGGGGTACTTCTTGGAGAGTTAGTCGCAGGGCTGACACTGAGACATAAGACTGACAACCTTGCTGAGCAGCAGGAGCACTAACCACTCTGCCACTGCGCACCCCAGGCACACTCAACAGCATCTTGTGTGTCTAAAAATATTTGGTTCACTGATAGCATCCATATGTTTAACAATGCCCCTGCAGTTTCCCGGAATTGGGTACGAATAGCAGCACTGACTTTACCTTCTCCTGTAACAGAGCACAACAGTGCCTGCCCCCCTCTGGTGCTGGAAGTAAATTTTCCATTCATTTTTCCAATTGACTTTGAAAAATGCTTATATTGAGAGTTTAAAACCTTGATGGAGCTCTGTGGTAGCTCTGGACCTTAGCGCAATTAATTTTATTAAAAAAAATCTTAAACTTGAATAATCAGTGAAATACATTTGTAGCTTTGTCTTTTTTACAAATTTCAGTTTGTTTTTTGTTGTTGTTTTTTTTTACAAAATTAATTATGTTATGGTCATGAGCTACCACATAGCTGACAAGCCTCTGTCAAGCTTTTAAACTCTTAATACTGTATTTTGTACAAAAAGAGACAAGGAGTAGAGCGATGAGTCTTGTTTATTTTGTGTCTTCCAACAAACTGAACTGCAAAGAAAACATTTTGTGGTCATGCAGTACCACTCCCACCCCCTGCCCAGAATAAAAGCACACATTCTGTGTATGAGACAAGTCTTAATCTATGGTTTTAATATGTGTCCGCCACAGAATACACATTTTTCGAAAAGTCTATGGGAAAAATAAATGGGAATCTTACTTCCAGCACCAGAGGCGGGCACTGTTGCGCTCCTTAAGTTATAAAAGAAGTAGGAGTAGGTTTTACTGTGAAGTACCTGTGCTGCAGTAAACATATACATTTATTTTTTTTTTTTTACTTTTACTCAAGCAACAATTTTGATAAGCACTTTCTCTTTACAGTACACATTTGGTCTCCCACCTCTGCTCAAAGACCACTGAAATATTTGAGTGAGTTTTTGTAGTAAATATAGGTCTACAAAAGCATCACTACTACTATACCCCACTACTATTACCACTACAGCTCCTCCTCGTACTGTTACTTCCTCTAGTTCTGCTACAACTAAAACTACTACAGCTCCTCCTCCTACTACTACTCCTTGCTACTCCTACTAATACTACAACTGCTTCTTACAACCAAAAAAACTAAATCTCAGTACACATTTGGGGCATATCTCCCCCATTGTTACTTCTTATAGTAAGTACAGCTCCTACAACAGCCGCATTACTTCCACTACTACTATTACCACTACAGCTACTCCTCATACTTCCTCTAGCCCTGCTACAACTAAAACTACTACAGCCCCTACTACTACTACTACTACTACTACTAGTCTATTACTACTTCTTACAACTCCTACTACTACTATCAAAACTACCAAAACTGCACATTTGAAGTACTCCACCTCAAATACCCCTAAAATACTTGAGTATCCTTGTGTTTGTGGATGCTACAGCTGCAGAATTACAGGTGAGGTACGGTCTCTTGTCTCTCTGTGTCGCTCTCATGAAAGATTCAGACGACAGTTCCTCTGACTGCTTTTTTCTCTGTACGAGTATCCAGGCAACTGAAATGCAACCCAGGCCTTTGAAAAACCCCAGAACCGGACTCGCGGTGCCCTCGGCGTGCTCCGTGTACTCTCTCACAATGAAAGTGTAGGCTGACTGTGTGCTGTGTGTGCTCGCTGCAGGTCTGTGGACTCAGAGGGGACGCCATGTCCAAACCGTCGTCCAACGTCAAAGCCCTACAGGTAAATACAAGACATATGTGTGGGTTTGTATTGAGAAAATGCACTGCTAAAGGCTATATGCAATATTACTTAAATTGAAGTAAAAGTATGTACTGCTTACTCCTACTACCACTATGGCTACCATTACTACAGGTAGTTCTACTAGTACTAATACTAAGATCACTTCTCCTACCCCCACCACTACTACTATTAATTTCTAGCACTGCTACTATTACTACTTCTAGTGCTTCTACTACTAATACTACTACTGCTACTTCTACAAGTACTACTAATGCTATCACCTACCACTCACCTACTACTATTCCTACCAATATTTATCCTATTACTACTTCTAGTGGTTCTACTACTACTACTACTGATACTAATACTGCTACTACTACAAGTACAACTAGTAAAATCCCTGTTACTACTACTGCTACCAATCCTTCTCCTGCTATTATTACCTCTAGTGGTGGTACTATCACTACTGCTACTACTACAAGTACTACAACCACCGCTACTATTACTTATACTGCTACTACAGTTACTACTACAGCTACTACTTCTAGAAGTGCCACAACTGCAACTCCTTACATTCTAGATAAAAAATATAATGTATTTAAGCAAATTTTACACTCTCTTACTAAAGTAATAGTTTTGAATACTTTTGCTTCTACTTGAGCAATATTCTTTTGAAGTCCTTTTTACGGGGGTACACATTTTAATTACCTCTCCCACCCCTAAAATACTTGACTATACTAATATCCTATGTTTGTATATGTCTACAGTATAAGTTATATGCAATCTGTGTCCATTGAGTGAAAGATACACTGCAAAAATTACCACAAGAGATGAAGTTATTCCACACTGAAGAGTTTATTGGTAAAGGCAAGTTCAGACTGTGCATATAGAGATTCAAGGCATTAGTGCAGAAGCAGAGGAAGCAGCTTGTATGTACTCAATATAGATATAAAGAAATGTGCAGAAGTTTTAGTGAGGTATGACAAAGGCTATTAACTTAATTTAACTTTTTATTTTTGTTATGGGACAATTGATTTTGGTGTGGATCCAGTTTTTTTTTTAAGGGATTCTGTCCCATTTAGAGATATGGCCCAAAGATACTAACTTAAGTCCGAGTAGATCCATTACCATGAGGGTTTTGTGACTCAATGGAAAGAGCATTTACCCCAGAACTAGAAGATCTTCAGAGGTCTGAGCACCTTCTCTTAACCATTGCTGTAAAGCAGTGTTTCTCAATCAGGACTTGAAATTATTTCATCATTTGCGAGGAGAATATTTGTAATCTTTCCATTAAAAATAAACAGGCTCTGATGGAAAGGAGGTGCTGAAAATATTATTTCAATAGGCCTATTATATTTTACTTTTTTTTTTAGGTTAAATAGCTTGTTTCAAAGGGGAGTTGTTCAAATTATGATTTATTTTTATTTTTTTTACTTTTCAAGATAAATTTATTATGAGTGTAATTTTTTTTATTTTAAACATGAAATTTAGAGTAAAATAAGTTCATTTAAACTTATTATTTATTATTTTTTACATTTATTGGTATTTTAAAGACATTTTTTTAATGTCAAATTAGATTTTCAAAGCAAGAACAAGCCCTAGAATTAGTATTAACAATAAGTAAGCATAAAATGTCTTTGTACAGATAACACAGATGTTTTCTATGACCACTTTTTGAAAAATTAACACATATACAAGTGAGGTATAATGGTATAAAACAAAGCCCCGGGTGTACGCAAGAAAAAAAAGATTGCGAACCACTGCTGTAAAGAACCAGTGCCTTGGCAGAGGTCTATGCTCTCCCAGTGCTTATAGTTTAGATTTTTCTCCCTTTTTATGCATGTTTGTACATTGATACACCTTTCTTTGTTCATAGCCTTTCTTAAAAACCTGCCTAAGACTTTTGCACAGATGTTTATATATTCTCTATATTATGTCGTATAATGTGTGTATTAATGGCTTTGAGTGTATCCAAGTCACAGAGGGTTTCTTCCATTGTCTCTCTTTGTGCTCTTGTCTTGTCTAACCATGAGATAAGATATAGGCATTGAATCCAAGGGCTTAAGTAGCAGTGCAGTACAAACACAAGCTGAAAAAATCCATCACGGCATACCATCAATAACAAATATATTTCTTTTACTAATATTTTCAGGTATCTAACTTTATTCCATCAACTAATTTATTATTACCCACTGAGGAGGTGCACAAAAGTGGTCCATAAATAGACCGAGATCCTTCACGACAAACAGACCAAAGCAATAATAAGTTAGAAACAGAAGCGTAAATATTTCCATTCACGTTACCCTTTCACAAGCTTAACAAATACTTGAGCAATTGTAAAAAGTTGGCTTTAATAAGTAAACCTAAGATGATAGATCAGACATATAAAGATGGAGAAAGTGACACAGCTTTAAGACAATAGGCCAAAAACCTTATGGCCCCTAGGAACTAGTCAGGCTGTGCTGTTTTTGTGGTTGAATAAAAAATATTTGTGAAATGTATTCCAGTTTGTGACAGCTAGTAGAGCTCACTCTCAAGCCCGAATAAATAGAGAAGGTTGTGTGAAGAAGGGCATCCAGCATAAAAACCAAAAGGGAAAAAAAATAAGGACAGCTGAAGAAAATGCTGCTATGTTACATAACTGCAGTATACTTTGCGTCAGAGTGGCTTTGTAAACAAATGTATGCTAACAACTTAGTTCTAGCTTTTTTAAAAAAAAAATTGCATTCATTTTTCACATTTTATAGCTTAAATTAATGTATATGTATGGAAAACATCTTCTGTCATCCCTCCTGTCAACAGTGGGGAATGGACAGAGCATAAATTGGCTTTTTAACTTGGCAATTAGCAACATAACGCTAACAGATAGATAAATGAACTTGTTTTGTAGTGAGGGCAATTTATGTGCTAAAGTAATCAGAATGAGTCCAGTGACAGTGTATGGGCTTTAGAAATGCGCAGGAGCACTTCCTGGTTTAACGAGTCTACGTAGAAAGGTGAGACCCAAGCGTTTTCAGCAAACAGGATTACCCAAACGTGTGTGAATGAAACAAAATACTACTCCAAGGTAAACATGGTTAAAAGCTTAAAAAATGATTTATAAAAGAAATATAAACAGACTTTTATAGGACACTGCTTTCCATTTAAACATTTGCTAAAATTGTGCAAAAACAGTCACAAACGGTGCTGGTCCCAAGCCTGGAAAAATGGAGAGGGTTGGGTTAAGAAGGGCATCTGGCTTTTGGCTTTTTCCGTCTGAGGTTGCCACTGTAAACCATCTGACTTCTGGACTGCAGTGATTTGTTCATTGATTTGGCTTAGGTCCAGGATGCCCCACAAGATGATGCATCCTTCTCTATTTATCTATTTATTTATCTATTTATCCGGGCTTGGGACAGGCACAAAGAATACACGTGACCTTCTGTAGCTGGATTATTATCTGGTGGAGACTTATGTCAAAACTGTACGGAGGCAGATGATTTGCTGTGGGAATGTTTTTAAGAAGACAACGTTTATTAACTTTACTGCCACCACATAGTGTTCCCTGTCACTTTGTCCATCTTTTTAAACACATTTTTATTTCATAACCTAAATATAATCTTTGGTTGCAACAGTGGAATGCCAAAAGATGATTGCCAACCACACGCAAAAAGCATAAGACAGTAACCAGCTCACGCCAAAGCAATGTCAAAACTTTAAGCAAACATGCCGTGAATGCCATATATGGTTCAATATCTTTTCTTTAACCTTATAATTTAAACTGTTAAACATAAATCACTGCCTCTCTCTCTATACAGCTGTACAATTAGAGCCTATATATACAAAACGGTACCGAGCGATACAAAACATCAACTTTAAAGACAGGCAGCGGGGCATGAAGTTAGCAGGCAGCTCTCTCTGTGGTCCGTATGTCCGTAATATTTCCATAAAGTTTTATTTAGTTACACAAACCAGGAAGTAGAGGTCTTAAACAAAAACAGAGGCTTTGGGTGGAAAAAAAAAACTGTAAGAGACTCATTTACAGCAGATGTTAGAGATCCAGTTGAAATAGCTGAAGTGATGCAGCAGTGATGAAATCTCATTGGCTGTTCTGGATGTCCGTCAGGCTAATCTGAACATCCCTATGGGGGCGCTGCGTCCGGGGGCGGGACATCCTGTTCGGAGGAGAGAGGAGACAGCAGACACAGCAGAAGAGGTGAGACTGACAGATAATTAAACACACTATAATAAAATCACACATTAAATAAGTATAGACCTTTGTTTGAACTTTTTTCAAGGGTTGAGAATAGAATAGATAATAGATTTTTTTAAGAAATGGCCTGAAAAGTTAGAGCCGTAAATGTGTTTGTGACTTCCTTTGCAAATTAGGAAAATAAATCAACAATTATATATTTTATTTATGGGTAAACAACTGTTGTATAAGTCTTCTGTCACTGTCTGTGAATATTTGAGCTTTTCAGGACGATGTAAAGACTGTGGACCTCTTTTTGCTTTTCCTGTAAAGAAGAGACTCAGTTACGCCCTTTAGTTTAGTTTCTCAGCCCTCGATATCCAAGTAAACTTTGCAGTGGTGCACATTATTGAGGGTCTTTTAGTAAATAACCTTTACCACAGTTAGGTGTAAATTAATGAGCTTTACATTTACTTTTTAAGCAGTGCCTAATCAAATAACATTTATTTTTAAAACCTAACCTCAGTTAAAGTGCTGTAAAGGTATTACAGAGCTTAAATAAATAGAATAAAAGTAGTGTTAAGTAGTAGGGCTAGGTACCATTCGATACCAGTACTTAAACAATACCTCATTTTAATACCAGTACCTACTTTTTCTGATACCTATAGTGAGCTAATTCATCTTCTACAATTATAAAACACAATAATATTGAATAAAAGACACATTTTTGGAGCAAAATTCTTAGCTGTAGGTTAAACCCAGTACTTTGTATGATTTATTCTGTTATTTATTTGATTCATAAATGCAAAGGAACATTAAAGGTCCCACTAGGTATTGAAACTTGAATACAAATTATTTTTTTGATACCACTAATATTGTAACTTTTCTTTCCATACCGCAAAGGTATCGTTTAACAGTACCTCACCCTAGTTAGTAGCAGTATGTCAGGGACAAATGTTGGTTTCCAAAGTAAGCAGAATCTGAATGATTTATACCAATGGTTCTCAAGCTGTGGTGCGGGGACCACTGGTGGTACGCAGGCTCCTTCTGCAACCATCAAATAGATAATTACAGACTAGTTTAGGTGCAAGTTTAGTCCTGATTTAGTACTGTTCTTGTTTTTAGGGGGTCCTGGTTTAGTCCCGGGTTTAGTCCTTGTCTGTTCATACCTGGTTTAGTCCTGCTTTTGTTCTAATTTGGGTCCAGTTTAGTCTTGCTTCAGATTAGAGTTTAGACTTGGTTTAGTCCTGATTTAAGCCCATTTAAGTCTGTTAAAGATGGTATGTATGAAGCCAAATATTTTGAAAACCACTGATTCATATTAAAAAAATGTTTATATGCAATTATAATTATAGCTTGGTATAAATAAATGAATGCTTTAAGTGGAAAAAAACATGGTCCTGTTGACTAGTTTTGTATTTTAGTATTCTCCAGGTCAAGTCTTGTTGTGTCACCCCCGAACGCTGAGAGTAATGAGATGGATAATGAAATGCCTGATTATGCCATCACTCATACACTGTGTGCGTTGTGTTCTTGTGTGTGCGTGTGCATTTGTGTGTGTGTCAGCTTCCATCACCGGAGCAGCCCACAGCCGCAGCCCAAACGCCCGAGGAGAAAAAGACGTTACCGGGCGCAGTGAAGCTCCCGGGACCCACTGTCAACCTGTCAGAGCTGCAAAACGTCAAGAGCGAACTGCGATATGTCACCAAGGACTAACCCCGAACGTACGTGACACTCAGACGCTCATTTACATCTACAACAACAAACAAATGTACAATTTTACTATTTATAAACATGATCTGTGTTTGCTGTGGTAAAGAAAGTTAACTCAGACGACAGAGTATAGTCTAAGGAATGAAAAGGCATTATCCTCCAAAAATCTCAACGTCTAATACAAAATGTTTTTACAAATGGTGACCAACTTTCTCACATGTGTGTTTTGTCTGTGACTAAGTATTAACAATAACAAGTAGCTCAATATTTAGCTGCTTTCTATGCATTGAGGCAACACCACTTAAATCTACAATGTACAAGTCACTGGATACTCAGGACTTTTATGCTCGACTTGTACAGATTGCTAAATAACATCACACAAAGAAACGGACAAAAAAATGCAAGGATTGTTCTTGTACCTTAGTGTACACTGTGGCAGAATGATTAGCGCTCCAGTCTTTACTGTGTTACAGTGGGTTTTGGGGGCATTTGTTACGTGAAATGTTGATCCTAACATTTCCATTGAGACAGTGAATGGTTCTCTGTTGTCTCAACAAAAGTCAGGTTTGTGTTTAACTAGCTATTGTCCAGTCTATCCAGCCAAAGGTCCATGCCTGCGTCTTCAAGAAAGATGGTAAAATTTATATCTGCTATACATTAAACCAACATTAAAGTTAGAATGCATAGTTTGCAGACATTACACAAATACATATTAGAAAAAACAGGGGTGTGAAGGCTTTGTAAAAGTGTTGTATTTTTGGTTATAGCTTTTTAGGATTTTGCTGCTTGGCCAACTTAGTTTAGATCAGTGGTTCTCAACTGGTGGGTCAGGACCCAAAAGTGGGTCACAGAACTTTTTTCAGTGGGTTGCAGGCCGTTGCCAGGGCAACAAAAAAAAAGTTTAATTTTTAAAAATAAATCATAAATGTACACCTTAACAGTAGGTGGCAGCGTGGGACATATAGAATAGAATAATATAAAAGAAAGTCAACCAGAGCAAAAAAATCCAGTTCTATAACATTACTGTTATAGTTCCTGTGAGTACTGCTTAATTTTCTTCAATATCTTCTCATTTTGTTGGAATATCTCTTAATTTTCCTCAGGATCTTTTAATTTTAATAAAATATCTTATAATTTTCCTGAAATATCTTTTATATTTGGGTCGTGGCTTGTCATTACAGAGTAATGGTGGGTCCCGAAGCGGGATCAGTTGAGAACCACTGGTTTAGATGAACTTGAGACGATGTGCATAATGAAAATTAAATAAAAATTGGTGATTTTGTTGCCACTGTGGGCAATGTATGTTTAAAGGTCCTACATATTTAGCTTTTTCAGGCTTTTTGAAATAGTTTTGGACACTGTTGCATTTTATAACTTTAAATAATGTATATGTACAGAAAACCTTTTTTGGGGAGCTACTTTGACATTGCATTTCAGTTCTTGAGAAGGGGACGGTCTCAGCATAAAAGAGGAAACAAGCGTAAATAAAATAAAGTACTACTCCAGGTATGTTTTTGAGGTGGAAACAATAATAACATGGTTTAAAGTCTGAAAAAGTTGATTTAGCATAAATAGGGGACCTTCAACAACATCACTTGACCATAACAGATAACATAGTCTATAAATAACCAAGCACAATTCCCCTTCATCATTTTTCTGTCTATTTATGTTGATATCATTTCCATCAAAACTCAATGGCGGGAGGATTTCCGTGGAAAGTTGCATGTCATCTTTTCACTTTAGACCAACAGGTGTGGACAGGTCGAAGAAAAAGATGCAAATCACAACCAAACTAGAAAAAAAAAAAAAAAAACTTTACAAACAGTCCCTTGTTCAGTTTAACTAATGCAAATTCTGCCTGTCCCGAGTATCAAGGTAGCAGCATCATCACATTACAGCTCGACTATACTATCACCTGTAATACATAAAAATACCTGCTTGGCCAAGAAGACTGGGACTGCTGCACTTTGTAAAGCTGATAGCGCTATAGGGAGAGCAGAAAGGTTATTTTAAAATTGTACGGACTAGACCGGGACCTAAAACTGGCCACAAATTGATCTATGAGTGGGATAATGGGCCTCCAAAGAGCGCCTTGCGTGATAATTCAGGGAGGTGAGGTAAACAGTTTAGAGAAGCCATCACAAACACTACAGCATTACAGGTTATTTGTGGGCTCAGTGGAAAAAGCAGTGCAAGAAGAGCCAGTGTTTTAAGAGTTTTATGTCAGTGCCACTAAAGTTTGTAAAATGAAATAATGTTTTGTTTGGATGTAATGGCAGAGAGCTTTATGGCAGTCCTGCTCTAGTAATCTATATAGATATTTTGGCAACCTATCATATTATGCAGTGTATTGAATTAGATTTTAGTATGATATTTGGAAATTCTGGAAGAGTAAAGCAGTGTAAGTAGTTAAGCTGATGGTGATGGCTATTGCTTATGTAGCCAGTAATGCTAATTGCCAAAAGAGATCTGATAGCAAATGAAAAATGATTGTGTAATAATAGTTAGAGACCAAAGTGTTGGTGTGTTTCTGTGTGGAGTTTGCATTTTCTCCCCCTGCCTGGGTGGGTGATTCTTCAAAAAGTAGTTACATAAAACATTTTATACTTTTATAATTGTAAATACTAATTGCTAATCCTGCATTTTTGAAAATAAATTCAAATTCAAGGTAAAATAAATAAATTAATTCTACTTGCCTTTAAGATAAAATAAAGAAATATAACAATATCAATTACTATTACATTTAACTATATATTTTCTGATCAAAATAAACATTAAAAAATAATCTTAAACTCATAAAAAAGTTACTACAATAACCTTTTAAGCTATTAAGCTAAAAAAATGCAACAAAGTTACAATATAAACTACAATAAAATAATAATAATACAATAGTCATTCCTTTTCATCACTGAGACACTGCTTTTATTCCATTAGTTTGAATACTTCAGCTCAAAAGAATTGAAAATATTTGAGAAACTGTGGCATATAACTTGCTTTCCATAATCATAACATATAAAGTAGTTTAATTGACTAATTAGTAATAAAATTACTATGTAGCATATTCTAATATAAAGTAAATAGTAAAGGTGAATGATCATATTGCCCAATTGAGGTAAGAAATTGATCAGAAGATAGAGCTTTGTTGATTTATTTCAGTCTAGAAGCTACTGTTTGCAAGATTGGTCTAAATAAATAAAGTGACATGAAGTGACAAGACCTAAATGTCAGAAACAGAAAGGATTACATAATGTTTGCGCCCACACATGCCACTTAAACTTTATTGTCTTCATGCCACTCAGCTAGGTCTTCACTGGCCTGTGTCAGTTTTTGTGATCGGATATTTTTTATTAGTATTGAAATAAAACCAATTTTAATAGTAGTTGTACCCTTTATACCAAACTCTGCACATAAAAAAAAACCAAAAAAAAACATTGTAATAATTTAAACATTTGTACAACAACTTAGAATGTGACTAAGTAAACTCTCAGACCAAGTTTCAAAGCATTTTTAAGGATTATAATAACACAACTTCCCATTGAACACCTCGCTGTAATTCGGTGCATTACTCACTGTGGCCACATGGGGTCAGTGTGGGCTGCTCTGTCTACTGTCGGGCTCCAGGAGTCTGTTCAGACCGCGTTGTGTGTGGGCAAAGGGCTTGAGTCAGCCTCTATTTATACTTTATAGAAGTGAGCGTGTTGTGATAAATGCAAGCGTTTTTTTTTTTTTTTGGTCCCACTTCTCAGCGGGACACACACACACACACACACACACACACACACACACACACACACACACACACACACAGACCGCAGTCTCCAAAAAACCCTGCACTTGGCCCTGCACAGAAACACTGCGTGGGAGATAAATGAGAGGAAAGAAGAGAGGAGCAAAAGAGCTGGAGCAACTTTTACAGATTAACATATTTCAGAGAGTAGCTTTGGGAGTACAGACCAAAACAATGAGACACATACTGAAATGACCCTGTGTATTGTGGTTTGCAGACTATTCGGTGTTGGAGAGAGATAAGGGACAGAAATACAGACAGTAAAAATGTCAAATGAGATACAGAGCTGATAGTCTCCCACTGGGACTTGTCACTCTGGTTTTCATTGTCAAAATGTGTAGGATAAAGTCTTATTTCCAGACACTGCACTCAAAGTCTCTCTGCCTATTAAAAAGGTTTTCTTTCAGTCAGACAATGTTTTTAAAGGTGGTAAAATGTAAAATGCTGTTCTAGGTGACCAACATTGGTTTAAAAATATAAATAAAAGCATAATATACCCCTTGTTAATTACTGAAAAACTTGCTGGTATCACAATACACAGTGCATAAGATACATAAGATTATGACCAGCAATAATGCAGTCGGTCATAATCTTGCAGCATCACTGTACTTAATTCCTGTGCTTTCTGTCACCAACACTGACTTTTTATCTTACTTTTCCTTAAAGCTTTACCCAGAGACTTGCAGAGGAAGAGGAGGACGAGGCAAATAATCTTCACAGAAACAGACTTGACCACTGCCACTGAAGCAAAACACACCACCTGCAGTCTGTGAAGCCGACCTCTGCTGTACGCCCAGAAACGCACACTTCGACAGCCTACAGCAACCTACAGCTCTGCAACAGGACGGCACACACATATCTCACAATTTCAGCTAAACTTTACTGTTTCAATTTGTACAAAAACTGACAACCCTATTTTTTTCTAATTTCTTGACTCTACCTATACATTGAACTACTGTCACAGACTATCATGACGTACTTTCTGTAAATGCTGCTCACATTCAACACGAAGGTTCACTTTTTAGGGAAAGGTATAATATTTTTGTGACTTTTTGAGTGGAATTCTTCTATAAGAAATAATGCAATAAATTAAGATGGTTTTAAAGTGAGTATGTGTCCAGTTTATCGAGTTTATTCTCTTCCAAAGTCAGGAGTGTCACGGCCCCCTTAAAAATCAGACAATCCCAGGTGGCCCCCAAACAATGAAACTTTACTATAACCAAAAGTTTGTCATCTTTTCCCCTACAGATTTCTATAAAAAATAAAAAAAAACGTACAAAAACACAGACTGTTGGCTAAAAATTGCTTAAAAGATATATTTTTAAATAAGTACCTTCATTTCAAACTCCATTTCTTCTTATTTACTTATAGACAACCTCTGGCAGCCCTCCAACCCCCAGGACCTGACTTAGTCTGGTTTAGTCTTTAGCCCTGGTTTGACCTGGTTAAGGTCTTGTTTAGTTCTGGTTTTAAGTCTAGTTTAGTCTTGGTTTTAGACCTGGTTTAGTCCAGGTTTAGTTGAAGTATAGTCGCTGTTTTGTTCTTTACTACTGCATTTTTCTGTTTCTTTACTACTGCATCTCTGTTTTATCACTCAGCATAGTCCTGGGTTAGTCCAGATTTTGGTGCATTAATAATTACAAGTACTCCCTGCAATGTGCTCGAATACCCCTAGGGGTCCCCGTACCCCTGGTTGGGAAACACTGCAGTAGATCAATGTGATGGCAACCCCATTATAATGTTAAAGCTTGATTAGTGTGAGTATGCAACATTAAAAACCCTTCAGTACTTTTCCAGCTGATTGATTCAACTCCACTGTTCCCACTAGAATCTCAATTCAAGAATATTGTCCCATGTCAGCCTTGTTCATTGGAAATGGGTGAGGACGGTTAAGATGGCCTGTAGGGGGCAGAAAATATGAAATATATTAAAAAGTATCTTTTTTAAAACTAAAGACAAGTTATAAGTTGTATATTTTAGAAAACAGTTGCTTAGTTTTATAGTTTAATTTGCCCTAACTTTCCAATGCTACTATACCTTCACATTACTGTACAGAATAACAATTAATAGTTAGTATTTCTTTCAATTGATTAAAGCCTTGATGCTGATTAATCGATTAACCAATTCACCACAAACACCTCTAATCTGAATTGAAAATATGAAGACAAAGAAAGAAGGTTTTCTATAGAGCAGTACAAATGGTCACAGGATAAAAATGGTTTATTAAGAAAACTGGGTGAGGTTACTTAAATTAGACACCAACATAGCTTCCCCCGCTTCAAAGATGCACCCAAAAGGTAATTTTATGCTAGAGTCAAAGAAGCCACAAGGGGGCCACAAGCCAGTGTGCACCTAGCCCAGAGAAATTGAGAGGGTTGTACATGAAGGCTATCCCAGGTAAAAACATACGCCAAATCAATATGCAAATGACTGGACTCCATGCACACACAGATAATTTACTGTGGTGACCCAGAAAGGGAAAAGCTGACAGGAAATATGATGAAGAGTCAGGCCTGATGTGGTGGTAACGGTGCATATTCTGCATACATTTGCAACACAACCTTTCCAGCTAATTGCCTGTCATGTAAGAATAGTTTATTTCTGATTCCATTATCGGAAAAGCTGCACACAGTATGTCAAATGAGATGAACTCTAGCCATTGTTGGCATAAGTATGGCTTCCAAAAAAAAAAAAAGAAAGAAAAGAAAAACAAATTGGATGACACATGGTATTTAAAAGACTAAATAACATTTTGAAGGTGTGGAATTTGATGGTTTGCCTTTTTTGAGGGAAAAAAGTCCAAGCAATGGTGTTCACCAGAGTTAGAAGTGATGGCATGAGTCTGCACAATGTATCGCAAAGAAAATAAATGTATTGCAATTACATTTTGGTTCTAAATCTGACAGGGATTAACATCACAGGGAAATCCTTGTCCTATCAAACCCTTCAAAATTGTGAACCATATAAAAACATTAAAACAGAACTGATTTAGTGCAAAAAAAACAAAAAACATTTCAACCTAACACAGGTCTTTGTCAGGGCTCAAAACATGTTGGCTTTTTAATGTTTTGACCATTAAAATAAAGACATTTTAAGGCATATTTCCTCTGTGCTGTCACATTTTGTGGGTGCCAGTCGTTTGTGTAGTACCTGTCCCAAGTTCACAAGAACATCCTCAATTGTCTTTGTTTGTTCGAACACCAAGAGCAACCAGTTACTTTTTACAAAACCTGATTTAGTCTTTAGTCTGCACTCCTCCGCTCTCCTCTACGCTGTAGTCTGTTTTGGAGCGAGTAGCACTGTCCGGGACAGGAAGAGACTGAACAAGCTGGTCAGGAGGGCCAGCCCTGTCCTGGGCTGCCCACTGGACTCTGTGGAGGAGGTGGGTGAGAGGAGGATATTGGCCAAGCTCACATCCATCATGGACAACAGCTCTCAACCACTGCACCAGACTGAGGAGGGGCGGAGCAGCTGCTTCAGCAGCAGACTGAGACACCCTCAGTGCAGGACGGAGAGCTACCGCAGGTCCTTCATTCCCACCGCTGTCAGACTGTACAACTTGTCTGTATAGTCCTAATACTGTGCAATATTTATTTATATTTCTCTGTGCAATACCTCCCCATTACTGCCAATATCATCATATTCTTCATATCCTGCCATAGCCATGTGCATATGTATATAGCCTATGTGGTTGTTGTGCACTGTTAATTTTACATTTTATAGTTATAATGTTACATATTTTTGCTTTTTTAAACTTTTTCTTGCAAATGATTTGTATTGCACCTTTTTGTTGACGCATGATCACTTTACTTTCTTGATTTCTGCACTTTATTCTGTATTAAGAGCTGTTTCTCCACTGTGAGTTTAATAAAGTTCCATCTAATCTAATCTAACAATTATATCCATATATTGCCAGTTACATCATTATGATATTAGTGATGATTAGTTAACACATATTATGCAACCCTAATACTCTATAAATGACACTATAGCTGCATAAAGTTAAACAATGCTAAACTATCAATAGCTAATTCAATCACCAATGGAAAATGTATGATGAAAGTTTTCAAATCCCTGAAATGCAAACACGAGCCTAGCTGCTATATCCCAGTATTGTATGCATATGTAACGTCCATTGTTCATTGTTATGCAGGCGTTAGGGCCTAAATCTATGCATGGAGTCACTTTAATCCAAGCTAAACCTTCAAATCCATGTCCTTTACGGAGGAACGCTACATGCACAACATACAAAACCCAATGCAGAGATACAAGAGGACCTCTGCTCCATCACTGGACACATCTATCATCACAACACATGAGCACAGACAATAACACACAGCAGCTGTAGCTAAGTTTAGCCTCTCCGATAGGTCAGGCGGGAAAATTCAGCCAAGAAAGACAGAGAAAGACTTTAGCTTTAGCAGCCATATGACAAGATCTGAACTTGTGTGGGAGGCATTAAAAACACTTAGCATTTATAAAAGGTGCGAGACACTTGTGCTTATCGTGAGTGTGGCCTCTGCGTCTCTGGATTCTGAACTTGTCTAATAACAATCTCACACATATACAAGCGTTAAAAGGCGAACAGGTGGGAGTGTGCCAGCTTACACTTAGGAGACAATCACAGCTTAAGGAAAGGTACATTTTAGGGATATTAGAAAGCTGCAAGAAATGTATAAACTGAAGCAGTTGGCAGCTTGATGTGAGTGGACTGGCCCTCTCCTGATTCTATTCTGTTCAACTTAAAGGCCCACTAGAATCCAAAAAAAAAGTTCAAGCATAGCAAACAAAACTCTCCACCTCTCCTGCTAGTTATTTGTATTTTATTTTGTTTATTGTCAGATTGGCTTTGCTTCTCATTTTTCTGCTGTTTTGTGTCAGCCACCACTTGCTGCCGTTATTACGCCATACAAACAATAAAAGCTTCCCTGATCCAAATGGGACCACCCCGCTTTGTTCTGTGTGTGATTGGTCTAAAAATTCAGCCACTGCTCTAGTTTCCCCTTTTGTCAAAAATGTTTTATAACACAGTGCAGATAATTGCTCAGATTTCCATTTTTTCAGAGATGAATTCTATTATGTTGTGCTATTGACTGAATAATGTGTTTACCTTAAATAGGTTCACGTTTTAGAACTTAATGATGTTAAAAACTCAATGCCTGTATTACTCTATGGGTTAGACCCAGTAATTGCAGAGGTATTAACCATAAACCAAACCAAGACATCTGCATTTTCAATCTTTAGCAGCAAATTCCACCCTAAAATTCTTTCCTCACATCACATGAACAACCTGTACAAGGAGGGTAAAATTGAGTAGTGCATCTTTAAAACTGGGTTGAGCCATTAATGAAAGTGTTTATTCAAAAAAACCTTTCACCTTTTATTTCAAATGGAAAATTTTAAATCTGACCTGAGTGCACATCCAGTAGCAGACAAATACTGAATAAACTTTGTGTACTGTCTATGAATTTTAAGGTTTAACTTGAAATTCAACTTTTCTTGTTCTTTTGTGCAATTTTTAACCACTATTTCATGTCACTGGTCAGAGAAGATGCATTAATTAGTTTAAACTAAGCTGTAGTATGTATCATGCCAGGACCCAGTCTGAGGTTTGCACTGCCATGGCTTTTATTTCTCGATTCTCATCACGGCAGAGCGATCAAATGGCAGAAAAAAAGCATGATATAAGGGTAGATGAAGCCGAACAAGGGGTCACACAGAAGTCAATTTCACCTGAGAGTGTTTACAACAAAAATGAGGCAAAAACAGCAAAGAAATAAGAAAAGTTACTGACCAAAACAACTTTTACACATTTGAAGATTTAATTTATGTTCATAACTTACTACTGTAGCATGCTATTTTGGTTAAAACAATCATCTTCTCTTCACCATACCCAGGCTTCTGTATTATAAAGAAAGATTAAGGAGTTGGCAAGGCAAGTGTGGGTTTTCACTGTCATGAAAGTGCTCTACATTTAGCTTTATGGCACTCCTAAAACTACATTCGTTAGCCTTTGCTGACTTAAGTTATGGAGAAGATTGTGGTTCTCATAAATCTGCTTTGACATCCACAATCCAGCTCTAGTATTTTCATTTGGTAATGTGGCCTATTTGTTTTGGACGCCATTGTGCAGATATAAATTCTAGCAAAAAAAAAAAAAAAAAGTATTTATTTTTGTTTTATGTGTCAACAGTAGCAAATCCCTCAGCCCACAGTAGCTCAAGTATTACTCAGACAACAGCAGTAAACACGTGGACACCTCTCGGCCTGATACTGCGAATAATCTTCCTACTTTATTATTCTCCTCCCACAGGCCCCTCCCACTTTGTCCCCAAAATAAAAGCGTGACTGTGGCGAGAGCAATTTCCAAAACAGAGCAGGGCACGAGGAAGGTTAAACCATTGCTAAAGGGCATAGCTGATGCTAATGCCTCGACACTTGTAAAATGTTTGACGGCTTGGCAAAAATTGAGAGCAGTTTAATACAGCGATGAATGAAGTACTCACAATCTGTACTCAAATAAAAATACTGTTACTTCTAAGTACTATTACTCAATAGAAGTAAAAGTATTCAAGAGACTTATGATTTAAGCAAAGGTAAGAAAATATTAATATAAAGTAGTAGTACCACTAATACTAGTATAACTAATCTACTGCTAATACTACTGCAGCTGCTATTCTGCTATAACTACTACTCCTACAACAGTTCCTACTTCTACAGCTTCAACTACTACAGGTACTGCTACTACTACCACTCCTGTCTATTACTACTACTACTACCAATAACACTACTTCAGCTACTACTACTACTACACATGACCCATCTTACCTTTGATGTCCAAAAATGTATTTACTTAATTCAGGGATTGAAGTTTTAAGATTTGGTCTACTACTTCTACTACCAATACTACTACTACTACTACTACTACTACTACTACTACTACTACTACTACTACTACTACTTACTACTTACTACTACTACTACTACTACTACTACTACTACTATTACACATGACCCATCTAAACGTAATCATCCCATCTAAAAATATATTTACTTAATTCAGGGACTGAACTTTTAAGATTTAGTTTACTACTTCTCATATCAATAACACTACTTCTGCCACCACTACTACTACTACTACTACTTCTGCCACCCCTACTACTACTACTACTACTACAACTACAACTACACATAACCCATCTAAACTTTGATGTCCAAAAATGTATTTACTTAATTTGGGGACTGAAGTTTTAAGATTTAGTCCACTACTTCTACTGCCAATACTACTACTTCTGCCACCACTACTACAACAACTACTAATACTACTTCTACTACCGATGACCAACCCATCTTACCTTTGATGTCCAAAAATATATTTACTTAATTCAGACATATAAGTACATTTAAGTACACTTTCATCCAATTAAATTAATCTGTCTGCTGCTGATGTGTCTTGGCTTCCTCTCCTCTTAGAATGTTGTGTGTGTTCTATTCCTGTCACCATGGCGATAAGGGCACAGATAGGCGCCGTGGCAACTGGTGTTCTGGAATCCTGGTCCCATTCTGAGCAGCTGTATTTATTTACCCATGAGTTCATCCACCAGGATCGACACCAAAACCTGTCTGTGTCTGTATTAGAGCCATGTATTTGGGTGATACTCCCTCCTGGACGCAGACTGAAAGGGCACAACACCGACCCGAAGCACATCACAGATAAAATGTTTTGTGCATGTGCATGTGCAGGCTTTGGGACGGGGCATAGTTGAGTGCCAGTGGGTGGGTTATGGCTTATGGGGCGGGTACATTTAGAGAGTGGAGGAGTGGGTATACTTGTTAACCAGCAGATCATGGAGTCACATGCCTGACTCGGCACAAAGCGGGACAAAAACACAGATGGGGAGAGCTTGACTCGGGACAGACATTGCAAAAACTATTTTTATTTACTTTGGCTTCTTATTTTCTAGTTAGAACTAATATAAGCTAAAATTTTTGCTAACATTTACCATTATGCATGTTGCTAATCACTTTTAGTTGCAGCACTAGACTGACTGTTTACATTTTCTCCCTTTACCTTTTAAGCTAACCATATTTCTGCATCATTTTCTGCAATTATCACTTAGCAAAGACTATTCTAGATACCATTTTAACCTTTTAATGCTCTTTTCCCCATCCTGCACCAAAGGTCTTGTTGCAAATCTATAAATAGGCTACTTGCACTTGACATTCAAACACATCCTCTTAACAATATTCAGCTAACTTCTTTCCTCTTTCCTCTGCTGCTCTAAGTTGAGTCTCGGGTGCATGGATAGCTACTCCGTCTTGTACAGCTCAGCCCATCGGACCGGGCTCCTTGCCGGCTTCCAGCGTTTGCGCACTGAACGCAAGATGTGTGATGTTGTCCTGCAAGCCGGCGGGATAGACTTTCCTTGTCATCGCGCTCTTTTAGCCAGCTCCAGTAAGTATTTTTGGGCCCTGTTTGGAGAGACAACAGTGGAGAGACTGGCGGCCTCTGTCAGCCTCCCGGTGCTAACACCCGAGGGCTTGGACGCCATTTTGGACTTTTTGTATTCCGGCTGGCTTAGCATTTCTGAACTGACTCTTCCTGTTGTTTTGGAGGCAGCCAGGTACTTGCAAGTGGACACAGCTGTTGCTATTTGTGAGCGCTTCATTATTGACAGCCTGAGTGCTCAGAACTGCTGCGGCTACGCTAACTTAGCTGAACGCCATGCCCTTTCAGATGCACTCGAAGCTGCCAATCATGCTCTTTCTATGGAGATGAAAGTTTTGCTCCAAGAAAACAGGGAAGAGCTTCTTGGGTTGAACATCCAATCGATGATGGCCGTTCTGGACACAGATGAGATACCGGGCGTCGAGGAGGTGGCGCTCATCAGACTGGCTTTAGATTGGCTGGATGAAAACGGGCCCCTCCCACTTTTAAAATCCAATCTTTTGTTAAGTCGGCTACGTTTCGGATTGGTCGCTTCGTCAGATCTTGCCCATTTCAGCCACAAAGCGATGAACACGCCTCTAATTAGGAGCCAGCTAACTCGCGCATTGGAGTATCATGGATTGGGCGTAGAGCGGCCAATCAGACAAAGCAAACAAACGACATTAAGATCATTTCCAAATCGCGTTCTTCTTGTCAGCGGCGGGCCGAATCCTGATTGGCCAGAGCAGCAGATAATGACATTTGACCCTAGAACCAGGAAGTTTACATGCCTACAATCCGAACTACCAATGCGGCTAAAACATCATTGCGTTTGTTCAATCGGAGGCTTCCTGTTTGCGATTGGTGGAGAAGAAGTTAAAGATGGACTCGAAGATGGAAAAAATTCAGTAACAATGTTGACAAGTAACAAAGTGTGGTGCTATGATTCTCGCTTCAACCAATGGGAGCAACTAGAGTCCATGTTAGAGAGAAGATCGCAATTTGCATGTTGCATTGTTGATGATATTATTTATGCTATTGGTGGAAAGCATACGCAACAACAAGCCAGCATGTCTTTAGCTTCTGTCGAGTATTTTGACATGACTATAAGATCTTGGAGAAAAGGCGCAGCATTGCCAATTCCTGTCTATGGTCATGCTACAACTGTGCTTGATAATAAAATCTATGCATCAGGAGGAGTCCAGGGCAACCGTGCTAGCATCTTGGGTAGCAGCCATAGCTATAGTCCAGACCATCACAGGGAGACCAGCAAAGATGTCCTATGCTGGGACGTTAAAAGCAGAATTTGGGAAAAGAGAGCACCCATGTTTATTGCAAGATTTGGACACCGCATGGCAACGGCAAATGGATACATCTACGCTCTGTTGGGAATGTACGAGCCGTTTTGCGATATTGAAAGATACGACCCCCATTCGGACAACTGGACCAGACTTAGGCCGCTCCTCAACGGGTCGTTCAACTACGGGATGGTGGCGATGCCCTCTGGGAACTTGCTTGTCTTCGGAGGGAGGAGGTGGAGCGACGGACAGGAGGTGATAGTGAAGAGTGTGTTGGAATATGATCCCAGAAAGGACCACTGGAGAGAGGTTTGTCAGCTCCCCAGAGCCCTGACTGGGACCGAGTGCACGCTGCTGCCCATACCAGACTGAAGCGGACATGCTGTGAGGACGTATTCAACAAGTGGGAAGATTAAATAGTCAAAGCAAAAGGATACCAGGTCAAAGTAGGTGCAACATAGTCCCAAAGCTTTAGTGGTACAAGTATAGTAACAATATCATGGGAGAAGACTTGTTTGCACTTGGCTAGAAAGCACTTCAGGTCAAGACACAATGTTTTGACCAGTGGTGGAAGAATAAAGACCTAGTAAAGTATTTCTAGTATTAAGTTAATTTAACAAAACTAAAGGTAATACAGACTTAGTTTATTAGAAAAATAAATCAAGGCTTTTTCTACAATCTACACAGAAGACTGACAGATAAATTAAGTTCACAACCTTCTTGCTGTACAATCTAAGAGCTAAAAACTAATTTACTCATTAACATTATGTCATGTGCTTGGGTAAACAGTAGAAATGAGTAAAAAGTAGGTTGTAAGAAATGCAAGTTTTTTTTTTCAAATGTTACTCTAGAAAATGTACTAGAGATTGATAAATAGATGACAATTTGTCCCTGACCCAAGGGACTAAAGTAAATTGGTTCACTGATTTACACCTGGTAATAAACTTGCATACAGCATCTAGATTATATAACTATAACTATATAACGTTTGTAGTGTCTCTAAATATTGTGGATCATTCAGTCATTCATTAAAACTAAATTATACAGTTTGATTTTAGAGCATTTCTCTGTCCTCATTGCCCTTTCAATGGAAGAAAAGAATGTGTTGTTTTTGGCTTGTGTTGAAATTGAAACTATGATTTAAATGCAACCGTAGCCGCTTTTCTTTTCTTTTCTTTTCAGTATTTGACGTGTGCTTAGTTTAAGCAATTTGAATTATGGCAGCAGTTTTGTCATATTTAGACAAGGTTATGGTTTGTTTCCAAATCAGCTATTTCCTTCCTTGTACAAGAAATGTACACTATAGGACTGACTGCAATATTGCTATTTCAGGCCAAATCAAGCTCATACAATCTGTGCAGAAACATCAATATCTCCCTTTAGGTATGAAATTGATATTGCAACGGATGAGTATGACTGGATCTGTACAAGAGACAGGATTTATTGGCATTTTTTCAGCGATATATCTTTTATCAGAGTGTGATTCTGTGCTAAAAGAAGAAATGAAAGCGCACTGTATGGAGGATAAAAGTAATTGCTGAAACCAAGTGGAGCAGACATGATTTGATTTAGGGCGAAGGAGGTAATTCCTGAACAGATGAGTTTCAGCAGCAGAGGCGATAGGGCTGAGGTGAGAGCGGAGCCGGACAGGGGACAAGAGCTTTGAGACGACAGCGAGTAAAGCTAAATATTTTATGTAGATAAATGCAGCATGTTTGCCACATTCCTCTTTATTACTAGCATTGAATAATTTACCTTTCTGCTATTGAGGACACAGAGGAACAGAGGTAAAACATTCTTCTCCTTAATGTTTGTCCCAATGTATCTGAAATAACAAAGAAATTTAGCATATTTTGTGGTTTTAAATGGTTAATTTTATTCTGGCATTTCACATAGCACACAACATTTATGTATTTAACCTAGGATGTTGTTTGAATAAGTATTTGTCAATTGTATAATCTCAATACAAAGCCAAATAGTACATTCCTATTTATTATCAATCATTGCCATAAATTGTTCCATTTGACCTGTGTTGATTTATTGTCAACTAGTGTCACATGTTTTTGTTGACAGTTTAAGGGGGAATGCTTAATATAAAATAAATATTGTGTCTGTTTATGTCCGTCCTATGTTCATCTTTGTAGAATCAGGCCTTTCCCAAAAACATTTAATAGGAATATATTATGCAAAATTAACTTTTTGGAGCTTTCTACAATGTTAATGTGTTTTGTTTCTTTCACACGTTTGAGTAATCCTGTATTCTCTGGCAATGCCATTGCGTGAGCTCCAAAAGGCTTGTTTCTCTTTACCCCGCCCCCCTCTTACTTCAGGAAGCACTGAACAATCAACAAGCCCTCTACATCCAGTCTGCTCTCATTTATTCATCCAAAAAACAACGTACAGCAAGCAAAACAGCATCATACCAAAAGTTTAAGGAAGTAAGCAGCTCTTTTCCTCTTTGTTTCTGCCCAAAAAAAGCACAAAGGAGCTGCACTCTGCTGGTCTCTTTACCTGTTTCTGTATAACACTAGTATTTAATAAAGGAGAAGTAGTAGTTTTAAATAAATTGTTTTTTTGTTGCTGTAAAACGTGTAATGCCTCTCTAGAGATGACTAAGATTATATAACAAGAGTGACAGAAAATGATAATTAAACAAGCAGGTAATGTGCTATTGTAAGTGATATTTTTATTTTTTCCTATCCTCCACTGAACCTGGGTGATTGTGTTTTCAAAGTGAGCAACAATACAAACTTTATAACTTTAGTATTTTAAAGAAAGACATGAGTTACTTAATTCAGGAGTTTCAGGAGTTAGTCACAGCCGAAGTCAGGACTGATTGAGACCTGTTTATGTTTGTAGTCTAGATCTGAGTTCAATACCAGGCTGACATTATCTGCACCTTTTGAAATGACATAGTAACTTTAGCACTTTTAGCTTTTGTGGGGAAAAAATAGCAGTCTGATTGAACACACAGTCAATACAACCAATGAACTGAAGTATTTTCTGTTTAAAACTAAATATGAACGAATGAATATATTGAACATATAAATACAATATATTAACAAAAAAAATCCCCAAAACTTAGAGTCATTATTTGAAGGTATACAGTTAACAGATATAAACTATTTTGTCTTTTTAAAGGGAAAAAGTATTTAATTTTCAAAAGGCGCAGTAAGAAGTAAAGCTGCTAAAACTGCCTACAAACTGTTGTATGTTTCCTGGAAGCAAACATTTTCTTACTTTGTGCATTATTTGAGCAGTTTCAAACTTTATTAAATGCATGAATTTCAGTTCTTTTGACTTTAAAAATAAAACATTAGTGTATGCTCTAAATCCTGTATTATAAACTATCTTAAGTACTTTTTTTTGGCAATATACATAATGGCTGGAGGGTGGTTTTTTATGTTTTCCCATATTTCCACGCAGTAAGATAAATATGGAAATAAAAAATACATATGGTCCAAAATGTCTATATGCTAACCATTGCTCTCTTTGAAATGCAAATTCCAACACCCCTGCTGTATATAAACATCATTTGGGATCAGCCGGTGATGATTGGCGATAAGGTTACACTTCCAGTCACACTTTGTTCCTCCGCACCAAACGGGATCCAAGGATACTCCGTCCTGCAGGGAGGGCTGGCCCCAGTCAGAGGTGTTTGGACAGGGTTTATTTATTACCAACAGCCCCTTGTTATTGTGCTGACAGAGACAGTAGAGCAGCTGCGAGCACACTGATCATTAGCCCCACCGCCGAGTCAACAGAGGTGGGAGAAAATCTGTACACCAAAATACTGTTACTGCAAAATGTTACTTAAGTAGAAGTGAAAGTACTCAACAAACGTGAACAGAGAAGTAAATGTAAGGTTTACCTAAATACTTTTTGAAAGATGTTTTTTGTTACTGCTGCTACTACTATTGTATTACTATGACTACTACAAAGTTCTACCATATTACTACTACTAAGTTCTGCTCCTACTACTGAGTCTACTGCTACTATGACTACTACATCTACTGCTAATACTACTAGTGATTGTTCTACTACTGTTATGACTACGGCTATGACCGCTATTACTGCTATTCCTACAAAGTTCTACTACTACTACTACTGCTGCTTCTACTTGGTTTACTACTACTACTACAGCTACTACTACTACTGCTGCTTCTTCTGCTACTACTATAAAAAGTTATGCTCCTCCTACTACTTCTACTACTACTGCTGCTTCTACTACAGCAACAACTACTACACTACTACTACTACTACTACTAAAATATTATGATCCTATTACTGCTTCTTATGCTACTACTGCTGCTGCTTTTACTACAAAGTTCTACTACTACTACTACTACTGCTAATACTACAACTACTGCTAATACTACAAGTGCTGCTTCTACTACTGTTATTACTGCTACAGCTATTACTCCTGCTGCTACTACTACTGCTGCTATTCCTACAAATTTCTACTACTACTGCTGCTAATACTACAACAACAACTACTACTAAAAAGTTATAATCCTACTACTGCTTCTTATACTACTACTACTGCTAAAATTACTAGTGCTGCTTCTACTTGTGTTACTACAACTGCTATTGATACTTCTTCTACAGCTACTACTATTGATACTATTACTAATACTACTGCTTCTACAACTACTGCTACTGCTACTATGCTTCTACTACTATTACTACTGTGACAACAAACCTGGGTAGTGTGGTAAGTGTATTAAATACTTTTACTCATTTTTTTCTGAAACATTAATTCAAGTAAAACAGCATGTTTTAGAAAATGTATTCAGAAAGTAAACATCTAGTTACAAACCACAACAAAACCACAAAAAAACATCTTCATTCAAACGACCAAACTTTATTGATCCACTCTCCCGACATTTGAAGGATCACTTACATAAATACTTCTTTTAACCATAATTTATTTATAGATAAAACAATAAAACAATCAACGACAGTCTGTTCAAAATACCTGAAAGTAGTATTAAGATTTCAACATATCCAAGACGGTCTATATAAAGAGAGAATATAGAGAGCTTGAAAACACAAAACAAAATATATCATTTATCTACAACATGGACATGCTACTACGACCAACCACGGGCAGCAGCACATGGAGCCATCGGACTGTTATAGCTTTGTCAGAGTCTGTGCTTGTTCGAATGTTGATTGCTTTCATTTTGTTTTGTGCAGTCTCGGTATCAAGACATTTGGCAGCAGCATACAAAAATCTATATTACTTCTATTTAATTATTAGATCCATATCTCAATTTCTATGCAAATAACACTTCTGTACTGTGTATGTCTATGGTGCATGCAGGTGCTCAGAGAAGAAATTCACCCTTGATGGCTTCCAGGCTGTTTTTCATTGAATTTATTAATGAAGAAAGTGGCGTGATAGGCTGTAATTTGTAACACTGCATTTTAGTCAGCTTAAAAGACAGTCCAGCAATTTGTAAAAGCTTGTAAGAGCTTATGATATTAGGGTAAAGAAAAAGCAGACAGGAGCAATAACATGGCTTTGAATTATCTATGGCTACTAATGAGGGAAGTGAAAAACCCTTGAATAACTAATATGGCTTCTAAACAAAAAAAATATACTATTAATTCAAATATGCATTGTATAGAAGGCATCCTTTGACTTATATTTATTGTGCTTCCCATTTATACAACCCCACAACAAGAAGCAACTGTTTTTGGACACAATTTATCCTACGTTAGATTTTGGGGACTCAGTTTTATCCATGTTTCATGTTTATCCATGACCCAGTTGTATCTCTGTATCAATGTAACCAGGGCTTGACATTAACATTAGCCAACCGGCCAAATGAAAGGAGACTTTCACTTTGGCTGGTGACACAAAAACTCTCACTAGCCACTTTGGCCTGGTTGAATTTGATGCATACCTAGGCCTATTTCTTAACTTCAGAAGTTAAGCCTGAATTTATGTTGCTCTGCTCAAGTCTATTCCATTTATTTTATAGTAATTACCATGAATAAAGAAAGAAAATTAGTCATTAAAAAAATGTTTTAAAAGATATCACTTGCACAGAGATACTCTTTAACCAGTTTCTATATATTTAATAAATCCCTTCCAATGCATAAAACCAAATTTGACATGTCTTTAAGCTTATAAACTATACTCAGAAACTTCACTAATTAAATTGTGGCTAGTAAAATCACTAATTGCCTTGTAACTAGCCACAGTGGCCAGTGAGGAAAAAAAGTAAACGTCAAGGCCTGATGTAACCAATTTGATTAATTAATTAAAACAATATTTAAGCTTCAAATTAGCTGGACACTATATTCAACTTCCATGTGAGGCACTTTTGGGTTCCATCCCACCAGTTGAGAATCACTGTTCTTGTAAACCACACGTTTTAACTGGAGATGGTAAAAACCTTAAAATATGTCCCTGTTTGCAGAAGTGAATGCTTCTCCTTTCTGCTTCTCGAAACCGGGAGTGTCCTGACATTTATAAAATTACCAATTCAGAAGAAGAAAAAGAAGAAGGGCTGACACTTTAAAAATATACACTGATAGACCAGCATTCACAGCACGGTTTGGTACAGGCATCCCCAAAACCTGCTTGTGTTTCCATTGCTCTTATGTAAGCACTGAGCAGGTGTGTCGGTGTGAGGCTGGAAGTAAAGCTGCATTCGCTTTCTGTGCATTAAATTCACTTCTCTGTGCCACTTTAAAACATTTTAACAACGGACCATATAACGACATGAGTTTAACTCGTGTTTAAACCAATCTCAACTAAAAATTAAATGTTTAGATTCTCGAAGTGAGAGGCGTGCTTTGCCAAACCAGAAAAAGTTGGCTTTGTTTTCCAAAAAAGCTTTGTCAGGTTTCCAAAAACACCCCTAAACCTTCCTGGCCCACTGGAAATGCGCCTATCTATTTTCTAGGGTCACTAGTTCACCCACTAAACTATGCCTTTAATGATATCACAAAATATTTAGTACTAAAATAGGTTTTAGGGTGAATTTCTCCTCCCCAGTAGCATGCCTCAGGTCCAGCCCAGCACTGTGTTGTTATCTACCAAACCAGCACAAACAAATGTCTCTAAAAACTAGTTAAAAACTCAGACTACTTCATTTATAAAATACCTGTACTGTCCTCTGTAATACTGTGTAATACTATCACTGTACAGTAAAATATCATCATAGACACTGAGTATAAGGCTCGCAAGAAGAATACAATCCATGTCACTCAGAGGCGATTAGACGGTCTATGACTCACTGCAGTATAAATATATGATGGTACAAGCTGGATGAATGGCAGCTCAGAAATAGACTACTGTGAAAAACAACCCAGCGTCAGAAATCAAAGGACATTTCAACAAACTGTCGTAATGTGGAATAACAATGTTTCAAACGCCATATATCTGCATCTCTGTGTGGTCGCGCATATGGTAAAAGAAAAAGTATTGGTTATGGAAAAGCTTTTAAAATACCATTAAAGGTGTGTAGTTGTTGTGTGTCAAACCGTTTTGACCTTGTGGCTGTTTTCTGAATCAGGCCATATTGTGTTTTTGTATTATTCAAAACAGGAGTGTGTTTCGTCTCCAGCTGTGCTCAGTTTATGCTCAGATTTTGCAACCTGGGGAACTTTTCAATGTTTTTAAATAATAGGCAGACACAGCACAACAATTTTTTAAATCAAGGTTTAAATGTATTTATTCAGACTGGCTTTTAACTTTCAGTAATGCTGTGATTATTTATATTTTGTTGTATCAATGTATTTATATATTTCTTTAATGAGTTTGTTTTATTATGATTTTAATTTGATTTTATTGGAAAGCACTTTGGTCACCTTGAGTGTTGTTATAAATAAATGATGATTGACTTAGACCCAAATGAAGACCTAGTTTTGGTCACTATTATGCCTAGCACAGTGATTAATCGACCAAGGGCATGTGGGTCAAGTGTAACACAAACATATTAAGACAAGTTAGCAATAAAATAAATTTCTTCTCTAAACTTACTATTGTTAACTTGAATAAAATAAGAAATAAAAGTTAAAAAGTAGTAATAAAGAAATGAATTAGACCAGGTTTATTGTTGCAAGAGTGAATGCAACTAATCAGTGGTACTTTTTTACTTGCAAGTACATTTGAAAGTAAGTACATTTACACTTTTCGCAGAAATTTTAAGGTGATACTTTTACTTTCACTTGAGTAAATCTTTGCTCCTTTATCTGTACTTTTACTTAAATAAAGAAATGGAGTACCTCTCCCATCGCTGCAACTAACTGACCAATAACATTTTAGTCAACCAAGATCTCACTGACTAATTAGTTGACGCACCATTAAAATTGTAGTTGGATAATTTATTGATGCCAAATGAAATTCAGGTGCAACTTAAAGCATATAACAGATCAATAGGTTGCACCACAGTTAATATAATCTATGGTAGTTGTTTGCATATTTACTCTGTAATAGGTTTTAACAATGGATAGCCTTCCTGACACATCGTCTCCTCTCCATTTATCCAGGCTAGGAACCAGCCCAAAGTTACCCTGTGCCTGGAGTTTTGGTCTTCAAACCCTGAACTCACCACTTCACCAAGAAAAGGGTCTCACTGTGTTGTCCAAAATACTAAGTGAGTCACTTACAGAGTATATATGCAGAAAAAGCTAAATGTAGATAATGTATGTACTTTATATGTGTTGAATAAAAACATTATTATTCCACATACATGTGAATTTGCAGAAATGTTATCAAACTACAAATCATCAGAGACTGAGCAGGTAAAATGGCAGAATAACTCATGTCAAAATAATGTTATGTCCAAGTATATTGCACATACTGTAGTTGCATTAGCAGTATTTGAAGCACACAAGCTAACATGTAATATTTAACTCTGTCTATCATTGCTCCCAGAGACAGTGGCACAACCAGTCAGATCGCAGACTGGTTTGAAAGCATGGTGTCTCCTCAAAAAGCTTGTCATTTTGTTGAAAGCAAATTGTCCCGTCTCTATGCGCCCCTCTTGACACGGTCCATCACTGTCTAGGCCGATGCAAAATCTCCAATTTGCCGTTTGTGTGACCCTGATGCGTAACTCCAGTCGAGACGAAGTATTTTTTTCCCTCACACATCACACGTGGGTTTCGATGTACGAGTGGGTGTGAGCGAGAGAGGGGGTAAGCGGCGGCGGTCCGGGGTCAGACTCGGCGCTCTGTTCGGGACCGTCCTGAGTGAACAGCTCCTGATAGGCGAGTTTCCACTCCTTGAACTCAGAGGACGACAGCTGGGGATTGGCCAAGAGCCTGTCAATCAGCGCTAGCTCCCCCTCCCTGTCCTGAATGGGAATGCAGAAACAACAAGGTCACCCGGGGCACTGACTTTTGGCCTTTTTAGTTTAAGAACAAAGGACGGACGTAAGCAAGACAGACAGTTAAAGGGATGCACTAAGTTTGGGAGAGTTCATAGATTGTCACTGGATAAGAATAAAGACACCATTGCACTATTAATTCATTTATGTTGCATTTGAGTGAGAGCCTAAACTTGCATGCAGTAAAAATCTGTCTGTAACTAAAACATATTTTAGTTAAGAAAAATTGACATAATTATTGAGTAAGATTACCAAAGTGAAATTCTCATGTACTGTGTGCAAATTACCTCTGAGTTATTGGACTACCACGGTCAGAAAATACTACAATATGGCTCATATGTGAACTTAACTTCTGGCTGTGAGGTGGCAGTGCTACCCACCTTGCCACCTGTGTTTAAAAATGCCTGTATTATTCACATATTTTAAAACTTTGATAAGTTACCCTAGCAAAAAAAAAAAAAACAATATCTACATTAGATAAAATAACTTGAATTCAGATTATTAACCTTAACTTGAGCGATTTTCCCTAGATTGGATTTATTTAGTTATAAGTAACTTATTACTAGATTATTTGACTTGTTTCATTTTTTCTCTGTTTTAAGCTATTTTTACTTATTTCAAGGAAAACTGTCTGTCCACAGGGTAAGTGGAATTATCTTACCCCATGGACAGATCATTTAGCTTGAATTAAGTAAAAATGGACTAAAACACAACAGAAATAACGTGAAACAATTCAAATATCTAGCCATATTAGTAAATAAATCTAATCTAGTAAAAAAATACTCAAATCAAGATAATAATCTGAATTTAAGTCATTTTAACTAAACTAGATATTGATTTTTTTGCAGTGTATGTTTTGGGAAATGCACTTACGTATATGTTGCATATTTTATTTAAAAAGGTACTCAAGTAAAAAGTATCTACTTACTTCCACACTCTGCTTGTAGATAGTCTGTTACTTCTATTGTGACAATCAAAATGGGCATTACATAGAGGAGCAGGCAGAAGGTCCCCACACAACAGAAAATGACTACATCCTGACAGGGGACATGTATTTATTATTAATTTATTCAAATTAAATGATACCTGAAGCACATGCAGATTATTGGTTATTTACAGCGGTGCATTATATGTACACAGCACTTTCCTTTCAGAGTGTAGTCTCTATTTCTGGATAATATATTCATATCCAGCTTTTTCCTTCACCAAAATGCTGTCTACTGCAGCTCTGCAGCAAATGGGAAAAATGCTGCAAATGGATGTTCTGTGTAGAGAAAAATACTGCAGCAACCAAGTCAGGAATATCGGGACAGTTGGAGAGATCTTGCTAGGATTGGGGTTTGTTTGGCATTTTAAGAGTCACCAATATAATCATCAACATGGTTTACTTGCCTTCAAGGACATTTTTGCAGCTGCCAGACAGATTTTGAATCCTAAAAAAGGAGTCTGACAGATATTTTCACCCTAGGATCAGAGTGAGCCAATGATTTATTTCCACAAAATTTCCAGTTTTTGATTTTGATTTTGCTAGATTGGGGTTTGTTTGGCATTTTAAGCATCACCAATATAATCATCAACAAGGACATTTGTGCAGCTGCTAAACTGGAAACACTATCTGATATTTATATAGCCATATTTCTTTTTTATTATTTAGTAGACTTCTTTCAAAAACCCAATGTAATTATAAAACATAGGCTTTTTTATTATCATAAGACTGGATAATTTTTCATTTGCTTGTGAGAAATGAAGCTCAAATTACATCATAGTGGTGTCTTTTGTCAGTGACCTCTTTTTTGCATGAATTAACTTTTGGTCTAAACCCAAAACTTAGTGTATTCCTTTAAAGAGACGCCAGACAGGGACCACATATAAAAGTTACTGCCTCCACTCAACAAAACCAGCAACAAAAACTCCTATAAGCTACAAGCAACAAATCCTCCATTATATTACCACAAACTATTTTTGCAAAAGGACAAGCACGAAGCAACAGAGATATATGAGAGACAACAATACACAGGAGCAGCACAATGGCACCTGGCCCAAAAACAAAACCAGAGCTTATGCAGCGTGAAGGCTTGATAGAAAAGAGGAGACAAAGACAAATGACTTTACTGAAGTTAACAAGAAGCGGATGTTGTGTTAGTGCATACACAGTACATCGTGAATACGCTGAAGTGTGGACGAAGTGGTTACTTCATTTATCGTGTTTGACCGGTGTGAGAATAAATGAGTTTTACATAAAGCAAAGAGTAATTAGTGGATGATGTGTGTGACTTGTTAAATTTGATGTCCCAGTGAACATTAAAGCGTAAATGCACAACATAAAAATTCATTCACAAAGTCTAGCAGACTTCAAGGTTGTTTTCTTCTAAGACATTTCAGTGTTCATCCAAGCACCATCATCCTGTTTTCTGCAAGTTTCAAACTGATGATGGGGCTTGGATGAACACTGAAATGTCAAACAAATTTGATTTTGTTGTGCATTTTGTCAACCTAAATGTGTAGCTTTGAACCTACGTAGATTAATTACAACATAAAGTTATAAAAGTATTCAACTTAATCAACTTTTTGTTCTATGAGATGGTTTAGAAAGGACTTCAGTAGTAATTTTGTGATATGATATCTTCCCACTGAGGACAATAGTTAGAGTATTATCTGATTCATATGAGTACTTAAAATGTATGAGCATTTGAGAGCGACACAGATTTTATTATCAGTTTTGAACATGGTTTTGGTGATTTTGCTTTTAACTTATACAGGGCATTATCAAAGTGTGGTTAATAGAAAACAATAGAAAACTCTTTGTTTAATCCTGTTTAGACCTGGTTTATTGAAATTTTTAACGATGGATTAAGTCTTATTTTAGCTCTACAGTGTAAAAAAGAAAATCAAAATCTCAAGTTTTTAACCACTAATATTTTTTGTTCTCCTAAATTAATGTTCGTATGTCTAAAAACTTTTAATTTTAAGTTTTACTCTCTATCATTATTTTTTCGTTAACATATCTTACAGCCAACTTACTATCCATTGTTTAGAAAAAGTATTATTGATTATTGATAATAATAAAAACTTAATATACAAAATTTAACAAAATAAAACAACTTTATCTGAAACGTTAATTTCGGTGAACAAAAAATCTTAGAATTGCCTAGAATTTTTGAGTTTTCGCAACATTTTTTTCTTTTAAAGTGTAGTTTAGACCTAGTTTGATATGGCCCACGGTTTGGACCTGGTTTAATCCTACTATCAGATATAAATTTGTCTGTTTTTATCACCTATAATCATCAGCTGTACCTTCACACCACTGCAGCCTTGCAGAGAGACGGTGAGTGCATTGGGACTGACCTTGAGCGTGGAGGTGAGGATTCGGAGACGATGCAGGCGCTCGTTCAGCTGAGGGTCGGCGGCTCGTCTCAGAAAGGACTGTCTGAACTCCGACTGACCTTTACCCTCTGACAGCCGACCCAGAGGACACACCCCGCCCTGCTCACAGGCCCGAAACAGGTCGCCCAGGGACGCACCTTCACTGCCACCTGCAATAATGTGACATAATGTTAGTTTGGGACTTGTAACTAAATGGATGAACACAGAGAAGCGCGCAGGGTAACTCCAGGTTTTGTTTTGTGAAATGTAAGACCTTTTTAAGACTTTTTAATGCCAGTTAGAGTGAAATTTAATGGCAGCATCATCAACAATAGAACAATAATCTGTATGAATTTTACACTAAGGAATTATCAATATTACTCTCTGAAATTCAAAGGTTTTATTTTAAAAGTCTAACACAGAAGAAAGAACTCCAGTGCTGCATTAAAAAATCACAAATGAATGAATAATGTATTTCACTGAGAACATTTCTTCAACAAATATATTCTGTTAATGAGATGACTCAACTTTTTTTGTAATATTAACAATATTTTGACAAATTTTGAGACCTAGATGACCTACCTACTCATAATATTTAATACTTTTAAGGCTTTGATTTTGACAAGATCAAATTTAATACATTTTTAATGCTTTTAAGACCTTGGAGATACCCTGAGCATGTTTCATTTTTGGGTTCATTTTATATTATTATTGATAAACGCTGTGTAAGGTCTGGAGCATACACTCAACCACTAGAAAGGTGCATTTATGGAACAATCTAAAAAATGAAATCAAAGACTCAAAAACAATTACTGTATTTAAAACAACAACTATGAAACCTAATATAATAAATAAGTATGAAACTGGTATTTTAGTGATGGTCTGTGACACTGCTCAAATCTTAAAAAGGATTGGATTATTCTGCAAAATTGGGTCGAGAGTTGAAACTGTAAATTCAGACTAAAACAACTTTGTAAGAATGAAAGTGCGGATATGTAAAATCAGATGAATTTCTTGTACTTTTTTTCCTCTTAAATTATGAAAAAAAAAAAAAGTTAATTTAGGCATCTTAATGGGCTAAGTTCATGTTTATTATTATGTTTATGTTATTTTTCTGCCACTTGTATCCTGTTAGGAAACAGTAGGGGTGGAGTCTGTCCCAGCTACTTTGTGCCTGAAGGGGGGCACACCCTGAGCAATGGCCAGTTTAGAGCAGATTTTGACTCCTAAAGGAAGTGCAAATACAATGTTAATTATTTTTTTACAAGTAACACAAGACAAGATACACAAACAGAACAACAACACAACACAACACAATAGACACAACAAAGATAAATAAAAAACAATAATAAAGAAAAATGAAAGTACTGTGAAGTCTATTAACTATATATATATAATATATATTTAGAAAAGTAATACATACTTGATTACATACAATACATTTAATGGGGGAAAAAAAGTCAAAACTTGACATCAGTCCCATTCCAGAATTTCAATTTTTTTATTCCATTTACTTAACATATTATTGTTAGTTGCTATAATATTTTTCTATGAGAGATTGTTTGTAAAGTTTATTTTTGAAAAGATGCAAGTAAAGGTCTGCCGTGCATTGACTTTTAATATGAAAATCTTCTCTAGAATTTTTTTTATTTATTTATATGGGACAGCATGTATTAATGAACAGCAGCTAGTGTCGTAAATACACCGGATTATAGCTCAGAGCTAATTTCCATCCGTAGTCCCCTCTCACTCACTCACATTCACGAACACAATTTAGAGTCACCAATTCACCTAACACACGCATGTCTTTGGACGGTGGGAGGAAGCCGGAGAACCCGGAGAGAGCCCACGGTAACACGGGGAGGACATGCAGACTCCACCCAGAGAGTTCGTGTGATGGTGTGTATTGGTCCGCCTGGGGCTCGAACCCACGACCTCCTTGCTGGGAGGCAAGAACGCTAACCGCTCTGCCACCGTGCACCCCCAAAAGAATTATTGTATTTATTTTACTGATTCTTTTTCCGGAAATCCTAAAATAATATTCATAGGATTGATGTCAATAAAACTTTTAAATATATTCAGCTTTTGATACAAAAGGACAAAAGCAAAATAAATGCATCAGATCTTCTTCCTCCTCCTCACAGCATCGACAAATGGAATCCTTTATTAATTTACAATTTTTTAGGTATTTCTTTCTTGCTATAATTCTTGAGAATAACTTGAATTGAAATATCCTTGAATAGGAATCTATAGTTGTATCATATATAGGAACATTAAATCCATCTTCCCAGTTTGTACAGATTCTGTGAGCATAACAGGCAGCACCTGTTGTACACAAATTAAACTTATAAATCTGATTGTTTATTTTTATGTCCAGTTTTTGGCTTTAAACCATGTATAACACTTGCCTGAACACCTGATTGAAGTAAAAGTATCCCCCACCGGCCACTGGAGGACAGTAGCACACTCTTAAACCTTTACCTCTCATTGAATAATGACTCAGATTAACTCAGAAAAGGTTATTAATAATTGTCTGGCCCTCTCTGTATTTCAGCCTTGGGGACTTTCTAAACGCACTCAGTTCATAATAAGCGGAGTGTAATATGAGCCTGTTATTGTATTCAGTCAAATTAAAAAGTTCACTCTAATGACTTTTTCCATTGCTATCGAGTGTGCCGGTGCTCCTTAATGAATCAACCTTGTTTACAGCTTTTGCATCAACCTTTACTTCCTGTTTTGGCCTTATCTGAGTGGCACCTCTGTCTGATTGGCCTCATTAGCAAATATATGAATGCAGTAATGGCAGTAACCTAGCCCCGCTCTCTAACGATGATTTGAATTGAAATGAATGCAGCCCAAGAGCTTTTTTTATTATTATTTTTTTTTATATTTATTTCAGGCCCATTTCCTGACGTCAATATCTTCACCTCAAAAAACCTCATCTTTTCCCTCGTGGCCTGTGTCACTCAATATGCAACATAATTTTCTTCCCACTTCGCCGAGGCTGCTATGAAAATAATAAAAGCATGTGTTTTCTGAGAGCGCCTATTATCCCACGCTATGTATGTGGTCTGTGTTCTTGAGCAAATACTTTTACTCAAATAATCTAGTTAAGTACACATCTGCACTTCTGAGTACTTTCTCTAAAATATACTTTTTGTGATGCTATAAGTGGGTAACCGAAGAGTGAATGAGCAAAGTATAGGACAGTGGTAGCAGTGATAGTAGTAGTAATGGTAGTAGTAGTAGTATTGTTAGTAGTGTTATTGGTAGTGATAAGAGTGGTATCAGTAGTAGTAGTAGTAGTAGTAGTAGTAGTAGTGGTAGTAGTGGTAGTAAAAGCAGTAGTAGTAATGGTAGTAGTATTGGAAGTGGTAGGAGTAGCAGTTGTAGTAGTGCGAGTAGTTATTAAAGTAGTAACAGTAGTAGTCATAGTAGTTGTAGTAGTGGTAGTAGTTATAGTAGTAACAGTAGTAGTCGCAGTAGTTGTAGTAGTGGTAGTAGTTATAGCAGTAAGCAGTAGTAGTCATAGTAGTTGTAGTAGTGGTAGTAGTTATAGTAGTAACAGTAGTAGTCGCAGTAGTTGTAGTAGTGGTAGTAGTTGTAGTAGTGGTAGTAGTTATAGTAGTAACAGCAGTAGTCACAATAGTTGTAGAAGTGGTAGTAGTAGTGTTATTGGTTGTGTGGTAAGAGGAGTAGTAATAGTAGAAGTAGAGGTAGTAGTAAAAGCAGTAGTAGTAGTAGTTGTAGTAGTGGTGGTAGTCATAGTAGTGGTAGTAGTAGTGTTATTGGAAGTGGTAAGAGAAGTGGTAACAGTAGTAGTAACAGTAGTTGTATTAGTGGTAGTAAAAGCAGTTGTAGTAATGGTAATAGCATTGGTAGTTGAACTGGTAGAGGTAGTAGTAGCAGTAATTGTAGTAGTGATAGTAAAAACAGTAGTTGACTGAGCCAGGTAAAGGACATTGGTAGTAGTGGTAGTAGTAGTGTTATTGGTAGTGGCAGTAGTTATAGAGGTAACTGTAGTAGTAGTAGTAGTAGCAGTAGTTGTAGTAGTGGTAGTAGTTATGGTAGTAACAGTAGTAGTAGTAATGGTTGTAGTATTGGTAGTGGTAGTGGAGGTAGAAGTAGTAGCAGAAGTAGTGGTAGTAAAAGCAGCAGTAGTAAAGGTAGTAGTATCGGTAGTGGTAGTATCAGTAGTAGTAGTGGTAGAAGTTATAGTAGTAACATTAGTAGTAGGAGTAGTTTTAGTAGAGGTGGTAGTAAAAGCAGTAGTAGTAATAGTAATGATAATGGTAGCGGTATTGGGAGTAGTGATAGTAGTTATAGTACTATTAGTGAATGTAGTAGTAGCAGCAGTTATATCAGTAGTGGTGGTAGTAGCAGTAGTACTAGTAAGCAGTATTTGTTGATTTGATACTTTTGATACTTTTACTCATACTTTTAAGTCTACATTTACTTGAATACAGATTTTTAGTACTTCTTCCAACACACATATACTAAAGGTATAAGTTGTAATAGTAGTAGTAATAACACTAGTAATAGTAGCAGCAGCAGTAGTAGTAACAGTGGTAGTAGTAGTATTGCTTTTACATTTACTAATACTTTTACTTAAGTACATATTCTGAGTATTTCCTCTACCTCAGATATTAATAAACACATGTATTTCCTGTAGTATTATTTTGAGGTAACTATACTTCTAAATACAGATTTGAGTACTTCTTCCACCTCTGATAGTGATAAATGTATTTACTTCATGCTCCCTCTTGTACTTGTACACGTGTACTCTGTTGTCCCATGTGTACCTCCTGCAGTAAACTCACCGTTGTGGGCGTGCTGTTCCTCTCTCGGGGGTGGGGCCAGCAGGGAGTGGAGGTTGCTGTCCCGTGGCAGTGTGAAGCTGCGGGGTTTCCCTCCCTGGGTCGCCATGGGGATGAGCCGGTGCATCGCCACGGGCAATGGGACATGCCTCTGAGCGGGGAGAGTGTAGACCCCGCCGCCCATCATCATCATCGACCCGCCACCCGGACCAGGCTCGGCAAAGACTGCGTCCTCTGTAACAGTAACGGGACATTTTCTTTTATGGGATGCTAAAAAAATGTAATCAATTTAATAAACATGAAAACCCAAACATAGTATGTCAAAGCTGCAAAGTTGCTTGATTTGAAGTGGAACATGAGGCTTTGTTGAAAACAATGCCCCAGAGAAAATTTGGTTGTTACGTCTCTTCAAATACAAATTAATGTGTCCAGTTTTAGTTTATCTAGCATTGACAGATTCATTATGTAGTGGGACGGCCTTCTGGAGGAACAACAACAACACTGGACATGGTGTACCACTTTATAAGCATTCATGTACAAGTTTGGAAAATAATTAAGTAGCTGCAGGATTAAAAGTTAATTGTTTTGGGTGAACTCTGTCTACCTGGGAAAAATGTATTGATATTCAAAATCTAATATCTAGCAGATGGAAGGCAATTACTTAGATTCATCTGATGTCTTGATAGATAATGTAGCTCTTCATTAACCCAAGCTGGTGCCATTTAATGTAACAACGTCCAGCTGCTAGATTTAGAGCATTTTAATAGTTATTTTTTACTGATAATAATGCATTACTCTTATATAAAGTTGGGTAACATTAAACAATACCTTTGTTGTATTGCGAGTTTAGTTACAGAACTACTGGTATAATTTTTTTTTTTTTATTCAATAACAAGTTTTAGTACCTAGTGGGATCTTTAATGTTCCTTTGCATGAATGAATGAATGAAATAACACAGAATAAATCATACAAACTACTGGTTTTAACTTACAAAAATTGGTCTTTTATTCACAATCCAGGGCTTCTGCAGGCTTTTTTTTTAGACCTACAAAATTAAGCGGTTTTGTAAGCATGCAGTGCACAAAAAGTTGAGTTGCAAACATGGCTATGCAAATATATTATGAACATTTGCGGCAGTGAGTGCCGCAAAGCATTTTGGTCTTGGTAGGAAAAGATCGGAGCTCTCGTATCAGGTAGTTGCATCAAATGTACTTGACATATTTAAGACCTGTTTAAACATATTTAAGAACTAATACTCTGCATCTCACCCAATTTAAGACTTTTTAAGGCCTTAAAATCTGATTTTTAAATTTAATTTTTTTTTACTTTATAAGACCCCACAGAAACCCTGAATATTATTGTTTTTTATGATTGTAGAAGATGAATTAGCACACCAAAGGTACCAGAAAAAGTATCACTCAAGTTCTAGTGTCGAAATCCAGGTATCATTTAATTACTGGCATCTGAACGGTACCCAGCCCTAGTCCTATACATTGCTTGTCTAGACACTCAAAGTCACTTTACAGTTTGGTGTATTTATTCACTCACTCTTCAGTCACACTCGGTGATGGTGAGCTCCTTCTGTAGCCATAGCTGCCTCGGGGCAGACTGACAGAAGGGTGGCTGCGCCTACAGCCTCTCCAACCACCACCAAACACAGTCACACTGACACATTCATGCAGGCAAGGTGGGTGAAGTGTCAACAACAGCATGCAATGCCGGCAGCAGGGATTGAACCGCCAACCTTCAGGTTAGTTTGAACGTCTCCACCGCCTGAGCTACTGCCGCCTGTGTTATTATCACTGTGCCTTACCTAATGGTCCTGTCTGTAGATAGTGTAGTCCAGCTTCGGTCAATGGTGTCTCAATTAGATCCTGCCATGAGCGCCTTTGTGAAGAAGAAGAGCGACCTGGAGAGCCTGTCTCACTACTGCCTCCTGCAGGACTGGAACGGTACTACAAACAAGAGCAGAGACAACATATTTTACAAGGCCTAGCCATAACAACATCTGAATTGATTTTCTATTATACATGATGTAAAATTTTGCGTGGTCTTGGAAGATTTTTAAAGAGCAGTATGTATGGACTAAGCATTAACTGTCTTTGGGCGAAAATAAAAATAAGTAGACATGCAACCAATCAGAGAAATAAACAGCAGATGCCTTGTTAGATGAATAGTTACAATTGGTTCAGCAGGTTTTTACAGTATGAAAATGGCTTTGTGGTGTTTATACAAGCTCCGGAGAAAAATAAGAGACCATTGTAATTTATCAACCTCTCTCTGAGTCCATTTCAGGCCAGTGTCTGTTAAATTCCTTTCACACCTCACCCTGCTTTAGAGCTCAAAGACCATTAAAAAAACTAAGAGAGTGGTATAAAGTTACCCAACAGCAATGTGAAAAACTGGTGCCATAACCACAGTGCACTTACAAAAGATAAAACCTGAGAAACGTATCATTTACAGGGGTCTCCTATTTGTGTCAGCGCTGTATATATAAATGTCTAGGCTGCGTTTTTTTTGCCCTAGCAGCAGAAAACATTGTATTACTTTCCTTGTATAAATCCTCCACCGTGCAGCCTGACATGTACCTGAACATACATTTTTGTCAAACATCCCCACTTGTGAGATTTTCAGCAGGTTTTGGGCCTAAAAACACACATTGCTGTCTAAAACCACAGTGTTTTTTTTAGTGGGAAGCACTCGTACAAAACAAGCCAATTGCCCTTCATTGTTTTTTTGATGAACAGCTGTTATTTTGGTCTGACTTTGCTGCAAAATACCTGGTTCAGGAGACCAAATAAAATGACCACTCTTGCTAAATGATCTGAGATATAACTGAGCTTAAAACAGCCAGCGTTAGGAAATGGCAGAAGAAGGATAGAGAGGATTGTTAATTACCTGCACAAAATATTTCCATCTGGATTCATAGCTACACATTAATCTTATCTTCTGACTTTGTTGATAATTATGTAAAGGTTTAATATATACTTTATACGTACTTTAACAACACCACACTCACCTCTACAGTGTCACATCTGTACTGTACGTCACTGCTGTTGCTGCCCCCTGGTTTTCTGCCACTGTGTGTGGTGCCTCCCCCTAGCGGCCCGGGGTGGTACTGCGGCTCGGCGGCGGTAGAAGGAGGGTCCCCGCAAAGAAAGTCCTCCTGAGACGAACGAGAGCGGGACGTCTCGGTGGAAGACAGTCGAGTGCGGCCCTCCAAGTACGCACTCATCTGTAAGAGAGGAGTGTCATTGTACCAGCATCATTCTGTAAAATTATTTTAAAATATACTGACTGTATGAAAGTAAGGCAGTGTGTTTGGAATTGAGGTACACAAAAGCATGCAGTCATTGTTCCTACAACTGCCCAGAGAGGACAAACTGAGCACCACTGAAGCAGAAGCATTGATCTTTGTTAATTTAAAGTGACCTCATCATCTATGTTCATATACAAAAGCAAGTCCTGCTAACTTTAGACTAACTCACAATTATTAAGAAGTAATACAGCCTTAATAAATATGTCATTAACAATAAGTGAGCAAATAAAAGTTTAAATATCCTGAATTACAACTGATGTTTATAATTTTGCACTGATTTACATGAGCGTATTACTAAAGAATTAAACATTAATAATGAAGTTTATGACTTAATGGTGTTTATTCATTTGGAAGTAATGCTTTTTAAATAATCAATGAACTGGTTATTGATTGCTACTAATACTTGAGCAAAGCTTATTAGTCTGTGTTATTCTGTGTTAAGTGTTACCCAAATCCCTAATATCTGCCAACTGATAAAAATCATGAAACGCAAAGAGTCTATACCATATTTGATAAAGATATTATTTTTGTTAATGATATTATTAATGAAAATGGTAAGATTATGGAATATGATGAATTTAAAAACATGTATGGTCCTGCTTGTCCATGTCGTGTGTATAACCACTTAATTGCAGCACTGGGAAGAAAATAAAAACAAAAAATGAATGAGGAAACATATAAGATTTGGAACATGGTGGAGTCAGATGAATGTCGCTTTTGTGTTTAGAGTCAGAGTCTGCTTTGTTTATTTTGGTATTTTTATACTGTGTCTTCCTTTTGGAGTGAAGTTGGAGAAATGTCTGAGGAGATTGGTCTGGTTTCTGATTTAGATTTTGTTTCTATTATGCTCGGTGAATTTAGAGATAGTAACAATGATCTTGTTGATTATTCTATTGGGAAAACTGTATATATTTAAAGCTACAGATTTTCGTACTTATTTTAAAAACTAAAAAAGAAAATGCCATTGAGAGATATATGGCCAAAACAGAACATGATGATAAAAACATAAAAAGAGATGGGACATTTTTAGTAAATGTTTGGGGCAAGGTCTGGATGAATCCCACCAGAACTCTGACTGCTGATGGAATATGTTTGGTTTATGTGTGTTGTTTGTTTGTTTGTTTGTTGTATGTGGTCCTTTGTTTGGTTTGTTTCATGCATTTTGTTTGTGTGTTGTGGCAATTGGAATTTTTGTTTTGTTTGTTATTTGTTTTTTGTAAGTGTGTGTTTTTGTTGTGTTCCTGTTGTTGCGAGAGTTTATACCATAGGTGACAAAGTCTGAACTGCTGGGATAGGACCCAAAAGTGGATCACAGAGGGGTTGAATATAGTTCCAGTAATCTTATTTGAAGCCTGAATATTGTTTTAATTGCATGAAATGGCACATTTTAAAACACTTGCAAAGGTTGTAAAATCATTTAGAAAAATAACTTTGGTTCTGTTATAGAGCCAAAAACCATAATCTTTGCATTGCATCCCGTATACTTTACTAAATTGAGTAGTCCAACTTTGAGTGTGGTAAGTACTAAATCAGACCAACCATTTGTTTCCAATGACCCTAATTGTTTAATTCACCTAAAAACAGATTTAGTAAGCAATTATCTCTGCATCTTTAGGCTATATGGATGTGAAACAGATCTATTTGTATGTACTTATATTTTTCATAAAAAACAAGAAGTTTGATATAGAGCAACTTAACTCAGAAGCCCAATTATAGCCTCAATTATCACACTTTTCTCCCTCGAGGCTTGATTGGCTCCTCATAAACGGTGTAGGAGCGTGTTATCCCATGCCAACAATACATTGTGTTCATTATAGAGTCATGTATGTAGTGTATGTGTGTGACTCACCGATGGGGGCCGCGGGTAGGTGTCGTACGGAGGTGGGGGGCTGTCCTGTTTGGGGCTGGAGGTGGCTTCGTCTTCGTGTTCACTCTCGCTCCAGTAATCTGCAGCAAAACCCACACAAACAACAAGGATTTTAGACAAGAATAAGCGAAATATAAGTGGGAGGTTATGGCAGAGCGCCTGGCTATATTTACAAACTGGGTTAAGAATATGCATGTGGTTATAACATACAGTAATAAGATAAGCAAAAAAATAGAGACATCAATAACACTTAAGAATTACTCACACTAGAAACCAAAGCATTAGTTCAGCATCACTGAGTTATAAACATTGTTATTAACTTTGAATTCTTTAGTGATAAGCTCATGTAAAACAATGCAAAATTAAAAACATCAGTGTTAATTCAGTATTAATTAAGTAGTAATTCATTAAAATATTGGTACTGCTTAATAGTGGCGAGTTATTTTTAAATGTTACCAATAAATCCCTGCAGACCTACAATCTTGTGTTCTTAGCAGGTCGTTACATGCCATTAAGGAAAAAAAATAATTACGATGAGGTTAACGTTAAGCTGTTTGGATGGTAACCAAATAAATTAATAAGGGAAAACTTTGGTCCCAAGATGACATTAGTTAATAATCACTGGTTTAAGAGTTACCTTGCTCCTGACGCATCCTCTCTCGTTCTGCATAGCCCACAGCAGCCATGTTGAGTCGACTCAGCCATCTGACAAATATCACAATTATATACATTTTACGCTTGTTAAACTTGCACATTGTTTACAAAAATACAACATATTTAAGTCGTGTTCACTGTTGCAGTTCCTAAAGGGGATATATTATTCAAAATTGACTTTTCTGAGCTTTCTACCGTGTTATAATGCTGTTCCCTCATCCAAAACATTCCTAAAGTTGTGCCTTGTTTCATTCACTCTTGTTTAAGTAATCCTGTACTCGGTGGGCATGAGTTTCTGTGGTCCCAAAACACTCGGCTTCACGAACCTCCACCTCTCCCATGAACCCCCGCCCACTCCAGGAAGCACTGATCAATCAACAAGTCCTCTACATCCAGTCTGCTCTCATTCATTTATCCATGGTTCCACTGATTCCTCACAGCTATTTTCGATTTTGTAGTAAATTGGCATCATACAAAGAGTTTAATAAAGTGAAGTTCCTTTTTTCCCTGGCACCAGTAGAATACTTTCTAAAAACAGATCATGTTTTTAAAGGTTGTAAAACATGCAATGCTGTGGTGACCCTGACTGGTTTAAAAATATGAACAAAAGTATATAAAAGTGTAATATGACCACTTTGTTAATTACCATTATTGGTCTTATTTCAGATTTTTCCTTTTCACTCAGTCTTTTTGAGTTTTGGACACTGACCTCACATGAAGGACTTTAAATAAAGATGGGACCACAATTTGTTTAATTGTTCACATTATTCTTGTGGTTGGATGAAAACTCCTATCATTATTTCACAGAGATTATGTTTTTGCTGGGCCGTTGGTTAGCTTGTTTGTTTGTTAGCATGAATAACTCACAGAATAATGACTGATAGATCATAAAAGAAATTAGTTGTGTTTGTTGTGGATACGAATCACTGTCTAAATCCTGTTTTGATTTTCTAACCGTTTCCTAGGATACACTTTTCTCTATTGTGACTTGGTTTTGATAAGAACATAGTTTCTGGTAAATGAACACTCCCTATTGGCCAAAACACACTACAAATTAACATATTTATTCTCTAAAGTGCTAAATGTTTTCAATAATTATACTTGCAAATGTCACTGCTGGCAGCTCTTTCAGTGTAACCATGTGCTTTTAAGAAAAGTTTGCCAATGTTTTAACAAAACTATTTTTGCATAACTATGTAAATGAGAAAACAGGACAAAATAAACTTCTTGTAAACTATGCTTTGTGGGCATCCGTTTCCCAAAAGAACAAGCTCTGTACAAAGTAAATGAACTGAACCCTAATTGTCTGAGTCTTATAGAAAAGCTGCAGCAGGAATTCGCACAAACGGTTTCAGTGTCTGCTTTACCTGTTCATGTCGTCCACTCCATCTGCTGCAAAGTAAAAGCTCTTGACCTTGGGGTGACATGCTTTGAACGCACTAGAGAGACACAGCAAAAGAGAAATTGAATGCAAGGCCATGATAACTGTTCATAACAGCATGCAATGTGGCTGTGTTTGTATTAGACTTACTACTTCTTGCGGCATTCACTGGCCCGGTCGATCTTAAACTCTGGAAGACTGACAAAACCCTCTGCTTTCTCATCCTGAAAGGGAACATAAAGACATAAACAGATAAGTCTTTGTCAGTGTATTGGGTGAGAAAAAAGAAGAAATGAAGAAAAACAATCCGAAGTGCATCTGTGTGTTAACGCCTTTCACACTTTAGACTTTTGGAGTATCTTGTAGTGTCAATACAGGGCACTTTAAGGAGACAGCTCATTTGTCTGCTGCAGTAATTAAACATACTAATTTGTTCTTTCTCAGTCCAAAAATACATTTCTTTGCCCATCAGCCTAATGTCTCCCAAAATCATTAAAGGCTTGTGTAACAACTGGATTAGCACCTTCTGTTCTTTCACAAGAAAATGTGCTCCAGTGATCAACATTATCTGTCTATGAGATAATGTGATATAAGATTTTTTTTTTTCCGTAGTTTTGTGGTGTTAAGAGTCGCAGCCAGAGCTGGATTTGGTAATGGACTTGCCGCCGCCACTATTCGAGTGTATAAAGACTCATTTTCTGAGCGTGTGATTGTTCAAAAAGTCCTTGCTCTAGTTCCCCCTGTCATAAAAACTCCATAATAAAGCCCAGATGAGGTCTCAGAGTCTCGTTTTTTTCAGAAATGAGACTTTGATTATGCTGAATAATTCGTTTTTCTCAAATACAAGGCGAAAAACTTCAGATAGTGGATCTTTAAGAATTGTTTACATATACTTGACAAGACCCACCTCCTCATTGATGTACCAGTAGAGGCAGTTGTCCTTCAGCACAAACCAGTACTTCTTCCATTTCTGAGAGAAGTAACCCTTGGCGTCTCTCTTCCTCCAGAGCCAGCCCTCACAGTCTCCTCGACCGAGAGCTTTACAGGACACACGCCGTCGACTCAGGGACGCCAAACTACGCCCTGGACAGATACAACAAGAATGGTTAAAACTAGAAGCAGGCATTGGCAAATGAAACAGTACAGTGCCCAAGATCTGGACTCAAACCAGACATTTTTAGATCACAGGTGAATGCTTAACCATTGAGCCACAAAGGCCTTAAAACATAGATTTAGACTGACTTTACTGATCCACAGGGGAAATTACTTGGTCACAGTAGCTCAGTCAGCTTTAAAAATCACTAGAAAAAGGTAAAATACATACAGAATAGTTAAGCAATAAATAAAATGAATAAAATACAACAGAATAGATACAAAAATATATAAGATTTGCACATTTATAAATCTACAAAAAATAAAAATAGAATTAAAAATATAGTATAATCAGTCACAATCAGCACTATGCCATCTCTAGAAATTCAGGCGTAATAAGTTAATATACATTTTAAAGGAACAAATGGGGTAAGAATAATGCAGTGCGATAATATGGCTAAAACAATGTCAATGGTAAAAAATCCACTAAAACTTCATCATTTCTTCCCTACTGACCCCTTGTGGCTGGAGGTTGTATCTTTAGCCCCATTTCACAATGATACTCAATCTTTAAAAAAATTACTCGATCCATATTGTTCAAGCTCCATAGACATTAATATGTAGACGCTGCATAGACTCCTGGAGCTAACGGCACGATGCCGCTAAGCTAGACCAGGCACCTATCAGATTTCAAGCCCACTGACTGTATTTTTTCCCATAGCAATTAGCATTAGCCATCAAATATCGCAAAGTATGACTAATCAAGACTGTTTTGGAAGCTGTCAACCACTCAGCCACATGTGAGTAATGTCAGTGAATACACTTTTAGAAGTTTGATTTATTATAGCATATACAGTCATATGTAAAGGTTTGGGCACCCCTGATAATTATAATTATTTTAATTCATAAGTGGTTGAGAAATTGGCTCAGCAACTTCATTTTGATATATATAATACCTTATGGACACAGCAATATTTAATTAGTGAAATTAGGATTACTGAATTAAAAGAAAACATGCAATATGTATCATTATACAGGAGCAAAATTTTGGGCACCCCCTCAGAAAAATTAAATCAATATTTATAGTTGAGGCTCTTTTTGCAAAAATAACAGCCTCATATAGGCTCGGACAAGTGTCTGGATTCAGGATGGAAATATTTTTGACCATTTTTCTTTACAAAACATCTGCAGATGAGTTAAAGTCGATGGCTTCCAAGCATGGACCGCCATCTTTAAATCAACCCATAGATTTTCAATGATATTCAAGTCTGGGCACTGTGATGGCTTTCTCTGCATGAATGCCTTTGTGGATTTCAAGCTGTGTTTTGGGTCACTGTCTACCCAACCCCAGCGTAACTTCAACTTTGTGACTGACGCTTGAATATTGTTTTCATGTCTAAATACTGCTACACTAAATATTGTTGTTAGGAAAACACCCTAGAACTAAGCTGGCACTAGAAAATGAATGACATACCTTTGTGATCTTTTTTCATGAAGACAGTAAATTATTATGCAACCTCAGAGGGGTGGCCAAACGTTTACATATGACGGTATGTTGGGTTGTAAGCTAAATCTAAATAATATAATACTAGGTTTCTGAATTCTGTTCTGCTCGAAAGGAGTTACAAAAATGTTGCAGACCACAACAGCTATAGAGCACAGTTTATGCTGAGGTTTAATCAATCAATAAGTCACCACAAATCCTACTTTATTAAATTGGCATAAAGATGAATGGGCCAAACCCCGTTGGCATGAAAACAGCAGGTACAGTCTCTCACCATTAACTTGCATTGGTGAATGTCATTAGAGACCATACTGGTAGTCGTGGCAACAAACCAAAACGACCAACGCGGCATCTACATATTCCCGTCTATGAGATCCACAGCAAAAAATAATGACTTCTTACTTTGATCATTACTGACCTTTCCAAAATAAATAAAATAACATAAAAATCTGACCATTAAACAAACCAACAGACCAACACAGGCGAAGACACGTAACCTCTTTGGCGGAGGTAACACTTTTAAACACGTTTTAATGCTAGGATTTAGCTTTTGGTACTAGCTCTAGTCTTTCACTGTAAACAGAATAAACACCATGGGAGAAACATATCAATAAATCTTGGCTCGAGTCCAAGTTTTTGCTCTGAGCCGTGGACAAAAGCTGTACCACTGCAGGAAGGTGAAACGTGTTAAATACAAAATCGTTTTTCTGTCTGGACCAAAAGCCTTGTAACATTTTTCATTGCCGACTCCTCATTAGAGATTACGCACAGGCAGCCTGGCTCCGAGCAGAAGACCACGAGAAACTTTAATCAAGAACTTTAATCACGCTTGATCAAAAGTGTTACAAGCCTTAAGAAAAAGAGGAAATTCAATATTTCATTTATTTCAAAACCTCATTCATTTTCACCAGAAAGTAGCTGTAGAAAGTAGTTTCATCACAAGTAATTTTTTTAGGCCCACAGTGTCTTGGAAGAAAATTAACAAAAAATAACTAATATGTTGCATGTAAATAGTAATATTAAATAAGGGTTTGCGTAGTTTCTTTAACATGCAATAGCTGAAAGACTGAGTTGACAATAGGACATAAATTAAAAGAATAATCACATATTTTGTAAAGAAAGGTGAGACAATTATGGACTGGTAACTTGTTACCAACATTAGATAATTGTAAGACACTCTAGCTAGGAGAAGTAGACACGAGCAATGATACAACCTTAGTACTAATTATGGATGTTAAAAAATAATTTTAATGCAAGTAACACAAATTTAAAACAACTATAGTGTGCATAGTGTCTCTGTCTGAACCAAAATCTGACATTTCTCAATTTAAAGAAAGTCCTTTTTTGGCTGCTCTATTTCTTCCAGGGGTCGCCATAAGGTCCTTAACCCTCTCCATTTATCGGGGCTTGGGACTGGCACTATTTATGGCTGGAGTTTTTGAGAAACCCCTGGGGCACTAACCACTCCACAGTATTCTAAAAACATCCACCAATCGTTCAGCTTTTCTCCTAGTGGGCAGTGAGTCACATATTGATTTGGTGTAAACTTTACGTCGGATGCCCTTCCTGATGCAACCGTCTCTTTAATGAGTCAAGTTTGGGACCAGCACAAAGAGACTGGCTTGTGATGCTCCTGGATTATGAATATATCCACCAATATTTACCACTTATGAAGCAGTAATGGACATCAAAGTAGCTAACGGCTTAAATGACGCACATGGTTTAGCCTCCATGGCATTTCTCCTGTTTGCTTTTCCAAATTTGGAGAGCAGGCACAACTAACTCCTGTGGTGAATAAATTAGCTCCCCAAAAGCATCTGATAGAGCCACATTCACAAAATACTAAATATTATGTCTCCTTTAATCATTACCTAAACATGAAAAGGGCCATGTCTGCTAATTACCTGTTTGTTTGTTGTGCAAGTCACATATAATTAAAGTCCCAATAGATCTTTATCACTTTGATTTTTCAGACTTTGGCGGTAATTAGCTGTAAACAAACAATGGTGTGATCCAATAGTGCAGATGGGGCCAGAGCTTTGAGACTCTCACACGGAGGCAGATGGTCGAACGAGTGAAAGGCTGCGGCGTCCAACATGTTTATCCTCGTCAGTGAGCAGGAAGAAAATATGAAAAAAAAAAGTTTGGTCAAAGAGCCACGGAAAGTTATAATGAGACTGGAAAGATCTGAGAAGCAAGAAGAAATGTTTGCATGTCATCGAATAACTCATCTTCAGTAAATAAAAAAATAACAAGTTACCTAAAATGTACTTTCTAGAAGATGCTTTTACTTTTTTACTATTTTTTCTCAAAATTAGTAAAAGTGTAGTACTAGTAGCAGTCGTAGTAGCGGTAGTAGTAGCAGTAGTATTGCTAGTAGTAGTGCTGGTGGTAGTAGTAGCAGTGGTAGTGGTAATGTAGTAGTAGCAGAAGTGGTAGTAGAGGTAGTAGGAGTGGTAGTATTAGTAGTAGTAGTAGTAGTAAGATTAGTAGTAGTAGTAGCAGTAGTAGTAGTGTTAGTAGTAGCAGTAGTGATAGTATTAGTGTTAGTAGTAGCATCAGTAGTAGTAGAACAAGTAGGAGTAGTGTTAGTAGTAGCAGTCGTAGTGGTAGTAGTAGCAGTAGTATCACTAGTAGTAGTAGTGGTGCTGGCGGTAGTAGTAGTAGCAGTGGCAGTAGTAATGTAGTAGTAGAAGAAGTGGTAGTAGTAGTATTACTAGTATTAGTGGTGGTAGTAGTAGTAGTAGGAGCAGTAGTTGTATTGCTAGTAGTGGTGGTAGCAGGAGTAGTAGATAAAGTAGTAGTAATAGTGGTACTACATTAATAATTTTGTTGATTTTGTTGACCTTTTAAACTACTAGGCCAATATTATTTTAAAGTAACTGTACTTTTACTCACATACTTTGTAAAGAATGTGAGTACTCCTTCTTCTTTTCTTAATCTTACAATATCCTGATTGTTAACGCACCATAAAAGTGCTGCAACTAAAACCTACTTTTCTTTTCCCACAGTGCACTGCCCACTCCCACTGAAATGAAATGAAATGAAATGAAATGCAGATGAGAATAGATTTTCAGATGTAGTTTATCGGAGTAAAGCGTAGTAATTGAAGTGGCCTGCGGTCCACTCTGCAATCATGTAAATCTGTGAAACAAGCCGGTCCTGCAAAATGCTAATATGTTCCCTTTCTACGTCCAAAAATACATTTCTTTTTGGACCGGCCTCCTGTCTCTCTCTTTCTCCCTCTCCGTCGCAAAATTTGTGAAAGTCATGTGTAACAACTGGATTAGCACCTTGTGTACTTTTGGCCGGTCTGGGAAAATGTGTGTTACAATGAAGTGACAGAAAATGAGTCAGCACTGTCTGGTTCCTCTGAGAGACTGTGATGGATATGTGTCACTAAATAACAGCGTAGTTAGAGTGGATTTTAATGAATTTTAAATGCTATACCAAAAAAACTAACAAACAAAAAACTTTACTATATTCAACAGTCGAGGTCATTGTAGGTTATGCATTTCTATAAAAATGTTAAGGTTATGAAGACTCCACTGCTTCAAATACAACCACAAAAATATTTTAAAAATTCTTTAAAAATACTATGAATACAACCACAAAAATACTTAAGAAATACTATGAATACAACCACAAAAATACAAAGAAATATTATGAATACAACAAAAAAAATAATGAATAATTAAAAAAATACAAAAAACTAAAAAGAAAATACTATGATTACAACCACAAAAATACTTAAAAAAAACTTTCAAATACTTAAAAATATACTATGACTACAACCACAAAAATACAAAAAAACCTTAAGAAATACTATGAATACAACCACAAAAATACTTAAAAAATACTTTTAAAAAAACTATGAATACAACCACAAAAATACTTAAAAAATACTATGATTACAACCACAAAAATACTTAAAAAAAACTTTCAAATACTTAAAAATATACTATGACTACAACCACAAAAATACAAAAAAACCTTAAGAAATACTATGAATACAACCACAAAAATACTTAAAAAATACTTTTAAAAATACTATGCATACAATCAGAAAAATACTTAAAAAATACTATACTACTATATATATAAATATATATACTATACTTCTATAGATAATAGAAATAATAGTACAAAAATACTACTATACAACTACACATAAATACTACCAACATACTACAAATAATACTACAAAAATCACAGACATGGTGGCTAAAAAAGCTTTTTAGAACCTTTGCGCCCCACTAGGGGCCCCCGGACCCCACTTTGAGAATCACTGCACTCGGAAAAAAATGTTTGTGTGCACAAATGAACAGAGAGAAAAAAAATCCCTTTGCCCCATTTAATTTCAGTTACCATAGAAACAGGCAGCGTCATGTCTGAAACAGCTGCTGGCAACATAAAAAAAAAAAGAGTAATGGCATTTATTTTGTGTGATTGAGCTTGAGGAAAAACTGAAGATGAGATTTCATAAATGTGTTTAGCTCTGTTGGAAATAAAAAAATGTCTAATTTAAACGTCACAATATAAATAAAAAACACTAATTAGTTTTAAATTTGCCCTACCATTTGTCCTAAAGCAAACTCAGAACTGTGTTAGCATAAGAACAAAAGAACAAGCAGTGTGCCCATCAATATCACTGGAGGTAGAACAGTGACAAAAAGTGGAGAACCAGGCGTTAATAGTCTTAATAATCTTTGGGATGCCTTCGTGGCTTGCCTAAAATAGAACCAATGTCACCAAGCTGAGGAACCCAGGTTTGCTTTATCTCCCACATTTCCTTCTTATATACACTGTATTTCCAAAAGTATTTGCTCACCGATCCAAATATGGGCCCATGTCATATTAAACCATATGGATTAAAAACGTCACTTACTTATATGCATGAAAAGGCAGGTGAGCTAATACTTTTGGAAATATAGTGTACTTCCAAATAAAGGTTGAAAAAGCTGCAGTATTTATCTATGTCACAATTAGCCACGGAACAACACAAAACTATGGGATTTTATTTAACAGAGGGTGCTGTCATACTGTCAGAATGACATGAAGCTATTGGTAGGCTGTCCATATTTTTTAACTTTAGTTAACCCATAATTCACTGCATGAAAGCCTGTTTATGTCCCAGAACCATTGTTAAAATGCAATGGAGTGGTTGGGTATTGGGTCAATATCAGACACTCTAAACACTGACCAAAGTCTATGTTTGTGAAACCAGTCCAAGGCATTACTGTACTTCGCATAATGAGCTGTTTTACACACTATGGCAATAATCAGTGATGAATCAATGATGAACTCAAACATTACTTGTGTGTGTGCTGTGTAGTATAGCTCAGTAGGTGGAGCATGCTGTGTATATACTACAGCGCGCGTAGCCAAATGCTCTGCGCTCTCCTTATAACAGGGTAGCTCCAGGTTTTCTCTTGTGACATTTAAGACTTTTTTAAGAGAAGCAACATTACACAGCTCATAAACAGCGGACCTGTAGCAAAAACATTCAGAAACGTACAAACTAATGGCACATTCGAATGGGTAACAAACATTTTTCAACCATTTATGATAAAATTTAATGCCTTATTTCAACTCGCAAATAAGACATACTGTACTTGTCTATTATAAGTTAGATCTGTTACTTCAAAATATTCAATATTCTCTTACAAATACAAGCTTCTAGTGGGACTGAACATTAATGTTACTTTTCACTGCTCAGTGATTTGTTTAAATAATTTGATAAATGTCAAAGAAAGCATATATTCACTGACCTACTGTATAGTACCAAAGCCAAAAAGACCTTTAAATTTAAGACCAAGATGAACAGAATTAAATACCTGCTGCTAAGATTTAATACTTTTAAAGCCTTGATTTTTGACCACATCAAATTCAATACCTTTTTATTACTTTTAAGACTTTAAGGCTGCCCTGTATACTTCGCTGTCTTGTCCAATGAAAGCTAGAAGGCCAAACATTTTTATTTTCCTAGAAATATTAAGGAAATTACCAGCAAAATTAAGCCAGTAAATGAGGCTAACCAAAATAACTGTCTCAGCTAACGCGGCAGCTGTTGTTACAAACATTTTCACACTACATTCATTAGCCCAACGTGCTTTTTGCAGCGAAGAACTGCACGAGTGAGTGACCACAGTTGGCGAGTGCTATACGTACTTCTGCTTGTGGCGAGATATGAAGCCGAACAGGTGGCTCTACTATAGCTTACCTTTATTTTTCTTCCTGCTTTTTGACAGCGAGGAGGAGGAGGAAGAGGACTGTTGATACGTCTAAAAAAAGAGAGAGAAAAAGACGAAGAAGAAGAACAAGAAGAAGAAGAAGAAAGCAGGCTGTCAGTATGAATCAGTGCCCTTTGTTTGCTGCAAAGGATCATGGGATATAAAAGATGACAGATCTTAGGGAGCGGAGCAGCGAGGAGACAAGAGGAAGACACATAGGCACAAAGGAAGCACAGAGCAGTTCTCATTATCTCGTTCCCACACGCATTTACGCACAGACACATACACGGAGAGGCGATGGGGATGGAATTTAGCAACTTTCACGCCTCTAAACATAGACTGTGCGAGGGGGGAGGAGGGCAGGGCAGAGGCAATAGGACGTCCAGGTGAGGTAATGCACAAACAATGAGGGCTTTTGGGATATGAGACAAACTTCTGTAAGCAAAATGTGAAGGACAAACATCTAAAATAGTGTAATATTTGGCAGTGGCGCCTGAAACTGTTCCCATGTCTCTGCAGAGAACTGTGACCTAATTTTATCCCTGATCATTTTTGTGACCTCCCTCGATACAGAATCAAAATTATTTAGTGAAAATATTTTTACTAAAACCTTTAAACCAAGCCACAAGGACTCACAAGCCAGTGTATTCTTTGTGCCATTCCCAAGCACGGATAAATGGATAGGGTTGCATCAGAAAGGACATCCAATTTAAAACCAATGCCAAATTAATCTAGGAAATAGCACTGCATAAGGCAAACGTTTTATTTAAATTGTAATGAAAAACACATTTCTACTCCAAAAAGTTAACTTAACATGAGTTTTTGTGGATTTATTGGGATTGTTCTAAATTAGAGTGAATATGGCCCCGCCCACTTTTAAACCATAAAAAAAGAGTCAGAAATAAAGTTTATTTTATTTTATTCCAAACTAAAGCACATCAGAATAAAAAGTGGTGAAGGAGCTCTGTTTGTATTATCGTGTACTGTTCCTGACATAAAGCATGCACTTTTTATTAAATCTATAATTTCGGGTGTCTAAATATGTAAAGTATATGCGAATTTAACAAAATAATTTATAAACAAAATCTTTTTATTTGAAATGATGGTTAACACATCACACCCAGTATTTTCTTTGTTTTTTTACAGATTTTTATGTGTGGGGTACAAGGAGACCCCACTCAGTAATATGCCAATTTAATATGGAAATACTGCGCAGAAGATAATGCTGTGGCGACCCCAGAAGAGAAAAAGAAGTTAAATTACAGATGTTGGAAAGCCCACAGAAGCCCGGCAGATCTCATCTGACCCGGGTCACCCTCTGAGTTCAAACTGCCCCCCTCTGACTGGAGAAACTGTCCCAAAATGCAGGAAAAATAGATCCAAAAACTCTTGAATCCCTGTTGCAGTTTGTATTTTAAACCATGACATTGTAGTGTAAATACATGATTTTTTTTTAAATTAATGCTGAAAAACAATTTGCCCCTCAGGGAAATCAAAGACTCCTTGGACCTCAATATTTAAACTTCAAATAAGCCAAGCCCACCACTTGGGAACCACTCATATCTTATATAATGATTACGCCATTTAATAGTGGTGGACTTAAAGTTTCCATATGGCTGAAGGAGGACGATACAAGTTGCAAAATACTTTTATGCCATTGCTATTTAATATTGGTAAAGTTAGCTAACCTTATGTTGTATAGACACATTCAATACTGCATTTCTTAGGAGTTGCATCGTCCACTATACTGAATTTTTTAGGTTTGACTTCTTTTGTATTTATGTTTTAGATCACAGCTTAATTTGATGTAAAAGGGTAACATTTCTAGTAACTGAGGTGTGTCACATTTATTTGGCATTTGGAGAAAAAGCCCAATTAAAAACATATGTGAAAATGACTATAGATAAAATGAGCATGTAAAATAAAAAGAAAAATGTTTAATTAGAGTGATTTTATTGTCATTTTGTAATAGAGACAGAAAAAAAAAGTATATACCTATATTTTTTCTCCTCACTAAGGTCTTCCTGAATTCAGTACTATTCTGGGGGTCGGATGGAAAGTGATAGCGGGCCGTATCTGGCTCCCGGGACCTCCAGTTGACGTTCACTGCCCTATAGGGAGTGGATATGGACAAAAATGTATAGGACGACCTTGTAACATATTTGACTTCTGGCCTAACATTGAAAGCCTGACCTCTCAGAACGGGTCATATGGGCCATCACTACGGCAGCTCTGGAGTTACACATATGAGGGTTTTGGAGCCCCGCCATCCTCGGCCCTACGCTCAACATGGGCCTGCCCACAACCCACTGACGGGGCCATCTGCCATCCCAGCACCGGGCTCACTGTAAATACACTCTGCTATGTTCAAAGAGAGGCGGTCAACACGGACGAGGTCGAGGCAAACTCATCTCTCAGAGCAGGAGGGAGACAGATGTCATGGAGTAACAGGGGCAATGACAATCGCAGTGTTTACCTACAGTATATCAGGATATGTTCATGAAAGATGCATTTATCCTGTTAATGCGCAGGCTGAGATGATAGACGGGCTCTCACTGTCATCTTTCACACCACATTAGTCTTTCCTTTCTGCTTTTCCCTTCTGGGGTCACAGCCACAGCAAATCATATGTCTCCAAGTGTGCAGTCAGTGATTTGCACCAACATTAATTTAGCATTGTTTTTTTTTTTTGCATGGATGTATCCCTCTCCATTTATCTGGGCTACTTAAAGAGTAGACGGGCTTGTGACCCTTTCGTGGCTGGATAGGTATTTCCATTTGAAATTGTAGTTAACATTTTAAATATAGACCCTTCTTGTGTTTGTAAATGTTGCGTTCCAAAGACTGGTACCGGAAGATAAAAAAGACGATAATACATTTTTGATGGAGCAATTAGCACTAGCCATCAAACATCGCAAATTATGAATAATCAAGGTTTGGCAACTGACAACCACTCTGCCACATGTGAGTAATATCAGAGCCTGGTTGTTTAATGTAAAGCTGCAATTAGCATCTATAGTTAGCATATAATCTAAAGGCTATGTAATGTACAGCTTAATTTCAAATTCCTACTTTTATTAGTTAACTTTGGTACTGACAATCTGGGTCATATTAATTCAGAGTATTTTTTAATAAATATATAAACACTAACCATTCGTTCCTGCTGCCCAAAAACATAAAAATTCATATTTTTTTATTTTGCCCCCTCATAGGAATGAATGTGATAGAATGTTAATCTCAGTACAAGGCTGCTTGCGCAACTTTTTTTAAACATATCATTCCTAGAAGGGTTTATTACAAAACCAGAAATGCAAATTAGTTTGTTTGTTTTTTTAACTACAGGGCAGTGGTTTTCAGCCTGATCATTTTTGTGACCCCCTCATTAAACAACCAAAAACCCAAATTATTTAACTAAATTATTTTTACTAGAACCTTTAAATGACTTAATTACACTTTGTGCCACTCCTAAGCACGGACAAATAGATAGGGTTGCATCAGAAAAGAGATCCAAACCTATGTCAAATTAATGTGCATCATACCACGTTAGGCTTCTTTCTGCTTTTCCCTTCCGGGGTCGCCATAGCCAATCATCTGCATCCAAGTGTGCAATCAGTGGTTTGCACCAACACTGATTTGGTATAGGTTTTAGGGTTTTTTTTTATGCTGGATGCCCTTCCTGATGCAACCCTTTCCATTTATCTGGGCTCAAAGAGTACACTGGCCTGTGACCCTTTGTGGCTGGACTGGTATTTCCATAAAATAAACAGATTCAACCTGAATTGTACTTAACATTTTAAATATTGCAAAGACAAAAATGCAAATGGGGTGTTTCCAAATATAATATCACAGCCATACGTATATATTTATAACAGGCTGATGTATTTGTTTATGCACAGGGAGATATAGATAACAATATGCACTACTGCAGGCAGCAGGATAGTATCAGAACAGCACGAAATGTGGCAGCGAGCCATGTCCTATTTATTTGTTTGTCCAACGAGACAGACACAAAGTTTTTAATACAAAAGAGAGCCTGCTGCATTGTCATGAGTCCATTGGAGCTGTATAGGAAGTGCTGAAATTGCGCAACTAAATAAAAATAAAATGTATAATGTATCTAAAGATGCATTTTTGCCATTTGTTGCTTATTTCCACACCGCAAGAGACTAGTATATGGTAAATGTTTAAATGTAAAAATATACACTAGCAACTGTTTTTGGGCAATAATTTTGTCTATAAAAGTACAGTTTTTGGCTATTGTACCAGGCCATATACTGTATAATCTCCCTTGCAATTCTTCCTTTTGTTATGATCCTGTCTTTGTCCTCTTCTTTGTCGCATCAATATGTCAAGGATACTCTAAACACAGGGAAAAAGGACCCAAAAATGCTGGACTGTGAGCTTAAATTTATTAAAGTGAGTAGGGAAACCAAATGGAGACAAATGAACAAGTCCAAATGAAAAAACAGTATAAAGCAATAATCCAAAAGGGGCAAAAAATAGGAATAACTAAATGTAAAAGTCCAAAATCTGGAAGAGCAAAATACAAAACTTACAGCAAATGGAAATCATAAAAACACAGGGAACTCAAGAGACACATGAAATCTGACAATGACGCAACAAATGACTGGGAGAACAGAGGAACTAATGCTGCATTCATGATACATCGAAATCTCGAAAGTCTCGACCTAAAAAAGCTTGGAAAACACACGTGGATCACCACAATAACAACAAAACCATATTTGCATTCCCATGTTGTTTTAAAGGAAACAAATAAATACCTTATTTGAACTGTTTGGTGTGTTACAGAGGTATATCAGGGGATATTTCTATTTCTACTTTAGTCATTTAGTTATAAATGAACAGTCAAGGATGTTTTTGCAGAGCTGTAGCACTGATAACTTCATACATTATATCAAGATAAGGACATTTTTTCAGAAGTTTGAGAGCTCTTGTTTAAAAAAAAACAACAAAAACGATTATTTCTCTGTTAGAAACCACACTGTTTACCTCTCACAGAGGTAGTTCCTTATATCAACTCAGGAACTCGGAGTCCAACACTTCCGCATGAGTTTCTGAGCAAAAATCCCGACCTGAGACGGTGTTCAAGGTCGTTTTTCTTAGTCGGAGGTCAGAATTTCAGGATTCTGATGTATCATGAACATGGCATTAATACACAAGGGGAATGAGGCACAGGTGAAACACATTAGGGCGGGCCAGGCAATTACAAAGGCGGCAAACACAAGAGGGCAGGAAGTAAAACAGAAAAACACAATAACTGACTAGACATCAAAATAAAACACAAGAAGTAATAACTAAAGCTACAAAATAAAAACGGGAAACAAGACACACAGAACAGGATTATAACACCTTTTGAGTACTTTTCAGCCTAATAAACACTTGTATCCATCTAAAAGGCATGTTATTAGGACATTCCTAGTCTTATAAATGTACTGTATGTTTTTAAAATACTTAATTGGCACATACATGATAGAGTGATGCAGGGTCTCTTGGAGGAGAATCCCTCTGATTGGACTTGGAGGACGTAGTGGGAGGGGCTTTGGCTGTGGTGGCTCCGCCTCTTGGCTCGTTTGGCCGTGTCATTGGATCGTTTTCCCGGGCGCGTGGTGTGGGACGAGTAGTCATCTGAGGTGGTCCTTTCAGTCCGCTCCAGGGAGTCCTCCGTAACGCAATAATGACGCCTCTGTTTAACAAATAACAAAATTATTATTATTATTATTATTATTATTGTTTTCTGCAAACAGTGCTGGCCACATATTTCTACAACTTTGCACAAACCCAATTACAAAAAAGTTGTGTAAAATGTAAATAAAAACTGGATGCAAAACAAATCCCATAAACCATATTTTATTTATGATAAATCAGGTTTTATTTGAAGGACAAATTTCATGAGGAATATAAGCTCATTTTGGATTTACTGGCAGTAACACATCTAAAAGAAGTTGAGAAGGAATCACAAAAGACTGGAAAAGTTAATGCTCTTTATTAAAAAAAACCATCTTGCAATACATTTTGCAAGAAATTATATTAATTGCCAACATTTTTGTAAAATAAAGTTGGCATAAAAGAGGCAATTTAAAAAGGAACAGTCTTTATTATTAGTATAGGTTGCTAATCATCTTGAGATCCTCAAGTGGCACTGCATTAAAAATATTATTCTATATTGAAAATAACAGCAGGGTCAGTCATCTTCGCTGATATGTGACATTAACCTAATTAGTTGCATTAGTTTATTAGTATCGCCTGGTTTTTCAATCTTTTGTTGCCTCTGTCCCAACTTTTCTGAGGCATGTTCCTACCTGAAAATGAGCAATTATGTTTCATGAAATGGTTAATATCTTAGTTTCAACACCTGATATGTTGTTAATAATCTAATGTAATAACATAATAGCCCTTATAGTTTAATGAGATTTGCAAATCACTGTGTTATTACTTACCTATTGTCCGAACTTTTTTTTAAATAATTGGGGGTTGTACAACCTATTTTGCAAGTTTTGTGGCACACACCCTGTGATGCTTATTGCTGAGGAGTTCACGAGCTTTTCTGGGTTAATCAAAGAGCAAATTAGCTGAGTAATGCGTGAAAGGTCAGATCACTCAGAGGTGTGACTCAGGTGGACTACTCCTGTTTAGAGGAGCACGTCGACCTTTACTCTAATCAGAGTCATGACTAAGTAAACTAAGAGAAGTATTAAGAAAATCTGCTGAAAAACTAATGGGTGACATTTATTATAATTGGGATTACCTGTTGTAAATGTTGAAAAGTTGAAAACACAGTATAAAGGAGGTCAGCAAAGTGGCACTGCACCTGCGTTTATTCAGGCAAAAGTCCATCTGCAATAATAAAGGCTTTGTGCTCACAAACTTTCATTTGAAAACAATTTTTGAGCATAACAATAAACTTTGTCCAGTGTCAAACCTAATATTTAACACTGATACGGTTTAAACTTAAAGGGGCTATATTAGGCAAAATCGACTTTTCTGAGCTTTCGACCATGTTATAATGTTTCCTCATCAAAAACACAGTTGTGTTTTTGTTTCATTCCTGCAAGCTTGAGTAATCCTCTGTTCTTTTACACTGAGTCTGTGAGAGGCCAAAATGGCTCAATTCACTGGTGTCTGCCTTTTCCTCCTGACCACACCCCTTCCCCCTCATGGCCCTGTCCCGTTCAGGAAGTACTGCTACAACTCCCCCCTCCTCCGCAGGAAAAAACCACCCCCAAACTGCAGCGGAAACCACTCAAACACTCGGGACGTGTTTTTGTGAGAAGTGCTCAAGGGGCGTGCCAGCAGCTCTTAAAGTGACAGGGACCTAATCTGAGCGTTTTGTTCAAAGTCAAATGATGAGTTTCTTCAAATAAGTTTTTTTCAATAATTATTGCATTTTCTGACCAATAAAATGTAAGATGCTGCTTTAGATGTGTCTTAAAATAATTTAAAAGACACAAAAAAATTATAATATAGACCCTTTAAACATTTTTGCAATATTTGTCAAATTATAACTTCCATTACATGCTCTATATTTATTATTGTTGTCCACCAGCAATCAAGAAACATGTCAATATACATAGATACTACACTTGATTAATTAGGGGCAAACAATAACTATGTTGCATATTGTGACATAATTAGCAGTCCTGCTACATTATTTTGACATAGTAAGATCAATTAACAAATAAACCATAAGTCCTGGGTAAATCTATGGCCTGTCTGTCCTAGGAGTGGATCTCTCCTTCATGTGGTTCTCCCTGAGGTTTCTCTTTTTCAAATTAGCATTTTTTTTGTTTGTTTGTTTTTTTTTTTTTTCCTTACTGAGAAGGAGGGTCTAAGGACAGGGAATGTCCTGGGACAGTCTAGTTAATTGTTTGTGTGATTGTTTATTAATTGATTTGCTTATTTATTAGATAAGTTGTATTTACTCGTCAAATCTGTGTCAAATCAAATCTTAACAAAGAGTAAACCAGGAATTAAACAAGGTTACAAAAGGACTAAATTAAGAAAATAATTGTTTTCTTTTCTGTGTTTCTCTTTTCTTATTTTTTCCCTTTGTTTTGTATTATTTATTGTCTGTTTATTTATTTGTTATTGTTGGTTTTTGTTTGAGGGTTTAACTATTTTGCAAAGTTAATATTTCTCGTTGTATGGAGCATAAGATGTTTATGCTAAAACCAAAACAAAAAACAGCTCCTAATAAAACATATTTCAAACTCAGTGAAGACTAAATTAAGGAAATCACCACTAAATCTGGACTTTTGTGTATTTAAGGCTGATAGGAAAATGATTCTGACAGTGTAATGATCTCTGTCAGATGGAGGCCCTTAACATTTCTGCAATATATTTAGTTTGTTGCCATACAAATATTGCGTTTGCTGATATTGCGCTAACAATAAATTTAGGATATATTTTGTGTTCTTATTTGTCACAATCATTACAGTTGTATTATCAGCTCTCATGTGTCCCATTTACTGCTCCACTCTGGCATTCTTCCTGCACAACTTCTTCCCACAGACCTCCCTCTGATCCCGGGGGAACTAAACTCAGGTCTCTGCACAACGATGACGACGGCGGTGGCCACCATCTTGTCATCATTATCCCCTGGTTGCTAGGTGGTTGCTAGGTAGCGGCCGGAGGAGAGCGTCGTCATGGCAACTGCGTGAGTGATTCAGGTGCAGGTCAGGAAGATGAATGGTGTTTTTTTTTTTCCTTCCTTCTTCCTTTTTTCTAATTGTCGTCCCTTTTTCTGTCACTTCAAACCACTATTACCTGGCTTTTATTGTGTCACTACAGAGGTGGGACTGTACCTAAAACACATATAAGGTCCAAGTTTTCTGGACCCTGGTAAATGAAAGACGCCTCATTAAAAATAGTCTCTCTAATTTGGATCCCCCTTTGATAAAGAAACTGACCATTCGTATCACTTTTTCTTAATTTGAAGTCATTACCTCAAAGCTAAATGACCATTCAAACAATACATTACACATGATTACGATAAAAGCACTTAATTATGATAAGTAAGACTTTAGCATAGAAGATGAATCATGTCTTTTCCTTTTTTGAAATTGACGTCTTTTTTCTGCCACTTTAAAACACTTTTCCTTCTATTTTTAAATCATTTCCTTTGTGTCACCACAGACACTGGACATAAAACACAGTCATGGTCTACTTCAGGGGCATCCAAACTTTTTTCAAAGAGGACCAGATTTGAAGATGTGCGAATCTTCAAGGGCCCTCCGGATGTTTTCTAGGAACTGAACGCCGAATAGAATACAGAATAAATAAAATTCATAGTTTTATATAGTATTTTTTAGAGTATTTTGTTTTCAAAAGACAAATAATTATATATTGTTTTCTCTGACAACACAATCTAACAGAAGTCCCAACAAAATGAAATCTTTGAGCATAAAAACTGCAACGGCAATTATTTTTTGACAAACTAATTTGAAAATACAAGGCATACAGAAGTAGATAAGTTGCACACATGTTCAGATAAAGCTACAGAAACACAGGATGAAAGCGCTGGTGGGCCATAAGTAATGCATTTTGTCATCAAAACTGAGGGCCGTATGAAATCTCAACCCGTGCCACAAATGGCCCCACTTTGGACGTGTCTGGTCTACTTCAAGTTTTTCTTGTGCTTTAGCATTGTGGTGAATGAAATCTGGCTAGTTAAAATGTTTAAACTATATTGCAAATTTAGATTAATTAAACCCGGACTGAACCATGATTAAACCAGGACTAAGACAGGTCTACACCAGGACTAAACCAAGATTAAACCAGGAATAAGCCAGGTCTACACCAGGACTAAACCATCACTAAGCGACTGAGCAGGTCTAAACCAGGACTAAACCAGGACTGAACCCAGGACTGAAACCAGGACTAAACCAGGACTGAACCCAGGACTGAAACCAGGACTAAACCAGGAATAAGCCAGGTCTACGACAGGACTAAAGCAGGACAAAACAAGGTCTAAACCAGGGCTACCCCATGATTAAACCAGGACTAAACCAGAAAGGAATAAGCCAGGTCTACACCAGGACTAAACCAGGTACTAAGCAAGGTCTAAACCAGGACCAACCAAGGTCTAAACCACAGCAAAGCCATCACTAAACCAGGTCTAAACTAGCACTAAAGCAAAACTGAGCCAGGTCTAAAGCAGAAAAAAGCTAGGTCTAAACCAGGACTAAACCAGGACTGAAACCGGGTATAAACCAAAAAATCTCCAGCTAAACCAAGGCTAAACCTTGATGGAACCACGACTAAATCAGGACTAAACTCTTCCAACCCCAACCATGTCCTGAATCAGAACTAAACCAGGGCTAAACCAGGACTGAACAAGGACTATAAACCGATAAACTGACTTTGGTAAAAAAAAAAAAAAACAACTACAACAAAAAACTGCATTCATATCACTATTACTTATTATTATTATTATTATTACGCAACACAAAGGAACCATTCATTAATATAAAAGCACACACTATTAAGCAGTAAACACACTAATAAAGCATTAATAAATAGCTAATGTACCTCGGATCACTTTTATATTGTTTGTTTTTAATGACTTCCTTTCATTTTCTCTGCCTACCTTTCCCTTCTTTGCGATGCTAATGACAAACCAAATTAGAAACAGCATTGATCTACACACACACACACACACACACACACACACACACGCACACACACACACACACTGATGTCTTTATACTGTAATAGTGGGAGACGGCACTGTTTATTATCACAATCTAACAGGCTCGGAGGGGGGTGCACTCACCTCTGCGGCTCTCTCTGTTAAGTTTGGCTGGGTCCTCGTAGTCGCCCACCCAGTTACACTCCACGGGCATGGAGATGGGCCGCAGCCTGCCTACAAGCACACAAACACGCACAAGTACAATAGTCAAAAATACAGGAGTTAAGATGCGAGTATGTGGGATCCATCAAACAAATCTGAAGCTTGTTCAAATTGCGATGGCCTGGATTGCATGGTGAGTAATATTTTTTGAAGTATCCAAAATTACACTGAACTCATTCAACCTGTGTTTTTATTGGGTGTATTGGCCCTATTTAGACCTACAATTAAACTATGTTCTGGTCGATATTTTGTAGATGGGTCACAGCCTGCTTTTGAGCAAATATACAGAAATAAAGTATGCAGCATAGTTATTTAGTTCAGTGGTTCTCAACCTTTTTTATCACATGTACCCGCTGGGCTTTTTGACATAACACAAAGTACTCCCTCATTAATGTGTTGATGATTCACTAAAAACTGGTCATAGTAGTATTAGTAAGACATTAATAAGAGTAGTATTAGTAAGACATTTATTGCAAATGCTAATTGTCCTGCCTTATTTCTTTCCAACTTAAATCCAATATAAAACTAGAAGCACTCGGAGGGCACAGACCTCCACCAAGCCATATGGTAACTCACCTGAGAAAAACCCCTGAGGACTGGATCTAGCTCAATAAATAATAAAGATACATCGAGTCTGTGAACATACTACTGAAAGAGAAAACCCTCACCTTTCATTTGGTGTTATTTGCAAGTGTGTAGCTACAGTTGTTACTGTGCAATATCCAATTTCATATGTGCCCCCTATATTTAGAATCTTCTGGATCACCAGAACCAGAATATCAACATGATCCGGGTCAAACTATGTCAGATTATAACATCTACCATGATGTCACCTTGTAATTATTATTTGCCAATGATTCTAGGCATTATTTGTTGAGCTAGAAGCTGTAATGGAAAATTTGCCTCGTCTTCCAATAGTAAAGAATTGTTTAAAAAGTTCCTGAATCCAGATGGTGATCCGGATCAATCCCAAAATGTAATCCCTTGTTCCTTATTCCATTTCTGACATTTTAAGAAAATTTCATCAAAATCCGTTCATAAGTTTTTGAGCTATGTTGCTAACAAACTAACAGACAGACAGACAGACAGACAGACCAACACCCCAAAAACATTATCTCTTTGGCGGAAGTGAATATAAATTATTTTGCTGCTTTCAAAATAATACACTTAACCTAAAAAACAAGCACAATAGGCTAAATTCTCCAGCCAGATACTTCTGACCAGGATCCTGGCTCAAGAGCTGGAGAAGGGTCCCAGGGCACTGCACTGCGGTCGCCCACTGCTCCTGAAGGATGGGTCAAATGCAGAGAACGAATTTCCCTACGGGGACAATAAAGTATACCTTAACTTAAATACCTACACTTTGAAACATGCAATTGAACCTAGAAACTATGTGACAAAATATAATAACAAAATAATACTCTTTTTATCAGTCAATGAGACACTTTAGCTTTTCTTTCATACATTTCTATATTTCTACATGAAAAGATTGCAAATAACTTTCTTATCATCTTTAATAAAATCATTTCAAGTATCCCTTGCAATGTGCTGGCGTACCCCTAGGGGTCCCCATTCCCCTGGTCGGGAAACACTGATCTTGTCGATATGTGGTCCTCAAAACATGTACAAAGCCATATTCCACTTGTTCAAATTGATGACCTGGATTGCATGTGAGTTCAAGTATCTCAGAATTAAACCTCTTTCAACCTCATGTTTATTACAGCATTCATAATAATATGTTATACTGATCCTGATCAGACCATATCCTTAAAATAAGTCTTAGTCTATGTTACAAGCCAGCCCATAACGTCAGTGTAATCTATGATAAATAATATTATTTGTGGGATTCCTATGAAGCTTTAATTTCAATGATCCATTCGTTCAAATTGCATTGACCTGGATTGCATGGTGAGTTTAATGACGAGTTGAAGTGTCTCAATCAACCACAATTACACACTGAACTCAACCTGTGTTTCCTGATTAGCATATTGGCACTGGTTAGACCTAGCAATAATGACAGACCAATGGCCAACGTTATGGAGATGGGCTATCGCAGCACATAGACAAGCAGTACAAACAAAATAGTCAACATAGGAGAAATCTTGGCAAATGTACTACTATCATGTGTAGGATTTGTCCAAAGCTTTATTTTCTGTGATCAGCTTGTTCAAATTGCATTGACCTGGATTGCATGGTGAGTGACTCAATCAACCACAATTACACTAAACTCATTCAACCTCATGTTTATTATTTGTTAGACTGTATCTCAGCACTGCTTAGACCAGTGGTTCCTAAAGTGGGGTCTGGGGAAAATCTATGGAGAAAAACATGGCATAGTCTTTTAAATAGAGTGGTAAGTATTGTTGTTGTGGGTCCACGAGAGATTTTTTTTATTATTTTAAGGGGGGCGCGACACTCCTGACTTTGCAAATGGCTGGTTTAGACCACTTATCAAAATATGTCCTGGCCAGTGTTATGAATAGGGTCTACAACCTCCCAATAACCATATACTATACTACTATACTATGTATGCACAATAAAATAGGAAAAAAAATAAAATGTTAATTTATTTATTCCACTCTGAAGGTTTATCTTCTATCATCCACATGTTCAAATTGCATTGACCTGGATTACATGGTGAGTAATCATTTTGAAGTGTCTAGAATTGCACTGAACTCATTCAACCTGTGTTTTCTATTTCGTTTATGGGCCCTCTACAGATTTACCATTAAATTAAGTCCTGCCCAATGTTATGGAGATGCTACAGCCTGCCTATATTCAATCATCTTCTGCTTATTCCTGTCAGGGGTCGCTCATGGGTGGCTGGAGTGTAATCCTGGACCAGTTATTCACTCCCACATTTATTCACTATGTATAAACAAAATAGTCAACAAAGAATATGCAATACATGTTCATCCAAACAACTCCAAAGCTTTATTTTCTATCATCCATTTGTCCAAATAGCTATGGGCTGCACTGCTTGCTGTGTAATAGTGTTTGAAGTATCCAGAATTACACTGAACTCATTCAACCCATCTTTTCTATTTGGCTTATATTGGATGATAAGTGGTCAATCTTAATATCGTCCGTTCAATAAAGCTGCATTTGGCCTGGTCCACTTGGCAGCAGGACAGTCTTACAGTAATGGCAGTATGTCCTGGCTTGAACTGAAAAACCTCCCACACAGCTGACGTGTTATTTAGTAAAAGCAGGCTGGCATTTAAGGGTTTAATTATTATGTTAGGTAATTCATTAATATGCATCCAATGTTGTTTTGTACACAATATCTGAACAATTATTTTTGTAAATGGCAGTTCCCAAAGGGCAGTGAGAGCAACAGTATAGATGCAGCAGATGATTTACAATGCTTATGTTAGGAGTTAGCTATGGCTTTTCACTCACAGTAGACCAATAATTACTCAAAAAGAAACATTTATTCATTCATCTTCTGTTTATTGCAGTCTGGGGTCGCTAGCTGGAGGTCAGTCTTAGCAACTATAGGCCTGAGGCGGGTACACCCTGGGCAATGGCTCGTTAGTCACAGCGCTGACACAGAGACATACTAGAGGTCGACTGATATGGGTTTTTATATGGTTGATGCCACTACTGAGTTTTAAAATTCAGAACAGCCGATGGATGATAAACACTGCTGTTAATTTGGACCGATATGTAGGGCTGATTTTCTTAATTTTATGAAAAAAATTAATATAATATAGCCATTTGTTGTAGTAATGCTTATTAAAATGTAAACAATTGTGTTAGAATTGGTCAGTGAGAACAGTTAAAGATGATAAACAAAAAAAAACAAAAAACAATAAGGCAATCTCAATCAAACTTGTGCGAGTAGAGCTTGGGGAGAGCTATAAAATGCAATCTTTTTATTGCCGTTTTGAGCTTTTCAGGCTGTTGGATGTTTCCTATAAACTTCACTGGACGATATATCGATGAAACTCTAAAACATACACAGACAGACAACCATTCACTATCACATTCACTCACTTTTCACCTAACACATGCCAGTTTTTGGTCGGTGGGAGGAAGCTTGAGTACTGGAGAGGACTCACAGTAACACAGGGAAAACATGCAAATTCACAGCTCAACCTTCAACCTCCTACGTATTTGAGAGGCAGGAGCTAACCACTCTGCCATCATGCACTCCAAAGAAATTAGCAACTTTTAGATCTGATCACAAGACAAAAGTTCTCACTAAAAGCGAGCAGAGACACATGATAAACTATAAAAATGTCTGCATTAATGTAACAAGGTTTAAACCAGGTCTAAGCCTGAACTTGCTGCGGCTCTGGTCCTACCATATGTCGGCGTGGTGCAAAACACGGGCTCCTCCTCTTCTCGCCGGCGAGACTCTTGGTCCAGGAAGGAGTTCGGTGAGTCAGAGCGCTTAGCAACACTGATGCCACCATGGTTACGGGGTGCCTCGTCTCCAGACAGGGCTCCCGTCTCATCTCTATGGCAACAGCAGTGGCAGATGCACATCAAACAAGATTCAACAACAGGAAATTTCACTTTTATATACATTTTACATGGAGAAAACGGTGATATATAAACCTGGGGACATATGGCTCCGCTGGGGGAGGGGGGATGTAGAGGTCCTGAAGGGCAGAGGTCTTGGTGGGAGTCCCCGATGGTGTCCCAGAACTACTGCCTGGACTTCTGGTTGGCTGTAAGCAAAAGTGTAGAGGGTAAAATTTACTTAAAGGTGCAGAGCGAAGTTGTTGGTTTCGAGTAGTGATATTGCACATTACAACCCCTCTTTTCTACAGGCTGTGAGCACCTACAGTAGCCCTGCAGGGACATGCTGTTGCCTATGCACTAATGATAATAGATTTTAAGAAGAGATTATATTAAAACAGGGCCGGGTATCATTCGGATTTTTCTAATACCAGTACTTACTTAAACATACCAGGTTGAATAAAACAGTGGTTCCCAAACTTTCTTGACTTCTGTACCTCCTGGGCTTTTGGTAACACCTTGAACACCCAGTCACTCATACAGTACGTATAAATAAAAAAAAAAAAAAAAAAAAGGTCATATAAAACATCTGTGTTTATTAGTACAACAACATTTTATACTGACTTTATTGCAAATATTTTCTCATCAAATTGTAAAATAATTCCAAGTGCCCCTCACAAAGAGCTCGCATACCCCTCAGGTGTCTCCTTTCCCCTGGTTGGAAAACATTAGAATAAAAGATAAATTTTGAGGGCAAATTCATAGCTGTGAGTTAAAACCAGTAGTTTGTATGGTTTATTCTGTGTTATTTATTTGATCCATACATGCAAAAGAACATTAAAGGTCCCACTAAATACCATTGGTATTCTAACTTTTCTTTAGAAAAAATTTCTTTGAATGCAAAAATGTGACAATTACATGAGTGAGAAATTATAATAAATGAGCTTCTTCTCTAGTCTAGCAGTCCTTATATTTTGTTTACAATGAGTAGGAACAGGAAGTAAAAAACTTAAAAAACTTAAAAAAAACTGGATAGATAAAACATGAAAAACAGTGCATCAATAGTTTAAATGTCCATGCAATTTTGGGTTTGTTTAAAAAGAAAAACAATGCTCAGTAGTGCTCAGTTTGTCCACTCTGTACAGGTATATAGAGATAGAAACTCCACTTTTACACAGTGCGCATAAAAAAATATTTTTTAAGTGGCTGTAGAGGCATTATACGGGACATAATGCAACTCCTGAAAGAACTTGTTAAACCAGAGACTGCGGGGAGTTTAAGTAAAGGCATCTGGGCATGATTTAAAAGTTGAAATGTCTTTATTTAATGTGTTATTATTTTTTACTTGCTCATTCAGTTCTGCCCACATGCGTACTGATAATGTACTTTAAAATACTTGGAAGCTGAATCCTCAAAAGATATAAACACAACAAAAAATCCTTGCTTTAGATAATTTCCTGCATAAGAACCCTTGTAAGTAATGTCAGTGTTGTTTAGATCCGCATCACCACACTGCATCAGTTGTAGAAAAACATTTCAAGCACCAAATTAATCTGGAACAATGTTTGAACGATGTCTGATGAAGAGGAATAACACAAGAAAAACAAACATCAGTGGAGCCTATTTGAGGAGAAATTGAAAATGAATCATTACATTATTACTGCAAACCATTTAAACTTTGGATGAGGCTTGACTTCTGTTGTGTTAGTTTTATAATCACTGCATAAAATGTTAGTCATGTTGTCAATGTGTCATCCAATGTGGTCACACAGACAGAGAATAGAAGACGCTGGGATCTAGTTTTCTTTGCTTTGCGGCTTATAAATGTCACCACAGAAAATCAATGGTCTCCATCTAACCTCTGCATCCTCTTCTCTCACACCAACTCACCTCCTGTGCTCTTTCATTACATCTGTAAAACTCCTCTTTGGTAGCCTGGCTGGGCAGACAAACGCTTTTCCTTTTCTATACAAAGAAGTTAGTCTGGTACCTCTTCACTTAAATTTCATTTCTATGGGTGGAACAATCATAGGCGGAGTAACCAATCAGAGAAATAAATAGCGCGTCGCTGACCTGTACGCAAAACAAACATGGTGGATTGCCGGTTTTACCTTTAAAAAAAAAACCTAAATATTATGAGCAGAAGCCAGTTCTACACAGACTTGTGGAAAAAGTTGGTTTGTTTGAATGTGGTCATTACATCAGATTTACTTTTTTACTGTTGTTAAAATGGAAACAGGATGAAGACAAAAATCCCACAGTGGACTGAACAACAACGAGCTCAGCAGAACCAACAGTTGACGAAGAAAAGCACTAAACGCTGTTAATCAGGGCAGAGAAATTGTAAAATTAGGTCGGAAGCAGCGCTGCCTTGGTTAACTTCCATATTCATGAGATGCGCTGCAGATAAACGGCTGTGATAGGCCAGTTCCAAATCAAACTGGAGCAAAACGGTTCCCTCCGAGTGAGGAACCAGACTGTCCTGCGTTTGAAAAGAAAGTAGGAGAAGCTGGCTCGCCCGGCTACCTCTTTGGTGTTCCTCTATGTCTCCTACTTGGCAGCTCCGCATCCTTCAACCAAAATATATTCACTATCCCTCCTCTGTACAACCATCTCAGTCTGGCATTTCAGACTTTATTATCTGAGGCATCTAAATGAGGTGTCCCTATGATGCACTCATTCCTTAATCAATCCCTAATTCTTAATTAATCCTCTCCATCCTCGTCACTACCAAAGAGAACTTCAACATACTCAGCTCTGTTACCTCCAGCTCTGCCTCCTGTCTTTTCCTCTGAGCCACTGTCTTGTACATCTTCAATCTTGTTGGTACTCATATCTACAATTAGCACAATTTGGAGTAGCACTGGGAATATGGGCGACAAAAGTCATAAATTTCCCCGCCCCATTCATTTTAGTAGCTGGCAAACAAAGCCATGCTGAGCCACAGTAGCCTGACCTAATTACACGCTTTGGCAGAGGCCGTTAAGGGAGAGGGTGCACCGTGTGGGGGATTTATATGGGCCAGTGGAGCGTATTAATAAAGACTATAAAAGGTAAAGTCTGTCCCGTACCTGCAGAGCGAGGGGTTTCCAGCGCATGTTCTTGAGGAGCGCGGGGGCGGAGCTGAGGGTGCTCTGTGGGCGCTTCTTCAGGGTCAGAGACACGACGCCTTTGTCCGCTCGGAGGGAACCGACCAGGTTACGTAACTGCCAGCCCACCTGTAGGAGACGAAAGGAAGTTTTTAAATTACAGATAAGTGCCCAGACAAAATCATTAGTATTCATATATAATTATATTGGATCATAGAGTGAAATCACAAACCCAAAAGCTAGAAATGATTTGAAAACAAAGGTAGGGATAAAGCTACAGATGTGCTGTAAAAAGCTAAATGTGCAGTCAATGTGCATTATTATTAACTATTATTATTAACTATTATTGACTATTATTATTAACTATTATTATTGACAATTATTGACTAATTGAAGATACCAGTTGGTCTTCAGCATCTGCATCATATCTATTTTATTACATTACATAAAGAAACCTACTATATGGGGAATCTAAGTGTATTAAAATATTTTAGATCTTCCAGCCTGCCTAAAGTGGCACTAATAATAAGCCCCACATTAGTAAGGTCTTGGTATTTGATGAGACAAAAATGTTTCGTGACCTTGCTACACTCAGCTAAATCAGTCCTCCTATTGAGTAATAAGTTGATATTTTTAGTTAATAAGTTAATATGTTTATCCATAGCTGTCATTTTGTTTTATTTAAGATTTTTTTTTCTACGTAGTGCCCGAGCATGGCAGGCATTTTAGATCAAAGATGTCATGTTAGTCCATTATCTACATCCTATTTTAACAAACTTGTCCTATGGATTAAAACCCAACTCTGTCTCCAAACTCTGTCTAAATCATCGAGACATTATGGATGTTTAAGTTGTTAAAATCATTCTCAGAGAGTTAGTGGTGTGGCCATGCTCCACTGAAGCGTTTATCACAGTTTTAATTTCAACTTGGGTTTTCTTCTGTAATGATGTTTTGTTTAATTTTACCATTAAATTGTTCAAATGTTATTGTGTACCTATAAACCACCCATTTGGCCCATTTGCAGGTACTGGAGCCTCATTTTTACTCACTGCAGCAGAACTTTTTGTACCTGATTTCCTCAATACAGCACTGTCAGGACATTTTCACAGAGTTTCAACTTTAAGTGCTAAGAAAAAGTCATTTTGGGACATCTTTTGTTCAGTTAGTTTCATGGCCATTTTGTGATATCTAACTTATCTTCCTTTTTTTTAAACAACACAGTCCAAAATATCGAAAATGCATATACAGAGGAGCAGAGGGGATAGATTAGGTTCAACATTATGTGCTTCAAAAATACCATTATCTCGGGCTATCATCACTGCAGTGGTAATGTAGTATGGAAGAGGGAGTTGTAGGCATGCTGCTGCAGTTTGAAGTCTGTCCACGTCGTGATTGGATTGAGCTGGTTTGAGCCTTCTGTGTAAAGCAAGTGGGTGTGGAGGTGGCGGTGAGAGACTATCTATAGCTCTTTATGTGATGTAACCTGCCCCCAGTTTAAAAAGAAACGCATCTCATCTCCATCTTGTATATTTAGACACAAAAACAATGAGGCCAAGACTAAAACTAAACCGTAAACAAACAAGAAGAAATATGTCAAGGATGCCAATGTTATTTTTGTTTCTCAACTTTTTTTACTAAGATCTAGAGCAGTGGTTCTCAAACTGTGGTATGAGTCCCACTGATGGTACATAGGCGTTTTCCAGTGGTACTCAAGAGCGTCTGGGTTTTTTTAAAGATGGAAACCATTAAAAAGATAATTGCAGACTGGTTTAGTTCAAGTTTCTGGGTTAAAATCCTAATTCTGTCCTGTTTTTGTCCTGCGCTAGTCCTGGTCAGTAGTGAACAAAGTACTCAACTTCATTACTTGAGTAAAAATATAGATCCTCCTGGTCAAATATTACTCCAATACGAGTAAAAGTTGCTAAGTCAAATTTTTACTTGAGTTAAAGTACTGCTTTCAGAAAAACTTCAAACTTTTTTTTGCTGAGTTTTGGTAGTGTCATGCTAAAGTATCACTGGGTTAGTCCTTATTTAGACTCGCTTTAGTCTGTTAATTAGTATTTGGAAAGCCAGATATTTTCTGTTGTGGTACTCAGGGTGAAAAGTTTAAGAAGCAATGATCTTGTGCATTGTTAGAAGTTTGTCCTAATACCAAAGGCAATTATAAACCAGCCTGACAATGACTCTACAACTTCTACAAGAGTATAACTTTCTCAATAAACTTTCCTCCAACATTTGTTCCTCTACTTCTTCTCTTAAGAGGTCGTACTTTTAAATTGGCTTTAACAATACAAGTATCAAAGACATTTATTGTCCCTAAGAGAAGCAAAGTCCCCAATTTCCCACAGCCCTCACAAGTAGCACGATGAAATTATACTGAATTGTACTTTCCATAGTTTAATATTTGAAACCTGCTGTGCCATTATGCTAAAGTGACTTTAGTGCATTTTTTGATAATGGAGCTAAAAGTTAGAGAGCACACACTGTCTCTATATTTAGTGCATATGCAAAGTTTTCTTCAGTAGAAAGGAAATACCACTACTTTCACTAATATTACTAATACCACTATTATTACTACTACTGATACTAGTATAAAGGCTACTACCACTGCTACTACTACCACCACCACTACTGTGACTACAACTGCTACTACTACTATTACTACCAGCTTTACTGCTAAAAATATGTAATTACGTTCTAATTACTTTACAACGGCGTTTAGGGCCACATAGAAAAAATAAAAATATGGGCACTATGAGAATAAAGTTGTAAAAAATCGAGAATAAAGTCAGAATTTTAAGGGAATAAAGTCGTAGTCATAAAAAAGTCATAATTATACAGGAATAAATTCAAAATCTTAAGGGAATATTTTGAGAATAAAGTCATAAAATTACAGAACAAAGTTGTAATATTTTGAAATTAAAGTTGTAATTTTAAAAAAGTCGCTTCAGAGTTCTTATACTAATGATAATGGTGATGCTGGGCCCAAAGGCTCAGTATTTCACCCGGCATGAAGCCTAAATGAAAGTTTAACTTCACAAAATGCTCCAAACTCCCCAGGACAAAACAAGAGAGTGCAGCACAGACAGGCTAACTTCATTCTCTAAATATTTCAACTTTATTCTCATAATATTTCGACTTTATTCTTGTGACATTATGAACTTTTTGGCTACAACTTTATTCTCATAAAATTACAACTTTATTATCATAAAATTATGATTTATTTTTATTTTTTTTATATAACTTTATTGTCATAAAATTATAATAATCATTTCCAACTTTATTCTTGTAGTGCCGTATTGTTTTATTTTTTTCAATGTGGCCCTAAAATGCCATTGTACTTTCCTCTGTAAATGACTTGTTTTCTTGTGACAGCATCTAAAATGTTCAATTATTTCGAGATCTCTCAACAACAAAAGTGAACCAACCAGCAAGTATTACATTAATAATAACTCATATACTGCTGTATAATATATGCTACTTTACACCAATCAGGCATAACATTATGACCACCTGCCTATTATTGTGTGCGGACCAGGGACACCCAAAAAGACAGAGGTTTTTGCACCACTTTTTTTTGAGAAAGAGTCAAGAAAATGAGGTCAAAATAGCAATGGTAGTGTGTTTGGCCTTTTCTCTAGTCACTTCTTAAAAAGTTCAGCCCTTTCTTCAGCTTTGACTGTTGAGCTGTGTTCACTAGCGCCCCCCAATGGTCAACGCATGTACTGCTTCATTCGTCTGAATCCGCAGAGAAAACTGACCTGTACAGAGAGAATGAACGCAGAAGACCCAGTGCGTTTACATGCACTTGAGTATCCTGGTTATGATCAGGTTTTTTAAGTATTCCAGTTTTGTGTTTGCACATGTAAACACAGTATCCTGAATTTAGTATCCAGGATATCCCAGTATCCAGGTTATGAGGAACCAGGCCACGTGACCTGGAAAACGCTGACAGTAACCAGGATACTGTGGCATGTAAACGCACTATCCTGATTTCTGACTTCACCTGACGCACTGAGCACGCGCGAACTCAAGAGACACAGCAAGCAGTCTTTGTCGTAATTTTTCCACATCGTTTTCTTCTTCTCTCTTAGGCCCTTTGTTCCTCTAGGGAGCATAGGCCATTGACAAATGTTCTCACTCAGTTGTTGGCAATTCTCTCCAGGTCTCCCCAACTGTGGCCACTCTCAGTCATTTCTGCCAGAACACTTCTTCTCCAGCTGTTCCTAGGGTGACCTCTTTTCCTTGCTCCTTGGGGATTCCAACTCATGGCTTGTCGAGTGATGTTTGTGAGAGTGTGTCCAATCCAAGTCCACTTTCTTTTTCTAATTTGTAGATCAATGAGATCCTGGCCAATTCACAAATCTGGTTGATGAAGATACCTCAGGGATGGGGAGTATGACGCCTCCTAGTCAAACCCACAGAGGAGCTGGGAAGCTGATGCATCTTCTGACACCAAGGAAGTCCATCCATGTGGGGACATGGAATATCAGAACTATGCTCCAGGCTGGTAAAGCTGCAATAATTGCCAAAGAAATGGTACGCTACAATCTTGCTGTCCTGGCTTGGCAGAAACAAGATTGAAGAAGTCGGGAGAAGTTAGGCTGGCCAGTGGGCAGTCCATTATCTACTCCGGACATGAAGAGGATGGAGCAATTTTTCCACATACTATATATTATCTTGTACTGCTGCTGTAACTGTGCACTTGTCCCTCTATTGCTATAATGTGTTCACTTAGCCACATGTTACCAGCAACATTATAGGCACCCACACTTGACTCCCCTAAAAATCTGGGATATTATAATTTGTCATGTACCCAGTAATATGAGTATCCTGGTTTCTCTGAGCACATGTAAAGTATCCAGAATACTGTCATAAGCAGAATAAGGCTAATAACTGGGATACTCAACCTTAACAGGTGCTATGATGAAAACATTACCTGTGTTATTCCCTTCAGCTGTCAGTGGTCATAATGTTATGCCTGATTGGTGTATTATGCATGCTATTTTAGGTATATGCATGCATAATATAGTGTTGCATTACAATCATGTGATAACACTGAGCAGCACCAAGGACATGCTGCATATTAAATACCCACCACAGTTTGATGATTGACTTGAATGACTTCATCTCCTGCATGGATCTTCTTACAGCGGTCAGCCGGCGACTAGAGACACAAAACAGAAGAGACAGAGCAAGAAGTCAGACAGCTAAAAATTGATCTGAGTTTATCGATCCATATATGCAGTAGTGTGGAAGTTTTATACAACACAGCCTGCTTAAATAAGCCATAATGCCGCGGTAAAGGAAGGGCCCAGTCGAGTCGTCCCTATGGAATTTAATATGCTTTTATGAACACACAGGCTGGTGGTTCTGCAGACTTTCACGAAATAAAAATTGAATACCTCTCTCTGCACATCCACTTGAATTAAGCTTGTAGGAAGTACTTGATAGTGACAGCATAGCTATGTTTAATGTGCAATGTAATAACTGAGACGTTCTGTTTTATTATAGGTTATAGGTTTATTAGAGGTTGTGTTTTTGACAACGCTGGTTACTCTGTTTGCAAGATAACAGATGAAATACTGGTCAGGAAAGGTCATGGGCTAAGGAAGGATTTTTGAACCATACGCAAGATACTAACTCCAGCCACAAGGGGTCAGTAAAGGAACAAAATATTATATTTTGGATCACTGTCTGGGTCCAGGAATTCTTTAGTCTATTAGTTACCATTGCGAGATACAGTATATGGGGTTTGTGGTCCAAAGGATAGCGCATTTACCCCTGAACTAGAAGATCCCTGGATTAGGTCCAGGTCTGCTCACTATATCCTTGCCATTGTGAGATAGGGCTAATGTCTTGTGTCTTTTTCCTTGAATCTTCTTCTGTCTCTTAAATTGCTGTACAGTAATTTTGGCTTAAGTTTCTTTGCTATAATATAATAATAATAATATAAGAATACGTTTTTCACCATTTGTTTATAAGCATGAGTCTTAAAGGCCTAATATGAAGGATTTTGTAAAGCAATCCAGTCCAACGATTCATCCTCTCGTTTCGTGACAGCAAAACAAAAATCCAGGATTACACTGGCTTTGAATGAAGTCTGTCCAACTGTGATAAAGTTTGGCAGTATGTACTTCAGTGAGGCCAAAAGCTACTCACTGAAAATATTATTTAAACAGAATGAAAATGGTAGAATATGTGTTATCTATGCATGCATTAGCTCCAGAATGTTTTAAATGTCATTATTTTTCAATACAGACTCTGCTTAGTTTGCTTAAGTTAAGCATTTCAATGTAAGACTGGACACTGACAAGGCCCTTTCTAAACCTTTCATACTTTTCTTTTCTTTTCTATGGTTGTAGTTCTGTATTTCAAGTTGAATTATCGTAAACTATATTACTAAATTAAAACAATGTTTAAACCTCAAATCTGGCTGAAATTATTTTTTTGTTATTTAAATTTGTATTAATTTTTAAGGAGCATTAACACAAAAATAAAACAATGCAGCACAGACTAAACAAAACAGCATGAGCATACTGCTCAAAATACATTCAAAACAGAGTAGAAATTCAGTTTTTGACCTTTGTGTCTTTTTTCAAGACAAAAACTTATCCCAGACATGTAAGTAGGATTCTTTTCTGTTATGAAGTCTAGCCATCAATAACTCAAAAAGATGCAATCTCTGCCATGGTCTTGACACACTCTGAATAAACAAGCTCAAATTGAATAACTCTAGTGACTGAAAAAAAGTCTGTAAGTGCCAGAGCAAAAGCTAGTTTAGTTACAGTATGTTGGGCAAACATGACCTGTCTCCTAAGAGGCCAAGCTGAGCAGATTCAGGCACAGGAAAATCTGTTTGGAGCTCTTAACCTGTCTCAAGAAGAAATGCATGTTCAGGTGACCCGGTGATTCTAAATCACCCTTAGTGAATGTGAGTCAGCCATGTCAGCAACTGTCCTAATTGTTGGCTCCAACTCCCCATAATCCCTAATATGATAAGTGTTGAACTGTAAAATCAGTATACAGTAGTAGCAAAATATTTGAAAAAAAAAAAAAAATTAAATTAAATGAACAAATAACCATTAGGTCAAAGCTTTTTACAAATACAACATTTAAGTGCATTCAAGAGGTTAAAAATGTAACCCTGACAATCAAAGATGGACCAAACTAGCTACTGTAAAACCTACTGTATATCGAATTAAAAGTCCTATATTATGCTTTTTCAGGCTGTTAGAAATAGTTTTGGACACTATTGCATTAATATTTCATGCTTTTATAGTATGTAAAATAAAATAATAAAAAAATGCATTTGTAACGAAAACGTCTTCTTTTGGGGAACTGGCACTTTGACTTTGCAGAGAGCGCTTAGATTAGGTGCATTACACTATTACCCCCTCCGCTGGCAATGGTAGGTAATGGACAGAGCCTAAAATGCAACATGATGCTAACAGATAGATAAATGAGCTGACTGCTTCGTAGTGACTGCAATTTAAGCTCTGAAATGATCAGAACAAGTCCGGTGATGATGTATGAGCTTTGAGCACTTCCTGGTTTCACATAGATCAGTGAGACCAAGTGTTTTCAGCTCTTCAGAATGGACGGGCTGAGCAAAAAGGACTCAAACATGCACGAATAAAACAAAATACTACTCCAGGTTTGTTTTTGAGGTGGAAACAACATTATAACATGAGTAAAATCTCATCAGAATAGGGGACTTTTAAAGAGAGAAGTATTTCCAGCATCTTACCCCTTCAGTCGTCCCAGTTATCACGTGCAGACCATCGTACGTCGACTTGATGTACATTCCCTGAGTGAGACAAGCACCGAGTTATCACATGTTCAGAGGACCATTTCATCTTTTCTCATGCAAATTTTAAAGATTGTGTTTACTCCTGTTTTGCCCCTGTTCGCTTTAATAGCCTATATAAATGCATGGCTATAACAGCACAGTGAATGAACCCACTGAATTAATTTATGGATGGGAGCACACAGTCTTTGGCCTCTTATTGTGTGTGGCCTGTGTATAATAGCTTTGAGAGATTTTATGGAAATGTTCCTAGATAAAAACAAAAGAAGCATGCGGTGAAATAAAGTGGATAATCTTCGCAGGGGGTTAGCAGAAATGATTTTAGGTGGACGCAGTTATCACACAGATATAGAGTCATTACCAGGCCTTCAGAGGGTTTGATGTTGGTGAGGTGAACCAGCTCGAGGTGGGCCGACTGAGACACCAGAGGGTCCGAAGATACACACACGATATGTTCGCACACCTCCGACAGAGTCTTACACTGAAGAAAAGGAAAAGAAAATAGTGTACAAACCCGTGTACGTGAATCAAAACCATAAAAATCTAAGACTAAAGTGAACTTGAATAGAAGTTTCTGAGTATTTTTGGATTAATAATAAATGTACCCCACTCTATACATTTAGTTTTTCAGGTTTACATACTTAAAGTTACAAAAAAGTAGTAGTGATGCACCAAATCTAATAGTATTTTGTGTTTGCTGTATAATTACCTTGCTCATGATTTACACTGAATTACTGTGAACATGTTTTTTACTTTTGTCTCCCAGTTTTGTCATGTAGATATGAGTTGTAACAAGATGATTGAAGTTATCAATACATATTTTTGACACAGTTTTATGTCATAACACAGTGAGCAGTGTGAAAGTTTGAACTAACAATTCCAAAGCAAGGTTGTTGAGTTACTGATTTATTAGTTCACATTTAGCAGTAGATCAAAACCATGAGCAAAAACTACACATTTAAATATAGATTATGTGAGTTTTTTGTTTGTTTATTTAATGAATGTAGCCAATGTACTCCACATTTTGATGTTTTCTAAGTTTAGCCACTTTATGTAAAGTAGAAGGACTTTGTGTCACAAAGTTTTGTCATGTATTTATGAGTTCTGTAAGAAGTTGTTAGTAAATATCTTTATACACTAAGTTGGAATACATATTTTCTTTTCAGACACATTTCTCTTTTTATTCATATTTACACACGTCAGTAACACAGTAATTACATACTCAGTCCAAGTTACCCAGGTGAAACTAATTCATGCGTTTTTTTGGTATTTCATGAGAAAAGGCTGACTGATTAATTGGTCAGAGAGGTCAAGTAAAATTGTATTGGTTGATTAGTTGCATGAACTCGTTGCATCAATAAAGCTGGTCTTATTTATTGGTAAATGGTAAATGGTCACATTTTTATATAGCGCTTTTCCACCTTCATGGGCACTCAAAGTGCTTTACATCAAGGAACCATTCACACACATTCATACACCAGTGTGCGCAGACACCGGAGGCAAGGTGGGTTAAGTGTCTTGCCCAAGGACACAACGACAGTATGCAACGGTGGAAGTGGGGTTTGAACCGCCAACCTTCTGGTTATTGGACAAGCGGCTCTACCAACTGAGCTACTGCCGTTACTGGATAACTTTTATTTTCATTTTATTTATTATAGCATAGATGATTTTTAGATAACAGGCATTTTTTTTTCCAAATGTTTTATCTACTATTTATTGTAAACTCATTGTCTGAGATTTTGATAAGTCCCCATACATATGCTTTGGTCAATTTTGGTTGATTAATCACTGTACAGGCTGTAACTTACAACAATTTCTTGAGTCGTCTATAGCCCATGTAAAATTTCTTTGTTCCAACTTTATGGGTCACAGTGTACTACGAAAAAAAAAACCTTGAAATCACTTTTTTGTCCCAAAAACATGAGGGTCAGGTTGTCCATAGTGGCGCGGTGCACTGTCACAGCGGCTCAGGACTAACCCTCCATCTGATCTACACAATTTCATAAACCTTGCACGTTACCTTTACTTTACCTTTACTTTTGTCATAACACAGTGACAACAGTGTCAAAATTTTAACTAAATATGCCCAAGTACAGTTTCTGTGTTGTGCAGAGAAAATCTATGCTCAACACTAATTTATCAGTTTATTTTGCACATAGCTGTGTCATGCATTAGATTTTTGGGAGCATAACAATTAGTTAATATGCTGTCATTATCATTTAGGTAGGTCTTCATATTTTTTAGGAACATCAAGCACAACCAATTAAATTAGAGACAGTATTTTAGCACCAATGTTCTGCCCAGAGTGAAATTAATTAACAAAACTTGCAGAGTTGATGGTAAGCAATGTTCCCAAACAAATCAGGTTACACAGTTCCTCAGTGACGTGCCGTAGCAGGGAGTCGACAGATGGAACTAATGGCATTATAAAAGGCCTGTGTGAAAATGACTGTATCTGTAGTAACACCTGTGAATGACATCCAGCTGATGTGACATTATTAATGATGAATCCTGTCTGACAGATATGGTACAGCTAAACACATATAAACATCATGACTCATAAAAAGCCCCCTAAGCACAGACAGGAACATCCGTCATTTATGCCTAACCCCTAAAGGCTTGGACACACCAACCAAAGAGATGAGCTAAGCTAAGAATTTATATTGTTTTATATTGTATACTGCCTTTTATACTTATTTTATTCTAAAGGTAGACAGGTAATTCACTTTATTTGAATATTTTGGGCTTAAAAGAAAAATGCTGAATTAGTATTTACAATAAAGTAAGCATAGAATGTCTTTACTATAATGTACTAATAAACAAAGATGTTTTTATGACCACTTTTTGAAGAACACCTATGATTGAGGGGTTACTCGTGTTGTGACACAAAAGCCCAGAAGGTACAAATAGCACTCAACTATTGAAAGGTGCTATGTCATTAAAGCTTGACTGTTTAATTAAAAAAAGTTGTGCATAGAATAAGATGTCCATCCTATGGCTCATGATCAACCACAATTCAAGTTATTATAAACCTTGTATGCTTCCCATTAACACAAAATAAGTAAGCAACAGCTGGCAGAGAAAGCAAGACTCACCACATGAAGGATCTTGTTCTCGGTCTCGAACACCGTACAGTCCTGTGGGAAAAGCAACGTTTAATGTCGCACAATCAGAGCATCCTCGTTGAAAACACTCAAAAACAAACCAATCTTCATAGTTGTATACAATCTGGGCTCCCATACCTTCAGCTATTTTCTTTACCCTCCCACACAAACAGACACTTATTTATGTTTCATTTATACACATGTCAGTCACACAAAGGAGACTGTAAGCACAATAATAGCACAAAGATCAAGCCTCACTCAAGGATATACTCTGGAGCTGAGGCAGCGGCAACTCGCCCACACACAAGCTATTCTTCTGGGGATAAGACGAACCACAGTAGCTCATTTCAAGGCATAAGGGCCATCAACAGGGCTCTACAATATATGAATAAATTACACAAACATAAGATTACGACCACTGACAGATGAAGTGAGGCATTAGTGGGTGGGATATACAGTATTAGGTAGAGTAATAAGGGCCAGACTGTAATGGCTACACAACTATTGTAGGTCAGAGCGTCTCAAAAACCACAGCTCTTTTGAGTCAGAGCCAAAACTGTGGAGCATCCAAATGAAAAAGCTTGGTTTAGAGCTGGTTTATTCCCACATTTAGCCCTAATTTAGACCTACCTTAGTCTTGATTAAGACCTAGTGAAGGAATGGAGAAGTAGAAGTAGCCTGGGTTTAATCCTAAGTAAACTGGTATCTAAATTACATTATTATAACAAATGTGTTACCAATTCAATTCAAGGCAAGACTTAAAACAAACACAGACAAATGACTGAAGTGTAAAACTGGGATTTTATTTTTTTTCTTATTTTGATGCAGTGCAGTTGGATTTAAGGCTGACTGGACAATTATATTAAAAGAAGAAGAGTAAATTTCCTTCCTACAAACATCACGTTATAGCAGTACAAGTCGTTGATATGGATGCTGCTATAAAGATAAGTTTCCAATATACTCTGCACATTTTTATGCAGTAAAGATGATACACTCACCTGCTGTACAATAGTGGTGAGCTCGAGGCAGAGCTGAATGACATTATTTCGAGTTACGGAGTAGTCGGCCACAGCGGCAAATGGAGACCTGCAGAGGACAGATAACACAATGGAAGTGAGTGAGGCTGTTACTGAGCGTTAGATAAATGTGGAGAGGAGATGGACAGGACAGAGGCTGGGGATAGAGACATGAGATATGCTTTATGTGGTGCTTTGATATAGTGCAGAGAATAGAGCACCTTTCTTATTACAAGCATTAAAGCAGTAGCAACTCATAAAAGCAGGTCGTTGAATATATTGTAGATGAAAGTGACAATGCATTTTGCAACATTTTGAAGCCTAACCAGCCATTGTCAATACATATTTCTATTATATGTAGACTTCTTCTTTTCTTTCAACCTTTCCTTTCGAGCATTGCCATTAGGGATGCACCGATACCGATACCAGTATCGGGTATCGGTACCGATACCATGTCCAAGTACTCGTACTCGTATTCATAAAAGTGGGCCGATACCAACAACCGATACCACTTTACAGCGCTGTCACGTGACATTCCCCTCTCAGCTGAGCAGTGATAACCGAGTGGAAGGATTTCAAAGTGAACTGTATGGAGATAAAAGCACAGCTGAGTCTACATTCTGCTCAACCAGAATTATCCCAAATCATACGTGAGTCCTAAAGCTTAAGCAGTTGTACTTTTGTTGTCCTAGTTGTCCCGAAAATGATATAAGCGCGGAGTGTGAAGCAGTTGTCTGATAAAACATAAGAAGTACCGTTGCTAATTGTGTTAGCTGCTGTGTTAGCTGCTGTATGTCTTGGCGAATCTCCGCTAGTTATGCGCAGATGCTCAATCTGTCTTTAAAATGATTTTAGCGACTAAATAGAGGAGAATCTAAGCTTTAAAATGAGGTATAACATGTCCATGTTGAGCAAATTTTAGCCATGGTTAGCTGTGTTCAAACTACTCTGTTGTAAAAATAACTTAGCATCGCAGAGCGGGGATAGACGGCAAAAAGACGACACGGTATGGGATGAATGAGATACAGTAGTGTGACTGTATAAACTATAAAGTTACCCCTATATAAGTACTCGTATCGGTACTCGGTATCGGCAAATACTCAAATGGAAGTACTCGTACTCGTATCGGTTTGAAAAAAAGTGGTATCGGTGCATCCCTAATTGCCACAGCACAAACGTCCCAGGTACAGTTCCCAGACCATGTGTGCATTTCTGCGTTGTTCTCCACATTGTCTAGGTTTCCCCCATCCTGAAAACTTGCACAAAGCTAATGTGCATGAGGCTAATTCTCCAGCTAGGTACTCCTGACCAGGATCCTGGCTAAGAATAGGAGGAGGACCACCAGGCGCTGCACTGCAGTCGCCCAGTGCTCCTGACAGGTTGCCCAGTGGCACTGAAGGATGGGTAAAAAACAGAGGACAAATTGCCCAAATGGGAAAAATAATGTATGCCTACACCTTAAATATATTTAGGGCTTGGGACTGGCTTGTGACCCCTTTATTCTATGTTAGTCCAGTTCTGTGATTCCCAACTGATGAGTCAGAACCTAAAAGTGAAACACATGGAAGAATAATCTAGTTTCAATGTTCAGCTGTTTTTAACTTTCAAAACTGTTTTATTTACATGAAATGATGCAACATATTTGAAAATACTTGTGACAAGGGTGGAGTAAAATCATTTTGAAAAAGCTACTTTCTCTAGAAAGTAGGTGACAATCAAAAGATCTGGGGGAAAACCTAGGTTTGGAGACCAACAATCAGACCAAACTGTTCCAGTCTATGTAGATTTGAGTTAAATTTTGAGTAAAACCACAGCAGTTTGAGCAGAACAAAGGTCAGAGAATAAACTTTCTTAGGTGCAGTGGGATAGACAATCAGAGAAACAGAGAAGCATTGCAAAGCCACATTTCAGATAAAAGGTTGCAACACATTCAACAAGATTGAGAGTAGAAAAGGCTGTGGAGAAAAAGGATTTCTGACAAATTTAATTAAGCCACAAATTAGCGACCAGAATACTAATTGGGTTAAGTATAGTTTGTAATCAATATTCCTATAATTGATGATTGATGATTAGTAGATAATTGAGTCAATGCCTAGTGTAAGCACCATATCTTAATGTATATAGAAACAAATCTTTGTTCATTTTTTTTTTTTTTTTTCATTTGGGTAAAATAATGGAAGAATTGATTTCTGGGTAAGTAAAAAACAAAATGAAAAACAGCATTTAATTACCTGTGGACATTCAATACTTACGACTTAACTAGAAGCACTCAGAGACCTGGGGATCTCATAGTGCCGGGGTAAATACACTGCCTGGCCAAAAAAAAAAAAAAAAAAAGAGTCGCCACCTGGAATTGACTAAGTAAATAGGTAAGAGCCTCTCTGCAGTTGGTCAGGTCTGGGTTCAGCAATGTTATGTGCCCAAAGAATGAGGTCAGCTAACTGCCTGTATATACTGAATGAATTACTCCAGCAATGGATTTTTTCTTCCCTGTTGGCACAGGCCTATTACAAGAGGACAATGCTAGGATTCAAAGAGAAAGAGTGGTTCAGGGAGCATGAGACATCATTTTCACACATGGACTGGCCACCACAGAGTCTAGACCTTAACCCCATGGAGAAAAAATCCATTGATGGAGTAACCTGGTCACTTAGTATATTCAGGAAGTCAGCTGACCTCATTCTTTGGGCACATAACCCTGCTGAACCCAGACCTGACCAACCTCAGGGAGGCTCTTACCTATTTGCTTAGTAAAATCCAGGTGGCGACTTTTTTTTGGCCAGGCAGTGTATGTTCATCAATCATTGAGCCACAAAGTCCTTATAATTTAAGTATCTTTGGCCCTATCTCGCAATAAATTCCTGCCCAACACCATGGTCCAGGCCTACACAGCCCGAAAACAAACTATTTCTTACTTGACCCATTACTGAAAAAATCTGGCTCACAAAAAATAACATCCTTGACTATAGTAATGGCAACCAATATCCATTAAATATATTCCCAGTCACAAAACCAAGTAAAATGCTCAGTAATTCATGATATTGATTGTCCGTCATCTGGCATAAGCATTACCCATCACCACTTTCATTACAAACCAAACACATATTAAAAGAATAGCTCTATTTGATGATTATATCCTCTCATTTGGTTTCAGGCTGGAGATTTCCTCACTAATATAATGGCATATTGAGTACATTTCACAGCACTTGAAGGTTGAGGGCAGTTAACGGGCCACTAGAGCAATCAGCCGCTGACGTCTGGTTTCTTTAAAATGGGGCCTTTGTGGAGCTGCTTCACACACAGAGGAACCAGGACACTCTCCCGGAGGACGTGGTTAAAGGGAGCTGCAATGTGGACCAGGTAAATGGGACAGTCTGGGTTTTGAGCACGGACACCACAGCAGTTATTTGGAGCGTGAGTTAAAGTATAAACAAGAATATATATTTTTAAGCATTAAGTTGTGATATAGAAGGCGTTTTTTTGGCTTGTATTTTGGAAAAGGTGTTTAATCGCAATATATTTTAATAGGACTCTTCTTTTGTTTTGTTTCTTTTCTTTTATAGTTGCCACAAAAAATCATCTGCCTCCTAGCTTTGGTGCCGTACTGATGCGACCCTCTCCAATTATCTTGGTTTGGGACCGGCACAAAGAGGACACTGGCTTGTAAAACCCTGTGACTGGATAAAACTGAATAATATGCCTTCAATTACCGTATTTTCCGTACTATAAGGTGCACCTAAAAGCCTTTAATTTTCTCAAAAACCGACAGTGCGCCTTATAATCCGATGCGCCTTATATATGGATCAATGTTGGTTAATTATGGCTGCCGTATTCAGGGGGTGTCGCCGAAGTGACAGCGGTAAAAACGATAAAGGGGAATTCCAGTCTCAGCTGTTCATGTGTGCCATAGGCGTGTTTATGGATCCTGCCGCAAAAGAACAAGGAGGCGCGGCTTTTGCTCCATCTCAGTAGAAGAGTTGCAACATTGAGGGGACAGAAAACTGAGCGCTCGAACGCTGTTCATGTAGCTTTAAACTGTGACAAATGGAGTTGGAAATACATTGTTTTCAACGAGGGAATTGTAAGAACGCTGGTTTGTAGTCTATTAATAAAGTTTGACTGACTGACTTATCTGACTGTTTTATTGACATTCACTTTAGCGCAGCGCCATCTAGTGAATGCGCCTTATAATGCGGTGCGCCCTATATATGAAAACAGTTTTAAAATAGGCCATTAATTGAAGGTGCGCCTTATAATCCAATGCGCCTTATAGTGTGGAAAATACGGTAACTGTTTTGGAGTCTGTCTGATGGTTAAATAAGTTATTGTGGTGTGAATAAAGTGCCGTGCCGCCTCTGGGACAAAAATCACATTTGCTGGCCTGGTGACCCTAAAGGCTCAAAGTCCTGCGAGAAAAAATCACTAGCCAAACAACAAGCTAGCGATGGCTTTAATTCTCAATTTTCGTCATGGGAGAGCAGCCCAAAGGCAGGAAAATCTTTGAGCGGATTCGCAGAGGGGGAAAACAAAAGTAAAACCAAGTGAGAATTTACAACAGTGTTTTACTCTGCAAAGTAGATGAGCTAAAAACAGGAAAGACACAAGCAAAGTTGCACGGTGCCGCTTTGAAAAAGGAAGACCTAAGATGTCTTCCAAATGTTACACGTCAATATGTTTTTTATAGATGAGAATATTCAGAGTGTGAGGGAAGCTTTGGCGAATCACAAGCTCCCATAAAATGTGTGTTTTGAGTTATGGACGCTCTCATTGGCTATTGGTGAAACTTGAGTTATGGCTCATGGTAATACAGAGAAAGTGTCTATTCCAACACTGGCTATGTCTGAAATAACAAATAAAACAGAAAAAGGGGGAGAAGAGGGTGTTTAATGAGGCAGAAATAACTGTGGGGTTGCCTAAGTCTGGCACTAAACTCTGAGCTAGATGTTTAAAGCAAGCTTGAATGGTTTAATGTAATGTTTTGGTATTTTGTTCTGCTCAAGAACAGGAAAGCTTGCTGTGTTGTTGGAAAAGACTAGGGTTGCATTGCTTGTAAAACTCTGGGATTCACTGGATCAATCTCTGATCTCTACACACATTGATTCTGCGACAGTGAGAACATTCAGCTGTCAATGAGCCCTTAAAAAGCCATTTCTACCACCAAGAACAGTCTCTTTAAGCCTATTTCAAGAGTGTGTAATGTTTATAAATGAGGACCCTGGCGTATAGTAGGATAATAGAACATTCAGCTGTGAACAAGGTGTTGGTGATAAGGAACAAGCTGCAACTAATGGGGTGCTAATGATTGTACAGAGACAAAGAGTATGAATCTGTGAGCCTCTACAGAATATATATATATATATGCATTACACCCATTGTTAACTTGATTTTAAAGTAAATGTATGTGATTTTGTTTATATTTGAGGACAAAAGTTTAAACATTAACAAAGCATTCACACTAAGCTGAACAAGGCACAGATAATAGCAGGATTGCATTGGTCTAGTGCTAAACACAGAGCTGGAAGTATAAAGTGAGGTCTAAAGTTAATCTTGTATGTGCCATGTTCATGTATTCGTATTTTTTGGTGGTGCAGGTGAGAGCAGGTCGCCCACTAACCAGAAGGGTGGTAGTTCGATCCATTTCTAACCCCTGCTCATACTGCTGATGGGTCCTTTAGCAAGAAGTGGTTCTTAAACTGCGTTACAGGTCAGGCTACTCCTGGTAGTACTCAGGTCAGGAGTCAGTCTTGATTATATTTAATTTAGAGCCAGTTTTGCTTCTGTTTCTGTCCTGCTCTGGTGAGTTTAAATTTGAAGTATAGCCCTGCTTAGCCCTTGTTTAGGCCCAGATTAGTCCAACTTATGTGCTGGTTTAATCCAGGTTTTGTCCATATTTTTTCCCCGTTTTGCAATTATTTAGTATTCTTAATGAGACCAAATATTTTCTGAGCTGGTACTTGGTGTGAAAAGTTTGACTGACCTATGATGTTGGGGGGAATAGATTAAAAAAAGGAACATAGAGCACCTTTAAAATACACTGACATGGTTTGGTTCATCACCGTTCTTCTTTACTGTAGAGACCCAGAACTGAATTCGGCCACAGCCCCCAGTGTCTGATATATCTGCAGTGTGTGATTTGGGTCAGAGTATTGAGGCTGTGTGCTATATATACGCTAACCTAAGGCTACACAGACTGTGAACCAACCATTAGGATCCAATTCACAGACTCGGTGCAACACTTGGTTCAACAGGGGGCAGCTCAAAAACGGCTTTTTAACAACTAATTAGGGTCGGGTTCGGTTCACATTTTTTCCAGGTACCAGTACTTCAACTGGATACCTGAACAATAATAAAACCTTTTTATTTTAACAAAACACTAACCTCTAGGAAAGAAGGAGTTTTAGCAGTTTTAAGTGTTGTTATATGATATAGGATAGTGGATTAACTACTGTATTTAATTATGCTGTGATGTCTTTAGGTTAAAGACATAAATAAGAGTCACTTAAATCAGTTAATAAATTAGTTTGCAGTTGATAAAAGGTTAAATTTAAGGTAAAAGCTGTTAAAATGTATTGGTTTTAAAAGTAGTCAGGGTGAGATGTCTGTACTTTGAAAGATCTTTGTACGTTATTTGCAGTTAACCATAGATGCAGAGTGTGCATTCTTTTAAAAGCTGAACTTTGACGCCTTTTTGTCATTCCTACAAAAGAAGCTGCTGTTCACGGCAAACTGGGGTCTGGGGTACAGAGTACTAGGGCCACTGAGACAGAGACAGACTCTGCAGCCTGTGTCTTGTTTGAGATTCTAGACTAAGGGCCTGTTTACACAACAACGCTGCCCAGGAAAACGCAACAGTCATGCTGCCTCCAATTCACATTTACACAACAATGCGAGGTATAAGGAAAACAGCTGTAAACTGTAGTGCCAGTGTTTGTCCAGCAAACGGTGCTATGGGCCCCCCAAATGCTCTACACCACACAGAGCGTAAACAGCAGAGGCCGGTCTGTAACTTTCCAACTACTTTAGGAGCTTGTGGTTTTCTGTAGCCATTCTCTTAAAGTCTCTCATAAAAGTAAACACCAATACAGATATTACTGACAGTTACTGGACTAAATATGAACGTATGAGACATAAAACCCTCGTATTTTGTGCTTTCAAGTCAGCTGACAAGCACCCGGCAGTCAGCCAATCACAGTTTAGATTGGGGCTGTTACGTCATCATTTTCAGTGAGGATGCTGTTTTCACAGTTCACACGAGAGCGGAGTGGCTCAGAGCGGCTCCGGCGGCTCCCCGCTGTGAGACCAAAACACCTCCTCCAGTGTTTTCAAAAGATTGTGGATTCGGAAAACAGAAACCCCATCTTTGTGTAAACAAAAGACCAAACCACAATCAAACCTTTGTGGATTCGGCAAAACGCGTTGTCGTCTAAACAGCCCCTAAGTGTGGACAAAGTCAAGAACACAGCTGAAAAACACAACAACATGCATCCCTTTACTTTCTCTTTTACGTTGAGCATCAGGTAGCTCCACTGTTTGAGTAAATAAACACACTCGTGGTCTGTCCCATGTGCTCTGGAGGTAAATAAAGTCCTGTCTCTGTGTGTGTCTGTGCCCTCTGCTCTGGAGGTAAATGATGTCCTGTCTCTTTTTCTAACTGATGCCTTAATTAAAAAGTTTGCTCAAAAACATCTGCTGACAGTGACGAGGCTGTCGTGTAGCTTTCTGTAGCGCTGTCTCTCTACCTGCTGGGTATTGAAAGAACTTTTTTTTTTCCGATATCGCCCAGTACCGGAGCTTTTCAGTCAGAAAGGTATTGTTGTTCTGTACCCAGCCTAACAACTAATATTAGCTTAATTTTGGTCCAAATCTATATGAGGTTATAAAGTAGTAAGATGTTTTACACATAGAATATCAGTAGACTTTACTACACCAATATTTATGTACACAACTTTTGCTTAAATTCATTCATTAACCATCTTCTGCTTGTTCCATTTAGAAGTCATGAGTGGCTAAAGCCTGTCCCAGCAATTATGAGCCTTAGGCGGGTTACATCCTGGACAATGTTAGGGCTGACACAGAGATCTACAGACAACCATTCACTCTCTCATTCATTCACTGTGGGCAATTTAGTGTCGCCAGTTCTCCTAACATAGTGTTTACCAACCAGGGGTACGGGGACCCCTAGGGGTACGTGAGCACTTTACAAGAAATTTTACAACACATACAACACTTTACAAGAAAATATTTGCGATCTATTAAAACTTGAGTAAGACTAGCTCATGTGTCATTGACAATTGATGGATAAAAAAAATATTGATTAAAATGAGGTGAAACTACTACAGATATTATTTGAATAGGCCTATTATAAATCTTGTTTCACAGGAGTTATTTAAATAATTATTTTTCATTATTTCTTGTCATTTTTTTTTTGATGAAAAATACAGTCAAATAAGTAAATGTAATAGACATTTATATTGTTATATTTTTATTAATTATAGGTTTTATTTTGTAATATTTAAAATCATTATTTTTCATTATGTAATGTTTTTGTTTCTTGTTTTGTTTTTTTAGATTATCTTTGTAGCTTGAATTTAGTTTTCAAAGCAAAAAATGCAGGAGAATTAGCATTTACAATAAAGTAAGTATAAAATACCTTTGTACTAATAAAAACAGATGACCACTTTTTGAAAAATGAACAAGTAAACGAATGAAGGGGTACTCATGATGACACAAAAAGCCCAGGGGATACGCAACACAAAAAATGTTGGGAACCACTGTCCTAACACATGCTTTTTAATCCCAACCTCACAGTTACCTAACTTGAACAGATATACATCTATTGCAACTCAGGAGCTCTAGGTTAAACTATAATGTACTCAGTGTCCTTCACAGTTCATGTCGTAAACATTAAATAACACACAAGTTGGACATATAAATTGGAGGAGTGAGTCTGCAAAAATGTTTCAGGTTTTTGGTGCAGGAAAAAACTACTTTATCGAGTTTGTGAGCAGCACCTTGATAACCCTGAGCTTAGAGCAGGCTTTTGTTGTCTGGATCCTCTCATCTCTGCAGTGTGCTCCACTTAGGCTTCAGTTTCCAGCACTAGCTTTACTGTACTAACGAGACAGAGCTTTAAAAAAAAGGTCAGTCTGACAAAATGTTGAAAACGTTTTATAGAAGGGAAAATCTTATCTTGGTTAGCTTGACATTATCAAGGTTATGCATAGAGTAATGATTTAAAACAGAGTGTGTTGTACAGCACTTGGGGAACATGAGGTTGTTGTATTATGGGGTCAAAAGTCAAGAGTTTTTTCTATAGGGGGTTCTATTACTACTACTATTCAACGTCTAGCAAACATAGAGAAAAAAGTACTTCCTTTCTGTCTATTTTTCTATTTTGATGTTATGAAATTTACCCAACATGGATCGTGGACTTCCTTGCTTGTACTAAAACCTTCATGCACATATTTTAAAATCTGCTTTGCAATTTCATATCATTAAAACAATATTTAGCTGAACATTTAAACATATTAAACCTCATCATCACCCACTCTGGGGATACACTCGTCAGGGACATCATATTTCAGCTCTTAAGCAAAAGGTGAGTTTCATTATGACACAGGAAATGAACCCTGAGGTAGATCAATAATATCTGATAGATTATGAATCATTTAACAAGTGCAAGTGTTGAGGCAGACTTAGGCTTTACAAACATGCTTTTCCTTTTAAATTTAACTGGTGGGTCAAGGTCTCAGTAAAGGACCAGCGTCATGGCTCTGCAATTATAAGACAGGATACAAGATTAACTTAATATTAACTTTTGAAGAGCAATTTATGCCTCCAGTGTCCAAATGCGGCCTATGGGCTATTTTTGTTGGCCCTTGGGCTTCATTCTCAGTTCCTAAATTGCCACAGGTAGAATTTCTTACCAAAAGCTAAAGAGCTCAGGTAAAAAAGCTTCATATTTGTGCGACACTGACCTGGCATTTAGAGAAACAATAAAAAGTTTGAGGTTGAGGCATCAAAAACATTCATCCATACTATGTACCAATCCCAGGCCTGAATAAATGTGTGGATGATAAATCTGGGTTGATCCCTGAAGCTGAAAGGGGACTTTTGCTCATTGGGGGGCAAAATATATCACTTCCTTCATTTTTCATTGTCTATATGTAACTGTAATGTATACCAATATTAAAAATAAAAATACTTTGAAATGATGTGAAGGTAGGTGGGTTTGGGATAGATCTATATAACATGCTTATATGATGTTATATATGTTTTGCTGGTGAAATGTGCATACATCTACTTTGTTGTCATGTATGAGAACAAATAAAGAGATAACCAAAAAAAAAAAAGGAGGAATATATCACCTTTTGTGAGTGGCACACATTTTTCATTATGTGACCCTCAATGAAAACAGTTGGTACAAGCCTGCTCTAGATCAATAAAAGCTGGTGAATCATCAGTAATGTAATAACTGTGGCTGTCTGGTTGAACGTAATCTAAAGTTGCCCATAGTTAATTAATGTGAGAGTGAATGGTTGTCTCTGGGTCAGCCCTAGGACAAACTGGCCACTGTCCAGGGTGTACCCCGCCTACAGCTCATAGTTGCTGGGATAGGCTCCAGGCACCAGCAGTCTAACGATGATAAGTGTAAGAAGTTTAATGAATGAACGGCTGATTCAAGTTAAATTACAGTGCCAACCAGGATATATTTGCAGAACCTGAAAATGTATCATGATGCTTCGCAAAGCCCTTAGTCATTATTAAAATAAACACTCTTTGAGCAGTTCCTATAACTTCCAGGCTTATGAATAATTCAAAGTCCAGAGGATAGTCAATGCATTATTATATAGTATCTCCATCTAAGAGTTTAAGCAAAGTTATGGCCACAGTTTTCCATTTCCAGCTCTCGGCCGAGTACACGACACAACGATAAACTGCGCTCTTCATGCCCATCTTATTAATTCATAGAAAAGTGGTTTTCTAATGTGCGTATAATGAGGAAGCAAAATGTCCAATGAATTACAAATGAGGCTGGGATATTTCAGTCATTGTACAACCATGATATGCATATTTAAAATACAGAAAATAGCATATGGCCTTTAATTTCCACTGCTCTTACTCTAGACATGAAAAGGCTACAAAATGTCTCGAGCCATTTGGAGGTGAAATTGCCCACATTTGGAGTGCAACTACTTCATTTTATTCCCCTCTCCTACCTCAAAGAAAAATGCAGAAAAATTATAGCTCATATTGCAAGATGATTTATGGTAATTTTGCTCTGTTTCAAATCCTTTAAGAAGATTTTATTGTGAAGGTCTTAGCGCCATCTGCGTTGCAGTTTCTTCCCGATGCCTTGTCTTTTATGACGATCCTAAGATAAAATGTGCAGCTGTCATCTATTGATCTTGAATTGCTTGAGATAAAAAGCATGAAGCTGCAGCAGTGTCACAGACAGAGATACTCACTGAATTTCAGTTTGTTGTCTCATACTTTTGTGTGACTCTCTTATTTGAAATTAAATCCATATTCAGTGTTGTGACTGCTTTCTTAAAGATGTTTTTAAAGCATAATAATATTTTACTCTATTCATTTTCTCTTGGATTTTTTGGGGAGGTCGCAGGGGGCTGGAACAGTTCCTACATGCTTTGGCCTGAGATGGGTTACATCCTGGACAAAAGCCAGACCGTCACAGGACTGACATTTAGAGGCCTGCAATGACAGACAACCTTTCACTCTCACATTCATTCACTTGGGCCAATTTAGATTCACCAATTGTCCTCACACAGGCAAGTCTTTGGACAGAGGGAGGAAGCCAGAGAGAACGCACTGTAACACAAATAGGACACGCAGACTCCCCTAAAACAAGTTTACGTATTATCACTAACATATATGGTATATTTTTATATGTAAAGGTTCTGAGTGACCCAGGTGATTATGTTTTAAAAAGGTTTAATAAGAGGGCATTGCTCTGTGGTATAGCTCAGTCAGTAGAGCATGCATATAGAGAAATTACAATTTAGCTTTTGTTTTTTAGTAATTTTTTGGCCATTTTTAGACAGATGCCCTGCACATGCGCTATACCACTGAGCCATAAGGCAGCGCGAAAACAGTTCACGTGTTTGCCGATAGTCTTTCCTTGCTTTGCCTCTTAATAATGCACTACTTCACTGTTCTGTCTAAAAAAGGCCAAACCACTGACAGGTGACATGAATAACACAGATTATCTCTTCATCACAGCACCTGTAAGTGGGTGGGATATATTAGGATATATTAAGTGAACATTTTGTCCTCAAAGTTGATGTGTTTGAAGCAGGAAAATGGGCAAGTGTAAGGATTTAAGCGAGTTTGACAGGAGCCAAATCGTGATTGGCAAATGAATGGACGAAAGCGTCTCCAAAACTGCAGCTTCTTGTGGGGTGTTACCGGTCTGCAGTGGTCAGTATCTATCAAACGTGGCCTAAGACCATTAGGATCATCAATAATAATAGGCAGGTGGTCATAATGTTATGGCTGATTGGTTGTATACATTTCCCCGCATACGCATTTAAACAATAAAGCTATTAAAAGCAGCTCAAACATGTGGCTCTGTCTTAGAAATCTGCAGAAATGTCTGTGCTGAGTCTATGGCTTTCACGATGTCATTTTGCCATTTACAGTTGCATCAGAGTGCGTAGGCGGCTTTGTGTATAAATGTGTGTAGATATGTGCAGACCCAGGTGTGTGTGTGCGTGCGTGTTTATGAGTGGCTGCTGTTCCGAGTGCGTGGGCGTTCCTATGGTTCGCCCTGTGCTTGCTTTGTAGACGCGCTGCCATGCATTTATCCCTGTCTACATGGCCTAAGGAGCGACGTGGGTGCATGACATTTTGAGAAGCGATGTCAAAGACCTTCGTTTGTGCTGTGTGTGCTGAGATCGTGTTGAGTCGTGAATAAATGAAGTGACATAGAGAGTAGGGGAGAGAGCGGCGCAAGACAAAGGAACACTCGAAGAAAAGAGGTCTGACATTATCGCAGCAGAATAAGACATTTTTCAAAACATGTCAACAGTGGCTGAGAGGAATAGCTGGGAACGGAGCATCAGTCTCCTACTCTTCGAGATCTACGATTATGGTTTGGTCTGACTTCTTTTTATGATATACTATTTTAAGTAACCACACACTAGCTTTGCATGTATTTGTTAAAAGACCTCGAACAAATAGGGGTGTCCCAATACCACTGTGTTCAGGAAGAGTATTTTAAATTAAATAAAAAAGGCTTGAAGACTAACTAGTACTAAGTCTGGGTATTAGAAACTGGACCTTCAGTTTCCGCTCCAAGCCAAAGTCAGAAGAAATATTTTTAGTTTGCAGAGATAGCAACCTCTTAAACAATGAGAGTTGGGGTATAGGGTTGTCTACAGTCGATACCAAAATACTCTTATCAAAGCCTCTACCATTCATTTGAACTTATCACATCCATTCCAAGCAGTACAGTCAGTTCAAAGGCTCATTTAAACTCCCATTTCTTACGTAAATAAATCTTTCTGTTCACAGCATTGTTATCTGTTTTCTACGTCAACGTGTGTGTTATGTTAAATAACCAGTAGGGGGCGATCGGCGACCGTCAAAGATGTTACAAAGATGAAAAAAAAAAAAAGAGTAACAATAACAAACATGGCAGGGCTGATCAAGGTTTTTATACCAGATTTATTGAAAAAGAGCCAAGAAAATGAGGCAAAAATAGCGGTACATCTGTTCAGTCTTTAAATAGACCATGACTAACTTGCTGTAGTCACCCTTTTAAAAGTTCAGCCATTTCTTCTTCTGTAACATGTTGAGCTGTGTTCACTAGCGCCCCCCCTAAAAATGGACCGATGTATGGACAGAGCGCTCCATCTGTATCCAAATGCATATCTACTGTACAATATAAAAGAGCCATCTTAAACTTTTTTTAACTTCTGTGTAAACAATGCAAGAACTCTTTTCACATCAAATCATCTCCCTCCTAGGATGCAGTGATACGTATATTAATTTGTCATGGTGTTTAAAGCCAGATACCCTCCCTGATACAACCCTTTCCGTCAATCTGTGCTTGGGACAAAGCAAGTGACCCCTTTACTGCTGGATTACTGTAATCATGAATATATTTAAAAGGGTTAGGGGAAGTGTAGATATTTTTCTTGGCTTGCTTTACAATGTACTTTTTTACTACTTTCAATCATATATACAGTGAAGCCTGAAATTATTCATACCCCTGGCAAATTCTGAAGTTACTTTCTTTCAACCAACATGAGACTTTTTGTTCAAATATTTAAAAAAAAAAGCTGAGAAATGTTTTGTTGTTTTTTTCCACAATGATACCTCTTGTACATCGTCTTATTATCTTTTGGGAGAAGCCTGTGTCATTTCCGGTCAAAAAAAACTTGCTTGTTGAATGAAAGTAACTTTAAGTCAGAATTTGCCAGGGGTATGAATAATTTCAGGCTTCACTGTATGAACTATCTCAGACTCTGAGAACCTCAGGGACAGGTCTTCTGCTGGTGCCCAGAGTCAGGACTAAACTCGGTGCAGCAGCGTTTCAGTTTTCTGCAGCTAAACTCTGGAACAGTCTTCCTAATAATGTTAGACAGCCCTCTACTCTGACAATGTTCAGACCTAAAACTGTTCTTTTTAGCTGTGCATATACCAACTGAAAGTGTTTTATCTGCACTCTTCTCTTTTAATTTAATTTTAAATGAATTCTTAATTATAATTTTTTTATTTGATTTCACTGTTTTAATTGTAATTCTTATCTATGTACTTTTACCTTGTCTTTTTTTCTGTAAAGCACTTTGAATTACTGTATGAATTGTTATAAACAAATAAACTGGCCTTGCCTTGACTTGCCTTACAACTACGTATTTTGTATTCATTCCTGTGCTCAGTATCACAAGTACTGAATTTTGAGTACTAACACTCATTTGAAACAGCGGTAGTGGGACATCCCTAGCATAAATAATAAGGGATAGATGTATCTACAAGTGTACATGGCAAGGCTTAAAAGAGAAGACGTAAAATGAATCTGTTTTTTGTGTTGACATTATTAGCCGTCAGTGTTTATTACAGAGGTAGTCGGTAAAGGAATGGGTTTATCCACTGTATAAAAGGTAAGAGAAACATTAACCATCACCTGTCCAGCCATGCGAGCAGACTCTTAGCTGCAGTGATGAGGTCCACCACAGACGTGAGCAGGTCGTTGGGAAGCCGCCGGGACGTCCTGCTCTCTGACTGGCTGCTGCGGCGCCGTCCCGAAATGAAGTTCTGCAGATTTTTAGCCGAAGCGCCGAGTTTGTGGGCCAGAGTCCTCACGCTCTCTGTCTCCAAACCTGAGTTCTGCACAAATCAACACAGACAGTCCATTAGATAAGGATTTATGAATGCTTACCCGATCATATACTACACCAATATAAAGCAAAGCAAAGGGTATAATCCTATCCCATAATGGTTTTTAACAAGATAGCAGCATACAACAGTGATTCCCAAACTTTTCTGTCCTGTGATTTTTCAAAAAGTGCTCATTTAAAAAATCTGTGTTTATTAGTACAATATATTTCATACTATACTTCAGTGGTTCCCAAAATGCGGTCTGGGGCCCCCTGGGGGTCCACGAAGGTACTGCGGGGGGCCCCCAGAGGCTATCTGCATTTTAATTCAATTTTAATTCATTCTTTATTTTAGACACATGCTTTTTTGGCCATAACAACAAATTAAACATACAAAAATATAAAAAGACAATTAGTCAATAAATTTAAATTAATTACAGTTCTAACCCTAATTTAAAATATTACTTTAAAATTAATTTTAGCAGTCAGTGATTTTTGTGATGTTTTTATCCAAAAATATATGGAGAAAAACATGACATAGTTTTTAATAGAAGGAACGTGGGGGTCCACATGGGATTTTTTGAAATTTAAGGGGGCCACAACAGCCTTGACTTTGGAAATGGCTGCTATACTTTTTTTTACTAATTCGCTTGCATTTTTACATTTAAACTCAAATTCAAAATAAAAAATAAATAATAACCTGTCTGTCTTTAAAATAAAAACAAATATAACAAAATAAACCTCTATTACATTAACTTATTTTATTATATATTTCTGTTCAAAATAAACAAAAGTAAATACATAAAATAAAATATAGTAAATCCCAAAATATAAAAATATAAAATAAAAATAATGTTGAGCTTGTCTTTCAGAAGTTTCAGTATGAAAAGATTAAAAATGTTTTCTTATCATCTTGGGAATAAATTATGAAATATGTGCAGCTCCAGGTGTGTGTGTCTGTGTGTGTTTGTGCGTGTCTGTGTGTGTTTGTGTGTGTCTGTGTGTGTTTGTGTGTGATTGTGTGTGTTTGTGTGCGATTGTGTGTGATTGTGAGTGGCTGCTGTTGGAGTGCGTGGGCGTTCCTATGGTTTGCCCTGTGCTCGCTTTGTAGACGCGCTGCCATGCATTTATCCCTGACTGTCTGCACGGCCTAAGCAGCGACGTGGGTGCATGACATTTTGAGAACTAATGTCAAAGACCTTCGTTTGTGCTGTGTGTGCTGAGAACTGTGAATAAATTGTGAATAAATGAAGTGACACAGAGAGTAGGGGAGAGAGACGAGCGCAAGACAAAAAAACACTGAGGTCTGAAAAGAGGTCAAGTACCCTCTGAAAAGTGCTTGGTCCCCGTACCCCTGGTTGGGAAACACTGGCATACAATACCAAGCAGCTTTCTGATATTGTATAGGTCAACTTCTGCTGTTAAAACATTTCTTATTCTTTAACGTTTGTTATCTGACAAACTTTAATCCTTCGGTCCAACAGGATCAATGTTTGCAATCTTTGAGCTCCAAGTGCAGCAACAAACAAGAAATGGAAATCAATAAAGCTGTTGATAGTTTACCATTCAAGGTTTTTGTGATAGCCAGGGCCATACACAGGATTTTAGAAATACAGAGGTGCATCATGCTGATGGCCATTTTAGTCCTCCTTTAGTCCTGGTTTAGTCCAGGTTTGGTCCTTGATTAGACCTGGTTTAGTCCTGGTTTAGACCTGGTTTAGTCCTGGTTTAGCTCTGGTTTAATCCTTGTTTAATCCTGGTTTAGTCTTGATTTATTACCTTGCACAGCAGCTGGATTGTCATGAAATTTCTGAGTTCAAAATTCACAAAATCTATCTTGTTCTGCTCCCGCTGATCCGTCTGGGTCTGAGTCGGTAGCGGCCGGGCCAATGGTGTGGCAGTACTGCCATGAGCGGGCAGGTTTTAGGTTTCTTCTTAGTGATACTTCTTAATAGGGTTGTAAAATTCCGGGAATTTTCAAACTTGGAAATTTTCCATGGGAATAAATGGGACTTTATGGGAATTTATGGGAATAAATTGGGAACTTAGACAATTCAAAGCTGTCCCATGACAGGGCAATATACTATAGCATAAAAAACACAAACACACTTCAATATCTGTGTTATTCCTCAGTCACATGTACATGTGGTACATGTAGTAACCTGTGGTACATGTAGTAACCTGTGGTACATGCAGTAACCTGTGGTACATGTAGTAACCTGTGGTACATGTAGTAACCTGTGGTACATGTAGTAACCTGTGGTACATGCAGTAACCTGTGGTACATGCAGTAACCTGCGGTACATGTAGTAACCTGTGGTACATGTAGTAACCTGCGGTACATGCAGTAACCTGTGGTACATCTAGTAACCTGTGGTACATGTAGTAACCTGCTCTGCATACACTTCTATGCACTCTGCATCCCCCTGTCACATGCACAGCTGATCTCCACAACACTACCAAACTCAAGACTGCAGACTCCATACTTCTGGTTAGCTCAACTATTAGGGTTGTAAAAATGTGTTTTGTGGTATAGTGTGATATTTTGGGGGCACAACATTAAGCTTCATAATTCTTTATAGGTATCAATACATTTGTGACAACATTATGCATAATTAATGAGCTACATCTGTTCTGGTGGCAGGCCTATCAACACTAGTTTGGCTGCAGTTCCTTAACATTACTTAACAAATGTTTTATTGCTCAAAGACAAATCTGTTCTGTAAATGTTCAATAAAGTTGTTTAAATCTGTTGGATTATAATGCTTTTTATTTATTTATTTATTTATTTATTTATGGTTTAAAAATTTGAAAATTCCCAAAATGTCCAAGCTTAACTTTCCATTGAAAGTTTCCTGAAAATTTCTGGAAATTTACCGCAAATTTTCCACCCCTTTGCAACCCTACTTGTTAACAACATGGCGATGCAGAAAAACGTAAGGTATGCTGCTCTATTTACAAAAACAGCAAAAATCTTCTAACAGTGTCTTAGCAGTTTGTTGTTTAGCTACAAAGCTGAGGCTTTATCCAATCACCGCCCCTTCACAAACATTTTCAACAGGAGCCATTCAAGATTAATATAAATTTATATTATATTTATATTATATCTGGCTTCTGGCAATCTGGCTTTTGCCGGGTTACTTGATTTAGTCTTGTCTTTTTCCTGAATAAGTCTTTTTTTCTGGTTTAATCCTGGTTTAGTCCTGATTTAGTCCTGATTTAGTCCTAATTTAGACCTTGTTTAGTCCTTATTTTTGCCTGGTTTAGATCTAGTCTAGTCTAGCAATAGAAAAACACCAACATCCGGACCCATGTGACCTTTATGGTGCATATAAAGCTATGGTGATGCAGATGGAAACAGCCAACAACAGTAGTACGGTAGTTTGAAAATACTTTGACCCACTTCTCTTGCCATTGCAATCTTTTTCTTTGTCAAAGTTTTTGCCATTATTCCTGCTTCCTTTGCTTTTTGACAAGCGACTGTCTGCATTATCCAATAAAGACACAGCCAACAAATCTAATATGTAAGAGTGTTACTATATTAGAAGTTATGGCTATTGTTTGCTGGCTGATTTCCATACATTTTGACACCCTTGACAAAAAAAACCTCATATTAAGACAATTTTCTGTGTCTGAATCTGTATAAGTTAAACCCATAGACAAACTGTGGCAATTAATGGTATTCAAAGAACAAACATCTATTTACATATTTCCATACATTTTGACAGCTATGACAGAAAATGCACTACAATGTACATAAAACATGACATATACAATATTTATCTTGGTAATTATAACTCCACTCCTTGTTGCTGTAATTTCATATAGAGCAAGTCATTTATTTATTCAGCAGTTTAGACACCGCATCCTTAATAATTCAACAGACTGTAAGAGGATTTATTACAGCTTTTATCTCTATAAATTAGTCTGGTTTGTATTGAGAGAGTGACAGCAGCAATTTATGTCCGTCGTCTTTCGTCCTGAGCAGCATATATCATCCCTGTGGCTGTAAACAAGGTTAATGAGTGCCCACGATGTAATATCAAACAAACAGTAAGTCCACAGCCTCCAGGGAGAGCTCTTAGTCCCCAAGTCAAGCTGCTATTGTACTCAGATATTGCTACTTCAAACTTCAAAATGTTACTAAAGTAGAAGTAAAAAGTATGTTGTGATAAAACTGCTCTTACAAAATCGCTCTTTATTCAAAAAGTTACTCCTGTAAATGTCACCCATTACTACCTCTGTGTGGACCATAAGCACTAAAAACTACTGTTACTTTAAAATATTATTACTCAGGTAAAGGCAAGAGTATTTAACTAAAACAGTTACTTAGGTAAAAGTGTTACTTACTCAAAAGAGTAATGAGTGTAAAGTTACTACAACTACTACTACATAGCGATATATAGGGCGGCAGTAGCTCAGTTGGTGGAGTCGTTCGCCCACTGATCCAAATCCAGTTAGTCTGGTTTGATCCCCTTGCATACTGCCGTTGTGTCCTTGGGCAAGACACACACCCACCTTGCCTGTGTGAGTGTGTCAGTGTAACTGCGTTTGGTGGTGGTCAGAGGCCGTAGACACAGATTAGGGCTGCAACTATGCAGCTATTTTGAGAATCGACAAATCAGTTGATTATTTTTATGATGAATCAATTGATAATTGGATAGTGAAGCTTAAGAGTGACAAGTTGTTCAAATTTAGGATTTATTTTTCTAATTTAAAAATTGGTAATAATACTACAGAAAAAAATCACTTAATTGTTTACACAATTTGGACCTGACAAAGGTTCATCTATGCTAATTGAAGACTTTTAGATACAGCATATGTAGTCACAAAGGTGTTTTCTTATTCAAAAACACAAAATTGACATTGTGTTTATTTGTTTTTGTGGGTTTTCTGCTCTGTTTTGGTAATAAACCCCCCTCTCTCAGCACATAACATGTTTCACAGTCTGCAATTAATTGATTACTAAATTAGTTGAAGATTATTTCAATAATCAATTATAATTGATTAATCTTATAAGTGGTTGCAGCCCTAGTGCAGATTGACAGCCACACTTCCATCAGTCCATGCCAGGGCAGCTGTGACTATGACTGACTGTAATTATCATCATCACTATTATTATTATTATTATTATTATTATTATTATTATTATTATATGTTTGCCATCTTTTGTCCAGTGCCGAACAGCATGCTCTATTATTTGTGCAGCTGTTATTGTGTATCCTCACCATAATATAAAAGCAACACTATGTAGTATTTGAACCTTAAAATAATGTTTAGAAAATTATTTTAGCGATAGATCAACCCTAAACTGAACAAACTGCCCTTCCCCCAACCCCTAAACACTTCTCGTTCTCGTCCTCTGCTACTCGGAGGCAGCGGGTAAGATCACTCGACGAGCTTTCCCAGGTGGAGCTAGCTCGGGGGTGATGACTGTACAGGTCTGAAAAAAATAAGGAACCACTACAATTTATTCTTAAAACAGCCTGTGTCAAGCAAAGCTATCAAACAAAGCTGAGAGAGTGGTATAAAGTGATCCAACAGCTGTGAAAAACCCACTGTATATGAGCAAAAAACAAACTTAGGTTACATAGTGTTGCTTTAAACAAAGAGGCTTCTCACCAGAGCACACAGCAGGTCCACAGCCTCCAGTATGAGTTCTTGGTGCCCGATCCGTGAGACCCCCAGTTCCTCCAGCTCGGCGTGGCTAATCCTGAGCAGCCTCTCTCCGCACACTCCCCCACGCTCAAACACACACACGTACTGCTGCAAACAGTCGTCCAAACCTGAAAAAACAAACCACACAGACAACAAAGACGTTACTGATGTGATACTGAAGCAAATTGGTTGAGAAATAAGATCACGACCACAATAAACATAAATTGATTTTCTCATCTGCAGGGTGTGGGAAAGAAAAAATACTATTTGTGGTTTGTCATTGTGGAGAAAGATGGTTTTGAGTTCCTCTTTAGTCTGTAATTGCCCACCTGCCCCAAAACTATTGCCTTCCCAAAGCTTGTAACTCATCTCCAACACACATCATTGGTTCCTATCATAATCAGCAAACCTTACACTTCTTGTTTTTAATTTTGTAGTCCTTGCTTGCAAAATGAGAAAAACTAAATTATCCAAATCCATATGTAGAACAGTAGTAGTAGTAGGGAGTAGTAAAATATTGCCTTTTTCCAGAAGAGGCAGACAGATTTAACCACCGCAACACTGAGCTTATTGGCTCACAAAAGCATACTAGAGCTAAGTTTGCCATCTGTCTCGAGTTCATACAATTTGAAAGGTTTCATTACTCAAACTGTTCAGGTTTCCTTTCAGATCTACTATTATTATTAATTCTACTATGACTAGTTACTACTACTATTATACTACTATTGCTAAAGTACTATTAGTTGCAACTGCTATTACAATATACCTCTACCACTACTGCTATTGCCACTATGACAACAACTACTACTACTACTGGTACTGTTGCTACTGCTGTGGACAAAGTACTCAACGTCATTACTTGAGTAAAAGTATGGATCTTCCTGTTCAAATATTACTCTAATACAAGTAAATGTTGCTAAGTCAACTTAAGTACTCAAATTCAAATGAGTACTCAGTAAGTACTCAGTTCAAATGAGTGCAGTTAAGAATTTGGGGTAAAATTTCTACTACATTCAAGTCACAAGTTTACAGCTCCAAAAATATGAATAATACATTTTCATACATTCATAATCCTACTCTCTAAAGATAAAATGTCAGACTAATTTCAGTGTGGAAATGTGGGGATCAACTTATAAAACTATAATAGATAAGATGGTTTTACAGCATAAACGAGCCATACATATTATAACTAAGGCTGGGTATTACAATCATACTAATCAATTATTTTTAAAATTGGTTTATTATAGAATCGTGCAAATAATGTTTAAAGTAAAAGTTAAATCACTTCCAGATTGTGTCCAGAGGTTCTTTTTAGTTCTTGAGAGCAAAATAAGTTGAAAGAAATATGTACATTTACTTTACAAAAAAACTTAAAGTGTAAACAAATTATTATCTTTAGGCTGTAAGTCAGTAGTCTATTGGTTTTAAGACAATTTCTCTGCTGAAGTTACTTTTGTGTTTTTAAAAAATGTAGTGGAGTAAAAAGTATTATATTTATCTTTTAGATGTAGTACAGTAAAATCATTAAGTTTCCACTAAAATACTACTCAAGTAAAGTATAGATTCTCAAAAACTATACTTAAGTACAGTACTCAAGTCAATTTACTTTCTTACTGTCCGGCTCTGCTGCTAACACTTTTACTATCACATACTATTAGCAGGCAGTACAACAGATTTATTGTGAGCTTCTTTACTCACAAAGACAAACTAGAGCTAAGTTTGTCATCTGTCTCCTTCTCATTCAATCTGAAATGTTGATAATAATTTGGAGTTGCAGTCCTTACTCAGAAATTGAATAAGATCCAATCCAGTTATACCCAAGAACAAGATACCTCCCTCCTTTTTATTTTTTTCTCCCTCTGCTTTTGTGTCACTTTATTTTTTGTCTATATCTTAAACTGCCCACAACTGCCAGTGGAATAATGAGAGAGACACTACTATATCTTTGAACCATGCTCAGTGAATATGTGTCTGGTATTTTAATGCCATTTACTGCTTTAAAACATTGCCATGTACAAGGAGAAGTTGCTCGGGCCCTTTATGAAATGAAATAGGTGAGTTCTCTGCATTCAACCACCTTGGTCTATCCATAAAGTCCTTACTGTGAGGAAAGCTTTTGTATGCACCATTTGCCTTTGCAAAAATGTGGAGTAGTAATGCACACTGCAGTGTTTATAGAGGTTCTGGTTATTGGCATAAAAACTGTTTGCTGTAATGTCTTTGCAGCCTTCTAGAAATTGTCTTGCTTGCTTTTGAGAAAACCTAAAAAAGCACTAGGTCAGTTTTTGTCATTAATAAAAGAACAGTGTGCAAAGGGGTCTGTTGTCCCGGGACTCAGGGCCAGAGGGGCCAAGAAATGGTCCCTCTTGATATATATCTTCTATTATAAGAGGCCCATGTGAAGCCTTCTTGCCCCGGGTCCCAGCAAACCTGTCGACAAGCCTGGTAAGAAGTCAAATTTCATGCTTTTAAATGCCATTTTTAACACTAACAATAATAATAATAAAACTAATAACATCTGCAAGTTTACTTCAAAACTATAAAAAAAACTTTAATCCTGTTGGAATCAAATTTAATGCTTTTTAATGCCATTTAAGGCCTTAATTTTCGCAAAATCATTTTAATGACGTTTAATACTTTTTAATGGCTGGCAGGAACTCTGAAGAAAGCTGTAGGAAGGAAATACTACAACATTTGCAATACACTCTTGGGCTTGCATGCAGCATATCATCTGCCTCCTATAGTATTTGCTTTTTTATTTTGGCATAGGGTCTATGCAAGATACCCTTCCTGACTCAACCCTCTCACTTGGGACCGGCACCAAACAAAACTTGTGACCCTACGTGGCTGCATTATAAGCACTACACTGTACCACACATTGTAACGTACACTGCCGGCTCAGAGTATCTACTGCTCCTATACAACATGCTATTATAGGGTTATGCTTTTTATGATGGTAAACAACATAAGGTGGTGTCCCGTTTATTGGACCCAGGACAGAGGGAAATCTAATCCAGGACCAGACCAGCCAGTCTTTATGACCCTCCGAAGCCCAGATACTTTAAATCTCGGATCAATGACAGTATATCCCTTGTTAAAACTGCAGCTTTTGGCCCTGAGTCCAAAGGCACTTATCAGCTTTCCCTGCCACACGCTTACAGCCGATACTTCTCACACTCCTCAGTCTTCAGTCTGTCTATAGGGATGGCTCATTTCTTTATGCCGCCTGCAAAAGAGAAAACAATTGAAGTTTTTACTGCAATAGCTTCCAGTTCCTCTCAGATAATGTAACTTTTGCTGCATCAGGGTTAAGAGATGTTAAGGCAATACTGCAATGCACCTTATAGGCCTATATGAATTATTAATATCCATATACAGTGTATATACATATATTTCTGACTACTGTATATCCTTTGCTCTTTGATCCTGTTTATACATTTGCTCATTTAACCATTCATTTTGTCTCTATGTAATTAACAAACTGTGTAACATTAACATAGTGTAAATATGATATTTAGAAAGCACTGTTACTCCTTGCTGCAACTGCTACTACCACTACTACTATTACTACTATGGCTACTACCACTACTATTACTATTACTACTATTATTGCTACCCACTTCATAGTACAAAACAAGGATTCACTGCATAACCTTACACTTCAAAAATAAACTACAAAACAAGAAAAATATCAATTATAGTGAGAAAACACAAATGTTACATTAAAGTTACTTAAAATAGAAAAATACCTTGCTTTCCTTAATTGCAAGGTAAGCTGCAAGAAGTAAGACCGAGGGCTACAGAAATAACTGCGAAGTTTAAGCTAAGACAGCAAGCAAGCATGCTATCTAATGCTAATGCTACAAATACTCGCTTAGTACCTAAAGAAGAAATAGCAAGCATTATAGTACAATGCTGTATAAGATGACTTACATTCATGTTATAGGTGCAGAGAAACAAATCTGCATATGATTACAGCAGCAGGTGGGTAAGTTACTGTCCAGTTTTTACATGTTTGGGCATCTTTTTAACCATTTTAACCAGGGTTGCCAGATCTCACTGATAGCTTCCAGCCCAAACAGAACGTAAAACCCGCCCAACACAATAAAAACCAGCCCAAACTACAACCACTCTAAATGTTAAAACCGTTATATGCAAAAAAGAACACAACATTTAAGAGCAGCACTAAAAAAGTAAACCAAACAGGTTTCCCGCAAAGAGTGCAATCAGAGAACCACAGCTTTCCTGGTCTGGGCATCTGGAAATCCAAAAAAACATATGAAATACCAATATATAACAATAAATTTTAAAACAAAACTGACGATATGAGTGGGAGAACACAGCAGTTACTCCTTTGTTGGTATTATGTCCAGAATATTTTCTTAAAAACACGCCAAATATTGTGAAAAGAATCCCAAATTTTATAAACCAGCCCAATGCTATTTTTTTCCAGCTCAAGGTGTTCAAAAGAAACCCAACTGGGTGGAAACCAGCCCAATCTGGCAACACATGTTAACTGATACAGTATAGTACAGCTCCCCTAGTGGTCAAGGTATGTACTACACACAATGTAGATAAGACAGGGGTGTCCAAAGAGGCCAGATGTGAAGATGTGCAAATGTTCAAGGTCCCTTCTGACATATGGTATAAATTTAATCCACACAGTTTTTTAAGTGATACATTTTGTCATTGAAGCTTGAGGGCCATATGAAATCTCGACTGGTACCACAAACGGTCGCCAGGCCGCACTTTGGACATGTCTGACATAAGATACATTTATTTATTCACATAGTACAATGCTCAGTGATTATTTTTGTACCTGCATCCAGTAGCAAAAAATAAAATAATATAATAGCAGATCACATGGCAAACAAGAATATAAAATAAATTTATATAAAATATAATGATAAAAATATAGAATGTTAAGTTGGCCCTTATTTGTATTTACATTGTATTATAGAGAATATGATTGCGGCAAAAACACTAATAAATAAAAAATGTAAGAACCATTATGTTAATATTGAAATAGTTAAATGTATTTGCCTAGATATCAAATCAAACATTTAAACATTATTTTAAATGCACTAAAATTGCTGGTGTCACTTGGTGGTATTAGGCTGTAGTGTAGTCCAGTGGATACTCTACTGTTATGGCTGGTTTCTGTTATTCTTTTGAGAGCCATTAGTTGTCCACTGTGCTGTGTAACGTCTGTGCTGCTTATGTGCAGAGGTCAGCCTCTACATTAATCTGTGGTTTGTGTGGTTCTGTGGCCGGAGTGAGTTTGCTGAGTCCAAAGAAAAGCAGAGCAAGCATTTGACCTGTAAACAGATGCTTTTGGGAGCCATTAGTAACCATGGAAACAACGGTAAAATTCTGCATAAAAAAACCTTTAGTGATCTTATAGCCTACATACACTATATTTCCAAAAGTATCCACTCACCCACCCAAATAACTGAATTCAGATTATGGTGAGGTGTTGTTTTTAGGAGCTGGGCTTGGCCTCTTAGTTCCAGTGAAAGGAACTCTGAATGCTTCAGCACAAAGAGATGTGGACAATTCCATGCTCCCAACTTTGTGGAAAAGTTTGGGGATGGCCACTTCCTGTTCCAAAATGACTGCACCAGAGCACAAAGCACGGTCCATAAAGACATGGATGAGTGAGTTTGGTGTGGAAGAAATTGACTGAACCTGCACAGAGTCCTGACCTCAACCTGACAGAACACCTTTGGGATGAATTAGAGCGAAGACTGCGAGCCAGGACTTCTCATCCAACATCAGTGCTACGTTGGACGAGATAGATATATGCAAAAGAGTGGGCCCACAGTCATTTTAAACCCTATGGATTAAGAATGGGATGTCACTAAGTTCATATACGTGTAAAGCCAGGTGAGCTAATACTTTCGGAAATAGATTGTACCTTAGACTACACTGACTTAGTGCAGCAAGTTACCGTATTTTCCGCACTATAGGGCGCACTTAAAAGCCTTCAATCTTCTCAAAAAATGACAGTGCACCTTATAATCCAGAGCACCTTATATATGAATTTATTTATGGTTACCTTAGTCAAGGAGCATCGCGGAGTAATACATAATGTGCTTCACCATAATATTGCCGTAATCGCCCAACTGTTTAACTCGGACACTGAAGATGAAGAATTTGAGGGATTTGTGGACGAGGAATGAACTGAAAAAGTGAGTGTATTGTGTTGTATTTTGTTATAACGTTAACTGAACAGTTTTGAGTTATTGTGAATACGCTATTGTTTGATTTAGCGGTCTCAGATTGTGTTTTTTATTCACGTGTTACAACTGAACAAGTTTGGGAGTTATGGTGAACGTGTTGAATAAAGTTTGACTGACTGACTTATCTGGCTGTTTTGTTTCGCCTTTTAGTCCGGAGCACTTTATATGTGAAAAAAGTTTGAAACTAGACCATTCAATGACAGTGCACCTAATAATCCGGAGCGCCCTATAGTGCAGAAAATACGGTACATAAATTTCTTAAGCTACTGTTAAGTTTTCAGTGCACACAACTTGTACTCAAGAAACATTTTAGGTTTAAATGCAAGACACTAAGTGTTAGTGATTCACAACTGAGTGTCCGGACCCAAAAGTGGGTTGCAGGGAAATGTTCAGCTAATCAAAAGCCTAAAGATTTTATTTTATTTTAACTTATTTTGTTTATTTTCTTTCATCTGCTCCCTTCCTTATTCAAGGGTAGTTTTTATGCCGGATGCCCTTCCTGTCTCAACCAGCCACATACTGTAACTGGAGTGGGTAATGTGGGTGAAGTGTCTTGCTCAGGGACACGACAATAGTATGCGTTTTGGGCGAGATTCGAATGACTGACCCTCCAGTTGGTGGGCGAACGCTTTTCCCATTTCCAAATACTTGTGCCATATATAACTTTAAGGTAAAATAATGTAGAAAAATAACAGTAAAAAGTGGGTAACAATGAAATAATCAGGGATAAATTCGGGTCCAACATTCAGACCAGTTGGGGCAATGCAATGTTTCACTGCATACATGTATTTAACAGCAATATGCTTTAAAAAAAATGCCAAAAATATGCATAATTCCAATGCAACTTGAAATATGAAGAGTGCACTCACATTATTTTTATGGCTTTGCGTTTAGTTAAGATTCTCCAGAGATATATTGTAACATCTGTGTTGCTTATGTTAATGGGTCAGCCTCTAACACTAATATGCGGTTTGTGTGTTTTTGTGGCCTGAGTGAGGGTTTGCTGGGTCTGAAGAAAAAGCAGATCAAGACTGAGAGGGCTGAGCTGCAGTTCCCTGAATCCCAAAACAATGAACGTATCCAGGCGCTAACCTCTTAACAAACAGCCAACTGGCAAACACGAGCCGCACACAACGTCTCCACAGCGCACACCTCTGAGCAATAAGCATCGATTTAACCCCAGCTTCAAGTCCCTGCTTCATAACACACTCATCTATCATAACAACGGCTAACAACGATGGAGAAAAGAGGAGTGGGGAAGACCAGGAAGAAAAAAAAAGTCCCATAAGGCAGCTGTTAAATTGCACACAAGCCATTTGCACCCCACACAAATTCATCTCTCAACACAGACATGCAGCATTTGTTGTTGCATCCTTCTTCTTTTGCTTCCTTTCTAAGTCTAGAACATTGTTTAGGGAGCAAAAAGTGAATTGAAGAAAGGCTTAAGAGTTAGCATGGTGAGCCAGACTGTGCCTACTTGATTTTCGCAAGCAGGACAGTCTGATTCCCTTCTCGGAGCAGAGCATTTCTTCAGTTTAATTTGGAACTGGCCAATCACAGTTGTTTATCTGCAGTGTGTCTTACAAAAGTGAAAGAGCTAACTAAGGCAGCACTAGCTACTGAGCTAATTTAATAAATTCTCCTGACCTGATTAACGGCGTTTAGTGTTTTTCTTAGTCCAAGTCCATGTTGTTGTTCAGTGCTCTGTGAAATTTTTTTCTTTGTCTTGTTGCCATTTTCCCAACAGTTAAGTCCAGCTGACATGCGATGTAACAAACACATTTTAAAAAATTACTTTTTCCACAAGTCTTTGTACAATTGGCTTCTGCTGCTGTTCCCGTTCAGAAATAAGTACAGAGCTGCTCATAATATGCCATATTCTGGTGTTTTATGAAAAAAAAATGGAAGAATTCCTGTTTGTTTGGGTTAGTGACAGGGTTGCCAGGTCTGGAAGTCAAAATCTGCCCAACAGCAACTTAAAAATCGTCCAAAACCCACAGAACAGTGAATGAAAACACTGCAACCGTAATTAGTGCTGCTGCGCCATAAGAAACGCTCCTGCGGTGACACAGACCCCAACACAATGATAACAATAAAGTGTTCAAACCAGGAATCTTATAGTTCAGGGGTAAATGCTCTACTCATTGAGCCACAAAGCCCTTATAGCTCAAAATGGTAAAGAAACCACTAAGACTCATTTGTACCTTTCTTGACTTCTTGTGGCTGGGAGTTGAATTTAGTATCTTTGGCCCTATCTTGCAATGGTACATACCCTTTATTTAAAAAAAGCCTGAATACCTGGATCCAGACAGTGATACAGATTAATACAAATGCATCTCTCAGTATAGCCCACAGAGTGAACTGTTTTAAGTCACATCTTAAGACCCACTTTTATTCTCTGGCTTTTCACTCGGCGTGAGTTGTGTAGTTTTTTTTTTTGTTTTTTTTTTTTTACTTATTTACTTTTTAGTGTATTGCTCTTAATTGATTTTACTAGTGTTTATTGTTTTAATGGGAAGTTGTAAAATGAAATGGAGCATTTAATTATTTATTGTTTTATAATCTTGTGCAGCACTAAGGAAACTGTCTTTGTAAAATGTGCTATAGAAATAAAGTGGATTGGGATTGGAATATAGACAAACTGTTGCTTTCTTACGGCATCTTTTTGCTTCCTCTCTGAGTCTGAATTTTAAACCTATAAACTTGTATTGTTTTAATTATTTGAAACTGTAAAACTAAATGTGCAACAAAATAATTTGAAAAAACTAGAGGCACTTGGAGAGCCCAAGTCAATTAAATTTTATTTCATTTATGTAGCTCAGTATCGCAACAACAGTCGCCTCAAATGGTTTCACAAACAAGGAAAAACTCCTAAAAAAACAGTTGTGGAGGAAAAAAGAAGAAACATTATGGAGACCAAACCACCATCAAAACATTAGCCCTATCTCGCAGTGGTAAAGATATCATTCCCAGGTCTATACTTCAACCAAGTATTGTCTAGTTCAGGAGTGAATGCTCTATCCATTAAGAGACAAACACAAATGATGAACTAAAGCTATAGTTTGTTCCTTTACTGACCCTTTTGTGGCTGGAGCTGTGAGTTAGCATTGTTGGCCCTATCTGGCAATGGTACAGAATGCATACTGTACAGGAATAGTTGCTTTCTTCCACCAGATTTACAGATTTAACAGATTCATTGAAAAAAAAAAAAAAAAAACTAGGTGCACTTGAGCACAGACCACCACCATTAAAACATTGGCCCTATTGACAAAAAGTAATTATTTTTTCATGGCCCACATCTTACTAACAGTAAAAACAAACCAATGCAAAAACATAAACGCCTTGGCAGAGGTAGTAATGATGTGATTTCTGTGGGTCGCAATTACATGAATAAGGATAAAAGGTAGTCCCACAAGCAGACAGGTTAAAAAAACACTCATCTACACAGTGTTTATATCTGCTAGAAGTACATAGTAAACACAAAAGCTTATCTTTAAAGTAAACAACAAACAGCATCAGATGCCCTCTTCTCCCAAAGATAGCGGGTGTCTTTTGCCACTATCTCACATCTCACAGGACAAACAGATTCCTCTACATCTGAGCCCCAAACATTTTTGAGTCAATACAAGTCTTAGCTCAGTATAATTACCAGATAAGATGAACAGCATTGATTTATTTGGTGACATTTAGAGAAGGTTGGCTAAGGTAACGTCGTCCGGAGCCGTATGGTATTCCCCCTGCTGGAGCCGCACGGAAAGGTCACATGACTAGGTTTTATATCTATGTCAATAAATCTCTGTGTCTTTTTGTTTGAGCATAAAGGTTGGGTTTTGCAACAGTTTTCCTAATTTGGCAACATGTTTATTTATTGTATTCCACACAAATTAGCTTGGTTTCAGAAGCTCCACAGATTTTCAACAGCTGGTGATGGCATCAGTCTTTCAGAGAAATAGCACTTGTGTAAATGGCACAATAAATCAAAGACGCAGGGTTTCCTATTAGCTTCTACAGTCAAATTGTCAGAAATGCAACATACAAGTAATGATTAAGTATACTCTTCTACTACTACTAAAACCATTTATGTTTTCAAATGCTAAAAATTATAATTTAGCACAGAGCAAGAAACACAGACATAAAAGCTTTGAAGAGATCATTTTAGATCATAATACATAACAGACAGACCGTCTTCAAGCTATAAATTATGGTTAAATGTCTTTATCAAGACTATTTTTACAAAATATTAGACAGCTTTTTTTTTTTTCTTACATCATACAAAATGTAACAAGTTGCACAGTTAACTTTTGCTATCATTTTTACAATTAGTTACCACAAAATGCCCAAGAAATATACCATCCTGTATCTTTGTGGTAGTTACCGTAAGTTGCTGTGCATTATGGGTATTATGCATTTTTACTGTAATTTATTGTTTTTTTAATTACACATTAAAATAAGGCTGATTTCCTGCAAACCCAATTTACAACAAAGTTACTGTACAGACAATTTGTTGCCAGTTAGCGATCTAAAATTGTCATTTAGTTCATTCACTCATTCTTCTTCTTCAGCTTATTCCCGTTAGGGGTCGCGGGTCACTGAAGCCTATCCCAGTAACTTTGGGCCTTAGGCGGGGTACACCCTGAACAGGGGCGAGCTTGTTGCAGGGCTCATTTACTTATTTTAGATTTTTTTAAAGGAAATATTTTATGCTCTTGATGATAAATGAATGAGAGCAGACTGGATGTAGAGGGCTTGTTGAGTGGACAGTGCTTCCTGGAGTGGGTGGAGGTTTGTGGAACCAAGCATTTTGAGGTCTCAGATAGGCAATGCCAGAGAATAGAGGATTACTCAAACAGGCGTGAATGAAGCAAAACACAACTCCATGTATGTTTTTGATTAGGGAACAACATTATAACATGGCAGAAAGCTCAGAAAAGTAAATTTTGCATAATATAGCCCCTTTGAAGAAGATGATAGAAACAGTGCAGTCTTCATTTAACTTTGAGAGTCTTAGTAGCACAGCCATTCTTTGTAACTCTGATCTCATGTTTCATTGATTTGGAAAGACACTGTGCACCTCGCCAAGTATTGCATTTTTATTTGAGGTATTGCTATTTTTACTCAACACCTCCCTCCATTAGCCGCGCAGAGTGGGGTTTTAACGAGCCCTAATAGCGGGGAGGCTGCTAATAGCTGATTAAAAACAATGTTGGCTCTCGCCGGCAAAGTGTTACTATCGCTGAGAGAGAAAGGAGCCGGGGAGAGAGCAGAAGGGGAGCGGTGAACTGCGTAGCAAAAGTTCACCCGTAATCAGCATCACTTATCACTAACAGCGTGCGAAAGCGTGAATGCCTCGAATACGAATGAGTCAAAATGTGACATACGTGAGTGCACAGGCGCCCACACGAGATAAAAGACAACAAATGATTTTACAGTGGATATAGAACAGGATTATTATGGACAAACCCAGGAGAAAAATTGATGGACTGTGTGAGAAGAAAAGGTGCATGAGGAGTGCTTGTCACAGCTGGGATTATGCAATGGTTTGTGTACTGAAGGGTTTCTAATCAACATTGAGTGTGCAAAAGCATAGGACAGAGGGAGAAAAAGAAGTTATTCATTTAAGTGCCTGTATGTTTTGATTCAATGTAAACTGGGCTCTCTCAATGTCTAGAGACAAATTAGAATAGCCATTGTTACACACATATTTACATATTACAAGAAAGGCATAACTAACAACTAATCTTGTTTGAAGGCTTTGGACATCTATCAACTGAACTGATTAAACTTTAAAATTCATATTCTGACCATTTTCAACTGGGTTTTATCAGAGACAACAGCATGTCCCTGCAGGGCTACCATAGGTGCTCACAGGCTTTGTCTTTCCTGATAATCTTGTTTAATTACCAATCAGCTATAGCGGGGGTCTTTTAGACTTAAAAATATATATTTTAGCACCGCCATATGGCTTAGTGGTAGAGCTGTGGCCTATATGCAGGGCAACTACAGCCTGCCTCGGCGTTGTGGGTCCAGACTCCGACAGTTTGCCAAATATCTCTCCCCGCTCTCGCCCCAATTTCTGACTATACTCTGTTCTATCAATAAAGCCTAAAAAATATATACTCTATCTTTAAGGTGCTATGAGCAGAATATATTTGTTATATTTCATAAAAATTACCCACATGTGTGCCAAGATATGAAGTAAACATATTTAAATCAAATATTAGTTTTACTGATAACAATGGTACAGCTGATTTATTCACAATATAAAAATATTAAACATAATGCCTAAGTTGTTTATGTTTACATTTTTGTTTTGTTTCTAAAACCCTGCATTGCCGACCGTCCAATCAGAAAAGCAGAAAGACTGGCAACCCACAGACCATTATTTTAATTTATGCAGTAATGTTTTCAAACCAGTATGAGCACGTGCTGCTTACAGTAGCTTTAAAAAGGTATAATTTAGTTGCACACTTCTTCCTAACAGCCAGAAATAACTAATTTTAACAAAATAATTGTAAAAAGCCAATATAATAAAATACATTGTTCAACCTTTTAAATAACTATGTTATGGTCAAGTACAAAACCTAAACTATGTGACTAAAAAAGCTTGTCTAGGCTGGACATAACTAAGTAGGTCAATAATATGGCCAGTATTTATTGATAACAAGAAGGACTATATAGACTTTCAGGTCAGGACCTAAGTCAAATCCTAGACCAGTGCACAAAAAGAAACAGTTTATTAACAATGTACATTTATATAATCTCAGTGACAGTGTTGACAGTGCAATGAAGCTGTCATGGATCCGGGCACAAAGGATGATAGGACTCTAAAATGCAGGACTGCAAATAACTGAAAACTTTAATGACAAAAAGGGTGAAAACAAACCAAAGTCCAGAAAGAGCCAAATATACAAAAATCCAACATAACAAAAACACAGAGAACAAACCTCTAAATCAAAAAGCTGAGCAAAATACAAAAATACTACACTGAACTTATACTTTTGTATCTGGAAATGGGGCACATGTGGGACTGAGACATAAACAATGACACTGGGCAGGCAATCAAACAGATGGGAAACATATGAGGAAGTAAAACAGAAAAACACAAGAGGATATTGAGACTACAAAATAAAACACAACAAGGACAGGGTCATGACAAGCTTTATCAAGACAACAAGGATTTCACAGTGTTTCAAACTAGAATAAAGTCTAGTTTAATACTTTGATGCTCTTTTTGTCCCAATTACAGTCATTTTGTTGATAAGTTACACAGTGCTGTCTTGGACCATATATCTTTAAACCCTTAAAAAAACAGAACTTATACACACCTACAGAACTATTAACAACTTTAGCTTTAGAAAACAAATTACTTACGCATTAAAAGACAAAGTTTTTGCCTTCTATAACATCTGGGAACCTGTTTTATGTTACTTGGACAAAATGGCATGATGTATATAATAATTACACTAGCAAGGCATGCATTAACCCTACAGAAGATGGACAATGGCGTTTTTGTTGTTTCACCATTTTGTGTGCGTGCATATTTGTGCATGTGTAAATGAGAATATATATATACATATACTTGCATATTTACATGTACAAAAGAGACAATTATTATTAATATTAATATATATGTGACAATTAATATTAATAATATCAATTGGGGTGACAGTAGCTCGCCATTGCATACTGTTGTTGTGTCCTTGGGTAAGACACTTAACCCTGCTTGCCTCCAGTGTCTGTGTACACTGGGGCATGAATGTGTGAGTGAATGGGTGAATGGTTGATGTATACTCATGGAAGTAGAAAAGCGCTCCATAAATGTGACCATTTACCATTTTTATTATAAATGTTTTGGTTATTTCCCCAAGAAATCCTTACAATAGTTTTTGTTTTCTTTTTATTATTATTACTGTTATTGTTTTCATAATTTTGTGTGAGTTACTATTTTAGGGGTAAAGCTATGTATATGTCACCCCATGGGGTACTTTCATTCAAAAATAATAATAATAAAAAAATCACTGGCAAAAAAAAGAAGAAAAAAACAAAAAAACTATGACAATAATACTTTCAACCCATAGACAAGGACTTTAAAAAGCCTCAAATACAACATAACAACACTGCAAAAATGTACAAACTACCACGTTGTGACATTCCTCTGATAGTCACTTTGCCCCTGGCTCCACACAGCTATGACTCTATACTATACTTACACTCGTCTGCCTGCCCGTACTGTAAATCTTGTACATTAATGTCAGCCTTCATGTTTGTTCCTGACTGATCCAAAAGATGATTCAGATCTGACTCACTCTCTAGACACCCACTACGCCACACTTCTCACTAAATCTCCACCAACACCTTCTTTCTGCCTGCCGTACACATACACACACAAAGATAATAAAAGTGGATTTGGAGATGACTCCCGGGATGTTGGAGAGACCTATAAAAGATTTTGGCCCTCCCTATTGGGTTGTTATGTGTCATCTGTTCCTATAGCGCTCTGTGTGAAGAGTCGGTAACAATAAAAGTTGTGCAAGTCTTTAGCAGATGGTTATTAGAAGTGAATTGGAAATAGAAGTAGTAACAACATAGGGAGAACATACCTTTACTTGAGTAATTTGGGGTTAAAAAGTATTCAGTGAAGTGTGCAGTAGTAATAGCAATAGTGTTAGATGGAGTAATAGGAGTAGTAGTAGACTTAGTTGTAGCATTACAATTCTTTTTGTACTTTTTTCTTCTTGAGTACCATTCTTTTAATACTCCTACTACTAGCACAGGGTACTTCTTTGAAAAACCTACAGGCATTAAAGGCATTATATCATGCACTTTTTTGAGCTTTTGATCATGTTACTATGTTGCTCCCTCATCAAAAACACCTGGAGTTGCATTTTGCTTCATTCACGCCTGTTTAAGTCATCTTTTAAAAACGCTTGGTTGCACAAACATGAAGCATTGACCAATCAACAAGCCCTCTACATCAAGTCTGCTCTCATTTATTTATAAAAAAAACAGTGTACAGCTCTGTTTCCACTGATTCCTCACAGCTATTTTTCATTTTGTAGTAAAATGGCATCTTACAAAAGTTTAAGGAAGTGAAGTTTCTTTTATTCTTTAAATTATGTTCAAAAGACTGCAACACTCTGCTGGTCTCTTCACCTGTTTCTTTACTTAAGCATAAAATCAAGCGCCTATTGGTTGGTCTACCACATTTCAACATTGAATTATTGTCTACTGATAATACAAAGAAAGTACTCCTGTGCTGCCTGTGTCTGCTTACCTAGATAAATTCTGGATACATATTGGCAAAGCATTCACAAGATGTTTCACAAGGCAGAGAGGAGAATAAGTTTAAGGTAAGTGTATTTTGCAGTGACAAATTGGCCCAGTATTGTACTTTTAATTCATCACAGTGCATGTATTTCTGCAGCTTAACATTGCAAACACAACTTATTACTTCTTGTTGAATAATGCTCCAGCTTCCCTTCTCCATATCACATCCCTCTTGTGCCAATATAATTAGGAAAGCAGAGAAAAGCCCAGGGGCCTTATGCAAGAAATGAGATGACAGAGGAAAAACCAAAGCAAAACAATGTGGATTTGCTACAGGCGAGAAAAAATCCGTGTAAGTTTTGTTTGAGTATTAAAATAAGCAGGGTAGGATGGAAATTGTACGGTAAGGTGGGTTTTGCTGCTGCAAAACTGTCCCTGAAGGGTCTATTAAGTGTAGAGCATAAGGACCAATGGAGGGAACGAGCACTTGTGGGGAGAATAAAACTTCAGTGTTATCTGAGGTCAAAGCTGGAAGGCAGAGTAGTTTTAATAACAAAGCAGTGCATTTTCAATTGATTTAGGGTAGGGTAGGGTTATGTGGTATTCTGATAGTTAGTATACACTGATCAGGCTTAACAGTATGACCACTTGCTTAATATTGGTTGTTGTAATTAGGTTAAGGTAGTCTTTATTGACCTCATAGAGACGTTTTTCCTCTGCATTTGACTCATCCTTCAATACCACTGGGGCAAACTGTCAGGAGCGGTGGGCGACCACAGTGCAGCCCCTGGGGACCCTTCTCCAGATCTTGAGCCAGGGTCTGGTCAGGAGTATGTGGCTGGAGGATTAGCCTTTTGTGCATGTTTTAGGTTGATGGGGGAAACCTGAGCACCTGGTAGAAACCCACCAAACATGGAGAGAACATGCAAAGAGACAGGCCCAACACGGTCTGAGACTTGGACCACCTACCAATGCAGCCCCATGTGCAACAAGCTTTAATGAACTGTGTATTCTGACAGGTTTCTATCAGAACCAGCATTAAATTCTTCAATTAGAGCTACAGTCGCTCGTCTGTTGTGACCAGACCACACGGGCCTCAGCCTTCGCTCCCCACACACATCACCTGTCACCAGTTCACCTCTGTTCCTTCCTTGGGCCACTTTTGATAGATACTGACCACTGCAGACTGGGAACACCACACAAGAACTGTGTGGACATGTTCACTTGCTGCCTAACATTGGTGCCATGATAAAGAGATAATCTGTGTTATTCACTTCACCTGTCAGTCGTCATAATGTTATGCCTGATTGGTGTATACCCAGCAACACAAACATTTTCAGTCTTACAAGATGTTTCATTCAGACTATGGCCATCTTAACACAGGTGAAAGTCCATTTATTCACAATGCAACTTCAAAAAGTCTGAAATTTCTCAAAATTCAAACACAACAATTATATTTGTATTCTCCTTTTAATCTCTCAGGCCTCACCTTTTCAGCAGGATCAAACCCACACGCCACCCTTTGATCATTTCACCCTGTGACTCTCCCTTTGGCAGGTCTCTGTCATGGCAAACGCAGTCATCAAATGTGCTTGCTCCGTGTCACGCCAGATTTCACTGCTGATTTTCTCGAGTCTGGCCATCAAAATCATGCAATGCAAATAAGGATGAATAAGTATTGGCCCACTTTGTGTGCACAGAAACACGGATGATACCAGGAGGTGAACGTGGGGCAAAAAGACACAGCATTCCCAGCTATGGGCAGCTTCTCATGTTACCAGCAACACTCCCTGCTTCCCAAAGCTCTGCTGTCGCCGAATCAACAATGGGGCAGACCCTTTGGCCCCAAATGTCACATAATATCCCATCTGTCCATGCTGCCACTGTGCTCACATGAAGGCAAAGGAAGAATGGGGTTGGTTTTGGAGATGGTGGTGAAAATGGTCCAACTATTATTTTATCATTATTTATTACTTAAGCCTCACCTGTGACCCTCAAGTTGAAGTTGAAGAAAATAAATCCTTATAACTACTATCTACATTGTTCTGGCCTCATGGGCAGGACTCAGCTCAATAATACAGTATTAGCATGGTAATATAAGGATAATTAGCGAACAGTTCTTTATTATTTATGAAGTTATTAAGCAGAAGAATGAGACTATGCTTTTACTAATTGCAATGTGAATAAAGAAAAAGGCTAGGAGTGAGCCATAGATAATCCATTCACTCTCTTTGCACCATCTCTCACCGAAGCCACTGAGTTTTGCATGGACCAGTTGCTCTTGGGTGTCAAATTAAATGTCAGCCATATCCTGATCTGTGATTGGTTGTCACTTATGTAATGCTGCCCCTCATTAGCATAAAGTTGAGGTACATAAAGTACATCTTGACCCTCAGTGCTAGGTTCATACCGTCCTTATTGCTTCATTGTCAGCTTGTTCCTGATGCAAGTGTGTATTGGATATAATTGGCTTTAGCTGTCTTTTGCATTACTTTTGGTGTCAGTCTAGCGTAAGTCGTGCCTTCAGTACGGCAAAACCAATGAGAGTTTTACTAATACAAATACTTTGCAGAAGAAAGTCATTATAGCATACTGATTAGTGTTAGATTAGACAATGATAGTTGCTTTTTTCACTACAATTACCTCAGGGGTTATGTTTTCATTTATTGTTGGTTTATATGAAACTTTCAGGAACTGTGAGTAATGGGCCAAGAAACAATTGGTGTGGATACAGATCACTGTTTGTATCCAGAGATTATTTAAAGACTTCTGTATCGGTGTGAGATAGGGACAAAAATACAAACTCTATCCACAAGGGCTCAGCAACAGAAACAAATAATTCTTTTAAATGTATTTTTTATCATAAGGGCTTTGTGGCTCAACAGATAGAGCATTTAACTTTGAACTTTAGTAGACTATGCCTGATTCAAGTTGAGATCTGAGCACTGTATCTTTACCATTGCAAGATAGGGCTAATTCCTTGGCACAGGACTGCACTTTCCCAGTGTTTCTAGCATTACAAAAGGTCATGTGAAACCAGTAAGTGCTCCTGGTGTTTCTAAAGCACCGTCATTCTTTCTGATAATTTCTTGAATTGCCGTCACTATAAAGCAGCCAGCTCATTTATCTCTCTGTTAGCATCATTTTGCTAATAGCTGTGCTAAAGAGCCATTTTATGCTCTGTCCATCCCCTACCATTAACAGCAGGGGGCGACAGACATCTAATCCAAGCATTCTCTGCAAATTATAGCTCCACAAAGGAAGAGATTTTCCATATATATATGCATTATTTTAAGTTATAAAGCATGAAATACAAATGCAAAGGTGTCCAAAATTATTTCAAAAAGCTTAAAAAATCATAAAATTGCTCTTTTAATCTCATTCTATCGCTATATTAGGCTTTTAATTAAGCTTGCCAGTACCTTATTATCATACTTACTGTCTTCAAATGTAATCAGGAACCCTATTCATTTTTTCCATTTGTAATATCACCAAAAAAACTCACCACCATAAGTTTGTCATTGGTGTAAGATTGTACTTATGGTGTCTGAATTTTTGTCATTTTCCCCCTGGCATCTCCTTCCATAAATCATGCATTGGTCTCGGTCTTGCCTTGGTCCCTTGGTCCCTTGGTTAGTACAGCCTAAACCATGCACACACATATCAGTTTACATTGTGTGCCCAGCAGTGACACACCCAGGAGGAGACAAGATTTGCAAATACCAGAGTAGTACAAGGCATGCCACGTGTGTTTTTTTTTTTTTTTTGTGTGTGTTGCTTGAATGTGTGTTATGGGCCGGGTGGAGCGTCAGCTGTTTGGTCCAGACGGCGAGAGAGAGTCAGAGCGCACACCCACTCCCGCACCGCGCTTCACTTATAAACACGAGCCATATGCACGGGACCGGCTGACCGCCACAAAACGACACATGTAAATAAAAGTCTGTCACGAATCCAGTTGGCATTTCGGCGAAGCATGTGACTCAGTGCTTTTCAGTTTGACCCCTCGACAATAACAGGAGCTAATAATATTGGGTTAATGTTAGTCATTTCTCTAGACTTTTGATAAAGAAGGGTGTTTGTATTTGTGGTTGTGATCAAATGGTATTTATAGAGCACTTTAAAAAACAACACAGGCGGCCAAAGAGCTGCACACCAACATCAGACAGAAAAACAAAGAGTATAAATACACATGTAAAAGAAACAGGAAAGTTGTATATAATAAAACAACAATGAAAGTCTACCCTAAAACTGACTTAAAAGCCTAAGTGAAAAGTGTGTTTTAAGGAGGCATTTAAAAACAGGAACTGGAGCTTAGGCCTGTCTAATGTGTAAACGGAGCTCATATCATAGTTTAGGAACAGCCACTGAAAAAGCATGAGCTTCTTCTCAGTTTTCGCTCAGTAGAGACTCATCTGCAGATCTGAGAGCATGTGAGGGCAAACATAATGATAATAATAATGGCAGTGGTCTACAAATTTGGAGAAATACCTGAAAAAGTATTGTAGTTTTTAAAAACAAGTGCTATGAGTAGATCTCCTAAAAATATTTCTGTGCTGCCTCCCAGCAAGAAAGTCTGCAGTTTGATCCCGAATCTGGTTACTGCCTGTACTGACAAAAAAGTCTGAATACTAGATGAAGTGAATGACTTTATATTTAGCATCTTGGTGACTTTCCTTTTCTGTATTTTTTGTCTCTTTGTCAAACTTCTAAAACAAGGAGTTCATGGGTTTAATCCTCAGGGTGGTCTACAAACGTAGTCAAACCTGGTCTCTTGGGCTCCGTCCCACCTTCCAAGAACATGCATGTTTTTCTTAAATTGGTGACTCTCAATTTTCCATAGAGGGCACCAATAATCACAGTAAATATTCCTACAGTAAATGTAAGACTGGTCACTTGATTTTGCAAAATCAACTTTTCTGAGCTTTCTACCATGTCATAATCCTTTAGTCTCACGTGCAGCCGTTCTGAACTGTCAAAACACTTCATTGCACAAACCCCCGCCCACTCCAGGAAGCACTGACCAATCAACAAGCCCTCTACATCCAGTCTGCTCTCATTCATTCCTAAAAAAACAGTGTACAGCTCTGTTTCCACTGATTCCTCACAGCTATATTTCATTTTGTAGTAAATTGACATCATACAAAAAAGTTTAAGGAAGAGAAGTGTTTTTTTTTCTTTAAATTATGTGCAAAAAACCCAAACACTCTTCACTCTCCTGCACTCTGCTTGACCCTTATTGCTTAAAGTAATATTTTTTACACCTTTTTAGGACAGAGCTAAAACACTGTCATATGTTGCTATGTTGCGACATATTAAAAAATGTTTACTAAATATCCAAAAATGGTCAATATTCAACATCGACAACATGTTACCCCAGCGGCAACAAACTTATTTTTCATTAAGCAGTTTCATTAATGCACTAAAATTATTATGTCTGGGAAAAAAGGGATTAAATGGGTTAAGTGCAGCCTGAAATACTGGGCTCTAAACACTGCACTAACATCTGCACTATTTCATAAAATGTTACCAATATAATCTGTTATGTGCAAAAAAAAAAATCTTCTGCTATTGAATTCTTTCTCATTGTTCGGCCTCTAAGTGACTATGGCCCCGCTTCCAGACCAATTTGACAAATGTGGTTATAGTGAGATAAGCAAACCTGCAGCACTTTGCGGGGACAAAAAGTTAATTTGAGTTCAGTCCAGGATGCCCATAGACCCATATAGTCACTTACATTTCAGGAAGCAGGTGTTTGCCACAGTCTGCTTTCATATTTCTGCCAAAAAAAGTTGCTGCCGCTCACTTTTTGAACTTCAACTTCAAAAATGGAAAACAGCTATTTACTCTAAAAGTGTGCGATGAGATGTGATGGCAGCACTCAATCTGAAATCTATGAGAACGCATTGGAAAACATGATCATTTAGACTGCTCTGAATGCCCTTCATGCTTTCACTTAAAATGATGTATGACACTCTATAATGGCACTTATACTTACAGTGTTGGCAGTGGGAAAGACTTGGCTCATGCTTCAGGCTTCATTTAGAGTGAAAAATGAACCTAGTCTTCATGAAGCATTTGGGGAAACCTTGTAACAGAGAGATTTCCATAGATTTCTAACACTTGTGTGATATTGGCTGCATATGTCATTGTAATAGTTGGGTTTAACAGTCAGAGCCAATAGTAGTTAATTTTCCAATGATTCAATAGACGGATTTGGTATGGATCCGGGAATGAATGGGAGCTACTGTACCGTTGCAAGAAAGGGCCAAAGATACTAACTCCTGCCACAAGGGGTCAGTAAAATAATTAATACTTAATTTACTGAAAAAAATTACTAGTTGGTCTCAAATATTTCACACCAAGTACACCACAGAAAATATTTGTCTTTTTCAAGTATCATAAATGAACTAAAATGAGTCAAAATCTTGAGCAACAAAATAATACCCCAGAAATATGTATTACAAAACAAGAATTATACCAGGACTAAGAGCAGAACTACAGCAGAACATGACTAAATCCAGGACTAAACAGTGCCGATAACCCCTAAACCAGGACTAAAACTGTCCCTATAACCAGGACAAAACCAGGACTAAAAATGTGTCTATAACCAGGACTAAACCAGGGCTAAAACTGTGCCTATAACCAGGACTAAACTAGGACTAAACTGTGCCTATAACTAGGACTAAACTAGGACTAAACTGTGCCTATAACTAGGACTAAACTAGGACTAAACTGTGCCTATAACCAGGGCTAAACCAGGACTAAAACTGTTCCTATAACCAGGAAAAAACTAAGACTAATACTGTGCCTATAGCCAGGGCTAAACCAGGACTAAACTGTGTCTATAACCAGGACTAAACCAGGACCAAAACTGTGCCTATAACCAGGACTAAACTAGGACTAAAGCTGTGCCTATAACCAGGGCTAAACCAGGACCAAACTGTGCCTATAACCAGGACTAAACTAAGACTAAAACTGTGCCTCTAACTAGAACTAAACCAGGACTAAAACTGTGCCTATAGCCAGGGCTAAACTAGGACTAAAACTGTGCCTCTAACTAGGACTAAACCAGGACTAAACTGTGCCTAGAACCAGGGCTAAACCAGGACTTAGCTTTCTATTAAACTACTGACTAAAACAGAAATAAAACTCCAAAGCTACAAACTAGATCAGGACTTGAACTGCAAAAGACTCCTGAGTACCACCAGAAGAAGCCTTTACTTTTGCTATTGCCCCAGATCCTCCAAAAATTAGGATCACAAGCATCCCATACATCCAATACCAATACACGAGACTTCTTCTTTTTTCCTTTTGGCTTTTTTCCCTCCGGAGTCCCTACAGCAAATCGTCTGCCTCCGAGAGTGCAGTACTGAATTCGCATAAGTTTTGCACCAGATGCCAATGAGGGCTTAGAACTGTCCCAATACTAATAATACTCCATTTATACTCTGTCATCTTACTTTTACAGCCTTTTGTTGCCCCTGTCTGAACTTGTTTGAGATGTGTTGCTGCCAGTGAGATGAAAATGAGCTATTCAAGTTCATGAAATAGTAAAATATCTTAATTTCAACACCTGAAATGTTCTTCATGTTTTAGTATTAATATTTTAATAGATTTGCAAACCACTGCTTTCTTTTTGAATTTACATTTCATATATTGTCCCTACTGTTTTGGTATTGGAGTTGTAAATATAAGACGATTTGAAAGTGGATATTTTTTTCTCAATGCATCATATTTTTCCCGAATATGACAAGCCGTCGTATATCCACGAGATGCAAGAATTATATACTGCCTCACGTTGTCCGCACAGGGCCATTATAAAGAAAAATAACCAGCAGTGCGGATGCCAGAAAGCACACTTTTATCAGCTGAAGACATTTCCTTTTGAAGTGTAAATAACTTTTTGCGGTGTTCGCTCAAGCCTCCGGGTGCACACCTAATAAGAGTGAATTATGACTATTGAGTGTCAGAGGTATTGCAAGACTACCTCATAAACAAAATCGTAATTATATTTCCAGAATCACCCATCAGGCATAACATTATGACCATTATGCCCATCCACGCAAAACAAACTGTGATGCACTGTGTATTTTGACAGCTTTCTCTCATAACCATTAACTTCTACAGTAATGTGACCTACATGGATTTATACAAGCATTTAGTAACACATTTATATATTTGGCTTTCAAAGACTACAATAAACCTTAATCAGGGCTAACACTGGACTATAGAGAGGGGTGTGACACTAAAGAAAGACCAGGGACTATACCAGGACTAAATGAGATCTAAACTAGGACTAACCAGTTCTAAAACCAGAACTCAACCAGGAAACAAACAGTTCTAAAACCAGAACTAAACTAGGAATATATCAGGACAAAACCAGAAACAAACCAGAGCTAAACTAGGTCTAAACCAAGTCTAAACCAGGACTAAACCAAGTCTAAACCAGGTCAAACCCGGACTAAACAAAAACTAAAGCAGGACTAAAACAGGCTTAAAATCAGAAGAAAAAACAAAGACTAAAAAATAAAAACCAGTTCAAAAACAGGTCAATCCAGGACTAAATGAAGACTAACCTGGGTCTAAACCAGGACTAAACCAGGACTAAGCCAAGTCCAAATCAGGACTAAAATCAGGTCCTGGGTGTTACACAAAACCAAAAAAGTTGGAAACTACTGGTGTCAGTTTGGCCCTTGTCAAAATCATTCAAATCCACTCAAAATTCAGAGTGACCACCTGTCCCACTTTTGGTTGTACAGTACAGCCATTTAGGCCTTTGTCCCCCACTCACATTTTTTAAGACAATGTCCCACTTTTTTGTTGCTCAGGGGATCTTGTTGAAATGCAGACATTACTTTGCTAATGTGTTTTTGGGATGAAAACAGCTCACCAAATGTTGTATAGGCTCTAAGCTGTAGCCTCAGTTAGAAAGGCATAATATCAAAGCTTTTATTTCTCGAGTCCGTCCCACCTTGTCTGGCCAAATCGTACAACTCGTCCCACCTTTAGCACTTTTTGAAGTGGTCATCGTATTCAAATTCGAGCACAAAATGTTCACTTGCTGCTTGTTTATATTTTAAAGCAGGAATTCCTTGTGACAAGAAAAGCTAGGGCTAAGACACGAAAGCTGCATTCTTTTGCATGACTTTTTCTTGCATTCGAAGTTTCTAAGTGATGGATTTTTGGCTGGTTCTCTCACTCACACATTGCAGTGCCACTTGGACATTGGTCACCGCCAGGAGCTGGGATGATGCATAGTCACACACACACATACACTCTAGTCTCACTATACTCGTGAGGACATAGAATGACACAATGCATTTTGTTCAGGGACTTGATTTTCCCCTCTGCTATCAATACTAGTCACACATTTTGGTGAAGATAAAGCTGGATTTTTAATATGCAGTGTGCAATATTTTGATTGCAAAACTCTCCCCGGACAGTGGATAGGCACTTTAGATATTTCATTGTCTCATTGAAAGCATAATCCATGACTAGTAACACCAGCTACAATGTATTTCACCGAATGGCCTTTTTGCAACAATATTCGGGCTTGGGACTGGCACATAGATTTTTTTTTTGGCAATACTAATTCCCTTAATGCTAGACTTTATCACACATAAAAAATGTTTGTTATCGAGCTATTGAGAAATAACTCTATACAAAACTGATGAATATGTAATAATATGAGACCTGACTACACACAGCAGTGCCCGCCTATGCCACTAGGAGGCAGCAGCAGCAGTAGGTGAAAGAAATCTATGCACATAATGATAGCTTCTTAAAAAGTTGAAATATAGAGAGTCACATGAAGCTTTTTACCTCTGGCAATTTGGGCTGATTGAGAAGGAAGCTCGAGGACCAATGAAAAAAAAAAGGTCAGCGTGCCGCATTTTGAACCTGGGCCATACTTTGGATACCCCTGTTCTAAAAGCATATATCCTTCTTTTCTTTTAGCTTTTCCCTTGTTGGGTCATCACAAATCGCCTGTCTCCTGTAGTGTGCAGTGATTTACATATTCATTTGGCACAGTTTTTATTTTTACGCCGGATGCCCTTTCTGACACAACCCACTTATTTATCCAGGCTTGGGACTGGAACAAACTGCACACTGGCTTGTGACCCCTTAGCTCTATATAGGTAAATGGACATACTAGGACGACATAAGAGCAATATCAACTGACCAATCAGAAAGCGACATTACAGTTATTCCTGCTATATCACTTTCTACCACTAGATGGAGTCAAGAGCTAAGCTGCGTGGACTTCCAAATGGTCTCTGAATGGCTCAAATGGAAATGTTTCTTTGCAATAGTCAAATAAGAAACTGTACATAGAAGTGCTGTAATACAGAGTTGGGAAAATAAACTGTTTCCACTATAACTGCTTTGTTGTGTTTGTGGATGACTTCACCATTAAGTCACAGATGCCAACACTTACAAGCAGTCACAACAAGCTGTATCTTTAATGTAAAAGTTGTGTGCCTGAAAGTTGTGCATATTATTAGTATATGTTATCAAAAGCCACAATGACATAGGAACGTAGTAAAATATAAAGTCTTAGCTTAGACACAACTGTGACTTTACAATTACTATTTACTTGTGTAGTCTATATATAAAAACATTTTTTTTGTGCTTTAAAACTCATTCAAAGTTGTTCATACCACATCACATATTTCCACAGACTATGCTTACCAATAACACAACATAGGAAAATTGCATATGTCCATACAGTCGTCGTCCCTAAGCAACAAAACCGCGAAGCATCATCTGTCTCCGCTGTATCACCATCCATCAATCACAATGAGTTGCCAGTGTCAGCCTGTGTTATTAAACCTGTCCGTCTCGGCTTGGTATATTAGCTATACGCACCTTTCATCCAGTCCACCACCTGGCTCGTGCTCCATTTGCTCACCGGCTCCATCACCAGCGCCATCGAGGAAAAACTTTATACGCCGACTCTCCTTTTTGGGGGGTTACGCGCCAACGAGAAAACACGTCCTTTACCGGGGGAGACTTTTTTTTTTTTTTTTACCAGCCTCCCGTGTCCGTCCTTTTTCCTTCTTCCCTATAAAAAGCTCCTGTCCTTCCCTCCTTTCCTTACGCGCCCAGGCGACTTCCCTACAGCTCTTCGCGGTAAACCTTTTCGCAGTTAACGCAGCGTATCCGGGCGTGTAGGGAACTGCTGCTGCTGCTGCGGCTGCGGCATGGATCCAGTACATTCCCTAGTACGCGCGTCTCTCGGTTGTGACATGGGTCTTTCTCTATGTCGTGTTTCGCTCAGGTTTCTCCCAGCGCGCCACAGAGTCCCCCGCACGTTCAGCTCCGTATGTGACCGTGAGTGTGTAGGTGTATGGCTCAGCAGCAGGAGCAAGGCAGCGAAAGCAGCGGAGAAGAAATAAGTCACTTCGCTCTTTTTCTCTCTCTCTGTGTCTCTCTCTCACAACGTGATTAAATCATCGATGCTCGGTGGGTGGGTGGCTTCCCGCGCGTGCATGATACAGTCCCTTTAGGAGTGATAGCATCAGGGAGATAGATACTGTATAAAGGAGGGGTAGCAAATGTTCAATGCGCGCACTAAATGATTAATTGGTGGATTGAGAGTGCAGGCAGGGTGTTTGGGGCCCGGTGCGTGGTGAGTGAGACCCTCAGGGGACGTACAGCAGGAGACGTAAGGTCCCCTTTTCACTTTGCGCTTTACTTGGAAACGAAATGAGTACAGTGCCAGTCTTTCTAAACTCATTTTAGTGTGTCAGGTATGTTGTGGGTCCTATAAATTACTTCATCTAAATAGCAGTGTATCAAAGATCAACACGCAGGGCCAGCTCTTCCTGTAGGCAAACTAAGTAACAGCATGGGGCCCCACAGACATTAGAGTGCCCCCAGGTTTATCTGTTACTTGCTGATTCAATTATTTTGTTAACTCTATTGATGAATATTCTGGTTATAATATTCTGCCTGACATTTTTGAGAGGGTCTATCTGAAAGTGGGGGCCAATGCAGTCTATATATATAAATGTGTTTTACTTCCTGTTTACCTGGGCCCCCCTTGCTAAGTTTGCAAATTAAACAATGTCTCAAAGCATTCCTCCCCATAATCAATGTTTCACATACACTCACCGGCCACTTTATTAGGCACACCTGTCCAACTGCTCGTTAATGCAAATTTCTAATCAGCCAATCACATGGCAGCAACTCATTTAGGCTGTAGACATGGTCAAGACGATCTGCTGCAGTTCAAACCGAGCATCAGAATGGGGAAGAAAGGTGATTTAAGTGACTTTGAACGTGGCATGGTTGTTGGTGCCAGACGGGCTGGTCTCAGTATTTCAGAAACTGCTGATCTACTGGGATTTTCACGCACAACCATCTCTAGGGTTCACAGAGAGTGGTCCAAAAAAGAGAAAATATCCAGCGAGCGGCAGTTCTGTGGGCAAAAATGCCTTGTTGATGCCAGAGGTCAGAGGAGCATGGCCAGACTGGTTCGAGCTGATAGAAAGGCAACAGTAACTCAAATAACCACTTGTTACAACCGAGGTATGCAGAAGAGCATCTCTGAACGCACAACACGTCGAACCTTGAGGAAGATGGGCTACAGCAGCAGAAGACCACACCGGGTGCCACTCCTGTCAGCCAAGAACAGGAAACTGAGGCTACAATTCACACTGGCTCACCAAAATTAGACGATAGAAGATTGGAAAAAAGTTGCCTGGTCTGATGAGTCTCGATTTCTGCTGCGACATTCGGATGGTAGGGTCAGAATTTGGCGTCAACAACATGAAAGCATGGAACCATCCTGCCTTGTATCAACGGTTCAGGCTGGTGGTGGTGGTGTAATGGTGTGGGGGATATTTTCTTGGCAGACTTTGGGCTCCTTAGTACCAATTGAGCATCGTTGCAACGCCACAGCCTACCTGAGTATTGTTGCTGACCATGTCCATCCCTTTATGACCACAGTGTACCCATCTTCTGATCTTCCAGCAGGATAACGCGCCATGTCATAAAGCTCGAATCATCTCAGACTTGTTTCTTGAACATGACAATGAGTTCACTGTACTCAAATGGCCTCCACAGTCACCAGATCTCAATCCAATAGAGCAACTTTGGGATGAGGTGGAACGGGAGATTCACATCATGGATGTGCAGCCGACAAATCTGCAGCAACTGCATGATGCTATCATGTCAATATGGACAAAACTCTCTGAGGAATGTTTCCAGTACCTTGTTGAATCTATGCCATGAAGGATTAAGGTAGTTCTGAAGGCAAAAGGGGGTCCAACTCGGTACTAGCAAGGTGTACCTAATAAAGTGGCCGGTGAGTATAAATTAAAAAGTTATATAGTAAAATTTAAATTGTCTCAAAAATGACTCAAAACCTATCCTGCTTAGGGCCCCCAAAAGTTTAGGACCGGCACTGTGTCCACATGTAAATAAAAAAAGTCTTAAGGTGCGCTTACTTTTGGCAATCACAGCTTATCACTGAGTTTTCCAATTTGGCTTTTTCCTTTCCAGGATCACCACAGCAAATCCTCTGCCTCCTAGTGTGTAGCAATTTCCACATCGATTTAGCATAGGTTTTACGCCAGATGCCCTTCCTGATGCAACCATTTGTACGGGCTTGGGAATGGCAAAAAGGGTATTGCTTTTGCCATTTGTAATACTGCAATGTGAAATTCCATTCAAATCACTGGAGATTTTTCCTATTGAATTAAATGTAAAATGAGACTTAACTGAGCTACAACTTTAAGAATTATTGTTTGTTTATTGCCCTCATAGATGCCAATTGCTTTTTGTCTCTTAAATATGTAAAAAATTACACGGTTAATTACATTTCTGCCATCACCATGAAATGATGGACAAATTGACAGTTTCTGTACAGTGGGGTTGTAAACAGAGCTTGGCATTAACACTAGCCAACCTGCCAAATGAGGGTAGATTTTCATTTTGGCAGGTAACACAAACACTCCTACTAGCTATTTTGGCCAGTTGAATTTTATGCACCTATATATTCATTTTATGATGTTTAAAGAAAGACAAATGTTTTGTTTTGTTTTTTTGTTTGTTTGTTTTTTATCAAAATAACACTTTCATGCACAGAGATCTCTTTGTTCTCCCTAGAAGTAAACCTGTTTTTTAATATTTGATAAGAGTTGCCAATGAGTAAAATAGTAAATGTCAAGCCTCGGTTATGAACATACTCTATCAGACTTCAACTTAAGAGCAGATTTCTTTCATTTATTTGGTTTATGTGCAGTTCTAAATTTGAAAAATTAAACTGTGTCCATCTTTGAGTTAAAATACAGGACTGAGAGTGACTCAGGCTGAGTATAGGGTAAACCAATTTATAATTTCTAAGTAATAGCTGATTACAGAGCTGACTTTAGCTAAATATTCGTACCCACTCTGACTCCTAAGGCCAATTTAGACATCCTAGTTCAAGTTGCACAATCCAAACTGGCTTCCCTTACCTCCACAACATCATAGCAATGTTTCCTTTCACCACATAACATTGAATTAAACAAGTTTTGTAAGTGGCCAACTTGCTAGAATCTCCTGTGAAGAAAGACTGCCAACTATTATAGCTATTTTAGACTATTAAAGTAAAAATACCATAGCCCTTATATAACAGATTCATAGACATAGAGAATGTGACAAATGTTCGGCTCAAGTGCCCCGTTCACAGTGCACTACAGGGATCAGTGACTGGCGTGATGAGTGCAGAAACGCTCTGAATCACATGTTAGAGGCCGCACTGTCAGCAGATCTCAAGAAAATTACTCACCCATTGGGAATAGGATTGGTGCGTCGTCGAGAAGTGGCACCAAGCTGTTCCTCTCTTAGGCCTGTCACTTATAACCTCTGTAAAGACAGACGGGCCAGTGTCTGGAATATAAAGTCATTCATTCACTGGAAAGATAGGATGTGAATATATTGTGGTTTAGCATTTATAAAGACAATTTCTCAAAGAAAATGCAAATAAGAGGTATGAGGGAGTCTTGTTCTCCAAAAGAAGGTGAAGGAGCTCCCCCAAAGATACACTGCCCCATCTTGTTATGCAACTTTTCACCATAATACAAGATGTGTACTGTCATTGCTCTTGGAAGACATAAAGAGTATAACATATAATCCTTACAGCCCCTGTTATGTTCTGGTTTTGAGGCCGCAGCATTTTGGGTTGTGAGGGCTGTGAATAGTCTGTGTTCTGGCTGGGATGCGTCCTTGATAATGGAGGATGCTTTTTAAATTTTTTTAGTAAAAACAATATTGCTGTAAAATCCTCAGGGAGCTTAACAAGAGGCAGTCTCCGAAAGACAACTGTTCTTATCGAAATATATTTAAGATGCAGTACAATAGTCTCCAGTTATTTCACTGTCCCAGTAAGTACAATATTACTCAAAAGTAGAGATTTTTTTAAATTGCTTTGAATAAAGATCAAGAAGGCTGTTTTATATTTTGGACCTTCTGTTGGACACTGAACTAGGACTGACAGGTACGAAAGTAAGGTATTCTGAGAAGATTATTACTACAAGTTGGATACATTTGAAATTCATTAATATTTGTAAATATATTAAGAAAATTATGAGGAAATAGCCTTTTTATAGGACTATGAACAGAAAGTTTGAAGCTGATTAACTTGGTAAACACTGAGAACACCAGCCTGAAGAAATAAACGCTGAGTTGAACGTCTTTGACCAGCACAGAAGATTGTTCTTAATGCTCGCCTCTGGAGACGATAAATAAGTTCCAGTTTAATGGAATAAGTGCTGGCCCAAGAACTATTACGGTAATTTATATATGGATAAGCCATTGAGTAATATAGCCTAATAGCAACCTTTCTGTTTATCAAGTGCTGAGTTTTTCCAAGTATAACTGAATGATTAACAGTATCAAAAGCCTTGGCTAGATCCAAGAAAATGCCAACAGAACGTTCCTTTCTATCTCTAGCTTTGTATATTTCAGTAAGGAACAGGACAGGAAAGCTATAGATTCAATGACTTATAGTGTTGCTTTTTTTACAGGATTACTCTTGAAATAAACATGCTATTAGGCGAACACTTTTACTGTACTTTTAATATATCAACATGTAACAGTATGAGTTTTAGCAGCATTTTGTCAGAAGTTGTTGGTATAGATGCTGAAAAGCTTTATGATATTGCTCTAACACATTGCTAACAAAATGAAATAATGCTCTCTGATGTTTTGCTGTCAAATGTCACGCAGCCCCCAGTGCAGTCATTTCTGTCAAACTCTATAATGTGAGTATATGATTTAGGCATTATTCATTGTAATTAGTGCATTAAAAATTCATTAGTGGTGCTGCTGGTGCTGTGTTTGGCAATAGCTCATTCTCTCTTTATGGCCTGTTGTAAAAGCCTTTATTTTCTATGGAACCATTAGCTTTGTATGTTCATATTAAAAAAAAACTTGGTCCAAGGCTGTGTCATGTTGTTTGTAGGTGGATGTATGCACGGTGTAAAGCACAGAGCACGCTTTAACCACCTAATCTAGTTCAAATAGACACTTGCAGTAGTTATCTAACCAAACAGAGCCCTCTAGTGGCCACAAGTGTTACTGCACGTGCACTTTGACGATGGATGAGAAGGCAGAGACCTGAGAATGTGTGTGAAGGATTTATTTATGAACCTCTGGACATGATCAGTATTACACTTCATTTACTGAAACCTGGTTCAAGTCTATATTTTTCTTCAAACCTATATTTCAACAGAATTTGCTGTTTGCAAATTATTTCTCATGATTTCACAGTTTCTCAAAACTCTTCACACAGCTCTCACACAGAGACACACAGCCTCACTGAAATCACTTTGTTTGTCCAATACAATAGTCTTGTTCACACATGAAAAGGGATTTTGGTCAAAATGTTGTTTCTTTAAATATAGAGCACTTATAGCACTTAAATGTAGCTACAAAAATCTAACATTTGTGAGCACTCAGCATCTGATTACAAGGAAATGACTTCTGTTTCAGTGTTTTCCCACAGGAATCAAAGGGAAAAGGGACTGGACAGAGAGCCAGTGGAATGACACATTATACAGTATTCTTTCAGAAAACTATATATTTGTATTGTTTTTTATATAAAAAAAATAAATCATAAGGACTGAGGAGACCGGTTTACAGTGAGGTTGATCTGTCACTAAACAGGGTTTTTCCAGCAGCCATCAAATGAAGAAAAAACATGTAATGGTTATTTCTGACAGACTGTTTACAGACTATAAAGAACACACCACTGCAGGTTTACAGCATATTACAGTAAGCAAACACTGTTGTGTAATATTGTACCAAACAACACAAAAATCAGCAAAATACACATTCTCTACTTACATAAATGTATATGTATTGCATAAAAACAGTCAGTTTTTAGGAAGTGAAAATATCCAGTTTCCAGTTCATTCATTTGTGTGAAGTATGAATCCTAAATGCTCCCTGCAGTAAAGTGAGAGCTGCAGTTACTGAGAGCAGGACTCAGTTTTGAGCTGCTGTGTCAAATGAGTGAATGTGATTGCAGTTTGATCATTTTGATGCAAAAACTGGCTTTTGGGGGATAATTTAAAAGTTTTGATTACAGAATAACATTTTGCAAAGAAAAGCCTTTGTTTTGAGAACCTGAAATCCTGTTTGGGTTCTTTGTGTGACCTGTTTTGCAAATGACAATTCTGAATGGAGAAATGTGTCAAATCGATTGTGAAAAACTGTAACAAGTGTAATATTTACATACTTATCAGTTTATGGCAACTTTAAAACAGATATTTCAAGTTACATTTTTAAATAAAACTGAACAGTTGGTCGACAAGCAGTGCCGACTTAGGTTATATAAAAAATGTTGTAGTACAGCATACAGCTTAACAAAATGTAAACACATAAGTCAAAAATGTTAATGCCTCATAATTAACAATGTTTTATATGTTTATAACAGGTAAAAGGTGTTTAATCTAATTACTAGGGGACCAATCCAGGTGAGGAACAGGAAGCGAGGTAAGTAAAACGGGAATAAAATAAAAGTGTTAAATTGGTTTATTATAGAATTGTGCAAATGATGTTCAAAGCAAAAGTTCACTTCCAGATTGTGTCCAGAGGTTCTTTTTAGTTCCTGAGAGCAAATATGAGTAGTATTATGTAGTAAATGATTATCTTTAGGGAGTAAGTCAGTTGTCTTTTGGTTTTAAGACAATTTCTCTGCAGAAGTTACTTTAACTTTTTTAGAAATGTAGTGGAGTAAAAAGTATTATATTTATCTTTTAGATGTAGTGGAGTAAAAGTAGGAAGTTACCTCTAAAAATACTACTCAAGTAAAGTACAGGTTCTCAAAAACTATACTTAAATACAGTACTCAAGTGAAGTGACTTTGTTACTGTCCACCTCTGTATCTTACACAGTGGCAGCGTGCGACTAACTGGCCACTGTGCTGGAAGTACCCCACCTGAGGCCCATGGGTGCTGGAGTAGGCTCCAGCCACCCACAGCCCCACAGGAATAACCAAAATATGAATGTATCCTGTCTTTTTGTTTAATTACTTCAGTTATTCGATGGTCAGTGCAGATTTCTGACATGGTCTAATCCAAATAAATCTTACAGTAAAATCTGACAGTAACTTTACTCCAACAGAGCAAAGAGGAAGTGATGAGGTCAATACCAAAAGTAGAAGAGAAATGGATATTTGAGGTTAACTGGGCAATTATGATAAAGGAACTGGCTTTTTATTTTGGAACTTAATATTCGTGGAAGTATTAAATGGATGCCAAAAGATTATATTTTTACAAACAGAGAAGGAAGAAGTACTCCAAATCTGTTAAGAAGTGGAAGTACTGTTACAGCAAATATTATTAATAAAACAGGCTAAAAGTATTCAACAAAACTGTTACTTGAGTATAGTAAAAAGCAATGTGTGAGACATTTACTTAAGTAGAAAGCACTTACTGATACTACCACTCATATTACCACTATTACTACTATTACTACTGCTATACTACATGTGCTACTCTTACTGCTACCATTACTACTAGTACTACCATCCATCACTATTACTTCAACTAATTACGCTATTTCCACTAAAACCAAAAATAGGATACTTTTACTGATTTGAAGTTTCTGAATGTACTTGAATAAAAGTACTGTTACTTCCTTAGTGTTACTGTTGCTTTTATTAAGGTTAGGGTTTAGAGTTAATACAAAAGTATTCTAAAAGTATAGTAAAACTTACTGAGTGAATACTTACTTTACTTTACTACTATTACCACTACCTGCTACTACTGCTACTGCTGCTATACTGTAGGTGTTACTAGTACCATAACTACTACTGCTTCTATCACTATTGCCACTATTTCCACCAAAACCAAAAATAGACTTGAAAATACTTACTGCTACTAGCATTACAATTACTACTAATAAGATTATCTATTTCTACTACTGATACTACTATTAGTACTGCTACTATTGTCACAACTCTTACTGCTATACTTTGAAAATCACCCACTTAAATACTACAAAAAATACAAAAGAATTATTTAATATTTTTTAGATCTGAACATGTACTTGAATAGTAACTTTTAAAGTAAAAGTATCTATGTAACCTACAACTACTACTACTACTACTGCTGCTGCTACTGTTTCTAGTACCAATATTACTACTACTACTACTACTACTGTTGCTGCTTACCGCTATTTTGACCAAAGCCAAAAATAGGCTAGAAAATACCTACTGCTACTGGCACTACTATTACTACCATTATACCATTACCATTAGCCATTATTATATTAATGCCATTATCTATTAGCACTACTACTGCGGCTACTACTGATTTTACTACTTCTACTACTGTCACAACTCCTACTGCTATACTTTGAATATCACCCACTTTAATACACCAAAAATACAAAAACATACTATTTTACTAAACATGTAATTGAATAGTAACATTTTTCCTCAAGTAAAAGAATCTCTGCAAACTATTACAACAACAACAACAACAACAACAACAACAACTACTACTACTACTACTACTACTGTCACACAGTTACTGCTATACTATGAAAACTAAAAATACAAAAGTACTACTTTTAGATCAAAATGTGTACTTGAGGAGTAAACATTTAAAGTAAAAGTATCTATGTAACCTACTACTACTACTAATAACTAGTACTACTACTAACTACTACAGCTGCTGCTGCTACTAGTACCATTATTATTACTACTACTACTTTCACTATTGCTTACACTACTTCCAAAATTTCCACCAAAATACCTACTGCTACTAGCACTAGCCTTAACACTACTACTACTATTACTACTACAAATGCAGCTATTACTGATACTACTAGTACTATTACTACTACTACTACTCTCACTCCTTCTACTATGCTACAATTACTACCCACTTAGATACTACCAAAAATACCAAAGAACTACTATTTTTACATCTAAACATGTACTTGAGTAGTAACATTTTTCCACAAAATATTACTCACGTAAAAGTATCTCTGCAACCTATTACTACTACTACTACTTCTACTTCTGCGTTGGACCTGGATTATGTTACTTCATCAGTAAAGTCACATGCCACAACCAGTCGATCATAATATTTCCCATAACCAAGGCGCCGTTGGTTTGTGCAGACATGTATGAAGCCGTGTTTTCGAGCCCTTGTTTTCACTTCCTCAGAGCGAGTCAGGCAATAAAAGCTTAGTACGCACCACAGGAGGAGAAAACTGGGCATTTCTCTCATGAGTGAAACTTACAGAATTAGACTTTAGTAATTTTAGAAGTGTCTTTTAGAAGAAGAAGAAGAAGAGGAGGAGGACACAGCAGCAGGGCAGCCGTGGAACAGTGAGTATTGCAAAACTGTTTATTTAGTCAGAGGCGGGTCAAATATGTACTCAGGTAAAAGTATTCTTAAGTTACCTTTTTCTTGAAGTACTGGTAACACTAGTCACAGAAAATGAAACTAAAGTACTGCTACTACTGTATTTTTATAATCGATTAGAAAATGGTACACAGAAAGGGGGTCAAATTCAGGACCTTCTTGGTACGGGGCAAGGGCGCTACTCGCTATCTAACATCTAAAAGTTGCTTGTATTCTTAAAATGTTATTTTTCCCTATTTTTCCCTTTTATGTAAAGGAAAAAAACATTGTAAAGAATATGGGAGTTGTAAGAAAGTTTATAAGGTCATCTCAGCAGCTCAGCTGACCCGAGGTCCAACAAAGCCGTTTGATGCGTTGAGAGAAATGACTAATTATACAACTTTTTTTATAGATTTAATATTTTTTTTATTTAAAGGTAGATTGAGAGCAAAAATGGGTAGACATAATATCAAATAATATAAGAAAGTAAGTAAAAAATGGTCTTGATCCTCTGAGACCAAAGTGTAAAGTTATGTAAAAGTAGTTTGGGGGACATTATTTGGAGGGGTCTGGGGGTCTTCTCCGAGAAACTTTTTAACTAAACAGATGTAATTTCAGGAATTCTGGTACTTTTTAGACATGAATCCTGCAACAACACCACTGGGTTATATTTAGGATTGTTCCTCTGCTGTATGTTGTATAAAGATGTATACTTTACATTTCTGTTTGACCTGTGTGTAACAGTGCTGCAGTGCAGTCTACTGTACACACCACTGAGGGCTATGAACTAACAGATTCAGTTTTTTACGGTAAAATAACTGCACCAATCTTGGTTTCCCGGTCTCATATTCAACATATGTATGTTTTACATACATTTTCCGGCAGTATGGGGGGGCTGCTGCCTCAAATCCTATCACATTGATCCGCCCGTGAATTTACCGCCAAGCAGCTTCTCTGTGAATATGTGAACTCATTTCACCAAAAAACAGAAAACTAATTACTTTACAAAAGTACTATTTTTATTCATTTAAATAATATGTAGTCTGTAAGCACATGATTTTTGCACCAAACTCATAAAAATAGCTACATTTTATAAATGAGAAGTCTAATGCATGAATTTGAAAAACTTTCTTTCATAAGTTTGGGGCCCTGGGGCCCCAGAATATCAAGTTGTAGGCAAGCCTATGATGGACTCTTTTCAAGAAATCATTATCATTGATGATTGGAATTTTTTAATATATAAAAGTCTAATGCCCCTGAACCTCTCACATGTGATCCGCTGCCTCCTCATCCTTCATCTCACCATTAAAAGTCAGTACTAAGTAATTAAATATGTCTTTTCTGATCGTTTATGTGTAAAACATTACAGATAAGATCTGAGAAAGATCTTTTATTAAATCCTCTTAAACTATTTTACAGCTTCAACAAATAATATCTCCGCGATACCTGCACCTAGATTCATGAAACAAAAACTATCAGAAAGCTTAGAATTTCACGCGTTCACTGCATATTTCTATTTGAGTTTTGTAAATACAGCTGCGCGAAGATAATGTCATTCTGTCACACGACAGCATCAAAGGTTAATAATAATTACACACTATTAGATTGCTCTGTGCGGCTTACATTAGCCTGCCCCGTGGCAGAGGAGCAAAGTTACCTCCTGTTTGTCTGTAGCGGTCACGAGAAAAAAGCTGTACTGTGTCAGTGACAGTTTTTACGCACAGAACGCACTCGCCTGCTTCAGAGAACGGATTATAAACCTAATCAATTTACCTTGAAACAGGGACGACAATAAATATCTGCAGCGCGTCTTACGAAAGCGGAAAAGCTAACCAAGGTAGCACTAGCTACCGAGCTAATTTAATAACTTCTCTGACCTGATTAATGGCATTTGTAGCTTTTCTTCGTCACGTTAGTTCTTCCAAAATCCACGTTGTTGTTCAGTCCTCTGTGGGATTTTTTTTCTTCGTGTTGTTTCCATTTTAACAACAGTCAGTCCAGTTGACTTGCAATGTAGTTACTAAAAAAATGGCAAGAATCCATGTTTGTTTGGGTCAGAGGGTCGCTTCTTATGTCCTGCCTGTTTTTCCTCTGATTGGTTACTTCACCTGTGATTGTTCCGCCTCAGAAACGAAACTTAAGTGTAGCGGTACCAGACTAACTTCTTTGTATAGAAAAGGAAAAGAGCTTGTCTGGCAGGCCAGGCTATCATTTCCTCTGTCCGTGTTGCTTTCCTAAAACAAATGTACAAACAATATTTTTTTTTTGGCCGTGTAAATGCAGGAAGCTCCAAACTTAAGGCCACAGAAAGATTTTTTTCCCCCACTTCTTTTTAAAAATCATATACCCCAGTAAAAAAATATACCTGTGGCAATTTGGCCCAATTAAGAAGGAAGCTATAATAATTTGTCTGTAATTATTAAAGACCAGTTTAAGTCAGGCCCTTATGAGTAACTCCTGCCTCTCAGCAAGGAAGTTGTGGGTTTGATTCTCAGGCCTTTAATGTGGGTTCTCACTCTTCTTCCTCCCACCGTCCAAAGACGTGCGTGTTTCATTTCATTTCATGTATAATATCTTTTATTGGGAGGCAGGTACATTACCAGTTACCAGTTTAGAACAATTAGTGTAGCGTCCGAGGTTTCCTTATTTTATTTTTATAACAAATATGTCAAATTATTATACATATTAGCATATTGAAAAAAAGGGGGAATAATAAATAAGTAAAAAATAACTGTCATTTCCGAACCTTATAGAAAACATCCAGTTGATTAGTTTACTTTATAATCAGATGAATATTATTATCACCATCACCTGCACAGGGCTCTGCATTTACCTCTTGTTTTTTGTTTTGTTTGTTTTTTTCCCACGGGCCACCATGGCCAGTCCCTGCCAAAAGTCACCAGCCAACCAGCTTCCCATTTCAATTCAATGTTTAGTTCATTCATTTAAAATCAAGTATGACAATTTAAATTAAATACCATGAATTAAAAGTAGCAGAAAGAAGTATAATCTTGTTGCCGTGTAGCGGGTGGCTGAAGCACAATAATAAGCACAAGACAGTGAATAAAAAGAAAGCGTTTTTTCCCTACAGTAGACAGTTCTCTGCACTCTCCTACTTTTGGAGAAGTGGTCTAGAGTCTAAACCGCTGCTGTAAATGAGGCAATGAATACTACCTAACTTTCATTTTAAAGATGTGGTTTATGGTCTGTTTCCACAATTTATGCATCTGAGAACTGGCCCCTGTTTTAGTTCACAATGAGGCGCTTGCACTACGGAGTGGTCCAGGGTTGTCCCTGGCCCATTTCCATTATTAAATTGAGTTGCAGGTGGCTGGGGCCTATCCCATGCAGTAGCAACTAAGGGCCTTAGGCGGGGTACATCCTGAACAGGGGTCAGTTAGTCATTGGGCTGATACCTAGAGACAACCATTCACTCTCTCATTCATGCACTCGGCGCAATTTAGAGACACCAATTCTCCTAACATATGCAATTCTTTAGATCAATGGTTCTCAACTGGTCTGGTTTTGGGACACACCATCATGACCCAAATAAAAGATATTTCACCTTTATTTAAATTTAATTTTTAAAAAATGTGTGCAGTTTGATGGTACAGGGTGTACATAAAGTCTCTTTTCAATTTAAAAAATATATTACAAAGGCAATTGATGAGATGTTAATCAGATTTGTTCTATGTGCTCAGTGGTTATCAAAGTTTTTAATCACACGCGTACTGCTGCCAGACAGTTACAGCTCTCACGTTCAACAGTGCTACACAAGAACTTGCAATTGTACGAATACAACGTGCAACTCTTAGAGCTGCACTCGAGCCAAATGATAAACCAAGAAGAGTTTGCAGTTAACACTGGAACCAATTTCTGAGGATGAAATGTTCCTCACCTGAGTATGTTTTAGTGATGAGGCAACCTTTCATGTTTCACGGAAACTCAACACACGTAATGTGAGAATCTGGGATCAGAACAGCCCCATGTGACTCGGGAACTTCACTGAGATCGTCCAAAGGTGAATGTGTGCTGTGGGATCTCCACTGATGAGGCTCTGCTGCAGAGAACACGGCAAGAAATCCAGCACCGTCTTGAGGTGCTTCATGCAGCTAATGGTGCCTGGTGGATTAAATGAAAAAAAACTTCAACATCTACTCCTCATTTTGTAATAATTTCCACATATCTGTCTGTTCATTTGCTTTTATATTTTTTTTTTATTGTAATTGTCTTCATGGGCACACTGTATAATATCAGAATATAACAGTATGGCAACAAACACACACACACAAACACACACAAAAGAAAAAAAAAAGTAGAGATAAACCAAGCAAGAGGTTGCTACAGAAGCAACTGTTCCCTTTTACATTTCCCTTTTTAATTTAAAACCACAGCTCTTCAGTTCAGTAACTTTTTAACAGGCTCAATTATGCTTTCATGCGCATTTAACAAACACTAAATAAATCTGTCTCAAGTCTCTATCCTAATAAAACTCTCCAGTCACTTATTCAAGCATTGATCGTAAGCCGGGCATCACAGTCAGAGCATTTCAGCGCGTTTTCATGCAAAATACATTAAATAAAAAAGTTCAACTGAGAAATAAAAAGTGCAATTCAAAAGGATTCAAATACAGAAATTTAAATTTTATTCTGAATACTCTATGTACTGAAAGACATTGTGCTTTGAGGAAAATTAACCAATGTCCCATAAGGCTACCTACTATTAAGGAGTGTAAACTTCTTAAACTGGCCCGGGACCCACTGAAAACTATTCTGTGGCTCACTTTTTTCAACAATGGGAAGAAGACCCCACATAACTGATGCATGAGCACGCAGTCACCACCACTCGCCTATTAAAGACCTACAGGTGCATCAAAAGAAGCACAGTTGTGAACAGGAAACACTAAAATAGCAGTGGTCTCACAAGAGTGGAAACTTTCACCACCGACTTGTTCAAAATGTGCAGTGGAGAGTGACGTTGGCAGAGAGTGAACACCGTTTGCCGGCCTCAACAGCAGCTATAACACAACGGCTGTGACGTATGTGGCTGCTCCTGTCTGTTTCTCCAAATTGGGAGTGTGCTGGATATCTTTTTACTTACTAAATCTGCTCACTAGAAACTTAAGATGTGTTTGTTGAGATGAAGGAGACTGAGGAGGAGGGAGTTACTGTAGTCCAGTCTGGAGAAAATGAGAGCACTGATGGCTTTTTGTAAATCGGGCGGGGGAGATGAGAGGTTTGATTTTACTGATGGCGCGGAGGTGAGGTAAAAGCACTCACTTTTAAATGTACTTGTGAGTAAAAAAGTAAAAGTATTTCGCACAATATTGAGAACTAATAAATGTGTTAAAAGTGAGGGATTTTGCTGAAAATTTGTGCTGCTAACTAATGGTTAACCGATGCAATAGAAGAGACAGAATCTGTTGGTTAAGTACTACTTTACTGCATCTTTTATACTTAGGTACTGTGTGTCTACACGGAGGACACGGCAAAAACACTTCATTTTAAACCAAACTCAAAATACTTTTTACTTCAAAGATGGTTTATACAAAGGGCCCAGAAATCTGTGCTACACCCCTGTTCAAACCAATTAAAAAATGTAGTGGAGTAAAAAGTATAGATATTTGGTTTAAAATGTAGTGATGTAAAAGTATCCCTTGTAAAATTTTCAAGTCATCAATTCACCTAACACATGCATGACTTTGGATGATGGAGTAAGCCAGAGAGAACCCACAGTAACACAGGAAGGACGTGCAGACTCCACTTGCCACTCTGCCCCCTTCTGTTTGTACGTCTCTTTAAGATTTATTAACATCTGCATACTTTATTACCATTTCTTCTTCTTTTGTTTTGATTCTCTAGAAGTACAGAAGGACAATCACCAGTTCCAGTAATAAGTGGGCGTGTGCTTGTGTTACTTCTGAGAAATGGGCCCAAAATTTCAAAGAGCACTCACAAAAAAACATCTCATTACTTTCCTCTTCATGTTAAATATTAATAGTCTGGTTGTGCAAGGCTTCACATTGAGGAGTTGTCGCATCAGTTTCGATGCAGCAATTTGCTCTCAAAATAATCTTAGAGAAGTCCCTAATGACATCCCTCCAAGAGTGAAAGGCTTTGACTTGAGCAATAACAAGATTCAGAAATTAACAAATTTTACGAATCTTACTGCTTTAACAGAGCTAAACTTGCGACATAACGCCATTTCTAATATCAGTAAAGGCACGTTTTCCCAATTAACTTCTCTTGAGAGGTTAATATTAAACAAGAACCAGCTTGTTAAACTTGACGATGGCATTTTCGATGGCTTGCTCAATCTAAAAGAGCTACTAATCAGCTATAATCACATCACAACAGTAGGACTGAATGCTTTTAGAGCCCTGAAAAAGCTCACGATTCTTGATTTTTCGGGCAATAAGCTGCGCAGCATTGCACAAGTTAGTTTAATTATACAGCACATGCCACATTTGACAGACTTGTACATTCAAAACATTGGGATATCTATGTTTAAGTCTTGGGAGTTGACAAATAAATCGACCGAACTTAGGTTACTAGATATATCTGACAATCCTATTAAAGGTTTTCAAATGACAGCAAATGTGTTTCCAAATTTAACCAGGCTGTATATAGGTAACCCTTCGATGAAGCTAATAATGACTTGGGATGTACCGGACAAGGCTGTGTTCGCTAAAGTGGCTGTTCTAGATGTTAGCAAAGTTAAAATGGCGTCCAATGAAGAAATGCGGAAATTGCTATCAACTTTCAACTCGTCATTGGTTACTCTGAGAATAAACGCAATGCAATATAGGCCAACAGTCCTTCTCAACATCTCCTGCTCTATCCCGACGGTGTCTAAACTGCAACTCAGACAAAACAAATTGTCTTTTATTGGTTCAAATTTATTCACAACATGTGCTAATATAACTGAGATTGATCTAACTAACAACAAGATAAAAACAATTGCAAATAATTCCTTTGCGCCACTTCCACGATTAAAATTTTTAAGTCTCAGTCATAATAAACTAGCATCTGTCCCGTTTGCAACAAGAAACCTGCCGTCACTTTCTGAACTAGATCTTAGCTTCAATTTAATCCAGACTTTAGGCTGTTTTGATTTTGCGAACTTGACAAATCTTAAAAGTCTTTGCCTGCGGTGGAACCAAATCACAGCCCTAAGTGATTGCGCGTTTCAAAATTTGCCAAAGTTGCGAGTTTTGGAGCTACAGGCGAACAGCCTTGCCAAAATCAAAAATGCTTTCCAAACCAGCTTGCCAAGTCTACATATACTGCGTTTAAATCAAAACTCACTGACGACAATAAAAAGTGGGGAATTTAGCGGGTTGCCATCTCTGCAGAACTTGTCTCTGTTTCAAAATGAAATAAGTACACTGGAGAAAGGGTGTTTTGCTGGACTGAAAAATCTTCAGTATCTACAACTTCAAAATAATCAAATTAAAAAAGACACGCTGGACAAAGATTGCTTCAAAGACTTGGTCAATTTGAGAAGTTTGGACATGGCGAATAATCACATCAAATACGTAAAAAGCTCTCCAATAAAAGAGCCGCCATTTTCACATCTTTCCAACTTAGAGAATTTGGCTTTTCCCGCTCAGCATTACCGAGGCAAGTCACAACTACCGTCCAACTTCCTTCAAGGTTTGACGAATCTGACAACTATTAATTTCAAAAACATCCAACTTATCAGCATTTCTGAGGACTTTTTTGTCCATACACCAAAATTGGACTCACTTGACATGAGCGCCAATGATCTGATGGATTTTCCACCATATCTGTTTTCCCCAATTCCCAATCTCACCAAACTCAGAGTAACCAGTACAAACCTGCGCTCCCTGGACTTCCTAATCAGTGCTAATCTTAAAAAACTAAGTTTCCTCCAAGCTCGAAAAAATGCCTTTTCGGTTATTTCTGATGACATTATCAGGTCCGTACCCAGTCTTGTCTATTTAGATCTTCAATATAACAGTTTTACCTGTGATTGCGACAACAACGCATTTCTGAAATGGATTGAAAACGACACCCATACGCAAGTTTTTGACGCATACAACTTCAAGTGCTACTACCCACCACATCAGAAAGGCACAAAACTGCTAGACCTCAATGTCAAGTCTTGCAAGGTCAACCTCGAATTTAAATTATTCATATCAACAACATGTGTAACCTTGGTAATGATAGTGGCATCCTTCACCTACCATTTTATGAGATTTCAGTTGGCCTATGCCTATTATATATTCTTGGCCTGGCTTTTTGACACAAAGAATAAGAATAAGAAAGTGCCCATGCAGTACGACGCCTTTGTCTCATATAATGTCCACGATGAGGCTTGGGTCGTCAGGGAGCTGCTGCCACATCTGGAGGAGCAGCAAGGCTGGAAGCTCTGCCTGCACCATCGGGACTTCGAACCAGGTAATAGTATTTTCCTATATACCTTCAGGCTTTTACATTAGAAATTGATGTCTGTGAAGATTCTTACTCATCCAGGCTAATTGAATTGAAACAAAATGTTTAAAAAGCAGTCATCTGGACTTGATTTTTAAAGTTGAAGACCTTTCACCTCTTATCCAAGAGGCTTTCTCAATTCTGATATTGAACTGGTAAGAGCTGGTTTATCTGCTCCTAGGAAGGAGGAGTTTTAGACCTGAAACTAAATTCTATTGGTTCAGGAGGCTAAATAGACTATGAAATTGCCTGAGTGATCTGAGTGAAACTGGTTTGTTTTGTTTGGGTTTCAGGAGACTGTTGTAAACAGATGGAAGGTTGTATCTGAGCCCACAGTTTCTGTTTAGAGAATATTTATCTTTTTTGACAAAGGTTGTTTCTTTGACTCCTCGCTCAAACCATCCTTTCTCTCTGGCTAAGATTTGAACCTCATTGTCCTCAAAGGAGTGGTTTGTGGCCTTGAAGTGTAGGTGCACTGCAGATTCTTGTCCACTGGAGTGCGGTGTTGGTGTAACCGCTTGTGCAGAGGTTGTTTGGTTTCGCCAATGTACTGTTCATTACAGTTCTCACTGCAATGGATGGAGTACACTTATTTATTTTTATTTAACCTTTATTTAACCAGATAGGTCGATTGAGAACCAATTCTCATTTACAACGACGACTTGGCCAAGAGGCGTGATATACACCACACACACTACACAACATTGCTCTGTTTGTAACTGGGAATTTTGTCCTTGCGGTGAACCAGTTTTTGTCTGAGAGTATTAACAGGTTTGAAATAAACTGAGATGTGGTGTTGGCTAAAAATCCTTTTAAGTTTCTCAGACAGGACGGAGATGTAAGGAATGACTACATTGCTCCTTTTTGGCTCTTGTTCTTTCCTGTTTTCTTGTCTTTTGGGATTTGGAGAAGGCCCAGTTAGGATATCCACAGGTTTTGAGGGCCCAATCCAGCTGAGGACAAAGGACTCCTAATGACCCAAAACCACTCAGGCCCTTTCATAGTCTATTTAGTCTTCTGAACCAATAGAATATAGTTTCAGGTCTAAAACTCTTTCTCCTAAGAGCATATAAACCAGCTATCTTACCAGATCAAGTTCAGAATTGACAAAGCCTCTTGGAAAAGAGGTGAAATGTTTTTAACTTTTAAAACCAAGTGCAAATGACTGCTTTGTAAACCTTTTATTGTGATTAGAAATTGATATAGCTCAGTATTTACAATATACATGCATGAGAATGAGAGAGGCAGAGGATTTTTGTGGTGACCCCTGAGTTTATGAATCTCTGAAAGCTTTGTTTATGTTGGTAAATGTTAAGTGTTTCTCACAAACAAATAAATAATATAAAATGTGTACCTGGATCCACCAACACACCAACACGCATTCATGGAAAACAATGGATGTGAAAGTTTTAATGGCGCACCTTTTGAATTTCTGTATCATCAAGTAAATAACCCAACTCAATGTTTTATAATAAGTTAATAATCCATTAGTCAGATGTATGTCTCTTTTTTGAACTACTAAAAAAGAGACATAGATGACTAAAAATAGAAAACATAAAAATGAAACTCAAAATACTCAGAAAATGCCCCATGTTTTATTAAAATTAAAGAGAGACTAAAATAACCTCGTTCTTTCCTATTTAACAAAAACAACTTCCTCTACCAAAGGGTATTTCACAGCGTATATGTCGGTATTTCTGCAATGCCACAAATTGAATCAGTGTAACAGTATTTCTACCTGGTCAGACTCAGGCAGAGAGAAATGAATGCATTAGGATAAAAATATATTGAAATAGTTTTGGCGCTCAGACCCTGGCAAGAAAGACGGTGAGCGATTCATTAAGGAGTCTGTTGTCCTGGGCCTCAGGGTAAGAGGGGCCTAGAAATGCTCCCTCTTCTTATATTTTCTATTACAGTGGGCCTATGATGTGAAGCCGTCCTGCCCCGTGCCCCAGTAAATCTGTCAGTGGGCCTGTTAGTTCCATTTCCAAAATTAGGTGCTATAGACAGTTTTTAGTTTCTCTAGGATCTCCTCACTGGGATGTCAATATATTCATTTGTTGCAGAGATGTACCATTTCCACTTTAAACTGCTTATCTCTGGCTTTCATTTCATAATAATTGGTTTCACTCAAACCTCAGTTGGCATAATTGAGGAAATAAGCACTGTCATTGTTCCTTTTGAGCCACTATATCTCGTGCTTGTGAGCTGACCAACACCAACTTATCAAATTGATGAGTCACGCAATTTCCTTTTTGTGTGTAAAGGTGATGCAGTTTACTTTTTTTCCCTCTAAGTGGCGCCACAGCCTCTTTAGTCATGATGATTGTGCATGTACATGTTCACACAGGGAGGCCCATAATGGAGAACATCACGGATGCCATTTATGGAAGCAGGAAGACCCTCTGTGTGATCAGCAGGAGATATTTGCAGAGCGAGTGGTGCTCCAGGGAGATGCAAGTGGCCAGGTAATCTTTCAGTTTCAGCTTTGTCTAAATGTCCTTGGTCATGCTTCATTAGTGTGTGGATAGATTGTTATTCCTTTGCAAAGTTAAGTGTATCTGAAACCACTCACATCCAACCAATAAACCAACAATTAAAAGAGATAACTATTTATGTCAGGCATTATGAGACACTTTCACAGTATAGGCTCAAACCATTCCTGACTCTTATCAACGGCCCATAATGCTGTTGGACCCTAAGACCCTTTTCTTAGGCCCCTGCTTGAAAATGGCACGCCCAAAAATAAAATGAGTATATCTCTGCAACTACTTGGTCTACATGAATAATCTTGATATTTATAAAAAGTTAACGCTTCTAGGATTTCTACTGAGGTGTACTGGTTCAGAGTAAATAAAGATGGAGAAATTTTAAAAAACATTTCATAAAATTGTAATGTTATAGAGTGTATGTATCCCTCTTAATGATGCAGCTATAGCCTAAAACCTCTATAAACCCACAGCCAAATGTAATGAAGATAAAGTGAAGCAGGGCAAAGTTAAAGAGGTTTTAGTACAGATATGTTTAGGTCGCATAATGATGTTTTTTTTTGTTTGTTTTTTTTTTGTGCTAAATTCTGGTTTAGTTGCTTGTTGTTGAAACAGGTTCTGGTTATGTGCATGTGCTGCATCATATTCATCTCTATATATATTCATCTTACATAATATGGTGTAGTTTATGGTGCATGCCCTTGAATGCTAGCAGACCAATTTTGGGGTCTGTTCGCAACAAATTTCTGGTGAAGTTTTTGCAGAATAACGCTGACCAAAAATCCCATATGTCCCAGTACGTTTTGTGCAGCAGTCACTGTCTCTCTTTCTCCTCGCTTGTCTAGTTTCCGTCTGTTCGATGAGAGCAAAGATGTGCTGATCCTGGTGTTTCTGGAGGACATACCCACGTGGCATCTGTCTCCGTACTACCGCATGAGGAAATTGCTGAAGAGGCAGACCTACCTGAGCTGGCCCAGGGCAGGACAGCAGGCCAATCTGTTCTGGGAGAAACTCAGGCAGGCTTTAACCAGCACAGACACAGCTGCAGAGGACAGGCTGCTGCTCACGGTGACTGACAGACAATGACACCTCTTGTTTTTCTCTTAGTAATATTTTGTGAAGACTATATCATATCCAAAATGAAGCTGTGGTGGAGAGAAGAAGGTAGTTACACCAGCTTTTGAGGACCGCCATTACTTCAGTGTATAAAGATGTGCCCAAGCTTGGACTCAATTAAAGAGTCCCAAATGCGAATTAAACCACCCTCCTTTGTTCTGAGCAAAGGTTTAGTCCCTGCTCTAGTTCCTTCTCTGTTAAAATCACTTTATAATTAAAAAAAAAAAGGCCTCAGAGTCTATTTTTTGCAGTTTATTATGCTGTTGTAATGAGTGAGTTTTAAAGGGGCTATTCTGAACTATAGTTTTTTTTTTTTATGTAGAGGGCTTGGTGAATGGTCAGTGCTTCCTGGAGTGGGCGGGCAATTGTGGGAGATTTGGAGGTTCAAGAAACCGAGCGTTTTGAGGGCTCAGAATGTCCGTGTCAGAGAATAGATGATTACTTAAACAGGTGTGAATGAAACAAAACACAACTCCAGGTATGTTTTTGATGAGGAAACAGCTTTATAACAAGGTAGAAAGCTCAGAAAAGAAGATTTTTCCTAATGCCATCAGAAATACAGAAATAAGGTCTGTATAACAGACATTTTAGTAATCTAAGTGTTTTTATTGTATTTTGTGTGACACTTTTTTTGGACACCTGAATTTCATTTTGTTTTCCAGCTTCAATCTTTTTCATCATATCTTAACTGCATTGTAAATGTCAGTATTGGATATTTTTACACAAACTCACGTGCAGGGTGCAGGCCTGGACGGTTGCACTAATCCTATGATCATGTCTGAGAACTGAAATGGAAAATTAGGAGCGACGTCTCCCATGCAAGGTGCTCAACCAAACAAGAAATCCAGGTTATGACTAAGAACAAAAGCTAAGGTAAGAGGTATTTGAACTTTGACTTAAATATCTACAATAAAATGGGTCAATGCACTTACTAATAATTATTAATGAATGAGTAAATGCAAAAGGTACTTATCCTTTCAAAAACATGTCAGCAATTGTGTTCTTAAGTAAATGTACTGTTTCTTCTCAATATTACTCAAGTAGAAGTTAAAGTTAACTGTCCTGCTTAGGCTTACTTAAGTAGAAAATACTCACAACACTACTACTGTATTGTTCAACTACTACCACTGCTTCTATACTAGTGCTCCTACTGCCACTATACTACTACCACTAATATCCAAAATCTACTCAAGTAAAAGTAAGAGTATGCTTTAAAACATGTACTTTTGTAAAAAATACTACTACTACCAGTACCACTACTGTTTCTTCAAAATACAATTACTCATGTAGAAGTAAAAGTACTCAAGATATTGTCCTAATTGTCCTACTTAGATATACTTAGGTAGAAAGAACTCACTGCTTCTAACACTACTACTGTTCCTTCTAATACTACTACTACCACTTCTACTACTACGACTACTATTACTGCTGCTCCTTCTACTACTAGTGCTCCTACTGCCAGTATACTACCTTTACTTTCCACTAATGTCCAAAATCTACTCAAGTAACAGTAAGAGTAAAAGATTAAGTACAAACTACTACTACCACTACTTCTTCTAAATATATCTCATGTAGAAGTAAAAATACTCAACTAATTGTCCTACTTATGTATATGTACTTCTACTAATAGAAAGTACTCACTGCTTCTAACACTAATACTGTTACTACTACTACAAGTAATTATACCACTACTACTACTGTTACTGCTTCTCCCATTACTATCCACTAATATCCAAAATCAAGTAAAAGTAAGAGCATTTTTAAAGGATGTACTTAAGGAAAAACTGCTTCTATTTCTATGATGACTACGAAAACTACTACTACTATTGTCAAGGTCAAAAAGTAAAAAAGTAAAAAAGTACGACGCATTCTTAATACTTGAGTAATAGTATTTATGTACTTTCCAGCTCTGGATTAGAAAAGATCATAGTACTGTACACTGCATGTAAAATTATTTATTAACTTAACATTTTTATAATTTTTGTGGTTAGGGTCAAGGCAAATTTGCTATTATCACAACGGCTTAATTAGCTGCCTTGTAAAGTCTGATTAAGATATGTCGTCTGGGTTTGTAGTAATTTCACTCTAAACTTCATATCCTGACGGAAATTTGCACTTTTTCCTTTTCCCTACTGTAATGCTTTAGATTAATTTATCAATCCATCAAAGACAATGACAAGAAACTATTAAGTAGAGTTGTCACAGAGTAATTATATGAGCGTTGAAAACTCTTCTGTACTTTCCAAATGCAATAAACTGTGCTTCTTCTGTAGCAGGGTTCAGTTTGTCCCATCTGAGGACCTGTAACAAAATCAGGAAATAATGGCTCCTTCCACTGAATTAAATCGAGTTTGAGAAGTGTAAAATGTTTATACACTGTTAACTTATTTTTTTTTAGCAAGCAATCATTTATATTTATTGCTACTCCTTTGATAGAGCTATAGGCTTTTAATATTGTGACACCTTACGTTTAAAAACATAATTAAATTTGTTTTATTTTTTGTTTCTTTTGGTTTTTCCCTTCTGGGGTTGCCACAGAAAACCATCTGCCTCCAAGTGTGCAGTTATTTGGATATTAATTTGGCTCAGATTTAACCCTTCCTTTATCAACCTTCGCCATTTATCCGGTCTTGGGACCAACGCAAAGAGTACGCTGGATTGTGACCCACTATGGCTGAATTTTATTTGAAAAGTTACATTGTTAGTATTGAGTTTATAGTTTTTTTTTTTATTATAGAAAATGACCACATACACAGCTTATTATGTAACATACCATACTTTAATAGATTCACTTTAGTGAACATAAATCGTCTGCATCAACACAGTTTTCACGGTGTAGTGCTTGCTATGCCAAAATCGAACCACTTGTATTACAAATATTACTTTTCATTGTTCAAAAATTGAACAATACAAAATAAAATATACATAAATAGACTTTAAAAATAGGATCATGCACAGTTAAATAATAGCAAAAGGGACTTTACAGTCAACTCTGGGGAAGTTTATGAAGAGAGAGTTCATGATGATGTTGCAGTTTTGGTGATTGTCTTAAGCTTTCATGACCTTCTCTTCCTTCTGCCGCCTTTGACTAAAAAGAAAAAAGAAGAAGAAAAACAATCATGAACACAATGTAAAGCATGCACACTTGGAAACTTGCAAACTATGTTGTAACACTGTAATGTGGGTCAAAATGTCACTTACTCGACACATCTCATGCCTCTCTTGGTCTGCTGGGACAGAGGGTCGGCGCACACGAACCTCCCGTTGGACAGGTGGAAACTGTGGGATAATGAACAGCCAAAGTTACTGACAGTCCACGGTCTTTGGTCTCTCTGCAGGTGGTCTTATTCCCAAAAGAACTGTAATTATTAAACCAACTCTCCTCCTACATGGGACCTCCTTTAGTCCCATGGTGCATGATAGTCTGACAGTCCTGTACTACCTCAGGGTACTTTAGGAAGAGGACAGGAGGGTACTCACATGACGGCGTTGATGTCACAGTTCTGGTGCAGGTTTTGGTTGCTGTAGGCGAGCAGCCGTTTACAGGGCAGCGGCCTCGAGGTGTACTTCAGGCAGCAGCTCCCTAAAAACACACCAAAAACAAACATTTAAACTGTGTCATTCACTGTGTCACACTAGTACTACTGCTGCAACTACTACTAGAACTACTACTGTTCCCACAATTTGTGCTATTACTATTACTACAACTTGTCCTACTGCTACTACTAGAGCAACTACTACTATTTCTATTGTTACAACTACTACTGCTCCTACTACTTCTAGTTCTATTACTACTACTTGTACTACTACTACTGCTACTACTCTTACTACTTTAAATCCTAATACTACTACTTGTACTTGTATTACTAGTGCATGGACTTCTAGTCATACCACAACTTCTATTCTATTCTATTACTGCTAGTGCAACTACTATTCTAGTCCTACAAATATTATTTCTACTTCTACTACTACTGTTAGAGCTACTACTATAACTACAACTTCTGCTGCCACTATTACTACTACTACAGCTGTAACTGTTACTACTATTACTTCCCACTGTACATCTTTTTCCCTCTAAGTTTCTTCAAGTGAAAGTTAAAGTTTGAAAATAAACTCTAGTACACCCATATACTTACATGACTGCGCCGGGACAATCATCTGGGACAGGAGCACCAGAGAGCAGAGAGTGAGGAGAAAAACCTTCCCGCTTGCCATAGTTTTTCAGTTTGTAGTAGCTGGTCTCTGTAAGTCAGTGTGTTGGCAGGTGTTCAGAGTTGTGAGTGAGTCTAAGCTGCAGCGAGCACCGTGTTTTATGCGCGCTGAAAAGGGGAATTCCCGAGTCTGAGTGCACGCTTTAAACTTTTGGACTTGAACCAGGATATTCAAGGTGTGACCTACAGGTGGAAACACAGGCGGCACAACAGTCGGCTTTTGCTGTTTATGGATGAAGTTTTCTCTAACCAAATATATTTAAATGCATAACGTGTTTAAAACCAGGTATCTGAGAGGTACAGAGATTAACTGTTGCAGGTTTAGGACGTTTAAACATACACTTTACAAATTTTTGGTTTTAATTGAGGAAAATATAATCATCTAGCTCAGTGGTTCCCAACCTTTTTGGTTTTGTGTACCCCCAGAACCTGATTTAGTCCTGATTTGGACCCGGCTTAGTCTTGGTTTAGTCAAGTTTAGACCTGACTAAGTTTAGATCTGGTTTAGACATAGTTTAGACCTGGTTTGTTCCTGGTTTAGACCTGTTTTTCTTCTGGTTGAGTTCTGGTTTTAGACCTGGTTTAGTTCTTAATCCATGTTTAGTCGTTCTTTCCTGTCGCATCCCTCGCTAGTCTTGGATTAGTTCTGATTTAGGTTTATTTAAGATTTATTTTAGTCTTTGAAAGCCAAATATATAAAGGTAAATGATCAAACAAGTCCACAAACCCCTGTGTTCGCATACCCCTAGGGGTCCTCATACTATCATTTAGACATGCATGTGTTTGGACAAATGGTGAATCTAGACGGTCAGCCCTGCACCTGACTGGCCACTGTCCAGGGTGCACCCCAGGTAAGGCCCATAGTTGCTGGGCTAGGCTCAAGCTACCCCTATTGGCCAACAATATAATAAGATAAATGAATAACCTTTATAGTAAATGTATTGTATCTGTGTTGCTATTTTATGAAATTAAAACAATATTTAAGCGTAAAATAAGTTCAACATTGAGAGCATATTGAGCCCCTTTTGGGACCCAACCCACCAGTTGAAAATCACTGACTTGATTCTTATGGACTCTATTAGGTGACAATGCTCAGCTCGTACATACTTGCAGCTTTCGCCAAACACATGATCACATAATAGAGGCTCTGCTCCCATTTAATTCTAATACGGGACGTTCCTATTAGCTGATTGGTCTACACAGCTTGTCAACGCTGAATACAGAGACGCAAAGTAAAATGTGCATAAATATTGGGAATGGATTTATGTGACTGCAGGATTAACTCACATTTGCGTGCATTTCTTTGGTCGGTGAGAAAAAGCCAAACTTGAGAGAACCCACAGGACGCAGAAGAAAGCGCAGGATAGGTGTGGAGATGGATCCCATGGGGCAGTATTTTCTTGCAATTAATTCCCTTTTCACCCGGGGCAACAATGAAGTTAAATGCATGACGGAAACCAAAATATTGCATTGTTTTGTACGAGCGCACGAACTGATTACAAGGATAAGCACTTTCATGTGTAACTGATATTTTTCGTTAACTTCCTCGTTCAAGGTGTACTGTAAAATACCCGCTCTTTTGAAGCTAACAATGCATTTTGAGCTCTTTCAAAGCTTGCGTGTGTGTGTCTATGCCACCTTATCAAATCTCTAAGGGCCACGCTTGCATCTAAAAGTCTTTAAATAAATAAACTCGTCTTTGTTGTTAGTTGCGTACCATTATTATGAGCTGGATACTGATGGTATGTGCCGGTGTGTGCTTAGGTTGCACGTCTGAAAAAAGATCAGCGTGATTGCTCAGATTTTGTGCTCTGAAGACAATACCAAAGTACTAAGTAGTAAGCTGATAAGTACCCTTGTTTTTTTCCACTTTGGTGATTGTCCAGGGTAAAGGGTATTTATATCATGTTTATGTAGCTGGATGAGTATGAAATAAAAGGTTTATGTGGCTGCTTTCAAAGAGAGGTGGAGTATTTGTATTTAGGAAACTACTACCATTGTTACAGCCACTACTTTCTCTAGTAGTAGTATTATTAGTAGTGTTCTGAACTGTAGTTGAAAATTCTGCAGCTCAAACTACTGTTACTGCTATTACTACCACTACCACCACTGCTACTACTACTACTACTACTAATAATAATAATAATAATAATGATAATATTACTAGTACTACCACTACCACTACTGCTACTACTACTACTACTAATACCACTACCACTACTGCTACTACTACTACTAATACCACTACCACTACTACTGCTACTACTACTACTACTACTACTACTACTACTACTACTACTACTACTACTACTACTACCACCACTGCTGCAACCTATGATACTACTCCTGCCACTATTATTGGTACTACTTGTACTGCTGTGGCTGTTTTTTGGTGGTGGAAATCCCGCACTAAAAATATCATGGTCAGGGGTTAAACTGCACTGTCCTCCATTTAATATAAACTGAGTTAGTGATTATCTACAGTACACAGTGGGGGGGGGGCAGAAGAATGTGGAGAGTCCCGCTTTACAGAAATTAGGTTTGTTTTTCACATGTTTGGAGTAACTGGCTGGTTCATTTAAAAACACCGCTTACTCCTAGTTCATTAAATACAATCCTGAAATGATGTTATTCTAAAGTTTTGTCTATTAATATGATACTATTAAGTGAGCAGTTTTCCTCAAATACCAGTGCACTTTTCAAAACTGACCCTAAAATGCTTACTATACACAAGTAAAGCCTCTCCCTTATATGTCCATTCATTCATTCATTCATTCAGAGATAATCAGAAGAGATAATCTGTGTCATTCATTTCACCTGTCAGTGGTCATAATGTTATGCCTGATTGGTGTATTGTATATGCACACATTTTCTGCCTTCCTATTGGCTGAACTTTAGCTTCTTCAGTATTTTATAACCTGTTGAGAAAAAAAAACATTAAAGTGAATGAACTGAGGCGAACTATCTTTTCTTCAATTCCCCCAGTGAGGAGCCAGCTGCTGACTAATACTCATAGCTCTGTGATGTTATGCCAATAGCTTCCGAGCACACCATAAATAAATGACGCTGTGAGAGTTATTTACAACCTTTGTGACAGATAACTCTCTCTGCTGCAAGATTCAAGCTAATTTTATAAACCTGTCTATGTCCTCTTCTAAGAACTATGGTCCCAGTGGCAAGTCCCAAGTCAAAATTAGGAAGCATTTTGTTTACATCTGAGTGGTAAATAAGAGACTTTTATCTTCCTTGAAATGGCACTGTTCACTAAAAGCATGCTTACTCAGAAGTTTGTTTTTAGTTTTTATCATTATCATTTGATGGAAATAGGCTCAAAACCATTTCTTGCAATAGGCTTTTTATGTTCAAGTGGTTATGTCCAGTTTCAGTCATGAATCATAGTTGCAACAAGTTTATACAAGGTTTCAATGGTGTGATGTAAGCAATAAGTAGTAAGATGAATTGAACATTTTACTTTACATTGTATTTGATGAATGATTGTAGACATGTTTTTTCTGTTTGTAAGCAATATGGAATCTTTAAGAAACTAATACATTTTCACCAGTTTTCCTCAATGTGGGAACCTATTTGACAAATGTGGACCCTGAAATCTCATCTATTACGCTGCAGGGATGTGTTCATACATGGTAACCAACCAGCTGTGTGTGTGTGCTGTCAGTGAGTGGGTAAAGAACATGAGTTAGCAAAGCAATATTTAGCTGGCCTATCACAGCTGTTTATCTGCAGCACGTCTTACAAATACAGAAGCTAATCAAGGCAACGCACCTTATACAGAGTGAATTTTATAACTTCTCTGACCTGATTAAAAGCGTTTACTGCTTTCCTTCATCACCTGTTGACTCTGCTGAAGTCTGCATTGTTGTTCAGTCCTCTGTGGGATTGTTTTTTCCATTTTAACAACAGTCCCGTTGACATCTGATGTGACAAACACATTCAAACAAACTGACTCTTTGGACGACTGGCTTCTGCTGCTGTCCCCCTTCAGAGATAAATACAGAGCTGCTCATTATACGGCACATTCTGTTTTATGACAAAAACGGCAAACAGCCATGTTTGTTTGGGTCTGCGATGCACTGGTTGTGGCCTTTCGTTTCCCTGATTGGTTACTCCGCCTGTGATTGTTCTGCCCATAGAAATTCAATTTAAGCGAAGGGATACCAGACCAACTTCTTTGTATAGAAGAGTTTGTCTGGCACAAAATTAACTTAAGTTGCATTTCTTAAAAAGAAAAAAAAAAATCCTCCTCACAATACAAATTTTTTTACTGTAAGTCTGAGGTCATAGGTCAAGGCTAAGGTACAGTTTGTCCCCGTAAGGAAATTTGTTCTCATCCTTCAAACCCGCTGGGGCATGACTTGATATTATTAGACAGACGTGGGAGGACAAGAGTCCAAGACAAACTTTCCTTCAGGGACAAGTTTTATTCTATTCTATGTTCACAGTATTGAGTGACTAATTTCATGTTTTGTGCACTTTTATAAATGAATGGAACATACCGTTGCTCTAGTTTCTGTATTGGGTGTGTGTGTCTTTATGATCATGTTATTTCTGTCTCTTTAACTATAATTAATATTAAGTTGAGTATTTTTGCAATAATTATTTTTCAACTACCAACCCTGCAGGACATGCAGGCTAAACTCCCACGTCTGTTTGTAATTGGGCCATTATCTCCGAAAGGTGTGGCATAAACAGCGGCTGACATAAAATGACACAGTGTAGGCCTATGCCAAGCCAAGAGTTCATGGAAAGATCGGTTAGACTAAAATAACGCACACACTGATAGGATTTATTTCGTCGATGGGCAAAATCTGTATGTATTCCACTGTTTATCAAGGGAGCATGCAAATGACTGTGTGGGCATGATGCTAGTAATTTGAATTTATAAAAGGTACCCATGTGTGTGTGTATGTGTGTGTGTGTGTGTTTGTGTGATTGTGTGTGGGTGGGTGGTGTCATATTTATCACTGGACTTTAAAAAGACTGCAAAGTTTAGTAAAAGCTTGACTAAATGATAATAAAGCAGGCCATACATATACATTTAAATATCAGTCAATGCTTTGGAGGAATAAAGCCACTGAGGGTCACATGCCAGTGTATCTGCTGTGCTGGTCCCAAGCCTGGATAAATGGAAAGGGCAATGTTAGGAAAGGCATCGCATCTAAGGGTAAAACCTATGCCAAATAATATGGCGGTAGATAATGTGCTGTGGCAACCCCAGAAGGGAAAAGCCAAAAGGAAAGAAGACATCAGTGTTTTAGGGGGTACAAGTTGGAGAATACTAACAATTATGTATCTAACTGGTCAAGTCTGATGGGGTCTTGTTTTTAGGGGTGCACAGAGCCAGAATGGGTAGCCTCATTCCAAGAAGATTGTGTAATTGTAGGTTCTCTCCTTCTGTTGCATTTACAGTATGAATTGGTAAATCTAAAGACTGCATAGTGAATGTACACTATATTTCCAAAAGTATTCACTCACCCACCCAAATTACTGAATTGGGATTAGGGTATGGGGTTGTTTTTAGGAGCTGGGCTTGGTGGCTTAGTTCCAGTGAAAGGAACTCTGAATGCTTCAGCACCAAGAGATTTTGGACAATTCCATGCTCCCAACTTTGTGGGAACAGTTTGGGGATGGCCACTTCCTGTTCCAACATGACTGCACCAGAGCACAAAGCACGGTCCATAAAGACATGGATGAGTGAGTTTGGTGTAGAAGAAGTTGACTGAACCTGCACAGAGTCCTGACCTCAACCTCACAGAACACCTTTGGGATGAATTAGAGCGAAGACTGCGAGCCAGGCCTTCTCATCCAACGTCAGACACTGTAGATGTCTGATGTAGATAGATGCCCTGGAATCACTGTGAAGACACCTGAGAGTTGGGTCAACTAAGCCTCTATCTTCTTTCCCACGTGTTTTCCTTTCTGGAGTCGCCACAGCCAATCACTGGCCTCTTACTGTGTAGTGATTGGCATATTTAGGGTTTTATGCCAAATGCCCTTTCGGATGCAACTCTTTAGTCTAGGCTAAAGAGTTGGGACCCTGGGACCTCTTTTGTTCAATCTTTACATGGTCCCTTTAGGCCAATTAATAAGCAGCAATAACATATCCTACCACAATTATGCAGATGACACTCAGATTTATATCTCACTGACAGCAGGAGAATATGGACCTGTGGATTCACTCTGTCACTGCATCCAACAGATCAATGAGTGGATGAGAAACAACTTTCTCCAGCTAAACACAGACAAGAAATAATCATCTTTGGCCCGCAGAAACAAAGACAAGGTGTCTGTAGTCACCTCGAGTCTCTTTCACTAAAACCTACAAGCCAGGTTAGAAATCTCGGGGTAATCATGGACTCTGACTTGAACTTCAGCAGTCACATTAAATCTATAACATCATCAGCATTTTACCCTCTCAAAAACATTGCCAGAATTAAAGGTATACTGTCTCAACCAGACCTAGAGAGACTTATTCATGTGTTCATCTCCAGCAGGTTAGACTACTGTAACGGTCTGCTCACTGGACTCACTAAGCGAGCTGTAAGACAGCTGCAGTACATCCAGAACACTGCTGCTCGGGTCCTGACCAAAACCAGGAAGTACGACCATATTAGTCCTGTCCTCAGGTCTCTGCATTGGCTTCCTGTTGCTCAGAGAATAGACTTTAAAACATCTCTGCTTGTGTACAAGTCTCTCCATGGCTTAGCACCAAAGTACATCTCTGACCTGTTGGTCCCATATGAACCATCTCGGACTCTGAGAACCTCAGGGACAGGTCTCTGCTGGTGCCCAGAGTCAGGACTAAACTCAGTGAAGCAGCGTTTCAGTTTTATGCAGCTAAACTCAGGAACAGTCTTCCTGACGATGTTAGACAGGCCTCTACTCTGACAATGTTCAAGTCCAGACTTAAAACTGTTCTTTTTAGCTGTGCATATGTCAACTGAAAGTGTTTTATCTGCACTCTTCTCTTTTAATTTAATTTTAAATTGATTCTTAATTATACTCTTTAAATTTGATTTTATTGTTTTAATTGTGTTTTGTACTTTTAAATTTGCCTTTTTTTCTGTAAAGCACTTTGAATTGCTCTGTGTATGAATTGTGCTATACAAATAAACTTGCCTTGCCTTGCCTTGCCTTTATCCAGGCTTGGGACCAGCACAAAGAATACTCTGTCTTGTGACCTCCTGTGACTAGATTTCAAATGAGACTCTATAAAGACCAGTCAGCTTCAGTAAGAGTCTATTTAAGGTGCAGTGTGTAGGCTTTGGCAGTAGGAGTAACATTGCAGATTTCATTTCCACATCTCTCCCCTTTTGTCTACAGCCTGTGAGCACCCACGGTAGCCCTGAAGGGACATTTGTACCCAGTATAAATGGGCCTGTCTGTCAGTTTTAGTTCATAAATGCTTTGAGATTTCATGGGTGTTGTTATTGAGCTACTGTTCCTGAATAATGATTGCAAAGTTTAGCCAAAGCTACTACAAATATTGCACAGTATGTTCTCTTTTTATAGAAAACAGTATAAAATAAAAATGTGCTTGTAAAAGGTACGTAACATGACCTATTGCTTTAGAAACCTGATTGTACATTTGCATAGAGTTATTGACATTTTCTATATTTAGTGCGACTTAAAACACTGAGCTAAGAATAGACGTAATAGTGCTAAGATTAGAAACGGCAGTGCTAAATATAGCGTCAGGTTATAAAGGTGGGATTGTCCTGGAATGTGACCTGTGTGCAAACAGCAACTTCCTCAATGTGACACAACCAGATAGGAAAAACAAAACTGATAGGTTTGTGTAGCCTCGTGTGACTGCAGTTTTAAAGACGGATTTTTTTTTTTTTTTGCTTTGTGCAATGATGTTTTTTTCCCATTCTGATAAAGAAAGCTTATCACGTTTGAACACTTGTAATGATGTCATAAGAGTTTAGCAAGATGTTTAATAGTTAACATTACAGCAGCTCCAAAATACATCAGTGTCATATGACTTAAACTTGAAAAGATATATTTTTTGGTTAACAGCACTATAACTATACATTCCTTCATCTTCTTTTGCATCGGTGGCTGGAGCCTATCCCAGCAACTATGGGTCTACGGGGTACACCCTAAAAATAGCCAGGTAGTCTAAGGGCGAACATAGAGACGTACATTGACAGGTAACCATTAATTCTCACATTTATTCACTATGGACAATTTTAGTCCCTGATTCACCTAACACAGGTCTGCAACCTTCTGGATCCAAAGAGCCAACTGTTGCCAAAATTAATAAACTTGCATCTGTAAAGTCGCTTAGCCTATAACTGAACTATAAAGTATAGATGGTCATTAATTATCAGTACTTATTGCAAACTATCAAAGAACTGTGTTAAATGTAGTAACTATTTCTTGGTGCTGTTTACTTGACTTCTATGTTGCAATAGCCAATAAAGGCTACAAACAGCTTTATTATCAGTCCATATGTGGAAAACAGGGAGAAAGTTTAATTTTTAATTGACAAACTGTTTCAGATGCAGGTTGTTTTCAAGTCGTCTACTTATTCCTTTATTGACCTTACATTACCAGATGTCAGAGGATCAAGGAGCTGCGAGAGCGGCTCTAAAGCAGAGGCTGCAGATGTGTGACCTAACACATGCATAACTTTAGATGAAGAGAACAGGAGCAGTAACTACTCCACGGCATCATGTAAATAAATGCTCAAATAAATGAGTTCAGCTTGTAGTTTTGGCAGGACCTGACAACACTGCGTCAATTGCAATTCATGACAGCTATTCGTCCTAAAACTTCCTTAAGGATCAATAATACAATCAAATCTAATCTGCTGCCTTTGAGTGCCTATGGTAGCCCTGCAGGGACATGTGGCTGAAATATAGAGTCTGGTTGAGAGGTGTAAGAAGCTTGTCAGCTGTTACCAAAAACATTTGTTAGAATTTAGAAAAGTGAAAGGATGCTTCACAAAGCTAAAGGCTGAATAATACATTTTTCATTTGAACTTTTGAGGTGAGGGGGTTGAACCTTTCTAACTGCAACTGTAAGTTTGTTTCTTATCCAGCGGAGCTCAGTTTGTCTGCTCTGGGTAGCTGCAGGAACAGGAAGTAGTGTACGTAATGGGATCTAAATAAAGGCTTTTTATACTTCAGGTAAATGAAGAGAGCCTTGGTTTGTTTGTACTTTTTTGCAAAAATAACTAATTGACAAAGACTTCCTGAACACTTTGGACCTTTTCTCTTTTTATACTCTCTATTTTGAAAGACACATTTTATGAGGTCAAATGCTAAAAAAAAAATCCCAAATTTCCCATGGCCGGCAGTATCAAATGTTATCCCACAGTTTGACGTCACTCTTGTTATCTAATGTGCCCATTATTCAGTGCCAAGGGCAGAAAAGTGAACTCTGATCTTAATGTCACATGCTCGATAAAGAAACTATGCCCAGTTAAGTATTAAAGGAATGATAAAATCTGTGTGTCACAGGAATTTCACACTCAAGGGCTATTTACACCCTGTCACTTTTCAAAGTAATGTTTTAGTGCATCTGCTGTCATTGTGTGATAGCTTTCCTTTACTCATTGTCAGTGATAATGAATGAATGAAAGCTAATGCCTCACAACACAATGACAAGTATGTGGGTTAGTTTGTTATTATTTAACTTTCCACAAAGCTGTGGTTGGCTCTGTGGTTTCTTCTCAATCATCTTCTTTCTTTCAGTGTAAGCAATATGGCTGCAGTGTTTGCATGAATAACAGTGTATTTCTATGGATGAATACAGGGCTAAATTTGTAAATCAAACGATGCCGGAACAAAAATTGCGCTTTGACACTGGAGTCCACAAGGCCAACACTGATACTAGAACGTACACACAACACAATGCTTAGGCGCACACACATAACAAAATACCAAGCAACTGCTCATTTATATTCAATTTTAAATTATATTTTAACATATTTGTTAACATTATTATACGTTATAGCGTTTCACGTCAGTGTAATGTGTCAGTGTGCATTTGTGTGATTGCTCAGCTGATCGAGAAATCAGCTGCTACGCGTAATTACAGCGCTTTTGTAGACTGCTCTGTCATAGACCTACTGTGTGCGGCCACCAGTCTGAAGCAAGAACACAGACTCATGCAGTTGTGGTCTGTGTAAACAAAGTCTAGACTAGGAAAGGGAACACACAGCAGCAGTAAGCTTTCAGCCTACGTCTCTCCTTTTGATTTTGCTTCTTTTTAGTGACTGCCGTGGAGCGCGCAGTCTTCTATGCGTAATAGCGTTTCACGGCTCCAGGCTCTGTGACCCTCAGCGCGTTAGCTCGAGCTTACAGATGCATTTGAACAAACAAAAAAGAACAAACTGCTGTGGATCTATGTCTTGTACGCACAGGGGATATAATGGAGGAATAAAAAGCGCACATCGAGGGCGCATGGCGTAAGGCTTCTCTGTGTAATTATGGCTATGTAACCGTGACACTGGCATTTAACTGGCCCCGGGTCTCTGTGACTCATCAGCGTGTTAGCTCTAGCTTAGAAACGCATTTGAGTAAAAGAACAAACTGACGTGGCACTGCCATGTCCCGTGCGCTCTCGGGCACAGTGGGGAAATAACGTGGCACATCCAGAGCGCATCACGTAGGTCCCCTCCGCTTAATCAAAGTCAGGATAAACCTCAACAGATTTACTGACTTCTGGCTGTAAGCAAACACATCACTTTTGACTTAAAGAGTGTTACACGGCTGAAAATGACGGGCCAACTCACTCTCAGTGCAACATATTTAATTTTTGCAGAGCTGCAAAAGATACAAGAATACAGTCATTAAAGTTACACTGTGTAACTTTTCTCCTAAATATGTGGGGCATACTGACTTGTTTTTGTGATTTTTTGAGCGATTATAAGGCCTGAGGCGCGATCTGTTGCTCCGAGCGGGGCTTCCGTACTGAGAAACCACCCTCGCAACTTGGCCGGGAGCGCTCCGCTGTTGAGGAAGAGTCACGTGACAGGGAACAACTTGAGGCCCAGGTATAACCAGGAAGCTACTTTTAGCATTGTTATTTTCCATTGCGCGATATTTGTTGATAAGCTAACGCTAGCGCTAACTCTATAGAAGATCCAGTGCAAACTTCCAAAGGTAGCAGCAGGTCAACTAAAGTTGAAACAATGATGGAAATAGACGCATGCTCGCACAGTTTCAGAAGGAGGAGGGGCCCTAGTGTTTACGTTTTGCGACGGTGCAGTGGCACCTGTGGCCTCTAGAGGTGCAAGACCGGGAATCTTACACAGTGTAACTTTAACAGCACTTGGTCACATACTGTGCAGACTCGCTCATCACGTACTGACTAGGCTTCTTCTACTTATTACCTCTGTATTACAATTGCATAAACAAGTACTACGAACACATACAATATACTAGAACTGGCAAAACACATAGAACATAGCTCTAGAACAGTATCTCTCAAAATCATCACATTGTGGTCTAGCATTGGTACAGTTTAACATATGACATAACCTTTATGAATTGACAAATCACAATATGCACTTTACTCCGTTAGCAAGCACATAGGAACTCCAGTAACTGTGTTATATGGTTTTTAACTACTGTTTCAAATCTGTTTTCAATCATTGTCTGTACTTCTTTCTTGTATTGTGTTTATTCAACAAATTCTATTTCCAATCAATGTCTTTTACCATACTTGTACTGCTTTTACACTAATGAAATGACCATAAAGCATTTTACATTTCATCTGGTAAATATTCTCATACACACAAAGTTGCGTACTGACGCTTTAACCTGAAGAATACAGGCTCTTGTCCTAGCTTAGTAACTTAATTAGCACTGGTATAAATCCACACACGTACACTTTAGCTTAGCTCTGGACCCACGGGGACAACTATTTTAATACAAAGTGGTGCCCTTCGTCATCGGAGCACTCAGGGCAGTAACCCCAAAACTGAAGTTTGTATGTATGTATGTATGTATGTATGTATGTTTTTTTTTTTTTTTTTTTTTTTTTTTTAGAGGAAATTTGACCAAATTACTCATCATTATCTAGGCTACTATAATAGCTATTACAAGATGATTGATGATGATTGGTTGTCCGTTTCGATCATTGGCCTGTCCTGTAATTAAAAGTGATCTGCTTTATAGTACTTACTGGATCAAAAAGTTAACATAATCTCCTTTTGTGTATGTATTGTTTGCTTATTCTCTGTTACACCCAGAGTTGTTGGTCATACTCACTGCTTTGATTATAATTGCTAGCCTGTAATTCTATTTTTGTTATCCAATTCACTTCACAGTGGGAAATTAAGTTAGGAAAGTTAGATCTAAATGTAGGAATGTATTGCTAATTCATGCCTATGTCAGCAACTATGGGTCTTAGGCGTGGTACACCCAGGACACCAAGTTATTTTTGCAGGCCAGGGGTGAACAGACTTAAAAATGTGAATATATCCATAAGCTCAAGGCTGTGTTTAGGTATTACAAATTTAGATATCTAGGTTCAATAGATGAGATGCACAAATGTACAGACGAAGCTGCCTGTATGGTGTCTGATAGGGCTATAAGTAATGGAGCGCAAAAGTGCAAGTACATTTTCTATAAATTTTTCCCATAGAATTTTTGAAAACAGTGCATATCAAGAGTTTAAAAGCTCAGCGGAGGCTATGTGGAAACTCATGCAACAATAGCACAAATCATTTTAATCTAAAAAATTATTGGCGAAATACATTTGTAGCTTTTAAACTCAGCAAAGGGAGGCAGGCACTGTTGCACTCAAAATTTGACTCCAAACCGCACTCTATCAAATCTCTAGTTCAATGAGGGTTGTAATCGTAATGCCACTGTATGTAGACTACTTTATAATATTACATGTTTCTATTGTCACTATTGCTTTGTGTCTCAGATATATAACACGACACCATATGGCTCCTTTCCATGTTGTCGTCTTTCATGTCCTTTCTCACACACTATATCTTCTACTATGATTTTTGGCACACCATTGTGTTTCTAAAGCCAAAGTTATGTCACTGTCTGAAATTCTTTCTCCATTATCCACCCATCAACCTTAGAGTATCATTTTCAGCTACTCCTCAGGTGTGCTACTTTAAAGATAAAGGCAAGTGTGTATGAAAAGGCTTATTGGGCTTTGTAAGGTTTGTTGAAGTCTTTTGTCATGTGTGGCTATTTAGAAATCCATTTATAAACACCAAATGCCAGTTTAGTTTATTTTACTCATGAAGTGTAACAGATTGTGGCATGTTTGGGAGATGTTCTGAGGAATCTCTCCATTGTAGTTTAGTAAAAACAAGGGGCCCCAAAGCAGCATCTTGCATCGGGCCCCCACAAAGCTAGAAATGGCCCTGTCCTATTATGATAAAGCTAGCATGCACCAGAATAATGCAGGGTTGTTGTCGAGACAAAGGTTTTAAAGACTTCAGTTTTTGAGTCACTGAAGTCTGGTCCGACTTGAGTCCGGTAATAAACATTTGAAGTGCGAGTTCAGTCCGAGCCATTCAGAAAAGCGTCCAACTCCGGTCAAAATGAATTCAAGTCTAGTCCAAGTCAAGTCCAAAACAAGTCTAAGTCAAGTCTCCAAAATTAGCATACTAACATACATAGTCTGAGTCAAGTAACAAGTCCTGATCTAAATCTTATGAGATGAGCTAATGGACTTTATTTAACAGTCCTAGGCACATTTATAGCCTGGGAGTGGATCTCTCCTTTAATGTGGCCTTCATTAGGTTTCTTCTATTTTCCTTACCGAGAAGGAGGGTCTAAGGACAGGGGATGTCCTGGGACTGTTTAGTTTAGTGTACTTTATGTTTGATTATGTGACTAATTGTTTGAAAAGCCTTTTGAGGCGACTGCTGTTGTGATATTGGGCTACATAAGAAAACTGATTGAACTGAATAAAATGATTCAAGTACAAGTCCAAGCCGTCTAAACAATGACCTCAATTCCATGTTGAGTCACAGAGGCAAGTCTCAAAGTCAAGTCCCAAAAAAATTAGCCTCGACTACTCCATCTCTGGAATAATGCAACTTGAGATTTGCAGATCATTTATCAGTGCATGCCAGACTTCGCATGTAACATATCCTTTCCCTATGCCCTGCAGTGCCAGACAACCCTTCCAACTAAAGAGAAACATGAACCACCACAAAAGAATATCGAGTAAAGAGATCAAGTATCACTTTCCTTGTTGTATATATTGTTGTCTCATGCCATATAACCATGACTCTCAACAAATGATGTGAAGGAATAGGTCGGCAGAGGTGAAAAGTAACTAGATACTTAAATTTATTTTATTCTTTATTCTGTGGCAAAGTGGGTCAGAGGGGACAAGAATTGGTCCCTCCTCAAATATCCCCCCCCCCCCAAAAAAAAGCAAAAGCCTGCCTGTGGGCCTGGTAGCAGCAGTAGTAGTAGTAGTAGTAGTAGTAGTAGTAGTAGTAATATGAGTAGTGGGAATAGTTATAATATAAGTAGCAGTAGTAGCACTTGTTTAAGCAGTAGCAGTCACAGTAGGTATTCACTCACTTAACAAATGTATTCAGTACGTCATACGGACTTTCTGCATTGCTTTGTCTTAGCCTACTCCATTGTTCAGCATGTTATTTAATTTATAAGGTTTAACACGTGTGCAGCTTTGCTGACGTCTTATAAATAAAGTACTTGCACTACAATAAGTTACCGGTAGCAGACAATGACATACACACCTAACTTGTAAAAAAAAACAGTTGTGCAATGCTAAAAGAAAATTGAATAGACAGGCCCCAGAGTATTACTTCACCGTTCATAATTATGTGGCTTAAGACTGGGTGAAAGAGTTCAAGGCCACAAGACTGACATTTAAATAGAATATGGTTTTGCCCAAAGACTAAACTTACTAATATTTACAATGCATTGTGAGAAACTATTACTACTACTACTACTACTACTACTACTACTACTACTACTACTACTACTACTACTACTACTACTACTACACTTTCTAGTGCTACTACCACCACTTTTATTTATTTATTAAGTAGAAAGTACAAACTGCTACTACTACTATTACTAGCCATGTTACCACTAAGGGGGGAAAAATACTGCATAGCCCGAACAGCATGTTATTTTTTATACTTTCCAGATATAAACATCTGGTGGTGCAAAACAGTTACTGTAGTAAATATTAAAAATTGCCTTAATTGTGTGTTTTGGAAATCTATGAAGTACAATCTAGTGGTGGCAGAGTGGTTAGTGCTCCTGCCTCACAACAAGAAGATTATGGGATTGATCTAGTGCTGCAATTTTAGAAAAGCATGTGTTAACTGTGTCAAATATTGTGATAATATGTTAAATATGATATTTGGATTCCCTAACATCATGGCTTTATATAAACCATAGACAGATATTTTTCATGTATAAAGAGATACAAGGACTCACTGGTCAAAAATGTGGCGAAAACAAAAGTCACTGAAGACTAAGCCAGGTCTAAAGTTTTTATTTGGTCATAGCAATCATCGGGCCGTAACCTCCTTATCATTCCCTGCACACGGATAAATATTGGTGAAGCAGCCTTTTCTTATTCTTAAGTGGAACGCCCTTCCCACTGATATTAAACATTCCCCAACATTGAACTCATTTAAAAGTAAACTTAAAACACGTCTCTTCAGTCTCGTTCCAATAGATCCCTCAGTGCTGTGTATGTCGGTCTATGGCAGATTCCCCTTCACCTGCCTTGGCTTACGATCTATTTATCTATCTCGCAAGGCCCCAGAACCTCCTGAAGAATGTACATTTTTGTAAGACGATAACTGCCACATTATTGTGATACATTAGTTTACTTGTGATGGGGTTATTGTGCTTGCTAATATCGCCATAACAATAAATTTGTGATATATTGTGCAGCCCTAGTTCAATCCCTGGGTCAGCCCTTTGTTACTGTGGGTTCTCTCTGGCTTACATCTCAAGAGTGCAAAATCTGTCTCACCATGTTTTGTAAATAAAATATGTTTAACCTCTATGTGACTCCCAACTTATGGTCGCAACCAAAATCCCTTCTTTAATTATCAAAGATTACTGCTTTAAATGGAAGGAAGTAAACAGAAAAACAGATACATTGTCACTTTATTTCCTGTCCATTCCCACATTTCTTGGTCTATTCCTCTGAACTGTTATCTTTTGAACTTAATCCTAATTATTATGTTTTTATTCATTCCTTACCCTTATACAAACAACACATTCATAAAAAGGAAAGCAAGCATTCACAACAGGTGTTTTTCTTCAGACTAAAAGAGACATTCTTTGTACTTAATTTCCTTTGTCTGAAAAAAAGCAACGAAATAATAAACATTTATCTTCTGAGGAGCAAACGGTAGATCAAAACGTCCTCGTCATTTTTGTCTTTTCCTCGTTCCTCTCTCGTGTTTCAATCATTTACAACCTGTCCGACTGGTAACAGGACCAGTCATGATGTCACTGACTGTGTTGCCTCATGGCTTTCGTTTCAACCAAAATAGCTTCAGGCCTCTCAGGTTTAATCACATTACTTCACACACTACTGTTACACATTGAGAGCTTTGTATGTAAGGCTAAGGTTATTTTTTGACACTGCTTGCTCCAGATAATTAAAAAATTTGCATAAGATTTTCAGAAATGGTGAGCAATGGGCCAGGGAACCATTGCGAGACAGGGCCAAATATACCAACTCCAGCCACAAGGGGTCAGTAAAGGAACAACTTATTAGTCTTAGTGGATTCATTATCATTGTGAGATATAAGGGCTTTGAACTAGACGATCACTAGTTCGAGACCAGGTCTAGGCATTTACCATTGCGAGATAGGGTCAATGCTTTGGTGCAGGTCTGCTCACCTTATAGTGAGTGTGTTGGTTTGTTAGTCAAGATAAAATAAAGGTTGTATCACAATGAAACTTGCAGGAAAATTCAACAATGGGCCAAAGATATTAGATCAGTTTTTGATGTGGATTGCGGTCTAGAATAGATCCAGGTTCTTCAAAGGGTTCTGTATCATTGTGAGACAGGGCCAAAGATACCAACCCCAGCAGCAAGGGGTCAGTAAGGGAACAAATGATTAGTTTTAGTGGATTCATTACCAATGTGTGATATACGGCTTTGAGGATCAATGGAGAGAGCATTTACCCCAGAACTAGACAATTCCTGGTTCAAGTCCAGGCTATATTATGCTTTTTTCTTCTTTTTAAACCAATCTTGTTCACCTCTGGAATAGCACTGGACATTTTACAACTTTTAAAAAACATGATGTGGCTAAAAGAGAATGTTTCCAATAAATACTTTACTGGTGCTATACAGAAACAGGTGAGGAGACCAGCAGAGTGCAGCTCTGTCAGGCTCTTTTGAATAGAAAAAGTGAAAAAAGCTTTTTACTTCCTTTAACATTTTGTATGATGCCATTTTACTATGTCTGTGAGGAATCAGCAGAAAGCAGACTGGATGTAGAGGGCTTGTTGATTGGTCACTGCTTCCTGGAGTGGGCGGGGATTCGTGGGAGAGGTGGGGCTTTGTGAGACGGAGCGTTTTGAGGCTTCAGAAACTCAGCGCCAGAGAATACAGGATTGCTCAAACAGGCGTGAATGAAACAAAACCCCAGGTATATTTTTGATGAGGGAACAACATTATAACATGGTGGAAAGCTTAAAAAAGTAAATTTTGCATAATATTGCCCCTTTAATATTGGGAGATAGGATCAATGCCTTGGTGCATGTCTGCTCACCAGTTAACACAAAACTTAAAGCACGTGGCACTGTGTAACTTCATGATTTATTGCACTTCTGAAGCATAAAGTGAAACACAACACACATTATTACACCAAGAATCTGCACCAGAATAGCAAAAAATAGTCACTGACATTTAGAAGATTTGTAGCTAACACAAACAAAAGTTACACCACTAATAATGATAATAATAATAACCATAATAATAAATAAACAACATGCAAATAAGGCAGTGGTACGAGTGCATGTTTATCCAGGGGAGGCACGGATAGCTGCAGTGGAAAGTTGCGTGTTGATAAAAAAAAGAAAAAAAGGGCCAAAAATGTGATTGGCACCAGGGGTGATGTCATGGAGGAGGATTTTGGCCAATGAGAGACAAACAAGGGCTGTGTGTGACCTAGAATAGTTTACTACATGAGAGAAGAAGAGAAGACCTGTGAGTGAGAAACAGATACGCCTTTTTTGTAGCTCCGGGTTTTGTCTTGTGAAATGTAAGAACTTTTTAAGACTTTTTAATGCCACTTAAGGATGAAATTTAATGCCAGCATTATCATATATATTTCAATAATAACATTTCTTCAATAAATATATTTTGTTATTGTGGTATCACTATTTTTTGTAATATTAACTTAAAGTTTTGGCAAATGTTAAGCCCTAGATGAACAAAATTTAACACCCAATCATAATATTTAATACTTTTAAGGCCTTGATTTTGACACAATCAAATTTAATACCTATTTAATGCTTTTAAGAGCTTGGGGCTACCCTGTAACAGTGAAAGGTATAAAGAAAAATGCAGTGCTTATTAATTGGTCTGATTGTGTGACCCAATTGTATCCCTTAATTTACTGCTTTGATGACATTTTACTGAACCGGCATTTGTTTGTTTTTATATAAATGATTTTACTATGACCTTTATGGCATAGTTATGCTTCACCATGCCACCATCAGCTTATCTGGCAGCACACTAAAACGTATAACTATACTGAAGCTTAATATTGTACCCCTATGATCACCATTTGGGAACCACTGACATAATGCACTGGCCAAAAGTGCAAAGCAGCTGATTAAAGTGGCTTATACTTAATAGTGTGGTAATGACATCATGAGCCAGGTAGGACAGCAGTAGCAGTAGCAGTATAATAACAGTATAGTGAATACAGCTCATGCAGGGCCGTACACAGGATTTTAGAAATACTGACGTTTGTCATGTTGACAGCCAGTTTAGTCTTTATTTAGTCCTGGTTTAGTCTTGCTTAAGTCTTGGTTTAGTCCTTGTTTAGAGCTGGCTTAGTCCTTGTTTAGACCTGGTTTAGTCTTGGTTTGCCCTGGTTTAATCCTTTTTTAGACCTTGTTTAGTCCTTGTTTATTCCTGGTTTAGTCCTTGTTTAGACCTCATTTAGTCTGGGTTTAGTCCTTGTTTATTCCTGGTTTAGTCCTTGTTTATTCCTGATTTAGTCCTTGTTTAGACCTCATTTAGTCTTTGTTTAGTCCTAGTTTGGTCTTTGTTTTGTCCTGGTTTAGTCCTTGTTCAGACCTGGTTTAGTCCTTGTTTAGACCTCATTTAGTCCTGGTTTAGTCTTGGTTTAGTCTTTGTTTAGTCCTTGTTCAGAACTGGTTTAGTCCTTATTTTGTCTTTGTTTAATCTTTGTTTTGCCCTGGTTTAGTCCTTGTTTAGACCTTGTTTATTCCTGGTTTAGTCCTTGTTTAGACCTCATTTAGTCCGGATTTATTCTTGGTTTAGTCTTTGTGTAGACCTGGTTTAGGCCTTGTTTAGTCTTTCTTTAGTCTTTGTTTTGCCCTGGTTAAATCCTTGTTTAAACCTCATTTAGTCCATGTTTAGTCCTTGTTTAGTCCTTGTTTAGTCCTGGTTTAGTCCTTGTTTAGTCCTTGTTTAGTCCTGGTTTGGTCCTTGTTTAATCCTGGCTTGGTCCTTGTTTAGTCCCGGGTTAGTCCTTGTTTAGACCTGGTTTAGTCTTGGTTTATTCTTGTCTTTTTCCTAAACAAAGCCTAGTTTAGAGTATTATTAACCCTGGTTTAGACTTGATTTAGCCCTGGTTTAGTCCTCGTTTAGTCCTGTTTTTTGCCTGGTTTAGATCTAGTATCAATAACAAAAAATACCAAGGTCCGGACCTCTGTGACCTCTGTGGTGCGTACAGCCATGACTTTGTGCATGTCTCATGTAGCAAGTATGTGGAAAGGCACAGAGCAGGAAAAGCTGAAGTGGTAAGTTTTCCTCATATAACAGCAATGAATAACAAGTTCAGACAATTAATCTACAACATTCACTGATTCATCCTCTTTCACAGATGCCTGGAGCCTATCCCAGCAACTATGGGTTTTAGGAGGGGTATACCCTGGACAATAGCCAGTAAGTCGCAGGGCTGGTCCATAACATTACAACTTTATTATATGTTAGTGGAGAAAGGATAGATGTCAGTGTATGTTTCTGTGTCTGAACTCTCCAAGCTGAATACCACCTCTGGCGTATGTTTCAACTTCCTCAAAAGTTATTAAATATGGTGTTATTATGAGTAAGTGTGTAGACCATGATGTATTACAGAACTGGATAGTGAATGACATCATGACCGCCGTTGTTTTCAATCGCCCTGCTCTTTGGTGCGTGATGCCAGTAAAGTTTTTTACTTCCATGTTATTCCGCATTGTGCAGCCCGTAGAGCTGGCAAACTGTTGCTTCCTGTACCGCATCAGCTCTGACCAATGGGTCAGAAGGGTGACACCACAAATCATTTTAAGTTATTCTTTAGCCAAATTAAAGATTTTTAATGGTGAAAAAGCCCTTGGTGTGAAAATAGTCAATAAAATCTACAAAATCCGACCATTTCTCAGCTGTAGGTGCCCTGTCAGCAGAATACCAAACGTTTCTTTTTACACTGCACTCTGTAGGAAAAATCCATTCTGGGCCACAGGGGATTTTCCACTGCAGTTCCACAGAGCAGCCACAAATCAAACTGGCATCAGGGGAGAGGGAGCGGTGGCCTATCCAGGTCTTATTATACATCCAAGGTGTAGATATGATTATCTTTTTCTCTATGTGACTTCAGACATTGGGCTAAGTAGTAATGCACGTATAATGACTTTTCGTGCACAAAGACCCAGCCAAGTTATGTTATATTAGAAAAAAGAATATGCTTTTCATTGTCATCTTTTGGGACAAGGTGTGTCCCGCCTCAGGCCCAAAGTGTAGTTGTGATAGGCTCCAGCTCCCTGCACCCCCTAAGAAGGTGGATGAAGTGGATTAAGTGGGTTAGCTGTGTAACCAATCACACAAAATATTTCTAAATCTGTTCATTTTTTCTTCACAAACACAGAGAAACCCACACAGACAAACATGGAGTAGTGCCTGGACTAAAAGCGCTGTTTGGTCAAGTCTGTTTTGTGGATAGCAGAGATTAGTAAAGGCACTGGGACACTGGGCTGCCCCATAAAAAGGCAACCAAGGAAAAGGAAAAGAAAAATAAACAGACAAATTAATGCTCAGCTGGCAGTGTGTGGACATGTGCGTGTTTCTCCGGCGGCCTCCATTTCTCCACCCCCCGATCATGCGTCTTCCTCTGACCGCTCGGGACCCTTCAGCCTCTGCCTCTCTCTGTGACGCTGGATCGCCCTCCAAATACGACAGAGCACACCGCCCCTTAAAAGTACGCAGTAGTATTTGTAAATATAACACAGAGTGGAAAGTCCAGGAAGCAGTGGCATCTAATTGCAATAAAGACAGCAATTAAATCTTACTATTAAATCTTACAAGTCCTCTGGCACATATTTCAGTCACATATTTTCTCTTGACGTCAGTGGATTTAAGGAACTTTATAGAGACAATTCAGTGGTTGCTCAATGCAGGTTCAAGGCGAGATCAAATGTATTACTCCCACAGCAGGAAAAACCATGTGTCAAAGTAAAATTATGCTTGCATTCGAGGCAATAAGTGTATCAACAAGTTTGTGCACATTTATAAAAGTAATAGAAAATCATTTAAACTATGTTATTTACTATGTGATGATGCAAGAACACCGATTGGATATTTGTGAAAGGTTTGTACACAGACCAACCCAGAAAAGATAAGAAGCTCAAGGAACATTTACAAATATGCGATTGAGCAATTTTCAAATGTTGTAAGTAAGGTTGTTCGTGTCATTGACTTACAGCAGGAAAGTCCCAAGCCTGATAGGAGGATTCTGTGGTAGAGGACAGGACAATAGGTTGTGACCTCTCAGTCCTGAAGGCCCTTTACAAATTTAGACTTTTACCAAGAGCTTTACAAATCATCAACAATCCCTCTGGTCACTCAGGGAAATGATATTGTTCCATCAAATGCACTACAACTCGTTTTTTCCCACAAGCTGTGTTGACTTTGAACAATGCACTTTGAAATACCTCAAACATGCAACTTAATGTTTTAGTGACCTATTTTATTGCTACAGTGTTTTATTGTTTTTGATCATTTTAGTGTTTTTAGGATGTGTCCAGGTGTTGTTTTTTAGGTTTGTGTTTTTATGTTTTGTCTGTTTAAATGCTGACATTGCACTTTAAGCTCCTTGCAACTCTTTTCCAATGTGGCTTTTATTCTGCACATAGCAAATAAACTAAACTGACCTGTGGTGGTAATGGAAGTGATGATAGTAAATGTGCTTTGTAGGAGAAATAGTATGTAGTAGTAAATAGGGTTTATATCATGCTTTTAGTTGGGTGCACATTTAAATAAATACATGTAAATGAAAACAAAATAAATCTTTGATACCGTAAATGTAGGCAGCGGAGGTCATCTCTCGAGACGTCATTGAGTATATCAGCCAGTGTATACTCTTCAAGCACAAACTAGAACAAGAAAAACATCATAACATAAATCACTGGGCTGTCAGCAGATAAGAAAACAATTAATTACTGCCACACTTCCTCAAACCAGTCTGATGTATTTCTAATGCGATGTCTAAAGCCATTACTGTCACATTTCTTTTTCCTCTTCTTGCCTTTGTGCTGTAACTTCACATTATCTAGATCAGCGGTTCTCAAACTATGGTCCAAGTACCACTGGTGGTACTTTCTTGGGGCATACAGAGGTTGTCTGATGAAAGTGTATACTTTTCGACTTTAATAAACTATTGCATATTTTAGTGCCCTAGAAATACACTTTTCAATATTCTCTCTATTAAAGTTAGTAACCATCAGTGGTGGAATGTAATGAAGTAAAAGTACTTAGTTACTTTACTTAAGTACAATTTTCATGTATCTGTACTTTACTCTAGTAAATTTTACATGGAGTAGTTTTACTTTTACTCCACTACATTTCTGAGTTGGTTTGAAGTTTTTGGTTTGAAGTTTTAGTTTAAAATCATGTGTTTTTGCAGTGCACTCATTGTAGACACAGAGTACTTAAATTTAAAAGATGCAGTAAAGTAGTACTCCTTTAGAAACAAGAATAATAAAGACAGAAGACCTCAGTGACAGATTCAGTCTCTTCTGTTGCACCAAGTACATTTAAAAGTAAGTACTTTCATACTTTTTCTTAAGTAGAAATTTTAGGTAATACTTTTACTTTTTGCTCCTCTCAGACTTTCTCCTCCCAATATTAAATTGCATGCTAGGTCCTTACAAATACCACTGTGAATGTGTAATCAATGTGAACATAAGCCTCAGGTCAAAAAGCACGTCACTCAACCTTTTCTATAGTGTCGGGATCCGCCCCCTGCTCTTTCAGCCAATCAGTGAGCTCCTTGTCCGGCTCAAAGTCAGCTGGGATGTGGAAAATGGATGGAGGTGTGATATCTGGAAGAGTAAGTAGATAAAAATATGGCTAAACCCATTATATGTTCACAACAGGCAGCTAATTTGTAGGGTTTCTTGTTGGTACCTGGAGGTCTGTGACGGACTCGGACCAGCTCCAGGTCGTGGGCTCTCTGCTGCAGCGTGGCCTTCAGGACCTGCTGGTACTCTCTCTCCTTCTGAAGCAGCTCCTCCAGCAGCCTGTGCCACAAAAAGACTGTATTAGACAAATGACTAGACAGATACACGCAAAAAACGTCTGACACTTTACATCAGGACCAAATAAAACTAAAATGGTAGTGCTACACAGTACTTGGGTTGAAGTTGACCAAAGTTATGCCTAGTTCAGCGATGAATCATCCACAATCGACCAAAGGATATATGGGGGGGGGGGGGGGGGGGACTTACCAGAGTCTTACACAAACAAGTGATTTTACTTTAATTAGGTGAAAAACATTTAGAAAAGATGGCTGTAAAATACAAGACATCACTGACTGATGAATCAACTAAGCAACCAGAGGCTGTCAGGGCTACACAATACAAAAGCAAATGTATCCATGCATCCACATGCATGTAGAAGAAAAACTGTATGTGGTTAATGTTTAATTATTAAGAAATGTAATATTTATAGACTAATAAGCGGTAGAAAATGAATGGATGAATATTTATAGACTATATTTCCAAAAGTATTCGCTCACCTGCCTTTACACACATATGAACTTAAGTGACATCCCATTCTTAATCCATAGGTTTTAATATGACATGGGCCCACCCTTTGCATCTATCTACGTCAGACATCTATGTGTCTGATGTTCTCTTTCAGTGTCAGACACTGATGTTGGACGAGAAGGCCTGGCTCGCAGTCTTCGCTCTAATTTATCCCAAAGGTGTTCTGTCAGGTTGAGGTCAGGACTCCAGGAATCCATGTCTTTAGGGACCGTGCTTTGTGCTCTGGTGCAGTCATGTTAGAACGGGAAGTGCCCGTTCCCAAACTGTTCCCACAAAGTTGGGAGCATGGAATTGTCCAAAATCTCTTGGTGCTGAAGCATTCAGAGTTCCTTTCACTGGAACTAAGGGCCAAGCCCAGCTCCTGAAAACAACCCCACACCATAATCTGAATTATTTAGGTGGGTAAGTGAATACTTTTGGAAATACAGTGTATGTAGGCATGCATCAGACACTGTCGCCTCAGGGTTTGTGTGTTGAATGATAGTTAATAATGCTATCACTTGTAAAACTCCCTGAAGAGTAAGAAATTGAATGTGCTATGATCACCATATCTATGACACGTAATAGTATATTATCAACGACGATTAAAGTCAGTGCTTCAGAGGCTCTTCTGACCTTTTCAACAAAGAGGTCTGACATTCAAAGAGATCTTTTAGAAGGTGTTAAGCAATTAAGGTAACATTTTAATGAGTTAACAAAGTCACCTAAATTTAATCCTGACCTCTTGAAACCTCCTTACTGTTAAGCCTAAAATAAACAATATGCAGTAAATTTAGATAAGAACTAACAGTAGCGATGATCTAATGTTGCCGAAGCACGTACATCGTTATTGGTACTATTTTTAGAACAGCCGTCTGCCTCACTCAGGACATTACATCATTCTTCAGGTGAGAGAACAAGAGCAAAATGCAAAACAAGAACAGGTGTGTCTCTGGTTCAACATGACTTCCTGTTCATGCTGGGCGTGGAAATTTCATCACTGTGTACTTAGTCCAACACTGAATAAACTTTAAAAGGCACGCCCTCACAGTGTCATTAAGTGTGTGCAGTGTTGAAAAGAGAAAAAGTACAGCCTTGTGGCAAATCAACAAATCAATCTTTATTCCTGACATGCAATGACGTGCAAAAGGCAAACTTTAACCCAAAGACAGTGTGTTCTCCTTTTCTAAAATATTATAAATAACATGGGCATGCATTCAGTTTTTCTCTTCCTCTTTTTCGAAGATGAAAGTAAATAGAAACTTAATTCTCAAAAGCCAGATATTTTCAATGTGGAGCAGCATTACAAAATAAACATATCCTGATACTGGGCTGGGAACCATTCACATTTTTTCGATACCAGTACTTAAGCAATACTTTGTTTTCAATACCGGTACCTGAGTGATACTTTTTCTGATACCTATGGTGAGCTAATTCATCTTCTACAACAATAAAACATAATAATATTGTAACTTTTCTTTGATACCACAAAGGTATCGTTTAATGGTACCCAGCTCTACCCAATATGTTTGTGTAGGTTCTCAGTCATCCAGGAGAAGAAGAAGGTTTGTTTTTATGTTTCGTCACTCCATCTAAAGCAGTAACTGGTAGGTCGGGACCCAAAAGTGGGTCGCGGAACCATTTTCGGTGGGTCGCGGGCCTTTGCCAGGGTAAAAAAATTATATAAGTTTGACAATATTTAAAAAGGTGGCAGCATGGGACATAAGGTGCATAGAGGAAACCCAACAAAACAAAAAACTCCAGTTCTGTAATTCCAGTGTTACACATCTAAGCTTGAAGTGAGAAGTGGTGGTTTTAAATGAAAATGCAACTAAGTGAGAGTAGAAGTCAACAGTCCCCTCTCTGGCCTTGCCGCTTGCTTGGTTTATCTTTAAATGTGCTCTTTTTTATGTTGCCGTCTGTGACTTCCTGATATGAAACTATCTTCAAATTGCACAATGTGTTTATTATTATTATTATGTTATTTATTATTATTTGATCATTTGAAATCAAGTGATAGTGGGTCCCAAATCCAGACCAGCTGAGAACCACTGATCTAAAATAATTGAGTGACGAAACATTTTCCAAAAACAAACCTTGTCCAGATGACCTTCTTGTTTTCACTGTATCTCCCCATGGCGCCTTCATATAGTAATGGAATTAAATAGTATTATTGTGTACTATTACTTCTAGCTAAGTAATAAGCAGAAGTAAAATAAAGTACTTTTACTTAAGTGCAGATTTTTTAGTACTTTCCACTTTGGTTGTAAAAAATGTGTGGTATTTGTCTTTTATTTCCTTTACTAACAGCCAAAGAAAATACAAAGTGAGCCAAGGCATTGTAGATTATTAGTTTGATTTGAAGTCCTAAGTTCAATCCTAGTTACTTGTGCAGCGCAGTAGGATTAGCAGTAGTAGTAATAGTAGTAGCAGCAGTGATATGGTTGTAGAAGTAAGGGTAACAGCAGTAATAGTGTAGCTCGCAGTAATTTGTAATTGGATCAATTGTAGTAGTAATGCCAGGAGCAGTAATAGTATTACTAGTAGCAGTAGAACTAGTAGTACTAAGGGTAGTATTAGCATCAATAGTACAGTAGTAGCAGTAGTAGTAGTAGTAGCAGCAATAGTCTAGCTAGCAGTAATTAGTAATTGTAGCAGTTGTACTAGTAATGGCAGCAGCAGTAGTAGTATTAGTAGCAGTAGAAGTAGTAGCACTAATGATAGCAGTAACAGCAATAGTACAGTAGTAGTAGTAGTAGTAGAAGTAGTAGTAGTAGTAGTATTAGTAGCAGTAGCAATAGTCTAGCTAACAGTAATTTGAAACTGTAGCAGTTGTAGCAGTAATGGCAGCAGCAGTAGTAGTAGTAGGATTAGTAGCAGTAGAAGTAGTAGTACTAAAGGTGGTAGTACTAAAGGTAGTAGTAACAGCGATAATACAGTAGTAGTAGTAGTAGTAGTAGTAGTAGTTGTAGTAGCAATAGCGCAGCTAGCAGTAATTTGTAATTGTAGCAGTCGTAGTAGTAATGGCAGCAGTTATAGTAGTATTAGTAGCATTAGAAGTAGCAGTACTAATGACAGTAGTAGTAGCAGCAATAGTACAGTAGTAGTAGTAGTAGTAATAGTAACAGCAGTAATAGTGTAGCTAGTTGTAATTTGTAATTGTAGCTGTTGTAGTAATGGCAGCAGTTGCAATAGTATTAGTAGCAGTAGAAGTAATGGTAGTAGTAGCAGCAATAGTACAGTAGTAGTAGTAGTAGTAGTAGTAGTAGTGGTGTTCATATATAGTATAGTATAGTAACAATATTTAAAGTAGCTGTCTCTATATAGGCTTCTTCTCTGACTCATGTGTTGTGTTTGTACCTGCTCGTCTCCTGTTTGAGGCGTCCCAGCTGGGCACTGAGTTGATGGTGCGTGCGCTGGTGCTCCTGGGACTGTCCCGAGTTCAAAGTGCTCACGGCAGAGGTGCTGGGGTCGGTCGTAGTAACGGTGTCTTCGTGTGCCGAGGCTAGGACCGGCCCGTACTCTCCCTCCTCTTCATCCACCTCATCCTCCTTCTCTGCTCCTTCGCACTCCGACGCCGGCCCAAAGTGGGTCTGCAGCTCTGCGGGTAAAAAAATCTATTCTTGTACTGAAAAAGCAGAGTAAAATATTATATACTGTAAATGTTCTATTGCAGTGTTTCCCAACCAGGGGTACGGGGGAACCCTAGGGGTACGCAAGCACTTTGCAGGGGGTACCTGGAAATTATTACAATTATTATCATTTATTTTCAAGATGAGAAAATATTTGTAAATCTGATAAAGCATATTATTTGTTTTTTACATTATTTTTAGATTTAACTGATGTTTCAGTGGGGAGTTATTCTTTTTTTTTTTATTATAGTAGTAAAGTCATGAGTTAAAAAATAAAATATTTTGTAAAATAAGTAAATGTAATAGAATTTATATTGCTATATTTTTATTCTATTTTATTTAAAGGGTACATTATTTATTCATTGTTGTGATTAAAAAAAAAAAATGCAGGTGAATTAGTATAAAACAGTGGTTCCCAAACTTTTTGGTCTTGTGTGCCCCCAGGACCTGCTTTAGTCCTGGTTTAGTCCTGGTTTTGACATGGCTTAGTCCTGGTTTGTTCCTAGTTTTGTCCTGGTTTATTCCTGGTTTAGTTTTAGTTTTAGACCAGTTTTTATCCTGGTTTAGTCCTAGTTTAATACTTCTTTAGTGTTGCATTCCTTTGGTGTAATCCTAGGTTAGACCTGGTTTAGTCCTGGTTTAGACCTGGTTTAGACCTGGTTTAGTCCTGGTTTAGTCCTGGTTTAGACCTGGTTTAGTCCTGGTTTAGTCCTGGTTTAGTGTTGCATTCCCTAATTTAGGTTATTTTTAGTCTTTCAAAACCAAATATATAGATGCATTGCAAATTATCATATAACTCCACGTACCCGCTGCAAAGTGCTCGCGTACCCCTAGGGGTCCGTGTACCCCTGGTTGGGAAACACTGACATAAAGTATAAAATGTCTTGTACTAAAAAAACACAGATGTATTTAGAATATGTTTGATTGAGACGTTTGGCGTGGCACAAAAGCCCAGGGGGTACAGAAGACAAAAATGGTTGGGAGCCACTGTTCTATTGGATTCTTTTCTTGGTTGGTAGCTTTTGATTGCCCACATCAATGAGTCATCAGCACATGGGGGAGTCAACTTTATGTATTTCCTATAAGTAAATGTCAGCACAGTTATTAGTCGACGTATTGTTGGTTGTCACTAAAGTATATTTTCACAGGCCCTGTTTAGAGCCTTACATGATTTCTCTGTGTGTCTGGTTCTCCGATCTTAGTATGTCCTGGCAACTATACCTCCCAGGGTAGCTCCAGGTTTTGTCTTGTGAAATTTAAGAAATTTTTAATGCTACTTAGAGTGAAATTTAATGCCAGCATCGTCAACAACAGTACAATAATCTGTATACATTTCAGGGGAAAGGAAGGACAGGGATTACTCTCTGAAACTCAAGGGTTTTATTTTAAAAGTCTAACACAGATGCTTACACAGATGATAATGATAATTACACAGATAATGCAGCACACAGATGCGCTGCATTAAAAATCATGAATAAATGAATCATGCATTTCATTGAAAACATTTCTTCAATAAATATAGTATGTTATTGTGATGACACTACATTTGTAATATTAGCATAATGTTTTGACAAATTTTAGGACCTAGATGAACAAAATGTAATACCTACTCAAATATGTAATACTTTGAAGGCCCTGATTTAGGCAATTTAATGCTTGTAGCCCTCTAAGTGCCAAAGTCGCAGAATTGTGACAAGCAACGCTGATGAAAAAAACAGGCCCTACTTTTTGGGTGGAGCTGCTGGAGCTATGCTCACAGTCACTTTGCCCACTGTAGGTGACAGAGGCAGACGTGCACTTAGTTGGTCTGGCCCCGGGAGTGAATGTGAGGTTGGTAATAATGCAGTTTTGAGTGGGAGATGTGTGCGTGAGGATGCTGCTCCCATGACTTGGTCCCACGGGGCAGCACGGAGTCTCCACAGCCTCGGTACTGAGAGTGAACTCGGGAACAGTGCAATTTTGAGTGAAAAAAGTCCACACCAAGCACACCCCATTCATCCTCGCACTTTTCCCTGCAGACGAGGGAGAGGAGGCAGAGGTGGGAGACGAGAAAGGCGTGGGGAGAGGCAGGGGTAGCTGCGGGCGCAGTGGTAGCAGCGTGGCTAACATAAACAGGACTAGCAACAGCAATGATGAGGCTGTGATCACCTGACAGAGGAGGAAGTATATCAGGGGTGGATGCAGCAGTTTGATGAACCTGCTGACCAGGCCATGACTTTGCAAAGTGCGCCCTATATGTTTACATTCTGCATTACTATTTACTCACATTTTACTAGTTATCGGACATTAGAGGCTACAGAGGTTCATCATCTTGTATTTACTGAAAATAAGATAATTCAGCACGTCTGCCTGATAATGATGATGCAAATTAGATGCTTATAATTACTACATTCATAAACATTTCTCTCATTTACAGTAAGACTCCATCTCTAATTATTTTCAAGCCACAGCCTTTTGAATTTTGGATGTCAAAAAGCTAGGGTTAAGACCTTGGAAATAAATAACCTTTTACATACCTAACTTGTAGTTTAACAGATGTCCAGCAGATGGCGCTAAACCCTTAAAGCCCTGTTACTCACCTGGTATGAGGATGGTAATGGCAGCCTGCACAGCTCTGCGGATGATGTTATCCATAGCAAACATCCAGTGGGGCTTAATGTGGTGATTCCTCAGGACTTTATTTACCTGGAAAACACCATAAACACTTTCAGTCAGGGCTTACGAGTGAAATTGTGAATTGTAGATGATGTTAATGAGTGTTGCTGCTGCTCACTGAGTCCTGGAAGCCGAAGAGCACGAGCTGAATCTGGTTGATGGAGGTGGAGTCGAAGTCGAGGTCCAGTTTGAGTTTGGAGATGGTGGCGGCCATGACTCTGCGCTCTGGGGAGTGGATGAAGTCTCGGAGGATACAGATGATCTGTTTGATGTGGTCGACCGACAGCTGGAGCTCCTCACTGCCCTGTGTAGTACAGACATGTGCATTTTGAATATTGCAATAATGATATGACACTTTAGTTAGTTCAATCAGATAACTGACACATATTATTGACTGACTTAACACTGAAGGCAATATGCAAGTCAATCAATATCAATAACTTTGCAATATAGAGATTGTGACTTGCAATTAGGGCTGGGTCCTGTTAAGCGATACCTTTGGGGTATTGAATTATTTCATACCAAGTTTCAATACTTAGTGGGACCTTTACTATTCCTTTGCATGTATAAATCAAATAAATAACACAGTAAATCATACAAACTACTGGTTTCAACTTACGGCTAAGAATTTTGCTACAAAAATTGCCCTTTTATTCAATATTATTGTGCTTTATAATTGTAGGAGATGAATTAGCACAGAATAGGTATCAAAAAAGTATAGTTTATGTTGTGGCATTAAAAAACAGGTATTGTTTAAGTACTGTTATCGAAAAAACGGTACCCAATATCAATATATCAATTCCTACCTTTTCCTAATTTGAACACACAATCTTGAATAAAACCTAAGGACATTAATGAACAGCACTGAGTTTTTTTTTTTTTGTTTTTTTTTTTTCATTTCCAAAACAACAACCTTACAGGTTAAAAAAAAAAAAACACATAAAAAAAAAACAAAAAAAAAAACAGCCTGCCGGGTGGCCACCAGATGCCGCCAAAGGGCTACTACTTAAAAATGCTATTTTAATTAAACTTGAATAAAAAAGTATACATATTTCTGTTGTTTTGTCAGTTGTAGATAATTATTCCAATACTAAACATGATTCTGTTTCATATACACGGCCAGTTTAACACCACAACATAAAGTATGAAAAATATGAAGAGCTTGTCCACACAGTTTCCAGAGCTACTCGGGACTAATGGCTGGTCCTGGCTGATAGTGTTACAGCTGTACTCAGACAGGAACACACAGGCTCAGGACTAACTTGGCTGCGAAGAGGACACACTCATCAAAAGGACATATCTTCACAGGCTTAGTCTCCCGCTCATGTTACAGTGACAGGCTGGACTGGACAGTAAGGTGACAGGACAAGCTCAGTTCAAAACACTGTTCACCATAGAGAATGCAAAATCTAGAAAAATAGTTAAGGTATTTACTAACTTATATGATTTGGTTATTCTAAAGTCAGAAATGGGCCAAGCAAAAAGGTTTTTAGTGTGAATCCAGGTCACCATCTGCATATTTCAGGTGTCACAAACATACTAAACCTAGCCACAAGGGGTCAGTAAAGGAACAACTGATTAGTTTTAATGGATTTTTTACTTGTGTGAGATGTAATGGCTTTGTAGCTCAGTTGATAAAGCATTTACCCTGAAACTAGGTGTTAAAGGCAAGAACTGGGCACATTACATATTTACAATTGTGTTGATAACAAACTACTTATGAATTTGTTGAGGTTCTTCACACACCTGGATGTGGTTCTCCTTGAGGTTGGAGATAACTTTGTCTTGGTCGTCATTGAGGACCCTGAACAAAATGGCCCTCCTCTCACTGTCCTTTTTCAGCAGGAACAGGCCGCCGTCTCTGTCCTCGGGGGACGGAGGGATATTGCGATCTTCAGACGATGAACCCTCGTCGGGAACACTGCAACACAAGCACACATCGAGTGACCTCTCAGAGTAATATTAAACAAGCCATCATTGATTTACAACTGTATGACACATGGGTAGGACTATTTACAGATACAAGCCTCTCCTGGCTACTGTGTGTGCCCAGGGGACAGAGGGGTCAGAGGGAAAGGAGGGGACAGAGGGATGAGTCAGCAGGATGGGTGTGTGTCTATGCACGCATCAACATTTGTGCAGATGAGTGTGCTTAGCGACCAACCCAGGATCATAAAGCCATCAGGGTTCATTATTTTAGCAGTGTAAAAGGCAATGGGGTGTACGGGCGCAGTATCAGACCAGCTGCCAGCCAAACACACAACTCACATGCATTCATTCACATTTTCCACGTGAGCAGCCGGCTTCTCGTTTGAACTGACCTGAGGTAATTAGAGTTGGTGGGTTTGAGCAGGTTTTCAGAGCCAGAGTTTTTCTTCTTTTGAAAAAACACGTCATGTTTGGAGTCACAGTCTGGACTCACGGAGCCATGTTCAGAGCTGCTGCTTCCAGCCGCTTCACACTGCAGCTGCACAGGGAGTGACACACTGTGTATGTAGTCTGGGAACACAAAACACACCACAGTAAATATCAAAAAGAGGCACATATGCGAAAACATATGGCATCTTCCAGATTTAGTGCCTACTGCCTAGTCACTTCTTCCTTGGTTCATGACTTACCTTTCCTAGCAGTATTATTAAAATCCATCCATCACTTTGGAGTTACTTTGTCTAACAAACAAACCGATGCCAGTGTAAACATAACCTTGGTTTAAGGTCAAATTAAAATTAGATTGTCTGCATGCCCTGTTAAGTGTCTGCCGTTATGTTTGCTCATCACCTCAGGTTGCTTAATTTTTGGTTGCTACATTTTCTGTTTCAAAATGAAAAGTAGTCTTTCTTTTATTACTACATCAGCTACAACCATGTTGAGGGTCAGATTGCCAAAAAATTATGAAAGAAAACCTGAAGGTTTGAAGGCAATCTTGCTCTTCTTCCCTTTAGTGTGCTGTCGGACAAAAGTGTCTCGGAGCAGGTCGACAGCAAGGGCTCTCTTGTTTGGGTCCGGCTCAAAGCAGCGCAGGATGAACGACTTGGCCTCCAAAGACAATGACTCAGGTATCTCTGGGTGGATTTTAAACATACCAACCTGCAAAAAGAAAAAAAAAAAACATCCTCTACAACCAATGTAAAGAGCAATATTAATAATATACTTCTTTTTAATGAATACCTTAAACATAGCAGCCTGTGGTTCTCCCAGTTCATGAAAAGGAGGTTTCCCAGTGGCCATTTCTATGACCGTACAACCCAGGGACCAGATGTCAGCTGGGGCCCCATAACCTCGAGGGCCTTTATCAATGATTTCAGGAGCCATGTACTGCAGTGTCCCTGAAACACAGAAACGCAGAAGTTCAACCTTTTCTGCTCAAGTCTGTCAGCAGCAAAAGCTTTGGGCCTAAGGAGATAATGGCCAGTTAGTCACAGGGCTGACACTTACACTACGCTAACACACAACTATTTGGTCCTTTATTCACCTTTACATGCTTTGATATTCCTCTTCAGTTTAAATTTCATCCTAAATTAGACCTTACACCCTAGTAGCATGTTACTTTACCGAAAAATAAGTCCTACGATGCATAAAAATACATCACACATTAGGTTGTAAAATACCACAATAGGCAAAATATATTAAGGTTAATTCAAATTTTTCCCTTTGTTCAGATAACATCTGGCATTTGCAAACTTATCTGTACAATGTGACACATACGGGGTGCTATAAAAACGACAGTCATTGAGTCATGAGAGGACACCTGCTAATGAAAAGTAAACAGCCTTCTGCCTGTGCTTGATTAGCTAATCTAATTACACAGCTCAGTGGTAAATAGAGGGTCCAGGTGGCCTATGACTGCCCGCGGTCCGTGTTTGCTCAGTGTTTCCATAGAGGCTGATAGTGGCTCTTGACATTTTGAGGGCGATTGGATATTTACACTCAAGACAGGAGAGGACGGCATTTCTGTGGCTCCATTTATGCAGCGCAGACTGAACAACCCATCTGTTTATGCAAGAGGCATTTTTAAACAAGACACAAGTGCGTTATGGTTTATCTGATTTGATTGATTTGTCTAGCTCATTACGGAGGAAATGTTCTAGACCGTGCATTAGGGCTTATGTAATGCAATTTGAGACATCCTTTCTATTCCTAGTATTTTCATTATCATCATTTACTGTACATATAAAGTAGAAAACCTGACTCAAAAAATTATTTGCTAATTTTGTAAAGTTATATTAATTCCGGAAAGTTCCAGGTTTTTTCTCATGAAATTTAAGACCTTTTGAATACTTTTAATGACACTTAATGCCACCAAAAGAACAATAATGTGTAAATTTTATAATAAAATATCAGTATTACTCCCTGAAACTCATTGGTTTTATTTTAAGTTTAATACAGGGGAAATAACTCAATCATATTTTCAGTGGTAACAGGATTTACTGTATTGTGGGGATGTTTTTTTTGGAACACATGTGCCTATACCGGTAAGATTACGGAGCCCATATAAAGATTTAGCTTTCAAAAACTTACTAAATAAAGGCACATTTGAGTGCGTGACTTTGAGATATTTGTAAAACCACTAATGATAGAATTTAATACCTGCCCATACTGTTTAATACTTACCTTGATTTTGGCAACAACAAATTTAATACCTTTTTAATACTTTTAAGACCTTGGAGCTCCCCTGTTATTTACTGCCACTCTCCTGGACTATTTAATTCTAGACACTTTCAATGAGTGGGGTTAATAAAATTGAAATGCAGTATACAAATTACCAGTAAAGGTTTCCGTGCAGGGATTGACGCCAGCCAGACGTTTGGAGGTACCAAAGTCTGAGATCTTCAAGACTCCACTGTAAGTGTTCACCAACACATTGTCACCCTGATAAAGACAAAAACAGACAAACTGGATTTATAAAATGTACAAAAGCGACTAGATTTAAATTATTGGATTATTTAGACACCTTAATATCTCTGTGTACGATCTGGTTTTCAGTGCAGATATCGGAGCCCCTCGAGGATCTGTCTTGTGTAGAAGATAATGGTCGCCTCCTTCAGCGGACCCCATTTGGACGTCAGCAATGCAGACAGGCTTCCTGGAGAGATGAGGCAAGGAGTGTCTAAAACCTATTATGAAACTTGGGACATGACCGGGCAGTTAGAGAGACCGCTGGTAACCGCGCGGTCACAAGCTTTGGTCTCCTTCAGCATAAGAGCGTGTCCCACTGGCAACACATACTGCGCATATATGCTTTGTGCGCTTAATACTGAGTGAAATACAAAAGGCTTAGATAAAAAATATGTAGCTTTGGTGTTATTTTACACAAACCCACCTCCAGGGACTTGCTCCATAAAGATCTTAATGTAGCCGTCTTCAGAAACAGAGCCCAAATACTGAACGATATTCCGATGTTTTAGATATTTGTGAAGGGCGATTTCTTCATGAAGAGGCTGGGAATACCTGGTTCAGACAGAGAGGCTCGTCATAATTTAACACATTTATACATTTCATATGTCATGTTTTTAGATTTTATTGTGACAGTATCATGAGCAGCTGTAACAACTAATAGTGTAATAATGGCCAATAATGTAATAATTTTGGCAATTTTAAATGTGATAAAGACAATAAAATAACGTAAATAAATGGTAAATGGTCACATTTATATAGTGCTTTCCTACCTCCATGGGTACTCAAAGCAGCTTTACATCAAGGAACCATTCACCCATTCACACACACATTCATACACCAGTGTGCACAGACACTGGTAGCAAGGTGGGTTAAGTGTCTTGCCCAAGGACACAACAACAGTATGCAACAGTGAAACCTTCTGGTTAGTGGACAAGCGGCTCTACTAACTGAGCTACTGCCGGTCGTAATAACATAATAATGTCATAAGTTTTTTTGTTCAAGGGTGGTTATTATATTAGTAAGTAAGTAAGTACAGATTCAAGAACTAATGAATGTGTTAAATGTGAGGGGTTTTGCTGAAAACCAAAGGTTAACAGTGCAACAGAAGAGACTGCATCTGTAGTGAGGTTTTTCTGAAGAGTACTACTTTACTGCATCTTTTATACTGAAGTACTGTGTCTACAATGACAACACAGCAAAAACTAATGATGTTAAACCAAACTCAAAATACTTTGTACTTCAAACCAACTCATAAATGTAGTGGAGTAAAAACACGCCTTGTAAAATTTACTCAAGTGAAGTACAGATACATGAAAAATGTGCCTACGTAAAGTAACTAAGTACTTTTACTTCGTTACATTCCATCACTGTGAGAGTCATACTATTTCACTGTCAGGTCTCTAGATGTAGTCTGTGTACTCAGTAGAACTGCGGGTACAACTCTGACTGCTGTCTGTGTTTCCTTTACACAAGTGCCATAAAATATGTTAAATGTATGTATTTTTAATATGATGTGGTGTTCAAAAGACTTGAACCTGGGTCGCCAGGGCACCTGGCTATTATTTAATACACTATTATGTATTATTACAATATAGGCAGCAGCTATTGTACCCACAGCGACTACACTGCTGAACAGAAGTGGTGTGGGAGATAGATCTCTTCTCCCTCTCCTTTGAGCACTTTAGGCTCCTGTAGAAAAAGGAGGAGACAATAGCACTTTTTTCATGCTGTAGTAGGCCATTGTGTCTGTGTGCCTGTTTTAGATTGTGTTAGTGTAATGTGTAATGTGTTGTTTTTTATTTATAAATTTTTTGCCATCAGTGATACACATTGCCATTAAATCTGCGACACTAACAAAGCACACTCTGAGCACACACAATAATAATGGTGTGGTTGGGGAAATACAGTATTAACTGCAGTCTTGAAGTGATTTAAGTGTGCTTCAAACGTAAGAAGTAGGGCTGGGAAAATTATCACTTTAACGCAGTGCGTTAATTTATTGATTTAACGTGTTAATTTAAATTGACGATTGATCGATTAATTTGATCACAACAAAAATATTACGACGACACTGACAGAGGCAGCAACACGCCACGGGTCTTCCAGCGGGACATAAATGCACCACGCGAGCGTAGAAGACGACACATTTCCGTTTCCTGTCCATCAGGCGCGTTCAAGATGAGCCAGACTTGCGCAGTTTCGATCAGCGTCGGTCTGTGCGCAGTGCATGCCGGTTAGATTTGTGTCCGACTTGTTCCCGACTTGCTCTGATGCCACAAGTGCGACGGTCACCGTGAGATCCAAACGAAACCAGCGCCTGAGCTGCCGGAATTCATCAGTGCATGATGGGAAAACGCACACCTGTCAGCGGTGAACGGACAGGTGATTGGATCTGAGTTTAATGCTGATCAGAAACGTAAAGCACGACACTTCACTGCCCTCCTCTCCTTCTTCCCCCGCCTTTAAAAAAAAAATACAGACTTAAGTTACAGTTTTGACCTGGATAAACCAACACGACGCGAGAAGTGGATTTTGGACTTGATGGTGCGTGATCTGAGCCACAAACTGTCCGACTTCAGTACAGGTGTATTTCCCCTCCTCTCATTGCGGCCGTACACTCTCGTTCATAATCCAGGCGAGGCACAGTTCATCTGGAACGAGCCTAATGCAACAAGTGAACGAGCTAAAGCAACATGAGTGACCAAAAAGACAGATTGCTAAATGGACAATTCTGCTTCAAATCGTCACCAGACAGCAATATAGACAAAACAAAAGTTATGTGCAGTCTATGCAAGGATGAGTTCAATTACCACTGGAGTAACACAGTTCATAGTATTTACACTGTTGTGAACCACAACAATTGTTATTAATTGAAGAATTAAACTTATTTTTGAAAGAGATTACACATGCTTTTTTTGGTAAGTTTTGTGTATTTGTTGGTTGTACCTTATTTAGGCAAACTTTGTCTGAGTTACAGGTCTCAAAGAGACTATTAATTTATTTTCTTTGCAAGTTTTGTTTGCATTGCACAAGTTTACAGTAAAGTATTTGAAGGTTAATTCAAAATAAATGTTCTAAATTTACAATTTTGTGTTTGTACATGAATTCATAATGCAATTAATCAGTGATTAATAACTGGTAGTTATTAATTTAATTTTTTTCAGATTTGCTATTAATTAGTTTGTTTTTTTTTATCGATTCCTGGCCCTAGTAAGAAGTAAAAGTAAAAAGTCGTCAGAAAAATAATTACTCAAGTACAGTAGAGATACCTAAAACATTTCTTTAAGTACAGTAACAAAGTACAAATACTACTCCATGATTTTTGGCCTATTATTTTTACTTTATTGGTTGTTACAGCAGCCAATGCCAATTCTTCATCTATGCTTTGCAAACAATTAGCAGCACTGGTCTCTGTGAATATACTGCTAAGCCCTCCCTGACAGTCTTACCTGCTGTCTCTCTCAGGGATTTCTTTAATTGCGATGCGGACCTGGTTGCTGAGGTCTCTCCCAGCATACACCACTCCATATGTGCCTCTGCCCAAAACCACTCTGTCTCCATTCTCATTAGTGTCATACTCGTACTGTAAAGCAAGCAAGATCATTTACTCACTCACTTTAATATTGCCGCAATCAAGAGCTCATTCAACTCATTTACTCCACAGTGCTTACTTCAAGTGTATCTCCATCTAACTCTCCCTCCAGTTCCACAGCATTGCCCGTGCCATCAGATATCATCTCTTTGACCATAGCGCAAAAGCTGGCAGTAAACACACACACATACAGTACATTATGTAAAATCGTTCACATGGTTGTTAAACACCAGCACAGACACCTACACAGACACATCGACACATCTAGAGGAGAGAGTCCTCACCGACCGCACTGCTCCTCCGTGGAGAAGTAGATTTGGAAGTCATCCGAGTTATCGTGGACGTACAGGAAACAGCAGCGCTCGTCGAACTTACTGATACTGCAAGAGATAATATTGGAGATGAATTACTCATGGGATAAATGCATGACGTTTTTTTTTTTTTATGTAACACCTTCCACAAGCAGTCACAATACATTAAATTCATATTTTTGTGCATGTTTTGTAAGCACGCAGACCACAACAACAGCTGCAATATATTAAAAAAGCAGGATAACTGACAAAAATGTAGTGTTTTAATACAGGGTTTCTGCATGGTTCAACAAGTTGAATTTAATACTTTTTAGACCTTTTTAAGACCATTATTGAAGAAAATTAAAACCTATTTCATAAGCCCGCAGTGCTCAAAAAGCTGAGTTACAAACGTGGCTGCGTCGTTTAATTGTGAATCTTGACGACAGCAAGCGCCGCAAAGCATTTTGTTCTTCGTAAGAAAAAATCTGAGCACTATATGCGACGGTAAAACACCTTTGAGAATTTAAGTGGGCATTTTGGACTAAGCTGTGAACAGAGGTAGTTACAAAAAATGTATGTGAGATATTTAAGACCTTGTACTCCGCATCTTGGCAAGACGTTTTAAGTCATGAATTCTGATTTTAGACTTTTTAAAACCCATCAGGAATCCTGTTAATGTCTTTCAGATACAATGATAATGCATTTTCTAGTACTGCACAGCCCTAATCACAGCTGTAGGATTGAATGGACTTTTAATTGTAAATGTCTGCTGTCAGTTCCTACCTAATTCCCTTTATGGACTGTGTAGTGAAGTTCCACTCATGTATCCCCTTCTGAAATAAAGCAGTGTTTAGCACATCGAATCACAAAGTCAAAGTGAAGATCATTTAAAAATGTGCTGCTGACCGTTTCAGCAGGAGAAACATGCCAAATAGATACGTTCTTCTCCTCAGCTTCATTGTTAATGGACACGTAGGACGGCTGGTAAACCTTAGTGGGCTCCAGAATCAAAACCTGTAAAAAGGCAAACCCTTGATTCATATTCTTTTTTCATACACATTAAGCTGTTTGTTTTGTTGTTGTCTGCGTGTTTGTACTGGAAATCTGAGGCGGTTGGTGGTGCCCTGCGTGGCCTCTACGATGATGTCCATCCAGAAGTTGAGTCTCTCTCTCAGCGGCGAGTGTTCAATGGTCTGCTTTTTAAAACGCTGGATCAGCTGCAGATTCTGGACCACTGACTTTAAATACCTGAACGAGACACGGAAATATATACAATAAATAAAAATATTGTAATCGATTAAGTTCAGCCGCTCAGTGACAGAAGTTAAAAAGCCTTTTGTTTACTTTATAATTTCTATTGACAATGATCAATATGACTTAGCCTGGCAAGCTACACTCTCCTAATTTCTTTTCAAAGACAGGACAGTCTGGTTCCTCACTCGGAGGGAAGCGTTTCTCTCTGGTTGATTTGGAACTGGCCAATCACAGCCGTTTATCTGCAGCTCGTCTTACAAATGTGGAAGCTAACCAAGGAAGAGCTGGCTACCGAGCTAATTTAATAACTTCTCTGACCTGAGTAACAGTGTTTTGTGCTTTCCCTTATCGTCTCTTGGTTCTCCTGAAGTCCTTGATGTTGTTCAGTCCTCTGTGTGTTTTTTTTTCTTCATCTTGTTGCCATTTTAACAAAGTAAAGCTGATGTCCAACGTAACCACCACATTCAAACAAACTGACTTTTTCTACAAGTCTTTGTAAAACTAGCTTCTGCTGCTGTCCCCATTCAGAAATAAATACTCAAACTGCTCATAATACGCCGTACTTTGGTGTTTTAATACAAAAACCTCAAACCACCATGTTTATTTAGGTCAACGGTGCACTGCTTATGTCTCACCCTTCATTTCTCTGATTAGTTACTCCGCCTGTAATTTTTCCGCCAATAAAAACAAAATTTAAGCAAAGGGCTACCAGAATACCTTTTTTGTATAGAATAGGAAAAGACTTTGTATGACTAAGACTAACTATACTATAATAAATTTGTCTTTACCAGATGGGTGGCTTGAGTTTGAAGAGTTTTTCGGCAGCCTGTGTAGCTTTGGGGACATCATGAGCTAGCATGCTAACGGTGAAAAACTGACCCACGTCCCAGTAGTTGTTCATTTTCTCCAGAGAGCCTTTACGCCCGAGCAGACTGTTTAACCTTACACCTGTAAAAAAAAAAAGTAAGTAGGAATATATTATACACAATAAAACACAATTTAGCGTTTACATTTTTGGTTTAACTCACCTATTTTCCTTAGCTCCATTGAGTTTTCAAATTGATGCCCAGCAACAATGAGCAGCACAGTTAGGTTGATCCCAGAGTAGAGAGTAGGCTGCAGCTCAAAGCCTTTCCTATACCTACAAGTGATGTCCATTAAACGCATCATATTAATCATGCATGTGCCTAATTTGAACATGAAGGCAATACTTACCATTGTATAGCATTGTCCCTGTTTTTTGTGTCTTTGCAGTCCGAGTCAAGAAAGATGTCTTTGTAGATTCGTCCACAGAGACAGAACATGTCTGGAGCGGGATGTTCGCAGGACTGTAAGACCTGCAGCATCACTCCGAGAGCCTGCTCCCTGTCGCCCGGGCTGTTCCTCCTTCAAATGAGCACAGAAGTCAATGTTAAGTCTACAGAAAATGATAATAGTATATTCAGGGTTCATACACTTTTACCAAGAATATTCCATGACGTTTCCATAACCTTTGACTAAATTTCCAAGATTCAATATGTCCAACATGGTACATTAGAAACATACCTTTGCTGCAATTTAATTTCATAAATTTGGAAATTAGTCAGTCTAGCCACACTGCGTTCTTGTAGCTTTATTAACCTCCTCATCCCTAAAGCTCCCACATCTTTTGGTTGCTCCACGTTTTAGTTTTCTGCTGCAAATGACTGGACTCACTTGCAACAGCTCATTTATACCACTCTCATCTTTTAAAAACTCAATCAAAGCAATAATTCATGATCAGTGCACTTGTTTTTAACTCATGTATTTGAAGATTATATATATTATATTATATGCATTTTATAGATTGTTATGATGAGTGACTTTATGTTATATTTGTTGTAAATGTTCTCTCTCTTTTTTCGGTCGGTGTTGCTTCTTGGCCAGGTCATTATTGCAAATGAGTAGCTGAAGAAAAAAAACAAAAAACAGTTGGGGCTTCTTCCACCAGAAATATATTATTTCACAAATTTTACTGACTTAAGCCTATACACCAGTGATTAAAATTATGCTATATTAGATATAAATTAATCATCTATGCTGTTTTATAGCATTGCCAAAACCAAAAGAGCCAAAGCCCAGCATATTTAGTTCATATATTCTGACAAAAAATGGATATGCGTCACTTTTTCCTGCAGTTAAAACAAGAAGAGGCCAAGAAAACAGCGTTTCTACTGAACACTTATATTTACTGTATTCTAGCTGGCTCAGGTTTAACTAAGAGTGGTCCAATGTTACTCAGACTGTTTACATTTTCAAAATGTTTCCAAAACTTTCCACCAAAATATAAAATTCCATGACTTTTCCAGGTTTTCCATGACAGTATGAACCCTGTATATTAAATAATGTCCAGTGTGTGCTCACCTGTTGAGAGCAAAGGCATAGTGGAACTGAATCATCGGCTGCGTTGCGAGATCACAGGTGGGCAGCATCTCCAGAGTCTGAACAAGCTTCACCATGGCGTCATAGTCCTGAACAGACAAGGAGCATTTAGTACTGACGAAACTAAAACATGTAGTAAAAATGTATGTGTTATCACCTGTATGTCTCTGTAGGAGAACAGCAGGTTCATGACGATGTCCTGAGTGAGGACCTCTGTGTTGTCTATGCGCAGTTTGATCCGGGACAGTTCTTTGGCCAGTTCCTCTCCCTGATACTTCTCCCTCGCCTTTCTGATGTCATTCAGCAGAGTGTCCTTGAACGAAGCACTGCAGCAAGAAAAACACACAGAATGAATTAGACCCTGGGGAAGTTAGAGGTCAGATTGTTTTGATTAAGTTGCACTGGCAGAGTTTACAAAAGTGTGGTGAACTCATGCTTTTTGATGCTTTTGTCATGTTAGTAGCATGCAAGGTAAGCAAAGGTCTAATTTAGTGTTTCCCAACCAGGGGTACAGGGCCCCTAGGGGTACGTGAGCACATTGCAGGGGGTATGTGGAGTTATAGTAGCTTTTCAGAAAATATTTGGCTGGCAAAGATTACAATGAACCTAAATCTGGACTAACCCGGGACTATGCTGAGGGATTAAACATGGATTAAAAGAAAAATGCAGAACTAAAGAAGAACAAAACAGGGGCAAAACTTGAACTAAACCAGGAAAACACAGGTCTAAAACCACATCTAAAGCCAGAACTAAACCAGATCTAAACCACAACTAACCCAGGCCTAAATCATGAATAAACCTGGTCCAAACCAGAACTAAACCAGGTCTAAACCAGGACTTGGCTGGGTCCAAACCAGAACTAAACCAAGACTATGCCAGGTCCAAACCAGGACTAAGCCAGGACTAAGTCAGCTCCTAGGGGTACACAAAAACACTGGTCTAAATATATATAATAAACATTAGAGAACCCGCAGGTGCTAGTACATTTAAACTGTTGCTAATACTAAATAATAATAATAAAAAACTATTTTGGGGTGCCACATGATTTAAGGATACAATACTTGTTTATTTTACACAGTAGAAACATGCCATTGTATCACAGTGTGTAGTACTTTACTTCCATACTGTATATTTGTTATGTAATGTATTTCCTGAAGAATAATTTAATATAACAAATCTAAATAAAAGGCTATCCTTAGTAATGTTACTACTTGAGACAGTATCTTACCATGAAGTAACATGGATATCCTTCAGGAGGCTGGTGAAGCGGTCCATAAAGGGCACACACAGTGGCCCCAGCAGATTGTCCCAGCTGGGCTGCATGTACTCACTGGCCCTGCGCTGGGCATCGCTCTCACAGCACATGTACTCATGGTTAGGGGTCACTATGTAGGGGATGAAGTAGTAGTTACCACTGGAGGCCTAAGAGGAGAGATATGAGTCAGTTCAGGGCATGGGAACAAATCACACAGGATGTAAACAAAGTTTTACTGTTCAGAGACAGTGGTTTTTAAAGACTGTGTATAAATAAATGCAGCGAACATCAGATAACACACAGCAGCCACTGAGGAGGAAGGAGGACAAGGGAGTAGGGATTAGACTCATTAATAAGCTCCATGAACAGATTGTTGTGAAGGTAATGAAACCTCTGTAAAGGTCAGCAAGCCATTTAGAGCTCAAAGCACAAATCCAACCACACAGCATCCTCTGAGATCTAGATATAAGCTTTGAGTCATTTCATCCTTATTGGAAATGACGTTAACAAGTATTAATATGTTAACCCATGGCCAGAGAGCATAAATATTATTATTTAATTGAAAACAATTCTTTTATTATGACAATGAATTACCACTTAACAATAACACTTATTAATCAAAATGATTTTGATAAGAACTAGGGCTGCAACAACTCACTATTAATTGATGAGAATTGATTATTGAAATAATCGTCAACTAATTCAGTTGTTGATTGATCACTATCAGGGGTATGCATAGACTAAAACATGTTATGTGTTGACAGAAGTGATTTTATTATCAAAACAGAGCAGTAAACCCACAGAAACGAATAAACAAATTTTGTATTTTTAAATAAAAATATCTCTGTCAGTATATATGCTGTATCTAGTCTTCAAATATTATACTTGAACCTTTGTATGGTTCAACGTTTGTAAAGAAATTAAGTGATTTTCTGTAGTTCTTACAGGTATTGGTGCCTTTTGTCTGACATTATTGGATATTGCCATACTTGTACAAATACACAGTTACTTGGGACATACCTATCAATATTTTTCCTAATGTTGTTTATAGGCTCTTGTACATGTGGACAACTTTCCTGGACCTGTTTAAAGAAAAGCTCCCCATTCATAAACCACAGACCTATCTTTAGACCGGTCTATGAGAGCAGAGTACTTCGTGTGGACACAGTATCCTTCATCAGTAAACAATACACAGATAATAACACAGATATCTCATTCAAAACCATGTATAGCCACTAAAGCCTGATTTAGGTTTCTGAGAAAACACTGTAATCTCTCATCTCCCATCTCCCATTTCCGAGACTCATTATATCCATGTTTGGCTTTGTTAGCTGTGCATTGTCTGGGGATTTGTTATGGACACACATTTTTCCATTAGTGAGTTCATTAGCCACACCTCTACTATTTACTCTATCACTATAATTATTAGGTAGGACATGCTATGGGCCCTTGTGGAGGTACCTACTTTATTTCTCAATCCAGAGCCTCTGTATTCTGGAGGCAACTGCACCCACGGAAAACCTAGAGTTGTGGAACGAGAGGCCTACCCCGCCAACACAAACAAACACAAGATACACGAAACAGACACCGTTCAAAGATCAAATTAAGAGGTGGCTGGTGACACTGAAGGGGTAATTATAGTCTCTGTCACATGGTTGTTTTGTTGCTTGAAAGAGAAAGAGCATGAGCGTGTCTGGAGCGTGAGAGAACAACTGTCAGTGTCACGGACCATGTCTACAAATAGAATAAGTAATAAATCAGCACACGTGTTTAGAGACTTACTGTGTTTTTCTGTGCAACCATGTCCTGCAAGAAGACAAAAACACATGCAATTACTTTCTCTAGTATACATGAAGTTACACTGCAGAAATGACCACACACATAACAGGGTTCCTGCATGCTTTTTAATGCTGTTTCTAACATTTTATTGCCACAAACATACAATTGCAGCAGCTTAAATTGTAAAAACGTATTTAACTATTGTAAAACACAATCCATAAAGCACCAATAATGTTGAAAGTCAAAAATCCAATGTTTGGGTAATTTGGTCCTGCTGGAAGCAAACTCGTTCTAACGCCTGTCACGCTAATAGTAAATTATTATTTATACATATTTATATTCACGAATAAAACTAATCATGTTTATGGATGACTAAAAATGACTTAATTATAAATTAATGAACAAATGAATAAATACATAAATGCATACATTCTGGGCATATTTACTTGACATTTCCACATTCATTTATCTATTTCTACATTTATTTATTTATGCATGTCTATGTGTATTTCACCTTTTTTATCCGCAGAATGTATGCATTTATGTATAAATATATTTCTTTCTTTCTACATTTATTCATAATTAAGTTATTTTTAGTCCTCTGTACATGTCAGAGATCTTCAAACCAATTTATTATTGTTAATGCTTGTTGGAATTAAATTTAATGCTTTTTAATGCTATTTAATGTTATTTAATTTTTGCAAAATCTATTTATTGACTTTTAATGCTTTTAAATGCCCCTCGGGAACTGTGTATATACTGTATAAATTGGTCTATAAATAACTTCAGTCAGATAACTCGGCTCAAAGGAAGCACTGAGGAATGGCATCCCAGAAACTCAGTGACCCAAAGTGACATTAAGAAGAAGAAGTGTGAGTACCTTTAGTGACTGGGCCGTGTCCGGGTCAGTGTCATGGTACAGGATGACGTTGTTGGCCATGTCGAAGCTCTCCCTCACGCCCAGGTGGTAGAACAGAGAGGGCTGCCGAAACACGTCGCTCATGTCCACCACCGCGATGTCTGCAAGGAGATGGATGAAAATCAGAGGTGTAAAGGGCAAAGTAAAGCAGTGGTACTTTCAGAACTGGAGTCTCTTACATTACGTGACTCTAAAAGCATACTGTGAAGACTTTTTTAAGACTTTTTAATGCTACTTCGAATGAAATTTTATGTCAGTATCGCCAGCAAAAGAACAATAATCAGTATGGATTTTACACAAATTATATATTTGTATTACTCTTGACAATACAGTGTTTTATTTTAAAAGCCTAAAAACAGAAGAAATAACAGTTCTGCATTAAAAATCTTAAAACTGAATCATACATTTCACTGATAAAGATTAGTCAGTAAGTGTATTGATGATGTGATGATGTTTTGCAACAATATGCAGCTCATATACAGTAGACCTGCAACAAAAGCTTTTGGAAACAAGCTAAAGGCACATTCGAGTGGGTGACTTAACATATTTAACCATTTATGATAGAATTTAATGCCAACGTCTAACTCACAAATATATTGTGTATATTGGACATATTGTACTTCTCTATTATTAGTCATGAAGTATTACTTTAAAATATTCTGTTTTTTTTTTTTTTACAAGGACAAGCATCTAGTTTGGACGGAACATGAATGTGAAAGATTTGTGTGATTAATTTGATAAATGTCTATGATCTACATTACCAACAACACAGAAAATAACCTTTTTTTTAAATTTAAGACCAAGATGAACAGAATTTAACACCTGCCCATAAGATTTAAAACTCTTAAGACCTTTTTTTGACCACATCATATTTAATACCTTTTTAATACTTTTAAGACTTTGGGGCTACCTTGATCTGAACCAACAAAATGGCTCTGAAATCTGTGTACGGTCCATTGATATTTTTATTTCTGACATAATTGGATCTCAGTAAAGAGTTTTTGTGAGTGAGTAAAATAACTCATTTTGGACATTCATAATATAAGTCTAAAACTAATGCTGTAATAGGGAAGAACAAGTTTTTCAAGTTGATCAAACTTGTTCCCTTCTTACGTGAGGACTATGAAAACATCAGCACCAACCCAAGACATGAGCATGGGAGCTGTGGAGTATAAACATAATTCCTTGGACTGAAGTTCACAGAGAGGATAACATCTACACAGAGACACCAAGTAAATGAATACATGAGTCATTAAAGATGAAACAAGAATGTACATGTCTGTCCTGAAACCTTAACATGACGCTTTAAGATTCAGGACAAACACTGTTGAATGTGTTAGATACTTTGCATGTGTGATGTACGGCAATAGATGTTTTTGGCTTGTTTTTAAATGTAGAAAACCTTTCAGAAAAACAATACCAAACTTAAAATGAGCACATTTTAACACGTTCCAGCATGACAAACCACTGTGTCAACAATGCGCTGTGTTCATCATTACAGTCAATGGAAGAATGCCAATGACAGCATTATTATCCCACAAATTACTATAAAAGGCGTACTTGCAGTAGAGAGGATTTGTACGTTCTGACTTGGCAGACGTATCACTGCAGAAGCAAAATGATCCCAAGGCCACTTTGGAAGTCATTATTATCTGTAAAAATAAATGATACCAGGAAACACAAAGGTGTTGATAGAATCACAGATGAGTGAACTAAGTGGGCAATTAAAAGCTTTTAATGGACTCTCTTGTTTCATGATTCCCATGGAGAGTGCCAAAAGGTTAGTTTTCGACATGAAGACAGATGAATTAACCAAAGTGACTGATACATAATGGCACAGGGGAATGTGGGGTCATGTATTAGAGAGCTGAGGATCAAATTAATCTGAGCATAATGATGGGCTTATTATTCCTCTGATCAAAAACAAGTCACTGCAGGTCAGATCTATATTTATCTCATGTTACTGTTGGGAGTCTGGATAATGATGCACTGTATTTGAATGCGCTATGTGTAACAGTCTGCTTGACATCTGGACGGTCTTGATTCTTTCTAATACGAGACAAACTTAAAAACAAAATGGTTACATAATAATTGAGTCACTGTTATTCCAGAAAACTCCACTTATATCATTGCACTGTCTTTGCACTAAACTGAAACAGAAGTCACCTGGAAAGCATTTTTTGGCAATTTACTACTCACACACCATGACCGTCCTAACTCAGAGTTTTACCAGGATTTGTTGTACCAGGATTTCCAAGAACTTTTGGTACAACTTCATTCAAAGCTGCAAACTGTGGATACAATGAATGCACAGTATACAGGCCATATGCAAAAAATACACAAACCAGAACACTGTTTATATTTACTGATCATAAAATGTCAAGATAGTTACTTCAGATTTCAAATACGATTGTGTGTACATAAACACCGCTGCAATACAGTAATCTAATGGGACTGGTACTGTCTATTTTTGTAGAGGATAAGTTGTAAGTTGTATTGATTTTCCCATTTGATTCATGACATTTGCATTTTATTGATTTAAAGTGATATAAAAAGTCTTTCCTCACAAGTGCACTTGACCTCTTACCTACTTCTGCAGTGTTTCTCTTGTGCATGCAGCATTCACCTGGACTATAGATAGTTGTCATTACAGTGGAATGTAGATTTTACTGAGATAACGTTGCACTGAGATGATCCCAAACCTTTACTTGAAAACATATCAAATATTACTGCAGTGCATTAAAGTAACAGCACAGTTAAAGTTTGTGGTTTGTAGTTTTCTGCTCCTAGTTTGGAGAAGCAGCGAAGTGACAAAGTGTTAAGTGGCAGTAGAGATAGAAGTAGAGGGATAATAACTATATAACTTTTTTTTATTATATAGGGGTTTTAAAGCTAAGAATTTTAATTTACATTCCAATTGTACTGCCACCAAAACCTGATACCAAAATTTAGTAGCCTACACATTTCTTCTCCGTTTGGAACCAGAATAAGGTTTACATAGATCTATCACTCTCTATCCTAAAGTCCAATAACAAATTGGTCATTCATTTATGTTTAACTAACCCTACTGTAGATATAAACATCCCTACTTCACTGACATCCAACAGGACAAGACATATTATGAAATATGGGTGCATTTATGACTCATTTTTTTTTCGAAGTTGATCCCAATGTGCCAAAAAATAGATTTACGGATTTTTAAGGACTTATATACTACTTTACGCAAGTTTTACGCAACTTCTGTACAGTTTCCTTACATAAAAATACAAAGTTTGCTCCAGTGGCTTAGTCCAAATACTTTAAAGTGAAAGTGCGCACTGAACTGGCTCTGTTACCTTTACGTTTCCCAAACACACACACCTGCGTCGTAGAAACTGTCCAGCACTGACGTCTCCCCAAAGTCCAGTCTCCCAAACGCGACGGTGGTGAGCAGGGCACTCTCCGCGTCGCACGCCCTCTGGAGACACTGCAGCGCTCCGGACTCGGGACTGATGGCCATGGCCGACTTCATCCCGTCGTTCAGGACGTAAACAACGCGGAGGGATCGCTGTTTGGCGACCGCCGGACAGGGACTGGACACCTCGGCCCTGTCCAGCGCGCACGTCCCGGCGGAGTGCTCCCCGGCCATGTCCGACATCTGCGAATTCTGCACGGACTCCATACTCGCCACAGCTCGCTCGGTCTGCTCCTCTTGCTCCCCGCCTATTGCTTTATTCTGAGTTGTGATGGAGAGGAGCGCGCCTGGGTTTGTCCACCAGCGTTTCCGCGTCATTAACTCACATCATGCGCCAATTATCTCGCACCGAAAAGTCCACCACAGCCAGACTGGATCTGACTAGATGGGTTACGAGATGGGTTACGAGATAATTAGGGGTGTTGAACTGGGGTTTCATAATACGTGGCCTAGATTAAACGTAGCCCTCTCTTTACAACCACTCCATTTAAATTAGAGCGTTTAAAGGTGTTATGAGCAGTATTTATTTTAAACATTTCATAAAAAAATTAGCCACATGTGTCCCAAGATATGAGGTAAACATGTTTAAATTAAATATTAAATTAAATGATTAAATATAAATATTAATTAAATGATTTATTCACAATACAATAAATAAAAATTAAAACATACATAATGCCCAAGTTGTTTATGTTTACATGTTTTTTTGTTTGTTTTTTTTAAGCCTTGCATTGCTAATCGTTCAATCAAAGACTGGCAACCCACACACAACGACCATTGTTTTGATGTAGACTGCAGTACTGTTGTCAAACCAATAGAGGGCATGCTGCTTACAGTAGGCTACCTTTAAACAAAAGAATGAATTTTTAAAAATTACGTTTTTACAAGTATACTAAAAAACGTAATCATCACGTTATTACGTGATATGAGTGTATTGCCTAAAAACACAATACTAGTTTATCACATGTTGATAAATGTTTTTCGTGCACAAGATAGTTCTTCCATTGAGTTGAACGTGGAAGCAAAAAGGAACGCCACAAGCTCCAATGGGTTAGTTTGACCCTGTACAATCCCATTACAATCTTATTCTTTGCAAAATCGCAACGTGCACACACTCATAACATCATTATCTACAGCATTCACTAACATTAATATCCTGACAAGTCTAAATTAGTATCACAGAAAGGTGTGATTTGGCAGTATCTTGTAATGATGAGGTGATTTTTTTTTCTCACCTGGCAGCAGTATGCAGGTGATGTTGCCATGGTAACAATCAGTAGCTGCTAGTTAACAGCTAGCTAGTTTGTTAGTGTTAGCAACAAAAAGAACAATGATTTATAATGTAAAAAAAAAATAAAAAAAAAATGGTTTGCTAAGGTGACAAATCTGATTAAATGTGACCCCCACAAATAAATAAATAAATAAACCCAATAATGAAATGTAGCCTACTATCTTTGAGAAACTGGCCCCAAAATGTCTGTGCTTGGGAGTGAAGCTGGCCTAGAACCATTTCCTATTTGCCTCCTTAAATCGCCACATTGGAGCACTTACGTTGTCCCAGCCACACTGCTCTCTGAAATGCTATCTGTCCACTCTCTAAATATAAAACAGCTTGTCCTTCTAACTTCAGCAAACTGGACAAAAACTCCAGTGGAGATGACTGGATCAGATATGCTGAATTTAGGTTGTTTCAGGACTTTAACCCTCATCCCACCAACCTCTTTCACATACAAAGATTACTGAGTGGGTCACCTTGTACCCCACAGACAAAAATCTGTAAAACAAAACAAAACAAAACAACAAAATACTGAGATTTTTTTTTTTTCTGTTTAGTCATCATTAGTGATGTGTTAACTCTTATTTGAGGTAAAAAGATTTTATTATTTTTTAAAATCTGTATATACTTTGCATATTTACACAAATTATAGGCTATATTTAATAAAATGTGCCTGCTTTATGACAGGAACAATCCACAATAATACAAACAAAGCTCCTTCACTGCTCTTCATTCTGATGTGATTTAGCTTTGAAAAACTTAAAGGAAACTTTACTTTTGACAAATTTTTTAAGTTAAAAGTGGGCGGGGCCATATTCTCTCCAATATAAAATAATCCACCAAAAATCATGTAAAGTTGAACTTTTTAAAATAGGAATTTGTCTTTCATTTCTCTACCTGAAATGCTCCAGACACTGAACAGGCTGCATGTGTTTTGTTGCTTGTGTCTCCTGTAGGGGGCGTTCTAATAGTCTCATTCTTGAGTCCGGACTGTCCTGTCTGTGTAGGACCAGAGCTGGACCTGGGTGACTTTAGACACTTTGTCTTTAGTGATTCTTGTGAATATGTTTCCTTTAAATAATAGTTTTGTTTGTGCTCCAAACCTCGCTCTAGTCTGTAGCATATAAAATAACAATGTTTTGTAAAAGAAAAACAAATAAAAGTGATAAAAACATAAAAAATACATACTTTTGACTGAGGTCATTAGTGACCCCGATACATTTCGGTTTGTAAAATTCTCAAATGACATCAGAAACCAAAAACAACTTCATGAAGTCATAGAAAACAAGTAACCCAACAAAGTCATGAAAAATCAGAATGATAAAATAAAACATCTCTGAACTATGACAACAAATATACACTGGGGTCATGTTTTACCCCCCTTGGTCGGATGAGGGTTAAATCAACACTACATAAATGAATAGGCTTATAACTTTCTATATTGTCCTACTGCCAACAATTATATATACTTTTACTGTATTTATATTATATATTTATAGCTTTTTGGGCCATGGGCTAAGTTACTGGACAGTGCATTTGCCAAATATCTACCCCAGCCAAATGATTAGATTGCAGGTCAATTTTACACCATGGCTATTTACATCAGTTATTAAAGTTATGTAAACTATATCTGTTACTCACCCGCTTATGTTATTAAGTAACCACATCAACAAGTGATCCAATTACAGTGAATCCAAAACCAAATGGCCCAAGTTATTGAGTAGTGTCACTATTTCTCATCAGAGCGTGTTGTGATGAATACTTGTTACACCATGCACACTTGACTCAAAATCACTTATGAATGAATGGTTTCATCTTCGAGTGCCGCGTTCAATACAAAAACTGCAACCTATAAAAAGATTATCACCTTCTCAAGAATATTTTGCACTTCAAAACTACTTGTGGAGAGCCCTGAGGAGGCCATTAGTTGTCAAATCATGCAGTTATTATGGTGATTCAGCAAGTATAATAAAGGCTTCCTATCTTTCTTATGTTTTTTTTTTTTTCTTTTACATCCTGGAGCGCCTAGTGGTGACTGTTTTTACATTTGCACTGATACTGTTGTTGTGCAATAGCAGGCAGATTCATTGTCGGTAAAGACACAGTCAGTACTTTCACTTCTGCTTTTGAGAAGTATGTGAATGAGAGGCAGAACTGAGATTGTGAGTATTTCTACAAAGACGAGTCTCATGCAAAAAACTGAATATTAGGAGAAAGGTTTTCTAGTTAAGCAGATAAGTTGGAAAATGAGTAATATGTCTGTTATATAGTTGCTGGAATACGCAGAATGAAAGGTCTCTAAACTTTTGTCCAAGAACTTGACTTGAGGATCCAGACTTGGCGTTTATGTCAAGTTGCAAAACGCTTACAAACAAAAATAAGTGGACACTTGCTCCCTTTGTAGTGTCACTATGCTACACTGATTGTTAGAGTTGGTTTCTAAAATAAAGTTTGTAGAGAGACTCAGTGTCATCTCATCATTCAAGCGTTTCAGTCTCAAACATGTAGGGTATTGTGTATTTTTTAAGTTTAGAGAGAATTGCACTACACCAGGAAAATAACGTGGTTTAGCTTAAAAAAAAAAAAATACAGAATCATAGCATGCCCTCTGTGAACCCATAAGGAATATTAAGTTTTAGTTCTGACCCTATGAGGCTGCCATAGTTTGTGGAAAGAGGAATGATTTTGGACAATAGCCACACATGCCCCTCACATAATGAAGGGTTAGAAGCTGTGGATTTACCGCTCAATCCACTCTCACCGATGGTCATGAGCTTTGGGTCATGACCAAAAGGACAAGATCTCAGATACAAGCGCCCGGAATGAGTTTCCTCCGCAGGGTGGCTGGGCTCTCCCTCAGGGTACGTTCACACTGCAGGTAAAAGTGGCCCGAATTTGACTTTTTTTGCCCATAAGTGACCTGTATCTGAATTTCCCATGATAGTCACACTTTTTTAATGCAACAGATGCCACAATTCTGCTCTGGAAGAGGCAGGAACTGGCCAGATCAAATAGTAACCAGCCTGGCAGACAACAGTGGTGAAGCTGCTCAGTGGAAAAAACTGAGGTTTTAAACTTAAATAGTATTTTGGGTGTAAATAAAATAAACTTATTCAGAAATATTCATAAATTTTACTTTTGAGGAGTGGCACTGACAGATGTATTAATATATCTGTGTTGACTTTCAAAAATTGTGTAAGTGAAGCCCCTCATGTCACAATCCCTCAACTCCTGGCTCCGTTATGTTTTCTTCTTTTGGTTGACATACAGGAACCACCACTCTAAAAAAATCAGCAATTAGCAGATTTCAGCAAAAAATCTGAACTGAGCATTAAGACCTGTAGTGTGAATGTAGCCTAAAGAGCTAGGGTGAGGAGCTCGGAGAACAGCCGCTGCTCCTTCACGTTGATAGGAGCCAGCTGAGGTGGCTCAAGCACCTGTTTCAGATGCCTCCTGGACGCCTCCCTGGGGAGGTGCTGATGTCATTGCCACAAGGAGGCCCCAGGGAAGACCTAGGACACGCTGGAGGGGCTATGTCATTCTGCCCCTCTGGAAAAGCTGGAGGAAGTGTCCAGGGAGAGGAAAGTCTGGGTGTCTCTGCTTAGACCTCTGTGACCCAGCCCCAGATAAGCAGCAGAGGATGGATGGATGGAATAAGTTATACCAGGGTAGCTCCAGGTTTTGTTTTGTTTGTTTTTTTTTCTGTGAAATTTAAGAGCTTTTTGAGACTTTTAATGCCACTTACAATAAAATGTATTGCCAAGATTGCCAGTAATAGAACAATAATGTGTGTTTGCACTAATAAAATAACAGTATTACTGGAACTCAGTGGTCATTTCTCATTGGTAAAAGTCTAATACAGGTGAAATAACTCCAGTTCTGCATTAAAAATCCCAAAATGGAATAATAAATTTCAGTGGTAACAGCAGTGTTGTTGTGGGGATGTTTTTTGCAGCAAATATGCCCATGCCTGCAACATCACACAGCCCATAAACAGTAGACTACAATATGTTGCCAAATTCACATCCAACTTGCAAAAAAGACTTTTGACAGTACAACACTGAAAAACTTGACTTGGATGTCCCAACTTGACAATTTAAGACCTAGATGAACAAAACTGAATTCATGCCCATGGAAATTAATATTTTTGAGGCTTTGATTTTGGCAAATTGAATACCTTTTTAATACTTTTAAGACCATGGGGCTACCCTTTATACAAGTCATAAATTATATTACCATTAATAAAAAGGAAGCGCAAGAAGCCTGACTATACTGACTCTAACAAATAAAAGACCCACACATACAGTACATAATAGCATCTTTATTACACTGAAATATAAAAGTATATATTTATTTATATATTTCACTATCCTGGAGAGAAAGGACCAACTCAACAAGAAGAAAAACATCTTGCAGCTCATTTGTAGCAGTATTTTTTTGTGTTGTGTTGTCATATAAAAGAAAAGAAAAACAAAACAAAAAAAAGAAGTAATCATATGAAACAGGAAGGCCACAGTGACAGGTTGCCATAGATTCTGTGCACATTTAAGGAAGCCATACACTCTTCAATACACGCATGCATACACAGATAAAAACGCTCTATACTTGAGACTTGGACCTTTTGCCGACTACATTCCTTTAACCCTGTGCGGAGTATTGTAAAAGTTCATCCACGGCCCGGTAAGAGCTGCAGGCGTGAGGTGGACGTAGACATCAGTTCAATCCTGGGGCTGGATATGAGGTGCAAAAGTGCGAAAAGTAAAAAAGGCAACAAAGCAACATATTTAAGTAACTTGATAAAATGTGTTCATTCAAGTAGGTATTTAATTTGCAGTCAAATATCTCAACAGGGCAGTTTTGAATGGAAAAAAAATCTTATATTGGATGTTTTGTTGTTGTAAAGAATTGTAAACGCAATGCAAGAATCATCTAAGTATTAATGAATGGTTTATATTTCAAATGCAGTTCCACTTTTTACTTTTAAATAGTTCTCTGGACACTCCCAGTCAGGGGAAGTCTAAGTAAGGTAAGTAAGTGGAAGTATTTTGATTTCAAACAAGAACTACATACTTCAATGTCCAGCTACAGATGTGTGTCTCATAGAAATACAATATATCTATAATGAATGTAGAGGGCATGGTGGCAGAGAGGTGTGCCTCAGGAGGTCCCATTACAGGATCTCTCTGGGTGGAGTCTGCACGTCGTCCCTGTGTCACTGTGGGTTCACTTCAAATAATCTGGCTTTCTGACACCGTCCAAAAACAAGGATTGGTGACTCTAAATTGCCGCTAGTGAATGAATGTGAGATGGTTGTCTGTCATTGTGCATCTCTAACGTCAGCCTCGTGACTAACTGGCCGCTCTCCAGGGTGTACCCCGCCTAAGACCCATAGTTACTGAATCAATAAATGAATGCTGCTGAGTTTGGCCCACATTTTGGGTCACCACATTGAGGCGCTTTTGTTTTGAGCACCAAGCGCCCAGGCAATAACAGTAGTAAAGTAAAGTTTCTTTTAGCTTTTAGCATTGTCATTGCTCCTGTGTTCAGGTGACACGATGGCTTAGTGGTTAGCACTCTCCCCTCACAGCAAGAAGGTCCCGAGTTCAATTCCTACGGGTGCTCCAGTTTCCCCCATCAACCTCAGCCAGATACTCCTGACCAGGATCCTTGTTCAAGATCTGGAGAAAGGTCCCAGGGGCTGCACTGTGGCTGCCCACTGCTCCTGACAGGTTGCCCCAGTGGCATTGAAGGATGGGTCAAACGCAGAGAAAGAATTTCCCTACATGGACAATGACGTATATGACCTTAACCTTAACTTTCTTCTCTGCACTGGGAATGTTTTGATTAAAGGCAAATTAAAGGCAAAATTTGATACTGCAATACAAGGCAAAGCAAAATATATTTTTCTAATCTAATGCTAATTTAAATATAATTAATAATGAGAGTGCAATCATTTAGAAAATTATTACCAATCTCATTAAGGCTGACAAAAAGGCCCAGGGAAATTGCAAAACAATTGCAAATTAAGCTACAGTAGTAACAGCTCTAATCTCCTTAATATTGATGAGAAATTTCATGTCAAACTACTCTTTTAAATAGCACCCATAGTATGTGTTCTTGTCTTGTACTATTGTGCTAAAATCATGTGCTTGTACTGTCTCGGAGTAAAACATATCCAATATTTGACTGCCGATTAAATATTATTAAAAAAAAACTAAGATATTTTAAAAACTGGGGTGTTGATGTTTCGAACTCACCATCCTGCAGTGTACCATAGAAACATCAAGCTCAGTGTGCCAGCGGTGCTTTCATACACACTGTAAAAACTAACACTGGAATTAAAATAAAACAAAGTCCTCACTTTCCAGTAGGCCCCTGTTCTCAGACTCTGTTTTGGCTTTGTTCACACGAGAGGGAAAAGGGCCCAGATGTGATTCTTAAGATCTTGTGCAGAATTTATTCAGCTAAACAGCTTGTTATCATAATAACTTGTCTATTTTCATCTTGTGTTTTGTCATTTTATGCTACAAGGGAAAGATTATTAGATCACATGCTCAGCTACTAAACACTATAAACAAGAAGATTCATTCACTGCTATGTATGGCTTCATACTGTATTATGTACAGTGGTCAACACTTATGCATTGGCTCCAAACATAGACCTAATTTGCTAATTACTTCAATCCCACACTTCTTAAAAGCAGTTGAATGGTTCATATCTATGAAGTATTTGGTGTACTGTAAAATTGTTGGTAATACAGTATTGCTGTGTTAACTACAGTTGCCTGTGGTTTTCGAGTCTTGCTGTCTGAATTTTGTCAAAAAAAGGGGAAAAACTATCCAAAAAGTCCTTAAAACTGATTCTCGAAAATTATGTTTTTAAGGAGAACCATGTAACTTTGCTCTTTTCCTCACTTTTTAGGTTGATTTTTTCTCTACAGAGCTGCCCCTTGCCATTTTTAATAAATCACTCTTGTATGTAAGTCAAAGTGACTCCTGTGTGACTCCTTGCTAACCTTGACTCTCGTTTTCTTCTCCTCACACCTGCACAAAGGTTTCCTCTGCCTTACCGCCAGTGGTGGAATGTAACAAAGTAAAAGTACTTAGTTACTTTACTTAAGTACAATTTTCATATATCTGTACTTTACTTAAGTACATTTTACAAGGGGTACTTTTACTTTTACTTCACTATTACTATTACTACTCAATTTTAGAGCAACTATCTGTACATTTTACTGCACTACTTTTTTGAATTGGTTTTAAATAAAAAGTATTTTGAGTGTAGTTTAAAATCATTTCTTTTTGTTGTGTTGTCAGTGTAGACACAGTACTTCAGTATAAAAGATGCAGTAAAGTAGTACTCTTCAGAAAAACCTCACAGATTCAGTCTCTTCTGTTGCACCGTTAACTATTATTTTTTATCAGTTTTTCAGCAAAATCCTTCACATTTAACACATTCATTAGTTCTTGAATCTGTGCGAAATACTTTTTTACTCACAAGTACTTTAATATTTTTACTTAAGTAGATATTTTCATGTGAAACTTTTACTTGAGTAAATGTTTGCTCCTTTATCTGTACTTTTACTTGAGTAAATAAAAATGAGTACTTCTTTCACCACTGCTTATAGCTGGCTTGTTCTAGGGAGACCCAGGACTTCAGGGGAACCTGATCAGTGATCCCATTCTTGCAAGGCTGGTTTTTCATCAAGATTCGCCAGGTGAAGATGCAGGGGGCTGTATTCACCCTGCTACAAACTTATTCAGGGATCATCACACTGACTCTGAAGCTGTTTAATTAAGTAATAGAAGTTACATTGTTCTCCTTTAAATAGTTTGGGCTCAAATCTGACGTGGGCCACTTTAGAAGCCTAGTGTGAACAAAACCTTTCCAAATTCACTTCCTTTACACTCACAGAGATATTAAGAGGCAAAGGCCGCAGAGTGGGCACCGGACAGCACAGAGGTCATCTGAACTGTCCACAACTACAGTGGTCCAGCTTCTCACATCATTAAAAAAAACAAAAAACAAACTATACATTGGTACCGGCGAGGTTGCTCTGTGGTCTGTAACAGTGGGAAACGCATGGAACCAGTGTCGTGGTGGCTCTCATGGTAAAGATCGCAGTAAACATAAAAAAAAAAAAAAACACGTGTTGGAAAATCAAACACTTTAAACACAGGATAAGGCGGTTTGTGGGACGGGCGAGAAGGAGATGGAGGAGGAGGAAGGGGGGAAATTGATGATGATGTTTTGGCACGAACTGAGATTTTGGCTGAAAGAGTGTCGCCCAGCGCAGACAGTGAGTTCAGAGCTGGAGTCTGACGTGGAGATGAGAAACAGGCAACACTAGTTTCATTTCAACAGGCTCTTCTTTATGTGCTCTACCTCCATCTGAAAGAGAAAGGCCACAAATATAAATACGTCATTAAATTATCATATAATATAAAAGACCAATAAGAGCAATGTTCCTTGTTCTTATCATAGCATGTAAAAAAGCTTAAAATGCCTCCACTTTTCTATATTCGCTATTGTTTTTGGACAAGGGTGACTTTTCTGCACTTTATTGCCACATGCACTTGGTATTTATCGGGACTATTTTAGCAATTAGTAATTTTGAATTTATAGATTTTTATAGATAAATATATTTTTATGTATAATTAAATAGGGATGCACAGTCATTAAATTTTCTTTAATCGATTAATTGGTAGTCTTAACAAACAATTATCGGTTACTGTATTTTCCGGACTATAAGTCCCACTTTTTTTCATAGCTTGACCGGTCTTGCGACTTATAGTCAGGTGCAACTTAAATATCAAAATATATATAATTTAACAAGAACCAAAGAGTAAACATTACCATCTACAGCCACGAGAGGGCGCTCTAGGCTTGTGACAACTACTGTCAGTAGTATTCAGTGATGTAGAATGAGATCAGGAGCTTGGTAAACTTGCTGACCAGTAACCTTCTTGTTGGATTTACTGTTATGTTAATTTAGCCTCTTCAGCCTCCCAGGTTTGTTCTTAATGCTGCTGTAGTTGAATAACTGTTAATGTGTAACATTAACATACCGGACACCTACTCAGCCTGTTGTTCTGTGTGCTGTTGTGTAGTTGAATAACTTGCCTTTCCAGATTAAATGTCTGTTCTTGGTCTTGGATTTTGTGAATTACTTTTCTAAAAAAATGTGATTTATAGTCCAGGGCAACTTATATATGTTTTTATCTTCTTCATGATGCATTTTTTGATCGATGCAACTTATAATCGAGAGCTACTTATAGTCCGGAAAATACAGTAATTGCTTTAAACCTTTTAAAACTAAAGACAAATTATAGGCTTGTATATTTTAGGAAACAGTTGCTTAATTTTATGTTTAATTTGTCCTAACTCTCTAATAGTACTGCACCTTTACTCTACTGTACAGCACAACAATTAATGTTAATGTTAGTATTTCTTTCAATCAATTATGGGTATATTGCTGATTAATCGTTTAACATATTAACCACAAACACCCCTAATAATTAATGAAATGCCTAAGAGTGCTATTTTAAACAGTATGCAACATGAACACAATAAAAATCTGATGTCAAATAAAACATAAAAGATGTAATGTGTTGTAACTACCTTTCCAATAACTTCTAAATTATATATGAATGGGATAAAATCAAGTTTTAAGTTTGAAATAAGATCATAATCAATGATATTAACATCTGTTTATGCCCTCCATTTATTAAAACCATGCCTTTTTATTGTCTATTGACATTTTCCTGTGTGTGTCTCACCTGTAAACTAATTCGAATCCTCTTCTCCTCGTCCAGAGAGCTGGCGAGCTGCTTCATCTCCTGCCTGTAACACAATCACAATCAAATCTATGAGCCTCTTAAAGAAACATACGCCCCTGTCTCCCTCCTCCTGTGAATGGGACAGACCTGTGCTGGGCCTTGAGCACCTCCACGGACGCCCGCAGGTCCCGGAGCTGGTTCCTGAGCTCCTCTAAAGTGGGCGGGGTCAGAGGGGAGTGTCGGAGCTCGGGGGAGGGGCTCAGACCAGACGAGGAGGAAGGAGAGTTGGGACGGAGGACTGCGTTGGGAGGGTTTAGAGACGTGGGTTTGGCCGGAAGGGGTGCTTTGCCTTCGGCTACCTGCGAGAAACAAAGGCACATCAATTAAATTAAATCAAAATTATTAATTAAAATAGTCCACAAATATACAGTATATGTAAAATAGATATTAAATCACTGTAACTAGTCATTTTCATATTTACAAATGTAACTTTCCATAGCCATTTTCAAACATTAAATCAAAATCTAAGTAGTAAGCAGTAGTAGTAATAGTAGTAGTAGTAGCAGTGGTCGTAGTCCTAGTAGTTGTAGTAACAGTACAACTAGTTAAGTTGTAGTAAAGGTAATTGTAGTACTAGTGTTGTAGAGCCCGAGACCAGTCTTGGTGCAGTTTTGGTCTCGGATTCAATTTTACTCGGTCTTGTCTCGAATGACTTTGGAATTATTTAGTTTTCCACATTAGAAAAACCAGGAACCTGATCTGTCTCTGTTTCTTTGTGAAGTCTGTTGTATTAGATAATTAAAATAAATATTAATGTAATTGAACCACTTGTTGTTTTTTTTTACTTTACTTTTACATTTTTACTTTAGTTTTATTTAGTCTTAGTTAGTCTTGACCTCCTTCATCTCCGTCTCAGTCCTTAAAGTCCCTAAAAGTCTTGCCCTTGTCTTGGTCTCGGTTCATTCTGGACTCAGACTGGTCTTGATCTTGATTAGTACGGTCTTGACTACAACACTAAGTAGTAGTAGTTGTAGTGTATAACTACTTTCTAATTTTTTTCTATTTCTTTTATTCAAGTAACAACTGAGGTGTGCTGAGTATTTTTACATCTAATTGAGTAATAATATATTGAAGTAACAATACAAATTTTACAAACAGCTTCTATACTGAAAGGTACAGATATTTTAAAACAGAATTAAGTCTACTCGAGTACTAGTACCACCTACTTCTGGCTAAAACAAGTACACACTACTCTCTACTGTCTTTACAAACAAGGCTTCATATGAAATTCCCTGTCTAAAGTCTGTGGTATGGCTCCCCCTGCTGGTGGGGTACAAACATTGCAGCGTGTCTTACTGGGATGGCGGGGACTGTTTTCCTCAGAGACACAGACTCCAGCTCCTCTTTCCCTCGATCCTTATCCTTTCTGTCGTCTGCTGCGTTAGAGTCCAGGAAGTCTGCTGTGGACAAGGACGACTGCAACAAAAACACCAACAGAGAGGGGTTAATAATAAAGGGAAGAGGCTTTTGGATGGGTTGGATGACTTAAGCAGCTTTGGAACAGTAAAGGAAGACTTTTTTAAACAATATCTACATCTTCTGTCCCTTTTATTATAATGAAAGTGAGGTCCTTTGCACTAGAAATCATCCAAAAACCCCATTAAAACACATGAAGGTAATACTACATTTTGCAATATATACAACATGAGCAATGACACAGAAGTAGCAGGTTTTGAATCAGGGGTATATGCAGGAATCTTGAGGTCAATTTCAATACCTTTTTAAGACTTTTTGATGCCCTTACCAAAATATATAATACTTCAAGAAAACAGTAAACAGCTGTACTTTGCCATCACGTCACGTAACTTTTGCGTAGGGATGGGCCAATATGATTTTTTTTTAATCGAACCCCGATGTCTGATATCAATCTTACTCTTGTGGCAGATAGCCAATATTGGCCAATATCAAAATCACTATTTCATTTTTTCTTTTAATTGTTTTTTTAATGATTCTCGTGTAAACATGTATTACAGATATAATCCATTAATGCACACTCTCTTTGGACTAAACTTTAATAATAACAAACATTTAAGACCCCACGGACACCCTGTGAATAAATAACTACTTATATTTTACTATGGGATTTTTCATTATCCAAAATTTGGACAGGTCTCATGTGATACCTAAGTAATACATTAAAAACCAAAAGAATTTCAATGTATTTTAAATATGTAATTGTATGTGTCATAGGACATCTGTCTGGCTTTCTTTAATAGACCTCTGAAAAATCCAAACATGCATTTAAATCTAAATGTTCATTGTGACTCATGTAATGAATAAAACTATAGTACTGTATATCACCATATAAAGCAAAATATTGTCATCCAATATGTTGAGGGCAACATGATATGTAAACTGTTGGTGGGGAGCTGTTAAAGGTACTGTAAGCAGCATGCGCGCTACTGGTTTGAAAACGGTACTGCAGTCTAAATCACAACAATGGTCTCTTATATATTGGACGATCAACAATGCAGTTTTAGAATCAAAACAAAAATGTAAACAAAAACAACTTGGCCATTATGTGAAATATATTTTTAATTATTACCATATTTTTCGGACTATAAGTCACACTTTTTTTCATAGTTTTGATGGTCCTGCGACTTATATATTTTAAAATATATATAATTTAACATGGACTAAGGAGTAAACATTACTGTCTACAGCCACGAGAGGGCGCTCTAGGCTTGTGACAACTACTGTCCGTAGTATTCAGTGATGTAGAATGAGATCGGGAGCTCAGTGAACTTGCTTACTGGTAACTTGCTTGTTGGACTCGCTGGCTATGTTAATTTAGCCTCTTCAGCCTCCCAGGTTTGTTCTTTATGATATTGTATATCTGAATAACTGTTAATGTGTTACGTTAACAAACCTGACACCTATCCAGCCTGTTGTTCTGTGTGCTGTTGTGTAGTTGAATAACTTGCCTTCCCAGATTAAATGTCTCTTCTTGGTGTTGGATTTTGTGAAATAAATTTTTAAATAAATGTGACTTATAGTCCAGTGTGACTTATATGTTTATTTCCTCTTCATGACGCATTTTTTGACCGATGTGACTTAAACTCCAGAGCTACTTATAGTCCAGAAAATACGGTAATAACTCAACTGTACCATTGTCATCAGCAAAACTAATATTTAATTTAAACATGTTTATGTCATATCTTGGCATACATAAGGGTAATTTTTATGTAATGCTTTGTAGTGACGACAATCTAAGTGCTGAGATTATCTGACGGTGACGGTCTATGGGCTTTAGAAACGCACAGCAGCACTGCCTGGTTTCACGTCTACGTAGAGCTGTGAGTGTTTAAGCTTCTAAGAAAAGAAATGGCATCATCATACAGGATTACTCAAACTAGCGTGAATTAAACAAAATACGACTCCAGGTATGTTTTTGAGATGGAAACAACATGACAAGGCTAAAAGCTCAAAAAAGTAAATTTAGCAGAGATGGGGATCTTTAAGGAAATTACATTGTTATCTCCTGTGTATTGTGTCTTATGTGTCAGACCTGCTATTTTTCCGTTGGACTGCTATTACTCACCGATGCAAATATTTGTGATCTGGGCCGTCTGTCTGTGACTCTGGGTCGCGAAGCTGTTGGGTGACTCAGTTTCTCTGTTGCAGACACAACTGCGTCTAAATCCATATCTGGACAAAGACACGCACAACAACCATTTCTTACAAAGACAATCGAAATATGGGACAAAATCGAGGCATTCAAAATCACAGTTTACACTAAGCCCTGTTCTGATTGGATGCTCACCCGCGTCCTGTGACCTGTCAGGGGCAGAGTCTGGGGTCGAAGCTCTGCCCTCAGACTTGGGGCTTTCACACCTGAGCAGGTTAGACCATACAGCAACATTAAGTTTCCATTTGATTTCTTTGCGTTTTATTTTATTTTTGGTTGTGTGTGGTTGTTAACAGTGTACTGACGCGAGTGTGGGCGGTCTCTCGGGACGTCTCGGAGGATGGGATAAGGAGAGGGAGTTGCCCGCCTTGGGGGGCAAGGGTTTCTTGGGCAGGACAGATGGGAGGGAGGGCTTAGGGACGTCTCCAGCCTTCAGGTCTTCACCTACGTGCACACACATAGAGGGTTGTAGAAAAAAACTAAATAAAATGCAGAACAGATGAATAAAAGGTAGACTTCACACATAGCCATGCATCACTGGGCAGAGGCGAGAAAAAAAGCAAGGTTAATATAAGGTGAAAAAGCATTTACACAAGGAAAAACCAAGGGTAGGAAGTAGGAGCGAGGGTTAGGAAAAACACAGGTCTGAATTATGTACAGTATGTTTTTGTCATGTAAAAAAAATCTAAGTTCAGTTTTCTTTTACATACTGTGGAGCTAAGTTATGGAGCGAGAATAGAGATCAAATAAAATGATCAATGTCAAACAGCAAAACGAATCTTACAATAGTTTAAAAATAAATGTAAAGGTATAACAGCACAAATACATAACACAATATAATGCATCAAAACATATTAGGTAACATAATTATGATGTAGTATTAATAATAAAATGATCAATTTATAGTTTATAGTGGTGTGATGTTTTGTAAGTAAAAGTGTAGAAGCCTATATGAACTGATGTAGTTGTGCTTTTGTTTATTTTGGTTGAATATTTCTGACATTTATGACTTTATTTGTGAACTGTGAATTCAAACAGGGCTAATGGTCTTTGGCAGATGCTGTGCTGTATTTCTGGACTTTGGGGCATGGGTTTTAGGAAAAGCCTTTTTAGGTTTCTGCCACATGACGTCACTTTTTTTCCTTTCAGATATATTGTTTGTTTTCTTTGTTTTCTCAATGTGAAACTAGAAATAAAAAAAAAAAATGAATGTATTGGATTTGTTTAGATGTCTGTACCTCTTATACAGGTCAACACAAACAGCACAAAATGTCAAGGCCAAGCTTTGGTCATCTCTAGGTTTTACGCCAGATGCCCTTCCTGTCATAACCAGCCACATACTGTGAATGGAGAGGGCAAAGGGGGTGCAGTGTCTTGCCCAGGGACAAAATGACACTATGTGCTTTGGGGAGGATTCAAACTGTTGACCCTCAGCAAACGTTAAACCCACAGAGCCACTGTCACCCATTTTATCTATGTTTTTTTTTCTTTGAATTGCAGTGGATTAAGTACTACAGAATATCCCTGGGGTGTGACAAGACACAAATCCCACGAAATGAGACACAAAACTGGGTTAACGAGAATGAGACAAGATTTTTACACTATTGAAAAATGTAAAGAGAAAAAAAATTAAAATATTTCTGTGCAGTTTTAAAATCAACTTGTAACGAATGGTATTTACTTCTATTATTGTAATTATAAGCATTAGGAAAATATATATACTGACAAATGTGTTGCCACAATCTAAACTGACTGCTTCTCCTTTGTGAAAAGTTCAAACAAAACCTGGTCCTGAGATTGATTTGCACCTTCATGAGAATTTTGTGACATTTTGATTTTGCTAGATCACAAGACAGTGATATCTCTAGAAGCCATACATCTAAGATACGTTATCAGAGTTACTATGATTCACACTTAGACAGAGAGATTGATAAAGAACACAAATAAAACAGAAATTACACGTCAGCATGATAGATTTGATCTGTAATCAGTTCATTGCTATTCACAAGTTGTGCCTCTGTTCCGCTCCCCTCTGGGGGAGTGGGGACTGTTTCAGATGCCTGACTGCTGGTAGATGTCCCGGTGACGACTGGACCTTGGCTGACCCCATCTGTGCTCCTGTCCTGACCTGTGGGCCCTCAACCTCACCTCCTATGGACTTCCCAGACCCCTGCCTCACCCCACTCCCCTGTCTGGATGAGGCCCACCTACTGCATCCTTACAGACCTGAACTATGACACTATAGATGAGCTAATGGACTAACAGTCCTAGACACATTTATCTGTCTGTCCCGGGAGAGGATCTCTCCTTCAATATGGGCTCCATAAGGTTTCTACTTTTTTCCCCACAGCTGTTTTTTTTAGGAGTTTTTCCTTACCGAGAAGGAGGGTCTAAAGACAGGGATGTCCTGGGTCTGTTTAGTTTAGTGTAGTTATTGTTTGTGTTGATTGTGTGTTTATGTTTGATTAACTGTTTGCGAAGCCCTTTGAGGTGACTGCTGTTGTGACACTGGGCTGTTTAAATAAAACTGAAGTGAATTAACATTAACATCACTGCAGAGGTTAGAACCATAACTGGTAAAGTCTAATCCCGCTGTTGCACGATGTCAGTATAACTATGATTGTAAATAGTGTCAGGTTTCACACAAATTCCAGTTGACAGTCGTGACATTACCCGTTATACACACTAATACAGGACATTGCACAACCCTATATAGAGCAGAGAGTGCCCAAGTACCAAGCCCAGCCTCATGTAATGATATGATGTGCTCGAATACTTCCATAAAAGTACTTTTCTCACTTAAGTTTTTGTTCCCCTTTTCTATTTTCTTGACCTGTTGAATCCATGACTGATTAATTGATACCAAGTACTCTCCACTGTTCTTAGAATTGCCAAGTATTCCCTTTATTCTGTAAAAAGCTCCATCAGGGTGTCCCGAATTAAACATCACACTATAAAATTTCACTCTGATGCATTGGACAAAGAGAAGGAGCAATAGTAAGAAAGCTGTAAAGAAAGCCAAAGCCGAAACTGAAAGCAGGACCAGAGCGGGACCAATCTGCAGGTCTAGACTGTACCTCTGTCCTGGTCTCTGTTTGGAAGGTGCTCGGGACGCTCAGGAGGGACCTTCTTAACCTCTGACTTTTTCTCTAAAGGTCAAAAGTTCACAGGATTTTTTTTTTTTAACTTTGTTTTGTTTGGTCGTTGTTCAGCTGGAGAAAAGAAAAACCTTTTTTACCTGTGTTGGGTTTAGATGATGGCGCACTGGGCGGAGGCGGTTTCTTTGGTCTCTGCAAACACAAAAAAACATTAAACAAAGTCATAATTACTTTAGAGCAGTATAATTTTACATGTGGCTTTTGAAAGACTACAATAAAAAAACATATATTACCTCTTTTTCCACTTCGGGGACTAGCAGCTTGACGAAGTTATCTGGGAAGACTCCTTGCCGTCCCGCGATCTCTCCCATCCACCAGCCCGCGTCTGCACACTCCTGCACAGGACACAGTCAAATGTATCTATGTATCATCGGGTTAAGTGCCTTTTTAGTGAGCCCTGATTTGCATAACTAGCTTTCCCACAAACAAATGCAGCAGACCACACAGACACCTGGTGAATGGTCTGGTTGAGTGACTGTGGGACGGGCACTGTGGGTGGTACGCAAGCTTCCTCTGGTGGTACATGTAGGAGTCTTGATTTAGGTTATATTCGAGTCAGTTTCCTTCCTGTCTTAGTCCTGCTCTGGTTGGGGATTAAATTTGATGTGTAGACCCATTTTTTGTCCTGGTTTAGACACAGTTTAGCCCTGGTTTAGCTCTGGTATAAGAACAGTCTAGTCCTGGTTTAGACCTATTTTTGCCCTGGTTTAGCTCTGGTATAAGAACAGTCTAGTCCTGGTTTAGACCTATTTTAGCCCTGGTTTAGCTCTGGTATAAGAACAGTCTAGTCCTGGTTTAGACCTATTTTAGTCCTGGTTTAGGTTTGGTTTAGCCCTGTTATAGACACAATCTATTCCTGGTATATTCCTGGTTTAGACCTATTTGAGCCCTAGTTTAGTCCTGATATATTCCTGGTTTAGACCTAGTTTAGCCCCAGTTTAGTGCTGGTTTAGCCCTGGTTTAGTCCTGATATAGTCCTGGTTTAGACCTATTTTAGCCCTGGTTTAGTGCTGGTTTAGCCCTGTATTAGCCCTGGTATAGTCCTGGTTTAGACTTATTTTAGCCCTGGTTTAATGCTGGTTTAGCCCTGGTTTAGTCCTGATACAGGCATAATCTAATCCTGGATTAGAACTTTTTTAGCCCGGGTTTAGACCTGGTTTAGTCCTTGTACAGGCACAGTCTAGTCATGGTTTATTCCTGATTTAGACCTATTTGAGCCCTGGTTTAGTCCTGGTTTAGTCCTGATCTAGTCCTTGTTTAGCCCTGGTTTAGTCCTGGTTTAGTCCTGATCTAGTCCTGATCTAGTCCTTGTTCAGCCCTGGTTTAGTCCTGGTATAGGCACAGTCCAGTCCTGGTTCATTCCTAGATGTATTCATGGTCTAGAGCTAATTTAGACCTGGTTTAGTTCTGGTTTAATCATGTTTTTGTTTAGACCCAGAGGTAGTCCTTGCTTTGTCTTTCTTTAGTTATGCATTTTTCTGGATACATCCCTACTGTGGTCCTTAGTTTAGACCTGGGTTACTGAAAACTTGGGCTCGTTTTAGTGAAATAAAATGGTACTTGTTATTAATAGCATTACCTTGGTGATGATGTTGATGATGTCGCCCTCTTTGATTGACAGCTCGTCCTCATTTTGTGCTTCGTATGGAAATAGGACTTTACACTGCTCCCTCCCTGAGAGCCAAGCAGAGTAAAGACAGAGTAAGCACAGCTGCTCTGAGAACAGGAAATGCTTTACAGACTTTAACAAGGTGAAGATTTAGCTGTTCAGAGTTTTTTAGTCCTACTCGTGTTTCTAGATATAACCAAAAAGGTAAAAAAGAAGCTAACATTGGAAAAGCTAGAAAGTGAAATACTGTGTCATAACCAAAAGGTATTGTGTACCCTAAATTTGCACGTTCATTGCTGCATGATTAACCTTTAGGGGTCTAAGCCTATTTTTGCAGTTTTTTTTTTTTTGTGTGTGTTTTTGAATCTACCCTCATTTATCACCTTTGGAACTGAGAAACATATGCATATTATACATCATTTTATTCAGCACAACTTTATCTATTTGAACAGACAGTTACTACTTTTGTAATAGAATACACAAAACACACAAAATTGGAAATAAAAATGTTGACTTTTTTGACATGAGAAAATCAAACATGTTTAACAAAGGTTTCTGAGTGCTTCAAGAGTGAAAACATGTTCTTATAAACAACATATAAAAGAATCGGTAATTTATAATAAAGCTAAATGCCTTTAGGAGCCATTTGAACACAGGCCATAACGGTCAAAGCCTGGCCCAGTTCATTATATATTCACTGAATCAATAAAATGTGCACTAATGGCTTTTGTCAGATGATAAAAAGTTTCAAACAGGAGTAATTCTATTACATTTGAACATTTACAAAGTAAAAAGTGCTCTCCATACAGTTTACTAAAGGGTGGCACATGTGGACAAACTGGGGAACTGTAGGGGAGTGATGTGTGGAGTCTGCAGCCCCTCTCCTCTCCCTCCTTGTATTTCTGACCATGAAAAAAGAAAATATCCCTTTTCTGACCTTTTTTTTTAGATGCACGTCTATTTATTTATCATATTTAATGTCTTAAACTGTTGTAAAATTTTAGCGGTCAAAATCTCCATTATAACTGGGCCTATGACCTGTAGTTGGTGTCCCTCTAAGTGAAAAAGGTTTTTTTTTTTACTACTCTGCAAAGACGCAACATCATTCAATCACGCCGGTGTGATCATGGACCTTTAAGGGTTAATATAACATGGATTCCATAGGCTGTTATTATTTCCTAAATCTACAGAAGTATTAGCAATATATTTCTGTGTCTGGAAACATGTGGCTCGTAGGGTAGAGGCTTCTTAAGAGGTGCTAGAAAATATACTTTATATAGTCTTGCTTTGACATTTGTACAGTATGTAGGTGGCACCTTTTCCAGTGCTATAACCCTTGAGCTAAAATACAATGTGCCAATAACAAACGGTGTTATAATGAACGGAAACCTCGTACCAGAGAAATAGGAAATGATGTTGAAAGTGTGGTATGCTGCTAAACTCTGCAGACAATAACAGGCTGCTGATTTTACCTTTACAGTATTGTTATTAGTAGCACATAATAATAAATTGCGGTGTTATTGGTCACCTCTTGTTTTGCAGTCTGGCTCGGTCTTCATCGTCTCTGTGGCTGCAGTCGCTGCTTTGCCCTCGTTCGTCTGAAACAGAACAAACCCATCTGAGCGAGACCTGAACTCTGAGGAGACAACACCAAGTTTTAAGAGACTTCAGTGAAATGCAGTCACGTGTAACTACTTTTATGTCTTTTACTGTATGTTTCAAACCACAAGAAAAGAGCGCAAGGTTAGAATGTGTGTTATACTATATGTGGCAAAATAAAAAACACTGTTAACAAATATTTATAGAAAAAAAAACTAAACTAAATATATATATCAGAAAAAATGACTATATTTTGCTTGGTCAAATAACTTTTCACTATGTAATGTAAATCCCTCCAAATAAACCACTATATTAAAACATTACATTAAAGAAAATAAATGCATACATAAAATAAATAAATATACAAACAAATGAATAAAATAATTAATAAATAATATAACATACAGCAGTAACACCCCTTTTCCAGTTTTACATTTTTTATATATGTACTTTGTATTCATACAGTATTATTAATTTGTTTTAATTGTATTTGTCTCTATGTAATAAGCGTTGGCTTGCAAAGATGATCTTTTCAATAAAAAAAAAATTAATGTATAATGTATGTATTTAATTTTGTTGCTTGTAAATTAGAAAAATTGCATCGGCCCACAGTCTTTTGTGCTGCTTGTAAAAAAGATTGTACCGTATTACATCAGCGCAAGTTCAAAGTGATACAAGGAAAAGTTAAAGGTGCTACAGAACTGAGAGTGAGTAGATTAAACATAACAGCACAATGACTTGTACCAGAACAACTCCCGCTAAAACCCACAGTGTGATTGGGCTAAACACATCCGGAGCAAACAGATTTGCTTTTCAGATTTTCAGGGCCTGAGTCACTTTTATCCAGTATTTGAAACTTTGTGTGAAGTATTTGTACTGAGAGAGCCACCAAATATTGACTTTGCAAGGTCAATCCATTGTTATATTTAAAGGTTTAGTATAAAATGTTTACCTACAGACTAAGAAAACTTCTCTATTGAGTAGAAGCTTGCAATTACAATACATTTGCATAGATATTTCACTCAGGAAATGTGTATAGGACAGTGATGTTTGTATGGTATGGTAACCTCAAATCACGCACAATAGGCTAATTCTCCATGTTAGATGTATTGGGGATAAAGTCGGAGAGCCCATAGTGAGATAGTTTGGGCAGGTCCAGAGGGGGGATAGTGAATATACAGGATGGGTAGGAGGATGCTAAGGTTAGAGCCGCTGGACAGCTCCATATTAAAAACAAAACATCCAATGAAAATTCACACTACTGAAATAGCAGCAACTAATTGAACTAATCTCTTTTCCCCAGAGGACAGCGGTGTCCCAGAGCAGCACAATATCCTTCTTATTAGAGTCTCCCAAAACAAGATGACGAACAGGAAAAACAAACATGTATTTTTGCATGGTTTTGTGTCTCTGAGTCCACCCAACATGAACTTTTACACAAGGGAAGTACTGTATAACGTACGAGTGGAGTGGATTTCTCAACAGTATTTGTGGAACCAGCGAGACTCTTCCCCAAAAACACCCACACTTTGACAGGGCCCGGTCTGTCCCTGAAACACACTCACTGCTCTGTTCACTTCAGACGGGACATGTCCAACCCCCTCCAGCCCCCTCCAACCTCAACCCCAGCTCCAACCGTCCCACTGACCAGCTCCTCTCTGTGTGGGACGTAATGAGAGCCATGTGGTGCAAAGACATCAATACACCATGATCACCTAACTCACAGCATGAAACCAGGAGTTCATAAAGGTTTTTACTTCCTTAAACTTTTTGTATGATGCCATTTTACTACAAAATGAAAAGCAGCTGTGAGGAATCAGCGTAAACATAGCTGTACACTCTTTTTTTTATATAAATGAATGAGAGCAGACTGAATGTAGAGGGCTTGTTGATTGGTCAGTGCTTCCTGGAGTGGGCGGAGCTTCACGGGAGAGGCGGAGGCTCATGGAACCAAGCGTTTTGAGGCCTCAGAAACTCAAGAGACTACAGATGTGAATGAAACAAAACACAACTCCAGGTATGTTTTTGATGAGGGACCATTATAACATGGTAGAAAGCTCAAAAAAGGATACTCAAAGGACACTAAAGATAGTAGCAGATTGTGATAGGAATCATCTGTGTGCTGCCTTTATTCAATTGCCATTGAAATGTTGGGCTTGGTATCACTCAAAGTATCACCTTCTACCTTCAAAACTGTGCTCAGATACCTTCTTCTTTGTCTTCTTCATTATATTTTGACTTGGATGACTGAGAATATCAGTTGCAAAGTTAACAATGACAGATATTGCAACTTTTACTGCATCCGTAAATCTCCTCTTTGGTCTTCCTCGTGGCCCTCTGTCTGTCAGCTCTAACTTTCTACCTATATATTGACTATTCCTCCTCTGCACATGTCCAAACCATGTCAGTTTGGCCTCTCTCTGACTTTATCTCCAAAAACATCTCACACGAGCTGCCCCTGTGATGCACTCGTTCCTAATCTTAGCCATCCTCGTCACTCCCAACTTCGACATCTTCAGCTCTACCCCTCGTCCTTTCCTCAGTGGTCTCACCGTACAACATTGCTGATCTCACCACCCTTCCTTTCTTTCTTTCTTTCTTTCTTGCATTTTCACAAACCGTAATTACTCAAAACACTGCAGCTTATCCTATGAGGTATATATCAAGACTTACACGATAAAAAAGAGATAAGCATTGGTCAAAAGGTTACAGTTACAAAAATAGCACATTTTATGCAGTGCTAGCTTTATGAGCTCACTACCTTAAGTTAAAAATCACCTCTCACTGTATTTTAACAATGTAGACTCAGCTAATCTCAAGGCTACGTGGTTTTGGCCTCACCACAAAGAAAATGCCAACTCACGCAATAACAATGTCTTTTGTTCACCAAAGCTCAGTGCCACAGGAAGTTTAAGAAGTGGAAAAAACAAAGTGAACACTACAAGACTTATGACTTAGAGATTTCTAGAAAAGGCATGCCTTTTTTTGAAAACTGGAATAGTGTATTGCAAACTAGGAGCTCATCTCGCTGTTGGTGACTTAATGGCTGCTGATAATACAGAAAAAGTCATCATCTTCATCTGCCAACATCTTCAGCCCACAAAAACGAAAAACAGAGAGAAAAGGGAAGCAATATGAAACACAGATAAATATTGACTGCATTAATGAAGAGATGTTTAACAAAATGGAGATAACTTCTGGACAGCAGTCTATCGCTCAACATAATTCAGTCATTAAGGAGTCACAAAACAGTGTATTCTTGGATAACAGAATAGAAAACTTTGTCTGTTCCAAGTGAAAACAGAATAAATTTGTCTAAAAGCGTCAGATTAATATCCACAAGCGGACACATTCAGGAAAATTGATAAAAGCAGAGTCTATTTTGTGTTGTTTAGGACAGTTACTGCAGAGGAGAAGACAGAGTTCTTATAAATGTTTTTTTTTTTTTTTTGTGGGGGAGAGTGAGGTTCTGTAGCGTCTGTCTGATGACAATTCACACATAGGAGGTAGGGTGGTTTTACTGGCCAGGTTTATTATTATTCTGGAGAGTTTTGTTTTATGTTTGGTGGGAAAGGATGTTGGGGATGGAATGAAAGAAGTGTAAAACAAGGGTTAAAATGTATTTGATGATGTTAAAAGTTCTTCATTTCCTGAGCAGGTGGAGAAGCTGCTCTTAAAAACAGAGCTGACATGTGGTCTAAAAGAATACAACGGAAATGGAAAAAGTTGCGTCACAAAGGGCATCCGGCGTAAAACCTATGCCAAGTCAATATGTAAAAGCAAAATGGAAAAGCCAAAGGGAAATAAGACGGCTGCTCTGTCACTGAACTTAGAGCTAGAGCGGTGATTCTCAAACTTTTCAGAACCAAGAACCACCACAGAAAATGTTTGGCTTTCCAAGTATCATCCTTATTGCACATAAAAGAGACTACACCAGATCTCAACCAGAACTAAACCAGGTCTAAACCTTAACAAATGAAGGAATAAACCAGGACTAAGCAGTGGTCTGAACTGCTAATTTAAGCCTCAACTAAACCTGGCTCTATATTAAATTAAATCATGACTTAAACTGCAAAAGAGACCCCTGAGTAGTCAGTGTACCACCAGCCGTATCCGTACCACAGTTTGAGAACCACTGAGCTAAAAGTTAAGCTCTGAACCATAGTTTGACGTAAATTATTAGTATTTTGTAGTGAACTGGTCCAGTCTTACTTATTACTTACTTATTAAATGTGTACTTTTTAGCTACTGGTTAAAGTTGGGTGGTGGCACTTTAAGTACATACGTAGCGCTCGGTGCAGACAGCTGACTTGGGCACATCAGCTGTGATTCACGTGGCTCTGGGTGACTCAGCTTGGGCCCATCCCGGATGGAGACTGTAGCTGTCACCTCATTAGGGAGCAAAGGGAGCGGACTCGCTATAAAGCACAGAGTTACAGCCTGGTGCTCAGCGGGACAGGCTGACAAACATCCTTCACATTACCAGATGTCTGCAGGAGGTGGACAGTTTTTATACACACAGCCTTCAGAGGTGAATCTGTGAAGACGTTAACTTACCGGGCTGTGGTCTAGGCTTAACAAGACTGAGTCAAGACTAAGATTAAAAGAGGGTTTAGAGATTGGTGAGCTCCAATACAATTTGCTGCTAAAAGTATTGTAACAACCAAAATCTATTATTGAGTGCCATAATAAACTCTTTTCAGCTTTTCCTTTCTGGGATCGCCTCAGCAAATCGTCTGCCTCCATATTCTCTTATCCAGGCTTGGGACTGACACAGAGTCCACAGCATATATAACGTACACTACACTCTCTTTTTTTTGTTTTTAGCATATTATTATTAGAACAAAGGCTGAAAAACAAGCCCTAAACATGACATACAGTACAAAGTTTTTATTAACAAGAATTTTAATTAATGGGAACATTTCATGCATGACCACAAGCTTTGACCAATCACATGCTTGCATACAAAGGGAGGCTTGAATAAGGGATACTCCCATTGGCTGTTGGTCTACGCAACTCAACACTGACTATTCAAAAGCTTGCTTGATGGGCTGGACATTCTCATCCATTAAAATCCTTGATAATAAAGCCTTGGTGACGTCTTAAGACCTTGTGGTATTGGCCATTCACTATACGCAGAAATGATTACAGGTTTCACAAAAACGTTGTACAATGCAGATTAATAACGTCTTCAGTCTAAGCTAATACAACACCTCAAGCTATAAAATTATTGAGATTACCAGCTACAATGGTTGAGACATTTAGGTATTAAATAGAAAGTTTTGAAGGTATCTCACCATGTCAAACCAAGACCAACATTTGTGCATGAAACACTAGAAAAAGCACTGTCTGGACTTTTCAGTTCCTCATTTAGTTTCATTTTTCACCTCAAAACAGAGAAACTGCTATGGTAATCATAGTAAGTATTCCTAGCAACATCAAATTATGTCAGCTCAAAAAAGCACATAACATAACAGGCATATGAAAAAGGTGACCTTCCTAATTACCGCCATATTACAACATTACACAAAGCATAGAAGCAGACATCCCCAAACGGCACCAGCTCTGTTATTCACAAGCTTCACTCACAAATTCATCTTGAAATATCCATGAAAAAAAAAAACCTACCTTTGCAAGGACAATTTCCAGCCAAATGAAGTGAGACAGTTGGTCCTGTCCTACATCAGCTCAGTGCAGGCAGCTACAATGTGTGGATTTGTAAACGTCAGAAAAAAAACCCTCCTCCCTCCTACTGCCCTCCCCTCCTTCTGGTCTGTCTGCCCCATGGAGCTCTCACTTCTGCTTTGCTTGTCAAACCCCTGCAACGTGTGTGCATGTGTGTGAAGTGTGAGCCGATGTGCAACTGCATCCTGTGCAGCAAAACTGAAGATGGAGGAAGAAGGGGAGGAGCCATGACAAAGACTTCCTCTTCCATGTAATACAATGTTGAATGTACAGAAATGTGAAGAATAAGTGAGTCAGTGAGTGTTGTCGCTTCGTACCTTGCCCATCTCTGAGTCCACTTCGAGGGATCGTGGTCGGAGCTTGATGGGCTGGTCTTTGAAGATGTCACCGAAGCCAAAACCTTTAACCTGCATATAGACATACAATTATTACAAACAACAAAAAATATAAGTGCAAAAAAATACCATCTAGTTTTGTTATCAGATATTTGACTAATCTTAGAATACAAAAGGGTCTGCTCCTGTTCGCATAATAGATGCTCTCAAAGGCTGTTGGTCTACAAAGCTTGTCAACATTGAATCAATAGTGGCAGAAAACCCTAAAGAAAAGTGTCTATTCCAGCGCTGGCTGTGTCTGTTTGCACAGTGCATTAACAAACCAGTTATAAGTTTAGTACCAATGGTCTAACACTGCAGCCTGGCCAGGCAGACCAGGCAGAAGTTTGTCTGATATCCCTTCATTTAAATTTAGTTTCTGAGGGTTGAACAATCAGAGACGTAGACGAGTAAACAATCAGAGAAACAAAGGGCGGGACATAAACAGTGCACCGCTGACCTGTAACCCAAACAAGTGTGGCAGAATATTGCCATTTTTGCACCAGAATACAGCGCATTATGAGCCTTTCTGTACTTATTTCTGAATGGGGACAGCAGCAGAGGCCAGTTGTACAAAGACTTGTGAAATATAGTGTTTTGTTTTTTATTTTTTTTTATTTTTTTATGCAGTTGTTACGTCAGATGTCAACGGGACTTTACTGTTGTTAAAATGGCAACAAGACGAAAAAAAAAACACATAGAACTGAACAACAACGTGGACTTTAGCAGAATCAACATGTGCCAAGCAAAAGGACTAAAAGCTGTTAATAAGGTCAGAGAAGTTATTACATTAGCTCAGTAGCTACATTTGGTGATAAACGGCTGATAGCCCAGTTCCAAATTGACCAAGGAGAAACCCTTCCCTCCGAGTGAGGAACCAGACTGTCCTGCTTTTGAAAATAAAGTAGGAGAGGCTGGGTCTCCAGGCTACAAACACTAAACTCAGAGCCAGACATTTGTTGAACCTAAATAAAGTCTTAAATACACTGTAAACAGCCCTCCTTGTCCCTGGTATGAAACACCGATAAGAAAAGACTTAATATACTGTATCTTCAGTTAATCCAAATGCATTTAAAACTATTTTAGTATATTGACCTTGGTGAAGTTGCTATGTGATTTTGCATAGAACATTTTTGGCGTTGCCTTCTTGTAGACGTAGTAGACGAAGCAGACAAAGTACAGCTGGTATGACTTATAGGCCTAGACTGAATAATAACACTGTGGTGATAGTTGTATTTACTGTACACACTGGTTACCTTCTTGGGCTGGATTTCCACTGATCCTGTATCTGAGCGACTGTCTGCTCCATCACTTTCGCTGCCGGGACTGTCCTTACCTGCATCACAAAATACAAAAGCAATAAGTATATGGCAGCTCTACATAAACAATAAAAGAAAGACTCAGAGGTTCACATTTGATGGAATCATTTTTTCAGGGCATTTCTAAAAAGTTGTGGCATTTTCTTCCTAATTATTGCTAAGAAAATGGACCTGTCCTCTTTTTGTTAGTCTCCAGCACTGACCCTTTCTAAATTACAGTTTCCCTCAGCAAAAACACAAACATCCTAACATCCGTCGTAAACTAGTTATACTTTAATATGATTTTAAAAAAATGCTTAAAGGAGCTTTATTATGCTTTTACCTCTGCATGTTTTACAACCTTTAAAAAACATTATCTGACTAAAAGAAAACATTTAAGTATTCTACTGATGCCACAAAAAACAGGTGAAGACCAGCAAAGGGCAGAGCTATTACAGTTGTTTGAACAGAAACAGAGACAAAAAGGTTTTTATTTTACTACTAAATGAAAAATAGCTGTGAGGAATCAGTGGAAACAGAGCTGTACACAGTTTTTTGATAAAGGAATGAAAGCAGAGTCGTTGATTGGTCAGTGCTAAGGGGGTTCTTGGGAGAGGCAAAGGTTCATGGAACTGAACACTTTGAGGTCTCAGAAGCTCAGCGGCAGAGACTACAGAACTACTTAAACAGGCGAGAATGAAACAAAACTCAACTCCAAGTATGTTTTAGATGTGGAAATAACATAACATGGCAGAAATTAAATTGCAAAATATATCCCCTTTAAAGTGGGTAGCATTGTTGTTTTTATCCAAGTACAGTTAGCCCCTACAACTGTACAAAATCATGCAAACTATAGGCTACATACCTGTGCAAACATGCAGACGACTGCATAGCTTAGTATTTGTAGTAACTTGACTTGTCAACTAAATCAAGTAACTCAGTACTTGAGTGTTTATCACAGAATAGTTTCTTCTCTTAGTCCCTTCTATATGAGTTCAATTATTTTAAAAACCTCACTGAACATTTCATGCCACTGAGGTGAATCAACCAACAAGAAAATATTTTAAAGCGACTGCAGTACATATTACAAATAAACATCTACTCATTAACTGTCTGTGTTTTGCATGACGTGTGGGAATGATGGTCACTGTACAAGCCGCTAAAACGATGTCCAGTTGCTCACTTGTGCGTCCGCTGCGGAGGTCTTCCTGTGAGGTGTCTATCGAGGGCGTCTCTGAGTCCAGTACAATCTCTTTGGTGAAGTTCGACGGAAACATCCCAGTTTTACCATTGAGCACCCCCTCCCACCAGCCTTCCTCCACCTGAACGCAACGAGACATAAACAAGACAGCAAGAGTGTTGAGAGGCTGTACTAAGATTTACAGACAAATGTACAACAGTTTCTTCACCTGATTTTCACAACACATCTTCTGTATATGTTGCTATTTGTAATGTTTTTTCAAAGGTGTGGAGTGTTTCAGTGTTTCGCAGTAATGCAGAAGATTACCGCTGCCTAACATACTAATTTTGTCCCCCATAGTTTGTAAATTAACTTTAAAACTGTCTGTCCCAATAAATACATAGAATCTGGAGCAGTGGTTCCCAAAGTGGGGTCTGGGGCCCGCTGGGGGTCCACAAAGGTACTGCAGGGGGGCCCCCAGTGGTTGTCTATATTAAGTACAGAAAAAACAAAAAGAAATTGAGTTTGAAATGAATTACAGTTATACTTGATAAAAAAATACAACTTTTAGCCAAGGTTTTTCTAGAAATCTATGGAGAAAAACAGGACATAGTCTTTTGAATATGGTTAAGTTTTATTGTTGGGGGGTTCGTGAGGGATTTTCAGAAAATTAAGGGTTCCGCGACAGCCCTGACTTTGGGAATGACTGATGTAGAGTATATGCTATGAATATAAATAACTAAAATATCTAATATCTATTGTAGACATTTAAAAGCTATATAATGTGATATTTTAGCAATATTTTTGACACCAATATCCATATTACTGAACAACAGTTCAACATGTCTCTTACTTTCTCTCATTTCATAGCAGAATAAATCTTACCACCTCACAACAGCCGTCAAAGACACGTTTCTGTGCGGTGTAGAGGACAGCTGTGTATCTCATTAGTATTCGTGTCCTCGTACCTCTGCGATGATGTCGATGATGTCCCCGATCTTCAGCTCCAGCTCGTCCTCGTGCTGCGGGACGTAACTGAAGGCTGCTTTACACCGGCGTTTCCTGATCTGCTCCGCTGTCAAACACACAGACACAAATAATCACAGATGGAAAAACTCGAGTAAAAGCACTGTAACTTAAAAATAATAAGTACTAAGTTTTTTTTTTTGAAAGCAGTATTTTTATTAATGGAACAAAAAGCTACTGCTACTGCTACTACTCCTGCTTGAGCTGCTTCCTGTACCACTGCTACGACTACTGCTACATTTACTACTCCTACTAATGCCAGTACTGCTACTATTTTTAGTAGTTCTACCGCTACAAGTAGGCCTACTACTACTGATACACTATTTGTATAGTACTTCTCCTAACAGTATTTGCACTAGTAATACTACTTTTACAACCTTCACAACTGCGACTAATACTACTACTGCTACTAACACCACTGCTGCTACTATGTTTATTAGTACTATTGCTACTACTAGTACTACTACTATTGTTACTAATGCCACTACAAGTACTATTGCTACTACTAGTACTACTACTGCTGTTACTAATGCCACTGCTGCTACTATGTTTACCAGTAATATTGCTACTACTAGTACTACTACTATTGTTACTAATGCCACTACAAGTACTATTGCTACTACTAGTACTACTACTGCTGTTACTAACACCACTGCTGCTACTATGTTTACCAGTAATATTGCTACTACTAGTACTACTCCTGCTCTTACCAATGCCACTGCCTTTACTATGTTTACAAATTACAAGTACTATTGCTACTATTAGTACTACTACTGCTACTACCGATACTACTACTGATATAATACAATTACTACCACTACCACCACAACTTCTACTGCTCCTACAACTGCAGCTGCTACTACAACTACTATTAGAACAACTACAGCTGCCACAACTACTACTACTACCATTGCTACCAAATCTACCACCGAGCTAAGAAGCATACTCATTGCAAGACTACAAATTAACTTGTGTGTTTTATGAAATTTACCCATAAAGTTGTCTTTTTCCACCTCTGCAATCATCTAATACTGTGACACATAAATTGTGTCCTTTAAAACAATATTTCATCCTCTAAAATCTACTCAGGTAAAAGTATTTCCAGCCATAGCCTCATCGCACAGAGAGCGTTGACCTTTTAATCACAGACCAGCCCACAGGAACCGACTCAGACACCAAACACTTGTCCACAGCCTCACAGTGGTTTGGCTCATTACTCCTGACTCATGCAACACCAGCTGAGGTCAAGCACCGCTGTACCCAATCTGTCCACTAGGTGTCCTCCTTCTGCATCTTCTACAAAGTCATGTTCAAGAATAGTTTCTACATCATTTATTCATAGGGCACTTGGAGTAGAACGGACAGAAATAACAGCAGCAAGCATATGTCACAGTGAGTGTACAAGAGTGTAGTTTAAAAGATTCAGAAAGGCAGATTTAAATCAAACTAAATTAAGTTCTAGATTAAGAATAACAACACATGAAAAATTACCAGATGCAAAACCCTTACTATCACTATTATGCTTATGTGTAAGTTATTTACACTGCCCATAAACTGAGTTGTCACTGGCAAAATTCACGACTGAAAATTTTTAAACAGCTGGTGTTCATTTTAAATTGCTGCTTTGCTACTTTTGCCACACACATCTAGTAATGTTTTTCTGCCCTCTTCGGGGGCGTAACATCAGGCACTACAGCCAGTGCAAAGAATCCAGTGAAAAAAGCTGAATGCCACATTTTAAAAAATTCGCATAAACTTGAAATACTGATTGGCTTTATACCACCAGGGCCATTTCCAAACATCTGCAATGAAGCCCCTCATTACTAAGTTACACTACTGGCCTACTTAGCTTTCTTCTGTATAAAACTAACTAGTCAGTTTTACTCAGTATGTGTAGTGATAGTGCAAAAAAGCTAGAAGACAAAAAGACATATGTCATTGTTTTGCTATAGCTATACATACTATGTTATATACAGTATATTATAACATTAATGTGATTTATTCCTGTGACATTGGTATACATTTTAGTGTTTGTGCAGTTGGTGTATTATAGGAGAGCTGTCCATCCTTAAACACTGAGACAAACACTAATAATTGGTGGTATGTATCCGTTTTATCACAAAGGGCTTCACCACATTGTTTAGTTAACCTTACCTATAAGCTTAATATATTGTCACAGACCATTATCACACCGACTATGGCCAAGACCTCATGCTGTTTACCTTTCTTTCCCGGTCGTACGCCAGCGTCAGACACAGGACTGGCCCGGCCATTCGACAGCTCATTTTTAAGGACACTGGCCTGTCCTCCATCTCTCTTTCCTTCTTTCTTTATCTCCTGCAAAAACAACACAATAAAAAACAGAATGAGAAGTATTTCAGGATAGGAGACGTTGAAGTAGTGCAGCTATTAACACATATTTTGCTGATTGGTTTAGGAAAACATCCAAACAAATGAGCTGAAAGTCTTCCTCTTACCAGTATAAAAGCCTTATATAATTGTGAGACGTTTGTTTATAATGGTGCAGATGGCCCAAAGGTAAACTGCAGCTGCCTCTGTTTTTCACTGTTAGTGTGTTTTGGAGGTGGTTAAGCACTGGGCTTTGGTAGATAATGTTTTGTTCAGCTGTTACCACTGGCTGGTTGGGACAGCAATTAAAATGAAAAAGATTTTATATAATTTCCATTTTGCACAGAAAAAACTAACAGTATAGGCAAATATAATTGGGGATGTTCTCCGCAGTGGTTTGGTCTTTTGATGCAAGAATACTTTAGCACAAAATACTTCCCAAAGTAGCAGCAACACAGTGTGCAAATGCAAATTCACCCAATGTAGCGAATAAGTTGACAGCAAATTTATTTTAATAGGTCCACCTTTGTTTGGTCTTCAAAGCATGCACATGATGATTCATTGTTGCATTATAGAAAAACTTAAACACTTGAAAATAAAATGTACCTTTAACACGCCTGTAAAAATGTTTAGGCATTGTTTAATTTTTTCAATTCCAATTTAATTTATATAGCATATTTAAAACAACCCCATTGACCAAAATGCTGTACAGAAATAAAATAAAACTAAAAAAGTACTAGTGGTGTCAATAAATATAGTCTATGATAGCATAACAAATAAAATACTAAAATGACAATAGCTGCACAATAAAAGGCTGGTTTAAAAGAGCAATATGCATATATAAATAAGGAATCAAATCAAATCCTGCGTAACTAGATTTGAGTGCCAGGGAGAAGTAGTTGGTTTTCAGTCTGGACTTAAACTGGTTCAAGGACTGGGAGGATCTACGCATTCTGGGAGCTGCCACTGAAAAAGCTCTGTCTCTTCTGGTTCTGAGCCTGGCTTTGGGAACAACCAACAGGAGTTGGTCTGCAGATCTCAGGGCCCTGGGTAGAGTGTAAGGGGCTTTTCCATTAGTATGGAACGGGGCGGGTCCGTTTGGGGGTGTTTCCACTTTCATTCTACTTTTGGCACCACATCCCGGTGGAGTCTAGCTCAGTGAAGCCGTCTGGAAAGGTTAGAGGTGGGCAACGCTGCGAGCTGATTGGACGAGAGAGAATCCTCGCTCAGGAAAAAACAACAAGAACAGAAATAAAAGGGAAAATTTTATTATTTTTAATCAAACGTGTCTTGTCCCTGCGTCCTCCTCATATTCCAAGAGAGGACAAGCTAATGTTGAGGCAACTTTTTCAGCAGCTCAGTCAAATAAGGTAGGCCCATATGGTTTAAACATTTAAAAGTACATTTCTTAATTGGACTCTTAAAGTAACTTATAAATGTAGCATATAGACAGATTTAGCATAGCAGGAAACACAAATGCTTGATTTAGGCTCGAGTCCTGCAAGAACAAACAGTGCAGCAGGTAAGCAACCAATAAATAATATAGATATTTAGAGACTATTGTTTTACTTCTGTATTGTGGATATATAAAGCTGATGCTAAAAAGAAACAAACCTTCACATAAAGCTGCACCATTTTAGATAAACTGACTGGCTGACCATATTCTTTACTTGCTAACTTGGAAACTGCTATGACAGAAAGGGATTTCAGAGCCATTTCAAAAGGAATGGATCTGGGTGCCCAAGCTGTCATAATGCACTTTTATATAAGAGTGCCATTTAAATAGAGAGTGTAGTGCCATTGTATAGATATATAAAGCTAAAAGGTATATATTTTTGTATAAGAAACATTGCTGTAGTTGAAAATCCAGCCACAAGGGGTCACAAGTCAGTGTACTTTTTTTTTTTTTTTTTTTTTTTTGGCAGATCAATATGTGAATAGCTGCATGCTCAGAGGCAGATGGTTTGCTGCGACCCCAGAAGGGAAAAGTAAAGATTATGCTGTAGTTACACAAAGCAAGTTAAAGAAATCTGTTGGATTTGAAGACTTCCAACATAGAAAGTAAAATGTCTGACTCACTAATAGCTTATCTTCATTTAATATTCAGCATCAACCTCATTTACTCTTTTGCTGCCAGTTTCTCACTACAGTCTGCCCTTTTGCGGATGCTTTTCTGAAGCAATAATCCAGGCTCCACAGCGCTCTCTCTGTTTACCTGCGGCTCCAGAAGAGCTCGTGAAGTTTGCGCAGAGACACAAACAAACACAGGGCTTCCTCTGCTGTAACTCACGATCCCCATGACTTTCACTGCTGCACACAATCATGATTACAAAGTCACAACTAGACCCAGGAAACTGATCAAGAAAAATAAGGAAAAGGAGAGGAGACTGATCAAAATATAGGGGAAGTGAAAATCGAGAAATGGCAAATGCAGCGACAGGAAGTATGACAAAGAAATCACAATATTTAGTAATATGTAGGTCAGTAATGATATTTTGCAATTAAATATTGGATATTACAGCCATAGCAAAAGAAAATCAATATCTACATTAGTTAAAATGATTTGAATTCAAATTATTAATCTTGATTTGAGCAATTTTCACTAAATTGGATTTATTTACTTATTAGGTTACTTATTATTTGTCTTGTATCAAGTTACTTCTTTCCTGTTTCAAGCTATTTTTTACTCATTTCAAGCTAAATTGTCTGTCAGATATTTTGCTTGAAATAAGTAAAAATAGCTTGAAACAGGAAAGATCGTGAAACAAGTCTAATAATTTAGGCTAATAAGTAAATTAATTCAATCTAGTAAAAATTATTCCAATCAAGATTAATGATTTGAATTGAAATAATTTTAACTAATGTAGATATTGATTTTTTTTGCAGTGAGGACAATGGAAAACACACAGTTTCTATTAATAAACAAACTATGTGACTTGAAAAGCTGCCTCTCAGCAAGAAGGTTGTGGGTTCGATCCTCAAACCGGCCGACTATGATCGGGACGAGGGGGGCGTACAAGCTTTCTCTCACCTGGGATACTGACTGACTGATAGATGGCGCTGTCGTGCTACTGCTCCAGGTAGGAGGACAGTGCCAAAACCTGTTTACATCAGCTGACAGGACACTTCCCAACATCATGTGACCCATCTGACTGCAGGAAGAAGTCGAAACACAAACATGCCACGCTACAATAAAACCAACGTCAATAAGACAGCGAATTTAGTTTGGAAACTCATGCATGTGTTAGGGCAGTGTTTCCCAACCAGAGGTACGGGGATCCCTAGGGGTACGTGAGATAATTTGATCATTTATTAACAAAATTAACTAAAAAGTATTTGCATTATTTTCATATTGTTGAAAGTGTTGACTAATAAAAAAGGAGGTGAAACTACGAATATTATATTATTATATTAATATTATATTTTGTTAGATATTTTTAGGTGTAATAGTTTGTTACAAAGGAGATTTTTTTACATATATTTTAGGGTTTCTGCAGGGTCTTAAAAAGTCTAAAAAAGACTTAAATAAAAAAAATCTGAATTTAAGGCCTTAAAAAGTCTAAAATTTGCAGAGATGGGGAGTATTAGGTCTTAAATATGTTGAAAAATGTCTTAAATATGTCACATACATTTGATGCAACTACTTGCCCACTGAAATGCTCAAAGCCGTAAGACCGTCTCTGATACGAGATCTTCTATTACCAAAACCAAAATGCTTTGCGGCACTCATTGTTGCAAATGTGGTGCTTATGAAATAGATCTTAATTTTTCTTGAACAATGGTCTTAAAAAGATCTAAAAAAGTCTTAAATTCAACTTGTTCAACCCTCGGAAACCCTGAATTTTAAGATGATCTTTTTGTCAGTTTATTTTGAAAATAACAAATATGGAATAAAATAAGTAAATGTAATAAGAATTCATAAGGCAAGGATCATTTTAATTTTTTATTTAATTTTTTTATGTTTATTTTTTTTTCTTCTTTTTGTAAAATTTGAGTTAAAGGAAAAAATGCAGGAGAATTAGTATTTACAATAAAGCAGATATTCCCAAAGTCAAGAGAGTTGCGGCCCCCTTAAATTTCCAAAAATCCCAAGCGGACTCCCAACTATGCAACTTCCTTTATTCAGAAGACTGTGTCAGGATTTTCTCCATATTTCTATAAAAATGTTACAAAAAACACTGACTAAAATTTGTTTTAAAGTAGTATTTTTAAACAAGTATATCACTGTAATTTATTTTGGACTCATTCTTTTTTTATGTACTTAATATAGACAGCCTTTGGGGGGCCCCCTCTGCAGTACCCCAGACCCGACTTTGGGAGCCACAGCAATAAAGTAGGTAAAAAAATGTTTTATTGAGGAATCATGAGGGGGTACTCGTGGTATGACAAAAAAAGCCCAGGAGACAAAAAAGGTTGGGACCCATTGTGTTTGGGTGAACCGGTGACTCTAAACACCCCCAAGTGACTGAATGTAAGGGTGAATGGTTGTCTGTCAGTGTATGTTAGGGTTAGCCAACAATTACCCAGGCTGCACTCTGCCTAAGGCCCATAATTGCTGGGTAAGGATGAAAGCATGACATATCAAGCTAATATGAGCCAATTATAAACTTCAATACAATACTTAAAAGCTTATAATCGTAATTTTCCTCTCAGTATTGCTATTACAGTACAATATGGCACAGAGGACGTGACAGGATGACCCACTAACATACAGATCACCACACAAACCAAATGAAGTGTCCACAGCCGAACGTTCAGCGTCTCTGCTCCACATTCATCATCGCTGTTTCATAATCTCTGGCCTGTAGCGTATGGGGCTCGCTGAACCACACGGACGGCCTGCTTTTCTGACTCAGACCTCAGACTTAGTGTGGCGTGAAGTCCTAATGAGCTCACTCATGTCCAAAAATATAGAGGTTTCCCAGACAACTGCTGCAGATCAGTGCGAGGAGCTGGTTCGCGAAAGGTTACAAGCTGGATTAATGAGGGATTGGTTTTGGTTTTTGGATGGAGAAATACACCGGGTCTTATCTGGCGCTCTGCTGTAGAGACATTCCTTGTAGCTAAGAGGATAATTTAATTGTGACACGAGGTTTGGCTGTTACTTATCCTGAAGGAAGTGACTTATTAAAGCGAAATGACAGGACATACTCATATATTTTCTCCTTCCTCTCATTTTTCATCACAGGATTATATATTTTAGTCAAACAAAGACGGATTAATGAGAGGCCTGATTGTTAGAGGGTGTTTTAAAACCATATAGTGCCCCTAATGAATGAATGTGAGAGTGAATGGTTGTGTGTCAGCGCATGTCTCTGCCATTAACTTGCCACTGTTTAGGTTGGATGCCCACTAAGGCCCATACTTGCTGGGAAAGGCTCCAGCCCTTTTGAAAAATTACAGTTCATCTTTGTGCACTGCCCCATAGAAGATAGGAAGTTTTAGAATGAGGAAACAAATAATTTTATCATACTAAGATCACGTCTAGATACGAGTGCCATCTTTCCATCCAACATTTAGTGCTTCTGCTATGTTGATTTTCTGACATTTTATCTGTATTATCATGTATCTCTGTGTGTGTATGTGTGTGTCTCTCTCATGGGACAGTAAAGGTAAAATGAGTACAACAACAAGAGGCTGGTATCAGTTTATTATTGATATATTCTTTTTCTTTTGGATGTTTGCCCCCAAAGGTCGCCACAGCCAGTCCTCTGCCTCTTCTCTCACACCGTCCTAACTTCATGTCCTCTTTCACTACCCCCTTAAATCTCCTCTTTGGTCTTCCTTTAGGCCTCCAGCTCTAACCTCAGCCCCATATATTCACTATCCCTCCTCTGTACATGCGCGAATCATCTCACTCTGGTCTCTCTGACTTTATCTCCAAAACATCTAACATGAACTGTCTCTCCTAAATCTATCCATCCTCGTTACTCCCAAAAAGAACCACAACATCTTCAGCTCTGCTTCCTGTCTTTTCCTCCGAGCTGCTGTCTCTAAACCGTTCAACATTGCTGCATCTCCTGTTGTTTAAACCTATACTGAGCTAAAGATATTTGGACACAGTCAACAGATGGCACACGGACAATTTAATTGTCTTAAGAGCACATTAACACTAGGAAAATATTCACATTTGCAGTGTTCATTAGTTGAAATGTGATTGTAGCTTGCTGTTGCTCGGCTGCATTTGGCTACACCAGTGTGCCAAAACAAATCCAATTTTTGGCTTAAGAAATATACAAATGAGACTTGGGACTTATTAATTCCCTTTATAGCACAAAGGGAGAAAATCTTTCAAACAAAATTAATAAGGTTTGTTACTTGCAGTTTTCTTGCAAGTCAACAGTGCTGCCGTACAACAATTCATTATATAACCAGTAACGAGATGAACAATCAAGTACTTCTAGTTCTAATACAAAAGGAAATCCTTAACATCCATCAATTACACTGGTAGAAATAGGAAAAAAATCCCATTAAATAGCCTTAAAGTCATTGCATTGTATAAAGTAGGTTAATGCAGTTTTAATGTCGAACAGGAGTGGAGGACATTGATTATTCAGTGGCTGTAAAGCTGTATAATGCATGTTTTTATGTCTGGGAAATGTACATAGTCCAGTTTTTAAGAGAAAAATGCTGTTAACTAAGGGTGCTTTAATAAATACAGGACTTTATTTTCCCAGGTCTGGGGAAAAATGTGTGTATTGTTCTTAGCCTTTTTCAAAAACCTGCCCAAGACTTTTTCACAGCTCTGTATATAGAGCTAGACACATGCATATTCATTGAGAGACAGTGGGAAAAATGCCTCTTTTATCTCAAAGGCTCAGATCGCGCTGCCTACACAAAACACTGCAAAGGCCTCCACGTCTGCCAAGAGCTTCCTTTATGAAAGCTGATGTTTACAGGCTGTTGGTGCGATGAGTGTCACTCGAACACTGTCAAGTGTTAATAATCAAAGTATTCACACGAAACCGAGACTAAGTATTGTGGAGGAGAGTATGTGCTGCAGCTATTGTTTGTCCGTGTGCTGTATTTGCTGTATTTCATGGGGAATGTGTGGGGATAAGGCATGTGTTAGTGTTCGAGGAAGCCCACCAGAAATGAAAGAGGAAGACAGCGTGATTCATCATATCTGAACAGGAAACACCTGCATTTTGTCTGGGCCACTGTTTACAGGGGTTCAACCCACTCAACCAAGGTCAAACACAAGCGCTTTCAAGGTAATGCTGTAACAGGACAACACAGCACAAAAAGCACTTTATTGTATCTTACATGCTTCAAAAATGATTTCTCAAGTTAGTAATGAGCTTTCTAACATGTTATACTGTTGTTTCCTCATCAAAAACATACCTGGAGTTGTGTTTTGTTTCATTCATAGCTGTTTGTTTATTTCTATTCTCTGGCCTTTCTGGGGCAGGCCCGTTGACAGACGTGCTGGGGCCCCGGGCAAGAAGGCTTTACATGGGTCCATTATAGTGGAAAATACAATAAGAGGGAACATTTCTGGGCCCCTCTGACCCTGAGGCCCAGGACAACAGATCCCTCTGCTCCCTCTCCCATTGTCGGGCCTGTTCTGGGGCCTGAAAATGCTTGCGATAACAATATAAATAAGTTCAATTCACCTAAAGTAAAAATTGAAGTCCCTGTATTTAAGTCAACTAACACAGGAATAAAACAAGGCAAAATTATGACTAAACTAAGAAAATTACCACTAAAACTGGACACTTTACACTTTTTCTTTTAGTCACAACACATTTTCTTTTAAGGCTCTGGTTAGAAAATTATTCTTCAGTGTAAATCTCTGTCAGATAGAAGACCATAGCGTTATTGCGATATATTTAGATTTTTGCGATACGGATATTGCATTTGCTGATATTGCGATAACGATAATTTTGCGATATATTGTGCAGCCCTAGTTATAAAACGTGCAATGCTGTCCTAGAGGCCACCAAGACTGGTGTGGCTGGGCACTCCCTAAGAAACAAAGCAAGCTCGGTCACTTGTGGGGTGGTGGTGGTGGTGGTGGGGGGCTCATAGTAGAGCCACTGCTCCTCAACAACCTCCATGTCCCATCTACAAGAGAAGATGGAGGTGTCTAGGGTGTCTCTCTTTCTGCTTTGACTGCTGCTCCTGCAACCTAGGATCAGATTCTTGTTAAATAGTGAGCCCACACACTAGCTTTAACTTGCTAGTTCAACTTCTTATAAGCCATTAAGATTTTTTATTTTGAACGTGGCTCACTAATTTGCAGGCATCTGTCTGTGTTTCCTTTGCCTCAGGGTTTATTTAATTTCTAACTTTTTTTATGAACAGCCTTATTATTAACCATGCATAAACCTTTTAGGCTAGATACACTACTTAGCCTGAAAACTACAAAAATATTCAAAATTAGTAACCAACATTTGAGGGCCTGCTGCCTGCATTCTTTGCTATATTGTCAAAACAACAGTAAATATAGCATATTTCAGAAGCCCAGTGATGCAGAAAAACTTAGATACTGAATGAAGACAGGAGGCAACAATTACTTTTTCAGCCATTTACACTGTCCAAACTTTGCACCACCCTAACCCCAACACCTTTGAGGATTTAAAGCACCCATGGGATCACTGCTTCACTGTAAACATTGCTTTTTCTGCATTACATATAATACAACCTTTGGCCTGTTTCCCTCCCACTCACACTGATCATGCATTGTCTACTGTGCAGAACGCATTAGAAAGTGTAAAACAAATCAGTAACACACCAAGACAATAAACATTACGCACAGCCATTGTATTACAGTGGGATAATGTCAAGCTGCAATCAGTGATGTGTACATTCTTGACATTAACGTGCCTGGTTATTAAAGGTCATTAATAACGCATCGGTCTAAGTGCTTTTCTCTGTACTCAGATTCGCTTTACAACAAAAGATGCATTATTCATTCACTCTTCGGTCAAAATCAGTTCTGTAGCACACCGCTGCCCTGGGACAATCATACAGGCAAGGTGGGTGTCTGTATGTACTGGTCACGGGACAGCTGCTGATCCTCCTGAGCTGCTATCAAATTAAGGTTTTTAATTCGATGTGCCGTGGCCATTTCACTTCATATTACAGGTCCAAAAATGCCAGTATAATTTCTCTGCAATAGTGATGATTCATTCTCTCTCTCTGCATTGTCACAACTTTTAATCTAATATTCTTACGCATTATTTACCAATGCCAACAGCCACCATTCTGTTAGTCTGATGTCTTGCTGGCATCTCTCACAACAAGAAGACAGACAGTGCATGTGTTAGGCAACTGGTCATTCTACATTGCCCCTAGTGAACATATGTGTAAGTGAATGGCTGTCTTTCAGTGTGTGTCAGCCCTGTGTTGTGATTTATGTTCAATTGTTTCTGGTTTGTCATAATGCAGAAGGCTGTTTTTACTGTAAGGCGTTGCCACATGACTACGAGACAAATATTCCCACAGAAACTAAGTATAGTGTGTACATTGTTCTTATTTTATTGTTCCTGATGGTAATTTCAACACTCAACCAAAGACAAAATAGACAAAGCCTTTCTTTAGAAACACAAAATGCACTGTGAGCGATAGATGTGCTGACGGGCCAAGACAAGTTTGTGGCCCACTGGACAGAGCATTAACCCCTGAACTAGAAAAATACCAGTTTGCATCCATGTCTGGGCTCTATAGCTTCAAAATTGCAAGGTAAGATCAATGCCATGGTGGAGATTTGATTTGATACACAGTACTTTTGAGCTCTGTACCATGCTATAAAGTTATTCCCTCATCAAAAACATACCTGGAGTTGTGTTTTGCTTCATTCGCGCATGTTTAATTAATCCTCTATTCACTGGCATGGCCGTTCTGAGGCCTCAAAAACGCTTGGTTCCACAAACCTCCGCCTCTTCCACGAATCCCCGCCCACTCCAGGAAGCACTGACCAATCAACAAGCCTTCTACATCCAGTCTGCTCTCCTAAAACAGTGTGCAGCTCTGATTCCTCACAGATATTTTTTAATTTAAATGACATCACAGAAAAGGTTTAAGGAAGTGAAGTGCTTTTTTTCTTTGATTATGTTCAAAGACATTTTATTTTAGTCACACAATGTTTTTAAACATGCAATGCTGTCCTTCAAGCAACCAATATTTATAAAAGCATAATTAATGGACTGAAATGAGCATTTAACATTACAAGGATTCCTTAATACTAACTAATCTACAGTTCTCAAACATGAACCTTTCCCCTGTATATAAATAACACTGTAATAGCCCACAGCAGCTCTGCAGTGGGTTGAGTTATGTCTTCCAGCTGACACTACAGAGTCGGGGGGAAGCCTTGTTTAAATGCCATCACTTCCCCCCTGTTAAACCTGTCCATCCCCCACTTCCTGTACATTCAACCTTAATATCGTCTATTCCCATAAGTGTGCGGCCTTGTGACAGAGAGAAGCATTACTCACAGTGTCTCTCTGTCTCTGACAAACTGCCTCCATTGTCCCCTCGCGTCGTAGTGAATGTGTTAACTGTCTGTCAGCAGCTCAATCCGAGCCTGTACACACACACCTGACAATATGTGGTCTTATCTAGCTCCGTCTCAATGTGAAAGAATAACTATGCATGTACAATGTTGGTTTTGTGGTTTTAGTTCTACTTCCTCTCGTAGAACTCCTAGCTATAAATACGTCCTAGTCCTGTCAGTCTGACGTCTTGTTGGCATTAAATTTAAATGTCTTTCTGGTCTGCAAACTATTTTAGCAACAAATCTATGCTGCTGATTTGCTTTTGGCTATTTTTCCAAAGAATAAATAATAAATAAATAAATAATAAAATGGTTATTCTTGGCATATTTTTCATATTTTGTGTGAGTAATTTCTGTGTATTTTTGTGAATTTATGTCTTATGTCCTCACTGCAAACTTAAAAGCTTATAATTATACAGACGTTACACTGCCAATTATCCTAATTACTTTTAAAATGATCCTCGAAGTGGTTATTACTACCACTTACTTTTCCAGTCTTTTGTTGCCCCTGTCCCTATGTTTTTTGGGACATGTTGCTCCCATCAAATTCAAAAATCTATTTTTGAAAGCACACACCTCCACCAAGGCAAAGGTAAAGATATATTCTAGAACCCAGACTTGGACTCTTCTAGTTCGGGGGTAAATGCTCTATCCATTAAAGTGTATAAGTGTAAATTAGGTGTTTGTGCACATGTATTTATGTCGGTGTAAGTATGTAGATATAGATATTTGTATGTGTAGATAACTGTTTTTTGATGGATGTAAATCATGAATTACAAATTAGATACTCAGTGATTCTCAACTGGTGGGTCGGGACCCAAAGGTGGGTCATGGAACCATTCTCAGTGGGTCACGGGCCTTTGCCAAAAAAAAATAAAAATAAAAAGATTAATAAAAAAGTTATGTTACTGTTACAACTAAGGGGGAAGTGAGCGCTGCTTAATTCTCTTAAAAGCACAGTATCTTTTTAAATGTGTGTAATTTCTATTTTTGCAGCACTATTTCCTATATTCAAAATAAAACATTCATTAATTTATTAAGCACAAAAACCTTGTATCTTGCAGTTTTAAAGGATTCACTAAAAACTAATTATTTGTCCCTTTACTGACCTCTTGTGGCTGGAGTTAGTGTCTCTGTTAACAATCATTTAAAAATTCAACACTAAAAAAAATAGGGGTGTTTTGGCAATGATATAATACGTATCCATTGGCATTGTTTTGATCTGATTCAAGAATGATATTGGCTGATTTAGATCTATACAATTGGATTGAGCAACTTTATATCAGTGCAATCGAAATCTTTCTGTCTGCTTTAATTATACCTAGCTTCTAATGTTACAAATTCCTCACAAACAGTGTCTATTTTTCGTTTTTATTTTGTCATCGTGTGGTGAGATTGCAGCATTCGGCATATATCCTGTTTGTAAAGGTCTGAACACTGAAGTGACCTACTTGTGACATTTTTGAAACAGCAAAGGCAAAACTAACGACGCAATCCCCATTCTCACTTAGCATTTAGAGACCAAAGTTCACATCGCACAAACTGAGATTAGCCAGTTTATGGAGGAGGATTTTGTATTGTTTTTGTTGTAGTAGAGGTCATGTGAACAGGTTCCAACCTATCAGAAGAGAGAAGACAAAACACAGCTATCTCAAGAGGATGCACCAGTGACCATTTTGCATTCTTATTTTAACCTAATTTTCTTGTTTATTTCTGTTTGTTGTCATGGGTGATTGGAGCCTGTCCCAGCAACTATGGGCCTTAGGCGGGGTACACCCTCGACCAGTGGCTGATTAGTTGCAGGGCTGACACAGAGACAATTTTTCACTCTCACATTGATTCACTAAGAGCAATTCAGGGTCACTCAGAGAGATAGTGGCTGGCATGCGAATTAAACCCACAACCTCTTTTTTGGAAGTCAGAAGCGCTAACCACTTGTGATAAATAGCTAGGTGTTGCTGCATGAAAATAATAATAATTAATAAAAAAAAACACAGAACAAAGGGTAAGTTTTACTTGTGGATAGCTTGAGGTTTATGACATTTACATATGAGTTGTTTCTGAAGAGGAAGTACCACAGACCTAACACATGACTGCTCAAGTGTAAGTCACTTCCAGGCAAGTGTTAATGATGTTATACGCTAGCTAAATGTGCTCAAGATGTTTATCTGGGAGACTTGTCAACAGATGAATGCAAATAGGGGCAAACCAGAAAGATCTCAAACAACACGCAAACCTCCAAAACCAAAACACTTAAAGGCCCCCTATTATGCAAAATCAACTTTTTTTTTTTTTTTTAGCTTTTAACCATGTTATAATGTTATCATGTTTCTAAAGCCCATACACTGAACTTGTTAAAAAATTTGCTTAAATTGCTGTCACTATGAAGCGGTAAGTCAATATATATATCTATCTTTTAGTGTCATGTTGCTAATAGCTGTGCCAAATAGCCATTTTAGGCTCTGTCCAGTCCCCACCGTTGCCAAGCATTCTCGGCAAAGTCAGAGTAAAAGCTCCCCAAAAGAAGACATTTTCCATACATATACATTATTTTAAGTTATAAAAATGTGAAATACTACGCAAAGGTGTTCAAAACTATTTCAAAAAGCCTGAAAAAGCATAGTATAAGACTTTTAACAACTATTCTTTGCAGAAAAACAGCAACAACAAATGCCGAAAAACTGCCCCAGCAAGACAAATCAAGAGGAACATGGGAGAGCAGTTATAATTCATAGTTCCTGGGATAGACTCAAACCACCCCTAAAGGTGGTAAAGGTAAAGAGAAGATAAATGAATGAGGACAAATCAAAAAAGCCAAGCATTACAAAGAGTGCGCAGGATTTTTGAAAAGTGGTAAAACTGGTGGAAAGTGCTATTAAGGAAAAGCTATTAAGGTAAAGTAATTCTGGACCCAGAAAGCAAAGTAAAAATGGCTGCGCTGTCTATGAAGGTGTGCTCTGGTCCTTTCGGTTTCCTTTGGTTTGTGAAAGTAAAACCTCAAGTTAACCACCATCTCCCCTTTAACCGCGTTTCACTTGTCATGGCGCCACTCACAACTGGCCCACTGACACAAATTATTATAATATAACTGTATAACGCACACCTTCAGTGCATGAAAACAAAGCAATAAAGTGTAAAAAAAATCCCGAACAATGGGGCACAGGTTGGTGTACTCTTCCCAAGCTCAGATAAATGCGTCAGGAAGAGCATCCAGTGTAAAACATATGGCAAACTAATAAGCAAATTACTGTACTCTAGTAGGCAGATGATTTTTTTGTGATCACCCTAAGACAAAAGAAGAAGAAATGAAAGAGTGCAAAAAGGCGTATTTTCATTACTCACCCGGACAAAGTTGTCTGGGAACAGCCCCCTGCGCCCGTTGAGCTCGCCCTCCCACCAGCCTCCGTCATCTCTGCGGATGTTCACGATGATGTCTCCGACCGACAGGCTCAGCTCGTCGTCCTGCTGCGCCTCATAGTCGAACTCCACCACGGCCTCCACTGAACACAGGAAAACACAAAAAAGAAAGTTATGACACAAATTTAATCTTATCCCAGTATTATCAAATGACTATATCCATATTGGGGGAGGGCGAGGAGGGGTTCCAACACACAACCTCCCTGGAAAATGGCCAGTTAGTCGCAGGGCTGACATTTAGAGACACACACTGACAGACAACCATTCTCTCTCACATTTATTCGCTAGAGGCTATTTAGAGTCACCAATTCATCTAAAGCCTGGGACACACCAACCCAACGCCCGGCTGCCGTCAGCTGCTACAGTAAAACTAGCTACAGACACATCGAAGCGATTCAGACCCACAACCCAGCAGCACGTTGGTTCTGCGCATGCGCAAGATGTAATAACTATTTGCAACAGCAGGTGGCGCTAGTCACTTTGAAGCCAGTCACCATCAAACTATATTTAACTGGTCCTGGTACAACACAAATCTGTTAAGTGCAGGTGTAATTTAGTTTAGCACAGTGGTTCTCAAATGGTGGGACAGGCCTAGGGTTAGGGCCTCAGAAAGCTTAGATCTGGTCACTGGTGAGCCGTTTGACAAATTGTGAATGGGACACACAGTTAAAGCCTCAGTTGAGCACGACACCTGACACTGTTTCGACATGTTCAATTGGCCAGAACTAGGTCCAACTGCACTAAAGGTGGGCAGATCAATCCAAATCTCAACAGTATCAGTATTGGATTGATACTAGCGTGATAAGATTAATTCTGCTGCTCCCCTTCCTCTCACTGCAAAACCTCGGTGAACTGAAGGAAGAATTGGATTTTATGTCTATTTCCTAACTTTGCTTAAAAGCAATTAAGAATGGAAAGCAACAATATAATACAATATAATATATAACAAACATATTTAGTGATCAAAGAATATATTCAGATTCAAAATTGAATGACACAGTGCTAGGCCCTACATGAAAGCGCTTAAGCTGCTTGTATACAAAGTATCAGTATTGCAATATTGGTATGGCAGTATATGGTATGAGATCAGTAAAAAAAACATGGACTTTTTTGGTTAAACAGGAAGGGCGCATTGCAATAGTTAATAATAAAACAGTGATCACATTTAGCGTGTTTTTCTAATACTGTGTAGCTTTATTTTTTATATCTAAAAATTGTACTTCAATGTGGAGAAGTGTCTGTTTTTGATGATTGAGGATGCTGTATTTTCACCCGAATCTAGAAGTGAAAGAGGATGATGTAATAAAGCACACTTACAACACTTGATTTTTACTGAGATTACAAAACACTGATGCTTCGCTCATTAAAGTCCTAGTTTAAATGTTTACTGGCTGCATTTAATAATAGGCTATACTAGTTTGGTCTATAAGAATACTGTTGGTATGTAGGGAAATAGTGAACTACATAATCATCAGCTTTTCCTGGATAATATTATTGAAATAATCCTAATCCATCTGAAGGTAGAGCTAATCTGTACAAATATGTTATGATTAGGATTGTACATTTAGCAATACTAACATGTGTGGTATGATACAGAATCAAGGAAGGAATCAGCTTTGCACTTTAGCTTTGATTAATATGTTAGGCACTCTAATAGACATCCCTTACATAACTGTTTTTTTAAATGGTCTGTTTTTGCTTTTCCTGTTAAAATATATTCAAATTTGCTTACCTTGCACTTTTAGTAACATTTATTTAGATTCACAGAGTCTTCACAAACATTTATTTTGATTATACTAAAGTGATTCTCAACTGTTCTGGTTCGGTCCCAACTTAATTTCTAACCATTTTAGGGTGACTCACTGCCAACCAACCAAAGATATTGTTCAAAGTTATTTTACAAAGACCATTGTCACTATTGTCATCTTCCCCATGACCCAGTTTTGGTTTTTGTCCCACCGCTTGCAAACCACCAGACTAGATGACATAGCTTTTTTGACAAATGCTACATGATTACAATTACAAGAATACCAACCAAACGAACAAAAGGCCAAGGTAACACTTTAACTCCTATTAAATAATAATGAAGCGTTAATGAAATTGTAATTAACAATATACATGAGTTTATTGCTCATGATAAACATTATTAAACATTAATAACAATGTTTCTAAGTCAATGGTGCTTTGTTTAGTAAGTTTTATAAATACTGAGATGTAATGATAAGTTTTTGCATCATTACGATACATATCAATTGGCACTGTTTCGATCCAATTCAAGGACTATAGTTACAAAAGTATTAGCTCACCTGCCTTCACACACATATGAAATTAAGTGACATCCCATTCTTAATCCATAGGGTTTAATATGACGTGGGCCCACCCTTTGCATCTATCTACGTCAGACATCTACACGTCTGACGTTCTCGTCAGTGTCTTCTCAGACACTGATGTTGGATTAGAAGTCCTGGCTCGCAGTCTTCGCTCTAATTCATCCCAAAGGTGTTCTGTCAGGTTGAGGTCAGGACTCTGTGCAGGTTCAGTCAACTTCTTCCACACCAAACTCACTCATCCATGTCTTTATGGACCGTGCTTTGTGCTCTGGTGCAGTCATGTTGGAACAGGAAGTGGCCATCCCCAAACTGTTCCCACAAAGTTGGGAGCATGGAAAATTTCTTGGTGCTAAAGCATTCAGAGTTCCTTTCACTGGAACTAAGCCACCAAGCCCAGCTCCTAAAAACAACCCTACGCCATAATCTGAGTTCAGTTATTTGGGTGGGTGAGTGAATACTTGGAAATATAGTGTAAATGGCTAAATTAGACGATACATTTCGATACAATTCAACAATTCAATTCAATTTAGTTTTGTCTGTATAGCCCAGTATCACAACAAAAGTTGCCTCAAAGGGCTTCACAAACAGTTAATCAAACATAAACACACAATCAGATTTAACACACAATCAACACAAACAATAACTACACTAAACTAAACAGACCCAGGACACTCCTGTCCTTAGGCCCTCCTTCTCGGTAAGGAAAAACTCCTAAAAAAACAGCTGTGGGGAAAAAAAGAAGAAACTTTATGGAGCCCATATTGAAGGAGAGATCCTCTCCCAGGATGGACAGGCAAATGTGTCTAGGACTGTTAGTCCATTAGCTCATCTATAGTGTCATAGCTCAGGTCTGTAAGGATGGAGCAGGTGGGTCTCATCCAGAAGTCCACAGAAGTGAGGTTGAGGGCCCACAGGTCGGGACAGGAGCACAGGTGGGGTCAGCTAAGATGCAGTCGTCACTGGGACATCTGCCAGCAGCCACTTGAAACCCATATTGATACAATCAATAGAGTAAAAAAGTTTACACTCAAATCTAGCATCGCAGCCAGGTTGATTATGTCCAGCAGACACAGAGCAACGCAAAAAACACAAAAATTACATCCAAAAAGTATTTGGTTTAAATTTAAGATTAACATTTCTAATACTAATATACCTGTTATTATTGCTTTTCATAAATATTGATTTAGTATCGATATGCACCTCCTAGAAAACTATACAGTTTGATACAAGGTGATGCGTAGTGATTCAGTTGTATCAGAAATATAAAATTGTTACATAGATGTAGTAAATGTATTGTTACACCCCAAAGTGAATAATAAATGAATTGCTTGCTAATACTTAAATACTTAATATTCTAAAAAGTGCCAAACAAGTTAAAAATGCTCCATTGTGCTCTCTCTATAACTGTGCTAGCTCAAGCTCAATACTGAAGCCCAAATGTCAAATCTCCTAATATTTAGAGAAAAGCCAACACACCTTTCCCTTCCTTTCTCTAAACACTGCACACAAACATCACATGACGATTCGAGCAACTGCTAATGCCAGTAAAAATGCACAGAATGTGTCACTTCTCTTCCACTGTATCCTTCTTAGTGCACACAGGAGCTGCCAAGGTCTAATCCTGCTCTGAACTCTGAGAGGGTTTCAGGGAAGTAGCAATGACTCAGAGACTAATGGCAACTTCCTGGCAAAAATGTTTAAATTGTTTCATACATAATTTATTTGGGGTAATGAAAGTCAAATATTTAATTAATTGTGGTATTGATTGTGCTGGGAATGCCACACTTCTTGTACAACCAGTTGTGTTGAAATGATGCATAGGGCAATTACAGGAGTTAGAGAAATACTACTGCCTAAAAGAGGATAGAAGTTTTGGAGATAAAGTCAGAGAGGCCAGACTAAAACGGTTTGTACAGAGAAAGGATGGTGAATATATAGAGTAGGTAGAAGTATGCTGAGGTTAGAGGCCTATGGTGACAAAAGAGTACACAATGTAGTAAAAAAAGGACATGAAGTTAGTGGTGAAGTAATTTACATTCACATGATCTCCCAGCTGATGTTAGCAACTTATAGCTTATGTACTACCTACTGAACACATATATGTACCTATATGATGCTGTAATGATATTTGGTGAGGTTGGACTATTAAGACAGAGGCTACACTTCTGCGAATTGGAAATGTTTTGTTCAAATTCCCTTTCTCTCAAATCACTTCTTGATGTAGTCAAATGAAAAGACACAATGAAAGAAGTTAGTTACAAGGACTTTCTAAAAGATGTGCTGCAGATTTTCTTCAACTGAAGTTACATAAGCTTCTGTGCTTGAATTGTTGTGACAAACTGCATTATCTAGTCTTTTGACTGAAAACCTGTGAGCTCATGTATGCCTCTTACATCCTTATTTAAAGGCTTGTACTGGTTTGAAAAAAAGGTGCTGCTGTCTAAATTAAAACAATGGTCTGTGGGTTGCCAGTCTTCCCGCTTTTCTGATTGGACAATCAACAACGCAGTGTATGTAAGCATAAACAACTTCAATGTTTTTAATATTGTGAATAAATGATTTGTACCATTGTTATCAGTAAAACTAATATTTGATTTAAACATGTTTACCTCATACACTATATTTCCAAAAGTATTTGCTCACCCACCCAAATAACTGAATTCAGATTATGCTGTGTTTTCAGGAGCTGGGCTTGGCCTCTTAGTTCCAGTGAAAGGAACTCTGAATGCTTCAGCACCAAGAGATTTTGGACAATTCCATGCTTCCATCTTTGTGGGAACAGTTTGGGGATGGCCACTTCCTGTTCCAACATGACTGCACCAGAGCACAAAGCACGGTCCATAAAGACATGGATGAGTGAGTTTGGTGTGGAAGAAGTTGACTGAACCTGCACAGAGTCCTGACCTCAACCTGACAGAACACCTTTGGGATGAATTAGAGCGAAGACTTCGAGTCAGGCCTTCGTCCAACATCAGAGTCTGACAATGCAAAGGATGGGCCCACGTCATATTAAACTCTATGGATTAAGAATGGGATGTCACTTAAGTTCATATGCGTGTAAAGGCAGGTGAGCTAATACTTTTGGAAATATAGTGTATCTTGGCACACATATGGGTAATTTTTATAAAATATAAAAATATATACTGTTCATAGCATCAAAACATATTTTGCATATCCTCTGACTATCTAATAAAGACAGATCAATTCACTTCTCTTCTTCTGCTTATTACAAGTGGAGTAGACCCTGGACAGTGGCTAGTTATTCATCAGGCAGACGCTAGAGACAGAGAAGCATTCACACTCACAGACTCCACTCAGAGAGATTGTAGTAAGCCAGCTCGAGGATCTTCTACTGGTGCAGATTTTTTTCAGCTGTATAGGAAATGCTTGCCATTGTTTTACATAATTTACAGTTTTACATGTCTGTCCCTCTGGCAGCATTTACTTTTTTGGAAGAATTGCATTTGGATGGTGGCATCTCCAACGTTTGCTTATGATCTATTTACATACAGTGTCCTTCCATAATCTTCTCCTCAAGGTCATCACACCACCATCTCATCTCATACACCACCATCTCATGCTTAGTTAAGACACATGCACACAGTTAATCTGGCATCAAGAGTTAAGCGGGAAGACGACCGCAAGACATTAAAATATAAAGCAGCTGAGCAAGCAAAAGCCTGCTTTCCAAGTTCAGATGGAGAGGATATGAGTCTGGCTTGAGATGACTGCAGGGAAGACACAGAGACGTGGCAGGAAAAAAAAAATACTAGCTCAAGAAGATAGTAGAGTGGAAGTACTGGTGAAGACTTTGCAGTATATACAGAGGGGGAAGTGCATACTCTGAGTTGATTTGTTGTGGCACTTTTCTTGCAAATCGCATCAGTCTCGGTTTGAAACATGGTGGGGCAGAGCAGTCGTGTAACCCACCCACATCAGTGACTTACATACAGTACAGTAGACGTAAGATCACAACGACAGCTTGTGGCTTGGTACACAACACCGGGGTGACGTGCAAAGGAGGCTGCTGCAAGTTTAAATGTGAGACAGAGTTAGAGGCCAAATGTGCTGCAAAGAGGAACTGTGGCTGGTGTGAAAATCCTCTGTTACTGCAAAGTAGACATGCCCGAGCACAGCAACAATGGGCCAAGATATCATGTGTAACTACTTTTGTCAGAGAATATATAGAATTATTTTACACACGACATGTGGAGGAAAAGTTTTTTTTTCAGTCTCAGAATGAGTAAACGTTTTTTTTTTTTTTGTTTTTTTACCTCAGTGGGTTGCACTGTAAAGGTTTCAGGGAAGTAAAAGGTATACTGTAAGAATTACATAAGTATTGCAATAGTAGTAGTTGTCATAGTGGCATAGAGGTAGTAGTAGTAGCAGTAGTACCAGCAGCAGCAGTAGTGGTAGTATCACTTTTTTCTGTTAGTCAAGATCATTTTGTTGAGTAGCATACTTCTATTTGCATAATATTGAGTATAATAAAGTAGCTACAATTTTCTTGAGTGCAGACATTGAAAGCTTTTTACACCTCTGGTTAAAATAGTAGTATAATCAGTATTAAACAAAGAGTGAGGCAGAATATCCCTGTATGAGTGATTGGGGTGTGACAAGACACAGGTCTGGATAAACGAGAACAAGACGATTTTTACACTATTGCAATATGAATGACACAAATTTAAAAATGTAATTTATTCACCTGAAAATTTTAAAATCAACTTGTAATGAATGGTGTTTTCTTCTATTATTTGAATTATATGCAATAGCAGTAAAAAAAAAAAAAAAAAAAGTATAAAAAAATGCAAGATCCTGAGATCACGAGACCTTCATGAGAGATCACCTTCATGAGAGACTTGTGACATTTTCATCTTGTGAGATTGTGAGATCTTGTCACACCCCTAAATGAGAGTCACATATGGAAACAAATTACATTACGATGATGACTGTAAGCATAGAAAACCAGAACAGAGGAGGCAAACTTTGACCTGACAGAGAAAGTGAAAAGACAACTGCACAAACTAAAATCATTCTTATCAGGACAACTATATCCTACGATTATATACCCAATAAATCTTCAGATACTTTTTGACAACATTACAGTTTAAATATGTATCATACAGAATATCTATTTATCATAAAAATCTAATTATCTATATATGTATGCCAGGGCTTTTAAACTTATTTGTCAAGACTTGCTTCATCACAGCTGATCCACACTGTGCAACACTTCACTGGCCCTTCCTCCACTTTAAATAGGCAACCAATTATCTGTCTAGACCAATTGCTCATCACAGACTGGCAGAATGTGCAACACAGTTCAGCCTTAACATGGCACCGGCAGACACAGTGCCTTTTGATTTTACATCTTTAATCTTAAAACACCTCTTATACATACACAACCATTGAAATTTGTGTTAACAATTACTCTTCCTCTGCCTGTAGAAATGACTATAAGGAATATAAAAAAGATCTATTCTTATGAAATATTGTCCTGACCTTCAGCCTGGTATGTAGAAATATGCAGGGGCTATGTTTGCTGAAATACTTCTGAAATTCCTACATTGTATGCCTTAGGAGGTGGAAGAGGGCACACACTTGCTAAAGTATGAAAGCATAGTCGAGTATTTTGTAAATGGTTCTCTTACGCTTGGAAATGTAATTTATTCTCTGTAGTTTGTAGAAGCAGACAAGTGACACAGCAGGCCAAATGTAAAAGAGCATTTGAATAACTTTTATGTAATTCATACTTCATGTTATAGTAAGGTTATTATTTAACTGGAAGTGCGCTGACAGTTACTTAAAATATGGAACAATATGGTATTACAGTAAAATACAGGGGAATAGATATCTAGTGTTATATAATCAGTTTGTGTGAAAGCAGCTATAAATGAAAATAAAAGGGCACACTTTTTTCATTTGAATAAAACTATTAATAATAAAAGTATGTTTGGATATTATTCATCGGTAAAAAAATGTGTCATCTCAGCTGACTGGCCAACAAAGATAAACTCAGATAAACTCATTATGCTTAATTAAACCGGATGGAAAATAAATATCAATGCATCCTATTTAAATCTAGAGAAAGGCCACTGGCTCACTCATGATGGCTGTAATGAAATTCACATATTCAGGAACGAACTGTTGAGCCAGAAACTACAAAAGAAGAGTAAAAGTGGTCACAGCGGTCAAAGCTCAGAACAGGAACTGAGAAGAGTTTCCTGCAGCTGCAGAACAAACCACACTAACAAACCACACTCAGACCAATGGGCCAAAGCCAAAACAGCAGTGTGAGAAATTAGAACTGGTGTTAAAGAAAGACCAGACTATCATGGTCAGAACGTGGTCAGAAGTTATTAGACAAACCAAGACAGGATCTTCAGACAGTCCAGATCAAGCTCATAGTCCAGGAGTAGATGGAAATGAGTTCATGAGATTAATTTGGTGAGAACTCGCAGTAACCAAAAGGTTACCCAGACTCGAATCGAACCAGCAACCTCCTTCCTGTGTGACAGCAGTGCTAATCCCTTACACCCCAATACAAGAGATTGAAGCAACTTGTAGGTAAAAGAAACATAAGTAAAACATGCAAAGTTTTTATAATAGTACATTGCAATTCTTATGAATGCAGACTGTTTGTGCCTGCATTTATCGTGTTTATGTCTTTAAACATTTCCACTGGTTGCATCACTGAAACGGCCGTCTTCATTTGCCCAAATTAGCAAGTGATACAAGTGAAAGGATGACATTTTAAAGCCACAGTGGTAGGCAGCAATGAACAGCCACAAGAAAGGAGATATGAAACCATGCAAAGTACCATCACTCACCAAAGAGCAGTTCAAGACAGCATGGTACAAAATACATTCAGTCATCTTCTTCAGCTTATTCCCGCTATGGGTTTCTTTGTATTATCATTCATTTTGTCAATCTGTCAGCTGCATCTACACAGTATCTGTATAATTTTCATCTCATTCTGTATTAGGGATGTCAGGATTAACCAATTATACAATTATTCATGATTATAAATGTCATGGTAGGTCAACCTTAAGAATTTTAGAAGCTATGGTATGTCATGGGCAGCTCTCATGCGCCACTTCTTGAAGCCTACAGTACGTTCTGTTTGGTGCTTTTAAGTAAACATAGCGGCTCCTCCAGGTCTCAGAGCACTGTTCGCTTTCCTCACTTCATCCCACCGTGAGTCAAAGTCATGTTTAACTCTGCACTACTTAATGCCACTCTTTTCCTTTCATCTCCCTCTCTCGCCTCATACCTATTGACTGCCCCGTTATGCACGAATTCTGAGCTAAACTTGAAGAGAAGCTGCCTGAAACGCTGGGACATTGTCTTCTGCCAGGACACTGTCCTCCTGGGACACTAATCTGAAAGTTAGTGAAGCAGCTGAACACAAGGGGAGGGACTGATGATTCCTGGTGAGGCTGTGTGTATACTGTGGATGTAGCTATGCTCATGCTATTAGCTCACCTGGCGTTTTTGACACCAATTAAATACAAAAATAAAAAATAAAAAAAGTATTAGTTGTAGCAGTGGTCATATAAATGCATGCCACAAACTGGCCCACAGTTGGTACATGTTTATGGTCCATGTAGCTAATCAATAAAACAAAACAAAAAAGAAAAAACGAAATAAAAATATGTAAATAATGGATTAGACAGGTAAAAACTGAATAATCGTGACACCCAAATTTAACATTGTGACATCCCTTTTGTTTTTACGATGGTACTGAAACTATAGTGTATCTTGTCTTGTCTTATCTTCATCATTTCAACTCTCACGTCCTTAACACAACCAAAGGCCAACATTTCAACAGCAGACCTTAAAGCTCTTAAGCACAGCTGTGTATTTGTCTGTAAACCATTCCAGTTGGATCGCAGCCCAATGGGAGTCAAACCCCCCCACCCACTGCTGTCCCGACTGCTCTTCACATCAGACATTCACACACCTCCCACACATAAACAAGGAGAACACCCGAAATATACCACTGAATAACTGCTCTGCAATCATTTTTGTGAAAGAAGACACATTTTATAGACAATTTTATGACACTTCCTGAATTAACTGTACACAGCTCACTCATTTCCCACAATGCCTTCTGTTCCTCTCACAGCCCCTGCAGATGGGACACGGAGCATTTGTCGCTGGGTTTTCTATAACGTAGGTGGGGAGTGAAAGAGTGACAACAACAGCAGAGCAAAACCAAAAGAAAAGTGAGGTTTTTGAGCTTTTAAGAGAAATTTAAAACAAATGCAGAGATAACATTAAGACTAGACGTATTTTAATCAACTTTGCAACAGTAACAGTTACATTGGGAAGGTTTCTGGTTGCACTTGCATTCAGCATGTCACCATATAATTTAAACCTCTGATTCAACTATTTTGGCATAGACAGTGTCAAATGAAGCAGCCTTTTGTGGATAATGATGTGCAATAATGCAGTAATGAGCTGGCTTTGAGGGCACCCTGGTCTAAATCTCATTAATTTTAATTATGCTGAGCAATTTCATAATGGTAAATTGTATGTATGTAAGTAGGAGAAATGACGTATTATGTGGCAATAGATCATGAGTTAATAGTAGTATTTGTAGACACAGCTATCTATACAATGTACTTCATAGCAAGATACTTCACTCAAATTGCCTGCATGAATGTGTTTGGTGGTGGTCAGAGAGGCTGTGTGTGTGACTAAGAAGAGAATCAATAATGGACTGATGTAAAGCACTTTGAGAAGCTTGTAAAAGGCTTGGAAAGTGCAAAATAAATCTAATCTATTATCTATTAAAAGTGCCACTGGAGGAACTATAACACTCAATAGTAACTAAACCAAGACTAAACTAGGTCCAAACCAAGATCAGATATGGGACTAAACATGGTCTAAAACAAAAATGTTTAACTTTTATTACACTACAGTTTATTAGACACTCACTTGGGACAGAAGCAGATTTTTGTGGTAACGACAGACTTTATAAGCATTTTGCTTGGCATCTCAGTTGTCTGTTGCATTTTGATTCTATAGTTGTGTATGAAAACTGTAGGTGGGTGTTTAATATGGCTCCCAACTAAATGACTCAAATGAAATACGGTTTATATTACTTTGAGTCATGAATGCATCCTTGAGCTATAGAGATATTGCATATTTTGTACAGTGACCGTTGTTGGTGTGAATGCCTCTTTTTCCTTCTACTTTTTACACTTTTCTTTTTTTGCACACTGTAGCAACAACACCTATGAAACTGCTAGCCCACATCTATATGTAACATCTTTTTTCACAGGAACAAAGCAAAAAAACAAAACAAAAAAAAAACATTACAGTAATATTATAGCTATAGGAGACTGTTGCATGTTTCCCTAATGTAACCACAACATGACCTTATGTGCATCAGTGGCTTCCCTTTTTTTAAAAAAAATGAGAAATGAGGAAGAGTTTTAAATTTATCGCCTGTGGGCTATGAGCTGTTAAATTCTCAGAAATTTTGAGCTAAACATTAACGCAGCCAATTGACTGTGTCCATCCACTTTTTTTTCCCAGGCTTATTGTGTGCGCCCCGCTCAAGTTGTTCCAAAGGAATGCTTCTTTCTTGGGTTGCATGTGACACAGCCAATAAACTGCTTATAAGCAAGCAACTTTTCCATTGCAGCTTACACTTACACGCATTGCATTTAGTTTTTGAGCGAGACAAATGAATTTTACACACCTGCAATCGATAAACACAGAAAATGTGCTGCACAGGAGACGTGGTGGACTGTGGGAAATGCTGTACGGTAGCGATAAGACAACAGGAACGCTACGGTCAGCCATGCCTTACACTGTAGAAGTCAAACAACAGCATATAGAGATGGGATAGAGAGACTCAATGCAAACGTGTCAACATCTGCAACTCATCAATGACCAAAGCTATGCTCACTTGCACGTTGTCCTATTGCTACTGCACTACAGCCACACGCCCACACCGCTTTCTAGTCATGGATAAAAAAAAGTGTTAGCTTTGTGTGTGTATCCTGCGACGCCAGGGGAGGTATAGCCCTTTACACAACAAGCAAGGTGTGGAGAGAGAGAGACGGAAGCGAGGAGGATGAGGAGGCGCATCTGGATAGCGTTTCATCTTTTTTCTTTTTTTTTTATAATGACGGTTCACCCAGATGTGTTTAAAGCGGCTAGAGGCTACAGAAAATGAATGGAATGCAATGGAAAGATAGCAACTTACCCATTTATGTGTCTCTGTGTAGTGGTCTTGCAGGCTGGCGCGTAACGGTGCTGACACGAATGAGGTACTATGGTTGTTGTTTCTTTTTTTTTTTTTTTATGGTGGTGGTGGCTTGTGCAGGATCCGCTACAGCAGCAGCGCAGTCAAACGGGAGGAGCGTCAGATGAAACCATATTCCTTCCTCTTTTTTTTTCCTGTCAGTGACACGACAGACAGAGGGAGGCAGAGCTCACAAAACGGAAAAAGCGCAGATCTCTCTCTCTCTCTCGCTCGCTTTTCTCTCTCTTGGTGGCTGGCTGCTTTCACGTGCTCTGCGTAAAATCCAAATATCCTCTCGACTCGACTTCCCGTAATAAGAAGCGCGCATTTAGCAGTGGCGTGTAGTGCGGGGGGTGTGAGTCTGTTGTATGTGACGCATTTGTTGAATCACACATTTTAATGGGAACCGATGCTGAACAGATGGCGGTGACAAAATAATGTGGGAAACGGAACAGCAGCTCAAAATATCCCATTTGGAATCACATCATGGCGAGTAAAATTAGGCGAGACACAAAATCTGCAAGTCAAAGTCAACAAAATGCCCTGAAATTATTTTACTTTGACCATTTTAAAACCTCCGTATGGTCTGTGAAGGTAGCACATGCCATGCCAGCATCGAAAATCCTCGCACCTGTGCAAGCCCAAATCTCGCGATAAGCACCATAATCCTAGAAATCACCAGTGTTGTAGTTCAATGAGTGGTTTAAGCTGTCAAAACGCCCATTATAGTATAGCCCCTGTCTTTGCGTAAACATAGCAATTTACTAAATGTTGTCTGTCATTAGCATTGTAATATAGAAGAGTGGCCATATGTCCAGGAGTAACAGCCAGTGCATCCCAGGACAAGAGGGGGTGAGAGTCCTATATTGGTAAATTATGTTCAGTCTGGGCAGTACACAGCTAGGGTGACCACCTGTCCCACTTTTGGTTGTACTGCACAGCCATTTAGGCATTTGTCCCCCCGTCCCACTTATTAACACAACGTCCCACTTTTTTTTATGTTTTTTTTTTTGTGCTCAGTAGCTCTTATAAAAAGTGAGATTCATGTTAAGAACAACAAAGTCAGCTCAGTATAACGTGTGTAAAATGTAGAATAAATAGTTGTTGGTGTCCCATGTTTCAGGATGGGCATCTCCATGGAACCGTGAGTTAGTGTAGGCCTGTTTTGTTTTGTTTTGAGAATATGCAGACTGAGAGCTTTGATTTATTTTTTCTTTTAAATCTTTTTTATTTTGCAAAATCTGTGTTTTGGGGATGAAAACAGCACATCAAATGTTTTATATAGGCCTTAAACTAAAGCAACTTGTGTCTCAGTAAGTTGGTAAGTTAGATGTACATCAAACATTTATTTCTCAAGTCGCTCCTGCTTGTCCAACCAAATCGCACAACTTCTCCCACTTTTGGTACTTTTTGAGGTGGTCACCCTTGTATAGGCTTGACTCAATTTAAAAACAAGCTTTCAAAATATAGACTATAATATGCATATTTCCTTTGCAATTTTTACTTAATGCTTACTAGAGTTTAGTTGAACAAAAAAAATTATCATTTGTGGCACTGACATGTTTGAATATTTTAGAGAAAATATTAGTCGACTTTAAAAAAGTACAGTGCACTTTTTGTAACTAAAAGTATGATATATGGACATATAGTGTTCTTGAATGTGATCCATTTATTTAGGGCCTATTCTGAAAACCTGGGGGCCCTCATTTCCACCTTACACCTTATTATGTCCCTATTTAATGATGCTGTCTTAATACTAGCCTATGTCTTTTCAACAAACCATGCCCCAGTCTTCCCCATTTAACACTAAGAAAAGCATTTGAAACATTTGTCTATAGACTTTTGTCACTTGTATTAAACCTGCTTTTGTTTTTCTTACTTAATAATAAAATATTTCTTACTTAATAATAAAATAAAAATTATAATTTCATGCATACCTTGCATAGGCCTACAACACACAACAGCTTCAATGCAGAATGTCCACTTTAAATGGTAAAGCACATACCACAATATATTGTACAATGTCACAGTTTTCTGAAGCTTTTTTATTCCTTGGTGAATTCAAATGCACTACTGTTAAAAAAAAATGGGTCCAACTATGGTACAAAAAGCTGGGCAGAGTCTCAGTCTGAGCTCTGCAGTGTCCTCTCTGGATCTAACTCTGTGCAGAGTTGAATGTGCAGCAGCAGCAGAAACAGGACAGTCCAAAAAAGGCAGAGCGGATAAAGTGAAGGATGAGACAGAGATGAGGAATTCAGATCCGGCTCTGACAGTGCAGACAATGGACCGCGCTCAAACATGATCAGATAAAGAGGAGCTGGGAGAGTTTTTCTCATGTCGCACAGAGATGTCTGATAGTTCAAGTTTGAAGGATGAGGAAATGTCTCAGCACTGCAGCGAAAATGACAACAATGACTGGAAGAGACATGACAAATACTCTACTATTCTATACTATTCTATACTATACTATACTATACTATACTATACTATACTATACTATACTATACTATACTATACTATACTGTGCTCTATGGTGGAAGGCAACTAGACACTCAAGTAGTACATTTTCTAAAGTGTACTTTTACTTTTACACGAGTTTAATATGGAGGTAAACATAGCTATTTTGTTGACCCCAGTCATAGAAATAGTGGCAGTAGTAGTGTTATTAGTAGTTGTGGTAGTAATAGCAGTAGCAACAGTAGAATTAGTAGCCTATAGTAACAGTAGTGGAGGAGAGGTAGTAATGGTAAGTCACTGTAGTACTTGTAATAGTAGTAATAGTAGTAGTTTTTGCTGTGCAGTGCAATTTTTCTGACTACATTTACTTCTATTTGAGCTTTATCCATCCTGACTACTATACTATGCTAACGCTATAATACTATACTATACCAATGCTATACTATACTATGCTATGCTAATGCTGTACTATACTATACTATACTATGCTAATGCTATACTTTACTATGGGGCGGCAGTAGCGGAGTTGGTAGAGCCGCTTGTTCAATAACCAGACGGTTGATGGTTCAAACCTCCCACTGTTGCATACTGTCCTTGGGCAAGACACTTAACCCACCTTGCCTCCAGTGTCTGCGCACACAGGTGTATGAATGGGTGAATGGTTCCTTGATGTAAAGCACTTTGAGTACCCATGGAGGTAGAAAAGTGCTATATAAATGTGACCATATATTATGCTAATGCTATACGATACTATACAGTAGCTGGCAGAAGTTGTTAAAAGCAAGTTTCCTTATGGAGTATTAGTATTGCTGTAAAATAGGAATATGAAAGGGCAAGGCTAGTTCAGACAATTTGTACTATGACCATGATCATCGGTCAGGATTCAATGACCATTTTTCTTTACAAAAACAAAAAAACAAAAAAACAAAAAAACAAAAAAACAAGGCGTACTTTGAGTTTAGTAGGGCTTTTATACTAAGGTGAACAGGTGCTTATAGGGATCAAACACTGATGGGGAGGAGGAGCAGGAAGTAAGGTAAGTGAAAAGGGGAAGTGGAGCTAACAGAAATAAAGGTGAAAACTAAAATCCATGAAACTATCACACATCTTAAGGTTGTACGACCCTTCAGAACAACCTTATAGTGGACCTACTGCCACATACCAGCAGTAGGCGACAGCAGTAAATTATACAGTCCTCACACACATGGACCAGCAGATAATATGAGCTAAGATAAGAAAATACACAACGATTTAAGTACTTGAGATGTTGAGATTGTGCTTATCACGCTGCTTGTCTGCATGGAATTAAATTAACACTGCCTACAGCATTTGCAAGTCCTGTTATCTTGCTAATACATGTTTCTCAGACATTTGCAGAGAATGATATGGTGTAACTTGTAACTCAGTGCTACTAAAATGATGTGAGTATCTACAACCTCTTTCATTATCATATATTCACAGTTTGTATTCATTCAGGCCTCTCAGTCTCACAGCATTAAGATCAGTGGCTTCACATCTTGACATCTTGTTGCTTAGCTACACAGTAACACAAGACCGCAGGGCATGCTGTTTCAGACCCAAAAACAGTGGATGAGATTAGCAGTAACTCACTTGTTTTAACAGATAAGTTTAAATAAAATAAGAAATATGTGTCAAAGGCCATAAACAGCATCTTTTTGCATCTTTTTCCTTCAATCAAAATGCAGAGGAGGCCCAGATGAACATGAACCTAAATCTGAGCTAACCCAGAAAGATAAACCAAGTATTAAAAGAAAAATGCAATACTAAAAAATGACACAACAGGGACAAACCAGGTCTAAAACAGAACTAGACCAGGAAGAAACATGTCTAAAACTAGAACTAAACTAGGAAAATACAGGTCTAAAACCAGAACAAAACTAGATTTAAAACCAGAACTAAACCAGGAAAGCACAAGTCCAAAACCAGAACTAAACTAGGTCTAAACCAGGAATAAACGAGGTCTAAATCAGAAATAAACTAGGTCTAAATCAGGCCAAACCAGGGCTAAACTAAGACTAAAGCAGCATTAAGTTGGGTCCGAACCAGAACAAAGCCAGGACTATGCCAGGTCCAAGCCAGGACTAAGCATAGTCCTGAGGGTACACAAGACCAAAAATGTTGGGAACCACTGACAGTAACACATGGGAAGACAGGCAGCTTGAGGATCAAACCCTCAACCTCCTTGCTGAGAGACAGGAGCACTAACCACTCTGCCACCATGCACACAAGGAACAAAACTTAAATAAAAGTATATAATAATGGGCAGTAGTCTGGGCTTGACATGTTATAGGCTACTTACCTGAAACAGATAATCAAAAAGAAAAAAAAACTTCATATCTGACATTTAATTACTGAGATTGGCAAAGCTTTTAAATAAACGCACCAGACCAAAAAGTAATTGCTAACACATATAGATTGATGTAGCCTATTGAATAAAGTGTCAAGTTAAAATGCATTGCTTACAGTGATTTAATATGCTCAGAAACAATTATTCATAATGCAGTGTGTGTCAAGGTTTCTTTAACAAAGATTAATGGATTTCTAACCCAGAGGAAGATTCTGGCTAATATCTCCAAGGAAAACGAGTCATACTCACACAAAGCTTAAAGGTGACACCATGTGGACATAAGCTGCCACTGCACCCTGAGCCAAAGTCTATTTTTAATCTCACGCCTCACGGTCCCAAGAGCGCTGCAGAGGGTCACGTAAGGCCACTATTTTTTCACGCTCCAGTTTATCTACCAGCATTTACAGAGTAGCATTTACGCATCTAAATATTTGACATTTGTTACACCCACTCAAGAAACCATGTGGTGTCATGTGACTATAAATCATTCTCATGGGAATTCAGTGGATTTCAATTTCAAAAGTTCAGTTTAGAGTCACTGGTTATTACAGGATTCATACAGTTTTTACCAAGCATTTTCCATGATTTTTCCAAATTAAATTTCCAAGAGCCCTGCGACAAGCTGGCCCCTGTCCAGGGTGTAACCCGCCTACGGCCCAAAGTTACTGGGATAGGCTCCAGTCACCCGCGACCCCTAACGGGAATAAGCGGTAGAAAATGAATGAATGAATGAATTTCCAAGAGCCGAATGACTGAAATGACTTATAAATAGTATTCAAAATGTCCAGTGTGGTGCATTAGAAACTTTTTCTGCAGTTTCATTTGTTAAAATTGGAAATTAGTCAGTTGGGGCAAAACAAAAAAACAAATATTTGGAGCTCGTCCCCTAGAAATATATTATTCCACTAATTTTACTGACTTCTAGCCTACACCAGTGATTAAAAGATAATTATGCCTGGTAAGTTGGTTCAGAACACATTTTTAAAAAGTAAATTAAGATATAAAGTAATCATCTGGGGAGGCTTTACACCAAAATATAAAATTCCAAAACTTTCCCAGGGCCTGGAAATTGCATTTTAAAATTCCATGACTTTTCCAGGTTTTCCATGACAGTACAAACCCTGGTAGGAGTGGACAAGTGAATACTGTGAATTCTGAGGAGAGGCGTATTTCACTCCCAGTCTTGGCAATCATTACAACTTTCCAGAAACAGATTTATTTGTCTTTCTGTTAATATTTATCTGTGCCAAAGAGGTTACTGACAGAGGTTGATTAGATTCCTGGTTTATTAGTCTGCTAGCAGCAAGTTGACTCAAAAAGTAATAGTTGGCAAAGGTTTTCAGGAAAGGTGAGGTCAGTAATGGGCTAAAGAAAAAAAAAAGTATAGTGTGTTTGGTGTGGATCAGGATTTGTTACCATTGTAAGATAGGATTTGTGGCATTTAACCCTATATACATATGTTTTTGTGTGGTTTTATCATAATGTTGTAAGCATGTATTCATTGCACATCCTCTGACAACAGTCCCCTGAGCCCCCTTTCATTGTGGCCTATTGTAACTTCACTGTTTACTCTGTAGTTACACCCTTGCATGTTAGGATGTTTGGTGTGTGCACAAAGGAAGTCTTGTAGAGATTTATATCAAAATATATCTCTCAGGTTTCCTGCAGATATCTATGAATAACTCACTGAGGCTACTCGTAGGCTATGTATTGGCACGAAATCAATATCCTCATTTGACCTGCCATATCTATTTCTGATAGTTAAAATGTTTGGAAGTTTTTGGAGATGATTGAGCACATTTGTTGTCCCTGTAGTGGCAGTCCCATCAACGCTGAGGTGCTTTGTTATGCTTCAGTGTAAAGACTAGGAAAACCAAAACCAAAATATTTAACAGTGGTATAGGCTACTACAACCTACTAGTGCAGCGGCTTAAGGCTGCACTACCTAATTTTTTTTTTCTTTGTATTTTGGTAAAGATAATTATTTAGTTATTAGTACAGCATAACAGAAGTCATCTGAGAAAAAATGAGACTTTGAGGTCACCTGTGGGCTGTGTTATAAGGGTTTTTGTTTTAGAGCAAGGAAACAGTTTAACCAATCACACGCTTTCATAGGACAGGAGCACTCTGATTGGTCAATACATCCTTTCTCTACCTAGAGCTAGAATCTGTCAGGAGTAATGTGAAGGAGCTATTGTTTTATTTCAAAATTCATAGCTTATTCACAGTATTTTTATTTTTTATTTTAAAGAATTAAAAGCAAACTCCAGATCTCTGCTGTGTTATTGTGATAGCTCCTGGCTTGTGAACATACTTCCAGGTTTGTGTGAGACTGTGACAGAGCGTCATGAAGGAGAGGAATTAGGAAAGGGGAGTGTATCATTCAAACTCAACATTTTTTAGACGCATCACTTTTACAGTCACAAAATCAGCTAGTGCAGCTTTAATGGGATTTTTGCATTGGATTTTTGTCCATAATCTTTCAGCTGATGATACAAGCATGAAATTTGGCTGAAATATTCATTATACACTAGATTTCAGAAAAAAGAGCTAGCCACTTGAAATTCCAATATGAGGGCTATTTTCTAACATGGTTGCTAAATAATAGCTATAATGTAATCGGGTGCCAGACCTCCCATATGGATATTTTTGCAAACTTTTTTTTTTACTATTATTTTTTGTTTATGTATACCTCATCCCATTACAAGTTCATAATCTTTTGTGTCAACTCTGCCTTGTTTGGTCTCAGGACCCCAAAAAACACTTTTTTGGGACAAGCTCGGAATTATGGGTGTTTAGATGGTGAGGTGCTACAGGTGCATATATTCTGACATGATGATGATAAAATTTGGTACAAAATATCCTGACATGATAGTATTATAATTGCATAATATTACTGGGCCTAATGTCATTGTGTTTTCAAATATTAAACATTAACATCTGGAAAAGGACAAAAAATGGCAATTCCGCTGACATTTTCCTCCACTAATTCTTACATGCTTTCACTGTGTGATTGAAATTACTGCCTCACGTGTAAATAGGGTGACCACCTGTCCCACTTTTGGTTGCACTGCACAGCCATTCACTTACTAAGATAATGTCCCTCTTTTTCATTGGTGCTCAGTGGATCTGGAGGAAAAGAGAGATTCAAGTTAAGAACATCAAGGTCAGATCCTCCTTGTGTATTCAGTATTCCTTGTGTAAAATGTAGGATAAATATTTGTGGGCGTCCCAGCTTGATAGGTTGAATATATGGTTGGTGTGTTCGGCCCCTGTGTTTCAGGAAAGGGCTCTCCATGGAGCTGCTGTTGGCGATGGATTGTTTTGAGAAAATGCAGAGTGAAAGCTTTGTTTTATTTCTGTTCCATCCTTTTTTCCAATTATTAAGGTCTCATTAAAGACATCACTTTGCAAATTGTGTGTTTTTGGGATAAAAACAGTAAATTATATGTTTTATATTTATAAACTGCAGTAAGTTAGATTTGTTTATCAAAACATTTATTTCTCAAGTTGTCCCACCTTTTCCCACCAAATCACACAACTTGTCCCACTTTTTGTACTTTTTGAGGTGGTTGCCCTACATGTAAACAGAAAACTTCTGTATCTTAAACAGATCACTTGCTATACCAGAAAACAATTGGCATACCTAATAAGCATCTTCAAAATAAATAAACACCACTGAATTATGAACATTAATGTTTAGTTCTTCAGTAAAATGCCGGCAACCCTACGTTTGTTTACTACTTTTATCTAATTTTGCATCACTTGAAGTTATTATGTTTATTTTGTTTACCTTTAGTTGTTTATAGCTCCACACACAGACTCCCTCAGCTCCATTCATACAGAGCGGTGTAACGTGCCGTGCGTACGTGCAGAAGCTCGGTGGGCGTCAACTTCCGGCTCCGTGCGTGACGTAATGCTCACACGGAAGTGCAGCTGCCGCTAGGAGGACAGGACACGACCTGAGCCGATTACTCGTGTCAAAAAGCGGACGACACGCAGCGGCCACAGGCTCGAAGGTGAGAAAAGTGACACTTATCATGCATAAACTTTATTTTCCAAATCGTTTCAGGAGGCGTCAATGGCGATTGTTTTACTAAATCGACGTTTTTGTTATTTCTTTATGGTTATGAACTAGCTTACTCGTATCATATGTGATGCAGCGGATAAGCGTGGCAACGTGGTGTGAATGAATGAATGAATGAATGAATGAATGAATTATGTTAAGCGGAAGAAGAATAGTTTTTACCCTTTATGCTTTTTAATTTGAGTTTTTTGTATGTGGAGAGGTGACTGTACTGAATCTTCTAGAAGAAAATGGGTGGCTATTTCCTGCTTGGATATTGATCTGGGATTGTACATTGGATAACAAGACGGATAAAAGAGCACGTACTCATAACCCTCTCGAAAATATGATCATTTTAGTATTTTAAAGCATATTTGTACAAGCTATCTAACCCTGTTTTTGAGGTTAAATGCCCCTGCTATTTTCAGTATATATTGGTGTTGTGCTACAGTAATTATTAAGCTTAAATATTCCTAATAAATATACTTCACACCTATTGTTATTGCATAAACGTATTATTAAGCTGAAATATTCCTCGTAAATTTACTTCACATCTATTGTGATTGGATAAACTAGGCGAATAAACCAGCAGTCATTTTAATATTTTAAAACACATTTGATTTTTTATGATAAACTTTAATAAAGAGATAAGAAAACATTTTTATACAAGCTACTTAAACCTATTTTTGATATTCAATGCCTCTGCTTGTTTCTCTATATATTGGTGTAGTGCTACTGTTAATTATTAAGCTTAAATATTCCTTATAAATGTACTTCACATCTTTTCTCATAACACGTGTCTTTATCCTGTCTTCATTGTAGGTGTTAGTGACTCATAACCAGAGTTTCAGAGTTTCCCGCCACCAAAATTGAAACCCACACTTAACCCTATGTATCCTATAAATGCAGAATAACTTTTAAATAAACATAATAATACACTGTCATTTTAAGGTTCACTTTACAGAAATATTTATAGTTATTTCAATTGTATAGTTCCCTGACTGCATTCAGTTAACTACTACTTTTTTGGATAGCCTTATCTTTTGACTCTAAGATATACAGTATTAATTAACAGTCCAGATGTTTTTTTTAGATGATAATTAAAATGTATAAATTGCGAAATCTTGCTATAAGTTTTCACTCAACTTGTATTCAATAAATCCTGTAAAACAATGTCATTTCATTACATTTCCTCAGATACGTTTCTAGATTTACAGTATTTTTTAAGCTTACATATTCCTAGTAAATGTATTTTGTAGGTTTATTGTTATAACACATGTCACTGTGTACCTGCAATGTCACTGTTAGTTGTCTTATAACTTATTTCATTATTTATTTTCTAAACTGTGTGTTGCTATGTGTGCCAATGTCTTACAAAAGGAGCTGTGTGGATGAGGTAAATGTCCCCTAAAGTGGCTTGGTTTTTACAATAGTAGCAAATGCATTGTGAGAGTTTTAACCATCACGAACAGTTCCTGCTTCAAGTTTAAGTGTTGCTAAACCTGTTTGCTCAGTTGTGTAGGCTGTGCCAGGAACAGGATGGGGTGCAAGGGCTGATTTCAAAACAGAAACTCTTTTTGGTGTCTTCAAGATTATTTATAAAAGAAACAAAGACAAAAGGCTTTTCTTTTGTTGTGTGTTGTTCAAACAAAGCCGGTTTGTCTGGTTTTGCAGATATTATGGGTCTATGCAAAAAGTGAAGGTCAAACAGCAAGTCAAAGTTTCCAGTGAAAGAGATAGGACTCTGGGGAATGGCCTTTTAGTTGCACTGATTCCCGTTATTTCAGAAGACTATGCTGAGTCCGCCATCGCCTAAAACTGAATATTTTTCTTAATGTGGCTTTAACTAAAAATAAATCTTTGATACAAATATTATGAGAAAAAAACACAATTAATTTATATTTCACAGTAGTAAAATTAATCTAAAAGGTGATAAATAAATATAATCTGTGCTAAACTGGTATCTAAGATTAATTCCCTCTATAAAACTGTAGGAAGTGATATTCACAAAGTACTCAAGTTTAAAGTATTTAGGCCTAAAATATTAAAAAGTTAAGTCAGTTTTGTCCAACCAAGAATTCATTATACTTCTATATACTGCATAAAAGCTGTAGTTATTTCAGTAAAATAATATTGAGTTGGTAAATATGGTGTAACTGACTTAGCAAAAAGTGCACAACATCTACATAATATTATAATTTAATACTCAAAACACACATTATATAAAGCCTTAGTTTTGAGCTGCAGGGTGCATTATACTTTGTTTGCTCTCAGGGGTTTCCCAAAAAAGAGCAGCTTAGCCACAGTGTCACTCTGTGCTCTGGTTTCATAATGATGTACTAAAATTAATGACCTTGTTAGATTAGTTTTCAAACACAGCACTTTAAGATTTACAGGTATAGGTGTTTGTCATCTGAAGTTGCAGTCTGACTTGAATCTAGCTCTATATCTCTATAATAACTAAAGTGCTTTACAAAATAACATAACACAAAATAATCAGTTCAAAGTGGGATATATGAGTAATAGTTAAATACATAGAAATAAAATATTACAAATATAATACAGACTGGACTAAAGCTAAATAGAAAGATTTTGTATACTAGTGTAGTATCAATTTCTAGCATTGAGTGTGTGATCAAACACCAGCAATGAACAAAAGAGGCATAATTTGATTGCCAGTGAAGCAGACCCAGTCAGTCAGTGCTTGTCTAATTTAGTTATTGGCACAGATACGAGGCCTGGAAATCAAAGCAACACACACACACAGCACTTTCCAATAAGGCATAATAAGATAAATTAACCAAGGCCTTACCATTGAACACTTGTGATAATAACAATACAACTTCTCCCCAAGATGATGATTGTGCCTAGCATTAGCATATTTACATATTTACTTTGGCTGTTGCTTATATGACCTTGGACCAACCTCTGTGGAAGAGTTCAAGTGGTTATTTGCTCTTGAAGAACAGTGAAGATGAGTTGTAAAGTATCTCTATGTTGCACTGCAGTATAGGCCAAACAAATAATATTGTGTCTTTATTAATTCCTGTTCTGCTTTCATTTCTCTAGATCATTATTTTAATTTTGCCGTATTCCTCTGTGTTTATAGAAAGTGCAGCGATGAATCGAATAAGGAGTGCATTCAACAATTTTGTAAGTATTTCTTTTATCAAAATATACTTTTATTGTTTTTACCATTTGCAATTTAAACTGAAATATTTAAATACGGAAAAAATGTGTTCAAAAGTTAACATTGCCAGACACTGCTTTAAAGAATTAGTCTGGTCTGATTATTTCTAGTTGAATTTGCCTGGAATGAAATAATTGGATGCAGAATAAATTTTCTTTGAATACAGCCAAAATAGGGAGCAGTACCAACATGTAATGAAGCAATTTTAAAAACAAAGAAACATGGCATTGTACAAGCACAAGTGGTTATGATTGGTTAGGAAGTATTGGTAATAGGTTGAATGGGAGAGGTTTTAGACCCACTTTAGTTTTAAAATGAATGGGTTTTCCTGGCCAAACTACACCAAAGTTGGCATGTACTCCTCTTGTAAGTTGTGTAAAAAACAAATTCACATTTATTTTATAGTGACCTTTTCTGTCTTTGTTATCAGATGAACAATGAGCGCTACAGCCGGTTCGCCCTGCAGACGGAGCAGGACGGAGAGCAGCGGGTGGAGGTAAAGCTGGGGGATGGTGTTGATGGAGACACTGAGGCCCAGGACGGAGGGTCCCCTACATTTAGACCAGCGCCTCGGGCTCAGAGCCGCAAACACATCTTCTATGTGCTGATGGCCGCTTTAGGCATCTTTATCATTGGTAAGGACCAGGATTTACGTCACCTTTGCAGTGACTGCGGTTTAAGCGCTGATATTATCCCTCTGTTTACTCGATCAAATGCGCAACTTAACTATAGAGAGATAATGTCTGTGAAGACTCTCACTCATTCAGCCTAATTAAATCTCATCAAAGGGTTTAAAAAGTAGTCATCTAACCCTGATCCTTTGGGGATGAATAAACTATTTATTTATTTATCTATCTGTCTGGACACCCACGATGCATTTGAACTTCCATTCTTGAGAACTGTTTTAGTTAAACCAAGCCACTTCACGGGAAATGTACCTCTACCACACAGCTCCTTTTGTAAGACATTGCATCAGCACACAGCAACACAGTTTAGAAAATTAGTAATTAAATAAGTTACAAGACAACAAACATTGACATTGCAGGTACACAGTGACGTGTTATACCATCAAACAACCTACAAAATACATTTACTATGAATATTTAAGCTAAAAAAATATGGTAGCCCTAGAAACCTATAGAGGAAATGTAGTGAAATAACAGAAAATCAAGTCCAGATGACTTCTTTTTAAACATATAGAGAGATGAGTAAAACACAAACAAGTTGTGGAGCACACGAGGATTTACACGCAGCGCATTGAAAGACACGGCATATGTTTCAGCAGCTGGCATCCGGACCATCTACTCCTGCATACAAACATCTGATCGCTCCAGACATAGCACTAGGGCTGTCCAAGGATCACCTCCGGGTGTGAAAAATGTGTGTGTCTCTTTCAGGAGAGAGTCCAGGTGACCGTGCATGTTTGTAAAGGGCAAGCAATACATCAGAGAATAACATGGAAACATTTTATTTCAATAGACATACATTACATAGATTCAGTGCACACAGAGCAAGCATTTTTTTAATTATGATCATTATGGCACACAGTTAATGATTTAAGAGTCTTTTTGTCGAAATTATTTTTACACTGAGGTAAGATAAGATACTGAAACAGTAAGCAATGAAACTGGAGTACCGCATTTGTGTTCAGACAGGTATAACAGATCTGAGAGTGTTGTTAGGTTTTAACAGCTCAACATGAGCATGCACATATCCATGGTAATAACAAACAGTATGGCTGTCAGATGCAAACAGCTCAACCATATTGTCTGTCTATACAATTATTCATACTGTGGACAATTAAAACACCCAGCACAAAAACATTTTTGGCTAGTGGAGGGTCAAATTTCTCAAAATAAATTGCAAAAACAAAGAAGGAAGCTTGTGCAACAGCATGTGGTTGCATGTCTGCATCTTGATATAGCCCACATATTAAAAAAAACACTAAAATTGTACTTACTGAAAAGAGATGTCTATCGCTACTGCACAGGCAGTGGGTAGACATGCTCAGAAGTTAAACTCCCAGCATGTTTCTTCTGTCTCATTGGTGTTAACAAGTTCAAACTAAATTATTGTCATGTACAATTTTCATTTAATGCTATCACTATACAAAGTAATTTTTATCTCAAATTGTCTGCTTTAACCTTTACTGTTTTTTTTACAGGTTACATGGTGGGCTACTTTCTCCACCGTAAAGCTCGTGTGGCACCCAACTGTGTTTATTCGGTAGAGTACAAGGATTCGTCTGTTCTTCCTCATGAGCCAGAGCCACAGCTGAACTGGGCCGACATCACCAAACTCCTGAAGCAGAAACTCACCAGCCAGGCTTTTACCAAGACCCTGAGGTACACCAAAGTTAACAAAATCATATTAGTTAACTTTTGCACAGTACTGTAAGCTATGTAAGACTGCTTTGAGAAGTGAAGCGAAGTTGCAGACTGTCTATTTTTTGCAGTGAATTTGAACGGCCCACACGTTTAGCAGGCAGCGATGAGGACGAGAGTTTGGGAAATCACATCTTTGATCAGTTCAAGAAGCTCGAGATGGAGCCCTGGACTGACGTCCACTACGTTCAGCTGCCGACTCCAGACAAGTAAATACAAAATCACAATAAATGGTACAAATGGGTGGAGAATGTTTTGGGCAAGCCAGTTTAGAAAATAAAGAGGTAACACACACCTAAAAATTGTTTTTATCAAGGTGCAGATGCTGGAAAACAATTAAACTCAAAAAAGCATTGCACACTCTGCCATTCCATGTCAAGCCACCCAAGCCAGTGTAACATTTAGGCCAGTCCCATGCCCAAATAATAACAAGGCAGTTGTGTCATTTTAGGGCATCCAACGTAAAAAAAAAAAACTTTGTGTGGCAACCCCGGAAATCAAAAGAAAAAATTATTTATATTTCCACACCTTTGAAAAACAGTGTTAGTCTTTAGGATTTAAATTTGTTGGTTTAATACTACTGTGCAAAACAAAGGCAAGTAGCACACTAGAATTTACACCGTGTATAAAGTAAATAAAACTGCCTTGCCTTGCCAAAGGTCAGAGAAAACTATTCAGTTAAATATGTTAATTTTAACAGATTTAAGACAGTTCTCTGATTCACTTTGAAAGATTTTTGAAACCCTGGAAATTAATAAAAATGGGTTGGAAAGTTCATATGTTACAGTCCCAGGTATTTATGGCAGTTAATTGCACGCTACCATTTAAAAAAAAAAAAAAAAACAACATATAATTTTTCACATGTATCCCCCATGGGCAGTTTGGATTCACCAGTTCCCCCTGTGCATACATGATGTCTTACAAAAGTGTGGGAATCTTCAGTGTTTTTTTTTATTTTAACAAAAGGTATTTCTGTTCCCTCTCTGCAGCAATAATCCCAACACTGTCACTTTTGGATCAAATGTCTTCAGACCCAAGGGATTTCTTGCCTACAGTGGCACTGGGAAAATTCAGGTAAACTGATATACTTGACCTTATTTTGGGCACTGCTTTGCTGAATAAACCTCTCACTTTTAAAATATTTCTGTTTTTGTATGTGAGCAGGGGAGGCTGGTCTATGGCAACTATGGTCGTCCTGAAGATTTTACGGTTTTGCAGAGGTACAACGTTGATGTTAACGACAGTGTGGTGATACTGCGAAGTGGGAATATCAGTTTTGCACAAAAGGTATTAAAAAAAAACTTGGACACAGTTTTATCTCACTTAACTTGTTTAATCTTTAGTAATTTTATTCATGTCTTTTCTGTATCTTAGGTGGCTAATGCTGAAATGAAGCATGCTGTGGCTGTTCTCATCTATCCGGACACCGCAGACAACAAATATAAAACTGAGACTGAAGTCTACGGACATGTATGTTTGCATAAACCCTACCACCAGCAATGTTTTCCTGATTATATCACAAATAAAGTAATAGTATTGCATATTAATTTATATGAGAGCCAAGGATACTAAATTAGACAGACAGCTGGAGTAATCTAAAATCTAGTCTAAATAGTGTTTCATTTTGTGCCACTGATTCTTGTCACTCCTGGACCCTATTGCAGCTACTTGGTGCCTGAGGCGGGGTAGTTCCTGGACAATGGCTAGTTAGTCGCAGGGAAATTGGCGTCAAAAATCATTCCGTCATTCGGGTCTAGTTTGACGCTTGAACATTTTGAATTCATTTGCTTTTTATGTGTGAATAGAGCAAATTATTTGCGCAAATGAAGAGAATGAGGGCGAATTGTTAGCTTCATTTGCGCCAAATGAGGGTCATGGCCGCTAGGGTACTTCCAAATGAGCCTGTCTTGGTTTGCTCACCTGTGTCCCGTGTGGCTGGACTTCTCCCCAGGACAGTATACTGTACAAGCAGCATTAACCCCAGTTAGACAGAGCTGAACCAGCCTGGAGTTATCTCTTGTACATTAGCTCTCTCTAGTGGTTTTAGTGGGATATAGGCGATAGTACTTTTATAGACAGGCTCTGTCATCTGGAAGCCATGAGTGAGAGTCTTCACAGACATACTTTAAGTACATAAAAACAGAAAAACTTTTAAATAAATTACTGTTTTATACTAGTTTAAAAATATTACTTTAAAGCCATTTTTTACCCAGTATTTTTTTTAATAGAAATCTAATGAGAAAAACATGACATTATTGTATGACAGTATTTTTAAGAGGTTCAAAAAGCTCTTGACTTTAACAATGGCTGCTGTACATGAATGTCCTTTGGATCAAACCCACAATATCTTTGTGCGTCACAAGTGCCACTGTGCACTTCTGCTTGCATAAATACACTCACCAGCCACTTTATTAGGCACACCTGTCCAACTGCTCGTTAACGTAAATTTCTAATCAGCCAATCACATGACAGCAACTCATTTAAGCTGTAGACATGGTCAAGACGATCTGCTGCAGTTCAAACCGAGCATCAGAATGGGGAAGAAAGGTGATTTAAGTGACTTTGAATGTGGCATGGTTGTTGGTGCCAGACGGCTGGTCTGAGTATTTCAGAAACTGCTGATCTACTGGAATTTTCATGCACAACCATCTCCAAGGTTTACAGAGGATGGTCCAAAAAAGAGAAAATATCCAGTGAGCGGCAGTTCTGTGGGCAAAAATGCCTTGTTGATGCCAGAGGTCAGAGGAGAATGGCCAGACTAGTTCGAGCTGATAGAAAGGCAACAGTAACTCAAAACCACTTGTTACAACCGAGGTATGCAGAAGAGCATCTCTGAACGCACAACACGTCGAACCTTGAGGAAGACGGGCTACAGCAGCAGAAGACCACACCGGGTGCCACTCCTGTCAGCTAAGAACAGGAAACTGAGGCTACGATTCGCACAGGCTCACCAAAATTAGACAATAGAAGATTGGAAAAAAGTTGCCTGGTCTGATAAGTCTTGATTTCTGCTGCGACATTCGGATGGTAGGGTCAGAATTTGGCGTCAACAACATGAAAGCATGGAACCATCCTGCCTTGTATCAACAGTTCAGGCTGGGGGTGTTGGTGGTGGTGTAATGGTGTGGGGGATATTTTCTTGGCAGACTTTGGGCTCCTTAGTACCATTTGAGCATCGCTGCAATGCCACAGCCTACCTGAGTATTGTTGCTGACCATGTCCATCCCTTTATGACCACAGTGTACCCATCTTCTGATGGCTACTTCCAGCAGGATAACGCGCCATGTCACAAAGCTTGAATAATCTCAGACTGGTTTCTTGAACATGACAATGAGTTCACTGTACTCAAATGGCCTCCACAGTCACCAGATCTCAATTCAATAGAGCAACTTTGGGATGTGGTGGAACGGGAGATTCACATCATGGATGTGCAGCCGACAAATCTGCAGCAACTGCATGATGCTATCGTGTCAATATGGACAAAACTCTCAGGAATATTTCCAGTACCTTGTTGAATCTATGCCATGAAGGATTAAGGCATTTCTGAAGGCAAAAGGGAGTCCAACCCGGTACTAGCAAGGTGTACCTAATAAAGTGACCGGTGAGTGTAGATCAGTTAAAAATCAAGCTAGTGTTCTCTACTCAAAGACAGTACACAGCAGAATTTGCCTTTTTTGGAACGGCTTAAACCATTTTGTTTATTGGATGCTGAGTTGTGCTCTCTCCATCTTAATCTCATGTCATTTATGTAAAAAGGCCTATAAGTCAGTGAACAAAGCTAATATATGCTGTATATGCAATTTAAGCTCATCACATCACCTCTTCTCCTCAGGTCCATTTTGGTTCTGGAGACCCCTACACTCCTGGATTCCCTTCATTCAACCACACTCTGTTTCCTCCCACTAAGTCATCTGGCCTTCCCAGAATCCCAGCCCAGACCATCACCGCCAACATGGCTCAAGTTATTTTACAGTAAGTCAAATGACCCACAGGAACGTAATGTGTCTATTGAACAAGTTGGTAATCTGATCTATTTTCTTTTACGTTCTTCCAGGACAATTGGTGGGCCTGTGCCTGATTCAGGCAGCGGTTTCAGAGGTGGCCAGGCCTCTCTGTCCTACTCTTTGGGAGGCATTGCAAACATCACTGTTGAAGTGAACAACAAGCTGGTCTGCAGAGAGATTCACAATGTTTTTGGTGTTATCAAAGGCTTTGTTGATCCTGGTAAGTCAAATTTGTAATGTGTACTTCTCACACACTAATGCAGCTTCGTCAGAAGATCTGACCATTTGAACAGGAAGGAATTAAGGTGATGCTTTATTTCCATGGACTTTAATAGAATGATTTGTTTGTAATCTTGAATGCTAATCAATGACTTCGAGTCATTCAGCATCCTCTTTACTTACGCATTTCTTGCACCTTACCACATGCATCTATAGCTTGTCAAAGTGCATTATCTTGGTAGGTTAGCTCAACTTTTAATTATAGACCTTTTTCACAAAAAACTGAAGTAAGTACGCATCGCAGTTAGCGCTTGTCTAAGGAAAAAGTGTGTTTTAAACAAGCTTACCAAATTTCCCATTTGCAGACATAGTGACAGTTACAAAAGCAGAGACACCCAGAAATAAGTTGGATAAAGTTTTCAAATTACAAAACATGCTCATTTTGTAAATATAGTGAACTTCTTTTAAGCAATATTATGTAATAAACTGTATCTTTTGTCTCTGCATCTGTATAGTATCAAATGTAGTCAAGGGACTGGCAGTTGTCACCGCAAAAACCTTTTTAGTTTTGGGCTCCACTATTCGACACCACTTGCAATGACTATCGGAAGTAACACGACACAACTTAAGTGCAAAAATGCAGAAGTGTGAAAAAGGTCTCTTGCTATAGACTCAAACATCATGAAGAAACAAGTGTTCATAGTTAGACTTAAAGCCAATAAACTAAATTTCTTATTTTGCGTATTTAACACGCCACTGCAACATGATGTGCTTGTGCTTGAATCCACAGACCGCTATGTTGTACTGGGAGCTCAGAGAGACGCCTGGGGTGAAGGTTACGCCCGAGCCACTGTTGGTACGGCTGCACTGATAGAACTGGCCAAGGCTGTTCGCGAAATGATAGAGAAAGGTAACAAACCCAATGTTTAGTAGAAGTTGTATTAATAAACTGTGTGAATGTGTGTCAGACTCAGGATGACACTGGCATTGTTTTCCAGATGGATTCAGGCCCAGAAGGAGCATTGTGTTTGCCAGTTGGAGTGCTGGAGAGTATGGAAGCGTTGGCGCCACCGAATGGCTGGAGGTAAGAACTTTTTTGTTGTTATTAAAGAAAATTTAAAAATAAAATAAAATCTCTAATAATGGTGTCTGTTTTGTTACAGGCTTATATGTCCTCTCTTGACAAAAGTGTCTTAACCTACATTAGTCTGGATGGCATAGTCCAAGGTTTGCAGTGCTAACCTCAGTTTACTTTTATGTCATAAAGTAGTGAATATTATTGAAATGAATATGTTTTCTGTAGGTAAAGGGAGCTTTTATGCCTCAGCCAGCCCTCTTCTTCATACCCTTCTCGAGAACACTATGAGAGCGGTAACAAATGTTTTCACCCCTAAATTTCAATTCATTTTTAACTTTTAGCAGTGTTTTTTAAACTTTATTCTTTTCTCTTTACTTCTACACAGGTGCCCAGTCCCACTGGTACAGGCACTGTGTACAGTATGGCGGGGAGTAGCTCGTAAGTAAATTAAACAATCATAAGTTAGTAAATTAGTGTATACAACTATGTTTAAACACAAATAAAAGATTTTAACAGCTGGATACCAACTCTCTATTATGTTGCACACAGACTGCGCCCCATGTCCATTGACGACCCAGCTTATCCCTTCCTAGCCTTCTCTGGGATCCCATCCATCTCCTTCCACTTTACCTCCTCCAGTGTAAGTCTAAATATGAATTTTTTTACACACATTCCTGTTTCCAGGCATGTTAAGTAACATTGCCAAGTAACATTGTGTTACCATTACATTTTGCAGACAGGGTAACAGAGAAAAGTTCTGTGATGTCATAGACAAGTGCAATTAAAGGTGTTAAAGCATTATCATTATTATTATTATTATTTTTAAATATATTAACATATAGAAATATACAGAAAAGAAGTGGGAGAGAGTTTGTTTATTTCTTATTTCAGAAAAGCAAGTCACAATATTTAAATTGGAGTTAAATTAAGCTTTTTTTGTTTGTTGCAACATTTACATTTTCCATAAAGTTAATTCCTAACCTAGAGAGTGTCTGGTTCTTGTTCTTTTATTTTAAAGTAACTAATGTAACTAGTGATCAGTAATTCAATTTTGAAATAAAGTAATTAGAAATGTAATTAGATTAATTTTAGATGGAGTAATCAGTAGTCTAATTACTTTTCCAGAGTAATCTGCTCAATACTGTTCCCAAGTGCCTATCCCAGCAACTATGGCCTTAGGCGGGGTACACCCTGGACAGTGGCCAGTACTTGCAGGGCCGGCACAAAGATACACAGGCAACAACCATTCAGTCTCATTTACTCATTTGGGGCAATGCATAATTTAAATTTGTAGTTTTCAATTGGTCTGATAGATTGACCCACTTTCATACCTAATCAGTTGAAGCTGAAACTTTATTCCCTACTACTAGTTCAAATGGTTAAATCTTGAATCATTCTTGTTTTTTTTAATTCTAAATATATGCCTCCCTCTGTATTTAAAAGAACGAGGAATACCCCTACTACAACACACTACTGGACAACAAGGACCACCTGAACTACGAAGCTGCTCATCAAACCGATGCCATCACAGCCATTGCTACTGAGTTTGCTGGACAAATGGCTCTGAGACTCGTCCATGACCACCTGCTCAGCCTCGACGTCACTCGCTACAAAAGACTCCTCTCCAGTAACGTGGCCCGCGTCAACAATCGCATTTATGAACTCTCCAAGGTTAGACTTCATTTTATTTTCATACATTTCCAAACTTTATTTGGCTAGGTATTAAATTTTGTTGATTTGGGTGTTAAATTGCAACGTAATCCAAGTCTAGCACTTAAAATGTTACAGGTACATTAGTAAATGTATTCAGCAAAAGATGTCTTAGTAGAAGTAAGGTCCATGTACAGCCACAACAAGAGGCTTGTACTTGTCAAACAATGTACACTGATCAGGCATTAACATTATGATCACTGACAGGTGAAGTGAATAACACAGATTATCTTTTTGTCATGGTACCTTTTATTGGGTGGGATATATTAGGCAGCAAGTGAACTTTTACTCTGATTCTTGGTCAGGCACATGTCCGGGCAACCATGTAACTGAAGGACCCCAGCTTCCCCAACCATCTTTTAGCAGTTTGGGCTCTTATGGTGCATGGTTAATAGGAAACATGCAAAAATTGCTTTATTTCAGCCTGAAAAGATTTTGCTTGTTTCTCTGGCATAGAACCTGAACCATAGAACAAAAAACCCCAAAGCATTTTGTAGCTCTCCACATGCTTTACGTGCACAGCAAGTTTGAATGAGATGGTCTTATTAGTTTCACAAAAAATGGCTATTTTAAATACATTTTGTTTTCACAAAATTAAGAAAATTGGCCTTACAATTTGGTCAAAAAATTGGCCAAAAAGTGTTTATTGGCGGTTCTGAATTTTAAAAATTGGCTATAGAAAAATCCATATTAATTGACCTCTATCAGAGTAGATGTGTTAAAAGCAGGAGAAATGGGCATAAGCATAAGGATTTAATTGTGTGTTCCTCGTGAATGCTGGTTGTGATAGAAATGTTTGAGAATGCACAGGTGCTCATAACACACTTCATGACGGGCAATAATAGGCAGATGGTCATAATTATACGCCTGATTGGCGTATTTGAGTAATACGTGGTACTTAATAGTAGATATATATGACATTAATTGTCAGTATGTACTATACATAAAATTTTATCATGCGTTAAGGAGTCTTAAAAAGGTCTTTAAATGTGCCCGAAAACCCTGGATTTGCACTGTTGTATTAAGGTCTGTGAATTTTTGTTGTTGTTGCACTACAGTCTGGCCATTTGAAGGATGTGAGCACAAACTGGCTGAACCGTGCAAAAGGATCCTTCCAGCGTGCTGCAGACAGTATCCACAACGACATTAGGAACACTGACCTGAACGACCCAGAGGCTTGTCGACTTCTCAACGACAGGATCATGACGGTGAGGCTTATTTTAAATACACTGGTAGCTAAATCTTTTCCGGCTGTTTGCAGTGGCATTACATCCTTAACTGTGTTTTTGTATCCAGATGTTAAAAGCTGGTGGTTCAAAGACATGCATTTTAGCCATCTGTGTTTATAGATTACATACTGTACCCATAACTTTTTTGATGTAGTCCAAATAACAAACCAACAAAGTATATATTTTGCCAATGTATCCAATAGGATCATAGCAGCAGTCAGTGCTGCATATAGACCCAGAGATAATTTATGTTGACCTTTTCTATTATCTGAAACCTCACATCAGCAGCATCAGCTCACAGCCATCCCTGTCTTGTTTGTCTTGTTCCAATCTAGATCGAACACTCTCTCCTGTCTCCTTATGTCTCTCCCGTTGAGACTCCCTTCCGCCACCTGCTGCTCGGACAGGGCCCCCACACTTTGGCTGCTATCGCCCAGATGTCCGACATGGAGCAACTGCACACTCAGCTGGCTCTGGCCACCTGGAACCTGCAGGGATGTGCCAATGCTATGGTTGGAGATCTCTGGGACATTGACAATGACATCTAGTGTGAAAGTTTGCGTGTGTGGGTGTAAGAGGGAACAACTTTGAGCTTTGATGCAGTGGTGAAGGGCAGGTTGAGATGGTGCAAGATCATTTTGAGCAACATGAAGCACTTAAGCACAATGAATAACTTGAGATGATAACATTAACCTTGAGTTCTTGTAATGAAATTATGAACAATACCTAATTTCTGTGAATGAAATGCTAAGTTTCAGTCTAGTCAAAGCTTTTGCGGTGAACTCTTGCCATCCGCGCACTGAAACCCTTATTTAAGTTGCTTTATCAGTGGCAGTGTCCACTATAAAGATTTTGTCTGTTATATGACATTATCGGAAGCAGTGCCTTCCATAATTATGACGGTTATACTGTCGCAAACTACGGCAGCATCTGCTACACTCCTCAACTGTTCTTTATACAATACATTATGTCTGCCAATCGTTTTTCAATTGACTAAAAATGACTAACTAGTACTAATAGTCAACCTGAAATTGTATTAAAAAACTCAGTATGATGACATGGCAGGTAAAAAATTAAGTGCAATTGCTTAAAAGCCAGCTAAAAGGTTGTACAAAAGTTACAATATCCTCTTATGGTACTCCAGTAATGTACTATAATGTCTGCCAGTCATTCTCCATTGACTGAAATTAAAATGGTCAAAATAAACTTGGCATGATGACATGGTAGGTAGAGAAGAATGTGCTAAACAAGCAAAAAAATGAAAATGTATTTATTAAAATGCATGTAAAATGTTGGCTAAAAATGTTACCCAATGTTACTAAATCCCTTTATGGCACTCCTGACGTAAACCGATTGGTTGCATAATATAACGGCCATTTTCGTTGCACAGTCTCCTTTTGAGCATTTTAAGTGCTAAGTTATCGGAAGCAGTGCCTTCCATACTTGAACCCATTATCGGGAGCAGTGTCTCCCATAATGACATGCAGTGATGGTAGTTTTTGTCTACCAGTTTGTGTGTTTGTGTGTGTTTTTTTATTTTGGTGTGACTATAATTGTGTATTTATCGAGAGCAGTGCCTCTCATATTTCACTTGAAGGGTGGAACAACTTATCGGGGACAGTGTTTCCCCAGAGTTTTATACTTATATATTTATTTTTGGCTTTATTTTGATTCTGCGTATATGTGTCTTTGTATACTTTGTTGTCTGGGCGTCTGCTCTTTGAAGCAAGATTTCCTGTAGTTATATTGCTGTACTAACAAGTGGTGCCACAAATTTGTGACTTCCATTTATTTTACTGCCTCTTAACTTGAGAGGTTAACTTAAGTTTGGTGCAAGTTGCCTGGTTTAAAAAGGCCAAAAACCCCACCATACCTCAACTCCTTAATCTTGCTTCATTGAAAAAACACTAGACCTCTAAAATGTCTGTTTTTGTTCTGCTTTTGTTACTCTTGTTTAGCTTGACGTCAATGCTTTCCGCATGGGTCATAGTCATACAAATCCATTCTTAAACACTGGAGTTCAGTACACTGTAGTCATGATACTGTGGCCTGCTTTAGTTGCCACATGAAACTCCCTTTGTGCTAATAGGCTTTCAAGTAGGTCAAAACTCTCTTGCTTGTGCTCCTGTTACATTTTGCATACTACTTTCTAAAACTTAAAACATCAGATATCCTTGCTTGTTGCTGTTCACTGCTGTTACTACACGTTCAGTATGTAGTGGATTATAGCTGCACATACAAGATGACATTTGTGTGTCAAAATCATTAGATCTTTATGTTTATGTCAACCTGTTAATGAAATCATTCATGTTCACATTCTGCTTAAATCTGTAATAAACACTTTTGCTCCTCACTGATTTGGTTTGATTTTGTTTTCTCTCTCAGCTGCTCCTTTTCTTTAATAGGAGTTGCCACCACAAACCAGTTGCATTGTGATTTGGCAGGTTTTTACCAGATGCCCTTCTTGTCACAACCGTCTGGAGTGGGCAATGTGGGTGAAGAGTCTTACCACGGGACACACGTCAGTATGTGCTTTGGGTGAGATTCGAACTGCCAACCCTCTGATTAACCCACTGCACCACTGATTTACAGGCTTTTGTAAACGACCAAAAAGGGGAAAGAACAGACTCTGACTGCACTTTATTTATAAAACTATTCATTACAGTAACATGAATAAAAGTTATGTTTTTGTCATATGCCAAGCCATTTCTTTCTTTGTGACTGGTGGTCGTACTAAGTGGTAACTATATTTTGATGGGCCCTTACAATTTCAAATTTTTTTGTTCTCACTTGGCCCTGTTTGGTCCCAGGACCCCAAAACCCCTTTTTTTTTAAATAAAAAGATTAACCAGTTTTTCTTTTTTTTTTTTTTTTTCCTGATGTGAAGAGAGTGATGATATTTACAATGAGTACCTAGATATTTCACAAAATCATCAACAAATACAGCATGTTACTAATGGATTCATCCATAGTTTTAAATAAACAGTATTTTACCTTTTGACTTTGTGAGTTCTAGATCAGAGGCAGAGGAAAACTGTTCAAGAGAAATGGCAGAGTTTACATAATTCTTGTCTTTTAAAAATAAAGCAGTATCATCAGCAAATTAAGTTATTCTTACTTCTTTTTAGAATGTGGAAATCCCATTGATAGCAGGGCTATTTAGAATATGCAATGAGAGTCCATTGACAGCTAACAAGAAAAGAAATGGAGAGACAGGATACCCCTGGCGGATGCGTGTCTTGGACACTCAGGTGAAGAGAGGGGCTGAGCTGTCAACTCATTACCACTTGGTGGCAAATTGGATCCACTGGTGGAGGAGGAAGCTGGACAGACTTGGCAGGCCTAAATGGATTGTGAGGGTCTGTTGGGAACATCTGGCTGAACCCTCGAGGGGTCTTCAACTTCCACCTCCAGGAGAGCTTCAACCAGATCCTGAGGGACATGGGGACGTTGAGTCTGAGTGGACTTTGTTCTCTGCCTCTATTGTCAATGCAGCCATTCGGAGTTGTGGCTGTAATGTCTCTGGTGCCTGTCGTGGGGGCAAACCCCAAACCCGGTGGTGGACACCAAAAGTAAGGAATGCCGTCAGGCTGAAGAAGGAGTCCTATCGAGCCTGGTTGGCTTGTGGGACTCATGAGGCTGCCAGCGGGTACTGGCAGGCCAAGTGTGCTGCGGCCTGGGCAGTTGTGGAGGCAAAAACTCAGTGCTTCACCAACACTGTTTACAGTGGAGGTGGGGAGCTGTTGACCTCAACTGGGGATGTTGTTGAGCGGTGGAAGGAATACTTTGAGGATCTCCTCAAACCCACCACACCCACTTCCTGATTAATACAGCTGTTAAACACAGAGACAGTGTATGCAGTATATATACTGCATTAGGTTGCCAGGCATGAGGGTCGCAAAACATATGCAATTTTCTTTTGATGAATTTTAGAGAATATAATATTATAGATGGCTGCCAACCTATAGCAAAAACATGGGTACAATTATTAGAGCCAGTCCTGGCTCTTTTGGTGCCCAAGGCAAGAACTGAAATGTATATACTGGTGTAGCAGACTGATGTGGGGAAAATTAAAGGCAGGGAAATCTGAACAAAACAGATATTAATTTCATTTTAGATGATAATATATTTTCAGCAGCCTACCAGGTTAAAGAAAAAAAAATTCAAGACAAAACATTTTTCTAACAAAATCCTTACATTTTAAATGTATGTTGTAACTCTTTTAGTTATTTAATGTCTGACTTTTCTCAGTGGTTCCGCCCCTGCTCCAGCGCAGAAGCGCACAGTCTGAGCCTTCAGTCTCTGGGCTGTGGACAGAGGCTCCAGAAAACACTCCAAGCTATAAAAGCTTTTGTGAGGACGTCTGAACTCATGTTTTATGTTCCTCCTACACCGGGGGCTATGGCAGATGGCAGTCATCCTCCGCTTGACGCCCTCTCCTTCCTCCTCCTCCTCGGGCAGCCCGGACAGCCCAAGACTCCAGGGACTTTCACTTTCGTTTGGTTTCTCTCCCAGGTACAGTTTTATTTTCCCGTGTTGTGTTGTGTGTTTCCACTGTTTTAACTTTGTACGTCTTTCAGTTCATGGAAGCGAAAGTGAAGTTTAACTCTAAATCAGCAATAGGAGTCTTATTTCCTTCAGTTCCTCCATAACTGTAGCTGTAGCTGGTTTTCCTCTTAGACAGTGTTGGAAATAACAGTGTTAAACTATAACTGCGTTGTATTTTTCAGTGACGGAGTATTCTGACTGTTTACTTTCCCCATGGTTAGTCTACAAGATACTGACAATAAAATCTTTCGCGTTACTGTAGCGTGGCTGCAGTCAGAGCAGAGGCTGTTGTTTTGCGAGTTTGCTCTGTAAAGGAGCGGGGTAACTCAGTGGTGCTCCGTGGGGCTGCGGGACAGAGACCGCAAGCCATCGCTGCAGTTTCACTTTCTCTGTGGCTCCGCGGCGGTCCGCAAACAGCCCTGCTGCAGCCATATGCGCCATTGAGTATGTTTACCGTATCCTATAAGCCTAAACCAGGTCTAAACCAGGACTAAACCTGGCCTCAAGAAGGGTGACCACCTGTACTGCACAGCCATTTAGGCATCTGTCCCACCGCCCACCCATAAAGTTGAGACTTTATTCATTAAAGATATTACTTTGTGTGTTTTTGGGATGAAACCAGCACATCTAATGTTTTATAGGTCCTAAACTGAAGCAACTTGTATCTCAGTAAGTTGGTAAGTTAGATTTGTATATCAAAAGATTTACTTCTCGAGTCCGTCCCACCTTGTTCCACCAAACTTGTCCCACTTTTTGTACCTTTTTAGGTGGTCCCCCAAGCCTCAAGTCAATGGACCTTGTTAAATATTATAAAACATCTATTGTGTTTTATTCTTCTAACATAGTAAGTATCAGCATAGTTACTTTGCCTAGTAACAAGTTACTTTTATAATGCAGTTACTTTTTACTTAGCACTGCTCAGCAGGCATGTGTAGAGACTTCTACAGGGGCAGGTGCTCAAAGCGAAAAAGGGGCACATACGTATAACCAGATTTTAAAACACTGTTGTGTTAGGACTGTGGCAAGCAAGACTCTCACACAACTATTACATTTCTGTGTATACCATGATATATTGCAATACGGTAAGGCTGAAGCTATACATTTTTAATACAATTTTGGGAAAATAGTAAAAAACTAATGAACAAATAAAATGTAAACAAAAACACAGACTGCATGACACTAAACTAAATAATGTAATTTTATCCATGCTCTGACAAGATGAAAATTATTTCCAGCGCTATGAGAACGTCCTTAGACATTTTTAGTAATAAATTAAATAAGTTATGTGGGAACAAGATTTTGGGACATCACATTTTTTCTTTTCAGATCACATTTTGCCAGCTCCCATCACCAACCAGTTCGTATTTTTGCACAATTATAGCAAATTTTCACAATTTAATTGCATTAAAATGCCTAAATGCTAACTGCAATCCATTATTTATAAGCAACCCGGTCTAAAAATAAAAAGATTTTATGCTAACAACAATGACAAAGCATTTTATGGAAGCATTTTGTAAATATCTAGGTGGTTAGCAAGTAGTGGTCAAAAGCTCCGTATTTAAACAGAGATTATCTAAGGTGCGTGCATAATACTTTCATGGCTTTGTCTTACAAATCACGTGACACAAACAGCTCACTGACGGTTCTTTGACTCGCAGTGACTGTACAGGGTTTTAAGTTCTGGAACCGGGACCAAAAAAATGATAACAGCCCTCTTTATTGGCTCCGCAGTCCGCTCTTTCTCCTCTGTTTTCAGCTGCGCGAGGGGCACGTGACTCACGGAGGCAAAAGGTTAAAGGTCACGAGGTGCTGGCGGCCGTGTGATGTCATTTATTTCAAATTATTAATAATTAATGAATGAATAAATGTTCTTATGAAGAGCCACATGAGGGCTTAAAGCCACAAAAAAAAAAAAAAAAAAAAAAAAGGGCCAAGGACCAAAAGGGCACTTGGAGGCAACGGGCAAAAGGGGCAGGTGCTCAAGCCCCCTCCGCCCCCCCCTCTGCACGTGCCTGGTGCTCAGATATAAACAGCTTTTATCAAAATGAGCCTCCCTGCAAGAGAAGGGTCATAAAGACCAGAGAGTTATTCTGAGAGGAGGATAAGGAAGGTGGTCCTGGAAAAAACCCAAATACAAACACACAAACAGTTCAGGTCAGTTTTACTGCCAAATTTGAAATAATAGAGAACACCTCCTTTTAAGGGTGGACAACGCCAAAACTTATGAAGGAGGTTTGCTGTTGGCATCTGTCACAGGAGAAACGTTATCATCTACTCTGGATAAACAAGCTTCGGTATAGGCCTAGTAAACACAGTGTACAAGTTAACATTGTACAAGACAATGGCTCGCACATATGGAGCACTTATGTGTCTTAATATTTGTGACCACAGCTCATCAGGTATAACCTCTCCCAAATCCCCCTCCCAGAAGGCTTTGCTTGAGCTCAGCATGTCTGAGTGTACATCATCTGATCATAAATGAGTGAGTTTGACCCTAAAGTCTAAAGTAGAGTCCTCAGGCAGGTTTAGGAAAGTGGAAAACCTGCTATGAACAAAACTGCAAACTTGTAAGTACCTGAAAAAATGTTGCTTTGGGAGGGCAAACTTAACTGAAAGTTGTTAGAAGGTAAAATATACTGTTTCTTTAAAATATTACTCAACTAAAGGTATTGGTAGTCGACAAAAATTATATGTGAGGATTATTCAGTGAAAATAATACTGTAAGATAAGAAAATACTCTGTTAATAGAATTACTTATGATTTACTGAACAACTAAGCACCAATATACAAAAGTTACTCAGTTTATGTTCCAGAGATTAGGGTTATAGTTGAATTTTTTCCACAAGTCTTAAGATCTCAAAGACTTGAACATTCATGTAAATAAAATAAAAAAACATACAAGAAAACTGATTAAATAAACATCTTAATAATAATAATACATCAATTTTATATAGCGCTTTTCACACAACTCAAAGTCACTTTACAATTTTTGATCTATTATTCATTCACTCCTCAGTCACACTTGGTGGTGGTGAGCTACTTCTGTAGCCACAGCTGCCCTGGGGCAGACTGACGGAAGCGTGGCTGCCAATCTGCGCCAACGGCCCCTCCGACCACTACCAAACTTAACACATTCACACAGGCAAGGTGGGTGAAGTGTCTTGCCCAGGGACACAACGACAGTATGCGCTTCAGATGGGGTTGCTGGCCAAATGCTTAATCCACTGCGCCACCATTTCATGTAGTGATAGGAATAGTTCAAGTTCTTAAGAAAAAGCGTTACTTTAGAATATTACTCAAGTAGAAGTAAAGGAAAATAATATTTAAGCTATGTTAAGTTAGTTATCATTGGATAAATAAAGTAATAAGCACTGTTTCTTGACTGAAAGTTACAAATTTATTCATTTCAAAATGGTACTTGAGGAGAAGTAATTTAACGCAGCCACAAGCCAGTGTATTCTTTGTGCCAGTCCCAAACACAGATAAATGGAAGCGTAGCTGGTGTAAAACCTATCCCAAAACAATATGGGAATCACTGCATCCCAGGAGTGAGATGATTTGCTGTGGCGCCCTCAGAAGGGAAAAGACAAAAAAAGAACAAGACTTAAGGAAAAGTAATGTTCAAGAAATACTTATGTTAAAAGGATGGTTTATGCCTAAATTATAAATTATAGTATATGGTGTACTGTATCTAACTTACCAAAAAACATCTGGACATGCACATGGAAAGGAAAAAAAAGCTTTTATAACTCAATACTCAAAACACACATATAAAGCTTTAGTTTTGAGCTGCAGGGTGCAGTTTGCGCTCAGGAGTTTCCAAAAAAGAGCAGCTTAGTCACAGTGTCACCCTGTTCTCTGGTTTTGTAATGATGTACTAAAATTATTGACCTTGGTAGTTTTCAAACACAGCACTTCAAGATTTTGGTGTTATCGCGTGCTATATACTACTACTACTACTTTGCTATAGTCAGTAGAGAGATATAGCGCTGGATTCAAGTCAAGCTGCAACCTCAGATGACCAAGTGCTGGACAAAATAACTTATATAAACTATAAATTTATATATAAACAAGAAACAATCAGTTCAAATTGGCTCACTGAGAAAGAAGAAGACAAACAGTGAAGATGAGAGTTGTAGAGTAATAATAATGTGGCTTTATTGCACACACACATGCAAAAAAAAAGCCCCTGCCAGCCATCTGTACAGGAAGCAAAAGTGCATTTACCACAATTGTTCTTTCTTGTGAATTTTGCTGACAATTTCATGTAGTCTGTTCTTGCGCTGCTTTCGTTTCTTTATATAATTTCCTCTTTATTTGAATTTTGCCATATTTTTCTGTGTTTTTAGAAAGTGCAGCAATGAATCGAGTGAGGAGTGCATTCAACGATCTTGTAAGTATTTCTTTACCAAATTATACAGGGTTATTTCTTTACTATTTGCAAATTAAACTGAAATATTAAAACAGTCCAAAAGTAAACATTGTCAGCCACTGGATTAAAAATGTAGTCTGGTCAGTGGTATTTCAAGTTGCATTTGCAGGATGCAGAATAATGTACCTCTGAATGCAGTTGGCTGGACACGCAACTAATCAAAACTAGGAGCAAAGGACTTCTATCGACCTGAACCCACCTCTTTTAAGTCCCCTAAACCAACAGAATTTAGTTTCAGGTTTAAAACTCCTCCTTCCTAGCGGCATACAAACCACCTCTCTCCTCAGTTCAGTTTCAGAATTGAGAAAGCCTCTTGGATGGGACGGTGAAACGTCTTCAGCTTTGACAAACCAAATCCAGGTGACTTCTTTTTAAACTTTTTGTTGTTATTCCTGTATTTGTTATCAGATGAGCAGTGAGGGCTACAGTCGGTTCATCCTGCAGAAGGAGCAGGACGGAGAGGAGCGGGTGGTGGTGAAGCTGTCGGAGGATGGTGCTGATGGAGGAACTGAGGCCCAGGAAGAAGGGTCCCCAGTGTTTAGGCCAGCACCTCGGGCTTGGAGCCGCAAACATGTCATCTATGTGCTGCTGGCCACTTTAGTCGTCTTTATCATTGGTAAGCACCAGACTACATCAGGATTTACTGTCACGTCACCTTTCTCAGAAATAGAGAATATCATGGAAACTTCTATTTAGACCAATTCAAAGTATATATCAGGGGTCACCAATTAAAATTCACCGAGGGCCAATTGGTGAAAATTTTCTCGCGCAAAGGTCCGGAGCATCACAATGTTGATTTGTACCTCAAAAAAAAAAAAAAAAAAATCATTGTAGTTACATCAGTGTCTACATTATGGCAATAGCATTTTGCTAACATAAGCATCAGTTTAAAACTAGGGGATATCAAATAATAAAATAAAAAAGTTTTTTTTTTTCTTAAGTTAATCAAATACAGTTAAAAAAAATCAAACAAAATGCTTTTATAATGGTCCTTGGCTCAGAACACAGGAGACACAGGAGTTTAGAGCTGACCTCTGTTCCTTTCTACATCTGTCTCTCTCATTTCTCCGCTGTCTGTCTCACAGTCACCGCTCCATATGTTTCCAAATCCTCACATCTGATTGGTTGATAGCGTCACACGCAAGATTTTCTGTCTGCTTTTACGCAGGAGACGATTCACGCATTAAAACTAAAGTGGAACGTACTGCGCCTCAAAACACAGGTTTCCTCTTAATTCTCTGGTGAATATGAGGCAGCTCTGTCCTCTGTGGAACAGAGGGACAGACACCGAGAGGGGAGGGGTGAGCCTCGACAGAGAGACACCGAGAGGGGAGGGGTGAGCCTCGACAGAGAGACACCGAGAGGGGAGGGGTGAGCCTCGACAGAGAGACACCGAGAGGGGAGGGGTGAGCCTCGACAGAGAGACACCGAGAGGGGAGGGGTGAGCCTCGACAGAGAGACACCGAGAGGGGAGGGGTGAGCTGTGGGACACTGCTCCGTAAAAACAAAACTTAAGTCTGTTGTAAACGGAACAGTCCTGTCCCTCCGCACTCAGTCTGGACCTACTCCTCTCATTTTGTTGGACAGTAACAGAAAACACAGCTGATTTAACCCCGCACTGTTCATGTTTTAAAGTTTTAAAGCACCAGGATACGATGCTGTTGACGCGCTCTGAGAAAGGCGCCGCTGCGCTCCCGGGGAGTGAACAGGCTGAACGGGTTCGGGTCCGCGGAGTGGGACAGAGGTTCGGTCCAGATGGGAGGGCATCTGGGTCCGGATTCGGACCGCGGTCCGCCTCTTAACGACCTCTGGTATATATTATATAGATTCTGTACACAGAGTGGAATATTGCAAGCATTTATTTATTTGTGTTGATTATGGTGCACAGTTAGTCTTAAAGGGGCTATATCATGATTTTATTCATATTTTTAAACCAGTCTTGGTGACCTCTAGAACAGCATTGCATGTTTTACCACCTTTAAAAACATTATCTGACTAAAAAAGAACATTTTCAAAACTGTAAAGCGTTGTAGCCCCTTACTTGTTACAAGTATTACCGGTACACAGTAGGCTTGAAGCAAAAAATCTGAAGTACTCTGACTGCTGTCAGTAATAAAAGTTGTTTGTTATGCAACGGGTTGTCCTTTGGCGCAATAAAGGACAAGTAATGAGGTTTACAGTTGCAGTCTTTCCACATCCTTGAAGAGTACATGGCTTGCAGCTATTTTTATATAAATTTTTATATAGTCTTTTGAGCTAGTGAAGCACTCCCATTTTTTATTTTTTTGTAAAGAAAAAACAAAAATTTTTGAGTACTCTACTGGTGCCATAAAGAAACAGTTGAAGAGACCAGAAGAGGGCAGCAGAGTGAAGAGTGTTGCTGTCTCTTGAACACAGAGGAAAATGTTTTTGTATGATGCCATTTTACTGTAACTAAATGAAAAATAGCTGTGAGGAATCAGTGGAAACAGAGTGTGACATTGTTTTTTGGATAAATGAATGAGAGCAGACTGGATGTAGAGGGCTTGTTGATTGGTCAGTGCTTCCTGGAGTGGGCAGAGGTTTGTGGAAGGCGTTTTGAGACCTCGGAACAGCTGTGCCAGAGAATAGATGCGTGAATGATGCAAAACACAACTCCATGTAAGTTTTTGATGAGGGAACAATATTATAACATGGTTAAAAGTTCATTTAGCATAGTAGGGGACCTTTAAAGTCTTTGTGTACATTATTTTTACACTGAGTTAAGATTGACTGCTCTGGACAGTTGCAGAAACAGGAAGTAATGTGGTTAGGTTTTAGCAGCTGAACATGATCACGCATATATCCATGGGAATAAAAAAGACATGACTGCCAATGCAAACTACTCTACCATATTGTCTTTCTATACAATTATTCACATTGTGGACAAATAAAAAAACCAGCACAAAAAATTCTTTGGCTAGTAAGGGGTCGAATTTCTCAAAAGATATTGCAAAAACAAGCTTTTTCAACATCATGTGGTTATATTTCTGCCAAGTTGATATAGCCCACCGTTTATAAAAAAGTGTGCTAAAATTGTACCCATTGAAAAGCAGATATCTCTACTGCACAGGAAGCAGGTGAGATGCTCAGAAGTTTGACAATCATCATCTTCATCTTCATCATCGTTATTTTTGTCTTGTTGGTGTTACATTGATTACAAGTTCCAAATAAAATACAGCTGCAAGTGGCAATCATAGGCCTTCGCCCGCCACGACCCGGAGCTGGAGCAGATTTGCTGAAAGCTGCCAAAATTGTTGGAGGTGGCTCTTTACAAATGTACCAAATGTGAAATAATTTGGTGGCTCCATAAGATTACATTGTATAGGATTTGCATCCAAATATTATGAGGGGTTTTCTGCATTGTCATGTCAAAACTGTACAAAATAAGGCATGGGTCCTTTGGACTTTTTTGATTGGGGTGACAAGCTGGAATTTTGTGCCAAATGTAATCAATTTCTGAAAAAGTTCCATAGAAGACACTTTTTTTTTGTGGTTCATGGAGTGAATTTTTAAAAATGTATGAGTACTTTTTTAGCCAAATCAGACCTTTTCTGTTTGTGTACGTGTTCAGACCTGTCGGGGAAATACATTTGTACAATTTTAGGCCAATCAGTTACAGCAAGCAAGTTACAGCTGTGAACATGTTTTTTTCTGGAAAAAATGCACCTGTTGTTGCCATGGAAACATGGTTTGAGTTAGAGCAAAGGTCCTTTTGACTTTTTTGTTTGTTGTGATGAAAAGGATATGTGCAGCAAATTTTGCACATTTTTGATGAACTAAATTTTTTCTCCTTCATGAAGGATCCATGGTGTTTTTTCCATTATAAATAAATGAGGGCATTTCGGTCATTGCTACGGCAATGCCGTAAAAAAATTACATGGGTCTCACTGACTTTTTTTACTCGAGGTCAGAATTTTCTGCTAAATTTGGTATATTTCTACAAAAGTAATTTTTTGCTCTCAATTTAAATATTTGTTTCATTCCATAGGGGGCGCTATTGCGCCAAATTTATTTTTTTTCTAATTAAAGGGATATAGAGGATAATAAGAAGTGTTTAAAATTTGAGCCTAATTGGAGTTCGCATGTGCAAACTGTAGCAATTTCCATCTATGTAATTGTGTATGTATACATTTTTTGTAAAATCTGCAGCTTCACCGTATGAAAACTGTGAAAGATTCTACAAAAATGTGCATAACTTTTGATGGTCCACTTTTTTAGATGATTTTGACCAAATTTGAGCTCTTTCGGATAGACGCCCGAGGAGGAGTTGTACAAAAACTACTGAGCCATGCTTTCGAGATTTTAATCCAATTTGGCCGACTTCCTGTTACATTTTTTAATTGCTTGTAATTTGGTCACCACATACCTATGTGCACTAAAAGTTCATGATGCCATGAGTGTGCACGTGTGTTTAGTGAATGATAAGTGCTTTGTTTTTGTGTGTCTTCATGCACTTTCGGGGCACTTTCCACACTGCTGTTCAGTATAGGCTCTACACCATTTCTGGGGGCTCAGGCCTAATTATTGCCATGTACACTTCATTTAATGCTATCATTATATAAAGTTATTTTTATCTCCAATTGTCTACTTAACTTTACTGTAAGTAAAATTATGTAATTTTTTTTTTTCTTACAGGCTACATGGTGGGCTACTTTGTCCACAGTAAAGCTTGCGTGGCACCCAACTGTGAACCAAACACTGTTTATTCGGTAGAGTACAAGGATTTGTCTGTTCTTCCTCATGAGCCAGAGCCACAGCTGAACTGGGTCGACATCACCAAACTCCTGAAGCAGAAACTCACCAGCCAGGCTTTTACCAAGACCCTGAGGTACACCAAAGTTACCAAAATCAGGCATTGGCCCTATCCTACAATGGTAGAAAAGAACCCTGAGCTAGGTTCACATTTTCTAGTTCTACGGTAAATACTACAAACACCTAACTATATCGCACAATAGTAAAGAATCTACTTAATTTGTGCTTTTATTGAGTGAAGTTAATATCTTTGGTCTGTATTTCAGAAATATACAGAATCCCTTAAAACTCCTGGATCTAAATTGTGATCTGGATCCACACAAGAATTAATTATTTTGTAATTGGCCCATTTGACATTTCCCAAAACTTTTGCACAGTACTGTAAGCTATGTAAGACTGATTTGAGAAGTGAAGCGAAGTTGCAGACTGTCTATTTTTTGCAGTGAATTTGAACGGCCCACACGTTTAGCAGGCAGCGATGAGGACGAGAGTTTGGGAAATCACATCTTTGATCAGTTCAAGAAGCTCGAGATGGAGCCCTGGACTGACATCCACTACGTTCAGCTGCCGACTCCAGACAAGTAAATACAAAATCACAATAAATGGTACAAATGGGTGGAGAACATTTTGGGCAAGCCAGTGTAACATTTATGCCAGTCCCATGCCCAAATAATAACAGAGAGTTGTTTCATGATAGAGCATCCAACATAAAAAAGGCCAAATTAATACAAACCTAATTCTTGAAATATTGGGATGTTTTTTTTTTTTTTATTTGAATAAAATTAAAACTAATATAAAACTAATATTTTATTAACAACACAGGGCAGCTCCAAAGTCTTAAAAGTATTAAAAAGGTATTAAATTTGATGTGGTCAAAATCAAGGCCTTAAAAGTATTAAATCTTATTGGCAGATATTAAATTCTGTTCATCTTGGTCTTAAATTTAAAAAAGGTCTTTTTGGTGTTGTTGGTAATTGCAACAAAAGTTAAAAAAGCAGTCATCTGGATTGAATTTTTTTAAAGTTGAATTCGTTTCGCCTCTTATCCAAGAGGCTTTCTCAATTCTGAAACTGAACTGGTAAGAGAGCTGGTTTATATTCTCCTAGGAAGGAGGAATTTTGACCTGAAACTAAATTCTACCCGCTACAGCACAAACTCGGTGTGTTTAGGACATTGCAGCACAGAGCCCAAGAGGTTCCCACAAGATCTGAGTGAAGGAGGAAAGAAGAGCAACATGTCCGCCAAGCCCTCAGAACCTGTGGATATCCCAACTGGGCCTTCTCTCAATCCCAAAGGACAAGAAAACAGGACAGGAAAGAACAAGAGCCAAAAAGGAGCAATGTAGTCATTCCTTACATCTCCGGCCTGTCTGAGAAACTTAAAAGGATTTTTAGCCAACACAACATCCCGGTTTATTTCAAAACTGTTAATACTCTCAGACAAAAACTGGTTCACCCTAAGAACAAAATTCCCAGTTACAAACAGAGCAATGTTGTGTACTCCATCCACTGCAGTGAGAACTGTAATGAACAGTACATTGGAGAAACCAAACAACCTCTGCACAAGCGGTGATACCAACACCGCAGGGCCAACTCCAGTGGACCAGAATCTGCAGTACACCTCCACCTGAAGGCCACAAACCACTCCTTTGAGGACAGTGAGGTCCGAATCTTAGTCAGAGAGAAAGCATGGTTTGAGCGAGGAGTCAAAGAAGCAATCTTTGTCAAAAAAGATAAACCTTCTTTAAACAGAAATGATGGTCTCAGACACAACCTTCCTTCTGTTTACAACAGTCTCCTGAAACCCAAACAAAACAAACCAGTTTCACTCAGGTCATTTACATCTGAAGGAGCTGATGAGGCTCAGGAGGGTTAACGACTCTCACTCCAGCTGAGGACAAAGGACTCCTAATGACCCGAAACCACTCAGGACTATTCATGGTCGCCTTGACCAATAGAATTTAGTTTCTGGTCAAAACTCCTCCTTCCTAGGAGAATATAAACCAGCTCTCTTACCAGTTCAGCTTCAGAATTGAGAAAGCCTCTTGGATAAGAGGTGAAACGTCTTCAACTTTAAAAATCCAATCCAGATTACTGCTTTTTAAACTTTTGTTGCGATGCAATTACCCTGGACGAGTGAGTCTTCACAGACATGTTGTTGGTAATATATAGATCAGTGAATATATGCTTGCAAACTTTGACTTTTATCAAAATCACTCAAATCATAGTGCAAAGTAATACATTATAACTAATAATAGACAAGTACAGTATGTCTTATTTGTGAGTTGAAATTTCGCCTTAAATTCTATCATAAATGGTTTAAAAATGTTTTTCACCCATTCGAATGTGCCTTAGTTTGTAAGTTTCCAAAAGCTTTTGTTACAGCTCTACTGTATATGGGCTGCATAATGTTGCAAAAACATTATCACAATACACTTACTGACGACCCTTTATCACTGAAATTAACGATTCAGGTTTAAGATTTTTTTTAATGCAAAACAGTGATTTCCTCTGTGTTAGGCTTTTAAAATAAAACACTTCAGTGTCAGAGTAGTCATAAAATTTTAATTTGTGTAAAATACATATAGATTGTCCTTTTGCTGGAAATCCTGGTCATTAAATTTCATTCTAAGTGGCATTAAAAAGTCTTAAAAAGGTCTTAAATTTCACAAGACAAAACCCTGCAATAGAACATACATAACATAACAAAGGTTTACACTGAGAAATTTGACACTGTTATGCACAAAAAGAGGTCATTTCAAATTTGATGCTTGCTACAGGTCTCAAAATAGTTGGGACGGGGCAGGTTTACCATGGGGTAGCATCCTCTTCTTTTTAAATCAGTTTGAAGACATTCGAGCATCGAGGTTATGAGTTTCTGGACTTTTTTATTGTGTGTATGCATGCTGTCTTACAGAAATGTAGGTATCTTCAGTGTTCTTTATTTTAACAAAAAGTATTTCTGTTCCCTCTGCAGCAATAATCCCAACACTGTTACTTTTGGATCAAATGTCTTCAGACCCAAGGGATTCCTCGCCTACAGTGGCACTGGGAAAATTCATGTAAACTGATATACTTGAATTTGTGAATTTAGGCATGGCTTTCCTAATAACCTCTCTTTTATAAAATATTTCTGTTTTTGTATGTGAGCAGGGGAGGCTGGTCTATGGCAACTATGGTCGTCCTGAAGATTTCCTGGTTTTGCAGAGGTACAACATTGATGTTAACGGCAGTGTGGTGATACTGCGAAGTGGGAATATCAGTTTTGCACAAAAGGTATGTTGTATCTCATTTAAGTTATTTAGTCTCAAGTTATTTTATTTTTAAACTTTTCTGTATCTTAGGTGGCTAATGCTGAAACAAAAGGTGCAGTGGCTGTTCTCATCTATCCGGACACCGCAGACAACAAATATAAAACTGAGACTGAAGTCTACGGACATGTACGTTTGCATAAACCCTACCACCAGCAATGTTTTCCTAATTATATCACAAATAAAGTAATAATATTACCTATTAATTTATTTGAGAATCAAGGATACTAACTTAGACTGGCATAGCTGGAGTAAACTAAAGTCTTGTCTAGATAGTTTTTCATTTTGTCCCACTGATTTTTGTTACTACTGGAGCCTATTCCATGTAATTGGGGTTTGAGGCAGGGTACTTCCTGGACAATGGCTATATAGTCGCAGGGCCAACACTCACAGATTACAGATGAGAATGACAGACAGCCATTCACTCTCATTTAGTAACTAGCTGCAGTGTGGATTTACCCGTTTAACTATACTGTACATGAATGGCCTTACGATCAAACCCACCATATCTTTGTTGTGCAGCAGAAGTGTACGGTGCAAGTCCCACCGTGCACTTCTGCTTGCATAAAAATATCAAGTTAGTGTTCCCTACCTACTCAAAGACAGCACACAGCAGAATTTCCCTTTTTTGTTTGAGTTGTTCTCTCTCCATCTTAATCTCATGTCATTTAAGTAAAAAGACCTATAAGTCAGTGAACAAAGCTAATATATGCTGTATATGCAATTTAAGCTCATCACATCACCTCTTCTCCTCAGGTCCATTTTGGTTCTGGAGACCCCTACACTCCTGGATTCCCTTCATTCAACCACACTCTGTTTCCTCCCACTAAGTCATCTGGCCTTCCCAGAATCCCAGCCCAGACCATCACCGCCAACATGGCTCAAGTTATTTTACAGTAAGTCAAATGACCCACAGGAACGTAATGTGTCTATTGAACAAGTTGGTAATCTGATCTATTTTCTTTTACGTTCTTCCAGGACAATTGGTGGGCCTGTGCCTGATTCAGGCAGCGGTTTCAGAGGTGGCCAGGCCTCTCTGTCCTACTCTTTGGGAGGCATTGCAAACATCTCTGTTGAAGTGAACAATGAGCTGGTCTCCAGAAAGATTCAGAATGTGTTTGGTGTTATCAAAGGCTTTGTTGATCCTGGTAAGTCAAATTTATAATATGTCCTTTCTTCTTACGCACTAATTGCTTCTACAGCTCAGTCAGAAGATCAGATTATTTGAACAGGAAGGAACTGAGGTGATGATATATTTCTATGGTCTTATGATGATTTTTTTGCCTGGCCAGCCAGTCTGTCCTACTTGCTTTTCACAAGCAGGACAGTCTGGTTCCCCTCTCAGAGCGGAGGATTTCTTTGTTTCAATTTGTAAAGGGCCTATCACAGTCGTTTATCTGCAACGTGTCTTACAAAAACGGAAAAGCTAACCAAGGTAGCACTAGCTACCCAGCTAATTTAATAACTTCTCTGACCTGAATGGTGTTTGTAGCTTTTCTTTGTCATTTGTTGATTCTGCTGAACACCCCTAATTGTCATCCAGTCCTCCATAATTTTTTATTTTAACAACAGCTAAGTCCAGTTTAAATCCGATGATTAACGAACGCATAAAAAACCCTGACTTTTTCCACAAGTCTTTGTACAGCTAGCTTCTGCTGCTGTCCCCGTTCAGAAATAAGTACAGAGCTGCTCATAATACACCGTATTCTGGTGTTTTATGAAAAAAAAAAAACAAAAAAAAAAAAAACATCAGGAATCCATGTTTGTTTAGGTTAGTGTTGCTCTGCTTATGTCCTGCCCTTCGTTTCTTTGATTGGTTCCTCTGCCTGTCATTATTCCGCCTCAGAATCGAAAATTATGGGAAGAGGTTTCAGACTAACGTCTTTGTATAGAAGAGAAAAAGAGTTTGTCTGGCAGGCCAGGCTAGTAATTTCTATAGTTGATTGATTTGTTTGTAGTCTGTGATGTCATGTAACTTGGAGACTGTGCTCTCTGAGAAGTTACAAACCAGGGGTAGCTAGTTCCCAAATAGCATAAACATCTCTTGCATTGATATTGTTCTAAGAATTTGACTTAGCTCATTTCTTGCACCTTGGCACATGAAGCTGTAGCCCTTCAAAGTGCATTATCTTGGTGGGCAGGTTAGCTCAACTTTTAATTATTGCTATGGACTCAAAGATCATGAAGAAACAAGTGTTCATGGCTAGACTTATAGCAAATAATGAAAATGTCTTACTTTGCACATTTACACACACCACAACTTTTTGTTTTGTACGGGCTGTACTGCAACATGATGTGCTTGTGCTTGAATCCACAGACCGCTATGTTGTACTGGGAGCTCAGAGAGACGCCTGGGGTGAAGGTTACGCCCGAGCCACTGTTGGTACGGCTGCACTGATAGAACTGGCCAAGGCTGTTCGCAAAATGATAGAGAAAGGTAACAAACCCAGTGCTCAATAGAGGTTGTATTATTAGTATCTTGTATTTAAACTGTATGAATGTGTGTCAGACTCAGGATGAAACTGGCATTGTTTTCCAGATGGATTCAGGCCCAGAAGAAGCATTGTGTTTGCCAGTTGGAGTGCTGGAGAGTATGGAAGCATTGGCGCCACCGAATGGCTGGAGGTAAGAACTTTTTTGTTGTTATTCATTTGAAAAATAATATTAATAAAATAATAAACTATAATAATTGTGTCTTTGTTTTATTACAGGCTTATATCTCATCTCTTGACAAAAGTGTCTTAACCTACATTAGTCTGGATGGCATAGTCCAAGGTTTGCAGTGATAATCTCAGTTTACTTTTATGTCATTATAAGTAGTGAATATTATTTCATTGAATGTATTTTCTGTAGGTAAAGGGAGCTTTTATGCCTCTGCAAGCCCTCTTCTCTATACCCTTCTCGAGAACACTATGCGAGCGGTAACAGACTATCACCTCTAAATTTCAATTCCTTTTTAACTTGTAGCAGTGTTGTTTAAACTTTATGTGATGTCTCTTTATTTCTACACAGGTGCCCAGTCCCACTGGTACAGGCACTGTGTACAGTATGGCGTGGAGTAGCCCGTAAGTAAATTAAACCATAAAAATAGGCTACCTACTGTACAACTACATGTTAGTGAATTAGTGTACACAATCCCAAAGAAAGGCTTTTAACAACTGTATACTAACTTTATTGTTGTACAGGCTGCGGCCCATGTCCATCGACGACCCAGCTTATCCCTTCCTGGCCTTTTCTGGGATCCCATCCATCTCCTTCCACTTTACCTCCTCCAGTGTAAGTCTAAACATTAATTTTCTTACACACATTCCCGTTAGAGGTCGCAGGTAACTGGAACCTATCCTAGTAACTCTGGGCCTTAAGCGGGGTACACCCTGGACAGTGGCTAGTTAGTTGTAGAGTTGACACAGGGACATACACACAATCACTCCTACATTCATTTAGAGCAATGCATAATTAGTGGTTTTCAATTGGTCTGATTGTTGGTCTTTTATCCCTCATTAGTTGATTGACTGCCTGCCAACTGAACATTGAAACTATATTCCCTGCATCTTGAATCACCATTGCCTGTTTTTTCTATACTAAATATATGCCTCCCTCTGTATTTAAAAGAATGAGGAATACCCCTACTACAACACACTACTGGACAACAAGGACCACCTGGACTACGAAGCTGCTCATCAAACCGATGCCATCACAGCCATTGCTACTCAGTTTGCCGGACAAATGGCGCTGAGACTCGCCCATGACCACCTGCTCAGCCTCGACGTCACTCGCTACAAAAGACTCCTCTCCAGTAACGTGGCCCGCGTCAACAATCGCATTTATGAACTCTCCAAGGTTAGACTGTCATTTTATTTTCATACATTTCCAAACATTTTTTCTACTTTTTATCCTTATGGTATTAAGTAATATATTTTTTGGGCATTTTGTTTATTTGGGTGTTAAAATACAACATAATCTAAGTCTAGCACTTTAAATGTTAAAGGTACATTAGTAAATATATGCAGCAAAAGATGTGTTAGTAAAAGTAAGGTCCATGTACAGCCACAACAAGAGGCTTGTACTTGTCAAACAATGTCAAGGCATAAAATTATGACCACTGGCAAGTGAAGTGAATAACACAGATTATCTTTTCACCTTGGTACCTGTTATTGGGTGGGATATACAGTATTAGGCAGCAAGTGAACAACCTCAAAGTTGATGTGTTTGAAGCAGGAAAAATGGGCAAGCGAAAGGATCTGAGCGAGTTTTACAATCGTGATAGCAGGATGACTGGGTCAGTGCATCCCCCAAACTGTAGCTCTTTTGGGGTGTTCCCGGTCTGCAATGGTCAGTATCTATTAAAAGTGGTCCAAGGAAGTAGCAGAGGTGAACCGGCGACAGGTGATGCACATGGGGAGCGAAGGCTGAGGCCCGTGTGGCCCCATCCAACAGAAGAGCTACTGTAGCTCAAGGTGCTGAAGAATTTAATGTTGGTTAAAAGTATCAGAATACACAGGTGCCCACAGATCATGACCAGGAATGATAGGCAGGTGGTCATTATGTTATGCCTGATTGGTGTATTTGAGTAATACTTGGTAACAAATAATGGCTCAATTAGGAGTAAATGTCAACTTTGCATTAAATTCTATTATGAGGGGCATTAAAAGGTCTTACAAATTGCCTGAAAACCCTGGCTGTGCATGTGTGTTTTATTATGGTTTGTGAATATTTTTTGTCGTGAAGGATGTGAGTATAAACTGGCTGACAATGGGTACTTAATAGTAGATATATATGACATTAATTGTCAGTGTGTACTATACATAAAATTTTATCATGAGTTAAAGAGTCTTAAAAAGGTCTTTAAATGTGCCTGAAAACCCTGGATTTGCACTGTTGTATTAAGGTCTGTGAATTTTTGTTGTTGTTGCGCTACAGTCTGGCCATTTGAAGGATGTGAGCACAAACTGGCTGAACCGTGCAAAAGGATCCTTCCAGCGTGCTGCAGACAGTATCCACAACGACATTAGGAACACTGACCTGAACGACCCAGAGGCTTGTCGACTTCTCAACGACAGGATCATGACGGTGAGACTTATTTTAAATACACTAGTAGCTAAATCTTTTCCTGCTGGTTGCAGTGGCATTACATCCTTAACTGTGTTTTTGTATCCAGATGTTAAAAGCTGGTGGTTCAAAGACATGCATTTTAGCCATCTGTGTTTATAGATTACATACTGTACCCATAACTTTTTTGATGTAGTCCAAATAACAAACCAACAAAGTATATATTTTACCAATGTATCCAATAGGATCATAGCAGCAGTCAGTGCTGCATATAGACCCAGAGATAATTTATGTTGACCTTTTCTATTATCTGAAACCTCACATCAGCAGCATCAGCTCACAGCCATCCCTGTCTTGTTTGTCTTGTTCCAATCTAGATCGAACACTCTCTCCTGTCTCCTTATGTCTCTCCCGTTGAGACTCCCTTCCGCCACCTGCTGCTCGGACAGGGCCCCCACACTTTGGCTGCTATCGCCCAGATGTCCGACATGGAGCAACTGCACACTCAGCTGGCTCTGGCCACCTGGAACCTGCAGGGATGTGCCAATGCTATGGTCGGAGATCTCTGGGACATTGACAATGACATCTAAGTGTCAGTCCAGTCAAAGCTTTTGCGGTGAACTCTTGCAATCCATAGCCTGGCCTACCAGACAAACTCTTTTCTTATTCTATACAAAGAAGTTAGTCTGGTATCCCTTCGGTAACATTTCGGTTCTGAGGCAGAACAATGACAGGCAGAGTAACCAATCAGATAAACGAAGGGCAGGACATAGCAGAGCACCACTGATCCAAACAAACATTGCCTTTTTAAAAAAAAAAAAATTGAATAAAACACCAGAATATGGTGTATTATGAGCAGCTTTGTACTTATTTCTGAATGGGGACAGCAGCAGAAGCCATCTGTACAAAGACTTGTGAAAAAAGTAATTTTTTAAATTGCGTTCTTTACATCACATGTCAAAATGACATTAACTGTTGTTAAAATGGCAACAAGACGAAGAAAAAAATTATGCAGAGGTCTCAACAACAACGAGGACTTCAGCAGAACCAACACGTGACGAAACCACTAAACACCATTATTCAGGTCAGAGAAGTTATTAAGTTAACTCAGCTATGGCATCGAAGCAAAGAAATGCTCCACTCCGAGAGGGGACCCAGACTGTCCTGTTTGCGAAAAGCAAGTAGGACAGTCTGGCTCGCCAGGCTATGCCATCCACACAGTGAAACCCTTATTTAAGTTGCTTTACCAGTGGCAGTGTCCGTTATAAAGATTTTGTCTTTTATATGACATTATCAAAAACAGTGCCTTCTATAATTATGACGGTTATACTGTTGCAAACTATGGCAACTTCTGCTTACACTCCTCATCTGTTCTTTATAAAATGCATTATGTCTGCCAATTGTTCTTTAGGAAGACTGGACCTCCAGCTGAACTTTCAAATCCAAAACTTAATAGACATTCCTCCAGACGTGGACCTTTGGATAATACACATTCTTCCTAGTGGGAAACTCCAGACAGTTTGGACACATGCAGCAAGACTACTTCACATTCCAAGACAGAACTTGCAGATTTGAAATAAAGTTAATTTACTGTCATTTTATTCCAACTACAATTGAACTCATTAAAATGTTGTCTTATGACAATGTTATAACTGACCTAAAATTGTGTTGCTACCTTTTTCATGTTTATTAATGATTGGATATGTGCTTTGTTCACTTCTATTGCATCATTACATTATGCAGTTTTAACTATGATAATGTGAAGAACATTCATTGTTCACTATTTGTAAAGGAATATTATTATTAACATGGAACTTTGTAAAGTAATCCAACCCCTGGGCAAATCCCGCCAGGCTGCAGATATGCCTCAAGGGAATGCCCCTGACTTCACCAAAGATATACAGTACCCCCTCTTCCTTTGTTCTGGGGGCAGTTGCAGAGACAGTTGTCTCCAAGAGGTTGTCTCTTCAAAGCCATGTGCCCCGTGGGTCTCCCATCCCCTTTGATGACTGGGTGCAGTTCGAGGCTCCCCGCCTCTGACTTTTCTGACTTTTTCTGCTCTTCATTTTTTCTATGTTTGAGATGCACACTTTGATTTTGTTTTCACCATTTTTACCAAGTTATTTGAATGCTCAAGCCATCACCAAGTATTTCTTGAACTTTGATGCCAGCTTAGGCTTAAGAAAACCAAGCCTTTTCTAGATGGGTTAGAAAAGTGGAGACCAGACAAACAAGGTCCCACATACAGCCTGTGTCTTTGGATCACCCAATGTTTAGTTTATTCCCTTTAAATCTCCCATAAACTCATAAGCCGTGCTATACTCCATTTACAAATATCTTTAGCCTGCATAATGGTCCTGACTATGAAAACAAACACCTAATACTTACTATTAGTAAGTGGTGCCACAAAATTGTGAATCACATTTATTTTACTGCCTCTTAACTTGAGAGGTTAACTTTAAGTTTGGTGCAAGTTGCCCGGTTTGAAAAGGCCAAAAACCCACCATACCTCAACTCCTTAATCTTGCTTCACTGAAAAAACACTACACCTCTAAAATATCTGCTTTTGTTACTCTTGTTTAGCTTGACGTCAACGCTTCCTGCATGGGTCATAGCCATACAAATCCATACTTAAACACTGGAGTTCAATACACTGTAGTCATGATACTGTGCTATCCTTGAAAACCTTTGGCCTTTCTCAGCAGTGAGTGAGCCCACCCACACCAGAGGCCACACTCTGGACCTGCTCATTACTAAAGGTGTTCATATTTCAAATGTTATTGTGGCTGACGTTGCTTTGTCTGATCATTTTTGTGTCTTCTTTGACCTGTCTGTTATTCCCAAACCAGCTGCTGGTCCTGCAGTTGTCCAGAGGAGACACATAAATGATAAGACGGGGACTCTGTTTATGGAAATAATACCTCATGTTCTAATGTTGATCAGTCGTTGGACTCCTATATTTCTAGTGTTGTAAATGTTCTGGACACCATTGCACCTATTAAGGTTAAAATGGTTAGAAATAGGCAGAAGGCGCCATGGAGAAATGCGGACTCGGTCAGGGCACAGAAAAGGGAGTGCAGGGAGTGCCGGAGGGCCGAACGAAAATGGCGCAAGTCAAAGCTCCAGGTTCATTATGACATATACAGAAAAATGTTGAATGTTTTCAATCAAATTCTGCGTAGAACAAGGGAAAGGTATTTTTCTGAAATTATTACAAACTGCAGTAACAACTCACGTGTCCTGTTTGCTACAGTGAACAGGTTAACAAACCCCCCAGCTCCATTGCCTTCAGAACTAATTTCCACATCTAAGTGCAATGAGTTTGCAAGATTTTTTAATGACAAGGTTCAGAGTATTAAACATGCTATAAACTTCACAATACAGATAACAACTCTGCAGCCATCCAGACTCAGAGCTGACACACTTCACCCCTGTCACTGACAAAACAGTCCAAGAGATCATCTCCAATCTGAGTTCATCCACATGTGGCCTTGATGTGTTACCCACTAGATTTCTAAAATCTGTGCTGAGCAGTTTGTTACCTCAGCTTTCTCATTTAGTTAACATCTCACTGCAATCTGGGACATTTCCAAGGGCCTTGTAAACTGCTGTCATCAAACCTCTCCTAAAGAAGAGCAGTCTTGATGCCACAGTACTCAACAACTATGGGCCCATATCAAACCTGCCGTTTTTAGGTAAAGTCCTTGAGAAAGTTGTATACCAACAACTTACTGACTTTCTTCTGCGGAACAACTGCTTTGATAATTTTCTGTCAGGTTTTAGGCCCCATCACAGCACTGAGACTGCTCTTATCAAGGTGACTAATGACATCCGCCTGAACACCGACACAGGCAAAGTCTCTGTCTTAGTTCTGCTGGATCTGAGTGCTGCTTTTGATACAGTTGACCATGTGATCCTGTTACAAAGATTAGAGGACTGGGTAGGTATTTCTGGTACTGCCCTAAAATGGTGTAAGTCCTATCTTGAAGACAGGAAGTACTTTGTTGAAATCGGTAACTGTGTCTCAGACCAAATGGCCCTGACCTGTGGAGTGCCCCAGGGGTCCATCCTGGGACCTCTTTTGTTCAATCTTTACATGCTCCCTTTAGGCCAATTAATAAGCAGCAATAACATATCCTACCACAACTATGCAGATGACACTCAGATTTACATCTCACTGACAGCAGGTGAATATGGACCTGTGGATTCACTCTGTCACTGCATCCAACAGATCAATGAGTGGATGAGAAACAACTTTCTCCAGCTAAACACAGACAAGACTGAAATAATCATCTTTGGCCCGCAGAAACAAAGACAAGGTGTCTGTAGTCACCTCGAGTCTCTTTCACTAAAACCTACAAGTCAGGTTAGAAATCTCGGGGTAATCATGGACTCTGACTTGAACTTCAGCAGTCACATTAAATTTATAACATCATCAGCATTTTACCATCTCAAAAACATTGCCAGAATCAAAGGTATACTGTCTAAACCAGACCTAGAGAGACTTATTCATGCATTCATCTCCAGCAGGTTAGACTACTGTAACGGTCTGCTCACTGGACTCACTAAGCGAGCTGTAAGACAGCTGCAGTACATCCAGAACGCTGCTGCTCGGGTCCTGACCAAAACCAGGAAGTACGACCATATTAGTCCTGTCCTCAGGTCTCTGCACTGGCTTCCTGTTGCTCAGAGAATAGACTTTAAAACATCTCTGCTTGTGTACAAGTCTCTCCATGGCTTAGCACCAAAGTACATCTCTGACCTGTTGGTCCCATATGAACCATCTCGGACTCTGAGAACCTCAGGGACAGGTCTCTGCTGGTGCCCAGAGTCAGGACTAAACTCAGTGAAGCTGAGTTTCAGTTTTATGCAGCTAAACTCAGGAACAGTCTTCCTGACGATGTTAGACAGGCCTCTACTCTGACAATGTTCAAGTCCAGACTTAAAACTGTTCTTTTTAACTGTGCATATGCCAACTGAAAGTGTTTTATCTGCACTCTTCTCTTTTAATTTAATTTTAAATTGATTCTTAATTATACTCTTTAAATTTGATTTTATTGTTTTAATTGTGTTTTGTACTTTTAAATTTTCCTTTTTTTTCTGTAAAGCACTTTGAATTGCTCTGTGTATGAATTGTGCTATACAAATAAACTTGCCTTGCCTTGCCTGTGGCCTGCTTTTGTTGCCATATGAAACTCCCTTTGTGCTGATAGGCTTTCAAATAGGTCAAAACTCTCTTGCTTGTACTCCTGTTACATTTTGCATACTACTCCTTACAACACATATCCTTGCTTGTTACTGTTCACTGCTGTTACTACACATTCATACAGTATGTAGTGGATTTTAGCTGCACATACAAGATGACATTAGTGTGTCAAAATCATATATTTGTTTCTGTCAACCTGTTCACAAAATCATTCGCACAGTGATTTGACCAGCCAACTCTCTGGTTAAACCACTGTACTACTGATTTACAGGCTTTTGTAAATAACAAAAAAGTAAAAAAGAGTCTGTTCTTTACCCAACTGCACTATATTTATACAACTACAACTTGAATAGAAGTTGATGATTTTCAATTGTGATATGCTAAGCCAGGGGTCACCAACGAGGTGCCCGTGAGCACCAGGTAGCCCTTCTGGAGTTTGTGAGGTGCCCGCAAGGGATATTTATAAACAGTGAACTACTGCAGTGTTTTAGTCACAATTTATTTTTTTTAAACTTGTTTTTATGTTTAATTACAAGATTTTTTTTATAAACATTATCATTAATGCAAAGCAAACAATCATACAATCCTAGTGTCATTTGAAAGGCATGTCAAGACTTTAATATAGAGGATTATTTTGCACGAGTAGCCCTCAGTACAAATTCTCATCTTTTGGGTAGCCCTCAAACCCAAAAAGGTTGGAGACCCCTGTGCTAAGCCATTGCTTCACACACTGTGACTGGTGACTCTACTAAGGGCAAGGCTTTCTTCAGGGATAAAACTTCAATTCAAGAAGTTTTATTTTGCTAAAGTAAATAAATAAATAATAATAATAATAATAATAATAATAATAATAATAATAATAATAATATATCATTACAACCATTATTCAAAAGCTATGGTGAGACCCAAAAAACTAGGGACACATTTTTTTTCATTAGCTAGTGACAAAAACGCTTCCGAAATCCATACAATTTTCTGATATGTAATGAAAGTACATGACTCTGGGGCTTAAGTTAATTTTAATTAATAAAAACAAGACATTGATGATTCCTACATAAACTTATTTTGTCAAATTTGATTTATCACTTGGCAAACCAACTTGCAAATGTATTCAATCAAATTTAAAGGTACAGAAAATGCTCATGCAGTGAACTAAATATTTCTTGTATTAATTTAAAACGTGAGTTGGGTACACCAACATGCCTTAGGCCCCTAGTTACTGGGATAGACTCCAGTCACTAAATAAATGTTAGGAAGCATGAGTAGCTCTGCCATTTTCTATTTGTAAAAGTTACTCTCAGGGGGAAAAAAGCTTGGAGACCCCTGCTTTAGATTAATGATTTTGAATGTCCTGTGCTTTTCTATTTTGGTTAAAATAGGGACAACTGGGACATGGTTTGTTGAAAACTGGGACATATTGTTGGTTTTACGTGTTGGGACATTGGACAAGGAGCCTAAAACTGGGACTGTCCCTTTTAAATAGGGACATCTATAAGGTCTTACGTTGGCTTAACTATAGGTTTTGTTGTAGTTTAGTTTAGGCTATTTAAATGAAGCACAGATGTTGGTAGCCTTATATAGTCAATTTATTTTATATTTCAATCATAAAAAGGTGATTTAAATGTCAAAATAAAAACAGGAAGTGCCTTTATTTTGAAGTAAGTCGCTTTTCAATTGTACTTCCGCCGCGCGTGGAGGTTACGCACAGTGACGCTCGTCATAAATCCCGGCAGACGCTCGCTCTGGAAGAGACCAGGAGTTAACGGCAGAGGAGGAATAACGGAACCGCCGGAGTGAACCGTTCCCCGGGCAACAGCGCGGATTCTCCCCGGGCCTCAGCTTCGGGGAACGGCGTGAAGAGCGAGGGAAGACCGGAGGGAGGAAGGAAGGAAGGCACCGTTTCCCTCCCAGCCCGTCTCTTTAGGTGGGTGCTGCTAGGGTTATTTCTCCGGAGCGGCTGGCAGTTTGTCAGCGTCTCTATAATGAACGGGTGTTGCTCTAAAGCAGGAAAAATGAATACATTATGAATAAGTTAGGATGCTAGGGTCATAGTCAACATGTCTCCGGTAGTGGGACAGGCAGGTGGGCAAACTAACGTGACTGCAGCTAATCAGCTTTACATCCTGGACACAGACTGAAGCTAAGGCTTGATCAATTAAAGTAAATGCTGCAGTGTTAAGTAATGTCACCTGTTTGTTTACTCAGTGCCCCACATCAGTTCTCCTTTTTTTCTCTGTATTATAAAGCTGACAATATTTAATTAGCTTAACATTATGGCTTAATGTGTCAATTTCTGCCTGCAGAGACTTTCATTTATGTTATGCTGATTTCTGATGTGTTATAATTGTATAGTAGAGTTTTAGAGCAGTATTCATTCATTCATCTTTTTTTGCTTATTCCTGTTAGGTGTTGCAGGTGATTGAAGCTTATCCCAGCAACTATGGGCCTTAGGCGGGGCACTCCCTGGAGAATGGCCAGTTGGTTGAACAGGGTTTTCACTGGGTCTTAAAAAGTCAAAAAAAAAAGTCTTAAATTGTAAAGACTGAATTTAAGGCCTTAAAAAGTCTTAAATGTGCAGAGATGCATACTGTTAGGTCTTAAATACATTTAAACAGGTTTCAGATATGTCACATACATTTGCTGCAATTACCTAAAATCTCCACTTACAGAAAATGCTTAAAGGCATATTACTGTTGCTAGTACGACAGCTTAGACCTTTTCTTACCAAGACAAAAATGCTTTGTGGCACTCACTGTCACAAATGGTCTCAGCTTTTTGTACACTGCTTACGAAATAGGTAATATTTTTCTTGATCAATGGTCTTAAAAAAGCCCCAAAAAGTCTTAAATTAAATATTGAAACCTGCTGAAACCATGTAGAAGCGTAGAGGAGTAGGTGCGGTGTGGAGGACAGAGGTGCGGTGTGGAGGACGGAGGTGCGGTGCGGAGCCATAGCGCGGAGATCGAGCGCACATGAGGTCGCAGGTGCTCACCAGCAGCAGTGGTGTGGATGGGACTAAAGAAGGAGACGAACGCGGTGCTTTCTAGTTTTGTCTGGTGTCACTCTGAAAAGCTGTCTGCGTTGCCATGGTGATATAGTTGCCTAAAAAGTTGAATGGGCAGCGTATTTAGACAACAATGAAGTTTGAGGTCATTGTTCTTTAAACGTTAATGTTGCAGGCTAATAACCTTCCTGAAAACCTAGCACAGCAAACTTCCTCTGTTTTTTTAATGACTGGATATTCTACAGCACACAACAGGAATCACCAAAGAAGATCTGAGAGGAACAGAATCAGAATCAGCTGCAGGAGCCCCAAAAAACAGCCTAATAACACAGCAATATCATTTTAAAAAGTAGGTACACTTGGCCTGTTCAAATACAGGTATTTGTTAAGTATTGTGGAAGACAGGAGGGATGGACCCAAAGGTACGGACAAAAGATAACTTTAATGTAACTTACGGTGATGACAGACACAGGGGTACAAGAAAACCACGAAAACCATGAAAACCATGAAAACCACGACGAGACTAAAGAGACTAAACAGACTAAACAGACTAAACATACTAAACATACTAAACATACCAAATGAACCACCAAACACCTAGGGAGGACACAGGACATAAATACACGAGGGAATGAGACACAGGTGAAAAACATCAAGGCGGGGCAGGCAATCAAACACGCGGGAAACACAAGGGGCAGGAAGAAAACTGGGAAAACAAGGAAACAGACTGGGTATACAAAATAAAACAAGGGAAACAAATACAGAAAACAAGACAGACACGAGACATAACAGTATTTTTAATTAGATTAATTACCACCTCACATATGTTTAAAAACAGATTTTGTTAGTTTTTACAGTTCTAGCTAATATTTTTAAGAAGAATTATAGACAAGAAAATATTGCAACTTTTAAGAAAATCCTCTGTAAAATCACAGGGCCTTCTCTTCTATTTGACTTGTCTGATTGCACTTTAACCTCAAGAGGAAATCAAAACAATAAAGCTAAACTTGTTTTGGACAATTTCTCTGTTGTCTTCAGTTTGATTTTAAGTAAGTGGGGAAAAAAATCATTTTTAAATCGTAAATCGAATTTTTGTGAAAAAATCTGAGATTTTTTTTTAGGCTAAATCGCCCAGCTCTACTTAAAGACAATAAGTTAATCATTTAATTGTGCAACAGCTCAGTGGACCAAATTGTCAAATTGGCCACACGTGGATACACCATGACTTCAGTTAAAGCAAAATTTAATTAATCTATTTATGCATGACAAAAGAAGTGTGTTTGCGAAGTTGCTGTGGTTGGAAACCCAGTAAAGGGAATGCACAAGGGTTAAGAATGTAATCATCTCCTTAAGTAACAGACACAGAGAGTGACTGGTTCAGTGAGTGACTGGTTAATTAATGGTCAATAGAATCGCCTGCGCCACAAAAACTCTTGACATTTCCAGTGGCATTAAGAACAATACCCTATGGGCTCAACAGGGGGGTCAAGACAAAGAAGGAAACTATTTATATGTTATTTGATTTAAGAAAAGAAAAGGAAGTTGCAAATGGAGTGCCCATCTCCAGTATATAGGCAACATAACATTTCTTGATTTTACCCTTTAAAAAATGTATCCTCTGTCTTTTATTGTCTTGACATATGAAAGACCTCACTAGACCAAACTTAGCCACTTCTTTGTGTCATCCCAGGGTCATCCTTTGATTTCGTGCTCAAACGTGTGGACACAGCTCCATCTGGGCCACTCGCTGTAAAAATATGGCCCCAGTCTGTCCTCTGTTGGGCTGCCAGATCTTTTCCTGTTTCTCTGGACAGACTGCTCTCACCAAGCCACAGTTTTCTCAGCTTTAAATATTTATTTGCTCAGGCTGTCGCAGCTTTTGGAGTGTCTCCGCTGTTCTCTTTTGATGGGGCCAGTGGTTGAGATTTTTGTAATAAAAACATTTAGTAATTAAAAAAATGACAGAACAGAACATTTAGTGATTAAAAAAATAATATAGAGAAAGTAATTCCTGTTGAAAAGATACTGTTGTCTGTATAATATACTTAAATACTTACAAGTTAAATGTAATAATTGTATTTCCCTGTTGTTTGCTGACGCTCTGTGTGCTTTGCAGGTGTAGTGAATTCTTTCCATCCATGGCTTCCTCCAGGTGACCTCCGGTGAACCACAAGCCCTCGACACGGTGAGATTTCTTTCATAAAGGAATTTAGAGCATAAGGCAAAAATGTTAAAACTCAGGGTTGACAAATATTGATGGCATCTGTGGGTATATAGTTATACCCATTATCCGAACCATATCCTATAGAAGGTTATTGCAATATTTTGGTAATGCGAATCTATGATTTCACATAATCAATTTGCTTTTATTAAATTTGTACAAGCATACAGAAAACACAAGCGCATAGACCCTCTACTGTTTAGTGAAAAATTAATTATTGTACACTGAGCAATAAACTCTTCTCAAAAATATTTGAACTATTTTGTAAAAAAGAAGTTCTGTGCAAAGTGACTTTATAATATTAAGTAGTTAGAGTTTAAGTTAGAGCATATGTTGTGTACTGCAAAGTAGGGCGTTTGTGGTTAATAAGTGAATTGATTAATTGGCATTATGGCCATAATCGATTGAAAGAAATACTAATATTAATCATTATGCTTTACAGTAGAGTAAAGGTACAGTACCATTGGAGTGTTAGGACTAAAAAACATCAAATTAAACAACTATTTCTCAAAATATACAAGGCTATAACTTGTCTTTAGTTTAAAAAAGCCACTTTTTATTATGGATTATGGCTTTGAATTTAATAGAGAGCTGTTTTTTATAAGATGTAATGATAGGTGATGTCAAGCTGGTGGTTAATGGTTAATTGATATTCATTTGTTTAGACTATCAATTAATCGATTAAAGAAAATTAACCAGATGTGCATTCCTACTGCAAAGTATAGTTGGCGTTTCCCTAGATAAAATACCTCAAACACTATGTATATATTTGTGAATTATTCATAAATTTGTGGATAATAAAATACATGGCATAAATTTGTCAGTCCACTACAAAATGCAGTGAAATCCTAAAACATCTCACATTTTGTAACAAGACCAAACAAGTTTTATTTGTCCATACATTTTGATGATGTAATGAAAAATGAAATAACTGAAAAATCATTTTTTCATTTAATAAAAACACATCTTTTATAGGCATCCTCTTTCAGTGAAACTGACACCTGGGCTTTGTTTTGTTAGTATGGTTTTGCCAAATTTGTCCCTTAAGATGTGAGTTTGAAAAATAGCTAACATATAGCCCTTGTACAAGTCAACATGGTCCATTAATTTCACAAAGATAATGCAGAGATTTACACACACATTAGACATTATAGAGTAAACCCTGCAGCATAAGCTCAAACCAACATAAGTACATATTTAGTTTAGTGTTTTCAGAGCTGAGGCTGAACTGCTGATGGGATGGTGATGCTGGGATAAAAAGACTAGGATTGGTGTTTTCAGCTCACTGCACCACTCTCCATCTCACTGAATTCAGGCTAAATTTAGCTCGTCTATATTTAGAGCTTCAGCCTCAATAAAACGTGAGAGTGGTGAGTTGAAAGCTTTGATTTTGTGTTGATTTTTTTTTTTTTTTTTTTTTAGTGTCTAAATTGAACTCCAAACGTCTGCTGCCAGAGATGTCAGTAGGATACTTTAGTAAAGCGATTAATGATTTGTTTGTTGGTGTAGATCCAGGTCATCGTCTGGATCCAGGAAACTTTTGGTAGATAGGGCCAGTTTTGTCTTTTAGCAACATAACTCAAAATGTTATAGTTTAGTGACCAGTTACTTCATTTGGTAGAGCAGCTGCATTTCTAACTCCAGCCACCAGAGCTCAGTAATAAAACACATTCTTACTTTTTGAGATTAATGTCAGGATCCATGATAAAACTGTAATGTGATTTTCTCCAAAAATACACTTAACTTACCACTATTAATTAAAGTAATAAAGCATTAGTAAATATGTAATTAACAGTATTTCATTGAATGAATGGTTTATAGATACTGAATTGCCTCTGATGTTTATAAATTTACATTGATTTACCTGAGCTTATTGAAGAGATATACTACTAATTTTTATAACTCAGTGGTGTTTATTAATTTGAAGTAATGCTTTTAAAATCAGTTGACTGGTAGGTTTCCTATTGACTTTTTTGAGCTTTTAGCCATGTGATAATGTTTGCATCTCAAAAACTTACTGGATTAGTATTTTGTTCCACTTACGCATGTTTGAGTAATTCTGTTTGGTAAGCCCCTCCTCTTCACCAAAGTTGAAAACACACAGCTCTACATAGACACAGGAAACCACTCATTCTGACCATTTCACAGCTTAAATTTCTGTCACTACAAAGGAGTCAGCTCATTTATCTGTCAGCGTCACGTTGTGAATTGCCGTGCTAAATAGCCATTTTATGCTCTGTCCAGTCCCCACCGTTGCCAGCAGGGGGCGACAGTCACACATCTAATCCAAGCATTCTCTGGAAAGTCAAAATAACAATTCCCCAAAAGAAAACGTTTTACATACATATACATTATTTTAAGTTATGAAATGTGAAATACTAATGCAAAGGTGTCCAAAACTATTTTAAAAAGCCTGAAAAAAGCATAATATATGTTTTTTTTTCATGACATAGCTACTTAGTACAAAAAAATTAAGAAAGATTGGTCATATTATTTCTCTTCACCAGTACCATCTGTATCTGTCATCTGTCTCTTTTCCTCTCTGCATTTTGGCCTGATCATTCATCCGTTTTACCTCCATCTGTGCACCGCCACCTCCTCCCATTGGCATCTATCTGCATCCTCGTGCCTGTTTCTCTCTCTCTCTCTCCCTCTCCTGCACGGCAGCGCTTCCCTCCTCTTTCTTCTACCAAAAACTGCTAAATTATTTAACAACATCAGACATCAGAAGTGGGCTCCGCTGCTTAGCCAGGAGCAGAATGGAGAAAGAATAAAGCAAGAGATAAAAAAAGATTAGGAAACGCATAGAAGAAGAAGAGGATGTATGGGGGGGGGGGGTGAGTCAGCAGCAGCAGCAGTGGGAGGGAAGCTGGGAAGAGGGGGAGTGTAGATAGCTTTAGGTGATATGGCTAGTTGTGGGAAGAAGAAAAAAAGAACCCCCGTTTGTTTTGTGCATGCGCGTATCGATTGGCTAGAGAGAAGGTCATGGAGCTGAGACGAGATTAGCCAAAAGATAGAGAGAGAGGGAGAGAGAGGCGCGGCGGCGGCACACACACAGCTAGCAGCCTCTGGTGAAGAGACTAGAAAGACTAAAGACTAGAACAGAATAAAAAGGACACACTTTGTAGTTATAGGCGGCTATGGGGGAGAGCTATATGTACCAGCGGCTGCCCTTCACCAGAGCGGAGGAGGAGGAGGAGGAGGAGGCAGAGGAGGATGAAGACGACAGAGGCAGGATGAGAGGAAGCACGGGCAGCGGACAAATGGTAAAGACTGATTACTGACAGTGTAGGTAAGCTCTGGTGTAAGCCGGAGCAGTGTGCATGTGTGTGTTATACCATTGCCAGGAGTAATTTGGGGGTGGGGCTTTTTTGTGTGTGTGGCTCCTATAGGCTATAACTAAGGCTGCCTTTGTTACAGGGCTGCACAATTATATTATATAAATATCTGTAGGATATTTTAAAGGGGATATATTGTGCTTTTATTTATATGTTTAAACCAATCTTGGTCGCCTCTTAAACAGCAGTATGTGTTTTACAGCCTTTAAAAACATTATGTGACTAAAAAATTTAAAGAAACAAGTAAGGAGACCAGCAGAGGACAGAGGTGTGATGGGCTTTTGAACATATTAAAAGAAAAAAAAGTACTTTACATCCTTAAACTTTTTTTGTACAAAGCCATTTTACTACTAAATGAAAAATATCTGTGAGAAATTAGTGCAAACAGAGCTCTACACCATTTTTTGGATAAATGAATGAGAGCAGACTGGAGGGAGAGGGCTTGTTGATTGGTCAGTGCTTCAGCGGGGGTTTGTGGGAGAGGCGGAGGTTTGTGGGGCCATGCGTTTTGAGGCCTCAGAAAGGCAGTGTCAGAGAATACAGGATTACTGAAACAGGCGTGAATAAAACAAAATACAGCTCTAGGTATGTTTTTGATGAGGGAACAACATTTTAACATAGTAGAAAGCTCAAAAAAAGACAATTTTGCATAACATAGGCCCTTTAATTCTAGTAAGTTTTTGAATTTCCTTTACAAATTACATTTTATTGCTGTGTAAATATAGAAAAAAATGTGCTGAAAATGCAGCGAATGTGAATATTGTGAATCCATACAATGTGATTTAAATACAGCTCTTTAGTGTGCAGTATAGAAAAGGTCTTTAGAGTACTTTTGACTGTTCCAATTGGTTCTACTTCATTTTGATTCTTTTTTACACAAATATTTGTCACATGCTCAACATTACTGCATTTTTAAGCAGTTCTTGTATTTAGGCTAATTTGTAAGTCTGGTGCTTTTTATTTATTCAGGTGCAAAACATGATTTAAGGCTATAAATGAGCAATTCTGACCATTTTCACTGTTAATATAGGACTGCTGAAGCTGGCGTCAATGTGTCGCTAAGACATTTAGTAGCTGACAGTAGCTCCTTCATTTCCTTTGCACTTAACTTTATTGCTCCATTAAGATCACTGACCCCTCCAGCAAACAGCAATTTCCTGTGAACACATGCGTCTCAGATTAGGTTCAAACTTCTCCAAGCTTGAAACTACCAAACATTAATTTCAGTCTCTAACAAAGCCTGTTTTTGTGTGTGTTACAGCAAGTTGTTTGTTTTAAATTTTTTAAATTTGTTTCAATGAGAACCTAGAGAAGAGTTAATCACAGCCAGGGCTGACACTAACAGGCATAGACAGACTATAGATTATTCACTCTCATATCATTCCTTAGGGACAATCTAGAGTCACCAGTTCACCTATACATTTATGTCTTTGGACAGTGGAAGAGAACCCAACAGTAATGCAGGGGGGATGTGCTGACTCCACCTGCACTGCACCTTAAACTAAATGACTTTGTACATTGCCTTATTATGGTCTTATAACAAATTCCTGTCTCCTGTGTTGGCAGATGCAGTGTGAGGAAGGGACCGAGTGGCTGCTGGAGCTACTGACCGACGTACAGCTGCAACAGTACTTTATACGAATCCGAGATGAGCTCAACGTCACGAGGCTGTCTCACTTTGATTATGTCAAGAATGAGGACCTGGAGAAGATCGGCATGGGACGTCCAGGTCTATGTTCTTTTTTACCTTTTATTCCACTCCAGCCGCTATCTCAGGACCGCCTGGGATTTGACAAGTCATGACTCGCATTGATTTAAAGTTCTGAAAGTCTTATCTGATTCTTTTTTTTTTTTTTTTAGGTCAGAGGAGACTGTGGGAGGCAGTCAAGAGAAGAAGAGCACTTTATAAACGCAAGTCCTGGATGAGCAAGGTTCGCACAACAACACACTAACACACACAGCATTGTAGTCAAGAATACAGTAAGTCCAGTGCGATTTTTTTATTTAAGATTATACTCTTTCATTCAGTAACAGTAATGGTGCCTAAATAAATCATTTGAGGACTTGGGCATCATTTTAAATAGAGGTCGAGTCAATGCTGATATCGATTTTTCAAATTCAGAGTAGCCAATAAGCACTGCAGATTTTTTGGGTCAATATGCAGCGTTGAATTTTTACCCAAATTATATGATAAAAGACTATCACTCCCTATAACACCAAGTTTTGTTTCCCCATGTACTGTGAAAGCACGTTTCTTTCTGTTAACACTACAGTGCACCACGCCTTCTTTTTAAAATATAATAAGAAAAATAACATCTGTAACAATGATTTTGAAGTGTCTGCTATATCTGTGTATACTTAAAGTCATATAAGACAACATTTTAACCACAGCCAGCTGAAATTTAAAATACAGTACAGCGCCTTTCGTCTTGTGGATTGAAGCTAATGCTGCATACTTACATAATAAAGCGTTTAAACAAAGCCTCACGTATCCGGTACTTCAGTTATGTGGTAGCCCTAACAAGCGCCTGACCAAAAATAAGCATTAAATCTCAAGTGTCAGCTGATGGGCGCTTGTCTAAAAAATGCAAAAATTGGTCTCTAATCGGTCTAAATCTCTAATTTTAAATTAAATCATCTGTACTAATTAAGGGTGCTCCGATCGATCGGCCGCGATCGGTGATCGGCCGATCATGGCTAAAAATAGAGTGATCGGTGATTGGTAAAATGGGCCGATCAGAAGGGCCGATCAAATTACAACAATGTTTAAGTTAAGCCCTGGTTATAACTAACACAAACCTGCCCTGGAGCTGCTGCTTTATGTCCCCACTTTGTCCCCACCTGCTCTTGGGGTGCACGGGACAGAACCGAGGCGCAGCAGTGTATTTGCAAACGCCAACGCAAATAGAGCTACAGCTAACCCGCTAATATTTACGTTAAAAGCATTAAGAAAGTTCAGAGCCTGTCTGTGTCTTGTTACATGGAGAAAACTGTGCGTTTTGTGGCTTAAACTGCACCAAATGGCTGCTAATGGAAAGAGAAAGTAAAAAAGCAGTCCGTGTGTCTGGGAAGAGCACCTTTCATCGTTGTCTTCTCTGCTCTCTTGTGCACGTTTTCTTCGTTCAGACGTTGTCAGACCTGGCTGCAGGAGCTGTCTGCTCTTTAGTCCACTGTGTTTCAGCCTGGTTTGGCTATGTGTTACGCGGACGCAGGCGCAGCACCCGCGGACTCAACCAATTAAGAACAGCTGATTTTTACATCAGCAGAGCATTCAAACAAAGCCACACAGACACTGGGCACACATTAAAGGCCAATAATGCATCAAAACCTCTTCTAAAACAAAAATAAGTAGAATTTTATTGTACTTTTATATTTACAAAGGTACAGTATTTTTCAAATGGAACTAATAATAGCCTGCATACATTACATTACTACATTGAAGACCACGTGATCCGTATCGGCCATGATCGGTATTGGCCGATCACAGCAAAGACTGATCGGTGATCGGTGATCGGCCTCAAAAATCCTGATCGGAGCACCCTTAGTACTAATATATACCGTCTAATCTTATGCCAAAAATGAGACCAAGATCAGTGCAAAGTAGAGTTTAATTTGAAGCAGTGTTGAATAGCCATAAAAATTCAAAATAATAAAGAATTTAAAGTAGTAGAACTGTATCTGTGATGAAATATCTGTGTGTTGTCCTAAAATGCTGTCCCTAATTGTCAAGAATTTGTCATGGAAATGTCAGGAAATATGTTTATTAAAGAGAGTACCACAATTTTCTCTATTTACATCAATTTCCTTGTTTCCTTTTCTGTAGGTGTTTCCAGTGAAGCGTCCCGACTCTGACCCCCAGCAGCCCAACACTCAGGGGGCCTCAGGTGGGACGGGCCCGGGCAGCAGTGAGACCTGGAGCCTCCCTCACCTGCCTCATCAGAGAACCAGAGCTGCAGCTGTTTGAGAGACTGGGAGATGGGACGTTCGGGGTGGTCCGCAGAGGGGAGTGGACCGCGCCTAATGGGAGAGTGGTAAGGCACACACAACTACTGGCAGTTAAAGTAATAAATAGGTAAAAAATAATCAGTGTTGGGTAGATAGAGTCCTAAATAATGTAAAAGTCCTATATTATGCTTTTTTTCAGGCTTTTTGAAATAGTTTTGGACACTTTTGCATTAGCATTTCACATTTTATAACTTAAAATAATGTATATGTATGGAAAATGTCTTATACTTTGATTTTGCTGAGAACGCTTGGATTAGGTGTGTGCCCAGCATAAAATGGCTACATAACACTGATAAATGAGCTGACTGCTTTGTAGTGACAGCAATTTAAGCGCTAAAATTATCAGAATGAGTCCGGTGATGGTGTATAGGCTTTAGAAACGCACAGGTAGCACTTCCTAGTGTCTTCCCGTGGCTACATAGAGCTGTGAGCTCGAAGCGTTTCCAGCTCTTCATGAGGGACAGGCTGAGCAAACAGGATTACTCAAACAAATGTGAATGAAACAAAATACTCTTGGGTTATTCTCACAAACATAGTCAAATTAGATTTTTCATGTTTGTGCACATTGTTAGCATTTATGTGCCGTTCTTGATGCACTGCCAGTTTTTTGTTTCATTAACGTGACACATTTTCTAATAGAAATATATATAATAAATATATATTTTAATTTAAAAAAGACCAGCTCTTTTAAATACTTAGGTGTAATAGATATTTGACTAAATTTGATTGTGAAATAAATAAAAACTATTTAGTGGAACTTTTTCTCTCATTACCGTAACACTTAAAATGTTTTTCAAGTTAAATTTTTTGTAATTTTGTTTGAAAACACTACATTAAAATAACAATTTGAAGCTATAAATTACCTAAAATATGTTGAAAACAAACAACAAATAGGACCAGGTTAAGTACACAGTGTAGTGTATTATAGCACCTAATGCTGTAAGGTTTTCCAAAAGTTTGTTGCCAGTGATGCCTTCGTGAGAATTACCCTTCCACAGGATTGTTTTTGAGGTAGAAACAACATTATATGGTTGAAAGCTCAATAAAATCGATTTAGCAGAATAGGGAACCTTTTATTTAAAGCCTGCAATGCAACGTTTCTTCTAACAAGATCTATACATAAGATAAGAAAAGGAAAAGCTAAAAGTTCATTTGATCCACCAAGGAGGTGGGTTGGTCTGTTTTTTAGTCTATTCTCAGGATAACTCAGGATAAATGTAATGGTGTAATTGTGAAGAATTTGTTTCAAACGTCAGTAATGGGCCAATAAAAAAAAATTTACTTAGTCTGGATCCAGGAATTTTTTTGAGGATTCTGTACCACTGCAAGTGAGGGACAAAGATGCTAACTCCAGCCACAAGGGGTCAGTGAAGCAACACATGATTAGTTTTAGAGGATTATTTACCATCATTGTGTTGGCTTTGTGGTTCAGTCAATGGCTTTATCATTTATTCCTGAACTTGAAGATCACTGGTTTGAGTCCATGTCTGGGCACTATACGTATGTTTACCATTGCGAGATAGGACCAGAGATTTTTCGGAGGTCTGCACTTTGAGTTCTTCAAGTCATGCTAGTCACGAGTATGTGATAAAGATTAAATAATGTTACTGTTAATGTATAGTGGCATTGATTTTTTTAATAGTAACTTTGCCAAATGATTATTATCTGCTTTAGAGACAAACATGTTATTAATATTATTGCTCAAGTGCCTATACTTTTTAAATTTTTTGTAGTTGTCAGTGGCTGTGAAGTGTCTCAAGGCTGGTGTGCTGGACTCGGACGGTCTGGACGACTTTATCAGAGAAGTCAACGCCATGCACTCACTGAACCACCAGAACCTCATCCGTCTGCATGGGATCGTCCTCACGCAGCCAATGAAAATGGTGAGAGATATAAATAGCAGCGCAAAATATAACATCTGTGTTTGCTTAGACGTGTTTGCTGAATACACACTTCTCCTTTGTGCGTAGGTGACCGAGCTGGCCCCTCTGGGATCGCTGTTGGACCGACTTAGAAAACGCCAGGGCCACATCCTCATCTCGTCTCTGTGTAATTATGCCGTGCAGGTCAGTCTCACCACAGGAAGAAAAACAATGGCAGCTAAAGAAGATAAACCACGACTTCCTTTTTCTTTCCTTCACTCGCTGCATGCCTTCGCGTGCACCGCATTTTTGTGTCACACCCAAATATGCAAACATGTGGGCTTGAAGTTCTTTTTTTTTGCCTAAAACCTATACTAGACTTGACACCTTTTCAAGTTTGAGTTAAGCACAATTTGAGTCAAACCTATTATTATTATTATTTAATTATTATTATTAAGTGTATGTTGTGTGTAATTTTAGCACGTTTTGAGGTATAAATCTCAACAGCACACTTTTTTTATTTTAGGGCCATGCATAATATAAACAAATGTATGATGCAGATGCTTTATTATTATTATTATTATTTTATTCATACATTTAATCCTAATTCTTAGGACTGTTTGTCCTTTAGACCAGTGGTTCATTCATGATTCTTCATAAGCTGTCGCATAAATGCTGTCCTAATTAGGACATACTTTTTTAATTTTTTTTTATTTTATTTTGTAGTATCTTGCAAATTAGTGACATGAGGCATTATTTTGTACCAAATGAGTATGATAATACTTGTACTTGATTCTCAAGTCTATGACTAACTGACTTTTTGACCTAAGATGAGCATCATAAAAACAAGCCAGAACTTACTACATTTATTTCTTAAAATGCTTATTATCACACCACGGTGCGGTGAGAGGCGGCGGGCTGGTGTGGGCTTGGTCATTGCCCCCCAGCTCAGCCACCATGTGTTGGAGTTTACCCCAGTAAACGAGGGTCGCGTCCCTGTGCCTTCGGGTTGGGGACAGGTCTCTTACTGTTGTTTGTGCCTATGGGCCAAATAGCAGTACAGAGTACCTGGCCTTCTTGGAGTCCCTGGGAGGGGTACTGGAAGGTGCACCGACTGGGGACTCCATTGTTTTGCTGGGAGACTTCAACGTGGGCAGCGACAGTGACACCTGGAGGGGTGTGATTGGGAAGAATGGCCTCCCCGATCTGAACCCGAGTGGTGTCTTGTTATTGGACTTCTGTGCTAGTCACAGTTTGTCCATAACAAACGTGTGTTCGAGCACAAGGGTGTCCATCAGTGCACGTGGCACCGGGACACCCTAGGCCAGAGGTCGATGATTGACTTTGTAGTCGTGTCATCTGACCTTCGGCCATGTGTCTTGGACACTCAGGTGAAGAGAGGGGCTGAGCTGTCAACCGATCACCACCTGGTGGTGAGTTGGATCCGGTGGTGAGTTGGAAGGAGGCCGGACAGACTCAGCAGGCCCAAATGTGTTGTGGGGGTCTGTTGGGAACGTCTGGCTGAGCCCTCTGTCAGAGGGGTCTTCAACTCCCACCCTCGGGAGAGCTTTGACCATATCCCGAGGGAGGCTGGAGACATGGAGTCCGAGTGGACCATGTTCTCCACCTCTATTGTCAATGCGGCCGTTCGGAGCTGTGGCTGTAAGGTCTCTGGTGCTTGTCGTGGCGGCAACCCCCGAACCCGGTGGTGGACACCGGAAGTAAGGGATGTCGTCAGGCTGAAGAAGGAGTCCTATTGAGCCTGGTTGGCTTGTGGGACTCCCGCCTCAGGAGGGTGAAGCAGTGCTTCACCAACACTGTTTACAGTGGAGGTGGGGAGCTGTTGACCTCGACTGGGGATGTTGTTGGGCGGTGGAAGGAATACTTTGAGGATCTCCTCAATCCCACCGACACACCTTCCATTGAGGAAGCAGAGGCTGGGGACTCAGAGGTGGACTCGTCCATCACCCAAGCTGAAGTCACTGAGGGGGTTGGAAAGCTCCTCAGTGGCAAGGCACCGGGGGTGGATGCGATCCGTACTGAGTACCTCAAGTCCCTCGATGTTGTGGGGCTGTCGTGGCTGACACGTCTCTGCAACATTGCGTGGCGGTCGGGGACAGTACCTCTGGACTGGCAGACCGGGGTGGTGGTCCCTCTTTTTAAGAAGGGGGACCGGAGGGTGTGTTCCAACTACAGGGGGATCACACTCCTCAGGCTCCCCGGGAAAGTCTATTCCAGGGTACTGGAGAGGAGAATTCGTCCGATAGTCGAACCTCGGATTCAGGAGGAACAATGTGGTTTTCGTCCTGGCCGTGGAACAGTGGATCAGCTCTATACTCTCTAGCGGGTGCTCAAGCGTTTGTGGAAGTTCGCCCATCCAGTCCACATGTGTTTTGTGGATTTGGAGAAAGCGTTTGACCTTGTCCCTCATAGTGTCCTATGGGGGGGTGCTCTGGGAGTATGGGGTCCGGGGCCCTTTGCTAAGGCCTGTCCGGTCCCTGTATGACCGGAGCAGGAGCTTGGGCCGCATTGCCGGTTGTAAGTCAGACCTGTTCCCAGTGCATGTTGGACTCCGGCAGGGCTGCCCTTTGTCACCGGTTCTGTTCATAATTTTTATGGACAGAATTTCTAGGCGCAGCCTAGGGCCGGAGGGAGTCTGGTTTGGGAACCACAAGATTTCATCTCTGCTTTTTGTGGATGATGTTGTCCTGTTGGCTTCCTCAAACCGGGACCTTCAGTGTGCACTGGAGCGGTTTGCAGCCGAGTGTGAAGCAGCTGGGATGAGAATCAGCACCTCCAAGTCCTAGGCCATGGTTCTCGACCGCAAAAGGGTGGCTTGCCCTCTCCAGGTTGGGGGGGGGGGGGTCTCTGCCTCAAGTGGAGGAGTTCAAGTATCTCGGGGTCTTGTTCACGAGTGAGGGAAGGATGGACGTGAGGTCGACAGGCGGAACGGTGCAGCGTCTGCAGTAATGCGGTCGTTGTATCAGTCTGTTGTGGTGAAGAAGGAGCTGAGCCGAAAGGCGAAGCTCTCGATTTACCGGTCGATCTATGTTACTACTCTCACCTATGAGGAGGAAACTCATTTCGGCCGCTTGTATCCGGGATCTTGTCCTTTCGGTCATGATCCAAAGCTCATGACCGAAAGGACAAGATCCCGGATACAAGCGGCCGAAATGAGTTTCCTCCACAGGGTGGCTTTGCGCTCCCTTAGAGATAGGGTGAGGAGCTCAGTTACACGGGAGGAGCTCGGAATAGAGCCGCTGCTCCTCCACATCGAGAGGAGCCAGTTGAGGTGGCTCGGGCATCTGTTTCGGATGCCTCCTGGACGTCTCCCTGGGGAGGTGTTCCGGGCATGTCCCACCGGGAGGAGGCCCCAGGGAAGACCTAGGACACGCTGGAGGGACTACGTCTCCCGGCTGGCCTGGGAACACCTTGGGGTCCCCCCAGTAGAGCTGGAGGAAGTGTCTGTGGAGAGGGAAGTCTGGGCATCTTTGCTTACACTGCTGCCTCCACGACCCGGTCCTGGATAAGCGGAAGAAGATGGGTAGATGGACATTTGAGCTCGCCTTTTATTAGTTTAAAAAGTAATTCCTGCAAAGTGCTCATGTACTCCTAGGGGCCCCTGTACCTTTGGTTGGGAAACACTGCTTTAGACCTTTTTTTGGACACCATTTATTCTTTGATTTTGTCAAGAATAACGCCCTGGCTTAGTTGTACATTTTGTTCAGATTTAGCCCTGGATCAGATCCAAGGTGTGTCATAAATTTAGTGCTTGTTTAGATTTCGCCATTAGCCCTGCTAGCAAATAACAACTTCATTGCTTTGTCATATAATTAAGTAGAAAAGTCTATTGCCATAAACATACTTGTCCTCACACAGGCTAAATATGCAGCATGGACTAGTATTTCCTCTTTTTCGCTTGGCTTTTTAGCTTAGGGTACATAACTAGTAATGAACTTACTGCTCATACAATAATATATTATGTTGGAAATGATACATCACAAATTAAATAGAAATTACTTTAACATGTACTTCACTGGTGTGGTCTTGACTATAACAGTGTGTCTCTCTGTAGGTGGCCTGTGGTATGGCCTACTTGGAATCAAAGCGTTTCCTGCACAGAGACCTTGCTGCTCGCAATGTCCTGCTGTCCACTAATGAGACGGTGAAGATCGGAGACTTTGGCCTAATGAGGGCCCTGCCCACACACACTGACCAGTACATCATGGAGGAGGGGCACAAGATCCCTTTCCCCTGGTTGGTAGTCACAACAATTACATTTGCATCCCTTAAAATTAGGAAAAAAAGGTTAGTTTTAAATATTTTGTTCAGGTGTGCTCCAGAGTCGCTGAAGTCTCGTACCTTTTCTCATGCGTCCGATACCTGGATGTTTGGGGTTACTCTGTGGGAGATGTTCACGCACGGACAGGAGCCATGGTTGGGCCTCAATGGAAGCCAGGTAAAAGCAAACAGAAGCTTTCTTTTCAACTATTTATTTTAAGCTTTTGAGTTGACACATTGCTAAACTATTGATAGTTCATTCGCTGGGGCAAGATATAAGATTAGCTGTTATACTCACAACAGCAGATGCCAAGTGCCAAAGCTGCATCAATATGGGGCAAAATGTGAGACAAAAGACTTATTTTACACCATAGGCAATAGTTATCTTAGGTTAAATGCATTGCTATTTGGACACTCATGTAGTACTTTATTAGCCTGGTGAGCTTTCCTTTGTCACATGTTGGTTCTGCTGAAGTCCGCAGTTTTGTTTAGTCTTCTGTGTTTTTTGTCTCGTTGCCATTTTAACACCAGTAAAGTCCTGTTCACCTCCGAAGACTTTGTACAACTGGCTTCTGCTGCTGTCCCCGTTCAGAAATAAGTACAGAGCTGCCATATTCTGGTGTTTGATGGCAAAAACGGCAAACCACCATGTTTAATGGGTCAGCGGTGCACTATTTGCGCCCTTTGTTTCTCTGATTGGTTACTCCACCTGTGATTGTTCCACTCATAGAAACAAAATTTAAGCAAAGGGATACCAGACTAATTTCTTTATATAGAATAGGAAAAGAGTTTGTCTGGCCGGCCAGGCTAGTACTTTATAAATACGCCCAATGCATCCTTACTTCAGTGGAAATGGGAGTGAATCTGACACATTTAGCACTGTGATAGTAAACGCTAATCTTGTTTACATAGATTTTCCTTGGTAGATGATATGAGTAACAGATTTATGATAAGACACACCCTACTTAAAACAGCCTTCAAAGTCTTCCTACGTCTCATTTTCTTTCATACATACAATATACCATATCAAACCAGCAGTATTCTCTGGCTTATTTGTTTCTTACAAAGTGCAGATGATTCTTTCTTTTGTTCAAGCTGTGTCGCTCAGATGAAAGAATAAACATTTTTTGAGTAGCTGGAAAGAATGTGATTGGTACTCAATGGGACAAGGCTTAGCAGTACACTAGTTAAAACATATTGCTAGGTTTGTCAAACTAATTTTAATAAAAGGAACATTTGACATTTCCTTTACTTCCAGATTCTCCATAAAGTGGACGTGGAGGCCGAGCGGCTGTGTAAACCGGATGACTGCCCTCAGGACATTTATAACGTGATGCTGCAGTGCTGGAGCCCCAAACCCGAAGACAGGCCCACATTCATTGCACTTAGAGACTTCCTGCTCGAGGTATCGTGTTGTTTCCAATATCCATATAATTTTTCTGTCAAGTAGATCAGTGGTTCCCAATGTGCAGTCCAGGGCCTCCTGGGGGTCTGTGAAGGTACTGCAGGGAAGCCCCAGAGGCTGTCTATATTGCAATTGAATTTCAATTTCAGTTCATTCTTTATTTCTGACCAGGCCCGTCGACAGATTTTGTCGGGGCCTGGGGAAAAAAGGCTTCATATGTGCCCATGATAATAGAAAATATAAGAAGAGAGACCATTTTTGGGCCCCTCTGACCCCAAGGACTGAGACAACAGACCTCTTTGCCCCCCCCCCCTTCGACGGGCCTGTTTCAGACACATGGTTTTGGTCCATAACAACAAAACAACAAAAATTAGTCAATGAAAATATTAAGTACCTAAAATCATTACGTACATAGAAAAAAATCTAATTTGAAATGAATTACAGTTATATACTTGTTTTAAAATATTACTTTAAAACTAATTTTAGCCACCAGTTGGTGTTTTTGTAATGTTGAATGTTGTAACCATGAATAGAGGGAACTTTAGTAGTTGGGGGTCCATGTGGGATTTCTGGAAATTTAGGGGGCCACGACAGTCTTGACTTTGGGAATGGCTGGAGTAGATGATAATCTCTGGTGTTTAATTATGCAAAATTAAATATGTTAAGATGTAACGAGTGGAAATGCAAGATTTTCTTCCAATGACTTCAAAGGTTTGCTCTTTTTTATGAGATATTGCCTTTAGCTTGATTTATTTTAGGTTAAATAGAATAAAATATACCTTATAATGGGTCATACAATGCAATGCTGTGCTACATTACCACATACTACAAATACTAATGCTTTAATTTTCTGTAATTTGTAACACTTTCGTTCGTGTCGTAGACGATGCCCACAGACATGAGAGCTCTGCAAGACTTTGAGGAGGAAGACAAGCTGCAGATCAAAATGAATGATGTCATTACCATCATCGAGGGGAGGTCAGTATCAGTCATCTTCCTGTTATCAACCAAAAGATGTCTCCAAAAATACTTCAGATTCTACGTGGCATTACAAGCTACATTTGGCAATCTTAAAATAAAATGCTACAGAAAGCTTTGGAGTCAAATTTACTATTTTCTTTTGCTGTGTGAGTGCATTTTGAGTTCCTTACTACAACAGGACAAATGCATCTATTGTGAACATTGCATTTCTTTTAGTTAATATCTTTGGGTGGGTTTTCTAATTAAACGTATGACCTGTAGTTATTGTTCTTGGCTCTGATTTATGTGACACAGTCCAATCATTGTCTTCTTCAGCAATCTTTAAGACACAGGGGATTTTTACGAGGAGCATAGCAGAATAATGTGATAACCAGAATCACATGGAGAGCCCTATTTTGCAGTGGTAAAGCTATGAGTGCAATAGTGCCCAGAACATTGATATTTGAGTTTAGGAGTGACTTTCTGTACATATTTCGCCAAAAAGCCCTGGTAAAGAATCCACTAGAACAACTAGTGTGTTTCTGTTCTGACTTCTTGTGGCTGGAGTTAGTATCCCTATCCCACAATGCTTCCCATATACTTTAAAACAGGGGTGTCCAAACTTTTTTCCTTGAGGGCCACATACTGAAGAATATATGTGCAGGAGGCGCCATATTCTGCATCACCACAAAAGAAGACGTTGCTTTTTTTTTGGCGCCACCAGCCACGAATTTCCATTTTTTCTTTCTTAAAGCCAGGTACAGCTCATACAAATGAAGTTTTTTACCTGCGTTTCAAACCTTGCAGTAAAAAGTGCTATCAGTGGCAATTTGGGCCAGTTGTGAGTGAAGTCTGAGGGCCAATAAAAAATAGTCTGCGGGCCGCATTTGGCCCCCGGGCCATAGTTTGGACACCCCTGCTTTAAAACATTAAAAACATTTCTAGATCCACACCAAAACTAATAATATCTTAGTGATTTTTGAGTTATCTCCTAATTACATGTCTTATTGATTTTTTTTCTTTTTTTTTTTTTCTTCAGAGCGGAGCACTACTGGTGGCGTGGTCAGAACCGCCGAACTCTTCGCGTGGGACAGTTTCCGCGTCATGTGGTGACCTCTGTGGCCGGTTTGTCGGCCCAGGACATCAGCCGACCGCTCAAACACTCGTTCATCCACACGGGACACGGAGACACAGACCCTCACAGGAGCTGGGGGTACGCAGACCGCATTGACAGGTTTGTTTTAACACATCCCACTTCATGTTCGTAACTCTGACACACTGTAATTAAACGGTTTAATGGCCTTCAGCGGTTGACACTCTGTATAGTAAATTTAATCATAGGGTGCCACATTTCAAAATCTTAATGGAGGATGCCTTTGCTCTCCTTTTGTTAAAAAATGTCAATTTGAAGTTTGGGTAGAATTGCTATTCTCAAATTGTATTTCATCAAATACTATGTCTAGGTTATCCTTAAAATAGACTTTGCATCTAAGAAGTATAATGATCTTTGCCCATTACACACAACTATAGGAGTATTTCTCTGCTTCTCTTCTTTCCATTGTCTTTTCCTACCATTCAGTTATTTGCATATTTATTTGGCACAAGGTTTCTGGCAGGTTATTTATCTGGGCTGGATTAGTTGATGCGCATACTATTCACAAATTATACTGTTGGTAGCCTTTGTTGTATCAGGTGTAGTTAAAGTCCTGTGTTGTTAAATGACTCCGAAATGACTTGGTGCTATACTTTGCTCCACCAGAGGGCAGCAGTGCACTATCTGCAGTCCAAATTAGTTTTTGTCATACTTTATTATGCTTCAAACATAACAGTCCTAATACTTCGAGCGATACACCAGGGCAGCCCCAAAATCTTAAAAGAATTAATAAGTTATTAAATTAGATGTGGTCAAAAACAAGGCCATATTGGTCTTAAATTTAAAGTCTTTTCTTTGTTGTTGGTGATATATAGATCAGTGAATATATGCTTGCAAACTTTGACATTTATCAAATTAATCATACATATCATTGTGGAGTGAGAAATTACATTCATCTACAGTCCACACTAGATGCTTGTCCTAAAAAAATACACTATTTTAAAGTAATACTTCATTACTAATGTCTTATTTGTGAGTGGGACTTAGGCATTCAATTCTATAATAAATGGTTTAAAAATGTTTTAAGTCACCTACTTGAATGTGCCTTTAGTTTGTAAGTCTCCAAAAGCTTTTGTTACAGGTCTACTGTATATGGGCTGCATAATGTTACAAAAACATCATCACAATACACTTACTGATTAACCTTTATTAGTGAAATAAAGATGATCAGTTTTAAGATTTTTTTTTTAAATGCAAAAAGTTCTTTCCTCTGTATTAGGCTTTTAAAATAAAACATTTGAGTGTCAGAGCTGTACAAATATTTAATTTGTGTTAAATTCATACAGATTATTGTTCTTTTCCTTGGCACTGAATTTCATTCAAAGTGGCATTAAAAAGTCTTAAAGGTCTTAAATTTCACAAGGCAAAAGCTGGAGCAACCCAGCTTGCCCCAATGTAATTTACACTCACATACAGTATATTTACTATGGGCTTTGAGATTTAACATTTTACCCACACAGTTTGCTGCAATTAACCCCATTCCTCTATATTCCTGTCTCCTTTAGTCTGTATTTAGGAAATCCAATGGACCCTCCTGATATCCTTGGTACAACCCCTGCTGAAGCGAGGCCAACCAAACTTCCCAACCGTGCCAAAAGTAAAAGAAAAATCTGCTGAAATGCACAATCAGTATGTTTTACCCTGCACAAAATAAGCAAAGAAAAGTACTAACATCTTTCCTCTTTTTATTAGAACAACCTCCTCCTCGACCACCTCAGCCTGCCATTCTGCTAAAGAGTAAGTCCTGTACATCTATGACATACATACTGTTTTTTTTTTCTGCTATTTTCTGACTGATTTGTATTTCTTTTGTGTTAGAGCCATTTTACGACTCTGTGATAGACGATTATGACGATGACGATGACACCAGTGCTTCCTCTGGTCTGAAGAAGCTGGGCATGTCTCTGGGCCTGAAGCTTCGTCCGTGGGAGGCGTCCGGAGTTCGATCAGCCAAAAGCGAAGTGTCACTGATTGATTTTACTGACGACAGCTTTAGCTCCACCACACCTTCGCCCCTCACCGAGCCTCATCAACGGGACGACGACACACTAAAGGTATAAGCCACTGAGATCAATAAAAAATAGTTTGAAGGCATGCATGTGTTGGTGAATTGGAGAAACATAACTGCCCATAGTGAATGAATGTGCGAGTGAATGGCTGTCTGTCTATAGCGCTGTGTATAGCCCTGCAGCTAACAGGCCATTGTGCAGGGTATACCCCGTCTCAGGCCCAAATTAGCTGGGATAGGTTCCAGCCAACTAAATAATTTGCTGAAAATGATATAAACAGCAAACAATGCTCTCTTAAAATGGCAACAGACCAAAAATGGCTCCTTCAAAACCTGATAATATAGCTGTTAAATTAACATTGACCCCAAAGTAAGTAGCCACTTACATGCAAATTGCTAAAGTGCTCTAGCCACTGTAGTGACAAATGCAAAAATGCCAAGAATGCTTCAGGAATCTGTGCCACTTCTTAACAACAATAGATTTACATTTGTCCTAAGCTAAAGTCCAACCTTTAGCCTAGATATGTCACAACAGCCTCTTCTCCTTGGATGCACACCATGCGTTCACAGTGATCCTATGAAAAGACATCCAGGAAACAACACTTTGTATCTTTGCCCCGTGTAGCCTGACAGTTAAACAGATTTATTTTTTATTGACTACATAAAAAATAAACAACTGATATGGAGAGCTCTGGTAAGTGTGAATGAGAACAAGAGGGTAGAACATTAGCCGTGCTCTGTATTATTGATTCTGTATTTGGACAACTAATTTTAATGTGAAAAAGCTGGCCTGTATTCTCTATGAAGGCATGTGCTTTGTCTTGTAGATGCATGTGAGTAAAATCTAAAAGTGAAGCCCTTGCCCTATGGGTGTCTATTGCTTCTTTTAGGACGCTCCTTCCATTCTGGACTGGCCCCTCCCTCAGCCGGCCTACGATGAGGTGGCTCCCGAAGCTGAGGACCAATCAGAGGACCAGGAGGTGCGCTCCATCAACAGGGGCCTAAGCGAGGAGGCCTCTGCTGGAGCTGGAGCTGGAGCTGCAGCTGTAGCCACAACAGCAGCAAGAAGTGAATCCCAGTCTGCTGACCTCTTCCAGGAATTACAGAGAGAGGTGGAGTTATATGTTAAGACTAAAGTTTAATTTTTAAGGCGTACTTTAGCTGTATTGCCAATTCTAATCACACTAATACAAATACTTTTAGCAAGATTAGGAGGTGTGCCATATTTTGACAAATTGCTTGCAGTTACCTAGACCACAGACCATAGAAGTTGACTGTACAGTTTTTGACAGCATCTAGTGGTAACACATCTCTCTTTCTACAGCCTATATACAGCTATGGTAGCCCTGCAAGGACATGCTGCTGTCTCAAACAAATCAAGGAGAAATATACTAGAGCCCCAAAGTCTTAAAAGTATTAAAAAAGTATTAATTTTGATAGTGTCAAATTCAAGACCTCAAGAGTATTAACTCCCATGGGCAGGTATTAAATTTTGTTCCCCTAGGTCCTAAATTTAAAAAAAAAATCAAGTCTAGTAGTATATAGATTGGTTAATGTATGTGTAATTAGAAGTAACACTCATGGTTAGCGCCAACAAGAAACTTGTACTTGAAATATTTTGTAACCAGCATTACAGAAATATGATTTTTTTGCGAGTTTTGACTTTATCAATGATATTAATGATACAGTTTTGAGATTTTTAATGCAGTTATTTGATCTGTATTAAGCTATAAAAGTAAAACCCTTGTGTTTATGAGGAAAGTAGAGATATGTCATACAACAATTTCATTAAAAAGTATGTATTATGATTGAGTTTCAGTAGTGCTCCGTTTGTTTGCTTTTAGAAGCTGAAGAAACAAAAACAGCGCCTAGTAGCTCTACGTCTGTTTTTTTCTTGATTGTTGCACTTGAATGATTAAATGCACTCTTCCTTTTGTCCCTGTCTTTCTCACAGGTGATGGTGAAGCTCCAGGTTCCCATGACCTCGGGCCGCTCCCTGCCCTCGTCCCCTCTGCCCTTGCCCCTGGCTCCTCTCACCCCCCACAGACAGATCTACCTGTCCTCCACCTCCCCATCCTCCACCGCCGCCTCCTCCTTTGCCACCTGTCTAGAGGAGCAGCAGCAGCGTCCCGTACTGCCACCCCGTAGCCCTGCCCCTCCCCTGCGCCACTCCAAATATAACGCATCCCAAAAATCTAACCAGTCCCAGGCTCGGTCCAGCTCCATCTCACTGGGCAACGAGGAAGACATGCCGCCTCAGATCCCGCCCAGAGACCATGCGTTTTCTCAGCCAGCGTCGCGCTCCTCCTCTCCTCTACCTTTGGTCCCGATAGCCATACCCCCTCCACCCCAGTCTGTGTCCCCACGCAGGACGGCAGGGCTTCTGGGACCGCTTTTGTCCACTAACTCTCCACCTTCATCGTCGTTATCTTCCTCCCCACAAGGCAGTGCATCCCAAACGTCCAGACTTGCTGCTCCAAGCTCCGCCTACTCTTCTGCGTCACTGCTGGACCCCCTTGTTTGTCGGGATGGGCGGGGCCTTTCCTCTTTGATTGACAGTTCACAGAGTACAACGCCTGCCCCGCTGCCAGAACGTCCTGCCTTTCTGGAGAGGTCTGTAATGAGGGAGAGCCTGCCATAAGAATATTGCAAATTAATAAAAAAGTGTTTGTTTTTATGACAAACCATGGATTAGTGTTAAGTATTTGCTGCTACTACCACCACCATTTCTACTACTACTACTTTTACTAATACTGTTGCTACTACTGCTACTACTTCTGCAGCACTGCTACTGCTACTACCACCAGCACCACTACTATCACTATACTTATTCCACTTCTATTACACCAACTAAAAATGCTACTACTACTACTACTACTTCTATTGCTCTCTCTATTACTATTACTACTGATAACACTACCTCTATCTTCTTTTTTTTTTCTTTTTTCTTTTTTTTACTTTTCAAACAAAGTACCACCTCACAAAATATTTGGCTCTCCAAGTACCATCTTTAATGACATAAACCTGAAACTTGACTAAACCAGGTCCAAATCATGGCTAAACCAGGACTAAAACAAGAATCAGATCAAACTGGCTCTAAATTAAAGGGGCTATATTATGCAAAATGGACTTTTCATGTCATAATGTTGTTCCCTCATCAAAAACATACCTGGAGTTGTATTTTGCTTCATTCACACCTGTTAAAGTAATCCTTTAGTCTCTGGCACGGCCATTCTGAGGCCTCAAAATGCTCAGTTCCACGAACCCCCGCCCACTCCAGGAAGCACTGACCAATAAACAAACCCTCTACATCCAGTCTGCTCTCATTCATTTATCCAAAAAACAGTGTTCAGCTGTGTTTCCACTGATTCCTCACAGCTATTTTTCATTTTGTAGTAAAATTACATCATACACAAAGGTTAAAGAAGTGAAGTTCCTTTTGTTTTTTAAATGACCACAACAGTCTGCACTCTGCTGGTCTCTTCACCTGTTTCTTTATGCCACCAGTAGAGTATTTAAAAAACATTTTCTTTTAATCATGTAATGTTTTTAAAGGTTGTAAAACATGAAATTCTGTTCTAGAGGTGACCAAGATTGGTTTAAAAATATGAATAAAAGCATAATATAGCCCCTTTAAACTAAATCACACACTTGAACTGCGAAATACCAGTACCCCGAGAAGAAGCCCACGTACTACAAGTGGGACCTGTACAGTTTGAGAACCACTGATCTAGAGACTTTAAAAATGTACTTTTTTAGTCATTATTCCCTGTAGTGTATGTAAAAGTACCATACATTTTAGAAAGTAACTATATGTTTAAGTAACATAGAAAAAAAGTACTTGTGGTAAATGACTTGTTGTGAACGGTTCCTGTATTTCTCTGAACAGATATGGAGCGGCCAACATGGCAGCAGTCAAACCTATGATCCAGCAGCTTCCTGGTGGCTCTAAACCAAACTCCTCATACAACAACAACAATGGACGGACCACAAATCCCATCATGCAACCTGAGCAAAGCATCGCTAAGGTGACATCATAACCTGTCCAGCAAAATTTATCTACTAGGAGTGTAATGATACAGTAACTACATTGATGTATTGATTTTTTTTTTCCTATGAAAAAACTATATTGATGCACATGACCTTGTATCGAATCGCATCGTAGGCAGTGTATATCAATACAGTATAGGTGAGAAAAAAATCGATAATATTGGAAATATTGATATTATAAAACTGAATGTAAAAATAAAACCAGATACGGCTTTTTGGATGTAATTTTTGTGTTTTTAATAAAATAAAACGTTAAATTGAACTTCTCTTTGCTCTCTGTGTGCTGGACTTAATCAACTCCGATAGCAGTGCTACATTTGAGAGTAAACTGTTATGATTTTTGGCAAAAAAGTTGCTTTATTGATTATTGAATGAAGGTATGGATCTATGAAGGTGTTCGATCAAATCGTATCATTTCAAATTAACCAATATTGTTCTTAAATTGTATCGAAACAATTCTAATTGATATATATCGTATCATTGCAAAAACGTATCATTACACCCCATTATATACCCTTTAGCTTTTATACTAATTATATACGGTAATTGTTACATTTAATAAAACGTCTAAATATCTAAACACTTGCTAATGTTTTCCAACCAGGCTCTGACCTAGATATAGTTGATTGGTTGTCTGTTCTTATCTTGTTGATTCATAATTTGCGTTGTATGTATATTGATTACAAACAATAAAAGGGTCTGTACATGTGATGTCTTTGTTAAATTTTGTAATTTCTTGTGTAATTGTGCTGTAGGTTCATGGAGAGGTTCACGGCGTCACACTGGAAGAGTGCCGGGCGGCTCTGCTGAGTCACAGCTGGAGCATCCCTCAGGCCATAAACCATCTGAAGGTAACTGCTGCTTTCATATGGTCAGAAAAAAAGTGTCTCTGGATGGGTGACGTGACGCCCACTTCCTCCATAATCCATCGAAAAGATTTGCTAAAGGATCTTTTACCTCCTCCAAAATTCTATCAGCAGTGCAACATAGGGTCTAATATAAGACCACTGAAATTTTAGAAAAAAGTTGTGTCTTTTTTTTTAACTGGTCAACTATAAAATGTCCTTTGGTGTGACTGTAACATTTTCAGAATACAAAATACAAACATTTCCAAAATAATTCACTAGCGTCTGGGACAGTTAACATTTTTGGCATAATGTTACACATTTGTACTGTACTAAAACAACACTTAAATCTACACCTCTACCCTACAATAAAAATGTAAATAAGTAATCAAAAAGATGTCCTGCGGTGTTACATGAAAAACAGTGAGTTACAACAAAACTTACAGAATCCTATCCATCGATTACAAACCAGACAGACCTCTGGAGCTAAGGCTGTGAGCTGAAGGTCAAAGGGAACTGTTATTTTATTAATCATTTTGGAAAAATTCTCATTTTCTCAAAAACTGTTTAAGTGTTTCTCTTTGGTGTCCTCTGGTGTGACTGTATTTTTCACAAAATAAAATTCTAAATGTGAAAAAAATCACTGTTTATGATGGGACAGGGATATATTTATTAAGTTAACACATATGACAAGGATTCAAAGGCCAAATTGTAGCGAATGTCCTACAGTGTGACAGAAAAAAGTCACACCGCACTGAAAACACTGCAGTTTTAAAGATGCTCTCACAATTTGGCACTTGTCACCCAGCTCTCTCAAATCCTTACGCTTGCCAATTTTTCCAGCTTTTCCACAAGGTTTCTGCTGGGTCTTAAAAAGTCTAAAAAGTCTTAAATTTAAAAATCTGAATTTAAGGCCTTAAAAAGTCTTAAATTTGCCGAGATGCAGAATATTAGGCCTAAACAGGTCTAAAATATGTCACAAGCTTTGCAGTACTCACCGTTGTCAATCGTCACAAATAAAAGCTTCGTTTTTGACTTTTTAATGCATGAAATAGGTCATAATTGTCTTAAAAAGGTCTAAAGAAAAAAGTCTTAAATTCAATTTGTTGTACCATGCAGAGACCCTGTTTCCATCAACACGTCAACTTTGTGGGCAAAATGTTCATCTCACTCACTGACGTGCCAAGAGATAATCTGTGTTAATCACTCCACCTGCCAGTGGTCGTAATGTTATGCCTGATTGTTGTTTTTTTTTTACTGTTATGGGGATTAGATTGGTAGAGGGGAGAAATGTGGACTGGAACTGGGAAGGAGATAAATCAGTGAGTGGCTTTGGGGATAGCAGGACAGGAATACATGGACCTATGTGATATTTGTTTGTTTTTTTGCCAGTAAAGTAAGTTGTTGTGACCGGTCCTGTCTCAGGTGGAGCAGTTGTTTCGTTTGGGGCTCAGATCCAGGGGAGACTGCGAGGAGCTGCTGAAGAGCTGTCAGTGGAACCTGGAGCAGGCCAGCACGGTCATTTTGGACACATACGGACCTCACCGCAACAAGTACAAATGTTTTTAATACGCTTTACAAATCCTATAAGTTATAAATATAAGGTGGCTAAATGTTTTTTGTGTGTGTGTTTATATCAACAGGCAGTGACAGCGGAACAAGGCTGGATTTTAATCGATGGACGACGACTTTATTTTGACGAAGACGGTTTCACTGCTCTACTGTGAACCCCAGACTCTGCATTCCCTCACCCAACACAACACCTGACTCCTATTTATTTATTTCTTACACGTTTTTTTGTTGCTGCTGGTAGCTATACTGCTGTTTTTAATGTGTGCGCTGTTGATAATGCAGTCATATTCAGGTAAGTGTGTGTATGCGAACATTTGCCTTTTGCTTTTAGTGAAGCAACATACAATCAGGGACATGATCTCACGGTGTGGCTGACGTAGACGCTGTTGTGACAATGTACCCAACACAATGCTGTTGTATATAAATGTAGTGTTACAGAAGTTGATATTTTCTGGGAACAATTTTTGGGGAAAATGTGAAAACTGCTGGTCAGGTCTAGAAATAGTACTGATAAGTTAAAGTGTTTATACTAAGACTGATGTTTTAAGAAAGCGTATTGATACTTATCTTGTGTTGTTTTAAGGTAAAATGCCAAAAGAAGTGCAATCATTTCCAGCGTAGACTTACAGGGTATTAGATGCTAAGTTGAACAAATAAAATAATTTCACTATATTGTTTTTAACACTAAAGGGTTTATAGATTCAGTCCACACAAAGTGAAATATTTCAAGCTTTTATTTATTTTAATTAAGCTGATTTGATAATATTTTAATTGTAATCCAGCCACAAGGAGTCACACAAGCCAGTGTACGCTTTGTGCCAGTCCCAAGCCTGGAAAAAAGGAGAGGGTTGTGTCAGATGGAAGGGCATCTGATGTAAAATCTATGCCAAATCTTACAGCACACTTGGCCAAAATGGAAAATGGTTGAATTCAAGCTCGTGCACTTTGTCTTTATACAATGTCGTAACAACGGCAGTAAATCCCAACTAGAAACATACTAATGCCAGCGCTGGGTAGTACTGCTCACACCACAAAACAGCAGAAAAAAGAAGAAAGCGCAAATTTGACATTAAACAAAATAAAACATTAATATTCAAGAAAGAAGAGAGCTTTTTGTTGATATAAACTTCATATTCTCTGAAGCCTCATGTTGTGGGCCTTGACCTGTAAGCCATAATCTTCACAATTAAAACAAATAAATGCTTGAAACATTTCACTGTGTACTGAATCTAGGACTTTCATTTTGAATCGAGCTACTGAAAGAATTTTTTTATATATATTTTGAGATGTACCGGTAATGTGAGTGACTATCAGGCTAAGTGTGGAGGCATTTTTGAGTAAGCATTTCTGTAATATGCATCATATGCTCACACATAATGATTATACTCAATATTAACCCCTTATTGTAAAGCAGAACCCAAACGAGATATACTGCAATGATGTGTGTGCTCTTCCTATGATAAAGGGCAGCTTAAGGTGAGACACTACAGGTAAAACTTTTTTTTTTTTTTGCCCCAGCCTGCCGGGGCTTTTACACTAAAACAAAGAAAATGTCCCATCTACATATTACGATGTTTATTTCATTACATTTTGTCGACTTGTGTCTATAGATTTGTAACTATAAAATAGTTAATTTCAAAGGCTGTTTTCTCCCAAATGCGCTTTCCTCACATACTCCACTCCACTACAGTATCTACAAGCACAAAATGTTCCAGTTTTATACTTTTTTACGGAGGGATTTGTTGAGTTTTAAACCTGACATATGTGTTTGTTAAATGATTACCCATTTAGCTGTAGTGTCTCACCTTAATCATAAATTCATCTCTGTCTGAAATGGCTACTGCTCTGTGAGGCTGTGCACGTTGTCGGCCATGCACTGCTGTAAACACTGCTTTTATTTGTCTTTTTATATTATTTAAATGCAAAGTTGTTTCATGTTGCAGTATGTCCACAGGCTTGAGTAGGTTATATTATGTGGCTTAACAGTACTACACTGACTGTGTTACCCAAAAACAAAACAAACAAAACAACAACTACAGGGTATCCCCATCGTCTTCTTTTGAAAAATATTAAAATGCTACTGAATTTGATAATGCCACCTATGTGTGTCTGTAAAATTTTTATTTATTTATTTATTTTTTGGACAGGATACAATGAAGCTGTCCTGAGGCTGTTGCAAGTTTGTTTATGGACATGGACATTGGAATTTTATGCTTTATTTATGCTTTTATTCATATTTTTAAAGCAATCTTGATCGCGAAAACAGAGCTGTACATTGTTTATTGGCTAATAGAATGAATCCAGGCTGGATGTAAAGGGCTCGCTGATTGGTCAGTGCTTCTTGGAGTGGGCGGAGGTTAATGGGAGAGGCGGAGGTTTGTGGAAACAAGCGTTTTGAGGACTCAGAAACTCAGCACCAGAGACAACAGGATTACTAAAACAAGCGTGAATGAAGCAAAACACAACTCCAGATATGTTTTCGATGAGGGAACAACGTTATAACATGGCAGAAAGCTGAAAAAGGTCAATTTTGCACAATATATCCCCTTTAAACAGCCCAAGTGAGGCTAACGTTTGATAAACAAAAGGGTTTATAGTCTGGGAAGAGAGACATAAAGAAGGTGAAGTCTGCAGTGGCCCTTCTGCTCCTGAAGGTGGCGCTGTGCTCTGAGAAATTAACTAGTCTTAAGGAGAAACTTTGTCAGCAGTGAATCTTTAAAAAAATGTCTGGCTGAGGACTTTCTGATACCTAAGTACTACTCCAAGCCACTGAAGTTCATAGTAGTAGCAGTAGTAGTAGGGGGAACAGTAGGGGTAGTAGAAATAGCAGTAGCACAGTAGTATTGGTGTAGTGTGTACTTTTTCTCAAGTACACAATTGTAGTACTGTACATGATGACCTCGTGGAGGCAACATTGTGCTTTTTGTCTTATTGTAGATGTCTTAAGGAGATCAAACGACCTCTCACCGACTCCTCCAGATGACATCACACCCCAGCCTTGTTCGGGACGCGGGGGGGACTTTTGTGCTCCAGTTTGGCCCCGGTTCAACCCTGTCCCAAAGTGAATCTGGGAAAACACTCGGCGCTCCGGATCAAAGAGGGTTTTTCTTTTTGTGTCAGTGTCAGTGGATCGGAGAGGGGCTCGGGGTACGGACTGTTCAGCTGCTGTGAGGACAGTGAAGTGTGGGTTTGTAAAAAGGTGGGGTAGGGGGTAGGTGGAGGGGGGGTGAAGGGGTCCTGGGACAGGGACAGGCAGCAGGGGCACACTGTTAGGACTACTAAAAACCACTAAGCTTTTGAGACGGTGCCAACGGGGAGCTGAACATTTGTCGAAAGTCAAGACCAGAGGTGGAAAGTAATTAAATAGCAGTTTCAGCAGCAGTAGTAGTAATAGTAGTAGTTGTAGAAGCAGTAGTAGTAGTAATGTGGTAATAGTAGTAGTAGTAAAAGTAGCAGTTCTAGACACTAGTAGTAGTAGTAGCAGCGGAAGTAGTTGTAGAAGTAGTACTAGTAGTAGCAGTATTTGCAGCAGTAGTAGTCATAGAGACAGTAGTAGTATTAGTAGTAGCAGTAGTAGCAGTAGTAGTTGTAGTAGTAGCCTTAGTAGTTATAGTAGTAGTTGTAGTAGTAGCAGTAGTAGTCGCAGTAGCAGCAGTAGTAATAGTGGTAGTAGCAGCAATAGTAATCATAGCAGTAGTCGTAGTAGTAGCAGTAGTAGTTGGAGTAGTAGTAGTACTAGTAGTAGCAGTATTAGCAGCAGTAGTAGTCGTAGAAGCAGTAGTCGTAGTAGTAGTAGTAGTAGTAGCAGTAGTAGTAGTTGCAGTGGTGGTAGTAGTAGCAGTAGTAGTAGTAGTAGCAGTATTAGCAGCAGTAGTAGTCATATAAGCAGTAGTCGTAGTAGTAGTAGTAGTAGTTGCAGTGGTAGTAGTAGTAGCAGTAGTAGTAGTAGTAGTAGTAGTAGTAGTTGTAGTCGTAGTAGTAGTTGCAGTAGTAGTAGTAGTAGTAGTTGCAGTAGTAGTAGTAGTAGTAGTAGTAGAAGATGGGAGCGGGGTACACTCTGTTCAGCTGCTGTGTGTAAAGCTGGGTGGGGGGGGGTCCTGGGACAGTGAAAGGCAGCAGGGGCGCGCTGTGAGGACTAAAAACCACTGAGCCATTGTGACGCTGCCAACGGGGAGCTGAACATTTGTCCTGATGTCTTTGTTAACGTCCTGGGACAGAGGCTGAGGCCAAAGTCAAAACCAGAGAGTACCACGACTAATATATATATTTATGCATTTTACTTTTTGTACTGGTAATAATAGTAGTAGTACTAGTATCAGTAAGTACTTTCTACTTTACACTCAATATATAAATATATAACTAACTAAGATCTTATTTAAATGAGTGGTCTGCTAATGATAATGGGATGAATGGACTGTGAGTGTTGAGTGTAGCCCCCTCTAATGGACAGATATGGGTACTGCATAGACTTCAGTTTTCAGTAGTAGATTTTGTTGAGCACCTTAAATAATAATTTTCAGAAGTAGCTTTGACATTTTACTTTTACACAACTAAGCATTTGTTGAGTACTTTTTTTACAAAGTACTTGTGGAGGAATATTTTAAAGGTCCCCTGCTATGCTAAATAGACTTTTTTGAGCTTTCACCATGTTACAATGTTGTCTCCTCAAAAACAGACCTGGATGCTTTATAAACACATAGAGACAATATATAATAGCGACTTCTGTAAAGATTTGTTAAAAGCCAGAATTTAAAACTACTTTCACCTCAGTCCAAAAACCTAGACAAGGCTGACACCTAAAGACCCGGACATTTCCATTTTTATTTCTCCAACAACACGTGGTGCTTTTGTTTTAGTGCAGTATAAACCATGGTGACGTGTCTCAGCTGAACTCAGACTCCTACAGTTTTCAGTGACGAGTCTGTCCCAGAGCAGCTGTTACCCTGACGGCTGACCCCGAGTCCAAACGCAAAGGACCAATATTTTTCCAACATCTGGCTCCTCGAAAATGGCCAAAAGGGAGTCCTGCTCTGGAGCTGGAGGTCGGCCGCGTTCACATTAATCTAAAAGCTCACCAAAACTACAGAGAGACACGCCCGCGCAACTCTGTAGCTCTGGGCCTGTTCTTCTCACACACACAGGTAAAATAAAGGAAATGTATTTGGAGACGCTTGAGTCATGGAATTTTATATTTTGTTGTAAAGTTTTGGAAAGATTTTGTAAATTTAACCACACATTAGTCCAGGTCAGAGTAATATCACTATTAACATCTTAGTAGAGCAGATAACATCAAAAATAATACAAAATCGTACAAATTGTGGCTGTGTCCGAACATCATCCCTAGCCCCTAACCCTTCAGTCCCTATATAGTCCAGCACTACATAGCAGACTATATAGTGTACTCATTTTGTGAATGATTTGGACACTCGCACACTATTTTTATCTCGCTGTTGATCACGTGAATCTGGCGCTTGTAAAAAAAAAGTTTGGCGAGCTCCCCTGATAATGGGCTTCTGTGTTATTATTATTCTATTAAGGTAGCCAAATATTTCTGGTTAGCGTAGTTAAAAGAATCCAAATACCCCCAAACTCCTTGTCCTTTTCTTCCCTTTCTATTTATGTTTTGTTTTTTCCAATGATAAAATTACATCAGCTTCAATTTGACCAAGTCCTTTTGTAAACAAAGCCATCAGGTACAATAACCCCTGCTTTAGTGTGAACGAGACGTCTCCTCCTCTGCTCATGTGAAGTTACCAAAGCCTCCTCCGGTTTGTATTGGAGAAGATCAATAAGCTGCCCTTCCCATCGCCCTGTGCAGCCTCGCTTTCATCAAACACGTGTTAATATTTGATGAGGAACAGTCTTTTGTGGTTCCTGCAAACGGGGCGCTAACATCTGGAGGAGCTCTGTGGACAGACCGTGTTTCAATCACCGCAAAGGAGAAAGTTTTACGCTCGAGTCTGTGATTGTAACCTTAGAGAGCGTCCCGAGTGAGCAGTGATCCAGGCAGACGTGTGACAGTTTTGTAGTAAAATGAAGGCAGGCCTAGTCCTGTCCTGTCACTGTGAGGACTTAACAGCAGAGGTGGACAGTAACAAAGTACATTTATTTGAGTACCATACTTAAGTATAGTTTTTGAGAATCTGTACTTTACTTGAGTAGTATTTTAAGGGGTAACTTCCTACTTTTACTCCACTACATCTAAAAGATAAATATAATACTATATAACTCCATTACATTTCTAAAAAAGCAAAAGTAATTTCTGCAGAGAAATTGTCTTAAAACCAAAAGACAACTGACTTACTCCCTAAAGATAATTATTTACTACATAATACTACTCATATTTGCTCTCAGGAACTAAAAAGAACCTCTGGACACAATCTGGAAGTGATTCAGTTCATTTCAGTTCAGTTCAGTACTTTTATTGTCACTTTCATCATACAATTCAATGTACATGGAAGCGAGATACCGTTCTTCATTCATCATACTCCCCAGTACTCATTTCATCCAATATTGCAGTCAACCAGTATTAATAAAAATCTATATATATAAAACAAATAAAACATCATAAATAGATACTAATTAAATAAAAGTACAGTATTTAAAATATCAGTATGCAGCATGAGCAAGGTGCTGAGGTGCAAAATGACAGTTTTGAATGCACATACTCCAGTACTTCAAGTAAAAAATTGACTTTTACTTGTATTGGAGTAATATTTGACCTGGAGGATTTATATTTTTACTCAAGTAATGAAGTTGAGTACCTTGTCCACCTCCTGTTAACAGCGCTCTCAGGTCTAAAGCGTAAAATTATAGAAATGGTTATGTTTGAAGAGGAAATGAGCAGTCAGCTGTAATTAGAGCCAAGCCAGGACATGCAGCTGTAGTTAGGTTTTAGAGATGATACAGGAAGCAGTGGTCAGTAAAAATGTCACCAAAGGCAAAAGGAAAAGAGAAAAGTTAAAGTATTTTGTAGCTGAGATGCTGCCTATAAAGTGTAGGTTATAAAAAACTGTAACACTTTATTTACTACAATGTAACACACAGCGTAGCAAACTGAAATAACTTATGTTGTACTTACATAATGGAATTTTGTTTACTTACAGTTTCTAAGTACAAATGTAATAAAAAGACTTGTTGCACTACTCTAGCAAAGTGCACATTCCCACTGAGTAAAGTAGTCTTTGTGCTGTTTCTGCAGAAGCAAAATGCACTTTGTACTTGTAGTACTGTAACAAGCATTTTTTATTTGTGTTTAGAAACTGTAAATACACACTGTAAGTACAATATAGTCACATGATATTACCGTTTATTACAACATGTGTTACAGAGTAGTTATGTTGTAGTTATACTGTAAGTGTAGTGTAAAATACAGTGTTACCTACAGAAACATGATGTTCAGAGATGGAAAGGCAAAGTAAAATTTTAAGAAAGAGACTGTTACTGTTTTTCATAGTAAAATATTAGTTAGCATAGTTTAATAAATGTATTTGGGTAAATGTAGTTAGTTACAACCTACAGGCTACATGCTGTGTCAGACAAATGAAGCTTATAGTGACTTTGTTTTTCTCTAAATATGATGCATTTAAAATTACTAAGTGACAAAAAAGCTTCTGACAACCACACTATTTTCTGTCATGTCATTCAAAGTACACGAAGCTAGGGCTTAAAAGTATGAACAGTATATATTTATAATATTTCATAAAAATTACACACATGTGTGCCCAAATATGAGGAAAACATGTTTTAATCAAATATTAGTTTTACTGATAACAGTGGTACAGTAGATTTATTCACAATAAAAATAATATGACGTAATGGCCAAGTTGTTTATGTTTACATTTTTTGTTTTGGTTCTAAAACTGCATTGCCGATCGTCCAATCAGAAAAGCGGAAAGACTGGTAACCCACAGACCATTGTTTTGATTTAGACTGCAGTATCAAGTAGTGCGCATGCTGCTTACAGTGGCTTTAAGTTTTGAATATAATCACGGCCGTACGCAGCACAGAGGTCGCAGAAGTCCGGACCTCAGTGTTTTCTTCTCAGATGTTTGCTGTAAGCACCAGAAGCTACAATATTTAAACAAATCATGGAAAAGTTATTGTATTGAGTTTTAAAAGTCTAAAACTCACAATGCCACAAGGATACACCAGGACTAAATGGGACTAAACAAGGATTAAACCAGCTCTAAATCAGGACTAAACTAGCTATAAAGCAGGACTAAAGCAGGACTTAACCAAGACCAGAACTAAACCAGGTCTAAACCAAGACTAAACCAGACCTGAACCAGGACTAGACCAGGTCTAAACCACAATGCAAGGATTAAATAATGAATAAACAGCGGAACTAAACCAGAATTAACCCAATATTAAACATGGCCTCAACCTAACATGGACCTCAGTATTTCTAAAATTCTGTGTACGGCCCTGAATATGATGGGAATTTTCATTGGCACAGTGGCAGAGTGGTTAGCACTCTCACCTCACAGCAGGAAGGTCCTGGGTTTGATTCCCAGACCACCTTTCTGTGTGGAGTTTGCAGGTTCTCCGTGGGTCTGGGTGCACAGTAGGCTGATCCTCCTGACCAGTGTCCTGGCTGAAGATCTGGAGAAGGGTCCCTGCTCCTGACAGGTTGCCCCAGCAGCATTGAAGGATGGGTCAAATGCAGAGGACAAATTTATTAAGTATACCTTACCTTACCTTATAAATTCTGCGACAAAAGTGTTTAGATAAATTATTTTAAATTTTTCATTCTTTTCTTTTGGGAAAAATGGGAACAACTGGGACATATTTGTGTTTTACAGGCATTGTGTTGAGACATGGGATAAGGAGCCAAAATCTGGTCACCTTAATGTAGTTAAAACACAATGCAATGATATACAAATCTGATAAAACTATGTTTCATTAATACGCTTTTAAACATCTTATCAAACATTTAAACCACATATGGATTTTGGTGTTCAGCTTCTTAACGATTTGTTTTAGTCGTGTGTAATGTATTTGAACTCTTTTTAATCCTTGTCCAGCCTTTGGGACCATTTAGGTACTTTCTCATTGAATATATTGAATATTGTTTTCTGTGTTTATGCAAAATTGGCCAGGGTTACTATTTTTGATTTCAGTTTTCAGTCTCATTTTTCAGTTTAGGTCTTTAATACACTTAATAGTTTTGATTAGTAGAATTGAGTCATTCAAAGTAAAAAAAACAACAAAAAACTTTTACTTTTTAGGAGGTGAGCACTTTTGGTACTAAAGGCTTGGTGTATGACTTTTTTAAAGGAATGGACAAGGGTTAAACTTGTTTACTGTGAGTGCACTGCTGTAGTTTCTCCACTAGATGGCGCTCCGAGTCAGAGTCATTTACAGAGGGCTCTGGTCAGGGCAGAGCTGGCACCAGGCCTGGCTGAGGTTTGGAGGTGAACTCTAGAAAAACAGGCCGCAATACGAAAAGCAAATGTGACTATTTGAGTGAAACGCAACCCCACATTACTCTGACCATAAGCCTTTTAGAAAAACTCAGAAAAATAGATGTTGAATTAAAGCGTTTTCAGCAACAAAACAGCCTAAAAAGTCCCCACTAGATGCTGCGTGTGAGTGTGTGATTAGTGACAAAGTTTTCAAAGAGCTTTTGATCAGCACAAAATGGTCTTTTCTTACAAGTTTTCTTTGTTTTTTACTGTCAGTGGTGATGTGCAATGTATACAGCTGAGTTACTCCAAAGACAGACGCCGACTTTCTTTCGCTCTTTCTTCCCTCTTAAATTTTACCTCTATTTGAGCAAAAGCCGGGGACTACAAAGCAAACTTTTTTAACAAAACAAGAAAACAAAAGCATTTCTTTGCTGGGCTACAGTGTGTCATCTGCAGCCAGTGGGTTAATTGGGACTATATAGGCTACAGTAGTTACATTTGTAGCAAAAAAGAAGTAAAAAATGGCTTGATTAAGGGTTTCTAAGATGTGAGATCATGTGAACAGACCACCTGTGGGGCTTTCTTTGCTGTTTCAATGTCATTCATGTCAAGGCCCCATGCACTCCCTGACACAGCTTGAGAGAGACAGAGGGAGAGATGTTTCAATTCAAGCTAAAAAGAAAAAGAGGAAAGGAAAAAAAAACAAGCTAAACACAAGATGCAGAGGGCTCTGGCAGGTCTGAAAAAAAAAAAAAAAAACGCTCTTACAATTGTGCAGCGTCCATCAAAGAATCCAAAATGGGACATTTAGGGGGGTAACCTTGGCACATCACACAGACTACACCTTTTATTAAGAGGAAGATCAAAGTTAGAGGGACATGAAAAGGGTCCGGCCCCATATTTTCGCCTCATTCAACCACTCTACGTTTTTTTTTTTTTTTTTTTTTACCAAATTAAGAAAGCGTCCCATTCGGCAAAAGCATGTGAAGTGGACTCGAACAATTACTGAGATGCTAAAACTCCCCAACCCCTGTCTCTAATTACAAGTCTCTTCAAAAGTGGCCATACCTCTCTAAAGTTTTTTTTTTTTTTTTTTTTTGCACCTTTTTCAACAACACGCTGCGACATGATAAGATTTATCAAATATTTTATTGTCAAAATAAAGGTCATATTGCTTTTCATCGCAAAAGAGGACATCTACACTTTGTACAAATTTACAATAGCTTATATAAAGTTTTCTTTTATACACAAATGTACATGTTTGTACAGAGAGAGAGAGAGAGAGCGAGAGAGAGATATATAAATACATTTCCAAAAAATTACAAAATGAACCCGTAAAATACTTGGGCAATATTAAGGCTTAATTTAAACCATCTTTGATTGAACAAGCAATGTTATCCGGCACTGTGAAGATCAGTGGTTCTCAGCTGGAGGGTGCAAACCGAGAATATACTGTAGTTTTAGCTTATTTGAAAGTTTGTTACAAGAAATGTTGGGACAGACTTTGAAATACATGTGCCATAGTAAAATAATTTAGAAAAATAACTTTGGTTCTGTGAAAAGTTGGGTCACAATAAAACAACCAGGGATGAGATTAGGTCACACAGTCCCACCTGTTGAGAACCACTGCTGTAAATAGAGAAACAAATGCTGTATAAAGACAGATTTCTGCCCACAATAGACAAAAGTAATGCCCAGTTGGAGAAAGCCTGGTGTGTTGTGTACCGCTGATACATATGAACAGAGGATTTAACCTGTGCTAATGCAGGGGCTTTGTTGGGACCAGTTCTCCCCGCAGAGGTGAGTTGTTTTGGGGGAGGAGAAGGAGGAGGAGGACGGGTGGCTCACCTCAGCTGCAGCTCATTCCTATGTAAATGCAAAGTAACAGGGGAGTGATGGGTTATCTCCCAAACAATTAGCAGTCTCCATAAGCTGCTTTTGTTTTGTCTCCACTGCTCTCAAAATTCAAACTTGGGACAATGGCATTTGCTTGGGGCAGGACACAGAGCTCGCTGTGCCGGACCGCCACGTTAGTCCTGTGCTCACATCACTGTACATCGACCCGCTTGTCCCTTTACTGCCCCAGCAACACCTGGTGCAAAAAGTCCTCCATGACTCCAAAGTTTTGCCCGACCAAATCCAAACTCCGGAGGTGATGCCCACAAGAAGGCACATAAAGTACTTTAGCATAAAAACAGCATAGTCCGGACTCCTTCGGTCCCTCTCCAGTAAACAGTTGCCACAGGTGTGTGTGACCTCCCAGCTCTGCCTGTTGTGCTGTTCGTAAAAGTAACAGGCCACGATGATGGTTGCTGGGACAGTGTAGAGCACAGTGAAGATGCCTATTCGGATCATAAGCTTCTCCAGTTTGTCAGTCTTGGTGCCTCCTTGTTTGATGACACTACGGATCCTAAAAAGGGACACAAATCCAGCCAGGAGGAACATAGTGCCAATGAATAAATATATCACCAGAGGAGCCAGGACGAATCCCCTTAAGTTGTCTAAGTTTTGGTTTCCCACGTAGCAGATCCCAGCCACAGAGTCTCCATCAACAGAACTAAGCGCTAACACAGCAATGGATTTCATGCTGGGGATTAGCCACGCCGCCAGGTGAAAATACTGGGAGTAACTCGCTATTGCCTCGTTGCCCCACTTCATCCCCGCCGCCAAGAACCAGGTTAGGGACAGGATGACCCACCAAATCGAGCTGGCCATGCCGAAGAAGTAGATGAGCAGAAAGACCACGGTGCACAGCGCGGGGCCGGTCGTCTCGTAGTGAATGTGCTCCAAGTCGTACTCCCGACTGCACGCCACTTTCTCGTGCCCCGCGATGAGCCTCACGATGTAGCCCACCGACACGAACATGTAGCAGGCGGACAGGAATATGATAGGTCTCTCCGGGTACTTGAAGCGCTCCATGTCGATGAGGAAAGTGGCCACCGGTGGCGAAGGTCGAGATGAAACACAACACGGACCACAAGCCTATCCAGAACGCGGTGAACGCTCGCTCGTCGTGCGTAAAGAAGGGATTGTGACACGGCATGGCGCAGTTCGTGATCTGCCCCGTCTTCACCCGGTTGTACAGCGGGTGTCTGTCCGTGTTTACGTGCACCATGGGCTCCATGCACTTGCACCCGGACTCGCACGGAGCAGACGGCGGCTTGTATTTCCCAGGAGCCCCCGGTCTGCCTGGCTTGTGCTTAGGCGGACTGTAGCCACCCTTGTTGTTGTTGTTATTATTGCCCGGGTTGTTGGTGGGCTTGGACAGCACGGGGGAGACAGTGGTAGAGTCGGTCCTGTTGTAGTCCATGCACAGAGTGTCCGGGTTGCCTTGCACTGGCAGCAAGTCGCACTTCATCCTATCCGGCCACGGGAAGCCATACTGGCGCATGAGAGGCGCGCATCCAGCCTTGGCTCGCTCGCACACGCTCCGACACGGCGGCAGCGGCTTTTTATAGTCCTCCAGACATATCGGCGTGTACATGCTGCACAGGAAAAACTTCAAGTCCGGGGAGCACTGGATCTCGACGAGAGGCCAGAACTGGTGCACCTCCAAGCCCGCCTCGTCCTGCGTGTCGTGGTTGAACTGGTTGGGCATGTAGGTGTAATTGTAGCCGATGCCTTTGCATAGGGGCACCGCTATCTCCTGGCACTGCAGCTCCTTGGCGGCCGTGGAGCTGGTGCGGGGTAAAAGCGCGAGACAGAGGAGCAGGTAAATCCCCAAAAGGTCCATCTTCTCTCCGCCGTCGCGTCTCTAGCCTCCTCCGCTCCGACGCTGGTCCTCCGCTGAATCCACCTTCGTCTTCTTTTTACGGATTTGTATATCCTTTAAACAGGAGTGTGGTTTAAAAAAAAAAAAAAAAAAAAAAAAAAAAAAGATCAAAATCTAACCACGCTTCATTACCAAAACAAAAAAAATGTGGGTCTCCTTCGCTTAACACTCGTCCCACCTTATTCCTTATCGCTCTCAATACAAATCACAAACGTAGCCTCGGAGCAATACGGTTTTATACGGCTGCCGCATACGTCACGCCCTCAGACCTCTTGGCCAATCAGAGAGCACCAGGGGCGGAGTCACGTAGAGTCAATCAATGCCCCCCCGACCAAAGATGTTTTGTTAGAGAGGCGATAATAAGACTACTTCGAGCTTCCGGAAAAATGTTAATTAGAAAATAATACACATTTGCATCTAAAGGACGTTTGTCTTTGGCGTGTTTTGACAAATTATTGCCCAGTTTTGTATATTGTTATGGCACTTCAGTCATTAATTACTTGATTATGCTAATATTTGAACGTTTTATAACTTTTAATTGTAATTTAACGTTGTCCTTACGTGCGTAAAGAGTGCGTAAAATGTATGGGTTATAAATTTTTATGGACGTAATTGCATGTAACAAAGTGAGGTGGAATTTTTCATTCTAACAGGCTGAAATGACCTGCCAAAAAGTCTATTTTAAATGGTCAAAGCACACTCTAATGTAATCCTGTTGCAAGCATCTGGACTTAATAAGACAATTATGCACGTAACCAGAATTTGACAAGGCTTTGATTATTTTTGTTTAATTTGCACAATGTCCAAACTTTCTCCCTCAGTATAAAATCAGTCTTGCAGTGTACACATCCACCAGTAGCTGCTTGTCACAGTTTCACCTGAGTGTTAGTGAAGGGAACAGGAGAGAGAGAAGGAGAGGGAGGAAGGGGGGTCAAGTTTGTTAAATCGGCTAATTTGCGCATGATAAGGCAACCCGGGGAGCTGTCTGTCCGCGCTGCAAAAAAAGCTGTTTTATTTTTGAAATGAGGTGCTAATGTTTCGTTTAACGCTTGCATTCGAGCTCGGCGGGAGGCGTAATTGCGCAGAGCCACAGAGCAAGCAGCACAAGCCCGAGCACCGCGGAGAGCAAACAGACAAGTAATATCAACGCAGTGTGGGGTTAACACACAGTGCGCGTCTGGAGATCTGACTGCAATCTCGTAGTGTTAAATGGATTTTGTTAGACAAACCCAGACTTTATTATCATGTCCTTATCTGCCTCATCCCATAACTACAGTAAGGCACTTTGACTGGCTCTGTGACAATGTACACGTCTAAATGTATGCAAATGGATGCTCAAGTATGACTGTTGCCATATTTTACAGCATTCCTTCAGTACTTGTCCTACACATAATGAACAAGTAGCTCTTTCCAACAAAGACTTTAAGTTTAAGCGGTGCCAACTCCAGTCAAAAGTCAAAATGCACATAAATTACACAGACTGACTAAGGCGTTGTTCATGCTGCATACTTTTTTACAACATTCCTATATGATGTGTGTAAAAATTGTTCACATGCTTACTAAAAATAGTTGGTGCCGAACCTTATTTGAATGTAGACGTTGTTGTTAAAAGCAATAGGACAATATTATGCAAATGTAGTTCTGAAAAGCTGGTTTATTCCCTATAGGATTCATGCACACTCACAGTTTGGAAAAGCAGACAGGAGCACAGAGACTTAAACACACGGCATATAAATCTAAAGTTCAATTACTTGGCTACTTCAATATCCTTTTATAGAGGTATATTGATATTTCTGCACTATACATTGCAGGGGAATGGCCCATAATTTGGTTCAGAGCCACAATGAAGTGCTTGTGATGGGGGAAAAAAACAGTCACATGATGAAAGAGTACTAATTTAATCATTTCTATAGTACAAACATGCTGTAATAGTAGTTTCTGAAGTTGAAAAAGTTGTGTTTTCACAAGACTCGTTAGCCGTCACACATAATACAAAGCCCGTATCCAAGCTTACCACACATAGGGGATGAGTTACCTGCATAAAATCTTCTAAAATAAATTGTAAAGTTAATTTAAAATATTTCACACTGATTTTTTTATCCATGCTTTCTGTCAGTTCTTTATCCTCCTATCTTTTTGTCACTTTTAAGGAATCCAAATTAGCTAAAGCCATTACAAACAATTAACAGTTTCTTAGTTTAATATCTTTTTATACAAGTTTGATAGCACACATTGACTTTGTATGCATGCCAAAAACCAATATCCACAACTATAATACACATCTCTTCTCTCCATTCACTCAATACATTTTCCTGTTTCCTATATACGTCCCGAACTGGAAGTCACATGACCACCACATCTGTTTAAAACATGCGGGATTTGAAAAGACATTTGTTTAAACTACTGTGCACTCTGTCAGCGGTGTTCAGACATATTTCACTAATATACTCTGGGCCGATGTGCGGTTTAGTAGTGTATACAGACTTTAAAACTCTCCAATCCTCCCAATTTCCCCCATAGTAGCCCAGGATAATGCCACATTGTGCTATAGGGCTTGGCTGTTGTTTTATTTGGACTTGAGCCAAAGTTTTATCATTCGAGTTGGCTGCTATTTATTAAAAGCTACGGTCTCAAGCATTAGCCAAAGTCCGGATTGATTAAGTGACTGGGCAAAAGTGAGATAACATGGGAGGTGGTTTGTTAATGGCTGTTTGCTTTTGATTAAGAAAACAAGAGTTAGGCGAGAGACATGCGGACAGCGCCCTGGAGGTATGCGTGTCTCAGGGAGGGAGAGAGAGAAAGAGAGGGACTGGGAATGCTTGTGCACACACAGACGATGGTGTGATATTTTACCCAATAATAAATCCTGGTATTTGAAATGTGTGAAAAGAGACAAAAAAAAAAAAAGAAAAATGGTTATAGGAGGTGCTAGCCACTGGTGGGAGAGGGTAGAAAGGGAGGAACGAACAAGGCAAGTGGAAGTAGTAATTTTCTTAAACTGTGTAGTGACTATTTGTCAAAAACAACAAACACACTAAAACGTGTGGCTGAACTTATAACAAACAAAGTCAAATAATCACTAGATGCACCATGGGTTGTGGTTTATGCAGTTACAAATACACTGTCCATGCCATCAAGTGAGGTTTTGGTGGTTTTATTCCATATTTGCAGGCAAACAACAAGAAGTACAACTTAAGGCCTACTTGCTGCCTCTCCTGCTCCAGACTGACTGATAAAAAACCATAGGCTCACCCAGGTGTATGCTGGTCTACCTGTGACACCTGCTCTTATGCACTGCTGCCCATGGCATAATCCAACCCAATAAACATACTAGTAAAGAAAAAGAAATACAACTAAACAGATCTAAAGTGCTAAACTATGAAACGTGAACAAAATAAAATAAGCAAATATTAATTTGAAAAATAATTAAACTAAATCTGAAACTAATAGACTAACTTAACAACACTAGACAAATAGCTCCTATAAACTGCGACTGGGATTTCAAGTTTTTAGACTTTAAGGTATACTGTATTGTCCCCTGTAGGGAAATTTGCGGTCTGCATTTAACCCCCATCCTTCAGTGTCGCTGGGCCACCTGTCAGGAGCAGTGAGCGACTGCAGTGCAGCGCCTGGCCACCCTTCTCCAGGTCTTGAGCCAAGATCCGGGTCAGGAGTACCCATAGCTGAAGGGAAACTGGAGCACCCAAAGGAAACCCACCCATACTCGAGGAGAACATGCAAACTCCACACAGAAAGGCCCCACACGGTCCAGGAATCAAACCCGGGACCTTCTTGCTGTGAGGCAAGAGTGCTAATCACTTTGCCATTGTGCTATTAGGCAATAGTTGTACTTAAGAAAGTATCTTACGTAGTGTGAGTGGTCATCTCAATACTGCTTGAAGGTACACTGCTCTAAAAATGTATGTCCTAATGATAGCATATAAGACAAAGTTTTACCATTATGCTACAGCAAGGTTATATTTAATTACATGAAAATGATATTAAATTACATGATATTAGGACAAGTGCTCTACCTCCTGAGCCACTGTCGCCAATGTTAAACCATGCTGCCCTGCCACCTGCCTTGTTTTCCTTATTGCTGTTTGTGGAGACACCGTTAAAGTATATAATGCCATTAATTATTGATTTTAATGCTTGAATGAGTTTGAATGACACTTTCCTTTGCAGCAATTCAGGTTTTACAATAGACACATGACAAGTAAACTAATAATATTAACTCATACTATTTAAAACACAAAATAAATCATACACAAACCAGTTAACACAAGTTTAATAATGTCTGTGGCTGTGTTTGGGGGAGAGATGTTAAACTGTGTATGTTGCACATAAATATTTAAAAAACAAAGTTTATGTTTTGGGGTGAAAACATTTTGCTGACTGTGATCTGCGTGAGGCGAAGCGCTGATCCTATGATTTTCAGACGGTCTCATCTTGGAACTGAAATGTTTTCCCTGATCATTTAGTTGCAACCCACTTTTTTACAGAACAGAAATGTGATAACTTAATCCAAAATATCTGGCATATAATCTCTATACTTATGCTTCATAGCCTTGTCAACAACTTAAACCTATCGTGTCATCTTTTAGGAAAATACCATTAAAAAGTTATGAGCCACTAAGCCAGGGGTGTCCAAACATTTTTATTGACGCTGTGGCTTCATTCTCAACTTGCCTGAATTGCCACAGGTCGTCCAATTTAAAGCACAGGTAAAACAGCTTAATATTTGTGTCAGATCGACCTGGCATCAAGCAGAAAAACTAGAAATTAGTGGTTGGTGCAGTCAAAAAAGTTCAGACATTTATGTGCCAGCTCCAAGCCCAGATAAATGTGGTGTTGTGGAAGGGCATCTGGAGTAAAAACCAATGCCAAAGTCACCTGTGAAGAGCCCTAGGTTACCTTCATTGAAAAAAAGTTTGAAAAAAAACAAAAAACTTTGAGCAATACATTATGTGTCATAAAAAGTCTCTCATGTGGCTAAACATTCAGGTTTTTCATTATAATTGTATTGTAACCACACTCTCCTCTAGTTACATCTGTGCGACCCACTTTTTAGACCCCCACCCACCCCCAATCATCATTAATCAATGCTAGATCCATTTGATTAAAGACAACTACCATTTTGTTGTACCAGCTTTGTTGAGTAGATGAATTAGATTCATGGCAATCGACTAAAATCAACTTTGACTAAATCCCAGGAGAAACACTCTTGGTCCTGTGAACAAAACCTGCCTCAAATCAAGCCGCAAAGTTAATGCGTTGGATCTTAAATCCTTTTCTGTCCGTCAAAATCAAGTACTTCCACTTTAAAAGAGAAAAGAGGCTCGATCCCTGGCCTCAGCTCCGAGATGGGAACATGGAGATATGCTAATGCTACTTTATATTGTAAAGGAAAAAGCTTGGAGGAGATTTAAGCCAATATGCTGGACACAATTCGAATGAGGCCGCGGTGGCATTTAGCGCGTACTGGAGCAAACCCGGGGCGCCTTGTTGAGACTTCATTAGCCGTGTTTGCTCAAGCCTCTTCTCCCCAAAGAAGAGCTGGAGGAGGAGGAGGAGGAGGGCTCCCCGGGCTCCAGCCTCAGCAACGCCACAGTCACTCCATATGGGGCTTGTTTGCTCACGGCTGGCCCCTGTAATCAGTTTCAGGTGGAGCTGGAGGAGACGGGGCAAGGCCGGAGGGATTTTGGGCTGAATTACTGGGGACGTTTCTCTGGACCAGTGGCTCTCGACTGGTCCGACCGTGGGACCCAGTCTGATTATTGTAGTGTGACCCACTTTTGAGCAAATCGGGACGGCAGGAGCTCAGTCAGGACGTTACTCAGGTTATTATACATGTCAGCAAACTATATTAATGGTGTTTTCTGCTTAAAAGGATATGTTTAATAAAGTAATAAGTAATGAAGTTTAAAATAATAAGGGAATGAAATGGCCACTAAAGATCATACTTACTGAATTCACTTTAATTTGGTTAGAAAACACTGTCAATAAGCGTCTATGGTTATAATGAATGCTTTTTGGGGGGCATTTAATGTATTTTGCTCATTATTTGTTATTTAAAAGACTGGCTGCTGTACACATTTCTATACACTCTGTCCATACTTGTCATTTTAATATAATAAAATGAGTCAATCAATAAATAAAAGAAAAGCACAGTAATGTACTTCTTTTTTTATTCCAACCGTTTTTGCACACAAGCTATTTCATTTGTAGCAGCAGCTAAAACCTTAACTGTTAAATATTTATACAAACAATCAATAGGTAAGAATATATATTTTTCTAATAGGTAATCATAATGAGCTCGGTCTGAAGTCATAATTGTGCATTGAGCTTATGGTGTAAGTGTCTCGCCAGAAGCCCTTCCAGATGAAACCCTCTCCATTTATCAGGGCTTGGGACCGGCACCAAGACCACACCGGCTCGTGACCCACTGCGGTTGGACTTTTAAAAACACAATAACTTATCCATTTATTCATTATAAGTTGTGCAAGATTTAAAAATTTCTTCTGTCATCTCACTTTGCCATTGACAAAAGCAATTAAACCAGTGCGCTGTATCTATTAATGACAACCTTTTAGCAAGTATATCGAAAATTAAATTGAAAAAGTGGGGAGCTCATTTTAATGGGAAAGCCACCAAATTTTGTAGGAAGCCAATATTAAAAACCAACTTTATTCCACAATGTCATTCAAACGCCATAACCTCAGGCCGCTATTGTGTCCCCCGCAGTCATTTCTCATTGTTAAACTTGCCCTAAACTTAATTAACTGAGCTTCCAGTGGTCTTAGCCTCTTTTACATGCAGGACAGTGGCTCTAAGCAGGAATTTGGGTGGTGGTGGGGAGTTAGGAGGAGGGGGTGGTGGTGGGGGGCGGGTGCCTGTACCTCCCAGCAGCGGGTTGATTGGAGGGGCCGGCTCTGTTTGTTAAGGTAATGGGCCCTAGGTGAGCTAATTCACAGGATACACACGCTCCACACTCGGCCACCTCGGGAGTTTGTCTGTGGGGGTACGGGGAGCTGTAGGCGGGACGGGGATAAGGCAGCAGCAGATATGGCAGGAGTGTTGTTATCTCATTGACACCAGTTGCTTTGACAATGTACATAACTCTTCTCCTGTTTAAAATAATTTAAGTAGTCTTGGTTCAGTCTTGAATATGGATTTAGCTCAACAATTGACCTGGTCTGGAGTATTTCTACTATTAGTGTAATAGATCAGTGGTTCTCAAACTGTGGCACAGGTACAACTGCTGGTACATAGACTTCTGTGGTACTCATGAGTCCTGATTAAGTTTAATAAGAGCCAGTTTGATTCCTTCCAAAATCCTGGTTGGGGCTTAAATTTGAGATTTAGACCACCTTTAGTTCTGGTTTGGTCCTGCTATAGTCCTGTTGATATTTCTTTTGCGTCTTTTAACAAAAAATAAGCCGTTTCCTAATCTTAAAGTTAGATTTTTATTTATATTTTTGTCTGGAAGTCTCGCTGAGATCGAGAGCTCATTTACAAGCGAGTCCTGAGTACAAGGCAGATAAAATATACATACATACACTATATTTCCAAAAGTATTAGCTCACCTGCCTTTACACACATATGAACTTAAGTGACATCCCATTCTTAATACACAGGGTTTAATATGACGTTGACCCACCCTTTGCATCTATCTACATCAGACAGAGCCAGTTTGATTCCTTTCTTAGTCCTGGTTGGGGCTTAAATTAGAGATTTAGACCACTTTTAGTTTGGGTTTAGTCCTTGAGTTGTACCTGGTTTTGTCCTAGCATAGTCCTGTTTTAATCTTGATATTTCTGTTGCATCTTTTAACAAAAGTCAAGCCATTTCCTGATCTTAAAGTTAGATTTTTTAAATTTAATTTAATTTAGTTTTGTCAGGAAGGTCTCAAAAATATACATGCATACAGTATATCTAATGAAACACGTAGTACACACACCGTACAAACCAACAGATGTACAGATAATACATAAAAGACAATACACAACTCTAAGACATGACGGTTACAGCAGTCACATAAAAAAGTAAACAAATCAAAAACAGTCTTTCTAAGCTATGTGTGGAACTAATGCCAGTATCTGTTGTGCAAAACCTGAATTAAGATGTGATGGATGTCTTTGTAAATAAAAATGTTAAGTGTGTATGCATCTGTCTAAGTCCAGCCAACCTTTTTTCTTATAAATCGGTACGGTCGGTAAAGCGAGGAGACAGAGCGATAAATATGATTAAGGTGTTTGAACTGCGTGTTTGTAGAAGATGCCTCCATAATCCAGCGTAGCAAGAACGGTGGAATGAATTATTGTGGATGTAAAGTTAGAACAAATAAATAATCCCCAGTCCACAACGGTAATCCCTGTTGCGCCACACCTGGCTGTCCCGAACAATGTAGAGGTGACTCTGTAAACTGACTCCTGCCGCCTGTAGGCCTTGTTGCAACATGTCCCCCTTTGTTTACACTGGGGAGGGGTGGGATGTTTTTGTGGATGTGTAGCTCTGAGCCAATCACAGCTCAAGACAAGATAACACAGTAAAAAGTAAGCGACAGGTGGCTTTAAATTATTAGATAAAACTCATTGTCGCTTTGTGACTTTACTGATAAGCCCTAAAAGAGAAAATGAGGAATGGGGTTGAAATAGTTTAGAGTATAATCACTTACTTAGAAATCTAAACTGCAAACACTCACTGTAAAAAAAAAAAAAAAGTTGGAAAAACTCAAAAACTCAAGGCAACAGGATCTCTATATATAATAATAATATTTTTTGTTCACCTAATTTGATCTAAAAGCTCATCTTACAGCCAACTTTCCATCCATTGTTCAGAAAAAGATATTATTATTGATAGTAATAAAAACTAAAGATACTAAATTTAACAAAAGACTAATTTATTTTTTTTTTTTTTTTTTTGAGCAGTGGATAAAAGTTGCTGTAAGATGAGTTAAAAGAATAATGATAGTAAGTACATTTTAAAATGGTTGTTTTTAGACATATAAACATCAAATTAGGTGAACAAAAAATATTAGTTGTTGAAAACTTGAGATTTTGAGTTGGCCCCAAAACTCAAAAATCTTGAGGGATCCTGTTGCCTTAATTTTGGAGTTTTCACAGCAATTTTTTACAGTGCATTTGAGTAAAACATCCTACTTTTCTTAACAAAAACACATTTTATTACATTTATATGCCTATTACCAACCCGGTCATATAATAACAAGTCTTAACTCTCTGACTGTTCCCTTCAGTCAGGGTTGCCAGATCTGACTGACCGTTTCCAGCCCAAACAGAACTTAAAACCTGCCCAACACAATAAAAAACAGCCCGAATCACAACCACAGTAAATGTTAAAACGTAAGAAAGAACACATTAATGCACAGCTGCACAAAAAAGTAACACAAATAGGTTTCCCCACAAAGATTGCAATCAGATGACTGAAGCTTTCCTGGTCAGGGAGTCATAGAAACCACACAATTTTGAAATACCAACATGAAATGTGAGCGCCCAAACAAATGAATCACTCATTTTAAAACAAATGAACTGGTGATATGAGTGGGAGGACACAGCGGTTCATTTGTTTGGCATAAAATGAGAACTCTTTTGTTGGTATTTTTCCAGAATATTTTCTAAAAACCCATCAAATGTTATGAAAAGCAACCTTAAATTTCATAAACCAGCCCAATGCTATTTTAACTGTACCTTGAGTGCCAACATAACATAAAATCAATATATAAAATAGAAGTTTAGACCTTCTTTCTATCTCTGAGTTCAGGTTTTAAATACATTTATCTATGTCTCATAAATCACTGTGAGCAATATTTATATGCATTTAACTTAACCACCACTTCGTCTTTTGGCTTTTGCCATCTGGGGTCACCACAGCAAATCATCTGTCTCCTGGTGTACAGAGGTTTGTATTACATATTAATTTGGCAAAGGTGTCCTTCCTGACACAACCCCCTCCATTTATCTGGGCTTGGCACTGGCACAATATAAAGCTTGAGACTATACTGTCTAAAAGTAAGTCGTACTATTAGTTGTGCAAATTTATTTCTCTAATGGATTTTACCTCCATATTTAAGGCACTAAAATTTTTCTCAAAATATCATGTTGTTAAAACGATATCTTGGCTTCAAATAAGATGAACATACACTATATTTCCAAAAGTATTTACTCACCCACCCAAATAACTGAATTCAGATTATGGTGTGGGGTTGTTTTCAGGAGCTGGGCTTGGCCTCTTAGTCCCAGTGAAAGGAACTCTGAATGCTTCAACACCAAGAGATTTTGGACAATTCCATGCTCCCAACTTTGTGGGAACAGTTTGGGGATGGCCACTTCCTGTTCCAACATCACTGCACCAGAGCACAAAGCACGGCCCATAAAGACATGGATGAGTGAGTTTGGTGTGGAAGAAGTTGACTGAACCTGCACAGAGTCCTGACCTCAACCTGACAGAACACCTTTGGGATGAATTAGAGCGAAGACTGCGAGCCAGGACTTCTCATCCAACATCAGAGTCTGACGTTGGACGAGAACATCAGACACATAGATGTCTGATGTAGATGGATGCAAAGGGTGGGCCCACTCATATTAAACCCTATGAATTAAGAATGGGATGTCACTTAAGTTCATATGTGTGTAAAGACAGGTGAGCTAATACTTTTGGAAATGTATATATTCAAACTCCCCGTGACCCACTCTTTGGATCCCGACCCACCAGTTTGAAAGTGCTTGGCTCTGCACTGGACAACAATAACAAAACACTTATACATTATAATTTAATCTCATTTGTGCATGTAAAACTGTCACTTAGTCCACAGTAATGAAACCATTACTTCTAGGCCTAAACTCTCCTCTTTTCTGCAGCCTGTCTTGAGAAAGGAGCTCCACTTGTCGTATCTCCCACAGCTAATTAAAAAACAACATTGAGGAGACTGCGCTGTGTCCGTTGGAGCCAAAGACCCAAAGACTGACTGCTGCTGGCTTCTTTCCCTGCGCCAGTTAAAAAAAAAAAAAAAAAAAAAAAAAAAGTGAAGACCGTGTTACTCTCTGATTGTTTGGCCATCCGATGCCACAAGAATTTGGCCAGCGCAGCACCGCTCTGCTTTTGGCTGGTATGACATGCTACTCGACACTCCCGGCACATTTATCTCCTCTCTTGTAAAACAGCGTGCGACTTGTTCTCCCCTGCTGCAGAGCGAGGTAAAGTGAGCCCACGGATTTGAGCGAAGGAAACACACTGGCGTATAATAGCGGGGTCTAGTTTTTCCTCTAACAGTGTGTGTAACAGGATACAGGCGGGGGGAGAGACACATGGACTGCAGCAGGTACAGCTCTGCCATATGCTGCCAACACATGTGACAGACACTTGTGTAAGGAAGGCGGGGACAGATTTATTAACTTTACTCTTCCTTAAACATAGTCAGCGAGTTTACATGTAGAAATGAGTCGGACTATGCCCATTGCATGATCAAGGAGAGAAAACTATTGACTTCACAGCATTGTAATGAAGTTAATGCTCAGAAAGAAAGGGAAGGAGATAAGATTACACCTGAGCTGCTTGCAAACCTGTACTCGTAAAAAAAAAAAAAAAGACAGTGACACATGTGGTTAAGCGGGTTGCACACTAACTGGAGGACTGGTAATTGATTGATTCCCACTCTCACCCATAGCATACTGCCGTTGTCTCCTTGGGCAAGTCACTTTTATAATATAAAATCTTGCCAGCTCACCATGCGATGGATTTCTTGTGGTGACTTAGACGTAAAAAAATAAACCTAAAGGACTCAACACACAATGGTGCAGTGGTTAGCACCTTCACCTCACAGCAAGAAGGTCCTGGGTTCACTTCCCCGACTGCGTGAGGCCTTTCTCCGTGGAGTTTGCATGTTCTCCCCGTGTTTGTGTAGGTTCCTGTTGCAGCAGCTCAGGACTAACCCTCCATCTGCCCATCTACTCAGTTTTGTTGGACAAATAATGCACTTTAAAAACAAAACATAAAGAAAAACATGTATATTGGACCTCTGACCTTCTGATTGCAAGGTGAGAATGCTACCCACTCTGCCACTGAGCTAAACTGTACTCTTAATCATTCACACTCTTTAGTTGCTTAGTTTTAGTAGAGTAAAAGTAATCAGAACAAACAGCCAATGGGAACATCTGTTGATTGAATGTTGTGCTGATTATCATTAATACAAAATTGATGTCTTTCTTTTTTCTCAAATCTTCAACCAATGCTTTGTCGTGATACAGCTCAGTTGGTAGAGCATGTGTAGAGTGACAACAGCTCACTTTGGCGCTGTGGGTTTGAGTCTAGAATCCAAACATTGACCAAATGTCCCTGCTCTCTACTCCATTGTCCCATTGTCAATTCTCATCTCATGAGGCCTTGAAAGACCAAAAACCTTCAAAGCATTTTATTATAAAAATGTCTGATGTGTTGGTGCTCTATGGCCTTGAAATCTGTTCTTTATCTCTTAAAACATTAAAAAAACCACCAGCTTCATATAGGACCTTAATCTTCCTGGGTGCACAAGGGTCACTAGGTCCGTTTCCTTTTCTCCTGACAGCGAATCCTAAATGAGTCCGGCTAATTAACTTCTCTCATTATTATTCATGGTGCCTTTGACTGCACTGCCCCACCTCCACCTGTGCTCCTTTAACCTTTCAGCATGAATGTCTCCATATCTCTGGCTCTGAGCTAAAACCACTGTATTTAGTTTATCTTTTTTTTTTTGCTTCGTCAGCTGTGACTCCGGGGATGTCTGCTGAACTCTGCTGCGCTGCTTTTTAAATAGATGACTTCTTGAACTCGGAGAGTGAGAATTATTAATGTTCGCTGGTTTCCCTGTTGCCCTTTGGATAGAAAAGTTGTGGTACAATGCATTTTTTTGTGTCTAAGGGAAGCAAAGTGAGTAGATTTTCCTGTGTAGTGGTGCAAAATGCTGGAGAGATAGATGTATGCTGCTTACAACAGGAGAATGTTTCCGGTTTGTTGAATTAAATTTACAGAGCTGTGGTGTGTTTAAACATTTTAGAGAGTCACTATGTATTGTCACAAATTCTGCTTGTATATAATGGATTGTAGTGTGAGTGCAGTGTTTTAATTCACAAAGCTAAAGGTGTAAGATGCTAACCAAAGTTCTGGTGAAAATTGGGGTTTGTGGAGGTAACTGGGACCTCACTGAACATGGGATTTCAGGCACATGTAGGACATATTAGCCATGGATGTGGATGCCAGATCTCAGTGGCAATTTCCAGCCCAAACAGAACTTAAAACTTGTCCAACACAATAAGAATCAGCCCAAATCACAACCACGCTAAATGTTAAAATGTAAGAAAGAACGCAAAACTTAGCACCACTAAAAAAGGTAACACACACAGGTTCTCCACAAAGACAATCAGACAACCAAAGCCTTTTCTCCAGAATATTTGCTCAAAACTTACCAAATGTTGTGAAGCGCAGCCCCAATTTTATAAACAACCCCAATGCTATTTTGTCCAGCCCAAGTTGTTCAATAGAAAGCAGCCCAATGGCAACACTGTCAATAAGGTCCCAGGTACCTCCACCACCTGTCTATTGCCCTGACACAGTCCTATCCATTTATTCAGGCTTGGGACTGGCCCAAAGAGAACACTGGCTTGTGTCATTACAGTGCATTGTGGCTGAATAACATCACACTGTCTAAAATACAGCCTTTATTTACATTGCAACATGTGATTTGTGCATCTTTTTAAATACTTTTAATACTTAATACTACTTTAATAGTTTCTTTTGCTAATCGGAGATATGTTTATCCATTTTTGACAATAATAACATATCTAAAAACAAAACCATGCCAATCTGTCCTGTATCCTATGGCACCATTAGTGTTAAAATGAAAATAAGCAGACACATATTTAGCTGTTCCTGTCCATAGAGTTTGCTTAGTTTGCTACAAATACAGTAATTACCTTTGCTTCCTACGGTAATAGCCTTTCCTTAGCACCATCTCCCTGCTTGTATCTCTGTGTGCTGCTAAACAGATGGCGAGGGCAAAAAGATGACGCCCAGACACAGCTATTTAATGTTTGAGGAACATACAAGGACAAGGTACACAAAATAATAGTGTAGTGTGACCAGTGAATGCAGCAGATGTGTAAAAAAAATAACCTTGTAGGATTCGCCGCTCGTTTGGTTTTTTTTGGTTTTTTTTGGCGCTGATACATTTTAACACATGACAGACTGCGCTGCCCCCCTGCGTGCGCTCCCAGGGCGTACTACACAGCTCATTAGCCGCTCCATTAAAACATGTTTAATTATGTCAACACGTGCATTATTTACAGCATGAATCTAGCCCTCAGTCTGGCGTTAGTGTACGTAGGCTAAGTTTGGCAGATCAGTTCTTAGTACCAGCGCTGCATACTACTGTTGTGTCCTTGGGCAAGACACTTTACACACCTTTCCTGTATACATTTTTTTTATTTATCTTAATTTATACAGGGGGAGCCCAATGGGAATCCTGGACTCTCTTTTTCATGGGCGCCCTGTCTTCACACAAACAAGCAACAAATTCAAGACAAGACATACAATAAAAATAGTCCAACAATTCATTTTTAAAACAAGTACATTTATATTTGTATATATCACATGCCTTATAGATAAACAGAATACAGTGTTGCTCTCTCCTGGCTGATAAAGACGTCCATCCAACTTTGTCATAAAGTAAACAATGATGAGTTCTGTAGTTGTCACCAATTATGAAACGGAGTCGGGACATTTTAAAGTAGAAGGTAAAACCTGCATATAAATGATATCGCCATAATCCAAAATGATAAAAAAGTGGCTTGAACAATTTCTTTTCTGTAATTTAATGGAATGCAAGATTTATTTCTGTAATAAAATGACAATTTGGATTTAATACTATTGCATAATTTTGTAACATGTACTTTAAAAGTTTATCATCCAGCCAGAAACCCAGATACTTTTAGGATGACTGTACCATCAAGAGTATAGATATTTATGGTTTGTTTTGCACTTGAAACTTGTTTGGAAAACATATTTAGTTTTACTTGCGTTCAAGGATAATTTAAGATTTATTTAAGTGAATTTTGAATTTTGTGTTGTGTTAGTGTGGTTGTGTGTTTGGTGGTGGTCGGAGAGCCTATAGTCACAGAATGGCTGCCTAAAAGTGCCTTTTTTATCCTAATAGCCCCTACAGAAATGCAGTTAACTCCACCCCTCCTCCATTTTAAAAACTTGCTAAAACTAAACATTAAAATGTGTTTATTTTTTGAGGTCACCTTGCATTATTTGTTAAAAATTTTGTCCACATTAATCTGACCTCTAGCTTCTTGTGCTACTAATACTTGCCTAAAATTTGACTGATATGTAATTTAAAATCACAATCCAGACACAAGAGAAGGGGTCACCATCCAATGTCATTTCTGTGCCAGTCCCAAACCTGGATAAAAGGAGAGGGTTGCACCAGGAAGGGCATCCAGCATAAAAACTTTGGCTGATGATTGGCTGTGGCGACTCCAGAAGGAAAAAGCTGAGGGTAAAGTTGTAATTTTAACTCAACTAGTGGCCATTTGTGGTACTGCAGTTAAAATTTTGCATTGTGAAAACAGACCTCTACAAATCTGACGTCTCTACATTAGACCACAGATAATACAATGATAAAGAGGCTTTTTTTTCACTGAACTGCTGTGAATAGAAATACCTTTGTCTGTGAGTTTGTGTTCATGACAGATTTGACACATTTGGTAGCTTCTCTCATCTCTTCCTCAGTGGGTGGTGTTTTTGAATTTGTAAACGCGACGGTTCCCTAAGGCCCCAGAGCGGGACACTGATGACCTTATCTGCCCCCAGTGTCCCACCCCTCAATCTCTCTGTGGACCAAACGCCCCCCCAAACCCCGACAACTTCACCCTCCCATTTCGTATAGGAGCTGACAGAGACGCCGTGCCCAGCTAAATAATGGATATGAATTCATAATGAACAGCAGTGCTGGCGTCCCAGACAACTAAACTAGGCTTTTATATGTAGCACAGATTAAACATGGCTTCACACTGGGATATTATGTTCACAATGAGGTTTACAATGCATGATTCTCACTTTTAATGGTTTAGCAAAAGCATTCCGGGCCATTTGTTTTTGTGGATGCGCTCATTTAACTTTCCTTGAGTCTTGCTATTGTTCACTCAGCTTTTTAAGTTTAATTTCTTAAGTAAACTGATCTGAAACGTGTGCAGCATTATTTAATGAAAACAGTTCAGTATGTTATGTAAACATGTAGTGCCCCTAGACTTGTTTTGACTTGTACAGACAATAGTTTGGACTGGACATGGGGCCGGGGTGGCTTTGGTCTAGAACAGGACAACTGCTTCATATTTATTTACTAAAAGTGCTTTAAAATTCCTTGTCATTCTTGAATGCTTTAATGATCTGCAACTGGTTTATTGGAGAACGGCTTTAATTCAACTTAAAATGTGGGCTTTTTATACTTTTTATTCTAATAATATATACTGTAGTGAGTCTAGACAAAACCTAACTGTGAATATTAAGAATATCTTTACAGGTGGCTGCAAGTTTACTTATTTTGGTAGTGGAATTTAGTTTATTTACAATATATAATATATTTAATTTACAATATATACCCCAATATCACAACCGAAGTCGCCTTAAAGAGCTTTACAAACAATTAGTCACACAATCAAACATAAACTAACAAATAATAATAATAATAATTAACTACGCTAAACAGACCCATGACATCCCCTCCCTCTTGTTAAGGAAAGACTCCTAAAAAAACAGCTGTTGGGGAAAAAAAGAAGAAACTTCAAATAGGTATATTACACATTCAGCACACACAACATGTAATATTACAAGCATTTATTTAGTTTAATTTGGAGGGTTGTTATTATCATTATTATTATTTTTATCTTTCAGCTGCTCCCTTTTTCTTCAGGGGTCATGAAAATGTAAGTATTTTTTACATAATCATTAAAATCATCACTATTAAAATGTTAAATTCATAGTTGAAAGACTTCCACATCATATACAGTAGGTTAATACAGAGTTTTTTAATTGAAATGTTAAAATGCTTTTCCATGATACCATAATTTATCGATATGAGTCTGAAATTTTATAGCAACCTATCTTTGTACCTTTGCCCCGAATTCATGCAAAAGGCCCATCTGTCAATAAACTGTTGTTCAGTTTTGTCTAAATCCAAATCTTCATTGTAAAACCACAGTGTGAGCTAAACCCTGCTCCTGACTCTGCAGCCTCTCTCCGTCTGCAGCCCGTAACCGGATCAATCCAAATCTCTGCGTTGGCGAGATGAGGTTCGTCACTGCTCCACTGAGACCACTTTGTTTTATTTTGGTTGATTGCATCAGACAGGTAAAGCGCTGCCTGCCCGGTGGTAACGCTCCTGACTCGGCTGCAGACTGCTTGTTGATGTTATCTTTGGGTGTAAATGAGTCTGAGAACAGCTTTATGTGTAACACTCGGTCCATTAAGATCGGCATCTTGCAGACAATACCGGTGGATTTACGGAGCTCTGTAGCTAATAGTGCAATTAGGAAGGATAAACACGAAGCACAGGGCTGCATACCGACTGGGTTTAAACAGTAATACGTAATGTGTGAAATATGCCATTGTTTGTAAACACTGTATTTTAAGCTTAAACAATCTTTAACCTACAGTAGCTTAAAGGTACAGTGCCCAAACTTTCTTTATCCTCTGACATAATGTTGAAATATCAAGGTTAGGGTCAACACAGAGGACATATTAAGGTATTTTGTCTTTTTACAGATGACTACCATCACAGTGTATGATTATGTAATCAAACAAATAATTTCTCAAAAATAAAATTCTCTAAAATAAAATAAAATCCTCAAAAAACAAACAAACAAACAAACAAAAAACAAAACAAAACAAAACTCAAAAATAAACAAAAATCCTCTAAAATAAAATAAAATAATCTGAAATAAAATCCTCTAACATAAACTAAAATCCTCTAAAATAAATAAAATCTAAAAAAAACACTCAAAATAAACAAAAATCCTCTAAAATAAAATAAAACCCCTTAAAATATAATAAAATCTTGTAAAATAAAATTATCTGAAATAAAATCCTCTATAAGTAAAAAATAATAAATAAATAAATAAATAAATAAATAAAATTACCACAACTGATGGTTCTTTGTTTTCTCTTCTTTGGAAAGAAGGCACTTCTCCAGAATAAATACATTGATAATGACTTCAGCCTGCAGATTTTAGTCAGTCACTTGCAACCACTAAACATTAACAAGTATAAACTTTTTTACAACTAATGTTATCCTTTAATTTCCTATTATGCTATTTTGTCAACTTGCATAATGCTTTTTTATTGATATTACTTAATTTTAAACAATTTCATAAGGCTAATTTAACTTGTCATCTTATGTAACTAGTCCACAGCATTTAAAGTTTAGTTAATGTCCGTAGCTAATGATTGATGTCACAGTCTGGCCTTTAGACTACAGATAATAAGAAAACAGTGTACGGCAGTGATTCTTAAACTTTACATACACTATATTTCCAAAAGTATTAACTCACCTGTCTTCACACACGTCTTCGCTCTAATTCATCCCAAAGGTGTTCTGTCAGGTGAGTGAATACTTTTGGAAATATAGTGTATGAAGTACCACTGGAAATTTTTTGCTTCATCTTTGCTGCCATCTTTAGTGGACTAAAATGAGCATTAGTAATTGAGAACAAAAGGAGTAAACACAGGCAAAAGACTAAAACAGGACTAAACCAGATCTAAATCCACGCTAAACAGACCCACAACATCCCCTCCCTCTTGTTAAGGAAAAACTCCTAAAAAAAGACTAAAACAGGACTAAACCAGATCTAAATCCATATTAAACCTGGAAAAAAATCTGGACTCCATCAGGACTAAATCAGGAAAAAAAAAAAAAAAAAAAACAGACTCCTGAGTATCACCAAAAGAATCCTGCACACCACAAGTTGCACCCATACCACAATCTGAGAAGCACTGGTGTATGGAGTTACAAGCAATGTTTAAAGCCAAAGAGTAGACTAACTTCTTTAAAGTTATGCAAGGTGGTCGTACAAATCTCTTTTAATTCCCAAGCAGCGCCTTAACCTAAGCCGTAGTTGTTTTGTGACTTGCTTGCCGTTCATTTGTGCAATTTCAACATCTTGTACAAACTTTTTATTGACTCTGTGAGGTAATAAAATTCAACTAAGCTAATGTCGTTTACTATGGAGGCTGTTACTAAGCCAGTGTCAACATTGCATGCTCTGCTATTGTCATTGGCAGCGAGTCAGTAAGTGCAAGTCTGGCAAACGAGTGGCCACAAGGTGAATAGAAAATGAGTGCAGTATTAAAGCTGTAATAGATTCCCTCTGTCCAAATATCTGCAAATTGCATGAGGGGAAAAAAAAAGTTGGGATAAATCGGAGGAGGTTTTTTTTTTTTTTTACGTGCAGTGAAAGGTGAGCCAAGCGTTAGAGGTTGGGAATTAGGGCAGTGTGCTGGGATAGAGAGTCTCCCTTAAGCTATTCACCATGATTTGTGATTGACAGGATACACACACTGGGATCAGCTGAGACTCTGACCTCAGCTTTTTATGTCTCTGTGGTCTTTTTTTTTTTTTTCTCTCTTTTTGGCTTATGTGCAAATGCCACACAACAGGATACAACAGGTAGCAACAACTGTGTAACTAAGTTGAAATTATTGCTGTTTTATTTGCAGTGCTTGTAGTTAAAATTACAAGTATTATCAAAAATTTTCAGGCAAGATATGTAGATTTGGAGATAAGATACTGAAGCATTAGCCTTAGCCAGCCAAACCCATTCCCTTACTAAAATGAAGTGGTCTGAAACCCCCCTTCCACCAACAGCGAATCTAAAATGCATTGATTTTCCCTGATTGGTTGTATATTTTTAAAACCATGTCGGTCCAGATGCAGTTGATTTTGCTTAGCCCCATTTTCTGAAGTATGTCCACCCAAATTTATTTAGAGATAGCCAAGTAATATTTTGCATGCATCTGTTCCTCTGCTTAGAAAGCTAATGTAATGGACAAAGAGATAACTAAAGAAAGAAAGAGTAAGTATTGCATTAGTATTCCACAATAAATAAGATAATAAGACAATTAGCCACACACACACAAAAATGTGGCGAATAAGGTTTAAAATTTTGAAATTAGATTAGTGCATAGCCTGTATGCTAGCGTGGTGAGCCAGCCTCTCCTACTTGCTTTTCGCATGCAGCACAGTGTGGTTCCTCTCAGAGGGAAGTGTTTTGCTCTGGATTTGGAACTGGCTTATCACAGCCGTTTATCTGCAGCACATCTTACAAATGTGGCAGCTAACCAAGGTAGAGCTGGCTACCGAGATCATTTAATAAATTTTCTGATCTGATTACCAGTGTTTACTACTTTCCTTCATCACCTGTTGATTCTGCTGAAGTCTGCATTGTTCAGTCCACTCTGTTTTTTTTTCTTTCTTCATCTTGTTTCCATTTTTAACTACAGTAAAGTCTCGTTGATGTTCGACCACATTCAAACAAACCCACTTTTTCCACATCTCTTCGTGCAACTGGCTTCTGCTGCTGTCCATGTTCAGAAATAAGTGCAGAGTTGCTCATATTTTGGTGTTTTATGGAAAAACCGACCAGAATCAGCCATATTTGTTTAGGTCAGGATCTAAAGCATCCAAATATGTCCTAAACCTAAAAGCAACTTCTTATGTTACGCCAGACAAGTTGTCCCACTATCAGGTTTATCAGTGTATGCTCCAAGTATAGGGCCTATAGATCATACTGCAACACATTAAATTTGGCAATAATAACTTATTATTGTTATGTGCAGTCATTTTGGCATCTAAAAAATCTTATTTATTGGCTCTAGTTGGCTTCCTCACCACAATACTTTGGAAAGATTGCTACTTCCTGTCTTCCAATAATACAGTGCACCTAACTCCTTGTATACTCCTCTATGAAACTCAACCTCCCCTGAGCTGTTTGCCCTGATTTGTGACTGGCAGGCTACACGCACGGATCAGCTGAGCCCCTGACCTTAGCCTTTTACATCTCTCTCTCCCTCTCTCTCCCAGCCCCCTTTGAGTTTTTTCTTTACTTGAGAAACTTGAGGAGATCCAGGGTGGAATAGCTTCAGGCTGCGACCTGCTCTTAAGGAGGAGGAGGGGGGTCACTCACAAACAAAGGCCATTCAGGTAAAGTGCTCTGAGCTGGGCCATAGACAGACAGGCTCCCGGGGTAGATAAGACCGAGGCAGCAACGTTTGCACAGCCATCAGCGGAGAACAGATGAGGTGTGCTACAAGAAAAGGGGAAAAAGCAGATTGACAGGTGAGTAAACATTGGTCCGAAAGCCCCGCAATGCGCATTCCACAAACGACTAGTGTTGAAAATATGCCACGCTCAAACACTAATCCGCTTTACGGAGAGCTAATCTTGGGCAAATTCAGAACTTACAAACCACTGCATTATGTGAAAAGCACTCCCCACAATACTCACTACTTTACAGGCAGAAGACTATACTGACTGTGATTAATTACGATAACTAACTGGACTTTTGACATTTGTCTGTGAATAAATAAATATCACCATGCACGTCAAGAAAACAGAAATATTGCCTTAGTCCGACTACAACAGGAGCTTTAAACTGCATGTAAACCTGAGACTTTGATTGGGGATAGTTATTTGAATTTCTCTTATTCAGAGTGGAGCACCTGGATAATGTGGTTCATAGTCATGCTAAAGCTGCAAGTATACACCGTACTTCAATTAAAGGAGCTACATTATGCAAAATCAACTTTTTTGAGCTTTCTACCATGTTATAATGTTGTTTCCTCATCAAAAACATACCTGGAGTTGTGTTTTGTTTCATTCATGCATGTTTGAGTAATCCTCTATTCTTTTACACTGAGTTTGTGATGCCCCTCCCTCCTCACGGCCCTGTCCCGTTCAGGAAGCACTGCTACACCTCACGCCTCCCCTGCAGCAACCAAACAGACCCACCTGCAGACTGCAGCGGACACCATTCAAACACTGCTTCTGCACTGGCACGTGTTGTTGGGACACGCTGAAGGGGCGAGACAGCAGGGAGGGAGGCCTCTTAAAGTGACAGGGACCTAATCTGAGCATTTCTCACAAAGTTTTTTTCAGTAATTATTGCATTTTCTGACCAAAAAAAACAAAAAAAAACACAAAAAGCATAATAGAGACCCTTTAAGCTAGAAGAGATATCAACTGCACTCAGTACTAAACAGTCAAAACAATATCAAACAGAACAACATTAGTTTGTTTTGGTGGTGCTTCATGTTTAAAAATGAAAGCTTGAGTGGCTGCTGTAGCTTTGATCTGTTATTGGGGTAGCGTGAGGCGCATTTACAACTTTTCTCTAACAATGTTAACTTTCATTTGGTAATGTAAAAGTGTTACTGTTGCTGCTGGTAAATCCCCAGACCACTTGAACGCCTCGCATTGGCCTGGTCCCAGTAATTTGGCTCAGTACTCTGCATGTAGATCGAGACAGGAGTAGTTTGACCAGTTCTCTGGAGAAATTTTTGTAAAAAAGGAGAATGAGCATAGTCGCAGTCAATTTAGTGTATGATGGTCCACTCGGGGTACTGCTGCCTTCATGTTGTTTTGGTAAAGTAACAACAGCTTTTGTGAAATGGAGAAGTGAAGGTGGTAACAATAAACCTGACTTGTTTGTAGTAAGTAAATGGCTTGGTTAATTTAATCAATTTAAATATAATCATTGAGTTGTTTAAGTTTCAACCTTATCCCTTTAACTTTCAAAATAAAAGCTCAGCAAAGTCGGAAAAGTGCATTTCTAGTTTGACAACTGTCTTCCAAGCAGGACAAAAGGGCATCATAAGCTACTGCACACCAACTTTCACTTATTCTTCCTTAGTCTGGATATGAGTGTGGCAGGTCGGAGCCTATCCCAGCATCTATGGGCCCTAGGTGGAATAGACCCTGGACTATGTTTTACTATTTAAACCCGTTATGTCAAGAGAAACCAAAACAATCGACAAAAAGTTATAGCGAGTGGCAGAGTGGTCCAATATGTGTGTCTTCACTAGAAAATGTGTATTACTCAAAAAACTGGTCTTCATGTTTTCTCATTTGTTTACACAAGTTACTCTGTGCCACTGTTGAGCTTTCTAGATCCAGATGTGCTACACCTATAATCCATAATCAGACTATGGCACTAATTTCATGTTCCCTACTTGCTTGTAACAACACTGATGGACTGATTTTACAGCCCCATATCAATCAATAGTGTTTGATGAATACGTCTCTAAGCTGAGTGCTGCAGACGGTATGTTGATGAGTGGCCCCAGACACAAAACGGGTTGAAGTTGTTGTTTTTTTTTTTGGCCTTATCTCATCTGTAAGCTGTCCGGACTTGTATACTCACAGATATAGCGGAGGTGACGTTTACTGAGTAGATTACAATGCAAGTTAATCAAGTTAGTGACGTCTGCCAGAATTATTATTGATCATTTTTTGCCTTAGATCACATCATATTGACTGGTTATAGTGCAAGTACGTGTCTGTATGGCAAAAGCATGATGTAATCCTGTTATTTAAATCCTTTATAGTCAATGTGGCTGGTGGTTTTGACAAGTTACTAGAAATTTTGTTTATGTATTTGAAAATGTAGCTCAACATTTTTTTGTTGTAGTAATAGTAATAATAATAGTGGCAGCAGTAGAAATGGCACTGACTTTGTGCTCTTTGGACATCATTAATCATACTTCTTCTTTTCTGTCTTCTTTTCTTTTTTTCCCTTGATCTTTCTCATTATTGGTCAAGGAGATAAAAGGCAGCTCTTAGGAGGATCATATGTTCCCTGTTACCTGTGGCCGTTGTTTCCAAAAACCCTGGGACTTACCTTAAAGCAGGTCTCCCACTGCCACTGCTCCAGACACCTGCAACTTTCTCATCTTACACACACAAACGTTTGAATATATTACTCATTGTGTTGATTGATATAACCTATGTTTAATATATGTTTTTAAATATGTCTCTTTATCAAAGTCTGTCCTCTTTGTGTCTTTGTGTTTCCAAGCCCAGATAAATGGAAAAGGTTGCATTAGGAAGTGTATACTGCGTATATGACCACACAACAGGAGGCAGATGATTTACTGTGGCCACCCCAGACAGGACAAGCCGAAAGGAAAGGAAAACTTATAAGCCTTCAAACTTGGAAGTGCTACTTGGAAGTGCTTGCACATTGTAAATACTGTATTTGTACTGTAGTAAGATGTATTAAAGTCTATTTATTAACCCTTTGAACCCTAGCAGACCTAACAATGGGTCTGTTAGGGTTCTAGTGCATGCACCATAAAACCACACCATATTATGTAAGGTAAACATAGAGTAACATGATAATGGAGCATATGCACATAACCAGAAGAAGCTTGGCTAAAAGCTCATGATAACCATTTTCTCCCCAAATTGAACACTGTTTCAACAACAAGCAACTAAACTGGAATCTAGCAAAAATACATAAAACTTGAATAATTATGCCAAATAGGGATTCCGCCTAAACATATCTGTACTAAAACCTCTCTAATTTTGCCCTGCCTCACTTAATCTTCATTACATTTCTTCACTTTTTCTTCATTTACATTCATTACATGCACTCTATAACATAAACATTTTATTAGGTAAAAATGTTTCTGTCTGTGTTGTTATGTTTATTTACTCTGATTCAGTGACATCTATGTTGGTGATTACACATCAGGAGGAAATTCACAAGTGGTACCTTTTTATAGATATCAGGATTATACAAGTAGACCAAGGAATTGCAGAGATATACTCATTTTATTTTAGGGCATGTTGTTTTTAAGCGGGGCCTAAGACAAGGGTCTAGTGTCTCGGGTCCTACAGGTTAAGACAAAAGTACTAACCTGGATGCTTCAAGTTGAAAAGTTCTTACAGATAAAAAAGAAAAAAAAAATCATCTGCCTCCTAACCTGCTGTGAATTGCATATTGATATGGCAGAGATTAAACTAATGACACTCTCCTTTCCATTTACCCAGTACTGGGACTGACACAAAAAGTACACACCCCTTGTTACTGGATTAGTTAGGATTTCAAAATATGGGATTGGAAATGAAAGTGAAATATGTTTTTTTTTTAAATATATATAACAAAAAGGTGAAATTAACACTTCTTTGCCATTTGTGCATCAAATTAGGTCACAATAGATAGCATATTTTAAACTAGGTCTCTAGAAAAAAAAGTTTCATCATTGCAGCAGAGTCTAAAAATTATTAAAGTTGGCTCAGCATTGATTATAGACTTTTGCCAATGAGTTTCCTATCTTACCGGCTCATTAAACCTGACTCATCTCCTGGCTACTTCCATGTTTTTGGACACTAAATTGCCAGTATTTCAAACTGGACTTTTCCTTATCCATCCTTCCCATCTCTCATGCCCTCATTTCTGAAAGCAGGTTGTCATTCTTCTGCCTTTTGTATCTGCGAGCTCTATTCAGTTCAATGCCTTTTCTCCTCCATCCCCCCACCACTGCTCTTGTCCTACTCTGCTCTCTCCTTTCCTCATTCACTCTAGGGCCTAATTATGAGCCCGCTCCAGATAAATACATGTATTTTTTCCTATGCAAGAAGCAGAAAAACCTGGATTATTTTTTTTTTTTTTGACAGTGGGCTGAATTCTCAACTCAAGTAGGTTTTATGGGGCGAGTTCGAAGTGGTCGCAGAGACACAGATTTCCAGGGGAGCAGTAATTGTGGCTCATTAATGCGTACTGTAATGCAAGGCTATACGCAATTAGGGGGGCCAGGGCTGAATGGGACGGCTAATAAGGGGACAAAAGCTGCAGCTCATGGGGCCATTAGTCCTGGAGGAAGTGCCGGTATTGTGAAGAGTGGCCTGCAATGTCCTCATCGTCGGCCAATCAGAAATGCACAGGGGCGGGGTTTTCTTTCCCCTCTCTCTTTGTACAAAAGTGGTAATACCTTTAGCTTTTATAAACAAAGGTTGACTAGGATCATGTCAGGTCAAGAGAGACTTCCTGGACAAAAAGAAAATGTTTAACTTCCTTCTTTACTCCAGATTCAGGGGCAAAAGCCATAAAGTGGGATATTTAGTGACATTATTAGTGCAGCAGATAACAAAGAGCATTGATGACACATCCGAGCTGTTGCATACTCATTTGCAAACACTGGTTCAGCCTGAAAAACATGTCAACACCAGTATTTTGGTCATTATGACGAGAAAATCTAGAGAGGGACATTTTACATAAACATTTGGGAGAATAATAGCAGCCAATCAGGCCTTTTACACATAATGCAAGGTGTCTATAGTACAAACAATATTTTAGGTCCCACTTTTCAGGATGAAGACTAGAACCTCAAAAGATCATGTTGTCATCATGTTGTGTAATAAGTCTATAGATATTGGTGTGATCTTTAAAAAAGCTTCATAAAATCCACTGAGAAAAGGTTCTTTACTTCCTAATCCTACAGTTGCCCTGCGTGGACAAACTGAGCACTGCTGGAGGAGAAGTACAGTTATGTTTTGTGGAGGACAGTTGTGAGGAAAACTAAATGTTTGTTTCTAAAATTTAAAGCACAATAATTAGACCCATTTCTACTGGATTTGTTTAAGACAGCGTGTCCCTGCAAGGCTACCGTAGCTGTGTACATATGCTGTAGAACTGATGGGTGTGAGGTGTGGAAGTAATACATCCCCCTGTACGTTTAAACAGAGATGTAAGAAGTACATTTGTTTTCAAGTACAAGTAAAAGTACTACGTGACACTTTTCTTTATTTCTATGCAATTTAAGCACTGTAAAATCTACTACTAGTGTATAAAATATATTTAATTACTTTCCCCAGCCTAGTGTTGTAGCACCTGAGACCGGTCTTGGTCTTAAGACAATTTTTTTATGTTCTTAATCTCGTCTCAATCTCAGCTGCAGTTTTACTTGGTCTCGGATGTGATGGTAATTAGTTTTTCGCATTAGAAGAACCACGAAAATGATCTGTCTGTTTGTTTGTGGAGTCTGTTGCATTAGATTATTAAAATAATGGTTAGTGGAAAGACTTTATTGTCTCCATGGAAAATTTGTCCCTGTAGGAAAATGTGTTAATATTTGACAATATCGCTATTATAATTCGTTTTTGAACCACTTTTTTTTTTTTTTTTTTTACTTTTCCTTCTTATTTAGAGTTAGTTCATGGGGTTTGGTCTTGGTTTGCCTTGTTCTCAATCTTTACTCGGTCTCTGTTTTTAAAAGTCTCGTTCTCTACTCAATCTCGGACCCTGAAAGTCTCGGCCTTGTCTTGGTCTCGGTTAACTCTGGACCCAAACTAGTCTTGGTCTTAGTATTGATTAATACAGTCGTGACTACAACCCTACCCCTGACAACATTGCCTTTAAACAGATTATAATGGCAATATTGTCAAATAAAACTGGGCAGAGCAACAGCCACACACATTACGTTTAAAAAGTAATTGTTTCAAATAAACCAACTAACAAGATCAATAAACATTTTCACAGGTAAAGGCATTAGTCCCTTTTTAACGACATATTTCTCCATCTCCCAGCATCACATGGGTTGTCCTCTTTGGTGAGAATCTCCTGTTTGCTGCCCTCAGAGACACCCAGATCATCCAGACAGACACTTCCTATTTTCTCCATTTTGGTCCAACACTTTCCCCCTTTAAAAGCTGACTCAGGATTTTGGCAGCCCATTGTGCCACATGAGGAAGGGAGAATAGACCACCCCCTGTCTCTCTAAATTATCTTTCATCTTTATTAACCAGGTCTTTGACGAAATCTCTTGGCTAATAATATTAAGCACTGTGCAAAAAAAGAGCTTTTGTTGGCTTCTTTTTACAGTTAGAATAAAATGACTGCTAAAAAATGTTCATATGCCTATTTGCAAATTATTTTGGCGTCAGTTTTTGCGTTGGATGCCCTTCCTGAAGCATCCTCCTCCATTTAGCCAAGCTTGGGACTGACACAATAAGTACACTGCCTTGAGACCTGAGCCCTTGTGGCTGGATTGACAAATATAAGAACAAAATAAATGCCAAAACTTACTATTTATCACATAGCAGGAGCGCTAAGCCTGGCTCCATATCATTTAGTGACTGCTGCTGCCTTTGGATTAAAGTGGGTGGATTATGTTAATAATATTTGAGAAAAAAAAAAAAAAAAACATGGCTGCTCTAACAGTAACTTCTGAGGTGATCCTTCCCAGCTGTACTTTTGTTTATCTGTTGGCATTGTGCTGATATTATTGTTATTATTATAAGCACCATTTGTGATAATCCCCCATCACTCAAGTCACAACAACAACTTAAATTATTTTCCGCAGGCATTTATGTTTTCTGTTTTGACATTCACTTCCAATTATAGTGACAATTGCCTGAGTTATATTATGAATAGCATCCCCAGCTAGTGCCTGTTAGTCAAATACACATTCGGCAAGGCCCTTTTCATAACAGCAGCGCAAGGAGTTTGACAAGCTGTTTACGCTAAGCCTGAGCAAATCAAATTCAGAGTTTGCCTTCCCTTTTCCCCTTCGGTTAATCTCATTTTGTTTACCGCTGGAGCTAAGTGCATTAGCATCTGCAAGGCCTGTCTGTATTTACTCTATCTTACCCCACTACTGTACTGGATCGCAGCCAAACAGCGACTAATGTTACGAAATGAGGGGTGAAAAACCAGCTGTTTATTCATGAACAAGACGCTGCTAATCTGACACAGAGGCGAGGCGTCCACAGAGCTGCAGACAGGAGAGAGAGAGGTAGCGCTGCAAAGTCAATGGAGATATTAATGCGTTTTTGAGCTCGTAAATTCTTTCTCTTGTTTGGCAGGAAGGGAACCAGGAAACTCGGGTGGTACAACTCAAGATTAGCATGCCCATCCTTTCTATTATTTTCTATTTTATGCAAAGAATTAGTGTTTAGTCTCTGTGGGTTGGAGTTGAGTGATATAACTGGGTAGAAAGTAGAAATATAGCAGAGACACAAAGCTTTGCAGAAAAGCCGCTATGATTAGTTTGACAAGCTTTCCAATAAGCAGAAATAACAGTCGAGAAAAGGGATCCCGGACTCATTTAATTATGCAAAGTGAACGGGTTTGAGTGGTCTAGCTAACTCAAGATAAGACCACATATTATAACATGTTTTTAAAAAATATATCTAAGACTTTTCAGACCTTATTAGACAGGAAATCATAGGAGAAAAAAGAGAGAAACATTTAGAAAATCCAAAGAGTGAGAGTCCAAACTTGAACACAAAGCACCAAGGTGAGTAATGAACAACAATATGCATGGATCAAACCAGCAACCTTTGGGTTAGTGGGCAAATGTCTACTATTATAAAGGTCCAAAGGTTAATGTTCACGTATCATGCAATGGTCTTGGTTAAACTAAGGCAGCTTTTGTGGACAGATGTGGTCAATTTAACTTAATATTTATGTCTGGCGGTCAGAGTATGTTTGTTTAAACCACTATCAACTCACAAGAGGGGTTTTCAGTTGGTTAACAGCATTGTACTCTGTGCTATTGTACTACTATACACTATATTGCTGAAAGTATTCGCTCACCCACCCAAATATCTGAACTCAGTTGTTCCAATCACTTCCATGGCCACAGGTGAATAAAATCAAGCACCTATGCATGCAGCTTTGTAAAAAACTTAGTTTAAAAGTTTGGGGATGGCCACTTCCAAGACAAATTACCATTCACCCCGCTACATGGATCTAAATCAGAATCAGTCCACCACCAATACCTCATGATATAAAATGGTAGCACCTTCGCCTCACAGCAAGCAGTCCGATTCCTGGGTCTTTCTATGTGGAGTTTGCGTGTTCTCCTTGTGTCTGGGTGGGTTTTCTCTGGGCGCTCAGGTTTCCTCCATCAACTTAAAACATGCACAATAGGCTAATCCTTCAGCTTTAGGTACTCCTGACCAGGATCCTAGCTCAAGATCTGGAGAAGTCGCCCTCTGCTCCTGACAGGTTGCCCCAGTGAAATTGAAGGATGGGTCAAATGCAGAGGACAAATTTCCTTACAGGGACAATAAAGTATACCTTACTTATCTCTCTGGCATTTACATTCACTTCGCATTAGTCTGGGCACACTGGGTCCCATTAATGAAATTCAAGGTCTAAAAGGGGCCACAGTTTCCTGCCTTGACATCTATAGAAAGACCTTGACTATACAACCCTACAAGAGGAGGAAACCTAAAGACACACACCGACTATAATGGTTTGGTTGAGCTCATCCCAGTGCATAGGAAGTCAGGGTAATTTGACTCTGTAAGTGAGGAAGGAAATGCACGAGGGTCAAATATCGTCAGGTTTCCGAGCCCCTTGTAAACTGTCTTCGCTCTGCCTTTCCTCTGTGAAAAAAAAAAAAACCCTGAATAGGACCTGTATCAGATCTCACCTGTTGTATTTGTCCTCCTTTATGTCCACAGGTCCCAGGGTCTCGGCGGTGGACCGGGTTCCCATAACCTACAACCCGGACGACATGCCTCATTAGTCCGGCGGACAGCGGTGTGGGTGGGTGCGGTGCACGGATGCTGCACAAAAGCACTGGGGTCGAAACAAGAGGCAAATTTAAGCCATAATATAGTACTAATGGGATGTCAACACTTGAATGTTTAATAACCAAAAGATTGGAGAAATGTGTAGCTTTTTCCAGGATTTAGTGAGAGAGAGAACTCTTGAAATATTGGTTCACACTACAGATCAACTATTGCAACCAGAGTAAAAATAAATCTTCCATATATAGCAGTAATAATAGTGGTATGTTGTATAGTGTTAGTGTTATTAGTAATAGGCCTAAGTGGTATTCTTGTTATCAGTAATGTAGCTATTGCAAAAAAACACCTTAAGTTGTTGTATGTGTGTGACAGGGCTTGACATTAACACTAGCCAACCAGTCAAATGTGGGTAAATTTCCACTTTGGCTGGTTGGATTTAATCAAATTTAGGTCTGAATTTCTGTGGTAAGTGTTTCCATAAGTGACAGAAAAATGTGTCACTACATGCAAAAATATACCATTTATTTTATGTGTTTAAGTTAACTAGTAGTTGATGGTAAATGATTGTAAAACTGAACTTCATATTTCAAATAACACTGTAAAAAAAAAAAAAACTCAAGGCAACAGGATCCCTCAAGATTTTTGAGTTTTAGAGCCAACTCAAAATCTCGCATTTTCAACATTTTTTTTTATTTCATGTTTATATGTCTAAAAACTTTAAATTTTAAACCTTACTCACTATCATCAACTTGTCTTACAGCCAACTGACAATCAATTATTCAGAAAAAGTCGTAAATTATTGAGTAAAACTTAAAATTGTATGTTTTTAGACATACAGTATGAATGTTAAATTAGGTATACAAAAAATATTAGTTGCTGAAAACTTGAGGGATCCTGTTGTCTTGAGTTTTTGAGTTTTCACAACTTTTTTTTTTTTTTTTTTTGTGCTATACAATAAACACATCAATATTTCAACTAACTCAACTGTGGCTAGTGAAAAGCTTACCTGGCTAGTAACTTTTGAAAAAGACTGGTCAGTAGTGGGCGAAAAAGTTAATGTCAAACCCTGGTCATCTATAATGACTTACTCAGTATGGTAATGGTACAACTTCATTTACTGCATATGATAAAATGGACACCCGCAAAACGTACAGCATGTGGCATCTGACAAGAGTCTTGGTCCACTGGTTATTTTTTTTAAAATCTGAGCTCGGCTAAAAGGGAATAAGCGTAAAACATGTAGAATAAAAATCTGAGAAGCAATAATAAAGAGGTAAAATGGCATACTTCAAGCTGGGATATGAGAACATCAAATGACATGTGAAAAGTTAAGTAAGACAATCCAGATTTAGATCCACTGCCAGCATCACGTTGGTTTTGTCATAAAATTAAGAGTATTTATTCAAACACCCTCCACTGACAGCAGCAGCACTGCCATGAGTCTCATCTGACGTGGAAAGGATGAGTATAGTTTCAATGTTCAGCGTATTTAAAGCCTAAATATTGTTTTATTTACATGAAACTGTGAAATAGATAAAAAATAAATAAAAAAAATGCCATAAAGCTTGGTTCTCAAACTGTGGTATGGGTACCAGTGGCAGTACGCAGACTTCTTTTGGTCGTACTCAGGAATCTTTTGCAGCTCTGATTTATTTTGATTTAGAGCCAGTTTTATTCATATTTCAGTGCTGCTCTGGTTGGGGATTGAATTTGAACTATAGACCAGTTCTTAGTCCTGGTTTAGTCCTACATTAGTCCTGGTTTAGTCCTACATTAGTCCTGGTTTAGTCCTACATTAGTCCTGGTTTAGTCCTACATTAGTCCTGGTTTAGTCCTACATTAGTCCTGGTTTAGTCTATATTTAGTCCCGATTTAGTTCTGATTTAGTGTTGTTTATGTGCTGGTTGAGGCCTGGTTTTGTCAGTCCAAGTTTAGTCCTGGTTTAAACCTTGTCTTGGCTTAGACCATTTTAAATGGTCTAAATAAAAATGTTTAAAAAGTCCAGTTTTAGTGCTAATTTAATTAATTTAGTCACAGCTTAACCTTGTTTTATTCCTGGTTTAGTCTGTGTTAAGTTTTGATTTTGTTGGTGTTTTGACTTGTAAATACAGGAACTTACCTTTTTGTGAAATATAGTGAATTTAACTTACTATGTTCAAAAAGTAGGCTCTATTTTCAACTATTGCAATAATATCGTTATTGCAATTTTCAACATAGTTATTGAATATTGGATGTTTTCTCCATATCTTGCAGCCCTACTTTGAAAGCCAAACATTTTATGAGATGGTGCTTGGTTTGCTGCCAAATGATTTAGGAAAGATGTACACCACATGTGTCAAACTCAAGGCCCGCGGGCCAAATGTGGCCTGCAGGATCATTTCTTTTGGCCCGCGAGATCATTTCCATTTTATATTAATAATGGCCCGGCGACATGCTGTGTTCAATCTGTTTGAACTACATCTCCCATAATGCACTGCAGAAGCGGCGCACTGTGCCCCAGCACTGCCCCTCCCCTGCTGTTTTAGCGAGCGGCATTTAACGAGCCGCAGGAGCAGAGAGAAAGTGAAGGAGGCAGGAAATTTTAACTTTCCACAAAATAAATGGACAAAGAGGCGTCAGTGAGAGCAGGAGCTTCTTAAACAGGTGTGACTCTCTGTAAACACTCTACACTTTGTTTGTTGAGCTCATGTGGCAGTAATAAAAACAGGCTCCAACCGCACCGCAGTGTAAGAACATCTCCTGTACAAACCCCCTCTCTAAACACAGAAGCTACAGACAGCAGCAGTTTAAACACAGCCTGTGTCACACTGTGTCAGTAAAACCAAGTTATCAGCAGAGAGTTGTTTAAGTTCATTCACAGCACTGCCCTCCGTCGCTCTTTTTCCTTTCTCTCTGTCGCTACTTGTGCTCTAATGCACTCATTAACACACAGCGAGCTAAACCTGCCCAGAAAGAGGTATAATCCTGCTCACACTGTCCTGCAGTGGACAGAGAGGTGGACAGTAGTTTGCTCAATAAAAGTAAAATAAGCCTATAATACATGTTTGTGTGTAGGAGCTGACTCAGCTTAAAGTTGTGCTGGGCTTACATAAGGGGCATGACATGTACCTAAATATTTATCTGCTGGTAGCACCCACTGTCACAGTAAAACAGAGTGGACCTGATGAAAACATCTGTCGTATATGAGGAGTTAGGTAACTGTGGCAGTAAATAATACCTAATAAATAAATAATTGGCCAGTGTTAGTCAGTAGTCTGTGGCCTATTTGTTGTTATTTGTTGAGTTCTAAGTTCGGATTTAAAACAAAACTACAAAGCCCCTTAAAACCACAAATCTACACCTGTAGTTCTGTGGGGAAGTATTATTCTATGTTAAAAAGCCTATTGTAGCCTAACTGAGAACAAAGTACAGTAGACTGTCTTTATTATTTATACAATAATCTTATTTGGCCCATGACCAAGACTAGTTTTCTAATTTTGGCCCCAGCTCCAATTGAGTTTAACACACCTGATATACACAGAAGGGTTCCACAATCAGATTCATGACTTTTTTTTTAAGCTAACGGGACCGAATCAATTTTTTGGCACACTATAAATGTGATTGCAGCCTTTTACTAATAGCACTGCTGCATGCATACGTAAAGGAGAAAACTACTTGTGGGAAACATAATCTTAATGAAAGACAACAATAAACTTTCTTTGCTCCAAATTTAAATGTCAATGTTGTAAGTCTACTCCGACCAGAAGGCTCGGCCCTCTTACTGTAAAACACAATTAGCAGACCTCCACAATTGCCTTTTAAGCCTACAAAGACACATACCTCCAGCTCATCACTGCCTGCTGATAAGCAAACAATTGATTAGCGGCGGCGTTAAGGGAGTGCAGCTCTGCAGACGTGACCTATTGTCTTGCAAATGCGGCTAACGTGGTGCGAACAGATTAGCCGACGCATTTCACATCTCCCACTGAAGACTCAATTAACGCGGGGCACTCACAATGTAGCCCTGGTTTTAATAGTGTAATAGTAAGAACATCCCTACGCTTTGAAGGCAAGGAAAAAGTGCTGAATCGAGACGATAAACAATGAAAATATGTCGTTTCATTTAGTAGTTTTGGCTTTCTAATTACATTGGCGCATGGCTGGTTGGGGATCAGCGTTATTCTTGTGGTGTAGGAATTATTTAACTACCCCTCTACTACTCCTACTACTATTATTACTGCAGTTACTTGTATTTTAAAATCATTTGATGGTTGTTAATTTTTTCTAAAGCCTGTTAACAAGGTAACTCACAAAGTAATGCTCAGAAATGTATAAAAAAATTCAGGAAAGGTTAGTAATGAGCCAAAGAAATTAATAGTTTTCCAGGAATTTTTCTGTCTTTTTACCATTGCGGGATAGGGCTTGTTTGGTCTGGTAGCTAGATAACACAAAATCATTTTCAATGCACTTTCAGGAAAGGTCATGAATGGGGAAAAAAACCAATTGATTTGTTTTCCATGTTGGTTCTGATCACTATGTGTAGCAAGGATTTTTTAAAAGGATTTTTTTCTGCCATTGCAAGATAGGGCCAGTTTGGTCTATTAGCATAATAATACAAAACCTAACAGGTGAATTTTTATGACATTTTCAGAAAAGTTCACCTAAAGGGAAAGAAGCGACTGATTCGTTTTTGGTGTGGCTTGTAATAACAGTCCAGGATTTATTTATTTTTTTTGCCATTGTGAGATAAAGTCAACTTGGTCTGTTAGCAAAATAACTCTAATAATGCTAAAAATATAATTAGGTCATTTTCATAAAAGATCCAGGAAATGTCATAAACAGCAATGTCTGTCTGGATATACGGTGGAAGTGTAATGCCTTGGCAGAGGTCTGCACTCTCCAAGTGCTTCTAGTTAAAACAATATACACTAGTTCAACAATTAAAACAATAATTCTTAGCATTTAAATAAGTTTCAAACTATTTGGTTTTGACCCTCCAGTTGGGAAGCAGCATTTCTATAATTAAACCAATATTTGGACTTCATAAAACCTAAACATCCACTTTTTGGTCCTCATCCACCAGTTGGGAACCAGCATTTTTCAGTATTTTTACAGGCCAGAAATCTCCTTGATGTTTTTACATTAGCCTTCAGGTTAGTCAGAGCTCTCTAACACTGGTATGTACAAATGTAGTGTTAGCTCACATGTTCCTGAAGCTTCAATAGGGCTTCACCACTTCATGTCTGTGCTTGATTTTCCCATTTCTTCCAAAAGGATCAAACGGAGTCGGACTGTAGCCCCGCTCATCAAGTGTGGGAAGCGCCTTTTTTTTTTTTTTTTCCAAGCAATGGGAGTGTTTCAGCCCTGTGGCAATACAATCTCTATATCCCAATGTAATTATCGGGGTGGGCCATTCTCTCTCTCCACTGTCGGGGCAGAAGTTTTCCGCAGTAGCGTGTGGAGATTTGATTTGAATGAAAAGGGTGCGCAGCGTGTTACGACCTACAAGCCCTGAGCCATCTGAAGGCATGGAGCTTCGATGTCCATGTACAATACTGCTTAAATGCATGACCGTTTCTGCTTATTTCAGTAACGTCTGCTTTGCATTTTGAACAGAGGTGGAAGAAGCACTTGGTGAAAGAGCTGCTATTTTAAACTAGTAATACTAAACCAGAAGTTAAAACAACAAGTTTAATTTACAAAAAGTTGTTTTATTTATTTATTTATTTATTTTGCAAAGCGGTTAGCACTCTCGCCTCACAGCAAGAAGGTCCCGGGTTCGTGTGGGGCCTTTCTCTGTGGAGTTTGGATGTTCTCCTCATGTTTGGGTGGGTTTCCTCTGGGTGCTCACAACAGGCTAATCCTCCAGCTCCTGAGCAGGATCCTGGCTCAAGATCTGGAGAAGCCTTCTGCCCTCAGAAAGAAAGTACTGGGCCCACTCCACCAGACTGGTAAACAGCTTTGTCCACCAGGCTGTCAGGACGCTGAACTCTGTCCACTACCTCCCCCCTCTGCCCCCTCTGCCCCCTCTGCCCCCTGCCACTGGACAGCAACTCACACTAGGACTCTACCTCAGCCATTGTTCACAGATGGCCCCTGCAACGGTTGCACATTTTAAGCACTTTCTGAACACTACTACATCAATCCACACCAAAAACTGCTATTTTGCACTTTACTGTCATTTGGACTATGTTATAACTACTGCTGCTGTTGGTATTTACACCACTATGCTGATGTTTTTGTTACCATAGATATTGTTTTCTGCGCATAGGTTTTGTTTAGTTTGTTAGTGTATGTTGCTTCTGACATGTATTTTGTATTTAATGTGTATTGTTTTTATTTTTTTATTTACATATTTTTATTTTAGTCTGTTTTTATCTTATTGCATGTTGAACCGAGAGCAGAAGTGGGATTTTGATTTCCCTGTATGTCTGTACATATAGAGAAGAATCTTGAATCTTGAATCTTGTCAGGACGGGTCAAATACAGAGAACAAATTTCCCTACAGGGACAACAAGTCTACTTTACCTTCCCTTATACTGCTGGTGTTGTTGACCCTTTTGGCTGCTCCCATGGGTTGCCACAGTGGATCATTTGCATGGGTAATTTGTCTGATTTTTACGCTGGATGCCCTTCCTGATGCAACTCGTGTCAGGAATGTGACTGCAGATTCTAACCCATGACCGCAGGCACAAACTACAACACCAATACAAATCTACTACCACAACTTATTTCCAAAGCACAATCAAAAACTGTATACTATAGACAGGCGTGTTTTCAGCAGGTTGTGGATAAAATAGTGGAAATTTGTAGTTTCATTGTTTTGATATAATATTTGGGACATGATTAGGTTCTGAGCAGGGGAAAATGTTGCCAAAATATGTAAAAAGTTGGTCCCAAAAATGACAAGAAAAACTTTGGGTCCCATGATAATTCCAGTTAAAATCTCTAATCTGTTTAAGGTTGAATTACCTGGTTGTCAGTTGATGCTTTTAATGTGTTGTTGACAGACCAAAAGAGTGGCTTGCCCTACAACAAAACCAGTTTATCAGGCTTTTTTTAAGAGATAATTAGCTTTACAAGAGGAGCAGACAATGAGCCAAACCGCAGAAAAGCAAAGTTGGCAGGCTCCACGGAGAACATGCTGTAACTGTAAGAAGAGTCAATAAGAGAAAGTGAAAACATGACACACTTCCATGTTTGGGAATACAGCTGTTGTGAAGGGATAACAGCAGGAGAGAAAAACACCAATTCATCCTGTCTCATGTCTTGCGTGCCCACAGTGAGTCAAGAACATACACATTCACAAGGTTTTCTGGTCAAAGATGAATACTGAGAAAATTGTCAGGTTAATTAGCATTTAGAGCAAAAAAACTTTTAGCGCTACTAATAAATACCCAGACATGAACAGGCCATCAGCACTGGGGAGACAGTAGTATGGTTTAGCATGGTTTAAACTATAGGCAAAGGTAAAAAAAATGCAGCTGTGATAGCATAATAGGAGAATACTTTGCAGGCAAACGCTCTGACTGTTGGTATGTTAGTCATGTACTATATAGGTTCATAGAGACAGCGCTCATATCTATAGTGGCCCTGAAAGACAAGTCACACCAACAAATATGAAAACATGCAAACAAAAATAGAAACATTCACACAAGATTGAGAAAATAAATAAAAATACTCCAGCAACTTCAACAGCAAAGCCTTGCCATGGTTAAACAAAAATGTTGTAGGAGGATTTTTGTTGTTTTTGTAAAAATATAGCAGCATCTAGTGTATGCTAACATATTTCGGCATCGGCGTGGCGTTTACAAGTCGCGCAAAGAGTCTTGTTGCTGTTGACAAACCTAAAACGGGCTCACTTGCTACAGTACTGCCACATTATTAATCAACCCATCGCTAGTTCATTCTGTGAACGGATCGGCTTGAGTCTGACAAGAAGAGTGTGTGAACTCACAAATAATCTCACAAAAATCTACCCTGCAAGGTAACAAACTGGCAGGACCATTATAGCAACATTTATATGATAATGTACTATTGAAGCCTGTAATACAAGATTTTGCAGTATATGTGTTAATTCAGTTTCTTTGGATGCTCACTTATATTACTATGTGCAGGAAACCAAAGGTGCACAGTAAAAAAAAAAAAAAAAGAAAAAATCTAGTGACAGTAAGAAACTTTAATGTAAATAAACATTATTTTTTTCAGTACAGTAGCATTAAACAAAACATTTTTTTGATGATCAGAGGCAGTGAGTCACATGAAAAAGGGATGCGTTTTTTTATTTAAAGTATAAGTTTTATTCTGTCACCAGATTTTTTAGAACCTGCCAGTGTCTTATACTTCATTTTTTCTGCTGCCAAGCTGAACGGTTTCAAAAAGTATTAGTGTTGTCAACAACAAAGCATTTTATTACCGTTTAACCATGCACTATTATTTTCTCAATCTCAGCATGTGTTAGATTCATTTACCTTTTTGGTTTCTGTGTCTTCTCCTATTTTCCTATCTCGTTTCCATACCGCTCTCTCCTGTTGACTCCCAAGCTCCCTCCTAATTGGTACAACACAGCCTCACACCTCAAATGCAGTATTTATTTATTATTTTGCACACAGTTGTCTGACAGCAGGAAACCCTATTAGCCGAGCTAATTCAAGAGGTGACCACCAATCCAATTAGGTGTAATTGGAGGCAGACAGAGGTGACCTATGCTAAATCAGGCCACCTCTCTGCATTATCACAGCCCTGGAAGTGTGTTGTTTTTCCCTCTTGTTTAATGCCACTTACAGACACTGCCACTGTGAAAGCACTGCACAAGGTAATAGTGTAACTGTAGCATCATGTGTAGCATCTAGGCATAGTGAGAAATGTGGTTAATTTAGTGGTAATGTCTATAAAGGCTGGAGTCGGTTCACACAAAACCAAAATTGAAAATAACTGCAACTGCATATTGAACAGACATGCACTAACTTAGTGATTTATTTTACATTTGGACAAATTAAATTTTTGACACAGTTTAAAAAACCTTCATGAACATGGTGAACTATTTTTGGGACTTGCCCTATTATAAGGGGCCAATAAACATTACATTATATTTCGAAAAGTATTCACTCACCCACTCAAATAACTGAACTGGGATTATGGTGTAGGGTTGTTTTTAGGAGCTGGGCTTGGCCGCTTAGTTCCAGTGAAAGGAGATTTTGCACAATTCCATGCTCCCAACTTTGTGGGAACAGTTTGGCCACTTCCTGTTCCGACATGACTGCACCAGAGCACAAAGCACGGTCCATAAAGACATGGATGAGTGAGTTTGGTGTGGAAGAAGTTGAATGAACCTGCACAGAGTCCTGACCTCAACCTGACAGAACACCTTTGGGATGAATTAGAGTGAAGACTGCGAGCTAGGACTTCTATCTACATCAGTGGCATAGATGTCTGATGTAGATAGAATGGGATGTCACTTAAGTTTATATGTGTGTAAAGGCGGGTGAGCTAATACTTTTGGAAATATAGTGTACCTTTCCTTACTGTTTAACGTTATTATAGTTTTTTATACAGATCCTAAAATAATCTTTCAAATTTCACCTCTAAAACAAAAGAACAACATGCTCTTTCAGCTTTTTGCAGTGGTTCCAGCCCTCTCCATTTATCTGAGCTTGGATCTGATACAAAAAATACTGTTGCTTATGATCTTCTATAGCTGAATGGATTATTTTTTTCACCTTCTACCACTCACCTGCCACTTTAGCTCAAATGCAACAGACCATCCCCATCTGGAAACCTTTCTTTATGACAGATGACCTCAAACACAGTAGATATATAAACCAAAAGACTAGAATTACATCGGCAAATAACATATATAAAAACCCACAATAGCCCACATGCCAGAAAAATAAGATTTGATCCATCTGCTGTCCACAAATAACACTGCCCCCACCCAGTGCCCGGTGGCTTGAAACCAATAAACCCATAAAACCATATCAAATCAAACATTTGGGTTTCCACCACATGATAACTAGGGGACCAACTATGTGACCACTCAAATATATTTTAGAAGATATATAACTTTAGCCTTACTGGCATATTGTCTATGGTAAGAATAAACTGGAGAAGCAGGCGATGTGTGAAAGAAGCATGGGACAAATACTTTTTTTTTTGCAATTTTGTAATAATAATAATGAATAAATAATGGAATAATGTAAAAAAAAAAAAGGGGGGGGGGGGGCTTTGAGAAGCTTTAAAAGCTTGTAAAGCGATATAAATCTAATCCTTTATTAACACAGATTATCTTTTCATCATGGGACCTGTTAGTGGGTGGGATTAGGCAGCAAATTAATATTTTTGCTCAGAGATGATGTGTTAGAAAGCAGGCAAAATGAGCACCAATAATAGGCGTAATGGTCATAATGTTATGCCATAATGTCGTAAAGTTAGCTTCAAATACAATTGTTTTGAAGCATTGTCTTGCGTAGTTAACAACAGGCCTACAGTGAAAGTGCAAAGCCATTTTAGGTCTTAACAAACCATGATGTACTGCTCAGTGTAATTCTAGCTTAGTTTTCCTGTTTTCCAGGTAAGGTTTTCTTGCTGGAGACCAGACCTTACCCAAGCCTGCCTTATTAGTGACTGATTACATTCACTTACATCATTACCTTTCTTCAGCCCACAGACCGGCTTCAAACTCACCTGACGCCATCAGTGAAAGTCCCTATCTCGTCATTTCAATCAGCTCTTATCTCCAGTGGACTTGCCCACAGATTGCCCCCGTCTTTCGTAAAATATCTCACCTCTCCATCGCAGCGCTGTTTTTTTGAAGTTTCCCCTCATTGCCCCAAACCAGCCTTGAGTCTCTGCCCTGTACTTCCCTATTCCCTGTCGGCTCCGCTAGATCCACTACCAAGACTTCTCCATTGTAACTACATCTACTAAATATTGATATCTGCAGTCTGTGGTTCTCAAGGGACGGGTGCAACGAGTGGCACGCAAACTTCATCTGGTGGTACTCACGAGGTTGATGGAGGAAATTTGGTTTAATTTAGAGTCAGTTTTAATTCTGTTTTGCTCTGCTTGAGGCTTATAATTCAAGTTTAGAGCACTGCTTAGTCCTGGTTTCTTTTTGGATTAGACCTTGATTTGTTCTGGGGTTTAGTTCTGGTTTAGACCTGGTTTAGGCTTGGTCTAGTCTTGGTTTAAGCCTGGTTTAGTCCTGGATTCTTCTTGGTTTAGACCAGGATTTGTCCTGATTTAGTCCCATTTTAGAGCTGGTTTAGTACTGGTTTCTTGTTGGTTTAGATGTGGATTTGTCCTGGTTTAGTAACATTTAAGACCTGGTTTAGTTTTGGATTTGTCCTTGTTTAGACCCATTTTAGACCTAATTTAGTCCTGCTTTAGTATTGGTTTCTTTTTGGTTTAGACCTGGATTTGTCCCGGTTTAGTCTCATTTTAGACCTGGTTTTGTACTGGTTTCTTGTTGGTTTAGATGTGGATTTATTCTGGTTTAGTCCCATTTTAGACCTGGTTTAGTTCTGGTTTCTTCTGGGTTTAGACTTGGATTTGTCCTGATTTAGTCCCATTTTAGACCTGATTTAGTCTTGTATTTGTCTTGGTTTAGATGTGAATCTGTCCTGGTTTAGTCCTGTTTTAGACCTGGTTTAGCCCTGGATTCCTTTTGGTTTAGACCTGGATCTGTCCTGGTTTAGTCATGTTTTTCAGCCCTGGTTTAGTCCTGGTTTATGTATCCCTGAACTAGTCCGGTGTCAGAATGACTGGTGTAGTCCATGTGTGTATAGAAACCACTTTGAACAGTTAAAAATACAACTTCTTACTGTAAATACTGTTAAGGTACTAATAAAGCATACTGCAGTTAAAAATACATAGATACATAATTCACTTACAACTGTCTGCTCGCTGAGGACTCAATATTTTATGTCTTTGTTTCAGAAATGCAAGAAGTTAGCACCTTTAAATATTTAATAGGGCTTACAGCCTCACTACAGTTTACATATATTTATGAAAAAGGTGTTACTAGGTCAGGATACATGGTTTTAGGAGATTCAACAAACCTTATATGAGACAAAGTGTGTTTAAGTAGAAATTGTATGATGTGAAATTGTAAAATGAATAGGGACATGCAGTTAACCAGAGTTTCTCCATATTAGCTGATTTAAGTTTTTTCAAGTGTTGTACATTAAGATATTAAAATTATGTCTGAGTGTTTGTTAGTTACGGTGTGCGCAGTGGCAGAGTGGTTAGCACCCAGGTTACTGTGGGGTCTCTCTGGCTTTTTCCCAGTGTCTAAAGACATACATGAGCTTGACTGTCTTTCACTGCAAAAAATCAAAATCTACATTAGTTAAAATGATTTGATTTCAGATGAATAATGTTGATTTTTTTTTACTGGATTAGATTTATTAAGCAATAGACTAGATTTTTGGACTTGTTTAAAGTTATTTCTGTCTTGTTTCAAGACATTTTTTAAACTTATTTCAAGCTAAATTATCTGCCAATGCACTATAAAAAAATCTGTAACATTTACGGTAAAATATTGGCAGCTGTTACTGCCAAAATTTTACCATAAAAAAATCGGGTAACTTTTACATTAAACTAAGCACTTTTTCTGCCTTGTCTATAAGTCACTGTCCCTGATCTGCATAGAATACATTGTTTTATGGTACTTTTATGGAAATATAAAGTTAATTCGTTGTCAGGTTTTATATTGTCACCAGATTTTATTAAAATTAATAATAATAAAAATTCAGATAATTTTACTTTCCAAAAATGGCTTAAAGCAAGAAAGAAATAACCTGAAATAAGTCAAATATCTAGTAATAAGTTACCTAATAAGTAAATAAATCAAATCTAGTGAAAATTGCTAAAATTAAGATTCATAATCTGAATTCAAGGCATTTTACCTAATGTAGATCTTGATTTATATGTCTCTGCGTCAGCCCTGCGACTAACTGGCCACTGTCCAGAGTCTACGAGTCAGTCCTAAGCCATGGATTAATGGAGACGGTTGTGTCAGGAAGGGCATCTGGAGTAAAACCAGTGTCAGATATACTGCATACTATAAGGGAGATGATTTGCTGTAGTGAACTCAGAAGGGAAAAGCCAAAAGGAAAGAAGAAATGTTCAGATATAAGGAATACCTTATGTGCTGGTGGTTGAGAAGCTGAAGGCATAAGTCCAACGTGTAGAGAGTATTTCCATAATGCTGTCGAGCAGAAAACCCAATAACTCCCCAACATGACAAGTCAGCGAGAGTTGAATTCGTAGAAGCAGTAAATCCGGTGCACAGTATGTATCTTTTGATGGAGGCCTGTCTCTTGTTGACATCTCCTCTGACTTTGATGGACCGAATAGAGACGTGCACCATTTTGGCAGTTCCTCTCTATAATATCGAGTAGATGAAAGAGCGCGGTGCCCAGGGGGGAAAGACAGGGCAGTGGCACATTTGAGCCTTGCTAATGTTTCCTCTATGGGGGAATCCGGCGCATTGGAGATCAAGAGGTGAGTGGGTTTGTGGGTATTCCCCGTATCTGATTGGCCACTGGCTGAGGTTTGGAACATGATGCAAGTAAATACAGGGGGCCTTTGAAAACAGCTAACGCGCCATTAGCAATTCTAAAAACATCCTGGCTTACTGTACATAGAGCTGTTTGAGTGGGCATGATAGCTGGGTTAAGATTGGAAACAGGTGGCCGTTAAAGTTAAAGTGCATTGTTTTTGTTGTATTTAAACAGGAAACAGTTTAATGGGACAGGACAGGAAAAGAAGAAGTATCTTTCAGCTTATTCTTTTCTTGCCAGATCCAACCCTCTTCATTTATCCAAGCTTGGGACTGGCACATATTGTGGCTAGTGATCACAGCTCAACAGTCACAGCAGAAGACAACGGCTGAACTTTTTAAGGAGTGACTAGAGCAAGTTGGTTACAGTGTATTCAAAGGCCGAACAGACCATTGCTATTGTTGTCTCATTTTTTAAAACTCTTTTTCAATAAAGGTTGTGTATAAATCTTAACCTTAAATCTTTGAACTGACACTGAATCCCCCCTACTGGTTATTTAACATAACACACACGTTGACATAGAAAATGGTAGGAAGTATAAACGCTGTTTATCGGAGCGGTTCCTGCTGTGAGACCAAAACACCTCCACCAGCTTTTTCAAACTTTTGCGGATTCGAAAAAAGGAAAACCCGTCTTCGTATAAACGAAAGGCCAAACCACAATCAAACCTTTGCAGTTGTCTAACGGCCGCTTTATTATGAAGCTCTGATTTTTGTGTCTGATTGTTTGTCCACCACTTTTCTAGCCAGACAGACTTTTTTTCCTTTTCTGTACAAAGAAGTTAGTCAAAGAAGTCTTGTACCTCATGGTTTGAGTTTCGTTTCAGAACAATCACAGGCAGAGTAACCAATCAGAGAAACAGAGGGCAGGACATAAGCAGAGCACCAGTTTTGCCATAAAACACCAGAATATGCCGTATTATGAGCATCTCTGTACTTACCACTACCACTTGTCAGGGCTGTTGATAAAACAGTTGTTGTTACAGCTTTTTAAGTCTCGGCTGTCTGCTTACACAGAAAAACAGCCCACTAAAAACATAATCAGAGAAAAGGGAAGCCAGAGAAATACTAAACTTTCTTATAGTTTACAATAAGGTTTGGTGAAGGTAAGATAGCTGTGGGATTGTTTTGGTCATATGTGAAACTCAGAGTTAAAGGTTAAGGCTAAACTTAATTTGTACATTGTGGATAAAAAAAAGGAAGGAAAAGTTGCTGTTTTTTGAGAGTGGTGGGTAAGATTTGTACCGGGATGGACAAAAAGAAAGTTGAGTCGTGTCGCTCTAACTCTAAGCTAAAAATCAGAAACATGTGGCTGTTAAACTGGACCGGATGTGGAGAAACCCTGACTGTGCAAAGACGTGCTGTTTAAAGATCTGTCATCATAATTCAACACTAGATTTGAACTGACAGAGAGCAGAGCCATGAATCAAATGCACAGCAGTGAAAAGTTACAGTCATGGTTTTACAGCACAGAGGGTGGACACCTGTCACCGTCTAAGTACAGCCCTCTGCAGCCGCACATTTCACCTGCGCCTGCCGAGGAGGAAGACGTGGTGGAAAGGAATGTGACTGCTTTATACAGTGTTTGGGGTGGTTTTATGGTTCTGCTTAAACATGAATGGGACATTGTGAGCATGCAGTACTTTCTCATTTCCTTCATATGTCAGTGGTTTACAATAATAAGACCTTTCTCAGCTTTCTTGGTTAGATTTTACAGCCTGAAAACTGCTTCCCCCATAAAATTGTAAAATGTTTTCGTTAAATTTGACAGCAAGAACTTCTGTTACCATATTATTTAGGAATGTATATACACTATACAGGAAACACTTTCTGTCCTCCACCAGAATAAGGAAAAAACTCAAACACTGTAACTGTAACAATGTGAACAAGATTTTTCAAATATTTTCACTATTTTCACTTTGCTTTGCTGTAAACAAAATGCTGCTGTCTATTTTACGTTCAGCTTTTCCCTTCTGGGCGCAAATCACCTGCATGTAAACATTTATCCAGGCTTGGAACTGGCATAAAACACATTACTAGCATATACTGTACTTTATAGTTAGAAGTACAGCTCCATAATGTAGTCCCACCAATGTATATTTATTATTATTATTATTATTATTATTATTATTATTATTATTATTATTATTATTATTATAGGTTGTGTCTCAACTTCTTCTGGCGTCTTTTGAGCTGGTCGTGTCTCTAACAGAGATATAAGTCTTTAGCCCAGGACTTATTATTATTATTATTATTATTATTATTATTATTATTATTATTATTATTATATACTGAGTCTGTTACAACAAAATAAAATGCATATAAAAAATATTATTAGATGCAGATAGATACAGTAGTTTATGTACAATTACATGAACATATTTTGAGGCAGTCATTCAGGCGACAGTAGCTCTGTTAGAGACGTTTGCCCACAAAGCTGAAGGTTGGCGGTTTGATCCCCGCTACAGGCATTGTATACAGTTTTCCTGTACAACTGTGTCAGTGTGACTGTATTTGGTGGTTATCGGAGGTGCCATAGGCAGCCATACTTCCGTCCTTCTGCCCCAGGGCAGCTGTGTCTAAAGGAGTAGCTCACCAACACAGAATGTGACTGAGTAATGCACCACATTGTAAAGTGACTTTGAGTGTCTAAAAAAGAGCGCTGTATAAGACTAATATTATTATTATTATTACTTTTTGGCTGTTGCGTTACATTTTCTCTTTCCCCTGATCCAGTGCAATTATTTTTTGTCTGTCTTTTTTGTCTGATTTTGTCTTCCAGAGTATCACAATGCAGTGTGTAATTCTAAAGCTAGAAAAAAATATATTAAATAGAAAACTTGCAAACATGAATTTTAACTAAAGCCAACTGAAACACATGCTTTTAGGGGCTACTAAATAATACCAAGGTCTACTTTTAAGGTGTGCCAAGGCTTGTTTACACATTACAAATTAATCTGATATGAATAATACATATGCAATTTTTTAATAATCTACACAATTATGCTAATCTGCTATTTTAGGTTGTAACAACTTAAATCTATCCTTGGCTCATTATTATTAGCTGAAAGGGATTACGAGGGTTTAGCATTTTAGCTTCATTAAAATGGCTTTTGGGATCGCACATGCTAAAATCTGCAGCCCCCTGTGGACCCTCATTTGGATTCACTGTGTATAATTGTATCGGCCGTAGCAGCGCTCACTCCCACAGTAACTCGCAGACAGACAGCCCTGTCAAAACCGCTATGGTCCCGACTTTATCTCGTTAATTTGGTAGACGGGAGAGCTGGTATATGCCCCGTGGAAAACTAGACCGACTTTCTGGCTCCGCGAGTCCGCCGAGATCCAGTCCAAGGCCCATACATAGCCTGCAGTCATATCAGCCCCTAACGCCTGGCTGGAGTCAATATGGCCCGGGGCGAAAAACCGGTGGTAGCGCGGGTCCCACTTCAAGACCTGGCTCTGCAGAAAGAAAGGAAAAAAAAAAAAAAAAAACAGCAAACACCAACGTGTAGCTCATTGCAAATAAGCAAAAGCTCCCAATTCCCAATTTAGTTTCACTCCATCCCAAAATCTTGGACTGTGTCGCCCCCAAAACACCTCCACTCCACCGTAACGCTGCCTGCGCTCGAGTTTAGCTCCAGGTTGGACACATATAGAGATTTTTATTTTATTTTTTTTATTTTGCAGTGTTTTGTGTGTGGTGCAGTGTGCTGACAGCCAGATTTGATTTGACAGCAGATGCCTGTAGTTTTCTCCCTCCCTGCTGACCCTGCAGACCTGAACGGACTGGGCTTAAAGGAACAAGTTTTTACAAGAAAAATACATAACTTTATTAAACTATGTAGAGTTAAAGTTGTTTTGAAAAGCTTATAAATTTAAGAATAATCATTAACACTTTTAATTTTGCCTTTGCATGCCCTTTTAATGAGAGTATAATCTAAAATGTTACATAGTGTTGCATTAATATTTGCTTAACTTTTAGTTGGTTGTTGGATGCCTTATTTCCTGTCAATCCACAAGTTTATCCATCTTTCAACACTTCCTTGGTTCTTAACGACTGCTCACATTTGACCCGTGGCGTTTTGGAAAGCCTGACTGATTAGGAGTGAGTAGTTTTCCTGTATTTTCGTTATGCGAGCGCACATGCACACCTCTGTTACGGCTCGACGAAGCGGGAAAATGGAAATACCAGAAGGTGACTCAGAGGTGACATAATGAAGAGTTTAATGCCTGAGCAAAAAGACAATAAATACAGTTGTTTTATTACATCCTCTCATAGGAACTGGAGCACAATAATTCAAATACAAAGACTAGCATGGTCATCATTAAACAGTTTATTATTGAAAACTGACTGACTATCTAATAACATAGTGCATTAAAATGAGCTCTGGGAAAAGATAAATTCAAAATAGTTGTGAGGAATCAGTGGAAACAGAGAAGTACACAATTTTTTGGATAAATGAATGTGCGCAGACTGGATGTAGAGGGGTTTTTGATTGGTCAGTGCTTCCTGGAGTGGGCGGGGATTAGTGGGAGAGCGTTTTGAGGGCTCAGAAAGGTTGTGCCAGACAATAGAGGATTACACAAACAGGCGTGAATGAAACAAAACACACCTCCTGGTATGTTTTTGATGAGGGAGGAACATTATAACTAGATAGAGCAGTAAATTTTGCATGATATAGCCTCTTTAAAGATTTTATTTTTAGAGTATTCTGCCAAGCTTTTGCTCCTCACATATTTGCATACAAAGGACTCTCAAGTAAGGGTCTGTCCCATTAGCTGTTGGTCTACACGGCTTATCAACACTGAATTAAAGTTTGGTAGTGTAAAGAGGTGAAAGAAGTACTCAAAATCTGCACTTAAGTAAAATACCATTACTTCAAAAGAAATTGCTTAAGATAAAGTGAAAGTGTACAAAATCATTACTTGAGTGAAAGAAAAACATTGGGAGTATAAAGTATTACTGCTACTACGACTAATAGTACCACTACTAGGACTATTAAACTACTACTGCTATTAATACTATCGCTGACTATCGCTGCTACTATAACAGTTACCATCGTGCCACTGAGGTAAAAAACAAACAAACTAATTTAAGTAAAAGTTACATTTTCCCACCAAAATTAAATGAAATAAAAGCACGTTTTTGGAAAATGAACATAGTAGTAAAAGTATGATATTACTATCCATCTCAGGTAGTAAACTATTGAGGCCTATAATTTACAGATTACTCCCATTACAATGTGTTATTAGGTGATTAAATGTTTTTTTTTTTCAAATACAAGAAAAAAAAAAAGCATTTAAGGTACAGACAGAGCCTCATCCTTTTAGCCCCCTCCGCTCCTATTACCATTCATTTTGTTAACTGAATATTTATGACTGAAAACACACATTTCAGGAGCAGCCCTTCCTTGTATCAAACCCTCCCTGTGTCGATCTCCTCAAACAGAATGGGAAAGCGCTGGTTGTTTTATTGTGGCGTGTGAACAGCTCTGTCAGAAATCTGTTTACCGTCTCACGTTCCCAGAGGCACAACCCTCTCGACGCCGGCTACGTCTATTTCTCTGCCAAAAAACGTCTTTAAAACAACAACGTTTTGCAGCCTTTGTGATCGCGGCAGGAAGGATGTCAGTGCTACAACCTCAGAGGACAAATTAGAGCTAAAGGAACAGCATTGTAGACATATGTAACAGCACAAAAGTGTGTGTGTTTAAAAGCAGACTGCAAAACTCTCCCATAGATGTATATTCTACACCCTAATGACAATGGTGTCTATATTAAGCTGCAGATAACTACTACTTAAACACTCTATTTTGATGATTCACATGAATAAAATGGACCAACGCCCAATCGTCTTTTTTCTTTCCCTTCAGTTTTGCAAAGTCATAGTTCAGAACTATTAAATCCACACGTATACACAATTATAATTAAATACCAGTCTCCAGAGTAGCCACCCAGGCAGACAAACTCTTTCCTATTCTATACAAAGAAGTCAGTCTGGTATCCCTTTGCTTAAATTTCTCTGGGCAGAACAAGCACAGGTGGAGTAAGCAATCAGAGAAATGAAGGGCGGGACAAAAGCATTGCACCTCTGACCCAAACAAACATGGTGGTTGGCTGTTTTTGCCATAAAACACCAGAATACCACGTATTAAGAGGAGCTGTGTACTAAATTCTCAACAGGAACTGCAGACTTGTGGAAAAAGTGGGTTTGTCTGAATGTGGTCATTACGTCGGACGTCAATGGGACTTTACTGTTGTTAAAATGGCAACAAGATGGAAAAAAACACACAGAGGACTGAACAAGAACGAGGACTTCAGCAGAATCAACAGGTGACTAAGGAAAGCACTAAATGCTGTGAATCAGTCAGAGAAGTTATTAAATTAGCTCGGTGGCCAGCGTTGCCTTGCTTAGCTTCGTATTCGTAAGACATGCAGCAGAAAAACAACCAGAGAGAAACTCTTCCCTCTGAGTGTGAAATCACACTACTTTCATAAAGAAAGCAGGAGAGGCTTTCTCCAGAGATTTTCAAAATGCAATACTCTGTACACAGTGTATATATACTGTAGTCGTCACTATGCTGTGCAACAAAATATAGAGTAGTGTTGCCTGATAATAGAAAAAAATGTTTTGCCAAGTTCACATTTCAATTACTCACATATTTACCTCACTCATATGCCTATTACTTGAAAATGTATTCATTTAAATCATAATGCTTTGAACATTTTTAAATGACAGTTTCACTAGCAAAGACAGGGCATCCCCAAAATCTTAAAAGCATTAAAAAGTTATTAAATTTGGTTGTGTCAATATCAAGGCCTTAAAAGTATTAAATATTATGAGTAGCTGTTAAATTTTGTTCATTGAGATCTTAAAATTTGTCAAAACATCAGGCTGTGTCACCACAATAACAAAATATATTTACTGAAGAACTGTTATCATTGAAATGCATGATTCTTTTTAATTATTATCATTATTTTTTAATGCAGTGCTGGAGTTATTTCATCTGTGTTAGACTTTTAAAATAAAACCCTTGAGTGTCAGAGAGTAGCACAGATAATTTGGTGTCTAATGTACTTTTTATGCACCTTAAAGTAGCCAAGCAAACACAGCAGATCAGCTCCTCACAGCCCCTCAGCCCTAATATAGATTTCAATGTCAGCTTTAAGTGATTCTTCTCTCTGCAAAGGGATGCCTCATGGCTACGATCCAGGACCTTTTTATTTTAACACCAAAAAATGAATGCTCCTCTCCGGCATCCTTTTATTATAAAACCTTGCATTCCTCCAAGCAAACAAAAGTAACAGTCCTCCGGAGCATTTTCATTTTCAGTATCAAATATAGTTGTGATAATTAGCCCGCAGTAGACATAGCTCACAGCCTAGAACCAGTTATGAAGCACTTAATACGCCTGAGTTTGGCATAAGGCACTCTCCTGTCACTCAGCATTAGCTACTGTTTTGTATTTTTCTTTTGTAATCGAAGGCACCGTCCCTTTAAAACCAGGCTGCTAATTACTTTACTTAATCTGGCTTTTGGTTGGGGAATTATTCTTGTGGCCTGCAGCAAATGGTAAAGCTTGTAGAATAGCTTTGGAAAATTATGATTAAAAAAGGACTTAATCCTGGAGACTGGTTTATCTCCAGAGTTTGATGCACGTCTTCATCTGGAGGTGTTGTGGAAATTGATATGGTTAAATTACACCTGAGGATAAACTGGATAATCAATGCAATTAGTGCCGCTTCACACAATACCAACCGTAATGTTCATGTGTTCATTGTTTATTTGCATTTTAAAGAACATTTTACTACAGCGTACAAGAGAATTAAAACTAAGAGGAAAAATTACATGCATTTCTGTCAGTTCACAGACTTAGTATTTTAAATTAGCTAAAATATTTTGATTTTTTTTATTTGAGGTAAAATTATATGTTGGATTATTAATATTAATATTATTATATCCTTTGTTTAACCAGGTAAGATCCTCATTGATATTAAAAATGTATTTTCCAAGAGTGGCCTGGCCAAGAGAGCAGCAAAGACGTAGTTACTACAACACAAGACAAAACAACACGAGAATAACATACTTAACACTATGGCCAACATAAATAGTGTAGTGACCTCAAATGTCTATGTCTATAATTATATTGTTATTTTGGAACAAACTACATTATATTGCCAAAGGTATTAGCTCATAGTATAGTATACAGTGGATATAGTGTACATGCTTAGAATTACAACTGTCAACAACTTTTTATTTCTTTAAAAAGGAGAAATGTAAAAGTGCTCTAAACAATAAAATACAACATAAATAATAAAGAGAACAAGGAGAAAAATAAGAGACAAAAAATAAATAAATTGCAAGATAAATAACACAAATTGGGGTTGGCCAACACACGACCACTCTGGGTGGAGTCTGCATGTCCTCCCCGTGTCACTGTGGGTTCTCTCCGACTTCCTCCCACTGTCTAAAAACACGCGTTAGGTGAATTGGTGACTCTAAATTGCCCCTAGTGAATGAATGTGAGAGTGAATGGCTGTCTGTGTGTCAGCCCTGCAACAAGCTGGCCCCTGTCCAGGATGTACCCCGCCTAAAGCCCTTAGTTACTGGGATAGGCTCCAGTCACCCCTAATGGGAATGAGCAGAAGAAGATGAATGAATGAATGAATGAATAACATAAATTTGAATAAATAAATAATTGTGGGAAGAAGAAAGGGGGAGCAGACAATCATATCAGACATACATACATTACATTACATTTTCTTCAGCACTTACAGGTGAAGGTTCTCAAAGAATTTGTCAAGTTTGTTCCATATTTTCTCCAAACTCAAGACACATAACCTTTTACTCTTTTTATAGGGCCAAAAAATTGATGTTGTTAAGAGTAAATTATACCACTACTACAGTATCGTGACAAAAGGTTTGCAAGGAAATCAAAAATAGTCCAGATGACTTCCTTTTAAATCTGTTGTTTTGATTCAGTCAGCCTGGATAAGTGAGAGTCTTCACAAACACTACTGCAATATCTGTCCCCAAACAACACACCACACCAAAGCTGAGTGTGTTACATAGTTTTTAATTTTTTTTATTACTCATTTAGGGAGCTTAAAACTTATAAATAGAAGTAACATTGGTTCCATACTGATTTCTGTACATGGCTCCCAAGTGTTGATGTTACAAAAGTAAAATGACATACAGCATAAGAAATTTCCCACACCTGTTTCTTTCCATACACTGCTTTTTGCCATCTGAATTAGTGAGACCAAGCTCTGGGCTGTAAATGGTCTTTGAAAGAGTTTTTTTTTTTTTTTTTTTTACAGCGACAGGGTTTTCGGGGGTCTGGTGTCAGCGGTGGGAGGGGCGCATCGGGAAATCAAAGCAAAATCAGCCGAACTCTGAGAGGCAGTGGCGCAGTTTGGGTGAAAAGAAACGTAGACAGGCTGAATGCAAATGAAATCCCCTTCATTCCTGCAAATATTGTCTTAGCCATTAGTGCGGGCCCGACTAGAAAGGAGTGGCCGTGCCCATTGTGGCTGGTCCAGGGAGAAGTCAGGGGAAGAATGCTTTTCAGTGCCCGTCTTGGGGGCTCACTGCACTTTGGCGCTTGTTTGGTACCATTCAAACTCCACAGAGCGTAGCAACAAAGAGAGCTTTCAGAGCACCTCACTGTAAAAGCATGTGAAAAAAGAAGAAAGCACTCAGGCCGGGACGGGGAGGCAAGACGGAGCGGGGTAGATCTGGAGCCATTGGAAAGTTGTTTTTTAATCGTCCAGTTTATTTTGCAAGGTGGGATACTCGGAGATTCTGTGCATTTGTGGAGTTGGCTGCGATGGATGTCCTGGCTTATGCCTGCACTGAGGGGCCCCCACTTGGCTCGTCTTCAAGAGGCGAGCCATGAGAAACAAAGGAGCGATTTCAGCACAGTACCATACCTGTCCCGAATGCTTTGAGATGGTGCAGATTTATGTATGAACTGACAGGTTTACAGGCGACCTCTGCTTTGTGCATCATCTTTGGTTCAGACTTCATTACGGTTTCAGTTGTTGACTTCTCTGTGCATAAAGGAGTCTGGTTGGTTTTACAGACACATTTATCTAGAGCAAGTTTTTAGTTTAAATTACATTGCCTTCTGTTTTATCTATAGGATAAACATGACTACTCATAAAATACATATGTGTTTGATTCTACAACATCTAATGAATAATGGCATTGTGTTCAAGCCGAGTGAAATTGAAGGGCGGTAGTGGCTCAGTTGGCAGAGCTGTTCATGCATTAACCAGAAGGTTGGAGGTTCAAATCCCATCCCCACTGTTGCATACTGTTGTTGTGTCCTTGGGCAAGACACTTAACCCACCTTGCCCCCTGTGTCTGAGTAAACTGGGGTGAACGGTTCCTTGATGGAATAAAAAGTAGAATCAACAAAAAGATTGTAAAACATGTCAAGAGTCAAGACCGAGTCACTTTTGTTCCAATGCAACTGAAGCCTCTGAAGTCGAGTCACCAAAATGAGTAGCCTGGCAGGCCAGACAAACTCTTTTCCTATTTTATACAAAGAAGTTAGTCTGGTAACCTTTTTAGTAAGTCTTTAATAAGTAGTCTGAATGGTGACACCAGCAGAAGGCAGTTGTACAAAGACTTGCGTAAAAAGTCAGTTTGTTTGAATGTAGTCATTACGTTGGACGTCAACAGGACTTAACTGTTGTTAAAATGGAAACAAAACAAAGAAAAAAATCCCACAGAGGACTGAACAACAAAGTGGACTTCAGCAGAACCAACAGGTGATGAAGGAAAGCATTAAACACAGTTAATCAGGTCAGAGAAGTTATTCAATTCATCCTGCTTCTGCATTCATAAGACGTGCTGCAGATAAACGGCTGTGATAGGCCAGTTCCAAATCGACCGGAGAGAATCAGACTGTCCTGCTCTCAAAAAGAAAGTAGGAGAAGCTGGCTCACTAGGCTACAAAATTAGTACATCAGGATGCAACACTGACTTCTTGGGAGTTAGATTAGATTAGTTTATTTGAAAGGGACAATGCAATTTCACAAAACACATGGTAATACATGAATAAAAACACCTGAATTAGCCAAAAGACTATTTTTCATCTGTTAGTTTTGTATAAACCTCTTCGTAGCACATTAAATCATTTTAATTTTTTCTCAGACTTGAATATAGTGTGGCGCTGTCTCTGCTTTGAGTGTAAAAAGCAAACAAGTGTGACTCGCAAGCACCCAAATCCAAATCAAAGTGATTATAAGTCCCAACTTTTTCAAACCCTTCTTTAACCAAAATGGTACCTTTTCAAGGTAAGTGCTGTAGAGAAGTAACAGAGACAAGAAAACTGCAGATTATTAAAAACTCTCCTCTGTCCGATGGAAAAGTAATTACAAATGAATGCGCTGGTATTGTGACGTGTAGCATTTCTGTTACTATTTATGACATTTAAGCCCTGATCTCTGCCACTTTTTGTTGTGTGGCATGAATAGTATGTGGAACACCAGACAGCAGCGCAATCTATTGTTGTATTTTTTTATTCTTCACTGAAGGGACACAGGTAGACTAAGATGGAACAACTACAGTAAATATCCCACAAAGGTCCCAGGTCTGTATGTATAGGTGGAGCGGGGTGTGTTCAAAAGCAGCCCTTGGCATCCCACATTTGTTTTGACTGTTGCGTTTACAGCTGCAGCCTGAGCGAGGAAGGGCCCGGCTGAAGTTAAACAACTAAATTCTTACTTTTCTTCTCCGCTTTCACCCTTTCTACTCCGCTCCTGTCTTTAGAGAGATGGCCCAGAGCCAACCAGCTGTATAATCAAGCCTTTCATTTGGACTTTATTGACAGATGCTACTTCCAGCCTCAGTTCAAGGAAATATACGGTTTGTTTTTCGAAACTCTGGGAAAGATTGGATTCATGGCACAGTGTTAATGGTCGACCACAGCTGCACGCTACAAGTCAACCAACGGCCTCCTTCATTTTGGCAAGAAAGCCTCAAATATTTCTCTGTGGGATGAGTGCCACTGAGTGCAGGAGAGGGTTTAAATATGTTATACCATTTGACACAACATAGTACAAAATTATACTTAGGTCTTGTCTTTCCAAATCTCCATAGGATACGGTATAAAATAGATAATGCTGGTATTGTGATATTCTGTAATCAGCAGGAGGATTATCGCATCTGCAACATGGTTAGCTTTCATTGATAAAACTACACACAGTTTTGTGACTTTGTTTATAAAGTAATACAAATCTTACAAATAATCTCCTATCATAAAAAATAACCAAGATGGCTCCAGAGCAGATTTAATAATTTCTCTCACCTGATTAACAGCGTTTAGTTCTTTCCTTTGATACCTGTTGATTCTGCTGAAGTTGTTGTTCAATCCTCTGTGTGTGTTTTTTTTATCTTTTCATTTTAACAACACTGAAAAAAGTCCTGCAGACATCCGACGTAGCGACCACGATCAAACAAACCAACTTTTTCCACAAGTCTTTGTACAACTGGCTTCTGCTGCTGTCCCCGTTCAGAAATAACAACAGAACTCCTCATAATACCGCGTATTCTGGTGTTTCATGGCAAAACTGGCAAGAATCCACCATGTTTGTTTGGGTTACTGGTCAGTGGTGCACTGCCCTTCGTTTCTCTGATTGGTTCCTACACCTGTGATTGTTCCGCCCATAGAAATGAAATTCAAGCAAAGGGATAGCTAAAATTGGTGATGTTATTGCTGGTTCTGATAGAAAGGTGTCAGTGTAAGCAGACACTTTCCTATAGGAGACTTTCCCATCACCACTGATCCAACTGAAGCCAACCGATGACCACTGGCTTTGAGGAGCAGACATTGCACAAGGGCATGTCATTGGCTAAAGCCTGCATCCAGTTGTTTAGAGCTTGACTTTAACATTGTGGTGTTTTATGTGCAACACCCAGCAAGTACCACTCGATCATGCATAAAAAATGGCAAGCGTTTCCTGTTATTCTGCTTCCCAACAGCGATGCTTCACAATTACCTCTTCGCCCTTTAGTTCAGATATAGTTAACTCATGTCAGTCACGGCTTTGGCTGAGCACCACTTTCAGGAGGTGCCAAAAACAATGCCACGTTCTCTTGGTGCCAGTGTCAGACGGAATGAGAGGATGACTTCTTTATTTTAAGGACGTTATCTTGAATCCTTGGCAGTCTTCCCTATGTCTGTGTCTCTATGTTGAAGAAGACTGATCGGTGTTTACATTACACACGGTGACAGGAGAAGGGGCCCGCAGACATAACAAAATGCATTTATGTTCTGCTTCCATATGCACTGAGGCAGACATTTGCATCTTGTGTGGCTGCCACTGATCTAAGTTTTGGGGCGAAGCAGGAAACATGAATAAGCAACAACTCCGGCAAAGTTTTTCTGCATAAAACCCAAGCAAAAACAGAAAGAGTTTGCATGATCTGACTATTCATGATGTTTAAGTCTTAGGGTTTAGCTATGTATAGATTAATTTTACAGCCATTGTATATGTATTTAAGTGCTTAGATGTGGGAAATGTTGTCAAGATCTGTACTCAAGTTGCTTCAAATAGAAAGTATTATTAGTCACGAAGCTGTAGAACAACAGTAGCAAAATTACTCCTGTAAGTATAATTAAGTAGTCAGTTTTAAACACTACAGTGCTTAATAATACATACACAGTGGTTAGCACCAAGGTCCTGGGTTTGATTCCTGGGCCGGACGTCGCCTTTCTTTGTGAAGTTTGCATGTTCTCCCTGTGTTTGTGTACCATCCTACCCCTACCACCAAAAAAAGGTGGGTCAGGTTGGCCCATAGTGGTGGCGATCACCGTCGCAGTGGCTCAGGACTAACCCTCCATCTCATTTATGCTATTTTGTTTGTACACCTTGTATGTATAATGACAAATAAAGTACTTTACTCACAAACTATTTTCTTATTTTCTGTCCACACTACAATATAAGGCCGCAACAGCTATTTGGATTAATCGATTATAACCAGTTATTGAAATGATCGTCCACTGATTTAGAAATCGACTAATTGCTAAGTTGAATATGTATAGACTGAAACATATGTGCTGAGAAAAGAGGGTTTAATTACCAAGACAGAGCAGCATAGACACAGAAACAGTCAAAAAATTATGTATAAATTGGGTCAAAACTTTTTATTTTTATTTTTGGTAGAATTATCACAATTTTTTAATGGGAACTACTACAACAATTCAAGTTTTCACTATTTTAATATTAATTAATTGTAAAAATTAGAAAGAAAAAGATTCATTGATTACTAAAATAATTGTTTGTTGCAGCCCTACTACAATACTGCTAATACTAAGTTTTTTTTTTTACATTGTTTGCTAACACTGTGGATGCTAATGTAGCCCTAGTTGAAACCTTTTTTTTGTATCCATGGGAGTTTTTTATATTGGCTGAGATACATTACATTTTGCTTTAAGGTTGAATATAGTTGAAGATACCATATGTTTTTCTATTTAAAACAACTGTGACACATGAGCACTTTGCTGTCACCTCCCAGAAGACTTGTAAAGGTAATCCGTGGACCAGAGCCATATGATCCTTTAAATCTGAACAGCTGGACGACTGCTAGAGACTTGAAATTGTTACTTAAGCCATTGTGGAAATTCATGGTTTGATGACATTTCAATCAACGTAGACCCATAAGGCATAAAACAGAAGACAAAGACAGTAATGGAAAGTGATGTGCACTAAAACACAATGGGGAAGAAGATAGTCTCTCAGGGCTACCTCCTGTGATTCATGTGAGTTAGACCAGGCTTAAGGACAGCTTTGTTCGCTGTTTTTGTCTCATTTTCCTCTCGGAGCGGCCCCTACTTTTCAGAGTAAAGCACTATCAGAAATACTCACAAGTCCTGTTGACTCCTATACTATCCCTCACTCAACTTTTCTTTCATTTTTCCTTCTGCATACCTGTACAAAGACTCTGGCGCGACGGTAATTAATAAATAAAGCCATCACTATCTTGTTTGGTCAACTCACGATGTGCCTCTTTCTTGCGAGACTCAAGACTTCCATGACACCAGGTCAGTGACATTCATATCCAGCCCAAAAACTGTTTATTTAAGGTTAAAAAAGTTACTGCATTCCACTTTAAAGCAATACTTTAGATGTTAAGATTTGATATCACCTGTTTGTTTATATTTACACAATCTGAGGAATACCAAGGTTCAGAATTTCAAGGGTTTTTACTGGAATCACAAATAGATGCACTGTTCAAAAGATTTGATTAATATTTTTTATACTACTCCTATAAGTTACCCATTAGATTTTAAGCAGAAACTATAAGAAAAAAATTGAACTACATCTGCAATTGGATGGACGTACAACCAATCAGAATACAAGGGGCAGCACCATACGCAGAAGTGATTTAGAAACCACACAATTTAGAAAACATATAACCAATCATAGACCGTGCAACTTTAGATAGACGCTAATGAGTGCAAGCTGGGTTAAATGGGAAAGGTAATGGACCCACTTCATTTCACTGAAAAGGCTATATTAGGCATTTATTTAAATTTCTAAACAAACCTTGGTCACCGCTAAAGCATTGCGCATTTTACAACTTATAAAAACATTATCTGACTTAAAGAAAATGTTTTTTAACAAGTTCTCTACTGATGCTATAAAGAAACAGAGTGCAGGAGAGTGCAGAGTGTTGCATTCTTTTGAACATAATCAAAGAAAAAAAGCAGTTCACTTCTTTACATTTTTTTGTATGATGCCATTTTACCACAAAATGAAAAGCAGCTATGAGAAATCAGTGGTAACGGAGCTGCACACCATTTTTTGGATGAATGAATGAGAGCAGACTGGATGTAGAGGGCTTCTTGATTGATCAGTACTTCCTGGAGTGGGCGGGACTTGGCGGAGAGGCGGATGCTCATGGAAGCGAGTGTTTTGAAGGCACAGAAAGGCCATGCCAGGGAACAGAGCATTTAATTAGCAAAGTTAATTTTGCATAATATAGCTCCATAATATAGCTCCTTAAGAAAGTGAATGCGTCCAACTGGCCAGGCTATTGCGATGTGAATGCAGTCTGCCACTTCATAGATCCATAAAGTTGACAGATGCCACAATTCATTAGTCCACTATTAGTCCAATCTTTACCTAACCTGGACAACATTTTGACAGGACCCTCAGCTCATATGTGACAGACACTACCAGACCTGGACATACGGACCGTTCGTATATCACCTCTCATTCTCATCCCTTGTCTTCCGCTTGCTGTTTGCCTGCTGGCCCTGTCTCTGTCCCCTCCAGCGACGGCAGGATTATATCTGACATGTCTAAGGAAGTGGCTTTGGCAGCGGCGCGCATTCCCCATGCCAGCTACGACTCAATAACCTTGTATTGTGGGGCAGGTTTCAACGGAGTGTCTGTCTGTCAAACTGTGGCTCAAATTAATCCGTGCGTAAAGGAGAAACACGGAGATACGGGAGCGAGGCGTCAGTATTAACTCTGCTATCGGTGCAGACGTCAGGCGGGATGACAGAGGAGGGCTGTGCTGTTGGTAAACCTATCATTGCTGTTTGATTTGAGCTGGGAATTAGCCCTGCTGTGGCAAATGGAAGTGTTGGCAGGTGAGGTATTAGATATATTTGCCTCATGGGAACAGTTTAATATATTCAAAGGTCTACTAGGCACAATACAGGTAAAGGATTTGGTAATGGGAATGCATAGCCTGGCCAGTGTTATCTGTTTAACATTTATGCAAAAAATCTCATTGTACAAAATGTCTGCAGTCCCAATAAAATGTGTGTTGTGCCAGTCATAACATTGGGAGGGTTTAGTGCAAGGACTCATAGAACGCCTTATTTTGGGTTACTTTACTGGAGTGGGATGGAACAAGTGAGGTTTGCGCAGGTAAGTTTCTGCTGTTATTAGGTTGTCTGAAATATCCCCAAAATGCATACCATGTTATACAAATTTTGGGAACACTTTGGCCCAGTGTGTGATAAATAATAGGAGAGCTAATCCTTACTTGAGTGGAAGCAAAAAAAAAGCAATTCTTCATTTATATTTTAAGAGAAAAATGCTATATGTTCATTTGAGGGGGGCGTGGAGGAAAAAAAAAAGTTTCACCTGCTCAGAAAAACTACTTTTTCATTCTTTTCAGACTTTTTTCTGGAGGTTTATTTGCAAATTGAGCAATTTTAAAACAAGTCCTGTCTTACACACAGCCCTTAATGGTGTTGTGACATGAATAAGAACGCCACATTAGAAAATTAAATGGATTGTTGATCACATATTAAAAGACTGGCAGAACAATTTGACTGAATGGCATCTCCAATATTCTTTTGTCTGAGAGCTGTATCATAAAACTAATTCAGAAAAGTGTGGCTTATGGACTGACTTTTACTGGAGTTAGTGTAAATATAGGAGATGGGACCACTATATTGAGCCGCTCTAATGCCGAGCATCAGTCGGTGGCCTGCTTCAGTCGAGCCATGATTCAATCAAGCTTTAACACATTTACACAGGCAAATTTTAGCTTATGTTACAATGCAACTTAATGTTGATTAGATTCACATGTTGTAGGCTGCTAACGTCAGCCAGTAATGGTATTTTCTGCACAAATTTGTACTGTTGGACCACTGTGTCCTCCTATATGTCTCTGTGTCTTTATTAAGTAAAATATAAAACCTACATCCAGCATTTGTTCAGGTATTTGTTGAACAGAAGGTGACAAAAGGCAAACTCTTGGACATCGTTGTGACGTTTTGTAGGCATTCCCACCATTGCCAACTGTATCTATAGGCTATTTTCTGTCTTCCTACTTAATGTTTATCTGACTGGTTCAGAGTATACAGTTGTGACACTTATGTTCCACTTTCTACTACCCTCTGTAGACACACGCCTGTCTATTTTAATCAATTGTGCAAGACTAAATTATAAAACCATACAGTAGACTAAATTGTAATTTCACCTGTTCAGTAAAGAAAGAGACAGACTGACCCCCCAACGTCTGACCTGCCTTCTTCTTCTTTTTCTTCTTCTTCTGTCATTTGGGCTCGGATCATCGTTTGCTAATGTACCCTGCAATTAAGTCATTTTCCAGGAATTTGAGCGAGCGCTGCTGAGCGGTGGCTGGAGCCGGTCGGGTCTAAGCCACAGCTCCGCACTGTGTTATTTAGTGCAGTCTCTCTGAAGTGTCTGTGTCATGTTGTTGGCAGACGTCTGGAGCTAAAGAGGAGACGAGAGGAAGAGTCGTCACCAACTCAGACAACATCATCAGCAGGAGGAGGACTATCATCACTGGTACTGTAAATGTGGCTATCTGTGTGTGTACTTTAATCTTCCTCCCTTTGGTTCATGTGAAATGTCAGCTGTACAGTATAGGAATGGAGGATATGCATTTTTTTTTTTTTTTTTGTATCTTTTTAATCACCTTATCATATATTGTATACAAATAACCTGTCTTGGTTTTAAGATAAAGCTTTGGCCAATCACATGCTTACTTTAAAAGAGGTTTCCAGACCCCCATCCCCTGCACCCATGATAACAGGCCATGGGGTGCAGTCATACCTGTCATACAGCTCTCCATTAACTTTAACACATAAGGGACTTCACTATGAAAACATTTTTATTACAAAATATAGAATGCACAGTTACAAGTTCCATGATCCTACGACTGCTGGAACAAGCAACAACAACATAAAAAAAAAAAAAGAAATTATAAACCACATAAATGTGGAAAATACATAAAACACTGATCACCAGATTTAAACTCACCCATAGTTTGATTGCATACAACACAGCCATCATCTAAAACATTTAGCAGTCTTGTGGCATGCAGCATGTTTCCTACATCTGTAATGCTAATTTGCAGCAGTTTTCATACTTTAGCCTGTAGCCTTCTACAGACAAATACACAGTACATAATAGCCCACCTCTGAGGCAAACTACTGCAAGAATCCAGTCAGTTTTATTCGTTAATGCAATAAGATATGTTTAATGTAGCAGTAAGATTATTATTCACTGAAAAAAAACTATAAACCACTCAACTGGTGTCAACTTTATTTAACTTTATTACAGCACAGCAAACAAACAAACAAACAAACAAACAAACAAACAAACAAACAAACAAACAAACAAACAAACAAAAAAACATATACACCACTCAGTAGTCTGTCTGGGATGTCTTTGTAAATGAGAACTGGTATTCAGTGGGCTTACCTGGTTAAATAAAGGTGAAATAAAAAATAAAAATAAAAGTGACAGAAGAGTCGGACTGCCTTTTCTGATGGCAGTCGGGTGTTGGGTTGGTGTGTCCCAGCCTTTAGTTGTTGATGGTGTTTTTTTGAGCTCTGTATTGGCAAAAATCTGGTGATACAATACAACATAAGAGTCACAATATATCACAATACTGTAACAAAGACCATATATTGCACTTTTCTTTATCAGTATTATTTTGATATTTTGGTATTATTTTTGAACCTCACTTTATCAAAATTGAACACTTGTTATTTATTAATCTGAACAACGAGAACCACAACTGTATTTAACATTGCAGACAAAGTGGCGACTTTGCTGGCTATATCATATTACATATTTCAGTATAACACGCATATTTGGTTTATTTTGGTAAGCATTACACTGAAACATTAAAAAGGGATGAAGTGGAAATTAATGGAAATTTGTTGCAGCTATGTATTTATCATATTTTGTGGGCTTTTGCTAAAAGTTTCAATACTAAGCTCTGTACTGTGTGGTCCTTGCCTCTCACCAACAGCTAAACCAAGAACTTCGAATATGCATATTTGTACTATAACATAATTTTTCCACTAAAACATTTATTTCTTGAAATGCTGTACAGAGACAACAACCTTGGAAGATAGAGATGTCAAGTCATGTGAAGCAAGTGGGAATCCCTACAGCCAGTTTTCCCAGAGCACAGCTGTAATTGCAGACAAACTGAGCGGAGTGAGATGTCTGCTTCCGACATCCTGTTCTTTCAGCCTGCTTTTTATCCCCAAAGACACAGAACAAATGGCAGGAACTGGAGTAGGATACACTACAGGACGTACCGAGGGGCTCCCGCTACCTATACTTTTTAAGTCGGCAGGTCCGGGCTTGTCCGATCTTCTCCCATGCCCCCGCGAGGTTTGACTTTGACAAAAGCCACGTAGTCACTGTAGATGCAGACACTTTCTATGTCCAGACCATTCATCAGCTTTTTATAGAGACTGTAAATCAACGCTGACTAAAAAGGGAACAGTAAAGATGAAAGATAAGTTCAAAGAAAACTAAAACAACACAATAGTCAGACTGGTGTGAAAGAAGTATGCATTAAGTAAAAGTACTATTGCATTCATTACATTCAAAATGATAATAACCGAGTAAAAGATTAAGTACAGCAGTCAGTAACATTGGAAGTAAGGAAATTACTCAATGCTAAATTTACTTTAAGTCCATTCTACAGAAAAATCTACTACTACTATTGATCTTACTACTACTACTTATATTACTACTACTGCTACTACCACTACTGGGAACTAGGGATATTGCTACTACTAATACTATTCAACCACTTGTACTACTAGTTTAGATTGCACTACTAGTAATGTTAGTACAGTTACTGCTACTACTACTACTTCTACTGCTCCTACTACTACTACTTATATTGCTACTATGACAATAACAACCACAACTACTACTACTATTACTTGTATTACTACTGCTACTACTTCTACTACTACTGCTCCCACTACTACTACTTATGTTGCTACGATAATAACTACCACTACTTCTACTACTACTAATACAGATACTCTTGCTGTGGCTTCTAATCCTACTACTATTATATTGCTACTACTGCTACTACTAATACTGCCACCACTACAATTACTTCCACTACTACTTCTACTACTACCACCACCATTCCTAGTACTACTGCTACTGTTGCCACTAAGACTACTTCTAACACTTTTACTACTACTACTACTACTGTCACTATTATGGCTACTACTAATACTGCTGGACTCTGTACTGGACTAAAACTGCGGCTGCTACTACTGCTACTATTACCTCTACTTGTACTACTACTGCATCTACTACTACTAGTTCTGCTCCTACAACCACTATTATTGTTACAACAAAAAAAACTACTTCTACTACTACCACCAATCCTAGTAGTACTACTGCTACTTACTATTATCACTACTTGTACTATTACTCTGTCGATTACTACTAATTCTGCTCCTACGACTACTATTATTGCTACGACAATAACTACTGTTACTACTACTATTACCATTACCAGTACTTCTGCGACTACTATCATAACTTCAACTACTTTTACAACTACTGCCTATACTGTGACTGCTACTACTACTCTAGTAAAGATATGAAGTAACTTTCCACCTCTGCTAACAGATGTTGTGCTCTGTGTCTCCTTGTTTTTAATTGGGGCACGTCTCGCATCACATGAAAGGCAAAAGTGAATTGATATTTTGTTAAGGCAGCGATCTGAATACTGGGTCAGTGGTATGTTTTTGAGACTCGCTGCCCCCCTGCAGTGCACCTGGATAAAAAAAAAAAACATTGTTCCCTCTTGCGGTTTTGGAAAAATCCATTTGCTACGTGACTTCATGAATAATGACTTCAGCGTGAAATGCAGAGTAACCTGAGGGTCTCTGGGCTTTTTTTTTTTTTTTTTTTTTTTTTGTGGCGATGTCTGAAGTTTTTATATAAGGCTGCTCAATGGTTATGAATGGCACACTCCCACTCAGAAATCCTCAGGGCTGGCTGGTTAAACTATGACATAAGAGCATAAACACAATGAGCGCCTTTCTGCTTTGTGCAATAGGAACCTAGCATACAGTACGGTGCCGTGTAGTGTACAAATCTGTTAAAGGTACAGTTTTTTTTGCTTCCTTCTATCCTGGTGCCAGTCCTCCAACAATAGCATCTTAACCAGTTGTCTCAGCGTCATAAAATGTGGTTTCATTTCGCCAATATTTTTTAATTTTGGATTATATATTATAACAGTGAGTGGGAAGTGTCAATGGTTATTTGTCAGAGCATGTCTCCAAATACTAACCCTGCAATTAACTAGCGATGATTAAACTGGGTGTACCCCGCCTCACGCCCACGGCAGCTGGGACATGTAACAGAATAAGTGGGAAATGTAGGCAAGAAATGTAAAATGCATCTTTAAATATAGCTTGTTTATTGTGACAACTGATTTTATATTTCTTGAACAGCACTTTGGTCTGAGATTGGAGCGACAGTGGCACATTTGGTGGAGTTGGTCAAACTGTTGTTGTGTCCCTGGGCAAGACACTTCACCCCCATAGCCTGCTTCTAACCTAAACTCAACCTAAAACATGCACAATAGGCTAATCCTCCAGCTAAGTGCTCCTGACTAGGATCCTGGCTCAAGATTTGGAGAAGGTCCCCAGGCGCTGCACTGTGGTCGCCCACTGCTCCTGACAGGTTGCCCCAGTGGCACTGAGGAATGGGTCAAATGCAGAGGACAAATTTCCCTACAGGGACAATAAAGTATACCTTAAACTTAACCTTACTCTAATCACAGGACATGGCTGGTTGTGACAGGAAGGCATTAAATCATGACAAACCACTGCACGACTGGTTCATTGTGATGACCCCGAATAAATAAAGGGAGCAGCCGAAAGATAAAAACAACAACTTTGTTCTGAGAAAACTTTTTACATTTGAAAATATATAACAAAGCACAGTCCCGAGTAACACAATAATTGTCCCTAAGAAGTTAGCATTTGCTCTCCTCTAAACAGTGAACATAGCTCTTTCACTTAATTTAAGGAACAAAATGAGTTCTTAATACCTGGTCAAACAAAGTCAGGATGCAACCTCTGCTGGTGGCAAAGTAATTACCCCCCAAAGTATCACACCCTGCCCAAAATACCATAATCTTCTAAAGTATGGGTTCCTAAATCATGGTTCAGGATCCACAAGTGGGTTGCGTAATGTTTTATTCTGTTTGCATGCATTGTTTAATTCACTTTCATGCACTTTTTTTAGTTAAAGTGTAGTAAGAGGCATTTAACCTCCAGCCATCTGTCCAGAGACTACATCCCAACAACATCCTAACCCTAATTGTTTGCCAATGAGGAGTGTGCTTTTAGATTTTGGTTAGAAAGAAAGGAACAACTCAAAAACAATCCAAAAATTTGTGCCACTGCTTCTGTGGAATTTTGAAATAGGCTACAAGGCTTTAACTCACCAAATCAGACTTGAAAATATAGAATTGCATACAAAGAATCCATAGACTGTGTTACCTCTCATTGGTCCTCTATGATCCCACTTTGCAACACTTCCTAAGCCGCTCTGCTGCACGACTTCCCTGCCATATAAAATAAAAAATAATTGCACGCCCTGAAAGCCACCACCGCTGTAAAAAGCCTGATCCTCGCTGTATTTTATGGCTGTTATTCTTGGCATTGTCTTGTATTTTTGATTTATTGCCTAATGGTAATAGATTGTGGTTCTGGTGAATGCCACAGCTGTCCGCTCCAGAAGAGACGCTAGCCACCGAGAGCTAAAATAAGTCTTGGTTTGTTATGGTAGTTTGAACAGAAGCCTTGGCCTCTTCATTTTGTGGTCTCCAGCGGTGGTCACATGGTTCTCTACAAGTCTAAATATAAGCTGAAACACCACTACCTCATTTCCCATTGTAATAACAACACGTGTGAATAAAGCAAGGTGGAAAAACTTTTACAAACAGGACATTAGTAACAGGCTGATTTGTTTAAGTCACATGCCACTGTTAAATTACAGCAATTCATCACAGAAAGCACAGTTTGCCAGTTTCTTGTCAGTCCAGCAAAGGTACAACCACATTTTAGAGAACCACATTTATTTTTCTAAGTTACATTACTACGGTCTTTATGGCACATGCATTGTAAAAACCTTTTACCATGCTGAAGAAATATTTTGGCTTCAAAAAGGCTCAACATTGAAACTCTATTCAACCTGTCTGAGACCCACTTTTTGGCCCAGACCAGACCCAGAGTTTGGGACAACAGATTAGTAAGAGGCAAACTGATGGGCATAGTTCCCAGTTTTTTCTTACTGTGCTAATAGAAACCAGCATCAACACTAATCTTCTAAATTAGTGGTTCTCAAATTGAGGATAAGGATCCAAAACTGGGACATAAAATATCTTAATTTGGTCACCAAAAACAATGTTAGTGTGTTATTAAGAAAATCAATCATAATGTTTTATAGTCCAGAGAGATTTTCTGGATAGAATTTTGGAAATAATCAAAAACAATGAAGAAATAGTAACAGCTACAAAAATAAACATAACATTGACTGATAAGTAGAGGGCCAGGTCCCACAGTGCATTGCAGAGAGGTTCAATACTTTCAATGGTGAGATTATGTGCTGTCTAAATATTGTTTTAATCACATGAAATTGTAAAACAGATTTTAAAATGCACGTGGCATAACATCCATCCATCTTTAGCTGCTTATCCACGTTTGAGTTGCACAGGCAGCAGTCTAAGCAGAGACGCCCAGACTTCCCTCTCACCAGACACTTCCTCTAGCTCTTCCAGGGGAATCCCAAGGCTGAACAAATGACCAGGGAGGCGTCCAGGAGAAATCCAAAACAGATGCCTGAGCCACCTCAGCTGGCAACTCTCGATGTGCAGTGGCTCTACTCCAAGCTCCTCCCGGGTGACTGAGCTCCTCACCCTGTCTCTAAGGCCACCCTCCAGAAGAAACTCATTTTAGCCACTTGTATTTGAGAGCTTGTCCTTTTGGTCATAACAATTGGTAAGAGTAGGACCACTTCTTTACCACATTGGACTTACAACTTTTGAACATCAACTGCATTTCTGCAATTTGAATTGAGTCAGGTGGAAAAACTTTGCAGACAGGACATTAGTGATTCGCTGAGTTCCTTGAGTCAGACGCCTCTTTAAAATTGGAGCAATTCATCACCGAAATCTCCATTTGCCAACATTTTGTCAGTCTACAAATTGTCCAGTGTGTCAACGGTGTGTCACAAGCTCCATCGCCGCTGTTATTAATACAAGGACGAGCCAGAAACAACACACTGCCTCATACCAAGGAAATGTTGTCAGCGCGAGACACACGGCTGTATGGGGCATAGGAAAAAAAAAAAAACTGTGCAGAAATCAGCTTTACATGAATACTCAGCGTGGTGAAAAGGAGCGCTAACTAATTCCTTCAGCTGTCAGGCAAATAACACGGTGCTCCACGGTCCATGCTACTTTAATGACCTGAAGTGTGGACAGATCCTACGCACCACACGCACGAAGAGCTCGCTGTCAGAACGGCAAATATATCCTCAACACTTCATCTGTTTCCCACTAAAGACAAATCACGCTCGCATGTGTCTTTGGATTGAACTTGGCGGATGTGTGTTAAACCAACGGGCCCCCAGAGTACTAAATAATGATTCCCAGTCTTGCTACTTGTCTCGATGTGGGTGTGCAGGGGCATAAAGTTTGAATGGAAAACTCATCTGTCCAAGTGGTTCTCAAACTATGGTATAGGTTAAATGCTGATTTAGGCCTGCTCTGGTTGTTTAGGGTCTGCTTAGTCCTGGTTTAGGCAGTTTAGTCCCGGATTTCATCTCATGCGTCTTTGTACGGTCGGGGGAAGCTGAGCGAGAGAGAGAACCAGCGGTAAATCTAGCTTAGTCCTGGTTTAGGCCCAGTTTAGTCACAGGTTTAGTCCCATGTGCAGACCTTTTGGAACAGAAGTATGGTCCTTATGGTTTGGTCTTGGTTTAGTTCTGGATTAGCCCTGGAGTAGCCCTGGTTTAGTCTTGGTTTCATCCTGGATCCTTCTAGTTTAGACCTGCTTTAGACCTACTTTGGACCTGCTTTAGTTCTCTGCTTTAGTTCTGGCTTTAGACCATGTTTTAGTCCTGGATAGATCTAGTTTTAGTTTACACATGATGTAGACCCGATTTGGTCCTGGTTTAGATCTGGTTGAGACCTGCTTTATTCCTGGATAAACCCTGGATTAGCCCTGGTTTAGTGCTGGTTTCATCCTGGATAGGCCTAGTGTAGACATGGTTTAGACCTGATTTATTTCTAGCTTTAGCCCTTGGTTAGTCATAGTTTAGTCCTGGATAGATCTAGCTTTAGTTTAGACATGGTTTAGACCTAATTTGGTACTGGTTTAGTTCTGGCTTTAGCCCTTTTTTAGTCATGGTTTAGTCCTGGATAGCTCTAGCTTTAGTTTAGACCTGGTTTAGACCTAGCTTGGTCCTGGTTTAGTTCTGGTTTAGACCCTCTTTTGTCCTGGTTTGATCCCAGATAGTTCTAGTTTAGACCTGGTTTAGACTTGCTTTAGTTCTGGCTTTAGCCCTTTTTTAGTCATGGTTTAGTCCTGGATAGATCTAGTTTAGACCTGGTTTGGACCTAATTTGGTCCTGGTTTAGTTCCGGTTTAGACTTGCTTTAGTTCTGGTTTAGTCCTGGTATAGTCCAAGATTTAGGCTTATCTTGGTCGTCCTTGTCTGTTCACTCCTAGTTTAGTTCTGCTTTTGTTCTGGTTAAGTCCCAGTTTAGTCCTGGTATAATCAAGCTTCTGGACCTCAGACTTGTGTTAGTCCTGATTTAGACCCATTTAATCCGTTAACTTGGACAGCCACATATTTTCTGTATTACTACTCAGAGTCAGAGGGAAAAGTTTGCAAACCCCTGGTCTGATCCAAAACAACGTCCCGCTGCTGTTGCTGTCTCCGCTCCAAGCCCTCAGCGTCTGTCATCACCCGTCCACATTGTTTCGGAACAATTGGCACTAATTTGCCATCTGGTCAGGGGCTGCCTTTCTTAGGCACGGAGGTATTGTGTTGTTATCAATGGAGGGTCCACTCGGGGAGCCACCCCAGGGACAGGGGGACAAATTAGGAGACAATGCTTTTTTATCTTGTCCCTGGCTCCCTCGTTTATCTAGCAGCTTAACTACAGTATGTGGAAATGGTGTTTATGTCTATGCAGTAAAGCTGTTGGTTTAATTTAATTTAGATTACTAAGGGGGTAATAGTTAGAAATTGAAAATGCAGATCTCAGGTATCAGATTTCTCAAAAACAGAATGGTTATTGAGAGTTAAAAGTGGGTTATACTTGCCACAAATTGGTTTATGAGTTTATGAGGTCGATCAGGGCTGGACTGAGAGAAAAAAATTGGCCCTGCAATTTTTGGTCCACAGTAGCGGAAACCAATAAATTACTACAAGTTGACATTTACAATAAACTAACTTCTTATTACATGAGATATCAGTAACATTGCTGAGCACTTGTGAAACAGACAGGTTTTAATGCAAGTTAATATGAAATAATGTATGTGTTAATGGTCTAGGACAATGGTTCCCAAACTTTTTTGGTCTTGTATGTGTATCCCCTGGGCTTTTTGTTTTATTATGAATACCCCCTCACTCATGCGTGTTGATAGTTATTCAAATATTAAAAATAAAAATAAAAAATAAACTTCTATTACACTTACGTTGTACTTTTACTGTATTTTTATGTTAAAAATACATTTAAAAATGTACTTTATTTTATTAAATTAAGTTTTTCAATTCACAAGAAAATAATTAAAATTTGTATAACTTCAACAAGTCCTTTAAACAATCTATTATGTATGCAATGTATGTATTATCTAACAAAATATAATATTAAAATAAAATTTCTGCAGTTTTCACCTTCATCAGTCACACATTTCAATAGTTCAGTATGAAAAGATTGCAAATATGTTTTTATCATCCATTCTAGAAGACAGAAGTACATTATGAACTTATTCCTCGTACCTCCTGCAAAGTGCTCGCGTACCCCTAGGGGTCCCCGTACCCCTGGTTGGGAAACAATGGTCTAGAGGTCCTCCACCAGAAAATCTTCTACAAACACTTTTAGCTGGATTGGGATTTAGTAAAAATGTGGGCACAAATTATTGTTTTACTGGCCTCAAGATTTCTGACAAAACAGTTTATCATAACTTTATCATACTACAATTTAAACATTAAACAATTAAAACTCCTGGTGCAGCCCTGAGGTATAAAGCCATCTTGGTGAACACCAGCAATGCCTATAAATAAACTAGTAAGATTACAGAGTATGCTGGGAGTAACCACTGCAAAATAACTAAAACTTGGTTGAGTATAAAGGCTCTTAACACAGAGAGAATAGTTCCCATTTCTTACTGTAATTACAGGGCAGCCTAAGCTCAAATACTAATCTGTAGTACTTATACTGCTAACATGAGCTGGTTGATTGTAATGAAGTGAATGGTCAAATAAATTTCTCAAGATCAAAGGTGCTGTGTTTAATTTTAGGAGCATTTGGTTCGTCAATTCATTTCTGCAACCTGGGCTTCTATAAGAAAATGTTATTACTTATGGCCCACAGTATTTCATAGCTTTGTCTGTATATTTGTGCTGCTCTTTGCCTTGTGTTTTCTCATTTGTTGGTCACTGGTAACACTTTAGAATAACTCACACTATGAAGCATTAATTAAGAACTTGTAACCAGTTAATTCATTGCTTACAAAGCATTACTTCATCATTATTAAACAGCATTGAGGTATAAACATTGTTATTACAGTTGAATTCTCGAGTTATAAGCTCGTATATATCAATGCAAGATTATAAATGGGTATCTGTAAACTATGTATTAGGTTAAAAAAAAATCACATTTATTCATGTTTTATTACTACTTCATAGTGGTGAGTTATTATAAAAAGTTACATTTTGTTGGGACCCATTTTAGAGTTTGTTTTGTAATTTGTAGTTATTTGGCTTTTAAAAACAAAATACTTATAAAACAGTGTGCATTTAATACAGTATGTGCGCTCAGTTAATAGAAAACATCAGGAAGGACTGCGGACCTTTGAACATTTGCACATCTTCAAATCTGTCCCTCTTGGGTAAAAGTTCAGACACCCCTGCTCTAAGGGACACGCTGTTGTCTGTGAATGAACACAGTGGGAATGGGTGACACAATGGGTTGATATTAGTTTAGTTTCTAATTGTTCTAAGTTTTCAGGTGAGTTTGTGTCACGTTAATGTTCTTCACTCCCAGCAATGCTCTGTTTGTCGGTTCTGGGCAGCCGTAGCGAGAACTTATTGAAGTTATGGCTCCTTGTTGGCCTCTACAGTGCCCTAAATGCTTATCTGAGTGTTATTTTGGGGCAGTTATGTACTATTGAGTGTCCTCTAGCCACTATAAGGTCATTAGCCATTTATCCCCAAGCCAGCATAAATGAAGAGTGTAGCATCAAGAAGAGCATCCAGTGCAAAACCTATGCTAAATTAAAACTGACCTCCGTACCAGATTGGAAGTCCATCAGAGAAACTTAAAAATGTGACCAAAAAGTGCATTGCCAACATGTCTGTGTCCCTCGGTTAAAACTCTTGCTGCTGCTAATACCCATGAGCTTTAAGAGACCACAAGAGCAGCTTCCTGGAGCAACAGCCACTTCTTTTCCTTGCCACAACTTGTGTTTTTCTTCTCTCCTCAGTGCCTCCTCCTCCCTCCTCATCTCCTGTTCACTCTCCTCCCCTGGGAAACGGTACCATGATGTCACCACAGCTCCAAAGGCAAGGACCATAGCTGCCTTTTACCGTTTATTAAAGATCCCCAGTTTTAAAAAATCTGTGATGCAGTGTGAAATGTAAATAAAAACAAAATGCGATAATCTGCGTCTAGTTATATTTTATTGGAACATAAACAACATTTCTGGAGAGGAATCTCCGATATTTTACTGATTTTATGATAAATAATAGCTGACTAAAATTAAAATTTGATTGGCAATACTCAGAAGTCTTTTGCATTCCTGGTTTAGTTCTGGCTTAGTCTTGGTTTAGACCTGCTTTACTACTGGTTTAGTTCTGGTGTAGTCCTGGTTTAGTTCTGGCTTAGTCTTGGATTAGACCTGCTTTACTACTGGTTTAGTTCTGGTGTAGTCCTGGTTTAGACTTGGTTTAGTCCTAGTTTAGTTCTGGTTTAGACCTGCTTAACTACTGGTTTAGTTCTGGTGTAGTCCTTTTTTAGTCCTGGTTTATTCCTGGTTTAGTTCTGGTTTAGTTCTGGTTTAGAGTTGGTTCAGTCCTAGTTTAGTTCTGGTTTAGACCTACTTTAGTTCTGGTTTAGTCCTGGATAGTCCTAGTTTAGACCAGGTTTAGCCCTGGTTTAATTCTGGTTTAGTTTTAGTTTACTCCTGGTTTAGACCTGCTTTAGCCCTGATTAAGTCCTGGATAGTCCTAGTTTAGACCTGGTTTAGATTTAGTTTAGACCTGCTTTATCCCTGGTTAAGACCTGCTTTAGCCCTGGTTTAGCCCTGCACTTTAGCCCTGATTAAGTCCTGGATAGTCCTCATTTAGACCTGCTTTAGTCCTGGTTTAGCCCTGCACTTTAGCCCTGATTAAGTCCTGGATAGTCCTCATTTAGACCTGCTTTAGTCCTGGTTTAGCCCTGCACTTTAGCCCTGATTAAGTGCTGGATAGTCCTAATTTAGACCTGATTTAACACAATTTTACGCCCCATGGGACAGTCAAACCCATGACCTTCTGCACCAAAGACGGGGGACTGGACCACAATAATATATGGATTTATGACATTTGCAAACCACAACATTCTGTTTTTTATACATTTTACTTTACATCCCAACTTTTAATGAATCAGAGTTGTTTTTTTCCCCAATTTGTTTGCTCCTAACCTTACCCCCTCCCTCCTTACCTTTCCCCCTTCTGCACTTTCCACCGCCCAGCCCATATATTTTTGCTGTGTGCAACCACCAACAAGAAACCTCTCTACTCCACTTTGCAGACGGGGCTCGGTGAAGATAAGAAGTGTGTTTTTTTTTTCTTTTTTTTTTCTTTTTCTGTGCACAAAATCAATCGGCCTTATACTCACCTTTGAGCCGAGCTGCAGCAGGCAACATCATCACTGCACTCACCTTCACTGTACGTGGGTTTGAGAGGTGGGGGTGGGGGTAGTGGTGGGGACCCAGGGGTGTTAGAGAGCTGGCCTGTCTAATGCATTATTGAGCAGTGCATCTCAGCCATCAGATGCAGGCAGGAGGCTGAAATAGTCTTATTAGCAGCTGCAGACACAAGAAGAAGAAAAAAATAAATAAAAAAGAACAGCAGGACACAGCTGAGACTGGGAGTTCGGGGATTTTGGGACATGGGAAGTTGGTGAAAGCGGAAATGTTGCTTATTACGAGCTGTGTTTTATTGAGTTGAAGCTTTATGTTGGGTCATGCAGTCGAGAATAAAATGTGTACACTGTCTAGATATGGTCAGTGTTAGTTTTAGTGACTATATTTACAAAGGCAAACTTGTAAAAGAGACAACAAAAGTGCATCAAGTGTTTGCCTGGGCTTGGGACCAGCACAAAGAGTACATTGGATTGTGATCCTTGAGGCTGAATAAGAGGAAGCATGTTGTAAAGAGCAGAAGAAAAAGTACTTAGTTACTTTACTTAAGTACAATTTTCATGTATCTGTACTTTACTTCAGTAAATTTTACAAGCGTTACTTTTTTAAATTACATTTCTGAGTTTTTTTAAGGCAAAGTATTTTGAGTTTTAGTTTAAATCATGTGTTTTTGTTGTGCCCTCATTGTAGACACACAGTACTTAAATATAAAAGATGCAGTAAAGTAGTACTCCTTTAGAAACATCAGAATAATAAAGACAGAAGACTTCAGAGACAGATTCAGTCTCTTCTATTGCACCAGTTTGTTTATTTCATCTGGAATCAGAACAATTCTTCAGCAAAATCCCTCACATTTAACACATTCATGAGTTGTCGAGTCTGTGTGAAATACATTTACTTTTTCACTTGCAAGTACATTTAAAAGTAAGTACTTTTATACTTTTACTTAAGTAAAAAGTACTCAAGTACTTGAGTAAATATTTGCTAATTTATCTGTACTTAAGTAAAGAAATTGAGTACTTCCACCACTGGTAAAGTGAACAGATAAGTCAAAGTTTGGTTTAATTTATTATTAAATAAAGTTCATTTCAATATTGGCCAGCAGCAGTTCATTCGATAGAGACATTTGCCCACTAACCAGAAAGTTTGGCAGTTCAATCCCCACTGCAGGCATTGCATACTGTCATTCTGTCCTTGGGCAAGACACTTCACCCACTGTGTCTGTGTGAATGTGTGATTCTGTGATTGTGTGATTGTCCATGTGGTAAATAATCCAAACTGGTACAGCCATTTCAAGACTGTCATGTGACGTTAATCAAATGAAGGGAATATTAATGAATAGTACTCAAATAAATATACTAATTAATAACAAAACTGTCCTTACAGCGAACGTCTCCATTTTAGTTTATTGTTGTTGAGCATCGACAGAATTGACAGAACAGAGAAACCTCAATTACCCACTACCAATTTACACAAAAGTACTTAGATTTTGTGGAGTGAGAATACTAACACAAAGTACCAATGACTCAAGCCTATTTTAGGGTTAAATACTGGGTTTTAATGAGCAACAAGTGAACATTTTATCCCTGAAGTTGATTCGTTAGAAGCAGGACGAATGTGTGAATGAAGTTTGCTGGTTCTAACAGAAAGATGTCAGAAAGCACAGAGCAGCATCACAGTTTGCTGCGTGTTGGGCTGCAGGTGGTCATAATGTTATGCCTGATGGTTGTTTAAGCGTTCAGTGCATTGTTTCTCTAGGTCCACCTTTGTTTGGTGTTTATATGTTTTGTACGGCCTGCTTCACATAACTTGGAAGCTGGCAACATTGTTTGGTTTTACTGCTCCTACCTGTCTCTTGTGTTTAATCAAAAACACAACTATAAAAACATATTTAAAAACTCTCATTTCTTGCACTGTTTGGTTTATTTGTAGCAGGCTGAACTGTGGTTGTTTCTGCCCATGCCTTCTTTAACGACTTCTTCATCTAACACAAGATTCGGTGTTTATTGGTGATGTGTTTTGAGACTTTTGACTCGAGAGGCAATGGTCCTTTTCATTGAATTTTCAATAAACAACCCACCCCAAGGTTGCACTGGTGAAAGAAAAAAAAAAAAAAACTCTTCAGGCCTTGTCAGAGTCGAGATCCAACAGCATTTTTAAATACCACCCTCTAAAACTGAAGCCCCGAAAGCAAGTTTAATTTAGTGAGTTAATGCACACCCCACTGGGTCTGTAAATGCTATGAAAAACCAATGAGCATTGACGCGTTATTAAAAAAACATTTCCCCAATAGAAGCATTTGATTTGGTCGACTGTGAACAAAATATGAGTGCGATGCTAAGAGTCATAATATAACGTATTCATGTACTGTAGTACTATTCATTTATTTACATTTGCATCATGCTGCAAACATTTGTGTAGCTGCCATCGAACACTGAATGAAAGCTAGTATTAGTATTATAGGACGTTTTACTCAAGTTTGTAAACAAGATGAGCTGCATGAGCATTTTGGCAACAGGACTTAAGGATAAAGATGGCGTTACATGGTGTTGTTAAGAGAGCCCTTGCCACCCCTGATGCCACCCCACCAGCAGCGGGAATATGTGAAATCACAAATTTTGAGGTGGGTCAGACATTTATGAGGAAAACTTTGACATTAAACATTTTAAATTTTTAAAGATATCTGGAAATCAGACAAAAAAAAAAAGTACTTGATTGACTAAGAATAAACAGCAAAGATACAGCAACTGGGGATGTTGTACCAGTGAGTAGTGCAACTTAATCTCTCACATAATTAAGTATCATAAGGATAAAGCTGTATAAACAACAAAATGTTCTCCTGATAGCTTTTACAGCCCAATTATCCTAGTTTTTTCATAAGCATTCTCTGTAGTTCAAATGTTAGCATTAGATATAATGTATTATATCCTTATCCTTCTTGATCCCTGTGATTTTTGCTCTAGAACCGCCCCTGTGTGTGCTGTCCGTGATGGGGTCGAGAACATTAGCAAGTGATTTAATGTATAGCTGCTGCGTTAGTTATGAACATTCACAGTGCATTTATACAGAATCCCGCTTTACAGTAGTGCAGGCAGATATCATGTTGCCAGTCTAAAAACCGGCAACATGATATCTGCCTGCGCTACTGTAAAGCTTATTGGTAGAGCTGCGGCACATATAAAGGGCAAATACAGCCTGCCTTGGCATTGTCATCCCCAGTGATTTCCTATCATTACTCAGCTGTCCTCTCTAAAAAAAGTAAAAAGAAATATCTTATAAAAATAAAAAAATAAAAGAAAAATAGATATCTGCCTTACAAAATGTGTATAAGCATTGCTAAAGACTATGTTGAGGTTAAATGCATGTCACCTATACCCCGACTCAGGCCCATAGTTGCAGGGATAGGGTCCTGTTACCTGCGACACCAAATGGAAATTAATAATGGACTGACATACTAGACCTGAAATATTATTTTCAGTAAATACAAGATGATGAACAGGTTTGAACCTTTTTTTTGTGTGTCTTTTTCTCAAATAATAATAAATGAGTAGAAACACAGTAAACTCTCAGCAACTCTAAAACTAACTTTAGCAATGCAATCAAGCTACCTTTAGAAACCTGAAATCATGACATGCTCTGTGTTGGATCCAATTCAAATTCTTGTTTTCAAAGCCATTTCCTTATCTCTGTGTCAGGCTCATTCAGTGTGAGGACATTGTGCTCGTCATGATACAGTATTATCTTGATATTAATCTCACTCTATGATATTTATTGCAACATTATGGGGAGGCTCACTCACAGTATTGTAGAAATGCTTTTAATTCCTTACTCTATAACAATGCCCTGGGGAGCCTTTAGTGCATTCATTATTGTGATATTTCAAAAGATTAAGTCTAAGTTGTGTAATAGAAAGCTACATTAGTAGAATAAGAGGTTGAAGCATACAAACACTTTTGCAACCTCTACCTCCTGTATAATAAGTCATTTTTATTCACCGCTGTGGGCTTTGTTTTATGGTGTTGCTTCTCAAAGGGTCTGCAGATATTGAGTTTTGACAAACACCGCCTGCTCCTGCTGCTGCTCTAGGGCTAATAGTAATGAATCATGCCCAAAAGGCAAACAAGCCCAGTTTGTGCATAATCCTAAAGAAAGCCAGTGTCTCTTGTACATCACTCTTATGCAGAGTTAGTAATGACATTGAGAAATCAGACTGGTTCTTGTCAATTTGCTCTAATTGGTTTGCGACGTGTGCTGAAGCGTGTGACAGCATCCGGCAAATGGTGTTAGACAAATCTGACATCCCTCCATAGATAATGAACAGCTCTGCATCTGTTGATATAGGGTCCTTTTAGTCAACTTTGGAAATAGTTCCTCCATTTTTCTTTTGAGTAAAACTGTTTAATCACCTAATAGCATGGACATACTGTAATAGTTATCATCTGTGAAAAATAAACATGGTCCTAATGTCATCTGGGCTTTTGCAAAGCTCCCATTGGTTGGTCTATGTTTTGGGTGACCAGATTTTTCACTAATTACAGTGCATCTGAAGTCACTGAGTGACAAAAAATCTGGAAATGTATTAATAAAAATAATCACATTGTAAATAATTTTAGTGACAAAGGTCTTTAGACAAAAGTGTTTTAAGTGTCCTCTGCTTTTCTATTGGTTAAAATATGCACCACTTGGACATGGTTTGTGGAAAACTGGGACATAAGACATAAATACACATATGCTTTCCAGATACACTATATTTCCAAAAGTATTCGCTCACCCACCCAAATAACTGAATTGGGATTATGCTGTGGGTTTGTTTTTAGGAGCTGTGCTTGGCCTCTTAGTTCCAGTGAAAGGAACTCTGAATGCTTCAGCACCAAGAGATTTTGGACAATTCCATGCTCCCAACAAGCCTAAAACTGGGACTGTCCCGGTTAAATAGGGACATCTGGTCACCCCATCTACTGTTATCTGGTAACTAACTTTGAATTAATAATTGCTGATATGAGAGAGGCTAGTTCAGCACTGTCTAAATCTTGTTACACAGAGAAAAAATACTAAAAAAGGTTTAAGTTTTACTAATAAAATAATAGCAGGAAATATAACCATAACAGAAAGAACAGAAAGAATGTTGGTAGTGCACCTTTAAAGTTTTTAATCCAGCCACAATCCAGTTTACTCTTTGTGCCAATCCCAAGCCTGGAAAATGGAGAGGGTATGAGGAAGGGCATCCAGCGTAAAACTTATTCCAAATAAATATGCAAGTTGCTGCACACTAGGAAGCAGATTTATTGCTGTGACGGCCCCAGAAGTAAAAAAGATGAAACAACATAAAAGTTTTGATCCATAACAAAAGTGCATATGTTCCTGTCTGTGTGAAAACAAAGTGATCTGAATGCACACTTTGCTTGGTCAGGGATATAGCTGCAGCCAGAGTGAGACCTCAGTAATGTGGGGCTGATTAGACTTACAGGAGGGAGCTGTTTTTGTTTAATTAGGCAGAGCCGACAGGGAACTCTAACTGGGGCAGTGAGAAACCAGGCCAAACACGGCGGCTACATTTAAAATACCTGCTGCTCAGAAACAGAGCTGCAGCCTTGGGAGGTGAGAGCGCACAAATCTATTGTGCAGAGGCCCAGCCGGTGATCAGGCGAGACTATGTTACTTAATTACATTTACCAAAAATAAATGAAAAGCCCCTGCAGTCCTGCTGTAACTCATGAGACTTTTAAATTAGACTGGAAATCTGATGATACAGGACTCGCTAATGCAAAATTATACACGGATAGCAGTCTACCATATATTTAAATGGACTTTTTCCTATTGACATATTTTTTAACTTTTAAAACAAACCAGTATCCCAGAATGAATATCTATGCAAGATTTCTTTTATCAATTATTAACCATGCATTTAATCAATAACTTTAAATGCACACTAGGTTATTTCATGTATTTGAGCTCATAAAAAGGGCACAATTGTACTGGCACAAGCTCACATCTTATTATACATATACCTTGGATGAGATGTCTAAAAGTTTGTGTCTTGTCTTGAGGCTGTAATTATAAATTGTGTGGTAAAGAAATAGTGGGATACTGTACTCAAAAATTGTACAAAATGCAACTCAGTCATGTAATTTCATAAAACCTTTCATGTTTAAGGAACACAGTTATTTCTTTTCAATATAATAATTCTTTTTGGCAAATACTTGTTATTAATTAATCTTCTCTGATGTTAAATTATGTTTGTTATATTTCTGAATGACTCTGAGTATACACACCCACTCAATCACTGTTCCAAAACTATCCAAAACATAACACTGACTGAAGTTTTTTTTTCCAAGTTTTCCATATTTTCTGCTCAATGGTCAAATGCAGACAGCCACAGATACATGTTCTTGTTTATTCAAAGATATTTACCTTCCACTAAGACCTGCTTTTGTTTTCTAAATGCACTCACAGCACAGCACCATTGACCTATAGATAGAAGGTTCTTCTCTGGCTCAGTGATGCCGTCTTTCTGTTCTCAAAGGTTTGTGTCTCTGCATTAATTTAAATGTTTCTTTTCCTTCAGGGGTCTCCACAAGCCATCATCTGATTTGCATATTTAATTTTAGCATATGTTTTTATTCTAGATGCCCCTCTAGACGCAACTACCTCCATTTATCCGGGTGTGGAACCAGCACACTGTGGCTGGAGTGTTTCAGTGGCATTAACTTCTAAATTCATGCACCTATTTAATTATTGCATTGTTTTTATTTCCTATTGTACGTTTCTGGACCTTGCCATAGACAGACAAAACAAAACAACTTAACAGTAAGGTCACAACAACACTGTGTATGTGTGTGCTATAGGCTTATGTAACTTTCCATATGCACAACAACATTTTCTGAATTTCCACCCATTCATCCATCAATAAGCAGTCTAAGCCAGTTTTAACTTGAGTTCAGTCTGAGACACAACTGCCCCTTCTGGCAAGTCGGTCTGCATTGTTGCTCACATTTCGTCTGCTCGCCTCATTGTCCTGTCACGTCCAATTACACGTAAGTCAGTTTAGCGCCACGCATCTGGAGCAACTGCCATTTTATGACATGATGTAGTGTGAATTGAGTCACTGGCCCATAACATAATCTCTTATTCATGTATTAAGATGCAGGCAGATGCGTGTCTCTGCCTTAGACAACCCTAGATAGTTGGATAGTGAACTGTGCTTTCCCCCCAAATAGGTCCCCAGCGCAAGTACTACTTCGAAACACCAACAACTGCAGTTTAGAGTGACATAACTGGACACAAAGGGGCTATTGTTGCACATCCGGTGATACTGAAACTCCCATTGTCGTTGCTTCTATACAAACTGGGAGCTCCATGATACTGAGGCAGATTATTGTCAATAGGTTCAGTGTATTGAAGGCAGAGTAAGTGGCTAGAGTGAAACATTATAGGCTCTTTTAACCTGAAAAGGCCTGTCACAAACCAGACGCTAGCATTGGCCACATGTTACATGCTCATTTTACAGGCTATTGCTGATGGTCTTACATTTAGCCCCATCCTAAAAGGTGCAGAACTAATATGAAGGTTGTGAAGGGGTCCAGTTATAGTAAATAGATACAGAACTGTCACATAGATGAGATGCATTGTGACATTAAGTATTAAATGTGCAAAAACAAAAATAGTCTTTAGGCAGCTGCATGTATGTTATGCAAGATAGCTATACAGATTTAGATTTCTATTTTACATTGCACTTTTTTGAGTTGCTTACTACTTCTGTCCCATTGTGTTAGTAAGACTCAGTAATGTCTTCATTCTATCTTCTATTCTATTCTATACAAAGAAGTTAGTCTGGTACTTCTTGGTTTTATTTTCATTTCTATGGGCGGAGAAAACCGCTGACCTGTAACCAAAACAAACATGGCGGTTTGCCGATTTTGCCTTAAAAAACAAACAAACAAAAAAACAAAATAAAACACCAGAATATTCTGCATTATGAGCTGCTCTGTAGTTACTTCTGAACAGGGACAGCAGCAGAAGTCAGTTATACAAAGACTTGCAGAGAAAGTGGGTTTGTTTGAATGTGGTCATTACATTGAACGTCAATGAGACTTTACTGTTGTTAAAATAGAAACAAGACGGAGAAAAAAGTCCCACAGAGGACTGAACCAACAACGCAGACCTCAGTAGAGGTCAGGTGACGCAGGAAAGCACTAAACACCAATAATTATCTGAGAGAAGTTATAAAATTTGCTCTGGCGCCATCTTGGTTATTTTTGCAAGAAGATTAGCCTTCATATGTGGTCGGGTCCAAATCAACCGAGGAGAAACAGTTCCCTGTGACTGAGGAACCAGATTGTCCTGCTGTCGAAAGCAGAACGTCCCAAGATTGAGCTCCAGCCTGGATGGTAACAGTACATTTTGTTAAACTTAAGATTTAAGATTTTAACCGGTCGACCCATGTAAAAATAAAAGGTTTTGTTAAATATAAGCAGAACAGCAGACAAAAAAAAAAAAAAAAAAAAAAAAAATGCTGAATGCTATTTCCATGTCAACAAGAAGCTATAAGAATTCTTACAATATTTTCCATCTATACTAAAGTTTCCAGTGTGTAGTTTCCACTATCTCTCTGTACTCATAGTATACTCTGAGAGCGACCCCAAAATTTTCTCACACCACACTCTTCTGACTGCATCTGATACTGTAGGTAAATCTCAGACAGCGCTGCGTCCCACCCCGAAGCTGAACCCGGAGTGACCTGATAACTGGCTGTCAGGTCGGTCCAGAAGGAGGGAGGAGGAAGGGTGCAAGAGGAGAAGGGAGGAGGGGGGTCCAGGAAATGGATAGCTGTCCCGTGGCCCGCTGACCCGCTGTACTGTTTGCTCACCTCTGTTTACCCAGCTTCGAACTCGCTCCAGAAGTGAAGCAATGATTGAGGACTGCCAGGAATCCAGAGCAACTTGTGAAAATATCAGCCAGGAATGCTGTGCAGGTGGATATCCTGATGTTTTATTCAAACTGGGAGTCAGACTGTGATTCTGTGTATGACATGTTTTTCTTCCTGTCTCCATTGTAATCACTTCTGGTCTTGTAGTTATCTAGAGTTTTAAATAAAATGGGCGCTCTTATTATTGACACTGAAGGTCATCTCACACGCTTTTGCGGAATTTGTGTTGGAGTCGGTTTTGTGCCATTGTCTTGGAAGCTGGTCAATAGTTATTTGTGAGGCTAAGAATGACTACTAATAATTGAATAAAAGGTGCAGTGGCAAACAGGAGACTACTTCTGGCTTTCTGTACATTAAATTCATGTCTCTGCACCACTTTAACACATTTTAACCACGGACAATATAACAACATGAGTTTAACTAGTGTTTAAACTAGTCTAAACCATTAATGAAATGTTTTGATTCTTGCAGTGAGAGGAGAGCCATACTCCGCCAAACTGGAAACAGCTGTTGCTAACGTACGCTAGATTTATTTTTCACAACAACATTAAGCTTGTCCTCTCTTGGCATACAGCTGTTTATCACAAGAACAAGACGTGTTTGATTAAAAATAACATTTCCTTTTACTTCTGTTCTTTGTTTTTTTTTTTTTTTGCTCGACTGAGGATTCTCTCTCGTCCAAAAGTAGCACAGTTTGGGGTGTTTTCTGGGGCCGCTTTGGACTGAAACACCCCCAAACCGCCCTGACCTGCACCGTACCTCCCTAGTGGCCCCTTTAGTCACAGTGCTAACACAGACAACCATTCACTCTCACATTCATTCACTAGGGGCAATTTAGATTTACTCATTCACAGAACACATGTATGTCTTTGGACAGAGTTCGTGTGATGGCAGACCTGAGGATTGTAATTCATCATGTTGTAATACTATCAAAAAGTTAACACATGGAACTTCTTGGAAAATGTGGGATTGGGATTTTTGTAAACATAATCAATACAAAAACCACTAAGTGTGTGGCTCTTTTGTGGTGTTGCTTATTAGCTGCAGAGAGAGTCCAGTTTTGCAATGGTTGTAGTTATTGAAGGGAAGTCTGTGATTTTGCACTTTGTTAAATAAACAAAACAAAATCAGTGCTGAAACTTGAACTCTTTTTTCCTGTGGCAAAGTCCCATATCATAGACAAAAACTGCAAAAACACCGCATGCTCTTGAATAGGTTATAGTTAAACAAGACAGTTAATGTCTCACTGCAGTTTTGCTTTACACAGAAAAACCATGTCCACATATTTCTAAATTATAAAAAGAGAGGAAGCTTCTTATTTAAACAATGAGGAGACATGATTCTCAAAATCCATCCTGCCATTGATAATAAGCCTGATAAAGGACCACTAGCTATCAACTGTGTAACAAAGAGTGTTATGTATTGTGCATTAGGAGCAGACTGCCTGGTGGTCTCTGGTTTGAAACTGAACAGGCCTGTGGACGTACAATCCTAAAAAAGCCCCTTTTCATCAATCCTGGAGACGTCTAAGTGTAAATAAAGCTGTACGTTAGCAGCAGTGGGTGGTGTGTAGTGAGGTGCTGCAGGAGACTAGAAGCCCTGGGGAAATAGAGCAAGAAAAAGCAAGCAAAGCATGACCCGAAGTGATTTGTACCTCAGCAGTAACTTCAGTGGGACCCCGGGGGTGGCGTACAATGCGGCGTATATTGGATTTGTTTACACCTCACTTGGCCTCAAAGGGCAGAGCGGCGGGTGGCAGCAGAGGGAGGGTCAAAGATGAGGATCATGGCTCCGTTTGCAGATTGGGGCCACGCTGACAGAGCTGTGGATCCTCTTTGAAACAGACTTGAGGTCAGCAGAGGTGCATCTCCATTCAGGGCAGTCCTGTCGCGAGCGTAGACTAATAACTGGTTTGGGATCAGAGCAAACGCCTGTCTCTAAAGAGGACCCACACAGAGGCTGCAGACAGGACTTGACTTGTGGATAACATTAATCCCATCGCTGCGGCTTAGCTCCTAAATTGATGTCAATCTTCTCAACCACAGGCTTTATGGAAATGGAGCTGAGCTGAGGAGGCGGTTTGGCAGAGAAGAGATGTTTTGTTTTTAGCATTAAACTTTAGCATCTTTGACGTTGTTTAAAATTTGTGTAACTGGGGCAAGCCTTTATTTGTTATTTTGTACTCTGAGTCGATTGATTTCCACCATTGTTTGGTAAATACTTAACCAGGGTTAAACCAAGACCAAATCAAGACTACACCAAAGACTAATCTAGGACTACAGCTAAACTCATGATAAAATTGGAAGCACTGAAAGCAGCAACCTCTGCCAGGGCATTACAGTTCCTCTCTGTAAAATCTTAACTTGTGCAGGAAAAAGTTCACAGTGATTGAAATCCCATCGTCCAAAGACACGCATGCGATGAACTGGTGACTCTGAATTAATAATAAAAATAATAATAATGCATCAGTCTTATGTAGCACTTTTTTGGACACTCAAAGAGACTTTACAATTGCATTATTCATTATTCACTTCACACACTTGATGGTGGTAAGCTACTTGTATAGCCACAGCTGCCCTGGGACAGAACGTGCCTACTATTCTGCGACTACAGCCTCTTCCACCACCACCAAACTCAAAATCACACACTCATACAGGCAAGGCCATGCTCAAGGACACAACAGCAGTATACAACAGGGATAAAACCTTTGGGTTAATCGACAAACACCTCTACCGACTGAGCTACTGCCACCCTTAAATCGCCAGTGTGTGTCTCTTTGTCAGCACTAAGACTAACTGTCCAAGGCCCGTAGTTGCTGGGATAGGCTCCTGTCACTCCCAACCCCTAACAGGAATAAGCTTAAGCTGATAAATGAATGAGTATCTTGCTTACAGCTGTCGAAAACATAAACTCTTTTGGGCAGAATGAACTAGTATTTGAAGACGAAGGCTCTGAGCACAGTCTTTCTAACAGTCTGCTCTAATGTATAGAGCTGGATTCAGTCTCTTTGAGTGAACCTTCCTGCTGCCAGGAGACATGCAGCTGCGGCCCCTAAAGACTCTGAGGGGCCGCTGGGATGAATGCATCAAGTGGATGTTAATTGGCGGCCCGTCTTTTCTGCCACTCCTCCTCCCCCGCTCGTCCTGCCTCCCCTCTCTCGCTCTCCTTTAAGAACAAATGCCACATTCCTGCCATCAGTTATCTGCCCCGCTGACAGCCCCAGTGGCCCGTGGAGGACTCCCCCCTCCCTGTACCCCGTCCCGTCCAGGAGGAGGCTTGTTTACACAGCACTGATTGGGAGCGCCCCGCACTGCCCTTATGACCTCCCCCTCCTTGTTCAAACCCTCCCTTTTTTAAACTCTTTTTCTTCCATTGGAATTTGTGTTGGAGTTTGTGTCGTCCAGGAAGCAGGTCAATGGTGGTTTGTCAGGCTAAGAATACTATTGCAGAAATAAATGGTGCTGCTGAAGAAGCTGCGTGTTTTTAGGACTTGCTGGATTCATAAATACATGTTTAAAATCTTTATATAATATTTATGTAAACAGAGGGCATTATAGTTCCAGCCTGGACTCGAATCAACACCAAAAACAAATTACAAGTTCCGTCTCCCATTCATAACCTGTCCTGAAAGTTTAATTAAATGATTTTCCTCTTAATGACTCTAACAGACAAAGCTGGCCCTACCTCGCATTAGTAAATAATAGTTTTGGCTGCTCCTATGAAAAGTTCTCATAGGTAATTTGGCAGGTTTTTACACCAGATGCCCTTCTTCATGCAACCCTATCCATTTAATGGGACTTAGGAGCAGCATATGTAGTTTAGCTGAACTTTTTGGCTTCACATTAGGGAATCAAATGGTGTATTTACATTAGGGATGTCTGTTGGTCCTGCCTTGGTCCATACCAAATGTGGACTTAATTTTTTGTTCTGTTTGGTTCGAATCGTTTTCTCATTGCAAGTGGGCTAAAACTCATAAAAAAGGCCACATGTGTGACGATTGTTGCACCAATTGGACAGAAACGATGGGGGAGAAAACAATCTTGGATGTCCTGTATGCTGCATTTTTGTATGTTTTCGTTTCCCAGCTAAGGTAGCTCAGTAATTCCAAAAGGGCTGATGTTGTTTGGAGCTGGGCCAGGCCACTTTAACCGGAACAAACAAAGCAAGTGTGAACACACCCAAAATAACCACTTCACCAATGTTCAGCCTTCTAGCAATAGTAAAGAATCCTAAACAAAACTCCAGGATGCAAACACTAAAAATATCTTTCTTGGCCCATTACTCAGCTTTCCTCATCTCTTTACCTTTTCAGTTCTCTTGCTAACAGACTAAAAAACAAACCAATGCTGAAAGTACTCATACATTTCTGTAACATATGAATTATTATTATCTTTAGTAAATATGTGCATAATTCACCCCATAGCCTTGACTTTTTCCTACAGTCTGTCTTTGGTACACTCCTCCCTGTGCTCCTCTCTCCCCCCTCTGCTCTGTCCTGGGCCCTAACAATCCACCCCTGTCGCCCCTCTGAGCAGTGGGACGAGGTTTTCTCGGTGTGAGGAGGAAAGCCGGGCAGCGTGGATGTAAATCAGTCATGGTTTTTACAAGCTTCTCCCTAAGTGAGCCCAAGGGTTGAGTGGGGTCCCAGCAGCGGCTCAGCTATATTTCCAGCTCTTTCTCGGGACAGAAGTGACTTTTGTTCATTGCTCATAGACACCCAGTTCAACTCTCACAGCTGTGGCTCAAATGGGCCCAAACCATGACTAATTCAAAGTTCACATTTCACAAGGAAAGCAAGTGTTACAGTATATCTTTTTTTTTATAGAGGAACAAATTTACCAAAAGGCCAACAATCTTCTGACCATAAAGTTGTCACACAAACGAACTGTAAACAAACCATTTCCCAACAATGTAACAATTGTCAGCAGCTAGCACGTTTACACGCTAATGGTGATGTAATCTTTTAAAGGTTTTAGTGAAGTCAGTATTTTTCACAGCAGGAAAAGCTAATAACAATAAAGTTAACAATTTTCATCCTTGGAACCAAAACCTTTAAGCTGCTCAACCTTCAGTAACTTTGCTAATTTCTTGCCTGTTTTTGCCTCAATTTCCTCTATGGAGCTCCCTCTACATTTTAGATTAAAGTCTTAAATACTCACAAGCCCAATAGACTCCTAGATGATCCCTCGCTCGCTTACTTTTGTTTTTTCGGCTTTTTGTCTGCTCTGCCATGACGAAAATCGAGAAATAAGGCCATCGCTAGCTTGTTGTTTTGCTACGATGCGCTGCTTTCCAGGTTGGCGAAAAGGTATGTTGGTGATACGAATGCAGCTGAAACTCTGCTTGAACGTCTGCAATAAGAAAGAAATAATAGTGCTGGTTAGAGTAACGCAAAAGTAAAGTAACTAAGGTACTTTCATGAGTGACTAACAAAGTAAATATTCAGGGATTGACATTTATTTTTTTCCTCACTGGCCACTGTGTCTAGTCTTTGTCAAAAGTTACTAACCAAAATAAAAATCTACCTGCATTTGGCCGGTTGGCGAGTGTTAATATCAAGCCCTGAATATACTAGGCTGCCAAAAGAGTAACTTTTCAGCCCAGAGAAAGTAGAGGGAGTTGCCAGATGCTTCTTTTACCTCACAACATCTGATTTAACATCAGACAAACTCCCAAACTGTTTAGGTAAAAAAGTTTCTGAGGTGTGCTTAAAATTGTGTCTCTCCATCTTTCACTGTAAAAGCAAATCTGTAAAATGTATGGTAAAATAGAAGCAGCTGTGATTACCAGAATTTCACCATAAAAAGTATAAAACCGTATACAACTTTTACATAAATTACCTTTATTTTAACAGTACAACCTTTATCCAACAGAAATTGCATGTTTTCACTGTAAGTGTTATGATTTTTTTGATGTCTAGTGTTCTTTTATTACCAACTACTAGGATTCTTATTTTTGCAAACAAACAAACAACTTTCATTCATGATTGACCCTTAGGCTGGACATTGGACATGACTATGGCAAATTTTAATAACCTTGATTTAACATTGGACAGAATTCTTTGTGCCAGTTCCAAGCCCAAATTAACGGTGAGAGTTGTGTCAGGAAGAACTTATGCTAAATAAATAACTTACAAATTGGAATTGTAACTAAAACTACATTTAATGATGGCTACACAGAAATACTACTTTGTACATTTTAATAACCCAGCCATGGATCAAACCATGTAAATCTAATGTGTTGTTTAGCTTATGATAAATTTGCATATACAGGAAATTTAGGGATTGTTTTCGTTTCCATAAATCACCTCTTCTCCTTCTCCTGCTGACTTCAGTGCACCAATAAAGAGCGGGGTGTGTTAACACAGTACTGCAGGACAGACAGGGGTTACATAAGGTGGGACAATGGTGCTGTACATGGTAGTACTCGTGCATTGTAGTACTCCTGAAGCCCGGGGGCCCCCAGTACTTCCAGCTGTGTGCAGGGCTGGAGCTTGTCATCTCAATGGGAGGAGGCTCCGAGTGCATTCGTCCTGTAATCATTGCTCTACGCTGCACTGCACTGGACAGAAAAGAAGGAAAAACGGACTCTACATGTTGTTCTTAAATCTAAATATAGGCAGGAAGATTGATTGTGAGTATAAAGCAATTGAATGTGCGCAGTAATGATAGGCTGCTGCTTTAGAAATAACCCTATTATGTCTTGCAACAAACATTTTGTACTGTCACTGAGTCTCTAGTTAATGTTGGACTAACTTTGTACATTTACAATAACGGCAAATGAAAAATGTTAAGAGCCATTTAACTTATAGTGACTTAGACTGTTGGTATGTTACTGCTTACTATAGATAAGCTAGTCGACTTTATTTAACAGTCCTAAACACATTTATAGTCTGTCCGTCCCAGGATCGGATCTCTCCTTCAATGTGTCTTTTTTTTTTCCCCTCACACAGCTGGGTTTTTTAGGAGTTTTCCCTAACCGAGAAGTAGGGTCTAAGAATAGGGACCCATTAAGATGGTTTATATAAAGGGCCCAGAATTTCGTGCCACACCCCTCCCTGAGACTGTTTAGTTTAGTTATTGTTTATGTTTGATTGTGTGTTTTTGTTTGACTGTGTTTGTAAAGCCCTTTAAGGTGACTGCTGTTGTGATATTGGGCAATATAAATAAAATGGAGTTGAATTGGAGCATTGAATTTAAAAGTCATGCTACAAAGCTTCATGGAAAATCATGATGTCATTATCAATCATAGCCAAGCAAAAGATGTTCATGCCTACCTCACACCTTTGCGTACATAGTCTATACTTTATGCACAGTTTATATTTCTATTATATTTTCATGCTATTTTGAATACTGTTTTACCTACCGTTAAATTATTATTGTTTATTTTATACCTTTAGAATTTATGCATTCAGTGTGGACAGCAAAGGAAGAATTTCATTGTACAGGGAAACACGTTTCCTTACTGTGCATATGAATATGGTATGAATATAATAAACACTTTAATCTTTAAATCTTTGAATGCTTTCAAATGTGGGAGAAGATGACACTATTTGGCTTCACCAATAGATCCTAAAGCTAAAGATTTTTCATCATACTCAATTTTGAGAAAATGTAGAAAAACTTAAGCAAAATATTTAGTGTAATGGTTAAAAGCTAAAAAAAAAAAAAATAAAAAATAAAAAAAAAATCTAGTTACCATAATAGAGGACCTTTGAAATCATTAAAGATATGTCAAAGTTGAACTAGTCAACAGCATTATTTCTTAAAGTTCCATGCAAAGGCTACTGAAGTGCCAAGTTGTGTATTTTGGCAAGCCAGTGTACCCCTTGTGCTGGTCCCAAGCCCAGATAAATGAAGAGGGTTGTGTCAGGAAGAGCATCTGCATAAACCCATTCTAAATCCATATGCAGTTCATCAAAGTGACCTCTCTACTGGATGGAGATACTGTAGATGATTTGCTGTAGTGGCCCCTGTGTAATTTTTTTGGATTGTTTTAAGTTTTAAGTTACTGGCCATAAAAGATTAGGGTCATGTTCTTATAATTTTACTGTGACAGTAATCAATAATCAAGTGTTACTAAAACCAAACATGTAAAAACCTAACTAGTATAGTTTTAAAGGGCTGACCTTGCTGCACATGACACATATTAGGAGCTGCCATGAATGTCAAAAAGTAAAATGGCTTTAGCATCAGAAAGCACGAATAATACAAAAATGACAAAATAATAAATATATATTGGTAGTCTTGCCGGTGACCCATTCACTTTGAGAGCAATGAACAAATCCTGTCAGTACAATTGTAAATATTTAACTCAGTAATGTTTCTCGTTTTTTTGCTGTTTTTGCCTAATTTTTCTATATATGAAGCTCCCCATACATTTTGGAGTAAAGCGTAAATTGTAAATACTCTCAAGTCCAATTGACCTCTGTGAGATCTCTTGCTTGCATTTACTTTTGTTTTCCCCTCCTTGTGTACAAAGTTTTTTCTGCCTTTAGGCTCTCTGCCATGACTAAAATCTAAACTAAAAATAAAACCATTGCTAACTTGTTTGCCCTGAATTTACTGCACATGGCAAATATTTGGAGCTGCCATAAATGTTGTTAATATCAAGACTGAACGTGCATGTCCAAGAGTATCAGTAAGCACAAATATTTAATGAGCGCTCTTACGGTGAAGTCCTTGGTAGATTATTTGAAATAGATTTATTCTGAAATGACTCTCACTTACTAAGCATCACAGTGTAACACCAGTGTCATTGCCCCAGGTTTAAGGTCAGGCCCCTCCTCTTAAATACTCCAAAATGATAGTTAATAAGATTAAACAGATTTGCATTGGACACAACTGAATTGACCCCACTAACTTCTTTTCAGATAAAATAAGATTTCGCTGCTCAATGCCAGATTAGATGACTTGTTAAGGCGGACTGGTGGAATATTGTGTCTCATGGCATATTGTGGGTTGAATGGGGACACAAAGAGGGGGAACGGGGCGACGTAGGTGGGTGCTTGACCTCAGAGGCAGTGACCCAAAGCGAGCGCAATGTCCCTGTCTATGGGCCTGCCCCGTTTTGCCCCAAATTCCAGAGTGTCTCCAGCCCCAGGACGGCCGACAAACAGCAGAGTCCACAGTCCACAAAAAACTGTCTCTTTCTCTTATTGAGCACATGTTAAATACAGAGTCAAAACTGAGCTATACGTACTTCTCTAATTTTTCATTATTTTTTTTTTAAACATTTCATTAAATACGTCACATTATTGACATTTGAACACTGCTATACTTTTGTGTCAATGTATCCAATTTTTTGTGTTTTTTAATTCCTTGAAGGAGCTATATTATGCTTTTATTTATCTTTTTATACCAATCTTGGTTGTCTCTAGAACAGCATTGCACCTTTTACAACCTTTAAAAACATTATGTGACTATAGAAAATGTTTCCAAGAAATGCTTTACTAATGCCATAAAGAAACAGGGGAAGAGACCAGCAGAGAGCAGAGCTGTTACAGTCTTTTGAACAGAAACAGGGAAAAAAAATCTTTTCACTTCCTTAAAACCTTAAAGATATGATGCCATTTTACTACAAAACAAAAAATAGCTGTGAGGAATCATTTGAAACAGAGCTGTACACTGTTTTTTATTTATTTATTTATTTTTTTGGGTAAATGAATGAGAGCAGACTGGATGTAAAGGTTTTGTTGATTGGCTTCCTGGAGTGGCCGATAGTTCGTGGCAGAGGCGGAGGTTCGTGCAATAAAGCGTTTTGAGGCCTTAGAAACTCAGCACCAGAGGCAACATGATTACTCAAACAGGCGTGAATGAAACAAAACTCAAGGGAACAACTTTATAACATGGTAGAAAGCTCAAAAAAGGCAATTTTGCATAATAGCCCTTTCAATTTTCGTTAGAAGGCACTTGTTGCACTTGTTTTATGTGACCAATTTAAAAGTATTTCTATTAATAGATCTAGCCAGGGTCTAAATTGACAATTGACCAAAAAAAAAAAAAAAATCTTTTACTTTATCCTGGGTAGAGACAAAATCAAGCTCATTTTAAAATAATCTGAGTCACAATTGAAATAGTAAACAAAATTATTTCTTAAAGTTACATGCAAAGACTGCTCAAGTGCTAAGTACTCATTGTGTCAGTCCCAAGCTCAGATAAATGAAGAGAGTTGTAGTTGTGTCACGATGGGCATCTGGCAAAAAACCCATGCTAAATTAATATGCAATTCATTAAAGTGACCTCCTTGTTGATTTGATGGGGTGACCCCTGAAGAAGGAAGCAGCCAAAAGGAAAAGAGACTGTGCCAATTATGCTACTAGTTGTACTGTTTAAGGCGGCTACACCCTGGCTGACTCAGGAAGTTACTAAAATAGATTTTTATTGATGAATGGAACTAGTTAGAACCTACACAGCTTCTGAGTGTGAATGAATCCTGAGTTTGAGGTCAGACTCGGTGAATCACAGTGTTTTCTGAATCTCTCATTTACCTCTCCGCTCTGTCATTACATGAGTTTGAACGAGATCACAGCAGTTATAATTTACATCGCTTTACAGTGAATGTGAATAAAGAAACCCTCAGACAGTGTCTTCATGTGGTCGTCCTTTCGAAAGCTTCAGTGAACCGAAGCTGTGTGCGTCTGCTAAATATTTATCTTAACATGTACTTTGCCCACTGTTCGGGGCACTACGGGGTTTTGAAAGAGGAACAGCAGACAGGAGATGACAGGGAGCGTGATTATTTTTGATATATTGTCTACACGTTTGTTGACAGCGCACACACAGTCACGGTACGACGGAGCAGTATATTTTATTTAGAGACAAAATGAAGGAAAAATACAGGTTCATGGGGCACATAGGGTCAATGGAATAACTGTAACTTCAATGTAAGTAAAACCAACTAAGGCTATATCCACACGCAACTGTTATTGTTTCAAAAACGTTTTTTAGAAACACGGCACCACCACTGAAAACGGCGTAATACATATGCCAGGCCTGTTAGTGGCGCTGTAACATTGCCACAGAAAGACACCAGCAACAAACAAGAACACACGGGGCATGCGCAGAAAACTCATGCGATGTAAACATAAGCACATGGCGGTGAACCAGAAGATTTTGCACAACAAACGTACGGCATTAGTGTTGTTATTATTGTTGGCATTCTGAAATCTTTCCTCTCTGGGACCCGGTTTTGAAAATTACTGTATTCAAGTCCCAAAATGCCGGATCTGTGGTGGATGAAACGCCTGTATGATCAATGTATGATACGCCTAAGCCTGTCTCTGTGTGGACAAGGCCTATAAGTCACATGTTACTTCAGCCAAGTCAGGTATTATGCATTTTATCAGGTGAGCCACTGAAAAAGTGTATTTGTAAATAACAATTGACTATTACTGTTTGATAACTGCTGTACAACAAATCACACAACTTCTTTTTGCTATTGCTCTAATATGGCATTGTTTAGAAAAGCAATAAGGGAAACTTAATATGATCTAATACAAATTAACTTTAAACATACTGTATTTCACAATAATCAAGCAGTGTGTCAGTCCCAAGCATGGATAAATAGAGAGTTACATCAGGTATGGAATCTGACATAAAATCTATGCTGCATTTTTTTAGGGCAAGACACATAAAGTACCTTAAGACATGCTTTTATTTTGAAGACATAACCACACCAACACTAGTTTCCCCCAAACTTTTGGAAATAAATCAGCCTATTGGACAAAGAAATATATATTTGTAGACTGGCCTGTCAGAAAAAAATGTAAGCCATCCATTCACAGCCTTTTCCACTCTGCACAAATCCTGTAATTAAACATTTAAATGGAAAATTACGCTTAATGTACAAATAGGTTGTATGTCTATCCAGTTGTTTGCAGAAGCAGTTTATTTAACAAAATCAGAACATTCCTTTGCATAAAAGAGAAAAATAATTCAGACGGCACGGTCAGGCTTATAGAAGAAAGTCTACAGAGGCACTAAAGTTGTAGCCGAGTGCCATACAAATTGACCTAACATGTTCACAAAACGCCGTTGCTATTTCTGACATTTTACAAGTGTAACATCTCCAGTTTACACGGGACGGAGGCTAAGTGAAGTGATTTGTCCAGGAATGCAGAACATGCACTGATGTCATGGTGCTAAATGCCAAAATGAGGCGTGTGATTGGGAACGAGGGTCCTGCCTTTCGTGCCCCTATTGTCTGGCTAATGTCCCGGGGTCGCAGGGGGAGATAATGGGTTGACTGACAGCTAGGACAGGCCTGGTGTGAGAGGGGGGCAAGGGGTCATGTCACAACTGGCGCTGCCTTTACGGACTTCTGGGTCAGCTACAGCGAGCATTGTTGGGGATCATTTCCATAACAGTGTGTCCATGAGAGGGGAAAGAGAAAGCCTTGGCTACTCAATAGACTATGGGAAATAGATATTGGCTCCGGCTGTAACAAACTAAAAACTCACTGGAATTATGTATAATGCAAAGTTGTATTTTGTTAGTCAGCTAAAAAACTCAGACCATGTTAAAGGAAAAAACAACAGCAAGAAGAACTGTCAGTAACGGATGTTGCACAACTTGAGGTCTTAGTGTGACTACATGGTGCTAACATAATAAAAAAAGTATCTATCTGTGCTGAATAATGCTTAATTTCAATTATTCTCTAATTAATTGGGATGTTATGGTATTGGAAATTACGCAATAGCAAAAGTCTCTCGAAATTTGTCATGCTCTTGGTATAAACGATATTCTCCCCGAGCCAAAATGCATAGTTTTGTTGCAGCAACTTGGTAAAAAGCAGAGAGAACTACATAGACCATGATTTATTTCTCTGTTTGAGTGCAACCAATACATGCCAACATGGTGAAGGCTGGTGTTTTTAGGAGCGTTAGCAGGATAAATCAGCGAATGTCAAGACACACGGCTGTTTTATGTAGCGGAGGATTCGAAAGACTGGTAAATAATACACTACATGTTACTAAATAGCACGTCACCATGTCACCTCATTCACTTCCTCCCAGTTTGTTGGATAAAGACAAAGTTTTCAGACAAAACCAGTGTATTCCAGATCAAAACTTAGATATATTTAGCAATTTAGAGCAGATAAAACATGAAATATGGGGCTTGGCAGGACATTTTTATATAATTAATGTTATTACTCTGAGGATTTCTATAATACCGTGAGCCTCCCAACAATATCACAACAAATACCATACCAGAAGGTTAATACCATGATAATACAGTACCGTGAGATTTGGATATTGTTAGAGCCCCCTAATTAACCTTTCCTTTCTTCCTGCTGTATGACTTCCTGCGCCCACAGCCTCTCTGATACACCAGTGCCACAAACGCTGGAGGCAAAAGTGGGTGAAATGTCATGCCCGAGGACACAATGGCAGTATGCAGTGTTGTTAGTGGGGATCAATAAACCAACCTTCCGATGAGTGGGTGACCAAATCTACATCCTGAGCTACTGCTGTCCCATTGTGCACAATATAAAAATAAAACAATAACACACAAAAAAGGAGAAAGCAGCTGGTTTGTCTGAGTGGAGCTTGTGCAATCCTTTGGCAAAAAGACGGTTGCTGTGTTCGAGACGAAGATGCGGTGTCTGGAAATAGCTCCAGAAGAGGCTCGCTGTGCTGTGTGCCTTACCCAAAAGTTTGATTTGACATCCTAATTGCCACATGGAGGAACAAAATACTCTGAGGTTCCTCAAATTGAAGTCGATGTCGAACCAAGCGGGCTATGTTTAGCGGCCGGGGCTATCTGTGGAGGGCCTACATTTACTGTCGCTCATCCGTCTCCTTCCTCTTTTTCAGACTTTTTCTTTCTTTCTTCCTGAAGTGGGAGAGTGAAGATTGACTCGGGGGTGCCAGGATAGAAAGTTAAAGCAAAGACAAATTGGTGGATCAGTGTTTCGTATGCACCCCTCCAGTGAAACTCCCCAGCCAGGCCTATAGCAAGATTTTTTTTTATTCCCCCCTTTCCTTATTTCTTCTCTACCCATAATGCACCCCTCCCGAAATTTCTGTCTCAGTACGCCCCGGAGCAGCGGCAGGCAGGTAGCTGACAGGCAAACTGAAGCCTGGCAGACTGGAATAATTACATGTGGCTGTCTGCGTGGGACGTGACAGCTCTACCTTCAATTAAAGCCCCGCCGAATGCATTTCCATGGCTTCCCCAGGCCTCCTTTCCCGCTATAGGCTAGTCCAGCACCGCCAGCGCCACGAGAGCTGCTGCAGGGGTAGAGAGGGTGGAGTGGTGGTTAGAAGGCAGGGAAATATAGGGTCTTAACTGGGGTGGAAGGAGCAGTTGCATGGTTATAGTTTGGTGGTGATTAGGAAGAAAAATTGCCAAATGGTGAACTGGTACAAAGGTGGAAGGGAAATCAAAGTTGGTGTAAGCTATGAGTGAAGTAAGAAGCCAAAATAAAAACAATTCACATGTGAACATCTCATTGTGTTGTACCCCAAAATGGCCGGGATTCAGATGTTTAATTTGGATGCTTCCTTCCATTGGTTCCAGGGGCGTAAGCTGTGCAGCCTGTGTAACTGCACTGCGGCCCAGGAGGTTTACGGGCTCACGAGAGAGGGCAGAACATAACTCAGTTGCAGAACAGAGGTTTTTTAACATAAAATCTGTTTTAAATCGTGCTAAATTTGTGATCTCATTAATGAAAAATACACAAAATACTAATAATATATATAGTTCACAAGAATTTTTAAGCACCTGTTTGTTTGCTTTTTTTTTTACATCAGGCTCCCTTGAAACAGCTGTCAGCTATAATTTATAACTTATAGCTTAATACATGAACCTGAAGTACTGAATATGCATAAGAACTTTAGGGGCAATTCTGAAAACCTGCACTGGGGCCCCTCAGTACCAAGTTACACTACTGCTGTGGACTGATGACCACAGGCCTCAGAATAAACCATGGATTCTGTCTTTCTTTATGGCTGCTACCTTCTTTTTATTGGTCACCACACTGAATTATCACAGGTGACTGGAGCCTAGCCCAGCAACTATGGGCCTTAGGCAGGGTACAGTTAGTGGCAGGGCTAAGATACACTGACATATACACGGCGGCAAGGTGCCAAAGTGGTTAGCCTCACAGCAAGAAGGTAGATTTCTGGACTGTGTGGGGCCTTTCTGTGTAGAGTTTGCATGTTGTCCCCGTGTCTGGGTGGGTTTTCGCAGGCTAATCCTCCAGCTGTGTGCTCGTGATGAGGATCCTGGCTCAAGAGCTGAAGTAGGGTCCCGGGTGCTACACTGCGGTTGCCCACAGGTTGTCCCAGCGGCACTGAAGGTTGGGTCAAATGCAGAGGACAAAAAGCTATACCTTAACCTGACAGACAACCATTCACTCTCACATTCATTCACAAGTGGCAATTTAGATTCACCGACATTGGAAGGAAGCCAGAGATAACCCACAGTAACAAGGAGAGGATATGCAGACGTCATCCAGAAAGTATGCATTTGACCAACCTGAGGATTGAACCCATAACCTTAGTTTTGTATATGATTTGGCATAGAGTTTTTCATATCAAAACTAATTCTAATGCAAGTTCTAGCCATTCCTTTGCCTGCTACTGTGTGAAGAATTAATTAGTTACCTTTATATTCAGGGCATTGCTGCAGATGGACAACACTTTTACTTAAAAACAAAATTATTAAACCTTTTTTCCAGTTAACAAATCTTAAATTGCAGCTAGAGTTATTACTTTCCTTCATTTAATGTAATTCACAAGCAATTAATATGAAGCTATTAAAAGGAAAATCATAGCTAGAGGATGGATGATAGTAGAAAAAGCAATTTCCAAATTCAGTCGTACAATTTCAGACTTGACAAGAAAAACAGAGACATATTGACGTTTTGTGAAATATCCTCTCTGTGCGGGATTAGGATGCAGAGCCTGTCTGTGTCTTGGGTGCCACTTGAGACAACTGGCGGCTATGGACTGAGCAGCGAAGGTCAAAGAAGTGTGAATTAATGGGACACATAATCAGTGGGCTTACAGTGGGGCTCTTCACAGGACTACACCCTGCTGTGTGACCCCTGCAGCCCTGGCACACTCCCGGGACGGCCCAAGTAAACATGAGGGGTAAACAGTTTGCTGGCACGGTGCAATGTCTCCCAAACTGAATGCACGTATCTTGAACTGTGGATTGGCGAAAGATAAATGTTTTAGAGAAAGTTGTTGTTGTATCCATCGTCTGTGTTTGAAATAAGTTTGGAGCAGTTGATTTTGTGATGTAGACAAGACTTTTAGGAATAAAAAAAAACAAAAAAAAAACAAGACTGAACCAGACTAGATACCTCTGTAAAATGCAAAAGTCTTGCATCTGGCCAAGTACAAACTGTTTAACGGGTTTTAGAGGCATGAAGGGGCTTAGATGTGTGGCTTTTATTATAATTAAGAAAAAACAGTGTCAAACCCTTAGCTTGAATAGAAGAGGGTCTCAATTGAAGTTACATTTGCTGGTTGTTTTAAGGCTTATCCACCTTGAATCTGCAGAAAATCCTAGAGCAAGGTAATAGGAAGTATTACAGTGCTAACAAAAGCATACACAGCAAAACAATTTAATGAAACAATACAAATAGCCTTTAAATTGCAGCTTCAGTCCAGTCTCAAGTAATACACCTCTACTGCTGTTGTGGAAAGTAACTTGCTTTTACTCAAATATTTTGCCTACTCTGAGTAAAATTTGTAAAATAGTTTAGTCGCATCAGTGGGTAATGGGTTTTAGTCTTGTTTTGACAGTAGTAGTAGTAGTAGTAGTAGTAGTAGTAGCATAGTAGCATAGACTTCTACCATCTCTGCTTATATAATGGCTAAGGTTAGGTGAAAAAAGCTGGGCCTAATTTGAAAAAACTGAGACTCATGGCCTACTCGGTTTGATAAAATAAAGAAAAATGTGTCATATATTTAACAGTGCACACAGTTTGTAATTTATTAATGTATTTTTTTTTAATTACACAAAAGTAAAATAGTAATATTTTCTAGTTCTGGGTTGGGCACACACATAAACAAACCCAGGTGCGCTGAAACAGTATACAGTACGGTAGGTGTGCACCACGAGAGAACGTGCAAAGGACGAGTGACAAAAATGCCTGAGGAAAAATGAATTGAATCCAATGAGATGTATTGCGAGGATAGATATGTAAAGGGCCTGTGCTGACAGCTGCTATTGCTCCCTCGGTGACTGGTGCCAAAAGACAGCCCTGCAGAGAGAGCCGCGTTTGATATTACAACCGCAACAATGCAACGTGCTCCCATACGTCTATTTATAATCCTGTCGCTGCTAACACACAGACAAATCGTCGTGTGCTTGTATGCAAAATGCTTTGTTTATTTCTGTTGTAAATATACTATAACTTTTTGCAAATACAAGCCAGAAAAGTTGGGACACTGTGTAAAATATAAATGAAAACACAATCTGCAAATGATACAGCTACAGTTAGCCCTGGCGTGGCTAACTGTGATCAAAGACAGTGACTTCAGTGAGTTCAGTGATTTCCAGAACAGAATAATGTCTCAGTGTTGAGATATATTTCTAAAGTTTGTAGACAGATGCTCTTTAAAAAGGGGGGGCATGTCTGAGAGTAGGCTTATCTGCTGGTGGAAAAAAATAAAAACTTAAGCACTTATGTAAATGTTTCCACAGACAACACAATACAAGGCATGCAAAAATCATGGCTCCTATTATACAAAATCACTTTTTTGAGCTTTTTACCATCTTATAATGTTGTTTCCACCTCAAAAACATACCTGGAGTAGTATTTTGTTTCATTCACGCATGTTTGAGTAACCATGTTTGCTGATGTCGTCTGTGTTGCAAGAGCTGGAAACGCTCAGTCTCACAGTTCTATGTAGATACGTGAAACCAGGAAGTGCTCAAGCGCTTTTCTAAAGCCCACACACTGTCCCCAGACTTACTGCAATAAATGCAGCTTAAACCACTGCCACTGTGGTGAGCTCATTTATCTGTTTGTATCATGTTGCTAATAGTTGTGCTAAATAGCCATTTTATGCTTTGTCCATTTCTCGCCGTTGACATCAGACGAGTGTTCAAGCCTTCTCTGCAGAGTCAAAGTAACTGGAGTGTCCCATACCTCTAATACTAATAATTCAGACTCTGCCTTTCTAGAAATGCTTCTTTTATTCACCCAATCAATGCCTCTCAAGCTGGTTTTTGTACTGTAAAACTTTTTTTGCGCCCATCCAAACTTTTTTGAGACGTCTTGCTGCCATCACATTCAAAATAAGCTTTTTCGTAAAATGGTAAAATAATCCTACACCTGAAATGTTGCTTATATTCTTTTGTGAATCAAATATGTTTTCATGAGATTTAGATTTTGGGATGTAAAACAAGTTCCCCTCCTTCCCATATGTCTTGGATAAAATAAAATCTGGCTTTTTTTTCTCTCTTTTTTTTTTTTTTTTTTTTGCAGCTCAGCGGGTCTAACATGTTGCACAGGGCTTCTTGAGTAGAGAGGACAATGACTGGGTCCACGGTGCCCCTATTAAAAGCAGCAGCAGCCGCTGCAGCCGCAGCCTCCAGGCTAGTGGATTAGCCTGAATAGACTGTGCTCCCCAGGTACAGGATTTGGTTTACATTAGCCCGCTTTGCCCTTGGCTGCCACCGCTAACTCCTGTTCAGGTCACTTAGCTCCGGCTCAGCACACAGGATATTTTTAATTAGAGAGAAGGGGCTTAATTGCTACAAATATACTCTTGTTTTTTTTGGAGGAATGAGCCACTGCGCTTTTGTTATATACCAGCAGGAAAAGCGAAGTAGAAGAAAATGTCTCACTTTCCAACAATCTCGTGTGCGTGACAGGGAGAGGGCATGTAGCTTGGGGCAATGGGACCACTTTAAATTTTAAACACAATTTCAGCTTTGCCTCATTTTAATGCAGTACGGCTGGAGGTGGATTCAGAATGCATAAAATTGACTGCATGAAAAGATAATGTATAATAAATGTATTCCTCGTCGGGCTGCCAGTGGATCGAATCATTGATTAGCAGAGCTGGCTGGCCCGCTGCTAAACATCCTTGTTTCATACATATTTCATTACGACTCTGACAGTGGCTGGGGCGGCTGTCGTGGGACGGCGACAGATGTCCATTAGTTGGAACCCGGGGCCAGAGGATGGGACGTCCCGGTAACCTGCGACACCCCCAGGTCTAAAGGTCTCCATCTGTGCTGGGACTGGGAGGCCTCAAGTGTGAGCAACACCTCCTCGAAAGTAATCTTATGCTCAGAGTTGGTACTGAATTGGGACTAAACCAAGACCAACATGGGACTGAACCGGGTCTATACCAAGACCAACATGGGACTGAACTGGGACTAAACCAAGACCAACATGGGACTGAACTGGGACTAAACCAAGACCAACATGGGACTGAACTGGCACTAAACCAAGACCAACATGGGACTGAACTGGGTCTAAACCAAGACCAACATGGGACTGAACCAGGACTAAACCAAGACCAACATGGGACTGAACCAAGACCAACATGGGACTGAACCAAGACCAACATGGGACTGAACCAAGACCAACATGGGACTGAACCGGGTCTATGCCAAGACCAACATGGGACTGAACCAAGACCAACATGGGACTGAACTGGGACTAAACCAAGACCAACATGGGACTGAACTGGGACTAAACCAAGACCAACATGGGACTGAACCGGGTCTATGCCAAGACCAACATGGGACTGAACCAAGACCAACATGGGACTGAACTGGGACTAAACCAAGACCAACATGGGACTGAACTGAGACTGAACCAAGACCAACATGGGACTGAACCGGGACTAAACCAAGACCAACATGGGACTGAACTGGGACTAAACCAAGACCAACATGGGACTGAACCGGGACTAAACCGAGACTAACATGGGACTGAACCGGGACTAAACCAAGACTAACATGGGACTGAACCAGGTCTAAACCAAGACCAACATGGGACTGAACCAGGACTAAGCCAAGACCAACATGGGACTGAATTGGGACTAAACCAAGATCAACATGGGACTGAATCGGGACTAAACCAAGACCAACATGGGACTGAACCGGGTCCAAACCAAGACCAACATGGGACTGAACCGGGTCTAAACCAAGACCAACATGGGACTGAACCGGGTCTAAACCAAGACCAACATGGAACTGAACGAGGACTAAACCAAGACCAACATGGGACTGAACTGGGTCTAAACCAAGACCATCATGGAACTGAACGAGGACTAAACCAAGACTAACATGGGACTGAACCGGGTTTAAATCAAGACCAACATGGGACTGAACTGGGACTGAACCAGGTCTAAACTGCCCGACCTAAAGCATTTTTTTGGAATATATTAAGACCCAGAGGCCATTCCTTTGACTTGTAAATGCAGCAATATATTTACATTGTATATTATTATAATGATCTATTATACTGTACCTTAAACAATAATGTGACTTTGACTTTTACCTGTTTTATTTTATCAAGAGTTTCACTTCATCCCCATTAACAAAATCATAAATGCTTTCAGGAACTTCTCATAACCAACAGAGACAAGCAATGCCTTTGGTTTCTTGCTTGAATGTTGTATTGTATGTTAAATAGTGTGTTACAGCCTCTATGCATCACCACTGGATGCTTTGGTAGGTGCTTGAGGCTATGATGAACAAGTGATTACTGATAGTGATGCTGTTAAATTGTCACCAGCTACTAAAAATAACATACCATTACAGAATAACTACTCTAACTATACATTACTTATAAATAAATTGTGTGTTTCTGTATATTGTTGTCACATACTTGACATATGACATACATACTGAGGCTAATCCCGTGGACTTGGACTCCAACCTGATGCATAATAAAATATGCATTCCCCCCATTGAGATCCTGTTCCCTGTTATTTCTCTTGGGACTGGACTTCCCATGGTGGTCCCTAACACGGAGGGCCCAGAAACACAAATATACCGAAATGATAGAGCCCCGAGGGACCTCATAATATCTGCACGAGGAACCTCTGACCTGTCTACCACACTCTGTTTACCATCTGACAAACAGAGAAATATAATATAATGCCAGAGTGAACTGAGACCAAGACCAAGATTTTCAAGGTTCGAGACCGAGACCAGGCTGAGACCAAACCCTGTGAACTAAATAAAGGGGAAAAGTAAAAAAACAAAACAAGAAAACAAACAAACATAAATGGTTATTTTAATGACGTAATGACACAGACTCCACAAACAAACAGAGATAGATAATTTTCCTGATTCTTCTAATGCAAAAAAATAAAAAATAAAAAAAACCTCCAAAATTATCAAGAATAGCATTTTCTTATATTGTTTGGTGAATAAAATCTCTGAGACCGCCACATCCAAGACTGAGACAAGTAAAATTGGATCTGAGACCAAGACCAAAACCAAGTAAAACTGTTGCCAAGACCAAGACAAGACCAAGACTGTAAAAAAATGGTCGCAAGACTGGACGCTACAACACTAGTACAACCCCAAAGAACAATAAACAAAATGTAAAACAAAAAACAATAAAACAAACAAAACAAAACATGAATGCTCTTCTTCTGGTCTCTAAACTTAGTCAGAAGTAGCCTGTTTAGTATTGTTCACAATGTTTTTCATCCTTTCATTCATCTTCAGCGTATTCCCATTTGGGGCTGCAGGTGGCTAGAGGCTATCCCAGCAGCTATGGGCTTTAAGCAGGGTACAATCTGGACCATGGGCAGTTAGTCTCAGGGCTGACACAGAGACACACACTGACAGACAAACATTCACTCTCTCGTTCATTCACTTGCATACTGTTGTTGTTTCATTGGGCAAGACACTGGGAGACACTGGGTGACTGAATAATGGACCAAATTGTAAAAAGTGACTTTGAGTGTCTAGAAACGTGCTTTATGTGCTATACAAGGCATTGAGAGGACAGGCAGACTTAAACATTGTAGTTGTCCCGCCCGAGGATCAAACCCTTGGCCTTCTTGCTGAAAGACTGGAGCCGAACCTCTCTACCACCAGTTCTTTTCAACGTTTTGCCCTAATTTCCAATCAGTTTTCAATATAAGATACTTAAAAGTTTAACATGACATCTTAGGCAAAACAAGCACCCCTCTGGTCAGCCATCTTGTATGTCCCAAAACAGAGATAAATCCAGAGCGCAAAGAGGACACAAATGATGCAAAAATAACTCAGGGTTTCTGCACGCTTCAATAAGGCTAATTTAAGACTTTTAAATACCGTTTTAAGACCATTGTTCAAGAAAATTAAGACCTATTTTGTCTTGGTAGAAAAGGTCTAAGCTCTCGTATTAACAATGGTTAAATGCGTTTGAGCATTTAAGTGGACATTTAAGGTAGTTATATGAAATGTACATGTCATATTTGTGACCTGAATAAACGTATTTAAGACCTAACTGTCTGCATCTTGGCAAATATAAGACTTTTTAACACCTTGCAGAAGCCCTGTAACTATTTCTGTAAAGCAATATATGCATACTACATACTTAGTAACAACATCAACTGCTTTTGCATGAGCTTCTTGTAAGCAATGGATCCCAGGTGCACCATTATTTTACCCTCTAAGCCACACCAACAAGTCTTTAATTGATATGTATACAAATAGGTGTGTAACAGTGTGGGAAGGTCACAGCCTTTCAATCACAGTGACAGGTTTTGTGCACTTTCCTTGTATCATCATCATATGAAGTAATTTGCTGCCTTTTCTCCGCGGCATGTTTCACGTCAGAGAAAACAATGTTGTACGTGTAATGATCTGCTTAGCATCTGATTCAAAGAGATGCTTTAGACATGTGTATTCCCACTTCACTGTCTGTATGTTTTTTTTTTCAGCCAATTTGTCAGGTGAAGAGCGGGGAGAAAATAAGGCCAGCATGCAAGCCCCTATTGAGTGTGTATGTGTGGGTAAATCTTTTCTTTATTTTTTTGGGGAGGGGGGGCTAGACTAGAGCTACGAATCAGCGCTTCCCTATTCCCCACTAATCAGGTGCTGCCAACCTGCCAGCCGAGTCGGGACGCAAGGCTTTTCAAAACACTCGGCTAATTAACAAGCCCCCAATGCACCCCCCCCCTCTTTTTGCTTTTACAGCGCTAGCACATCTGCCATAGACGCTCCGGAGAAAAAGGAAAACTATGTTAGCCCGAATACTGTGCAGCGTGTTGTGTGTTTGCATGTTGGAAAATGTTTTGAAAGTGTCTACAGCTCTGTATAGTAGTAGCATTGCTTGTGTCCTGCAACTACCAGACTTAATGACTGTTTACATGTCTCCAGAACAGATTAAAAGATGTCGCAGGAGTCGCTGAGGGTCTTGCTGCGACACATCTATGACAAGCCTCTTGCAAGATTAACTTCAAAAGACGGTTTCATTTCCTCACGTTTACCATTCAGTTTTGGATTCCTTTATGTCTCACAGCATCAGGAGTTAATGATAAAATAGAGTGGTGCTCAAAACAAACAAGGCTGTACCTTAGCGGCCCAAAAATTAGCGCTTTGATTGAAGATTGCTGTAAAAGATATGAGTAACCAGATAAAACACACATTGCGACTGTCCAGATTGCTGCACACAACTATTTTAATTTGTGGCTTGGCTGCGTTTGGCTTGACAACTGTAGGTAAGCCACTTTACCATGGTTGCCAAGAATCAATAAAAGGTAAACCTGCATTGGACTGGAGCATAACTATAACTTATTGGTGATTCATAGCAATGCTTTTACAGTAAGGGTGTAATAATACAGTAACTATATTGATGTGTCAATTTTTTTCCTACGATACAGCTATATTGGTACACATTACCTTGTATCGAATTGTATCATTTTATATCATTCATTATAGGAAGTGTATATTGATATACATGGAGTATCAATCAAAAATATCTGAAATATGGATATTAGGAGTGTGCATGTTAAAATAAAACCAGATACGACTTTTTGAATGTAATGTTTGTGATTTTAATAAAATAAAATGTTATATTCAACTTTTCTTTGCTCTCTGCCCTGGCCACAATGCTACATTTGAGAGTAAACTTTTATGTTTTTTGGCAAAAAGTTGCTGTATTGATAACACTGGTCTACAAGCAAAATGCTTCCGGAACAAAAGTAGTGACATTTTTCTTGGATTAGGTCACTAATAAAGAAAAAGTAAGTCAGAAGTGCAGATTGGCTATAGTTTCCAAGAAACAGTATTGGGTCAAAATAGGAAATTTATGCAAAATAAGGCAAAAACTGTAGTTTATCAGAAGGTACAGTGTCTACAAGCAACCAGTTCTATCTGAAAGCTGCACATTCAATACATTCATTTTAATGTCTAGAGTTTTGACATAAAATGTTTTGTTTTTATTTGCAGAAATCTCTCTCTTGGAAGTGGACAAAATGCATGCATGTAGAGAAATTAAATATTTTCAAAATATAAATATTATTTTTAAGCAAAATGCCTAAATCTATTGTATAAACAGATGTGATTTTGATGTGAAACAATATCATTAAATATCTTGAATACATTAGCAAACCAGCACAGTTATCAATTGATTTTCAGTTCATCTTATCAAAATAAATGAGATTTAGCCACTTTTATCTTGGAAGCAGATCGAGTCCAAACATTTGTAGACCAGTGTTCAGTGAAGATCAGTGAAGGTATTGAATCGTATCAAATCGTAATGTTCCAAATTAGCCAATATTGTTCTTGAATTGTATGGAAACAATTCTAAACAATACATATCATATAGTTGCAAAAACATATCACTACACCCCTATTTTACAGTATCAATAATGTGAGTTAATGCTGAAGAAACAAGAGTGTTTTGATTGTTCAGTGACACACAGATGTACATGTCATCCCTTGTGCAACCAAATTGGTCCCCAAGTTGATAAAAAAAAACATAAAAAAAAAAGAAAGAAAAAATATGTATTATGCCAAAAACATTGTCAGTTGCTCTCAAATCTGGAGATATGCAAATTTGTCTATTTGAAGTGGCATTTAGTTTAGGATACAAAAGCATTGTTTGTATTAAATGTTGTATGTCTGCATTAAAATGGAAGAAATACAGCTCTCTACTTCATAACCAATGAAAGCATATATTAACAAAACAACATGATATAATGGTTAAAATAACCAGTTACAGCAATGAAAAACCCTACACCTAAACCAAGGTCTGCACATGATCTCACTAATGTTAGTTAGTGTGAGGCAGAGGAAACTCATGTCAGATCTCTGTACATAATCCTAAAAGCCCTTTTTTGCAACCCAAATATTTTCTCCAATCAAAACTCATGACATGTTCAGACAGGTAATGTGGACTTTCATGTAAAACCAACATACCTCGTGTTAACTGGAGAGTAATTTACACAGGATGTTGGTCTTTAGAAAAAATATGGAAGTTACACAGAGCTGCCACTGTGACCTTGTTTACATTGGAGAGAGTCTGGCCAGGCCTCTCAGTGTCCAGTTGGTCTGAAGACTTATTCCAGACCTTTACACTGGCAGCCAAAGCACGGTCGCGACCCGGGAGATCCTCTCAGCTCATTTCCTCTCTGTCAGAAAGCCATAGCACACTCCCTGATGGAGCTAATGCTAATTTACTGCTCTGACATCTGCCCCCCTCAACACTTCATGAAATTGTCAGCGAGCTGCTCCAAAGTCCTGGAAATGAGAAAAAGTGTTCTTAGTGAGAGTCAAAAGTTCAATGTTCATACATAATCTCAGAGTGCCACAGGACAAATGACCACTTCACACACAAATAAATACATATTTTAACACATAGTTTAACACTTTAGTTTTGGCTCTGTTTGGATAGAGTATGCTTTTGCAATAAGTTTACTTATCCAAGTTCTACCCCTCATATTAATGGGCCATGGAAAAACTTTAAGAGTGAGGTGGGGAACACCCTGAACAATCTCCAGTTAATGGTAACTATAACAAAAGCACTGCCACATTCACTCACCACTGATAATTAAGGTCCACTGAGTTCTTTACGTGCAAGGATCTGGTGAACCTGGCCAGACAGACTAACTTTTTCCTATTCTAAAGTGAGTCTGATATCTCTGTGGTTGAGTTTAATTTCTATGGGCAGAACAATCACAGATGAAATAACCAATCAGAGAAATCTTGTACTTATTTCTGAACAGGGACAACAGCAAAAGCCAGTTGTACAACAGGCTTGCGGTTTGTTTGAATGTGGTTGTTACGCCGGACGTCAACAGGACTTTACTGTTGTTAAAATAGAAACAAGACGAAGAAAAAAATCACACAGAACAACAATGTGGGCTTCAGCAGAACCAACAGGTTAACGGAGATATAGCACCAAGCACTGTTAATCAGGTCAGAGAAGTTATACATTTTGCTCTATATTAGCTTGGTTATTTCTGATAAATTAATATTTTCTGCTTTTGTAAGATGCGCTGCAAATAAACGGCTGTGATAGGTTGATTGGATCCAGACTTGAAAAGATAGTAGGAGGACCTGGCTGTCTGGGCTAAGTATTTGGACAGATGAGGCAGATCTCGACAGTACTCTTGAAGATGTTGCTCATTTTATGCTCAGTTTCTATCAAAACCTGAGAAATTGTCTTTAAAATTGATAGTAGTGTTCCAACTTAGCTAACCACAGCAATTACAAGAAACTAGATACTTTTACTCAAGTATTTTACCTCAGTACAGCATTTTGTGGGCATTTTCAAAAGCACAGTAAGTAGTGCACTCACACATAACACGATCAAAAGAAGTAGTAGTAGCAGTAGTAGTAGTAGTGGCAATACAATATCACTGACCTGCACATAGGAGCTTTACAGAAAAGCATAGCTGCACTGTAAAAATAAGGCAACAAGTGTAACTGTTTCCCTCTTAAGCATTGCAAACACGTCTTAAAGCTCATAAATTCCTCTCTGAATACTTGTTTAAGTGAAACTAGTTGTGTACTGCATGATGCATTTAAGCATTTTCTACAGCAATTGCAACCACAGCAAGAACAAGTGATTGGCTGTGGCAAGCGTGTGTTTTAGCTCCAGTTTTGGGGCCTATGCAATGTAGACAGAAATGTATTTTTGGGGGGGGTGAAAGGAATAGCAGGCTTGTTATGCTACCCATCTACAACAAGGAAATGCCAATCAGGAGTAAGTCGGGAGTCCCATTCTGCCTCGAACACCTTCACTTTCCATTTGCTTCAATATGCAAACCAAGCTGTTTAGGGGAAGAGGATAGAGACGCGGCTAATGAGCTGCCTGCAGAAAAATACGGACCACAGATACAGAATACGGTAAGAGACGCCTCCTCTGGGCATGCTCAGAAATGCCAAAACAACAACAACATCAACAACAAGTACTGTACAGCCTCGGCTACACAAATTGAGATGATTAACCAGCGGGAATGACAGTTATTGTGGGTGCAGAGCAAGCAGATTTGAAGACAGAGGAAGAGCTCACAGTTGGAAAAGTTGATTAGCCGTCATGCACTGATGAGATGTGCTTCTTAATGACAAAGTTTTTTACTGTACTTAGAGCTTCCTTTTCTCCCTAGTTGGTTGGTAATTTCTGCAGTAAAATGAGGGCTGGAGCAGAATAAACATTGGCGTACAGTGCAGTGTTGGCTGGCATCCTGTCACTCTGTAAGTCAATCTCTGGAAATAATGATCCGTGTTTGAAAAAAGTCTAGGATGATGATTGTTGATCTGCCAAAAGTGCCACGAAGATTATACTCTGGGAAGGTTTCTTGGTTTAATTACACAAAACTGAATATTTACTGGAGGAAGTGTATGTGTAAGTCAAGCTAGAACTAATAGCTTTAAGATGAGGTAGTAATTTGTACACACTATATAGGAACAGTGAGTAAACAACATAGTATGACATGTTTTTTTTGTTTGATTTTGAGGCTAATGTAAACAAACCTGGCCCATGTCAGATCTTCAACCACGCATCAATAAAGGAAAGTCAAGTGCAGTTTAACTTTTTTTATAATAATGGCTAAAGGCTTATTTTAATACTTTTTTATACCTATTTATTTACATTTTACTAATTTTCTAAGTGCAATTGAGCTAGTAATTTGCTTAAGTCTTATTATGAGTTTCTTTATTTACATTGGCACAGAGTAAAAGGAATTACCAGTGTTTTAATGAAAATGCTGCCTTATGCCTCTGTAAACGCCAATGTAGTGGATAATAATTTAAACATTAAAATCAAATAAATCAAAATAATCAATAAATAAATAAATCTTTTAAAGTCAAATTCATTCTAATATATTACAGCTTAACTTACTGTTGTAACAAAAGCCTACCTCTGAGGGAGTAGCACAAAATTCAGGGCCCTTTGTATAAACCATCTTGGTCCCTCATGCTCACTTTGTATCTGTCACTTATACTCCAGGCTGTTTGAGGGCCCCTCCTTGCAGTGGGCCCTGAGTAATGGTACCCAGTCCAATGCTCCTGCCTACCCCATTCTCCAAACTCTGCAAAAGCTGCTAAATAAAACTGTATTTATATTAAATATTATTTAATTTAAAGGTTTGTTTATGAGCATTTCCTTTAAAATACTGTACGGTAAACCAGTGTTTCCTAACCTTTTTGGCATTGTTATTATTTGGTAAATCCAAATTCTGCTACATTTTTAAAAACTCAAATTCAAGATGAAAAAATAATGAATAATAATTTGCTTGCCTTTAAAATAAAAATATAAGAAAAAAATAACAATACAATCCAGTATTTTATTTATTTATTTATTGTATATTTTATGTTCATAATTTAAAAAATAGCTTAAAATTGTAAATAAAATATAATCTTAAATACTAAACTAAACTAACTAAATTTACTACAAAGAAAAAATGTAAAAGCTATAGAAAATAAAAGAATCATATTAAAATAATATTCCTTGTCATTTTGGACCAGATTTGATCATTTGCTTGCTTGTGTTTCATAAGTTTAAATAATTCAGTATGAAAATATTGCAAAACCTTTCTTATGATCTTCTAACTAAATTACAAAATATTTCCACGTACCCCTAGAGGTCCCCGCACCCCTGGTTGGGAAACACAGTGGAAGACAGTTCTTTTAATTTGTATTCGTCCCTAATGTCAAAATTTCTTGGGAAATATCTTTGTTGGTCCATCTTCATGTTACAAGCTGAATTTATTGTTTTCAGATTATTAAATGGGCTACATTTTGTTGTCATTACAGTAAAACAGAATCTTCAAAGAAAATGCCAGCAGTCAAAGTGGGCAGCTACATTATTTATGGTATTTATGGTCTTCCTTGTCTTATTTTTTGTTTGTTTTTTGCTGGCCACTATGCACTGACTATCACCCAAAGAACACAATTCTGTCTTTGCTTTCACTAAAACTTGACTTATGGAGGGTTTTGCCAAAAAAACAAAACAAGCAGCAGTAGCAGAGACACTCTTCTTGCAAAACCCAAATAACATATATATCTTAGTAATGTCAAGGTCCGTCCTGAACAATGAACTTTTGCACTGTACTCAGACGGACCAAATCTGTGTTTTTTTTTTTTTGTTTTTTTTTTACCACAAACCCTCACAAACAAGACTCGGGGCCAGTCTTGTTTCACATAATTGCCGCGGCCAGAGAATGTCCATTACACTCTTGTTTTGCTTGGCGCGTCGAGCCGAACTTTTAAACCATGAAAGAAAAGCAGTGTGGGAAGTTCAAATGGTATTGTCATTAACGGCTCAACACGGTGATCACTCACGAGAGGCTTGCACGTACGGACAATACGGGCCTTTCTGTCCGCGCAGATGGTGTAGTTAAAAAAAAAAAAAAAGAGACCTTCTCTGCAAACAGCTAAAGCAAACACACAAACACTGGTGACCCTCTGAGTCCCCTATCCATCTTCTCTCCTGTTGGACGCTTGTTGTCCCCAAAAAGATCAAGGAAATCTCACTGAACTGATGCTTTCATGCTGTTATACTCTCTTCAAATGTAAATGGACACTAAACTCTAAGTTATATTTCATGCAGCTTTTTGTTTTGACTTTATATTGTACGGTACTTTTATCACAGAGCTGCTCTGTTGGTTTAATGTACTGTAATTTATAGTCTGTTGTAAATCTCAGCTCGTTCTTTGGCCACTTAAATGGTTGGATTTCAAGGTAATTTACATGAAATTGGCCTTTTCTATAGTTCGCGGTGGGATTTGTTTTTTCACTCAACAGCACAGTTTAGTCAGTGGTCATGGCCTGACTTACAACCCATTGGTTATATCAATAAATCAGGATTTTCTTTTTCTTTCTTACCATACACTAGTTTCCCCAATCTGCCATTTCACTTTCATGGGACAGCACAGGGGCGACGATACCGACCTGGGGCTTGATCCCATGACCTTCTGGCTGTGAACCTCTCTGCCAAAGCACACTCCAGCAGAACACACAATGGTTCAGAGTAAAACTTTTTAAAACCAAGTTTAAATTTAAAGGTAAGCAGCATGCACTCTACTGGGTTGAAAGTGGTACTGCAGGTTAAATCAAAACAGTGGTCTATGGGTTGCCAGTCTTTCTGATTTTCTGATTGGACATCGGCAAAGCAGGGTTTTAGAACCAAAACAAAAAATGTAAACATAAACAAATTGGTCATTACATTCATTTTCTTTTTTATTTTATTGTGAATAAATCAGCTGTACCATTGTTATCAGTAAAACTAATATTTGGTTTAAACATGTTTATGCAATATAAAAATATATACTGCTCATCGTGCAACGTTATAACAATTGTAACTTCCAGAGTTTAGAAAATTTAAACTAAGTGTAATGGGTATGGATATGTAAGTATGTAAAAAGTAAATGTTAATATTGCTTCTGCAGTAATGATTTTTCTCATTAAATCTACTGTAGTCACTGTTTAAAGAGACATTGGGATGTAAAACTAAGGAAAATAACATTATATATAGCTAAATGCACATAAAAAAAGCAACAACTTGTATTTAAACTGGTTTATATGTTAAACATGTTTGTGCAACCGGGCGTATGTTTCCAAAATTACATTGGGCCTTGCTTTAATTCTCGCAGATTCCATTTTCTTGTTGATTTACTTTAGTTTCATACACACCCAAGATCTATGAGGCACTGCAGACAGAATCCACATAGTTTAGGTGAGTTAGAGCAACTTAAACATTTCATTTTAAAATTTCAGACAGATTACAACATTTATTTTTTGTTAACACAATTATTCAATTGCCCTCAATGCTGTGCAAACATACTCACTGTCTTTAGAGCATACGCTGCAGCTTGAGGCCTGTCAGCTCCATTGGCTTTAAGGCAAATTGGCCAACCTTTACAAATGTCCAGCTCTGCTCCAGGACCGGTGGGTGACTCGCGGGTTGCCCTTCAGAAACCCAGATGTTGTATCGCTCTGGAGTAATGCAGCCTTTCTTAGCTGTAATCCCGGAGAGCTGGCACGGACGAGGCTGAAATATTTCCAAACAGAGCTGCAGCACTTCTGTGAACAGCTGGGCCTCCACATTTGTCAAATCTTGTCATCGAGTGTCGGATACAAGGCTGAAGAATTTGTTAGGGATTACTCTGCGAACACAAGAGCGGACTCTGTATACAAATGAATCTGGAAATGTAGAGGTATTCATGACGTTGAAATTCATTTGTTTTTGTTTTGTGGTATTTTGATTTTAATGTGCACATACAGTAGATCGTGGCTCCCTTACATTTCCAAAAATCCCAAAAATGAGACCCCCAATTATAGAACTTCCCTCTATTAAAAACACTATCATGTTTTTGTCCACATACTTTTATAAAAACGTTACAAAAACACTGACTGTTGGCCAAAAACTAGGGCTGCACGATATGGAAAAAACATGTCATATTTGATAACTATGTTGAAAATTGTGATAACAATATTATAGTGATATTTTAAAATAGGGCCTACTTTTCTGACATAGTAAGTTAAATTCACCTAAAACAAAAATGTAAGTCTCTGTATTCACAAGTCAAAACAGCGTCAAAATCAAAACCAAGAATAAAACAGGGCTAAATTTTAACTGTTGCCAATAAAACTGGACTTTTTAAATTTACATTAACAGTTTAACATTTCTAGTCACAGCACAATTTTTTTAAGTACACTGGTAGGAAAATTATCCTTCAGTGTAAATCTCTGACCATAGTGTTATTGCGATATTTGTTTTTGTTTTGTTTTTTGTGATACTGATATTGCGATAACGATGATTTAGCGATATATTGTGCAGTTCTACAAAAAATAATTTTTAATCGCTTAAGATGCTTGAACAAGTTGTACACACTCTTATTTCTTCTTGTTTAGACCACTGTAATGCTCTTTACTATGTTTTAGAACTGATTTTAAGATTTGGTTGTGTGTTGTTAAGGCTTTGAATGGACTGGCCCCACAGTACATCACAGACCTCATCCAAATTTACACTCCGTCGCATTCACTGAGGTCCGAGGGCCAGCTCCAGCTCGTGGTTCTAAAAACCAGACTTAAAACCAGGGGGGACCGGGCCCCAAACTGTGGAACGCTCTGCCCCCCAGGTCAGGACGGCCCCCACAGTGTAATGATTTAAAGTCCCATCTTAAGACCAACTTTTATTCTCTGGCTTTTAACTCGGCATGAATTGTGTAGTCCTGTGTTTTTTATTGTCTTTGTTTTTATTTATTTTACGGTTTGCTTGTTTTTAATTATTTATTGTTATTTTAGTGTGTTACTCTTATTTGATTTTACTAGTTTTTATTGTTTGAATGGGAACTAGTGAAGTTAAATGGAGTAATTATTCATTTATTGTTTTTATTGTTTTATTTAATCTTCTGCCGCACTTCAGAAACTGTCTTTGTTTGTAAAATGTGCTTTAGAATATAGCCTCTGGGGGCCCCTCTGCAGTGCTTTTGTGGCCCCTCGGGAGGCCCCGGACCCCACTTTGGGAACCACTGCAGTAGATTAAAAATGCATATAGGAAATCATTCATCTTCTTCTTATTCCGATGAGAAGGTGGAGCCTTTCCCAGCAGCTATGGGCCTTGGGTGGGGCCCAGACAGACAAGGCAACCATCACTCGGGGCAATTTAGATTCACAAACTGTCCTAACACGTGCACGTTTTTGTCATGTCATCACAGTAACGACAGTAAACACAGGAGAGCTAACCACTCTGCCAACATGTGCCCTGCATATGACAAATGGGTATAATTTAACCCAGCCCACTGAAAAAACAAACAAAACTGAAGTGATTAATGATGTCGTCTCTGCTTTAGCTTGTCATATTTAGACCATAATCCATCATTTTATTTGAATTAGATTTTGACTTTGTGTTTGAACTGGTGAGATGAGACGAGTGCCATTTCGGATTACATCAGGTAAGTGAGTGATGCCAAGTAAAATATTATCACATTTTTCAGTAGCTACCAAATGGTTTTAATATATATATATATATATATATATATATATATATATATATATATATATATATATATATATATATATATATATTTATTTATTTATTTTATTTTTTTTTATCTCGGTCCAAGTGTGTGACAACAGTGTGAAAAGAAAACATGGGTGTGACCATGCATAAACGGTAACTGTGGCATGCCCTTTATCTTCTGCTTATGCCCACCAGCGACTATGGGCTGCAGTACCCAGGACAAGGGCAGTCACAGGGCTGATGCTGAGACATACACAGAAAGACAACCATTCACCAACATGAGCACGTCATTATTTGGTGGGAGGATGTGCAGATTTCACAGAGTGATTGTTCTGTCACAGGACAAACTGATCACTGCTGGTGAAGAAGCACCCTCCAACAGTTTAAGACAAGGTTGTCCAAACTTTTTTTTCCTGAAAGGGTCACATACTAAAAATATATAAAGGAGGGCCACAGTGAAAGTGCCGTATTATGTGTCACCATAAAACAAGGTCACTTTCCTTCAGTGGCCTTTTCACAAACCCCATATTTATTCAGACTTTGGACCAGCACATAGTATGGTTTAATTATTTTTTTAGTATCACCAATCACTAGTTTTAATTTTTATTTTTTTTTATGGTTCAAATCTTGCAGTAATAAGTACAACATATGGCAATTTGTTCCAATTGAGAATGAAGCCTGAGGGCCAATAAAATAGTCTGCTAGCCGCATTTTCCTCATAAACTATAATTTGGACACCCTTGGTATAAACTAAATTAATCTTTTTTTAGATTAATTTTGAAAATAAAGCCACTCCCTGACATTTTTTACTGGGTGTGTTCTCAGACAATCACACTTCCTGCAGGGCCCACAGACCAGGACAGGGGGACGTTATGCAAAATTCCAGTCTGTATTGTTGCCATAAGATCTTGAAATTATTACATATGGCACCTTTAGTCCTACCAGGTAACATAAACATTACATACTTTTTTAATTTTTGTTTTTTTGCAAAGGACAACAGTGGCAAAACCCATACATACAGGTAGAATTCAGGTCATTTTGATTTGAGCTTTTTACCCTAAATTACCCCAAAAGCAATAACGATCCCATTCATTTGCATTTAAAAGTAACTAAACAAACTTTCGGACTGTCAGTGAAAAAGAAGACATTTACACAGTTCTTGCTAACATCCTAATTGAGGCTAATTGTGTAGTTTTTCGAGTTTATGATCCTCACACTGAGCCAACAGAGCTGAGCTGACCCCACCGTTAACAAACATAATCTCTGCTTCTCTGTCTCGCAGATGACCCCCGCCTCTCCACTGGTGCTGTTTCTGACTCTTGGCTTGTATTTGAAGATTTAAAAATACTACATTATTCTCTGTTAACCAACTTATTATTTCCTCCTTTGCACTTTTATTATCTGGTCAAATTGTGCTTGGCTGGTAAATAGCTCAGCAATTTTAATTTGAACTTTTCAACTCAGCCTCATCTGAGCCTGTGAGCGGCCACTGACCTCCCAGTAACATTTCAATTTATTTGGCTTATATCCCCCGAATTTATTTTCACTTATTAATGAGAACTGGATGTGAGATGCTGCAGTGCATTGGCAGGAGATTGCAGAATCCTACGGTTTTGTTTAGTGGGTTATCTGAAAGGAAAATAAGATTGTTTTCAGATCAGACCATTAAGTGGATTAATACTTGAGTAAAAGATTGTAATAACCCTAATTTTTCCAACTTAAATTACAAACATTGACTTTTCAGTGGGGTCATGTTGGACCTCAAGCATAAATCTGTAAACAATCAACAGCAAAATACTGAGTTTTTGTCTTGTTACCATTAGTGATGTATATACACTATATTTCCAAAAGTATTGCCTTTACACACATATGAACTTAAGTCACATCCCATTCTTAATGCATAGGGTTTAATATGACGTGGGCCCAGCCTTTGCATCTATCTACTCCATCGTCAGACTCTGATGTTGAACAAGAAGTCCTGGCTCGCAGTCTTCGCACTAATTCATCCCAAAGGTGTTCTCTCAGGTTGAGGTCAGGACTCTGTGCAGGTTCAGTCAACTTCTTCCACACCAAACTCACTCATCCATGTCTTGATGGACCGTGCTTTGTGCTCTCGTGCAGTGATGTTGGAACAGGAAGTGGCCAAACTGTTCCACAAAGTTGGGAGCATGGAATTGTCCAAAATCTCTTGGTGCTGAAGCATTCAGAGTTCCTTTCACTGGAACTAAGGGACCAAGCCCAGCTCCTAAAAACAACCCCACACCATAATCTGAGTTCAGTTATTTTGGTGGGTGAGTGAATACTTTTGGAAATATAGTGTATATACATTTTACCTCAACCTGGGCCCAGTGGGAGTTCATTTGTATGTTCAGTGGTCACCACAGTAAATCATCTGGTGCAGTGGTTCTCAAAGTGGGGTCTGGGACCCCCTGGGAGCCACCAGAGGCTGTCTATGTTAAGTTCATAAAAAGAAATTGAGCATTACTTTAAAATTTTACTTTGTAGCATGTTTGTAATGTTTTCACAGAAATGCCTATATGGAGAACAACATGACATCATTTTTTGAATAGAGTGAAGTCTTATTTTTGGGGATCTGTGTGGGATTTTCTGATATTTAAGGGGTCCACATTACTCTTGATTTTGGAAATGGATGATCTAGTTGTTCACTTATTTTAGTCTAGCATAGGTTTGTATGCCGAATGCCCTTCCTGGCGTGTTTCTGGGCTTGGGACTATCACAAAGGTGCCCAAGGTTTTTGGCCATCAAGAGAATAAACCAAAGTCTCCCAACACAAAAGTCACCAAGGGGCCTATACCTGCCCACACATGTAAAAAACAATAACTCTTACGAGAAATCAGCAGTAGTAATGCCAATGCCCATTGAATTGACCACTGCACCAGCTGGGTTTGAACCCACAACCTCTGCTACCGTACAATATTGCCAGATTTATGGTGGTGAATTGGTCCAGTTTTATTTTGAGCCATACTGTTATTAAAAAAAGTTGTATCAATAAAGAGATCAGGTACCTTAAATAACTGCAAAGATTACTGTCAAATTAACAAACCTTATGTTTTTTTATGTTTTATTTCCAGAGACCTGCTCAGTATGTTGCCTATAGATTAATTTCAAATCCTGGTGAAAAATTGGATGTTTTTCTGTCTCTCCAGTGTTTGGGATGAGGGGGGGATCCAGCAGCAGCATTCGTGTTGACTTCTTTTTTCGCGGCCCGTCGAAGTTTCATGAATGATTAAAAACGCCGGGCCTGGCTCAGACCTGCTCATAAATAAACAGCAGCGGGGCTACAGGACTGAAAATCTCACGGACAGGGAGGAACTGACAGACTGCCTCCCAAATCACACCATTCACTCCCAGCTAATCCACTGTATGGGCTGTATTTTTATGCCCGAGCAGTCTGGTCAGAAATCATGCATATGTACCATCGACAGGAGGAGGAGGAGGAGGAGGAGGAGGAGGAGGAGGAGGTGAAAGTGGATAAAAATGTGGAGTGATGACTGGCAGTGGCTCTTACAATCCACAAAACCAACTTAGCAGATTTATTTTGCCCCCAAACTGTGAACACTGTGTGAATTTAAATGAGTCTTTGTGCCAGCATTTCTTGTAAATAATATGTCATCCATATCATGTGAGCGGCTGACAGACACAATGCACAATAACAACAACAAAACACTGCTGGATTTAATGCTACAACGGGGCAGAAGTAGATAGTTACTTTAAACCTATTTACTCGAGTAGTATTTTCAATTTTAAGCGTACACTTGCTGCTGACAGATTAGTATAAGTATATTTTTGATACATAAACACAAAATGGTATAAAATCCAGTGTTATCTTTGGGGTTTGTAAGGGTTAAAATGCAATTTCCAGGCCGTTGAAAAGTTTTGAAATTGTATATTCTGGTGTAAAGTTTTGGAAAAGTTTTGGAAATGTAAACAGGCTGAGTAACATTCAGCCAACTCCGAGTTAAACCAGAGCCAGCTAGAATACAGTAAATATAAGTGTTCAGTAGAAACGCTGTCTTCTTCCTCCCACTGTAGGAAAAAGTAACCCAAATCTATTTTTTTGTCATAATATTTGAACTAAATCTTTTATTTTTTTGCTGGTCTTTGGCTCTTTTGGTTTTGGTAATGCTTTAAAACAGCATAAATGATTAGTTTATATCTAATGTAGCATAATTATCTTTTAATCATTGCTGTACAGGCTTAAGTCAGGAAAATTAGTGGAATAATATAAGAAGTGTAAGAAGCTGCAACAGTTTTTGTTTTCTTAAACTGACTAATTTCCAACTTTAGTATATTAAATTGCAACAAAAGTATTTCTAAAGTACCATATTGGACATTTTTAATACTATTTAAATATGTGTAAGTCATTTTTCAGGTCAAAAGTTTTGGAAAAGTCTATGAACCCAAGTGTATGAACCCTGCTTTGGGCAGCAATACTCTACTGTCAGTGGCGTGAGGTGGTAATGAGGGGCCCCAGGGCAGGTTTTCAGAATGGCCCCTTAAATTATGAAGCACAGTCAGTAAGTCTATACATTTACGCATCATATTTTAAGCTGTTTAAAGTGCAATAAAATTTCTTAAAGTCCACTAATAGTAAAAACTAATAATAAAATTAAACCTGTCAGTGCCCCAAACAAAATTTGAGGTGCATTTTTGTTATAAGTAAAATTTATAAGCATTAGGTAAAATATTGCGTGTGTATATCGTACAAGTTTAATATTTTTTTAATTATATGCTTGTTTTTAAATGAGTCATGCTTGCCCAGACTGAAAATAATCCACTAAAACTGACGATAATGAAGGACTCTTAATGCCCCCCCCCCCATGTCCTGGGCCCCACTGCCTGATGTTACGCCCCTGCCTGATGTTACCTAGTATTATTAATCCTAGTATTTTAGTATTTTAGTTTGTTTTAATTTTTATGTTTGTTTGTTTTGTTTTTTTCTCAGCCCTATGTGCTGTTTATGCTCAACCATTGACAGAGGCAAACTCATTACCCACAGTCCTCTTTCAAGCTGCATATTTGAAGCATTAAACTTACCACACAAGCTTTTTGTACAAGTAAGCAAGCAAAAAAACAATCACACTTAAAGAACACCATTAACCAAAATGCACATTGCTAATGCGCATGAATAAATAGTACATTAGAAGCAAGCTACTCTTGTTTTTGTGCACATTAAATAATAATCACAAAGCTTACAATATATCTTAAACATTATAATAGACCAGTAACTGGACTAGAAGCAGGTAAAAGGTAAAACATATGATCCTAATTCTCCATGGGCTGAAAGTAAACAAATAAGCAGAAATACAATTTGATAGCTTCTTAAACAAAAAACAAACAAACAAAAAAAAACACAAAAAAAAAGTCTATGTGCCTGTAGTAGATTTTAGTTATTGAGCATTTAAAAGTATAATAACGCATTACTAAGTACAGTAAATGCAACTTTCCAAATATATTACAATTTTGTTCTCCAAGAGTTTTTTGCAGCATCTTAACCTTTTATTCAATGCAAATCCTAAAACGTTATGTTATTTAGCCTTAAGTACAGATTTTGGCAAAGCTATCTACCACCGCCTTGGGGCAACATTATGATTTTCAGACCTCCATCAGTCCCGGGGCAGGTTGAAGGGTCACTGCATCCATGTGTAATTCTCTGTCTTTCTCTTTTTTAAATGGGATCCAAGGCGCCACAGGACGACCCTCCATCTCTATCTCACAGTACCACAGTACAGTGAATGGTCCGGGGCCTGTCCAACTTGCATATTTTGAACTTTTAGCTTTGCATTCACATCTCGGTCCATTTCCTCCCCCTACACTCACCCCGGAGGTCAAGGGCTGGCTGCTTCAAACCGAGTCGCTAATGGCTCCGAATAGCTGGGATGCTTTCCATAAGAGCTGCAGGTTTGCTAATTGTATATATTTCCGCCTTTTTGGCCCCAACAGCTGAGCGACACAGGGTTTTTGTGTTTAATGTGGGCCGTAGCATCTGGGGCCATTAGGAGCATAAGTAAGGGGTGATTACTTATGTTGCTAATGTTATTCTGGTCTGAGGGGACAAAGAGGGAAGGGCTAATCTATGCTCAAATAGTTGTTTGAGGGCTTTAGGAGGTAATTAATACAAACCCATTCACTTAGCAAATGTAGTTATTTCACAGCCATTTATTTTACCAATTCATTAGTTGAGTTAGCAACCTTTATCCAAAAGTATATACCAAATATGCATATGAGTCCCTTAGTAATGATAATAATATTAATCAGTGGTGGAAGAAGTACTCAATTTATTTACTTAAGTAAAAGTACAGATAAAGGAGCAAAGATTTACTCAAGTAAAAGTAAAAGTATCACCTCAAAATTTTGACTTAAGTAAAAGTACTCACTTTTAAATGTACTTGCAAGTAAAACAAATAAAAAAAACATTTTGCACAGACTCAACAACTCATGAATGTGTTAAATGTGAGGGATTTTTCAGAAAAATTGTGCTGATTACTAAAGAAATAAACTGGCGGGTGAGGTCTTCTGTCTTTATTATTCTGATGTTTCTAAAGCAGTACTACTTTACTGCATCTGTTATATTTAAGTACTGTGTGTCTACAATAAGGGCACGACAAAAACACATGATTTTACTCCAAAACTCAAAATACTTTGTACTTCAAACCAACTCAGAAATGTAGTAGAGTATAAAGTACAGATACTTGCTCTAAAGTGTAGTGAAGTAAAAGTAAAAGTACCTCTTCTAGAACATGAAGAATGTACTTAAGTAAAGTAACTAAGTACTTTTACCAGCCTTTATACTCTTAGTGCCAGTCCCAAGTCTGGATAAATGGAGAGGGTTGTGTAAGCTATTGTATCTGGCCTATTATTATTATTATTATTATTATTAGAAAGTTACAAAATGCTTCACATGGAAAATAACTGATAAAAAATGGAAATAATGTTATAAGGTGACCATAAAACAATGGTATTCTATTGCAAAAGAGGTGGGAGGTTATTAAGTGCTGTAGTTGTTTTATGGCCATTAATAGGTTGTGCTCACATTAAGGTTAATATCTCTGCAATTACTGTACTTGGTTTATTCATGTGAAACAAAAACTGGCACAAAGTTTAATGTCTTTTACTTCATTTTTTCACTCTAGCGTCAAGGGGGTTAAGAAACAAGATTAATAGAGTGAATTTTTGGACCCAATCACTAACAAAAGAAATGATCAGGTTTAATAAATCTGGATTTTCTCTTCAGTTATTTCTTTTTAAAATAGTGTCTAACCCAGAGAGTAATACAGGCCTTTGCCCTCCATCTGAGATTCTGATATAGTTTCAGATTCTACAACCTTATACATTTATAACCAACTAATCTAAAGCCAATACCGATATGAAGAGTTGGTGCTCCTCTAAAACATGAAGCACCCTCCACTTAGCTCGAGTATGGTCAAAAGTGGTCTTATCTAGGATTAGTTTGCTTCATTAGTGCCTAATTTGTTTGTGTAACCAATGGCAACTGTGACGTTTTGGCTGACCTAGCAACCAGAAAGGTACAACCTGTACTACTGCAGGAGAAGAGAGCAAATGTTTATATTTTCTTTCCTTACGGCCTTTCTCCTCTGGGGTCGCCACAGTAAAACAGCTGCCTCCTAGAATGCAGTGATTTGCAAATAGATTTGGTATACATTTTACATCAGATGCCCTTCCAGACCCAACTCTCTTCATTTAAAAGTGCACTGTTATATTGACCAACAAGACCAAAATTAGCTGTTAATATACGTGTCTAAATCTGTGAGGGGGCAACAGTGGCGACGGTTTGAATCTAGCCTGAAAAGCATACTGTCGTTGTGTCTCTGGGCAAGACACTTCACTCATACTGCCTACTGCAGTCACAGTAAGTGGTTGAATGTGACAGGAAGGGCATCTGGTGTAAAAAAAAAAACTTCCATATCACCGTGCAACTTGTTTGAAAGGGAACAGCCAAAAGATGTTCACAGTTTTTATTTTCAGATGTTTTATCATGGGCTTGTTTTTAAAATAGCTTTTTGAGTTTTTTGACTTGCAATATTGATAATTTTTACTATTTTTGTCATCTTAGGGTCTATAATGGGACAGGGGCGTAACATCAGGCAGTGCAGCTGCACCAGGGCCCAGGAGGGGGGCCCCCTATATTAGAGGGTTATGTACAGTCTGGGCAGTACACATCAGGCAGACTCCATATAAAAAAAAGCTTTTTCTTATGATTAAAAAATATAAAAAATGTATGATATGCATAATTCCTTCACAATTTTTACTGAATACTGACAAAGTATATTGGAACAAAATATTTTAAGGCTGCCATTCCCGCAGTCAAGAGTGTCGTGGCTCCATTCAATTTCAGAAAAGCCCACACGGACCTCTAACATAAAAAAAAAAAAAACAACTTTACACTATTCAAAACACTGTCAGTTTTTTTTCCACAGATTTCTTTAAAAACATTACCAAAAACGCTGAGTGGTGGTTAAAAATTGTTTTTACTTTTGATATTTTAAACAAGTATATAACTGCACTTCATTTCAAACTCCATTTATTTTTCTGTACTTAATATAGACAACCTCTGGGGGCCCCCCTGCAGTACCTTTGCATTCCCCCAGGGGGCCTCAGACCCCACTTTGGGAACCACTGTTTTAAAGGAAAGTACTAGTCGACTTGAAGAAAGTACACTGCACTTTCTGTAACCTTAAAGTATGATTGGACGTATAGATTTTTATTGAGGGCCCATTCTGACAAACAGCACTGGGGCCCCTCATTGCCCCTTACGCCACTGATAAAGGGTAATGTTTACACACCACTGTTCACAAAAAGTGACGTACTCATATGGCAGTAATAGAATTGACTTTCATGCCGTTGCTGCTTCGTCTACGGCTGAGTTACTCCAAAAATTGAAAAGTAAACTGGCTTTAATGATTGCTGGGGTAAAATGGAGTATTCCTGAAGTGCCCCATCACAAGTCAGACGTCCCAGTGATGTGGGAGCTTGTCAGACATGAAAGAGCGAAGGGAGGCTCTGATTCGCTAATTGCTGTTTTTTTATTTAAGTCACTGATGAAGCTGTTAGTTCATTACACGCCTCATGCAAAAATAATGAGGTGGTTCCAGTGATCACTGTGGCCCAGGTATTAAAGGAATATTTAAGTGTTTTGTTTTGTTTAGACTTTAAATAGTGCTTATATTATCTGCAGTAAATAGATGTCGGCACTCTCCCAGTTTGGAGAAGCAGACAGAAGCAGGCACACAGAGACAAAGTATAAGTAAAGGGTCAGGAAAAATGTCTTGCACCTAAAACAAGGAGCCTCTAATGTGGAGAGAAGGTTAGCATGATGCACTGTGGCAGAGCTTTGGTAAACAAATACAGGACTTTATTGCTGCAAAGTATAAGTAGTGTTACCACCAATAAAAACATTTAACAAAACTATATTGTGTGTAAGTCATGTGTGGAAAAAAATGCAAATATATATCTTGTATGTAACTTACAATAAAGGCACTGTAAGCAGCATATGTGCTCTTAGTGCTTTGAAAATGATCTAAATCAAATCAAATCTAAATTAAAACAATGGTCTGTGGGTTGCCAGTCTTTCCGCTTTTCTGACTGGACAATCAGCAATGCAGGGCTTTAGAAACAAAACAAAAAATGTAAACATAAACAACTTGAACATTATGTAAAATATTTTTGATTCTGAATAAATCAGCTGTACCATTGTTGAAACTAATATTTAATGTTGCCTCATATCTTGGGACATCATTTTTATGAAATATAAAAAATATACACAGCTCAAAGTCACCTGTTGTAAAAGCTTTTTTACACTGCCAGTTATCAGTTAAAGTAGCTATGATATATTGCTCCTGTCTGCATCTCCAAATTGGAGATGTGTGAAAGAGTATGGAATAATTAATATCATACATTTTCTACTTAATTTAGCTTAAGTCATATGCAAAATGTAAATATCCTCACTGTAACACACAGGGGCCAGGTTTTCTGGGCCCCCTGAAAAGATATAACATTGGGCCCTATCATTGTGTCAAAACAGCCCCCACTGTTGATGCTTTTAAGTCTTGTTTAAAACACACACTTCTATCACTTTAACCCGGCATGAGAATTGTGTGGTCCTCTGACAGACTTTTATTGTTTTTATTGTCTTTAATTGTTTAAAATGACTGTCTTTTACATTTTTTTACACTATTTTATAGAACTCAGTTATGTGTGTTTGCTTTTAATTAATTGGTGTTGTTTTCTGTGAAGCACTTTGGAGACTTTGTGTTGGTAAAATAAGCTACAAACAAAGGTGCATTGGACTGGATTGAAACTAAGCTAACATTATATTATTATTGTAAGATTTTCCGGGGCCCCTGTCAGTCATGGGCCCTTGGAATCATACTAACCTTTACTTAACCCCCTGGTAACACAAAATATAACTGATATTAGGTTTCCCCAAAGGAAGGACTAAATTCCTTTTTTTGCAAACCATATTAAAGCCTGCAGAAGAAAACCTTTTTTTTTGTCCCACATGATATTAGGAACCATACATAACTCAGTCATTGCTCCTGTCTGCTTTTTCCAATTTATCAGGAAGTAATAACTAAAAAGTGAACTATTTTGTTTCATTTTCAGCCTTTTTCAGAATACGTAACTATCCTTTTATAAAATGCTAAAGCTGCCGTTGCTCTTTGTGCTTTAGCCTTGTCACCTGACAGTCCTGCTTTTCTTCTTCTGATTTACCGTATCACTCTAACCAGATTTCTGACACAAATTGGGATATTATGACAATGCCCACAAGGGTTAAATGTTGCCAAACCCTGACTGGTCCCCCCTTTGCCTTAACCCTCCCCATTCTCACCCCTTTTTTTCACCATTCACCCCATTATGTGGTCGGCCTCAAACCTGCTAAACACATTTCTAAATGACAGTTACTGCATCGGTTTTCTAAGGCGGGACTTCGACTTGTGGATTTTCTTTTGGGTTAATGTGGCATCTTTGGCCGTGCAAAAGGCAAAAAAAAAAAAAAAAAAAAAAAAAAAAAAGGGGGTGGGGTACAAAAGGTGGGGCCCTATAGGGAGACAATGGTGGTTTGTCTGTGGGACGGGAGCGAAGGGGTCAAGAATCAGAAAGTGCGGGACATTAGCAGTCAGCAGATTGATACAGCACCATTGATTCCCAGTGTCGTTTTTTTTTTTTTTTCTTCCATTCCCTCTTGGACCTGATCTGCATTGCAAATCTCTGTCGCACTGGCCTTTTTTTCTTCTAAAGTCAGTCAGAAAAGAGATGGGGGTGGAAGAGGTGTTTTTTTTTTTTTTTTTTTTTTTTTTTGTGAGAAGGTTCCCACAATGCAACACATATCCCACTTCGAGACTTGTGGTTCCCAAACAAGTGTCAAGAATTCATAAGTAAGTAAGAAAAACATAGCAATCCACTTGGCTAATGTATAAATGTAAGTGTTTTAGTTAGTACATGTACAAATCATTTATAGTTGAACAGTTTTAACCAGAAAGTTGGACTTCAATAATTAAAGACATTAGTATCCTTCATCATTATTGTGGTCCACTTTTTACAGAACCATTTTTTAATTTTTTATTTTTCAATGAATTTACTTCCAGCCACAGAGGGTCACAAGCCAGTTTACTCTTTGTGCGGGTCCCAAGCCTGGATAAATGTAGCGGGTTGTGTAGAGGTTGTGTTGAGTAAGGGCATAAAAATCATAAAAATATGCAAATTACTGCACACAAGGATGCAGATGATTTGCTGTGGCGACCCCAGAAGGGAAAACCCAAATGTAATTAAAAGAAAAGTAGGCTTCAGATAAGCTGAACATAGATTATATGCATTAGATAAATCAGTGGTTCCCAAAGTGGGGCCTGTAAAGATTTGCCGGGAGCCCCCTGGATGGTTGTCTAAAAATAAATTAAGTTTGAAATTAATTCCAGTTATTTACTTGTTTAAAAATAATACTATAAAACTAATTTTGCCAACAGTCAGTGATTTTTTGTAATGTTTTTATAGGAATAAATGGAAAAAAAACATGATATAGTCTTTTCAATTGAGTGAACTTTTATTGTTGGGGTGTCTGCGTGGAATTTTTGGAAATTTACTCTTGACTTTGGGCAAGGCTGATATAAATTATTGGGCATTTAATAATAATAATAAAAAAAAATCTATAAAACTGTGCTTTAGACAAGAGACAAGTGGTACCCAAACCTAAATGTGGGTCACCAGAAACATAAAATGGTTATTCAGTTTGCCGTTAGTTAAAGTTTAGATTAAATTATTGAGATTGGATTGACTAAAGACTGATACAGTGCTATAAATCACTAGAGGACACTAAAATTAACTCAAAGCTTTGTATAAATGACCACAACATAGTAAGACAACTGGGTAAATGTGGTTAGAAAAACATCACTACACTAAAAAGGTGAAGAACCAAAATGATCAGTCACATTTCTCATGTTTATTTCAAATCAGGGTCCAATGAAAAACTCTGGGAAGCAGTGCTGTAGCCCCCTCCCATCGCAGAGTCCTCCCCTCGGTCCCCCGGTCCCACCACAGCTGCCCCGCTCGTCTCTCAGGACTGCTGCTCGCTGCTGGGGAAAACACAACAGAGGCATTGTTCGGGGCAGGGAGGGGGCGCGCACCATTCGGGACGTCCTGGGTGTATTGTGTCCAAAAAAACATGAGCACAAGGGCCAAGAGGGGGCTGCTCGGAGAGAAACAGGAGAGAGCAAGTGCTTGATGAGGTTTAAAAGTCAAAGTAATGACGCTGCTCCTTTTAGTTACTCTGTCGTAGGAAGTAAATAAGGTTAAGATGAGAATTACAGCAATGTGCCTTTTTGGATTTATGTTAAAACAATATTCTATTTTAGGAAATTTAACTTTGTGTTATGTGGAGGTGAAAAGTAACTAGAGACTTTTATTCAGGTCATTTAGTACATTTTTCTGTAGGAAAATACATTTTCTGAGATACTTCTGTTTGAGTAGACTTTTTTATATCACTAAAAGTGTGTTTTTAACTTAGTGACAAAGTAAGTAGTAATATTAGGAGTTGTAGTAGTAATGGTAATAGTAGTATGGTGCTAGTAGTATAATTATTAGCAATAGTATTGTAATAGTAGTCATAATAATTGGAGCAGTTGCAGTAGTAGAGGTAAAAGCTGAACTAGTAATAGTAGTGTAGACATTAGAAGTAGCACTAGAGATAGTAGTAGTAATAGTAGTTTGCAGTGATGGTAGTAGTAGTAGTAGTAGTATGTACATCAAAATCTCATCATGTTTGTTAGTTCAACAGTTTTAATGACAACTATTGTCATAAAGCAAATGCATGTTCATCTATAGGACAAACTCCAGCTCACTTTTCCAATCTCAGTTTTCTCTTTGTAACTCACAGGACTTACTTACAGAGGTGGGTAAAGTAGAAAAACTGTATTCAAATAAGAGTATTGTTGTTTTAAAATGGTGCTACTCAGGTATAAGTAAAAAGTAGTCATTCAAATATCTCAGGTAAAAGTAATAATAATAACAATGGATTGGATTCATCCCAAGCTTATGTTTAAAGTATGCGTCACACTGAATCCGTTGTGTGTCTCATACGACTCCCGCAAGAAATAGACGCAATTTAAGTCGATGCGTGAGTTCACACCGGCTGCGTTGCAATACATCTCCGTGTCCGGCGCGCCGTCAGAAATACGGATCAAGTCTATTTTTGCCGGATCCATCAGGTATAAAGTTGAACAGAGCAGATCGAGCCAGACAGGAAGTCAGACCTGGGTCCAGTGAAGAGGATCCGGTAAATTTCAAAATAAAATCGCTTGTGCGGCCTCTCGCTTACATCTCTGTAAACATTACGCCTTAACTGAGGACACGGGGTCACAGACGACATCGGACCGCATTAAACCTGAGTAAAATGAAAGTATTTATATAAGTAGCGTCCTTACCCAGGGTTGAAGTAATATTTCTGTGACTTTTGGGCTTCAACCGTGGTTAAATCACCAAATACTCTCTAAATGAACAAGAGATCATAGTCAGAGGCAAACGTGGCTTTTTACCATACTTTTTACTTGCAGTTCTTTGTATACAAGGTTATTATTGTGTGAACTCATAACTTCCAGCATAAACTCGCCCCTCTCCCGTGGCCCCCCAGCTGGCTCTGGTCGGAGACGTGCCGCATGCGCAACGCACTCGGTGTGAATTGGAGTCCGTCAGAAAACTGCACCAGAGACGTACTGCACATGCAACGCATCCAGTGTGAATCTGGCTTTAGTATTGGTGTGCTCAGACAAAGCGAATATGATGTAAAATAATGTGTATCTTCAGAAAGTACAAGGAACAAGAATCACACATTTCCAAATATTCTCAAGCAACACAGGGTAGAGACGCTACTTTGGGTAGAGCACTGTTACTTTGAAATAATATTACTCAAGTAGAAGTAAAAAGTATGTTGCGATAAAACTACGCTTAAAAGTAAAATGCATTAAAAAGTTACTCAGGTGTATGTACCAGAGTAAATCCAGCTCATTACCACCCAACCCCTGCCTACTTGTCATGCACAGGTCTGCCCCTCGCTGTGGACTCATTGCACACTTAGACCGGGATAAATAGCATTTCCTGGGGAATAATCCACCACTTATTGGAGGTTTGAGCAGGGGATAGCAATTTGTGCCCATCATGCAACACTAATTTATAATGACACCCCTGGAAACGCTGCTTCTCATTTCATTTGCAATGCTAACTCTCCTCCAGACCACACTAACATGGCTCCACAGCCGCAGACGGAGGGGGCTAATTGCACAGAGGTGGCCAGTGGCTACATGAGAGGCTGTAATTGGACGATACGTTCAGTGTGTGTGTGTGAATTTGCATATCACTTCCACTTGTCTGTGAGGTGATGGGCGTTAGGAGCTGCACACACTGTCCAGACTTCCTACAAGCATTCAATTTTCAATCAACTTCTGTCAAGCATTTTTAGGACAACTTTTGCTGAAAAATACACCTGTTTTATTTTTGTGGTATCCCAAACCAATTAGGAAAACACTTCTTTTTTTTTTACAAGGCACACTGAAGTTAATTAACTTGCTTCTGCAGCCCAGAAATCTTTATTTCTGAATGGAATGTGGGGAACATAAACTGTGTGATCAAAAACAGAAGAAAGGTATGAATAGAGATCAGGAACGGGACATTACATCGGTGGTCACACAAGTTACTTTCAACAGCAAAACAATGGAACAATTTCAAATGTAACTTGAGTTAGTGTTCACACAAAAGTATTCAGATCAATGTTGCCAGATTGGGCGGTTTCCCGCCACTTTTGCTCTCTCTCGGCGGAAAAAAATAGCGTTGGGTGGGTGTATAATATTTGGGCAATTTTAAGACTTATGGGGCGGGATTTTGAAAATGTAAAGCAAACTTATTTTAATAATATTTTTAAATTTCCTGATCAATAATTGTATATATTTGCTGGTTATTGATGAATAAAATTTATTTTTAAAATAGAAGTAGTAATATTAGTGTCATTAGTTGTCAATCACATGTCTAATTATGGACTTCTGATTGGTTGAAAAAAGTAAACACTGCAGCCCTGTGAGCGCAGACGGGCCAACAGTGTTTCCTCTCAAGCTTGGAGTTTTAGCGTTTAGCAACCTGCCGAAGTGGGGGAAATACAAGAAATCGTACAGGAAGGAGACTGACCCAGAGCTAAAAATGTGGATCGCCCCTGTCCCTGAGGAGTGCAAGCATGTGAGAGAGCCATTTGTTTTTCTGATTACACTCATTGTGGAGACTGTTTATTACTTTTTCCATCGGCAGTTGTGAAGTTTTGTGTGCTCAAAATATGTTATTTCATATGTATTACAGTTTTAACAATAAGATTGTAGAATGGTTGTGATTTGGGCGGGTTTTTATTGCGTTTGGCGGGTTTTATGTTATATTTGGGCTGGAAACTGTCAGTCAGATCTGGCAACCCTGATTCAGATACTTAAGTGTGTGATAAATATTCACCAAGAGTGACAGAGCAGTTAAAAGAGTTGTTTCAAGGCTCATTTGTTTACTTTTTTATTCCGCTGTGACCAATGCTACTTCATTATATTTCACTGTCTGTGACCACTCAAGAGGCAGATTTGTCACTCAACGATTGTTTCATGACGTAGGTTCTCGATCTCTAAAGTAAATATCTGTAGACTTATGTGGTGCATTGACCATATTTCACTTCCATAACACAGCTAATCTCTAATTTTAAGTTTCTAATTTGCAGCTTCTGATCAAGTGTGAGTGTAAGGCACGGTGGCAAAGTGGTTAGCTCTCAGGCCTCACAGCAAGAAGATCCCGGGTTCAATTCCTGGACTGCGTGGGGCCTTTCTGTGTGGAGTATCCATGTTCTCTCTGTGTCTGGATGGGTTTCCTCCATGTGCTCCCGTTTCCCCCATCAACCTAAAACATGCACGTTAGGCTAATCCTCCAGCCAGCTACTCCTGACCAGGATCCTGGTTTAGATCTGGAGAGGGCGCTGTCCTCGGCGCTGCACCCACTGCTCCTGACAGGTTGCACCAGTGGCACTGAAGGATGGGTCAAATGCAGAGAGCAAATACCTTGGGTTTGCTAAAGTGACAAGTACTACTGTTATCACCAATAACGCTCAAGTGCAAACATAAAATTTTCATTTATGTTTGTACAAATCAAAGTGTTTTATTGACTAGATAAATAAAAGTCCTTTATAGCTGAGCAGTTTTATCCAGAAAATGGGTCAGCAATAAATTTCATCTGTACGGCTAGGGACAGACCTGTGCAAATAGGTCCCTATGAGGAATATAAGACTGGAAAAATAAGCTTAAATGTGTCCCTACTATAGATGTCAATGTATTTCTGATTTATCACTATACTTGTCTGTATAAACTGATACATTTTCCCGTAGCCAAACAACTGTCCAGTATCTCGGTCTGGTTACACAGCTGTGAAATGTGAGCGGTCCACGTGGAGTCATAAACCCAATGGGAAGGTTTCACAATACACTGTATTAAGTGGCTGAGTGCACTGTATGCTGGGGTCAGCCACGACATTGCTCATACCTCAATACTTCAGTGTGGGGAGTTTTCATTTAGCAGTTGTTGTTGATACAAACGGTAATAGTTCTAAGATAAACAATGTCAAACTGTTTCATTAAGGCCATAAAAACGTAACAGGATTTTTTTTTTGAGCAAGGGGCAGGCGTCTAGATACTGCAGATATTCATTTCAGATTAAGAGTATCTCATGGTAACATTTAAACACAGTTGTGAATAAATGGTGACTAAGTTTCAAGTAGGAGAGAGGAACCAGCTGAAGTGGCTCAGTCATCTGTTTCGGATGCCTCCTGGATGTCTCACTGAGGAGGCGTTCCAGGCATGTCCCACCAGGAGGAGGCCCCGGGGAGGAGCTGGAGGGACTATGTCTCCAGGCTACTGTCATGATCTTGTCTGTGTGTCCATTTTGTTTCCTCTGTGTTTTATTTTGATGTCTGATTAGTCCTTGTGTTTTTCTGTTTTACTTCCTGCCTCCTGTGTTTCCTGCTTGTTTGATTGCCTGCCTCGCCCTGTTGTGCTTCACTTGTGTATTCTTAATTTATTTAGTCCCTGTGTTCTCCCCAGTTCTTTGTTGTGTCATTGTCAGAGTAAAATCCTTGTCTAGTCTTACCCTTGCATTCACTACATCTCCTGGCTTCTGTTTTTCTCTGTAGAGTTTTCATTTTTAGTTTATTAAAGTTTCACATTACAGTTCTGCATTTTGGGTCCTCTTTCTCCTTTGCCTCACCCCTCCATGACAGCTGGCCTGGGAACGTCTTGGGGTTCTCCCCCAGTAGAGCTGGAGAAAGTGTCATGGGGGAGGAAAGCCCGGGCATCTCTGCTTACACTGCTGCCCTGGCCCGGGATAAGCGGAAGAAAGGTGAGACTCATGACTGGGGCAATTTAGATTCTCCATCCTTAGACATGAAGCATATCTATGAGTAAGACAATTATACAGTCAAAAATCTGGACACAAATACAGGTAAAACTATCTGTTGCAATTGTTATCATACCTAGATCAGCTTTTGGGAATGTACCGCTAAAAGAAGTAGTGACGCCAATCAGAAGTGAGCAAAGTGGTCAAAGTAAAACTGAATAACTTCTATTACTACCACTGGAAGTAATACTACTGTTTCTGAGGCTATGCAAGGATTGAAGCATTAAACCTACCATGCAATTACTCAGGTATGTATTTGTATTTATGTTTTAAGGTAAAAGTTATGTATCTACAATGATCTATTACAATTATGTTCGTAGCTAGGCAAAGGGTTTAAACTCTGAATATTTTATTTGGTTTGTGACATACTCTATCAGCCATGACAACTTTGCTATAGATTTTTGAATATGACCTAAGTAAAAGTTCATTTTACACCAAAAAGAAAAAGGGTATAGGGTAGACAACATATTTGGACAATACTTGATTAACTTATACATATTGGTCATCTGTGTGTTTTGAGGATTTCTTGTCTTACTTTATCTAATTAAACGTATGATGCTGCATATTTCATGACCCTTTCTTATTCCAATTAGCAGTCATGTGGTTCCATTGTGTCTTATGTACCTTCAGACTCGCTTCATTGTGGACCGTGCCGCACCATTTGCCAGCGGTTGGCTCTGAGACACTGCTCCACAGTCTCTGGTGTTTGCCGTCCTAATCAGCCGCATTGTCTCGGAGACGACCCGGCTCTAACCTCCAGCCCGCCGACTTCAAGGCCGGAGCTGAAGATGGCGAGGCTGTGTTTGCGGCAAACACTGATCTAAATTCATTAACCCTCCCACAAACACTTTCCCAAGGTTGGTTTCCAGGGCCAGGCGCAGCATCTAAAGCGGAGCTAGACAAGTGGTCTCCGAGCAGCGCATGGAAATCCTTGTGTTTGTACATAATTGGGGCAAAGCTAGAGAAGGGGAGCACAGAAATCAATAGCTTTAAGAAGTGCAGCTAAGAGCTTCTTGTGGGCTCACCTTGAGAAGTAAGAGCCAGAAAACTGCCATGAACAGTGGAGCTAGACGGGCCTTTTATTTTGTTGCTAAAGTAGTTTTTGGCTTAAAAAGTTTGTTGTGAAATGAACTTATTTTCTCTGGGGAGTATTAACAAACAAAATATTGTGATGGCTATGGTGTCAAGGTAAATATCTCTAAAAAAAAAATGCTATGTTTAAAGACAGCTACCAGCCAATCACAGCTCATAGAAGAAAAAAAATAAAGGCAGAACTATACTGAATGACAGAAGCTTTAATTAGCCAAAAACACCTTTATGTTGTATGAACATTGTTTCAAAAGCCTGAACCCTGCAAAATAAATGTTTTGTGTTGGTTTGTAAGAGAGCACAAGTTGTTAAAGATGTTGACAGTTAATAGATATTCAACTCATTAAAACATTTGGACAGCAAAGTAACTGTCACCTACATTAACCTTCATTCATTCATCTCCCTCCAGCTCCCAACAGGGGTAGCCTATTCCAGCAACTGTGGGCTTTAGGCAGGACAAATGACAGATATGTTTCAGGCTGACAGCTACATCCACATTTGCAAAATTCAAACCCTACAGAGCAGAGAGAACAACTTTTGTATCTCCAAGGAAAACACAGGCCAAACCACTCCCATTGCAATTATGCCACTTTGTAGAGGCGTAAATGTTTTGTAGACTTAAATGTAGTTTTATTTAAAGTTACATTATAATGTGTTATGTGTGTAAATAACTAACTAAAATGTTTGCTTGAAGGTTGATATTTGGGGATAGAAATATTTTTATAGAGCCTGCACCTAGTGGCACATAAGGGAACTGCAATTCAGGCAACTTTGACACTGCATTAGTTTGCCATTAAAGATAGATATTAAAACTCAACCAAAAAACGAATATCTTGAGCTGAAGCTGGAGTTGGCATGAGATGAAGACGTATGACACACTTGGGGATACAATTAGCAAAGTATTAGCTCATGATGATGGCAGCCCGCCCGTATGCCACGTGTGAGGAGAGATTTAAAAGACGCAGAGAGACAGACAAAGTAAGTAGTGGCATGCGTAGCGCCTAAACCCACCGCCCAACATTATGCCGGCGCACCAGGACACCACTTGCTCGGCTGCTGCCAATAAAAAGGGCCTCATCTTTTCTATTCCTCAGGGGAGAAGATAGAGGACAGAGCCGGGGAGCGCTGTTCTGCCTTTAAGGCCTGTCAGACGGCTTTGACGGCAGCCATAAATTTAATCCTCGGACCTGCTGGGACGCCGAGGAGCAGAGCAGCGGGAAAGCCTCTCCTACTTCAAGGACCTTCGGCTGGCTTTGGGATAGCCTGCCAAAAAAGCTTTAAACCTGATGACAAATTTATTTCGCCGAGCAGCACACTCAGAAATATGGCTATACCGTCAAAGTCGAGGAATAATTATGCAGATATTTTGAGAAAGCTACAACATACTTGCTATAATAAGTTAAATTCACCAAAGCAAAATACAAATACATTACTGCAGAATTTAGTTTAGAACTTAATTTAAACCTGTAACTCTGAGTTTAGCATCAGGCCACTCCACAATTACATCTCTTAAAACCAACCAGCCATTGTTTAATTGTTGATGAGTGTTGTAGACCAGTCAGTCAGAGCTTCATAATAAACCCTACATGGTGTATATGTTTTTTTTTCCCTTACCGATGCAATCCTCTCCATTTATCCAGGCTTAGAACCAGCACAAAGTGTACAGTGGCTATACTGACCTCTTGTGGCTTCAGAATACTACTAATACAACATACTAAAAAGTTTTCCTTAAAATATTGCATGCTTTCACTTTTATACAAAGCTCTTGAGACAGAAATTCAAAACCAATTTTCTTCATTAGATAAACAGTAAATATATTCTTGTGTTTCACCACAAGGAGTAGCATATATATCTATTTTTCCTCCTTCATGGAGCTAGTGCTTGGCCCGTGGCGCTGTGGGAGTCCGTCGAGCTGGAGAGGCGTTTTGATATGAGTTGATTATGTGGAGAGACAGTCCCTATGATGGCACACAGGCGGAGGAAAGTGATTTTTCCAGCCGAGTGAAGAGCGGATTGGTGCAGCAGCAGTGGGGTGGCCGGTGCCTGCGGGGGTCCATCTCCATGAATATGTTTGTATCTGGGGTTTTTCTCCCCTCCTCTTAAATGTTGAGGCCATGCTAATCGCTTGGTGCTCTGACATCTGGAAGTCTCCCAGTAGATGCCTCATTTTTTCCAAGATTTCTCAGACTATTTGAAGTGGTCACACCTAATCTATAGAGATGAAAGCTCTTTAAGAGAAGGAGGAGGATTTTATTTTATTTTATTCCACCCAGTTTCTGGCCATAACATGGCAAATCCTCTTAGATGTATGTCATGACATCTCGGTCAAAGAGAATGCACCCACAGACTTTGATTTACCTATGCATTTAAAGGGATAGTCCAGCATTTTAAACATAATGAGGGATGGCTAAATTATTTCCTATACATTAGATCAGTGTTTCCCAACCAGGGGTACGAGGACCCCTAGGGGTACACAAGCACATTGCAGAGGGTACGCGGAGTTATTTGATTATTTATTTATAGTAACTTTTCTGAAAATATTTGGCTGTTAAAGACCACAATGAACCTAAATCTGGACTAACCCAGGACTATGCTGAAGGATATAACAGGGGTTAACGGAAAAATACAATACTAACAGGACTAAACTTGCACTAAACCAGGTCTCAAACCAGAACTCAACAATAAATAAAGCAGGTCTAAAAATAGAACTAAACCAGGACTAAAAATGTCTAAAACCAGAACTAAACCAGGACTAAACATGTCTAAAACCAGAACTAAACCAGGACTAAGTTAGGTCTGAACCAGAAATAAATTAAGTCTAAATCAGGTCAAACCAGGGCTAAACTAAGACTAAACCAAGTCTAAACCAGGAATAAACCGGGTCCAAACCAGAACTAAACCAGGACTACGTCAGTTCCAATCCAGGACTTAGCCTGGTCGAGGGGGTACACAAGACCAAAAAGGTTGGGAACCACTGCATTAGGTAACCATCAGCACACTCAAAGGTTGGAGAAGCAGACAGGAGCATGACACTGACTTTTTGCAATGTATGCAATGTTACCAATTGGGGTAAGACTTGTTAATAACAAAACTAGTATTAGTGGAAGTGGGTATAGTTTAGAAATGACTATGCATTTTGTCATGTTCCTTAAAGGGCTCATATAATGTTTCTTTTTATAATTTTGGACACTTTTGCATTAACATTGCACATTTTATAACTTAAAATAAACTGTATGTATGGAAAATGTCTTCTGTTGGGAAGCTGTTACTTTGACTTTGCAGAGAACGCTTGGATTAAGTGTCTGTTGCCCTCTGCTGGTATCGCTGGGGAATGAACAGAGCATAAAGAGGCTAATTAGCATGGCTATTAGCAACATGGCACTAACAGATAGATAAATGAGCTGAAAGAGTCCGGTGACGGTGTATGAGCTTGAGAAATGTGCAGGAGCACTTTCTGCTTTCATGTGTCCAAGCAGTGAGACCAATTATGTCTAGCACTTGAGAAATATTATTTTTGAGGTGGAAACAACATTATAACATGGTTAAAAATTTTAACGGGCCGCATAGCATTGCATGGTTTAAGTTGTGTCATTGCTGCTGGTCCTCCAAACTGGGAATGTGCAATATCCCTTCAAAACATACTACTCAAAACATTCCTTCTTTGCTTTTTAACTTAACGTACCATGTCAAAACCTGAAATTATACAATTCGGGGGATTTCACCCAACAAGTGGCATTAAAATATCATCTGAATAAAAAATGTATCCCTTGTTGCATTCTTTATAAGACTTTGGCATCGGGTCGTTTTCTTTGGAGTGTTCAATCACAGCGCCCCAGGGGGTTGTGGGTACCTGGGCTTTGAAGCACCGGCTACAGAGGCTACTCAGGAAGTGGGAAATCTGTCTCCAAACACATCATGGTCCATACTAATACACCAGGTGGCCACATTTCAAAATGGGGATTTGTTGAGATTTAATATACAAGCTATTGGTAAGTGTTATAATGGTTGTAAAAAGGCCCAATCCTTTCTGTGACATTCTTTTGAATTTCTTGAATATCTGGTCTTCCTTGTGTCCTCCTACTTAAGCTCCATGTCTATGTATATGTCCAGTGTATTCTTATGCTTTATGCTAATGTTTGATAGAAAAAAAACAGACAATCAAGCACTTATCTTTTGAAACAGTAAGGGCCATATTTACTAAGACAGGTGCTAAATTGCGAGTGCAGCTTAAAAAAGTAGCATTTGCTATTTGTGGGCATGTTGCGTGTGATATACAAAGAGAAATGGTGCAAGTAATTGCTGCCACAAATCTTATATGTAAATGAGAATTTTATGTGAGCATAAGACACAGCGAGAGCAACGCTGCTCAGCTCTGACTGCATCTTTGCCTACAGTGATGGGATGCACAAGTCACTCAGAGAGTACAGCCTTATTACAGGACTGACTGTGGGAGACTCATTGTCTTTGAGGGTTAATCATTTTATTGCATTTTAATTTCTTCTATTAACTTTGCGTAGTCCATCTTTGTTAAATGTCTCATGTGATTCTGGCACTAACCAGAGTCATGTGATGTTTCCCTCTGTGTGACACAAGACAGAGAGGAAAGTCCTCTTCACTGTCTTCAAATAATTATACAAAATGTATCAAGAAGCCTCTGTGCAGTGCTGATGATGATCAAATAAATATAACTATTAAAAAATATTTGTGATGTCCTATGCTCGTACATTCAAAGGCAAATCCACACATCGTAAGGATTTAAAAGGACGTGGAACAGACTGAAGCCTGGAGACAGGAGCTGTAAAAGGCTGAAGTTCAGGGAAATAAGAGCGAGATTTAAGGAAAAAGTGTTGCAGGTAAAGTCTTATTCATTTAGCGTGTATGCAAACCTTTGATAAATCTGGCCTTAAGAGTTTAAAGTTGTTGAATCAAAGAAGTAGATATTTTGAGTATTCTTAAAGTCTCATAGGAAGCTTTCTTGTAATATGTATTTACAGCCACAAAACTTCTTTATACACAATGGTAAAAGTAATAAACAAAGTGAAAAAGAAAAAAGTAAAGTAACTTTAATTCTGTCCCTTTCATCCAAAGCAGTAAACAAAAGGTTGGTAGTTTGAATCCCTGCAAACTGCCCTCATGCCCTTGGGCAAGACATTTCACAAACATGGAACGTAACAGTGGCTGCTCCCCTCTGGTGCTGGAAGTAACTTTCTCATTGATTTTTCCCATAGACCTTTCAAAAAATGTGTATATTAAGAGTTTAAAAGCTTGACAGAGGCTAACTGGTAATGTGGAAGCTGATGACCATAGCGCAAATAATTAGTAAACAACTTGTAAAAACCTTCAAATGTATTTAGCCAATTATTTAAGTTTAAGATCATGTTTTTGATTAAAATTGATTGTGCTATGGTCATGAACTACCATATACTGTAGCTGGGTAGCCTTCGTCAAGGTTTTAAACTCTTAATATACGCATTTTTCGAAAAGTCTATGGAAAAAAATGAAAGGAAAATTTACTTCCAACATGAGAGGGAGGCGGGCACTGTTGCGCTCCATTGCCTCCAGTGTCTGCATAGACTGGTGTATGAATGTGTGAGCGCAAGTGTGAATGGGTTCCTTCATGTAAAGAGTTGCTAATACCTACAGGAATTTATTTGTTGAGTGAAAATGTCAGTTTCCAACATCAAAACCATGGCCAAAACAATTTTAGCTTGCATACTGAACTCTGTACATAGAAATCTTGGTCTCACTCTGGTCTTGTTTAGCGTGGTCTTTGCCACAACACAAGGCGTTACTAACATCTAGGGCAGCGCTGTGCAACAATGGGATGAAGGAATGTCCCGTATAAAGAGGAGTATAATGCCCTGAGAGGTGGTATTTTTGAGCAGGAGCCTGTCTTTTCCTTTTGGTGAGATCACGACGCCCCGGGACAAGAGATAAGCAGCCGGCCCAGTCAGACAAGGCCAGCCGTCTCTCTCAATCCAGATCACATTTCAGCAACAGCTTCTCCCTACAGCTACTCATAATGTGTCAGTGACTCTCCTGCAAAAGCAAATGACCAATGTGCACGTTTTAAGACGTTTTAAGATTTTACATCCCATTGAGATACTTGCTAGATGTGCTATTTCAGATTAATATTGCAAACATGCTACTAAAATAAATGACCCACAATTCATAAATTTGGCATACGGTATATTGTGCAAGTATGACACTCTGTTATACACAAGCCTCTGCAGCACTTGTCAGGCAATTCCCTTATCCAATAAACAAAACATTGCCTCTGCATCACTTACACCACTTGCATGTTTCATGAGGAGAGTGTTGCATCATTGAACAAAATGAAGAAACAATTGCAGCAAACATCGCTCATGGGTACAATGCAATATGCCATGAGATCATCCCCATATTTTTCACACAATGTAAGTATCTGTGCTTGTTGGGAATGTGGTTGGAGGGAAGAATTTACAAATACTAATACGTAGTCATGGTTTTAAAATGCAGTGTTAGTCCCAAAAGATTAGAAAACAATTACTATTAGTTGTCATGCAAAGTTGTATAAGCTGTATAATCCAGCCACAAGAGGTCACAAGCCATAGGCGCTCTCATAGGTGCTTTTCCTCTAGGACAGAATGAATGGGGCGGGACGGGTCAGTTTGAGGGTGTTTCCACTTTCCAAAGCGGTCCAAAGGTGTGTCTGGAACGGTTAGAGGTGGGCTCTGCGGCAAGTGGATTGGACGAAAGAGAATCTTGAGAATATTTGGACAAAAACAAGCCAAAGTACAGCAATAAAAAGGAATTTAAAAAAAATCTAATTCATATTTGCCCTTGTAAAAAACAGCTGTATTCCAAGAGACGACGAGCTAAATGTTGTGGCGTATATAAATTAACAACGTAATAAAATTAACATGTCTTAGCAACAGCTTTTCCGGTTTGACAAAGTACGGCTCTTGTTTAAAAAATCATAACATTGCATTTTTAGTTCAGATTGGATTAAACACGATTTAAACTCATGTTGGTATATGGTCAGTTGCTAAAATGTGTTAAAGTGGAGCAGAGAAGTGAATTTAATGCAGCGAACTAGAATTAATCACCTGTTTACTGAATCTAATACAGCTTAACCTCCAGCCTCACAATTACACACACCAGACTTTACTCCCTTCTTTGTATTAAATATTGCCACTGCCTTTGCATTTAAAAAGTCAGCTTCAGACATGTTTTTTTTTGTCATTTATTAACACAACTTTTGTTGCGCTTGTGTGATGTCAGTCCTTATGTAACAGATGTCAATCTCCTGGACCCAGAGTAATGGAAACACCAGTAGGTTTTAGGGCTACACAATCCAAGGCATCCTGTACTGACACAACCCATACGATTTCCCCTTGTGGAAAAGTGCCTTCTGTGCCAGTTCCAAGCCCATATAAATGGTGAGGAGGTTGTGTCAGGAAAAGCAACCGGATAGAAACCTCTGCCAAATCAATGTCCCAATCACTGCATTCTTGGAGGCAGATGTTTTGCTGTAGAAATCTCAGATGGGACAAGGAAAGAAAAAAACAAAAACTCAAAGTCATGGCTTTACCCACAAAAGTAACATACAGACTTGCTTTGTGTTTGCATTTAAACACACAATTTATCCATTTATTCTGTAGGAAATGATTACAGCAGCTCCTCTCCCTTTGTTGTGAGAGGTCAGGTTATTTCCAGCAATACAGAATGTGCCGGTCCTAAGCCTGGGTAAGTCCTGGGTCCCAAGCCAGGAAGATGAGAAAACCAGTCAAAGTCAAAGTCTGTGGTGTCCCCTGAAAGGAAGCAAGACAATTCTTCTATTTAGCACTGCCTCACCTGTCAGGGCAACACAGGGACACCAGCATTTAATTTCAACCAACATCCCTTACAATAAAACTTGATGATACTCCAGTGAACCAGTCAGACTCTTTCCAAGCAGGGTACATTTTCCTCTACATGCTGAGACAGAGCTGTTACGTAATCTACAGGCTGCTGCATATCACAGCCTATACTTGTCTGAGTTCATGACATCTGCTCATCCTCCATAATTCAATCAATCAGTCAGCGTGGATATGTAAGGTGGCTTGAGTAGGTACATCATGAAATAACAATGAAGACAACAGCGGCGAACGGATGAAATAAATACATAAACGTAGCATTTTAATTAGTATGGTTAAATGAAATGGAAGCCACATATACACAGAGTAGACATGTTCATATTTATTGTTCAAATACAAACAACTGCAGAATGATTCAGGACATTTACGAACTAACTAGGTTTGTTCATAGACTAAATATTTCCTTGTATTGATGAATCTATGTTTTTTTATTATGATTTTAATTTGATTTTAATGGAAAGCACTTTGGACACCTTGAGAATTGTATGGGGTTATAAAAAATAAATGATTGATTAATTGCTAAGTGGCTGAAGAAAGTCTAACTCTACCTTCAGTGTAACAATATATCAGAAATGGGCACAGCACAATGTAGTTTGAAAAATGGATTCTAGATAAATTTGTCTTCCTCAGGACCAGGAGCAGAATACCACACAATTAATTACATCCTGATTTTTTCAAATGTTTAGGTGCAGTAATAATAAATCAATCAACAACCGACAGCTTGACTGAGCAATCTCTAAAAGAAGTTGGCCAAAGGGAAACATTTGCTAAGACAGAAAAATAAAGAAATCCATATTGTACTGATAGCCAAGGTGTGGTAAGGTATACTGTACTTTATTGTCACAGAAGGGAAATGTGTTCCCTGCATTTGACCCATTATCCTGATTCCGCTGGGGCAACCTGTCTGGAGCAGAGGGCGACCAGGAAACTTTCTGCAGACCTAGAGCCAGGATCCTCAGGAGAACCTGGCCAGAGGAGTGTTTTGTGCATGTTTTAGGTTGATGGTGGAAACTGGAGTAACCAGAGAAAACCAACTCAGACACGGAGAGAACAACTCTACACAAAAAGGCCCAGCCCAGTCCAGGAATTAAACGCGGGACCTTCTTGCTGTTAGGCGACTGTGCTAACCAGTGGTGCCAAAAAAAAATTCAGATGCAGCATAAATAAATCATTCAACTGGCTTGACCTTGTTCTTTCTTAAAGATGTTGTCCAAAGGTAAAAATGTACCATGCTTTAAAAAAATATGCAGAGGGATGAGAAAAATTAAGAACTTAATTTACTTATTGTACAAATAGCCTTAATACTAATAGACTCCAGGTTTATACTGTTGTTGTGTATTGTTGCCAGTGCTTTGAAACTCAAATACGCAGGATTACAGATGTGATACACACAATGCCATTCTTCAGTTCCTGGTTGAGTTAAAAATTCTGTTTTGACACTGCCCTCCTTTGACTCCACTATTTCTTCTACCTGAAAAGTCAATGGCAGTTGATCAGAACCCACCCCCTCTTCTTCTTGGGCCGGCCCCTGCACTTCAAACAGCAGCAGCAGCAGCAGCCGCCCCACTATGAAAAGCTAAGGTGTTACTTTCTCTTCCTCCTGCATCAAACAGAGGCTCGATCAAACGTCAAAGTCTTCAAACAAGATGTCATCTGCAGCTGTCCGCGCCGTTTGAACCGAGGAGGTGTAATGATACAAAGGGTGAGCTGGCGCGGTACAAGATTAAACCTGCTTACACCCACCGCCTTCACTCACATCTACTGTACGTCAAATAACAGGCAAATAGGAAGTGACGCTGCACACAGGCCTCACTCTCAGGACTAATCTGAGTGTCTCTCTCTATATCCAGCAACAGCATCTTACATAATACTTACGGATAATAATCTCTCAAGCTATTTTTGCAAGTTATGGGCTTTTCCCTTCACCACAGTCAATCATCTGCCTTTATTTAGCCCCATCCTCTGCATCTGCTCCTCTCACATCATGTCCTCTTTCACTACATCCATTAATTAATCTCCTCTTTGGTCTCGTCTCGTGTTCACCAGCTCTAACCTCAGCATCCTGCCACCAATATACACTCAAGGAAAAAAGAAACGCACCACTTTCATTTTCTCAATTTGTCAAAAAATATTACAGCCAGTTGAAAATTACAGACTACAATGAGTTTAGTACTATTCTGAGTCAAAATGAAATGACTGTTTTCCTGGTTCCGGTTGATTGATTTTGATGAGCAATAACAACGGTATTTTTGTATTAATCACTTATGTCTGGGTCATGAGTAAAACTCAGAGATGAATTGGACCTGTCCTCCTGTGCACAACCATTCCCTATAAAAAGACACCAAAATGGAAAAAAAAGCACATTTGTTCACAATGCCACGACTACTGCAACCAGAGAGAGATTGGCAGCCATTGGCAGGCTTCAAGCTGGAAGCAGCACACGGCTGTAGCCAGGGAGTTTGGAGTCCATCACTCTACTGTTGTACGCCTTGCTGAGTGTTTCCACACCACTGGATCCTCCAATGACTGTCCCAGATCTGGTCGACCACATGTCACAACTGCTGGATTATTATTGTATGGTCATGTTATTGTTATTGAAACTGTCATAAGCATTGATTAATTGGGTCTGAATATCAGGGACGGGTATATGGTTGATGTGCACATGTAATATGTCCATCAAAAATAAGTAACCAAACAAAAATATGGTAAAAAAGCAGTGGTGCGTTTCTTTTTTCCTTGAGTGTATATTCATTATGTCCTCTTTACGTGTCTCAATGACTTCAGAATATAGTATTTGAAAATTATATTTTGTAACATATTTTTACGTTTCAAAGAAGTTTTTATTTTTTTAATATTCAAATTTTAGGTTAGATTATTTGTTTTTATATTTTACATGTACACTACATTTCCAAAAGTATTAGCTCACGTGCCTTTACACGCATATGCCTTTATGCGTCCAACGTCAGACATCTACGTCTCCGTTGTTGGACAAGAAGTCCTGGCTCGCAGTCTTCACTCTAATTCATCCCAAAGGTGTTCTGTCAGGTTGAGGTCAGGACTCAGGTTCAGTCAACTTCTTCCACACCAAACTCACTCATCCATGTCTTTATGGACCGTGCTTTGTGCTCTGGTGCAGTCATGTTGGAACAGGAAGTGGCCATCCCCAAACTGTTCCCACAAAGTTGGGAGCATGGAATTGTCCAAAATCTCTTGGTGCTGAAGCATTCAGAGTTCCTTTCACTGGAACTAAGGGGACAAGCCCAGCTCCTAAAAACAACCCCACACCATAATCCCAATTTAGTTATTTGGGTGGATGAGTGAATACTTTTGGAAATATAGTGTATTTTGAAGGTAAAATAATATATAAATATAATGGGAGTTTATATTGTTGTATTTTTATTTTAGAGGTAAGCAGTTTATATTTTTTTTTTCTTTTTTAATGTAGGGAAATGTTTAAGTAAGGATAGTTATTTTTGTAACACGTTTTATATGACCTCTTTTTAAAGAGTCACCCATGTACAAGTGAGGGACACAAAAAGTACCTGGGAGTACACGAGACAAAAAAGGTTGGGAACCACTCGTCTTCGTGTCCAAACCATCTCAGTCTGGCTCCAACACATCTAACATGAGCTAAGTAGTATTGTTGACAAAAAAACAAACAAACAAAGGCAGTAGTTCAGTTGGTAAAGCTGCTTGTCCACTAACCAAAAGGTTGGCGGTTCAAACCCCACTCCCACCGTTGCATACTGTCGTTGTGACCTTGGGCAAGACACTTAACACACCTTGCCTCCAGTGTCTGCGCACACTGGTGTATGAATGTGTGTGAATGGGTGAATGGTTCCTTGATGTAAAGCACTTTGAGTACCCATGGAAGTAGAAAAGCGCTATATAAATGTGACCATTTACCATTTATTTTATATTTTCTGCATATTAGATTTCAAAATACATAAATAGGTAAAGCCCCATTCAGACCTGGCATTAAAATCTGTCTCTAGTGTGGTCAACCTTAAGACAAGGTGAGAAAAATGGATCTAAAAATGCATTTTGGTGACTTGGGCTGCATGTATTCAGGTTTCTGTTTTAGTGCAACTGGCTAAATGTTCTGTCTGGCACCAGGATACATTGCTACAGCAGTGACTTCAGTTAGAAACAGAGTGTATAGCAGCAGAGCACAAGTGACAAACTCTGTTAACACAAGTGCATCTAAAGTAGTGGGGTTTACATCAGAGAGAAACATTAGGAAAAACTGCAAAATGTCAACACTGATGGATGATGGTAAACACACAAGTACTTGCTGCATATCTTAACAGCACCAGTAACTACAGCACTGCAAAAACCTCTATCTCCATCAATATGATAAAGGGTAGTAGTCAGAGAAGGGCTTTTTTTAACCAATAGCTGGTGTTTTTTGCATTTAAAGCAGGAAAGAAAAACTGATCTTATGCGACCCCAAAAGGATACATGTAAATAGTGACTTTATTTACAATCTGTCAAGGCTGCTGCGCCACTTCTACAGATTTAGAGAGGATTGACTGAAATGCAAGATCTAATAGTGGCTTCAGAATGACTTTTTGAACTTGGTAGCAGAATGAAACGCACAGAAGCCTAAAAGCATAATGGTCTAGCAGTAGTAATAGTCGTTTGCTTGTATTTGTCCAGTTTTCAAAGGTAACCTCAGCAGTCTTCCTAGATACTTATAGTTTTGATGACAAATTTTACTTCTACAGTGTGGCCCATAAAGTTCTGTTTTGTTTTCACACTTGCTTCTCTTTTATTACTCTTTTTAATGAAGCTGTAGCATTATTTCTTTTTCCTGTCTGTACCTCTATCACTGTCAGCCAATCACAGCCTGCCACCTTTGCCTCTCATCCAATCACCTCTCAAGCCATTCACACATATATATATACAGTATATACATACTCCCCCTCTCCCCTCAGTCATCCTGCTGTTCAGCTGAGTGCCGCAACCCTCCTCTGCCCCAAACTTCACCGCAGCAGCAGAACCATCAGCCTCTTCAGTCTCTCCTTCTCCTCCTCTTCACCACCACCAGTGTCTAGGCCCTGGGGATAAAATTCACCCTATAACTAATCGATAAAACGCTCCCTTCATCACATCACTGACGTCTCTACCTGCTGGAGTCTAAGCACCAGAGTTTATTCCTTCAGTGAATTATTTGTTACATGTCACTCATTTGTCTGGGTTTGTTATTGTTATTTATTATCTGCTGGTTGAATGATTTTTTCTCAGTAATCACCTTTGACCAGGTGCAGTGGTTTCATACTGAGTCCCGGGTGAAATGTATTCAAGCTTAACAATACTTTGGCATTTTATGAGAGAGGTAAAACATACTTCAACTTTATGAGCAGTGTACTTAGGTGATGTTATTTTAAAGTAACTGGCCTTTTAGTTGCGTGCAAACTTTGACCACTCTGCACACCACTTGTGCTTATTGGCTGCCAAGGGTGTAGTGTGAAATCAATATGTGAAAGTGTAATGTTCGCAGCTGTAGACAGGCTGAGTCTGGCTGCCATACCTGTGGGCCAGTGCAAAGGAAACCACTAATAGACCCCTAGCACGGTCACAAATCAAAAACCTAGCCTCTAATGGCCTACCTGTTTACACAGGAAATCAATCCATTTGAACTATGTACGAATTGCTGCACCGTTTTCTCGTGGCTTAGTTGTTATTTTTTTAAACACAGAAACGGACACAGCAATCTCTGGTTTCACTGTGGGGGCCCCGGCAGCTCAAGCCAAAAGCGTCGCGCAGGTTCAAGAGACAGAAAACCAAGCTCAAGTCCAATTTGCTGCAGGTTTCCCTGAGGAGAGATGCTGTGTAGATTTTGGCAGTCGCTTCCAGTCCCCACCAACAAACCAGAGTCTTTTTTTTTCCATACGTGCTGGCTCCAAACTCACTGGAGAACTGAGCGAGGAGAAGAAGAAGAAGAAGAAGGAGAAGAAGAAGAAGAAGAGGAAGGGGGAGAGAGGAGAGGGAAAAACAGCCCCAGGGCTAGAGCAGAGACTGTGTGTGCACTCGAGCTCCCGGTCTGTGGCCAGCTGCTGAAGGAGTTTTCTGCGGAGTGGAGATTATCCTCAGAGTCAATAGTGTTGTCTGCTTCTGCCACTGCGGCTCTATTCTGCTGGGGCCACAAACACAGACTGGCAGAGCAGAGCAGAGCAGAGGTTTTTCTAAATCCTAACTTTTTCAAAGGTACAGAGAAAGCAGCTCCATGTTACTCCACATGCACACAGCCGTCCACAGCAAAGAACAGGGAACAACAGGTTTTCAATAAGATGCATTTCAAATTCAACATATTTTAATAAAACCCTTTGGGGGATTTAGCAGGTTCACATTAATGTATGAGACTTTGTTATAAAACCCTGAGTCTGAATCACCTATCAGCCATAATGTCTGTAGGAAGACTTTTTAAAACATTTTATACAATTATTTAGTGTAAAACTAGTATGGGGCAACAGTGGGAGAACAATACGTTAAGCATTAAAACCTCGCTCTGAGACACTTTGATCACAATGACTCCAGTCACAGTGGCTGGTTTTGACAGGAAGGGCATCAGGCATAAAAACCTGCCAAATCAATTTGCGACTGGTTCGCTATGGAGACCCTGAAAGACAAGGAAGCAGCCAAAAGATAAAAAAAATTGTGAAACTAGTATATAACCATATAATAATACCACTTTTATAAAACAAGGGGAAAAACTGCTCATGTTTTTAACCACTGAAAATAAATTTGCCTCAAAAACATATACAATAAAAACACTTCTCTCTAACTAAAATAGTACAAAATGTCCAATGAGCTTACCAAAACAAGTCTTCTCAAAAATAACAGCAAACTAAAAAATAAGCAATATTGTTAATATGCAAAGGTTTTACCATGCACTTAGAGTGGACTACATATTTATAATTGGTAAGTTTGTCTTTCTATAATATTTATTAAATTGTGATTATATAGTAATTAATCAAATGCATTTTTCTGATAGTATTTTCAACAGTTTTTTTTTTTTTTTTTTTTTGCTTTTTGCTATGCTGTGATTATGATTGAATGACACTGTGTAAGACTTGTGCTTTACAAAGAAACTTGCCTTGCCTTGTGGCAGTGGTGGCATGTAGCAAAGTAAAAGTACTTAGTTACTTTACAATTTTCATGTATCTATACTTTAGTTGAGTATATTTTAAAAAGGGGTACTTTTACTTTTACTTCACTACATTTTAGAGCAAGTATCTGTACTTTTTACTCCAGTACATTTATGAGTTGGTTTGAAGTACAAAGTATTTTGAGTGTGTTTTTGTTGTGGCCTCATTGTAGACACACAATACTTTTATATTAAAGATGCGGTAAAGTATTACTCCTTTAGAAACATCAGAATAATAAAAACAGAGACCTCAGCGACAGATTCAGTTTCTTCTACTGCAGCAGTTTGTTCATTTCATCTGGAATCAGCAAAATCCCTCACATTTAACAAATTTATGAGATGTTGAGCTTTTTTACTCACAAATACACTTAAAAGTAAGTACTTGTGGTAACACTTTATTTTACGCTACACTTGTTACAGCGTAACTACAATATAACACACAGTGTAACAAACTGTAATAACATGCACTTATGTTGTACTTACATAGTGGAATTGTGTGTACTTGCAGTTTCTAAGTACAAATGTAATAAAATAAAAAAAACAAAAAACAAAAAAACAAACACTTGTTACATGACTCTACCAAAGTGCACTTTGCTTCTGCAGAAACAGCACAATGATTACTTTACTCAGTGGTAATGTGCGCTTTGATAGAGTAGTGTAACAAGTCTTTTTATTATTACATTTGTACTTAGAAACTGTGAGTATGAAATGCCCTAATGTAAGTACAATATAGTTACATGATATTTCAGTTTGTTACATCTATGAATTACCTAGTAGTTAGATTGTAGTTACACTGTATTAAGTGTAGTGTAAAATAAAGTGTTAGTGTACTTTTATACTTTTACATAAGTAGAAATTTTAAGGTGATACTTTTACTTTTACTTGAGTAAATATTTGCTCCTTTATCTGTACTTTTACTGAAGTAAAGAAGTAGAGTACTCCTTCCACCACTGTCTTGTGGCTGGATTGGGTATAGCCCAAGCCTATTACTAATTAAGAAATAACCTGTATGTTCAAACTATACATGTTCATCTGCATATACCGCTGGTGTAACGTCCAAATGATTCACACAGAGGCATCGGGAACAGCATCTCCTCCTCCTCCTAACGTTTGAAATGAGCTGGGCCAGGAGCGGTTGCCAAGGTCACGCTCTGTATTTGCACATCCATGCTTGTCAAAGGCTGAAAGGGCTCGAGCCCCTGAAGCTGCTCCTGGCCAGCTCTACTCACATACAGCGCTGCAGTCAAAAACGCTACCGGCAAAAGCGAGAGACTTGGGAGGAGGTAGAAAGGACAAGGCCAACGAGAGGGGAGTCTGCGGTCCACTGATACCAAACCTGACCGCACCGTAACAGTTCGGGTAATTGTATGGGACAGGCAGCCCGCACCTCAGGCCCCTCTCTGGCAGCCCCCAACACCAGAGCAAAGACCCCGGTGCCACGGTAAGCCTGTTAGCTCTACCTACGTTAGCTAATTTTTTACTTCAACTCGACGTGGCCCGAGCCAGAGACACATTCCAGACGTCTCAATTGAAGCGGCACTCGTGGAATAGTCTTTTTGGGGGGCGCCGCTCGGTGGATGGACAGCCCATTCACGCGGCTTTTAAAGGGTTTTGTACAGACAGGAATGTAGATTGGAGTCTTACATGACCTCTCGCAGGGGTCAGTGGTTGGACGGGCCACAGCTTTTGTTGGCACACCTGGGTGATGAGGCCTTGACAGAGCCATGCAAGCTCCTGTTTCAGGTTTTGTCCTGCACCACATGCCGTGCAGCCTGCATAACCCTCTCTCTGTCTGTCTGTATGTGAGAAGGAAATAGCAACTGTAGCTAAAAACAGAAATGGAGTCTTTTCACCATTTAGAAATACAAAGAACAAAAACTAAATAAAATAAATAGGACATAGGCTCACCAAATTGAATGAAATATGAATGGAAATGCATTCAATACTTCAGCTTTTTCCACAGTTAGAGTCCTTGAAAAAGCAATAAATGTGTTGGCCCTTGGTTTTTTACTGTGTACATCCCATTAGGACTTTTTCAGTTTCCTAGATTATGTTTTTTTCAGGCTTTTTGAATTACTTTTGCATTACTATTTCATGCTTTATAACTTAAAATAATGTACATGTATGGAAAACATCTTCTTTAGTGGAACTGTATCTTTCCAGACTTTGTAGAGAATGCTTGGATTAAGTGTCTGTCGCCCCCTGCTGGCAGTGGTGGGGGATGGACACGGCATAAAATGGCTTTTTAGCACAATTATTAGCAACATGACGCTAACAGCTTCGTAGTAACTGCAGTTTAAGCGCTGAGTCTGGCTGACAATGTATGGGCTTTAGTGCTATACAAATAAAGATTTCCTGTAACTCCGCAGAGAGTCGGCAAACATCATTTCAGGTCAGAAATTCTTTTGTTTTTTTGAGTAACCATAGTGAGTTCAGACCTACTTTCTGAGCCATGACAAGATGGGAGGCTCAGGAGTATGGGGAAGTCAAGGCAGTGCATAAACAACGTCCCAAATGACGTTCGAAAGCGGTTGAAGAAGAGTAAAAATTATTAAAACAATATATAATAGGTAAAATAGTCAACCAGGGCCAATGAAATTAGTTTAAAACAACCTTAACAACACCAACAACACACGGTAGCTGCCACCTTGCACATGCGTATCCATATGCATATAACATGGTAATAAAAAGTCAATTTGGCATAATAGGATCCAAAAACAGAGAGGTACAGTGTAATGTTATGAGCTGGATATTAACTGTAAGTGAAAAGTATGCAAAATGTAGCTATGCAGTGGAAATCAGTTGCACTAAAGGTGAGAGCATTGTGCAATCTTGTTATCTTGTTTGCAAAAATACATTGCCAGTAAACTGCAGTAACAAAGTTATATGATGCATCTGCTTAAATTGCCAGCCCAGACATGTAAATAGAGGAAGATTAAACTGAACGCTAAGTCCATTCATAGTAACCTCAAATTAAAATCTCATGCCCAGTCTTTGCCCGGGACTATTCTGGACACACACCAGTGGACTTCAGTCACGTAACCTTATCCAACTGGTTTATATGACCTCTGTAAACGTTGGATTGATTTTGACAGGTAAAATCATGGCAGCTCCCCTTTAACAACTACTGTCTATCACATAATTTGGACTAAATTAGCCGGTACGTGCAACAGTATTTAATTCACTGACTAAATTATGGCATTACATTCCAGTAATTTCTGCGGATTACATGTGCTGTTAGGTAAAATTGCTCTAAATCACGCTATGTCCAGCTTCAGTGTCCAAAACAGGGAGCTTACGGTACGGTGCAATTGGGTTTTGAACAAATGCCTGACAATTTGCAGACACTAAAAGCTACAAATTATCTTTAAGTTGCGTGTCTAATCTTGGCGATCATGCTCCTAAATCAGGACAGATGTTACCTGCGCAAGTAAACACAGCTGAGTTGGAGTGTCTGTCTCTAACCACTAAATGCTATATCCCTCCAAGGAAATCTGGGAAATCTGGAAATAGCCTGGAGGCTCCTTGTGTTTTTGTAGGGATCGAGGTGGATGATGCACAAACCATTGGGAAGCCACAGCGGGATGGTATTGGAGCTGGCTTTGTTTGGATAAATACGTCCCGAGATTACGTGGTTTGCCAGAAGTACGGCCCGCTCGCTCTCTTTCTCTCTCTCTCTTTTTTTTTTTCTTGTTCAAACATTGGACTGTTTTTCTTTCAAACTGCACAGGAATGAAAAAAACAAACTTTGCCTTCCACATGTTTAAAACGTCCACCTTGAAAGAGCAGTGATATATGGCTTTGGGACTCAGGCTTTTTTTTTTTTTTTTTTTTTTTTTTTGTTGCTTGTGTGAGAAAGAGATTTCAACATTTACCACAGACTTTTAAAACAACAAACTTTGACCAATGCAGAGGTGGACAACTATGCAGTCACGTTGCTATATTTATTTCAGTGACCTTTTCAATTAATTAAAATCATAGTGTGCAATTTTTGTCTTTTTGGTGGCACCTGGTTAGCAATGTATCTTTCCTTTTATAGCCGGGCTGTCCAAACTTTTTCCAAAGAGGGCCAGATTTGACAATGTGCTAATGTCCAAGGGCCGTTTTCTACAGTAGGAACCAAACTTATATACAGTAAGTACAGTTTTGTTTTCAGAAGACATGCTCTTATAATTTCTCAACAAAGTAACATTTGAACATAAAAAAAAAACAAAAAACAAAAAACCATCCTTTAGGTCTTATATATTTTAGTCAGGCTGATTTTAATGCTTACAATGAGTAATGAGACAGACTTTCTAATACCAAAACAAATTGTTGTGTACATAATTGGAATTAATTTCTGATCAGATCCTTAGAAGGCACAATGCACAAATGTACAGATCCAGCTACTAAAACACTGGAGGGCTTTAAACAATACATTTTGTCATAGAAGCTGAAGGCCATATGAAGTCTCTTTAATGTTGTCTATAAAGGAACCAAGTGAAAAGAGCTGTCATTCTGCTAGAATTAGTGCTTAAAAGATAAAAAAGGTTGCCTCTCCTCCAGCAGTGCACAGTTTATCCTCTCTGGTAAGCTGTAGAATCAGAATCAGGAAGTAAAAGCTTTTTCTACTGGGCTTTATGAGACATTAATTGTCTTTTTTCCCCAAGATATCACAAATCAAAATATGCATTTTTGCTCCTTTCTTTTGTTCAGGGGTCACCACAACAAATCATTTGCATATTGTTTTGACATAGGTTTTTACAACAGATGCCCTTCCTGACAGAAGGCTATTTACCTGGGCTTGGGACCGTGTGTTTTTGGCCTCAGTGTGCGTGCAGCTCCATGATTAACTGGTTATTGCTTTCTCCTCATGCCTTTGGCAGCTAGGACCTGTACAGTATCCTTACAGACCTGAACTATGATACTATAGATAAGCTAATGGACTTTATTTAACAGTGCTAGACACATTTATATCCTGTCCGTCCTGGGAGAGGATCTCTCCTTAAATGTAGTTATGGTTTCTTCTTTTTTTTTTTCTTTTAGGAGTTTTTCCTTACTGAAAAGGATGGAGATGTCCTGGGACATATTGTTTTTTTGGTGTAGTTATTGTTTATGTTTGATTGTGTGTTTGTATTTGCTTGTCTGAGTAAATGTTTGTAGAGCCGTTTTAGGTGACTACTGTTGTGATATTGGACTATATACTGTAAATAAAACCGAATTGAATTAAAGGGCAAGCAATTGAAATGGATTATGTACAGACTTTCTTTTAAGTTTGGCAATGTTTTCACAATAAATCAACAGTCTATCTCATGGATGTCTTTCTGTAGATACTTTGTTGGCCTTGGACAGTAATGTAGACATGTAACCATATTATTTTGCAGTGTTTTTTGAAGTAGACACTCTGACCACTCCACACACCTCTCCTTAACCCAAAACTAACCAAATGTCATATTGTGATTTATGCCTGTGGTCTGCTTAGATCATTGTTGTGGCAGTTTTATGGATTGATGCCACCGACAACAAAAAGCCAACACCGTTTTTTGTGCAGACCTCAGCAAAATCAACAGCCTCTCAATATGCGCTGCCACTTACATTCAATATGGTCTGCTGTTTGAATGGGGATATTATTAAAGGGAAAAACCTGCAGCTTCCGACTGTCAGTGGCTTCAAAGCGCTCCACCCGCACCGCCTCTCTCCGGGCTGTCATAAAGGAAAGTAATAATATTAAAGAAAGTTCACTAAGGTCAGCTGTGAAGTATTGTGGACGTATCTCTTTGGCTTCCCCGACCACCTGGCACCTGGTCCTCTGTCTCTAAGCGGAAGCAAGGTCTAAAGAGGAGAGAGAGAAGTGCTGATTGTCCATTTCCTGATTTTTTTTTTTACAAACTCAAATTTCAAAAAAGTTGGGACCCAGTGTAATGTGTCCTAACAGTTCATTTTCACTTTGATGCAAAAACATTGAGATAATCCCATATATCCAACACAAAATATCAATGTTGTACTCAAGACCATACTGATCAAAACCAAGACCAGTCCGAGTCCAGAGTGAACCGAGACCAAGACAAGGCTGAGACTTTCAGGGTTCAAGACTGACACTTTTAAGGCCCGAGACAGAGACTTTTAAAGTCCATGTCAAGACTGAAGCCAAGGTCAAACCAAGACCAAACCCTAGGAACTAACACAGAATGGGAAAAGTTTCTTTTTTTAAAGTGGCTCAAATACATTAATGATCATTTTAATGATCTAATGCAACTGACTCCACAAACAAACAGAGACTGATCATGTCCCTGGTTCTTCTAATGCTGAAAAGGAATGACTTCAACATTATGAAGATCAGCATTTTCTTAAAATGTTTGGTAAATAAAATCTTAAAAACCACCACATCCGAGACTGAGACAAGACCAAGTAAAACTGGATATGAGACCAAGAATAATGCAGCCAAGACTGAGACTAGACCAAGACCATAAAAAAATGGTCTCAAGACTAAGACACTACTAACACTACTAAATATAGGCTTTCTAAATTGCTCCTTTTATACCCTGCCATCTTACTGAAATGCTGGCAATTAACATAATTAGTTGCAAAATGCTGTTTCTTTTCAGTTCCACTTACTTTTTCAGCTTTGTGTTGCCCCTGACTGAACTTTTTTGAGATGTGTTGCTGCCATCAAATTCAAAATGAATGCTAATATGAAATAATGAAATAGTACAATATCTCACTTTTAGCATTTGACATGTTGTCTTTGTTCTGAATATATTCATTATTGTCTCCCACTTATTCTCATTAGGGAGACATGGGTGACTGGAGAATATCCCAGCAACTATGGGCCTGAGGCGGGGTGCACCCTGGACAATTGCCAGTTAGTCGCAGGGCTGACATCCATTCATGCTAACATTTATTCAAAAAGGGCAGTTTAGAGTCACAAATTCACCTAACAGATGCATGTCTTTGGTGAGTGGGAGGAAACCAGAGTGCTCGGTATATGATATTTGCAAATCATTGTATTCTGTTTTTATTTACATTCTACACAGTGTCCCAACTTGTTTTTAAACTGGTGTTGTATAAGCGGAAGTGGGAAGCATTGAAGTCGCACTGCTCGCCTTTTAAGACGCCTGGTCTTTACTGCTGGGACTCTCCCCACGAGTCTCCGCTGATTAATCAAAGTGCTCCATCATCAAACATGGATGCTCAAACACAGATCCACTGGCGCCTCAGCTGAGCGTGTAATTTCAACACATCATCACGCCCTCAGGATGCTAATTGAAGGGCAATTGTGCATGTCGTGTAGAAGATAAGGCGCTGACCATAACCCAGCCTTAAAGGAGAGACGTGCCGCTAGATCTTTATGAATCCAGCCGACCGCATGCACAGAAAGGAGAGGAGTTCAAAGCCCGCATGTAAAACTAAAAAGATGTGATGAAACGCAAGGCGACAAAGCTTGTACCTGCATGCGCCCTCATGCTTCAGCGAGTTCACTTGAAGAGGAACAGAGGGCGGAAATAAGGGAGGAAACTCAGCTAGACATATGACAAATATCTTTCGTCTCTACAGAGTATGCTTTTACACGATTTAGTAAAAAAATACTGCTGTGATATATATTTTTGTAACACTCTAACTTTCTAAAGGCAGTCACAGACAGGCAGCAAGTGTGGGTTCAGTATCTCATCCAAAAATACTTCAACAATCTAAAAGTAAACATCAGACTTTAACCACTGAGCCATCACTGCCCTGCTGTTCCATGCTCCCATTGACAACTGCACATTTGTCTATGGGAGCTCTTAAGAGTTACAGCATCCATCAGAGGTGTTCAAAACAATGCTGCATTTACCAAGTTTGGAAAAAATACATGTGCACACAAATAGACACCAACACAAACAGACAATAACTACCAGTTCCTGTTCCTACAATTGCCTTGGGAACAAAATGAGCACTGATTGTTGCAGTCCTTCAACTTGAAGCGCAGTAAAAGTTATATAAAAAGTAGTTTCTCCTCCATCCCATCTCACTGAAAGCAGATCTTGCCAGCGTGCTCCGGGTTGGTGGCTGCTGGTGTTCTGCTTGAGTACAATGACATTAAGATGATGGTTTTTGGGGGCCCTAAAATAGCTCGGCTGTGGTGGGCACTTGGAGAAGCGTTCCTATAATTTTACAGGGAGCTCTTCATGTAATACACTCCACAGTTTGGACTGAGAGAAAAATATGGACATGTCGGTGTGTGGTCGCTACCATCATGAACACGAGGAAAAAACTCTCCAGCTCTTCATACCAAAGGAAAAAGTGGCAGAGGGAAAAACATCCACTTAATAATACGCCTTTTTTGCTGGTTTTCATCCAAAAGGTTCTTGTGCAAAGTTTTTTTTTTAATAAATTATCTTTACAGAGGAACAACATACTGTGTGTTATTTAGCAAATTATCTCAACATCTTGCTGATTTATAGCTTATTTTTTACCCTAATATAGAGAAGTTATAATTGTAACCAGAAATGTAGCCATGTTACGCTATCATTCATCTTCTTCTACTTATTCCTTTTTGTGGTTCCTGGCGCCTATCCCAGCAACTATGGGGCTTAGGCGGGGTACATCCTGGACAGTGGACAGGTAGTTGAGACACACACTGACAGACAACCATTCACTCTCACATTCATTCACTAGGGGCAATTTAGATTCACCAATTTACCACATAACACATTCTCAATTTGTGTGTTAGCCAGCCTGAGAATCAAACCCACAACCTCCTTGCTAAATGGTCATCATGCTTCCCCAAACTCCAACATCAATCCATACTACTATGTGACATTATGATGACATCCTACTACATTGGTTTCCAAAGTGGGGTTCAGGGCCCCTTGGTGGGCCACAAAGGTACTGCAGGGGGGTCACCAGAGAAGACAGAGAGTTTGTAAACAAATTGCAATAAAGTACAGTTATATAGTTGTTTAAAATACTACTCTGAAGCTATTTTAGCCAAGAGTCTGTTTTTTGGTAACACTTTAGAATAACTCGCAACTATGAAGCAGTAATAAAATTACTAAATAAACATGTAATAAACATGTAATTAGCATTAAATACAATGACTAAACAGTTTTTAGTTCCTGAATTACCTCTGATGTTAATAATCTTGCACTGATTTACATTATGATTAGAGATTATAAGATTATTACTAAAGAATTAACCAATAATAATATTTATAACTCTTAACTTTTGTTTATAAATGTTGAGGTAATGTTTTTAAATAATTAATAAACTGGTCACTAACTGTAAACTAATACTTAAATAATACTCAATAATGAGAGTTATTCTAAAGTGTTACTGTTTTTTTACTTTAAAAAAATATATAAATCTGTGGGAAAAAAACATGACATATTTGGAAATTTTATTGCTGGGGATGCGTGTGCGATTTTCTGATTTTGAAGGGGGCCGCGGCACTTTTGATTTTGGGATTGGCTGGTCTAATATATCCTTAGTATTTTAAAAATCTTGTTTTGCTGGGATACACTTCATCCTTACTGCCACTTGTCAAAAATAAGCTTAAAAAATGAGAAATAAATGCATTGCAAGTTATCATATTTCCTTTGGGCTTTTCACTCCTGTGACTCTGATTCACATAGTTTCATAGGTTTTACCCCAGATGCCCTTCCTTACACAAACCTCTCTATTTATCTGGGCTTGGGACCTTGAGGCATAAAGAGCAGGCTGCCTTGTGACCTTTTGTGACTGGATTCTTGCGAGTTATACCGCTAAAATGTGGTCTCTTTATTCAAAAAGCCTTTTACTCATGACTTTATTTCACCGCCGTTCTCGCCTAATACTTTCCAACAGAGATTTGCTGACAGGCTTGAATTGAAAACGTGTTGAAAGACGTATTTTTCAGCAACGCCTTCTCATCCTTTAGCGCAACTGGACAAATTGGTGACAGCTGAACCCACACAGACAGCTGCTCACTTTTCCCATTAACTCATGGGGTATATAATTGAACTGCATAATGTTTTCATGTTTTGTCTTCGGAAAGGCCAGAATTGGGTGGTCGAAATGTCAGGTGTGAGACATGCTTGTTAAATTAAAGAGCAAATGCAAGGTGTTGAAGGAAAATGTGAAAAATACACTAGCCCCTATGAATTGTATGAGCTCCCCTGTAGTTGAATTATAGATTTGCTTCGATGTGTTTGCCGGGGATGATTGACAGAGAGGGTAGGCACATCTTCAGACCCCATGCCCCTGCCATGAAACTGAAATGAAATCTCACAAAAAAAAAAAAAAAAAAGTACCGCAAGAGCTCTGCAACTCTCAGCATCTCCCCCTTTCTGACTCAATGGCAGCAATAGGCAATGAAATCTCCTTATTTGACCGTAGCGGCTTCATGCAGCAGTAATGGCGTTCCCTTATGAACAGTAGCACTCGTGGGAAAAGGTCCTGACTGTACTCCTTGACTATGCATAACTGTCATTCACTGCCTCCGTGCATGTTTTCCCTGTGCCACACTGAAGATTTTTATGCGTGTTTTTCGATATCTCGCCGGAGCCAAAATACACAGTGGATGATATTTTATGATGCGGCTCGTTCCAGATGTCATTGCAGATGTTTGTGGAAGAAAAGCAATGGATCATCTTTTAAAAATATGTCTGCAAATAGAGAGGGAAATTCATGTTAATGCCAAATGCAAAAGGGTTTTATCTAATAAGTTAATTTCGTCTGTTAATTGACGTGAGTTGCTATAATAATAATAATTTGTGGTGATAGATAACAGATATAAAAAATTTATGATGTTAGACGTTCCTGACTCCCAATGGTGTTTAAGGCGAGAAGGTGTTTTTCAGTTTTGAAGGTTTTGGGCCAGTTTGCTCTCTTAACATATGGCTATAACACAGAATTCAAGAAAATGTCAAAATTACACATTGAAAGTGTTAAGTTTAATGCATTTAGTCAACTTGAGTCCATAGATTTCTATTGGAAATATTATTTTCAAAGGCTGTTTTCTCAACATGAGTTTTTATCACACTCTGAGCCAAATATCTCCACATCAGTTACACCTACATACACCATATTTTCCAATCTTGTACTTAACTATATTTTGAAGGCTCTTAGAGAAGGATTTGTTGATATGTAACTCCTATCTGATTTATTTTACTCCAAAAAAGCAAAATTAGATTTTTCAAGGCTATTGTCAGTATTTTCTAATTTAATGAAAGACCAAATCAAATACACTATATTTCCAAAAGTATTATTCATCTGCCTTTACACATATGAACTTAAGTGAGATCCCATTCTTAATCCATAGGGCTCCATGTTGGATGAGAAGTCATCCCAAAGGTGTTCTGTCAGGTTGAGGTTCAGTCAACTTCTTCCACACCAAACTCACTCATCCATGTCTTTATGGACCTGGCTTTTTCAAGTTATGTGATTTTGCTTTTGGAAATATGACCAAATATGCATGTTTTTACACATGTAATGCCTAATTTTCAAATGAAAACATTAGGTCTTTTTTTCCTATATGCCACCAATCTACAGGAAAAGTTTTACATTGATATCTGTTAGTTAAAAAAAAAAAAAATCACTATTCACCTGCAGTGTCTCCTTAAATTCCCCAGCAACTGTGCCAGGTAAGCTTGCTATTGCCGAAGTAGGTTTTTTGGGTATAGCTTTATTCAAACCTTGGTCAGAATACGGCTTCATGTTATTAATGAAGTGGCTTTTGTGTGGGAGGTCAAGGGTTCAACTCCCCGACATGGAGTTTTTCAGACTTGACCTTGCCAGTTTTTGCATCACTTATGAGCAGTAATTTGCACGTTAGACTAAAATGCATATAAACATTTTCAGCTGTTCCTGTAACACACGATCAGTGCATCCCTGAAAGTGTGGGAAAAAGTGTTGACTTACAGCTTAATTAACTAACTTAAGCAAAGCAAAATACACTGGCATTATATCTGCAGTTGCTAATCAGCTTTTGCATGATTACATTTAAATTGTTTTGCATTTTGAATATGACCGTCTATGTTTCTACAAGCTAAAGAAAAAGTATGTCTGCCTTGACCTTGACTCATTATAATCTCCAAATAACGTATCTAAGATGGCTATCAGGATTTCAATTACGACTTTGTGAAAATTCAAGTTGGTCCAAACAAGCCACTTCATCTGTCTCTAAGTCAAGTGTTAGGGTGAAGATACCAGATATTCCTTATAATGGATTCTTCTGCCAGTTCATCTCAAGTTGAATTGATAATGCGAATATCTCAACTCACATAGCTTTTTGATGGCATCCAGTTACAAGAAGCAATGCTCAGTGACTGTGTTGCACATTGAAATCTCAAGTGATGCGACAAACCAGTTCAAAGAAGGAGCAATGAGACCTGGTTTGTCTGGTGCAAGCACGGAGAAGGATTTCTGGAGTGGAAAACAAACATTAAGATGTGCACTGAAGTGATAAAAACAACGCTCAGGGGGACAATTTTGTAACATTGCATTAGAAAATTAGTGGTACATGTATTGAAGCTGGATGGCACATATCTAAAGCTGGCAATTTACCACTTTGATTATTTCTTATGCTCACTTGCAGAAAGAAGTGATTTTCTGACCCCCTTTAGTTAGCCTGTGTGTATACCGTATAATTATGTTTAGACATTTTTGAAACATGTTACTCAAGTTTTGGTTATTACTGCTAATGTATGGCTTGTTTAGTGCTATGTTAGTGGAAGTTAGTCCTAGAACACGAGTGGTACATGTAAAAAAAAAACAAAAAAACATGAAATTACTGTTTCACTTGGTCTGAACAAAAGGTGGTATAGAGGATGGTTGATCAACAAATTTCATGACATTAGGCTGGAGTCTCTATCTGTATCCATTTTAAAGTCCCATTGTTTTATTCTGACCTAAACCTGCTATGCATCATATGCCAATACTTAATCCCACGACACACCATTGTAACATTAATGCCAAACCCAAATAAATGGACAAGATTGTGTCCGAGAGTGCATCCAATATGCCCCAGCAATGACAGACCTTAGCTGACCCCATCTTGCTCCCGTCCTGACCTGTGTGCCCTCAACCTCAAGTCGGGACCTCCTATGAACTTCCCGGACCCCTACCTCACCCTCACTTTCCTGTCTGGATGAAGCCCCCCTGCGGTATCCTTACAGACCTGATCTATGACCCTATAGATGAGCTAATGGACTTTATTTAACAGTTCTAGACACATTTATAGCCTGTCCATCCTGTAAGTGGATCTCTCCTTCTGTATGGTCTCCATAAGGTTTCTTCTTTTTTTCTCCACAGCTGGGTTTTTTTTAGGGGTTTTTCCTTACTGAGAAGGAAGGTTAAGGACAGGGGATGTCCTGGGACTGTTTAGTTTAGGTATTGTTTATGTTTGAGTGTGTTTTTATGTTTGATTGTGTGACTAAGCTGTTAAAATTGAGTAGAATTGAACATAAAATCTTTGCCAAATCAGTAAGCTTCTAATGGAGGCAGATGATTTGCCGTGGTGATGCTGGAAAGGGAAAAAGAAAGAAAGAAAGAAAGAAAGTGATAGCTAGAGAGGTAGATAGATACATAGATGTCCTTAGCAGGTTGTGAAGTGAAAATCATGGAAAAAATATAGTTTCAGTATCATAAAATTGGATACAGACAGCAAACAAAGTCAGCAATGCAGCAAACTAATCCACTCCTAGAATCAAACGTGTACTCTTTGGGCTGCATTATGCATCAAAAACAACGTCTTCAACTCATCTCTGTACAGACTAGGATGTCTGTGTGGAAAATAAGAATTAAGATGTCAAATGTGAGCTTGAAAGAGTTCACCAGAGTGATAAAAACAATGCCTGGGGGGGACCATTTTGTAACATAAAAAATCACATTAGAATATGAGTGGTAGATGTCAAGCATTTGGAGCTGTTTTCAGTGCGTGTTTATTTGTTTTCCCCGAGTTTCACCACCTTCAGTATTTCCACTGTCTCCTTCAGATCAACCCGTGTACAGTAGAGTGGAATAAATTTGGATTAATTGCAGTCGCGGTGCCAGCCAGTTCCTCTCCTCCGCTCCACCGCTGGGATGTGAAGGAAGGAGAGAAAATCATCTGCCACCTTTTTCCCCCTGCACTGTACATCCCCCTTGTCATTGCCTTGCCCAGTAAAACAGAGGTAATTAAATCTCCCCACTCTCATTAAAAATACAGCTGTCGAACACGGAGCTCCACGGCCGCGCTAAGCGAATGTAAATTTTCCATTTCATGCCGCCAGAAGAGTTAAGACTGTGGCCCTGCCAGCGATGTGCCGAATTATACCTCCATTTAAATAACTGTCCTTCTGTTTCTTTGGAGAAGTCCATAGGAAAATGGCGTATATAATTTGCGGATTAAGAGCAGTCATAGGTCCCAGCGAACAGATTGGGTATTGAGCTATCTTTAAGAGAGATGTTAACTGATTTTTAATTGGCTTTTTCCCGTTAAAAAGCTCCCTCCGAATGTGACGGATACTGGGAAACTTTATGCGAGGTTAACCACTAGTTGACATGCCATGCACATTTCCTCTCCATTAGCAAGAAAAATGGTTGTGCTGATTTAAACAGATTGGACCAAATTAAATACTGTACTCCCAGAAGACGGGCGCCTGAAATGGGGCGAAGTTAGACACTGAGGTTCAATATTGTGATGAGCACTTTTTACACAGCTTTCACAATAAAATATTATAGGGAAGGGAATGTAAATAAATATGTTGGTTTACAGTTTTTTGCATTACCTCTGCAATAAATGTTTTGCCAGCATAGGTTTATTGGTTTGTCTGCAAGATAACTCAAATGATAATGGGCAGATTTTGATGACATTTTCAGGAAGGGTCAGTAATTCTTTTGGAGCAGTGTCAAGATAAAGAAATATCTTAGTACTACAGGAAATACTGTGGACCAGGAGTATCCATGGCTTAAACCAAGCAGTAAAATCATGACTAAACCAGGTTAAAACCAGGATTAATTTAAGACTTAATCAGGTTGAAGCCATGACTAAAGCAAGCCGTAAAATCAGAACTAAACCAGGTCCAAAGCAGGACTAAACCAGGTCTAAACAAGGACTAAACCAGGTGTTGCAAGACCAAACCAGGATTTTCTCTAAACCAGGACTAAGCAGTGGTCTACTCTTCACTACCAGGACTTGAACTGCAGAAAACTCCTGAGTACCATTAGAAGAGGCCCAGGGACCTGTACCACAGTTTGAGAAACACTGGAGTAAACAAGTCTGAATAACACTTTTTAAAAAAATCTCACTATATCACTATAATGCATAAGTATTAGTTAAGAGTCAATAACAATTAATTGATTATTTACAAAGCTTTACATAAAATAATTACTGCTAAGTCATAAAAAATGCCTATTAACATTTAATTTTTGAGAAGATTACAGAAATCAATTCAAAACTGTAAACATCAGTTAATCTGTACTTATATTCAGGGGCGTTGGACTGGGGGGGTAAAGGGTCAATCCAGGGCCCACTGTAGGGAGGGGCCCTCAAAAAGCCTGGAATATGCTTGAGAAATGTTGATCAACTGATCCTGGGGGCCCACCAAGATGGTTTATACAAAGCCCAGAATGTCATGCTACACCTCTGCTTATATTTAATAATTTAATTATTTTTTATTTACACAATTATTAATGCTTTATTAGTACTTTCAGTGGTGAGTTATTCACCACTGTATAATTCTGTATTATTTTGTAAAAGCAACATATAACTTGAAATGGCAGAGCAGTACAGTTAGTGATCAGTATAACTTCTACCTGGGTAAATGCAGTGACTAGGGTCTGTAAATCTATCTCACAACCTTATTGCTATGAGGCAGGAATGCTAACCACTCTGCCATAGTGAACCTCAAAATGTATAAATAATCTTTTTTTTTCCCTCATTATTATTATTATTATTGTTATTGTTGTTTTTTTCTTCTCTTTCCTCCTTTTTGTTGTTTGTTTTGCAATTATTATTATTAATATTTATCATTATTATTATTGGCGTCATTATTTCTAACTCTTCATGGAATTTATTTACCCACATAGAAGATAAGGACATTATTATTATTTTTAGTATTATTATTATTTATTTATTTGTTATTTGTATTATATTTTATTTATTATATTATTATTATTATTATTATTATTATTTATTTATTTATTTATTTATTTTTACATCAATACATATTCATATCCGCATATATATTCATATTATTATATACATCTGTTATATGTTGTTTGTTCCTTGTAAGTCATAATATTGTTTTGTTTGTCTCATGTATTACATGTAGGTATGTCTGCACCTGTAAATAAAAAAATAAAATAAAAAATGAATGTATAAATAATCTGATAATAATAGTAATAGTAATAATGGATTGGATTTATATAGCGCCTTTTTAGACACTCAAAGTGCTTTACCTGACCTTAACACAGCTGTCCCGGGGCAGACTGACAGAGACATGGCAGCCATACCACGCTTACAGCCTCTCTAGCCTCCACCAAACACACAACAACAATCACACTAACCCATTCACAGCAGTCACACTAACCCATTCACAGCAGTCACACTAACCCATTCACAGCAGTCACACTAACCCATTCACAGCAGTCACACTAACCCATTCACACATCAGGCATGGTTGGTAAAGTGTCTAGTAACTGGAATCGAGCCACCAAACTTTCTGTTTGTGGGCAAAGTTGTGAAGTTATTGGTCATAATTTACATGGAAAACTTCAGCTGTCAGCAGATTTCGCAGAGGCATCCAAACTAGCTGCACCCATCTTCTGCATTTTGACTCCTCTGTTAAGACGTATCTCTAAATTTAGGATCGAAAAAGTTCATTGTCAGGATGCAATATTCAGGCAACTGCTGTTTCCAAAGTCTTTCGAAGTACATTTTAGTGGATGTTGTATGGATAGGGCAGAGGCTGGATCCACAATTACATGGTCATATATAGGATTCTCTGTATAATCAGCAGATTGATGGAAGTTAGCAACAATAGCACAGCTGCCCAGAGATAATGGCAGTGTGTGTTCATTTATTCCACGCAGAAGTTCATTATTTATTAATTTGTTCGGTCTCGCGGTTCATAATTTAGGTCCCAGAAATAAAGAAATCCAGAGATGTAGCAATTAAGGGTCTGTTCGGCAATGGAGCAACGGAATTTACCTCCAGCTGATGTTTATAATATTCAAATATGAAATTCATTCCTCGTTCGGTATCATTACGAGTCCTCGCTGCACGGCAACTTTTGAGTCAGACATGAGAATAGTTGGAGGCAATGTGTTCCTTGGGGTTTAGTGGAAATTAAAGTTTTAGAAATTGGTTCATGCCAATCAATGCGGCTCGGGGAAAAGGAAGGAGGAAGGAAGGAAGGAGCGAGAGAGAGAAAATAATGAGGCCAAGAGAGCGGCGAGGATGAACCGACGTGATGATCGGAGTGACAGTGACTGAGAGCTAAAGGCTGGGAGGAAACAGGGAGGATCCACACTGAAGGAAGCCAAACTCATCGGGTTCATCGTGAGCTAAATGTACCCAAACTCCATACTGCAGGGTCTACTTAGAAACTGGAGTTAAGTGTCTTCACCAATCAACTTATTTTCATTGCTTCCTGCCGTTATGTCTTACATGGATTGGTTATTTCTGTCCCAGATCTAGAATATTTAGTCGTTAAATTTCAGGTACATTTGGAATACAATTTGTTTCTGAAATGCAGTGTTTCTCAAACAGTGGTACAGGTGCTGCTGGTGGTACGTGGGCCTAGTCTAGTGGTACTTAGGAGTCTATTGCAGTTCAAGTCCTGTAATCCAGTAGTGAAATGTAGACCACTGCTCATATTTGTCCTGGTTTAAATGCTGTAAAGTCCTGGTTTAATTCTGGTTTCGTCCTAGACCTCTCACAAACTCAATGTAAAAGAAAAGAGGATTACTCAAACATGCATGAATGAAACAAAACACAACTCACATACAGGTATGTTTTTTATTTTATTTTATTTACAAGATCCACAGTACAACTATACATAGACAAAAGTACACCAAACAACACAGAGCAAATGTAAATATAGAAAAACAAAAGATGATGAGGAGACAACATTATAACATGGTAGAAAGCTCAGAAAAGTCGATTTTGCAAACTATAGCCCCTTTAACAAAAGAATAATACTTTTTCTGAACAATGGATAGTAAGTTGTCTGTAAAATTGGTTTACAAAATAAGGATAGTGAGTAAAACTTAAAATTGAAAGTTTTGAGACATATGCACATCAAATTAAGTGAACAAAAAATATTAGTTGTTGAAAACTTGAGATTCTGAGTTGGCCCCAAAACTCAAAAATCTTGCCGGATCCTGTTGCCTTGAGTTTTTGAGTTTTCGTAGCATTTTTTTTAATTTTTTTTTACAGTGAAAGTAACATAAGGTCGTCAAGGGCAGCAGCTCCTGGGTCTTTTGTTGATAGAGCTGGAAAAAACATAGCAAGACTGTTACGTGTCCTCTACAATACATTTATTCAGACTCTGAATATTCTTATAAAACTATTTTACAAATGTTTTTTAAAGCTTAAAACATTTCAAACCTGCACATATCTGTTATATCAATACTCCGCATGTTCCCCACTGTAACATTGGGATTCCACGCGTCACTGCTTTCTGGAAACATTTCTTAGATACATGTGAATTAGGATCCCGGACTTTGTTTGGACTGGGACTTGAACTCCCCCCTTCCCCTCTCACTCTCACTCTTACTCTGTCCCGTAGCCAGCTATAAATCACACCGAGGCCAGGGACCCAGAGGCTGCCAGGGCGTCCCGAGCAGTCCCGACCCGGCCATAACAAGCGTCTGACAGGTCTATTTACATAAGACCAGAAGGCAGCGCACCGTCCCGTCTCTGTGCACTCACAAACAGTCCGGGGGGGAAGATATGTCATGATAGCACTTGGTATGAATGAACGTCCCGCCTCTAAACAAATACAGGAGACGCACACTTAATAGCTTTTATAGCCTCAAGGTAAATATCGCTGAGTTTTAGGAGTTTTTCCACATGAACAGGCACAGAGGCCGAGTGAGGTAGGACTCCAGGGACTGAGGGGAGGGGAAAGGAGGGCCTCTATATCCGGCCCGGTCGTACGTCTCTCATCGCTGGATACCAAGGGGAGCAGAGTGAAGGATAGCCGTGTTGATGGATGGTTAGCTGTTATATTAGGCCTAATGTGCCTCAGTGACCCCTGCACTGAACTAAAAGCTTGACCCCAATGCCTCCAATAATACTTCTTCTGCTGCTATTTAAATACATACATGTGCTTTTATAAGACATCTGTGTTTGAAAATATATACAATGACATTAAACATGGACTGTGGGCCTTTTTGCGAGATAGTTTGGCCCCCGCGTCTGATTCTCTAAACTATCCTCAGATTGATATGTGTGCTAATGTTTTATCAATCAAACACAATATTGTCAAAGGGAGGGACTTCTCGTGAATATCTCGAATAAAGTGCCAGCTAGTGCAGCCAATCAGGTATTGCTAATGGTTAATGGTGCGTTCAAGTCGTGTTGGGTTTATCGTATATATGAGTTTCGGAGATGAAATAGCACATGAGCACCCCACCAAGTCGGAATTGTAGAAGCAAAACAAACTGCCCATGTTTTGACGTATTGACTTGTCATTGGTGGAAATTAGCGTGTTTTTTTTGTGTGTGGAAAACTTTCACGAACCAAAGTAAAACATTGAACTATATTTTTTTAAGTTTGACAATGTTAGGAAATTTCTATTTTGTGCTTCACCAGACTTCATATTTAGCTGACTAAAAGCTTCAACATTTTCATTACAGTATTGGTAACAACCTCTAAAGTATTTGTGGCACATACACAAACAGATAATGCGATTGAACTCTATTATGACATTTCCAGATTCCCACCATCTGACCAGAAAGCAAGTGAATGTGCACAGTTCATGTCAACGGGTCCTGCCCTCGGAGAAAACGACCATTCGAATTGTCTGCCATGCACTTGAAAGAGGCTTGATGCTATTGGCAAACCTAAAACCTGCCCATTTACAACCATGGGACTGGTCAGCCCACTGTTTCGGACTGCAAATGGATAAGCTTGTGCTGGACAAGATGTATTTTTGCAAGGTAAATATAAATTAGCTATCCAAAAGTAAGTAGTACCACATTTATAAAGAAGCGTCACAGTATAATTTTGCTCATTTCTTCTTCTGCTGTTTTTGGCAAATTTTTCTTCTACATTGTCGTAAATACTCATGAGTCCAGTTGTCTCCTATATGACCCCACGCTTGGCTTTACTTTCATTTTCCCTTCTTCATATTTGCACGTTTTTTTTATCTTTTGGGACACTCACCATAATGAAGAAATAAAGCCATCACTAGCTTGTTGTTTGGCTAACTGTGCTGTGCCGCTTTCGTGCAAGACTCGAGACTTCAGGGACACTGGGTCGCGCCGAAACAGTTTATTTTAGGTAGAAAAGATGCTTAGCCTTAACTTTGAGGCCAAGAACTTGAAGATGGAGGATCAGCGTCACTGTCTGGATCCAAAAAATAACTTTTTCATCATTGCAACTGGGTCAATTTTGTCTCTCTAAATAACTCTAAATAATACACTCTAATTTTCATAAACCTTTCACAACCAAGGGAAAGGAAGGATCCACATCACTGACTGGATCTATGTAGAACTGTAAAAAAAAAAAAATGCTGCAAAAATACAAAAAACAGGATCCCTCAAGAATTTTGAGTTTTGGGACCAACTCAAAATCTCAAGTTTTCAACAACAAATATTTTTTGTTTACCTAATTTTACGTTCATAGGTCTAAAAACTTTCAATTTTAAGTTTGACTCATTATCATCATTATTTTTTTACTCATCTTACAGCCCACTTACTATTCATTGTTCAGAAAAAGTATTATTCTTTTGTTAAATTTAGTATATTTAGTTTTTATTATTATCAATAATAATACATTTTCTGAACAGATACTAAGTTGGCTGTAAGATGAGTTTAAAAAATAATGATAGTGAGTAAAACTTAAAATGTAAAGTTTTTAGACATATGAACATCAAATTAGGTGAACAAAAAATATTACTTGTTGAAACTTGAGATTTTGAGTTGGCCCCAAAACTAAAAAATGTTGAGGGATCCTGTTGCCTTAAGTTTTTGAGTTAAGTTTTTGCAACTTTTCTTTTTTACAGTGTTGGTGGAGGTCTGTGCTCCTCTATTTCACATGGGACTTTTAGATATTTAAGATCAGTCTAAGTTAATATTCACATTTCCTTTTCCGTTCCAAATCTTGTGTACATCTTTCCAGTTTTAGGCTCTAACCCAGGCGTCATCCTTAAACAGTGATTTCTTATCGGGCGAATGTGAGGGCAGCAGTTTTGTAGCTGCAGGTGTGTTGTTGCTGCTGCTGCTGCTGCATATTTAGCCCCGGTAGGCAGTAGGCAGGCAGGTAACAGTGTTGTGGGGGGATGGAGAGCGCACATACTGAATCTCTCAGACTGACAGTCGAGGAGAGTGTTTATGAAATAAACATAGCCCTGATGCAATGCTTGGAGCCCCTGTGTGCAGCAGTGGCCTGTGTACCTTCCCCCACTTCCTCTCTTTGTACCTCTGCGATACATAAACTTAAATATCCACACTCTCCTCTCAGCGCTGGATACAAAAGTGCTCAGGGGCCTAATGGGGTCAAAGACACAGTAAATCACATGTATGGTCTATTCTCTGGGGTTTACTCCTGTATGGGACGGATGCAGCAACAGCTTAACTATGTTTCACACAGGCAGCAGTGTAACATGTGTCCCGGGTTACTCTGTCAGGAAAAAATCATCGTGAGGAGTTTTCCGTGTCTAAATTTTAGCAACAATGATAAATACCGAGCAGTGGCCTCCTTATCAGTGACACAGACATGTGATGGAGTGGGTTCATGGCTTTGTCAGCTCACTGTGATGAACTCCTCTGACTAATGTTTACTGCTGCAGCTGTAGGCCAAGTAGTGTCTTGTTGTGTCTTTTTTCACATAAGTTGTTTTAACAATGTAATAATAATTTAAAAAATAAAAATGACAAAACATTGAAAGTTGCTCGAATTAAATTTGCATTAAGGTAAACTAAACGTAACGTAAAAAAAAAAAAATGCTGCAAAAACTAAAGGCAAAAGGATTTCTCAAGATTTTTGAGTTTTGGGGCCAAAATCTCAAGTTTTCAACATTGAATATTTTTTTCACTTAATTTGACGTTTATAGGTCTAAAACTTTCAATTTTAAGTTTTACTCACTATCATCCCACTCCTTTTTGAGCAGATTGTTTCTGTATGGTTTATTATGGTTTATTATGACAACTTATTGTTCTGCTAAAAATAATGTTATGAATATTATTACACAATAATTTATTATCTTGATGTTGTTTTTAGTTTTTGTTTTCTCAGCCTTGTGTTTTGTTGTTGGTTGCACACCATTAACTACTCACTTGCTCAAAATAAATAAAATAATACAAATACAAAAATCATAATTGTTTTAACTCAGCTTACAGCCAACTGACTATCCATTGTTCAGAAGAGGTATTTTTACTGGCAATAATAAAAACTAAATATACTACATTTTACAAAAAAAATAAATAAAAATAAAGGCACATTAAGATATTTGTAAAACCATTATTGATAGAATTTATCGCCAAATTCATATCCAATCGCAAAAAAAAAAAAAAGTCTGTTGTGACTTACAAAGTATTGATCTAAAATATGTTTTTCACAAGTACAATGCTAAAAAAACATTTTAAGACTTGGACAAACAAAATTTAATACCTGCCTATACTAATGTAATACTTTCAAGGCCTTGATTTTGGCAACATCAAATACTTTTTTAATACTTTTAAGATTTTGGGGCTGTCCTGTCATTTGTAAATAGTGAATAAATGTGGGTGTATGTCATTAAGTGTTAGTACTGCAAAGAAATTACTATTATCAAGGGCCTATATCAAAACATACATTGTTCTGTGAATGCCTGAATTTGGGTTGGAAATAATACAGAGGATTCTTGCACACCTAAATGTTTCAAGACTGTAGATAAAAGACAAAACTCTGACATGATGTGGAAACTATGTTCACCTCCTGCTGTACTTTAAATATTTTATTAGCACAAAGCAGGGATTGACAGATGTGAGGTCAATATGGCTCAATCAATGTACAAACAACAGAGACGCAAAAATACACAGAGGAGCATCACCCGGAGGTAAATATCTCCATTGTGAAAACACAATGTAAGGATCGGTGCAGTCAGTAGCACTTACAGAGCGAGATAAACGCGCGTTAATAAATGATACAATCAGATATTTGGCATGTAGCGTGTCAGCTCCCTCTGTGGTTTGTTGAAAGGCTAATAACAGGTTTAGATATTGGCTGCCAGTAAATTACAGCACGAAATAACAATGCAAGGTACACACTGTCAAATAAATGTAGGCCATAATTAGGAAAGCTGATGAAATGTGATTACTTCATGAATATAACTCCCATACTCTGCTTGAACTTTTGCACTTTTGATGTCAAGTAAAGCTGGAACAATAGAACAAAGAAAAGTGAGATATTTCTAATTTGTAGTGAGTACAATCTTCAGGCCGGATCACAAAGTTTGCTTTTGTTACTGTGGGTTATCTCTTGCGTCATCATTCTGTGTTATCTCGAGTATTGTCCAGGTTTATGGTCATCTGCATCACAAAGAGAGCTTCACAAGCTTCAGCGCAAAATAAGGCTGTCAGAGCTGTCCCTCAGTGCTCACAAAGGACAAGTGTGACTCTAATGCATAAATGCTTCTCATGGCTTACAGTTAGCAATAGACTTAAAATGTGGCTTCTTTTATTTTTGTAACTTAAACCAGCTACCAGTGGCCTCACAGAGAGTACAAAACAAACAAAGACTCAAGAAGATATTACTAAATCACTGCAGACAACCACATTACAGCTTGGTATCAAACATTTAACTTTCTTTTTTGTTTGTGTTATTATTTTTGCAATGTGTGTACAATTTTATCCTTATTCCTGTATTGTTTTATTATGTTATTATATTTTTACTATTTGTATATTCATTTAATTGTGTATTTTTATATTGTATTGTATGTAACTGCAAACTTTGTGTGAAGACCCCAGGGAGACTTAAATGCACAGCTAATGAGGATCCTAATAAAACAATAAAACAATTCTCCAAAGACATGCGGGTATAGCTGAACTGGACTATTCAAAATTAAATATAATTAATAAATAAAAGAGAAAATGGTTGTGTCCATCTGTTAGCATGACTGGCCATTAGCTAGGGCTGGGTTATTAGACTTTATCTTCCACTGGGTCAAATTGTCAGAAGGCTGTGGCCTGTGGGAAGAACATTTCTCTGCTGTTACTCTTATGTTGGATGCACAGTTGACACAAAGCGCCACTTTTAACATTTTAACTTAACACACAACACATATAACAAAAGTCAGTCAGTTTAAGTGTAAGTATGTAAACATAACCTGCTTCAGGTTTAATAACATCACTGTAATAAGTACTGCTGCCTTATGATAATATAAAAAAAAAAAAAACTGAAACATAAGCAGCTTCTGGTTAAATAAAATCACTCCAGCTTTTGGCTTCAGTGCTGCTAAGTGTTGCAAAATGGCCGATCAGCATGAACGCATCGGCAGTATTTGTTATTGTTTAACTTTGCTCCCCTATATTGCTTTTTTTGACTGTTCTTTGTGTACACTGGTATAGCCAATGTAAGAATAATCCTTTTTCTGTATTAATGACTGCCATTTATTTCTTCACTGTAAAAAAAATCTGTAAAATTTACTGTAAATTACTGGCAGCTGTGGTTACCCGAGTTACTGTAAAACAATCTGGTGACAATATAAAACTTAACAATGAATTACCTTCATTTTTCCATTACAGTACCATAAAACTATATTTTTATGCAGATCAGGGACAGTGAGTCATAGACAAGGCAGAAAAAGTGCTTAGTTTAATGTAAAAGTAACCAGATTATCTTTTAACCCTGCAACAGCTAAATGCTCATTACCTAATTACAAAAAAAAAAAAAAAAAAAAAAAAACAGTCAGAATTGTTTATTACTACCCCATATGATAATGTCCCCCAAATATCAGATTTTTCCTGTTACTAAAACTTAATTTGAGCCTGAGAGGGTTAAGGTAAAATTCTGGCAATAACAGCTGCCAACAATTTACCGTAAATGTTTTTTTTTTTTTACAGTGTTGTTAACAAGTGTAGACCAACAGCCAATAGGATTAACTCAAGACCCCTTTCACTGCAATGATGAGATTGGCCAACACTTCTGCTATGCCATGGACATCTATTCAAATCAATGAGAGTAAACTTTATAGATTTGTTGTTTTTTTTTTTAATTATTATTACAATATATGCAAATGTGTGACTAATTCTCCAAATTTAAGAACAATAAAAGCATGCTCTCCTTTCCATCTAAAGCTTTGTCACTAAAGTTGTGCACTGTGTCTTTAACAACTGTTTTATTATAGCCCCAAGCTGCAGCTGATGCCATTGACAGTGTTACCAAGGAAAATAAATCACTTTAATTCCTAAAGGCAACACCTGAATAAAACGACCTCTCGCCAGCTTCCAGCTCTCTGACTAATGTCCCAAACAGGCCGGGGCGGTTGCTAACGACAACAGAACAGAACCCCGGTCGCCGCGGAGCTCTGTGTGTTCGTTCCATTCTCTCCGGAAAAAGAAAAGTCACTCCGCGAAGCCTTAAACAGCTCCCTGGACAGGAGGCCTTCGTGCGGACTGTGAACTAGAGACACAGGTCGGTTGTTTGGCCAAGCTGTGAGGAACAAAAAGCGCTCGCCGACCCGACATCCTGCCTCTGAGCACCGCTGAGAGGTGCGCAGGTTGATGGGTGGCGAGGGGGTTGTTTTTTTTTTTAAAGATGGAAACATGATGGACGATATAAGTCTCCATTTGGCCCCAAACTCGCATTTCTCTGCGCTATGCAAAAGTTCAACCGGTTTTAACTCAGCTCTGGACATATTTATTTCTAATGTAGATGTTTGAGACTGTGGTTTGAGCGTACGCAGAGGTAGTTAGCACAAATAATGGTGCTGTCAGCTTCACCTCCCATTTATACTGCCTAACAAACTGAAATCCAAAAACACATGCAAAAGTATATCTGTAATTTCAGTTTCTAGGTGGTACCATTAAACTCCAAAACTTGAACTTGAACCAAAAGTTATCTGTTAACACTGAGCAATTAATTTGTTATTTGTGGGCTTACGCACGATATATTATACTTAAAATGTTGTGGTTGAATGGTTGTAGGTTAGGCCCAGGCTACACACACTTACTGCTATGCAAATCTTTATTACTCATAGCTGTGTTTGTGCATGTTTGTTATTGTTTGTTCTGTGTAACTAAGCATGCATTGGCCCAAGCTTCATGCTAATATACACAGAATCTGGTGCTACTGACACAGCGCCAACATTGAGGTCAGGTTAAGAAGCAATTACTGTATTTTATTACTTATTCATTAAATCTATACACATAACAAACCTGAACAATAATGTTTTTATTTAGTGATGGGTTGTTGATGAATCAGAAGAGCCAACTCCTGTAGATGAGATCCTGCTCAGCTTTGGTAAAAATCCGCCCAAGTTGAGCGGATTTTTATTTTGATGAGCAAAGCATGCAGCCAATCCCGTGAGGACAGACTAGGAACATAATGAGAAGTAAGGTGGGGTACAAAATCACGATTTTGATTTTACTGGAGACAACAAAGATGAGTACAGTTTTGTAACAGTTTTTTGTTTGTTTTTTTTATAAAATTGTTTACCAACACATAAACCATTCATAATTAGGCTAAGTTAGGCCTAAATAAAATGCTCCGAGTGACACTACATGAAGAGCCATTTGGGAACCAAGCCAAAAGAACCGAATCTTTGAAAAGAGCCGGACTGCCCATCACTAGTTCTCATACTGGAGTGACGTCTGTACTGAAAAAACAAAAAACAAAAAAAAAACTCTGAGCAAACTTCTGAGCATTTGTTTTAGAGTTATCCATCCATCTTCTACCACTTAACCAGGGCCAAGTCACAGCGGCAGCAGTCTAGGCCCAGACTCTCCCTTGGCATTCCCAGGCCAACTGAGAGACACAGTCCCTCCAGCGTGTCCTGGGCTCTCTCTGGGACATGCCCAGAACACTAGCAGAGTTATGTAGATGAAAACATGTTGCTAAAATATTTTTGTAAATAATCATTTGTTCCTGTACTGGCCACTTCTGGCTGGCGTTAATGTCTTTGTTGGAGTTGATCCCAAGACTTCTGCGTGAAGGCCATTGTGTACTGCAATAAAATCAGGCTGCTTTTTCAAATTTTAAAGGTTTTGGAAGCAGCTCATAGGCTTGCACTGGTTTGAAAAAAGTACTGCAGTCTAAATCAAAACAATGGTCTGTGGGATGCCAGTCTTTCTGCTTTTCTAATTGGATGATCGGCAATGCAGGGTTTTAGAAACAAAACAAAATAAAAAATGTAAACATAAACAACGTGGGTATCATGTTAAATGTTTTTTTTAATTTTTTTATTGTGAACCACTGTCCTAAGATATGAGGTAAACATGACTAAATCAAATTTAGACATGTTTACCTCATATCTCAGGACACTGGTAATTTCAGTGGTGGAATGTAACAAAGTAAAAGTACTTTGTTACTTTACTTAAGTACAGTTTTCATATATCTGTACTTAAAAAAATTTTCAAGTGGTATTTTTACTTTTACTTCACCACATTTTAGTGCAAGTATATGTACTTTATACTCCACTACTTTTATGAGTTGGTTTGAAGTACAAAGTATTTTGAGTTTTGGTTTAAAATCATGTGTTTTTGTCGTGCTCTTGTTGTAGTCACACAGTACTTAAATATAACAGATGCAGTAAAGTAGTACTGCTTTAGAAACATCAGAATAATAAAGACAGAAGAGCTCAGTGACAGATTTTAAGATAATACTTTTACTTTTACTTTAGTAAATGTGTGCTCCCTTATCTGTACTTTTACTTAAGTAAAGAAACTGAGTACTTCTTCCACCACTTTATGAAATATAAAAAGTATATACTGCCCATAGCACCTTTGATATACTGAGCACTTCTTTCACCTTAAGCCCTACATTTCGTAGCGTACATTTTAGTTAAGTAACTCATCTGCTTTAAGTGCTTTGAACAGAATCCACCTTTGTGACCCAATTATCAAGCATGGCTGCCCCCTTAGGCTTGAACAGCTTAAACAAGTGACCAATTTACCTCAAAGACTTCTCCAATAATGGGGAAATATTAAAGTTTGTCTGTCACGGTACATTTTTAGTCCAAATCCACCGCCAGGCAGCATACCTCTCATGATGTTATCTCAGGCCATGACTCAACCACTGTCATGCTGTAAAGATTTACTCCACCTTTATTGACAACATAATTGTTTTGGCTCGTTCCGCCGCTTTGCCGCAGCTGTTTTGACGTGACATCGGTTGTGTTTACATGTCAACCCGAGCAGGGGAAACCGTGCACGTCATCACTTTACTGTACCGCGTACTGTAGGGATGTGCAGCTGCGTGAGGCTTACACAGGGTTGCATCATGACCGATAATAATGAATCACGACAGACAGGAGCTGGATTCTTGTTCTCAACAAGTCATTTTCTGCTCATTGTGATAAATATATCTTATGGGGATGTCAAAATATATACATTAGGGGTCAAGCAGTGGCTGTCAGATTCAGTTCATAGCTGCTTTATCACTGGTCCATCTGTGTTACAAGTTGGCTCTTAAAAATAGTGCACAGGAAGAAAGAAATGTGAGTGAATGGTTAGCACAGTAATCTAGGTACAACCCTTAAGTTAAATGCAGTTTAAATTATTTAGTAGAGTGTACCAGTCCAATCTTATGGAGCTTTTGTAGCTCATTTATGGTACATAACACATTAACCATTTATAAAAAAAAGGGCTTATAAACAAAATAAAGTTATTACTGTATATATTGTAATTAAAAGTAATAGAAATAGTGCCTTGTTTCTTGTGAGTAATTAACAAGAAATGTCTGGTGTTTGTAGCTCAGATTTTTGTTCTGTTATTGACATTTACAAAGCTTTACAGCCACAAGGGGTCACAAGCCAGTGTAATAGTGCGCTGGTCCCAAGCCCTGATAAATGGAGAGGGTTAATATCAGAAAGGGCATCCAGCGCAAAACCCATGCCAAATGAATATACAAATCTTTGCACACTTAGAGGGAGATGATTTACTGTGGCGACCCCAGAAAACCAAGAACGGAAGATGACTTCAGAAACAAAAAACATTCCTTATACTTCCAATCATTACTGTGCCATTGTGGATTTATTCTCTTCATTACTAACTTTTTAAAAATCTAACACAAAAGAGAGAACGAGAAACACATCTACTTTAAGGTTCTTTTGTATAAATCAAATAAATAACAGAGAATAAATCATACAAACTACTTGTTTTAACTTACAGCTATGCATTTTGCTCCAAAAATTGTTCTTTCTTTATATAACATTGTGTTTTATGATTGTAGAAGATGAATTTGCATACTATAGGTATCAGAAAAAGTATTTCTCAGGCACTCGTATTGAAAACCAGGTATTGTTACTAGTTTTAAAAAAATCTGAACAGTACCTAGCCCTAATAATGGGTATAAATCCTGCAAACTGGACTCTAGGGAGAGCATGATGCTAAGCTATTGTGCATTTCCTCTTTGCTTTGATGCTGAAACTGCGAAGTATATAGTATTTGACATTTTCTTTGACATTTCTTAGGCATTGGGTTGAAGACTCACTGAAATGAAATACATTTGACTGAATGAAAACAGCAGGAGCCCAGATTATAGATGCAAACATTCACTTATGCACATCTTAAGTATTTTTTTTTTTTTAAACCAAAGCCTGTCCATATAATAGAGACTGTTGATGAAGTTTTGGCTTGGAGGCCTCTAATGCCCCGGGATACGGCAGAGGTGGGGGGTGTCTCACCGAATCCCGACTTCAATTACACTGCATCTTAACTCTTTACTGTAAAATTTCCATTTTTTCTCCCAGCGGTCCATTGAGGAGTGCAAAGCTATATTTCTGGCAGACAAGAGCTGTAGTACAACCCCCCCACCCTCCCAAAAAAGTGAAAAACCTTTAGGGGCAAAGCAGTAAATTTTAGCTACTTTTACTGCAGAGAGCTGGAGATCTGATACAGACGAGACACTTATTAAAGACAGGAACAGGAGAGAGGGTCGCTTTGCCAAGAAAAAGGCGATTTCATAGAACAACAAAACCAAAATGAGATGTGGTTAAGAGGTGGATGAAGTACTCAAAATAGTACACAAGTAAAAAGTATTACTAGAGGTAATTACTTCAAATTATTATCACTCAAGAAGAAGTAACACAAGTAAATGAGAAGTAAGTACACAGCAAAATCTAGCACTACTTCTACTGCTGCTACTATTACAACTCCAACTACGAGTGGCAGCACTACTACTACTACTACTACTACAACTTCTACCACTATTGCTGCTATATTTTACTTTTATTACTACTAATACGGCCCCTACTGCTGCTTCAGCTACAACTACTGCAACTCCAGCTACTCCTGCTACTACTGCTGCCACTAGTATGCTACTTATATTACTACTACAATATTACTACTGCCACTACTACTGCCACTACTACTGCGGCTACAGCCACTATTATAAGTAGTACTAGTGCTGCTACTATGTTACTTCTATTACTACTAATATGGCCACTACTGCTGCTTTTATGGTACTTTGACTACTATTACTACTTCTACTATAACTTCTACCACTACTATATTACTACTTTTACTACTAATACGGCCACTACTACTGCCTCTACTACTACTGTGACTACTGCTTTTGATACTACTACTACTACAGCTCCTACAACTAATTTTACTGCTACTACCCAGCCTCTTACACTACTACTACAACTGGTACTATTGCTGCTTCAATGGTACTTTGATAACTACTACTACTACTATGTCTGCTATAACTTCTACCACAACTACTGCTACTATGTTACTACTATTACTACTAATACGGCCACTACTACTGCCTCTACTACTACTGTGACTACTGCTTTTGATACTACTACTACTACTACTACTACTTTTACTGCTACTACCCAGCCTCTTACATGTTACCTGAAACATTACGGCGGCCGCCTCCCAAGTCGAGCTTTTTAACCTCTGTTTACAAAACCTTTAATGCGGCCATTCTCTCTCTGTAATCCACGCTCGGCTTCAGCTTAAGCTAACAATGACGTAAAGGCTGCCGTGAACTGAAAATGTTTACATTCGAGCAAATTAACGAGAAATCTGTCACGGCTCTGCGTCTCTCGTTCCAGCGCCTAATGTTTTAACCTTCAATACAGAGTAATTGAGGAAACGCCGGTGCTGTTTACCTGCCGATGGGACCGAGTAATATTTGAGGCACCTCTCTCAGTGTATTACTCCAAGACTGCCTGAGTAAACAGGCGCAGTTATTACTAATGACTTCACCCTTTCACTGGGCTCCAGGCGCAATCTGAGGTAATGCTTAAACGTCCAATGCAGTGAGAATATGTTTGGATATGTTTAATTGCTGGACGGTAGCTGCCAAAACCTCTCTATATAAAATCTAAACTTAAAGCAATATAGTCATGAGGTTGATGCAGTTCAACCGTTCATTTTTGGACTACAGGGAATGTGGCAGCTTTAAACAAGGGTTAAAATATATTTAAAACATTTAAAATTGCTTTTGATATACAAGAGAACAAATAAAAAGAGTGAAAGTGCGCAGTATAGCTCAGTTGGTAAGGCAGCTCCAATACTGATGAGGATTTTAGAAATACTGAGGTCCATCATGTTGACGGCCAGTTTAGTCCTTGTTTTAGACCTGATTTTGTCCTAGTTTAGATCTGGTTTAGACTGGTGCAGTCCTTGGTTGGTCTTGGTTTAGTCCTGGTTTTGTCCTTGTTTAGACTTGGCTTAGTCCTATCTTTTTCCTAAATAAGTTTTGGTTTAGACTGGTTTTGTTCTTGTTTAGACCTGGTTTAGTCCTGATATAGTCCTTGTTTAGACCTGGTTTACTCCTTTCTTTTTCTTAAATAAGTCTTGGTTTAGGCTGGTTTTGTCCTTATTTAGATCTTGTTTAGTCCTTGCTTTGACCTGGTTTATTCCTGTCTTTTTCCTAAATAAGTCCGGGTTTGGACTATTTTTTGTGGTTTAGCCCTGGTTTAGAATTGGTTTACTTTAGACCTGGTTTGGTCCTGGTTTATCCATAGTTTGGCCTTGGTTTAGCCCTGTTATGTTATAATTTAGTATAAAATGTCTTTGTACTCATAAACACAGAAGTTTTTTGTACGAGTATGGTGGTACAAAAAAGCCCAGGGGGTACACAATACAAAAAGGTTGGGGACCACCACTGGGACCATAGACAGTAGATTAAAAATAAAAGCCTCAACTTGAAGAACTCCTTGACACCAGAGGCATGTTTTGTCTTGAGCGTGTACGTCGGTGGATACCACTGTCTCCATCTATGTTTGTATATTGAGGGAACATTTTAAACACGGACAGGATGTATCCGTCTGAATGTATATTATGATTACAGCCCTGTATAGACATATTTTTCTTGGATGTCCTCATAACTATATATATGTTTATTATATACTTCTGCTCCTACATGGATTCCACATTGTCATACACATTGGTTAAACATGGGTTTTTACTGTCCCAGGCTTGTTTGGGGTGTAAAAATGTGGGACGTGTTGACAGTCTGCTCATGGGACAGCGCCGAGGTGTGGATCATAATAGTTGGAAGAACACATTTTTGTCCCAGAGGCTTTCTGGGAGGCAGCTGGTCTGTTCGGGGGGCAGGTACAGTGAGTCGGGGAAGGGGGCGGGGACCTTATAGTTTATTGTCCCACTGCAGCTCTTCCCGTGTCTATGTATCATATAGATGTGTGGACATGTGCTAGAGACATTAGGGGTATGATGAAAATGTTGCTGGAAAATAAATGGCACAGTCACAAAGTTAAAGCTGTAACAATTTACAGCAATCGTTGGGAGTTTTCAGGGAGGATTTATGCTGCAATACAGAGAGGGGCTGGAAAAATCTGAGAATGAAAAACGACTGGACAGGTCATGGACAGTATGAAGTCATCACATAGTGTATATTATCTGTAGATGATTGCTAATAACTCCCAAAATGGCTTCCAATGGGGATAACATGGAGGACACTGCAAAAAGGTGCACACGTGTGTTCCTTAGCCCCATTTCTTCTCAACTGGTGGATCAGGAGTCAAAAGTGGGTTAGAGGAATTTTCTTAACAGGTTGTGGAGTGAAGAAAATTATGGAAATTAAAGCTTGTTTTCATATATTGTGGGCTATATTAGGTTATAATAGTAATAAGGTTATGACATAGACATCTAGACCAGTGGTTTGTTGGGCCTACCCCACCTGGGCTTTTTGTCATAGCCCTCACTCAGATGCCCTCAAAAACTGGTAATATAATCATAACAGAAAAAATTACCTGCATTCTTTAAAAATAAAAATTAATTAATAAAGATAAAATATAATAATAATAACAATAATAATAATAATAATAATAATAATAATAATAACAATAATAATAATTAATAATCATTTATTATTATTATTATTATTATTATTATTATTATTATTAACAACTTATAATAAATTTACTACAAAAATATTAAATCATTTGACTTACTGTAAAATGACAAAATAAAATATTGAACTAATATTCTTTAGCAGTTTCAACTCATTTTCATCCATTATTGATTCATAAATTTCAATAGTTTAATATGAAAAGTTCACAAATATTTTTGAATAATCTTCAATATAAATGACCTAATAATTTCACATACTACATGCTCACGTACCCCTAGGCGCACCCCTGGCTGGGAAACACTGACCTTGACCATATGCAAAAAATGATATGAAAAACTTTGGGTACATTTTCATTGGTTTACACTGGGACAATGGCAAAGCACCGTATAAAAGTTCATAATTTTAATATAGTTCTCAAAATATCCCTTTTGTATTTGATAATGAGAAAAATATAAATTTTACTACTACTTTTTCAGCTCATATTTCATTTATTATTATTATTATTATTCATTATTTTTTCTGTTATCCAGCATAACTGCATGTCCTTGCCTAATTGTATGAATGTGTTTTGAATCCCTGTGATTAGGAGAGATGCCAAAAGCTAAGGAATGCCATGGGTAATCCAGAACAAAAATGTTAGTTATGTTGCATAATCACCCAATAAAAATAAAGCAGGATGTGTGTATGGACTCAGATATCAGCTGTCAGGAAGATGTTAATGATGGAGAACAGTCTTTATTTTTGTCATAACAATTTTAGGAAAGGTCAGTAATGGGCCAAGCACAAAATAATTCATTTTGGTGTGGATACAGAGCTGATGTTTTAGGGGAATCTGTGCTATTTTATAATACAGACTGAAAATAGTAATGTTCATTCATTCATCCCCATTAGGAGTGGTGGGCACAGGATCTGGACATTAAGCGGGGTACACCCTGGACAGGTACCAGTCGCAGGGCTGATACAGAGACACCATTCACTCTCACATTCATTCACTAGGGGCAATTTAGAGTCACCAATTCACCTAACACATGCATGACTTTGGACAGTGGGAGGAAGCCAGAGGGAACACACAGTAACACAGGGAGGACATGAAGACCCAGAGAGTTTGTGTGTTGGCGAAGCCTGAGGATTGAGCCCATAATGTCCTTGCTGGGGGGCAAGAGCACTAACCACTCTGCTACTATGCACTCACTAAAAGAACAAATGATTAGTTTTAGTAGATTCTTTACCATTGTGAGATATAAGGATTTTATGGAATGATGGAAAGAGCCCTGAACTAGAAGTATCATCACCATAGTGAAATAGGACCAGTGCATTGGCAGAGGTCTAGCCTCTCCCAGAGTTTTCTTCTTTTTTAAAACCCTGCACAGTACTCCCTTTGTGAATGACACTGAAGAATTCTGGCTTGAAACAATAGGTCCAATTGACAAAGCATTAAAACACCGGGTCAAAAAGGTGAGTTTGAGTGCATTGTAAGCCTTGGCCAAGTACCAAACTGCTGCGTGCTTACTCCAGTCTGTAACAGGTTAAAACAACAGTCTGGCTCCACTGTACCGAGACTGGGTTTTGCGAGGTGAGCTCTTCCTGAACGCTCCATAATGTATCCCACATAAACCACCCGGCCGCGCCAAACGTTGCACAACCTTCAGAAACGGAAATGTAAAAACTGGAGATAAGAAACTCACTGCACTCGGAAATAAAGGTTGAGTCTGAGCAAACATTGCAGCCATTCTTTTGGGTCGCTGGTTGGTTTATTTTGAGTGGTTGGAGTGTACGGTCCCACAGACAGACGGTCGATAAGTGGAGGAGGATGTTGTGGCTCTGGCAGCTTCCCAGGCTTGTTTCTGCTTATTTAACGTCCAAACAGGCAGGATATGATGACAAAGTAGGGATGTGAGCAGAAAACTCACAATGTTCTTGACTTGAGTCAATGAGTCAAATGTTCAAGTGCCACTCTGGGCCCATCTGAAGAAGTTGTTTATGAAGCCAGTGCATTAGGAGATGGATCTTGGTCAGAGTATTCACATAACACGCGAGTGTTTTCCAACTATAGACCAACTACAGTTAGGTCCATAAGTATTTGAACACTGACGCAATTTTTATTATTTTACCTGTTAACCAAAACATATTCAGAATACAGTTATATAATGAATATGTGCTTAAATACAGACTCTCAGCTGTAATTTGAGAGTATTCATGTCCAAATCAGAGAAGGGGTTTAGGAATTACAGCTCTTTAATGTGTAGCTGCCACTTTTTTAGGGGCTCAAAAGTAATTGGACAGATGAACATTACCATGAATAAAATGTTGATTTTGAATACTTCAAGGAAGATCTTTTGCAGATGATGCCTGCCTGAAGTCTGGAACCTATGGACATTACAAACACTGGGTTTTCTAATTTATGATGCTTTACCAGCCTTTTACTGCAGCTGTCCTGTGGGCCTTTCTGCCTTAAGTTTAGTTAAGTTAAACAAATTACATTAATGCTTGATTGGGCTGAGATCTGGTGACAGACTTGGCCATTGCAGAATAATTGCCCTAAAAAAAATCTCCTGGGTTGCTTTTACAGTTTTGGGTCATTGTCCATCTGTACTGTGGAGCGCTGCCCATCAACTTTGTGGCTTTTGTCGGAGTCGGAGCAGAAAGTATGTCCCTATACACAGAATTCATCCGGCTGCTTCTGTCTCAAGTCACATCATCAGTAAACACCAGTGCCATTGGAAGTTGTGCATGTTTATGCATCACACTGTTGACAATTTCTAAATTACCAACTTAATGAGTCTAAACTTCATTTACATAAAATATATATCTGCTAAAACCAACTTTTGCAAAGTAATGTTTTTACTGAGAAGTTATTCATTGAAATAAAAAAGCCCCATGCACAGGCCTTTCCTAAAACACAGGGGCACCAACCATATATACAACCCAGAAAGATAGTTCCACAAATAAATATTCTACATTTTACACAAGGAATACTCATCATATCTTGTTATTCTCAACTTGAATCTCACTTGTTAGAGGTTAAGATCCACTGGAGAAGTGTGACAGTATCTTAATAAGTGGGACGGGGGGACAAATGCCTCAATGACTTGAGCAGGACAACAAAAAGTGGGAGAGGTGGTAACTCTATAGATTTCTGACAATCTTTATCTCGTTACTAACGCGTTACACCCAACACTGATCAAAGCGCCTTTAGCAGTCCTCACTGTCCAAAACAACCCTAGAAAGAAACACTAGAAGTCTGAATTTTTGCAACACATTTTAGACCAATGCAGTGGCAGAGTGGTTGACACGTTTGCCTCTCAGCAAGGAGGCTGTCTCACCGCCCCAAACACCTGCATGGGAAAGGTTAACTGGTGACTCTAAATTGCCCCTAAATATGAAAATGGATGGCGGTCTGTTTGTTTATATCTCTGTGTCAGTCCTGTGTCCAGAGTGTACCCCGCCTAAGGCCAGTGGTTGCTGGCATAGACTGCAGCCCATTGGTCTCCAACCGGTAGCTCTCAGCCAGGCTTTATGATCCCTACATAAACTTGTTTTGTCAATTTTGATTTATCACTTGGCAAACCAACTTGTGAATGTTTTCAATCAAATTTAAAGGTGCACGGCCCCTTTGTGTACAAAAGTATTAAGCTATTATTCACCAATTAGTTTCAGTTGCTTGAAGAGTCAGTAGTGAAATTAGCTCCACTACAGTATTTTCAGATTAGGCAACTAGAGTTTGCTTTCACAAATGTAATGATAAGCGTGTGTCAGCTGCTGCACACACACACAAAATGCACATGCAGTGAGCTAAAAAGTGTCAGCTCTGCAACTAACTGACCACCTAAGGCCCATAGTCATTGGGATAGGCTCCAGTAACTAAATAAATGTTAAAAAACACAAGCAGCTCTCTGACATTTTCATTTTGTAAAAGTAGCTCTCAGGAGAAAAAAGGTTGGAGACCCCTGCTCCAGCCCCCTCACGACCCCTGATGTGAAATATTTTGAAAGCTTTCTTCATACCATTTCTTTATTCCTGCCCAAAATCATTTATGTGTGTGATAGTGTATTCATCTTCTCTATTGCCTACTACTAATGTTCAAAGTTGATTATCAAATAACAAAAATAAGCCCAATCTGTCTACAACTATCACACACATCACATTCTCACTTCAAAACTATCAGTGACTGTTTATGTTGTCTCTATGGACTTCACCACGTAGGCAAACACTATTTAGACCAAGTGACAAAGGGCCATGGATTTCCGGTGCAGAGAGGGAGATACCATTTTACATCAACACCACCTCAGGCCTTAAAGCTCATTTAAACTTCACAAAAGCCTCACAAAATGGTTATTTCCTCACCTGGGATACATTTACAGGAACGGATCATGTACTTCCCCTGCAAACCCCAAGGTGGAAACTCGAGAGCGTTTTTTTCTGTTGATCGCTCCGTTTGTATTTTGTTACACATCCAACGGAAACAGATAAGTGAGAGTCAAGCCCTAATCTCGACGTGATGGGACAGTTTGTGGAGGACAGTGAGCGTTTCAACAGTTGACAGGACAGTAACATCATGGTGGAAAAGATATGAAATAAACACCAAAACTAAGCTGGAGCCGATTGGTTTTGTTGATAAGGTTGGGAGTGATGGGATTGTCATCTGGGAAGTGTACGGGACGGGGAGAAAAGGCCTGTAACAGGAGCCGGGACACACCTGCTGTTAGCGGGTCAGCTGGCCTTGTGAAAGTCAAGCCTCTTTTCATTGTCAGAGTTTGGAAAATCACACCAAAACCGGAGGAATAGTAGGCCGGATTTGCTCTTTTGACCCCATTTTGTTTTGAATGCTTTAAGTTTTGCTTTAACACTCGCAGCTCTGTGACCGTCTGTACCAAAGAAACACTGGCCTCCTTCAGAGACCTGTCCCGTCGTGGGAAGATGCCACTGCAATCTGATCTCGTACTACACATCCATTGATAAAGAACAGACATTTGTATAGTGTTTGTCTGGAGTAGTGTTTGAGAGAGAACAGACTTGTAGTGCTATCTTATGTTGTGGCTTGTCGGCTTATATTACTGTTTTTGCAGGGATTTATATGCACACCTACAGTATATATGATGGGCAAGAACACTGATACCTACATTTCCTTACTACTACATCCCTGCTAATTTCATTTTTCACCGTTTTATTAAAAAAAAACAATAACAGAGGTCAGACCAGTGTGATCTTGAAGCTTATTTAAAACGTAGCATTTTGGTTCTATGGCAAAAAGTTGTGTTGCAGTCAAGACCAAGACCTCTCTGAGACCAAAGTGAACTGAGACAAAAACAAGACTGAGACTTTTGGGGGTCGAGAACGAAACTTTTAAGGGCCGAGTCTTTCAAGGGCCGAGAACAAGACCAAGGAAAACCAATACTCGTGAACCTCAGACCTACAAGTGCTTGGTGCTCTTTGAAGTTACTAAAGTTGAGTAGTAGAGAAAAACAATAAAAAAACATGCATGCATCCATCTTCTGTTTTCTTTCTTGTCTTGGTAAAAAAAAAAAATTAAAAAAATGAGACTGCCACATCCCAGATCGAGACAAGACATAGTACAAATGCATTCAAGACTGAGACCAAGACCGAGTAAAATGCATCCCAGACCTGTCTGTAAAAAAGTGGTCTCCAGACTGGCCTCAAGACCAAGATCAGTCTCTCTCATTTGCTTGCAAAAAGTCAAGCATTTTATACACTGTCAAGGTTATGTTCAGAAAGAGTTTGACAATTTTCCATTTAAATAGAGGGTATTCCTAAACTTAGCAGTAGCAATCAGGCACTGTCAAAACCATTTCAACTCTGATGTATAATTAAACTGTGTACTTTTTAGTGTCCATTTGCCTCTGTAAAAGAGTAAATCTGTCATTAAAAAGACTTGTGTTTTTAAAGCTGGTCATAAGGGTAGTACTTGAAGAGCCAAATATTTCCTAAGAAGGTGATCACTGTCAAAAGCAGAAGCAGTTTCCTGTTACACTTTTATGACTTGTCTTGATGCACAACATATTTCCCCTAAAACTTGTCCAAACCAAATTTCTGTCAGGTTTTCTTTCAGTGCCACTCAAGCAGACCACAGTGTAATGAATCATTACTGTTCACTGTTCAGACTCCGACAGTGATGACAGCTCAGATAAAAACTATCAATCCCAGCTTGCATTGCAGCATGGGAGTACATTGGAAAGCGGGTTTGAGCTAGACCAGGGGTTCTCAAACTGTGGTATGGGTACTGCTGGAGGTACGCAGACTTGCTCTGGGGGTACTCAGGAGTCTTGGCAGTTAAAGTCCTGATTTTATTCCTGTTTTAGTCCTGCTGTGGTTGTGGCCTAAATTTGAGGTTTAGAGCACTGGTTAGTCCTAGTTCTTGTCTTGGATTAGTCTCTGATTGGTCCTGGGTTAGACCTGATTTAGTCCTAGTTCTTAGTGCTGGATTAGTCTCTGATTGGTCCTGGATTAAATCTGATTTAGTCCTACTTTAGTTCTGGTTTAGACCTGATTAAGACCTGGTTAAGTCCTGGTTTCAACCTGATTTAGTCCTAGTTCTTCATCTTGGATTAGTCTTTGATTGGTCCTTGTTTAGACCTGATTTAATCCTAGTTCTTAGTTCTGGATTAGCCTTTGATTGGTTCTGGATTAAACCTAATTTAGTCCTACTTTAGTTGGTGTTTAGACTTGATTAAGACCAGGTTAATTCCTGGTTTAAACCTTATTTAGTCCTAGTTCTTAGTCTTGGATTAGTCTTTGATTGTTTAGTCATGGGTTGGACCTGATTTAATCCTACTCTTAGCCTTGGAATAGTTTTTATTGGTCCCAATTGAGATCTGATTTAGTCCTACTTTAGTTCTGGTTTAGACCTGATTGAGACCTGGTTAAGTCCTTGTTTAGACCCAACTTAGTATAAGCTCTTATTCCTTGATTAGTCTTTGATTGGTGCTGTTTTAGGCCCTGATTTAGTCCTAGTTCTTTGTCTTAAATTTGCCTTTGATTGGTCCTGGTTTAGACCTGATTTAGGTGTCCTTTAGTGCTTGTTTAGTCCTGGTTAAGTTCTGGTGAAGACCTGTTTTTGTCCTAGTTTCTATATGTTTAGTTTTGGTCCAATTCTGAAGTAATTCTGATTTAGCCCTGGTTAAGACACCATGTTTACACCTTGTTTTTAGACCTGGTTTAGTCTTGGTTTATTCCAGATTTAGGCTGATTTTAGTTCATTAAAATTGTAGTTGCAATGCCAATTATTTTCTGAGGTGGTACTTGGTTTGAAAAGTCTGCGAAGCACTGGTCTACTGTCGTCTGCCTCCATCTCATCACGAGGATAATGAGTCTCTGTTCCTGCCACTCGCTTGTATTGAGCCGTGTGGCGTCGTCAGGGGAGCTGCACCTCTGTAAGCCCTGTCACCAGCGCCAGCTCAGCTCTCAATGATTAAAACTGATTCGGTGACACGATTTTGACCTGTATGGATTAGTGAGGATCCCAGTCGCACTGCCCCAGCTACATGTGTCTTCTCTCTTTGACAAACCCACCTGGGACACCCCACCGAACTGAGCGGCTGAATGCATAATTTACCAGGTGGGAGGCAATCGATAGCAGAGAGATATGGGAGAGATGGAGAGGAAAAACAAGGTCGCTGCACATTTTGCACAATGTGGGACCCAAACAATAAGAAATTAAATCAATTTAACAAGGACCTTTCTGTGGTCACACTGTAATTTTGAAGGACATCTGGCATCACTACATTTTACAGTTTCAGGAACATCCTGTTGAGAAGATACACGCTCACCCACCCAAATACCTGAATTCAGATTATGGTGTGGGGTTGTTTTTAGGAGCTGGGCTTGGCCTCTTAATTCCAGTGAAAGGAACTCTGAATGCTTCAGCACCAAGAGATTTTAGACAATTCCATGCTCCCAACTTTGTGGGAACAATTTGGGGATGGCCACTTCCTGTTCCAACAACACTGCACCAGAGCACAAAGCATGGTCCATAAAGACATGGATGAGTGAGTTTGGTGAGGAAGAAGTTGACTGAACCTGCACAGAGTCCTGACCTCAACCTGACAGAACACCTTTGGGATGAATTAGAGCAAAGACGGTGAGCCAGGCCGTCCCGTCCGACATCTATGTGTCTGACGTTAGATAGATGCAAAGGTTGGGCCCACGTCAAATTAAACCCTATGGATTAAGAATGGGATGTCACTTAAGTTCATATGCGTGTAAAGGCAGGTGAGCTAATACTTTTGGAAATAAAGAGTACGTGAACATGAATGTATAAACAAGTTAATTAAATGTAGCGATAACAACCATGTGCTTGTTCTGCAGCAGTGCTCAGTTGGTCAGTTCTTGGCAATAAAAGAAACAAAAGCAAGAAACTTGATGCAACAAGTTTCCATTTTGTATATGGACATACTGCTTGCTGTATACAAAAAACAAGGTCAAATTGTCTGAAACATGTCCAGTAAATAATACATTTCTTTATGTGCCTGCAGATACACCAAGTTTTGGCATATTCAGCAAAAGTAAATAAACTTTTTAAGGATATGCAGAAAACCTATACAAATACTTCCCAGACCATGTCCATCATCAGCGTCGTAAGTGAAAAACCTCTAATCCTGGAGTGAGTTTCTTGTCCTGACATGAAACCTGCAGCACAATCATCTCTTTGAGGAAGTCAGTCTGAGTTTTTTGGCTGTGAACATGATACATATCCTCCTGCCTCTGTTACACATCCGAGTCATGGGAGTCAACTTCCAGCTCAGTCATAATACATAGTGAGAAATCATTGGCTTTACTCAACACCTTGGAAAAATGATAAGTCAAAAGTCCTATTTAATGCTGTAATAAAAACTTTTAAGAAATATGTTAAGACCTTTGGCTAAACTAAGATTATTTTTACAATTTGTGGTAGATTGTTGATGCAGAAAATGATAGTCCGAGTCATTTCAGCTTGAAGTGCTAATTATGAAAGAACAAATCCAAATCACCAGTAAAATTTAATTACATTCAGTTCAATTCAATGTAATGTATATAGCCCAATGTCACAACAGCAGTCGCCTTAAAGGGCTTTACAAACAATTAGTCACACAATCAAACACAAACACACACTCAAAACTAAACAATAACTAAACTAAACAGTCTCAGGGCGTCCCCTGTACTCAGACCCTCCATCTTGGTAAGGAAAAACTCCTAAAAAACCCAGATGTGGGGAAAAAAAGAAGAAACCTTATGTAGAAAGAAAGATCTGCTCCCAGGAAAAATGGAGTGTTGAGTCCAGTTCATGTCAATTCAAGTCCAGGTCAAGTCCAAATGAAATGAAGGCAAGTCTGAGTCCAAGTCTGAGGCTTAGTCCAAGTGATAGTCCCCAAGTCTGAGTCTAAGTTTGAGTCCTTGGTTAAAAAATCTGAGCCGAGAAAAGGCGATTCCAGGTCCAAGAGTAGTTATATAGCGCCTAAGCTTGAGTCTCAAAAACTATTCAAAACTAGTTTGGTCAAAAGTTGGCGGTTTGATCTCCTCTCACACTTTTGCATACTGTCATTGTGTCCTTGGGCAAGATACTTCGCCGACCTGGCCCAGTGCCTGCATGAGTGTGTTTGTGAGTGTGAATAGGTGAATGGTTCCCTGATGTAAAGTGCTTTGAATGCCCATGGAGGTAAAAAAGCGCTGTATAAATGTGACAATTTTACTCTTCTTGATGGATATAATTAAGGTAAATAATAAAAATTCAGCCCAAAAGTCTGAAAAATAAGCATTATAGTGCATCAACTTGAAATATATTTCTGTCTCCCAGCAGGAGTTTGTTGTCTTTAACATGTCGTATGATTGACGTGCGTTTCTCTTTTACAAATTCCTTTCGACTCTGGCACTTCCTCGCTGTCACTCTCGTCCCGGCCCAAAAAGAGAAACTGTGGTTTTCTAAAGATTAAGGGACATTTCTCACATATCTCCCCGAAAACAAACTTAGTAATTGGGAGCCAAAGCACTCAAGGACAATGGGGAAAGGAAGTTATTTGACTGTATGTGTTAGCATAATGAGACATAATCGCTCGTGTTATTTTGTGGCAGGCTGCAGCGTGTGGAGAAAAGCACGCTGCACAGTCCTTAACGCCATGGAGCGGTCCAATGGTTTTTAAACAATGACGGGTTTGTAAGGCAAATTTGTAAATATTATTACATGTGTGCAAAAAGATTGGCAGTCGAGTTTGGTACAAAGAAACTGTCTGAGATGGATTTTGTCAATGGCTTATCAACAGTTTTAGCATTTCGTGAATTCATGAAACGTATAAGTAAATTGCCAATGCCATAGTGAATTAATCTGAGCGTTATTATCCCATAGAACAGTGATTCTCAAAATTCATTCATTCATTCATCTTCTGGACAGGGGCCAGTTTGTCGCAGGGCTGACACAGAGACATACACAGACAGACAACCATTCACTCTCACATTCACTAGGGGCGATTTAGATTCACCAGTTCACCTAACACATGCATGTATTTGGACGGTGGGAGGAAGCCTGAGTACCCAGAAAGAACCCACCCTAACACAGCGAGGACATACAAACTTCACCCAGAGAAAAATCATCCACATGTGTGAGTGAGGGGGTACTTATGATGTGGCAAAAAAGGCCAGGGGGTACAGAAAACAAGAAAGGTTGGGAGACATTGCCATAGAACTTGGGATGGTATTCAGAAAATGAATAAAAATGAATGAAAATTTGTCATGTTTTTTTCATTAACACCATGTCAGAAATGGTCTGTTATGTCTCGCATCATCTAATTTCCCACTTTGTTGAACGAGCTTTTACAATGCCCTTATTTCATTCAGTAATTTGGTTCTGATCTAAGAATAATGCAACATTTGCTGTTGTGAAAACAAAAGCAGTGTACGCTGGTGCACAGCCGCTCTGCCAGCTGCACACTGTCAGCCCCGCTGTTGTTCCTGACCTTTAATGAAACACTTCCTGAACTCACTTCCTTTTGCTGAAAGACATCCACATGGACCGGACACTGCCGCGAGGAGAACCCCACAGCTACACTTCACATACTGTAACACAGCGGCCTCTCTGTGTTAGGACGTTCACAGCTAGGAAGCATACTGCTGTAGTGAAGTGAGTCTATGTAACTTTTCACAGAAACAATTAATAGAATATTAGGTAGATTGTCATTTTGATATTTTGAAGGAGATAAAACCATCTTTTGGAAAAGGTGCACCCAGTTTTTTTTTCTGCGGTGTGACACAACTTTGAAGTTCAATGCAATTTCATTTATATATCAGTCATATAAAAAGTGTAAAGAGAGTTTTTCTTAAGAAATTCATAATTTTAAGCATAACTCCATTATTTCTACATTATTTGACCTTATCCTGCGGTGTAACTTTTTCTGTCACACTGCAGGATATTCTCTACAGTTTGGCCATTTGACTTCTCATCATAAAATATTCAACATGTCTGTGGTGCTAACTTGATATATACAGTATATCCCTGTCCCATCCCCAAAAAAGTTTTTTTTAACATTCACAACTTTATTTTGTGAAAAATACAGGTGTCACACCACAGGACACCAAAGAGGTACATGTTAAAACATTTAGAGAAAATGAGAATTTTACTAAAATTAATAATAAAATAACAGTTTCTTTAGGTCTTTAGCTCACAGCCAGAGGTCTGTCTGGTCTATACATGATAGATTCTATAGGTTTTGTTGCAAATGCCTGTTTAAAAAAACAGATTTTTTATGTCACACCGCAGGAGACAATTTTAATAACAAGATTCAACTTATTTTAATTATTAGGTGCATTAAGTGCATTATTAGGATTCAGGTGCAGTAAAATATGTTGTTTTAGTAAAGTACAAATATGTGACATTATGCCATAAGAACTGTCCCAGATGCTAGAGAATAATTTTGGAAATCTTTGTAATTTGGAAATGTTACAGTCACACCACATGACATTTTGCAGTTTTACCAAAAAAAAAGTCACACAACTACTTTCTAAAACTTCAAAGGTTTTGTAGTAGGCCCTATGTTGCACTGCAGACAGAATTTTGGAGGAGGACATTAATTAAAACAAACATTAAAACTAGCAAAACTTTTCAATTGATTACAGAAAAAGTGGGTGTCACTTCAACAACCCATTACACAGGAACTGCTCATACTGGACTTGACAGCATTGTCTCCTATAGAGGAATATGACAAGCTAGATAGTGTTTGAAATTATATATATTTGTAAATCCACATCTTTTCCACCTTTATTGCTGTGATTTTGTTGTCAACTACTTTTACCTCTGCATGAGTGATGGAAACTTTGAGTACAGATTTTAGTTCTGTTGTTATTGTAGTAGTGATATTGCTAAATCTGTAACAGAAGTAAGGCTTAATAAATGTTTGAAAATGTTCTGAAATCGCCTCCTCATAAAAGCTATCTTTGGCACGTTTGGTTTGACTTGGCATAGCTCGCAAATATTACTAATATTATTTACTTTGGTCTTTGTAACTATGAACATTAAGTTTGGCGTCTATCTGGAAGCATTTTAGCTGAAATTGTAGCAGCTGTTTATGCAAATCCTTGGGCAAAAAATAATTTCAAATCTTCTAAAAACAGTGTTGGATAATCCATCTCTGTTAATCTTTTCTTTACTGGGGTCCAATTAATTCCCCTTTCATTTCACGGCACATTATGGCACAGTGCACGTTGAGCGGTCTGCGTCTCACCTCTAATGACCTGAGCGAGGAGCAGAAACGGCTCCAGCCTCTTGGACCTCAGCCAGAACTCACTAAATGGACCTTCATTAAGGACCAACACGGGCCCCGCTGCAGATGGTGCCGCAGTAACACAGACGCACAGCGGTGCTTGACCAGGCTAAACGCTAAAATATGTGGATGAATATGTATGTAGTGGCCATTATGTGTTTCCTGTAACTTTTGGGGCCAAAGGGCGGGTTGTGGGGGATAATGGGCCCTTTCTGTTGGACACTTTGGGATAATTAGACCTGCAGTGGGACAGTGTATGTAAAGCACTTATGAATAGGTCTGAATCAGGAAAGGTTTGTAAATGCTGGTCTCTGATTGACAGCCTAAATGCAGTTCGACAAGGAGCTTAGGGAATGCTTCTGCCTGGGGTTCCCCTTGTTTTTAATTAGTCACGCTGAAACCTGTAACTGGAGCTGCGGCTTAAACAAATTTAATTGCTACATAATAGCTAGTTTAATACAATTGTGAAGCAATTAGGATGGATATTTGTTGCAGGCTGGCATAATAATGCTGGTGGTGTCGCGTCCCCCCTCCCGTTCCCTCCTTGAAGGATTGAAGTGTTTTGAGCCAAGGGATTTCTCAGCGGGCACCGGGCACAGATGTGCTCCTCACTCCGGCATATGGGGCTCAGGCTCCATGAAAAACACATTTACTGCACCAGTCCACAGTCCTGTAGAAATACCCCAATTAGAATTAATTACTCTGTCTCTCTCTCCTGGCACGGGTTTGATCTTCATGTGTAACCAAAATCAGCTTTGCAAGCCTCATGCGATTTGTACATAGTAATACATACTATTCCCAGGGATATTTCCAACCCACAATTATAAAATCTATGAGTTTGTGCAGATTTATTCACTGCTTTTTTAATCTGGTAAAATCTGGCAAAAGTTTGACAGACAGGAGGTAGGTTGGATCATAGTGAGTACACGAAATACTGGACTTGAAGACTGGAGTTTGTGTCCCAGTAGACTAAGTTTCACTTGCATGAGTTTTTGGCAACTTTTCACATTGGTAGGGAAAAAAAAAAGTCTTAGTTTTATATGTAGTTTATAATAAATTAGTCTGCCCAGCCATGTTAGTACTTATACAAATACATTTGAGTACCGCTAACTGGATATGCATTTAAACAAGCTGCACAAGAAGCTATAGCATAAAACATGAAGTCATATTTGAGATTAACATGTACAATGTTTGTCAGCATTTTAATCAAAAGGGGCTGAAAAGCAAAGATATTCAACAACCAACATCAAAAGTGAGTGTATCAATGAAATGACAGAAATTTAGAAAAATAAATAATAATAATAATAATAATAATAATAATAATAATAATAATAATAATGAATAAAATAAAAACAAAGGAAAACATTTACAATGTTTTAAAGTTTAAACGTTTTATCATTAACTCATATGAGTTCCTGTAAAAAATACTTCCATGATTCTCAACTAGTGGGTCAGGACCCATATATGAGTCGTGTGTATGTTCTTCAAAGGTTATAGAAATAAGAAAATTGTGTAAAAATATGGTTGGTTTGATAGATAAGACTATAGCTCATAATGAGGTTAGTGTTAAGTTGTAGCCAAATTTGTAAAACGTAAAAATGCTTAAAAGTTAGTCCCAACAAAACTACATGGTACAAACGTAGGATCCAAAGTTGAGAATCCTGATCTATAGCCATCCTGCAGGCTGGTGCTGCACACTTGAGCGTTATGGCGGAAGTTATGATTGGGGGAAATTCCCTCCAAATTTTGATTGCAAAGCAAATTTTTACCAAACTATAGGCAGCACCGTCAGCTTTAGCGCCTGTCAGAGCTGTCAAAAACCTCATTAAACCACGTCAAGTCAAAGGTCTTCATATTTATGTCATGAAGCTGCGGTGCATTATGGGAAGTGGCAGTACAGCGCATTATTTATTGAAGGGACAGTGACAGACATTGTACTGGAGGAAGTCTGCAAAGTGAACAATAACACTGCTCTCCCTTAATAAGCCTGTCGTGTCAAACATTTATGGGACAGAAGCAAAACAAGGACGGATACGGGCGTTTATTGACACGGCGATTGGGGGAAACGCTGTCAGAGGATACGGGGTTAGGCAAAGTACCAACAACAACAAAAAATCACCTATTGTTTTTGGAGGAAGTGCTTATCGCTGGATTGCCCCCGAGCTTCTTTCAAACAGAGGCGCAGGCATTTTCTGTGTGTGCCGCTCGGCTTGTGTGTAGCAATTTAATCCATATCTGTTACCAGGAATAAGCTATACACGTTTGACTAATACCACTCTAATAAAATGAGAACAGAGAGACATTATGATGAGCAAAAAGGCTGCAGGCAAAGCTGAATATGACTGATATACATTCGCCGGCAATGTAGTAATGTAATTCAGGCTTTTGCAGTGAAAGCACAGGTTCCTAGGTTTTAAAATAAGCTGTAAAAACTACTGCCAGTCCCATTCAAGCTTTAAGGAAATTCAATGTTACAGTTTGGATGGATGCAGTTGTTACTGGTTTTGCCCCATAGTCAATTTATAATCCTTCTGGTCTGCAAGGAACGACCTCTAGAGACGGGACAAAGTACAATTTAACTTTTTTTTGTTGATCTAAGTGGCAATAATAAAGGCACATTTCCACCTCAAACACTTCCATTTTATGTTCTCTGAAAACGTATGGTGGCCCTGGAGGGACATGCTGTTATACTTGAACAATTTTTTGGGGGGTAACAAAAAAAAGGTCACATTAACATTTAGCAGCAAAGGTTTGAATCCAGCCACAACCCAGTCTACTTGTACCAGTCCCAAGCCCAGATAAATGAACAGAATTGCATCTGAAAGGGCATCTGGTGTAAAACCTAAGGCAAATCAATAGGCAAATCACTGCACATTAGGCGGCAGATTGGTTTTGATACATATTTCTAAACCATTCTTGGTCACCTCAAGAATAGCATTGAACGTTTGACAACCTTTAAAAACATTATCAGATTAAAATACTTTTTTTTTTTAATAAGTACTCTGGTGCCATAAAAAAGAGGTGAAAAGACCAGCAGAGGGCAGCAGAGTGCAGGAGAGTGGAGAGTGTTGCAGTCGTTTGAACATAATCAAAGAAAAACAGCTCTTCACTTCCTTAAACTTTTGTATGACAGCATTTTACTACAAAATGAAAAATAGCTGTGAGGAATCAGTGGAAACAGAGCTGTAGATGTTTTGTTTTTTGTTTTGTTTTTTAATGATAAATGAATAAGTGCAGACTGGAGTGGGTTGGGGTTTGTGCAACTGAGTGTTTTGATGCCCCAGAAAGGCTGCGCCAGAGAATAAAAGATTACTTAAACAGGTGCGAATGAAGCAAAACACAACTCCAGGTTTGTTTTTGACGAGGGAATAACATTATAACATGGTAGAAAGTACAGAAATGAAATTTTGCATAATATAGCCACTTTAATGTTGCATTATTTGAAAGCTATCTACATGCTTCTGGTTTGGGGATTTAAAAAACTGGGTTGTGTCAGAAATAATTGGGTTTTTCTAACTCACATAAATAATGCAGATGTGTAAGTGTGTGTGTCTGAGTTCGTCATTAGCACAAATGTTTAACAAATGAGTCAAACAGAAGGATAAAACATGTCCCTGTTTGTACTTGAATTATTGATACAAACCCTAATTACACCATTATTAGGCAAACGGAGCAGGCAGCAGTCTGTAAAGGCTATAATTGGGATCTGATGGTCAGGGGCTGCTCATTAATTGACCCCTGCTGGTCTTCTCTGAACAGTCAATACAAACCTGTTTCATTCAAAAACACACTAAACGAAAATGACAGAAGACTCACAGTAGGAGCAGTTGTGGACTGTGGCAGCAATGGGATGTTAAGGCCCGGGATGGGGACGCTGGAAGCCCCCGACCAGGACACAGGACGTCCTGACAATAAAAGGCGACGGCTTACACCCCACGAAGTTCTTTCACAGACTAAAGAATCAAACAGTGGTGCCAGCGTGGCGTTTCTGCCAACGCTGAGAGACTGAGGGAGGAACAGAGAAACCCAGTGCCCCGGGACATGTTAACTTCCTGCCCTTATGTGAATTAAGAAACATTAGCAATCTTTTTTACAGTAGCATTCATTCATCTTCTTTCGCTTATTCCTGTTAGGAAACAAGCGGGTACTGGAGCCTATCCCTGTAACTTTGGGCCTTAGGTGGGGTACACAGAGACACACACAGACAGACAACCATTCACTCTCACATTCACTCATTAGGGAAGTTTAGAGTCACTAGTTCACCTAACACATGCATGACTTTGGACAGTGGGGAGAAGCTTGAGAGAACCCACAGTAACACAGGAGTACAGTAGCACTGTAGAAAACTGTTGTGTTAAAGTGATACAATTATGACCTGTCGGATTAAACATGGTACTTTATACAGATGTCAGTTAAATATTTATTTATTTATTTATTATTTATTCATAATGATAAATATTATGTTTTGTGGTAAAAAAATAAATAAATAAATAAAGGAAACAAGACTAAGCAGCTATACATTAGCACTAAACTACACCTCAATGACTATATAAAATACTGGGTTATAATCTTCTAAATTGGCCAGGAGCCAGTTGTGATCTGTCTGAGTGGAGCCCCCATGTCCTCCTGCTGTTACTCTTCCGGCCTCCTCCAACTGTATAAGACTTGCACATAAAGTGAGACTGATTGGCTGTGTGTCAGTGTGTGTCTCTATCTCTAAGAGTCACCAGTTCACCTAACACATGCATGTGTTTGGACGGTGGGAGGAAGTCGGAGAGAACCCTGCAACTGAAAAGTCATTGTCCAGGATGGACCCAAACATCCGTATACTCCAGCCACCCATGACCCTTACCGGTAATAAATGGGAGAAAATACAAAAATACATTTTGGTTTTACTCAACATACAACATATAAGTTCTAAACAGGAACTTGATGCAAAGTAATAGTCTTCACCACATGGCATGATTGAAAGGTGTGTGAAAGACATGTTGTTTAGTGTAATCGGTTATGGATGGGTTATAAAGCTGCCGGCTGCAGTATGTTAAGCATTACGACCCTAGGAGTTATATTACAATAAATCATTATAATTATAATATGGATTATACAACTGTAGGCAAAGTTATCATAAAGTGTTGTCTCACATTTTCACAGGGCATGGACAGAGCACTCAGCAACATTTGGTACACAGTCTGGACTTCTCTGTCGATGCTGTCCCGCTGCATACAGAGGGGGACACCGGTGCATGGCAAACCGATGCTCCTCCAAGCTACTGGCCCAGAGTCCAGGCAGTGGTCCAGTGAGCTGTCCACTCGGCCATCAAGCAGACAAATGAACAAAGTGTTCTTGAAAAGAAGTCAGCGGGGGACTCTGTGCACCTGGGGCAGAGTAAACTTATTCATGCTTTTCAACAAGTCTCTTTCGCCCGGTCTCTTTTTTTTTCACCGGGGGGTTGGTCAAAGCAAACATTTCCTACCAGCTCGCCTTAAGACAGTGCTGTTTTTCCTGGACACCTCCTGTTGGCAGAACACAGTTTAATAGCCCATTGATTATGTGCCTTTTCCGTTCCTAGAGTTGTGGACAGTCAGCATGTCGACAAGGGCTGTAAATCTCCAAAACACTACTTGACTTTCCAGATGGTAGCTATAATGGACATAGACTGCAGCATATATATTTACCCAAACTGTGATCAATCATGTAAACATGACAAAGTAGAGGTCAAAGGTTACTTCTTTTCTGATTATAAGTCAGGGAAAACAGGGAGGCACCGAGGTACAGCTCTTCCCTGCAAAAGTCTAGAGGGAGCAGTGACTTAACTCTTGACCTCAGCCAACAGTAACTTTCTAATACGGACTAGCACAAGTAAGTCTGTACTCAGTTGCATCACCCTTGCATCATTACTTAGCCAGCTACCGCATATCCCCACTCACCTTAAAGTGCCTGACAACTAACTTTAAATTGGAAGATTTATTAAAAAATTCAGAAAATAACAGTTTTTTCCCCCTTCTTCCATCTTGGCAACTCATCATGCAAGCCCAGAGCTATGTATTTTCCATTTGTATCAGGAAGGAAACCAGTAGTTAGCAGTTTAACCTGGGGAGAAGGGATTTTTGAATGACCTTAATTTTATGCAAAGTAGCACTTCCCATTTTAGAAAATACAACTTTAGTGGTGCATGCAGGAGGAGTTGGAGAGTTGGAAAATGGATATGAACCACAGCTTAGGGTACAACAACTTAACATTAAACTTAAGGTTAATTGTTTGGGGCATCTTGTAAATTGAAAGCATAGTAAGACAGCTGCAGTACAGTCCAGAACGCTGCTGCTCGGGTCCTGACCAAAACCAGGAAGTACGACCATATTAGTCCTGTCCTCAGGTCTCTGCACTGGCTTCCTGTTGCTCAGAGAATAGACTTTAAAACATCTCTGCTTGTGTACAAGTCTCTCCATGGCTTAGCACCAAAGTACATCTCTGACCTGTTGGTCCCATATGAACCATCTCAGACTCTGAGGACCTCAGGGACAGGTCTTCTGCTGGTGCCCAGAGTCAGGACTAAACTCGGTGAAGCAGTATTTCAGTTTTCTGCAGCTAAACTCTGGAACAGTCTCCCTGACGATGTTAGACAGGCCTCTACTCTGACAATGTTCAAGTCCAGACTTAAAACTGTTCTTTTTAGCTGTGCATATGTCAACTGAAAGTGTTTTATCTGCACTCTTCTCTTTTAATTTAATTTTAAATTGATTCTTAATTATACACTTGAAATTTGATTTTATTGTTTTAATTGTGTTTTGTACTTTTAAATGTGCCTTTTTTTCTGTAAAGCACTTTGAATTGCTCTGTGTATGAATTGTGTTATACAAATAAACTTGCATTGCCTTGCCTAGTAACACATGTAGATGCTTTATTTTGCAGCATAATGCACATGCATACAGCAATAAGGCATAACATCATGACCCACTGATGAGTGAAGTGAATAACACAGATAATCTCTTCATCATGGCACCTGTTAGTGGGTGTGATATGTTAGGCAGCAAGCAAACATTTTGTCCTCCAAGTTCATGTGTTAGAGGCAGAAAAAAACAGGCAAGTGTAAGAATTTGAGTAACTTTGACAAGAGCCAACCAAAAACCTTGGGTCTCATTTATAAAGCTTGTGTACAGCCCAAAACAAGGCTGAAACTGGTGTACGCCATGCTCTGTGCCAAACGTGGGATCTATAAAAAAAAAAACAACAACTAGGCGTTAAACCTTGCATATCCCTACGCCAGCTTTGATACTGGCATGTGGACATTTTGGAGACATGGCACAAGACAAGCTCACGGTGAAGTGAAGCAAGTTTGACAAATTAATGTTTGGTATGCATTTAATACAGTTTACCTTCACTTTGTGTTTCTCAGAGGAAACAAAGAATTTGATTCAGCCATAATAATTTAAGCAGGTAGTGAGTAAAACTGAGGGAAGGCTATTTGATTTCTTATAATTTCGCTCACTATTCTTTTGCCCATTCATGCCTGTGCACTTCCACAGGGCGCTGCGGGCTGGCTCCATCATGGCCTGCGTAGTTAACTAAAAGCAGAGGTGATCCCTGATGAATCTGTGAATGGATTTTTTAAATAATGATGGGACATGAGCATAAACAACTCCTACAGATGGTTCATATCAGGGCTGTGTGGTTTTAATGAAGCACAGTTTCAAAAAGAGACTGAATGGAAATGTTATATGTGTCTTTACGCACGGCATACACCTGCACCGCCACTCTCTTTGCCCTCTCCCTTTACACAACCTCCACTCAGGCCTCCAGCATGCATGTACAGCATGCACACCTTTCTACTCCAGGTGGCATCTATAAAGTGGAAATTGTGTGCAGGTGTGCCAGCTTTGGCCACTAGGCATACTCCCTTGCTTAGTAGAGATCCTACGCAACCCTTTATAAATGAGGCCCCTGTTCTGCAGTGGTCACTATCTTTAAAAAGTGGTCCAAGGAAGGAACAGTGGTGGACCGGTGACAGGTGATAAACGTGGAGAGCAAAGGCTGGTCTGTGTGCTCAGATTGCTGAAATAGTTTATGCTGGTTCTGATAGAAAAGATACATTTTGTTGCATATTGGAAGCATTTTAGGCAGGTGGTCATAATCTTATGCCTGATCTATGTATTATCATGTTAGTAATTAGTTACAATTCAGTGCCTATTGATTGGTTTTGTAACATAAGAGTTGCATAAGAGTCTGCTACCTCTGACTGTCTACACATCTTCAACATTAAATAGTGACAAAAATATCAATGACGAATCCTCCAGTGGCTGCATATTTTTATGAGGCAAAATTGAGCAAAAAGTGAAAAGGACAAACAGGAATTTGTTTCATGTTTAACAAATTATTGCAAGATGGCATTGTCTAATGATGAAGTTCAGAGCAACATCATTAAATGTCCCAGTGTTTTGTAGTACTATTTAAATAAAGACAAAGTGCTCTCATTTCGTAAAATCCTGACTGCCCAAACTTGAAGCACGTGAACATTTCGGTCACTGGTAACATCCCAGGAACATACTGATGCAGCATGGATCTTGTGAAACACCTTCCTGCAACAGTAGAAGGCACGCTCAAAATATGTACGCTAATTTAGGGCCATTTTCTGGGGTCAGAGTGGGGATCCCTTACACGGTCGTTAAAGGAGGTGTAACTAAACTCAAGTGTGGGGTGATCGTGTTACCGTGACATTTCTCCGGGAACCTGTGGCCCGCTGCAGCCACGTGGAGAGCGGATAGCATGTACGCAAGCCGAGAATCAAATATAGATCTGAGAGCAAGCCAAGGAAAAGACTGAGATTTGGTTTCCTCTGCAAAACACATATGCATATCTTAGTCACTATATTGTAGAAAATACTTATATACAGCCAAGAACAAAACATGCGTTCCTTAAGAGTTTTTTTTTTTTTGTTTTTTTTTTGTATTGCAATAGTACAATTCAGGTCAGATCAGATGTTTACATTTTGTACTATGAAGCTGCAGAGACTGAGACTGTGTCCAAATTTCCTTATATAGTGGTCACGCCATTTTGTAGTGGTGTCCGAATGTCTTGTGCACTTCAAATTTCCCACAAGTAACTTTTTGAAAAGTAGTGGACATGGATGGTCACTAGATGGTCAGTATACACCAGAATGCTTTGCAAGTTTTGGAGAAGAGTGGGACCATTGGCAGGCTTTTAAATGGAACGTGTGAAAAAAAAACAAAAAAAATACAGTCAGAGACCATGTTATCAGGAATAAATACCTCGTAAATAAACCATTACAGTGTAAAATTGCTAATGTCTTACGTCTGTGTAAGTTCTCAGTCATCCAGGAGAAATCAGTAAAAAAAAGGTTAGACAAGAAGGTCATCTGGACAAGGTTTGTTTCTAGAAGATGACAGCTTCCCCTACATAAGGCAAAAGAGCTGCAATAATCCAGTCCATTTTATTCTCTAAGGTGATAAATATGAAATACAACACATATGATATATGTAGTAAGGGACTATAAAGTGACTGAGGGGTTAGGGGCCAGGGATGACATTTGGACACACCTGGAGTCTGCACTCTCAGGACCGCAGTCTCAGGACCCCTGTTCATTGTGACAGGTGTTGTGAATTAATTGTTGCATTAATTGGAGTCACTGCTGTCTAGGGAACAATAATCCTGCCCTCAACCCTTACCTTAACCATAGTGGGAGAGTATAGTGGAGGAAGCAATGAGGGCCCTGAGAGTGTGGCAAGCTCTCAGTCTGCAGCCTCATAATAATAGTTCATTGTAGAGTTAAACACTGTAGTCGGTTGATTTTACAGAATCGTCATTCCTGCAAAGTGAGCACTGACAAATCACAAAGTACACTATATTTCCAAAAGTATTCACTCGCCCACCCAATAACTGAATTCAGGTGTTCCAATCACTTCCATGGCCACAGATGAATAAAATCAAGCACCTAGGCAGCAGCTTTGTGGAAAACTTTATGGAAAAGTCTGGGGATGGCCACTTCCTGTTCCAAAATGACTGCACCAGTGCACAAAAAACGGTCCATAAAGACATGGATGAGTGAGTTTGACTGAACCTGCACAGAGTCCTGACCTCAACCTGACAGAACACCTTTGGGATGAATTAGAGTGAAGATTGTGAGCCAGGCCTTCTCGTCCAACATCAGTGTCTGACCTCACAAATGTGCTTCTGGAAGAATGGTCAGAAATTCCTACTAAACCTTGTGGAAAGCTTTCCCACAAGAGTTGAAGCTGTTATAGATGCAAAAGGTGAGCCAACGTCATATTAAACCCTATGAATCAAGAATGGGATGTCACTTAAGTTCATATGTGTGTAAAGGCAGCTGAGTGAATACTTTTGGAAAAATAGTGTATATGTTTTTTTTTTGTTGTTGTTTTTTTTTTTGTGATCATGTTGTTTTAAGAAAAAAAAATATAGTACAGTTGGGAACTTTATTTGATAAAGTAGATGCAGCATCAAATGGCCACACAAGCAGCCTCATGCGCTGCTACACCAGAGGCAATGCAAGATACAGTATCTTCCATGCTTAGTGGAAACAAGCCTCACAAACAGTGCTGTTCTGACCAGATGTGTATCATAACACACAACCACAAATGTGACTCTACTGTTGACCATTCAGACTTTTGTTGTTTAGTTTTTGTTTCACCACCCCACTAAACCCCAACAGTACAAAGGGCCCCTATATCCGCATGTTACAAATAAAATATTTAGTTTGAATGATAATACATAACGTACTCCTCAGTTCAGTGCTGTGGGGTAGAAATGAGGGTGTGCTCCTATCACTGGTGGAAGTGTGAATAAGAGTCATTCTTCATTGTCCCCGCTGTGTCTTTGTGGGAGTTCACGTTGTGCGTCTGGAGTCTGGAAAATCACAGCGAGATTGCGCTGCAGACGGGGGAATAGCTGTCGGCTCCTGGAATGTTTCTGTGAAAATAAACAAGGCTCTCGACGGTCCATTTTAACCCCGTCCACTCCGGCGTTTATGCATAAAACAGCCGGCGTGTGATGGAGAGGAGTGAGGGAAGAGTAAATCAGAGTAATGTCTCCGCGCAGGGCTGGAAGCAGCGGTCTCTGGCCCGGAGAGTGCCATCTTTCAACTCCTCAGCAAAAACATGTGTTCAAGGTACGGTTACAGGAGCCGGTCCAAGGCAGATAGTATTAGCCACATCTCTTTCATCATGCACTGCCAAAAACTATTTCTCCCTTCCAATGGTTAGTGGGGCAAAAAGCACATGTTTCTGGGTATATTTTTTGTCATCTTTATTGGCCCCAAAAAGAACTATATGAAACAGTTTGACCTTAAATAAACAGCTTCAGAGTTATTATGAACACTAAATGAGTTGTTGCAGGGTGAATGAAGCTTTCCACTGGCACATCTTGGCGAAAAATCAGTCTTGCAAGATTGGGCTCACTGACCTGGTGTCCCTGAGGTCTTGCGATAAAGTGTCACCTCCTGGTTAGCAGTGATAACAAGCCAGCAATGACTTTATCAGATGTTTATGACAGAGTGGCTAAAAAGCAGAGGAAACTGGGAAGACAACTGGATTTGTGAGTTTTTACAATAATGCTTTATTCCAAAATGTAGAGCTTTGTAAAGAAAAATATGACTAAACCAGCTATGAGCAAAGTTGCATACTTTCGCTTTAAGTAATCTAGACACTGGCGGTCACAAGCCAATGTAATCAAGTCCTACGCCTGGATAAATGAAGAGGGTAGGGTAAGGAAGAGCATCTGATATTAAACCTCAGCAAAATCAATGTGTGAAGCACTGTAGACTAAGAGGCAGAAGATTGGCTGAGGCGACTCCAGAAGGAAAAAAATAGAAACGAAAGGAAAGACATTGGCCTATTATCAGCCAAATATCATTAATAATGACTTTGCCTCAAGTGACTTTGTACAGTGTGTGATTTATGGACAACTGGGGTGAACAAACACTCCAAGCTACATGTTGCTTATTGTTCTTTTTGGCCACCACACAATGCAACATAATTTAGTCTTGATAATAAATCAAAGAATCACTTAAAACAATGTACCACACACAGCGATGTTGATTTACTGGCCTACACCACAGTCAAATGTCAATGTTTTTCGACCTGCACTGACCTGACACTAACTGTCCACTTAGTGCTGTAGACTCATTAAGTAGTGCTATCAACAGCTACTGTCAGAGCTACAATTTGGCAAGATGAAAGCAGTGCACCATAGTCATCAGAAAGGATTTAAACAAAAGATATTTCAAAAAGATATAAAAAATATATAATGTATTTTCATGGCATCAGTACATGTATGTAAACAACTGCTCACGACAGTTTCTGCAGAGCATTCCTGCAGCGTTCCCAGGACTGCTATGTGAAGCATGTTGGTCAGATTCTTTGCAAAAAAGCATCTTAAGTTACTAAATTCCAACTACCTCCAACTCCCTCTGATTTCAAAACCAGCCGTCAACAAAATGTAACTCCGTCCTTCCATTTATAAATCCAAACAGAATCAGCAGTGGTCCACAGACTGTAACTGGATTACTCTAAAGCATATGGAGGAGTGTTTAAATGTTCCTTTTTGTGCTGTGGCTTCTGCTGCCTTGAGTGATTTTGCATTACGTATACTTAATTACAGTACTAGAACCAAAACTAATTCAGCCACAGGGTGTCACTGCCTGTGTACTCTTTGTGCCAGTCCCCAACCTGGAAAAATGGAAAGGAAATGCATCCTATGGAAAGGTCATCTGGATATGGTTTGTTTTTGGAATATGTTTTGCCCTTACTCTGAAGAGCTTAATCTTTTTTGAGGAAAACTGCTGTTAGAGTGGAAGATTACAGCTACAGTATGCATCTTGTCAGGTTCCCGCTCATCTTTTTGGGTCTGGACCTGTGGCGGCCGGGCCAATGATGTGGCAGTACTGCCGCGAGTGGGCGAGTTTTTAGTTTGTAGACAACAACAAGCGGTTTTAGTGATACTTGTTATCAACATGGCAATGCGGTAAAACATAACGTATGCTGCTATGCATTTACAAAAACAGCAACTATTTTCTAACAACATTTATATTATGTACATAGCGGTTTGTTGCTTTGCTATGTTGCAGGCACTTTATCCAAAAACCTCCAAATATTCTACTGAAAGTCCCTCCCCTTTACAAACATTTTCAACCGGAAACATTCCAGATTGATAGAGCGTTAGCAACTCTTTGCTTTGGTTCTTGGTGTTAAAAGTTTGAGAATCACTGCACTAGTACTCTCCTACTATTGTGCTTTGGTATAGTTCACATTGGGAGGTGGTAAGTGGGCCTTGGCCTGAGCTGGCACTAGTATCAGTAGAAAGCGATCAGGCTCCTGTTTCGTTGCCTTGGCCCATTTACAGAAGCCATGGAGCCGTTAAGTTATCGGGACGCTCTCTGTCATCAGGGGAATGTGCAGAGTGAGTTTGTTACTGGATCCCGGGTGTGGGCTGGAGAAGCACTCAGGTCCTCCTCTTGGACATGTGATTTCCCGGTCCAAATATGATCACTATTTTACTGCAGCCTCCCACCGGACACCGTTACTGTTGTTTCTCTGGTCTGGTGTCTGACTATAAGGACAATATTGATCCACAACTCCATTGGGTCAGTGCTGAATCAATACTGAAGAAGAGGTGTGCTGTCTGCTCTCCCAAATGCATTGCTTTTTACATGAATATTGGATAAAATACCTGATACATGAAACTTTCTTATTCCTAAAGTATGCACATGTTCATTGTTGTTTGTCTATAGTAAGATAAATAAAGAGCTACAGTACTGGATTTATTTTAAGACCCTAAAATGCTCACTATCACTTTTCTCATAAGGCTGTTTGACCTCACCTGGGGGAGTCTGGAGTATTTAGAGTTGTTGTCCTAAGAAGTATCTAAGTATGTATAAAGAAGTTACCAAATGCATTTTGTCTAAACATAACTTATGCCTACTTGTATATTTATAAATGGTTTTGAACTGCCTGAGCTTAACCACTTCAGAAACTATTCACAAGAAAGTCCTGTGTTGCTCATTCTGTGCTTTGGCTTGTAGTTTAGGGGGTAAAAAGGACAAAGGTGGGGTGTCCACACTATGGCCCTTGAACTTCACTCTCAATGGGCCCAAATTGCCATCCACAGGTAGTACTTTTTTTACTGCAAGGATTCAAGCGCAGATAAAAAGCTTAATTTGTGTGAGATGGAACCTATCATTTGTGTGACATGAACCTGGCATTAAAAAAGGAAAAACAAAACGGAAATTAGGGGTGGTCCTCCTCAGCATACTGTATACTTTTTCAGTCGGCTATGTGGCCCTCAAGGAAAAAAGTTTGGGCTCCCCTGGAAAAAAGCAATCATACTTGGAAATGTGTGCATGTATGGCATCCAGCAATATACTTTAGTTTGTCAATGCTCAAGTCCGTCGGCCTTGGAGGGCTGCACCACCGTCCAAACCCTGGTAGTCTGTATCGTGACCTGGGAATGGGAACAGTTTTGGAAAGACATCATCCAAACTGTCATGTTTGCAGGTTAACTCACTTTATTACTGTTAAAAATACATAAAGTCCACTCTTAATTCTGCAATGCATCCATATACTGTATCCCATGTGAAAGCCTTGAGCCTTCATTATTAACACTGAACATCTGATGAGAGCCGTGTTTGTCAGGGGAGAGAGCATCTGATACTGCGCTCGGCAGTTCAAATACACAGAGCCAAAAGCAAATATTGTTCTTCGAGATCCACAGCCAATAGATTATTTTACTTATAAATTAACTTTTATTATTTTCATGAAGATCTGTCCTCTCTGTCCCACAGTTTAACTTTCTTTTTACAAGGTTAAAAATCACAGGTAATAAAAAAAAGACTGCAGTAAGATGTATGGTAAAGAGGAAAAATAGATAAATCTTGAAATTCAACCATGTTTTGTAACATTTACAAAAGACTAATCCTCCAACTCCTGACTTTTTTTTAAATTTTATTTTTACCTTTGTTTAACCAGGAAAGTCCCATTGAGATTCAGAATCTCTTGGGTGGGATGGGTCAAATGCAGAGGATAAATTTTCCTCCGGGGACAATAAAGTCTTCTTTAACCTTATCTCAACAACAGTTTTCAAGACACATTAAGAACAATTATTACTAATACTACTACAACTACTAGCATTTAGCTTGCTTACATCTAATGCAGAGGTCCTAATTAAATTGTAGTTAACTGTATTCATTTAATTAAAGTTTAAATAGTCATAAATATATATGGTATGCCCTTTATACATGTTTGTACTCATGCATGCAGCTGCTAAACCTCTGCAAGTGTACTGGAGCCCCCGTGTTAGTCCAATGTTATATGGTTTTAAAATGCCAGCTTATTGTGTTGCATTGAAAACATCCCATTTGCATCCATTTTTATCATTTAGTATTATCAGTCCATGCAAATAAAAAAAAAACAAAAAAAAAATGCTGTTCTCTTTTACATTCTTGTCATTATTTATTTCTAAGGGGTGTCCTTGCATTTGTCTGGTGCCACATGGACAGGTAGCGTCGTAGTCAAGACCAAGACAAGGCCGAGACTTTTCAGGGTTCGAGACCGAGTCCAGACCAAGAATTTTAAGGACTGAGAGCAAGGCAAACTGAGACCAGGTGCAGACCAAACCCTGTGAACTAACAATAAAGTGCAACAGACACCAAAAACAAACAGAGACAGATAATTTTCCTGGTTCTTCTGATGCGTAAAACTAATCCAACTAATCCAAAATTATGTCCAAAATGTTTTGTAAATAAAATCTGTGAGACCGCTAAGACAAGACCGAGTAAAATTGGATTCGAGACCAAGACCAAGTCTGAGTAAAACTGCAGCCAAGACCAAGACGAGACCAAGGCCGTAAAAAAAGATCTCAAGACCGGTCTCAGGCGCTACAACATTATGAACAGGTATATTTTTAAAAGTCTACAACCACCACATACTTGACAAAACCCTCAAAGACAGGTTTGCATTAACTTTCCCAATGATTTTTGTCCACCCTCCGCCCTCATTAACTATATGTCTGATTAATTCTTTGAAACATAGACTATTGAGATGTCTGATTACTTTGTTGATTAACACATCTAAGGAGGAACTGCAGCCACTCGAGCACACTCAAGGTCAAGTTGACTTTCCCTGTCGCCTCCCTTAACGTGGCGTGAAGCCCCTAATACATGTTGTTTAATGGAGTGACACAAGGCATCGCGATGGGCCGGCCCAGACGGGTTTGATCATCTCCATCCGGGCGGAAAGTTGGTGTGTAGCTGCAGAAGCCCCACCAGGAGCACTGCTTTACTCCAATGTGTGTCCCGACAGCTCGCGTTTGTCTAATGGTGTCCTAATAGGGCTTGGCGTGGGGTGACCCAGGCCCATGCTTCGCCCCCCTCCTCATGGCACCGGGCCTCCACACTGTGTGAGCCATCATCAAGGAGCGAGCACGTCTGTCTGGATCGGGCCAAAGCTGGTCTGTAACCGCAGAGGGCCACTGCTTATGTCAGATGGGCTTAATGACCGAGTCTATCCCGTCAAGAACATGGGACGGCAGAGGAATGCTAGGAATGGGATTGGGGCTTGGACAGAGGGACGTCCAGCAAGTGTAAAAGTGTGCTTATAATGAAACACTGTTTAATATTGAATCTTTACTATACTATACTTTTCTATACTTATATCCTAAAGACTCAATGTTGTAAGTGTTGTAAGGATAGGTCCTTGGTCTTCCCTCCTTAAAGAGTAAGCACTGCTGGAGTTGTGTCATTGTTCACATCAGTGACAGAAGTTTATACACAACCTCAGTACAGTCCCCTCTCTCATCTCGTTGTGTGCTTGTCTTCAGGTAAACACCAGGATGACTTATTAACCGCTGCACCTCAATTTTTAAAAGTTAAGTTGTTACTGTCAGTGACAAAGTGTCCCCATCACAAAACATTATAAGAATGTATACATTCATATGTTTTTCTTTTTTTCTTTTTTTCTTTGCTAAATCTTATCCAATACCACAAATCCCAAATATTTCATTTTTTTCAGAGTTTTAAGCCTAGTAATGCTAGTATATGTATAGCAGCATCTCAATTTCTTTGTAAAAAAACACACAAAAATGAAATATTTTTAATATTCTCAGTGCAAAGTGGAGTTTACCAACAACATTTATTTTTCGGAATATTTTTTCCTGTGCAATGAAGAATCTAAACACCAGCTTTCAGTAAACTGGTAGTAACTTTTTGTTTAAACAAAAAAATCCCAAATCCATCTAAATCAGTGTTGCTGGTGATCTTTGACAGACCCAAGGCTGTAATACGCCCCCTAGAAAAATCCACTTTGCTTTAAGAATATTAAAAATATTTCATTTTGTGTCTTCTTTTACTAACAAATTGGGATGCTGTTACATAAACTGGCACAAAAAAGCGTTAAAATTCTGAACATAATTAAATATTTGTTATTTATGGTCAGGGCACAAGTTGATTTAAAGATTTATGCAAAAAACAAAATAGAAAAAAAACCATTAATGTATAGGCTATTATTTCTATGATGTTTTGTGATGGAGACAGTTTTGTCACTTAGGACGAGCAGTGTAACAAATGTAGTCAGAGAGTTTAAAAATTAAAATTTGATTTTAGAACAATGAAATTTGTGATACAATTTCATAGAAAAATCAGAACACACTGCAAAGTTATCAAAAAAAAAAAAAAAAAAAAAAAAACTTGAAAAGGACACTTTTGTCCACACTGGGGCACAAGGGTTAAATAAGTCTTAATGTTTAGACACTGTGTAGCTGTCTGTCTTGTTAAGCTAAATCTAACTTGAACATGCCACAGTAGGATGTATACAGTAAAAATACAGCCATAAGAAAGAACACGAACATCATGGATGTGAGTTTGAAAGCATTAGTTTCACTACAAAAAACACAAAAAAAAAAACACTTTTTTGGGCCCTAATGGGAACTTCAAAGAGGAGATTTCCATTAATCCTATTGATTTCTGGTGGTTTTATTTGGAAGTATGTCAAGGATATGATGGTAGCTCTAAATAGGCTCCAAAGCAGTATCTGTGCTTCTCTTTGCTCCATTACTTCAGCATAACAGTGTGAAACCATTCATATGATAGTCAGTTAGCAATATATCACTTTTGCCTTTGTCTTAAGCCATTTTAGCCAGTTGCACAAAGAACAGTTTTTGATATATATACAGAAGTCTTTCAGTAAAGTAACCCCTCTATGGCACAAATGACCTGCACATGCCGACATCTCCTGGAGCTAATACCACAATCTGACAAGTAAAGTCTTGACCAAACTCTGGGCTGCACTAATGGAAGTCAGACAAAACATTTTCTTAGCTCGATAGCATCTGTTTGCAGCAGCGTGAGTCTGTGAGAGCGAGGGAGCAGGAGGAGGGCAGAGCGGTGCAGGGCCGGGCGACACATTTCAGACAAGTGCTAATGAATGTAAACATCGCTCTCATGCAGACAACACACTGGGACGGCTGGCGGCTGCTGCGGAGAGGCTAATTCACTCTATTTTTGTCAAATGTCTGTGTGCTGCCACTCTGGCCTTATCATTGTCATCATAGGAAATGGAAAAACAAGCCCGGGACGCTGGTGTTGTGTTAGCGGGACCTCCTGATGGGAACATGAAGGAGGGACATTTTCACTGAGAGGAAGGACAACTGGAGGTGCTATTCACTCAGTATAAAAACAGAGATACAAGTATATTTTGGACTAATTGGGAATGGGCTCGGGGGTTGTATGAAGCAGCAGGAAGCCATTTGAATTAGTCTGGGTTCAAAAACACAATTACGTGAAGCAGGAAGATAAAGACGCTTCAATTAGTTCACGTCTAAGGCCTTTGTTTCCAAACAAATTAAAACTTCACTCTAAAAGTTATTTCATGTCACTGCCACTCTGTTCTTGAGTTTTACTTGTTACTTGTTAAAATGAGACAAACAGAATTTTTAAGTTTGTGTATAATTTGGCTTCAGCTTTTGGCATTTTACAGTATTATACCCATTTCTTGCATCCTTCTTTCCTGTAGCTATGGCAGCCTTAAAGGGACATTTGGGTGTCTTGGAAAAACCCACTGGGAAATGATGAGTTCATGCTAAAAATAAATGTTAATTTTAGTCCTCTTACATGCTGTAGTGTTTCAGAAATATTGTTTGATTGATTGATCTGTTTTATTTTGAACATGTGTATGGGCAGTATGTCACACAAATGCAGACAAGTAGTCATATAATATAATATAATAAGTCATAATCATCTTATAAGTCATATAAGTCAATAAATAATAATAAATAATAAAAATAAAGCAGTATATAACATATTCTCTCTTAAAGTAACACATCTTTAACCCATACAACAAATGCATTGCTGTTAATGTATTTATTTGTTTGTTTTAATGTTAATCAGTAAGATCTGATAAGTTTTGTTAATGTCATAACTCAAACACAATCACATAACACAATCATTATATTGTCAGACAATAAGAATGTGCTTCACCTCCTGCATTGCTCAGTTTGTCCACTGTAGGTTGTTGTACAAGAATGTTTTTTGGGGTTTATGGGTAACTGAGTTGAGGTTTAAGGTGTATGTTACCTCAAGATAAAATAAATACAAAGTGGTTATTTAATAAAATATAATAAAATATCTTGAACAGATCATTGGACAGATATAGTGACCAGAACTGGACTCAGATGATCTAGTTCAGGGGTAAATGCTCTATGAATTGAGCCACAAAACCTGTATAGCTCACAGTTTGTTCCTTTACTGACTCCTTGTGACTGGAGTTAGCATCTTTCAGCCAAAAACACAAATGTACAGAAAGGTTATCTGGATCCAAATCAAAAACGACTTATTTCTGTGTCGTGGAAAAAAACAAATTACTTTTGAAGGCGGTCTTTGTGGGTTTAGAAAACTTTTATACTGTGTGTGTCCAAACCACTCCCTAGCAGGAAAATTCCTTTCACGTCATTGTGCTTGGCTTGACACCATGACCTTCTGGGCATCTCCTGTAGGTCCAGGTTTTGTCCCACCTGTTTATTTACATGTGAACACATTTACCACAGCTCCTAGGTCAGGTTTGTAGATGAAACAACAGATGGTACAATGGCATTCCTGTGTGAATAGCAGTCAGAACAAATATTAGTGCTTACAAACTTTAAAACAATCTAAATAAAAAATTCCATTACATTCTTCATGGATCTTTTCTTAATTATAGTTAGTTTTGTACCGATCACAACAAAAAGATTGTATTTTCTCAATTACTGTCCTTTTGACAAATCACTTCCTGTTCCTGAAATAACCTCGTCCATTTGTTCACGTTCTTCGAGTGATAGATTTTCCCATAATGCCAATGCAACAGACAAATTGTGACAGAGGCCCCGCCCCCCTGACCTCTGACCCCCGTTGACCCTCATTAGTCAGGCCACACACAGCATAAGGGAGTTCACCCCAGGCCACGTCAACCCCATCCATCTCTGACAGCTAAATGACTGCAGCCCTGTGTTTCGGGACCCTAACCCCATAATTGTTCAAATAAATTTAGGAGATGACCTAGGAAATTGTAAACATGATGATCTCTGCACTGATTGCTGGTTGCTCGTGGGCTGGTAGTTGCTAGAATCACACACAAATAATGACAACCTATAATCAAAATGTCAATAAAAAACCTACACCTGGGTAAAATGTTTGAGTGCACTTAACTGAATGCTCCTCAAGGCATGTTTACTAAAGGTATTTGCAAAAAGTGTTTTTAATTTGCGTGGACATTTGGTTGATTTTGATATTGCTTTGCGTTGATGTAGGCCAGTAAGTAAATAAATTGCCCAATAAAGTCATTATTTTTCTAAAAGTATGCCACATGTGATTACTCAGATACAAAAGCAGTATGTTTCTTCAAAATAATAACACAAATCTTGTTCTAACATATATGAATCTACAAATTAACATGGTATGCATCGGGAGAAAGGCTTGGGGAAGACCTTTGGACAAGCTGGATGTCTTGGCAGGCCTAGAGACACCATCTGTATTTCGCCAGAAAGCGTCCAGGGAGAAGGAAGACTTATATAAATAGCTGGCTGGGTGGACTATCACGGCATCAACTTTGAATCCAATTCTTTTTTCCTATAAAACCTAAGCCAAACCCTTGATAATCAGCGGCATTTTGCTAATGACAGGACTAGTCCAAGTACATCTCAACAGCCTGTTTCACAAATAGTAAAATCATTTTAATTAGTAACATTTTTGGCCCTGTGAATAACTGTTAAAGCAGAACTTCTTTGCTGTTTCTGCCTCATTTTCCTCTGTAGCTTCCCCTGGGTAAAGTAAAGTGTGTTCAGTTGACTCGTATATGATGCCTCACTCGGCTTTACTTTCATTTTCGCCTTTGCGTAATTGTACAAAATTTTTCTGCCATTTGTCTGCTCTGCCATGACAAAAATCAAGAAATAAAGCCATCAATAGCGTGCTATTTGGCTGTGCCGCTTTCTCACAAGACTCCTATGACTCTGGATCATCGGCGCTCAGACTTACAAGTGTCGTTTTCGGCCCAAAAACGCTAGAGGGAGGTGCAGGGCGCTTCATTTACCCCACAACAACTCATTTAAACATCACATAGACTCCAAAACAGCTTATTTAAGGTAAAAAAAAAAAGTTCTGCTTTAATTGTGCAAGCCTCTTCCGCCTCAGGCCGAAAGCAGGGATAAACTCTGGCCATCTGCAAACCCTAATGGGGTGTTAACATGCACAATAACACTACAAAAGCCCCGAAAGCTGACTAAATTTGGTCATAGCATGACTCAATGTCTAGTTTTAGGAGCAGACCTATAGCAAAGAAATCCAATGATTATTTTCGTTGTAAGTTCTTCATCCTTGGTGATAACAGAGCCACTCATCATAAGCTCGACGTGTGCACTCTCCGAGACGTTCAGAGGGATGTCGTTTCTCATGGCCTGCTGCAAAACACAAATATACAAACTGTGCTGCACAACGGGGACCACCTACAGAGCGAACGGCGACAGCGCTCACTTCTCACAGAGAGCTCCATTCAGACGAGCGGCTTTGGCAAAATAAACATCTGCAGCCAGATAAGCATTGTCATATAGGCCACGGATAAATGGACACGGGCTTAGAGGGGATAAGAGGAGGACAAGTTACTGCAAGCATGGGATTCTTCTCGTGTCACTGACTTTACTGTAACGCACAAAATCTGTTGCAAAAACACGAAACACCTTTGAAATATCTCAAAACATCTTGTGCCCTCTGTTAAATGAAGAAGTGACAGCCTTGTTCAGAAAATGTCCTGATTAGGGCTGGTTACTGGTAAATGATACCTTTGTGGTATTGAAAGAAAAGTTATGAAACTACTGGTATCAAAAAATATGCTTTAGATACCAAATTTCAATACCTAATGGGACCTTTAATGTTTCTTTGCATGCATGAATCAAATAAATAACACAGAATAAATACTGGTTTTAACTTACAGCTCAGACTTTTTCTCCATAAATTTGTTGTTTATTTAATATTATTGTGTTTTATGATTCTAGAAGATGAGTTAGCAAACCATAGATATCAGAAGAAGTATCGCTCTGGTGCCGGTATCAAAAACCAGGTATTGTTTAAGAACTGAGTCCTGATATCCATATGATACGTAAATGTGGAAATGATAGCCTTCTTTGGCAAATGCAAGTATAGGATCATCATAATAAATAAAATATAATGCAACTCCGACAGTTTGCTGAATGTCTCTTCCCACTCTCTCCTCAGTTTCTTACTATTTTGTCCTATAAAGCCTAAAAATGGCCAAAATTTTCTATGTTAAATTAGAAAATTTTAGCCTTATTGTTTTGCAAGTATCGGATTCTTCTTCTCAAATCTTTATATAATGCACAAAATACTTGGAGACATTGGAGACATTATAACCTCATCCTCTTCATTAAAATGTTCTGAAGATGTCAAAAATGTCTTATTTTATGAAATATTTGAAAAAATTCTGTGTTAAATGCACAAATGAGAGTAAGGCTTGTTGTGACGTGATTGCAGATAATGTTTCACTCCTCTGTATTTATCTCATCATGAGCCGTGACCGGACACTGAGGTTTAGTCTGTGTTGTTACGATGCATGGCCGTTTCAGCTCCACTTGAGAGATTACTACACCTGACTGAAAATACAGACTGAGCTAAGCTGAAAAGATTAAATAAAAGGTTGTGAAGTTTGTTACAAACATTTTAGATGTACTAACAAACATTCTCTTACAGACTCTAAGAATTAAGTAAGAAAATTATGCACAAGAACAACTTTAAAAGCCCAAAACTTATTTTAAGTACAATCCTGGTTATTCAGGAAGACAGCCTGTGAGACCAATGTGACAATACATTCCCGATCTCTATACAGGGCAACTACAGCCTGCCTCCGTGTCATGGCTTTGAGTCCGGACTCTGACAGTTTGAGGAATGTCTCCCAGCTCCTCTCCTGATTTCTTACTATACTCTCACCTCTCAATAAAGCCTAAAATGGCACACAAAATATTAGCAAGTGTATTAATGTTTAGTGGTTGAGCTAAAGGCTACACACTTTACATTTCCTAATTTTAATGTTATGCAGGACAAGTAGTTACAGAAATATGGCGGACCACAGTTTGTCAGTGCTCAGATTTAATCCATCAGTCACAGGCAGCACGCCTTGCTCTTAATTGTTCTAGATATACAAATATCCACAGCATGCATAGAGCTTTAGGTTGGTCATTGGTGAAAAACACTGTTAATATTGCCCTTCTTTGCTTTTTTAGAAATATTGCTGTTTCAAAAGTACCAAAGGTTTTATATGATAGGCTTTCATTTAGCTGTGCCTTTCATAGATTTAGTACAAGACATGTGGCTCATGGTTATTTTACAAAATGTAATAGAAATGCAGGGCAAAAAACTGTTATTTTCCGGGGAATGAAAGCATGGAACTCCCTTCCCTCAGATTTATTAAACACAACAAGCACCAAAGTTTAAAAAAAAAACTTTGTTCAAATATTTTAATGAATTAAAATGAAGCTGTATTTATTTATTTTTGTTTATGTATATGTGTACATGTATTTGTGACTGTGGTTGTACTTCTTTTGTGAATTCTAAAAGTGAGTGATGTTTTTGTGTTTTTTGCTACCTCTATGTTGTAGACCTGTGATGTGAATTGATTGTATTGTATTGAATGTTGTAAATGTGATTTTTATGATGAGGACCCCAGGAAGAGTAGCCATTGTCAAGGCAATGGCTAATGGGGATCCTAATAAACAAACAAACAAACAAACAAACAAACAAGTCACCACTAATCCTACAATAACTTCGCTTTAGCAACTATAGCAGACAATCAGATCTGGGTTATATTAGCCCATAGTAAATTTTAACAAATATAAACAACAACCAATCATTCCTGCTGTCTAAAAATGTCCACATTAATATTTTCATTTTGCTCCTTGGTAAAAATAAATCGGTGAGAACACTAATCTCAGTACCAAGCTGCGTGCATGGCTCATCTGAACACGTCACTCATGCAAGGGGCTATAACTACGGTAAATGTCACTAAACCTAAAGTTGATGAGGCTTCTGGCTACAGTGTAAGAGAGGAAAAATAAACTGAAATTTAATCTATAAGCTAATAAACATTTTGGTATAAAATAGATTTATATTTGCATAATAATAATTCTTGCTCAATATAAACTGGGATTTGGAAGAACATGATATTCCTTCTTTGCATTTAAAATATAATTATTCTCATTAACATATTTCAAATTATGCATGTACTCATTTTTAGGCTGATTTGAATGTGATTACCACACAGCCTGACTTAAATTGAAATTAATTTATTTTTAAAAATAGCACGCAGATTGTAATTGATGGCTTTTATCTTTTCATTTATGTTTTGTTTTGTGTCTTGCTTGTATTAGTCCAATTATAACCATAATCGCACTGCAACAAGTCTGCAACATGTTTGACATCTCCAAACACAGAAATAATCCGAGTACCAGTGTTAATATTTGGTGTTGGACTTGATGTTTTATTCATTACACATCTGTGCCACTCAGATTCTGCCTGAAGCTCCGAATAATTCAATTAAACCCAACAAAAATTGATGGACAACTGCTCCAAACACTTTATTTTCTTGTTAAAATTTTGCAGCGGCGATTACAATGCATCCAAAAATGCATCACGCCACAGCTGCCAATCAAACTCTTGACTGGGGCCGGCCTGGTTTCCTCATTTGAAATATTAATACAGGTTAGCCTTGTGAGATGCAAAACTGTGTGGACCAGGGCACGGGCTGGCACCAGAAGCAAGGCCAGAGCTTGACAAGCAAAAAAACAACACGCCCTGAATAAATAATGAGTTCAACGGTTTGGAGAGGATTTCTGTCATGAAATCACCAACGCAGCCCTGACCCGAGGAGTTCAGTCCGACCCCGACAGGATCGACGGGGAATAGAAACTACAGATGTGAGTTCAGTTTTAGCAGGAGCACTTTAGCCACGTTTCCACCGAGCAGTAATGATGGGCGATAACACACTTTTTAGATTTAATACAATACTGATTACTTTTGGAGGGAATTTAGTCGATACCGATACTCGATACTCATGATCTCTTATGTACGAAGTGTTTTCATTCAAAAAATTGTTACCCTTGCAGACAAATCCCATGACTAATACGGCCTTTTAACAATTTTAATGTACACAGTGTAAAATAAATAACTTAAGTGTGCATAGTAGTGAAAACTGCTAACTTCCTGTTACGTGACATGAATGGACCAAACCAAAAAGCTGCTGTGTGGGGGAGTTTCAGCACAAAACACTTGCGTAAGTAATGCATGTGCTTTTATTTCACATGTATTAATTAGTATCAGTACTTCATTCAAGTACTCAAATGAGTATTGTGTGAGTATTGTAGTATCGATACTCCCATCACTACCAAGCAGATCATTACAGTTTATTATACATATAATTTTAGTAAACTTAAGAACATGTGCTTCTCTTTTAACAGTGCTCATTTTGTCACTGTAGGCAGCTGTTTTGAGAAATTAGTTTTGACACTTATGTTTACCAGTATACCGTCACTGCCATTTTAAAACAGCAAATATTGTAGTGATGTATAAGTTGCGCATGCCACTTGGTACAAAGATTAGCACCCTATCCCATTCATTTTTTAAAAGGGAGCAAAATAAAAATATTAATTTAGTTTTTAGACAGCAGAATGAAAGGTTGTTGCTTATATATTTGTTAAAATTTACTATAAATTAATAGAATCCAGATCTGAATGTCAGTAATTTGCTGAAGTGAACTTATTACAGTAGGATTAGTGATGATTGATTCAGTCTGAGCATACAGTGTCAAATATTGTGGTCCGTTATATTTCTGGAACTACTTGTTCAGCATTGACATTAACTTTTTCTCTCACGACCTCTGTGGCTCGTGGTTTCCAACAGTTACTAGCCACCAATCTTTCTCACTAGCCACAACTGTGTATCATATTTTCTTCTGTTACATAATAAAAATAAGCCTATTTTACTATGAAAATTGAAATGACCATTATTCTAAAATCAAGCATATAGGTTAAGTTACACATACAGTATACCAATATCAGCTCTAATAGCGCTTACAGAGCTGCATTTATTATCAGACAGAAATTAAATATAGCCAAGAAGCTCATTTGTATCTTCTTACATGTATTCTAACATATAGGCCAGGGTTTTAATTCATCAAATGTGCTGTTGTGGAGTTCAAGCAAACAAACTGCTACTCAAAGACAGAAGTGAAATCTGCTGAACAAGTCTTTTAATAATCTACAGTTTTAGATGACCCTGAAATTATTAGGCTACTGTTTATTAAGAATAATAGCACTATAAGGATTGTTGATTTCAGAGCAAGAGCAGGTTTGTAGCAACTTGTCCACTCACCTCATTAATTAAACTAGATGATAGATGTGTCTCCATGACAACCCCAAGCAGGGAGGGGCTTTTGAAACTACTGTTGTAGAAAGTGTCCTATGCTTCACTTCAGTGTCCTCTCTGTCTTGCTGATCACTGCATGCTCTTTCCTCGTGTTCCCCCGCACTTCTCTCTGACAGTGTCCCCATGATCCCTGTGCACTCTTTCCTGCGTGCCCCGCGATCCTTTCATGCTTTTTCCATCCAGGGCCCATACAAACCCCTGTGCGCTCCTCCTCTGCTCAGAGCGAAGTGCTTGTGTGAATGCCTCAATCAAAGCTGAGAGAGAACGTAGGAGCTGCGTGATGAGAAGTGCTCTGTAATCAAGAAAACTTTAATTGTGGCAAAGTGAAAGTAAAAAGGAATGAGCTGCTCAGTGGCGGGACACCCCACATTTTGTGCATTTGTCCAACAGGCCACAGTGGCTACTGGAGGTGGCTTCATTACCTTCCATGGGTGAAATCTACCCGCGGGTTGGCGGGTGTTAATTGTCAAGCCCTGAGCGTAACATTAAAATGATGAAATGTAAACTCCATAGCCTTTAGATTAATTATAGATGCTAACTGCTACATTAAATGAAATGGCTAAATGTTGATACACTCACTAACATTTTGTAACCAGACTCTGATATTACTCACATGTGGTCCAGTGGTTGTCATTTGCCAAAATTATCTTGATTATTCATAATATGCGGTGTTTGGTGGCTAATGCACAAATTTCTCTATTAAAAATGTATTATCGCCTTTTTAACTTTCTGGTACCACTCTTTGTAACGCAGACGTTTTGTTTACAAACACTAAAAGGGTCTATAGTATTTGCCCTGACTGACTGAAAATCTCAATTGACTTCACGGTTTTAGCCTCTTTTTAAGTTTAAAAGGCTGAAAACCACTTAAATGCCGCAGCCTAAAGCTCATTGTACAGCGAATTATGCTTTAGACTTTTATGAATGTATTGTGCCTTAACTGTACAGAGCCTTATCAAAGAAGAATTTCTGTCACCTTCTGGGGCAGACAATAAAGTCTTTCTATTCTATTCTATTAATTTCTTCACTTTAGCCAAATTAAAAGGCAGTTTTGTCCATCTGTGAGATATAAAACTCAGCTCTTACACAGAACTGACAACGCCTCTTGGATGAGAAACAAAACATCTCCAACTGAGAATCTCAAGAGACTTCCATTTATTTAGCAAAGCACCTACGTTTCAATTCTTAATGTATGAGTGATAGTGCTAAGATCCTTATTTACATAGACATAAGGCTTTTCCATTTAATCTACATAACTCCTGGTGAAAACATGAGACACATTTCAAACCATGCAGTAGCAGACATTAGTGTACCGCATGATGCCAACAAACAATGTGTGTATTTCCTGGCACTGTCAAGGCCAGATTCTCACATAAAAAAAACCTAAAAAATGCTTAAAACTCCAGTTCAAAGTGGGTGATAATGAGCCACAACCTTTTTCCGCTTTGGAGGAGAAGGCTGCAGTCTGAATTGTTTATTGTTGACAGGCCGCAGTTGCACTTCAAAACCAGGGCGTTGGAGAAAAGGGGCACTTATTTTGGAGGACAAACGGAGCATCAGGAGACAGAAGCTGCACACTCCTCTGTCTCTGGGGTTGGAGAAAGTCGGCATGATGTCAAGTGAAATACACATTTTTTTACTGCGCTGTGAGCCAATGGATTTCCTGTTTCCTTGAAAAATAATGCTGATGGAGGGAAAGGGGCATGAAGGAGCCTGGGCCCCTGAACTTCAGGGATTTGTCCCAAAGACAGATGAACCATAAAAAGCACAGAGAAGGTAATGCTGGGAGAAAGAGTTTCAAGGTCTTCTATTATGCTAAATTTACTTTTTTTTTTTTTTTTTTTTTTTTTTTTTTGAGCTTTTAACCATGTAATAAGTTGTTTGCACCTCAAAAACATACCTGGAGAAGTATTTAGTTTTATTCCCACATGTTTGAGTAATCAGTTTTGCTGAGCCTGTCCTCTTCTGAAGAACTGGAAAATGCTCGGTCTCTACGTAGACTGCTCTTGTCCGTTTTTAAAGCCACCGTGCCTGGACTCATTCTGATCTGATGAAGCAGTCAGCTCATTTTATCTATCCACTGCTAATAGCCAGGCTAAAAAGCCATTTTATTCTCTGTGCAGACCACACTGTTGCCAGCAGGGGGCGACAACATATCAGCTCACCAATAGAATACAATTTCCATACAGTTATATTATTTTAAGTTATAAATGTGAAATACCAATGCAAAGGTGTCCAAAACTATTTCAAAAAGCATAATATAGGACCTTTAACAAAAATACAGTAGTTCTAATGGAAACTTATTCCAACAACAGCAGGAGGTCCATTTTCCTAAACACTATTCAGTTTATTTTCCTTTCATTTGCATTTTATTGTGTCAACTTAGTCTTAGAGCTGTCCAAAATGTCTTTAATTTTGAAATAATAAACAAATGTACAGTTCTCTCTTAAAATTTACTATCAATTTAAATGAAATGTCTTCAATTAAATATTTATGTATGTTTTATTTTTTTTTATTTATTTTCATTTATAAATTTTATAATCCATATTTTATCCCAAATTATAGGATGCAGAGGTTAGAGCTAAAAGTGATAATGGAGTTGGTGTAATGCAGAGGACAGTAATTTCCTGAGAGCACGACTAAACTAAAAGAAGAGAGGTGTCTCGTTGTAAACTTTACACAAAAGCAATGCTGTAATATTAGGTGAAAAATGAACATGTAACAGGTAAATGGCCTCGAGATCTTGGTCCAACACGGTCGGCTCCAATGTAAGATGCACATCAATGAGATTTAAATTTTCTCATTTTGGGACGGACAAAACGTCGCAGTTAGATGTTGCATTTCCATAATTACAGACCAGGTTCTTAACAATACAGCGCCACAAAAGCAGTGTTATTTGTCCAGGATTAATCTCCCTTCATTAGACCTGAGCCGTATCACCAACTCAACTTCCCCCTAAGCCACGAAGCTGCGGACTTTATCGACTGTTTGTCATTAAAATCCCTCTCTGCCCTCTGAGTCGCCGCAAAACTAAAAGCAGAAAATATAAGAGAGAGGGAAATAAAATCAATTTACCTTGCATTTGTGTGTGTGTGTGTCGGGGGCTTTTCAGAGCAGGAACCTAATTAAATTAAGCTCAAAGGCGGCGGGACTGGAAGCGCGGCCGGGGCACTCCGAGCGTGTCCCATGATTAGCGCCATCGATTTATTAAAATGGCCAAGACGAGACCCTGTTCCCTATTGGGGTCTTGTTTACTCCAGACCGAGACAGAACCGTACTGCGCTGTGGCGGAGAGTTAATTAGATGTGAATGAGGAAGTGTTTTTGGAGATACACAGCTCAATATAATAGGCACGGCTTTGTCCACAGTAATGAGCAGGAGACAATTTAACTTCTGGCTGCCTTATCTGACAACATGGACTTGTACTTTATATATTTATTTTAATAAAACCTATAGCATTAGTATATACAACCCAAATTTCGGAAATGTTTGGACATAATTACAATTTAAATAAAATTAAAACTAAAACACTTTCAAATCACATGAGCTAATATTTTATTCACAATAGAACCTAGATAATGCAACAAATGTTCACACTGAGAAATGTTACGCTTTTATGCACAAAATGAGGTCACTGAAAATTTGATCACTGGTACAGGTCTCAAAATAGTTAGGACAGGGGCAACAAATGGCTGAAAATGCAAGAAATGTTAAAAAGACTCAGCTGGGACAACATCTAGCAACTAATTAGGATAAATGTTTTCAGGTCTGTAACATGATTAGTTCTAAAAGGCATGTCTTAGAGAAGCAGAGTCTGTCAGAAGTAAAGATGGAAAGAGGCTCTCCAATCTGTGAAGGAGTGAAGAGTAAAAAGATTGTGGAATACTTTAAAAACAATGTTCCTCAACGTCAAATTGCCAAGGCTCATCCTCTACAGAGCATAACATTGTCAAAGATTCCGAGAAACTGGTGAGAGCTCGTGGTTTTCGGGCCCTCAGAATACACTGCATCACTCATCAGCATGATCGTGTCAGTAGCTGCGTTTCCATTACACATATGCGCAAAATTTTATCGATATTCTAAAAATGTCGAAAAAACACAATTTCGCAATTACACTGTTTCCATTGAATCATAAGCGAATAAAAACAAACCTACTCTCGCAATAAGTCATTCAAAAAACATGGTGACAGATGTAAACATTACTTTGATTTACAGCAGATATATCCATATTTCAGCCACGGCACTAGCGCTCATCATCAGCCATCAAAGGAGACGTCGGCGTCTTATTCAGGCCATGGAGCGACAGGCCCCTTATACATGGGAGCGGCTACGTATGAAGCGTTTTTGGGAAATTGTAGTAGGCGATTTTACAGAAGAGCTGTGGATTCAACATTTCCGAATGACACGCTCAACTTTTGATGAGCTGTGCGATGCTGTGGGACCTCTTGTGGCGCCCGCTGCGCAATGCCCAAGGCAGCCAGTATCCGGTTGTTGGTCATGTGACTCGTTTAATTCGACAAAAGTGTTTCCATTGTAGATTTGCGAAATATGTCAATTTCAATACGCCTGAAAAACCACCTCATCCAAGTGCAAAAACTTTTTTTCGATAAATGCGAGTTTTTTCGAAATTGTTGTGTTTCCATTAGGCAAATTTATATTCGCAAATCCAATTTGCGCAGTTTGATGGTCAATGGAAACACAGCTAATGACTTTACTAACTGGGCCCAGGAATACTTCCAGAAACGACTGTGGGTAAACATAATCCGCCGTGCCATCAGCAGAAGCCAACTAAAGCTCTATCATGCAAAAAGGAAGCCATATGTGAACATGGTCCAGAAGCACCGTCGTGTCCTGGGCCAAAAATGGACTGTTTCAAAGTGGTCCAATGGTCAGACGAGTCCAAATATGACATTCTTTTTGGAAATCAAGGGCGCCATGTCCTCCAGGCTAAAGAAGAAGAGACCTTCCAGCGTGTTATCAACATTCAGTTCAAAAGCAGCATCTCTGATGGGATGGAGGGCAGTATGGGCAGCTTGTGTGTTTGGTAAGGAACTATGAATGCTGAAAGGTTTATACAGGTTTTAGAGCAACATCGGCTCTAAAACCCAGCTGCTCTTCAGCTGAAAACCTGTATCTGGCGAGAATGGAACCAAATTCCAACACCAAAACTCCAGAAACTCATAACCTCGATGCCCAGATATCTTCAAGCTGTTTTGAAAAGAAGAGGAGATGCTACCCCATGGTAAACATGCCCCTGTCCCAACTATTGTGAGACCTGTAGCAGGCATTAAATTTGAAATTAGCTCATTTTATGAATAAAAGAGTAACATTTCTCAGTGTAAACATTTGTTGTTATCTATGTTCTACTGTGAGTAAAATACTGCCTCATGTGATTTGAAAGTCCTTTAGTTTTCATTTTATTCAAATTTAAAAATCGTTCCAACATTTCTGGAATTCGGGTTGTAACTAGAAATGCTTATTTAATCTTTTATCAAAAACATCCAGCTTCAGACAGTGCTAACTTTGTTGTTGCAGACATAGGTATATACATTTATTAGAGGTGTTTGTGGTTAATAATCAGTTAATCTGCATTATGACCATAACTGAGTCAAATAAATACTAAGAATAAATTGTTAAGCTGTACAGTCGAGAGAGATGGGGCAAATTAAACATAAAATTAAGCAAATATACAAGCCTATAACTTGTCTTTAGTTAAAATAACAAACAAAAAACGTTTTATTGTGGTTTATGACTTTGAATTTAATAAATACCTGTTTGTTTGTTTTTTTATTAAATGTAATGATAGGTGATGCCAAGCTGGTGGTTAACGGTTAATTGATGATTCTTTGTTGAGACTACCAAATAATTGATAAAAGAAAATTTACCAAATGTGCATCCTTAACATTTATTTACATAATATGAAGATGAGCCTGAGATATGCGAGAGATATGAGAAATGTGAATTTTGCTGGATGATGTTTGGCTTGATGGCAATGGGCAGGATGGTCACTCAACTCAGATTTTGAGCTATTTTTGAGACATTTTTAATATTATGCTACCTGTAGCCCATCTTAGCCAGTGGACACAATGCTGTATTTTTAAATTATATAAAAATACATTATAGCAGAGTAACGGGCAATGGTACAGTAGTGACCTAAAGCAGGAAAAGGTTAAGAAACAGAAGAGGTCATAAGTTCATCGCACAGTGTCTCCCTTTCAAAAATCTGCTGCAACAGTCTGTCTTCGGGATATCCTGGGACTGACTTACACTGTCAGCAGGCCTGAGACTCAAACAGTCAACACATCATACAAAAATAAGAAGGGTAAGCATGTTTTATACTGAGGCAACGTCAACAATTCAGTGCCTTTTTAGGCACTCTGCTGGACCAAGGCATCTATCAAGTGACTCTACTGCCTTTAGTGAGATCTGTTTTTTAAGTTAAGGGTCTACTCCAGGTCTAAACCAGGTCTAAACCAGAACTAAATCAGGGCTAAACCAGTACTACACCAGGACTAAACCAGGTCTAATCCAGGACTAAATCAGGCCTAAACCAGGACTAAACCAGGACTAAACCAGGTCTAAACCAGGGCTAAATCAGGGCTAAACCAGGTCTAATGCAGGACTAAATCAGGGCTAAACCAGGACTAAACCAGGACTAAACCAGGACTAAACCAGGTCTAAACCAGGGCTAAATCAGGGCTAGACCAGGTCTAATCCAGGACTAAATCATGGCTAAACCAGGACTAAACCAGGACTAAACCAGGACTAAACCAGGTCTAAACCAGGGCTAAATCAGGGCTAAACCAGGTCTAATCCAGGACTAAATCAGGGCTAAACCAGGACTAAACCAGGACTAAACCAGGTCTAAACCAGGGCTAAATCAGGGCTAAACCAGGTCTAATCCAGGACTAAATCAGGGCTAAACCAGGACTAAACCAGGACTAAACCAGGTCTAAACCAGGTCTAAACCAGGGCTAAATCAGGGCTAAACCAGTACTACACCAGGACTAAACCAGGACTAAACCAGGACTACACCAGGGCTAAACCAGGACTAAACCAGGACTAAACCAGGTCTAAACCAGGACTAAACCAGGACTAAACCAGGTCTAAACCAGGGCTAAACCAGGACTAAACCAAGTTTAAATCAGGACCAAACCAGGACTAAACCAGGTCTAATCCAGGGCTAAATCAGGGCTAAACCAGGACTAAACCAGGACTAAACCAGGACTAAACCAGGACTAACCCAGGACTTGTAGACAGGTGTTTATTCAGACTGGTTCTGGTTGGACCTCACCTGGTTTTAGTTCTCTGTATTATATTTGTACCTGGTCCAACTGGGACGTCCCGCCCTTAGGAGCGCATGCAGATGGAGGCCTACCAACGCTGTCTGAGTGAGCTGATGGTGAACAGCCAATCAGCTTGAGCCTGGCATGTCACATGGTGGAGACCTTCAGGTATCAGCAGGTAAAGACTCATCATTACTGTCATAAAACTCCCTAAAAGTCCTTAACCCTGCGAGAGTCCCATCTGCTACAGTCTGCATGGAATAAAAACAAAAGGTCTATATTTCACAATTATGTATTTAACAGTTCATAACCTAAACATTTCAGAAACATGCACCACTAAAAGCATCCTGTAACAATGATAAATTTGGAACTTGTTTAAAAGCCAGGGGCACTTTGCACTCACTTTGCCTCTATAAACTCTAACCATACTTATCCATGTTACGCCTTGTATCCTAATGTTACGTGTACATGTTATAATAAAAAGGCCCACCCAAAAAAGCTCAAATTAAGATTGTTTAGAGTGAAGAACATGCAAGCACAGTTTTCAATCCTGTGACTTCTGTGTTCCATCAGTAGGCGACACGCAGCAGGCATGAGAAGTATTTAGCTGGCATGACACACAGGACAGTACAATACAATATGGAATAAAACTACAAATGTTGGTGACCTGTGACCTGTATAAGGCCATATATTTATAAGGTTATATTGTCTGATTGTACCGTTATTGCAGTGTGTGTATTGTGTAAAAGCCTAACGGACGGGTATTGAGAATTAGCCTCAGCCTCATGAAACATACTTCAAAACAAACATATATAAAATAAAACAAAATAAAATAAAAGTAAGTGTTTGAGCTTCCACTGTGAAGCAAGCTTATAAAGACATAAAACAAAAGTTATTTTACAGTCGGGGTGGGTCATAAACCAGGTGTAAAGAATGGGCACCACTTCAAAACGTACTAAAAGTGGGCCAATAAAATGCATGACGTGCTGTTTTTATTCCAAAAACACACATTTATTTTACTGAGACTTTATTCATTGGCCTAAAAAATCTGGAACAGAAAAAAATCTAAGCTCTGCATAATTTCAAAACAATCAAGGCCAACACCAGCTCACAGCTCCATAACGAGGCATTTTCTGAAACACAGGGCAGCAGCACACCAACGATATCTCCCAACCTAACAAGATGGGATGCTCACAAATATTTATTCTATATTTTACACAAGTTGAACGGTCAGCGGAGTATCGTCAAACCAACGTGCCTGCCCTGAAGAGAGAGTTTTACCCTCCAGGAGTGACGTCACTGTGAAAACTATGAATACTGCACTTCATGTATCTGTGTGGTTTATCGCTGTCATGAGGGCAGTGGCTCATTTGAATGATATTTTGAACAATTAGTTTATACATCTCATTTAACAATTACTGACCTTTTGAACCCATACACTCAGAAAACATCCCGTTCACCTCGCTAAAGGCAGTCATATGAGACTAAGCACGTGTGTCCTGAGTATTTGCCTCTGGCACTGGAGCTGTCCACTTGTGACAGAGGCATGTTAATGGTCTGGGAAAGGCTAAAAGTTGTATCTTACTTTTGTTTTGCAAACTCTAGCACAAGCCTTTCTGTATCTGTGATGAGAACCAGCCTACGGTCCACTCACTTTCTCCACCAACCTCACCATATATCATACTTATTTCTTAATCACACGCCGAGAGCTTCTCATCCGTCATGTAAACCCAATCTGTGATGTAATCTCCATTTTCGTGCTCTACACTGCCTCCTTTGTGAGCCGCTGCCCTAAAGCTACACAGTATTCATGATTTTCAACTTACAGTGACCTCGTGTTGGTTTTAAATGGCTGTGTTGTTCAGTGCAGTTCCGTAGCTGGATGTTGTACCTGTGACCTTTGACCCCAAATCCTGGTTAAGTGACCTCATTATGCAAGTAACTCATGACCTGTCTAAAAATGTTATATAATAGCAGCTGAATCTAAACTACTTGATTTTATTGCTGCTGCTGTCCCGGGTGTGGTTACAACAAAATCTGTTACCTGTAGAGTTTCTAACAACAACAGAACAACAGAGCTACTTTTTGACTTCTATTTTGTAAAAAAAATCAAAAGCTGTCCAATTTTCCACCTTAAAATACAAATAAATGACATCAGACTGAAATTTGCAGTGTCACTTAACCCCCCTGGCTCCCTTTTAGGGCTTTTCAAATGTATTTTTTGCTTTCATTTTGACATTTCTTCTGCTAGGGTGACACTATTTGACAAAGATGTTCATTAATAAATTAATTTTAGAATTTCAGTGTCACAGCTGAAAAACAAAAACAAAAAACTGACCTTTCTGTCTGAGCAAAAAAACTCATATTCTTCCTCTTAAAGCTCTTTTAGGTCACTGGGTCACATATTTTGTTTTTTGTTTTTTATCATTAACGCCTGTGCTCATCATACATAACAAAAGAGAATAATTTTTATATTTTTAACCCTCTAAAAGCCAGTTTGTTTGCCTAATTCTAACATATTTGTAAATAAAACATGCATTATTTACTATTTAAAGATGCAAAGTACTTTTTCGTATGTGCAGGAATTACCAGCCCCAGATAGGTCACTGATTAGCCCTAAAACTGATTTTGGTACATTTTTTACTTTTTGTGCCATTACAAAAAAAAAAAAAAAAAAAAAACACAAGAAAACACACAACACTAAGGTTGAAACTGAGGGTAAACCTTCAGCGCTGAGTTTAGCTTTAGAACAATGCATACCAGCGATAATCTTACACTAAATCAACTTTTTTTTTTGAGCATTTAACTATGTTAAAACTCAAAAACAAACCTGGAGTAGTACTTTGTTTTATTCACACTTGTTTGAGTAATCCTGTCCACTGAGTTTCAAGAGCAAGACAGCTTTTACTTTGCTTTAATTTTTCTCAATATATGTTATTCCTAGAGTTTCCTGCAGTCCAGGATAATAATAATAAAAAAAATAAATTAAAAAAAGGTAGTTCCTTTTTATTGGATGATTGAATTTGAACTGTAGAAATGGTCTAAATATATTCATACACATCTTAACACAGTTTGTTTTGCGTTGAGCTGCTTATCTGCTCGGAGAAGAATGCGGTGCCTATGGGTCATTCCACTTGTGTTTTTAGAAGAAATAACTCCACGGGACAAACCAAACAGAGGTGAAGTCTGGTCCCAGTGCGTGGGGAGAGCGAGGCGTGAGTGTACATGTAATCTTAGAACAACATCAGCACAGATTTACTCGTGTTTAGAGAAATCCTTTAGTCCAGACTTATCACTCACAAATATACAAACTCAGGAACTGTCTCCCATGTTTTAAAGCACTGTGTTTCCAGTCTAATAACAAAGTAGAACACATTGTCTAAAGCTTTCATAAGTGAACAACGGACTCAAAGTTACTCTGACTGCATTTGGAACAGGGCCATACACAGGATTTTAGAAATACTGAGGTCTATCATGTCAACGGCCTTTTCAGTCCTTGTTTAGACCTGGTTTAGTCTTGAGTTCTGGTTTAGTCCTTGTTTAGACCTCATTTAGACCTGGTTTGGTCCTTGTTTAGCCCTCATTTAGACCTGATTTAGTCCTTGTTTAGACCTGGTTTAGTCCTGGTTTAATCCTTGTTTAGACCTGGTTTAGTCCTTATTTAGACCTTGGTTAGTTCTGGTTTGGTCCTTGTTTAGTCCTCATTTAGACCTGGTTTAGTCTTGGTTTAGTCCTTGTTTAGTTCTGGTTTGGTCCTTGTTTAGTCCTCATTTAGACCTGGTTTAGTCTTGGTTTAGTACTTGTTTAGTCTTGGTTTAGTCCTGGTTTAATCCTTGTTTAGACCTGGTTTAGTTCTTATTTAGACCTTGTTTAGTTCTGGTTTGGTCCTTGTTTAGTCCTCATTTAGACCTGGTTTAGTCCTGGTTTACTCCTGTTTTTTGCCTGGTTTAGTCCTGTTTTAGTCCTGGGTTTTGATCCTTGTTCAGTCTGTGTTTAGTCCTTGTTTAGTCCTGGTTTGGTCTTTCTTTTCTCCTGGCTTGGTCCTTGTTTAGTTCTGGTGTAGTCTTTGTTTAGGCCTGGTTTAGTCCTGGTTTAGTCCTTGTTTAGTCCTGATTTAGTCCTAGTTTGATCCTGGCTTAGTCCTGGTTTAGATCTGGTTTAGTTTGGTAACAGAAAAATACCAAGGATCTGGACCTCTGTGACCTTTACAGAAGTATGGCCATGGTAGAAATAATAATTTTAAGCCATAATCCAACCACAAGAGGTCATAAGCGTACATTTGTGCCTGTCCCAAGCCTGGATGAATGGTTTCATCAGGAAAAGAAAGGAAAGGATAACCATACGGAATCATTTATTTATATTATAGTTGTTCACAGTATAAAGGATGTGAGCTTGTCATATGAAATGTCTCTCCCAGATTAAAACCAACTACAAACAGCTCATAGAAGAGTCAAATATTAATGTTTAAGGGGAGCTGCTACAGTCAAAATGCATTTGTTTCAATATTGCGGTTTTGGGCCATTAACATATAGCTTTACCACTGAAATAAAGAAAAGGACAAAATTACACATTAAGGTGTTTAGTTACTAACTTCTAACACTCAGAGTCAGATATCAGGGTCTTTGGTCACCTTTAGTGCTGTAAAGGGCTCTATAAATAAATGCTGAGATGTTGGTTGGTTGATATTTTCACTTCAGTAGCTCCTACAAGCATCACATTGTCCAGTCTTGTACTTTACTATATTCTGCAGGCTTTTACAGAAGGATTTGTTGATATGTACTTCCTAGCCTGATTTATTGGTCATTTTACTCCTAAAAACAAGGCAAAAATTTTTTTTATGGCTATTGTTACTTTTTTCTAGTTTACTGAAAGACAAAATCCTATTAATGTAACATGTTGAGAAAATGAATGAAGAATTTTAAACCTGGCTCTGTCCAATATTCAGATTTTGTTTTTTTAAAGCAAATTTGCAAATTTTTCCACATATAATGGCTATTTTCCATATAAAAACATTCAAGACGAAACACTTGCAATACATGGTTTTCATATATTGGAAAGGTTTCACAATAGTATCTGTTAGTTAAAAAAAAAAATCCCTATTCACCTGCAGTGTCATGCCTTCTGTATTAAGTTACATTATACACTCTCTTCTGTTTAACAAATCCTAACTTAGCTGCTCTGATAAAGAAATGAGTAGTAGGCTATGCAATTTCAGCACATACTGTACTTTTATTTTAAATTGTGTTGGGTGATGATGTTTGTATCCACTCTCATTCCTCTCACATTGTCAGTGGACTGTGGGCAGCAGCTGACGGAGACCCTTCCCCCTCGGGACAGTCTACAAACCACTTTCAGTGCGTCTGATCCTCCTCTATCCTGAGCTGACTGTAATTGGCAGCCTCTCCACTTATTGAGTTATTACATTTCCCCTCACGGCTATCTCACGGACCCTTGGGAGCACTTCACACCGCAGCCGATCCCCCGGGTGCCCTCCTCTGTATGGGACACACAGGACCTGCTATACGAGAGTAAGAGTACGTCCCTGGGCCTGGCTGTGGCGCTTTACCTCCCATAATGGCCCATCACAGGGTTTAACTGTGTATAATGAGGGGATGAGTGGGACATATAATGGACTCAATTATCATTTTGAATATATCAGTGGCCATAGTTGATGTAGAACTGAGAGCGAGGAAAAAAACTGGTAGTGCTTGCATTTGCCTATCTTGGAAAATGTAAATTTATAGCTGTAATGATGAGAACAAACTGAGCACCGCTGGAGGAAGATCGTCACGCTTTCTAGGGTAAATTGAGGTGATGAGGAAAATATAATGAACTATTTTATCATTGTAAAAATATAATGTTATATCATAATATAGTCCCTTAAGTCCCTCACTCACCACTGCACTCTTTATGATTTGGTTGGACATCACTAACAACTCGCAGAAAACAACACTGGTATATTTTCAACTATAAAACAATATTGGGAAAACTTCCAGGATATCTTTGTAACCTACTTTGTATTAGCTCCAGGAGTTACCAGCTCCGCTCCTCAAATTGATTGCTTTTCAATGTGCCCCGGTCACTCACAAAGTTGGGGAAAACAGCCTTTTCCTACTCTGCAACATGGACAAGGAATAATTTACAAAGATGTCTTAAATTGGAATCACTCATTTTAGTTGATACATTTAAGGCAATCATAAAGAGTTTGGAAAAGGAGACATGTGCTTGTTTTTTTTTTTTGTTTCTTTGTTTTTTTGAGAAGTTCACTATAGTTTCTTTAATTTCTCAATCTGTTTAACTTGCTTAATCTTGCTGCATTTGTTGTCTTGATGGCTGTATTGGCTCCTACCTTGGCCAGGTGAATCTCAATGGGACTTCCTGGGTAAATAAAGGTATAAATAAAAAATAAAAATGAGAAAGTCCACTGTCACTGCGCTAAAACTCCGGGCGCTTTGGTGATTCACATGACAGAGCACACATCACATAACTGGGTTCAAATCTGGCTCGGGTGGATTTGCTCAAAGTCATTTTTCTCACTCTCATCCTGTTTCCAGTCGGTCTAAAGGACCAAAAAGATACAAAAGAAGCACCTTAAACTTATACTGCTGAGTTAAAGTGGAACTAAATAGAAGTCTGTCTGATGTTTAAATGAGCAACTGTGTGCACCAGTGTCCCTGAAGTCGCGAGTCTCTCCCAAGAAAGTGTCACATCGCAGTTAGAGCCAAACGACAAGCTAGCGATTACTTTATTTCTCGATTTTCATCCTGGCAGGGCAATCAAAAAATGCAGAAAAAAGTTTGTCCAGATATTAGTAGGGAAAAACAAGCGAGAGGTCACATAGGAGTCAAATGGACTTGTGAGTATTTACGAAAGTGCTTTACTCCGGAATAAAAGGGGACAGGGCTGTTGCTGGACATAAAACTTTAGGCCCCAGCTCTCTATACATGCTGCCATATTTAGCTGTGTTTTACCTATATGCACATTACAGGAAATGCTTTGCAGTTCAAATCAAAGCCTCTCAATGTCTGTCCATTGCAGAAGCATGGTCTAATGAAAGACAAATAATATTATGTTACTGAGGATTTATTTACTGAGATTCATACTGAGATTAGCCACAAAAAAAAAATAGCCAAAAACAGCGAAGAAATAAGCAAAGTTACACAGTGCTGCTTGAAGAGTTACATCAGTTAGCTTTGCCGTGTTATGCATGTTCTAACTGTGCTGTTCTAATGGTGCTTCCTCTTTCTGTAAGCTACAAACATTAATTCACATATTTGTTTCAAAAATCATGGTGCAATTTTATTTATCCCATGACAAAAAAGCTTCTGAAATCCATACATTTTTCAGTCATGTAATTAAAGAACATGATGCTATGGCTTAAGTTTTGAATGTGATGGAAAATGAGTGATATAAATAATGACACTGTGAATAGTTTTAGTGACAAAAGTCTTTAGACAAATGATTTTAAGTTTCCTATGTTTTTCTGCTGGTCAAAATGAAGACAACTGGGACATGGTTTGTTGAAAACTGGTACATAATGGTGTTTTTACAGAATTTGTTGGGACATAGGGCAAGGAGCCAAAAACAGGGACTGTCCTGGTTAAATAGGGACATCTGGTCACCCTAATTAATGTCCTTTTTTTTTTTTTTTTTTTTCCCACAAAATGACACAAATAACACAAAATGAAAAAAAAAAAAACTCACATTTCAACTAGGGCTGCACGATATGTAGAAAACTTGCGATATTTGAAATTGCGATAATGATATTATTGGATATTTGAAAATAGAGCTTAGTTTTCAAACATAGTAAGTTAAATTCACTACATTTCACAAAAATTTAAGTTCCTGTATTTACAAGTCAAAACAGCAACAAAATCAAAACTTAACACAGACTAAACCAGGAATAAAACAAGGCTAAGCTGTGACTAAATTAATGAAATTACCACTAAAACTGGACTTTTTAAACATTTTTATTTAGTCACAACACATGTTCTTTTAAGGCTCTGGTGGAAAATGATTCTTCAGTGTAAATCTCTGTCAGATGGAAGACCACAGCGTTATTGCGATATATTTAGATTCTTGCGATACGGATATCGCGTTTGCTGATCTTGCGATAACGATAATTTTGCGATATATTGTGCAGCCCTAATTTCAAGCATTCTATTTAATTAATAACTTCTGTCTCTTGAGCTGGACAAATGGACAAATGTATATCAACAGTCAATGCATAAGGATGGATATTTTACTTGAAAGTGGGAAATATAACACACTCAATTATCATGCTGAATATGTGAAGGTCCAGTGTCAATGCATGAGGTTGGATGTGTTACATTTAGCAAAAAGCCGCCAAAACAATTAGGCGCTAATGCGTTAGCACAAAGGGCTAATGGCTCATTCTTCAAAGACGCCACAGCAAAAAGAAGCAACGAGAGGGTTCACTTTTCCACAGGATGCAGGTCCCTTTCAACTTGACATCTCTTCTGAGGCGTTTTTATGATGTGGCGGCACACGGATGATTTATTCCCCGCTAAAGTCACGCAAAGTCAAAAAATAAACACAGGTTTGTGGGCTGCCGGTGTCACTGCTAAGTAAACACAGCCCTGAACGCAATTAGAGTCCCGGCTTTCCTCCACTCCGCCTGACGTTTCAGTTTGTGCCGCAGAGACGAGAGAGCGGCAGGAGGGCACGGTCCGTTTCCTGACTATTTTTCTTTGGGAATAATTGCCGACACTGTTTGTATGTGAGGGAGGTTTGAACACTTCCATATTGTTGACTCATTCTTGGCGAGAAAAAAGGGTGACACAAAGTGAACGGCGGGGAAAACGCAGATGCAATTAAACAGTGTGTGCATGGACTTGTACCAAATTTTTTTATGTGATCTATGTTTCCAGGATCCAGAAGTGAGACGTGAGAGACTGGCCATGTTTCCTCCCCGGTGTGAGCTCAAATCAGGGCTAACCGCTCCAACTGCGGCAATCAGCAAAGAAAACAGAACCTGGGGACGGTCTCTCAGCTGCAAATGGACGAAACAGACCGAGCCAAGCATTGTGCCAAGAGAGAAACTCAGAAATGTTACAGTTTTTGTAGGCAACCTCTAAAACAATGGCATTAAAACAGAGCTTGAAATTTAGACTTTTGAAATGGCATTTTAATCCTGCAAGTAATACATATGAAAACTGCTCTAAGTGAAATATTCAGTGTAGGACATTTAAAACAACCCCAGTTGACCGAAGTGCTATACAGAAATAAGATCAAATTAAAAATAGTACAAAAACTAGTGGTGTCAATAAATATAATCTATGACAGCATAACTAATATAATACTAAAATAACAACAGTTGCACATTAAAAGGGAAATAAAAGATAAATAATAGGGAATAAAATCAACCAAGATATCCTGCCTAACTAGATCTGAAGAAGAAATCTGTGGTGCAGTGTTTCTCTTGTCTTTTAGTTACTTTTTTAAAATTGATAGTTATATTAATTTAAAAAATGTGTTTTTTTTCTGGCCAGACCTGAAGTCATTTAAGGTTGGTTGAGGCAGTGCATATCAAACTTAGAGATTTTGTTATGAAATGAATGCAATATTTTAGTTTTAATAGTTTTATGGAGTCTGCATGTTCTCTCTGGGTTACTCTGTCCCTTCGTCCACAGACCTGCATGTGTTTGGGGAACTTTTGACTCTAACAATGTTGGCTACCTGTTGGAAAACTGAATCAATGATCACAAAATACATTTAAAATGCATTGTTAAATAATCCTTACAGATTTGTACAGCAGTTTTCTGTACACCGTGTGTAAGCAAATATGAGACAGCATGACTAGCACAGTGGTTCTCAAACTTTTCAGGCTATGGGCACCCCATGCAAATAGTTTTCTCTCCATGGAACCCCTAAATTACATTTTTACCTTTAACACCTCATCTCTAAGGTCCTATCAGAACTGTTTTAATTATTATAGTTACCATAAGTTGTAGGGCATTACGAACAGGGCTTCACATGAACTTTTCTGCCCACTGTCTTTTTCAAAAGTAAAGGTTTTACCTGGCCACTGTTTAGTTAGTCGAAATGTTGACGTGTTTATTGTATAGTAGGCTTTATAATGAGCAAAAAGTAATGTAAAGTTTAGTTTTACAATCTTTTATAATCAACTAATTGAGCTAAATACACAAAGTAAACGTCATCTTTTTGCATGTATTAAACATATCTTAATTTATTGTCACTTAAGGCGCTTTTTCCCTAATCATGATGAATTGCTGTATATTTAATTATGGAAACACAGAAATGCAGGCCTAAAGTTGCTGTAAAAAGTACAGATAAACCCATATTTGAGGTGAGAGTCATCGGCCTCTGGTGTCAGATGATGGGATGGATGTAAACAGGTTCTTTTGTTTTATTGTCTGTTGCAAAGAAAACTCTAAATACTGTCCTTTTAGGTTAGATCTGATTAAAAACAAACTGGTTACTGTCCCGTTCCCTGCCTTAGGCCCATCGGCTGTGACCTACAATCCATAAAAGGAATAAGCAAGGAAAGATGAATGAATTAATTTACTACACATGTACAGTATAATTTGATATATTTTAAGTAGTGCTGACAGTAGATAGATAGTGTGTGTCAGTCCTGTTATATTTTTCCCTACATGAAGTATTTGATGATGTATGGCCCGCTCTGGAAGGCACACTAACCTCCTCTGTTAATGTGATTCACGGCTGACATTTCTCCTCCTCTCAGTGCGTCTTTGTCCCGCTGTCCACAGACACGGCGTCCTCAGGGTGGAGTGTTTTTCTTATTTGAAATATCCAGTTGCACCCTCTATTTCCCTTAATCCATGTCCCAGCTGTCTGACAAACGTAGTTAATTGTGCGCTCCATCACAAACACGCTGTTGTCTAGACTACAGTCCCGTGTAATGACAAGGTCTCACCTGTAGCTGCTGCCCCCGTCCCGCAGCGTCACGGTAAAGTTTTCAAGTCTCAGTAAATCAATGCAGTTATTCTGTATTGAACATTTTATCCATTATAAATGTGAGCACAGATTGTTGTCTGTCAGTGCATGTTTGATGTTGATGTCAGTGAGTGTAAAACTTTACTAAAAGCCATCCCAGATCAATGGTGGATAAAGTACTCAAAATGTATACAACCCAAATTTTTGAAATGCTGAGACATTTTTTTATTGAATAAAATGAAAATGATAAGAATCTCAAATTACATGAACCAATATTTTTTTCTCAATCGCATAACAAATATTTATCCTGAGAAATTTTAAACAATTGTTAGGTTTAATATGTTCCAAGACTTTTAGTTTTCATTTTATTCCAATTTTTTTTTTTAAATGTACCAACATTTCCAGAAATCAGGCTGTTCTAGAGTAAAAGTTATTTAAAATTCATCTTTCTGTTTTATGCCAGATGCCCTTCCTGATGCAACCCTCTTGATTTATCCAGGCTTGGGACTGGACTGTGGCTGGATTAAAAGATATAAAAGTTTAATAAATTACTCAACAAATTATTACTTGTGTAAAAGTTGTTTTAATTTTAAGTGTAAAATGTATTTAAATATAAAGTAAGTACTTTATATTGAGCACATTTACTACCACTACTGTCTGCCTCAAACACAGGACCTTCCCATAGCAGTGCTACCCACTTTGCCACCCAGGCCAAAAAATACTTTCTCATTTTAGAAAATAAAAAAGTACTTCAGATAACATTTGTTTCTCAAATACTCAAGTAAAAGTGTCTTCTAGAAAATACCTTATGTAAATTGTTTGAGTAAAAGTAAATAATCATTAAGTAGTGAAAATACATTTACATTAATTACTTTGTTTTTTCTTGCTTTTTCATTAGAGGTCCCCAGAGTCAACCTGGGTCATACTGGGTTTTTTTGTTAGTTTTTTTTTTTTTTTTTTTATGCTGCATGCCCTTCCTGTCACCACCAGCCACATGTAGTGATAGGAGTGAGCCATGTAGGTTAAAGCTGTTCTTTTTAGCTGTGCATATGACAACTGAAAGTGTTTTATCTGCACTCTTCTCTTTTAATTTAATTTTAAATTGATTCTTAATTATATTATATTCTTTAAATTTGATTTTATTGTTTTAATTGTGTTTTGTACTTTTAAATTTGCCTTTTTTTCTGTAAAGCACTTTGAATAGCTCTGTGTATGAATTGTGCTATACAAATAAACTTGCCTTGCCTTGCCTTGCCAAGTGTCTTGCCTAGGGACACAATGACTCAAACTGCCCCCCATCTACATTCATTACTGATACTATATTTTATTCAGTATACATTGAAAAACAAAGAATTAGAAGATTAGAATTAGAAGTATACAGAAAAGCTACATACACACTAAATACTGTAGTCCAACAAACAGAATCTGAACTCAAGTACACTCCATAGCAAGACTGACCTTATCCTAATGCAAGGTAACAAGGTGCCAACACAGTGCCATTTATGAAAACCTGCCTTGAAATGGTTTAATTCTCATGACATTTGCACAGAAAGTCCAGAGTCACTGTGCTCTGAGACCCAGCTGCATGTCTGCTTAGTTAAACTGGAGTGTTACAGACATGCCAAGTTACATCACCTGCCCATGACGCAAAAAAAAAAAAAAAAGCAAACCAAGCATAACGGAGGAACCCAAAAGCCAACTGTCTGCCATCTTAGGTCATTCAAATATAGTCCTATCCTTGTTTTACTCTACAAATGTTTCTTTTCCGTCTGAAATAAAACTTTGAAATTGTAATCAGGAAGGAATCTGGGAAGTTTGGCAATTGTCCTGGTCACTGCGAAGAAAAAGGTTGACTATGTTGGGCTAATTACAGTAATAATAAATGTGCTACGTGGATGGAAAGCAAACGTGGAGCCGGTTAAGTGCATCTGGAAGGCAGTAATAAGGTGACAAGTGCTGACCTGGGTTTTGTAACAGTAACTGTGCGTTTTGTTGAATGTGGTGTTTCAGAGGAAGGAAGCAGAGGGCAGTGGAGTTTATGAGTGTGTGACGTTGCCATTGGTTTGAGTCTGCAAAGCCAAAAGGACTGAAAAATCATTTATGAAGCTATGAAAATGCCAAGCCACGCTGTTTATTCTTTTCAGCCATGTGCTTGGTCGTAATAAAGGTTTTAAAAGAAGAATTTGAGAAAATGTTTATTTATATTTATAGTAAAGTACTTTTTAAATCAGTAAATGAGTAAAACTTATTTGGACCCATTGGTGGGTAGTAGTTGTAGTGGCAGTAGTAGTAGTATTAGAATTAGTAGTAGCAGTAGAGAAGTAGAAGCAGTTGTAGTGATACTGGTTGTAGTAGTAGTAGTATAAGGAGTCACAGTGGTAGTAATTGTGATTCATTTATAATTTTTATAATACTTTCAAAATTACTTATTAGGAAAAATGTAATTAATAAAAGTGGACCTCAGAAGTGTGCAGTAGTTGTAGTAGCAGTAATAGACCCTGCACCAATAGTAGTAGTAATAGTAGTAATAGTAGTAATAATAGTAGAGCAGTAGTAGTGGTTGTAATAGTAGTAGCAACAGTAGTAGTAGTAGGCCTAGTACTAGTAGTAATAGTGGTAGTAGTAGTAGTATTAGAATTTGTAGTAGCAGTAGAGGAGTAGTAGCAGTTGTTGCTATAGTAGTACGTAGTAGTACTAACAATACTAGTAGTAGTAGTAGTAGTAGTGTCAGTGGTCACAGTGGTGGTAATAGTGACTTAATAGCAAAATACTAAAAGTAAAAATGTAATAAATAAATTGGACCTCAGAGGTATTGTAGTAGTGTTAGTTGCAGTAGTAATAGAAGTACTAATAGTAGTATGACAGAGAATCTCCACCAATAGTAGTAGTAGTAATGGTACAGTAGTAGTAGTGGTTGTAATACTAGTAGTAGTAGTAGTAGTAGTAGTAACAGCAGAAGTAGTTGTAGTAGTAGGCCTAGGACCAGTAGTATTAGTGGCAGTAAGTAGCAGTAGCATTAGTAGCAGTAGAAGTAGAATTACTAGTGCAGTTGTAGTAAAAATACTCGTAGTAGTAGTAGTAGTAGTAGTAGTATCAGTAGTCACAGTGGTAGTAATAGTGACTTAATAGTAATATACTTTCAAAAGTACTTGTAGAAAGTCACTATTAGGAAAAACGTAATTTGGAAAAGTGGACCTCAGAGTATAGTGGGCAGTAGTTGTTGTAGTAGTAGTAATAGTAGTAGTTGCAGTAGTAATAGTAATTGAATAGTAGTATGATCCAGAAGCTGCACCAACAGTAGTAGTAATAATAGTACACTAGTAATGGTTGTAGTAGTAATAGTGATTTAATAGTGAAATACTTTCAAAAGTACGCGTAAAAAAGTCACTATTAGGAAAGATGTAAAAAGTAAAAGTGGACCTCAGTACTAATAGTAGTACTAATAGTATACTATGACTGAGAACCTGCACCAAAAGTAGTAATAGTGGCAGTAGCAGAGTAGTAGTAGTGGTTGTAGAAGTAGTAGTAGTACCAGCAGCATAATTTGTTGTTTAATACTAAAATCTTTTTGTTGAGTACTTTTACTTCTATTTGATTCATAATAATTTTGAAGTGAAAGTACATTTCCTTGAGAAAGGTTTTTAAGTACTTCCTCCACCTCTGTATACACATTTATACTAGAATACTCAGACTACTCATAGCAAGTAATTACACCTGAATACTTAAAAAAAATAAAATAAATCCCTATCCTGTTATTGTTAAAAATGGCATTGAGACTTCCCCATTCATGTCTGACCTCCATTCACGTTTGCTGTCTGTGTCCCGGGACCCTTGGCGCTGACAGACGGATTAAAACATTTGTCAGGAGTGGAAGTTATGCAACGTCGTAAAAAGAGGAGTGAAAAGTCTGTCCCATCTGTTGCTGCTTCCTGCTACAAGTCGACAAGAGGGCTGCAGACAATCCACAAATCACACAGGATTTCCATCACGAGCTGCTGCTGCTGCTGCCGGCCTGTCTCCTTCTTCTTCTTCTTCTTCGGCGGCCATATTGGAAGGGTAGAGAGTGACAGATACTGGAGAAGCGGGAGAGCGTGTGCCATGTGCGTGACAGACGTGGCATCGGCTTCTGCAGCTAAAAGAAAAACATTGCTCTTGTTTTACTGTCGCGGGGTAAGGTTGCATGTCACAGAATGTCAAGTCATGAACACCCGCGGGTCACATGGAGCCGGGGCAGAGGTGCGGACCGGGGTGGGAGAGAGGAGAGAGGAAGGGAGTGCACCGACTTTGGATTTAACTCAAACACTGACAGTATTACACAGCAGAAAATAAGATGATATATTATGTAATTAGTCGAGGTAATATGTGCCAACAGTTTACAACTGCGCCCAAAATGTAAATGTTAAATGTCTAAACAGATTCAACTTTTAATTGTACATGTTCTCTTTCTGTAAAAACTTATTGCCTTATTGCCTATGGTCATTCCCAGTGCACAGTATATGAAGTTTAGCTCAAATACACCCATAAAGGCTTAAATGGAATATATTATAATAATATTTTAATTTGTTTTTGATACATTAGTTATATTTTTAATCCAATCATGATCACCTCTAGCAGGATTGCACATTTTACAACCTTTAAAAACATTGTGTGACTAAAAGAAAACATTTTTAATAAGTACTCCACTGGTGCCATAAGAAACAGGCGAAGAGATGAGTTGCTGTTTGTTGAACACAAACTCAAGAAAAACGTTTTTTATTTCCTTAAACTTTTTGCACGATGCCATTTTACTACAAAATGAAAAATAACTGTAAAGAATCAGTGGAAACAGCGATGTACATGTTTTTTGGGGGGATAAATGAATGAGAGCAGACTGGATGTAGAGGGCTTGTTGATTGGTCAGTGCTTCCTGGAGTGGGCGGGGTTTCGTGGGAGAGGCGGAGGTTTGTGGAATCAGGTGTTGTGAGGGCTCAGAACGGCCATGCCAGAGAGGTTTACTAACAAATGTCTGAATGACGAAAAAAACTAAAAAACTCAGGTATGTTTTTGATGAGACATTATAACATGGTAGAAAGCTCAAAAACAGTTTGCATAATATATTCCCTTCAAAGGAGGAGTGTCACTGTCTGGTACAATTAAACATCTTCCTTATTATCCTGAAATTAAGGATAAATTCTGTCAGTAAAGCCTTTCATATCACAGTCCCACCATTGTTAAGTCTTCCTCTGTGCATGTGGGTCACTTCAGGGCCAGAGCGGCTTCACATGCGAGACACTTTTAAAATATAATGTGAATGACCACACAAAAAAAATCTGATTTCAGCAAAAAATCTTCAGTATTGAGCATTAAGACCTGCAGTGTGAACAAAGCCTTGACTTATTAGTTTACTTTATGATGAACTAGTCAAAAGTGCAAAGAACTTAATTTTCTGCTGATCTAACTTCATATATGTTTGGGTTGCACCTGTTGTTCCAAGAAAGCAAAGTGTTTCCAGCTAAAAGTCAATAGCTCACCCTGTCCCGCCGCTTCCTATAGCCAGCCTTCACCGCTCTGTTAATGCATCTCACTTAATTCCTCATTTCCTGGTCTCTCATAACAGCTCTGAATGAGTTTTTGTTGAACTAATCCTACATAATTTCCCAGTTACAGTACTTTTTTAAGCGCTAGTGTACACCAACTGCTACACAGAGTATCCCGTTTCAGCCCACGCCAGATGTTTTTCATATTTGGGGTCCGTGCGAGGTTTTAGTAGCACTTGGCAGCTGTGATTCATGTCAAACACTAAATGAGATCGTCACGACAGTTGTGTGTGGACAAAAACACACGGAGAGTTAGGACTTGGTCACAGTTTGTCTTTGTTACACTCAGAGGTGGAAGAAGTACTCAAAATCTGCTAGTACTACAAATACTATTACCAGTATTTTTATTATTATCACTACTGCTGTGATGTTACCACTACCTCTACAACCCATTACTACTACTACTGCTATTATTACTGCTATTACTACTAGTGCTACTGCTACTATCGCTACTTCCTCTACTGCTACCACTGCTATTACTATGAGTGCAACTGCAAGTACTACCAATACTACTATCAATAATTTTATTACAACTACTATTACCACAGCCTCTACTGCTACCAATACTATTACTATTCTTGCTATTACTACTACTGCTAGTACTGCCAATACTACTACTAAGTGGCAATATTTCTATTACTATAACTACTGCTACCACTACTACTATTACCACTACAGCGACCATTACTACTAATATTCTTGCTATTATTACTACTGCTACTGCTAGTACTATCAATACTACTATTATAATGACCTCTACTGCTCCCAATACTACTACTACTACTTCTGCTACTAATACAACTGCTGCTTCTAGTGCTACTTCTAGTACTACCAATACTACTAATACCAATATTTCCATTACTATCACTACTACTATTAATATTACCACTGCTTGTGCTACCAATATTTCTATTACTATCACTACTGCTACCGCTATTGCCACTACTACTACCACTACTACTACTACTACTGCTGCTGCTACTGCTATTACTATTAGTACTACAGGTAGTACTACCAATACTACTAATACCAATATTTCCATTACTATCACAACTGTATGCAGCCACTATGCTATAATTACTACCACTACTATCTCTCTTTGTCACTGAAAAATACAAATTTACTATTTACGTTCTTGTTGCACTTACTCAGCCAAAAGAGGGGCCCATAACAACCGTCCTGGGCCACAACAGAACCAGGTGCAGACACTGTTCCCTGCATTTATTTTTTTACATGTCCTGTTGGAAAAATAGGGATTTTAATAAGTCCCTTTAGGAGCAGAGGAGGGCGGCTGCCTGGGAAAGTGCACCGAGAGAGGTGTCCTGTGTGTTACATTAGCGCTGCTTAAATGCTGTATAATGAATAAGAGTTATGGTTAGCTGTGTTTGTCGTCAGTAGCGTCGCTCAGGCACTGATCATTATCGCCTATGGGTCGGCTGAACTCAGGCGTTTTGCATCCCTCTGTATGTTTCTGTGGGAAAACAACTTCAGAGTGTGGGTGCATAACCGTTCTTGCCCAAATATAGCACTGGGACTCAAGTCAGTGTCAAAATATACCACAGATATGTCTTCATCATAAATGTATTAATAAATCCTAAATGCTGCTGTGCCCCTGTGATCTTCAGGGACTACTCATAGTAGGGTACTTGAATTTTCTCATAGATTTGAAGGTGAACCAAGAAATGTTTACGTACATGTTGTTGGTCTTTGTCAGGAGTCAGCAGGTTGAGTAGCTGTCATTACTCAAAGGTGAATTCATCTATATATTGCTATATACAGTATTACTTGACAGAGGGCATCTCAAGGCACCTAACATGTCAAACCCAGTACCCATCTCCTGGCACATTTTGGGCAGTGGGAGGAAGCTGGTATACCTGAAGAGTACCTGGAGAAGACCCACAGTAACACAAAATACAAATTATAATCATTTTTGTCTGGTCTGATAGAAATAAGTATATTCTACAAGTGTATTTACACCTCTTTCACAGATGGGACGGTGTCAGGTATGACTGTCCAGGACCAGGGGGCAGTTCTAGGGGGTGGCCAGGGCCAACTGTGAGCCTGAACCCCCCTAGTGGCCCCCCCTCTAAGGTGTCCTAAAACTCACACATTTTATTGTAATTTTGTTTCAAGAATTATCCTAGCAATATACAATAAGTGAAAAATATGTTTATCATTAAGAGCTGAACATGCACAAAGATGATCTCAGAGTTAGTTTAAACAGTCCCAGTCAGTTTTACATCAAAATGTTGGCTGTACCCCCCGGCAAAAAGGCTGGCCTCAGTCGTTCCTCTCTAAAAATTGGTCTAGAGCCACCAATGCCCAGGATAAAGTCTTATTTTTTACACCTAGTAATAGTCACATCACTTATTCGCTCCACACAGCTGTCTTTAAAGATGAAGTCTAAGAGACAGGACAACGATAACAAACCACAAATGAAACCAAGTGATTGACACTCACTAACTCTGTCTGAGTTAAAAACTAAAGAGCGAGCTTCACTCACCAGGCACCAGCCCGGCAGGCCTCATTTACGGTACACTGCACTCTCTTTGCACTTCAAATTTGAGCCCAATTTTTGGGACGTACAATCCAGTACCATTTCCCTCACATGTTTGCTTAGCGTAAGCCTCTCAATTATTCAGCCTCAGATCAATACTCCCCTCGGTCCTGTGAGGAAAAAACAGGAGCCGATCCAATCTGGATTATGGATTTGTATCAATTTATGTGTGGCCACTCAAGCGAGAAATCTGTGGAAAAAAACACTGCAATGAGAAAAACTGCACAACTGGAAAGCTCAGGGACTCACTGCATTTTAAACACTTTTTGGGACCGTTAAAGTCAGGGCCAATTATCACACAGCCAGCTTGTCCAACTCTTATGTGTTACCTCTTCTTTGAGCGTCTACATCAACAATTTCATATATTCTGTGAGTTTAAAAATCCTATATACAGGATTTTAAGTGGATCCCAGCTAAAAAAATAAAGTGTGTTAAAGATTATTATACAAAAGTTTGCTATTTATCATACTTAGTATTCCTCTGACATATCATTAGCACAACTTAAGTTGCACTTAAGTACAGTTTAGCAGCACTGCGCCATTGTCACCTCATTGTATTCTCAATATTTATCATAACCTAGGTAAAAAATAAAACACAAAATTTATAGTTTTGTACTATGGCGCTATGTGCGTATATACGCTAAGTACCATGTACTTTGTGATATGTAGTACATGACAATGGTGCAGTGGGTTAAGCACTGGTACTTCAGTTGGATTTAATGGTGTACAAAAAAAGCAAGTCAAGTATGGTAAACTGTACTTAGGTGTGACTTAAGTTGTGCTAATGATTTATCAGAAGTATACTAAGTATGATAATGGTATCCAAAAATAGCACACTTTTGTATACTAATCGTTGTATACTAATCACACTTAAGTATACTTTAGCATACTTTATTTTACCTGGGATGACAAATGTGGCCAGACACAACTCCATTTTTTTAGGATTTTTAATGGAGAAAAGGTTAAACTGGCAATGTGTTTTGTTGTTTTCTTCTTTGGTGTGTGAGAACTCTGAAAGGGATTGTGAAGTACAGAGAAGATTTTGTCACAAAAATATTGATCTAGACATTGTTTTAGATGGCCATAGGTTACTGTTACCAAGGATACGTTTTGACGGATAAATGAAAAGCTAACAAACAAACGAATTACACTCAATAAATATTCAGAAATATATTAAAGTTTAAACAGAGGCAGAGTTTATTCAATTTAGATGGGAAGCAGTAGCTCTGTGGGTAAAACCCGTCTCCACTAACTGGAAGGATGTTGGATTGATGCCCGCTACCAACATTGCACACTGCCATTGGGTCCTTGGTCAAGACACTACCTTGAGTGTGTTTGGTGGTGGATGGACAGAGGCCATAGGCGCAGTGTGGTTGCCACTTCTCCATCAGTCTTGTCATAAAGGTGGGGAAAAAGGACCCAAAACACAGGACTGCCAGACAATGCTTTAATAAATTAAATACACAAACGTACGAAAGGACAAAAAAACCCAGAGGAAAACACAAAAGTCAAAATCCAAAATCAAAACCCAAAAGCAGAGCAAAAATACAAAACTTACAGAAAATACAACAATGCGACAAGGGACCCAGGTGAAGCACTTTAGGGTGGGGCAGGCAATCAAACAAGCAGAAAACACAGGAGGCAGGAAGTCAAACAGAAAAACACAAGAACTGACTAAAGCCCTATTCGCATGGGATTAGTATTACCTAGGGACCTCCAGTAATTTGTAATAATTGCTGATGTCCTCTGTGATTTTTATCCCATGTGAATCTGCCATGTCTGTAAAACTGTCTGTAAAAATTTCCCTGAAAATTACCTACCGTATTTCAGCCAACACAGAGGTCCTATGATAATACTTGTCCCGTGCGAATCCCCCATGTCTGTGATTCAGGCTGTTTTGTCGGCAGATTGTTTCCTAATACTCGTAACAGCGATCCAAAATAACGCTCCATATTACATTTGTATCTAAACTATAATAATAATAACATGTCTCTATAGGTTCTACTCTGAAACAATAATTTTTTTCCTCCAATTAAATAGTAAAAAAAAAACAAGAAACAAAAAAAAAAGAGTAAACAAACTACGGAGAAGATGTGACCTGGAAGCACACCTCCCGTCGTCATGGCAACATTAGACTAAGTTTTTGGAGCAACGTGAGGCTCTTTTAGAAAGTTTGTTTGTTTTGATGTTTGTGTCTTTTTGTGCTAAAGTTAGATCAAGAGAGATTATTATTATTATTATTATAATTATTATTATTATTACACAAAGGAAATCAAAATCTCTCAGTCGAGCCATAGTTTTTTAAAGCAGTGTTTCCCAACCAGGGGTATGGGGACCCCAGTGGTACACCAGCTCTTTGTTTACTTGTAATTATTTCACAGCTCAAGTGTCTCATTGACTGCTAAAGCTGTTAAAGAATATTATTTGAACAATATATTTTGTTACATATTTTTTTTTAGGTTTATTAGCTTATTTCAAGAGGGAGTTATTCAAACTATTTTTGTGGTATTATTTTTGTTATAATTAGTTTGTTAGTATTGTTTTTTATGCTGAATTTGAGTTTAAAAGAAAAAAAAAATAGACCGCTATACAAAAAAGAACGACTGGAAAGTATCATATCAAGTACCACATGTTTTGGCTCTTTCTATTCTGCTGAACTAAAATTATGTAGCTGTCCTCCTTAGTCAGGGTTAGCAGTGTTTTTTCCATGTTCTCATTATGCGCTGTCATGTACTTTATATATTTTTAAACGTTAGTCAGAGATGTAACCTCTAAAGATGGCCAGGCGTACCACTAGCAGTCCCCATCCCACAGTTTGAGCCCCACTGGCTCTTGGTATTGTTTTGAGTGTTTCAAGTATTTTAAAGTTACTTATAAAAACTTAAAAAAGGGAAGAAAAACAAACGGCGTGGACAACTGTGCATGTCTGGAAAACTCTCTCTCCATTTTAACTCCTTGCGCTTTTGTGACCGTTTTTCTGCCCGGGCCAATTATTACGCAGCACAGCCCGGATTTGTCAAAGGCAGCCCTGCTCATTAGCTTGTCCCCCAGTTCACTCCACTGTCCTATAATGAACGGGCCCCCATTAGACCAGTTTAGCTTTAAGTCCCGATTTAAGAGCAGATAGACAAGCTCCAGTCACACATCAGTGGTGAGCCTAACAAGAGGAAGAAAGACAACAACCGTCCTTTTATGAGTGGGTTAACTTCACAAGCTCAACTCATTTAGACACTGGTTTGAGAAAAAAAAAAAAAAAAGGTTTGTTTGAATGTGTGGCTGTGGCTTGGCGCCCTCTAGTGTTTGTCCATGCTGCCTAGAACCAAAACAATGACTATGATCAGAGTGTTAAAATATACATGCACACCAATATAATTATTAAATATTATTAAGATTTTAATTTTAAGATAAATTTTTCTTTGGATGCAACATTTTAGGTCATGAATGCATGCTTTGTTGTTTTGATCTTTGGAGGTTTTCTCTTATTTTATTGGGACATTTTTTTTAAATATATATACATTTTACACTCTAAAAAGTTAACCTCATCATGACCTAATCTAATGCTTGCATGATTAATGAAAACACTATATTGAAATTATATTGCCCGCCATTTTTTTCGTCTTCTCTCTTCTTCTATTCTATATGGAGAAGTTAGTCTGGTACCTCATGGTTTGAGTTTTATTTCTATATAGGTGGAATAATCACAGGCAGAGTAACCAATCAGAGAAACAAAGAGTGAGACGTTAAGGAAAGCAGCACAGACCTGTGACCCAAACAAATATGGTGGATTCTTGCCGGTTTTGCCACAAAACACCAGAATACGATGTTTAACACTGGTCTACAAGCAAAATGCTTCCAGAACAAAAGTAGTGAAATTTTTCTTGGATTAGGTCACTAATAAAGAAAAAGTAAGTCAGAAGTGCAGATTGGCTATAGTTTCCAAGAAACAGTATTGGGTCAAAATAGAAAATTTATGCAAAATAAGGCAAAAACGGTAGTTTATCAGAAGGTACAGTGTGTCTACAAGCAACCAGTTCTATCTGAAAGCCTGACATTCTTTTTAATATGTCTAGAGTTTTGACATAAAATGTTTTGTTTTTATTTGTGTGGACAAAATGCATGCATGTAGAGAAATTAAATATTTTCAAAATATAAATATTATTTTTAAGCAAAAATGCCTAAATCTATTGTATAAACAGATGCGATTTTGATGTGAAACAATATCATTAAATATCTTGAATACATTAGCTAACCAGCACAGTTATCAATTGATTTTCAGTTCATCTTATCAAAATAAATGAGATTTAGCCACTTTTATCTCGGAAGCAGAGTCCAAAAATTTGTAGACCAGTGTAATGAGCAGCTCTGTACTTATTTCTGAATAGCAGCAGAAGCCAGTTGTACAAAATCTTGCAGAGAAAGTCAGTTTGTTTGAATGGGCTTGTTTAAATCGGCTTTACTGTTGTTAATGGCAACAAGACAAAGAAAAAAGTCCCACAGAGGACTGAACAACAACGAGGACTTCAGCAGAATCATCAGGTGACGAAAGAAAGCACTAAAGTCCATTAATCAGGTGAGAGAAGGTATTACATTTGCTCTGGTGCCATCTTGGTTACTTTTGATAAGAGATTATCTTCCGCGTTTGTAAAAGACGTGCTGCAGATAAACAGCTGTGATAAGCCGGGTCCAAATTGAATAAGTTTGATTATTGCTTGATTTTAATATTATTGTAATCTTAAAGACAGGAAAATAACTCTTTATCAACATTAATTTGATCTCTATGTACATCATTGTATTTCAAATGGAGAGCCAGGATCCAAAAGTGTAAAAATAAAGATATTAAGGAAGGAAGGATGCCTTTTTTAAATTGCACAAAATGGTTAAATATTAATAGAAACCTTCTGTAACTTCCAGGCTCATTCTGTAAAAAGAGGATCACAATAACACAAAGAGAGCTGAAATTGGTTCCCACAGTCAGATGAGCTGGGAACCACTTACACACTGTCACGTTTGTAACAGGACCTCCCCTTCATCAGATACGACCCGTGATAGTACTTGGAAGTGTCCACATTTTACCCACTCTAAGTAAAGTCGATGTAATTGTAATAGCCCAACTGCAGCAGATACTCATCATGTGAAAGCGGTTTTCAAACTATGCTGAGAATGCACTAAACAGAACCACTGCTGAAGGTAAGTCACGTCTCCAGACAGCATTTCTCTGTCATTTGTTCTGTCTTGCACCTATAATACACTTCAGCTACAATCACATACATAGACAATACATACACTAAACCATTCCCACACAACTAGTCCATCAAGTTTCTCTCTATCATAAACATTTTCTTCTGTCTTCTGCAAAACCCTTTGTTTAAAATTAGTTTATAAGCACTAAAAAGTGTCTAGGTTTAAAACAGCACCCTGCAACTTTGCCAGTTTCTTCACTGTTGTGGTTGCATCTTTTTTCACTGTGCTCCCCTACACTTACGAGTATAGCACTATTGTAAAAACTCACAAGTACGTTTAACTCCTTCTCGTATCTGCACAAACGTTTCCTCTGCCTTTTGGCCGCTCTGCAATGCCAAACATCTAAGAACTAAAGCCATCGGGGGCTTGCTGTTATGGCTAACTGGGAAGTGACACTTTTTTTGCCAGACCTGGGTCGGTTCTCCCATTCATGGAAGGCTGTTTTGTTTTTGTCAAGACATGAAGCATATGTGTTTGGATAAAGAGACTTGAGAGAGTTTATATTTCTTCCTTTTATTTCCGTATGCTCTACAATACAAGAGACTCAGCTATGACCACGCCATTCATGTCTAGGCACACCTTCAAATTAGCACCTGTAAGGCCCCTATAGGTGTCCTTCCCTGCCTGTGAGGATCATTTCTTAATTGATCATTTTTCCTGACTAAACTCTCACTATCTTTCAACAATTAAACAACATTTAGCATGTCCCAGACCCACCAATGAGAGGTAACAGAGAGCTTTATCCACCCAGAAAAAAACTAATTTAGCCATCACGCTGATTCCAAAATTGTTAAATTAAAAGTTGCATTGGTACCTTTAACTAGTAGGTGATTGCTTTTGTAGCTGTGTAGTAGTTTAGTGACCTGACTCAGACTTGGGCTCGCCTTGAATTAATTGAGAATTGACTTGGACTCAACTTGGACTTACAACTCGAATCAAGAAGACTCAGACTTGGACTCGGACTTGCACTTCAACTGGAACAAGATAAAGCTCAAATTTGGCAAGCAAAGTCTTCAGTAGGGTTTAAACGGGCCATTGCTTCACGTTTTTTAGTAGGCAATAGCTGTTCCTATTCTAGCTGTATACTAATTGACTCAACTCGGACTTGGACTTGACTCTAATTGATTTGGACTAGACTTGGACTCTTTTTTGTGACTGAGACTGGGCTCGGAGACTAACGCCTCACAACGAGATGACTCAGACTTGGACTCGGACTTGCACTTGCACAAGATACAACCTCAGATTTGATAAACACACCGCTTTTTCTCTTTTTCTTCTGTTTTGAGCTAAAATCCCATTTGTACGTTCAGCATTCAGACCTCCAAACCAAACACATGCACACACTAAACACCACTTCAAGTAAACGATTGCATCACAACCTCCTTCTATCTTAAGCGCTTTCTACCCATCTGTCAGTGTCTGTGGTTGTTCGTATCTTTCAACAATTACCCCCAAAACCTCCACAGGCCTGCAGCATTCCTCCCTCAGCGGCTGCATCCCTCTCTCCACAAAGACCAGATCTAGAATTAGCGCTGGTTTGAAGCAGGAGCCCGTACTATTACTATGGGCCTTCTTGTGTTTGGATTGGCAGATGAACAGCAGCGGTGTTTGTGGGAATGGTGCCTATAATGCTGGGTGTACACAAAGCCCTGAAAAGCCTGCCAGTCTCTCTTTCAGACAGGCATCAGTCCAATAATGTGATGTTTGGGTTTAAAATTAGAGGAGGAACTCTCTTTTGGAAAATGACATCTCTGCTGCAGTTTTTTTTTTTTTTACTTTTAAGTTAAAAATCATTACACTCACAGTAACAATGTCATTATATTGAAGCCTGGGTGGTGTGCATTCTTTCTAAGACAAGTGCAGACAAAGAAAACATATTTGAAGTTGTCGGTAATGGAGTTAGGGGCCTAATTAATTTTACAGCATTAGTTTTAACTGCAAAGATACAACTGTAAAGAAAGTTTTTTGCCACCTGTCGCCTCTGTACAGCTTGGCAACTCATACCAATAAGCATTAGTTTCTCTTCATCATGCGAGTTGAGAGGCTTCTGCCAATAAAGATAAGCTAGTATTAAATTTTGCCAGAAAAATATTACACATCAGCTCAGCTCAACAAAGCAAACAAAAAAGAAAAAGCTGTGTGGAGACTTGTTTATCAGATCTGAGGTTGTTGAAGTGCAAGTCCGAGTCCATGTCCGAGTCATCCTGTTTTGAGATTTAAAAAAAAAAAGAGTCCCAGTCGAGTCCAAGTAGAGCCCAAATGACTTCAGGTTGCGTCCAAGTCACCAATACTAGTACCTTATGGTGCAAGTCAGAGTCCAAGTCCGAGCCATCTTAGTTAGAGATGTGAGTCCAAGTCGAAGCCTGAGTCTAGTCCAAATCAAATAGAGATTCGTGCAGAGTTAACACCAGTTGCAGAGTTGTCAGCCCAGAAATCAGTGAGTGTGTGAGGTTTAAAAACTCAAATTGGTGGTGTAAAGACTCAGAGCTGACTCTCGCCGTTTATCACGAGACTCAGACGTATGTATAAAAAATAAAAGTTTGCCAAACTCTGCTGATTGTGAAAGACCTGGGTGATATTTAAGTATGTATAGGCTAAATGAAAATAATCATCCATGTTTTATTTAACATGAATTATGGATTATCACAGCGTTTGGAAGCTCTCGTCTGTACAAGGTAAATCCAGCTAACATTACTGTGGATTATTTAGTAACCATTTATTCATTATTACGCCATGAAAAAAGAGTCTAAACAGGTTTTGTTAAAATGTGTTGTGTACAGTTTAAAAACCTGTAGAGGTCCTGCTGTTCTCCTCTGAAACTCACAAAGCATGACCCCTGTAGTGCTCTGTCCAGTGAAGGGGGAGGACATTTGGACACAGCCCCGGTGCAGTCGTTAAATGTGTGATCCTGAGTCTTTCAGTCGTCAGAACAAAACCTACTGAAACCAGTCTGTTAGTGTGTGCTCCTATTTTATTTTATTTTTTTCAGAATCTGTAACGAATGGGAAAGACATGTAGTGTGTCCCTAGTTTAAATTGGAAATTTCTGACGGGCTTAATATTTCAAATAGAAATCTATGAACACAAGTGACTAAATGTATTAAAATAAACACCTTAATGTGTAATTTGGACATGTTTATTAAGTGTCAAAGCTACATGTTAAGTGAGCAAACTTTGCTTTGCCTGCAGTGTTTCCCCTTAAGGTTTGCTGTTTGCCATACAAATATTATACTAATGCTGTTGTAATGCATCGTAATATAATGGAGAGCAGATTTCAACCTAATATTCTGATTAATCCAGTTACAGTAGATGTTCATTTATTGGTCTGAAGTTTCCTCTAATGCCCCCTCACCTACCTCACTTAACCTCCTCCGACATCCCAACATCCCATTGAGGCTCTTGCATAAACTCTGCCTCATATTTTGAACAGTTCCAGACAAAATACCAAAACTGGAGATCATAGCTCAAAGATTAAAGGAACTATACCCAAAATGAAAAATAATAACAGAGAAAGAGGTTTGAAAATAGAGTGGGTTAAAATACATGGCAGGGAAATCCTATCCCCGAGAGAGGGTCAGACATGTAATTTGAAAAAAAAAGTTGGAGCTAAATGACATGTAAGGGAGTAATTATAGACCGTAAATGGACAGAATGAACTGAAATAATAAAATACCACCTAGTCCTGTCAGGAGAGGGCCTTGGGTCTAAAAAGGACAGACACCACCCACTGCTTCAGCCGGGCTTACGGGAAACTGCAGGGAGATGTTAACTCTCTGCGTCTTGACACTGCACGCATAGACTGAGCATGCAATATACGCAGAAGGGTCTTTTAATTGGTCTTTTTACAAGGAAAGCAATGTAACTGACCTCTGCTTTTCACTTTGACCGAGTAGCTCTTCAAAGTTGCTGTAGTAACCAGATGCTTAAACTGCTTGGAAACAGTTGGACTCTGAGTTCTCAGGACAACCCAAGGCACTTTCCTGCTGTTCTTATCATTTCTTATTAAATTGAGCTCTACTCAGAACTTGGTGTTTTTGGATTGGTAATATTCTGGGGGCCAGATGGAAAGCTCTGGCGGGCCGGATGTGGCCAGCTGCCTGTTGACTACCCCTGGTCTAGATTATGTTATTTTTCTACATCAGCACATACCTACAACAACAACACAGAGAACACAGAAAGAAGCCAGGCTAACGATGTGCTAGCAACCCACAGGAGGAACAACAAGCCTATAAGAACCAATTAAACCCAGTTTTTATCTGAGTTCACTCAAAGATTTCCATGAAACAAAGCTGCGACCACACACAGTTTATACATTTATTTAGCCTATATAGGAATAGGTTACAGCTTTTTCTTTAATTATACTTATTTCTTATTTTTATTTAGATTTATACTAATAATATTAAAAAAAAAAAAAAAATACAAACATAAAGTAGCCTTTATTGTGAATGAAAAATTTCCAAAAAGGTTTAAAAACAGACTAATTAATGTTCTTTATTAGATTTTTGCACAAAAAGTATCGATAAGAGCACCATTAAAAGACCGGATCAATAAGCAGTATCAATAAAAGTAGTAGTATCTCTAAGATCTTAATGATACCCATCCCTAATTGAAGATGTTTCACCAGTGGGGTAAGCTGGTAATTAAGGGCCCCAGTGCATGTTTTCAGAATGGGCCCTTAAGTTATGAAGCACATTCAATCTATACTAATATATTTTTAAGTTTATACATCCACAAATCATACTTTAAGTTTCAAAAAGTGCATTTAAATTTTTGAAAGTCTACTAATAGTTAAAACAAATCGTACAGGTCAGTGCCACAAAAAATGTATGTGCATTTATAGCCCAGAATGAAAATTATCCACTATAACTAACAATAATTAAGGACTCTTAATGGGGCCCCCTGCGTTTCACCTCTTATCCAAAAGGTTTTCTCAGTTATTTAAAGACATGATAATATAGCCCCCCTGACCACTCCCAAACACACAATCTTTCAGCTCTACCTACCGAGCTACTGCTGCCTCAATCTTCTCTCCATCTAAATTGAACAAACTCAGCCTCTGTTTTTAAACTTTAATTTAAGCGAATGTAGAAAATAATCTTGTTAGAAGCTGAAGACACAGCCCATAAAGACTCAATAACCCATCACCGTCTGCTGTAGGTGTGACTTCAAAAGGCCAGACCACTTCATTTCACCCCGTCCCGCTGCTGTTCCACTGATCTGAATGTTATAAGTGTCACGTTAGGTCCGTCCTGATGGATAGCACCCGTCTCCCTCCAGATCCACTGTCCCATTACCGCCCGACGGGCCTGGTTATGATTGATCGCGTGCGTTGGGATAAGTGGTTGTGATGGATGACAGCGTGTTAGCAGTGTCGCGGTTTACGTGATTATGCTCCTAACCTTTCATTTGGGATGGCGTGATGGGTTTGTCACCGAGTTCAGAGGGAAACCCGAGTGACACTGGAGAGGATCAGCGGCAGTCGCAGGCTAAAGGAACATTTCACAGTTAATTCGGGTTGACGTCTGGCGGTGGCTTACTGTGAAACTTGGTCTAGACTTTTGTCATCATGGTTGCATTCTGACCAGTCATAGCCTTTTTTTCTAAAATGGGGTAAACTTTAAATGTTTCCTTCACTGGTTGTTATTTAACTTTTTAAGCCTGTAAAGCATGTTGGGCAGCAAGAGTTGTTGTAAATGTGCTACATCAGCCATTCCTGAAGTCAAAAGTGTTGTGGCTCCCTTAAAAATCAGACAAATTCTTGCAGACCCCCAGCAAAAAAACTTTACTACTCTCAAAGGTCTCTGTCATGTTTTCCCTCATAGATTTCTATAAAAAACATTAAGGTTATGAAGACTCCACTGCTTCAAATACAACCACAAAAGTACTACAAATAATACTACAAAAATAACAGAAAAATACTGCAAACACTACTACAACTGCTAGAAATAATAGTACAGAAATACTATGAATGCAACTACAAATAATAGTACAAATGCTTCAAATACAACAACAAAAATGCTATAAAAATACTACAAACACTACTATAGATACTAGAAATTACAGTACAAAAATACTTTGAATACAACTACAAATAATACTACCAAAATACTACAAATAATACTACCAAAATAAAAAAAATAATACTACCAAAATGACAGACTGATGGGTAAAAATAGTTTCAAAGTTATATTTTTAAAAAGTACCAAATTGTAATTAATTTCAAACTTTTTTTTTTTTTATTTACTTAATGTAGACGACCTCTGGCGGCCCCCCTGCAGCACCTTTGAGGCCCACCCCGGACCCCACTTTGGGAACCACTGTGCTACATAAATAAATTTGAACTTTGACCTTTTCAGATTACTTTGGTCAAATGCCAGACCCTGTTTTGTTTTGTTTTTTTTGTTTTTTGTTTTTTGTTGCTTTGAATTTCAATTGACTCACCAAAGACCAGACTGGATTGGTGGCCATTTTTGTTTTTAAATTATCATCATTACCATTGTGGTAAGTAGTATGTGTTACATTTCAGTGCCTATACTGGCTACTTTTGGTGTGAAGTGGAGCATGTCTTGCACCCTTATAGACAGCATAACACTCAACTTTGGGAGTATATGCAAACTAACAAACTCAGAAAGAAAATGTAGGGCCAGGTAATGGATTGGTCCCAGGACTTTCTAGGGTAAAGATGATGGACTCACACCTTGGACCTTTATTTATTTATTTTCCTATATAAAGGACAAATATTACAGACTTCTAAAACTTGAATTAAATGCCCCTTATTATGCTAAATCAACTTTTTTGAGCTTTTAACCAACAATATTCTTTGCACCTCAAAAACCTGCCTGAAGTAGTATTTTGTTTATTCAGGCATGTTTGAGTAATCCTGTATGTTGCGGCTGTTTCCTTCTCAAGAGCTCAAAACGCTCAGTCTCACAACTCTACGTAGACACAAGAAACCAGGAAGTGTATGAAGCACACCAGAAAGCCTTACCAACCAACCTTCAATACAGATTTATAAAAAGAGAAAGTATTCATAATTTAAAAGGAAGTGTAAATCAAAGTTGTCAGTTTATGGAACAATCGTGACAGTGAAATCAAGAAATCTAACAAAACAGAGGTATTTTTACAAAGTGGCAAATTTTGTAGTAGTAGCTTCTGTGATGTTATATTCCAGCTTTTATGAGTTGATCAGAAATATTTAATTGTGACTAGGGGGCAGATATTATACGTTTATATTTCTTTCTGCTTGTTTTCATTCATGATATTTAAATTCAATGTTAACTCTTAAACCCAAATAGAGCTTGACGGGGCTCCGCGCCCCCTTGCGTCCGCTTGTTGGGACCATAGCGGGGAGATACAACGGCTGACACACACATGTTTGACATCCTCGTGTTCGGACAATTCGTGGCAACAAAACTATCTACTTCTATTTCTATTCAACAGTTGGATTCCGCCTGGATTTTTTAAAAAATAAAACATGTATATCTTTCCCTTACCTTGTTTATTTGGCACAAATTTTGCTGCAGTAGACCAAGATATGTGAAATTTTCAATTTATGTTGTTATTTGCTTCACTACAGGAAGGAAAAAGGTTTTTTTGGAGGCAAATATGTGTTTTTTTTCAGGCGGAAATTAGAATAATCCATTTCAACCTCAATTTATGGTCAAACAATATAATTTATTAATATTATTTCTCTTCCACAGTAATCCCCAAAGTCCACCAATTAATTTGCTACCAAGGTTAGCTATGTACACCTGGTAAATGCTAAGTAAAACCTTAATAAATGTAGATATAGAATTTTCGAGAAAAAGGCCTCAGAGCTTAACAGGTTAAATTGTTACAATTGTTTTTTAATGAATGAAATAAACAATGAAAAGAAAATGAAAAAATGAAATGAAGTGCTCCTGTGCGTTTCTAAAGTCCATACATCATCAGCAGACTCATTTTGATAATTTCAGCATTTAAATTGCCGTCACTATAAATCAACTCATTTATCTATCTGTTAGCTGTGCTAGCTAGCCATTTTATTCTCTGTCCATTTCCCACCGCTAACAGATGAACACCTAATTTAAGCGTTTTCTGCTAAATCAAAGTAACGGCTCCCCAAAAGAAGACATTTCCTAAACATATATACATTATTTTAAGTTATAAAACACAAAATACTAATGCAGAGGTGTCCAAAACTATTAAAAAAGCATAATATGGCCATTTTAAGTAAACTTTAATGCTGCAGTTATGTGGTAGTCCTCATTAGTGATACCTGCATGCTGCCATTCATCCATTGGTTAAGTTGAGGGTTAGTGTTTGTTGTCATGGATCACATAGCAACCTTGGCTCGACCTTTGACCTAAACAAGTGAATTCTACTTAAGACATTCCTGAGATATCTTGCAAGGACACGTAGCAATACACAGACAGCCTATAAACATATGTTCCCTCCTTATCTATGCCCAGTAGAAATGCATTAAATTGTATATTAAAACTTGAGTAACTGTGAGCAGACAAACTCAGGTCAAGTTTTTACATTCACACAGAGTCACTTCAGCTACAGCGTGCAACTCCTGCAAATTTCATGAGCAGTTTAGATATTTGCTGAGTTACAGTAAACAGCATATAATATGATAACTTACTGCCATGGCTGTGTAGGTAAGAAAACTGCAATGGTAAGTTTTTTTGCACGGCTAAAGTCTGTAAAATTGTGATGCCGCAGTGTAATTTTGTGTTTTGGGACAATCATGTGCTTCTGGGTTTGTGGGAACAGGCTGGAGATGGCTCAGATTTAGCACGGCCGTGTCAGATCCACTGAGTTTGTCACTTTGGTGTCAACATACAGTGTTTGCTGAGTGAGTAAACACTTTTGGGAAATACTGGGACTGAGGACAATATCTCAGACTTGTTAGAAGTCGGACTTGGGATTACGAGAATCTAGAAATGGACACTTCTTGCAGTTTTGTTCACATTCAGTATAACCACTACTGAAATCTTCTTTTATCCTTTCAGCTTTTCCTTTCTGGGGTCGCCACAGTAAATCATCTGCCCCCCTAGTGTGCAGTGATTTATGGATTGATGTGGCATAGGTTAAAAGCTTGATGGAGCCCTCACCGCCGGCTTGTGACCCATTGTGGCTCCTACTGGCTGGAATAAATAAGATAAACTAGAAGCACTCAGACAGCGCAGACATCCGCCAAGCCATAGGTCACTCACCTGAGAAAAACCCCTAAAGGCCCGGATCTAGCTCAATAAATAATAAATAATAAAGATACATCGAGTCTGTGAACTACTGACAGAGAAAACCCTCACCTTTCATTTGGCGTTATTTGCAAGTGTGTAGCTACAGCTGTTACTGTGCAATATCCAATTTCATATGTATCCCCTATATTTAGAACCTTCAAGATCACCAGAACCAGAATATCAACATGATCCGGGTCAGACTATGTCAGATTATAACATCTACCATGATTCTGGGCATTATTTGTTGAGTTAGAAGTGCTAATGGCAAAATTAGCCCCATTGCCCAATAGTAAAGAATCTTTAAAAAATTCCTGGATCCAGATGGTGATCTGGATCACCCCCAAAATGTAATCACTTGTTCCTTATTCCATTTCTGACATTTCCTGAAAATTTCATCCAAATCCATCCATAACTTTTTGAGTTATGTTTCAAACAAACAAACAGACAAACAAACCAACGCTGCCAAAAACATAACCTAGGCGGAGGCAATAACATCCAAAATACAGTTTGTGTGTATAATGGGGCAAAAAGTGTTTTATTCAAAAATAGACATAACACTGATTAACTGAATTTTGACAAATTTACTTATTTATCTTTTAAAATGTTTAACCACAAAGAAGGTTGTGTTTTTGCTGACGATGGTAGATGTGTTAATCCATTATTGGATCATGGATAATGGTCAGATTTTAATAAATCTTCAGAAAAGGTCAGAAAATAAATGGTAAGTGGTCACATTTATACAGAACCTTTCTACCTCCATAGGCCCTCAATGCACTTTACCTCAAGGCACCAGCATACACAGACACTGGGGCAAGGAGAGTTAAATGTCTTGCCCAAGGACACAACAACAGTATGCAATGGTGGGACTGGCGATTGGACCGCCAACCTTTGGGTTAGTGGCGAGTGCCTCTACCAACCGAGCTACCGCCATCCAAATAGGCCAAAGAAGAAATTACTAATTTTTGGTCCACGGGATACTGTACCATTATGAGAGAGAGGGATTTGTGGCCCAGTGGCTAGAGCATTTACCCCTGAACTAGAAGATCCCCAGTTCAAATCCAAGTCTGAGCTCTATCTCTTTAATATTGCGAGATAGTAAAGTGCCTTGGCAGTCTAAGGGATGTTTACAATATGCTGTTTTATATATATTTATATTTGTGGTTAGGCAGTTTGTTATGAGGGGTAACATAATGTAAACACAAAAGACAATAACAGAGAGTATCTGCTGTTATTAAAACTGTGTATCAGTGGTTAAAACATGGAAAAGTACTAACATGTACACTGCAGATAGACAGCATAACTACAGAGCAGAAGAGCCAGTTTACACAGCAAAAAAAAAAAAAAAAACATTAGAGAAATAAGCAAATTAATAGTCTAGAATATGATTAGAGCATTTACCCCTGAACCAGAAGATCCCCAGTTCAGGCTCAGGACTAACCACTATACACTGGGGGAAAAAAAGGTTGCGACAACTTAAAAACAGGATCAGGCAACAGGATCCCTCAAGATTTTTGAGTTTTGGGGTCAACTTAAAATCTCAAGTTTTTAGCATTTATTTATTTATTTATTTGTTTCAATTTTGCGGTCACACATCCAAAAACTTTAAAGTTTTACACACTATCAATATTTTTTAACTCATCTTACAGCCAACTTACAGCCATTGTTCAGAAAAAGTATAATTATTCATAATAAAAATGGTAACACTTTAATTTAGGGTTCACTTATTAACCATTAAATAAGTGCTAATTAGCATGCTAGTTTATGGCTAATTAGCGCTTAATTGCTAATTATAAAGCAGTAATTATAAGTTTATTGATGGGAAAATGTTTCTTGCTAATTAGTTGTAGACTATGGTCCACAGAGTAAAGGATTAATAGGTGCTTTATAATTACCATTTAAGAGCTAATTAACCACCAACTAGCAAAATTAGCACTTAGTTAGCAGTTAATAGGTGGATCCTAAACTAAAGTGTTACCATAAACGCTTAATATACTAAATTTAACAAAATAATTTTACAAGTTTAACAACTTTTTCTCAACAGTGGATATTAAGTTGGCTGGAAAATGAGTAAAAAAATTTAATAATAATAGTGAGTAAAACTTAAAATTTAAAGTTTTGAGCCATAGGAAGGTCAAATTAAGTGAACAAAAAATATTAATTATTGAAAACTTGAGCTTTTGAGTTGTTGTTTTTTTACGCTGTATCTTTACCATTGTGAGATAGGGTCAGTGGGTGGAGGTCTGGGTAGTCTTCTAAAATACAAAGTGTGCTGATGTTCTTATCCACTTGTGTGTGCTGCTGAGTAAAAAGTAAAAATGCCTCGTTATGGAAAATGGTTTTGTGGTTTGAGCGGTTAAAGTGAAACCATTTACGTCTGTTTATCTTCTGCATCTGTTCTTAATACTGCCCCGTTTGATTTAAGGTCCGCGATCCATACCTCAAACTGTCACCGTACGCAAACATCTCTGCTGGATTTATCACACGACTCCAACTTAAATTTATACTCAGACCGACCTCAAAGCAAACTCAAAGCTCTTATATCTTTTAGCTGTGATTTATTGGGCGGCCATGTTCAGATTATACTCTCACAATGACTCTGTACTTTTTAAAGGTGACGTCAAATCAACAACAATGGAGGATTTAGCTAAAGTGTCCTGTCTTACAACAATAATAACTGTGTTTTTCTACTCAAAGATAACTGGGCTGAATAGAGAAAAGGGAACACAGTATGGCAGTGGTTCCCAAATGGTGGGCCAGGATCCAAAAGTGCGTCCTAATGGAAAGGGTCAATAATACATTTTGATGTTTAGCTTATTTAAAATCTTTTGTTTTAATTCTATATATGGTAAAGCTGAAGGTTGTAGTAAACTCTGCTGTTTTTCTCTTTATGCCAGCAACCCTCGTCATTTATCCAGGCTTGGGACTGGCACAAAGTGTACACTGGCCTGTGACTTTTTGTGGCTGATAATAAAGGTTGTAGCCCAAAAAAAAAACTACAACAAAAAAGTAAAATAACTTTGTTTCTGGGAAGAATTAATATTGTTTTGTTGTTTAGCTTATCTAAAGTCTTTTGTTTTAATTCTGTAAATGGTAAAAGTAATAAAGGTTGTAGTAAAAGCTTCTGACTTTCTTTTTATGCGGGATGCCCTTCCTTCATGTATCTAGGCTTGGGACTGGCACAATGTGTACACTGGCCTGTGACCTTTTGTGGTTGATAATAAAGGTGAGTAAGTAAAATAACTTTGTTTTTAGTAAAAAGTTTGTCACAATAAAGTGATAAGGGATAAAACTGGGTCCCACAATCCGACTATAGGGTGAACACCTCAAAAAGAAGAACTAGAAGTGGGACAAGTTGTGCGATTTGGCGGGACAAGGTGGAACTCAAACTCAAGAAATAAAAACTTTGCTGTTTGACATTAACTTACCAATTTAATGAGTCTAAACCTTTACATAAAAAATGCAGCTGCTAAAAACACACTTTTTGCAAAGTAATGTATTTAATGAGAGTTTACTCACTGAAATAAAAACGTCCCATGGAGAGAGGCCTTTCCTCAAACACAGGAACAGCAACATGAACATACAGTACATTCAAACCCAACAAAATAATGCTTAAAAAATGCCAAATTATGCTCTATTATACTTCTGTATTGTTGGCTATTGTTTTAAGGCATGTCTTAAGCATTTTCAAATTTGGTCAGATTGGTCCCAGACGACAGCCACGCACCTGTCGAAAAATGACATTTTGGGTCAAGTTTTCTCTCCACGCCCACAAATATACAGTATAATCTGCATTTTACACCAGGAGCACTGATCTTACCTTGTTTTTTACTTGAATCTCACTTGTTATGGGCTAAGATCCATGAAAAAAGTGGGACATTATTGGGATGGGGAAGAAAAGTGGCAACCAAGAGTGGGACAGGTGCTCTAAATCAGACCAGCTGAGGGAGTACAGTAATGGGAGTTTTTCTGTACATATACAAAAGTGGCAATAGACAGTACCTGTATTTTAAGGTTAATTGGTACTTTTTGCAAACTTCTTTCACTCTACTTGGAATACTTTAAACTGACTTTTCTTATAACTCTTCCTATTACAAGGTTCCTGCAGGTATCAGAAAGTCTAATTTAATGCTTTTTAATGTAATTTTAAGGCCATTAAAACCATTTTAATACCACAAACATACAATCACAGCAGTTTAAATTTATTTGCAAGTATTGTCATTTTCGCAAAATCAATTTAATGACTTTCAGTGCTTTTTATTGCTCTGCTGGAACCCTGTATTACTCATTTAATCACTGGTTCGCCTATATTAACTCCTCCTCGAGTTATTTTAGGGTAACAGTATCCCACATGAGTACACTTTTTTGGCTACCCTCCTCCTGCTCCATGTGGTCTACGCCCGGCGCTTATCTAGGATCAGTCCAGACCACAGTGTGTTCAATCACAGGCCACAGCGTTCCCCAATTCATCGCTCATCTGTCACTGCACGGCACATGTGACACACTAACTACAATGTCACTCACTGCTAATGGCGGCTAACTCGATTTTCCACACATGGTTTTTTGGAAAAGCGCTTGGGAGCTTGTGTAGTTTTTGGCAAAAGACAGACGGTGATTCACATTTGGAGGACACAGAGAGGGGTAATTTCCAATAATGGTTATGGTTATGGGTGTTTTTTGGTCGTCTTTACCTCTGCTGAGTCAGGGAAACACTGCACCGCTCTAACCTTGTCTGTGGTTTACCTACATCTCTCATAAATACAGTATATTAGGATAAGTGCTGTTTATAATATGTTATTTTATGGTTGTGTGAATGAATATAGAAGTTATTGTGGTTAATGTTGGAAGTGAAGCTGAACATGAATGCAGGGCTGCAGGATGTCCCAGCTGTGAGGCTCTGCTGACACCTAGTGGACGTTTAGGGACATGGCCACAGCCTGTAGCCCCCTTATACAAAGAGTAGGGGAGACTTGCATTGCTTATTACAGCCACATTATGGGGCGCTGTGATTTTTTCATTTTTTAAATTTAAACTAATAACATTGAAATGAGAAAGCAATTTGTCATTTTTATGGGTTTGAGTAATTTTTTATGTTTTTGTTTTAAAAGCTTGTAGGTGATTAGCTTCTGAAAAATCAAATATTTTGCAAAATGCCAAAGATCACAGCTCAAAGTTAAGACATCGTTTAGCTTGCAGGCTAAAGCCAAGTGCTAACAAGATCAATGTTTCTATGTGGAGCTCCACTGATTTTAAAAGTGACAACAGACCCTCACATGGGGCTGATTGTCACAGTGGGTCAGCGTGTCTTTCCTGGTTAATAACCTTTTATTACAATAAGATGTAAAAAAGAAAAGGATTCCCACTTGAAGCCAAGACATGAAGCTTTCCAAACCTCATTTTAGGGGCACTAAAAACCTAAAAACCTGTGCACTAGAGTAAAAAGTGTGACAACCGGTCTCCTCTACCTCCCTCAAAAATCAGCATTTATTAATATGTTTATTAATATGTTTATTATTTACTTTAGATTAAAAAAATATATATCCTGCATTTTTTTCTTCAAAACTCAAATTCATTCATTGGATAAGAGGTCAAAAGTATGGAAAGGTTAACTTACAAAATTAATAATAAAGAAGGGGACTTTAGTAATAAATGGGTATCTTTTAATCTAAACATAACATCGATAAGGTAAATAATAAAAAGTAAATAATAATAATAATTGGTGGAGTTTGTGAAGATAAATAAATAAATTGTGATCTGGATCTTACATTATTATTATTATTATTATTATTATTATTATTATTATTATTATTATTATTATTATTATTGTCTTTTTTTATTGTTGTGTTTTGCTCAGTTTTATCATTGGTGGCTGTAAAAAAAAAAAAAAAAAAAAGGCTTATAAGCTGTATAAATATTGTGTCCAAAACTTGCTTAGGGTTAGATGCTCAACATGACAATTGATAATGTGACACAATAAAGTATATTTAAAAAATAAATATAAATATATAAAAAAATAACAAAAATGTGCCTGCCTTTAAAATAAGAACATTAAAAATAAAATAATAATATATAATTTATGTTCAGAATAAAATAAATAAATAGTACTATTAATCTAATAATAAAGAATAATAATACTACATCTAAAAAATATGTAAGAAAACATCATATTCCTAAGCAGTTTTAGCAGTCAGTCACCTTAGTGGCCTCAATTTCTATAGGCTACAGTCAGTGGTTCGCAGAGTGGGGTCCGGGCTCTACTAGGGGTCCGCAAACGTACTGCAGAGGGGCCCCCAGAGGTTTTCTATATTAAGTACAGAAAAAGAAATAGAGTTTGTACTGAATTACAGTTTTATACTTATTTAAAAATATAACTTTTAGCCAACATTTAGTGTTTTTGTAACTTTTTTTTTTTTTTTCCTGTGGAGAAAAACATGTTTTGTTTGTTGTTGTTTTTTAAATATGGTGAAGTTTTATTGTTGGGGGGGTCCATGAGGGATTTTCCTAAATTTAAGGGGACTGCTGACACTTTTGACTTTAAGAATGTTTGGCATAAGTAATCGACAAATCAAAAGCTGAGCTCTGTCTTAAAATAAAACACTGAATAATGATAACAGTACATTTGTGGGACATCCTAAAAGCCTATATCCTCCTAAATATAAATGTCCTGTCATAAAATGGTGGACATCTTTCCTTGTATTCTCTGGAACATACGTGACCATTACAGCGTATATTTGTCAGCTCCTTCTGCACACGCTGCTTCTATAGATTTATGATGTGTTTTCCTAAAGAGCTGCAGACAAACAGTGTGACCGTTTAACACCGTACCTCTGCAGAAAAAAAAAAAAAAAAGACAAAGGAACACGAGCCGACTTGTTGCCCCGGTGCAGATTGATGGCCCATATAGGTCTGGCAGCACAGAGAGAGGGCCACAGGGAGACTTAATAGAGATCGCAGACTGCCTGGACTCTGAGGAGATGAATCATGATGCACCTACACACACGCACACACACACACGCACGCACACACACACACACACACACACACACACAGCAGCTGACAACAGAGTGGGATGGGCTCAAAGAGAGACGTTTTGGAAATGTAATTTGACACAGAAACGATGTATAGATACTACAAGGTCCAAATAATGAGGGCCCCATTTAAGATTGCCACACTGTAAAAAAAAAAAAAAAGTTGCAAAAACTCAACAGGATCTTTCAAGATTTTTGAGGTTTGGGGCCAACTCAAAATCTCAAGTCAAGTCAATGAATATTTTTTTGTTTACCTAATTTGACCTTCATGTGTCTAAAAACCTTTACTCACTATCATTATTATTTAACTCATCTTACAGCCAACTTACTATCCATTGTTCAGAAAATGTATTATTATTGACAATGATAAAAATGAAATATACTAAATTTACCTAAAAAAAAAAACAATTCTGAACAATAGAAAGTAAGTTGGCTGTTAGATGACTTAAAAATAATGATAGTTTTTAGACATGCAAACGTCAATTTAAGTAAACAAAAAAAAAATTGTTATTGGAAACTTGATATTTTGAGTTTTTGCTGCTTTTTTTTGTTTTTTGGGTTTTTTTTTTACAGTGCAGGTATAAGATATACTGTTATTTTTTCTCCATTGGATGTCATTAAATATCCCAATAGTAACGTATTATAGGAGAAGCTAACACTAAAATGAACACGCCATGTGAAGCATATTTTTTTGTTATAAATTCTGGCTTAATTTACTAATTGATTACACAGTTTGTTTGTTTTTTCATCATTGCGTTTTTTTTATTTGAGTTAAGGTTAAGGTATACTGCAACTGCTGCCATACTAACAAAATGATAAATACACTTTCAGGACAAGACTTGCTCACAGTCATTATAATACACAGAGGTGGATGACATTCTCCAAATCTGTAACTTAAAAGTACAACTACTACAAGATATTACTACTCAAGTAAGTCAAAGTACTCAGCAAAAATAAAAAAAGTACTGAGTGTAAAGTTTACTTGGAACATACTGCTACTATTACTACTTTTAGTACTCCTGTGCCTACTGCTAGTACAACTGCTGCTAACAATACCACAACTACTACTATTACTTTTACTGCTACTACTACCACTTAGCCATCGATGTAAAAATGTGCTTTTATTCATAAAGAGATTTTAAAAATTCTTAAAAATACATATATATGTAAAGGTGCTATGAGTAGAAAAATAATAAATAAATACAAAAAACAATACCCACATATATGCCAAGATATGATGTAAACATGTTTAAATCAGATATTAGTTTACTGATAACAATGGTACAGCTGATTTAGTCACAATTAAAAATATATTTTACATAATGGCCAAGTTGTTTATGTTTACTTTTTTTTTTTTTTTTTTTGGGTTCTAAAACTGCTTTGAATCAGAAAAGTGGAAAGATTAGCAAGCCACAGACCAGAATAGTGATCTACTTTTATAAATAGTCCACTTTTCTAAAGACATTTGAGGATGTCTGCTCCTAAATCCTCATTAGGTGCACATGACACAGACGACTCTCAGTGGACCTGCAGGAGCCTGAGTGGCCCTGCAGGTCCCGGGCCTGACTGGACTAACAGCTCAGTGAGACAGATGTGGACTCAGCGGTCTCAGGAGGGACGTAGATCCACTCTGGACTGGACTGGAGACTAACTGGAGCCATGACTGTAACACTGGTCTAATGTTTCTGACAGGACGTCCTGAGGTAGGACTGCGGTGGGTCGAGCATCTGTCTCTCCTAATGGTTATTGGTTGTCACATGAAACAAAAAGCTAAAGAAAAGAAAATGAAATTATCAGTCCACAAAAATGCACTGCAAATTTTCAATATCTACATTACATAAAATTACATGAATTCAGATCATCAATCTTGATTTGAGCAGTTTTCACCAGATTACATTTATTTAGTTAAAGTTAATTTATTACTAGATTATTTGCCTTGTTTCAAAGCATTTTTTTCCTTGTTTCAAGTAATGTTTTTTTACTTATTTCAAGCAAAATTTTATGTCAATGGAGTAAACTATAAGATAATTTAGCTTGAAATAAGTAAAAAAAAAATAGCTTGAAACAGGGAAAAAATACTTTGAAACAAGGCAAATAATCTAGTAAGTTACCTATAACTAAATAAATCTAACCTAGTTATTTTTTGCTTTAATCAAGATTGATAATCTGAATTATTGCTCAAATCAAGCTTAATAATCTGAATTCAAGTAATTTTATCTAATGTAGATATTGATTTTTTGCAGTGTGTAAGTGTCAGACTGAATATAATATGTAGAGGAGTGCAGCAAATTATTATTTTAATTATAGATTAATTTAATATGGCCATTTTTTATATGTACTTGGATCACATTGTATTTATTTAAAAAAAAGGACAATGCACAATACATGAACATACATGTACATGAAAATAAGCAAGAATAAAGCCAGAGCTAATTTCTAATTCCCTTGGCCGCCCAAAGCCACACGCAGACTAAAAATGAACAAAACCCAGATGCATTTATGTCCAGTGGTGTGAGTAACTGTGATTGTCCAGTAACCATGACTGAGAAGCTGAGTGAGGTCAGATCCTGTATTACTGCGGCTATAGGCTGTGTTACTGTGGGTTTGAGAGGCACGCCATGAAAACACAGCCTGTCCAAAGGTAGTTTTTCCAGACGGAAAGATAAAGTCACCTCTGGAGCTTGCTCTGCTTCATTTGTTTGACTGAATAATAACCAAATAGTGAATAGTGATGAGTTGTTAGTGAACGAGATGGCTTTAAAAGCTGCTTCAGCTGCTCCTGCTCAACTCTACTAAAAATCCGCACAAGCATTTATTTGATACTAGGATCATATCATTATGTGAAAGAAGTAAGATGGGCTCTGAAAACAGCGAGTGTAGTGGAACAAGCCAGGTACACAGAGCAACAGAGAGAAGCGGGGAACGGGTTAAATGCAAGTTTTTTGGGAAAAAGTGAAGAAATTGGCAAAACCCCAAAAGAAGCAGCATCTGGCTACATTTTGTGCTTGCAAACTGCATAAAAATAAGACTTTTAGAAAAACACTGATAAAAAAAAAAACGCACTCACACGCACACAAAACATTCATAATCGCTAAATTAGGCCTAAATAAAATGTTCAGAGTGATACTAAATGAAGAGTCATTCGAGAGCCTTAAGAGCCTTAGGGAAGCCAAGCCAAAAGAGCTGGATCTTTGAAAAGAGCCGGGCTGCCCATCACTTACACTTACTACACTACTGAAGCATTAGTGTGGGATAATGTGGCTGACTAAAAATTGAGGTAGAGGTGGATGCAGTACTTTATGCATACAATAAAACTGATTTAAAAATATGCCATCTTCTGCCGTAAGTGTCCCACATCTGTCCCTCCACTGTAACAACATGAATGCTTTTTGGCCTGTGCTGCCTGTATTTCCTGATCCTCGTGTAACGCTGGCTAATAGGTTTAACATGACAACATTTCACCACAGTCAAGCGTCAGAGCTGTCAGTGTAAACAGTCTGACCTTATTATCAGACACATCTCTGTATTCAATCCAATTACATGAAGCTTATGGCCCAGCTGTGGCCGCTCTTCATCATCTGTCCCGGGCCTAGACTAAAGCCCTTTAACCACATGGTAAACACAGGGCTAAACTGTCTACCACTAATGACATTTAAATCTGTTATACATCCAGTTTTAATGAGACTAACATCTGTCACTGAGGAATGCATGGAGGAGACAGAGTGTAATGTCAGGGCATGGCCACCAGGGGGACACCAAGTCTGGTTATTAAGTTATTACAAACTACTACTTATTCATATTATAGAGAATATAGCCTATTATATTACTTCCCTCTGCTTTTATTATGGTAGATGTATTTATTAATAGGATTACAGTCTAAGAGAGAGTTAACTCAGTAATATTTTTCAATATTTGTCTCTTGTTAATGGTGCAACGTGCAGTGATCACATACGAGATCCAAACACAGGATTTTAGAAATACTGAGCTCTGTCATGTTGATGGCTGGTTTAGACCTTGTTTAGTCCTGGTTTACTCCTTGTTTAGTCCTTGTTTACTCCTGGTTTACTCCTTGTTTAGTCCTGGTTTACTCCTTGTTTAGTCCTTGTTTACTCCTGTTTACTCCTTGTTTAGACCTTGTTTAGTCCTGGTTTACTCCTTGTTTAGACCTTGTTTAGTCCTGGTTTACTCCTTGTTTAGTCCTTGTTTACTCCTGGTTTACTCCTTGTTTAGTCCTTGTTTACTCCTGGTTTACTCCTTGTTTAGACCTTGTTTAGTCCTGGTTTACTCCTTGTTTAGACCTTGTTTAGTCCTGGTTTACACCTTGTTTAGTCCTGGTTTAATCTCAGTTTAATCCTTGTTTAGAGCTGGTGTAGTCCTTGTGTAGACCTGATTTAGTCTTGGTTTAGCCCTGTCTTTTTCCTAAACAAGTACTGGTTTAGAGTATTTTTAAACCTGGTTTAGACCTGGTTTAGATCTGGTTTAGTGTAGTAATAGAAAAACACTGAGATCCAGACCTCTGTGATGTCTACGGTGCGTACGGCCATGCATACAACACAGAAACTTAAAATATCCCAAAGAAAATCTTATTCCGCTGTTTAGGAAAATGTGAATCAGTAAGACCTCTGTGTACTGTATATAACTAAAGTCTACAAGTAAAGACTGTCAGGTCTAGAAAATCCCTTTATTCTTCTTTTGGGTGTCATTATGAATCCAGGCATCAATTTATTCCGAAAAAAGAAGCAAAAACTAAAATGATGACGCCATTAGCAGTATTTTTTTGATTTTCTAATTTTGTTACAATGTGCTGTTTGTCCCATGAGCACTCAAGACGTTTTGATTGATGTGACTTATCATCACATTTTATAAACCCAATAGGCCTTTTTCACACTTCTGCAATTTCAACCAGAAGTCGTGTTGTAATATTTCCGGTGGTGGTTGCAAGTGGCGTGAAATAGCTGAGCCCAAAAACAAAAAAAAGTTTTTGTTCTGACAACCACTGGCCCCTTGACTACATTTAATACTCTACAGATGCAGAGACAAAAGATACAGTTATAGGTTATCCATTATTATACAGAAAACATCACCAAAGATCTCACTGTGAGTCAAAATTGGCAGTAAATATATAAACAACAGGTCTTTGCTATGTTGTAACTCAGTTTAGACATTTCCAGTCTAACTACGCTGTTTATACTGCTGTCATTGGTAGTTAGCTAATCCTAATTGTTATAGCATTTATTAAACTTTCGTCTTCTAAGCTTTTTTCTCCTTGATAATTGTGAATAAATTCTTCATGAAAGAATGTGTAGCCTTTGTCCAGCTGTTGGTGTGAGTCTTTGCCTTTGTAACTGTCACTGCAAACATGAAATTTAGTAAGCTTATTTAAAACACTTGCTCAGTTTTGCCCTCAACAAATGCTAACAGAAAATGGGATAATGTGACGACTAAGTACTTATAAACCCACTATAAAAAAGTTAAATTTCATATTGAATAGTTGGAGCTAGGGCTGGTATTTCTTGTACAGTCAATGCAAACAACTACGTCTCTGATACAACTTCCTCTCAATGCAAGACACCAGCTTTTGTTAGCTTTGTGCTCTTTAGGCACCATAAAAAAGCACCACAGTAGTAGCCTGCTTCTTTTACTTGCACCTCCATTTCCTACTGTCCATCTGTCTCTGCCTGTCTCCCACTAATTACCCTCCACACCGGGACAGTCCTGTTGTAGTCAGTGACAGGAGATGTCCCGTTCTGTCACATGTCACACATATATCCCTTCACAGTGACACGTTGCATTGGACGTCCTGGCCTTTAGACCCTTTTCTTTTTCCCATTGCTAACCTATACAACCGCAGTCTACACATGGACCCCGCATGCATTTAAATGAGCCAGAAGGCAATTTGCCGGTGTGCTCCTGTCTCCGAGTCTGCCGGTGTTTGTCTGTAGCCGCTGCTCTGCCTCGCTCGCGGTGGATAATGAGGATCTTAGTGGTTGTCAGAGCCGGCCCGGTGATGCTGTGCAAAGGAAGAAAAAAAAAAAAAAAAAAAAAAAAAAAACGCGACAACAATAGGATGGGACGCTCTGCAGGTCCTGGCAACCAGCTATAGGTCTGGGTTAATGAGATGAATGGATACAAAACATATCAATGAGTTTTCAAATGTACACCTTTTTATGCATTTGCACACTGGCTAATAATGGAAACACTTTAACTAATTGTAAACCAGTGCACAACTTAAGCTTTATAAAGGTGCTATGAGCAGTAATTTTTAATATTTCATAAAAAAAAAATGACCCACATGTGTCCCAAGATATGAGGTAAACATGTTTAAATCAAATATTAGTGTCACTGATAAAAATGGAGCTGCTGAGTTATTCACAATTAAAAATACATTTTACATAATAAAGTTGTTTATGTTTACATTTTTTTGTTTTGGTTCTAACCCTTGTATTGCCAATCATCCAATCAGAAAAGAGACCATTGTTTTGATTTAGATTGCAGTACTGTTTTTAAACCAGTACAAGTGCATGTTGCTTACAGTACCTTTAAACAGTTAATTGCTTATTTATAACGCATTAATAAACACCTTTGAGTTATAAACACTGTCATTAATGTTTGGTTTAATGGTCCTTTGTAAATCAATGCAAAATTGTAGACATCAGTGTTAAAAAACTGCTTATTTATTAAATTATTGCTATAATTACAAATTTATTAATGATTTATTACTGCTTAATAGTGATTTATTCTGCTATCATGATATTAGTGATGGAAGTATTGATCGAGTGGGTATCGAGTATATGAATAAAGTATTAATACTAATTATTGAAATAAAAGCACATGCATCACTTTGGGGGTAACTTACTCGAGTGTTTTGTGCCGAAACTCCCCCACACAGCAGCTTTTTGGTTTGGTCCATCCATGTCACATGACAGGAAGTTAGCAGTTTTCATTACTATGCAAATTATTTTAAACTATAGTGATATGAAAATAGCAGGTTTCCATATAACAGCAGTGATATGTTATCAGTATATGTTAGTATATGTTATTAGTATTAGTAGTCATTTGTAGTCATAGTAGTATAGTAGTAGTCATTGAGCCCTGAGGTGCAACAGCAAAATTGTTTTTGTCCACTAGAAAAATAAAACCAGAAGTATTTTTTTTAAAACCTTGCTTTAAAAAGAAATATATTTAAAAAAAATAAAAATAAATAAATAAATAATGTCTATATTAAAAAAAAAGAAGCATCATAAAAATTGTTGAAGTCCACTAGAAAAATAAATGCAGAGGGACATTTTGAAAAAGAAACCCATCTCTAAAAATCCATTAAAATAAATCTATCCCTCAGTTGTTGTTTTTTTGTTGTTGTTTTTTTAAAGCCTGTTTTTAATACAGACATTGTTTGTTTGTTTGTTTTTTGTGCATTCTTTTTTAAATTTGAGGGATGGGTTTCTTTTCTTTGTTTTTTTTTTAATTTTAAATCTACCTCTGCTTTTATTTTTCTAGTGGACACCGTAACATTTCACAGAGGGAGAAAAGTGAGACCTATCTAATTATTTTAAACTATAGTGATATGATGTCAGGTTTTCATACATCAGCAGTGATCTGTTATTAGTTTGTCATTTGCCAAATTTGCAAGGTGCTGTGGCTTAAAAGCTGACATTTAAAGTACTTGAATCTGACCCCTAAAAGACAAAAACACAGTATAAAAACGCAGGCTGATTTACGCTCATTATATACAAATCACATCTACAGAAGTGTGTAGGCGGAGCTGGCGACCCACATGTTCCTGTCACCTCCGCGGAGCTGCTGACAGTGTCCCGGGACGAGCTGACACAGGCCCCTCTGACAGAGAGATCATTAGTGCTCGCCCTGACACATCGCCCCCCTCCTCCAGACGTCCTCCTGTTACTCCGCTGGATCTAGTTTTGTTCATTTTGTCCCACCTCCCCCACAGCTCGCTACTGTTACTGCTGGCCCCTGACAAGTGGAGCTGCTGTCACTGAGGCAAAAGCACAGTGAGCTGCTACAGAGGTCTACAGTCTGGTTTATAGTAAAGGCTGGGTATAGTTTTTAGTTTGTCCAGCAGGATATTAACGTAAAGTGAAAAAATACAGAGCAAACAGGAGTTCCCCATTATGCTCTAAATCAGTGTTTCCAAACCAAAATCTTGTATTTGTGGTAATTTCAAATGTAAATGATAAAAAGGTGGTGCTAAAGAACATTATTTGTGTATAATGTTTTGTTCATTTTGTTATTATTATGTTATAATTATTATAGTCTTTCATTGATTCTTCTTCTTCTGCTTTTTCCCGTTAGAGGTCGGAGGTGACTGGAGCTTATCCCTGTAACTTTGGGCCTTAGGCGGGGGACAGGGGCCAAACATTCACTCTCACATTCATTCACTAGGGGCAGTTTAGAGTCACCAGTTCACCTCACACACGCATGTCTTTGGATGGTGGGAGGAAGCTGGATAGAACCCAAAATAACATGAGGAGGACATGCAGACTCCACTCAGAGAGACTGTCTGTTGTATTACGATACATAAAAAAAAAATAATAAAATAAAAAAAAATCCAGTATAATTATTATTTATATATTTTTTGCTTATTTTTTTAATATGAAGCATATAGTAAAATATAACTGATGTAGATATATAATAGAAATTTTTATTATTCATTTTTATTTGAAAGGTATAGGCAGACTAGCATTTATTTTATTTTTTTATATTGAATTTGAAAAAAAAAAAAAAAAAAAAAACCCACTATATTTCCAAAAGTATTAGCTCACCTGCCTTTACACACATACGTGATAAAATGTTATTGTACAAATAAATTTATTTTCATTAAATTATCAGTTGTCATCTGTTTTATAAAACCACTTTTTAAAGAATTACACATTCTCTAAGTTACCCTCACTCTGGTCCCAGTTCATCTACAGTGAATCATTTCTAAATCAAATGTTAGGGTAAAAAGATTGGTTAAATGGAGAGGGTTGCTTAAGGAAGAGCATTTGATGTAAAATTCCAAAAATGTATGCCAAAAGAAAAAAAAAGTTAGGACTACAACTCCCCAATAACTCATTATTAGGCTTGTTTACTTTTTAAACAATAGTATTTCTCATTTGTTCCAAGCTATTTTTTATTTGTATGTGTTTTTTGTTCAGTTGCTTGATTTATTTACTCTCAAAACAAATGTATGTATTATGAATTCAAGCACAGTACATTGTTTTGCACTTGAGGCCATATTTCAAGAACAATCTTAGTTTTTATATCCCACAGTAAGTGTATTAAGTGCTAAATTATCCACATGCCACATCCACAGAACTATGAACACAGCCCATAATCACTGCGATAAATACAAGCAGCTTTCAACTGCGAGACATATGGCCCGATACGACTGAGAGCCCAGTTTGTGAGGAGAAAAAAAATGCAATAAATGTCTCATAATTATCTTTGGTCTGATGTTTATAATCTCTGCTAATTAAAGATGTCACTGTATCCATCAGACATCATTAACGGGCTCATAAAAGACAAAATAAAGTCTACAGAGAATCTGAATTAAAATTAATTAGTAGGACAGAGACAGATAAAGATTTGAAGATAATGTGTTTGGACAATAAAGTTAGTGTGCATCAGGGCGACAGTGTTGTTTGGGGAAACTCGCAGACGGACTCGACCTCATAAAACTCGAAGCAGTGGTTTAACTGTCCAACAAAAACAAGGAAACTTCCATAAACACTGAAGTGGCTTTTGTAGTGCGCTAATAAGAGGGTCATGGTAAAGGATGCAGCAGATACAGCAGTGCATGAACTGATATGAGTTTGTGGAAGTGAAAGTTGGGATAATGCTCTATTAACAAACTAAAAACAAACCAAAAAAAAAAAAAAGGGAAAATGAGAGATAGAATCTGACATTTAAGAAAAGTATAAAAGAACTTCTCGGTAGGAAAATGCTTCTTCTTACCGTTCAGCTTTTCCCTTCTGGGTTCACCAAACTGACACAACCCTCTCCAATTATCCAGTTCTTGCGTCTGGAGCAAGGAGTACACTGGCTTCTGACCCTTTGTTTTTGAATCCTGCAGGAAAAGACATCTAATAGAAAATAATGTGATAAAATGACACAGGTTGCTTACACTTTGAGATGGATTTATGAAAGTTAAAGGTCCCCTATTTTGTTAAATCAATTTTTTTAAGCCTTTCATCATGCTATAATGTTGTTTCCACTTCAAAAAAACATATGGAGAGTTGGAAAAATCTCTCACTGCTCGACGTCGACACATGAAGCCTGGAAGAGCTCCTGCAAGTTTCTAAAGTCCATGCACTGTCACTGGACTCATTCTGATCATTGTTGTTCTGATCATTTCAGTGCTACAAACAGGGGTGTAGCACAAATTTCTGGGCCCTTTGTATAAACCATCTTGGTGGGCCCCCTTGCTCGCTTTAGCAATATCCCTCACACATATCCTAGGCTCTTTAAGGGCCCCTCCCTGCAGTGGGCCCTGGGTAAACTGTACCCTTTACCCCCCCAGTCTGACGCCCCTGGCTACAACTGCTGTCACTACGAAGCAGTCAGCGCATTTATTGATAAACTGCAGCGCAGTGCTCATGTGATCCTCAAAAACCCTCAGGAAAAAGTTTTTCTGTGTTGAAAAATGCACATGAACGCCTTCTGAAGTGGGAAAAAGAATTGACATAGCATGCGTCATACAGAAAAAGTAGCAGTTTAATTAATTAGCATTTTGTACATCATCTCTAATTAATGAGCAATAACTCTGTTTGTGCATAAGCAGTGATGTTAATATCCAGAGTTTAAGAGTATGGACATAACCAAAACGCCTTCTAATCTCGGACAGAAGAAGACAGAAGAAGAATTTCCTGTGGGATCAATAAAATATCTACAATGGCCTTCCAGTTTTGAGATTTGAAAACATAGCCAGCCTGAGCTAACGTGGCCTTCCTGTAAACATGAATCATATCTGCATTAACGTTACATTTAAGGTCAATAGCTGAGCATATGTACCATTACCCCTCGCCGTGGGATGACAGTAGACGGCATTAAATCAGCGTAATTTCCTGTTCTCTGCTGGTGTCAGTGGTGACCTTGTTGTAGCGTATGATTCACCATCTGTTAGCGCTCACTTTAGTATTCCTACAAAAGCCCCATTATCAGCTTTATGGCACTGCTCTGTGTGAGGACGCTGAGGTCAGGCTCAGAAATGTGCGCAAAATACCTGCGCTGTGTGGTTTTAACAACGAGAACTGTGGTGTTTTTAGACAACACTGAGGAGGTTGACCATCCAGGGCTGGCCTACAATGCTTAGGGTCACCAGAAATGAGAAAAGGCAAGTCAGATCTCTATTTACACACATCTATAGGCAGTAATGGGCAAGGTACTCAAAAGCTGCACTCAAGTAAAAGTACTGTTACTTCAAAAAATAATATTACTCAAGTAATTTTACTGATTCCCAGTAAAAGAACCCAACAAAAACTGTTATGTTGCTTCCTTCTTCTTACCTCTAAACCACAGAGGACAAAAATTAGTTGTACCTTCTTATACAATTTAAAGTTTTACTCAAGTAAAAGTATGTTCTACAGCAGTGGTTCCCAAAGTGGGGTCCGGAGGCCCCTGGGGGTCTGTGAATGTACTGCAGAGGGGACCCCAGAGGCTCTCTATGTTAAATACATAAAAAGAAATTGAGTTTGAAATGAATTACAGTTATATACTTATTTAAAAATATTACTTTAAAACAATTAGTCATGATTTTTTTTTTAGAGAAATATATAGAAAAAAACATGACAGTCTTTTGAATAGAGGGAAGTTGTATAGTCGGGAGTCTGAGTGGGATTTTTGGAGATTTAAGGGGGGCGCAATACCCTTGACTTTGGGAATGGCTGTTCTGCAACCAATAGTTCATCAAAATGCGCATACAGGTGAACTGACCTTTTTCTTTTTTTTTTAACAAGCGTTCAAATAAGCCATCAGAATAATTGTTACAAAGCATTCTCTGACATTTTTATTTAGTAGAAGTAGCTCTTATGGAAAAAAAGGTTGGAGATCCCTGCTGTAGAATCATAATAGGCCTAAACTTTGTGGTTGCTTATTCAGTCTGGGCTGGTGTTGTGTGTTCTGTTTGTTTTCCAAATATGTTTTTAGTAATAATGTTATTGTGAGAAATCAAATAGAAAATCTAGCTTACAAAATTTGAGTGAGTAATAATTCTGCTGGCTGAATACTAGGAGTCTGCCTGCAAGCTGCTGAAGTGGAAACAATGAACTGTAACTCAGCTGCTGGCTCTGGGCCTAGTTATAAATATTTTATCCGTTTTGCGGCCCGACTGAATTTGGCATTTTGTGTTACTATAGATGTATAACACTAGGTGGCACTGTCTGCTAAATAAAGACTGAGAGCTGCAGAGCTCATTGCAGCACAAGGCTGGAGTCTCATTGTTTTACTGAGTGCATCTTGAACACACACTGCTCAATCTTACATAACAACAACTCACACCAGCTGCAGGCCTTTTCATTCTCATTGTTAACTGTAAACTGTAAAAGCCATAGGTCAGTGGTTCTCAAACTGTGGTACAGGTGCATCTGGTGGTACGCAGGTTTTTTTCTTGATCCTGGATTTGCCCTGGTTTAGACCAGGTCTAGACCCGAGTTTGCCCTGGTTTAGAGCTGGTTTTGCCCTGGTTTAGACCTGCATTGGTCCTGGTTTAGATTTAGTTTAGAGCTGTTTAATTCCTGTATTGACCCTGGTTTAGTCCTGGTTTGAACCTGGATTTGTCCTAGATTTGGTCCCAACCCTACCTCAGACCTGGTTTAGTCCTGGTTTGAATCTGGTTTAGACTTGGTTTAGTCCTAATTTAGTCCTGCTTTAGTTCTAGTTTAGTCCTAGTTTAGTCCTGGTTTAGTCCTGGTTTAGACCTGGTTTGGATCTGATTTAGTCCTGGTTTAGACCTGGTTTGGATCTGATTTAGTCCTGGTTTAGTCCTGGTTTACTGCAAGTTTAGTCCTGATTTACTTCTGGTCAAGAAGTGGTTTATAACAAAACATGATATTGTTATTAGGTAGAAGATACTTTGCCCTGGTTTAGACCTGGATCTAGTTCTAGTTTTCATTTGGTTTATGGCAAGTTTTGTCCTGGTGTAGACCTGGATTTGTCCTGGTTTAGTCCTAGTTTAGTCCAGGTTTAGTCCTGGTCAAGACCTGGTTATAGTACCCTGAAACATATAGTTCAGTATAATCAGGCAGAAGACACTTTGTCATCTTAAGCTCCTCTCTCTGCTCTTCTCTGTGTATTCTGTGTATTCTGTGTATTCTGTATGTGTAGGTATGCGTGTCTATAGCTGTGCATTGCATAATTTGGAAAGGTTAGCAGTGCACAGTGTCAGTTTGTCAGCTTGGAAAATTAATTAGCCCTCCAGGGTTGTTTCAATGCCAGTTACATTGCCATTCACACCAGCACACCAGCGCGAGCTCCTCACGGCTCCACGTGGATTTGACTGTTTCACTAAAGCTCGCGGCTCTGGCCACTGCTCAAGAAACAGACACAGAAAGAAAGAAAGAAAGGATACGAGCTTTTACAGCCTGGATAGAGCTGCCATTAAAATGTTTTACTCTGGACACTGGCCAGAGGAATAGTTAGTCACAGGGCTGATACAGAGACAAACACAGACAGACATCTACTCTCACTTTCATTCATTAGGGGGCATTTAGAGTCATCAAGTTCATGTCTTTGGCAGGTGGGAAGAAACCACAGAGAAGCCACAGTGACACAGGGAGGACAAGCACACTCCTCAAGTACTAATAAGTACATCCTTTTACTTTTCACTACAGTCATTTTGAGTTATTTTTACTAAAGTATTTTTGATCTTGATGACAAAATGGGAAGTAATAGTAGAGTAGTAGAACCTTTAGATGTAATAGCAGCTTTAATGGTACAATTAGCGTTAGTAGTAGTACCTAGAATTAGCAGTACCACTGTTTTCATCTTAAGAAAAGCTACACTTTTTATTTAATTTTTTATTTACTTTTTTCAAGTATTTTTTCTTCTCTAAATGAGTAAAAGTACTTTTAATCTTGGTAGTAATAGTTAGTAGAATTCGTAGTGCCAGTAGAGGTAAGTATTTTGTCTTCTCTAAAGGAGTAAAAGTACTTTTAATCTTGTTGGCAAAGTGAGAAATAACAGGTGTAGTAGTTGTTGATGAAATAATATTTGGATTGTAAAAATAGTAGTACTAGTAGTAGAACCTTTAGAAGTAGGAGTAGTTTTAATTATACTATTAGTATTAGTAGTAGTAAGCAGTAGTAGTTAGTAGAATTAGCAGTGCCAGTAGCTGTAAGTGCAGTACTTCTTCTTCTCTAAAAAGTACTATTGATCTTGTTGGAACAGTAGGAAATAATGGGAGTAGTACTTATTGTTGTAATAATACTGGAAGAGTGCAAGCAGTAGTACTAGTAGTAGAACCTTTAGAAGTTGTAATATTACAGTAACATAAGTAGTAGTTGTAGAATTAGTAGTAGAGCCAATAGCAATAAGTATTTTCTACTTAAGTACATTTTACACTCAGCACTTTTTTTACTTTTATTCAAGATGTTTTTTACATCTAACTAGTAGATGTAATATTATTAGTAGTCGTATTAGAAGTAGTAGCACGAGTAGTACTAATAGTAGTAGTAGCAGCAGCAGGAGTGTAGTGAGTATTTTCTACTTATGTTTGCCTTGTACTTTCACTGGAGTAATATTATTTTGAAGTAACCGCACATATACTACTAGAGTACACATGATGAGTACTTCTCCTGCCTCTGACAATGGCTGAGACTGAACAGAAAAAGGCAGACCGGGTATGTTCTTGGCTCCCGGACAGTTTTTGTGCTCAGATCTGAGTTGAATGACGCGTCCCGGCAGCAGTACAAGCAGACAGGCTGTACAAACCCGGAGTAGGACACACGCTGCTAGGACTCTGGGCTTTGAACTCCACCACAAGATCCTGTGTAAAGAAAGGAGGTGTGTTATAGAAGCGAGGTAAATGAAAGTGCAACAGCATGGAGCGAGGATGTAAGGACACAGAGGTTTGTAACATGAACTTTCCCTGAACTGAATGTTTAACTCGGCATTTTCTTACTTTATTTAAGAGAAACAAGAACTTGAATGCATACAGGCCACATTGTTTGGTCTACATCGCTTATGAATTACAGAGAAAGTGTCTATATCTTCTTACATAGATAAACATCTCTTAGAACTTCTTGCCGAGTAGTAGTATTAGTATTTTGGGAGTAGTAGTAGTCTCTTTTTACGCCAGTGACAGTTGTAATAACCATAGTTGTAGTCGTAATGATCAGAGGTGGACAGTAACAAAGTAAATTTACTTGAGTACTGTACTTAAGTATAGTTTTTGAGAAACTTTGAGTAGAATCTTTAGAGGAAACTTATGACTTTTACTCATCTAAAATATAAATATACTACTTTTTACTCCACTTACATTTCTAAAAAAGCAAAAGTAACTTCTGCAGAGAAATTGTCTTAAAACTAAAAGACAAATGACTTACTCACTAAAGATAATTATTTACTACATAATACTACTCATATTTGCTCTCGGGAACTAAAAAGAACCTCTGGACACAATCTGGAAGTGATTTAACTTTTTCTCAACCTGAAAAGCTCAAAACAGCAATAAAAAGATTTTGCTCATTTCTCTGGCATAGAATCTCAAAAAACTGCATTTTGTAGCTCTCCCAAGCTCTACATGCACAGTAAGTTTGATTGAGATTGAAAAACTGTTCTCACTGTCCAATTCTAACACATTTGTTCCCATTTTACACTAAAACAAATGGCTATATTAAAATAATTTCTTACATAAAAAGAAAATCAGCGCTGCATATCAGTCCAAAGAAATTGTGAGTGTTTTAGCTATTCTGAATTTTAAGAATTGGGATCGACCATAGAAAAACCCATACTGAACAAGTAGCAGTAGTAGCAGTAAAAGTAGAAGTATTAGTAGCACTAGTGGTAGTAGCAGTATAGTATAAGTGGTAGAAGCATGAGTAGAAGTAAAAGTAGTCGTAGTTGTCACAGTACCTACTTTCTACCTTTTACTTTAATCTGAGGGACACTTTTTGTAACTTTTTCTGTAATTTTTACAGATTTTAAGTACTTGTATCATCTGGAGTTTGCATGTTCTCCCTGGGTCTGGGTAGGTTTCCTTTGGGTGCTCCGGTTTCACCCATCAACCTAAAATATCACAGCTTCGAAGAATGGGTCAAGTTTCCCTGTGGGGAGACTAAATTATACCAAACCTGTGAGTTTAAGGTAAGCTCAAAATGTCATTTCATTGTATTTTCTGGTGACAAAATAGTCCAGTATAATAGGAAATGTATGTTGTTGTTGGGAGAGGAGTATAAAAAAACTCTTGGTTAGTGCACCTTTTACTGGAAGCCTAAAGACAACAAGAAATTGACAAAAAACGCCTGTCCTCAGAGCTTATTTAACCCTTACAGATTCCCCCGCAGCGAGACGAGATAAAAAAAACTCCCAAACAATACAACTGTCTGTCCACTTGTTGTTTAACTCATGAATGACATTTGTTCAAATCAGATTGCAGTGAGGCATTTACATAGCGACAAGGAAACTGCCGGGAAATGTCACAAAGAATTAGCTGGTTCTGATAGGGCGCTGAGAACGGCTGCTTTCCTGTACTCCCTGGCATTTTGGCATTTTTGAAAGTCAAATGGATTTCATTGATTGGTCTTTATGCTGGGTGCTCCCTCGGCGGAGCTTGTGTTGTGTGGCGGCGGCTGTGGCCAAATGGGCGTTTTGTTTTTGCTTCAGAGATCGGTGCACCAGCGGAACGGCTTTGGGTCTGCGGAGATTACTGAAATCTAACAAGAGTTATAGAGGAGCTTGATTCCCAGCATAGATTTACTGGCCACTTTATTAGGTACACGTTGGTAATACACAGTTTGTCCTCAGAACTGGGTTAAATTCATGACTGAGGACAAAACACTCCTTTTCAAATACTTTTTTTTTGTTTTTGATAACTTTGCAGTAGTTTTTACTAAGGGTGTAACGATACAGTAACTGTATCAATCAATGTATCGTTTTTTTTTCTTCTTTTCTCTATGATACAACTACATCAATACATATGACCTTATATCAAATCGTATCATTTTCTAGGAAGTTAATATCGATACACATGAAGTATCGATTGATAATATCGGAAATATCGAAATTAGAAATTTGTATGTTAAAATAAAACCAGATATGGCTTTTTGGAGATAAATTTTGTGATTTTAATTAAATAAAATGTTATATTCAACTTTTCTTCACTCTCTGTCTGCTGGACATAATCAACCCCGGCCTGTGGTGCTACATTTGAGAGTAAACTTTTATCATTTTTGGCAAAAAGTTGCTGTACCGATTATCAATACGAAGGTGTTGAATCGTATCGACTCGTATCAGTTCCAAATTAGCCAATATCTTTCTTGAATTGTATCTGAAACACTTCTAATCGATACATATTGTATCGTTGCAAAAAAGTATCATTACACCCCTAGTTTTTACCTTTTCTATGAAATTTGGCTTAGATGTGTATTTTATCACTAATTTTGATATTCTAAACACAAACCTAATATTACATAATTTTACACTAAACATGTTACATTGCTCTTGTTAAGTGACAAAAGTGTTCTTGTCCCAAAATAATGCAAATTTTGCATAAATCTTCTGATAATTGTAACCCCCTTTTATGCCATGCCAGTCTATATGATGACATCTTTTTTTTTTTTTTGAGTAAAAAAACATTTAAAAAAAATTATATTTTCAATACTTTTTCACTAGCCAGTGTATTCCTTCTGCTGGTCCCAAGCCCAGATAAATGGGCATCCAGAAAGGGCATCCAGCAAAAAACCTATAGCAAACCATTTTATAAAGATAGCTAATCCACCACAGGGAGTCACAAGCCCAGTGTTAAGTCCTTGTGCTGGTCCCAAGCCCGGATAATTTTCAGTTTCAATTTAGTTTTATTTATATATCCCAGTATCACAACAATAATCAACTCAAAGGGCTTCACAAACAATTAATAAACATAACATACATAAAAACATAAACATACAATCAGACATTACACACAATCAAACATAAATGATAATAACTACACTAAACTGTGATGACATCGATTTTTGTTTAGTAAAAACACTTAAAAAATGAAATATTGTTCTTCTCAATCTTCTCAAATCTTCTCAAAGCAAAGTGGATTTTTCTAGGGGGCGTTATCGCAGCCTTGAGTTTATCAAAGATTACCAACAACACTGATGCAGGATTTTTTTGTAGTAACAAAAAGTTACGTTGCTACAGTTAAAAGTGTCCCCTTCAAAAAACATCATAGTATATGTAATATGTTAATTTTTTTTCTACTTTTTTTTTTTTTTTTTTTTTTTTTTACATAAATCTTTTAAACGGCTTGTGCCCTGAGTGTTATGGAAAAAGTACAAAAATAAAATGATGTTTTCTGACAGAGACACTTTTGTCATTTAACAGTAATAATGTAACTTTTTTAAAACTTGGGTATAAAGATTAAAAAGTTACTGGAGACTTGCGTCCATATACTGACATAATAGCACACACTGGTTATAATGTGTTATTTGAGTTTTCTCTCAGTCATCTAAATCCTGTCTGGACATTCTCCTCTGACCTCTGGCATCAGCAACGCATTGATGAGGTGTGCCACAGGCTGGAAATTGTACATTAAAATTTCTTAAAAATCTTAAATACTTACTTTTTTTACTTTATACTATCTGGCAGAGGTGGAAGACTTGAGTCACATGATTTGTCTTAAGTCAGACTTAAGTCACAATTTGTTAGGACTTGAAACTTGCTTGACAAATATTGCAAAACAACTCGACTTTAGACTTGACTCGGACCTGAGCTAAATTACTTGAAATGACTTGTTTTTACAGAAAATTCAGGATGAATTTGGATGTGACAAATGCATTAAAACAGAATTACCTGTATAAAAGTGTGCATTTGTGTTTACCTATGTTAAGTTATTGAGCCATGTGGATCAGCTTTATTTCCGCCTGGTGGATCATAAACACCTCACATCACTGAGGAGTTTACTGACGTTGGCTTGAGCGTCAAAGTTCTGTCAAATTATGTATTTATATGCTAATGCAGTGCATTGTAATTGAATGTATTCACTTTTATAAAATGATGTCAAATTTCTGATTGTAATTCCACGGTGTGCACTGTCTTCAGTTTAAGGTCTGTGTAAGATCACAGACACAAGGATGTCTCACTCATTTAGTTTTATTTTAAAAACTCTCAGCTTTGTGTAGCCTTACTAATAGTTTGTTAGATACTATATGTGATAACTACTGTCTGTAGACTTTTAAAGTGTAAAAACAGTTTCGGCTAAAAACAAAAGATAAGATAAAGCTTAGTCCCACTGTGGGGAAATTAAAAAACGTGTATGACTTGACATGACTTGCTGACTAAAAGCAGTGACTCGACTTGTCTTGCTTGATTCTCATCTAAATGGACTTGGACTTGCTGTAACTTGAAGGTTAAGACTCGATGCTTACTTGTGACTTGCACGAGTGACTTCCTCCCACCTCTGCTCTCTGGCAGCATCACTCATGTCACATTCAAAGTCACCTCGCGCTCCTTTGTTCCCCATCCTGATTCCCAGTTTGAACTTCAGCAGCTATGCCCTGAACACCTCTGAACGCCTCATGTACTGCGTTACTGCTGCTTCTGTCTCATGTCAAGTTATTCTCTTTTCACCTGTGGCTTCATCAAGGGCATTTTCACCACAGAACTGCTGCCCACTACAGTATTTTCTGTTTTTTGGAGCTTTCCCTTAAAGATAGATAGAATACTCAGACCATCAACCGTGCCAGATTCAGAGTCGCTTGCAAATTCTGGTGCTCAGGTTCTTCTATAACACAGTCTCATTCTTAAATACATTAAGTTGCTGCCATGTAATTTTTTTAATTTTTTTTTTACACCTGCTCCCTCCCACCATCCAAAGACAGTGCATGTGTTAGGTGAGCTGATGAATCTAATTAATGAATGAGAGAGCGAATGATTGTCAGTGTAGGTCTGCCCATAACTGGCCACTGTCCAAAGTGTATCCTCGCTTAGGCTCACAGTGGCTGTTAAAGCGTCTGCCACAGCCCCAACAAGAGTAAAGTGGGAAAAAATTAAACAATATATTTAATGAATTTGTAAAATGAGAAAGAATGATCCCTCAAAACTGTTGCTAAGCTTATGTCAAACATTACAAACACCACACAACCTCCCAGACACAGCACTTTTTTTACAAATAAAATAAAACTGTTATACAATAAAGAAAAAAAAAAAAAAGGTCAGATTTACAGTTCACCATAGTTCACAATTACAGCTGTTGATAGTTTACAGTTATCAATTTATAGTTATTCATCTAACAAGTAATCTTGTCCAGGGGAAAAAACATGAATGTTTGTTTCACCCAGTGCATCAAGTTAGCCCTGTTGGTCTTTTTCCAAAATATAGCAATTGTTCTTTTGGCTTGTAGGAGTCACATATTCATCATTATTTGCTGAAGCTTCATAAATGTATTATTATTATTTATTTTCAGCATATTCCTCAAAATAAATAAAGCAGGATTTAATGGAAGATCCTTTGATATAACTGTCTCTATAACTTTTTTAACCTCCTTCCAAAAGAGTCTAACCTTATGGTGCATTCATGTGGTCCTCGGAAACTCGGGAATGTGTTTTTCCGAGTTAAAAGAAGCACACAAATGCCTGCAAGTTGGAAAAAGAACTCTGGTCAAAACCTGCTGCCCGACTTCCCTCCTGATGTCATCTGCTTCATGGACAGAGCAGAAAAGTAGCTGATTTATTAATTTACGTTTTAAACGTGAGCTCTTCGCTCATAATATGAGTTTAGCATAAGCTGTCGTTAGAAATGCTAATTATTGCTGTTAATTTATTTTACCCCTAACGTCCAGGCTGTTCGGGTAAAGTTATAATTGTGACATGTATTAACATTCAGCTTTTTATTAGGGAGAACATTAAATCTGACTAGTTAGCTGTGATAAATGCTAATTAAAATAATATAATAACATACTGACCAATATCTGTTGGTCTAGCTACTGGTAAGGTCAAAATCCTGACTTTCCGATATAAAAGCACAGTCAGGAGAACGACTCCTCATCTCGGAAAGCCGAGCACCCAAGAAGCACATGAATGCAGCATTAGTACATTCCCTATATGCAGTGAAACAATGTTACTTTGTAAAGTGGACGATTAATGAATGAATGTGAGAGTGAATGGTTGTCTGTCTCAGAAGTAACAATTGTCCAGGGCACACCTCATCCCATCGTTGCTGGGACAGGCTCCAGCCACCTTAGACCCCATTTGGGAATAAGTGGGAAAAAAACAAAACAAAACATGAATTTAGAAGGCATTATAACAGGTGTACCTAATAAAGTGGCCATGCTGTACATCCATCCATACAAATATAGACAATACCTGTGTGAATCCTTTAGAGGGCAGTACATTACAAGAGGACAGACACCCATTGATCCTGTCTGAAGTCTGCATCTCTTTACAAATAAGACATGCCTAAAAAACACAACTACAAAAATATTCCCCCGTTTCTTTGTCAACATGTATTTATCCTCTCGGTTACAGTCAGCTGGAGATTGTGTTTCAATTGCAAAAACGTTTTTCAGTGGAAATTTTTCAAAAAAGGGCCCATGCTGTGTTGTGTTTGTAAGAGCCGTAAATTCTCACTCAACAACGGCAGCAGCAGCGTTTCTTTTTTTTCCTTTGGATGAAACAAAACGATATTCACGAGGGATTCATAAAACGCCAGATTTCCTCCTTCACACTTCATTATGCCTCCTACTGAAAGCGCAGCGCCCGCTTGTAAAATATATATCTTGGCTTATGCATACTATGTGCTAATTTGTCCAAAAAACGATACTTGGCAGATTGGAGCCAGTAGGTTTTCATAAACGCTAGACTGCTACTGGGAACGATTGAAATTAAAGGAAATGGAGAATGCTATTTGAAATAAGTCGAGGCACTGTGTAAAATGTACATAAAAAATATAAATCAATCGTTCGCAAATCTTATAAAACTATATTTTATTCACATACAGCATAAAAAAAACACATCCTGTTGTTAGATATTGTAACATTTAATGAAGAATAACAGCTATTCCATTCCACTAGGAGTCACTAGCCAGTGTATTCCTTCTGCTGGTCCCAAGCCAGGATAAATTTCAATTTCAATTTTATTTTTTATTTACCATATTTTCCAGATTATAAGTAGCTTCAGAGTATAAGTCGCATCAAGTAAAAAATGCATCATGAAGAAGAAAAAAACATACATAAGTCGCACTGGACTATAAGTCGCATATATTTAAAAATGTATTTCACTAAATCCAAGACCAAGAACAGACATTTAATCTGGAAAGGCGACTTATTCAATCTACACACCAGCACAGAGAACAACAGGCTGGATAAGTGTCAGTATGTTAACATAACAGATTAACAGTTATTCAGCTACACAACAGCATAAAGAACAAACCTGGGAGGCTGAAGAGGCTAAATTAACATAACAGCGAGTCCAACAAGAAAGTTACTGGTAAGCAAGTTCACCAAGCTCCTGATCTCATTCTACATCACAACCCTAGAGCACCCTCTCATGGCTGTAGACGGTAATGTTTACTCCTTGGTTCTTGTTATATTATATATATATTTGATATATAAGTCTAGCCCAGTATCACAACAACAATCACCTCAAAGGGCTTTACAAACAATTAATCAAACATAAACATATAATCAGACATTACACACAATCGAACATAAACAATGAAAACTACACTAAACTAAACAGTCCCAGGACATGCCCTGTCCGTAGACCCTCCTAATTGGTAAGGAAAAACTCCTAAAAAACCCAGCCGATGGGGGGGTGTTACGGATGAATGGATAATATTGGGCATCCAGCAAAAAAAAAAAAAAAAAAATCTATACCAAACCGGTAGCTTATCCATCACAAGGAATCACAAGCCAGTGTGCGTTCCTTGTGCTGGTCCCAAGCCCAGATAAATGTACCATCTAAGAAGGGCGGAGGAGAGAGATGATTTCTGTGACGACATCAGAAGTCAGAAGCCAAAAATACAAAAGATGAGAAAAGTAACAGCCTATTTTTAATTTGATGGAAGCAACACATCTGAAACAAGTAGGGAGAGGGGCAACAATAGGCTGGGATGATAGGCGGTGATGATGATACTAATAAAGAAACAGATTAACTAATTGGTAATATTTCAGAAAGATGACAGGCCATGTAGTGAGGCTTGAGGTCCCAAAGATTATGAGCATCCAAAACATGCATTCATACTTAATTAAAACACTGCCGTCCTACATCATACTGAAATGCCATTTTAACCTAATTAGTTCCAAAATGCTCCTCCAGCTTAGTAGTATAGTACTTTTTCAGCCTTTTCTTAGCCCTGTCCCAACTTATTTTGAGTTGTGTTGCTGCCATCAACCTCAAAATGAGCTACTATTGTTCATGAAATGGTAAAATATCTCAGCTTCAACACTTGATATGTCGTTCTATTGTCAATAAAATAAGTTTTCCTATTTTATTTACAGTTTACAGAGTGTCCCGACTACTTTTGGATTTGGGATTGTACAAGAAGATGAGTCAAATCTTTTTGTCCATGATGCATCTCCATTCAAATGCTATCTGACATCTTTTTGGTTTTTGGTTTTTTGTTGCGCCGCGACTATGAGGGAATGATTATAGGTCCGGGAGTGTGCGTCTCTTCGCCGGACGTCTCGTCATTATTCCCGCGTTTATTAAATTAGGATGATTTATGAGCGCTTTGTATGGAGCGCAGTATATTAACTAAATGACTATTTAACTGAACACAGGAATTTCATTAACTTCTGACCTCACCAGTGCAGACAGTGCCACGTCGGGAAAGGACAGAGGGAGAAGGGAGAGGATGGATCTGTTTAACACTTCACTACATCCTTTTATCTGACTTCTTTTTGTTTTTTCTTGTACTAGACATGTAGGTGTTTTCGACTAATAAAGACACAATTTGTATGTATAGGTCAAACGTGACAAGGATTAATCCCATAATTTATATCCATGACCGTTTTGGAGATAAGAGTAATGTTTAGTAAATGAGCCTGTATGATACTGATCTGGTGATGCATTGATTAAATACAGCATAATGGGATAAATTATCATGCGTTTATTCAAAATTTTCAAACCAATATTTGTCAAAATGAAAAATAGCTGTGAGAAATCAGTAAAAACAGAGCTGTACCCTGTTTTGTTTTGTTTTCTTTTGATAAATAAATGAGAGCATACTGGAAGTAGAGGGCTTGTTGATTGGTCAGTGCTTCCTGGAGTGGGCGGAGGTTCGTAGGAGAGGCGGAGCTATGTGCAGCCAAACGTTTTGAAGCCTCAGAACAGCCGTGCCAGAGAAAAGAGGATTACTTAAACATGGGTGAATGAAGCAAAACACAACTCCAGGTATGTTTTGTTGAAGGAACATTATTATAACATGATAGAAAGCTCAGAAAAGTCGATTTTTACATAAGATATCCTCTTTAAATGTTGTAAAGATAAGTCAGTATAAATGATTTCTGCCTCTATTCATCACTAAATAACCTCTGGTACATTTTTAGCACTGACTGAACTTGATGAACTTTGCATCATCCATTATGCTGAAACAATTTTTCAAAGCATGCTTCAAAATACATGCACATGGTTACTGGTTAATGCCTTGCCTGCGGGAGAGCAGAGGTTCAATTACTTGGACATTGACCCCAAAACTCCATCCTACTTTTTGTCCAGATCCCAGGCCCTGACAAATGGAGAGGATGGCATCAGGAAGGACACTCAGCATAAATGCCAAATGCCACTGATGCCAAATTACCCACGAGTTTTTCTATTTGACCCCTGAAAGAAAGGGAGCAGCCAAACGTGACTTTCCATAATGTACACAACATCTGTCACTTGTTTCTTTTAGCATCCATGAGCCTGACACAGCCTGCATCAGAATACATGAAATACTATATATTTGTGTCAATGTAATGTAAGCCATTAACAACTATCCAACATTAAGTGACATAATGCAGTATAATGCGTTTATTGTCTATGCCCTCACACATTACTACTTGAAGAACAGAGCAGGTGACTGATCTGCGTTTCCACAATAGATCAGTGGTTCTCAAACTTTTTGGTCTTGTGTACCCCCAGGACCGGGCTTAGTCCTTGTTTTTGTTCTGGTTTGGACCTGGTTTGACCTGGTTTATGCCTGGTTTTAGATCTGGTTTTGGCCTCATTTAGTTTGACCCCATTTAGACCTAGTTTATTCCTGGTGTAGTTCTAGTTTGGATCCGGTTTAGTCCTGGTTTAGGCCTAGTTTAGTCTGAGTTTAGCTCTGGTTTGACTGTGTTACCTAGTTTATTCCTGGTTTAGACCTGGTTTAGTTCTGGTTTTAGGCCTGGTTTAGTTCTGATTTTAGGCCTGGTTTAGTTCTGATTTTAGATCTGGTTTAGTTCTGGTTTTAGGCCTGGTTTAGTTCTGATTTTAGATCTGGTTTAGTTCTGATTTTAGGCCTGGTTTAGTTCTGGTTTTAGATCTGATTTAGTCCTGGTTTGGACTTGTTCAGACCTTAGTTTATTCATGGTTTTAGATCTGGTTTTAGACCTAGTTTATTTATAGTTTAGTTCTGGTTTAGACCTGGTTTATTTAATGTTGAGTTCTGGTTTTAGACCTGGTGCAGTTCAAGCTTAGTCCCCATTTTCTCCTTTAGTATTGCATTTTTCTGTTTATCCCTTTTCTATCCCTCAGCATTGTCCTAGTTTAATCCAAATGTAGGTTCATTTTAGTCTTTGACAGCCAAATATGTTCTGAAAAGGTAATATAAATAATCACATAACTCCATGTCCAATGTGCTCACGTACCTGTAGGGGTCCCCATACCCCTGGTTGGGAAACACTGCAATAGATACATGTTTTAATATAAGCCCCTATGCTCTTTTACTTCAAAATACAAGAATAAAACATGGCTTCTTTTTTTTTTTTCCATCTCAATGAAATGGTTAGGTTTAAATATAGCACAAGCAGCATATGTACCAGCGCAATTGAGCATACATACTTTAATATGGGCCTCATAAAATGGAAATGAAATGGCAGTGTGTAGTGCACATATGGGGCAGTACGTTATGGATAAGTATTGGTGTTGTGCCTTTGTGACTTCCCTCTGAAGACTGTGCTGCCGATAAATATGAAGAAGTAGCACACGCCGATATGCATACATGAATGAAAATGTCCCCCCTCTCTCACCGTACATAATCAGACTGCCATGTTGCCTGATTGTCCTTGTGCCGAATTCAAAGCGCTCCTCTAAAAGCCATGGAAATTCACCTCTGGCAGGGCAGGCAGGCGGGAAGGAAGGGGAAGGGGGGGGCAAGTAAAGGTGGGGGTCGTAGAGGGATGTATTTTGCACCTTGGAGAGTAGATTTTTCAGGTCAGAGCGGCGTGAGATTTGGTTAAGCCTGCTCCTCCGTGTCTGTCCCGTGTGTGTGATGGCCTCGGGTCAGAAGAGACGGACAGGTGGGGTAGATATGTAAAGCTGGATCTGAAAAAGCCCCGGGGTTAAAGGAGAAGAGTCTGGCTCCTCTTAAGGTGACACTTCTCTCAAAAAAAAAAAAAAAAAAAAAAATGGCATTAGCTGCATGCACTGCGAATATGTTACACCACATGACTGCATTTCATTGCATTTTAGGACATAGTTTAGTGTATTTCTATTGTGGCTAGAACTTAAGGACTTTGGAGATGCAGACAGGAGCAACTGCATACAGACTAAACCATATACAACTATGAGGTTCGAGACCAAGGAGAGACCAAATCCAACTAACACTATATAAAGGGGAATGTAAACAAGAAATTTGCTCAAATACATTCATGATCATTTTAATGATCTCATGCAACAGAGACAGATCTTTTTCCTGGTTCTTCTAATGCAGAAAACGAATTACCCCAAAATGATTAGGAATAGCATTTTGTTATAATAGTTGGCTGAAGAAAATCTCTGAGACTGCTACATCCCAGACTGAGACAAGATCCAGTAAAATTGGATTCAAGACCAAGACCAAGTAAAACTGCATCCGAGACCAAGCGCGTAAAAAAAGGCCGGTACATAGCCAGCTTCAGGGTCGATATATTCTTTTAAACAAACCCTATATCTATTATCAAATGTCTAAAACCCCAAAACAGATCTAAGGATTTAAGATACTGTTTTCTGCAATTTAAATATATGTCCTCTTCTCTGAAAATGTCCTGTGTGTGTCTGTGCCTGTGAATTTGCCTGCTATCTGTATGCAGCGTCCACATGACTTTGGCTGTATCCATGACTCCAGCCCTGTCCTGTCCTGTCCTGTCCTCTCCCCCCTCCGACCGCGCGGCTGACAGGGCTGTTCACTCCACTCCCGACCATGATGGGGATGTCACGAATTGTATTGGCAGCTGTCGATGTGGATACAGCATTATGGAATGAAGCAGTGTTTCACACAGTATCTTAACCTAATTTACAAGGTTCCCTGCTTTCTTGAGAGGGGACAGGATGTAAGCGGGGTCGGCCAAAAGTCAGAGAAAAATAAGTAAATATGACGGACAGGGTGCCCTTCTGCAGCAGGACGAGAGATACAGGAAACTGAAAGAATGATATAACACGTCAACACCGGGCTGGCTTTAGTTTCAATGATAATATCTGTTCAATATAATAATCTTTTTTTTCAATTTTCAGTCAGAAAATAAAATTCCAATTGTTACTCTACAATTACAAATACCCATCCCACCCTTCCAACTTTTACAATGCTCAACAAAAACAAAAGTAGCCCCTAAAATAACTTCAGGAAACAAACAAACAACTACACAAACAAGAAAAGTGTTTGATTGAGCAGAGATAATACAGTTTAATCATGAAGTGGAGCTTATGTATTAAAATATTCTGATTCTATGTTTTCTAGCCTAAATGCTGTTCTTTCTAAATTTATCTTTTCTATTGCTTCTTAAATCTAGTCGCAGCGTGTTGTGTTGTCAGTGCTTATCCATTTTTTTTTAAATACTACTGGACCTTGGACCATTTTTGATCGAGGATGGCCTTTTCAGATTGGGAACACCCCACAAGAGCTGCAGTTTTGGACATGCTCTGACCCTCTCTTCTATAACCATCACATAATCTGAAAAGCTTCATTTGGTCTTCTACTTATATTAATATGTGGATTTCTAGACAGACCAATATTTATTTCCAGAGAAGGTTCATGTGATGTTACTGAGACGTGTCTTGGACATGTTTTGGCACTGTCTTCCTACCTGAAGGTGTCACAGTAACATCACGTGACACTTCTCTGGAAGACCACAGAACATAAGCGGCCAAAACATGTCAAGGTATACTGTAAAAAAAAAAATTAAAAAAATCAAGGCGACAGCATTCCTTGAGATTTTTGAGTTTGGGGGCCAACCAGAAAAGGTATTATTATTGATAATAACAACTAAATATACAAAATTTAACAAAAATATTATACTTTTTCTGAACAATGGATAGTAAGTTGGCTGTACAATAAATTAAAAAATTGTGATAGTGAGTAAAACTTAAAATTGAAAGTTTTTGGACATATGAATGTCAAATTAAGTGAATAAAAAATATTACTTGATGAAAACTTGAGATTTTGAGTTGGCCCCAAAACTTCAAAATCTCAAGGGATCCTGTTGCCTTGAGTTTCTGCAACAATATATTTTTTTACAGTGTACACCACAAAAATATTGGTCTGCCTATAAGAAATCCATGTATTGATAAAGCCCCTGGTCAAACCTGCACTTCACCTGTCAGTGGTCATAATGTTATGCCTGATTGGTGAATATAGACTTTTTTTAATAGACATGAGGTAGGCTGAGGTAATGTATGGGGCTTTCTTTCTTTTGTACAATAATTGTTTTCTTCACAGCTCATTGTACATCATCTAGTCAGTTTCAAAATTTGGATTTAGTAAAAAGATTTATGTGAAAATATGCGCCCAAAGCAAAATAACGCTATCGGGCTCATATATCCATAAATTAAATAAAGCTTTTACAATTTTTCTTCTGTCTCAGCTCAAACTGTAACCACTCTCTGTTGTAGGTCAGTGAGCACTAGAAACGTCTGCATGTATGTGAATGTGAAATGCCTTGTTTTATGTGCTATGGGTCTTTTCAATTGGCACACACTTAACAGTTTTAGGACTTCAACTCCAGAAACTAGATTCTCACTCCACACCAGTCGCACCAAAAGCAAAACTATTTAAATTTATTCAACATTTTTACAGACCACTGAACTGAAGGCTAATACTGATGTTTTCAGAAAAACAAAATGTACAAAATAGAGGCATTTGCAATTTGTAATGCTCTGTGATGTTTTTAAGGCATGTTTGGTGAAAAATCTTTCTATATGTTTATCCAAAAATCCAATAATATACTGTACTATTGACAAAAGTAAAATACAAACAAACAATATCATGTCAGTGTCTTAGCTTGATCGAATTACATGTCTTTTTGGGATCTCCACAGCAAATCTGCCTCGTGTGCAGTGATTCACTTTCTGACTTGGCGTAAGTTCTAAGTAGGGAGCCCTTCCTGATTCAACTCTCTATTTATCCAGGCTTGGGACCGGCACAAAGAGTGCACTAGCATATGGGTAAAACATGAGAGAAAACAAAGGATTTTGATGCATTCTTGGATGTCAACAAACTATATTTTACATAGAACTATTTGCAGAAATTTCAAGTTGACACAAAATCTGTTGACATACAGCATTTTTACCTATTACTATTTACAGTAATATATTGCTTTTTGTAATCCAAAATACACTTTTTGTTCTAGAAAAGCACAGAGATTGTACTTGTACTTGTACTTTGTGATTAAAGATACTGATCGGACCCTGTACTATACCTTTACACACTAACTTTGTACTTCTGTGTTAGATGGCTAAAATGACATCAGACATCATATTCTGAACAATATTACAAACCAAGTATTTCAAAATACAAAAAGACTTTTTCAAACAATACACAGTACTCACAATACTCTTTAAATCTAGCCACAAGAGGTCACAAGCCAGTGTACTCTTTAGTGCCAGTCCCAAACCTGGATAAATGGAGAGAGTTTATTGCAATTAAAATTCTGGAAGAGTCTTCAGGCCTCTACACTGACAATATCCAGACTTAAAAGTGATTCACCTCAGCAGAGAATATGACAATTGTATTTCTTCTTGGCTTTTTTTCCTGTAAAGTACTTTGAATTACCTGCGTATAAACTGTGCCTTGTCTAGGGATTGCGTCAGGAAGGGCACCCGGTGTAAAAAGTTTGAATTTGTGCACTCTAGAAGTCAGATATTTGGCTGCAGCAGCCCTGGAAATCACATAGACCTTTTTTCCCATTTCGCAGTATAGTGTGCAGTTTATTTAGGTCAACCACTGCCGGTACATAAACAGTTACCATCAAAGCCTCTCCCAGTGTGATTCCTCAACAACTGCCACAAGCGCTTTAACCACACTCCACTTGTACTGTATCTGGGAATACCATTCATATTCCCACTTCGGAAATCACGTTCAGATCTGCTGCAAAACATCCGCACAACGAGCATGTAGCGACTGATCTGTGCTGCACGCTGAGACGCCATGTGTGTGTGTGTTATTGTATAGTGCACATACAAAGGGCTGGGACATGGCTTTAACAACACACTGAGCTGCTGCTGTGTGCTGCTGCAGTGTGCCGTGCATCAATCCCATGCAAATGACTGCCTTTTCTGCAAGTGCACCCAAACACTCCTCACCTCATGCATATATACACTGTAAAACCTGTGCAAGTCCGTTCAACTCAAATGGTTCTGTGGTCAAAAATAGTCACATTTTCCTGTTTCCTGATGATGAAGTGTAAAGAGATACAAGGTTACCGTTTCTTCACTTCTCTGACACAATTATAATGTTTGTAGACACTTTAATCATGGAAATTCTGACATTAAAACAAACAGAAAAGAGTTGGAGCTGGAGTACCTGAGCCTCTATGAAGGGGGCGTGCTTGTGACCTCAAACTTTTCTGCAAGAAAGGTTGCACCAGCAGATGTTTATTGCCTTTTTAAAACTACAGGAATCATAAAAACATGAAAACTTCAACAGTTGGATGGGCAAAATGCTTGCTTTTTGCAGCTTATTTGGTAAAGCATTTGTCCAAAATCACTTGCTGCATATATGTATTTTCTTCAGTGTAGTGTTGTTGCCTCATAGGGAATACAAAGCAATCATGCATAGTAATAAACTCACCAAATATGTCTCTTATTTGTGTGGAAAGGAAGCACAGACAGCTGTCAGAGCAAAAGCTGCCAATGTGCATGAAGTTTCATTTTGAGATCTGCCTCACTACACATCACTGTTTACTACTACTCCTACTATGTGCCAATTTACTAATTCTATTTATTAAGTGAGAATAACCTACTTCCTTTAGTCAGAAGCATACTGAATTTTACAGTGTACTGACTTCCCCCAGGCAGCCCCTTATGTGATATCATTAGCCATAAGCAATTACCTGACAGGCAATCGTGCACTTGTTTTTCCCCTTGCCTTTTTTTTTTACCGCACATAAATCTGAAGACCACATATGCTGCTGTCTTTGGAGGCAATTGTGCTGCCAAACCCTCTCTCACTCTCGGTCTTCTGTACTTCACGGCTTGAAGCAATTAATACACAGGCATTAAGGCTGCGGTGCGTCGCGTTCCCGTCTGCTTCGAGATAACTGGGGGGCTTTTTCAATCGTGGACCGCTTCGGGATTGTGTAATGTAAAAGGCAATGACAGCCATAGAAAGGCTTTTTATTTACCGGTGTATGCTATAGCAGGAGAGTTTTTTAGTATGCGGCCCAGTGTATTGCTAACACTACAATTTCCTTTCAACAACAAGGGTGGTTTCCTCTTCAGGGAGTTACCAGAAAAACTCGTAGTGAATGGTAAAGTAAAGCTCTTTAAATGGGACTCAGTGACAAATGGCATTGGGACCTATACGGTAAACCTTGTAACCTAATAATAACAAATGTTTTCAGTCATGTGCACATTATGCAGATGTATTTAAATTTAGATTTTGCTCAATAGACATAGGGCAGGTTGAGGCGGTGGACACAAAATCCAAGCCTTTTCAAAATTAAAGCCTTTCCAAGCCAAACCTTAACTACTTTTTAATAGTCTAAAACAAAAATGTTAAATATGTACAGCGCTGCAATTTGAGCATGATACATAACTGACCCATTTATATTTGTTTTCTGCAGCACGTCTTACAAAAACAAAAGATAATGCCTATCAAAATAATATATAAAATGAATATATACAAAGCAAATTTGATCAAACCTGATTAACAGCATTTAGTGCTTTCCTACGTCACCTGTTGAAGTCCGCGTTGTTGCTCAGTCCCCTGTGTGATTTTTTTCTTCGTCTTGTTTCTATTTTAACAACAGTAAAGTCCCGGTGACTAATGACCATCCTTAAATAAACTGACTCTCAGTCTATTTCTTTGTACAACTGGCTTTTGTTGCTGCCCCCGTTCAGAATAAATCCAGAGTTGCTAATAATAACAGTGCATTCTGGTGTTTTATGGCAAAACCTGGAACACAACAAAAGGTTTAAAAAGAAGGCATCTGGGCTTGGTTTTTAAAGTTCAGGTCTCAGGACTCCTCTTTCTTAGGAGCATATAAAACAAGCTCTTACCAGTTTATTTGCAGAATTGAAAACGCCATCTTCAACTTTGAAAACCAAGTCCAGATGACTTATTTTTAAACCTTCTGTTGTGATTCAGTAAGCCTGGATGAGTGAGAGTCTTCACAGACAAAACCTGCAACAATTCTTGTGATTGGTTACTCCACCTGTGATTGTTCCAACCAAAGAAACAAAATTCAAACCATGAGGTACCAGACTAACTCTCTTCTGGCTAATTTAATGGGATGCTTTCATGCATAAACACACTTACAGTCATCCCAACTTCCCTGTCTTGGTTAAAGCCCAGTTTTATCTAGTTTTATTTAGACTCTTGGTGAACTCGAGGTGAAGCCGAAGCGGACACTGGAGATAGGATTGTGAAGGGAATTGGTCTGCAGCCGCTGGGGTTACATGTGATTACAAAAGCGCAGATCTTAATGAATACAGCAGCTCTGGGACGGTCGCGGCGGCCCTCGTGGTGCAGCGGAGTCTCCGAGCTTGGCGTACCTAATTATTGCTCCATGTCTGAGCGTTTCTGGAACAGCTTCGGGTTTGGTTGCTTTGCAGAAGGGAAATTTAACAGGAATTACTCAGGGAGGTTGAGGGAGTTATTAATTCCTGTTCCCCCTGTAAGGATTCAACAGCTGGTCGTTGGACTGTGGCCAGAATCAGCAGTGGCCTTCTGTGCGCTCACTGCAGATGTTATGTAAGAATAAGAATTATGATCCAACCTATATTTTCAGCACATAGCGGATTATGTATTCTGGGAGGCAAGAAGTTCAAGAATAATATACAGAATGTACAGAAGCAAATGCCAGACAATATCTATAAAGGACACATTGACAGCTTATCAAAACTAAAGCCAAGGCATTTGCATTGTCCCCTGGTGGCTGACAGAAAAAAAAAAAAAAAAAGAAAAAAAAGCATTTCTGTACTCAGCAAGCTTTATTTTCAAAGTTTTGCTTAGAGTGGACAAAAGGCACTGTACAAGACATCAATGCATCAATGTACAGAGGAGAAATGTTTGTTTGTGGTGGACAAGAGCTGTTTGCTATATAGCTTTTAGGAATGAACATAAGGAGAATTTTCTGCATTTAGAACTATAAAAAATGTTAAAATTAGCAAAAATAATAACAACTCAGAGTCATGTAAAGGCAAAAATGCAGCAGGTTAAGACTCAAAATATTAGAGGCTTAGTTGATTAATCGGTCGATGATGTCTTGGTCAACAAAATGTTATTGGTCGATTAGTTGCATGGACTTTTTGCATCAGTAAAGCTGGTCTCATTTATTTATTGAAGATAGCATAGATGATTTTTAGATAGCAATATATTTTACAACCATCTTTTCTAAATGTTTTAGTCAAGTGTGTCATGGCCCCGTAAAAATCTGAAAATCCCATTAGGATCCCCAACAATGAAACTTCACTCTGTTCAAAAGACTGTGTCCAGGTTTTCCCCATAGATTTCTCTTAAAATCGTTATATTACAAAAACACAGACTGTTGGCTAAAATAGCTTCAAAGTAATATTTTAAACAACTATAAAACTGTACTTAATTGTAATTTGTTTCCAAACGCAATTTCTTTTTAATGCAGGCAACCTCTCGGGGGCCCTCTACAGTATCTTTGCGGCCCACTAGGGGATCCTGGACCACACTTTGGGAACCACTGACCTAATTAATGTCTCTTGTTTGTGTAAGACTCTGTTAAGTCGCCCATATACCTATCCTTTTGTCGATTTTAATTGATTAGTCACTGTACTTTGGTCGACTAACACTTTCTTTGATCAACAACAGCCCTACAAAAATATGCAACAAAACCATTTAATACTTTGACCAAAAACAACATTTTATGGCCTAGTGTAAAGTGAATATTGAGATAGGAGAAGACAAAAACATCCATGCGTTTAGATTGGATTGATACTATCAGAAAGCCATATTTTGCTTCATAACCAATGTTTGAAAAACGTCCAGAAAATCAGAGAAATTAACCACTGCATAAAGCCAGCCCCATTTTATATAAACAGATATAATTGGCTTAATTGTAATAATTTCTGTTTTAATTGTGCTAAACCCTTTGACCCACAATTTCATTCCTTTTGCCATTGACATAGTTGCACATATCTGAAAGCTGTCAGTATATTTCTGGCTGTCTCGGTCTAAATTGGTTTTGACACCGGAGCTCTGCGTGGCCCCGGTGTCCAGGTTATATTTGGGTCAGTCCACGGAGGTGTTACATGCCTCGATCGTGCCAGAAGTCTCACCCGGCTGCGAGCGCATCTCTGCTGTTTCCAATGCCGTTCACATCGCACAGAAAAATCACCACCTCGTTGTCCCCTGCCGGCTCCTCCCCCCTCTCTCTGCTGGTTCATAATGTGTCGACATGGCCCACAGTCACCTGAGAGGAGGAAGGGGAATCTCCTGAGTCACCGCTGCGGTTCCTGTTACAGAGATGACTGTGTAGAGGCAATATGTCCGAGCGGCGCAGTGTCCAGTGTCATCACAAGGCGATGAGCTGCACAGTGGTCACTCTGAAGGCAGCTCACACACCGTCGCTAATGCAAACTAAAAACACTGTGTAACAGTGGAGCCTGTTTCTGAAGCAACCGAGGGCACAGGCAGTGGTGGAAAGTACCTGCTTTTACACCCGCTTTAGGGTCCCGGCCCACGAGCTGAGAATGACTGTGCTAAATTTCACTAAAGACAACGTTATTCTTCTGCTTGAATTCAACTTTGTTTCTGTTCAAGGACAGAGTTACTTTTAATCAAGTCAGGTCTCTAAAATAAGTGAAATATAATTTTTTTTTGCCACAGTTGCATGGTTGCCCTACAGTTAGAAGGTCTAGTAGAAGCAGTACTAGTAGTGGTAGAAATGGAAGTAGTAGTAGTAAAAGTAGTAGTTGTAGTAGTAGAAGCAGTAGCAGTAGTAGTAGTAGTAGTAATAGTAGTAGCAGTAGAAGCAGTAGTAGTAGTAGTAGTAGTAGTAGTAATAGTAGTAGCAGTAGTAGTAGTAAAAGTAGTAGTTGTAGTAGTAGAAGCAGTAGCAGTAGTAGTAGTAGTAGTAAGAGTAGTAGCAGTAGTAGTAGTAGAAGCAGTAGTAGTAGTAGTAGTAGAAGCAGCAGTAGTAATAGGTAAAGCAGAAGTAGAAGTAGTAGTAGTAATCGTTGAAGCAGCAGTAGTAATAGGTAAAGCAGTAGTAGAAGCAGTAGTAGTAGTAGTAGTAGAAGAAGCAGCAGTAGTAATAGGTAAAGCAGCAGTAGAAGTAGTAGTAGTAGTAGAAAGAGTAGTAGTAATCATTGAAGCAGCAGTAGTAGTACTTTGAATTACTCTGTGTATAACTTGTACTATACAAATAAACATGCCTTGGCTAGTAGTAGAAGCAGTAGTAGTAGTAGTAGTAGTAGTAGTAATAGTAGTAGCAGTAGTAGTAGTAAAAGTAGTAGTTGTAGTAGTAGTAAAAGTAGTAGTTGTAGTAGTAGAAGCAGTAGCAGTAGTAGTAGTAGTAGTAATAGTAGTAGCAGTAGTAGTACTTTGAATTACTCTGTGTATGAATTGTACTATACAAATAAACATGCCTTGGCTAGTAGTAGAGGCAGTAGTAATAGCAGTAGAAGAAGCAGCAGCAGTAGTAGTAGAAGTAGCAGTAGTAGTGGAATTTACCAACAACTACTAGTAATTTAAAAACTGTGTACTTAAATTTAAACTCAATCCTTATCTTACTTTTACTGCATAATATTTTGTTGGTTACTTGTACTTTTAATATTATTTTAAAACATTCACTTTCACTTAGTTACACATTTGAGTACTTTTCCCACCTCTATTAGTCTTTAACAGTGCCAAATTGGACCAGTTTTAGATTTTCTTTAATATAATAAAGGATAAAAGTGAAGTTGTGCTGTTGTTGTTGGAAACACAGCTCCCAGATTCTGTTTTTACACAAGGCAGGATGGTTAAAGAGACATTGGGTCACTTTCAATGAGCAAAACTTTCCTCTTTATTTGATTGATACCTTCCTCAGATATATCTTTATTTTGTGCAATAGGCTATTCCTGATATAACGATGTAAAGTGAGAGCCTTACAGTCACTAATTAAACATGAATCATCAGGAAACATGGAGAAAGATTCCTATAAATAAAGTCTTTTCTTCAAGGTCTGCAAACCACACAGCACCAGCATCAGTTACATAACACTCTTCCACTCCACAAAAAAATGAAAAAAAGTGCACATACACAAACAGAGAGCAAAAACCAATTAGGACGGAGGAAATGACTGGGAGGCTCTGGTCCTGTGTTTTCCACCAGAGCTAGCATCCCCGCTGTAACTGCCTATAATGTAGCCACGGCATCAGAATATAACAGGGAAGTCTGCCTCTGCTACCACTGTTTATTTAGACAATGACTAAGCCTGAAACCGCACTGGAAAGACTGATTCATTTGTGTGTTCTTGTAAATTGCAGACAGGGGACCTCAGCACAAATGTGCAGCTGGAGAAAGCCCTTGAGTTTTCGTAAAATAGCTGTGGAGACTTTGCAGAGACTGGGAGGATTACTGGAGTGGAGAGAGCCCGGCTTAGAGCTGAAGGATCTGGATTTGGTTCGGGGTTAACCTCCTGACCCCTCAAACTATTAAAAGGTTAAACAAACACGTGTGAAAATAAACAGACTGCAGTATAAAGGATTGTTAATTAAACTCATATAACAAAACATACAGCCCAAGTGTGTATCATTACATATATTGTTGTACACATAAATAGGCAATTATCACAAATGGACTTTTAAATGCTATGTGATTTAGCTAATACTGTCATTACTGTTGGTTATATACTTAACAATTATCTTCTTCTTATGGGCTGTCCTCTTGACTGAGCACATCACCAATTAGCCTAAAGCTAAATAGCAAAAGTAGCAGAAAACAATTAAACAATTAAAATACACAAACAAAACAAGACCAGGTTTGTGCTCACTTGTTAAGTCTGTATCGTCATCACTTGCTGTAATTAAATTGGTGGTGCATGTATACTTCTTACCTGATTTTCTATTTCAGCAATTATCAAAGTCCCAAAGAGTGTTGCAGCCCTCTTAAATTTCCCAAAATCCCACATGGACCCCCAACAATAAAACTTCACTCTATTAAAAAATGTTTTTCTCCATAGATTTCTATCAAAAGTGTTACAAAAAAACATTGACTGTTGGCTAAACATAGTTTTAAAGTAATATTTTTAATCAACTGTACTTCATTTCAAACTCAACATGTACTTTTATGTACTGCAGTACCTTGGTGGCCCTCCACTTTGAGAAATACTGATTTATTTCATACAATATGTAGGCTATTATATGTTCACAAGAAAGAGCAAGTTCAATACAATATTGAGTTACAACTTTAAGAAACATGATGTGTCATACTGTATTTCTACACAATGGTGGCTACAATTATTCAAGTTAAAATGGCTTCTACTCAATTTTTATTTTTGACTCAGAATTTCTATGTTGAATTGAAACTAAGTTGGTTCCTGAGAAACCTAAACATAGACAGAGAGGGAGAACTGAGGCTGGAGCGAGGCCTGGTCCAGTGACTGACAGCTGTCAGAGACCGTCATGGACGTCCTCAGCAGCAGGGTTGCCAAGTTTTAGAAAAACAAAAAAATCACATCCAAACCCATTTCAATTGAGGAAAAAAGTGGCTGCAAATGTAGCCTATACTTGTGTTTGCTGTCTGCCATCAGTAGTGTCTAAACATAATAATCACTGTTAAAAGAGTCATGTGGATGTGGAGATAAATCCTTCTGTGACTTCATTCATTTAGACATCTGTCACACTGTCATCTTTGTCCCACACATGCCTTAACACTTTTATTTTGGAGGCGACAGATTGTATGTTTTCTTGTTTTTTCTTTCCTCTTTGGAGACTAACAAGCGACAGAGCAGAGTCAGTCTGGTGTTCCTGACTCTGCTCCCGCTGTGAGGGGGGAGGGAGGGGCAGACGAGGCTGAATGGTAAATGCAGGGCTGCGTGGCGTTTTTTAGGAAAACAACCCACACCTGGCAACTACAGAACTGGGACGACACGGGGCATGGGAGGAGACACGAGGCACAGGTGTGGTAACATCGGTTTGGTAACGAGGTAAAATACTACATCACTCTGCAACTACTGAGCAGCAGTACCAGCGTTTGACCTCAGGAGGGCAGCACTGACAGTTTTCACCACAAATTGTGAATTTAGACCTTTTTTGACGTGTACTACTAAAGCCCTGTTTGTACAGATGATCAACAACAACAACAAAAAGGTGGTTTAGGGTTGAGTTGCAGGCCAATGCAGAATAATACAATGTATATTTGACATATTTCATAAGCGATACATTTTTATGATGGAACAGTGTTTTTTGTTTTGTTTTTCTCCAAAGAAAGAAAATCTTAGATGGCCTTACCCATTGCCTTTTTGCTGCCTACACTTTCAGTAATCAATCATACTACAAAACACAAAAATATACACAAAACTATTTCACCTAAAAATCAAAATAAGTTCCAAACACATACTGTTTAAATTGTTTCACTCTATACATTTTTTTTAAATTGAAAAATATTTGTACAACCTTTTAAATCATTCTGTTGAGAATTTCAAAGTTTTACACCAACAACCGAAAAACACATTTGTTTTATTATATTACATATAACTATCCTTTACCTAGTTTTTATACTAGTGTTTTCTTAAGTGCAATTTTTATGTGAAACTGAGCTACAAGTAATTTCCCTTGTGGAACAGTAAAGTCTAAGTCCAAGTCCAATTACAAAAACAAACCTCATCACGAAAAAATAAGTTTAAAGTCAATCATTTCAAAAGACGTTCTCACACTCTGAGATAAGTCTGGGTGAGGTATGCGCCTCTGGCCCATGGTCCCTCCTCATGACTCAGAGATCCTGTCCTCTCCGGTCTCTCTCCTCCTCCTCCTCCTCCTCCTTACCCATAATGCTCAGCCTCTGACTCACAGCTCCAGGATATGTGACACTTTGTAGATGATCACACTTCGTTCACAACCCCCTTTCACTCCCAACCTCCACTGCTCTGCGACCGCTCCAACGTTAAGTCCCATCGCTTAGTCAGCCCGTATAGTGAGCCCTGCCCCAAACCCCAAAGCCTGCTGGGAAACACTGAGAGGCCGAGGCAAGCCCCAACAGCATGCTAATGATGTCATTAACCTCTGGGCCGTGGGTCGGAGAGAAAAGTGGCTGGAAAAGGCAAAGATCACGTCACTCTTCCTTGGGCTCATTATATATTTACTATTCGACATGCATGCAGGTGCCCCAAAGCAGGTTTCCAAATGCACAATCATTTGAGGGCTAAATGCAGAAAAGAGACCAGGAGGCAGATCTGGGGCAAAAACAACAACAATTCAAGAGAGAAATTAAAGATAGAAACACATTTTTAGCATAATATTTCCCCTTTAAACATTTGCATGACTGATTTTTAACTAGCCAATAGATCCAATAGATTTGCTTTACTTCTGCCTGTTAAAGTCTTGCTTTTGCCACCGTCTGTTAGCAAGATAACACTTTTGGTGAAAGTTGCAAGAACAGTCAGTAATGGGACAAAGAACATATGTATCCAAACCCAGAACAAGACCAAGTTAAAACCAATCAGGGAGCAGCTCATAAATCCAATAAAGAAACCTAAAAACTAAGAAATGCTGCTATCCACGCTCTGCTGTATTTCCTTCACAATGTATTTCTTTAATTTGTAAATTTCTGAAGCCTTCTTGCAAGACTGGTGGTTAAAAAAAAACAAGCTATTCTACAGCAGTGCTCTACTTTAAGGTGAGTCCACTTGTCCTAACAAAATATGGACCTTTAGTCGATTTATTCAAGATACTTAAGGTGTTTGTACACTACAAAAATGTTCCTCTGAAAAAGTAAAGTGTCCCTACCATATATATTGATCATGAATGAATAAGCTGAGGTCCAGACAAAGACAAATCCCACTAAAAATCTATTTTATTCTGCAAAGAGACCTGTTGTGAGAACTGTGACTAATACATCTCCCAGCTTTTCAAATTCCATTTCCCATAACTACACACAGGAGGTCCCAGGCAGGATGGGTCTGCAGGGGGCAGTATGGAGCTAACAGGGTCACTGGTGTCAGCTGGCCAGACGAACATCTGCCTAGACACACTGAGGGGTACGGTCATAGACACACACACAGCATGGGTCATTACAAGACAGTTTAGGGAGAAAATGAATGATTGTTTTACCAAAATGTCTTTACTGAAAATAACTAGATTGCTACAAAAATAAAAGTTAAGGAAAAGTAAAGTGCTTTATTTGTTGTTATACATGCAAGGTGTGCAACAAAATTGCGTAGATCAGCTGTAAGTGCATTACTGATAAATACATACTTATACATATAGATTATATTTTCTATAACCTGCTTTTTACTTCACTTGAAAGAGTAAATGTATGTGTAACGTATTAGCAGTAGTAAATCTTCTACTGTACTGTCAAAATTACTCAGAGGGGATATATTAGGCTTTTATTTATCTTTTTAAACCTGTCTTGGTCACCTCTGGAACAGCACTGCATGTTCTACAACCTTTAAAAACAAAACATTTCCAATAAATACTTTACTATGACTTTACTGCCACAAAAAAAAAACAAAAAAAAAAAAAAAAAAACTCTTTACTTCCTTAAACTTTGTATATGATGCCATTTTACTACAAAATTAAAAGTAGCTGTGAGGAATCAGTGGAAACAGCGGCTGGATAAGGAAGTAAGAGCAGACTGGATGTAGAGGGCTCGCTGTTTGGGCAGTGCTTCCTGGAGTGGGCGGGGTTTCATGGGAGAGGCGGAGCTTCGTGCAACCGAGCGTTTTGAGGCCCCAAACACTCAGCACCAGGCATAGAGGATTACTTAAACATGCACAAATGAAGCAGAACACAACTCCAGGTCAGTTTTTGATGAGGAAACAACTTTAAAACATGGTAGAAAGCTCTAAAAAAACTTTATTTGTGTAAAAATTTCTTCCACCTCTGTGTTTGGATGACAAAAAAGCCTCACAACTGATTGGCTAAGTACAAAGTGAACAGCCTTTTACCAATCTCTATGTATTGCTGTGTAATTGGTTTGAAGACATGCTGTGCAATAGTATTCCACAATGATAACATGTGCTTATGTAACCGGGGCAGGAAATGGGCCATTTTTTATGCAAACACTAATATTTTTTCTTCAGACATTTGCGTAAAGGCACACAAACGCTTCCACGCAGCGGGAGGCGAGAGGAAGTGTCTGCCAAGGAGGTAGGAGATGAGTGGGCACTGAGCAAACAACACTTAAAGCAGGAAGTCCCTATAGGAAGGCTTTGAGGAAGGAAGCGAGTGCGTAGGAGGTGTGGATGTAACTCCAGCTGACTCTGTAACCACAACACAGCGAACGGGACACACTTTCTGCCCCGTATCCATATCTGAGGCAACATATGTCCTTAATGCAGGGGCGAGGGAAACATCTGGCCTCTTTAAGCTCCACTAACGATGTCCAGTTGTAAAAAAAAAAAAAAAATCCACCCACTTTGGTAATAAAAGCTTCAATATGGTCTCTTCGTTTATCCAGACTTGGGACTGGGACAAGGAATACACTGGCTTCTAACACAGTGGGGCTGGATTATTTTAATATTATGTTTTTTGTACAACCTTGAAACAAAATTAACTTTACCCAAAGAAAGGTTTGCCTCAACCTAATGGAGAACCAAAACTGTCAAATCCAAAAATAACTGAACACTTGTACCATTTAAAATATAGTTAATTTTGTTTTTGTTATAAACTAATATATACACACATTTATGAATATGTTGTTAAAATTACTTCATTATAAGTGATAATATATGGTATTGATGTAATATTTACAGGTTATATTTATTTATTTATTTATTATATTCATTTACATATTTATTTCAAATTTAAATCTAATCAAATTTAATTTTAATAATTTTATATTCTGTGCCTTTTTTAATTTCTGCTTTTATTTCTGTCCAGTTTTGTTTCAGCTGTAAGAAAAAAATACTGGGGTGTGTGTCTGGAGGTGTCAGTGTACGATATACTGTATCAACATAATCAATTATTTCTTTATTATAAATAACTTTTTAACATTTAACATATGTTTATGTAATTTTTTGTTAATAATACAATTTTACATTTTTTTTTTTTTTTTATTCATTTATTTATTATTTGACATGTTTTGTCCTCCTAACAAAAACACATAAAGGCATTTTTTTCAAATTCTCTGTAATACTATAAAAAAAGTCTTTGTGCAGTATTGTATGTCCTTAACAGAGTGCAAGGTGAACATCTGGCTTCCAGTTGCAAAAAAAAAAAAAAAAAAAAAAAAAAAAAAAATCAACTCATTTTGCTAATAAAAGTTTTAATGTTTCCTCCAATAATCCAGACTTTTATTGGCATAAAAATGGCTGATTGGATTAATTAGTTCATTTTTGGTTTGTTTGTTTTGTTTTTTCATGCTAGCCAATAATAAGGAAAGTTTGCCTCAGCATAGAAATTGTCAGAATGTAATGTAACACTGCTTTATTGAAATGACAATGAGATTTTAGGGTTAATTCTTTGCAAATGAACCCAAATCTTAATTGTGTGTTATAAAGTGTATGTGTATCCATGTCAACACTGCAGCATACGTCCTTAACACACTGCAAAGGCAAACATCTGGCCTCTCAGCTTTGCTAACTACATCCAAAAAAACCCACTTTGCTAATAAAAGCTTTAATATGTTCCAATTTAAAAATGCAAATCTATACGTGAAGGTTTTAAGGTAGGAGCACTTTGAAAAGCTCAATTATATCAAGGCAAGGGCAGTGATAAGCCGAGGTACGGCCGACCACAGCCAGGTGAAAAAGTCTATTATGGAAGAGTCCGTTCAATATAGTTTTTATTCCACCTTTCCTCCTTTTCAGACACGGAGCATGTCGGGCGAGAGGGTTACATCACTTTTTCTTTCATTTTCGTCTTAAAGCGCTTTAGAAATCTATCAATAGACAAGTCACTGGCTCCGGCTTTACCTTGACTGTGTTTTTATAACCGACCCAGTGATGACTCAGCCGCTAATGTGATTTTTTTTTTTTTTGGAGCTGACAGAACGTTTTGTAAGAAGGTCTTTTTCAGAAGTAGAGAGATGATTTATGGAGCAGAGATTTTCTGGTCGTTCGCTCAAAAGTCTCCCAGTGCCTGTATCCAGTCGTCGACGTCGCCTCGTCCCAGTCCAATTAGCAAATTTATTCATGAGTCTGACCTGCCCCGTGAAGTACTTACTGTATCTGCCTTTCAGAACTTACAAAGAAACTTCTCCACTTCATTTTTATGGCTTTAGGAAGCTTAGGTCATCTTTTAGAGCAGGGGTTTCCAAATGGTGGGTCAGGAAATCAAAGTGAACAGGGGTGTGAGCTTATTTCAAGCCTAAATATGGTTTTAATTACCCAAAATACATCATTTTCATATTAAAACTATAGAATGGGGTTTGTAAACAATGCGTCACTAATAAATAATCAGGGCTAAACCAGTGCTTCTCATTTAAACACAGACACTACATTTACATCTTCATTTTTAGGCCAAAGGGCAGTGTTTCCCAACCAGGGGTACAGGGACCCCTAGGGGTACGCAAGCAGGGGGTAGGTGGAGATATTTGATCATTTAAAATGCACCCAGGACTGTGCTGAGTGATAAAACAGGGATTAAGAGAAAATGCAGTAGTAAAGAACAAAACAGGGACTAAGCTTGAACTAAACCAGGACTAAACCCAGAACTAAACCAGGTCTAAACCCAGAACTAAACCAGGTCTTAACCCAAAACAACTAAACCAGGTCTAAACCCAGAACTAAACCAGGTCTAAACCCAAAACTAAACCAGGTCTTAACCCAAAACAACTAAACCAGGTCTAAACCCAGAACTAAACCAGGTCTAAACCCAAAACAACTAAACCAGGTCTTAACCCAGAACTAAACCAGGACTAAACCCAGAACTAAACCAGGTCTTAACCCAGAACTAAACCAGGTCTAAACCCAGAACTAAACCAGGTCTAAACCCAAAACAACTAAACCAGGTCTAAACCCAGAACTAAACCAGGACTAAACCCAGAACTAAACCAGGTCTTAACCCAGAACTAAACCAGGACTAAACCCAGAACTAAACCAGGTCTTAACCCAGAACTAAACCAGGTCTAAACCCAGAACTAAACCAGGTCTAAACCCAAAACAACTAAACCAGGTCTAAACCCAGAACTAAACCAGGACTAAACCCAGAACTAAACCAGGGCTTAACCTAGAACTAAACCAGGTCTAAACCCAGAACTAAACCAGGTCTAAACCCAAAACAACTAAACCAGGTCTAAACCCAGAACTAAACCAGGTCTTAACCCAAAACAACTAAACTAGGTCTAAACCCAGAACTAAACCAGGACTAAACCCAGAACTAAACCAGGTCTTAACCCAGAACTAAACCAGGTCTAAACCCAGAACTAAACCAGGTCTTAACCCAGAACTAAACCAGGTCTAAACCCAGAACTAAACCAGGTCTAAACCCAAAACAACTAAACCAGGTCTAAACCCAGAACTAAACCAGGTCTTAACCCAAAACAACTAAACTAGGTCTAAACCCAGAACTAAACCAGGTCTAAACCCAGAACTAAACCAGGTCTAAACCCAGAACTAAACCAGGTCTAAACCCAAAACAACTAAACTAGGTCTAAACCCAGAACTAAACCAGGTCTAAACCCAGAACTAAACCAGGTCTAAACCCAGAACTAAACCAGGTCTAAACCCAGAACTAAACCAGGTCTAAACCCAGAACTAAACCAGGTCTAAACCCAGAACTAAACCAGGTCTAAACCCAAAACAACTAAACTAGGTCTAAACCCAGAACTAAACCAGGTCTAAACCCAGAACTAAACCAGGTCTAAACCCACAACTAAACCAGGTCTAAACCCAAAACAACTAAACCAGGTCTAAACCCAGAACTAAACCAGGTCTTAACCCAAAACAACTAAACTAGGTCTAAACCCAGAACTAAACCAGGTCTAAACCCAGAACTAAACCAGGTCTAAACCCAGAACTAAACCAGGTCTAAACCCAGAACTAAACCAGGTCTAAACCCAAAACAACGAAACCAGGTCTAAACCCAGAACTAAACCAGGTCTAAACCCAAAACAACTAAACCAGGTCTCAACCGGGAATAAACCAGAAATACACAGGTCTAAAACCAGAAAAAAACAATTCAAACCAAGGCTAACTAAGTCTGCAGGTCTAAACCAGAACTTAACCAGATCCTGGGTATCACAAGACCAAAAAGGTTGGGAACCACTGCCATAAATGTAGCTCATATGGAGTCAACTTTATCATCATTGGTATCTTTTCATGGATTTTTCTACCATCTGCCTTTCACAGGTCAGGTCTCAGCTACTTTAGGCACGAGGTGGGGCACTGCAGGTAATAACAGGGCTGATGCGTTCTGAAGACATACAAGCAGGGGTCAGAGGTCAGAGAATTCAATCTTGAACTAAAAGTTGTTTTGCATGAAAGTTTATTGTTGCTCGCTTAGTTTTTCCTGACATTTTTTGCTTGAACATATTCAAGGTAGATATATTTTGAACATTTTCGACACATACCAAAATCCTAAATGGTGGTCTCAATTTATTCAGAGGTATTTTTATTTTCTGAATGAACTGACAGGCTTCCCAAAATCACATAAATCCAAAAATGAGTCTTTTGAACGGCTCTTAGAAATCAAAGAACTCCCAAAGATTCGGCTCCTGTTAGTGAGCCGTGAATCCCATCTCTAGTTTACAGTTACAGTATGTACATTTTTTGAAGAAGAAGCTCTTTCTGAGTACATTTTGTAGAACATTATTTTACTTGAGTACATTTTGGAAGATGTTTTTTCTACTTTTAGGGTTAATAAAAGTTTGAATTGTTTTAGGAGTTAAAGTAGTTTTTGTCCTCTGTGGTGTAGTGGGTCAAAACATAGGAAAGAATAAGATTTTGCAACAACATTCAAATAAACTTTCTATTTAAGTTGATTTTAGATGCAATAGTTTTTTTGTTTTTTTTAAATTCTACTGAAGTAAGATTTTTGTTAGGTACTTTTACTTCTACACTGTAAAAAATATCTGTAGATTTTATGGTAAAAATCTGTAAAATCTCAACAGTAAAAGACCGTAATTGATATATCGGTAAAATACTGTTTTGGTTACGGTATTAACTGTAATATTAAAAATAAGGCAAAATTGTATTTTTTTGTTTTATTTTTTGTAATGTATACAGTATAGCATTGTTAAAAAAAATTGAGTCCAGTGTTTATTACAGCTTAACACCTTTTTAAAAGATAACTTTAAAATTTACAGTAAATGTTGATTAAAATGTAAGCCGCAAACTGTAAAATATACAGTTAATCTATTTTTTGAAAGATTAATAACTTAATTTTACAGTAAATAATAATAAAAACTCAAGTCAAAAACTGTAAAAACAACATTTGTGATAATATTATACTGTAAAATGAAATAAAGGCCTCTTGTAATTTTTACGGTAGAATTCTGGCAACCACAGCTGCCAATTTTTTACCGTAAAATTTACTTTTTTTTTTTTTTTTTTTACAGTGTACTTGAGTTTTTTGAAGTATTACTACTTTCACTTAAGTACAGATTTTGAGTACTTTGTCCACCACTGCTCAGTTCCAAAGTCCATTCACCGTCACCGGACTCATTCTGATGATTTCAGTGTTTACATTTCTGTCACTACAAAGCAGTCATCTCATTTATCTGTCTATTAGCGTCATGTTGCTAATAGCTGTGCTACATAGACATTTTATGCTCTGTCCATTCCTCACTGTTGCCAGTAGGGGGTGACCGACACCTAATCCTAATCCAAGCGTTCTCTGCAAAGTCAAAGAAACAGCTCCCCAAAAGAAGACGTTTTTGATACTTTTTTAAATTTTAATTTTGGAGCATAATATAGGACTTTTGGGAGATGAGGTGGTGGATGAGACAATAAATTAAAAGCTGAAGATAAGAATGAAATATAAATGCATTAATTTGTCTCAAAATGATTATTATTGCGGACACAAACAGCCAACAGCACAATAAAAACTGAATATACTTATAAAATATGTTATATTAATAGTATTGTTCATCAAGTTTAGTTCTATCATTTCTTACAGCTTTAATCAAATGTCTGTGAAGAGTTTGTGTAAACAGAGGTGGACAGTAACAAAGTAAATTTACTTGAGTACTGTACTTAAGTATAGTTATTGAGAATCTGTACTTTACTTGAGTAGCATTTTAGGGGTAACTTACTACTTTTACTCCACTACATCTAAAAGATAAATATAATACTTTTTACTCCACTACATTTCTAAAAAAGCTACAGTAACTTCTGCAGAGAAACAGTCTTAAAACCGAAAGAAAACTGACTTACTCCCTAAAGATAAATATTTACTACATAATACTACTCATATTTGCTCTCAGGAACTAAAAAGAACCTCTGGACACAATCTGGAAGTGATTTAACTTTTGCTTTAAAAACTATTTGTATGATTCTATAATAAACCAATTTAAAAATAATTGATTATTATGATTGTAATACCCAGCCTTAGTTATAAAACATATAATCTTATCTATTATGGTTTTATAAGTTGAGCCCCACATTTCCAAACTAAAATAATGTAAAATGTATTTTATTCATATTTTTGGAGCTGCAAATTTGTGACTTGAATGTTGTAGACATTTACCTCAAAATTCTTGACCGCACTCATTTGAAATACAATGTATTTTTTTTTAAGTACTTTGATTACTTAAGTATTTTTGAAAGCACATACTCCAGTACTTTAACTCTAGTAAAAATCTGACTTAGCAACTTTTACTTGTATTGGAGTAATATCTGATCTATACTTTAACTCAAGTAATGAAGTTGAGTACTTTGTCCATCTCTGTGTAAAACTAGTTTTTTGGGGAAAAAACTATATTAATTGCATAAAAGTTACATCTCATGGTTTTTATGAAGTTACACTTTGTTCACAGGTCTCTCCTAAAATCAATTGTAATTTTATTCCTAAAGTTGTATCTCGGCCTTTTTTTTCGTTCGTAATATTTTTCTTTTGAGTGTTTTGATTTCCTCCGGCCCCTCCTTTTCCTCCTCTTCCTCCTCTTCCTCCTCTCACTCCACTCTCGCCGCTCCGTCTTCCAGAGGAGTGAGAGATTGTGTTTCAGGCAGGCCCATTTCTCACTGTCAGTAATGCGCATCAAATCCCTGCAGTGGGAGGACTAAGAGCTCTGACCGGCCCTAATGCCTTTACCTCCGCTAACGGACTAACGCACCAAATCACATTCACAGTGAACCTCGGCAGGGCGCGCTCCACATCTGGGCCCCTCGCTCTCGGACGGCGGAGACGGTGCGGTTTTTAATTCTCAGACTCATAATACCTCGCTTAATCTCATTTAAACCACGTTTTAGACGAATATTTACAGACTTAAATCACCACAGGGCTGCGAAAAAGACCAACATCTGCATGTACACAAGTAAAAGTACTAATGCTCGAGTAGAAGTAAAAGTACTAATGCTCAGGTAGAAGTAAAAGTACTGATGCTGCAGTAGAAGTAAAAGTACTGATGCTCAAGTAGAAGTAAAAGTACTAATGCTCAGGTAGAAGTAAAAGTACTGATGCTCAAGTAGAAGTAAAAGTACTGATGCTGCAGTAGAAGTAAAAGTACTGATGCTGCAGTAGAAGTAAAAGTACTGATGTTAGAGTAGAAGTAAAAGTACTGATGCTGCAGTAGAAGTAAAAGTACTGATGCTGCAGTAGAAGTAAAAGTACTGATGCTCGAGTAGAAGTAAAAGTATTGATGCTGCAGTAGAAGTAAAAGTACTGATGCTCGAGTAGAAGTAAAAGTACTGGTGCTGCAGTAGAAGTAAAAGTACTGATGCTGCAGTAGAAGTAAAAGTATTGATGCTGCAGTAGAAGTAAAAGTACTGATGCTCGAGTAGAAGTAAAAGTACTGGTGCTGCAGTAGAAGTAAAAGTAGTGATGCTCAAGTAGAAGTAAAAGTACTGATGCTGCAGTAGAAGTAAAAGTAGTGATGCTCGAGAAGAAGTAAAAGTGCTGATGCTCGAGTAGAAGTAAAAGTACTGATGCTGCAGTAGAAGTAAAAGTACTGATGCTCTGGTAGAAGTAAAAGTACTGATGGTTGAGTAGAAGTAAAAGTACTGATGCTCGAGTAGAAGTAAAAGTACCAATGCTAGAGTAGAAGTAAAAGTACTGATGGTTGAGTAGAAGTAAAAGTACTGATGTTTGAGTAGAAGTAAAATTACTGATGCTCGAGTAGAAGTAAAAGTACTGGTGCTGCAGTAGAAGTAAAAGTACTGATGGTTGAGTAGAAGTAAAAGTACTGATGCTCGAGTAGAAGTAAAAGTACTGATGCTCGAGTAGAAGTAAAAGTACTGGTGCTCGAGTAGAAGTAAAAGTACCAATGCTAGAATAGAAGTAAAAGTACTGATGCTCGAGTAGAAGTAAAAGTACTGATGCTCGAGTAGAAGTAAAAGTACCAATGCTAGAGTAGAAGTAAAAGTACTGATGCTCGAGTAGAAGTAAAAGTACCAATGCTAGAGTAGAAGTAAAAGTATTGATGTTCGAGTAGAAGTAAAATTACTGATGCTCGAGTGGAAGTAAAAGTACTGATGCTCGAGTAGAAGTAAAAGTACTGGTGCTCGAGTAGAAGTAAAAGTACCAATGCTAGAATAGAAGTAAAAGTACTGATGCTCGAGTAGAAGTAAAAGTACTGATGCTCGAGTAGAAGTAAAAGTACCAATGCTAGAGTAGAAGTAAAAGTACTGATGCTCGAGTAGAAGTAAAAGTACCAATGCTAGAGTAGAAGTAAAAGTACTGATGCTCGAGTAGAAGTAAAAGTACCAATGCTAGAGTAGAAGTAAAAGTACTGATGTTCGAGTAGAAGTAAAATTACTGATACTCGAGTAGAAGTAAAAGTACCAATGCTAGAGTAGAAGTAAAAGTACTGATGCTGCAGTAGAAGTAAAAGTACTGATGCTAGAGTAGAAGTAAAAGTACTGATGCAAGAGTAGATGTAAATGTAAATGTAAGTTACTACTATTTGTACTGCTACTACCACTATAACTATTACTACTACTACTGCTACAACTGACACATTTACAGACTTACAAGTATTTTCATATTACACAACAAAATCTACTTCTACCACTGCTGCTACTACCACTACTACTAATACAACAACAACTACTACTACAACTACTACCCAGCAAAGTAAAGTACTGCTGCTTGCTGCTTGGGAAGAAGTAAAAGTACTCAACAGTTAAAAAAAAAAAAAAAAAAAAAAGCAATGACATCGGAATGTCATTCGGACTTGAGAAGTGTGGGCGGATGGTGACAAAGAGAGGGAAGGTAGTCCATACAGTAGGGGTCCCACTCCCAGACGGCAGAATAGCAGACATTGAGGACAGCTACAAGTACCTTGGAATCCAACAAGCAAATGGCAACCTGGACCAGGCCACAAGAAAAGCAGCCACAGCCAAATACCTCCAACGAGTAAGGCAAGTCCTAAGGAGTCAGCTCAATGGCAAGAACAAAGTCAGGGCAATCAACTGCTATGCCCTGCCGGTCATCAGATACCCTGCGGGAATAATAAGCTGGCCAAAGGAAGAGATTCAGACCACAGATGTGAAAACACGAAAGCTCCTAACCATGCATGGAGGGTTCCACCCCAAATCCAGCACCCTGAGACTGTACACTAAGCGCAAGGAAGGAGGCAGAGGTCTGGTGAGTGTCAGAACCACTGTCCAGGATGAAACATCCAAGATCCTTGAATACATCAGGAAGATGGCCTCAACAGATGAAGTTCTCAGTGAATGTCTCAGGCAGTGGAAAACAGAGGACGAGGTGCTGGAGGAACCATCATGGGAGGAAAAGCCCCTACATGGGATGTACAATCGACAGATAACTGAAGTGGCTGACATCGAGAAATCCTACCAATGGCTAGAAAGGGCTGGACTGAAGGACAGCACAGAGGCACTGATCATGGCTGCACAGGAGCAGGCCTTGAGCACCAGAGCAATAGAGGCCCAGATCTACCATACAAGACAAGACCCCAGGTGCAGACTGTGCAAAGAGGCCCCTGAGACAATCCAGCACATAACTGCAGGCTGTAAGATGCTGGCAGGGAAAGCATACATGGAGCGTCATAACCAAGTGGCTGCTATAGTGTACAGGAACATCTGTGCAGAGTACAGTCTGGAAGTCCCGAGGTCAAGATGGGAAACACCTCCAAAGGTGATAGAGAATGACCGAGCTAAGATCCTGTGGGACTTCCAGATCCAGACAGACAAAATGGTAGTGGCGAACCAACCGGACATTGTGGTGATGGACAAACAGCAGAGGAAAGCCGTTGTGGTTGACATCGCAATACCATGCGATTGTAACATCAGGAAAAAGGAACACGAGAAGCTAGAGAAGTACCAAGGCCTCAAAGAAGAACTTGAGAAGGCCTGGAAAGTGAAGGCAAAGTGGTGCCCAGTGGTCATCGGAGCACTCGGGGCAGTAACCCCCAAACTGGAAGAGTGGTTACAGCAGATCCCAGGAAAAACATCAGACATCTCAGTCCAGAAGAGCGCAGTCCTAGGAACAGCAAAGATACTGCGCAGAACCCTCAAGCTCCCAGGCCTCTGGTAGAGGACCCGAGCTTGGATGGATGAAACCGCCCGCGGAGGGCGAGAGGACAATTTTTTATTTTTTTTTATATATATATATATGTACAGCTTACTAAAGTACAAGTACGTCTTAGAGTTTTTTGCTGCTGCTGTTGCTACTATTGCTACTTTTGTTGCTGTTACTACCACTACAAATATTTCTACTACTACTGCTCCTGCTATACTAATATTACTACTACTGCTACACCTGACACATTTTACAAACTTACAAGTATTTTGCTATTACACAACAAAATCTACTACCACTCTTACTACTACTACTACTACTACTGCTCTTGTTGATACTGGTGCAACTACTAGTCATACAGCTACTACTACTACTACTGCAACTACTACTGCCCACCAAGGTAAAAAAAAATACACCTTTACACATAGAGAGAGAGAAATACTCCCAAAACTGTACTCTGGTAAAAGTCTTCTGAAAGTACTTTTCTTCAGTAAAATACTTCTGTTACTTCCCTCTCTCTGATCTTAAAGACGTCCAGCTGAGATGTGACCAGAGTTATTTTAAGTTCCTGACGACGTGTCACCAGTGCGCGGGTCAGATTTAGTGTGACTGTGGCGAATATGGAATAATGCTTTCTTTTCCGTGCTGTAAATGCAGAGGAATGTGCTGCGGTGACATGAGCGGGAGTTTCCAGCTTCAGCCTCTCTCTGCATCAGCTGGTCCTCAGATGACCTGCTGTTTTTATCGTGCAGTACATTTACACTGCGTATACTTGGTCAAAGGTAAAACGTTTTATCTTTGAATATGCTCAGTATTTTTCCTATTGTTTTTTTTTTATCAGAAAAGACATAATGCAGTAGCACATAAAATAAAAGTCAGTCAATTTAGAAACATTTTGAACAACTCACACTTTTAAGCCTTAGTTAAAAATGCAGCTGTAAAGGAATAGTAACCGGCTGACTTATTAGCTTACAAAGCATTACTTCACTATTAACAAACATCTTTCTGTTATAAACATTGTTATTAATGTTTACCTCTTGAGTAATAAGCCCCTGTAATTCAGTACAACATAAATAATACTAAATAATAAAATATAGAAAAATAAACAGTGTACACAATACCTGGAAATAAATTAAAATATAGTTAATTACACATTTGTTAATGCTTTATTACTCCTCAAGGGGTGACTGAGTTATTCTATAGTGATTCCCAACTTTCTGCTGGAAAAGACATAATCTGTAAAAAAAAAATATATGTAACATTTATGGTAAAATGTTGGCAGCTGTTGTTGCCAGAATTTTACCATAAATAAAAAAAAATCTGGTGATTTTTACATTAAACTAAGCACTTTTTCTGCCTTGTCTATGACTCACTGTCCCTGATCTGCATATAAAAAAAAAGTTTTTTAGTACTGTAATGGAAAAATAAAGGTAATTAATTGTAAAGTTTTGTATTGTCACCAGATTTTTTTTTTACGGTAAAACTCTGGTAACCATAGCTGCCAGTAATTTACTGTAAATTGTACAGATTTTTTTTTTTTTTTTTTTACAGTGTAGCACTTAGTTTTATTTGACTTTTATTTACTCAGGACAGTCCCACTGATTAAGAATCTTTTTTGCAGTCCTAGTCTCATATATTGTACATGTTCTTGGTCACAGGGGAAACACAGGGAGAACATGCAAACTCCTCACAGAAAGGCCCCACACGGTCCGGGAATCGAACCCAGGACCTTCTTGCTGTGAGGTGAGAGTTCTAACCACTATTCTTGTCCATTTTAATAATGAAATAACCCCTCTTTTATGGGCACAGTGGGCCGGGATCACCAAATCTTGAAATGAACGTAACAAAAACACAGATAAACTTACCACTTCATAAAATATAAAATGTGCAGGTGATGCATGTGGGGAACAAATCCAACAGACATGATGCTGTAGCTCAAATTTCTGAAAAAGTTATTGCTAGTTCTGCTAGAAAGTTTATGTATGGGGCTGCATATTAGGCAGGTGGCCGTAGCACAGAGTTAACATTATATTAACATTATGGCCTATTTTGTTTATACGGCCAGGCACTTATAGTTCAGTTAAAAAAAAAGAATAGTATTGAAAGCATATAGGATTTATTACATGTAAATGACTTTTTGAATGGGTAATTACCTTAGTCTCCATTGCTTTAGGCTTTGCAGTTTAATGCCACATGGAAATGGCAGTAAAAGTGAATTACGAGTCTCATATAATTAAAGCTGTGTTATTACATGGGTCAGGATGCCTTGTCATTTGTAGACTAAGCCAGAAAAAGTCTGTTTTTCTGCACAGTTATGAAGTCAAATGTTTGAGATTCTCAGATTGTGAAGGTACAAGATGTTCCTGATATAAGCTCCACACACTGAACAGCTGAGATCGAAAGTCCTTTAAATAGACAAATCTGCATCCTTCAAATCCACAGCCACCCTAGGGCAGACTGACAGAGATGTGGCTGCCATTCACCACCAAACACACAATCACACCAAAACATTTAAGGTGTAAAACCCCTAGGAATAGTTATATATCAAGGACCATGACGTCGCCCGGTATGGCGTGGCTGGGGCCCCACCCTGGAGCCAGGCATGGGGTTGGGGCACGAATGCGAGCGCCTGGTGGCCGGGCCTTTGCCCATGGGGCCTGGCTGGGTACAACCCAAAAGAGTGACATGGGCTTGTGTGGGAGGTTGAGAGATACCGGCTAGATATAGTCAGGCTCACCTCCACGCACAGCTTGGGCTCTGAAACCCAGCTCCTCGAGAGAGGTTGGACTCTCCACCACTCTCTGGCGTTGCCTGCGGTGAGAGGCGGCGGGCCGGTGTGGGCTTGCTCATAGCCCCCCAGCTCAGCTGCCATGTGTTGGAGTTTACCCCAGTAAACAAGAGGGTCGCGTCCCTGAGCCTTCGGGTTGGGGACAGGTCTCTTACTGTTGTTTGTGCCTATGGGCCACATAGCAGTACAGAGTACCTGGCCTTCTTGGAGTCCCTGGGAGGGGTACTGGAAGGTGCACCGACTGGGGACTCCATTGTTTTGCTGGGAGACTTCAACGTGGGCAGCGAAAGTGACACCTGGAGGGGTGTGATTGGGAAGAACGGCCTCCCCGATCTGAACCCGAGTGGTGTCTTGTTGGTGGACTTCTGTGCTAGTCACCGTTTGTCCATAACAAACACCATGTTCAAGCACAGGGGTGTTCATCAGTGCACGTGGCACCAGGACACCCTAGGCCGGAGGTCGATGATCGACTTTGTAGTCATGTCATCCGACCTTTCAGCCGTGTGTCTTGGACACTCAGGTGAAGAGAGGGGCTGAGATGTCAACCGATCACCACCTGGTGGTGAGTTGGATCCGGTGGTGAGTTGGAAGGAGGCCGGACAGACTCGGCAGGCCCAAATGTGTTGTGGGGGTCTGTTGGGAATGTCTGGCTGAGCCCTCTGTCAGAGGGGTCTTCAACTCCCACCTCCGGGGGAGCTTTGACCAGATCCCGAGGGAGGCTGGAGACATGGAGTCCGAGTGGACCATGTTCTCCACCTCTATTGTCGATGTGGCCATTTGGAGCTGTGGCCGTAAGGTCTCTGGTGCTTGTCATGGCGGCAACCCCTGAACCCGGTGGTGGACACCGAAAGTAAGGGATCCTGACAGGCTGAAGAAGGAGTCCTATCGAGCTTGGTTGGCTTGTGGGACTCCTGAGGCAGCTGATGGGAACTGGCAGGCCAAGCGTGCCGCAGCCCGGGCAGTTGTGGAGGCAAAAACTCGGGTCTGGGAAGAGTTCGGGGAGGCCATGGAGGAGGACTATCGGTCGGCCTCGAAGAAATTCTGGCAAACCATCCGCCGCCTCAGGAGGGGGAAGCAGTGCTTCACCAACACTGTTTGCAGTGGAGGTGGGGAGCTGTTGACCTCGACTGGGGATGTTGTCGGGCGGTGGAAGGAATACTTTGAGGATCTTCTCAATCCCACCGACACGCCTTCCGTTGAGGAAGCAGGGGCTGGGGACTCAGAGGTGGACTCGTCCATCATCCAAGCTGAAGTCACTGAGGTGGTTGGAAAGCTCCTCAGTGGCAAGGCACCGGGGGTGGATGAGATCCGTCCTGAGTGGTCCCTCTTTTTAAGAAAGGGGACCGGAGGGTGTATTCCAACTACAGGGGGATCACACTCCTCAGGCTCCCCGGGAAAGTCTATTCCAGGGTACTGGAGAGGAGAATTCGGCCGATAGTCGAACCTCGGATTCAGGAGGAACAATGTTGTTTTCGTCCTGGCCGTGGAACAGTGGACCAGCTCTACACCCTCTATCGGGTGCTCGAGGGTTCATGGGAGTTCGCCCATCCAGTCCACATGTGTTTTGTGGATTTGGAGAAAGCTTTCGACCGTGTCCCTCGTAGTGTCCTATGGGGGGATGCTCTGGGAGTATGGGGTCCGGGGCCCTTTGCTAAGGCCTGTCCGGTCCCTGTATGACCGGAGCAGGAGCTTGGTCTGCATTGCCGGTTGTAAGTCAGACCTGTTCCCAGTGCATGTTGGACTCTGGCAGGGCTGCCCTTTGTCACCGGTTCTGTTCATTATTTTTATGGCCAGAATTTCTAGGCGCAGCCAAGGGCCAGAGGGAGTCTGGTTTGGGAACCACAAGATCCGGGTCAAACTATGTCAGATTATAACATCTACCATGTCATCTTTTAATAATTTGCAAATGATTCTGGGAATTATTTGTTGAGTTAAAGGCTGTGATTTCAAAATTAGCCCCATCTCCCAATAGTAAAGAATCCTTTAAAAAATTCCTGGATCCAGATGGTGCTCTGGATCACCCCCAAAAATGTAATCACTTGTTCCTTGCTCCATTTCTGACATTTCCTGACTTCATCAAACTCTGTCCAAAACCTTTTGAGTTATGTTGCTAAAAAACAAACAGACAAACAGACCAACACCACCATAAACGATCACACAAACACATTCAAGGTGGGTGAAGTGGGTGAAGTGTCTTCCCCAAGGACACAATGACAGTATGCAATGCAAGTAGTGAGGATTATCTCTACCTAATGAAGTACAGCTGCCCAAACTCCTTTAGGACTCACACTCAGAGCAACAAATGGACACAAGGCAGACACTGTACAAGAGAGAGGACCCGCAATCAGACACATGAAGTGAGAAGTTTTTTTGTGCGTTTAACTTAAGGCTGTAGTTACAGTATGAACTCAATATGGTTGCACAGTGGCAAAGTGGTTAGCACTCATTGTTGCCATTTAAAAACACACTTTTCTTATAATTAAAAATATTACAAATGTAAACAATTTTTATTTAATGCTGACAAAGTTTAATGGAACAAAAATGAGCAACTCATTTTTTTGTAGCACTGACATGTTATAAAGAAAGTATTAGTCGACTTTAAGATCGTACAGTGCACTTTTTGCAAAAATAAAAGTAAATAATAATAAGAATAATGCATTAATCTTGTAGAGCGCGTCTCTAAACACTCACTCGCTTTACTGTTTGGTGCATTATTCATTCTGTCCTCAGTCACACTCAGTGGTGGTGAGCGACTTCTGCAGCCACAGCTGCCCTAGGACGTGGCTGCCATTTTGCGCCTACGGCCCCACCACCAAACACAGTCACCCTGACACATTCATACAGGCAAGGAGGGTGAAGTGTCTTGCCCAAGGACATGACTGTATGCATTGTACTGTATGAACCGCCAATCTTCGGGTCAGTGGGCAAGCGTCACTACTGACCGAGCTACTGCTGCTGTACTATAAATGGATGTATAGACTTCCCAAATAACCACTGCTGGTGCCTATCCCAGCAACTATGGGCCTTAGGCAGGGTACACAATGACATGACAGACCATTCACTCTCATATTCACCCACTGGGGCAATTTAGAGTCACCAATTGCCCTAAAACCTGCAGGAATGGTAACTACTCTGCCACTTTGCTCCACTTAATATAGCATTTGTAAAGGTGTTATTACAGCGCAACAAGACTTTACTTTGATTTATTAGAAGTATACTTAAATAAATTGTTTTAACTTCTAACATTATGCCTAAAACTTTTGTCCGGTCTGCCCTCCTGGCTCTATGACTCACACTTAAATAATAGATGTGCTTGAGTTTAGTCCACACAGCACTAAACCAGCTGCCTCCCTGCTCTCTCACACTCTTACCCCAGTCCAAGTCCCCAGCCCGGACACTAGATGGCACTGTTTACAGCAGCACGGTGAAACCCAACACACACACACACACACACACCATCTCACAATTACTGATTTACAATCCTTTCACTAATCTAATAAATTAGATTGTGCATAATACAGTTTGTAATTACACAACCACAATAAACACGGTTAACAATGCACATCGGCTCTGATTTCCACAGCTGTTACTGCATTAGATGGGCCCGAGATATGAAACAAGATATCAGATACGGCAATCAATGTGTAACAGAGAGAAGATAAGATCAATCACGCTTTTCTTCCCTTTTTAATGGCTCATAATGTCATTAAATCTGACTGCCATTATTTGCAAATACATTTAGCAGCTCCTCTGAGGGCGTTTAATGAAAAGTGCAGGCTTATCACGCGTTGATAGCAGTGGTATAAGGAGGATATTTAGGAGTTTAGATGTGTCTTTGGACTGAGCAGGATCGTATAGGATGGACTGGAGGTCAATTTCTGTTACCCTAAGGGATTAAAGGTTATACCCAAAAAGTGTGCTGTACCGTGCAGCTATGGGGATACGTTTGTCTGTGTGGTCCACTTTTAGGAAAGGTGGAACTAATTACTGCACTCTGTTGATTGGACAGTGCACAAAAATTGTGAAATTGCATGGAATAAGGAAGGTTTTCTGAGGAATGGCGGTATTTCAAAGGAAAACAAAATATTAGTAACAGCTAAACAAGGTTAAATAAGAGGGACATCTGGACAAGGTTTGTTTTTACAAACAGTGTTTCTGGTTGTAGTCAGCATCAGGTGTTTTGCTTTGTACATTAATCCAGTCAAATGGGGTCAAAAGACAGTGAACCCTTTGTGGCTGGTCCCAAGACCAGATAAATGAAGAATATATTAATTGTAAATCAACCTGAAAATTACTACAGGCTTGGAGGCAGTATACAATTTTACCTTTAGCCTTGCTCACTGCTTCTTCTTCTTTCCATTTGGTCATCGACAGTGGAAATGCACACAAAACATCATTTGCGATTCTTTCATGCAGGAAAACAAACCATTCACGATAACGCAAAAGAATTGCTAGGTAGCCTTTGGTTCAACAAATGCACAAATAAATGCCGGATTTAAGTTTTCAATGTAAGGTTTTATGCTTCCTGACACAACCCCCTCCGTTTATCCAGGCTTGGGATCGGCAAGAGTACACCGGCTCGTGCCTGTCTGTGGCTGAATTATCCTGGCACATATCACACCAGGAATTACACTGCCCTTTATATGAGTTATTGTTGATGCATCCATGTTTTTGAAAGTCCTCTTGAGATACAATTAATAACAATTACACTGAAACCTTTGTTGCATTTGAATGTCACTGGGTCTTTAGGGCTTACCTGAACCAAACCATACCGACCCACACCTGTCTGTTTACTGCACAGATACTTTCCAGTTCCTCTTTTGTTTGTCCGCATATCTCTAACCTCCGCATCTGTCTGTTTATCGCTCTGACTCCTGCCTCTCTCGCTCTCTCTCTTTCTCTTTCTGTGCCTAGGCCTGTGGGCACATCTCTGACAGGGGGTTGCCGCGGTTGAGCTTTCCCCGGGCTTCAAACGGGAGACGGCAGGGCTTCAAACGGGACGGCAGGGGTAGACAGGCTGTGTCACATTATGCGGGCCCTCCTCTCCCGGCTTTGATTGAGACTAGTGATCCAAAACTGATGCGCGGAGGGGCTGCAGCTCACCTCTTGTCAGACAGCCCAGAGCCCAATGACAATGTTGGATACGCTTCACGGGCGCTGACAACCCCCGTCACACTTTGAAAGCGCAAGCAGTGATATCTCACTCACTGTTTACCGATGTCCTTAAGACGCACTCATTCAGACCGGCACTAAACACTGAAGTAAGTGCTTGGGTGGGTTTATGAAGTGGATCTTAAAAGCAAAACAAGTTGTGGAGAGACATGACAACAGGGGGCAAGATAAGGTTTCCAAATGTCTGACTGCTGTAGGTAGTCTGGTTTCAATCCACTGTCCAAAGACATGCATGTAAAGGTGAACTGTTGAACTCTTTTTACACCAAGTACCACTGCAGGAAATATGCGGCTTTCAAAGTACAATTTTATTGAACTGATTGAGCGTAAATCCAGACTAATTCAGGTCTAAACCAAGGAATTAAGTAAATATTAACCCAGAAAATGTATTGTTAAATATGATTAAATTGTTGCAAAAGACAGGGCCAAACGAGGACTAAACCAGATCTAAACCAGGACTAGAAACCAGGTCTGAAACAGGGCCAAACCAGGGCTGAAGCAAGACTAAAGCAGAACTAAACTAGGTCTATAAACCAGGTCTAAACTAGGACAAAACAAAAACTAAACCAGGTCTAAACCAGGACAAAATCTAAATTAAACCAGCCCCAAACCAGGACTAAACCAGGTCTATACATAAACTATGACTAAACCAGGTCTAACTTGGGGCTAAGCAGGGTTAAACTGGGACTAATCCAGGACTAAAGTAGATCTAAACTAGACCTATAAAACAGGTCTAAACCAGGATCAAATCCAGGCCAAACCAGGTCAAAACCTGGACAAAACCAGGTCTAAACTGGGTACAAGCAGGGTTAGACCAGGATTATATCAGGACAAAACCCAGACTAAACCAGGACCAAAGCAGGGCAAAACCTAGACTAATCCAAGCCAAAACCATTTCTAAACCAGGACCAAACCATGACTTAACCAGGACAAAACCCAAAATAGACCAATACCAAACTAGAACAAAACCAGGTCTAAATCAGGACAAAACCCAGACTAAATCAGGTCTAAACTGTGTATAAGCAGGGTTAAACTAGGACTAAACCAAGCCTAAACTGGATCTAAACTTGGTCTAAGCAGGGTTAAACCAGGACTTAACCAGGATTTAACTAAGCAGTGGTCTACACTTGACTATGGAATTAAGCTCTAAATAAAATCAAGAATTCAACAGCAAAAAACTTCTCAGTACCCCCAGAAATGGCCCGTATACCACCAGAGGTACCTGTGCCACAGTTTGAGAACCACTGGCCTGTGGTGAATAAATGTGAGAGTGAATAGTTGTCTGTCAGTGCCTCCAAGTGTTGTAATAAACTGGCATTTGTCCATAATCTAAGCTTCTTGGATAGGCTCCAGTACTATGCAGCTTGTAAAAGTAAGCAGTAGTATTTGAATGACAGTGTTGTTGACTTAGGAGTGGAGTGCAAGTCAGGACAAAGCTACTGCCACAACCATCATTTTCAAGTTGTACTTCATTTACTCACCAAAGACACTTTTTATGAGCGTCAAAGGCTCAATTAGTCTCCAGAATCAACACGTCGTTATCTATATTGTTAGCTTAAACTTAATATTGTGCCTTGAGGTGCTGCAGACAGGTTTACTGACAGGTTTTCTTGCAACATGTCTTTGGTGCAGAGGTTGGCATAATAAGTAGTACATTTTTTCTATTTGATAATGTATATTGATATGCATGTACATTTCCTAAAACATATTTAAGAGTAATTGTCTGTAAGTGTCAACCCTGGGACTAACAGACCACTGTCCAGGTTGTACCCCGCCTCAGGCCCAAGGACTTCCCTAGGAACTGGAGTCACACCTTGGATAATTGCCAGATAATTGCAGAGCTGACACTCAAAGACAGGCACGGAAGACAAGGAAGGCTTTGATTGACAAGTTTACTTAGAGCAATATGTAGCTTTGGCCTGTGGAGGGAAACAAACTCCACACAGAAAGGCCACATCTTACTCTGCATATTTGCGTCCTTAAACATGCTTGAAATATCTACATTAAACTGAATGAAGGATAGCAAAAAGTTGGTGAGACTATTTAAGATCATGTATTGGCAATATTTTGGAAAAGCTACATGGGACAGTGACAAAAACACAGGTGAAAAGTAACTAGATACGTTTACTTTGTTGTTCTTGACCTTTCCGCTGCTCTCTTTTCGTACAGGGGTTGCCACAGCAGATGAAACTTTTTACTTTGTTTTTTCTGGACGCAACCATCCACATACTGGGACTGGAAATTGTGGCACCCTGTGGTACATTTGAACCCATGACCTACTGCACCAAAGGCAGGGGAACAAACCACCACAGGGGACACTTTTACTTAAAGTATTTGAACATATTTAAGAACATGGACTGTCTGGGAAGATTTTTTTATTTTTTTCATTTTTAGAGACATTCAGCAAACTGTCAGAGTTCAGACACAAATCCACGACACAGAGGCAGGCTATAGTTGCCCTGTATATTGTATGTGCTGCAGATCTGCCACTGAGCCATACGACGGCACAGTTAAAGTGTTTTTTGACCTCAGCGACTAAGTGGGCACGCTTTAGGGCTCAAGATACCAGGTCAGGTCATAGTAGTTGTAATAGTAGAAGTAGAAGTGGAAGTAGAAGTAGTAGTAGTAGTAGCGGTAGTGTTGCAGTTACACAGAAGGTATTTTAAGATGTAATCGCAACACATAATAGGTGTGTCACAATCAATGCATTTACATGGCACATCATACTCCAATTAAGGTCCATATTCAGATTAAGCTCATAATCTGAATAATGTGAAGAAAAAAAAAGTGGGAAAAAAAAAAAGTCGCCACCTGGATTTAACTTAGTAAATAGGTAAAAGCATTGCTGCAGTTGGTCAGGTCTGGGTTCAGCAATGGGGCCAAAGAATGAGGTCAGCTGACTTCCTAAATATACTGAATGACCAGGTTACTCCACCAATAGATTTTTTTCTTCCCTGATGGCACAGACATATTCCAAGATGACAATCCCAGGATTCATCAACCTCAAATTGTGAAAGAGTGATTCAGGCAGCATGAGACATTATTTCCATACAGGGATTGGCCACCACAGAGTCTAGATCTTAACCCCATTGAGAATGTTTGGGATGTGCTGGAGAAGGCTTTGCGCACTCCCATCATCAGTACCAGATCTTGGTGAAAAATTAATGCAACACTGGATGGAAATAAATCTTTTGACATTGCAGAAGCTTATTGAAACAATGCCACAGTGAATGTGTGCTGTAATCAAAACTAAAGGCGGTCCGACGAAATATTAGAGCGTGTGACCTTTTGCTTTTTGTGGCGACTTTTTTTTTGGTCAGGCAGTGTATATGAGATATATAACGTATTTATAGTGGAAATTTAAAACATTATTGCATTATCAGAATAAAAGGACAAGAAAAAAGGAAATTCTACATGACAGTATGCTCATATTTAGATGGGAGTATTCTAAACACACTCATTGGAGTACTTCTTCCACTACTGCAGGACAATGGCAACGTGAATATACTGCAATCAATTTCCTAAGCTGCAACGTTTGCAATAGAATAAATACTTCATGCCCCAGCCCTTGAGGGACCGAGCCTTCGCTGCTTCTACCCCTAGCCTCTGGAAATCGCTTCCACAACACATCAGGAACTCGAACTGATTACAGACCTTCAGATCTCAGCTCAAAACCAAAACTGCACCACTCCAATTCTCTTTTACTTTATTTTGCTTCCTTATGTAAAGCATCTTTGAGTGTCCTAATAAGTTTGATGTATTACTTCTCCAATGTATGATAGCTGTTACAAATTAAATTGGTTGAAAAATAGTGAAACCACAGATCTAAATCAAACTCTCGCCTTAATCTGCAAACCGTGTCGTCTTCTTCCAAAGTCAAGTCAGTACTAAGTGTTACTAACCTCATTCATTTCCACAACTTTCATTTGAACAGTCAAAAGGCTGAGCTTGTAGAGGCTGTTTTAGTTTATCCAATTATACCTAATTATTCTGTGTTTATGCCATTTCCAGTCATGTGTGGAGCCTTCCTCGCAGTGGTTCAAAGGACTATAAAGTGTAATATCCAGCCGATCCACATACACTTGTATAACGTTCCTCTGCCGCTGACATCTGTGGCATTTATCTGTAAAATGACTCACTATCTAATTGAGACCATCTGTGTGTTTCTGAGGAGCACGGCAGATTTTTTTTTTTTTTTTTAAGGTTATTATTATTATTCGCGGCAGTATTTCACTTGAATGCGCAAATGTCAAATAAAAGTCAGGCTGCCCTGAAAAACTCTGAAGTCGAGGTGTTGCTTGAAACTTGGTGGTTATAATGGGACATATAATCTTTCAGCGGGTTTGAAAATCTGAAAATTGTGCTAACAAGGTTTTATTTTACAGAGAAGCATTTATTAACTCAATTCTATCAGGTTTTATTTTCATTTTAGTTTAAAACATCCATGAAACAAGTTCACTTAGCACTTAGAAACCAATATGAGAGCACATCTATGCCCTTATTATTACTCTTACTTTACAAAGGATAAGTAAAAGAAATGTTAAAAGTGCAGTTTGCCAAGAGTCAGACCCCAAACTCAGACAGTGAGGTCTGCTGTGTGCCCCGCTGCTTCAGTAATCATGGTTAAATAAATATTTGCGAAATAAAAAGCATTAAGAAAGAAAAAGGCATGTTCTACCAATGTATTTGTGCACAATTTATCATTGCAATCTGATCAGTGCAGTGTAATACCTAGTCCAATGGGTAGACCCTATCCCACTTTTGGTTGTGCTGCACAGCCATTTAGGAATCTGTCCCCCGCCCCACTTATTAAAATAAAGTCCAACTTTTTTATTGATGCTCAGTGGATGTTATAAAAAGAGAGATTCAAGTTAAGAACAACACGGTAAGCTCAGTATTCCTTGTGTAAAATGTAGAATAAATATTTGTGTTGGGGTTGAATATATGTTTGGTGTGTTGGGTCTCTGTGTTTGAGGAAAGGTCTTTCCGTGGAGCTGTGAGTTGTGTTAGTGCTGCTGGAGTGTTTTGAGAAAATGCTGACTGAAGAGCTTTGATTTTTTTTCTGTTCCATCTTTTTTATTCCAATAAATAAGGTCTCAGTAAAGACATTACTTGCAAAATGTGTGTTTTGGGGATGAAAACAGCACATCAAATGTTTTATAGGCCCCGAGCTGAAGTATCTTGTGTCTCAGTGAGTTGGTAAGTTAGATTTGTATCAAAGCTTTTATTTCTCATGTCCATCCCACATTGTCCCAACAAATCGCAAACTTGTCCCACTTTTTGTACTTTCTGGCCACCCTAAGGCCCGCTGACAGACTTGATGAGACCTCAGACAAAACCTGTTGAGTGCACACCCCCTAAGCTATATAAGGGTCTATTTTTGGGCCCCCCCTGACCCTGAGGCCTGGGACAAATGCCCTGGAAAAATGCCCTCTGTCAACTGCCCTGTATAGACGTCTAGTTTAGCATCACTTCAAGACCTTTTTTTAATGGCAGCAGGTGTGTTTAGGCCTCTTTAACTATGTTTAAAAGTTGACTCAAAAGTGACTCCAATTAAAATATTGTTATTTTCAAAATCAGAGAATGTCCCAGCCATCACACCATTAGACTAGGGTGGCCAGATTTTTAGACTCAAAAACTGGCCTTATATCATTTTTTTGGGCTTATTTCAATGCATTTGAACACAGCAAGTGACAAAAAAGCTTCCACAAGCAATACAATTTCCTGGCATCTAATTAATGTACCTGACACTGTAGGGCTTAACTTTTGAAATTAAAGACAATAACTATTAATTAATAAAAATAATGACACAAATAATTTTAGTGACAAAAGTCTTTAGACAAAAGTGTTTTTAATTTTCTGTGCTCTTCTATGGGTTAGAATGGGGACAACTGGGACATATTTGGGTTTTGAGAGCTATGCCTTGGGACATGGGACAAGAAGCCTAAAATTGGGACTGTCCCAGTTAAACAGGGACATCTGGTCCCCCTACACTAGACAGAGAACCAGCAAAGTAACACATTAGACATTACACAGCATATGACAATTTTATGATGATAGTATATAGTTCAAATACACCTTAGCAAGTTTCCTCAGTGACCGTATACAGTATTATGATGCCAAAATTCAAAGATTTCGGGTTTAATTTCACCAAAAAACCTCATCTCTCTGCCCCTTTATGTGCAATCCTTAATGATACTCATGTGTGTCTGTCTAGGCCTTAATTTGACTTCCCCAAAAAAACCGCTCCTCTACATGTCTACCCTTCTTTCCTCCAGACGTATAACATTTTGCACGAAACATCTCTGGGATTCATTTACAACTGCGGCACCACGCATCATGAACTCCGAGGCCCGCATATTCATAAACCCACCATCTGTGTGAAATATGCAACACTTAAGAGATATACTGCAATACTGTGTGCCGAAGGACGGCTGCGAGGTGTCAGACCGTCCCACTAAGGCCCAACATACTGCCAAGAGGATGGGCTGATTGGCAGGGCAGGGGCTCTCCAAATGAACTCCACACTTCTGTTAAATAACCGGGCGTGTCATGTACAGGCTCCCGACAAGACCTCAAGACTTTTACAGCGCTCAAGTAGCACAACCAAATTTTTTCTACTGCCATCCCGTGTGCTGTTCCAAAAAAAAATCCATTACCCCTAGCAATTCCAAAACAGACCTGAACTATGATGCTATAGATGAGCTAATGGACTTTATTTAACAGTCCTAGACACATTTATAGCCTGTCCGTCCTGTGAGTGGATCTTTCCTTCAATGTGGTTTTTCCCCCACAGCTGTTTTTTTTTTTTTAGGGGTTTTTCCTTACTGAGAAGGAGGGTCTAAGGACAGGGGATGTCCTGTCCTGACTGTTCAGTTTAGTTATTGTTTGTGTCTGATTGTGTGACTAACTGTATGTAAAGCTCTTTAAGGCTACTGCGGTTGTGATAATGGGCTACATAAATCTCTCTCCCTAACTTTTTACTCACACCTTTTACCTTAAAAAACAAAAATTGCACCAATAAAGACTGCCATAGGAAAATAATCTAATAGTCAATAATTAATTTTTTTTTTTTTTTTAATGGTTACAATGATTAACTTCAGCCCTCACCATACATAGCAAAAATTCATTCTGTTTATGAAATGTTACCCCTTAAATTCCAGTTTTTGTGATTAAAAGTTGATTCCAAATCATGGCAAAAATCACCCAAAAATTATTTTTTCCTTCCTGTAAATTCAAATTTGATTTGTTTGTGGTGGATTATCAGAGCTTGGGAGTGTCAAAATTGGTATCATGATTGATTTTATTAGATTTGAAATTTTTGTGTAGTTGCAGATAAAACATTTTTTTCACACCTTTCGTCCTAAGGTGCAAACAAATGCACTGCCATAGAAAAAAATATCTAATAATAGATTTAAGATTTAATAATAGATTTTTTTTTTTCAAGGTTACAATGGTGATTATTGATTAACTTCAGTCCTCACCATACATAACAAAAAATAATTCTGTTGCTGCCACTAAACTATAAAAACTAAAATTCCAATTCCTCACTATCATGAATCCATAAAATACTTGATATTTGTGAAATTATATTGCAATGTATTATAAAAATTCCACTTGAAAGGGAGTCAATGGCACAAAAAATGTCTTAGGGGTAAAGGTGACTATTTTTCTAAAAAAAAATCCTGAAATCTGAAAAGTCATTGAAAAATACATACCTGAGGCAAAAACTATGACTTTTGAATCCACATAGCAAAAGTTATCCACAAAAACTGTTTCAAAACATCAAAAAAAAAAAAAAAAAGTCTTATGGGTGTAAGAGGGATGAGTAAAATTTAACTGAAACACATTTTTATTAGCATTTTCTTTTTCTTTTTCTACAATGCTTGTTTGTCTGTGTAACAAGACGTATCTTACGCTAAAATAAAGACTACGTTTCTTCAGCCATTATTCTCCACACAATTAGGAGCGTCCCATTGAAGTGTCCCTGCAGAAATCCAATCCAATAAATCCACATGAACTATACGAAAAAGAATCTGTTCTGTTGTTGTTGGTGAGTGATGGGGGACGGAAACGCTAATGGTTACAGACGCCACTGTAACAGCGCCCCAGGACGGCAGGACTAAAATCGGGTAGTTCCGCTTTAACCCCAAGTCGCTGTCAGGTGGATGTTTTGATTGACGTGGCTGGGGCTCTCAAAACGAACTCCCCGCTTGTGTTAAATAACCGGACTTGTCATATATATAGCCTCACGCTTCTTAGCTCTGACAAGACATCAAGACTTTTACAGCGTTAAAGTTGACGTTTTGTATTAAAAGAACATGATTTTTTTTTTCCTCTACTACAGCTGAAACTTCTCAGCTTCTGTCTCGTCGTTCTTGTGTTGTTTTTTTTTTTCTCCTCTCCATCTGTGGCCTCATGCCTGGCTCTAACTGCTTTTGTCTGCACTTTTCTTTCTGACGATCCCCAACTCTAGCACATGTTGAGATCATTAATTTCGAACCCTGCCAAAACCACTTCCCACACATGCATGGCGTTCATTCCTTCTCCTCTCCTCCTCTTTTTCTTCTCCCACCGGCTTAGGATCGTTCCCTTGCTCCATTGCACACACCACACTCACTGGCGTTTCTCGGTCTGTCGGTCTACGAAGCAAAGAGTAATCCAGTTCTCCTCTTTTCAGCGAATCTAAATCACCATGTGGTTTTGTTACAGTAGGCACATCTCAAGCAAGAAAAGCCCCACAATTGCCTTAAAGAAGCGTGTAGCTCACTCAGGTTTGTGCATCAAAATAAAAAAAAAAGGGAAGGATTTATGCTGCCAGAACCGAAGTTGGATTCCCTTATATACCTCCCTTGTGGCACCTAACACCGAAAACCTGCACCGTTTCAAAGCACGTATGAAATATTCAACAGCCGTATTACTATTACAACACATGGCAAAAAAAGTAAAAAAAAAAAAAACGGAGGCCTGCTCACACTTTTAATTTTGAAAACTTGATGATTATTGGTTCAAATAGGACTCCCCGCACCGCAGCAGGAGCAGATGCTGCAAGAGAGCCGAGGATGCATCTTTAACGAGTATCTCAACTTCTGCTCGAATGAAGAAGAGTGGGAGAAAGAAAAAAAAAAGAGTCTGGAGAGGGGTGAGGGGCCAGAATCAAAAGAGACACAGAAAAATGAGGAGAAATGGGGAAAAAGGGGTGAGCAATCTTCTGGCTGTGAGTGCAGGGAGTGCTCTTCCATAACAAAAACCCCTGCTGTTGGGTAAAATAACTGTATTCACAATCAGCTCGCCATGTCTCTCTCCCTCTCTCTCGTGCTAATAAAGGACTTTTAACTCTCTAAAGTCAGTGGCTATAGGATATTCTTCCTTTTGGCACGTTAGAAAAAGCCCTTAACAGTGTATGCTTTCTTAGTTTCTCAGTGCGTGTATTCCTAGGAGCACCTGACCAGAAATTCAGATTTTATCCTCAGTCTCAGATCTATTCTTAACTAACATTTTTATTTTATTTTCACATCCAGCTGTGTTGGCCAAGGATGAAGAACATACAAGTCATTTTCTTCCAGCAGTAGAAAAATTCAAATATACAAAGGCTTAACAATGGTCTTGAAGTATCCTTAAAAGTCACCTGTTTTGCTAAATTGACTTTTTTGTGTGTTTAGGCTAGTTATAAGAAACCTTGAGTAGTATTTTGTTTTATTTGAGTAATCCTATGCTAATGCTGTATCTTTTGCAAGTGCTTAAGTTCAAAATCATTTTAAAAAGCCAGAAAAAGCATAATATTGGGTCATTATAGGTGCAGTGTGTTATTTTTGACAGCATCTTGTGGTGATATAGTAATACAATTTCCTTCTTTTCTATTGTCTGTGAGCTGCTACGGTAGCCCAACAGGGACATACACTGGTCTCTGAGGTATAATCTTGTCAAAATGGGACAATTCATAAGTCTCCTTCAAAACATAGGCAAACAAACCAACTTATTTCATAATTGTCATGCAAGAATGAGTACTTATTAGCCAGGAGTTATGTTTGACGTTTGGTTTGGTTTGGTGTAAAGAGAGTTTTTCCTGAGCAAGTCATTATTTTAAGCGTTTTTGCTGCTGTTATTTCGACACCACACCGCGGGACACATTTTGATTACAAGATTCAACTTATTTTTATTATTATTGTACAATTCAAGTGCGGTTTCAAGTGTTGTTTTAGTAAAGTGCAAATACTTTACGAACTGTCCCAGACCGGTGACTTTAGGAAATGTTTTGTATTTCAAGAAGTTACAGTCACAAAGTAATACAATTTGCAGTTTAATGTTAAAATACAAAACTCAACTTCTTTCTAAAACTTCAAAGGTTTCGTCGTAGGCCCTGTGTTGTACTGCTGACAGAATTTTGGAGGAAGAAAAACATTATTCAGCAAAACATTTCAATGGATTATGGAAAAACGTGGAAAAGTAAACCACCCAAAGACAGTTTTTACCAATTGGTTCACCTTTTATGCCAATGTAAGATGAAATAAAATCTTCTGATGACAAACATACCCCAGCCATACTGTGCTTTTGTAACAATCTGTTACAGTGGAGAATACATGTTTAACAAGCCTCTCAACTTCTGTTCAAAAAGAAAAAAAAAAAATCTGGAGTGGGGTGAGGGGCTTGAATGAAAGAAACAGAAAATGAGAGACGGGGACAAGAGAGAGATGGAGAAAAGTGGTGAGCAGTCTGCTGGTTTTGTGTTTTGTGTTTTGTGTGTGTGCCGACAGCTCTCTGGCACGGCTCTCGCCCGCTGGTCCGGACCGAGCTGGGAGCCCGCTCAAAGCCCCGTCACCTTCACAGCGCGGCCTGGCACAGCGCGGCGAGCTCGGCTGGCATACAGAGATGTTTATCACACAAAGGCACGATCAAAGAGCGCTGGTATCTGGCTGCACCACTTTCATCTGGGTTCCCACAGCTGACAGGAGCATCCGCGGGGGGCTCTCCACTCACGCAGTCTTCTCCTCCTCATAATGGTCTCTCGCCTCTCCCACCTCTCTATTCTCCGGCTCTATAGACATCTATCGGCGTGCGCACAGATAAGGAGACTTTATTTAAGATTCCTCAGCCGAAGAAATTCCCCACTCCGATCAGCAACGGCTACAGAGACGACCCGCGGATTCTCTCTGCCTCTCTGCAAAGTTTTATGTGTATCTGAGCTCTTTGTTGTTGTTCGAGTCGATGTTTTTGATGCATAATTAAGGTTTTTACTTTAAATGTAAGTAAATGCTTGTCTGAACCTATTAATCATCATTTCCTTTAACCTTCCACCGAGTTGTTTCAGTGCCAGATCATAACACGGCTGGTTTGTTTACTGCTGATACAAGTCTCACTGTTTATGGTTTGCATGGGGAGTTTGGCGGAATTTTAACCCAGATGCCCTTCCTGACGCAAATCCTATCAATTTATCAGGGCTTAGGACTAGCACATATACTACAGTCTATAGCAGGAATCTTGCGCCAAATGCTAATGCTAATACTGATGTAACTTTTACTGAACTTAACCAGTGCTTATACTAACCTTAACCTATATATTCAAGCTGCTATAGGCCATAGTTTATACCTTAATATTTTACAATGCATTAATGTACAAAAAACATAACAGTTGAAACACCGAGATCATTTTTGATAATCCTAAAGAGGTTGTGTACGCATCTACATGTAAAATCTATAGGTTGCAAAATCAGATTCTATATTATGCTTTTAATTTTTTTTGCCTTTTTGAAATAGTTTCTTTGGATTAGTGTTGCATAGCTTAAAATAATGCACATGTATGGAAAACATCTTTTTGGAAACTTTTGCAGAGACAGCTTGGATTAGGTGTCTGTTGCCCCCTGCTGGCAATAGTGGAGAATGGGCAGAGCAGAAAATTTGTATTTAGCAAGGCTATTAGCAACATAACGCTAACAGACAGAAGTCTGAGCTGACTGTTTCGTTGAGTCGGCAATTTAAGTGCTGATATCAGTCCTGGGACGGTGTATGGGCTTTAGAAACATGCAGGAGCACTTCCTGGTTTCATGTGTCTACGTAGAGCTGTGAGACCGAGCGTTTTGAGCACTTGAGAAGGGGACGCCTCAGCAGACAGGGGGACTCAAATAAGCATGAATGAAACAAAATACTACTCCAAGTGTGTTTTTGGGGTAGAAACAATATAATAACATGGTTAAACACTCAAAAAAGTATGTTCACTGTATTCCAGCATTAGTCATAAAATGCTCACCTTCAACTGTTTTTGGCAGACTTAGATTTTTTACTCTAGCAGTTCACTAATAATTTGTTATATTTGTTTGTTGTTTGTTATATTTTAAATTGCTTGTTTTGAGAGAAAAAACAAAATTCCAAACAACTGTTATTATTTTTTTTATTCTAAGAGCTAACCAGCCTTAACCAAACTATTCTGTGTCACACATATTTCTTACCGCGCAAATGACTCACATTCCTAACCAGCATGTCCCATAAACACATTGCTATGTCATGTGTCATATTTTGTTTTTGTACAAACACAAAATCATAGGGGTTGTTGTGAAGCAGCTCCTCAACCTTCTCACTCCAGTACAGTGCCTCTCCATGAACCAATCAGCTTGCCTCTTTCACCTCTGCGCGTTGTTTTTGTTTTGTTTTTTTTCTCCCCCAAACCATCAGCAAACCAAACTGCATCTCCGACAACATTCCCACAACAGCACACATCTTCCACCTCATGAAACGCCGCTGTGCAAAATGAATGGGGCCTTTGAAATTTCCATGCGGGCCCGTTGTTGCTGGATGAAGTTTGACAATTGGTATGCGGCCCATGTGTTGTCGAGGCAGGAGCAGCGAACGAACGAAAAGAAGCCAAGATTATACAGAGACAGAGCTGCAGATTCAGGCTCGGGATCCAAGGGACTCAAGATTAGTGGTTCTCAAACTGTGGTACAGGTACAAATGACGGTACACCAAGACCTCTGCTGATGGTGCTTTGGAATCTGATTGAGTTCATTTTAGAGACAGTTTTACTCCTGCTTTAGTTGGTAACTTAAATAAAAAGTGTAGACAGACTCACAATACCCTTAGTGTCATTACACAATAACATCTGCAACAAAATTTGATTTGCTGCTCAAGTAAGGTGCTACTCAAACACTCAATTCATTCCTTCAATAAGAAAGACTATAAAAGCACGCACACCCAACAATAAATAAAATATTTACACCCGAACACTGCTTAGTTCTGGTTTAAGACCTGAATTAAGCCTTGGATTATTCCTTGATTACTGTAGATCTTTTTTGGTTCAGATTTATGTCTAGTTCTGGTTTTATCCTGGTTTAGATCTGGTTTAGTCCTGTTTAGCCTTGCTTTAGTCCTGGCTTTGTCCTTTAGACCCAGTTTAGTCCTGTTTAGTCCTGGTTTAGACCTGCACTAGTCCTGGCTTAGTTGTGGTTTAGACCTAGTCTAGTTCTGTTTAGTGCTTTAGACCTGGTTTAACCCTGATTTAGTCCTGTTTAGACCTGGTTTAGATGTGGTTTTCTCCTTGTTTAGTCCTGTTTAGACCTGGTTTAGATGTGGTTTTCTCCTTGTTTAGTCCTGTTAAGACCTGGTTTAACCCAGGTTTAGTTCTGTTATAGACCTGATTCAGACCTGGTCCTGGCAAAGTCCTGGTTTAGCTCTCGTTTAGCAGTGTTTAGTCCTGGATTTGTCTTGGTTTTGTTCTTATGTAGTCATTATGTTTTTGTTTTTATCCCTGTTTAATTCCTTGGTTTAGAGCAGATTTAGACCTGGTCCTGGTTTTGTCTTGGTTTAGTTGTGGTTTAGACCAAGTCTAGTTCTGTTTAGACCTGGTTTAACCCTGGTTTAGTTCTGTTATAAACCTGATTCAGACCTGGTCCTGGTAAAGTCCTAGGTTTATCAGCATTTAGTCCTGGATTTGTCTTGGTTTAGTCCTTATTTAGTCATTATTTTTTCTGCTTAATCCTTTGGTTTAGCCCCGATTTATGCTCATCTTAGTTCATTACAATGATACTTGAAAACCCAATATGTCCTGTGGTGGTACTTGGTGTGAAAAGTTTGAGAAGCAACTGCTGTGGATGAAACTCTGTGTTTATCATTCTCGCAGTGTAGCGCCCCAATCCAGTCGTGCTCCGAGGAACAGACCACTCTTTCCAATAAGTCTCTCCACAACTGATACAAGCATTAGGCATTCACCGCACCACTTCTGACATCCCACTATACGCCACAGTAAAAAATGAAACTCCAAACAAATGGCTTCTGTGGTCGCAATAAAGCAGCTCGAATGAAAAAAGAAAAAAAAGAAAAAAACAGCAACTCTTCAACAGAACCTAGTGCATCTGTCAGGAAATGTACTGGTTTCTCCCTTTGAGTGTGTAAGAATCAGTCAGAAATTCAACATGCATGCTATTATGGGAATTGTAGGTTATACTGCTGCCTGTATGCATCCTTAAGTGACCCTTACCAAGTCATGTTTGCATCTATATTTAAGGCACTAGTGGCAAGTTTAGCCTATTTTCTTTAAACCAATTCATTTATTAAAACCTAGAAGTTCCCATGACTAAATCTTGTTTTAAGTACATGTGTATTTTCATCACTTTAAGTAATGTTTTGAACTGTTAGAGTTTTACACACTGAATTTTAAAGGGGCTATATTCTGCAAAATCAACTTTTCTGAGCTTTCTACCAAGTTATAATGTTGCTCCCTCATCAAAAACAAACCTGGAGTTGTGTTTTGTTTCATTAAGTAATCCTCTATTCTCTGGCACAGCAGTTTCTGAGGCTTCAAAGCGCTCTGCTGCACAAACCTCCGCCCTCTCCACAAAGCACGGACCAATCACATGCCCTCTACATCCAGTCTGCTCTCATTCATTTATCACAAAAAAAAAAAAAAAAAAAAAAAAACAGTGTACAGCTCTGTTTCTATTGATTCCTCACAGCTATTTTTCATTTTGTAGTAAAATGATCATACAAAAAAGTTTAAGGGAGTGAAGTTGCTTTTATTCTTTAAATTATCCACTCTGCTGGTCTCCTCACCTGTTTCTTTATCTTAAAACGTTCTTTTATAGTTCTTTTATATGTTTTTAAAGGTTGTAAAAGGATGTTCTAGAGGTGACCAAGATTGGTTAAAAAATATGAATAAAAACATAATATAGTCCCTTTAAATTTGTCATTATGATAAATACAGTAAAAGCAAGATATTTACAATATCCCTGCTCTCAAATCTGTCCAATTGTCAGACCAACACTGAAGGGTCTATTGTCTTTTAGTCTTGGCATATCAAGTTAGCCTTTCAAATCCTGTATAGAGGCAGTAGGAAACTTTGCTAATCACCAATTGACAGTGGAAACTTTAATCTTTAATCATACTTTTTAACAAATTTTACTGATATTGTCTACAAAATACCATATTCACTCACTTAACCATCCAAAAATCCAACAAAACTCTAAATGAAATGTCTTCTGATGCGGTCACAACAAACCACCTTCGTTGTCGCGTATGAAAAACCGCATACAGGACCAAACCGAGTGCATCTGTCAGGAAACGTACCATTTTTTTCTCCCCCCCTCGAGTGCTGTGTAGGAATGTGTGGCGCCTGTTGTTGCGATCAATCCCAATTTAACAGACATGGGCTCAAAGTCAACCTTCGGGGAGCCATGAGAGCTGACAGGTGAGAACCAAGTGCCGTCTCCGAGCCTCACTTCAAAGAGCAGGCAACGGTGGCGGCTGCGGTGGAAAAAAAGACGAACACTCTTAAAAAGAACAAAGAGACTTGGATAGAGGAGCGCAGGAGTCCCGTCTTGAGACAAGGAATGGCCGAGAGGCTGAATACCAAAAGGGCATGAATACTGAAAAAGGCTCCGTATGCGCCATGCAGATTCGGGGGCGAAAAAATCTGAGTGAATGTAACATAAATTCAAAATGATGTTGGCAGTGTGTGAAACATCGCTTTGACAAAGAGAGTTCAGGGGATTTTTGTCCCTGCTACCAACCAGACGTCCAGCTGCGTTTGCGAACACTGCAGCCTGGCTTTGGATACAAGGTTTGAAAATCTTACTTGATATTGGGGGGAAAAAAAAGTATCTCACACAGAAAAAAATCTTGCACACAGAGTGAAGTCTGCATGTTCTTTCTGGCTTCCTCCCAGAGTCTAAAGGCATGCATGTGTAGGTGAAGCGATGACTCCATTGCCCCTAGTGAATGAATGTGTCCATGGTCTACTGCGGTGGCTTTTTGTCCGCTAGAAAAAATAAAAGCGGAGGTAGATTTTTTTTAACCTTGCCTTAAAAAGAAACCCATTCTCAAATAAAAAATAATTAAAAAATACACTTATCTATAGAAAAGTAAAAGCAGAGAAGGACTTTTAAATGTGTGCCTCAAAAAAATTAAATTAACCCACCTCTAAAAACAAGATTCCATTTAAATAAAGCCATGTCTCAAATTAAAAAAACTAAACAAAAACTCATTGATAAAAATAAAATAAACTTGTCTTGTCTAAAAATAAAAAGTGCCCCTCAAAATAAAAAAGCATGTCACAAAATATTTTAAAAAATTAAGTACGAACAGCCTCAAATAAAGAAAGGCACAAAAAGAAAACCTTGCCACACATTTTAAAGTGTTCAGGTAATGTGTCTCCTTTTTAATAGACATTTATTAGTATTTTTTTTTTTTTTTTTTTTTTTTTTGAGGGGTGGGTTTCTTTTTAAGGCAATATTTTTAAACAGTCTACAACTACGACCCATAGCTGCTGGGATAGACTCCTCTAAACAACCTCTAACAGGCACAAAATTAATGAATATTGTATTGTAATCATTTGTGAGAAAAGACAGTCTTAATGTGTCATCTAGCCTTTATTACCAAGTTCATGTTAGTCCACAGCACTTTTTAACACTGTTGCTACACAAATAAACAGCCACAGAAGTTCCTTACAGAGAAAGGTTTAAGGTATAAGCTAAAACTTATTTTTGATGTGATGGTGGCAAACAGATCCAGTTATACTTTCAAAATAAAATAAAATAGCTAGAAACATGGCTATGCTGGTGACACCCTGAAGAAGGCTGTTTGTTGGCCGCTATACTTCAGGTAAATTAAGTTTTTTGGTCTTGAACACCAAAGAGCACCTTCAATACAGAATCATTAATTGACAAAAACTTCCTGAGCACTTTAGATTTGCTTCTTCTGTGGCTATGCTGGTGTTGGATGAAGAAGAATCCTGACAATGCACCTTAAATGCACGCAAAGTCAAATTTTCAAACAACGGTTCTGTGCAGACATTATAAGAAACAGTATCGTAGTAGGTAGCAGTGTTCCCACTTCTAGTCTGTGAGCTCACATTACACAGGAGTTGGGGGAATTATCGTCAGCAGCTGTGATTGTCAGAAGGTGACAGTGTGAAAAAAAATCTGGGTCGATGATGGATGAGGTTCAAACAAGCGTTGTTTGTGCAGCAATGTTGTAAAATAACAGAGAAGACTGGTCTGGTGACACTGTCAGGAGGAGATAAACTCTGAGGGAAATGCCTGAGATGGTTATGGTGCTGCAAGAAACTCTGTGAGCCAGATGTCTCAGGAAAGATTGTGTCACATCAAAAGTCTGAAATTGACATCTATTTTTATTTTACCCTCACAATAACCAACAATGTGCAAGGATTATTGATGGCAACTTATGATCAAAAGGTCTGGCAATTTAGTAATATCCTAAGTTAGAAATAAATATGAACGGTGTTAAAGTATACAACTGAACAAAATAAAATAAACTTATTTTTTGATGCTGCATGGAATCCAGTGGTTGTTTCATTACTTTTTGTTTCTGTACAGTAGCCTAGAGTGGACAAACTGAGCACTGATGAGGGTGAAGTCGTCCTAAAAGCTTAGAGCATTTCTGTAGGAAGTATTTTTGTAATTCTTGTAAGGGAAATTTCTCTCTTTTACTTCTTGAAATTATACAACAAGTGCATCTATAAAAATCCATTACCTGTATTTATATTTTTATTTATCAAGTTTGCTTCCACTTGTCATTACTTTAATATAGATAGATGCATTTTGCATAATAGGCCCCTTTCGACAGCTGGCAGTGGTGAGTGTCTAGGCCAAGTCCCAGCTTTCCCTGGCTTAGTTTATTTATTCCCCCTTTTGTTGCTGGGCTCCCTATCTCCTAACTATTCTTTGAATGCATTAAAGGTCCTATATTATGCTTTTCCCAGGCTTTCTGAAATAATTTCGGACACCTTTGCACCAGTATTTTGTGTTTTATAACTAAAAATAATGTATGTATCTGTATGGAAAACGGTGCCTTTGTGGGAGCACTTACTTTGGTTTTGCAGAGAACGCTAGGATTAAGCGTCTGTCGCCCCCTGCTGGCAAAGGTGAGGAATGAACAGAGCAGAAAATGGCTATTTGGCAGGTCTACTGAGCAATATGACGCTAACAGATAAATGAGCTGCGTCCATCTTTATGTCATGTGTCCCTGTGCAACCCTAGACGGCTGTATTAGGGACTGTAACGTTTAAACTATTTTTCTTTAAATTTGATAATAAAAGTTGTGATTAGACATTTTCAAAGAAACAGTCTGAATATCTCTAATAGCAAAAACCTAATGCTGCTTTTGAATCTGCAGTATACAGTCAAATGTAAAGGTTTGGGCAGCCCTCTGAGGTTGCATAATAATTTACTCTGTCTTCACGAAAATTCATTCAGTCATTTATTTTCTAGTGACATCTGAGTTCTAGGGTGTTTTCCTAACAACAGTTTTTAGTGTAGCAGTATTTAGGTGTATGAAATTAAACTAAATATGAAAAAAATGTCTGTGCAAATATTGGGGCCCCCTTTGCTGATCTGAATGCATGTAACTTCTCAAAATGGATGACTTGCAACACAAAACTTGTTAGATTAGTTAGTGAACTTGAACTTCATAGACAGATGCATTCAATTATGGGAAAAGGTATTTAAGGTGGAAATCAGGAAATGGAAGGACACAGGCAAAGTTGATGTTAAGGCCATATGAAAAACATCAGAGAGGCATAGGCAAGGAATGGTAATAGGAATAGAAAATAGGAAAACACCCTAGAACCCAGATGTGACTAGAAAATGAATGACATAGCTCTGTGTGATCTTTTTCGTGAAGACCGAGTAAATGATTATGCAACCTCATAGGGGTGCGAAAACATTTACATATGACTGTAAATATGAATCTATGACTTGGTCCATTTCTTTCATAAGCTACATTTGTTCTTTAGCCCTGCATGGATATGTGATTACTTCAGTTCTTTTATAAAGTGCACTGCAAGTACTGGTGTACTGTGAGTAATAGGCCTATATTTTTGAAAAATTGTAACATTTCTTGTATGACTATCAGGAAAAAATGATTTGGTTTCTCCACCGCAACACTGAGCTGATACTAAATATAAATCAGGTCACGTAATGTGCAGACTTGAGGATGTAGTCATAACCCAACACTTATTTTTCCTTTCCATAAAAACCTCTGGAAAGCTCCTCTATTGCAGCCCCGGCGCGCTCGCTTTTTTATTGTCTACCAGCTGTTGCGAAACTTTACACTTTGAAGGAGAGTAGAGAAATTGGGGAAGTCCTCTGAGGACCCATTTGTACAGCTCCGATAGTTTAAGCTGCCGTTCACGGTGTTGGAGCAGGTGCGCATCCGTGTAGCTCTTACCTTAATTCAACTTTGAGTAAATAAAAAAAGACAAACCGATTCAGCCATGGGTGCATGGGTGTGTGATTTTTCTCCTTTGTTCATGGTTTGGTGAAGCCGATACTCAGAGCCACCTACAAGTGTCTCGGAGCATTATCTGTCAATAGTGAGCATGTACAGGGCAAATCGATAGGGCCTCAGCCACCGACAGAGTGCTGTTCAAGAAATAAGAAGTTAAAAGTGGAGATGGGGATGTGCTGTGAAGCTTGTAAAATCTATATTAGAACAATAAGAAGGATTTTGAAAAGCATTTTGATCAGGCTTTCCCTTGAACAAATACAGATTATCTAATATTATAAGGCTGATGACTTAGTCTGCTTAGATAATTTGTATTATCTGTATTTGAAATCATGTTTAACATCACATAAAGAAGCACTCACATAGCACAGACCTCCACCAAGGCACTGACCCTATGGCAGTCTTAAAGTTACAGTACCCAGACATGGACTCTGATGATGGATCTTCTGGTTCGGGGGTGTATGTTCTATGCGTTAGTCCAAAAATGTCCTCTTGGTCTTCTATAAAGAATAATTATTAAAGCTTCTTGTAAACCAGGGGTGTCAAAACTATGGCCCAGGGACCAGATGCAGCCCGTGGACCATTTTTTATTGGTTCGAATTGCCACAAGTACTTTTAACAGAAAAAAACTTGATATGACTGCTTCATGTGAGTCTCTAGGCAGTGAAAAGTGACTCTATAATCCAACTTTTAGGGAAAAAATCATTATGTATATCAATGTCTTTCATCTCTTCTACAGGGCAAATGGTTAAAAAAAAATTGCCATTCTTTGTGTCTGTCCTAAGCCTGGATGAATATGTTATTATGACAGGGCATCCAGAGTAAAATCTATGCCAAAGTACCCATGGGAATCATTCAGTGTGGAGACCGCTGAAAGAAAGAAAGCAGCTAAATTGGACTTTTTTTCTTTTTTTTATGGTGAAGCAAAATTTGACCTCCTTCACAGTTTATTTTTCAATAAGTAGCCTCAGTGAAAAAGGTTTGGACACCCCTGTTATAAAGACACCAGTGTGTGAGTGTTGTACCTTGACATGTTTCGACTGCTGCTGAAGTCTTCCTCAGAAACGTCACGTGGCGTTATTGAACAGCAAAGGCCACCGCTGGATCAAAGAGGCCATTGAGTTTCCGAAACAAGGAGAGTACAGTAAACTGGGACGAGGGGGCCTACCAGTTATCTCACACCTGGGAAAATGTCCTGAAGAAGTCAGACTGCAGGTGGCGATGTCGTCCCACCGCTCCAGGTAAGAAGACAGCACCAAAAACTACAGTAGCAGTCAAAACATGTCAAGGTTCAACACACACACACTACTCTGGTTAGAAGACATGTTAATAACGCTCTATGCATTGTCACACAAAGTCCTTCTATCTCATAATGGTACTAAATCCACAAAAATAATAATTTATTTCTTTCTTTTCTACTGACCCCTTGGCACTTTCACTAAATCACTTTCAATAAATCTTTCTAACAGATTAACAAACCAACTCTTGGCTGTGGTAATTATGTATTTAACCCATATAGCAACATTAAAGAGTAATTACCATCCTCCTGTGTCATTTATATAACATTTAGTAGATATAGTTGCTTTATTTTATCAAATATTTATGTTTGAAATACCGTATGTGAATGCGTAATTGTGATTTGAGCCACAACCAGCTGAGTTATGAAATCAGGTCGCCTTGTGCTGATTAGCTTGTGTCCGAGATCTTAACACCTTAAAAAGAAGGCAAGAACTCTGGGGTCAATAGGTGTAGCCCTGTGGTGTGATATTCCTTGTATCTGATTGGATGTTTTTTTTGTTTTTTTTTATGTAAGGCTTCTGTCTCTGGGTGGCGTCCAATCATTAAAGGGCCTGTATCTTTGAAGCAGGAAGTAAAGATTGCAGAACCATTTAGATCTCTCACAGATCTGCTTAATGCTGCCCATCGATCGCTTTTCCCTTTTAAAAACAAATGGACAACTCTGATGGTCCAAATGGCCCTTTTCCCAATTACAGGCTTGGGTGGCTTTCAATCCCCCGACAAGAAAACATGAGGGCCTTAATTCGAGATAACTACTTCATGTTAGTCTTATAAGCACACATACATCATACATTTGCAGTCTCTTCCCTTAATGCAATAACACTTTTTGTTTGACCATAGCAGTGTGGTTTAATGGGGAATAATTCTTGCTAATATTACGTATTAAGTATTGAATTGCAAAGAGTGGTTTTCTCATCCATCTGGTGCTCCTAAAAAATGAATTTATGGTTGTATTTCTAAGGACTTTAGCAGTAAACATCCATGTTAAGCTCATACTAGATACTGGCCTCATCTTTCTGAGAACCTATCACGTAAAAACACCGTACAATAATGTGGCATTAAATTGCAAAAGTCAAAGTGAAAGATATCACCATTGTGAATGAATGTGTGAACACGTGTCTGTCAGTGAATGTCTCTGTCAGCGCTGCAATAACAAGCAATTATCCAGGGTGCACGCCACTCCCGCCCAGAGCAGCTGGGATGGGCTCCAGCCACCCACGACTGTAAAGGATAGGCAGTAGAAAATGAGTGAATGGATGTAGATTTAAGGTCCATTTATCAGCAGCTGGTGCCAGTATGGAGTGGACTGAATTTTACAGAAGCACTGGACAGCTCAACTTATTATACGTTAGCACTGCAAGTTTGCTAGAGTGTGCATTGCTGAGGAACCTCCAGCTAGTGATGGATTTGCTGCAACATCTCAAAACTCCAGAGGCACAAAATTACATAACAGCTTAAAAAGAAAATAATTTTCTACACTGTAAAAAATATCTGTAGATTTCATGGTAAAAATCTGTAAAATCTCAACAGTAAAAGACCGTAATTGATATATCGGTAAAATACTGTTTTGGTTATGGTAATTAACTGTAATATTAAAAATAAGGCAAAATTTTATTTTTTAGTTTTATTTTTTGTAATGTATACAGTATAGCACTGTTAAAAAAATGTAGTCCACTGTTTATTACAGTTTAACACCTTTTTAAAAGATAACTTTAAATTTTACAGTAAATGTTGATTAAAATGTAAGCCGCAAACTGAACAATATACAGTTAATCTATTTTTTGAAAGATTAATAACTTAATTTTACAGTAAATAATAATAAAAACTCAAGTCAAAAACTGTAAAAACAACATTTGTGATAATATTATACTGTAAAATGACATAAAGGCCTCTTGTAATTTTTACAGTAGAATTCTGGCAACCACAGCTGCCAGTTTTTTACCGTAAAATGTACAGATTTTTTTTACAGTGTAATAGCATTCTTCTTATTTGTTCATACTCTTTGTTACATGGTAATAGTTGCAATAACATTTTTTAAAAGACATATTTTCTTGATTTGAAATTAAAGTTATAAATTAAAGTATTATGTACCTTGACTTTTTGAGCTTTTAACCATGTTGTTTGCACCTCAAAAACATACCTGGAGTAGTATTTTGTTTTATTCACACATTTGAGTAATCCTGTATGTTGAGGCTGTCCCCTTCTCAAGAGCTGAAAACGCTCGGTCTCATGACATTACGTAGACACGAAAAACCAGGAAGTGCTCTTACACACTTGGTCACTGGACTCTGAAAATTTCGTCGCTATGAACCAGTCAGCTCATTCATCTATCTGTTAGCGTCATGTTGCTAATAGCTGGGCTAAATTGCCACTTTATGCTCTGTCCATTCCCCACTGTTGCCAGCAGGGGGTGACAGACAACTAATCCAAGCGACTCTCTGCAAAGTCAAAGTAAAAGCTCCCCAAAAGAAGACGTTTCCCACACATATACATTGCTTTAAGTTTAAAAATGTAAAATGCTAATGCAATGGTGTCCAAAACTATTTCAAAAGACTTGAAAAAAGCATAATTTGAGAGCATATTATCCATTTTGGCAAAGTAAGTAGTTCTGCAAATGTATCTGTACTAAAATTATATGACTGATGGCTTGTCATTTACCCTTTGATTTTGTTTTAATAGCAGACATCAAGGGTGTAATCGTTATGTTTAAAATCATATCCATCATTGACACACACATGAACATAATGCATTTAACACAAAGCATAAAGACTTGCTGAGAAGCTTCCTGTGCCATTTGGATAATTCATGGTGCTGTTATATTTTGTTACTATATAAAACTTTGCAGGAATTTATATGTTCACATTTTTCTCTGCATGTTCTCCTTGGTTGGTCCTTTGATTCAAATGCCAAACATGACCACAAACCCGCAGAGTGCTGAATGAGTCCATGGGGATTTGAGAACACAACAACAACAAAAAAAACCCTGTTCTCGTTCATTTTTTTGTTGACCAGGGTTAAGTGCACAGATCCTGGGAACTTCGCCTCGTAGTACATGGTCCAGATAGGCAGCAGCCGAGCCAAGACAGCCCCAAAATAACTGTGAATAGAGCTTTTTAGTTCAGTCGTTCTCAAACTTTTCACACCAAGTACACCACAGAAAAAAAAAGGGCTTTCCAAAACACTTTTTAAAGGACTGAAATGAAACTAAATCAGGACTAACCCACGTCTAAACTGATGTATAAAAGAGGAATTAAAATGCATTACTAAATAAGGACAAAACCAGAACTAAACCATGACTAAACCAGGTCAAAATCAGGACTAAACCAAACTAAACCAAGACTAAACCAGGTCTAAACAGGACTAAACCAGGTTTATACCAGAACTAAACCAAGGCTAAACAGGATTAAACTGGTTTAAACTAGGACTAAACCAAACTAAACTAAGACTAAACATGACTAAACCAGGTCTAAACCAATACGAATCTGGGGCTAAACAGTACCTAAACCAGGACTAGACCAGGGCTGAACATGACTAAACCAGAACTATAAACCAAACTAAACTAGGACAAAAGCAGGATTAAACCAGGACTAAACCAGGACTAAAATAAACTAAACTAGGATAACACCAGAACAAATCCAGGGCTAAACAGTGCCTAACCCAGGACTAGGACAGGGCTGAACACAACTAAACCAGAACTAAACCAGGACTTAACCAGGTCAAAATCAGGGCTAAACCAAACTAAACCAAGACTAAACCAAGGCTAAACAGGATTAAAGTGGGTTTAAACTAGGACTAAACCAAACTAAACTAAGACTAAACATGAGTAAACCAGGTCTAAACCAGGACAAAGCCAGGGCTAAACAGTGCCTAAACCAGGACTAGGACAGGGCTGAACAAGACTAAATCAGAACTAAACCAGGACTTAACCAGGTCAAAATCAGAACTAAACCAAACTAAACCAAACTACACTACAGTAGGACAAATCCAGGACCCAGACAAATCTTAAATCCTGGACTAAACTTGGCCTAAACTATCCCTAAACCAGGACTTAGTTCAAAATTCATTTTAAGTCCCAAACAGAGTAGGGCTAAAACGCGATTAAGTGGCTCTAAATTAAACTAAATCAGGACTTGAACTGCAAAAGGCTCCTAAGTTTGCACACCACAGCTGGAAAACGACTGCTCTTGTTAAGCTTGAATGAGAACTGTCTTAAACACCAGAATTCAAAAACAGAGATAAAGAAAGTGTGAGCTGGATCTGCGATAGAGGAGAGTTCATTGTCAACAAGCCTCTTATGGTGAACAGATGTTGGGGAACTCCTAAACTCCTTCGCCCCAAGCCACACAACACACCCCAGCCACACATGCACTTATATATATATATACTCTGTAACACACATGCACAGAGCTGGGAGAAGCAAAACAATCATTTGGAGTAAATTCCTGGGATGGTTGCGGCAGGTCGTGCACAGAAAGGCCCAAATTGAAGCGAACCAAATAAGACATTGAGGTGGAGGGTAGTAAACATTGCGGCTTTGCAGGAATGCCATAGTAAGAGTCCCGGCTGCGAGCGGGGCCATAGCGCTTGATTTATTCATGTGTTGGATGAAATGTTTTGTTTGACAAGGGAGCAGACATAAAGCAGCTGCCTCATAGAGAAAGATACGATCGGTCAATGGGCCATGGTTTAAAGCTGTTACTCCACCCCGTAAGCAAACAGTGGTGATTGTGCATTTGTCTTGACAGGGAAAGAGAGCCAGACTTATGTAACAGTATTGAGCAGCATTCCTTCTGAGCTGAGATTTACAGACTGACGAATGAAGGGAGAGGTGAGTTAGTGTGTGGCTTTTCGCACGTCTTTTTAGCACGGAGTAAATGTAGATGTGAGGAAATGTAACGCTGTACTTGATGTGGTTGATGCAGATGAAATGGACAAACTTAAAGGCTTAGGGTTAGGATTTTAAATCTGAAAGTGCATGTGTTTTTATGGCTAACATAGTCGTAGCATACTTCAATACTGACGTTATGATCTGTTGCAGTATTTTCCAAAATCTTTGTAGGGTAACAACAATTTCAAAATAATCTACAAAATTGTAGGTATTTTTCAAAGCCACTACTTAAGTTTAAAGATGCTATATCATGCTTATATTCATATTTGTAAACCAATCTCTGTCACCCCTAAACAGCATTGCACATCATAACCTTAAAAACATTATCCGGTTAAAAAGAAACTTTTTAATAAGTTACTCTACAGGTGCCATAAAGAAACAGGTGAAGAGACCAGCAGAGGGCAGCAGAGTGCAGACTGTGTCTTTTAAACATACAAACTCTGTCTTTTAAACTACAAAATAAAAACAGCTGTGAAAAATCAGTTTTGTTTGTTTTTTGACAAATGAATGAAAGCATAGGACATAGAGGGCTTGTTGATTGGTCACAGCTTCATGGAACAGGTGGGGGTTTGTGCAATTGAGCATTTTGAGGGCTCAGAATGGCCAGGCCAGAGAATAGAGGATTACTTTAACATGCGTAAATGAAACAAAACACAACTCCAGGTATGTTTTTGATGAGGAAACAACATTATAACTCGGTAGAAAGCTCACATGATATAGCCTCTTTAACCATGCTTCAAGAATTTCAAATTTATTAATTTGCAAATGTTACTGTGACGCAAATAAAACCTTTGGGTCAGGCCCCACTGTTCAGAGAATAATGACCAATTCTCAAATTTTTTTGTCTTCCTACGTTTTGTTGAGCTACTTTGGCAGTTGAGGAGGTGCACACCCAATACCTGTCACTTATACACGCTCACACCTTTTCACTTTCACATTGATTCATTAATTTTAGACCAATAAATTGATCTACATGCTTGTCTTTACACAGTGGGGGTAACTACAATAACACAGGGAGGGCATGCAGACTATTAAGGCCAGCCCAGGGTTCGAACCCATAGGAGAACTCATGTGAAGCTGCATAGTGTTTATTATTTTTTTTTATTATTTACCTTTTTTCCACAAATGAATGTAAGCTATAGCAGTAGCCATCCATCAAAGTCTGATCTGAACACATTGTACAAAAATACATTTGTTTACAAGTTTGGTATCATCAAAGAGAAAACGCCTTCTTATGTACACTATTGTTTAAGGCCAATAAAGACGTCAAGTTGTGCCAACAACTGACAAAGGATTTGGCAAATGCGTTTTGACAGATTACAAACACAAAAGGAATTTGGACTGAGCTAATAACATGTGTATGTATCTGTCAGTCACAAAATCATTGAGCCCTTAATAATGGGTGTGAGCAGCAGTCTTACATGTGTTTTAATATGCGGGTTGTTTAATTAGGATAATAACACCGTGTCTATTGTGAAATGTTGTGAATGGCTCGTCTTTTAGTTTGTGTTTTGACTAGTTCTATTCTCACTGCAACAAAAGACTTAAAATAAACCAGTAATTAATGTTTTAAAACCAAAAATAATGAGAAAATTAGAAAATTTTGACAGATGACAATGCACACAAACTTAATTTAAAATAAACTTGTAGAATGATTTGCCAACTTATCCTAATAGCACCGTAAAAGCATCACATTGCATCCATATGTAAGATAAACTACAGAGAATTTTTACCACATGATAAAGAATAAATGGGCCTCAACAAACCAAGTTTGACAATTGTTTTTCATTTTTATTTTATACAAGCAATCTTCTCTCCTTTCAGCTTTTTATTTCCATTTCTGCCACAGAAAATTATCTATCTCCTAGCTAATAGTGTTTGCATATTGATTTGGCTTGGGTTTTATACGCCAGATGCCCTACCTAATGCAACCCTCTCCATGTATCCGTGCTGGGACAAAGAGTACACACGGTCATGTGGCCCCTTGTGGCTAGATTCAGTGAGTACAACACATACGATAGATAAACACAGCTATACATTAACCAATCAGCAGCAGCAGAACCATCAGCCTCCTCAGCCTCTCCTTCTCCTCCTCTTCACCAACACCAATGTCAAAATTCCCCAAACTAATCAACCAAACTCTCCTTTCATCACTTCGCTGATGTCTCGACTTGCCGCCAAACTTTACTCCTTCAGTAAATCCTCCTTTACGCTTCACTCATTTGTCTGTGTTTGTTTTGAGTCTCTCCTGGTTAAAACTGTTTTTATTGTAAATAGATTTGAACAAGAGAGCTCCAGACCTGCTTCATTTTGCCAAGAAAGTGAAGGAGGTTTGGCTGGCCATGCTGGGACTCAAGGCTAACCAAGAAAATGCTGGCTGAAATCCCCACAAATCATGTAAAACCTGAATTAATAACTGCTAATCAGTCCTGGTCCTTGTTTAAATGGACTCCTGGCCAAACAGTAATCGTTTATTTGCTCACTCCTTCAAATTTTGATTATCCAAGCTAACCTTACAATATTGCACCCTTGTCATACGACCTTGGCACCGATCCATAGACTGAATTGGATTAGTTGCGGCTATTTGTTTCTGTATAGCGCAGTAACACTCTGTCTAGTCTACGACACGTGTATGTAAACAAAGGGCCAACAGACCTCTTAGCCCCGGCTGTTGAAATCCCATTAACCTTTTTTCTTTTTCTTTTAATATTTTACAGTACCTCGCAGCGCTTCTTTATTGTCCATTGGTCGTGATCATTATTCACTTGACAAACGGCGGTTATTAGTCAAAAAGCCCTTTGCGGGTCGGGATTAGCTCTCGAGGCTTTCATTATCTTTCGATTCAACCACCTTGATTACTTGCAATTGGCGTGAACACCTCATTTTCCAGTATAATCTAATTCAATATCGTCTCATTTAGGCTCTGATAGAATGAGACCCGGGATAATTTGCTCAGCGGGGTATGGCTTTGGGATTAAATGTTTGTCTTGCCGAGTAATGATGATGTGCTGAAAATATGAGGCGGTGTTAATTTGACGTGTGGAGAGGAGCGACAGAGGCACAGGTGGGAGAGAAAGTCAAGTAAAAGAACTGCTATTACACATATACAAGTTACTACTGCTGCTAAGAGTACTACTATTTCTCCCGCGGATACTGTTACTACAAGTATTGCCACTACTACTACTTCTACCACTATTTCTACACTACTGATACTACTGCTACTACTACAACTACTGCTACTACTGCTACTACTACAACTACTGATACTACTGCTACTACTACAACTACTGATACTACTGCTACTACTACAACTACTGATACTACTGCTACTACTACAACTACTGATACTACTGCTACTACTAAAACTACTGATACTACTGCTACTACTACAACTACTGATACTACTGCTACTACTACAACTACTGATACTACTGCTACTACTAAAACTACTGATACTACTGCTACTACTACAACTACTGCTACTACTGCTACTACTAAAACTACTGATACTACTGCTACTACTAAAACTACTGATACTACTGCTACTACTACTGATACTGATACTACTACTACAGATACTACTACAACTACTGATACTACTACTACTACTACTGATACTGATACTACTACTACAGATACTACTACTGCTGATACTACTACTGATACTGATACTATTACTACAACTACTGATACTACTACTACTGATACTACTACAACTACTGATACTACTACTACAACTACTACTAATACTACTACTACTGATCCTATTACTACTACTACTACTACTGATACTACTACAACTACTACTACTACTGATACTACTGATACTACTACTACTACTATTACTATTACAAGTACTACTACTAATACTACTACTACAGTTTCTACAAATACATAAATAAATATTCCTCCCATTATTACTAATTCTATAGCCAGGGGGTGACAGTGATGCAGTGGTTAAGCGTTCAACCTGAAGGTCTGCGATTTAAACTTTGTTCAGGGCACATTCTGTTGTTGATACATTGCCTACTCCAGTCACAGTATGTGGCTGGTTGTGACAGGAAGGGCATAAAAATCTGCCAAACCACCGTGCAACTGGTTCACTGTGGCTACCCAGAAAGAAAAATCATACTGCTACTACTACAACTACCACTACTACTAATACTAATGCTTCTACTGTTACTGCTACACTACACTGTACTATAGCCAAACCGCTGTACCCTGCCTAAGGCCCATAGTTGCTGATTTTCTGCTTAAAGAAGCCTGTGTCCTGGAACATATAGGATGGCATGTGATGAAAGAAGACTGAACTGTATCCTGTCAAATACAACACTGCAAAAATTATGCATGCAATGTATATTTTTACTAGATTAGATTTATTTACTAAATGTTAAAAAAGTAAGGCTTGGTACAGAAATAACATGAAACAAGTCAAATAAGTCACCAAATGAGTAAATAAATCCAATCTTGTGAAAATGGCACAATCAAGATTAATAATCTGAATTTAAGTCATTTTAACTAATGTACATATTGATTTTTTTTTTTTTTTTTTTTTTTTGCAGTGGGTGATGTGAAAGCAAAATAGCACTAAGAGGTGAGAAAGTGGGAAAAAAACGGACTTATTATCAAGATAAAATAACAATGTAAAGCTAATATTTTTCCTCCCAGTAAATGGATTACTAAGTAAACGTATGCAGTAACTTGTCACCTCTGTCCACAGGTCGGTACAAGCCACACATACCCGGCTGTAGGGGAGCAGAAGTCATACCTGCCGTGACCCCGGAGCACTCGGTGACTCATTTCACCCCGGGCAGCGCTGCACTTTGTGACAGGGCCTCAAAGAATGTAAACAACTTTTCATTCTTTACAAATCTGCCCTATTATCTAAGGACTGAGAAAGGGAAGACTTGGCTCGTTGACAAGCGCCGCTTTTCTGACAGAAGGCAACACAAAGCCCAGACACTTTGTGGAGGAGGAGAAATCTGATTTGAAGTCAGATTAAGCAGCATAGAAGGGTGAAGAAATGTTGATTTTTATCCTTGGCATAACTTTTAGTTTCCATTTTTATTGTTTTAAGCTTGACTTGCTGCCATTGCTTGACATTGAAAGGTAAACAATGCAAAAAAAAAAAAAACAATACTTTTGTTTTTGTCTGATTATAATGCCAGGGGCTTTGAAGTGAAAGTGATGTTCAAAGGATGCAGGAAAGGTGACTCTGCTGACTCCTTTAGACCTTGCATTTCTTCTTTCTGTCTGGATACATGAGGCCAAAGTGACATGCTAACACACCTATTATCAGTATTGCCTTTTGTGCCCCTGAGCCCAGTTTTTTTCACCTCATATGCAAAGATCTTTGTGTGTGTATGTGTGTATGTGTGCGCGTGTGTGTTGTGTGTGTTTTTTTTTAATTGCTTTCACATTATGCCTTGTATTTGACAGGATACAGTCTTCTTGCATCCTATATGTTCTTTGACACTGGTTTCTCTAACCATAAAATCAACAATGTGCTTTAGGCAGCACCTAACAGTGAGCAGTCAGCAGTGGTGGGATGTAACAAAGTACTTAGTTACTTTACTTAAGTACAATAGTCATGTATTTGTACTATAGTAGATTTTACAAGGGGTACTTTCACTACATTTTAGAGCAAGTAGCTGTACTTTTTACTCTTCTACATTCATGAGTTGGTTTGAAGTACAAAGTATCTTGAGTTTTAGTTTAAAATCATGTGTTTTTATCGTGCCTTCGTTGTAGACACACAGTACTTAAATTTAAAAGATGAAGTATAGTATAGTATATAAAGACCTCACCGACAGATTCAGTCTCTTCTGTTGCACCAGTTTGTCATTTCTTTAGTAATCAGCACAATTTTTGAGCATCATTAAGTAGAAATTTTAAGGTGACACGTTTAAATTTTTGCACATTTATCTACACTTTTACTTTTACCACTATCAACTCTCACATCCATTCACAACGGGCAATTTAAAGTCACCATGTCAGCGAACACATGCATGTTTTCGGATGGTCATAAGAAGCTGAGAGAAGACAACCCACAGTAACACAGGGAGGACATGCAGACTCCAATCAGAGACTGTTGTCAGCCTGGGGATTGAACTCGCAACCAAAAAAAAAAAAAAAAAAAGGCTAAAAAGCTGAGATGTTCCTGAGCTGAACTTGTACCTCCGCTGAAATTCAATCTATCAGCACTTTCTAATGTGTCTGGGTCAGTGCAGAGCCTGTCCAGAGGCAACTGTCCCAGGGGTCACTCAGTCACCTGGGACAGATCAGGAACACCAATCAGACCTGGGGCTGTAGTCCTGCATCAACACGCCGCTAAATCTGCACGGATTACACAGACGAGGGGGATAAAAGGGGAAGGAGAGCGTATTTACTGATCCAGCTCTGTGTTTAACGTGTTTGGTAAAGTGGAGTTTGTCTCTTGCGAAAGTGGAGAAAGATGCATGAGCGAGGAGAGTTTATAATTAGAGCCTAAAGGTGTGGCAACATTTGACCTGCCCCCTGCTCAGAGTGCGTCATCAATTACCCAGAAAGCAACAGTGTTTACTAGGATTGCAACAACTGTTTTCGCAAAAAGACAAAGAACGGCAGATTTTTATTAGTTTAGTGTGAATAAGCTATAAGTACTTTTGGCCTTTGTCTTTTCAATGACAATGAAATTCAGTGCATGCAGCAATAAAAAGCATAATCAAGGTGTGTTAGTCAGCATCTTTCATTGCCATCGCCGCAGTGAATCATCTGCCTCCAACTAACAACTTACATAATTTTTCTATAAAACCATATCAAACGTATCAAGTTGTTTTGACGCAGAAAAGTTGGCAGAGCTTATTTAAAACTATAAAATGAAATTGGTTGCCATAGAAACATCTTTTAGTTAAGGCGAGGCACTGCAGGTGAACAGGATTTTTAAAAACTAACAGAAACCAGTGTAAACTTTTCCTGTAGATTACTGACATATACTTAAGAAACAATGTCTTGCTTACACATTTCAAAAAACATATTACTTTATATGAAAAAGTTTTTACAGAGGGAACTACTGCCAGCAGCCTTAAAAAAAAAAATCTATTTTCACTTCTTGAATAACTGTAACAACAAATCCCTCTGTAAAAACCTTTAAGATATTGTAGCACAAGTACAATGCGTGCTTGTAGGTAAGTAGAGATATCTAACTCAGGTTGTGAGAAAACAGCCTTTGAAATTAATATTTCAAAGAAATCTACAGACACAAGTGACAAAAATAAACACCTTATTGTGTAGACTGGACATTTTCTTTATTTGAGTGTGAATGCTACATGTTAAAGGAGCAAACTGGACCAAAATCTAAAAATTGAAAAGAAAAAATTGGGTTGTACCTGTAGTGTCTTGCCTTAAAGTCGCATCTGTTAAAACTGCAGAGAAACAGAAGAACACTGTTCAACAAAATACATTCACTGATATGTTTACTGTAGCTAACCTTTTAAATCAGAAAAAGGTCTCCTCTTACCATTTTAATGACACCAAATTTTTTCTAAGCCTACATTTTACAAGCAGCGAGCCAGATTGTCCTACTTGCTTTTCACAAGCAAGACAGTCTGGTTCCCCTCTCAGAGCGGAGGATTTCTCCGGTTCGATTTGGAACTGGCCTATCACAGCCTTTAATCTGCAGCATGTCTTACAAAAGCAGAAAAGCTAGCGCTACTGAGCTAATTTAATAAGTTCTCTGACCTGATTAATGGTGTTTAGTGCTTTTCTTCATCACCTGTCACCCAAAAAAAAAACTGTACAACTTTGTACAACTGGCTTCTGCTGCTGTCCCCGAGTTGCTCATAATGTGGCATATTTTGGTGTTTTATGAAAAAGAAAAATGGCAATAATCTATGTTTGTTTGGGTCAGTGGTGCGCTGCCTATGTCCCGCCCTTCGTTTCTCTGATTGGTTACTTAGCTGTGATTGTTCCCACACAAATAAAATGTTACTGAAAGGATACCAGACTACCTTCTTTGTACTGAATAGGAAAAGTGTTTGTCTGGCAGGCCAGGCTAATTTACATTGATATCAACATAACATAATCAAAATATCACAAAATATGGCAACAATGAAACTATTTCATCCACTACCTGCCAAGAACATGCATGTTCCCCGCTTTTAGGCCCTCACCACAAGCTGAAAATGCATTACTTTTTGTGGAATCATATCAGTAGCTAGTTAGAAGAACCCAGAAGATGAATGTAAGTGATTATGCAAAGTTGTACCATAATATTTAACAGTGCACCTCCTCATTGACCTGAGTAATATCGACTGCAGTTCCTAATTCACTCTCCACTCAGATTTTCTCAGCTTGTCTTGGGATTCAGATCTTTAAATCCTCTCCTGTTCCTCTCTCTCTTACTCCTCTTTTTTTTTTCCCCCTTGCACATTTACTTTCTGGTCTCAGAGAGTGAGCACTATGAAGGATTACCCTCCCCACGTGTAATCCAATCAAAAAAAGCAGGAACTGATTTCTTATCTTTCTAAGATGCTGCATTTCCCCTCATCTCGGAGAACACACAGCCAGCATTATCAGTCATTTGATTAGACTCAGTAAAAATGGATACAGAACAGCAGCGCTCCCAGCCTCCAGAGGCCTGACTTGCACTTTGAAATCCAATTGTAGCCTGTACCTTATGTATTTGTTTAAGATTTGGAAATAATTAACTGTGGTAAAAGCTGTTATGGACGCACAATGGGATTTAAAGTGCCACTACCCATTTTCCCCCCGCCCTGCTTCCACAAAAGCCTCCCCACACATCAGCATAGATACTCTACCTACTTTTCTTTTCTTTTAAACTGGGCCAATTTGTCATGATAAAATACTAATAATTTACATGAAATTGTTTAGCTCTTAGCTGGAACTTCTGGCTCTAAGTTTAGTGTTAGCCATCTTGCTACATCATAGAAATGCAATGACAATATTTATCAAGATTTCATATTGGACGCTTTTGGGGCGAAAGTTAGATCAAGAGAGACGTATGGCAGCGAATGGATTAAGAGAGAGGGGCTCCTGCTGTTTAAGAAGAGCAAAATCTCGAAAGAAAATGGATGACATGCTTCGTAGCGTGAGGTAAAGTTTTTGTTTTTGGCAGTTCAGTAAAGCAACCTAAAAGATAGAAGCTTAAGATTAAGTAACGCTAGAGCTAGAAACATAAACGAAATTGAGTTTTTTTATTATAAACATGTGTGGCTGTCATATCTGGAATAAAGTCAATAAAATCGGGTAAATTACAGACATCTCTTATCCCGTGTGAATGCTCAACTAAAAACACTGACATTGGGGGGTAATTCCCTAATGACAGAGGTCCAGGGGTAATGCTTATCCCATGCGAACAGGGCTTTAGCAAGATAACAGATGATCAAAACACAACCAAAAAGTAATGACTGGATTCTTACTAATTCTTTAAAAAGAAATGACTGTATAATGTGTTAGATCTGGAACATCGCCTGGCTCCAGGAATTTGTAAATTATTCTGTGCTATTGCGAGATAGGGCCAAAGATCCCAAGACCAGCCACAAGGGGCTCTTTAACCGTGATTCAGAATATACCTGGTTAGATTACAGGTTGGTTGACTAAAGCTATGTTCACACTGCAGGTTTTAATGCTCAATTCTGATTTTTTGCTCAAATGTGAATGTTTTGCGTGGTTGTTCACATTTGATTATCCAAGTGTGAACTGTCTACAGCCCTAAAGTGACCCGCATGTGCAAAAAAAAGCAAATAGTGCAGCCTGGGGTGGAGGGACTGTGATGTGAGAGGCTTCACTGACAGTTTATCTATAAGTTCATAGATCATAGTTCAAAGTTCATACTGTGGAAGATGTTTGAATACATCGGTCAACAACATTCCTCAATCCAAATTTTTTATATTTCTCATCTTATTTCTCTTCACATTTCTCCTCAATACAGATATGATATGACCCCTCAAGTTTAGCTTCAACAGGTCACCTTAGACTTGGATAATTATCAGATATTTTTGGATGTCTGTCTTGTTTTTAAGGTTTTGAATGGCCTTGCACCTCCACCATTGCAGGTTTTTATACACAAGAAAACTAACAACAGAGTCAATACCAGAGCATTAACCCGGGGTGATTGCAATATACAACGCCGTAGGACTAAATTCAGCCAAATGGTGGCGTCTATTAGAGGTACAAAGTCATGGAATGCACTGCCAGCTAATGTTAGAAACTGTAATAACTATCTAACATTCAAGAAAACCCTAAAACATTGGTTAAAAACAAGCCAGTCATGTACTCATGTATAATCTACACTGTTTTCTGATCACAAGTTGATTTTAATGTGTTTATTGTAACTGGTCTTTGTGGTTCATTGTATGTCTACACTTGATATTATGTTTGTATCTGTATACTGTGTACTGTTTTATGGAGCCTGCCTTTGGACAGCGGATGAAATTTAGCAATTGTGCTAATTCTGGCGTATTTACATTGATGCTTACCTGCTGATATGTTGATTAATATGCATTGTCCTAATAAATAAAAAACAAATAAATAAATAAAAAAAATACAAATTAGGTTGAAAACTTTGTTTTTTCCCCTTGACTAGCTCCATCAAGGTTGTCTGCCAGGCTTGTTATCATTTGTTGGGGCCAGTTCCCACTTCTTCCAGTGCAGAATTGGGCTGTTTTTTTGCATTTCAATGACATAAAAATCAGATTAAATGGGACTTGGCTGTTCAGGCTGCAGTCGCATTGTAAAGGATCAGATACGCATCTGATTTAGGAGCACATATGAAAGTGGCCTCAGTCGCGAGTCGAAAAATCTGATTTGTGCTGTTCACGAAAAAATCAGATGCAGGTCACATAGCTTTGGGCCACTTTTACCTGCAGTCTGAACATAGCCTTAGTATCTTTACCATTGCGAGACTGGGCCACTGCCTTAGCAGGTCTGTGCTCTCTCAGTGCTTCACAGATAATTCCTGCTACAATATGTGATTAGGTGACTGAACCGTTTTCCTCTAACACAAGAAAATAATGCATGCTTTTCATTTAATTGGTAGTTCAATCTCAAGAGCCCCTTGAATTTGATACACAATTATAAAAATAAATAAATAAAAAAACATCAGTAAGTGGTGAGGAGTGGACATATGGCCATTAGACGCTCTTCCTCTGTGTGTGTGTGTGTGTGTGTGTGTGTGTGTGTGTGTGTGTGTGTGTGTGTGTGTGTGTGTGTGTGTGTGTGTAGTAAATCACTGACACACTGTACGTTGGCCCGGGGCAGCGGCAGGCTCACAGATGTTGGACACAGAGGACAGCTGATCCCAGAACAGCCTCTCACTCACAAACATGTGTTTCTGTGGCGTCCAGATGGAGACGACTCATACGGAGCACATGCAGGTTTAACCCCGACCCGCGAAAACAGTTAACGCCACTTTAGGAACGTAAAATCAGCTATTAACCCAATTCTGGACGGACAAATGGAGGCTGTTTGAATATGGAGCATTTTGAGAGAAGTGTTTTGACTGCTACTACTTTTTTTACTGGTCAATGTGTAGAGGTTCATCTGTAGTTTATATTTACCTTGGGTTATGGTTAATGTGGATAAACACTTCCAATGATGTGTTCAGAGGCAAAAGTAATGTTTTTATTTAATTTTTTTTTACAAGGAAATGAACTAAAAACATAAAATAAGATGTTTTAAAATAAAATAAAAAAAAGATTGCTTTTTGTGAGACAGTCCAAGGTCCATTGCACAGCTAAAAAAAAAACAACAATCAGGATCGTCTGGAAGAAGAAAATATTTAAAAAAATGGTCCCATATCCTTGAAATTTTCTCCTGGGAGTCCCTTTTATTTTATTAAAATAGGAATTACAGTGATTCATGGATTAACTCTGAGCATACACTGATAAACTAAACATTTCTTTAAATACTTGTCCAGCAAGTCAGCAATCATCTTCAAATTCAGAAACATTTTATTATTTAGACGTGCGCAGCCGCAGGGGTCAGGCACACTCCTGTGCCCCACACATCAGGCCAGACTGCGACGTTAGTTTGAAATTAAATTAAAATATGCAAGAACAAACAAATAAGCATATAAATATTGCTATTCGATAAAAATGCAATTAATCATGATTCATTTCTTGCAAAGCCTCTAATTACAGCCCCAGTACAACAAATTTTATAATCTAATTGCTACACAATTTTAAATGACTAAACATTAATAGACTCACTAATATTTTATGACCAGTCTCTGACATTACATAGAATACACTGTAAAAAAAAAAAAAAAAAAACTGCTGCGGAAACTCAAAAACTCAAGGCAACAGGATTCCTTTGGATTTTTTAGTTTTGGGGCCACGTTTTCAACAACTATGTCTTATGGCTAAAAACTTTCAATTTTAAGTTTTACTCTCTATCAGCAAACTCACTGTCCATTGTTCAGAAAAAGTATTATCCTTTTGTTAAATTTAGTATTTATGTTTAGGTTTTATAATTATCAATAGTAATACTTTTTCTGAACAATGGACAGTCAGTTGGCTGTAAGATGAGTTAAAAAATGTATGATAGAGAGTAAAACTTAAAATTTAAAGTAGCATTTAAGTATGAACATCAAATTAGGTGAACAAAAAATATTAGTTATTGAAAACTTGAGATTTTGAGTTGACCCCAAAACTCAAAAATCTCGAGGGATCCTGTTACGTTGAGTTTTTGCAACATTTTTATTTTATTACAGTGTTCATCCTCATGGCACTATTCATCATAACGCAGCTGATTTATTTCCAAAAACCTAAAACATCTACTTGATAGTGAACAGATGAATGACTATTAGATATTGGTTGATGGTATAAAAGTATGGACAAAGTTGTATGCGATCACAAATGCAATAAAATCAATGAAGTAGTGTGAATCTCTGCAAACCATAACATGTCATCCCGGTGTCACAGCCTGCTCCTGCCGTCCCACCATCGATTCATCTCAGTGACCACCTCAGCACTGGCTCAAAGGCACAACAACTCCCTCCCTCTCTCTCTCCCTCTCTCTGTCTGTCCGACCCCGTCATAGCTTTTATACCTAACAGCGAGGTGCAATACAGGTGCAACACTCCACTTTAAAGCTTTGTGAAAGCGGTTAGTGACTTTTTACCGCCTCGACACACTTCACAGTCCCTCGTGATAAATGGATTGCGAGTGGCTGTAACACGAGAGCAAGAATGTTCAACCAAATCCTCTGTCCCGCGTTTGACCTATAAACTACTGTCGCTTTAATGGCAGCAGCGCCTGGCAGATATCCCCATGATGTTGTGAGCTTTTCCTTTAATTTTTTTTTTTTTTTTGTTCGTCTGAAGTGTCCTGAACAACGCTGGGCTGTAATTGCTAAAGGTAATTGCGCTGGCAGGTTACTGTGAGGCTTGAGCTCCCTTGAGCCGCACCCTGATCCCCGCATAAGGATGTGATTAGCCGCCATCGCTCGTCATTAACTGTGAGGGCTTTTGGCAGGGGCCGGCCGCGGAGAGTGTGTAATTGTCATATTAGGCCCCGTTGCTTGGTTTTAGATCAAGTATTGGAATCAAGTTGCTGGTGTGAAGTGGCTGCTGGCAGGCCTTAAGTGCGCGGCAGAATGGTCCAAATTGTTAGCTCTAGTTCCTACAGTGATGTGTGACAGCTGAGCCGCCATATAATGTTCATTTTGCTGCTTGGCTAATGTGCGAAGGGAGACTTTCTTTCTTTACTTGTGATTTGTCTCTAGCAGTGGTTCTCAAACAGTGGTACGTTTACAACTGGCTCGTCGTCAGTGGGCAAAGGGGTCTGTTGTGCTGGGTCTCAGGGTCAGAGGGGCTCAGAAATGGCCTCCTTATTTATATTTTCTATTATAATGAATCCATGTGAAGCCTTCTTCCCCCAGACTCCAGCAAAGCCTGTCAGCGGGCAGGAGTCTCTGCAGTTTAATTTGTGATTTTGTTTCATTTTCTGCTAGTTTTATTCCTGTTTGGTTTTGTCCTAGTTTAGCTCTGATTTATTCTGTTTACTCCTGAATTCCTTCTGGTTTGGTGCTGGTTTTGTCTTGGTTTAGTCCTTTTATGCATTTTATCCCTTGGTTTAAACCTGGGTTAGTCAAAATGCAGGGTTAATTTAGTTGATAGCTGAATATTTTCTGAGGCCATACATGATAAGGAAAGTACCACTGGTCTATATAGCATAAGGTCTAAACATCAGGCTAATGCTATGAAAAACATTACATATGAGTCAAGCTCAGGTCACACCACAATCGTTTCAGTGGCACAAAGTAACACATGCAAACTAGAAGAACCAAGAGAGCACAGACCTGCACCAAGGCATTGACCACACCTTGCAATGGGAAAGATGTAGTGCCCACACATGGACTGGAACCAAAGATTGTCTAGTTCAGGAGGAAATGTGCTATCCAGTGAGTAACAAAGCCCTTAAGTCTCACAATGGTAAAGAATCCAGTCAAACTACTCTAACTACACTGACCCCTTGTGGTTGGAGTTAGTATCTTTGCTCTTTTCTTCTAATGATACCTGAATCCAGACGGTGTTCCAAAGCCACACTTAAAACATTTTTTTTTCCCCATTACTGACCTGAATCCAAAAATGACCTTTTGAGTCATCTTACTTTTTAAAAGTCTAACAAACAAACCAACAAAGCAATAGTTAAAACATAACATCTTGGCCACGTCTCATGGGATTGCTTGTTAAATTAAAGGTTAAAAATAAAAAAAATAAAAGAAATGAAGATGTGCTGTGGTGCAGCTCAGTTAGTAGAGCTGCGGCACATATACAGGGCGACTACATCCTGCCTCCGTGTCATGGGTTTGAGTCCGGAGTCTGACAGTTTTGCTGAATGTCTCTCCCTGCTCCCTCCCCCATGATTTCCTGTCATCACTTAGCTGTCCTATCAAATAAAGCCGAAATGGGGCATAAAATGAAGACGTGTTTCAAATAATACCCACATACATATTTAGATCAGTGAGGAAACATATTTTTGTGTTACTGTGCCATTATCTTGCAGTTGTTTTGGTCTCATGACATGAACCAATGCAGGAAAAGCTAGCTTGTGCAGATAAGGGAACTGTGGACTGTTAGTAAACTCAGACCAAGACAGAAATCCAGTTAGGTGTCTTAAGCATTTTTAGCATAGCAGGATTAAGCCGTGCACGTAACAGTAGGCCGTCTCTATTCCCTGTGTACCATCAAAGTCTGTAGTGGCCGCTGGCAGGCCTTAAGTGCGCGGCAGAATGGTCCAAATTGTTAGCTCTTGTTCCTACAGTGATGTGTGACAGCTGAGCCGGCGTCTAATGTTCAATTTGCTGCTCTGGTTTTATTACCGCGTGGAGTGAGGGGAGATTTTTTGCAGCGAATGGTCCATAGCTCAAGGTCCAAACATCTTAGAAGTGACACTCGCGACGGCGCTACTTCATGGTGTATCACATTAAAGCCGAGGGAATGGATCATCTTCTCCTCTAGTGCAGACAGTAATTGCCAAAAGCACGGGATGAAAACAAATAAAGGAAAACACATGCTTAAACACCTGCAGAGGAGAGGTTTCGGCCGTATATCACTCCAAAACACTTGTACAGATTGCAGTGAAAGAGGCCTATTCCTTAGCTTGAACTGGCAGCAGCAGAGCATTGATCTTCTCCTCCTTTGCCGTGATGCTGTTTCTCTGCAGACAGATTGGACGAAGAGAGAGAGAGAGAGGGAGAGAGGGAGGGGTGGAGGGGGGAGCGGGGCAAAAGCCTTTCATTTTGGAGCATGCTCACAAATGCATACGCTCAGCGGCCTCTTGATGGTACTTCAGAGACGGGCCAGTTTTGCTTAGATTGCTTAAGGATCGACTCATCTGGGCAGTTAGCATCGCTTTGAAAAAATAAGTCAGTGATGTGGAGCAGGCGAAAACAAGGTTTTTACAACAAGGTCAGCGGGAGGGGAATGAGGCCTTTAAAGAGAAACTACTCGAGACATTTAAGAAAATAGATTTTGTTTGCTAATGCTGTGTTACTTCAAACTGGGTTTAGTACTGAGGGAAGTCTTTTGAACATTTATAAAGGTCCAAATTGCCCCGAGTGAATGAATGTGAGTCAATTGTTTTTCCTTTGTCAATTGTTTTTCCTGAGTCAATCCTTTTTTTTTTGGTATGTCTCTGTGTCAGCCTTGCAACTAACTGGCCATTGTCCAGAGGGCACCTGCTTAAGACTCAGTTTCCGGGAAAGGCACCAGTAAACTGTGACCTCTAACAGGACAAAGTGGAAGAAGATTAATGAACTGATGAATGAAAGCTGCATCTATACAGCTGAGAAAAATAAGAATTGTAGCTCCCATGTATGCTCATTGTAAGACCCAGAGTTAGACATACTTGTGGTCATGTGTCTGAGGGTCAAAGTTGTTCGTATTCAGTAATTTAAAAGTTAATAAGTCCATTTTTCTGCTTTTAGCTCTACAAACATGTCAGGCTTATGATCACACATTGCAACATACATGCAACATCAGAGCAATGCATTATATGGACTAAGTAGTTCATCACTCTGGACAAAAGTCTCGTTAGATGCCTTAATTATGGTTTAAGCATAGTCCAAGTAAGCTCAGTATATAAATGTGTGTATATCTTTCCATATTTCACACACACGCTGTCTTGATTTAAAGCTGAACTACTGGATTTTGTTCCTGTCCGATGTGTTGTTACAGCAAAATCTGTTACCTATAGCGCTTCCAGCGTGATACTCCTGACCAGGATCCTGGATCAAGATCTGGAGAAGGGTCCCGCCAGGCGCTGCACTGTGGTTGTCCACTGCTCCTGACAGGTCGACCCAGCAGCACTGAAGGATGGATCAAAAGCAAAGGACAAATTTCCCTACGGGGACAATAAAGTATAGTAGACCTTAGCTTCCAACCTCAACAACAGTATGGCTATTTTTCTGCTTTTAATATATCACCAAATATAAAACTCCAGTTTGCCACCTCAGCATACAATCTTTGGAGTGTACTTTCTTAACTTCTAACACAAAATTTTGCTTTAGGGTGCACTCACACTAGGTCCATTTGAACTGTGCCGAGCCCAGGTACGATTAGGGAGGGGTCTGTGTCCCCCACGGCTGCACTTAAACCTGCACAAACAAACTGTGCTGCAGCCTGGTTACGTCATTAGCGCTGAGGGCGACAGGCTGCTACATCATTAGCGCTGTTTGTTTACAAGACATGAAAAAACGCTAACACATTGTATTTGATACGATGCAGTAGAAAATATATACATAGCACACTCAAACTAGGACAGTTACTTCATGCCGCTAGGAGTCCCGTTTGTGAGATACGGTCCTTTATCATGTCCTGAAGCGAAGCAGCAAAGGCAGCCACAGACAGATGAGAGAGGCTTCAAAATAACTTCAGCTGTCTGTTCTTTTTCCCAGAAAGTTAAGGCAAGTCAGTGGCGTTGTTATGAGTCTTGAATACGGTGTTTATTCACTTTTTACTGTGCGAAGAACAATTGCGTACATGACAGGGCTCGTAATCATACAAGTCCCCATGCATGAGAAACTGCGCCGTGCCACCTCCTCCAACCGCGCCAAAGTCCTGAAGCGTACCGCGCCCAGGTATGGATGGGAGCGCTCACATCAGTCAAATGTTCCTTGCTTTAGGGGCGTTCTGGGCCTGGGCATGGTTCAGTTGGTTCAGAGTGATGTGAACCGTGTCTTGCATCGTCAGCTTTGATCTGCGTTTTACTTGTTGTTTTTTTTTCTAACTTATGTTTTTTTTTTCTTTTTAACTTTCAATTGTAGCTCTATAAAGTCTTGTTTTGGTCCCAGTTCACTCTCTTAGCTTTAGCTTTGGCCTTAGTGACTGCACAGTTCACTGCCACACTATTGTTTACACTGACAGATTTAACACATCGTACAAATAATTTCCCTGAGTGGTTTTAGCAGGCTCCAGTCAGACCGGCAGATGAATAGACAGTGTGTTTCATGTCTCCGCTGCCGTTCTGAGGGTCTCCATTTAGAGGGATTTTCTGTGGAGCGCAGATAATGGCGCAGCAGTGGGGAGCCCAGGAGGAAGGATTTAGATGCTTTTGAATTGACTCCGACATTTTGTTAAGTGTCATTGTTGCATGGCTCGTTTACCCCCCACCCCCCCACCCCCAAAAACACAGCCCCGTTCATTCATAACCACTTCCCCGTCACTAAACTAAGGGTTATGGCCAGGGTTTTGCAATGTGTGTACGCCGTAGGTGGGCAGAGCTGATGAAGTTTGTGCTCAAAAACAAGTATTGTGTGAAATAAAATGTAAGTAACTTGAGGGTTTATTGCACAGGATCTATTTCTAAGTAACTTTGTTTAAAATACCTTTATTTTAGACATTATTGTTAATTTTGTGTCCGCCATTGTTCATGTTTTTGACACTGTGATCACTTGAACTCTGTCATTAGTAAAAATGAGCACATTACAGAGCCAACTATTGAAACCATTGCCAAAAAAAAAAAATAATAATAGATGGACAGAAATAAAACTAAACTGGACTGAAATTTGTGCAAATGTGTAATATTCATGTATTTGTTACTTTATTCAAGCCAGAAGCATTTGGTGAAAGCAGACCTATGCCAAGGAACTGGTCCTATCTCACAATGATAATGTTATAGTGCCCAGACCTAAGCTCAAGGTGGGGATCTTTTAGTTCCGTGGTAAATTTTCTCAAAGTTGTAAAAGACAACTAAAGCTTTTTGCTCTAATTGTTCCTTTATTAACCCCTGGAGTTAGTATTTTTGGCTGTAAAAATTAGTCAATTTCTTCCTTGGCCCATTACTGAGCTTTCCTAAAAATGTCCTAAAAATCCAGCCATTACTTTTTGCTAACAGACTAACACACCAACAAACTTCAAAACCTCATTATTCAAAGAGCTTAATGTTTACATCTGTGACATTTTGACTATTTCATTGTTATTTTGACTTATACTCTTGATATTTCTATTCAGGTCAGTGTATGCTTAGTAAACAATAACGACATTTGAACACTAGACGACCGCACATGAACACAATCTGGTCCAGCTGCAGACAGAAGTGGCACTGGCCTCTGCCTCAGCTCCGTGTGGCCCAGGATACAGTGTAAGTCAATGATGTTATAGTGTGTGACAAACCCATGAAGCTACACAGAGGGCAGAGGGAAAAAAAGGTGAAGAGGTAAATGTGTTGCAGCTGCCTCTACTCACTGTACTTAACCCTAGCATCAGAGTTCAAGGGGAGCCACCACTGCACAGATCTCTAACATCTGTATCTGCTGTGTGTGTGAGGGAGAAAATGGTTACTAATGTTTCTGAAGCTCTCATTTACCTCCTGTGGGACAGCCGCGCTGGGTGCAAAACAGGACGATTCATCAAAAACACTCTCAGTTTGTCTTTGCAGTGTTTGCTGTACAATGTAACAGATGAAAATACAAGTACACGCTTAATGTCTTTGCCCAAAATAAAACTGAAAATGGCTTGTATTACATCATTACCCCAGTGCTTTGGGCTAAGTATTGATTGCTGTACTTAAAATCACTGCATTACAGATTTAAGAAATAGCAGACATGAGAGCTGACATCTAAACTCTCCATCCATCTTCTATGCTTGTCTGGGACCGGGTTGTGCAGGCAGCAGTCTAAGCAAAGATTCCCAGACTTCCCTCAACCCCAGACACTTCCTTCAGCTCCTTCAGGAGAATCTCCACTCGAGAGACACAGTCCCTCCAGCGTGTCCTAGGTCTTCCCCGAGGCCTCCTCCTAGTGGGACATGCCCGTAACACCTCCCCAGGAAAGAATCCAGCAGGCATCTGGAACAGATACCCAAGCCACCTCAATTGTCTCCTCCCAATGCGGAGGAGCAGCGGCTCTACTCCGAGCTCCTGCCTGGGATTGCTGAGCTTCTCACCCTGTCTCTAAGGGACATGGGTCATGATTAAAACCTCTTGACCATAGATGAGAGTAGGAACATAGCTCGACCAGTAAACCTTTTCAGTTCAGCTCCACATCTAAACTAGTGGTGTCTAATTTAAAATCCATTCACTCATTATCAAAACCTCTCCATTCCTCTGCTTCTTAAGTTGTAATCTAAAAACTCTGGTTGGTAGGAGGTACATTAGGAAGCCTTTTAAACAAGCAAAGTGATGCTTGCTCAGTGATTGCAAAGGACCATCTCTGTATACACTCCACTATGTCTGAGGATATGTTAAAAAAATGCCAAGTAACTAACTATAACTAACTAACAAGTAACTGAAACCATACTATATTCAAAAGTCTGTCATGTTTTTCAACCTACATTTCTATAAAAGAACATTACATAAAAAAAACATGTTGCTTCAAAGTGAAAATAAGTACTTAATTGTGCTTCATTTCAAAGTCTTTTTTTTTTTTTTTTGTATTTAATGTAAACAACTTCTTGCGTCCTCACACAGTACCTTCGCGGCCCACCAGGCGGCCCTGGACCCCTCTTTTGGAATAGAACCACTGATGTAGACTAAAAAACACAGGGAAGGGTGGGGGTAGGTGGGGTAGGTCAATTTTGGCAGCAGTGAGTTTTATTTATTTATTTTTTTATTTATTTTTTTGTAAAAAATGTAAAAAAAAACAACAACAAAAAAACACTACTAGTAAAAGCTACACATTTAAACAAAATATACTAATACACATTACCTGATGCAAGAGAGTTTATAATCAATAAAGAAAGTGAAGGTATTGGGTAAAAAACCTTGACCTTGCTTCTTAGAAAAAAAAAAAATCCAATGACCTTCTCTCTTAGGTTTTTACTAATGCAGCTTTCACTAACTATGGATGCATATTTCACATGGGCAATAAACATCAAAGAGACAGAAACTCTCCTTGGAAAACTATAAAAATACTAACAGGAAATGGCAATAATCATCAATATGTAGGGGTATAAAAGTTATGAATGGCTTTTCCTAGAGTGCCCCAAACAATAGAAAATCCTTCCTGGAATAAAATAGTCTCTTGATGGCCCACTCCCAGATCTGTACACAATGTGCCTATGTGTTCAAGTGGTCACAAAATGGTTAACGCCGTATCTTACATCCGCGCTACGTCCAGGTTAGCATGTAGACAATGGCCGCTCTATTGTTACAGTGGAACGGCGAAGGCTATCGAGGACACGGCGAACATCCTCTAAGTGTTTATAGTTGCTGGAGTGTCGAGAGATAAATGACTGGGACTGGACCTCTCTCCTGTGACTCACTCTTGTAAAACAAAAGATGAGCATTTATGAATAGCCCTTGGACCGTGTAGTGCGGGCCACGCTTTCACCCCATTCGCCTCAATGGAAGTTTGCGGTTTGCCGGCGTGAGCTCCAGGAAGCAGATGTGGCCCGATAAGGGGAGAGGATGTTAAATTGTACGTGTTTTCCTATTGTAAATACGCTTCCAGCTGCATCCCTGTTCCACTCGACCCTAAGGGGACAATTGACACCAGCAGCCGGTCGCTCTTAGGGAGACCTCTGCAGAATAATAGCGAGCTAAATCATGTTTGTTTATGCCACCATCTTGCAGGCTATCTCCCAAGAGTATTGCTCGCGGTTAACCTGACATTGTCCCATGCTGTACCAAGCAAGCTGGCCATAGATATCTCTGCATGCTGGTATGGGAGCAGAAAATGTAAAATCGCAGATGTTTATGAGACATTGTTAGTATGGGTAGCTATAACGAGATATGCCTGGGAGTGTGTGTGTGGAGGTACCACAGATTGTTTGATTGTTTGAAGTGCAGACGGTGGAGGCTATGAGTCACCGGCGACTTATTGCACGTTGTCGCGGTTATTATAAGAAACAGACGAGCACACAGACAGCTTTGAGAGACACGTTTGGCCTTGCTGTAGACAGGATTATTTAGAGAAGGAGGGGTTGGCAATGCACACTGTGAGAAAATCAAGAGACTATTTTAATGTTAATAACTTAAATCACATGGACCCAATGATAAAGACAGAACAGTTTTTATATTAAAACACATTCAGCTGTCAGTCCAACTAACTATTTTCCTAGCGTTTGGTAAAGATGGCAGGTAGGGGGTATTTTGGCGGGCTGCATTTAAATATACTGAATATGAAAATATCAAAAACTTGTGGGCTTAACACTAAGAGCCCTGTTTGTCCAAGAACAAGGTGTGTCTCTTCATGAAGATAGCTATAATTATCTGCTCATACAAACTAAAGTGAGCTTATGCAATAGAACTTAAAGGTCCAATGTTATGCTTTTTTCAGGCTTTTTTAAATAGTTTTGGACATTTCTCCATTGTGATTTCACATTTTATAACTTAAAATAATGCATATGCATGGAAAATGTCTTCCTTAGGGGAGCTGTTACTTTCAATTTGCAGAAAATGCTTGGATTAGATGTCTGTCACCCCCTGCTGGAAACGGTGGGGAATGGACAGAGTGTGTACAATGGGTATTTAGCACAGCTATTAGCAACATAATGCTAACAGATAGATAAATGAGCTGACTGCTCTGTAGTCATGACAATTTAAGGATGAAAAGAGAAATGCGCAGGAGCACTTCAGAGTTTTACGTGTCTACATAGAGCCATGAGACCGAGCGTTTTCAGCTCTTCAGAAAGGGACACACTCAGCAAACTTCCTCAAACGTGTGAATGAAACAAACTATTAATCCTAATAAATGTTTTTGAGGTAGAAATAACATTATAACTTAAAAGCTAAAAAAAGTTGGTTTATCATAATAGGGCACTTTTAATGCCAATTGATAGTATGCTGTGAATTTGCAGTTTGGGATTTTAGCTTGTAATTTGATGCAAACCATTACCATCATAACCATTTTTTCTCTTATATTCATAATTGTATTGTGAGGAAACTTAGACAAGTGGACACCACTAAAGCATGGCCTGATTTAGTCCATTGACCAGGAAGCAGTTAAACAAATAAATCATATGTTTTGAGCCATCTGAGGCTGGAACCTGGCCTAGCTTTGAGTGTTATGTGTCCAGGACATCCTGGATTATTGCCTATGACTAAGAAACACAGTGACAGATAACCACTGACACGCGTTTATTCCTTAGGAGGAGTAACCAATTCAACTAAAGCCACAGTAACACAGGGAGTACTGTACAAGCAAACTCCACAAAGAAGGCCAATGGTCAGCGAGTGCATCGATCAATTCCCTTCTTGCTGTGAGACCCGACTTACAAGCCTGCATGCCTCTATATGACATTTAATATAAACTAAAGATATTAAAAAATACCAAGATATTCAAAGCTGATGATCTGTTTATGTAGAGTTGACAGCTTACACCAGCGCACTGCCAGACACTGATATTAAAGCCATACTGTACACACGACTTGGCATTCAGTAATAACAAGGTCCCTCATGCTGCGGAGGAGACTAATGACTCCCTAGAGATCCACATTTCGGAGCCGTATCTGTTTTTACTCTGCGATTCCTCAGAGATAAAGTGTGATACATCATTTTTATTCCTGGCTGAATACATGATCTCAACCTTTATCAGACTTATAAAAAGGTGACCTTTATATGAAATAAGCCCGGACCATCGCTTACATGAAGTTAATTCCTGGCAACATGACGTGAGTGTTAGCATGGAATATCAATGCTGCTATCTTATTCTATTTTTTTTTCTTTACAAGCTGCGACTTATGTGCAAGGAAACTTTCCCCTTGGTGACTTGGTGAGAGATATTCCTGTGTAAAATTCATGAATTCATAACTTTTTTTTCCTCTATATTTCGCTACTGATCTATTGGGCCGTGATAAGAATTCAAAAGGTGAATGGGCTGGAGGACATCTTCAAAGCACAGTCCGGGACATCACAGGAAAGCCAATGAGGTTGCGTTTGGCCCGTTCCTATATCCTTTCGAAAATACACTGCATGGAGCGCCACAATGTGATAATCGGATGGCATCCCTGTCTGTGACCATTAACTTGATTTACTCGCACCGTTCCCACTCAAACTCGCAACAAAAAAAGTGGCTGCGTCGGCAACTTTCAGCAGAATTTGTTAAACCATGCAAGGACTCAAGAGGAGGTCACTGGTACAAGCGCTAGTGTTGAAGGACACCATGAAACACAATGGTGCATTTTATGGAAAGCTACGTATGATACCTAATAAATCTTCTAAGTACTGTATACAAGTAGTTTAATGTGAGATTTGTATGTAAAAAGAGAATTTAGCTGGAGTTAACAGTGGGAAGAAATGGATAGAGGGAAAAAAATGCTTGCACTTGGAGAGAGCAGTCTTCTGTCAAGGCACTGGCCCTATCTTGCAATGGTAAAGAAACAATCCCTAACCTGGAGTCGAAGCAGGGATCTTTATAAACTGATCCACAAAGCCCAATGGTAATCCAAATACATTTGATGTTCCTTAACTGACCCCTTGTGGCTAGAATTAGTCTTCGGTCCTATCTCGCAATGGTAAATATAGTATAATGTTCAGACCTGGGCTTCAAGCAGGGATCATCTAGTTCAGGGATAAATGCTCTTTCCATTGAGCCCACAAAGCCCAGTGGTAATCCAACTGAATCTGTGTTCCTTTACTGACCCCTTGTGGCGAGAGTTGGTCTCTTTGATCCTATCTCACAATGGTAAAGATATAATGCCTAAGCTGGAACTGAATCAGGGATCTTCTAGTTCAGGGATAAATGCTCTATCTACTGATCCACAAAGCCCAAATATAATCCAACTAAATCCATGTTCCTTAACTGAGCCCTTGTGGCTGGAATTGGTATCTTTAGTCCTATCTCGCAATGGTAAATAAATATGGTCTGACATGGACTTCAAGCAGGATCATCTAGTTTAGGGGTAAATGCTCTTTCTATTGAGCCTACAAAGCCCAATGGTAATTTATTAAAATCTGTGTTCCTTTACTGACCCCTTGTGACTGAAATTGATATTTTTGGTCCTATCTCGCAATGGCAAACATGTAATAGCCAGGCCTGGCCTACTTGAAGCAAGAATCTTCTAGGTTAGGGTTATCTATTGAGCCACAAAGCCCATATATTTCATAATGATACAAAATCCTTTAAAATCTTTGGATTCTCGGATGGTGATCTCAATCCACACCACTACTAACATTTTCTTTCATTGCTGACCTTTCTGGAAGATTTTATTCAAACCCAACAACTTTTTGAGAGTAAATAAATTCAGCCCCAATGAGTCAGACACCAGTGTACTTTTTGTGCTGGTCCCATGACTGGACAAATGGAGAGGGTTGCATCAGGAAGAGCATGCAGTGTTAACCCAAGACAATATGGAAATTGCTGCACACCAGGAGGCAGAGACAAACCAACAAACACCTCCTAAAACTGTCAGCTTCTTGGCAGATAAAAGAAAAAAAAACAAAAACATAATCAGCCAATACATTTCTACCCGCTGTGGATGAACCCAAGATGACACAGTATATCAAAGTGTTGCTGTGTCTTACCACTTCCTCTGTGTGTATAATGATTGTCAAAGCTAAGATCCTGTAGTCAGCAGAGGTGGATAACCCCTGGTAGATACAACCTGACAAGGAGACTATCAAAGGCTGCAGCCTTGACTGGAGTTGACAGTGGTCAGCTTCATGGACATGATAAAGCCCTTTGAACCTGGAGACTTCCCCCCCAGTGTCGCCCCTCCCTTGCCCCCCTCTCTTTAAAGGATGTCCGTCGAGGGGCGCAGCTTTGATACGGGGGTCCCTGGAGAGGCAGCCCAGGTCTATTCATCTCAGCTGGAGGGAGACAGACGCTGGTAGGAGACAGAGATAGGCTTGATGTTGCAGATAGGGCACTGTCAGAGGTGGACATTCGAGACGGCAGCGGGGTCAGCCATCTTTGACCTCAGACACTTGACAAGGAATGAAGAGAAGGAGAGATAAGTGCTTCGACAAAAGACACAAAGTCTGGTGACAACTGAGTCACAAGTGGGGAACTGATGACGATGTCCACAGACTGGTGAAGCTGTGAATATAATGATGACTATATGTTAGGCCTATTGCACAAAATACCAAGAAAAAACTATAAGACCACCAACCAATAAACAATACATGTAGTGACTGAGTATTTTTAGAGTTTAACATAGTAACCTGTAATAACAATGTGGTACTTTCTGACCTATTTTTGTTTCATTTATACTTATCCTTTCTGTGATATTATGGCATCTCACTTTTGTGTCCCCTGTAATGCTAAACGTGTGTAAATGTGAGCTATTCCCCATTCATTCTAGTGTTTGATAAAGAAATTCTAGAGTGACATATATTACAAGGCCACAGGAGTTTAGTACTCAAAAGATGTACTCAAGCAATGGCACTATTAAAAATATTATTACTTACAATTACAACTACTATAATTACCATTGACACACATTCATTCACCTAAACATGCACATGTGGGAGTACTATAGGCAGAATCCATAGAGAAAGGCAATGGTCAGCTATTGCATTAATCAATCCTCTTCTTGCTGCGAGACCTGACTACAAGCCTGCATGCCTCCATATGATATGCTATATAATATGAGCTAAAGATATTTTAAAAAGTGGTGATCTGATGGTGAGCCAACAAAATAAATAGCATGTGTAAATTATTTATTTAGTTGTCTAGCTATTTAGTTAGTTACAGAGATTTCTTGTAAATCCTGTTTTGCATAACCTTGTAAAACTCAATCAGTCTTTCACCTCATGTATTCAGCAGCTAACAGACTCTGCTAACATTTCTTTCTTTGAACAGTGACTTAAAAACTCTACTGAAGGACACTGCACATACATGTTACGTAACTATCTGCGCCATTCTAAGTATGTAACCTTTACATGTGTCCCTATTAGCTAAAGTGCTGGCTAACCCACAGGTATGTTTTATTACTGTCCACTTTGTGAGAGTACTTCATAACAAGCCCTGCTCCCAAACACGCGTGTACCTGCCAAATCCTCAGTTCACAGAGTCATTTAGGACCAGCCATGTACACCTCATTGGATTTTATGACCCAGACCTTCGGATGCACTCCACACCACAACAGGGAAAAAATGTTTCACGACTGGAAAAGACTCTTCCGAGTGGAAAGACTCCCCCGGAGATGTGCGGCCGAAGGTTATGGAACAAAAGCTGTCCTAGCGCTGGGTGTTATTATGGTTCATGTCGTGTCTGACTGGCAACAGCTCTGTCTGCTTTGGCAGCCGGTGAAAACTGAGTGAGTTCTGCACAAGAAATTAAAGGGAATTTTAGAATGTGATACGTAGCTTTAGCAGGGTTTTCCAATGAAGTGAGAGTAGGTTAAGGTTTGAGGTACAGATGTGGCAGCTGTCAGTCAACTTTTTTACAGTCAGTGACCTCCTTTGGGCCTGGAATTTCAATCAATCTCCTCTCTCTTTTTGGACACACGTGGCCAGTTTGACCCTGCATATGTTCAACCCCTCTTTTTTTTTCTTCAAAATGCAAGTTTCTGACACTTTTCTGACCATTTACTTTGCACGGTGACAAAGTGGTTAGCACAGTGGCCTCACAGGTCATGGTCCTGGATTTGATTTCCGGACGTTGTGGAGTTAGGCTCAAATCTGGAGAAGGGTCCCTGCACACTGCTGTGTGGTTGCTCACTGCTCCTGAAAGGTTGCCCCAGTCCCACTGAAGGATGGGTCAAATGTGGAAAACAACTTTCCCCATGGAGAGAATAATAAGCTATACCTAAACCTTAACTTTCTTTATAATTTTGTCATATGGGATCCAGCCATGGGAGCTCGCAATAGTCTTTGTGCTGGTCCCAAGTAGGGATGGGTACTGAAACCCGGTATTTTTTTGGCCCCGGTGCCACGTCATCAATTTTTACCGGACCGATAAGTTTCAGCGTTAACGGTACCGGCGTAGTGGCGTGGCAACAGCACGGACACGGCGTGCACTACTTTGTTTCGATGTGGCCTAAAAAGACGGGTCATCTCTCCCGCTTTCCTCACTGCTTTTCCTGCTCCAGTGCGAAGGGGAGGGGCTGCTCACGCTCTCTCACTCAGCCACAAGTATTCCTCCGCTGACAAGTGACAACAAATGCACGAGGATGGCAGAGCGACCGCGAGCAAAGAGGTCCAAAGTGTGGCTGTATTTTTCCAAAGTAGATGCAGACAGCGCACGCTGTCTCAAATGTAACAAAAACGTGGCTTGCAAGGGCGGTAACAGCAGTAACCTGTCCCAACACCTCGCTAAAATACACCATATTCTTAGCGGAAAGTTGAAGAAGTGTTTGACCGTCCAAGTGAGACGTCTAGCGCCGCTATTGTTTCAACACAAGTGGAGCATGTAACTAAAGTGTTGTTTATCAAAGATAAGTGCATGAAATTTTAATAAAAAGGAGGGAGAAAATGAATACGGCTACAAGCACTGTAAAAAACAATTATCATATATATTAACAGGCTGAAAGTTCATATTGTGCCTCAATAATAATAAATTACCCCTGACATACAATGTAAAACTAATTAAAATACAACATTGTTCTAAAATAAAAGGTTTTCATGTACATAGTTTGGTATTTGTCTTCTCCCTCCTTGTTTTCACACAGAAAGTATCGATAAGACTACCGATGAAAATACCGGCTCGAAAAGCAGTATCAATAAGAGGAGTAGTATCGATAAAATCTTAACAATAGCCATCCCTAGTCCCAAGCCTGGGTAAATGAAGTCCAGCATAAAACCTGTGCCAAATCAATATGCTAATCACTGCTAACAAGAAGTTGAATAATAATAATAATAATAATGATCATAATAATCATAATAATGCATTAGGCTTATACAGTGCTTTTCTAGACACTCAAAGTCGCTTTACAATTTGGTGCCTTATTCATTCGCTCCTCAGTCACTATGGCCCTTCCGACCACCACTAAACACACAACCACTGACACATTTACACGGTTCATACAAAGTTTAAAGTTCATGGTAAATTCCACATAATCTTCTCCAATTTCCACCAAAATGTGATGTAACTTAGCTCGTTTCAAACAGTCTTGATTCAATATGCAGTAGTATGTTTTTGGCAAATGTTCAGTTTTCTAGTGAGTAGCAATATTTAAAACAAAAGTTGAAAGATTTCTTTTAAAAGATGAGCAACACTTGTCTTGTAATATTGATTGTGCAGAGCCAAGGTTTGCTGGTAAAATGCTGAAGAGGACGATTTTCTTTTTTCCTCATTGGAATATCTTGAAATACACTGTAACCAAATAACCTCAATATTTCCATGTACTGTACTCCTAGGGCTACAATAGCTGCTGTATCTAGTGCTTAGTAAATATGCACAGCTCAGTAGATGCTTAAAATATAAATAATGCTTTTAATCAATGGCTGAACGCTTCACTTTTCACCTGTCTCAAAAAAAAAACCAAAAAAAACATAGCATTCTGATCAAAAAAATACACCAGAACTTTTACAAAACACTAATAAAAGTTTCGCAACAAAAGTTTAAAAAGCAGTCATCTGGATTAGATTTTTCAAGTAGAAGACGTTTCACCTCTTATCCAAGAGGCTTTCTCAATTCTGAAATGAACTGGTAAGAGAGCTGGTTTATATTCTTCTAGGAAGGAGGAGTTTAGACCTGAAACTAAATTCTATTGGTCAATGTGACCATGAATAGCCTAGCGGTTTCGGGTCATTAGGAGTCCTTTGTCCTCAGCTGGAGTGAGAGTCGTTAACCCTCCCCAGCCTGGGCAGCTCCTTCAGATGTAAATGACCTGAGTGAAACTGGTTTGTTTTGTTTGGGTTTCAGGAGACTGTTGTAGACAGAAGGAAGGTTGTATCTGAGACCACCATTTCTGTTTAAAGAAGGTTTATCTTTTTTGACAAAGATTGCTTCTTTCACTCCTCGCTCAAACCATCCTTTCTCTCTGGCTAAGATTCGGACCTCACTGTCCTCAAAGGAGTGGTTTGTGGCCTTCAGGTGGAGGTGTACTGCAGATTCTGGTCCACTGGAGTTGGCCCTGCGGTGTTGGTATAAACGCTTGTGCAGAGGTTGTTTGGTTTCTCCAATGTACTGTTCATTACAGTTCTCACTGCAGTGGATGGAGTACACAACATTGCTCTGTTTGTAACTGGGAATTTTGTCCTTGGGGTGAACCAGTTTTTGTCTGAGAGTATTAACAGGTTTGAAATAAACCGGGATGTTGTGCTGGCTAAAAATCCTTTTAAGTTTCTCAGATAGGCCGGAGATGTACGGAATGACTACATTGCTCCTTTTTTTTAGCCAGAGAGAAAGGATGGTTTGAGCGAGGAGTGAAAGAAGCAATCTTTGTCAAAAAAGATAAACCTTCTTTAAACAGAAATGGTGGTCTCAGATACAACCTTCCTTCTGTCTACAACAGTCTCCTGAAACCCAAACAAAACAAACCAGTTTCACTCAGGTCATTTACATCTGAAGGAGCTGCCCAGGCTGGGGAGGGTTAACGACTCTCACTCCAGCTGAGGACAAAGGACTCCTAATGACCCGAAACCGCTAGGCTATTCATGGTCACATTGACCAATAGAATTTAGTTTCAGGTCTAAACTCCTCCTTCCTAGAAGAATATAAACCAGCTCTCTTACCAGTTCATTTCAGAATTGAGAAAGCCTCTTGGATAAGAGGTGAAACGTCTTCTACTTGAAAAATCTAATCCAGATGACTGCTTTTTAAACTTTTGTTGCGATGCATTTACCCTGGACGAGTGAGAGTCTTCACAGACACTAATAAAAGTTATAATGATAGCACATATTTTAATCCACAATGTAACCTTTGCCGTGTTTTGTTTTTTTTTCCAGTAAAATGTTAAAGGTGAAAGGTCAAAGTGCGGCCAATGGGGAGCTTGCCCAGAGGCGTCTATCACTCATCACCAATACGGATGAGTGCTGCGGCTCACAGCTGCTCAATGCGGCGTGCACGAGATCCTCTCTGTCCACCTGCTTCATGCATGGATAGAAAACACAAACACTTCGTCTACACAGAACATCTATAATTGCATCTTCACTCGAGATCCGGGCGAATAACTCGGTGGGGCCCCTGAGCTGAAGCTGATATTGCCGCAAAGTCAGTGGATATTTAAGCAAATTGAGTTACGTGTGGTTGAGCAGGTTTGTCTTTAAATTCAGCTCTGTCTTGCGAAGCGTGCGGCTCGCTGTTCATCTTAAACTCCTTTGAGAGACATAAACCCCGGGAGTGTTTTGTGTATTAAAAAAGGGAAATCTTGCTGAATGCTCCTCTCTTTTTTGCATGCTGCTTTGGGGATGCTAAAACGCCTTACACCTGCACAAACCAAATAAAAAGTCTCAAACACAAGAAGAAGCTGTAAAATTGATTAATCGAGTCAATGACACTCAATATGTTGCTGTTGTTGGAACCATTAGGGATGATTATGGCTGAAACCAGTCCCTATTTACAATACAGTGGACTGTAAAGAGCACATGGCATTTTGTAGTAGTGTCTAAATGTTTAGTAGAGTCAAATGTAGAGAACTCAATGTCCCACAATGCTTCATGAAAAGTAGTGAAGCCATGAAGTTCAATAAACAATCAAAAATAATGCTTTTGGAGTTACTAAAAAGAGCATCAATGAGTTTTTAAACTGTACAAAACACTCGTGAAATAAGTTAGAAACACAATGAAATAACTTGTTATGGTCCCAAGCCTGGAAAAATAGAGAAGCTGCTGTCAAGAAGGGCATCTGGTGTAAAACCTAAGCAAAATTAATATGCAAATTACTCCACACTAGGAGGTTAATAACACTTGGCTTGACTTGTCTTGAAGTTGAGGCCAGGAATAGTTTTAGACAAGACTGGAACAGCATGTACTCTTACGTATGTTAATTACACAAACAGGAACATCATGCAGATAAAAATGCTGTAGCTAAAAGCGCCTTTCATTAACGCCCCACAGTGATGGGGTAGAGTTCGGGAAGCTACAGCATGAAGCAACTGTTGAGCAACTGGGCCACCATATTTGGGTTCACAAACAGCAACAGAGGGAAAAAAAGTAGAGAAATTAGCTTTGAACCAACTCCTTTAACTGCTTTGTCACTACTTGGTGAATATTTATTAAGTACAAGTATTTTAGTGAACGATGACTCCATGTACTTTACATCCTACACTGCTCCATTGTTTTACTATTGGAGTGGTCCTTCCAGTATTATTGTTTAAGTTCAATCTATCTCTCATGTCGGCCGTGAGCGTGTATACAGCTGCTTTTGCTCAAACACTTATATTCTTGCCAAAATAACATAACATGTTTAAGTTGTTGCCTTCCATCCAGTCAAAGCCCATTGAAAGTAGCTTGTGTCCTTGTTCTTGACAGCTCATGTGACCATTTAAACATTTGAACGCTTTGAGGTAGGGACTGCACGATATGGAGAAAACATGAGATATTTGATATCTATGTTGAAAACTGTGATAACGATATTATTGCGATATTTGAAAATAGAGCCTACTTTTCGAGCATAGTAAGGTAAATTCACTACATTTCACAAAAATGGAAGTTACTGTATTTACAGCGACAAAATCAAAACTTGACACAGACTAAACCAGGACTAAAACAGGGCTAAATTATGATCAAATTAATTAAATTACCACTAAAACTGGACTTTAAACATTTTTATTTAGTCACAGCACATGTTCTTTTAAGGCTCTGGTGGAAAATGATTCTTCAGTGTAAATCTCTGACCACAGCATTATTGCAATGCATTTAGATTCTTGCGATACGGATATTGCATTTGCTGATATTGCGATAACGATAATTTTGCGATATATTGTGCAGCCCTACTTTTCTATATAGCAACATGAATCCAGTCAGTCCCAAGCCTGCATAATAGGAAGTCATTATGCAAATCACTTTACATTAAAAGTGAGATGACTCGCTGTGGAAACCCCCAGAGGGAAAACAGAAGAGTCTTATAACTATATGCTAATAAGTGATTAAACATTTTTTCCTCAATCAAACGGAAAAAAACAACATTCGGTAAATGTGCTGTGTGTCTGAGACTGTTTGTTAATTTAGTCTCCTATATATGTAAGCCAGTAAATCCTATAGAGATTGAGGGGTTATACACTACAGAGTGTTTTTGGGGAAAAAAAGCCTAATTAATGGCAAAATGGCATTTCTTTGAACATTACATACACATTATCCTCATGTTAATGTTGAGACTGAGAAGAAGAGGAGGGGGAGGGGCTGTGTGTTGTGCTTGATGAGGCAGAGCAGAGACAACATTAATTATTCAGGAGTCAAATCACAAAAATAAAGATGGCAAAACCAAATTGTTTTGAAAATTTCTTGTGGAGGAAAAAAAAAACTTGGCACAGCTCCCAAAATGCTGTTTGAAAATGCTGTTTGAAGGTAATGAGGCATGCTCGTGGCACATAGAGACAGTGAATATGTCCAATGCAAAAGAGTGTGTTCTCAAATGGCTTTCTTTTTTGCTTACATATCACTTTGGTACAGCACGTGTCGTACATTTCTAATGAGGAGCTCAATTGTGCCCTGCCCCACGCCCCCCTCCTCCGAAAGCCATGGCATGAAATTTCCAAGATAAAAGATCAGGAAGAAAGAAATTAATATGGGAAACTTTATGTATTAGGTCGTTAACATGAGCAGAAAGATGGTGGGGGCATAAAATTTTACTTTCCAGCAATAACAGAGTCTCAAGCAATGAAAAGTCAATGATTTCTACCAGAAGTAAATGTGATATTACTCTGAGCGCTTTTAAACTTACAGGCCGTATTCAAGGAAGACTTATTAAACATGAAGGACTGGACACTTTTATAGGAAGTAAGAAATGGGAAAATATCTCAGTGTTGTGCCTAACCATTAAAAAAACGTGAGGAACTTGAGATCAGATTTGTATTTTCATTTATAGCGGTGGTATCGATACTATTAATATGTAATGGACATTTCAATTGGGAATTACATGGACAAAAATTTCACGCAGATAAGCAGATTATTGTTCATAGATCATATTTCTCAAACTCAAGGTCTGTATCCAAGTAAATTTTGTAACAATTTTTAATCAGAACCAACAATAAATTTATTTTTGAGGTTAATAAATTGTGGCTCTTTTAATTAATTTTTAATGACCCTAAGGACGTTAAGGACGAACCTTGCCACAAACAGGAAATTTACTGCAGACTGTGTGGTCACTGAAGGGGACACTCAAGACAACAAGCATTTTAACATGCTTTATATTTAAGATTTACATTATAATTAAGCAAAAAATTAAAAAACAGTTGCATGGCTGTACATAATTTATTAGTGAACATTACACTGCCAACTTAATATTGTTAAGACTTAAATTGCCAGTATGCAATTTTATTTCTTCTCTCTTGGTACCAAACCTTACCCCTAACATTTCCATAGCTACCTTTTTCTGTTTTAAACTGAATTAAAATAAAAACTTAATTTTCAATTTAATTAAAAATAATAATTAAACTAGACTAGATTTCCCCGACAACATACTAAGAAGCTAGTACCTACCTTGTGCTTTTTCTTTGTGTAAGTAGCCAGTGCTAGGATGGACACTTTCACAATATCAAACTTTTCACACCAAGCACCACCTCAAAAAATATTTTGTTTTCCAAGTACCATCTAAAATCTGTCAAAACATCTTGACTAAACCATGACTGAAACAGGACTAACCAATGTTTATATTCAAACCTAAACCTAAACTAAAGGACTAAAACTAAGACTTTACCAGGACTTAAAGGAACAGTCCACCTGTTTTTCCATACTAAAATATGATCCCTGATCTTAGGATGATTGGTTCTCCAGTGATTGGTTCTGTTGACGAAGTGAGAGAGGGAGGGGGAGAGAATTTTTTTAGGAATAAAGGATACCGCTGCGCCGACGCCGAAGTGCTCCTAAAGTGCTATTACGCCTTACATGATAGTAACCATTTTTATCCGCTTAGAAAATCGCCACTTTTCATTTTTGTGTAACTGTACTTGGGTCACGTAACTACTCACGTAACCGTATTTAAATCGGAAAAACGTGGAAGAGCTTGATTGCTTCTAACTTGAGCCGCGTTTGGACCAATAGGGATAAGCTAAATGCTAACAAATTAGCGTCGCTCAACAGGACCACAAAGGGCACGCAGGGCACGCACAAACACCCGAGAGGTACGCATCAACTCATCTAAGATCAGGGCAGAACATAGTTTAGTATGGAAAAATGGTGGACTGTTCCTTTAACCAGAAGCAAAAAAAAAGGGGCAAAAACAAGTCTGGACTAAAACCAGACAAAATCAAAAATACACAAGGACAAAACCAGAACTATAATTAAAACTTAACCAGAATCAAAAGAGAGCAAAACAGGTCCTGACTGAACCAAGACTAAACAAAAAATAAACAAGGACTAATCAATTTCTAAACCAGGACTAATCCAGGTCTAAACAGCACTAAAACAGAAATAAATAGCTCCGTGTACCACTGGTGGTACCCTCACCACAGTTTGAGAACTACTGCTCTATATCACCAACAACAATTAATTAAACCTTGGCCAACAATGATCTAATAAATCAAGAGTATCACAAATGTTATTATGAAAACATGTTAAAATGATCTTATAGTTCTGATCATTTTTATTTTAGGATGCCAATGGGTTTTTCTCAAATGCAAGGGAAAAAAAACAGATTCAAACATTTTATTTGCGAAATAAAAATAGCAAATTCAATGTCTTTGGCTACCTATGTGCAGAAACTGAGCTGGACACTGCTGCCATGGTCGAACAAAGACATCACTAAACCACACTGTCAGTGGAAATTGGACGGCGACCTTTGATTAGGCGACATATTTATAATTAGGCACACGGCTTCCTCCTAAGGTCGCACGCTGACCTATGGTGAGCCCTAACAAGGACAGATAAGAAGTGAACAGGCAAAAGTCACCGAGATAGAAAGTCCACCTGGGAATATAAGCGATCAATAATAACACGATCAGCGCTGTGATGTGATACACTGATATATGAGGATGATTTCATAACAGGGAAGGAGCAAAGAGATACAGTTATTCATGTTTTTGTAAGCGGTGATTATTACAAACATTTTACTCATCACACAATAGGAATAATGAGTTCGGGTCGGCTCCGATGGAGTGACTTCTTCTAAGAACTCATTTTAAATCATCTGAAGGAAGTTGTCAATACTATTTACAATGATAATTTATACAGGGAAATATTGAAGATTATAGGAAATGACTGTTGATAATGATTATTCGCCTGTGAAGACTAAAGAAGGGCATCTGTGTTAAAATCTATGCCAAATCAATATACAAATCTCTGCATGCAAGGAGGCACTGGCGACCCCAGAAGAGAAAAGCCGAAAGGATATTTAATTTAAAGTGTTTGAGATTAAATAATATAAAATGCTGATGATGTTAAAAGTGTCTTAAGTAGTCAGCAGTTGCTAGCTTTTCATCTGTGTTGTGTAAATAATCTTATCTTTATCTTAATACTGAGCAGGGGCGGAACAACAGGCAGTGCAGCCAGAGCAACCTGCACTGTGGCCCTTGAAGTTTAAGGGCCCTTGTCCTTGTCCTGGTCAAGTCTTTACTCTAAAATCATTTTAATTTGTGTTAAATTAAACCACATTATTATAAATGATAAGACCTGGATGGATGTGTATGATCTGTGAGCCAGTTTATCTCAACAAACCAATGGATTTTTTATGCACGACGCATTAAACATTATATGTATTTTGAAATAAACTATGCAGACTGTAAGCGCTGGTCTTTGAAAGCAGTAAAAACAGCAGACTGCCACATTTTATAAATTAAAAGCTTATAACCCTCAGGCCACCCTGGCTCCCTGGCTTCTCAAATATTTTTGCTCTCATTTTGGCATTTCTTATTCTGGGTTGATGATATTTGACATAGATGTTCATTAATAAATGAATTTCAGAGTTTCAGTATCACAATTAAAAAAAAAAAAAAAAGATTTTTCCCAAAAACTCACACTCTTCCTCTTAAAGTCCTTTTTGGTCCCATTGACTTACATTAAAATCACTTATTTTCACTCTGCTGCCATTGTAGCACACGTCGTAATCAGAAATAAAAAGCTCTTAAATAAACCGTTGCAGTGTAAAATTGCTAACGTTAGCTTAGCCAGCATTCAGCCTCCCCACGTAAGGCACAGAGCTGCAATAATCCAGTCCGTTTTATTCATTATAGCAATAATTTGTGTTAAATATCACACGTATGACTATTATTTATCTATAAATACTAAAACATCAAATGAGTGTGGTCGGGCTTTTTCATAGAAGAACATTATCAGCGGAGTTTCGCTGAACTTTTTTTACACAGACGTCAGAGTCACTTGATCACTGGTGAGGGAGAAATAGTGTGCGAGTGTCCGAATCATTCACAAAATGAGTGCACTATATAGTCCGCTATATAGTGCTGGACTATATAGTGATTGAGGGGTTAGGGCCTGGCGGTGACGTTCGGACACAGCCACTGACTGTAGCTCAGTCTCTTAGGGCTTTTAGGGGAAGAACCTGAGTTTTAGCCCTTTTTTTTTTTTTTTTTTTGTAATGGCACAAAAAGTAAAAAAAAATAGCAAAATCTGTTTTAGAACTAATTCGGGGCCAGTAATTCCAACACTAACAAAAAAATATTTTGCATCTTTAAATAGGAAATAATGTTATTTACAGATATGTTGGTATTATGTAAACAAACTGGCATTTAGGGGGTTAAAAATGAATTCACTTTTGTTATGTATGATGAGGAGAAAGGTTAATGACCCAAAAACAACAAAAAAAAAGTTGTTTTCTTCATGTTTAAATTTTTTAAATGTGACCCAGTGACCTAAAAGGACTTTCAGAGGAAGAAGGGCCTATTCTAAAAATCTGCAGAGGAGCCCCTCATTACAAAGTTACGCCACTGATACTGAACTTCCTGACCGGGTTAGCTAAGGTCCTTATTGAGCCAGACCACCTGCCCTGTCTGCTTTATGTAGAACTCACTTGTATTACTGACTTAGCATCATTAGGTTCACAGGTTGTATACCAACACAAGTTTCTTCAAGTCTTATTCCATGTAAAGCAATTTCTATACTGAAGTAAAAGTACAGATAAAGGAGCAAACATTTACTCAATTAAAAGTATCAACTTAAAATTCTATCTAAATATAAAAGTATTCACTTTTAAATGTACTTGCTAGTAAAAACAGTAAAAGTAGTCGACATGTGTTAAATGTGAGGGATTTTGCTGATTCCAGATGAAATGAACAAACTGCTGCAGTAGAAGAGACTGAATCTGCCGCTGAGGTCTGTCTTTATTATTCTGATGTTTCTAATACTTTACTGCAACTTTACTGTTATATTTAAGTACTGTGTGACTACAGTGAGGGCACGACAAAAACACATGATTTAAACTAAAACTCAAAATACTTTGTGCTTCAAATCAACTCATAAATGTAGTGGAGTAAGAAGTACAGATACTTGCTCTAAAATAATAAAGTAAAAGTACCCCTTGTAAAATGTACTCAAGTAAAGTACAGATACATGAAAATTGTACTTAAATAAAGTAACTCAGTGCTTTTACTTCATTACATTGCACCACTGATATACAGTACATATTTGTGGCTACATAAACCCAATCTACAAGCCTCCACTGCTACACAGGCTCACTGTAAGTTTTAAGTTGGTGATTTCAGAATCTCTTGCTCCATTTTTTTTTTTACTATGCACAAGATACAGTACATTTTCCATGCACATTCTTAATGCACGTCAGGCAATTTCTTGTAAACATTGCAACAGTCTTCGACCAAGAAAGAGTATTGCCATGACCACATTAATCATAAACAATCTAACAAAAAAAAGACCTGAAAATGCAATATATTTTTAAAAATATGAATAGAAAGGTAGGAAAAAAACATTATCTATTTAAATATCCGAATCCTAGAGCTGTGGATAATGGCTGAAGATCTGCTTTTACTTTTAAATGTGAACAATTGATGTGAAGGGGAGTTTCAACATCCAAGACTGGGATATAGCAGAGCCTATTCAATATAAATGAGAAATAGAGCAGTGAATTTTTTAACAAAAGGCTCAGTTTTTATTGTAAAAAAAAAAAAAAATGGTGGAAATTTCTTTTTTTTCTTCAGATCCCACATAGAGAGAGTGTGCCCTTCAAGTCCCTGAAACAGACGAAGAGGAGGAAACCAAATCCAGCTAATCTGTAATGCATTAGCAAGCACACTAACAGTATGTTACAGCCCATTAGTGGTTAACAATGATAGCTGATTTTCAGATGGCACACAGAGATAGCCATTACGGTAATTCGCTGCAGCCTGCGTCAACTCCCCAACGACGACCGCTGCTTCCGGCCCCGAAGACATTAGATCAATAATGCAAAACCTCCTTAAAGTTCTGCCGTGTGGTCCCATTTAAAAAAGAGCTTCCTCTCAGTGTAATGATGCAGGTTAATTGGCGCTTGTCATCGTTTGGGAGTTTGTAAGGGAAGGAAAAAGAGAGCATGCAAAGGCAATTTATAAAGGGAATGCCGTGTGAAATATAAACAAAAACAAAATCTTACGTTTCTCAAAGTGCGCCACGATTACCATTGGTGCAAACAGATTCATTTTGCTGTTGAAATCTTGATTTAGTTCATTTAAAGAGAGTTTTATTTTCCATTTAGATTAGTTCTGGATTCGTCCTGGTTCAGACCTTGTTTTTTTCCATATTTAGCAGTGGTTTTATTTCTGTTAATCCCTGTATTATCTTGGGTTTGTCCAGAATTTGGCTCATTTTAGTCCATTAGTGCAAGAAAAAATTGAGAATTACTGCAGTAGAAAAATAGCATGTAACAGCATTGTGAATGGGTTAAAAATGTATTCAAATGAGTCAACATTTGAATTGACAGACAAAAAAAAAATCATGTCGTCATTTTTAAGGCACACATACTGTAAACCTGGCTCACTTATTTAGTAACTTTTTCCTTAAGAAACATGTAATTTGCAATCAAGTTTAGCAGCTTGTTTGTTATTTCAGTATGAGATTTGTTTCACAATTTTCTATTAAAATGTATAATTATTACACAAACCTTCATCCTCTTAATGAATCTGTCAAATGTACACAGCTCTAAACTGGTTAGCTTTAAAATCAAGAAGCCATTTCCATTGGCTCCAATTTATTTTCAATTGTTATTATTTTAATTATCCATCGTAATTGTGATTGTCTTCATGTATTGTATTTCTGTTCTCTGTATCATTGTCTGTCTGATGGGGACGCCCTTGAATAAATTTCAATACATTTAATTTCTGATAATGTGATAATTTTGACATTTGTAGTCTGATAAAGGGATACAAATGATGTTTAGGGATCAAAATGTCCCCTGCACAGATGTCAACAAGGACTGTCTCCAGCTCAGTCCTTGTTGACATCTGTGCAGGGGACACTTGGTTCCACAACAATTTTGAACTGAATCATATTGAATTGTGACTTGAGTTCATCATTACATTCTTATTAAACCACATTTCTGGTGTTGAAAGTAAGATATTTTAAATGTGATGGCAATGACACATCTCAAAAACCTGAATCAATCCAGCAACAGGTTCATTAAAAACACTTTGTCCAAAGAAGGCAGCGGTGTTTCTGGTCTTTCCGGTCTTTGCATTGTACAGCTGTAACTTGAATTTGTTCAAATTGTGACATCTAGAAGTGTTCCCGGTACAGAAACATGTTTGTGTTTTTAATGCAAAAATCTGGAGCATCTACAACTAATAATTCAGATTCAGCCTTTCTGAAATGCTCCTTTTGTACCCTGACGTCTCACTAAAGTGTTGCCATTTTACTCACTTCAATGCAAAATCCTTCTCCAGCTGTTTTTTTTTTTTTCAGCCCTTTGTTGCCACTTTCCGAATGTTTTGAGATGTGTTGCTGTAATCAAATAAAAAATAAAACGGTAAAATATCTCAGTTTCAACACGTGAAATGTTGTGAATATATAGTTTCATGTGAATTGCAAACCTTTTGAGTTTGTTTTTATTTACATTTTACACAGCGTCCCAACTTTTCTTTAAATTGGGCTTGTAAAAGAAGCTCAAGGAATGCTTGGTGTCCCCTTTGAGTATTGCTTCTGTAGTTTTATTGATGCGTTTTCCGTGTCTTGGCCAGACACCAAATTGCTGGACTTGTGTGTGTGGGTTTTGCTTCTCGCGGGGTCAATATGGTTAAGAGGCTGAAGTTTGCCAAGTAGAAAGAAACTACAAGGATCTGTAAAAAAAAAAACATGCTTTTCACATTGGATGCACTGCACATTACAGGAACACACAGCAGCCAAGTGGAAACCCAGAGAGAGGTAACATTACTCGTCCCTAAAGTAAGACACTTTAGTGCGTCTGACTTATACATCAAGAGTTACTCTGGATTCTGGGGAACATACAGTTGTTTACAGTGGGCCCAGAAGATGTTTTATTGATTAACTTTACCAAAGACTTCCTCGTACCACAACATACTACAAGATTATAAACCCAGAATAGGAAGAAAACCGTACTGAAAGGTGATATATTGTGCTTTTTTCATATTTCTAAACCAATCTTGGTCACCTCTAGAAAAGCATTGCACATTTTACAACCTTAAAAAACATTATCTGACTAAAAGAGGAGGGTTGCAGTCTTTTGAACATAAGCAAAGAAAAAGAGCACTTTATTTCCTTAAACTTTTTGCATGATGCCATTTTACTACAAATTGAAAAATAGTTGTAAGGAGTCAGTGGAAACAGAGCTGTGCATTGTTTTTCTGGATGAATGAATGAGAGCAGACTGGATGTAGGGGGCTTGTTGATTGGTCAGTGCGTCCTGGAGTGGGCGGGGCTTCGTGGGAAAGGCGGAGGTTTGTGGATCTGAACGTTCAGTGCCAGAGACTAGGATTACTTCAGGTATGTTTTTGATGAGGGAACATTATAACATGGTAGAAAGCACAGAAATGGCAATTTTGCAAAATATATCCCATTTAAAGTAGAAGTTACTGTTACATTATTACTGTATAAGTAAAAATAAACATAGTAGAAGGTACATACTGCTAGTCCTATTACCAGAACCACTACTACTTCTACTGCTGCTACTGCTACTGTCATTGCTACTACTACTATTACTACTACTTCTATCATTGATATCACTGTTACCACTAATACTTGTATGGTTTTACTACCCACTTAATACTGCCGAGATGAAAAAATACTAATTTAAAGACTCAAAACATTTTAGTAAGTAAACACTCTCGCTTAAAAAATTACTCAATATTTTCTTGAAAAATGTACTTAATGTCTTGAGTGTACTTGAAAAATATACATTTTCATCACATAAAAGTACTTGAAGGTTCTATAGTTTTTTCAGGCATTGTTAAATCGTTTTCGGACATCTATTTCACATTTTATAACAGGATTACCCCAATACGTTAAATGAAACCAAATACTACTGCAGGTATGTTTTTGAGGTGGAAACAACATTCTAACATGGTTAAAAGCTCCAAAAAGTTGATTAAGGATAATAGTAGACCTTTAACTAAAACACTTTTAGTAAAAGTATACAGTCCAAATGATGTGAATCTTAAAATGTGTAAACCTTAAATGAGAAGCAGGAAGTTGGTTTTCATTAAATAGACCAGCATGTTTATTCATATCTTCCAATGTTAATGTATTTCTGACAAAAACATATTCAGAGTAGTTTACAGTGATACTGAGTTGAGGTTACTTGAGGATTAAATGCATAAAGATTAAGATTGCTACACTATCTTCTATTAACTGAACAAGTAAGCTTTACACACCATTGCTGCTTATGTTCTCATGGGCTAAGATAAAACAGACATCTTTATGCATCGTCCATGTTCTTTCCCAGTATTAGCTTTGGTTTGGTTCGGGAACTCCAATTTCCTCCTACCGTACAAAGACGAGCATGTAAAGGGGAACTGGTGAATCTAAATTAACTGCCCATTTTTATGGATATGGGCCACTATGCTTTACACTCAGAGCTTACATATGGTTATATCTTAAAAACCTTCCCCAGACCATCAACTCTCCCGATCATTCACTGTTCGCCTACCATGTCCCCTTGAGGAGTGATCAAAACGGATGCTTGCACCTGCTTCCTCATTGTCCCATTTAACAACATATGGCCCATTATGTACGATATCCACTCTGCTGTCCGTCCAGTCTACAGACGGGCCAAGGGTCAGCTCCTCCATCGATTGCCGCCTCTTATTAATCAGAAAATGGGCGGACACTGCATGGGCCTCTTGCAATTTGTTAGCAGCTCTCCAAACAGGATGCCATTAGCGCGTCGTCGTCCCACATGATCGTGAATAAGTCATGAGTATGAGCCCCACTATTAAAACTGCAGCTTCCTCCCACAATAGACCCTTTTTAGTGTTTGTAAACAAAATGGCTGCCAAAAAAAGGTGCCTTAAGCCAAGCTGACCCCAATACCTTTTCTATGTAGGAATTAGCATTAGCCTCCAAATATATATCTGTAAAAAAGATCAATATGGTTTTGGCAACCGACTAAACCATATAAATCATAATTTAAATGGGCCTAGCAATTAGCCTAATGCTATAATTAGCATACACGCTAAAGACTACAGAATACAAGTTGCTTTTTTTTTATATCATGCTGAATAACTTACAGAAATATGGCAGATCACAGCTCAGATTAAACCAGGTCTAAACCAGGACTAAAGTAGGACTAAACAAAGACAAAGACAAAACTAAACTAGGTCTAAACCAGGGTTAAACCAGAACTAAACTAGGTCTAAGCCAGGACTAAACTTGGTCTAAACCAGGAGTAAACCAGGTCTAAAGCAGGACTACACCAAGTCAAAACTAGAACAAAACTAGGTCTAAACCTGGACTAAACCAGAACAAGTCACGGGCTAAAACTAAAACTAAACCAGAACTGAAACAGGTCTTAACCAGAACTAAATGAAACTAAACCAGGTCTACCCCAGGACTAAACCAGGTCTAAACCAGAACTAAAGCAGGACTAAACCAAGACAAAAAAAAAACAGAACTAAACTAGGTCTAAACCAGGTCTAAGCCATGACTAAACCAGGACTAAACTTGGTCTAAAGCAGAACTAAACCAAGTCAAAACCATAACAAAACTAGGTCTAAACCAAATGAAGCTAAACCAGGTCTATCCGTGGACTAAACTAAATCCAGACTAAACCAGGTTTAAATAAGACGAGAGCAGGTCCAGTCCAGGATTAAACCAAGACTAAACCACGACAAAACCAAAATTAAACCAGGTCTAAACCAGAACTAAATGAAACTAAAATAGGACTAAACCAGGACTAAAAAAGGTCTAAACCAGGACTAAACCAGGTCTAAGCCATTACTAAACCAGAACTAAACAAGGACAAAACAAGGTCTAAACCAAGTCTAAGCCAGACCTAAATTGTGCCTAAGCAGGACTAAGGCAGTGATCTAAACTTCAAATTTAAGCCTCAACCACAGCACGACTAAAACAGGAATAAAACTGTCCTCAAAATTAAACTAAATCAGGACTTGAACTGTGAAAGACTCCTGAGTCCCACCAGTGGTCTACAGCACAAACAACTCTGACAAAACTCTGCTCTATTTCGTTAATATGCATGCAAGCGACGGGACATTATGCAGAAAAGACACAGACAGAGGAAAGAGGGAGAGGCAGCGGGGACAAGCATTAAGGACCAGGGACCTCCAACGAGAGAAGGACGCTCAAGATCAATTGCGGACAGAAGATGCAGACTAAGTGTTTTTGTTACGGTGAGAGAGGCCGAATTAGGACTGATTGCTCCAATACAGCAAGACCTTGAATTTTAGGAGAAAACACAGCGATTTCTCTGACAATGCCACCGAGAAAAGAGTTGCTTTTTCTTCCAGCTGCACAACACTGGCACTAATATAGTTTTTTTTTCTCTCTCTCTGAACAAGTTGAAGGGCAGAAAGACATTGAGTTTCACATGAATTTAAATCCCAAATGATGTGGCTATGAATCCTATATAGATACAAAATAAAGTGTGATATTCACCCAATGAAAAAGTTGGCAATATTGAAGCTCTGAATGACATTTCCAGAATATTTTATCCATAATATCCACTTTCCATTGCGCTATAAAGGGGACTGCAAAACATTGATCTAGCCTATGTTTACATGTATACAGAAAAGTGCTTTATAACATATCCTACCCGCACAATACAAACTTATTATTAATATTTCAGACCACTATACTCTAGCAACAGACAACAACATTCTTACTAAATCAAGTTATTCATTTATATTGACATTTTTCTTTTCTTTCTGTTTGTCCTTTCAGGGGTTACCGCCGCAAATCATCTGCCTCCTAAGTGTAGTATTTGCATATTGATTTCACAGATGCCCTTTCTGACTCAACCCTTTATTTATCCAGGCTTGTAACCAGCACAAAGAGTTCACTGGCTTGTGATACTCTTGTGCAAACATCTGCTACCTCTGGTTTTAGAGCTGTATGTGACTCTTTAGCCCTGCTCTTGTAGCTCCTCAGGCATCTGACATCTGGTTATGTAAAGTCAATAAAGGAATAAGTAGATGACTATAAAACATTGTCTTACCAATTTAAAATAAGACTTTGGCCATGTTTTCTGGTATATGCGGTGGACTTATAATAAACTGTTTTAGCCGCAGTTGCACACCAAAGAGCACCAAGAAATAGTTACAGGATGTAACTCTAGTTCTCGGAGTGAGATAATGGGTGCAGTATTAAAAACTTGTTAGCCTGCAGTTATTAATAACCACCTATATACTATATTTCAGTGTCAGACTTAGCAACTATTGTGCATTAAAATTGGTTGAAAATTTGTAGTATTTTTGGGAACAACTGACTCTTTGGATCCAGACGGTTTCAGACCCCTGTCCTTGTGAGTAAAAGTTTTTTGTTCTTGTTTTTTTTTCACTTTGGTGCATGCTCGCCTCACAACCAATTCTTAAGTTTAAGTTATAGCAGAAGTAGTAGGTGTAGTAGGTAGTGGTAGTAGTAGGTAGTAGTAATATTAATATTGTTTTTGCTGCACATTAAACATTTGCAATAGCCTACTTACAATATTTACTTTCACTCAAGTAATAATTTTGTTGGCTACTTTTACTCCTACTTGAGTAATGTTATAACAGTAATTTTACATTATTTTGAGTACTTCTTTCACATCTAATGAAGGATTGGGTCTTGTTTACTGTGCACACATTAAAACCTAAAATCTACTTCCACATTTCCCTTCTACAATCCTTGAACTCTCTACATACTTTTGTAGCACCCCCTCTGTGCCATATTTCACTGCATCTTACTTTTGTGTCGGGCTGATTATTTTTGAGGCAATTTCAGTTCTGGGTGTCAGACTTGATAAAGGCAGACAAAAATGACAAATGTTCACTAGACAAGCGTTTCATTGAGTTAAATGAATCCATTTGCCTGCGGAAACATCACTGTCAGAGCGTACATTTTAAAACGCTGGTCATGGCTCTCATTAATTAATCAGGAAGAGCCTGAGACGAGTGCGTGCAGAGGAGCTGTGTCATCCTCGTCACTGCCGCTGACAAAGGACATCTTTATGTTTCTACGTCTCGCTGCTCTTTGCATCTCTTCCTCACATCGAACACTGGAAGGACAGAGATGTGAGGATAAGATTAAAACAGACAGAAAGGAAATGGGACTAATGGAAATGGCTTTTTTTTTGTCTCAATAGTGGTCTTCAAGTTTTCTTTGCTTGTCTTGAAACTGCATAGTCACAGATTTTAAACCAGAAGCCTCATTAATCTTTTGTTTTTTGCAAATCTTAACTTTTATTTTTCAATCGGGTGTTATGAAAGACTCAAAGTTATACATTGCAAAATAGCTTTTTTATGTGTGAGTATCTTCCATCCAGATAGACAAAGATTTATGCTTCCACATAACATCAGCAGGACCCCAATATCCCTATAATAATATTTTGATATTAAAGATGCACTACCTGATTTTTTTCCCTTGTATTTGAGGAAAAGTAATTATTCAGTCAATAGCACAGCAGTTATTCTGAAAAAAGGAGACTCTGAGACCTCATGTGGGCTTTTTTTGACAAAGGGGGAACTAGAAACAGGACTGAATCGTTTTTGGACCAATCACACGCTCAGAACAAAGAGGGGCAGTCCCATTTGGATCAGGGATAATTTCATTGATGCTCTTGTAAATTGGAGTCATTGTGGCGACAAGTCCAATGGAAAAGATGAAAATTCTAGCACTGGCTTCAACTACTTTCACCACAAAACTGCAAAAAAAGAAAAAAAAAAGAAAAACAGAGTCAGAAAAAATGAGACGCAAAGTGCAAATCTGACAATAAATGAAATAAAACTCGAATATATCAGAGAGATGGCAGAGTCAGGGAAAAAAGTGCATTTCTGACAATACACAAACTAAAACTAGAATATTTAATAGGAGAGAAGGAGAACTTTTTCAAAACTTTTTCTTTTCAAACTTTTCAAAGTCTCAGGTAGTGTCCCTTAATGTTTACATAAATAGTTTCTTGTTGTATTAAAACATAAATTAAATCTATGTATGTGACATGGGCTATTTTTGGATGTAAAACTTTATTATTCAAAATATATAATTATATTAAAAGGACAGTGTATAAAAAAATAAAAAAAAGAAGAAAACATATGATATATTCGACAGTATATAGAGTATAAGTTAACTGAGGTAACACTGTAGTCCAGCTGGATTTCAGATCACTCCACTTGAGCTTCCTGCTTTATGAACAACATCCCACATGCATTATGGTTCTTATTTAATTGCCGTGAGTGCACTATTATTGCCTTCCTCACAGTAGTTTCCTCTTTTAATACATTACTGGGCACTTTGGAAAAGCATTCACACAAAACTACAATTTCACAACCAAAACATATTCTGTGATATTACTGTCCCAAAATGATTAGCAGCAGCAACAAATGGCCTTAAAAACACATTAATCCTGCTTATCCTTTATATGCCATTTTGACTGTTAGCCTGTTGCGGGGATTGAACCGACAAATCTCTCTCTGCCTACTGAGCTCCTGCCTATTAAATGCAGTTTGCCAATCAATGAAGTTAAAAACAAAATCCAGTGACAGAGGGTCACAAGCCAGTGGGTTAAATATACCAGTCCCAGGCCTGGATAAATGGAGAAGGTTGTGTCAGGAAGGGTGAAAAAACAAAAACAAATCAAAACACAGATCACAACACAGATAAGTTGCTAAAAGGAAAAAAATAACAGGTCAAAAAAATTTGTCCTGACAAGAAATCATAACCAAATTGTGCTCCGAATTAGTATGCTAATGGGAGACGTCTTGACATTTTCGACAAGCACCTCCAATCTCTTTACACTTCCCAGTACATTTCCACTCTGGCAGTCCCTCCCTGCAGGCCTATTGGTTCTCCGCACTGGTGACCTGCCAACCCTTGTGCACACCTGCTCTGCCCCGTTACAACTCACCTGCGGAGACACGTGCCAAATTGTCATTGTGTCTACACCATCCGATACTCCTAATCCTCCCCTTCACTCTTGTCTATGCACGTCCTGCTTCCTTCCTGTCTTGTTTAACACTTTCCTCTTGCTTAAAGGGCTTCCACGTCTGTCAGGTTAGTCGAAAATGATAGCCGTTTTGCAATTTGCTGCACTTTTTTCTCCCCCTTAACCAGATTTTACCCCCTCCGGTATGCAGACAGGCCATGGCTAAAACGCTGGAGCTTGTTAGAAGGATATTTAGTGATGATAGTGTCGGCTTTGCTTGCAAGATGAGCCCGGTCCCCCGCAGCGTCCGGGCCCATCAATAGACAGGGTCAAACTGTAAGCGCCATTGCTGATAGCAGAGGGGGGAGATTTGCAACGGGAAAATATCACGGTGGCATTTACAGCTAAGGTTGTGTGCGGGGCAAGGGAAGGTGGTTAACTAACTCAATGTAGAGACAGCTTGACAGACTTTTAGGGGCATTTTTAGAACCCCCGACATACCCAGCTTCCTGCGCACATTACAGGTTCAGCATCTTGTGAAATCCTCCCCCTGATGTTTTCTCATCCTGGTTGTTTTTCATTAAAAGGGGTAGTAAAAACGCAGAGAGGATGCCCTTTGAACGGACAGGGGAGACTTGTCTTTTTCACGTGAAGTAGCTGTTTACAAGAGCGTAACTGGCTTTTAAGGAAATTGGGGGCATGTGTCCGGGGCTACACTATCTCCAGATCGTTAGTGCGAATGGGTTTTGACTCTCACATGAACTCCTGGTTAATTAAAGAGATCTGAGTGAGGATATGTCTCTCTAATGGCGGCTGCTGAGTCAAAGTGGATGGAAGGGCAGTAGCGTGTTATGAATCAAAAGAGGCATAATTAGTGTCCAGTTTATCAGGCTTTTTAATGAAGAGGCAACATGAGTGGGTTGAAATTAAAGCAACATAAAGTTACTAAAACTACTAACACCAGTGAGCAGTGCCTGGGGACCCTTCTTCAGATTTTGAGCCAGGATCCTGGTCTGGAGTACCTGTAGCTTGTGGATTAACCTTAGCCTTTTACATATGTACTCCACAAAGAAAGGTCCTGCCCTGGGAATCAAACCCAGGACCTAATCCATCAGCATCAACATATGGGAACATATCCTAAAAATAGATACTCAAGTATAAGGCAAGGAAAGGGAACTTCATTTATATAGCACATCTCATACACAAGTGCAACTCAATGTGCTTTACACAAAAACAAAGGAAATTACAAAACATAAGCATTAAAAACTAGGGTATGAGTATAAGTATAAGGTAAAATACTGTATACATAAATTGAGATAACTTTCAAGAGTAATCATTGAAAACTAAAGAACTAATTTTGCATTAGTTGGATTAGCTGCCAAATAAAGGATAATGATTGATGGCTTGAGTTGAACTACTATTAATACTAAAAACGTTTTGAACTTTTTGTGCCAATCTCAAGCCCGGAACAAACTCAATGTAAACTCAGGACTCCAACTGGGGACCAACAAAGTCATATGAGTCCCTCTGCTGCTGTGTATCATTGTCTCGGTCCATCATGTTTAAAAGTGAAAACTAGTGTGCTGTAGTTTAGGATGTCTTTATGGGGCAGCGTGAGACAAATTTACCAAGTGAAGAATGCATTTTTCTAATGTGTTACCACTTAAATGTATTAGTAAAACTACGATTACTCTGTGTTAATTAGCCGTGTTTATTAGCATTTAGCGGTACAAAGTTTTGGCACTGCTGGTAAATCCCCAGACCACTTGAACGCCTCACAGTCGGTGGCCCCGGCTCTCTGGTCTACATGTAGACTGAGTGGTCTGACCATTTCTCAAGCGAAATCCGAGTAAAATTGTAGAATGACTTGGGGTTGCTACCCCGAATTACCCCGAAAGATTAATAAATACTAAATATGCATATCTCCCCCTTGAACTGCCACCTTATCGTGGTGGGGGAGTTTGAGTGCCCGAATGATCCTAGGAGCTATGTTGCCTGGGGCATTATGCCCCTGGTAGGGTCTCCCATGGCAAACAGGTCCTAGGTGACGGGCCAGACTAAGAGCAGTTCATAAATCCCCTATGAACAGTTTAAAATCGAGGACCGTGACGTCGCCCGGTATGGCGCAGCCGGGGCCCCACCCTGGAGCCAGGCCTGGGGTTGGGGCTCGAATGCGAGCGCCTGGTGGCCGGGCCTTTGCCCATGGGGCCCGGCCGGGTACAACCCGAAAGAGCGACGTGGGCCCGACCTCCTGTGGGCTCACCACCCGCAGAGGAAATCGTAGGGGACCGGTGCTGTGTGGATCGGGCAGCAGTCGAAGGCGGGTGCCTCGACGACCCGGTCCCCGGACACAGCTTCTTGCTGTAGGGACATGGAATGTCACCTCACTGGGGGGGAAGGAGCCTGAGCTTGTGCGGGAGGTTGAGAGATACCGGCTAGATATAGTCGGGCTCACCTCCACGCACAGCTTGGGCTCTGAAACCCAGCTCCTCGAGAGAGGTTGGACTCTCCACCACTCTGGCGTTGTCCGCGGTGAGAGGCGGCGGGCCGGTGTGGGCTTGCTCATAGCCCCCCAGCTCAGCCGCCATGTGTTGGAGTTTACCCCAGTAAACGAGAGGGTCGCGTCCCTACGCCTTCGGGTTGGGGACAGGTCTCTTACTGTTGTTTGTGCCTACGGGCCGAATAGCAGTACAGAGTACCCGGCCTTCTTGGAGTCCCTGGGAGGTGTACTGGAAGGTGCACCGACTGGGGACCCCATTGTTTTGCTGGGAGACTTCAACGCCCACGTGGGCAGCGACAGTGACACCTGGAGGGGTGTGATTGGGAAGAACGGCCTCCCCGATCTGAACCCGAATGGTGTTTTGTTATTGGACTTTTGTGCTAGTCACAGTTTGTCCATAACGAACACCATGTTCGAGCACAGGGGTGTCCATAAGTGCACGTGGCACCAGGACACCCTAGGCCGGAGGTCGATGATCGACTTTGTAGTCGTGTCATCTGACCTTCGGCCGTGTGTTTTGGACACTCGGGTGAAGAGAGGGGCTGAGCTGTCAACCGATCACCACCTGGTGGTGAGTTGGATCCGCTGGCGGGGAAGGAGGCCGGACAGACTCGGCAGACCCAAACGTGTTGTGAGGGTCTGTTGGGAACATCTGGCTGAGCCCTCTGTCAGAGGGGTCTTCAACTCCCACCTCCGGGAGAGCTTTGACCAGATCCCGAGGGAGGTTGGAGACATGGAGTCCGAGTGGACCATGTTCTCCACCTCTATTGTCAATGCGGCCGTTCGGAGCTGTGGTCGCAAGGTCTCTGGTGCCTGTCGTGGCGGCAATCCCCGAACCCGGTGGTGGACACTGGAAGTAAGGGATGTCGTCAGGCTGAAGAAGGAGTCCTATCGAGCTTGGTTGGCTTGTGGGACTCCCGAGGCAGCTGATGGGTACCGGCAGGCCAAGCGTGCTGCAGCCCAGGCGGTTGTGGAGGCAAAAACTCGGGTCTGGGAAAAGTTCGGGGAGGCCATGGAGGAGGACTATCGGTTGGCCTCAAAGAAATTCTGGCAAACCGTCCGCCGCCTCAGGAGGGGGAAGCAGTTCTTCACCAACACTGTTTACAGTGGAGGTGGGGAGCTGTTGACCTCGACTGGGGATGTTGTCGGGCGGTGGAAGGAATACTTTGAGGATCTCCTCAATCCCACCGACACGCCTTCCGTTGAGGAAGCAGAGGCTGGGGACTCAGAGGTGGACTCGTCCATCACCCAAGCTGAAGTCACTGAGGTGGTTGGAAAGCTCCTCAGTGGCAAGGCTCCGGGGGTGGATGAGATCCGTCCTGAGTACCTCAAGTCCCTGGATGTTGTGGGGCTGTCGTGGCTGACACGTCTCTGCAGCATCGCGTGGCGGTTGGGGACAGTACCTCTGGACTGGCAGACCGGGGTGGTGGTCCCTCTTTTTAAGAAGGGGGACCGGAGGGTGTGTTCCAACTACAGGGGGATCACACTCCTCAGCCTCCCCGGGAAAGTCTATTCCAGGGTACTGGAGAGGAGAATTCGGCCGATAGTCGAACCTCGGATTCAGGAGGAACAATGCGGTTTTCGTCCTGGCCGTGGAACAGTGGACCAGCTCTATACCCTCTATCGGGTGCTCGAGGGTTCATGGGAGTTCGCCCATCCAGTCCACATGTGTTTTGTGGATTTGGAGAAGGCGTTCGACCGTGTCCCTCGTAGCGTCCTGTGGGGGGTGCTCTGGGAGTATGGGGTCCGGGGCCCTTTGCTAAGGGCTGTCCGGTCCCTGTATGACCGGAGCAGGAGCTTGGTCCGCATTGCCGGTTGTAAGTCAGACCTGTTCCCAGTGCATGTTGGACTCCGGCAGGGCTGCCCTTTGTCACCGGTTCTGTTCATTATTTTTATGGACAGAATTTCTAGGTGCAGCCAGGGGCCGGAGGGAGTCTGGTTTGGGAACCACAGGATTTCATCTCTGCTTTTTGCGGATGATGTTGTCCTGTTGGCTTCATCAAACCAGGACCTTCAGTGTGCACTGGAGCGGTTTGCGGCCGAGTGTGAAGCGGCTGGGATGAGAATCAGCACCTCCAAGTCCGAGGCCATGGTTCTCGACCGGAAAAGGGTGGTTTGCCCTCTCCAGGTTGGGGGAGAGTTCCTGCCTCAAGTGGAGGAGTTCAAGTATCTTGGGGTCTTGTTCACGAGTGAGGGAAGGATGGAGCGTGAGATCGACAGACGGATCGGTGCAGCGTCTGCAGTAATGCGGTCGTTGTATCGGTCTGTTGTGGTAAAGAAGGAGCTGAGCCGAAAGGCGAAGCTCTCGATTTACCGGTCGATCTACGTTCCTACTCTCACCTATGGTCATGAGCTTTGGGTCATGACCGAAAGGACAAGATCCCGGATACAAGCGGCCGAAATGAGTTTCCTCCGCAGGGTGGCTGGGCGCTCCCTTAGAGATAAGGTGAGGAGCTCTGTCACACGGGAGGAGCTCGGAGTAGAGCCGCTGCTCCTCCACATCGAGAGGAGTCAGTTGAGGTGGCTCGGGCATCTGTTCCGGATGCCTCCTGGTCGCCTCCCTGGGGAGGTGTTCCGGGCATGTCCCACCGGGAGGAGGCCCCGGGGAAGACCTAGGACACGCTGGAGGGACTATGTCTCTCGGCTGGCCTGGGAACGCCTTGGGGTCCCCCCGGTAGAGCTGGAGGAAGTGTCTGTGGATAGGGAAGTCTGGGCATCTTTGCTTAGACTGCTGCCTCCGCGACCCGGTTCCGGATAAGCGGAAGAAGATGGATGGATGGATGGATAAATATGCATATGACGGTGCAGCTGATTTGGTGAGGTAACTTCAACTTCTACAACTCTGTGTTCGAGAAAATGTTCTCTATTCCCCAAACAAGTTACTTTCCCATCTTTCACATCGACTGAGTTTCAGTAAGAGCATTGACCAACTTTCTTCCATCATCTATCTCACCAGGAGTTTTGATTACGGCCATCAAACTCTCTCCAAAAACTCAGCTGCAGTGAGTGATGTTCTGGCAGGATTGTGGTCACCTGACTGACTCTCACCTCATGTCCAGTAAACTGTAAACCTAATGCCAGCCACATCAGGAGAGCTCTGTTCGGCCAATCAAGAGGCTGCATTTCACAAGCACTTCTAACCAACGTCTGCCACAGCTCCTCTTTTCTCTAGCCATCAATCAATAATGTGAGGCTAAATGCTAATTACATAACCCCTGCCTTTATAGCAATAGATACCAGTGTGTATTGCAAGATTTCTTAGCGATGTTACTTTATCAGCGTGAATAAAAGTTCAAGAGCTGCCATCACATCAGTCAGAGCAAAGCATTCATACAGTACTTACATAATGGGCCAGAGAGCAATATAAACCTGCAAGCAAAAACCTCTGTAGACTAATAGATTTGAGTTTAAGAGGTTATGTTGCTTGTTTTTTTTTTTTGTTAGGAAGTAATGGTTAGATTTTGACAAACTCTCCAGTAAAGGTCAGTAATGGGCCAAGTACCAAATGATTAGTTTTTGCTGTGGATTCGAAAAACCTTTTGGATCATGATTTTTTTGGTCGATCTTGAGATATAACAGCGCTTTGGTTTAAAGGTTGTATGTTAGGAGGCTTTTTGAAGTAATTTTGGACACTTTTGCAGAGAACGCTTGGATTAGGTGTCTGTCCCGTCCTGCTGGCAACAGTGGGAAATGGCCACAGCATAAAATGTCCAGTTAGCACTGCTATTAGCAACATGACACTTACAGATAGATAAATGAGGCAAATGCTTTAGTGACGGCAATTTAAAGGGGCTATATTACGCGAAATCAACTTCCCTCAGTTTTCATCAAAAACATACCTGGAGTTGTGTTTTGTTTCATTCATGCATGTTTGAGTAATCCTCTATTCTTTTACATTGAGTTTGTGAGAGGCCAAAACGGCTTGTTTCACCGGTGTCTGCCTTTTCCTCTTCCCTCACGGGCCTGTCCTGTTCAGGAACCACTGCTACAGCTCATGCCTCCTCCACAGCAACCAAACAAACCCACCCCCAAGATGCAGCAGACAAAACTCAAACACTGCTTTTGCACCGGCACATGTTCTTGTGAAGAGCGCTGAAGGGGTGTGACAGCAGCGGGACAGCGGGGAGGGAGGGCTCTTAAAGTGACAGGGACCAAATTTGAGGGTTTCTCACAAGGTCAAATGATGAATTTCTTCAAATAAGTTTTTTTCAATAATTATTGCATTTTCTGACCATGCTGATCTGGAAGTGTCCACAATTAATTTAAAAGACACAGAAAAAGCATATTATAGCCCGTTTAAGCACTGAAATTATCAGAACGAGTCCGGTGACAGTGTATGGGCTTTAAAAAACGCAGAGGAGCACTTCCTGGTTTCACATATCTACGTAGAGCTGTGAGACCAAGGGTTTTCTGCTCTTGAGAGGGGCCTTACTCAAACAAGCATGAATAAAACAAAATACTACTCCAGGTATGTTTTAAGGTGGAAACAACAATACAGCATAGTTAAAAGCTAGAAAAAGTTGATTTAGTATACCTTTAGCAATTACCCCACAACTATAAAGATCCTCAGTTTGAGTCTAAGTCTTGGCACTATATCTGTACCAATGAGAAATACAATTGACAATGGTTTAGCTGAGGTCTAAACTCTATTACTTTTACTATTACTATCACTTCCTTTTTATTTCATTTTGGCTTTTCCTTCTGATGTCACCACAGCAAATCATCTGTTCTGTAGAATGATGTTTCTGACGCAACCTTCTCCATTTATACAGACTTGGGACCAGCACAAACAGTATACTAGTTGAGCATTAACAACATCCATCCTTACGTGTGTTATATATTGTAGGCCAAATTCTATTCCTTCTCCAGTCAATGGGTGACGCCATACTTTCTTTGTCCACTTATTTTCTAGTCCACTTCATACAATCTCCGAAGTGACACACAAAGAAAGAAGGTTGATGTTACCTTTGAGCTCTGTCCTTTTAATCAATGCTGAGAGGAAAGGGCATGTCTCTGGCGTTCATTACGAGAAGCCCAAGTGAAAGATGCTTATTAGACTTACTCCGCTGGACATAATGCATAAATAAGGGCATTGGAGATGTTTATAATAGAGCTTGTGTGCGCCAGGGTCAGAAGAGTCCCGGGAGTGCTTTACAAAACGCACATCATTTATCTTATCATTCGACGCTGTGTAAGGTAGCTTTGTAAACAAATTGGGATGCAAATTGAGTTTGTTTCCTTTTTCCCCCTTGAAGCTCTTCAGACTGATTTAAAGCACTTGCATATCCAGCAGTCACTCACACAAACTACCTTGAACAAACACGCACAGAGATATAATGTATTTTGGCGTAAGCGAGCCGGACCGACCCTCAAATGAATCCTCCCCTTCCCCGCCAGCTCTGGATTTCTCCTGCTCGTCGCGCGGCATGTGTGCGCAAATCAATCAGGGCCCTTGTTCTAATCACTCCCACTTATATCACCCTGCGAATAAATGACAGCGCTCAGGAGGTGCAGATCAATAGGGGATAAGGCAAAGTCTCCGCTTCCTACCCACGGGGCACACACATACACACAGGGCTGGGATGGAGACGGGCAGATGGTGGAGGTGGTGGGAGATGGGGGGCATAGACCAAAGCTAAATGTGTTTGTTCTTTTGTGTCTTTTACCTAAAGTGATTTCACCCTCAAATGTCACTCAATAACCACAACAGAGGGGAGAGGACACAGATAAAGGCAAACAATGAAGAACTGGAGATAGAACAGAGATGAATGCATCAGCTGCATATTTGTCTATATTTAGATAGAGTTGGAGAGTGTGTAAAACAGTGGTGAATGCTAATATTCTGACTTCTGACAATGTCTGTAAAAACACTTTGAAATTGAAAGACTGTCCACACCAGCTACAATGAACATATTAAAAACTACTTCCTAATAGACCTTTTTCACACATCTGTGTTTTCAACGGGAAGTCATGTTGTGATACTTCTGGTAGGAGTTGCAAGTGGCCCAAAAAGAAAAAAAGTTTTTGCTCAACCACTGGCCCCTTGACTACATTTCATACTATACAGATACAGAGAGAAAAGGTACAGTTTATTACATAATATTACTTAAAGTAGGTTATCAATATTTACTCAAATGAGGATTTTTTCATTAAAAAAACTTCAATCTCACTGTGAGTCAGACTTGGCAGTAAATAAATAAACTACAGGTCTTTGCTGTATGATAATTCATTTGAGACATTTTCAGTCTAACAGACCTGAATACTATACTGTTTATCTGCTGTCATCAGGTAATTGTTGATAGCATTTAAGCTGTCTTCTTTCCTCAATAACTGTGAATTCATTCTTCAAGGAATAATTTGTAGCCATTTCTCCGGCTTATTGCTGGGTGTCTTTGCTTCTGTAACTGTCACTACATCTGCAAATGTGAAATTTGCTAAGCTTGTTTAAAAAAAAAAAAAACTTGCTCCATTTTGCCTTTCACAAGCACCAACCAGAAATGGGATAATGTGACAATTTATTACTTCAGTTTTTGTGAAAAAGGTCTATTGCCTCATTACCACTTCCAATAAGTGCTTGCTGTTCTGCAACATGCAATGTTTTGTTCTTTTGATTGGTTTGATTGGTCTGGTGCAGGGGTGTCCAAACTATTTTCATCAAGGGCCATATACTGAAAAACACATTCTGAGGAGGGCCACTCACTAGAGACGACACATTTTGCCTAACCATAATAACGAACGTTATTTAGCTGCTTCCTTTCCTCTCATCTCCACAGTAAATCATTCATTTATCTAATTGGCATAGCTTTTACTCCCGATGCCATTCCACAACCCCACATTTATCCAGGCTTTTAACTTTTTTTGAAGCTCTACCAACCACTAATTTCTATTGTTTGTCCTTAATGCCAGGTCCGTCATACACAAATATGATGTTTTTTTACCTGGACTTTAAAAAAAATACTACCAATGGCGATTTGGACCAATAGAGAATGGGTAGCATTGTCTTCTGGATATCCATCTCAAATTTACAGGGACTAGACTAAATATTTCTACTTGGCAATAGGGGAGCTTTTTTTTTTCTAAAAATACATGCAAGCCATCTTTAATTTTGTAAATTGGATTCAAAATTCCTAAGAAATGTAGCTAATGTAGTGCCCCTGATGTTTTTAGGGCAATCTTACAATGGGATTTCTGGTATTTCCTCTCCCACTCCTAGCACAAATGAGTATGCAAGTAGTAGGCAAAGGTATTCTCCAATAAATGCATGCAGTCGCTAGTTTTGCCATTCACATCACATCTTTAATAATGCACACACTTCTAGCAAAATCATATCTACTTGTCCTTGGATTTAGCTCAACAACTTTCAGCAAATGTTTTATGATAGACTTACTATTAGCTCGGCAATAGTAATCCTATCGTCCATAGAAACTTAACATTCTGTTGATATAGCAGCTAGAATATCGCTGCACATTCCAGAAAAAATTGTTATTCCAAGTAAATGTGGTTTTGGGTGACCTGCTATAAGCTATGCGTGTGTGATTCTTAGTTAATGTCCTTGTCTGGTCAACCTTCATTATATTCTTCCAGTGACCAGGCTGCATGCTGGGGAGCCCGAGCCACCTGCTGGGTTCAACTTGCCCTGAGCAGCCTCTGAGCATCCGGCCTGCCTCCTCCACTTGCCACTGGTGAGAGTGAGCAAGACGTGCACAGGTGACTCAGACTCAGAGGGCCCGGGCCAACATTTAAATCTGGTCTTAGTTAAACATGCCGGTGGTAAGCCATAAATGGACAGAGATATAACGGTGCTAAGAGGACGTCTCCCCTCCCGTCCGTGATTCATGGATGACTAATCTCCACTGCAAGCCTCCTCAAACTGTATTTATTTGATTATTCACTGTTTCAGTATGCCGCAGCTGGACTTTCACAGCACCACACCCTTCTGGAGAAAAGGGGTGTTTCGGCTCTTGTGTGGTTTGTTATGATTTAAAATGTTTGCTCTGGACGTTTTTCTTTTTTTCATCCATCACTTTCTCTAAATACAGTCAAGAGAGATGAAGTTGTATTTCATGATTCACAGTGTGTCGAAGTTTATTGAAGAGACTACTAGTAGAAGGAGAAATATTTGGATATGCATAATTTAGTTTTTGGAAGAGTGGAGATTGTCTATATATTGCAGTGGTGGATTACCTTGGCCACCCAGCCCCTTGAATTTGGAACCGGCCTATCTGTAGCGTTTCTTACTAAAGCAAAGTCAAAAACTAGAAGCACTCGGACAGCGCAGACATCCACCAAGCCATAGGGTAACTCACCTGAGAAAAACCCCCAAAGGCCCGGATCTAGCTCAGTAAGTATTAAAGATACATCGAATCTGTGAACCTCACCTTTAATTTGGCATTATTTGCAAGTGTGTATTTACATTTGTTGCTGTGCAATACCCCCTATATTTAGAACCTTCAGGATCACCAGAACCAGAATATCAACATGATCTGGGTCAAACTGTGTCAGATTATAACATCTTACCATGTCATCTTGTAATTATTTGTCAATGATTCTGGGCATTATTTGATGAGTTAGAAGCTCTAGTAGTAAAGAATCCTTTAAAAAATGCCTGGATCTAGATGGTGATCTGGCTCACCCCCAAAATGTAATCACTTGGTCCTTGTTTCATTTCTGACATTTCCTGAATTTTTTGTCAAAATCCACCCATAACTTTTTGAGTTATGTTGCTAACAAACAGACAGACCGACCGACAGACAGACAAACCAACGCTGCCAAAAACATAACCTCCACAGAGGTAATAATAAAGATGGCGCCAGGCTTATTCAAATTAATTTAAAACTTCTCTCACCTGATTAAAAGTGTTTTCTTTCCTTTGTCACCTGTTGATCCAGCTGAAATATGCCTTGTTTAGCCCTGGTGTTTTTGTGTTATTTTTCATCTTGTTGCCAACAGTAAAGTCTCATTGCTGCCCGACGTAATGACCACATTCAAACAAACCGACCTACAAGTCTTTGTACAACTGGCTTTTGTTGCTGTCCCCATTCAGAAATAAGTACAAAGTTGCTCACAAGTGGTGCACTGATTATCTCCCACTCTTCATTTCTCTGATTGGTTGCTGGTTAGATGGTCAGTTAAGTAATTGGCAATTAGATTCGATCATCTTGGGGTCAAGCCAGGTACAGGTACAGTGTAAGTAGTAACAGCAGCAGTAGTAGTAGTAGTAGTAGTAGTAGTAGTAGTTTTTGCAGAACTAATTTCATTCTAAATGCTTTTACTTGAGTACAGATTTGGAAAGACTGTGGAGATCATTTTAATGTTGTCAGTTTTTATAATGATTTTTGTCCTGATGAGCATCCATATATTGTTACCCCGCATGCATTAGTGGCAGTGGCTCAGGAGGTGAAGTGACACCGATTTTGAAGGTTGACAGCTTGACTCCTCATTCACGCTGTTGTGTCCTTAGGCAAGACAGTGAGCGCCGACCTGCCCTGGAGTGCTGCATGGAAAATGAGCAGATAATGAATTTCTCCTCAGTGAGATAGAAAATTTCACTGAATTGTTCTGTCAGATTATAAATGAGTATGTCATTTTAGCAAAGCCAAACACTGAGAGCGCATTTTAGTTTGAAAACTTCAGGGTTGTATTGAGGACAAGCACAGAGGCACCGATGACTAGCATTGTTTTCTTTACTACAGCACATCATTACTCATCTGTTACTACAGACTGACATATTTTTTTTTTTTTTTCAATACTTTTAATATTTCAAACCTATTCAGTGCTACTTTCTTAATAAAATGCAAACCATTGAAATAATAGTCATTATTTTTTGGTGGTTCATTTACAAAAAGAAATAAGTCAGATGCTCTACTAAGGATATTTGGAAAAGGCACACTACCTTATCATGGTAACACAACTCACAAAATTTGAAAAATTTTTGTTTCACTAAACAGAACAGCAATGGTATAATAAAAACAATATAGTGTGTTGGAAAAAAAAAAAACATTACTCATTTTGAATTTGGCAGCAACACATCTTGAAGAAATTGCCAACAAAACAAAAGTATGGAAACATAGTGGTACTACACAAACAGCTGGAGAATGGGAATCATTGACAAAATGAAATAAAATGAAGCTGTAGCATAAATTCAACCAGGCAGACTGATTTCTTTTCCCCCTCTGCGCCCTATCACCTGTCTGTCTCTGTCAGCCAATCACAGCCTGCCACCTGCCTCTCATCCAATCACCTCTCAAGCCATTCACACATATATATATACACACGCCTCAGTCATCCTGATGTTCAGCTGCACACCGCAAGTCACCCTCTGCCCAAAACTCCACCGCAGCAGCAGAACCATCAGCCTCCTCAGCCTCTCCAACTCTGTCTCTTCACCACCACCATTGTCCAGGCCGGGGGGAGGATAAAATTCCCCAAACTAATTATCAATCTCTCCCTTCATTGCATCAGGTGACATCTCTACCTGCAGAGGCCAAAGTTTATTCCTTTAATAAATCTTCCTTCACACTTCACTCATTTGTCTGTGTTTGTGTCTCTTCCGGTTGAAATATTTATTATTCTATGCATGGAGCTAGTTAAAAGCTAGCCTTGCCAGCTAGGGAAGTGCATCTGGATTCTGTTTACTTCACATCTAGGAACAATCCTAATCTTTTATCAATGATGATGTGATCTTTATGCAACACTTTGCTTCACTGATTGGTTGTAAATCTATACCAATACATCTACAGGCATATTTTTCTTTGGCCAGTCTTTAGTCGCTAGAAATCCTGCCATTGTCTTCTCTCGGTGTCAGTTCCAAGCCCTGATAAACAGAGAGAAAGGGCATGTGGCGTAAAACATGATTTGCTGTGGTAATGAAAAAGGTAAAAGGAAAAAAAACAGCTGGTATAAATGCTTTGTTTTAACTGTATTCTTCCATATATCTTCTAATAAAGCCCCTTGTGATGTAACTGGGTGTTCATTTTCTCCTCATGAGGATGTTTTCAATAATTAATTTTCGAACTGAGCATGTTTCCGGTCAGATTTTTCTTCCACCTCAGTGCAGATAGGAGCAGTACAGTAATTATTGTCCAATTTATAATACATCACTCTATGACAGTACCTCAGCAACGGTGCCGCTAAATGACCAGCATCCAAGCGCATTATATTGTACTTTGTGGGCGCCTGCTTTAAAAAATACATAAGCTCCTTACATGTTGTGTAAATGGACATAATGACGGTTACATAATGTGCGCTGACAGTCACTCGCAGTGGGAACGATTAGCCAGCAAACGCCAAGACCGACACTCAACGCGCCGGCTTTGAATTCAACAAGGGACCTCTCTGCTTGAGTAATATGTGAAACTGCTTATCTGATTACCAGTAGATAGGAATAAACAGAGTCAAAAAAAAAAAAAAAAAAAAAACAAGGGGAGGGAAAGCCAATTTGTGGGATAAGAAGAGGACTAATGCCAGATGCAAAGTAATACGTGTTAACAGAGAAAATAGAAAATAAATTAATTCCACTGAGTAATTCTGTATTCAGTTTTAAGTCGGGGAGCGCCTTTGATGTGGATAATTTTGATCATGTAGCTGTTTAATCATAGAATAAGCCTCATTTTCTTACACAGCCTTTGGTGCTTTTCTTAATCTCACAAATTAGGATCTGAAGCTATTGTTTATGAGTTTAACTTTTGCAGGTGTGTTACTTAAAAACACTTATATTTGCCTATATTATACTATACTATACTCATACCAGGGGGTGTCCAAACTACAGCCTGTGGGCCAAATGAGACCCATGGACCAATTTTTTGCTGCAGTGGATAGTACTTTTTATCACAATGAAAAAAGCTTCACATGAACCTGAAATAAAGGTAGAAAAATATTGGTGGTTGAGCACCTGAAAAAAATCCATACCATGCGCAAAATTGATTTGTTTGAGCTTTCTATCATGTATCATATAAAGTTGTTCCCTCATCAAAAACAGCTCTGTAGTTGTGTTTTGCTTCATTCACGCCTGTTTATTATTATTTATTTATTATTATTCTCTGGCACGGGCTTTCTGAGGCCTCAAAATGCTCAGTTCCACAAACCTCCGCCCACTCCAGGAAGCACTGACCAATCAACAAGCCCTCTATGTTCAGCCTTCTTTCATTACTTTATCCAAACAGTCTACAGCTCTGTTTCCACTGATTCCTCACAGATATTTTTTTTTTCATTTTGTAATAAAATGGCATGATACAAAACGTACTAAGGAAGTAAAAAGATAAAAAGAGCATAACCTCAGCTCATCTCTTCACTTGTTTCTTTATGGCAGTAGTAAAAGTAATTAGTAGTAACAGTTTCTTTTAGTCGCATAATCTTTTCAAAGATTGTAAAATGTGGAATGCCGTTCTAGAGGTGACCAAGACTGGTTTAAAAAGATAGATAAAAGCCTAATATAACCCATCAAAAATACCTCCACCTTACACCTCTGTATGTCGAACTTCTTGCTTTCAGTTTTATTTGAGTATCATTTGTGTGTTGTTGCTCTGCCCATCTCTGTTATTATTCCTCTATGAACACAGAGTTGGTCTGAAGTCTGCTCTTGAACTTCCAGTGTAACAGATATCTGCGGTGAGATTGCTCCACCAGCTCGTACCCAGGAGGATACTCTGTCACTTTGGTTTAAAGTTCTTCCCATGAAGCCAAGCTGCAAAGGTCGAGGCCCATCTCTCTGACATCATTATTTCCCTCTCAACTCCGGAGTACAAGGGGTTAGTTGCGGTAACACACTGGAATTATGGGCGGGAAATACCACAGAATGGGATGGGAGGAGGGGGGGTTCGTGTTTGGGGAGGGACCTCAAGAGGATGGCCCAGGCCTGTTCTTCTTTTCCCATGTTCGCGTCGGCCAATCAAAACACTAGGAAGTCGGCACGTTCCCATCGGTGAGGCGCGCTGACACGACGACCCCAGGAAAAGCGTGAGTAAATACCAAAGACAAGGCCACGGACTCGGAGGGAAAGAGGTGGAGCCGCGGAGGGAGGGGGGGCAGTGCTGGCATGGACCCAAATATTTGTTTGATGATAGAACAGGAAACGATAGATTTTACTCAAATGGTCTGTGAATTTGAGTGCTTTGGTGTGGCACGTTGGCAGATATCTCATGTTGTGATAAAACTAAACTCTTTCCTCACTTGTACTGTAGTAAAATTCCAAATGGCCAAGTTTAGTCTGAGTTTTGTCAACATGAAACTGCACCCAGGTTAATAATCGGCCAAGATAATAATACTTTACTATAGGGCTTGTGGCTTGAACAAACAATAGAAACAAATATGACGTCAGTATAGCTTCAGTTCTGAGCTTCTTGGAATCCACTGATAAGAAGCCTCTAGGCACAGCCACGAGCAAATGAGCAGTATGTATTGTAATTGGAAAAAAATCATAGATTTAATGCACTCAAACCAGAGCTATCGTAAAGAATACATTTTAAAAGGTGCTTATTTTATGCTTTTATTCAAGTTTTTGAAAACAATCTTGTTCACCTCTAGAACAGCAGAATGTCTTACAACCTTTAAAACATTATCTGATTAAAAGAAAATGTTATTAATAAGTACTCAACCTGGTGCCATAAAGAGACAGGTGACGAGACCAGCAGAGGGCAGCAGAGTGGAGAGTGTTGCAGTCCGTTGAAAATAATCAAAGGAAAAAAAGCACTTCACCTTCCTTAAATGTTTTGTATGATACCATTTTACCACAAAATGAAAAAAAAAATAGCTGGGAGGAATCAGCAGGAAACAAAGCTGTATATCAGTTTTTTTTGATAAATGAATGAGAGCAGACTGGATGTAGAGAGCTTGTTGATTGGTCAGTGCTTCCTGGAGTTGGTGGAACCGAGCGTTTTGAGGCCTCAGAAACTTGGCACCAGAGAATATAGAGTTACTCAAACAGGTGTGAATGAAGCAAAACACAACTCCATGTATGTTTTTGATGAGAGCACAACAGCATAACATGGTAGAAAGCTCAGCAGAAGTCGTTTTTGCAGAATATAGCACCTTTAAAGTAATTTTGTATGCATTCACCCTTGAGCCCATTCACTTTTGAGACACCGCTAGTTCCTCAATTTGAGTGATAAACCCAATGTACCAATTCTGCACCTTTTAAAATGAAGAAAGACATAGGAAAGACAGAAATATCCCACATCAAACAGTCTTTATCAAGGACGCTATTGTGGAAAAAAAGACAAAACAAAATAACAACCTTAAGATTACAATAGAAATACGTGTTGTGGTTAGCAGATACACATTTCATTAAACAAAAGGTATTTAGTTTTGACTCCAAAGTTGACACCAGGTCCCTAAACTCGTGCTCTGAACTGCGCCTCTGTCTCTCTCCTCTCGCCGCTCTGGATGTGGAAGCAGCTCCTGTTAGCAGCCACCTGTGCTTGATTTAGGTTAAATCCTTCATTAGGTTTTAAAAGCTCATTTATTTTCATTTTCCAATCCCCGCTGTATTGCCTTTGTGGGACTATTCACCTGTCAGACTCAATTTAATCCCCGAGAAGGTGGCACAAGTTCAGGACCTGCAGGTGATATACGGACTCTGCTTTTTACTCCAGTAACTTTCATTCTCAAGATGTTGTTGTCGTTTCGTCTGAGAGCAAGATAACTCAAAAAGTAACCATCAATTTTTTGTTACACTTTCAGGAAAGGTCAGTAATGGACCTAAAAAGAAAGTTATAGTTTTTGGGCATGGATCCACGGATTTTTTAAAGGACTTTCTACAACTGCAAGATGCTAACTTCAACTACAAGGAATCAGTAAAGGATTTTTTTATTTTTTGTGAAGATATAAGGGTTTTGTGGCTCTTGTAACCCTAACCCTAACCCTTGTAGCATTTAGCCCTGAACTAGAAGATCTCTGTATTTGAGCCCAGGTCTGGTTACATATGTGAAAATTCCCAGTCATCCAGCTCATATTAATCCAGTAAAATAATTGCGAGATAGAGCCAAAGATATGAAATCAAGTCACAAAAGGGCAGTGAACAAATGTTTTTTACTACTGTGAGATAGAAGAGCTTTGAGGTGCAATGAATAGAGCATTTACCCCTGAACTAGAAGGCACTAAATCTTTATCACTGCGAGATAGGGCCATAGATGCTAACTCCAGCCATAACGGGGTCAGTACTGGAAACAAATGTTAGTTACCTGTTAGAGTTATTTACCACACTGATTTATATGGACTTTGAAGCTCAGTGAATTTACCCATGAACTAGAGGATCCCTGGTTAATACCAAGGCACTATTTATTTACTATTGCGGGATAGGACCAAATATACTAACTCTAGCCACAAGGGGGCAGTAAAGGACACAAAATTATTAGGTTAAGTGGATGATTATTATTATTATTATTATTATTATTATTATTATTGCATTTCATCCTGAACGAGAAGGTCCCTGGTACACATCCAGGTCTGAGCCCTATATCTTTTACCATTGCGAGATAGGGCCAAAGATGCTAACTCCAGCCTATAAGGAGTGCAGTAGGGGAAACGAAGTGTTAGTTAGAATAGTTAGAATGTTGAATGTTAGTTATGTTAGCATTTACCCCTGAACTAAAGAATCCCTGATTTATGCCCCAGCGCAATTTCTTTACTATTGCAGGATAGGGCCAAGTATACTAAATACAGCCACAAGGAGTCAGTAAGGAACATAATAATTAGTTTAAGTGTTTTTTTTTCTTTTTTTTGTTTGTTTTTTTTTGTTTTGTCCCCTTGTAAACTCTAAGGGCTTTGTGGCTTAATGGATTGAGCATTTACACCTGAACTAGAGAATCTCTGGTTGACGTCCAAGTTTGGCCCCATTGCGAGATAGGGCCAAAGATGCTAAATCTAGCCACAAGCCACTTAAACAGATTATTTATTTCAGTGAATTATTTACCATTGTAACATGTGAGTTTTTTGGTCAATGGATGAAGCATTTACCCCTGAACTACAAAAATCACAGTTTTGAGTCCAAGTATGGGGCAATGTCGTTTATCACTGCAAAATATGGTCACTCTGGGTGCTTCTAGCTCATAAAATGGCCTCTGTTTCGGGTGATCTTTCCTCATATGGGTCAGAGCGGTAGCATATCATTCCTAACACACATTGTCAACATTGATTAGCCATGACAAGACATGATAAGTATGCTGCTGGGTATGTTGTGTTTTTGTGGCCTTCGCAGTTATACATGTCATCCCTTTTTAAAGCAACGAGTAACCCGTGTTTACTGCCGGATATGGGCCTGTCGAGCCAGTCCCGCAGTGGTACAAAACGTCCAAATAAGATGTTATAGCAGCACTCGTGACTGTGGGACCGAAAAGACCCGAAATGACATCCAGATGTTTCCAATTACGCCGAGCCAGCTTTCAGTCAGTTTGTTTGTTGCTCCATACAGTAATGTTGTAATCCTTTGCAAAAAAAACTCATAGAGATGACTGTCTGCAGGCTACAAATTGAAGCGGGACAGAAATAATCTCATTCATATGTGGCAGTAAATGTTTGAGTAGTCTGTCAGCGATATAGCATCCAAGCCAACTTCTGTTCATAGAGGCTTCTATATTTAACAAGGTTGAAAAGCTTATTATTGCAACTCAATAATTTTAACTGTGGGCAGAGTGAGAGTAGGAGTGAGCAGGCAGAGGACAGAAAGATGCTTTGGAATCTGACGGAGTGCAATTAGTTTAGACTTTATGCGCAGTGCAAAATTATAGAGTCGTATTTGGCTTTTTGTAACAGAACACCCTGACCGCCTCTGCAATTTAGGCTGCGCTCCAAAAAGGGGTTTAGTTTGCTGAAAGCCATTGTCTATTATTCATACAAATCAGACATTTTTTCCCACTCTTTCTGAAGCTCAGCGTGGTATTTTTGTAAACAGCTACGACCTGCGACCTCTATCCTCGAAACACCTCCTCATACTTTGCATTCTTTTCATGTCGTTGCATCATGAAATCATATTTTATTTCCAACAGACCATAGACAACAGGTCTAAAAATACAGGTATTAAAAATTAGATTCTTTTACCATTTCATAAGATAGTTCATTTTGAATTTATTGGCAGCAACACGTTTCAAAAAAGTTGGGACAGGGGCAACAAAAGGCTTTTGGAAGTGTTCCTGATCACTGCAGTGAATTCCAGTTGAGAATGTCTGTTTTTAATGCAGTGTCGCTTAAAGGCAGTGATTCCCAACCTTTTTCGTCACGTGTACCCCGGGTTTGTGTCATACCATGAGTACCCCCTACACTCATAAAAAATTATTATTAGGCACACCTGTCCAACTGCTCGTTAAAGCAAATTTCTAATCAGCCAATCACATGGCAGCAACTCATTTAGGCTGTAGACATGGTCAAGACGATCTGCTGCAGTTCAAACCGAGCATCAGAATGGGGAAGAAAGGTGATTTAAGTGACTTTGAACGTGGCATGGTTGTTGGTGCCAGACGGGCTGGTCTGAGTATTTCAGAAACTGCTGATCTACTGGAATTTTCACGCACAACCATCTCTAGGGTTTACAGAGATGGTCCGAAAAAGAGAAAATATCCAGTGAACGGCAGTTCTGTGGGCGAAAATGCCTTGTTGATGCCACAGGTCAGAGGAGAATGGCCAGACTGGGTCGAGCTGATAGAAAGGCAACAGTAACTCAAATAACCACTTGTTACAACCGAGGTATGCAGAAGAGCTTCTCTGAACGCACAACACGTCGAACCTTGAGGAAGATGGGCTACAGCAGCAGAAGACCACACCGGGTGCCACTCCTGTCAGCTAAGAACAGGAAACTGAGGCTACAATTCGCACAGGCTCACCAAAATTAGACGATAGAAGATTGGAAAAAAAGTTGCCTGGTCTGATGAGTCTCGATTTCTGCTGCGACATTCGGATGGTAGGGTCAGAATTTGGCGTCAACAACATGAAAGCATGGAACCATCCTGCCTTGTATCAACGGTTCAGGCTGGTGGTGGTGGTGGTGGTGTAATGGTGTGGGGGATATTTTCTTGGCATACTTTGGGCCCCTTAGTACCAATTGAGCATCGTTGCAACGCCACAGCCTACCTGAGTATTGTTGCTGACCATGTCCATCCCTTTATGACCACAGTGTACCCATCTTCTGATGGCTACTTCCAGCAGGATAACGCGCCATGTCACAAAGCTCGAATCATCTCAGACTGGTTTCTCGAACATGACAATGAGTTCACTGTACTCAAATGGCCTCCACAGTCACCAGATCTCAATCCAATAGAGCAACTTTGGGATGTGGTGGAACGGGAGATTCACATCATGGATGTGCAGCCGACAAATCTGCAGCAACTGCATGATGCTATCGTGTCAATATGGACAAAACTCTCTGAGGAATGTTTCCAGTACCTTGTTGAATCTATCTACAAAGGATTAAGGCAGTTCTGAAGGCAAAAGGGGGTCCAACCCGGTACTAGCAAGGTGTACCTAATAAAGTGGCCGGTGAGTGTATAAAACATATTATTAGCATATTTTTTTTACTCAAATTTGACAAAAAAAAATAGAACTATATAATTATGACAAGATTTACTTATTTTGCCATATATTTTATGTTCAGAATAAACTTTAAAAAATACAAATATATAGTAATTTTGAACACATTAAATTTACTACAAAAAACATTTGAGTCTCCAGTGAACCTAAATATGTAACAAAATACAGTATAATATTCAACTAATATTCTTTACTCTGAGACACTCCAGTATGACTGCACTGTGGTCTGTGGAAATAAATTATGAAATAAATCCAAGTACCCCCTGCAAAGTGCTTGCGTACGCTTTGGGGTCCACGTACCCCTGGTTGGGAAACACTGGCTTAAGAGCCTGAAGCATCCAATCCATTCAATAGTAATAATACCAACACTGTTTTTCTTAAAGTTCTCTTGTTACGTTTATGAGCTTTTAACCATGTTTCCACCTCAAAAACATTCCAGCAGTAGTATTTTGTTTTATTCATGCATGTTTGAGTAATCCTGTTTGCTGTTAGGCGTCACTACAAAGCAGTCAGTTTATTTATCTGATAGCCATTTTATGCTCTGTCCAGTCCTAACCGTTGCCAGCAGGAGGCGTCACACAGCAAATCCAAGCATTCTCTGTAACGTCAAAGTAACAGCTCCCCAAAAGCAGACGTTTTCCACACATATACATTACTTTAAGTTATAAAATGTAAAATACTAATGCAAAAGTGTCCGAAAAAGCATAATATAGGACTTTTAAATGAGTTGCTCCAAACTTTTCCAGTTTTTTGTTGCTCCATCAGTTGCTGCCATCAAATTCAAAATTAGCTATTTATTAATTGCTATAGAAAATATATCAGCTTCAAGGCCTGAAATGAGATTTGCAAACCACTGGATTTTGTTTTTATTTTCATTTTTAACAGAGTGTTCTAGCTTCTTCATAATAGATGTTGTATTTTAGTAAACAGCTATGACCTACGATCTCTATCCTTGAAATACCTCCTGATACTTTGCATGCTTGACATATCAACGCAAAAAAATGGGGAGGTTATTTCACAGATGGAAAGCGTCCAGGGCCAAATGGTGCTTAAATCATTCCATATCTGCACAGCTCTCCCATAGGTTACACTGACCTTAAATATGCAATAGGCGTATGCTCTGCAAATGGACAGGGCTGCAGTCAGGACGCACTGTTCTCCCTAGGAAAAAGAAAAAAATGCCTGGATGTGATTTAGAGTGTCCCAGAGCGTAGGGGGATATCCCTGTGCACACTCCTACATAGTTCACACCACAAGTTAGTGTTGGAGTACTCAGACCGTTCTTCACATGGCTTTTTCTCACAAGTCAAAGGCATTTATGGGGTTTTGTTTCAGCTGGACACAGAGGTGAAAGAAGTACTAAAATCTGTTCCCAAGTAAAAACATTGGGTAACACTTTATTTTACACTACCCTTGATACAGGGTAACAAGCTGTAATACTTATGGTGTACTTATATGAGGACATTTTGTTTATTTAAAGTTTCTAAGTTAAAATGTAATAAAAAAAAACATATGTTACACAACTTAACTAAAATGCGTTCAGACTTCCTTTCACTAGAACTAAGAGGCCAAGGCCAGCTCCTACCCCACACCATAATCCCAATTCAGTTATTTGGGTGGGTGAATGGATACTTTTAGAAATACAGTGTATCTGTAAGTACACATAATGTCCTTAAGTAAGTACAACATAGTTACAGGATACACAAAATCAAGTGTTACCAAATATTGTTATTTCTAAATAATATTATTCATGTAGAAGTAAAAGTAATTGACAAAATTATCACAGGGTAAAAGTCAAAAAGTATTACATTAAAATTTGTGCAGAGTAAGAAATCTACTACTACTACTACTACTACTACTACTACCTTTTGACTGTAAGTGCACTAACCACTTTTCCACCAAGGTGAAAAAATATTTGAGACTAAAAATTACTAGTACACGTAATATTACAAATCTCTCTCAAAATTTACTCAAGAAAAGTAAAATATATTTTAGAATGCTGAAGGTATAGTCACATTCTGCAACAACAGTGAAATAACAATATTCTGCTTTCTTGACAATTTTGCAAAAGTTAAAAAAGGTTTCCCACACTTTCACATTACTGTCTAATGTGACAAGTTATGCCTGTGTTTAATACAGTGTCAAAACTTATTTTAATTTACAAAGCACACAGAAGCTGACTGAAAACCTAAAAAAAACTGTTAATAAATGCTAACCCTGAGCTTAATGAAAAAAGTACATTTCTTGGAAAATCACTGTTCATTACAATAACAAGACAAGCTTCATTAGAGAACACATTACCGCTTTGTACTTCACATCTCAAGGATTTTCTTTCAAATAATAAACACACTGCATTTTTGAGCTGCACCTTTTAATAACTAATAAAGCCCACTATAAGAACTAAAGCTAAAGTGTTAATTGGCTCTATAGATTTATTTGTGAGGCTTCATAACCTTAATGGTAATAGAAAAGTCGAGTGGAATAGTTTCTGTATGACCTTGTCTACAACACCACTAAATGAGTATTATGTTTGCATGTGTAATGGAGTAAACAACAAAAGCCTATATTAAATTTTTTCCCAACTTTGCCTTGAAACTTGTCAGACATCCCACCATTATATTTCAGCATTTTAACCCTAAATTTGTTTAAAAGCTTCCTCCTAATGCGGGGAACAATTAAGTTATCAAATGGACACAAGCATTATGTAAAAGGCGAGTTATATTGCCAACAATTTGAACACTGTCTGCTTCCTGGAAGTGCAGACGAAATGTCAGGGGCACAATATTTCAAGGCTATTAACTTGAGTGCTTTTTTATTCAGTCTCATTACTTTTTAAACAGCATAGGAAGTCACAGAAATGTAATATTAATTTTTACATGCGGCTTTCATTTTCATTCCTATAGAGCTGTTTAAAATTCAGTGATTTTTTTCAAGCAAGAAGGAAGTCGCTTGCGGTATATATTATAGACCTTTTTAGTGTTTGTAAACAAAAAACCTCTAAGCTCCAAACAACGGTGCCATGAATTAAACAGACCACAATGCATTTTCTATGCAGGAATTAGCCACATTATAATGGGAATTATTAATATTCAAGATGGTTTTGGCAACGGACAACCAGTCAACCACATGGGTGTAATATCAAAGCCTGGTCTGAAAACATTAGCGATAGTGTATAAATATTTATGCATTATATTCAATGTAGCAATGTCTATAATTAGTATATAAGGTAAAGGCTATGTAATACTGTATATATTCATTAATTTGTATGTTATGCGGGACAAATATTTTCAGAAATGCGGCTGACCAAAATAGTTTGTCAGCATTCAATCACCACAAATCCTACTACAGCATAATAAGTTAAAAGAGAGCTTGTTTCTTTGCTGTTTTGGTCACATTTTCTTTAACGAAGCCCTCCCTACATTTCGGATTAAAGCGCTATTGTAAAAACTGTCCTCTCCTTGTCTCGTCCTCATATCCATACAAAGGTTTTCTCTGCCTTGTAGTTGCTCTGCCATATCAAAAATAAAAAAAATAAAGCCATCGCTAACAAACCAGAATGTTTTTTTCTCGGAACCCTTGACTACAGAGACACTGGGTTGGTGCTTCCACTCTTGCAAGGCTGTTTTTCACCAAGGTACGACAGGGGAAGGTGGAGGGCACAAAGGCACTAAGGCGCATTACCGTTGCCAATTTGAGAGCTCAAATCTTTTCTTAGCAAGACCAAAATTCTTTGCAGCACACACGCAAGTAAATGGCATAGCCGTGTTTACAACTCGACTTTTTGTACACTGCACACTTACGAAACAGGTCTTTATTTTCTTGAACAATGGTCTTAAAAGGTTTAAAAGAAAGGTATTAATTGCAACTTGGTGAACCCTGCAAAAACCCTGCTCTCTGCCATGACAAAAATGTAAGAAACAAAGCCATTTTTAACTTGTTGTTATGGCTGACCAGGACTTGCCACTTTCTCTAGAGACCCTTGACTTCAGGGACACTGGGGTCGATGTTTCCACTCATGCAAGGCTGGTTTTTCGTCACGATACGTCTGGGAGAGATGCAGGAGAATGTGATGACCCTGCAAAACTCATTTAGCCATCACATTGACTCTGAAACTGTTTCCATAAGGTAAAAAAAAAAGTCACGTTGTTCCCCTTTAACTTCTAAATAAATAAACAACCATCCCTTTATGCTGCCTAAAAACATCTAATTTAATGTTTTTGAATCTGGTCCATGGAAAAGGACGCTACTCTTGTCTCTAAACTGCAAGTGCAACTTATCTGACTACTTTTGGAAGGCTCGACTGTATATGTACCAGCACTACTGCTTTCTATGTTTGTTTGAGTGTCAACTTATTGTGTATTCTGCTGTAAATGATGTGACAGTGGACACAGTGTGGAGGTGGAAGAAACGTCAATACTGCAGCTATCTTTAGCAGCACAGACGTCTCTAACAAGAGGAGTATATGCATCTGCCGTAGGTATTGTGCCTGTGTGGCTTTGGGCGGACTCATAAAATGTGGACGTGATAAAGCAGAGACCGACTATGAAGGTCATTTTCTCATCATTTTTAATGGAGTGGTAAGTTTATGGAGGCAGAAGTTACCATTTTGGGAGTAATATGAGGAATATTATTGGCTTTACAGCACATCACCTCGTCTGTCTCTGTCCACACATAAGCATTTTGGAAAATCGACATTCAGACTTCTTTCCTTTTGGGCTTTCCCCTCAGGGTCGCCACATCAAATCATCTGCCCCCCATGTGTGCAGTGATGTTCTCATTAATTTGGCATAGGTTTTTCCACAGATGATACAACCCCTCTCCATTTATCCAGGCTTGGGATTGACACAAGGAGTACACTGGCTTGTGACCCTCATGGCTGGATACTACACAGCACCACACTAAGTGCCTTAAAATGGGGATAAACTCATTGTCAGTGTCCAAAAAAAAAAAGGTTTTGATTCAGATTTTCTCCTGGAATGAATTGCAAATTGACATGAAATGAAGTGTTTTTAAGATACTGATAAATGTCTTTGCTTTACCTGACAAACCAATGTCACAGATTTTATGATTTGAGATTATTTATTGCCAGTTTTACTTGTTTCTAATGTCTTGTTGTCTTCTCTAATGTTGTAGCGTTTCACCGTTTGGTACCAAGGATCTGAATGTCTTTTAATGTTTGTAGTAAGCTTAAAAATGAGCTGCTGTCTTGGCAAGGACACTGTTGAAAAGGTTATTTCTCAGACAGATGATAAAAGGGTGAAAAGTTAAACTGCACCTACAATCTTTCTGGGTTGTCAGCTTCCTTCCACTGTCTAAACACGTGCATAGTTTGAACCGGTGCATCTAAATTGTTCATAGTGAATGAATGTGAGAGTGAGTGGTTGTCAGTGTAAAGGTGTCGTCCCTGATACTAACACGCCTTTGCCAGGGCTGTAACCTGCCATAGGCCCAAAGTAGCTATGGATATGGACAGAAGACAAAAGAATTAATAAATGAGTAAAGTAATGGTCTTGTTCTTTAAAAGGCTGTTTTTAAATTCCATCTTAAAACACTTTTTTTTTTCTTTATAGCATTTAACTCTTTTAACGTTTACTGTTTAATCATAGTTGTATTGTTTTACTGCAGTGGTTACCAAAGTGGGGTCCGGGGCCCCCTGGGGGTCCATGAAAGTACTGCAGAGGGGCCCCCAGAGGCTGTCTGTATTAAGTACATAAAAAGAAATTGAGTTTGAAATGCACTGTAAAAAACAATGCTGCAAAAACTCAAGGCAACAGGATCCCTCAAGATTTTTGAGTTTTGGTGATCAACTCAAAATCTCAAGTTTTCAACAACTAATATTTTTTTACTCACCAAATTTCGCGTTCATACATCTAAAACTTGAAATGTTAAGTTTTACTCACTATCTTTACTTTTTCCAACTCATCTTACAGCCAACTGACTCCACTGTTCAGAAAAAGTATTATTGATAATAATGAAAACTAAATATACTACATTTAACAAAAGAATAACTTTTTCTGTACACTGTAAGTTGGCTGTAAGATGAGTAAAAAAATAATGATAGAGAGGAAAAACTTAAAAATTAGAAAGGTTTTTAGACGTATGAACATCAAATTAAGTGAAAGTGTGGAAAACTTGAGATTTTGAGCTGGCCCCAAAAATCTTGAGGGATCCTTTGCCTTGAGTTGTTGAGTTTTACAGTGTATTTGTTTAAAAATATAACTTTAAAACACTTTTTAGCCAATAGTCAGTGTCTTTTGTAATGTTTTTATAGAAATATATGGAGAAAAACATGAAAATGAAATTTGGGATTGAGGGAAGTTGTATTGTTGGGGGTCTGCGTGGGATTTTGGTAAATTTAAGGGGGCCGTGACACTCCTGACTTTGGGAATGGCTGTTTTACTGTATTGTGTTTATAATTGTTATATATTTGTATCTGTTTTTATTTCTTTGTTGTGTACAGCACTTTGGTCATCCTTGTTGTTTTTAAGTGCTTTATGCATAAACAGGATTTGGATTTGGATATGGAAAAAGTTTACTAAAATTTGAGGTAATAACGCTAATGTCTAAGTACTTTTGGACTGCAATGGAGGTGTCTGCCCAATGAAAATACACTTTGATGCCCAATGCAAAGTGATGGTAAAGCAGTGCTGTGGTGTAGCTCAGTCGGTGGGGCTGTGGCGCATGTGCACGGCAGCTGTAGCCAGCGTCGCCGTCAACGCTTCAACTCCAGACTCCAACACTTTGTCTCAATGCGTCTCTCTCTCTCATGGTTTCCTGTCACTTCTCAAACACTATACACTATAAAGTCAAAAAAGGGCCTAAAAATTACCCTTAGAGAAATAATAGTATAAACCTAGCGTGGCTTTAGAAAAGTGCTTAGCAAGTGCAGAGTTAGATGTTCTCCCAGATAATTGGACAAAATTCCTCTAAAAAAGAAGCTCAAAAACAGCAATACCACACATAAAACAGCAAAGAACGACTTTTGAGAAGACTGCACACAGTGAAGCCAACCATCTGTATAGGATTACATGTTATCAGCCAACTCTGTGTACTCCATACAGCCTATAGCACATGTTTACCCTGATACTGCACAGTGCACCATCCCCTAGGTTTTCCACAGATAAGAAACAGAGCAGCACATGCAGCTGGATGTTTCATTAAATCTTTATTTGGGGAATGTAAAAAAAAAAACTAGATAAAAACCAATTTTGATCTACGAGAGCTCCCTAATTTAGCCCCTAATGAGAATTTTTCAAATGTGGGAAGCCTTATCATGAGAAATGGCTGGAGAGCATTAATAGTTTATGGCTTGAGTTAATGATAGAGATGAGTCCTAATTGAGATCTGCCGAGTTTTACGATGCGGTGGTCCTTTGCACTGTAGTGCCAGGGAGCTCTCATTATTTCAGATTTTGTAAAAAAAGGCATGCATAATATACTTTTAAGGCTAGGCTTAATTCATGTTCGTGAATAGGATCAACTTTTAAGAATAATTCAGAGAGAGGGGTTACCAAAAAAGATGGTTTAAATTCAGATAAAATGCAGTGTTACAGGCAAAAAGCAAGCCTGTGTTATATTTCAGCTCGAAACATTTCTCAGAAAAAACATTGTGGCATTATATACAGAAGACTTTTATTGTTATGTTAAGGCAACATCCTGATCTGTTTTCTGCTGCTCTCTTCTGCTGGAGTTTTACATCAGATGCCCTTCCTGAAGCAACCAATTTTTAAAAATAAATCATCAACTTATACTTCTTAACAGTAGGTGGCAGTGTGGGACATATAGAATAGAATAATATAAAAGAAACTCAACCAGAGCCAAAAATCTAGTTCTATAGCGTTACTGTTATACCTAAGGTTGACGTGACTACTGCTTAATTTTCCTCAATATCTTTAAATTTTCTTCAATATCTTCTAATTTTCCTGAAATATCTCGTAATTTTCCTGAATATTTTCTAATTTTCCTGAAATATCTTGTAATTTTCCTCAATATTTTCTAATTTTCCTGAAATATCTCGTAATTTTCCTCAATATCTTTTATATTTGGGTTGCGGCTTGTCATTATAGAGTGATGGTGGGTCCCAAAGCCAGATCAATTGAGAACCACTGCTATAGGTAAAGTAAGCGACTGCATAGGGCCCCACAGGAATTGAAGGTCCCCCATACATATTGGACTTTTTATCTTTTTGCCTATGTCATTTTTTTTCAACTTGCTACTTCCTGTCACAGAGTTAATCTGAAACTGGGCTTTAAGGCTTTCTACTGCCTCTGCCTGTTAACCCGGGGCCCCTTATAAACTTTGTGCTAGAAATAAAAGGTACATTGAGTTAATTTTTATGTTACAAAATGACTGAGAGGATTGGCCCCCAAACCTATTTTGCTTAGGGCCCCCAGATGTGTAGAACCGGCACTGACAGCGACTGCCTAACCTCCTGCACCACTGTTGCCCCTTTAGGAAAAATAATGTAATGCTTAAACACTTTTGTACAATTTAACCCAACCTTTTTTGTGTAGCATACTCCCTGGATTTTGTCAAACTGTTAGTACCCCCTCATTTATTTACATGTTCATTTTTCAAAATAGAGCTGTGGTTATTACTTATTACTACTATTACTTTCTTTATTGTGAAAGTAAATTTCCCTGCATTTTTGCTTTGAAAATTGAATTCAAGATACAAATAAAATCCCTTTAAAATAACAATACATTTAAAAAAAATTACAAAATAAAAAATATATATACATACTTGTTTTACTATATTTTTCAACTGAAAAACTAAAACTCATAAAAAAATCGACAAGAAAAATAATAAAAAATAACAATTTAACTCTCCTTTGAAAGCTTTACAATAGGCCAAATAATATTTATAGTGGTTTCATCTCATTTTAATCAATAATTTTTAATCTATCAATGATACTGTGAGTTCGTCTTTCACAAGTTTCAACCAACACACTCTCTATGTGCAACTTAACCAAAGTTAAACTGGTGTGAACAGAGCCTAGATTGATTATTGTGACTATAGACTGTTTTTGTTTTTGAACACAAACTTGCTTCATCATAGTAAGGTTTATGGCATTGATGTTTATATGGCACAATTCAGTTTGAAGCCTGATTTCTGCAACAACAAGGAAAGACATAGTGTGGGTCATCTTATAGCTAGCACTTCATTGTAAAGTATACAAGGCTGTGGCTGAGTGCTAATGGGGGATTAGATGCTTGATGTAAAGCGCCTTGAGGGCAAAGTAGAAAAGTGCTATATAATTGCAGCCATTGAAAAGCAGGCTGGTGTTTCATCTGATGCTCCTCCTACTCTATATGATAGCCTGACCAGTTTAAACTTTTAGTCAGATCCATATCGTCTGCCTTTGAAGAAAAAAAGCATCACATAAAGGCATAATACGTTAACAATTACAATGGTTTAGTTGGATTAATCTTGGTGAAAAATGGCTCAAAATGACAAATAGTTACAGACCCACTTCACTTTGCTGAAAGAGTAAATACCAAAGCCATACCATATTTTGAATTTTACCATTATGAAGATTCTATGTGTAACTTTGCTCATGTCTTTGCTCTTTTTTTCCTTAACGAAGCTACCCCTATTTTTCAGAGTAAAAACTCACAAATCCAGTTGTCTCCTTATCTCTTCCTCGTATCCGTACGAAGGTTTCCTCTGCCTTTTAGCTGCTCTGCCATGTTAAAAATCTAAGGAATAAAGCCATTGCTAACTTCTTGTCATGGCTAACCAGGACGTGCGTTTTTTTTTCCTCAAGAACCGTAAATTCAGTGACACATCGGGGTCAGTGTTCCCACTCTTGCAAGGCTGTTTTTTCGCTAAAAGGTATGTCGTATTCACTGCACAGAATCCAACAAATAAAGCCATCACTAACTTGTCATTTTGGCTGACCAGGATGTACTGTTTTTTTTTTTTTCTCCAGACCCTTGACACTGGGTTGGTTCTTCCATTCTTGCAAGGCTGGTTTTTCGTCCAAATACGTCGGGGGTAGGTGCAGGGGACTGTGTTGACTCTGCAACATACAGTATAAAATGAGAGAAGTTACAGACCCACTTCACTTTGCTGAAATTTTACCATTATAAACCTTCTAAAAACTAGCGCCAGGTGTTTTACAGATGCAGATTTTTTAATTTATTTTTTTTGGAACAAACATTATTAAACAGGACAGGGTTGTCATTGCAAAAAGCTGAACAAAAACAGCATAAATCTCTGCTCTTCTCTCCCAAAGTCCAATGTTTTATGTCCCATCTACCTTATTTAAAACAGTTATGGCCTATTTCTATTAAAACCCATCAGACAAAAGCCACAGCTGCATTAATAAATCAGATGCATGTTCTGTTGTTTACAAATGTTATTATTGCACATATCCGGGAAATGAAATGTTAAGCAGGAGCAGCATTTCTCAGCCGTGATTATATAAAGATATGACGGCGAATACGTCGGCCCACACCGGGTGACATTTAGTCATCGCTGTTGTGAGACCGTTTCCATGGAGACCGCTTTCCACATTACTCCGTCTTCATTTAGACTTTTGTCCCGCGGCCGCTGTCCAGCTCATTCATACTGTCCCATACACACACGTACACACACACACACACACACACACACACACACATACACTGTAAAATCAAACAAGTCAAATCCACTCCAATAAACAGGGGAACAAACAGATTACCCCAAATATTTAAGTTTACACAGCCCTCATTATTATATCTAAGTTAATATGGGTAAGTTTATTTATTTATTTTTTATTAGTAAATTATTCTACACTGCAAAACATGAATATCTACATCAGGTAAAATGGCTTGAATTCACAATATTAATCTTGATTAGACTAATTTTGACTAGTTTTTTAACTTAGCCTGAATTATTTTACTTATTTCAATATATATTTTTTCTTATTTCTAGTAAAATGATCTGCCGGTGGAGTAGGAAAACTGCACTTGATATAAGAAAAACAAATCTTATTGCGCTGGAAGATATTTTACTTGAAATAAGAAGAAATATCTTGAAACAAATAAAATAATCTAGGCTAATAAGATGAATAAAATTAGTCTAATCAAGTTAATTACTATTCTATTCTATTCTATTCTAGTAAAACTGCATTTTGTTTTTTGTTGTTTACCTCATCAGGGAAATTGTAAATATTTTTGCTTTTTACTGGATTTATCATAAGAGCTTATTTATCTCAGAGCTTATAGAAAAAAGAAAAAAAAAAGAAATAATCAGTCAATACAAGAAACTTAGTCCAAAGCAACTTTACTTTAAATGAAAAACAATATGCACATAGGAAGTGTGGGAGAAGTGATGCCTACACATTTGAAATAAGGGACTTTTTAATAGAGCTAGTTATGAATAACTTATTTGAGTGGTTCTCAAACTATGGGTACAACTAATTTAGGGACAGTTGTATTTCTATTTTGGTGTTTTTTTTTTTTTGTTTCCTCTGGTTCTGTCTGGGTTTAGTCCTGGTTTAGCCCTGGTCCTTGTTAAGAACTGATTTTGTACTTGTTTAGACCTGGTCCTGGTTTAGACCTTTTTTCATCATAGTTACCACCTGGTTTTGTTCTAATTTAGACCTGATTTGGTCCTGGTTAAGACCTTGTTTTGTCCTGGTTTAGACCTGGTTTTGTCCTGGTTTAGACCTGGTTTGGTCCTAGTTAAGACCTTGTTTTGTCCTGGTTTAGACCTGGTTTTGTCCTGGTTAAGACCTTGCTTTGTCCTGGTTAGGACCTGGTTTTGTCCTGGTTTAGACCTGGTTTGGTCCTGGTTAAGACCTGGTTTGGTCCTGGTTAAGACCTGGTTTGGTCCTGTTTAAGACCTTGTTTTGTCCTGGTTAAGACCTGGTTTTGTCCTGGTTAAGACCTGGTTTTGTCCTGGTTAAGACCTGGTTTTGTCCTGGTTAAGACCTTGTTTTGTCCTGGTTAAGACCTTGTTTTGTCCTGGTTAAGACCTGGTTTTGTCCTGGTTAAGACCTGGTTTTGTCCTGGTTTAAACCTTGTTTGGTCCTGGTTTAGATCTTGCTTTGTCTTGGTTTAGACGTGGTTTTATTCTGGTTTAGACCTGATACAGTCCCTTTTTGCCCTTATTTTGTAATACATTTTTCTGTGTTAGTTCCATCTTCTATCCCTTGTTTTATACTTAGGGTCGTCCTCATTTATCCCCATTTTAATTCATTATAGATGGTACTATAATGCAAAAAAAAAAAAAAAGCCAAATAATTTCTCAGGCAGTGTAAAAAGTTTGAGAATCACTGCACTGCTGAGTTTTACAGTGCAGCAGCAGCAGCACATTCTTCCTGGCAGAGCTTATAAATAGGCATGACCATACGAGCATGTCATCTGCCTGTTATTTCCCCCCGCTGCCAACCGTCCCGTACAGTAAACACCAGGTTCCCATGGCAGCAGCCGGACAAAACACAGGGCGCAAAACAGGAAGTGTCTCCCTTTCGGTCCCAGTGACGGATACGGTATACATATATAAATATATATATAGTGTCACGTGGAAGAGAGACCAGTCAACCTTTCCTTGGCAACGGCTTTGGGCTTTCCCCGTTTGAGCTCATTTCGCGCCAACTGCCTCAGAGCAACCCCCCCTTCCTCCCTCATCCCAATACAACATGTGGTGGATCTAATTACCAACACGGGCCTAGGAAAACCGCAAAACGAGGTTATATGGTCCCGGTCTTAACACTACAGCGGTGTAAATCCCTGCAGCTGACTTCACTTTACTCTCGCTCATTAATTATTTGTGATTTTTGATTTTACAACAGGGCAATGTGTTCTTTTTTTGAAAACACAGAGAGTCTCAGAGCTAAAAAAAAAATAATAAAATGAAAAATTCAGGGCAGATTTCCAAGATGGCAGATGGCGAGTGTGAGACAGTCGGCAGGAGAGGAAGAGCTGGGATTAAACCGAAGAGGAAGCCTGTGTGTGTCTGAACATGGCATTCGACAACTGTGGGCTTTGGATCGCAGACGGGACGTTCCTGTGCAGAGCTGCAGTATGTGGGACGACATGCTTGCAGTGTGATTAAGCCCTATAACTGGACTTCTGTCACCGTTCAGATGTGTGCTCACTAATGTGTCCACAGTGCTCAGGCTAATAATGAATTGTGGTTTTGATATTGAATAATTTAGTATTTGTGAAAAAGAGATATTTAAAGAGGTATTTAATAAGAGGTGGTTCTCAAACTGTGGGACGGGTACAACTAATTTAGAGACATTTTTCATTTGGTTTATTTATTTATTTATTTTTTGGGTTCCAGTTTTGTCCTGGTTAAGATCTGGTTTTGTCCTGCTTAATTATATTTAGCACTTTCTATCTATAGGTTATTTAATAGAATCAAATTTTGACTATAGAAAACGTAATTATATTTTGTATTTTTTAGAGCCTATAGTTGATATAATAATAGTATAAAAATGAATTGTGTTTTATATGAACTGGTCCCAAATCTTGATAAATGTAAAAGGAAGAGCATCAAGGATAAAAAGTCAAAATTAACCCCCAGAACATAAGAGAACACCTGAATGCCTCTGACTAAAACAAATCACTTTATCCTTTATTCCATCTACATTCAGACTACTGAACTCTGCTCTTAAATCATTTTTCATTATTTATATTTGAATTCTTACTGGTTTTCTACTTCATTTTAACCATTTTGTTTCTAATTGCCTTAGTACTCATATGTGGTCTTGGTTTTTTCATAGGAGGATATCAAGTTTTGTAAACTTGCACCTGAACAGCTCTGGCTCTGCTTGTACCATATGTGTTAACTGTCATGGCATATACTTATATATAATATACTTATATATATATTTGTATATATGTTTCTCTGTTTTGTTCTGGCTGTTTTGACCGGGTTTCTGCAAAGAATTGCCCCAATAAAGTTCTCAGATTCTGATCCTGATCCTGAATGGGATTGTCCATCATATCATTCAGAACAAAATGCAACATGTTGACACAAAGATGTGTTTTGTAGCTGAGAGGAGGTTCAAAGCTCACAGACTCCGGGTAACACTTTACAAAAAGTTCACCTGTCTCTAACCCAGACAGCAGACTGGACAGACAGCCACAACTGAGTCTGGACTTGCTGTACATGAGACAGTTACAGCAGCAAGGCTCTGGTGTCAGCCACGATCAATCCCATCCTTTACACTGTTCCAGCTCCGGCCAGAGAGCCCTGCTCCAAAACACAGAACAAAGAGAGGGAAGAACAGTTTTGTTCATGCAGCCATAACTTTTCTAAACACAAATCTGTGCCACTGAATCCATTAACACTAAGCACTTTAAGTTCTTGTTTTTGCTTGTTTCGTATTGATATTGTATTTGTTTGTTGTGTGTATGAGTGATTATGGGATGCCCTTTTTCTTGTAGCACAAACTTTATTTACCTACGAGTACGAATAAAGAAACCTGAACCTGAACACTATTAAGCAGAACTAAAGAATTAATAAATCTGTAATTAACAGTAATTTCATGAAGAGACCATTTCTGACACTGATGATGTAAGTTTGCATTCATTTACATGAACTTACTACTCAAGAACTGGATGATGTTTATTATAGTGTGTAATTACATATTAATGTTGAAATAATGCTTTGTAAATAATCAATAAACTGCTTACTAATCTTTAACTAATGCTTAATAATGTGAGATATTTGAAAGTATAGTTTATGATACATACTTTACATGAGGCTAAATTCATTATGATCATCAATGTTTACACTGAAACTTTCTGAGTCAGATTCAAATAAACAAAACAAAGTCAAACAACGCATTCACAGGCAATTGTTCCTTCACAGGAGCACAAGCAGGGTCTCTCCAGGTTTGTCTCGTTAAATTTAAGACCTTTTTAAGACTTTTTAATGCCACTTAGAGTGACATAGAGCACAATTTTACACTAAGGAATTATTTGTACTACTCTCTGTAACTTGAGTCTTTTTTTTTTTTTCAAACTACAGATTCAAAAAAAAAAAACACACAAAAAAGAATCACACATTTCTTCAATATATTTTGATACAGTGGAGACAAATTCACATCATTTTTTTGACAAATTTAATACTTTTAAGGCCTTGATTTTTACACAATCAAATTGAATATCTTTTAAGACCTTGTGGCTCCCCAAATAAGCTACACTGTAAAAACAAACGCAAAAACTCAAGGCAACAGGATCCCTCAAGATTGTTGAGTTTTGGGGCCAACTCAAAAGCTTTTTTTTTTTTCCAACAACAAATATTTTATTGTTCAAGTAATTTGATGTTTATACGTCTAAGTTTTACTCAATCATTATTTTTAAGTCATCTTACAGCCAACTGACTATCCATTGTTCAGAAAAATTAATGGATAGTGGTTGGCTGTAAGATGAGTTAAAAAAAAATTATGTTAGAGAGTAAAACTTAAAATTTAAAGCTTTTAAACATATAAACATCAAATATAGTGAACAAAAAATAGTAGTTGTTGAAAACTTGAGATTTTGAGTTGGCCCCAAAACTCAAAAACCCTGACGGATCCTGTTGCCTTGAGCTTTTGCAACATTTTTTATGTATGTAAACTATGGTAAGACTCTTTTTCTTGTAGACTTTTATGTGAAGCCAAAACAAGACAAACTTAGTCTCAACTCTTGTATGTGTATTTATTTTCCCATTTGTTTAGCTGAATGAAGAGTTAAGTTAATTTAGAGCCAGACCAAGGCACAAATATAGAAATCTCTTTATTTTCTTCTAACCACACTAGAAAAGTAAAAAGTAAAAAAAAAAAAAAGAAAATCAGAAATAAAAACATTGTTCAAACAAGCCCTCAACGTCTTGTAGCTAGCAGTCGATCACCAGAGGCAATCCACAACTTTGACAAATGAGAGCGAAAACACGTTATAACATCGCTGGAAACAAAATTGCCTTGTTGCCTTTTATTTGTTTTGGGAATTAGAAACATTCACTCTGTGCGTTGCTATTTTTGGTCGAGGGAAATCAAATCTCGGCGGATGAAGTTGCGAAGAAGGAGGAGGAGGGGGAGGGGACGGGTGCATAAATAGACTTCCTGTTTGAACTTCAAATAAACAGCGCACACAGTGTCACCCAGGTCTTTCTAATGGGCTGGAAGGATGCAGGAGCTACCCCCCCAAGTGACATTTTGACTTGGCGAGGTTATAAATTTTATGCAAAGCAGTTACCTTTGACTGCGGAGCAAAGAACACAGGATCTGACATTTAGACTCGGCAGTAAAAGTAAAAAAAAAAAACCGCTTGCACACGGGAAACGCAATATAATGCTCTTCGAAAACTGTCAGGCAAAAGTTGGCTCGTTAGGTTACATGTAATTAAGACAAGTAGATTTCTTATTTTGTCCATGTCTGTATGAAAACTGTAAAAATTGTTGTATCCGCAGTTTTTCATTCAGGTGTGGGATTCTCAACTGGTGGGTCAGGGCCAAATGTGGGTCGCAGCAAGGTTGAATATACAGTAGTTTGAAATATATTCAGCCAAATGGTGTCACAAGCCAATGTACTCTTTGTGCCAGTCCCAAGCCCAAACAAATGAAAAGGGTTTCATTAGGCACTGAGAGAGAGAGAGTTTGCAGCAGAACCCCAGAAGAATAAAGCCAAAATTAAAATACTCAGTAATCTTGTTGTAATTCATAAATATCTATGGTAAACACAAAATTAAAGTGCATAAGCAACAATTCTTGAGCTATTCTTAAAGGTCTCCTATTCTTTTAATCTTTGAATCAGGTCATAATGTTGTTTCCAGCTCAAAATCCTACCTGGAGTGGTTTTTTGTTTCAGTCACGTTTGTTTTAGTAATCCCGTATACTGAGGCCGTCGCCTTCTCTAGAGCAAAAACCGCTCAGTCTCACAGCTCTATATGTACACTTGTGAAACCAGGAAGTGCTCCTGCGCGTTTCTAAAGCCCATATTTTTATTTATTTTATTTTATTTTACCTTTATTTAATCAGGAAAGTCCCATTGAGATTGGAAACCTCTTTTTCAAGGGAGTCCTGGCCAAGAGGCAGCAGCAAATATAAAATACAGTTACATAACTACACAGACAAGATAACAGGAAGAGACAAACAGATTATGAAAAACATGCATGTTGTGAAGTCGGCCTCTAGAGCTCTCAGCTTTGATTTCCAGTCTTTCTGCAACATATTCCATGCATAAGGTGCAGAGTGGATAAAATCTCTTTTACCCAGTTCAGTACGAGCAAATGGAACAGAAAACGACACCGAACACCGACACCAGACTTGTTCTGATAGTTTCAGAGCTTACATTGTCGTCACAACAAAGCAGTCAGCTCATTTATCTATCTTTTAGCATCATCTTGCTAATAGCCCTGCTAAAAAGCCTTTTTATGCTCCGTTGCCACCAGGAAGCGACAGACACCTAATCCAAGCTTTCTCCAGAAAGTCAAAGCAACAGGTCCCCAAAAGAAGACGTTTTCCATATATAGACATTATTTTAAGTTATAAAATGTGAAATACTAATGAAATGTGTTCAAATCGATTTTAAAAAAGCCTAAAAAAAAAGCATAATATGGGACCTTTAACCATCTTTCTAGAATAGTGGAAACAAAAACAGCCAAAAAACAGGTTAGCCAGTGGCAGGTCTGACAAAATTGTTGTCTAAAAATTTGCATATATTGTATATCTATATGTTTTTTTCTCATTTGTGTACATGTTATTCTGTGCTGCTGTCTGCCTTTCAGTAGAAACAGTCTGACCATGAACCAGATAATCCAGGTTTGTTTACTCTGAAATTCAAATCACTGCACCAAAACTGGACTAAGACATTCACATGCATCTTAAACCCCCCGTTATAATCAAACTAAAGCAATAATTCATATTCCTCCACTTGCTTGTAAACACACTGACTCTCTTCATATCCGTGCTGCTGCAGAAAAAAAAAAAAGTGCTTAAAATTCCTGAAATTAACAATGTTTTGTGTAACTTCTTGCCTCAGCAGTTCCTCAAGGATGCATATCTAAGCAGGGATCCCCACTGGGACCGCATTCACCCAAACCTCGCTCAGATGTGTTCGGCGCAGCAACCGAAGGGAATTCCTCTCAGAAATATTTGCTTTTTTGTTCTGCAGAGGAGGAAAAGGAAGTGAGGCTGAGCGGAGAGAGGCAGTAGGGGGGGAAGGGTAGGTTAAATTGAATCGCTATGGTAACTTCAATAACATTTCTCTCCCCCCATGCGCTATACAAGAGGAAATTAGTTTCAAAATGGAGATGCCGCTTCAGCCGTCATTTGTTTTTTTGTTGTTTTTTTACGCCTGCCAAGCAACACAGACGTCAGTGAGTTGATAAGGACTCAGTGACAGGTTCTCTGCATCTTAGTCATATTTTACAGTCTATAGGCAGTATAGGCGCGCTGCTAAAATGCTAATGTCGCTTCAGGCTGCAAGCAATAAAAGAAAAGAACATTATGGGAGTATTTTTATGTGCACGCTAACTGTGCTGTGGTGCTAGTGGTTCTCAAACTGTGGTACGGGAACCACTGGTGGTGCACGGGTTTATTCTAGAGGTACTCTGGAGTTTTCTGCAGTTCAAGTCTTTTTTTTTTCCTGTTATAAGCCCACTTTGTTTGGGGGTAGTTCTAGTTTAGGCCTGGTTTTGTCATAGTTTAGTCCTGGTTTAGTCTGGATTTAGTCTTGGTTTAGACCTGTTTTCATCTTGGTTTAGTTGTAGATTATTCCTGGTTTAATCCTACCTGGGTTTGTCCAAGATTAGTCTTGGTTTAGCTCTGATTTGGCCCTAATTTAGTCATGGTTTAGAAGTGTATAAGTCTAGGTTGAGTTCTGAATTATTACTGGTTTAATCCTGGATTAGTCGTGAATTAGTCCTGGTTTAGAACTGGTTAAGTCCTGGTTTAGTCCTTGAATAGTCTTGATTTAGTTGTCAGTTACCAGATTATCACTGATTTTGTCCTACATGGTTTAGTCCTGCTTTAATCCTGATTTAGACCTGTTTTAGTCTTGGTTTAGTTTTGGATTGTTACTGGCTTATTCCTGGTTTAGTCCCGATTTAGTCTGTCTTGGTTTAGTTCTCAATTACTAGATTATTACTGGTTTAGTCCTGATTTGACACTGTTCTTACTTGTTAAGACCTGGTTTAGTCCTGGTTTAGTCCATTTCGCACATTTTCGTCCATTAAAAGTCAAACATTTTCTGAGGTGGTACTTGGAGGGAAAAGTTCAAGACCACTGCAGTAGTATTACTATTGAACAGTACAAGCCACGTTCAGTCTTAAGAAGCATTTAGAGAATCAGAAGGCAGTATGTCTAAAATTATGTTTGATAAGAATGTGGCCCTAGGAGAAAACCTGCTGGCTCTAACTTAATTCTGTTCAATAATTATTTATATCAAAATAATAATACACAAGTAAAAGTAACCAATCCAGCCACAGAAGGTCACACATTTTTTGTAAAAGCAGTTACAAAACTCATCTTTGCTGTTTCCAGTATAAGCAAAATGCAGCCACATGGTGCTTCTTTTTTCATTGTTGCTCACTTCTTCACTTTTTCCAGATGAGTTTGGATTTAAATTCAGTTATCCTGTACCTGGCCTGTACCACCACACTATCTATACACCCACCTCATTTCTTTCACATAATGATATAACCCTGATCTGTCCTCATATGTGATTGGCTGAATGGTGTCCCCATCAAATTCAAATTGCATGGCTTTTTAGCAGAGCTGAGCAGAAGCAACTTAAGATTCAACTCTCAGCTCTTCCAATTCAATCTGAACATGTTTTTATAATGAATGACTTAAAGATAGAAGAAGAAGAAGATATAAGAACCATTCCCTTTCGCTTTTATCTACATGGCTTGTCAACATTGTTTTTGACAATACAGAGAAAGTATCTATTACAGCACTGGATATGATGCTTATACACAAACTCCACACAAAATAAAAAGAAGAAAACATAAAAAGGGAAGCACAGTGGTAAAATTGTAGAATATTGTAGGATACATGCCACAGTCTCGTAGGAGATTTGCAGAAAGAAGCATTTTGGAAATCTACTGCCAGCAGAAAGACATATTTGACAAAAATTTGGCTGGAGGAGAAAGTGTGCTGTATGCAATGTTCAGTGTGAGAGCTGTGTTAAAAAAGGCCAGTGGAAAAAAAATAATAAAGTGATGAGCACTGCAAAAAAAAAAAAAAAAAAAGCGTCTTACAGGGAAATATTAAACCGAGCGAAAATACCACAAGAGTTTGGGATACAGCTAAAGAGCATCTGTAGACAACCACTAATCGATGTTTTCCATTTTTACAAAAAAAGATTCGATACACAAAACCAAACCTCACGGGCCATGTTTTGGGGCAGCAGTGGAGATATTTCTATTTTTAAATGTCTCACAGTTACTTAAGGTCAGCAAATACAACACATTATCAGGCCATCGTAATACTTCACGAGTTGTGGTAAATGTCACTAGACTTTCCAAAAAAAAAGACTAAATGTGACTCACTGAGCAAGGCTTGTCCATTAACTTGGGCTGATTTAGATTTTTAGAGTAATGTCTTGAGATAACATTGGGAAATTTAAGCACAATTGTTTTTTTACGCTAATCAGACCAAGTTGGTAACCACATGACCAGCAACTGAGAAAGTCAGTTTTTAATAGTCAGCGCCAAAACACACTGGCAAGGAATGTTAATGAAATGTTCTTTAAGTAGGCATTAAAAAGGGGAATAACTGAGTCATCTTGGCTAACTCTCAGGCACGTTTCTGTATTTCAATGTTAAACCACTAAAGAGGAACAGTAGGTTACAGTAACAAGAAGAAATGTAGCCAACAAGCATCTAAACGACTATTGTAGTCAGGAATGTAATCATACATTGTGAATCAGCTAAAAATCTATGTGGTGAAGGTTTGAATGGACAGAAATAAAAATAAACTGTGATGTAATTTTTTGTAATTTGGCTCACGTACAAAGTTAAACTGGTCAAATCTTTGCACAACTTTGAAATTTTAATCCATAGTGTTAACCTTTCTCATTTAAGCATTCTAGCAACCTCAGCGTCAGTCTCATGCACAGTGATATTTTAGAGGTGCACCAAGACTGGGTCTGAAGCCAATTATTCTCAGACAATAACCATATTATTTTAGTTTACAGATTACTTTAGACTTTATAAATGTCCTTATTAAAATGTAGAATATATATTAGTACCTTTACTGCTGTCACTGAGATTTGGGCTGCAGCAGTTGCACATCACTGCTAGTTTCCCCACTGTGCATATGTACTGTATAGTACTGTATATATTCATGTATGCATACAAATCCAGCAGCGTTTCTGTCTACATATGAATGCACAGGTATATTAAAAGTCTAGGGTCCATCTTTCTGACATCCTCCAGAGGAAAATAACCAAAATCCTTCTTTTTCCTAGTTGTCAAATGTAAACATTCACTAGTCTGGTCACTAGTCTGAATCTATAGGCCCTTTAAAGTCCTATTATAAACTAACTCTAATCCTATGGGCTTATTATTCCTATTAAACCATTACTTTCTACTTTTAGGATATGTTGGGCATACATTCAAATACATAGATTAGTTATAGAGCTGTCACTGCTGTCAGTTTTTTGTTATATGGACCTTGGCTGGCCAGGCTAGGTCTTGGCCACTTCAAGATGCTGATCCTGTTCCCTGTCAGCCATTTCTTTACCTCCATTGCTCTTCACATGATATTTAACATGGCTAGAATTGGTGTAAAGATGCGTCATTTAGGTCCACCCTGGCCATTAACTGCATAACATTTGTGCACCGTATGGCAACATCTCTCAAAGTCTAGACCTTAGCTTTTAGCCAGTTTAAAAATAAAAACAAACATGCCTCCTAGGCCACTATACCCTGAATCTAGCCCCTCTTCCTCACTTCACATTTTTGGGCACATCCATTAAACCTTTTGGAGACGCTGGCCCTCTGTAAATGGCTGCTCGTCTGTGGCCTCTGCTGCGAAACACCTCCAGGATTTCTCATAATGGTCAGCCTCCCCGCCTCCCCAGCCGTTATTTCTTCACCGTGCCACTGGACAGTTAAGTCTAAAGATACCTGACACCATATGTTTCCCTGCGCCGTAATGACTGCTCCCGGCTACGCTTTTATGGCAGGCTGGCCTCCGGGGGCCCAGTGATCAGGGACATGTCCAGGCTTCAATTAGAGCCGCTGCAAAGTGCCTCTCTTTCTTGCTTACCGCCGGCGACTTTATACGATTAGCACCTCGATGGTACACTTTACTTAGAGCCGCAATATAAAGAAAATGACACAGGCTGCAGTTTGGATTTTACAGCTAAATCCATGTGGGGTAACAGTATTGGTGGGGGGTGACATGCACATACTGGCAAAGCAGTTAAAAGGTGTACTCAGGTAATAGTACTGCACATTAAACTACGATTAAATGAAAAAAAAAAGTTTAATCACTTAGTAGCATATTGTTATAAGAAGAATCTGTAGTAAAAGAGACTTTAAGATGCCACATAGGCTTTATTATTACAGATTACAATAGATGCTGAGTGCACACCATAAGCATCCAATCCCATTCTTGCATACAATGGTAAGGCATGCTCCCATTGGCGGTTGGTTTGGTGGACTTGGCTTGTCAACATTCAATCATCAATGGTGCCTGATAGCCTCCATTAGGCTTTTCAAGAGTGTTTTTTTTTTCTTTTTTTTTTTTCTTTTGGGAACGGGACATATGGAGCTAAACAGTGCCCGCCACCCTCTGGTGCCAGAAGTTCTCATTCATTAGGCAGCTCAGCCGGTAGAGAAGTTCACCCACTATCCCAGAGGCTGAGTGTAGGTATGCAATGCTGGTAGCAAGGATTGAACCTTCGTTAAATTTTTGCTACCAGCACTGCATACTGTTGTGTCCTTGAGCAAGACATTTCACCCACCTTGCCTAGGTATGAATGTGTCAGTGTGACAGTGTTTGGTGGTGGTCAGGAGGGGCCATAGGCACAGATTGGCAGCCACACTTCAGTCTGCCCCAGGGCAGCTGTAGCTACAGAAGTAGCCCACCACCAGTGTGTGACTGAAGAGTGAATGAACTATGCAAAGATCTTTGAGAAGCTTGAGAAGTTTGTAAAGCTCAATATAAATCAAATTTATTTTTCTCATAGACTTTTAAAAAAATCTGCATGTTAAGAGTTTAAACGTGTGACTGAAACTGTGGATAACTCATGACGATAGCTCAATTCATTTAAGCCAGCAAACTTATGGCAAAGCTACAAATGTATTTTAAGTTTAAGATAACCTTTTTGATCAAAATTAAATGTGTTATGGTCATGAGTTACCCCATAGCTATAGCTGATTAGCCTCAGTCAAACATTTTTACTCTTAACATACGTCTATGGTAAAAAGGAATAGGACATTTACTTCCAGCACCAGAGGGGCGGGCACTGTTAAGCTCCACTGTGGCTAGAGGTTTGGGTGACCCGTGTGGGAGTATCAAAATCTTCACATTCTGAACCAAAGGTAGGAAAAGTAACAAGGAGCACTCTGTCAACGACTGCCAACAGAGAAGTTTATTCCAGAACCTAACTCCAAAAGCATTTATAAACAGTATCATCAACATTACTCAGTTACTAAAAACAGAGAATATTAACTGAATGCATTAGTCTTATATTGCACTTTTCTAGACATTCAAAGTCACTTTACAATTAGGTGCATTATTCATTCTCTCTTCAGTCACACTCGGTGTTGGTAGGCTACTTCTGTAGCCATAGCTGCCCTGGGGCAGATTGCCATTCTGCCAATTTGTGGTGATCTCTCCAATCACCACCAAACACAGTCACACCAACACATTCATACAGGCAAAGTGGGTAAAGTGTCTTATCCAAGGACAGAACAACTCTATGCTGCCAACCCTCAGGTTTGTGGGTGAACGTCTCTACTGACAGAGCTACTGCTGCTCCAAGTCTGCAGGTGACTCAGTTACTTTTAGATGAAGTGACAAACAAGTTTAGCAAAAACATTCCTACCACTTTATTTTGTAGAGTTCTACCCACACTGCAGTTTCTGAATCTTATTCAGTTAACAAATGTTACTTGAGTTAAAGTATTTAAAAGAAAACAAATTAAAACCAAAAGGTATGTACTCCTGTGTCCAAATGTACTGCAAGTAAATTATTGCACTTTAGTAGCCATAACTAGTTCCTCCCCACATACAGCGACATGTAATGAGGACAGAGGCATTGAGAGCAAACTGAAAAGCACAGAATAAGAGACAGAAGATGAAGACGGTGTGAGCGCGAAACGAGATAGACCAAAGGCAAGTGGAGTTCACCATCACTTTGCTCGGCTGCTCTGTGATTAAAGTCAGGGGTCCCTGGAGAGAGAGGCGGCTCGAGGCCTGCCCAGTCAGTTCTGCCGCTGCCTTGATCTCTGCTGCGTCGCCCACAGAAACGCACCGCCAAACCTTCACCGAGAGCCTGCATTTTTTTCTCCTTTTCTTTTTTTTTTTTTCCTTTATTGCGCTCGGTCCCCCATCGGCTCCACAGAATCTGCAAAGCAAGCACAGATTGTCATGGCACCGCAGCTTCTCTCAATTTAGACGGAGGAGGTCTGGCTTGGATGAGCGACTGCCTGGATCATGAAGGCATTTTTTTTTTTTATGTTTTAATGAAGATGTCTTGCGAAAAGTGTCTTTCTTTACGCGTGAACTTGACAACCTCCAAGATTAGGTAGAAAGAGAATTTTTGACAAGCGAATTTCGAGAAAGTTTTTTTGCAGAATGAAAAAAAAAGGGTTGGGATGTGAAAGCAAGAAGCTAAACCTTCATTAATCCCCCAGGGGGCAGCTCTATCTGCGGCTGATTCAAGTTCTATATTCTTTTAGAGACAATGATAATCAAAACCTTCAGAGTGAGAAGAACTGAAGAAGCAGCAGAGGTGAAAAAAGTACTCAATATTACTTAAGTCGAAGTAAAAATACTCATCAAAATCATTACTTGAGAAAAAAGTTTTTTAAAAAAAGTTACTACTACTACTACTTTAACCTATTACTAGAATTATAAGTGCTACAACGACTAGTACTGCCACTGCTACTTTTACTACTACTTCTGGTACTACTCACTTTGCCATCTAGGTCAAAAAATACTTTTACTGTATTTACATTTTTGAGTAAGAGTTAAAAGAAAATCATCAAAAATCAAATGAAGTAAAAGTTGTAGCTCTCAGAACGTACTACCATTATTACTAAAGTAATTGGCAATAGTAATAATATTAATACTGCTACTAATACTACTATAACTACTACTATTATTCTTAATAGTGCTACAACTACTATTATTATTTCTACAGCAATTACCAAAACTGATACTAATACTACTACCACTACCCACTATTATTAATAATGCTAAAAACTACTAAAAAACTACTAATACTATTACTGATACGACTACCACTGCTACTTTTACTTCTTCTGGTACAACCAACTTTGCCATCTAGGTCAACAAAATACTTTTACTTACTTAAAATTTTGAGCAAAAAGTAAAAAAAAAAAAAAAACTTCTGAAGTAAATGTGTGTAAATATTCTTCAAAAAATGTATTTAAGTAAAAGTATCTAGTTACTTTCCACATCTGAGAAGTAGAGATGGAAAATTACATGGAATGCAGGAACTTTCTACCTTTGAGAACTGAGCTCGTTAGAGAAAATGTCACTCCTGATTTTAATAAAATGGGGGAGAGTTAGATTTATCAGTTGATCTATGTTCCTACTTTCACTTATAGTCATGAACTTTGGGTCATGACCAAAAGAACAAGATCCCGCAAGAGATGGGGTGAGGAGCTCGTTTCCTCTGGGGGGAGCTCGGAGTAGAACTGCTGCTCCTTCATGCTGAGAGTTGCTGAGAGTTGCTGAGGTGGCTGAGACATCTGTTCTGGATGCCTCCTAGACGCTTCCCACTTTTCCTTTGAGGTAAAAAAAAATACAAAATGTGAGAAATTTTACTAATTTGATAGCCTGGCAAGCCAGACTCTTCTACTTGCTTTTCGCAAGCAGGACAGTCTGTCTCCCCTCTCAGAGCAGAGCATTTCTTCGATTAAATTTGGAACTGGCCTATCACAGCCATTTATCTGCAGCGCGCCTTACAAAAGCAGAAGAGCTAAGCAAGGTAGCGCTAGCTAACAAGCTAATTTAATAACTTCTCTGACCTAATTAACGGCGTTTATAGCTTTTCTTCTTCACGTGTTTGTTCTGCTGAAGTCCGGATTGTTGTTCAGTCCTCTGCTTGTTGCCATTTTAACAAAAGTTATTTCCAGTTGACCTACAATGTAGCTAACAAATGCGTTTTTAAAAATTACTTTTTTCCCCAAGTCTTTGTACAACTGGCTTCTGCTGCTGTTCCTGTCCAGAGAGATGCTCATAATAAGCCATATTCTGGTGTTCTATGAAAAAAAAAAAAAAACGCAAGAATCCATGTTTGTTTGGGTGAGAGATGCGCTGCTTATGTCCTGCCCTTCGTTTCTCTGATTGGTTACTCTGCCAGTCATTGTTCTGCCACAGAAACGGTACCAGACTAACTTCTTTGTATAGAATAGGAAAAGAGTTTGTCTGGCAGGCCAGGTTACCAATTTGATAGCGTAAAAGTAAAAATTCTTGCTCAAAAATCTATTCAAGTAAGCATAAAAGCCAGTTGTATATGTCCCCAGAAAGAACATATTCTTCATAAAATGTATTTAAGTAAATTTCCTGAGTAAAGGTATCTTGTCACTTTCCACCTCTAAGAAGCAGGAATGGTGATGGCGAAAATGTCACTCCCGATTCTAATTAAATGGGGCCGAGTTAGACGCGATTGGTCCTGTGTCGCAGACTCAGTCCCTCCCTTGACCTTTTGTCTGCCGGTCAAATAACCTTCAGCCCCCGTCTGCCGAGCCTGAGATGAGAAAGTTAAGCGCTCGAGGGGTGGGGGATGGTAAAGGAAAGGCCGTGACATTACACACATTTATAGCGAGCAGGATAATTACAGCAATGCGATACTTAACATGCATTGCAGGCAGAGCCATCGTTTATCAAACACATGACCTCTAGCCAAGGATCTCTCCCTCTGATCTATGTAATTATTCCACTTTTTTTCCTCCCATTCTTGTGTTAGAAGAAGGGAAGCGAGAAGTGCGGCTTTGTATGTGTGTGTAATCCAAAACAACATCACAATTGGCTTCAAGGGGGAAGAACAAAATTTCGGAAGTGATTTAGACTGTTGTGTCGAAGATTTAAATTAATTCCAACTGGCCCTCAGCTATTTTGCATTACTTCTCCCCCAATAAAAACACACTTATCCTGCTTTTTAGTTGCAGCGCCTCTGGCCCGTCGGAGCTCCGTGGGGTGTCACACTAAATTTTGAAAGGGAATCCTCTTTAAATCAGCTTCAGATTGGCCCGTCCCACACACACACAAGATGTCCCAATGACAACGCCAGTTATTGGTTCAGTGGAGTTTAAGAGACACAGGGCTGCTGCAGGGACAGTGGTGAAAAACGGCTTCATTTATTTCAAGCAGTGATCTCTTATTAAAGCCCCTTTTACAGCGGGCCAAAAGAGACACCAACATGAGAGGTCAGTTTTATAAAAGGAGCGGATCTTAAAGACTATTTATTGTAGACTTTAAATTCAGAGTATATTAAATTTATTTCCTCTAAAACTGATGCTGATTATGACCAGGCCAAGTTTTGTGTTACATAATAACACAGATAAGCAATGCAGCCACAGTCCTGCAACTATGGCTGGCCCACTGTTAAGGGTGTACCCCCCCTAAGGCCCAAAGTTACTGGGACAGGCTCCAGTACAAGGTGAAGATGAATGATTGACTTGCTGTGACAACTTTGGAAAGGAAAAGACATAAAAAGAAGAACAATGAAATCGTTAAAGATTATTAGTGATGGCTTCTGTGGAGGAGTGACTTTTTTAAATAAACTGCAGCTGACCATGCCACCGCAAAAGTCTAGGTAAAAATAACACCTATAGCTTTTGGTGAGCAGATCATGTAATAAAGTCAAAGTCAAGGCAAGGTCTTGGATAAGTTTATGGCGAGTTTTGTTGACCAATCACAACAAACGCTTCTGGTCAATAAGAACAGACAGAACTCTGTAAAAAATATAAATAAATTATACTGTTATGGAAAATATATGTTGCAGGCATCTTTTTTGTTTATTTTAAAAGGGGTCATATACCTTTTCGAAATCATTTTGGACACATTTGCACTTTACTGTAAGGAAAATGTCTTCTTTTGGGGAGCTGTTACTTTGACTTTGCAGAGAACGCTTGGATTCACTGTTTCTCGCCCCCTGCTGACAACGGCGGAGAATGGACAAAGCATAAAATGGCTAATTAGCATTGCTGTTAGCAACATGATGCTAATAGATAAATGAGCTGACTGCTTTTTAATTTAAGCACTGACGTTATCACAATGAGTCCGGTGACGGCTTTAGAAACGCGCAGCAGCACTTCTTGGTTTCATGTGTCTACAAAGAGCCGTAAAACCGAGTGTTTTTAGCTCTTCAGAAAGTGATGGCCCAACAAACAGGATTACTCAAACACGTGTGAATCAAACAAAATACAATTCTGGCTGCATTTTTACTACTATTAAAGGCTGCCAAGGTTGATTGTTGAAGGTATCCACTGTCATAAGTCTTAAGCTAATAAAATAAGTACAGAACCATGAACAACTGCACTTAAAAAGAGACATTATGTGACGCCAAATCTGTTGACGCCAGACTATTTCAACAGAAACAAAAGTTAGGACAAATGTTTTCCAATACAGTGCTATGACGTGCACCACAGTTCACTATGTGGGTTTAACAGTAGACAGCCACATCACACATCAATGTTTCTGTTACCACTTCCACTTTACTATAAAAAGTCTTAAAATTCAAGCTGTTTTTTTTTTTTTTTGGTGCCTGGACTGTCACTGCTTCCTCATCAGGGTCTTGTGCAAACTGCAAAGAAAACACTGCAACAACTGCCCTAGAAAGCCGGGGAGAAAAGTTCATCCATCTCACCTTTCTGCAGAAAAAAAAGTGTGCAATAACTTCCAAAAACGCTGAGCAAATATGTTTCCCCTTGCTTTTAGTGACACTGAAATGTTTCTTATTGTTTGGAGAAAAAAAAGAAAAGAAAGAAAACATTTGAGCATGAGGGGAATGAGGAAAGAGGGCTGTATAGTTGCATAGTTGTGTGCCATAAAGCAGCCACTGCGATTTCTGGGTCACTTATCTGCAGAGAGCTACTTGCATTTGTTCGAGACCTGTCAGCTTATTATGTAACACGCTGCCCTACTTTACCCTATACATAGTCACTGTCTGTAATTTTCCACTCTCCCTATGCCTACCTATGAATGCAGGTAGAACTGACAAGAAATTTCACAGTCAAAGTGCTCTGGCTCGAGATGAAACAGCACAGAGAAAAGCTAAGTTTGCTGTGTATAAAGCCCATAACGGTGTCTGTATATTTCACATTTTAAGTCTATCCAACTTCCAGCAGCGCTCAATGTATTGTACACTCTTTGACAGAGCAGCCAGTTGTGACGAGTCGAAGTTGACAAGAGGAACACAATGAGGAGCTAAAGGGAAAGTCAAAAGGCATCAAAATTTTTGCACTAAAGCATGAAGAGTTGAAGAGTTTTATCTTGATAGAGAAACAATGCAGATTCCCTGTGGGCTCGCAGACTTTGAAACATGCATTTGTCGAGTAAAAACACAAATGTTCTGTCCAGACTAATTTACTTTGTATATTTTAAAAAGCATTTTCACTCACAATTATGCATGTTGTAATGTCCTATGAATGAAAATTTTGAAAAATAAACAGTGATGTTTACAATGCTACTTCACTGTCATGGTCTGGTGTAAAACAAGCCAGGCAACCTCAAAAAGTAAAATGCTTTATTTGTCATTACCCATACAAGGTGTTCAAGGAACTTGCGTAAATGTGGCAGTAGGTAGAGAGGTTCAGCCACTAACCCGAAGGTTGGCAGCCCAAGCCCCGCTACTGGCATTGCATACAGTCGTTGTGTTCTTGAGCAAGACACTTCAGCCACCTTGCCTGTATGAATGTGTCACTGTGACTGTGTTTGGTGGTGGTCAGAGGCGCAGATTGGCAGCCACGCTTGCGTCAGTCTGCCCCAGGGCAATTGTGGCTACAGAAGTAGCTCGCCACCACTGTGTGTGACTGAGGAGTGAATGAATAATGCAATGTAAAGTGGTTTGAGTATCTAGCAAGGCGCTATATAAATCCAATGCATTATTATTATTAAATGGTCAGATGGAGGGTTAGTCCTGAGCTGCTGCGATAGAGCCCACCACCACTACGGACCAACCTGACCCACATGTTTTAAGTGGAGCACCTGAATGAAACCTACACAGACACAGGGATAACATGCAAACTCCACACAGAAAAGCCCCGTCTGATCCGGGGGTCAAACCTGGGACCTTCTTGCGGTGAGACAAGAGTGCTGCTCATAAAATGTAACATATATATTTTTTTTTAATTTCTTTTTTTCCTTTCGGCTGCACACTTTGGAGTTGACAATGTGAGTGTAGTGTCTTGCCTAGGGACACAACGGTGCGTGCTTCGAGTGGGGTTCGAACCTCTGATTGGTGAGGGAACACTTAACCTACTGCACTATATATCCATGTAGATACTGATATTACCAGAAAAGAGACACAATTGCCATCTGATCTGGTCTATCTACATTTCAAAATTTTAAACTACACAAAGTACATAAGTCCGGACCTAACATTAAGTTTTTACTCGACAAATGCATGTTTCAAAGTCTTCGAGCCCACAGAGGAGCTGCTTTGTCTCTCTCTATCAAGATAAACCACTTCAAGTCATGCTTTAGTGCAAGTCTTTTGATGGCTTTTGAATTTCCTTTTAGCTCTTCATTGTGTTCCTCTTGTCAACTTTGACTCGTTACAACTGGCTGCATATAAAAGCTGCCCCATAAAGAAGTGTATAATACTGTGAGCGCTGCTAGAAGTTGGATAGAGTCAAATGTGAAATATACAGACAGAAAACAGAGCCAGTTAGGCTTTGAAACATGGCACTATCTACAAACAATCTACAATGTTCATAGTAGGCACTAAAACTACCAGAAATGAGACATATTGACAATCTGCTCTATCTAATTGTGAGTGTAACTGCTTAAACTTAACAATGGATATTAAAGCTGAGTGTGTTATGTCATAAGCTCTGCCCTTTTGTTTTTAGCAAAAGCCTAAAAATTTCTCTATTCAAATGTATTTTTGCCAACTTGTGTAGATTACATCTTAATGGTATCAGCCCATCTGTTTAGACCAGAAAACAACATTGTTCTCTGTTTGGGTTTTTTTGTGTGTGTGTGTATGTGTGTGTGTGTGCGTTGTTGTTTTTTTACAGTATTAAGTGCACTGTCTTCTATCCCAGTGGTTCCCAACTTTTTTGAAACGTGTTGATGATTCTTCAAAAAGTACACCTAAAAAACATCTGTTTATTAGTAGATATTTTATACTTACTTTATTGTAAATACAAATTCTCCTGCATTTTTTAACTCAAATACAAAATAAATAATAATCTTTAAATAAAATAAAAAAATATAATTCAAATATAATACATTTAAACTCATAATAAAATTATCTGAATAAAAATATGTAACAAAAAATATATATATTGAGCCTGTCTTTCAGAAGTTTCAGTATGAAAAGTGTCATGTTTCCGGTCTGTGTTCTGTGTTTTGTTTCCCTTGTGTTTTATTTTGATGTCTGGTTAGTTCTTGTGTTTTGTGTTTTACTTCCTGCCTCCTGTATTTCCCGCCTGTGTGATTTCCTGTCCCGCCCTGATGTGTTTAACCTGTGTATTCCTAGTTTATTTAGTCCCTGTGTTTTGCCCAGTTGTTTGTTGGGTCATTGTATGAAGTTGTCGGTGTCATGTCGTGCCTATGTCTTTGCCTGTGTTCTCCTTTGTCCCCAGTGTCTTTTTGGTTCCTCTTAAGCGTAACTTTTGAATTTGTTTTACCTTTTGATTTTGTATTTTGTTATTTCTTCTGTTTTTGGCTTTGTGGATTTTTGAGTTGGAGGTTTTTGGATTTTACATTTTCATTTCATTGAAGTTTTTTTTTTTTTTCATTTTAGCAGTCCTGCTTTTTGGGTCCTTTTTCCCCTTGCTCCCCTCATATCTGTGACAGAAAAAACTACAACTCTTTTCATATAATCTTGGATAACCTTGTACCCTTGTCGCCCTGGCTGGGAAATACTGTTCTATACCAGTGTTCTCTATGCAGCTGTAAATACTGTAAATACATTAGGAAAATTAAGACATGGATGTGTTAGTTGAACTGGTGAATAGCTGTGCAAAGTTGGGATTGTAAAAAAAAAGCTGTTGTAATGGGTGACTATCCCTGCTGTAGCCCTGATCTTATTACTATACTATATTCATTTTAGATATAATTACTGGTAATGCAAAAAAATGTATTGTCGATAAAGTCTCACAGCATTGTTGCAGATAAGAAGGTGATACTACATGTAAAACTCTATTTACAGCTACAATGTCACTTGGTCATTTGGGACTATTAGTCAAAAAACTGTCACTAGATTTAAAGAAACAGAGTTTTGGCTTCGGGTCAAAAGCCCGAGTCATATGTCTAAGGAAAAGATTAGCTCACCAGGGGAGTTTCCTGTAACAGCACTCAGACACTGAATACATTTTAGCCTACAGCCCCCGGGAAGCCATTAAACACACTTTCTGGCATATTGTGGATATTAAAAAAAAATGAAAAATTGCCCCAGACAAAGAGCAAGAGAGAGTCTCCCCCTGTGATTACCATATCCATCTATAAATCTCCATTAGGCTAGACTTATGTGGCATGATGCTAATTGACAAAGGTGAGTAGAAAAGCCAGAAAAAATTCTACTCAAGAATTGTTGTAAAAGAGTCGATCAGAATCTGTTGAAGCTTGGTGAGTCAAAAAGTAAATATTTGTAGTGCTCTGTAAATCGCGGGACCTGAACCATGCACAAAAAGCCATCCATCACAGTGGGAATCGGCCCATTTCGAGGTTATAGGGTCAAAAGGGTGCGTCATTTTAGAAGGTCTCCTCACTCCCAGGGGATGAATTTGACCGGTCCCATAGCGAGACGGGACGGGGGTTAGACATAGCCCTTTGTCTCCTGTCGACCTATGGGTTTCTAGTCTGTTGCTATTGACCGTAAACCTGTAAAAGAAAAAAAAAAAGGAAAGGAAGGAAAAAACATCAGTGTCTCCAGTGGCCTTAGAGTAACCCCGTAGACACTCTCAATCTTTCATTTTGAGTGATAGCCTTCTCCAACGCGTCAAGTCATTTAATCCGGGCTCGCTGTAGTGGCTCGCTGATATGTCAGAGTGAAAAAGTTGAGCCCGTGCCACTTCCTCGGTTACTCGCGTCCTCGTGGTCAATATTTCTCATCAGGTAGGAGGAGACGGATGACCTCCAAAAGCACTGACCTTGTCGCAGGTTATTGGCAAAACGCAGACGATTACTGAATCTAAACTCCCGCAAGTTCAATTCTTGTCTCTCGGTATCCATTTGGCTATTAAATATATCACCGCTACTGCCACTTAATTCGATAATGACCACATTTAAGGGAAGCATTCCTAAAAAGTAGGGTCATAATGTTGCAAGCGGTTAAGCAATCTCGAATTTGGGGATTTGATACAAACCGTGTTAACATAAGCCACCATGTAAAGAGTAATTTAAAAATTAATGAGGCTTTAAATTTTAATTCCAAATGTGATCCTAATCTGGCCGTGAACCGCCGCTATCTCGGAGAGTAACACGGCGTGAACGAACTGCAGATAGCGGCCCGAGCAGTGTGCAGCCGGGAGAGCGGGCAAAAAGAGATGTGACAGAGTTCACAGGGAGAAGTCGAGGCAGAAACACAAGAGCTAATACTAGAAGGCAAAAGGCAGAACGAGTCAGTAGGGCAAGTGCAAAAACAGAGAGCCAAACACCACGTGATGAGGATTAATGAGGTGAAGTAGTGCTATTTCTTTAGCGCAGTTCATACACTGGGCAATTCAAAGTAAGTTATTAAGAAACTAAATTAAAACATAAAAAGATACATTAAGGCATCTTTTCACTTGATCGCCACTGCTCTGCCACTGTGGTAAGCCATTAGCTTTACTTTCAACATAAGAAAAAAAAAAAAACATCATTATATTCCAACAAAAAAATAAATCTAGATGTTGTGCTAGGCATTAGTTAGTGATGTGTCGTTTGGGAAGAGCAGATTTTTTGGATTGATTTGGAGGAGCCAGCTCTGCCTGTTCAGCTCTGCTAAAAATCCAAACAATCAGGGCAGAATTTTATTTTAATGGGCAAACCATGCAGCCAATCACATGTGAGGACAGAGCAGGATCATATCATTATGTGAAAATAGTGCTGTGGGCTCCAATGACATTGATTTGGTGAGTACAGAATTTTATAACAGTATTTTGTGCTTGCAAATTGCATAAAAATAAGGCTTTTACAAAAACATCAATTAAAAAATGATTTACCAACACACAGACCATTCATAATTAGGCTAAGTTAGGCCTAAATAAAATGCTCCAAATGATACTACATGAAGAGCCATTTGGGAGCCATAAGGGAGCAGAGCCAAAAGAACCAAATCTTTGAAAAGAGCCCATCACAAGTATTAATAGCAACAACTGTTTTGGGGTTTGGGATGGAGCCGTTGTCCTTCTTAGTTAAATGCAAAAACATTTAATTCACTGCCTATATTACTAAAAAGTGATCATTATAATAATTGATGACATTAAAGAGTGAGCCCCTAACTGCTGCAGTGCATAGATGTTTAGAAAACTGACATTAAACCATAAGCAAACAAGGACTTACTCAGGACTTATTTATTGGCATAGTAAGGTTTAGGCAGATTTTATTGTCCCCAGGGGGAAATTTGCTCTCTGCATTTGACCCAACCTTCAGTCAGTTCCATGCTTGAGGTGCATGTTTTTAGGCTTTGCTGAAGATTTATATTTAGTATTTAAACAAAACTGGCAGTGCTTGTGTGACATTAAATTCTACTCCAAGACGGGCAACGGAAAGCGTGGCTTTACAAAAAAACAGTACTGTTTTTATTTTGGACTGGATGGTCAAATTAAACTAGATCTGGTGGGATATTCTAACATTTTGCAGCCTTAAAAATGCAATGTGGCATCACCAGACCTGGTTTTGGCCTCCATCAGATGTCCTCAAAGTCCAAGGAGCTTTGTACAGATGTTACTTGTTGTCCAACCACAAGAAACTTGCACCCAAGACACCAATTCAACAAACCAAGTCAGTTTTATAAATAATAGAAAGAAAGTGGAAAGATTTAGTTACAGAAATGAAATCAGACTTACAAGATTTGGTTAAGACTTGCAGTTTATTTTGGCAATAAGTGTATTTTTTATTTCTCTGATCTTATTCTAAATATACTGAAGCAGCCTTGTAGCTTGTTTGGTGAGCCCAGTGAGCCGACCATTGCAACCTGCTGGATATCAGAGCCTGGGCAACTCTAATAAGGCTGTGAGTGAGTGGAGCGTGTCTGAAACCATCAGGCGACTGGTTTCAGCGCTCAGCGGCATGAAAGCCACGAGCTAGAGAGAGCTTTTAATGAAGAGCTGCCATCTAATGAATGCCTTCTAGACAAGCATCTCCGGAGAAGTGGTCCTGAATTCAGATGCGCCTATGATGATGATGATAGCACTGTCCTTCCCATCCTCCACATGCAGAGGCAACAGTGTGGGGCAGGGGTAAGAGGGGTAAAGAGGGGGAGCAGGTCGTGCTTAATCAGCATTTCAAAGCCGCTCTGGTGTTAGTTATTCTGGCCCCTGTTCCCTCCTGTGTTCGCACATTGTTAAGATTCGAGTGCAGGGATGTAAGGTCAGCGCCGGTAATGTCTGCGGATGACATCACCTTCTGTAAGAGTATGTGAAAAAATATGGTTTAAGAAAGAGAGAAAAAAGCAGTCAAGAGAAGTAAATGAGTCAAAAGACAATGACGGAATACTGGATTGGATTTATTACTTGCATTGTATTTATTTGCCTGGTCATTTAAGCCTGTTTCTTTACTTATCTCCTATCTATCTATCTAAACTATAAGCATTAAGTACAGGGGTTTCAAATATACACACATATTATTGTAGTAATATGCTGTAAGCTTGAAGTTGTCTGTAAGTGTGTGTTTTTGAGGGTTGGCCCTGCAAAGTAATGAGAAAAACGCTGCAAAAGCAAACAAATTAATAGCTGAAGTGGAACAAATACTTCAAATAATGATAGATGAATGTTTTTGGGGTGCTCTCTACAGTGTGTAAATATTATTTGATAATTAACGGATTTAATCTCTCTTTTCTATGGCAGAACTTTTCTCAGGGACCTAATTTCTGGCACACAGTAACCAGGGCTGGGCACAAACACAGCTCAAACGCCAAATGTGAGTGGATTTCAGCTTTGGCTGTTTGGAGATACTGTATTCATGCTTATACCACTACTCTAAATGCCGTCTTTTTTCGAAGCCGCCCCGCCCTCCGTCTTGAGAGATAAACAGTCAAGGCGCTGCCCATCGCGTACATAGCCCTAATTGTTCTCACAGCTGACTGATGCACCTACACATACTCAGAGGAGACAGAAAGCAGCATTGCGTTCACAGAGAGGGAGAGGAGACAGATCTGCACGGGGGTCAGGGCTGCTGTGTACACGCATAGGTGGAGGCAGATGCATAAACATTAAATAATCCAGAGTATGACATTTACATTTAGTTAAAATATACCAAAACATACAAATAAGCTCATATATGGACACTGCAGCCAATTAAATAGCCTCTGATTAATTAGATGTGTTTTTAATCACATCCCACCACTTTATGACCAAATGTTATGTCACAAATTAAGATAATATTATGAGAATGTATGTATGCTGCACTGCCCATCAACATGTAATTTCCACCTTTCTTTACCAAACCTAATAATTCCATGTGTATTGTGTATTCTCTAGGTTTAGTCTCTCAATATCTCAATACCATTACGGTTCAAAATTAGATATGTTACAGTATTTTATTATATAATTGTATTTTTAGATGCCATGTATTTTGAAGCCTCATTTAAATGTAATTTAGCAAAAGATATAGACAACTAAATTCCCGTTTTGTATATTCTCCATTTCTCCTGGTCTGTCAATAGCCTTTACATCCCACCCTCTCTTTAAAATGCTCTGTTTACTACGAAAACTCTTCCTGGTGCTGACGGCCGCCATGGGAACCATTCACGCGGAGAACACAATTTAAAATTCCATCACTCCGCACGGGACGCCATGTTTTATATCTCTTCCATTAGCTGCAGATGTCGTATGAATACCATATGTAAAATTGTTTTGCATTTGTTACGCTCACAGTGGGGACAATCTGTATGCTTTGCTCGCCAGCCTGTGGCATAATTCACTATTCACCCCATTGGCTACTGAATATGGAACAAGCGTGGAGCCACTTCTGTCACCGGACCAGTGGAGTGGAGCTGGCATGCCGGAGTTTTCCTGGGACTTGTAAAAGAAAAGAAAGCACTTTCAAACAGAGATATTAAGGCGATACATCTTCACCATTGCAGTCTAGGGAGCTGCGGGTAAACTTGGTCATTTCAATTCTTTCCCACAGTCTTCAATAGCTTCTTCTTCTCTTCTCCGCAGTTTTTTTGGGAGGACTCCAAAATATTTAGCTCATTAAAAGTCAGATGTGGACCGAACGGGGCACAGTGCAGACGCTCAGAGAGGAGCAGATCAGTATTTCATTCTGTGCAAATGGCCTTGATAAAAGATATTTCCAAAGGCGTGCGGAGTCGGTGTGGGCAGATGGAGCCTTAGCTGTGCAAATATTAGTCAGAGCTGCAACTTTACTGAGGGAGAAGAATAGCATTTGTTTACTTAAGCATCATTAGGCTTTAGAAATTTTTAGTTTTCTGCATAATTATTTTCAAATTGTGATGAGAGGCTACACCACTGCTCATTTGGCATCAGTATGAACAATGGGCGATGCACAGGCAAGGGTTTTTGAACTGTGAGTTTTATTATCTTTGCTAGTAAAATAACCACTTAAGAGTGTTACAGAGGCATCCAGGTTAATTTATGAAAGGAAGATCGTTAAAACCTATACCAAGAGCTGTTTTCTATGACTGTTGCAAGCCATTGCTGATGCAGAGTAAGTACTTATGCATTTTCTGCTGTCAGTTGTGTAGACCAACAAGCCAATTACACACATTTTATCTGAGAGGTCACTGTATATTGTCCAACTTTTTTATCCTTTGGCTGCTTTCTTTAAATTTATTCAGGGTCGCCACAGTGATTTGGAAGGTTTTTATGCCAGATGCCACATACTGTGACTGGAATAGGCAATGTAGGTGAAGTGTCTTGCCCAGGAACACAACGACAGCATGCATTTTGAGCGAAGTTCGAACCACTGACCCCTCCAATTGGTTGGAAAGTACTAAACCCACTGCGCCACTGTCTACCAATGTGCAATATGCTACTACATGAGTAAAATGTTTTTCTACAAGAGAAGAAAACGTGCTAAAGCTTCTTGATTTTTCCTTTCACCTTTTTCCGTTCAGAGTCGCCACAGCAATTGAGCTCCCTCTTAGGGCTTATTTAAACGACAACGCTGGGCAGGAAAACGCAACAGTCTTGTCAACTGTGATTTGCATTTACTGAAGTGTGAAGAAAACTAAAGTAAGCTGTAGTATCCATATTTGTCCAGCAAATGGCGCTGTGGGCCCTGCAAATGCTCTACACCACACAGAGAGTAAAGAGCAGAGGAAATGATAGCTCTGTTCTGTAACTTTCTAACTACTGTAGATACCTGTCGTTTTCTGCAGCCATTCGCATAAAGTCTCACATAAAATAAATATATGTACAGTTATTACTAATAGTTACTGGACTAAATATGAATGTATGAGACATAAAAGCCTAATTTTGCACTCACGGGTCAGCTGACTCTCGCCCGACTGGTACATCATCTTTTTCCAGTGAGGATGATGTTTTCAAAGTTTACACAAGAGCGGAGCGGCTCTGACCAAAACACCAACAACGCTTTCAAAAGACTGAAGATTCGGAAAATGGAAACCCCATCCTCATGTAAACGAAAGGCCAAACTGCAATCAAACCTTTGTGAATTTGGCAAAACGCGCTGTTGTCTAAACAACCTCTTAGTGTAAAGTGATTTGCATATTAATTTTGGTATAGGTTTAAAGCTTGATGCCCTTTCGGACAAAACCGTCTCCATTTGTCATTGCACAAAAAGCAGCCAGGAACAGGGTCACAAGACAGAATACTCTTTGTGCCTATCCCAAGCTTGGATAAATGGGTGCGCCAGGGCATCTTGCATAAAACGTATACATGCCAAAGCAATATACATATCACAGCACACTATAGGAGACATCAGATGATTAGCTGTGACGGCGACTCCAAAAGGGAAAAAAAAAAGTTTTGGGCAAAAGTAGCAAGAAATATGCAAAGTACCAGAATACCCAAATGAATTTCACAGATTAAATTTCTCAACTTTTAATGAGACTGGGTCCTATTTTGTACAACCATTTGATTTAAATTAAAGTGTTGGGTCAGCTGGGAGCTATTGCAATATTTCTATAAACACAAATCCTATAAATCCACAAAAAGTTGGATTTTTCAACACAATTCTGCAAACTCACAGGTATTAAAAACATGATGAATGCATGCAAGTATCTTCCACATAGCAGCTATAAGGTCAGAGATTTGTGAGTGTGTGAGAGAGATATGGGTTTTGCCTCTGGAAAAAATGTTGTACTTTGCCTCATAGAGACACTTAAACGCTTGGAGACATTTAGTTCCAAACTTTTTTTTTTACATGGGGTGATGAAATTCAGATAAGCCCTTATAGCATCTCCTGTTGGTGCTTTGATAAAGAGGAAAAAAATCCGGATGACACATAAGACCATTTATACGTCATAAATCTTGCAAACTGCAAATCTAAACTTCAGCAATGCCACGGTACCCACCAAGTGATGTATGGTCCACAAACTGTAGTTACCATGTAAATTGCTTCCCGACAATGCCAGGATGATGACAGAGATTAATCGGTAAAAGAGCTAAATCTTTCCCCCTTTTTTTCCAATATGGTGGCACATCAGAGGCCACACGTTTGCGACTTAAACGCAACATTTGTATTCCCCCGGAGTGACTTTATAATATTACCTCCGGGAGACTGCGACTACTAGAAGCCCTAGGAGCATCGTCTCTCCCTGTGTGGGCTCCAATTCGAGCGCCATCCATTTCTCCCACTATCTTTTTATCATTACGCAGTTTAATAAATGTGGTGTGGGCTGCGCAGTGCTGCATCATACATCAGACAAAGTGACCCCAGCCACCAAGGTTACCCTCCCCTCTCACACACATTTACCTGCTGTTTCCGAGAAAAAGGGGAAGAAATGTTTCATGGCTGTCGCTGGGAGAGATTCTTTGACAAAGTAATAATATGTTTCTTGAGCCTTTTGAACGTCTAACAATGACTGCTTATGTGTTTGCATGCAGGGGTTAGGCAGGCAAGGCTCATAGCTGGATAAGCCTTCAAACTGGATTTCTTACTTTGAGTTTACGCTAATGGTTAGGTTAGGTTAGGTTAGGTTAGGTTAGGTTAGATTAAGGCAGTATTTCCCAACCGGGGTACAGGGAACCCTAGGGGTACACAAGCACATTGCAGGAGGGTACGTGGAGTTCTTTGATCATTTATAATACTTTAACAGAAAATATTTGGCTGTCAAAGACTAACTGCACTAAACCAGGACTATGCTGAGGGGTAAACCAGGGAATAACAGAAAAATGCAATACTAAAGAATGACAAAACAGGGACTAAGCCTGAACTAAACCAGTGCTAAAACCAGAACTAAACCAGGAAGAAACACGTCTAGAACCAGAACTAAAGTAGGAAAAAACACGTCTAAAACCAGGACTAAACCAGATCTAAAACTGGAAATAAACTGGATTTAAAACCAGGATCAAACCAGGAAGACACACATCTAAAACCAGGACTAAACTAGATCTAAAACCAGAACAACACTGGATCTAAAACCAGGACTAAACCAGGAAGATACCCATCTAGACCCAGAACTAAACCAAGAAGAAACATGTCTAGAACCAGAACTAAAGCAGGAAGAAACACATCTAAAACCAGGACTAAACCAGATCTAAAACCGGAAATAAACTGGATCTAAAACCAGGACCAAACCAGGAAGACACACATCTAAAACCAGGACTAAACTAGATCTAAAACCAGAACTACACTGGATCTAAAACCAGGACTAAACCAGGAAGATACACATCTGAAACCAGAACTAAACCAGAAAGAAACATGTCTCATAACAACAAACACGTCTAAAACAAGAAATAAACCAGAAAAAAAAACACACCTAAAACCAGAACTAAAACATACCTAGAACTAAAACAGGTCTAAACCAGAAATAAACTAGGTTTAAACCATGTCTAAAACCAGAACTAAACTAAGACTATGTCATGGCTAAGCTGGGTCTAAACCAGACCTAATCTAAGACTCCAGATATTGACCCAGGATCTTGGTCAGCAGTAACTAGCTGAAGGATTAAACTTTTGTGCATGTTTACCCACCCAGAGACGGGGGGAACATGTAAACTCCACACAAAAAAGGCCCCACACTGTCTGGGACTCAAACCCAGGTACCTCTTTGCTGTGAGGCGTGGGTGCTAACTACTCTACCACCATGTAGTCTTAGCAATTGACATTACTTAGTCCTTGTTAAAAAGAGAAATAAAGTAGTGTTAATCTTGTCTGTAGTGCTAAATGATCGCTGATTTTTTTTAGTCATCTTCAATTCATGTACAATAGTCAAGGGTAACACACCAGCTTTACAAAAAGAAAGTACAAGAAAAATGTTTCTAACTCAGCAATTATCTTAATAAGCATAAATTCTGAACTACTCACTATTTCTTTTTAAATGTTTACAACGTGAGAGAACAACACAACTAACAAAAAGGTGGAAAGGGCTGGAATGTGTCGTTAATTTTCACACCAAGGACCACCTCAGAAAATGTTTTGTTTTCAAGTGTCATCTAAAATTAGCAGAAATCTGGACTAAACCAGGACTGAACCAGGTTTAAACTAGATCTGAACAAGGTCTTAAACAAGAATAACAGTGGACTAAACCAGGAGTAAAATTGGACTAATCCACAACTAAAGGAGGACTAAACCAGGTCTAAACCAGGACTAAACCAGATCAAAATGAGAACTAAACTAGGATTAAACCAGAAATTGCCCCAACTAAAGCAGCACTAAAATGGGAATAAAACAAAATCAGAACTTGAAAGCCTAAAGACTTCTGAGTACCTCCAGAATAAACCTATGTACCACCAGACGTACCCGTACCACAGAGACACTAATCTAATTGATTCTTAGCTGGTCTGATTGTGGGACCCAATTTTATCTCTATTTATTTGTGAGCCATTTTAGAAACATAATTATTTTTTTCCAATATAATTTCACTACGCTCCTCCACCATTTCATGTATAATATTTAGGCTTCCAAAAAGTGGATAATTGAAACTATTCAATCTTCCTACGATCCATTTTTTTGGACCTGACCCACCAGTTTATAATAACTACTATTAACAGTGGCCTTTATTCGTTTATATGTGTTCATCTGTGCCACTGTCTGGCTCTGGAGCAAGCTCAAAGTGCCTCCCTCCAATGATCCAGGTGTCCAGTTATCCAAGTGTGGTTCATATCAAACCAAGGCAATCATTCATATTCCTCTCCCTTCATGTAGACGTAATGGGAAATATCCTCCAACAAAGTAAAAGCCTGTTTCCTGGAGCCTTTTAAATGTCTAACAATGTGCCTTCAAACGCCGATGACAAAGGTGTTTGAGCCACATGGGTTGAATCGTGGTTATTTTGATCCTCTCGGCTCTCCATTGACGAAAGCACTTGAATAGAAACAGCAGGTTGTTGTTCCCACAGTGCAATGCTTTTTTTTTTTACCTGCTCATCAGAAGATCCTTTAGTTGGGCCACATCAAAACGTCAAATGCATGAAATCACAGCTTGTTGTTGGAAGCGTGTGAAGGTATTTGAGTTGAAGTGGACCTCGGCTCAGATGGAGGAGGATTAAAGAAGTTTTAAAACCTGGAGAGCCGCCAGAGATTTTTAGGTTTAGCGTGACGCCTTGGCAGACACATACAAATACACATGCAGCCATACTTCACTGGATAGATTTTTCAGTGCAATAATAACCTAAAAATAGTTTCAGTCCAAGTCCTACCTTAGAAAATATTTAGCTTTCTGGCTACCATCTTTAAAGGACAAAAATTGGCCTAAATACGGACTAACACAGGTCTAAACCAATGGAGAACACAGGGATTAACAAAAAATTCATTAAGGAGAGAAAAAGACAGATTTAGGTCTGAACCGGGGTTAAACCAGGATTAAACGAGAACTAAACCCAACCCAAAACAGGTCAAACGTTGGACAAAACCAGGGTTAAAACAAGACCAGGTCTAAACTAGTGTTTCCCAACCAGGGGTACGGGGACCCCTAGGGAGTATTTCCAAGATGATAGGAATATACAGTATATGTGGTCATTTCATATTGATTTATTAAATCTTATGAAGGACGAGCTCAAGTTTCTTAGTGATTAATAAAAAGGAGGTGAAAGTGCTAAAGATTATTGTTTTTTTTCTTATATTTTGTCACAAATTTTAGGTTTAATAGCTTGCTTCAAAGAGCAGTTATTAAATAGTAGTGGTATAATAGTGATGGTATAATAGTATTTTTTGTAGTATATTTATTAGTTTAAGTTTATTATTTAATTTTGGCTTCTCCCCTTTTATTCAGCGTCGCCACAGCGAGGCAGTCGCATGGTGATTTGGCAGGTTTTTACATCGGATGCCCTTCCAGTCGTATACAGTGACTCGAGTAGGCAAGGTGGGTGAAGTGTCTTGCCCAGGGACACAATGATAGCATGTACTTTAGGCAAGATTTGTACCAGCTACCCTCTGGTTGCAGGGCAAATGCTTAAGCCACTGTGCAAGTCGCTGTTTTTTAACATTAAATATACAGTAAAAAAAAAAAAGAAAAGAAAGTTTATATTTTTATTTTACATGTTCATTTTAAAAGGCAAACATAACTTTTAATTTATTTTGTTTATTTTTTATTTACTTTTGTGTACTTTTTTTATTTTGAGGTCATATGTACAATAAACTAAATATAAAAATGTCTTTTTACTACAAAACACAGGTGTTTTTTATGAACTTTTTTGGAGAATCATCAATGAGTGAGAGGGGTACACAATACAAAAAAGTTGGAAACCACTGATCTAAACATCAAATTTAATCTAGTACCACCAGAAGAAGTGCACGTACCACCAGTGGAACCCATACCACAGTTTGAGAACCACTGGCATATAACATTAGCTAGGTTACTAAGGGATGCACCAGAGAAACACAATTTGTTTCATTGAAAGAGCATTGAAAAAAAAAAAAACAAGTGTACAAAGGGGACATGTTACCTGTTTTAAGGTAAGATGCACACAGGCCGCCTCTTTCTTCCAGAACCAAACAGATGAATGTGCGGGACAGCTGACTGACGATACCTCGCAGATGGGAGGATTAAAGAAGTTTCAAAACTGGAGAGCCGCCAGAGATTTTTTTGGGTTTACCATGACGGCTTGGCAGACACATACAAATGCACACGCGCGCAGCCACACTTCGCTGGTCATTTCGTTCGTTTCAGATATAGTGTGATTTTTCAGCACATGTAGCACACGGACTTGGCAGCTCACGTCCCGTCTCCCGGCGATCACTCATCCAAAGGCGAGAAAATCAGCAGTGCCCTCAGAAACCCAACACGCTGATTGGAGCCAGATTGGAACAAGGCCTTTCAAATCAGGGGGTCGCGGTCCGCTAAATTGTCGAGTCCGAGCGAGACTATTATGGACAAGGATTAACCACCTCGAACGGCAATGAGAGACCTCCATATCTGTTCATTTTTATTTATTTTTTTCATTAAATCATCCTTGATACATACTATTTGTGACCCTGGTTTACAAATGGCACCACAGGAGTAAAAAGCCCAGTGGCCAAGTGTTACTTATGTTTCCGTTGGTATACTAACAAAAGCCAAGACTACAGCGGAGATTTATGGCAAGTCTCTCCAGCCCAAGTTAAACATGAAAATGAAATTCAATGGTAGTAAATAACCCAGAACAAAACCAGATCTAAACAAGGACTAAACCAGGTCTAAACCACCACTAACTCAGGACTAAACTAGGACTAAACCAGGGCTTAACCAGAACTAACACTGGACTAAACCAAGAATAAACCAGGACAAAACCAGGTCTAAACAAGGACTAAATCAGGTCTAAACCACCACTAAAACAGGACTAAACTAGGACTAAACCAGGGCTTAACCAGGTCATAACCAGAACTAACACTGGAGTAAACCAAGAATAAACCAGGACTACCTAAGACTATACACAAATTAACCCAGGACAAAACCAGGTCTAAACAAGGACTAAACCAGGTCTAAACCACCACTAACTCAGGACTAAACTAGGACTAAACCAGGACAAAACCAGGTCATAACCAGAACTAACACTGGAATAAACCAAGAATAAACCAGGACTACCTAAAACTAAACCACATCTAAACTACCACTAAATCAGGACTAAACTAGGACAAAACCAGCACTAAACTAGTACAAAACCAGGTCTTAACCAGAACTAACACAGGACTAAACCAAGAATAAACCAGAACTACCTAAGACTAAAACCAAAAAAAAAAAAAAAAAAACAGGACAAAAACCAGGTCTAAACAAGGACTAAACCAGGTCTAAACCACCACTAAATCAGGACTAAACTAGGACTAAACCAGAACAAAACAAGGTCATAACCAGAACTAACACTGGACTAAACCAAGAATAAACCAGGACAAAACCAAATCTAAACAAGGACTAAATCAGGTCTAAACCACCACTAAACCAGGACTTTAACCAGGATTAATCCAAGTCTAAACCAGGATTAATCAAAACTTGTACTCCAAAATACTCCTGCACCTGAAGAAACGTGATATGAAACATGATAACCCTAAACATGATAATGCTGATAATGCTATTCAAAGTTTATTTACCAGCAACAGTGTCAAAAAGAAAATACTACATGACAACCCACTTGTGTGAATACAGTAATATCACAAATACACACTCGGATAGCAAAAATATGAGTAACCTATGTAAGTATTAAGAACAAATACTTATTAAAATGACCCAAAGTAACTTCACTTTCCTACATACACAACTACTGTTTGTGTAATTTATGTATTCAGTGCAGATGAACTCGTCAGACAAGTACATACTCTTGTGCAGTAACCTACATTTCTACATCACCACCTGGGCATGCCCTCTTATGTCACACACATATAAGTCACTGCAGCACCATCAGCATAATGTTGAGACTGAATAGCTGTGTTTGCATAAAGTACTATGCAAATTTTAAGATATCATTTGTATTGTTGTCAGAAATGCTAAGTAGGTGCAGTGCTATAGAGAAGAGAACTAAATGAAGTTTTCCCTATGGGGGCTGCAGGTGGCTGGAGCCTTTTTTCCAGCAACTAGGGGCCTTAGGTGGGGTACACCCGGGACAATGTTGGTCAGTTTCTTTATGAGTCTCGCATGGGAGAAATTTGTCGAGGAACAGGGAAGCTGCACAACAATAAACACGTGCAATCCACAATCAAAAGCACCAAACATTTACAACAGTACAGATAGTATCACAAATCTGCGCCTCAGTTTGTCCTCCATCTCTATATTGATTAATTTTACTGATGAATGAACGTCCAGTTAGGATACAGATAAGCACTGACAGACACATTTATTCACTAGGAGCAATTTAGATTTACAAATTTACCTAACACATGCATTTATAGTGCTTTATTCGTCATTAAATTGGTCAGATGGAGGGCTAGTCCTCCATTGAGCACACCCCCACTATGGGCCAACCTGACCTGCGTGGTTTTTAGGGTTAGGAAATAGCCAGACACAGAGAGAACATGCAAACTCAACACAGAAAGGTCCCTTTTTGGTCCAGGAATTAAAAAAAAACCGAGACCTTCTTGTAAATGTGGTAACCACCTGCGCCACCATGCCGCCTATCACGGGTGCGTGCATGTCTTTGGACAGTGGGAAGAAGCTAAAGAGAACATACGGTAAAACATGGGAAGGATATGAAGACACTACTTTGGGAGATTATAGTCAGCCAGCACGAGGATTGAACCCACAACCTCCTTGCTAAGTGGCAGAAAGGCTAACCACCCCTGAATAAAGTGCCATACCAGTTTTACAGAAAGCTAGAAAAATAGATTTTGGCGGACAAACTTGTTGAATAGCACTTTTTCTTATTCAAATAAGAAAAAAGCAGAAAATTAATTAAACAACTATATTTATCTGTCAAGTCTAATCAAGCCCATCTCAATAATCTCTATCTATTTTTGAACAAAGGCACCACAGAAGATGACTAAGCTGCCGTGAACAGTGCCTGATGTATGGGCACTTTGAGATATGTGCACTTTCTTTTTAATCTGCCAGTGATGTGCTGATGATGTGGAGGAATGGTATCTGAATCTGTGTGTGTGTGTGTGTGTCTGTGTGTCTGTGTGTGTGTGTGTGTCTGTGTGTGTGTGTGTGTGTGTGTGTGTGTGTGTGTGTCTGTGTGTGTGTGTGGGAGGTGGGGGTCCGTCACTCCCAAGGGACAACAATAATGACTGTGGCAATAATAGACAATCATAATAAACAACTATAACAGATCAAAAGCATGATAAATTCATTGAACAAGAAAAAAAAAAGGAGAGAGCAATAGATGAACTGCTCTTTGTGTGTTTCCTGGTAGCAGTGCAACATGAAGTCTAGCTCAACCTTATAAATGTCCACAGCCGGTTTTAAAGGGGGTCTTGTTAACTTTTATAGGTGTGTCCAAGATCACGTCCAATAAATTATTCCGGAGCGAGGTTGCATCAGGTGCTGAGAGGCCCTACATGGACCGACGGCGTGCGCTGGCTTTTCCACTGTTTATGGAAACTCTGCTGTGAGCGCTATACAGATGAACACAAAGAGCAGCGAGAGATAAATTATACACACAATAATGGCAATGAAGTGTAGGTATAGAGGCCTGGTTTTAAAAGGAAAATGCATCTATTCAAATAAAATGCAGACTATTATAAAGTGATCTGCACTTGCTCACCTGTTTAAGCAGCAATCAACACTTAAAGGTTTATTAAGCTATAAAATTAAGTTATTTTGCAGGATGTAATAACCAACTTGTTGCATTTTACTAGTGTCATAGATACAAAAGGTTTGGTACACAAGAGTAAAGTCTGTCTCAAAATAAAAGTAAAACTTTCTCATCAATATCAAGATAAAACATTACAGATTATTGTTGCAAAATTCTCTAGTAGCTAGTGGTTGGTCATGGTACTGCAGCTACTAGAAGGCTAGGTGCTCACCATAGACTGCATGCCCTGCAAAACTACTGTAAAGAAACCACAACTAGCAAGGGCGTTTTCACACCAGGGTCTGCACTAAGAGCTAAAAAAAAATTGTGTTATTTTGTTTGAGTTTCACACCACAACACTGAAATCCGAACTATCAGACTTTCCCTGAAGCTGTCATTACCAACGTCATGGCAAGGGAGGGGCCACCTCATGAACGCAGAGTTTAGTGTGGTGAAATTTTACTGTTAAAAAGAAGAAATATGACAACCAGACTAATGTAGACACAAAAAGTAAAAACTTGTAAAAAGTTTTAAATCACTAATGACACAAACAAAGAGCTAACATCTGTTTTTGTGTTTCACACTTGTTTGTCTTTGTGTGTTTAAATTCTTGTCACTTCCTGGATTTGGTCCGAAAGTCTGAACTCTTGCAAAACGACCTTTTATATGAACCAGACCTTGCTCTGGACCAAGACCCCCTATTTTTGACGAACCAAAGAGCAGCTGTTTGGTCCAAACCATGGTCCATGGAAGTCCACGTGAGAATATATATACATTATATATATGGACTTTTTATGTAGGTGTTGCAATAAGAATGCAGCTTGTTTCTAGTCAGCTCAGCCATAACAACTAAGAATCGTAAAATAATAAGAGAGTGAGAGTGAACTAAATGTGTTGGAGTGGTCAAAAGGGGCAGGAGTTACCACGTCAATTCTAAAAATGCTCCATTTTGCAGCAGGTTTGTTAATTTCAAGTGTATGTAACATTAGCAGATTTACTAAGATGCATCAGGCCACGTGTTTCATTCAAAGAGCACTGCACTGACTACAGCATAAAAAATTCCCCCCAAAAATGCACAAAGGTGGCAGTTTGGTTATTACCTGCTTCAAAGAAAGATGCATACAGGCCACCAACTTCTTTGCAAGCCAAGCATTAAGGGAAATAATCTAAAAATAACATTGTCTCTTGCTGTAAGAAACAGCGTAAAAAATACAGGAGTGGCAAAAATATTAGTTTGCATTTGTCCATACTTCTAAATATGCCGACTGAAGGCAAAGAAACTATCAAAAGATGTGATCAAACCTGTGAACGCTGCAAAATCAAAATGTACCATCTGTCCCGAAGCTTTATTGATAAGTACTAACATGTTTAAGTGAGTGCCATTTTTCATTATCAGCTCCGTTAGAGTCAGGTCTTCGTCATGATCACGGCCTCAAATCTCCATCGTATATCACTAACTGCACAGAGCGGCGTTTTTCGTGAATCTTCTCCGGTGGCAAAGACAGAAAGTGCAAAGACGCTGTGATAAATTCCTGCTTGTCAGGCGTTGATTTACCGGTGGGGTTTATGGATCGGGATGTGTTGGTAAAGCGCATGTGTCGGCATGTTAACTGTGTGAAAACGCCTGTGGTCATTTTTCATCTCCCAGATTGGTTTGTGTATGTCAGAGCGTGGTACAGTGTGCTTTTGTTAGAGCGGCGTGTGTGAGCCTGTCCCACTGTGAGAAGATTCCTGCCGGGCCAGTGCCAAAGCCGATATCTGTTTCTTCACTCGTTACACTTTTACTATCTGATTACTACGTGGCCTTTCTCCAAAATACTCCCAACATGAGCATGAGTGATTTAGTGTTGATGTTTTGCTGAGAGGATACCCCTGCGCCGAGAAGTGGAGGTGGAAAAGTACTCGAACTCAAGTAAAAGTAGTGCTTCTTCAAAATTACAACATAACAAAAAATGACTACCTGTGTAAAAGTAATAAAAGTGATCAAAGTGAAATTGGAACGTTGAAAAGTACAAGTGCTTTTGAAAGTATTTTGATATTGCACAATAAACTATACTACTACTACTACTACTACTACTACTACTACTTTTTTGTGCAACTGCATAGCAAAAGCTCTTACTGTTACTACTGCATGGCAAAAACTACTACTGTTATTACTACTGCATGGCAAAAACTACTACTGTTACAACAATGGGAAAAACTACTACTGTTACTACTACTGCATGACAAAAACTACTACTGTTATTACTACTGCATGGTAAAAACTACTACTGTTACTACTATTGCATGGCAAAAACTATTACTGTTGCAACAATGGGAAAAACTACTACTGTTACTTCTACTGAATGGTAAAAACTACTACTGTTACTACTACTTGAACTATACATACTAAGGGTGCTCCGATCGATCGGCCGCCGATCATGATCGGCCGATCATGGCTAAAAATAGAGTGATCGGTGATCGGTAAAATGGGCCGATCAGAAGGGCCGATCAAATTACAATAAACATGCGAGGCTCTCACATTTACTGTCCTGCAACTCCGGTTTGATTAAACAGCAGTAGCGTTATTTTAGCAGTGTTTTTAAGTTAAGCCCTGGTTATAACTAACACAAACCTGCCCTGGAGGCGCTGCTTTGTGTCCCCGCTGTGTCCCCGCCTGCTTTAGGAGCGCACGGGACAGAACCGAGGCGCAGCAGTGCGTGTATTTGCAAACACCAACGTAAATAGAGCTACAGCTAACCCGCTAACAGTTACGTTAAAAGGATTAAGAAAGTTCAGAGCCTGCCTGTGTCTTGTTGTGCGGAGAAAACTGTGCGTTTTGTGGCTTAAACTGCACCAAATGGCTGCTAATGGAAAGAGAAAGTAAAAAGGCAGCCCATGTGTCCGTGTGTCTGAGAGGAGCACCTTTCATCGTTGTCTTCTCTGCTCTCTTTGCACGTTTTCTTCGTTCAGACGTTGTCAAAACTGGCAGCAGGAGCTGTCTGCTCTTTAGTCCACTGTGTTTCAACCTGGTTTGGCTGCGCGTTACGCGGACACAGGCGCTGCACCCGCGGACTCGCATTAAAGGAACCAATTAAGAACAGCTGATTTTTACATCAGCGGAGCATTCAAACAAAGCCACAGACACTGGGCACACATTAAAGACCAATAATGCAACAAAACCTCTTCTAAAACAAAAATAAGTAGAATTTTGTTGTTCTTTTATGTTTACAAAGGCTACAGTATTTTTCAAATGGAACTAATAATAGCCTGCATACAATACATTACTACATTGAAGACCACGTGATCGGTATCGGCCATGATCGGTATCGGCCGATCACAGCAGAGGCTGATCGGTGATCGGTGATCGGCCTCAAAAACCCTGATCGGAGCACCCTTAATACATACAATTACCACTACTATTATTATTTATTGCTGCTGTACTATTTCTACAACTCTTATTATGAAAAAAACACAACTACTACCCACAAAACAACGTTGAAAACTACAGATTACTTCTTTTCAACCTTGTTTTGACTGTAGCAACTTATAAGAACCTAATATTGCTACTATTACTACTACCATTACTAGGGCAAGAAATATGTTGACTCATTTCTATTATACTTTACATTTTTTTCCGTTTCAAGTAAAAGTAATGATACACCACACATAAAACTATGTTGTTTTAACCCCAGCTCTCTCTGCGCACTTCTTTTTTTTTTGTCTATGCCCATTAACATTGAAAATAACATGGGGAGGAGGGGGAGATGGGACATAGAGATTTATCAGTATTTCTTCCCCATTTTCTCTTTGCTCATGAATTATGGAGCGTCTCCTCTGCTACATTTAGCGAGTGGATAGTAAATTAAATGCAGTGTGCTGTCATGCCACACAGGCGCCAACGGGACACACAGGAATGGGTTTCACTTGTGACCCAAACATTTCAAATTCCTCTGGTATCTTTATAATGCTATTTATTCATTCATTTTAACCAATTTGTTTTTGAACCAAGATGATTTTTAAGGGCCCTATGCCATAATAAAAATGTCTACAACCAGAGTCTTTTGCATGAGAGAATGTGCTATTGACAGTGGAAGCAGCAGCAGCAGTAGTAGTACTAGTTGTGGTAGTAGTAATAGTAGTGGCAGCAGCAGTAGTAGTAGTATTAGCAGTAGTGGTAGTAGTAGTAGTGATAGTTTCAATCATAGTAGCTCTCATTTACTTTACTTTGCTTTGAGGGAGGGGCAATTTGGTTTTAGCAGCCTGGACAGCCAATCCTAATTATCTTTTCTATTCTATACAGTCCCATTTGATTCTAGCTAGATTTTTGTGGGCAGAAAAAAAAATGGACAGATTAAACTAGGTCTGAATGCAAATGGATAGACATACAACCAATTAGAATTCAGTTGAACCATGCTCTGAACAAATGCAGTCTAGAAAACATACCATCAATACAGGAAACAAAATACTGGATAATGGAGAATAATAATGATTAACACTTTAGATTAACTCACATTATTATGCATTAATTAAAAACAAAAGCACACATAAACCTTGTTATGTATGTTTAATTCTTTGGTAATAAGCTAAATCTAAGAGTAAAATTATAAACATCAGTGGTTAGTCAGGATCTATAAACTGTTTATTTAGTAAATATTGTTAATTACACATTTATTCATGCTTTATTTCTGCTTAATAGTCATGGGTTATTCTAAAGCATTACTTTATAAGGGATACACTGTAGATAAAGGGTTCCAGTTTTTCAGGTAGAATTGTTTCAGGTGGAAATAGTGTGGGTTTCAATGTGAGAGGTTTTGAACTGGCTTTATCTAAGAAAGTGAATGGGTCTGAGACATGTACTTATGTTCACATACACAGTTTGGACATCGCATTTAATTGAATATAAAATGTATTCTTAAAATCAGGAAAAAATGCATGGTTTCTAATGATATTCTGTTGTGTTGTATAGATGCTTAGACTTTTTAGAGTGTTTGTTCGTGTTTATTCCAATGTCTATTCCTCTAAAAACAAGAGCATTTTATTATTTTATTATATGTATAATGTATAATCTTAACTGATAGACTGAGTAGTACTTATTATGTACAGTTACTTGCTAGTTTTTATAAGCTGTATACATGCATTACATGTCTCATGTACTTCTTATTTTATCTAGTGTGTATTGCTTTTAATGTTCTGCAGCTGCATTGCACTTTAGCCCAAGTCAAATTTCCCTTTGGGACAATAAAGTTGATTTGGATTTTATTGGTGTTTGTGGGAGGGACTTTATGGGTCAGTTCAAAGCAACAATAGGTCATTTTTACAACAACTATCTGTTTATCTCGTCCAAAACGCAAAATATTCTCAGTATCATATGATTTGAAATGAGAATTAGATCTTGCAGCCTGCACACAGCCAAAGACAGGGCCCTTGTTCCTTGTCCCGTCGACATGACTGAGCCTGCACTAATACAGAAATGATGTAACAATAATAGCTTCGTAATTTGAGCGAGCTCTGGAGTAACCTCCCCAAGTATTTGACCCGGAGGCGAGAGCCAAACTTATGACTGACGTTGGATGTCACGTTCACCTCAGCCCACACTGCACAGACTTCACAGCGCTCCATATTTCTCCTTTGAAGCAGACTTGAATGGGTGCAGGGGGGTAATGGCGGTGGGGTGAGGGGGGTGCAGCGTTGGCCCCCTTTTCTTGCCCTTCTGATTTATAGTGCTATGCTAGTGAAATGGCAGACTGGGATAACATGGGTGGTAATAAATGGCTATAAGACAGCGACTAGCAGCTGTTAATGCTAGAGCCATTAGTCTGAAGGATGAAGGGCGCCAGTGATTTGGTCAGATTTATACATTTTCTCTATGTCGAGCATTAGTGAACGTCGCGCTAAAGTGGCAATCCATATATAATCTTCTCACTGTGAGGGAATGTGAAAGAGCAGGTATCTTTTGAAACTAGGGGAAGAGATTTGAAACAAGATATCGCAGGGAAATGTCAGCTGCCAGACTAAATGCTTACAGGGCCCTCAGTAGAATGAAAGGAAAAGAATAAATTTATAGAAAAGACCAGCCTCTAAGCGTGTATGGTGGCGACTGAAGGGACTGGCAACCAGTCATTTCGGAGGTGACAAGCAACGTTAACATGCAAAGCAAAGCAAATCAAGCGACTTAAAGCTGACTTCTGTTCAACTCAAAACTACGCTTATACAAGTATGGAGTGACATTTCCGAAGTGACCTAGCCTGGCCAGGCAGCCCTTCCTACCTTCTTTTCAAAAGCAGGACAGTCTAGTTCCTCACTCTCAAGAAAGTGTTTCTCCTTGGTTGATTCTGAACTGGCCTATCACAGCCGTTTATCTGCAGCATGTCTTACGAATTTGGAAGCTAATCTCCTATCAACAATAATTGGCATCATAGCAAATTTAATAACTTCTCTCACCCAATTAACAGCGTTAAGTGCTTTCCTTCATCACTACTGAAGTCTGCGTTGTTGTTCGGTCTTCTGTGGGATTATTTTCTTCCTCCTGTTTCCTTTTTAACAACACTAAAGTCCCGTTGATGACCAACATAACAACCACATTCAAACAAACCGACTTTCTCTGCAAGTCTTTGTAGAACTGACTTCTGCTGCTGCCCCCGTTCAGAATTAAGTACAGAGCTTTGTATGGCATATTCTGGTGTTTTATGTCAAAACCGCCAAGAATCCACCATGTTTGTTTTGGTTATAGGTCAGTGTTACACTGCTTATGTCCTGCCCTTTCTTTCGCTGATTGGTTGCTCTGCCTGTGATTGTTTCGCCCATAGAAATTAAATTTAACCCAAAGGATACCAGACTAACTTCTTTGTATAGATTAGGTAAAGAGTTTGTCTGGCCAGGCAAAAAGTGACCACCAATCACGAATCTTGGAGTTGGTTTACGCACAAAAGTTGCATTTTAAACCTCCTGCCCATTGTCAGTGACCAGGAGGGAGAGGTAAACAGAGCAAACTGAGCATAAGAGAGAGAGCTGTCTGTGGATGTCTCTGTGTCAGCCCTGCATCTAACTTGCCATTGTCCGATATGTACACCGCCTAAGGCCCATTGTTGCTGGGTTGAAGATGAATGAATTCACTTTTTTAACAACTTTTTGTGTCCATCACTGCCTCATTCGAAGCACTCTTTCGATTTTTATTATTTTAAGTGTGATGGCTTGGAGCTAACATGTAGGTGGTCCCAAGCAAAGACACACTCTGATAACATTCACACCTCCACAGAGCTGAATTTATCGGAACGCATGCACTACCCCTCAAGATAATGATGATAATAACAACAGAGCTTGCCTTAAAGAATTTGAGGTTAACCTGGGCCACATGATTAATATTATACCACCTCAAATAAGCAAAGCAAGGTAATTATACTTGAAAAGCACTTTTTTTAGGTAATTCAAAGTGTTTTTCAGAAATAAAAGCTGAAATAAATACTGGGACATTGAATAAATGGAGAGCCTTGGCTGTGTAGAAACAGACACGTGTAGGTTTGCTTTACATGGCCAAGGACAATTAGCAGCTTCATTGAGCGTGGCCGGGACAAATATGGTCCGGTCACCTCCCTCCTTCTCCATTCCAGATGATTGAGCCCAAATTCAGAGCCACAGAGGACACAGTGGACCAAAAGCAAAGGAGAGGGGGAAAAAAAGAAGTAATTATACTGTAGGACTGTGTCAAGTTGAGGGGGCTTTGTACACACCATTTCATGCTAAATGCCTTGATACATGAGGTGAGAGAGACAGCTAATGAGCGAAACATCACAGCTACCTGATGTTAAAGGAAAAGTATGCAGTCTTTTTTCATCTATCCATCCTGTTAACGGGGCTGGAGCCTACACAAAAGCAACTATGGGTCTTAAGGGCCTTTCACATAGGACGCGGCGGGCAGCGAGCATGGCGGCAAATTCCATTGATTTGTATGTAAAAGCGTGCCGCTAAAGCATAGCCACTGCCACCAAGCTGAGCGACACATTGAAGTTTAAAAAAAGTTCAACTTGGGCGCAGCACGTTGTGACATCAGCTCGGCGCGTCCAATCACAAAGCCTGAAAGGTCCGGTCTGAAAAAGCGGTAGAAACGGGATGTTTATTATTGTCATATTAGAAAATTAGCCGAGCTTGCAGGGGTTCTTGTGCTATGATTATGAGAGGATTATGGTTGTCCTGAACATTACTTTCACTGAGAGGTTAAAGAATACGAGTTTAAATTGCCTTTCTAAAAATTAGCCTTGACTGCTACATGCTAACACCACTTCCTGGTCTGTGTATGCCATGTCCACAAACTAACACATTCAAGTATTTGGACAGTGAGAAAAAGCCAACTGGCCCAAGTATCAAACCCACAACCTCCTTGCTGAGAGGCAGGAGAGCCAACCACTGTAACAAACAAGACTTTAAAACATTATCCAGGCCTCATTATCAAGTTCTCATTGCTTAAACTGCACCACTATCATGACTTGGCAGAAATGGCTATGTCTAGTTACACAAAGAAACAGAAAAAATTGTTATTAATCAAAAAACCAAAGCAAAATGAAACGTGGATACATATTAGCAAATCATATTACAATGTTTAATGAGAGAGAGATCTAGAAGAGCTAGAAGTTTAAGGTAAGCTCTAAACGTTGGTCGGTTTGATGTCATATATCTTTTATTTTACTTGCCACGGCAAAATATAAAAGCAGGAAGTATAGATATGATGGTAGTGGTGTTGGGACTACAGCAAAAAAAGGAATCACATTAAGTAGTGGGGCTTTAATCAGAGATGATGGAGAGAGAGACTCTGATGTTAAGTTGCTTTTACTACTAAGCCGCGACATCTTAAATGAAAACTGTCTCTACATTATATTAAACATAGTGTATTTATCCGAACAGTCAAATCAGAGGCGCTTTGATGTAACAAAAACAAAGTCTGCAGTGATACGTTTAATGATGAATGAAAACAGTGGCTCTTTCAGAGGGCTTTCCAAAGGCCAGATATGAACAAGTCAAAGCGTCTCTATGCATTGATTAAAGGCTGTCGATGATGGTAAAAAAGGCTGAGGAACAATAGAAAAAAATGCTTTTGAGAGATGACTATGAAAGCAGACGTTGGCCTTTCATCTCGGCATCTGCGTGGGCCCATTACTGAGTTTCTGTGAAAAATAATGACTGCCTTCCAGTATGATGAGCACTTTTTAAGTGGACCTCATTCGTTATGACCTATATCAATTGTCTCAGGCTGTCAGTGTTGGGAATAACGCAGCTATTCATGGCCCAATCCCAATACACACTAGTCTTATATCTCAAACTTTAGGCTAGTCTTGGCTTGAGGCCAGTCCTATAAACTACTCTTTGAACACTTGGGTCAGTGTTGTGGCTTATAGATATGGTATAGTACAGTACAGACCTAATGGGAATTCATGGCTAAGGAGCGCACCACCAAGGACAAGATCCCAGATACAAGCGGCTGAAATGAGTTTCCTCCACTTAGAGGTAAGGTGAGGAGCTTGGCCAGCAGGGAGGAGCTCAGAGTAGAGCCGCTGGTCCACCGCTTCAAGAGAAGCCAGCTGAGGTGGCTCAGGCATCTGGGGCTCCCTGGGGAGGTGTTTCAGGCACGTCCCACCACGAGGAGGCTCTGAGGAACACCTAGAACACTCTGGAGGGATAATGGCCTGGGAACACCATGGAATTGCCCCGGAGGAGCTGGAGGAAGTGTCTGGGGAGAGGAAAGTCAGGGCATGTCTTCTTCGACTGCTGGAGAAGAACAAAACGGATTGATGGAGCTCACCAACATGAACTAATTTAATTAGTTTTATAATCCTACAAGTAGGAGTTTAAACAGAAATATCAATTTGCATCCAGCCAAAAAACAAACAAACAAAAAAACAAAAACACACACACACACATAAATACTTTGGGCCAATAACCAGAGGGTTGGCAGTTCGATCCTCACTCACCACAGTTCATATTGCTGATGACCCACCTTGCCTCTAGTATCTGGAAGCACTGCTGTATCAATGTTTGCCTGATATAAAACAGTTTTGTTTACTAATGCTCACCTCATATTATGAATTTTAGTTCCATGCAGACAAAGTATTTTGTGTAAATTCAAAAAGTTGAGCACCAAGTTTCAGAGTTTGGTTTATGTCTCGAGCAGGTGTTCATGTACATTTTTAATTTTACAAAATGTTTTATGACTTTCCAAAGGCCACATGAATGTAGAATCAGTCTGGTTTGAATATAACACTCCTGTCTGGATTGAGAAGAGACATCATGTCCCAACCCAGATGCATCCTGGGACTTCTGCCATAAAACACACCCATGCGTTTTAGTTTTGATGGTGAACTCCTTTCAGTGTTAGATCTGCATGAATATTTATGGACTTACTGCATGTGAGGTAATTACATTACAGATGGAGGAGGGTGTGAGTCATGGCATATTTCACATTTCTCATGCACAAAATGGCTATTGTCATCGAGATATAAAAACCTGCGTGGATTAATGGATTCCAAATAAGCTTTGTAAGCCAAATGTTGGATTTACTTTGAACAATATGTAGTTTTGTTCATGCCTTAAGTCTGTGTTTCTCTTTGTTTCTGCGCTATAGAAAAAGTAAATTTCATTGTCGTACTGCCATATTGTATTATGCTTTGTGTAATGCGACAAGATACAGTGGCTGCATTCATGTGGCTCTGCAGATGATAGCGAGTGAAGTCACTGCTGCTAAATTTCTCTTAATGCTCACATTTCCTAAACTGGGTGTTACACAGAAATCAGTCTATAACAAGTAAAGAGGTGTGTTGAGTTTTGATGGTACGGTGCCTATCTTTGCTGTTTTGGGCATGGGGCACACCAACCTCAAGTACTGGTTATTAAAATTACTTTAGTTTAGCTGGTAAGTCAGATTCAGTGCCACTTCATTTTTAAGCAAAAGCTGAATGCTAACAATGCAGCAAATAAATTCAGTTCAATAAAATTTTATTTATATAGCCAATATCACTAATATAGCCAAACCTAGACAATAACCACACTAAATTTAACAGACCCAGGACATCCTCTGTCCTTAGACCCTACTTCCCGGTAAGGAAAAACTCCTAAAAAAAAAACCCAGCTGTGGGGGTGGAGGTGGGGTGGGGGGAAAAACCTTATGAAGCTAACCTACAAACAACTCATACCCATACCCATACTTTCTATGGTAACGATAAACTTGCTATTTTCCTCTACTTTTGTAAGGCCTCACACTTATTTATAGGAAGTGTCTTGCCCAAGTACACAATGGCAGTGTACAATGCTGGTAGTGGGGATCGATCCATCGACCTTCTAGTTAGTGGAGGAATGGCTCTACTTACTGAAATACTGCTGCCCAAAACATGCACAATAGGCTAAACCTAGGTACCTAGGTACTCATGACCTGGCTCAAGGGTCCCCAGGCGCTGCTCTGTGGTCACCCACAGTTCCTGACAGGTCACCCCAGTGGCACTGAAGGATGGGTCAACCTTAGCTTACCTCTACCTTAACTGCCCCGGCTTATGTTCATCCTAGCATTCATGATTTGCACACTGATTTAGCAACTTCCTGACACAAACCCTCTTCATTTATCCAGGCTTGGGACTGGTAGAAAGAATACACTGGCTTATGACCTCCTCTTGCGATTTTAAAACAAAATACAGTACAGTACCATACAGTATTACTACTACTATTTCTTGTATTACTACTAAGAGTAATCAATAGGTTTTTAAATAGAGATATAAAAAGCCAGCGGAGATAAATGCAGTCAAAAGAAGCTCCGTAAGCAGTAGCTGCACAAGCCTTAGGTCTGTGTTTTCCTTTGTTTTTGCCCTATGGAAAAAGGACATTTTACTGTCGCACTGCCATATTGTATCATCCTTTGTGTAATGTGACAAGATAATGTGGCTCTCTGCGGATGATAGTCATACAAAGCTGAGCGCATGCAGTGAAATCATTGCTGCTAACTTCCCCTTAATGCTCCCATTACTTTATAATGACGCCGAGTGTTCAATTTCACAGTGGTGGCATGAATTTGTAATTACCACATATAGATTTCCCAGTGTTTCCTGATTGCAGCAGAAACACACTGTAGTCACTATCGCCCGGGGTCCAATAACCAGATGTGGGATAGGCCCGCTCTCTGCCAGCAGCATCCCTTCCCAAATGAGCGCTCGCCGGCCCCGATGGGAAGTATATTCCAGTTAGCTATCTCCGAGCGATCAATACTCCACCTCCCCTTCTTATAACGTTCGGAGAAAACCAAAACTTCTAATGAGGGACTTTTGTAGAAACGTTCCCCGGCGCGCTCTGTAATGCATGCGGTCAATACAGGAGAGGTTGTGAAGGTAGGAGACAAGAGGAGAAGTCGGCTGGAAGTGTTCAATAATAGGCACTAAATGTCTGACCTACATACGCTTTACTTTAAAATGTCTCACGCTAAATTGTCCTCCTGTCCTTAAAGCAACATTATGCAGTATTTGGACCTTAAAATAATGTTTTGAAAATTATTTTAGGTACTCTTAACGGGACAAACTGCCCCTGCCTGACTATTAGAGTGCTTCCTGTTATTGTTAATATGCCTCAAAATTGCATAGACAGTAGTAGACAGCAAGTTCTTCCATTATAAACATGACACTATTTACAAACATTGTTCAATAGCATACACAAACTGAAAATGCAAAATGCTGGCGCTAATGCTAAGTAAAACGTTGTTCTTTTTGTCACTATTTTAATTCATTTCTGAAGACTAAAACTACAAACTATGACATACACTTCCGTTTTCCATTGTCAAAATTAGGCTTCTTGTTGCTTTAATCCAAAGATGGAGCAGACATTATGCACCAGCCCCTACTTTGTCAAACGCAGATTCGATTTTTCTGAAAAGGTTAATGGCTGTGCTTGCAAAAAAGAAAAAAGAAAAAAAAATCCAAGGCGAAATGTTTGTGGCTGGGATGTTTTCTGATGACCTTTGTCAGAAAAGAGCTGATTAAACAGGAGTCAGCGTTGATGTGATGGGCAGACGGCGAGAGGAGTTTTCAAAAGATGACGACTCCAACCTCATAACTCTTGTTTGGACAAAACTTTCTATTGACTATGCTACAAGAGTTTAGAGATTTCTGCCCAAATCAGACAGAAGCCAATTTAAAAAAAAAAAAAGTTGATTTTGGTGAAAATGTAAGCCAAAGACCTACCACACTATGGATTTTTCAGCCAGGGTAGTCAGGTTCCTAGATTTAAAGTAGCTCCAGACAACTAGTGATGCTAACAGCTATTGAATTATCATTACATTTTATAAAGCAATAAAAGATTGTACACTAAAGCATCTGGGTTGGGAAAAGATCTAGTAACCAAACTAATGAAGATACCCAACAGCTAGTAAGTCATGGGAGCAACATAAAAGCTCCCTCCAATAATTCAAAAACATACAGATGAATTGGTTAATTTAAATTGTATTAAACAGTCAGAACATTAGTGTTTAGAGACATACTCCTGCACTTTTAGACCAGCGAATACATAAATTGTGGGTGCCTCCGCCGTTTTGTGTTTTATTTTAGTCCATCATGTTTAAAAATGAGAGAATGACTGACTGCCTGCCATTGCTTTGATACATTTATAAGGCTGCGAGGAATGCTTAGACCACAGTGAGGATAATTTTTTCGGAAGTCATTAACCGTTCTTGACCCTGGTGCACAAAAATGTATGCACTCAACGGTGCAATGGTGCAATAGAGTATAAATGACGGGTGAGAGAATATTTTCTTCAAAAATTCATGCCCCAAGCTCTAACACGGCAAAAATGATCACCAAATAAAAAAATAAATAAAATAAATAATAAATAAAAAAAGTCAAGCAAAATGTACAAAAATGTACACAGGGGAGCATAAGGGCTAAGATTCATTTATATGGTTATATGTATTGGTAAATCTATGATGTAAATTAGCAGCGTTTACTAGCATTTAGCGCTACAAACTCTTAGCATTACTGGTAAATCCTCAGAGCACTTGAACGCCTCACTGCACTGTGGACTCAGTAATTCATCTCTGCTCTGCATGTAGCTAGCGACAAGAGTGGTTTGACCAGTTCTTTTGTGCAATCGGACTATAGACAGACAAAGAGCTTAGTCGGAGTATGTAAACGCAGTGAGTGCCACTGTATGTCTCTAAATGTCTACCCTGCCATTGTCTAGATTGTCATATTGCAGGCTATTGTGTAGGATGTGTCACATCTCACACCTTAAAGAGCTGGGCTGGAGCTCCCCGGGACCTGTACATTATAGGCAGTGACAATAAATTAATGAATAATAATTATAATAAACACTCAACCAAGCATCCAGTTTCACAGCAAGTATGGAAATAAAATAGTGGGGCGTCAATCCTTTAAAAAGGGCATTTAAATAGTCTGTATATTAACTTCTGTTTTTGAGAACGTCGCATCTAAAGATTGGTGACTGAAATACAACCCTTTCATGAAACTACACAGATAATATGTTATGTATTGAGCATCTGTTTCACTCATCAGCTTTTGTTTTGCACATGTCCAAACACAAAACCCTTCAGGATATTTTAACAACAACAAAAGCCCTATTGTATCAAGCAGCATGTCGAGTTTGTGTTTCAGAAAGTCACCCAGTTTAAAAAAAAAAAGGCCAAACCCTCCTAATACAGATTAACATTACCCTCAGTGCACTGTGGATAGTGTTTTCTTCCAAAGAACAAGACGAGACATTAAGAGCTGCTTCACACGAGCTTTCTGCTGGTGGTAAATGTTAATCTGAGTTTAATGCAGCCAGGTTGATACATTTTGCAGGTCTTAGTGTATTAAAAAGAGATTTAAATGAGCTTCGGTGATCAAACTGCTGCGGGCCTTTGTTCTACGGCCCATGGATTATTCAGAGACTCCACACACTATCGGACCGCCACTATTCTCTCTGCGCTCGTCGCGGGGTTCATTTGTTGAGAAATGCCATCTGGATCAGGCTCAGTGAGAGACACGGCAGAGCGGGGGCGGCCGCTGGGGAGGAATAATATGCGTGCGTAGGTGTAGCATCTATCTATTGACCTCCGAGGGCTGTAAGTGGACGACGGGTAAATTAGGATCCAAATAATCAGTCTCCCTTTACAAGTGTGAACAATATCCCAGATCGAAATGTCCAAGGACGTTGCCTGCTTTGAAAGGGAAAATCAAAATATGGTACAGTGAATGATATGTTTAGACTGTGATTGCATAAAAACAGCTCATATTTTTTGGGGGATGTTAATTGATTGCTGCTCCGCTCTAGTAACAGTAGCACGTCAATAAATTAGGATTTGTGGAAAAGTGAAATTATTTACATACTTTAGGTCAATTCAGAAAGAAACGACAACTCCAGGACAAAGCTACAATGGTAAAAAAAAAAAAAAAAAAACATATTAACCACACTTTCAGAGGGTTTTTGCTGTTTATTTGTAAATGTAAAACAGAATCTTCACTGATGTCTTTTGGTGTCACCTTAAAAGTCTCGCTAAGAGGCTTGTGGCTGTCGGCAAACATCTGAAACACACCTGCCACCAGCACCAGTTCGGACTTCCAAACAGATAAGCTTGAGACTGAAAAGATGGATTTTTGTGAATATGCAAACACACCGCAAGACTAACATGGCAAGATGATTCAGAAAGTGTTGTACAGATTAAGAACACAGAAATAGATTTTTCTAGCATCTTACTCATGATATTATTCAAAATGTAGTTTTAAGGTTCTCTTTTATGCTGATTCCACTTTTTTTTAGCTTTTAACTATGTTATAAGCTGTTTACACCTCAAAAACATACCTGGAGTAATATTTTGTTTCATTTACAAGTGGTTCATTTACGAGTTTTTGAGCAGGTCATAGTGAAACCAGGAAGTGCTCATGTGCGTACAAAGCAGTCAGCTAACTTATCTATCTGTTAGCATCAAGTTGCTAATGGCCATGCTAATTAGCTAATTAAATTTTATAGTCTGCCCATTCCTGCAGCAAGTCTGTTTTCTTCAACAGCAGAGTCCATTCAGATCAATCTACTCAGTTCAGATCACACCAAATGGGAAACCGAATTTGCTCAATCATCAGGATTTTCAAAGTATTATCACTTCGTATGAACTGTGTTTTCATATAGGCTATAGTTTATCATTCTTCTGATTATATTTTAGATAGTTATACTTAGTACCCCGTTTACTTTAAATGTAGGCTGAGTCACAATGACACAATTAAATATTTGTTGCACTTGCATATACACTCACCGGCCACTTTATTAGGTACACCTTGCTAGTACCGGGTTGGACCCCCTTTTGCTTTCAGAACTGCCTTAATCATTCGTGGCACAGATACAACAAGGTACTGGAAACATTCCTCAGAGAGTTTTGTCCATATTGACATGATAGCATCATGCAGTTGCTGCAGATTTGTCGGCTGCACATCCATGATGCGAATCTCCCGTTCCACCACATCCCAAAGCTGCTCTATTGAATTGAGATCTGGTGACTGTGGAGGCCATTTGAGTACAGTGAACTCATTGTCATGTTCAAGAAACCAGTCTGAGATGATTCGAGCTTTATGACATGGCGCGTTATCCTGCTGGAAGTAGCATCAGAAGATGGGTACACTGTGGTCATAAAGGGATGGACATGGTCAGCAACAATACTCAGGTAGGCTGTGGCATTGCAACGATGCTCAATTGGTACTAAGGAGCCCAAAGTATGCCAAGAAAATATCCCCCACCATTACACCACCACCACCACCACCAGCCTGAACCGTTGATACAAGGCAGGATGGTTCCATGTTTTCATGTTGTTGATGCCAAATTCTGACCCTACCATCCGAATGTCGCAGCAGAAATCGAGACTCATCAGACCAGGCAACTTTTTTCCAATCTTCTATCGTCCAATTTTGGTGAGCCTGTGCGAATTGTAGCCTCAGTTTCCTGTTCTTAGCTGACAGGAGTGGCACCCGGTGTGGTCTTCTACTGCTGTAGCCCATCTTCCTCAAGGTTCGACGTGTTGTGCGTTCAGAGAAGCTCTTCTGCATACCTCGGTTGTAACAAGTGGTTATTTGAGTTACTGTTGCCTTTCTATCAGCTCGACCCAGTCTGGCCATGCTCCTCTGACCTGTGGCATCAACAAGGCATTTTCGCCCACAGAACTGCCGCTCACTGGATATTTTCTCTTTTTCGGACCATTCTCTGTAAACCCTAGAGATGGTTGTGCGTGAAAATCCCAGTAGATCAGCAGTTTCTGAAATACTCAGACCAGCCCGTCTGGCACCAACAACCATGCCAGCGTTCAAAGTCACTTAAATCACCTTTCTTCCCCATTCTGATGCTCGGTTTGAACTGCAGCAGATCGTCTTGACCATGTCTACAGCCTAAATGCATTGAGTTGCTGCCATGTGATTGGCTGATTAGAAATTTGCGTTAACGAGCAGTTGGACAGGCGTGCCTAATAAAGTGGCCGGTGAGTGTAGGTTGTACTTCCCATTACAGAGGAAAAACAGTGAAGTGAAAGTGAAGTGAACTCCAAAGTGATCTCATATCAAAGTGTTGTTTCCTGTCCTGCTGCCTCTGAAATAAGAATTATTTTGGTATTTATCAAAGTTGTCCGTCCTGGACAGCTACTCAGAGCTCTGCAGCCTGCTGTCGCTGAGTGGATACATAACCAGAAAGTAACCATTACAATTAAAATAATGACATGCTGAATTTATATACAGTAATATGTGTGTTTCACTGAACCATCTAAATAAACAGACATTTCCAAGCTATTCTAATTTATTGCCATGTGGCTGTAAACGGTGAATAATTGCAGAGATAGCTGTAAAAGGTGGAAATCAAGGCTGTTCATTATTATGGCCTTAGCTGAGATTGAAAGCCCCTAAACCCTCCTCTGTGACACATCCACACTACATCACTCTCCTGTCGACCCTCAATGCTACAGATGATGCAAGCTCACTCTTTTCTCTTCCCGTCACATATTACTCTTGGTTTGGCTGGCTGCCAGCGGCTCGTGTAAACCACAGTCGTCCTTGCTGGTGTACTTTGCTATTTGGTGTACAAACAAAAGTGACAAATACCCTCCAAGACCAAAAAGGGGGCCATTATCGAGTGCTTCTCATGCGCCGCCACAACCGTCTTTTATGACCACATTATGTTTACTCACATGTAAACGTGTTTGACTGAGCGATGATGAATGGCACTCGATGGGAAATAGATGTGCTGAAATGTGGCAAGGACAACAATATGGGACTGGGGATCTTGAATCATTAATAACTGGGTCTAGTCCGATCCATCACTTGTCCTGAGGGGACCATTGATTATAAAAACTAGATTATTGGTACTGGATACAGCGAGTACAGTAAATTACACATCAACACCTCCCGACTCTATCAGGGAACAGTGATAGTGGTGTTTTATGGTTTGTCAAATGTGCTGTGAAATGGACATTTGTCATTTCTTGTGTAAAATGTTAAGTCCAAACATGTAAGTATGTCACGGTTAAACTGGTTCTTGACAACTCGTGTGCTATTTCAGAAACTAAGGGCCTTGTCGAGTTAAGCTGGGGACACAGGACAGGACTTTCCCAGTCGTTACAGATTTTGAAAAGACTAGGAGCACACACTAACAGACTGGTTTCAGCAGGTTTCATTCTGACGACTGAAAGACTCAGGATCACACATTTGACGACTGCACCAGGGCTGTGTCCGAATGTCCTCACCTCTTCAATGGACAGAGCACTGTAGACCCTTCTTGTGTTTGTTAACAGCATTTTTGTGTTCCGAAGACTGCTACCGGAAGTTAAAAAAAGACTATAATACATTTTTAATGGAGCAATTAGCGTTAGCCACCAAACATTGCAAATTATGAATAATCAAGACAGGTTTGGCAACTGACAACCACTCTGCCACATGTGAGTAATATCAGTGCCTGGTTTAATAACATTAGTCAGTGTGTGGATGTTTAGCTGTTTTATTTAACATGGCAATTAGCGTCTATAATTAGCATATAAGCTAAAGGCTACGTAATTTACATTTCTTAAGTTCAATGTTATGCAGGACCAGTAGTAATATAAATGTGCCGGAACACAATAGTTTGACATTGTATGCTTAGATTAAATTCATCAATCATCAAGTTCACTTTAGCAACTGGTACTGACTCAGATCTGGTTCTTATCAATTCAGAGTAATTTTAAATAAATATATAAACAATAACCATTCATTCCTGCTGCCAAAAAATGTCAAAATTAATATTTTTATTTTGCTCCCTCATAGAAATGAATGGGATAGAACGGTGATCTCTGAACCAGGCTGCGTGCACAACTTTTTTAAACACGTCATTCCTGGAAGGGTCAATAGTGGTCATGCTTTGTGTGGTTCAGGAGAACAGCAGGACCGCTACAGGTTTTCAAATTGCAAAAAGCAAACAGTTGAGATGCTTTTTTTGTGGCATAATAATGAATAAATTGTTACTAAATAAGCTGCAGTAATACCTCTGATGTTTGCTGACCTTAGCTTGTACAGATGAGAGTTTCCCCATGTAAAGTTAAGGTAAAAAGAGCTGCAATAATCCAGTCTGTTTTATTCATTAACACCAAATTCATGTTAAATACAACATGGATTATTATTTTTTATCTAACCTATACATACTTTAATATGACACAGGTCTGATAGGGCTTTAATAGATGTTCACAATCAGCTGAGTTACAGTCAACTTTCTTTTTTTTACACCAACACCAGAGTCATGTGATCAACAGCGAGAGTCAGCTTTAAAAGTCAAAAATGTTTGATTGACTGCAACTGAGGTCTGGTCAAGTCCCTGCAATGCCAGTTTCGAGTCTTTAAACCTCCCACACAAACCGATTTCTGGGCTAGCGACTCCTTGAAACTAGTGCTGGCTGGTACAGACTCAGTGCAACTGTGAATTGCTGTAAAAATGTGCAAAAAATCATGTAATGTGTCCCTCGCTTTAGCTCAGTTCACTCTCACAATCATTCAGACAAAAGGGCTAACCACTCCACCACCATGCACCTCTTAAGTGTGATTTTTATCTATTTATCTGCTACTATTTTTTTACATTATTAGCTACTTTTTGCTACTTTTTTGTACAAATCAGTGACCACTTATTCTGCCACACAATCATGCACTCTCACATTCATCTTAAGCAAAAACTAATTTCTTTCTATATTTGTGAATCTATTTTTATTATAACATTATCCTTCTTTGTTTACATGGCAGGCATAATTTTGACTATGTAGCTTCAGCCAATCACTAGCAAGAAATCCAACTTTCACTTTTAGTAATGAGTGAAGGAAACAACAACAACAACGAATGATATTTCTTTAATTTATTGTGTCCTTTAACTTCCTTTAATATGTAAGTATTGTATATTGAAGGATTTTTCAACCATAACAGCCCAAACATAACCAAAGAAGATACTTTACTTTACAAGATTCAAGTTTGCTATGTCTTTTTTCCATTAACATTTTACATACCAATATATCTGAATACATATTATACCGAATAGCTCGCTTTGTAATTTTCAGTATCACTCTTATTCCTGATGGTAATCGTCCCACAGAGTCAAGCGGGCACAGTCTTGTCATCTTTTAGTGACGCATGCGGCTCAACTTTACTTGACCCGGTTACATCACTTCACTGCCTCTCATCTTACTGCATTTGCCATAATTATGTTATCAGAGGCCGCCTCAGTATCTGTATGGGCTGTGTAGGTGTGTGTGAAAGAAAGTCGCTTCCTGAAAGGTCCCTTTTTTTTTCAGTCAGTGTCGTTGAAGGAAATGAAATCGCCACAGTTTCATAATCTGAACAGCCGTATTCACACAATATCTTCTCTCAAAGTGCAAAAGAGGCACTTACGGTTGGTGTTGAGAGCGCTCTTTAAGCTACAGTAGGTAATAGTTTTGGTATGAAACTAGAATGCAAAAAAAGCTAAATCAGTCGCATGTAATATGACAATCTAGCAAATCAAGGTCTATGTTCAACTTTGGCTTCTCTTTTCTACAACAAGAAGCAGTGATACATCAGTATAATCAAAATAGCATGAACAAGGGCAAAAGTCGCGCCCCAACAACCGGAGAGTTGGTGGTTCAAACCTCGCTCGAAGCACATACTGTCGTTGTGTCCCGGGGCAAGACACTTCCTCCAAATTGCTAGTACTCCAGTGTCACTTCTCATGTGTCTGGTTGTGAAAGAAAAAGCATCCAGTGTTAAAAAAAGCCTGCCGAAACTCTCTGCAACTGATTTGCTAAGGCAACCCCTAACAATAAAAAAGAGAGCAGCCGAAAGATTATTAATAAAAATGTTTAAAAAAGAGCCAAATAGCACGAACAGATATCAATATCTTTTAAGTGCCCTAATCTGCTAAACTGACCTTTTTTTTTTAGCAGTTAACAGGACTTGACATTAACACTAGCCAACTGGCCAAATATGGGTATATTTCAATTTTGGCTAGAAACACATTTATTCTCACAAACCACTTTGTCCGGATGGATTTTATACATTAATTTAAACTACTTTAATCACCTAACCTATACTAACTCATCAATGGGGGAAAAATTGTGCTATTAATGCACCCTTAATTAAAAACGTATAAAAGACATGTTACACAACAAGGAAAAATACTGCAAACACATTTTATAATTCTAAATACACATATTTTTCTTTTTGATAATGATAAATTAGAATCGTCACCAAAAGGACTGCAAAATCAAATTCTAGTTTGTCATTGTCTTATCACTCCTACGCTACACATTACACAACATTTTAACATCTTAATTGTGGCTAGTGAAAATCTCAAATGGCTAGAAACTTTTGAAAATCACTTGCCACAGAGGCCAGTGAGCAAAGAAGTTAATGTCCCGCCCTGGCTGTTTACCATATTATAATGTTTGCACCTAAAAACACACCATCAGTATCACAACAAAGCCGTTATAACAAAGTCACCTGGACTTCAGTAAGAGGTCAAATGTCTTCGAACTTTAAACTTTAAAGTCCAGATGACTTCTTTTTAAACTTTTTATTGGGATTCAATCAGGATGACTGAGAGTCAGGGTAGTACTTTGTTTCATTCACATGTTTGAGTGAGTAATCTTGTCTGCTGAGGACATCCCATTCTCAAGAGCTGGAAACGCTCTGTCTCACAGCTCTATATAGACACACAAGAACCAGAATGTACTCCTGCGCGTTTCTAAAGCCAATACACTGTCACCAGATGATCATTTCAGAGCTTAAATTGCCATCAGTATAAAGCAGTGAGCTCATTTATCTATCTGTTAGCATCATGTTGTTCATAGCAGTGATGAATAGCCATTTTATGCTCTGTCCATTCCCCACTGTTGCCAGCAGGGAGTGACGGATGGAAATTAGCATTCTTGCTAGAATCCGGTATGTTTACATTCATGCTATATATGCCTGTCTGTTCATTAACATGCATTGTCCCGTTTAAATAAATAAATAAATAAATAAATAAATAAATAAATAAATAAATAAATAAATAAATAAATATAAAAATAAAAAATAAAAACAGACACCAAGCAAGTAACAGCTCCCCAACTGAGGACATTTTCTATACATTATTTTAAGTTATAAAACATGAAATACTAATGCAAAGGTCTCCCTAACTATTTCAAAAAGTCTGGAAAAATAATAGTAAACCTGTCGCAACTCTCATTTACCTCAGACACGTTTTATACCTGCTCTTATCTCTTACTTTCACATAACATTACTTAGTCTGTACATTTTATTCTGGATTTTCCATTAATTCGATAAAGTCCTATCAAGCCAATGGTCTTAGTCTTACACTCATTTCCTAATACTCTTTGTTTTGCCTGCAGAGGCCCCCCTTATGTTTTTTTTTTTTTTTTGTGGTTTTGACTCCAGTTCGGGAGGCCCCTCTCTAAAGCTTACGTAACCCTGTCGTCACCTCTGAGTGAGTAAGCCTTAAGTTCAAGGGCCCAGTCATTTTCACACTCGTCACATGTTTTTGAGTTAAAACAACTTCTGCCGATCTTAACCCGTGTTATGTCACATGTTAACGGACTGACTGTGTATAAACCATGATGTAATGACTTTCCTATGACCGTATTTTCATCCACTTTTTCCAAGGCAAGGCTCAGAGAGGATCCTCTCCTACGGGCCAGAAATCAGAGATAGTAAGTTAGCCGTAAGTTGTATTCAAGTAAGAGTTAAAATCTTTTGTTGCCAATAATGAGAAAAGCTTGTCGTATGCTAAAAAAACGCCGCCGTCCCGAGCTGGAGATGTACTTTGTTTGGCTCCTGTGACCGTCTCTAAGTGGGTCAGCCGTAATGGGCCGCCCCACCGTGTACCTCGTCTGCTAATTCGGAGCATCGATTGAACTCAGGCTCAACTTTGGTGCTAACCAGTGCAGAGAGGCAGAAGACACGGACGCAGGATCGAAGGGAAGATGATGTTCTCATACACATGCCTCACTTGGTCTCTCTTAAAAGGACGCCTTTATTCACTACCAAATATAGCCCAGTGACCTGAGGACAAGCAAATTCCCCCTGAACTAAGTGTTTGCGCTATAAAGCGTTTAACCATTCAAGAGCCGCATGAATCATTCGCTTTGTTTACAAGTGGAAAAGCTACAGCCCAAAGTTGGTGATCATGTGGGCATGTTTACACTGCCAGCCCACTGTCCCCAGGTTCTGTGGGATTTCTGAAGAAACCTTTTACTCTACAGGTTGGGAAATATACAAGATCAGAATACAGCAACCTCTTTTTTTATACTGGGATTTTATGGTTACCAAAAACAAGACTCAAAATGATTTGTTGTCAGGTTTAGTTAGAAAATTGTGTCCCAAGCTGAGAAGTTTAAAATAATAGCATAGGCTTTTATGTGCATGGTGTACCTGGCCCTATTTTACAAACCAGCTTGAACATACTCAGAGTTTAAATGTTTGGCAAATGAAAACTGGTTAGCACTGATGCCTTAGAGAAAGAAAGCCCCAAATTTGACTTTTACTGAAAAATCACAGTGGGCCTTTTTCAGTTAAATTTGGAGTTTGACCTTCTTGCACCTGGGTGGGTTTTCTCCAAGTACTTTCTTTCAAAAATGGTCTTTAAGCACTACAGAAAATCACACTTTCATCAGTGTAATATCCTGAGAATGTACTTTAGACTTTGACAGTTATCAGATGTGTGGCTCATTTTTAAGATTTTGAATGGGCTTGACCATCATTAAGGAACTTTACTCAATTGTTTTGTTTTTGTTTGGGTTTTTTTTGTATTCATAAACACTACAGCCTTAACTAGAGGAGTTATGTCATGATATGTTATATGTTGTGCTATGTTGTTATGCTATGTTATGCTATGCTTTGTTATGCTATGCTATGTTATGCTTTGTTATGCTATGTTGTGCTATGTTGTGCTATGTTGTGCTATGCTATGCTATGCTATGTTATGCTATGTTTTGCTGTTATGTTATGTTATGTTATGAAAATGTACAAATTCTCAACCTTTTAAAAATTCCCTAAACTTAAAACAAAACTTAAACCAGTCATGTACCCATATGTAAATTACTTTCTCAACTCAAGCCCATTCATGGTGGCCTTTTAACGTCTGTAAACAGCTGTGTACTGTCTCTGTTTGGCAAGTTCTTATACCAGATGCCCTTCCGATCACAACCAGCCACATCCTCCAGTTATTGGACAAGCGCGTAGCTACCCAATTAAGAGCCTAAATCTAGTTTAAAAATAAAATGGTACCATAGCCGTAGCTACACAAACTCTAGTGTGATGGATTATAATGGAAATTTAAATAAAACCACACACTATGGAATGTATATTTTACTATAGGTTCAAGTGTATTTGAACACCATGAGTCTAGAATACACAAAAAACTAAATCAGAAATAAAAATGTTGAGACTTAAAGGTTTGTGGAGGTTTTAAATGTGAAAATGGACAAAACCTGCTTCTGAAACAGGATTATTTGACATTGGTATGGGCAAAAATGATGAAACCATTTCTATTAAAAAACAATTATGAACAGACATCATTATTATTCTTAAATGCACAACTGCATCTGTATATTTTGCCCTTAATAGGCAACAATTAAGACACTGTTGTACAATCCAGAGTCAGACATTTCTAACAAAGACACGTTCAGGTTAATTTGGCTACACAGCAACCCAGCTTTCTATTAAAAAAAAAAAAAAAAAAAAAAGTGGTAATATTTCCATCTGTAGCATCAATTTGTATCCATTGCTTTCCCTTCTCCCACTGCTTTTGAATAATTTGTACTTTCTGCTTTTCCATAATGAATGAAAAAGTAAGGGATGCATGCAGTAGTAGCACCCTGTGGCTAATTGGTACCCAGCGCAGTAGACGTCTTCATCGGGGAGTACAGGACCAGACTGCTGCCGGGACGACCAGGCTGCAACAAGCCAAGTGAGCTCCTCATTAGCTTACAGTGTTACAGGGGAAAATAAACCTTATAGTGGCAATCTAGACCTGGAAAACTATTGATTTACTTCCAAATTATCAGTCAACAAAAAAATACAGAATATAGGGGTAAACAAATGCTAAAGTCAAAGTACAATGAGTCAGAATGAATGCATCATCATCATCATCATCATCGTCATTATTCTTCTTATTATTATTCTTATTATTATTATTATTTTTATTAGGCTTGCAACAGGAAGGGCATCAGACATAAAAACCTGCCAAATCACCATGCGACTGGTTCACTGTGGTGACCCCAAAAGAAATGAAGCCAAAAGATTAAATCTTTTATAAATATTGTTGTTGTTATTGTTGTGTGTAATATTACTATTATGTTTTTGTTATTGTCATACATGTGTTATTATTGTTGTTGTTATTGTCATATGTGTTGTTGTTGCTATTATTATTATTATTATTATTTTAAAAAAAATTGAAAGGTCAGTAATGGGCCAGGGCAAAACTGAATAATAATTGTGGTTATTGAATTTACCATTCAAGATAAGGGTTTTATGGGAAGAGCATTTACCCCTGAACTAGACAATTGCTGAGTTTGAGTCCAGGTCTGGGCACTATTGCGAGATAGGACCACTGTCTTAGCAGAGGTTTCTTCTTTAAATAATTTTTGTTCAGCAGTGGTGCCAGATTTTTTCCAAGAGCTGAGGTCTTCGTGGGGGTGGCTGTAAGTTTCACAGCCTTTTAACAAACCAGAGGACGCACATAAAGACGCAAGGGCGCGCACGCACGCCACTGCTGTTTCTGACTTAATAAGGCTCACATCAACACAGCAGCCACACGTTTTTCAGCGTCACATCAGCCTCACCTATCACAGACTACACACAGTTTTTCCTCTTACAATAAAGAAGCCTCCAACAGAAATAATGACTCCAGCCATGAAAGTGATCAGACTGCTGCCCCACAGAGCAGCGCGGGGACAGTCAGACCTCTGTGGACAGGTAAATAAACTACTCATGGGGCTTCAGGAAGACAATACCTCATGCACTGAGCAAATAAATACTTCTACTGAACTTACGTCAGATAAATTGGTTTAATATGAAAAGTGTTTGATCTGTCCCGAGGTTACATTTTTCAGTTTTCAGTGTTTACATTCACGCCAGGTAAGTGCGCGAATAATTAGCGGCTAATTAAACTCGTGAATTTGCGCCATTCACAGCTCGTGCACGTGTCACTCACTCCTGCAGTATCAACAGTAGGCTACTAACCTGCTGTAGCTGCTAAATGACTCACATAACATTCAGCAGGAGGACAACTAGAGACGAGCTACTAAAGACAGATAATGTTTAAAAAAACTCACCACGCAGTCTTCATCATGTCCCTTCGAAATATATTTGTTTATCCATAAAGTCCAGTTTCACTCCTGCTTAAATCCTGGCATGTTGATAACAGTAGGGCAGTCTGAGGTAAAGTCCTCACTGAGTTAGACTAATATATATTTACCGATAAAACCAAGCTGCGTGAATCTGCGCTGGAGTTCGCTTTTTCTTCCTTTTCGTGTCTAACTTAAGTTTATTTGAATGTACCGCTGTCCCATCTGTCAAAGCAGAGAAGGACCCCGGGCCTTACCGGTGCAAACATGTGGCTGTCCTAGATATGCCTGTTCAAAAATCACATTTATTCAGCGGCCAACAAGAAAGTATTAGCCAATAATAATTAGTAATTTTAAAGAATTATCATTTGTGTTGACATTAAAGTGGGGTTCATCTTCTATTTTATTTTATTTATTTTTTTATTTTTTTATTTTTTGGTGGGTTTTGTTCCCCTCTGATACAGAGCTGAAAATTCTTGGTGGGGCTAAGGCATGGATGTATAATAAGACCTGGGTAGGGCACCACCCCCTCTCGATGCCAAATTTCATAGCGGCCACTCCACAGAACTGCAGCGAAAAAATCCAATGCGGCCCAGAAAACATTTTTCCCATAAAGCACAATGTAAAAAGAAACGCCTGGTGCTTGGCTGACAGGGCACCTACAGCTGAGAAAATGGTCGGATTTTGTAGTATTTATTATCTATTTTGACACCATGGACTTTTTCCCTCTTCGAAATCTTTACTTTGGCGAAAAAATAACTTTTTATGGTTTGTGACGTCACCGCTCTAAGCCCGCCATCGCGCCCACTGGTCAGAGCCGGTCACGAGGTACGCAGAGCTACACCTGCGCTTGCTCGAGGACCGCAGTGCGACCTCTATGGGCCGCACAAAGCGCAAGTAACGCGGAAGTAAAACACTTTTTTGGCATCATGCGGTCCACAACGGCGGTCGTGACGTCATTCATGGGCTAAGGTAGGGACATTGGCCATCCTCCACCCTAGCGCCGCCCCTGTTTTTTGTCAAATGCTTTTCTGTCAGAGGCATTTTATTGAGTGCATTTCTAACAAAGCATCTATAAAGCTGCCATATGCCGACTTCTATTAGCAAGGTTAATTATCTTATTTTTCCGAGCAAATACAGAGAACAGCATTGACACGTATTACAAAAGGCCTCTCTTGATGACTACAAAACACCGGATATTGTCCAAGGACCAAACTAAATCGAATGTGGAGGTGTCATACAATTTTAATTTCATCCTATATTGTTTGCATTAGCTATGGAGCGCTACTTAGCTGGAGGCCATGTTCGAAGAAAAGCGATGCATGTAAGTCATTGAGTGAAAAGCTTACTCATTCGTATGCTAATGTTATGGGTTAATATTTGTTCCTCTGATTTGCAATAAGCCAAAGTCCACCCCTTCTAATAAGCCTGATGAATAATGCACAATGCTTATACAATGTTTTGAAATGCATATCTTTGGAGAGAGGAAAATAGAAGCCAGGGCTTTAGGGGGGAGTTAATGGGGAGAGACCGTTCTCCCTCAGGGATGGGAAAGAGGTTTAGTAATGTCCAGCAGAAATTAGGATTTTTGTAGTTAAGAGGCCAGCTTGATGCACAGGGCTTATCAACTCTGAAGCAATAAATAATACATTTTTAAAAATGGTTAAAACACCCAGAGGCAAAAGCATAAAAAAGATGTCTACATACAATATTCCTCATTTTCAATTTTTTCAACAAAATATTAGAAGAATAAGAGTATCAAAGTCTTCAGTGAAAAATATTACTCAAATAGTGAGTCATCGCCTAACCCCATGTTTTCCAACCGGGGGTACGAGGACGCCTAGAGGTACGCAAGCACTTTACAGGGACTTCGCTCTAATTCATCCCAAAGGTGTTCTGTCAGGTTGAGGTCAGGACTCTGTGCAGGTTCAGTCAACTTCTTCCTCACCAAACTCACTCATCCATGTCTTTATGGACCGTGCTTTGTGCTCTGGTGCAGTCATGTTGGAACAGGAAGTGGCCAAACTGTTCCCACAAAGTTGGGAGCATGGAATTGTCCTAAAAACAACCCCACACCATAATCCCAAATGAGTTATTTGTGGGAGTGAGTGAATACTTTTGGAAATATAGTGTATTTCATTATTTGATAAGAAAATATTTGCAATCTTTTCACATTAACTTGATTGAAACCTATGAAAAACAAACACACACAAGTGTCTCATTGACAATTAATTAAAAATTATTAATTAAAAGGAGGTAAAACTACTAAAAATATTGTGATGCCTGTTTCTGATCATTTTTTATTGTAAATTTAAGATTTTAAGAGAGTTTAAGATCATTTGTTTTCTGTTTGAACATGAAATATAGACTGTAATAGTTTATTAATTATTTTTTAGATATTTATTTTGTTATTTTAAGGGGATTTTCTATTTAGAATTTTATTTTCATGCAAAAAAATGCAGGAGTGTTTCCATGATTACTTTTTGAAAAATGAACACATATATGAGTGAGGGGGTACTCACAATATAACAAAAAGCCAACAAAGAGCCAAAAAAGTTGGGAATCACTGGTCTAAACTATCGACAAACCCTTGTAAACAGACAGATAGTTTATCAGAACTTGTTGAGATAATTATCATGTTATGATAGTATGATATTTCAGTTTTTATTGCCTGCTTTGGAAATGTGAGAGTAGCAGTTTGAGTACAGAAGATGGCACAGAAAAGTGTTTTACAAACTCGATATGTTACTGCTGGTGGTATGCTTGCTTTCTTTAGTACAGGGTTTGTACAAGTTTTCAAAGATTAAATTCAAGCACTTTCAAGTTATTCTTTCAGTAACACAAGTGGACAAAACTATTTACAACTGAACGCCCTACACGTCCTTAACCAGTGCCTCTGGGTCTCTCCCACAGTGAAATGTTCAATACCCAATCACAACACCTGAACGTGCTGGGCGCTGAAGTGTTGATACACTAAAGCCAAAATATCAGAGATGCCAGTATCCCAAAGCCTATACAATTGCAAGCATTTTCAAGCACTTCAACCAAAGCACAATAACAATTAATTTCAAGCATTTTCAAGACTTTCAAGCACCTGCAGGAACCCTGTTAGAAGTATACAGGATTTTTAAAAAAACAAAAAAACAAAAAACTGCTTTACTATTGAGTGTATTATGCAGTTATACACATATATGTAAAAAAAAAAAAATATGTGGAAAATATTTCAATTTCCTGGGCAGCACTTGGTGTTGACACAGAGGAAACTGACCCAGGATCCCAGTGTTAGTCTGCACTGTGCTTATTTAGGAGGTGAATCTCAAAGAAGCCATATTCATTTTTGAGGCAGACTTGGAGCCACCTTTAGTGACTCCCAGGCTGCAGGCTCGGTAAATGAGAAACTGCTTCACTGCCCCCAACTATGTGTAAGTGTGAATCTAAACTGTTATGGCTTTATGGCCTTTTTCAAGCTCAGTAACTCAGAGTTGGAGTTTTGTATGCTGTCTTTTGCAATCCCCTCTCTCTGCCTTGCTCATCCTGCTCTGTGAGTAAATCTGCTGGTGATGTACACATTAAGGCCACAAATCTTGGCATGCGGCCATGAAGTATTTTAAAAGTTATTAGTAGAATTTGAAAATCAATTGTGGCAGGAAGTCTGGGCGTGCGCGCGGAGGCTAAAATAAGGCCTAAGTGATACGCCCCAAGCTGCTCTCTGGACAATGTGGAGCCAGTGAAAGATCTGGACCAATTTAAACCTGATGAGGCGGCAAAATGACCTGGATAACTGTCCACAAGGTGCTGACCTGATTTCTCTGTTATAAGTTGGTACAATGTAAATGTACTTTTTTAAAGCTGCCTTGATCCATAGAAGAATTACAGAAATTAAACCAAAAATATTGTTTGTACAGTATAATTGTATAATGAATCGTCCTAATAATAATGTTGACCCAGCACTCAAAGGCACATTGTTTCGAGTTGTACAGCAAAGTTGAACAAAGTGGAGCACAGAGGTCAAAATTATAATTCAGTGTTACATAAAACAACACTCACTGTATTTGTATAACTGCACTTGCATGCAGGTGACCCAGTTTGCAGTTTGAGCACCAACTTCCAGTGTGGGTCCTTAGGCAAGACCCTTCGCGCTACTGCCTACCTCATATAATGATGAGGGACACCGAATTAGGAGACACATCGGCTCAGACGTCGCCCGGTCAAACAAGGTCTGCGTGAGGTGCTGGGGAACCTGAACACCTCGATTAGAAGCAGGCTACTGGAACAAGACGGAAATGGGCAAAGACCCCAGGTGCAGACTGTGCAAAGAGGCCCCTGAGACAATCCAGCACATAACTGCAGGCTGTAAGATGCTGGCAGGGAAAGCATACATGGAGTGCCATAACCAAGTGGCTGCTATAGTGTACAGAAACATCTGTGCAGAGTACAGAAGTCCAAGGTCAAGGAAGGAAACACCTCCAAAGGTATTGGAGAACGACCGAGCTAAGATCCTGTGGGACTTCCAGATCCAGACAAAATGGTAATGGCGAACCAAGCAGACATCGCGGTGATGGACAAACAGCAGAGGAAAGCCATTGTGGTTAATCTCACAATACCAAGCGATTGCAACATCAGAAAAAAGGAACATGAGAAACTGGAGAAATACCAAGGCCTCAAAGAAAAACTTGAGAAGACCTGGAAAGTGAAGGCAAAGTGGTGCCCGTGGTCATTGGAGCACTCGGGGCAGTAACCCCCAAACTGGAAGAGTGGTTACAGCAGATCCCAGGAAAAACATCAGACATCTCAGTCCAGAAGAGTGCAGTCCTAAGAACAGCAAAGATACTGCGCAGAACCCTCAAGCTCCCAGAACCTGAGCTTGAGACTGCTCATGAAGGGCAAAAGGATGATTATTTTATTATTTTTATATTTTAAATTGAACTGATCATCATTTGACATATTGCTATTAGGTTTGGAACAGTTTATAGAACAGCATGTCCCTGCAGAGCTGCCATAGGTGCTCACAGGCAGTGGAAAGGAGGGCTATACATAGTGCTACAAACTCCACCACTACAAATGAGCATACCTAAATACACTCTTCAACTTTTTAGTTAAATCTGCACTGAACAGGTAAAATAATTTCTATTGCTTTAAGCTGTGTATTCTCAAAATTGTCCTCTTGTTGGCTTAAGTGTAATCTGTAGCTCATACTAAAGCTTAATGTAAATGTAATCATGGCTGACTGAAAGCTGTGCTGCATGAGGAAAAACATGCGTCGAGAGTAATGGCGAGTAATGACAGAGGATTTCTGCAGCTTATTACTCATCTTGAAACCAGGAGTCTCTGTTTAAATATAAATTCTCCACAATGGTTTAAAACAAATCAACAACACAGTCTACAAAGGGTATTTTCACTACGGCAATACATCTTAATTAGTGATATTAATCAGCATAAAGGTGATGGATTAACGGGAGCTTTGTTTTGTGTTTGTTTTAATCTTTCAATTGCCATTTTAGGTGTACAAAAGAAGGGAGTAAGAGGTCATTTCTGGGAAGCAGTGCTGATATTTCAAATCTGCAGATAACTTAAACAAACACGGTCCTACCTTAAATGCTCTGGAGAGAAGTCCTCCCCAGTCTGGATTTATGGACCTGCATCGTCACAGCAGCAGTAACAGGTGGTCCAGCCGAGGTAGAACAGCGAGAGAGGGACAAGTCTATGGAGAAATGTTGTTTAAAGTGGTCAGTACATCATAAAACAAGCATCTTTAGAAAGTTGGTGTAAGGACACAAACTGGGTTCCTGATTTGTTAGATGCTAAACATAAAAAACCCACAAGATTATGTTTTTAAAATGTGTCATTTTCTTTATTGAAGCTGCTACATCTGCTCTTAATGGCTAACTTGACCACCTTGAGTGATAACTATTGCCAGTATACTGTAAATATGTTTTATTGTTAATATTTATTAGTGGCGTAGTGAGTTAAGCAATCGCCCACCAACCGAAGCTCGCGCTGTCGTTTTGTCCCAGGGCAAGACACTTCCTCCGCATTGCCTACTACAGTCACAAGAAAGTGACCAAACACTTCTATATTATGGAATTAAACAAAAACCCAAGCTATTTTCCAAGATTAAATTCAAGCACTTCAGAAATCAGTTTTCAATTTTTATAGATTTCAAATTTTACAAATGCACTGTGTATTAAATTAGTATGTGTTTGGTGTAAGTCATGTCACTCAGGTTAGAGAGCACTTTACCCAAACTTCAAGCAAATCGAACAAGAGAAAAATAAAGGATTTTAAGCAATCTTGGGAAGGCAGTATTGGCGAGAAAAGATATCATTATGAACACTTGTGAGGTTTGGCAAAATCCATTTACAGATAAAATTTGACAAAAGCCAAATACTTACAAAGAACAGATTAAAGGTCCTGTATTATGCTTTTTTCAGGCTTTCTGAAATAGTTTATAAATGTAAAATGTGCTGGAACACTTTGGTTTCATGTGTCTAATGGTGCTTTTCAGCAAACTGGGAGGTCGCCTTTTTCCTACTTAGAGGTCACAGTTGCTGCGGCTGTTGTGTGACGTCACACTTTAGCTTCTCAGTGAAGTCGGGGTTCATCGATCAACCCCGAGTTCGCAGGTAGGAAATAGCAGCTCAAGTAGCATTCCATTGCATTTTTCCAAGTTGGAAGTTGGAAATATCTGAGTTTGCTGGAACCATGTAGAGCGGTGAGACCAGAGTGTTTCCAGCTCTTGAAAAACAGATGGGCTCAGCAAACAGGATTACTTAAACATGCATGACTGAAACTACTCCAGGTGTGTTTTTCAGGTGGAAACATTATAACATGATTAAAAGCTCAAAAAGGTTGACACAGGACCTTCAAAAAAGTCAAGGATTAAAAGCACCAAAGCGTTAACTACTTCCAGTTCTTGTTGATTTTATTGGATTCAGTATAATTTCAATTTCTAACATTTTATTTGTAAGTACTTGAAACGTAAAATTAAAATCCGCTCAACTTTTTTTTATCAACTTTAGATAACAGTAACCCTCTTTGTAGCATACAGGAGCAAGTACATAACTCCACAAGACCCAGCCCACTGGCACCAGTCCCAGTCCGGCCCCCTCTGCCTCTGTATCTCCATCCATCTTCACTTCAGCTCAGCTCACTATCTCCAACTGCTTTCACCAGCTCCCCTCATGTTTACATCACATATACATCTCTCAACCGGAGTGAACCCGGGACAGTTTGGCAGTGGTTCAGATGCAGCCCACCCTCGCCCCCTCCTCCTCTTCTTCCTCCCCATTGACACGTCCATTCCTCCTCCTCCTTCTCCCCTTGTCAGGCGGATACCCATCTTGCCCGGGAGCCAAATTCCAGCCGAGTTTTCTGGGAACGTACTGTGGAGATCCTCCCCAGAGAAAGGGCCCAGAGTCCAACCCCCACCGAGGGCTCAGAATGCTACAAATTATTGAGGGAGCAAACATTGAAGTCTTTCTTTTTGGCCCTTGACAGGTACCGCTGGGCGATTATCAAGATGTTAATGCAGGAGACAGAAGCGGGGGACACAACACCGGGGACTCAGAGGTGTGAGGATCCAGGATAAATAGGCTTTGTTACATCAGACGTGTTTTGACACAGCGCGGTGTTGTTGAATATTCATAAGAGACACAGTAACTTTGGATCAAGGCTCTTTAGAGGAACAACATGAGACAATCCAGCCCTAGCACACACATTGATATCTACATCTATAGTAGCGGAAAGATGGTTGTTTTTCTTTCTTTGTTTCAGTGTTTTTGGTCATTTTTGGTGGGGAAAAAACTCAAAGAAGGTATATGTAACTGCATAGAATAACTTTTGTGGCTCAGACAAGAATAGCATGAAAATGAGAAAAACATGAGACATGCGATAACTATGTTAAAAATTGTGATATTCTGGGACATATTTGAAATCCCTTGATAATGTTATGGGTTTATTAATTAAGACATAACCGTAGGATGTTTCTTTTTATGTTTTTATGAAGAGATACAAAGGCATTGGTCAAAACTGAGGCTCGATTAAGACTAAACCAGGATTAAATTAAGTGGAAACCAGGTCTACAAATAAGATTAAACCAGTTCTAGGCCAGGTCTAAACAAGGTCTAAACCAAGACTAAACCATGTCTAAACTAGTTCTAAGGACTCCAGGACTACTCTGGGTCTAAACAATTTCTAAATCAGGTCCAAACCAGGTCTAAAACAGGACCAAACCAGGTCTAAAACAGGACCAAACCAGGTCTAAAACAGGACTACACTGGATCTAAACCATTTTTGAACCAGGTCTAAGCAATTTCTAAACTAGGTCTAAATAAGGTTTAGTCCAGGTCTAAACCAGGACCAGGTATAAATCAAGCTTAAACTAGGTCTAAACCAGGTCTTATACCAGGACTAAACCAGACCCAAACCAGGTCATAACACTCTTTCTCACAGTGTATATTTCCGTCAGATGGATGACTGTAACATTTAGTTTCTTTTGATACTGATATTGCTTTTCCCCAAATTGCGATAACAATAATTTTGTGATACATTGTGCACCTCAAGCATAAAGGTTTTTGAAGGTTTTTGCCTGTTTTTGAAAGTCTGTACATATTTTCAACATAATTTTTTCTTCATCCATCCTTCCCAGCAACAGCATAAATACATTTCTCACTATTGTTTTATTTAAAAAGTTAAACTGAGCCAATTTAACGCCACACCATACAAATATTGAAACATGACATCAACATGAGGTTTTTGACCTGACCTTAAACTTCTAGTTCAAAGTTTAGACCTGGCAGCTCGCTCTCACCCAAAAATATGTAACTGACCTTAAAATAACCTTTCTATGTGCTTTTCTGTATCTTATCAAGGACTGAATGGATTAAGAAGCATCTGCTGCCTCAACCTGTCTTCGATAATCACTGGGATCTGTGTTAGGAGCTTATGTTTTGGCCAGTGTTGGGTTTTTTGTTGGTTGTTTTGTTTCTTTTAGCAAGATAGATAGATTAAAAAAAATGAAGAAAGTCCAGGTCTAGGCATTAAATCTTTACCATTGTGAGATAGGGTTCGCGTTCCCCATAACAGCATAATTGGGTTAAAACAAGCTCCTTCTCTCTTTGTATTTGAGGAAAACTAATTATTTAATCAATAGTGTCATAACAGAAGTCATCTTTGAAAAAAATGAGACTCTGAGACCTCATCTGGGCTTTACCATAAAGTGTTTTTGACAAAGGGGGAACAACAGCAGGAGCTGGATTTTTTGACCATCAGGGACTCTTTTATTGGTTGAGTATAAGCTCGTGCACGTCTTCATACACTTCACTGTAAGTTTTACTCATTATTTTTGTCATTATTTCTTTTTAACTCATCTTACTGCCAACTTACCAACCTTTGCTCAGAAAATATGTTATGATTGATAATAATAAAAACTAAATACACTAAATTTAACAAAAGAATAATATAACATCATACATAATAGTGAGGTGGCTGTAAGATGAGCTAACAAAAATAATAACAGTGAGTAAAACTTAAAAATGTTTAGAGATATGAACATGAAATTAAGCAAACAAAAAATATTCGTTGTTGAAAACTTTTTGAGGGATCCTGTTGCCTTGAGTTTTTCACTTTTCACAGCATTTTTTTTATGAGTTATGGCAGTGTACAAATATATAACAGAAAGGAGGGCTTTTTAAAAACTTAAACTTCTTTTCACATCCTCAAAAATTCAAGTAATGGGCCTTTAAATACTGAAACATAGTCTGAAAGTACAGATAGTAAGCGCCGTAGCTACGTGTTGCATATACACACACTCTACATATTTCCTCTCTTGCAGGGGGAGGATTTGGGACAGCGGACGTGGACAGGACTCTGCATTCCTTCCAGCTCTATCAAGTAGCAGAGATGTCAGAGAGACGCCTGGGGCTGCTCTGGTGTGGTTCAGCCTTATCTGTGTAAATGAGGGCTTTCGCTCTGCAGACCTGGCAACCATCACCCATCATCTCCTCCATCAGGCGTATGTAACAACAGACCGCACGCTCACTCACATTAGGAGGCTCTCATTATGGGTTTTGGTCGATTAAATCAAGGACGAGGAGGTGTGTCAGCCAAGATTGGAGTAAGTTTAAATATCACATTTTATGCAGAGAATAAATGCGTTTTTAAAGTATATGTACGACTTGGCTGAGCGACAGTGCTGTTATAATGAAAGTGCTTACACCAGCTTTATGCAGATGTACTTCATATATTATTAATGGAGATGTCTTCACTCTTCACTTTTCATTCAGAAACTCTTGAAAACATATCAAACATATCATTAATAAGTCTTTTATTAGGTTAAAATAAACTCTAGACATTTTTCTTTTTGCTAATAGCTTTAGGGCTAACACCTCTTTATACAGACTGGCCTTTGACACGTAGGACTGTGACACTTTCTGTAGTTTTTATGTTTTATTGACTGTTTTTGTGTTGCATTCATGGACTTTTTACTGTTTTTAACGCTGTAAAGCTGTAAAAAGTTGATTGACTTATTGAAGAACTTCCCTGTTTTGTTGCGTATTCGCTTTTTAGCTCCTACTTCAGAACAGGGACATTTCAGGTGACCTAAGAATTATTCGGTGACGTAGTTACTTCATTTTTTGGAATTTGCTTATAAATATTTATTCTTAACACACATACAAGCTCCTAATTTTTAATCTGGTTGATTTTAAAGCGCTTGTGTCTTTTGTCATAAAAGGAAGAAGCACAACTGGCCATGAATCCTTCGTCTCCTTACTCTCTCTGTAAACTCCCAAAACCTGGACATTATACGTCATCTTTTCCACTCTGTTATGATTATTCCCACAGCAAAATGTGTGATCTGACTGTTGCTCCATGCTAGAGGTTTGTTTTGGTTTGTTGTAGCCGCTGGATGTTGCGCTTAAGCTACGTCACACACCGTCGCTGTAAATACGTTACCAAGTCTCTACCCAGTTCCTATCGGCAGTGTGAACTGGCAAAAGAGTCCTGGGGGGGGGGGGGGTTCCTATAATTAAATATGGGATAGGGGGGCAAAAGGGTCTGTGGTCCCGGGCCTCGGGGTCAGAGGGGCCCAGAAATGGTCCCTCTTCCTATATTTATATTATCATGTGAAGCTTTCTTTCCCCAGGCCTCAGCAAATCCTGTCAGTGGGACTGGGCAGGCAGTTCCTATAACTAGGTTCCTATAACCACTCTGTGTGAACATGTCTACTTATTTGCTTCACCCTGGATGACTGAGAATATTCACTTTGATTATAAATTATTGTTATACATTCTTCATTACTGTAACTGTTTTACCATTTTACTTAGAGATTAAGATTAAACCACACAAACACTGCATATATTAATTCACTACTGTTCACTCTTCATTGTTCTTTTTTTTTATTTATACATTTTTGGTCAGATATACTTCTTAATATAGAGTTCTGTACATTGTAAGTTTAAACAATATACCATAAGCACAGGTTCATACACACAAATGAGCAAAAGCATGTACATTGTGCACAGGTCTTTGTCAAAAGTTACTCGCCGTTTTTTTTTTTTTTTCTAGCCACAATTTAATTATTTTTTGTGTATATATTATAGTATATGACATAAAGAAAGGGTTTTGTCAAATATTAACAGACAGGTTTAAGCAGAATAAACTGTATCTCTCTAGATGTGGGGTCACATTTTTAAAAACATGTTCTTTTGTTTAAATTCATATTTTTATTTCTTTAATCACGATTTATCTACATACTATAGCTCTACTAGCTATATAATAAATAGTGTTTACTTCTCTAACAATATAGGTGCATTAAATTCAACCATCCAGAGTGGCCAGTGGGAGTTTTGTGTCACCAGCCAAAAGGAAAATCCACCAGCATTTGTGTTAATGTCAAGCCCTGATTGTACACATAAAACGTAAAAAGGGCAGACTTGCATTTTCATCAAAAATATAAACAACAAACTTTTAATTTATTGCATAATGAGTAGAAAGTTTTGTTAATTACATTTGCAATGGTTAAACACATAATGGTTTACTACAGATAGATGAAAGAAAAGCATAAAAAATGACTGGCCATTTATTAATCATCAGTAGTCTTTTTGCATTTAATAGTAAAACTGCATGATAATATAATAACATATTAGCACTCGGTACAGCAAAGGTAAAACACGCCTTGTGTAGCTGCACAATGAAAGTGAATGAAAGAAAAGGAAATCTCCCCAGCGTTCCCTGAGCTATTCATCATCATCAGCCTTTATGTTTGAGTGGTTCATATAAGGTAACTCTATGCATCGAGCCTCCTCCCTCTGCTGCTAATGTGTACATGAGTCATCCAGAGCGGCACGTTTAAGGGAAGAGCCGCTGAGGTCATTTCCTGTCACTGTCTCACTGTTTGGTTTCCTGGCAACAAGAAAAGTACAACTCCAGGGAGACACTTTGACCTTTGAACCCTGGGTGCCTAGCAGGGCTCATCACACGCCGCTGTAGCTGAAACATTATATGAACTGCTTACTCCTAATGAAAGAGTGTGTGTCAGAGCAGGGCTGTGCATCGATTGAAATAATGAAAGATTTTGTCTGTTGTCATGGAGGCCTCAGACGAATCAATCGCTCTCAAAGCTCATTAATCAGGAAGATCTGACACTGGCGGCTCTGGTCATGATCATATTTGCATCAACAAGCAACTTTCAGGCGATTTGAAGGACTTCATTTAGTAAAAGATTGTTGCTGATGCTATAGGTGCCACTCAATAAAAAACATAGGATTTATCCATTACACAAATTAAATATACTGTAATTTTGCAAGACAATACCAGGATTTTTTCTTAACACATAGGAACAGCATCTTCTTACTCAGTTTTATTCAACATTTTTATGTTAAAAATGTTCATATGTTGCTATCATCTATAAATATCCTGATTATGCTGTGGCTGGTATCAACTTCCCAACAAACACACAACTACAGCACTTTCAGAGGGTCAAAATTCAAACTTAAATTTTGAAATATAATATCTCTAAAGTCTGGTTGTTGTTGTTGTTTTTTTGTTGTTTTTTTTTACATCAAATGGACACCAGCCCTGTGACTAGCTGGTGTACTCTGCCTAAGGCCCAAAGTTAGTGGCATAGGCTAATATCCACAAAAAGCAGAAAAGATGAATGAATGAATGAATGGACACTAATATTTGCAAAGACAAAAACGTGAGGGGCAAAAATACAGTGAACTCCGAAATTATTCATACCCCTGGCAAATTCTGACTTAAAGTTACTTTTATTCAACCAACAAGTTTTTGTTTTTTTGTTTTTTTTTTGGACAAGAAATGACACAGGCTTCTCCCAAAAGATAATAAGATGATGTACAAGAGGAATCATTGTGGAAAAAAATATTTCTCAGCTTTTTTTTTTTTTACATTTGAACAAAAAGTGGCATGTCCAAAATTATTCATGCCCATGCAAACTGTCACAGTCTCTGGGAAAATCCAAAGTTCTATACATTTCCAAATAGTCCATGCTCTTCTAAAGCTTCCTAATTACCCTGAGTACCGGCCCCCAGAATATTACTAGCAAAAAAAAAACATTGGGTCCCAAATGGAGCCCAATTTAATCAATATGTGCCGATAAGAACACCTCTGTTTTCACCAGGAAAGTGAGGAAAGTGAAGAGAGTTTCAAAGCAGTTTGGGCATCTTACACTTCAGTTCATAGGAAACGGCCAAAATCTCCTAATCCTAATCTTGGCCTGAAACACACAAAACTAAAAATAAAAAGATGTTGCACATTTCTCTGGCATAGAACCTCGTAGAACAAAAAATCCAAATGCATTTTGTAGTTGTCCCGACTACAGTAATCACTGTAGTCCAATAAAGAGGACTGGGATGTGCATGCCCTATTCAGGTAAACACATGCTACTCATGTTATTCACAACAATATATGACCCACAGCCCTTGGCCCAATAACAAACAACAACAAACATTGAACACACATAGACTAGCTGCCCTGTGGAAAACCCCGTCATATTAAAACTTATTTGTATTTATTTATTTATTCTTGAAAGTAGTTTGTTGTAGCCTGCCTTCAGCCATAAATAGTGATAAACTTTTTACATTTATACATGCTTTTACGTACTAATTTTATCACAAATCCTCCCCCCATACAAAACACAATTGTGGTGTCTCAATAACAACGTCAACAGAGAAGCGCGTATATGAAGCGCTGCTCATAGCAAATAGACACAAATGACAAATAAAAGCACCAGGCCTCTAGAAATGGGGTCTGTGTGCAAGCAGAAAATGAAATATAAAATAATACTGTTACTTAGAATACAATATGAATTTAGTTTTATTTTCTGAGAGCGTCTGTGTCTGCTGAGAAAAATTCTGGCCCTTGGACAAATGTAGTTGAAGACCCCTACAGTTCAGTAATATTTTCCAAGATACAATTTTCCTATATTTGGATATAGATTTGAGACATTCTCACTTACTGAATAAAAAAAATCCTATATTTTGTTTTTAACACAATAGGACTTAACACCAAAATCTGTAAACTCTTCACAAGCAACAAGAATGAATTTTTTTCCAGCTCTCCTGGTTTTACAGCATGATGGATGTGTCAATTTGCAATTTGTACTGGGAAATCTAAAAAAGAAAACGCTATTAATGACATTGCAGAGTATTAAGTTGTCTCTTGTGCGAGCTGAACGCATGACAATGATGTGGTGATAATAACAAACCTGGTGGTTGTTTGTGTCTTCCATCAACTTGCTTTCTATTGAATCCTTACCCAGAATTCACACCAGAAGTGAACACGAGCAACAAAAGCAGCCGGCTGTCATTCACTTCATGCCTGTGAGACACAGGAGAGATGTGTGTGACACGAATCCAGCAACTCCAGCACAGATTCCAAACTGAGCAGAGCAAATGAGAAGCAACACCGCCGACAGACAGCTAGTCACAGAACAGGATCTGAAAGTCTCCAAAAAGATGAATACGTACAAGCGAAAACTTCAGCAGCTTGAACTTCCTGCCAGCAACTTTGTGCAGGAGACACTGTATAGGTGTTATGAGAGGGATCTAATGACTTCTAATGTGAATGTGTTGTTACAAAACTCAAGGATTGTTGAAAAGGTGAACTTAGCGGAAGATTTGTGCATATTGTATTTATTTTATGTAACTCGGAAACTGCTCGCTGTGGACAGAGATGTTAAAGCTCCTAAAAAACAACCAACTCAGTATGCATAAGACATTTACATCGATCAGGCATAACATTATGACCACTGACAGGTGAAGTGAATAACACAGATTATCTCTTCATCATGGCACCTACTTCTGGGATCAGGCAGCAACTGAACATTATGTCCTCAAAGTTGTGTTAGAACCAGGAAAAAATGTAAGAATTTGTGCAGGTTTGACAAGGGCCAACTTGTGATGTCTAGACCAGTGTTTCCCAACCTGGGGTACGGGGAACCCTAAAGGTACACGAGCATTTTGCAGGTGGAAGTATTTCATCAAGGAGTATTTGTGATTTTTCTAAATTAAACAATTAAAAACAAGCAGGATCAAGTGTCTCTGATGGAAACACTGGAAACTCTGATGGAAAACTGCTGAAAATATTTCAACAGAGATATCTGAATGAGATTCAAATGATGCTTTTTTATTTTACACATGAGATTTATAGAGAAATAAGTAAATATAGAATAGTTTTTATTCTATAGCCTATTTTTATATTTATTGGTATTTTAAAGACCATTTTCTTTTATCTTGGATAAGCTTTTCAAAGCAAAATCATGCCCTAGAATTACATTTACAATATAGTATATAATAGCTTAGATGTTTTCTATGACCACTACAAAATTAACACACGTATGAGTGAGGGGGTATTCACAGTTTAATACAAAGCCCAGGGGTTATTCAAGATAAAAAAAGGTTGGTAAGCACGGATCTAGACGACTGGGTCAGAGCATCTCCACACTGCAGCTCGTGTGGGCTTTTCCTGGTCTGCAGTGGTCAGGATCTGTTAAAACTGTTGAACTGGTACAAGATGATGGAGAGCAAAGACTGAGGCCCATCTTCTTTAAAACATCAACTTTGAGGTGAAAATGTTCACTTGCTGACCAGTATATCCCACCAACTAACAAGAGGGTTCTGCCCCATGTTCTCCAGTACCAAGAAAAAGGTTAGGCTTAAGATTATGGCTAGGGTTAGGGAACACCAGGAGTTACCAAAATGTCCAAGTACCTACATTCTCCCCTACTTATTTTCCCTTGTTTCTATGAACTGGGGTAGGACACATATTGTAGTTGCGATAAGATTTGCGATATATTTTTTAAAATGAATGTTCAGCTTACATTTTAAGCATGTGATGGAGCATTGACACTAGAGAGAACACAGAAACATTCACTGTTAATCTAACACAAGGAATCACATGGCTTTAGATCACGGCTGTAGAGGTCTAAAATACAGCTGTAGCACAATTTATACATAAAGAGGAGACAGGATATCTTGTTCTCTACAGAGGTGTTAGTAACTGCAGCCTTTGTGATTTGCTAAATGCGACAATATAAAACCTGATTTCGATTCAGTTTTTCGATGAATTGTTCAGCCCTAGACCGGGGAAAATACTGGGGAACATAGGTACTTTCACAATTACGCAGTTATTTGGGAAACATAGGTATGCCCCTCTAACAGGTGTCCTGATGAAGAGATAATCTGTGTTTTTACCTGACCTGTCAGTGGTCATAATGTAAAGCCTGATCAGAGTATGCCTTAATTTTGAGTTACTTAGTGTTGCCTTAATGCACAGAAAAAGCAATAGACTTCACCTATGCGTCCGCTTTCCTTGAAACCATGTATGTCCAATGACAAGAAACACCACAGCCATGTAAACTCTCATACAGTGGATCCATAACTCGGTTTATCAATATTTTGCAGCTTGGCATAGTGAAAACATTGCAAGGATCAATGAGTTCGGCCTGGAGCACCAAGATGCTCTATTAACAGTTTCACACAGCCATTTAAATGAGTGGGAGGCGATCGATCGGCAGTCGCCAAAGCATATTGACGATGGCTGGTTTCTGTGACTGGACTGTAAGTATGAATAACACAGCAACAACACAGGACTGTCCACTGGCACTCACTTTGGTGTCTGTCTGAAAACTGTGTCCACAAATAGAAAATGAATCATAAACGAACACCCACTGATGCAGAAACTCTTTTCAAATTATCAAAGGTGTAAAAACCAGTGTCTAAGAATAATAAAACTTAAGTAAGACTTTATAAAGCCTATAAACCCACACTGAAAGTATAATTTTTCATACATTTATATGGATATTAGATTTACAGTGGGAATTTTAGACACCACATTAGGCAATATAAACCATTGTGTGGGACCCAAGCCAAGATAAATGGAGAGGTTTGCGTCAGGAAGGGCATCCAGTGTAAAAATGTCTGCCAGACTAAACATGCAAACCACAAGAAATGTTGAGAGTATAGACAGTGAACGTTAGGGTTTAAGAGAGGTTTTTTGGCTGTTTGCGGCTGATAAAGCAAGGATAGTACTCAAAGTGATGGCTGTCTTGAAATATACCATATACCATATATTTATGTGTATATGTATGCATATGTATGTGTATGTATGTGTATATGTGTAAATGTATGTCTATGTGTGTATATATATGTGTGTATATGTATGTATGTGTATATGTATGCGTATGTATGTGTATATGTATGTGTAGGTATGTGTATATATGTGTATATATATGTATGTATGTATGTATGTATGTATGTATGTATGTATGTATGTATGTATGTATGTATGTGTATATGTATGTGTATATGTATATATATATATATATATATGAACCAATGTGTATATGTATGTGTAGGTATGTGTATATATGTGTATATATATGTATGTATGTATGTATGTATGTATGTATGTATGTGTATATGTATGTGTATATGTATATATATATATATATATGAACCAATGTGTATATGTATGTGTAGGTATGTGTATATATGTATGTATGTATGTATGTTTGTATGTATGTATGTGTATATATATCTATGAACCTATGTATATGTATGTGTATATGTATGTATGTGTATATGTATGGGTACTTTACCTCAGTGGTTCCCAGATTGTGGGTCTGGACCCAAAGATTGACTGCAGGGAGCTTTGTATATATTCAGCAGATTTTAAATATAAAATTGATTTCAATTGCTTAAAATGTTGAAATTAGTTGTAAAAAAAAGCATGTAGCTGTAGCCAGTGGTAAATTCATTTAGAAAAATAGGATTTTTTTTTGGTAAAAATCGGTCATAATACAATGATCAAGTATAAAATTGGGTCCCACAAACAGACCCCTGCTGTACCTCACATACAGTGCAATATGCAATCTCTGGCCACTTTCTAATATTATCTACCCACTCACTAACAGCACACATCTGTAGTTATCTGTCCATCTGCCGAAATAATCTTTACATGCAGAATTTGAAAGTTTTGGTGGCTAATGCAATTTTTGTCTTTTGAAAATGCCAACAGCTCAACATAATATATACTGTATTCCCACATAATGCACACAACCTATGGCCTTCACAAACAATATGAGTATATAAGAGCCAATGAAGTAAAATCAGCTACAGCTTCACCAGTCAGCTAAAACCTATCCACATGCATTCACACCCAGCCTTTTTATCTAATGCTGCAGTAATTAGAGTTTTCCTATTAGCAATAAATCAAATTAGAGCCACTAAAAGGGGTCAGTGGTCATAACAAGCCACGTTGTATTATCACGCTGTCTCCAGTTCCCTTCACACTTTTGATTTTACGGACGACAAATTTAATGCTTCGTTTGCTCAGTAATCTCTCATTAGCAGGCACTTGTTTTTTTAGTAAAAGTGACAGGTTAGGTTTGCTGCAAGCTCGTGGACACAGTGTCAAGTAGGCAAGTTCAACACAACATCAGTGGAACCTGTACACAGGAACAGTACAACATGAATCTGGCATGAAATGTGCAAAACTCTGAGTTCCTATAAGCCACAGTCAACAATAGGGATTTTGCTGAATGTGATATCTTTCCAAATGTATTTTTTGGTCAGTGGTTAATATTAAGCCACTTGCATTATATTAAACATTATGGGTCAAACTCTTATTGATGATCTAAGTGATTTTAAGTCTCTGGTTACAGGACATGTTGAGCCCCACTGAATGATTAGGCCATTTGTTGCTCTGTTAAAGCATGGAAAGAAAGGCTTGCCATAGTAAAACATTTGCATGGGTTTGGGGCAGGTTTTTAACAACAGATGCCCTGACACAACCCTCCTTATTAATCCAAGCTTGGGACCCGCACACTGTAGGTAGAGTATTTGGCTTCAAATGGGAAAAAACAGTCCTGACCTCTTGCACGAAAGGCATGGAAGCCTTAGCACAAAAATCAATGTCATTTCTCAAGACTGGATGTTACTCCTTAAATATACACTTTTACTACTACTACTACTATTACTACTATTTCTAATAATAATAATAATGATAATAATAATACTGCATTAGTTTTACGTAGTTCTTTTTTAGAGACTCAAAGTCACTTTACAATCTGGTGCATTATTCATTCTCTCATCAGTCACACTCAGTGGTGCTGAGCTACTTCTGAAGCCACAGCTGCCCTGGGGCAGACTGACAGCCTATGGGCCCTCTGACCACCACCAAACACAGTCCCACTGACACTTTCATACAGGCGAAGAAAGTAAAGTGTCATGCCCAAGGACACAACAGCAGTATGCAACGCCAGAAGTGGGGATTGAACCTCTGACTGTTGAGTTAGTGCAAATGAGCAGATAGCTTATTTTTAATGTTCTGTAGAAATAATTAGTCCAGGTTATGTGGATTTGAGTTGGATTTCCACAATGAACACAAAATAAACTACCTCTGAATGCAAACGGCTAAACTGACAACCAAAAAAATGTATGAATCAACTTGATTTCTTCCATTTGGAAATTGCTGGTAAGGGAAGAGATTCCAGACTCATTACACGTTGCCAAGTGAATGGATATGACTACTTTCTTTTTAGGAAATTATAATGAACATACTGTATCCATTCATCCACAGGCACTGGTAGAATTGGTGACAAGGCAGAGGGAAAAGCCCTGTACACCCACTTCCTTTACCGCATGCTCTGACCACACTGTGACTCCGACAACAATGCTAAAGTACTGAATGTGCTCACACCGCCGCTAATGGAGAAACCACATTGAGACAGCTCTAAAAAAAGGTACGCTGTATTTTTTGTCTAACCCCAAAAAGAGGAAGCTATTGTGACAAGAAAATAGGCCACACATGATGGAGGATGACCTGACACATGGCTATGCTGAATGTATGGGGCTAATTATAGCAACGGGAAGCGGGCGGAGAGCATAAGAATAACTAGAAAGCCTTAGACAATAGACATCCACTCGCTGCAAAACACTGGAAGTGACTGTGCCCGGTGACTTCAGCTCGTGTTTGTTCCTCCATCATTCCTTGTGAGCGGTAATTGCGCAGTGAAACATCCTGTTTTGAGTTACCTAACTCAATAGAGTCGCTGCAGCAATAAACAATACAAATATTTCCTAAGCTGTTTAATGGCAAGAATCGCAGGGAAATGGGTTGTGACATTTGCAGCGTGCGGCGGCTGAAGTTTGTGTCGCTGAGGATCTTGTGCATTCTGGTGTATGACTTATTCTGTGTCCTATAAATGTGAGGTCAACCTGACAGTGTTGTTTATGCTGCAATAAAGATGACAACCCCCAAAGTATTAAAGTAAATTGATAATATCCCATTGCCGTTACGGATGTGTGTCACTTACCTTCCCCTTTTTCCTCTAATGTTTTTACTACTGGCAGATCACTCAAAAATAATGGTTGGGTTTTGCTGACATTCAAAGGAAAGGTCAGTCATGGGCCAAGGAAGTCTTTTTTATTTTATTTAATGTGACTCTAGAACACCGTCTGGATTCTGTACCATTGTGAGATAGGGACAGTTTTGACTGTTTGCAACGTAACTCTAAATCCAATCTAATCCACTTTATTTATATAGCACATTATATAAACAAAGTGCTGCACAAAATGATAAAAACAATAAAAAAAATACTCAATTTAACTTTACTAGTTCCCATTAAAGCAACAACAACTAGCAAAATCAAATGTTTAACCAGTATAATGGCAAGTATCAAGCAGCTGCATATCCATGAATTTCTTATTTGATTATTTTGCCATTTCTATTTGATTAATATTCTGGTTGCTTGCAATTGCTGGTAATTTTTGCTGAGGGTCTACCTGAAAGTGGGGTCTGTATATTAATTCCTGTTTACCTGAGCCCCCCTTCGCTGAGTTTGAAAATCAACAATGTCTCAAAGCATTCATCCTCTTAGAAAAAGAGTCAGTCAGTGTTTTATTAAAAAATGTTTTATTAAAAAGTTAAATAGTCTCGAAAATGACTGTCCTGCTTAGGTGACAGACCTGGGTTGAAATCACAGAAACATACTAAGCCACAAAGGGGTAAGTTAAGGTAAAATCATTGCTTACAAATGAATGTATGCCTTTTAGAGTTTAGATTTTTCAGGGAGTCCAGCCAGGGCCGAATATTTCCTGCTCTGTCCTCGGACCAGGTCTAGTCTAGGCTGGAACATCAAGTTGTGCGCTCTTTTTTGCAGCACATGTATCTTCCCAGCAACAGGAGAGCGAGTCCTTGTGTGAATAAAACCATGTAGCTGATGCACACTGTTTAAGAACAAGCCTGCAAAGTGGAAGATTTTACCTGAGTTGAGAGAGGCGGCGAGCACGGCTGGTTATTTGATCACAAAAAGAGTTAACTCCGAAGGACGAACGCCTTCTGTCCTGGAGAAAACTATGGATCTCCCTTGTGTCCCCTCATGGTTAAGGGACCAAAGCAGGGAAGGTTAACACATAGCAGGCAGCACATACTCTGTCAATCTAACAACTCGGGGTCGTACACATAAAGTTAGAAAGTGCGCTGGCTCAGGTTGGGATAGATTTTTTTGGGATCTAAACTCTGATGCCTTTGTGGATGTTTGTCCTTTCCAAGTGCTCCTAGTTTTGGACTTTCTCTGGGTAAGCAGACATAGCCAGTGCTGGAAAAGCCACATTTAGACAGATTTTCCACCCATGTTTTGGCCACCATTTATTTAGAGTTGACAAGAGTGTCCCTTATTTGAATGGGAGCGTATGATTGTCCAAAGTTTGCCAGTACGGGTTGCACATTTCAGCTCAACAAATCCATGGTCATACACCTTATATGACATTTAAACCTCACACTTTTTTTGGCTTTCCCCTACCTCATAGCATGCAGCAATTTGTATTTTAATAAAGCAAACATTTTAGGGGTGTAACAATACGTTTTTGCAACGATACGATATGTATCAATTAGAAGTGTTTTGATACAATTCAAGAACGATAATGGCTCATTTGGAACGATACGATTCAACAACTTCATATTAATAATCAAGCAACTTTTTGCCAAAAATCATAAAAGTTTACTCTCAAATGTAGCACCACGGCTGGGGTTGATTATAGAAAAGTTGAATATAACAATTTATTTAATTAAAAATACAAAATTTATCTCCAAAAAGCCATATCTGGTTTTATTTTAACATACAAATTTCTAATTTCGATATTTCCGATATTATCAATCGATACTTCATGTGTATCGATATTCACTTCCTAGAAAACGATATGATTTGATACAAGGTCATATGTATCGATGTAGTTGTTTCGTAGGAAAAAAACGATACATCGATACAGTTACTGTATCGTTACAACTCTAATACATTTCTATGCCTGATGCCCTTCCAAATTCAACCTTCTCCATTTATCCAGGTCACAAGAGGGACATTGGCTTGTGACCACTGACTAAACTATGGAGGATTAAAAATGACTTCATTAGAAATAAAGAAATAAATGTAGAAATGTAGAACTAAATAAATAGATTTATACATAAATACATCCATTCTGGCCATAACAGTTTTCCTCAAATACAACACAAAATGGTAAAACGTCCATTGAAGTTTTTATTCCCTGGGGTTCATGTATACTACTTGTATGACTTATTTTGTGTCCCGTAAACATGAGGTCAGCCTGACACTGTTGTCTTATTTATGCTGCAGTAAAGATGACAGCACCCGGAGGATATGGTGGATGAATTGATAAGATACCAGCGGGGGGAAAAAGGTGTGATTTATGCCGGGAACTTGCTCACAGGGTGGCCCGGGTCAGGGAGAAGACCGCGGCCAAGGTTGACTGTGAGCGCACATTAAGAGTCCAGACGCGAGCTGTCATAGAAAATACAGTCACTGGAGTAGGAGCAGGCACCAAGCCCAAGAAAGTCCACAGCTCCGAGGTTACAGGCTCTGCAGGACGCTTCACTGGACGAATACAAAATAAAGGTTTCATCGTCCATTCACTTGAACTAAGCCCCGAAGAAAATGCAGGGATGAAGTGACAAGAGGAGTCCACAAATATAAAGCTCAGAATGTGGAGAATTTGGAGTCAGTGGAGCACAAACACACACTGAAATATCTACTGCTGCTACTACTACTACTACTACTACTGCTACTTTTGTGGGTACTACGACTATTCACCTGTTCTACTCACCTTGCCATTGATAACCTTAAACCTTTTATGTATTTTTTTGCCTTTAAGTAAATAAAAAATGTTAATTAATTTAATGAACATAAAGTCATTGTCCTGTATCTGAAAACAATCGTTTCTATGGCTGTTCAATAGAATAAAGGGGGAAAAAAAAATTCAAAAAGTAAAGTTGAGAAATCAATTCATTCAAGAACCAATCTTGTGCCATACACAAACAAAAACAAGTAAAGACCAACATTTTCGCCAACACTTACCTGCTAATAATTTTAAAAAGTAAATACTAGGATGGGTCGTTCAATCCAAATAACAACAGTATCAATACCAACATTAGTATGGGTATCGTCCCTGAATAACCCTCTGTGAACTGTGAAGGTAGATTTCTAGTTTTTTATGTTAATAAAATAAATTTTTTCTTTGCCTAACTTTGCTTAAAAATCAGATTTGTGTTTAACATGCCATTTACAGTGGAAAATAACAAGAAAAAATGTATTTACTGGTCAAAAATGTATTCAGATTTATCATATAATGACCAACTGCTAGTCTCTCCATGAAAGCACATAAGCTGCCAATTTGTATAAAGTTTCAGAATCAAGATTGTTTTTATTTTAATCCTTTATCGCCAAGCCCTAGTTAATACTAGTGAAGATTTGGGGACTTGAGGGTGCCAAATTTGCTGGTTTTATTCTGAACTTGGCAAGTTTGCAGTCACTCTACTCAGGTTTACAAATAAAGGCAATGGCAATGATAGAAGAGTATGTTAAAAATGAAAAGAATTTTGTTGAACAGATGATTTTACTTTGAGAATCTAGACATCTGCAATGTCTGCATCAAACTTTTAGCAGCTGGAGACTGAAAAACTTTACTATATTCTTTCTATTTGGCTTTTCTTTTCCTGGGTCAACACAAAACGTTTTTTTTAATTCAGTATTTTTAAACCAATTTTGGTCACACATAAAACAGGGCTGCATATTTTACAGCCTTTAAAACATTATCTAACTAAAGAGAACATTTTTAATAAGTATTTTACACAGTGCCATGAAGAAACAGGTGAAGAGACCAGCAGAGTGCAGAATGTTGCGGTTTTTTGAACAATAAATAAAGAAATAAAAAAAGATTTTTACTTCCTTAAACTTTTTGCTATTTTACTGCGAAATGAAAAATGCCTGTGAGGATTCAGTGGAAACAGAGCTGTACACTGCTTTTTGGATAAATGAATGAGAGCAGACTGGATGTAGAGGGCTTTGTTGATTGGTCAGTGCTTCCTGGAGTGGGCGGGGATTTGTGCAAGTGAGCGTTTTGAGCCCTCAGAACGGCCCTGCCAGAGAATGCAGGATGCGAGTCAAGCAAAACACAACTCCAGGTACATTTATGATGAGGGAACAAGATTATAACATGGTAGAAAGTTCAGAAAAGTCCATTTTCGAGTTAGAGTTTAGTCAATACTCATCTAACATTTACAATATTCTGACAAATAAAGCATAAGGCCTTGGGTGAACTTTTGGACTCCAAGCCAAATATTTAAATTAAGGCAAGACATCAATATTTTTCTTTGCAGATATTTAGAATAAAAAGCCCTAGACAGACAGTGAATAACAATGGCAGGTTGGCCTCTTGCCTAAATAAGGTTTAATTTATATCAGGCTTATGTAAATATCTGGACCAAGTGTATATGCACCAGATGAAAAGGACAGGAAATGAGGTAAGGCTGCAGGTGCTGCTTCCTGTCGCAGAGATACGAGCAGGAGGAAAGGAAGATGGGAGATTTAAAGATGGCCGTGGGGAGGAAGAGGGAGGAAGGAGGGGGGTGAGTCGGGGATTTGGGAGACCAGATGGCTATCCTCTGAACGTGCAAGGGAAGTGGAGCTGCGTGAAGATATGAGCAGAATGGTAAAGAGAGAGAGAGAGATGGAGGAAGGATGTGAGCCTGTCCCGAGGGAAGGATGAGGTAGTGGGGTTATCCTCCGACTGGGATGGGTGTGTGTGTGTGCGCTCAGACGCAGCCCGGGACCATATGAACGCGGCGGGATGGGTCAGGGAGCAGCGTCGGTCCTGGGGAGAGAGCAGGGGGATTGGGAAGATAAAAGGAGTAGAGTTCAGGCCGTATCGCAGGTGTACTGTTGGTGGATGGTTTACAAAATGAGCTGCTCTCACTGGAGTCCAATACATGATAACAGTTAGCTGACAGGGGTACTGCAGCATGTTTTAGGTTTTAAGTGAAGTTTTCTATGTCAGTGGTAAACCAGCCATTATTAGTCTATAAATTTAGGAGAAAAGCTAGTTTAAAGCCAGTGAAATAGGGATGGTTGTAACACTTTTTTTCTTTAGCACTTGCGGTTCTCAAACTTTGACACAAAATGCCCAGATTTGTTGGCTACAAATGGCACCTATTCAAAAACCTGCAGGAATAGCACAGACCTTGTAGTTTAATGTCAAATACACAATGGTCCTGTGTTCAAACCTACTCTACTAACTTAGACAAAGAACCAAAAACAGAGGCCACACCAGAGAATATGCTCCAAAACTGGTGTACAAGGAAAAAAAGACCAATCCAGAGCAGTGTCAGTCTCTCTCTCTGTGCCTGGCCACAACTCACACACACATTCAACTCAGAAGTGTGTGTATAGTGTAAATAAGTCTAATAACAAACTTTTATAGTCTTCATAAGTCTTCATCTTTCATGAACTACAATGTACCTTTATGAAATATATGTAGGTCTGTAGGTCCTAGTCTATTTATATGTATAAAAACAAAAGCCAGTGTGCATGTATTTGTGAATATATTATTGATCAGAATTAAAATGTTGACAAATACAGTATTACATAAGTGTTAGTAGCCCTGGAGTTAACTGGGCCTTCTCTGTGACCTGTGATGCTTTTTAAAAAACATCCACAGCACAGATCTCTTAGTCTTTCTTCTCCACAGCCTGGGCCTGCTGTACAATGATTAAAATCAATCAAGTTTTATATATGTTTTTAGTAAGGGGATGATTGTAGCACCTTTAAAATCTTCGTTGCAACCCATCCCACCTCTGTCTGCAGATGTTTAGCTCGCTGTATTAGTGAAGTGGTTTGAAATAAGCAGAGGGAAAATGCATCACATTTTGCCTGAGAAGCTACTCTTTAATCTACTTTAGGTCCCGTGACTGTATCTGCAATTATATATTTTCTCTATCTATTATTTCTCTATCTGTTAGCGTCATGTCGCTAATAGCCACGCTAATTAGCTATTTTATGCTCTGTAACAGTAACAGCTCCCTAAAAGAAGACATTTTCCATACATATACATTATTATAGGTTATAAAACATGAAATACTGATGCAAAGGTGTGCAAAACTGTTTCAAAAAGCATAATATGGCTGTATCTACTGTATATAGCAGACGGAGACAGACCCAAGTATTTTACAAAAGTGCAATCTTTTAATAAAATAAATTAAAAAGAGAGGTATTCCATTATAAACCAAGTACGTACCTGTACACTGCAGGTTATTACTGCAACTCTCCAGGCTGGGACCACACTGGGACCACCCCCCCAACAGCAGTTTAAAACACTCTTTACAACCCCCTACTCTCCTGTACTGAGAAAACCCACATTTCATATTCTTTATTTATTTTACACTACTATGCTTAAAAAGATAAAAGCGTATTCATCTTTCTGTTGAATAAAAAGCTGGTGTGTTGGGGATCTGTGCAGAGAGGGAGGCTGCTGTGTGTGTTTTCTTCACATTTAGTTCAAATATATGTAAAAAAAAAAAAAAAAAACTGGATATAAATGTCAGAAATAGGCTGAAAATGGCATACGGTGCTGCCTTCAAACAGGATGACACAGTGAGCTTCCTGTTTGTTGACTAGCAGCAGGAAGCGCTCTCAATGCTAACAATGTGCTCCACTCACAGGTCTCCTTACTGCTACGGATTTTCAAAACTCATCCCTTTAACCAAAAAAATAAATAAATGAATAAATAAAAAACAAAATGTTAACAAGCTGAAAGAAAATGGGGAAGAATAAAAAAATCATCCATGCATTGCCAAGCAGGGAGACTGTGATGAGAGCTGGATTTGAGATCAGAGGTGGAAGAAGTACTCACAATCTGTTAGGTATTGTTGTTACTTCAAAATAATGGAAAAAAGTACTCACAGTATTCATTAAAAATTATTTTGAAAGTATTTTTGCAACTGCACAGAAAATGTACTGCTACAGCTACTGCAATAAATGCTACTACTAATACTACTACTAATACTAATATTACTACTACTACTTCTACTACTGCTGCTGCTGCTGCTACTACAGTTATTACTACTACTGTTACTACTACTACTACTGCTAATACTGTTACTTCTGCTACTACTAAACTACTATTACTACTGTTACTACTACTACTACTACTGCTACTACTAAACTACTATTACTACTGTTACTACTATTACTACTTCTGCTGTTGTTACTACTGTTATTACTACTACTGTTACTACTACTACTACTACTACTACTACTACTACTACTACTACTACTACTACTATTGTTACTACTATTACTACTACTGTTTTTACTACTACTGTTACTATTAGTTCTACTGCTAATACTGTTACTACTACAACTACTACTATTACTACTGTTACTAATATTATTACTACTACTGTTACTACTACTACTACTACTGCTACTACTAAACTACTATTAGTACTGTTACTACTATTACTACTTCTGCTGTTGTTACTACTGTTATTACTACTACTGTTACTACTACTACTACTACTACTACTACTACTACTACTACTACTACTACTATTGTTACTACTATTACTACTACTGTTTTTACTACTACTGTTACTATTAGTTCTACTGCTAATACTGTTACTACTACAACTACTACTATTACTACTGTTACTAATATTATTACTACTACTGTTACTACTACTACTACTACTGCTACTACTAAACTACTATTACTACTGTTACTACTATTACTACTTCTGCTGTTGTTACTACTGTTATTACTACTACTGTTACTACTACTACTACTACTACTACTACTACTACTACTACTACTACTACTATTGTTACTACTATTACTACTACTGTTTTTACTACTACTGTTACTATTAGTTCTACTGCTAATACTGTTACTACTACAACTACTACTATTACTACTGTTACTAATATTATTACTACTACTGTTACTACTACTACTATTACTACTGATACTACTACTACTACTGCTAATACTGTTACTTCTGCTACTACTAAACTACTATTACTACTGTTACTACTATCACTACTTCTGCTGTTGTTACTACTACTGTTACTACTATTACTACTACTGTTTTTACTATTACTGTTACTATTAGTTCTACTGCTAATACTGTTACTACTACAACTACTACTATTACTACTGTTACTATTATTATTACTACTACTGTTGCTACTACTACTTCTACTACTACTTCTACTGCTAATACTGTTACTTACTACTACTACTAAAATACTACTATTACTACTGTTACTACTACTTCTAATACCTCAGTTGAACCCAGTACCATCTTCTTAAGCCAATACTACCAACATTGTCATCATAATTAAAAAATACTTTTACTCATTAGCGACATGAAGAATTTAACATTTGTCTCAAAATGTATTTAAAAGCCTGTATTTACTTTCCTACATGTCTTTTCATTTACCTCCTGGTATGCTAATGCAGTATAAGGTGCTAAAATAACCAAAGCAGACTTGAATACAGATTTCTGTTTCCAAATGCAACAAGAGCAACCAAAACAGCGTCTTCGGGGTCTGTTCCTCGAGAGAATACTTAGTGATAATAGTGAGCCGCATTTTCCTTTGAGGTAGCGAATGGAAAATTGTATTATACCATCAGCATAAGGTTATTGCATTATGTGTTCCTTACCTACTTCAATAAGTCGTATATCTTAAGGCAGGGCACAGGGAGCTGCAGTGGAGGTGGAGTGGGTTTATGGATGACAGGGGAGAGGCTGTGTGACAGTCCCGTCTGGGGAAAGGGTTTATCCTGTTTAAACGCTCTTAATGAGGGATCCCAGTTTTTCATATTCTGTCTGAAAATGTCACATAATGTCAAATCATGCAAAAAAATGATGGCGACTGTATTTTTCAAACCCTATCAAGCCTTGTTATGTTGTAATGTTTAAAAAGTCATTTGCCTGTAACAGTTAGACATGGCTAGCTAACCACAAGGCTAACACACACTGACAACAAAATCTATGAAAGCTAAAGGTAAAATAACATTTCATTTTAGTTGCTCGCTTGCCAAATGATTCTTGCTAGCAATTCTTTACATTTATCCAGGCCTGGGACTGGCACAAAGGTTTCCGAGCCTTAAAAGAATTGAATGACTGGCATGGGAACAAATCTACTCACCAATGGGAGGATTACATTTACAGTACAGCACTTTTCTGATAGAAATAATTCCAATATTGCTATTAGTGTAGTCCTTTTACCTTGCACTGTAGCTGGATTATTGAAATTTGTGAGTCCAGAAACTCATGAACGACATCTTGTTGTGCTCTCGCTGATTTGTTTGGGTCTGGACCAGTAGCAGCCGGTTTTAGGTTTGCAGACAGCAACAAAGAACTATTAGCAACACTTGGGGACGCTGAAAAATGTAACATAAACTGCTATACATTTACAAAAATCTAACATCTTTATTGTGTTGTTTTACTGCCGTAGTGGTTTGTTGCTTATGTAGCTAGCGCTTTATCCAACAAAGTATTTGAGAGAAAGTCCCGTCCCTTCACAAACTTTTGCAAGGGGGGGGCCATTCCACAGTGATATAACATTAGCAACTCTGTGCTAACATTATCTTAACATTAACAATAACATTATTTTTGAAAGAAATGCCATATAACCAGCTGCCTTTGTCCTTTCATACTGTTGTTGCTAATGGTTTGCTATCACTCTAATGCAACTACTAGCAAGTTATTTACCATGTAGATATATATTTTTTAGTTTTGCTTTGTGATGTTGGACTGTTTTTATTTTGAGCACTACTGGATGTATTATCTTGCATATTCTTTTGTGTTTTTCATGCATTCATTTTTGATCTGCTACTTACCTTACGGGAGTCTGGAGTCCATAGACAAGAGGCAGCATACACCTGTTTGTTGAGCATCCACTTTTTCACCCTCCCATATTTAAATGACACGACATGACACCTTGAATCGTAGCAAACACAAATCCAAAGATACCACCAGCACCTTCAACATTTTGACCGTGATTAACTGTACGCCCCTGTCCCGCTCTCTGCTCATCATCATTTCTGCACAATAACATGTTTACTGGAGTGAGTCAGGTCTCTGGGGGCCCGCTGCTGTAAGGATGCCTGCGTCATCTCAGCCATAATGGGGCTTTCAAGTTAAGCTGCCGCACTATGAGAGAAGACATTGACCCGTGCGTTTAGATCAGGTGACTCTGTGTTTGGGGCGATGGGTAGGGGGGAGAGTCTAGCCTTGACACTCACTTTGGGACGGGAAATTGGATGTCTTTGTGCGAGGTAGATTGATATTTCTGTAAAAACTAAAATATGATCAATAAAAAGGTGAAAGGGCGTAATTTTTTGGACAATACGGTTTAGTCTGCGGAAATTGCACGATGTAAGTAGCTTGTTATGCGTTTTTGGCAGTGACCGAATGCGCCCCTGACAAATTTTAGCTCAAGGTTTTCAGCATTGTGAAAGAGATATTTGCGCGAAAATGTCATGGTTGTAATTTAGGGACATTTAAGGTCCGCTACGGCTATCCAGGAAAAAGCGTCGGGCTCTTTCTCTTTTTGTGAGGGACATTGTTTATGTTACACTTATCTCCAGCAGATGTGCACCGAGTGAAATTGAATTCCTGCCGATGAGGGACAGAGAGATCACAGCGAGCATCTTTTTTTATGTACGGGGACAGGATTTCTCCCCTGGCCGGCCTTGATCCCTTGATTGTCTGCCCCACAATGTTGTCGGTGGATAATGACAAAGGTCGAGGGTCAAACGGGCTCTTCCTGTGTCAAGGGGCCAAGGAGCCGCAGCCTGTTGCCACAAATCGGATAAAAGGGCTGCACCAGTCTCAATTCACGGACAAGTAAAAATGTAAGCCTTGAATTCATTATTTTCTGATTTAATAGACATATTAGATGATTAAAATCAAGAAAAAATGTTACATAGAAACAAATAAATTACAAAAAAACAGTAGAAACACAAGGCTGCAGTAGGTAGAGCCCACTAACCGGAAAGTTGTCAAATCAATCTCCGCTACCAGCATTGCATACTGCCAGTTGTGTCTGTGGGCAGGACACTTGACCCACATGCTGTATGCCTCGCCTGTATGAACGTGTTAGTGTGACAGTGTGTGTGTCGGCCGTAGATGCAGAAAGGCTGCCACATGTCAGTCAGTCTGCCCCAGGGCGGCTGTGGCTACAGAAGTAGCTCACCACCACCGAGTGAGACTGAGGACAGAATGAATAATGCACCAAATTGTAACCAAATTTTGAAAGTCTAGAAAGAGCCATGTAAAGTTTTGGAAAGTAACACTGGGCCACTCCACCAGCTGGAATACAGTAAATAAAAGTGTTCAGTAGAAACAGTGTCTTCTTGTTCTCACTGCAGGAAAAAGTGACCTATTCTATTTTTTGTCAGAATATTTGAAGTAAATTATTATTTTTTTTGCTGGTCTTTGGCTCTTTTGGTTTTGGTAATGCTTTAAAACAGCATAGATCATTAGTTTATATCTTATACAGGAAGAATATCTCTTTTAATCACCAGTGTATAAGTCAGTAAAATTAGTGGAATACTAGGAAGCCCCAACAGTTTTTTTTTTTCTTCAACTGACTAATTTACAAATTTAACAAATGAAATTGCAGCGACAGTATGTTTCTAATGCCCCACACTGGACATTTTGAATACTATTTAAACACGTGTAAGCCATTTTTCAGGTCTTGGATATTTAGTCAAAAGTTTTGAAAAAGTCATGGAAAATTCTTGGTAAAAAAAAAAGTGTATGAACCCTGGTGAAGTGTCTTGCCCAGGGACACAACGACACTGTCACAACAAATACAGAAATAAAACTTTTATTATATTTCTTATAAATTGACACACATTCAAGTGAACACTGCATGGTCTGAAACTCAAAAACAAAGCTATTTCATGTCTTTGAAAATGTCTTTGTTGTTAACCATGTCCCAATCAATACCATTATATTACAGCTAAAATACTCTCATTGAGCTAAACTGCACTGTTGCCTCATTACTGGCACAAAAAAAAAGCCCTTGCCGACATATTTTCTTCCTCCACCTTAGCTCCTAGGGAATGTCAAGGTTATGTTAAAACAGAGTGTTGCTCTTTATTCATTGCATTAAAGGAGCTATATTATGTGTTTATGCATACTGTAGTTTAAACCAATCTAGAACAGCAGCTACAACCTTTAAAAACATTATGTGACTAAAATAAAATATTTTTTATGAAATACTCTTCTGGTGCCTAAAGAAACCTGTGAAGAGTACAGCAGAGTGCAGTGCAGGAGAGTGTTGCCATCATTTGGACATAATTTAAAGAAAAAAGCAGTTCACTTCCTTAAACAAAACAAAACAAAAAAAAAGAAGAAGAAGAGAGGAGGAATCGATGGAAAACAGAGTTGTACACTGTTTTTTGGAGAAATTAATGAAAGCAGACTGGACATAGAGGGCTTGTTGATTCATGGGAGAAAGGTTGATATGTTAGAAAGCTCAAAAAAGTCAATTTTGTCAGTGTATGTCTCAAAGTGTTGCGTTTAACTGGCCACTGTAAAGATTACCCTGCCTCAGTGATTGCAAAGTTTCACCCTTTTAATTTAGGTAGATTAGCTAGATAGCTTATGGTAAGAAAGGATCTTCATAGTGCAAGTCAGAAGATGAATTAAAAAAGCCAGGAGTGCAAAAGTTGTCTAGACATAGGCTTTGAAATACCTCTTCTTGACTCCTTTAGTGCAAGAATAAAACCTTCACCGACAAGACAAGGCAGACGAGGAAAAATCGCAAAGCTTATCCATGAGGTGCTAAAGCTATAGATCAGGCTGCTATAGTATCACAACATTACTTTTCACTTCAGCGTTATCTTATTTCCATAATACTTTTGTCTTATGCGCGGTCTGTGACATAGCAGCATCTGTCGGCAATGCAAAAACAAATCATCTCTCTAATCCTCCGAAGCAATAACGACATTGACAGGTTTCTGTATCTGCGTCTGAGTAAAACATATATGATACACCGCTTTATAGTCCTCCATATTTCAGCTTTTCTCCCACATTATCTGCATGGACTTGTAAATCTGTCTCAAAGATAAATCCTATACAGTGATAAAACGTAGTCAGTCATTTTTATTGGATTTCTGAGACTGGTGTGAGGGAGAGACGGCGAGATGAAATCACAGCTTGCAAATAAAAACACTGCGCAGCTTCTGGTAAAGAGTAAAAATCTATGCCTGAATACAGATCATTTATCTAAACGCTATGGAGTCTGAGCAGCACTGAAGCATTTCTCTGTTAAATGTTGGTAATCTAAGGAGTGTTTAAATCAGTATTGGACTTTAAAGTATAGCTTTTGAAAAAATATATGTGATCTAATGCAGTACAAACAGCTAAAAGATAAGAGGAATTAGACTTCACATTGACACTTGCCTTAAACATATTCCTGGATTCTCTAAATAATGTCAACTGCTGTGTTGTTTACAGTTAGCAGATAAAGCAAGAATTCAAACTGCGCTTTTGTTTTCACATATTTATTATTATAACCCCCCACAGTTTGAGGCTTCGTGGTCCTCAGGAGTCTTTTACATTTAAAGTCGTAAATTGGAGACAGTTATGTTCCTGTTTTAGCTCTTAATTCATTCAGGTTCAGTTTTAGTTTAGTCCTGGTTTAGTTTTGTTTTAGACCTGGTCTAGTCCTGGTTTAGTTCTGGTTTCGAACTGGTTTCAACCTGTTTAAGAACTGCAATGTACTGTTCATTGCAGTTCTCACTGCAGTGGATGGAGTACACAACATTGCTCTGTGTGTAACTGGGAATTTTGTCCTTGATGGGAACCAGTTTTTGTCTGAGAGTATTAACAGGTTTGAAATAAACCGGGATGTTGTGTTGGCTAAAAATCCTTTTAAGACGGACCAGAGATGTAAGGAATGACTATGTTGCTCCTTTTTGGCTTTTGTTTTCACACTATTTATTATTATATAATAAATATCGCTTGTATACTATATACATTCCAGTGGTTCCCAAACTGTGGGGGTACCACTCGTGGTACATGGGCTTCTTCAGGCTTCGTGGTACTCAGGAGCCAGTTATGTTCCTGTTTTAGCTCTTAATTCATTCAGGTTCAGTCCTAATTTAGTCCTGGTTTAGTTTTGTTTTAGACCTGGTCTAGTCCTGGTGTAGTGCTGGTTTTGACCTGGTTTCAACCTGTTTAAGAACTGGTTTAGTCCTGGTTTAGTTCTGATTTAGTCCTGATTTAGACCTGGTTTTGACCATTGTTAGACCTGATTTAGGTCTGGTTTAGTCCTGGTTTGGTCCAGGTTTAGTCCCGGTTTATTCCTGGTTTAGTCCTGGTTTAGTTCTGGTTGAGTCTTAGTTGGGTTCTAGTTTAGTCCTTGTTTCGAATCTGGTTTAGTTCTGGTTTAGACCTGGTTTAGTCATAAATTCATCCTGGTTTAGACCCAGCTTAGATCTGGTTTAGTCCTGGTATAGTCCTGGTTTAATTCTGGTTTAGTCCTGGTTTAAAACTGGTGTAGTCCTGCTTTGGTTTAGACCTGATTTAGACTCATTTTAAAGATCACACTGAGGTGGTACTTGGTGTAAAAAGTTTAAGGATCACTGGTCTTTACTATTTTAGAGTTTATGCTTAAATATTTTATTGAGTCATATTAATGTCCTCTGTGATGATAACAAAATCTATAGCTGTTACTTTGATTTAACAGCCTTTAATGGGGAAGCACAGGTCCTAAAGCAATCTATGTATAACTCTGATTCCTCAATGGGGCTTTTGGATGTTTTGTACAAGTGCAGCACAGTAGAGTCTATTTATTGCATCCAGTGACATTTACCTAGCGGCTGTTGATTAGAGTTGGTTCCCAAATGGTGGGTCGAGACACAAAAGTGTGTCATGGGGAATCTGACTATGCTGTTAATGTTTACCTCAGCCAAAGCTTAAATATTGTAATAATGAAAAGGTGATATACTTTTACTATAAAATTGTAGAAAATAAATACAGATGTTCTTGTTGGTTCATTGGCGGCACTATTGCCTCACAGCAAGAAGGTCTTGGGTTCAATTCCAGGATGGTGTGGGGCCTTTTTGTGTGGAGTTTGCATGTTCTTCCTCATGTCCGGGTGGGTTTCCTCTGGTTTACCCTATTAACCTAAAACATGCACAACAGGCTAATCCTCCTAATGCTTCTGAGGTGCAAACAACATCATAACATGACTTAAAGCTCAAAAAGTCAATTTATCATAATAGGGGACCTTTAACAGTACATATAACAACTTAAAATAACAATTCTACCCATTCACTGACAGTACGCAAGCTGCCAATCAAATGGCATCAGCCTAAATAATCTTGTTTAGAGAAGCAATTTTCAGTTTGTAATGCTTCTTTGTATTTTGAAATTTATTACAGTCTCCAGTTGTTTACGAACACTAAAAGTCTGTAGCAATGTTTTTTTAAACACAAACCAATTATTTTTATCATTAGTGAGCCATTTTAGGAGCTTTATTCAAATGTTTTACTGTAACAAATGACTAAGAAACCATCCATTTCCTGCCATATCCTTGCACAAGACTTGTCCTGTTGTTTAAATGAATAAATAAATTGTTCAGAAATATCCTGTAAGCTCATACATACGGTCTCCCTTTACCGTAAAACCAACAGAGCAGAAAGGAGAAGCAGGCACAATAATAAAGACAGTATTTGGTCGTCGTTTTGCAGAGAGGCTTATGTGTAGGCGCTCTGTTTCTTCTTGTTTACCTCGAGCTGTTTCTCAACCCCGGGATAACAGGCCTGAGCAGACGTGACTATCAGCTGATACAGGGAGCGTGTGCAGATGACACTCATTACCAACGCAGGGTCAGGAAGATACGGACAACACAACAACACAACAACACAACAACACCTCCCTGAGTCCATACGGAAACACGGAGATGACCCTGGGATAGGATTTGAAGGGAAAATATTACAATAACTGGTATAGTGATGTATCTATAAGCATGTGCAGCTGATATTGGAGATATATTATGCATAGGATCTCACCCAAACAACTTTTTGAGTCCGTGAGTCGACCTCACAACCCATATACATGCTATAGAGAGGAATTAGGGGAAGTAAAATGACCTTTATTGAAAGAAAATGAATCAGTGAAAACAAAACGTGACAAAATGCCAGACACTTTCAGAAGAGCTGAACATATTTGCAAAGTTTGCAGCAGTTTACCAAAGGCAGAGAGAACTTAAACGGGATCAGAGTTTGACATTAACACCAGCCGACCGGCCAAATGCTGGCAGATTTCAATTTTGGCTGGTCACATATTCAGTCTCTCTAGCTACTTCTTCTGGTTGGATTATTTATATGAATTTGAACTTCTTTAGACTTGACTTGACTTCTGCTGCTATGCTTATAAATCTTCATAATTTAAAGACTATGGAAAATCATCACTAGTGAGACAAAATGAAGCTATTTAGAGCGTCTTAACTGAAAGCAAATAACAAACAAAAAGACAGTAAATGCAAAAATATACAAAATAATAAATAAATAAACCTATTTTCTTTTTGATGATGATAAATTACTGTTTTAAAAGTACATTTTTAGTGGTAATTTTCAAAAGTATCGTAAAAACAACAGATTATTGTCTTACACAGTTGAAAGAAAAAGTATTAGCACCCCTTGGAAATACTAGGATTTTTGCCTGATTTGGTCATAAAATGTGATCTGAGCTTCATCTAAGTCACAACAATGGACAAACACAGTCTGCTTAAACTAATGCTGAAAAAAATAAAAATAAAAATAAATATTTTTTTTATGTTTTTATTGAGCATTTATGTAAACAATCACAGTACAGGGTAGGAAAAGTATTGGAACCTAGGCCAATGACCTCTTCAAGAGCTAACTGGAGTCAGCCAACCTGGAGTCACATTTTATGAGCAAATCATGCAGAAATCCTAGTATTTCCAAGGGGTGCCAATACTTTTTCTTTCAACTGTACGTATATTAGACAAGAATCACAATTTTAATAACTAACAACCATGACTTCTAACAACAAACTATGGCTAGTGAAAAATGGCTAGTAACCTGTAAAGAACACTTGCCAAAATGGCCAGTGAGCAAAAAATGTTATGTCAAGCCCTGAACGGGATCATTACAAGCAATGAGCCAATGGTTGCAATGACAATGACATGTCCGTCCTGGGGCAATCTCTCCTTCAATGTGGTTCTCCTCACAGCTGGGTTTTTTTAGGGGTTTTTCCTTACTGAGAAGGAGGGACAGGGAATGTCCAGGATCTGTTTAATTTGGTGTAGTTATTGTTTATGTTTGATTGTGTGTTTATGTTTGATTGTGTGACCTTTGAGGTGACTGTTGTTGTGATACTGGGCTATAGAAATAACACTGAATTGAAATGAATGAAAGACAGGCATGAAGCTCAGAAGCACAGACTTGTAATTAAAGGGTTTCCTGTTTTACAAACTCACACAGCGTGTTTTGGTAAGTAGGTCCAATTGTACTTTAAAGGCCAAAATAATGTCAGTTGAGAGAAAATATTTTTTGCAGTCAACTTCAAGTCCTTAAAGAAGATTTTCCAAAGAGACTACAGATCAGGTATGTACTGTATGTGGCTGAGTTCTTACAAAAAGTGTTTTCATCTTAAAATTTGGACGTTGAGACAGCAATAGCACAGTCAGTAGAGACGTTCTCATGGTAACCTGAAGGTTGGTGGTTTAATCCACACCACCGGCATTGCTGTTGGCTGTTGTTGTGTCCTTGGGCACTTCACCCACCTTGCCTGTGATGTATTTGTGTGATTGGTGGTGGTCAGAGAGGCCATATATGCAGAATGACAGGGCAGCTGTGGCGACAGAAGCAGCTCACCACCACCGAGAGTGACTGAATATCTAACTTATGTACAGCACTTTGAGAAACTTGAAAAGCTTGTACATAAAGTGCAATTATTATTATTATTAAATTGGCTTTTATTGATAATTTTTCTCAAGACTTAACTTTGCTTTACAAATCAGATAAAATATACTCTATAGCTTTAAAAAAAAAAATCTATTGTTAAGCCCAACAATATATATTCCTACTGTGTCTGTGTCTGTACTAAAAGCACACACAGTTCCCATTGAGAAAAATGTGATCCCAGGCCCCACTGTTAAACCTCTCTCGAACCATGAGACATTATATAATCATCTCTGAGCGTGAAATCTCTTTGGCTGGAAAAGTATTTTTGTGTAAAATTGGTCGACTCTGTCTTAAGCTAAACTCAAATCTGGCAAATCTTCTTCACGGCTAATAAAAAGTCATGCTCCGTGCTTTGGAGGAATGGGCCGCTCTCACGCTGGCTGCTCACCAACGGGCTTCAGACCAATTTTCTGCTCATGTAAATTCATACGGCGTGGCTATATATTATCTGTAACTATGAATGCAGCCATATTTATCTGCCCTTGGATAATACAGATGATAGGTCTCTGAATGGGACGGCAACAGTTGGCACGTCCCCAACTTCCATGGGCAAGTTAATAAATAAAATCCCTTTACCGTAATAATTCATCCTGCATATCTCGTCTGAGCATCGCACGCATACAGCAGCGCGGCCCTGGGCAGCCGAGAGCATGAAGGTGCCCTTCAAGACGCCTGAATAAAAACCTGTACATTAGAAAAGGACCACACCAGAGCTAAACCTATTATTGTTTCAGTGTGTAGCGTGAAGTTGACCCTTTATCTATGCACAGACTGGGCTAAAGGAGACTTATTCAGTGTTTTTTAGGGTGAATTTTAAATACACAGATAATAGGAGTGGGGGAGGAACATTAGGAAGGAGCAAGGTGGCACCATCACTCAAAGAAGACACTCAATCTTCTTATAAAGTGTAAAGCTGATTTCCAGGGCTTGGCGTCTACTTTTTTGCTCACTGTTCGTCGTGGCTAGTCTTTGTCAAAATTTACTGGCCAATTAGTGTTTTTACTAGCCACAATTAGTTGTGCTTTTAAGTATATTTTATAGTATAAGCTTAAGGAATTTGTTTTTCATAGGGTTAGGGTCAAATATTGAAAAACAGGTTTACCTCAAGGCAGAATAAAGTGTATCCCTGTACATCTCGTGTCATGTTACTCTGTTTAAATGAATATATATATATATATTTTTTATCCTGATGAATTACTGCAAAATGCTGTACACTAATGCAGAGGAACATAAATTCAGACCTAATCTCTAAAATGAAAATATAAGTACAGGGTTTCCCACCAACAGCAAGACATTGTCATTTTTCATTTTTCATTTTTCATTTCTGTAATGTGCATTAAAATATTTTGCTACTTTTTATTAATGATTCCATGTTTTTATTACTATTTAGCATTTTTTTATTCATTTAGTTTTATTATAATATTGGTGGTGAAAAAGTTCCTGTAAATACCACATTGTCACCCTGCCCTGGGACAGACTGACAGAGATGTGGCTGCCAATCTCCAACTACGGCCTGGCAAGGCCGGTGCCCAAGGACACAACAACAGAACGCACTGCTGGGAGCGGGGATCGAACCACCAACCTACGGGTTAGTGAGCAAACATCTCTACAGACTGAGCTACCAAAGATCACCAAATACTATATGCCCTCCCTGACACAGTCCTCTCTCATTTATCTGAGCTTAGGGCTGACACAAAGACTACTACTACTGCTACTTCTATTAATACTACTATGGCTACAGCTGCTACTACTACTACTACTACTACTACTACTACCACCACTACTACTTCTATTAATACTACTATGGCTACAGCTGATACTACTACTACTACTACTACTACTACTACCACTACTACTTCTATTAATACTACTATGGCTACAGCTGCTACTTCTATTAATACTACTACTACTACTACTACTAATGCTGCTTCGATTAATACTACTACTACTCATACTACTACTAATGCTACTTCAATTAATACTACTATGGCTACAGCTGCTACTACTGCTACTACTACTACTGCTGCTGCTACTACTACTACTAGCAGTACTACTACCAGTACTGCAGATTGGGCTAACGGAGGCTTATTATTTAGTGTTTTTATGATGCATTTCAAATACACAGGTATTAGGATTAATACTACTACTACTACTGTTACTGCTACTTCTACTGCTACTACTACAACTGTTTTAACCTTCAGTATGTTTTTATATGTAGCATCAAACTTACCTCTATCCACAGATTGGGCTAAAGGAGCTTTATCGTTTAGTGCTTTCAGGATGCATTTTAAATACACACATAATAGGATTAATACTACTACTACTGTTGCTACTGCTACTATTACTACCACTACTCCTACTACTGTTCCTAACCTTCAAGATGTTTCATTATGTAGCATCAAAATGACCCTTTATCTATGCACAGATTGGGCTAAAGCAGACGTATCATTCAGTGCTTTTAGGGTGCATTTTAAATACACAGATAATAGGAGCGGGAAAGTCACATTATTAAGAAAAGCGAATGCTGCAAAGGGGTGGCTCCATCCGTCAAAGAAGACATTAGAGATTTAGATCAATCCCGTTATATTGAAAAGTGTACGCACAATGTAGCTGATCTCCATATTCAAATGTATAACTCTACGCTGTGTCATTAATAATCCCAAAGACGGTCCATAAACGCAATGGTGTAGCCGTGCCGAAATCCAATATATGTGAGCGAGCGGTGGGATGGTGTAGTGTAGGGCCTTCAAAAAAAAAAAAAACGAGTGTGGGGGTTTTGATTAGGCTACACGGATGGGGAAGTGGATAAGGGTAGAGATAGAAAAAGCAGCGCCACGGGAGAGCTTTCGGCGAGAGCCGGATGAATATGGATTCCCATTAGAAAGCGAATAGTTCATATCCCTGTGATTTGTTACAAGTTGCAGCTCAAATCTCCACCAGCCTTCTCTCTCTTCACCCTGCCCCCCTCCTATGGCGCAGTCATTTCAGATTCCTCGAGACATCCCAGATTAAAATGTAGTTGAATGAAGTGGCAGGTGGCAATCACTGTGCCGTCGCCGTTGCAGCCCACGCACCACTCCCCCCCAAACCCCAAGCCTTCATCTTCTCCTCCTACAGATTTTTTTTTTTTTTATTGAGAGTGTATAAAAAAAGCACCTCAGAGGATCTCAATTTGACTAACGTCGGTCACAACCTCATGCTAACGACCTCGGATGAAACGACACGGGGGGAAAGCTAGTGGTATAAATTCATGCAGGTGCCCCAAGCAAGCAAGCATCAAGATCGAGACTCAGTAACAAGGCGACATAAATAATAACGAACCACCGCTGCTGTAAACTTGAGCAATTTCTGACAAATGGTGCACTCTGACGTGGAGGAGTTTTAGGTATAGCACCTGCAGGAGATTGTATTTTGGGTTGAAAGTAAAAGATGTTGTCCCTCGCCACAAGACGCATTGACCTGGTTTCTCGAAATAGAGCCATTAAACACAACTTTATCGCTTGACACTTGCGCCGATTTTGCAAAAAGCCAATTCGAGCGACTATTTATCAAACTTTTTGCAAGTTAACCCCGGATAAATGGAAACTCTCCCGTATCTGCCCATCATATGTTTTCCCAAAGCACCTACAGTGGAGTACAGTTTTCTCCTCTGTATGCTCTCGCCTTTTAGCGAATTACAAGCCAAGGTCAACATGTTTGCACAAGGGAAAGAGATATGTCAGGGTGAAAAGTTTATCGAGGAGTAGAAAAGCGCTATTCAGCCTGGCACCGGCAAATGGACAATGGCACTGCAATGTGGCTCAGAAATGGACAATGCTTACTGACCTCACCGGTGGCACATTCCCACCTCCTTTCAAGTCCATATCTCGGCACAACTTCCCACTGAATCAATAGGGAATATACAGACCGGCCGACTGTAAAAAATATCAATAGGTGTGGATGTGGTGGACTGGGATGTCTTTTTTGTGGGGTCTGTAATAGAAAGCGATAATTATTTTACTGCTAGAGACCAATTGTATTTTCCATATTTTAATTTTATGTTGTTAGATTCATAATAGGAAGTAACCTGACAGCATATTTGGCAGTGGAGTCCAAGTTAAACTCACTGGCTTATTCCAAGAAGAAATCCTGCTAAAAGCTGAGCAATTTTTCATAAAAAGCATGTGCTTAACAGCTGCTTCCAGTTTGCTTTCACTGTGTACATTGCGTTAAATCCAAGCATAACATGACAATATGCAGGCATTCACTCTATTCTTTATTCTAATTAATGGTAGCATGTTTCGAAAGTTTACTTAAAATGTGATTCATTTCTCATACAGAGAAATTTCTTGTATGGTGTAACCTTTTATAGAGCAGATGTCCAGCACAGAGTACAAAGAGGAAGAAAGCTCCTTTTGGTTACTCTCTTTCTTGCAGGGGTTGTCACATAGGTGCTTTGGCAGGTTTTTGTGCCAGATGTTCTTTCTGACGCAACCCCCTCCATTTGTCCGGGCTTGGGACTGGCACATACTGGAGTTTTGGTAGTGGAATCGAACCCATGAGCTCAAGCACCACAGATGGGGGAAGATAGATATGTGAGCTCCTGCCTTTAAAGGTCCTATATCATGCTTTTTGCATGCTTTTGTGACACTTTGCATGAGTATTTCACGTTTTATAACTTAAAGTAATGGTACACATATTGAAAAAAGTCTTCTCTTAGGGAGGTGATATTTTGACTTTGCAGAGAACGCTTGAATTAGGAGCCCGACACCCCTCCTGGCAACGGCGGGGACTGGTCAGCGAATATAATGTTCCTGAAATTATCATAATGAGTCCTACATTCAGAAGGAGCAAACAGGATTATTCAAACAAGCGTGGATGAAACTAAATACTACTCCAGGGATGTTTTTGAGATGGAAACTACATCATAACATGGTTAAAAGCTCAAAAAGATCCTCCTGTCAAAAAGGTCCTGGTCCGAATTTATGATATGGGAAGATGTTCCCCCTCAAATTAAGCCCTGTGTTTATGGATGATGTAAAAGAACACTTACGGTCTGGATTTGGCGTGGAATTCACCTCTTCAAGACCCCTGCGGTACTCCCTCATCTGGACATAGTTTTGGCAACCTCTTTATTTCATGTTTTCTGTTTTAAGTACAGCCATTAGGAGCTGTTGAGGTTGTATTTTTTAGTAAAAACTGGATAAAACATATAGAACAAAAGTAAAAAATACAATCGGGGCATGCTTTATTTGAAATTATAATATTATTGCAGATGTTGCCATTTATAAAACAATACAATGACAGTAAATTGTATTGCAAGTTTCCTTTTTCCCCTTCAGATGGGCCCTTTACCAAATACATTTGTTATTATTGTGCGTTGGGTTTAAACACTGACTCACTATCCCCCATCTGCTCTTTTTCCTGGTATCTTTTTCAAACATGTCTCAACAAAAACAAAACCTTTCTTTTCCTTGTGGCTTGTTTTTGCCCCTTGTTTCCCAGTGACAAGCCCTGACCTGGAGGAATTCATCCTGGTTAATCCGCGTTGAGTTTCCTGGCTGCGCCTTTCGTGTTTGCAAACGACAAGGCAGGGGTCCCCTCTGCTTTTGTGCACCTTAGAGCGACGTGTTTGAGTGTTTACAGTGGGCTACGATGATAATTCCTACTCGGCATCTCAGACATGCAGGTGTTGGTGCGTGTTGGCGCACGTGGGGGCCTCACCCCTTTTCCATTGCCGCTTCCCCTGGAAAAGAAACGTCAAGGAAAAACATAAACACAAGGCTATAGATTGATGAGTGTTGAGGCTGTGTGTTATATAAGCCAGAGGTATTCAGCCGGGGGAGCGTTTTTAGAGGTTGGCACAACACGCTGGATGCTTGAGAGAGATGTATAACAGCAGCCCACTGTCAGAAACACCTGGCACGTTGCAACACGCTGCATTTACTCCTGAATGCGCTCACATGGGGTTTGTATAGAGAGGAGTATTTCAAATATGTCACACAAACACACACACACACTGTAGCAGCCGCTGCAGTGACAGATCGCTCCTGCCATTATGTGATTTCAGAGTATTATGGTTTTATAAAGGGAGCTACTTTGTCACAGGTGTAGCTTGTTGCAGTGAAACAGTGTCTGCTGATTGGATGGTGCATTATGGTAGATAATATAAACTAAATGAGACAGCATATTTATGTTTACGTTTGCTGGACCGTATCCCAGCTACTTTGGGCTTGGAGTGGGGTATACACTGAACAATAGATTCACATGCAAAGGTATGTATGTGTGCGTAGGAAGAGGGATGGTGTATTTGGACAGTGGAAGGAAGTTAGACTGCTGCAGGCTGGGTACTGTTCAGATTTTTCTGATACCTGTACCTGAGCTAATTCATCTTCTACACTCCTAAAACACAATAATATTGAAAAAAAGACAAATTTTTTGAGAAAATTCTGTTAACACCAGTAGTTTGTATGATTTATTCTGTGTTATTTATTTGATTCATACATGCAAAGGAACATTAAAGCTCTCACTAGGTATTGAAAGCTAGTATTGTAACTTTTTTTTTTATACCACAAAGTATCGTTTAATGGTACCCAGCCCTACTGCTGGCCCGGACATAGAACCCACAATCTCTTTGCTGTGAGGCAGTCGGGCTACAAATCCGGCAGCCGTTCAAAAAAAAAAATTATTGACAATGTATTCCTAAATAAAATGTTGCTTCTGAAAAAAAAAAAAAAAACTTGACTTCAGCCATCTAGAAAGAGTTGTTTCCAGTTGTAGCTACACTCACTGTCTGCATTGCAAAAAACATAAGTATATAAGAGAGTATAACGTGGTATTACATATTGAGTTCTTAAAATGTAGGAAACTGCTGACCTGGCCAAAGCAAGGTCTGGTTATAGTGCTACACAGAACCATTTGGGAGGGCTCCTGTTTAAAGCGTTTGCAAACTACTTGAATGTTTGGCGAAGAGAAAAAGCTAGTGACCGCCCACCTTTATTTGTTTTAGCCAGACACAACAATGAATCACATAGGGTGACCACCTCAAAAAGTTGTGGGGCAAGGTGGGACAGACTCGAGAAATAAAAGCTTTGCTGTTTGCCATTATCTAACTTACCAACTTAATGAGTCTAAACCTCATTTACATAAAAGATACAGCTGCTAAAACACACATTTTGCAAAGTAACGTCTTTACTGAGACTTAATAAAAATGCCCCATGCAGAGGCCTTTCCTGAAACACACGGGCAGCAACACACCAACCATACACCCCCCCAGCAAGATAGGACGCCCACAAATATTTATTCCACATTTTACTCAAGGAATACTGAGCTTACCTTGTTGTTCTTAACTTGAAGCTCACTTTTTATAAGCTAAGATCCACTGAAAAAAATGGACATTATCCTAATTATTTGGATTCACATGACGTAGCCAAACAATAAACTGCTATGATAGTAAAACAATAAAATAAAATGACTTGCTTTAGATGTTTATGTAACGTCTTTTGGCATTGCAATGTTGTTTACAAGTAATACTTAAAACCACTTGCTGCTGTCGACAAACCTAAAACCCATGCCGCTACTGGATTTTCTTGAAAGTTTTGAGCTAACAACTCTTGCAAGAATCCAGCTTACTGTGCAAGGTAACGAAACTTCCTTAATTGGAGTTCACAACCTGGAAACAACTTTTTTTTTTTTGCTCCTATACTGCTGCCATTGTGAGATTTGTATTATACTTCTATAAAGCCAGCGCCTCTATCACAGGTGTATCTTGCACTAGCAGTCGCCACAAGGCCCTTTTCTACACTGTTCCTCTGCCAATTAAAGGAGCTCGTCAGAAGCTGATGGTGGAGCCGTTGTTAGTGTAATTAGTAGCCACAGGCCACAGCGATGTCTCAGAGCTCCAGCGCAATGGCAAAGCCTTCATATGAGCAAGTAATCACACGTCCAGTCTGCATCAGCAAATCCTCACAGGAATGTCCCATTACCTAACACGCTCATTTTAAAGGATATTCCCACAATCGCTCCTTTAATTTACCGTCTCCTAATGATTTGCTGTCAGTCAAAATTATTTCACCGCTACTTTTTAATAACCGTGGAGCTTCGATGCCGGCTAATACAAGAGCTAAAAATAAAGCGGGGTTTGGGTGAAACTAAAGAGCAAACCCAGGAGTTTCTGATTTAGGAGTGTTCACAAAAATAGACAATTCCCTATTGACCAACGTGAAACTCGGTAATAAACTTTGACTAAGGAAATAAACTTGTTCACAGCCCGGTGCAGAACAGTTGGTGTGTAAAGTTAATGCCCACCTCGAAGTTGTGTCTCCTGTCATCAAACGTTGCGTACTGTTGTTGTGTCCCAGGGCAAGACCAGGTTTTAACGCTCTATGCGGTTATTTAGGGCCGCAACCACTTGATCAGAAAGGTCCTGACTGCGTTCAATTCAATTTAGATGCACACGTCTTCATTTTCAATTACTAGTGGCATTTGTGAAGTTCATATTGATTTGCACCTTATAATAATAAAGCTAAGTAATACTAAAGACTCAAATGGGCCCTTAAAGAAAATTTAGATGCTGAAGGGTGGGAAAGAAGAGCACAGGATAAAGGTAACATTGTTGTTTTTGTCTGTGATTTATTCATTATTTTGCACTCCTTTATTTACTCCCATTTAGTCTTCAAATATATTTATTTATTGATTTATTTGCTACAAAAGACCTTGTTCAAATAAAGTAAGAGATTTGTGATCAATTCATTTCTTATTTGTAATTAATTTCTTATCTTTATTATACCATATACTGTCTATATATGTGTATGAGTCATTTGGTGGGCCACAAACAAAATCTTGTTTAGGGTCACCAAAAGCCTAGTATGTGGCATCTGGCATAGTTACACTTTTGTATACATATGTAGATGCAACAATATGATTCAATATGATTCAACACCTTCATATCGATATCATTGATACAGCAACGTTTTGCCATAAATCATAAAAGTTTACTCGAAATCAAACACCACGGCCAGGTAAATATAACATATTATTTCATTCAAAACTACATCCAAAAAGACATCTTGTTTTATTTTTAAATACAAATTTGTAATATCGATATTGATATACACTGCCTAGAAAACAATATGATTCAATACAAGGTAATGTATTTGATAATATACAGGTGCATTGTCCCAGTAAAAGTCATGAACCCTTAAGCCTGATCATATACTGTTTTTTTTTTTTTACCTTTTTCATGTGAGCACCAATCATCCAATTACCTTTACAACTTCAGCTTTGACAACTTGGCGGACCTGTTGTTGCGTGTAAGACTGAGCCCGTGCCCAGTGGCCTACATTAATCTGCAGCTAAAGTACAGAGTTATAAATAGGAGCAGGCATTTTCGCGGCCTTCGCCCTTTCGCCTGTCCTCTCCTGACAGCGGCTCCCCATCAGCTGCACTGACAAGCTCTCCAGCCTCTGTGACAGGCCGCCATTTGGGCTGGTAGATGTTTAACCACGTCCCAGGGCACCAGCTGGCACTCAGACCCACTCCGTGCACATTTCCCGAAAGTGAGCGGCGTGTTTCAAGTCTATGGTCCCCTGAGCGACGTGGAGCGGGAAGGGGGGGTAACAGGCAAACATTAAAGGTTACCATTCGCATTTCACGTCAGATATCAAGGACGCTGGTAATTACTGCGTTCAGCTGAGAGCATAGGGCATCTCTGCTGTCTGACCTTGTACTTGTAAGAATGGTAATGCTATAGAAGCTTAGAATAAGAATACTACTACTACTACTACTTCTACAACTACGACTATTCCTGCGTTTCTTCTATCTGGCTTTGAAGCTTAAATTGGGGTGACTACTACTGCTGCCTACTACTACTACTACTAATACATTTCTTCTGTCTGGCCTTGAAGTGTAAATTAATTAGATTAGATTAAAGAATACTACAAGTAATACTACAACTACTGCTTACAACTGCTGGTACTACTGCGTTTCTTCTATCTGGCCTTGAAGCGTAAATTAGGGTTGACTAAATATTACTACAAATAATACTACTGCCTACTACAATTAGTACTACTGCCTACTGCAACTACCACTACTACTGGTACTAATGGTACCACTACTAGTCTACTATTACTACTACTACCACTACTACCACATTTCTTCTATCTAGCCTTGACGCTTTAATTATGGGTGACTAAAGAATACTACAAATACTACTACTACTACTACTACTACTACTACTACTACTACTACTACTACTACTACTACTACTACTACTTAAGCATCTCTTCAGTCTGATTTTCTGATAGTATGAACTTATTATGTGTGAATACTAAAGAATACTACTACTACCACTAGGACATCATTTGCCATATGCTAGTACAGTATAAAATGTAATGCTAGAAGCTAAATACAGTATAATGGCTGAAGGAGGTGCTACAATTGCTAGTACTACTATTACTACTATTACTACTATTACTACTAGGGCATTTCTTCTATCTAGCCTAGTGCCAGTATGAAATGTAATGCTCAAAGATGATTTGAGTTGACCTCCACATACCCTCTCTACCAAGTAAAGTACCACTACCCAATTTTATTTTCTCCACCCTGGTCCCAGTATCAGCATAGCCATTTTTCCAGCTTTTCTGGTGTCAAAAAATGTACATTCAGACCCATTTAACACCACTAAATACACAAAAACTGGAGTTTAGAGCTTATTACTACTACTGCAGCTACTGCTACACCTGCTGCCAATGCTTCTAATACTACTACATACCCAAGCCTGACTTTCCAGGATTTTCTAGTCTCAAGGGGACAGTACCACTTAGCCACCAAGGACAAAATATAGTGTTCCTCATTTATAGAGACTCTGTTACTATTGTTAATGCTACTGCTATTTCAGCTACTACCACAACTGCCACTACTATTAATACAGCTACTACTAATAATATTTAGAGCTGCTATAACTAATCGGATTAATTGATTATAGTGTCAACTAATTGAATAATCATTTAATCATTAATTGAAGTATTCATAGACTCTGAAACATGCCATGTGCTGAGAGGGGAGGGTTTATTTTCAGGACAGTGCAGTAAAGCAACAATCTCTATTAAAGCTCTATCCAAACGTCCTCAAGTGTCATACTCATGGCTTTGTCTGCATGGTTCAAATTTTGTAAAAATTTTGGTAGAATTATAAAAAAATTTTTACAGGAACTATAAAGCAAGTTTTTAATCACTTTATCTACGCTTTACTATCCAATTATTATTCGATTAAAGCAAAACTCAGTAACTTTTTTACCTTATATAAACAGTTTTGGAGTCTGTGTGATGGTTAAATGAGTTGTTGTGGGGTAAATGAAGCGTGCGGCATCGCCCCCTGGTGTCTCTGGGCTGAAAGTGACACTTGCAACAGTGAGCGCCATCGACCCGGAGTCACAGAAGTCTCGGGTCAAGCGAGAAAGCGGCACAACCCGGTTAGCAAAACAACAAGCTAGCAATGGCTTTATTTTTCGATTTTTGTCGTTCCAGAGCGACCAAATGGAAGAAAAAAGTTGGTACATGATAGGCGAAGGGGAAAACAAAAGTAAAGACGAGGGAGAGGTCACACAGGAGTCAACTGGGCTTAAGGCTCTTTAGGCTGAAAGAGCGAAGAAACAAGCAGAGTTACTGAGTTCCAGTGTTGGGAACGAGATTACATTCGTCAGTAACGCAGCGGGTAACGCGTTACTTTTGAGCCCCCAGTAATAATATTACAGTTACTAACAAAATACCCAATTAGTTACTCGCGTTACAGTCACTACAGTCAGTTTCATTTACCTGCAGTTTACCACAAGGACACGGAATGAAAATGCATTAAACAAATAGCGCTAATACGTTTCCTAACTTATTTTCATCCGTTCCCTTCTTTGCTCCTCTTTATGCGCGCAGCGGCCTCTCGTCCTGTCCGCGCGCTGATCCCTGTCCGCTGCTGCTGTCAGCGGGGACAGCAGGGAAAGAAGAGACTTGCACCGCTTTGGTGCTAACAAGTGCATTTTAGCTTCAGTGTAGTGAAATAAAACTGTGTCCACGGGACTTGAATGCTGCACAGGAGCAGAGGTAAACTTAAAGAGCAGTATTTGCTGTGTCAGGCTGCCTTCCTGTTAGGAAATAATCCAAAAGTAAAGTAACTAAGTTACTTTCATGAGTCAGTAACTAAGTAAAGTAATATATTACATTTTAAAAGAGTAACTAGTAATCTATAACTAGTTACTTTTTTTGAGTAACTAACCCAATACTGCTGAGTTCTGCTTTAATTAAAACAATAAGCGACAGATTAATCGTTCCTGTATGAACATCTTAAAATTCTTAAAAGTCTTCTAAACTCTTCTAAGTTCCTCTTCCTTACTAGGGCTTCTGAATATAGTATCACAAATGTATTATTTTATTGGAGTACTATGAACTGCTATATCTTGGTACCTAATCTGTTTAGATAAATGGGGGTTGGTCCTGAGCTTTACATTTCCTTATCAATCAAATCCATTACATAACTTAATGAGGGTTTAAATATTGTAGGTCATATATTTTTATTGCAGAAGTGAAAATAATTATTGGCTATCATGTGTTTTATTGTCATGCACCAGCCTTATTTCTGACCTTGTGCTAGTATGAACCATAGTGCTATAAGAAACTACTAAAGAATAAATAAAGGACTAATTGCCTGGCTCTCAAAGTGCATTAAACCCTTTAACTGTGTGTATCAGGATGTGTCCACTTCTCTTTGCCTCTTTGCACTGTCTCCTCCTCACGGAAATAGATTTCTCCCTGGATTTGATCCCATTGCCACTGAGCAAACTCTGCCGCCGCCTCTTTACCTTTTTGTCAATGTCACCAAAGCGTAATGCAAGCAAAACACACACACACACACTTTTTTTCCTACATCTCCACTGGGCTGAGTTTTTGCACAAGGTTAGCTGCGTGTCACAACATAGACACGCGCTTGAAAGAACAGACTGGATTTAAGGTTAAAAAAGTGTGAGGAGAAATTCACGGCTTTTATTAACATTCCCCTGTTTCTCTGTGTACTGTGTGGCTGCAGCAGAAGGAACCAGGGGCACAAGTGTGTGAATTTTGGCTTTGTGGGTGGGCACCGAGCCTGGGCTGCATGTACTGAACACATGCTACTGCTACTACTACTACTACCACTGATGCTACTGCTTCTACTACTACTAATACCACTGATGCTACTGTTACTACTACTACTACTACCACTGATGCTACTGCTTCTACTACTACTAATACCACTGATGCTACTGTTACTACTACTACTACCACCACTGATGCTACTGCTACTACTACTACTACTACCACTGATGCTACTGCTACTACTACCACTGATGCTACTGTTACTACCATCTCTGATGCTACTGCTACTTCTAATACTGCTACTACCATCGATGCTACTGCTACTACTACTACCACTGATGCTGCTACTACTACTACTACCACTGATACTACTGCTATTACTGCTACTGCTACTACTACCACTGATGCTGCTACTACTACTACTACTACCACTGATGCTACTGCTACTACTACTACTACTACCACTGATGCTACTGTTACTACCATCTCTGATGCTACTGCTACTTCTAATACTGCTACTACCATCGCTGCTACTGCTACTACTACTACTACTACCACTGATACTACTGCTACTGCTACTACTACCACTGATGCTACTACTACTACTAACACTGATGCTACTGTTACTACTACTACTACCACTGATGTTACTACTACTACAACTACTACTACTACTACCACTACTACTACCACTGATGCCACTACTACGACTACTACCACTGATGCTACTACTACTACTACTACTACTACTACCACTACTACTACCACTGATGCTACTACTACGACTACTACTACTACCACTGATGCTACTACTACTACTACTACTACTACTACCACTGATGCAACTGCTACTACTACTATCACTGTCAACCACAACAGCTGCCACTACTAAAATGACTACTGCTGCATCTGCAACTCCTACTACTACTACCCAATGCCACTGGTACTAATTCTACTACTGCTACTAATACTACAAGTACAACTGCTGATACTGCTTCTGCTACTACTACTACAACTATAACATACCCAAGCCTGACTCCAACCTAGGATCTTCTGGTACACCCCACTCATCACTCTTTTATAGACTAGTACTACTACAACTAATACTACTGCTGCTATACTACTACTACTACTTCTACTATGACTATGACTGCTGACTCCAACCCAGGACTTTCTAGTCTCGAGGGGACAGTACTAACCACTTTGCCACCAAGGACAACACTTACTTTTATTTATTTATAGAGACTGGGACTAGTATTGTTAATACTACTGCTATTGCTGCTACTACCACTATTACAACCACAGCTGCCACTACTGCTAATACTACAACTATTAATACTAATATTACTACCACTACCAACTACTATCACTACTACTACTACTACTGCCTCTGCTACCAGTGTTACCACCCAAGTCTGACTCCAACCCACCAAGGACAAAATATACTTTTACTTATTCATGAATACTTCAAAATTTACTTGAGTAAAAAAAAAAGTTACTCTGTGTTTCCTGTGACTGTGGCTGAACAAGGGGCACAAGTGTGTGAATTTTGGCTTTGTGGGTGGGCAGTGAGCCTGGGCTGCATGTGCCGACTGGACCAACACACAGAGTCAACGGGGAGAATTTGATCCCTGATTTGGAAAGCCGAGCGCATTGTTAAATTCCCGGATTAGGCCTGTGTAAAGGGAGGGAATGTTAACTGCGCTGGTCAGCAGGCTCAGGCCGGATCAGTGGACTTATTGAGGGCTTGTTTGGAGCGGCTGTCGCCGGCTGATAGTGTGAGATGACATGACGCCTCGCTGTGTGGCTAGCTCTCTCCACTGCACGCTCCCCACTGACCCACATATCACACCTACGTACAAAAAGTCCCAAATAACCATGCTAAAATCTGCCATGGCTGTTAATTAATTCTCACAATGGGTCAGTGGACTGCAGGCTTAAAGGCAAACTAACCAAAAACTAATTTATCTGTCCCTCCAAACAACAGTACAGCAATGTTTCCTGCCATTATTGTGTTGAAAAAGTAAAACTGGACCAGTTTGTCCCCACAGAATTTGCATACAAGTCATTAGTATTTCAGCCTTATCTTAAAGGGATATATTATGCTTTTATTTATATTTTTAAACCAAATTTGGTCACCTCTAGAACAGCATTGCATGTTTTACAACCTTTAAAAACATTGTCTAACTAAAAGAAAGTGTTTTTAGGAGGACAGCAAAGTGTTGCATCTTTTGGACATAATCAAAGAAAAAGAGCACTTATTTAAGCTTTTTGTATGATGCCATTTTACTACAAAATGAAAAATAGCTGTGAGGAATCAGTGGATTTTTTTGATAGATGGATGAGAGCAGACTGATGTAGAGGGCTTGTTGAATGATCAGTACTTCCTGGAGAGTGGGCGGGGTTTCATGCAGGTTGAGGTTTGTGGAACCGGGCGTTTTGTGGCCCCAGAAAGGGCCGTGCCAGGGAATGGAGGATTACTTAAACAGGCGTGAATGAAGCAAAAAACAACACAAAGGATGTTTTTGATGAGAGAATGGCATTATAACATGGTAGAACACCCAGAAAATATGGTTTTGCATAATATAGCTCCTTTAAAAAAGACAAACAAACCACATATTTTCATTGTAAATAGTGGACATGCTTTGGCTACATGTCTGCTTATAATGTGGTTCTGTGCTGTCTCCTCAAAACAACAAACCTCTTCTATAAACTTCTACATATCAAACAAGATAAAGATCTTGAGCACTGCTTCTATGAATAAATGTTTCTAGGACGTGTTTACGAGTAACGCCTGCACTCCAAATATGAATTCTAGCAATATGGCACACCTGGGCTAAGAATAGCATCGAAAGTGTGGTGAATGCGAAGGGTGCATGTCTTACAATAGAAGTGCGGAGTAGGGAAGTCTCCAACTGGGAATGATCAATTAGGCGCTCGCTCAGGTAGCCTACACGCTGTCACGGCTTATTTGGGTTGTTGTTCTGCCTCCGACGTTGTTTATTGAGCTTCTTCCATTAAGGTTTTGCAGCTTGTATTGTGCATCTGCTCTGTCCCCCCCCCCTCGTCCTGTGTTTGGTCCCTGGAGACGGCAGCCATGTCTCCACTCATTACAGGCTGAGCGTTTGAGGTTAGTGGGGTGCTGTGTGTCTACATCCGAATCTTCGCTCACTCGAAAGCCAACAGCCTCCCCGCCTGCTCGGCTGTCTGCTCTCCTGTCTGTGCGCTCCATCGAGGTAGACGCCGAGCCGAGGTGGAAGAAGTGCACAAAATCTGTTCTCAACTCAATGTACTTTTTACGCCAAAAATCATCTAGTAGAAGCAAAAGTTGTCCTAAAAATTGTGTAAAAGTGTTGAATGTCAAGTTTCCGTAAGTACAAATTACCTTTGAAAACTGTTTTTGTAATTTGCACAACAAAATCTATTACGAGTACTACTGCTATGCTGACTACATCTAACATTACTTCTACCACTGCTACTAATGCCATTACTTTTACTGATGCTTCTAATACTAATACTACTACTTCTAACTACTAATAATATGTGACTACTGCTACTACCAGGGCTTGACATTAACATGACCCAACCGGCCAAATGTGGGTAGATTTTTATTTTGGCTAGTAACACACACACTCCCACTAGCCATTTTGGCAGGCTGGATTTTATGTACCTATATCTTTAGAGGTTAGGTCTGCATTTCCTTTGCTCTGCTTGGGTTAGGGTTAGCATTTAATAGTACTTAGTATATAATACATCACCAGGATTAAAGAACAAAAAGAAACACCACATGCAGAGATTTATTCTGCCTATAGCCAAACCAGTTTTCAGTATTTGATAAATCCCTGTCCATACATGAAACCAAATTTTATATTTCTTTAACCTCATGGTATACTGCAAATATACACAAAAACTAGGGTATGATGATACAATTTGCAACGATACAATACGTATCAATTAGAATTGTTTTAATACAATTCAAGAATGAGTTTGGCGAATTTGGATACGATTTGACACAATTCAAGACCTTCATATTGATACAGCAACTTTTTGCCAAAAATCATAAAAGCTTACTCTCAAATGTAGCATCGCGGCCAGGGTTTATTATGTCCAGTAGACAGAGAGCAAAGAAAAGTTGAATATAACTTTTTATTTAATTAAAATCACAAAAATTACACCCAAAAAGCTGTATCTGGTTTTATTTTAACATGCAAATTTCTAATTTCAATATTTTTGATTTTTTTTTTCATGTATATCCATATATACACATTCTAGAAAATGACACAATTCAATACAAGGTAATCCGTATCGATACAGTTGTATTGTAGGAAAAAAATCAATACATCAATACTGTATCGTTACACCCCGAACAAAAACGTGACCAATAAAATTGTGGCTAGTAAAAGCACTAACTGGCTAGTCTGGTGGTCTGTGAGCAAAAAAGTAAATGTCAATCCCTGGCTACAACTACTAAAAACTACAAAAAAACACAACTGCTACTGCTGCAAATACTACTATGACTAAATTAGTCAAGAAAATGCTTTTGAACATTGGTTCCCAAATGGTGGGTTGAGACCAAAAAGTGGATTGCAGGGAGGTAGTATAAGAGTTGTTAATGTTTTTGAACATTAACCCAACAGGCACCGTGACAGCTTCTTCCCCAGTGCAATACTTTTATTGAACTGTTAACAGTAACTTAATTTCATAACAAATTTGCACTTTTCCTGTATTACTCATAGAGTTGTTGGTTGTACTGATTCTGATACACTTATGGAAAATTTAAAAAAATCTGTATCGGCATCAGCGAGTCCCTAAACCCATTCACCAATCATATTTTTCTAAAAGAGGTCATATATTCATGAATAGACTCACTGCTCTCACACAGGAAGTTGTAGTGTCTTGCCACAAGCAACCACTGCTGCATGAAGATTTGACACAGGCTAGCTAGCACAGCGTGACAGTATGTCCGCGGTTTGGCAGTATTTTCAACTGGACCTGCTGCCAGTAAAACAGCAAAATGTCTGATAAGGCTGGCACATATACTGGAAACTTTAAAAAGTACTATGAGCAGTGTATATTTTTTATAATCCATTAAAAATTACCCACTTGTGTCCCCAGATATAAAGTAAACATGTTTAAATCAAATATTAGTTTTACTGATAATATATTTACTGGTACAGCTCATTTATTCACAGTTTAAAAAAATATTAATAATTTCACACCTAAGTTGTTTATGTTTACATTTTTTGTTTTGGTTCCAAACCCTGCATTGCCGATCGTCCAATCAGAAAAGCGGAAAGACAGGCAACCCACAGACCATTGTTTTGATTTAGACTGCAGTACTGTTTTTAGACCAGTACGACAATATGCTGCTTATAGCATCTTTAAGATGCATTTGAGAACGCGTGACCCTAAAGAACACAAAGATTTCAGCATGGCTAAGGCTAAGAAGGTATTTGAAGTTTTGCTATGAAAATTACTATATTTCCAAAAGTATTCGCTCACCCACCCAAATAACTGAATTGGGATTATGGTGTGGGGTTGTTTTTAGGAGCTGGGCTTGGCCTCTTAGTTCCAGTGAAAGGAACTCTGAATGCTTCAGCACCAAGAGATTTTGGACAATTCCCTGCTCCCAACTTTGTGGGAACAGTTTGGGGATGGCCACTTCCTGTTCCAACATGACGTAGATGATGTTTGACCGAGATGGATGCAAAGAGTGGGCCCACGTCATATTAAACCCTATGGATTAAGAATGGGATGCCACTTAAGTTCATATGTGTGTAAAGGCAGGTGAGCTAATACTTTTGGAAATATAGCGCACGGTGGCAGAGTGGTTAGTGTTCTCGCCTCCCAGCAAGGATATTGCGGGTTTGAGCCCTGGGCCGACCAACACACCATCACAAAAACTCTCTGGGTGGAGTCTGCATGTCCTCCCCGTGTTACCATGGGTTCTCTCTGGATACTCCGGCTTCCTCCCACCGTCCAAAGACATGCATGTGTTAGGAGAATTCGTGATTCTAAATTGCCCCGAGTGAATGTCTGTTTTCGTCTCTGTGTCAGCCCTGCAACAAGCTGGCCCCTGTCTGGGTTAGGGTTAGGGATGAGCTCCAGTCACCCACGACCCCTAACGGAAATAAACATAAGAAAATGAATGTTTATGTTTTGTTAAGGTATAAATCTGAAGCATAGTAGTGTTTTCAAATCAAACATGGCTGCTGTCTAAAATAATAGTACTTTTTTTATGTACTCTACTACTTAGAGAAAAGTATCTAGTTACCTCACACCTCCGTCCAGAACAGGCCTGTATCTGCTCTCTCGGGTATTGCCCCGGCCCATGTTTGCCTGTCTGTTTACCTGTCTGCTCTGGTCTGCCAGACTGTCTGTCCCCACTCTGCCTGTCGAGTGTCGCGGCGTGCTGGGCCTCATGGAGTCTGTCCCACTTACAACCCATCAAAATGACACTGGTTTGGTGGCCCATGGCATCCAGACACGTTCACACATTCTCCTTTATTAGCGTCAACATGTTGTGCCCAGAAAACAGAGGAGTCCCAGGCAGTTCGGCTTGTTATAGAGCGAGCGGTGGGGATGCCAGGGTGGCGCCTATTAAAAAAAAGAGCCTAATTTAGTTTAAGAGAACAGTTTTAATGTCCCATATGGAAGAGTTTTGGGTGTTTTGTAGCTGGAATTAACAGTAGCAAGCAGAAATGGTTGTAAGTAAACAGTGGTAATTGCTGTTCTGAGTCATCCACTTCAATGAATCAAATAATTCTTTAATTTAACACTTTGAGAAGAAAGAATAAAAACCTCCAGAATTAAGTTAATATAAGGCTAATACAAAATCAAGTTATGACTCAACTCCCTTTTTGAAACATGGCTGCTAGAAATACATTAAAATAAAATGATTGATCTGATTGTGGGAGCAAATATAAATTAATTTTTTAAAAATATTTTACTACAACCTTTATGGCACATGTATTTTAAATTCTGTTTTGCCATTTCATGTGTCGAGAAAATGTAAGCGCCACATAAGCACAACACTGAAACTATACTCAACCCACTTTTTGGTCCTGACCCCCCAATTTGGAGCCACCACTGCCTTAGAACGACGGTTCAATTTGAAGATGCGATCTCTATAGTGAACCTAATGGCTTTTTGACTTTTAGATATTCCACATTACAGTCCACAAAGCTTATAAATATGTTTTTATTGTGCCATTAGTTGCACTCTCAATGTACAACTTAAGTGCTAAAGTTATACTCCGGGGATCTATGAAGCATATACTGCTGAGCTGCTAATTATGTGTTGCCTATTGAGAAAACACAATATCTATCTTTAAAATACTTGGCAATTCTATTCTTTAAGTCTTTGGCATTATATGTTATGTTCTTGTCTACAGTATAATGTTATTTGTACATTTTAAGGCATATATTACCAAACAGAAATCAAGACCAACCACAGGGAGATGATATTTTGCGCTGCTGGGTGCTAGGCAAGTGATATAGATGCTTTTTAATGAACTGTCAGAAGCCAGCTAACAATAGCTCCAAGTCTCCAGCTCCTTAATTTACAATATGCATGCTGAAAATGAAGTATTTAGACTGGGGTTCCCCAAGGACCATGACTCCAATTGTGCATCAGGGAGGGCATCTTCTGTAAAACGCTATGTCAGTCTAAATATGCAAACTTCTCTATGATTTGATGGTGTTCTTTGCTTAAAAAAAAAAAAAAAAAGAAGAATGTAATCAAGTCATAGAAGGTCAGCAGCCAGTGTACTCTTAGTGCTGGTCCCAAGCCTGGATAAATCTCTGCAAAGTTAAAAGAAGACGCTCTCCAACAGATGCATATATCAATATTTTCAGTCGTAAAAGGTGTTCAAAAATCATTTCAAAAAGCCTAATATAGAATCTTTAAGGCAGAGATTTATTGCCAGCTATAAAAGAAAATGTTATTGTTATAGCTCCTAGGTTTAGCGAAAGACAAAAAACTGCTGTCAGGTTAAAGATATACATGCTGTAATGGAATGACAAAGCTGGAGACGTTTGGAGAGTAAAAACATCACTGAAATGACTAGACTGCCTTTTTTCTGAAAACCTAAAGCAATATCCCCCTTTCTCATAACTTACCAAACTGTCAGCTTCTATGAATTTCCTCCAAACCTGTTCATCAAGTGCTACAAGGATGCGCTTTTCTGAAAAATACATGAGTAAATAGACCATGGGCTGCAGTATATAGCAGTAAAGAAGAACTTCTCTTGACAGATAAAAGCAGACACGGCCGTTTATCACAGTCTGTTTGACAAGGAATTAGGGCTATGACTATGTACAGTTTCCAGTGGCCATATTTGTTTATGTCAGTGCTTCTCCCTGGAGCCCGCGGTGATGCTGGTGGTGCCGGTGGTGTGGTGGTATAACTCACCACTCAGCCAGTTTCCGGGAAACTGCGCGGCTTGCGAACAACAAGTTTCATTGGAAAGCAAGTCATGAGATATGAATGAGTCACTCTCAGCTGGGCAAAGGTATCTGCTGACGGGACGGGGGCAGAGGAGGGAGGGAGGGGGGCGAGGAGAGAGGAGGGAGGAGGGGGGACGACATGATTATCATCTGATCGAAGAGCTAACAACATAAAGCTTTACTAACGCGAGCATGCGCACTTTATGCTGGCTATAGTGATTGGTTATACTTTGGAGGAAAAACATAAAAGTCCTTTAGGGTAATGCATTTAAAGTTGATATTTTTGATATTTTGTGAAAGGTTAATATAGCCTGACCATTACTCTTGTTTTTCTATTGTTTAAATTCATGTAATCAAGAAGGAGACTGAATGGATGCAGATTAAACTACCTCTACATGTGTTTAGACTGATTATGCAAAACTGCTTGTTTATATGATTCATGATTTCAGTGGCGTGACTTGGTAATGTGGGGCCCCAGCGCAGGATTTCAGAATGGGCCCTAAAGTCATAAACCAAATTCAGTGCTTCAGGTTCATATATTAAGCTTTTTAATTTATAAAATCCTGCTGTTTTACTGGATGTGTTTATTCATTTATATTTAGGGGCAATTTTGTGAATCTGTATTATTTTTTTATTACAATTTTTGGATTTATCTTAAGAAAAAATGTGATTTTTTTTTTTTGGTATTTTTGTTGTAATTTTACACATTTAACAGGATTTAAAATTATGCCCCTGCATGATTTGTCAGATACTGTGGGAATAGCTTTACTTATCCACTTTAAGTTTTACGAGGAAACTGAATGGGTCTGGTTGGACAGGTTAGTTAACTGTTCACTTCAGCAGACTCCCAGTTCAGAGAAGCAGACTGATGCAGGTTTTGAGTTACGTACAGCTGTAATGTAACCAGGAGCACACATTTACAAGGCTTCTGAAAACTACTATACTACTTCTACTACTACTACTACTACTACTACTATTATAATCAATAAATACATTATTATAAGTGTGTATTGTGGAAGAAGCTACAGATATACAATTTTGTCTTGACTATACTTTTTATCCTGTTCCTTATTTAAACAACCCTATAATTTATAATAATTTACAAACATAAAATCCCATTGTGTGCACCAAACTTTGGGCCAGTGTTTAGCAATATATGCTAGAAATATTCTTGATATGAACCTAAGGTTGAGTGCTGTGGCTAAAAAATAGCAATAGAATTTACTTTTTCTGCCAATTTACGATTTTAATCAGTTTTTTCTCTTGTTGGCAAGCTTTTTAAAAAGACATTTAAATGTAGGTTTATTAGTATTTTATTATCATTTTATTTTACAATTAGATTATCGCATAGTTTTATACAGTATATAACAGATAAATATTGATGTCTGTACAAAACAACAGTGAAGCAGCAGCAGTGTGCATTACTCTTCTAAAGGCCAGATCTATTATCATTTATACAGCAAACTAAGTCTTGTTAAAAAACAGCAAAAGCTTCCAAACACATTGCTACTTAGCGTACATAAACACAGCATTGTTTATGTTAGCACTGCACACCACACCACGCTGTTGGTTTTGGCCACATCTAAATGAGGACATTGCAGAGGTAAAGGGACTTCTGTCTCTGTGATTACACTGCAAGCAAAATGCTTCTGGAACAAAAGTAGTGACATTTTTCTTGGATTAGGTCACTAATAAAGAAAAAGTAAGTCAGAAGTGCAGATTGGCTATAGTTTCCAAGAAACAGTATTGGGTCAAAATAGGAAATTTGTGCAAAATAAGGTAAAAACAGTAGTTTATCAGAAGGTACAGTGTCTACAAGCAACCAGTTCTATCTGAAAGCCTGTCTGCACATTCAATACATTCATTTTAATATGTCTAGAGTTTTGACATAAAATGTTTTGTTTTTATTTGCAGAAATCTCTCTCTTGCATTTTGAGTGTTGACAAAATGCATGCATGTAGAGAAATACATTTTCAAAATATAAATATTATTTTTAAGCAAAAATGCCTAAATCTAATGTGATTTTGATGTGAAACAATATCATTAAATATCTTGAATACATTAGCAAACCAGCACAGTTATCAATTGATTTTCAGTTCATCTTATCAAAATAAATGAGATTTAGCCACTTTTATCTTGGAAGCAGATCGAGTCCAAACATTTGTAGACCAGTGTTATCGGTGTTTTTAGCATCTGCAGATTCTCCACAGGCAGTATTTAACCTGCTCTGGAACTAGCAGCAGCATTAGCCACAACACAGGAAACACTGCGGCGCAAGGAGGACGCAAATTTCTGCTAAATTTGATTTAAAAACGTGAATTAATTCGATTTATCGCCCAGCCCTATATGGACCTCTTCATGTTAAAAGGCAAAAAAAAAAAAATCTAAATTGACTTTATTTACAGGATGTTTTACTGTTTGCTCCTGTCTGTTCCTCCAAACTGGGACTGGCCTGACACCTCTCAACTGTGGAGAATAAATCAGCTCAACACAACACCGTCCTTTCCCTTTAAGGCAATTAGCCGTGTTGTTGTAAGTTAAATTCGAGGTGAAACCTACTTTGTACAAGTCTGCAGAGATCAAAGCGTGCACTCAAGTGTTCGCTCTCAGTCTGTCCATTATGTAAGCTTGGGAAAATGGACTTACAAGGCTTAAAAGAAAGGGGCTTACGCGGTACGGCTCGGGTTAACAATGGAAACGGCACAAAAGCAATGGAAGGAAGAATGAGAGAGTGCTCTGGGATAGGATTTCCCTTTTGATAGCGAACGAAAACATCAGGTTTTGGGACACACAGAGGCCGGTTCAAGTGAGGGGAGGAACTTGTGAGGAAATACCAATGACACACACACACACACACATCCAATATATGACATAAGTGTTCAAAGTTCAACACCGCGGAGTGAGGTCATAGAGGGAAGAGTTTACTTTGGCAACACTTCGCTGGTAGCAGTTAGCCGCTATAGCCCTCAAAGTGTGTCCTAATGCACAGACAAGAGCTGAGTCAACAAAGCCGGGGCTATTTGGAGTCAACCTTTAAAAGTCACGACCTTAGCGAAAGGTGCAGTGTGAGGCTGATGTGTTTCCTATACCTAAAGTTCAGACGTCGAATTAGCCCCGAGTCTGATCAGCCCTTTTTTTTTCCTGACAAAAACACAATTATGATAAATGGACGGCTCACGGTAAAGATTTTTTTTTACCAAAGTTCAGTCTTTAAGGGTGCCATAAACTTTGCTTTGATGAACCTTATCCCAGCTGCACAGTCATCACACGAGGAAGCTCATTAGGATGACCAGAGGCTGACTCAAGGTTTCACTCAAAGGCTGCGTTCAGTCTGAAGAAGAAATGTGCCCACGGCTGAAATTGTTCTGTTTCTTATCAGATTGTTTTTTTCATGACATTTCCGGGACATTTTTTTAACCATTCAGGAAAACCTTTACCCCATTTGTGGTCATATACTAGGTCCAGTTTTATTCCACAATATTTGCTCTTTACTGAGACAAACTACAGCAACCTCAGAGGGTCAAATGGTAACCTTAGTTCATAAATTAACAGGGCTGCAATTGTTCAGTCTTGATTTTTCCTGGATATCCCGGATCATTCTGACTATTTTGAGTAACATTTGTGGTCATATAGATCCAGCTTTCTTCCAAAAATGTTTGCCTATTATCAGCTGTGGACAACTCAACCTCATTACTTGAGTAAAAAGTATAGATCCTCAAATATTACTCCAATACAAGTAAAAGTACTGGAGTATGTGCTTTCAAAAATACTTAAGTATTCAAAGTACTAAAAAAAAATAAACTTTTTTTTACAATGTATTTCAAATGAGTGCAATTTCTCCTACATTCAAGTCACAAATTTGCATATACAATACATTTTACATGATTTTAGTGAGGAAATGTGGAGTTCAACTTATAAAATCATAATAGATAAGATTGTTCAACAGCAAAAACGAGCCATATGTATTATAAATAAGGTTGGGTTTTATAATCATATGATCTTTTTTGCATATCTGGTGTCTTTTACACCAGATACGCAACAATAAATTGTGATTCAAACTTTAAAATGTTTGAATTCTGAGATATTGTTGCTGTTACTTTTGGTCTTTCTGCCTTTGTTGTGATTTGTGATGTGTTCTCTTGAATCATCTCTTTATGTTCTTAGTTAAGAAATGTTAAGGTCAGAAAAGTCTGCAGTGTGCTGTATGCTTGGTCAATTAATGTAGCAGAAAGTACAAAAAAATGTGTCAATTTGATGGTAAAAAACTTACAAAAGGCCTGTATTTAATTTTACAGTATAATAATATCACAAATGTTGTTTTTACAGTTTTTGACTTGAGTTTTAATCATTATTTACTGTAAAATTTAAAGTTATTATCTTTCAAAAAATAGGTTAACTGTACATTTTACAGCTTGTGACTTATGTTTTAATCAACATTTACTGTAAAATTTAAAGTTATTTTCTTTTTAAAAAGTGTTAAACTGTAATAAACACAGGACTCAATTATTTTAACAGTCTTATACTGCATAATTACAAAAAATAAATACAATTTCGCCTTATTTCTAATATTACAGATAATTACCAAAACCAAAACAGTATTTTACTGATCTATCAATTATGTTTTTTTACTGTTGAGATTTTACAGATTTTTACTATGAAATCTACAGATATTTTTTCAGTGTCATTTGTTTGGCTTGTTCAGAGAATAGCATTGAATCGTGTTGCATTTTTTGTCATTTTGCAAACACAGTACAACAATATTCCCAAAAATGTGCAATCAAATTAGGACTGTGAGCCTCTCTGTCCATGCATGCCATAACATTGCCCAATCCCATTTACACCGACATGAAAAATCTGATCTGACCACATCTGATCCAATCTCCACCACTTTCTGCTCCTGTGTAAACGCAGCCTAAACCACAGCAGACAGCGGCTCATTACAGACCCAGTCGAGTGGAAAAACATCCCACTTGTGTGAGCCTGAATGTAGATTGGGCCCAAAACAAAAGCACTTCTTCCTTCTTATATCTCCATTGTTTGTTTTTTTTTCCCCCCTTTTCAATCCGACCCTCGTCAAAGCAGTGGGAATCAGATAACTTCCTCCGAAACTGATCTGTGACCTAGATCTCCAGGAATAGGCCCGAGATGTGAGTTGGGATAAAAGGTGTGTGATAAGGAGTGCAGTGGAGTCACATTGTTCACAGTGTTGTTTGGGGACAAAGACCCCCCGGGCAGAGGCCTATGTCCCGGGTCAGTGGACTCAGATATAGGACCCTGAACTCAGATAGCACTGGCAGAGATGTGACTGGCTTTTGAATTGTAAAACAGAGCGAGATCAGATAGAGAGCAGCTCATTTTATTGACACAGGTATTTTTGTGAGACGTGACTTCGTTCACACCTACATGCTGTAAAGTGTTATCTAGACAAAGTTTGAAGAAATTATGATATTTTTTATCATTTGATGTGAAGGCAGTTCTCATTTGGTTATCTTAAAATGAGTGAACTATTTTAATTATAAACTATTAAGAAATCAGGATTTAAACCTCAGGCGCTCCTTTAAAAATGCACATTCTCTCTCTGAACGTTCTTTTAGGTCATGGGGTCACATTTAAAAATATAAAACATGAAGAAAAACCTTTTTTTTTTTTGAGGGGGTGATCATTAACCTCTCTCCTCATCACACATAACAAAAGAGAATACATTTTTATATTTTTAACCCTCTAAAAGCCAGTTTGTTCACATAATTCTCACATATAATGAAATATTTATTTAAAGATGCAAAGTAGTTTTTTGTTTGTACAGGAATTACCAGCCTCGGATCGGTCACTGATTAGTCCTAAAACTGATTTTAATACATTCATTCATTCATTCATTCATTCATTTTCTACCGCTTATTCCCATTAGGGGTTGTGGGTAACTGGAGCCTATCCCAGTAACTTTTTTAAAGCCCTAAGAGCTACAGTCAATGTTATCTAATGGGAATTATGCGGACATTATTTCCCACAATGCAATGAGAAAATGGTAAATCTGGTGGTGATTTTTTTTTTTTTTTTTTTTTTGTGTGAATGTTTTATCCTCTGACTGACAGGGTTACAGAGGAATTAACATGATTTAACATTTCTGTATTGTAACAGCAATAGAGTGAATATAAGTGATTTTAATGTGAGTCAATGGGACAAAAAAGGGCTTTAGGAGGAAGAATGTGAGTTTTTTGCCCAGACAGTTGAATTTTTTGTTTTGTTTTTCAGTTGTGACAATTAAATTCAAAATTTATTAATGAACATCTTTGTCAAATATCATCACCCTAGCATAAGAAATGCCAAAATGAGAGCAAAACATACATCTGAAAAGCCCTAAAAGGAGGCAGGGAGGCTGAGGGTTAAAGGGGAAAATTTTAAAGCATGTGGAGTAAAAAGTGTTATATGTAGTTAAAGTTCTTTGTTTTCATAAAATATGTAAGACTTTGATTAGGTCATAGTGAGGTTAATTTTTAAAGTTGTTTTTGGGTCCCGAGATGACACTGGTATAACCTGGCTGTGTCTATAACCTGGCTAACTTTTACTGATAAGCACTAAATAACAGGATGGGTTTAGATTTAACATGAACATTCTTCTTTTTATCCTTTTCTAGTGGACAAACAAGGAACTGCAGTCACCAGCACTTACTTAGAAGTAGTTTCTGAGATAAATCACAGTATTACAACATTTATGATGAGCAATAGCCAAAAATATATACTTTGCCAAATACTTCCCCATTTGGGTCAGTTGCTATAACAACGTACTCTTCCCTCTTTATGTATAAAAAAAGAAAAAGAAAAAAAAGAAAAGTTGCTTAATAATTAGCAGGATTGGCTTTAGCTTTAGATTTAGCAGGATTTCAAATAAAATGTATGTTAAAAACAACCGAGATATGTACTGTTCCTGTTCATTACAAATATTTTCAATCCATACTGACCACAGGGGCCGAGTCAAAGGGGCCCCTAAACCTCCTGGTCCCCAGTGCAGTTGCCCTGGCTGCACTTCCTGACGTTACGCCCCTGGGCAGACACATCACCAATTTGGTCACAGATTGAGTCGCCTCCTGTCCCAAATGAAAGAGTGACAAAGTGTGAACGCTGGTAAAAAGCTGTAAACCTATTATTCTGAGTATTTGCTGACTGTTTACACATTGTCAATGCATAGGCGGTCTACACAGTTAACAAGATGTGCCATATTTTGCTTGCTTGGCTTAGCATTGTTAAAGTGAGAATAGGGTTAATGAGTGACTATACGTTGAGTGTAACAAAGCCTACATTCATTCATTCATTTCAGGTCACATGGGGCTGCGGCCTACCCCAGCTGACTTAGATACTGCCTGGTTAATGGCCAATCCATCACTGTAAACTTTCAGATAAACTGTAGTACTATTCAGGTCCAAAGGCGCGTCACCTTTAGCTGTAACATGTTTAGACCACAGAGGCTCTAGTGTTGCAGGAAATCCAGTATTTTTTTTGCCTTGAAGCAGTGGTGGAGTGTGAAAAAACAAGAATATGCCATCTTTGTTTCATTATAAAGTTCTCATTTGTTGGTCTACATCAATTGTCAGCACTGAATTCTTAGCTGTGCATGATAATACAGAGAAAGTGACTACAACAGTGCTATGTTGTAGAGCAGCCATTCCCAAAGTCAAGACTGTTGTGGCCCCTTAAATTTCTGAAAATCCCACGTGGACCCCAACCCAACTATAGAACTTCCCTCTATTCATGTTTTTCTCTATATATTTTTATAAAAAAATTACAAAAAACACTGGCGGCTAGCTAAAAGGTGTCATTTGTCCCGGGCCTCGGGGTCAAAGGGGCCCATAAATTGTTCCTCGTCTTATATTTTTTATTATCATGGGCCCATGTGAAGCCTTTTTTGCCCAGGTCCCAGCAAACCCGAAACAAAGAATGAATTGAAACTGAGCTGAAATATAGACAGCTTCTGGAGGCCCCCCTTGCAATACCTTCGCAGACCCCCAGGGGAGCCCGGACCCCACTTTGAGAACCACTGTTGTACAGAAACATAACATACATTTTTCCACAAAGGATCACAAGCCACTGTACTGTTTGTGCCGCTCCTAAGCCTAGAGAAAAGGTGGAAGCCAAAGGAAAGTGGAGAATTAATCCAGTTTTACTCGCCTAATAAAATAATAGCAGAAGATTTTGGCACAATACAAAGCAATTTATTCAAGTTACCTTTTCTGTGTATGTATCATGTGACCTGGATGACACATTGTCATAGATACATTTCCTGCAACTCTGGCATTGAAACTATGAGTCAGTGTTGCTGTTTAGAAATTTCAGAGTGTCCCTGAACTAACTAGGTGATAGGTCAGTCTGTATCACAGTCCTAGAATACCACACTGGGCATGGCCGTGGTGCGTTCATGGTCACGGTAACCTGATCGTAAACCTTCCTCCTCCTCCTTCCTCCCTCTGGCTCCCCCCTCCCGTTCCTCTCCCACACCCGAAAATGTACAATGTATGAATGCATCCCAGTTTCCCCTAATCAGTGGGTCGGGCCTGTGTGTGTTTATGTCGTGGAGAGCGCCGGTTCCCACAGAGGTTGGCAGAAAATAATAAAATGCTTAACATTCCTCCGCCCTGTATAATGGCAGTATATAGGCTTTAGTGGCGAGCTGGCATCGGTGACGGGGAAAAAACAACTCAGAGCCGCCGTGAATGCAGCGTGAAACAATGACCATTGAAGTGTCCGGTAGATTTTCCAGCGCCTTTAAGATCTATGGCTCAAATCTGTCCCAGTGTGACAATCGAAGACAAATCTGACTGCTCAAAATACTGGAAAAAAACAAAACATTTGAGATTCTACCCTTCAGACCTGACACTAAATGTTGCTTACACATCCTAGTGACGTGTTTTTTTCCAACCAAAGTACCACTTAGCTGAAGTATTCTGTAGTTAAGCTCACAATTATGTCAGTGAGTCAATGCTGTTCACACATTTGATCATGAAAAGAGCAGTGCACTTTCTTCTTTCTTATTTTTTTCTATATTTGTATGTAAAATTGAATGTAATCTGGGCTTTATAAAGAATATGTTGTTTTGATGGGAGTGTTCAGGATATTGTGACAATCTACATATATAAAAGTTTGGCCACCCCTCTGAGGTTACATAAAATTTACTCTGTCTTCACAAAAAGATCACTTTAATTTAATTTCATACACCTAAATACTGCTACACTAAAAAAAACTGTTGTTAGGAAAACTCAGATGTCAGTAGAAAATGAATGACATACCTCTGTGATCTGTTTTCATGAAGACAAAGTAAATGATTATGCAACCTCAGAGGAGTGCCCAAACTTTTGCATATAACTACATATGTCAAATCCATTGCGGGCCTGTTCCAAGTAGAGTAGTAAGGGATGCTCCTATTGGCTGTTGATCTACACTGCTTGTCAACACTATGGTGGTGGCCAGTTCCATTCATTTTTCCCACAGACTTTTCTAAAAATGCGTATTAAGAGTTTAAAATCTTGGCTGAGGCTAATCAGCTCTGTGGTAAATCACAACCATAGAGCAATTAATACGTTTCAGATATTTTTTCTTTTACAAAATTAACTGTGTAAAAAAAAATTAACTTGTAAAAAGGCAAAGCTACAAATATAATTCGCAGATTATTAAAATTTAAATTTAATATTTTTTTTTACAATTTTATATTTATTTGTAAGTTATTTTATTTATATGTATTATTATTATTATTATTACATTTATTTATATATATATATATATCTTTTTTTTTATTAAGTGCACTGTAAAAAAAAATGTTGGGAAAACTCAAAAACTCAAGACATTGAGTTTTTAAACAAAAAAATATTTGTTGTTGAAACCTGGAAAATTTGAGTTGGCTCCAATACTCCAAAATCTTGAGGGATCCTGTTGCCTTGAGGTTTTGAGTTTCCGCAGTATTATTATTATTATTATTATTATTTTTACAGCGTGCGCTATGGTCATGAGTTACCAAATAGCTGAGTAGCCTCCGCTGAGCTTTTAAACTCTTAACAAACCCATTTTTTTAAAAGTCTATGGTAAAAATGAATGGGAAATTGACTTCCAGTACCAGCGCTGGTTAAGACTGCTTACACAAAGAAATGTTGCCAGAAAGAAAAAACATAAAATCTACACAAATCCAGGCAATGATTAACATTTAACCAATAATTTATAACGCTAAAATACTCTGCTATCTTGCTAAAAGTAAAACTAATGCTATCAATATTTTGACCATCCAGGCACAACCCTCTTCATTTATCTGGGCTTGGGACTGGCACAAAGAGTACACTGGCTTGTGACCCCCTGCGACTGGATTTATTGCTGTTTTTCTCTCACTATAAAATTAAAAAAGATAAATTAAAAAGAAAATTGCTTATCAGAAAAACACCTGCCAATAAAAAGTTTTTTTGCAAATGAAGCAGAAAACCACATGAAAACATCAGGAACAAGATGGTTATGTACCAGAAGAAGAAAGCCTGAGTCATTGGTTTGAGCCATTACTTTGGAAAATTAATTCTTCATGCTGTGTTCCCATTTTGCAAACAGTTTCATATTTGGAGACAATTTATCCAGTTTTCCCTCCCCTCACAGTCGGAGCAACCAACGTTCATATATTCAAACTCTATTTCTGTAAAAGCGACACAATGTTTTCTCTGTATTTCTCCCGTGTTTTTGTGCAGTGAATAAATCTCAGTTTCGAGCTGGGTACATGTGGTCCCTTCACTGTTGACTTTTGCCCAAAAAAAATGTTACCGGGGTCTATTTGTTTCATTTGAGCTGAGAGAGTTTCCTGGGGGCGACGAGAGTGTCTCTGCCGATAAGAGACTGTTGCTATTCACCGCGGCGCTAACCTCAAGGCTACATGACACAGGCGGCACACTCACTGGTAATTTGCTGTTGTCAAAACACGGCCACCAAACACTGGGTTACAAACTTACCCCGGCTCTCGGAGCATCGCGGGGCACTCGGAGACGTGCTGTTACATTAGGCTGACAATTTGTTAACGCTGATTTGAGGCTTGCGTCATAATTACATTCTTGCTGCTTCTTCTTTGTGGCAATTTTTAGAACGGCGCAGACATGACTGGGCCTGTGTGGATTCAAAGAGCAAGATGTTCTCAAGGCGTTGCACAAAAGAGATGTTGTAAGCAATACTTAAGGCTTTACTGAACTATGCCAAGATTGTAGGATAGACGGTGTTACTCATGAAGTTTACTCAGAAGCTGGAAATGTACTTTCTGGTATAGATTTTGTCAAAAACAACAACAAAAACAAACAGCATTCCTTCACTGACTCATCTGCAAATTATTTCTATAGGGGGTCGAAGGTCGCTGGAGCCTGTCCCAGCTCCTATGGTCCTGAGGCGTGGTGCACCCTGGACAATGGCCAGTTATTTGCAAGGCTTAAATGAATGAGAATGAAAAGTATTTTTTTCCCCTTGGTTCTAAGTTGTAAGCCCAGATTTTACTAGTAGCAGTTGCAGCTTTAGTAGATACATTCAAGACGTTTTCCTTGTTATCTACTTGTTCTTGTGATTTCCAACTGGTGGGTAAAGGACGGTCTTATGGAGTGATGAAAAATGTGACCGATCTAGTTTCAGTGTTTTAAGCCTATTATGTCTGGCTTTAAATAGGCTGCAATAAAGTGGTACAGGTTAAGTTCTAGACTGTGTCCCAACTTATGACAAGAGGCCTCAACCACCCAGGACCAAAACACACCTTGTTATGACCCACTTTTGAACAACAAACAACAAAAATCAACAAACGAGATAAACAAACAATGACTGACAGCTAAAATGGTCTATTGACTGGAAACAAACATATTACTAAACTATCCATATATTGACTGTTTGAACACAAACATTACTAACACATTATTTACTTCTAATGGTAAACAAACATCTTGTCAAGCAGCTTCACTGATCTTTTGTTTACTGAAACACCCCGTTCAATAACAAGTCATGTCTCATATCTAAATTACTGTGTGGACCATCAACACCCATCACTGAACGGGCAAAAAGAATCATAGTTTTTGCCAGTCTTTTGCTAAAGAACTGGATTATCAAACATGGTTATCTGACTGCAGCTGTGTTTTGGGTAGAGCTGGGCACCAAGTTTTAATGCCTAGTGGGACCTTTAATGTTCCTTTGCATGTATGAATCAAATACATAACACAGAAAATATCATGCAAACTACTGGTTTTAAATTACTTCTAAGAATTTTGCTCCAAGAATTGGTCTTTTATTTAATTTTATCGTGTCTTATGAATTAGCACACCATAGGTTTTGGAAAAAGTATTGTTCAGTTACCGGTATCACAAACCAGGTATCGTTTAAGTACTGGTATCAAAAAAATCTGAATGATACCCAGCTCCAGTTTGGGGTGCACAAACCGACAAGGCAAGGAAAATGATGGTCTCCAATGAAAGAAGTGTCTTGTGACTGTCCGTCTGCAGAACTGCCAATAAACAAGAGGTTAAATAATTTAGGTTTATTAAATGTAACAAACTCGGTTTCATTATCAAAACATAATATAGGATTTGAGTCTGCTCCCAACTAGCCACTGCCACAGCAATACCAACAATGATAATAAAAACACTGCTTCTATAGCCAACAGTTACCATGCCAGTTGCCTACCCCAGCATTATTTCTGTATTATTCTTTACAGCTTTTACTGATAGAGGATCTTTTCATTGTCATTATTTCTTAAATGAAAGAGGACAAGTTAATGTGCGAGCGATGCTAAAACAGACATGACAGATTGAAGAATAAGAGCCTCTCATTATGTGCCTGCTTTACCATCAGCAGGCCAGTTAGTAATGAGCTACAGCACTATTGATGGAGATGCATGGCCCTCCGCGGAGGCCACTGAAAATTTGTCCAAGCTTAAATAAAATGAGAATAAAAATAATTGATTGGAAATCAATGCACATACATCATTCACTCTTTTGTTAAAAGGAAAAATGGAAGAGAAGAGAGAGGGGGGAAAAGAGCTGGAGAAAAATCGATATTCATTCGAATCATAAATCAGAATTGAGTCAGCGCTCGTGGGGAGGGGAGATAATCATTGGCCTGGTTTTGGATTACATACTCAACAGGGCTGGGGCGCGTCCAGCTTACAAATGTGTTTAGCTGAGTACAACACCCCGCTCACTACATTTCTCCCCACATAAACACAACAGACGATCCTCTCATTGAAATGCATTGTGAGGAGACGTGCACCTTACGGGCCGCGACAACATGTGTGTACACTAGTGTCAGCTCCATCAGGCCATCAATGAGGGGCACACAGCTCTTGACCTTGGGGATGAGGAGCCTGGCCCTATATATCCGTGCTTCCGAGCAGACGTGCATCGGACGCAGCAATCACTCAGTCGTCCCGCTGATGTTTGGAGATGGAGGTTCGTGGCTTGGGTTGTGTGCGCGCATTCACAATGGCCGATACATCAGTTTGCTGATATATTGGGGTAAAAATCGATACGGGCCATCTCTGGGATGATGGAGCTTCTGCAAAGATCACAGACGTATCTAAACACGCTGTCAGACAAAGACAATGGGTTTTTCTCTTTGTTACAAGAGGATGACAATATATTAGGGTTGAAGTTGGTGCTCTGAACAAACTGTAATAGACACAAAGCAATGCTAGGATTGGTTTTACAATGTGGGTTAATGTACTATGATAGAGTTACGATGGTATGAAAAACAAATACCGTTCATACCGTTCTTTTAATGATCTGATGAGACCGGAAACAAGTGTATGACGCATTTATTTCTCTATTATCATAACTCACATAACATAAATATGTACTGAATTAAGCCTAGCTCAGCAACTATGGGATTAAGGCGGGCGCACCCTGGACAGTCAGCAATTAGTCACAGGGCTAGAACTTAAAGACAAAGACTGACAGAAAACCATTCACTCACACATTCATTCCATATGGGCAAATTTACTTAAACTAAAATGCATGTGTAAGTATAAACACAAAAAACAAGACAAAAAAGTGGTGAGTGCTGCTGTTTTGTTGTGGATTTCCCAAATGGAAGGAAGTGAAAGAAATTGAATGAACAATAAAAGTTGTTTCTGCTGTTTACCTAGGCTACATATTACAAGCATCTAAATTTAAAACCCCCTGATCATATAAGCCGTATCTCCAATGCCTGCGGACCACATGAACCATAAAATCCCTAGTCTGGAAAGATTTTGCTTTTTGAACTTCTCTTAAATATAGACAGCTGCTACAACATCTGCTTTGGGAATGTAAACAAACTTGGCTTTGCTACACAAAATTAAGCAGCCGCTGATTTGCACATTCTAAACTTTCTGCAATTTATTTGGTGCCCAAGGACTGATGATTTGACATTGCCAGACTGGATTACACGCATGGCTGCCCCACTGCCCCGACACCAGTTGCTCCAGTAGTGGACACTTATTTTTTCTATCTAGCTCTTTTTTTTTTAAATACTTTCAGGAATATCACAAAAAACATCTGAACACATTTATTCTGTGGTTCACTTGGAGGCCTGTGACAATTTTTAGACAATATGCACAAAGTTCAAAACATTATATTCAGCACTAGCATCAGGGTTTCTGCAGGCTTCAATAAGACTTTTTTAAGATCATTGTTCAAGAAAAAATAAGGCCTATATTATAAGTATGCAGTGTACAAAAAAACAGAGACCATTTGTGACATTGAGTGCCACAAAGCATTTTACTCTTGGTAAGAGAAGGTCTAAGCTCTTGTATTGGCGCCGGTAAAATGGCTTTGAGCATTTAAGAGGACATTTTAGGTAGTTGCATCTAATATATATGACATATTTGAGACCTGTTCAAAGGTATTTAAGACCTAACAGTCTGCAAATCTGCAAATGTAAGACTTTTTAATGCCTTAAATTCAGATTTTACAATTTAAGACTTGTTTTAAGAGCCTGCAGAAACCCTGTACACTGGTAACAGGCCCGTTGACAGGCTTGATGGGGCCTGCGGCAGAAAGGCTTTGCATGGGCACATTATAATAGAAAATGTAAGAAAAGCGACCATTTCTGGGCCCCTCTGACCCTGAATGATCTCTTTGCACATGCGCCTACATGCCTTACTCAGAACCTACAGTAAGTGTGTCCCCAGCCCAACCATTCTCCTTAAGAAAAACCCCTCTGAACAACTCACTGATTGGGTTGACAGTGATGCATTAAAATGGGTCGTGCAGTAATTGTTCTTTCCTGTGGCTACTGGCTGGGCTGGGATTACATAACGATGATAAAGCTGTGGACCTGGCCCTCCAAGATAAAAGCTGCCATGCCGGACCCCGCGCATTCTCTAAATGCTTCATCTGAGAGGCCTTGTGAAGGAAGTGATTACTGTAGCTACCACTAATGCTCCGGTGGGACCCGATGTGTACTCTGTTATTCATCAAACACGTATACTGTAAGCTCTGGCAACTTTGTAAATGCATGAATAATGAGAGGGCATATTATGGAGCAATGATAAGCTGTGCATTCTGTTACATTTCACGTGTCGACAAAAGACGTTCCAGCAGCTCTTTTAAATGGACATGGATTCACTGAGCTTTTCCTCTTCAAAGCAGACTGTCCACCGAGTCCTGCAGGGACATAATGAATGGCCCTATTAGAAACATAAAAGCAATGTGGAATTCCTTTGCAGAGCTACAGGGGCCAGCTCCGGGCCTCTGAAGGCATCCACAGCCATATGACTGAATCAGATGCTATAGGGACAAATATGGCCTCATTGCTGCAGAGAGAGAAGCACAAAGAAGGCTCAGTTGTCTACTCGGGACAGCCACAGAAAATACTGCCACTCGGAAGACAATGGGACCGCTGTGTGGAAATGTTGTTTATCTCGCTATGGGATGCCGTGCCAGGTTGTGGTCCCCGCTACATGCTACGAACTTATGCAACAGCGGCAGGAAGAGATGCCTGTGTGTTCACGCCACTGGGGCACGCGAGTACCGCTCCAAAGAGGAAATGATAAGAGTGAGCTGGGGTGACGTACTGCCATTGCCAAATATGTGATGGAATGCAAATGGAATGAGGAGCCATTCATGAGGGAATACAGCTGGGTATCACCAGACAATTGTGAAATTATGAAGGTTATAATTTAACTACTGCGTACACTTTTGTCTCGTGCTTCAATAAATGTCACCGCCAAGAGCTACAATTTGTTTTATTCTGCATAAAACCCTCTCAGATCAGATCCAAACAACTATTTTGTTCAGGGATTAAAGTAATGGATTTGTAAGCAGGGAGCTGCAATAGAAAACAATATTAAATTAGCAGGTGGTTGCCAAACCAGACTTTTGTTTTGTGTTTAAATGTGTAATTGGAAGAAAAAAAGAGAAAATAAACATGGCATAATTGACAGTAAAGTATTTTTTTGTCCCACAGACTGCAACAAACATTTTAAAATAAGACTGTGGTATGCAGACATTTATAGGTTTCTAATTCCAGGTTTAGCAATGCCACTTCCCTTACGACACCATGTTAGGTCAAATTACCTGGGGTTAGTTTAATGAAACATTAGTCACCAATTTGCTTATGGCTACAAACGAGTTGCAAAATACTCCTGGTGATTCACATGGAAAGTTACTGCAGACTTTTCCGCTGGCCAGTTCCCTAAACCCTATTCCCTAAACCTATTAGCGATGGTACTATAAGGCTACATTAACTATTGTACACTAATATTTTGCCTCAAATGTCTAAAAACACACCTTTCAGAAGAATGAATTTTTAAACATGCATGTCTTCATGAATTTTAGAATATGCCAGAAAGTGCCAGAACTTTTTATTATAAAAACATAGAACTAAATAGGGCTATAACTAAATTATTTAGGAAATGTTAAGTTAATGGAAATGATAAACCAAATGAGAGGCTTTTTGTCTGTCAAATATGTATATAATATTGTAAGTCTACCTCATATTTCCCTTAGCCAAAAATGCTTCTTATGTTAACTCCATTTATTTAACTATGTTCAGTCCTATGTCCATAGTGAGCTGCAGTGGCGTAACTTGGTAATGTGGGGCCCCAGTGTAGGAGTTCAGAATGGGCCCTAAAGTTACGAAGCACAGTACTTCAGTGTTTTAATTTAAGAATGTTTAAGTTTTTATACAAATAAACAGGTGCTTATTCATTAATATTTAGGGTTTTGTGAAACTATATTTGTTTTTTTTATTACGATTTCTTACAAAAAGTTTCTAACAGAATTATGTGCTGCTCCTAATTAATATGACCACTTTAAACTCAGACTCGACCACAGATGAACATGGGCCCACTCTAAACCTCTTGGGCCCCAGCACGGTTGCACTGGTGAGCTAGTTTGGAGTGAGTTAGTTTATTTATTTTTTTATTTTTTTATAATATGTTTAATAATTACTCTAAAAAGACCCTGTTAAGTCAGTAGCTAGTGTTTTGCAAAACATGCAAATTTTTAGACAGCAAGTTTTGTTTTTATTTTTAGTAGTTGTTAGCTTTCTATTTCCTGGACATAGCAAACTTAAAAAAAAAAAAAAAAATAGCATAGTTAAGGGTTTTCTTGTCTTCCTGTAGTCAAAGCAGAAGTGGGGGGATCTATTTTAATTCAGTAACAGAGAAGTGCGCATTAATGTTTCCTCTTCAGTCACTGCTGATAACTCAATAATAATAACTCATACTGTCGTTAGGCACTAGCCGTTGCTAAGATACGCCGGAACTTTCGGTGCCTGGCGACAACAACAACACTCGCACTTTGCCACACTTTCAGATTTGGTGAAGTCATTCCCTTAAACAGCAGCGTTTCTCAAAACCTCACTTGTGCCAAAGTTGCTCAGGAGCGAGAGGAGAGCAAAACTGTGTGGTGGTGTTTTTTTTTTTTTTTTTTTCCGGCTCACATGCGCTATCTGTGGCGAAACATGTAGCTGCTGACAGAGAGGAGAGAATACCGAGAGGAAGAGCGGTCTGGTGCGCTTATATATGGGACTAAAAATAACCGGCCAATCACGGCGCAGCACAGGCAAGTCAAACCAACCAATCAGAATAGCGAACGGACCAGATGAAGTCAGAGGCTCGCTGTGATTGGCCCGCTGTGATATTATGCCAGAGCCCGCCCCCTGAGCGACGCTGATTGGCCGACGCGTCGAAGGCGTAATCCTGCCGTGAGGACGAGGGGGGCGGGCTCTTAGGTTTGAATAGGGAAGTTTGCAGAGCGCAGTTGTTCCCTGTCCAGTCCGGTGCGGTGTTTGCAAATATCTTGAACACAAGCGAGAAGGAAGGAGGGGGACGGACGCTCGAGTCTACTCTCTGCAGCTGAAAACAAGCGCTTCTTCTCCCCGTTCGCCTCGCATGCGAGATTTACAGCAGGAGATACGCTACGCCGCTTATTTTCCAGCCGTCATTTACGCGTTTCCACTGGGTGTTTTTTATACTCTTTAAGTGCAGCTAAATAGGCTTTTCTTCTTTTTTTTTGTTTTTTAAACCAACCTCGGGAAAATGGATGTTCTACCCATGTGCAGCATCTTTCAAGAACTTCAAATAGTTCACGACACGGGCTATTTTTCAGCCTTACCTTCACTGGAGGAGTACTGGCAGCAGGTGAATATAAAAGATACACTATTTAAACGCGTATTGCAAATGTTTTTGGGAAGCGGAAGGACGCAGGTTTCCCGCTTATGGCTGCTGTGGTAATGTTTCACCGTGGTCGTGGTGCGTACTCCTCGGCTAAAGAAGTTAAAAATGGGAAGGTGGGTGTTGAGAACAGGTGTAGGATGATGCCGAGTTACGCTTACCTGCGCATTTTTCCATCCCAGACGTGCGATTTCATTATCAGTTTCGGGTTGTGAAGTTTTGGCAGGCTGAAGTGGATCAGTGTGTCACTCTGACAGCTGGAGACGAGGCAGCGCTGCGCCAAGATGAATGAGCGGAGAGTAACTCAGCGCCCAGGCACATAGACAGCCAGCCAGCGTGTGTTAGTGCTTTACTGCTGCTATATTTCGAGCTGGACTTTTTTTTTTTTAGGTGGTTTTATTCCTGACAGCAGTAGTGAGGGGTCGTTTCGTGGACAGAGGGAATTAGACCGGAGGTAGACGAGCTGAGGGCTTACTACAGGCAGCTCCTGCACTGGTTAATTCAAACAAATCACGCGTGGTGCTTCGTAAACTAAGATGGATAAACAAATGCACACTGCACTGTTGGCAAATATTTCGTGTTTCGCTCATATTTTTGCGCGTTTTGCATGTTTTTCATATGAGATTACTGTCATTTAAACTTCAAAAATGACTAGCAGCAGATTAAGGATTTGGCACAAGCCTTTAATTTTGCTCATATTAACAATACAGTTTAAATTACTATTCCTGTGTGATCCGTAAGACTGCATTCATTTATTACTTGCACCAAAAGAGGACTTGCATATTACCAATCATATGCGAGCACTGAAGCAGAATGCAAATAAAGTTAAAAATGCCCCAGGCTTCCCCATATACAGCTATTTTATCACTTTTGGCACTGAACCAAGTCTATTTCTCATCCTTATTCATAAGCCTACATGTCATGCTTGCACAATTGTTATTTTTGACATGTTTTCCATTTGAAAACTTTATTTTCAACCCCACGCTGGGATTTGAATGGACCCTACAACAACATGAGACTATCAAATGTCAGCCATGGCCAATCGCTTCTTGCATGAGTAGATACTAGTGCAGCTGGAAAATATTGTGTAAGGCTGCAGAAGACGAGAGTGTGCGCCCAGAGGAAAAGGTTTATTCTGCATCTGCTTTGTCAAAGCTGTTGTCTTCGGTGCACCTTTTCTAATGAACGGTGCTGGTATTTTTTCAACTTTAATGGCCCCCTGTGTAAATCGGAGTGTTTCTTTTATGGCTGGCTGCCTGAGAGCGCGGCTGTGACACTGAGGAAGGATGTGATTGCATGTCAGAGGTACGCAGGAGGAAAAGCAGCCGAGTAGCTTTTGTGTTGGTAAGGGAAGTGAGTTGGCTTCCTTAAAAGGACTCTAAATTTGTGCCGTGAGTCACTCGGGCTCGCACAGATGACAATGCACGTTTACACAAGGACTACACTCAGGTGGAGGATAGCTTATGTGTTTATGGAGGGTGACATCTCTGGGGAAGGGAGGGGGGGGTGGATAAATCACATGGGGCTGTGGTGGCTCTGCATGACACAGTGTTGTGAAGTCTGTGTTCAGTGCTAATAGATGGCTTCTAGAGTGGAAAATGTGAGTTTTTTATGGATATGGCCTAATCACCACAACAATTAGATGATGCAGACTAAAATAGAGATTAAATGCAGGAGTTGAAGCATCATTTTCACGTCACTTAAGACTTTTACTTCAGTCAGCACTTACTAAATATGAGATCACAAAGCGTTTAAGGATAATATGAGCTTTTATGAATATAGGCAGATGACCAAAGTGATTAGGCTGCAAATTACAATAGAGATTAGAAGCAGCGTGGTATTTTCTGCAGAAACAGCCAAAATGCTTAAAACTTCGAGTCAGCGTTTACTAAAATGAGATCACAGAGCGGTTAGGGCTGTGTGTGCACATGCATGATTTAAAGGGATTTCCCAGTGAAAAGTCTCTCAATGAACTTCCACTCTCCAGAGGTCTTGTTGCACCAACCAATAATTCTCACTTCTTGTGTTTCCCCAGACATGTTTGGAGTTGGAGCGCTACCTTCAGAGCGAACCTTATGTGTCCACATCGGACCTCAAGTTCGACGGCCAGGAGGACCTCTGGAGCAAGTTGATTTTGGCCTGTGGGGACAAGACCAAGGGTGAGTGCGACCCAAAGATCCCGATGGCCCCGCACGACGAGGACAATCAGGACAGCCCAATCTTGGACAGCAACAGTGTGCACTCAGACGCCAGCAGTGAGGCCTCAGACAGTTCGGAGGAGCTCTCCCCGACGCACAGCTTTACCTCCAACCCTCTCGGTTCTGTCTTGGTTGGCTCTGGACCTTTTAGCCCCTCTGTCATTAGCACTCCACCATCCTCTCCGGAGGCCAACTCGGAGACCAGCGCTGTCACAAATGGCTGGATGGGAGCACACACCGAGTTGCACTTGCCGGTCAAAATCAGGACCGGCGGGATCGCAAAGGGTTCAGATAAGACGGGACTCATCTCTGGGGACGCTTCTCCGGATGGCAGGAGGAGGATTCACAGGTGTCAGTTCAACGGTTGTCGCAAGGTTTACACGAAGAGCTCTCACCTTAAAGCACACCAGCGCACTCATACAGGTGAGAGCATGTTTCAACTACAGCTCAGGACGTCTGCTGGAGGCGTCTGGGTATGACCTCATGTGACCTGCAGAGCAGGAAGTCAGATCTGAGCTCATGGTGTGTGGCTGCCACAGTTAAAACATCTCAGTTTATATTGAGTGAAGGCTGCAAGTGCTATTAATTCAGTCTTGCACCGTAATGGCATTGTCCATCCATTGTGTAATGTAATTAAAGGTCCACATTGCATGATGTCCTCAGCTGGAGCTGTGCGAGTATTAGCTCTGCATGGCTGGATACCTAAACTGTGACCTAATCTATGTGGAATGTGACTGACTGAGCGTAGGCAGGAGGGGGAGGGGCTGCACATGGGAGATAAAAGGCCTCAGTCCTTCAAAACAGATTGGGTTTCACCATGGGAAAGGGTAAATGGGCGGGGAGCCAGAGGCACTGAGTTGGAAGGCTCTGAATGGTCATTTGACCAGCTCTTATTTTTGATTAGCAGCGTGAAATTGCACGTGTGGCTTTCTCAAACCTTCTCCAGTGTTTTCTTCACATTCTTCGCATGTTTCAGGTTGCATGAAATAGAGTTAGTTATCCAACAGGTTCAGAGGGATCTAGGTCTTGAGTCACTCGTCCTCAGAGGTGTCATCAGTGCTGGCCCCGGGCTGATTGATTTGGCTAGATTTAAATAACAACAGTGCAGTGTAGTGATTGGTTAAAGAATAACAGCAAGGCTCATTGATGCTTCTTGGTGTTGATTTACAGGATTAAATGTGACAATAAATCTCTCGTTCCCTCTGCAGGTGAGAAACCGTACAGGTGTTCATGGGAAGGCTGTGAATGGCGTTTTGCACGAAGCGATGAGTTGACCAGACACTTCAGGAAGCACACTGGGGCAAAGCCATTTAAATGCAGTCACTGTGACAGGTAAGAAGGGACATTTATCTGTGAATAATGCCGTCCATCTTCTGATAAGCTTTTGTTTGTTCCTCTTACTAAGATAGATTGCCTCAATCTATGTGCATTCATCTATGTGATGCTTGCTTTTAAACATAGAGCCTTTTGATGTTAACAGATTAAAAGCACAGAAGTATTTTGTTTTGTTTTGTCGATAAAATAAATTAGGAGGAGCTTAGTTAGAAAAAAAAAACAAGTTAGTCTTTTTATTGCTTCTCTCCAAACTGCCACATGTGTCAGTCCAGAGCACTGCTATTCAAACGCTCTCTCAAAGACTCCTCAGTGAGTCTCTTTCAGCTGAAGTCTATTTCTTTAGCATTGTTGTTAACTCTTTTGTCCCTCCCCCTGTGTTCCCAGATGTTTCTCCAGGTCTGACCATCTGGCCCTTCACATGAAGAGGCACATCTAAAGCAGGGCAGCAACCAACCAACAAACGTTTTAACGGAGAGACTATGACGCCGTCTCCCGACCAGTCTCCTGGTTGAACTGTCCCAGAGCAGAGTGTAGGGAGTGAGTTCCAGCCAAAGCATGCCGTTTTGCACCTGAAACCCAGTGCCTCCGGGACCTCTCTTTGGAGAAAGGCGCTCTGAAGGTTGTCTGTATCAACAAGAGGACAAAATCATGGATGAGGAGAAGTTTTCTTTTTGATCGAGAAGGACTTTTAACAACAAAAAAAAATCTAAAAAAAAAAAAAAGATAAAAGACAGACAAAAAGAATGAATGAATTGTATGTTTGGTGCATGATGAATTGGGGACATCTCCCGGACAGCAGATACACTGGTACTTTACAAAAACAGTCTGAGGTAAGCATGTGTGCACTGTGAATGTCTGCGATTGGCACACCGGCCCCATGTGATGAGGAGGAGCGAGGCTTGGATGGACTGACGGAGGAGTGATGGACGGTCCGGGGCTGGTACCAATGTTGCTGTGGACTGAATGGGTTTCTTGGGGAGGGGAGCACACACCACTTGTGTTTCCGCCCTGTGGCAATGTGAGGTCGGGGCAGGGAGGAAGTTCCTGCCTGTCTGGCACCTAAACCGGGGGAACGGGTTCTTTATCACCCGATCGTTTTGTGGTCCTGGGTCGGACCGGTTTTAGGGCAGGTGAAATGTCCTTCAGGTCTTTGTCCCATTCGACCCTGACGCCCCCGGTCACTGTATGACAGGAGCTTTTTTTTTTTGGTGTTTTTTGGTGCAGCTACTAAATGTGCAATGTGTTATGTAGCCTGGTTTATTATTTTTTTACAAGCTACAAAGCTCATTTGTAGTCCAATTGTATAAGCTGTGTGCTTAGAGGTATACACAACTATACTATAACTTCCGTATCATAGACAGGTGTTGCATGGTTCTAGGGTTTGTTCATTTCCTGTTTCCACTGTAATCAGGACTGCAAATAGTTCAATTAAAGTGCAGCTAAATGCGAACGGTTAAATGTTACAATATTGTACATAAAGCCTTGATGATTTCCTCTGCATCCACTCATCACTCTGGAAATATTGCCACTGCTTCTTAACTATTCATGCATATGGTTTGCATTCATCCTATGCTACGAGGATGTACTTTTTTAATTTTTGTACTTCCTGATTTTGGTTTTTCTATGGAATAATGCACTGTTGACCTTAATGGTGCCTTATGCAAGTGACTTAGCCCTTTGGGGACGTCACATTTCTTTGTATGGGTGATTATGACTTGCTCTATCAAGGCTCAATTACATGTTTTCAAGTGACAATGTTTAAATGTAAATGTGCCCCAAAAAAGGACCTTTGTTTTTTTTTTTTAGCACTAGATTGTCATGTATCACATTCAAGTCAAGCCACAAATTGTAAATAAGACGACTAATGTATGTTTAGAGCACTTATTCATTCACTTATTAAAGTTGTTAACTACTGTGTAGTATGTGCCAATCTATCACACAGTCCCCTTCCCCCCGTCATATTCCAGCATCCTCTCTGTCCCCTCCTTGTCCTTTTCTGATGCACAAGCGGGGGACCGAAGGAAAAAAGCTAAAGATTTATTGTAATTAACAGGCTGCAGTTGGACAGGGCTCGCCTTGTACTGCCTCAACGTAATGAATCGCTAAAGGCTTTGTTGGCATGGGATCTGTCACAGACTGCTGACTGTGTAGGCTGGTTATTGACCTGTCTGGGGTTGCGTTGTTTTAGCCAAACTGCAACAGTAATATGAAAACCACGGGGGTAAGTGAGTTAGTGAGGAGAAAAGGGGGAAGAGATGAAGCCGGTTTACTGTGCAAAGATGATACATGTCCCTGTAGAGACGCTTCAAAGGTGGTGACCAAAAAAATATAGGGATTCACTTAAAAGCCCTGGATAAAGGGCCACCCACTCCTTTTCGATGTTGCGGCACCGTGGCAAGCTCCGTGTATGGATTTCAGATCAAACTTGAAACTGCTTGCTGCAATGGACTGAGGAGCTTTCTGGCTTTGTCTTTGTGCAGGGCAGATCCACCAACACCTGTAGTAATTGAGCCTTGATTTAGCTTAAAAGTTTGCTTCCATCTTTCCATCACATCACTTTTCGTCATGCCACTACTTAACTACTGCTCTGTCGTTCAAACACACACACACACACAGCTCTTTGTTCTGAATCTTTGTATAAAAAGAAAAAAAAACAACTTTTGTAAAACTGTTATGTTTATGCTTTATGAAATTTTTATTTGAAATTGTTTTGCAAAATTGTTATATTTCTGTATGAATGTATTTTTTATTGGAATAATAAGAAATTCTTATCTGACATGCTTTCTTTGCCTCATTTGTTTTCGCTTGTTTACGCTTTGCCTTTTTTTTTCCCCCCTAAAAGACAAATGGCTCGTCTATTCATAGTTTCCTCGGGTGATGTGGCCCAAATTAGATTAGACCGGCAGCTCTATGGGGTATACAGATATCCGACGTCTCCAATTTGTCACTTTAATAATTGATTAGAAACATGGCTGCTTACCAAACATCATGCAGTATGAATTGGCTCGCTACAAGATTTCAGCTCTCTCCATAACAGACGTAGGCTTAAACAGTTTTGGACTCTGTTGAAAGCCTCACCTCTTCCTGGCTCGTAAATACCAGCATGAAAACGTCTCAAAGCAGAATGAGAAAATTACATCTTTCCTTAAATGGGTTGCAAAACACGGGAACTTAGCATACTTCTCTCATTGCTACTTTGACGCTATTGACAAGAATCATTGAGGTTATAGTCCTGAGAGCTCTGAAGAGTGTTTTGTTATTGCCGTATTTGGAATAAGCTCAGATCCTGGGACGGAGAAAGCTGGTACCAGAGGTGGAAGAGGTACTCAAAATCTGCAGTGTACAAATATAACTGTTACCTCAATGTAATATGTAAGTTTAATGAGTATTGGAATGTGCAAACCTAAAAAGTTGTTGCTAATTCTACTATGGCAGCAGTAGCTTCGATGGTAGAGCTGTCTGTACACTCATCAGGAGGTTGCTGGTTCAAATCCTGCTCCCACCGTCGCATACTGTCATCGTGTCCTTGGGCGAGGCACTTAACCCTCCTTGTTTCCAGTGTTTCCATACAGCGGTGTGTGAATGGATGAATGGTTTCTTGATGTAAAGCGTTTTAAGTGCCCATGGAGGTAGAAAAGTGCTATATAAATGTGACCATTTAACATTTATTTTCACTATTACATCTGCTTTAGTACTACGACCAGGCCCGCTGACCCAGGGCAAAAAGGCTTCAGATGAGCCCATTATAATAGGGAAATATAAAACCATTTTTGGCTCCTTTAACCCTGAGGCCCGGGACAACATACCCTTTTGCCCCACTCCAACCAAATATACTATCCACTTTGCCAGAGAACTCAAACATTATTATTGCTTTGACACTTAAAAAAAGTGTCCCGGGTAAATGCAAAAGTATGGTACTCAGAAAAAACATTTTCTTCTTTCAGTAAATGTAGCTAAGCAACACATAGACATAGATAAGGTTTTGTTTTGACTTTCTCTATGCAAATGCAAATGCAAAAAAAAAAAAAAAATTGAGATGCTGAAATTCTTCACCCTGGCATTTCTGAAAGGATGCTTTTCCATTTACCTAAAACAGTGTGTGATTTCAGAGGTATCCTGCAAAACAGAGCTAACAGACACAAAGTTGGAACTTTGAACTTCCTGCTTTGAGACATGGACTAAAATTACTCAGGTCACAAAGAAACATGTAATGATACCAAGTGATAAAATACAATACCTTTAATTTCACACAGTCTGTCTACCATAGACATCGCACAGCCTGTTTTCAGTATAAGCAGCCGACCTAATAGTCTAATAATGCATGTATTTGAAGTTAATGGCAGGTAACAACACTGTCATATAATCAAATAATACATAGATCCATTTTCCCAAGTGGGTTAAGTTGTTTAGCAAAGCAACAACCTACGCAGAAAAGCAAATGTTCAAGGCTATATATATATTTTTGTTAATTTAATTTCCTTGGGTGGTACTTACATGAGTTTTCTTGACAACCACTTCATTTCTCAGTCTAGTATCTCTTTCTTGCACATTTATTGTAGCATTTTACCCAAACATCCTCTGGAAAAGTTGGGAGAAAAGCCCTGGTGCCGTGGTTTTCAGTTTAAGAGCGACTGACTGCCCCCCCCCTTAACTCCAGCCAGAGCTCATCAAAGCACCATAAATAATTTATCTCCATTTCTCACAGCCCATGGCATTTCATTAGAGAGTCGCTTTTATACATTTGTTAGATAATTACTCTACTTGACACAGATAATGGTACAAAACAGCAGTGGATAAACCAAAGAGCTGAGTTTAAGTTGCAAACTAACAAGAAAATACGTAATGGGGAGATGAAACGGGCAAATGCTTTCTTCTGCTGTTGATGACCTAGAATGGGCAGGCAACTTATTAGCTCCTCTGATTTCACTAAAATCCCTTTGGTTTCTAGACGAAGCGTTGCCTTCAAGTTGTTAATTAGACTCGCTTTGGAGAACCTCCCAGATTTGTGTGTTGCTTTTTTCTGCTTTTTTTGGCTTCCTTGATCTCACTAGAAAACTGCTTTACCACTTGTCAAGTCTAAATCCAGCTACTGATGCATGGCTAAAGTGTAAAAAGTGGACTTTTAACAACTGGACGAAGCACTGAGAATCTATATTTTGTGCGATTCATTCATTTAAAAAAGTTGGAACGCTGTGTAAAATGTTTATTCACAATACAGAAACAATTCAGGTGATGAAACAGATATTTTACCAATTGATGAAAAATAATGGCTCATTTTGAATTTGATGGCAGCGTCGCATCTCAAAAAAGTTAGGACAGGAGCAATAAAATGCCGGTGAATAAAGTTGCACTGTACAAAAATGTCTGGAGGAGCATTTGCAGCTAATTAGTAATGCATTGCAGCCATAGAGAGGACTTTTTCTACATTTGGATGAAGCACCAAGAAGCCATATGTCTGCTGAGCCTTTTCAAGCACAGGTTACAGAGTCTGGACACTGTAAAACGTAAATAACAACAAAATGGTAACTGAAACTGAGATATTTTACTATTTCATGAATGAATAATAGATTTTATTGTTTTTGATGGCAGCAAAATGATGCAAAAAAGTTGGGACAGGGGCAACAAAAATGTGAGTGTAATTGGCAACATTTAACTAAAATGTTGTAACTAACATTTAAATAAAAGGAACATTTTAGAAAGGCAGAGTCTGTATTATTAATATTGGATGCTCCTGATCTTCGGGACCTCAAGTGACCGCATTACAAACCAATATTCTGTCCTGGACATCATGGACCAGGATCATTTCCTGAGAGCAATGTCCCAGTTTGGAATTTGAGGTTACTGGATGCATAGCTTAAGTGCAATGGTGCCTATATTGTAGAGCAGTGGTTCCCAAAGTGGGCTCCGGGGCTGCGGGGAGCCACAAAGGTACTGCAAGGGGCCCCCAGAGGCTGTCTATATTATATAGAAAGAAACTGAGTGTGAAATGAAGTACATTGAACTTGTTAAACTTGTTAAAAATATTACTTTACAACAATTTTTAGCCAACAGCCAGTGTTTTTCTTAAATGTTTTTGCAGAAATCTATGGAAAAAACATGACATAATCGTTTGAATAGAGGGAAGTTCTATTGTTGGGGCTCCATGTGGGATTTTCAGAAATTTAAGAGGGCCGCAACAGCCTTGACTTTGAGAATGGCTGTTGTGGAGAGACAACATTTTACAACACTGTTCGATGGTTCAATCTGTTAAAAAACATGCTTTGTTCACAATAGAACATAAACAACATTTCTGGTGTTGAAATATTTTACCATTCTATGACCAATAATAGCTCATTTTGACTTTAAAGGCAGCAAGATTGTCTCAAAAAATTTGGATTGAGGCAACACCAGTCTGGAAAAAAAGGTTTTACAATTAAAAAACAAGTGGAAAAGCATTTTGCAACTAACTATGCCAATTGGCAACACTTCAGTGAGACGTCTGGGTATAAAAGAATTATTTTAGAAAGGCAGAGTCTGTATTATTAGTATTGGATGTGTTGGATGCTACTGATCTTTGGGACCTCATATGTCACTGGAAATCACTGCATGGATCATTAACATTTCCCGAAGTCATTATTGTCCCAACTTGGAATTTAGGGTTGTGCTTAATGTATGGCTAAAGTGCAATGCACCCTGAAGTTAGAGGATTTTATTTGTTTTTTCTTTACATTTCTGCTTTTTAACCTTCTCCAGCACGGGTCACATGTAGCGTTTCACATCCATGCATCCTTAGTGGGACCATCCCGTATGAAGTGGACCGTTGTGGGTACAGTTTCTCATACATGCAGATCACATATTTGCTTTGAACTAACCACACAGCTCATCCTGCGTGCAGTTTTCCCACAATGATACTGTGGTGGAGGTTGAAACCAAAGGATTATTGCGAATGGTAAATCACTTTTAGATGTCACGCGTCTTTACAAATGGAGATCATAGTGTATGTTGCAGGGGGAGGGGGGGGGGTGGCTGCGTTACACTGTAAATAGCTTGTAAGGATCTGGTTTTGTTAAGGCTTACACAGAGAAGAGAGACTCCTGCGCTGAGATGGGGACATGATTAAATGCAAATGTATCCAGAATATTCATCGTTTAATATGAGCAGAATCGACTGAGGAGATAAGAGATCCCTGTATTTTTATCCAGCTTTAATTTGAATACTGGAATACATGCTAAACGTATGCATTGCAGTGTGTTCTGAAAGCTTCTCATGACCCAGTAACAGCGATGGAGAGCATCCTCTGCTATGGTCGTTTTTTTAGATTATCTTTTTGTCTGTGTTGGTTTGTTGTTTTGTCTGTTAGCAAGATAACTCCAGATAGCTATGGTTGGATTTTGGTAATCTTTTCAGGAAAGGTCAGTAATGGGCCAAAGAAGTAGTTATATAAGTATTTTTTGGTGTTTTTAAAGGATTCTTTACCACTGTAAGATATATTTCCAAAAATATTCGCTTACCCACCCAAATAACTGAATTGGGATTATGGTGTGGGGTTGTTTTTAGGAGCTGGGCTTGGCCCCAGGGTTGCCAGGTCTGAAAGTCAAAATCCACCCAATAGCAAATTAAAAACCGCCCAAAACCTGTGAAATAGGGAATGAAAACACAGCGTGATCGAAATTAGTGCCGCTGCGCTGAAGGAGCGCTCCTCCGGTGACACGGACCTGCCCTCTGCCCCTCTCTCACAGACAGAGCAGCTCCTTAAACACAGAAGTGAGCTGATTTGGTCCAGCTTCAGTGTGATTGGCTTTGGGTTTTAAAGATTTGTCACTCAAAATATGGAGAAATAGCCTATCATTTACAAAAAAATAACTCTGCCCAACCTGCGGACAATTTTTTTCACCCGCGGCAATCCTTAAAAAGCCGCCCAATTCTGCAGGAAAACCGCAGACCTGGCAACCCTGCTTGGCCCCTTAGTTCCAGTGAAAGGAACTCTGAATGCTTCAGCACCAAGAGATTTTGGACAATTCCATGCTCCCAACTTTGTGGGAACAGTTTGGGGATGGCCACTTCCTGTTCCAACATGACTGCACCAGAGCACAAAGCACGGTCCATAAAGACCTGGATGAGTGAGTTTGGTGTGGAAGATTGTGGTGTGGAGATGGAGATTATCTCTTCATCATGGCACCTGTTAGTGTGAGGGATACTGTATTCCCATTAGGGGTTGCAGATAACAGTAGGATATCCCAAAAACTATGGGCCTGGGGCAGGGACAATGACCAGGGCAGAAGCGTCCACTGAAAGACAACCATTGCCGGTCCTGTACATTTGGGGGCCCTAAGCAGAAAAGGTTTAGGGACCAAGCCTCTCAGTCATTTTTGAGACAATACAAATTTTACTACATTATAATGTAATTTTAATAAAACACTGAAAGACTATTTTTCTAATGGGATAAATTCTTTAAGACATTTTTGGCTTGCAAACTCAGCAAGGGAGGCCCAGGAAAAACTCATTAATATACAAACCTGGCCCTCACTTTTCAGATAAAATGACAGGCAATAGCAAGTAGAATATTCTAACCAGAATATTAATCAAATGTTGACAAATTAGTCAGATAATGGATAAGCCTCGGGGCCCTCTAATGTCTGTGGGGCCTTATGCAGCTGCTTAGTTTGCCTTGATGCATTTATACTCAACTTTACACATCCACTCACAATGGGCGATTTAGATTCACCACTTCTCCTACACATGCATCTCTTTGGTTGCTGAGGGGAGGCTGAGACAACCAAAAGTAACATGGGCAGGACAGAGAGAAAAGCACCCATAATTTCCACACACCCCAGTATCCACAATACTGTTTAATACTGTTTAATACCAACAGAATCAACTGAAAAGATAAGAGCTATCCGTATTTTTATATCCAGCCGCATTGGTCCCAAATCATCAGTGGGATACGGGGGAATAAATGCTAAACATATTCATTGCAGTGCAGTGTATTCTGAAGGCTTTTCATGTCCCGGCAACACAGAAGCAGATGAGTGTGTTATTCACAATTATTTCAAAGCCGGCTGCTGCGTGTCCACGTCAGTCGTATCGGGCGGATCTCAATGAATGTGACTATCTCCCGCCGCATAATTGCAAAGGGATTACTATTTTATCATTCCCTTTCAAGGCAAAAAGGCCGTCCCAATTGTGGATTGTAAAATAAATCATTATCCAAAATTGCAGAGAAATAACAGACAGTGCAGGCGCAGAGAGAGAGAGAGAGAAAAAGACACACGGCGGTAAAATGGACTGTGATGGAGGGGCACAGTGAGTTAAATGAGGGGAAATAATAAGGAAAGAGGAGGTTATCAGCAGGCTGGGAGCTGCTTCATTCAGCCAGTCATCACATATGCAGGCTTCAGTGTGAAAGCTTCAGCGTCAGGGCTTTCTCTCCTCTCTCCTCTCCTTTCCCCTCTGCACCACTCACTTTCTCTGTCGCTCCCCCGTAATGGAGTCTATTAGGACCGTGCTCAGGGAGAGATGGGACTAGAATCTGAGGTCGTTGACCCCCCCTTTATGTCCCACGACCGCAGTGACCAGCGGCGAGTCTGGAGCTACTGCGGTAATCATTGTGAACTAATGATCGTCCCATGTGTCCCGCTGTTGTAGTTTTTCCACTATCCAGATTGCTAACCTTATTTGGAAACTGAGAAATTCAGTTCAGCGTATACTAGTGTTGTAGTCCCTGAGACTGGTCTTGGTCTTGGCCTTGAGACAATTTTTTTATGGTCTTGGTCTTGTCTTGGACTCAGCTGCAATTTGACTCGGTCCTGGTCTCGGTCTCGAATCCAGTTTTACTTGATCTTGTCTCAATGTCAGATGCAGCAGTCTGATTTTTTCTTTTCTTCATAATTTTGGAGTTTTCCACATTCCAGGAAAATGATATGTCCCTGTTTGTTTGTTGAGTCTGCTGCATTAGACCATTAAAATATTTTTTCCCCTTGATTTAGTGATAGTTCACAGGGTTTGGTCTCGACCTGATTTCGGTTTGCCTTGGTCTCGGTCTTGATTCGATCTCAGTCCTTAACTTTTTCGAACCCTGCAGTATTTCAGCAATCGTGCATGGATTGACCTCTGCCTCTGAGTCCTTTGCGCCTGTTTTCCATACAGTGCTGCTTCTGTCTCCTCTAAGAGTGTGACTATTTGAAGTAGCTATTATTATTTTTATTAGTATAATTTTTTTTTTGTAACATACATTTGGTTTTCCTATATGTGCTCAAAGCCGCCAGTGTCCCTGCCTTACCATCATAATCATCAGAATAAGTCCACTCCAGTTGTTCCAAAATGGTATATTGAATGATAATTATTGTTGCACTGTTGTCTTTCTATCTGAATATTCCCCACCCGTTTTTCCTCCCCTCTTTAAATAATGCATATTTCCCTAAACGAACCACCGGTGTAAATTAGATTCTCCACCTAATTACCATGTTGCAATTAGCGGAAGAAATGAGCACGTTTGGAAGAACATCGCCCACAACAAAGTGTTCAGACGAGACAATGTTGTTTTGTATCCACCAAATACACATCAACAAAAAAAAAATCCCTTCTTCTTTTAACAGATTAATTTTTAGTCCCAGTGGAAAAAAAACAAAAAACTTGCTTGACAATGAAAATGCTCCTTGCAGAGGACCTTGACTCACCCTTTTGCGATGTTGCGGGGATCACATTTGTAAGAAGCAGTTGACAAAAGAGGTTAAAAAATAAATAAAAAATGGGACCTTTTTGCTTGAGGATGTCGCTGACTGAGGCGTGACCTTGCTGGAGAAGCCGGGGTGAACCAGCGAACATGTCTAAGCCCTATGCAAATGAGGAAAAAAGGGTTACTTCAGAGATCTCAAAGGGATTCGTTGCGATAAAACCAGCTATAAACGCTTTGCACATACAGTATCGAGTCTAGAGGGATTCCAGTCTGATAGTGCAACTCTTTTTTTTTTCTTTTTTTGTGAGGAACGCGCTGACAGACAGACGGCAAAACACTTGTCAGTCACGAAGCTTTGAAGACGCCGAAGAGAGTCTCAATCATTTTGAGTCTACCTACAGCAGACGAGACAGGAAGGTGCGAGTGTGAGGGCTTTGATCTGAGGAAAACTAGGTCAAAATGTGGAAACATGCAGCGACTGACCATGTTTTGTTTTGTTTTGCTTGGCTTGGTCAACATAATGTGAAAGATGTTATTGACAATTCAACAGTTCATGTATGTTATCTGTGTTCCAAGTCTCTCACAACCTGCAGACAGGTCAAACACCCACAGGCAGTGTTGTCAGTGTTGCTTATATGCACAGGCCGACACGCTGATATATAAATTTAGTATGTGCTCTCCTTATGTGAGCTTTTTGCACACCATTATATAGAGCACAACTCTGGGCAAACTATAGAAGAAATAGTTTTTGTAGACTTACTGTAGCCTGTAATGACGTTTCAATATACACTGCCTGGCAAAAAACAAAACAAAAAAAAAAACAAAACACACTAATATTTTGTTGAACCGCCTTTGATTACGGCACACTTTCACTGTGGCCTCATTTCGATAAGCTTCTGCAATGTCACAACATTTTTTTCCGTCCAGTGTTGCATTAATTTTTCGCCAAGCTCTTGTGTTGATAATGGGAGAGTCCCAGAGATTCTCAATGGGGTTAAGGTCTGGGCTCTGTGGTGGCCTCTCTGTGTGAAAATTATGTCTCGTGCTCCTTGAACTCTATCACAATTTGAGCCAGATGAATCCTGGAATTGTCATCTTAGAATAAGCCCGTGCCATCAGGGAAGAAAAAAATCCGTTGATGGAGTAATCTGGTCATTCAGTATATTCAAGAAGTCAGCTGACCTCATTCTTTGGGCACATAACGTTGCTGAACCCAGACCTGACCAACTGTGAGGAGGCTCTTACTTATTTGCTAAGTTAAATCCAGGTGGTGACTTTTTTTTTTTTTTGTGGGGGGGGGGTTAGGCAGTGTATTTTGTAAGTTTAGATGCCTAGAGGAGACAAACTGAGCACCACAATAGAAGCACATGCATGTATTTTGAACACAGAAACTTACAAAAAATAAATACTGTATTTTCCAGACTATAAGTCGCACTTTTTTCATAGTCTGGCTAGGGGTGTGACGTATACTCAGGTGCGACTTATATATTAAAATATTTCACGTGAAATTTTGAACACGCGATTTTTGAACACGTCAATTAAAACTGACACTCACTGACAATTTAAAATGTAAACATTACGGCTAACAACTTAGGCTATAAAGACAACTGAGAAAGAGCGGAATAATTGGAAATGGAACTGATGCTGAGTCTGACGACAGCCACGCAGAGGAGGAAGCGGCGCTTCGTCTACCTCCGGAGTTGGCGTGGAGTTGTTCAGAAGTGACACTGAGGATGAAGAATTTAAAGGATTTAGTGATTAGGAGTGAGATGGTGAGTTTGGTGAACTTGTTATATTATGTTCTTTATGCTATAGTTATGTGAATAACTGTTAATATATTACGTTAACATACGAGACACCTATTTAGTTTGTTGTTCATGCTTCATGTAACTGAATAACCATCAGTGTGTTACGTTAGCAAACCACACACCTATTCAGCTGTTGTTCTCTATTCTATTATTACTATAACTTGCCTTTCAAGATGAAATGTCTGTTCTTGGTTTTGGATTTTGTAAAATAAATTTCCCCCAAAAAATGCGACTTATAGTCCAGTGCAACTTGTATACGTTTTTTTCTTCTTCATTATGCATTTTTTGGCTAGTGCGGCATAGTCCGGAAAATACGGTAAACTAATATGAACTTAACTTATTTTAAATCTACATGCTCTATATTTCCAAAAGTATTAACTCACCCACCCCAATATGGGTGTGGTGTTGTTTTTAGGAGCTGGGCTTGGCCTCTTAGTCCCAGTGAAAGGAACTCTGAATGCTTCAGCACCAAGAGATTTTGGACAATTCCATGCTCCCAACTTTGTGGGAACAGTTTGGGGATGGCCACTTCCTGTTCCAACATGACTGCACCAGAGCACAAAGCACGGTCCATAAAAACATGGATGAGTGAGTTTGGTGTGGAAGAAGTTGACTGAACCTGCACAGAGTCCTGACCTCAACCTGACAGAACACCTTTGGGATTAATTAGAGCGAAGACTGCGAGCCAGGCCTTCTCATCTAACATCAATTGGGTCACCACAGCAAACCAGTCGCACAGTGATTTTTGTAATTTTTGTTTGTTTGTTTGTTTTTTTGTATTTTTTATGCCAGATGCTCTTCCTGTCACACTGACTAAAGTAGTTAATGTGGGGGAAATGTCTTGTCCAGGGACACAACGACAGTAATGCATTTCAGGCAAGATCCAAACCGCCGACCCTCTGGTTTGTGGAGAAAGCATACTTTCCTAATTTACTTGCATTGCCTCCAAGACAGACTATTCCTCGTCCCAAAACTGGATCTCTACTGAGGCAGTCATTTTTAGATCATCACAGAAACCAAAATTTGCCCAATTAGAGAGTTAACTTGCGTTCATACCTTCAAGAAAGCCCCAGGACTTAACTCAGCTCCACCAAAAAGATGTAAAAGTCAGAATAAACTGTTGAATATTTTATTACTCTCGTATATTTTCATTTTTAAGTTTACATTTTTGTATTTTATACTCCTGGACCCTAGCAAAACACTTATTATCTTGTGCTTTTGAGAAATACATACCCATAAGAATATAGCACATGCATTGCTTGAATGTAACGTCAGAAGCTGAACTCTATGTGCACCCATTTGTATCCTCTTTATTGAGTTTAAATACAAATGTGCAGACCAGAAGCAGTTGCTGTTTATCTGATTCATGTTTTTCTACAGCGAATATAACAAGGTCTGCGTCTATAGAGCCAATTTGTTCAGTGGTCATTAAGGTCACGCATTTGTTTGCCATGAGCAACCCAGAGGTTATTATGAGGTGGTTTCTAGGTTATTTCATACACAAAAGGAGTTCAATTATGAGTGCTATATGCATGCATTTCTCTATAACATAAACTCTCTGAAGCAGTATGCTCTTTTCCTGCGTTTTGAATATAGGGTTGCAGTTTATTTATAGTATTTTGGTAAAGCTTATTAGTTAGGCAATATTAGAAAAACGTGATATCTATGGTAAATATTGCAAAAATTATATCATATGCAATCTTTCAATCCACTTTGCCATTACACTTTGCTGTATTTGCTGCAAATAGTCTTTTTCAGAGTCTGTGTGATGGTTAAATGAGTTGTTGTGGGGTGAATAAGGCTCTCTGCATCTCCCACCAATCTCTCTGGGACAAAAATGACACAAGCAAGTATGAGAGTTACCAACCAGGTGTCATGAAAGTCTCCAGTCTCGCAAGAAAGCGGCACATCGCAGTTAGCAAAACAACAAACTATGGCTTTAATTCTCAATTTTCCTCATGACAGAGCAGCAAAATGGCAGAAAACACTTTATATGAATACACAGAGGGGAAAATAAAAGTAAAGCTGAACAAAGGATCACACAAGAGTCAACAGACTTGTGAGTATTTACGATAATGCTTTACTCCAAACGTCGAGGAAAAAAGGCAAAAACAGCCAAAAAACAATCAGTTCTGCTTTAAAGTGGTCGCATTGTTTATTATTTAATCATGTCACATTTGTGGATTGTTTTGGTATACAAAGTGTCACATGTCTTAACACGTGAATTGCTTAATGTTATTGCAATACAAGCGTATAGAGTTCAGGAACCTACGTCATGAAGGAAAGCTTAAGCAATGGATCTGCCACGTTTAAGTTTACAAGCAGCGAAATATAATAGAGGAACATTAGTCACAGCAGAATAAAAAAGTAAACAAATAAGCCTTGAAACAACTCTTATACCTGCTGTGTCAGTCTTGGTGAATATTTATCACACACTAAAGTATCAGAATACTTTTGTGTGAACGCTAACTAGAGTTGTTTACATCCTAATTTCTCCAATGTGTTACTATTGAACAACCGTGTGACCACTGATGGGGCAACACATTTCCAATCTCTATAGCAGTAGTTGTTGCAGCTCAGCGCACACTGATATCCAATTATATTCTTTTGTTTGTTTGTTTGTCTGTTTTGTTGCATTTGAGGAAATTACCTAATAATAAATAAGCCCCTGTTAGATCATCTGCTTTCTTAGCAAGCTCCCATTTACTTGTTATGCTGCTTGTTGACACTGGATAAATGGCTGTTGATTTCAGCGCTAGCTATGTCTAAAATAGCTTGGAGAAAAGGGAAGCAGATTATAGAAACATGTAGTGTGTAGGGAGGAAACATACACCAAAAAATCTTAATATGAGGGGCTGATGTTGGAAAACTCGTTATTTCTTATGTCAAAGCATTTATTTGATGATGTTTTGGCTAAGCAGGGTTGCCAGATCTCAGTGACAGTTTCCATCCCAAAAAGAACTTAAAACCCAACCAACACAATAAAAACCAGCCCAAATCACAACCACTCTTAATGTTAAAACCATTAAACGCACTAAAATAAGTAACACAATCAGGTTCCCCCAAAGAGTGCTATAAGACAAACAAAGCCTTCCTGGTTAGGGTGTCATAAAAATCACAAAAAACATATGAAAAACCAACATGAGATGTGAGCAACTAAACAAATGAACTGATGATATAGGTGCGAGGACACAGCAGTTTATTGAAATGTGTATTTCTACTTTTGTTTGTATATTCTCCAGAATATTTTCTAAAAATGCGCCAAATGTTGTGAAAAGCAACCCAAATTTTATAAACCAGCCCAATCTGGCAACACTGCAGCTAAGCAGTCTTCGTCAGATCATTGTGGAACATAGTAACATGACGCACAAACAATATTGGCAATTAGCATTTAATTAACAAGGCTGAAGTAATTACTGATCATGGTCCTCTAAGCTCAAAGCTGGACATTAAAGTCTAAACTGTGGCTTAATATAATGTTTTTTTTGTTTTGTTTTGTTTTGTTTGTTTTTTTGAGGAGGTTGTGGTTAGAGTTAAGAAGCACTTTCGACAATCTTATATACTTGGCGAGAGGGTTGCAGTGGACTTTATTATCTGTTTGGCTAAAGTGAGTCTGTGCAGGCCACTGAAATAGTATTAGGTTAAACACAATACCATCGCAGTATAAACAACAGTAAAGTATTCACAACACTTCGAGATCCTTTTACTAAAACAATAGCCACACTCTGTTGTAAAAACACAGGCTTAGCTTTAGTCTCCGGGTTCACAGTCCAGCCTCAGAAGATCAGCATCAAGGTAAATGAGTCTATTTGAATACAAATCCGGGTCGGACCAGGTCACTGTCATAATTGTGTCTGTAATTAGATTGACTCTGGCGTCTCTGGCTTGTGTCACCGTGGCAGACAGCGGCAGTGCACTCGAGGGGACGCACCGAAATACACAGTTAGCCCCTGAACGCCGGGGTCGAGCGGTCACGGAGAGGTGAGGGTGGGCCCGGCGTGCATTCCCATATAATAGTCCCATGTGTAATGATGCTTTTGTCCCTGCCCTTTTCGCCCACTCTCATTAAGACATTCTCGGTGGGTCACATTGCATTCAGGGCTATACGCGCGGATTATAAACTCTAATGATGGCAGTTGTTATGGTGCTGCAGAAACGCTTGGCCGTCATTTCCCGGAGTTGTTGCCATGTCAGAAATAGCTGCCTTGTCCTGAGCTGCACAATATATGAATAAAATATAATATGCAATAACTGTGGAAAATAATGATATAATGATATGAGCAGTAATAATTACATTTTTGGCACAGCAAAAGCTTACTTCTACTTGGACTAAACCAGGACTAGACTAGCAGGACTAAAACAGGACTAAACTAGCATTAAACAAAGACTAAACTAGGATTAAACCAGGACTAAACCAGGACTAGACTAGCAGGACTAAAACAGGACTAAACTAGCATTAAACAAAGACTAAACTAGGATTAAACCAGGACTAAACCAGGACTATACTAGCATTAAACAAAGACTAAACTAGGATTAAACCAGGACTAAACCAGGACTATACTAGCATTAAACAAAGACTAAACTAGGATTAAACCAGGACTAAACCAGGACTATACTAGCATTAAACAAAGACTAATCTAGGGCTACCCAGTATTAAACCAGGCCTAAACTAAGATTAAACTAGGACTAAATCAGGACAAGAACTAACCCAGGACTAAACTAAGATTATGCTATAGTACTAACCCAGGACTAAACCAGGATTAAAATAGGACTAAACCAGGACTAAACTAGGATTAAACTTGGACTAAACCCAAAGTAAATTGATATTAAACTAGAACTAAACCAGGACTATACAAGGACTAAACTAGGACTGAACCAGGACAAAGACTAAACCAGGGTTAAACTAGAACTAAACCAGGACTATACAAGGACTAAACTAGGACTGAACCAGGACAAAGACTAAACCAGGGTTAAACTAGAACTAAACCAGGACTATAGTAGGATTAAAATAGGACTAAAGCAGGACTAAACCAGAACTATACTAGGATTATGCTAGGACTATACTAGGACTAAACCAGGTCTATACTAGGACTAAACCAGGACTATACCAGGACTAAAACAGGACTATACTAGGACTAAAACAGGACTATACTAGGACTAAACCAGGTCTATACTAGGACTAAAACAGGACTATACCAGGACTAAAACAGGACTATACTAGGACTAAAACAGGACTATACTAGGACTAAACCAGGTCTATACTAGGACTAAAACAGGACTATACTAGGACTAAACCAGGACTATACTAGGACTAAACCAGGTCTATACTAGGACTAAACCAGGACATTACTAGGACTAAACCAGGTCTATACTAGGACTAAACCAGGACTATACTAGGACTAAACCAGGTCTATACTAGGACTAAAACAGGACTATACTAGGACTAAACCAGGACTATACCAGGACTAAAACAGGACTATACTAGGACTAAACCAGGTCTATACTAGGACTAAACCAGGACTATACCAGGACTAAAACAGGACTATACTAGGACTAAACCAGGTCTATACTAGGACTAAACCAGGACTATACCAGGACTAAAACAGGACTATACTAGGATTAAACCAGGACTATACTAGGACTAAAACAGGACTATACTAGGACTAAACCAGGACTATACTAGAACTAAACCAGGACTATACTAGGACTAAACCAGGACTATACTAGGACTAAACCAGGACTATACTAGGACTAAACCAGGACTATACCAGGACTAAAACAGGACTATACTAGGACTAAACCAGGTCTATACTAGGACTAAACCAGGACTATACCAGGACTAAAACAGGACTATACTAGGATTAAACCAGGACTATACTAGGACTAAACCAGGTCTATACTAGGACTAAACCAGGACATTACTAGGACTAAACCAGGCCTGACTCGAGGCCGTATATCTGGACAGCTCAAAAATAAGTGCGTTGTCACAACACTGTTTGATACGACTTACTATGTTTTCAGCCAATCTCACATCTCGAGTGCAGGAATCTCATTTACAACATCACAGAGCGAAAGAAAAAAAGAAAGAGAGATGCCCGGCTTTGTGTCATTTTCAATTACAGCAGCCATTGTATAGAGACACTTAGCTGGAGTCAAGGTCTGCGTTACTTTGAAAGCTACTCCTCTTGCTAGCGCAGGTTAACAGCGTGCATTTGCATTAATCACCATGACAACTGCTTCCTGGCTGTGCGCTACGCCTGGAAGACAAGAGAAGAAGAAGAAGAAGAAAAAGAAGAAGAAGAAGAAGAAGAGGAGGAGGAGAGAAAGGAGGCAGCAGTGATGGCGATAGGCTCCCGACCAAGATGTATTTTAATTTCACACTGTGTGGATATTTTCAAACTTGCACCGAAATTTCAATTACAGCAAGGAAAGAAAATGAGGTTACAGCAGTCAGGGAAGTAGTGGAGATCTGTCCACTTCATAAATGTCTGACAGCAGTCCTGGTTAAGTCCTGGTTTATTCCTTGTTTCGTCCTGGTTTAGCCTGATCAACCTGTTTTAGTCTTGGATTAGTCTGATTTAGTCCTTGTGTGGCCGGATTTAGTCCAACTTTAGGTTGGTTTAGTGCTAGTTTAGACTTGTTCTCATCCTTGTTTAGTCTTGTCCTGGTTTAGTCCTGGCTTATTCCTAGTTTGGTCCTTGTTTTGTCCTGCTTAAGCCTGGTTTAGTCCTGGTTTGATTTTGGTGTAGCCTGGGTTTGTTCTATTTGGTCTTTACCCTGGTTTAATCCTGATTATGTCCTGGTTTATTCTTAGTTTAGTATTCAGTTAGTCTGATTTAATCCTGTGTGGCATGATTTTGTCCAAGTTTAGCCTGGTTTAGTCCTGGTTTACTCCTGGTTTGCCTGGTTTATTTAAGTTTTGTCAGGGTTTAGTGTTGGTTTGGTTTATTCCTTGTTAAGCCCTAGTTTAGTCCTGGTTGATTCCTGGTTTAGCTTAGCCTTGGGTTAGTCAAGTTCAGCCCGATTTTGTCCTTATAGTGATACAGTTTCCTGTTCTAATCTCTTATTTACGGTTCAGTTTATAGTGTAAAATCATATTAATGTCTTTTCACACAGTTTTTCTTTTAACATTAAAGGAAAGTGAGTAATGCTATCCTTTGCGCTATTTAACTATGCCATCTTCATTACATTACATTTTTCCTATGTGAAAGAAATACTGTAACAAGTTAAATGTTGGTAGTTGATAATCTCACATTGCCAAATTGTCCTTGAGCAAGGCGCTACACCGTATCTTGCCTTTAGTCACTGTAACCGCACTATATGAATGTGTAAGTGCTTGTGTCGGTAAATGGTTAAATAGATGTAAAGTGCTGTATGTGCCATTGTACACTGAAAAGATGTATAAATGCATCCAATTACTATATGATGCTATTATTTACGCTATAGACACTTGACAGCTGTCCATTCAAGTGAAAACTATAATGTCTGCTCAATGGTCCATTTTGTCCTCTAATGATAATTGGAGTCCTGTGACTGTCATGGTCCATCTTACTGAACAATGTTTGCATTAGTCCTAAGTGTGAGGCCATTGATGGATGAGAGAGGATGAATGTAGGCTGTCATTTTGGACACCTTTGCTTTAGTATTTCACATTTTATAACTTAAAATAATCTACATGTATGGAAATTTCGGGAGCCGTTACTTTGACTTTGCAGAGAACACTTGGATTAGGTGTCTGTCATTTCCTGCTGGCATCAGTGGGGAATGGCCAGAGCATAAAATGGCTATTTAACACAGCGACATGACATTAACAGATGGATAAATGAGCTGTTTCATAGTAAAGGTAATAGAACCTTTTCACGTGACGTCAGAAAACTTCCGTTTTGAGACGATGGAAAGTATCTTCAGTTCCGGTGTCGCGCTTCTCCCATAAGAAATTCACCCAGATTTTTTTAAAATTTCCATTTACAAGTTTACACAATATACAGCAATTTTCAAATGAATATTTACCCACAAAATGTTCAAAACTTGCGAAAGGATATTAATTCTTCAATCAAGGATACTTGGATTATGAAGGGAGTGCTTTGTTATGTAGCTAGATAGCGTTAGCAACATGGCTAAGTGATAGAGCTGCGCTATAAAACAGTGTAAGATCATGTCATGATCTGAGTTTATCTGAATATTTGAGAATCTGCTTATCAGGAAATACCACTGGATAGTACTACAGTATATTTTCATTTAGTAAAGCTCTGTGCTCCAACACTGACTCTGCTGTAGTGATCAATCTGTGACAAAATAATAGACTTTTCAGGTCTAATTAGAAGTTCATTGCAGTAATATGCAGTGAGCCTTTCAGACAAGCAGATTGTCATTCATTTAGATCGTAACATAATCTAATATTGTTTTATCGCACACCCCGTTAGACCTATTGCTAACGCTACAGCATTAACAACTACTAGCTTTAGCTACAAGACAAAACACTTACCTTCATAATCAAATAAGTAACCCTCAATGAAAAATGTATATCCCTTTTCGAGTTTCTGTACATCATGTAGCCTTATATTTGGCCAATTTTTAAGACTCTGAGTAAATTCCTTACTGGCGAGCAGCAGCACCGGAAATGAAGATTCATCCCATCGTCTCAAAACGGAAGTTGTCTGACGTCATCGTGAAAAGGGTCTATTTAGGCACTGAAATGATCAGAATGAGTCCGTGCTTTAGAAATGCGCAAGAGCACTTCCTGGTTTCATGTGTCAATGTAGAGAGGTGAGACTGAGCGTTTTGAGCTCTTGAGAAGGGGACGGCCTCATCATACAGAATTACTCAAACGTGTGAATGAAACAAAATACTACTTTGGGTATGTTTTTTTTAATGTGGAAACAATATTATAACTGGTTTAAAGCTCAACAAAGTAGCATCATAGGGGACCTTTAAGCATGAATTAAACACCACAGCAAATGCAGGGGACCCCAGTAGGCCCCTAAATGGCTTCCTGTTGGTGAAGTGGTTATTTCCCCTGCTTTTGGTAGAGCAGGTCAGGGGTTCTACTCTCTCTGAATAGAGTATTCATGTTCTTCATGTGCTCCTCTGGGTTTTCTCTGGGTATACTCCGGCTTTCTCCTCGCTAAAAACCTAGCCTGGTGAGTCATCCTCTCCTACTTTCTTTTCAAAAGCAGGACAGTCTGGTTCCTCACTCGGAGGGAAGCGTTTCTCCGGTTGATCTGGAACTGGCCAATCACAGCACGTCTTACAAATGCGGATACTAACCAAGGTAGTGCTGGCTATCAAGATAATTTTATAACTTCTCTGACCTCATTAATGGCGTTTAGTGCTTTCTTTCATCATCAGTTGTTTCTGCTGAAGTCTTTGTTGTTGTTCAGTCCTCACCGTGACGACCACAGTCAAACAAATCGACTTTTTCCTCAAGTCTTCAGACAACTGGCTTCTGCTGCTGTCCCCAAACAGAGCTGCTCATAAAGTGGCGTATTCTGGTGTCCTATGTCAAAACCGCCATGTTTGTTTGGGTCAACGGTGCACTGTTTACATCCCGCCCTTTGTTTATCTGATTGGTTGCTGCGTCTATGATTGTTCCACCACAGAAACAAAACTTAAGTAAACAGATACCAGACTAACTTCTTTGTATGCATACATAGGAAAAGAGTTTGCTGGCCAGGCTACTAGAAACTATTTGTTTGTATATTACATGTTACAAAAGCATACAAATGTGAGGCAGCCATTTTGTTTCAGGGCCACCAGTGATATTAAGTACTCTTCCCAAGGTTTAGTAGTGTCTTTAATAGAGTTTTTACTTTACTTCACTTTACTGTCTGTCAAATCTCTGCTATCAAACACACCCAGGTACAAGTGTTGGAATTAATTAGCCATTTTTATTAAAACGATTGTGTACTTTTTATCACAAGTATGTAAATGTAGACGACTTTTTTCTTTTTTTTTTTTGCGCTTTTTGATATTTACATTTGCCTTAATCTTCTCTCATTTAGACCTAGGGCTACAAACGAACCGTACCACTCAAGCCGCATACTAATCCTCCACTTTCCAAGGATTTAATTTTGCAATGCGCACCAGCGTTCATTGGGCTTTAGACCCTAATTAATTTTTGGTCACACTAATTAATTATCAAGTAAAAAAAAAAAGAAAGAAAAGTCAAGAGCATGTAGTGAAATACTGTAACAGGCGACATGGAAGAGGGAAGATAAAAACATGGCTGCCGGTGTGGAGGAAGGTGATCGAGTACATGTTAATTGAGGATGTATGTCGAATAGTTCAAAATAACAGAGCTGCTAACTAAAATTAAATTCTACTACTATTACTATGACTGCTACTACTACTGTTGTTACGACGACCACCTTGTTACGACTACTACTAATACTTGAGATGATGCTGTTGCTACTACTATTTTTACATGTACTGCTGTTTTTGCTGTTATTACTAACAAAAGCCTAAAATTGCTAATACTACAACTACTATCATCATTATTAGTGCTAATGCTACTACTACCACTGCTACTACTACTAAAATTAATAGTACTGCAACTGCTGCTACTATTACTGTCACCACTACTTTTTTTGCTGCAACTACTACTAACAAAAATCTAAAACTGTTAATACTAGAACTACTACCACCATTACCATTGCTAATACTACTAACACTACTTCTCCTACTACTACCACCACCACCACTGCAACTACTACTATTACTATTACTGCTGTTGTTGTTGCTGCTGCTACTAACAAAAATCTAAAACTGCTAATACTACTACTAACATCTGTACTACTGGTAATACTGATGCTACTACTTCTTTTATTACAGCTACAACTAGTTCTACTGCTACTACTACTACCACTATTGCTGGTACTACTCCTACTTCTATTATTACTGTACTATACCTACTTTTACTCATTTACGATATTAAAACGTATTTACCTAAATAATAGTATGCTTTAGAAACTATGCTCATGCATTTTCTTAGGGGTCACGGATGATGACTGGGGCCTATCCCAGCAACTATGGGCCTTAGGCGGGGTACACCCTAAACCAGCGGTCCCCAACCATTTTTCTCCCATGGACCAGTACTGGACATACAACTTTTTTCGTGGACCGGGGAAGGAGTGAAGGGAGTGGGGGGGCTTAATTGCGATAAATCACATTTTTGTGTTATAAATAAGCTATAGCCAGGCAGCTGTGACAACGAACCGAGAAACGATGAGCGGCGCATTAAAGCAGTGCATTTGAAAATGAAAGAGAAAGAGGAAACCCAACAGTTACCTGTAGTCCACTCATATCTAACTGACCACAGCTGAAATTACATTTACATTATATTTGGTGTTTTGGTCAGTGTGGATGTCCAGCCCTGGTTACTGAGCCAGAAACTAGGTCACAGAGAAAAGCTCCATGTTGTCATCGACAAATGCAATTAAATGTGTACATTTTTTATTATGTACATTGTTTATTTCTCTGTAATTAAGTCATAGCGACTAAATTCCCAGCCCTAACAGTAATATAAATGTAACACAACTCAGTGGGACCCCTGAACATGCAAGACCCCTGCAGCAAGACCCTTCCCTTGCTTCACTGTCTGGTCTCTCCCTCCTTTTAAAAAAACTCTCCAGTGATGGTTGTTTTTTACTCAGGTTTGCTGGGTTTAGCCTAATTTAGTGACACAAAGTGAGGGAGTGAATCAAGTGCATGAAAGTAAGACGCTGCTGTGGAAGTACCAAGAAAAATAGCAATAAAACAAAAATTATGTACATTTATATTTCCCTCTGTGGCCCGCGACCTTAAGGTTGGGGACCTCTGTCTTAAACAATGTCCAGCTAGTCGCAGGGCTGACACAGAGACAAGCACGCATTCACTAGGGGCAATTTAGAGTCAAGATTTTGCCTAAGTAGTCAATTTTTGCCATTTCCAAACTTCCCAAGCATTAACACTGCACTCCAGCAAGTGTTTGTAGGAGGACCAATGCCCTTTCTAAAATTAGCCGACATGTTATCGAGGAAATTTCAAAGATTAATTGCTGCTCCAAGTGGAAAAAGACATCTGTCCTCCCAATTATGAGCACGATTGTTTTCGTTTTGCTGGCTGATGCTTCGGGTCAGAGGGCGTCAGTGTAGAAATAAAAATGTGCGGGGCTGCCGTGAAAGCCACTCCGGCATGCTGATGTCTCTGAGACGCAACTTAGGAATGTTAAAAGGTTTCATAAGCCGACACAGACGCTAATGGCAGCTCTGGGAAGTGAGTCGCCTTTTAGTGCTGCTCTCAGTCAGCTCAGACAAAAAAAAAAAAAAAAAAAAGAGAGAGACAGAAGAATAGTGGACTGTGGAGGCAGTTGTTCACAGAGAGGCACATGGGAAAATGGCTTGGTTTTAAGGACACAGCAGTAATACTTTTATGTAATCAGCCTTCAGGAGGTGCGTCTGATGAAAACTGACAACAACAAATTAATAAAAAGTCAGATATAAGACACTGGGTTTTAAAACAGAGTATGTGTATGGCTTTAGCACTGAACTTGTTATTGACATTGCATTAAATATGAGCCAAACTTAGGGGCAATTTAGTCACAGAATCAATTCCTAATGTTTTTGGACGGTGGGAGGAAGAGGAGAGAACTAAATGTAACAAGGGGTTGGACATGCAGACTCCGCTCAGAAAGATCAGCCCACCTGAAGATTGAACCCACAACCTCCTGGCAGAGTGGCGATAACCAGTCTGCCAATGTCTTACACCGGTTATACACCAAAAAAACATTCCTAATCGTCAGAAAAAGTGCCAGGTGAAGCTCAAAAATGGTGGTTGTGGTCGTAAAAGATGAGCTGCAGTGTCAGATATTTTGTCTGCCTCTCACTGCACCTATGATCTCTGTCAGACGTTTGACCAACAGAAAAACACCAGTGTATCCTCAGAGTAATTAGTAACAACGATTTGATTATGATTTATTTTCTTCTCCACGCACATAAACACTGTGCCGCTAGCTTCTGGCTGACCTCTGGCCTTTTTTGAAATCATTTTAGTTAATATTGAAATCTTGTGTACTCAAAAACCACTGCCTGTAATGAGAAAATCTGGCATGTTTAGTGTCTGTTTTATTTTCATGACATTTGACATTTTCCTGTATCCCACAAGTATTTCTAAAGGTTATAGTGGTCCTATTTGTGCAGAACAATAACATCACTATTATACTAATAAGCCTGGTTTATGGCTATTCATTTCTCTTCCTCATTTCTCCTCAAACATGACATGACAGTTCTTGCAATTTTCACAGGTTTCCCATTCTCCTGTCCGAACTTGACTGCGCCGCGTCACGTCCAATCAGGGCTTCGGACGGGCAACAGGTTACTTTGCATTTTAATTATGAGAAGGTCAGCCCTGGGTTTGTTCCTCATGTGATTAAACACAAGCCGGACGCATAATTTATAGAGCACAGAGGACGCTTTGACCCCGCGGCGGCATTTCGCAGCCTCCCACTGCAAGCCTTTGTTAGCTCAAACCTAAATAACGCCGGTAATTTATGACGGCGGAGATGAAAGACGATGAAGCGGTGGGAAAGAAAAAGTGAAAAATCAATGATACATGTTAAGGCAATTTTCATTAAAGCTGTGTAAAATTATGCTTCCTTTTTTCTGTCTTGTACATTTTTAACAAGAGCGCCCACCCTAGACCAAACAGGAAATGTTAAAGTCCAATTTGAGAGCAGTTCCCACAGTAAGATGGCAGTTTCAAGTTCAAGTCTTTGTCAGATCTTTTATGGCTTTTCTCACCCATTTCACTGCGGTTTAACTTTTTATTAGTATTTGCAATGAGCAGATTATTACTATGGGAGCTGGAACTTCTACCAAAACCCATTGTTGGAGTAGAGGCCGCAGTAACCAAAGCCATGCCAAAACAAAGAGCTTATTAACCAAAATATGACTTTAAAGGCTAAAAACAATTGTGCAGATAAGTGGTCCATAAATTTGTTAGGGCCCTAAAGTGGGTTACAGGGTTTATTGAGGCCTACTTATAGTTCAAATTACAAAAAAATTATGAAAGAGATTTTAATTGATGTGCCATAAGATTTGTGGGAAAAATTATTTTGGAAAAAAAAGTGTCCTACAGTAAAATGATAAACGGCAGCGGAAGATAATCTCCTACCAATAAAAACAAGATGGTGCCAGCTAATACAGAGTGAAATTTACAACTTCTTCCACCTCTGTTTGATAGCGTTGGGCTTTCCTTCATCAGGTGTTGATTCTGCTGAAGTCTGTGTTGTTGTTCAGTCCTGTGGGACTTTTTATTTGTCCTTTTGCCGTTTTAACAACAGTAAAGTCCCGTTGACGGCTGGTGTACTGACCATATTCAACAAATTGACTTTTTCTGCAGTTGCTTTCCCTGTTCAGAAATAAGTACCCAGTTGCTAATAATACAGTGCATACTGGTGTTTTATGGCGATATATGTGTCTCTCACAGGTCTGCTGTGTTTATTGTCAGTGGCGCATTGCTTAAGTCCCTCCATTAGTTTTTCTGATTGGTTACTCCGTCTGTGATTGCTCCTCCCCTGGAAATCAAACTTAAACCAAGCTGTACCAGACTATTTTTATAGAATATAAAAATAAGTAGTCTGGCTGACAAGGCTACCTGAAAGTTGCATTTAAACCATTATAATACCTTGCCTAGGTCTATGTTGTGGACTATTTTGGATAATGTTATAAGTTTGACTAAAAAAGAGCAAGTTTCCTATCTAGGTAACCTCAGAAAACTCCAGAAAAGTTATACGGTAAAGTTTCTCTGCAAAATCACACCTCCAGTTTTATCATCACACAAAGTTTAATTGCTTCTCAGCAGCTCATAAAATCAAACCTATTTTTCTTTTTACAACATTTTTGCTCCTTATGAAAACATAATGAGAAATTCCTGCTTAGTGTTCTTGCTGTTGTGTGGAGATGGATTGAAAAACTCAAATTAGAGATGAACAATGTGCTTTTATCACGTGTCGTTAGAAAGAAAATACTTATATGATGCTTTTCATGCAAATATATGAGTGTGCTTCTCCTCCAGCAGTTCTCAGTTTGTCCTCTCTGGGCTCAGGGCTTAGGCTAAAGGAACTAATGTCTATTTTGTCGCTTTAAGTCTTTCAAAATCTTTTGGTAAAATTGTACTCTTTACCCACCACCTCAGAAACTATTTGGCTTTTCAACGTCCTGCTTTTGCCTCCATTAGGGCTGGTCCTTGAAAAGCCAAATATAAAATTGGCATTAACCCAGAAAAATGCAAAACATGACAAAAAAAGGACAAATCCAGGACTAAATCAGGACAAAACGGTGCATAAACCAAGACTAAGCTGTGGTCCAAACTCCAAATGTAATTCCCAACCAGAGCAGGACTGAAACTAAAACAGGCTGTAAATTAAACTGAACCAGAAATGCAAAAGACTCTTGAGTACCTCCAGAAGAAACTCACGTACCATTAGTGGTACCCATCCCCCAGTTTGAGAACCACTGGTCTAGAACAGTTTTGAGTTGACCATTTTGTCAGAAAATAACTTTCCTTTCAGCTTTTCCCTTCTGGGCTTGCAGCAGCAAATCATCAGCCTCCTTGTGTGCAGTCATTTGCATAATGATTTGGCATAGGTTTTAAGCCGGATGCCCTTCCTGACACAAACCTCTCCGTTTATCCAGGCTTGGGACGTTGATTATATTGATTCCAGTAGTGGTCTGACTGTGGAACCAAGATTTATCCTTGATTATTTAATTGTGAGTGTGTGTGTGTTAGTTTTCTGTTTTAACAAAATGGAAAATGAACTTTAAAAAATTTGTCTTAAGATTTAATGTAATTTAAACCCACCAACCGGAGGAACAGCAGCGTACTGTCATTGTGTCCCTGGGAAAGTTGCAGTATGTGGCTGATTGCGACAGGAAGGGCATCCGGCTTAAAAACCTGCTAAATCACATCGCCGAACGAATAAAAAAACAAACAATAGAACAAAACAATAGAACCCCTGCAGTACAATAACTTAAAAGTGCTCCTAAGTGGTAACCAAGCCCCGCCCACTTTTACCAAAATAACTAACCCTTTATTATAAGTGTATATTTCCCATGGAGCACTGCTCTAATTCACATCTCCTCCCTTCACCCCCTTCAGCCACTCTCTCATAAAAACTTACAGATGCCATTCACTTTGAAACAGAGACAACAGTAGCCTGGACATGCTACATAACATCCCGTTCTCGTTTTTTTGTTTTTTTTCCTCCAATTTGCATACTGTAACACATCGAGGAGTAACGGGGGGGGGGGGGGGGGGGGGTTGAGTTTCTCACACATGAGGGCAGGCACTGTGACATAATTGTTTGGCACATTATTAACACTGGCTGGCTGTGAATGAGGCTGACCATGCTTGGCTGAAGAATACGCCGTGGCAGAAATTTGAGTGAAAAGAGGCTATCAAAATAATACGTTCCCACCCGACACCCCCCTCCCCCGCGCTATAGGAAGTCCTGGCCCACACATGTCTGTCGGATGTCAACACGCTGGGGATTACAAGAAGAGCAGCAAGGAAGTGTGGCTGCAGGGTTAGCGCTGCGTGTTTAAATGCAGGGCTTATAGTTGGACTACGCTCATAGCTCGATTAGGCCGTCTAACTGGTTATTTTACTTTATTTCTTTGTTGCATCGAGTGGCATGGTTAAGGTGACCAGATTTTTAAATTCCCAAAAATCAGGACACGCATTTGAACTCACCATGTGACAAAAAAGCTTCAGGAATCTATAGTTTCCTGTCATGTGATTAAACTAAATGATGCTAGGGCTTAGGTTTTAAATGTGAACAGCAATTTATTGATAAAATTAATGAAATTGTAAATAATCGTAGTGACAAAAGTCTTCAGACAATTGTGTTTTAAGTTTTCTAGGCATTTTTTATTAGTTAAAATGTAGACAACAAGCCTAAAACTGGTACTGTCCCGGTTAAATAGAGACGTCTGGTCACCCTAGGCATGGTTAGAAATGTCACCTTACAGCAAAAAAGGTCCTGGGTTTGACTCCCAGGCAGATTGAGGCTTTTCTTTTCAGAGTTTGCATATTCTCCATGTTTTCTCCAGCTCCTCCAGTTCTCCCATCAACCTAAAACATGCACAAAAAGCTAATCCTCCAGCTATAGGTACTCCTGGCTCAAGATGGAGAAGGGTTCTTACCTACTTCTGCTGACAGGTTGTCCCAGCAGCATTGGATGGATGGCGCTGAATGCAGAGAACAAAGTCTACCCCCGTCTTAAATGTGGCTTTAGCAGCATTTAGCTTGTTAACAATAAGCAGCTATGGCTAACTTGTCGTGCTAAATGCTAAGCTAATTTACAAGTGTCAAATCAGAATTGGAGAAATACAGAGGTCTGCCGGGTAAGGTCAAGTTTAGTCCTGTAAATGTGTAAATCTAATTTATTCAATGTTTAGTCCTGGTTTAGTAGTGGTTTAGTCTTGGTTTAGATTTGGTTTAGTCCTGGCTTAGCCGTAGTTTAGTCTTGTTTTATTCCTGTTATTTTCCTGTTTTAAGCCTGGTTTAGACCTGGTTTACTCTTTTTGTCCTTGTTTAGCTCAATAGAATTTTCAGTAAACATTAGAAAAATACTCAGGTCCAGACCGCTGGGACTTTTATGGTGTGTATGGCCATGTCTCCAACTCCAACTTTAAACAAACAAAACAAACTCAGAAAAACATTTCCCTCATAGGCAACTGCATTTTCCAAAAGCACACAACCACATCATTAACTACTTTGAGTCACTTTTTTTTCTAAAGATTCAAGATTCAAAGCGTTTATTGTCATATGCGCAGTAAAGGAACGTGTTTCCCTGTACAATGAAATTCTTTCTTTGCTGTCCACACTGAATGCCACACCACATCTAAAGGTGTAAAATAAACAATAATAATTTCACAGTAGATAAAAAAGACATTTAAAATAGCATGCAAATACAATAGAACAGCGGCCCCCTTAAATTTCCAAAAGTCTCTCGCAGACCTCCAATGATAAAACTTCCCTCTATTCAAAAGACTCTGCCATACTTTTCTCCATATGTTTTTTAATAAAACCATTACAAAAACACTGATTATTGACTAAAAGTTGTTTTAAAGTAATATTTTAAAACAACTTTACAACTGTAATTCATTTCAAATGTTTGTTATGTACTTAATGTTTTTAGGTACTTAATATTTTCATTGACTTTTTATATTTTTGTATGCTTTATTTGTTTTTATGAACCTAAACCATGTGTCTCAAATACTACTACTACTACTACTACTACTACTACTACTACTACTACTACTACTAATAATAATAATAATAATAGTAGTACCCCCAGGGGACCCCAGACCCCACTTTGGGAACCACTGCAATAAAAATATAAACCATTTAAACTATGCAAAAAAATAAAAATAAAAATAAAAATATATAAACCATGCATTAGTATAGACTATGTATATAAATGTGTGAGGTCGTGAGCTACATTAGCTGTGCTGTAACAGTCAGAAGAGAATGAATGACTTGTATGTGCAAACTCTCAGATGTAAACAGAACATTTACATGTGCAAATAAAAAACCTTTGAAACATAAACAACAAATAAACAGGTTAGCTATAGTAGCACAGTGACCCAGAATGCTTTGCCCTTCCTAATAAGACATGCAAGCAGTTTAACTCCTGTTATAATCAGATTAAAACAATAATTCAAATGCATATACCTGCATGTAAACACACACGGACTTGGTTTTTCAAAAAGAGCAACAAGCAACTGTTAGCTCCCTCTCAATCTAACCATTTTATCCATCAGCTTTTGCACTAACAATAATCCCACTTTGATAATAGGGTTCGTCTGAATGGCACTCCACATTCAGTCCAATCCAAACCATAACCATCCTTTAGTCTGTATTTTCCGACAGCCAACCAGAGCAGACAGATATTGCTCTTGGCCTTTCAAAAACCCTTTGGAAAATTCCCCCATTACAAACCCCCAAAAGCCCATTGTGGAGATGTGATTTCCATAAACCAGGTCACTGCGGTAATGGCGGGGCTTGTAACCACTCCACTTCACCGTCAAGTGTTTTGTCTCGCCGTCATGCTTTAGTAGGTTCATTTTAGATCAGTAAATAGGAATTATTGTTGTGCAAACGTGGAAAAAAAGGAAGCTACAACCATAAGAGCTTGTTCGTCTGCATGTAAATCCATTGTGATTATAATGGGAGTCAGTCATAACATGAGGTAATATACTGTCTGAAATGGTTTTGAATCAGCGTGTCTGGGTTGACTCACCTTGATTCTTGGTTAACTTAGCCATAACAACAACAATAACACAGCAATGGGACAAGCTTGTGTCGTCAACAAAACCAGAATGTAGTCAGCCTAGTTTCAGTTTGTTGACATTCATTCAAACATGATTTATATCAAACGACCTCATTGTTCTCTGGTCAAAGTATTAGGAAGAGGTTTTGTCTTGGCCTATTTGTCAGGGGAATGGCATAAAATGATCTTGCTAGTGCTTGTATATAGCATATACAGTTATGTCCAAAGACCGACTAAATTACATTAACTATAGGCTATATCATGACTATAAAAAGATGAACCTAATCTAAAACAAAATTACGAAATATTGTGTTTTTTAAGTTTAAAATCTTGTCTTACAATACCATTAAAATATATATATTGTCTAGGCTTGAAAACAAAATTCATATAAAACATTTACATTGTGTTTTATAAATATAATGCAATTGCTGGCCCTTGGACCTTTTTGCATACTCAAATCTGTCCCTCTTTGAAAAAATGTTTGGGCCTAGTGTGACCAGATGTCCCTATTTAACCAGGACAGTCCCAGTTTTAGGCTTCTTGTCCCATGTCCCAACTCATATCTGTAAAAGCACTAATAGTTGTCACAATTTTAAGCAATAGAAAAGCAGAGGACACTTCTTAACACTTGTCTAAACACTTTTGTCACATATTTTTATTAATAAATTGCCATTAATATTGATCATTTAACCCTGGTGTCATGTATTTTAATTACATAACAGAAAACTGTATGGATTTCAGAAGTTTTTTGTCACTTGGTGAGTTCAAATGCACCATGATTAGTGAAAACATGCGTCCCTATGTGTCTGGGTTTGAATATCTGGTCATCCTACATGTGCGGCTTGGTAAAGATAAAACTTTCAGCCACTTGACCCCAATGGACAACAATGGTACTGCAAGAAACATACAGTATCTAAGGAGAAAGAAACTAATAAAACTAATAATGCAGTAAGTAATAGTAGGAAAATATCTATGTTCCCTTTTTTCTATAGGAATGCCGGGAAATAGGAAAACATAGATAATGGGAAACAGACGTACCAGCAAAGTATAAGGGGTGAGAACTTAAACCTTTGCCCCGGTGGACAGTCATGGTACTGCAATCAACATATCCAGTGAGGCACAGAAAGTTTATTCCCATATGACGCCACTCTCTTGCATTTTCCCTTTGTATAGTTCAGTTTTGTGACCCATGAGTTTTCTTGGACCTATACTAAAAGCAGTACAGAGCTGTCGTTTTGTTCCACATTCAAATGCAAATGCAGCGTGGACACCTGCCCAAACAAATCACACTTTGGTGAAAAACACACTCCGGCTCTACACAAACATGGTATAGGTCTGAGGTGTGAAAGCATCCTTAACGTTGAGTAAGCCTGAACAAGTCTATCTTTACCACTTCACACTGTACATATGGCCAACTTCAAACTTGGCATTTAACTAATTTTTATACACCTACTGTATATATCCACTTACAGTATGTCTGCACTAGTTTACTTCCCACTTTCTTGCTTTATATGCAGAATTACAATGGCTTTTGACTGGTTAACATGTTGCTTTTAAAACTGTTCTTTATGATATTCAGGTATAAAGTACGTTTTGTTTCTCCTCTGGTCTGATTGTGGGACCTGATTTCATCCCTGATAATTTTATTGTAACCCCCTTTTACAAATCCAATTTTTCTTTACTTTATTCTGTTCATGGCACAGTATTTTAAAGCGACACACAATGTAACTTTGCTCGTTTTGTCATCGTTTTTGGCAAATTTTTCTCTGTAGATTGCCCCATAAATGTCAGAGTAAAGCATTATTACAAAAACTCATGAGTTCGTTTGACCCCTTACTGAGCTTTACTTATTTTCCCCTCCGCATATCTGTACGAATATTTTTCTGCCATTTTGGGAAGCTCTATCATGACAAAAATCAAAAAATAAAGCCATCGCTAGCTTGTTGTTTTGCTGACTGCAGGGACAAGGGTGGTTTACCGGACGCTTTATTCGCCCCACAACAACAAATTTTACCATCAGACCTCAAAAAGTTTATCTAAGGTAGAAAAAGTTACTTAGTGTAGGCTTCAAATAAGATTCTACTGCTTGTGTCCCACTTTTTGGCCCCTGCCCAAGAGTAGCCAAGAGCTACTTTTATTGCTAAGATGTGCAACAAGCATGCTTAAATCAATTCAATTTCATTTAAATGTTATTTCTTTAGCCCAGTATCACAACAACAGTCTCCTCAAAGGGCTTCACAAACAGTTAATCAAACAAATACACACAATCAGACAAAGTACACAATCAACACAAACATTAAATACACTAAACTAAGGAAAAACTCCTAAAAAAAACAGCTGTGGGGGAAAAAAAAAGAAGAAACCATATGGAGACTGCATTGAATGAGAGATCCTCTCCCAGGACGGACAGGAAAAATGTGTCTAGGACTGTTAAATAAAGTCCATTAGCGCATCTATAGTGTCATAGTTCAGGTCTGTAAGGATGCAGCAGGTGGGCCTCATCCAGACAGGGGAGTGAGGGTGAGGTAGGGGTCCGGGAAGTTCATAGGAGGTGAGGTTAAGGGCACACATTCTTACATTGCACATTAAATTCAGTTGTTCTCAATCCAGCCACAGAGGGTCACAAGCCAGTGTACCTTTTGTGCCAGTCCCAACCTTGGATAAATAGCCATAGAGTAGTGTCAGGAAGGGCATCTGGTGTAACTCTTATGACAAATCCTCACAAGGAGGTAGGTGATTTGCTGTGGCAACCCCGAAAGGGAAAAGCCAAAAGGAAAAAGAAAAAAATCAGGTTAAATGAGTCTATCCCAGTAGTAATGCCAGGTCTAAATGGGGTTTCTTTCTCATTTTTGCAACACTGGCTCTCTGTGATAAAGTTAAATGTTTGATGAAAAGAAAGCTCCAAATCAGGAAGTAAATTGATGTCTGCCTTTTGTCTGAAGTTTGTTGCTTGTTGACCTTTGGATCTATCACTTATTCCCCGCACTTTACTGACAAACTGTCTCCTTGACTCGTTTTTTATTTCCTTGGCATTAAACGTTAACTGCAGTATTTTCGAGATGCACTTTGGATATGAATTCATAAAAGAGAGAGGCTTTTTTTTTTCTTCTTTTTTTCCCCCCTTTCTCGAGCTTGAACGCAGCCAAAAGAGTGACAGACAATCAACATCGGCGCTATTTACTTTGCAGTTTGTTTTCAAGTCATGGCTGGAACATACAACAAAAACAAGTCCGCCTTTCACTTTCTACTTTAATTAGTTTACCGCCGTTGCATATATACAAATCATAATTCTGCCAATGCCGCCGCTGCTGTGAATGGATCTCGATAAATGAAATGTACATTTTGTAAATTGAGCAGGCACGCTTCCAGAATAAAGGCCCAGTTAATCATACGCCGACAGTTATTCATCGATTTCCTCCACGTCAAGCCGACTTCTGATACCACATTTCCTCCTTGTTTCCCCCCCGCCGGCTATTCATTCCTTTGTACTTGTTTGACAGACTTCGTTGCGAGAAGCGTCTTTTTAACTCGTGACATTGTTTGCTTTGTTGCATCCTGTTGTTTTGTTTTGAGGGTGTAAAAAGAAAAGAGGAGGAGAAAAAAAAAGGTCTTCGGTGAGAGAGAGAGAGAGATGGCCCACTATCAAATGTGTTTAGCATAAAGCTTGTGGCTCGGCCTGTCCGTGGCCTAATGAAAAGTAGGAGATAGGCTGTGCTTGTCATGCTTGGCTGGCCCTGTGATCGGCAGACTGTGGACAGTTACTCTGCTTGCATGCCAATTAATCCTCATCCTTCTGAATTTCCCACCGACGCTGTTTTATTCACTCCAAGGCCCACTTTAAAACTAATAGCCATCACAGCTACACAAGTGAATTTCAGTCCATTGCATTGCGCTTTTGCCTATATTTTTGCAGCTTGTTGATATTAAATAAAAAAAACATGCATATTCCTGCGAGCAAATAAAAACAGTTTAAAGGAACTATATTTTGCTTTTATTCATATTTTTAAACCAATCTTAGTCACAGCATTGTACGTTTTATAACCTTTAACAGCTAAAACAAAACATATTTAATGAGTACTCTGCTGATGCCATAAAGAAACAAATGAATAGAGCGCACAAATAAAGGAAAAAAAGTTTTTTATTTCCTTGATGCCATTTTACTACAAAATGAAAAATAGCTGAGAAATCAGTGGAAAGTTAGTTGGATTTTTGGATAATGAATGAAAGCATCAGTGCTTCCTGGAGTGGGTGGGGCATCGTGGGAGAGGCGGGGATTCGTGGAGTGTTTTGAAGGCTCAGAATGGCCGTGCCAGAGAATACAGATTTACTTAAACCTGAATGAAGGCAAAACACCACTCCAGGTATGTTTTTGATGAGAGAACATTATAACATGGTAGAAAGTTCAGACATTTTGCACAATATAGCCCCTTTAATCACCAAAAACATATTGCTATTGATTTGTTGTCTGGGCTTTATCATCAAGTTTCCATTTGCTGGATACACTACTGGCTAACAGTGAATTAACCACTGTTGATAATACAGAGAAAGTGGCTGATCCAGTTCTTTTGTAGTGGCGGTAAAAGCAGTAAACGTTTATGCTAATGTTGAGAATGAGGGTTTAGATTATAAGAAAATCAAGTGCACTTTTATTGACATTGGGGATATGATCACATGCTCAGATGCTTCTATTGGCTCTTAATGTACATCACTTGTCAACACCAAATTCATTTAGTATTTACGCAGCAAAACAGTTATCTAGGTTTTACTATCAATCATTTTAATGTATGAAAGTTCAGCACTTAAGCTTTGGCCAATTGTGTGCTTGCATACTCAAATATAGATTGCTCCTATTGATGCAAAAACAAGTGTTTACTTTATTTAATTTATTTTGGATGTCTGAGACAACCTTATCTTTTTATCCAGGCTTGGGAAATGCAAAAAACTAAAAAATAGAAAATAAAAAAACATACACAGAGGGGAAAAAAGTATTCACATCGTATGATATAGAATAGATAATCACTAAATGCCATTTGTCTATAATTAAACTCAGAGCTTAAAGTTTAAACTAAGCTTTAAACTTCATCTTGTAGTAATATCTTTTTCAGGAGTGATAGGTATGCTGTTGGTGGTGGATGGCGTGGAATAAAATCCAGTAAAGTGGCTTTAAAAGTGCCCTAATAGTTTTATTTAGCTGTGAATAAACTCCACAGCCCCAGTTGTAGAGGCTTACAGCTTGCCACGCACCGTTAGACGCCTCTTAGGATCATATTTTCCACCTTTTGATATGGTGCATTGGTTAAAGGGCATTTTCAGCCATATTAGCATGCAGCTATGCAGCCCAGGCGCCCGCTCGACATTATTATTCTCTTTTATTTATGTGTCAAAGCAGTGGGAGGAGACCTGGATCGCAGCTCGAGGGCTCAAACGCTGCTGGCACCATCTCCACAGACAGCAAGGGCGTCTTTAAACGGCCAGTCATCACCGTCCCGCTACAGATAAAGATAGATTTCCAAGATTCATCGTTCCGGGAACAGACCTGAGTTTGCTGTTTTGAGACCCTCATCATTCATCGCACATCATCGGCTACATGCTTACACAGTGATAAATAAAAACAAGAAGGAAAAAAGATATCTGAAAAGTACTCATACAGCTATTTTACAAATCAACACAGCGCTGACAAAAAAAGAAAAACGCCCATTCATCATTAATAATAAAAGCCAGTGTTGAATCCAGGTTACAATTTGCACGATAAATATTTCATCGCCAACATCTGTCTGTATATTCTGTGCCAGCGTGTTTTTGAAGTTGTTACAAATGAACGTCAAACAGGAAAGTAAGAGAACAAGCCGTCGAGGGAACAAAGACATGGCAAAGGGAGGAGAGACATGAAGGAGAGGAACAAAAGGAAGATTCACAACAAACAATTTTCTATAAAGGTCCCCTACTTTTTTGAGCTTTTAACCATGTTGTAATGTTGTTTCCGCCTCAAAAACCTTCCTGGTAGAATTTTGTTTCATTCATGCTTGTTTGGGTAATCAAACAAGCCCATCTTATTTTGTAGAGCTGAAGACGCTTGGTCTCATGGCTCTATGTAGACATGTGAAACCAGAAAGTGCTCCTGCGCTCCTTCTAAAGCTCATACACCATCACCGGACACATTCTGATAAATTCAGCGCTTAAATTGCTGTCACTACAAAGCAGTCAGCTCATTTATATATTCTGTTAGCGTCATGTTGCTAATAGCCATTTTATGCTCTGGCCATTCTCCACCGTTGTCCTGCAGGGGGCGACATACACCTAATCCTAAGTGTTCTCTGCAAAGCCGAAGTAGCAGCTCCTCAAAAGAAGATGTTTATATGACTGTTTTATTATATTAATTACAAAATACTAATGCTAAGGTGTTCAAAAGAATTTCAAAAGGACTGAAAAAAGCATAATAAAGGAACTTTAAACAAATTCAAGTTGAACTACCCAATTTTACTTGTGCCATCCAACAAAATCTATTACCTATGTGTTTCCAACCCCACCATTTACCAGCAACTACTATACTAGCTACTACTAGCTAGCTACCTCTCTTAGTTTTTGTTTTTTTATTAACAAATGCAAAACTCTACCAATTTGCCAGCTCGAAATACAAATATATGACACTGAACCGAAATGTGGAGCTTAACTTAAACTTCTAGAGTTTAGCTCGATGCAAACCAACGATTATCTCCGCCCTTTTTATCATCACGTCTTGCATTGTAAATTTTTATCCGTGTTTTACCTTGCTTCCCTTTTTAAAAAAAAATATGTTTTCCTTTTTAGCACTCTTTCTCTGTGTAACAAGACACAACGTCCCTTATTGGAGTGTGCCAGCAGGTAAAATCCTTAATAATAAAGCCTACGTGACATCATTAAGTCTAATTTCTTTCACAGATGATTCCTGTTGCAGTGTACTATTAGATAATAAGATGTTTCCTCAAATTCGAGGGGAAGTAATGTCTAGTTCCTATTTAATATGCAGTTTGGTGGACTTTTATGGCAAGCTCATATTTTGGAAAAGAGAAAAAGACAAAAATGTGAGGTGAGGGAATTGCGGGGCCACGGATGGTAATGTGGGGTGAATGTGTGCCCTTGCTCTGCCAACAAACCCCCGCTCTCACCCCCCCCCTCTCTGTTCTTTGGGACGGTGCCACGGCTTGGACAGTACGTGCATTCTTCCACAGCTTATCCCAGGACTCTCTCATTAAGCGCTAATAGGCAACCGCACAAAAAAAGAGCTTAAAAAACAAAAGTAGGCAAGGCTTACACTTCCAAATTATTTTTCCAAAGAATAATTTTTGCAACTTTGAAGGGAAGTGTCCAGCTAATTGCCCGGTTGTCTCTGATTATTGTGAAATGTGATTAAGCCGAATGGGACGTCCCGAGAGAATCACCCCCCTCCTCCTTTGGCAGATCACGGTCCGCTCACTTGAACATGGTCAATAGGACGACAGTGTCTGAGACGGGACGTGACAGCTCGGCCCTGACAGACACATGCAGCTGCGGAGCAAAGGTCAACATGTCAAACAGCCCCAATTTGACAGAGTCCCGTGACGGACATCTGAGGTGCACCGCTTCTCAAAATACCATTAAAGATTCAACTAACTTCACGTCCTCTTTCAGCACATCCATAAATCTCCTCTTTAGTCTTCCTCTACACCTCCAGTATACTCCTGCCCACACATCCACTATCCTTCCTCTGTACAAGTCCAAACCATCCCTAACTTTTTCCAATGGACTCCAAAATAAGCAATAGAAAAACAAAATCCCTTGCTAGATCACATTCACATAAACCAGTTTTGTGTTTTTGGCCTTACTGAATGCACAGTGGCAGAGCAAGGAGTTGTGGGTTTGATCCTCCCGTCCGAAGACATGCATGTGTAGGTAACTTTGTGAAACTAAATTGCCCCTAGAGAATGAATATGATTGGATGATTGTCTGTATATGTTTCTGGGGCCCATAGTTGCAGGGATAGACTTCATCCACCTGCAATCTTTACAAGGAATAACCATTAGAAGACAGGTTAAAGGTCCCCTATTCTGCTAAATTGACTTTTTTTTTAGCTTTTGACCATGTTATAATGTTGTTTCCGCCACAAAAACATACCTGGGGGAGGATTTTGTTTCATTCACGCATGTTTGAGTAATCCTGTTTGCTGAAAGAGCTGGAAACACTTGGTCTTACGATTCTAAGTAAAACCAGGTAGTTTCTAAAGCCCACACACCGTCACCAGACTCATTTTAATCATTTTAGCGCTTAAATTGCCGTCACTATGAAGCAGTCAACTCATTTATCTATCTGTTAGTAAAGCTAAAAGTCATTTTATGCTGTGTCCAGTCAAAATACTGAAGACATCTTTAATACATACTGTTATTGTAAGTTATAAAACCTGAAATACTAATGCAAAGGTGTCCAAAACCATTTCAAAAAGCCGGACAAAATCATAACATAGGATTTTTAATGGAAGGGTAGCCTTACTAGTACAGCAGTGAGTACTTGTATTTTAAATTGATGCTGTTTTATCCCTTTCTCTTTGAATGAACACAATTTAATTTCATTTCATAAATGCCTTCACTCCACCACAGTGTCCCATCGATTTTATAAACACCAAGACAATACAAAACCAAACAAAGCCGGTCACACCAGGACAGCGCCAGCTCGACCTCCTGTAAGTAACCCAACAGCTTTGTAATCAGTCATTTTGTGTCCCGTGTCTTTATCATCATCATTTACTGTTGACCTTATCTGCTATTGATTACTTGATATTTAGTGAGCGCTTAACCACCGTCAGCATAATTTGGCATATTTTAAGCCTCCTCATTAAACACGGCTGATAACGGGACACATACAGAGCGCAGTACGGCCTTACAGGCAAGCCTTTTGTTGCCACACTTAATCATGCAAAACACCGCGCTTCCTCATAACGGCTCAATAATGATTTTAAAAGCACTTCCAAGCTAATAATAGCCATTTATGAAGTCTTTAAAGGAGTGTTATGGTAAAGTGGTACTCATTTTAAAAGCCCAATAGTCTAAGAAATACCCAATAAGTCCGAATTAGCAGCAGTGACGGCGGCTTCCTTCCTTCCTCCTGCTAAATGGCCTCCCCTGGTATTGTATAATCAAGAGGAGAAAGAATAAGTCACAACATGAATACAAAGTGCCTATAGCGGGAGCACCACACTGAGCAGAGACGAAAGCGCCTGGTACATCACAGCGCGTCCATACCAAATGAGTTACTGATGGGACGGTTTTTCAGCTTCAGAGAGTATGGCACAGAGTCAAAAACATACACGCTCCTCACCGCACGCTGCATATAATTCCTATAATTTCACTCGCAACCAACATAAAGGAAAAGGTTCGGAGCTGACAGAGGTGTGAGGTAAATAGTTTTTTGTAGGCTGAATTAAATACCTTTTTGGAAAACAAATTAACTTCACCACAAAAATGGCTTCTTTTTTTTTTAATTTAAGGTTGTGACAGTAAATCATCTGCCTCCATTTAACCCTAAACTCTGCATCCTCTTTCATTACATCCATAAGTCTCTTCTTTGGTCTTCCTCTAGGCCTCCTGCTCTAACCTTAACATCCTTCTATCCATATATTCACTATCCCTCCTCTGTACATGCCCCCAACCATCTCAGTCTGGCCTCTCTGACTTTCTGACAAACCTATCCATCCTCATCATGAACAAACATTAACATCTTCAGCTCTTGCATGGTAACAACCAGTGTAATTGTGTGAAAATGTATAAGCATGAAACATTTAATTTTTTACCAAGGTGGAAGTTAGGTTACAGTATAATGTTCTAACCGTAACCCAAAGGAAAGTTGCTACATAAAAAAAGGTAAGAGAACAGAGAAACTGAAAAAAAAAAACTGATTCACAAGATGCAGCCTTCTCCATTTATCCAGGTTTGGGACCAGAAATTTGTCTTCCATCCTTCAATGCTGCTGGGACAACCTGCCAGGACTAGGGCTGTTTTGATTTTTTAAATACTTTTTATACTTCAATAATACCTGAGCGATACTTTTTCTGATACCTATGGTGAGCTAATTCATCTTCTAAAATCATAAAACACAATAATATTGAATAAAAGACACATTTTTGGAGCAGAATTCTTAGTTGTAAGTTAAAACCAGTAGTTTGTATGATTTATTCTGTTATTTATTTGATTCATACATGCAAAGGAAAGCTCCCACAGGGTATTAAAAATGGTATTAAATAGGGATGCACCGATACCACTTTTTTTCAAACCGATACGAGTACGAGTACTTCCATTTGAGTACTCGCCGATACCGAGTACCGATACGAGAACTTATATAGGGGTAACTTTATAGTTTATACAGTCACACTACTATATCTCATTCATCCCATACTGTTGTCTTTTTGCCGTCTGTCCCCAGGTTAAAGTTATTTTTACAACAGAGTGGTTTGAACACAGCTAATCATGGCTAAACTTTGCTCAATATGGACATGTTATACCTCATTTTAAAGTTTAGATTCTCCTCTTTTCAGTCGCTAACCAGCAGAGATTCGCCAAGACATACAGCTAACACAAAGCAACAGTACTTCTTATGTTTTATCAGACAACAACTGCTTCAAACTCCGCGCTTATATCATTTTCAGGACAACTAGGACAACAAAAGGACAACTGCTTAAGTTTCAGGACTCACGTATGATTTGGGATAAGTCTGGTTGAGCAGAATGTAGCATCAGCTTTGCTTTTATCTCCATACAGTTCACTTTGAAATCCTTCCACTTGGTTCTCACTGCTCAGCTGAGAGAGGAATGTCACGTGACAGCGCTGTAAAGTGGTATCGGTTGTTGGTATCGGGCCACTTTTATGAATACGAGTAGGAGTACTTGGACATGGTATCGGTGCATCCCTAGTATTAAATAATAATATTTTTTTCGATAACAGTAGTATTGTAACTTTTCTTTCGATACCACAATGGTACCACCCAGCCATAATCAGGAGCAGCGTCTGGGGAGCCTTCTCTAGATCTTGAGCCAGGATCTTGGTCAGGAGTAGGAGGAGGTGATGGTTTTAGGTTGAAGGGGGAAACCTGAGCCCCCGGAGAAAACCCACCCAGACACGAGGAGAACATGCAAACTCCACGATCTGGCAATCGAACCCGAGACTTTTTAGCTGTGAGGCAGACCTACTGTACCTCTTGCACCTCCTCAGTTCATTGGTTTCTTTCCAGGATGTTTGTGTTCAGACAGAAAAAAGTGTTGATAAGCTATTGTAGGCTTTATTATCAAGGCTTTTAAAGGACTTTCTGTGCATAAGTTGGCCACAGATATTCTCACGTCAAAAAAAGGACACCTACATTTACTGTACGCCTAGGTGACTTGCCAACACTGAATTAACGACAGCAGAAGGAAAGTTGCTACATAACAAAATGGTAATAGAACAGAGAAACTGAAAAAAAACTGATTCACAAGATGAGCCACTGTTGCAGCCTTCTCCATTTATCCAGGTTTGGGACCGGGACAAAGGCTTGTAAGCCCTTGTAGTTGGATTTGTAGTAGTATTTGTCCATTAAATCTAATCTAACTCATCATTAAACAGTGGCTGCTCTTGCTTGAGTATAGGAGGAGAGGAGATGTATGGGAGAGTTGGCTGTGGTCCCTCGTGTATCGTCTCTAATGTGAGAATGACGAGGACGGCTGAAGCGATGCAGAAGGAAGAGGTTCGGAGGTGTGAAGTGTGAAAACGAGTGCGTCACTGGCTTTGATAAATTAATTATGTGTGCTTACAAAAGTGTTAATTTCACTCCAGTTCATTTGCAGCAGTGGGGATAAAACTGCCTGCACCTCCGCCACAAACGCAGCTCTGGGAAAAATTAAGAGAGCACTGCAAAATGATTGGTTTCTCAGTTATAGGTTACAGATGCAATATGGTGAAGTCAACACTTTTGGTCTTAAAAGTATAATTTTAAAGGAAATTGTAATACATCAGAATAAAAGAAATGATGCATGAATAATTCAGAGAGTCACTTTTAGACAAAATGGTAAAATGTTTTGTCTAAAGATTTAAAAGTCAGTGCTTGGGGGAAAACCCATCATCTGTAATCACAGCTTTTCCTGCATCTTGCTCTCCACCATTTTTTTTTTTACATTAATGTTAGGTAACTTTATCCCAATTTCTCAGCTTTTCATGATGGTCTGTGAAGTTAAAAAGCAGAAAAGTGAAAGCATTTCCTTTATTATTATTAGTATGAGTATTTCACAGTTTATAACTTAAAATAATGTTTGGAAAATGACTTCTTTTGGGGAGTTGTTATTTTCAATTTACAGAGAACGCTTGGATTAGGCGTCTGTCGTCCCCTGCTGGCAACGTTGGGGAATGGACAGAGCATAAAATGGCTAATTAGCACGGCTATAAGCAATGTGATGCTAACAGATATTTAAACGAGCTTACTTCTGCTTTGTAGTGACGGCTATTTCAGCTCTGAAATCATCACGAGTCTGGTGACGGATTTAGAAACGCGCAGGAGCACTTCCTGATTTTGTGTGTCTACGTAGAGTGGTGAGACTGAGCGTTTAGTCAAACCTGCATGAATGAAAGAAAATACTACTCCAGGTATGTTTTTTTGAGGTGGAAGCAACATCAATTTAGCAGAATAGGGGACCTTTAACAGACACTGGAAAGGTTCTCAGACTTAGTGAGAGGCTGTTTCAAGAATAATTTCCCGTGGTCTTGTATTTTTTCCAGAGCTGTAGTAGACTTTTTTTTCCACCTCTCTTGACTTTCTAGGGCTCTCCACGTTAATCCGTCTAACTAGGTAGAGACAAAGCCAAATCTCATGAATGCCAATAAAAGGTCCTTAGCATAATTCCACCACCAGCCTCGTTTAATTGTTCTCCCCATTCACTTACCCCTCTACACTCGCCATGCGGTGGACCCCCGTTACGTAAAGTCATGTTATTTTGCTTGCAATCAAATCCTAAGAGACTTGAGCTTAGTTGGAAACAAAGTCAGAGAAGGTCATTACTGAAAAGGGTTGAAAACCACTCGGAGTTTAAAAGCGTTTTTTTTTTTTTTGTTCGCCCCCCTCATCTGCATCCTCTCAAGAGAGCTTTTCATTCTCAAGTACGCACTGGCCACAAGGACAACTACAAGCAGTTATTAATTTAAATGTAGTTACTTTTGCATGATTTTCCTAGACGCTAAACATCTCCTGAAAATGGAAAATTAACATAAGTGGAGGTTAATATCAAAGGGAGAGAAATTTAGGCTGGGCTCCAGTATGGTTTGTGATTGCAAGCCAAAGTTAAAACTCGAATCCAAGGGAAGGAGGCTAAAATATTCAGACAAGTGAACAAAATATTAACGCTGTATGTGAAGACAAACAGCTTTTTGGTGCTAAGGTAAAACTGAAGTCTAATAAAGTCTTATGCTCGTTAGGGGATTGTGGGGGGCTGGAGCTTATCCCAGCAACTATGGGCCTTAGGCAGGGTACATGCTAACCATTCTGTTTAGAAATGACATGGCATTTAGAAATTTCTAGTTTTTATGCTGATGCTAGCTATTTAAGGTGTAAAGATGAAAAAAATGAAACAATGTTTTTTGGGATAATAAAAATTAATTACTAATGAAGTGATTGACGAAGCAGTTAGACAATATAGGAATAAAATACACTATATCCAAATGCATTTTTTTTTTTTTTGCCTGGCCAGCTAGCTCCACCTACTTTCTTTTCTTAAGCAGGAGAGTCTGGATCCAGCAAGCCTATCACATCTGTTTATCTGCAGAAAGTCTTATGAATGTGGAAGATAATTTTCTATGAAAAATAACCAACTTGGCACTGGCTTATACAATGCAAAACGGCTTAGTGCTTTCCTTTTAGTGTAGTTGGTCTGTCCTCTATGTGTTTTTTTAATTTCTTATTGCCATTTTAACAATAGTAAAGTCCCAATGTCAAGACCACATTCACTTAAACTGACGTTTTCCACAAGTCTTTGTAAAACTGCTGCTGTTCCCGTTCAGAAATAAGCACAGAGCTGATAATAATACGACATATTCTGGTGTTTTATGGCAAAATCTGCAACAATTCTTCATAAATGCCGTGTTTGTTATGCTTACAGGTCAGTGGTTTGCTGCTTATGTCCTGCCCCTCGTTTCTCTGATTGGTTTCTTCGTCTGTGATTGTTCCAAACATGAAACTCAAACTGTGAAGTACCAGAATAACGTCTTTGTATAGAAACCAGGCTAATTTATTTGTGAACTACTGAGATAAGGACACTGCCATGCATTGTTATGACATAAACTAGTAATAAATTGGTTTATTACATGTTTCAAATGCTAAAACAAAACAAAACGTGCAGTTGATGGTCAGCAATGTCTTCTTTTCCTTTCAGGGGTGACCACAGCGAATCATCTGCCTGCATTTATCCTATGTCCTCTGCATCATCTTCTTTTACACCAATTCACTTCATGCCCTCTTTCGCTTCATCCGTAAAACTCCTCTTTGGTCTATGTTCTGCAGATAAAAGTGTAAATATGCACTACTTTCAGTTCAGTATCTTTAATAGGCAGCACCTCTGACTTCCACTCCTTCCTCTTTAAAATATAAATGCCCCGCCACAGCCGAGAGGAAGGAATTTCAGGAAATCCACCTCTTCTTCTGCCAAATACAACAATCAAAGGGGTTGTTTCCCAGACTGGACAACCCTCCCCATAGTATCAGGACGTCCCAAACTCTGAACAGCGGGCTGAACCAATGAAGAATGTGCCATTAAATCATGTATCAACCCTAATCCGGATTCCCTTTTACACCCAAGTCGCCTTTAAAGAGAGCGCTATGACTGGCTTTCCTGTTTAGCCACGGTCTCCCCCCACTCACCCCCCTCTCTCTACCACTGTTTTTCTTCTCAATGCATCCTGGGAAACCTGCTAAAGTAATTACATCATTGTTGTGAGCTGTTCGTCCGATCGGTTTGGTGGGAAAGGAAACGTTTGCAGGTGTGTGTTTAGAAGTAGGACAATGCACTGGAACAAGTGAAAATGTTTTTTGGGTTAGACTAAGGAGGAGCAGGCCAAGGGGACGGCACACATCTGGAGTCTGTGTGTAACATGCTAAATATGAGATTAATCAGGCGTTTTGTGTGCTGTGAATAAAGGAAAAAGTGATACGAGTGGTTGTGTCAAAGGAATCAAAGGCAGGGGTCACATGTGTTTGGCCTCATTAACGGATCATTAAACCCTTTATGTGATACTGTCCCCCGAGGCTGCTGTATTGTAACAGAAAACAGGCTAAACTGGGACTAAACCAGGACTAAAAAAAAGGGTTAAGTAACAAAGACTTACCCAAGACTAAACCCAGTGGTAAACTAGTGTCTAAAGCCAGGACTAACCCAGAATAATACTGAATATTGGCTTAACTCTGACCCAAAACTAAATTAGGAAGAGAAAAGGGAATGAGTCTTAAACCAGGACTAAACAGAGATCTAATTTTGGATTAATTCAACTATATAGAAAACAGACTATTACCAGGACTAAACATTAAAACAATGCAAACGCTGGCCTGTAGCGCGGTCTTTGTCTTAAGTTAAAAAGCCTGTTTCCATCTGGTCTATGGTCTTATGTCTTTTTCCTGATGGCGCAAAAGTAATTAAGTGAAAAATGTGCAAGATCAGTGGTTCTCAAACTGTGGTATGAGTAACACTGGTGATTCGTGGATTTCCTCTGGTGGTACTCAGGAGTCTCAGCAGTGCAAGTTCTGATTTAGTTTGATTAAGAATGGTTTTTATTCACGTTTCACTCCTGCTCTGGTCAGGGTTTAAATTTAAAGTTTATACCACTGCTTAGTCCTGGTTTAATGCTTGAATAATTGTGATTAAGTGCTTGAATAGTGGTGGTTTAGTCCTGGATTCTTCTTCTTGATTTTGCCCCGGTCTTGGTTTAGTACAATTTTAGTCCTGGCTCAAACCTGGTTTAGTTTTGATTTAGTCCTGCTTTAGTCCTACATTATAGTCCTTTACTCTTCCTGGTTTAGTCCTGATTTAGTCATGTTTTAGTCCCAGATTAAAGTCTTTGATTCTTCCTGATTAAGTCCTTGTTTAGACCTGGTTCAGGCCTGGTTTAGTCCAGTTTTAGTCTTTGTTTAGTCCTGATGTAAAGTCATGGTTTTGTCCTGCCTCAGACCTGGTTTAGTCCAGGTTTAGTCCTGGTTTAGTCCTGGATTACAGTTTTTGATTGTTCCTGAATTAGCCCTGGTTTAGACCTGGCTCATACCTGGTTTAGTCCAGGTTTAGTCCTGACTTGGTCGTGTTTTAGTCCCAGATTAAAGTCTTTGTTTCGTCATGATTTAGTCCTTGTTTAGACCTGGTTCAGGCCTGGTTTATTCCAGGCTCAAACCTGGCTAAGTCCTGGTTTAGTCCAGTTTTAGTCTTTGTTTATTCGTGAAGTAAAGTCATGGTTTAGTGCTGCCTCAGACCTGGTTTAGTCGAGGTTTAGTCCTGATTTAGTCATGTTTTAGTTCCGAATTAAAGTCTTTGATTCTTCCTAATTTAGTCCTTGTTTAGTCCAGGTTCAAACCTGGTTAAGTCCTGGTTTAGTCCAGTTTTAGTCTTTGTTTAGTCCTGATGTAAAGTCATGGTTTTGTGCTGCCTCAGACCTGGTTTAGTCCAGGTTTAGTCCTGACTTAAAGTCGTGTAGTCATGGTTTGGAGCTGCCTCAGACCATGCTTTGTTCCTTCTAGTTCATGGTATTTGGAAAGCCATGTCATTTCTGTGGTGGTCCATGGTCTGAGAAACAAGGTGCTGGATGGAAAAGCAAAAAACCTGCTCTAAACCTGCTTGAACAAGAGATTAAAGGACTCTCCTATTTTGTTTAATCTACTCTGACTTGCAACATCTGTTCCCTTAATCATACACAAACCAGACTCAAACTCATTACTATCAAATATGCATTGCAGTTGTGTAAAATATATATCCCTATGTGTTTGTTTCTTGTGCTAAAACAGTGACACAGTTTGTCTCCTTTCTTCTCCGACTCTCTCCATGCACATATTTGTAGTGCTGATCCGTGTGAAGTGCGGAGTTCCCATGCGACTGGCAGAAAACAATAGGCCAAGGATTTATTTATAGACGAGGCCCGGTGCGACTCTGTGCATAATGAACAACGCGCACCTGCCACTTCATACATGATACAGTGATTAAGGCAGGAGGCTGTAAACACGGAAATAACTTTGTATCCGTCGCAATAATTAATAAGAAGTCGTTCCTTCGCTCGAACACGATGTGCCGCCGCGTGTTTCAGAGAGTGATGTTTTTATATGAAATAAAAGTGGGACAGGTTTTCTGGAAATCACAGAGACTTTGTGCAAAAATAAAGTACTGTATAATGGATTAGATGTCGCTGTGTACTTTAATGAGAGATTTATTTTCATCCAAAATAACAAAAGGATATATATTTTAGTCCCCAAGCGCATTAATTCAACTCTTTTTGTAACTGAAGCCGGAAAAATTATATGACATTGGCTAAACTACTGTAAGTATCATAGCAGGGGAACAACACAAAGTTTTCCCGTATTTTGTTGGGACCCACTTTTACAGTCCTTAATTTAACCTCAGCTTCATTATAAACTTTTCAAATTCTCCCAAAATATATTAACACTAAAACTGTATATATATATATATATATATATATATATATATATATATATATTTATTTTTTTTTTTTTTTTTTATTTTTTTTCCTTAAAGGTCCTATACTTTGTCAGGCTTCTTGAAATAGTTATGGATGCCATTGCTTTAATAGTTTACATTTTATAACTAATAATTTACTCTGTCTTCACGAAAAAAGATCGCAGAGAAATGTCATTCATTTTCTAGTGACATCTGAGTTCTAGGGTGTTTTCCTAACAACAGTTTTTTAGTGTAGCAGTATTTAGGTGTATGAACTTAAATGAAATGTGAAAAAAACATCAGCTCAAAAAAGTCAATTTAGCATAATAGGGGATCTCTAACTGTCTTCACCACACAACCAGCACAGAATATGACACTACACTTTTGGCTCCACTTGCACCAGCTGAGAAAGTAGGCTGAGTTATGATTCAGAGTAATTCATACAAATCTAAGCTTGCAGTTGAAAGAGGAAAGAGCAAAGAGAATTGGCCATTTGGCTAAAGGTGAGTTCAGTAATATTTCCTTCTTGCTCCAGTGAACCCTAAACCAATGATGGTATGGCCTCATAATCTTTCTAAATGTGCTCGGAGACTATTCCAGCTGCACTATATTTCCAGAAGTATTAGCTCAGCTGCCTTTACACACATATGAACTTAAGTAACATCCCATTCTTAATCCATAGGGTTTAATATGACGTGGGCCCAACCTTTGCATCTATCTACATCAGACATCAGTGTCTGACGTTCTGATGTTGGACGAGAAGTCCTGGCTCGCAGTGTTCGCGCTAGTTCATCCCAAAGGTGTTCTGTCAGGTTGAGGTCAGGACTCTGTGCAGGTTCAGTCAACTTCTTCCACACCAAACTCACTCATCCATGTCTTTATGGACTCTGCTTTGTGCTCTGGTGCAGTCATGTTGGAACAGGAAGTGGCCATCCCCAAACTGTTCCCACAAAGTTGGGAGCATGGAATTGTCCAAAATCTCTTGGTGCTGAAGCATTCAGAGTTCCTTTCACTGGAACTAAGAGGCCAAGCCCAGCTCCTAAAAACAACCCCACACCATAATCCTAATATAGTGTACTTTCCACTTTGGGCGCTTGAAGTCAAGCAAACGGGACAATCACCAGTTTCTCCCAAGGCTACTGGGTAATTTACATTCATACATATTACTTAGATATACCAAGTATTATTGGATATTGAATGTTTTCCAGATTCACTGTCTGCCCTTATGAAATGTAATGCCCACCACTGCTATGTTGGTTAAGTTGATGAATTTAACTGTCAATGGTAACACAATGAATCGACCACAGATAACAGCTATTTTGTAAAAATGGTGTTTCTTACTCAAGACAGCTTGACAGCTTATGTGTCATGTAATAATCTAGTTCAGTGATTTTAAACTTTTTCACACCAAGTACCACATCAGAAAATATTTGGCTTTCAAAGGAGCATCTTTATTTAACTAAAATGAGCCTCAACCAGAACCAGCGCAGCTTAAACTAAGGAAGAAAATAGGGATAAACCCAGAAAATGCATCACAAAATAAAGACTAAACTGGGCCAAAACTAAGTAAGTAAAGTAAAAGAGGACCCAGGGCTAAGACAGGAATAAAAACTGTCTCAAAATTTAACTAAATCAGGACTTGAACTGCAAAAGACTCCAGCTTGACAACAAAGGTATAGTTTACTGCAAACAACATTAACATCAAAACATTATTTTGGTGAGATAGTTCAAAGTTTAAAAGCTCCAGTCTCCAACACATAAGCACATCTCCAGTTTACCATCCTCTTTCTGTCATTACCTCAAAGTCTCACAGCGTTTTTAAAGCTATATTTCCCATCACACTTTGAACTCCATCTGCATTGCAAATACATCCTGACAACCTTCCCTTCACCTGATTTGCTTTGCTGTACACACTCCGTATACACCGAACTGTGGCGCGCCCTACTAAACTTCATCTCAAAAATGTGCCCCGTCTCTGCTGTTTTTCACTGGAGGTCAGGAGCGGCTCAGCGGGGAGAAGCCAGCCAACCAGCCGTACGAAATCTCCAATCTCTTTTGCACTTCAAAGTCTCTCTCTTGCACACCTCCAGATCTCCGACTCCGCATCTGAGAGCTGGAATAAAAGAGGAACATTATGCTTTGAAGAAATTGATCCCTGAAGATGGCAAACTGGATGACAGCCAGCGCAGTTATGGTACGGCTGGGGCTCCTGCACGGCTGTGGTGTTATTATTATTTTTTTTTATCCTTTTGTGAAAGTGATACTATTAGATCTGCTATTACAAGTCAATAATCTTCGTCCCCAGTGCTGCCGCGGTGCTGATGTGTTTTTCGATGTCATGTCACGCATAAAGGGAAAAGGTTGTGTGCCGTGATACAGGCCTCCTCTTTGACACTAAGGCTAACCTTGGAAGTTTATTCACTGCAGCTGCAGGTATGAATGCAATTCACTTTGTATTTTTCTGGTAAAGGATATTTTAAACACAAGCACAGGTGTAGTGAATGGTTTGAGCGGGAAGCAGGGAAAAAGGGAAGAGCAGTGGAGTACGATTGATAGCAATAAAATATTCCCACTACAGCATGAAAAGATGAGAGCAGCGACAGCAATGGATGCATAAATATTGATACTACATGTGTCAAGTTTGAACAAAGGTTTCCACAATCAGTATTCTCGAATTTAAAGACAATAGACAAGTGCTCATAACATGCCCTATCTTGGTTCTTTTCCATAAGATTAGCAGATATCATTCTTGCATACAACTGCCCTGTCCGCACTGAGGTGAGTTTTGTTGTTTGTAAAATGCAGCCTTTTAAAAACATCTGCCATGGTAAAGACATCGAGCAACTTGTAAAAGAATCAGGACCACTGCTTATGATTGTTTTAACGCTCACCTGGATGTTCAAAACCTGCAAACTCCCAAAACCTCTGCTTTTAAGGAGCCATGTCTATCTACAGATAATCAATTAAACAAAACCTGGTGAGGCAATGGGAACATTAAAGCAAATCTCAGTAACTTTTCTCGCTTCTTTGCTGTTTCTGCCTTATTTTTCTTAACAGCGCTCCCCCTACATTTCAGAGTAAAGCACTATTGTAAATACTGATCCCTCGCTCAGCTCTACTTTCATTTTCTCCTGTACAAAGCCTTTTCTTCTCTTTAACCGCTCTGCCATGGCAAAAATTCGAGAAATAAAGCCATTGCTAGCTTGTTTTTTTGCTAACCATGATGTGCCAGCTTTCTCGCAGGACTTGAGACAACAGTTTGTTTGTTTTTTTTGGCCCAGGGACACTTAGGGGAGATACTGGACACATAATTCACCCTACAACAGCTCATTTAGCAATCACACTGACTCCGAGACGGTTAATTTAAGAAAAAAAAAAGTTACTAAGTTCTGCTTTAAACAGTGTTTTCGGTGCCTTGTACATCTTGGGTTGGATTTTTAGATTTTAAGGATAATATTTGAGTTTTACGTACAAAAAAGCTTCCCATTAGTGCAGTAGTTAGTAGTAGTAGTGGTTAGTATTCCAACTTTGGTGCAGGAGGTCAAAGGTTCAATCCTCTTATGTGCTTCCAAAAAAGCACTCACGCTCAGTGGCTGCCTTTTGATAAATGGAAAAGGTTGTACCAGGAAGGTGATTTGGCATAAAACCTCCCAAAATACCCAAGTGAATCATTTGCAGTGGTGACTCCTTAAGGACTTTTTAGTTTTGCTTACAACAAAAACAAAGAAAAGCCATATAGCTTGGGCTTTAACTATTTTACATGATGTATTTTAAGATGTGACCCACTTTGCTTTCCTGCACAGTCTCCAAAGCTAAACACTCCTTTCTTTGGTTGCACTAAATCTGCACTACAGCAGATAAAATTATATAGAAAAAGGTGGACTTCATCAAAAACTGTGCTCTTTGAATCTCCACATAACTGCACATATCAGAAAGCCAAGGCCTGACGCACGCATACAGCAAATTCAGCAATCAATGTGAATGTGAAACATGCTTACTGTTCAGCAGACCATCGGAGAGAGGAAGAAAAAAAAATCCTTACTCCTGACACGACATTATTTCTATGAGTCTATTAGAAAATAAACAGCATTTGTAAAGACGGGGGAGGAATTCATTATCAGCAGTTAGGCAGAAATGACAACACGCATTATACGGCGATTAGTTTACACAAGGCGGCTAATGGATCCAATCACAGCGCATTAATAAACAAGACACTTAGCTTTGTATCTACCTGAAGAGCTGCATCAATCTTTCAGTGAGATGGCCACAGTGAGTCGAGCCGATAACTTTGACTGGAATAAAATAAACAACACGTCGATCACCAGATGTTGGTAATGCTGGATTATGAATACACAGTGCAGAAAGAGTTGGTATTTGGAGTTGAATTGGGGCTAATTAGGACTCGGTATTCACAGGAGAGCGGCAAAAGCTTGGGAAATGTGAGGCTTTTTCATAATAGAACAACTTTGGTCAATGTATGTGTACTGTTGCTGATGGAGGAGCTCATTTTCCAGTATTGGGACACTGTCTTTTACCTACACGATTATTGTTCTATGTTTAGTGAGTTTTATGAAAAAGTATTGGTTTTGGGAAGTTGCACTGCACACCGTGGACAACAGCTGACCAGTGTGTAGTGTAGATGAATACAACTTAATCATGCCCACAAAATATTTCAATAAATTATTTTTTTTCCTAACTAATTATTTTTACTGCATTGTGTGTACTCAAGGTAACCCTTATATCCCCATTTTACTGTTATGTGACAAAAGTGTCCCACCACAAAACATCATAAAAAAGTCCCATTAAAACTTTTTGTTACGAAAAAAATCCCAAATCCATCTAAATTAATGTTGTTGGTTATCTTTGACAGACCTAAGGCTGTAATAACTCCCCTAGAAAAATCCACTTTGCATTGAGAATACTGAAAATATTTTATTTTGTGTGTGCTATTACATATACTGGCTAAAAAAGGGTTATAATTTGGAAAATATTTGTGATTCATGGTCAGTGCAGGAGTTGATTAAAAGATTTATGCAAAAAAAAAAAGTAGAAATAAATATGAATTTGTATAATTTCTGTGATCTTTTGTTTTGGGGGCACTTTTGTCAATTAAGAGGAGCCACATAACAAATTTGGTTAGAGATTATGAAAATTAAGTAATATTAGTTTTGTGTTTAGAATAAAAAAATTAGTGATAAAATACACACCGTCTAACCCAAAGACACAACAACAGTGGCAGGAATTAAACCACCAACCTTTGGGTTAGTGGGTCTCTACCTACTGAGCTACTCCTGCCTTACAAGTGCTACTACAACCACTACTTCCACTACTACTACTACAAGTACAACTATGAATCTAGTCACAGGACAAGCCAGTGTACTTATTGTGCCAGTTCTAAGCACGGATAAATGCAGAGGGGTGTATTAGGAAGGGCATCCGGTGTAAAACCTATGCCAAATCAATGCAGATTATTTGCTGTACCGACCCTGGAAGGAAAAACCTGAAAAAGACTTAAGTATTTCGTTAGTTTCCACCTCTGTGTTTAAGTGCAGTAACTAAACCATGCTTCCAGTGGACCTCAAGCATCCAATAAACCAAAAGCGTCTCCGATAAAGGTCTCCTATGTAAGCTGTGTGTAAATCATACATTTATTAAAATAAAACAGACGCGCTATTTGTATAACGCGCCCCGGCCTTTCACTTTGACAGAGCAGTAGGTAAGATATTCCTTTCTGCATCGTTGCACTAAATGACCGTCATAAATCTTCCACCATCGATCGGTTTGGCCGGTCAATACCTCCAGTTAAAATCGATTATTATTTTGCCGTTTGCTTTTCAAAAACTCTCCACTCCACTCCAGCGCAGCCAGTCATGCTTCAACCTCGGACCATAACCGTCTTCTCACGACCGCCAACACACCCACTGGCATTTAAAGTGCTCGGCGGTGGGAAAGCACGCACCATTAGGAGACGTTTCAGCTATGAAGACTAATAAGCTCGATTCAGAGGCGAACACGAGCAAATAAAAGCAAATGCCAAAGTTATTATTATTGCAGTCTTTAGCTGTTGTGATAGATTGCCGGTGCACTGGATGTTTTTCTAATTAGTCTCCGCACATTTTCCTTGCCGGCAAAGTGCTTTATTGTTTATGTGAAGTGTAAAAAGCCTATATCTTCAAATGCAAATAAAAAGTACTGCTGCTGTTTTGTGATGTTAAAATCTGTTACAGCCACCAGTGGAGAGCAATAAAACTGGCAAAGTGCATAAACAAAATGAAACGTCCCAATTGCAAACATATTAGCGCCTGCAGTTTTATGGTAAAAACACAAAACATTAGCTTTACAATGGAAAATGATTTTGTTTACGGAAAATAGACTTTTATGGTTGACGCTGCTCTACGGCTTCCTCCCAACGTCCAAAGATGTCAGCCCTCCATGAAGTTGGTACAAGCTCCACCCCTCGAAGTTTAAAAGCACATAACACAGACCGTACCCATGGCTTTGGCCCTATCTTGCAATAGAACACCATCTTTTTAAAAATTCCTGGATCAAGAGGGTTTTCCGTATCCACACCAAAAACTAATAATTTCTGATGTGGTCTATTACTGACCTTTCCTAAGGAATTAGACAAAAATCTGACCATTATTTTGGGGGTTATCTTACTTCAGCCACAGGGGATCACAAGCCAGTCAATGTACCCTTTGTGCCGGTTCCAAACCCGGATAAATAGAGAGGACATTCCGCGTAATAACCTATGATAAATGAATGTGTAAATCACTGCATACAAGGCCGATGATTTGCAGTGGAAAAAGTACTCAATTTTGTTGCTCAAGTAAAAGTAAAAGTATCACCTGAAAATGTCTACTTGGGTAAAAGTATAAAAGTACTTATTTTAAATGTGCTTGCAAGTAAAAAAGTAAAAGTATTTCACACAGACTCGTAAACTCATGAATGTGTTAAATGTGAGAGATTTTACAGAAAAATTGTGCTGATTCCAGATGAAATGAGCAAACTTCTACTGGTGCAGTAGTTATTATTCTGATGTTTCTAAAGGAGTACTACTTGACTGTTGTTGTTTTTTTTCACATTTAAGTACTGTGTGTCTACAATGAGGCCATGACAAAAGCACAATTTTAAACAAAAATCTCAAAATACTTTGTACTTCAAACCAACTCATAAATGTAGTGAAGTAAAAGTATGTCTGTTAAAATCTACTCAATATACAGATACATGAAAATTGTACTTAAGTAAAGGCACTAAGTACTTTTAGTTCATTACATTCCACCACTGTTTATTTGTTGTGGTGACCCCAAAATGGAAAAACCTAAAAGGAAAGAAGACATTTTGAGTTATCTCTCAATCAGACTAACTAACAAACCAATCAAAAAGTACAGATTAATGAATGAAATGCTGTCTTTTATCTTTATGCACCTAGTCCAATGGTAAAAATCAAGTCTCCAAATCAGTGTATTTACAGAGAAATCTATCTATTATTCAGTCTATTAATCACCTCAAAAATGCACTTTTATCAGTTGTCTGTAACACTTTCTTCCTGATGGATTGCATGCATTACGGGCCTTTGTCGATCTGATTTGTATTCCTCGCCGTGCTGATTACAAAATTACGCTGCTGATGCATTGGTTTTCTCCATACAAGATTGATGACACTGATGAACAAAAGGGAGCAGCCGCACGTAGAGCCGCGGACAGTGCAGCGGCGGCGGCGAGTATAGACGTGGGTGTAATAGATGTAAATGTGGGAAGTGAATGATCGGGTGGCTGATGATGGAGTGACTGACGCAGAGAGAGACCGGAGAGTGACTCAGTAGTTTTGTTTGCACATAATGTAGAAGAGCGATCTTTGAAATGCGATAAAAATGTGTGTTTCCTTTACCTAACAAGGCCTAAATGTGAATAAACTGATTAAAAGTTAAAGGCTGTTTGTAGTTGTTTCCTGGTTCGCTGCAAAAGGACAAAAAGTTGAGGGTCTTAAGTTCGCCAGCACCATTTTTTGTAACTTTGTAGTATTTGTAAATGTGCATTCTGGTATTTTGTACTTTCTACGCCCAAAAATGAGCAACCTTATGACAACTGGCCTCACACATTCACACTTGCTTTGCCTGGGTCTTAATTTAAATACAGGTAGATGATATTCTTGGTGGTCTGGCACTGCTCTAAGGTAAGTAGTGCTTTTAGGCAAAACATGTAGAGCCATAAGACGGTTAACAAGTAAAGCCCCTAATATAAAAACTCTGGTACTTCCAACCAGTCACTACACTTCTCTGCATGGGTTTTCCTGATTTCTCTTCCCAGTATGTTCCCACCTTTCTAAGATTAAAAATAAAATTAAAAAATAGGCTCCATTTTCCAACAGTCCTATGTCTATACAGATCTATGTTCCCATGTTTCTAAGATTAAAAATAAAAATAAAAAAGGCTCTATTTTCCTACAGTCCAATATTCCCATGTTTCTAAGATTTAAAAAAATAATAAAATAGGATCTATTTTCCCTCTGCCCTATAATAATAATAACAAATTTTATTTATAGCACACTTTACATTTGAAAAACAAATCTCAAAGAGCTACAACAAAAAGGATAAAAATGTAAATGTATCAACAATTACAAATATATAGGCTAATAATAGGCTTTTTTTTAAGCTAAAAAGAAGATAAAAAGTAATAATCTTTATTTTCTTACCGCCCTATGTTCCCACCTTTTTAAGATTAATAATAAAAAATAGGCTCTATTTTCTCACAGTCCTATGTCTCTAGAGCTCTATGTTTCTAAGATTAAAAAAAAAAAAAAAAAAAAAAAAAATGTCTATTATCCTACAGCCCTATGTTCCCACCTTTCTAAGATTAAAAATCAAAATCAAAAATAGGCTCTATTTTCTTATAGCCCTATGTTCCCATGGTTCAAAGATTTAAAAAAATAATAAAATAGGATCTATTTTCCCTCAGCCCTATGTTCCCACAGCATTATGTCTCCACCTTTCCAAGATTAAAAACACAAAATAGGCTTTATTTTCTTACAGCCCTTGTTCCCTCATTTCTAAGGGGAAAAAGTAGGCATTATTTTTTACAGCCCTATGTTCCCACCTTTTTAAGATTAAAATTTTTTAAAAAAGCTCTATTTTCCTACAGCCCTATGTTCTCACATTTATAAGATTTAGTGTAAAGTTAAAAATGCACCGTTTACTAAAAAATTATCTCAGAAAACTTGGAACATAGAGCTGTGGGAACGTAGGGCTCTAGAAACATAGTCATGCACTCCTCTGTATAGCAGTATTGGCAACTCTAAGCTACCAAGCATAAAAATTTGGGAGCTGTCCTTGGTTTTGGCAAATGCTTTTGAGCTCTTGTTTTGGGTGAACGGTAACGGGACGTCCTTGATCGCTGACTGGTGGATACATTAACATACAAAAAACATGTTTATCCACCAGAAATGTCTAATTGCTCCATGTCTATCTACAATTTGCAACACTTCAAAATCTGAATAAACCGTTGATGGAAGCCTGACTAATGGCAGCGTTTGCAGTGCGGCAGTGTGGAGCAGAGTTTTTGGCTCTGACAGTTTTTGTGACTCGGGGGCGTATTCCCCGTGGTCCACAGACAACCCCAGGCTGTTCTCTCAACTTCACCAACTCTCTGTCTCTCTCTATATCAGCCTGGGATCCGGGCTGCCGAGAGCTCATACCGCTGTGTGTCTGTGTGTGTGTCTGTGTGTGTGTCTGTGTGTGTGTCTGTGTGTGTGTCTGTGTGTGTCTGCTCTGAATAAAAGCAGCTACAGCAGACTGGGACCAAGGGGAGACTGACAGACAACACCAGCTTACAGGCACACAATAATAATGCCACATGGACACATTGTGGCTGCCAGACATGTGGAGCAGTTGTAGCTACATGCGAGTACTACCTACTGCTAAAGCCCTCTAATGACAGTAGATATCTCACTTTGTTCAAGCTCATGTTTTTACTTTTTTTTAATATATATTTTAAAGGCTTATGACAGGAAATCACGGGGAATGCAGCCAAGACAAGCCGAGAATCAAACCTTTTCCAGTACATTTATGTGGTACGTGATCTAGGACAAGATTGAGCTATTGAGTCCATAGTTCTCTCACAGTACCTTATTTTCCGGACTATAAGTCGCACTTTTTTCATAGTCTGGCTAGGGGTGCGACGTATACTCAGGTGCGACTTATATATTAAAATATTTCAGGTGTTGGTTAGAAGGCGCTCTAGGCTTGTGTATCAGCATCTGCTGCACCTGTACCACTGACAATTTAAAATGTAAACATTACGGCTAACAACTTAGGCTATAAAGACAACTGAGAAAGAGCGGAATAATTGGAAATGGAACTGATGCTGAGTCTGACGACAGCCACGCAGAGGAGGAAGCGGCGCTTCGTCTACCTCCGGAGTTGGCGGAGTTGTTCAGAAGCGACACCGAGGATGAAGAATTTAAAGGATTTAGTGATTAGGAGTGAGATGGTGAGTTTGGTGAACTTGTTATATTATGTTCTTTATGCTATAGTTTTGTGAATAACTGTTAATATATTACGTTAACATACGAGACACCTATTCAGTTCGTTGTTTATGCTTCATGTAACTGAATAACCATCAATGTGTTACGTTAGCAAACCACACACCTATTCAGCCTGTTGTTCTCTGTTCTATTATTACTATAACTTGCCTTTCAAGATGAAATGTCTGTTCTTGGTGTCGACTTATAGTCCAGTGCGACTTATATAAATTTTTTTTCTTCATTATGCATTTTTTGGCTAGTGCGACTTATTCTCCGGAGCGAAAATACGGTACTGCTGCATTTAACTTGGCATTTTTATTGCAATAAAAGCAGATTTAGTTCATCTCATTGTTCATCCGTTAGTCTAGTAGAGGCTTTTACATCTGACGCGCCTCTCTCGATTTATCCAGGATTGGGACCTACACAACGGTGACAACGCAACATCACAACAACTACTACAATACCACAAATAAAGGGTTTTAAAGACTGTACAAGACAAAGAAAAAGCATGTCTGTTACTACCATTAGGAGAAATTTAAGTCTTAAACAGGAGTATCAAGACCTCTGCCAAGGAACTGATTTTTATTTTGCAGTGGTAAAGATACAGTGCCCAGACCCAGATTCAAACTCAAAGATCTTCAAGTTCAGGGGTAAATGATGTTTCACGGTAAAGAAATTGCCACATAAAACTCTAGTTATAATTGGACCAAGGAATAATTTGAATTTCTCTTCTTGCATGTAACCGCGCTGACTGCCGCCCACACTTGCAGGCTGGTTATGTGTGTGTGTTTGGGCTTGTGTGTGTGTGTGTGTGTGTGTGTGTGTGTGTGTGTGTGCGCTTCTTTCCCCGAGTGCCAGGTGCCGACAGGACATCTTTAGCTGAAGGCAGTTATCTGAGGACGAGCAGAACGGGACGGGGGCTAGAGGGAGGGGCACCACTGTAAGTACTGCCAAAACATACTGCTGCAACATGCAAAGACCGAATCACTGCATGTTACAAACTCAAGTCTGTTGTGTTAGAAGAGTATTTGAGGACAAGTTCATTTCATCCTTTTTTTTTTTTTCTTTTTAAGATGTTGAAAGAGGAAGAGATAATTCAGAGGTGCCCGAAGCTAATCTCTGTGAATGGGAGCTATAGGAGAATTAGGGTCATTTAAGGCTCATTAGCATTAGCTCAACAAAGAGGTATTTAGAAAACTCAAGGATTTTTATGCAATTTAACTGCCTACAGTGACCTCAAATGTCTCTCACATTAAAGATCTGCAGTGTATGGAGACTTTAACATCATAACATCACACAGCAAATGTTGGTTCTATAAAGTTATGTACATATAAAACAAAATATAAACATTTAAAATTCAAACACACCAAGTGTGCAGCTGAAACATTACACAACGCATATTTATTCCACAGTGAAAACCTAGAATAGTGAGAATAAACTGTTACGGGGGCAGCAGCAGCTCAGTACTATCATTATTCCTCATGCAGTGGTATTGTTTATTTCAATTATATGCAGTGAAACTCTATAGACAAGAAAGAAAGTTCCTACAAAAGTCTATTCTTAACAGGAAAACCAAAGGCGGTTGAGCTTCTAATGATAAACCCACACAGCACTCTGGTGGTTTAGGATAAATAGGATGCACCATCATGGATTCTTAGGACTTCATACCCTTACTGTGCTCAAGGAAGCTGTTGATGATTCTGCACCTGGCTGTTTCCAGAGCAGTAATAAACCTGGAGATTAGCTGAGGCGGTCATTAGAGAGCAAGGGAAGAGAGAGACCAGGACCAACGAGCAAGAGAACAACAGAGGTCTAAAAGGTGACCTCCCAGAAAACACACAAAAATTTCTAGAGCATACAGCGAACTCCTCAAGTAACGTCTTTAATGGGTTGTGAAATAGTAACACCTGGGGGATTTCATGACAGAACAGCAGCAGAATATTCTCTTGGTACAGATGTCAGTTCACTAAAGTCAAACCTCAATGAAGCTGACACCAGGATTATTTTGCATGCCAACATGTTAGCAGGGAAAGGAGTTGAATATTGTACTCTCACGACATACTGATGAGCTGGTCTTACTCATACGGTCATCAACAAACTCAGTGAAGAAGTTTTGGTCTACACTGGCACAGCAGCAAAACATCCTTTGTTGTTGTTCATGAAAATGATATGGACTCATGCCTTTGTTGCATTTGTGTGATCTAACACCGTACTACAGGCCTAAAGTGAGACAGACGTCCAGAACATAGCTGGTCATATAATTCATGTGGACACTAAAATGCAAATGCAGGGATGTACATTTGATTTAAAACCATAGATTATATAAACTTTGATTCTTTAAACATAAAAAACTTGAAGTCTAGTAGAATTTTTGCTCTGTAATTTGTCAGCCTGGATGTGTAGCTATGAACCTACGCAGATTAATTCTTTAAACATCTTACTTACAGAGTGTCTCCCTGTTCAACTAGTATATGCACTCCCAGAGCGGCTAACAACAATTACTATTCCTAGGAACCACTGAGTAAATACCGACTTACTGGAGTCAATAGAGATGTTGCAATTCTCCCAACAGGAAAATTCTCTGGAAGAAACCGTTGCAAGTGCCAGTACTTGTTTAATGCGATTTACTGCGGATTTTCTCTGAGTTTTTGAAAAGATTAGATTGTACAATTTGGACACAACCTATGATTTGTTGCCTTCAGGTTACAGCTGTATAAAAGTACAAAAAATAGATTGGAATTATAACTTGGAAGGTGTTCCTCAGTTACCTTGGACATAATATCACTGACTCGGTTTAACACATTTTTAAGGAGTTAATGTGCAAGCTCTATTCCTCAAACAAAAATCAGATCAAACACAGCCCACAGACCATTTTTTAAGTGGCCCTTCTTTCTTTTTTTTTCTTTAATAGGCAGAATTTGCGACAGGTATTTGTGTGAGGTGGACCTGGCATTGAAAAAATAAAATTGTTGAGACACAAGAAAAAAATTCAGCCATACTGCGTCCTGGTCCCAAGCCCAGATAAATGTGGGGTTACTAATAGTGGGAAGGCCCTTGTAGTTAAAAGAATAGCAGAATCCATCACTTTTACTAAGTGGCCCTCTGCATGAGTCTCTCTGTGATAAATGTTTAGACACCTCTGTCCTAGGGTAAAGGTCGCTTTCTGTTACTGTAGCTTTAATTTGACTCCAAACTGACCAATGGGGATTGTCACACATGAACAATAAAACCAGACTGTATGCAAAGTTTGGGTTATAAAGTCATAATGTAGTGTGATGTGTTACAAGTTTAGGTAATAAGCACTCTATAGGCTGCAGTAATTGAGATGAATTGATCCTGATGCACGGTAGACTCAGTGTTATAAACAAAAATACATCAAGCAGTTTGGTGCAGTCCCTCTCTCTCTCTCTGACCCAGTATAAGGATAAGCCATAACAAATAAATGAGTGAACTTTTGTGCCGAGTGTGTGTGAGTAATGTCCTGAAGAGACCCATCCCTGTTACAACCGTCTGGCTCCTCCTCGCCATCCCAGCGTCTTCATTTACGATCTGTTTGTTTGGCTTTCTGTCTGCTGCTTCTGCTGCTACTGCCACAAAACTCCAAAGCCTCGTAGCTACTCCTTGACTTTGATGCCTGTATTCGAAATTGCATTTGATTTATCACACTAAAACTTCTATTAAAATGATAAAATTGTTCTTAACAGCATGAAAAATGGCCTTAACAATCTCTTTTTTTTTTATCTTCCCCGTCTTATTCACAAGAAATAATGGTTGTAGGTTTTGCTTTGCGTGCAGTTTCTCAGTAAAGCCGATGTGTTCAGCTCTTGGAGTATGCGATAGCTCTTCATAAAGTGTCTGGGTGATTACATGGCTACAGACTCTGCATTCAAGGAGCGTTGCAGCTGAGGCTATTCGAACTATAGCTGCTAGTGCTGTACATGGGATTACATAGATATGGCCCATACAAGATTATAGATGTCTGCTTGTTTATGACCGCCGGTGCAGGGGTGTAGGAAGCCGGTAATCTGTAGTCTGTAGTGTTTAGAGCAGGGGACATGAAGTAAAATCTTATCTCTAGGGGGATGGCTGTGAACGGATACAGGGAGGAGAGGGGGGGGGATTCAATGGACCTGATATGGAGGCTGTATGTCTTTAGTGTTGCATTGAGGAGTGATGAAATTGCTCCAATGCATAAATGTATTGCAGAATTGTATATTTTGTATTGTATCTTTTTTGTGTACATGCTAATCCAGCTAAAAATGGATCCCAAGCCAGTGTGTACTCTTTGTGTAGGCCCCAAATCCAAAAAAGAGAGGGTCGCGAACCTTGCAGCTTAGATTTGTTTGGTCTTCCTATTCAGATTGTAGTTTTCTAGACATCTTAAATTTGGTTTGGAGGAATGTAGTAAGCAATATCTTGAAACCGGATCACAAGTTCAACCAATGACCTTTTTTCTTCAATCTGTTTAGGAGTCTGTGTGATGGTTAAATGAGTTGTTGTGCACTGCATCGCTCTCTGGTGTTTCTGGGCTGTAAACAACACTTGAGAGTATGAGTATCACCAACCCAGGGTCAAAGAAGTCTGGAGTCTCGTGAGAAAGCAGCACATAGCCAAACAACAAGCTAGCGATGGCTTTATTTCCCGATTTTCGTCATACCAGAGCTTTGTATGAATATGCAAAGGGGAAAACAAAAGTAAAGGAGTCAACTGGACTTATATTTACAATAGCGATTTTCAAAAAAAAGTAAGAAGTTACTCAGTTCCACTTAAAAAATTATATAATGAATCTATTGATTTATTAACTTATATAACTTAACTTTGAAAAGTTTGTGTTACTAGTAAGTCTGGGGACAAATTGCATCCATTACTTAGTTTCCTTGCACAATCACATGACACAAAATGGCTTTAAAACTGCGTTGTACTTTGCAGGATCAAAGTGGTCCAACCAAGAACTGCAGGTCAGTGTCCGACATTTAGGACATTAATTGTACTTTGCAGACAATCCTGCTACAATCCATATTAAATATTTGTAAATTGTGTATTTTTATTGAACTGAATAAGCTCGAATATAAGCTCTTGAAGTACTTCTGTTGCACGCACTACCTAACCCATTATGTTTATGTCTCCAATAGCAAAATCTAAATGTAGGTTTTGGTGAGTTAAGAAGGTATACGCCAAACACATGTCAGCCAGACTGGTTTAACACTCTTCTGTCTATCTAAATAAAAGCTCAAACGTAGGACTTAATTAATGTTTCCTGTCCATTTGAGCCCATTGTCCAAACACAATTCCTCTTTTGTTGTCTCTTCTCTTTGTTCAAGTTTCAGTAGTTCATTTTTAAACTCGTATAAAGCACAGTTCCCTATGTCCTCGCCACTCCTGTTAATACTGCCTCTGAAAAACTACAATAGCTACTGTATACACACAACAGCACAAGCCAGCCTCCACAGTGTAGTACGCTTTTCCCTTTTGAAGCATGTCCTTTTTACATTTTTGAAAAGAAGTGTAAAATATTCATTGTTTCCATTGGATTTGTTTGAAGGCTTCATATTGTAGTCTCCCTGTGTTTTCCTGACATTAATTTGCACCTAGGGTTGGCTGCAGGCGCTACTGACAAACTTACCTTAGGCGAGCTCCAAATTGGGCTAATTTAAGGGGAATTTTAACGGTTTAAATAAGGGGTTGTCTTGAATTTTTGTTAAGGGCTTTAGTAAATTGGAGTTCACTGGGTAAACCCCTCGATGGTGTCTCTCACGGCCAGTTAATTCTCCAACTTGTCACACCAAGTACCACCTCAGAAAGAAACATTTGGCTTTCCAAGTATCGTTCCATCTTTTATGAACTAAAATGTGAGTAAACCTTGACTAACCCAGGTTCTAAATCCAAGGGGTAAAATAGAGACTTAGATTACTAAATAGGACCAAAACAAGAATTAAATCAGGACTAAACCAGGGGCTAAACAAGGACTAAACAACCAGGTCTAAATCCGACCTAAACTAGGACTATATCAGTTCTAAACCAGGACTAAACCAGGTCTAAACCAAGGGGTAAAATATGGATTACTAAATGCATTACTAAATAGTAACAAAACAAAAAACAAACCAGGAATAAACCTGGACTAAACCAGGGTTAAACAAGGACTGAACCAGTTTGAATCCAGGTCAAAATAAAGATTAAACCTGGACCAAACCACCAGGTCTAAACCAGGACTATACCAGTTCTAAACCAGTACTAAACCAGGTCTAAACAAAGGGGTAAAATAGGGATTAATACAAATAAATGCATTACTAAATAGTAACAAAAACAAAAACTAAACCAGGACTGTAGAACCTGGTCTAAATCAATTCTAAAGCAGGACTAGACCAGTGCTACACCAGGGCCAAACCAGGACTAAATCTGGACTAAATTTAAACCAGATCTAAACCAGGACTCATCCAAGTCAAAACCAGGTCTAAACCAGGTCTAAACCTAATTATAAAGTACAGCTAAACCAGGACTAAACCAGGTCTAAACCAATATAAACTACAGCTAAACCAGGACTAAACCAGGTTTCAACCTGATCTAAACCTAATCTAAACTGGGCCAAAGCAGTGATCCACAATTTAAACCCAAAGTAGGACTAAAACAGGAATAAAACTGGCTCTAATTTAGGCTAAATCAGGGCTTGAACTGCAAAAGACTCCTGAGTACCACCAGCAGAAGTCTGCGTACTACCAGCTGTACCTGTACCACAGTTTGAGAACCACTTGCTCTTTAAAACCTGCATTTAGCGAGTACGCTGCATTCTTTCTAAGCAATAGTGCAGCCACAGAAAAAAACAGGTTAGGACATTTCGGGTGGTGGCCCACGCTTCCCGAAAATTGTCCCGTACAACCAACGTGTCTAAGCCTGCAGAGGTTGTTAAATGAGTGTGTTCCCTCCCCAAGGATGTCTCTTCCACCCTGGGTAACCCTTGTGTCACACCAGCCCGTCCCCGAACAATCAAATATTCCCTCTCCGTGGTTTCTCCTTACTATTTCATTTCCTCGCTTTTGTCCTCTCTGCTCCGAAATCCCAGCTCGGGGCGGATCCCAACTCAACAATGAGCCTCCGTATAGCTATCTGTGTTTTAACTGGCTCTGCCGAAAGGAACTGTCTTTCTGGAACAACGCCAAAACAATTCATTCAGTCAGAGTTCCTCACACGCCCATGTTTTTTCACTCTGTTATTTTGGAAAGCTGAAGGAAAGGCCTCATTCATCACCGCGGGATGTGATGTGAATATTTTTCTTTCTGCAGATGAGGTTACACAATGAGACCTGAATACACCTCATATAAACTATTTAATTGCCTAGAGCTTTAAAGAAGTGACGTCAAAAGATGCGTGCCCAAGCAATAACAAAAGTACTGTTGTGTCAGTCTAAGTGCTGGAAATGTACTGTCATGTTTAGAAATATTTAAGTTGGCTGCTATTGTTCTGCTTATCTCCTAGCAGACAGCAAGAATGCTAAGAAGCTAAGCTATGCTACATGATGTATTTGTAAAATGTCTGGGTCTAGTGTACAGACCTTTTTTTATGCTTTTAACATGAGCTATGTTTGAATTTTCAACATTGCAAAAGGGAATCAGTCACGGTAAAGACTTGTGGCAAACTGCATGAACTAAATATATTTGTGTACTGTCAGTGAGTAGGTAGAGAACATGGTAGCAAATGGCTTGATGTTAATGATGTTGAGCTGAGGAGCATTTAAGGCTTGTTTATTCTCCTATTTCCTATGTAATAGATCCGTCCTTTCCAAGCGGTGTTGGCATGAATGTGACAGTCAAAGATTTTACCAAGACGGAAGAAAAAGAGCAACAAAAACAACAAAAATGGCAGCGCTGACAAAGGTTTTTACACCACATTTAATGAAAAAGACCCAACAAAAGGCAAAAATAGCAGTGGTCTGTTCAGTCTTTGATTAAACTGTGACTAGTTAGTTAGCTCTAGTCACTCCTAAAAAGTTCAGCCGTTTCTTGTGCTTTGACTGTTGAGCTGTGTTCACTAGCGCCCCCCAACGGTCAACACATGTACTGCTCTATTCGCCCGTATCCAACATATGGACAGAACGAACGCAGAAGACGAACAGAGCACTCCTTCTGTATCCAAATGCGTATCTAACATGGAGTACAAATAAGCCATAAGTCTACACCCCAACTAAAGGCGAAACTTCACTGAAGGCTTAGGACTATGCTATGCCTATGTTATACACAGGATATTTGTAGAACTTGTGATCTTTCAGCAAAATGTATTTAATTGTTATGTTGAGTGTCGGGATTCTGACCCAGAGGGACCTGCACTGCCTTTCCGAGGGCAACAGGTGGAACAGGCAGTGTTCTGGGTGGGACCGGTCTCCTATGACGTCATGTGTCCTGCACAGGCAGCGGGAGGTGTACACAGTGGAAATCTCTGAGAGCTAGGTCCCGATGATTTTACCAGCAGCAGTTTTCACCACCGCCTGGACGTCTGCTGTCCAGCTTTAGTGCAGCTCGTGTGGGAAATGCCTTTGCTCTTGTTGCAGCATGGGCCCATATCTTATTATGGTAGTGGCGTTCTCTCTGTACACTCAACTTGTCAGACTGATTTAGGTTAAAGGTAAGCAGCATGTGCTCATACTGGTTTGAAAACGGTACTGCAGTCAAATAAAACAATGGTCTGTGGTTGCCAGTCTTTCTGCTTCTCTGATTGGACGATCAGCAATGCAGTTTTAGAACCAAAACAAAAAAGGTAAACATTAACGATTTGGCCATTATGTAAATTAAATTTGATGTTTACATCATATCTTGGCACACACGAATGTTTATGTAATTTTTATGAAATTTAAAAAATATATTCTGCTCATAGCACCTTTAAGATTGATGTTAAGGTTGACTTTATTGTCCCCGTAGGGAAATTTGTCCTCTGCATTTGACCAATCCTTCGATGCTGCTGGAACAACCTATAGTGGCTAATCATGGAGCTGCAAACTGGTGTTGCCTAAATGAGTGCTTGTGTCAGAAAGGCTCAATCTGAATTCCTTAATTGTCCCTACCCACTAACCAAAAACACACATGTAGTCAGTGATTTCCTTTGCGTTAGAACTGCCTTGTTTAATTTAACAAGAACTTGCATTTTTACCACTTGAAAATATACTGCACTAAGCTTAATGTCTGTTTTCAAACTGCAGCTCTTGTTGTTTAGCGCCAGTAAAACGGCCTCTTGCAGCTGTTGTGGGGATGATGACAGTCTTTGTGGAAATAAGGGTCATTTATTTTTAGGTTCACTCTGAGTTTTCAGCTTATTTGATCTGTTTTAGGTTCAGCGAGTTCAAGCGCTGACGGTAAACACACAGCCGTCTCTTACCCAACCCTCGTATTTTTTAATCAAATCTCTCCTTCCTCGCCTCTTGGCTTCCTCCACAGATACATCTTGATTTCATAATTAGCCGGTGGACCTCATTGTCAGTCTCTACCTGCGCCTCTGTCCGCCCAGAACAATCGCACTTCGTTATCTCTGCTCTAATATTACTCCTGCGTGTGTGTGTATATGTGTTTTGTTTTTTTTTTTTTCACTTTTATGATGCATGTGAAGTCACTGTCTGGCCTGGATACGGTGATAAACTTGGGTAAAGAGCAGTGAGTGGGAGGAATTGTTGCTGCACGCCCCAAAAACAAAGTCATATCTTATCAGATTTAAAAAAGGTGGGACAGCTCAGCCACCTGCGTTATGACAAACATTATGCAATATATGATTAGATATAGGCTAATCATTATTACAGTCATATATTTACAAGGAATAACAGAGTAGTTCCAGATTTTAAGACCTTTAAAGACATTTTAATGCATCTTAGAATAAAATTTAATGCAAAGATTTCCACCAGCAAAAGAACAATCTGTATGAATTTTACACTAATAAAAATCACATTAAAAATCTCAAAACAGAATCATAAATTTTAGTGATAACAGCATCTACTGGGGATGTTTTTTGCAACAAATGTGCCTATGCCTGCAACATTGCACAGCCCAAATAAATAGTAGATTTAGTTTTCAGAGAAGTACTAAATAAATAAATAAAATGTATTAATAAATAAATAAATAAATAAAACCAAGATATTTGTAAAATGATAGAATTTGTTGCCAAATTCACATTCAACTCGCAAAAAAGACATACTTCTCTGTTGTTATTTACAAAGTATTGATCTAAAACATATTTTTGAAAGTACAACACTGAAAAACCTGACTTGGACATGCCAAAGACCTAGATACAATTTAATACTTTTAAAGCCTAGATTTGGCAACATCAAATTTAATACATTTTTAATACTTTTAAGACCTTGGGGCTACCCTGAGTAAGAGTACAGCCAGTGAGCCAGTGTGCACTTTTTGTGCTCGTCCCAAGCCCAGGTAAATGGGAAAGTTGTGTCAAGAAGGGCACCCAGCGTAAAGCCTATGGCGTATTAACATAATCACTGCACGGGAGAAAGAAGACTTGATGTGATGACCCCAGAAGGAAAAAAACGAAAGGAAAGAATAAGATTGACAACTGTCTTTAAGTAAGAAAAAAAAAGCAATATGTGAAATTGAAAACATGTTATTGGCATAAGGTAAAGAGACACTGAAATGAAAAACTAGAGGCACCCAGAGAGCACAGACTGTTATAAAGGTACTGGGATTTTATTGTTCAGGGGTAAATGCTGTTTGCATTGAGCCTCAAAGCCCTTACATCTCACAATTGTAAGGAGAAAACTATGAATTTGTTTCTATACTGACCCCTTGTGGCTGGAGTTAGTATCTTTGCCGATTTGTCACAACGGTACAAAAAAAAAAAAAAAAAATCTTCATCTCTGGGTCAACATAGTGGGTTATCCAATGACTTTTCCTGAACATTTCATTAACATTTATCACTATCACTTGCCAACAGATTTATAGACCAGCAAACCAACCAATGCCAGCAAAAACTACTTGTAATAAAAATGTGGCCTATAATTTTCAGTGGTAGCATGATTTGAACAAAGGATTTTCTTGTTGGGATCTATCACTGACACAAGACAATGGTATTATATATCTAGGGCAAGTCCTGTATGTCATAGATATGTACTGTAAATGAGAAATAGCAGCCTGTGTGCTTCAAATGTGCACAGTTGATTTTCCTGTGTCATTGCAGGCTTTTGGCAGAAAAAAGCAGAAGATGGTTGGAAGAAATTACTGAAAAAGACCAAGAAAGGAGTTTAAATTGGGCCATAACCAAGCCAAGTTTAAGGTGACTTTGGTGTATATTATAAAGCATTTGCAATCTACAACAGTCACATAAGCATTTTCCCCCTAATTCAACACATGGCCCCATTATATTTAAGGAAACTGCAGCAGCACTGGCTTAATCTGACCCCTGTGCCCTCATCAGGTATTCACCCCACAGTCTGTGGAGCAGGATGTTCCAGCGCAGGACAGGTAATTTTATCTTGTATTAGATGTACAATTGTAACCTGACATTTGTGGTCAGTGGTTCATGCTTCAGAAAAAGGGTAAAAACCAACTCGGTTAAGGAGCGCAGTGCAGCGAGGGGCAGACAAAAGCCATTACTATTCAAAGCCCCCTTTAAATGAATTTAAAAACAGTTACGTCGCCCTTCGCATTTGCAATTCTATCACCGCGCCTCGGATTAATGCTGAAGACGCCATTTGCATCCGCGCTTTTGCACAGATGAGATTTCACTGCCAGTTTGTACTTATGTGATATCCTGCAACATTATTAGCATTAATGACCACCTGTACGCCTCATTATGGCAGCAGATCACTGAGAGAGCCGGGCGCGTTCAGCAACATATGTAATGTGTACAGTGGGGTATAAGAGGAACATCATGCGGTCCCGGGCTGAACAGTAGGATTCGTGCTTTTGGAGCGCCTCAGATCCCTCCTACTGTTGTGCATGTCCCTCTGAGGCTCCTCTGTTTTCATGATGCAACATACTTGGCAGCTGGCAGAGAGTGGCACAGCTAACTCTGCTCCCAATACAAGACGCAGCCTAAGCTCTAACGCTTTGTGACTTGAATTTTGATCATGTTAAAATCTCTCTCTTTTTCTTTTTTTTTTTACTTTCACTTCTCTCCTCTATCCGTCTGTGTAAGGCGCCGGATCGCAGAATAATGAGTTCCTCGCGCTTCTCGCTGTTGCAACCCAAGGCTTCTTTGATATGGATTTTGGTCTAAATCAGCCACTCCGCTCTGTATTGTTGGGGTTTTTTCCTTGAAAGGTCAAAGTCTCATTAAAAGCAATCAACACTTAAAGTTTTACGAGCACTTTTGGCCTTTGGAGAGCCCACACATTATCCGTTTGAAATCAAAGTCCGACCACAACAAAGTGGGATTACATGAGATCAAAGACTCGGAGGTGGACCGTCCATATTTCACTGTCACTTTGTTCTTCGTCTTAAATCAAAGCTGGGACTACTTGAAGTTTTCTTCCTCCAGAGTCGCTGACCAAAAGTAAAACTGGACCAATTCGCCACAAATGCGATACTAGCTTACCTCAAAGGCTCCCTACTATGCTAAATTGACTTTTTTGAGCTTTTAATGTTGTTAATGTTATAATGTGTCCACCTCAAAAACATACCTTGAGTAATTTTGATTCATTCATGCTGTTTGAGTACTCCTGTTTGCCGAGTCGTCCTTTCTGAAGATCTTAAAACCTTGGAGCAGTACGGAGTTGTATTAGGGGATAAATGATAACTTCATTCATTATATAAAATACTGTAAGTACATTTTTGCAGAAGTGAGATGTTTAAAATAATGATTTAAGAGTTAGTAACCACACTGTTCTCCTGTCTCAAAGGGAGTCCTCAGGATTGTGATGTCAACTTTAGGAACTCAGAGTCAAACACTTCTGCATGAGTTTCCGAGTAAAAATCCCAACCCGAGGTTAGGGCTGCACAACATATCGCAAAATTATCGTTATCGCAATATCAGCAAATGCAATATCCGTATCGTGAGAATCTAATGTATCGCAATAACGCTGTGGTCTTCCACCTGACAGAGATTTACACTGAAGAATCATTTTCCACCAGAGCCTTAAAAGAACATGTGTTGTGACTAAATAAAAATGTTTAAAAAGTCCAGTTTTAGTGGTAATTTAATTAATTTGGTCACAGCTTAGCCTTGTTTTATTCCTGGTTTAGTCTGTGTTAAGTTTTGATTTTGTCGCTGTTTGACTTGTAAATACAAAAACTTACATTTTTGTGAAATATAGTGAATTTAACTTACTATGTTCGAACAGTAGGCGTTATTTTCAAATATCACAATAAAATCGTTATTGCAGTTTTCAACATAGTTATCAAATATTGCATGTTTTCTCCATATCGTGCAGCCCAACCCAAGACGGTGTTCAAGGCCGTTTTTCTGATCTGGATCTTCCGAGATTCTGATGTATCCTGAACGCGGCATAAAGCCTAAGCTCATTTTCTATGTCTGTGTTAAGTTAAATAACCAGTGGGGGGCAATCAGTGTCAGTGCAAAGATTTTACCAAAACAACAACAAACATAGCGGCGCTGGCGAGGTTTTTCCACCACCGCCTCTGAATATACTACCAAGTTGCTCTAGACTATCATTTAAAAGTTCAGCCACTGACTTCTGCTTCACTAGTGTCCCCTGTGGCCAACCCGTGTACTGCTCTGCTCTGCTGTACATCCGCAAGCTCTGGAAAAACCGACCAAGAAGATGTACAGAACGCTCCATCTGTATCCACATGCGTATTTACCACAGAGTATAGATGTCACAGCAAGAGCCACAGCTGCCTCCCGCTCTGACAGTGTTGGCCCGGCCTGTGTGCTCTCTACTGTACCATAGTAACCCAGATTAAATTAGCACTGCAGCAAACCAAGGTATGAAGTCTGGTATGCAGCCGACAATATCCTGTTTAGCCACAGCAACACGAAAGCCTCGGAGACACAACTTACTGTACTCTGGCTATGACAAATATTCAACCAATTTACAAGTTACCTCTTAAATGTGTATATATGCAATCTTTTTATCCACTTCACCTCAAATTCAAATGCTTTTTTACATCCTGTTATGGTCTCAGAGGTGTTTTTTTTTCTTAAAATCCCAAACCCATTTTGCAGAACACCCCTCTCTCTCTGTAAGATGAAGGCTAATGGTGCTCTCCCGAGTCTGACTGTACCATTTGCATGTTCCACTTGTTCACAAAATACAATTCGGAACAAACATTTCCTACTTTTGAGCAGGTTACATAAAATAAGGCCATTGCACAAACAGGAAAACCCATATGAGTCCACTTGAAAGTGTAAGAAATATAACGGGAAGTGAAATAAGCTTAAATGGCAACAATAGATTTTTTCCTCTTTTGAAAAATGACCCTGCATTTTTTTATTCAGAGGTGAAAGAAGTACTCAGCATCTGTACACGAATAACAGTACTGATACTTCAACATAATATTACCTAAGTACTAAAGTAGTAGTACAAATAGTCAACAAAATGATTACTTGAGTGAAAGAAAAAAAAGTAATAAAGGCAGATTTAACAAGTACTTCTGAATAGTACTTCTATTTTGCTATTAGACCACAAAACACTACTACTACTGCAACTGCTTCTACTACTACTACTTCTATTACTGGTACTGGTACTACTGCTGTAGCTACCACTACTATAACTGTAAGTTCTATTACTACTACTACTACTACGTCTAACACTATTACTACTAAAACTATGACTGCTACAACTGCCACTAATATTACTACTATTACTACTACTACTAATACCCCATTTACCACAAAGTTGAAGTACTCATCTAGACGTAACAATTTTTTTTATTTTTTATTTTTAATCAAAAATGACTCAAGTAAAAGCAGCGGCTTTAACTCAGGCCTCATGGCTCACTTTTAGGACGTTTTAAATGTATTTTTGGCTCTAATTTTGTCATTTCTTATGCTAGGGTGATGATATTTGACAAATATGTTCATTAATAAATGAATTTTCACATTTCAGTGTCACAGCTGGAAAAAAAAACTGTCTGGGAAAAAACTCACCCTTTTTCTCCTAAAGCCCTTTTTGGTCCCAGTGACTTAATTAATATCACTTATTTTCACTCCACTGCTGTTACAATACGGAAATGTTAAATCATGTTAATTCCTCTGTAACCCTGTCAGTCAGAGGCTAAAACATACAAAACATAAAAAATAAAAAAAATAATCACTTCCAGATCCACCATTTTCTCATTGCACTGTGGGAAATAATTTCCTTATATTTCCCATCAGATGACTGTAACCCAGCCTCTTAGGGCTTTAAGAGGAAGAACATGAGTTTTAGCCCTTTTTTGTGTGAGTTTCTGCTCTTTTTTTTTTTTTTTTTTTTTTTTTTGTAATGGTACAAAATGTAAAAATGTATTAAAATCTGTTTTAGGACAAATCAGTGACCTATCTGGGGCCAGTAATTCCTGCACATACACACACACACACAAAAAGACTTTGCATCTTTAAATAGAAAATAATGCATGTTTTATTTACAAATATGTTGAATTTATGTGAACAAAATGGCTTTTAGCAGGTTAAAAATATAAAAATGTATTCACTTTTGTTAAAAAAAAAAGTTTTTTCTTCATATTTCTTTATATTTTTAAATGTGACCCAGTGATCTAAAGAGGCTTTAAGCGGAAGAATGTGATTTTTTTTAAAGGAGGACCTGAGGGTTAACTATGAACCCTCTATAAATATTATTAGCTCTATTACTTCTGGTGTTTCTATGACTTCCCACTGTAACACCAAACTCAAATACATACTTTTAGTCACTTATAATTTGTACCCAGTTCCCCCCAAATACTCTAAACACCTTGTGCTCAATTGACCAAATTCACTAAAATGTATTCCTGACCTGCAGAAGTAAATTACATAAGTGCGAGTGTCTTGTTACTTTCCCCCTCTGTTAACTCCTCGACATCTGATGAATGGCCACTTGGACTGGACCTTGTTTTACCCCGGCACACGGAGGCCACATCCTCCTGTAAATGTCAGAGTCGTGGAGGTCTGACATGCCTCGCCATCTCTCAGCGAGACAAGTCAGTCCCAACCGGGTCTAAATCTGTCCAACGCCAGACTCAAGCCCCACAGCGGATATTTAAAGTAACCGCTCGAAGGATTACATAAGAGACCTTCTCCTATAGACTATCCTGTGTCACCTAGGCTAAACTTAAAGAACATGTCAGTCTGAAAAAGTTCCTGCGCAGCACTTGGTTTACAAACTGTCTCCAGGTCTAGAGGTCAAGTCCAACCTCCTGCAACTTTTTATGCAACAAGGAATCAGAAACAGAACAAAATGTTGCTCAAAAACAAAGTAAACCTGTTCTATCGTACAGAGTTATGGCAACGTCTGTACTTACTGCTCTCGCTGACTTTATGCTGCAAATAGCTTCTTCCTTCATGGTTCAATCCTGGAAAAAACATTGAAATTAATGTGTGTAGAACTCTGCTAACATGCTAACACATTATCATACTGGAATAGTGTTGAAAATGTTTGTAAAGGGGAGGATTTTTGCTGTTTTCTAAATATATAGCAGCATAAATAATGTTTTTCATGTTGATAAGTATTGCAAAGAGTATTTCTGTCAGCAAACCTACGACCCACCCATTCTTTACACTACAACCTCATCATTTTTGTTGATTAAATAATGTTTTTAGTAGAATATGTATAAAAAAGACTAACTATATAGATTAAGCACTAAAGATATAGATAAATTTTAAAAATAGAGCTATTTTGCAAGGTTGATAGCAGTTCCCTGATTTTCTTCTTGCTCGATGCTGATGGAACGTGCTTAATTAATAATAATGCATTAGTCTTATATAGCACACACTGTCATCGTGTCCCTGGGCAAGACACTTCACCGCAACAGGAAGTGCATCAGGCATAAAAAACCTGCCAAATCACTGTCACTCTGTCGCAACACCGAAAAGAAAGGGAACAAGCCAAAATATTTTAAAAAAGCCTTATATAGCACTTTTCTTGATACTCAAAGCTGTTTTTTTCACTCCTTAGTCACTCTCTGCCCTGGGACAGAGCGACAGAGACGTGGCAGCGAAAAAAAATCTCAAGGACACAACAAATATGCAACACTGGTAGCAGGGATCGAACCATCAACTTTCTAGTCAGCAGGCAAGCAGCTTTACCTACTGAGCCCCTGCTGCCACAACACTGATCATTTATTTAGTTTAGCATAAATGTTCAAGTCCATTTAACAGTGTGTCCAACATCAAATGATTTTATTATTTACTTCTTCAGTTTGAGTTTTCCACTCCTGGTCTGGTCCAACAATAAAAACAGCTGTAAAAGTCTACAACATGTGCCCTGGAGTCTATTATTCAGTTCAGAAGAGAATAAAATGCATTTGTGTGGAGCGAATGAGGCAGCTCCTTCTACACACTTAAATCCGCTCACGTTTTCTCAGATGATTTGATTCCACACCTGGCACTTTTTATGACCTTTTCTCTCTAACCAGGCGATATCCTCGTAATGGCGTCTGTCTTTAGTTTTCCAGCCGCTGCATAAACGCTGTCAGTCATTGTGTTCACCTGATTTGTTAGGTCCCCTCTCTGCACAGGGTTAAATGGAGAAATCGATACAACATCCAACATATGGCCTTCAATTTTGTCTGATAAAATGGGACAGGCCTGGGTGTGTGTTGGGTAATACACTGCTGGCTGCGTACCTGGGTTTCTCAAGCTGTGGGTCAGGCCTCTAGAGTGGGTTGTGAACAATAATAATGTGTGTAATATACATCTGCACAGAATTTGTCACAAAACTAAAGCTATAATAAGTTTGTTAGTATTCAAACCACAAGAGTGGGCACAATCTAGTGTACTGTTTGGACCGGTCCCAAGCACAGGTCGGAACAGGAAGGGTATCCGACATAAAAACCTATGCCAAACCAATTTGCGAGTCACTGCATGCTAGAAGGAACATAATAAGCTTTGGCGACAAAACAAACTCTTTTCCTTTTCAATACAAAGAGTGCAATGCAACACAAAGAAGTGAGTTTTGTTTTTATTTATCTATCTAGTATCTGATGGCAAAATGGCAAAAAAGACGATAAAGAAAAAATATACAGAGGTTTGAACAACAATGTGGACTTCAGCTGAGTTAGCAGGTGACAAAGGAAAGCACTTAACTTTCCTAATTAGGTCAGAGAAGTTATAAATTTCACTCTGTAAAAGCCGCCACCATCTTGGTTATTTTTGATAGGAGATAATCTTCCGCTTTTGTAAGACGCGCTGCAGATAAACGACTGTGATGGATTGCGTTGATTTGAAACGACTCTCTATGGCTTAGGATCCAAACCCTCCGGCATTCAAAAAGTCCATGTTCACCAAAAACAGCTGCTGTGGATGAGGTAGAAGGTAAGGTATGGTAGGGTATAACAGAACTATTGCAAAGACTTTAGAGCAAGGCAGTTTCAGGAATATTTCTTGCCAATTCAAGACACTATTAATTACATTCAATTATTCAGACATCTATTTAAGAACTAGAGCCCAACAGATATGGATTTCTTTTCTTTTTTGATGCCGATATTAGGTAACCAAAAAAATACCAATATCCGATATATTGGCCAATACAGTTATACATTAGGAAAGAATATTTTAAAGCATTTTTATTTCTGCTCTTGTTTACATGAATACGGCGTGTACACCCCAGGCCACTTTATCAGACCAAACATCTTTTTAAAATATTGTAGAAAGCTGCTTATTGTTCTTTATGCTGATTGTTATATAGGTTGTAGTGGGCATTGGTGTGGGGAGTATTATTATATATTCTATGTATTTATTTCATTTAGCTTGAACTAAATTTGTTTAACTTAAATTTCATTTAAACTTGCAGGTAGAGCATGGGGAGAACTACAAAATGCATTTTGAATTTTTGTTCTATGAGGTTTTATGACAGAGAAATTAGTAAAATATTTGGATTGCCGTTTTGAGCTTTTCGGGCCATGAAAAGGCGATTTGGGCTGTTTCCTATGAACTGCAGAGTAAAAGCCCAACTGTTTGGAAACACCAGCGCCCTCTGCTGCACAAATAGCAGAAGGCCATCATTTGCAAGTAAACAGGTCTTATTCCAGCACTCCAGCTCACAGTAAAAATAGTTCCGTTTATATAGGCGGATATCGGCCTGATTTTGGCCGATAACTAATAATTTTCTAATGTACTATATCGGCCAATAATATCGGCCGGTTGATATATCCGTCGAGCTCTATTAAGAACCATAATACTTTTGCAGAATAACAACTACAGCTGTGTCAAAAACCTAGTGTCAATGCCTAGTATCTTAAATTTAGTACATCCAAAGTTTCCCACTATGCATTAGGAAAGTTTGTGAGCAGGAGTGGTCACAAGACAAAGCTAAGACCGTACTTTGGAGGAGATATTTGAAGCACAACCCCAACTAAGTTTGTTGTCATGTCACTACAGAATGAAACTGTAATTCTTGCTAATAGATAAAATTTTAGCAAAGCGAGACAAGAGGCAATAATCCAGTCATAATGAGACACAACACTTTTATAAGTCTGAGATATTCTACAAAGTATATTTCTTTTTTTGTTGTTGTTATCACTTAAGTCTCGCCACATTGCATTATACAATTCCATTATCAGCGTCACAATAGATGCATAGTGTCCAAAATCATTTATAATTAGGTCCACCATATCTGCTTTGGTTTAAACTCTGCAAACTACAGCAGCCTGAGAGGGACAAGAAAAAAACTCTAATGTAAACTTGCTAATGTGTTTATGGAAACTTATATAAGTAATGCTGCATTGTTTATTATTTATCATGAGTCGTAATTAATTTGGCATTTTGAAATATCCTGCCTCATTTAACCACATAAAATATTTCTCCTAAAAGCTTAAAAAAAAAAAAAAATTATACTTTTTTTATGGCAGATAAACTCGTGAAAATCTCCCAGCTGTACAAGAGGAGCTGCTGTTGGAGCTGAGAAAGCCGAACATCTGGTGCTATTTATTTAGTGTCATTTGGGTTTGACAAATTTACCGCTCGAAACTTCAAGTGTCGTGTGGATGGTGCGACGGAGCTAATAAGCCTCAGAGAAGATTATTTTGGATTTTAACTCGCGTCTTTTCGCAGCGATGTGTCAGTGTCAGGAATGAACGCTCACCACTGTTAAATATGGCACCAGGCGTTTGTAAAACTCATTTGGACAACTTCATTGGGAGCACAGTTAAGTACTGTATCTGGAATAAAGCCATTAAACTAAATGACACAAAAGCTGATACTCCAACTTTTTTTTTTTTTTTTTTTTTTGTGCATTTGAGGGGAAAAAAGGTCCTTAGCATATTGTGACATCTCCCAAGTTTGGATAAATTGAGAGGGCATCTGGTGTAAACTCATACTAAATTACTACAGTCTTTATGGCGCTTCTATACAGTTTAGGTGATTAATAAAATGTAGTCTGTAGGAGTTTACAGGAGATTACGAGTTTAAGCTCAAAGTCATGAGTACACGCGATAATTGTGTATACAAAGAGCGACATGTAAACAAAAGCCATGTTTTTCCTGTCCGACTACGGTGGCCCTGAAGGACAAGGGCACCAATAAATATTAAAAGACACAAACACATTTGAAAGCACACACACAAATACAAAAACACACACAAAAACGCACACACAAATACAAAAACACGCACACAAATACAAAAAGACGCATACAAATACAAAAACACGCACACAAATACGAAAACACACACAAATCTGGAAACATGCACACAAATTTAGACACACACATTTGAAAGCACGCACACAAATTTAGAAGCACGCACATAAATACGGAAAACACATACACAAATTTGGAAACGCACACAAATTTGGTAACATGCACACAAATATGGAAACACACACAAATTTGGAAACATGCACACACAAATTTGAAACACGCACACAAATATGAAAACACATACATAAATATGAAAACATGTACACAAATACGAAAACGTACACAAATTTGGAAACACATACACAAATTTGGAAACATGCACACAAATTCAAAAATGCACACACATTTGGCAGCACGCACACAAATATGCAAACACATTCATAATTATGAAAACATGTACACAAATACGAAAACGTACACAAATTTGGAAACACACAAAAACTAAAACACTGCAGCAAATGAGATTACAGTTCCTGAATCTAATTTGCTGTAGTGTTTTAGTTTTAGCTGTAGCATTTTAGTTTTAGCTGTAGTGTTTTAGTTTTAGCTGTAGCGTTTTAGTTTTAGCTGTAGTGTTTAGTTTTAGCTGTAGCATTTTAGTTTTAGCTGTAGTGTTTTAGTTTTAGCTGTAGCGTTTTAGTTTTAGCTGTAGCGTTTTAGTTTTAGCTGTAGCATTTTAGTTTTAGATGTAGCGTTTTAGTTTTAGCTGTAGTGTTTAGTTTTAGCTGTAGTGTTTTAGTTTTAGCTGTAGCATTTTGGTTTTAGATGTAGCGTTTTAGTTTTAGCTGTAGCATTTTAGTTTTAGAATTAGCGTTTTAGTTTTAGCTGTAGCGTTTTAGTTTTAGCTCTAGTGTTTTAGTTTTAGCTGTAGTGTTTAGTTTTAGCTGTAGCATTTTAGTTTTAGATGTAGCGTTTTAGTTTTAGCTGTAGCGTTTTAGTTTTAGCTGTAGTGTTTAGTTTTAGTTGTAGCGTTTTAGTTTTAGCTGTAGCATTTAGTTTTAGCTATAGCATTTTAGTTTTAGCTGTAGTGTTTAGTTTTAGCTGTAGCGTTTTAATTTTAGCTGTAGTGTTTAGTTTTAGCTGTAGCATTTTAGTTTTAGCTGTAGCGTTTTAGTTTTAGCTGTAGTGTTTAGTTTTAGCTGTAGTGTTTTAGTTTTAGCTGTAGCGTTTTAGTTTTAGCTGTAGCGTTTTAGTTTTAGCTGTAGCGTTTTAGTTTTAGCTGTAGTGTTTAGTTTTAGCTGTAGTGTTTTAGTTTTAGCTGTAGTGTTTAGTTTTAGCTGTAGCATTTTAGTTTTAGCTGTAGTGTTTAGTTTTAGCTGTAGCATTTTAGTTTTAGCTGTAGTGTTTAGTTTTAGCTGTAGTGTTTAGTTTTAGCTGTAGTGTTTAGTTTTAGCTGTAGTGTTTTAGCTTTAGCTGTAGGGTTTTAGTTTTAGCTGTAGTGTTTAGTTTTAGCTGTAGTGTTTTAGCTTTAGCTGTAGGGTTTTAGTTTTAGCTGTAGTGTTTAGTTTTAGCTGTAGCATTCCATGACATAACATCAGTAGCCATTACATAAATTAATGGCTACTGATGATACACAGAAAGTTTTCCAGTGGTGGTGGTGTCTGCATACACAGAGAAACTGCCCAAAAATTTGAAATTTAAATAGAAAGGAAGCAAAAGTGTTGTTTTTGAAGTAAGTTTGCAGTGTTGGAAAAGATGTTTGGGTATCACTTTTTAATACAACTTTCTCACAATGCAGATGCAGCAACAAAAATTCCTTATGATTAACGGCCGACTCCACACAGAGAGCCGTACAGAGGATCAAACCCACCACCAAAAGGGCTAACCACTCTGCCACCATACACCACCTGGTGTAAATAAATAACCTTAAAACTATAAAGTAATATAAGGGTTTACATTGGTTTCATTTTAATTAGCTTTATGTACAAGCTTTATGCAAATTGACCACCATTCATTATGTTTAATAGCACACTGCAGCTATGTAAATACTTACTTATTTAAGCATATGCCACTTTCTATTACCATCCTGTTAGTAACCCACTGGGACCAGCTGATGCTCATATTAAAGCCTCCATATTCACACGCACTTATGTGAAGTTTAGAATGGCCTTTCTTTTCGTTTGGCCTTAGATTACATATTGATTATTTGCATTTCATCCTGCTCCAGATGAAATACTAGATATGCTTTCTTATGTCATAGACCCCTGGCTTCAAAAGACCACTCTGGCTAACGCACTGAAAGCTCTTTACAAACCAAAAAAAAGAGGAAATAAAAGTGAAAAGCTTTTAGGTCGGCACAAAGCATACCGCGCTTGACACATCTCATGGTCGTCCCTGTGCATGAATTGGACAATACAGCCTCTTATCAAACTTCGCCCTGGGCTATAACCTTTGTTCTCCTGTATCTAAACCATACAATAGTCCTGCACCGGCTCCAAATCTCAAAGTACCACTGATATTCAACCAAAATAGCACCAGTGGCCTTTGAAAAAAAACTATCTCCCTATGCAACAACCAGTCTTTTTTCAATCCAAATGCGGCGGATAAGGACACGCTATCACACGAGGAAAACTGTGGGGGATTCGATCGATGTTCACTTTGAAATCCAACCCAGTAAAAAAAAAAAAAAAAATCAGCTTTGCCTCGATACTACACTGGCTCAATGATGGGGACGTGTGCGCGCATATGTGGGGGACTGTACCGGAGCAGTAAATCGCGGTAGATTCCTCCCAAGGGGCCGCCCGGGATGGGATGGTCGTACCGGGGGTGGTAACTCTAGAGCTGACAGAAACATTATTCAAATGATCTGCTCCTCTGCTTTGCTTTTCCCCGCGTCGCAGCAACACTAAAACCTGACATTTATTCACAGCTAGAGACAATTCACAAGGATTTTGCACCTCTCCATCTTTGTGAAGGTCCCCGAGTCCTCAGGTCCTGTCCGGGACTCGGGGGCCCGATTGTTTATGAATCAAATATTTGATTTGGAAGGACTCTCGTCTTCGCTGTTGCCAGCAGCGCAGACAATAGAAAGGTCACAGGCCTCCTTCAGACTGGATATTAAAAAGTGCACAGAAAGATTTAATGTGGACAGCTTAAATGCAAGGGTTGGATGTGGTAAATGTCTATTGTGCGGTGAGTTTTGGAGTCCCCAGGGTTGCATGTATATGGCTGTATCTCTATAGTGTTAATGGCTTTGCATCCTGGCTTGCATTAATAAAAACCCCAGTCAGTGTGGTTTAATGCAACAAGAAATTAAAATTATTATCTTAATTTAAATGTGCATGTATTTGAAGAGTATAAATAGAATTAGACTAAAATGCACAATGGGCAAGACCAAGATCCTGGCTCAAGATCTGGACTGATTGAAGGATGGGTCAAATGCAGAGAATATATTTTCCTACAGGGACAATAAAGTCTGCCTTAACCTTAATAATAAAATGACTGCTGTTGCATGTTTAGTTGTCAGAATGTGCCGCAGACCTGTTCAGTGGCACAGAGTAACACATGTAAACAAATACACAAAAACACAGAGAGACATATTTGAGTTCACTCTGCCGCTGGTTGAACTTGTATGCTGTTTCTATGTCGTTTTAGTCTCACATTAAAAAACGTTTAAAAAGTATTTTAGAATGTTTTTCTTACTTTATGCTGCAAAAAAAGAAGCTGTTTTGAAAGTTAGATTATCAACATTGCAACAGAAAAAGAATTGCTGGTTACATAGTAAAGTTTTTTCTTTTTAAGCCTTATGTGTGTGGGAAATACAGGAGCACTGTGTGGATTTAAATTTCCCCATGCAGTCCAGTTAGATAGTTTAATTAAAGTGTTGCCATTGTCTGACTGATTTGTGGATGTAAACAAAGTGTGTTTTAGACATAACTATTTATAATATTAGTTATTGTAGCTAATTAGCTGAGGCAAAGCTGTCTATACATACACTATATTTCCAAAAGTATTAGCTCACCTGCCTTTACACACATATGAACTTCAGTCATGGTGGAACAGGAAGGAGCCATCCCCAAACTGTTCCTACAAAGTTGGGAGCATGGAATTGTCCAAAATCTCCTAAAAAGCTCCTAAAAACAACCCCAGACCATAATCTGAATTCAGTTATTTGGGTGGATGAGCGAATACTTTTGGAAATATAGTGTATGTCATCATTAAAGGGAATATATTATGCAAAATCTACTTGTTTAAGCTTTCTGCCATGTGATAATGTTGTTCCCTCTTTGTTTCACTCACATACCAAAATAATTATTACAAAGCTTTTGTTTTAGTCCCGTAATTTTTTTTAAAGGTTGTAAAACATGCAGTTCTGTTCTAAAGATGACCAAGATTGGTTTAAAAATATATATAAACACATAATATACACCCTTTAATAAAGCAATTCAGTTATTTGTGATACCATTAGAGACAAATCTGGGTACACAGTTTTAAGTCAGAGACAGTAAGACTAGTTTATTCTAGCCATTCAAAAACCTGTGTGAGTTTTGCATATGAACCAAGAAAGTGCGACCCAATGCGATGTGCAAAGATAAATGTAAACACAAGAGTGAATCCAACAAGTTGACCTTTGTCCTTTAGAGAGAAAAGCAGATTGAAATGATCTAAAGGTGACCGCGGCGAATCCAACTTGTTATTGCGACCGGCCACTCACCGCCTGCTGGGTTACGGCCAAGGTTTTCGGTACAATGGCAGGAGAAATTGGAGTTAAAGGGGAGAATAGATGGGTTAGGAGAGAGGAGTACAGTGGGGCTCTGTGGGGGATGGGACTGTGTGTGTGTGTGTGTGTGTGTGTGTGAGGGGGGTTTCAGAGCAAAGCTGTCGCCCGGACATATTGTGCTTTGATGGGTTGGCTTTCATTTTTACTGCCGTTTTTCTTTGCTGTGGAGGAGCGGTATTAAAGTCTTCAATCTTTAGTTGATATTACAAGACCGGCGGCAGATTGTGATAAACAGCCCGGGCGCTTCCTCTGCGAACATCTGTTGGAACATAACACGGTGACAAAAGCAATGTAATTATAATGTACCAGCACTGCATACATACCACAGAAGACCTGGAGTGAGGCTTTGGAAAGGAAGAGGAAGGTAAAGGTAAAGGTAAAAGTATGTTTGTGTGTGTTACGACACTGCAAACGTTCAGGTGTTGCGCAGTGAAATTACGGCAGCTATGAGCAATGAGCTGAACTGAATCATAACAGAGATGAAGGTAAAGGGGAAGGATTTCGACATCTGTGCATGCTGTAAAAATACAGGATTGCACGTATACAGGGGATTATGTCATACAAAACAATGAAGTATCATATTTTTATTTAGTATTTTGGAAATGTGCAGGTACAAGAAGTTTTTATCTGCAGTACAATGCTTAGGAAAAGTACAACAAAAAACAAAATTCAAGGCAACTGGATCTCTCAAAATGTTAAATTGACGTTCATAATGTTCACTTTTAGGTTTTACTCACAATCATTATTTGTTTAACTCGTTTTACAGCCAACTTACTATCCATTGTTCAGAAAAAAGTATTATGCTTTTGGTTTGTGGCTTTTTATTATTATTAATAATACTTTTTTTTCCTGAACAATGGATAGTAAGTTGGCTGTAAGATGAGTTAAACAAATAATGATTGTGAGTAAAACTTAAAATGTAAAGTTTTTAGACATATGAACATCAAATTAGGTGAAAAAAAGTATTAGTTGTTGAAAACTTGAGATTTTGCCTCAAAACTTTAAAATCTTGAGGGATCCTGTTGCATTGAGTTTTTGAGTTTTCTTTACAGTGAGGAATTGAAATAAATCATTGTGAGGTAAATGTCACTTTACATCAAATGCCAACAACTATGAAGATGCAAAATATTTTTTATTGTGAAGAAAATAAGAAACATTACAGAAAAAAACAAAAATTGAATACTTTTAGGCATTGCAGTTGTCAGCATACTCCCAGTTTGGAGAAATATTGTATGTTGATTTTTTATACCGCAGTCCATTCCATTTATCCAGACTTGGGACTGGCACAAGGAGTACACACATGGATACTGACCCCTTGTGGCTGCTGTAAGTATCAGCAAGGATTTGAACCTTGTAACTTCTGTTTTACTGTCCCCAGTCACAGGAGCAGAGGCAGAGACTAAACCATGTACTGCTGGAAACGAGGGCAGCACAAATTGATTTTAAATATGCAAAATATAAAGCAGTTAAATTTTATAGTATAGCCTTTCATATTTAAATAAGAGGCCTCTGTCATTGCTCCTGTCTGCTTCTCCAAACTCAAAATGAACCTATACCTAGTACATAGTTACTTTATTTAAGTTCAGTCTTCATGTATCTGTACTTTACCTGAGTAAATTTTACAAGCGATACTTTTACTTTACTACATTTTAGAGCAAGTAGCTGTACTTTTTACATTACTACATTTATGAGTTGGTTTGAAGTACAAAGTATTTTTAGTTTTGGTGTAAAGTCATGTGTTTTTGTCCTGTCCTCATTGTAGACACACAGTACTTAAATATAACAGATGCAATAAAGTAGTACTGCTTTAGAAACATCAGAATAATAAAGACAGAAGACCTCAGCGACAGATTCAGTCTCTTCTACTGCACCAGTTTCATTTTGTTATTTTCATTTGTAATCAGCACAAATTTTCAGCAAATCCCTCCAAGTTAACACATTCGCGAGTTGTTGAGTCTGTGCGAAATACTTTTATTTATTACTCGCAAGTAGATTTGAATGTAAATACTTTTATACTTTTGCTTAAGTAGAATTTTTAAGGTGATACTTTTAATTTAGTACATTTTTGCTCCTTTATCTGTAAAGAAATTGAGTATTTCTTTCACCACTGAGATCTTTTACTATTACTTTTACTATTAAGACTCATTTTTATTCTCTGGCTTTTAACTTGACGTGAACTGTGTGGTCCTCTGTTGTCTTTTATTGTGTTTTATTGTTTTGTTTTTATTATTTAATTCTTGGCATTTATTTATTGTTATTTTATTGTATTACTTTTATTTGGTTTTACTGGTTCTTATTATTTAATGGGGACTGGTGGAGCTGAATGGAGTAATTTATTGTTATTTAGTGTTCTATGTGCAGCACTTTGGAACCTGTTTTGTTTGTAAAATGTGCTGTACAAATAAAGTGGATTGGATCTTTTACTATTCATGCATTTTGAAATTGGTTTTACCATTTAATGCTTTAAAACATCTATATTTTGACTTTAAGATGAACAGTGAAACAATATATATCCCACAATGCATTAATTTCACACCGTTTGATAGTTAGTTAGTGAAGTTCAGAATATACACTGTTATTATGTCTAATGCATACTAAAAAAAGCCATTTATATTAGCAATTTGTTAGCAGACAGAAACATCATGGGGTACATTTTTTTTCATGTTTTGCCACATCTTTACTGTGCATTTCTTTTCACCTCTGTGCATTACAAAAACACATCTTCAATACAACGCCTACATTAGGAAACCACAACACAAGAACTCTGATTTTTAATATTGTACTCATTGCATTTTTGAACACATAATTAACACCTCCACTGGAACACATTTTCATCATTACCAACTCCGAGTACAGTAAGTTCCCTACTTTATAAAAGCTAATTTTACTGCATGAAGTTTAATACGATTCAGAGATAACCATCTTCTCCACTGTCACCTGCTCTAATAAGATATTTCTGTGTCTGAGTGTAACTGTGAGGGATAATAACACCAGGATCTGAGCTGAAAGCAAGGCCAGTCACTTTCACACCGGACCTGATCCAACCATACAGAAAAGTACAGCTCTTATTTAAGTAAAAACATCAACTCACAACTCAAAACTTACTGTTCAAATCTGCATATTCTCTATAATCATTGTTTTTTAATTTTATTTGTATGTATTGGTGTTATAAATTGCTTGCATCCTTGGGTGTCTTGAAAGGTGCCATCAAATAAATGAATTCATAACTTCTTCCTTAAACTGGGCAACTGTCTCCACACCTGACGTTTGGAGAAGTAGACAGGAGCAATGACACAAACTTTGTATTATCCTCAACTGCGAATGAGACGAGTCCAAACACACTTTTAGTTCTTCACACGCTTAAACCATTACCGCTGTGCACAAGGGCGAAACAACAAAGCAATGTGGATGCATTTTTTAATATTTTTACAAGCTCCTGTCTGCTTCTACTCGGAGTTGGCTCTTATCTTTTACAGAAAACACATTTGTTTTGTTATCAAAAGCTGTTCTTTTGTAGTGACACAAGATCAGCCTGCATTATGGTGAAATTGTGCTTGAGATTTAGCCATAAAAACATAATATTGCATTGCCATGTTGCTAATAAAAAATGGGTTTGAACTTTCAATACAAAGCAGGTACAGAGATAAAAGTTAATAATAGGCTTTGAGTGGTTTAGGAATATTTCTAAGCTTAATCAAGTGTTCAAATGTGTTGTTTGGTGTTATGTAATAATAATAATAATATACATAAATAATTTGAAGCTGTGTTTGAAGTTTGAAGCCGTGGATTAACAAGAGTTTAACCTGCTCAAAACAATATTTAAAAAGTAGTAAAGTGTAGCATTTAGTCTGTTGTCTTTGTGTTTGTCCATTAAATCCCTCTCAGGTCTTTTACATGTTTACTTCTGTTGTTGACTGAGCTCTCTGCACAGGTTTAAACACCTCTTAAATCACAGACAATGGCCTGCTTGTGTTGTTCGCAGTCGGTGTGATGAGCCACCTGTTTTCCACTGAAACCGTGACCGTGTACAGTACTCATTACAGTGTCACCGCAGTTACACAGAGTACTTGGTGTACTGTCTAAGAGATTACACATTCATACCACACAACCAGCACTTTGTCTTTGAAGTAGAGTTACTCAATGCGGTGCTTTAAAAAGCCTGAGTCAGCTCGTGTGGGGCAACAGTGAAGTGAGTCACTGGGCGAACATGTGCAGCCTAGACAGATTATGGTCTTACCTAGATTAGGATGTCTAACTGGTGTTCTGTTTTTAGTTTCAGCGAGAGAAAGGAAATTAAACTATTAAATAATGTTGCTGCACTTACTGTAAAGACCAAGGGTGTCCAAACATTTTCCAAAGCAAATTTTAGGGCCAACGGTCACTCCAGATGTTTTCTAGGAACTAAACACTTGGACAGAATAAATTACAAGCACAATTTATTTATTTTTTGACAATAAAATCTAAAACAGGTCCCAACAAAATTACATATTTGAACATAAAGACTGCGACTGTAATTATTTTTCAACTAATTAGAAAACACAAAGTAGAGTAGTACATGAGATGCACAAATGTACAGACAAAACTACAGAAAAACTGCTACAAAAGTGTTATTGACCAATAAGAAATACATTTTATCATAGAAGGCAAGGGTCATGAAATCTTGACCCGTGCCACAAATGGCCCCTGAGCCACACTTTGGACTTGCCTTGTGCAGAATCATGCTGGGTTTTTTTTTTTTTTTTTTTTTTGGACAGTTTTCAACATTTGTTAAAAAGAGAAACAGTAACATTTTATGTTTTATTGTAGAGTTACAGTAAATGCTTGTCTAGTCTAACCACTCTTAAAGTTTGAAAGCCATGGCCCCGTTGAAAAACAGAAGTTTCAAAATCCCATGAGGACCACCCAATAAAATCTTTACTCTAATCAAAAAACAAGAATAAGTCCAGTATTTCCTCAAAATGTTAGTCTCAAAATAGAAGAAACAACACTTTCTTTTGTATATAAACTGGTTAAAATCTGTGACGTATAGACTTGTTATGAACTTCATGACCTTTGACCGACCAGGAGGCCATGGCAGACAGTTTGGGAATTGCCAAACTTGGCAACTTTACAACATTTATTTATTTACAAATATCAGCAGTACACGCTGACAGTGATGAAAGCATGTAAACACACCAGAGTAGGAAAACATTCCTAACATGCCTTTAAAATAAGCACATCCTCAACTACAGCTGATTACTGAGCGGTGTTGTCAGAGAAACCAATAATACAAACAAGTTAGTCAGCAGCAGAGTAAACTCAAATACAGACATACGGGAATAAATTTGGATATTGTTTGAAGAAAATCTATTTCAGTAGTTTAATTCAAGTGAAACTCATGTATTGTATTGATTCAGTATACACAGAGTGAAATATGTCAAGCATTACATAATTATTTTGTGATGTTTATGGCTTACAATACAAATCTCATCGCATTAAAATAAATAAACACTTGGATTATTCCACGCTGTGTGTACTTAAAGTTACACTGTGTAAGATTCCCGGTCTTGCGCCTCTAGAGGCCACAGGTGCCACTGCATCGTCGCAAAACAGTAAACACTAGGGCCCCTCCTCCTTCTGAAACTGTGCGAGCGTGCGTCTATTTCCATCATTGTTTCAACTTTAGTTGACCTGCTGCTACCTTTGGAAGTTTGGACTGGATCTTCTATAGAGTTAGCGCTAGCGTTAGCTTATCAACAAATATCGCGCAATGGAAAATAACAACGCTAAAAGTAGCTTCCTGGTTATACCTGCGCCTCAAGTCGTCCCCTGTCACGTGACTCTTCCTCAACAGCGGAGCGCTCCCGGCCAAGTTGCGAGGGCGGTTTCTCAGTACAGAAGCCCCGCTCAGGAGCAACAGATCGCACCTCAGGCCTTATAATCGCTCAAAAAATCACAAAAACAAGTCAGTATGCCCCACATATTTAGGAGAAAAGTTACACAGTGTAACTTTAATCTGTTAGAGGTCACCACAGAGAACCAGGTGTACAGTGATTTGTTTTTTTTTACGCTGGATGCCCTTCCTGTCACAACCAGCCACATACTGTGATAGAAGTAGGTAATGCAGGTGAACTGTTTGGTGGACGAACGCTTAACCCGACTTGATGTAGATAGCCTCTAAATGTCTACATGCAGTACCGTCGTGGCCCACCAGGGGGTCACTGGCAAATGACTGTGCAAGACTACTTTTCTTATTTATTTACAAACATTAACAGTAAACTCATTCCTAACATGACGTTTATGCCTTCAAATGAGCTTTTTAACACACAATAAGCTAAAATAGACCAGACCTTTTCATACATATTGTAATTTAAGACCATAACAACGTAGATTACAACAGCAGGCCCAGAAAAAAAAATGTGATTTGATCCTAACACTGGACCTCAAGTTTTTTTATTTTCATATATTTACATGTTATTCTGGCTGTCCCTGAAGCACACAGAGTACTTTGTCCAACCTTTATTTTTGATAAAGCTGTATATGTCACAACAGTCCAACATTAACTTGGCGAAATTAGTTTAAATGCCTCTCCAATTTTTTTTATTTTTTGTGTGCTTCTTGGTAGAATTGGTTGGCAGTTTGAGTTCAGGCATCCATAAAGACAGTCAGTCAAAACAGAAGTAAAACTATAATCATGATAATACATATAAAAAGATAATAAAGTGCTTGGGGTAAGGCGTTTCCGTGCATTGCAAAACGTCCTGGTATTTTCAGACTTGGGTAATAATGGAAGTTTCTGCACGTAGCCAGGCCGACTGAGAGCCATCACTCAGGACAGGAAGTGGGCGTGGGCGCAGGTAGATGATAAGTCGCCCCCACGGTCACAAATCACTTCACAAGCCAAGCAGGTTCAAAGGTCACCACGTAAACGTTCACTGTAATCTGCCGACAATCAGCCCGGCCCTGAGCGCAGCCACCGAGGCAAACATTACTGCTCCCGTTTGTCACTCCGAGCCTCCCAAAGATGACCGCTGTTGTTTAAATGTCATGAATGCTGATGGTGCACCGCTGTTTATTGCTGCATATTATTCACATTTATTATATTTGTCTGGCAATAATTGAGACACAAGCCAGTGCACTCTTTGTGTCTGTCCCAAGCCTGCATAAATGAAAAAGTTTGCCTCAGGAAGGACTGAATGCCAAATCAATGTGACTCACAACACATTAGAAAGCAGACACACACGGCTGGCCCTTACTATAGGCAAAGTAAGCGGCTGCACAGACATTAGAGGGCCCCCAAATCTTTAGCACTGTTTACTGACTGACTAATCTAAAACTGGGGACCAATGCCATGCCCCTCTTCTCAGTTAGCGAAGTTTGTCAAATACAAAAGCATTCATGAAACCTGTGTCTGTGTTAATGTAAAGAAAAGTATACTGTGTTAAATTTTACTTGGTGTACACAATGACTAAGAGAACTGGCCCCTGAACCTGTCTTGCTTAGGGCCCCCAAATGTACAGGACCGGCACACGTGTAAGGAAACATTTGGAGTAAAACAGACCTTAAACAAGACTAAACCTGGACAATTAAATGAGAAAACAGTACAAAAACAGGATAATACAAAACCAAGACAAGCCCAACTAAAGCAGAAACAGGTTTAAAACTGGGTCTAAAATAAACTGAATCAGGACTTGTTTCAGTACCATCAGCAGAAGCCCACATACCATAGTTTGAGAACCACTGGCCCAAAGAAATGGTATGTTAGTAATGCTGTGACACTTTATTTATATTTTGCTGCATCAATGTATCTGCATTTTCTCATATTTTATTGCTTTTATTATGATTCTAATTTGATTTTATTGGAAAGCCCTGTGGTCACCTTGACTGTTGTAAAGAGCTATATGAATAAATGTTGCTTAGTGAGAGTGAATGTTGTCTGTAAGCAGCTGGGATCGACAGTAGAAGATGAATGAATGAGGCAAACATTACTGCTCCCAATCCCATAAAAGGTCTTGTATCATTGCATTGTAGTAGAGTATTTTTTTCTTTCCTTTTTTCCCCTTTTGATATGGGCACAGCAAATCTTCTGCCTTCTAGCGTACAGTAATCAGCATATACAGTTTTTGTAGGTTTTATGCCAGATCCCGACACAAGATAAATGCTGGTTTAGGCAAACACTACTCCTCCCACTTGTCTCTCCGAGCCCCACAAAGATGACCACAGTTGTTTAAATGCACATGTCATAAATGGTGATGACGGGCCGCCGGGTTATTGCAGCATAATACGTTTAGTCTGGGGCCATTGTTTGCTCTCTAACTGGCTATGATTAATTCAGCGGCACATTCGGGAACATGGAAGTGAAGGAGGATTACACTCAAGGTTGTTGGCCTCGGTGGCTGAAGGCCAAGAGCAGCCGGGTCCACAGATAGACGAATACAGGGGGGGAGTGAAAAAACAGATAAAGACGAACAGGAAGGGACCCCCACAGTGCATGAGCGGGGGCTACTTATCGGGCCGCAGCGTGATGTGCAAACACTGGCCTTTCAGGGCTGCCAGACACACAATAGCTTTGTTTGCCATGCAATAGAAACCAGTTGTCCGCTGCTGAGTCAATATTTACTGCCTAATGGAATGTGTGCTGTGCTACTGGCCCGGCTCGACAACAGCAGATTGGAGAGGGACTTATTACCTCCCTGCTCTGGCTTTGACCCGCTGTCGTCCCCCGTCCCGTCTGCAGCCCATGCTCCTGCAACTTTATCTTACCCTGCCTGAACTAGGACTGTCTCTGACTTTTAATGGCATTGAAGTTGCTAGATATTTTTTATTTACATGTTTTATATTTTTCTGACAATGATCCAGCCAAAGGGAGTTTGTCAGAAGCCTGTGGACTCTTTATGCCAGTCCCAAGCCTGTATAAATGGAGAAGGTTGCGCCAAGTAGGGCAGTAAAAACCTATGCCAGATCAATATGTGAATCACTGCATGCTAAAGGCAGTTGCTTTGACAGAAGATATTTTTCTAAAAATCAACATGTTTATGGAGTGTATGGTGGCAAAGTGGTTCATATTTTATCTTTTTTTAGATTTTTTTAGGCCTTTTTTGACTTTATTGTATGATGCAGTCAAAAAGTGACAGGAAATCATGGGGGAGAGAGTGGGAAGAGACATTTGGCAAAGTTTCAGAGTTCAGACTCAAACCCACAACAGTGAAGAAGGCTGTAGTTGCCGTGTATGCGCCGCAGCTGAGCTATACCGCGTGGCACAAAGTGGTTAACACAAGGTTGTGGGTTTGTAGAGCGCCTTGGTGAAACAAACTGACCTTAATGAATCTGAGAGTGAATGTTTCCATGGTCTGTCCCACCTCAGGCCCAAAGTACCAAGAAAAGGTTCCAATTAGCAGTGGAAGGATAAAAGGTGTGGAGTAGTGTTTGGTTCATCAAATCTAGCAGGGAAAGAAATCATGTCTCAATTCAAATGTTTATTCAAAAAGTGCTGGTTCAATTAAGCCTGCAAAAGATTCAATTAATTTTAGTGCAATTTCTTTTATATGGCCCAGTATCACAGCTGTTGCCTCAAAGGGCTTTACAGACTCCACCAGACAACGGCCTTGCCCTTAGACCCTGCATCAGGCGAGAAAAAATGAGCATCTTTAGCTGAAAAAATGACCTAATCTTCTATTAATATGTATTGCAATGATTTATTTATGAATCAAATCTTTGTTAATATTTTACTATCACTGACTGTTGCTGTCATCTGTTGCCCAACATGTCAGTCATTGCATACAGTAAATCAGTGACGACTGGACCTTAACTGCCCCCAGACCCCCACCTCACCCTCACTCCCCTGCCTGGATGAAGCCCACCTGCTACTATAGATGAGCTGATGGACTTTATTTAACAGTCCTAGACACATTTATAGCCTGTCCGTCCTGGAAGTGGATTTCTCCTTCAGTGTGTTTCGCCTTTCTTCTTTTTTTTTGTCGCCACAGCTGAGTTTTTTAGGAGTTTTTCCTTACCAGAAAGGAGGGTCTAAGCACAAGGGAAATCCAGGAACTGATTGATTTAGATTAGTCATTGTTTTTGTTTGATTTTCTGACTAATTGTTTGTGAAGCTCTTTGAGGCGACTGCTGTTGTGATGTAGGTTGTATAGATAAAATTGAATTGAATTGAATTATCTGACTTCTAGCTTTACTTAAGTAAAGGTACAGATAAAGGAGCAAAAGTTTACTCAAGTAAAAGTAAAAACATCACCTTAAAATATCTACTAAGTAAAAGTCTACAAGTACTTACCTTTAAATGTACTTGCAAGTAAAAAAGTAAAAGTATTTTGCAATCTACGACTCAGTGTTTTAAATGTGAGGGATTATGCTGATTCCAGATGAAATGAACAAACTGCTGCAGTAGAAGAGACTGAATCTGTCGCTGAGGTCTGTCTTTGTTATTCTGATGTTTCTAAAGCAGTACTACTTTACTGCATCTGTTATATTTACGTACTGTGTGACTACAATGAGGGCACGAGAAAAACACACGATTTTAAACCAAAACTCAAAATACTTTGTACTTCAAACCAACTCACAAATGTAGTGGACAGTACATGCACTAAAATGTAGTGAAGTAAAAGTAAAAGTACCCCTTGTAAAAGTAAGTAAAGTAACAAAGTACTTTCACTCCATTACATTCCACCACTGGCATGCAATGATTAGCATATTAATTTACCAAAGGTTTAGGTTCAACCCTCTTAATTTATCCAGGCTTGGGATTTGGCACAAAGGCTCTTGTGACCCCTTGTGGCTGGAATTATTATTGCATTGAGTGTAGCACATACTGTATGCCGTCCTCGTCGATCAGATAACCCCGGAAATGTTTTATAGCCCTTATTAATAACTGCTTTACTGTCCCGTATTATTTCCTTTACAGATTTTCTGTCCCTTGCCCCCCATTTTCGATCCAATCCATCCCATATCATATTTCCTGCATCTGCACCTCCCATTGAATCATCAGGCATAAAAAAAAAAAAAAAAAAGAGAGGTGGAAACTCCATATAAGGCTATGTTTGTGGACTGAGACTACTGTTGTGAAACCCTATCTGCGCTACAGAAAGGAGCTTTTGTATCCGACGCTCATTACTTATCAGGTAACATGTACAAAAGGGAATCCAGCATATTGGAGACAAAGAAATAATAGTGTGGCAGAAGAGGAGGAGAGTTTCTTTTTCGAGGGAGGCACATAACGGGCCCGGGATGCAGCCAAGGCCGTGGCACTTGCACACAGAGGGAGATAGCTCAGGGATGAGGTCACTGCGCCGACAGAATGATCCCTTTGTGTCACAGAGCAGTGGTAGGCAGTAAATGCATTACATGTGGTATTTACAGCCGCGCCGCTGATAAACTGCTGCTAATCACAGGCTGGTTTCTTAAAGGTGCACATAAGCTAGGGCTGCAAAACAAACACACAAAAATGCAATGGTGATATTGAATACTGGGAGGAGGTGCAGTATTTGAATGCTGTCTTTGATTCTGGGAAAGGTGAGATGTCAAAGTTGCAAATAAAAACAGCTGGTGGGACATTTAGCATCAATTTAGGTATTTGGCAACAGGTCAGTAACATAAACAGAGCATTTTAGAAAGCTCCCAAGTGTTCTGGAGTTGAATACAAATAATATAAATACAAGACCCAAGACAAAACCAATTAGGACTCAATCTAGCACTAAATTAATGAATAAACATTGTCTAAACCTGGACTGTACAGGTCTAAACTAGACTTTGATTTGATAATTATTTTCACATGGAGGAGATTAGGGTTTAATTCTTCAAGGGCTAAAACTCCAGCTACAAGAACAGCTTTGTGCCAGTCCCAAGCCAAGATAAACACAGTCAGGTAAATCAGCAAACCACTAGATGATACGCTATGGCGACACATGAAGGAACCAGCAGGAAGATTTGATTTTTATTTATTTATTTGTTTTGTATTTGGACAGGCAGTGATTAAAAGACTATTATATTTAATTTATGAAAACCATCAGAACTGATATAGGCCTACATGTAACATAACGTCAGTACTGAACGCTCAACGCTGAATTAATCAATTATTCAAAACACGATAACTTTATTGTCCTTTACAGTCATACGCAGCTTGTACTAAAGGTCGCTACATTGCGAAGTTTTAAAATGGAAAACATAAGGAAGTCATTTCTAAACGTCTTTGAAATGATTAACTATTAATTACTGAGTGAAACCCCTTTTTCTTTTTGGCAAACAAGTGTGCAACAAATCCATGTAAGTGCAGTCTGTTCTTTAATAATTTCCTTTGCCAACAGTAGCTGAGGCAAACTTAACCTTCCAAACTACCAGACAGTAAGCTAACACTGCACTAAATACAAATATTAATGAAACAAATCTTAGATATATTTTTGATGTGGTTGACAAATGACAAGCTGCAGAAGCAATACTGCCCATAATCACGCTGTGCTACTCAAGGTTAAGAAATTGTATTCAGACAAAGAGTGAATAGCCTTAACTTTGATAACCATTACTTAATTGTGATAAAAGTTGTACACATACACAGGTTTAATTACTCTACTATGGAAGTGAAATGTAAGTTATTTAAAGACATAATTTATTTAATTTTTGGGCCATTAGTTATGGACTTCATTCTCTTTTCTGTATTGGCAACAAAACAAAGGGGAAATTGTTCAATACTGTTTTTCTGAGCAAACTTAGCTTAGAAAAACAGTATGCTAACGATGCATTAATTACAATTATTCATAAAACAAATTGTGGATTGATTCTTATATGGTTGGCCAATGACTTGACAAGCTACAGAGGTTACAACAGCTACAATCACGCTCTGCTGCTCCACCGGTTTTGCATTTCTGCTCCAGCTCCTTCCTATTGATTGTGAGTTTTTCCGCTCGCATACCCTGGTACAGAGACGCACACTTTTACCCAGGTGTGCGGGGATAACTAGAGGCTCGCCACACTTGTCCGAGTCCCATAAAGGTTTTTTTTTTTCCAGTAGACCCGGTCCCACAATCCATTCCTTTCAGTCATGCTTCAGTATCGTTTCCTCACAGCCCGGAGGATTACAGAGGAAAAGGACAGTGATGTTGGAGTGAGGAGGGGGGGGGGTTTCCATAGAGACTCCGAGGCAATGAAAAGATTGGACCAGCCGAGTGGATCTGGCCCGACAAACACAGAGAAGGCGTTTGTGATCTTCTTCTGTCTGCACGCCGTCACCGCAAAACTATGTTCTTATTATACACTGCCGACCATGGACGTGTGTAATCACTTCACAGATAAAATATGTAACTTATAACATTTCTATATAAGACGCGGACGGTGTAATGTTTAACCATTTATGGGGGCTTTCCAGAGCAATACGTGGATGTGTTATGATGATTAGATAAGAGTCCTCAGTGGGTATTCACTTCTGCTACAGGAAGCTTTGTCCAAAAATAGCGACAACTTTCAAAATAGTCAGAAAAACCTATTTTAGTGTATTCACTAAGAAGTAAGTCTAAAGGCTCTGCTGACTGGTATTAAATGTAGGAATACAACAAAGCTCTGTGCAATCAAGTCATTAAGTCAAACAAATTATATGTAGTTGATTTTAATACTGTTTGTCTGAATGCTCTGACAAATGTGCAGCTAAGTCATGATGTTAATCTTGATAGTAGCCACCTCTAAAACTTCACAGCAAATCATCATAGATGTTTTACAATCACACCAGATGCCCTTCCTGAAGCAACCACCTCTATTAATCTAGAAATAGGACAGAAAAAATTAAATAATGTATATGCACGGAAACGTCTTCTGTTGTGGAGTTGTTACTTTAATTTTGCAGAGAAAGGCTTGGGTTAGGTGTCTGTCGCCCCCTGGTGGCAAAGGTGGGGACTGGACAGAGCATAAAATGGCTATTAAGCACGGCTGTTAGCAACATGACGCTAACAGAATGAGCTGACTGCTTCATAATGAAGGCACTTTCAGGCTGAAGTTATCAGAATGAGTTCAGTGACAGTGTATGGGCTTCAGAAACACACAGGAGAACTTCCTGGTTTCACGCTTCTGCAAAGAGCTGTGAGACCAAGCATTTTCAGCTTTTGAGAATGGGACGGCCTCAGCATATAGGTAAGGTGACCAGACTTTGAGACCAAAAAAATTGGGACACATATTTTTTTCACAAGGAAGAGTGGATTTAAACTTACTAAGTGACAAAAAAAACTTGCGCTTATTGATAAACTTATTGATAAAAACAATGACATGGTAAATACATTTAGTGACAAAAGCATAAAGTTTCCTAAGCTTTTCTATTGGTTAAAATGGGGACAACTGGGACATGATTTTTTGAAAACTGGGACAAACTATATTAGTGTTTTTACAAATATTTGCTGGAACATGGGACAATGATCATAAAACTGGGACTGTCCCCATTAAATAGGGACATCTGGTCACCCTACATATATAAGTGTATATATAAGTCTGAATAAAACTAAATACTCCAGGCATGTTTTTGAGGAGGAAACGACATTACAGCATGGTTAAAAGCTCAAAAAAGTCAAATTAGCATAATTGGGGACCTTTAACTCTTCTAAAAAATCTTCAAAGTTGCCACGTCTAAAACCAAATTTGGCCATTAATGCTTTAAATAAAAATCCCGCAACAGCAAATCATCATATTTCTTCACACCAGGCGCCCTTCCTAAACCTTTCTCCTTCTTCATTTATTCGGGCTTGTGACTGGCACAAATTTATGGCTGGAGTTTCTTATTTGATTTCAGGGAATTGAATCTCTGATCTCAATGCTTACAATATAATATCATTTTAATATGGCTGACAAATGGCATTTTACGCAGGATAATTGACTGTTACTACTTAATTCTACCATGTTCAGTACTGCATTCTTTATTGTTAGGATTAAACAGCAGTGTAAGCTTAGCAGTGCATTTTTAGCTTCCAATAAAATGCATTAAACATAGAAACTACAGAGATGGCTGAGCTCATGAGGCTGCAGTTACTGGCCCGCAAAGCGTAGCAAAGCGTAGCAAAGTGTAGCTTAATATCAACGGATAATTTTTAAGCCAAATCATTGTCTTTTCCCAACTTTTAAATTTGTTTTTTTGGTGATTATATTCAGCCAAACATATTATTAACTTATGAGTTATTGCAGAAATAACAATGTGTGAAACAGCGCTAATTCTTCTGCATATTGAGAGCTGGTTAAATGATCCTCTTTCAATCCCCGTGGAGTCTTTTTGTGCCCAATCCAAAGCCCTTCTGTAGCTAAACTCTCATTATTTAAACAGTGGTTGATGGATTCTGTCACACTTCTCCTCCCTCTCATTACAGCCGTTTTATTTCTGCCCAATAATGCTGCTTAAACGATGGGGTCGAAGTTAATACCCTTGTCATAAAGAATAGAAATTGATGGTTCGGAGTTTTGTTTGTTAACGCCAGGCCGAGGGATAAACAATTAGGCAAAGACGTATTCATTGTCTCTAATTATCCTTCTTCTGATTGGATATTTTTTCATAAGTTTGCCTTCAAATGAGCCAAAGCCTATCTATATATGGGCATTACATCTGTCTGTTATCAACTCGCATAGCACTGTGAGCCCGGTCTATCAATATTGTTTAACCAGGGGCATTTAGTGCCTCATCTAATCGCCTTTTACGGCCATTTTCCACTGAACTTGACCTTACAGCCGACTCCATTGATTGGACTTTGGTGTGGTCAGAGTACATTTAACGGTAATTTGTCAACGAAATGGCTGAAAAGAAAGAAAAAAAAACGTGTGTGGCGTATGCAAAGATATCCACATCTATGGGGCGAGCGAGCATACGTTACAAGGGGAATAATTTTCAAAAGGGACCTTGATTATGTGCGGGCCTATGCTAATTCAATCTGCCGTCTTTCATACAATTGACGCTTAATGAAGACTGTAATGTGGGCAGGGACGTATTGGAAAGAATTGAAAGAAAAGCACTGGATCAAATTAAGAGCTGAAATTCAACATCTAGGGGGTAATACCTTTAGGAGTAATTTAAAGATAAGACAATTTCTCATTTGGCATATGAAATAATTAATTATCTACTTGGGTGAAATATCTTAACAAAAGCCACTTAGTATGCATATAAAATTTCCAAAGCAAAAATCAAATTAGCTTTATTAACTTATACAGCGTTAGATTACATCTTTTCTCTTTCAAAAAGGTCCCGGCGAGTTGAATTGATAATTAAGTAATGAAATGAAAATGTACGATCCAATCAGTGGCCTCCGCATTAGCCGAGCAGTCGTCATTTTGAGGTTTACCGACAAAAAAAACAGGAGCAGGGGGAGGGTCCAGAGCTGGAGACGGAAATCCTGAAGGAATTAAGTTACAATGGCAGTTTCTAAACCCGTAATGAAAAAGAGGCTTAACACAGATTAAAATCCAATGTGGAATATGGGTTAACTTAAATAATGGCAATTAACTAGACTGGACAAGAATGTTTCATGTAAAGGTGCATTGTGGTTTTCAACTGGTGGGTCAGGGCACAAAAGTGGATGTCGGGGAGGTAGAAAATAGTTTATAGCTTATAGGTCAGAGACTGGCCAAGAAACACTAAGAACTGAGAAGAACTCTGGCTGGATTCAGACATTTCTGAAAAGATTGTTGTGAAATAGGGTTGAAAAATACTTACTCCAGCCACAAGGGGTCACTGAAAGAACTAAATTATAGTAGGTTTAGTGGATTCTTTACCATTTTGAGATATACAAGCTTTCTGGCTCAAAAGATAGACCATTCACACCTGGAGATCCCTCCACTGGAAGATTGGGCCCATGACTTTGTTGGAGGTCTTGAATGTTTCCAGGTTTGTGAAAAGTCAATGATGGTTTGTTCCACTGGATGAAGGGTTGGTCTATGAGAATGTCTTGGCATTGATGTGAAACAGGTGATTTTCGACAAATTTTAAAAACAATTCAGTAATTTGGTGTCTTATAAGGGTTATGTTTTTGGTATCTACATTTTCTCTACATTCTGGGTTTATGGTGCATTCATGTGGTCCTCAGAAACTCGGGAAAACATTTTTCCGAGTTAAAAGATGGACATGAACTCGGGTTAAAACCTGCTGCCTGACTTCCCCTCCTGACGTCATCTGCTTCATGGACAGGGCAGAAAAGTAGCTGAATTATTCATTTGTGTTTGATACATGAGCTCTTTGCTAATAATATGAGTTCACTACAAGCTGAGAAGTGACAAAATTAGAAATGCTAATCATTGCCTTTAATTTATTTTACCCCTAATGTCCAAGCTGTTTGGCTAAAGCTAACTATAGTTGAAAAATGTATAAACGTTCAGCCTTTTAGCAGTGAGAAGGCTAACGTTAAATCTGACTGTTCGCTGTGATAAATGCTAATTAATAACATTACTGACCAATAACGTCATTGGTCTAGCTATGGTAACGTCAATATCCCGACTCCGAGATAAAAGCACATGAACATAAACAAGTCAGGAAAACGACTTCTCATCTCGGAAAGACGAGCACCCAAGAAGCACATGAACACACCATTAATCCTAGTTTTATTCCCACTTTACTTTTGCTCCATAGTAGGGGGCTTGGATTCGGCTTGTAGACCACTTATTCTCCAGTCCTGGTACAGTGATGTTATTGGTCAGTTGCTTTTGTATTCTTTAGTGTAGACCTGGGTAAGTACTAATTTAGACCAATGCTAGTTCATGGAAATGCTACTTGTCAGAAAACACTAGTTAAGTCTCCAACTACTTCAACTAGCTTCATACACAACGTGATGCTCCAGATCTAAAAGTCTTCATAAGTCGTGTTTTTCAGCTTATATGAGCACAGATCAGTGCCAGATGTTTGCAAAAGCGGAAAGTCGGAAGGTAATGCCACTTTTGCATTGTGATGTTGTGAAGAATTGCTTTGGTGAGCTATGAGCCATTTAGAGATAATAAAAGCTGATAAATGTTTGTTGTCCTCCTCACACGTTGCTCCGTTGCAGACAGTATACATTAAAACACCATTCTCTTTTACAACACTCCCAAAACAACTCGTAAAACCCTCTGAGATGCAAAGTTTATTTATTGATATGTGCTTTATAATAAAACAAAGATGATTTTCCTCCCGCCTGGAGCTATTGTTTTCTTTCCTAGTGGTTTTGTCAATAGATTTTTTTTTTTTAAATATTTTGCAAGGAGACACACAATGACATCAAAAACAGTGGTGCTTCTGGCTTGCGCTGCTTCATGGCGAGTTAAATGGACCGGAGGCCAATGAGCAATTCTCTTCTACAATCCCTGTTGTGGCCACTAAAAAAAAAAAACATTGCTTCCTGGCGTTTTTGAGCTTAAAGCCTTACCCTGTGGGGTCCCAGAAGACTCAAATAAAACACAAGTGGATGCGGCAGGTTGCCATGGAAACTTAATAAGCCAAAGACAGAGAGAAAGAGAGAGAGTGGACTCCGGGACCCAGCGAAGCGTGCATCTAAAGGAAATAAATTGAATGCTGTGGAGAGGAAGAAGACAGAGAGGAGAGAAAAAGAGGAGACGACTGGGACTGTTGTGTGTTCGAGTGAGGTAACCTTTAAAGTGGGAATTAAATATTGTTTCAGCTTTAAAGGTGCGATGTTTTGTATGGGTACAGTTTAAGAAAATGTCAGTCAAAGTTGCGTATTTAATAGGACTAAAAATACATGTTTGTCTATCATGGAAAAAAAAATGACATTACGAGTTCTGTAGAAGGAAGCATAAACTCCGGTTTCTACAAACAGAGTGATCAGACAGACAAACTGAGCACTGCTACAAAAAAGCGCATGGATTTTTAATGTCAAGTTATCAAGATCACAAAAAAAAAAAAAACATGCCATTGTCTATCTTTAAAAAATGACATTAAAACCTGCAACTAAAAGGAAAATATTACAAGCTTAAATTATGCTTTATGTTTCTACAAATGCTCACAGAGGACAAACAGAGCCGTACAAACTGAGCACTGATAGAGAAGAAGTGTAGGGATATTTAAGGTTAAAAAAAAAAAAAACTCCATAGAAAACAATAAAAATTCATTGTTTTCTGTACTTAATCCCAGACAGGACAGACGCAGCCATAATCAGACAAACTGAGCACTGCCAGAGAAGAAGCGTAAGGATGTTTCAGATCATAACAAAGACAGTCTAAAAGCTTAATAGAAAATAATACAAGTTTAATGACTTATTGTTCAAATGCTTCAAGAGAGAAAACAGCTACGGTTAGACAAACTGAGCACTGCTAGAGAAGAAGTGCAGGAAAAATGGCATAAAAGCTCAACAGAAAACAGCAGCGGTTTAAGAGGTTTTTTTTACAAATACCCAGAGAGGATATACAAAGCCAAGAAAAGACAAACTAAGCACTGCTACAGAAGAAGCTCATAGATGTTTAAGATAAAAAAATCACATTTTTACATTAAAAGCTCAGTAGAATTAATACCATAGATTTTTGTTTACATTCTCAGAGAAGACAAACTTGCCATATGGGTCACAGTCCAGTATTGTTTGTCAGGCCCAAGCCCAGATTAAAGGTTGCACCAGGAAAGGCATCGGACGTAAATTACTATAAATAAAATCAATAATCAAATCCCAGCATGCTAGAGGGCAGACGATTTCACTGTGGCGACCCCAGATGGGAAAAGCTTAAAGGTAAGAAGAATATTTACTGAGTACTGTTAGCAGTGAAGACAGTGGATAAAAGACACAGCTGGGACTGTGGCGTGTTATTGTGAGGTATTAAATATTTTGTGAGGAGCTGTGGACAGACCCCCACCTCCGCCTGCTCTCCTCTTTGGGGGGTTGGAGGTTAAATGGCTGTCTGTGCGTTGTCAATGGGACGATGTGAGGCTTCGGGATGGCCTTCTGCTGTGTGTCAAAACCGGCGACCACCGGGACGTCTGGCTGTTTCTTGAACCTCACCTACAGCTGTCATTGTCTGAGCGGCCCGGGCCATTACGGGCTCCTGTCTCCGGGGCGCGATTCATGCGGTGTTTGGCTGTCAGAGTTTAAAAGCCTCCAAATACACAGCAGCGGCAGCATCCTTTGAGCCACGCACAGCTTTCATTAAAGGTACACAACCTGAAAACCTCCTCATGGCCCCCACATCTCACAATAATATGCTTTTATCTTATTTTCAAAAGCTAAATTAAAGCTGGACTCAGTAACTTTTCTCATTTTTTTAATGTTTCTGCCTCATTTTTTCTATGGCGCTCCCCCTACATTTTAGAGTAAAGCTCTAAGTCCAGACTGCTGTTCAGCCGTGACGAAGATCGAGAAACAAAGCCGTTGCTAGTTTGTTGTTTTCCTAACGGTGATGTGACACTTTCTTGAGAGACCTGAGACTTCTGTGACACTGGATTGGTGGCGCTCAGACTTGCAAGTGTCGTTTTCGGCTCAGAGACACCAGGTGGAGATGCAGTGCACTTCACTCACCCCACAACAAATCATTTAAGGTACAAAGTTTACTGAGTTCTTCTTTAAACCAGTACACAATACTAATATGTTGTATCAAAGTTAAGTTTAGAGAATAGCCTTGGACTTCTAAATCTGAGTAGTATCACATTAAGTGTCCTAGCATTGCCAATATTTATCTGTATTTCACTTTGCTTCCTTTTACTTCATTTTTGTTTTTAGTTTTTCCAGTGTCTCTCTGTTTAAACACACATAGCCAGAACTTGAATGGATACCTTTCTAGTAGGATTGTTTTGGCAGATATTAAATAAAAGTTTAGCAAACCAATAGCCAATGAGAGGGTACCTTATTTTAATCCCAAAGCTGACAAGCAGTCCCAAATGTACGCATGCATTTCATTGGCCAAAGTTTCATGGTACAGACTGAACATTCTCATCTATTAAAATTCTTCATAAGCACTATAATAAACCCTATAATATGCTACTAGCTACTAGCATTGGAGGTATGCTCAGAGTCTTTAGCCATACACAGACACACTTTGATGGTTTTAGGCTGGTTAAAATAGAATAAAATAGAAAAGAATAGAACAGAATAGTACTTAGTCTCCCATTTGCAACAAAAGGCCGAAATTTGTCTTTGGCTTGCACCATACGTTTATAGTTATATCTATAAATTAATGTAATAAGTTAAGTAAGCTAAGGACACAAGAGCAGAAAGACAATAGAGATGAGTTACACAAATAAAAATGCTGAGTGCCAGTTCAGGATTTAGGTTTTGACTGATGCAGCGCTTTCAGGGCAAAATGAATAAAGGAATCTTTGTAGATGTTTTTCTTGGCAGGGCGAAGTCTTTACTTTTGTCCAGACGAAAGAAGCTGAAAAAGGGTGGAAAGAGGATGACGATCGTCCTGTATAATTTTGTGACCGAGATGATGAACTGCTTTACTGTAGTGCTGTGACATGTGAGTCTGTATATGGCCTTTGAGTTTACTACCAGACTTTACAATCCAGGAGAGTTTTGATTTGTTTTTGGCAGTTAAGTGACCAAACCAAGAGACTCCATTAAATATCAGTATACTCTCTATCAAGGACTGATAAACCCTGGTTAAATTATGATCACCCACTTCAAAGGTTCTCAATTTGCACAACAGAGAAAGTCTTTGCTGTGTTATTTTGTAAACATAGTCCAAATTACCATTAAACATATAAATACAACATTTAGGACTATTTGATATAACTATAACGTCACTGTTTTATGTGTTTTACCAGTGATTCCTAAATACTGGATGCAGAAGTGGGGTGTATTTGAAGCCTAAAATAATATTGTTTTAATCGCAAAATAGTAAAAATGGAGACAGTGGCACTGAGGAAAAGATAGGAGGCAGAGCTGGAAGTAGCAGAGCTGAAAATGTTGAGGATGGATACATCATTGGGACGGCACATGTTAGATGTTTTGGAGACAAAGTCAGAGAGATTGAGATGTTTTGGAAACGTACAGAGGAGGGATTGTGAATATACTGTGCAGAAGGATGCTGAGTTTAGAGCTGCAAGGCAAGAGGCCTAGAGGAAGGCCAAAGAGGAGATTTATGGATGTAGTGACATGATCAGGAACAGAATTGTGCTAAAACTGCTATATCTCAACACAGCAGAATAGGTAAGCTCAATAAACAGCATTAACGTCACTATACAAGCTCCTGTCTCGGGGGTGTAATCAATGTGACGTTTGCCTGTCAAAGTTTAAAAGCCTCCAAACACACAGCACTGGATCGCCAAGCAGCCTTTACACCACCTAAATCTTTCATTAAGTGTCGATCTCTCATTAATTATCGGTTCCTGGCGTTGGGATTGAGGTGAGGAGATTGATGGCGGAGGAGGGGTCAAGGCCGGCGTTGACTGTTTGGGGAGCAGATCTATAATGAGTCCAAACAAGCGGCGCCTCCCCTTTTACTTTTATTTATGCGGCAGGCCCTCTTCAGTGCTTGCCAGAGGTGTTGTTCATCTGTCTCGCTAACCCGATAACACTCTCCCGGTGGTGGGTCCAAAACAGCTTTATCTTCATTGTGGGCGTCTCTCAGGCCTCTCCTCCATATGTTTCTGGACAGCTTCATGATCGTTTCTCTTTGGCTCTTGTCTCTCGCTTAAAAGAAGCAAATTAATTCCCTCTGGATGCTTCAAGCTAGAGGTAATTTTTAGCATCTTGTGGAAAAAATAGACCACCCATGCCCAGATATAGGCTGCACTTATTATAACAACAATAGTGGACTAAATTTCTCCACTAGGGGAAATGGAATATACCAGTGGCATAAGCTGGTAATGAGAGGCCCCAGTGCTGGTTTTCTGAATGGGCTCTTAAGTTATAAATCACATTCAGGAAGTCTATACAACCATACATCATACTTACAAGTTACAAAAAGTGCACTCTACTTTCTCTAAGTCAACTAATACTTTCTGTAAAGCAGAACTCAGTAACTTTTTTACTTTATATAAACTGTTTCAGAGTCCGTGTGATGGTTAAATGAGTTGTTGTGGGGTAAATGAAGCATCCAGCCTCTCCCTTTGGTGTCTCTGGGTCAAAAACGACACTTGCAAGTCTGAGTGCCCCGGTGTCACGGAAATCTGGAGTCTCATGAGAAAGTGGCACATCGTGGTTAGCAAAACAACAAGCCAGTGATGGCTTTATTTCTCGATTTTTATCATGGCATAGCAGCCAGATGGCAGAAAAAAAATTGTACAGATACACGGAGGAGGAAACAAAAGTACAGCCATGCAATGGATCACAGTAGGAGTGAACTGGACTTGTGAGTATTTACAATAATGCTTTATTGTGAAATGTACGGGACTCCACAATGAAAAATAAGGCAAAACAGCAAAGAAACAAGTTACTGAGTTCTGTTTTAATAGTTTCTTTAACGTATTCAAACATGTCAGTTCTACAAAAAAAGATGTTTATTTTTGTTCAACTAAATTGTGTAAGCATTAAGTAAAAATTGTGACGCATTTATGCATATCATATATATTTTTTAGACTTTTTAATCATAAGAAAATCTTGTTTTTAAATGGAATCATCCTGATGTGTACAGCCCAGACTGAACATAACCTACCAACATCAAACCCTCAATGGGGCCCCGTCATGTCCTGGGCCCCGCTGCACTGCCTGATGTTACACCCCTGTAATACACAGCCCTTTTAAAACAAAGCAGAAAACCTGTCTTGGTTACAAAAAGAAGAGAACATGGCAGCTACACTATTTCACTCATTACATATATTGTGGCTGGCAGCAGTAGAAAGCAGCTTCACGTAGTTATCCAAGAAGCAAGTTTGGTCATTTATGAGAAACAATTGGTCTTGAGAAACTGTAACTCACTGTATTTTAAAGTTCTGTTATAAAAAATGTTATGTTCTTGCTGACACATAGTCTTGCAAAATACTACCATTTCGTAAAAACTTTTTAACAAGCTTGTTAACCCTACTCCATATATATTCCCAAATCCCCCAATGTGTACTATTGTGAACACGTTTACTCCCTATCCACTTAAAGCAAACGTAATGCATTTGGCTTTTAGCTTGATTCAGGGCCTGTTGACAGCTCTGTTACCAGAAAGCCTCCTATTATCTGGCTTTGCATAGGATTAGCTGTCAGATACCTGCTGCCATATACAAACAAATAGGATGAGCACAATTATAAGGGTAGTGCCCACGACACGCTAATGTTAGCTTTTTGCAGCCCGATTAATCATTGCAAAGTGTTGGCCTAAATGTGCCAGCAAAAGACTCTATACTTTGGACAACCTAATTCTCTTTTTTTGTGTCTCTAATGCTATTTACGGAGTTTCAGATGCTCAAGCCACCAACATAGAACATTGTTTTATCTTTAGACAAGTCGATAAGGCAACATATTGGTTTTCTGCTAAAAGCTAGGGATTGTGCGGCGTGTATTGACTCGTCAGTGGGGCAGAGCGGACCACGGCTGCAGTCCAAGGATCCACACACACAACCAGAGTTACACACACACACACAAGTCGCTCTGAGTCCTTGGTCTTGCTCACAGTGTTTCATTTTATGAGATTCACCCAACGGAGACAGAGATATTAAAAGTAAGAACAGGGATCAGACCTTGGATAACACAATGTAGCGTGGCAGAGGAGGTGAGCAGAAGGCAGAGGAGGTGAGACATAAACAGGGAATAAGGAAATGCAATGAACCGAGTGTTATAGAAAGACATAAATAAATAGTACAGTAGATAGTTACTTGGTGTTAAGAAAGCTTTTGAAGTAAAGGTTGGTTCAAACAAGCCTGGCTCAAATTGGCCCCATAAAAATGGCCATATTCCTTTTCATATTAATGACCACACAATTGTTTTCTTTCGAACAATTGCTTCAAACTACCTCTAGAGTTTCAGACAAACTGCATACTAAAAATGTAACAGAGTGTAATCCAGGTTATCCAGATGGTAGAGGGATCAGTGAAGGCCACTTGCTGTGCGGAGAAAACTTTTGGAGACATGAAAATTGTCTCAAAGTTGGGCCATTCCCATTAACACAAAAAAAAGTTGCACAGGTTTTCTGTACATCTCATCTTATTGAGCCTAGCCAGCCATACCTATCAATTTCACAAAAGATCTTGGCGTGAAATGGGTCTGGAATCCCTTCCCGTCAAAGCAGTGTCAACTACATATAACTCTTGTCAAACCATTTAAAATGAGGTTGGCTTTAGGCAGTATTTTGTTTCTTGGTTTGGCTGTATGTACAGAGGCAGTTTATTCTGTGTCCATATGTTTTGGCTTCTGGAAAGTTCTTTATATGCAAATGGGATGGATGTCCAGGGTAGGTGTGAGTGACTTCATGTGGCTATATTATGACTTTTCTGAACTTTCTACCATGTTAAAATGCTGTTCCCTCATCAAAAACATCCCTGGAGTTGTTTTTCTTCTTTGAGTAATCTTCTATTCTCTGGCAAAATGCTCAAATGCCTCAAAATGCTTAGTTCCACAAACCTCCTCCTTTCCTACGAACCCCCACCCACTCCAGGAAGCACTGACCAATCAACAAGCCCTCTACATCCAGTCTGCTTTCATTTATTTATCCCCCCCCCCCCAAAAAAAAAAAACAATGTATAGCCCTGTTTCCACTGATTTCTCACAGCTTTTTGCATCGTATGCTGCTGATCTCTTTACCTGTTTCTTTATTGCACCAGTAGAGTACTTATTTTAAAATGTTCTCTTTTAGTTAGATAATGTTTATAAAGGTTGTAAAACATGCCATTATGCCAACATCAGCACCTTTCAGTTTAAGTTGTAGACAAAATTACAATGTATAGGTACAGACTTATTATTTTGGCTTTATCCCACATTATCACCTGTCTCTATCTGTATTTTTTTTATTTTTGACTGCTGTCCAATTCAACACCCGTCAAGCCAAGATGAAAGCACGAAGCCCCACCACCAGCTGAAATGTGCAAGGCTCAAAATTTCAAAGACCGTCCAGGGTTAAAGTCAAGGCCATAAATGGAGGCAGGCCACGCGGCTCCAGCTTTAGCAGCAGCCGATTTGTGGATGGGGGCCTCAGACAGACTTGTTACATCGGTCATTATTCCAGCTCATGTCACAGAGGAATGGCAGCACTCAGCAGGTTTCATTAAAACTATGGGGGCGTCTGGCTCTGGTTGTCTGGCTGGCTGGCTGACGCGGTTGTTCGCTCGAGCGGTTCGTCAGTGGATTCGCGGCAGAGCTGAATGGGAGAGGGAGCTTATTGGAGGTGGTTGACAGAAAATGACCTCTGTGTGTTGTGGTCCACGGAGGTTATTATTATATGTTGTTGCACCCAGAGCTCACAAAAGGGGCCAACCGGGACTGTGCTGGTTTATTATGAACTCAACTGCTGTAAACAGAGCCAGCTATGAGGTTTGGGGGAAATATAGTGGTCAACTGCCAGTCAAAGTCGGAGTCTGAGGTTGCTGAAAACTATTTATTGGATCATGGGGTTGCTTTGATTTTTATTTTATTTTTTTATAATATTTTGAGATGGGGAAAAAGCAAACATGGATCGCCCCCGTCATAACAAGTCTATTTGATAATCCTTATGGGACTGCCACAGTAGATAGAAGTTTTTATTCCGGATGCCCTTACTGACGCAATCAGCCACAACTGGAATACAAAATGCGGGTTAAGTGTCTTAGCCAAGGACACAACAGTATGCACTTGGTCAAAGCAGACACAAAACACCAATATCAGGTTCATACACTTTTTTACTAAGAATTTTCCATTGCTTTTCCAAAACTTCGGACTAAATTTCAAACAGTTGGTGCAGTGTGGTGCATTAGAAACTTTTTTGTGCAGTTTCATTTGTTAAAATTGGAACTTAATCAGTTGGGAAAACAAAATAAACATTTTGGGCTCTCCCTCAGAAATGTATTATTCCACTAATTTTACTGACTTCTAGCCTACACCAGTGATTAAAAGATAATGATGCTTGGTAAGTTGGTTCAGAACACATTTTTAAAAAGTAAATTAAGATATAAAGTAATCATCTGTGCAGGCTGGTGCAGGTTTAACTAGTAGTGGTCGAATGTTACTCAGACTGTTCAAATTTCCAAAACTTTTTCAAAACTTTACGCCAAAATATACATTTCCCAAACTTTTCTAGGGCCTGGAAATTACATTTTAAAATTCCATGTCTTTTCCAGGTTTTCCATGACTGTACAAACCCTGCAATGTAGAGGCGTTTACTGTTGATTCTGCTGAAGTCTGCATTGTTGTTCAGCCATCTGTGGAATTTTTGTTGCCATTTTAACATCAGTAAAGTCCCGTTGACGTCCGACGTAACAACCACATTCAAACAAAACGACTTTTTCCACAAGACTTTGTACAACTGGCTTTTGTTGCTGTCAGAAATAAGTATAGAGCTGCTCATAAAACAGTGTATACTGGTGTTAAATGGCAACAATTTTTCATAAGCTCCATGTTTGTTTTGGTTACAGGTCAGCACTGCACTGCTTAGGTCACGCCCTTTGTTTCTCTGATTGGTTCCTCCGCCTGTGATTGTCCTGCCCATAGAAATAAAACTCAAGCAAAGGGATACCAGACTTCTTTGTATAGAATAGGACAAGAGTTGGTCTGGTTGGCCATCAGAACCAGCATTGCATCGGCCACAAAAAGTCAGTACTCCAACGGCTCCCAAATGGTGGGTTCGGACCTAAAAGTGTCATTGGGAGGTTGACTGTAGTAGATAAAATGTTCAGTTTATTCAAAGGCTATAGTATTTATAATAAGAAATTGTGAAACAGATGAAAATGCCATAAAGGTAATAGTCAAAAAAGTATGATAATAACCTCTGGTCACAATAAAATTATCAGAGATAAAATTGGAGTCAGACCAGTCGAAAACCACTCAGTTGGATGCAACGATGTCTTGATGTCATGTCTTTCTTTCTTGTACTATCAAAGGGGACCTGCATTTGAGACGAGATGATATGTCGACAAGATCAACTGTATCAAAGTGAGCTTAAATGGTTTTCGGTCTGTTTGCTCCAGACCTGCAATTAACTGGCAATTGTCCAGGGACTACCCCGCCTCGTGCCACCAAAGCGCCGCTGGGACAGGCTCCAGCCCCGTGACCCAAAACAGGATAAGTGAGAGGAAAATAACGGTCAAATGTAATACAAGCCATTTACTCTTTGGCAATGAAATGTGCAGTGCTTGGTGTGTAGGGCAGTAACAGGACAAAAAAACAAAATGATGTTTCAGCAAGAGTTAGGGTCCAGAAAACACAGAATATGTTATTGTTGATTTTTTGTAATTTTTTTCCCACAACAAACCAGTTGTACAGTGATTTTACAGTTTTTTAGGCCAGATGCCCTTTCCGTTGCAACCAGCCACACACGCACATCTTGCCCAGGGACACAACAACTTTCCCCCAAATTGTTGATACTCTCTCTTCTACCTTAAAAATATTCAAAAGGGTGATTTTAAGCAGATACAGTAAATGAAGTGTTAGTCTGTCTGTGGAGATAATTATCTAGCTTTCATTGTAATGTTTGGTTGTATTAAGAGCTGTTGTGTTGTTATGTAAAGTATAAAGGGTAGGCAAAATAAGCCTGAGCTTCAGCCTACACCTTTTCAGTCTGTTTATGTGATAAATGATTATTTATATGAACATATGACAATTAATCAATTATATTGTATCTGCAATCATTTTGTTATACTTGTGACTGAAATAAACTATTAACTAACTAAGCTAAAATGTACACAATAGTTCCAAAAGTATTAGCTCACCTGCCTTTACACACATGAACTTAAGTGACATCCCATTATTAATCCATAGGGTTTATTATGACGTCGGCCCACCCTTTGCATCTATCTACGTCAGACATCTATGTGTCTGACGTTGCCTGGCTCGCAGTCTTCGCTCTAATTCATCCCAAAGGTGTTCTGTCAGGTTGAGGTCAGGACTCTGTGCAGGTTCAGTCAACTTCTTCCACACCAAACTCACTCATCCATGTCTTTATGGACCGTGCTTTGTGCTCTGGTGCAGTCATGTTGGAACAGGAAGGGGCCATCTCCAAACTGTTCCCACAAAGTTGGGAGCATGGAATTGTCCAAAATCTCTTGGTGCTGAAGCATTCAGAGTTCCTTTCACAGGAACTAAGAGGCCAAGCCCAGCTCCTGAAAACAACCCCACACCATAATCTGACTTCAGTTATTTGGGTGAGTGAGTGAATACTTTTGGAAATATAGTGTATGTTTACAAAATAAAAAAAAATCCTTTTTCTCAAGTCCTCAGTTTGTCTGCTCTGTATCGTTTTATGAAAAATAATAATATGAAGGTTTAAATGCTTAATCTGCATCATTTGACCATTATGTCCTTTAGAGATGGTCAGTTCTGTTAAGACGTCAGCATCTGTCTAAGTCAGGAAATCTGCCCATCACAGTGAATCTGCCTTCTCTAACCAGGACTCTCCATAAATGGGTCATAATGTGATTCGACCCAAGAAGCAGGCCTCGGATTGGATTATGTAATAAAACCAGACTTATCATTTATGTCCATCCAATATCCTCTCCACTATTCTCACAATGGAAACTAGGCCTTATACTGCCTACATTACACTCCGCTCTTCCAAACTTTACTTTACCACGCATTCATCGCCTTAATCCCGTCATGAATTAATGTCAGATGTGCTACAAAAGATGTCTCCACAGACGTTACCCGTGTCAGTCAGCAGGCAGCGGCTCCCAGTGTTTCTCTGTGTTAGCGGAGGAGACAGGTATTGAGCTGTGAGCGCTATAACACACAATAGCAGAATTAGGATTCATGCAGCGTGGCTTTAGGTACTTCTCCAAATGACTCCGGCGGGCCCTTCAGGCTACTGTCAGGCGGAGACATGCGCAGCTAATACGCCCTGGGTGTGTGATGGCGCAGGCAGATGCTTATGATATGGATTATAGTGACAGGAAGTCAATAAGACCCACGGCCCAGGTTTGCAGCGGATTAGTCAATGGTCTCTGGGCTCCACTTTTAGGATGCCGTTTTCTGACTGTGTGCTAAATTTGAAGTTGTCTTGTATTTTCTGTTTTGTCATAAGATGGAGGTGAAGTGTGGGAAACTAAAGTTTTTACAGTGGTGCATGTTTGATGTTGGTGAATGCTAAAGAGGCACACGTTGTCTTTGCTTTGGAGAGTCATTTATGCAAAAATTATGTAAAGGTGAAGTCAAACAAAGACAACACAATATCATTTTTACAATAAATACAAGAAGCAAACTAAATAAACATGGACGGTACCAGTCAAAAGTTGGGACACATTTAATTCTTAGAGGACAGTGACACTTTTCACACCAAGTACCACCCCAGTGTACCATCTTTAACAGAACTAAAATGACCTTTCACAAAATAAAAACTAAATTAGGACAAAACAATGACTAAAACTGAACTTAACCCATAAGTGAGACTAAACTAGGACTAAACAGTGGTCTTCTCAAATTTGATTTTCAGAGCAGAACTCAAACAGTACAAAAACTGTATCTAAATTAAATTAGCAACTTTAAGTAAAAGACTCCTGAGTATCACCAGAAGACGTCTGCATAACCATCAGTGGTACCCAAACCACAGTTTGGCAACCACTGACAAAGAAGCATGTGTCCAAACATTTGACTGGTACTGCAGATCCCCTGCCAAATCCAAATTTAAGTGAGTAAGCCTGGGTGTATACTGTGATAATGCTGCAATATACAGGGGGAAGAGTATTCAATTAATATAAAGCTCTCTAAGCTTTTAAAAGCTGTGCGAGTTTAATGCAGTGTTAACAGTAAATGCATTTTCATTCACAAGCAACAGGCACATACTACAGACTTCAGACTTTGTGACAAAAAAATGTCTTCTGCTAACACTACTTGTTTAAACATTAAACATTATGCAAAATCAACTTTTTTGTTATAATGTCCATCATCAAAAACATACCTGTGTTTTGTTTCATTCATGCATGTTTTTCTATGGTTCTGAAGGAACAAAGGACACCTCTGCACTCTACTGCCATCTGCTGGTTCTTTAGGGCAGTAGTAAACAATTATTGTAAAAGTTTTCCTTTAGAAATAAAAAAAGCATTCAAGTATTTAAGTAAAATTTACATTTATTACATTACATTTTTGTGAGTTTCTTAAGAATTCTTTAATCTGGTCAGCATTTAATATTTTAGTATTTATACCTCTCTGCTGGAACCAACATTTAGGCATCAGTAGAGGCGCAGAGGTTGATTCCTGGACCATGTGGAGCCTTTCAGTGTGGAGTGTGCATGTTCTCCCCGTGTCTGTGTGGGTTTCCTCCGGGTGCTCCAGTTTCCTCCATCAACCTAAAACATGCACGACAGGCAAATCTTTCAGCTATGGTACTCCTGACCAAGATCCTGGCACAGATCTGGAGATGGGTCCCACTTATCCCGACAGGTTGCCCCAGTGGCATTTAAATGCAGAGGACAAATTTCCCTACTGGGACAACAAAGTCTACCTTAACTATACATAAGATCCTAAGACCAGACCAATAGTGAACCACACTAATCTCTAACTAATGGTGTAAAGCCAAATGTTAATCATCATTGGTAGTAAATAATTACCTACACCGCTGAAGTTTTAATTTCTTTTTGCTCATTTTACTACTGTCCTTTGTTGTCATTATTTGCCAGCCATTATTAGCAGTAAAAAAAAAAACTAGTTTGACGTGTGCTCTAAGGGCCAGTGCAGTTTTAGCTTGTCAAATCAGAGTAAATACTGAAGACCAGGCTGCCTCTGACACTGCTGTTATTGCGCACACAGAGTACCACCTCCACAAATCTGCTTTATTACCCCCCTGCCATATGTTTCATGTCCACTTGCTTTTACCCCTGATATATGCCCATAAACCCGAGTGAACTAGCAGACCGGCTTTGCTCACAATTAACCGCCGCACCGTCCAACCAGAAGCACAGCAATTAACCGGCATCCAATCAAATTTGTGTGACAAGCGGACCCCTTTGATCGCAGCGGGGGTCCAGACGGCTTCTTGGAGCACACCTGCCCCAAGCGCTGTCTCCGAGATTGGGCTGGAATCTCTAATTAGGCACAGCATCTATCCACAGCTTCGGCACATCCAATACGGGACACTCATAAAAAAATAAAAAATATAAAAACAGCAAAGAGATACAGTAAAAATTCCACTTGATCTCGTCATCGAGCCCCGAATGCTTTTTTTCTTTTTATGTGTCAGCACTCCTGCGTTTGATCCACATCTCCACGCACAGAGGAGAGAGAAAGAGAGTGGGGAACATTTTTCTGTTTGTTTAAGAGACTTTTCACTTGAGTTTGCGTGCACCTGCTGTGAGCAATTCAACCACAGCCGCACACAGCGAATAGTGGGGGTTGAGTTTTTTTTCTTCTCTCTTTTATGCAATTGGTGATACATCTGAAATGGGCTGTTAAAACCAGTTGTCATGTTGTTGAGTGAATATTTGTGAGCTGCAGGAAGTGCGCCTTCAAAGAGCATGTCTCGGCTGCAAGGCGCTTTTGTTACTCTTTTGTTAAAAGCGTCCATTTTTAGCTCCTGCTCATTTTTTTTTATTTATTTTTTTTTGGCAGAGGCGAAATAAAGACAGGAGGGAGATTAGTTCGACCTTGGTAATAAAGCAAATAAATAGAAAGGCTAAATCATACTCCTCCTACAGGACGCAACACAGAATTAAACTTTGAATATTGGTCAATGGGGAGACATAAAACTATTTTGGGTTTAATGGTCTCTAGTTTGAATACAATAGTGGATGAAGCAAAAGACTATGTTTAATGAAAAAAGCCAGCAGAAGTCACAGCAGTGATTGTCCGCCTGTGGCCCATAGTTGCTGGGACAGCCTCCAGCCATCTGCCACCTCTGCTGCAAATACACTGCAGAAGATAAATGAAAACAGTGACTGCCATTATTATGTTAGACTACTGCTATGTTAAAGTTTTAAAAGGTGCAGTGTGTTAGCCTGGGCAGCCAGCCACACCTACTTTCCTTTGGACAGCAGTAGAGTCTAGAATCTAATCCATAGAGAGCTGTTTCCAAACGACATGATACCGGCCAATCACACTCATTTATCTGCAGTGTATCTTACAAAAGCTGAAGATAATCTCCTATTAAAAATAACCAAGATGCTGCCAACTTGTACAGAGTGAATTTAGTAAATTCTTTCACCTCTAAATATTGTTTGGTGCTTTCCTTCGTCACCTCTGATACTGCTAAAGTCTTCTGTTTGTTTTTTTGTTTTTTTTTTTGTTTTGTTTTTTTGTGCTGTTGCCATTTTAACAACAATAAAGTCCCGCGGACATCCGACGTAACGACCACATTCAACAAACTGACTTTTTCCACAACTCTTTGTACAACTGGCTTCTGCTGCTGTCCAAGTTCAGAAAAGTGGCTGATAATAAAATAATGGTTACTCCTCCTGTCATCATTCCATCAATAGGAATTAAACTCAAACCATGAGGTACCAGACTAACTTCTTTGTATAGAAGAGGAACAGAGTTAGTCTGGCTGGCCAGGTTAGCAGTGTGTCATCTTTGTAACAAATGAAAACAAGTGGGGACATCGGTAGCAAGGCCACATCCCTGGCCTCCTATTAACAGACTGTGAGCACCGACGCTAGTCCTGGACTTCTGTGGATGATTAATTCACCTAAAATGGACAAAATACATCTATGAAAACAAATAAGGCAACTACACTGAGGGCGGTTTTGTATGGTATAACATAGGTCTATGTAGAGTATTAATAATAGATTTATGACATTCATACATAGGGTTGTTTGATAATGCATGATTAAGTTTACTAGATATTGGTAGAGAAAGATATGCCTTGCAAACTTTCATGTTATCTTAACTATTTTGTAAAAAAAAATTACATCCAACATTTGGATGACTGGGTTAAGGGATATATTGTGTATAATACTGCACTGACAACAACCTAAACTAGGCACTGGGCTGATCTGACAAACTCTAACCACAACATCACAAAAGAAAGACTCCCAAATCCTAACTGTTCATGAAAAATGGTGTGTTCTCTGGTGTATACAATTTCATCCAGGCATAGTTTATTCTGTATTTGTTGGTGCTACCCTCTGAAAAGCCAACTGTTGTCCACAGAGAAGAGACTAGTTCTTTATCAAAAATAAAATTATTCTCTTGGTTTTAAATGGCATAACCTTTTTGTGTTGAAAAGCATCAAAAATGAAACTGCCATCTCCAATAGACACAAGTGTTTTCTCTCTTCATTCAGCAGTGCTCCTGTATCATCCCCACAGGAGGTCTGCCATGGCCTGTCTAAATCTCGGGAGTTTGGGTCGAACTTGTGAAAAAACAGAAGCTCAGTGTGTCCTGACATGTTTACAGAGACAAAGTGTTGAGTATCTCACAGCTGGAAAACAATACCACAACAAATAATGCATGAGGGGCCAGCAGAGGGGGAGTGCGCTGCAGCCGACACCAAGAGGAATTATTCATTACACACATGCACTGCTCTCTGGGTCTGTGCTGCAGCTGGTTAATATGCAACGCTCTCCATAAAGTCAGGCATGATACACTCACCTTCAGAGCTGGAGAGAGCTGCTTTAAACTCCCATGGTTAGGAATAAACAATGTTTGATCATCAGCATGACAATCAGCAAAGGTAGAAAGTAACTAGATAGTTTTAATGAAGTTATTGGAAAATATTTTTTGTGTTTTTTGTGGGTTTTTTTAGGATAATGTTTTGTTAACTCTATTAAATTATCTAAATCTGAAAATGAATCAATGTATTTATTTTACTGTCACCCACAAGGTTTGGGTAATAGTCCTAGAACCATTAAGCCAGAGTCACACTGAATGCGTTGCATGTGCAGTACGTCTCTGGTGCGGTTTTCTGACGGACTTCAATTCACACCGAGTGCGTTGCGTGTGCGGCACGTCTCCGACCAGAGCCAGCTGGGGGACCACGAGTTCACGGGAGAGGGGCGAGTTTATGCTGGAAGTTATGAGTTCACATGATAATAACCATGTATACAGAGAAAAAGCCATGTTTGCCTCTGACCACGATCTCTTGTTCATTTAGAGAGTATTTGGTGATTTAACCACAGTTGAAGCACAAAAGTCACAGAAATATTACTTCAACCCTGGGTAAGGACGCTACTTATATAAATACTTTCATTTTACTCAGGTTTAATGCTGTCCGATGTCGTCTGTGACCCCGTGTCCTCAGTTAAGGCGTAATGTTTACAGCGATGTGAGCAAGAGGCTGCACAAGCGATTTTATTTTGAAATTTACCGGATCCTCTTCATTGGATCAGGGTCTGACTTCCTGTCTGGCTCGATCTGCTCTGTTCAACTTTACACCTGACGGATCCGGCATCCGGCAAAAATAGACTTAATCCGTATTTCTGACGGAGCGCCGGACACAGAGACGTGCTGCCCGTGTCCGGTGTGAACTCAGGCATTGACTTACATTGCGTTTATTTCTTGCGGGAGTCGTACGGGACACGCAACGGATTCAGTGTGAATTGGGCTTTAGAAGTAGTAGTAGTTTAATATGACTGATAGTGGGAGTTATGGTCATTGCGAAGCAGTAATCACACTGAAAGTAGTAAAAGCAGCAGTAGTAATAGCAATACCAGAAGCAGTACTGCTGGTAGTAGTAGTAGTAGTAGTAGTAGTAATAGCAGTGGAAGCAATAGGAGGAGTAGCAACAATAGTAGCAGCAGTAGGAATACCAGTAGTAGTTTTGGTAAAAGCAATAGTAGTAGTTGCAATAGCAGTGCTAGAAGCAGTACCACTAGTAGCAGTACCAGTAGTAGTAGTAGTAGTAGTAGTAGAAGTAGTAGTAGAAGTAGTACCAGTAGTAGCAGTGGCAGTAGTAGTAGCAACAGTAGTAGGAGTAGAAGAAGCAGTAAGAGCACCAGTAGTAGCATTAGTAATAGCAATAGTCGTAATAGCAGCAGTACAATAAGCAGTATCACTAGTAGCAGTAGCAATAGTAGTAGCAGTAGTAGTAATAGCAGTGGTAGCAGCAGCAGCAGCAGCAGAAGTAGTAGTAGTAGCAGTATTAAGCAATAATAGCAATAGAACTAGTAGCAACAGTAGTAACAGAAACAGCAGTAGTACCAGTAGTAGTAGCTGTGGTAGTAGTAAAAGTAGAAGGGGCAGCAATAGTAGCAGTAGTATAAGGAGCATTTTTAATCAGGGTAGCAGCAGCAGAAGTAGCAGTATTAGTATTAGTAACAGTTACAATTATAGAATGGGAATAGCAATAATAGTATAATATTTATATTCATCATGTAGTAGTATACAAGTACTTTTACTTGAGTACAGATAGAGTAGACATCGTCCATCAGTGCCAATTAAGTAAGTGATAGCCACAAATTTAACTTGTCACGCAGTATTTGTGTCCTCTGTGTTTAACCCGGTAAAAGCTTACGTTAGGACTCAAACTGAGATCCTCATCGGCGGTGACATACCATTAGCGATCAAAAGGACAATTACAAAAAACCTCCACAGCACTCAGAGTCACTCAACGACAGGCTTCGATTAGGGCCGGACCTCTCCCCCATTCGCCCGCGCAGCTAAATAATAGATAGAAGATTTTTAACGTAATTACGCCTTAATGGACGCCGTTGCTTCTCTGTCAAAAAAAAATTGATATGCAGGCCCAGGCGGCGTTTAAAGGGGTTTGTGTGGCAGAGCGCATTTATCTCCATGTCAGAGAAAGAGGACAGCGATGGGAGTGACGTGCTGCGGTGAGGATAGCGTCGCCCCGAGTAAGATCACTTCCCATCATGCAATTGTGTGGCAAGTGCTATCCGGGCTAATTGCAGTGAAAATACACACCACATCCCCACAACCTTTGTATATTTAATCATCTGCTAGTCACTGTGTTGACAAAGCTAGAGAGACGGTATTTTCAGAGCTGCTGGATCTATCGACCGACATTTGGAAATAGTGTCATTGTTGTGAAAGTAAATGCTAGGTCAGTCATGGATAGATATTTTCACAAAATAAAAAAGCACTAATTTTACCATCAAACCATTTGTGCAGCAGGAGCTGGAGAGAGAAGAGCAGGAAGTGTGGGCTGATAAAGTCACTACACACAGCTGGACTTCAATTAAATAAACTTAACCTTGTCCTTTTGTGTCCCAGTCCATGAATGAGGCTTTTGTGTAGCAATGTCCATGGTGGTAATTCACTGTTAATGACAGAAAAGTGTGTGTGATAGATAGAATCAAAATGATGAGTGAAATTAGTCCAAAAAGGTGCATTTGGTTTCATTTCTACAAATATTACGTGGTTTTCTTATAGCCAAACAGATTCGCAGAATAATAAGCGGCCAAAACATTTATTTATTTGACTGGGACAGTGCACATAAATTAACATCTATTCAGACAGCAACAGACGTAAATATTCTGGATTACAGCAACAATGCTAATTTGCATCTGCAGTCCCCAGGCAGGTAACACAAAATACATGATAAGACACAGAACAGGACAATAAATCACACTAAGAGCACATCACAGTAAAAGAAGTAAAAAGTCAATGGTTTGCCTTCAACACTGCTTGAGGTAATTTTTGAAGGTTTGTAATGTGGGACACCCCCGTATGGAATCAACATACGATACAAAATATTGGTCTGGATATAAAAAATTCATGTATTCATGAGTGGAATTGCTGAACACACACACAACACAACTGCTGAAGTTATAGCTGCCATTGATTGTTTGCCTCAGCTTGATTGAACAATTGATGGTCCATTGTACAGATGTTCAAACACTGACTGAAAATAAGAAAAGTGAAAAACATACGGGCGACGTATTCCCGCTTTGTGTCACATGATGGAGCTGATCGACATCTAATACATAAGTAAGAGCTGGAAGTTTAACGCCAGCTCTAAATCTCTGTTTGATAAAATGTAATTCAATAAAATAAGGCAGGCTTTGTTGTGAGTGGTGGATGTTAATCAAAGTTTTCACTTAGTAATGCAGCTTATATGTCAATAAGTAAGCACTTCACCAGAATGACGACTAAGAAAACTCTGAAATCTAGAGTTCAAGGATGTGAAGTACTCTGAAGCATATATTAGATCATTTAGATGTCCCGATGTTATTAGTAGCATTAAAGTTACTTAAGTGGAAGTTACAGCCAGCCTTAAACAGCATTTTTCATCACAGTCTAAAGAAAAAGAAATAAGTTTTATAAGGTAAGGGAAATTCAGACTAGATTTGATGCACTGGTGTATGTACTTTGAGAAGGTAAAATTGTCCAGTTTTATTTTCGTTTTTCAATAAAAGTAAAGCATTCAGGTCAATATGTTGTTGTGAGCATGAAAGGAGGAGTTTTCGTGTAATGAAGGCTGTAAAATGAGCTTTAAAATCTGGCGTTTTATAAAAATTGCATATTTGTACTCATGGTATGTGTGCATATTTATAGCTACTTTGGTAACAGTTTAGAATAACTCCCACTATAAAGCATTCATTAAGTATAAGTTAAGTGTTAGTAACCACTTAATTAATTGTTTACGAACCATTATTATAAAATGTATAAACACCACCTGAGTTATAAACATTGTTAATGCTATAAGCTCATGTGAATCAAAAGCAAAACTATAAACTTTTAATTAAAATCTTGGTAATTACATATTCGTTAATGCTTTATTACTGCTTACTAGTGGTAAGTTATAAAGCGTTACTGATAATTTTATTGTTCTTGGACAATTTTGACAGACCCATACTAAATATTATGTCGGGAAGACCATAGCAGTAGCAGTAAAGTGCCCAATGTGGAAAGTTATAGCTCGATTTAACAACTGTTTCCTTTACTTTTATATCACAAATAAAATGTATCTTGTATAATTTCACACACACACACACATTTCAGAGCCGTAAATGCAATAGTTTTGTCACTCAAGGTTACCAAACCACCAGAATCCCATATGAGGCCATACTTACCCTTTTTATATTTAATCCTGTCAGTGCTACAGTGTTGACAAAGCCAGATGAAGCTCATTTCCAGAATTAGCACCACATTAGCCCTAATGTTGACCAACTCGTCCAAGGTGACCGCCCATAACTGTGGTCAGCTCCGGTCCGCTGCATTTACCATTTAGACTTTTTTTTTTTTTTTATGTGTGTGAAGTTGGCCCTATTAAGTCAGGGATAATTGTGTGTGTGTGTTCTCGCCCGGCGAATATTTGATCTGCTGTTTGCCCTTTGCCGGCCACACGCGCAGAATAATGGGCGTCTTTGAGCAGCTCCTTGGGCCTCGAGTTCGGGGCCAACCCAATTACTCTATCAATTATTAATTCATCATAAAGGTCGGGCCTTTTGCTCCATTATCCACACTGGTCAGAGCATGCCAATGTCATGAGTGCGAACGGGGGCCCCGGAGGTCAAAAACCACCCGACCGCTCCAGAGGACACAGCTTCTTCCTGCCAGAGATGATCTTTGTGTTTAATTAATGAGCGGACGATGAAATTTAAATATTTGAGGAAGCCGTTGTCGTATTATAAGGAGCTAAAGTTTGCATTTCATTGACCTTATTTCTGCACTGGCTGAGCGTTGAACTGTGGCCGTGCTTTGAGCAGAAAATGCATATGAGGGACTATATAGGGCCTTTTTTATAGAGCTGCTCATTGAGTGCGTTTACATGCACTTGAGTATCCCTGGTATGATTGGGTTTTTTAAGTATCCTGGTTTTGTCTTTGTGCATGTAAACACAGTATCATGAATTCGGTATCCTGGATATAAGAAACCGGGATACTCTACCTGGAAAACTCTGCTAGAAACCGGGATACTGAGGCAGGTGAACGCAGTATCCTGGTTTCTGACCGCGGCAGGTGAACTGAGCATGTGCGAACTCCAGAGACGCACAGGCCTCAACTTTCCTGTGTCTCTGCTGCTCTCGGACTAAAATACCGCTTTTTTCACTCTTCATATTGTCTTGTTCTGCTGCTGTGATAGCGCGCCACTGTCTTGTGTTTATTTGGATATTTTTCTGTCTCTCTGTCATTAGAAATGTGTTAAACCATGTGTGCTAATACTATATATCGTCATGCATACAGAAATATGAGTAGTCCAAGTTTCTCTGAGTGCATGTAAACGTCACATACAGAATAATGTCATAACCTGGATACTCAAGTGCATGCAAACACACTCACTATCTATGCTTGTCCTTTTTCTGCAACAAGGATTTAAAACTGTACAAAACTGGTTAAAGTCTAAGTTAAAATCTGAATTAAAACCCATTTAGATCCAGGTATTATCAGTTTAAATACTACAACGGTGTTTCCCAACCAGGGGTATGAGGACCCTCAGGGGTAGCCTACACAAGCACTTTGCAGGTGGTACTTGGAATTATTACATCATTTATTTATTATTTATAGAGATGATAAGAAAATGCTTGTGAAACTGCTAAAGAAAATTATTTGAAAATTATGTTTTTTAAACATTATTTTTAGATTTAATGGATGTTTCAATCGGAAATTATTCAATTTATTAATTTTTTTTATAGTAATGTCATGAGTCAACTTTTTTTAAACATAAAATATTTATTAAAAGAAGTAAATGACATTTTTCTATCTCTATTTCTATATTTTTATTTCATTTAAAGGGAAGATTATTCATTTTATTTCACTGTAAATAAAAAAGCAAAATCCCTCAAGATTTTTGAGTTTTGGGGCCAACTCAAAATCTCAAGTTTTTACCAATGAATATTTTTTGTTCACTTAATGTGATGTTCATATGTCTAAAAACGTCATTATAGTAAGTTGGCTGTAAAATAAGTAAAATAAAAAAAAAATGATAGTGAGTAAGACTAAAAATTTTAAGTTTTAGACATATGAACGTCAAATTAGGTGAACAAAAAATATTCATTGCTGAAAACTTGATTTTGAGTTGGCCCCAAAACTCAAAAATCTTGAGGGATCCTGTGGCCTTGAGTCTTTGAGTTTTCACAACATTTTTTTTTTTTTTTAATACAGTGTTGTTTAGTTTGATTTTGAAAGAAAAATGCCGGTGGATTAGTACGATAATGTATGTATAAAATGTCTTTGTACTATTATACACAGATGTAGAGTATTTATAACATGTTTGAGTGACAAGGTATGGCACAAAAGCCCAGGGGGTACACAAAACAAAAAAGGCTGGGAACCACTGCACTACAGTAAGCTATCCCTGTAGCCACAGCTGCCCTGGGGCAGACTGACGGACATGTAACCACCAAAAAACACACAATCACACTAACACATTCATCATTTTTATGTTCTTGGTCTCGTCTCGAGTTTTACTCAATCTTGGTCTCAAATCCAGTTTTACTTGGTTTTGTCCTGGTTTCAGATGTGGCGGTCTTTAAGATATTTATTCAAATTCAAATATTTTTCTTCATAATTTTGAAGTAATTTGCTTTAAGCATTAGAAGAAGCATGGAAATGATCTGTTTTCTGTTGGTGTGATCAATAATGTATTTGAATTACTTTTTCATTTATTTAGTGTTGATTCACAAGGGTTTGGTCTTGTCCTGGTCTCGGTCCTTAAAAGTCTTAGTCTCAACTCAGTTCACTCTGGTCTTCAACTGGTCATGGTTTACTGTGGTTTTGGACTGGTCTTGGTCTCAATTAGTATGATTCTGACTACTTCTACTTGAGTAATATTTGAACGTAGGTTTCAATACTTTTACTTGAGAACTGATTTTGAGTATTTCCTTTGATTAGTATTACATCAATGCATCTTTTTTTTTTTTTTATTCCTTAATGTCACTTAAAATTGCCTTCCTGCCACTGTTACTTCCTTCTGCTAACAGGGGGACAATCAGACAGACAGTGTGTAGTTGTGGGACAGATAATGGACGAATATCCCAGAAAAAAAGCTTATAAAGGACAACAGAGTGTGCCTTATATACAGAGCATGAGTCACAGAGCAGTCACGTACCCCGGCCTGTTCCTGGACCTCTCTCTGGGGTCCACTTGGCATTCATTCACAGGTCAAACCACTGTGTGGCATTTGCAGATATTTATGGGCTACAGCGCTGACAAATGAAGACCCAGGTGGACTTTTACACTACACGCTGCAGGACAGTTTTCTTTTTTTTTTTTCTTTTTTTTTTACAAACAGGAACAACATCCAGTTATTTAGGAACATCAATAGCTTTGATCTTTCTGTGTACAATATTAAAAAAAACAAAAAAAACAGCCAGCTTTAACAAGTCCTTGTACTCCAACAGATTTTTATTTTATTTGAAGCCCACCTGGAGGCTATTGTTCATTTTGATGTACAATTTTATGACCAATAACAGATCAATCAACACACAACTGTCCATTAATCTATGATGAACCAATACCTTCACTTCACTGACAAGCAACATAACATAAAGCTCATCTCTGTTGCATTGAACAAAATCTAATTTGGTGGATGCATAATCTAGGTTTTGCTGTAATCAAGACCAAATTAACTATGCTGAGACCGCAGGCTAAGTCCGGTCTTGGACTCGAGACAATATTTGTTTACAGTCTTGGTTTTGTTTTGGTCTCAGCTGCAGTTTTAGTCAGTCTCCAATGTGGCACTCTTTGAGATTTTATTTTCCAAAAATGATAGGAAAATGCTTTTTTTCATAATTTTAGGACTAATTAGTTTTCCTCATAAGAAGAATCAGGAAAATGATCTGACTCTGTTGCACTTAAATCATTTAAATTATCGTTTATTTTAAACACTTTTTTATTTTAATTTAGAATTAGTTCACAGGGATTGGTCTCAGCCTGGTCTCAGTTTGCCATGGTTTCGGTCTTGAACCCTGAAAATCTTGGCCTTGTCTTGGTCTCTGTTCACTCTAGACTCAAACTGGTCTTGATCTTGAGTAGCACTGTCTGTCTTGACTTCAACACTAAGTAGTTGCTGCACTGAACACAGCTTCCATTACGGGAGCATTACAAGTTCTGGCTCATGTGCGCATCATGATTTGGACTTTTTAGATAAGCAATTTATTAAACTTTTACTGTGCTTCATGATATCTGCATGCATGCCCTCTCTGTGTTACTGTTGGTTCTCTCTGCTTTCTTACCACTTCCAAATTCATGCATGTGTTAGGTAAACTGGTTGATTTAAATGTGTCTGCCCTCTGACTAGCTGGCTACTTTATCTGAAGCCCACAGTAGCTTCTCCAGCCACCAGAAACTGCTGACAGAAAAACAGTCAGTTATGTTGGCAAATTGACAGTATATTTGAGAATGTGTCACCAAAGTAAGTATACTTGCTATAATTGTCCTATACTGTTACTGACCTCTAACACTAGTCAAGCCTGGATAGTTGTATGGCTATTTAGGCTACGTCTTTAAAGTCTCCCTTCTACAAGTCTCTTTCACTAAACACCATACGCCGCCACAAAGGGACCAGCCCAGTCATTGTCAGTGTTTTTCATTGAAGTTAGCCACACTCAGATCAATCCCCCGCCAACCTCGGCCCGTCACGGCTGTGTGCTCCTGTGTGGTTTCCCGTCAGTCGACCGAGCGGTGGCTAATGTTGAATGTGTCGTTCGCTTTGACCTTTAGCTAATGGCGCTGGCACTGCTTAGCAAAGGTCACGTCCGACCAATCACGGCTCATCGCATCAACCCGAATGTAATAAACCACACGCCCCGGATCAAAACACTGTATGTATTTGGGCCATTTCACAAATAATAATGTGCTGAAAGAGGCGGGAGTGATAATCTATTTCGTGCTAGATTTGATAGTGTGCCGTGACATGACCTTTACCGGCTTCAAAATCTATGTGCACTAGCTCTAGGTTATATTGCAACATCAATATTTATGATAATGGCAGCTAAGTGTATTATGGCCCTCTTCATCCGAATTGACCACCTGTGATTTCCAGTGTTCAGTACAGTGCAGAAGTTTTTTAAAAAGATCTATCAATGACCAAAAACTGCAAAAAAATTCAAATTAAAACTACAAGCACTCAGAAAGCATAGACTTCTACCAAGGCACTGGTCCTACCTCGTAATGGTTAAGATGTGGCGCATTGGTTCTGGTGCTGTACAATATAATTTGATTAATTTGCATTTTAAATTTTGAACAATGACAAAAATAGACAAATCATTAAATTGAATTTAGCAGAAATAACATCTTCCAAGCGCCACACTGTTTCCTGTGCTGTGGCTAATGCTGCTACTAGCACCCAGAGGAGTTTAAATACTGACTGTGAAGACTCTGCAGACGCTAAAAACACTAATAATCACTTTACCTTTGTAATGCCTTCACTTAGATGTGGCAGCTGTTTGGCCAAAACAAACTGCGTAGTGAGATGTGCAGCATATCTTTTTTTTATGTATGCTAGTTAGCCACATGCTTTGTAGTTAGCGTCTCTATGGTGTATATTATAATAGATCTGGCCTTTAGAAGCAGAGAGGGCTAAAGCTAAAAGACATTTATGCCTTCACTAATGTCACTGTGAGAGTAATGCACTTTGTTGCTGCCTTGCTGAATCAAAAAAGAAAAAAAAAAATTAGATTTTATTTTTTAGCCATATTGCCCAGCCCTAGATTGCATTAAACATAAGTCAAACCCATGTCGTTATATGATGAGCCGTAACAGCTATAGTGCCCAGACCCAGACTCAAACTTGAAGATCTTCTAGTTCAGGGGTAAATGTTCATTCCACAAAACCCATATACGTCTCACAATGGTACAGAATCTACTGCAGCTCATCATTTATGCTTTTAGTAAGTGAATTTAGGATCTTTGGGCTGTATCTTAAAATGGTCCAGAATCAATTTGAACACTCCTGGGTCTAAAAATGAACAATTTTGTCCTTGGCCCATTGTCCTTTATTGAAATTCTTCATAACAAAAATAATAAATAAACCTCTCTTAGGTAACAGCACTTTTTATATATCTCTTTTTCTTTTGCCTAGCACTAGAGGGTCAACAACATGACTGAATACTGTCCCAGGGATCGGAGAAATTAAAAGTTTCCACACATGAATCTACAAAGCTGATTTTCAGGTCACGCTTTTTGGTAAATTGTAAATTGTCAGGGCTGTCTTCATTAAATCCCATTATTAGTCATATTAGCATTAAGTGAATAATTGAATATGATTATGGGTAATTATTCACATAAATTAAATTAAGGCCACTGATCACTGAAGAGAGAAATCACAGGGGGGTGTCTGAGACTGTCCCATTTAGGGGAAATATTGCCCAAACAACACTCAGCATTAATATTTGATCAGGACAATTCCCTTTTTGCAAAACAGAAACTTTTATTTTTTGCCTGGAAATGACAGGAGTTGTGTTTTCATAAAAATGTTTAATTTGGAGTGTGGAATATGAAATGGTTTGAGGTAATGGTTAAAACTAGAAACTGTTGCTAAAATTTTGCTAATGATAAAAATAAGTTAATGGGAAGAGTTGCTCCAAGGATTGGCCCCAAAATTGCCAAACCATTGTTTTTGAATCGAGACAACCGTATTATTAGAAAGTGCTTTTCTATCTAAATATATTGTTATTAATGTATTATTAAAGATGGGTTTCTATTAACAATGTAACGTTGAATCATTTTTAATAATCTGCAGAATTCCTTTTTAAAAGGTTTAAATTAAAAATCACGTCATGGAAATCCCTTTTATTCCATATCTTTCTCCTCCATACAAATGTAAATATGAACAATTCTGTAAATACATTTTTTTTTTTTTTATAATAGCATTCCTTATTGGGCCTGTCTATAAGGCTCACTGTACTTAACACTGCATTTTTGAAGAGCCACAACAAAAAGGTTTAAAAAGAAGTGATCTGGACTTGGTTTTAAAGATGACATTCATTCAAAATGTTTTGTCAATTCTGAAATGAAACTGGTCAGAGAGCTGGGTTATATGCTTGTAGGAAAGAGGATTTTTTGATCTGAAATGAAACTCTATTGGTATAGAAATAATCGAAAGGCTTCAGTAGTTTTGGGTCGTTAGAGGGCGCGTGTCCTCTGCTGGAGTGAATGGGACGGTCATTAACCACATGAGGACCATTACCTTAGCAGTTTAAAAAAAGCTAATTTTAATAACAGACATTGAACTTGAATCACCTGGTGTTGAACTAAAAGATATATCAAAAACTCTCCCCAAAACATTGCAATTGGGGTGAAGTACATTTTTTGTTGAAAATGAAAAATAAAATGAGAAGCAGCTTTCTGAATAAACACATTTTGTGTTCATGAGCTACAGTTTATGAATCTGAATGACTAAAGTCAGCTTCTTACTCATGGTTCTTATGTTGGATTTTCGGTCCACACTGCAGCAGTAGCTCAGTTTGTAGGGTCACTTGTCCACTAACCAGAAGGTTGGTGGTTCAAACCCCGCTACCTCAATTGCATACTGTCATTGTGTCATTGGGCAAGACACTTAACCCACCTTTCGTCCAGTGACTGTGCACACTGGTGTATAGATGTGTGTTTGAAAGGGTTAGTTAGTCTTTATTTGTTTCGAGCAACTGAAGACAAATATACAGTACATACAAAATCATAAATACATTGAAAACTGTTTCTTGGGTGACTGGTTCCTTGATGTAAAGCACTTTGAGTACCCATGGAGGTAGAAAAGCACTATATAAATGTGACCATTTACCATTTACTGCATTAAACAAATGCTCATCTCTAAAAATATGTCTCCAAAATGTAGAGACAATTCAGCTCTCCCAGCTGGAACTACACTAAACACTGTTGTTTACCAGAGATTCTTAAACGTTTAGCACCAAGTTCCACCCCACAAAATATTTGGCTTTCAGTGTACCATTTTTAAAAAATAATGCCAAAAGCAGGACTAAATCAGAATTAAACATGGACTAAACCTGGTCTAAGTCAACACATGTCTAGGACTAGACCAGGTCTAAAGTGTACCTAAACCAAACAGTGGTCTACATTTCAAATTGAACCTGCAACCAGAGTAAAACAGTATTAAAACTGGCTAAATTAAACAAAATCTGAAAAAAAGACTCCTGCATAACACCAGTGGTACTCATGCCACAGTTTGAGAGCCACTTCTTTAAAGTGTTTGCTGCACCAGTACAGCTCATAGTTAATTGTTGTCCTATAAGCACCATGGCTCTCCTAACAGAAATATTTATATAATTTTGTTGGATGAGTTAATTTGCCTGGAAACCATTGCCTAATTTGTATTTTTGAACAACACGACAAAAGTCATCTTCAAATTAACTTCATGTGATATTAGGTCCACTCCAGTGCACAGCATTGTTAGGGCTTGTCAGCTTAAATACCAGATCCTTCCTGTTCAGTGGAAACCTATAAAGTGAGACAGTCATAAATTGGTATCTTAATAACACTGTCACGATGCCGGTGCAGATAAGGAGTAATAAGCGGAACAAAGATAAAAATAATGACGGCTTTTACAGCACTTTTTTTTCCCCCAACTCTGAGAAAAAAAAAAAAAACAGGCGACATTTTACAAGCAATGTATCACATCATCATGGTAACGAGAAAAAAAGAAATACGTTGCCAGGTTTCTCCTTTTGTGTGGACACGATGAGGTAGTGGAAGGAGCGCTGCCAGACCCCAGAGGAGGAGACAGAAACATGAGAGCGTCCAGGAGAAAGAGAAAGAGTGAACAAGAAGTAGTATGTTGTTACTTCAAAATTATATTATTCTTAAGTAGGAGTAGGAAGTATGTTTCGATAAAACTACTCTCAGTAAATGTAACTTGTCTCTCTGCACGAGAAGAGAGTGCACGAGAGGAGGAGTGCATGAGAAAAGTGTGCACGTGGGCAATGTGTGAGCAGAAAGTGCTGACTGTAAAAAAAAAAAAAAAAAAAAAGTGTGGGTTTGTTGGAGAAGCACAGAGCTGTGAAAGCGTGAGATGAGTCTGGTGAAGATGGAGACTGTTCAGTTTCATGTCGAGCACCTGCACGAGGCTGGAGCTGCGTGTTAGAGACATGGGACGTGATCAGGGGTGAAATGTAGGTTTTGAGTGAGCAAGAAATAAAAAAAATGTCTAATTTAGGGTGACCAGACGTCCTTATTTACCCGGGATAGTCCCAGTTTTAGGCTCCATGCTTCATTTCCCAGCACATTACTGTACAAACACTCATAAGTCCCAGTTTTCAACAAACCATGTCCCAGTTGTCCCTGAATTCACCAATAGAAAAGCATCGAAAACTTAAAACACGTGTTATCTAATCACTAAAATGATTTGCAATGTCATGATTTTTACATTAATTATATGACAGAAAATTGTACACATTTCGGAAGCTTTTTTGTTACGTGAGCTCAAATGCACTGTGATCAAAGAAAAAAAATATGTGTCCTAGTTTTTATCATCATGTCATCAACAGCACGATCTGTCTTTTCCAAAAGCTGCCTTATTTGAGTCTAGAGACTGGTAATCAGAAGCAAAGTGGCTAAGGTTTGTTTGTTGTGCATGTTTTTCTAAATTTATCATTGAAAAATACTTGTCAGTGTGTACTCCGCCTCTAGCCCAAAGCAGCTTGGATGGCGGTGAATCAGTAGAAAAGATACCTAGAGCAGTAGTTTGTTTCATTGTCGGATGTTTGAGTAATCCTGTATGCTGCGGCGGTGAGTTTCTCAAGAGCTGAAAACGCTCAGTCTCACAGGTCTACTTCTGTTCCTGCATGTTTCTAATTAGCTGTTTTATGCTCTGTCCATTCCGCACTGTTGCCAGCAGGGGGAGACAGACATCTAATCCAAGCGTTCTCTGCAAAATCAAAGTGACAGCTCCCCAAAAAACACGTATATATTATTTTAAGTGATAAAATGTGAAATAATTATGCAAAATTATTTCCAAAAGCTGAAAACATCAGTGTAATTCTTCAGTGACCAAATTTAGCCTGCTTACCAAAAAGATCACATTAATTTCCTGACTTTTTTTGCTTGTGTCTACTTTGCTCATTTCACACAATTGTTATATGAAGCACCTACAAAATAAATCATATCTCCGTTATGTACAAAAAGTGACATGCGTGAAGTTTATTGAGGCGGGACAAAACCATTTGAAATCATTAAAAGCCATCTCCAAATGCGTCTTAATTTAGCTCCCACACACAACAAAAGCGTTTATATTTAGAAACTGTCAGCTAAATATTCCTGTGTGAAGAGCTGGCTGCATGTGAACACCACTTCACATAAAAGCCCTTACATCCTGGTGAGTGGCATGTTGCCGCCACACAGCCCATTTTTAATAATCCAATTCCCCCGTGGCTGGAAGTATGAAACGTGTGGCTGTGAATGTAGTGTCTATTCGTCGCTGTTCTCATTAGGATCTACTCTGGATGGGGGCAGCAGTATCCGTGTTGTTTCCTGTATAGCCCATTACCGCCGCCTGCCCCGGGGTTGGAAGTTGAAGCCCGAGACAAACAGCGATGCCGTGTGCTGTAAAATGCACCCGGGAGATTAGCGCCAAGGCGAGGAAACACAGGGTGAACTTAAGGTTGAGTCAACCTCAGGCCACACAATAGAACATTTCCACTACCAACAGCAGCAGCAGCAGAGAGGCTTTTAATGCACAGGGTGAGAGGGGATACAAAAGAAACAATCTGGTGAGAAAGGAACAGTTTTTTTTTGTGATTTAAACAGATTTTTTTGGGGTTCTCGACTGGTCTGGCTTCAGGACCCACCGTTACCCTATAATAACAAGCTGTGACCCAAATAAAAGAGATAATTCAATTTATCAGATATATATTGAATAAAACATTGTGCAGTTTGATCCTGAGACAGTATAATATCAGAATATCACAGTCTTCCAACACAAAAAAGTGCACATTTAAAGAGTAACCAAGCAAGTAGCGATGCTAGAGGGAGAACAGTTCACTTTTACATTTAATTAGTTGCATTTTTTATTAAACATTTTTGCCCGGGCATAAACCCGTGACCCACTGAAGACGGTTATGACCCACTTTTGGGTCCCAATCCACCAGTTGAGAATCACTAATGAACCTTCTTTTCCAGAACTTCAGGCAAACCATAATACATTTTCATGTCAGAGCTGGGTTTGATAACATTAGCGAGTGTGTCAACATTTAGCTTTTTTATTTAAAGGGCCCATATTATGTTTTGTGTGTCTTTTAAATAAATTTAGGACACATCTAGAGCCGCATGTTATGTTTTGTTGGTCAGAAAAAGCAATAATTATTGAAAAAACCTTATCTGAAGAAACTCATCATTTGAGTCTGTGAAAAACACTCAGATTAGGTCCCTGTCACTTTAAGAGCCCTCCCTCCCTGCTGTCCCACTGCTCTCCCCTTTAGCGTGTCCCAACAACATGTGCCAGTGCAGAAGCAGTGTTTGAGTGGTGTCCGCTGTGGTTTGGAGGCGGGTTTGTTTGGTTGCTGCCGAGGAGGCATGAGCTGTAGCAGTGTTTCCTAAACGGGACAGGACCATGAGGGGGGAGGGGCGTGGTCAGAGGCAGGGTCATGAGGGGGAAGAGGCGTGGTCAGGTGGAAAAGACAAACACCAGTGAAAAGAGCTGTTTTGGCCTCTCACAAACTCAATGTAAAAGAATAGAGGATTACTTAAACATGCATGAATGAAACAAAAACACAACTCCAGGTATGTTTTTGATGAGAAAACAACATAACATGGTAGAAAGTCATTCATTCATTCATTTTCTACCAGTTATTCCCATTAGGGGTCGCGGGTGACTGGAGCCTATCCCAGTAACTTTGGGCCGTAGGCCCTGGTCAGGGGCCAACTTGTCGCAGGGCCGACACAGAGATGAACGCAGACAGACAACCATTCACTCTCACATTCATTCACTAGGGTCAATTTAGAGTCACCAATTCACCTAACACATGCATGTCTTTGGACGGTGGGAGGAAGCCGGAGAACCCGGAGAGAACCCACGGTAACACGGGGAGGACATGCAGACTCCACCCAGAGAGTTCGTGTGATGGTGTGTTGGTCTCGAGCCCACGACCTTCTTGCTGGGAGGCGAGAACACTAACCACTGTACAGAAAGTCAATCTTGCATAATATAGCCTCTTTATCGTAGCAATTAGCATTCATAATAAGCATACAATCTAAAGGATACATAAACTACATTTGTTAATTTCAATGTTAAGCAGGACAAATAGTAACACAAATGTGTTGGACAACAATAGTTTAACACTGTATGTTCAGATTTAATTCATAAGTCGCCACAAATTCTATGTAAATAAGTTCAGTTTAGCAACTGGACCTGACAATCAGATCTGGATCACAGTATTTTCTAATAAATATGTAAACAACAAACATTTGTTCCTGCTCCAAAAAAATTTAAATTAATATTTTCAATTTTCCTGTGTGTGCATGTTTTGTCTCTACTAACTGTGTATGTCTGTGTGGTCCTATTAATGTATTTTACTGCTTTTTTAACATCAAGGCCAGGGGACTACAGATGAAAAATAGCCTTTTGGCTAATTCTGTCTTTTTTACTCATGTATTATCATGTGTTTTATGAAACTGCAACTGGCCTCTTCAAATAAACTAATCTAATCTAATATTTTCTAAATACCTCACTCCTGGCAGAGTAAAACTCACAACTTTTGAGTAAAGTATGAGTTATTCTAATCCACCTGCAGACTCCAATAAGGGACGCTCTGATTGGCTGTTGATTATTAGCTGACGGGAGGTTAAGTCTCTATTTTAACTCTATATGTGTTGTTACAAAGAGAAACTGCTAAAAAGAAATACATACAAATAAATAAAAAAGGGGGGGGCAAAGTAAAAAGTGGTAGTTCAGATCGGGCCAACGCTTAGCTCAGTGCTAGACATTTAAGGTAAGCCCAGATTTTCAGTTTAATGTCATATTAATATTTTAAGATTTCTTTTGTTTGTTAATAAAATAAAAGCAGAAAAGTGGCTATACTGTTCTTGTTACTGAGTGATGGGGTTGGAAATGCTACTGGTAACATTTTTCTTTGGAACAGCCCCAGGACAGCAGTGGTAAAATTGTGTAGTTCAGCTTTAGGATAAAAAAGAAGGGGAGAAAAAAAAACAACAACAGAGAAATGCATTATTAAAAAGCTGTTGTCCTTTAAAAAATATAAGAGAAAAACAAATCAATCAAACTAACAAACAAACATGAATACTGTGGCCCGGCTGTCAAGGGGAATTGTCTGAAAGCTCTTTGAATTCATGGAGGTTTCTTCCTTTGAATGTAAAATGAATTGTAGCTCATGTAAAGCAAACTAAAATAACACACAGATAGATGTACTGTTTTCAAATACCACATGTGTACAGATGTTTATGCAAAGTGGGGCAGATGTATTTTGAATGCAAAGCTATACTGTAGGCTACACAATAGGTTATCCCTATTTTAAAGGTTTACATGTTGGATAAATGGGAGATACTAACAGAGCAATGCAAGGAAGAGAATTCCTCAAAGTAAAAATATCTAAATGATTTATATCCCAGATGAGCCCCCACTTTTGCTGTGGCGTCACTGTGTCACTGTTTTATAGTCTGTCACTGTCTTTGGCCCATCTTTTTAAAACAATAGTATAAAAGTTTAGAACAATTACTGATGGGAAAATGCATCTACCCAAGGGGTCTGTTGTCCCGGGCCCAGAAATGATCCCTCTCCTTATATTTTCTATTATGAGGGGGCCCATATGAAGCTTTCTTGCCCTGGGCCTCACCAAACCTGTCGACCAGTCTGCTCATAACTACCAGGTGTAGAATAAAAAAATACATCATATATCCAAAAACAAGGAGCAGATGAGAGAGAGTCCAGCGCAGAAAAGTTTATTGCATGACACAACAAACGGAGCTCATGTCCGGCCCCCACAAAAACCGCCGAGCTCATCCAAACATCATCTTTTATCATTTCTGATAACACTCATTTCCATATGTCCTTGAAAATAACAAATTATTATTCGTCTAGACAGTTGCTATGTGTCCCTTTATTCTGATGTCATCAACATTTGACCACACCCACTAAACTGCACCCCCTAGTGGCAGTTACACTAAACTACAATCAGGAACCAAATTAAACTCTATCTCTCTGTGTGTGTTTTATCTTATCTACAGTGAGGCTCAGTGTGTTTCCCTCACAGTTACAAAGTCACACATTTCTCAAAGAATGCATAAAGATGAACACATTACATTATCATGACACTGCAAACACTCACAGCACTGAAGTTTTTTACTATAATGAATATATAAAGATTATATGAAGCTTGATTATATGTATAACCAGCAAAATGTGAATAACATACATAGATTACTCATAGCTTGAGTGTACCTTTAATACTTAGCATAAAACCATAAGAAAACCAACCATGGTGTTACCAGTCTTACAATGACCTAAAGTAACAACATTTATAGCTTTTTTAACTCATTAACCTCTTCACAGGTTATGGTTTGCTAAACTAAGCAAAGGGTAAAAGAGGGGATTCAACAAACAGGAAAATATAGTCTGGCAATTGTACATATTAATTTATTTATTTGTGATTATAGAAAAAAAATGTCTGATCTCTGTTGTATTGTAAGTATTTCCATGGACACAGATTAAACTTCCTCTAAATGCAACCAAGTAAAAAACATAATTGCATAAAGCCTGTCCCATTTTATAAAGGTTCCGTATTATGCTAAATCAAACTTTTTCTGAGCTTTAAACCATGCTATAATGTTTCATTGCCGTTCAAAAACATAGTAGTATGTTGTTTTATTCATGCAAGTAATCCTGTGTGCTGAGGCTGCCCGTCTTTCAAGCGCCGCTGAAAACATGGAACCAAGAAATGTTCCTGCACGTTTCTAAAGCCCATTCACCGTCACCGGACTCATTCTGATATAAAATTGCCATCTCTACGAAGCAGTCAGCTCATTTATCTATCTGTTACCATCATGTTGCTAACAGCTGTGCTTAACCGAGGCATTTTACACTCACTTACCCACCGTTGCCAGCAGGGGGCGACCAACACCTAATTCAAGCGTTCTCTGCAAAGTCAAAGTGACAGCTCCTCAAAAGAAGACGTTTTCTATACACATACATTATTTTAAGCTATAAAATGTGAAATACTTTTAATTTAAATAATTTTAAAAAGCCTGAAAAAAGCATAAAATGGGACATTTAATAAACAATTGTGATTGATCAGACAAGATTAATTTCATGGAAGTCAAGTTTAATGGGAAAAAAATGCGCTAGGCCCACTTTATAAAAAAATAGAACTAGCTGGCTCATCTTAGTATAAAACATCTTCTACCCTTTTCGTGACTTGTACCAGCGTAAAATAGCTTATTGGGTTGTAAGGACTTAATTACTGTTCATTTGCACAAATCACAGTCTTTGCAATCTTTCCCTGACTCATGACTTCTTGTCCTTCGGTGAGGAAGTGATACTCTGTGGTATAAATACTAGTCTCTGTGTATTACGCGTCCCCACACTCTCCTGCCTGTGTAGTGCCAGTCAGTTTCTAGCAGGTGTCGTTGGGGACGGCTCACACTGATACTGTCACTCATCGTGTTTTTCCCATTACCTTCCCCTGCACGCCGACATGATTGCCTGATTGGCAGCAGTTATTTCCGTGGCAATTATTATGATTCTGATTATGCCAATCATTTCACTCACACTTGCTCTATGTGGCATCAAATAGCACCGGCACCAGTACAGGCCTTTCTAGTCTGCCCATCTCTTTTCGATTGACGGCTTTTGAGGCACACTCCCACCTTTTTACAGTAGAAAAACTTTTTAAAAATTCATGCTTTGCTCGCCTCTAGCTCTATTACCTTTGTAGCCCTTTCTAAATTACTATTGGCCCGTATATGGTCCCCTTAATGATCATTTTGTTGGTAATAATTGCAAGTTAGTCCTATTTTAGTGCAAGCTCAGGGCTTCCTGGTTTTATCTCGCTACTTCTTGTATTATTCATGTCATCCTCATGTCTTTGACTTTTCCTACAGCGCCCTCCCATTTAAAAACACAATTACTACTATTACCTCTCTCACAGTCCTCCGGTAAAAAATAAGGGGGGAAAAAAGTGGGCAAAAAAAGAGAGAAAGAAGCCATTTTGTTCATTATAGCCGTCGCCGCCACCACTATCATCATCTGTTTACTACATGATTCAATTAGTGAGCCATCAGATAAAAGGTCAAGGCAGTAATCAGTCCTGTAGCTTCCTCGTGAGCCTTGCTTTACATCCAAGGATACCTAATGATCGGAGCTTTTCATTCGGAGACTCCTGAATTAGAGCAGTAACCACAGCAACAACTGCACTCGGTGTCAAACGTTGAGAGAAACGCACCTGCAGTATTCACACGAAAAAGACAAGAGGTAATGTTTGAGGGGCCGAGACGGATGCCTAGGAGGTACAATATATTTTTAATAAGAGTTACAACTGCATTATATTCAATGGGACGTTATTGTTATAGAGCAGTGGTTCTCAACTGCTGTGGGACCCAATTTTATCCCTGATCATTTTACTGTGACCCACGGCTGTTTTTCTAAATGATTTCAGAAGGATTTTTATGGCATAGGTATTTTAAAATCTGCTTTGTCATTTCATGTTGTTAATACTAATACATTTAGGCTTCCATTGTCTGTACAATAAAAGTATAAAAAGTTCAGCCTCCCTGTGACTCAGGTTTGGGTCCAGACCAGGGTTTAATTTGAGGGAGAACAAGAAGGAACATGTGCCTCCACCTCCTAAATTGGGACCAGGACCTATTTGACAAAATCCCCCACCTTTTCATGTCTACTGTATTGATTTACATTTTACCAGAATGTTTAGAAAATATACTTGAACATTATAGGACTTAAAAATACACCAAATAAAAGTAGTAACAAAATAAAGACAATTTGAAGGCTTAATAAAAATAGTAAATTAGTAATGACTTTTTCTTCTCGCTCGTTGTTGAGGGAATGAACCTGACAAAACCCTTTATGTGTTCCCCAAATTCTGGCTTTACAAACAAAGTACTGGTCCAGACCCACTGTGTTTGGGAAACCCTGAGTGCTATATAGTCATTAGCTCTCCTGCTCCAGTCTGCTCACTATTGCAACATAAGGAGAATAGTTTTCTAGTTTTTGGTATAATGCTGCCCTCCTTTAACCACATTAAAAAGTAGATTTTTAATGACCAGTTAGTTGCAAGATACGGCCATGCAATTAACTGTCCACTGTCCAGGATGCACCTGCCTATGGCCTATAGTTACCTGGATAAACTGCTTTCACCTGTGACCCCTGACTGCAATAAGCAGAAGATGATGAATGAAAATCAACAGATATGCTGCCAATGTATTTACACGATTTCAAGAGATGATATATTACCATTGTAAAAGGGGTCTATGAAATACTAAGGGATAAGTTACTATTTACTGACAAATATTAGCACACTACAAGTTTGAAGTAGCCATAGAGACTAAGGGCCATATTTACTAAGTCGGATGCTAAACTGCGAGTGCAGTGAGAAAATATGCGGCCGCTATTAATGGGCGTGTTGCGCGTGAATTACTAAGATAAACTGCGGCCGGTGACAGGTGCAAACAGATGGGGCGGAACCATTTAAACAACATCATTGCGTGTATTGTTTTGCGTCATGGAAGGTGCAGAAGTGGAACACAAACGGAAGCAAAAATTTAACTAAAAATAGCTGAAAGTGCTGGTGAATAATTTTTTCATCCGTCATGGCAAATAGATCTGCACGCGTGGCAAACACTGTTCATTTCTTCTCCTTCCTGTCACACGAATCACAGCAGCCATATCTGTGCAAAAGATTAGCACGTCCTTCTCCAACGTGCTAAATTTATACGCTATTTTCGCACGCAAGGTCATGGTGAGCCTTGATAAATAATATTGTGGGCGGTAAATGAATGAATTTGCATTTTCTCCGCCTTCCATTTTGCGCACTCTGGGAAGAACGCCTCAGTTTACAGATTCATTAGGTCATAGGAGCAAAATCTGCATTGCGTTCGCTCTGCTCCTCTAAGACACGCAAATCTCAACTGCGTCTGGGTTTGCTCCAATTTTAGCACATCTTATTCAGTTAGCGTGCACGCAATCCTTTGATAAATCTGGCCCTAAGTCGTGAACTGCTATCATTGGTGCCAGGATTTTTTTTATTCTGAACATGTAACACTTGAAGTTAGGTGTGCTGGCCATTGTCAATATTGCCATGCAGGATAATTTGAAATCAAACAGGGAATAAGTGGGCGTGCGATCTTGTAAGCGATAATATCCAATCCTATTGTTGTCTTAACAATATGCAGAGCCCTATATTTGAGTAATCACCCATGTTTTTAAGCTTTCAAGTCAAGCCCGATACATGTAGAGCAGGTGTGTAAGTAAAATGTAAAAGCGCGTCCTCGTATTTGTTGTAAAAGAAAGACTTTACAACACTGTCAAAGTTACGCACGCTCTTGTCTTCGTCTAAAACAATAAACAAGTTTCAGAGTCTTTCAATGGAGAGACTTTTTGCTCATGGACATGATTGCTGCTCACTAAAGATCAGCAGAGTCCTTGTATTCCTGTGCATTTGAACAAACTCATCTGGACACATATTAATGCGTTATTACAACATGCTCTGTTAGGATATTAGCCTATTGGTTGTTTACACATGATGTCAAAACATTTAATAGGGCTGTAACGTTTAACTGCGATGGGACAGGCAAAAATTCTATTGTGAATATGCAGATTTTTTCTTTTTAATGCACCAGTATACATATACAGTAGTAGGAACATGTATATTATCATTAATTATGGACTCAGTGTGGGTGACAGAAGGGTCCTGGACAAAACCTCCATCTATGCTGGACCGTGAGTCACACTCCCTGCAGGACGCCCTGTCTGCACTGGAGAGCAGCTTCAGTGACAGACTGATCCACCCTCGCTGTGCGAAGGAGAGATACCACAGGTCTTTCCTCACTGCTGCTGTCAGACTCAACAATGAACACATGTAACCCGCTCCCACTACACCTGTGCAATATCTCCATAACTGTCATCACCTTTTGGTAACCTGTGGACTATTTATTATTATGTGCAATAATTATTTTTATGCAGCAATTTCACAATGCACATTTTTGCTTCTGTAATTTATAAATATCCATATACTGTACATACTCTGTCACACCATATACTGTACATATTTATCATAGAGTATTTCATTTGCTCATATTCTATTTTAGTTTATTTAGCTTTACTTATAATCTCTGCTACTCTTTTGTGCTCTTGTTTGACAACACTTGTGTACCAGTGCTTACTGTACTTATGCTGTTGCAACAAGGAAATTTCCCCACTGAGGGACTAATAAAGGTTTATAAATGATCAGGTTCAACGTTTGTAAATTGGATAGTTCTTATGAAAATTGCATCTAAATGAGTGCTTGTTTTGGTTTGGTTTTGGACCACCTTCACCTCACCACTTCCCTCATGTGGCCCTTTTGGTGCACCCATAAAGAACATTTAGGTTCCAAGTAAATGTAGCTACAGTGCTGATATCTGATGCCTTAGATTGCGAGTTTCCTTCGTGCAGAGTTGTGGGACCGGCGCCTATCCGCTTCCCTCTATAATGAAGCTTTATTACAAGTAAAAACTCCCTGATTTCATATTGTCCCTCCTCCTCCTCTTGAATGGACTGTAAGTGACTGAGGCGCGCTGCTACATTCACACCCATGTCAGCGTTTTCTCTGTGGCGGCAGCAGTCCATTTAGCCGCACATGCTAATGCACAGGGGCGATGGCCGTTTTATCTGGTGGACTATATCTGCTGGTTCAGCCCCAAACGCCAACAATACTATCAGGAGATGTTTGTGGTGCTCAGGCGGGGCAGAGATTACGATTGAACCGTTTAGTAATCCAACCCAGGGCACACCTCACATCTATTTAAACAGTGGTAATGTAGAAACACGCCGAGGTGCAACGTAAGCCAGTTTAACACAATGCAACTATTGACTGCTCTCGCCCGGCCCAGGTCTTGTTTGCACAATATTAGGTAAATGCAATCATACTGTGATTTGGGATTTCAAAGCAACAACTTTGGATTATGAACTGAAAATTTCCTGAAAAGCCCACAACAGTAACACGAGGTTGGGAGCCTAAAGTAACTTGACAAAGATTTATATTCATTACATAAGAAAATCTGGTGGTTAATAGGCATTTAATTAAAGTCCTATGCTTTTTTCAGGCTTTTTGAAATAAATTTGAACACCTTTGCATTAAAATTTCACATTTTAGAACTTAGAATGTATATGCATAGAAAATGTCTTCTTTTCTGGAGATGTTATTTTGACTTTGCAGAGGACGCTTGGATTAGGTGTTTGACGCCCCCTGCTGGCAACTTGGGGAGTGGATAAGCATAAAATGTCTATTTAGCAGGGGTGTTAGCAACATGACACCAACAGATAGATAAATGAGCAGACTGCTTCATAGTGACAGGAATTTGAGTGCTGAAATGATCAGAATGAGTCTGGTGAAGGTGTATGGGGTTTAGGAAACGCGCAGGAGCACTTCCTGGTTTCACGAGTCTTCGTAGAGGACGGCCTCAGCAAACAGGATTAATCAAACATCTGTGAATAAAACAAATTACCATTAAATAAAAAGAAAAAGAAGACATCCTGCCAAATTATAGCACTCAGAGGGAGTAGACTTCCACTGTTATTGGCCCTATCCCGCAATAGTAAAAATATTCTGTCCAGACCAACTTGAACTGGGGATCTTCTAGTTCAATGGTAAATCTTCACTGAGCCACAAAACCCTGAAAAAAAAAAAAAAAAATCTGTAAAATTTACGGTAAATTACTGACAGCTGCAGATATTAGAATTTTCCCGTAAAAAAATCTAGTGACAGTATAAAACATTACAACGAATTACCCTCATTTTTACACTACAGTACCATAAAACAATGTTTTCTATGCAGATCAGGGACAGTGAGTGTTTAGTTTAATGTAAGTCACCAGTTTTTTTATGATAAAATTCTGGCAACAACAACAGCTGCCAATATTTTTCCCAAATGTTACAGATTTTTTTTTTTTTTTTTTTTTTTGTGCTTACACGGTATGTCACAATGGTAAAAAACATATAAAATGAAAATTAAAAAAAGTAATGAAGCATTTGTTCATTTACTGACCTCTTTGTGGCTGGAGTTAGAATCTCTGGCTCTATCTTGCAATGGTATGGAAAGCATCTATACAGCATCTGCCTCTTAGTGTTGAGGGATTTACCTATTGATTTTATGCTGGATGCCCCTCCTGATGCAGCCTTCTCCATTTGTTCAGGTTTGGGACTGACGCAAACAGTACACTGGTTTGTGACCCCTTGTGGCCAGATTAAATGTGATTATCTGTAAGCCTGTTCAACACAATGCAACCATTGACTAAAACCACTTGTCCCAGATCTCATTAGCACAATATTAGAGAAATGTGCTCTGAAATCATGCAATCTTCTTGTAATGTCAGATTTCAAAGCCACAAAACTCAATCAAAATCCTCTTTTCTAACTTTCTGAGCATTTCCAGGAAGAGTGTCGACCTAATTTCCTTTTCTCTACCACTAGACTTTTCTGACTTTTATCTACCTTGCAGTTTTTGTGACGACGAAGCACGCTTAAAGGATCCCTCGCAGTTTTTAATCTTCAGCTGCGTCCCCAGAGGGTTTTGGTATTCAGACTGCAAACTCAATGATGCCTCCATGTCTGCACATTTCACTTTTTGCCAAATGATTCAAACACAAGCTATCAATATGACAGAGAGACATCTTAAAGCACTAGGTTTTTTTGGACAGGGCAGCCAACTGAAGAGGCAATGTGCTTCATGTACATACTTTACATGTGGGAAATTTTCTCTCAGGAATCAACTATTATTAACACCACAAAACCACCTAACTGACAAAAAGTAAATGTTTTCATTGTAGTACAATTGCTATTTCTGACACTGTTAAATATAATTCACAGACATCACAAAGGCATATATAGGACATTTAACAACAACATTTAAGGAAACACTAAGTGATTTGAAACCCTATTGACCATAAATGGTAAAACGATGGAAAATCTATTTACACAAGCAGTATTTTGGCATTAGATCATCATAATTTAAAAAAGAAAAGGTGTGCAAATGAAACTAGCTTTGGCTTTAAAAAAAAATTTGTCCGCAAAGCATCCTAGGTATAGTACCAGTTAAAGGTTTGGACACACCTTCCCATACAGTTCTTAAAGGACAGTGATTCTTAAACTTTCCACAAGCACTGACTCAGAAAACATTAGGTTTTCAAAGTACCATCTATAAAGGACTAAAATTACCGTCAAAAAATGTACAAAATCAGGGCAAAACATGGACTAAAACTAGACTAAAGTAGGTTTATGTCAGGACTAAACCCATGACTGGGACTAAACCAGGGCTAATCTAGGACTAAGGACTAAACAGTGGTCTACACAAATTTAATCTCGAGAGCAGAACTCAAACAGGAATAAAAGTGGATCTTAATTAAAATTAAATCAGAACTTGAACTGCAAAAGACTCCTACGTACCACCAGAAGAGACTTTGTTAATTGTACCACAGTTCCCACTGACTGCGGGATGTTAAATGTGTCCAAACATTTGACTGGAACTGTATATGTTAAAAATGTTAATAATATACACTTCTTCCCTTTCAGCTTTATCCTTCTAGGGTCGCCACAGCAAATCATCTGCTTCCTTACTTGGGCTGGGGACCGGCACAAAGACTACACTGGCTCACGTAGCCTGGCTAAACACATTATTTTTTTTAATTCTATACAAAGAGAATTGTGCTCAAACCAAGCAGTAAAAGTGCTCTTTTACTGCTTGGTTTGAGTTTTATTCCCAGGGGCGGGACTAACAGAGGTGGAGTAACTGATCAGAGAAAGGAAAGACATAAGCAAAGCGCTGCCTAGTATCAACAACAAACATGGCAGCTTGGGAGAGATGTGTATGAATGACTGTTGTCGTTTTTGCCCTATTACCCTGTATTATGAGCAACTCTGTACCTACTTATTTCTGAACAGGGACAGCAGCAAAAGCCAGTTGTTGAAAGAAAAAAAATTACACAGAGGACTGAACAAGAACAGGGACTTCAGCGGAATAAAAACAGTAAAGTGCTCCATGGCATAAAATAGAGGCAAAAGAAGATGTAAAGTTGTAAACTTTGCTTTCTATTATAGCTGCTTCTGTATGACGCGCTGCAGATAAGCGGCTGTAGGCTCCAGGTACCACAACTGAAAATCTCATTTAGACCAAAATGGATTTTTACCTATGATCGGACAAACTGTAAAATGAAACTTCTGAACTGATATAACCCACTCCTATAACACAACTCCCGAATAATCTAGTGTTTATGTTTGGTTAAAATTATGCAAAATACAAAACAGAAGAACAAGAATGCATGTGCAAATGTGGGCATGCATATTTTTAAATGTATTTATGCACCAAAGACAAACTTCCCATGGAAAAAACTCTATAAATGCTATTTTTCTCCCAGCAGCAGAACAGCCTCTCTTAATGTCTTTTAAGGCCGACGGTATAACGAGTGACTGACTCTAATTTGAAGTGTAATGTAACTGACACGAGCCCCGACAGTGACCCATATCTGAATGAGAGCCGACAGTCTACAAACCCCGCACGGGCCGGCCGCCAGTAATCACCTTAAACATCAACATCTTATCTGCCCTCGCCTCAACGTCCGCCGTGATCAAAGCAGCACCATCATTACGAGCGGACTCCATCTCCCTCTATACGTGTCCATCTCTGCCCAGTCAGCACAACAGAGAGGGGGGAGGGGGGGAAGGGTCCTCCGGGCGGCACGGCTAAAGAACTCATCAACAACCCCATGCGAAGTGTTTGGTGTGTGGGATGAAGTGTTGCAGACTCAGCCTCTCTCCAGTTCTACCCCCCTTTCATAACCATCATAGACCACTCTGTTTACACACATTAACATGCTTACTGTCTGCGCTTACTACAGCAAGAGGCATGTTACCCACCAGGACAGCTTTTTTTTTTTTTAGAATTGGGGATTGTGGAGCTTGTAGAGGCAGAATCATAATCTCTTCTCAAATAAAAAGTTACTGTTACTTCAAGATAATAATCATGAACAAAATTATGACTTGAAAGCAAAAAGTATGCAGTGTGAATTTAATTAATTTCACACATTAATTTAAACCACAACTAAAAGTACTACAACAACTACTACTACTGCTACTACTATAGCTCACTGCAGTTTCCACCTCTTTTAATACTCTAACCGGTTGGTACTCTACTACTGCTACTGGTACTATTGCAAGTACTACTACTGCTTCTGCTACTATAACTACTGCTGCCTCTAATACAATTTATACTAAAATCACTAATACTACTAGCGTTTCAACTATACTGTTACTACTACCACTATAGTTTCTACCTCTGTTAATACTCTAACCGGTACTACTGATACTACTACTGCAGCTTTCACCATTTTAATACACCTACAGGTACTACTGCTACTGGTAATACTGCTACTACTATCACTGCTGCTACTATAAATACTGCTGCCTCTAATACAATGTCTACCACTATCACTAATACCACTACAGTTTCCACCTCTGTTAATACTCTGACCACTACTACTATGGGTACTTTTGTGACTACTGCTTCTACTACTACTACAATTGCAGCTTTCACCTCTTTTAATACTCCAACCAGTAGTACTGCTACTCCTATCACTGATACTACTACTACAGCTGGCTCTAATACAATTTCTACCACAATCACTGATACTACTACTGCTATTTCTACCATTACCACTAGAGTTTCTACCTCTGTTAATACTCTGACTGACTACTACCACAGTTGACACCTCTTAATACTCCAACCACTACTACTACTACTACTACTACTACTACTACTACTACTACTTTTCTTTGACCTTGTTAATACTCTGACTGGTGCTAGTATGGTGCTAGTGTAAGTATTCTGTGTAAAATATACAGTTATGTGCTTTCAAATTTGATAGTAGTTTTATGGGACCTAGTTTAATTCCACCACTGGCAGCTTTTTTTGACAAACCACTATTGGTACCTTTAGCCTTCTACTACTGCTACTGTCCTGAAAAAAAAAAAAAAACATTTAATTTAGAAGATGTACTTAAGAAAATGCCTTCTGTTAAGGTATCTTACTTACTTTACACCACTGGGAGCTTGTTATGAAAAACCATAATTTGATTTGTTGAAAATGCAAAGCACACATCTGAAAAAAGCTCTTGGGGTATTTAGTCCGCTGCTATAGCCTTAATGAGCGTACTATGTTGTGCACTAATGTCTGAAGCTAGCATGTGTGTGTGTGTCAGCATATTTTTTTCTCTCCCTTTTTTTCTTGAGCGGACGCATGTTTGTTGAGCACTTGTCAAAAGCAGCAGAGAGCTCTCCATGTGTAATACTCTACTTATGTGAAGGCTATAGTGGCTTCAGGCGCTCAGGCTAATTCACTCTCCGAGGCTAAATCCATGCTAACAAGTCAGCGATGCCACGCGCCCGTCCTTGCCCACAGCTCGATGGGCCGCTCTCAAAGCAAACCAATTAGCCAGGCCTGCTCAACCCCCCTAAAAAGTCATCCTCAACTTTTCCTACCCTTACATTTCCTCTGGGGCTATTCACTGAAGGAGGTTTTTGGGGGGACTTTCTTTTTCCTTTTCCATTAATTTTATAGCATAGCCCATTGTAAGAATCTGTGGAAAGAAAAAACACTACCCAATTGTTTTCCCTTGTATTTGCAGAAAACAATATTAGTGAAGTCAATAGCAGCATAATAGAAGTCATTTCTGAAAATAAGAGCGATTCTGAAACAACATCTGGATTTTTTTGTTTTGTTTTGTTTCGTTTTTTGACAGAGGTTACTGAATTTTGTGACCAATCACCTGGTCTTTTGGATCATTGGTTGGATTCTAGAGGTCGACTGATATCGGGCCGATTTTTGCATTTTTCTTGCACTTTAATGCCAATTTTTGGTCAGGCATATGTCCGGACAACCATGTGACTGAAGGGCCCCGGCTTCCCCACCAATCTTGTATCAGTTTGGGCTCTTACTGTGCAGTTCATAGCAAACATCCAAAATCGCTTTATCTCAGCCTGAAAAGCTCAAAACAGCAATAAAAAGATTTTGCTCAGTTCTCTGGAATAGAACCTCATAAAACAAAAAATCCAAATGCATTTTGTAGCTCTCCCCAAGCTTTACTTGCACAGCAGGTTTAATTGAGTTGGCCATTTTGGTTTTCTCAAAAAAAAAAAAAAAAACATCAGTGTTTATCGGTCATCGGCTGCTCTGTTCGCCGTCTGCCATAGAAAAACCCATATTGGTCGACCTCTGTTGAGTCATATACTTTACTTTTACCTTATACTCTCGACTAATGCCGGAAATAAGTCCAACTGGAAAGATAGCAGTTCCACTACTGCTCAAATGCAAGACGTGATGTTTAACAAGGCAGAGATTATCCCTGCTTTGCATCGATCTAACGCAAAACTCAGCACTAGACGTTTAAGGTATGCTCCAACAGTAAAAACAAAAACGTGGCTGTATTGTTGTTGTTTGTGAGTGGTGAAATACAGAGAACAGATTTTGTTGTAATAGGGCAGCATTAGTAAAACTGAGTAATTCATCTTTTACGAAAAAACAAAACAAAATCTGGAGCACTTGTTGGGGTTGGGAGGTGGTGCACTGCTCGATAAACTACAGCAAACTCTGTGCTCCGAGGCTAATTCCATGCTAACTCAATGAAGCCACATGCCTGTCCTTGCCCACAGCTCGATGGGCCGCTCTCAAAGCAAACCAATTAGCCAGACTCACTCTAGGTCTGTCCACCCCACAAAAGAGTCAACTTCCCTCCCTCACATTTCTCCCAGGCTATTCACTGAAGGATGTTTTTTGAGGGGCAGTGTTAATAAGCCTGTATCATTGACATGAAAGGCGTCTAAGCAGGATACATCAAATACGCTAAGCTGCCTTGCCAATTAGCTAAAACAGCTATTTAGTGACAAATCTTCTGGACCTATTTTAGACCACAAGCCAAAAGATGAATGTCGTTTAAATGGTCGTATTAACACGCTATGGAAACTTTCTTCTCCATCGCTGACTTGTAGACTGTAGGAAGTGTCAAGACTGGCTAAGTGAGTGAACCGACTTGACACAGCGACGGTTCCACTGTGGGAGTAGCTAATTGGATGGTAATTAATGGGAACGGAGGCAGATAAATACCTTTGTGCATTGCCGAGTCAAGGACACCGAGGTGATGGCTGGCCGTCTGCGAACTAGAGCTAAACTGAACGGGACAGACACCTTTTCTTCACCGCGACAGCTAATTCTCAAGTCCTAAATGAAAGTACCCCTCCCCACCGTGTAATCAGAATGTCCTGCTTATACTCTGCCCTACTGAATGTACTAAAGATACTGCTATAACTGCTGCTACTACTACCACACTTACTACTACTACAACTGTTCCAACAGCCTTGAACCCAGGAACCCAAGAAATACTTTTAGCTCTAGAGCTAGAGCTATTGCCCTATTTCCTTCCAAAATTGACTGGTAATAGAAAATGTATGCAGAGAGCACAGTTTCTTACAAAAAATACTTAAGCAGATTGCTTTTTACCACTTGGGGAGCTTGTTGTGAGAAAATACAAATGCAACCATTACTACTAATCCTACTACCAGTACTTAGAAGATTTAAAATTGACTTTATTTATCCCCTTAAAATTTTTATTATAGAAAGTGTACCATATTTTCCACATTAAAAGGCGCACCTAAAAGCCTTTAATTTTCTCAAAAACCGACAGTGCGCCTTATAATCCGATGCGCCTTATATATGGATCAATGTTGGTTAATTGTGGCTACAGTATTCAGGGGGCGTCGCCGAAGTGACAGCGGTAAAAACGATAAAGGGGAATTCCAGTCCCAGCTGTTCATGTGTGCCATAGGCGTGTTTATGGATCCTGCCGCAAAAGAACAAGGAGGCGCGGCCTTTGCTCCATCTCAGTAGAAGAGTTGCGACATTGAGGGGACAGAAAACCGAGCGCTCGAACGCTGTTCATGTAGCTTTGAACTGTGACAAATGGAGTTGGAAATACATTGTTTTCAACGAGGGAGTTGTAAGAACACTGGTTTGTATTCTATTAATAAAGTTTGACTGACTGACTTATCTGACTGTTTTATTGACATTCCCTTTAGCGCAGCGCCATCTAGTGGATGTGCCTTATAATGCGGTGTGCCCTATATATGAAAACAGTTTTAAAATAGGCCATTCATTGAAGGTGCGCCTTATAATACGATGCGCCTTATAGTGCGGAAAATACGGTAGTTCAATTTCTACCATGGGTGGCAGTGGCTCTGGTGATTGAGCCGTTTGTCGTTGTGCCCTTGGGCAAGAGACTTCACCCACCTTGCCTCCAGTGTCTGCGTACACTGATGTATGAATGTGTGAGTGCTTGTGAGAATGAATTTGTGAATGGTTTCTTTCTTGGTTTCTACTACTACTGTTCCAAAAACCTAGTCTTAAACCCAGATCCAAAAATACTTTCTCTTAACTTGAGTGAAAGTATTTTGTTACTCTCCCCCACTGGGAGCTTGTTATAAGAAACTACAATTCTGATGAAAGCACACTGCATTAGTCCACTGCTCTAGGCTAGAGTGCAAACTAGAGCTAAACTATACGGGACAGACACCTTTTCTTCACTGTGACAGCTAATCCTCTATTCCTAAATGAAAGTACCCCTCCCCATCCCGTTATCAGCACCTCCCCGCTCATGCTCTGCCCCAACTTCCACCTGTTTCCATGGTAACGGGGGGATAAAAAGAGTTACTTCGAGATTAAATCAAAGATGTTGAAGTGCCGAAAATATTACAAGCCCCTCTTTGAGTCGTGTTCCTCGAGTTCAGGATGATACTCTATTTTCTTCTTCCAGATACGGCGTGTGTGTGTCTGTGAATCTTTCCTCGCTGTAGAGAGAATAAAGACGGAGCAGCGGCGCAGTCTATTCACCGTCTCACTGTAAGACCTCACTGTGTCTGAATGGGACGCAGATGACAGTTCTTCTTTTCTTGTTTTCTTAATTTATTCACAGTATTTTAAGGCTTTGTAGGTGCCCCACAAATCAGCCTAACCTGAAAGAATGTATTTTTTTTAACTTGGAGAACTCTTATAGCATTTTGTAATAGGAATTATATGTACAGTGTGGTACTTAAGAACGAAAAGAAATGGAAATGTCAAGCTTTGGCCAATTACATGTTTAAAAACTATGCACGTCATTGTTGGGCTACACCGCTTGTCAACACTTAATCGACAGCTATGGAAAATACAGAGAAACTAGCAATGTTTCCTTAAGCTGGGTATCCACAGCACTAATTTTGTCTGTTTCTGTTCCAAATCGTAAAAAACGGTGGCACAGGGACAACAATCACAGACAGAGCCACCTTATGACCAAAGATGAACTGCTGCAGATCAGGCAGTGTGAAATATTTTGGAAGATTTGTCGCAAAGTATGTCAGCATCTCGCTGCACCTATGATCTCTGTCAGACGTGTGTTCAATAGAAAACATCAGTCCATCATTACAGTAACAACAGTGCCTTTCCCAACCACAAACGTGAGTTCATTTCCCTTTTCCACGCACATAAACACCGGTTACACTAAGTTCTGGCTTATCTGTGCTACAATGACATAAACAAACTGCGTCTAGAGCCTGAAATTTGCTCCTGCTGACTTTGGTCATAGCCTTGATTCAACGTTTTAACCACTGAGCAGTGTGAACAAGCTGTAGTTTACGATTTTACCCACTATGACGTACAGTGACTTCCATAAATCTTTAAAGACAAAGAAAAACAGCTCAAAAAGTAAATATGCTTGACAAAGTTGGTCTAACGCTGGACTTAGAGCTAGAAGTTTAAAGTAAGCTCTCTGATGATTGGTCGATGCAGTGCGGTGTATTTTTTCAGTGGTGCATTAGCTCAACTTTATTTACTTTGTATAAAAACAGGAAAGATTGCAATGTTGTCTGTAATAATTTTGACTGATGAAGCTTTGGCTTTTAATTATAGGCAATTGCAACACAGCTAAACACTGTCTCTAGAAACCAAACTATGACTAGGAGACTAAATGAACAGTGCATTGTCTCTATTGTCATGCCCACAAGCCAGCAGGCAAATGATAAAAGCAATTTCCTTAAATTGCAGCTTACCACTAATACTATACTATATTCACATATTCACTGTTGCAAGAATCTGTGTTTAAAGACTAGGCAATGTTGTAACAACTTTGTATAGGAGTTAAATATGCTGACTAATAATTACCTTGTAGACTATTTGGGCTTCGTGCTATTTTTAGTCATTCATTTTTGCAAGTATGTAATGCTTGTGCAAATAGTTTTAGTGTTACCTTTGTTGGATGACAAAGAGGTTAGGCTTTGGTAGAACAGCAGCAACCAGGAGTCAGTGAGAGAAGAAAGCTAGCATAAATAATTAAACGGATATCCATTCAGAGATGTACATAAAGCTCTTGTATAGTGCCTTATTTTGTCATGAAGCAGCTGCTATTTTTGGGCACTAGGATACTCCAAGGCATAGTACAGTCCTTTGTATTCCTGTACGTATATGGGAATGCATGACTTTGTTGCTCAGTTTTAAGATAGTGGATCATTGCAGCAAAAAAAGATGCTGTATTTCAGGACGTCAGGCGAACCACAGCAAATCCAAGTTGTAAAATTCAAAATAGCAGCACCCTACGATACAAGAAACTATTAACTACTATTAATACTATACTATTAATTACTTTAATATTTGTAGAGCTTATGCAATTGTCCCATGAGCTGTCCACTACTTTCCAACCTCTGTCTGTGAACAAGCTACTGTGAGGCCTTTTGTAACAAGTGCGTAACAAAATGCGCTGTAATTCTCTGTTATTGCTAATCCTGCTCATGTTCACACAGAGCTAAGACTAACATGAGCCCAGTGAATTAATCATGGTCCTATGTCACATTTGGTATGCTTTTGTCATTCTAACTATGATTTTATTTGTGTGTGTCATTATTGCTTCTGACTTAAAGATGCGCAATCAGATGCATTTGTATTTGTATTTGTGGAAAACTCTATTATTCGGTCAATAGCAGCACAATAGAAGTCTTCTCTGAAAGAAAAATATTGACTCTGGGACCTTATCTGGGATTTATTCAAACAAGAGGGAGAATTAGAGCAGGGACAACTGTCCCCCTCACTCCAGCTGAGGACAAAGGACTCCTAACGACCCGAAACCACTCAGGCTCTTTCAGAGTCTATTTAGTCTCCTGAACCAATAGAATTTTGTTTCAGGTCTAATTCCTCTTTCCTAGGAGCAAACCAACTCTCTTACCAGTTCAATTTCTTGGATAAGAGGCAAAACATCTTCAACTTTAAGAAACAACTTCAGATGACTGCTTTTTAAATCTTTTGTTGCGTGTTGTGTACAGTTTAAAGACCTTGTTGTGATTCTGCTTTTCTCCAACAAAACTTACAAAGCATTCTGGCCTATAGTGACCTTCTAGTGACCATCGATGATTACTACTTTTCGAAATACATCGTGGAAATTTTTGAGGGCACTGTTTTGTTTCAACTAGACATTTACACACCACTAAAAAATGGCGTGATCCCTGTACATTACACTATAGAGAGATTAGGGAGGACATGTTTTTATATACTGCAGTAATGGCAGCGGCAAGTCCAAGTGGAAAGATACCAAATCTAGCGCTGGCTTTAACGTCTTACGTCACAAAGTCCAGTTTGCAACAACTAAAGCATAACTCTTGAAAAAACGTATTTAAGCTCATTTAGCCCATTTCTAAGGTAACTGTATGGAAATGTGCAGCTGACTAACTCCATGTAAACATGAATGGGTCACAGGAATGGGTCATGAGTGGTGGTTTTCAGATAGTGTGAACAAGCAAAGAGAAAGTGAAAAGAATGAAAACAGAGAGCTTTCCGGAGGTCATCAGAGAGTTTCATTTGTCCAAGATAACGACTGCCTCAGACCTGATTAAGTCTGTATCAATGGTGTTAAAGCCCTCCACATTGAGGGGGGTCTTTCCTTTGTTGAATCTCAATGTTTGTTTACTGATACACTTCACCTCCTTGTTATCCTTTTTAACTCAGGAATATACTGCTGAAGTCAAATAAGTGAAGCCAATTTCAAAAACCAGCGACTGTATAGGATGCCATACTGTTCAGGGTCAGCATCAATGCGCTTTCAAACTAAAGGTAGGTATATTCAAAATAACATACTAATTAAAAGGGCAGAAACCTTTTCACATAAACTTCAATATGTTGCCTTTAGAGACATATACAGCATGCAATATTCGATCACAAACCATTCAAGCACTTATAAAGTAATTAGAGAGTAGAAAAACTTTACTATTTAAGCATTAGATTCTCCACTTGCAGCGGGAAGTCAGGGGTTTGAACTCCTACATGCAGAGGATAAAAAAACAGTCAAAATATGTACTGGTCCTAAGTCTGGATAAATTTTAAGGGTTGTTTCAAGGAGAGCATCCAGCATAAAAATCTGCACATAATTCCTTGTGGCAACCTCAAAACAAATGAGAGCAGCCAAAAATCTCTTTGCATATAAACAGACCAATTAATCACTACAATGAAATTTTCTTCACAACATTTTTTTAATAACAATGCATCTGTCTTACAGTAAATAGCGCTTAGACTTGCTTTACAATTTGGTGCCTTATTCATTCGCTCCTCAGTTACACTCTGGTGGGGAGCTCACTTCTGTAGCCACAGCTGCCCTGGGGCAGATGGATGGAAGCTTTCTAGACCTACAGCCTCTCTGACCACCACCAAACTCACAATTACACTAACACAGTGGCTCCCAAAGTGGGGTCCGGGGCCCCCTGGGGGTCTGCAAAGGTACTGCAGGGGGCCCCCCAAAGGCTGTTTATATTAAGTACATAAGAAGAAATTGAGTTGAAATGAATTATATACTTCTTTATAATATTACTTTAAAACAATTTTTAGCCATCAATCAGTGTTTTTGTAACTTTTTTATAGAAATATATGGAGAAAAAATATATGTTTTATACAGAGTAATGTTGTATAGTTGGGGGTCTGGGTGGGCTTTTCGGAAATTTAAGGGAGCCACAGCTCTCTTGACTTTGGGAATAGCTGCACTAACACATTCGTACAGGCTGGCAGCGTGGATCTATCCACCAACTTCAGGTTAGTGGGTGAACAGCTCTACCTACTAAACTACTGTCAACCTTCCCTTTACACCTGTCTAGGACTGCAACTGACGATTATTTTGATAATCAATTAATCTGTCGATTATTGTTTTGATTAGTCAAATAATAATAATCAGAAAATGAAGTGTGAGTAAAATGGTTAAAAACTTGGGGTGTTTTATAACTCTCATTAAAAATATTGCATAATTCTACCAAAAATAACTTAAATTTTACAAAATGTGAACCAGACAAAGCTTTGAGTTTGCCACTTGAGTACGTTTGGACAGAACACACACACAAAGATATTTTTTATCAAAAACACAAAATGTACATTGTTTTTAACTGTTTTTGTTTCTTTACTTCTCTGTCCTGGTAATAAACCCTCCTTTCTCAGCACACTGGCATGTTTCAGAGTCTATAAATACCCCCAGTTGATTAAACGATTACTAAATTACTTGACGATTATTTCAATAATCGATTTATCTGATTAGTTGTTGCAGCCCTACGCCTGCCTAAAACTCTGCACAACACTGTATGTAAACATCACTTTTTTTCTTTGCATTGCTGTTGGCTGGTTTGACCTTAAAAAAAATAACATGGTGACATTTCTGAAACGTGGACATTTTATCTTTCTTTCTACAACTCTGTCTTGAAATAAAAACACATTAGCCCTGACCTCAGACTGCCCACTATTGTCTGCTGCCCCTGAATAAGGCCAAGACTAAAACTTTTTTTTTTTATGTCAAATCTCTCAAAGGAAGCCTCTGTCCATTTTGACTCGAGAGTGCAGACAAGTGACGGCAGATGTGTAGTGACAGTGGAAGCACATAAAGCTTTTAGGAGCAGCCGGCTGACGGCGTCCCTCCTTCACACATGGATGAATCCTGAAGGAGACTGGAGCAGGAGTTACCTAACGCAGGAACCAGACGTGACGACATGCACACGGACACACAAATGCAAAGACACACACAACACGCAAAACAACATCAGCTTGGTCTCGGGAGAGGAGGACGCGACGTTTGAAAGGCACGCTCCGTCGGTCCTCAAGGGGAACGGCGGGAGTAGGAGATGTCTGGTTCATTCTCTGTCAAACTTGTCATGTGGGTCTGGTGGTACTATATGTTTTAATGGACATTCAGATTTTGGCAGCAATAATGCGTTTTTCTTTTAACTGCATGACAGAATAAAAACATTGTGTCCGCATAAGCGTTTGAGAAATGAGTAGCATAGCATTTCTGGTATGGTTATTTTTAGACATCCATTTTTTGCCCATAGAAGATATTACTGTTCACTGAACTACTCAGTCGCTCATTTATTACCTTGCAGAAAATGTTTTGTTTGCTGGTTGGCAGAATAATTTAAAAAGTAAAGCTAAAATTGATGAAATGTTCAGGAAAGGACAGTAATGGTCCAAAGGAAGTAGTTATTAACTCCAGAATTCCATCTTTTCTTTTTAAAGAATTTGAGGTCTTATTGCGAGAGATTGGTCAGTGATATTAATTCCAGCCACAAGGGGTCACTACTGGAACAAACTATTCATTTTAGTGTTTTTTTTTTAATCATTGTGGGATATAGTAGTGTTTCCCAACCAGGGGTACGGGAACTCCTAGTGGTACGTGAGCACATTGCAGGAGGTACGTAGAGTAATAGTACCTCATTTACAGTGCCTTTGTAGATTTAGTTTTCAAGGACTAAAATAAACCTAAACCAGGACTAACCCAGGACTCGAGAGATGTGACATTAAAGATGGATAAAACAGGGACTAAACCAGGTCTAAAACCAGAACTCAAACAGGACTAAATCAGATCTAAAACCAGAACTCAACCAGGGAAAAATTGTCTAAGACCAGAACTAAACCAGGAATAAAACCAGAACTCAACCAAGAATAATCCAGGTCTAAACCAGAACAAAACCAGGTCAAACCTAGAGCTAAACTAGTTCAAACCAGGACTAAAATAAGACTAAACCTAGAACTAAACCAGCAACAAACCAGGACTAAGCTAAGACCAAATTAGGACTAAACCAGCAACAAACCAGGACTAAAATAAGACTAAACTAGAACTAAACCAGCAACAAACCAGGACTAAGCTAAGACCAAATTAGGACTAAACCAGCAACAAACCAGGTCTAAACCAGGACTAAACTAAGACTAAACCAGTACTAAGCCAGGTCCAAACCACGACTAACTGGGATATAGCATAAGGGTTTTGTGCCTCAAAGGATAAAACATTTCCCCTTGGATTAGAAGATTCCTTGTTTGAGTCTAGATCAAGGCACTGTGTGTTTATCATTGCAAGATAGGGTCAATGCTTTGTCGGAGGTCTGCATTCTCCAGTAGAGTTGAACACATTCAAGATGGTACAAGATCTTTAACTAGCATATAACAGCACAAGACACAAGACAAGAAATGCTACAAAAATATAAATTAATGAATGTAAACTGCCTATATTCGACATTTTCTTTTTACTATAGCAGCATAGCCAGCGTTAAACAAAGCCCCTAAAATAAAGACGGAGAGTTAACTTCCTCTCTGCACCAGCACAGTTCATTAGCTGTAATTCGGAGACCGTGTACCTCATACATCATATTGTGTTGGTGGTAGCACTGCGCCATTGTACTACACTGGTGGCACTGGCAGTAAGTAATGTAAAATCCCTATTCCCTGAAGCGGACTATTGCTCTCTGGGACTGCAGCCACACACAAGTTATACGCCTCTGTTAACGTGCATAAAAAATACATGCATTAAAATATGTATAGCTCCTGCAGCATTTAATCTGTGTTTTATTGAAATTTTTACGCACTGCTCTGAATTGTCAGACCATATAAAAATATAACTGGGTCCATGTCCAGATTAATATGAAATGATTTTACATTTTGCTGCATTTTTTTTTTTTTTTTTTTTACAGAGCATTAATAGTAATCAAGTATTCTGGGATCATTTAAACTGTCTTGCTGCATTTATGGGCTCCCAAAAAGTTATAGAACATAAAATAAAAGATAATCTTAAAGTAATATCTTCTTTCCTTTTGGCTTTTCTCTTCTGGGGTTGCCACAGCAAATCATCTGCCTCTTACAGTGTGCAGTGATTCGCATTGATTTAACATACAGGTTTTAGGCCAGATGCCATGCCTGACGCAATTCTCTCTGTTGATCCAGGCTTGGGGCAGGTATAAGGAATACGACGGTTTGATATTATATGGAATTAAGATATTAACTCAAGGCACTTGGGCAGCACAGACCTCTGCCACTCTCCCACTCTGCTGCCCTCTGCTGGTCTCTTCTCCGTTTCTTTATTTATGGGGTAAAATAATTATTGGAAATGCTTTCTTTTGGTCACATAATATTTTTTATAGGTTGGAAAATGTGCAGTTCTGTTCTAGAGGTGACCAAGATTGGTTCAGAAAAATAAATAAAAGCATAAAACAGCTGTAAGTTCTTCTGCATCCTTACAGACCTGAACTATGATACTATAGACAGAGATGGACAGTAATGAAGTAAATTTGCTTGAGTACTGTACTTAAGTACTTGTTTTTGAGAATCTGTACTTTACTTGAGTAGCATTTTTTGGGGAAGATTATTAGTTTTATTCCAGTACATTTTAAAGATAAACATTATACTTTTCTACTCCACTACATTTCTATAAAGTCAGAAGGATCTTAAAGACAACTGGCCGTGTTCATTTAGTTTCTCATTCTCATAAACTCTGTAAAGATACTGGTAGACATGGATTCATCTTAGTCTAGACTTTGGTTAGACCTGCTTTAGTCCTAGTTAAACCTGTTTTAGTCCCCGATTGTCAAATAATGGATTGACACAAAATACAGTTTCCTCTGTTTCTCGTTTACTGATTTTACAAACATGTCTCTCTCTAGTTATTCTAACTCTAAGGGGGGATCTCTATAGGATTAGACTGAAGTTTGCCATCCCATCTTTAGACGGTCTGATGAAAGCATATGAAAATGTATTATATTTATATTTTACCCCAAATTCTTGACTACTCTGATTTGAAATCCATTGTGGCTGGAGTTTGTATCTTTATCTCTGTCTCTCAATGTTACAAACTTCTGACAAACTCTAAAGCTGATTTCTTCCATGCCCTGCTCTTTCCTGAAAATTTAATAAAAATCTGGCCATTTCTTTTAGACCTTAACAGACTAAGCTACCAACAAACAAAGCTGGTGGAGGTAATTCATTTAAGGGAAACACATTTTTTCAGTATTGCACCCTACATTTTCCCATGGCAGAAACAGCTTACACACATCTGCCTCAAACCAGCCGAATCAGCTGCTGTTCTGGAGGTCATGTTTCTGTAAATATCCCACTCTTGTTAAAGTGTCAGAGCATTTTAAACGGCTCGACAAACAGCCCACCTGGGACCGATGGGAAAAATGTAGGTAAGGGTAAAAGAAAAGGGAACGCTGGCTGCCCTGTCGTTATTTTTACAAGTCTTTATGACTCAATTTAGCGGCTGGGAAATAAAACACGCGGGGTGTCTGAGCTCTGAGGAGGAAAGGGAGGGGTGAGATGAGTTAGCGAGGGGGCTCCCGGGGCTGTCGGAGAGCGCAGTGTGGTGGAGCTATGGGACTGGGAACACAGGGAGAAGGGCTGGCTTAATCAAGATAGGTTATTCAAATTGGCAGCTTCTCTTCAAATGGATGGGAAAGAAAGGCAGAAGAAAACCATAGAAGTCTGAGACGTGGCAAAATGTCCAACATGATACGTTTCAGTCGTTCAACATCCGCTTTTTTCCTGTTATAGGGTCATGGAGTAGACTGGAGCCCATCCCAGCAACTATGGGTCTTAGGTAAGGTACACCTGAACCATGAACACTTAGACACATTCGCGGTCAGACAGCCATTTGCTCTCACATTCATTATAGGAACAATTCAGATTCACCAATGTATCTAACACAGAGAATCCCACAGTAACACAAAAATTAACTGGCTCATGGTCCTTGGTTAGTGCTCCTACCACTCTGCCACAAAGCACCCCCGAATGCTTCAAGAAACACTGACTATTAATACACAATGGAGAAAATAATCATAATTTCTTGGTATGGTGTGGCCAAATTTTAACCAAGCAACTAGGTACAACTTTAAAGGTCCCCTATTCTGCTATATCAACTTTTTTGAGCTTTTAACCATGTTATAATGTTGTTTCTACTTCAAAAACATAGTCTACCTGGAGGAGTGTTTTGTTTCATTCACGCTTGTGTAAGTAATCCTGTATGCTGAGCCTGTACGTTTCTCAAGAGCTGAAAACGCTCGGTCTCACTGCTCAACTTATTTATCCATCTCTTAGCATCATCTTGCTAATAGCCATGTTTAACAGCAATTTTATGCTCTGTCCCTTCCCGTCAAAGTCAAAGAGCAACAGTCAAACTGCTCCCCAAAAGAAGATGTTGTCCATACATATGTATTATTTTTTTGCACATATTTTCAAACTTATGTCTTAAGGGTCCCTCATGGGTGAAGTGGTGAGTACCCTGCTTGTTGACTGGGGTTTCCTGAGGGGAAAACAAACTCCAAGATCACCTTTGTGTCAATCCCAAGCCTGGATTAATGAAGTCATCAGGAAGGCCATCTGCTGTAAAGCTCACTGCTCTGGTGACCCCTGAAGTAAGTTATTATTAAACAAAGCTGTCCACCATGAAATGGCCAACATTTTTCTACATTACCATTTATTAGTGAGTACAAGTTACATTCAGTGCCAGTTATATGAATTTATTGGAACAGTATACACTTACCTATATGTATTTTAGTCTGTTTTTATACTGATATTCCTATTCTGTCCTTGGAAAGAAAGGAACTCGAACAATTTTCTTGTAGGCTATAATTCTCAGTACTTGGCTGAATGTGCTTGTAAATTAACAGTTCTTCAGTGATCGCAATCAAGGTCAAGATCCACTTTATTGCGCCGCGTTGTAAGGAGCCTGGCGTCTGTGTAAAGCCATTTCACAAACATAAAACGCAGCATTCGTTCCAGCTTTGCAGCAATCAAGGCCCTTTGCAAACATTTTCTCTCCTCTTCATTGCGTTCAGGTGGCCGCATTGGCACACACTGCACTTCATGCTTTTAATATTGGCTTGTGATATTGGCTTTTTTTTTTTTTTGCACTGATAACGCCGCGTGTGTGTTAATGGCAGTGTGTCTAGCCCGCTCACAAAAGCTACTCGCTCTCCCTCCCCCCCTCCCTCTACTTCTGCCTCTCCAGCCGATGTTATTTCAGACCAATTGGGAGCCTGCGAAAAAGGGAGGGAGAGTGTTTGTAATTAAAATTCTGTTCAGCATGACAACGCCGTTTCATGCCTCATTTTTTTGCCGCACGTGGGATGAATTCGGGATAAGCGCAGAGACTTTAATAGGTAAATAGACACTGCTGGTATGTGCTCAAAGCGTGCACGATTGTAGCTTCAAGCAGCGCAGGTGGGAAAGAGGGTAAAAAAAAAAAAACTCAAAAGCTTATCGGCAACACAAGCGCCATGTGTTATAGGCTCAGTAATGGTGCGAGCTTTAATATTTAATATGCTCTTAAAAATGAAAAGGTGTTTGTCCTTCTCCCACAGTCAAAAACATGAGTGACCACCTGCTTTCGTAAGTATTCCCAGGAACATGCAAAAGATATGGCATGTTTTGATAAGTAGTAGCCACAGTTCACAGTATGCATGTATGCGTAGGCGAATGAATGAATAGAAATTGCCCATAGTGAATGAATGGTTACCTGCAGTACATGTGGAAGTGATTATCCACCTCATGTCCAAAGCACCTTAAATATACCATAGTGGGGACTGAAAGAAGTTTTTTAGTGCTAGCAACTGTGTCTAAACTCATAACCGAGGCAAATACCATTTTACATTACAAATACTACTACTGTATTTTTTATTTCTTTTGTGAACCATTCACTTTTACACAATCTAACAACAGAATGGAAGCCAGTTTGCATGCAGCATAATGAGAAATAGTTTGCGACAGGGATTTAGTGTATGGTATCCACAATGACTAAGTACATAGAAATATCTGTCATAAAATATAGGGCCTATGTCTAATAATTCTGTCTTTGCACTTACTATTTTTTCCTTCTCAAGTAATGCTAAGAAGTAATTTTGCTTTGTAATGCGTAATATTATTTGAAAATAACAGTACTTTTAGTTAAATAAAAGGGGCAAAGCTCTTGGGATATTTGGAAATTGAAAACCTTGCTAAAACAACAAGGAATTGCTTCTCTATAAACTAACTGAACTGGCCTGAGAGTAAATCCCTGAATCACGTAACATAGCAGGAGACAAAAGTGAGAACAACCAAAAGAAATACATTGTTTGCACCTTTGTGCCACGTTACTACATACCCAGATGTCCGACCATGAGACTACAGTACTTTGCCGTGAAAATATAGGAGAATAAACAGCGCTTGACATTTACTTTTTCACTCACTGGTCACTGTGGCTAGTCTTTGTCAAAAGTTACTAGGCAATTAGTGTTTTTGCTAGTCACAATTAGTTACGTTTTTGTGTATATTTTATAATAGAATTTGCTTTTGATGTATGGAGAGTGATTTATCAAATATTAAAAAACAAGTTTACCTATAGGCAGAATAAATTGTGTCTCTGTACATGTGGTGTCACATCTAAAACATGTTTTACTTTCTTTAATCATGATGAATTACAATATAAATGGTGTACACTAATATAAAGCAGAGCAGCATAAATTCAGGCCTAAAGTTAAAGAAAGATAAAAATAAAAATCAACCGGCCAAAGAGAGGCTAGTGAGTAAGAGTGTTACTAGCCAAAACGAAAATCTAACGTTACCCGCATTTGTCCAGTTGGCTAGTGCAAATTAGCAGTTAGCTTACTCAAAATGACAATGCTAAGAGATGTTATCCTTATGGGGACTGGACAACATGTTACGCTTCTGGAGCCAAAAATGGGAGATGACTCGAAGAAAACCTAGCAGTCTCTTGTATAAAAACCAACAGGTAACATAGCCTACCCGAAATATGGGAAAGCTAAAGCAACTAGCTAGCCCACCATTGTAAAATTAGCAGGTTGTTAGCTCGACAATAATAGCACAGCACAATTATCAGGGATGATTTAGGGATGTGGTGTACTTAAGCAAATATTAAACCACATTTTATGAGAAATAATTTAAACAAACCTACCACAAAGTCCTGTTCTCAGTGTGTGGTGGACCTCTAGCTGTGAGCGAAGGATTCAGGAAGTTCAACAAGAAGCTAATTAATGAAGCAGCTGGGTTTTTCTGCAGTGAACTCCCCGCAACTCAGCGTGAAGTCCTCAGCCCCACACTTTATGAGGCTACCAGTGGGGTAATGTACAGTATGGCAGACTGCAACTATATTCATACTTTCTACTTAGTTTGAAATATCGACATTAATACTGACAAAGGCCCAACATGCTCAGTATGATTACTTCTTAATTTAAAACAGAGCTTTACTTAAGTTGAACAAAATGTGAAAAACAGAGCTCCTTTTATAGACTTTCTCCAGGTATGGTCCAGGCTGGATTGATAGGCTCTACCCACTAGTTCCTGGCAAATAGGAAGATGAGGGAACCTGAGCAGGACTTTTAAAGTAAGGCCACCACTTCCCAAATCTGACTGTATGCCTTTGTACCACCAGATGTCTTAAAACTACACATAGCACTCTTAAAATAAAAGATAAACTATATAGGATTGTGACAGAATGGGTGGCACTCCTGCGTCACAGCATAGAGGTTGTGGCTTCGATCTTCAGGGCTCTCTGAGTGGAGTCTGCGTATCCTCCCAGCGTAATTGTGGGTTATCCCCAGGTTCTGACCACAGTCCAATCAACTGCATGTTTTAAGTGAACTGATGAATCTAAATGTGTCCCTACAGGAGGAATGTGTGGATAGTTGTTAGTTGTCAGTGTATATTGGTTGTGGGGTCTGGCAGTGAATTAGGACTACACAGAAAAGTGATGCAGAAGCTCGAAGGCCATTGAGACAACAGCGTTACTATGTCGTCAGTTACACGCAGAAGTATATACCAGGCTTATGTCTCTTTGTCATAGCTGTTGCAATTAATTGGAAATTGATTGTCCAGAGTGTACCCATGGATGTATAATAAGACCTGGATGAGGTACTGCCCTCTCTCCCCTGATGCCAGTGTGAGTAGTGGCTGCTCTGTGGAACTGCAGCAGAAAAATCCCGTGCATGTGGCCGAGAAAGGATTTTTTCCATAGAGCGCAATGTGAAAAGAAACACCTGGTGTTCGGCTGACAGGACACCTACAACTTCCAAAATGGTCGGATTTTGTAGTTTTTATTATCTATTTTGACACTATGGATATGTTCCCCATTCGAAATGAAGAACTGATCACACGGTACACAAAACAAGAGCGCGCATGCTTGAGAGCTGCAGTGGCGCTGCTATATGGGCCGTACAACACGGAAATAACACGTAAGTATCGGCCATTGAAAACAACGGCGGTTGTGACGCCATTCATTATCCAGTTCCTCCAGTGTACCTCACCTAAGGCCACAGTTGTTTGTGCACCAGCCACCTGCGACCTCTAATGGGAATAAGAGAGATAAAAAATGACTGAAAATGAAAAAAGTACATAAAATAATCTAAATCCGGGGCAAACAGAACCATACAGGACTGAACTAGGCCTGACTTTCCTTCGGGATCAATAAAGTATCTATCTAACCTTTCTAATCTAAACAGAATATCTAGATACAAAAATAAAACAGTACCTAATCCACATACTACACATTACAATACAGTGTCTCTCTCTGTGTTCTGCAGCAGGCCATGTCTCTGGTTCGTTCCTCTGCAGACAGACAGTTTGTTCTGGTGAGGCACAGACATATTCGTGATGCGTGTTGCATGTGCTAATGCAGTGCTCTGTTTACTCAGGCAAATGTCGAGGGGGGAGAGCAGGGGGCGACACAGGGGCCTCTCCCGGGACGTCCTCCATGGGGCTTGTCAACTACTGTCACTCAATCTTCACCCGCCTGTCTTCCTCACCACCATCCCCGCATCCCATGATCCTCCTTTGCCGCTCCTAAACAAAGAAACCAACCAAAGCAGCTGCATCCAGGGACCTGTCTCCCCACTAGTGTTTAACCTCTGATACTGCCGCTCGGCTCTTCTGATTATTCATCAAAGATTTTCTGGCTATTTGGTTTCACAGCTCTACAGAGAATTAAGTGCTGCTACCCGGTTTTAATTTTCCTGTCCCAGTCCCAATCCCCAACATTAAAATAGCCACTTTTCCTTCGATTCACCACAGAAAAATACTTCCCTCAATATACAGTATTACCTCAAACCAAGGTTTAACGTCTTTAACGTCTGTTTAACGTCTAACACTGATTTTCAACCTCATAATGATTTCTGCTTTGTTAAACATTACATAAATGCATTGGTTATTCTACTTTGCTTCTCTTTTCTTTAAGCAGCTTTTTGTTTGTTTGTTTGTTTGTTTGTTTGTTTGCACTGTGTGAGCTAAACAGATGCTTTTCTCTGTACTATCAGCAGCCAACCCAACAGCCAATGTTCCTCAAGTCTTGGGCCATATTATGTTTTTTTCAGGCTTTTTGAAGTATTAGCATTTCACATTTTATGACTTAAAATAATGTATATGTATGGAAAACGTCTTCTTTTGGAGAGCTGTTACTATGACTTCGGAGAGAACGCTTGAATTAGGTGTCTGTGGCCCCCTGCTGGCAACGGTGGGAAATGGACAGAGCATAAAATGGCTATTTAGCACGACTGTTAGCAACATGACACTAACAAATAGATGAGCTGACTGCTTTGTAGTGATGGCAATGTAAGCACTGAAATTATCAGAATGAGTTCGGTGACAGTGTATGGGCTTTAGTAATGCGCAGGAGCACTTCTTAGTTTCTCGTGTCTATGTAGAGCCCCGAGACCGAGCGTTTTTTGTCAGTAAATTTGATTTTACTGATTTATTTGTGATTCTTATCTCTGTACTTCTACATTGTCTTTTTTTCTGTAAAGCACTTTGAATTTCTCTGTATATGAATTGTGCTATACAAATAAACTTGCCTTGCCTTTTCAGCTCTTAGAGCTAGCATAGAGGATAACACAAACATGTATAAATGAAACAAAAACTACTCCAGGTATGTTTTTGAGGAGGAAACAACATTATAAGTTTGATTTAGCAAAATAGGTGACCTATAAGCTCTAACCTAGATGGTACCTAGCACATTGTGTTATTACATAACTTTTAGAAAGTGAAAGGGTCTGACTGACTGAGATATAAGCATCGGGACTAAAACCAAGACAAGCTCTAAATCAATTAATGAATTAGTATATTATTATGCAGTCCTCTTTTTTACACTTGTCACATATATTCGAGACACCTTAAAACAACATATGTGTTTTATTATTACTAGTTTGAATATGCAGACAAACATCATTAAAAGACGCTCCCATTGGCTGTTTGTCAATACTAACAAATTGCTCTAAAGGACTCAGAGAGAGTGTTTATTCCAGCACTGTGTACATCTGCTTACATTGTGTAACAGTGCAAAAGCTAAAACATAAAAAAGAAAAAAGGAAAGAAAGAGGTTTTAAAAGCTGTGATAACTGCAGAAGTGCACTGGTCTCACACTATCGTACTAGATTTCAGTACTACTCAAAGGTCAGTTCTCATTTTTCCGATGGGTAATAGGCCCAGTTTTTTAGTAAAACAATAATGATGGTTGTGGATTTGGGACTGAAAAATTATGCAGTTGTGCTTTAGGTAAACCAACTCTAAACTGGATCAAAACCAGTGCAAATCTTTTCTGGCTATTTAGTTTCTTTGCTCTTCGGAGACTTATTGCTCACGACAGCGATCACGGTCGTTTATTTTCCCGGCCTACTCTCTCTATACTCGGCGAGGCTACTGTTACCCTATGATATCTAAGCGCTCTGTATTAAATATGCATGAACTCTGGAGATGAAAATTAATTTTGGGAATGTTCTCTCTCTCGCTCTCTCTTCCCTCGGTCTCTCTCTTTGAATGTTCAAATATGCCTTCATCTGCTTTTGTGTCAAGCCGTGAATTCATTATTTCATTTGGAGATGACGGCGTAACACAACACAATCTACAGCGACACAGCGATATTGATCTTGTTTGAAGCGATGAAAACAACTTCGGTCTCAGAAAAAAAAAAAAAAGCACGTTGCAGGAGAGTTCGAGGAGTTTTTCAAGAAAGTTTGCCCTTAGCACTCATGATTCATGAATATTTAGAGCCATAAAACCGGTAATATTACACTTGAATTATGCATGTATGAATGGGGAACTTGCAGGAAAGACAAAGCAGTTTTTAGCTTGAGTTGTCCTCTGCAATAATCAAGCAAAAACGTCTTTTTTGACCCATTTTGACCCTGACCCATTGACCTACAGTCTGATAATAAATATAGCAGAGGTAGTAGTAGCAATAGTTGTAGTAACAACAGTAAGAAGAATAGCAGTAATGATAGTAATAGCGGTAATTGTAGTAATACTGGCAGTAGCAGTAACACATGTAATAGTAGTGGTGATAGTAGTAGTAGTTGTAGAAGCAGTAGCAGCAGTAGCTATAAAAATAGTAATGAATGTAGTATTATTAGTTGTTGTTGTAGCATTAGTAGTAGTAGTAGAAAGAGTAGCAGTAATGGTAGTAATAACAGTAATTGTAGTAGTAACAGTAACACATGTAGTGTTGAAGTAGTTTTAAAAGCATTAGTAGCAGTAGAAATAGAAATAGTAGTAATAATAGCAGTATAATAGCAGTAGTAGCAGTATCACTAATTGTAGTAATAGTAGTAATAGTAGTAGTAGCTGTTGTTGTAGCATTAGTAGCTGGAGTAGTAGCCATTGAATAAGTAGTAATATTATTAGCAGCAATGGTAGCAATAGCAGTAGGTATCACAAATTGTACTAACAGTAGTAGAAGTAATCGTAGTGGAAGCAACAGTAAAAATTGCAGTAGTAGTAGTTGTTGTAGCAGCAATAGTAGTAGTAGTAGCAGTAGCCATAGTAATAGTAATAATAATGTTAGCAGTAATGGTAGTAATAGAAGTAGTAATAGCGGTAATAGTAGTAATAGCAGTAGTGGCAGTATCATAGCAGTAGTGGTGTTATTGGTTGTTGATGTAGCAGCAGCAATAGTAGTAGTAGTAATAGTAGGATATTTAATGGTAGTAATAGCAGTACTAATGGTAGCTGTAGTAGTATTAAAAGCAGTAGTTCAAGCTGTAGCAATAATTGTAGTAATAGTGGTAGTAATAGCAGTATTAGTAGTATTTAAAACAAAAGTAATAGCAGCAGTTATAGTAGTAGCTCTGTATGTTTTTTTAAGTGTGCAGAGCATTTTTTATGTTGCGTCGTCCTCTGTAACATAATGCTACTGCAAAAAAAAAAAAAAAAAAAAAAATCCTTATTTTTTTGGGCCTGACCCATTGACCTGCAGACTCCAGACTCGGGGCAGTGGACGTGGGAGACAGAGAGGAGTTCAGGCTGTAAATGACTGCAGTTTGTGGACGTCTTGAAGAAAACGTAGGAGCAGGTTGTGTAGGTGGTGAGTCGACACAAGAGCAAAGATAAAACTGCAAAATAAACTGCATTTAGAGGATGCTGCAGTAGCTTTAGTGAGGCAAAAGTAATGGCCTTTTAATCAGAAGGACATAGGTTTAATACTGGTTTTGGGGACAGTAGTAGTTGTTGTAGCAGTGGCAGAAGATTTTGCTTTTAAATTGGCAAAAGGGGTACTAAGAAGTGCCAAGGTGGTTCTGGGTATTGCAGTAGCACTAGTAGCAGTTTAAGTAGTAGCAACAGTAATAGTAGTGAGAGTCATAGTCATAGTAGTAATTGCAGTAGTACTTTTTTTCCTCAATGAACACTCCTCTTACCTTTACTTACTTTTACTTTGTACTTTTAGTAGCAGTAACCATAGTAGTTACAGTGATATTAGAGGTAAGTACCACCAAAAACTTGTACAATAGGTCCCCCATGGGGCCAGGACTCCTTTGCAAAAGAGAATGTTAATCACAGTGGGACTTTCTTGGTTAAACAAAGGTAAAAAAAATAAAAAATAGTAGTTGCAACAGTAATATTAGCTGTAGCAGTATTACTAGTAGCAGCAGATACATCTCCACTATGTTTATTAGCAAAGTAGGTTTGTTTTTACTTTACTTTACTGGTGGTTAATGCTCTGCTTTGGGCTCCTATGGTTAACAAAGAATTACAATACAAGTAGCTCTAAAGACAGACAGATAATAACATATTCCTCCTTTAATCTGGCCTAAACTGACATGGAGCAGAGATAGTAACAGTAGTAATAGCAGAAGTAGTAATTGTAGAAGTAGCGGTAGGAGAAGTAGTGGTAAGAAGGGCGGCTGTAGCTCAGTTGGTAGAGATGTTTGCCCACTTTCTCGAAGGTTGGCAGTTCAGTCCCTGCTGTGTCTGAGGAGTGGATGTGTAATTAGGATGACCAAATGTCCCTGTTTAACTGGGACAGTCCCAATGTTAGGCTCCTTGTCCCATGTCCCATCACAGGTCTGTAAAAACACAATTACGTCCAGTTTTAAACAAACTATGTCCTACTTGTCCCCATTTTAACCAAAAGAAAAGCAGAGAAACTGAAAAGACATTTGTCTAAAGACTAATGTCATTGTTTTTTATTAATGAATTTTCATAAAATTTCAAAACTTAAACCCTTGCGTCATATACTTTAATCGTGTGACAAAAAATGTATGGATTTCAGATGTTTTTTTGTCACTTGGTCAGTTCAAATGCACTGTGGTAAGTGAAAAAAATATGTGTCCCAGTATCTAGAAAAGCGCTATATAAGACTAATGCACTATTATTAGTAGTAGAAGTAGAAGAAGTAACAGTTGGAGGTGTAGTAGTAGTCATATAATAGTAGTGGTGGTAATAGTAGCAGTAGTAAGAGGAGTAGTGGTAGCGTTTCTTTCGTTTTGGGTTAAGAGTTATAGATTATATTTAGGTACATGATGTAGGACTCCACAAATTGCTTGCCTTTGTCATTTAGTCTTGCATCTGCAAAATGAACCTAACATCTGCCAGTCTTAGCAAACATTGATTTATCAGGCTGAACTGACGACACAGCTGCTCCCCTGTCCTTTTTGTTACCGATCCACTGTAAGACCGCAGGTTTTGCACCCCTGTTAAAAAGCCAAACTGTCAGACCTGTCCCCCTCCAGAGCTCCCCTCAGAGCCCCACCCCCAACCCCCCACCCCCTTCCGCCATGGCCTGGATCCACTCACCCCCAGCACAATCTGCATAACTGCATCTTTCATGAGCTTTTGGTCAATGCCCAATCCATACTGTACAATCCAATGTGAGAACGAGAGTCTGCAAGCCTGCATTTTGTCTTCTGGCAAGACCTGGGCAGAGGTAGAAGCAATAGGTGTAGTAGTGGCAGTAGTGGTAATAATAGAGGAGCAATAGCAGCAGTAATAGTAGCAATAGTATTAGTAGTAACAGAAAGATTATTATTATTACAATTTAGCTGCTGCATTTGCCAAGCCTAGGGTAGTAGTATTAATAGCAGTAGTAATAATAGCAGAAGCAGCAGCAGGAGTAATATATATAATAGTAGTACTAGTAGTAATGATAGCAGGATAGCAATAATTTAAATTTTTGCATTTTTGGCCAGCCCAGGGTAGTGATAGTAGTAGTAGCCGTAGTACTAGCAATAGTAATATTATTGCTCACATCACTAGTAGAAGTAGTAAGGGTCACAGTATAGTAGTAATAGTTTGATGGTGGTAGTAGCAGTAGTGGCAATAGTACTAAAAGGAGCAGGAGTAGCTGTGGCTATAGTAGTACAAATAATAGTAATGATAGTAGCAGTAGTAGTGATAGTGGCCGTCTAATGGTAAATGTGGAAGTACTAATAGTAGTCGTATTAGCTGTAATACTATCAGGAGTACTTGGATTAGTAGTAGTAGTAGCCTATGTGTGACAGTAGAAGCAGTACCAGTTGCAGTAGCAGTACTACTAGCAAGAGTCATAGTAGTGGCTGCAGTAGTACTTCTTTCATGAGCTTTTGGTCAATGCCTTATCTGTATGTGTCCGTGTATGTGTCTGCAAGGCTGCGTTTTATCTTCTTAGTTCTAGGTATTAGCTGTCGTAGCAGTAGTAATTGTAGTTGTAGTAGCAGTAGTCATAGTAGTAGTAGAAGTAGTCCTTTATTCATGAGCTTTTTGTCAATGGCTAATCCATACTAAACCATGTATGTGTGGAAGTCTCCTCTTTCTTGCTGCTTCTCCGGTGAATGTTTTTGGTCTCTTGTCTTCAGATGGATCAGTCCAGGTCACAGCCCCCCCTCCCCCTTTTTCTTTTTTTTACGATTAAGCAGTTCCTCTTTTGGCGTTTGTAGCGAATTAGCTTCCTCACCTCTATCTCTCCATCACCTTTGCGCCTCCCGAGCTGTGGCACCTTGTTTAAAAGCCGGTCAATATTAGCGAAGAGGGATGTGGCTAACGCTAGCTGCCGGACGACCCCCGCAGTTCTTATCAGCCAAAGTGGTTTTTGATTAGTGTTAATGGCTCGGACTAAATAGCCTTCGGTCGGTTCATAGGATACACCTGTTTTATGTGGGGGTTAGAGTGTGTGTGTGTGTGTGTGCAGCCCGGCTCAAGGGCACGCTGGTAATTCATCAAGAAGAGAAAGCTATCTCAACACTGCAGTGATAAACAAGGCTTAAGTATGAATTTTCTACAGAAATATAGCTGTTACACTGTCTACTGGCATTTTCACCTGGTTTAAACCTACTAAAATAGTCATTAAAACAGTTTAATATGTAAAAGAGGACTACTTTTTTTTTTTTTTTTTTACTTATTTTGTAGTACTTTTTAGAACTTGCAGTAACACTTTAGAATAACTCACCAGTATTAAATTAATAAATATGTAGCTAACAAAATTTTACTGAATAAATAGATACTGAATTACAACTGATGTTTTAAATTTTGAGGTTACTACCCCAGAATTAAACATTAATAACAATATTTATAACTCAGCAGTGTTTCATTGTTTATTAATGTTGAAGTAATTCTTTGTAAATAATCAAGTAAGTGTTTAGTAATCATTAACTAATACTTACAGTAACTATCCATCCATCCATTTTCTTTTGCTTATCCAGGGTCGGGTCGCGGGGGGCAGCAGTCTGAGCAGAAATGTCCAGACTTTCTTCTCCACAGACACTTCCTCCAGCTCTACCAGGGGGATGCCGAGGTGTTTCCAGGCCAGCTGAGAGACACTCCAGCGTGTCTTAGGTCTTACCCGGGGCCTCAGGGATAGGGTTAGATGCTCGAAACACCTCTCCACGAGGCATCCAGAACAGATGCCCAAGATACCTCAGCTGGCTCCTCTCAATGTGGAGGAGCAGCGGCTCTACTCCGTGCTCCTCCCAGGTGATTGAGCTTCTCTCACCTTAAATAATGCAAAGTATTACCCTACTTCAGGGGCCCAAGTCACACTGGGACATTCATACAGGCAAGGTGGGTGACACAACAGCAGTATGCAGCATTGGTAGCGGGGATCGAACCGCCAACCTTTTGGTTAGTATTTTACTTGAAGGAAAAAATGCACATCAGAGGTCACGGGTTCAGTACTGGTTTGGAGACAGTAGTAGTACACATTACACTTGATATATTTGTCTATACTCAGTTGGAGTAGCAACAAGAATAGTAGCAATAGTAGTAATCGTAGTAGTAGTAGCAGGATTAATAGTAGTAGTAGTAGTAGTAACAGTAGCCTTCTAATTAGTAGTTGGGGTAGTCGTATAATAATAGTAGCTGTAGTAGCAGTAGTAGTAGCCTAATAATAACAGAAGCATTGGTAATAGTAGTCAAACCAGCAGTAGTAGTAGTCGTAGTAGTATCAGGAGTACTTGCAGTAGTAGCAGTAGTAGAAGTACTAGTAAGGTAGTAATAGTAGTAATAGTAATATCAACTCTCAACTCAATTAGCATTTGGTTAAAGCCTAATTCATACCATTCAATCAAACTGTATGTGTGACCTATGTGCAACTATGTGTGGTGGTAATAGTAGTTGAAGTAGTAGTAGTAGTAGTGGCAATATTAGCAGAATATCCTAGTTGAAATATCTTTGTGTTAAAGCTATAGATCACACACACAGCACATGCTACAGCACTCCCTATAGCCCCAGTGTGAAATAAAAACACACACTGACTAAATAAACAAGAATGAATCAGAGGAGCTGGTTTCTAGACACTGGATAAGGGATTTGATCCGGCTCTCACACATGACAGAAGCCGAGCTATAAAACAAGTCCAGTGAGTCGCGGTCCAATTTAGACTTCCCACAATCCACCGGGCCACATGCGAGAATCTCCCTTTGACAATTAAGACACGCACAGAGCCATGGAAAGCCTCTCTCTGTCTGTCCAACCAGCTGCAACTCACTTATTAGAACAACTCCTGGGTGTTTGTGAGAGAAGGCGTTAGTGCAATTTACATGCAAAGTAGCAGTAGTAGTAGTACTAGTAGAATTAGCGGCATTAGAAGTAACAATATTTGTATTCGTATTTGTTAAGCAAGCGATTTGTGGCATCAACATGAAAAGCAGTAGTAGTAATAGTAGTACAAGTAGCAGCAGCAGCAGTAGTAGTAGTAACATTTACACTTATTAGTATTTATAGACATTAATGGTTGTAGTAAATAGTTGCTCTAGTAGTAGAAGTACTAGTGGATGAATCAGCAGCAGTAGTTGTAGTAGTAGTACTACTAGAAGTAATAGTAGTAGTGGTTGGAGTAGTAGTAGTAGTAGCAATAGTATTAAGAGTGGTTGGAGTAGTAGTAATATTAGCAGTAGTACTAGTAGCAGTAGTATCATGAAGCAATTTTGAGTTGTTTTATCATTGATCACTAACCTTAAAATTAGTATTAGTAGTAGCAATTTAGTAGCAGCAGTAGTGATAGTAATGGTAATGTTAGTAATGGTACTACTACTACTCCCACTACAACTACCACTAGAACCTATTTGTATTAGTTCAGCTCTCTTATTTGTTGGCAAAGGGCAAGGTTAAATTGGTAGTAGTAGTAGTAGTAGTAGTAGTAGTAGTAGTAGTAGTAGTAGTAGTAGTAGTCGAACATGCAGTATTGCGTATTTGTTAAAAAAGCAAATTTTTTCTGTAGTTTTGAGTTGTTTTTTCCCTTCACTGCTCTCTGACAGATCTAAAGAAGAGCATGTGTTCACTAATGAAACTAGCTGTGCTTCATTCTGTGTGTTAATCTTTGCCTGATAGTGACTCGAGTGTTTATTTACTCGTTTTCTGGAGACAAATGGTCAGTGGCTCGGTCTAAAACTACCTCAGTGCTCTTGTGCTCTGCTACAGTATTTAACGGTGGACCGGGACCGTCGTGTGGCAGTCGGCTTTACCCGCTGCGGTCGGTTTTGATGTATTGGAGTTAATATCTCTCTGACATTTCTCAGGACAGATTCTCATCACTGGACTCGTCGGTACTTTTGGGGCTGTATGTGATAAATGAGTCGGGACATTTATTTTCCTACCCCCATCGCCTCCTGCCTCTAAATATCTTATTGTAGTAGTCGCAGTAGAGGAAGTAGTTGCAGTATTTTTAGCTAAAGTAATAGCAGAAGTAGTAGGAATAGTAGTTGTTGTGATAGTAGCAGTAATAATAACAAAAGTAGTAATAGTAGTGGCAGCAGTAGTCTATGAAAATGCAGTATTTTATCTTCTCACAAGCCCAGAGTAGTAGTAGTAGTAATAGTAAAAGAGATCGGCAACCTACGTCATGAGACGACCATTGAATGATGAATCTGCTTTGTGAGTGGTCACAAACAGCAAAATATCATAGAGTAGCATTAGTCACAGATTAATAAACAAGTAAACAAACAAGTCTTGAAACAACTCTTTTAACTGCTCTGTCACTCCTGGTGAATATTTATCTCACACTAAAGTATCAGAGTACTTTTGCGCAGTGCGAGGGCATGGCAACCAAACAGACCAGGAAGTAGTGTTAGAAAGTAGTCCGGTTCCCCTCTCGGAGCAAAGTTTTCTCCGGTTTGATTTGGAAGAGGCCTATCACAGCTGTTTATCTGCAGCACTTCTTATGAAAGTGGAAGAGTTAACTAATGTAGGGCTAGCTACTGAGCTAATTTAATAACTTTTCTGACCTGATTAGCAGCATTTAGTGCTTTTATTTGTCACCTCTTGATTCCTGCTGAAGTCTGCATTATTGTTGAGTCCCTTCTTTTTTTCTTTGTCTTGTTCCCATTTTAACAACTATTAAGTCCTGTTGACATGTGATGTAGCGCTTAAAAAAAATAAAAAAAAAGACTTGTACAACTGGCTTCTGCTGCTGTCCCTGTTCAGAAATTACATCCCTTATCAGAAACTACAGAGCTGCTCATAATATGATGTATTCTGGTGTTGTATAAAAAACTGCAAGAATCCATGTTTGTTTGGGTCAGAGGTGCGCTGCTTATGTCCCGCCCTTCATTTCTTTGATTGGTTACTCCGCCTGTGATTGTTCCGCCACAGAAACGAAATGTTACCGAAGAGGTACCAGACTAACTTCTTTGTATAGAATAGGTAAAGAGACTCTGACAGTCAGTTGTCTGGCAGGCCAGGCTAGTTAGAAAGTAGCAGTAGAGGCAATTTTTTCAAAACAGGATTTAGCCTTGGTAAGCATAAATATTATATACGTAGAAACATCACATCTGTGCCATAGCTACTCCGGTCACTTTTCAGAAATCTGTAGCCAGTAGACTGTGGTTCTTCATATAGCATGTAGCGTTAGCCATCAAATATTATAAATTATTAGTTTTGGCAGCTGACAACCCTGTCGACCACATGTGTGTAATGTCAGAGCCTGGTTAGAAAACATTACTGAGTGGTGACCTATGTTAAATGGGCTTAATTGTAGCAAATGTTACAGTAGCTGTAGTAGTGATAGTAGTAGCAGCAGCAGCAATAGTAGTATTATCATTAGTAGTAATCATAGGAGTGATAGTACAAATAGTAGTAGTAGTTTTCATAATAGTAGTTGTAATATAAGCAGTAGCAATAGTAGTCAGAGGAGTATTTGTAGTAACTAGCAGTAATATTATGCTAGTACAGTGGTTCCCAACCTTTTTGGTCTGGAGTACCCCCTGGACTTGTTGTTATACCATGAGTACCCCCTCACTTATACAGTGTTAATAATTCTTCAAAACATTTGCAAAAAATTAAAAATAAATAAATAAATAAAGGTGTTTTTCTTTTATAACAAAAATTCAGAATAAAAATATAAAAATAAATATATAATAATATTATATAAAAAAATATAATGACATAAACTTCCATTACATTCAGTTATTTAACTATATATTTTATGTTCACAATAAACATAAATAATCATATAATAATATTAATAATAAAATAAAAATTTGAATAACTTCAACCAAAAATTGCATTATAAAATATTCAAATTCAAATAATATTCTTTCGCTTCCTCCTTACATTTCAATTGATTATATGACAGGATCACAAATTTTTAAATAAGTTATGCCCCTGGCTGGAAAACACTGCAGTAGTAGAAGTATATTAGTAGTAATCTTAGCAGTAGTTGTAGTAGACCTTATAGTACCAGATATTTTGTCACTAGATTTGCCTGTACTTTTGGGTCATTAAAAAGGTTAAAAAGGGACAAAGTGATACATGATTTGGGACATTTAGCTTCCTCCTCTCATTTTCTTCAGCCTCTCAGCCTGGCTCTGAGTGTGTCAGTACAGTAGGTGTGTGTGTGTGCGTGTAAATATCTTTGTGTGTGTCTGTCTGCTCACACACACACACGCACACACACACACACACACACACACACCAGCCAGAAGAGGAAATCTGGTGTGAGTGCGATTGTGACAAGAAGTAGACGGCGGCATTAACGGGAGTGACATTAATTTGACAGAGCGCTCAGTAACATGCGAAGTCACTCACAGTTCATAAGAATAATATTAACTCGACATTAACATGCACGGCTGTCTGGTGCAGCAGATGCCAGCGTTTTAGGAGCGGGGGCTGTTCTGGGCTGCGACAAGAAAAGCCTAGACCCTTACAGTGTGGGAGCCTGCATTAGGATGAGGGAGAGTCAGTAGTAGTAATAGTAGTAGTAGTAGTAGTAGTCATACTTTCTAATACTTAAAGGGGATATATTATACCCTTTTAAACCAATCTCAGCCACTTTTAGAACAGCATTTTCAATAATAACTTTACTACTGCCATAAAGAAACATCAGAGTGCTACGCTCTTTTGAACACAACCAAAGAAAAAGAGCTTTTAATTTGGTTGTTTATTTCAAAGAGACAAAAAGGAAACTTATAGGGGATCGTGCTTTTTTAATTGCTGCCCCAAAATTGTCGAATGAGCTCCCTTTGCACCTTAGACAGGCTGATTCATTTTCTGTTTTTAAGTACTCTCTTAAAACACATTTTATGTCTTTATTATGTTTTTTTTTTTAATAGTTTGATACAACAGTTGTTTTTAGTTCTTTTATAAATTATTTCACATGCTTCTGGGTAGTATATTTATAATTCTTTGTTGTGTGCAGCACTTTGGTCAACTGTGTGCTCTGTAAATAAAGTTGGATTGGATTTCCCTAGACGTTTTGTATGATGTCATTTTACCTCAAAATGAAAATAGCTGTGAGGAATCAGTGGAAACAGAAATGTACACCATTTTTCTTTGGATAAATGAATGAGAGCAGACTGGATGTAGAGGGTTTGTTGATTGGTCAGTGCTTCCTGGAGTGGGCGGGGCTTCGTGGAACCAAGGGTTTTGAGGCCTCAGAAACTCACCGCTAGAGAATATATAGCGAGTATTACTTGAAACAAAACACAACTCCAGGTTTGTTTTGAAGACATTATAACATGGTAGAAAGCTAAAATAAAATAAAAACAAATCTTTTTTGCGTAATATATTTCCTTTACTTACAGTGGGTCCTCTCCTTCTCCCACTGTTTAAAGACAAAATATGTTGATCAATCTACATTATCCATAAATATGATTCTGAAAGGTGGATGGCACATAAAAAGCAAGGGCACATTTACATTTGACTCCTAGCGTGTTCAGTCTTATCTATACAGTGTGTATTTTTTTGCAGTGCGACCTATAGTGAACGCAGTACAGATCTGATTCCTATCTAAAATCTATACTTCCTGCTCCTCTGCGCCTTTTCATTTCTCAGTCTCTCCCAAACCGTATTACGTGCTCATTTATTTGTGCATGGCTTTATTAATTCATACATATTCATTTTGAATGTCAGGAACGTGATTCATTTGAAAGGAAAAAATATATATATTGCTTTTCCAATCTCAGCCAGCCCAGATTTATTCTCTCGTTGCTATTGTTATCCCACTCCCTTTTATAGTCGTCTGTTTGGAAAGCATTGTTGCCTGTTATTAGTTATTAGTTTGAGTGGGACTTAATGGGAAACAATGCCTGTAAACCAGTATTTTTACTTGAGTTAATTTAAAAGAGAAAAAATGTTACCTTCACTACAGTAATCCAGCCACAAGCAGTCAAAACAAGCCAGTGTACTCTTTGTGCCTGTCCAAAGCCTGGATAAATGGGGAGTGTTGCGTCAGGAAGGGCATCCGGCATAAAATCCATGCAGGCCAGGAGGCAGATCATTTGCTGTGGCCAGAAAAGCCAAAAGGAAATAGGAAGAAGCAAATTAAGTAGCAGTAGTCGGAGTTGTACTTGCAGTAGTGATAGCAGTTGTAGTACAAATGTATTTGCTTTCTTATACCTTTTATAGCCATATATTTGTTATTTTTTTTACAAATATGTAGACAGTATAGCAGCAGCAGTAGTAGAAGTAGTAGTAACAGCAGTTGTAGTAGTAGGAGGAGTTGTAGTAGTAATCGTCATAGTATTAGTAGAGATGTATTTGTTATCATAGCTTGTAGTAAAGATTTATTTGCACTTGACTAAAAGGTTGTGTTATCCCACTACCTTTTAAAGTCTAATATACCCTGTTATAGTCATGAATTTGTAAAGCAGGGTGCATGTTACAAGTTATCTCATATCAAAATATTTTTTTGTACCTTAGTAGCAAAGAGGGTAGTAGTAGTAGTAGTAGTAGTAGTAGTAGTAATAGCAGTTGTAGTAGTAAGCATGGTAGTGAGTAGTAGAGATGTAGTCGCTGTCACTGCTATAGTTATCCAACTACTTAAGAGCTGTTTATTTGGAAATCATTGGTGCCTGTTACTGCTTAATACAGAAAATAAGATGCTAGTAGTAGTAGTAGTAGTAGTAGTAGTAGTGGTAGTAGTAGTAGTAGAAGCAAACAAAATGGTAGGAGTTGTAGTGGTAGTAGAGATTTATTAGATCTACCTTTTATAGTTGTCTATTTGGAAAGCATTTTTTATACCTTGGTAAAGTGGGAAGCAGTAGTTGTAGCAGTAGTAGTGGTAGTAGTAGTAGTAGTAGTAGTAGTAGTAGTAGTAGTAGTAGTGGTAGTAGTAATCACAGTTGTAGTAGTGGTCATAGAGATAAAGAAGATTTATTTGCTCTCTCTTACCTTTTATAGTCATTTATTTGTAAAGTCTTGGTGCCTGTTTTTAAAAGTGGGAAGCAGCAGTAGGAGCAGTAGTAGTAGTAGTAATAATTGCATTTGTAGTAGTGGCAGTAGAGATGTATTTGCTCTCTCATTTCTTTTATAGCCATGTATTTGTAAAGCATCGGTGCCTGTTACTAGTTATTACAAAAAGAGTAGAAATCCTACTTCATTAGGACTAGATTGGTTTGAATGGGACTCCACTGGAGATAGAGAAAATGCCTTTTAATCTAAAAAAAAGGTCAATGTTCGTGGGCTATTTTGGAGATTCATTGCGAGTTTATAATTGGGCCTTGTCTGGCGAACAATGTAGAATTAAATGAAGACAAAGTTCGCGGGTGTGCGGTTGGCCTTTGATGAGAAAAAGGGGAATAAGGGCTTTTCATTTGCAAGCTTTAATCAGACCAATAAGATCAGATCCACTCGCGATTCTCCGGTAAAGCAGGCGGTGGGGGTAGAAATGAAATGGTAATTAGTATTGATTACCAATGTGCCTATGACCCCCGCGTCTCCCCTTGCTTTCTTTAAATCAAGCCGAATTATTGCATTTACTAATTTTGCAGCCGGCAATGAAGAAAATACCTCCGCACGTAATGAACCGGAGTGCCCACCGGGGTCCAACCAAATTATATAGCCACGTTTTTGGTGCTGGAGCGTGGGTGTACAAGAAGTTAAAGATGGTAATTATTAGAGGAGGGTCTACCGGGAAGGAAAGGTAATTCAGGTATAGGAGTTTTTTTCCCTCTTCAAATTATATTTTACATGCCCACAATGTCGCTAAGAGATCATCCCAGACGTATATGCATGTAATTATTTGCAGTTAAGAAAGAAGAAAAGGGTCCATTTAGGCGGGCCAATTACATGTATACATACACAATTAATACACCCATGGGAAATTGAATTTTTCTTTTTAAAAAATGATAAGATTAATTCCTAATTATGGATGCACGCACACACATACAGTTGCTTAGTTAATCTACTTTAGGAATAATGAGCCGGCGTAAAAGAAGTGAAATTGTGGAAGGACTGGACACAGAGGCTGATGGAGGGAATCCATGTCAGAGTGGACCCGATGAACCCGGACAGTAGGGCTCTCGTAGTGCTCTGGCGCCATCTGCTGGGGGGCAGGGGAATAGCAGCAGTGGTTATGTAAACGGCACAGTGTCAGGCTGTTAATGAAGGATCACAATCAGATATCAGGACACACAGATGGGGCAAAGATATTGGTAATTGAATAGGTTATTAATTTAACAAGGTTCGAAATGCCAGTCATCTATCCTATACATATTATTTTTATCATGTACAAAGTATTAATTTTCTCTACTGCACTGGAGTCTGAGGTTTCACTCCACTCTTTATTTAAGGGATATGTGGTTTTATGCCCAGCAGACAGGTGTCTATCTCTAATAAAATTTACAGTTTTTGGACAAATGCATTGTACTGTGCCTGTTATAACTGAGTCATGATTATTTTATAGAGGAAGTAAAGAATAGTTATGAAATTCAGATAGTTCAGGTCTCACAGCAATGACAAAGTAATGGTGTACATAGACATAATAATACAAAGGTTTATGATTTTTCAGTTTTCATTCAATGACAAGATTTACATTAGCAAATAAACTATGTAGTCATGGTCAGTCTTCAATTAAAATCATAAAACTTACATCTGTGGACCACAGTGTTCCCAAAAATACTAAACTTGCATCTGTAATGAGCCGCAACTAATGACACTTCGCCTATAACTGAAATTTAGCACATGGGTGGTCATTATTTATTGCAAACTAACAAAGATTTGCATTGGACTGATTATCTTTTAATAGGCCACTGAACAGCAGAGAAATATAGGAATCTTACATACTCTGAGAAATGGAGCTACATCCAGTAACTATTTCTTTATGCTGTTTATTTAACTTTTGTGTGTTGCACTTTAAATCAGCCCGAGCATGCATTGCGCGGCCAGTAAAGGCTACAGACAGTGGTTTATTGTAAGTTTGTAGCATATTCTAGAAAACAGGGAGAAAGTTTTATTTTAAAGTTTTGTTTTAAAGTCGTCAACATATTCCTTTACTGACTTTACATAAACAGATGTCAGAGGCCCAAGGAGCTGCATGCAGCTCTAAAATCGTAGGTAGCAGATGTCTGTCCCGTACAGAAACATGACTATGTATAAATGAGTTTGTGGCCTATACAAGACAATGAGGACTTTCAAGTACTACGATGCTAATAGTATAGGGCCAAAACATTACTAATCAAAATGTATTTGTGTTTAATGTCCAATTGAAACTACTTATTTGTGAAAGTGTATTTCACCACAACTTCTGTAGCTCACCACCCCTGAGTGTGACTGAGGAATGAGTGAATACGTAAAGCGCTTTGAGTTTCTAGAAAGGCGTTATATAAATCCAATGCATTATTATTATCTGACTATAGAAAAGGAAAATGTATAAAGGAGAAAATCAATGCACAGACTGGGACACTGTTGTCGAATAATTTATTCAGTGGGAAACACTATCTTTAACATCTAATTTCGGTGCGTTAAGACAGCTACTTAATACAGCAGTGCCTACAGTTATCGAATATATATATATACATATATATCCATATGTTTTACGAGCAAAAATAAAATACAATGTTAAAAAGATAAATATTAGTCTTCGTGTAAAGCACAAACACACACACTTTTCTCGGCTTGCAGCAGCAGCAGAAATGTATTGCATCAGTCTCTCATAAATATGGTAAACCTCTGGCTGGTCCTGGGCAGACACACTGACTGGTTTTAACAGCAAAAAAAATATACGATCATCCTCTGAAAGTCTGTCTTCACTAAAGCCCTAAGCGACTGGAGACAGAGGAAAGTGCAATTTTAATTCCGTGACACTAAACATCCAGGGCAACAAAGAAAGACGCACATGTTTGGTCTTTTGTGGTTCGAAAATAATATTAATAACAATAATATCAATACTAATAATAATAAGGTCCATTGCGAAAGGCTATGATTTCTGAGCCAGGCTGAGACACAAAGTGGAAGAGAGAGAGAACATTGCACAAGACTGACACCTCACGGAGCTGCTATCTCACACATACACACAAATAAACTGGACTTCACAGGCCACCGTACTTTGTTTTAGGTATGCATGTAGTAATTAAGTTAAAGGGGGGGTGGTTCTACATAGCTACTGCGGCGTCCAGCTCTTTGGGACGGCTCCCTACGACGTGTTCGAGCTGTCCGGAGTCAGACACGTCGTAGCTGGTCTTGTACTTGGCCAGGATCTTCATCAGAGGTCGAAGCTTTAGCCACCACTGCTCCTTAGGGATACGGTGACTGCGAAGACAAGAGAAGGACACTGTTATGGCCCTGTTTACACTACAGAAAATGTTAAAAACTGAAACTTAATACACATGTTATAGGGACATATGGTTGATCACATTGAAACATTTTCTTTTTGTTAACGCTTGTTCCTATTTCTACAGCTGCCCAGAGAGGGCAAACTGAGCACTGCTGGAGAAGAAGCACACAAAAAGCATTTATATGCAGATAAAGAACTATCTTTCACTATCAAACACATTTCAACTGGGTTTCTCCATAAACAACAACATGTACCCACAGGGCTGCCATAGAAAGTTACTTGCTTTAAAAAAATAAATAAATAAATAAATAAAAAAAAAAAAAAAAAAAAGGTCCTGACATTGACAAAATTGTTGAAATTTTTTTGAATTTCCTAGACATTTAAAACCAATCTTGGTTATCTCTAGAACAGCATTTTATAAGCTTTAAAAACATTATGTTACTAAAAAGAAAGCTAAATACTTTACTACTGCCATAAAAATCAGGTGAAGAGACCAGCAGAGGGCAGCAGAGTGCAAAGCTGCTATTCTATTTTGAACAGAAGCAGAGAAAAAGAGCTGGTTACTTCCTTAAATTGTTTGTATGATGTCGTTTTACTACAAAATGAAAAATAGCTGTGAAGAATCAGTGGAAACAGAGCTGCACACTGTTTTTTGGATAAAGGAATGAGAGCAGACTGGATGTAGAGGGCTTGTTGATTGGTCAATGCTTCCTGGAGTGGGCGGAGCTTGGTGGAACTGAGCGTTTTGGGGGCTCAGAAAGGCAGCATCAGAGAATAGAGGATTACTTAAACAGGTGTGAATAAAACAAAACTCACAACTCCAGGTATGTTTGTGATGAGGGAACATTATAACATGGCAGAAAGCTCATAATGTGTCCCTTTTAAATGAACTTCTAGTTTTAACAACTCTTTAAATTTAAAGAATTTCAAACTTTTTCAGGCCACCTTTTTACCCACACGCTGATGGCCTTACGGATAAAGTCTTGTGGTCACAATCTCCACTGATAAAAAGCACAAAGGATGGACCACAGTGAATCAAATCACTTAATCACCAGAAATGTTTACCCTGGTATTTAGCAGCATTACCATAAATACATAATATTTTAACATCATGCATCCCTCATCCTAATTTCTGCTCTGCTGTGTGTTTAATGGAAAGCTTCCTTGGGAGAAAAAAAAATGAAGCCAGACTGCGGAGATACTGTCTATAATACATTCATTAACATTAACCGCAAAGCTCATTTAGTCTCCGCTAATCAAATCTAATGAGCACTGCTAAAGACCTGGTGTCAATTTAAATACATTTTCCATCTTGTAACAGTGAGACGGAGCTGATAATTCATTAAGATATTTATATATACATCATTGTAATTATTCAAATAAATGTGGTCCTGTGCAAACGTTTGTCCAGTTAATAGCAATGTTAAATGAATAGCTGACCTCTTCTTCTTATGAATATTCCTTTGGCGAAAAGGCTGTCGTGTTATGAGGCAAAGGAGACTGCATTCATTTTCTATAAACTCACTGCAATGCATACAATATGGCATTTTAACGATTCATATTCTAAGTTTTCATTAAATACTTAACTACTACTTTATTACTTTAAAAAAAACAAAGGCAGTACAAAGCTGTAAATAAATATGGAGGTAGAAAACGTAAGTGTACTGTAAGGAAAAGGTTATTTTGAGAAGTACAGGGCCCCCAAAAGCAGTGCTCTTCCACCCAAAAAAAAAACTAAGCAGGCTGAGAATAAGATGCTGCGGAAGAATAATGCTGTGTCATCCTTGCAGTAAAATAATATAGGCCTGCGTTAAAAATAGCAGTGTACCACACAGAACAAGAACAAAAGAATAGAGTATATTGTTTGTTTTTAGTCGTGCCAGGGAATAATCTAGATGTATAGAATAAAATGTATTAATGAAAGACTTTCCATCTTTATACTCAAATGTACCTCTATTCATAATCTCATACAGAGGCATACCAGGGCTCCAGGTTTTGTCTTGTGAAATGTAAGACCTTTTCAACATTTTTAATGCCACTTAGAGTGAAATTTAAGCAGCAGCATAGTCAACAACAGAACAATAAATATAAATTTTATACTAAGGAATTATCTGTACTGCTCTCTGAAACTCAAAGGTCAAAGTCTAATACAGATGAAAGAACTCCAGTGCTGCATTAAAAACACCATGAAAAACTAATCATATATCTCTATAATAAATATATTTTGTTATTGTGCCTACTTTTTTGTAACATTAACATAATGTTTTGACAAATTTTAAGACTTAAACAAACACAATTTTATATCAACTCATAATATTTAATACTTTCAAGGCCTTGATTTTGACAAGATAAAATTGAATACCCATTTATTGCTTTTAAGACCTTGGGGCTACTCTGTATGCATGATTTCTTTGAGTTTGGCCAATTTGGGCGGCACTCTCACTGGCCAATTCACATTTGTTTGTTTGTTTGTTTTAATAAGTACTACTAAGACAAACGGCTATATAATATTCATTTCTTTCATAAAATTCAAAAATCGTCCCTACATATCGGTCCCGCCAAAAATAAAAAGGCAGTGTTTATCGGCCATCGGCTGCTCTGAATGTTAAAAATCAGCATTGGTCATAGAAAAACCCATTTCAGTCGACTGCTAGTGCAGTGGTTCTCAACTGGTGGGTCGGGACCCAAAAGTGGGTCGCAGAACTGTTTTCAGTGGACCACAGGCCTTTGCCAGGACAAAAAAAAGAAAGTTTAATTTTTAAAAATAAATCATCAATTTACACTCCTTAACAGTAGGTGGCAGTGTGGGGCATATAGAATAGAATAATATAAAAGAAACTCAACCAGAGAAAAAAATCCAGTTCTATAAAGTTACTGCTATACCTAAGGTTGACGAGAGTACTGCCTAATTTTCCTCAATATCTTTTTATTTTCCTGAAATGTCTCTTAATTTTCCTCACTATCTTTTTTATTTGAGTCACGATTTGTTGTTATAAAGTGATGGTGTTTTGTTTTGTTTTTATTATTTAATTCTTGGCATTTATTTATTGTTATTTTATTGCTATTACTTTTATTTGGTTTTACTGGTTCTTATTATTTAATGGGGACTGGTGGAGCTGAATGGAGTAATTTATTGTTATTTAGTGTTCTATGTGCAGCACTTTGGAAACTGTTTTGTTTGTAAAATGTGCTGTACAAATCACCCAAAGCCAGATCAGCTGAGAACCACAGCTCTAGTGTACCTCATATGTACAATGACAAACAAAGCACTTTACAATCTCAAAAATAATCCATTTCTTATTTCTATCAATATATTATTCTGCAGCAAGCACACACAAACCAACATCACAAAGGCTACTGCAAATATAAAGATCTTGCAGTGTTTGTTGACGTCTCCATATGGCGGCCATACAGCCAAGAGAAAATATATCACGTAATAACTAAACCAGCCGTTTTCACAGAGACCATTTTGAGATTTGACTTTTTACAGCAGTCATTTGTTCCAGCGTTTTGAACACACAGTGGAGTTAAAACTAAGCCGTGCCTCCGTCGAGTGAATCCAATCGAATCCTATGCGTTTTGTCTAAATCCCTTTGTCACTTCACCACCCACATAACACTATTGGTATTCAGAGATTTGTCACAGCGCATTATACAAGCTGATGACATCCACAATGACTTATGGCTGGAGAGAAAGACTATTTAAAAAAAAAAATACTCACACGAAGTCGGTGTCCTCCTTGAGCTGGACGACCGGCTGGAAAACCAGAGCCCTGCGGCGCATGCCCAGTAAACAGCAGGTGTCCTCCGTGTTGGCGAAGACGCGGCCTGTGGGGACAAAGACAATTAGAGACACGACCAAAATACTGTGAGTGGGTTTGTCTACGTGTGGACAGGCGCTGGGACTGGACACAGGGCAGTGGGTGTGTGCTGGGACATGAAGAAAAGGGTTGTTTTTGGTAACAGGTGCAAGTACTTCAGAGGTGGGTAGTGTGATCAAACCAATATACAAACTGTAAATATAGTTTTTCCTTTCAGCTGCTCCCTTTATTATACAGTAGTTCCCACAAATTGCATTGGTAACTTGGCAGATTTGTTTCACCTAAAGCTGGATGAAAAATGTGGTGAAAGAAAGATGTTTTTTAGTAACATATGGTTGAGTTACTTCACTAAACCCACCAAATGTTTCTCAGCCGCTGAATTGGCACTGACTCTGATCCTGTTTGGTGGCGTTGAGACTTTAGAAAGAGACAAAATGCTATATAATAACTTCTTGTTACAGACTAAATGTAGCCATTGCGTACCCACCTCTGCTGTACTTTGATTCAAAAACAACTACAACACAATGACGCTAACACGAAACACTACTGACATCTAAAAATATAAATGGACTGTGAAAAGAAAAGAAAAAGATGCAACATAAAACACCGCAGCCTGGGGGACGAGTGCCATGAGGAGTAAAGCGTGATTAAGATGCATGAACTACATTTGGTGCATTTTAGTGATGATTTTTCTACTGTTTAACAACAGTCGACAGTAACGATGGATGGAGAAGGTCGTGGAGCCAGCGAGAAACAATATTTACCTTCGTCTTAAGTCATCCATGAGTTTGGAAAATGGACATAAACAGACACAACTTTAGCGTTCTCATGCAGTCATTATTCACAGATTTAGCGTTTCAGTAAGCAAGAAGCACTCACAGATTTATCGTTTTGCTATGATACTGTAAAGCTGCTGTTAATGATCAATAGTTAATTTCCAGAAGGAGGATAAAAATATATGGAAACGTCAGGCAGAGTGACATATTTGGGTTGTTTCTGCTTCATTAGGAACACACCTCTATGGGACGGGAAGTTTAGCTAACACCAATACTATAATGTTTTATGTTGTACTATTTCACTATCACGGAGCCAGGTACAGTCTTGCTAAGCTTACCTTGTCTGAACGTCTCAAGCAGTTTGTTGGAGATCCACTGCATGGCTTTAGCAGAGATCTTTGTGCCAAAGTTACGATCAAAAGGAGACGGTGCACCACCCTTTAAAGAAATGGTAACAAAAATTAGACACGACACCGGAGCCACTGTGGAGGGCTAAAATGCAAACTTTCCAAAATAACTAGAGGGGATGACATTCTCATCTCAGCCCAAAAACATCTTAGCCTTGGTCTAAAGGGTCATCATCAGTTCATCTTTGCCCACAGGAAAAGAATGTGACACAGGGAAGCAAAACAAACCATACATTTTCTTTTATAAACACAATATAAACATTCCCATAGATAAAAATCAACACATTTTGGTATATTTTTTTGTCTGACGTCCATTTTTGTCATGGCCAGATTATGACAAACTACAATATACACAAACACAAAGCAGATTTTGTAATCGGGGCTTAACATCAATGTCTCTGCTCACTGGCCACTGTGGCAAGAGTTCCTGAAAACTTAAAATATTCACTAGCCACAATTTAGATGTTGAAATGTTTCATGTATAGTATACTAAGACAATAATCTGTTTAGGATTAGACAATGTTTAGGAATAGACAATGACCACTATTAAAATTACAATTGTGTTATAAAACTATAAAATATGTTTATTTTGTAACATTTGCATATTTTTGCTTGTTGTGTAACATATCTTAATTCACCCCATCATGTTTTTAATTAAGGCTCTATTATTAGCATAATTTTTCCTCCACTGGTGATTTATTACAGCTTTTTACTTAGAGGGGAATTTAAAGCACAGCAGCAGAAAGTCAGGCCTAAAGAGATAAAAATGTATGAAACAAGTCCAACAGCCAAAATTTAACTCTACCCGCATTTGGCCATTCAGTGTCAATGTCAACCCTAAATTTTGAAAATGAATAAAATGAATACTTCAGTGAATGAACTGTGACACCAGTACAATATTTATTAATACCATTAAAAACAGTTTTTAAGTTAAACTTGGATGACAAGGCCACTATTATCACTGAATACGCTGCGTGTCCGTTTCGTGTCCAGTACGACCTCCACAACAAACAGACGCAATGCAAGTCAACACATGAGTTCTGTCCGCGTCCGACAGAAATACACTCTATTTTTGTCAGAGGCCGGAGCCGTCACTTATAAAGTTGAACAGAGCAGATCGAGCCAGACAGAAAGTCAGACCTGGGACCAGTGACGAGGATCTGGTAAATTTTGTTATTTCGTTATACAGTAGGTCTTTCCCAGGATGCCACATTATACTATCTTTAAATATTTTCAAATAAATGCACTAAGTTTGTCTTTATTTAAGTTTGTTTTGAACTAGTGGTTCAAATGAGGTCATTCATGTAATTCTGCATTCAGAGCATTTTGTATTTCCTGAAGTTCTTTTCATTTGCTGTTGTTTACACTCCACCCACACTTTCCCCTAAGACCTCATCAAGATTTGGTTTGATCTATTTTTAACTGCATTAATCCCAAGACACACTCACAGCTAAAACAGAAGCCAATAATCCAGTCTTGTCTGTAAGTACAAATAAGAGCAGATAAGGTAAACGCGTCATTAAACTCTTTTAGTACTCTTGTGGTAATTAAAAGCCTTTACAAACTACTCCTAAAAGCTATAATCCTGTTTAATGAATGGGGCGCCCACCTGCTGCATGTGTCCCAGTACATTCTTCCTGCAGTCGAACACTCCTCTCCCCTCTTCACTGTAGAGCTGGTAGATGAAGTCTGTGGTGTAGTTATCGTTGCTGTTCTCATTCCTATGCAATACAATTAGATTCAAATTACAAGAGTTATTAAGAAATTAGGTTATTAAGCCTCATGTTGATACTGACAAGGTATGATACTGCTCTGCCAAGCTGGAAAAGTATTCAAAATATGTCACAAAGTAGAAATACTGCTACTTTAAAGTGATATTAGTCCATTTAAAATAAAAAAAACATAAAAATATATATATATTATTATACCCAAACTACCCAAACCGAGGCTGTAAAGATCTGTCTGTGCTACCCACCTTTACCACTATAAATAAAAAAGTTTTAGGGTTAGGGTTACTCAAATTAATGTTATTAAATTTATTATTTAAAAGTGCTATTAGCAGTAGCACGCCCAAAGATATGAGGTGTTTAAATCAATTAGTTTTTTTGAAAATGGTACTGCTAATTTATTCACACAAAATATATATATATATATATATATATATATATATATATATATATATATATATATATATATATATATATATATATATATATATATATATATATATATATATAGTACGTAATGCCCAAGTTGTTTATGCTTACGTTTATCTGGCAAAAAGACTGGCAACCCACAGACCATTGTTTTGATTTAGACTGCAGTACTGTTTTCAAACCAGTAGAGGGCGTGCTGCTTACAGTAGCTTTAAGTTACGGATAAAAACTGAATATTTTAGTATCACTACAGTGTAATGCCAAGTGCCACTTTACAAAGTCATAGACATAAAAGCCAGGCTGCAAATAAACTTGACAATTGTTTAAAATGCAGTGCAAATGATGTCATGTTCCTTAAGTAGTGTTTTGTTTACACTGTCAGAGTTAAAGCAGCATTATTTAACATTTCCATGGCTTACCTAAGAACCAGTCCTCTCTGAATGCTGGTCTTCATTTTCTCTGTCAAGTGCTCAACATTAGCCTGAGGAAAAAAGAAAAAAATGACAATGAATGATAGTCACCAGCAGATGGCACTTCAGAGGCCAGAGAGTAGTCAAAGTGACTCAATCGCCCTCTAGTGGAAAACAATGGAGTTTCTCTATGAGTAGTGTCATTACATATATTTTACTCTGCTACTGTCTTGCCTTTGAAAACAGACAAAATAAAAAGTGAAAAACAAACAAACTGAGTCTACGAGCCCAAGCAAAAAGCATGATATCAATTTGAATAAATATTTGTATCCAACATAGTTATGTAAGAGTCAATAAATCCTTTCCTACAGTTTATCCTGTTATAGGTTGCAGGTAACTGGAGCTTACCCAAGCTCCTTTGGGCACAAGCCAAGGTACTCCCTGGATAATTGCCAATTAATGACACAGCTACTACTCTTAAGACATGCATGCACACTCTAGGCAATTTGATTTGATTTATAATTAGTGTGTTTTGGCAGCGGGAGACCATTACCCAGAAACAATGGAATATTTTCATTAGCGGTGTGACGTGACACAAATCCCACGAGACGAGACTAGACTACACTACTGAAATATGTATTTTACAAAAATGAAAATTTTATTTATTAACCTGAAATCACAACATACAAAACTATTTAGGTGCTTTTTTTTAAAACATCTTTTCTTTCCCCCCACACTTTATAGTTAAGGTCCTACCACCTTGACTACCATTCAATATAGGCTATACAAAGTAATATATACATTTTGTTTATTCCCCCAAAGACAAATTTTAATGCTTTTATGAGGAAGTGTTTGTGGCATTTAGGAGTTGTAAGTGGAGTGTATAAATGACATTAACTTCATAATTTAGATGCATTATGAGTTGACTACCATCACATTTTCTGCAGGAAACACTGAATGGTATTTACTTCTTTAACAACTATCTGAATTATATGTAACAGCTGAACATATATACTGCCAAAGATTTTGCCACAAACTAATGAGCTTCTCTCCTGTATGAGATTTTGTGAATTTAAACTGCCCACAATGAAAGAAAACTGAACTATCATATGTCCAATGTATTTGTAGATATTGATTCTTGAGCCCACGCGGTAACACAATAAGAAAACTGCTTTACGGTGTCATGTACAAACATCGTCTATAATGCAGACGTCACCTGTAGGTCTCTGATGTCGAAGGGCTCTTCATAGATATAAGCTGCGTCCGCTCCAGAAGCCAAACCTCCCACACTGGCCAGGTACCCGCAGTATCCTCCCATGGTCTCGATGATGAACACGCGCCTCTTGGTCCCGCTGGCCGACTGCTTGATGCGGTCGCAGGTCTGGGATGTGCAAAGGACTCATAATATAAGTAACACATCAAATCATAGTTGAAATAAATGTATAGAGGCAAAAGTAGCTCTGTACATTCTGCATAATAACACAACACATCTCATTTCAAGGCAGGCATGCATCTCACTCAAACTGTGAATCTACTCAGGCAAATCCAGACTAAAGCTGTTTATTTTAAGATTGCACTCCTGTATAATGAACAAAAAAACACATACAAATATCATGTTTGTTTAAAATAAAGAAAGCATACTCACTTTTCTGAGTATCAGGCATTTGTTGTACAATGTGGGAAATGTATGTGTGAAATGTAAAGTAAAAGGAATTCCTATTTTCTCAATTTTATGCTAAAAAGTATGACAAGATTGCATAAAAAGTCTAATTTGGAGTCAGTTATCTAACGTATACAATATATAATACTGGAATGGACATACACAGCTTTTGGAATACACATGTATTTGTAGAAATTATAACAATTTTAACATTTCAGGGTCCCCACTCTCTTTCAAATTTCTAGGACATTTTCAATTCAGGTATTGAGATTTTTCTATTTGCCAGTAAAATAAAATAGACTGTAAGACTAGATTTTAATAGCTCAATTTTTTATGTACACCTATTGGTAGCCATTACCTGTATTTATTCCAACTTTTTCTTTGTGTGCTGTAAATTTCAAATAACAAACTATGGTGGCCTCAGAGGGTCAAAACTCCAACCTTAAATTGGCATTTATCTAACAGTGGCTTCTATGATTTCTTCTTTTCTTTCAGCTTTTTCCTTTACAGTGTCACTACTGCAAATGATTAATATATTAAGCATAGTTTTAATGCCGGATGCCCTTTCTGACACAACCCTCTTCATTTATCCAGGCTTGGGACGGGCACAAAAGGCTTGTGACCCTCTGTGATTGCATTAACAGTGGGTTCTACGAAAGCACATCTATATTTGAAAAATATAAGAAGCTAAAATACAATAAGAAGTCTCCATGAAATGACATTTGTAATCAATGTCTCTGTCATGTTTTAATATTATAAAACTATTCAAGGCTTTCCCAGGACGTGTGTGGGAACCCTGCCTTAAATTTCACCAATGATTTCTAAATTATTGGTCTCATGAGAACATAAAATCATGTGTGTTAATTATCCTGTTCAATCTGACCGAGCTGCCTTACCTCCACGATGGCATTGAGGGCCGTGTCTGCCCCAATACTTAGATCAGTGCCCGGCACATTGTTACTTATGGTCGCGGGCAGCATACACATGGGGATGCAAAACTCCTCATAGGAACCGCGCGCTTCATGCAGCTGCAGCAGACTCTCAAGTGCCTGGAGCAGCGGTATATGAAAAACGCATTAGAGCCGCAAGAAGACCAAGCCAGCCGCGGAGAGAGAGGCCCCGGGTCTCTATCTCCACGTGCCAGCCGGAGCGTATCCTGCCTTTCCGGCTCTTTCCGTGTGATAGGGGTTATGGCTTCCCTTTGGCAGACACGACACGAAGACAGGAGTGTGAAGAAGACGTGGACAGGGAAGTGAGAAATTGGAAAAGGGGAAAACCTAAGAGAAGAAGTGTGGGAGATAAGAGAGATACAGGAAAGTCGAAGGGAGAAGATGTGGGAACAGAACAAAGGAAAATGGGATGGGGGGAGTCTGAACAGAGTAACACTGCAGTGGTAAAAAGTTGACACGGCATCTTTCAAATAGAATGGCAACTAGGCTTTTTAGTGTGGCCCAATAATACGGTGATGACGGTGAAGATGATGACAACAGGCTTCCATGTGTTTTATTGTGATAGTGCTATTGTTGTAATTGCATTATGCTTTTAATGTTATATAATAATAATTACTGTTTAGTGCAACGTGGTGTGGAAATGTCGCTTATGTAACAAAACAGGATAAGGTTTAAACCCATGTTTTTCTCCCTGTCCCCCAAAAATGCACTAAACTAAATGACTCAAGTGAAACAAATTAAACTTACATTAATACTCAGGAATCTTAGCGTTAGAGTAGTAATTTAAAGATACAAAAAGTATAATGTTATGAATTTAGACACAAATCTCTGTCTCATATTCTCAAAGGAAAAGCAGTCTCCACTATCAACGTAAGCCAGGTCTGATCTCTGTCTCAGCGACCTGTCCAAGTACGTCCTTCATCCAGTCACTGTGCATAAAGGGGGGAACTTAAACTAGACTGACATTTAGGTTATTACAAAGCCTTCTGTATAGGGTTAGGGTTAGGTTAGGAGTGTTCGTGGTTAATCGGTTAATCATTATGGCCATAATCGATTGAAAGAAATACTAACAATTAACTCTTATGGTGTACCGTAGAGTAAAGGTACAGTACCATTGGAGAGTTAGGGCAAAATAAACATAAAATATACAAAACTTGTCTTTAATTTTTTTATTTTTTTTTTATGGTTCATGGCTTTGAATTTAATAAAGAGCTGTTTTTTCTATAAAATGTAATGATAGGTGATGTCAAGCCAGTGGTTAACGGTTAATTGATAATCGTTTGTTAAGGCTACCAATTAATCAATTTAATAAAACTAACCAAATGTGCACTTTTGTATTAAAATGATGTAGAAACAATAATGTATTTCCTTCTGAATGTAATGATGATCATTTGTCAACATGAATGAACTCTGGTGAAGAGAGTAGGTGTTTCTTACGTCAGCCTACTCCTTTTGGGCTTTGTATGACTACAGTGTACAGTGTATTTAGTATATACCTGACTGCGGAAATAAACAAATGAATGAAAGGTGGATATAGGAGTCTGTGGATCCCAACACAAATGTATCCAACAGAGCTGGCTCTCTTTCTGAACTCTCAAACTCCAAATACAAGAAGGCAACTACAACTAAAAGCTGTTAATGTGTGCTCTGTGCTCGAGCAACACACTGTCAAACGTGCATGCCACTCATCTTCAGGTCAAAGATGTGAAGGACACAAAACCACGCCACCAGAAGAGCAGGCAGAGCAAACATGGCGGTCACGACACGTGCAGCACACAGCATGCCTCCATGTTGTCACTCACTCACTTACCTGATACTGCAGGGATGGCAGCTGCTCTAAACTCATGCTTATGAAAAATCTTATCTAGTGTTATTTTTAAAGTTGTAATTTACTGTAAGTGTTGCCTTGTGTTGGACTGGTGGGTGAGCTGGCATGTATTAAAAATTATTATGTAAGCCCTGAAAGACTGTTGCTGCTAAAGCAACGTCTCCACAGAGAAGTAAGGCACAGGTCAGGTATGGTTTGGTATAGTTAGGTCCTGTTAGCTGTGATTTTATAACACACAAGCTTAGCCACAGTAGGTGCGAATAAATTATCTTTTTGTGTATTATGACATTTGCAAAATGTACTTTATATAAAAAATGCAGCAATTTTGTGGGTTTTTGAGAAAGACAGGAGCGTGTCTATACTGCACTGTTGAAACCACAAGCCAGCGCTACAATATAATCTGAGCTGTATTGACTTGACCCATGCCATACTGCTCCGGTGGAAACAAAACTTAGAACTGAGCTATATCTTCTTTCTTCTGTCCCTCCCTCACAGCTGCACTTCAGCAGCTGAGTCTCTCTCTGCGTTAGTGCGTGTACCACTCTCTGCCTGTTAGCTGGTCGTTGCCAGGCCCATCACTTACAGAAGTGATGGCGTTCAGAGCCGTGTCAGCGCCAATGCTGAGGTCTGAGCCCGGCACATTGTTGGAGACAGTGGCTGGGACCATGACCATGGGCACACAGAACTCGTCATATTTCCCGCGCGCCGTTTGTAATTCCAGCAGTGACAGCAAGGCCTGCAGGGCAGAGCCAAGGGCTTTAGTGTGCAGTTCAAACTGAGCAGGTTGGTTTGGTGAACACGTGCTACTTGCCACAAGGGAAAAGATAAAAGTGAAGGGTGCCAAGGGGAGGAGCCAGGTCTATCACAACGGACAGCAGCGAAACAGACAGGTACCACTCTACAACAACACACCATGTACACACATGTACACACATGTACACACATCTACAGGCCTAGGCATACACACAGTACTAATACAGGAGAATATAAGCTGTGAGCAGCTGACAGGACTGCGTGAAATGGCTAGGAAAAAGACTGTGGTCTGCTTTTACTTTAAATAAAACAAATGCATAACAATTGGCTTTAGAGCTGCACATTGGGTTATGCATCATTTACTAAAACATACATTTATTTGAAACATACTTTGTGATAATTTAATCATCAAATACTTTGGTTTATATAGTTCATATTAATATCATAATTATCTACAGAATTTAACGTTTTCAAATACTGTGCAGCCCTAAACTTTCATGTATACTTGCTAAACACTGAAAAGCTTTTTAACAAGCTTGTTTTGCCTTTTTTTTGTGCAGAGAATGAATATAGAAGCATAAGCATGGTAGCAATGGTACAATAGGTAGCCTATGAAAAACAGTGTTCATATTATATAACATTACAATCAATAATTCAGTATTAGAATTAGAATAATTAATTAATGTTTTATGTTTATGTGATATATAATAATGTATTTTTTTAAAGCAGTGAGGATGGTTATTATTAAACCAGATTAAATTACAAAAATACGTACCTCAAATCCACCGATAACTAGCAGTGCATTAATGTTGTGCGTTCTCATTTGTTCTGCAATTTTTTCAACATGTTTTGCAGGCAGTGTCCTAAATGAAAGTGGAACCACATTTTAAAAAATCAATTACTAGCAGTATTTTTTTTCACAAGCTTCACCTGTTCATTAATACTGCACATTACATTACTTTTAATGACAAACATAATGTATGTTATACCTTTTAGTTCCCAACAATGAGCCACCTTGTCCTGTCCATCCACCGACATCAGACCATTTAATCTCTTTAATCTGAGTGGGAAAACATCAACAATTTATTTTTAGATTTGAAAGTAAGTACATTCAGCATACCTTGAGGAAAACAACATACTGATGGAGCAATGATAAATACTGAATATGTGCTTAAAAGTGTGATAGGATCCACTATTATTAAGTATATACAGATAAACCATAGGGTGAAAAAAAGTGAAAAATAAAACAATTTTCTATTTTTTTTTTTGTGTGAGACTGTTGTAGTAAAAACAGTGTGATGTGTAGAAGTCCCAGTCCCAGAGCAGCCAAGTATAGAAATCCATTACCGCTGTAGGACTAATCTGCTTTGGGTCACTTGGCACAGGCCCATTTTGGCAGAGGCCTCTGTGGATATCTAACCAGCCCCTGATATCAGAGAGCACTGTGTTGGGACAAATGTGGGTTGAATTATAACACATCCTATAATACAAATAAGGGTGATGTGTTTTTAATGAGGAAGGAAAATGCAGCCAAAAGCAATCGTCTGAAACCTGTTTTACAAGTTGTCAAAAATGTGCAATAATGAAGGCTATGAGGACAGGACAACAATTGAACTACACAAAAAAATCTACTCTATATGGTTTCCTTAGTGAAGTCTACCAAAAGAGAGTAAATGCTGCCCTCTGTCAGTTTATTGTTGTACTACAGATAGCTGAGCAGGGCAGGGGAGGACATATCAGTGAGAGCAATAGGTTTAAATTAATCTGGATAGATTATCTCCAGGCTTTTGGGGTTTCTGTTTGGTCACAGAGCTAACAGCCCAGGCTACTAAACTCTTGGGATATCTAAAATTCCCATTTACAAAATTGGGTGATTTTAAACTGGGGTTGAGTCACTTTAACATTATAATCTGAAAAAGTGTTGCATTGTGACTGAGTACGCACCTGTCCCTTGCTGAATCCCTCGAAGCCATCACTGACGGCAAACATCTTGTGTCCCTCGGAGATGCCCACCCTGACGGCGGAGCGGACCGCTGCGTTCATGCCCGCGGCGGGGGCGCCCACGTTCAGCACTGCCACGTTGAAGTTGCTCTGTGAACATACATTTCACATGAATTTAAATCCTCAAATATACTGTACATACATTTTCTGTTGCTTTGGAAAGTGGGACCTGGTAATAACCGGAACAACGTTAAGTTAACTTTTTGTGACAATGTTTAGGGGGAACATGAAACACAGTGTTTTTGGTATGGTATGTGACTTGAAATAAGTGACAGGGCTGAACAATTTTGATTTTTCTGACATATATTGCGGTTGTGATAAGATTTGCAACATATGTTGTAAAGCAATGTTTACATTTTAAGCATTTGATGGAGCATTGACACTTGAGAGAAGACTGAAATATTCACTGCTAGCTGTAGCACTAATTATACATTTGTACTGTGTGGAGATGGGATAATTTGTTCTCTGTAAAGGACATTATATCACCTAAATAACTGCAGCATTTGTGATTTGCTAATTGCAACAGTCAAAAATGAGATTTTGATTCGATTTTGATTAATTGTGCAGCTCTAGTAAGTGACATGACACATTTTTCTCCTTACACATTTACAACCTTTAAACACTTTCACAAAATGACATACTTTGCCACTGAAATAGGCAGGGAGCAACACAAATGCACCAGGGCACAGACCACAATTCATTGCACAATTTGTTTTTCAATACTCCAGTAAAAATTGTGTTTAAATGTTGTCAAAATGGCCAACTTACTTCATTTTAATTAAAGAAATTAGAAATACATAGCCTCAGTCACTTTGATTGTTCTAGTCTTTTCTTTTGATCTCATTTTTCATAGATAAAGTGCACTCAGTTTTCATGCGGTAACATATCTTGCCAGATACCTCTTCACACTTCAGACATAGATGATACATTACTGTTTTAAGAAGACAATTATTTTGCAGCAGTGGAGTTGGAGAGTCCTTTGTTCAAATCCAGACGGTGTCATTTCCCTTTAGTCCAAAAATAAAGGCTGTGATTGTTCAGACTGTTTATCGTCTGTAACTCCCAGGTTCACTAAACATTGAATCAAAGCATGACACAGTACAAAAGTATGTTGCAGGCTTATTTAAACACTGCGGGGAGTGAATCAATACTTGCTCCCTGGTCTGTTACGGCTGCACGCTGCGCTGACAGTGGCTTTTACCAAACCCTTAGGCCAGCGCCGCAGCATGAAGTCTAGCACGCTGCTTTTGCACATTGCCGCTACGTATTTGAGTTTTCTCCTTTTAGAGAAACAGCAGCCGCCTCAGACAGCTCGCTCTGGGGCTGAACAAGGCGTCCCTCCCTCGGCACGGCTCCACTGTCGTGTGATAACAAAGCGGCACAACACCTGCGCCTCATGGCAAACTGTCACTGCCAATAATGACTCACTGACAAGACACAGAACAACAGATACAAACTGTTCATTACCGGGAATTCATTTTACAGCAGGAATCAAATTAGAGCATGGATGTCAGCGACGCCAGTATGAACTGCTTTTTTCTTTTCTATGTGCAATCTACAGTCTAACTTAATGCATGTATTAGAATGATTAAGGGATAAACAAGCTGCGATTGTTCACCCCAAACTCATATTAATATTTTCTAAGTCAGTACAATAGTGTTTTTGGCCTTAAAACTGACATTAATTTATCATATCTAAGGTATTTTAATCTAACACACATGGTCTGTTGCAGTATGACACCTGTGACTGATGGCAAACTGCTGCTGCCAATAATGACTCAAATGAAAGCATTTTGGATGAATTAGTAATTACATGTATTCCTATGAGCTCTCTAGAGTCACCTCTTAGAATGATGATAATAGAAAAGCATGTATTTGTTAACTTTGTTATGTAAAATACTGCTATTACAAAAATATATGTAAATATAAATATCATATTTGAACCTTAAAGCCTAAATAATGAAATATCATGCTTGTGGTTAACTTCCACCTTGAAATTTGACTGCATCTTACAGTGGCTTAACTTGGTAATGTGGAGCCCCAGTGCATTATTTTAGAATGGGGCTAAAGTTATGAAGCATATTCCACAGCTTCATGCATTAAGCTTTTTAATTTAGAAATTGTTACTGTTTTAGTGAATTCTGATGTAAAAACCTTGTGTTTATTCATAAATATTTAGGCACAATTTGAGATGCAAATTGTCAATCCCGGCCCCGGATAAAACGGAAGAAGATGGATGGCAATGTGTCAGTCTGTAGTAAAATTGTGACATTGAGATTGTGATAAAGAGGTCTTTTTTGCCATCACATTAGAGTGAGAGAGGACGTGATGTTACAATACAACACCTGCGCCTCACTGCCAAAAATGACTCACATCTAAGATCAACCGATACAAACTGTTCCTTGGGAGGATTTCATTTCATAGCAGGAATCATATTAAAGCATTTCGGGTAGATACATGAGCCTAATAGACCCTTCCACGTAATCAAACAACATTACACAAACTACGTACGCATTTTGACGACAGAAGTGTTTTTCCTCTTCAATAATTTTGACATGGTACTAAACTAAAACCAGTAAATGCCATGTTTCGAGATGACAAAAATGTCTCTTTGATGTGGAAACAGTTGTACAAATACAAAATTAAATAATACACTGATCTCATGTCAGTTCATTTAAAAAAAAAAAATGCAGTCTTTGATACATGTGATAAACCTTCATCATAGGTTGACAAACTATTGTAGTATTTTATTGTTTTGTTACTGCTCGTCCAGGACAGAAGGGATTTACTGTTAGCCTGTAGCCTTAAGCCATTGCAGCAACAATAAAGTATTAAATAAAGATTGTATTTTCCGTAGCTCTGCATCTGTATTGATCGAAAGCTTTCATTTCCAGACGCTAACAGTGGAACATCGGAAGGTCTCTTCTGAGAATTGCACCTGCGTCATGCTGTCTCCTTGGCTGCAGAGTCATCATGAGAAGGCAGATTTTACAAACTAAAAAATTAATCCCCTTTGAGACTAAGAGGCAGGCTGCTAAGTAAACCCCACATGCACTGACAGAGAGGTTTGCTTTGGGTGAAAATAGTTCACGTTTGGTGTCCCTCAGCGTGTTTTTCTGCTGTGTTTTGTTGTCGGTGACTGACAACACAGAAAGGTCACACTCACCACTGGCAGCTCAGACTCTGGTTTCCGATGAGCCAGCAGTTTGTATGTCTTCAAGTTGTTTTCAAAACTCCTGCAAATAAAGTTTTATGAAGAAAGTTAGTGGCCATTAAAACTCAATTCAGCTATATATATTTTTTTATTGTTGTACAGGTTAAAGGGATTGTCCGGCAACTGGTCAAGGTGGTTATATAGGTAAGGATACTAAAGATAAGCAATGTTTTCTGTTTTAGTAGGTACTGTAATTGCCAGCAGACTCTCAGTTTAGAGAGTCCAATTTCCGATTTCCAATTTCCAGTTGGAAATTGGGCAAGAATAAATGTACCAAAGACTTGTATGTGGCCAAATCTGAACCACCCTTTATGGACTAAAACTGTAAGCAATTAAAATGTTGAGTTCTTAAAATAAAGACCCCATATCTACTTTAGGTAATACATCGTCTATTCAAAAGTTAAACAGGACCACATTTACAAAATGCCAAACTATCCCTGTAATGAGGGCTGTTGCTAAGACCAGGTACAAGAAATATTAATCTGCTTTCACGATCAATACACAGTCCATGAAGCTTTTTATATGATTGCAGCAGTTGTTATTCTTACCGCCCTCGAAGCTTCACTGCATCCTCGAAGCGCTTCTCATCCATGGCCTTCTGGACCGCTTGAGTCTGACAGAAACAACACAGAAATAAAGTTTTACAATACAGACATACAATGAGAGTTCATTTCTACAGTACAGTTATACTCAGGAAATATGGCTTTTTGTCCTCTATCATGCTAAATCAGCTTTTTTGAGATTTTAACCCTTGTTATAATATTGTTTCCACCTTAAAAACAAAACTGGAGTAGTATTAGGTTTCATTCATGCTCGTTTGAGTAATTCTGTTTACTGAGCCCCTCCTCTTTAAAAGATCTGAAAATGCTCTGTCTAGAAACCTGAAACCAGGATGTCCTCCGGCCCATAACCTGTCCCTGGACTTATTCTGATCATTTCAGCTCTATCTGTTAGCGTTATGTTGCTAAAAGCTGTGCTAAAAAGTCATTTTATGCTCTATGCATTCCCCACCTTTGGCAGCAGGAGGCGACAGACACCTAATCCAAGTGTTTTCGGTAAATTATAAGTAACAGCTCCCCAAAATTTTTCATACATATACATTATCTTAAGTAAAACGTGAAATACTAATGCAAAGATGTCAAAAACTAGTTCAAAAAGCCTGAAAAAAGAATAATATAGGACCTTAAAGATAAGGCTACTTTTTATTTAATTTGAGTAATATTTTTTACTTTATATTTTTTAATTACTTCTTCCTAACTTCTTCTTAAGTACTTCTTCTCTGCAGACTTCATAGTTTGTGTACTAATCATTGGATTGTAACTTCTATGATTTAGTCAGCACGACAACAGTGTCTGTGTGTGTTTGTAACGATTACCTCACTACGCTGTGGGCAGCCATTGCTAACTCTGCCAAACGCTTCAAAATATCATTAACTTCACTCCACAAATGCCTCTGGGGCCACGCTTCTCTCTTGTGGACATTACAGCCGCTCCGTGCTCAATGAGCCGTGATACGTGCCAACATTTTTCCCTTTGATTCTGCCGCTCCCCATTGTTTGAGTGTTTGATCATGCTTTGATTTGTAAATACGTGAGTGTGCACTTTTAATATGGTGGGACTTGGCTGGTTTCCTGTTTCAGACCTACCATCTGCACACACTCCATGAGAGGCAGCCGCACTGATTGGTTGCCGGACAGAGACACCACGCAGGCCGGGGTGTTGGCTGTGGTCTCCAAGAGGGCGAGCACAGCCTCCACTCCCATTCGACTGGCCTGGAAAAAAAAAAACATACTATTATGCATCATTTATAACAAAATAACCTCAATGTTTCCGCTGTACAGTCATGATATTTGGAATACAAAATGCCCAACACATTCAATTTGTGTTGGCTTGTGGTAATTCTTTCCACCACAGTGCTTCACATGCTGAGTCATAAACCTGTTAACCATTACTTAAGCCAATTTCTCCTCTGAAAATTTTGGATTAAACGGGAAGTCCTCTCAACTACCAGGCCTCTCAACCCAGATCACAAAATACAGAGATTAGAGCATCAGTAAATATGGGGTTATGCAACACAATTTGTAGTCTTAAATTAAAAGCAACACAAAATCTGTCATCATGGGTCTAGTTTCCATAATGCAGTATTACAAGTCTACAAGCACACAGTTTTGTGATGTGCTATGACAGTGGTTCCCAAAATGGGGCCCGGGGCCCCCTGGCGGGCTGCAAAGGTACTGCAAGGGGGCCACCAGAGGTTCTCTACATTAAGTACTCAAAAAAGTTGGCTTAAAATGAATTACATTTACAAGTATTTATGTAAAGATATCACTTAATTAAACAATTTTGAGCCAACAGGATGTGTTTTTGTCATGTTTTTAATACAGGGTTTCCACAGGGTCTTAAAAAGTCTAATTAAGTATTAAATTTAAAAATCTGAATTTAAGGCCTTAAAAAGTCTTACATTTGCTGAGATGCTGAGTATTGGGTGTAAAATGTGTTTAAACTGGTCTTAGATATGTCACAGACATTTGATGCAACAACCTGCATTCACAGCTTATTCTAAAATGCCACCTAAATGGTCAAAAAGACATATTATCGTCGCCATTACAAGAGCTCAGATCTTTTCCTAACAAGACTAAAATGCTTTGCAGCACTCACAGTCGCAATTAAATGGCGCCACCATGTTTACAACTTAGACACTTATACAACTTGTACACTGTGTTTATGAAATACGTCTTAATTTTCTTGAACAATCTTCCTAACAAGGCCAAAAAGGTCCTAAATTCAATTTTGCACAGAAACTGTTTATAGAAATCTATGGGGGAAAAACATGACATAGACTTTTGAATATAGTGAAGTTTCATTGTTGGGGGTTCCGTGGAGGATTGTCTGGCTTTTTAAAGGGGCTGTGATGCTCTTGACTTTGGGAAAGGCTGTACTGTGATGATGGTTCTGATGCCTGAGGCCTAACACTGAGAAAAAAGCTTCTAGCCTCAAGCGATCTGTCTTCTCAACTCTGAGAATTAAATGGAGCGGTTTCACCGAGTACAGCTGGACAGTCATTCATCAGAATAAGAATCATTATTATATCGTAAGTAAAAAGATTTCACATCACCAGGAATTTGCTTTGGTCATTTGGTGCAAACATAAAACCCATTTTACACTACTGTATTTCAACTGCTGTTTTACATCACTAGTGTCATTCATTGTCAACCCTGTTAGGGTTAACCTGATGTACAGATATACTTCATGTAAATGGTCTTTGTACCATCCACTCAGCTGCGTTCTTACTGCTGTTTTAGTAAATAAAGTATGTATCTAAGTATCTGTTCTAGTAGGTAATTGTCAGCAGATTCCCAGGAACAATGCCACAAGCTTGGTGTTATGTTTGGATGTTAATGGCGTCAATGGGTGGAAATTTGACATGAATAAATGTATTTTTGTGACTGTTTTAATCTGTATCTAACTAATCTAATCTAATCACTTTCTGCACTACTATGTACTTTACAATGCAGTTTCAAAGCATCAGTCTGTAAATGTATTTATTAAATAATCTGCTTATTTTGATAGGTGAGGTACAAGTAAAAAGTAGATTTAGCACTGCACTATGTACAAACTATGAAAAGAGGATAGGATAAGGAAAGGATATTTTACTGATCCTAATCTTATTGGTATCTCACATAGATTCAATTATTCCATTATCTTTCTGTTCTCTCTCAATTTGTTATTTTTAGTTAAAACATTTTAATAACATTTATTAAATTAAGAATTGTACTTTTAAAGGGTCGTCTCCAACTTTGCTGTGACTACTAAATACTAAGATCATCTTTGTCAATCAATTTTATATTACGTATTTTGAGCTGAGTCACGGGACAAAAGTTTCACAGAGTTGCAAAGACCCTCGCTCTCCCCAGACAATTCCTCCAGCTCCCCTGAGGGAAATCTGAGCCCTTCCCAGGCCGAGTGAAAGACATGGTGTCTCCAGTTCAGACAGGACTGCAGGGCATTGGAAACAAATGCCTGAGCCAACCTCAGCCGGTTCTAACAATGTGTAGAAACAGTGGCTCTGGTCCAAGCTCCTCAGGCAGTCTCTAAGAGGGAGCCCAGGCACCGCATGGGCCAAACTAATTTTGGTCACTTTAATATGGCTCTTTCTTCGTGAATAAAACATGTACACCCATTATGTTGAACACTAGTTTCAACTCAATAACCTTAAAGATGATTGCAAGGTAAGGATGTAACGATACAGTAACTGTATCGATGTATCCATTTTTTTTCCTATGATACAACTACATCGATATAAAATGACCTTGTATCGAATCGTATCGTTTTCTAGGAAGTGAATTTCGATATACATGAAGTATCGATTAATAATATCGGAAATATCTAAATTAGAAATTTGTATGTTAAAATAAAACCAGAAATGGCTTTTTGGAGACAAATTTTGTGTTTTTAATTAAATAAAATGTTATATTAAACTTTTCTTCACTCTCTGTCTGCTGGACATAATCAGCCCTGGCTGCGGTGCTACATTTGAGAGTAAACTTTATGATTTTTGGCAAAAAGTTGCTGTATCGATTATCAATATGAAGTTGTGTTGAATCAAATTGAATCATATTGTTCCAAATTAGCCAATATCTTTCTTGAATCGTATCGAAACACTTCTAATCAATACATATCATATCGTTGCAAAAATGTATCGTAACACCCTTTTTGAAAGGATTTTTTTTCCCCCAAATTGACAGCACACTATAACAAAAAAACAACCAGCATAATTTCATCATCAGTGTTGTACCTACCAGGATACGGTCGAATGCAGACGGCGTCCCTCCTCTTTGCACATGGCCCAGGATTGTGACTCTTGTGTCAAAACCCAAGTTCTTGACAACAAGCTAGTGAAAAGCAATGGTACAGGTATTACATCTAGCTCTACTTTGCCCTTGTATTCAAATGCATTCACCATCCATGCAGTGTTACACAAATAAAAGAAAACATCTACTCGTCTCATACAAAAATACACAAACAAGACACACAAACACGACACAAAAGCAGAGATGAAGGGGAAACTGCAAAGCACAAGCAAGCCTTTCTAACTTTTCAGTCATGTTAGCTGGGAGCTGAACCCCAGCTTCACATAAGTCCCAACATTGCATTTACAAGCACTACTCTCTACAAAAAAAAGTACAACTTCTGCCAATACATGAGTTAGTTTAGTGGAAAATTGTGATCCCTGTTTACCAAAGTACTAATATTTAATTTACCAAATGTGTGGTGAAGTTTAGTATAGCAGAAGTAGTTGTGGTGAAAGCATTTTTTTTTTTTACTTACAAACTACAGAGTGTGTCTGACAGTGCATTCCAGAAACACAGCGACATGAGTCAAAAGCCACATCAGGGCAGCAGTAGAGGTGGTAACAGGAGGTCCAAGCTGGATTTTTTCAAAAAAGGTGGGACTGGCCACACACCATACTGCATACACACCACTGTACTTACATCCTTCACATAGTCAGTAGTTATGGGCTTGTTGTTTTGATCAATCGCACCTTCTGCTACAATTATGATATTCAGCCTTTTCATTCCTGCTCGATTCTATAAAGTTGAAGGTGGGAAAAAAAAAACATGACAGAAAACTTAGACTTCGGCGTTGACGTGGGCTTTCAGAAGCACAGGGCCTAGAGACAGGAGAGTGAATTATTAAGGGCTTACTAAAAATAATTTCATTTTGTAATTAATAATCTCCTGCCTGCATAACTTCCTGTTCTTAGGAGAACTTGGCAGGTGAAGTACATACTTTTCAAAGCTGGATTATACAAACCAGTTATTGAGCTAAACATGCTGTACTCTAGGGCTATGTTCACATGACATAGTCTTATATGATGTGTCCTGAGGGTTTACAACAACTGACCTATCACCAAACCCTCCCCTGCCCTTGACTTTGCTTTCACTTTCAACTAACAATGGTGTGATCTGTCACTGTCAAAGCAGACAGACATTTTATGGACAAGTCATTCTGTAATGTCTTTCTGATTTTTATACCATTCATCATTGGTAATGCTGGGCTACATGGAGTTTGAGCTCCAAATTTGGACAGTGGCTGGGAATGTGGCTGGTTCACAGCATTTGAGAACAGGGATTAACGATAGGTCAGTTGTACTGAATCAGATCCAATGTGAACTGCTCTTCATCCTCAAGAGTGTTCATGTGCAAATGAATAATAACAGAGGCATGAACATGTCTAAAGTCCCACACTGAACAGAAAAGTGAGCATTTGTTATCTATTCATTTGGATTCAAGTGTAGATAAGCAAGAAGCCAACAGGATTAACAATGTTTATATTTTGGGTGTGTTTTAAATGGTCCCCCATTTGTTTAAAGTGAGATCAAAGTAAAGGTAAAGTTCTATATTAATTTATCTGCTCACAATTGATAAATTTCACTAATGTTTTGTTTGGTGAATGTCTCCAGTCACTGTACCAACGGACTTCAAAATGGTGGGGCTTGGCCTACTTCTAATTTCCTGTATGATTTGATTGAAATGTGAACACCACATGCACCACAGACCAAAAACAGGAAGACCGTGACAAGATGTACTGCTAGCATTGTTTTGGGCCAGTCAAAAGTTTGCATCATGTGTAAACAGGTTGATTTAATATCCACACAACCTCTGCTTGCCGGGGCAATAGTCTGTCTCTTGGGTTGGTCTACAGCTGAAAATGCCATTGTGGATATTAAGCAGCATGGGGCTTCTTTTTTTTTTTTATCTTTTTTTTTTTTTACAGGTGAACCAAGCTAGATGGACAGCTTTTATCTGTATTAACATAAGAGTATTAGAACACACCGGATCTGATTCAGAGATGTGGAAGTGGCCTGAACCTGTGCCAAAAGATAAGGTTAACGTGGCGTGCCAAGTTCACACTCTCACAACCAAAAACAAAGCTCTTCCCTGGACAGCTTTCAGAGCCAGTGTGACCATAGCCTTACATAATACAGCACATTCAGGATTGTAAATTCCCTCCGTCGAGGCCTCCATGCTCCTGGTTTCCCCTTTTCTGTACACAAATGTACTCACATCCTTGACAAAACTAGAGGTAATAGGTTTTCCATGTCTGTCAATGGCTCCCTCAGCAACTATAATAATGTTGAGCCTCGTGCCCCTCGAACGGGTCTGAATTAAAGGACAATTTTGCAATTTTAAATTACACATAGACAGACGAATACAGAAACATGGAGGTTCATGATTCTTGGTTAGTTCGATTAATATCAAACACGACTCATTACTACAGTTAAGGAGAAGAATCACATTGTTAGATAGACATCAGTATATACGTAATCATTATATATTGTGTGTCAACAGGTACGATTTCGTTACCGCAGACAGTTTTTCACACATCTTTTCCTCCCAGCCGTCTTCGGGAGGCATCTCGGGAATCAGCACCCAGTCTGCGCCACACGCCAGAGCGCTCACCAAGGCCAGGTACCTAGACAACAACACACACGCCATAATTCAATATCGATCCTTGTCTCGTCTCCCTAGACTAAAATTAGCTCCTAAATATGCCATTAAGTTCATTAACATCGTGCTTACCCGCAGTGTCTGCCCATTACCTCCAATACAAAAGTCCTCTGGTGGCTGCAAGATAAGAAGCCTTTTTAATAACACAGCACTCTGTTCCTTATTTAATATATTCAGTTGGGACACATAATAAGACTCAGCAAAACCAGCCTGGACTGACAATGTTCCCATTACTCACTGTCTATTTTAGCACAGAGTTTAGCACAAGCCATTTTCGCAGTGTCTCACCTCTGTGCGGTTGTCATAATTGCATCCACCACTTCGATGATTCTGTGCAGAGCCGAGTCCGTACCGATGGTCATGTCAGTACCACAGAAGTCATTGTCGATGGAGCCCACCATGCCCACGATATGAAGGGCTGAGTATTTTTGAACAGAATCTGCTTCAATAACGCCTGAAAAGAAACGTTACGCAACAAGTGAACTATAGCCTTTTATTCAGCAGACAGCATTGACAGGCCTTTAACATAATATTACTGATATTTTAAAACTGTCCAACAAGAGCTGCTTATTATTATATCAGTATCAGATTCAGATCCACACCAAAATAATGGTTTAGGTCAGAGAGTTTGTTCTTAGCACACATTTTTTCCTCATCCAGGGACTTGAGTTCTGAAGAAACTGGTCTGTGAGTTGAGCTTATATCACTCACAGATGGGCGTGATTAAATCAAATGAGACTAAGGGCAATTAGCAGCTGAATAGCCTGGGCTGGAGTCAGAGTAGGCATGGGACAATATTAGAATTTTATGTCATGATTATCTTGGCCACAATAACTGCGATGAACAATATTACCCCGATAATTCTGAAATGATTCTTGTAGTTTGAAAATATAGATAAAACATACTGAAAATACATTACAGTGATACAACAGACTCAAGTTTATGATTTTTCAGATAAATTATTGCAAAGACGCAGAGACGCATTCTAACTTCGCTTGAGTTTCATTTCGTAAAGTCAAAGTGTCACTGTTTATATTTAATGGTAAACTTATTATTACCTTGTAAATTAGCCACGTTTATTAGCATTTAGCGCTACAAACATTTAGAGCTACTGCTAAATCCTCAGCTTGAACACATCACTGTAGCCTCAGTCCATCTGTCTGCGCTGCTGTAGATCAAGTTTTTTAACCAGTTCTGGAGAAACTGGACTGACGACAAGCTTTGCCTTCTTGGAGTATATTTTGCATGTAAACGTAGTGAACAGCAGAGGGCACAGCTCTCTCACATGATGATAATGGCGGTTATCTCAATGAATGATTAGCACAATAATTAAAAATTGCCGCTTCTAGTTAAACCTTTTTACTGAATTCCTTGATCCAGTTTTTCAGATTGACACTAACATATAATCATGAAAATTAGTAGGGCTGACAGTCTCTGATCACTTAGTCAATTAATCGGTCGGTGAGGTCTTGGTTGACTAAAATTTTATTGGTTGATTAGTTGCATAAACTTTTTGCATCAATAAAGCTGGTCTGATTTATTACATGATAACTTATTTTTCATTTAATTTAAGATAGCAGAGATGATTTTTAGATAATATATTTTACAGCCATCTTTTACAAATGTTTTATCACCTAATTAATGTGTAAGTCACTTGTTTATATCAGACTCTGGTAAGTCGACCACATCAGTTTCCGCTGATTAATCGCTGAGCTGGGCAAAACTTCCGGTTAACTAACAATTTTGCCAACTAGAGCACTAAAAATTAGACCATTACTTTTTGAGTTTTCTTGCTAACAAACCACCGCAGACCACTGAAAACATAACCTGCCTGGCAGAGTAACTCATTTACTGTGCTTACTATTTATTTGACAATTAATATTGGGGTTTTATTTTGCCTCGCAGTTAGAAGCCAGGGCATTTGTGATCCACATACTCTTCTCTATCTTGCAGCTCTACAAAAAACTGAGCCAAGGGAATATGTGCCACAGCTGTGTGTTTGGCTCTTAGTTTTAATGATTTGATACAAGCCAACCTAACGTAGCAATTAAAAGGAATTATGTAAAACATATCAGTCACAACAGTCTGAGAATAAAATACATTTAAAGCTCCTCAGTGGAAGCAGCCATTTTAGTTCCTCTACCTTCCTGGAATTGTCTGATTCAACACATTTGTAACATCTGAAAAACAACCACAGTGAGCACTGTTTTCCATGAGGCGTTAGTGCTTTTCTAAACTAAACTGGTTTAGTTTAGACTATTGGTTCTGTTTCTACTGGACTTGTTTATAGTCAACAGCTTGTCCCTGCAGGGCTACCTTAAATGTCCAAAAGGCTGTAGAAATAAAAGCTGTCTAGGGTGTGGCATGTGCAATTCTGACACAATATCAGTGGCTCCAAAATATTTATTCAGGGCCCAAAAGTTGAATGTAGTTTCAATGTTGAGCTTATTTGAAGCCTACAAATAAATAAAATTGGAAAAATAACTTGGCTTCCACAGTTAGACCAATTGAAAAAACAGTGCTAGGTATTGCCAAAAATCCTTATCATCAAGTATGATTAGTATCAGTGAATAAAAATGTCTCCCAGCTATTTCCAGTGCACTGGTATTGTTTTGGACTGGGAGGAATTCAAAGCACAGCCAGGTTTATTTGTCCTGACGTACCTTGCTCCACCAGCTCCCCGAGCAGTCCACTCCACTCCTCTCTGAAAAGGTTGGCTCCCGTCAAGCTGCCGTCACCGCCGATCACGCAGAGGTTAGTGATGCCGCGCTGGACCAGGTTGTGTGCTGCCTTCAGGCGTCCCTCGTGTGTGCGAAACTCTTTGCATCGCGCGCTACCAATGACAGTGCCTCCCTGGTAACAACAGGGCACAGAGACAATGGAAGGCATTGTTACTTGTATCACAAAAGCAAAAAAATACACGAAGAACAACATAATATAATCCCCAATACTAAGGGTGCTCCGATCAGGGTTTTTGAGGCCGATCACCGATCACCGATCAGCCTCTGCTGTGATCGGCCGATACCGATCATGGCCGATACCGATCACATGGTCTTCAATGTAGTAATGTATTGTATGGCTATTATTAGTTCCATTTGAAAAATACTGTAGCCTTTGTAAATATAAAAGAACAACAAAATTCTACTTATTTTTGTTTTAGAAGAGGTTTTGTTGCATTATTGGTCTTTAATGTGGGCCCAGTGTCTGTGTGGCTTTGTTTGAATGCTCCGCTGATGTAAAAATCAGCTGTTCTTAATTGGTTCCTTTAATGCGAGTCTGCGGGTGCAGCGCCTGTGTCCACGTAACGCGCAGCCAAACCAGGTTGAAACACAGTGGACTAAAGAGCAGACAGCTCCTGCAGCCAGTTTTGACAACGTCTGAATGAAGAAAACGTGCAAAGAGAGCAGAGAAGACAACGATGAAAGGTGCTCCTCTCAGACACACGGACACATGGGCTGCCTTTTTACTTTCTCTTTCCATTAGCAGCCATTTGGTGCAGTTTAAGCCACAAAACGCACAGTTTTCTCCGCGCAACAAGACACAGGCAGACTCTGAACTTTCTTAATCCTTTTAACGTAACTGTTAGAGGGTTTGCTGTAGCTCTATTTACGTTGGTGTTTGCAAATACACGCACTGCTGCGCCTCGGTTCTGTCCCGTGCGCTCCTAAAGCAGGCGGGGACACAGCGGGGACACAAAGCAGCGCCTCCAGGGCAGGTTTGTGTTAGTTATAACCAGGGCTTAACTTAAAAACACTGCTAAAATAACGCTACTGCTGTTTAATCAAACCGGAGTCGCAGGACAGTAAATGTGAGAGCCTCGCGTGTTTGTTGTAATTTGATCGGCCCTTCTGATCGGCCCATTTTACCGATCACCGATCACTCTATTTTTAGCCATGATCGGCCGATCATGATCGGCGGCCGATCGATCGGAGCACCCTTACCCAATACCAGTGGTACTCAAACTGCGGCACAAGTACCTCATTCTGGTGTTTTAGATTTTGTTTAATTAAGTCCTGGTTTAGACCTGGTTTAGTCTTGATTTAGTCTTGGTTTAGACCTGGTTTAGACCAGATTTAGTCTTGTTGTAGTCTTGGTTTGGACCTGTTTCAATCCTTGTTTAATCCTGGTTTAGATTAGGTTTGTCCTGTTTGTTTCCTGGTTTAGACTTGGTTTAGACCTGGTTTAGTCATGGTTTAATCCTGGTTTACTCCAGGTTTAGTATTGGTTTAGATTTGGTTTAGACCTGTTTCAGTACTGGCTTAATCCTGGTTTACACCTGGTTTAGTCATGGTTTAATCCTGGTTGAGTCCAGGTTTAGTCTTGGTTTAGACCTGTTTCAGTCCAGGTTTAGTCTTGGTTTAGACCTGTTTCAGTCCTGGTTTAATCCTGGTTTAGACTTGGTTTAGACCTGGTTTAGTCCTGATTTAGTCTTGGTTTAGACCTGTTTCAGTCCTGGCTTAATCCTGGTTTAGATTTGGTTTAGTCCTGTTTGTTTCCTGGTTTAGACTTGGTTTAGACCTGGTTTAGTCCTGGTCATTTCCTGGTTGTGTCTTAATTATGTGCTGGTTTACACCAGGTTATGTCCTAGTTTAGACCTGGTTTAGTGCAGGTTATGTCCTGGTTTAGACCTGGTTTAGTGCAGGTTATGTGCTGGTTTAGACCTGGTTTAGTCCTTATTATGTGCTGGTCTAAGCCTGGTTTATTCCTGGTCATTTCCTTGTGTAGTCCTGGTTATGTGTTGGTGTAGTCCTGGTCATGTGTTGGTGTAGTCCTGGTCATGTGTTGGTGTAGTCCTGGTTATGTGTTGGTGTGGTCCTGGTCATGTGTTGGTGTAGTCCTGGTTATGTGTTGGTGTAGTCCTGGTTATGTGTTGGTGTAGTCCTGGTTATGTGTTGGTGTAGTCCTGGTTATGTGTTGGTGTAGTCCTGGTTATGTGTTGGTGTAGTCCTGGTTATGTGTTGGTGTAGTCCTGGTTATGTGTTGGTGTAGTCCTGGTTATGTGTTGGTGTAGTCCTGGTCATGTGTTGGTGTAGTCCTGGTCATGTGTTGGTGTAGTCCTGGTTATGTGTTGGTGTAGTCCTGGTTATGTGTTGGTGTGGTCCTGGTCATGTGTTGGTGTAGTCCTGGTTATGTGTTGGTGTAGTCCTGGTCATGTGTTGGTGTAGTCCTGGTTATGTGTTGGTGTGGTCCTGGTCATGTGTTGGTGTAGTCCTGGTCATGTGTTGGTGTAGTCCTGGTCATGTGTTGGTGTAGTCCTGGTTATGTGTTGGTGTAGTCCTGGTCATGTGTTGGTGTAGTCCTGGTTATGTGTTGGTGTAGTCCTGGTTATGTGTTGGTGTGGTCCTGGTCATGTGTTGGTGTAGTCCTGGTTATGTGTTGGTGTAGTCCTGGTTATGTGTTGGTGTAGTCCTGGTTATGTGCTGGTGTAGTCCTGGTTATGTGTTGGTGTAGTCCTGGTTATGTGTTGGTGTAGTCCTGGTTATGTGTTGGTGTGGTCCTGGTCATGTGTTGGTGTAGTCCTGGTTATGTGTTGGTGTAGTCCTGGTCATGTGTTGGTGTAGTCCTGGTTATGTGTTGGTGTGGTCCTGGTCATGTGTTGGTGTAGTCCTGGTCATGTGTTGGTGTAGTCCTGGTTATGTGTTGGTGTAGTCCTGGTCATGTGTTGGTGTAGTCCTGGTCATGTGTTGGTGTAGTCCTGGTTATGTGTTGGTGTAGTCCTGGTTATGTGCTGGTGTAGTCCTGGTTATGTGTTGGTGTAGTCCTGGTTATGTGTTGGTGTAGTCCTGGTCATGTGTTGGTGTAGTCCTGGTTATGTGTTGGTGTAGTACTGGTTATGTATTGGTGTGGTCCTGGTTTTGTATTGGTGTAGTCCTGGTTATGTGTTGGTGTAGTCCTGGTTATGTGTTGGTGTAGTCCTGGTCATGTGTTGGTGTAGTCCTGGTTACGTATTGGTGTGGTCCTGGTCATGTGTTGGTGTAGTCCTGGTCATGTGTTGGTGTAGTCCTGGTTATGTGTTGGTGTAGTCCTGGTTATGTGCTGGTTTAGTCCTAGTTTAGTCATGTTTCAGTCCTGCTTAGTCCCTGTTTTGTTCTTAGTTAGTAATGCTCATTTTACTCCACTAAGATGATACTTTGAAAGCCAAACATTTTCTAAGGTGGTACTTGGTGTTGGTGACAAGTTTGAGAACCACTGCCCTGCCCAAAGTTCCCAAGTGTGTTTTCAAAGGATAGTTTAGTGTTTTTTATGTGGTTTAGATAAAGTTAGTTTCTGCTGCAGCGAATTCATTCCCTGCAAAAGATGGCCGCCAACACTCATGAACAGGAGCCCCGCCACAGAGATTAGATCATGTAAATGAGGCCAGAGAAAACTGAGTAGTCAGTTCTGGGACTGTATACATGGAAAAAATAGAAATGTATAGAAACACTGTGTACACTTGTAATGACAGCAGGTTTTTGAAGTTTTAGAAGCATTGTTGGTTGTTACAAAAGCGTGTTTTTTCACTGACCACGATGCTCAAATTTCTGAGGAAGTCTGTGCTTTGCCAGCTACCCAACTGCAGAGAAAATGTTAAAGCAGGTCAAGCCACAGTCATATTATAAATCCTGAAATTAAACCAGGACGATACCCATGACAAAATACAGGGATTACTGTATGTGTGACTTCTCCATAGCAAACATTACATTACCAAAAATATTAGTTTAAATATATAAATAAGACTTCTTGGTAACACTTTATTTTAAGGTCCACCTATTAACCATTATTAATTATAATCCTAGTTAGTGGTTAATTAGTGTTTTATTAGCTGCTAATAGCTAACTATAAAACATCTATTAATCCCTTATTCTGTGTGATCAAACTCATAATTACTGCTCATTAATAGGAAGTGGACATAAATTATGATCTTAATAAGATTTTTGTAGTGCTATTCCTTATTAATGCTCCAATACTCCAAAAATCTTATTCAAATCATAATTTAAGTCCAAGAACTTCCTTACTTCCTATTCATGAGCAGTAATTATAAGTTTATTAAGGGGAAAATGTGAGTTAGTTGCTAATTAGCTGTAGGGTATGGTCACACAGAATAAGAGATTAATGGGTGCTTTATAGTTAGCAATTAGCAGCTAATAAAACAATAATTAACCACTAACCAGCATGATAATTAGCACTTGGTTAATGGTTAATAGGTGGACCTTAAAATAAAGTGTTACCGACTTTTTTTAGTTATCACCTTTGTCACTTCCATGTTGTTAATATCTAATTGAACTTAAACTTTGCCAAAATATTATTGTCTCACAAAATAATCCATATTTTCATTGAAATGCTAAATGCAAAAGCTAAACCTTTAACTATGACAAAAGTGATCACTAAACCAGGCTTAAACCACTTGTATGAATTTAAACAAATAAACAAGGCTCTATCAACAGCACAATTTTTATCACAGCCTCTACTTAATTTGCTACTAAATATATGTGATAATTGCGATCTAATTCGACGGATGGTTTGGGTAACTCAATTTCATATCTGATTAGAGAGCCACAGTTGAGCAGCCCACAATAATAAATACTCACTACTTGCAGCATGCTGGAGACACTCTCCCATGAGGCTTCCCTTATGTTGTCCCCACCGTCCACCATACCCTGATAACCCTGCAAGACATAAACAAATACTTCAGCTTTGCAAATAAACACTTACACAGCAACAAGCACCAAGAACAGATGGAGTCAGGGCGCTTTAAAGGAGTCTCAAGGAGCTTGTTGGACAAAATGGACAACATCTGTCAAAACAGTTTTAAATATTATAACACAGTGATTCCCACACTGGGGCCCGGGACCTCTAGTGGGCCGCAAACGTACTGCAGGTGGGCCGCCAGAGGTTGTCTACATTAAACACACAGATTTTTTTTATTATTAAAATCATAAAAATAAATAATAATAATAATGTAAAAATATTACTTTGAAGCATGTTTTAGCCCTCTATCTGTGTTTTTTTTATTTTTTTTTTATATAAATCTGTGGATGAAAACAGCGTAGATGGAATAGTTTTATTTTTGGGAGTCTGCATGAGATTTTCCGATTTTTAAATAAGGGGACAGTGACTCTTCACTTTAGAGTACACACATATAGTACAATACATATAATTAATTTGTCTACTATAAATACATTTAATTAAAAGAGTCAAAGTCAAATGGTTATGACATTTAAAATGTTAAAATGTATTGTTTTAAGTAACAGTGTTTTAAGTTAAATTTGCAATTTGCTACGCAAACACGCAATCGAAACCTGTGACACAACTAATGTGGTTGTTAAAAACACAGAGAAACACAGAGAAAACAGAGAAAATGGTAATACACATATTGATGGATCTGTAGCCATGGCCTGCAGTCTGAATGTCCAAGCAAAAACTTCACCGTTTTACGGTGAGAATGATGTTTTATGACTTAAAGTTTGAGGTTTTTATAATGTGCCAGTGTCAACACGACAGGAAATGAAGCACCACCTCCCAGTTCCTGAGAGGAAGTGGGTTCATTTTTGTTGATACAGAGCCTAAGGGTGCTCACACTTGCTGGTCCGCAGGACTCGGTGCGCTTCGGGGCGAAAGTGTTAATGATGTCATTGGTCTGGCTCGAGTTCACATTTGAGCTCTGTCAAACAAACTGAACTGAACTGAGGGAGCAGTAACAAACCTTGCCTGTAGGGGCAGCACGTCAGTATTTACTGAAAGAAACTGGCGAAGAAGAAATCCTGCTCATCTATTGGTCAAAAGTCCACCTCTTCAGCTGAATATATTCCAATAATATCATACGGCGCACTTTAATATTTAATGAAGCATTATGTATAGACTCTCTCTGTGATTAATATGAAATCTGTGTTGTTTTAGCAGTGTTTTCACGTGTTTGCTAATGTTAGCAACCTTTTAAATACATTTTTTTACAGTATATTTGTATTTGTTTTTCTTATAGTCACGTTAGATGCGTGTATATTTTTCTTCCCTTACTTCCCTTAGTACTGTAGTCCTCTCTCTGGCGTTAGTCCGTAGTTTGGTCTGCGTTATGTTTGTACTTCACCAAGACCAGACCAGGAGCGCACCAAGGCTCAAAGCGCACCGCACCGAGACCTCTGATTTCAGGAGGACCAGAGTTCACCTGTTTGGTGCGCACCTGAGTCTGATTGTGCGTTCACACCTGCTCAAATGAACCGGACTGTCCCAGGAGGCGCACCAGGGTTTGATTGAAGCACACCCTAAGTCACGCCGCCATTATCACTGTCAAAAAAAAAGCCATTCTTTCTCAAATATCCATAAACATAGATGATTTTTGAGATAATTTATGCTCTACACATGAGGCATACATGACAGCCTCATGCAGATTCCCAGAAGGGGCGTGTCTTAGGCCCTCTATGCCCTGGGCCAGTTATGTAATCATACAGTTAATGAGAAGGCAGATGTGCAGGGACCAAAACATGAGAGCAGATCAGGCAGGGCACAGCTCGCCACAGCCTCCATGACATCTGCTCACTGATGTAAACACTATTAAACTCTAATAATCTGTTGGTCTTCTAACGGCCTGGATAAAGTTTCTAGAAAAAGACATCAGAGATAAAAGGTTGTTGTGTGTAATTAGGAAAGCATTAAAGGAGACTGGATGACGTCTTAGCTGTTGTTGGATGTACAGTTAGTAGTTAGACCTACCTCATGAATGAAATAAACTTTGGCTCCCACGTATAATCCCATTCGGACCACGGCACGCACAGCAGCATTCATCCCTGACAAAGAGACGGAAACAAGAAGAGATGACTTTGAAGCAATTTTAAGAGGATTTGGGTTTAGAAATAATAGGCATTTTTTAATCATTTTGCTTTTGTGCCCCACTGCAGAGGCTGTGCAGAGTCTAGGTACTTTGCATAAAATGGATTTTATTCATAATTGGCAAATACATTTTTTTGTCTAATCCTAACAATTAAAGCCAGGACTGGATGTAGAAGGCTTGTTGATTGGTCAGTGCTTCCTGAAGTGGGTGGAACCAAGCGTTCTGAAGGCTCAGAACAGCCGTGCCAGAGACAACTGAATTACAAGGGATGCACATTTGGTACATTTTTTCTTTAACCGATTATTTGGTAGTCTTAACAAACAATTATCAATTAACCGGGGGTGTGCGGTGGCAGAGCGGTTAGTGTTCTTGTCTCCTAGCAAGGAGATTGTGGGTTCAATCCCCGGGGCAACCAACACACCATTACATGAACTCTGCATATCCTCCCCATGTTACCGTGGGTTACTCTGGCTTCCTCCCATCATCCAAAGACATGTATGTGTTAGGTGAACTGGTGACTCTAAATCACTCTAAATGTGAGAGTGAATGGTTGTCTGTCTCTGTGTCTCCTGCCTAAGGCCCAAAGTTACTGGGATAGGCTTGTCACCCACAGCCCCTAATGGGAATAAGCGGAAGAAAATGAACGAATATCAATTAACCACCAGCTTGACATCACCTATCAAACATTTTATTAAAAACAGGCTCTTTATTAAAGTCAATGTCATGAATATAAGCAAAAAGTGGCTTTTTTAAAACTAAAGGCTTGTATATTTTAGGAAACAGTTGCTGGAAAAGATATTGTGCCCAGACCTGGACTCAAACTGGGGATCTTTTATTTCAGAGATAAATGCTTCATCCATGAAGCTACAAACCTCTTTTACCTCACAACAGAAATGAATGACAACCTTCTTGGCGGAAGTAACTACTGTCAGTCCAAGTGTGTGTCAGATAAAAAGCAGTTTCATGCATTTTCTATATGACGGCCTTTTATCCAATTCCTCATTTATACAACCACAGTAAGCACTTTGTTGTGATCGTCTGAAAAACAATTTGGTTGCATTTCTCTGGAATATTTATTACAGCAACTGAATGTATGAATCACACATTTAATTGGATGACAAAGCAGCCCATCTAGCTTAAGTGCATCTTAGTGGCATTCATTTTTCAGTCTTTGTGGCGTCATTGCTCCTGTCTGCTTCTCCCACTTTGCTATCAACTTTCAGGCCTTTGGCAGGAGGACAAAATGGCCATTGTTGTGTACTGATCTTGTCAAACAGTGGCAAATGCAGCAACTAAAACTGTATTTTTGACAGCCTTTTAAGCAAGTTTATAATAAGAAAAATGAAATGAACTTGAAGCAAAATGGTAGGATATATGTGCCCTTGTCCCAAATGTATGTCTAGGAATGAACTATAAAAGGAATGTAATAGGAATTCCACTTGTCTTTGTATCTAATGTCCACATAGCATTTTTATGTGTACTGCCTATGATACGCCTGACCTGGGTTGAAGTTGGATCTCAGCACAGCTCACCATTTTAGGTCAGCAGTATTGTCTCCAGCAGCTCCTCCTACCATCCACCAAAAAGCCGGTCTGTGAAGTCTCAGAAATAAGGAACTGCCTGTGACTCGAATTTCGATGACACATCGGCAGTGGTAGTAATAAAAGGTAATGTTTTACCCACATTAGAGGCATTAGTCTGACAGAAACTTGGCCAGGAGGATAAAGAGGGCTAAACAACAGAAGAAAAGAAGTGGGTTTCCTTTTACAGCTTGTGTATAGTGAACACGACTTGGCAGCAGCACAACACTGCAGCCAAGGACAGGGCAGGACAGGACAAGTTGTGTGAAAGAGTGAGGCAGCATAAAAAAAAAAGCTAAGAAATCAACACGGGAAATAGCAAATCTATGACATTGTGATATACTGGTGTTGCTATTCTTAATTGCTTCTTAACTTTTAAAATGTCACCGTGGGTCCAGTCAAACAGATGCAGCAGTTCAAGTTAAAGTAGCCATTGACATTTCCTGAAGCAGCTGGGTCTAGGCTGGGTTCAGAGGTCAAATGTTTTAGTAGAGCATTAAACAAACCGCACTGAAGAGAGTTTCATTTATTGCTATCAACTTTCAGGCCTCTGGCAGGAGCACAAAATGACTTTTGTGTACTTATCTTTTCAAATAGTGGTAGAAGTAGTGCTAAAAGTAGAACACTGGTCATTTTTACATTATCAGTAAGAGTGCAAATAGTAAACCAAGAGCAGGACACTGTTAAGGTTGCCAGCTTGACAACATACACAGACTAGCCTGACCAGAATTTTAGGTAGTCACATATACTGGGGATGAGGCTGCATGCTAAAATTATTGTAGTACAGAAAGTGTTAGAACCTATAGAGCGGTGATTCTCAACTAGACCTAAATGTATCCCTGATTAATTAATTGAAGGGGCTATAATATGCAAAATATACTTTTTATTAGCTTTCTACCCTGTTATAATGTTGTTCCCTCATCAAAAACATGCCTGGAGTTGTATTTTGTGTTTTAGCACTGACCAATCAACAAACCCTCTACATCAAGTCTGCTCTCGCTAAATTATCCACAACACAGTGTACAGCTCTGTTTCCACTGATTCCAAACATCTATTTTTTATTTTGTGGTAAAATGGCATCATACAAAAGGGTTAGGGTTAAGGAAATAAACAGTTTTTTCTCGTTTCTGTAGAAAAAAAAAAAAAACATGACAGAGCTGCACTCTGCTTGTCTCTTCACCTGTTTTTTTATGGCAGAAATAAAGCTGTTATTGGAAACGCTTTGTTTTAGTTAGACAATGTTTTAAAAGGTTGTAAGACAATGCTGTTCTAGAAGTGACCAAGATTGGTTTAAAAACAAAATCCAGGCTTTGAACAATCTTGAATGAAACTATCAAAACTATCTCCAACCTCCCTGGAACCACTTTTGGGTCCTGACCCACCAGTCCAGAACCACTGGCCTATACCATCATGCATTGGGAGTAATTTTTGATGTGTTTAAATGAATGAATGCATAGCCAAAGTAAAAAAATCAAAGCCCCAAACAAAACCGCAACTTTCTAAACCAGCAACAAAACCAACCTGAACCTGGACTAAACCTGCAATAACACGGTAATAAACTAGAGGAACTATCTCCCAGACCTAGACCTCAATACAAGGGATCTTCAACCATTACTTCAATTGTCTCGTTAACAGACTAAAACTTTAACCAAAAATAGCCTAGGTAACATTGGACTAATACCAAGTTTGAACTAGGTCCAAGTTTACAGGAAATATACCAGGCGACTTCTACCCCAGTTTTACAGTTCACACCAATTTAATTTATGGTCTAATTTGTGCATAAATGTTGCTTTCCACATGCCAGTCCTTCACTCATTTCTAGGTCAAAATGTCTACCAAAGAGAGAACAAAGAAATCTTGACTCATATCCTTATAGTAGTGTTCTGACAATGGCATGAATCGTAGCACATGGGGCTGTCCCAGTAACACTTTATTCAGAACAGGAAATGTGACTCGCCCATAATGCGTATGCAAATATGACTCAGGACTCAGGAGTACTCACTATTTATGAATGATTTCACACCAATGCTTTTTTTTTCAGATGGACATTTACTGTGTCCTCATATTCATTTACAGTAAATAACTCAAGTCATTGTGTTGTGGAGAAACAAAATTCACAGCATACAGTAAGTACTTGTATGGCAGTATCTAAGAGTGCCAAAAATACCTAGTTCTGGTATTGGTATGTAAACTGTTCTAGGAGCATGAGCTCCTAATAAATTCCTGCAGCCATGGCTTGGACAATTTTGTTTTTCTTCATTACTTGCTTGTCTGTGGATCATTTTGTAAGAAACTAATTTGTCTGGTACAAGTTAAACTTGAACTTTTTTTGTAGTTTATTCATAGTACATTTGTGTTAAAACCTAGAGTGGTGGCACACTGTATACAGAAACAGAAATGTTTTCTAAATTATGTTTCTATAGCCTATATGGCATGTATTTCAAAATCTGTTTCAATGTTTTATGTAAATAAAACAATATTTTGTCTTCAGAAAAACTAAACATTAAAAGTATCTAGCTTTCTGAGAACCACCATCCTAAATCATGATTAAGATGTGTTGAAATGAATCAGTATTGTAGGTCAAACATTTTAGCCCTATAAACAGTCACTACCATATCTGGTGGTAAAGTGGTTAGCACTCTTGCCTCACAGCAAGAAGATTGTGGGTTCGATTCCCAGACTATGTAGGGGCCATGTGGAGTTGGCATGTTCTCCACATGTCTGAGGGGGTTTCCTCTGGGTTCTCTGGTTTCCCCTATCAACATAAGACATGCCCAATAGGCTAATCCTCCAGCCAGGTACTTCCTATCAGGATGTTGGCTCAGATATGAAGATGGGTCACCGGGCGCTGCACTGTGGTTGCCCACTGCTCCTGACACATTGACCCAGCGGCATTACAAGATGGGTCAAACTATACCTTAACCATCGCTTAGACAGCTTAGTTTCATTTAATTACTTGCTTCTCTGTGGATCATCAAATTTTGTCTGGTATGGGACCTTGAACTTGATTTTTTTTTGGGTTACACAAAAACTCAAAGTTGGAGACAAGACCTATCTAAGCTGCCTGCCTTGCAACTACTCAGCACACTGTCCATTCAGATGGTAATGACCTAATGCCTCCTTACATAACAGCTCTCAAGTGCACAGTCGGGTTTAATCATATCAGTGAGAGACAGGAGATTTAAACTGGGACAAGCACAGAGACACGTAGGTACAAGGGAAAAAATACTACTTAATTTCCTCTGGAGGTATTTGACTTGTAAAAACTTGCTGCTGGCACACATTGTGGTACTCCTTCTGCGTGACTAGCACTTTCATGTACAGGGAGGCGAGTGAAAGGCCCAGGGTGCACTGCACACACAAAGCCCTTTGGCATTGAGGATCCTGTCATGCGTGCTGCTGTCTCATTGGTTGAAGTTGGTATAGGGGTCTGCTTTACGTGCTTTCTTTGTGAAACAAGTGTGGGTTACTCATTCTGAAATCAGCCACTAGGAACCAATGAGTAAGAACAAGGGTGCATTTATGAGATTATGAGACTACAGTGGTTAACATGCACGAAATAGCAGAGCTAAGAAGTGTAACAAGAGTAGGTCTGCGTAACATTCACATTTTTTCCAAACCAGTACTAAAACAATACCTGGTTTTTGATATTAGTACCTGAGCTATGGTGAGCTAATTCATCTTCTACAATCATAAAACTGAATATTGAATAAAAGACCATTTTTTATCTAAAATCAAGTTAAAACCAGTAGTTTGTGTGATTTATTTTGTGTTATTTATTTGATTCATGGATACAAAGGACAATTAAATGTCCCACTGCGTATTGAACAAAAAATATTTTTTCAATACCAGTAGTACTGTTACTTTTCTTTCAATACCGCAAAGGTATCGTTTAATGGTACCAGTCCTAAACAAGAGAATAGCAATGCTTTAAGCAAATAGAAGTGTGTTCTGATGTGAGATCCTGTCCTATTTTCCCACATTTTTATTAGGACCAGGTGTTAAAAATACAGCCAGTTCTTTGTATTTGGAAAAAATTAATTCACACTCAAGAAGTTGGGATAAGCTCCAGCCTCCCACAACACTTTGTCTTGTTCAAATTATAAGTAGTAAGCTTGTAATATCACCTTTGTACTTTACAATTACAAACTGCAGTGATTTTAATAGAAACTTTGCATTGAGAACTAACCAGAAATGGCATATGCTTTTAAATCTCTTCCCCTGCATTGTTGTAATGTAAAGTCATGGCGTAATTCAGTGTTATACGGATTATATAAGCCTATAGAGCTCCACATGAAAGGATGCCATTGCTATTACTCGTGTCTGCCATGGTTCAAAAGTGGTCGTGAAAACGTAATTGGTTCTCTAATTGGATGGCGCTATTACTGTCTGGATGCTCTGACCAATCGGGGGCCGAGCCGGGCAGCACCTGACTGGGGTTTCCTCTCTGACGCAAGGCCAATGAGAAGCCGGTAAAAAAGGATGTCTGCAGCGCATCACGTACACAGGATACTGGCATCCCACCACTGCCTGGCCCACACTGCGGCTACCCTCTGCTCATCATCCCCGCTTAATCTAATTTCGAAAAGTTAAATGTTAATAACAGGGCATCCCCCGCTGCAGTCTGGCTTTGTGCTGTGTGCCACTTCTTCCTCAAATGAAGCAAAATGACAATAAAACGCACCGGTCAGGTTGAGTCGTGATCTAAGTCTGGTTTAAAGTGAATTGTGGAAAATTACTGGAGACAATGTCATGCAAGGTATAAAGGCCTGGCTTGTGAGAACAAAGCTGTGGTGTTATTTGACCTTGACAACCTTTTTTACTCCGTGCGTAATAGCTACCGGTGTCGTGCCATCAAATCAATGAGTGGATGGTGTTAGCGTGTTAGCCAAACGCATAAAATGTTAGCATAAATTTGCCGACTGCGCAATACTTTCACGATTAGCATTAAAACCGTACACCCTTTATAACTGTCCTACAGGTGATGGTAGATGTTTAAACGCTCTTTGTCTCATTCTACACCAAAAAGGCAGCGAGTTATGCGTAAAAGTGTCGCAGATATTTTTACCTTGAGCATCTCCACCGCTCGTCAGTACCGCGATGGCTTTCCCGGCTCCGGACAGGTTCTCAAAGAAAATCTTCTTACTGTCTTGTTGTGCCATTTTTGTGCGTGTGAATCTTTAACTTTAGTCCAGAAGGGGCTCAGAAAAACGGTATAAAATTGTGCGGATATTGTTGAAGGACACCGGCCGTGCTCCTTCGCTTCCTAAGCCCGCTGTGCTGTCTCTCCTTTTCTCCTGTTCCGCGTCTATTCGCCTCATTTGCATAGAGCCGACTCGAGCGTGAGTGGCGTCGCCGCGGACCAATCAGAACACATCGAACGCTCTGCCGTAGCCAATGGGTAGGCGGAGTTGTGAGAAATGGGCGGGGGGAACGTTACAGGTGGGCGGGGACTTTTTGACTGCGTTTATGTGTGGATCCGAGTTCCCAAGGATGTGGTTTTCTTGTTTAGCTCTGCACCCACTCAAAAAATAAATAAATAAGAAAATAAGATTTATTTTGGCATTATCTGGATATACAACAGACCAGAAGTTAATGGTTAATTGCTAAAATGGAAATAAAAATGTCTTTCTTGTAATGCATTATTAAGTGTTGTGTAATGCATCAACGTTGGCTTACTGCAGGGGTTGTAATGATGCTTGAAATCCTTGAAAATGATTGAATTTTACTGTTATTTAGTCATTATATATATATATATATATATATATATATATATATATATATATATATATATATATATATATATATATATATTTTTTTTTTTTTTTTTTAGAAATGCCCTATATGTTTTCTAGAAGTAAACCTATGGGCTATATTTTTACTACAATGTGGTAGCCCGCTGAAATATAAATATATATTATAAAATGGACCCGAATACTGAAAATTGCATGTTTTCTTAAAAAAATTCCCCTATATAATATGTTCCCATTACATATTCAGCACTGTCAGAAGTGAATAGTGAACATTAATAGCTGCTGTTGCGTGCGTTTTATTGCCGGACATTGCTCAGTCATCCCAATCAATACCTCTGAATGCTACCTTATCTGCACAAGTAGCTGTTATGTGGAATATTGTATTACACCGACTTGAGACGCAGCAGGAAACGATAATGAAATAGCCAGAATGAAATGCCCTGACAGTTCCGATGAAGATGAATGAAGGCCTTTTCATTAAGCTCCTGCACTGATTTTGTAGTCTTGTCTCCATCTAGTGGTGCGTATGTCGAATTACAACCGCAGAGCACATTGACTCTAACCACAGATTAATGCTTGGTGGATTACTGGTATGGGCTGGGACTGCAGGGAGACAGAAGTGAGGGCGGGCTACAGGAAGCATGCCCACTAACAAACTACTAATGCATTTTTGCGATTGGATTTTTAATTAATTGATCAGTAGGCTTTTAATATTATTGCCATTATAAAGTGGTATTTTAATGCTGTGTTTAGGGATTTAGGTTTGAGTGTACCCTCTAGATCTAGGGCGAACATCTATAAAAATTACTAAAAGTGGGACAAGCTGTGTGACTTGGTACGACAAGCTTTGATATTACACATATCTAACTTACTGAGTATAAACCTCCTTTAGTTAAAGATAAGAACATTGAAACAGTTTAGGGCTTAATAAACATTTCATCCCCAATAATTATAGGCTTCAATCTGACATTTTTGTCAAAATTAAGTTATACAAATATTCTTATTCCTCGATACCTTATCTACACTCTATCAAGGCTTCTTTTTGGGATTTTCTACTTGGGAAAATAAAAAGTTCTATCTGCAATGTCAAACTTTAATTTGGAGCTCGACGTTAGAACAAACACCAAAAAAGGGTCATTAGTTAAATCAGCCTGGAGAATAAATAATAATTTAAAAAGTGTAGCGTATAAGTTAACTGTAGTCTATTTATGTATACATGGGAAAAGTATGAAGTTGTATAAAAAAAGCATATGCACATGTCAACAAATTTTATGTTAATTATTGTCAAAGTGAATTGCATTTTACTTTCAAATGTCTGATGTAGTCTTAAAATTATAAAAAAAATAAGCCGACTACTGAAATAAAACTTACTGATTTTATTTTTTATTGATGTGTTCCTTATATCAGTTTTGCTATTTTTGTGGTCAAAACTTAAAACCTAAATATCTCAAAACTACTCAGAGCACAGATAGAACCCTGTAATTATAAGATGACAATTTAATGCTGTTTTCATCTTTAAAAACACACACATTATGCAAAGTTCAGTCCAACCCAAAGTAGGACAGGTGGTCACTGTACCTAGACTGAGACTGTAGCAATAAGACATCAAAGCCATGTTTGAACCATGAGACCATACTGTGCTGTTCAGGACCTTTTGCTGTCTACAAAGGGGACCAGACTTTGGATCTCTCTGATCTCTGACATAAAGTGAAGATCAATATTAAGCAGCAGACAACCTAAAAAAAAAAGGCTCAAATCAAGACATTAATATTCAGACATGAACTGTACTGCAGGAAGAATCATAATGGCTAATATCACTTTTTAAATACACAGTCCCTTTGAATTAAAAACATGTCATAGCACCTTTCTATTAAAACAATTATGTGTCAGCAAAAATCTCTGAAGAATGATGTGAACACAGAGTTAAAGGAGTATTGTCATAAATGGAGTTGTGTTTTTGACCTGTATTTTCCTAATATAATGTTAATGTTAAGGTGTACTTTATTGTCCACATAGGAAAATTAGTTTTCTGCATTTTCACCCATCGTTGAGTGCTGCTGGGGCAACAGTCCTGGCCAGTATCCTGGTCAGGATCCTGGCAGCAGCTCACTCCAGCTGATCCTGGCTGGAGGATTAGTCTTGTGTGTGTTTTAGGTTGATCAGGGAAACCAGAGCACCCGGAGAGAACTCATCCAGACACGGGCAGAACATGCAAACTCCCACGGCCCAGGACTTGAACCCGGGTCTGTCTTGCTCTGAGGCGAGAGTGCGAACCAATGGGCTGATGGGAGAAACCAGAGGAAACGCACCCAATCACAGGCCGACAGCGCCAACCACTGTGCCACTGTGTAGGAGCAAATGATACAGCTCATAATCAAATTCAATCCCAAGACTTCATAGGAAATCTTTCTATTACACCACACTAACCTTGGTAAACTTGCAAACCCTGAAACTTCTCCACAAACTTTTACCATCTCCTAGTCTTTAACTTTACTTTTTTTATCCCTTATACAACAGAGAGAATTGCTTCCTATACATTAGCTTCTTCCCTTCAGGCTGTTCTCATATGGTTTCACTCCATGGGGCGGCTGCTGAGGACAGGGCTTTGCTGTGCACAAATAACACTGCCAGCTGGAAACCCAAGTCGGGCTTCTTCATCTGTGCTTTTCCCCACGCTCATCACTTTTACACTTCTACTTTGAATGCTCAGTCCATCACATTATGTCACGCGATACCAGTGACACCCGAGCTTTAACTCAGCACACTGCATTGTATTAAATGACTGCAGTTTGATCTCAAGACATCTGCTCATTTTCTTTAGCTAAATTAATTAAGTTTTAATTACTTCTGCCTGCAAAGCCACGTGATTATAGCTTACAACTGCATTGCATCATTTACTGACAGCTACAGTAATGTGCAAAAGCTTTAGTAAATTAGTATTTTATTATTTTTGTGATTGTAGTAGTAATGGGCTAACAACAAAATTATTAATTTTAATGTGCAGAGATGGCACTGGACTCAGACTCAAGTCACATTATTGGCCTCATTTTTAGGATTTGTGACTCAACTGGGACATGCACTTTATTTCAAAAAGTATTCACTCACCCACCCAAATAACTGAATTCAGATTATGGTGTGGGGTTGTTTTTAGGAGCTGGGATTGTCCCCTTAGTTCCAGTGAAAGGAACTCTGAATGCTTCAGCACCAAGAGATTTTGGACAATTCCATGCTCCCAACTTTGTGGGAACAGTTTGGGGATGGCCACTTCCTGTTCCAACATGACTGCACCAGAGCACAAAGCACGGTCCATAAAGACATGGATGAGTGAGTTTGGTGTGGAAGAAGTTGACTGAACCTGCACAGAGTCCTGACCTCAACCTGACAGAACACCTTTGGGATGAATTAGAGTGAAGACTGCGAGCCAGGACTTCGTCCAACATCAGAACATCAGACACATAGAGGTCTGATGTAGATAGATGCAAAGGTTGCGCCCACGTCATATTAAACCCTATGGATTAAGAATGGGATGTCACCTGAGTTCATTTGTGTGTAAAGGCAGGTGAGCTAATACTTTTGGAAATATAGTGTACATACAACTGATGACTGTATGTTTCTGAGGGGCAATGACTTGTGACTCGACTCAAGAAGGTTCACAATGACGACTCGGACTTCAACTCAGACTTGCAGTGTAAAAGCTGATGACTTGACTCTGACTCGACTTGGACTAGTCCTATGTGACTTGGACTATGCGAGTGGGATCTAGACTCGGACTCGAACAATGAAGACTCGAGAGTAACTTGGACTTGGCAGAAGATTTTTCTTCTGTTTTGCAATTTTGTGTATTTTTGTACATTGATAGACTTTCTTTCTTTCGTCATTGTCCTTCTTAATAAAAACCCTGCCTAAGAGAACAGCAGTGTTATTGGAGCTGCTGCCTGGCACCAGGCCACGAGTGTTGTTCTCTCACACGACACCTGTGTACAGTAACCAGTTCATTTAAGCCTGGCTCACACGGGAACTCAAGCTTTTGTCTGCAGCTGAAATGCTCTGTTGGCTTGATCCCAGAGGCCTGTGCTGCTGAGAGTGACATGCAGAAAACAGCTTTGAATGAACTGTGGTGAATTGGAAAAGGCGGTGGATTGGTGGATTGGTGGATTGGTGTTTTGGCGTTGTCGGATTTAGCGGTGCATTGAGAGAGTTTATCAAGTGCAAGCTGCAAATGTGACGTCTGAGGTACAAATGTAGCAGGGGCTTGTAAAGGCCGCTCTGTTTGCAGTG